>OX459120.1:6512500-11512500 GCA_949775105.1 Oldenlandia corymbosa var. corymbosa
TGATGGCCATGGCTATATATGGTGATTAAATTAGCATATCATGCATAAGGACATGCATGGTGACTACAGGCGTCACTACCTCGCAAATTCCTAAACACCACGGCGCTCGAAAGTCATTAAACCCGACAATATGAGTGTTAATTTAATCACAAAATAAGAATTTTTGCCTTTTTTTCTTTGTATAATTGTGCCTAAAACTAAAGATAAAAATAAAAGACAAAGAATTACTCCATCCATTCCAAAATAAATGTCGTATTAGCAAAATGAAGAATTTCTAAAATAAGTATCGTTTTTCATATTCCAATGTATTTTAAGTCAAAAATTTCCAAACATACACTCAAAAGAAATAATATTAGTAGTGAGCATTATTTTAAAGTGGTTGGAAGTAATACCCTTTTTGCCGGGGGGGGAGGAAATGCATTATTTTAATGTGATTGGAGGTAATACCCTTTTTGGCCCCGGGGGGACAATGAAAATGCGAGGAAATTTAGTTAAGTGTTCAGCCAACATCTTCTTCCTCTCTCTATCTCTCTATATATATACATATATCTCTAAACATATCATAAAAAATCTGCTCGAAATTCTCAAACCTCAAAAATCCTACATATAATTCTTGATCCTTAATTTGATTTTTCAGCCAGTCATCCTTTTCGATCTCTTCCATTGTTCCCGGATATGGCACAACTTGTTCACGGCTGCAAACCTTTTGATGAGTTGAGCGGCTTGAGCCCAAAACCCAAAACCCCTCTATCCGATTCCCTAAATCATTTCCTGGAGCATTTTGACGGAAATCTTCCTTTGACTTTGTTGAATATGTTTCACCAGGAACAAGAAGCTTTGCTGGAATATCACCGCCGACGGAAGGAGTGGATCGAGGTTAATTAGTTAGATTCGCCCTTTTGATTTTGTATTTGCATTAGCATTCTTATGAATTTCATTTCAACGGAATCTCTGATTCAGTAGGACTTAGTATATCCTTGCTTGACTATGTAGGAACATCAGCGTCAACGCCTGCACCCATCGGTGTCGGTGAGTAAATGAGTGGCAGCTTTGTTTTGTTTTGTTTTGACTTTTCTTTTGTTATTGCATTACTATTAATAAAGTATTAATGATGTGCACATGAGTATAGAGTACTGAATAGCAATTCTTTTCGCAATCTCAGCGCGTGAAGAAACGTTCCCGGTGGTGTACAAGTCGGGAACTCAAAGCTAGAGGTCAAAACTCAACTCAAGCCTTCCTCATCACTCGTGAGGAGCCTGAGAAGTAAGAAGACACTTTCTTTTATTTATATTTATTTATTTCTTTTCTGTAGTACTATTATTTTTGTTATAGTATACCTTGTAGATGATAGCAGAAATTAGTTGGATGTAGACATGTGTAATTCATACGTTCTGATGCTAATGTTTTCATACAAATTGGATTGCCCCTGATCCGGAATTTGGAAGTTCTGTACATAAGTATTAAGACTAAAATTTGAAAATGATTTTCTATATTAGTTCAAATGCATATTTTGATTCTCTACATTAATATTCGGCTAAAATAGTCCTTAACATTCAGAATATAAATTTTTTATCCTTTCACAATATTCATGCATTTTGATCAGAATTATGATCAAATTAACATAGGTATTTTTTGAATTAATTTTTTTCAAAACAATTTATAGTAAATAAAATATGAATATAAAAATTAAAACAATTATATTAATAAAATAATTAATAATTTAAAATAGATATTAAATTAATTAAAAATTTAAAAAATAATTTTTTAAAAACTAAAACGAAAAGCAATGATAACAACTTTACTTTCTTGCACAAATTTTATATCATTTTTAATGTATTAGGCTTTGGATAGATAAAAAATATATTACTTTTATGGAATTCTCTAACATATTAAGTTGAAATTTAAGATTTTATTCAAATCTTCTTCTTTTTTTGGATATTATTTAACTTATGAAATTATAGGAAACTAGATTTATATAGTAGATTCCACAGAAAAAAAAAAAAAATCTTCTTCAGTTTCTTCATTTTTTTTACTTGTTCTGTGTACTTATCGAAATAAATACTATTTGATAGAGATTCTTAATATATTGAAATGTAATTATGGAAGATTTTCCGTAACAAATAAAGTAATAATGTAAATATTAAGATAAATTAATTAATCAAAATAAATCAAAAAATTAAAAACTATATTTTTTATTAAAAATTCAAAATTATGTTTTTATAAAAAAACTAAATTCCAAAATTTCTGAATTTTTTAATTAATATTTTATTAAAATAACTCTAAAGCTTATGCAATCGTAAATAATTTCAGAAATTAGTATTTTTCAAAAAAGAACATAATTGATAAGATGATTTTTTTTTTTTTGAGGAATCTACCATGTAAGTATAGTTTCCTATAATTTCATAAGTTAAAAATATCCAAAGTAAAAAAGTTAGATTTGAAAATAATCTTAAATTTTAATTTAATTATGTTTTCTTTTTATTTTTCATTTAGTTTAAGAAATTAAAATTTTGAATTTTTTTATAATTTTAATATCTAATTAAAATTCTTAATTTTTTGTTAATATTTTTTAAAATTTTATATTAAATTTTATTCAATATAATATTTTCAAAAATAAAAAAAATCAATTCTAAAAATCTCCCTATTGACTTGATTATAAATATGACAAAGTGCTTGAATAGTGGCAACAAACCAAAAAAGTTACATTCTGAAATAAAAACCATTTCATTCAAATATTAATGGAAAAGACCAATATGTGCATTTGGTCTAATGTAGAAGACTATTTTCATATTTTAGTCTAAGAATTAAATATTCTTGATTTTCGGGTTAATATTAAAGAAGGCGAAGCCTCGTAATTTTGAAGAAAAACACTCTCTTTAAATGTTACAAAATATAAAGTACTCCCTTTGTCCCAGGAAAAATAGTTCACATCGAGTTTTGAAATTTGTATTAAAATTTGTACAAATTTAAAAATTTAATGTGAATTTCTTTTTTGGGGATAAGGGGAGTTTATTTTTAGTATAACAAACAAAACCGGGAGGATAGAAATGTGGTTAATTTAATATGGTTAGTACAGTATCCATATCACGAATAGTTTTTTTTTTTTTTTTAATTCTATTTTACCAACACCAAAATCAGGGTTCTTGTTATGCCATACGATTATTAGATCTTAGATTCACCGGAATGAATCTTGCAATGACAAGTCTTTAACAACGTCAATTATTTGGATGGAACCCATAAATCTCAGGCCGCAGCCAGAGATCGATGTTGAGAAACGACATAAGTTTCGGGATAAGAAAGAGTCGACGGGCTGGAATTGTCATGTATGCTAAAATTCCAAAGAAATCGAAAACAATGGAGGAGATTATTGATTTTACGTATGAATCTTGCCGATTCGCATTCGTCCGCCGTCTTTGACGATCTCTCTTGCGTTTGTAAATCAATACGAGCAATTTGAAAACGGCAACGATTTGTTGATTTGATCATGACAGACCAAAAGCGAAAATTAATACAACTCGTACGTAATTAAATAAGATAATAACACTACATGCTAAAAATTTATTATTTCTGTTTCAAAATTATTGCTCAGTTTGAATTTTTATTTTTGATTCAATTTATACTAAATATAAAAACTAAAACTAGATAATAATTTCGGGACAGAAAGTGTACGTATGTATTAAAATAAAAGATGACTTACCTATACTGACAATAACATTATTTTACGCTGGCATTAGGCCAACATCTAAAACTAAGAAACAAATGATTTAAATATGATTATCTTAAAAAAAGTGTGTCATTGTCTGTGAAAATTTCACCAATATTGTTAACCAAAAATAAATAAATTTCACCGAGATAATGTTTGTAACAATATCGGCATGTTTCTAAAAAGTATCTGTCCAATATGGGTGAAATTTGGAGGACTTTTTATGGAGGAGACTTTACAAGTCTCTGGTTATATGGTTGACACTGTTGCTCGTCAATACTCTAAAATAGTGCATTATTATTTAATTTTGTTGCCTATTTGAATTTGTCCCCTCTTGTCAGAGCAAGTGAAGCAGTGAAAGTGGGAGAACAATTAAAACCGGGGAGCTCTCAGGATGAAGATGAAGATGATCAACCCCAGAAAAAGTCTGCAGTGGAATGCCCATCAGAAAATGTCGTCAGCGCCCTACCTGATGACTTGCTTCTCGCCGCCGGTGATCCCCAGCAAGCTGTAATGAACGGTGGTCAAAATGGTGAAGTTCCGGGAAGCTCCTCCACATTAGACCGGAGACATGATCAGGGTACTTTATGGAATGGGCTTCGGCTTGATTTTGATCTTCCACCACCGGTTGCCCACGACGATCTCCCAAGAGAGCATCTTGAAAGCTCACCGGAGGTGAAAATTAATATGCCTAAAGATGAAACTGATCAGTCAAATTGTAGGCGGCCCTCCTGGTTATTGTCCAAAATTAAGTCTCTGTTCGGCTCCATTTCTGGAGAGAAGAAAACAGAGGACGTTGTGCCTTCAACAATTCAGCAAGAAAATGGACAGTCGTCGCCAGAGATGGAGAATGATGATGAGGAGAGCCAACTGTCTAATTCCAATTCAACTACTTCAGATCAAGCTTCTTCATCAACGAACATTATTGGGCCTGAAATCCGTCAGACCGAAACCAATGATTCATCTAGGAGAAGCAATTTAATGACTCCATCGGAATGCCTATTTGCAGCGGCAGTCGCGATTTGTGGAATAAGTGGTCAGTCCATGTTCAATCTAACGGCGCCCATCTTGAATGATTCTGTGTCCAAACGCTGCTGTGCTACTGCTCTTGCGATTGGGTTCTTTGGGAGTTTTTGGGGAATGTTTGTTTGTAGGAAGCGGAATCAAGCCAGATTTCTGACCAAGATCGGGGCTACCGGTTTACTATCTGCGGTTGGGATTGTCTGGGTTATGGCCTTTGCTAAGGACCTTAACTTCAATGACAAAGTTGGACTCATCATCGTCGTTTGTCTTGTCAATTCAGTTATGGTGGCAATGGCTCCCTTATAGTAAAGATGAGATTGACTAGTTAGTTTGGATGCTTTTGTTGGTGATTCCTTGGTTTCAAAAGGATTCCACGGTATTGTTTGGTAGTTTGTAGGACTAGTCAAAAGATGTCATTTAGACTTGGGAATTCTAGTTTATTTATTTAGTTATTTTCGCATATTGCAAATCGTTGACAATAATGATTACTACTGGTCCTAATGCTGCTCAAGCATCCCAAACTCCAACAGTGACGGTGCCAATCTCAACTACTGTTTCAATGGCACTACCTTTTGCCAAACATTTTTCTGATGGCTCACAAATTGAGGTCTTTGTCAATAAAAACTTCAAAAGGTGACAAGATCATATTCACTCTCTACTTGACATTTATGGAGTTGCCCACGCTCTTGTTGATCTACAACCCGATGCAACAATTGATGCCAAAACACTTGAACTATGGCCACATGCAAACAAGATTTGTCGCCACACTATCTTGCAAACTATTTCTGATGAGTTGTTTGACGTGTATCGCAACTACAAGGATGCGAAGATAATTTGGGAGGCGCTGATCAAAGAGTACACAATGGAAGATATAACAAAGCAAAAGTTTGTGGTAGGAAAATTCTACAAGCGGCACATGTCTGATGAAAAAGAGATGAAGGACCAAACTAATGAATACCAATGAATACCGAAAATTACTTGAAGATTTGAAAGCTGAGGAGATTGTACTTCCGGAGAAGATTGCTACGGGGGTGTTGATTGAAAAGTTACTCGATTCATGGAACGATTACAAAAATAGCCTGAAACACAAACACAAAAACCTTCACTCTTGACGAACTCATCACTCATATCTTGATTGAAGATACCAACCGAAAGGCAACCAATACTGCCAAATCCAAGGAGATGGCTCAGAAAGCAAACCTTGTTCAAGGTAAGAGAGGTAAGAATGGTAAACATGGGTATGAAAACAAACCCTTGAATATAATTGGTAATCCCAATTTTTTAAAAAAGAAAGGGAATTGTTTTGTTTGTGGAAAACCAAATCATTATGTTGCACAATGCTGGAATAGAGTGAGAAATAATCATGACCAAAGAACTCCTCCTAAGGCTAATTTAGCTTAAGGAGATGATGTTATCGCTGCGGTTATTTCTCAGGTATATATTGCCACAAATGTGAAAGAATGGGTGGTGGACTCTGGGGCTACTCGGCACATATGTGCAAATCGAGAAGATTTACCTCCTACACTACTGTGGGGGATGATAAAGAGATTATCTATCTTAGAGACTCACGGACCACTAAGGTTGTGGGTAAAGGCAAAGTGATCCTGAAACTTACTTCGGGAAAAAGCTTGGCCCTTAATGATGTGTTACATGTCCCTACAATAAGGGCAAATTTGGTTTTTGTCAGCTTGCTAGGCAAAGCCGGTGTCAAAGTGTCGTTTGAGTATGATCAACTTGTTATGACTAAAAACAATGTCTTTGTGGGTAAAGGATATTGTAATCAGGGTCTGTTTGTACTGAATGTATCGAATGTCCTCAATGAGAATGCATCCACTTCTGCTTATATTGTTGACTCTTTCTCTTTATGGCAAGCTAGACTAGGACATGCTAGTATTCACTATATAAATAAAATGCAATCTCTTGATTTGATTTCTGACATTAACTGTGATAATGTGGCTAAATGTGAAATATGTGCTAAAACAGAAATAACAAAACAACCATGTAAGTCTGTTGATAGAGAAACTGAGTTGTTGAGCTTGATTTATACTGATTTAGGTAATTTAAAGCAAGCCATGACTAGAGGTGGTAAAAGATACTATGTGACTTTTATTGATGATTTTTCAAGGTATGCTAAACTTTATTTGATGAGAAATAAAGATGATGCTTTCAATGCTTTTTTTGTCTTACAAATCTCAAGTGGAAAATCAGCTAAATAAGAAAATCAAAAGAATAAAGTCTGATTGAGGTAGTGAGTTTTTATCTCGAAATGTTTTATGTGAAAATGAAGGTATAATTAATGAAACTACACCTCCTTATTCTCCCGAGTCAAATGGCGTAGCTGAAAGGAAAAATAGAACTTTAAAAGAAATGATGAATTCTATGTTAATTAGTTCGCGTGCACCTGATAATTTTTGGGGTGAAGATATTTTATCTGCATGTTATTTACAAAATAGAATTCCCCATAAAATAACTGGCAGAACACCTTATGAATAGTGGAAAGGTTATAAACCTAATTTGAAATATTTGAAAGTGTGGGGGTGTCTTGCTAAAGTAATATTTCCTGAACCTAAAAAGAGAAAAATTGGTTAAAAAACTTCTGATTGTATGTTTATTGGTTATGCTGAACATAGCGCTGCATATAGATTTCTTGTTTTGAAAAGTGATGTGTTAGATGTTAATACAATCATTGAGACAAAGAATGCGGATTTCTTTGAACATATTTTTTCACTATCTAATAAAGTTTCTCATGCACCTGTTGAAAGAAATAAAGAAGTCAATTCTACTGAAGAATTGAGACGGAGCACAAGACCGAGAAAAGAATTTTCTTTTGGAAGTGATTTTCAAACTTTTCTTGTTTACAGCGATCCGGTAACATTTTCTGATGCTATTTCTTCTTCTGATTCAAAATTTTGGAAAGAAGCAAGTAAAAGTGAAATTATTTCTATTAAAAAAAATAAAACTTAGATTTTGGTAGATTTACCTCCCGGTGCAAAACCTATAGGTTCTAAATGGATTTTTTTTAAAAAAAATTAAACCAGATGGATCCATTAATAAGTATAACGCTCGTTTAGTTGCAAAAGATTTTTCTCAAAAAGAAAATATTGACTATTTTGATACTTTTACAAATGTAACTAGAATTTCTTCAATTCGAGTTTTATTTTCTTTTAGCTTCTATCCATAAACTTTTTATTCATCAAATGTATGTTAAAACTGGATTTTTAAATGGTGACTCAGAAGAAGAAATTTATATGTTACAACCTGAGGGATGTGTTGTTGCGGGACAAGAAAATAAAGTTTGTAAATTGATTAAATCTTTACTGAGAGATTTGATCAAGTCTTACTGAGAGACGGATTTTCATCTGTAGAAGTAGATAAATGTGTTTATACTAAAGTGGTTAATAGTGATTGTGTGATTATTTGCTTATATGTTGATGGCATGCTTATATTTGGTACTAGTGTAGAAATTGTGAATAGTACTAAATGTTTCTTGTCTTCTAACTTTGATATGAAAGATCTGGGTGATGAAGCAAATATGATCTTGGATGTTAAAGTCATTAGGAGATATGGTGGTATTATGTTGTCACAGGAACACTATGTTGAGAGACTTCTTAAGAAGGTTAATTATTTTGAGGTGACACCTGTGAGTACTCCCTATGACTCTAGCATTCACTTGAAAAAGAATCATGATGACCCAGTTGGTCAGTCTATGTATGCTCAGATTATTGGGAGTCTAAAGCACTTGATGAACTTCTCGAGACCTGATATAGCTTAATAATGTTGTATGTAGGCTGAGTCGATATACTCATAATCCCAACTGTGGATGTTGGTCTGCAATAGAGAGACTGATGAAATATTTGAGAGGAATCATGAATTATGTTATCCTATATAGTGGATTTCCTGCTGTCCTTAAGGGATATAGCGATACTAATTGGATCTCTAATTCAAATGAGACGAAATCCACTAGTGGTTATGTATTCACCCTTGGTGGTGGTGCAATAACGTGGAGATCAGCCAAGCAAACTTTCATTGTTAGGTTCACTATGGAGTCAGAGTTTATAACTCTGGAGATGGCTGGTTCTGAGGCTGAGTGGTTAAGAAATTTCTTAACCGATATCCCTTTGAGAAAAGATGCATTGTCTTCTGTGTTTGTGAACTGTGATTGTCAATCAACAATTTACAATGCAAAGAATAAATCAAGATACATAGTTAAGTGTTGTTTGGTACTTTTTTGAGATCAATACCACATGCCGTGACATACACCCATTTAGTATATATACACCCAATTCGACCTATTTTACTGTGTCATTTACTCCTCTATTTAAAAAAATAAATAAATTCATTGTAGTCCTAATTTTCTGTACTTCAGGGATTTCAATTTTGCATTTTTAGCCTAGATTACATATTTCGGGTACATATATGTAGCGCATTGGAGAGATGATCAACAGATCAAGAACATTTTCTTGGAGAAAACAAAAATTAGTCTAGAAAGTTCGGATAAATTTTCATTATACAAGTATTCTCTCGACCAAAAATGATTATTTATTTTATATTTTTTTTACTTTTAATACAAATTGTATTTTAAAAAAATCTGAACTCCTAAAATGAATGTTTTATTTGAATTTTTTACTTTTAGTATAATTTGTGATAGACATTAAATTCAATCCGAACAATCATTTTATGACAGAGGAGTTTTAATTAAATTGATCAAAAGTTAGTACACGCCCAGTTTTATATATATTAATATATGGAAAATGATACGCTTAATGAAAAAAGATAGCGAAAAAAATAGTGAGTGATGTGGAGAATTCTTGGTCTCTATTTTTTTGCCACTTTCTCGTTGAAATTTTAATCTTCCCCGAAAATTATAATTTTACCCTTACCTCATAAGCACACATATTTAGTGAAAATGGTCTATTTGTCTTTTCATGAGTCACTATCCTATTTTACTATAATTACTCACTGGATCTATCATTGCTCTTAATATATATATATATATATATATATAACTAACTGCCTGTAAATGCCTGTAAATCCCATCAACACAAAAAATAACCGTCCATTTTGTCAAATCTGCATGGTCGAAAAGTGAGAGTAGTAAATTGCCACAACTATATAGCGCCCAATCACTAATTTACTATCATTTTGTCCGTTCCAGCTGCCTCTCCCAAACCGTTAAGAAGGATGCTAAGTGTCAAAAACACATGCTAAAAGTAAGCCTAATTTTTTATTTGTAAACAATAGTAGTTAACTAGGATTTGCTTGTTTTTAATGTCGTTTTGTGTTTATAGGTGATCAAAGGAACTAATTACAAATATGGACAAAAAATTGACAAATCGGGCAGAAAGAGGAGTAGCGGTGAAAAATTGGTTGCGAAAGAATAATGCGGCTGATTTGACGGCAACAAGTGGCTGAACTCAATCATAAAAAGGTTTTGATTTAGGGGCTGGATTTGGTGATAAAAAAATGAATAAAAAAGGTGATTATGAGACAAAGAGTACAATTAAAGCATGGGCTTGGTAAATTAACTAAAAACTAAACAAAAAGTAATTTTGAATCATTGGAAAAGTAAGCTCAAACCATGTAAAAGGGAAACATGCTGAGAGCTCTATGAAAAGAAGAAGATCAGATGAAAAGTAACAACAAGACTTAGCTTTAGACACTACACAAAAAGGTTAAAAACAAGCTACATAACGAAGACTCTAGACCTCTCACCCTAGGAAGCGAGAAGCTGACTTGTTAAAGTAACTTCAGAAATACCCAGGAGTTTTCTTTACCTCTTGTGCTTTCTTAACAGTTGTAATGATACTAAATGCTTTGTATTTCATCGAAATTATGTTTAAATTTTTGAATATGTGTAGTTAAACTCTTTACTAGGATTTAATCCCTTGAATCTATGTAGTTGTTTTTTGAATTTACACTCCGATAATCCCTTGAATCTATGTAGTTGTTTTTTGAATTTACACTCCGATAATTTTGCGTTTTTTTAATACTAAAGTTTAAATTATTCTTTTACTTAAACTGGCCTTTTAGTTAATTGTATTTGCATATTATGTGAATCTCGGAAGATTAAGTATGATTTAGGACATTCAGTGTTAGTCCAAGACGCAGAGGTAACATTTTAACGTTTCACTTAGAGTAGGAATATGTCTAATTGGTATAGGTGATCAATAAGACCTAAGAATTTTATGATTTTGTAACTCAAACTTTCGAAGATAGTCTGTTTAATCTTACAAAGACGCCTCTTACAATAATTGAAAGTGACCTTTAAGTGAATGAGAGTATGATCAAACGGAGTTCATACCAAAAGAGTATAATAATTCACTACATGGCTACACAGAGGAGAGTGGATATAAACCTTAGGTCTCCAGTCACTTCGTGAAGTCGTTTTTACCCCTTATGGAAGCCAATGTGCTAGTTGCCTGAGTTGGTTTATTTTTGTAGATTTGACAGCCGGCAAAGAACAAAGTTACAATGAAATTCATCATGATCCTGTCCAATTTACAACATATTCTTGGACCCATCTTATGCTTATTGAACTAAGTAAAAAAGATTACTAGTCTAGGGCATGTCCGGAAATGATGAGCATTCATCAAAGATTCGAACTCTACTATATCTCTGAAATTAATGATTCTGACATTCATTATGTTAGCTATGTTTTGAAAACCAGAATGGTAAGAAAACCAGAATGGTAAACGAACTAATATGGGCATCGCTTTGTCGTAGTTTTTGTTTTAGATTTGAAATGTCATTTAACCGGAAACTAAAAGTTTATACGGATAATTTTTTTATATAAAATAATATTATTGGTTGGAATTTGGTCGGCCGGTCCCCGGTCAATAGTGGTCCAGCGGTGGTCAACAGTGGTGGGGCACAGCTCGGCGATGGTGAGGTAATCTGGTGATGATTATTGAAAATAATTACAAAAAACATGGTACAATAAATTTTAAGTAGATGAAAATACTGTATGGAGAGACTAAATTTTTTTTGGAATAATGATAGGTATAAGGAAAAAATAACAAAAAAAAAAAACTTTTCAAACAAGATTTATAATTTAAAATTAGAGCATAATTTAAATATTAACGCATTATTTTTTTTTTTTTTTTCTCTTTTGGCCTTCAAGAGGCTGCCATATAAGCCCATTCGCCAAGAGCCCTAAATTTTTGTTAGTTGGATGTGGTAGAAACAGAAATGCTTCCGAACCATTTTATTTCTAGTGAAGCTCCTTATTCAAACCGGGCCATGGCCAACCACCATAGCTTTGCTATTTCCTTTGAATTTCTCTTATGTTTTTTCTTCCTCCTCTTGGGATTTTTTTTTTTTTTTGCTAATAATCTCCGAAGCCAAATCTTTTCATTTTTCAATAATGATTGGTAACTAATCTAAACTGTCTCCATAATTTTTTTTAAAGTAATGTCTCTATAAAATTCACTTATTTTTTTCTATCCCAAAATATTTGTTCAATTTTTAGTATAAATTTATAGGACAATTATTTTGAGATAGAATGAGTGCTTACCTAGAAATTTATTTGCCCATTCTGTAGCTTTGTTATGTCAAATAAAGTTGGATATACTGATGTTCTACATTGATTTTGTTTTCAGTTGGGTTTTTGTGCAATTGGTCGGCTAGCTAGTGCGTTGGTTTTGTTTGACGATTAGTAGGCTATTCAAGGATTTTTCCGAGGAAGCAGACCTGTATTTGATACCTCCGCTGCGTCACCCGAAACAAAATAATAGGACAAAAAAAGGGGTCAATTTCTCTTCTCTTTCTCTCTCTCAAGGATCTCAACCAAGTTGTGTAAAGAGGTTTCATACGAAATGGTTCTGGAGGAGGGAAAAAAAACCCATTTTTTTGAGACTCCAAGCACCATTAGGAAAAAAACCCATGAAATCACTCAGAAATTTTGCATTTGGAATCTATAGATATTTTTATCTAGTCATCCAAAAAGTTTTAGAAGAGCCATTTTCACGCAGGGGCGGAGCCAAGCCTCAAATATATAGTGGAGCAAGATTTTTAAAATTTATAATTTAATACGTTTGTCTCTTAATATTTTCAATTTAGATGGGCAAAAATTATAATTTTTAAAAATAATTCTTTATGATATCACGAGACTAGGTTTTCTTAAAACCCTAAACTTTTACACCTTCGGCTGTCGATTTCCACTTCTTCAGGCCCTCAGTTTTTTTTTTCTTCTTTTCCCGGCCGCCGATTTCTCCTTCTCAGAGATGGCAGATAAAGCCACTGGCCCGTCTGATACCACCTCCGCCTCTGATAAAGTCACCGGTGTCGCCTCTGCTTCGGTGGATCCTCATTCACCATACTACGTACACCCGTCTGATCATCCGGGTCTGATTTTTGCTGCTCCGCCTTTGGTTGAAAGTGGAGATAATTACTTCACTTGGCGCAGCACTTTTCTTAACGCTCTCCAGTCGAAGAACAAGGCCGGCTTTGTTGATGGCTCAATCCCGCAGCCGGCCGTCGATGACATCAATTTGCCACGCTGGATTCAGTGCAATGCCTTGATCAACTCTTGGTTGCTCAACGCTATGTGCAAGGAACTTCAAACTGAAGCTATGCATACCCCGGCGGCGGCCACGATCTGGGCGGATTTCGAAGAGCGATTCACTCAGGGTTTAGCTCCTCGGATTTATGAATTGAAGCTGTCGATCGCCTTGCTGCAGCGAGAACGCTCCCTCACTTCAACGTATTATGGAAAGCTCAAAGGGATTTGGAGTGAGCTGCAAAATCTTCGCCCTTTTCCGGCCTGTACTTGTGACGGCTGTGTTTGCGATTTGACCAAACGACTTCAGATCATGACGGAGGAAGAGAAAGTGTATGACTTTCTGATGGGTCTCGACGATACCTACAAGACCGTTCGCTCCCAGATTCTGAGCGTTGATCCGCTGCCCACCCTTGGCCGTGCTTACGCCATCGTCGCCAGTGATGAAAAGCAGCGCCGGCTTGCGGATTCTCAGCTTCCTGTGGTTGAAGCTGCTACTCTAGCTGCGAAGTCTGCTCCAGTCCGGCGTGCTTCCACATCTTCTGCTCCCGGCCGCTCTCAGCCGCCTTGCAGTCACTGTGGGCGCTCCAATCATTCATAAGATCGCTGCTATGAACTCATCGGGTATCCTGCAGGCTGGTGCCAACCTCGACAGAAGCGCGATCCACAGCCTCGTGTGCGAACTGATGCCGTTTCCAACCTTGCTGCTACGCCCGATCCACCGGCGGCTGGTTCTGCTTCCATGCCATCTTTCTCGGCTGCACAGGTCCAGCAATTGTTTCAAATGCTGGGGCAGTAGGTCTCTTTGGAGTCTGCGGCCAAGTCCACCACCGTTAACGACCTTTCTTCATTGGGTAAGATAGATGATTGGGCATGTGATTCGGGTGCTACCGATCATGCTTCCCATAAAATGCATTTGATGAGGGATGTTTCTTTACCTTGTCCATCTATTTCGGTTTAAATCCTAAATAGTGAACAAGTTGCTGTTCAAGCGGTTGGTCAGATAAAACTTGATGATAATTTGATCCTTGATCGTGTTTTAGGAATACCTAATTTCCGGTTCAATTTGATATCCGTTAGTAAATTGACCCGTGATTTGAATTGTTTCTTCACATTTGGCCCTGACTTGTTTTTTATCCAGGATTTAACCTCGAGGAAGTTGATTGGAATGGGTAGAGTGCACAATGGATTATACTATCTAGAACCCATATCGTTAGGTGGTGACCGCCGGATTCTTTCAACTCGCAAAGGCAATACCTCAACCTTGTGGCATCGTCGTTTGGGTCATCTTTTGATTACTCGTCTCTCTTTGATTCCTGGCATTTCTGTTTCTTTTCATAATAATTCTGGCACATCTCTTTGTGATGCCTGTTGTCGAGCTAAGCAGACTCGTTTACCATCTCCCTTACATCAAACTCATAGTATAAACAATTTTGATTTAGTGCATTGTGATATTTGGGGACCTTACCCTACTCCGTCTAAGTCGGGTGCGCATTATTTTCTTACTATTGTTGATGATCGTAGTAGGGCTACTTGGGTTTTTCTTATGCGTTCCAAATCTGAAACTAAGCGTTATTTGCTTTTATTTTTTAATTGGATGCATACACATTTCAATGCTAAAATTAAGACTTTTCACACTGATAATGGTCTTGAATTCAATCATCCCTCTTTGCTAACACACTTTCTAGATCATGGCATTGAAAAACAAACCAGTTGCCCTCACACCCCTCAACAAAACGGTGTCATCGAACGTAAGCATCGACATCTCTTAGACGTGGCTACGACTTTGCGGTTCCAAGCAAATCTATCTGTTGACTTTTGGGGGGAATGTATTCTTACTGCTGCTTACTTGATCAATCGCATGCCTCTTTCTGTTTTACAAAATAAAACCCCTTATGAGCTCTTATATGGTCGCCCACCTTCCTATGATCACTTACGCAGTTTTGGGTGTTTGTGCTACTACCATGCTTCTGCAAAACCGAGGGATAAATTTGCCTCTAGAGGTCGTCCAGGTATCTTTGTTGGTTATCCACATGGTCAAAAGGGGTATCAAGTTTATGATTTTGATCGCAAGGAGATACATACTTCTCGCGATGTCATTTTCTTTGAAAACGTGTTTCCATCTACTTCGGGTCTTCCTCAACCTGTATCGGACTCATCTTCCGTCCCGGTTGATCTTACTCACTCTGCATCTGATCCTTATCCACCTGTGGTTCCCCCTTTGTTTCCACCAGCTTCATCCTCTGATGTTTCACCCGATCCTCCACCGTCCTCATCCCCTCTGCCAGTTAGCTCCTCATCGGATCTCCCTTCTAAACGTCCCCGACAAGTCTCCCAACGACTTTCTGGGTATCAATATACTCTTCCGCCCTCTCTCCAGTCCACTTGTAATCCATCGTCGACCCCTGCTCCACCATCAACCAACTCGACGGTACATCCTCTCTCTAAGACTTTATGCTATTCTCGCTTTTCTAAAGCTCACATTGCCTTATTAGTGGCCATCTCCTCTGTGGATGAGCCCACTAGTTTTTCACAGGCAGTTAAATATGCACATTGGAGAGAAGCTATGGCTAAAGAAATATCTGCTCTTGAGGCTAATCATACTTGGCAGCTTGTCCCTTTACCTCCCGGCAAACGCGCCATAGATTCTGGATGTACAAGGTCAAATTCCTTCCTGATGGTCGTGTTAAGCACTACAAAGTGCGTCTGGTTGCCAAGGGCTTTACACAGATTGAGGGCATTGATTTTCATGAGACCTTTGCTCCTGTTGCCAAACTGGTAACTGTTCGTTGCTTACTTGCTGTTGCTTCTGTTCGTAATTGGGAGATTCATCAGCTTGATGTCACTAATGCCTTTCTTCATGGTGATCTTCATGAGGAAGTATACATGAAAATTCCTCAGGGCTTTACCACAAAGGGGGAGCACCGTGTTTGTCGCCTTCAGAAGTCTCTCTACGGTTTGCGTCAAGCCTCTCAGAATTAGTACCAGAAATTTACTCAGTCAATTGTCTTTGCCGGATTCAAGGAGTCCATATCTGATTCATCTCTGTTTACCTATCGTAGGGGCACTTCCTTTATTGCAGTCTTGATCTATGTTGATGACATCATTGTGGCTGGGAATGATTCCCTTAAGATTGGCCGACTCAAGAAATATCTTCATGGTCAATTTCACATTAAGGATCTTGGCCCCCTTAAGTATTTCTTGGGTATTGAGGTAGCTCGTTCGTCTGCTGGAATTGCACTCAGTCAGAGGAAATATACCCTTGACATTTTGTCGAAATGTGGACTCACTAGTTGTCGTCCGAGTTCTACCCCGATAGAACAACAACACGGATTGGATCTAGATTCTGGAGAGTTATATGATGATCCTGGTCGATATCGACGCATAGTAGGTCGTCTTCTATATTTGACCATCACTCGTCCAGACATTGCCTATGCTGTACATGTCCTTAGCCAATTTTTGCACAAGCCACGTCAACCACATTTTGATGCTGCCATGCGTGTCCTGTGCTATTTAAAATTAGCACCAGGGCAGGGAATATTTCTACCTTCTGATAGCTCTTTACGTCTGCGTGCATATTGTGACGCCGATTGGGCTGGATATCCTACTACTAGGTGTTCCAGTACAGGGTATGTTGTCTTCTTGGGGGCTTCCCCGCTCTCTTGGCGGTAAAAGAAGCAAATTGTAGTTTCACGTTCTTCTGTGGAGGTAGAGTACAGAGCTATGGTGGTAGTGACAAGTGAACTTGTTTGGTTGATACGTCTTTTGACCGAGTTAGGAGTGCCTTCAGCACATCTAGTACCTTTGTTCTGTGATAATCAGGCAGCACTTCATATTGCTGCTAATCCAGTTTTCCATGAGCGTACCAAGCATATTGAGATAGATTGTCATTTCATTCGGCAACATCTTCAGTCGAAAATGCTTATCCCTCGGCCCATCTCCTCTACCTTGCAGTTAGCAGATTTATTCACCAAAGCTTTGGGTCGAGATAGGTTTTATGTCTTGATTAGCAAGCTGGGCATTAGAAATCTACATGCTCCAACTTGAGGGGAAGTAATGTAAATTGTAATTAACTATATGACGGTTAGGATTTTACCGTTAAGGTTTTGTATCCACTTCTTGTATAAATAACTCTCTGTAATATCAATATACGTGTGATTTCACAAACTCTTCAAGCTTCCGCCCTTGTTTTCACTCATGTAAATAAAAGAAACTGCCTAGCTACGAGCGGTCTCAACTCTCAAGTAGTTATTAAAATGATAGTCGTGTTTCTCGCACTAAATTTAATACGAAAATTATATAGGTAGTTTGGTATGGAATAATTAATTTCTTAATTTTTCGTTTTTTTTATTGGAAAAGAAAATAAAACTCGGCCAGAAGGCTTGCAAAAATGTATATTCAGGACATTCTCGCTAGGCATTTGGTGTGCTAGTTGCATTTGAACAGCTTCTTTGATCCTACGAATCTTGCCAAGATAAGGGGACGGGGAATCGAAATAAACGCGCCGCCCAAAAGATTAGAGACTTGAAGCTTACAAAGTCGCTGAAATGAAAATGACATTTGTATGTGTTTTTGGTTCTAATTGGAGGAAAGGAGAGACCTTTTGTAAGACGTTTTCTTGTTTAATAGTACTGATAAACCAATCTCATCATGTATGATTGTTAGTAACTCGTTGTCGCAATTTTGGAGTCAACTTAAATCAATATAATCTATTACCTCTGGCTTTCTGTCGATGACTATATATATAAATTTGTATCATCTGCCCTTTCACCTTATCCTACAAATTGCCATTTTCATCTATTTAATATCTAATATCTATAATCTGAAACCTCTTATAAATCCGTTTCCTCTCCTTAATAATCCAGTCGATCAACTGTGTTTTTCTTAGTTACACTGTTAATTTGTCTGACTTAGAATAGGGAATTGTATTAGATTCATAATATGTTGTGCACAATATATAGACTATATATAGACAATAACAAACCCTAAACTAGAACACAATAGGAAATATACTAAATATTACAATACGCCCCCGCAAACTTACGGCGGAGAAGAGAGAAGCCGAAGTTTGTCCCGAAATCGAAAGAATAACTCTTTGGACAAGGGTTTTGTCAGAATATCAGCAAGCTGATCAGCAGCAGAGATAGAATTGACCGAAACAAACTTACGCCGAACATGATCTCGAACAAAGTGAAAATCAACCTCAACATGTCTTGTACGAGCATGGAACACAGGATTGACAGCAAGGAAAACTGCACTACTGTTGTCACACCAAATAGAGGGAGGGCGATTTAAAGAAACGCCTAACTCGGACAACAGATGACACACCCAATGCAGCTCAACACGAGACATTAGCAACCGCACGAAACTCGGCCTCGGTAGACGAGCGAGCCACGGTGGGCTGCTTCCTAGATGCCTGAGCAATGAGATTAGGTCCCGGATGAATGAGAAAACCGGTAGTAGAACGACGATCATCCGGACAACCAGCCCGGTCAGCATCACTAAACACGGTAAGAGTACCCAAATCAGAGGATGCAGAACTAAACAAGAATCAACGGTACCACGAAGATAGCGAAGAACCCGTTTGAGAGCCTGAAAATGAGAAGTGCGAGGCTGATGCATGAACTGACAAAGCTTATTAACCGCAAAGGAGATATCTGGATGAGTGAGAGTGGTATACTGCAGACTACCACACAGCCGACGATAATTAGTCGCATCATCAGGAGATAACAGAGTACCATCCAAACGGGACAACACAACATTAGCCTGCAAAGGAGTGGAAACAGGTTTGCAAGTATGCATATTTGCAAGTCGTAGCAAATCAGTGACATACTTGTGCTGAGAGAGAAGCAAACCCTTGGAAGTACGACGAACCTCAACCCCAAGAAAGTAACTCAATGGACCTAAATCCCGAAGAGAAAACTCCTTAGCAAGACAAGAGATAAAATGCTGGACCAAACCAGAAGTGCTGCCTGTAAGAATAATGTCATCCACATATACCAGCAAAAAACACAACTGAGACCCACGGCGATAGGCAAAAAGAGACGGATCACAACGAGACTCCACAAAACCCAAGGTAAGTAGAAACGCGCGCCGAGAATACTGAGGCCCGAGGAGCTTGCTTAAGACCATATAAGGACTTATGCGGTTTACACACATAATGAGGACGCACCGGATCAACAAACCCCGTGGCTGAACCATATACACGGTCTCACTTAGAACACCATTAAGAAAGGCATTACCGACATCAAGCCGAGAAATCGACCATCCACGAGCCGGGGCACAGTCAAAACCGAACGAATGGTGACCGGCTTAACAACCGGACTAAATGTGTCAGTGTAATCAACCCCAAAAGACTGAGTAAAACCTCGAGCCACCAACCGAGCCTTATACCGCTCAATGAACCATCAGCATGAGTTTTAATCTTATAGAGCCATCGATTGCCGACAATATTGCCGGAGGAAGGAGGAGGAACTAAAGTCCATGTGTTATTTTTGAGGAGGGCGGAAATTTCATCCTTCATGGCATTCTGCCACTGATGAAGAGATTTGGCTAGGGTGAAGGATGTAGGAGCAGTAGACAAGGCTGGGGAAACAGAGGTAAGATGAGCCGAGGGATCAAAGATTTTCTTGGGCTTAGGTTGTGGACGAAGTGTCATTGAGTGCTGACGGGAAGAAGGAGGGGGAGGTGGCGGCGGAGGACTGCAATCAGATGATGAAGAGCTGGATGCAGGAGATCTAGCTAAAGGTGATGAGTCGGGAGGGATAGGAGGAGACGAAAGAACTGGTGTACCAGAAGGAGACGAAGAAGACGCAGAAGATGATGCAAGCATACCAGGAGAACTGGTTACACGCAACCAAGGGGTAGCAGGAGACTCCAGCAGCGAAGAAGGAGAACTAGAAATAGGAAGTTTAAAGGGAAAGAGTTTCTCATCAAACTCAACGTGACGAGCAACATAAAGGCGGTTAGTCACCACATCAAAATAGCGATAACCAAGATGAGATGGAGAATACCCAAGAAAGACACACTGAGTAGAACGAAAAGAGAATTTATGTTTATTATAAGGGCGAAGAAGAGGATAGACAGCGCAACCAAAGACACGAAGAAAGGTATAATCAGGTGGTTGGTGATATAGTGTAGTGAAGGGTAGGTGACCTTGAAGAGGTTTACTAGGGTGGCGATTAATCAAAAACACAGCAGTTTCAAAAGCAAAATCCCAAAACCAAAAAGGGGTACTGGAATGGCCAAGGAGAGCAAGTCCAATGTCGATAATGTGATGAATTTTGCGTTCAGCAGTGCCATTCTGCTCATGAGTGTGTGGGCATGCTAAACGATGAACAATACCGACATCCTTAAAGAAAGAATTGAGAGAACGAAATTCACCACCCCAATCAGAGTTAACCCTTTTAATGGTGGTGCCAAATTGGTTTTCTACGAGAGCTTTGAATTGCTTGAAAACATGGACAACATCACTTTTATACTTAATTGGATAAATCCATGTGAATAGAGAGAAGTCATCAATAAAAAGCACAAAGTAGCGATAACCATTGAATGACAAAATAGGAGCAGGACCCCAAACATCAGTGTGAATTAAATCAAGAGGTTTAGAGCTACGATGAAAAGTAGAAGGTAAACTGACCCTATGTAACTTCCCTAAACAACACGGCTCACATTTATCAGTGGGACACAGAGGAATAAGGAAGTTGAAACTACCTAACCAAAGTACGAAGAGTGACATTATTAGGGTGCCCTAAACGAGCATGCCACTGACCTAAAGAGACAAGATAAGCTGCTGGAGACAAGGAACCACGAGCAGGAAGATCTAAGCGATAGAGACCATTATCAGCCTGACCGGGGAGGAGGAGTTCCTTGGTTGAAAAATCCTTAACACAACAAGAGTCAGAATAAAATTCAAAAAAACAGTGATTATCACGGGTAAACTTTTGAACAGATAACAGAGGCTTAGTAAGAGAAGGAGCATGCAAGACACGATTTAAATAAAGAGGACGAGAAAACGATGGCAAAACAGATTGACCAACATGCTGAATAGGTAAAGCATCTCCATTACCAACTAAAATATGAACTGTACCAGTATAATCATTGGAGATACCGAGAGAGGACAAATCTGGCGTGACATGATCGGTAGCACCAGTGTCCGGATGCCAGGGAGTGACAGAAGGGGCATACTACGCCATATGGGCTTGAGGAGACATAGTCGACTCCGGGTAAGACGGAAGAGGCAACAAACCAGCTGAAGCCGGTGCAGGAGAACCTGCCTAGGCATAAGCAGCCGATCGAACGGCAGGGGGTCGAGGAACAAAATTAGTATCAAAACGGTGTCGACAAGTGGTGGCCGTGTGATTCAAGATGCCGCAAAGCTGACACGTCTCACCCGGAGCGGGAGGGGTGTACCCACGCGGACCACCACCACGACCAGAAACCTTATTGCGCCGGCCGCCGCGTTGCGAGCGACCGGCACGAGAGGATTGAGGCGGCGTAGGAGAAGGTGGCGACTGCATAAGCATGGCCGTGGGCTGAAGGACCGGCTGTTGGGCGTGAAGAAGCACCTCATACGAAACTAACCGTCCAAGGAGATCTTGATAGGAGGGGGTTCGGATCGGCATTGCGAGCTCCGATGATGCCATTGAATTCGGCACCAAGCTTGCGGAAGATTATGGCATTAAACTCCGCAGAGATATGCGATGGCCGCAAGCTGCAGTGTATCGGCGATGCCCTTCGCTTTGGAGAGAGAGCCGTGGATCGACAAGTCACCTTTCTGCAAGCTGTGGAGCTCCATAACAAGCTGGGTCTGTTGAGCATAAGAAAGAGTGCCGAAACCCTGCTGAAGAGCTGTCCATGCAGCCGCCGACGTTGTGCAACCTTGGAGAACGGGAAAGATCTCTTCAGTAACGGAAGAAAGAATCCAAGAGAGGACCAACTGATCCTTTTGTTGCCAGATATCAAACTCAGGATTGAGTTGGGGCACGGCACCACTGACGGAAAGAAGAAAACATGGCGGTGCAGGTTCGGTGCCGTCGACAATACCGGCAACACGAAACATAGTCAATAAAGGAGTAAACTGAAGACGCCAAGACGAATAGTTGGCCCGAGATTGCAGCTTCACAGTAAAGGAATGATTAAGAGATTAAAGACTAGGTTGAAGGAGTGATACGGGTGTCTGTGAAGGAGGTGCCGCCGGCCGGAGGTGGGTAGCCTGGTCGGTGGATGACAGGTCGGTGATAGTCATCATCGAAAGAAAGCACGCAAAACCGAATAAGGCTCAGTTTTTTTTTTTTTTTTTTTTTTTTGTTTTTTTTTGTTTTTATTTTTTTTTTAATTCAGCAGGCGGCGGCAAACGAGGACACTGACGAGGCTCAATTGACAAGTCGGTGTTTTTGTTGTTTTTTTTTTTTTCAAAGTGCAGCAGGCGGCGGCGGCAAACGAGGACACCGACGAATTAGAAAGACGCCGGCAACGATCCACGGCCGGCAAAGAAGTAGCACGCCGATGAAAAGGACAGAACGACGGCAGCCGAAGTAGCAACAGAGGAAAGCAGTCCGGCAGCAGCAGCAGAAGGACGGCGGCGGCAGCAGCACAACGCAGAAGGGTGAGAGAGGAACGCCGACGAAAAGACAGCAGGGGGAGACAGCAACACGGCAGCAGCGGAAAGAAGGCGTGTGTGCGGCGGCTGTTCGTGACGGCTGTGTGTGGAGGCAGATGAAGTGTGCACGGCCAAAAAAAACCGGCGGCGGGGAAGAGAAAAAAGGAGGAAAGAAAAAAAATTGGGTTGTTTTAAAACCTAGCTCTATACCAACTTAAAATAGGGAATTGTATTAGATTCATAATATGTTTTGCACAATATACAGACTATATATAGACAATAACAAACCCTAAACTAGAACATAATAGGAAATATACTAAATATTACATAGTCTGACACAGAAATGTCGTTTCCTAAATGCAGAAGTAATCCTTTTGATGCGTCGGGCCCGAAGCCTAGAGCTCCTGTATCTGATATCCTTAATGATTTATGGGAATGTTTTCACGGTAATCTCCCGATCGAGTTACTGGATAAGATTCACGAGAAGCAAGAAGCGCTGGAGGAATATCATCGCAGGCACTAAGTGTTGATCAAGGTATATAACTTCAGTTAATTCAGTTTCATTTGTACTATACATTCATCATTCAACCGAATTTTGTTAACCCAACAGTAATTATGCATACGTGAATAGTTTTTACTCTAGGAACACAGCGTCAAAAATTGCAAGAAAATGTTCTTGGTAGCAGCAGTAACCATTAATTTTATTTATTTATTTATTCATTTTACTTTTTAAACTTATTTTTAGTGGAGTAAATTTCTTAATCATGAATAGATTGCTTGTGTGTGGTCAAATTCTTTTAACTCTCAATTAGCAATTGTTGATATTTTTCGGAAGACTAAACTGTATAAATGATCCCTTACATTTGTCTGAATTTAAATTTTGGTCCCTTACATCAACATGTATATGGATTGAGCCTTTACATTTTATTTTGAAACTTTTTGGTCTCTTTTCACTGTTCCGTCACCATTTTCGTCTTGATGACCGTTGATCCTAATAAGTCAGTGGTATTTTCGGGATGACACATATAAGATCAAAATAAAAAATATTTAAATGGTCCCCTACATTTGTCCGAATTTAAATTTTGGTCCCATACATCAACATGTATATGGATTGAACCTTTACATTTCATTTTGAAACTTTTTTTTTGTCTCTTTTCACTTTTCCGTCACCATTTTCGTCTTGATGACCGTTGACCCTACCAAGTCAAGGGTATTTTTGGAATGACACATATAAGATCAAAATAACAAATGTTTAAATGGTCCCCTATATTTGTCCGAATTTAAATTTTGGTCCCCTACATCAACATGTATATGGATTGAACCTTTACATTTCATTTTGAAACTTTTTTTTTGTCTCTTTTCACTTTTCCGTCACCATTTTCGTCTTGATGACCGTTGCCCTACCAAGTCAGGGGTATTTTTAGAATAACACATATAAGAACAAAATAACAAATGTTTTTATAATAAAATAGAATAAAATATTTAAAATTATTATTTTATAATCAAAAAATTAAATAATTTAAAAATAAAAATAAAAACTTAAAATAATTTCAAATTTCAAAGTTCAAATGTTTTTTTCACTTCCCATCTTTGTGGGTCCCACATGCCAGTCAATTTCTCCCACCTTTTTTTACTACAGTAAAAAAATCAAAATTAAAAAAAAAAAATTACCTTCACCCGTCCTTTACCTTTATCCTTAAAAATTTTATTCTCATAATCCAAAATGCCCTTTTATTAATTTTATCTTACCAAGTCATTGCTGGTAAAGGTCAAAGACGGGTGAAGGTAAGTTTGCTTTTTAATTTTGATTTTTCTTTACTGTAGTAAAAAATAGGGGAAAATTGACGAGTATGTGGGACCCACAAAGGTGGGAAGTGAAAAAAAAATTTAAAATTTGAAATTTGAAATTATTTTAATTTTTTATTTTTATTTAAAATTATTTAATTTTTTTATTATAAAATAATAATTTTAAATATTTTATTCTATTTTATTATAAAAACATTTGTTATTTTGATCTTATATGTGTTATTCCGAAAATACCCTTGACTTGGTAGGGTCAACGGTCATCAAGACGGAAATGGTGACAGAAAAGTGAAAAGAGACAAAAAAAAATTTCAAAATGAAATGTAAATGTTCAATCCATATACATGTTGATGTAATGGACCAAAATTTAAATTCGGACAAATATAGGGGACCATTTAAATATTTGTTATTTTGATCTTATATGTGTCATTCTGAAAATACCTCTTACTTGGTAGGGTCAATGGTCATCAAGACGGAACAGTGAAAAGAGACCAAAAAAGTTTCAAAATGAAATGTAAAGGCTCAATCCATATACATGTTAATGTAGGGGACTAAAATTTAAATTTAGACAAATGTAAGAGACCATTTATACAGTTTAGTCTTTTCAGAAATCTCGTCGCGGACGTGAAAGTGGAAGTCGGGAACTAAAAGCTTCAGCTGAAGAGTCAAGTCCAACTTCTGGAACCTTCTCTTGTGCAAATTATGGGGTGCTTGATCAAAAGTAAGTGAGTAGAATTTGCACTCTGGAAGACGTTTTGTTTGATTTCTAGACTTCTTTGATCTTGTTATATGTACGACGTACGTACGTAAAAATTGTTCATGATATATAACATATAATTAATATATATATATATATATCTTAATGAATGAGAAATTAAAATATTTAGATTTCAAAATGAGAAATTCCAATTTGACTTTTTATGGATCAAGTTACACATTTGTCCTTAGTAAAAAATATTATCCATAAAATCTTTGTGGTTAAACAATTACTTATGCAGGGGTATATCCGGTTGTTCAAGGTAAAATATAGTTAAGTTTGACTAAAAATAAAATTTTTCATTTTAGTAAAACTGGACAATAATTATGGGACGAAGGGAGTATTTTTTAGTATTGCTCCAACTAAAATTAAATAAATGAAGACAAATGTTGAATTTACCAAAAATTTCTTTTGTCAAAAAATGAAAGTTAATTGAATCTAGGTAATTCTAAGTAGCAGAAGAAAATCCGAGCATTTTCTATTGGCTCGCGGTGGTGGTAGTCCAATAATGTTATGGAGAACTTGCCTTTTTGTTATTTTATTTATTTATTTATTTATTTTTGGATGACAAGAGTAGTATTTGATAATATTTGAGCGATTTATTTTCATTTTCGATTTTCAAACATGAAGCAAGTTCTTGGAAGCTGGGCAGGTCATTTACCTGGAAGACGATCGATATTGGTATAGTTCGCTCATTAATTTTGTTGCCATTATATCAATGCTAGCTTTAACTGGTGCATTACTATTATTTAATTTGTTGCCATTTAACGTATTATCATTGTTTTATTTAATGATGTTAGATTTTAATTTGTTGCTGTTGAATTTGACTCCATTGTTCAGAACAACTGAGTCAGCGAGAGTGGGACAAGATGCAGATGAAGATCATAGAGCACATCATAAAAAAATTGCAGAGGAAGTCAATGTCGTCGGCCAACCTGACGACTTGCTGCTTTCCGGCGGTGATCCGCAGCAAGCTGTAATGAATGGTGGTCAAAACGGCGAAATGGGAATCTCGTTAGACGGAATAGTGTCATTTTCCGAGGGTACGTTATGGAATGGCCTTCGGCTTACTATTTCTCTTCCACCAGTTCCAGCAGCACCAGCGGCCACATACATATGATGATGATCTCCCAAGAGAAGAGGTGAAAATAAATATCCCTAATAAAGATGTTATAAATGATCACTCAAAAAATATTAGGTCCTCCAGTTGGTTTTCCAAAATCAGCTCTCGTCTGTTCAATTCGATTTCGAATTCAGCCTGTTCATTCGGAAGAGGAAATGTATAATGTTTATCGGTGAAAATAGAGGACACTCTGCCTCCAAAGGCTCAGGGTAAACCAGAAGCTCATATGATTGCATCAATTGAGGAAAATAACCATCCGAAGATCCATGCTGATGAGGAGAGCCAATTGTCAAGTGTTAATTCAACTTCTGATTCATCTACGATGACTAATTCGGTTGGTCTACAAAGTACACCATTCTGATTCATCTTCATTGCTTTCATGGTGGTAAGGCTAAGTTGCAGTGACATAAAATTAATTTGAATGTTCTGGTTCTTTTTTGTTCCAAAATAGGAATTTGTACATTTCGGGGGCTTGCTAGTGGATCATCGAAATTCACCGTAGTTTGGAAAAGTTACATCGTCTTCTTTTAAAGAAAAAAATTCACAAACAACTTCCTAGCATTTTGATTTTGTACAAACCTAGAAAATGTAAAGAATCTAACTATTGACAAGTATCAAATCGTAGGAATTGGATGTTGATTGTTCATTCAACCTCAATGTTAAAAGATAATTTCAACATCTCAGGCAGCTGGATGGATACCCTAATGGTTAGAAAAAATAGCCTGGTAATTAGAATTTTGATTTCATGACATTGTTGAATATCCTTCCCTGTGATATTTTAATATTCTTGCTTCCCAGAAAAATAGTTCTTATTATAATTTTTTGAATTATATATATTTTTTAGCACGATTCATAAAATTATTAGAAATAAAAATATAAATTAAATAATTATTTTGGATGGACAGAATTTAAATTTAATAAAATAAAAAGAAATATCTACGATAACCTAAGATAATTCCCAAATCTTCTGCAGATGACCCAACTGAATGCAGCCCACGAGGCCAAATTAATGATAACGTCGGCCTAGTTCTCTTCAAGTCCATTAATTTATCATAAGTGTCAATGTTCTCCATTTCTATCAAGTTGTGGTATATATATACGGGTAAACAAGTTGTAGTATTCTTTTAAGTACTTTAGAACCACCTAGAGAAACCCAAACTTGATAAATTTTACTCCCTCCGTCCCATAATTATTGTCTACTTTACCTAAAAAATTTTGTCCTAAAATTATTGTCCAATTTGACTTTTTATGGATCAAGTTACACATTTGTCTTTAGTAAAAAACATTATCCATAAAATCTTAGTGGTTAAACAATTACTTATGTAGGGGTATATACGGTTGTTTAAGGTAAAATATAGTTAAGTTTGACCAAAAATAAAATCTTTCATTTTAGTAAAATTGGACAATAATTATGGGACGGAGGGAGTTATTCTTTTGTTTTGCGCATGTTCTCAATTTCTGAAAGGCTAGTGATCCTGCCAAATTAATTTTTAGTATCCAGACCAAATTTCTTTTCTTCTTCCAAAATTGTCCTTATATAAGGTCAACTGTCTATCCTCTTATTATCTCCCTAATCTCATGGTTAATTTTTTTTTTCAAAACAAAAAAATAATTGATTTCTTTAATGGATTTTCTTCGCACAGTCTCAAGTTCTTGCTCCCTTTCTTACTTTTTTTTTCCTGGCTTTTTACCAACATACCATTCTTTGTCCCTTTCTTAGGACTAAAACTGCTGCTTATCATTAAACAGAATTCCATGTAACTTGTCAATAGCACTTTGAGCAAATTATTCGTTTTAAAATTGTACAAAACCATAGCCCATGGACTGGCCATTAGAATCCGTAGCTAACTTGAATGAAAGGATGTTAGCAAAGCTTGAAAAGGTATCATGCAAGGCTTTATAGTCAATAGCCTTATCCAAATTCTTGAAACTTTTTGGAACTAAAAAAAAAAAAAAAAACATCTATTCCCTTTCTGCAGGTTTTTAGGGCAAAAAGGAATTAGAAACAAGTGAAATCAGAGGATTATTTAGTTTTAGGAATTCGACCTTTGCATTGATCATTCGTAGCGGTTGCCTAACTGATCCACCATTATTATCATCATAATAGAAGGAAGTATAAATTCATAATTGAAACCATCGTCGTGAACAAATAACAAAAATTAATCCGAAAGAAAACATGTTTATTGCTACTGAAAACTAAAAGCAACAAAAACTTAAATCAATGGCCAAAAACAATTTTGGATCAGGACAAATAGATCACAAACTGGCCTTTTATTTCCTTGCGCACATGTTCATTTGGAGGGAGATTGAGTTTTGGATATCGAATCAGAAAGGAAAATTAGAGGAGGAGGAAGAAAGTAAGTAATTAACCATCAGATTAGGGGATATAAGAGGATAGACAGTTGATCTCATATGAGGATAATTTTGGAAGAAGAAGAGAAATTTGTTCTAGATGCTAAAAGTTAATTGGTAGGATAACCGGCCTTTCTGAAATCACTTTTAGGATCAAATTTAAAACAGCCAATTGTGTTTTTTTTTAATATAAAAAAATTGGATAGTCCCAGAATTCTAAGATAATAACCATCTCCATCCTAAATCCCCTAACGACCAAGTGTTTACAACTCGAATTTTACAACATATAACTGTGACGATTTTAAACAAATCAAAATCCACATGCATATTCATTTGCTTTTATAGTTATGCTCTTAGTAAAATATTATTTTTTCTGTTCTACAAAATAATTCACATTCTAATCTAAAAATTGTTATAAGAAAATTTCATCAATAAATAAAAATGTAGACTATTGTGTTAGGACAGAGTGAAGTAGTATTATCCCCGTTTAGTTGCCATCGTCCTCAACATTGCGGCTCCTCTCTTCACAAATTTTTGTTGCTTGCAATCAGCTTACTTGGTGGTGCAATGGGGATGAAAAAGAAGCAGTCCAGCTGACTTGTACTGTAAGATGAATAGTTTATCATGTCATATTCAAATAGCAGCAATTTAATTAGTGCTCTAGTTTTGACTTAAAATTTGTTCATAAAAGTGATCAACATCAAAGCCAAAAATGGTCCCTTCATTTAAATTCTCAAAAACAAAACAAAAAAATTTAAAAAACTTTTATGCGGGTTACGTAGCTGTAATACACCCGATGCATCTTGCATCCTAGACCACGAAGCTAGCTCGATCATGGAGAATTCTTTTTATGGTTTTAATTAAGATCAAACATTAATTATAATGGTTCTCTCCTTCTGGCAACAACATTTTGTTCGTCGAAGATCAAACTCCACCATATTTCTTTAGTATATATGAAAAATAGTCTTCCTTTCTTGCAAGTTGCATCAGGGCCCTCTTCTCTTTTGGGGAATAAACAACCATTTCACAAGGATATGTGAAAATTAAATGGTTAACTTTTGACGTAGGGAAGGAAGAAAGTGGATCATAAACATTTGTTGCATTGAATAGAAAACCCAAAATAAAACTTCCACATCCTTGCTGCTTCAAATTGAAGCTTGTTCTAATGAAGGGGCTCAGAAGTTAGTACTTCCTAATTTTCATACAATAGAAATTAGAAAAATATATGCCACTCCGTAATGAGACTAATTTCTTGTAGCTATGACCCCACCAACTTTGGTCCATTTTCAAGCTTGTTTACACCCAAGTCACAACATACTACTCCATCCGTCTCGGAATTATACGTATACACAATTATTGTTATTACGAGACTTCTGAAAGTGTAGAATTTTGTGTTCTTTTACTTATGAGAGCCCGGAAACGAAAGAAACGCCGGTGGACGGAATCCATGAATTGCCGGAAATGAAATTAGCCACGGTGAATTTACTAGCCTCTGCATTAGCAAGCACATGATGTCCAGGCCAGCTAACTCTGCCGCCGGTTCCGGCACCGGGCCCCATGTTTTCAAACTCCGCAAAATACAGGGTTTTGGCATACCCAGATTCCCCTGGCCACTCGGCCCAACCCTTTGGTGTGATCTCGCCGTCAATGTTGGATTGCATCACCACCGCCCTGGAAAACTCCTTCCAGGGCCGCCCCAGGTACGAATCGAACGAGTTCTTCACCGGCGAGAAATCCGACCCGACTGTGATCTTGCAGCTCTGGAGCGAGAACCCCGTGTTTTGACCCGGGTCGGTCCTTCCGTTTGCCAGGATGACGTTGAAGGCTCCGTGGCTGCGCGGTCGCCGGAGCACAAGGTAACAGTTCTGGAAAACTGCAGCGGCGTTTCCAAATATGAAGTCGACGGTGCCATAAATGTCACATTCCCGGTAGAATTGCCGGAGGGAGAGGGCGTAGAGAGTATCCTGGTAGCCGACGAGACTGCACCGGTATAAGACGGCGTGATCCGAGGCTAATAAAAGGGCGATGGCCTGGTCAGCTCCGGCGCCGGCGTTGTTCTGGAAGCCGATATCCTTGGCAATGAAGCCGTCCCCACTGATTGCTGGAGAATTACATCAAGAAGAAGAAGAATAATTAAGTGATTATGATTGACAAATTGTAGTGATTATTCAATGATTACACCAGTATTTACGATAAAGACTGGAATATGATGAAAGCTGAGCATGATAGATACTCCTCTACAACATTATTAACTTTAATTAATTTTTTTTCGTGTGCTAAAGATATTCAGTTTTGTATTTTCATTATTAATTAATTTTTACAATTAAAGCTATCTTTAAAAGAAAATATATGGAGCTCAATTATATTTACCTTGTAAGAAAAATACACATTACTTAAACATGACTGTTATTATGATAAGAAAAGAATAATGTAAATATGCGAAAGTGACATGAAAAAATCTTTTTATACAACCATAATGTGGAGAGAAATGAATGGATCCTAATTGATAGTTTCTCAAAACAGTATTACTGAAAATAGGGTTAATTTGTTTGATAAATGATATGTCCCCGTTTTAATAGTGGGGTCGAAATGAACTATTAGCTAGCTTTATACTTCCTCTAAGAGAAAGTGACCAGAGAAGAAGGGTTGAATGATGATGTTATGTAACTTTCTGAGAAAAAATTGCTTCGTGACTTTGCCGTCTACTTTGGTGACAAAGTACAGAATGAGTACAAAAGTACGTGAACTGCATGTATTTATAGTAACTTCAGTGACAAGTAAAATCTGTTTCCAAATCCAATATTTTGATGAAGAAAATTACTATCGTTTAACCATGCAAGTGATTAATAATTTTTTTTAAAAAAAAGTGATTAATACAATCTATTGACGACCCACTGGAATCATTCCGGTAAATAACACTCTTATTTTGGACCAATGAAATTATTTTGAGAATTATGAATTATCTTAAGAATCAGGGTTAAACTGAATTCCTTTTTGTTTTTTCACACAATTTTCCTTTTTTTTCCCCTTCAAAATTGACATGATTGAATAAAACTTTACTGAATTATTGACGTCTAGTTTTGTTGGCAAGTACACAAGTGTACAAAACGATCTTCTTAAAAAAGATGTACGAGATCAAAACAATATGTCACTTCACTAGCACATATAAAAACAAAGACTAAATATCAAGATAGTAATAATTCAGAATTGGAAAAAAAAAAAAAAAGTATTTTAGAAACTTACTAACGGTGGCAGATCCTTGAAGGGAAGAGCCTCCTCCCACACTACTTGACCCGCTAATCACAGTTGAATATTTTCCATCCCCCACAAGTGTAATTCCATCTTTATTGCAATGAATTTTCTCATTGTAAACTCCAGATTTCACATAGATCACGAATCTTCCTCCTCTGGCAGCCTGAATTGCTTCCGAAATCGTCGTATAATCTCCCGACCCATCTTTAGCCACCACGACATTTGCATTAATCGTGGTACTTTGCAATAGTTTCCTATCTTTGGCCGAAACCCAACTAGGAAATTGTTGTTGTTCCTCGGCCAAGCCACGGCCCTTGACGGTGGTGGCAGTGGCGGTGTTTTTGTGGCTTCCGGCTACAATCCGGTTGACGAGGGCTAAAGGGTTGCTCCCCAGTTGGGACAAATAATCCATTTTCTTTGAAATTTCAGCCATGTAGAAATTGGAAGCGGCATGAGTATCAGCTATGTCTTTGCAGGTTTGATGATAGGTTAGTGCGGCACTAAGCCATGTTTGGATGTCTGTTTTGTGATTTTCGGGTGATTGTTTAATAGCTTCCAGGGCCTGATTCAGCCTTTTGGTTGACATGCTCAATAATTCACGGCATTCACCTGAGAAGTACATGTAGATTATTGTTAGCCTTCATCAAAGTTTATCCCAAGAAACAGAAACGAAAATAATTAATGCTGTTTTGCGACATGTTGTTTACTCTTAAATATGTAAATTACATGTATACCCTTCCTGTCTAGTAATGATAGTTGAATTTATTATTTCTTCCATTCTGAAATGATTGTCTAGTCTAGAATTTTATTTTATTTTTTTTGTTGAAAATATACTAGTAGTAAAAATCTAATTGAACAATCATTTTTAGCATAGAAAGAGTATGTTATTAAGTAGAGGAACAAAATTACTACTATGAGACGAAGAATTTATCACCTATGGCGGTGCGGGTATCTTGAGCTTCTTTGGAAATAAAATGATAACTTAGTGCTTCAAAATTTGAAACAGGAAGGATGTTTTCTGAAATGGTCTTCTTGATCAGGAAAGACATGAGATTGGTGGGAGTTGAATTATCTTCTGAAAATAACTCCCCTGAGGACAAAGCATGATCAGCACATAATTGAGGAAATCTAGTATATCCACATTGAGTAAGCAAATATTGCTGCTCAACCACAGCAGCACCTGAAATAGCAAAATATAATAGACAAGTAGACATGATAATGATAAACTTTGCCATTGCCATTTTCAGCAAGAAAAGCAGAAGTGTGGAACTTAAAAAATTGGAGGGAATTTGGTTTTGTATGTTGTTTAGACCAAAAAAAAAAAACCAAAATAGGGAGCTTTGGTGACCAAAATGGAAATAGGGGTACTAAAGTTTGTTGTGGATCATTTGGTGTGTGATGACCAGTATTTATAATGAGGAAAATTATAGTTATTTGGGCCACACATAGCAAATACACGCTATTACAGCCACTGCTTACATGGTTGTTTGAAGGTCTGTTTCAGGGATCCACTTCATAAACTACTTGTGAACACCTATCCAGGCAAAATATATGTAATGATAGATTTTCATTTTGTATAAATCTTAATGCACATTATACTTTCATTGTTTAGCAGTTCATTAAGTGTGAATGGAACTTGTAGATTCATTTTAATCTGGAAGATTGCTTAATATAGTTTAGGGTAAGTTATTTAGAACCAGTGTTTCGAAAAGATTGGACTTGCATACCGTTAGTGCCCAGGGATCGGTGCATGATATTTCTAGAATTTCTCTAGGGATTTACTTGATTTCACTTTCTTGCATGGTAAGTAGAAGACTATCACTCTATCCATCCCAAAAGATGGCTATTACATTATTAATTAAATTGTCACTTTCAGCCTTACCGATGATTTTTGCAATCTGAAACAGATTTGCAACATTACCATAAGACTTAATAATACTGCCTTAATGAGTAAAAATGCATGGTTAGTGTAACGACGTTATGGCAAGGTTCTAAATCGGTCTTTTGAAATAGGAAGGGACTGAATCTCGTTCACAATTCATTGGGGATTTAGGAGTCACATTGTTACACCAAGAAAGATAATCTCACTGTGTGAATGAAACATTATAGGTACCAATAAACACGCACGCTCTAATTATATATGATAACTTGATCTCTAAACTCACTTTACGTACTTAAATACTCTCTAAACTCTCTAATTATTAAAAAATATTTTAATTTTTTTTTCAATTAGAAAAACATACTAAGTGAAATCTTGGACAAAGTAAAATACCTTATAATAAGGACTAGAGGGAGTATATTGTTTTGCTCTCTTCATCCCACAGTAATAATCGTGTTTGTAAACTGAATTAGTTCAAAAAATTAAATTAATAAATAAACCAAGGGAAATGTGAAGAAAATGGAGGAAATTGAAAAATTTGGGCTTCAGGGACGACTTGGAAAGTCACCGACTAATGAGCGAATATAAGTAGCAGGGAATACATACAAATACAAGTAACCAAAGCTTATAAAACATAGGCGACGACTTTTAAAGTAACAAGTTCTTTGCACGAATAAGTACGAATCAATACGGTGTGATTATGCGCATGTTTACATCGAACAGTGATTGATATAAATGACAATTTGGATTATGACGTCAAAATTAAACAAAAAAAATTTGTAAACCGCAATTTATTTTGGACCTCAAAAAAGCATGTTACTTTGAGTCAAGCTTCACATTCAGCCAGCCACCGTTACATTGTTTAATTTTAGGCCACTAATTAGTTTTATGAGGTCCCAAAGATTAAGACCCATCTTCATTTAATTGATGACATGTATTATGATATATATTATGCCTATGTAGTGCATACACCAACCGTAAATTGAATTTAATTTTGACAATGTCATACATATGTAACTTTGCAAGTCATCTTGTAAAAGAGAAAAAACATGTATCAAATGCATCAATTTAGCACTTTCCCCTTCTAACTTTCAAAATGGTAGGATATGGAAACTAAAGATCGTGTTCATTAGTTAAAAATTTGACAAGTAGCTCCGTAATGTATTAGTCCAATTTTAGCGTTGTCGCCTCTTCTATTGTAACTAAAAAATAAATAAATTTGACAAGTACCGTTGATAATTATTCAGTAGAGTTCAATCTCACTTCCCGTTTTGTTAAGATATGAACCATAGAAACACATAATAGTTTGAAAAGTGTACCACAAATATAAAACCAAAAGTGTCACAAGCTTTTTCATCTCGTTAACTACTTAGCTAGTGTTTCCCTCACCCAAATTTCATAATTACTAGTACTAATTTTAGGGTTCAAACCCGTCAACTGTTAAATGTGAAACTTTGCAATATAAAGGATATCCTAATTACAACTAAGCCAACCATTAATATATTCCACCAAAAAGTGGTGCCATGAATTAATATACATCATTCACGAGGCTTTTCTTCAAAGTACTATTATGCGAATGAGATTGATAAAGAACCTAGCGGCTGGTGTTATGCACACTATTTTTAATTTCACTGAAATGAAAAAGAGCATGAAAGCATAATACACACACTTTTTGGTCATATCATTAGTCTTGTCCATCCACATTTGATGTAAGAATTCAACTTATTAGTCATTCGAGGCCATTTGTAAAGTATTAACTTCCCAATTGGAATTAGCCAGGACCAAGACCAACCAAAAAGTGTTGGCAAAAAGTGCGTAGGTTTAGCGCTCTTTTATTCTTAGCCACAAATATGATAATATAACATATGGTTACTTATTTAATTCACTCAACTTTGAGTCTATCGAGATAGCTTGATGTCAAGGTTCTCCAATTGGAACATGTGTGCTAGTATATGAAGCTTCTTAGTCAGTGATGTGCCTTTTTCCAATCATTCTCATCCATTTCACATATATTTTCGTTGTTGGATAGTGTATTAGTAATTTTTTTCCCTTAGAAAAAGAAGTATTCTATTGCGCTTGCCGATCTCACTCATCCTTAACTCGTCACTTTTGAGGACTTATTGCATTTGATCAAAAAAAGTCTTTCCTATATTGTGGGGGGTAAAACCAAGGCCAAAAGCTCTTTTTTTTATCCGTAGTGTATTTTAATCTAGTTGGTTTAGGCACTTGCCTCCATTTCTCTAGAAATAATAGTATAGTTTACTCGGTCATTCTTATGTCGTCGTTTCTGAAAACTCATTGCTTATATTAAAGTAAAGTGGTTCAACACCTCGTCCCTTAAGCATGAGGTTAGGGGTTTGATCCCCGTCCATGTGAATGGAGTAAACTAGTATTTGGCTAGTTCTTTATCGCTTAGTGCACTGAATGTAAGAACGAAAGATTAATTCTCTCGCTATCGACGGGAGAGATACCTTGGAAACCCAAAAGAAAAAAGCAAGGAAAATGCGTCTGTGGAAATGCTTTAAATTTAAAGTTTATATTTCTCTTAAATCGATTAGATGGAGTAATTAGCTCTACAGATGTTGATATTACAAAATCTCTTTCTTATTGTTAGGGTAAATTCTCCCCTATGTACTTTATATAGAATAAGCTATCAATCCAACTTATTTTTTGACGTCTTTTTCAATTCTAGTTTCGTGATTACCATTCTTACTTAACCCTCCCAACTGTCAGTACTTTTACAACAAATTAACTTGATTTATTTATTTTTTAATTGTAATTACTTATGCCTTATTAATGACTTAATTTCCTTGTCTCAGTTATCCTGGGGACAAAAGAGTCGATAGGATTGTGAAATGCAACTTATATAACATGAGCTTATATTCTGAGATGTCAAAACCACCTCATAACTTTGTTATACCTAAAACACTCGTAAAAGAATAAAAACAAAAAAGTGTGTAAAAAGTATTAACGGAACTTTATCAAAATTTAAAATTAGAGTATAAAAAAAATAGTTGTTATATGATATTAAAAGTAAAAAGATTAGAATGAAATTGAAAAAAATTATATTTAATACTGCATTAAAATGGAGTGCGAAAAATTAAAAAAAAAATAAATGTACTCAAATTAAAGTGACAAATAAAAGTAAACGGAGCTGGTATTATGAAAAACCCAGCTTTTTCCTCCTCCCTTTCGCATAGCCATCACGTACGGTCCAATCCCTATTTAAAAGCTCCCAAATGGCCGTAACTAGACTGCCATCAGTTCCCAACTGTTCATCATTAATTATTAAAATGTGGTGGAGGAATTTTTTAATTAGTTTTGCACAACATAATTATAAATAAAACATCGAGACAAGCAATTTCTTTTTTTCCCAATTTTCGAAGATGATTAGAATGAAATGAAACTTGTCTTATCAGAACAAGAAAAGCAACAGAAATATACACTTTTGCATGCATGAAGCCAGTACTTTACTTATGTACGTTGTAGACATGGTTATGTGACTTGTCTCCATGCAACAGAAATGATGGGATGAATGCTCCTTTTTACTAAACTACATTTAGGAAAATACTCTCTAACTACCTAGCTACCTACTTAATTAGTATTAAGGAACTAGGAATAATCTCATATTAATTAATGAACATATTATACATATAACTACCTCTTTTTTTTTTGCATATTGTAAAGTGTCCACCATCGGTAACAGTAACTAATCCCCCTCGCTCATGGTAGGCACTTCGATGGGTGGAAGAGCTGGCCAAAGGATTAAAAGTTGCTCCATGCCCATGGCGAGGTTCAAACCCTCGACCTATAGTTAAGGGTGGAAGAGCCCTTACCACTCCACCACAACCCCTTTGGTTTACATATAACTACCTCTAATTAGCTGTGAGCTATCCTTAAATTAATTCTCAACCAAAACAGATGAAAAGCAATTGGCTAACTGTTCTTCGCGCTATCTAATTGAGATGTGCTAGAACTACATACATGACTGGCATATAACTGGATCATTTAATCATGCTTTCTTCATTATGTATTATAGTCATAACTGGACTATGATATGTTGTCCCTATCGATTTTATATTTTGTGATGACAAAGAGATTTCATAAGTTGAAAAATTTCATTATTATTCAAATGAATAGCCGACAAGTACTTTCAGGGTCCTCACTAGGGATCTTGATGATTCAGCTGTCTACTATGCTCTTATATATGTTTGTGGTGTACATTTAAAGTAAAACCTATGCGAGTTTCGTCTGCGATCCAATTAGTTGCCAATGACAAACTACAACGTTCCAAATGAACTTTGTTGAATTGAGCGCATGAAGGCCGTCGCAGTCTTTCCGTTGCAATAGGGACGATGGATTAACAAAGTAGATTATTAACTTGAGATGAGGTGCAGTGACGAAATTGGACGGATTTTATTTATTGTGATTTTAAGGTAAAGCTTTAGCTGCAAATAGGCAAATCTTCTGTTTTAGTTTGATTATCGCATTTGTTGTCACATAAATTTTACGACAAACAGTTTTTTTTTTTTTTGGTTAAAAAATAAATTAAGAACAATAACAAAAATATTCGTGGCTACAATGAAATTGTAGGCCAATCAATACTCTATTTATTGAACTTCTAATCGTACCTAAAAAGTATTATGGCTGGTATAACCCAACATCAAATGACCCGATGCATAAAGACTTGTCTAATTTTCAGGTTTTCCAAATAGCATGGTTTACCAACTTGACAGCGTTTTGATACATTCGCCGGTGATCGATGATAGCTTTCTTTTTTTATGTTAATTGGCTGACTATACAACGTGTTGCACATACATAAAAAAGCTTAATATAGTAATTAATTTCTTCACCATGGAAAACACGAAAAGTAAAACAATTATTATTATATATAATCTGATTTGAATTTTTTTTTTTAATCTTATTTGTTGTACACCATGAGTTTGAGATTACAACATATGTATACACAATGTTTTACATTCACGATAGGTAGGGTATTTGACCCATATTACACCTAGAAAATAATATATATACTAAAAATGTATATTGAAATGAAATAGTGACTACTATGATACATGTATAAATATAGTGTTCTATTACAACTTGGCTGAATAGAAGTAATTTACCCGTGTTGGACCGAACTTTCTAGTAAGTCGGTTAAGGAATTGCAAACTGACTAGGATTGCTATTATGAAAGAGTTAAGGTTCGTTTGATAAAACTTAATTTGGATCTGAAGTCTGAAATCTGAACACTGAATCATAAGTACTGAACTGATTAAGTTTGTCGTGTTTGATAAAAACCAAAATCTAAACACTGAATAAAATGTCTGAAATATGAAGTCTGAACACTGAAATTTAAATTATTTCAATTCATAATTTTATCTAAAAAAATAATTGTTGTATATGAAACTATGATACTAAAAATAATAATAATATTATTAAATAATGTAATAAAAATATTTAAATTTTATTATGTTATTATTTTTTCAGTTAATAATAATGTCATATGTCATCATTGTCAAAAAGAATTCATATTTTATGGTAAATATATATTGATCATGGAATTTAATGGATTTTAATTTTTATATAAAAATAAATATTTATTAAATAAAAAATAATTTACGTAAATTTTAATTTAAAACTAGACATCATGATTAATAAAAATATATTAAAATATTTCAAGATAAAATATCAAATGTATAAATATAAAAATAAATAAATAGAAAAAAATCATCTCAAGAATTTAGTTCAAACATAAGTGATAGGCCTATCACTTATTTTTAGGCTCACATTTGTACTAGTATTTCAGACCCACTTAAGTTATTAAGACATCCTACTTTCAGTTATCAAACGTACTTAAAATTTAAGTCCTTAATACATTAAGTTCTTAATCAATTAAATTGTTATGCTATTGTATTATCAAACAGTGCTAATCAATTAAATACTTAATTAATAAGTTTAAGTACTTAATTGGTTTATCAAACAGGGCCTTAGTAAATAGATTATTCTTCTTAAAACTCTGACCGGCTTAAACATCGAAAATGCTAATCTCGGCAAACTTATATGTGCAGAATTAGGTTTTCAGCCGTTGATCTGCAATGACGTCGGAATTCTTCCTTTAACAATTGATATGGATGAGAAAATAAGAGCGGAAACTGGCGATACTGGAAATGAGGTACATTGAACAAGAAGACCATAAAACAAGAAATCGTAATCCGGAAACTTCATACAGTTTCTAGTTTGGGTGTAAAAAATGCCAAAAATAATGCAGTATAATAGTTGGACGAAAATTAGTGGATCGAATACTAAATAATTAATACGCCCAAATCCACTATTGTTTTCTATCTGGCTTGGAATTTCGAACAGGAGCACATGAAAATGTAGCCATTGAAAACAATGTATGAATGTTTTAATTGCATTGAACCAATGATGAGCAAACAACCACAATTATTCCCCCAGAAGTTGAAAGAAGAATGACGAAGAAGAAATTTCCAGGTGTACTCTTTTGGGCCTTGCTGACAATACTTCTCAGGATTATGATTTAATTCCTCGGATCCTTATTATAAGGTATTTTGATTTGTCTTAAATTTCACTTTTTACATTTTCTCGATTAAAAAAAATTTAAAAACTACATCTTCACATTTATTGTGTTATCCTAATTATTACGAAATATTCTTAAGATTTTTTTTTCAATTAGAAAAAAAAATTAGTTGAAACTTAAAACAAAATAAAATATCTTATAATAAGGCCAAAGTATTTACTGCCCCCAGAGGCATCTCTTCCTTTTATCAATCATATTTCGCATGAGTATTTTTCTTTATAGCTGTTTCACATAAAAAAATGTAAATTAGTAAATAGTCCTTACTCCGTCCCAAAATAATTATCTAATTTGAATTTTCATTTTTAATATAATTTGTAAGGAAAAAAATCTAAACAAGACAGTCATTTCGGAACGGGAGAGTAACATAATTAAGTAAAAAAGCAGAGAAAAAATATCGCGGGGGTTGATGAGGAGTGACTTTGGTCTCGTATGGTTTCAATTTTGTGAGTTTGTAAAGACATCTGGCACGTTTTTGTGGGTTTCAATTTTCGTGTTGTGTTGGTGTTATTTTACAAAATAAAAGATAGTCATTTCGTGCTGTGTCAGAAATTAATTACCTCCAATTACTAGGGACTAGAGAGGCCACGTTTTCCTGAATATGAATCTTGTTTTGCGCTCCTGAAATTCGCGGGATTTCCATGAATTTTGTAGTGTCTTCAGTCCTCTTGGTTATGTTCTTTTTGTTCCCATTTTAATTTTAGATTTTACAGCTTCATATATGAGATCCAAAGACACAGAACTAAACTGTAAGATAAGTTTTGAGTATATACAGTTATACACAAACTGAAGCAATTGATTTTCCTTTTACTCCTCTCAGATCTAATTGAAAATTCATTGGTTTTGAAACTAAAAAACTCTGCGACTGGTGATCAAAATTGTGTAACAACAAAAAGAAATTTAAACTTTCTGTGTGATGTTTTTTCTGCCTCTTTCTAAGCATGATTTTTCTTTTTCTTTTTCTTTTTTTTTTTTAATTTCTTCTCTGTCCTTTTTTGGGTTTTAAACTTGAAATCGTTGGCAATGACAAAAACAAATCTATACACATGCACCAACACCGATCATTGAGTCAAATCCCCTGTAGTAGCTCTCCCTGGCAAATCCATCACAATATCACTGCATGTTTTTTTTTTTTTTTTGGTTAACAGATTATGAAAAATCAGGATTCTGATCAAGAATTTTAGTTGAAAAGCCCGAAGCGGACAGGAATGCCAGTATCAGGGCTCAGCCAGCTTTCTCCCTGGATGAAAGGACCAACTGTGTATTTCATGGCCTCATCCCTTTTAATGACTCCTTTGTAACCAGGCCATTTCACTCTTGCATTGGTTTGTGATCCAGGTCCTTTGTTATTGTATTCGGCGTAGTAAAGGGTACTCAGGGCGAAGTTTCCTTGCCAGGGCATGTACCCATCAGGATGAATGAAATCCCCGATTTCAGTTTCCATTATGATGGTCCTCGAGTATTCTTTCCAGGGCCTGCCTAGGTAGCTCTTGAATTTGGCTTTTACGGGTTCAAGTGTGTCGTCTGCCAAAATGCGACACGAATGCAGGACTATACCCGTTGTTTGGCGCTTGTCCACCCTTCCTTGAGCCGTCACAATGTTTTGCTGGTTGTCCATTGGCTTTCTGACATAGATTAGACAGTTTTGGAATATGGAAGCCGAGTCGCCAAAGATGAAGTCCACGGTGCCAGTGATGTAGCAACTGCGATAGAATTGCCTGTGAGTTTGAGCATATAGTGTGTCCTGGTATGCTTCCATCCGGCAATTAACAAAAACAGCGCGGTCAGATTGAACTCTTAAGGCCACTGCTTGATGTTTATCAGGACCAGCTGTGTTTCTGAAGCCTAGGGATTGTGCCATAAATCCATCTCCAATTGCAGCTGCAAGAAATAGAAATCCAAATACACCTCTTTAGGCACTTACTTTATAGAGACAGAATAAACGTACCCAATCTTCTTGTTTTTACGCCAGAAATAGTGTCACATGTTTAGATATTTCTAAGACTAAGATCAGTTTTTGAAAGAGGGGAATACCAAAAGTTGCAGTAAGATAAGTTGGCACCCCGTCAACAAAATTTTTGTTCCCCGTGATCACACTCTTTTGAGATCCATCTCCATACATTGTAATATTGACCATCTTTTTTGTCACCATCACATTTTCATCATAAACTCCTTCCTTAATATATATGGTATACCTGCATAATCCACAAAAAGAATCGCAGATAGTTGAGTTATCGCGAACCATGTAACGCGGAAAACACGAAAACAGAGCCAAATTTCAAAGAAGACAAAGGGTTGCTATACCTTCCCTTGTAGTTGGCAGGTAATGCAGCCAATGCAGCATTGATTGTGGTAAAATTGCCACTACCATCTTTCGCCACGGTTACATTAGGAGTCATGGCTGTGAGATTCATCTTTAACATCCTGCGATTATCTAGCGTCATCCATCTCGGGAACCCTTCATCATCCAAGGAATTAGGCACAACAGGTTCCTTTTGTAGAAGGCGGCGTTGTTGTTTGACGTCAACGCCGAGCAAAGAAGAAAGATCCAAAAGCGAAACCAATGCAAGAGAATTGCTGGTGAGTTCTTTCACACTGGTCATCAACTTCTTCAGCCCTGTCTTAACTGGTCCATCAGGGAATCCATCATAACAGCTTTGCTGGTAAGACATAACAGCACTCAACCAATTGTTCAAATCTCCCGTGTTGGATGAATTCGTAGTCACGCTGCTAATGGAGCTATTCAATTCGTCTTTCGCGTCGCCAAGGAGAGTCATACAAAGATCAAATGCTTGCTTACTTTTGGGATCTTCAAAATGGATTGCGCTTCCTGCCTTGATTGCTGCATCAATCCCTTCAACAATAGCAATCATTGAAGCCTTGAAAAGATTTTTCGGGGACAAAGCCGTGGTGGCGTTGGCCTTAACCGCCTTCGTCAGGCTGGTTTCGCAGGTTTCTTTATAATCAGTCGATTCACAAACAGTCTTGACAGCTTTCTCTGAGGAAGACGTCGTTGGTTTCGTCGGGGGAGCTGCTGGATGCCCTCCAGATGGAGGAGAATGATGCTGTGCATTAGCCTGAGTCGAATTCGGGAAAATTCGATCCTTATAGAATACTGCACAAACAGCAGCAGCCACCAAAAGGACCAGAACCATGGAAGAAACAACCGCGATGGTGATTCGCCGCCTTATCTTCCTCTGCCTCTCATTCTTCCGACGTTCTGAGATAAGATCAAAATCTTGAAATGCCATTGTTTTTCTTTTATTCAAATCCCGAATTCGGGTTTTGTTGTTGTGTTTTTTTTTTTTTTTTTAGGCAGAGAGATAGCTTTGGCAGAGATCCCTCTCTGCCTTGGCTGGTTTATCCAAGGCAGAGGATGTTTTGTGTTGGTGAGAATGTGATTAGTTTTGGTAGATCTCTGTTATCTCTCTGTCTAAGCTTTTTCTTGAGAGCTGTTTTTCCATATATATTTGGTTTGGTTTTTATCTTTTTTTGATGGGGATGTGTTAATTTTAATCCCATGATTTTTTTCATTTTTTTTTTATTTTGAGCTGTTTTTTCCCAAGTGATCGTAGAAGAAGCTCTGGAATAGAGAGATTTTAGGAGTTCTAACATTATTACATTATCATATCCACTCAGACAAAAAGGCCTTCCAGTTGAAAGCACATTTGGACACAAACATAACCGCATTTCCCGCAAATTTTCTGTCTTACATCTTCTGAATATTATTGCTGTGTTTGTTTTACTGCTACTCCCTCTGTCCCAAAATTATTGTCCAGTTTGATATTTCACTTTTAGCATATTTTGAACTAGAAATGAAAACTCAAACTGGACAATAATTATGGGACGGAAGGAGTACTACTTTTGGATGGTCCAATTGATCTGCTTTCGGATTTTTATTTTATTGTTTTTAATATCTTCTTTTATGCTATAAATTAGACCTTATTGATGGATTGTGTCTAATCTTGTTTGTAGAATGAATTAGTGTTGTCTCAAATTTTCCAATACAATAAACATCACATTTGTTGGATTATCATAATATAATAAACATAATTCTAAACAGAAGGAGAGTATTCGAATTTCGTCTCATTTTAACAATACACTTTGATAATCTAAATTATTTTAACAAAGCGTAAACCAAAGGAGTACAAGGCATTCACTGAATAAAAACACCGAGAACCATCTGAGAGACCGTCGTAGGCCCGGATCTCGATTCAGAACCCGAAGGAAAATGGAGTATAAAAATACATAAAAACTAAACATGAAGATAGTATCCATATCCGGGAGGAAGAAAAAAGGCTGGTAGCCGAACGGTGGCGGCGAACACATGTTCCCTTCCGCATCTTTTCCAGAAAGCAGCTCCGATGTCCGGACGATTACAAACGCACAGGCCGTAACGATTCCGCAGATGACGGAATTGATATCATTCTCAGCGGGGATTTCAGATTCCTCAATCGGAGACTCTGCCGGAGTTGTCTTGCCCATTAGCTCTGCCATCGTTTCGACTAAAAACGTTAACGTGGAACTTGGTAATTAATAAGTAGATATTTGAGGTAAAGAGAGAGATAAATTAACGTACCAAGGGGTTCAAGTTCAAGTCACATTATATAGGCGTTTCAATAACATGAATCACATTTAGAATCGGAAAATATTAAAAATCGATTCATGGTAAGAAAACAAATTACGAAACCAGTAAATTATAGGAATACTACTATGAATATGAAACTCCTTTTTATTTTTAAAGAAAAAAAAAACTGATTATATTAATAGGTAATATTATTGGAATAATAATATGCTCATAATGGCTATGGATTTAACAATATCGTACACATAGAGTTTGGCAAATAAATAAATAAAAAATCAACAATATACTCTCTTCCTAAAATAACTGCCATGATTTATTCCCTCCTAGTTGAACAAAAGATTTAGGTGACTCTAGGTTCATGATGGATTTTGGACTTTAATCAGTTAAAATTCTTTTTGTGTTCGTGATAAATTTCGAACTCCCAATCACAATCTTGGTTTATTATTCTCTCTGTCTTGAAATTATTTTACAGTTTGAAATTTTAATTTTAGTACAAATTGTACTAAAAATGAAATATAAACTGAACAATAATTATCTTACCTGCGCAAATGTTTGAATTGGTAAATTGGTGAATGGTTATATGTAGGTTATCTTCCATTTAGCACAGAAAAATTGTAGGTAATCTTCCTCCCTTGGTTTCCAAAATCCTAGAATGGGCCATTATAACTCTAATTTATAAGAACATAGGCCTGCCCACGGATAACTTTAGCCCATGGACTTTCATCTAATCTCACTTTGTTAACTTTTTACTGTATTTTAAATAACTTTAGTCCCTGATACAGCATGCACTATCTCATATTCCAGAAGAAATCCAATACAGACCTATCAAGAACTACATCAACAGGGAAGGAAGCTGGCAGTGGGAACTCATTACCCCTTGGCTGCCAACAGAAGTAATTTACAAAATCATGGCCATCCCAGTTCCAGACCCAGAACTGGGTAGTGACAAACCAACTTGGCGATGGAGGAAGAATGGCACTTTCACGACAAGTTCGGGCTATAAAATCATTACCAGTGAAAAGTGGGAGCCAGAAGATAGAAAATGGAAGGCCGTCTGGCAATGGAAAGGCCCGGAACGAATTCGCATCTTCCTATGGTCTCTAGCGAGAACGTCCATTCTAACAAACGCGGGAAGGATGCGGCGTCGTCTCACCGACAACGACGACTGTGTGTTCTGTGGCAGAAGTGAAACGCTTCTCCATCTATTTCGCGACTGCCCCAAAACCTCACAAATTTGGAACAACATAAATCCTAAACTCTCTTCTATTTTTTGGGTAAATCAAAATTAGAATTCCTGGCTGACATCTAATTTAATCTATTCACAATCACAGGAAACACATTCATGGCCAACCTATTTTGCTACGGCCTGCTGGAAAATGTGGAAAGCACGGAATGAAGATTCATTCGAAGGCAAATATAGCAGCACCAGAGATCTTACCTTGCAGACCCAAGCGGCAGCGGCGGAAATAGAGCGATCAATTCGTCACCAATCCTTGAAAATTTCCAAGCTGAGCGCCTCCTCGATCAATTCGTCACCACTCTGGAAACCTCCACCTCGGGGTTGGGTGCACCTGAATACGGACGGAGCTGTCATGTCGAATCCGGCTATGGCATCGGCCGGTGGACTACTCAGGAACCATGAAGGCAGGTGGATTTCCGGCTTCGTGGCAAAACTGGGGGACTGCTCGGTGTTAGAGGCAGAGCTTTGGGCCTCTTTTTTTGGACTATCAGTAACCTGGGATCTGGGCTTTCGGCAACTTCAATTACAAATGGACAACCTGCATGCAGTCCAACTACTCAATGAGGAAAACCTATTTTTTGCTTCTAGTAATATATTATCTAGAGTACGTAGCCTTCTCAACCGGCAATGGACCGTGGAAATCTCCCACATAAAACGGCCCGGAAATGAGCCGGCTGGTTCTCTAGCCAAACTAGGGTTCACTTTTGATCCGGGAATAAACGTTTTGTCAACACCTCCCGTGACAATCTTAGGAAAGTTAGCAACAGATTACCCTAGTCCAACTCATCCCGAATGAGTTACTTTTGTATCCCAGGCTACGTTGTAGCTCCCTCAGTATATATATATATATATATATATATATATATATATATATATATATATATATATATATAAATACTTACCCCGTGTTTAAAAAAAAAAGCTTACATTACAAATTAGGATGTAAATTGTTTTTTCAAATGATTATGATTTTTTTAAAAAAAAAAGAAGTTGTAATAATTTGCTCTTACTAAAAAACAAACTCACCGCTTGTCCTCATTCAGTCATTTTGAATTTTTTATCCATATATTTTTACCAATTAACAACAAAAGTTCCATAACGTAGTTGCAGCCTACAATCAAACAGTGAACAGCACCGGGGGACTGCGACTCTGAGCTTTTAGCACGTAACTATCATAACAAGTGTTACTCCTTTTCGTCCAAAACTTATTAATACTACAATTTGTCAAACAAAAACCAAAAGAAAAGAATAAGTAAATTTTGGAGGTAGGGGGAGTAAAAGTCAAAATTGTGGCCATGAAGTCAAGACTCAACTAGCAGAAACATCACGTATGCAAAATCTTTTGCTACCATAAGCGACACCTTGGACAAACTTTAATTTCATTGGGAACAATTTTGCTCTAAATATCCAACCACTGACACTGACTGTATTGGAAATTAACTTGACACACAAATAAAAGAGCAAATAGATCGAGTAGCTGATTTCAGGTTGATATAACCCACAAAAATGGAGAGATGAGGATAAATTTAGAGCGGAAAAAAAAAAACACGAAAGTAAAGTACAGTTGTCTTGAAATTTGATGCAAGTGACTGATATAATAAAAGAGGCAATATATTAAAACAGATAATTTAAAAGGAGACACAAAGTAGTATACAACATTTGCTCCAATTGGCTATAACTAAACCATGCAAAGTAGGATTACATGTCTCTTTTCTTTTGCCACTACTCTTCATTGCAAGACTTGCATTTAACTCACAAAGACTGACCATAATAATTCTCAATGGTACTTGATGCTAATGCCTAATGTCATTAAAAAAAAATCCACAACGAAATTCGAGTTTTCAATGCATATGCTTCATTCCAGCGCTCCAATAGTCCAATCTTTACTCGGCCAAAGCCCAAAAGTAAAAAGCCTTTCTGGCATTGATGAACTTCAACCATATCTAATTGTTTTTCATTGGTCAAGATCTCCAGTTTTTGGGACCCTGCGCTTTTTCCTCGTAACCATCATAACAGTTGCTTTCAATACGAATTGTGGTCATGAATTCAAGACTGATTCGTAATAAAACAAATATCAAGCAAGTTTCCAAAGAAAATTTATGAAGCGATTGTGAAACAAAGGACCCCAAAGAAATGCAGCACCATTAGTCAAAATAACAAGTATGATGTTTCTTTCCTTTTTTTTTAGGGTCCACCAGGGTACAATAATATTGCCAAAGAGTGGCAGCCCATTTCTTCTATTCCACATTAAAGATTTTCAAATTAAAGAAGAAAAACAAGTTTAAAAAAAATTAAAAAAATCCTTCACATCGTTTTGCCCCAAATCAAACGCCATTATCATAAGGGAAAGAAGTAGAATCCAGCCATTCATCTCCAGTGATGAAATAGGAGACAGTAAAAGTAGACGCATCGTCGTAACTCATGACGTGATAACCCGGCCAGCCAACCCGATTGTCGGTACCTGAACCCGGTCCATTGTTATTATACTCTCCATAGTACAAAGTACTCAAACTATCAACATCATCCTGCGACCACGGAGTCCACCCCTCCGGTGCAATGTGCTCATCAATGTAAGATTCCATGACAACAACCGTCGAGAAATTCCGCCACGGCCGACCCAAATAGCTCTTGACCGACCCGGCATTGTCATCCAGGTCGACGGTAGGCAGAATGGAGCAATTTTGTAACGAGATACCCGTTAACTCATTCGGGTCGTCCCGGGACTGGGCAGTGATCACGGTGGATTGTCCGGGCAACGGGAGCCGGGAAATGACGTTGCAACCTTGGAGGACGACTGCCGCGTTGCCAAAGATGTAATCTATGGTTCCGTAAATGTCGCATTCCCGGTAGAATTGTCGGAATGAGTGGACGTATAACGTGTCTTGGTAGCCTTTTATTGTGCATCTATAAACCGCGGCCAAGTCTGCGTTGATTCGGAGGGCCACGGCTTGGCCTTTCTCCGGACCGGCAGTGTTCTCGATTTTTATGTCCCGTGCCAAGAATCCTTCCCCGGATACGGCTGAAAATATGTGGGAATTCGAGTTAAAATTACCATGTGAAAGAGGAACAAAAAAAGACAAGACGAAAACATATCAGGACACAAAAACACTACACAAATTTAACTCAAAATACTATACACTAAATAATACTACCTCCGTCCAAAATTATTGTCCAGTTAGGTTTTATTCGAACTAAAAATAAATATTTAACTGGACAATAATTTTGACACGGAGGAAGTAATAGTAAGAAGACATGTTTATTTCAAATATAACATGAAGACAACACTAACGTAACTCATTGCGTGATCTTGGGTATTCACTAATGTTAACAATCATGAATAATATTGAACTTGTAACATGTGTTTGTACAAAATACCTACCCCTGTTATCGAAGTCTACATATAGAGCAAATTAGATTCGTCTGTGAAAATAATATTGACTGAATAACACAAAAAAAAAAAAAAAAAAACATAATAGCCACTTGCAAACCCTATAATTTAATTATTGGACTTACCTAGATCAATATGACTACTACTACTACTTTTAATGGCATCTTCAAGTTGGCTAATCAAGAAAATGAAAATTTATCCAAGTATTCAAAATCCATGCAGATGAACTATAATTTGCACGAGTTGGTAGTTACTGAAATTGACTGAGGAATCAAGAATTAAATGGATGATGTTTTTAGAAACTTTTTACCTAGGGTGGCGGATCTGAATGTGGTCCAACCATCAGCCACACTTCTGCTCCCGGTAATTGTTGTAACATCACTTCCATCCCCAATCAGGACAATATTAGGCTTCCAGCTTGGAATCTCCACATTTTCTTGATAAATCCCCTGCTTCACATAAATGATTATCCTGTCAGCACTGTTATTTGGAGCAGAGTTTATTGCGTCATTAATGGTGGTGAAATCTCCAGTCCCGTCAGCAGCCACAGTCAACCCATTGTTCCCGGCATCATCTTCCTCTTCCCCATCAGAACCCTCCAAAATCCGGCGATCTTTCGCCGAAATCCAGCTCGGAAATCCCATCAAACGCCTATGAATTTTTCCATTAATTTTCGATGATTTCGCAGAAGTAGAGGTAGTAGTAGTAGTATCACCACTCTGTTTATTCTGGGAAAGCAGGGATAAAGCATTGGTGACATACTTGTAGGAATAATTAATGGAGTTAATGAGGGATGGTTTAGAAGATCCAGATGCAGAGTTTAACCCTTCTAAACAGGTGGCTTTGTTAGTCAGAGCCGCACTTAGAAATGCTCTTGCATCAGTTAATTGTCTTGAATTAGAAGAAGAACTGATTTTTGAAAGGGATTTTTTCAGAGAAGAAAGAGTGATTTGGTGCAATTCACTGCAATCTTGGAGGGTTCCTTTTTGTTTTTCCACAATGCTTGAGTGGCTGTTGGAGAAGAGTGTTGAGAGCTTCCCAGCTTCTGAAACTGCAGCTTCTAGTGAATGGAGGAGAAATGACAGAATGTCTGGGTTAAGGCTAATGGAAACAGAGAGTTTCAGGGAGTCTAAACAGGCATCAGCGTGTGGTGTGGATTTGCAGAGGGATTTAATGGCAGATAAATTAGAATCCAAATCTGGAGAAGATGAAGATGCAGAATTGACAAGAAGAGTTGTTAGCAAGAAGACAGTTGAGAATAGTAAAAGGCAGTATGGCTTCATGATTTTTGAGAGAGGGAGACCATGAAAATTTTGGCATGTGAAGAACCTCAGACTGAAGCTACTGAGGCTTTCAGTCTAGTTTTATTATTTAGTCTGAATAGTAAACAGAGAGGTGAGAGAATTGCCCTTTGATCTGTTTCATGGTTTTGTTACTTTTTTCTTTAAAAGGAAAATAAATTTTTAAGTAGCGCGGTACTTAACTAACATTCCTTCGATTTTCATTGATGAAGGTTTTGTGAATAATTGTAACACTCTATTCGTCCTCAAAATTATTGTTCATTTTGGATTTTTCATTCATAGTACAATGTGTACTGAACAATCATTTCACTACCGAGGGAGTATAACTTATTCCTTGAGTGAATTTATTTTTCTTGCAAACTGAGTGGATTATGATTCAATCAAGGGGTAAGAGGGCTTGATCTTAGAAGGTAAACAAAAATAAAAGGACTATTATGTACTCTCTCCGTCCCATAATTATTATTCAATTTTAATTTTCATTTTTAGTAAAAATTAAACTAAAATTAAAATTCTAAACTAGACAATAATTTTAAAACAGACAAGGTAATACTTGTAAATGAAGGCCGACAGGCCCCGTCGGTGGTCATCGTTGGCGAGTGACACGTCCATTTTAGAGAAGGGAGTCAGGGGACTAAACCATATTTATACATTGTATTCTCTATTCTTCTACGATAATAGCTTATATATAATGCGAAATATTGACTAATATCACATTTTGTGTACAAGAAATCTTACTTAAAAATCAATCTTTATTTCAGAAAAATAATATCCTTTATTAAATCGGTTTAGTTGATCAAAATTCCTTAATGTTTGAACGGAATGTTGAGGATATGAGATGAGATGAGTTCATTCATCATGCATGACTTGAAGGAGTAAACGCTTAAGATTGTCCAACTAAAGCGACTTAGGCTTTGTTTGTTTTAGGTTTACTCTATTCTTCGTTAGGAATAACAATATATCCAAACAACCAAGAAATTTCTTGGAAAACCTCCAAACTGGAAAAAAAAAAAAAAAACTGAAAACTCTAACCTAAATTCCCTCTAATATTATCCAGCAAGAATAAAGAGAAAATCCCAAAACACCCTTTTAAGAATTTACTCCTACTTGTGAAGATTCGAATCTCAATCTAAACCTCATTGTCAAATTTCTTGGCTATTTTAGCTAGTTTTTACTTTTTTTTCTTGCATTATAATATACATGTCCTAAAATAATTGTCTTGTGTTTTATACTTCTAATTATTTTGAGGCAAGAAAGGTTTTTAATTTGGAGGGTGATTCAAATGAAGTAGACGATGCTCAACCTTAATCCGAAAAAACTGAAGCCGGTCACATTCGTTTCCTAGCTTGTTGCGATTTTTGTTTTGATTTGTTTTTTTTTTTTCTCACTTTTTTGTTTTAAATTGTTTTTTTCCATCCAGAACACATGAACCTAGTTTTTTTCCCTTTGCTCATGAAAGCAATAATTTACACGGAGAAATGTAGGTGTAACGACAAAATAATACGTAAAAAAATTCGTGTACAAAAAAAAAAAAAAGAACGTAAAAATTTCTTTTATATATACTGTTGTCATTCACGGGATAGTGAACACTATCTGCTCACATTTGCTTTCTTTTGGCAGAATTTGGACTCAAGTAGGCAAGTGGGACTTCAATATTTAAAATAATGAAGTTTTATTATTGAGAAGAGCCTACTTTTTCCTTTACCTTTCAACTTTTCTAATACCAATATTCATTGGTAATGAAATAATCCTTGAAAAAATAATCATAATCAAGCATGTATGTCTTGTTATAAGTCCCAATCATATGATATTAGGCAAAATTCTGCACCTCTTTCCGAAAAATGGTTAAATGCACTACAAAGAAATATTTTTCATATTCTCAACCAAAAAAAAAAAAAGAAAAGAAGAAGAGGTAAAAGAGTATAGTCCAACAAAATTTTAGATTCTGGAACAAATGTCAATGATAATTAAGTCCATTTTAAAGTCATGTTATGTTCATTAAATGAAATTTACGTAATTGCACAAATGTCATTTGAGTTCATCAGTAAAACCAGTCAGTTGTATATATAGTAAGTGACTAATTGTTTCCGTTTTTATCACTTATAGATAACATAACGATTTTATCCCGCTCATTTGTATGATGTGAATATTTTTATTCCTAATTTGCTCTTTTCTAACTTTTATATTTCACCATTTGTACATTATTTGTACTTGTATTGCACATACTTTGCTCATGAGAAAACAATTGAGGAGAGATAGAAAATTTTTGAATATATATATATATATATATATATATATATATATAAAATTGAGAGACAAAACCTTTATCATTCTATTATTTAAATTTGTCCATTCGATTGTTATTTTTTTGATTCTGGCATGTGTAGCGTCCACCCCATCAATTCTTGTTTCCTTTTTGGTTCTTGGAACTCTTTACAAAGATCTTCAAAGAAATGTCTACGAGTCGTATTCTCAGAGAGTACACTGGAGTAATAGGGCGTACGTATTAGTTCAGGTGACACCGTGACTCCTGAGATGCATGCATCTCTTGTCAAATTTGGAGACCGGTTGATTCACAAGCTAATTACCGGTTTCAGTCTATGTAAAAATGAGATGTAATAATATAGATATTTAATAATAATACATGTATCTTTTAAAAAAAAAAACCGGTTTCAGTCTGATAGGAATTTCACAAAAGTTTTTGCCAAGAATTAATAGGTTTATCGCCAGTTTGCTGTTCTAAATGTCATTGTAGCGACTTTGCAGAATTTTATTTGTTCTGGAACAAAATGTCAATGACAAGTCCATTTTATAGTCATGTTAATGTTCATAAAGTTAAATTTACATAATTGTACAGATTTCATTTGAGTTCATCACTAAAACTAATCACGCATGTATAGTCGGAAGTGACTATTTTTTTTTTCCCCTTACAGATAAAACGACTTTATCCCGCTCTTTTGTATGATATGAACATTTTTAATCTTTACTTGTTGTTTTCTAACTCTTATGCATGCCACATCACTTATACATTATTTGTATTTCAATTGCATACATTTTGCACGTCAGAGAACAAATGAGGGGATAAAAAACCATTAAACTATAAACTGGGAGACAAGCATAAAGTTTATCATTTTGCTAAAAGACAAGAAACTAGTTTTATTGTCGTATGTAAAATTTATGCAAATCATATTTGTGTAAATCAGTATTGCTTCTGTCTTAAAAACGTAATTCACTTTGTTGTACGGAATGAAAGGAGGATAAAATCAGTGTAAATTAGTCTATCGAACTGTTATTTTTGTTTCTGCATAGGTTGCATCGATCCCAATAATTCTTGTGCCCTTTTTGGTTCTTCAAACTCTCTATAAAGAACTTCAAATACTATTTGTATATATTTATTTTGTATCCCTTAAATTAAGAATAAAAAATGGCCCACAAGGATGAATCTCCACATCAAAACAAACAGGTCGAAAGAATTTTTTTTTTTTTTTTTTTTTTTTTTTTGATACAGGTCGAAAGAATTTGGTTGAGCGGTCGAACCTCCTCTAGTCAAGTTTGGGGTTTGTCGTGTTATTTATTTTCATCAAATTGAACGCTGAAAAAGGGAGAATTTAATCTTGCAGGTCTACTTTATTTGTCAATCAGTGTGATTGATAACATTGTCTTTTTACGTACATTCTACGTCTTCTTTCCGCCCAGTAAGTTAATTGCATTTATAAAATGATTACGTATAGTTACAATGGGGTTTAAATATATTAATTTTTTTTTATCATTTCCCGTTCTATTAAATCTGTGTATACATACAGTAGTACAACATGATCATGTTCTGTTTGTGTGGAGAACTACAAGTGAGCTTAAAAGAGAGAAATCCAACATCAAATTATTCTGCCGACATATCTATACTTAACGATAGAGACATTATTCTTATTTTATATTACGTCTAGTGCCCGAAAATACAGCTCCGATTAATCCTGAGATTTATTTCATAAGATGAAATTTTTGGTAACGAATTTTTAATCACAAAAATGTGTTAATATTAGTGTTCAAACTCCAGCTATAATTAAGTTGGTCCATGTCTTGTGTGTTTACTATTTATTTGGTGATAGAAGCTCCTTTCAGCCCCTTTAATGCCTTAAGATTTGAACGTTTTCAAAGTGATAGTGAAGTTACAGGAATAACGGAGAAGAGCCTATTCTTTTAATTATCAACTTGTAACGACTGAGAGGTCGTTACTCATTAGATATTTTTTATGGCTTATTTTGAGTGATACACAACTTTTCGCCATTCAACATTTTTAGTTTTCATTTTTTATTTGTTTAAGTCACAGAATTAACAAATTTTGTAATCAATTAATTGGTTTGCTAGGAATTAAAAACAATAAATTGTATAAATGACTATGGAATAAGTTCCATCTTCAACTTGCATATTCTTTTCAACAAATATGCACTTGGGGGGGGGAGTTGAAAACCGCGTCCAACTTCCGGTGATCAATCAGGTCTTGGCCGACAAAAAATTGCATGATCCTTTACTTTACAAACCTTATAGCGGCACTTTACTAATTAATAATTACTGAAGATAATTTCTTTTTTTCCCACTTACAATAGTATTAATATTAATTTGTAAACCTATTTAATATTTACTGTAACATCAGCCGAATGTTTATTTGTTTTCTATCGATCACTATTATTTTCCAGAGGTAACATGCAGGCGTATATTCCTATTAGTGCGTTAATTAATCTCATCACCAACATTTAGGGCCTATTTGGTTGTCCAAGATTCTAAGTGAGGAACGTAATCTTTTTCCAATTTTTTAAATTACTTTAGATAATTTACTTTTTATATATTACATTCCTAAATTAGTTAAATTAATCCAAACACAGGAAAGTGATTTATTTTCCTAAATTTTTCTAGGAATTAAAATTCAAGGAATGACAACTTTACTTTCCTTCACTTTCCTAGCAATCAAATAGGCCTTAGTGTACAGTGAAAACATCCTAATTTTGTTGTCTTCTAGTTCATGCCGGGGAGGCAGGGAGTAAGAGAACTGAGTGATAGAAATGAGTAATTAATAATAATCGGTTTGATTCTATTTATAAAACGCATAACTTTAAATTTATTTTATTTTACCAATTTGTAGTGTGTCAATCGTCAACAATAACATCTATTACTTGTTGAATTGTAAACATTTTGCTGGTAGAATATTTGACTTGACCAAATAATATTAGATAAATTCATGTTCGTTGCTGATGATGACGGCCAACGAGCATGGATATCTGAAGGGAAAAACTTTTTTTTTCCCAGAGGTACTAAAGGTTTTATATGGATATCTGAACTTAGGCTAATACCGACCGACTTCAAACTAGAACGACGTGGAAACTTCCATTGTATGGGTGCCGTAAATATCTAGTATTGGGTTCGAAATGGTACAATTTGCAAATCTTTCCTATTTTCATTGAGAAAATATGATTATTACTGTGAGAATTTTTTTTTTGGGTACAGTTACTGTGAGAAAATTTTGATTCAAAAACAAAATTGGAAATTGAAAACGTTCATCTAGTGAAAGTATGAGTGGGATAAGAAAATTCAAACTTTCTATGCTTTAAAATAATTATTCAGTTTGAATTTTTATTTTTAATACAATTTAAACTAAAATTAAAAATTCAGATTATACAATCATTTAGGAGACCGATAGATTACTTTTTTCATTCTAGAAAAAGAGTCAACTTTATTGTACTCCTTTTGTCCGCTCTGTGAATCACATTAAAAAACATTATAATTCACAAATCGTAATGTAAATTTCAAAGACAGAGGAAATATAGTTTTAGTTCAACCAAGTGGAAAAGATAATATGCTGAGTTTTCCATTCGGATACAAATATTAAGAAACCATAGGCACGAGAAAAATGGATGTTTAGTGCCATATTTGTTTCTTTTTGTCACAATCCTGGTTTATACGGTATCCCTGTAGAAGACAACCACGAGTTTCCGGCAATCAAATCCTCCACCGTGAAACTATTAGCCACCGCCGCATCCGTAATCACATGGAAACCCGGCCACTCAACCCTTCTACTCACATCAGCTCAACTTCCACGATTCATATACTCTCCATAATAAAGCGTATCCAGCGCAAAGTTCCCGGCCCAGGGTAACCATCCCTGAGGAGAAATCGCGGAGCTAATGTTGGACTGCATGATCACCGTCGTCGAGTACTCTTTCCAGGGCCGGCCCAAGTACGTCTCCACGGAATCCGCCACGACTTCCGGCGACACGGTGATGCTGCATGACTGTAAAGAGAAGCCTGAGAATTCGGACAAATGTTTGCGCCCTTGTGCTGTGATGGCATTCTTCTGTTTGGGTAGACCTTTACGGGCAATGATCTGGCAGTCCTGGAACACGGCGGAGGCGCGGCCGAAGATGAAATCAACGGTGCCGGTGATGACGCACTCTTTGTAGAATTGGCGGTACTTGTGGGGATACAGGGTGTCTTGGTAACCCTTAAAGCCGCATCTGTATAGGGCGGAAACATCGGCGTCGCACAGGAAGGCAACTGCTTGGTGCCTTTCCGGTCCGGCCTTGTTCTCGAACGTGATGTATTTTGCGACGAATCCTCGGCCCTTCACGCCTGAAATGCATTTTGGCCTAAATGTCATCATGAATACTTGGATTGGATATCAATCGATTAACCAAGACAAGCAAATTAAATAAATATACTCAATTTAATGTCTTATGGTACGGCGACTGAAAACATGTAAGACCTCATAGCATTTGTGTAGTGGACACATATAATTTTATATTCTCTTAATACTAAACATATAGTTGATATTGAATTTTTAATTTTGTAATATTCTTGGTACAAATCTTAAATTTTTATACTTTCTTTGTCAGAACAATTGTCATCATGAATAGTTCACATTGAATTTCTCAATAATATTCTTAGTACAAATTTAAAAAAAAAAAAACATAGTGAGTATCTACTGTGGTGTAGCTAGTTTTTCCTTTATAATTAGAGTGAACATTTCTGACATTGAACTCGTGAACATAAATAGCTTCTCATTGTCACCCATAATGAGTTCAGTATGGTTCCTATATGAACTAAAATGAAAATATACGTTACGCAAAGCAAGTGATGTAAAGCAGGCGAATTAAATCAGTTAAGAAAAAAGTCTTAACCAAGTGATATAAGAGAAGATTAAAAATGAAGTGGGATTCTTACAAAAGGTAGCGGTATCATAGGATCTGCGACCGTCCACGGTGCTTCTGTTACCGGAAATGATTGAAGCATCCATGCCATCCCCGATCATCACTATATTCCATTTATCCTTGTTGATTTTCACGTACTCCTTATAAACACCTTTCTTCACGTAAACAACAAACCGCTCCGGAGATCGATCCGGGGCGGAATTCACTGCATCATTGATGCTTGTAAAGTCGCCGGAACCGTCCAAGGCCACGACCACATTGACCGGTTCCTTATCGGCCCATATGAGTTTTCGGCGTCGAATTTCTAACCAAAAAGGCCTACAGGTTTCATCACGCGCGTGGCATTTTGGATCCACCATCCCAATAGTTTGTGTAACAGATGAGGCTACTTTGTTGAGTTCATTTTCCAATGAAGTTTCAATAGTACTGTTGCCATGGTCAAATGATTCTTCGCAAGAGTCAAGGTTCACGAGGACACTGCTCAACCATGTCCTCAAATCAGAACTTAGATCGCCCGTACCAATCTCTGTATCTGTTCCCAGTAATATGAAATATATATTAATTAACATTTTTCATTATTGATAATTTTCAAGTTACATGAAGAAAGCTTGAATAATGGATAACTACATAGTTTGGGGAGGCAAAAGTGTATCCCAAAAAAAAAAAAAGTAAGGAAATTATGTGACTAAAGTTTTAACACTTTTCTTTGGCAAAGATATGGTTATTCCCACATAAATTGAAGGAGAGCTTTTACAACAAAGTAAGGGTGCTAGTACTTAAAAACAAGGATGCAGCAATTGTACCAAACATTTTTTCAAGTTGTTGAATCAAACAATAACGGACCACTAACATCAAAGCTTCCACATTAATCTAATCAAATATAGCAAGAATATGTGTTTAATACATATTGCTTAACATTTAATGAATTTTAATCTTCCTATTCCTACATTCTTAAGCATTATTTTATTTCATCAAAAAAGCTCACATTCTAAAATCCCATGCTGATTTAGCAAATAAATAAACTACCGATTGGGAGGATCATTTCAAGGTTACAACTTACAAATAACTGCCGCCATAGAGACAAACCGTTTTACAAAAAATAAAAAATAAATAAAAAATTGTCACAAAATAAAAATCACCAAAACATGCGTAATCCAATACTTTATCTTTACGACATAATCTCCAATCTGTTTTAATAATATTTAAGATGATACTAAAATTACGAAATTATGATCAAATAAACAAACTACTTTAATAATTTTAAAAAAGGAATACCGTAATTGAGTAAAGCTTCAACTGTCCAGCCTAATTCCTCAGCTGAGGTATTAAGCAGCTCAAGGCAATGCGAAAGGGAACCGGACACCTGGAGATCATGTCGTGAAGTGTTGTTGAATTTGGATACAAAAAAGGTGACCTTCCAAAGTTTTTGAATCGTAGAATTTATCGATGATACAAAATGATCAATTGGCACATTCAAACAATTTGACTGATCAACCAAATTCTTCGTACCATTATCAGATCTTACCGATGGAGAAACTGAGCCCAAGCACAAGATCATCAAGAGCATAAATTTTAGTGACTTATTCAAAGATGCCATTTTTTCCTTTTCCCTGTTTCAATGTCCAAGCTGCAATGAACATAGTGATATAAGAAGTATTTCGTATGGTTTCGTATTGGGCATTGCAATTTAGGTACTAACAACGAAAACTGGCTAGAGGCAGTCACATGTTTCCTACATATCTTTAAAAACAACGTGCACGGCTTTTATGGTTTAAAAAATCATTTATTTATAATGCATGCGTTGAAAATTTCTTGAATATGTAGGTATATTTTGGACCTCGTCCGCCTTTTTTTCTTTTTTTTTTTTTAAAAAAATCTAATCAGTTATACAGGTCATAAATCATTTTCCAGGTGACATGCTTTTGAATTTTTTTGCTTATAGAAAAACTTTGTGCGTAAGTCTCACCAACTTGTTAACAAAAGAATCTTTTTCTAATTATGTTGACGAAAAGTCGGAAATCAAGAGTAGTAATACTCCCTCCTTCTCAGGATGACAACCAAGTTTATTATTCCCTCTATCCTAAAAAAATTAGTTTACATCGATATTTGAGACTTATATTATTTTTAGTATAAATTTGAAAATACTCAATATGATTTATTTTTTTAAGAACACGGGTAGTATATTGTATATTGTATTAATTCAACGAATGAAATACTTTTTTTGAAAAAAAGAATCTAATTTCCATTATGGCGCTGACTTTAAGCAAATGATTAATTATGATTTGAACGAATTCTAAAATATATGTCTTTCTATTATTATTTATATTTTTTTATACTTTTATTGTGTGATAAGGAATTAATATATAAAAATTAAAGTAAAAGTTACAAAATACTCCCTTTAATCGAGTTATCGACATCAATGTTAGATTCACAAAGTATTTTTTCTTTTAAGGTATCTCACCTGTTGACCAATAGGTCACTGGTTCGCATCACGCGGGGTAAGTGGGGAACCATTTTTTATTTTTTTTGAAAAAAAAGAGATATATATATATATATATATATATATATATACATCTTTACCGTGTGGTAAGTAAATAGTGTATGGGAATCAATATAAGAGTCCAAAAATACTCACTCTTTGTAAAAATTTCTTGTGTCGACTTTTTGTCTACTCAATAACTAATACTAGGTTAATGAATAACTATTTACGATGACAGTCAACGAAAGTCAAACTTATTTCTTATGATTTTCTATAAAGTTTTTATGGATTACAATTTTAAATTAATCAAGTTATCCCTATTAATATAAGAGTTGCAAAATTTAATATTTTGAAAGAGAAATTATCCCCGTCGACTTGCTTGTTGACTTGATAAACCCGACATGTAAGTCGATTAGTTCCAAAATATTATTTTATTCCTATCATTTTCAATATTTTTTTAATATATTTTTACTGTGTGGTAATTATTTAATGTATGAGAATCAATGTAAAGTCACAACATAGTCATTATAGAAATTGTTTCCATCAATTTTTCCTCTACTCAAGACCTCTAACGAGACGGTTCCAAAAAATGATAGAAGGGCTATTTAGTACTTTCTCCGTCCCATAATTATTGTCTATTTTGAATTTTCTTTTGTAGTTCAAATTATACTAAAAGTGAATCTCAAATTAGATAATAATTTTAGAACAAAGGGAATATAATTGATGCTAGGTACTCCTTCTGTCTTAAAAAAAAAAACCATGATTTTTCGAATTTATACGAAAAATAATACAAATGTAAAGATTCATTTTAGAATAAAAATAGTATATTAGTATGAAGCCGAATTAAATGCGAAAATAGTTTACTGCTCTTCCAAAGATTGATATGAAAATACACATTACATTCATATGTGATCATTTAACAAAACTAAATAAGCATGTAAGACATGTGACCTCATTGTAGCTTAAAATGAGTATTAACTAGAAAAAGAAATGATACTACAAACATAAAATCATCATGCGCGTCTTACAATCCCGGTGAATACTCTATCCCAACAGAAGGCAACCAAGAATTTCCAGCAATGAGTTTCTCCACCGAAAATCGATCCACCACCGCCTTATCCTTAATCACATGAAAACCCGGCCACTCAACCCGTTTCCTCACGTCAGACCCACCTCCACTATTCATGTACTCCCCATAATACAACGTATCAAGCCCATAATTCCCGGCCCACGGCAGCCACCCCTGCGGCGAAATCCCGGTGCTAATATCGGACCGCATGATCACCGTCGTCGAGTACTTCTTCCAGGGCCGGCCCAAGTACGTCTGCACCGACGAATCCTTCGCCACTTCCGGCAACACGGAGATTTTGCAGTGCTGTATGGAGAAGCCGGAGACTTCGGATTCATGTTGGCGGCCTTGTGCCGTGATGGTGTTCTTCTGTTTGGGTAGTCCTTTCCGGGCGATGATCTGGCAGTCCTGGAACACGGCCGAGGCACGGCCGAAGATGAAATCGACGGTGCCGGTGATGACGCAGTCTTTGTAGAATTGACGGTTCTTGTGGGCGTAGAGAGAATCTTGGTAACCCTTAATCCCGCATCTGTATAGGGCGGTGAGATCCGCGTCGGAAAGGAAGGCCACTGCTTGGTGCTTCTCTGGTCCGGCTGTGTTCTCGAACGTGATGTCTCTTCCGATGAATCCTCGGCCCTTTACGCCTGAAATGGGATTTCAGTGGTAAAAAACGCATAAAATGGCCTCAATCTCATTATGAATAATTGATTAGGAAATTAGCTAATACTGTTTACTAGTGATTTCTTTTGACAAGGCACAAAAAAAAATTTCTACATCTGTTCCGGAAAAAAAAAAATTCTACTTGCTAACGTACGATCTTTTGTGACATTATGTGTGATAGTCCCTGTGGCATTGGTTAAATGATTCACACGTTTTTAAATAATTTATTATTAACACCCTAACCAAATGTTAGTGATCTCAATTTGACAAGTGATCAAATACTGGCGAGATTTTAGTTAATGTTACCGAAAGTATAATACAAAAGTGCACATAAAATCTTTTACCATTCTACGTTGAGTTTCAAATTCATATTACAGTTAAAAATCTATAAATTAATATTGTTAGAACTCCAAAAAATTATTAATTTATCGATGTATTAATTTATCGATAAATTAATAATTATTAATTTATCGATAAACTAATAGTATTAATTTAAAGAAAATCCCAAAGAATCCTAATAATCTTTTAAGCTTAACCATATAAGATTCATATTATTTTATTTTCTTATATCCCTTACGCATTAAAATTTAAACTCCATCATCATCTTAAATTTTATCATCTACCTAATCTACGTAACATGCCTCTATTAAAAGAGATTTGACCTTTCTCTAAGAAATTTTTAAACTCTCATCAATGGCTAGATACATCATGCAAAATATTCATAACATCTATAATTTCTTTAAATATAAATTTCAAGAAAAAACAAAAATCGCTAGATTCATATTTTACTAGCTCATTTTTTTTATTTCAAGTTATTATTAATTTATGATATTGACGCGCCCTATATTTACATATGGGTTTTTTTAAAAAATTATTATCTTATTATTTTATCGATTGTCTTTATTTTTTGTACTGATCCCGACTTGGGATCGAAAAAAATTATTAATTTATCGATGTTATTAATTTATCGATTATTAATTTGTCGATGTTCTACTGTATTTATAATTTAAATTTTAAAATTCAATGTTAGCTATTTTTTTTGGGACGAAAGAAGTATTTACGTGTTAGTTTCATCCGTGACACAAAATTAAACTCACGAAGTACATATTTCTAGTGTTTTATGTCAAAATTTAGACCTCTCGGTGATAGAGCAGCTGAATGAGAGTGTTCAATACCACAAAGATAAAATACATGAAGTCGAAATGATTCTTACAGAAAGTAGCGGTATCATAGGTGGTCAGGTCATCCTGGACGCTCCGGTTGCCGGTGATGATTGTAGCATCCATGCCATCCCCAACCATCATTATATTCCATTTATGCTTCTCGATCTTAACATACTCCCTATAAACACCTCTTTTCACGTGGATAACATATCGCCGGGAGGAGCGATCCGGGGCGGATTTCACCGCTTCATTGATGCTAGTAAAGTCGCCAGAACCGTCCAATGCCACGGTCACGTGAGCTGGTTTCTTACCGGTCCGGATGAGTTTCCGGCGACGAATTTCAAGCCAAGAATACCCGCGAGATACATCTTGTGCATCGAAATTTGGATGCACCATATTGAGGGTTCTTGTAACTGAAGAGGCTATTTTGTTGAGTCTTTTTCCCACTAAAGTTATGATGTTATTGCTGCCATGGTCGAGTAATTCTTCGCATGAGTCATGATTCACGAGTACACTGCTTAACCATGTCCTTAAATCAGAACCTAGATCCCCTGTGCCAACTTTTGTATCTGTTCAATTAATATGCAAATTACGCTATCATAAATTATCAATATTTCAATGGTAGGTTTGAAGAAACTTCTTAAAGGCAAAGGTGAGGCAAAGGAGGGAAAATCCATGATAACAATCTAGTAGTATTACTAATCAATTAAGTATATCGACATCTTTTAATAGCATTCGAACTTTAACATCTATATAGGAGCCATTAAAAATATATGGGCTAACTCAATTTAATGAGGCCACAGACAACAATGAATAAATCCCCGTATTGATAATGGAAGTAAATAACCTTAATTTTTACATTTATTTATCTAAGATAGGGAGAAGAATTTAATGGTTACATTTAATTATATATGTGCCATTGACATGTAAACATTCAATAACTATAGTGATGTTACAAAGCAAATTAAGTCAAATGCGGTAACTTTAAATAAATAAAATTAAGCAAAAAAATTAAATAAATTCAAGAACATGTAATACTACACTTTTGAGACATTCTAACATTTGGATTATCATTATAATGAAAAATATTTGAACGTAACTAACCAAAAATAAACAAATTAATCAAATTTAAAGAAAATACCATGAGGATGGAGTAAAGCCTCAAGGGTCCAGCCTAATTCCTCAGTAGAATGATCAAGCATTTCCAGGCAACCATAAAGACCAGAAATATTGGTGAATTTGGAGATAAACGAGGTCACCTTCCCAACTTTGTGGATTGTAGAATTTACCGATGCTACAAAATGATCAATTGGCACATTCAAGCAATTTGGCTGAACCAAAACATTGCTCGCGTCACTATGACATCTTACCAACGAAAATGTTGAGCACAATAACAATATAACAAAAAATGAGATTTCGATTAACTTAGAGGAAGAGGCCATTTTTTTTCCCTTGGTCTGGCTCCTTAAAACTCTTCAAGCATTGAACATATTTATACATGAGAAGAAGAACCATACGTTATGGTTTCAAAGAGAGCATTGAAGTTTATGCACTAATTAAAAACAAAAATTGGATAATTAAGTAAGGTGAAGTCACAATACTTCTACATACCTAAGGAAAATATTACGGACCATAGCGCTCAATAGCGCACATTTTATTAAATGAAACAACTTGTAAGAAGAAGTGAACAAGGCTAGTTTGTTAGCAAACAACTAGACAACCAAAAATTAGCACCCAAAAGAAGACGAAAAAAAAAATAAAGAGAGGAAAAATTTTCGAATAATTTCAGAAGCTTATTGGTGTTCTTTCTCTAACATATATGACTTGATTATTTATTCTTCTATAAGAATTTAAAGTCTCTTGGATTTGGTAGGCAAATGCTACGGTCCCCTCTCTAATTCTAAGAGACATGCCCCTAAGATACTGCCCTTGATTTTTTTAATTTTTTTTGGTCAAACAAAGTCTCTTGGATTAATATAATATCTTATACATGTAAATATTCGTGTAACCTCATCGGAAGTTTTTTGTTCTCAACCTCATGTTTACTAGTATTTTCAGGTAAAATACTTCGTTTAAGAATATTTGGTAAGTCTAACTGATATATAGCTTGAGATTACACTCCAATTTAAGTGTTTAGAATAAAAAGTGCACAACGTGCTTAAGACTTACCATGAGAAATTAAAAGTTTTACATTGTAGGGCTTACAATATAGTTTTTCCTTACAAAACTTGATTAATAAAGAAAACATTATAGCATTTCGTACTATTTTAGATCTATCTAACTCGTTGGTATGATGTCCCAAAGATCCAAAAAAGATGAAGAGCTCCAGGGGGCATCTCTGATGATGGCTATTATAAATAACAACATGGAGAGAGCATAGTTGTCAGCATTTTATAACCTAAAGCTTCAAATGGTCTAACTACCTAAGCGGGCTGGTCTTGTAAGATAATATATCATCCAGCCCTTTACTTGGTTTATCAGCTAGGGGCTGGCCAAAATCCTCCCACAAACGAACTGTTTGGTCTGCACCAGCTGTTGCCACAGATTAAAACTGCAAAGATTTGGACAATTGCGTAGAACTTTAGGTTAAAAAATCTGTCCACTGCATTTGACTCTCCGTACGAATGAGCCTTATGATGAAAATAGACGAAAATTTTAGCAACTCGGCTTTAAACCTCCACGGGTAATTATGGATCAACATCCCACTATTTTGAAAACAAAGCGTTCCGAAATCTTGCTTCCAAACTAAAACCCTCTTCAATCAGGGGAATCTTAAAAATTGTTTGATGCAATGATCAATGCCATACTTTATAAAACTTTGTACCAACACCATGTTGTGCCCAAAAAAAAAAAAAACCAATGAATGAGCGCATTGCATTTTTATGGTTCATGGATGAAAACCATTGTCTATAATCTCCAAATAACTCTAAATAAAACAACATAGATTCTTTACCAACAATTTGACTTACCGTAAAATTCATTGTGAAAAGAAGGGAACTACCATAAAATTATCTCTGACCTCCGACAAAGTCCATTTATGAATGAGAGGAAAACTCACATACACACATACACGAACACACACACAGACACACACACACACACACACACTAACTAAAAGTCAACCTAAACTCACAATGAAGGAGTATATGGGATCCCTGTGGAAGGCAACCACGAGTCTGCAGCAATGAAATTTGACAACGTAAATTGCATAGCCACCGTTGAATCGGTAATCACATGAAAACCCGACCAATCCACCCGTTGACTCACGTCAGCCCCGCCTCCATGATTCTCGTACTCCCCATAATACAACATATCGCGCCCGTCATTCCCCGACCAGGGAAGCCACCCTGGAGGTGAAATATCGGCTCTTATGTCCGACTTCATGAACACTGTCGTCGAGTACGCTTTCCAAGGCCTTCCGAGGAATGTCTCCACACCCGAGGCCGTGGCCGCTGGCGATGCCCTGACGCTGCACGATTGGAATGAGAATCCCGAGACTTCCGATTCCTCCATGCAGCCTTGTGCCGTGATGGTGTTCTTCTGTTCCAGTAGGCCTCTCCGCGCGATGACCAGGCAATCCTGGAACACAGCTGAGGCGTGACCAAATATGAAATCCACGGTGCCGGTGATCAGGCATTCTTTGTAGAATTGGCGGTTCTTGTGGGCATACAAGGAGTCTTGGTAACCCCTAATGCCGCATCTGTATAGGGCGGTGAGATCCGCATCGGAAAGGAATGCAACTGCTTGGTGCATTTACGGTCCGGCTGTGTTCTCGAATGTCATGTATTTTCCGATGAAACCTCGGCCCTTTACGGCTGGAAAACATTTCAGGAAAAAAAAGAATAAGTTAGTTTTGCAAAATGTAGTGATATTGTTACTCTACACAGGGCACGACCTATACTTAGTTTGATCAAAATGATTCATTCATTTTGAAGGTGAAACAAATTAACCTGATATATAAAAAAGTAAAAAAATAAAAAATAGTTAGGACTAATAACATTATCTGTTAGTATTTTTCAATACGAATAAATATGTTATTCTAGTCCTCCAAACATGAAATACTACTCGAATGCTAACTGATACATCTTGTATAAGTTCGATATGGTGTTATGTTACCTAAAACAAATTTGGACTATGCCCATGACATAATTGGGGTAGATGTAGGTACTACATATATGAAATTTAGGACCATATATACAATATTATAATAACAAAAAAAACTTGACCTTATTGATAGAGGTATAAATAATCATAACAAACTGTACTAAAGAATTCTTGTCCTGAACTTGTTCTGATCATGTGAATAAAAAATATTGACGGTTTTTACCCTAAAAAAAAGAAAAAGAAAAAAGTGTATTGGAGAAGGGGATTCTTACAGAAAGTGGCAGAAACAAATGTTGAGTGGCTGTTGTACTCACTCTAGCTACCGGTGATGATTGTAGCATACATTCCATCCCCAATCATAACAATATTCCATTTACTTTTCTCCATAGTCACATACTCCATATAAACATCTGCTTTCACGTATATAAAAAATGGCTCCGGGGAACGATCCGGGACGGAATCCAAGGCTTCGTTGAGGTTAGAGAAATCGCCGGAGCCATCTAATGCCACCACTAAATCGGCCGATTCAATAGAGTTCGTAATGACTTTCTGGCTTCTAAGTTCAAGCCAAGAAGGCCGGAGCTGTGAATGACAATTTGGATGCACCATGCCAAGAATGTGTTTGACTAAAGACGCGACTTTTTTGAGTTCTTTTCTCAATGAGATTTTGTTGTTCTTATTGTTGTTTCCATGGTCGATTAAATCTTTGCATGAGTCTAGATCCACTAGAACACTGCTTAACCATGTCCTTAGATCAGAACTTAGATCCCTCGTACCAACTTTTGTATCTGTCCGATTGATTTGAAAATAATATTAGTCATGATTTTCTACTTAGTAAGTTTAATAAAAGAAAATTTTGTGGCATACTGTGGAAAATAATTAGATTATAAAGGAGAGAATTCAAGGTAGCTATTAATGATTAACACTTGTTTTTAGGGTACAATAAAAGAGACAACGATAATATTTTCATTTACACTTTAACATACCAAAAAATAGGGGCACTAAATAATGAAACCCCGGTTTTTAATATTATTTGCCATATACCGTCGGCAAAAGATCTCTCAAAAATTCTGTTGAACTTCCTAAATTACTCACCGTAATTTTTGACACATGACTAGTAAGCGTTCATCCCATGGTAGGTTATAATACCTACTGTGAAAATGAACACGTATGTAATATGGTGATTTTGTGTTATAAAATTATAATTTAAGAGATCTTTAGTCCAAAACTATGGATCGAATAGATACGAAGATGGCCTAACAACAAATAGTATTAATAAGTCCCCAATTTGGCCTAGGAAATTAATATACCTACTCGAGATTGAGCAGATCAGTAGGAAGGAGTTTCTAATGGTTAAAATTAAACATGTAATAAACGTTTAATCATGCTTAATAAACATGTATAAACACAAGCAAAATAATAACTTACCCATCTAAGAAAGGTACACGTAAGACAATAATAACCACAAGACAAAACTGAAACTTGGTTTTTCTTAAAAAAAATAAAAAAACCGTTTTGAAGAAGAAAAATGAAAATAATCAAATAAACATAAAGTTAACAAATATATACCATTGGGTTGAGTAAAGCATCCAGGGTAAGTGCTCCGCCGAAATATCAAGCAACTCAAGACAATCATCCCAACTTTGTGAGTTTTTGTGGAATTTGGACACATGAGAGTTCACCTTCCCAAAGTATTCACCGTTGAAACGAAACGATCAATTGGCACCTTCAAGTAATTTGCATCGACCGAACTTAAGTTCTTTATATCATCAGAACTTGCAAAGGAAGAAGATGAATACAAGCACAAAACAACCAACAATGATTCGAGTAGCTTGAAAGAAGAGGAGGCCATTTCTTCTTCCTTCCTTTTTTTCGCCTTTCGTTTGTTTGTATAGTTTCATTTCTCCAACTCTCTATATTCCCTGCAGTGAAATATATATATATATATATATATATATATATATATATAACAAGATGCAAGCGATTAGGGGTTTGCTTTGGAAATTTTTTTTTTTAGTCGAGCTTTGGTATCTTTCAATTTAAGTATTAAGAACAAAAATTGGTAAAGGTCGAAGATATTCACCATTAATAAGCATACCCTAAAAAACTACATGTATGAACCAATTAACTCTATATTTTATTCAATTAATAATTTTACATAAGATGCAATGAAATCTTATCTTTTCCTGAAACCGAATATTATATACCCTAGACCTTAATTAGAATGATAAATATTAAGAATCTTTCTCTCCAAATAATAATAATAATAACAATAATAATAATAATAATAATAATAATAATATAGAGCCAAATGCAACGAACACTTCAATTTTTTATCACTTAATTAAAAAAAAAAAAAAGAGAAGGAAATTAAATGCATCACATCGGTAGCAAAAAAATCGAATTATAAACATTACTTTGCCGAAATGCTCAACAGACATAAGTAAAAGAATCTTCAGAAGTACTTTCTTTCGATATATTAAGACTCAAATTATAGGGAAAAATTATACGACAGTAGTCACTTGTCACTGTTTTCACGCTAAGTGAAGCGAGAAATTTATTTCAAAAATGTATAGGTCAACCCTCGCTTTGTTAATGTAATCGCATGTTGAACTGTATAATATTGACGGAAATGCAATTCTCTAGCTAATCAACCAAACAATGCTAAGAGCTCGAATTGGAGGAAGCATCTTGCCAAAGTCCTGATAGTAGTTTAGATCTAAAGATTTCCTCACAATACTTGGACCCTAAAATTAAATACAATTCCAGTAGGTAAAATGTCTAATCCTAACACATGAAAGCTTGTTTCCTTTATTTTTCTTCTCTTCCTCCCTTCCCCCGGGTAAAATGGTAAATGTATTAATAAGCCTAACTCTTATAAAAATTGAACAGAGTATCACACTTTACCTAGGACACCACAAATCTTTGGACTCTTTACATCTTTTCTTTTTGTTCAAACTCTATTCCTAACTTTTCTAATCAGATCACATCTACTTTTTCAACTTTCGACATGAACCCTCTTGCTGGATCTCCTTGAATCTAATATTAGATGTCTTCTAAATCTGAGCAGCACCAAACTTTCGATTATCTCTTTCTGGCCCAGATGTGATGTACACAAACTATTATGGATGCAAACAAAATTTTGAAACAAAATTTTCTTTCTCACGGATTGAAAACGCTACTGCTGCAATAACGATTGAGTACTCTATCTTGATGTATGTGAGGCAATTTATTCGCTCCACACTACTGCTTCAATTAAACCTGTCAAAATTCCTTGAGCAATAATCACATCTAAAGAAGATATAATCAACTGATTCATCATTTGTGCCACACAGTTGACCACTAACCATAATTCCCATTCTCTTGTACAAATAATAATAATAATACACAAAAATTAATGTGTCACAATCCTGCTTTGTATGGTATGCCTGTTGAAGGCAACCACGCATTTCCAGCAATCAAATTTGCCACTGTATATCCCTCCGCAACAGCGGCATCCGTAATCACATGAAAACCCGGCCACCCGACTCGTTTACTCACATCGGCCCCACTCCCAACATTCATGTACTCTCCATAATACAGCGTATCAAGGGCATACTCCCCGGACCAGGGAAGCCACCCCTGAGGCGAGATCCCGGCGCTGATTTCCGACTGCATCACCACCGTTGTCGAGTACCGTTTCCAGGGCCTGCCGAGGTACGTCTCCACCGACGCAGCCACGGCTTCCGGCGTCACCGTGATGTTGCATGATTGTAATGAGAAAGCCGAGAAGCGTCCCAAAGATTTCCGGCCCTGAGCCGTGATTGTGTTGTTCTTATCCGGTAGCCCTTTCCGGGCGATGACCTGGCAGTCCTGGAAGACTACGGTGCCGTGGCCGAAGATGAAATCGATGGTTCCGGTGATCACGCATTCTTTGTAGAACTGGCGGTTGTTGTGGGTGTATAGAGTGTCTTGGTAACCCCTGAAGCTACATCTGTATAGTACGGATTGGTCGGAATCGGAAAGGAACGCCACGGCTTGATGCTTTTCCGGCCCGGCCGTGTTCTCAAATGTCATGTCTTTTCCTATGAAACCTCGGCCCTTCACGCCTGGAAAAGCATTTCAGACATACATAATCACAAAATAGTACAAATCACAAAATACAATTTAGATTATTTTTGTGGGAGGAAGAGAGCAACGGGAAAGGACTCTCTTACTAAAGGTGGCTGAATGATAGGTTTTGAGGCCGTCGGCGACACTTCGGCTACCGGTAATTATTGTAGCATCCATTCCGTCCCCGATCATAACAATATTCCATTTATTCTTCTTGACGACCACATACTCATTATAAACGCCTCTTTTCACGTATATCACAAATGGCTCCGGGGAATGCTTCGGCGCGGATTTCACAGCTTTATTGATGCTAGTAAATTGTCCGGAACCGTCCAACGCCACCACGGCATTGGCGGATTCTTTACAGGCCTGAACGAGTTTCCGGCGTCTAAGTTCAAGCCAAAAAGGACGCTGTTGTGTTTCATCATTTGCATTGCGATTCGGATGCACCATTGCAAGTGTGTGTAAGACTAATGAGGCGATTTTTTTGAGTTCTTTTCCCAATGAGATTTTGCTGTTGTTGTTGCTGCGGCCATGGTCTAATAATTCTTTGCATGAGTCTAGGTTGACTATAACACTGCTTAGCCATGTCCTCAAGTCTGAACTCAAATCCCCCGTTCCAACTTTTGTACCTGTCCGATATATGATAGGAAAACAATAAAGTTAGTGATTAGTAAATATTTTACTATTTCCGTCTCAGAATAATAGTTTATCATATTTTGTTGAAATAGTACAGCAAAATGAACTATTTCTTTCAAAAATATGAATTATATATACGTAGAGGATTGAGTAAAGCTTCCAAGGTCCAGCCTAATTGATCGGCTGAAGTATCAAGCAACTCGAGGCAATCAGAAAGAGCATTGGACACCCTGAGACAGTCTCTTGAAATGTTATATGATTCGGACGCAAAAGAAGAGGTCATCTTCCCAACTCTGTGAATTGTGGAGTTTACCGACGCCACAAAACGATCAAAAGGCACCCTCAAGCAATTTGGCTGATAAACCAAAATCTTAGTATCATCATTACATCTTACTACGGGTGATGATGAACACAAGCACAAAGTAACCATAAGCAATAGTTCTGTTATCTTAGAAGATGTCATTTCCCCCATATTCCCTGTAGTACTGGACATGTAAATCGAAGAAGCATATATAAGTGGTAAGTACTTTTATACATATATCTCTAGAAACTACAATGCACGAACCATTAACCTCTAGAAATTGCTGTACTCTATGGAAGAAGTAACATATAGAGGAAGTACTTCCCATTTGGTAATTCTGTTAAAAGAAAAAAAAGTAGGTGTTAGGCTGTTAGCTAATGTTGCGGCGGTTTTCCCTTCGCTTCGTCTTTGCATGATAAAGATTTTCAGTATTCGAAATTAAATATGTTGTCCAGTTTCGTTCTAGAAAATGTATTAGAAGTTCTTATATATTTTATCGTGACATATATTAGATGGACCAAAAACGTCTAATTGGGAGTGGGGATTGACTAACAAAGGTCGAAAGGTTGATCCAAATGTTGTCTTCATTCGACATTGATTAAAAATGTGAATTTAACTTTTACGCGCAAGCCAATACCTTTTTTTTTTCCTTCCTAAAAATTAGATATTTCGAACTAATACGCGTTTCATACTTTCATTCATTTAAGTGGTAAAGATTAAGTCTTGTTAAATTTGACTTAAGTTCAAATTCGAACATAAGGAACAAAGTTACATCTTAGGAGAACTCATACTCGAATCCTGATTAGATTTGTTGGAAAAGATTTCTCTCGCAAATAAAATTAAGATGGGTCATAATTGGGATTTAATTGGGAAAAATTGTTTCATATAGACAACTAGTGCGTAGAAATAATGTACCGAAAAGAATAAATATACCTCCAAAAACTGAATTCCATTGACGGTGTAAGGAGAGGCTTTGTAGACAAAAAAGAATACTTTAGAATTTCCCTCTTCATTTTCACTCTATGATTTCCAATGTGCATGTGATTATTTGACTAGCTAGGAGCCTTGGCAGAAGCTATTAAGCATAAATAGATGCTATCGATTAAAGAGCAAACATACTAGTGACAATTACGGTGCATACTATTGGATACTGGAATAGTAATCCTTAATTCATCAACGAATAATTCAATCAAGCAATGAATAATATAACAAGAATAAAAAATATTTTCTCGTCTAAAAATGCCTAAAATAATGATAAACTTAATCAATCAAGGACCCAGTCCGGCCACGTACTTAATCCCTGTCCACGGCAACCAAGCATTCCCGGCAATCAATTCAGCCACCGTGAAATTGCCGGCCTCCTTGGGATCAGTAATCTCATGAAACCCGGTCCACCGTACCCGGTTATCCAAAGCCGCCCCGGGTCCACTGTTCTGATACTCCCCATAATACAAAGTCTCCAGCGCAAAATCCTTATCCCACTCAAGCCACCCTCTCGGCGAAACCGCGCTACTAATATACGACTGCAAGATCACCGTCGTCGAATACGCCTTGGCCGGCCGTCCCAGGTACGTCTGCGTGGTTTTTGCGACGTCGGGCGACTCGACGGTGATGTTGGAGAACTGGATGGCGAATCCCGACTGTTCGGTCTCGCTGCTCCGGCCTTGGGAAGTTATGGTGTTCTTCACGTGGGACTGGCCTTTCCGGGACAGGATTTGGCAGTTCTGGAACACGGCGGCGGCCCGGCCAAAGATGAAGTCCACGGTGCCAGTTATGATGCATTCTTTGTAGAACTGGCGGTTGGTGTGGGCGTAGAGGGATCCTTGGTAACCCCTTATGGCGCATCTGAACAGAACGGATAAATCCGCGTCGGATAAAAACGCCGTCGCCTGACGCTTTTCCGGTCCGGCCGTGTTCTCGAATGTAATGTCTTGTGCTATGAATCCTCTTCCCTTCACATCTGGAATTAATCATGCATGCATACTAACTTTTCAAGTCTTCATATAATGGTGTAACATTTTTTTTTTCCCTTCAATGATTTTTGACATGTTCCGCAATTTAATTTTTTTTATGAAGCAAAAGATTAGTGTATAACAAAACTGCACAATTTAATTTGAGCAAAACCTTCATCGTTATATTGCTAGATCAGCAACATTTAGGTTAAAATGAATTTTAACCTAATGATGCTTCTTCACCAACATTTACAAGTTTTCTGTAAGAATATGTACAAGAAAATGAAATTAATTACTCCCTTCATTCTAAAATAAGTGTCGTTTTAACAAAATAGAGAAATTTTAAAATAATTGTCGTTCTCACATTTTAATACACTATTTGTCAAAAGTTTTCAAAATTACCCTCAAAAGAGTTGATGCTATTTGTGGATAAGTTTATAATGGGGTTGGTTGAGAATATTCAAGTAATTTTATTACCCTATTTAAGAGTTTCTTAAAATATGTGCAAAGTGTAGCACGACACTTATTTTGGAATGGAGGGAGTAATTAGTAGAATGGCGTACCAAAAGTGGCAGAACTATAGGCCTTAAATCCATCTGCAGCATTCCGATCACCGGAAACAACCGTCTCGTCAATGCCATCTCCAACAATAATTATGTTCCATTTCTTGCTCTCAACCTCCACATTTTCTTTATAAATCCCTTTCTTGACGTATATCACGTAAGGCTCCGAGCTATAGTTGGGGGATCTTTCGACCGCCTCTTGGATGCTACTGTAGTCTCCCGTACCATCCTGAGCCACCACCACGTCCGCCGCGATCCCGTCGGAATATCTAGCCCCGAGTTTCCGGGATTTTCGCTGGAACCAAGATGAAACTTGAATTTTTTTGTGGTCGTGAGCATCTAAATTTGGCTTGAAGTCGGTTTGCGGCTGGACCTTTGAAAGGATGTTGGTGACTAATGTAGGGATTTCATTGAGTTTTGGTTCTAATGCTCCTTTGATGGTGCCATTGTCGGTACCGTCGAAACCTTCTAAGCAGGTGTCGTGATTTGCCAACACGCTGCTCAACCACGTCTTTAAATCGGAACTCAGTTCCCCTGTACTAACATCCGTCGAACCTGAAAAGAACCGAAACTTTTAGTCTTTTTAATTTAATTGATTAGAGAGTGTGACACATCTCAAATTTCATATATAATCTGTTTTTGCCATTATATAATCGTCAGTTCAAATTTTGACCGAATCATCTCATTGCATTAGACTTTTTTTGTTGTTACAGTAGCCTCTTTTGTTGCATTAGACTTTTAACAATCAATTAAGTACAAATAATTTCATACATCCTATACGAATTTCCAAAGAATGTGGTAAGATGTTATCTACACCATCAACATGGTTACAGTTGTTAATTTATAGAATAAGATGTCACGGCATAATGTATCATGGGAGATATTAGTTAACCTATTAAAAAATTTCCGATGGAATAACAGTAACCTAGATGAAATTGGATCATCTTCTTAAACATTTACATTTTTGTACTGAGCGCAACCATTTTCTATTGTTTTGTGCAATTATCATCAATGGAGTTCAACGAATTATATTCTATTTATAATATAAGACACTTTCTCGAAATTGCGAGGAAGTAAAATATAAAGTTATACCGTTGGGACTCAGAGAAGCTGCGAGGGACCAATTTAAGGCCTGATCGGAAAGATCAAGCAAGTTGAGGCAATCAGAAACGGCATTTGTCACCCGGAAATCCTTGGAGGCATTTTTGTATTGTGCCACAAACATACTTACCTGCTGGACCACGTGGATTGCCGATTTCAATGAGGCGGCAAAATCCGAAGCCGGCACCGCCAGGCTTTCGGCTTGCAGCGTCGAATCGGAGGTAACGGGTGGAGACCAAAAACAGCTCAAAAACACCAAGAATGAGATAATCGAAAACTTGATGAATGAAGTCATTTTTTGTTGCAAGCCCAACGCCTTGCAGTAAAATAAAATTTGTGAAGAATAATATAGGTTTTATATTTGGTGGGGTAATTAATTAAATTTTGGTGCGTGTTAATGCGATTTATGTAACTGGAAAAATGGAGGGTTATGAATTTAGTGTTCTGTTTAATGCAAGTGGTCTAGTTAATGGGACAGTGCCAGTGGGTTATTTGCCATTTTAATTGCCTGTGTCATTAAGAATGTTTCATTTGAAACTTTATATTCAAGTTCCATTAATGATCTTTCCATTTCTTTTGCTTGCAAGAATCGACTAAAGTTGTTTGGATTTGATAGGAGCCGGATTGAGGTTAGATCTTTCATTGGTTGTTGACAGAAGCCAACACTACTTGTAACTTGTAAGGGTATACCAAACTCCTTACAAGTTACAAGTCATATTCATACTCGTAGACACACACAGTTAAACTGGTTTTGTTCCCGTTCGAACAAAACAGTCACCTTTGTGTCAAATTTGACCCGCTAATCTGGAAAGCGACATGACTAATTAACAGCCTTTGTATGAAATTTGAGTCTTTTGAATAGAAAACTTGATGTATAGAAATAATATCATTGGAAAGAATCTTTTCAAATTAGTAAAATAGGTGCAAAATCAAACTGAATAGTCATTTCGGATCAGAATTTATATTAAAAAAAATCAAACTACATCATGATTTCCTGACAATGAGAGACTGAGAGTATTAATGTATTGTTTAAGAATATAACAACTAAATATTGTCTCAAAAAAATTATATGATCCCACATGTGATTCTTATTTCAAAAACAATTAACATGTTACTTAATATGATTTATAATTGTCAATATAGGACAAGTATCTCTCACTTGTTTTCAAAATTTAACTAATCTTTTTGACGGCTGTTACATTTTAAACTTACTTGCCAACCTCTTCTTTTCTTCTCAAGCCAAATTTCACAAACTTCTCAATTTCACACAATATGGTCGAGGAAGGGCAATGTAAATTTCTTCAATCAAAACTTCAAATTTCCAGAATTTCGTGAACTTGAAGGCTCGAAGCAGAAATGTGGTCCTCTCTATTGATTTCACTATGTAGTACCAAACAAGGCATAAGGACAGGACTTTGGCAACCTTTATTGTCTCACCCTGCAACACTCCGCAATATCTCCCCTCAATGTTCGACCTTCAAAGCGCATTTTGGCATGTTCAAGACGTTTCGGCCCCCCTTTGTGCATTAATTTTTGCAGTCCTATAAAAGATCAATCAATGAGCGCACCAAATGTCATTTTCTGGTGATGATCTAAAAACTAAAAAGATGGTTATTAAAAAAAAGAAAAAAGAAAAAGTATGGGACATAAGTGCTACTGCCACAGTGCTACCTCATGTTCATTAATGGAGCCTGCACGTGCAAAACCGCGTGAATCTGTTCATCTAATTTTCTGTTTCCCTTAATTTTAACAATCAATCACAGTTGCACCTCTAATTCACATGTTTTTATACAAAAATTTGAATCGCCATAACACTAACTCAGATGAAATTCGATCACAAAAATAAATTTCACATGCTTTAGTATGTTCAGAACTTTTTAGTTTACGTGTAGAGGTACTTAAAGTATTTATAGATTTAATTTAATTCCCAACAACAGGTATCAAAATAATGAGTTTTTGAGTTAAAAAATGGTTCAAAAAAAGGAGTAGAGAGAAATATAGGTCAAAGTTTGGAGAAAAAAAACATACTGAGATCGGATTTTCAAAATCCGACCTTGCCTTAAAATCGAATTTCACAAATCCGACTTTATGTTAATCACAAAAATTAATTAACTTAATCAAGATTAAAAGAAAATCGGATTTTTAAAATCCTATCTTCGTAAATAAAAAAAAATAATATCCGAAAAAAATTAAATTTTTTTTCCCAAAAATAAAATTTTGACCAAGTTCGGATTTTCAAAATCCGATTTTACTGTTTATTTTTTTCATATTTTCAATTAAATTTTCAGATTTTCAAATTTTCTCGCCCTTCAATTTTGAAAATCCGTCCTTCCACCAAGATTTTTTTTATAAATAAGGGATAACCTAATTTTCAAACTAGTCAAAATATGTCACAATATTAACAAAAACTATTTTTCATCCATATAAATATAAAACACAATAATTAGTTTAGTTTTGACTAAGTTCAGATTTGCTAAATCTGACATTAAACGGAATTTTTTTCTAAAAAAAAATAGACTGGATTTTAAAAGTAAAACTGATACTGATATCTCAAATTTATAATTCTTGCAATGATCATACCAATACAAGGAACATTCGGAACCCGGTGATGGAAGAAAAAAATTTAGATTTCCGAAATCCCACATAATAAAATAAAATCGGAGTTTGGGAATCCGACTTTCAACGTAACTCGGATATTAAAAATCCGAATTTGTTAATTAAAACGGATTCACAAATCCGATTTTAGGAAAAAAAATCGGATTTTTAAATCCGTTTTTCGACTTAGGTCGGATTATGTAAATTCGAATTAACAGGGTTTAGGGTTTAATTCGAATTTACATAATCCGACCTAAGGGTTTAGGTTTAACTCGAATTTACAAAATCAGACCTAAATAAAAAATCGGATATCAGAATTCCGGATTTTCCTTTACATCAGATTTTGGAAATCCGATTTTTTCCTAAAATCGGATTTGTGAAATCCGGTTGTATTAGCAAATTCAGATTTGTGAAATCCAATTTTATCGAAATTTAGATTTGTAGAATCCGATTTTCTTTATAAATTCGCTTTAACTGAAAATTCATATTTCAAATATGATATTGTGTCAACATAATCCGCAAAAATAGATGTATCGATGTTAGCATTAGTACGTGTGTGGTATTTTATAGCATTAGTACGTGTGTTTAGTACTGAGTAACGAAGTTAACAACACTTTCTAACACTAATACATATGTATCACTAGTATGTGAGTTATCTATTATTATTAATAGATAACAATATTAATAATAATAATCTGTAACAGTATTAATAATAATATGTATCAGTAGTACAAGTGATATCTAATGTATAACAGTATTAATAGTATTATGTCATACTAGTTCAGATGATAAATAATGATTAACAATAAAGAAACAATATTAATAGTAATGTGTATCAATAGTAACAATAATATGTAATAGATAACAATGTTAATGGTAGTAATGTGTAACAGTGTTAATGATAATCTGTATTACTAGTACAGATATATGATGTGTAACAATGTTAATAATAATAAGTAATACTAGTATATATGTGATACTTATGTCGTAGTAGTATTAACGATACTATGTAACACTAATCTAGATAATATCTAATGACTAATAGATTTAACATTAATAAGTAACACTAGTACCAATGATATGTAGTGAGTAATAGTATTAATGTACTATATAACACTAGTATGTATAAATAGTACATAACACTAGTACAGATGAATTATAATGAATTAATTTAATACAAATTCCTAATAGTTTTAATAGTACTACACAACATTAGTAATATATTTTTTCATCAATTTAATGCAAATTTCTAATTATTAGTAATATAAGATTTTATTATTACCATATCTAATACAATTTTTTTAAAAAAAATTTTTGGAAGTGGATAGGTCAATTTAATGTGAATTCCTATCAAAACTCGGAAAAATTTTCAATGTTTTCTGCACTTAAAGATTTTTTTTAATAAAAAGAAGTTCGGATTTTCAAAATCCGATTTTACTGTTCATTTATTTTCAAATTTTCAAATAAATTTTCAAATTTTCCCGCCCTTCAATTTTTTTTTTAAAAAAAACAAGGTCGGATTTTGAAAATCCGACCTCGCATTGTTCATTATTTGACCACAAAAAATATATATTATTTTTCACATGTATTTTTTTTGAAAAAAATATATTATTTTATTAGGTCAGATTTTCAAAATTCGATTTACTAATTTAATTAGCAGTTCGGATTTTGTAAATCCGATCTCCATATTTTGCTTTACAAAAAAAAAAATAATAGATCTCTTTATTCCTTTTTCTAGGCAATTTTTTTAACCAAAGCACCCTCGAAATAATGGTTGTTTGGATTTTTTATTTTATTTTATTTTATTATTATATATAAAGGTTGTTTGGACTTTGAGTTTGGTATATATGTGAAGGGCATTACCCGTTCATGTGTGTTGACCTAAGTTAGTCCGTTAGTCAGTGATCACTGATCAGCATGACTCCATTCATCATGCAAGTTGACTCGTTCCTTGTATTTTATATGGAGCGAAATTCAGTTTAATTTGATGGGTGGACAACCGACACTTCAACCTTGAAATATCAAAGTAAAATTAATTAACTGTTTCATGGTATAATATTAGTACACTTCAAAATCCAAATACACCGTATTCCATGTTTCAACCATGATAACTCCAATCGGTAAATTATGTGATAGATGTAAAACCACACGAAATACTATTACGTAACAAGAAAGTAATACGTTTGAAATTAAGGAGAAAAGTCAAATGGAAACAAACATGCATTTTCTTCAATGAAAAATGAGTGGGGGGGGAATTAATTAAGTACAAATATATGTTACTATCTTTTTGCTGTTACAAACTTGATGCATTCCTCAAACGGAATTATAAATTTCATGCAAAAAATTAAACTAAATTCACGAAAACCCCATCATTAATAAATTTATATACGCTCGTTGTGGGAAAATATCAAATCTGAAAGCAAACCAAATGAAATACTGCAAATTAGACTGCCAACCCTGCTGTGTACTTTACTCCTGTTGTAGGCAACCATGAATTTCCCACAATGAATTGTGCCACTGTAAAATTGTTCGCCACTGTCGTGTCATTAATTACATGGTACCCGGGCCAGTTAACCCGCCTACCCAAACCGGCACCCGGTCCATAGTTCATGTACTCGCCATAATATAACGAATCCAGAGCAAAATTACCATTCCACTCTAACCATCCTTGCGGCTTGATTGCATTACTTATGTACGACTGCATGATCACCGTCCTCGAGTACAACTTCCACGGCCTGCCAAGGTAGTTCTCGGTCGAGTTAACCGCGTCCGGTTCAGCCGATATGGTAGAGAATTGGATGGAGAAACCGGTCGGTTCACCCGCCACTTTCCGGCCTTGTGCCGTTATGGTGTTCTTCTGATTTGACAACCCTTTTCGAGCTAATAGCGTACAATTTTGGAATACAACGGTACCATCGCCGAAGATGAAATCGACGGTGCCGGTGATTACGCAATCCCGGAAAAATTGTCGCATCGAGTGGGCGTAGAGCGTGTCTTGGTAACCCCTAATGGCACATCTAAACAGGACGGACAAATCCGAATCGGACCGAAATGCCACTGCTTGGTGCTTTTGGGGTCCTGCCGTGTTCTCAAATGTTATGTCTCGCGCTATGAATCCTAGGCCCTTCACACCTAACCAAACAAACAGAAAAAAAAAAAAAAAAAAAAGGAAGAAAATCAGTTAACTCAAATTGGCAAAACATTAAATTCTTTGATGCCAAATGAAGGAAGAGATTATGGGAAAAACATGTGGGGGATGTTTATGAACAGTTTGAAGAAAAATGAGGTATTCATGAAGATGATATGAAGTGATGGAAATTAGTATGGCCAATTTGGCTGTACGTATGGACCCCGGAATTCTTGTTGGTCGGAGTTTAATGTTCTGCCGCCGTGTACATGGTACAGTAGGCTCCTCACAACATAGGATACATTATAAAAATAATAATTTAAAATTAAACAAATGTCACACGACCATAGTGAAAATTTATGATACAACGACTAACGAAATTACGTGGAGCCATATTATAGTTATTTTATGCTTTCTTTTTTTCTTGAACAACTGTCGTACTTTGATTTTGTAGAAATTAATAAAGAAATTCAATTGTTTTGACTACTGTAGTCAAAATTAAGTGAAGCAAATCTGTTGGAAGATAATGTCTCCTCCTTTATTCAAGACTCGCACATGTCAAACCTCTGTTTTAAATTTGGAGGGACCCTTAATATCTTTTTCTTTCCAGTACAGACCAATATTGAAAAATTTAATATATTCGTTGTGAAATGTACAGTTACAGTTAGCGTATAATTTTGTCACATCTGATAAATATAAAAGAGCTGCAGTAATAAAGCAAAATAATGAAAATGCATCAAAATGAAGAGGGGGGAAAAAAAATTTGACTGACCAAAAGTAGCTGATCTATAAGTGGTCCATCCATCAATGAAGCTGCGGTTCCCGGATATAATTGTGGTATCAATTCCGTCTCCGATCAGCATTATATTCCATTTTTTCTTGCTGATTTCCACATATTCCTTGTAAACACCTTTCTTGATGTAAATTATAAACCGATTTGGGCTATGGTCAGGGACTGAAGAAATTGCATCATTAATACTAGTGAAGTTTCCGGTGCCATCAGCAGCCACTATAGCATTGGGTACGACCCCAATGTTAGTTGTTTGGAGAAGTTTCCGGTCTTTTTTAGCAAGCCAAGAGGGGAATGTATTCCGGCCGGTGAGTTTCCGGCCATTACGTCCGCCAAGGCCGCCGCCAACCGGGATCGGATGTACCATGTTGAGAATGTTTGCGACTAATGAATTTACTTGGTTAATGCTGCCGGAAACCAAGTTCTTGACAATACCATTTGTGCCATCAAATCCATCTATGCATGTGTCTTGATTTACTAGTGCTCCACTCAACCATGTTCTCAAATCAGACGTCAATTTCCCTGTGTTATTGCTCTTCCCTACAATTGCAGTTATTATTACATCACTATTTGTGCCAAATTAATAAATACCACGTACTAGCATTAAAGAAACTAAAAAATGATACCGTGACTTTTATTAATTATTACTCTTTTGAAGAAAAAAAGAAGAAGAAGAAAATAAAGGTACGATTTTGGTGAGGCAAACATTATAAAAGAGCAGAAAAGTGAACTAAACTTTACAGAGTTGTAAAGAACCTTGATACATCCAAACATCTCCTTGCCAATTTTATATATATACTAATTATATATAGTAAGTGATTCATTTTTAACCAAACTGATACTTGCGAATCATCAGCAAAGCATATTTAAGTATTCACCATAGATAATATTGACTGATTTTTTATTAATTAACTGATTTCGATCAATTGGTTGGAGCAAATGAATGTGACATGTAACATTTACTATGGATATGGCTAGAATTACCGGCCTACCGACCGTAAGGATGATTAAACTATCATGCAAAGTCAAAAAGTTTCGCTATCATGCATATTAAAATTTCACGATTGATTGGAAAGTCCGAACCCAAAAAGTATGTGAAGGCAGACTTCCATGCAAAATTTGTCATTTGAAACAAAAAAAACAAAAAAAATTGTTGTCTGATTAGAATATACGAGAGCAGGTGTTTACTGTTGAAAAAAGAAAAAAAAAAAAAAAGAAGCAAAAGTGAAAGGTGACAGCAGAAATAGAAAAACAAATAAATAAATCAAAATAAAATATGTACCTAAAGGTTTCTGAGAAGCTGCGAGAGTACGGTCCAACTCGTCGGAGGAAAGATCAAGCAGATCAAGGCAATCGGAAATGGCGTTGGACAGCCGGAAATCACCCAAGAAGCTGGTGAATTTAGAGAAAATGGAAGTCACTTGCTTGACTGTGTCTAATGTAGACTTCAATGTACCCACAAATTCCGATGTTGGAACCATCAAACATTCTGACTGAATCAAATCCGGCTGGCTGACATCAATGGTACCCGAAATACTATCACTACTACTATTACAATTCACTAGGGCCGATAAGCAACACAAACACAAAAAGATCGCGAAAAATCGCGACGCGGTCCTTTCCATTTCCATTTCTATCTCTTAGTAATAATAATGTGGAAAATAAATTTTGTTACACCAAAAAGAAAAAAAAAAAAAAGAATGTCGCTACGTTTGTTCTATGGGGCCATTGGTGGTGGTAGGGAAAGAAGAAATGAAGTTAAGGGATAAATGCCGACGTGAAATTGAATGACTGGAAATTGAGCTAAAAAGATAACGAGCTTAATGTGTGTGTGTGTGTGTGTGTGTTTGGATGTGGAGGAAAGAGTGAACGAGAGAAGATTATTAAATAGGTGTTGGCAATGGCAGGAAGAATGAAGGAATACTTGGGGATTAAAGGACAAGTGTTGAATGGTTGATAATTGAAAAATTGGAAAAAAAAAAAAGAAAAAGTTTGTTAAATTTGTTATAGAGATATAGGCGAGTTAGGAGGCAGGTGAGGAGCATTTATAAGAGGACTGATAAAACTAAAAGGAGGGGGGGAGTCCTTAGTTTGGGGCATTTGACTCATAATAGGCAGAAGTAATGGTGATGATGGACTCAGTCATGAATTGTTTTGTGAACTGTACATAGTTCGGTGGGGGTATGGGGGGTGGGGTAGTAAGGTGGGCTGTGTGTGTCGGCGGTCAGCTATTGCCACTGTGTGACTGTGTGTAGGAGAGAATCAGTGAACTATATTTCGGTTCGTCTATTTAGAGTAATTTAGGTATTAGTCCTCCATCTTTCATTTCGATTAAGCATTTGCTTTGATCATTTTCTTCTTTTTATATATAAAAAAAAATGTCACAAGCGATTTAAGACAAGATATTACACATATTTAAAAATAGTTTCTAGGCATGCATAAAGAAGATCTACGTCCCAACTTAGTGCACAATTACCATAAAGAGCTAAATTAGTCGAACTATAGCAACAATTTGTTCCACATTAATCATCTTCCTTTGCATAAATGGCTTGCTTTTCCAAATTTACTTTGCTTTCTCACAAATGAGAAATCATAGAAACATTGTATGTATTACCGAATTAAATCACGAACTGATAACTGCTCTGATAAATGTAAAATACAAAATAGTTATTAAGTACATATTCATTTCACCAAATAAATTCATCACATCTATTGTATTTTCTATTATTCGTTTTACTTGTATTTGGTGAGAACTAGTTAAGATCGAGCGACGACTTTGGTTGAACTAGATCGAGCCAATTATTAAAATCAAGGGACTAATACTAAAACTTATTTAAGTTAAGAGATTAAAGGGAAGTTTAGGTCGTAACTAAGGAACTGATTCTTGTGCGTAGAAAGAATATGATGGATAGATATGCACACAGCAGTAACAAATAGAAACGCGTTAATGGTATCTTTGTAATGCGTGCCAGCCTATACAGCTTGAAGAAAGCTACGAAAGATATCGACGCTTTTGCTTTCAATCCAATAGTGTCTTACACTATTCCCCCTTCCCATTGTTTAAGTCTTTAAGATGGGTCGTTTTCTTTTGTCAAATTCCATAAGATGGACCATTACATACAATTCAACTCTTTTCCTTAACAAATTAAATAGTTATGTAGTATCTTAAACGGGTTGGAAAACGTCCAGTGGTAATTGATTGACAAAATTTAGAAAGATAGACCAAATGATTTCCTCTCCGACATAGAAACTTAGCAAAAAAAATTTAATTGGTACTGAAAAACTAAAAGGAACTTGATTGACTTCTTCGGAGACGTACGTGATGAGTTAAAGGAAAAAAATTGAAATGCGACCAAAACGCTTTCGAGAAGCAAAATGAAAATAATAAAATTAAAATCAGTGTCCTTAAATTTGGGTAAAAGAAAAGGCTTGATACGAGTCTAATTAAAGAAGAAAAGGATGTTTTGAGTGTCATTATTCTACTTTTTTTCACTTTCGATTATCTGCTTTCACATTTAATAGGGAGCGATGATCATTGATCTAATGGTTAATATAGTGTTTCGTTCATCGAAACCATATGAAGAAAAGCTTGACTCGTGAGGACATTTAAAACTTTGATACGTACACGAATGTGTTGTTTCCTAGTAAACAAAAGTGTTGTGTTCATTATTACTTCAGTGAAGGGTAATGAGGATGATGAGGACAATCTTAGAGGAAAAACGAAATTCAACGAGTTGAGCATGGTAATCATATATTTCTCTTCAACAATAGCTTAGCTTTTATTACTACATTATTATGTCAGTTATAAAAAAAATATTACTCCCTCTGTCCCAAAATTATTGTCCAATTTGAATTTTCAATTTTAATTCAATTTGTACTAAAACCAAAACTCTAAACTGGACAATAATTTCGGGACGGAGAGAGTATTTCATTATGACTATGAAAATAATTAGTCCCCCTATCCCAAAATTATTGTCCAGTTTAAGATTTCACTTTTAGTACATTTTGAACTAAAAATGAAAACTCAAACTGGACAATAATTATGGGACGGAGGGAATAACTCTTACATATAGAATAAAATTCTGACAAAGACCCCAAAAAAAATCCTGACCAAGACCTAACAGTTATATTTTCATTCTAGTTTTTCTTTTGTTTAAGTTATAATTTTATGAAAGGAGGGTTGCTAAAACTATAGTATGCATTTCCACTAATTTTCCCCTTACGACTTTAAAAAAAAAAACACACACACACACACACACACACGCACACACAAGGAAGAAAAGGGACAATTGCACTCTTGACTTCTGCTTTACTAGCTAGCTAGTATCTTCTTTCCAGTTTTATTCTTCTCCAAAGATCTCTCACAGTCACAAACCAAATAATTCTGCATGCCAATTTTTTGTCTAGGAAAAGCAGAATTCGAACGCGTATGAACAACTTTAAGAAATTGTTGTTTTCAAAAGCTTTACCAAGAATTTTTGCGAAGCATGTCAGATCATACAGTCCTAAGGCCCATAGCTAGCCAATACCGGAAAAATGTTAATATAGAGTTAGGAGTTTTGGTGAGCTTCCTTAGTCCTTAGGGTGCTACGGTTTGATATAACGAGAAATACTGCGCAATGCTTAAGAAATAGGAACAAATAGTTACTCCCACATATTTATAAAAATAGTCATCATTTATGCATATTAAACTAATTATAGAATTCTTTTAGCACAAAAAAAATATATATCTATAACAAATACTAAATGGAGATATAATACACTTTAGATTTACCGCCACACGAACCGTGCAAGTTTCATTTCAAGATGTAAGTATTTTTGAACTAATATTTTAACTTTTGTTACAAACTCATGTGATTGTTGTACTTGGCATGATTAACATAGGTACTTTTACTGGCTTGATCAAGTGCACGTACATTATAGGCTTACAGCAACATATACAAATGTTTATAACTTAGTACAAATGGAATTTTTTATATTTTCTTTAGCCTTTTTGTAAATTGTTACAGATTATTGAGATAAGCATATATTCAATGCTACAGCTAGGAGGAAATCATGGTTTCCCTACTAGAAAGGGCATAGCCATTTAATCCGGAGATTTTAGGTTTCTATGCCACCATAAGCGATTTAAAATTGTATCGCAAGAATCATCCTTGAAAACGAAAGCTCCCTACTCTGTATATTTGAGATTCCTTCTCCTTTTTTTTTTTCCTCACAATTTGTCACCAATTGATTCAGTTTGATCACATATATCAACAAATGTACAATGCTTCTAGTTAAAAAAGGACAAAACTTGAAATCAGTTGTAAGTTCTAAGGCTGTGTTCATTCTGTTTTAGGGGAATCTTAAAAATACATTATCTTGTCTAGACTGTTGTGCTAAATTATGCAGAAAAATTTTCCATCTAAAATGTTCGCTAGAAGGTAAATAAGTTTTGTATAAAAAAACAAATACTACTCCTTATTATAAAAAAAAAAAAAAAAACCCACCCCCATTTGGTAATATTAATTTTATCATTATACTACACACACAGCTAGATTGGAATTTTTGTCTAATTAGAGGATGAATACAAAAATTCACAGGTGAATTGGAAAAAGGCACCACATGGGTCTTGGAACTTATTCTTTTGTTCCTTTCTCCTTTTTTTTTTTTTTCAATTTCTCCAAATCATAATCATTGTCAATTTGGTGCTGTAATCTATTAATTTGCATGAAAATTTTTGTATGGATAGGAAAAGACATACCATGAGACTGATCTATTCTGTATTTGGTCATAATTATGATGTTATCTATTGCCATCCACCTGTGCTATTAATTTCTCCAACGTGTTGGGTGACTCCCCCAATATGAATATCCCTATCCCCATTGGTTTATAAATTTTCAATTTTTTTTCAATAACCCCCCTAAAAGACCGATTATAACAAATTACTACCTGGATATTTCCAATTCTTGCAATCAAACTACTTTGACTAGTTCACTGTAATGAACTTTTCAAACATAAATCTATTTCCTTGAGTTAAATCATTTTCAGAACTTCTTTTGCTTTTGCAACGTATACCAACGTCCAAAAAAGACATCATCATATTTTTCTTATATGTTTTTTTTTTTTTTTGTAGACATATTTTCTTGTTGAACTGTAAATTCTTCGATCGTATGAGACAGTATGCCTCCTCGATAGACTAGACTTAAGGAGGAATCAATATTCATATACCATGCATTCACTACAACCCCTTTACTGTGAAAGTCATATTTGTTGTATATTCTCCGTTCAAAAATAATAATTCACTCTGTTATATTATTTTAATTCAATAAAATGGACTCTTTTTTTGGAATGAAAAGAGTACTATTTTTCAGTCAATAAATTGTACATTTTTAGGACGAAAAGAGTAAATTGAGTTTTTTTGTAATGGGAATGTAAGAATTTGTAGCTTGTCTTGTACCATGGATTTTAACGTGCGCAAATGATTATGAAAGGGAAATGGTAACTATTAGATTGTTGTTCAAAATAGACACAACATCAACATGCAAGAAACAGCCCAGCTAGAAAGCTAATGGTCCTCCTCCTCGATCCATTTCCTAATTTAATGAGTCGATGATCATAATTATTAAAGGGGTATACTAAAAGCGTTAGCTTTTTATAAAAGAGACGCTATGCTAGCTATACGAGTTTTTTCTTTTGCTTCTCTTCTTCTATACCTTAATAGTTAAGCTAGCAAGCTACTAGTTACGCGTTTCAGGCTAATTGATATATTTGGTCACCCTAAGTCCTTACCTCCTTTCTCCTTCAATTAAGTTTCCATAATTATGTAAATTGTACATGATTGATCATAACCAACTTTTTATAGCATGCATGCATGCACGCAGTTCAAACTTCAATCATATGCAGTTAAATAGTACATATTGACTCAATCTTATCATCATTGTTGATTCTCTCATGCACATGCATGGTTGGTCTCCCCATAGAGAATCTAACAATCTTTTTAGCTTGAAGAAATATTACATTATCTTTTTAATATATATATATAGATATATAACACATTCAAACTAATTATTTTCCAATTCAAAGACGGTCCTATTTCAAGAGATATCAGTCTTCCGCTACTAAATCCTTTTTCATTCATAGAGTTCGAATTGAAGACCCATTTTAAGAAGACACATAGACTTCTATTAAGAAATATTCCTTCTTAGTTGCTAAATCATTTATGTGATTTAGTTTTTCACGGTCAGAGCTCGCATTTTGATGAACAATCTATATAGTATATATTAATACAGGATGAAAATAGCTTACTTGGCATGAAATTGGAAACTCATTTAAGTTGAAAGTAAAAAAAAAAATAGATTTAACCGTGATAAGAGTGCATCTTAACCGTAGAAGATAATTTTATTTTAACTTTTGGTAACAATCTTTTAAAATAAGTAATCTGATAATGAAAGTTCAAATAGAGTCCAAATTATCCTAGATTATTCATATCCTAAATCTTATACGGGATTTGTAAATATTGTTCTATGTAAACTCCATGATAGTAAATAGTTCAAAACAATCAGGTATGTCTCTCTGTTTCATTTTCCTTTAAAACTTTGTTCCTTTCTTAGAGTTTTTTTTTTTTAATTTAATGAGTTGCTTTCATAAAGATTTTTTTTATATTCAATATGGGTTTATGTTTAATGCAGACAGTCCCAATAGATGTGGGGTACCTATGCATAGTACCAAAAAATATTACCAATGATTTATGTGAGATCTATTAGGAAAAAAATAAAGTGTCAGGGGATTAAGGGTATATTTTTTCATCTGGGGTTTCGTACTCATCGAAAGAAAGAGAGTTTCGAAAGGATTAATATGAGTTCTGGAAATTAAAAAATAAAATTGGATGTGATTTTGCCCTAAAGTTCCCTCAACAGAAACCCATCATCTCACAACCATTGAAAGCTCGGCTTGAAAAGATGCAATCTTTCAACTTTGTTATGTCTCGAATTTGAATTTTGGAGCTCTATTTGGTGTAATTTCGGATGTAATTTCTTTTAAAAGAATAGTATCACACCTTTAATAGATAAAAGTTAAGAAAACATCAAAGCATATGTATGCTAAACCTCACGCTTTCTGTTTAGTTGTAGCCTGCAAAGAATATTGCCAATTAAAAAGATCTATTTTTCTTTACATTTTTTCTATATATTCACCTTTCTCATATCATAAAGATAAAATAGACAGTGAATAATATTCATCTTATAATTTTTCTGACATGAAAAATAAGAGTAAAAAATTCAAATGCAAAGATTAAAATTATAGTATAAATGTTCGGCTACTACTTGAGAAGTTTTAGCTTATACTGTATTTTTTGGAGGAATTTTGGATATCTTTTTAGGTTTAAGCGGGTATATATAAATGCATTTTTTAACACGATTACTCTTACATTTTTTTGATAATTTTTATTTTACACAAATAATACAGGAAAAATTTTAGAATCTGCACAACGCGCAGATCGCCAGTAGTAGTTTTATGAAAATTCATGTAAAAGGCCAGTTTTACGTGCTTCTGATTTGATATTAATTTTCCACTTGTTTTTTCCCAATCATTGTTGCAATATAATAATATACTATAACCATAATACACCCATGAAGGGAGACATATATAAACACAAATATATCTCTAGAAAAATGAGCTGTTTTAATCTTTTAAAGAAAGGGTTGAATCTTTCAAGTTTCAATTTTCAGCCACAAAGTCGCCAAAGCACGCTGCTGGAAGTCCTTTACAGCTTTAATAGTACAACTCTTTAGCGTCTTAATTGTAAAGGCTCTTTGATTCCCATAATTCTTTAATGCTTTTGAATGAAGTACAGCCCTTAAGCCCCCCCACACACACAGATTGTACAATGACGGACATATATGAGTTTAAAGCGTTAAACTGATTCTACATTCTATGAGCGGAGAATGTTGATCACATCGTTGTTCAATTAAGGTTTAATTTTTTGTATAGAATTATCCTAAAATTAAAATATCAAACTTTATAATCATTTTGATATAAAGAGAGCAAAAGTCAAATAAATTGAAGCGAAGTGCACCACCCGATATGTGTGCCTCAACTCCAAGAATTACTCTGTTGATCAACAAGATGTCTATACATTTTTCAGAAAAGATTAAATAATACTTTCTATGTACTCTTTCTGTTCCATAATTATTGTCCAGTTTGGGCTTTTATTTTTAGTTTAAATTGTACTAAAAATGAAATCTCAAACTGGACAATAATTTTGGGACAGAAGGAATATGAAACTAAAAATTATTTTGATTTAATTTGAGAACGATATGTACTTGAATTTGTTGAGAGGAATTGGTTGACCAAAATATGTTGATGACATCTTCCAGCTCCCTCAATTTAATTTAAGAACTACAATTTGTCAAATGGAGATGAAGTTGCTTAGGCAATGGCCATCGGCTTGGACCCCAATACATGTGTATAACTCCATCAGCTTGAGCCCACCGTATCGTTAGAATTAATTCGAATTTATGAATCTCGCCCTGAATAAATATTTCTACTATTTAAGTTTTAGCGTTTTGATCCAGTACTTTTTGTTTCTTTTTTTTTTTTTTTTTTTTGGAAACAAAAGTACAGGAGTTCAAATAGAGGATCGATCATAAATAAAATTGATGTATCAGAAAGTTAAATAAGGTGAAGAATGGGGACCTTCATTAATACTTTGGCCAACCGGTATCTTTCATTTCTTTCATATTAAAATTTTATACTCCTTCTGTTCCAAAATTATTGTCTAGTTTGTATTTTTAGTTTTAGTATAATTTAAATTAAAAATGAAAATCTAAACTGGACAATAATTTCGGGATGAAGATGGTATAATTATTTGTACATATATGTGATTATAATTTTCAGCTGTTAACACCCACTCAAGATTCAACACTTTCATCCCTCATATCAACATTTATATTCCAGTTAAAGTTGTTGAAAAACCTCTAATTAACGCCGACTCAAAAAACAAAGTACAATTGCAACCATGACTCAAAACGTTGTACAAAATTTTTTCCAATAAAACAGAAAAAAGAAAATGCAAATTCATGAGCTACATAGTGAATTAGCAGTACCTCGATAACTCGATTGATCATCTAATATTATGTGGTTTAAACTGTAACTAATCTATAGCAGTATTATAGAAATGCAATCCCAAATTTTCATCCCGAATAAACAAAAAATGACGCCATGATTAAAATGCCTAACTTACAAAATCAAAGTTCCAAATTTTCCCTTTTCAAAAGAAATTTTAGAATTAAATTCCAAAATTTCTTTGGGCAGAGGTTAACGAATGTATTGTTGATTTGTTAAATGTAGTCGTTTGTAAACTAAAGGGAAAAAGAAAATGCTATAGTTCTTTACACAAACAAGACTCATAAAATAACACAGTTGCTTTCTTTATTTATATTTTGGTATGGGCTTTTTCCACTGCCAGTCAACTTTTCAACAAGTTTTGTTTCAAACTGGATCAAACCAGATTCGACTGCTTCTTCGTGGGCTTGTACATCCTCTTCCTCAAAAAGACTCAGGAGGCCCATTACTCGTGTAGAAACGCCCATAAGGACTTGTTAATCCCAGGTTCCAAACAATGACTATATTTTAAATATATGAATCAATATTCGGGAAAAAAAATTAAATCAATTAAATATTGGATTAAAAAATCACCCAATAAAAAAATCACATTTTAGATATGCCTAATTCTCTTTTGGAAAAAAATAATCTAATTAAATCTGGGACTAAATAATCATCCCAACAATTAATGATTACATTTCATTACCAAATAGTACATTCAAAATTATTCATTCAATTCATAGTGTAATCCAACTATAAATTCACAATAGTGACGTTCATTGTTTCACTAACAACTTAAGCCCAAAACTCCAGTTTCGACATGGAGAAGTCAATCAAAGTAGCTTTCATGGTCATTTTCTTGCTCATGGTACAAGGTACACATCTGTATACTTTCTTTTTTTTTTAATTTTTGTTTTATTTTTATTATCATTATTTTCTTTTTGAGACGGAAAAAATACTTGTTTCATTAACGACTTTTGTATCTGCTATCAATTTCCTATCATCATAATTCCTTCTTCTACATATGCAGCAAGTTGGTCATTTGCAGATCCAAGTTTGGCACCTTCAGGATTGAAGGAAAACAAAGTTTCTGTTAGGAAGTGGCTGCCGGAAGAGGAACCACAATGCAGAAAGCCGGAAGACTGTGAAACTTACTGCCCCCCCAATACTAAACCATCATGCTTTGAGGGGAGATGCTTTTGCACCAAAGAATGAATGATTGAACCCTGAAAAATTGATTTACTTTTTCTTCGACAAAAAGTTCGATTTTATTTTATTTATTTCCGTTATAAAAGGTATTATGTCATGTTAGATTGCCCATCTGAACACAATTTACTTCGAAGGAGAATAAGTTTGCAATGTGTTGGAGAATAAGATTCAATTAATCCAGATTTAGCAAATGGAGTTTTTTTTTTTTGGTACAATAGCAAATGGAATTTCATTTTTACTACAAATAAAAAATTGAAACAGTAATATTTTGTATTGATTCTTCCGCTGTGATTCTAGCTAAAATTTTACTGTATCAAATTCTTGTTTTGTTGTTTCCCCTGTCCTTAAAAACAATTGTCATTGAGTTTTGAAATTTATACTTATCCCAAGTCTAATTTTTCAGAATAGGGTGAGTATTTTGAGTCTTTGAAATAATTCACAATTGTCAGCAAGGTAGCATGATTAGAGGGGCAATTTATATGGTGAACCTTATTCGTCATTCTTGGTGCACTTGTCGTATTAATACAACCTAATTATAGAATGAAAAATTAATTGAATTGGCATTACATTGCTACATTCTCTCTCAACATTCAATTCTTTTATCATATTTTCAAATTCAATAGAATTAATGTTTTAAGTCATAATCACTAATGTAAATTGGTTATTGGAAACAATTTAAATTTAATCACAAGTCGTGAAATCTTGATATTTTATGTTATGAAAAAGATGATTCTCAATCATGAATTTCTCAATAGGTTTATATGAATTTCTAAATAACTTATTAATATTTTTTTTTTCTTTTTTTGTATGAAAATTTGCACAATTTTCATGAATACTATTGTACATTAGTATGAATAAAGTGTTTACATTTTTTTTTATTTAGGATTAATCTTATCAGTGGCATGAAAACTTGTGAAATTTAAATACATGTAATATGAAAAACGAGATTAGCATTCATGAATATTATCTGCAATGAGTATGAACCTTTATATTTTACAAGCTCACAAAATTAATTCATTCATAGTTCTCAATTTTTATGAACATTTCATATCATTTTTATGAATAGTCCAATATCTGTGTGAACATCACATTAATTATCATAAAGTTTCATTTGTGATTTTTTTTTCTTTCAAAGGAATGAAATTTAGATATACATGACATGAATAACATAGTTCTCAGTAATTAATTTCCTATAATGTGAGTATGAACATTTAATATTTTACAAAACAAGACCTCGTTAATCTATTTTTATTTGTTTGAACAATTGAATAATCTTTCAGGTATATTGTATAATATGAGTATGAATATAAAATTAGCAAACCTTTTTTTTGTTAATTTCATAGTTTTAATTTGATGTCATAAAACTTGAACATATATGTCATGAACATAAGATGGTTATGGCATGAAAAAAATTATGGTCATTCATGAATATGTGAAAATTGAGATATTGGTTCTCAGTAAACGTTTGAGTATAAATGGGGAGATAATTTCAAAATTAGTGAAAGATTACTTTATTTGAATTTGTAAAGATGATATCAAAAAAATAAATAAGGAAAGAGAAATTAATTAATGTATTACTAATATTTTAATTCATTGCTCCTTCCTTAATTACAATGTAGGAGTATTAATTAGCCGGTGCACTAAGTATAGTGAACCAGGTGCACAATATAAGAATTGGATTAGAGGGTGCTATCAGTTAATCGAATTAATTCCTTAATTTTCCTACTTCTTATTTAAGAAAATCCAGTTGCTACAAAAAGTAAATCTAGTTGCCATAAATGTTGTTCATCCGTTCGTGTTAAATCATTGAAAGAGTTGTTCACATAATATGGGGTTCACCAATGGCTATTAATATTAATAACTTGATATTTTTACGAACTTGAGATGGCATCCTTGGGACATTTATAAGTAGTTGTGAAGATTTTTACTCCGTTCAAGACAATAGTCCAGTTGTTATACTATTTTTGAATTTTTTTCAAAAAAAAAATCGTTAGTCCTACCATATGGAGTATTATTATTTACTTACTTCGACTTCGCCATAATAGAAAATGAAGATAATTAAACAACAATTGATACCATTTATCACTATGTAAAATTACATTTTTGTTTTGGGGTACAATCATTGTCTTACTTTTCCCACAACAAAAAACAAAGACCGAAATTTAGTGTATGATTAGGAGTTTTCTCGGTTGGTGCCAAACGCATACAATCTCCTCTGAGCCAATCATTGAGATTAAAACCGAAAACTCGTGAGATGTGAGAAAATGAAGCCTCGACTGTCCATCAATCAATAAGATATTAGTTAAATTGCACGCACTACGCGCTTACCTTCTAATAATTTTGTATAAAAACAATTCTAAACTCCTACAATGACAAAATTTAATAAGATATGAGAAAATGAAATCATGATTACATAAAAATTAATAAAAATATTAGTTAAATTGTACGCGCTTCGCACGTGTCTTGTGATAATTTTGTATAGATGCAATTCTAAACTCATACAATGACAATAATCAATAAGATGTGAAAAAATAAAGTTACGATTATCTCATAATTAATAAAATATTAATTAAACTGCACAGGCTTTGCACATGCCTTATAATAATCTTGAACAGATGCAATTCTAAATTAAAATGATATAGGCAAAGAAAATATATGCAATATAACATATTCGTATAATATCATACTCGACATAGATATGAATCTTTTCAATACATGAAATTCTTATATTTTTATGAAGAAAAAAGAAAAAAAGAAAAAAAGAACTATTGAAGGGTAATCGTGTAATTAGATATTTGAAATAACAAAGAAAAGAAAGGAAAACAAATTTTATTGCCGGTTTTCATAATAAATACAGTATTGCATTTTGTTCAAATTAATCAACTTACCTTAACTAACCACAAACCGTTTACTGAAATTCAACTGAATAGAAAAAGTGACAATTGCACCGTAACTAGTTTCATTTCATCTTATACATTGCATTTTGTTGAAGAGAAAAGGTAGCATTCACATTAAGTGGGAGAACTAACGACTAAGTTTAGTATCTCTTATTTTTGTATGTGTGTTTTATAGAGTGTGTTGACGCCCTCTGCGCCACAACAAAAGTGCCTTAGAGCCTTTTTGTCTCCCTACATGCCCGTCATAGACTAGAATATGTACTTCTTAGGAATGAAGTGCACGACGGCAACATTTGCAGCTGCAATGAGCAATATACTTCTAGCACTAACCTTTATCTTAGCATGAATATTTAGGTTTAAAAATAAAGTGCTTGACCTTTTTAGTTTATTTTTATAACTTTTAAGATATGCATTAAAAATGTTGGATTAACTTTTGATAGTTTCAGACTGGAAAAAATCAAATCCAGAAGTATCAATAGCCAGACAAAAATTGTGCGCACCATCGCCACCGTGGTGGGAGAGGGGGGGAGTGATGGTCATGACCCTCATTAATGGGCCGGTTATCCACTTGCCATGGACACACCCAACTACAAACCATCATCACCATCATAGTGGTGTAATGAAACCGGAGGATACAATAAAAGGCGCGGCATTCATTAATGTTAGGAATGTTTCATGATCTTACAGGTAAGATATTTTTAACCCTCTTTTAATAATAATTAACATATAACTGCTCTTTGTGCCAAAGACGAACTCCAAACACAGTCAATCACTCTACGGAGAAACTTTGTTGAGATATCACTTACTGTTTGGATATGTGAGTTGGGAGCAGCTAAGTCAACAGTTACGAAGTTGAATGACGATTATGAAGTTCTTGCTTGTATTATATTACTTATAAGTACGATAGGTCTCTCACTGAAATTCAAATGTATATTCTAAAGGATAACTCATTGCGCATCATAGATTATCTGAAGATTGAAATTCTGCTAATTGTATAAATACAATTCTAAACTCATAAAATAATAATATTTCATAAGATGTAAGAAAATAAAGTCACGATTACCTAACAATCGAAAAAATATAAGTAAAAATTTCACGCACTTCGCATGTATCTTATAATAATTTTGTATAGATAGAGTTCTAAATTAAATGATATAAGCAAAGAAAATATATACAGTACTAGTCCTATTCATGACGATTATTCATTGCGCGACCAAAGCGATTATTAATTATTTTTACTTCGTTTGTAATCAAAAAATTATGTTATAAAAATTTTTGATAGCATGTTCAATTATTATTATTATTATTATTATTATTATTATTATTATTTACTTTTTTCTTGTTAAAAAAGTATGTTTCTGATCACACATATAACTACATGCCTAATTATTTTTGGAAAAAGGCCTTACAATTGATTTGCCTAATAATCTTTGGGAAAAGGCCTTACAATTGATTTGATTTATTTTATTTTATTATTAGGAAAAGGCCTAACAATTGATCTCTAATTGTTTTATTTTGTAAAGCAGACAAGCCTAATAAGTTACTGTACGGTAGATAAATATTATGGGTGACTATTTTGTCGAAAGTACATAATGTGAAAAATGAGATCGTAAACTGTCCATTTAGTTGATGTAAGATTTTTTTTGTCGGAAGTACATATGGATTGATTGGTTAAAATCTAACCTCTCTTGTACAAAATTGCAGGATGGAATCGCGTGGAGCACTTGGTTCGCGGCGGCCTGCTGGAAGCTTTGGACGGCACGAAATCAAGAAATCTTCACCGGGAAGTACACTAGCTCTAGAGAGCATGCCTATTCCATCACATTTACAATCAAGGAGATTGAATCGAACAAACTTCTAGCCCCAAATCAACAAAAGGCTGTCACATAGATGAATGCTTCGGTGTGGAAACCTCCCCCCCCTGGGAGTGGATGGCTCAATATGGACGGATCGGTCGATCTCTCAACCAAGCTAGCGGCGGTGGGTGGTGTTCCGAGGAACCACCAAGGCTACTGGATATCTGGATTCACAACCAACATCGACGAAGTATCGGTCCAAGAATCTGTCGGTGTTCAGGCCCTTTTTTAGAATTTTAGATTTCAGAAAACAGAAAATAAGAAACAGAAATTGGCAGAAGTGGAGAATTTAGAATTCTTGGAGAGGAAGTAATTTGGTAGAGGAAAAGGATTTTGATAAAATATTCAATAATGATAATCCTTCTACAATTCCAGCTTTTACAAGAAAAAGATTTAGCTAAATGACAAATCTAGGCAACCTCTAGGAAAGAGTATAGAGTGAGGAAACTTCCAAGAAGCTACATAATTTACGTTAATTTAACTCAAAAACAAAAAGCAGCAAAAATGACACAGTCCCTCAATTGATTAAACCTAATTCCCAAATTGAGTCCCAATTTCATAATTTAAACTTCCCGCCAAAATCTTGTTGTTCATGACAATGCATTCCCGTAAAGCAAAGCTTGTCTCAAGCTTTGAATCCAGGGAACTGCTTAACCACAAAATAACGATCTTCCCAAGACGCTTCCTCAACCTCCAAACCTCTCCATTTTACAAGCCTTTTGACAGCTTGCATCTGATGGCGTTTGATCATCCTTCTCTGAAGTACAATTTCAGGTAGCAATGTGACATCTTCATAGGAATCGAAATCTGTGGAGGCGTCGAACTAACAGGTTTCGTTCCCAAATTTTTTTTAGAAGGGAGACGTGAAATACGGGATGAACTCTTGAATGATCAGTCATTTTCAGCTTGTATGCAACAGTCCCAATCTTCTCCAAGACTTCATAAGGGCTGTAGTATTTAGAAGACAGTTTCGGGGAGTTTCTGATCTCAACAGATTGCTGTTTGTAAGGCTGTAGTTTTAAATAGACCCAGTCTCCGATGTTCAAGTGCTTTTCAGTCCTCTTTTCATCGTTGAAATACTTCATTCTGTCTCGAGCTTTCAACAGCTATTCTTTTAAACTTGTCAATCACTTGCCTTCTTTCTAACATATTCTGAGCTGCTGGGATGACTACATCTTCATATTCCCCCAAAGGCACATGGATTGGTTTTATTCCGTAAAGAGCTTTGAAGGGAGTCATGTTTATGCCACTGTGATGGGAGGTGTTGTACCAGCACTCGGCCAATGATAGTCAGTTACTCTAGCTTGACGATTTCTGACTAGCAAAACATCTTAAATAAGTCTCCAGGCATTGATTTACACGCTCCGTTTGTCCGTCGCTTTGAGGTTGATAGGCCGTGCTTAGACGTAGTTGCACTTTGAGGAGCTTGAATAGTTCCTGACAAATTTGGCTGGTAAAGAGGCGATCTCGGTCACTGACTATGGACTCCGGTAAACCATGAAGTTTATGCACTTCTCTCATAAACAGCTCAGCAACTTGGATTGCAGCAAAGGGACGTTTCAGTGTGAAGAAATGATTGTATTTTGTCATTCTGTCTACCACGACAAGTATGGTGTCAAACCCTTGCTGAGATAAAGGAAGCTTCTCTATGAAATCCATGCTAATGTGCGTCCAAGCCTGTTGTGGTATTCCCAAAGGTTGAAGCATCCCCGGATAGTGAACACGTTCCACCTTGTTACGTTGACACACTTCACAAGTTTTGACCATTTCTTCTACTTCACCATTTATCTCTGGCCAGAAAACAGTGCCTTGATCCTTTGGAGAGTTACTACCTGCCCAGAATACCCTCCAAGATGCGAAGAGTGCATGGTATGCATGATTTGTTGCCTGGTATTGTTACTGCTCCCCACATAGATCTTGTTCTTAATCTTTAACAATCCTTTCACCATTTCATATTTTCCATCATTCCTCAATCCCATAGCTAGTTCAGTGATGATTTTTTGGACAGCTCCATCGCCATCATAACTCTTTTCCAACTCATAAATCTATTTGGGCTGCACTGTAGTGGTAGCAAAATTGTATGTCTCTATCCCCTCTTTCTCAGGTTCAACATTGTGCAATCTAGACAAAGTATCCGCGGCCTTATTCTCAGTCCCTTTCTTGTACTGAATTTCGTAATCTATCCCCAGTAGCTTGACTAACCATTGGTGTTGCATCGTAGTAGACAGCTTTTGTTCAAGTAAGAACTTGAGGGCTTGATAATCCGTCTTTATTATGAAGTGATGACCAACAATGTAGTGCTTCCATTTGGAAATGGCCATCACAATGGCGAGTAGTTCCTTCTCGTAGACTGATAGGGCTTGGTTCTTTGCACTAAATGCCTTGCTAAGGTACGCTATGGGATGACTTCTGGCTTTAGAACCGCCCCCATGCCATACTCATAAGCGTCGGTCTCTATGACAAAGGGTTTTCCCAAAATCTGGAAGTACCAAAACCAGCGGTGTAAGCATAGAAGTTTTCAAATTTTCAAACGCTAGGGTGGCTTTATCAGTCCATGTGAACCCTTCTTTCTTTAACAAGGTAGAGAGAGGTTTACTTATCATACCAAACCCTTTGATGAATCTTCAATAATAACCCGATAATCCAAGAAATTCTCTAAGCTCTTTAACTGACTGAGGAACTGGCCATCCTTAAATGCATTTGAGTTTCTCCTGATCCATGTTAACTACCTCAGCCGAAATATAATGCCCCAAATACTCTACTGATTCTTTAGCAAACACATACTTTGATATTTTAGCATAGAGTTGATGATCTCTTAGATTGATGAGAACAAATTCCAAGTGCTGCATGTGATCATCCCACGTTTTGCTATAAACCAGTATATCGTCAAAGAAAACTAACACACTTTCTGAGCATCGACTTGAACGCACGATCCATGAGAGATTGGAAGGTAACAGAGGCATTTGTGAGTCCGAAAGGCATCACACAAAACTCGAAATAACCATGGTGCGTTTAAAATGTTGTTTTCGGTATGTCACTAGCTCTTATTCTTATTTAGAAATATCCTGATCGAATGTCTAACTTTGAGAAATACTTTGCTCCAAACAATTCATCCAAAAGTTCTTCGATCAGGGGAATGGGGTAGCTATCCTTAACAGTCATCTCATTTAACCTTCTGTAATCAACACAAAACCTCTATTCTCCACCTTTCTTCCAACAACACTGGAGATGAGTAGGGACTTACGATGTATTGGACCACCTTATTCTTCAACATCTCAGCTACTTGTTTCTTGATTTCATCTTTGTGAGCGTGGGGATATCGATACGATTTGACCTTGAATGGCTGAGCATTGATCTTGAGTTCGATATTGTGTTCAATCTCTCTCTCAGGTAGTAATTCAGATGGTGTAGCAAACACTTGATCAAATTTTTCTAGCAACTCTCTTAGTTCCTCAGGGAGGGGTTGATAACCATTTTCATTCTCATGTTCTTTATCATCTTCAACCTCCGTAACCTTATGATGACAGTTATAAGAGCAGTATTTTTCCCTTTCCTTCACTTCAATGAATTCCCTGAGATCAAAAGAGTGAACAGCAGCCATAGTTTTCTCAACACTCCCCCATACAAAACATGTGTCTTACCATCCCTAGTGAGGTGAATGCATTCCTTATCATAGTCAAAAGCCACTGGACTGAAAGTAGACATCCAATCGACTCCTAATATGATGTTCTAAACCTCCCAGATTCATAATTAGAAAATCAGAAGTGAATCCAAAATTCTGAATGTCCCATGACAGGGTAGGGCATTCAAGGGACCCTCTTGTTCTTGAGTCATCAGCCATATTAACCACAAAGGGTTGAGTATTCTGGTGATACAACGACAACATACGAACCAAATTACAATGCACAAAACTAGAATCACTACCAGAATCGATCAATATGCTAACCCATTGACCATGAAGTTTTCCCCTAATGATGATTGACCTTTTCTCCCGACTGCCCTTAATAGCATTTAGACAAATGTGCCTTACATTTTCTTCCACCAGCTCTCCTTCGTTTATTTCATAGATCTCCATGTCACTGTTGTCCATTTCTCCTTCCTCAGTTAACATATAGTAAACCTTAGGACATTGATGACCATGTCCAAACTTCTCCCCACATTTATAACAAAGGTTATGGTTTGTTTTGTACTGCACTTCTCAGGGAGTAATCCTCTTGAACTGATTAAAGGGAGTCTTCTTGTTGTCTCTTCTCCAGGTGGCCGGAGGATTCTGATTTCGATTGGTGGTTGGTGTTGGCTTGTGTACGCTGGGATTGATAACCTTGTTCCTCCTCAGAATTTCAACATTCTGCTCCTGATAGATAGAGGAATCCATCACCTGTTCCAGACTCAACGGGTTCATCATCTTTACCATGGTTCAGATTTCCTCTTTAAGCCCGCTGAAAAAGCTAGATACGAAGTATATATGATTCAAGAAGATTGGAATTCTTCCTGATCATTTTTGTTTTAAGATCTTCAAAGCTGTCTATATAATCCAACACACTTCCTGTTTGTTAAAGTTTGTTGAACTCCTCCACTTCATCCCTTTTTCCTCTCAGTTCGTATCTACGAATCAAAGCCTCCCTAAAATGCAGCCAATTGATCTTCCTTCCATCCAGATTAAATACCTACCAAACTTCTGCTTTCCCTTCCAAGTAAATCTCCACTGTTTCCACTTTAAATTCATCATAAATTTGGTGCAGATTAAAATACTTTTGACACTTACGAATTCATTCCCTTGGGTTATCCCCTGTGAAGACACTGAGTTCCACCTTTGGTTGCTGAATTAGCGGAGCTCTGTTGGACCACTCCCTTATGAACGTCGGAGTTTCATCGGAGACCACCATCCTCGGAGGTGTGCTTGGAGTGGGAAATAATGCTGGTTTACTGGCTGAAAGATTGGAGCTTTTTCCCTTATAAGGTTCTTTCCCTTTCATTGCAGTTTGAATCGTCTGGAGTATGCTCGTGATTTGGTTCAACTGTTCCTGCATCACCACTTGATTTTGCTGGACCAAGACCACATTTTTCTCTAACTCCATCGTTCTTCCGTCGATTTTTTTGAGCTGTTCTTCCATGGAGTTCGACGTTTTGATCTGGTGTTATCCTCCATGAATTTCGATGAGAATCACCGGCTCTGAGATACCAATTGTCAATGTTAAGGCCCTTTTTTAGATTTTTAAATTTCAGAAAACAGAAGATAAGAAATAGAAATTGGCAGAAGAGGAGAATTTGGAATTCTTGGAGAGAAAGTAATTTCGAGGATGAAAAAGATTTCGATAAATATTCAATAATGATAATCCTTCTACAATTCCAACCTTTAGAAGGAAAATATCCAGCTAAATGACAAATCTAGGCACCTTCTAGGAAAAAGCATAGAGTGAGGAAACTTCTAGGAAACTACATAATTCACGTTAATTTAACTAAAAAACAGAAAGCAGCAAAAACGACACCGTCACTCAATTGATTAAACCTAATTCCCAAATTGAGTCCCAATTTCATAATTTAAACTTCCCACCAAAATCCTGTTGTTCATGACAGAATCTGAGTTCTGGGCTGCTCTTTTGAGCTTAAAAATGACAAAGCAATTGGGCTTCACCAGAGTACAACAACAAATGGACAGCGCCAAGGCTGTTAAAAGCCTCACGGATGCGACGGATATGGACCATTCAAGCAATGTCCTTAGTTGTATTTGACATCTTATAGAACGGAACTGGTCAATAGAGGTTTCTTTTATCGGTCGTAATGGGAACGAAGTAGCCGATTCCCTATCTAAATTAGGCTTATCAGCCCCTCCGGGTGTGCATATTTTGTCAACGCCCTCGAGTAGAATCCTAGACAAGCTAAATTTTGATATATAACTCAACCTCGATGAGTTGTATTAGAACCCAAGCGTAAGATTTCCCAACATTAAAAAAAAAAATTGAAATTCGGACTTCTTGGAGGCATATTATTACAAGGAGACATCGGATGGAGGTTAGGAACTGGAATTTGTTGTGTGGAATGATCCAATCATTAGATTACAAATTCTACCACCGTCAAGGTAACACGTCGGTGCCGGAGAATCTCAATGTAGTGGCGGAGCCACCATAGTTCCCGGAGGGGTCCCGGCCAGCCGGAGAAGCCCATAAGGCTACCTCTGGCTAAGGGCTTGGTGGCTCTGCCTTTAAGTCTCAGCCCCCTCGGTTACGGGAGTGAGGGGGGGTTCGAAGAAGAAGAAACTCAATTTGGTTTTATCAAGTTCTGAATCTGTCGTTGGGTAGTTGCAGAATTGGAGCGCCGGAAATGGAGGAAGAAGACAACCTGATTCAAAGTTTTAGAATTGTTTAATTTGGTCCCTCCTGTTTATAAACATGGCTTAAAATACTCCCATTTACTTAAAAACTCCAAACTTTGCACCTTGGCTTTCTAAAAATTATGAAATGATTTTACATCGAAGGGGTTTTTTTTTTTTTGTATTTTCCCAAAACTAATTAATTTTGTGCATTTATTTATTAGTTTGATAATGTTTTAAATTACATTATTTCTTTCAACATAAAGTTCTTTTTACACTGATTGGGGATCGCCTCTAAACTTTAAAGTCTTGTAGACAGCGAACCCCCCGACTCTTAAAACCTAGTTCCGCCACTGTCCCAACGGACAACAGTGGGTGATTGTTTTTTTCCAATGAAATAATAAAATAGGACAGTGCTTGACGCAAGAGTAGCATCCATTATGCAAGGAATACAGATACATAAATCCATCACGATTATTTTAAAGTTTGAATGTTTTTTTTTCCCTCGTGTCATATTACGCGGTGAAACAAAAATAGTACTGGATAATTTTTTTTTTTTTAATACTGGGAAAATTTACGCTTGGGTTACAATACAACTCATCGAGGTTGAGTTGATATGTCAAAATTTGTGAATAAAACATAATAGTATTGAGTAAGAATTCAAATTTATTACCATCCAAAATAAAATAATTAGATTTTTTTCTAGCACGTGTCATGTGTGTAACAGAGACGTAATGGGATAGGATCAAAGTTTGTTGAAAGCAATTATAAAATTTGGAGCCAAAGACTTTTTGGCCACTTTTAATTGCTACACTTTAACATTCATTTGTAGTAATTTTTTTTTTTTTAATTTTTCCGTAAAGATTCATCCAATCGGCAAGTATGAAATCTTCATCAGGATATGTTTTGTGGAACTAAGCAGTGATTCATCGTAAAATTAGCTAAATATGAGTTTGAAACAAAGTTTTTATAAAAAGTGAGGCCAATCAAATCTAATAGTGAGTTAAGGATCTTTATAATCGGTATAAGACACTCTTACAAGAAATTGGGTAGTTTTTTTTTTTTTTTTTTTTGAAAAAATTGAAAAGAAATTGGGTAGTTATTCATCCAACAATGGGAAAAAAAATATGAGTTTTATAAAAGAATTCAGAAGAAGAAAGTGGCGCGACCCAAATCTAATAGTGGGTCTTGTAGCATCGAAAAATGCACGGTGATTTATCAATGTGAGATTTGAAGTAACACGTCTATACTCATATAAGCTCACGTGTGGTTTCAATGAGGGAAATAACATATGAAATATAAATATTGATCAAATTATCTTTCCAACTTTAATGAGAAACAAAGGAACTTAGGCATATCTTAATATTATTATCAACAACACGAACCAATTTTAATGGTTGTTAAGGTTCCCTATCAATAGAGGTCATTTTATCGGAAATTAAGTAGTGGTTCATGAATATCATTAAGTGACAAGAACCAAATCCAATAGTAAAATTAGAAAGGTTTATCAGTAGCCGAAAATTGGATAGTGTGTGTGACTCATCGATCAATCAGCCAAATGTGAGCTTAATAAACCAAAAGTTCACAAGAAGAAAGTGACTGTACCCAAATCCTTTAATAGAGTTTTCAAGAAAAAGGGTAAAGAAATCCACAAAAGAGTAGAAAGTGACAAAAATGACAAAGTACGTATCAATCCTCTCACGTAATCTTTCATTCTTTATTGTGTATTAAATACTCTCCCCCCTCCCTCCCGCTCTGAACAAACACGTAACATTCCTTGAATTAAATCACATGAAACATTTTTTATTTTTTATTTTTTTGTATTTTTGCAAATTAGACAGAAGAAGAAGAAGAAGAAGAAGAAGAACTAGGAGAATTCAATCCAATACTCTGTAAGAGAATTCTATGAAGTGATCATCCCTGATCAAGCATTCAAAATTTGCCACATAAAAAAAGGGGGAAAAAGGAAAAAAAAAAGGTGACGACTTTCCCATTCTTGATCGACTCAATTTCACATTGTAAAACACACACGCACACACGCACTTGGATGATGATGATTTTTGGAATTAGAGTTTGTTTTTGTTTTGTTTGTTTTTAAGTCATCATGATATGATTCGGTAATCCCACTAATTTCTGTTTATCTGCTCCATTTAACCATTTGATTTCTCAAGAGTGTTGATGATAAAGGGGAATTGGGATTCTGGGACATTCTGGTGGGTTTACTGTGATTAGTGAAATTAGTGCTTAATGATCATGTTACGAGAATCTGTCATCCTTCCCTTTATATGTTTCTGTTTGATTCCCTAATTTCATTGTTCATATCTTTGAGTTTGGTTCTGAAAAGTTGGATTCTTTGTTTAATTTGATACGCCCCTCATCCCCCCAAACACCATTTTGTACGTCTCTGCTTGATTCATTATTGATTTCTTTCACCTGGTAGAAAAAGTTTTTTTTTTTTTTTTTTTTTTGAAAAGTTGTAGAAAAAGTTTGATTCTTGGGTATTCTGGTTGATTGGCTTTATTTAGGTTGATGATCCTTAAAAAAAAAAAAACCATTTTTTTGCAGCTAGAGAGAAGGAAAAGGAAAAGCAAGTATGTTGGGAAATGGGGTTCTGGGGATTCTTTCAGAATCTACAAACAAGTGGGAAAGAAGGGTTCCTCTGACCCCATCCCACTGTGCGAAATTGTTGCATGGAGGGAGAGGCAAAACAGGTGTGGCCCGGATCATTGTGCAGCCATCCACAAAGCGGATTCACCATGATACACTTTATGAAGATGTTGGATGTGAAATTTCTGAGGATCTTTCTGAGTGTGGACTCATTTTGGGTGTAAAGCAACCCAAGGTGTGGTGCTACCAAAAACCAATTCTCTGATGGAGAAGTTAGACTTTTTGACCTTTTTTTTTTAATGCTAAATTTGTCTCTATTGTGTTGCAGTTGGATATGATTCTTCCTGACAGAGCTTATGCGTTTTTCTCGCATACTCACAAGGCGCAAAGGGAAAACATGCCTTTGCTTGATAAGGTAACGATGGACGTCATACTTTAGATTGATATTAGTAGTACCTGGAAAATTCTTTACATTTTTCTGGAATTGTGTAATCCTGCAGATTCTCTCTGAGAGAGCATCTTTGTTTGATTATGAGCTTATAGTTGGAGAACATGGCAAGAGACTACTAGCATTTGGGAAATTTGCTGGTAGAGCAGGAATGATTGATTTTCTACATGGATTAGGACAAAGTATGAACCTTATTGTTTTGGAGTTTTATACTTTCTTAAATGCAGCTCTCGTTATTTATTTATTTGTGTTAGGAAATTCTCCTTGCTCCATGAATTGCCATCAACTCCAAAACATTTATTTATGTTTAGTTCTATCGTTGCAGGATATCTCAATCTTGGATATTCGACTCCTTTCCTTTCTCTGGGAAGATCGTATATGTATTCTTCATTAGCTGCAGCAAAGGCTGCTGTGATTTCAGTTGGTGAAGAGATTTCTAGCATGGGGCTTCCACCAGGAATATGTCCTATAGTTTTTGTATTTACTGGCTCAGGAAATGGTATATTCCTGCCTATTAAATCACTTCTCTTTTCTGTCATATTTTTCGTATGCAAGATGTGCACTGGTTTCATTCATGGCAGTAACTTTGTGGTAATTTTTCTAGTCTCACAGGGAGCGCAAGAGATTTTCAAACTTCTGCCTCACTCTTTTGTGGATCCTTCCAAACTTCCTGAACTATATACAAAGGTAGTGACTCCAACTCGAAGACAGCAAATTGATTTCTTTGCACTCATTTTTATGGGTACTATCAGTTATCTTATATTAGTGCTTTGCACACTTAGCATAGAGAAAGAAGCGGGAACCATGCATGAGGGAGATAGGTAGGCAGTCTTTTGTCAACATTCATCTCCAGTGTTAATATTTTTGCAGTTATTAGACAGTGGTTAGGTGACCTTTGCTTTCCACCTTCACATTTGGTGTCTGGTATTTCTTCTGCCTGATACCACTTATTTCACTTCTCTCAGCCATTTTGTGAAACTTCGTCTCAAGTATATTCATTTCATTGTACCTCGTAGGGCTTCTGTAATATTCTTGACGCTTGTTTTCTGCCCTTTCTTGGACGCAAAGAACTCAATTTTGTGCACTCAACATTTTCAGAAGTAGTTTGGAACTTTTCTGATGCTTGTGTTGATACTTTGAGGTCCTTTTTTTTTTCATTTGTGGAACCTGTGAGGGTAAATGGACAATAACAAACTTAAGGGGCTTTGTACCTTTGGTTGTCCAAGTTATCGATTTCTTTCATTTCCTCTTCTTTTTCAGTTTTAGCGCAGTGGCCTGTGTTCTATTGTTTTTGTCCATAGCACAAGTTGTGTTTAACTGACACGTCTGTGACACGAAATAAACATTATTATTGTCTTGTTTTTGGTAAAACTTTGTCAATGTATGCAGGGTGAAGATCTTCGACGTCCTGCAAAGAGAGCCTTTAAAATTTATGGTTCTGTTGTAACTTCTAATGACATGGTGGAGCCTAAGGACAAATTGAAGCCCTTTGACAAGGTAGGCTCTAGCATCTATGGTCTGGCAGCTATACCTCCTTAACCCACAGTTCTTTCCATTTTAATCCTGCATTATAATGCATGTATTATTATCTAGTTTTTGTTTCCATCAAGAGCTAACATATAGTTATATTCGACCAAAGAAGGTGACTTTGTGGACATCTATGCATCCAATGTGCATGCATCTTGAATCTCTTGAATTTAGCTGTTATTTGTTTACTGCAATGTTTGTACCTTCATGGTTCATTCTGGGGAAATAGACTTGCGTTATATTTATCCGAAAAATGGGTAGATTTGCTCATGTCTAGAATCTTTAGGGTTTCTCCAGAAAGTAAATTCTACTGACCTTACGGCAAACCAGATGCATGTTTCCAATGCTCGTTAGATAGTTTGGCTTCTGTTTACAATTAATTTTTTTACCATTAACGATGAACTTGGGATTCTTTCAGGCTGATTATTATGCACATCCAGAGCACTACATTCCTGTTTTCCATGACAAGATTGCTCCTTATGCATCTGTAATAGGTTTGCTTTGATCACTAACAATTGAATTAAAATCAGTTTTTTTAGTTAGAAGAAATCAAATAATGTTACGCATAATGTTTTTTCTTGTATTGTGATCTCCCTATAAATGAACAATTTATATTCTGGTTTATTTTTCCAAGCAGTTAACTGCATGTACTGGGAGAAAAGGTTCCCACAGTTATTATCAACCGAGCAGCTAAAAGAGCTAAAGATGAAAGGTTGTCCACTTGTTGGAATCTGTGACATAACCTGTGATATCGGTGGCTCCGTGGAGATTGTTAACAAGACCACGTCCATTGATTTTCCTTTCTTCAGGTAATTTAGTGCATCATTGTTGTCTGTAATTATCTTTATTTGGAAATTATAACAAGATTTTGTCCTGTTTAATTTATCAAATTTAAAGGAACACATAACTATGTTCAGAAGTGCTCTTTTATTTGCCCGTATTTTATTCTGAACACTTTTGCTCGCAGATATAATCCTTTGAACAACACTTCCCATGATGATCTGGAGGGAGACGGGGTGATTTGCTCTGCTGTTGACATTCTACCGACTGAGTTCGCGAAAGAGGTTGATCTCACGTCTCTTGCTTAATTTATCCTTCTCCTCTCTCACTTTCAGTTTTCTTTTCCTCTTATTAACTCTATTTTTTCTGTTTGTGTGAAATATAATTATGAAAAAGGCATCACAACATTTTGGCGACATTCTTTCCCAGTTCATTGGGAGCTTGATTAGCATTTCCAATGTTGAGGATTTGCCTATGCATTTGAAAAGATCTTGCATTGTGTTTGAGGGAGCACTAACTCCGTTATATGGATATATTCCTCGAATGAGGAACTCCGATATTGAGTAAGTATACATTATCTCACCCTTAGATCTGTTCACCCTTCCCACTTTTCAACAATCTGAAACTCTTCTCAAGTTGTGGTACTGAAATGTACCTTATGGTTTATGATGCAAAAACAATTCCAAACTCTTCTCGAGTTGAAAAACTGAAATGAATTCCATCAAGGAATGTTCATGAAGTTTTTTTCCTTTTTTTTTTTTCTTGAAGTAATTTGCATTTTTTTAAAAAAAACCAACCACATTGCCTCTGCAGTTATATGTATATATCGTTAATCTACTATTAGACAAGGTATATTAAATTTAATTTTGAGATTCAGCTACAGTTTTTGCAAGTTCTTATGCCTTTAACATGTATCTTTGCAGTGATGCTTCAATTAATCTAGGGAAAGTCATCCCTGAGAAGAAAAAATATACTGTCTTGGTATGTTTTCTTCTTTGACCCAGAGTTTAGGGATTTTAATAATTATGGATTAATCTTATGAATTTATTATTGTATCCATTCTTTCAAGTAACAGGTATCTTTGAGTGGTCATTTGTTTGATCAATTTCTTATAAATGAAGCACTAGATATTATTGAAGCAGCTGGTGGCTCCTTTCACTTGGTTAAATGTCAAGTAGGCCAAAGCACGGATGCTATGTCTTATTCAGAACTTGAGGTCAGTAAACATCAATTGCAGATGTCCTCAGTTTATGTTTGATAACTCAGTTCTACATATCCATAACCTCAACAGACTGCACGTAAATCAGGAGCTTTCACTCTTATGATAATTGTAGTCCTAATTGGAGTTCCTTTTTTTCTTTTTCTTTTTTTTTTTGGTGAAAATTCCCCCATGTCCACATGTGAGGGTTGAACCTGGGACCAACCTTTCACAAATGCCCAGGCTATGCTACTCCACTTCTTGGAGTTTTTCATTTTGCAGTAAAAGATAATTTAAGCAAATATATAGATACCATTCCATTTAGTCATTTCATTAACCTCAATTTGTTTCATTTTTTGGACAGGTTGGAGCAGACGATAAAGAAGTCCTTGATAAAATCATTGACTCTTTAACCTCTATTTCTAAATTACGTGAAGATACCGGAGTTATTGATATGACAAAGCATATGATATCTCTGAAGGTTGGTAAACTAGAGAAGGGTAGCATAGAGAAAGGGACTGACATGAAGAAGAGGAATGTTATCCTTATCTTAGGTGCTGGCCGAGTTTGTCGACCGGCTGTCGAGTTCTTAACATCAATTGGGAGTAATGCATCTCTGCACCAAGTTTTGAGGTCTTGCATTGATGCTGAATTTCAAGAACAAAATAGTATTGAAGTGATTGTTGGTTCTCTTTACCTCAAGGATGCAGAAAAGGTATGCCATCTAGGTTTAGGGGTATAAAAGTAGAGGTGGATAAATTACAAAGGGAAAAAAAAGGCAGGAGATATATACCAAAAATCTTTTGTGGTCATCCATATTCTTCTCATATAATTACCTTTTGTCATCATGGTGCTGTGTTTTCTATTCAGTTTTCCATGAGGTGTTTATTGTTACAATCCTGCGATTCTGTTTTGCTTTTGTATTTCACCTGGCATTTAGTTTGATTACTGTAAAACTGTGATGCAGATTACAGAGGGCATCATGAATGCTACAGCTATTCAGCTTGACATAAAGAATCATCAAAGTCTTCATTCTAACATTGGACAGGTACGGTTGCCACTGTAAATTACTGAAGAAGAAAAATTATTTAAGAAGAAATATTGGATAGTTCAATTTACCCGTGGCCCCCCGTCCATGATGTAATTTAATTTCCTTTTAGAAATTAATAAAGGTTACACTTTGATATATCTAAAGTAAAACATCTGTGGTCGTGATTGCGACATAGGCAACTCCACAATGTGGGATAAAGATTTGTTGTCGTGGTTAATATACTTTCTTCATCTTGTGCAGGTTGACGTTGTAATTAGTTTTCTTCCACCGAGTTGCCATAACATCATTGCAACTGTTTGCATTGAGGTATTGATTAGTCCTTCGTATGTTCTTGATACTCTTAACGTAATTCATTGCATAAAATGCTTTAATGAAAACTATGCCTGATGAAAGGTTTAGTGTAACCAACTAGTTTTATTTTTTATATGCACATGTGGGTAAAGTAAATATCTTTTGTTTTATTTTTTGTTCTTTCTTGATCATGTCAATACTTTTGCCTCTGAGGGGGAATATTCAACTACGTTATTGTTATGAAGTCCTAGTACTTAACTTAATAATAGCTCATGTAATTGTACCCAAAAAAAATAATAATAATAATAATAACTCATGTAAGACTTTATTTATAACCATCAGATTCAGGAGCTTTACTTCTATTGCGAGCAAGTCTGGTTGATATGTCTAGTTGTGCATTTTGTTTGTTTTAAACTTAATAAAGAAGTAACTCTTTCCTCCTAATGCAGCTGGAAAAACATCTTGTCACTGCTAGTTATGTTGACGAGTGCATGTCAAAGCTAGATGAACCAGCAAAGAATGCAGGCATCACTATTCTCGGTGAAATGGGCTTAGATCCTGGAATTGGTGAATTTCATCCCATTGCAAAGACTGCTGGTGTAAAGTTTTTAGTGAAATTTGTTACTGAAATCATTTTTTCTTGCGTCAGATCACATGATGGCAATGAAGATGATAAACCAAGCACATTTAAGAAATGGGAGGATCAAGTCATTTACTTCTTACTGTGGTGGTCTTCCATCTCCAGAAGCAGCAAACAATCCTCTAGCTTATAAATTCAGGTATGCTTTAGGTCCTTGCACATTCAGTTAAGAGGTATGAGAGCATTTGTGGCCATCCGCATCTCTATGTGTACTACAATCTCATAGGCAGAACTAAGAAACAAGATGTTGGGAGTTTTCTCTGTCTGCAGATGGAAATTTTTCAGCTTATGATATATAAACTAGGTGGACTTGAATTTTGTGTTACCGCATGGTCCTTGGTCCCTTTGTTGAGCTTAGATGTACATCTCTAGATAACCGTTTCAAGCATTTTCTCAGTTGGAATCCAGCCGGAGCCATTCGAGCCGGGCGTAATCCAGCCACATACAAGTATCATGGAGAAATTGTGCACGTCGATGGTGAGTTCTAAGTTTGCTTTTAGATCTGTTGTTCAAATAGCCAACCTTCACACTGTGATATGAAGCTAAGTAGTTGTTGTAATAATGTCCATTTCATGTATATTTCCATCCTTGCGGCTAGTGTTATGCTGACATGGAATTTAATTCTTCACATGGGTTATGGTGGTGGCCATCATTGTCAATTCTTTCAATGTTGTGCTAATAATGGATTAGATCAAAATGGCTCATCTAAATTCCGGCGCTTCTAATTTTGGTGAAGTTTCCGGAAATCAATACACCAATGCACCAATGCATCTTGGGTCGTACTACTTAAACAGCCTCTCTGTATTGATATACAGGGGGTAAGACTGCATACATCTTGACCCTCCAGACCCCAATCGAGTTGGGAATATACTGGGTATGTTGTTGTTGTTGTTGTTATGGTGGTGGCCAGACATTCGATTCTATCGTCTGGTTTATGGTAACATCAAATTAGATCCCCTAAGCGGCTCTGCATAAAAATAATATTACAGTCTACTAGCCTCTACTAACATGGATACTGGTGCTTTAGCTTCCAGTTTGTGGAATTACTTGTTGAACGGTCTTCCTGGCATTCTTCACAATATTGGTCAACTTGCAGGTGAGCAGCTGTATGATTCTGCCGCAAGGTTTAGGATACCTGATCTTCCGGCTTTTGCACTCGAATGTCTTCCCAACCGTAATTCCTTAATTTATGGAGAACTGTACGGGATAGCAAATGAAGCATCAACCATTTTCCGTGGGACTCTACGCTACGAAGGCATGTCAAGTCTTTATGCTTTTTAAAGAATTCATCTTTTGTCGCACTTGACTATCTTTTCATTCTTAGTACTACTAGTTAACTGTCAAAATGGAAATTCTTCTTAGATCTTTCATTTACAAGAAATTCTAATTCATTATCATAAGAGTTCTACAAAATATTTCTATTGATATCTTAAACTCCAACAGACGCTCGAGTCTAAGAAGGTAGGTAGTTAGCAAGAGAAACAGTGCATGTACAGAAAGTAGTTATATTTCCAGCATCTTAGCTACTCCAATTACTAAATGATTTATACATAAGAAGACAAATCTTAAATACTATATATGGGTGGTTTGGAACAAAGAATTTAATGACATGGTGCGTAACTGATAGTTAGGAGCATTGAGAATCCTGTTTGGTTAACCTTGCTTTCAAGCTTTCTCCAACCAGTTGCTGCTGAATGTGTGACTAAGATTGCATCCCAATGTCATTCAGGTTTCAGTGCAGTGATGGCGACACTTGCAAAGCTTGGATTCTTCAATACGGAATCTCTGAGTAGTCTTAACATTGGAGAAAGACCCACTCACCATAAAATTTTACTTGAACTTTTAAGGCAAAATACTGATAAGTCCGATGGACTCTCTGCGGATGAAAAAGGTATCACAGAAAGAATTGCTGCACTTGGAGTTTGCAAGGATGGAGAAACTGCCGTACGGACAGCCAAGACCATCATGTAAGTATCAGTGAAGAATAACCATGTTGTTATTCAATGCCAAAAGTTACATATTTTTCAAATGTGGAGACCAGGGCCAAAATGCCAAATCCTGCAGAATTGTTGGTTATGTTCGCCCTTTACTTTTTCCTGCTCGCATTGTGGTAAGTTCATTTAATTGATGATTGATCTCTGTTTTTTCCCTTGCTTTTTATGTTGCAAAAGTTTTCTGGGATATCATGAGCCAACAGAGGTTTCACCATCTTGTGGAAGTATTTTTGATGTCACCTGCCTCCGCATGGAAGAAGCTTTAGCTTATTCAGACAAAGAAGAGGTAGTTGATTGCATTAGCCCGTCAATGTATGACCATCTTTAATTATTGGCTGTTCATTAACCAATCCAATGTGGTCAGGATATGGTGCTTCTGTACCACGAAGTAGAAGTTGATTTCCCAAATGGTCAACCTACCGAAAACAATAAGGCAACTCTATTGGAATTTGGAAAGACCAAGGATGGGAGAAACACCACAGCGATGGCTTTCACTGTTGGGATCCCAGCTGCAGTTGGAGCTCTGGTATCATGTTCTTTCCATTTTCTGCTATGTTAACAAACCTTTTATAGCTATATGTAGGTAACAAGATTTTATGGAATTTTAACACATTGCAGCTCCTGCTCACAAACAAGATCCAAGTGAACGGGGTTTTAAGGCCAATTATTCCAGAAGTTTACTTACCAGGTGTGTTCTTTCTATTCAGTTCTTGTCCTTTGAGACTCTGGTGTTTTCTAGAAAATGCAACTGTAAAAAAGCATAAATCTGTACAAGCATTAACTGGATGAATTGCACCGGTCCAGTTTCAGCTCGTCTTGCGTAGCCCTCTAGTTAATTGTTTCATTTTCCTTCTTCTGCAGCCCTAGATATTTTGGAGGCATATGGTTTCAGGTTGATGGAGAAGATGGAGTAGTCCAAAAACAAGAATCAGTGTAAATCTGCAGGCTTCACGTCCTTGCATTATTCCAAAAAACATTTAACTCAAATTGTTCTCAAGATCGGAAAGGTTCGTAGATTGTTTTGTACAGTGTTTAGTCATGTATATATAGCATGATTGGAAGATGAAACAATAGGCGGGAAATGTCTCCTTCCTTCCACCTAGTTTCAGTCTCCAGGTTTTTTCGCCTCGTCTGAAGTTTGTGTATGACAAATGTGGATAGTTTTCAGAATAGGGGAAGACGGATAAAATAAACTATCAGATATCTGAAGCTTTTAGCCAGTGTATTTCTTGGAAACTTTGCATAATGTTTATGTTCCTTGTTAAAGTCCTCTCAGCATTCAGGAAGAAAGTCTGCAATATATATTAACCAAAGAGAGAAAAAATACCACAAAAAAATAAGTAATACCTTAATCAAACCAAGATGTCAAAAACTTGATCTGGTTCCTTTAATCTATGTAAAGTCAAGAGAATGACCAAAAGAGTTCAAAAGGGGACAATTTGGAGCACAGTCTGGACCCTGGCAGGATCATCTTAACTACAAGCACTTATTGGGCCAAAGGATTATGAGAAACACCAATTTTTCCGTCTTACCCATCAACAACCTCCAAGTGGTTTTACTTTTATCCATGTGTGAAACTGGAGAAATATATCCAGATATCTTGCATAATCATTCATCAAACAAAATCTAATCCAGTCAAGAGGTTTCCCTGCATCAAATTGAACCTTTCAGAACTACAATTTGGAATCCGGTGGCCGGAGATTTCAGCTCCTTGGACCAGCAGTTTTCCCCCCAGTTTAAAATGAGGCCGCGCTCTGCATGTATGGTTGAGGAGTTCATCTGCTTTACTATGCTGTTAACAAAATTGTAAGCCTTGACTACTGACATGACTCGTTACATTTTGCAGGTTAGTCTGATGAATTCAATCATCAAAATGAATATTCTAATAAGTCTGCACAAACAAACGCTAGATTAGTTTGTCAGTAAAAATAATTTTAAACTCTTCAACATTTCATCTCAACAAGTACAATAACCCAACCACTCCACACAGCTGGGAATGAAAATATAATAACTACTGCTACCTCTGTCCTGAAATTATTGTCCGCTTTGGATTTTCACGACAAATGGAGTACATCTTATTATGTGGAACTCTGTTGCTGGTGGAAGAACATGACCTCACATACAAAAATGCGAAGCAGGGTTAATGGCCGCTGCAGCATAACTACTTCTAACATTACAATGGAGTTTCAAAATTCAGGCTCAACATCTTCTCCTTAAATCTGTACATGAGAGATTCAACAGTCGAAACCCCAGTACAGAACTTGCTATTGAGCACTTCTCACAAGTTTTACAGATCATTTTGTACTCATCCTACAATGCTATCATGTTTTAATGGGTGTTGCCAGGCAACTTGGCAGGCCAACCCCTATGTCAATCTCCTACATCGCTAAATCCGGAAAGAATCTCGTGGAATCAACGCATAAGGCAATCGTTCAACTCTTGTATTCCTGTCATCAGATATCTTTGACCAGATATCCCCCGTCCAGCAATTGGGGACTAGGAATGTAGCAGAAGTCCATGCTTGCAAATTCTCAAATACTTTTCCGGCGACTAAACTATACTCCTATGAATACATACCAGTTTAAGACCTCAAAAATGATGCCAAATTGTCATGAATTAGTCCACGACACCAAGTGATTCTCCACCTCTTCCCAGTTATGAACTTTGGTGATGAGCGGGTGTTGTTGAACAGACTCTATTTTCGACCATGGATATGAATTTTGATAATCGAATAGAAGAACTCTCATTCCAGCTTCGGCACACTCAATAGCATATCTCGGATTATCATCAATCAAAACTTTTGCTCCCAAAGACCTGGAATAAACAAAACAATGAACACAGCTATAGAAGTCACCCAAGCATCTTTAAGAGTTAAAATAGAACAATAATGTGAAATAATCAGGTGATCCAACCGAAGAAGCAACTCACCTGCAAATGTCTGACTTAGGTCTGGATTTTCCATCCAATGCAAAGTGATTGCCAAAATGGATCTCTTGGAACAATCCTGGAAAGTGCTTCTCAATCCACTCAATTGTGTGGTCTTTAATAACATTTTGCCGGGACCTAAGATGACAGATCAAATCATTTTATTATAAAGTGCGATGGAAACAAGAAGAAATTTTTTAATATAAACAAGACAGCCTGGAGATACATACGTAACTATGGATAAATCATAAAATCGGGACAACTTTTGGAGAGCCTGCTTAGCGCCGGGGATTGGATAAATCCCTTTTTTGAAATATGGTGTCTTAAAGAATTCATGAACACGTAGATCAGCTGTCACAATGAAAGAGAACCCCTGGTTAGATTCAAATCTGCACATGAAGCCTTGCGATGAAGAACATTATATGTACAATTATCAGCTTTGATTTTCAAAACGACACTCTATTAGCATTTCCAGCATTTCGCAAGACCAGAGGCAAGGCAAGCTGGCCACAGACAATCATTTCCCCAAAGAAAAATAAGATCGGAGATAGGGCGTGACATTTATTGCAGATGTACAGCATATCAATTGAACAAACCAGAAAACAACAGCAACCGAGATATTCAATTCACTAACTTTTAACCCCGAGTTCCAGTAGCCACGAACACAGTCCAATATCTAAGGAAAATGAGAAGTTGAAAAAGAGACGAAAAGAAAGAGTGAAAGAGATTATACCTTCATCACGGGAACAATTCCATATCTGCAACAAAAATCAAAGATGAATCAAGAGAACATACAACAGCATCACTACATATGAGCATGTGCATAGTGAAACATTTGCAACTGACTTGCAAATAACCGGGAGAGGTGCGATCCTAAGGGTTAACAAACACTCAAAAAGACCCAGTGCACATATGCTGTACCACAAGATTAAAGCTCAAATTGTAACACAAACACTAAGAACGAATGTGTGAATAACCAGCTGATACTTACCTTGAAAAACTCATAAACATGGTATTCTGAAACCGAGTGTTTTAACTCATAACGTGCTGCAATGAATTGATTCAGAGCTGACACAAAGTTGCCAAGAACTGCAAATTGTACATAGAAAACCCCAATTAGCATAACCCAGATTATAGTTCCACAAAACATACCAAGACATAAAAAAGACAAATTTCGGATAAATCGGTCAGCATAATCACAAAATATACAGCAGCACCAAACACCTGCACAAACTACTAATGTAACATCCAAACAACTGTAATATTAACCACAGCCCATCATTTAAAAAAAAAAAAAAAAAAACACACACACACACACACAACTTTTAAGCATGAGAAGAATCTGAATCATAAAAAGGAAGGGGAAAAAAAAGAATACTTTTTCCCCTTATGGATTGGATGTGTACCTTCATCAACATCAACAGCAACCATAAATTTCTTGGGACCCAAATGTGGATCCTCCGGAAACCCAAGGCAGCCACCTTTGTCACTCCGGTACCTGCCACCGGCATCAAAAGTTGTATTCTTCAAGCTAAAACTGATCTCTTCAGCCACCAACTCCCGCAACAAATGAGGCCCAATTACCCTAGCCTTATGCAACCCAAATCCGCCACCGAAACCACCATCGCCGCCACCGTTAACGAACCCAGAACTTTTCTTCTCGTTATCGTTCCGGCTACCAATATGACCGTTCTCAGCTGAACCACACCCTCTAACCTTCAACCCAACGGCCCTGTTCAAAGATTTCCGAACCGATGCAAAGGGAATCGGATCTTTAGAAATGGCGGTGGAGGGCGGCGCCGCTGCCATAAAATATCTCCGACAAATGGGGTGGCAGAGACGACGATTGCTGCTGCTTCTATGAAAAGATGATAGTAATAAATGGAAGCAGCTTCGCCTATTTATCATAATAACTGAATTGATTATAAAACTAATTTCTTTTTTCCTTTTATTTTTTCCTTCAAACAATTTGTATTACATCGATGATGGAAGATATAATCAAAGAAAAGAAATGGGGGGAGAATTGTAAGGAATTGAACTAATCAAGAATGAAGGACATTAAGGACAAAAGTGTTTGAAGATGAACGAGGATTCAGATCGGAGGTTGTGTTTGTTTTTGTTTGGCTTTCTTTATTGGGATAGATACTTATATTTTTATTATTATTGTTATTAATTCTGGTGGCAGTGAAATTAAAGAATCTGGAGGAAAGGGAACCTTTGAATTTCATGACCACAAAATTAAGGGAATGTTGTAATTTATTCGTTATGGTCAAATTAATGTCAGAGGCCATCCATTAATTATTTGGAGAACATACTTGAGCAAGTGGAAAACTGCAAATTTTCCAACTAAATCACAGTATTATCCTTTTTATGGACAATTTTTGTCTTGTATAATTCAATACGATCCAAATATATCCGTTATAATATAATTTATTTCTTCGTCCCGAAATTAGAATTTCGAAAGAATTACATGTATTTTCAACTCGCTTTCGGTCAATTGTTTTTTGACTCATGTCCTTAATCTTATTAGAGAGATGGATAAAGTAAGTGCACACTTAGCTTTTTCATCATCAATACAGCGTTAGCAAAGGTTAAAATTGATGAATTGGAGACAAAAGTATATCCATTATTCCTAAACATTTGGAATTGCAAACAAGGTTGGGTAACAGTAAAAGCATCAATTTTAATGGTGAGACAAAAGCTACAAATCTGAGTATGTACAAGTGTAAGACAGCAGAACAACAACGACATTGGCTAAAACTATAGTTTGGGCAAAGAATATGCAAATTCTCAAGTAGCACAACCTTGTCACTTCCCCAAAAGACCATGAAACATAGCAGCAACTAGGTCCATCAAACAAAACTAGCTAGCTGAAATTCTTCAAGATCAGTCCAGGGAGAAGCAACAACATCATAGTTAGGATCGAACTACTCGTATTTGATCCCGATGAAGTTGTTGGCTTTCGGGCGACCTCATGCCTTCCAGTGTCAATCATGATCTCATATTTACAAGAACTTCCGGATGGGGATGGATCAATGTTAGTAATCACTGACAAATTGAAGAACTGATCACAAGACCCTTTCTGCTGATTTGCTGTCTGATAAAACATATTGAACGCGTACGAAGCATTTCCGCGAACATCCAACCCGCCACAGGAGGAACCATATCCAAGACTAGTGCAATCTGCATAGCTACAAGCTTTGTCTATACTCTGAGGCAAATTAGGATCAGAAAGGTCAGCATCAGGCCTCATCACACACCATTGTCTGGACAGATACTTAACGCCTTTTGCGTACGTGAGATTCCGATTGTTACCCAAATTCAAGGGATACTTTATGCTGCCATCATAGTAGAATATGCCCCAATGCCTTTCGAAATTCCCTGGCTGAATGCTCTTAGCATCTTCATCAATGAGTCCAAACAAATAAATATCAGGAGCAGGGCTTGGCCTCTTTGGGGTCCCTCGGTTTTGAATGATTCGGTTCAACAGGCCTTGATTGAATCTCCTGGCATACTCTTTATTTGCATTGACATCACCATCAGTTGGCCATCCAACTTCACCAACAATGACAGGAATATTCGGGAACCCATTCTTCTCCAGAGCCCAGATGAGTGTATCATAGTTGGCCTCGAAAACATTGGTGTAAGTTATGGATCCGTCGACAACAGGCGCCGCGGAGCCTTCAAAGAATGCATAATCAACAGGGAAATGGGGATCAGCATACAGACTAAGGAATGGATATATGTTAATAGTCAGGGGAGCTCCATTATCATTCAAAAACTTGATAATGGACATCATTAGGTCATGGATATCGGGTCGAAAATCGCCTCCTGATGGCAACCCGCTTTCTGTCTGATAAACATCTGCATTGATTGGGATTGTGACTTTCACTTGTCGGCCTAATCCTGCTTTGATCAGGGCAGCTTGGATGTTCTCTAGTGCAGGATATATGGTTCCTGAGAACATGTCTTTGTAGGTTTTGAGGAAAGGTTCATTCCCGATTGCGACATATCTGAGAACAAACCAACAGAAATTAAAAATGTCCTGAGTTTTGTCACCAATAAAATTTCATGCGCAGAATCAAACATTGAAGTACTCTGACAAGTTTCATTTGCTTGTGCTTTGTTCTTGGACTTTTGTTACTGTCTTTTCTGATTTGTAATGTGCAATCAAGTATGGTCATCATACTACACATCTTAGAAAAGTTCCAATCTTCTTTTTTTCCTCGTATAAAATATTCCCGAATAAAGCATTCCAGTCATCACAATAAAAGTAAAACATTTTACTAATAAAACACAACTGATACGTTGAAATTGATACACAAAAATTGAGACAGAATAAGTACAAATTAAATCGATCATCTGACCAGTCAAACCGAACGGTGTGACATGTATGAAATGAACATCCGGGAGATTAAAAAATCAAGATATATAGGATACAACAAAAAAATGATATGGTTATTGTAATGATGAAAAGTTTACCTTACATCAACACCATATCTGGAAATATAGGATGAAACATTTTGGGACACCCAATCCTCAGCAACACGAACACTACTAGCCAAAGGTGCCAACAATTCATTAGGGATCCCAACCATAACTTGAATCCCAGAGTTCCCAAGTGCCTCCATAGCTTCAGGGACAACTTCAAACAGCTTCACTTTATCAATCCCATTGTCCTTCATCAACTTCACCACTATATCAGGTGGCAAAGGATGTGAAGCCCTTGTTCCCCAATTAACTGCCAACCCTTCTGCAATCACAAACTCACCTACTAAACACACCAACAAAATCTTAACAAAAACCATCCCATAATCCATGATATTACTCCGTTTTCCTTAATTTCTCCAAAAGATGGAAGTTTGGAGTTTTTTTGGGGGTTACTTGTCTTTTTGTGGGACAATATTTAGCTTATTAAAGGGACAAAAAGGGAAGCAGAGGTAAAAAGGTGACCTTTTGTGGAAGGAAAAGGAAAGGCATTTCATGAAGATTCAACAAGGAATGTGATTCTAAATTGGCTACCTTTTTGCATCAATCAGGTTTCATATTACACCTGGACAACTCAGAGAATGAAACATCATAAGGAAGGGGAATCTGGTTGTGAAGCAAGGAATGGAGTAAGAAAGTTGATTACTCAATTTCGGGATGTTATATGTTGCTTATATATACGTTTTGTACATATTCGATTATCTTTACATTAATTGGTATTTTATTTATGAACTTCCTATTCAGTTTTGGAAAATGTGAACCTTCTGAGGTATAAGACAAAAGAATGAGCTAGTTATATGACATGATATGTTTCCAATTTGACTATAAAATGTAGAAAATAATGTTACCATTCTAATTATAGATAATTTGATGTTTCCTAGTCATTAGAAGAAAAAAAAAAACGAATTTTCCAATTTTTACACCATCATTTTTGGTTCTCAAAATATGTTTATCGGTTTTTTATAATAAATAATACTTATATATATATATATAAATTAATCCAAGTAATCAGGCCAATAGTTATGATTCATTCCAGAGTTGGCTCAACGCATACTGAGGCCTCAAACAAAATTTCAATTTGGAGCCCTCCAATAGCCAAACTTTGATAAATAAAATTTTGATTAAAATATTTTAAATATCAATACAAATAATTTTATGAGATAACTGAAATACAACTATTTCGCACGTCAGAACGTTTGTGTTAGTATAGATTTTTTAATTATTTTTTCAACAATTACTATAAAATAATTCCATAAAATAATTATAGTGAATAAAATCCTAAAAAATGAGGCCCTAAATAATATGAAGCTTTAAGAACCTCCCCTAAAGTCGGCACTATTAAAATTTCCTTTAAAATTTGCATGCACAAATCTTTATTGTGATCGTTAACTTGTTTTGGTTCAAGAAATTAAAATAACCTTCTTTATTTTATTTTTTATTTTTGAAATAAATGGAGTATGAATTTCTTAATGCCATGGGAGCAACTCCTAATAATAATATGCTCAAACTGCAGCCGATATACGCGAGTAATGTACTGATCGCATGAACTGATGATGCAAGAAGTTAATTTGGATCCAAATTAAAGTACTCTCAACTTCTTTGAAATCGTAACTGCACTGCATCTGCATGAATTGTGAATACTTAAAGAAACACTAGCACTTTTTGAATGGAACTATGTGAAAGTAACATGATTAAAACATTGCATTGATAAGAAACACTGATTATATTTTACTTTATAAATCTATTTAACTTACTATTTAATTAAAGACGGATCCTCTGATCTATGCAAACTATTTAGAAGAATAATCGCCAAGAAAACAAAGTAGCCAGTTTTTAAAAGGCACATTATAATACCGTTGTCTTGTTGAACAAGTTCTGTTGTCTCGTTGCATAAAGCTCGTGATCATATCGATTGATAGGATATTTTGTTTCATTTTTATGGATGTAAGAAGGGTTTTTTTTTTTCATTTTTTTTACTAGTAAAAGTAACTTCGTTCATGAATGCTGGAAATTGTCCGGCCACGATTAATATGGATGTAACAAGGTTCAAGTGCATTCTTTCATTTGACTTCTTCAATTTTACAAAATCACGATTTTTTTGAAAGTCTCTTTTCACTAGTTACCCTTTGATCGGTCAATATGTCATGGGTTTTTTCCCCTCATAAACTCGTACATAAAACTATTATTAGTAGTACTAACAAATTTTAGCATGACCGTGAACACGAGCGGTGAAATACTGACCTAACTCATGCGTAATTAATTTATGGAGAAGAAGAATTTGATATACAGTACAACCATTCTAAAGTGTTTAATTAATTAGTTATTAAAATCTTTTATTATAGCTCAAAGTAAATCAATAGTAACTCTATACGTACTGATATATGAACATGCTATATATGATGATGAACACATAATTCATATTTTATTCATTGTTCCTTTAATTTTCTTATGTGCATGGGTCTAACTAGCAACCACGAAAAATGAAGTTTCACCAAAAAAAAAAAAAAAAATGAAAATCTTTTATCTTAGTTGGGGTTTTTTTTTTTTTTTTTTTAAGAATAGTGGATCTTCACTAAAATGGGGAAAATAAATTATAATTTTGTTTTTCCTTTTCGCCTCGGCGTCTTGCCATAGTGTACTGCAAAATTTACACGTGCCATACAATTTTCATTTTTTTATTTTTATGTTATCTATTCTGAAAACAATATTTCGTTCGATGGTTCGAGAATATACCAATGTGCGTCTACTGGTGCTCTGCCACGACTATTAGCCATGAAGTCATGGTCATGATTGAGCCATGCAGTGCCACATTTGTAACAAAATTCAAAGCTTTGGATTAAACTAAAATCATTTTATTATATACAATCACAGTAATATTTAATTTTTTTTAAAAAAAAAGGTTATGATGTATCATCAGACAATATTTGTTGTGGGCTGTAAAAGATTTATATGAAATCTCATCCTTACTACATTCTGTAAATTTTTCGTCTTTGTTTTCCAAATCTTTAAACTAGATGTGATCATATCATCCTGTTTTTCTTTTCATTATTTTGTCAAAATACACTTTTCTGTCCCAAAATTATAATTCAGTTTGAAATTTTATATTTTATAAAATTTAAACTAGAAACAAAAATCCAAACTGGATAATAATTATGAAATGGAGTGAGTATTACTCAATCAGATTATTTGAGATAAACAGGATATCAACAACATATATTCATCTCTTATTTTTTTCATGGTTGTCAATTTTGTTATGCATGCGATCAGAATCATGGATGGTGATGGCATGGGGGAAGAAGATCAATTTCGTGAAGAAAGTAGAAGTACATATTTTGGTGAAGTCCTTGTACATGAATAGGACTTGGGAATGGGGAAGTGTCCTTACCAAAGGATTCCCCACAAAAAGTAACCCTATTTAAGCCCTAACACAAACCGAAAGGTACCCCTATTTTTCTTACATGGAAAAGAAAGGGAACATGTCTATGGTATCTCCTTTCCTTTTCCTTGTTCTCTTTTTTCCCATCACCTACCATGGTTTGCTCCTCTTTTTAATCTTCATTTTGGCGATGTGGATTTGAGTAGACTAATATAATCTTGTGGTTAAAACCCACAAAATTTGTTTAAAAGACTAAAGTTTTGAACTATAACCCTAGGTCCAAACTTTTGTTCTGAAATAAATAATATATAGTTATATTTTGAATACATGTAATATAGTATGACTATGTAAGAGTTGTCAGTGAAGTACTCCCTCCGTCCCATAATTATTGTCCAGTTTGGATTTTCACTTTTCGTACAATTTAAACTAAAAATGAAAATCCAAACTAGACAATAATTTTGGGACTGAGGGAATGTCATAAAAGTCGATAGGTCACATATATGGGGGCGAGATGATGGTTTACGTTCGAACTCTGTCTTGTGATTATGCTTCAAATTCTTACTATCCTAGCTATCCATCATATGCCTCCCGAATCACTACTTACTTATTATGCCCTAAAATTTTTACCGACATGATCATGTGTGGTTTATAATTATGGGTAATGATTAGTGCAGGGAAAAAATGACAAGGAATTGATCATAATCGTTCATTCTTTTAACTTTCCATTTGGGGTTTAAGCATTTAAGATTAGAGTATAGTTTTGATGAATGACACATCATTCCTTGTAAGTTTTACTTGTAAATTTGCCCTGTACATATCACTACTCTATAATTATATGACTGTAATTTTTGGAAGCAAAAAGTAAATTTCACAAATTTAACTCATTTCTCAAATTTCAGTATTAGGTTTTTAATTTTTTCCACATATATTTTCACTATTCATTATGAAAAAATAATTGTACTAACCCTAAAATTATTTGAAAGAGTGATTTAATTATTCCATTATCATATCATATTAAAATGTACTACTCTGTTTCAAAAAAATAGTTCATATTAAGTTTTTAAATTTGTACTAAAAATAATACAAAACTTAAAATTCGATGTGGACTATTTTTATGGGACGGAGTGATTATTTCTTTCTCTCTCTTTTGCATAGATTGTAGGTGTCTTTACGTGATGATCTAACTGAAAGAAATGTGAAGTGTTTTAAAATGGATACACGAAATTAATATGATTCGATTAAATTGAATTTTGGTTCGTAATATGTCTAGGGTGTAGACAAAGTGACAAGCATGATGGCCCTAAAGAGAGTCGAAATCAAACGACAAATACCAGCCTTAATATTTGCCGACCCGACTGATATAAGAAAGGCTTTTTCCATTTCATGGTCAGGCACGAAGAAAAGAAAAATGGCCGGTTTAACTTAACCGACTTTCCCCAATTTTCCCTCCTTTTTTTTTTTCTCTCTCTCTCTCTCACTCCTCACTTGGCGGAACAAGTCAGCTTCCCCATTCCCAGCCATAGAACCTTCTTTCCTTCATTCATTTACCCTCCTCCCAATTTTCACCCCATTAATTTTTAATTTATCTAATTTCATTCGACAAATTACCACCATTTCTGGACAGGAAAAAGGCCAAAACTTTTACTGTTACAACTGAAAAGGACTGTTTTATTTTATTGTGTCTAAAAATGGCTAATTAATGAATAATTTGTACGTTTTGGGTTTAATGAGAAAAAATTAGTACTTGGTACTTAATTAAAAATTGGAGCTTTACAGTTAGGAGAAATGGAATCTGTTGCTCTGTTCTTAGTGTGTGACTGTGTGAAAAAAAATGGGGCCTTTTCTCTCTTTTCTCTTGGCTGCCGTTAGTGATAAGCACGCCTGGCAACTCATCATTCCCTCCAACCGGACCCTTTCTCTCTCTTCTTTTCTTTTTTCTTTTTTTTTTTTCTTTTTTTCCCTTCTTAGTTCTTACCTCACTTTCTCTCTCTATAATTTCATTACACACACAATCTGTACAATTTTTTCTTCTCTCTCTCTCTCTCTCTCCTGCTCCTAAAAGAAAAGAAACCCAGCTGTCTCTCTCTCTCCGGAACCTTTTTTATCGAACAGCCTTTTTTTCTGTTTTTGGTTAATTTGAGCTTAATTTTGTGATTAGATTGGATCTTATTGATTCTACGCCCAGCTGCTGCTTTTGATTATTAGTTTCCATTGTTCCTTCAATTCGAGGTAATTCACGAACCGTTATGGTGATCCCTTTTGGTTTCTCAAGGTGGTTCTTAATTGATTTTTGTGTTTTTTGTTTGGTTGGTTTTGGAAATTTTGTTTCTTGGGGTTTGTTTTTTTAAGCTGAATTATTGGTTAATTGTCGTGAAAGATGTGTTTTTGCTGATCTGGGATTGATCAACCTGGGTTGCTTTGGAGGTTGCAATGCGGGAATGTCTTTGTTACTTTTCCCTATGTTTCTAATTGGCCTGAATGTTAGTGTTCGCTTGTAAAACGTGCAGAATTTGGAATTTTTGTTTTTAAATTGGGTTTTGGAATTTCAAGATGATCGGCATTTGCGCGCTTCTTATTTTATTTCGGTTGGTTAGTGGATCCTGATCTCTTACAAGTACACCATTGGATTATCTCTTCTACTTCTTTTTTCTCTTCAATTCTAGCTGCCATCTGCAGTGAAAATGACATCACTGGAATGGTTTATTTTGCTAGCTTTAGATTTCTAGGCTATTCGACTGCAGTGTACTTGCTGTTATAGTCTTAATGCCAAGTACAGTCTGGAATATATAATTAAAATGCAATGTCAAACTAATGAGAGCATGTAAAAGTGCTTGTATGGGGTTACATTGTGGGGACTGTAATGGATGTTGGAACATTAGGAGCTTACGCAGTGGTTATCTAATGCTGTTATATTCTGAAAGACTTGTGGATACAGTTAGATAATTATACTCTGCATTTTCTATTCTTTTACTTTTGGAAAAATATCTTCAATGAGAGCCTAGTCTTTTTGTGGTTTTCTTGTCTTCTTTGAAAAGGCTGAGTAATAAATTCATCATAAGTCGTTATACTGCTCCAGGAAGAAAATAGTCAGCTATAAGTTAGTCATTGGATCGTGGTTGCATTTGCTCATTTCTTATTGAGCTCTTCATTCCTTAAATCAATTATTAAATTTCAGAGTCTTTAGACATATACTTGTGTTGTTCCTTTTTTATGGTGTAGTTTGTTCAGATGACGTACATAATTGAAGGTTGGATTCTGGTTTATTGAAATTTCATTTTTCAAGTTATGCTATTATGCGGACTGAATGAAAAGCCTTTCTGTCCTTCTTGATATTCTCTAGCGGTCAAATTCTAATCTCTTATGTGCAAATGTTTTATGCAGAGTGTTATCCTGGTTACTTGTTGAACATACTTTTAGAATTGTTCCTGGACCTTTACTGTGGAGAGTTTTTTGATCACCGTCTTTGTTATCTATAGACAATATGTCTGTCTCAATGAGAGATTTGGATCCAGCTTTTCAAGGAGCTGGTCAGAAGGCGTATCCTTTTTTTTTAATTTTTATTTTGTACTGTTTTTCATTATTCTTCTTCCACTTTTTATCCCCATTCAGTCCATGTGCCAGATGTCAATGTCTGAGCAGGAGTGGAAGTGTTGGAATCCCTCTTTGGCCGGTTGGTTCAGATGGTGTATCATTACACTCTTTTGTATTGCAATACATTGTCGAATAATAATTTTTGTGTATAGATGCCCATATGAATATAGGAACTGTTGTTTTGAAACCAAATTTCGCAATGTGTATCTTGCATTTTGAATTAGCCCCAGTCGTGGGACAAATGAGCTGCTGACACAGCAAAAGAAGTCACATGTGATAGTGTAAAATGAATTTCACTCTGTGTTTTTTCACTACCAATATATCTGTAGTATCTTGTCTTTGAGGAACTCAATTATTTTTCCTAAACTGCAAATAGCGGAATCGAAATTTGGCGGATTGAGAACTTTCGCCCTGTTTCTGTTCCAAAGCCTTCGCATGGAAAATTCTATACTGGAGACTCCTATATAGTTTTGAAGGTAAATTTGTATGCTGGGTGATTTATTGTTTTTTATTTGTTTATTGACGTCTTTCATTGCAAGAGTTTGTTGCCTACTTCATATCTTTCGCTTGTCTGGATTCCTGTATGTATCAATCTGTTTTTCCATGACTGCTGTGTGTATAAATATGCATATAGTGATGCATATGTAGTGATGCATATTATATGAGCATTTACCTGCTGCATTGATGCTAATAAGAGTGACAATTGTACTTACGGACCAGTATTTGTGACCTATTTCTGTTTGCTCTGAAGTTTGGAAGTAGGTTCTTACTACCGGAAATAGTTAGGCTGGCATTAGGATGTCAGGATGTTCAGTGGATTTTTTAGTCTTTGCTTTCCTTGTGAGTTCATGTTGCTTTTTTCGTAGCTTCACAGTGAAGTTTGAGTTTGCTTTAAGTTTGTTTCCCAAGCATGTTCAGGGTAACTTTCCGATATAATTGAAGAAAAAATTGTTTTTAATGGTGGTGCTACTGGACTATACCATGATCCTCCGAGTTGCTGTCAATCTGTTCTTTATAGGGGAAATTTAGTTGCAGTGTTGGGCGAGATTACTGTTTTGTGGCCTACTATTTTACTGAATATTGCAGCATTATTTACTATACATCTTTCCATTTTGTGCTGCTGAAGTCTCCAATTTGTCCTGTTTATATATGATCTTTAATGTAAAGAACGTCTGAGTCTTGACAAGCATATGCAGTTTGACTGATTCAGGATAAGACACTGTACAAAATTATTGCTCTATATTGCCTGACCATTATGACATTTTTAATCATTCTTTATTTTTTGGTGAATCATGCACTTAGAGAAATTGAAGTGATTTTAACTTTCTGTAGGTAGTCAGTAACACGTGGTGTTACAGGCTGAGGCTTATCAAATTCTTAGTTTTGTTGTTCATGAAAAAGTTTGCTTTTGTTGTACAACATGGTAGTAAAGCTGTAAAGGCAAAGTGAGAAATTTTCTTTTCATTCTTGTTCAGTAGTTAATTCTAAATTTTGACATTTTTATAAAACTTAAAAACTTTACTGCTTGAGATGTGCTGAAGTATATATATAAAGATGTTTGGTTTCTGAGTTCTCTTTTACTATCTTGAATATTATTATGCCCGTCCCTTATGTTTGGAAATCTTGAACCAGTAAAACTTATTGTTCCTTGCAGACTACTGCACTTAAGAGTGGTGCTCTGCGCCATGATATTCATTATTGGCTGGGTAAAGATACTTCTCAGGTCAGTTTCCATGTGATTAATTTTATGTTTTTCTCTGATTTATGCTATAGGAAATATTCTGGTTTCAATTTAAATGGGGAAATACTGTTTCTTGCAGGATGAAGCTGGAACTGCAGCTGTTAAAACTGTTGAATTAGATGCAGCTCTTGGTGGCCGTGCTGTTCAGTATCGTGAAGTACAAGGTCATGAAACTGAGAAGTTCCTTTCTTATTTCAAACCATGTATTATTCCTCAAGAAGGTGGAGTAGCTTCAGGCTTCAAGCATGCAGAGGCTGAAGAGCATGTAACCCGGTTGTATGTATGCAAGGGAAAGCATGTTGTTAATGTAAAAGAGGCAAGTTTTGAGGTTGTTACAAGAGTAAAGTCAAGAGCATCAGTTTCCATTTGCTAACCATTTCTCTTTGTACAGGTTCCCTTTGCTCGGTCATCCTTGAACCATGATGACATCTTTATTCTCGACACCAAATCTAAAATTTTTCAGTTCAATGGTTCCAACTCATCTATCCAAGAAAGAGCCAAAGCATTGGAAGTTGTCCAATACATTAAAGATACTTACCATGATGGAAAATGTGAGGTAGCAGCAATTGGTGAGTGGCTTGTTATACAGACGCGAAGAAAGTATATTAGCGAGCAATTCAATTTATCTGTGTTTTCTTTTGGTTTAGAGGATGGAAAATTAATGGCGGATGCTGACACTGGAGAATTTTGGGGGTTTTTTGGTGGCTTTGCTCCACTTCCAAGGAAAACTACCAATGATGAGGCTATAAGTACAGATGATCATTCCACCAAATTGTTACGGTACATGTTCCATCCATGTAGGTTTCTTTAGGGCAGCTGTAGTAGTTCTCCAGAAACACGATGAGATCAGTCCAAAATTATGATTTTCGTAATGGATTTCATAAAGCATCATGGCTGTTTCATCTTAATGCATTTTGTATCCTCAATATATTTTATATTTGCTATGCTAGAATTGAAAAGGGACAGGCGGAACCTATTGAAGCTGATTCTTTGACGAGGGAGCTGTTGGAGACCAATAGATGCTATATCCTTGACTGTGGTACAGAGTTGTTCATCTGGATGGGAAGAACTACATCTCTTGATGAAAGGAAAAGTGCAAGCAGTGTTACCGATGTAATATTTCGGTCCCAATACTTTAGAAACAATTTATATCTCCACTGTTTTATCCTTTTCTTACTTAAGTTTTATTCAAATAATTACATTATAGGATTAGTATCCTTTTCTTACTTCAGTTCTATTAAACAATTACATTATAGGAGTACGTTCGCAGCCTGGATAGACCAAAATGTCATGTCGTGCGCGTTATTGAGGGGTTCGAGACTGTGATGTTCCGCTCAAAGTTTGATTCTTGGCCTCAGACAACAAACGTAGCTGTCTCTGAGGATGGAAGGGGCAAAGTTGCTGGTAAGTAACTGCAAACGTTAAATGAAATGTTTTTCTTGCCGAGTAATGGTACCCTTTTGCCTCCCTAGTGCCAGGAGGTTTGTTGAAAACTATTTTCATGATTACTTTTTCTTGTCACTTGTACTTTGAGCTTTAAGTGGAATGCTGATCCGAAGTTACGGTTACGTGCTTTAGTATTTTCCTTTTCAAAAATTTTGAACAAAAAGAAGCTTTTAACTTATAGAGTGGTTTTTGGGGAATTGATATGGTAACACCAGAGAATCTGTAATAATTAAACTGGAAGCAGGGCATTTTCTGGTCTTAAAATTTATTGTCTTTGTGTACTATCCTTTCTTCTCAACTTCTTTAAACTAACTCTACATCTCAATAATGATTCTCTAGCTCTTCTAAAGCGTCAAGGGGTTAATGTGAAGGGCTTATTGAAGGCTACACCACCCAAGGAAGAACCTCAGCCACACATAGACTGCACTGGCAATCTGCAGGTAATGCCAGCAAAGCTTCTTTGGATCTGTTTGCTATTTTAGAACATCTAGAAGCATCTTGCTCTTAAGTGGCATCTGGGTGTGTATTGCATCATATAAGAAAAATCTAAGCTTTTATCACATAATGTGGAATTGGCTATATGGAGCATATCTGACCAGAGTGTGTATATATACACTTCATTTCTTATAGTTTCTTTCTTAATCTTGGTAGGATTTTTCGTTTCCCTTGTTTATTAAAATTCATATTTCTCTTTTTCTCCATGCTGTGCTGCTAGCTGCCCTCACTTTCTCTGTTGTGGTTTAACATACTTCATCTAGTTTATTATCCCCTATGTCCATCTCGGCATTCTCAAATCTGCTATTCTTTTTTTTGGTTAAGGTGCATTTACGGTTCCCAAAACTTTGTTTAGAGTACATACTTAGTTCCCATGATTCCATCTATTCCTATTTTATAAATTTTCTTATCAGTTTTGGTGATGCTTCGTTCATCTATGTAATCTTGCATTATGTGACTGATTCGTTTCTATTATTCTGCTGCTTGCTGGAAAATTTTCATTGGCGCCAAGAGCACCATCGCATCCCATGAACTACAATTACATCCAATTTTCTTGATTAATGATGAATTATTCATGGTCTCTTTGCAGGTTTGGCGTGTAAATGGAGAAGAAAAGGTTCTTCTTTCATCTTCAGATCAGTCGAAGTTTTACAGTGGAGACTGTTACATTTTCCAATATTCTTATCCGGGGGAAGATAATGAGGAAGTTCTGATTGGAACTTGGTTTGGGAAGCAGAGTGTTGAGGTGAAATTCAGATCTTTTTATGCTATTGACAATGTATTTCAAGTGCCTGAAGAATCTTCCTAAATGAATGCTTGCATGCATCGACTACAACTGAAAAATCCCATCATTAAGTGACATCGTTTTCTACCTCAATTTCACCAGAGGATTAACAGATAACCTTCTTTCTCTCTTACAAAATCTCTGGTTTTTTTTTAAAAAAAAAAATAGGTAAAAAAATCAGATGTTACCTTACAAAATTCTTGTGAATTTGCAAGTGATATGTTTATCCTGTCTATTTTTAAACTGACAGCATTTTTATATTCTCTTGGAGAAAAAAGTCAAGGAAAAAAAGTAAAATTAAAAATCATACCTTTGTTAGTTATTGATCATGTTCAAAATTCAATTCAGGAGGAGAGAGTCTCAGCAACTTCACAGGCAAGCAAAATGGTTGAAGGGCTTAAGTTTCTAGCTACTCAGGTGATCCTTGTGCTTTATGTGATACTTATAGTGGTGAACAGTTTTTCTTTATTATTTTATTGATTGCTTATTTGTGATGGATTTTCAGGCTCGCATCTTTGAAGGAAGTGAACCCATCCAATTTTTTGCCATCTTTCAGAGCTTTATTGTTTTTAAGGTATGTTGGTCAGATGTCTGGTTCCCGGAGAAACTTCTATTTTGGCTTGGAAAGTTTGCACTTGTTTAATTGAGTGCATTAATTTCACCAGGGTGGTCTTAGTGATGGGTACAAGAAGTACATAGCAGAAAAGGAACTTCCTGATGACACATACACAGAGGACGGGCTTGCCCTATTTCGAGTTCAGGGTAGTGGGCCTGAGAATATGCAATCAATTCAAGTTGAACCCGTAAGTTTGGTGCTCTGGTTCCATCCTTCAACAGGAAAAAATGTGCAGCATTTCCTTATAAATAAGACTGTAGAAAGGTATATGTGATGGGGTGTTTGTTAGAGCCTTTAGGCAAAATAACTGAAAAGGGTTCCTAATATGGTCTCCAAATGATAAAGTGCACTGCCGGCCTTGCATCTATATAGGCATGGTGTTCCCTGTACTGCTCACTTCTCTTCAAATCACGTTGCTTGAAGATTTCTGCTGAATCATACTAATGCATTATGTGACTTTAAAAAATGAGCCATGTACTTGTTTCTTTGATCTGTGTTTCTTGCTCTGTATAAATCTTTTGCGTTTGGATCCTTAAGTATTTGATTTGGCTCCTTTTATCAGGTGGCCTCATCCTTGAATTCATCTTATTGTTACATACTACACAATGGTTCTACCATCTTTACATGGTCTGGAAACCTGACAACTGCTGAGGACCAAGAGCTTGTTGAGAGGCAACTGGATTGCATAAAGGTTCGATGGGGTTAAGAGTGTTTTCTTTGCCTTGGTCATTTAATCATCTTGAGTGTTCTAAGTTTCCTTGATTTCTTGAGTTGCACAAATCTCAAATTTGCATTAAGAGGGAGAAGGGAAAGATCATTCTGTCGTCCTATCTCTTTCTTTTCTTTCCTTTTTCTTGATATGGAAACAACATTTTGAAATGATGATGGTTTGTATTTCTCTTGCCAGTTGCTTCATGATTCATTTCTTTTTCTTTCTCTTTTTTTGCAGCCCAATATGCAGAGCAAAGTGCAAAAGGAAGGTGCAGAATCTGAACAATTCTGGGAATTGTTGAGTGGGAAGTCTGAGTATCCTAGCCAAAAGATTGGGAGGGATGCTGAAACCGATCCTCATTTGTTCTCATGCACTTTTTCAAAAGGTAGAGCGCAGTATTGTTTGTGCATTACATTTGCTAAATGCTGAACTGAAGTTTAATTTACTAATTTGATCCTTTCTGTTCACTGTGATTGATCTTTGCTGCATGATGCTGCTCTTCAGGAAATCTGCAGGTTTGTTCCTCCCTTGCTTTTCGTTAATCCCCTACCTTTCTTTTAACAAAGCTTTCAAGCAAGCCAAGAATTTAGTGGTTGGAAATTTTATGGTTGAAATGTATATTTCATTTCTCGTTGAGCAATGAATGGGGTATAAGTTTTGATCTTATTTGTGAATGAACTCCTTTCATCTCAATCTGTAACTTCTATCCATCTTGCAGGTCACTGAGGTATACAATTTTAATCAGGATGATCTAATGACGGAAGACATTTTTATCCTTGACTGTCATACAGATATCTTTGTCTGGGTCGGCCAAAAGGTCGACTCCAAGCAAAAGATGCAGGCTTTAACTGTTGGAGAGGTACCATTTTCTCCCATGAATAATATGTTGGCCGTATAAGTTACTTTGGGATCTGGATAGATATCCGCTACAGAGTGCAATAAAATTATGTTTTTTTGTTCAGTTTAGGAGAGGATTGCTGTTTACTCTGAATCAATTGTTATCCTAGGAAGTCATATTTGCTTATGTTGATTCTATTCCTGGAATGTACGAATAGCCTCGTTAGCTTTTATTAATAAGCAATGGTAACTCTAATTACCTTGGAAAAATTTCACGAAGTGATTCGTTTTGTTCCAAGCTGGCCTGGTTTTGGGTTGAAGTGAGATGTTCTGTGTTGAGATAGTTTCTGGAGTCCTATTTTACGTACTTTTTAAGCGTTTGTCTTGGATATTTTTAGTTTCAATCTGGGGATCGCTTCCTATCTTCTTGACTTTTTGGATTGGTGATGATGAACAAATTTTTATTCATGCTTTGGTTCTTAAATTGCTGTAATCCAACAGAAATTTCTGGAACGTGATTTTCTTCTCGAGAAATTATCCCTCCAAGCTCCAATTTATATAGTGTTTGAAGGGAGTGAGCCGCCTTTCTTTACTCGATTCTTCAACTGGGATTCGGCAAAATCCGGCGTAAGCAATCTCTCTTCGAGCTTGAGATTCAACTTGTTCTTAATCTTTTCTAATTGTATTGTTGTTTTGCATGATTGTAGATGCATGGGGACTCGTTCCAAAGGAAACTTGCTATAATTAAAGGTGGTAGAGCTCCTCAAATTGATGTAAGTCTCTGTCTCTCTCTCTCTCTCTCTCTCTCTCTCTCTCTCTCTCTCACACACACACACACACACACACAGAGACGCACACGCACACACACACACCCCCGCTTAATCAATTCTGCCACATATAAAGTTTGCAGTTTGCAATAGAGCACAAAACTCTGTCTTTTCCTTCAGTTGTGTCATAACCTTCATCAAGCTTTGACTTTTTCACTGTAACTGTTTTTGCCTACTTTTCTCATGTGTGCATTGCATTTTTAGAAACCCAAAAGGAGAACACCTGTATCATATGGAGGAAGGTCTCCAGCACCAGAAAAATCACAACGTTCAAGAAGCATGTCTTTTAGTCCCGACAGAGTCCGTGTGAGAGGAAGATCTCCCGCCTTCAATGCATTAGCTGCAAATTTTGAGAATCCAAATGCAAGGAATCTTTCAACTCCACCACCAATGGCAAGAAAGATATTTCCAAAATCTGGATCTGCAACTCCTGATTCAGCCCAAGCAGATTCCAGATCTGCAGCCATTGCAGCACTTACTGCAAGTTTTGAACAACCTGCACCTGCTCGGGGAACTCTTATACCTCGCTCTGTTAAAGGTCCTACAGCTCAAATTTCATTGCAATAACCTGTCTGGTTACTTCAGACTGAACTAAAACATTTCGTATTCCTTGTACAGTTAGTCCAGAGACCCCTAAATCAAAATTGGAGGCGAATTCCAGAGAAAATTCAACTGGAAGTTTGACAGAATCTCCTAAAGTTAAACCAGAGACAATACAGGAGGATGTGAAAGAGGGCGAGGCTGAAGATGATGAAGGCCTCCCAGTACACCCTTACGAACGCCTGACGATCAATTCAACTGATCCAGTCCCTGAAATCGATGTGACGAAGCGGGAGGTAATATTTAAGCATACACGCTCTATTGAATTTTTGTAATGTCCTGAAATATGTTACTTAAGCTGATGCAATGTTATGCAGACTTATTTGTCTTCCCAAGAGTTCAAAGATAAGTTTGGAATGACCAAGGCTGCTTTTTATAAGTTGCCAAAGTGGAAACAGAACAAAATGAAAATGGCTCTTCAATTGTTCTAATCTGCTGAAGACGTAGGAACCTATCTCAGGTTGTGATCCATCTACTGCAGATGAAGAAAAAGCTTGCTTGGAAACCTGTAAGACTTGTCTTGCCCTAAGAGAAGATAATGGGTCTGATGTAAAATCTGCGTTGCTAAAATCTTATCTTTGTTTGCGTTTTTCAGGGTATCAATTTTTCAACTTTGCTAGGGACAGCATTGGTGCATTTTTAGCTGCTGCTGCTCCGAAGAGGCTTGTTTCCATATTTTTGGAGGACAGTCAGGAATATCATAAATTTTTTTTTTTTTTTTTTGCGGTTTGAGTGCATAGAGTCCAGTTAATTTATTATTCTTCCCAATTATCCGAGTTAGTTGATTTTTATTTTTTATTTTCTCATTTTCTGGCAACAGGTTTGGTGAGCTTGCATTTTTGTTTACATTTTCCACGCAATTTTTCCCCCCTCTTTTAGATTGTTTATTGAGCAGAGTTACTAGGGAGTTTGCAAATGCAAACTGTTTAGGTTATGTTGTATTTAATGGTATAAGAAGTGTGTACAGGTCCTACAGGATACCAAACTATTTATTCAGTCAATAAAAAGTGTGATTTTTTCTTTTTTGCTCAATTCACTTTCTTCTTGTTCACCGTTCCTCTTTCTTCGTTCCCCTTCTTCGCAAACTTCGTTCCCTTCCTTGTTTGTTTCTTTTTCTTGATGGTATTTTCAAATTAAATTATTATTAACTGTCTCATTCCAGCATATTTTTCTATATTTTCAATACATTTTTTTTATATCTTAAATACAAAAAATACTTAAAAAAACAAAACAAACAAGCATGAGTACATACATAATTATTATTTTGAGACGGAAAAACTTCAGATCATCACTATATCTGTATTTCAGAGATAAGCTGGACCCGGGTTCTGTATTGCTCAACATATTCGTATCGATTGATCATCATATTCTTTTTTTTTTTTTTTTAAATAGATTTTGTGCTGCACGTTACAAGTTGCTACAATTAACGTCACATTGCAGCTTATGCTGAAAGTTAAGCCATCAATATTGGGATCAAATACGAAGTAGAGAGGTTACTAAATTGAAAAATTTAGCTTTGATTCATCATGTGCTCATCCATTCACCCTAATCATATATCACAATTAGAAAACTTTCAGGTGCACCACATAAACTTTCATAAAACTAGAGATTTGACTCGTTTTAAGCGACGACTGTGCTAATCAAAGAACCTCAGAATTACAAAACCCAAAATTACAAACCAAGATCTTGCTATGAATACACAAACAAAAGGATTACAGAAGCTCCTGAACATATTTTCTGGCGGCTGCCCTTCCCCAAGAAGGTGTGTGATTATCTTTATAAGGCTAATGAATAAGAATGTGCTAAAATATATGATAGTATGATAAGCAATTGAGTTTATGCACACAACATTTTACAAAGTAGTATACAACAGGAAACTAATCAAACTGGAAAACCAGTCATAACTTAAACAGGGGCAAGAGTCTCAATGAACTCATAAGCATCATAACATCCAAACTTTAGCAAACCCTTCCTGGAAAAATGATGCCTCCTCAAATTAACAATGTCAACAAAACTCTTATCCTTCAACTTGTAAGCGACAACCTTTCCAGGAACATGAAACACCAGCAGCGAATCGCCATTTTCACCGGTGACCACGCCAAGCACAGAAATGGCAGAGTCATTTGTATCTCCATATCTCAAATCAACTTCCCTCCTCCTCATCTCCGGATATGCATACACAATATCGTTGAAGTCCACACGATACCTCAACGACCAACCAGAACAATCATCTTCCATCTCGAAGATCCTCAGTTCGGAATCAGATGATTGGTTCAAGTACATTGTAATGAAATGCAGGTGGCCATTTGAGTTACCAAAGTAATAAGTGTCACTCACATGATCACCCCTCCATCTTCCTTCCCAAGGAAGTCTCATACTCCGGCCAACAGAATCCTTATCCACATCAAAATGATATAATTTCCTGCCCTTCTCTCTAATCCAGTGAATTTTACCATTCCAATAGACCCCGTCACAAAACTTAACATCATAAGGCATAAGAAAACTTTTTGCCCCATTGCCAAGCTTCCAAGATTGAATTTTGGAATCATAAACTGCAACTTGATATACATACAGAGAGCAAGGATCAGGGTAAACGCAGATGATCTTATAATCAAGCGAGTTTGAGGGATCATAAGCCAAGTTTATTCCCAAAATTCCCTGCCGCCTTTGACTCTGGGAATTGTTCTGAGGCAAAAAATTGAGGGAAAGGAATCTGTTCTGATGGGTGGCAGGATTGTAAACATAATAATCACCGGGGAGATTGCGTGTATTTTGTGGTACTTTTAAGAGAAACAATCCATTGCAGGATTGTAAAATTTTAGTCCGGAAATTGGGGTTGGCGGCTGCAATAGATTCGTGGATCACATCAGAAGTGAGATTAAATTTAAAACTTCGCATCTTTGATGGTTTGGTGAAAAGGGGTAAGATGTAAAAATCAGAAGGGGATTTGCGGAGGCAGAGGGCGGAGGCGGCGGTGGTAGGGCGGTGGCGGCGAGTGTGAAGAAGACAGAAATGGGAGCTGGAGATTAGGGAGAACCAACGCTTGGAGACAGATTTGAATCGGATTAGGGCTTTTGTGGGTAAATAAAGGAGCAATTCAATCAAAAGATCATCGTTGCCGACGATAACTGCCGCCGCAGAGGGCGAGCTTCGATTTCGGGTTGATTTCGTATTCGGAGGACCCATTCGACCCAAAAACAAGGATCCAAGTGATCACAAATATAAATAATAGAGAAAATTTGCCGGGAAGAAATTTTTACGACGTCGTTTTTTGTTCCTTCGTATGTCAATTTTTTGGCCGCTAGATCCTTATCTCCGCGGTCCGGAGGACTTTTAAACCAAAATCATATCCAATTTGGATCATTATACGCCAATTCCGGCGCCACCATTCACCGGCAGAATTCCTTCCGCCTATTCCATCATCAACTCCATTTTTTGAGCATCATATAGTCGGCGCTTTTTACGTATTTACTGTTCCGCCTGCACCGCCTACCTCATCAACCGCCGTTGCTGTTCGGACTCCGGCGGGCAGACCCCATCGTCGTTAGCTCCGGCACTGATTTCCACTATCCTGTTTTCTTCTTCCTTCCTCTGTTGATACTGCTGCTTTCCTCCTGCTCCGGTTCTGGGCCGATGGTATGGCAATGACGGGAGTGGCTTCGGTGTATTCGTCCCCGCTCTCTCACTCACTTTTGCCTTGTCTCCGCCGCCGTCTAATTTCGGATCATTTCTCTCCTCCGTTCAGCTGTTTCCACAGGTTTGTCGTTTCCCATTATCACCGGCATATGTTTTCTTCAAGTCCATTTAAACCTCCGGCAGCGGCTATTTTTGCTCAGGCAAGACGGGGATCCTCCTCTTCTTCCAAATCCAAAGAAGAAGAAATCGCCACTCCGGCCGATTTGCAATTCGATGCGCCGCTTAAAATCGTGGAATATCCTGACCCGATTTTGAGAGCAAAGAATAAGAGAATCAACACGTTCGACGACAACCTGAAGAAGTTAGTAGACGAGATGTTCGACGTAATGTACAAGACAGATGGCATTGGACTTTCAGCCCCACAAGTGGGCAAAAATGTGCAGCTTATGGTGTTCAATCCTGTGGGTGAACGAGGACAAGGAGAAGAAGTTGTCCTCGTGAACCCGAAAATTAACCGGTATTCGAAAAAGGTGGAGCTTTACAATGAAGGTTGCTTATCGTTTCCTGGGATCAATGCTGATGTTGAGAGGCCAGAATCTGTTCGAATTGATGCTCAGGATATCAAAGGAGAGAGCTTCTCGTTTCATTTGAATGAACTTCCTGCTCGGATTTTCCAGCATGAATACGATCATTTGCAGGGAATCCTTTTCTTCGACAGAATGAGTGAAGATGTCCTTGAGGGCATCCTGGCAGATTTGCAGGCTTTGGAAAAGAAGTACGAGGATAGAACTGGATTGCCAAGCCCTGAAAAAGCAGAGGCCCTGAGAAGGAAAAAGAGAACAGCTGCCGTTGGGTTTGGAAAATCATAAGCCAGTAGTATTGATTTTGAAATGAAGGCCTCACACTTCTTGCTGCCAGAGAACTGGTCATTCTATACATACATTGACTCATGGGTTTCTGCTGTCAAGACTCAAGAAGTCGATAAGTCTGTCATATTGTAAGATTCTACTAACATTATCCTGAACTGATTCCTAAGAACTAAAGCGATTATACAACTCCAATTTCATCAGTCTCTTACTTGAGTATGGACCAAATTACATAGTGAATCTTGCTGTACACTTCTGTGATTATACCGGAAAACCTCTCCTGGATCGCATGTCATCGTCTTCTAGCTTCATTTTCAGCTTTTAACATTTGAGTTCTCTTTATATGATTTGCTCATAACAATCCATCCATATATGCAACAATAATCAAGCTCTAGTGCGGAAATGATTCGTTGATTCGTTTCAAATATTATAGTGTTTTTTTTTTCCTCCTTTTGTGTTAAAATACATTTGAAGGAATTTTTTTAAAAAATAATTTTATTCTGTGTTCCTCCATTTAGATATAAAAGTTACATTTTTGTTATTTTCAAAAAAACAAATGCACTTCTCAATTCGGTCAGCTCTAATCTAACGTTCGTTTTAGATAACAATGTCATTATCAATTTCATAGCTTGTAGTTGTCTTTGTGATTAAGTAAACCACCAAGAAGTCAAAAAAAAAATTAAAATAATAATAATAATTATTATTATTATAATAATAATAATAATTATATACCTCAAAAGATTCTTTATATTTATTATGAGGTTACCAACAAAATTATATTAAGAAAAAAGCGTGTGCATTTTTTTTTTAATTTTTCGAGTACTTGATTGATTATAGTAACTAATAACAAGTAGTATAGTATTTTTTTAATTAAAAAAAAATGGCATCCAAAGTACTTTCTTACTACTTTTCTAAAATACGCGTTTTGTATTTTAGTAGCTCTAGAAGAGGGTATCTTTTGCATTAATAATACATATTTAGAGCAAAAGGAAAAAGTAACAATTTTATATCGAAACAGCAAAATATATATTTTGGGATAGTAAGAGCAAGATATACTTTTTGTTAAAAAAAATTATTTAGAGAAATAACCAAAATGAAAAAATAATAATAAAATAAAATAAATCAAAGAGAAGGAAAAAAAAGAAAATAGAGCTTTATTAACATCTATAAGGAGGTAAATTTTACGGTATATTTGGTGGCTTTCATATCAAAAAACACTGAGATCGCAATAATATATAAATACACAAATTCAAGTGAAAACCTAATTTAGTCACAATATTTATATATACTATATTAAGGCAAAAATCAAATTTAGTCACAATATTTATATATACTATACTAAGGCAAAAATCATAGAGAAAAATCTAAAGTTAAGGAGCACATACTACATAGGATTTTATCCTATGTAGCATTTTCTTAATTTTTTAGATATAAAAATACACAATACAAAATAATAAAACCCAAAAAAAAAAAAACGCAACTGAAAAAGTCCAAACCCTATATTGATTCGACCAAATCCCTGCGAATTTGATGGACGGATCTCTTCCTCCTAAAAAAAAATGCAACTGAAAAAGAATTTTATGTTAATAATTTATTAAAATAATTAAAGAAGTTAGGCCAACATGAAACTTCTATAATTTAGCTTCAAATATGGAATTGAGTTAAAATACTATGATGATGGGTTGATGTAGCGGGGCTAAGAAATCAAAAGTCACTCCGAAACAAGGAATAAAGATCATGATATCCAACTCTTTATTTTTTTAATTTTTCTTATTAAAAAATTGGATGGCCTCTACAACAAGTTAGGGTTATTGTTTCTGTAGTAACTATTTCTTATCATAAACCTTTTCAAAAATAAAAAAATAAAATTTCTTATCGTAATTTTTTAATCACCCTAGTCGACCTTTCCACCCCAGACTATCACTATAGTCTACCAAGAAATATTACACGATATATATTTATTTAATTCAAAGTTCATTTTTTTTAATTTTTTAATAATATTTTTTGCGTTAAATAAATTACCAGTGTATTCGTTTGGTAAAGTGTTGTTGATGTTTGTGTTTTATATTTTTTGATGAATTCATTATATATTTTATAAAAATAAAAAAATCAATACAAATATTAACATTTTTTTGATTTGTTTATGTAGTAATGTTTCTGTATATGTGCTCCTGGTCCATCGGACGGGTCTAACACTTAGTAATTGAATTTACACAATTTCATAATGTAATTATCAAATCGAAAAATCACAAAAAAGGGGGTAAAAGGTGTAAAATTCCATTTTGGGAAAAAAAAAAATTCATGAACATATGTGTTTCCATCCAATGGGGAATCGGAATTGAACAAAAAAGTCCCAACACTCGAAACCAAAATAAAAAAATAAAATAAAAAAACTCGGTATACGGTAAAAGAAAAAACACAAAGAAGGAAAAGAAATAACAGAGGGGAAAGGAATCAAAAACAAAAAGGGAGACGAATCTGAAAGGAAGATTTTGGAAAATTCTGGTTATTGTTTAAGTTGTTAATACACACAAACCCAGCCAGAATTTTGTTTCCCCAAATTCACCGGCAAAGAAATTTCCGTACTCCTTTGACGGAGTCCCCAGTCAATTTATCCTCCTCATCATCATCACCATCATCGCCATCGTCGTCGTCATCCTCAATCGCGTTTCTTTGCTTAGATTCCTTCGCCTTTTTCCCCCTTCATTCCTTCCTTCCTTCGATTCCCCCATTCCATATTTCCCAATTTTCCTATACCTTTTGATTCCCAAAAAAAAAAAAAAATTGATTCTGTGATATTTGATTCCGTAGCCCAAATTCTGCAATTTCGTTGCTGTTCGTAGGAGCCGATCAAGTGATTTGATTTGTTGTTTGTAAGTTTTTGTCGTTCGAGAATTTTGCTTTGTCGGTTGCTTTATTATATCTCGATAAGGATTGGGTTTTTATGATGTAATTGAGTTAAATTTTGCTTTGGGTGAAACATTTTATTTGCTATTATGATGATTTTACAGAGTTGGAGACAAAAAAGAGAGAGAGGGATGCAGAGCCAGATTGTGTGTAGTGGATGTAGAAGCTTATTGATGTATCCGCGGGGCGCCACAAATGTGTGCTGCGCTTTCTGTAATGCCATCACCGCTGTGCCCCCGCCTCAGCTCCCACCCGGTATCTATCCCTTTTGCTCCGTTTTGAGCATTTAGCATTTTAGTTGCTTAATTATGCTTCATCTGGCTCAATATCTTGTTAAGTTTGTGAATCAGAACTTTGATTGCTCAATGAACGGTAGGACTCAGTTTTACATAAACGAAGTTTAAGATCTTACGAATTTATTGGTGGTTTGTCTTGCCGAATAGGCATGTTTTATGATTCTGGAGTACCACAGGATTAGATACTGGTGGGGGACTTATACTTTTTTGCTTTAGTTTGGTTTGGGCATGTGTAAACATTCTTAGTGATCGACAAGTCTGACATATACTCTTTTCTAGTTTATCATTATGCTACAAATTTACAGCTTGCAATAAATGTTTGTTTGAGGCATGAATTTGTGTTTGTCTTACTTTGTCAGGAATGGAAATGTCCCAGATTGTATGCGGCGGTTGCCGCACTCTTTTGATGTATGCACGTGGTGCGTCAAGTGTGAGATGTTCCTGCTGTCACACGGTGAATCTTGCACCTCCACCAGGTACACTATCTAAGTTTTCTAGGATAATGTGCAGAATTATTTTGGTTTCTCCCTATTTATGCACACTGCTTTGACTGTCAAGTGGGATTTCTATCGTTCTAGTGGATGATATGAAACAGGAAAACTTCCCTTTTAAGAAATAAATCGATTTAAATTCCCCTCTCTGACTGCCAAAATACATCGAATATTTTTAATAATTTTTCAATGACAATCTTACCCTCGTTGAAATGCCGTGTTAGTCAATCTCCTTTCTATACAACATTCAATGATTGATTGGAATTTCATGATATAGAAATATCCCAGCCTTTATTGCTCATACCAAGTTTATACTCCCAATCCATATCTTCTTCGACGAATGTAGTTGTCTTCCCTCCATCTTTACATTATTGCTCGTACAGAAACTCAATCCCAGAATCATTTCTTTGCTTTATATTGTTTTCTATAAGGAGATGGGGCCAGTTTTTTGTATTCAATGAAGTTGTGACTCATCATAGGTTTCTTGGGTCCTACTCCTATCGCCGATGGCTTTTACTTCAATGATTTTAGGATTAGAGGAATGGATTTGTACCTTTATGGACAATCAGAGTAATGGATCACATAACTCATTCAGATCCCCAATTTAGAAGATAGTTAATCCTCCAAGTCCTTGATTTTGTCGAGGCTATCCGCCATCAGTTGTATTCGGTACTGTTCTTTTTGTGAAGGGTTGATTGTGATTGGAAAATCATTAAATATATTCCACTTATTATTGCGCCTTCAAGTGGAATTTGAATAGGAATTGTAAATCTGGGCATGCCCTTTGAAGGGAATTTTCGTTACAAAGTACGTGTTATACTCCTTTGTTTGTTTTACCGGTTTAATATTTAGTCTTACTTTGTGATATTTTGTCTTTCCATGGAGTAGTTTTGCGGAAAGGTTGAGGGTAATAGCAGACTTTGCGATGATGATTTTGGTGGTTGTCCTTTCTATAGAATTTGAATTTGTAATGGTCTTGCAATATTTTAATTTTGTTTTCACTTAAGAGTTTGAAGGGTATTTATTATGTTTGTTTGATTTCTGTAAAAAAATTACTCTGCCAGATGTCTGGTGCAGTTTGAAGAACTGAGAGCCAGCTACATATTTACCTTCTAAAAATTGTAGTACTGGAGGAGTCAGAAATTGAGAGAATGACACGTTTTCTATTAGGAGTTCAGTTAATTGGCTGTTTGGCTTAATGAAAACCTTTCTGATTTGCATGAATTCCATTTTTTTAGTAACTTTTCTCCATTTGCAGTTTAAATAGATAGTTGTAACTTTTGTCTTTTCTTTGGTTTCTTTTATGGATGAAAGCTACTACTAATGTTGCTCACGTCAACTGTGGAAATTGCCGCACAACACTTATGTACCCATATGGCGCTCCCTCAGTCAAATGTGCCATTTGTCATTATATCACCAATGTTGCTGTGAGTATATTGGATATCTATCTTTGTTCTCATAATCTCATTACTTAATGATGCATCTAGTCCTTCATTGTTATTTCCTTTGTTTTGGTGCTATTTGTTTTAAGAATTTTGTTAAGAGTTTAGTGATGGGACTACGTTGTCTTTTTGCTTTTTCCTTTTGTGACGCTGGCCTTCTGTTACTTTATCTTAACTATCAATGAGTAATATGCTTGGCAAGAGTTCTTCTGTGTGAGCAATATGTACTTTTATCATTTGTGTTGCCTTTTGCTGCTTCAGTTTCAGTAGATATGGTATCTGTTGCTTCATGGTGCGCATGATTTTAGAACGTAACAATTATAATCTTATTGATGACTTCTACAACCATTGAACTGCTTATTTTAGCCTAGCTTTGAGATCATTGGACAGTCAAAATTTTGTAAATCTGTTATTTAATCTTGGAGATGTATAAATGTCCCTTTTGCAGTATTATCCATGAAACAGTTTCTTTTGTGATAATTTAGTTTTATCCGGTGTACTCGTGATTGTAGATGAATAATGTGAGGGTTCCAATTCCCATGCACCAGTCTACCGGGGCGCCAACGTCAGCACCAATGCCCTCTACTTCAGCTGTGAGTTTCTCAGATGTGCTGCTAGATTCTTGAAGGATGTTAAAACTGTCTTTGCATTTTTTTAATGACCATCTGTGATTCCATTGCAGGGTTTGACCAATTCTCAGAGTCAAACTGTTGTTGTGGAGAATCCTATGTCTGTAGACAAAAGTGGAAAATTGGTAAGTTTTGTGCTGGATTGCAGGACTTCGTTACATGGGATAAATCTGAAGATTATTATATTTTCATTGTAGCATTTTGAACCCGTCATGCTTTTATGTGTATTTCAGGTGAGCAATGTTGTGGTTGGTGTCACTACAGAGAAGAAATGACGCAAGAAAGAGGGTGATCCTGCCCTTGCGGTGTTGCAAGGCAGAAGTCTTTAAGTTTAGCATAAGCTGCTGGACCAAATGGGTATATAGAGATTTTGTGAATACTTGGAGGAAAAAAATGATCAGTTTCGCTATTATATGGTCACTTTTATATTACATGATTATTGTTGATGCTGGTGTGATGTACATTAGAAGGATTAGCAGAAGTGAGCAGCTTCAACACATTTGTGATGCATTTTTATTTATTTTTTTAAACTCCTTTTGAGATATGAATATTGCTATTTAGTAATTACTGACTTGATAAATAGTTTGATACTTCGGGCTTCTTGTTTTTTTTTTTTTTTTAAAAAAAATTCTGTATAAGCTTGTCTTGGATTTGTAGATCCGAGTATCCGACATGTTATTGCAAATAATACCGTTGCAAAGGCATCATATATTATTGAATTCATATGAAATGATTCTCGTAAGTTGTAGATAGTGTATTCAAAAACTCCACCAAGTCTTTGTTTTTTTTCAAAAAAAAAAAAGAAATAGTAAAATTTTACATTAAAACATGTCCACGTAAAAGATTCAAGACGCTTACCACCGTAAATTCAGTATTTACCTTAATTAATTAATTAATGAAATCACAAATCAATCATTTCATATTAGTTTCTCCACAAGAAGCCTCACTTGTGCAACTGATCCACAGCAACAAAACCATACTAAGATTGCAAACTCCCTCTGTATCAGAGTATAGTACTCCATCTGTATCAAAAAGTCGACTCTTATTTTGACACGAAATAAATATTTTTTTTTCTTTTTTTTTTCCTGCTAGGTAATAATTGGCCTATAGATTGCAAACTCTGATTGATTGATATCTATAGACCCCGGCCTAATATTCAGCCCCAGAATTTTCTTCGTCCTTTTATTGATGTCTTTGTTTTTCAACGATTGTTACAAAACATTAATTCCTTCAGCACACCCCCAATGGCGTTTCTGCACATTTACTTTTTGCTGTAGGGGCATTGTTTGGGGGTAGAGGGCGTACTTAATTAGGAGGCCTTTGTAACTACTAAAATAAAACCAGTTTTCAATTAACTCCAATTTTTCATTTTACAATGATTTTGTTTTTTAAAGAAATACTAATGATTTCAAACAATTTCGTACTTTTTTTTTAAAAAAAAATAAGAAATAGAAAAATGGATTTCTTTAACTTTGCTTAAAGACTGTCCAACACCAACTAAGATACAAAGGTAAGAACGGAATAACGATAATCTCTTGTCTCTCTCGTTCAACATGTAATTTCTTTTTCTTTTTTTTTTTTATTAATTGATTAGTTTCTCACCCCATGGAATTATTTTGATTAATTAATAAGTAGTCAAACATATCATCTCACTCCATTTATTACCACTGTAAATTCAGACTTTAACTTCTTTAAACTATCATTTAATCACAAATCACTACAAAAAGCAACACACTTGTGCAACCGATACATAACAAGTCAACAACAATTTGTATAATCAATCCAAAACAATTAATCAATGGCAACAAATCGCCATTAAGGCATTAAATCCAAGTTTACAAAATGTTGAACAACTTCAACTTTAATAATTGTAACCGAAAATTTTTCCCAACCATAATAACTTTTTTCTTCATTTTTTTTTTTTTTTTGGTGATACATCTATTAGGTAGCCGTTACTACTACCACCCCACAAAAGAAAGGCCGCCAACCTTAATTTTGTAACAATTAGCCATGCATTTTCAAGCCACTTTGCTTAGGCTTTAGGACCACTTTCTTATCATCAACAGCCACCCGATTTAAGGAGGAGGCCGCCGGCGGCTCGCTGCCGGGATTCCCTCTATCACTTTCAATCTTCCAACGGCAACAACTCAGGCAAACCGAATCCGTCCCGCCATTTTTCGCGGCCGGATGATGAGCAAACCGTAACGCCGGCACCCGTTCTTGGAATTTCTTCAATGCTTGAAGTTCACTAAGTTCTTTCTTCAACCTCTTATTTTCTTCGGTCAACTCCTCACAATTTTTCTTCCATCGCTCGCAATCTGTCTCCGTTAGCTTCAGCTTAGTCCTTCATTATAATCATTTAATTTTAACTTTTAGTTTTTTGATCATGTGCTAGATAAAAATAATAAATTGAATAATGTAACGTTAAGTTCAAAAAGAATAAAAATAGTGTAATAAGTAGATTTAGATAATCTGACCTCGCACGTCGGTTTTGAAACCAAACCTCGACTTGTCTAGGCTTCAGATTCAACAACGTCGCAAGACTGTTTTTTTGTGCCTACAAAATTTTTTTAAAAAGCCTTTGCTAAATTAGTTAACCAAATTAAAAAAATGTGACTCGTAAAATTGGTGTTTATCTTGCTGATGATTAAGCAGTACATCATTTTAGGATAGAGGGAGCGTATGACTGATTAATTTAGAAAGACGAAATTAAACCTACTGTGTTAAGAGTTGTGTGTTCTTTGAAATTTTCCTCAAGAACAAAAGATTGCTCTCTTGAAAGCCGGAGTTTCTTTCTGGAACCACTGTTGTTGTTGTTGTTGTTGTGGTTGAGATGATCACCTTCTTCCTCGTTGCTAGAACTATATCTGCTCGATTCGCCGACAGCCCGGGAGCTAGAAGCTCCAAGACCAAAAGAGAGGTTCAGAGAAAGAGGATCATGGATGAGATGGTCCTCTTTGGTTGTTGATTTTGGTGAGGAATTGGCTGAACCAATTCCAAGGGCAAGTTTTGTGTTGCAAACTTCATCATAATCTTCCATATAAATATATGATGATGATTGATTTGCTATAAGAGAGGAAGATTTTGATGAAGAGAGAACAGATGATCTTCAACATTGGGATGAGGAAATGATGTGTTGAGGAAAGGGGGTTCATTTATAGTATGTGAGTGGGTGTTTTTTTCTCAACAAGAAAATTTAATCTTAGAGATTGTAGAAGATTAATTAAGTATTTTTTTGTTATGCAAGAGTGGTAACATATTAATAATGTATTTATGATGTAGTTATAGAAGATGCAAAATCAAAACTGCAATAATATGTTGGAGTAATTGCATGCATCGGTTATGAAAACAAGAGAGACTTCATCCCAGGGAACATAATATAGTCAAATCTCTCAGCATTAGTTCAAATATGCTTTTGACTTCTACGTGGATTAATTGTTCTTTCTTTCCTCATCCAAGTGGTACATTGTTTCAATTTATATCTGGAAATACGGCGAAGTTTGTCCCGTGATAACACATTTTCGAATATTTTCTTAATGTTGGGGTGATTGTAGTAATATATAGTCACGCCTGTAATTTTTCTTTTGGAATATAAAGACAAAATTCTCCCAAACTATGTTCTAGAGACTAATTCATCTCGATTTTTTTTTTTTTATAGAAAAAATTCTTGGTAAGGACGTTGTATTTTTTGTAATTCTTATTTAGGCTATAAATTTTTTAAAATTCCTAGAAAAGGCTTAATAATTTAATGAATAAAATATATTTTCTCTGACAATTCTACCCTTTTTTCCTCAAAACCCTTTATGCTTCCAAGTTCTTTATGCTCTAGTGAGCAACTCCTGCAGTTTCCAAGCCATCCAATTCCGCGGCAGACAACAAGTTTTCATCCTCAAACAAATTAAGAAAAATAAAAATGAACATCATCAAGCTCGCAACATCAACTTAGTTATCAATTAATCTTTTCCCCCCCACTATTACCAAGCATCTCCTAATCTAAATTCTTATTAAGATATTCAAATGTCAATAAATCCATATTTCAGTGGGTAAGAAATAGAGCGATTTGGCGATTTGAGCCTGGAAAGATTAATAATGGGGTTTAAGGCAATTCAAGAAAGTAGAAAAAAAAATTGAAGAAAAAAGCCTTCCGCCGGAGAGTATATCATTATATTTACTACTATTATAAAGCAAGAGACCCCAAATGAATAGTAGTTTCGTCTTTGTAACTACCACATACATTAGTGGGGGTATTTGTGTCATTTCAGCGTAAAGGCTAATCAACAATTTTTTTCATGAAATTTTTTAGACTTCTATGAAAAGTCCAGAATAAGAGACACCTAGTAATCAAATTTATTACCTTTCTTCTGAACAATTTAAATATGCATCATGGTTTAACGAATCTACTACCATTAAAGCAAGAGACCCCAAATGAATAGTAGTTTCATTGTTGGAACCACCACATACATCAGTGGGGGTATTTGTGTCATTTCAGCATAAAGCCTAATCAACAATTTTTTTTCATGAAATTTTTTAGATTTCCAGAAAAAGTCCAGAATAAGAGACACCTACTAATCAAATTTATTACCTTCCTTCTGAACAATTTAAATATGCATCATGGTTTAACGAAAAGAAGAAAAATATGCATCATGGTTTTTCTTTTCTTTTTTTTTTAATTTTAAATTTTAAATATTCGTCACATACTCACATTTCCCATGAAAAAATTTTAAAAAAGAATTTACTGTCCACGCTAAAGAAGGCATTGTGGGTGTACGAATTCCAAAATTTTTTTTTCTTGCTAACTACATCCGTTCCAAAATTATTGTTTAGTATGAATTTTTATTTTTAGCATAGATTGGACTAAAAGTGAAAAATTAAATCGAGCCATAGTTTTGAGCCGGAGAAATATTTTATTTAATTAAATTTCAAGGATTAATTTAATAACTTATCCACTTAATTAACCTCTCGGACTTTTGTTTTTTTCTAAAAAAAAACATTGAAAGTATCTCTTTTTACTAATTAGTCCGATTGTTTTTTGCATTCTACTTCAGATTGCAAAGTGCTAACAATATTTTCTTTCCCCTTTTTTAAATATTCTTAAGTTAGGATCAAACAAATTTTATCCCGAAATTTCAAAATTATGGGGATATATAACGAACAAAGCCCACGCGTTGTCGCATGGGCATGATAATCCTAGTTATATATTAAAGGAAAGAAAGATAATCGACACGTGTCGCTCATTGGAACCATCAAGTCTTAATTAACACGTGTCATTTGCTAATTGGTTGATTATTAATCAGTTAAAATTTTACGTAAACAGTTAATAAATTATTTACTACTCCTTTCGTCCCACTAAAAAAATCCAATTTAAAAAAAAATCTTTTCCTAAAAAAATAGTCCAGTTTAACAAAAGTCAAAATTTATTGAATTGAAATAACTTAAATATCCAAAAGAGTAGCGGTATGAAAAACAAGGTCCACTTCCTTTAATTTTCATTTTTTTTAGTTTTCTCTTATTTTTTCAAATGATTATATCTTTTAATACATGAATAATTAAAAAATGTGTTATATATCAAATTAATCTACGTAACGAGATCTTTCCATCAAGATCCATTATCAATATTTTTTGAGATAAAAATTTTGATCAAAAAAAGTTTTAAAATAAATACACATGTAGTTAACTTTTATAGAAATAACTAGAAGGTGCATTAGTGGAAGTTAGGAGAATGAAATGAGTTGTATATTTGGTGTGGAGACCAAATTAAAAAAGTTGTACAGTTTCAAACTGGACTATTTTTGTGGGACGGAGGGAGTATATAAGATTTTTACAGACATTACAAGTTCCTGATTGTGAGCTTGAAGATGACTATTTTTGAAAATTGCTAAGAAACTCCCGACTTCAAAGTCCTTTCATTTACGAGTTTAAACTTTCAAACTATTGTCATTTTGGCCCTTAAAGTTTCATTTATGTGCTATTTAGTTTTCAAGTTTATCGATTTTACATTTTCAAGGACGATTAATTGTGTCTCATATTTAGAACTACATCTAATCCTCAAAGTTTACTTGCCTATAAAAATAGGCCATATGCATCTAGACATAATTTACGTATTTGTTAAATATATTTTTTAAACCAAACATAACATTAGTTAGTGGTAACAATTTTTAATATACAACTTTTGAAAATATTTGTTGTAATATTTTTTACCAGATCTTACAAATATACCTCTCATAAATAATATCAATACCTCTCATTTTGATCTAAAACTGATTAATCAAAAAAATATTACAGTTTTAAGAAATATTAGTAATTACATTTTTTAAGAGAATAAGGACCGTATATTTGTAACTACATTATCTAATCAATTTTTTTGAAATATAAATTTTCAACATTGAAAAAGCCGTACAAAACGCGGGACACAGACTAGTATAAAAAACATGAAATGGTTTTTTCCGCTTGATTTTTCGTTTCAATTGGTCACACTTAAATGGAGATTACGAAGTTCTGTGAGATGATTCAACAGCTAGCTGCATATGTGGTTAAACTTATTACTGATTAATTTCTTAACAATATAATTTTTGGAGGGAGTCATTAAAGAATTCGCGTGCTGAAGTTGTTTCTTATCTCCCATGGATAACTATTGAAAGGAAGCAAACAAAAAAAAAATTGCCTTTATCACAAAAGGGTTAAAATGTCATCGAAATTATATTCAATGAATTAAAATAAATTTTATGACTTTAATAAGAATTTCAAAAGTCCTACGTCTTAATTAAGAATTATGAAAGATGCAACACCTTTAACAAAAAAATTTCCTTTCTTATCCTTATACTTAAATAAAAGGCACAGTAGACAACAAATAATACCCAAGAAATATTAAAGACCACCGTCAAAGCGATCTCGTCCGTCGGATGGGGTTGATATGACGTCAGCGACTTATTAGGGGTAAAAATGAGAATTCATAATTTCAGTTTTTCACTAATAATTAAAAGAAAATTTGACTTTGGGAAAAAAAAAGCCAGCTATAAAAAATAAAAATAAGAAGTAATAACGATGTCCTTTTCTCCGTCTTCCTTCCCAAACTGAAACTCCTACATATGGCAAAAATCCCTCCCCCCGTTGTTCTCAACCTCTGTGAATTTAAACCGATGGTCGATGCTTCTCTCCGCTCTCTTTTACTCTCTTCTCTTGAATTCGTCTTCCAGTTGATTCTACTTGCTCCTATCTTCGATCCAGAAGTACCCTCGAACAAGATTCGGAGCCAATTGCTTTGCGCCTTCAGAGATTTTGATTCTCAATCTTAAAATCAAGTTTGTTTCGATGTGCTATTTCTTCGCCTGGTTAATTGAATTGTTAATTGGTATTGAATTGGTGAACGATGTTTACCCTTTTTTTAATGAGTCCGGGTTCTTATGCATCTGTCGTGAGATTTTGATTTTCAATTTTGTTCCGATTTTTTGATTTTTTTCGCTTTATTGCGGTTTCTGCGAATACTTGAATCTGTAAGCGAATGAAGAAACAACCATGGCATCGAAATTTTGGACTCAGGTTAGTTTTTTTTCTGCTTCATCGTACTGTTTCCTTTCAAGAATTGAAGCCGTTGTGTGGTCTTTGGATTTGTGTTCTGATATTACGTTATCTGCTGAGCTTTCCAAGGCTCCGCTTCTGCGTTTTTTTGTTTCGTTTTCCTTCTGAATGCTCTTACTATTGTGAAAGTATGTGGCGGAGGTTTTATCTTTTTTGGTTCTCAAATCCTAATGTAGATAAGTTAGTTGTAGTTTAACTTTTGGGGTTTGTACAGAATGGTGAGAGTGAATTTGAGGAGGAGGAGAACTTAGAAGTAGAGAGATGAGTGAGGATGAAGTCCAAGTTGAGGAAACCGAGGCAGTATGCATTCGTAGAAGTATGTCCTGTCCTGGAGAAAGCCTCTTCCTTGTTTGTAATAACTATTCAACAAATCGGTTGATTCGGACTTGACGAATTCTAAGCATCAGGTCCTTCGCTGTCCTTTAAAGTCTCCTTGTTTTCCATCCATCCTTTTCAAACCCTAGCTGAAAAGGTCCAGATTACCCTATTTGAATTTTATTTTGTTTTGAATATTGGCTTCCTCAAATTTGATTTTTAGAAGTGAGCGGTTTTGATTTTTGAGCTACACGTTTCGGCAGCTCAAGGGGTTAAATTCATGTTTGAGCGATCTTCATGATTGAGGTTTGGGCAATTACTTTTGCTGTATATTTTTCCTTCACCGATGAATGTAGTTCAAATACATGAATGGAAGATGCTGTGCGTAGATTTGATTTTTATGTGTATATGATTACTATTAAATTGCTTTGAGTCATGGCGGCTTTATAATTCTAATGTTGGTTGTGTTCGTTGTAGTCAGGGAAGATGATCTGGAGCATTATTATTGGGCTAAGCTCATCAAATTTGGTAGTAAGATGGTCCTATCTGGCTTAATTTTCCTGTTGATGCCAAGTTTTTTCATCTGATTGAGCAGCACAATAACTTTAAGGCTATTATTAACAAGTAGATCAGTGATGAAAGGCCTAGAAAGAAATTTTATCTTGATTCAGTTCTGAAAACTAATATTTGAATGCTCATATAAATCATATTTCCTATTGTAGGATTAACAGAAGTAACAGTAGTTTGTTGTATTTCGTAGTCTTTCGCCTTCTGCCTTTACCCTCGGTCATGATACTTTTCTTAAACATGTGCAGGACTATATACGAAGAGAAAGTACGCTTAAATAAGTCATTGAAATTTTATTTAGGTTTAATAGCTTTCATTTTCATATGACATTCGCCTGCAGAATATTAAATAAATCATCTCTTCTCCGACGCTCAAGAATTCTTCAAATTCAAAGTCGTTTCCACTCATTTTGTTTATCCCTCGTTGTTCGTTTGGTTAGTCCCGTTCTTAATTTATTAGTTTTGATGTTTCTATTTTTGGTTTTCGAAGTTGAATCAATTTCATTTAAATTGGGCTGTAGATTTTATGTAGTAAGAAATTCAAAGCATTGTGGTTGATTGAATATTGGCTTTCTAAAGTTTGATGTTCAGAAGCGTGAGCTTTAGAGTGTGATTTGAAGCATTGGGTTTGCTTTTATGTGTCGAATACAAAACTAAGGATATACGTATATAAAACTGAATTCAACTACTTCTGTAAATGGTATGTCAAATATATGTATGTAAAACATAAGATATCATGCTCAATTTTGGGGTTCACTTTTGAGCGGTTTGAAATTGTATTAGCGATGTAATTATGTAAGTCTGAGAGCATATTGGATTTGGAGGTGCAGGGGCTTGATTGCCTGAACTTTCTGGTGAAGTTGTTTTTTCCAGATGTAGTCAGAAAATTTTCATTGTTCTACATACACAAGTTGCAGATCATTTTATTAACTTCTATCCACCATTCAAAACCCACATTTCATGTACCTTTTTCAATAGTTTTTGTTAGGTTAATTATTTTGAAGTTATCTATCACTATTTTGTTAGCAAAAAAAACAGTTTAAGGTTTATGTATGGTTACATCATATGTGGACATGAAGTTTCTACGTACACGAGGATAGAGGATTTTGGATTTCAGATAGTTCTTCAAAGTGCAGAATAATGTATTAGTGTAGGAAAAACTAAGATGGTAATCAATATTGGTCAATTTTCTGTCATATGCAGTTGATCCATATAAAGTTCCAATATCTCAATTCAAAAGTTGCGTTTCATCTCAAATCTTACCTCGGCTGTCCTTTCATGCAGGAGAATTGTAGAATAATTGTCCAGGGATCTTGCATACAAATTATCGCCTGATGATGTTTTTGTGACAGCTTGATGTTTGCAAGCTATCGAAATGGTTATATCCATTTCGGCGCGCTCCGGGGCTAATGTTCTTCTACCAAGACCAGGTTTCCCAATTTGTGGACTTTGTGCCAGCTTTAGAAACATTGAAGCTCATTATCATGATCTGCTGCCTCATAACGTCTGGGAGGTCAATCTTGACACTGTTGAAGCTTTTGCTAATAGCACCATTGGATCGGTCATTATTAATCCTGGAAATCCTTGTGATAATGTCTACAAACGCCAGCATATAGAAAATGTTTGCATATCCTTTCTGAATGTTCCTCCTTTCGCACTGCATACTTTTTCCAACTTTCATGATGTTATTATCTGCTGCTAGATCACAAAAACTGCAGAGAGGCTTCAAAAAATTACTGTGGCAACTACTATGGCAGCCTTTCCTTAATTGATTATTTTGTTAACCAATTATCTAAATTGCATATGATCTTCACTGGTTAGCTCAAAGTGGAAGTATTTAATGGAAGTTGGTGTAGTCCTTTAAGGTCTGGGATGCCAAAATTGGCAATTCAAGTAGTCAAAGCTTAATTTTGTACAAATCTTGAGAATACTTGTACCGTCATACTGCTGCAGATATTGAAAGCTAAGGTGGATAAAAATGCAGCTATGTAAGAAGTAAAGACTACAATCAGTTATCATTTTGGAATGAATTTTTTGTTAGAAACTAAGAATTGAAGCTGAACATGTATGTTCTCCTTAGGATTTAGTTGTGTAAGTGAATGAATGGTCTGAGTTTAGTTTTATCATTATGTGCAGAGGAGTTCACTAAAGCTGAGGCTGCTACTGATAATTTAATCCTTGCTACGAAGCCTAGAGGATAATATGGAAGCTCATGGAAGAATTCAACCAAAGTCTTCCGGCTACTACAAATTATTCAAGTTTAAAAAAACTACTAGCTTTGGAGGAATTAGTCTTCAAACTACATTTGCTTTCGATGTCTAACTAGAGTAATTTACTGGTCTAGGATCTGATAAGATATTTTGGACTTTAATTTAGAACACAAGATGGAAACATTGGTTTTACGGTCCTTGATAGGCTCATATTTGGTATATCTCACTCCCTTTATAATAAACTTGTAGCTGTCATTTCTCATCTTATATGGCTTAAGTTCAAGATCTTTTCACCAATTTCACTTAGAAGAAAAGCGGTCCTAGCAATAGCATCAATTTTGAATTGCTTTCTTGCTATGAAATACAAGATTTTGGTTTGGATCCCATCTTTGTTATGATCATCTCGTAGTATAATGTTCAATAATAGTATTCATTCTCAGTTTTGATTTACAAGCAATAGTACCTGAATTAGCAATAACATTCAAGGCCGTAATATCAAATCTATCAACCGAATTTCTTGAAGGGTTCATGAATAAGAAGAATGTTCAAAGTAAAGAAATTCTGAACATTTTTAAAACTTTTTAAGTTCTAGGTGATTTGCTTGATACATTACTCAAATTACGTAGAACAATAACAATATATTACAAATTATTTTAAAGAAAAACAACAATCAATTAATATATGCACTGGTCGCGCAACGCGCGACGGAACAAGGCTAGTTTTTTACTAAAGGAGTGGCGATGTGTCTAATTAATAGATTCACAAAATAAGTCCATCTTTTTCTTTTCTTTCGGCAAAGTGCTCAATTAAATTTAATTATTCAAATTTTTTTTAAATACGGAAACAAAAATTAACAAATAGAATGGGAAAGACCATATGGAAAAATCCTAACTCGTTACTTGCCCGGTAGAATGGCTCCGCTCAAGAACTTCTACAGTTTCATGTCTCTTTCCTTTTCTCTTTTATGTAGAGAGATACACATTTGGGATGATGGAAGTGAAGAATTCGACAGAGATGATTCCTTAATGCTGATAAGACCTTCTCCTCTTCCGACAAAAGATGTGAGAAGTCCATCTGAAATGAAACCCGGGGATGGCGACAATGCGTTGATATGGGGAAAGACAAACACTTCCTTAAACCTGTAGTGGACATGAAAAATTCTATACCATTGATTGTAAGATGCAGCAAATGAATGACTTGAAACCTTTGAATTTCAATGGTAATTTTATTTTTTCTTCGTTAGTGATGATTTCTCATGAAATCCAACTCTCGATCGCTTGAAAAAATAGATAACAAAGGAATCTTGAAGGTAAAAAATATAAGGAGGTGTTTGTTTGATGGGATTCGGATTGGGGATTCGGATTCGGATTTAGTCTAATTGTTAAATTAGTTGGATTCGGATTCAAGGAATTGGATCTGAAATGTGTTTTGGAATCCCACCTCCCCCCTATGGATTCACCGGATTCGGAATCGAATCCTTTTAAAATTATTTTTCTTTTTTCATCTTTTTTTTTTCTCTTTCTTCTTCCTCGTTAAAGTTCAGTGTCCCGCCTCTCCTCTTCTATTTTCACTCCTCCTCCTTCTCTTCCTGTATGCAGTATGAAATCATTATTCTTTTTTCCTTTTCTTCTATTTATGAAATCGTCTAAAAATTCATTTAATGTTTTCATTGTTTTCAGCCTTTATTTTTTAGGCTTTACTCCATGAATGATTTTCACCGATGAAATGATGTAAACACAGATCTAGATGTTCAGCCGGAATTGGGGTACAAACGATGATGGTGGTGATTGTTAATAGATGATGGGTATGGTGGTAGTGCTGGATTATGTTGACGATAATGAGGAGGATTGAACTAAACTAGATCTAGGTGTACAACGGGTTATGGGTGTAAATGATGATGGTGATGATTGCTAGTAGATGAGGATGGAGAGGTGGTAGTGGTAGTAGGTGTTGGCGGCAGCGGCGGAAAGCAAGTACTGGAGCAGACTGTAGGAGAGGAGAAAGGAGGAAGGGGAAGGTGAAAAAATAATTTCCTTTTATTTTTTATAATTATTTAAATAGGAGTAGAAATGAAATTTAATTTTATTCATATTCCCAACCAAACGGGATTATTGGATTCATGAATCCACGATCATTCGAATCTAATCCTCCATCATTCAAATCTGTTTCCAAATCCGTTTACTGTTGACAAAACAAACGCCTCCTAAGTACACTTATAAATGGGTATGGAAATATTTGACCAAATGACGTCACTGTTTACATTATATTTTTCTAAGGCAAAATTGTTTTGAAGAATATTTTACAATTGACATCACTTTCTATGCCTAAGGAAAATGAAGGAATTACCAATGTACTAAAACAATACTTGAAAGTTGGCACAAAAGTGGAAATCCTTTTACTTTAGGCTACATCATGTCTCCAACAACAATCAAATTATCAACAGAAAATTGCATTTACTGATGATGTGCAGTTGAACAAAACTTGCACAGTAGCAGTGCAAGGGAACCCAAGCTTGATGGAGGGAGAGATCGCAATTGTTGCCGACTTGCCGTACATGGAAAAAGTTTTCCAAAGTAATTGGACTACAAGTTTGATGGAGGGAGGGAGTACAATTGTAGCTGTGAATGGAAAAAATGTTTTCCAAATTAATTAAAGTGAAACCGAATAAAACACTAAATAAAAAATAAATGACAAAATTATGAATTACTTGGTTCTCCAATATCACCATCATCACTATTCAATAAAAGATTAAATATAAACTACACCTCGTTTCTGTTTGGTTCATTTTTTTATGGTGTTTTATTATTATTAATTGTCTCATCCCAATATATTTCTTTACATTTCTAATGTACCTTTTTACATTTATAATAGAAAAACACTTAAAAATACACACTAAGAAAATAATTCAAACATATTATTATAATACACTACTATACAAACTGGTCACACAACGTGCGACAAAAAATCAACCTAGTTAAATTACAAAAGGAGTACTATTTATTAACAAAGTAGACTATTTTAATTTTTAGGACATATGAATTAAAATATGGCTTAATAAAATAATCCATATCGAATTTTTAAATTTGTGTTAAAATTAGTATAAATCTTAAAACTCAAAGCGAATTTTTTAGTACTCACTTTGTCTCAAAATTACTGTGTAGTTTAGTTTTTACTTTTAGTTCAAATTATACTAAAATTGAAAATTTAAGCCGAACAATAATTTTAGAAGAGAGAGAATATTGTATAGCGGTAATTTGTTCGTTGGTCGAAATTTTAGCCGAATCGACGAAGTTCGGATGCCATTGTTGTTACCGATGGTAGTCAACAAAACTAGTTTTCTGTCCAAACTAATTTCAAAGTCAATTTCAAAATAATTACTCCCTCCATTACAAAATAAATATCGTCCTACACTTTGCACATAGTTTAAGAAACTCTTAAATATGGTAATAAAATTAATTGAATATCCTCAACTAACCCCATCATAAAATTGTCCACCGATAGCATCAACTTTTTTAAGGGTAATTTTGAAAACTTTTGACAAAAAGTGTATTGAAATGTGAGAACGACACTTATTTTGGTATTTCTCTATTTTGTTAAAACGACACTTATTTTGGAATGGAGGGAGTATCAAACACATAACCACACAAAAAAATACAAAATACAAATCAAAATAACTGAGAAGGCAACTCACGATCGTTGTGAGTCTATAGTCAACCATGACAAAGTCCTGTAAAACAAAAGCTAGCAATCCGAAACTTAGTCAGTTACATATGAGAAAGTAATTACATTATATTTAGAGAGAGAAAATATGAGAAATTAACTCGTGAAATAAATGAATTGGAAGGTATTTATACCCCAAATGTTGCTGTATATTAACGGGATTCACTTGATATATTCCCTCTGGTCCTTATTATAAGATATTTTAATTTAGTCCTAGGTTTAAGTTAGAATGACTTTTTAATTGAAAAAAAAATCTGAAAAATATATTTTTACATTCGTTGTGTTCTCCTAATTATTATGAAATGTTTTTAAGGTTTTTATTCTAATTAAAAAAATATTATAGGTGAAACTCTGGGCGAAATTAAAATGCCTTATAATAAAGACTAGAGGAAGTATTTTTTTTTTTTTTTGGTTAAATATATATACTCGGGTAGCAAATGCTCTGTTACAGAAGTCAACTCGTCAAGTTAGAGTTGAGCTAATAGCTTCTATTGCTAATTTATTTAGGATTGATGCCGGGTATTGATAAAACGTATTTTTCGGGTTCCAAGATAACCTAGTTTGGCTAGAGACTCACTATGATGGGCTAGCCTGATAAGTACACAACTTGGGCTGAAGGGAGATTGGACCCGTCAGACCCAAAGGCCATCAATAACAATTCAAACAGGTCATAGTTTATTTTGTTATTTAAGACAACATATTTTGTCAATGTTTTCCAGCCCAAACGTTAAACAATATGTTTATAATTATCAGTTTTACTGTAGAATTTTGATTTTTTAATAATCACCTCAATTAGTATTTAATTATTTACTAGATGGAATGAACGCGCTTCGCACATACGTAAATCATACTATTATATAGTAAAAAATATACAACATAATTTAGTGTAAATATAAATAGTATTTTAACACTTGGAAAAAAAAACACGCACACATACACTAAGTGAATAATAGAATACAATCAATTTTTTCCATAACAAAGCCTTTCCCACCCCATCCACCCTCCCCTCAAAAAAAAAAAAAAAAAGGAAGGGGGAGGGGGGAAGGAAAAAGAAATCGAAACTGGAAGTTTCATAAAAAACGAGTAAAAATAATTGAGTTGGTGATTACCTTCAATGAAGTCGGGATGAAAAGGTAATCGAGCGCAGAAAACAGACAAATGAAAGCAAAAAAAAGATAGATGTGATAAAACTCTTATTTTTTAGAGTTATATATATTGACAAATTTAAAGTACAAAACTCTTAGTATTTTATCTGAATTACGGAATCTTAAAATTTAAAAAAGAGAAGAAGAAAAGATACATGAAAATTTAAAGCTACAAAATTACTGAAACCATGGCCAATAATATTTCAACTAACAATCAGCCTTAATTTGTTTATAATATTTAAATTAAAAATAAAATAAAAATTCATTGAAGGGATCAAAAGTCAGAACATTAAGGAACACCAAATGTAACCCATAAATCTAATTAAAGGGAGAAGTAGCGATTTAATTCGAACGTTTACTCTAGTTGTCGATTTAGTTCAAACGTTTGTTCTACTTGTCAATTTCATTCAAAAGTATGACTTTTGTCGTCGTTTTAGTCCCTTGGACGAAAAAATCACTCAAACTAAAAAAAAATTAGGCCAAATAGTTTAGAAATTTTTTAAAAATGCCCCTTATGGTATAAAAATTTATAAAAAGTATTTTACTTTTAAATTTTCTTGTCCATTGTTTTTCTTGATTTTTTTTTTGTATGCACCAAAAAGTTATGAAAACAGATCGAGAAAAAATAAAAAAATACAAGTTTTTAATTAACATAAAAGAAAAAAGAAATAATTATTGAGAAAAAATGAAGGTGTAACATAATTTTGTATATATTTATAACACATAGAAAAAATGGTGTCATAAAAAAGAATTTGTAATATAGTTTTTTATGTATCTATAACATAGAGGAAAAAAAATGGAGTTCATATTTCACACTAAAAAAAATTTAAAATGATTTTTATTAAGAGACTATTAGATGTAAATTAATAAATAAATTTAAATATCTTTTTTATACCATAAGGGTTAAGTTTTGAAAACTTTTATACTATTTCGCCTAACTTAAATTAGTTTGAGGGTATTCTCATCCAAAGGACTAACTCGACTACAAAGTAATACCTTTGGATGAAATCGACAACTAAAATAAACGTATAGACTAAATCGACGACTAGAGTAAATGTTTGGACTAAATCGATACTTTTCTCCTAATTAAATAAAAAAATTAAAGAAAAAAAAAGGAAGGAGATCAAAAGTTAGAACATTAAATTAAATAAACACCAAATGTAACACAAGCCTTTTTATTTTCTTGGTTGCAAAAGAGGGAAAAAACCTCCATAATTAATACTTCAAAAGGACTACCAAATTCAAGTTTACATTTTGCAATTATAATATATGTTGATAACATTCAACCCTTTAGTGATGTTTACATTGTCGTTGAAAGACTTAGTTCACTCTTTGTTTTAACTTGTATTGCCAAAGAAGACAAGCAAATGGTTTTAATGATGCTCTTAATTGGTTGCAGATTTCAGATGATGGTGCCTTTGGAGAGCGTATACCTTCAAAACAAAAGGAGGAACTTCAGAAGGCGTGTTATGACCTTCTAGATAATCCTAAATTTGTATGATATCAATCTTTCTTTTTTTTGTTATTTTTTTTAATTGTTGTACAACGTACTTAATAATCCTGGGTAGCATCACATGTAAGCTTTTGTTTTATTTATGTGAGCTTTTATTTTTTGATTATGCAGCTCAAAGGCCCATCTAAGTTTCCCTTATCATCTCCTACGGTTCTCAGGTTCCATCCAATTCCTTTGGCCTGTTATTTTAATAGTTTGCTGTTATTTTCATTCTAATCACTAGCCATTCTAACTAGGTACTTTAAGGGTTCTGCCTGGGCGAACACTCTAAATGAAGCTTTTCTTGTACATGGTGAATTATTTAAAACAAGTTTTTCTTGTACATGGATTGGTAGACTTTAATGTTCAAATAGTCAGCTTTAACCTTGAAATGCATGTTGAATATTGCACAAGTTTTCTATTTGATTTATTTGTGGTTGATGGAGAGCTAAATGGCTTCATTAGTGATTTGGGATTTAAATATTTGCTGTGTTAAGAAAATTCGCTATTTCCATAAATTTTGCATTCTAAAACTGAAATTAACTTTTTGACTAATTCTGCTCTTTCACTAAACTTTGTATTCTTATATCTAACTAATTTTCAACAGTGGAATGTTCGATGAATGGACAAACGATTATTGCATAGTTGCACCAAGTTCCGGGGGGACTCGGTACCTGATGCTGATCAAGAGAGATGGTTGTTATCTGTTTGATATGGATTTCGATGTCTTACGGTTCGAGTTGCTGTTTAATAAGTCGGTATGTAGTCAATGTAATAATTTCCCCCCATTTTATTCTTTGAATTGTTGCAAGGTTAGTTTTCAAGCATGACAATGCTTTTTTTTTTTTTTCCTTTTTTCCTGGTACTAGGAAACACTCGGGAGGAGGCTTGACTTCACCCTTGTTGATGGGTAGATGATCATGAACAATGATAATCAAAGGACCTATGAAATACATGACGTATTTGCTGTTGATGGGATTACTGTTCTAAAGGTACAATGTCGTAAATCTTAGTCTAGGAAGACTTGTGCCTTTTGCTTTCCCTTTTTAGCAAGATTATTTTTAATTATTCATTTCTTGTTGAAAAGGTGATTGTATATTGATTTACGGCTTTCACCATAATGTACAGTCTCATAACTTTCACACAATTTTCATCTGTATATTCTCAATTCCAGTCCTGCATTGCCTTTTTTTTTAAGGGCAGATGTGTTAAATACTCCTTGGACTGTGCTTATATGTTCCAATTAGCAAGATGTCCATTTAATTTTTTTTTGGTGAAAAGGTGAATATATTAGACACAAACACGCGAATTTCACATTTTTTTGTGCTCATCTACGAAAACCTTCACATCTGCATCTGGTTTATCAGGCCCCACATTGCTACGTGTTTTATTTTAGTGCAAACCTTTTTTCTGGTCTGCTGCAGCGTCCGTTCAATGTACGCTTTAGTTTGATTGAAACAGAGATACTTTCACCAAAGAACAAATTTCATTCATTGTACGATTGGGAAAAAGAACCCTTTAAAGTAAGTCTTTTATATTATCTTAAAGAGAATCTCTAGAATTTTTCTGATAAACTCGTATTTGTAGGTTGTGCAAAAGCATTTTTGAAGATTTTTTCCACACTGAACCGCGCATTGAATCGAGAACCGAACTGCTCCTTGAATCTAGAAGTACCCAAAGACATCATTTTTCAGGTGCATAAGATGTTTGATACATGAAACAGAAAAATAAAGTGAGGAGAAAAACAAAAAGAATGCATTTTGGTGTTGAAAGCATTTGGTTCATTTTTGTGATACATTTTCCCAATAACTCTTCTTTCTTTTTTCTGAATTAAGTCTTGTAGACCTTGTTTCATTGGTCCTCGCTGGAAGTGGAAATGTGGAATCAATACAATTGATTTTCATTTCGAGGTTGCATTTCTTTTATTCTAACTGCTCCATCTTTTAGGCATTTCAATTTACTCTTACCCTGTCCTTGCAAGTCGTGTTCATGGTGTTGGTGATTTTTATTCCTAGTTTTCATTTATGCTTTGCATATTTCAGGTCATTGAGAATCGTTATCGTCTATCTGTTATTGAGGATGGTATGAAGAAGGTCATGGAGAAGGATGAGGTTTCATTCGCAGGTTAATGATTCCACCCATGAGATAATGCTTAATTACTGTTGTTACTTTTCTCTGAAAATCGTGTTCCTACTTCAAGAGATCATTGCTTAATTATTGTCTGTTGTTGCTGTCATGCATCATCCTTATGTAGTTTCTTTTGGCATCACAGACTCTGAAGATATCACCTGGTTAAATGGCAGAATCAACGAATGTGTTCCTAAAATGACAGGAAAAAATTCTTGGAAATTTGTGTGCATTAAAGACAAGACAGAGCCGAGCCACATAACCGAGTATGATCTGGTATAGATTGTTTTTTCGTATTGTTTCTCTAAGAATTTATTGGAGCTTGAGTTTTAGAAGCTGATGCTAGTCTTTGCAGGTGATGGCCCAAATTGAATGTTACAGATATGAGTGCCAGGTGATGCAATGTACCATCAGACAAGACCTAATCAGCAATGAGATCAAGCAGTTGCCGCGATTTGATCGTAAAAGGAAGAAAGAAGTTCAAAGAGGTGATGAAAAGTGAATTGTCAGAACCTACGGAGAGTGTTGGAAGGCAAACTGATGAAAATTTTGCTAAGAAGAAAGATAATCGAAATTCCATCATCTGTGCATCATTTTTTGCACTTGCATAGTTAGTCATCTTACAGAGGATGTTTAAATGGATTCTTTGTTCATATTAGAAAAAAGTTTTGAGTTTAAATTAGGCAAGCCTAGAGGTTAAAAATGGACTTCAACTAAACTTACATGTAAGGAGCTGAGCTATATCTATATCTGATGGAGTTTTGAATTATGATGTCTTGATGCGTAGCTCCAAATGTTGTGGCATTTGCATCCTGTTCCATTTTGAATTTCATATGCGGTTGTTTTGGAAAAAGATGAGATCCCATTCACCATAAAAAATAAAAAATAAAAAAATGAGTCCATCGCTGGCATATTGGTTGCGTTAATATACATACGCCCGCAGTGGTTCTCCCAAACTTCCTACTTTCCTTTCTTGGCAATTCGATTGGGTGGCACTTCGCTTTCCCCCATCGCTCCTTGGTCAGAACTCCTCCAGACTTTGAAATTACCATTTATTTTTCTGGAAGTATAATTCCCTGAAGAAGTTACCTGAAACAGCAGAGCGGCGGAAGTGCAGATCGCAGAGAGATGGCAGATCTGTGGATGCTTTTTGGTGACACTTATATTGTTGAAATTGGCGGGCTTGGGATTTTCTTTTCCTTTTTTTTTTTTTTGAAAATCTTTTTTTTTTCCCGCTCTTATTGTGCGTAATCATTCTTGGAGATCAGTTTAGTTTCTGATGCAAGCATTAAAAAGGGTGAGGGAATTAGAGTTCAGAATCAGATTTGGACGAGGAAAAAAACCTTAATTTAAGGATATGAGAGAGGTGAATTGGGGAAGAAGAAGGAACCGGTGGGAGGAACTTTCATTAATCTTTTATAATATTACAGGAAGTGCTCTGCTATTTAATCATTGAAGAGCTAATAGAAATAATTAACAACTAGTACGCAATAATACATTCACTACCATACAAGTCCTAATATAATTAATACGTTTGTAACAATAATACATTCACTACCATACAAGTCCTAATATAATTAATAAGTTTGCAACATTACTCCGCCCTTGAAAATTAGGCATGTCCTCAAGCCTAGTGAATAAATATACTTTTGTTACCACCGATTTTAATTAAAATCGTGTCGGACCTACAAAAGTGGTGAATCGGCCCAATACACCATGTTACAAGAAGTCCACATCCAACGCGGAGAAAGGAAATCCATCTTCGAATCGGAAAAGAAGACGCGTCGAAAGCCCAACCTAACGCAAGAGAAGACCAATTCCGGACCGGAGAAGAATTGCGATTGTAGCGGAGAAAGGAAATCGGAAACAAAAGTCAATTGTAATTCTAAATCGACAACACCTAATTCAATTAGGAATCGGAGATCGCATCGACTCACACGATTGCCGAACCCTATATAAAGATAGAGCTAGGGCAACACAAGACACAACTCATCATCAACACAAACAAAACACAAGCTGCAAAGCTCTTTTCTTTCTTTTTTGCACCCTATTGTTCTTTTCGGCACTTTCACAAGTCTTTTTTATTCGATTTACTCTTTGTAATTTGTTTAGTTCATCAATTTACGAGCAATTCAGTCTTTATTCAAGTTGTTACAAGTTTTAAGGCCCTTTCCTTTACGCCTAGTCGAATATTGCATCTCACGAATTACACACTTTCGTCTGAGATTGTTTGCAAGCGTGCATCAATTTCTACTGATTATTTTCGCACAAACATAATTGACACGCCTAGTGGGACTGATTTGCATGTTTCGACTAGGTTTGAAGTCATGTCAACAACAACAACTACAACTTTTGTACCGACAGGAGTTACTTCCTCCGGTCCATCAACAACTGAAGCAGCAAAATCAACCAGAGAAATAGGAATATCATCAGCTCTTCCGTTGCCGTTACCAGGAGCACTGATCCTCCCGATAAATCGGAATTTGGAATATGAGTTGAAAGGTTTGTATCATCCTCAGTTTCATCATAATCAAGGCACGGAGCAAACTTTGGAACACAGAACATCGTGGCTTAACGCTCAACTAGGGTTAGACGAATGGGGATGTACTAAAGAATCGGAGTATAACACACCCCAAAGTCTTGAGTAGATTATCATTGGCCAGCAAAACAATACTATCACCAGCATGTTAGCCTGTATCGCGGCGTTAGAACAATCTCTCCAAAAGGTTAACCCTAATGGAGGGGCATCACCCGAAACTTCACCAATAACGATGCGTCATTGAAAGTGCCACTATTGAATCTATCTACATCACTCACCCACGATAACCTTTGTTCTCTAATTCTTCAACACCGGTGCTAGGGTTGTCAACAAGTGGAACAAGTCAGGCCGAAGTTGTCCCAGAAAATACGCCGATACCAAACTCTAGCTGGTATTATCGAGTTGAACCGAGTCAACCTGCATTTACTCCACCAGCCAAAAATTTTACCTTTGATGGTTGTCCATTACCTTATTATGGGAGTTACCAGGGACCGGCTACATGTTTTGGCCTAACACCAACCGTTCTAGCTATGAGATGGCCACAAGAGCTCCAGGTTACCCACCAATAGGTGGATTCACTCCACCAAGAGTAATAATACCACCACCAAGACCAGTACTTCCACCAAATCCTTTGGGCGGACAAAATTGTCAGACGCAAGGTATTGAAAGCGCACATATTCAAGCGATACCAACTCCAATGACTGCTCGACCAGTTCCAGTGGTAGTCAATACTCCGCCAACAGCAAACCCTCTCCCAAACAATGATCAAAGGTTTGTGGCATATGGTAACCAACAAGGAAACTTGGCTAGCGACATACCGACCCCGCAAAGGATACCACGATAAGGAGCAGGAATTGTAATTCCTGAACAAGTCGGACAACAGGAAACTGTTCCTAGAATTCTACCAAGACATGTTCCTACAGTGGAGGAGTTGTTGGAAGAGCAACGGTGGATTGAGTATGAAGCAAACCAGGCACAAAACCGGACTAGGGAAAGAAAGAACACCTGAAGAAGGGATGTTTGGAATCCGCAAAGGGAAAATCAACCAGAAGCACAACTATACCAAGAACTTGAGAGAGAATTCCGACAGGAAGGTTTTGCACGAGAAGTGAAAGTTCCACCTGCATTTACCACAGAAGCTGGATTTAAAACTATGGTGGAAGATGTGGTCCGCAAAGAACTTGGATTAGAAGTACCATAGGTTATGGGCAAACCTTATCCCGAATATGTTGAATTTGAGCCTTTGCCGAGAAATTACCAAATGCCAGATTTTAAGAAATTTACTTCGGAGGATAATCAGAGGCCTGAGGATCATATTGGTCGCTTCGAACTAGAATGTGGAGAGGTTGGCCACAACCCTTTGTTGAAATTATGGTTATTCCCATATTCGTTGGCTGGCATAGCATTGGATTGGTACCGGACCTTAGAACCAGGATCCATTGCTGATTGGAATACTAAAAAACGAGTGTTTATTCATAATTTTCACCGTACCACGCCAAGGCTTTCGATTGTTGATTTATCATAAGTCTAGCAAAAATCCGGTGAAACAGCTGAGGCATATCTTACCAGGTTTCGACAAATGCATGCAAAGGTACCAGGAGCTACCTCAGATAAATATAAGGAATCTACCATTGTTAAGATGTCAATATCAGGAATTCAAGATTTCAAAGTAAAGTTAGTAGTAACACCACACCCAATCTGATCTCTGACACAGCTTATGGAAGTTGTCCATAACACAGAAAAGGTGATTCGAGCTGAAAGGGAATCTAAGCCAACCAAGCCCAAATCATGGTATAACAAAGAACCAATTGCAGAGGTTAATAATGTTGCTTGGAGTTCTTCTGATGATGAAGATCGGTCTTGGGATAGTGTCAATGCTGCAGAGATTATCAATTTAAAAAAGTACACATGTGAAGCATTACGCAGACCAGTTACTTCATAGACCTAAACCCAAGGAGTATCTTCAGCTGGAACTGCCAAAACTTCTGACACAGCAGCAACTGCAATATTTTACTCTTTTGACATCACCCAACAGGAAGCGATTTTTGATGACATGATGAAGACAAGCCATGTGCGGTATTGGAAAGGTTATCGACCGCCAAAACCGTCCAAAATCACTATTATGGTACGGTTCTCGTGCGGTATTCAAACATCAGTTGACCGAATTAGAGCAACGTTTTGGTGGGCATTATAATCAACCGATTCCAAGGCAAGAAGTCACTATTATGGTAGACTACCAACCACAAACATGGGTTCACAAACCAGCACCAAGAGAGATATTGCAGAATCATCTTCGACAAACGACACTTCATCCTCATCATCACGTACCACCACTAGTTCCGCAACCACAGTCAGTTTTTCCAGTAGAGTTGCAATCATCTGGTTTTAACCGCTCCTGTTTATGGTCATGTGCCTACAGTACCTTTCGGAAACCAACATGTACCAGTTGCTGCACGAGTGACCACACATGTGTCAAAGAAATCATCTGATTCCAAAGGAACGTCGGCATGGAATAGATTGTCCAAACCTAGAACACCTACTCCTGTGCGTCATCCCAGAATGATTAAACCAAAAGTGGTGAGTGATAATCAATGGCACCTAACCAACATCAAAAGTTTTCAGTTGTTCCTCTTGCTGCATCGGGTCTTACCCGTACTCAGAAATGACGATGGCAACGGTTGAGAGCTGGTTACTACAAAAATATACAATTAAACCGACAATCCAGGATGTCGTCAAGTCCACCACATAAGATGAGAAACCCTTCTTCTAAACGGAAATACTTTCGAAAGGTAGTGGATCGTAATCCTTCAGTCAATATGGATTATGTATTGCCACGGACATTCCATACTACATCTGATATACCCGCTGCTAAATCCCCGGTGTCAAGTACAGATACTGAGATGGTCGATACATTTGATACAGATGACCAAACACCACTGATGTCTCAAGGGGAGATAAAACAGAGTGGAATTCAAATAGTGGAAAGGTCTGAAAAATCATCCATCGTCATGCTAACACAGCCGAATGACATGGCTACCACTCATATTCACCTTTTATTCATTTGCGCTACCCTGGATGGTGTTCCCCTAAAACGGGTTTTAGTAGACAATGGTGCAACCATTAATGTTTTACCGTTCTCAGCCATGCGCAAGTTAGGGAAACGTTTGCTCTTGGTACCCACAGAGATATTTGTTAGTGGTTTCATCAGCGATGTTACCAGTACTCATGGAATCCTCCCATTAGAAGTTACTGTGGGTTCACAATCAATTGTTTCTGCTTTCTTTGTAGTGGATACTAAAGCATCCTACAATGCATTACTAGGCCGTGAGTGGATTCACTCGGCCCATTGTATGCCTTCTTCTTGGCATCAAGCCATTATTCTTTGGGGAACAAAGGGTCCGGAGATTATCAATGCTGACACTGCACCATTCACTACTCAAACCAATTCAGTAGAAGCTTACTATTACGAGAAGGTGGTTGGTCTTTATCAGATGTTAGGGTCGACAAATATGGTAGGCCAATGCAGGCCACCATGCGTCGTGATTGTACTCTTCCAGAATGGAAGATGTTGAGGGAAGAAGTCAACATGCCGCAGAACTATAAGCTACTTCTGCCGTCGACTCAAGCTATCATTATTGAGGAAGTTCCTGATGAAGACAATTGAACAATTATAAGTTATGGATGATGCTTCTCTTGATTTAGAGTTGGCACACGTTATCAAGAAATGGGACGCCATTGAACGTGTTTTGAAGTTGTTTGCTGATGAACGCATGTTTAAGGCAGAACACCCAGAAGTCAATTAGGAGGATGTTATTTATCATGCAGATCCAGAAACGGATAGTGATGTTATCTAACTCAATGAGTTGGCAGTCGCAGCTGACAAGTTAGAAGATGGTTCCATGGCTACTAAGGATCTTGTGATCACCGTCGACTTAGGGGATGGAATAGTTTCCAAACCAACCTACATCAGTGCTACTTTGTTTGATAATGAAAAGCAATAAATAACCACATTGCTCAAGGCTTTCCGTGACATTTTTGCATAAGTGGTTTAAATAACCACTTAAACCTGGATTCAAACCTTTCAAGCAGCCCCCACGACGTTTTTTGAAAGATGTTGTAGGCCAATTAAGGAGGAAATACAACGATTATTGGCCGTCGAATTTATTGAGGTAGCTACTTACGTCGAATGGCTAACAAATGTTGTGCCAGTCACCAAAAAAAATGGTAAGACCAAAGTCTGCACTGATTTCCAAAACCTTAACTTGGTATCTCCAAAGGATGAATACCAGATGCCTATTGCTGAAACTCTCATTGACAGATTGATTGGGTACGAAATATTTAGCTTTGTCGATGATAATGTGGGGGTATAATCATATTTATATAGCTCATGAATATGTTCCTAAAACCTCATTCCGCTCTCCGGGAGTTTTAGGGATATTTCAATGGAAAGTTATGTCATTCAATCTCAATAACACTGGCGTAACTTATCAGCGTGCCATGAATTATATATTTCATGATCTAATTGGCAATTTACTCGAAGTTTACATTGATGATGTGGTCATGAAATAGCATTCTTTCGTTGATCACCTGTGCCATTTAGCTACCTGTTTTGAACGCATGTGTCGTTACAAAATGAAACTCAATCCTCTCAAGTGTGCTTTTGGTGTGACATCTGGCATTTTCCTCAGTTTCTTGGTCCACTCTAGAGAAATAGAAGTCGATAGGGAAAGGCTAAGGCCATACTAGAATCCCGACCCCTACGCAACAAGAAGGAACTCCAGAGCTTAATTGGCAAGATTAACTTCCTGCGCCGGTTTGTGGCCAATTTGTCTTCTAAGATAAAGGCTTTTTCTCCATTATTAAAACTGCAAGTGCCTACAAATTTTTTTTGGGAAGTTGAGCATCAACAAGCTTTTGATGATATCAAAGCCGCTCTTAGTTATACGCCAGTTATGGTTGCACCAATTTCAGGCCGTCCTTTAAAATTATACATCTCTGCCACAGAAGATTCTTTGGGATGTTTCTTGGTGCAAGATGGTGCAGATGGTTTTGAAAGAGCAGTTTATTACCTTAGCTGGATGTTAACGGCTACGAAACAGAAGTACCCGACGATAGAGAAATTATGTTTAGCTCTTTAGTTTGCTGCTACCAAGCTCCGACACTATATGTTTCCAACGCTGGTTTGCGTTATCAGCAAGATCAATTTATTAGAATTGGTAAATGGATATTGGGACTCATGGAATTCCAGTTTCAACATGTTCCATAGTCAGCGGTTAACAGACAAGCTCTAGCAGATTTCTTAGCAACACATCCTTCATTGGATGATAACTGGTTCGATATTGAGGTTGCTGCTTTCCAGGTTGATGTAGTGCTTACTGTACCCTGGAAACTATATTTTGATGGTTCTGCCACCTTTCACCGGTGCGAAGCAGGAGTGGTTATTTACTCCCCTCTAGGAAAAGTGTTGCAGATACGAGTCCGATTAAATTTGTGTCACCAACATTCAGGCAGAGTATGAGGTTTGATTTATGGTCTCCATACTTAAATACACAATAGAGCATGCAATGTTGAGGTTATTGGTGATTATGCCCTTGTGGTAGAACATATGAAAAATACCATGAAACGGAGATGACATTTTAACTCAATGCGCATCCCTTAGAGATGAACTCACGTCACACTTTGATACGATCACATTTACTAATGTGTTGCGTCCTGACAACTAAGAAGCTAATGCAATGGCATAATCTGCTTCCGAATACGTTCCTGAATTAGATCCTTCGTGGCAGTATAACACAGTTGAATTCAATTTCCCTGCCTATCATGAACAAACATCTGTCCCCGTTAATACCATTTAGCCACAGGTTGATGTCGGTGATTGGAGACACCCAATTACTTAGTTTTTTCTCAATCCAGATGTTCCGACTGACATCCAGACCCGACATCGCGCTACCCAGTATGTGGTAATTGATGGAGCCCTTTATCGCAAAACTGCTGATGAAACTTTGCTCAAATGCCTAAATCATCTAGAGTCTACAGTAATTATGCTTGAGACACATGAAGGTGCTTGTGGCGCCCATCAAGACGGACGAAAAATGGTTTCGTTGATTCGTCGACACGGGTATTTCTGGCAATCCATGATGTAAGATTGTATTTCTTTCGCTCGTGGTTGTGTTGACTACCAGCGTTATGGAGATATTCCACTAGTACTAGCTGCACCCATGCAAGTTATAGTCAAACCATAGACTTTTCGATGCTGGGCATAAGACGTCATTGGCATGATTCACCCATCCTCTTCTAGTGGACACTGTTATATTCTGGTCGCTACCGATTATTTTACAAAGTGGGTAGAAGCCGTGCCATTGAAAGATGTTGACCAAAAAGCAGTCATCCGCTTCATCCAAGAGCATATCTTGTATCAATTTGGGATTCCAGAATCTGTTGTCACTGATCAAGCACAGTATTTTGTTGGGATAGATATTCAAGACTTCGCTAAAAGACGCTGGTTTCTTCCTTACCCATTCATCTCCCTAATTTGCACAAGGGAATGGCCAAGCAAAGGCTAGCAGCAAGATTTTAAAAAAACATTATGAATTGCCACATTTCAGACAATCGTAGGGCTTGGCATTCTTTGTTGCCACAAGTCTTGTGGGCTTATCGCATATCCAAATGTGGTGGAACACATGCTACACCATACGAGTTAGTTTACGGCCATGATACAATCGTACCAATTGAGCACTTAATCCCATCTCTTCATGTTACAAGTCAACATTCAATTGATTCAGTTGATTAGGCTTTGAGTATGCAGATTCAGTATGAGAAGAGTCTTATTATCAAGCAATACAATAAACATGTCCGGCAGTGTAATTTCAAAGTCGGAGAGAAGGTTTGGAAAGCAGTTTTGCCTATTGGACATCGTGATCCTAAATACGGCAAATGGACACTAACGTGGGAAGGACCCTTTGTTATTCATCGACACTTAGGCCGAAATGTTTATACCTTGGATACCTTCGATGGGAAAATCAGCGAGAGATCTATCATTGCTACTTATCTAAAGAAGTATTACCTTTCTCGTTGGGAACAGTTGGATGCGTAGCATAAAGAACAAGCTACGGAAGTTACGGAAAAACGATATTTGTAAAAATATCAAACCAAATGCTTTACCATTCATAAGACAACAAAAAACACATCAGACCGAAAAGCATTCAATAAGCTAAGGTAGCCAAAGTTTGGCACAAGTCACCTTCTTTTAGAACCACACGCAGGTGGCATGATCTATGGTTGGCCTTGGTCTGGATTGCCCTCACCAGTGCCACTTGACTCCCCAGCAACAAAACCAGGGGCTGATTGAACTTCATACTGATCATCACCTTTTCCTGTATCAACAGTTGCACTAGAAGAGGGGGTTTCTGCTAGAATAGGGATGTCTTTCAAAGTGCCCTTAAGGAAGTTCCACATTTTGGTAGCTTCTGCAATAATGGGCTGGGCATTCTCATATTGCACAGATTTTTCCTTTGTATCCTGTGCACGTTCATCTCTCATACTCAGAGCTTCTGCACTTTGTTGCGCCATCTTCTTATACAAGAGATCAACTTCTTGGCGTTATTCTCGAATAGTTTTCAACTCTGGTTCAAGCGCCACCTGTTTTGCTGCTAAATCTCTTGCTTATGCCACAGTTGCAGCCACTTGTTCCACTAGGGCCTAGGCTGTTTCTTCATATTGTAAATGCGTCATCGCTGCATGGTTGTAATCTTCCACGTGCTTTACACAGATTTCACAGCTGATCTTTCTTTGCTCAAAATTGGCTAAAAATAGACCAATTGTCGCCTTCATCGCTTCCGGCAGATCACTACCATGGATTGTATCCAATGCTTCTTTCAACTCCTGATGATAACAAGCATGGACTTGTTTTGCGCTGATTTTGGATAAGCCTTGCGTTACTCTTAATGCAGCTCCCAAAGATTGTGCTGTTTTGCCACTTGTTTTCACCACCGGTGTTGTTTCCACCATCTTATAGACCAAACGCTCTTGCAACTCTTCAGTTGACGGAATTGCCGCTGTGACACTGGTTTTCTTGGCACTTCTTTGTGACATCCTGGAGCTCGCCTGACATTTCGCCGGAGGAGAGACATGTTGTTCTGGGCTACTACCAGCATCTTCTTCCACTGACTCTGATGCCCGTTCGTTGTCATTGGCATCTGATTCATCAGCAGACAAGTTCACCGTTTGAATGCATTTCTGCAACCAACAAAAACGGTCACAAATCATTACAATGAGCACGAAAAAGCAATATTTTTCATCCGATGCAGTATCACAACAGTTTAACTACCTTCAAACTACTGCCAGCTATTTTCTTTGTTCCTGTCAACTGGGCAGACGTCCGAAGCTTTACTGGTTGCGCTAGTCCTGTTGTCTTTTTCCTTTTCGGATTTTTCTTACTTCCAGTTGCCACTGGAGTCTGGCCTATTGATGCTACATCACCAATATTCACATGTTAGCCTAGGCCTACAACAACATACTCTAAACAATCATTACCAAAGGAAAGACATGTGTTTACCTGGAGGAGCTTGTTCATCAACTATATGAGCTTTCGGGATGTCTGAGTCAATAGGCAACACCTCTTGTAGAATACCATCCAGAGCCTGCGGATATAGTGTGCGCAGCACTTGTTCCAAGAAGATATGAAAGGCAACGGATGCTTCAGGAATAATATCAAAAGGAACAACTTTCCCAGAGTGACACCTATTTGCCATCAATTCTCTCTGCTCGTAATAATCGAGCATGGTCATCTTTTCCCTACTAGATTCCCAAGTATGCGTGCAAGCTACATCAAAGAAAGGGATACCCTGCACTAAACCTAGCTGTTTAGCCACCATCACGGTTGGATAGTACTCATCATGCATATGACATTCAACAGTTTGCGGAGATAGACTCTTAAACCCATAATACAAGTCTCTGGATACTAGCAACTTTCTCCACACATTCGACAACCCATATGCACTATCATCATTCCATTCCCCAGACTCGGTCTCAACTTGTGCTTGTGCACCAAAAGTGGGATGTCAGTGTTTATATGACAATTCTTTCCATATCACAGATAAATCTGGCAGCCACAAACTTACTATTATATATAGCAACACCAGTATGGGTTACACCAAGGCACAAAGACTGATTTTCTACTAGGTTAATACATGCTACCCTTAACTGAGGAAAGTAAATATAAAACCACAAGAATAACAGCCAGTTGGACCAAACATAGTTTCATTTGGTGCTTCCCTAATCTCATGCATACTATGATACAACATTGCTAGCATATTTTCACATAAATTGATGGACTTCCCAGTAGCAAGGATGACAGCCATATGATACATATCCGTAGTCATTTGGAAAGACTTACCACATATAATGTATCGATTAAGCCACACTGCAAGGAACCAAATATGCTGCACATGATCATTGCACTCCTTCAGCAGGTTCTCTTTAATATATCCTCCATGGCCTCTCTGTTGCAGTGTACCTGCTTTGACAGCATCGGAGCCCTTACTGTCCCCATCAATAGTGACATCGGCAATAACTAGAACACCTATTATCACCGCCACATCTAGCAGGGTTGGAGTCATCAAACCCCACGGGAAACAGAAGACATTGCTGGAATTACTCCAGAATCTCGATGCTACCCCAAGCAAGACCTTGTTGTCGAAAATCCTCATATGGCAGAAGTGAATTAGATTATATATTCCGGCTTTCTTCCTAGTCGCCGCATGATACTTCTCCGTCATTTGGCCCACTTGCAGAATTCTTGATGAACATCACCTTTTTCCGACGGCCATGGCCACCCATAGATACGCCCAAAACCGGTGCACAAGAACCTATGGGACGGATTTTCTGGATGCAGCACCGGAACATATTGACGGAACGTGGCATTATCCGCCATGAAACTAGGCCCCGGAGAATAGTGACCCGACGGTCCATGTGGATTGAGCAGTTCATCAAAATCCGGCGATAAGGCCAGTATTTCTTCCAGCTTCACCTTCTGAGTTTTTGCAAGTTCTGCATCAAACTTCACCACATACATCTCAGCCATTGCGATTCAAAAGATTTGTGTTTTTTCCAGTTTGAGATTTGCTTTGGTAAAATCAATAGGAGATGGAAACAAAGATTTTGAATTTTGAAATTAGGGAGAAAAATATGAACTGACTGTTGTGGATAAGCAGCGTCTTTAAGAGAAGGATACTCCTCAATTTGCGGGATTGGATTTTGATTCCCTACGCGTTCTCACAACAAACAGATTATTTTGGAACAGATCTCTTTCAGTTTTGTTTCATTCAAAAATGTTACCTACGTCACGCCATTGATTGGGGGGGTCACCATACACCATTTTTCAATCGAACTTGTGGGCCGCTACTTATAGGTCAATTCATTGTTGGCCCGATGGATATTCAAAAGGTACACCACATTGTTAAAATGAGCTATGTCTTGGGGGGCTTTATGTTACCATCGATTTTAATTAAAACCGTGTCGGCCCAACAAAAGTGGTGAATCGGCCCAATACACCATGTTACAAGAACTCCACATCCGACGCGGAGAAAAGAAATTCATCTTTGAATCGGAAAAGAAGACGCGTCGAAAGCCCAACCCAACGCAAGAGAATACCAATTCTGGATCGGAGAAGAATTGCGATTGTAGCGGAGAAAGGAAATCAGAAACAAAAGTCAATTATAATTCGAAATCGACAACACCTAATTCAATTAGGAATCGGAGATCGCGCCGACTCAGATGATTGCCGAACCCTATATAAAGAGAGAGCTAGGGCAACGCAAGACATAACTCATCATCAACACAAACAAAACACAAGCTGCAAAGCTCTTTTCTTTCTTTTTCGTACCCTATTGTTCTTTTCAGCACTTTCACAAGTCTTTTTTATTGATTTACTCTTTGTAATTCGTTGAGCTCATCAATTTACAAGCAATTCGGTCTTTATTCAAGTTGTTACAAGTTTTAAACTCCTTTTCTTTATGCCTAGCTGAATATTGCATCTCACAAGTTACACACTTTCGTCTGAGATTGTTTGTAAGCATGCATCGATTTCTACTGGTTATTTTTGCACAAACAACTTCGGTGGTCCTTGGAGATCTTGATGTTATGCCAAATCGTGATGATATTCAACTGTAATGATAACATTATGCGGCCCTTGAAGGTCGTCGCGACTTTGTCGCAAGTAATGAGTAGTACTACTTGTATTACTGGGTCCCTTGCTTTAAGATTATCCATAACATTGCAACCAAATGAACTGAAATAATAGCTTGGGAAATCCGAACCAAGCATTGTCGAAGATACATCCACTGTTGTAAAATAAAGACAAGGCAGCAACTCACAATAGGCAGTGAGAGTCCAGGACTGACAAAAAGAGTGGCAATTGGTCCTTCCTTTAAAGTAAGTTAACTCTAAAGTCCAAGATCTTAAGGCAACCAAAACACTCAGCTCGTATGCAATCAACCCAATGTCAACTGAATAGCTAATCCAGCCATTAATCAAAAATCCAGACCCTTAGATGGAAATGTAGTTAAACTAAGGTAATTATGGGTAATAAGCTCATAAAAAATACTGCAAAATAATTTAGATGGTTTGGCTGTCCACTATACCCAACAATGACATAAATCAGGCACTTCTAACTCTTCATCCTGCACTAGACTCATAACCAATTCAGAGAGATAGATATGCAAAATCACGAGAAGATTAAAGGTTTTCCATCATAGAGACATAGATGTGCTATCTTGTTGCTTGAGTTGATGGTAACACGATCCACTGATTTGTTTTGGTCTGTTGATACTGCTAACGATGAAAACTACAAACAAGAGACACATAAAACAAAACATACCTGAAAGTGCAGTCCATGGGTTGAACCCCCTTTAAATCCAGTAGCAACTCAAACCCAATCAAAAGTCCTTCCTAAAATGTCCTCCATTAAGATTTCGAAAGAATAACCAAGACTTCTAATGGCACAAAGATAAGTATAGAGAAAACTCACAGAGATGACTTTGTCATAAGAGTTTAATACTCTTTTTATCTTGAAGGAAAACATTCTTATCATCGGATGGTGTACCCCTTTAAAACACGTTATCCAGTTGATCCATGATCTACTCAATGAGTGAGCTTAATCCCAAAACTAGAGAATTCATTAGTAGAAGAAGAGCAAAGAATTCATTAAGGCTCTGATTGGTTGTATGGAATTGGACTCCAATTCCAATTCTTGTGTTTGACTGATAAAAATAAAAGTTCTGAAATTGGAATTATAATTCAAGATGGGGTTCAATTCCATGTTTTCAATTCTTTTGTTTATGAAAAAAAGTGGGTCTCATAAGTGTTGTGTGGCACTGATTCCTTTTTTTATTTTTGTTTTCATTTTTTCTTTTAAGTTCTTCCTCCATAAACCAAGTTTACATTTCTAGCCTGCATTGCTTTTTTTTTTTTTTCAATTTTTTCAATTTTTTTTTTCTCTTTTAGTCTTTTTCATCAAATTTTCATTTTCTTAATTTATATAACATTTTGATTAAAAAAAAGCAGCAAAATCTCTTTAACTCAATATAATATTTTATTGCGAGAAGTTTATCAAAATATTTCCATACTCAAAATGTATTAAAAAAAATACTAATAACTGATTGTTCTTCCTTTGGCCAAAGAATTTTTTCTTATTATATGATAGTAAATGATGTAAACTTTTTCTGAATTTTCTCCAAACAAGTTTGTTCATATTTATTATGTACATTCGGTGTACTAAAACTAAGACTTTCCTAGTCCCAAAATGATTGTCCAGTTTAAATTTTCATTGTAAATTATTCAAACTGGATAATTATTTTAGGGCTGTGAAAATATAATTTTCAAAAGTTCCAAAAAACAGATTTGACCCGGGATTTAATTGTTTATTGAGTGAGAATTTACTTTCATATTAATAAATTTATGTAATAAAATTTTTTATATACATTTATAATGAGTTAAGATAGCATATATTTTTAGTGCAATACTTAAAATAAAAATCCAAACTGGAAATAATTTAGAGAAGAGGGAGTAAAACTTTAGTTGTATTTATCCAATTTACAAAAGAGTAGTGATACGTACAAAGAAGAAATGACAAGGAAAATTTACAAGGAATGATGTGCCAAACATCTAAACTATACCCTAATCTTAAATGCTTAAACCCCGTATGGAAAGTCTTTGAAATGGATGGGTGAGATTATTTACTTGTCATTTTTCCTTGTAATTTTTCCATGTACCTATCATTATTCTTTACTAAATATAATAAAAATCGGTAATGCCCTTAGTAATAATATTGATCTTTATGATACTTTTTTATAATTTAATCGATAATGTTTATTTACAGTATAATAATGTGCATGGGCTTATTATGAGCGTAATAATCAGTAACATACACAGTACTTTGGTTGGGGCCATTGTTTAAACTTGAAGGGCAGACATCTTAGAAATCCGCTTTGTGGTCTGGGGAGTGTTTGTATCCAATTCCTCTTCCGGGAACATGCCTGATTTGTTGTATTTGTTCGATCTTGAAAACTTTGATTGAAGCTTGATGATACGTTAGTATAAACGAGTAAATAGACATATCAATAGTTTTAAGATTCTTTTGGAGATGTATCTCCACGACATCTTCTAGTTATTTCTCTCTTCAACTAAAATTTCTTAATGCTAATTTAAGTCTATGGCCATATGACAAAAACAAAATCTGTCAGATCCGGCGAGGACCGATATGGTAAAAGGTAAAATAAAAGAAGAAAAATTAAAGAAAAAATAACAAAATCGATTAAATTCTTCGCTGCCTTGTACAAATGAAGGTGACGACCATCTAGAAAACCCATCATGCGCGCCAGTCCTTCTCTCTAGAATTAGAGTCCTTCTCTCTCCTTGTGAGAGTATAGTTCTCCCCGTGGGCAGGAGTTTACTTGCTTTTTAAAATTTTCATCAAAATGTTCAAAAAGGAACATAGATCTATATTGAAATGATATCATCTAATGTTTTATGAATAATACATGAGCACTTTGATGGTCTGTTGAATACCTATTCTCTAAAAATCCCTTCTAAGTATTTACTACTTCAAACCCATTATATTAAATTAACTGCATGTTTTTCCGAAATTGACCAAATTCTCCACTATTTTCCTCAGATCTTGACCATCCACCATAAGGAAATCAGTGCGGAATTTTGACATGTCGCCAACGTTGAGGCATGGAAAGTGAAATCCTAGAAAAATTTGAGACTTTGTCTCTCTCGTCAACTGAGAAAGAAAGGGTGGTGCTGGGGGAGGATGACACCAAAAGAGGAAGAGAGGAAGGGATTCGAAGTCTCATCGGGAAAATTTTTGGGGATAAAAGGATGAAATTTTATGGGGTTAAAAACGCCATAGAGAAGTCTTTGAGGCAGAAAAGTCTGGGGAGAGTGGATAAATTGCAATCCAACACTTTTCAATTCATCTTCTCCAAGGAGGCGGAGAGAGATGCAGTCATGCGGCAACGGCCATGGTCCTTTGACGGCCATTTTATGGTGTTGGAAAAATGGGCTGACGACATAGATATGGATACAGAGATCTTCAACTTCTCGTCAGTTTGGGTCCAGATCTGGAACACCGCTGTCCACTGGATCTCAAAGGAGATTGGCCAGAAGTTGGGGAGGATGCTGGGAGAAGTTCGTGATGTTATAATTCCTGATGTGGGGGGAACCGAATACAAACACATCAAAATCCTTGTGGAAATGGACCTAAGAAGACGATTGGAAAGGGGGACATGGCTGACCTACAACAGTAAAGAGGTAAGGGTTGTTTTCAAATATGAGAATCTTCCTGGTTTCTGTTAATATTGTGGGCATATAGGCCATTTTGAAAAATCGTGTGAGAAAAGGGAAATGGACATAGAGAATAAGTGTTTGAAAGAAGGGGAATTTGGGCCTTGGATGAAAGCTGGGTACTGGAAGGAGGGGAGGTTAAGGACATGGCACAAGGGCATAATGGGGAGAAGGAAGGAACGTTAGTAGGGGATGTTTCTAAAAAGAATGTGGGCATAAGTATTGGTGAAGGGGGAAATGAGAATAGAGGGGCTGGGGAAATCAGCACGAGGAAGGTAATTTAGGGAAGGATAAAATTAGTAGCTTTGATCTAGAAGGGGACCTGATAAAGAAGTCTGATGATCCTTTGGTCTCTGAGCAATAGGGGCTGGCAAGTAAAAGGGAGAAAGGAGAGTGTAGTGGAGTACTAAAATGGACGGATGTAGTTAAAAGGGGTTTGAGGGTAGAGGAGGAAGAGTATGGGAAATCAGAACAGATGCCTGGCGAAAGGATGAGAGCTCTCACAGACCTCCTAAATAGAGCTAGGCAAGCTGGGAAAGAACCCATTGTAGGTGGTGGGAACTCAGATTGGGATGATGATGTCGAAATGGAACAGAATATTGAAGTAGATGATATGTCAGATGAGGGGGAACCATTTACTGACTTTGGAGGATGGGGGGAGAGACAGGCACTAGGTGATATAACAAATAAGGAAATGCAGGAAGGTGAAACAGTGAGCATGGGTGGGGTAGGAAATAAGAGAAACCAGTGGAAGAAACGTGCAAGAATAACTAAAGGAGATAACAAGGAAAAGGGAAAGGGGAAGAAACTAGGGAAAGGAGATGTAAATGGAAAGAGAATGAGGGGACCTGAAGTTGAAGAGGAACAAAACAGGGCTGCAAAACTAAAAAGAAGGAAGGATGTGGTGATATCGAATGTGGAAAACAGAAATGAATGTGAAGGAAATAAGGAGAATCAGCTATATGAGGTGGGGGTAGCCAGCCTTGATTGGCCCCAAGTTTCCCAATGAGAGTCATTGCGTGGAACTGTAGAGGAATTGGCAGACCTTCTACAGTTTGACAACTGAAAGAGTCATGTCGTCTCTATAATCCGGAGTTGGTGTTTTTGTGTGAAACAAAACAAAAGTTTGGTTTTGTTGAGATGATCGGTAAGAAGTTGGGATTTGGGAATAGATGGCAGATGGTTGAGCCTATAGATAGTAGGGGTGGGATGGTGATATGGTGGGGAGCAGAGGTTAGTATTCATAATATATTAGTTACTAGTTTCAGTATAGAGGTAGAATATGAAACAAAGGAAACAAATGGAAGGGTTTGGGGGATTTTTGTATACGCTAGTACGGATGGAACTGAAAGAGCACAGCAATAGAAAGAACTATTGGTAAACTCATTAGGTGGGGGAACAGGTGGTTTATTGGGGGTGATTTCAATGAAATAAGGGAAGGTAGAGAGAAACAAGGTGGCAGAGTTAGGAGTGCCAGTAGCTTTGAAGTTTTTAAGGAGTTCATAAGAAAAATGGGGATGGAGGAAATGGCTCATCAAGGAAGGTTATAGACCTAGTCAAATAACAAAAGGGGAAAGGAATTCATTGAGGAGAGGCTTGACAGGTTTTTTGGTTCAATGCGTTGGATGCTAGAAAATGAAAGGACTGTGGTGTCACATGTAGAGAGTTACTCATATGATCAATGCCTACTGTTGATGGACACAGATCCGACAAAACAAGAGAAGAAGAGTAGGTTTTGTTTTGACAAAAGATGGATTGGGAAAGAGGAGATTACTGAGGTAGTGGAAAATACATGGAATGAGGAAGTAGAAGGTTCACTGATGCATAGACTCTCGATGAAGATAAAAAAAATGTAGGTTGGGGCTTTTAAGGTGGAACAGGGAACAATATACCAATACAAGCAAAGGCATACATGAAGTAAACTTGGAGATGAACCAAATGAAGGAATTGGAGGGTGATAGAGACTGGGGAAGATGGAAAGAACTATCTGACAAGTTAGACAAAGCAAATGAGGAGGAAGAAAAGCTCTGGGCACTAAAAAGCAGGAATGGTTGGTTGAAAGAGGGTGATAAGAACTCAAAATTCTTCCATGCCTTAACACTACAAAGAAGGAGCAGGAACAAAATGGAGAGGCTGGAAAGAACAGATGGATCATGGTGTGTTACAGAGGAGGAGATTGAGAATGAAGTAACATCTTTCTATGTGGATCTGTTTAAGTCTGAAGACTCACCAGGATGGAAGGAGCTACTGAATGATATGCCAACCACAATCACAACGCAGATGAATTTTGTACTTATACACCCTGTGGAGGAAGGAGAGATAAAAAATGCACTGTTTGGAATGAACCAAACCAAAGCACCATGCCTACATGGTATGACCCCTTTGTTCTTCTAATCTTTCTGGAATATCATTAAACCTGATTTATGTAGTGTTGTTAAAAGTTTTTTCCAGTCTACTTGCATGCTGAAATCTTTAAACCATACCTTGATATCACTTATTCCGAAAATTGATAAACCCAGTAAAATATCCCAATATAGACCAATAAGCTTAAGTACTACTGTTTATAAAATAATATCAAAAATTTTAGCGGATTGATTAAAACCTCTTTTATCTTTTTGAATCAGTGAAAATCAGTCGACCTTTTTTGCTGGCAGACAAATTTTGGATAATGTTTGTATTGCTCATGAATATATCCATCATTTTAATAATTTGAGAACAAAAAAAGTGGAATTTGTAGCTATAAAACTTGACATGGCAAAAGCATATGATAGAGTAGAATGGAGATTTCTTGCCAATATGTTGATTAAAATGGGTTTTGACCTCCAATTTGTTGGATGGATAATGAAATTTGTTAGTACAACATCTTTTTCATTTAATATAAACGGGGAAGCTAAAGGATACATTACTCCTTCTAGAGGGATTAGACAAGGGGACCCACTGTCCCCTTACCTTTTCTTGATTGTTTCAGATGCTTTTTCACATTTTATAAAACTGGTTGTTGGGAGAGGGGAAATGAGGGGGTTGAAAATTAGTAAACATGGACCTGAGATCACTCACCTGCTTTTTGCTGATGATGCTTTATTATTTTGTAAAGCTGATTTAGACCAGGTGCAGTGTGTTAAGAAAATACTGTCAGAATATGGGCGGTGTTCGGGCCAAAAAGTGAATTGGGAAAAATCATCGCTTTTCTTTAGCAAAAATGTATCCCCAACTAAGAAAGCTTTGATTTGTGCAGAACTAAATGGAATAACGTTCAAAGGAAGTCTAAGTATTTAGGTCTACCACTGGTGATTGGGCGATCAAAGGCAGAGGTTTTCAAATATGTGACAGAAGCAGCTGATACGAGAATCAAAAGCTGGAAGTGTCAGTTCCTATCCATGGCTGGGAAGGAGATCTTATTGAAATTAGTGGTACAAGCTCTTCCTCTTTATGCTATGTCCTGTTACAGATTAACTGATAATGTCTGTAAGAAGATTGAGAAAGAGATGGCAACTTTTTGGCGGGGGGATGGTGATGACAGAAGGAAGATTCATTGGGGCCATGGGAGAAAATGGCAAAGGAAAAAAGACCATGGGGGATTGGGATTTAGGGATCTTAGATCAGTTAATGAAGCAATGATGGCCAAGCAGATATGGAGGTTAATAGCAGAACCAAACACTCTGATGGCGAAGGTGATGAAAGAAAAGTACTTCCCACATTGTCCATTGGGACAATTTCAACAAAAGGGATCTAATTCCTGAATGTGGAAAAGCTGGTTAGGTGCAAGCAGGGGGGTGCTAAGGAAGCTAAAATGGAAGATTGGAGATGGGAAGACAGTAGATATGTGGCTGGATAACTGGTTGCCGGATGGTTGTGGTGTGGGAGTTCATAATAGAACTGTGAATGAGCTGAATCTGACGAAGGTGGCACAACTAATAGATACTAGAACAGGTACATGGAGAAAGGAGCTTTTGTAGCAAATACTAGTACCTGAAGAGATGAACAAGGTAATTCAAATACCTATTAGTAAGTGTCGGGGCCAGGATGTACAGGTTTGGAGCTATGAGGTTAATTGGCAATTCTCAGTCTCTTCTGCGTCAAGAATATAGTAAAAAGAAAGAATGATAGCAGAAGGCAAGATGAATCTAGCAAGGGGAGGGCAGTATCAAAGAAGGTATGGTTGAGAACCTGGAAAATACCAATTAAGCCTAAACTTAGGCATTTTGTTTGGAAGATTTATAGGGGATGGGTGGCAGTTAATACAGTATTGAAAAACAGAGGTATGGGGGTAGATAGGGTATGCTGTCGATGTGGTTTAGGGGAGGAAAGCATAGAACATATGTTGTTCTCTTGTGAGATCACAAAGAGAGTTTGGAATTTATCTCCAGTCAGCTGGGAAGGGTTGAGTGCAAGAACAGTAAACTTTGCAGATTAGTGGAATGCTCTAATGATGATTGATGAGGGTGGTAATCTGACAGAGAGGATAGAACTCACTGTTTATCTGTTGTGGCAGATTTGGAAGTCTAGAAACACTTGGTGTTTTGAAGGGAAAAGAGTGGAAGCCATGGATGTGGTGCAAGCAGCAGTAAGAGAATGGCAAGAGTATAAAGAAGCACAACCAAAAATGCATGGATCAGTTCCTAAAACAGTTTAGCAGGGAGTACATGATTTAGAGCTTCAACGATGGAAACCGTCTGAGAAAGGAGTTGTTAGAATAAATGTCAACTCAATGATGAAGACAGGTGATCATGAAGCAGGTTTGGGCTTCTGTGTTAGAGATACTGAAGGAAAGATGCTACTGGCTATGGCAATGCATCAGGGCAAAGTACTGAGCCCCTTTGCTGCTGAACTGGAAGTTATAAGGTCAGCTTTAGATGAAGTCCGTAGGAAAGAAGTCAAGAATGTTGAAGTCCAATTAGATGACAAGATTATTGTAGCTTGGTTACAGAGAAAAATTCTCCCAATTTCAGATGTTATTACAATAGTCAAAGACATCTTTTTGTTGAAATCATTCTTTGGTTGTTGTAAATTCTTGTATATCTGTAAAGAGTGGAACTCAACTAGTCTCAATCTTGTCAAATTAGGCTTATCTAACAAATGTACACAAAAATAGAAAAAACCAATCCCCTTTGTGATTAGCTGAGATGTTTAAGGCAAATTGTCTTACTTGCTTGTAAAATCTGTATTATGTTCTTGATTTTCTTATAATCAGAAATGAATGCCGCTTTTGATAAAAAAAGAAAAAAAGAAAAGAAGGTGACGACCATTTAAGCCGTCTGATTTCGCAGACTATTAAAAAATTTCAATTAAGTCCTTGATGCACCAAAGTCCAAAAAAACTTTGGGCCCAATGAGGATTTGGATCCGGAATGAAGCCCAAATTATTTGAACCACACAACCGACTTATTTTCACCTAACTACTACATAATCCCTCTGCCCCAAAATTATTGTCTACTTTACCAAAAAAAATTTTGTCTCAAAATTATTGTCCGATTTGACTTTTTATCAAATAAGTTATACATATACCGTTTAGTCAAAAGCAACAGTTTAACCGGAAAACCAGTATTCCCAAAGAGAAGCGTTTTGCGTTATTCCCAAAGCACAAGAAGCGAACAACACAGAAAACAAAGGTTATACTCCAACATCTCGAAGCGGCAGCGAGAGCTGGAGGTTACAATGTGCTGAGTGGTTGTCAGAAAGGAAACATAGAGAAGAAATTCCAGCAACGTTGGAATTGAAACTGTAATGGATCGATTTGAAAAGGCATCCGACGAAATAATAATCGTATGGATGAATATCACAGTAAGAACTTTCTCAAAATCGAAAGAATTCATATGGTTCAATTAGCACAAGCGCTCGGTTCACAGATGAAGAACTCTCTCCGATCTATGATGGCGAAAAACTTTTCGGTGAAATAGAAGGATTATCTTCACAAAGAAACAAATTGAACCTAGATTAAAAAGATTGAAACTCGAAATTATATTCTTCATCTGAAAATTTGGTTTTATTATAGCTATGTGTCTCGCCGAAGAGTAATTGAAGGCGTTATTATGGGGTTTTGAGATTGATTTTTGAGTCGGGGAGCGAAAGTGAAGAAGTAAAAGAAGTTTTTCTCCTTCATCGATTAAACCAGTTTATGTATATATTTAGGGGTATCTTGGGAAGTTTACTTCAAATTTTGTTGAGTTTGACTAAAAATAAAATTTTATAACTTGATAAAAATTGCGCAATAATTATGGGGAGTATAAAATAGAGATGCGATGTTGTCTCGGAAAGTTTTTTTTTTTTTTGTTAAAATTCTCGGAAAGTAGATTTCGCGGAAGAGAACGTCTCTAGAACCAGCGAAAAGGTGGAAAAAAAAAAAGAAAAAAAGCAGCGAATACTCTGCTCGACTTCAATTTCCTGTTTAATTTTTTCTTTTCCCCATCAAATTAGGGATTGTTTTGGCGTGCTGTTTAGTATTCCTAGTAGAATTTTACTTATATATTTTTTTTTCATATATACTTAAAATGCGTGCGATCTGAACGGCAATTAGGGTTAAAGCAGTCTTGTCGATTAAATTTAGCGAAGGAGGGATGTCGTGGGAGATTGATCTCAGCCGACCTGATCAAAGGCCTCTTTTTTCCAACACCGACGTCGCTCCTAATTGGGTTAGTTTCTTTAATTGTTCCAGGTTTAAGGTTTCCCCTTGCTTTTTGATTATCATTATTTTCGTGTTTTTTTTATTTATTATTTATTTAATTTTTGCTTTTTGTGGTTGTATGTTTTTAGTTTCATGTACCTGGAGGGGCATTGGATTATAAAAACGGGTCTGATTTTTGGAGAGCGGGTCTCGAGATGCTGAACGAGGTAAAATTGGACGCTTTCGAACTCCCCACTTCAATCTACTTTTGTTTCCTTGTTGAATTCCTTATAGACATCATGTGTATATGATTTTGAGATGAGGCAGTCAGTACATATATACTGGAGTTATGAATAAGTGTGTCTTGTGGACTTTGTGTTTGGGGCGCTTATTCTGTGATTTGATTTGTTTTTTGAATTGTTATTGTGGTGGAAGGAATTTGATTTCGGTGACATTCCCGTGAGAGATGACCTTGTTTTCCCTGATGATGATGATGACGACACTGTAAGTTCTCTCTCTTTTTTTTCCTCCTTTTTTCTTTTTTCTTCTCCCCTTCTGGTTTGTTCTATATCTTTAATGTCCTGGTGGTTGTGTTTGTAGCCTAGTGATGAATCCTCTGAGACAAGAAAAGGATCCACATGTTTGGCTTTGGTTTTTAAAGAAGGGGCTATGGTAGCTGTTGCCCACTCCCATCCTATCAGTCCAGGTGAGTTGTGTCTTACTTTGGTTTGTATTAGTGTGCATGTTGTGTTTTAGATACGTTAAATGAGCCACTAGCCACTAACCCTCTCTCTGCATTCCCCATCAGACAGGTTGCCTGAGAATGTTTTTGCCCCTGATACTCGCACGCTTGCCTTATTTTCTGGGAAAATTGCAAACTGGGGACCTTTTCTCAGGGATTTCGGAAAGAAGGTACCTATTCTCATGTCCTTTGGGCACTTTGTGTGTATTCTGTCTCAGATCACATGGTATAACGGAAGTCTCTATCTTCCTATGTTTTAATTGCAATCTAGAAAAGACCATGTCTAGCTCTTTTTTGAGGGATAATGCTATTATGACATTAGGGTACCTTCAACAATGTATGTCTCCCTATGTTCATGGCTAGAAGGTTTAATAGGTTTGTTGTCTATCTTAGTGCTCTTTGCATGGATGTTCGGAGGGGAGCACTTCCCTTGAAGCTGCGTCGCAGTCAATGGTTGACTTTCTGTCTTCTTGCCAAGAGGAGGAGGGGTTGTCAGAGTCAATGATTGTAGGGTGGGATGGACAGGTATTGTTACTATTCTTCCTTTTCGGATTAGTTTCAAAGATTTTGATCCGGCCCTCTTATTCTCATGTATCATGAGTTTTACGTCTTCATGTAGGTTCCTAGCTTGTACGCCATGAATGACAAGGGAAAGCTGCTTAAATCAAATTTTACGGCCATTGGACGTGGATCAGAATCAGCCTTTATTAGTGTGGAACTCAGGCATGACTCATTTTCCTTTGTTCTTGTCGAAATGTCGAGGGTGTGATATGATATGATTAAGTAATTTTCTTGTCCTTTTTGTGCGGACTTTTTTAGCGAAATACTGATCTTAGTTTGTGTGTAGGTATCGTTACCATCTGTCTTTTGCTGAAGCCAAAGGGTTGGCCGGGCGCGCGATGTGCCTTTCTGCAATTGATACTGTTAGATCTGGTGATGAAAGTGATCGTTTCTTTAGTGGTATGTCTGTTGTCTACCCCTGTTGTTTCCATACTTGTTTCTATTAATCTGGTGATTGGGAGGTCCATCTATTTTTCTTTTCTGACGATATGCTTTTTTTCTGTTTAAAAGTTTATCATGTAGGACCTAATGGGCGTATGCTGATTGCCTCTGAGGAAGTAGAAGAATACTACCGAAGGATCACTTCCTGGTAGAAGCAGATTTCATGAACTGAGGCTTCTGAAGGACGTTTGTATAAGTGGATGGATATTGTAATGGGCAAATTCTAGTTAGAGATCAACTTTTTATTCTCTTTTGTGCTTATGACTCTTTAAGGAGATCTTATATGGGCAAATTTAAGCTTTTAGTTTTGGGATATATTTGTCTGGAGGCATGGCTTTGCACTTTTTCGCAGTATGTTCCTGAATTGTTCAGGAGTTTGTGCTTTTAGTATTTGTTTTGGGTATGCATTCATAATTCTGCTATTAAGTTCAATAGCTTAATTAAGTTCTCAAGTAATAAAGTTGGAAATCTGGTTACTTTGTTTTCAGCAATCATTAGAATAAGAATCTTTCAATGATTTTGCTATCCTGGAGAATTACTGGAATATCAGGTTGTGTCATTGTTTAAATCGGTTAGGGGTGGTCTAAATAGGAAACTAGAAGGTGATTACTAGTTGTCTCTGGTTTTGGCTTATATGCCTATAAATATTCTACTCCCCTAAAGTCAGTTTTCCAGTAATAAAATTCCTGCAGAAAAGCCTAGACCCCTTGGATCAGCTAGCCCTAGGATTCCTACAGTGTGACGCCAAAGGACCCCTAAGAGTGATTCTTAGGGTTTTCCATTTATTTCCCGGTCGTTTTACTACAGCTTCCTACTAGGTACTAGTAGTGCAACACGTATGTTTCCCGGGAGAGGTAAAACTCTACCTTATGAATCTGTGGCATAATGTAAACTGCTTTCGTATTTTGATTAATTTTATTGTGTAAGAGTTCAGTTTGAATCATAAATCTAACTAACATTATACTGGATATCAATTTTATCATGCTCGATTTCTTCACTTGATGCAACCTATTGAGCACCAGGGGTAGGGATCATCGTCTATGAGCAAGACTGATAAAATCACTTGAAAATTTATTTTGATCACAAATCGAATTATTCAAATTCCTTTCACTTTTATGCCCAACTCAAAAACATCAATACTACATTTCAATTCATGGCTATAACACTACCCCCTTTGATTTAAAGTACATTTAAGCTGAAAAACATTAAAAAAATAAAATAAAATAAAATTCTTAGCATTAACCTTCTTACTTATAGAACCCTTACATATTTCTTCAATAAGAGATTGTGTTCTCATTTGTCTTGCACAAACTTTGGTAAATGATGAAAACTGATTAAATGTAAGAAAGAGAAACTTGAACACATGCCATTTATCTTATTGAAATCGAATGACACTCCAGTAGATCCCATACGGACAAGATTAAAAAAAATAGTAACAGTGAAAGATGATATTACTGTTCTAAACATGATGCCTTAGTGTTCCGTGGCCGAATTTTTTTTTTTAATGGAAAAAATTCTAAATATAAAATTAAATTTACGAATATTTGGTATACAAATGTTTTTCTTTTAACATTTTTCTGTCTATTTGTTTTTCAATTTCACTGCTACTGAGGGAATTTGTTGTCAATCTGTTTTCCATGATTACATTAGGAAATTTGTTTCCTATTTGTTTTGCATGATTACCATATTAAGAAAAGTTTAAAAGTTAACTGGTTAATATAATAGTTATTAGAGGCATCAATTAATGGCTATTCCAATTTTCTAGGGTTTAATAACTGTTTAATTAAGGATAACCCCAATTTTATGGGAGTTAATGATAAATTTTTTCCATTTAAAAAACTTAAAATTAAGACAATGAGTCCTAGGAGTCGCAAAGGGAGATGCTTTATTTTTTTGTCTTGGGCTTGTCTTAGTTATAGAATAGATTAATATTCCTTTGCGATCTCCTTCAATTTACCAAAGGTTTAGGGTCATAACCAGCACACTTCGCGAATCTTGCACGCATTTTAAGTACTTCCTCCGTCTCATAATTATTGTCAGGTCGGCTGAGATCAATCTCCCACGACATCCCTCCTTCGTTAAATTTAATCGACAAGACTATTTTAACTCTAATCGCCGTTCAGATCGCACGGTATATATGAAAAAAATATATATAAGTAAAATTCTACTAGGAATACTAAACAGCACCGCCAAAACAATCCCTAATTCGATGGGGAAAAGAAAAAAATTAAACAGGAAATTGAAGTCGAGCAGAGTATTCGCTGTGCTTTTTTCTTTTTTTTTTTTGGTTACCTTTTCGCTGGTTCTAGTCTTCTAATCTAACTTTCCAAGAACAACATCGCATCTCTATTTTATACGTAGTAGTGGGGTGAAAATAAGTGGGTTGAGTGGTTCAAATCATTTAGGCTTCGTTCAGGGTCCAAATCCTCATTGGGCCCAAAGCTTATTTGGACTTGTGAGAAACAAAATAAAAAGTTGTAGACTTGGAAAAATTGGAGTGAAGTAGTAGTACATTTGTTAATATACCAAATCCTAAGGCATTTTAATTTTGTTCAAATTTCACGTTGATAAAAAAATCTTAAAAATATTTTATAACAATTAAGAGAAAAAAAATATAAAAATATATTTTTTAATTTTTTTTTGATTAATTAAAAATACATATTAGGCGAAAATTAAAATAAATTAAAATACTTTATATAAAAGACCGGAGAGAGTATTATGTTTGGGTTCATAATTCTCCTCTCTTCCATGAGATTGGATCCTCGATAGCCAGAATGAACTTCGCTTGTTTATCGTACATACTTCCGATTATGTTGTTATTAACATTGTTCGAGCTTGAACCTGGGATTAGTTAAGTACTGATCAACTTCTATGTAATCAGTACAATAATCTTAACGCAGACAATGGCAGAGGAACTGTAGCAAGAATGGCTGATGATACATTGACAAAGCTCACATGAATTAGGGCCAAAAATAGAGGGCTGGGAATTTTTATGTGGATAAGAAATCTTGAAGGGAGGCATCCACGTTACCAAATTTTGGCGCATGCAAAAAACAAAGATTTGACTGGTAAACAGTCATAGCAACACAGAATTCATAGATTTTTCCTGGATTGGTCTAAATTGGTCTTGTCTTTCAAATAAAGCATAAGAAACCATCAGCATGGGCTAATCATACCTGATGTTTTCCCCTTGCCCCCCCCCCCCGCCTTTCAATAATTCATTCATTTTTCACCCCAACCCTTTTTTTCCCCTTCCTTACCTCTTAGTTGCCAATTTGCCAGTGAGAACTTCTATTTATATGGTGGCCTTTTCCTCTTTGACCACCAAAAGACCCGGAAATATTGTGCAGCAACATCTTTTGCAGTTATGAGGTCTTCAGTCTTCTTTTCCAACTTCTTTTTAATAATGGTGATCATTTTGGTTTCCATGGATGCAATGAATCCTGCTTCGGCTTCTTTGGCTCTTCGGCCAGGAAGGCGATCCATCAGCGAAGGGCGTTCTTACCATGGCCCGAAAGGAGTACAACAAGTTAAGGTACAGTACTGAAAACTTCCTTCCTATGCAAAATGCAAACATTCATATGACAAACCATAATGCAAACAGAAGATGACGATTTAATATTTTAGCTCTTCATCTTACAATGCGTTCTCCTAAAGGCTCAATAACACTGTGAAGATTACATGCTGTATATGCAATTGCAGGGCCTTACTTTTGACAAGGCAGAGCAGGTTGCTGGGCATGGAGCGAAACTTACAAGCAGCTACTCCAATGCATATTTCCCTGAAACTCAAAATTCAAGCAACATGAATGACGAGGAGATTGTCTACACTATCGATTATCATGGGGCGACTACTCATCCTACACCAACACCCAAGCATCCTGGGCCGACTACTCATCCTACACCAACACCCACACATCCGTGACAATAGTGATTCACCAATAAACACACGTACTTATCATTTGAACAACTAGATGTGGATATAGCAAAGTAAGAATAAGAGACATGGGAGATCAAATCTAGATTATTGGATACTGTAATATCACTGTGTAATACATTGTTTTTATAGGAAGAGAGGATAACCTCAATAGAGATGCAAAATATGTGTTGCCTGATTCTTTCTGAGATCCAGTAAGCAGCAAGAAAACTAACTCTCAAAGCTACTATTCTTCAAAATCTCTCAGTTTTTAAAATTTGCAAACAAGTATGCCACCGGCAACTAATAGCCAAAACTTTTTGGAACTATATTTACCCCGAGGACAGACAGCGACTCAAAACATGGAGAAATTCATTCCTAAGTTTCCCTAAAAAATTTACATCACCTTTAATCACTAGTTAGATGTAATGAAAGCATCCCTTCAGTATACTGCCTTCTTACCTTCTTGTATCTATCAAGGAGCATCTTATATTCTTGCTCAACATCCTCCACTACAATTTCTTCGCAGAATTTGGATTTAACTTCCAAGAATGCACCTTTTAGAGTGTGCTTATGAAGACTGCAAAACTGCAAAACGTAGCTTCGATCCACTGCAAAGATACTTGATTCCTGTGATTCAAGCATTTCCCCCTCCTTGCTAAGATGCTGCAGCCATTGTAGTCGCTGAAAGAGGTTTTCATGCTTTTGAACAGCCATTTCCAAATACTCCAGATCTGCAAACTTCGACTCATCATTGATCCTACTGATTAGATGTTGGAAAATCCCTCTCTGATTCAAAGCAATTGATCGCTCAGTAACAGTTGACAATGAAGTCTGCCCAATCAGGCAAGCCTTGCGAAATGTAGGGTCAATTTCACCAATCAACATGACTGCAACATGCAGTAGGTTGACTGACATAACATGCATATTTAGAGAAGTTGAGCCATTGGATGGTTGATGGAACTCTCTATGTTTTCTCCTCCAATGATTGAGTGCAACATGGACAAAACCTTCCCATCTGACATAAAAGCAATTCAATGAAAACAAAAAGTTGATCAATGTCGAAAGAATTCAATGTATGTTTGGAAAGCTAAAATATAATGCAATAAATTAGTAAGTGTAAAATCATTGCATGCAACTCCAAAAACTCAAACGTGAAGACATTAGTGATTGAATTTCTTTGATGTGAACTCAAGTCATGGAACATTATTGGTGCATCTGGATGCAGAGCACGTGTGATCAACATGATATGATGGTCAATAGTCCAATAACATTTCATGTCAAACAACAACAACCCTTCTTCATATCAAACAAAAAAAGAAAATTTGAGATGTCCAAATCAATCATAAATTTCAGCAGTAAACTGGGGGTGCACTAAAATCAACAAAGGCAGAAGATAATGGTGGAAGATAGTCGGTGCAAATGTCGAGCAGTGTTAGTGCAGAGTCATGAATATGTAGGGTAAAAACTAGAGGAAAGGAATTGAACCCAAAGAAACCACAGAATTTACATAAAGCCCATCGGTTATAGACCAACACACACCCCGAACCAAGGAATAGTGGAAAAACTTAACAGGTAAAAGTATTAAATGTGCAGACTGACTACACTATATGTTCCTTACATGAGGTGAAGAAATAGAAAACTTCACTGCGCGAGGACTAATTCCTACAGATAAAGGAACTTCAGGTTTCAGCAGAGGCATATATTAATCAAAAGTTACTTTGTTGAAAAACTGGAGGTACAATCATTTTAAAAGAAGAAACTCCATCAATCAATCAGTAATCTTTCCTTTTCAATTACATTTGACATCTTAGCAAAAAAAGATTCTCGGAAACTAATTGCGTAAAAGGGAAGTAAAATTTCACTTGCATAATTGTTGGCCCCGTGGAGTTATCCAGTTTGTTAAAACAATCAATATATTGCCCAAGTGATTCAGATAAAATTTTTGGACCAATTTCCATGCATGATAACGGATTTGGACTTGTTCAGGAGAAATAGATCAAGCTTTAGATTAAGATTTCAAATATAAACGGCATTCGTAACAAAACGTTAGAAAACAAATTAGAAGTAGTTGGTGCCCCATGATCAATTGGATTAGTATTCATAATTATGTTGCAGGCAATCACTTACTCAAAAGGCGGCTCAATCTCAATAGCAAGAGTCAGATGTAAAGAGAATCCAGATCCGTCTTCATCCATGGTTGTACGGGCTTCATGAGGAAACCCCCTAGGAATATATAGAACATCACCTTCTTTCAACAGGAAATGCTCGCTTCCACCTAGCGGTTCATTCTCAACCTCGGGACTATATTTAGATTCGTATAAGCGAGGCAAATGCACCCTGGATCGAGGAAATATTTTCCACTCCTTTGTTCCACTAAGTTGGCAAACAAACACACAATGGTCATCACTATGACGAGATAAACCTTGAGAATCTGGAGGTGTTAGGTACATATTCACACCTGCAGATGGTTGACCGAACAGAGATGCTAACCCATCTGCAATAGTAGCTATATTTTTAAAACGAAATTCCATACCACGCAGAGCAATTGTATACCCATCATTATAAGCTTCCTTGCACTTTCGTATCTCGTTAACATGGAGAATATGGGGATCCTGGGAGCTACAAGAGCTAAATTTCTGCACAAAATAATGCAGCTCCCCCTTAGAGTGGTGTGTTTTAACCACACGAATATCCTGATCGTAGATTATTGGACAACCAATATGATCCCCAACCTCCTCTAAGAAATGAAAAATATCAAGTTTGTCTGAAGCAATAGGTGGACAAGAAGTGAGATTCTCTAACATGGGAGGAATGAAAGAAGGCATCTCCCTTGACTGAAAAGCTTTAGCAAGAGATCTGAAAATATAATCTTCCGGCAGTGAAGCCTTTGATGTGCCTCTAAGGAGAAGTGGCGATGCCTCCCAGTAGTCAAATATAAATTGTTCAAAATTCATCTTTCCCAAATCGAAAATGCTTTCCTTGATTTGTTTAACATTTGGATGTTCTCCACATTGATAATCATCCATGCATAGCCTGAATATACTTTGAGCCATATCATTTGCTCGGATATTGCTTACAAAATTGTCTCCTAAGCAGCTCCACGTATCACATAACATGAAGGTGTGTACTTTTTCCCACATTCCTTTCAGGTGAACGACTAGGTTTTCAGAAAGGTTTTTAGGGATTTCCTCTAGCTGCTTAATAGAGCAGGAGTTTATCAAAAGAAGAGTAGCTTCAAGCAGCAATATGGATGAATCTTCATTCTCAAAAACTATTCTAGAACAGCTCACATTGTCCTTCACATTGCAAGACAGACAAATCACTGCAGGCAATGACATTTGTGCCTGATTAAAAGAAACACTATAGGATAGTTAAATCATAAACACATTTGCAATAATCAAAAGGCGAAAGTACAAAATATGTTTGAACAAATAAAAACAAATAAACAAAGGTGGTAAGAATCAGTAATGCAACAATTCATATGGCTACACTACTTTCAATCACATGAACTTCCTTGGCGGCAACAAATAATGTTCTGTCATACAAAGGGTCCAACAAAGTTCAATTTTAAATTAATGATGATTAGTTTTCTCTTCTATCTAGTCAAAGACCCTTTGACGCCAAACAACCAAGTTTCTTGAAGCCTGTCATAAGCATATAAGTGACTCATCATAATAAAAATTAACATAGCCCACAAATCCAAATGAGGATAAAATTTTAATTCGATGCCCTAACAAACAAGTTTAACATAGTGACAAAAAGCAATGTAGATAAAAATGAAATTGTACTCACAGAAGTTTCTCAAGCACTGAAAACTCCAGTAGCCTTAACCGGCCAACCAAAGTGGTGGAAAGATCCAGCACGGCATGACAGGCAGCCATTGACAAACCCCTTGCCGAACTTTCAATCAAGCTGATCAAGCCTACTATTATTCCATCTTCTAAAGCAATCAGTTCATTCATTTCAAGCGATACCAGTGATGCAGCCCCAACAAGTTCAACTGCTTTACGCGCAATGTTATCACACCTACAACACAGCCCAGCGAAAACCCAACAATCAGTAACAAGTTATAATACTCAAAATGGCACGATTCACAGAGCTGAATTCCAATCAAATCCAAAGAATCCATCCCTTTTCTTTTTCTACCCACAATTCCTAAATCCCAATCAAGAAAAACACAAAACTACCATAAACACTAGTGCACAGAAGTTACAATAAGTGGAGGAAACTTGCAAAAAGGACAACCTTCACACAAAATTGGTAGCTTTGAAATACAATAAAAAAATTAAAAAAAAAAACTACCCTAAACCCACAATACAGAAGACCCAAAACCAATAATGAACAGATAAAAGATATGAAGGAAACTAAAATACATCTTCATAAACAGATATTCACGAAACAATAAGGAATAAAGGTGGCAAAGGAGAAAAAGTAATATTACTCGGATTTGAGAAGGATAGGAAGCAAGGAGAGGATGGCGGTGGGGAATGCATTATGGGGAAGGGAACGTCGGAGTCGATTCAAACAGAGGCTGATGAGGTGGGAACTACTGGAAGAAGAGTCGGATGAATGAAGAGCTGCCAGAATTAGAGCGAACAGAGTATTGGGTTCTGGGTTTCGAACGGCTAGAATTGGATGATTCCGGGAGTGATTTTTGCTCTTAATTTTACAGAACTTTTCTGCAGTTCTCTTCTTCTTCTTCGTCATCTCAACTTCTCTGTGTCGTGGAGTTTCTCCGCCTTCTTCAGTTTTCTTGCTCTTTTTTTCCTCCATTAGTATTTTGCGTGTTACTTTTAGCAGTTCAGAAATTACTCATCTACTGTTCATTTTGGACAATTTTACTCCAAACTTTTTTTTTTAATCCAACATACACTAATTACACAAAATATAAAATTAAAGTAATTATATAAAAAAATAATGATAAAAAAATAATATGAAAATAACACAAAAAAATTGAGGAAAAAAAAAAAATGTAAAGGTGGCCGGTCATGCCGGTCACCTTTTGAAGGTTGGCGGTTTACTCATTAGCCAATCGAGAAGAAATGGCCGACCCATCGAGTGGTCACTTCTTCCCGGTTGGCCGGTGAATAAACCGGCCAACCTTCAAAAGGTGACCGGCCCGACAACCGGCCACCTTTAATTTTTTTGTGTAATTTTTATTATTTTTTTATATTTACTTTAAATTTTATTTTTTGTGTTATATTTACTAATTTAATAATATTTTTAATTTAATTGAATTTATTAAATATAATTAATTTATTTTAATAATTAGTGTAGATTAAATGTAGAAATTTTGTATAATAAGTTTTTAATCATTATTTTAACTTATTTGTTATATTCAAATAAAGAATGCACCAGATATTATATTAAAATTATATGATAAATATATTTTGAGTAGGTTTTATAATTAGGTAAAGGTTTAAGGGTAAAATTGTCTAAAACGAACTGTAAGTGAGTAATTTGTGAACTGCGAAAAACAATTCAGTAGTATTTGGTATTTTTGGTTGCTAAATTTTTAATTTTTTTTTTGGTTGCTAATTCCAATTACGTGGAAATCAACTATTAACCCCTCACATTTAGAAAATAGAAATTTTAGTCCTTCACATTTTGGTTGCTAATTTCAATTACGTGGGAATCAATATCGTATCTCTTCTATTCTATAGAATATTTATATAGGAACCGATTCTGGATTGGATTGTAATGTGTATCCAACAAAAAGAAAAGATTACTGTACATGGTTCAATTTATTTGGTCTTCGATTTTGGTCCAAAATATATTCTACTCATTGGGCCTAAGATAAATTTAATCGTTCTTTTAGAAGTAATTGTCCAATTTAAACTTGTAATTTTAGGATAAAATTCTAGTGGAACGGATTTTGGTTTGGGAGTACAAAAATAAATAATGAATAAGATTATCCAATAACCAATATGAAAATGTTGTTAAAAAAGTTGTCTTTACTAAAAAAATACTATTCCCTCAATTCTAATTATTTAATGTTTATTAAAATATCATTCTCTCAATGCTAATATAATTGTCTAGTTTAAATTTTTATTTATTTTTATCAACATTTTATAGTAGTTATTAGAAAAAAAAGCCTAACCATTAAACTTGTCTTAAAGATCACCAACGATGTGTTTCAAAGTTTGGTTCGAATACTCTACCATTTCCCCCTCCCTTGTTATGTAATCAAAACAAAATATAAAAAGGAAAGGGGAAAAAAAAAAGCAGGAAGAACACATAACCATGTTTAGTGGCAAATTTAAGAGATTTGTTAACGTAGAACACATGTTAATACTTCGGTTCAATAAGAGCTTAAACCGACAATAAATTTCAAGATTATTAAAGAAGAAACTTCTTCATTATTAGCGTGTGACATTTTCTTCATACATGGTCAATACTTCTTCATTAATATTTGGACAAATTTTTTCGCAATTATTCGAAGTACCTAACATGTCATTGTTAAATTACTGATATTAATTATTCACAGTTTCACGCCATTAATTGAGAATTTGCAAATTTTTATTACTTCTAGTATATATAAAATAAAAATGAAAAAGTCCACTCAAATTATTCCAAATGTAAACTAGTCCGCCAACCCACCATTAAATCCACTCACTCTTAACTATATTGGGAGAAAAACGGACCGATTTGCAAACAATCCACTGATTCTCTGAAATTCTATAACCCATTTGGAAGAGAAAACCAAAAACCCTTCAATGTCAATTCCCAATTCTGCAAGTTTGGATCCCGGATCAAACTACTACAGTATAGTTATGGGTCTTCCCGCCATAAAGCTAGGTGAGTGTCTGATTTTTGTTTTTCCTGTTGTTAAATTTGCAGCTCATCTGTCCTACATTTACCCAGGCATGTTTGTATCTTAATAGAATTGTAAAGTTTTGTTCTTTTTCTTCAATGTGGATGTTTCAGTGGATTAGTTTGTTCTCAAGCTTTGATCATGGGAGTTCTAAACCTATCGGTTTCTTTTTCTTTTTGTTTCCGACTTGGTTTTAGCAGTTTTGTTGGCTTTGGTACATGTTTTGGTGTCGTTTAAGAACAAAATGATCTAAAAGTAACCCGGGGTGGGGGAGAACAGAACCCATTTCCCTGATTCAATTCTGTAGCTCGAAAAAGACTATTTAAGCGAAAGATTGAAACTTTTATTTCGGTGTGATTTTCTGGTTGAGTTATGGAGTAATGATGGTAGATGCTACTTGAATTAATGATTCTGTGATTTTCACATTTTGATCTTCGATTTGAAGTTAAAGTGCTACAAGAGATTGTTGTTATTGTTAAAATGGATAAGGTCTGAGTTGGTTTGATAACAACTATGTAGTTCTATTCTTTTCTTTGTGGGTTTTTCCTGATGGGAACTTGTTAATTATCGAACTGCTTATAGTGAATCTGTTGTTATTCAGCTAGATCTACTGAAGACGGATCTGCGCAGCAAACGGATGAAAATTCGCAGGGAGAGAGTACAAGTTTCAATTTTGGAATTGTCCCCCGCAAGCGCAGATCAGCTAAACCAATCATATTAGGTTGAACCTTCAGTGTCATTATTTTCTTTTACATGAATGATCTGATTTAGATATCTTAAATTTTTAATTAGTGAATTTGACTATTTTTATAATTCTCTCAGTGTGGTGAAGGAAACTGCCTAAGGTTTAGATTCTGACTAAAGATTTCTTTGCCACTGGTTTGGTGTCATTCAGTTTTGCATGATCTGTCTTAATTAGTGGAGCTTTCCTATTCTTGAACTCTTTTGATGTAGAAAGGTCTTAATCTATCCTTATTCGCTAGAGGTCCGAATAAAATCTTGAAGAGGAAAAAGCAGGTTACATTTGTAGTATAATAGTGGTGATGATGTAAGATGAAACTGATTTATTGAGGCCTGGATCTTAAATTAAAACATAAAGACTGGTGTAGGGAATAAGGGTCTCCAATGATTGATATACAAGTTACAGCAGTGTTAAAAGGTTTAATGAACTGTTGTTCCTATATGTAGTACATAATTCAGTTTAGACACCCTTTGTTTACTCTTTTCCTATTACGATCATACACTAATTCATCGAATCCCATCATGCAGCAGAGTCATGGTACAAAAGGTGACCCTAAGAATTGTTCATTTGACTCCACCTATATTAAATATCAATAGCATGGTCAGCTCAAGCCGAATATTTCAGGCTTGGTTAGGTCAACAGCTGGCATGGCAATTTGCCATATTTCATGTTTTGGACCATCTAATAAATTCTGTTAAGATAAAACATGATTAAGACTTACGATATAGGATTTATATAGCCAATGCTACATGCTAGGATAAAGGCTTAATTGCTGTTTTCTGACTAATAATCATTTAGTATTCCTTATCCAGCGGGCTGGAGGAATAAGGGACTTCCAGAGACAAACAATCCAGGTATCCAAGGGCTCCCAAGTACAAATGATAATGTATATCAGGGCCGAGGCAAATCAATACCTGATGTGAGTATTTCAAATTCTACCGGGGCAAACCGTTCCTCTTTTCGAAGCTTGCGAGTTCGTGGACAAAGAAGAGGTCACATAAATTCCTCTCTACTCGGGAAGTTAGACTCCAAAACATTTGAGGATTTCATGGAGTGAGTTCTTTGCTTCCTTTTGCTTTGATACAATTTCATGTTTTGTCATTCTGTTATTTATGGGTACTAAGTTATGCAGGCATGTATGGAGCACTTGTCCTGGAGAGAGAAGGAAATCGTTCTATCGCATCGATAGCTTGTGGTTTCACCTTTACTCCAAGAAACCTTCAAGAGAAAGGGTGTTAAATTGGGTTAAGAAGAAAGATATATTCTCCAAGAAATATGTTTTGGTTCCCATTGTGTTGTGGTATGTATTTTTCCTAGGTGGTTTCTTTAATTGGAGAATTGAACTTTCTGTTAATTGAGGTTTTAAATTGTAGGTCTCACTGGAGTCTTTTGATCTTATGCAACTTTGGTAAGACCCTCCAAACTGTATCTCCTTGCATGTTGTTGTTGGATTCCCTCCAAGAAACAAATCCTAGGAGACTTGAACCTGGAATAAGAAAGTAAGCCACTGCACCTATGAACTCTTCCACACAAATAAACATGTGGATGACAGTACTTCGTATCAATGTCATTCCTTTCTAACTTTGTCTCTTGATAAGGTTTATTTTGGACGTATATCACTCTTACCAAATACCGGTAACTACGGAATCCATTCAAAAAATCCCTTTTCTGATTCCTAAGGCAAGTTGTTTTGAGCCTTTTTTTTCTTAACCAAGTGATAAGGTTGTTATTTTACTGATTCAGTTGACAAATGATTTCTGTTTCAGATTCCGCAACAGAGAAATGGTGAAGAGTGTGGAAGTTTTGTTTTGTATTATATCCGCTTATTCATAGAGAATGCTCCGGAAGATTTTAGCATTAGTGGTTCCGAGGGCTACCCTTACTTTGTGAGTTTATATGTTATATACATCTGAAGATCATAAGAATTTAGATTTCATTTTTTACTTGTCTGTCTTCATGCTTGAGTAACACTTTTTTCGAATGCAAATTGATAGATGAAAGAGGACTGGTTCGCCTTCGAAGAGTTAGATAAATTCTTGGAAGAACTGGAAGTCGAAAAAAAATCTAAGAGCTTAGATGAATAGACTTCAATAGTAGCTGCCTGTTGTACAATTGTTATATGTAACCAGAGATTAGCTCCCTAACTTCGGCAGTTTTCTGGTTTGTTTAACCATTTATAGCCAATTCATGACTTAGGTTCAAATTCTGGTTTGTTTAACCATTTAGAGCCAATTCATGACTTAGGTTCAAATCACCAAAGTACGTTGCTTAGAAGAGATGGCCTTACAAAGTAATCCATTATTTATCCTTTTTCAACTTTTGTCTACAGTAATGTGCCCGTTTGAGTTTATTTATCCTTTTTCACCTTTTGTCTATAATAATACCCTTCTCAGTTTTCTCCATTCAGGGGCTCCTATGTTTCTGAATTAATAGTTGTAAACTCACTGCAGTTATCACCATTGAACAGAAAGGTTATGATGTATAACAAGGCATGTTTGAACAAAACAGGTTCCAAAAGATCAAATCATGGGGAAAATTAAATTAGATTACTATGATGAGCGACAAAGTCTGAGAACTTGATGCGTACAAAAACTTTTGAATCATACATTTTTATCCAGTTTCCTATCCTTCGGCCATGTGGCAACAATGATACAAGTTACAACATCCTATGCTCAGAGATCATCCCTGTGGGTAGTGATGCCAAAAAGTTTAGCTAGTTCTCCACTTTCATATGCATCAACAGTGTCTGCAAAAATAAGGTTGTGTCAGGACAGAGATCTTGGAGAACATGTACAACAAGAGAATAGTCAATAAGTTTGTTCAAGTACCATCGGAACCTCCAATGTGCTTTCCATTGATAAAAACTTGCGGAACAGTACGCCTTCCGACAACTTTGCTTACAGCATTTTGTATATACCACCCATCAGCTGCTCAGGAAAGAGAGAGTGTGGTTAGAGGGGTGAGTAACAAAACCAAATAAATCAAGGGGAGTCCAAAACAGTTGCTCATCTCCCAACATAGGCAAAAGTTCCAATTAATGTGCTGGTTGTTCTTTCATAAGGTCGCAATCCCCGTGAAAACTAGATATTCATGTGAAACAACAGAGCTTATATCAGCTGTGGTTCTCACCTCGAACCCAATTCCCAAACTAAATGTGTTGGCTTGTCGGCCTATAACATAGGCTCCACGTGCCTCAGCTCAGAAAGCGTTATAAAGATTGAGAAATAGACATAAACCCACAAAAAGATTTATTTCTTTCATTACATAAACCAGCAGAAGTCCCGCTTCCTAAACCATATTTCCTCCAGCCTTCAAGTTCTCAAAAATCAAAATAAAAGGAAAAGAATCCCAAACTATCAGATGAGCAAAGGATAAACTTTGCATCGATTTGTAATCGTTGCAACAAAAGTTGTATCTTACAATTCCAAAAGCAACAAACGAATGGTTATGAATTTCAAAAGGGAAGAAAGGTCAAAATATTTGTGCTCAAGAAGAACGTAAATACATCATCATTTCTACAGCAGATGCTTTAAGCATATTTAAACTAAAAGGAAGAGCAAATCTGACTAGGGGCAGAGCTCCTGAAGATAATTCATAAGATAAATCTAATCCAAATAATGCAGATTCAACTGGGAAATAGTGAAACTAAAACAACATCAACAAGAAAATCCAGTAGCAAAAAGAGGACATAACATCAATGCAATGATACCTCTCTCATCAAGCTCAACAACATGTGGTTTTTGCTCCAACTCTTTGAAGACACCTTTGGCCCTCCTACAGTATCTGCATTTTAATTGGAAACAGCGTGTCATTACAAAAAGCAAACACATAACATACTCTACGCATGTGGAAGTTTAAGTTTTTGTTCGTGTAACATATTTATTCTTGACAACTACAGATGAGTGGCAACAAAACTTCTTTCTATCACATATATATTAGAACCTGCCTAATTACTAGTATGACACCACTTGAAAGGAAAAAAGAGAAACTCAGGCCGGCTTTGAGCCTTAAACAGGTATGCACGACCGACTCAGGATACAATTTACATCCTGTTTCAAAATATACAAGGCAGACTGGGGTAACTCGAAGAGTAAAACACCCGTCTACAAATGTACATCACTGGTGGCAAAAAGTTTTCTACTTCTAGAATAAAACACCTGTCTACAAATTACAGAAGCAACAAACTTGTCAATCGACAAATGTGGAATCATGTTAATCCTACTCCCTCACATTTATCAAGCTTCATTTCCTAGTTACTACCCAAAGAAATCATTTTGATCTAGGTTACGTACGTTGCTCACTCAAAGTTTTCAATTTTTTTGGTCAGCCATCGCACATCAGACAAACAGCTTTGATTAGTAATCTCAAAATCTCACAAATTGAACAGATCGCCCAATATTTAAAAAGAAAAAGTACCAAAACAAGTATGACTTTCATGAAGAGGAATCCAAACATCGGAAAGAAAACATCTTGGAATAGATTCAGGACTAAACGCGCAAAATAAAACATCAATCACAAAAGCCAATTAGCAAATGAATTAAATTAGAGCCCCAGAGAGAGATTTACGGGCAATAAGATTTGGAGAAGATAACGATGGAATGAGAATCAATAGTCTTCTTCACGAATTGGGCAGCTGCAGCTTCAGCTTCGGCCTCGTCGTCGGAATCCGCCGGGTCCGTCGATGCCGATGTGGAGCACAACAGAAAGGCCGCCAGAATCGTTAACATCAAGAAGAACGGAATTAAAGATTTCGGGTTTGCCATTTCCAAATATGTGTTCCCTGTGTTTCACTCACTGATGGCTGTCTATAAAATGGTAAGGAAGACTGAAAGGTGAAGCTCTCAGAATCGAAACCAGGACTGAGGAGTGAGTATATACGGAAAATTCCCGGGGTCGACAGAAAATATACGGAAAATTGCAGCCACCACTTGTAAATTTTCTGAATTTTTTCTACTTTCATTTATGACGGTAGTGTGAAGATGAAAATCATATGTACTCATTCGTCAATTAACTTGAGAAACAGTACAAAATTCAAAACTCAATATGAAATATTTTTGTGGCGCGGAGGGAGAATTAATTTTCATTCGATCATATCGATAAAGAACATTTCAAAATTAAGTTTAGTCAAACTAATACTCCAGATGGAGTGCTAAATAGGAATGTTGTTATAAAAATATCAGTTTGTTATTAGGCACAAATGTCGTACTAATTGATTTTGATTATACAATTTTTTTTAAACCCAAAAAAAGACCACTATTGAGGCCACTTCTATAAATCTTTCTATATTTGAAACAAAAACCACATTTAAGATAAAGCACCACCATTTGCCATGTGGCATTTCCACATCATATTTCTAAAATAAATTTTTATTTTCACATCTTCTAGACTTAAAAGGCAAATGCAGTCTAAATTCACCTCCACCTCCTATTTTCGCCAAAAAAAAAATACCACGGGTTCATAAAAAATCCTCATCCCCATCTTCACGACAATCGACTCCCTAATAAATCCCCTCTCCACAATTAAAAATAAATAAATTCTTCATCAATCATCAATTGAGAGTATGTGATGAAATATACTCCTTTCCTATTAGCATGTTCAATATTTTCATTAGTGATGATCAACTACATCCTAATCGGATGAAATTTCAACTTCAAAAAATATTCTCTTTACCTCTCTATATAAACACAAAGGAAAAAAAAAATTCTCATTGATCTTGCTTCGGTTGTTGTGATGGTGGCATTACAGGTATTAAAATTTAAATGATTTTATTTCCACAGATCATTGGTTTGGCTTTTATTATTTTTTATTTTTCTCGTTCAGGAATACTATTATTATTATTATTTTTATGCGTCTATCCGTTACAGCTACCGTAGTCATTGTTAGGTAATATAATGTGATTTCTTATTTGATTAGTTAGCTTAGAATTTTTGTATGATTTTAGTTATGTTTGGATTGAATTGATTAATTGGGTTTTTATTACAAAATGTGGTTTTTTAAATTTCTTTTTTATGTTTCATTCAATTAGAGTGGTTTTCATTTTTTTAATTATGGAGTCTCAGGTTTTTTTTCGTATATGGCCAGTTATGAAGTGTGGTTTTTCTTTGTTTAATTGCTTTTGATTTTGTTTCACACTCCCAATTGACCAATTGTTGTTATTATTATTATTATTATTATTATTATTATTGTTGTTGTTGTTATTTTATTTGCAAATGAAGCGCATTTTTTTTGTGTTCAGGGTTTCAAGAATATACTTTTTTGGGTTTGGTTTTTGGACTTTTTTTTAGTCATCATATAAATAGTTCAGATTGCTTCTTCTAACTAATTTATGGGGAAGCCTTTTAAGAATTTGAGGTGGAGAGGGAAGGAATGATGTTTCTACGTTTATTTGTGTTTTTATACATCATTTTTACCTATAGAAAAAAAATCTCAAATTTTAATGGGCTATCTTTTACTTTCTTGTTTTTTTTATTTGTCATGGTAAGGTGAGTTCTTTTTTGCTATATCTTGAAACCTATGCAAATTTACATTATTTTCATTCTCATATTGTTGATCAATAGTTTCAGTTTCAAAATCATATTTTTGATATTTTACTAGCTATAAACTTTTGGAAGAAATAGTTCCAACAATTAAGCGTATACCCGTTGGAGGAAGCTAACTACAAAGCTATTATATATCTCCAAAACTAAGTATAGATTTGGCACAACTAATGGAGAACATCAATAAATTATCTTACTAATATTTAAACTTATTAGGATATTTTTATATTTTGTCTAGCATTTACTTCAAGACATATATTTGATCAAATTTATTTATATTTAAGAAGTAACACTTATAAAACATTTCTAAAATCTTCAAACATTTCTAAAACGTACCGGGCCAAATACAATTTATTATTATGCCAAATACAAACATCACACTTATAAAACATTTCTAAATTCTTCAAATATTTCTAAAATATATCGGCCCAAATACAAAATATTTTTTTTTTAGATACAAATATTTATAAGATCTACAGATATAATGGGTCAAGGTCGCACATTGTGCAACCAAACATCACTAGTATTATGTAGAAAAAAAATCTCTCTAAGGAATTAGGATGTTCGACCTTTGAATTTCTGACAAATCCAGTTAAAAGTTTGTAAACAGTCTAAGATCTCCTAACGAACTAAGAAAACAATATTCAACATGATCCCCGAAAAAACAGATATACAACAACTGATAAAATAAATAGACAATTAGTTTTTTATTTTTCTACTCATGTACATTGATAACTCTGCCCCGTAACTAGTAAATTAAATTTCTCTCAGGTTGCTCATACATGCATGGTACTATTATTTATAATACTTCCTTCGACCCTAATTAAAAAACATAAATTTAATTTGATTTAATAGGTGTGAATTTGATCTATCATTCTTAAACTACTGTTATGATTAATTTAAATTATATAATTTTTTTATTTTTTTAATTTTTTACTATAAGAGAGCCCAAGACCTAATTGTAAAAAATTATAAAATTATGTGGATGATAAACATCCATAACATCGTAATTCAACCATTATAATTTTTTTCGGGTGAGTGAAAAAAATGTTGGAACTCTTTTAGATTTTAATAAATAAATGTAATAATCTGGTATACCTATAATGATAATTAAAAAAATGCTCCCTCCGTCCCATAATTATTGTCCACTTTACCCAAAAAATTTTGTCCCAAAATTATTGTCCAATTTGACTTTTTATGGATCAAGTTACACATTTGTCCTTAGTAAAAAACATTATCCATAAAATCTTAGTTGTTAAACAATTACTTATGTAGGGGTATATCCGGTTATTTAAGCTAAAATATAATTAAGTTTGACCAAAAATAAAATCTTTCATTTTAGTAAAACTGGACAATAATTATGGGACGGAGGGAGTATATAGTATTGTTTCAACACAACGGTCCAATTTTTTGTGTAAGAGGTCTCGTATACCATGCACAAGTCAAGTCATTTTGAAGCCTCTTTCTTGGTCCAATGTAATGCTTTTTTTTTTTTTTTTTCCAACAAGAGAGATCAAAGCCCAAAAACAAGATATTATAACATACTAAAACTGGTGGAAAATAAAATAAAATATAAAGTTGAAAATTCCCGATTACAAAATTTAATTCCTTAAACGTATTTCTCAAAAAAAAAAAACAAAAAAATCCGTGTTTCAAGTGAGCAATCTAACTCTAAACTCATATTATAGAATACAAGCCTCCATAGATTCCTAAGTCCTCATCCTATTGCCCAATAAGGATATAGTATAATTTATCGACCTCCAATTCTGATGTTAAAAATTTTGTAATAATCTCCACCATTTTACACTGATAATGTTAGAAACCTTAATATTCACGATAAAGTCACTAATTCACCCGCTACAACGAAGGCCGTATCAACTCTTTGATCTCTCGGAAGGAAAAAGTTTCACAAACCATCTTGACGCGACAAGTATCATTAACAATATCTTAATCTATAGGATCCTAATCGTATGATTAACAATGATCAATGCAAATTAAATCCCCCCTTCCCAAAGTTACAAAGTCTTATAAAAATAGTGTAAAAAGGATAAGAGAGAGTACTAACTATATTTACTACTTAGTGATGGATCACGTGGTACTATGATTGAAGGATAAAAAAACGAGGCCATGGGGAGGGTGTCAGAGAGTTTCGCAGAAACATTGAAAAGGATCCCTTTCCCTTACTTCTCTGTTTCTCTGTTGTGGAGGAGAAAGAACTCGGGGAAGATGAGAAGGGTAACAAGTACAGTATATATATGCTTCCCCCCGCCCGTACGAATTTTTTCCCCCCGCATTTATGTCCGGCTCTGTGTCCGCTGCCCGATGTCCAACTTACTTGACCTGTTACATTTTATTTTTTTTTGGTGTTACGTACCGAGTATATATATTAACTGCAGCATTCAATCACAATATAAATATACATACACTTAATGACTAATGATATACTACTATATTCTCCCTCTGGTTCTTAATATAAGACATTTTGATTTATTCTAAGTTTAATCTAATACTTATTTTTAATTGACAAAAAAATCTTAAAAATGTTTCATAACAATCAAGAAAATATAACAAGCATGAAAATATATTTTTAAGGATTTTTGTCAATTAAAAATACGTACTATGTGAAACCTAAGACAAAATAAAAATGTATTATATTAAGGAGCGGAAAAAATACAATAATATATATATATATATATTGAATTTATTCACTAGACTAATTAGTCTTTAGGAGTTCGCAAGTCTATAAAATTTGAAGTTTTGAACGATAGGGACAAAATTATCATACATCCCCAAAGCAAAAATATGACGCGAGACGCGCAGTCTTGTTAGGCGAGCAGTGATCAAGATTTAACAGGTTAAAAATTAACAAGGTCGTTTAAAGTGGTCCACTCTAAGTACCGTATTTGAATGAAATTATGCCTCATTATTTATTGTGATAATATCAATAACCATACCTTACTTTGGTGACTTCAAACGCTTACGAGGCTTAAAGTGCATAACACTATCGCCTCACGTTGAATGCACGGCTCTTAATTATGAAGTGCCAATGATATTGCATCATATTCTTTCCACTTTTAAACAATTAGTGCATTTTTTTGAATAAAATATTACAACAACAATTCAACGAGGTGAATTATTTTGTATTGGGACGTGAGGAGCATCATATTACAGGAGAAGACGACATGCATAATTGAACAAGCAAACACTATGGTCTTGTTTGGCCAACATTTATTTTGCTTTTTTGTCTCATTTTACCTCTTAAATACAAACTCAATCAAATAACATTTTAACTTATTTTTTTAAAAATATTTTAAAAATTAGGTGGTGGAGATGGGCGGTGGTGGTAAAAAATTATTATTTTAATTAAAAATCTATTCAAACAACTTTTTAAATTTTCTCTCAAAATACATTTTAAATTACATCTCAAACTCATACAAAAAATTAAACCAAAACACTAAATAAGATGTTGACCATATATTTTTCCCTGTGGGATCAGTTAAGAAATGGAGGATGCATGCATTGCACCCGATGAAATTAAAAGCTTTGCTGCCTTATAATTAGGATCGCTTCGTATTCCCTCTCATCTTTATTATAAGTTATCTTGATTTGTCTTAAGTTTTCTATAGTATATATTTTTAAGTGATAAAAAAAACTTTAAAAATATATTTCTCATTCGTTGTGTTTTCTTGATTGTTAAAAAATATTTTTAAAATTTTTTCATTAATTAAAACTATATATTAGGTAAAACCTAAGTAAATTAAAATGTCTTATATTAAGGGCACGAGGGAGCGAGTACAAACAATAAGGAAACTCAGATACTATTATGACCAAATTATCATATTTGAAAAGGACCATAAGTGAAAGACGTTTGTCGTGAATCATTCAAAACCGCCAAATGAATGCGAACTCCAAATAATTTTGACCAAGGTAATTAACTAATTACTACTAGCAAGTTAAAAACCCTTTTGTCCGAAAGGATGTGACATATAGTAGTACTACCAGTACAATTACATTCCCCTAAATTGCTGGACAGTAAATTCACCAACCATCTGTCACCTATACAGTTAAATTCTACTAAAGCCACGGTTAAGTTCACTGTCATCTTCCCCAAAACCTTATACGTCGAATGGCTATGATTCATCAGATCCACTCTCCTAGCTAACTGTTAAAAAAAAAAAAAAAAAAAAAACTCTCTCCCCTTATTCTCTTTTGTTTCCTTTCCAATTTCCATCTTCTTCTTCCCAGTAGACCCCTCTTTCCTCTGTAATTCTGCATCATGTTTTTGGAATATTATGGTGTCACTATACATATGTACACAAGTATATATATAGATTCAGACATACACAAACCCAATCGCAAGGCGGCGCTGGCTTAACGACATGCACACCCCTTTCCTTCCATTTTTTTTTTTCTTTTTTGGAACTATCATATGATTGATTTTTGAACTTTCTTTTGTTTGTTCAAGGAAGAAAAAGGGGAAAAATAATTGAGAAGTTCTTCCGACCCCTTTTCTTCTTTCTTCTTATCTTCTTCTGCCTCAAAATGTCCAATCTTTATTGAAGTCATACATAAAACTAACCTATTTGTACGTGCTGTCCAAATTATATTTTTTTATATAATTTGTTGCTAGAAGAAGTGGTATATTTTTGGTGGATAAATTCCTTTTGGGTGCATTTGTCTTTGTCTCTTTTGGATTCTAGTTCATAACTGATCTACACCCCCCAAACGTCCGTCCGTCCAGCCATATCTCATTTATAGTTTCTTCACCAGTTTTTCATTGTCATCATAATCATCATTCCCGGCCGACGGCGGAGGAGGTGGTGGTGGACGGCGACGGGGATGGGTGGCAGCATTTTCAAATGCTTACCCACACCCATTCCAAAATTGCACTCTCTCTGGCTTTCTTTCTTCTTCATCCATTTTTCCTTATTCATTGCTTCTTCTTCTGGAAGTGCTAATGATGCTAGTATTATTATAGCTTCTTCTTCATCGTCGTCGTTACCGGAAAGTGTTGCTCCGCCACCTCAATCTGAACCTATTCTCAAATCAAAAGGGAACCCATTAAGGCCAAGCATAGCAGTGATCGTCGGAGTTCTGACCACAGTTTTTTCAGTCACTTTTCTATTGCTTCTCTACGCTAAGCACTGCCGGAGAGGGGATACTCTCAACCCTTTCTCCTCCAACAACAACAGAGGCAATTACCCGGCGCCGACAACTGCCCGGAAAAACTCCGGCATAGACAGGGCGGTGATCGACTCGCTACCAATTTTCCGTTTCGCCTCCTTAAGGGGACAGAAAGACGGACTGGAATGCGCCGTCTGTCTGAACAGATTCGAGCCCACGGAAGTGCTCCGGTTATTGCCAAAATGCAAACACGCATTCCACGTCGAGTGCGTGGACACATGGCTGGACGCCCACTCCACCTGCCCGCTCTGCCGTTACCGGGTCGACCCGGAAGACATCTTGCTGGTGGAGGACCACCGGATTTTACAGCGAAGAAGCGGCGGCGGAGAGACGACTCCACCTTCCAGGTCATCATCGTCGTCGTCATCATTCAGCCAACAACACCCCACGCCGGAGTTAAGGGCCGCCGTGTCCAGGGTCTCCGGCCGGCATTCGTTCGCCGGGAACATGCTGGAAGTGATCGTGGAGACGCCGAAGTCGGCGGGGGTGATTCCGAGGAGGTCGCTGGACAGCTGGAGTTCTAGGAAGAAGAAACGTCAAAATGCCAACGGCGGGAAAAGCAGCGAAATCGTGGAGGTGGGCTGCTTTGACCGGCCCAGAAAAGACGAGCTTTTATTGGGGAATGATGACGACGGCGATGACGGTGATGATGGTGACAAGACGTTAATCATCCACAACAACAGAAACGGCAAAGGAAAAGACGTGGCACCGGAACAACAACAAAGGCGCCTGGAGCACCGGATCATAATTTCCGCAGAGGATGGGCCCCACCGGAGGTGGAGCGATGTACAGCCGTCCGATTTGCTGTATCTACAGTCCGAGATGATCTTGAGCGACAGCCGTCGATTTTCGGCCTCCAGAGCATTCAGGCCGTCGATGTCAACGCGGAGCAGCGTGGAAGGGAGCTCCTGTAGCAATAGGAGTGGTAAGAATGTAACAAACGCGAGAAGCGTGTCAGAAATCACGGGGTTGAGTAGGTTTAGGAGTAATAATAACGAGGAAGAAGTTGTAGTAGTACGTCACCATCACGGCGGTGGTGGGGAAGAGCAACGGCAGAAAACGGGGAAGAGGGAAAACAGAAAACGACAAGAATTTGGAGGAGCTGTGTCCAGATGGATGGCTTGGATTTCACAATCGAATTCTGAGCGACGGCAGCCAACGCAGCAGCATCCGCCAGCTGTACATGGGACATTTACTCCTGCTGCTGTTGCTTCGGCTTCTTCTTCTTCTTCTTCGCCTGTTGTTGTTTAGCTGATTTTGGCTACTTATTACAGGCCTTTTTTTTTTTTTTTTATAAGTAGTTACAGTAAAATAGTACTCCCTCCTATAGTGTAGTTTTAGTATTATCACGGGCATTCTCTTTTGTTTTGTAGCCATTTACAGTTTACCCGCAGTATACATAGTTTTGGTTTAAATTTTTGCAGCTCGAAAAATTTTTAAAGTGCAGAAAGAGATTTGTGATGATGAAACAAGAGTTCAATTTTCGGCTTCTGAAGAGGTAGTTCGATGGCATTAATTAATGATCAACCTGTTTAATTTGGTTCTTGTGATGTGACAAGCTCACATAACCTAACTGGATTTAAAGCAGGCACTCTCAATGTAGCGCTGTCAATAGTTTCGTTACGTAGAATTGGAAAGACTAATTATGCAACATTGAACCAAAAAAAAAAATTTAAAAAAAAATTAAGGGAAATTAGTGGAACATCTCAAATGAATTTAGGATAAAGAGGGAAGATGTTGGAAGAAAAGGGAGAATGGAAAGTGGGGAGTTTCTCAATTAAAAATTAAGGCTTTGAAATGGTTACCCTTTTTAGTCTACCACTCTTATAGTTATATAGGTAGGTAACACTTTTACTTTATGGGGATAATAAGAAAGGGTGTTTATATTTGGGGTTGAGTTTGCAGATGTTCAGATGTTAATGTTGTTTGGTAATGAGATTAGGGAACATTGTCACAAGACAGCATTTAATCTGTCGGCATCACTTTGCAATAATTTTGCTTTAATAGTCACTCACTCGTCTTAAACTAAGGCTTTTTTTTTTTTATAAATTTTTTTAAAGAAAAAATTCTCCCCCGCTCTTTCTTAAGCCAGTGCAAAAGACAATGGACAAAACCTTTGTGTTACCAGTATAAACAAGTGTACTATGAAGATGTGTTAATGGCTCGCAACATTCGATTCCTTGCGGAAAAGTGTTTAACAAAAGTTATACTACTTATCCAACTTGTTTAGCACTTAGCTAAACATTATTAAGATGCCCTACATGGACGGCATTTAATCAAATAAATGTTTGTTGTGAGCCAACGCACTACAAAGTACAATTTACATCATCAAAATTGCTTTGAAAATTTCCTTTTTGCTGTAAAGACATAAGATTACGAGACTTTTTGTAAATCTACTAAATCCATAAAAGTACAAACTAATTTTACATGTTTGTTCTCATTAGAGCTACGAAAGTGTTTTAAAAGTCTAATCACAATGGAAGATCTTGGAAGCCACCGACATACCGTTAAAACTCCAATGCCTTGGTCATAATGAAGATTGAGGAGCTTTCTAATCGAACGGGCGTTTGAACATCTAACCTGTTTGGTTGTCTTGAAATCTACGTGGGAAGGTAATCTTTTTTCTTGTTTTTAAATTTTCACGTTTGTTTTGTTCAGGAAAGTAATCATTTTCTTAATTATTAAATTCTAATATTTGTTTAGTTTAGAAAAGTAAAAAGATTCTCAGAGTCAAAGAAAGTCAAGGAAAATAAGTGCAAAAAATCCGAAACGGATCCTGCTGAAATACTTACTGAAAAGTTCCCTTTCTCCTCCTTTTGTTTTAGATAAAAAAAAAAAAATGAAAAATTCATATATCTCCCTGCTGGCTTGTACTTTTTTCATGATCAAATGGGCCAGAAAATTATTGAACTCATGACTTATAACACAATATTACGAAGAGAGCCCAACAGCTACCGATAGACACTACTCACTAGTTTCTTGTAAAAAATTTGTTATACTAACGTTTATCATATATATTCAGTTTACAAACTTATTACAATTCCGATCCTACTCTTATATTTTTATATTAATAGTAAACAGTATCTAAATGCCACATTATAAATGAAAATGAATAGAGTTGTCCACCATAGATTAATACATACATATATTCCATTGTTTTAATGAATAAAGCGAGATAAATTAAGTGCCATTTCTGAGATCAAACTTCAGATTTATATATTGATCAGAAAGAAATATTTAAATAAAATTATCGAGAAGTAAAGGTGCACCAATTTCCAAGGGCCAGATGGAAAATATCCCGTCTTTTTCCACTCATTCAAAGTCTTGCCAAACACAAACGAGAAAATGAGTTGTAAACTTTACTCCAAGGAATTGGGTTACAAAGTGCTCTTATGATTGACAGTGGCCCATTATTGATTGCAGGGAGTTTTAATGCAGCGACCTCTTTCTAAACCCAATGGATTCCATAGTAAAAATGAGTTCATTCTTTTCCAACGTTGACAGAAACTAGCAAAATAATTCCGAATTGCTACTTGTTAGGGGAGCGATGTCTTATCCCACTCGAATTTGGATTAATCGTAATAATGTTTTCCGACATTAAATATACTAAATAAAAAAAACTAGCAAAATAATTGCAAATTGCGAAAGAGACAAAATAAAAATAAAAGGGAAGTAGTTGATAGAAGGATTCATCCATTCTAATCCCGTGTTGATGTTCGAATTTTGTTCTAAACAGGAACAATATAAATAATTATCTCATCCGAGATATTTATATTTTCTAAATAAAAATTCTACCCATCGATGAACTTATAATGAGGGCAAACAACACTACTATATAGATAAAAAAAATTGTTATTTTTCTTACTGTAGAAACTGACATCATTGCTGTATATGATTTATTCAGCAAATGTAGATGTAGCCGAATGTTCGAAATGAAATAATAACACACATGATGATTATAGAAACACAAATAAATATTTTAATTATGCATACCCGCGCTAGCTATGATGTGTTATAAATTATAATCCCATTTCACTAGAACATTTCGCTAGAGGTAATATTATTCCACTTCTAAACACTCAAGTTCTATTTGGTTTAGTTGTTTAGTTGAATTCTATTTTGTTTAGATTAAGGTAATTTACCCCAAAAAAAAAATGGGAATCTTTTTACGTTTCTAGTAATTTTTGTGGTTTATAGATAGTCATATGGAAGGATTCAATCTTTGTTGAGATCGACTGGCTTTTAAACTTGTAAGATTGTCGGATTCGGATCCTAATATGGTGGCTGGTATGTATACAAGGAGGAGGGGACCGTGTGTAATCTGCTAAGTATTATTATGACCTCTATATCCTGGTGATTAATCAAAGTATGTTTTCATGATGTGTTAATTCTTTATGATTAAGAAATTGTTTTCACATGTTACATGCATCAATTTTAATAGGTTAAGACGTTAAGTACGTAGCAACTTCGTTCATAAAGTCACTTTGGTTTCTTTCTTCTAATTAGAAGTAGGCGACAAATCGCAAGCTTAATTATTATTATTATTATTATTAGAGTGAACCTCAAAACAAGTCATCAACCTTTAATATATTTCTACTCATCAATTAAATTTATTTGTAACACAAGTTACCTTACTAAATTTTTAATCTATTTTAGATTATTCTGTTAATTTTGGTCGTTAAATAGTGACGGAAATCCATTTTTCACATGTTTTTGGGTTCAAGGGTATTTTTGTCATTTTTTTATTTTTTATTTTTTAATCTTTAAATTTTTTTTTTTTACAATTCTTCTTCTTATACTTCCTAACTTGTATATACTGGTAGTATAATTTTAAATTTTAAAAATTTATTTTCCTTTTGTATTTTAACTTCAAGATTATAAATTTTTTTTTAAAAAATTTAAGAAATGAAGAAGAAAAATTCGAGTTAAACTAAACACGAAAATTAATAATTTATCATTTTAAACAAAAAGAAAAATTAAACTAATTATCTAAGACAAGTTGTTTTTTCTAGGTTATTTAATTTTTTTCAACTCGATTGAATTATTTAATTGTTAATTTTCACGTTTCTTATTCCTTTTTTTAATAATCTACAAGTTAATATACAAATGAAAAATTAATTTTCAAAAATAAATTTGTTTGTCATTTGTATCTTAACTTTTAGATTATAAAAAAAAAGGAATAAGAAATGTGAAAATTAATAAGTAAATAATTCAATCGAGTTGAAAAACATTAAATAACCTAGAAGAAACAACTTGTCTTATCTAATTCTTTTAATTTTTTTATTTAAAATGGTAAATTATTAATTTTCATGTTTACTTTAACTCGAATTTTTCTTCTTCATTTCTTAAATTTTTTTTAAAAAATTTTATAATCTAGAAGTTAAAATACAAAAGAAAAATAAATTTTTAAAATTTAGAATTATACTACCAGTGTATACGAGTTAGGAAGTATAAGAAGAAGAATTGTAAAAAAAAAAAAAATTAAAAAAAAATAAAAAATAAAAACATAATAAAATGACAAAAATACCCCTAAACCCAAAAGCATATGAAAAATGGATTTCCGTCATTATTTAAAGGCCAAAATTAACAAAATAATTTGAAATGGATTAAAACTTTTGTAAGGTAACCTGTGTTACAAATAAATTTAATTGATGACCTAGATTGAAAATATATTAAAGGTTGATGACTTGTTTTGAGGTTCACTCTTATTATCTAGTGTACTTACTTAAAGCAACAAACATTTTGTACACATGTCAACACCACAAAGAAAAATTTCCCTCCAAAACCATTTACAGTACAAATCTCAAGCTACACAAATAAGACACGTGGCTTCACCAATGCGTTGCAAAATTTTTGCCCCTATGTTTACTCGGTCAGAAGACTAATTTCCAGCACAACATAATACAGCCCAATTTGTGCTTAATTTCCAACACAACAAAACCTTTGAAATTAGCTAATTTCCAGTGCACAAAATACAGGCCAATTTGTAATTAATTTCCAGCACAAATTCTGCAGCATAACAAAAGCCTTTAAATGAGCTAATTTCCAGCACACAAAATACAGCCCAATTTGTGCTTAATTTCCAGCACAAAATTTCCAGCACACAAAATATAGCCCAATTTGTGCTTAATTTCCAGCACAAAATACAGCACAAAAAAATACGAATAATAATAAAGATAGTCCTTAATACATACATCCCAGTTTTGTCTTTCAATGAAATTTTTCGGAATGGCCTAATTTACAGCACAAAATACTTTTAACATGTATACTCGGTTGAAAGCCTAATTTTCAGGACTCTTAGCAATACAACAATTGGATATATGCACTGATCTTTCCCTGATTTCCAGCTGTGTAATCAAGCTTGGAGAATATGCTGCCTCTATACTCTTATCCCAAAGAATCATCTTCCTCAAAATTAGCTTTGAGAATCATCTGGCCCTGTAATTCAAATTAGAAAACAGGTTCATATATATGAAATTCAGATTTTTTTTTCTCTATTAATGCTGATTGACATTGATGATGTTTTTCTCTATTATTATTATTATTATTATTATTATCTCTATCTCTATTATTATTATCCTGTGAATCAGCATTAAACAGATATATATACCAAATGGGATAAAATACACATTTTAAAATGCAAATAACAAGAACTAATCCATCCATCCATATATATCTTTCATAACAACTTCAATCAGATCAAAAAAATAAAAACTTTTAAAAATGGTCGCATTATCAGTGAAATACCTGTATAAATACCTGTATAAATGAATGGTTCTACAGCCATACACCATCATATAGCAACCTTCACAGTTTATACTTCAAAAGTTCCTTTCTTAAGTTGTTATTTCCATGGCCTCTGAACAGAACTCAAACCAGCATGTTGTGCAACCTTCCTTTGTTCATGAAGGTCGTAATGAAACTCGAGGTAATGTTGTCAACAGTTTTTCGCTGCCAGGCAATCATGTCGAAACATCTGGTCCTTACAGTCCGAAAAATGCAAAAATTACCAATCAGGCTGCATCATCTGCCCCCATCAGTCCCTCCCCAAATCAAGCAGTTGTTGCATCTGTTCCCGTATCTTCAGTTCAAACTAATGCTGCATCTGTTCCCATAACTGCAGCGCAAAGATACATTGCTGACATAAATGGACTGATTGATACAAAAAGCATACATTTCTTCATTGTTGCCCGGATTATGACGTTATGGAAAGTACCAGAGTCTTCCAAGAGCAGCAAAATTAAATCGATGGAGATGACTTTGATTGATGCACAGGTTTCTTACATGTTTCGTTTTATAATACATCTAAATTATAGAGTAAATAATGAAATTATTGTTTGTTCTTATCATTTTATTGTATACAGGGTGGTAAAATTCAGGCTACTGTTCCTGGCCGTTATGTGAAAGATTTTCAGGATATCTTAAAAGAAGGTTCTGTAAGAAGGCTGTCACGATTTGATCATGGACTGAACATTGCTGGTGGTTTTCGCTGTGCTAAACACGAATACAAAATCGTGTTTGAATCAAACACATTGATTGAAGCTGTTTTTGATTTTGACATTCCAAATCATGTTTTTGAGTTCACACCTTTTGCCGAAGTTACAAATTTTGTGGCTAATTTAGATTATTGTTTTGGTAAAAGTTCCATAGTTTTTACAATACTTCATTATTTGTTAAAGACTGTATTCATCTGCATTTTCATATGTTTTTAAACAGTTTTTAATTTGCAATTTTACACATTTATGCAGATCTGAGAGGTCACATAATTGCATACAGTGATCCTATTGTTGACTATGATAAAAAAAGGATTTCTGTTGAACTTGAAGATGAAAGGTATATAAGTTGTATACATTTATTACATATAAAACAATGTTTATATAATGTTTAATAAATTGTAATAATGAAGGTTGTTTATGTATGAAAAAAGGGCTGACAGGCTGAAAGTAACCTTATGGGGTGAACATGCTGACAAAGTTTTGGAATACATGGATTCAATCCCCACTTTTCCTGTTGTACTTATTGTACAGTATGTAAAGTGCAAGAAGTACTACTGTAAGTGTATTAGTCCTTAATACATACATTCCAGTTAATACTTTCAATTTACAAAGTTTATTACTTATATTTTATCACCATCTAATGCACAACAAAAGCTTCTGTTACTACAAATCTTTTGAATGGAAAGATTTATCTTGATGATATGACCATGCCTGAGATATTTGAATATAAAGACAGGTATATTTAATACTGAATGTGGTGGAACAGTTTATGGACTATGATAAACATATTACGATTTAATACTTTTTATGTCCAATAAGTGCCTTTGATGATGAGATCAAACAAGCAAGCATCCACAAAATTTCGATGATGTCCTCTATATCTGGATACACTACTTATGAAGATTTCATAAATGACGCAAACCTGCTTTCATTGGCTGACATAGATCAACTAGATGGGGTACCATAAATCGTACTAATTTTCTATTTCAACCCATTATTATTAATTTTATTTGGATTATAATTAATGTTGATTTTTTTTGATTTTGTTAGGCTGCCTATGTTGTTGTCTTTGCAAAGATAACTGGTTTAGAAACAGAATATGATTGGTCGTACATAGGTTGCAAAGAATGCAACAAAAAGGTTGAGGAAATTGAGTACTTTAGAGGTAAGAAGCCTAATGCTGAAAAACAGGTAGTCCAATCACTGAGAGGGAGGAATGTTGATGCCCAAAAGAAGATAAGTGTTGAGAAGAAGTGGATGTGTGGTAACCATGGTCCTGTTTCTGCTGTTGGACCAAAGTAATAGATTTATTTTTGTATACTGTTAATTTATACCTTTGAAATTTTAGATAATATATTACAGTTGTAGTTTCTCAACAGTTATATGCTCTGTTTATGGTAATATGGCCAGGTTCAAGTTACAGGTATATGTCAGGGATGCATCTGGTAGCAGGATTGTAACCTTATGGGACAGGATGGTTTACAATTTCATTAATAAAACTGCTGGTGAATTACGTCAGAAGGTATTTAAAATTGAGTCTCATTTTTCCTTCAAGAAAAAAAAGATGTCTGGAATAACTAATAAGACTTATCTATGTTACAGGAGGAGAAGGACTATCCTAAAATACTTAATGAAATTGTTGGGAAGAAATGTTTGTTCAGGCTGGATGTATCTAATTTCAACATACGTAACAGTAACAGTGAGATATCAGTTGCTAGGATTACTACAGATGCAGACATTATTAAGAAATATCTAGATGATGTTGCTGAAGATCAAGTAAGTTGCCTACTTCATACACACAATCAATTTTTTTTCCTTTTTGCAATATTTTATTTTCAAACAGTGATGAAATATATTCAACTTTGTACGATTACATTTCAGGACATTGATCCTGAAATGAGTGCAGAATACTATCAAAATTTGACACCTAATCAGGACAGTACCGCAAAGGTATTTAAAAGTTATATATCACAACTCCTAATGTATATGTGAGACTTATATATAAAATATCATGTAAATTTATGCAATAAACAGATATTCCGACACTTACATTTGCCTGTAAACACAGATTGCCGTATCCTGCACTGATTATAATGACATGGGACTTCCCGGGGATGACATTGCAGAGAGTCCTCCCTCAAAGAATAAGCTACCTGCAAGTGCCGGTGAGGAGAGTGTCAAATCAAAGCCCAACAAGCGTGTCAAAAAGCTGTGATGTCATTGAAAGAAGAGAGTCAATTTAATGCCTGCAAAAATAAAGAAACACTTCACTTAGTTTTTGTGTTTCATCATCTGAATTTTTTTTTCACAATCAGTAAACATTATTTATATTATATGAACTTCGGAATCCACTATTATATTGGTGGAATTTTGGATGTTTTTTAATATGAAACTTCCTTTTGTTTTACTTATCAAGTAGATTGGTTTTCCACGCCACATTCATAATAATGATGTTTTCATGAGTTTTAAGTAATGTTTTCCATTAATGTGCATGAAGAAGCATATTAATTACAACAAATACACATTCATTATACAGAATGATAATATGAAATCAGAATTGGGAAAAATGGATGTGAATGGAACAAAATGTTATCAATATTTTGTTTTAGCTTGCTAGGCGCACTACAGAGGCAGACATTATTAAAAATTATGTAGATGATGTTGCTGAAGATCAAGTAAGTTCACTACTTTATAAACACAATCTCACATATATTTCCTATTTGCAATATCTTATTTTAAATCAGTGATGCTATATAATCAACTTTGTACAATTACATTTCAGGACATTGAACATAAAATGAGTGCAGTATACAATCAAAGCAGAACAACTAATTAGGACAGTACTGCAAAGGTATTTAAAAATTCTATATCACAATTTCGAACTTATAATGAATATGTGAGATTTGTGATTTAAAGTTCATGTAAATTTGTACAATAAACAGATTTTCCAATACTTACAGTTTCCTGTAAACACAGACTGCCATTTCCTCCACTGATCATACTAACATGGACTTCCACGCAATTACATTGCAGAGAGTCCTCCTTCAAAGAATACGCTACCTGCAAGTGCCGGTGAGGAGAGTGTCAAATCAAAAGTCAATAAGCGTGTGAAAAAGCTGTGATGCCATTCAACGAAGAATCAATTTAATGCATCTAACTGTATCTTCATAGTACAGAAGGATTACATGAAAGCAGAATTTTGATTGTTGGATCTGAATGAAACTTCAACGGTCTTATGACTAAAAGTTCATTGGAATAGGAATTTGTAAATTAAACATAGTGAGAGACTGGGAGAATTCGCTCTCTGACAATGCCATGGCAACAGGAAACCTCTTTTAATTCCATATGCACAAGAATAGCGTCCAACCAAGACATGGTGTTATCCTGTTTTTTTGCAGTTTATGTAATTGATAGATGCTTTCAATATTGTTGTTTGATTAATTATGTTTCACCATGTAATATAAAAGTTATCTTACATTTAGTTTATTTTTCAATATTTGAATAACTCAACAACAAATAATCACTGTAACAACATAATAACTTAAGTATTATCAATTAGCGTGACATTAGTCCCATAATAATACTAAAATACTAATTTTCCACATATATGTAATAAATTATTAGGAGTTTGACGTTCATTATAAAAATAGAATACATTGGATTTACTTTATTAATATGAAGACATTCATTTATAACATGATTCTTTTAACCTGTTCCAATATTCTAAAATAATAAATTTATTATGTTCTCCTAATTTTATGGGATATTTCAACAGGCATCAGTAAAAATTTGGTAACTTCCCTTTTACAATTTCAGTCTAATTAAAAGTCTTCTTATTTTCCAGAACTATCCAGGATTTGTATAAATCAAACTAAAATTTTATCTCCCATCTATTTTTCAAGGGTTCTAAAAAGTTTAACAGCACATAACGTGAAGGCACAGCATCAACCAATATATATTATTTGGTTCTGGTGTTATCAATCAAAATTTAGATCAACTTTCCAGTGTTAAGACAACATGGAGCAGGCATATGAACAAGTGATTGTAGTTCCAGTTGATTTCAGAACAAAAGGATTGGTATGTTTTAAAATGTCTTCCTGTGATGATTTCCGTTCTATATATTAAGGCTTTTCATATATAACAACTTCTCTGCAAATTAACAGATACTTAGCAGCAACTTAACTTCAATTATCAGACATGTTGGAAAGCAGATCAGAATTGATGCTCCAGGAATACGCATGGTGTTTGTTAATATTCATATTAACAAGAAAAGGAGATGTCAGTTGTATGGATCTGCACTTGAAGAATTCCTCACAGAGATTGGTGTTTCCCACACATCAAAGTTACATGTTATATATCAGTTATCCGGTAATTTCATTCAATTATTCCATTTTTCATATGATGGATGTCTACGACTTCAATCAGATCTGAAATTACCCATTGGCAACCGCTTCCTCATGAAATTAGATGAGAAGTCATTGAACCGTGCTGTAAGTTTTAATTACGAACAATGTGTATTTTTCTCATTTATTAAAAAAAATTTACATTCAGATAAAGACCAATTATTTATTGAACTTGATAACTCATATTATTATTATCTGATCATATTTTCTAGGTTGTTGACAAACAGTTCTTTTCTGGGATCCACTGGCCTTCAGAACAGAACATAGCAAATGCCGTGGATGTTAAGCAATACAACTGGGAATTCATGATCTACAGGGAGGAGAATGAAGCAGTAGGTTTTGAAGGCCCTAAATGGGAAGAGTTTGTTGACTATTACTTTAATCATCTTAAATGTATCAATGTCATTTTTGTTTACATTGGAAATTTAAAATTTCATCGGCGCATTTTCGACAATAAAGGTTACTGTTGTAATCTGATGCTTGAAGATTCAGATACATCTGATGGTGAGATAAGTTCATTATATTTGTGGATTATTACATTGTTATTTACAGTTTAAATATTTTCTTACACGCATTTTATCATTTATATACTCATTTGCTTTCAGGTGAGATTGATTCAGTTGCCTACCTTAGTAGTAATGGAGATCAGAATACATTTTCTGCAATTATGAATAACATTCAAATACTACGTGGCAGATTGGTATGACCAAAACATTATAACTTTAGAGCTTTACATTTCATTTCCTAAATCCCAGTTCCATACTTAATATTATCCCATTTTATGTTATGGAAAAATATAAGAGTTTTTAAATGTTATGTGCTGGAGCAGGAAATACCATGGCATATGATCAGGAGGTTGAATGTAGAAGATGCATTAAGTGCTATTTTGTATTATGATGGAGTTCCTGTCATACGCATGGAACGTATTTTAACAACAGACAACCCGCATCGTTTTGTTATTGAAGGAGATCTCGAGTACATGATGAGCATAATGAAAATTCCTGTTGGTATAACACTGGCCTTTCGTATAGATGCTCGCAAGGCAGCTAACAAGGGACTCTTAACACTCGAAGTTTTATAAATTTAGATTATGGATTGATTATTTTATGATTTTTTAAGAACATTGTTATGTACTGGTTGTTTACATTGACGTTATTTAAGGATTCTGTCAATGGTTTTGTTTTTATTTCAAATGGTAATAATTAAAATTTCGGTCATTATTTAATGTTATTCTCCATTTGACAGTATCACTTTTATGTCATCCACCAATATTACTTAATAAAACTACAATATATGTATATATATATATATATATATGAATACATACATATATATACATACATTCTGGTAACCCTTCTGAAAATACTTAAGTTACCAATATACAAAAAATATATATATATATATATTATTATTTAGGGAAACCTTTGTAAATACAAATATACAATTCAAAATATCATATTTTTTTTTTCAAACAGAAAAGGTAAAGAACAGATATTACTATCCTTATCCTTATATATTATTATCACATATATCTTATAAGGTATTTGATATCTTCATGATTTGATAACAAACTTTTGATAATTGATAAACATCATTATTATTATAGTATATAGAATATAGAATTATTACTATAATTATCTACAATGATTTTGTTCCATCTTATCGAATATTATGATAAGATTTTAAATTACATTTTGACATATATATTACAATTATAAAAGCTGATTTCTTTTCAGAATAATGGATTAGTAAGATCTCCTAATTTAATTTGTCCTGGAGTCAAAGTCTGGAACATTTTGTCAGAGAGCAGAATGGTGAATGTTCAAGCAAAAGAAGCCAGATTGTTCAGAAAACAGATCTTACACAGTAAAAAAATATCAAGATTTCCAGGTTCAACATGTAAACCAAAGCCAAAGCAAAGTGTCAATCTGGTTACAAAACAAACTAAAGTCTATTGTATTGCTTCTAAGACTGCAAGGATACGAAGAAGGATAATATTATCCCAGATCAGGTTGATCAAAATGCTAAAAAGTGAAGGTACTATTGTTTTCAATTCGTTATCAACAAATAACAGTAAATATGTTTTTGCTAAGATTGCAAGGAATCGTAGAAAACAAATATTACACCATATGAGAATGAAAAAAGATATGGTCAGCCAGTCTCTACCGGTATCTGAATTTTCAGAAATATCAAACAGTGGAGGTTTGAAAGGTATGTTATTATTGATATATTAGTTTTGTTTACGTTGTTTGTAATATTGCTTTCCAGGGTCAGTATGATCTATATTCATTTTATTAGGTACTTCTAAACATTCGAGATTGGAAAGAAAGCGAAAATTAGACAAAAAGAAAGGGAACACAGTTACAGAGATACCAACAATATTAAGGGGTGGAGTTGTCATATATGATAAAAGTCAAATAACACAGAAAAGTTTGCAAAGCTCAGCAAATATTGGAGATTCTAACTCATCAGGTTTAAAAAAAAAGTTCATTTAGTTTTCTTTTAATAATATGATTTGATTTTGAATCATACCTTAAATGTTATCCTCCATTTTGAATGACGGATATATGTAGCCATCATAAATGCATTTGATACTATGCCTTATGGAAGGACAAAAAGTACTGAAGAAAGCGCTCCCAAGAGAAGGAAAAACATGTTGCGTCCTGGGAAATGCAAAGTTACTCAGAAAAGAATATCATATATAAATACAGGTACCAAATTCCAAGAAATTTAAAGACCTGAGATTTTACATTTATTTGCATGTAACTGTAATATGCAAATTTTTTTGTTCTCCAGAATACTATGACTTAGGAGACCCAACATATGTATGTGAATACTGCTGTGCTAATATGTGGTACGCAGAAAGGGCAAACAAACAAAGAAGAGAGTCATGTCCTAAATTCTCTATATGTTGCAGAAAAGGACAAATACATCTTCCTTTACTTCAAGAACCACCTGCTCCACTAAAGAGTTTATTCATGTCTAATGATGCAAAAAGTAGACACTTTTTGGAAAATATCAGAGCATATAATAATATGTTCGCATTCACATCAATGGGTGGTAACATTGTAAATTCAATCAATGATGGTCGTGCACCATATTTATTCAAAATGCAAGGACATAACAGCCACTTCATGGGTAGTCTACTTCCAGAAGATGATTTCAGACCAAAGTTTTCTCAGTTATATATTTATGATACTCAAAATGAAGTCGATAACAGGATTGGAGCTTTAAGGTATAGTTTGATATTCAAATACTGGAAAAATACTTTTGAATTATTTACTATTATGTTTTTACAACACTTATTCTTTTACAACTTCTAAAACTTACTGCTTGATGTAAATGCGGTTCAGCAGAACTCAATCAAAAACACATCAACTTGATTCACATATTGTAAATGAGATTAAGGATGTGATGGATGAACACAATGTGTTGGTCAAAACATACGGAAGGTACGTGATACTCTTGGGCAAGCTATTCAATTGAAATCGATTGAAACTTATTTCAAATAGATACACGGATGGCAAAACACATAATTTACCAACAGTTGATGAAGTTGCGGCTATTCTACCGGAGATGAAGGAAACAAAACTGAAACAAGAGACATCATTGTTCAATATAAATCAGTGAACTTGGCGCATCAATGAATTACATCCTTCCTACATTTCACTTCAATATCCTTTAATTTTCCCATATGGCGAAGATGGTTTCGGATCAATATCAAACTTGGAGATCCGGATGCTCATCAAGATGATGATGGAGATCTACCGAAGAAGAAAATGAAAGCGAAGGATTGGATGAACAAATTAAAGGACCACGTAAATGGATGAGTATACGTGAATGGTTTGCATACCGTATGCGGGATCGAGATGAAGATGGTTCAATGTTGTTATATGCTCAAGACTGTTTCAACAGTTTCGGTTGATGGTTATAGTGCGGTTGAATCGGGAAGAATATCTTTGGATTAGAAAAAATCAAAGAAATCTCGGATGTGAAACATATGAAAACATGCGGAAATCATTGACAACTGGAAATTCACATGCATCCGAGGTTGGGAGGGTTGTGATACCGTCTTCATTCACAAAGCGGTGACAGATGGAAAAGGAGAATTACATTGATGCAATGGCATTAGTTAAGACCTATGGTTATCCCGATGTTTTCTTAACTTTCACATGCAATATCAAGTGGCCGAGAGATAATCGATATTGCAATAAAAAGGACTAAGGCACGAAGATAGACCAGATATTGTTTCTAGGGTTTTTATGATGAAACTTGGTATCGATGGAAGATATTAAATCAAACAATATATTTGGCAGACAGAAGCGGTATTTTAATATATTACTTTCATTTATGATGATTCATGCTTTGTTAAAATGTAATTGATATGGAAACTACAGTTTATTGATCACTTGAAATTATCCTTACACTGTCTATACCATTGAGTATCAGAAAAGAGGTCTCCCACATGCACATATAGTTGTGTGGTTGCATCGTGATGATAAACTAACAAAACCAGAAGATATTGATAAATTCATATGTGCAGAACTCCCTGATAAGGATAAAGATCCTGTCATATACAGTATTGTGACTGATATGATGATTCATGGTCCATGTGGTGATGATTTTCCTTATAGTCCTTGCATGGTTAAGAAAAGATGTTCAAAAAGGTTCCCCAAAAAGTTCAAAGAGACAACCAGCATAGATGGTGATGGTTTCCCAGATTACAGGAGAAGGAATGATGGTCGAACATTTGAGAAAGATGGTGCGACCATAGATAACAGATGGGTTGTTGGTTATAACCCATATTTGACTGTCAGATATCATGCACATTTAAATGTTGAATGGTGTAACCAAGCAGGAGCTATAAAATATCTGTTCAAATATCTTAATAAGGGTTCTGACAGAGTTTCTTTCAAATACACTATAAATGGTGAAGTTGTGAGAGAAAATTTGGATAAAGGTCCAAAAGATGAAGTTAAAGATTGGTACGAAGGATGGTATTTATCAGGTTGTGAAGCTGCATGGCGTATGTTCGAGTTTCCAATACATTACAGGTCACATCATGTAGAACGTCTCAGCTTCCATATGCCTGGTCAACACAGTGTTGTGTATGACGAAGATCAAACTGTAGAAGCTGTTGTTACAAGAGCTTCTAACAGACATTCAATGTTTACTGCTTGGTTGGAAGCTAACTCTATTTACCCTGAAGCTAAGGAGCTTACATACATACAGTTTCCTAAATATTTTGTATGGAAAAGAAAAGAAAAAATTTGGAAGCCAAGACAGAGAGGTTCAGCTATCGGTAGAATCTATGGAGTCCCTATAGCTGCTGGTGAACCTTATTATCTAAGAGTGCTACTTAACATAGTCAAAGGACCAACATGTTATGAAGATATATTGACATTTGAGGGGACAAAACATTTATCGTTCAAACAAACTTGCTTTGCAAGATGTTTACTTGATGATGATAAAGAATACATAGACTGTATACGGCAGGGTTATACATGGGGATCATCTAAATACTGCAGAAATTTGTTTTCACAATTATTAGAAAATGACATTGTATCCGACCCTAATCATGTATGGAACGAGACCTGGGATTGTTACACGGAAGATATACCCGCCAAACTGAAATGGTTGTATAGGAATGAAGGTATTTTCTTCATGAACTGATTAATTGTTTAAATTATATATCTATTACTTAATAACCATTTTTCATCCCTATGATATTTACATTTCTGAATTGGTTATTGATAATCTTAAACAATTAATGATACTTGACAGATTATATTGTATCTGACGATGAAATGAAGTTGCACGCCTTGAAGGAAATTGAGATTACATTACGATCTCATGGAAAAAGCTTAAAGGAATTTCCAGGAATGCCGTATCCAGGTGACATTTTCATTGACGAGGGATTGAATGCTATGATACATGATGAACTAGATTACGATAGAGCCACACTAAAAGAAGAACATGATCTTCTTTATGCTAATCTTACTGAAGAACAGAGGAAAATCTACACAGAGATATTGGATGCTGTCAAAAAAGGAATTGGAGGTTTGTTTTTTGTGTATGGTTATGGTGGAACTGGGAAGACGTATGTGTGGTGCACAATATCGTCTGCAATTCGTAAAGAAGGAGATATAGTACTGAATGTGGCATCCAGTGGCATTGCATCATTGCTCTTGGTTGGTGGAAAGACTGCTCATTCAAGGTTCCAAATACCAATCAACATTAGTAATGAATCGACATGTACTATCAAGCCAGGAAGTGATCTTTGTGCTTTGGTTAAGAGAGCTAAACTTATTATATGGGATGAAGCACCAATGGTACATAAACATTGTTTTCAAGCCTTGGACAGATCACTAAAGGATGTACTACGACATTCTAATCCAAATGCTGCAGACCAACCGTTTGGAGGTAAAGTTGTGGTACTTGGAGGTGATTTTAGACAGATATTACCAGTTGTTCCGAAAGGCATTAGAGCAGATATCGTTAATTCTGCAATAAATTCATCTTATCTATGGAGATTTTGTAAGGTATTGAGGTTGACTGTTAATATGAGATTACGTGGTGCGAATAATTCTAATGATACTGAGGAAATACGTGATTTTGGAGAATGGTTATTAAAGATTGGAGAAGGCAAGATAAATGAACCAAATGATGGGGAAGCAGAAATTGAATTTCCAGATGAGGTAATTATACAACAACCAGGGAATCCTATAGAAGCCATTGTAAACACTGTATATCACAACCTGGTGGATAATCTAAATGACGCATCATGGTTCCGGGACAGAGCAATATTAGGACCAACCTATGAAGTGGTTGACAGTGTAAATGAATACATGATAGGATTATTACCTGGGGAAGAACATGAGTATCTGAGTTCAGACAGTATGTGTAATTCAGAACATGGAACTGAATCGGATCAAGGTATTTATACACCTGAATTTTTAAACAGTGTAAAAGTCTCTGGACTTCCTAATCACAGATTGGTTTTGAAACTAAATGTTCCAGTCATATTACTCCGTAATGTTGATCAAAGGAATGGTCTTTGCAATGGGACAAGGTTACAGATTACACGAATGGGGCGTTACATCATTGAAGGTAGAGTAATTTCTGGAAGCAAAATTGGTGATATTGTGCCTATTCCTCGAATGAAAATTATTCCAACTGACAACACTATTCCATTCAAGATGAAGAGAAGGCAGTTTCCTATTGCGGTATGTTTCGCTATGACTATTAATAAAAGTCAAGGCCAGTCTCTTTCTACAGTAGGACTCTACCTACCAAGACCTGTTTTTAGTCACGGACAGCTATACGTAGCACTCTCACGAGTAACTTCTAAGAAAGGTTTGAAAGTTTTGATTTGTAACCCTGATGGAACTCGGTGCAACACTACAACTAATGTAGTTTACAAGGAAGCTCTCAGGAATGTAAAATAGTCTAATTAGTTTACAATTACACAACTGTGTTACTTATAATACATGAGCTATTATTAAAAAAAAATTTCATACCTCTCATGCAGACTAGATGTATCTAATGCAGATCAGTCGTTTTCTTCCATTTCAAATTTAATCATATACAAATATATCTAAATTTTATAATTACATTCCAATCATCATAACCAGAAACTATTAATAAAGATTAAAACATACAAATGAAGTGGCATGCAAGTTATATAAACAGTTGTATAATTATATCTAATGAGATAATTTTAGAGTTACCTTTAATAGATTCCGGAATTTTACCGGTTTCATCCTGTTACTCAAACATTCATCCCCATTTCAAACCTTCAAGTATATAACAGATCTGAAATTCTTCTCCTGCAAAAATTAATAATAAAGTATAAAATATTTTACATTTATAAATCCTTATCTATATGGTAAAATAATGGATTGACATAGAAGACTATACCTGTTGAAAACATTGATTCATACAGATCTGCTTCAAATCACGAACAGCATACCTTAACCAGACGCATGCTTTTCAAAAAAGAACTCCATCTGGCATAGATCCCAATCTGAAAGCAGATCTATTCAAATCGCCTATTTTGTAGATTGGATCGAAAGTTCAATCCAATTTCAAAATGAAAGCAGATGTATTGAAATCCCTTACATCCGAAATTGACTAAACTATCTCTGATTTAACACACATACGATTGGGTAGGCCACTGGACTACAAATTGGGGGTAAACGGAAATTGAAGAAGAGCTGTTAAAAAAAGAAGACCCATTTCGTATAAGTGATGCAATCGGAAACCATGTCTATTACTTGAACTCTGATGAAAATGAAATGATTATTGAACTGGAAATCAGATGAATAAGCTAAGGAAGGAAGAAAATGAAGATGAAATAGGAAACTTTCCCTTTTACTTGCCCCGTTCCCTTTCTCAGATCTATTTGGAGTTTGGTCTAAAAAAGACAGCAAAACCAATTTGGACAATATATTTTGTTTTTTTCTATAACACCAGGTACGCATATAAAATTATTTGCTTGGAGAAAATATACCGAAGACTTAACACGTGGAACAGACTTTAGTACAAAACATGTTTTAGGATTTTACATTAAAAAAAAACAAATACAAACCCAATAATTAAACCATAAAACACTATTTTTTCAAAGATACCGAATAAAAAGATTATAAAACATCATCAAAGCTACCGTAAATTTACAACTATAAATTGTAATATATGTCACTATAAAACACTTACAATTTAAAATATTATGACCATTAATATTATTCAACAGAAAAACATTTAGATATTAATTTATGCTTAACAAATAATATATATTGTTTAAATTAAATTCCATGGATAATTATATTTGTAACTCTATATATTTTTAAAATTTGTTCATTCTTCCTGTATTTCATTTTAATAACTTAATACTCCAGACATTTGCCAAATCTATTATGAATCCATTATTTATTTATACTTTATAAAAATAAGTATAAATATTTTCCTATTTGACAAACAATTTTCCAGTTTTTAAATAATCATTTTTCAATTAATGTTATCATTGATGTAACTTTTGTAAACTTTGTGCATTATTAATCAACCTTAATTGTAAATCTTTTGAATGGAATCTTAAAAAATTTATTATTAATAATTCAATAATTTATTCTTTTGTAATAATATTTTATTAACATCAGCGGCGCCCGGGCTTCTGCCCGGGCCATGCATCTAGTTATTATTATTATTATTATTATTTACTCCTTCTTTCCATTTGATTAACTAAAAAATGGAAGCAGTCCTAATATTGTACTTTCTCCGTCCCACAAAAATAATCCACATTAAGTTTTGAGTTTTGTACTGATTTTAATACAAATTTGAAAATTCAATATGAACTATTTTTTTTGGGACGGAGGTAGTAATAATTATACAAGTCAGAGAGCAAGAGAAACGAGACGGTTGCAAACTGGCTTTGATGAAAGAGCTGTTCTGTATCTAGAAACAATGAAACACTGTTCGAAAATATTTAGTGCAGGCATTCTGTTATATAGGATCGATATTTTGGGAGGTGCGTTTTGGAATGCAGGAGGAAGATGCTAAATTCTCATTGGTTTGCTACACCTACAAAAAGCCCGGGAAGAAGGGGAAAAAACAAAAAGCAAGAGATAAAATATGTTTGTGTGTAGTATGTGTTTGTTTTCGGTTGAAACAAATTCGAGAAGAAGAAGAAGAAATAAGTAGTAGTTTAATAGTAAACTCAACAAAATACTCTTTGTTTCGAAATGATTATTTAATTTGGATTTTTATTTTAATATATATTACTCTCTACGTCCTAAAATTATTATCAAATTTAGATTTTCATTTTTAGTTTAATTTATAGTAAAAATAAAAATTTAAACTGGTAATTTCAGGTTGGAGGGAGTATATTATCAGTGCATATTTAGACTGAACAACCATTTTAAGAGGGAAAGAATATTGCTCCCTCCGTCCCACATTGAATTTTAAGTTTTGCATTATTTTTAGATATAAATTTGAAAACTCACTATAAATTATTTTTTTGGGACGGAGGTTGCATATATCAACTTCTCTTTTACTTTTACTAGGAGATTTTTTCAGTTTTCACCGTTCTATAACATGCATGGATCATCAACTATCTTTCTTTCTTTGTTTTTCACCTTTTTCTGTTTAATTTCCACCGATTCCATCCCCCATTTTCTTCACATCTTTTGTTCTCTTTAAGCTCAACATTTAGTGCTCTTTTCTTTTCTCTCTATATATTACACCTATCAATTTGTACTTATTGGTGAAGTGCCCCGAATTCTATCCCCTCACAAATAACCTTTACTAGCAAGGTTTCGTCACCATTGACCCGTTACTCATTTATTTGTTGCATGCATTCCAAAACCCACCTCCTCATTCCCATCATCTTCTTCTTAGTCTTCTTCACCTTCTTCTGTTCTTTTGATTCTGAATTGATTTATTTTGGTTTATCATTTTGAAGATTGATTCGGTTGTTATCATCGAAGAGAGATATGGTGGCTTGGTGGGGTAAGCTGAGGAAGGCTTGGGGTGCCATCACTTCCCGGTTAATCAAATCAGGTAAAATCCAACTTTCATGTCTTTTTGATTTTAAAAGCTCAATTGGATCTCTTTCTCATTTCAGTTTGTGTGGTCAGCTTTGATGATGAACAAAAATTAAAGGTTTCTGCTTTTTTCTTCTTAATTTTTTGGCCCTTGTTTTTTGTTGATATGTGATTTTTGTGAGTTTTGATTATCAGTTCTCAATCCAATCTGAATATGTGAAAATAGTTGTTGTGGCTAAATCATTTGCTGTATATCTCAAGAGGGATTTGGGATGAGGAAATCTCTCCGGGAGTTTCATTTTTGTTGTTTTATTAATTTGATACATCGGCCATGCATCCATTGTTAACAGATTGTGAGCTAAAGAACAAATGATTGATAAAGATTCTCTTTTTAACCCTTGATCTGATCCTCAATCCGGATCATCTGGTTGTTTTCTTCCCTAAATTATTTCGTCTTGAATGAAAAAGTTCAGTTTTGTTATACCAGCAATGGGGTGGGCCGCCGAGAGGTGGTGGCGGTGGTGGTGGTGCATGGTGGGGGGTTATAAAATATCTGAAGCTATAGTCTTCACTCTTCAGTTTAGATTTTGACTAAATTGGATTTCAAGCAAATTTACGTTTGTTCATTTTGTTTGCGTACACCGCTTCACTTGTTTTGGTTTTTTTAATCTGCCCCATTTTGAAGGCAAAAGGATGAAAATAATTTCTTTTTTTTTTTTTTTCTTTTCCAAATGAGATGAGCAAACGGAAACAAATTTCTCAAGCTGTTCTCTCTTGTATTGTCGCCGTGTGGTCAAACTATTAGTAAAATATTGGTTTTTTTTTTTGTTATCTAAATATTTACTTTCTTTAAATTAAATTTATTCTACGAAAGTAGATATTAATAAGGCGTGGTAAATGTTCTTTCAGCACAAAAGATTTTTAGTTCTTTAATTTACACGTTCGTGTAACTAGTTAAAATACTTTTAAGTTTTCAACCTTAGTCCTTTTTCAACATTAAACACGAAAGTATATTATTTCAAATAAACACCCCGGGAAATTTCATTGATAATTAAAAAAAATGAAATGATTTGAGCCTTAATTAAAATGTGGGACGTATTAGCGGGGAAGTGTAGAAAATATACGTGCGATAGGGTTTGAAACGAACCCTAATATTATCGCTGCAAACAATCGTGCATGATAGAGACGTGAGTATCACGTATGAAGTCTAACGTAGTCGACTCTCGACAAAATCTCTCGTTCTTCTGTCGGCTTACCCGTAAATCTAGTACAAATCGAATTAGCGGTCGAAGTGAAATTCCCACACGTGATTCGTGTGTCTCCGAAATGAATGCATTGATACGTATACGATTTGGCCCTTATATGAAATGAACTTAAAGTCGGGCTATTTTCAATCCAGAAAGAGTTTTGTGTAAGTGATTAATTTATTTTAGGGTTAATAATAAAGGTGAAAGTTTCTTGCAAATTGTCTAATGATTTTCTTAGTGTATGCCGCAAGGTCGAAATGAACCTATATGATCAAGCAATTAGAAAAATCCATTAGTTCAATTTCATTTCAACTAGGGGATTTCTGACCATAAACGAAATTTCTCTGTATATTTGAATCGTTTTCACACGCTAAATTTTATAAAGAATTCTATTGATGCTGGATCTTTTTATTTGTATATCTTATCTTGCTCATCCATCATATTATCTCTTTAGAATTGAAGGGAATACAATAGGGTTAAATTGGAGCTATGATGATGTCTAATGGTTCTGTTTCTTCACGGTTGATTATGAAAATGATTTGTGTTTACTATCACGGCCTTTTTCATGGATAAGAACAATCCATTTTTTTTTTATAAGTTTGCTTGATTATATCTTGGTATCAAATAAAAAATAACCATAACTTGTTGCCCTTTATTTTTCTTTTAGCTCCATGGTAGTCTACTCAAAATATATATGCAAACAATCTTTTTTGGTTTCAATGTATATTGGCTGTACATATATATGCAGGAAGTGGCAAAAAGAAGAAGATCAACAATGGAACCCCATTGGAAGCAGATCAGGGCTACCTGAAACTGAGAAGTGACGTGGAGAACTGCGAGTACGAGGATGTTCATGTCCTGTGGAACATGCTAACTCAGATGCATGGAGACGGAGATGGAGACGGAGACGGAGACGGAGAGGAGGACCTGGAGGCGGCCAATGCGGTGCCACCAGCACCACCGCCGTCTGCTACGTCTTCTCCTCCTTCTCCTCCTCCGCCTTCCCCGTCCTCCTCCGTTAATGAATCCACCTCCACCACCACCACCACCACCGATTGGAAGACTTGCTTTTGTTCCTCCTCCATTGACCATCAACCCCCTGCAGCCGCCTCCTAATCTCTTTGCTCATTTGAGTTCATATCATTATAGAAACATACATATCCGTGAAAAATAAAAACAAAATGGTTTTGATGCTTTCTTGTTAGACCAGTATTCCCTTAGCATTAACCATTTTTACTTATTTCCTTTTCACAAAAATAAAAAAAAGGTTCTGTAAATATTAGAATGTGTGTGTAATGAAACAGCTTTGTGTTGGACGATGTATATGTTTAAATATTTGCGAAAACTGGTGTACTTTTCTCCCTTCTATAATTAGATGATTATGTTTCGGCAAGGTACAAGAAAGTCAAGTAATTTAGATGTTTAAATAAGTTATTATACTCTGTTGTCTTAAAATGATTGCATGGTTTGAATTTTTTGTCTCTAATACTAATTGTATAAAAGTACAAGTAAAATTTCAAATAGGACAATTATTTTAAAGAGAGGGAATGACTTTTTTTTCTATATTACTCCCTCCGTCCCATAATTATTGTCCAGTTTAATCAAAATCCAAGATTTTATTTTTGGTCAAACTTAACCAAATTTTGATTTAAGATTCCAAATGTACCCCTGCACACATGGTTTAATTAATCGGCCATAAAAACACAATTTCCATTACATTTTATCACATTAAACCAAACCCAGTTTAAAACAGAGCATCACCTCTCTTTCAATCATGCGCCTATAATTGAATCAATTTCTCTTATGAAGAATTTTGAATTTGGAGAATTTTCGTACCCTTAATTTGGTGTTCATGAAGATAATTTTCTATTTCACCGGATCTAAACCATCCATTAGCACAAAACTTAAGAATCCCCAAAACAAGCAAATCCCATGAACGCGAAAAACATCCATTGCCCTAAATCTTTCCTCTCCTTCAAGTCCAATCCCAGCCCAAACTCCACATTCAAAGATTCGATTTTCTCTTCAAATGAACTCTCTGAGTCAATCTCCCCAAACAGGTCCTTTTATGTTCAAATATAGCCTCCAACCCATCAACCGAATTTCCACGACTATGAGTTTCAGATCTGGGTGAGTCAAGCGGAACATTAATCTCATGGTCGCCTAAAGAACCGTTAGTGTTATTCTTGCTACTATTTTGGGTGGCTTGGGAATTGATATTTGCGTGGTTATTGCGTTTGAATGAGTGAGCGCTGCGTGTCATTGGACCCGAGAATCTTGGGCTACTAACTCGTGGTGAAAGGCCATCTATGGCGGCGGCTGAAGAACGGAGATAGCTTGAAGGAGCGGGGCGGATTGGCGAGTACTGGATCTCGTTTTCCTTGATTCTCGTCCTTATTGATGGACAATTGTTACGTCTCGCCGGCTCCGATGCACGGTTCAAAGCTCCGGGTATCTTATGAGGGAGTTCAAAGCTCCGGTTCTAATAATAGTGAAATGCCGTTTTTGTATAAAGGGCAAATGTGTAATTTAATCCATAAAAAGTCAAATTGGACAATAATTTTGGGACAAAATTTTTTAAGCAAAGTGGACAATAATTATGGGACGGAGGGAGTATTATTATTATTATTATTTCTGGGTTCAAGACTAGTATTGAAGTTTGATTATTGTCTAAAAAAATGGTTTGATTATTGTGCAACTTTTGTTTTTGTTGATTATCTAACGAGATTTGAAAACACGACTTTGTGTTACCTAGCACCAAAAAAAAATAAAAAAGCTATAAAAAGGTATTGCAAAAGTCGCGAAATTCCTCATTTGAACCGAAACTTCAAACTTCAGCTAAAAGTTCGGGCCATAGCCCATACATAGGTCATAGGTGGCTGGAAACAAATAAAGAAAAGAAAAGACTGCATGATTCTAATGCACAACATTTTACGTTCTTATAAATTTTCGAAAACAAATTAAGCAGAGTAAATACATACTTCATATCTATGTGCTGAGAGTATATCCTTTTTACGGAAAAATTAAGATATGTTTTCTAATTGTAATACACGGAGGGCATGCGGGCCATATATGCTTGTTCTTCTCTAACTCGTCCACAATGTGTGCATAAATTAATACTCTCTCCGATCTTATAATGATCTTAATTATAAGGTATTAAATTGAAACTAAACTTAGTTTAGATTTGTAGTTTTTCACTATAACTAGCATGGATAATGATTCGTACAGAGAAAAAATTACAACGAAAAATGACAAGGAATTGATCATAATTATTCATTTTTAACACTTTCCATTTGGGATTTAAGCATTTAAGGTTAGAGCATATTTTAGATGATTGACATCTCATTCCTTATAAATGTTTCTTATAAATTTTTCCTTTACGTATCATTACTCATTTAGGATAAAGGGAGTACACAAGAAGCATTATCAATTTTGAAAGGCATTACTAGTTCTTCCAGTGTAAGGTTGCAAAAAAGAAGCCTACTGTTGCATGGATGCTACTCATAACATCAGACATTACCCTAATATACAATATTGCGCATTTTATGCATTTCCTTTAACATTTTTTTTTCTTTTTTTCTCGAATCTCGATGACATTATTCTTTAAACTAACTTTCATGAGTTTTGGCTGGATGACAGCAACAATAATACTCCCTCCGTCCCATAATTATTGTCCACTTTGCTTAAAAAATTTTGTCCCAAAATTATTGTCCAATTTGACTTTTTATGGATTCAATTACACATTTGCCCTTTATACAAAAACGGCATTTCACTATTATTAGAACCGGAGCTTTGAACTCCCTCATAAGATACCCGGAGCTTTGAACCGTGCATCGGAGCCGGCGAGACGTAACAATTGTCCATCAATAAGGACGAGAATCAAGGAAAACGAGATCCAGTACTCGCCAATCCGCCCGCTCCTTCAAGCTATCTCCGTTCTTGGCCGCCGCCATAGATGGCCTTTCACCACGAGTTAGTAGTCCAAGATTCTCGGGTCCAATGACACGCAGCGCTCACTCATTCAAACGCAATAACCACGCAAATATCAATTCCCAAGCCACCCAAAATAGTAGCAGAACAACACTAACGGTTCTTTAGGCAACCATGAGATTAATGTTCCGCTTTACTCACCCGGATCTGAAACTCATAGTCGTGGAAATTCGGTTGATGGGTTGGAGGCTATATTTGAACATAAAAGGACCTGTTTGGGAGATTGACTCAAAGAGTTCATTTGAAGAGAAAAATCGAATCTTTGAATGTGGAGTTTGGGCTGGGATTGGACTTGAAGGAGAGGAAAGATTTAGGGCAATGGATGTTTTTCGCGTTCTGCGGGATTTGCTTGTTTTGGGGGATTCTTAAGTTTTGTGCTAATGGATGGTTTAGATCCGGTGAAATAGAAAATTATCTTCATGAACACCAAATTAAGGGTACGAAAATTCTCCAAATTCAAAATTCTTCATAAGAGAAATTGATTCAATTATAGGCGCATGATTGAAAGAGAGGTGATGCTCTGTTTTAAACTGGGTTTGGTTTAATGTGATAAAATGTAATGGAAATTGTGTTCTTATGGCCGATTAATTAAACCATGTGTGCAGGGGTACATTTGGAATCTTAAATCAAAATTTGGTTAAGTTTGACCAAAAATAAAATCTTGGATTTTGATTAAACTGGACAATAATTATGGGACGGAGGGAGTAATATTATTAGCAACTTATATTGCAAAAAATAAAAAGAACTGGGGAAAAGAAAAGGAAGAACTTCTCTCTCAGCCGGAAATGTGAGTGCAAAGGGATCGGGCTCCAGGTTTTCAAATGTTTAGGAGAAGTGGATCGGGCTTAATCAGGTTTTCGGATCTTAGCTCAAAAGGGTCACTATCAAAACTTCCCAAGCAAGACCAGCCAAAATAGCCCAAAAGAGTCCTAGGTTTTCATGGTTTTCCTTCTTCTATGCATTCTTTTTAGTTTTTACACCACAAACTTCACACAACATCAAATAATTGTGTTAGTTTTTACACCAACAATTATTGTCCCTTTTTTTTTTTTAATGTCAAAAATTTTGTCTTCGAACCCTAGTGTGAGGATGAGCCTTTGATCATGAGGCTGGGGGATCACGAATTTGAAGAGTAAAAATAAAAGATTATACACAAACATTCAACACTAGTAATTGGTTATTAAAAATGGAAATTTTTTGCTTTTCAAGCTGATGAGCACAAAAAAAAAAAAAAAGAAAAAGAAAAAATGTTTTGGTTGTCTCTCTTATTTTGTTCCTTTCCCTTCTTGTTTCTGAATTCCCCATTGCCACCTTTTAGACTTAAATTGTGTAGATACAAAACATTCTCGATTTTCATGTTCCTTTCTTTAATTTTTTTTTTCTTGGTCCAGAATCAAGATATTCTTAGGAACAATAAAATGTGATTTTGAAACCATAGGAATAATTGCTAACGGCTAAATTAGCTAGTGGTTAGTGCCAGAAAAAACATTATAAAATTTGGGAGGCATTAATTAGTTAGATTTGATTCACTAGGAACACCACCGGTAGAGCCTAAGGCTCTAATAGCTTGTGGATTATATAAAGAATTTTGGAGGAAGCTTACGTATTGTCCCTCAAAATTAAGGGTATAACATGTGCAGGAACGTGTACAATGGCGATGTGTGAGGAGCAAAATCATCTTCATTCATTCAATTTTAAGTGAACATTTTCAACTACTTATATAAATACTTGCTTACCTAAAATCAAACTCAAAGTCCCATGTACTTTATTTTAATCTACTTCTCTCACTCTCTACCAACTAGCTCTGCAGCAAAAACAGATTCTTATGCATTAACAATTTCTTTTCTTTCGTCCCTCTCATTGACATTTCTGGTACTCGAATTTTGTAATAATTAAGAATGGAGTATTTTAGTTTGAAGAAACTATTTAAATATCTCGCGACTGGCCTATTATCAAGAGTTCTAACCCTTCCAGTAATACAAAGATTGTTTAAATATCAACTTACTTACGAAAGAAAATGAAGAACACATTAATGTATATGTTGATGAAGAAAGTCAAAGATTAACACATAATTTTCTAAATAGCGCGGTTCATTTTGAGTTCCGGCAAACTTTGAGGGGCTGAATTTAATTCAGCATCTTTCGTTTCCTTCTGAATTTTCTTTTATTCATATATATATTTTATTATAACAGCTAGTTTTGGCTTAAATGCATGCTACTACCAAAATCACCAAAGCCATATAAATACAGAAGCAAACACTAAAAGATACCTCTAAGTCTTCTCTTTTGGTTCTTCTTTCTTCCTTTCTTTCCATCCCATGAATTTGATCACAAACATTGAAACTTCTTTACATTATCTCTCCCAAATTTGTTACTTACATAATATCCTCAATACTTCTTCATAGTTTTCAATTAAAGTATCACAACTGAAACATATCAATAATTCTTAGTAAAAATGATTACTGGAAAGGACATCTATGATGTTCTTGCTGCAATCATACCCCTTTATGTTGCTATGATCTTAGCCTATGGATCAGTACGGTGGTGGAGAATATTCACCCCTGATCAATGCTCCGGAATCAACCGTTTTGTGGCGGTTTTTGCTGTTCCATTACTAGGCTTCCATTTCATCTCAACAAACAATATCTACGAAATGAATTACCATTTCTTAGCTGCAGATTCATTGCAGAAAGTAGTGATCCTAGGAGCCCTTTTCTTATGGCATGCCTTTAGTAAAAATGGTAGCCTGGAATGGATGATCACTCTGTTCTCCCTTTCAACTCTGCCCAATACCCTTGTCATGGGAATCCCTCTTCTCAGAGCCATGTATGGAGATTTCTCAGGGAATCTCATGGTTCAAATTGTGGTTATGCAGAGTGTTATTTGGTACACTCTGATGCTAATCATGTTTGAATACAGAGGAGCAAAGCTTCTGATTTCAGAACAGTTCCCTGAAACTGCAGCTTCCATTACTTCATTCAGAGTTGATTCTGATGTTGTCTCTTTAAATGGCCGGGAGCCTTTACAGGCTGATGCTGAGATTGGTGATGATGGGAAGTTGCATGTTGTTGTTAGAAGATCAGCTTCGGCTTCCGTGATTTCGTCGTATAATAAAGGGTTGCATTCCTCAGCAATCACTCCAAGAGCATCAAACTTGACTGGTGTGGAGATTTACTCAGTTCAATCTTCCAGGGAGCCAACACCAAGGGCTTCAAGCTTCAATCAGACGGATTTCTACGCCATGTTTTCGGGCAAAGGCGGGATTAGCAGTCCGAAACATGGGTATACTAACAGTTATGGGGGAGATGTTTTCTCAGTCCAATCTTCCAAAGGGCCTACTCCAAGGGCTTCAAACTTTGATGATGAAGTGATGAAGATGGGGAATAAGAAGAGGGGTGGAAGGAGCATGAGTGGGGAAATGTTCAATAACAATAATAATAATAATGTAACTTCTTCTTACCCTACCCCAAATCCATTGTTTTCAGGTTCTGGATCAGTTGGTCCTAAGAGGAAAGAAAGTGGAAGTGGCACAGCTCCTAACAAGGAACTTCACATGTTTGTTTGGAGTTCAAGTGCTTCCCCTGTATCTGAAGCCCATATGAAAAATGCCGTTAATGGAGCTGCAGCCGAATTAGGCTCTGTTGATCCTTCCAAGCTTCACAATGACATTGCTGCATCAAGAGGTAATATTTTATATAAGTAGATACAAGAAATGTTTCATTGTTCTGTTATTTAATGCAAATGTTGATGGCTAAAATTGTTATGTCCTGATGATAATTGATAGGAATTGGAAGCCCTGCAGCTGGGAAAAACAAGGAGATTGAAATGGATCAGGATGGTTCAAAAGTGCTGTCTATAAATGCTTCTCCTTATTCATGCAAAAATAAGATTGATTTAGAAGAAGGAGGTGAAGTTAAAAAGCACCAGATGCCTCCTGCAACTGTAATGACAAGACTTATCCTGATCATGGTCTGGAGGAAGCTTATCAGGAATCCCAACACTTACTCAAGTCTTTTTGGACTCATTTGGTCTCTCATTTCCTTCAGGTTTTATGACTTTTCCTTTTCTTCTTCCTATTTTTCATTGTACTTTTCATAGAGCACGATAGTGACCTATGATTCATATAGCGTACCTAATTGTAGCATTTTGATTCGATACATATCTCTCGTTTTGTAAGAATTCATTATGTTCTTAAAAATCAATGATTTTGATACATATTGATTGTTTTTTACAGGTGGAACATTCAAATGCCTACAATAGTGAGGGGATCAATCGCCATCCTTTCTGATGCAGGTCTTGGAATGGCCATGTTCAGTCTAGGTATATTAACTTCTCTTTGACAAACCCAAGAATGATCAGTTAATTAATGTTCGGTTCTCAACATGATGTACTATTGCGTCTTCAAAATGATTGCTGATTGATGATAACATATTCTAATTTTTCCTCGGAAAATGAAGGTTTGTTTATGGCTTTGCAACCAAAGATCATAGCCTGTGGGAAGTCGGTGGCAACATTTTCAATGGCTGTCAGGTTCTTAACTGGACCAGCAGTCATTGCAGCAACTTCTATTGCTATTGGTCTTCGGGGAGTCCTTTTACATGTTGCAATTGTTCAGGTAAAGTACTAACAGAACTTGTCCTTAAGGCTAACACAAAACTCAAACAATTGATTGATTAAGTCTGAAATCTAGGTTAAATATATATATATATATATATATATATATATATATTGAACTGATCAATTTCTGATCTTGTTGACTTTCAGGCTGCTCTACCTCAAGGCATTGTTCCCTTCGTGTTTGCGAAAGAGTACAATGTCCATCCTGACATTTTGAGCACAGCGTAAGTTTCTAAATATGTCTACATTTACTTTACGTGCAATACTATTGACATGTGTAATATTTTCTTCGTCCCAAAATTAGAGTCACAATTTGGGATGGACGGAGCAACTTAAACATTGCGTGGTATTGATGATGGTGTTTGGAATCTTCAACTCTGCAGGGTTATCTTTGGAATGCTGATTGCTTTGCCAATTACCATACTTTACTATGTGCTTCTGGGATTGTAAGTTACTCCAAAATGCAGCAATAGGCCACAGGAAGAGAAAAAGGTTATGTACGGACCATGGACCATGGACCATGGATGAATCTAAGACAGATGGAGTTAACTGCGAACCAAACTGAGCAAATGGCAATTAAAAAAAAAAAAAAATTGCCATTGGATTCAGTGCATTATGACTTGGAAACTACTTCTGTGCTGCCTCCTGCATGTGACAATCTATGGGGAGGATTCAATATAGAGATTGCTTCATTTAATTTTTTAAAGGTAGTTCTTAACATATTTATGTAAGAGTTGGGATCTCCTAGCTCTCTCTCTTCCTTCTTTGTTAGGAAAAATGTAAGGTAGGCAAAATGTAACAAGTTAACTAGTGTGTTATAGATCCAAGTTTAGCGGTGTGTGGAATCTTAGATTTCTTAATCTTGTAGTGTGATCTAGTAGTACTGCTTTTATGATTCTTTTTGTTCACTAGTAGCTAGCAATCTTTAACCTCCTACACACAAACTTTGACATGGATAGTCTAACCTAATTATTATATAGGATTTTTTTTTGGGGCGAGTTATATACGTATCACATTCTACTCCCAGGACGATATTGTTTCCTTAAGACTAGCTATAAACTTACTCATTTTTAAATTAGACTATAGTATAAACATAATCACTAATAAAATACAATTGATATATCAACAAATGAGATAGATTATCTAAACTCGGCCAAAACACTGACCTAATTAATCATCTTCTTCGCTAAGACTTTCATTTTCCATTGAAAGTATATTCCTTTGACTTTTGGCTACTTTATAGCAAGGAAAATGTCTTAATTGTAGAATATCGAAGAGAATGAAAACTTAAACACCAATTAAAGGAAAAAAGAATTGTATCAAAATCTTTCTTGGGTACAAAATGGATGCAGAATTTTCCATGCACAACTCCAAAGAAATTATAAGCAGCTCTTCCACCATTGACTTAAAGTGCATGTGCTCTAGTAGCAATTAATGGAAGTTACTACTGCCTTTCCTAACAACTGACAAAACACAAAATCCAACGAGCAGTTTGGGTCATTAAGGTCGACTCTACAATTTATTATTGCTTTTCAATGAAAAAAGAAAGAAAAAAAGGGCTCTCGTTCTCTCTTTTATTGGTCCTTTCCAATGATCAGATTTGTTTTTGATACCCTTTTGTAAGTCAAACAAGGTGGGGATTGAGTTGAACACACTTAAAAAAAGAAGAAGAAAAGAGACCATCCAATAATATTGGCTTTCATACACCAATAATTTAGGTCTGAACTCATGTGAATGCATGCTTGAAACAATAGAGTACTAGCTTCATTTTTTTGTACCAATGCTCAAGTGAATTTTTCTAAGGTTGCTTGTAAATTGTGATGTTTCTTTTGATGTTGATGAGGGCATAATTAGAAAGGGTATATTCATGTGGATACATCGATTAGGTAGCCAGCTTATAAGAGTTCTGAATCTAAAAGCATCCGGATGAAGCCATCTTGTTCTAACTTGTCGCATTCCTCAAGACAAAAAGTCATCATCTAAACAATCATGTTTTCATTTGTCCAGATGTTGTACACAAAGCCTTCAAATCTAAAAGATTCCGCGCGTGTCGATCATTTGTTATCTGTTCAAGAACTCAAAACAAACTAAAATGGATGTTTATTCTCCACTCAAATGAGGTCAAGAACAATCACAAGTTATTGAGAAGATGGGATAGTACTTCCATTTGTGAATGTAAGTTTTGGCCCTAAACAAAAGTATTAGTCCAAATTTTGCCCACTTTTTATATGGATAATATGCATGTGGTATGTTGGTGACATGATGGGAACTCTCAACAATTAATTCAATCCTTTTTGCAATTTCCAATTGATGATAAATGTAGTAAACCATATACTACATCTCTACATCCAAAGATTCTAGGTCGAATGGAACGGTGGCCTTAAAATATTTTCGAAAAATTGAACTCTCCAATCGTTACAAAATAAGGGTACAAATTAATATTGTGGTGGACGAATTCTAAAAGGTTAGGCTTGCAGGAGCTCTTGCGTTCTTCCCTCATGTTTTTTGAGTTCAGAAACGGAGAAACACGTACACGCAGAGAATCAATCGGAACTAGTACCGTTATTGGCATAAGGAATAAGGTGAAAACAACCAACAGTACATGTGCAAATGCTCCTCACAGTAACATCAAAATATACCCAGTCCAGCACAATGCCAACACACACTTCTTAATAAATTCTCTCACACAATTCCAGAAAAATCAAGAGAAAAAAAAAAAACACTCAAACGGGGAAGTACCTTGTTCTAAGTAATTGTTGGGAGGCATATTGGCGGATGCTCTTGAAAATTTTTAAACGCTGAAACTCCATTTGCACAGGTAACCCAAGCAATTGTGTGCTTGCGTTCTCATTTACAAGGTTAAACAATTTTTATTTATTTATTCTTTTTTATTTTCATGTATGACGTAAACCATGTAATTTTCCGGTTTAAATATTTATTTTTAGTATAATTTGTACTAAAAAGTAAAATTCAAACTCGACAATAGATAGTAATAATACATATTTTTTATTTTCAACCAAACAAACCAATAATTTGTCAGGAGGCACTGCAAAACACACAGAGTTCGAAGCCTCACGTGGACAGCCAAAAGAGTAAATGTGGACTATTAATAATTAATTAGTTGATCATTTGAATCAACCCCTAATTTTTAAGTTGCTGAAAGTTTTGCTGCAGAAAGAGACCAGCTGAGATAGTTGCAGAATTTGCATGTGTACGTAGTAGATTTTGTAGTACTGATGAATTCATACTGCCGCGTTTCTGAAATAATGTCTCTCAAGTAGACAAAAACTATGAGCAGGATTCTGTAATGACGCCTAAACCAAACCAATATATATATATATATATATATATATATATATATATATATAGACCATTATTTGCATCTTGACCAATTCACGAATCACGAACATGAACTCGGAATCGCACAAAAAGATTCCTTTCCCATTTTATTAGACCATTAAATAGAACATTTACATGTACGGAATGTTGTAGTACTCCCTCTGTCCTAAAATTTTTATCCAGTTTGAGATTTCACTTTTAGTACAATTTGAACTAGAAATGAAAGCCCAAACTGGACAATAATTATGGGACGGAGGGAGTACATCAGAAAGAATCACTTTAAAAAAAAAAACAAAAAAACATTTACTTCCTTATTGTCTTTTGCATGTTCTCGATTGAGAAATACTGTTTGGTCAGTGATAGGTACGAATAAAAATTACAAGAAAAATTTATAAAGAATGATGTGTCATTCATCGAAACTATCCACTAATCTTAAATGCTTAAACTCAAATAAAAGGTTTTAAGAATGAATGGTTAGAAATTAATATTCTCTTCATTTTTTCCTTGCACTAATTATTATACTAATTATAAAACATAATTTGAACTAATTAGGTCTTGTATGGCCAACTCTTATTTACCATTTTTGTCCCATTTTACCTCTTAAATACAAAATCTAATACACTATCCAAACAACATTTTGACTTACCTTTTAAAAATTATTTCAAATATTATTATAACACATTTTTTATCCACCACCTCCGCCACCAACTTACGACACCGGACCGCCCTCTGCCGTTGCCAGACCACCGCCGGTCGGCGGCCGACCGGAACGGCGAAGGTCAGTGGTGGTGGTTGTCGGTGCTGGTAGGAAAATAATCTCCTTTACTTACTTAAAGCAGAAACACTTGAGAATACTTGGCAGCTCCACATTTCATGTTTTCTCTCTAAAAGTCAAAAGTTCTTCACAAAAAAACTTACACGTGACATGCTTCTTCTGCTACAGAATGCTCAAAATCTTCCCCTAACAAAACTGATCCCTTATTTTTTGCTCCATAATTTTAATATATCAGAATTCAATGACTTTAAAAAATAAATTGATAAGCACATATCATATCCCTTTTATTTTGATAGTTATCAACACTGAAACAAGCATTAAATTGCCCCCAATTTCAGCAATGCTAGGCCACCAAAAATTGCAAAAAAAAAAATTTTGTTATAAAAAAAACCGTTTGTCTCTCCCCTTTCATTCGGAGGAACGGGTTTAATGAAATCCCTGATTTCTTGCTACTTCTTCTCTCAAAATCACTACTTACTAATCTTTAGAATCAATCACAATCCCATGTTTCCATTTCAAACACACACAAGATCAAATCTTTATCGCAAAGAAAGAGTTCGAGTAAGAGGAAAATTCGACTTCATCAATTCGGGAGAGAGATTTAAACGACAACAGAGCGCAAGATCCTAATCGATGATGGTATTGTTTGTTCTACCACTCAGCACCAAAATCAAGGCTCCTAGAGGATGATTGGGATGGACTAGCAACTTCTATCCCTAATGTCAAATTGAAAAGAGATCCACCTGTGAAGCAGATCGAACCAACGTCAACGGCCTTCAAAGTAGGTCCAGTCGACAACATCAATGATTATGTTATCGGAAAGAGAACAACCGAAAAATATTTTTAAGCTCAGATTCTTCCTATCTTCCCTGTATTTAGGTTTTTTCTCATTTGGTAAAAATTTGAAGCTTTCTTTTGTAGTATAATGAAGTGAATGATTTTCGTTTATTGTTTTGTACGGTTTTGAGTCTGTGGAGAAGTTGGCCATCCATCCATCTATTTCAGGTGGGTTATGGGCAGCTACAAAGTTTGAATCTTTATTGGTTTCGAGGTATGGATTGTGGGTCAATCGGATTTTGATCTGCTCATCGTCAGATGATCTGATATTACTGTTAAAATTTTTAATTTAGTTGACCCAGTGCAAAATTTTCTGGGGTTAGTTTGAAATTAATGTCCTATAATGATGAATAAACTAAACTTGATTATTTTGTTTTCGTTTTAATTTAAATTCAATAATCTATTGATGTAGATATAGCGACCACATCGATGGTGCTTTGCAATTGATTTATAGTAACGGGTAATGTTGTATATACAAATTTTTTTTTATTGATTTGGCATATTATGACAATCTGGATTAAGGGTTTGATTTGCATGAAATTGATGTCAAGTTTCTTAAAGAAGATGATGAAAATGAGATTTATGGCGATTATGAGGTTCTGATTTATATTTTAGACTTCTAAATATAAAGACATCATGGCACAATTCACCAGTAAGTTATTCCCGTGCTTGAACATTGTCTCTTTGAGTTTCATTACTAATATACCACTTTTGTTTTTCTTTGCTCTGCATTTCAGTTGTGGCCACATTAATCATAAGCTTAAGACAATACACTAATGGTGTTTCATGATTTGCCTTCTTTTTCAAAGTGACACCCTTACCTCAAATGAGCAAGAACTAAAAGCATCATCTTCCATGTTTATTTAATGAAGGATGAAAGAACAACTGTGATTCTGGAAAATAGATGTAGATGCGCTTGGAATTATATGATTCTGAGCACTCTAACTTTTGTTAGAGACTCAACATCATTGGTCCAGCGAAAGAATAGCTGATACACTGTCTTAGAACGATGGCTTAGAGTGGTAGTTCTAAGTTCTTGAAAGCCCTTTATATACTTTTACTTGAAAACTTCTCTGAATTTATAATTTTAGACATTTTAATTGCTATATTGATTTCTTTAAGAAAAAGGTGGTCATTCTATACCAAAGATAATGCTTAAGCTCAATATTTTTTGCAATGACCCACTCTCCTTTCCGTGGTCATAGTTGAATCAAGACTATCCATTATTTAGTTTAGCAATAATTTTGATTAGTTTGTTACTTAGCTGTTTAAGGTTTTCTTTACTCGCAACTTTAGCTTCTTTAAATTAGACAAAGCATTCTTGCAGGCAAGCTGGACTGTTTTTCAATGAATACTTTTTGTTCTTTTTTTTGGGGTGTGCATTTGTATATAAGAAATCAGACTTGAATAGCTTCAGATGTTTGTTGAGGAAAACAATTTTTTTTTCTTTCTTTTTTGTGCGTGCTCGGAAAGCTACTTCACCCAATGCCTTTAATATAATGTAGTAGTTTGGGTTAAGAGTAAAATTAATACCAGCAGAACATATGTAGTATTTTGGGTTACTGATTAGGGTATGTTTTGTCCGTCCTTTAATGAAACTAATCAAACAAAGTTTCTTCTTTGGTGTTTGCTAGCTGAGGATTGATTTGAGCAGTCAAATTATGTTTTTCAACTTTTTATTCTTCATTTGACATTACATTTATTATATATTTATTCTAAACTTTGAGCATTTAGGAACGTCTTCGACAAATAGGAACGTTTAATAAAAATCAGATGTTTTCTTTGTTTGTAATTATTGGACAAAAGAATCCCACATCGGTGTCGTGAAGGATCTGTCACCTGTTTATAAGTGTCAAATGCTACCCCACTCATTGCCAATTGGTTTTGAGATGGGAGCCCAATGTGACTTTGACAGTAATACAATGTCTGTAAGTAATAGCACTACATACTTAAGTTGCATATTGTGTTTGGTTTTAATACAGTGGTTTTCTGCGAGTGCAGCAACTTGAGGTTGCCTTTATCAGAATGAAACCTAGGATTATCCTTGCTTATGTTCCTAGCAAGCCGGAATGTCCAAATGTGATCTTTTAATGTCAATGCTGGAATTGTGAAGATATTGTATCTTGGAATATTGAAGTGCTAGCCTAATGTCATAGATGACATAAACAACATTGTAAAAAAGAGGGCCAAGAAGTTTAAGAAGTCTATCAACCGCAAAATCTCTATCAAGGTATACTTAGCAAGCCTATGGGCTACATCAATAAGGATAGAACGAGTGCAGGAATTTTGAAATCCATATCTCAATTATGCTCATGTTGGCTTTGCTTCAATTGCAAACAAATTTTGATTTTTTATCAAAAAATTATATTGTGTACTTTCATCCTCATCTTAAAAGGTAAACATTGAATTTTAGTATTTTTGTTGGGATCAATAACACTGGTTTTGATGTTTTACTTTCATCATTATGAATATACATATATTGTTTTAGAAAAAGAAATGTTTTAGTGAAAGGTAAACGCTTTTAATATCTCAACTTTACTTATTTTTATAACATTAGTTTTTACTTAATACTGTGTTATAAATAGTATTCTTCTTTATGCTTTAACTTATAGGTGATACAGATTCTTTATTGTGCAGCTGAGCTGTGTACTTTTTACTAGCACAAGAAAGATGTTGATTCTGATATGTATGATAACGCAAACGAGCGGCTCGAAAAGATTATGAAGACTGATCACTTTAAACTTGACAAATCATTTGCCAGTTCCTCCTAGAGACGGACCTGTTGAGCTTGATAGAAACACTAAAGAAGCTGATCCGTTTATTATACAGGCTTTCCCACGGGGGGAGGGGGTTGTTAATATTGAATGGCGATATGCCATTATTTTCCATAGTGAAATTAATGGAATTTGAATCAATATAGAGAGGACTATAATTTTTTGTATTACACATTTTGAACAATTCTATTGTATTAACTACGTATGAAGTCAATTAAATTTTCTTCTTTTTTTTTTTATGTGTTGTCTTTTCCAATTTTCATGAATAAAAAGTACACACTTCAGAGCAGAATATTTTTTTTAATATTCTTATTCTTCACAACTATATTTATTAATATTAGTATTATTATATTAAAGTACATGGAGGCCGGCCGGACACGCTCGGGCCAAATATCTAGTATTATTTTAATTAAAAAACTATCCAAATAATAATTTAAATTTTATCTTAAAACACATTTTAAATCACATTTCAAACTCAAACCAAAAACTAAAACAAACCATCATCATACATGACCTTAATTTGTATCTTATAATTCATACCAATGGAAATAGTTAATTAAACCAACGTACCTTAATTTGTATCTTATAATTCATACCAGTGGAACTAGTTAATTAAACCAACGTCTACCGTTTGTTCTTCTAGTCTAGATTACTATGTGGAAGCGGAAGTAAGTTCTTCTTCCGTTTGATCCGTGGAGCTAACACCTCCTGCATCATCTCTATCTTATTTGAGGTCTTCTCATTATTGCCTTTGTGCACAATAGGTGTTGATTTAAGTTAGCGGGTCAATTTTGTGTTAAGTATTTCACATGATTAATAAGATTTTTAGAGTAAAAATTTATAAAAATTCAAATCGTGTCAATCGTGTTGTGTTGTGTCGAATTATCTCTGTAAATCGTGTCATCGTATCGAAAATTGACACCCCGTCGTCTTCTATTTTACTAAGCGCATACGTAACTACCTAATTAAGAAATTCAATGAATTCGATTCATTAATATTTTACTAAGTGCATACGTAACTACCTAATTAAGAAATGAATTCGATTCATTAATCAATTTACTCTATCCATCTCGAAATAATTAATTATATTATTTGAATTTTTATTTTTATTTGAAAATATACTAATCAAACATCGTACCTAAATTCATCGAACTCTGAGCCAAAGTTCTTCTTCTTCTTCTTCTTCTTCTTCTTCTTCTTCTTCTTATTATTATTATTATTATTATTATTATTATTATTATTATCTTTTTGGTTCTTATGCTGTGCTAGTTAGGGGCAAAATAATTAAACCTCTAATGAAATTAAATCGAAACCCACCTCTTTCTTTACTTCAACTTTTCTTCAGTTTCATTAGATTTCTTCTCATTAGCTTCCACTAAATCCTTGAGCCTCTGAATTTCTGAAAAATGATTTCTTTCAAGCTGTTGGTACCACGTCACACATTCCTTCATCCTTCGGTAAAAATCACCCATCACATGTTTCCTACATGTATAGGATTCAAAATTTCAATCGAACAACCAAAAACTTGAAGAACTACTGAACTACCTAAAGATCAAAACCACTATATCTACATAAGCCTTTCACTATACTATTGGAAAACCAAAACATGTTTGATAAAATTTAAAGCCTGAATGTTGAAACAAAGCTCTAGGGAAATAAATAAATAATAAATATGTATATATGCATTAAGCTCGAAACCTCTGGTGAAGGATTTAAAAGAAAATCATCTCTTTCTCTCAAAATTAACATCCAGTTTAGATTTTCACTTTTAGTAAATTTATACTAAAAATGAAACTTAGAAAATAATTTCAGAACAGGAAAAATAGTTAGCAAGCAATTAAAAAATGTTGAAACAAACGCATTGAGTAAGATGGTAATAATACTAAACACAGTCCACACAAGCACTCAGTAAAATATAGCGAATCTCAAATTTAATGTAAACTATTTTTGTGGGAGGCAGGTGTAAACAGTATTAGAATACATGTGAACAACAAAAACTAACCATAAAAAAGAAGAAGGAGATGAAGAAGGCGACGACGTACTCTGCAATAACAATAAAAAAAAAAAATAAAATAAAAAGAGTGATTTAACAGTACTTTCGGAGAATTTTACCCCAAAACCCTAATTAAACGTAGATGAATTGACATGCGTAGTTCATTCCCCTGGTGAATAAAATCCCCAAAAATTAAAGATCATTCACCGTTCAAGGATCAAATCATATCTTTAATTAAAATCAAAAGGATTACAGAAAATCAAAAAAAATAAAAGTAAAATACAAATTGAAGAAACTAAGTACTATAAGAAAAGGATTACATCGGGAGGGCTTGAAGTTGAAACCAAAAGAAAAGCGTCATCCCTCTTCCTCTCCAGATCAGAGTCGGTCGGATCCATTGGAAAGAATGCAAATTATAAATAAAAATACAAGTGTGTAAAACTCAAATGCAGACAGAGAGAAAGAAAGGAGTTTATGGGAATTTGGATTCATGTGATGAGGCGCTAGGTTTTGTATATGGAATTAATTCCTACAAATTAGGGATTCTCATCATTATCCAATGGATTCAATTTGATTGTTTATGGAGAAACTATGTACTAATATGTGAAATCAGGAACGTTGTTTTTTTTTTTTAATAATTTCTTCTTATTTAGGAAAGAATGAAACAGAAATCAAATCAGGGTACTATGTTTCATTAAAATGGGGATTGTAGGGTTTTAATAATGCCTTCGTTGTAGGGTTTTATGCCATATATATGCAGGAAAATTATATGGTTTCATTCATGCGTTATATTCTACTCACTTTACCGATTGATGATCCAAAGTTTTCTGGATTCATACATATGTTATATGTCTAATTGGGTCGGTATTGACCCAAAAGCAAAAGAAGAATACATGAATGAATGGAATATAATGGGCCAGTAGTTCAGGTTTTATGCTGGCTGATCGACCAAAACATCAAATCATTGTTATGCTTAATCAGTGTTCCTGAGGAGTTCAAATCTATTTTCACCGGTGATTAATTAAAATATGTATAAGAGATGTTTGTGTTTTCAGAGGGACTTTCGGTAGTATCAGAATTAGTTAAGACAGTAATTTTAGTATCAATGATTTTATAATGAATATTGGCTTTTGTTTGATCACTGGTGCTGAATTTTGGACTTTATTCCAGGGTCTAACCTTTGCTTGGGATTGTGGGAAGAAGCAGATTATTACCAAGATAAACAGTCAGTCTGTGGTTAAGATTGTGAAGGGGAAAGAGGATGTTCTTGCCTTGCATCAGGATTTAGTACTGGCGTCGCGATTTGGTCCAGAGCCCGTAGTCTGTTGAGTTAAAACACATTTACCGGGAATCGAATTTTGTTACGGATTCACTAACAGTTTTGGCATCTACTAGTCCTGGAGGAGTATTGGTATTGGATGACCCGCCGGATGTGGTAAAACCCTGGTTACACCATGAAATGATGTAATTGGTGTTTTCTACCAACGTTCTGTTTTGTCTTAGTTTACAGGCTTTATCTCCTTTAATATACCAAAAAAAAAAAAAAAATACACACACACACACACACGTAAGTCGTGGCTAGGAATAAAAAGTCGAAGAAAACATGTGCTTCTGAAAGGGTGAAGATGGGTTACCACACCAGATGTGAGACAATATTATACCTAGTAAAATTAGCTAGGACCCAAAATAATATAATGACAAGGTGCTTTATACCATGTATCCAAAAGAAAATGTGAAAGCCTGAAAAAACATAAGATTACTGTATTATTAAAATTAAATCAGATGATTATACAGACAGTCACTAATTTAATAGTGGATTAACAACCATCACTACTCTTTTTACATATCTCTTTAGTCCCAAAAAAATTTGTCTGAGTTTCGTTTCTTATCCAAGTAGCACACAAGGTAACATACTCCCTCCATTCCAAAATAAGTGTCATCCTACACTTTGCACATAATTTAAGAAACTCTTAAATAGGGTAATAAAATTACTTGAATATCCTCAACTAACCCCATTAAAAAAATGTCCACCAATAGTATTATTTTTTTTAGGGTAATTTTGGAAGATTTAGACAAAAGTACATTGAAATGTGAGAACGACACTTATTTTGAAATTTCTCTATTTTACTAAAACGACACTTATTTTGGAACGGAGGGAGTACTATATAGCTTAGCTATCAGAGGTGTGTGGTGGGAATCGAAATCAAAATTACTCCCTACATTTCAAAATGTAAGTCTTTTTAGACTTGGCACGTAAACTAAGGACACAATCATCCAACAATTAATTTATGTGTTAAATATATTTTTACTCCTCATTAATTACATTTAAATTATAAACAAGACTAAATAAAAATAAATTAACATTATTTATTGAGGGTAAAGTTGGAAAAATAGTCATTAATTTGCTTAGAATTTGTAAAACGACCTACATTTTGAAAAATCTCCTCAAACCTAAAACAACCTATATTTTGAAATGGAGGGAGTAGCTAGCTAAGTACAAACTCCATTTTAATTCCCATGTAAAAAAATAATAATAAAAAATAAAAAAATAAAACCATCATGACTCCAGCTTCAAGCACACTCCCATCCAGAGCCAAGAACAATGGCTAAAAGATCTGGAGACCAATTTCTTAGGAAGCCGGCCAATTGGGAGCACCGTGAATCGGATTTCCGACAGCCTAAAGCAGATGAAGCCGGAGGCTTATGCCCCTCAATTTGTAGGCCTCGGCCCATACCATCATTTCCGTCCTGAAGTTCAGAACATGACAATCTTCAAGAATGATCTGGTCAGAACGTCCTTTTATCTCTTCGACAAGGAACGTTTCAAACCTTTCTCCCGTTGCCTGAAAGAAAGTTCGTCGGATTTGGCAAACACATTCCGTTCTTGGTACGACGAGCAGCTTCTTCTCCACCTGTCTCCGATGATGTTGTCCTGGATCGCGGTGTTGGATGTGGTGTTCTTGTGGAGTTTCATCCGTGAATATTATCGAAAACAGAACTCTAAAGATTCGTCTTGGCATGGGTTGTTGGCCGAATTTGAATTGGATCCTGAGAAATTGGTTCCTGATTTGTTCATGCTGGAGAATCAAATCCCGACTGAACTTATTGGCCGCACGCTACAGAGCAGTGTTCTAACTATGTCCAGTGAGAATGATGATCTCCGTTCAGATGATGTGAAAGCAATGGCCATGTTCTTGTTCTTCTGTTTGGAGAATTCTCCTATTGTTGTTTTACTGCGTTTTCCAGGTACTCAACTAAATGTATTCATGTTGAAACTCTTTTACATAATTTTAAAAAACAGAGTATCCCTCTGTTTTGTTCTATTCTAACTTTTTTTTCTTTTTACACTGAAGACAAAGACCATCTTGAGGATATTGTTGGGGAGCTGATGCCACCGATATCTAAGCACATCCTTGATATCATGTGCCAGATAATTTTAAAAGATCACGATATCACAGAGAAGGCAGAGAAGCCTAATCGAATTGATGGATGACCCCATTGAGGGATTTCGTTAAGAAAATGTGTGGGCTCATAAAGTCGAAGAAAGATGTGGCCTTGTTGAGGGAGAAATCGATCATAATAGTGGAAAAAGATATGCCCGATATGGAGGATGATGATATTCTTGAGTTCTGGAATGGGATGAGGGAATTATTGTTATCAACAAATTATGTGAAATCCAATAAGGTGGTTTTCATTCATGATGTGAAGAGCTTGCTAGCTACCGTCTTTGGTAACGCTCCCTCTGTTTTGAATCCATCAAGCCTTTCTTACCATCTTTATCATGTACCATGTGTGTTTGCAGGCGCTGCCCTAAACGTATTTGAGGAATTACGGAGTACATTGAAACAAACAATATTTTGTTAGATCCTTCTTCCTAGAAAAAATAATTTGCGGTGTTTTTAGTACACATATCAAAATTCAGTATGATACTATTTTTCGGGATAAAGGAAATATTATTATCACAATATCTAAAGTTTAAAAATTTTGAAATGCAGTTAATTCATGGCGTCAATAACCAGATGCCAGGAAAATATTGCAAAAACACGTGCAGGCAAGTATATATTTGAACAATTAGATAGACCAAGAAAGTTAGTTATTGAAAAATGAACACAAGTTAGTGCCTGTCCTCCTAATGTGAAAGAATGTCTCTGTACAAACAATAGACTAGTCAAACAAGAAACTGTAGCACAGGCCACTCTTTTTCACAAGCAAACCTGAAGTGGCTGTTGCCAGTAAAATGTGGAGCATGAGCTCTCTGGTTCGAAATTCAGTAGAGGAAAAGAATATGTCTCGACTCGCCTAAAAGATTACATGTACAGAATGCGGAACCTTTGGAGCAATTGGAGATCATATACAGTCCCTTCATTCACAGACGGCAATCAGCATAATGTTGTTGTTAGCTATCAGAAAGATCACACGAACAATCGGTTCTATTCCTGAATGTGTAGGGTTATGAAAAGAATCTTGGCTGGCGTTAGGAAAAGCTAGACATGTTCATCCCCATAACTTCCATCATGGGCATCTCCATTTTCTTTGCTAAGCTTGGATTTCGGTAATGAGAATGAAGACTGCCGAGGAGATGTTTTGCCTGCTTGTTGCTGGGGTTGCAAATTTAGGTATGTGTAGAAGGACATACCCGCAAGAGCAACAACTGCTCCCATAATGCTGATGATTCCTGGATTTGAACCGAAGAGAAAATATCCTCCGAGAAGAATGATACAAGTTTTGAACTGTCCAAGGACTACATGTGTGGTTGCAGACGTTGCCCTGCAAAATGTTTCAGGAGAAAAATGAAGCACCAGAGAATAATTAAGTAATTTCTACAATGTTCAGAGGTCATTAGCAGTTTTCAACCAAGGAAAAACGTTTGCTGTCAGCTTCAGGTGACAATGCATAGAGGAATATGTATCATTCCATAGACTTTCAGTTTCAGTAACAAGTTCACGAGCTAAAAGCAAGGCATTTAGGAAAATAAAAAGCATAGAGAAAACAAGGTGAAGCTTTAACACAATACTTACCCAAGCGCTAAGGCACCTGACCATTGAAGCAAGAAGCCCAGAACAGCAGAACCGCCAATAGTTGCAGAATTTTGAAAATTCCAATTGAAGGAGAAGACACCCGGCGGATCGAGATATGGCATCATCGTTAACAAAAAGAACAATGTAACAGGCGTGGTTTTCCACATTAACCTGCAGATTTGCTTCATGTATTAGAGAACTGTTTAAAAGGACGGTTGTACATTATATAATGGTCTATAAGAAGAGCCCAGAAAATAAACCAAGTTCACTAATGCTATTAGATGATCTTCAAGGCAGATCTAAAATTTTTGTTTCTTTAAAAGTCATTATGTGCTTTGCTGAGAGAAAACTGCCAATGACGATGGAGAACATACTGTAGTCTCAGTAATAAACTGCCAATGCGTCTGAATAAGATGCAAAACTCCAGGATAATGAATTTCAGTGAATATGTAACTTACGCCAAAGCAGTCCAGTTTTCCTGCTGCTGTAGATTGGACCACAATATTTTATTAACTGCACTGGGGATTATCCATGCTACGGCTACGCATGCACCAAAAAAGTGAAATTGAAGATCTGTAACTGTTGCAACAGCAACACCAATTGATACTACAGCAAGTGCAGCAACCTGGTCCACAAAATCAAGCAAAAAATGCATTTAAAATTTTTTAAAGAAAAATGAAAAATAAGAAAAAAATGAAAAGTGCACTTGCGAATTGGTGAAAATATCAATATAAGCAGCTCAAAAGATTTGCAGATGCATTGGCTGCATTGGCTACGGAAATAAAGAAGACTTCATTCAAGTCCCCAAAAATCTCAATTAAATTAATGCAACCCAGAAAAAAAAATCAAAAATTCAAACTCCACAAAAGTGAGCCCTGACATTCAAAATTGTGGAAATACAGTAACTTGTAGGCCAAAACTGTACAGAAACTCATTGAGCTTTTAACCAAATTATTGTCAAACTTCAAATTCAGCACGCGCTCAATATCTCTACTACACACTAATTACTTAAAAACTGACAAAAATGTGGGCGAATGAAGGTTTTTCTCCTCCTTTAAAGCAATATTTACAAGACTCCCATGGTTTTAGATATTAGATTTTCAAAAATTCTAATGATTCCATGTACTCCCTCCATTCCAAAATAAGTGTCGTTTTAGCAAAATGGAGAAATTCCAAAATAAGTGTCGTTCTCACATTTCAATGTACTTTTTGTCAAAAGTTCCCAAAATTACCCTCAAAAGAGTTGATGCTATTGGTGGACAATTTTATAATGGGGTTGGTTGAGGATATTCAAGTAATTTTATTACCCTATTTAAGAGTTTCTTAAACTATGTGCAAAGTGTAGGACGACACTTATTTTGGAATGGAGGGAGTATCATACTCTACCAATTCACCACAACCTATCCATGATTCAATCTGCCCAAACTAGTCAATTGCAAATTCCACAGCTCTACATGTGGAAAGATAATTGCCATTGACATGTAAAGCATGTCCAGACAAAAAATATCTTCTCATGTCAACATCGTGAACTAGAATTCCACACTGACAAGCTTACATATGGATGTGTAGTTAAGTTGAAATACATATGGATGTTTATTAACAATGGAGGGAGAGCCAGTTTCTCATGAAATCAATTAAGGTAAACAAGTGACTGCACACCTTTTTAACAGAGATCCTTTTGCTGAAGAGCACGAATTCAGCTAAAACTATAGCTGGTGTCACTGCAATCTTGGCCATTTGATAAAATCCAACACTGGAAATATACACATCTTCATTAGCATTCAGAATTGGTACTAGGCGTGATTTTCAAGAAAGTGGAAAGATGAAGCTGCAACTCACCTATTATATTTCAGGCTGACATTCGCAAGGCCAGTAGACAGAGACATAACTATACCAAGTGATAACAGTGAAAAATATTTGGTCGACCTTGACGGAGAAGTCAGGGAAATAATGGATAAAGCATTTAAAATGGCCATGATGAACCAGCTACATATGTAGTGAATAAAAGTTAAAGATATTGGATAGTTAAAACCAGTTTTGACAAGTACCTGCACAAGTCGAAAAGGGCATTCATGAGATTGTGAAAACTTTTGCATGTGCATTAATGATGATAGGAGAAGAGGATTTAACCAACCAATTTGTTCATCAGAATTATGCTGACAGAAACCAAAAAGTTGAAGGTAAGGGCAAAAGAAGGCGCAAGCAAGGGTTGCTGCTGACGCTTTGCTCCTCCTAATAACTGTAATTTGTTAAATAGTGATGCTCGAGCGTCCTCCAAAGCCCGTCCTGCATAGTTAATCAAACAAAATTCATGTAAGAGAATTTAAAGATATGACTGCAGCTCTGGAAAAAGCCTAACTTGATCAACATAAATCACAAGAATAAACAATAAATGGAAAAGGGGTAAGTACATAAGATCAAATGCACTAAGGTGCCCCTAAGCAGGTACTAAACAAAAATCAGATTTACATAAGTCGAACTGCCAAGCCGTTGAAGACAGGCAGTTTGGGAATGGATAGGTTGATCAATGATATGGGGCACAAAATAGCATAACCAACAGACTGCAGTTTAGCGGATTACTGACAAAAACAAGCTTTTCAAAAAGAAATGAGATGTTCCACCATCATATTTAAATAAATGACAAGAAATTAGACAGGTGGTCAGTTCGAAACTTTAGATGGGACGAACACATCCGTAGACGATGGCAAACGGTACACGTTGGCATTGTACTTGAGGCAGGAGAAAACCAGCTCATCAGAGCAGCAGGCCGGTGGGAAACAGATTCATCCCACGCCCCCGGCACAGCCACCCAAACTGCTCCAAACTGCCTCAGCTTAGATAATCAATCCAATCAACAGCAACATGAAGTATATTCTTCACGGAAAAGGTATTTGGATCATTCCAACAGAACACAAACAAGACACCAGTGAAAAAAGAAGCTTTTCACTAATAAATTCTATAAGCCAAAATGGCACTTGCAGTCAACTGTAGCCAACCTACTCAGAAACAAGTCATTACAAGGCTTCACTTCGACAATGCTTACAATTAGATTCAGATTCCAAGCGTGAGCGAGATAACCAAGTGTCCACATCGCATTTTTTGCTTTCTGATTTGTACATCAAGGAACCATTAATTAGCACAGTTAGCCTAGCTTTTACAATTCACCCCAGTTTAACTTGCTAACTCGAAACTCCCAACATAAAGCATGGCATTTGGAACATATTACCGCCACCTTTTACTTCAATTGCATGCCATTAGATCACACAAGACAGGCCAATTACTGCCGGAGATGATATATCAAACAGAGAAACAATGAAGTGGACATAAAGCAAAGCATCATTTCTCAATTCAATCATCACCAGCAAAGCAAAGCAAACCCGCCCACACAATTGGACAAAAGATTCAAACTTGCGATTAGAACTGAAAAAAAAACCAAAATCCCAGAAACAAAACAACATGAATTACGAAGGAACTGAAGTAGAACATAGAAAAAATACGCACCTTTTTCCCCAGCATCACTATCCTTCCTCTTGAGAATCTTTCTAACATCCTTCTTAATTAAAAAATCCAACATTTTTCTTCCTAAATGCTGAAGAATTGAACTTCCCTATATGCTACAAAAATCACAGCATTGGATTTTAAACTCCCCAAAATGCTGATAAAAAAATCACAGCACCTGGATTTGTTTAAAGGGAGAGAGATGGATTTACACTAGAAGTCTAAACTGTATGCGTAGAGTATATCACGGATGGAAATAAAATAAGTTGCGGAGAAATTTTAGGGAATTGATGAGTACAAATATTAAAGCTTGTGGCACAACTCTAATAGCGGCTATTTAATTAAAATACTAAAAAAAAGAAAATGAGAATGGAGGAAATCACGGGACAAAATGACATCTTTCCGACCCAATCGAAGTGAAGTCACTCAACTCAGTGAACTGTGAACTTGACTAGATTTGATAAGGGTTTACTAAGGATTGAAATGTATTATTTATACAAGGATTTACTAAGCATATGATTGAAGGGTTATTTATAGTTAAATGTCGATAAATAAATAATTAATAAATTATTGATTTCGAGTAATTAAAAATTTCCTTCCGTCCCAATTTGATATCAGTACAAAAAGTGAGCAAAATATATAAAATAATGAGATAATAATGTTTTAAAAAATTCCCTACATGTCTATTGGTCCAAACAATACTATAAATTAAATACTTACTCTAAATAAAAAAATAATAACTATAAATATTTAGTAACATATGAACTACTGCATTCATTTTAGTGTTGAGAAAATAAAATTTTTAAAACTTGCTTAACTCGGATGGTAATTTAATAACGGTTCTTTTCTTCTTTTTTTCCCCTTAAGTAAGCTTTTTAAATAATTTATTGATCCTTTAATAATTATCTAGATTAATAAATTTTTGTGATTTCAACACTACTAATTTAAAGGAATTCTACTACATTTAATTTATCAAGTACGAGTCAAACATTTAAGTAACGTTAGTATTCAGATTTGAAACTTGAAAGGGAAAAACAAAACTGAAGGCGTGATTCGTGAATATTGAGGATTCAACTAAAAATGGAAATGGTGGTGTTTTAAATTTTTGTAACGTGGTATTATCATGGACCACTGTAATTGACCCACATTCCTCCATTGATGGCTTTGTCTTCTTTCTATGATAACAAACAAATATATATTAATTAAATTATGTATGTTTGTCACATTGATATTGTCGCTTAAATTTGATTATTGTTTTTCCCAATTTGAATTTGTCCTTTTTAGTTTTTTTTTTCTGTTAAAGAAAAAGAATCATTTTATACCATATTCAGTATGAAGTTTTGTAAACTTTACATTTTTCCAGATCACATGCATGCTTGTCCAAGTTCTCTTACAACTTTTGGAAGTTGTAGTTTATTTCAAAAAAATAAAATAAAAATAAAAAATGACGTGGACTTGCATGGTAAATGTAAATTTGTAATACGCTTTATTTTTTGTTACCTAAAGGTAAATAGAAAATCACTATCAAATCCTTTTGAAAATCCATATTTAACTTATAATTTAAATGTATCATACTTCCTCCGATCCTTAATATAAGGTATTTTAAATTTTTTATTTGTCTTAGATTATACTTGGTGTGCGTTTTTGTTTGACAAAACAATTTTTAAAATATATTTTTACATTCATTGTGTTCTCTTGATTATTAAGAAATATATTTTTAAGATTTTTTTTGTCAATTAAAAATACATATTAGGTTAAACATATGACAAATCAAAATACTTTATATTACGGACCGAAAGGAATACTAACTATTTTGTATTGCACTAAAAACGGAATTAGACTTTATACTACTACTAGTAGTACGTAAGCAAATTACTTTTTGTAATGAAAACGCTCCTTTCAAAAATGGACCAAAAAGAACCATTTACAGATAAATTGGAGACAATGAAGCCCAAACTCGTCGCGTAATTGTGAGACCTCATCTTTGGACTTGTCGGCAGGCAAAAATGTCTAACTTGAACAGCTTAAACAAAAAGCACCTTACTTTTTGTTGCATTTTGCTTAGATTTGCTTATAGTTAGAGATTAACTCCTAAATGCACAACTTGAGAAAACTATGGTTTGTTTAAAGACTTCTCCTTTTATATATAAAAAATTGATATTGTTATTGAATATGCTTAATGTCCTCTTCTTTTCATTTTTTCCGGGTACAAAGGATGTTTAATACACTTGTCTCACCGTCGATGTCGTGGACCTCATAGTAGAAAAAGAAATTGCATATGATTTGGACATCTATATGAAGCCAAAATCTCGATGCCAATGTTTTACCTTATTTCTTTTCTTGAGGTTATATATACAATTTTTTTTGTTGTTTCAGGGTAACATTTTATCAAGATGAACAGAAATGCAGACTAAATCGGCCCTTTCATAAACTAAATAGTCCTCTCAAAATGATATCAATCGGTCCAAATCTATATAACGAGGTAAACCGTTTGCTTATTGTCTCCGAACTTTTTATCAATCAGTGCTGGTTAATTCTTATATAAAATTGATATTCTTTTATAAATTAAATTAAATTAAAAAAAAAAAACCAAATGACCAATGGTATCTCCTGTTGGATAGTATCTTTTCATTAACGATTTATTTGCACGAAGAGTTTTCAGGTCATGACACATGTATGCAAAATATGGGCTCATTCGATTAATTTTTTTCATTCATCAAATGAATCTTTTTGAATTAAACTCAAGATCAATCCTTCTTAATTTTTTTGAAATTTCAAAAGCGATATTTATTAATATAAAAAAAGGCAAATTATAAGCTTTTACAATGAGTTAATGCAGTCCGTCGTACTCATTATATCTACCACAGAAACAGAGATAAACTCAATAATGTGAACAGAGTAAGGCTAAATTAATTTGGCTTAGACCGAAACAACATCACTGATTACAATTTAGAGATATAGCACCTGAAGAAAGTATTAAAGTAAACTAAAACACTAACAGATGAAGGTCAATTATGATCTAGACTAAAAGTGCAAATTTGACTCCGAGTCACAGATCCATAATGCCTAATAGTCTCATATCTAAAGCATCCCTTCACTTGTTTTTCTTTCAACTACATGTTCAGTCTGGTCTTCCTCACTGAGCCATGAATCTTCTTCACCTTCATCAGATCTATTGAAGAACACAGAAAAAACACACAAAACAAAGAAAAAAAACTCAAAAGGGAACCAAAAATCTCAAAATGAGAGATCCGGATTTCCAGAAAGGAAGAGCTAAACCCACCAATAATAGGGGAGCGAAACTTCCATAAAAGAAGAGCTAACCAAAAGATTGAAAACAAGAGCAAAATATGTGAGCTCCCCCATCTTCCAAGAGAAGAGCATGAAAATTTGAGAGCTTTTTTGGTAAAGAAACGGGGGAAAAAAGTAGAGAGAGGCTTTAACATCAATCCTTCTTACGCTTCACTCCATTGTCTTTTTTGTTAACTCGAGTGACCGACCACACGCACTCTTTGTCATTGATCTAGAGAGAAGTGACAAAATAGTGAATGCTGTGAATGTGATTGATGCCTCTCTAATGTTGCAATTGGAATCACAATCTCATTCAAATTCCAAATCCCTATCAATCCACACAAATTTCTCATTTTGAAGGGCAAATCAAAAGCCCCATTAATCAAAAGAAAGCTTTGCCCTGGAACCAAATTGAGATAGGTTGATACTGACATGGCTCAAACAGGCCATGTTACTCTTCATTGTTCAGCCATTTCATTCATTCCAGTGGGATGCATCAAGAATGATATCTAGCATTTTGACAAGGGTTTTAGCTGGCTTACTGCCAAAGCATCCTTAATAACCACAAATTGTGATATTCTTTCTTTCAAGAAATAGCTAGACAAAAGAACAAACTGAATCTTGGCATTCACATTATACTATACTGTACAAATGCAGATCAAATGTGTTTCTCTATACGCTTTCCTGTCTGTTTTACATGCAGGTAATGTAGCAATGTCATTGTCACGCTAAGCAGCAGCTGCTTTGTTCGACAGGTAATGTAATCCTTCATTTCACCTCAAGGTCTGGTTTGCAGCTTAATTTCTTCGTATAAATGAGGACAATGATGTATAAAACAGATATCAGGTCAATCAGTTGAGGAAGAAGTTTGTTTTGCAACCAAAGTGGCATAGATTAGTTCATTCCATGCATCAGGGACCCCGGGAAGGCACCAATGGCTGCAATCTTGCCTTTTGCCAGAGACTTTTTGCCCGTCGGCTATTTTCTTGCCATATACAGATGGGTGGCCATCTTTCCGGAAATTTGTTAATTTTGTCACATTCAATAGTACTACTGACACCTGCATATCCTTAATGATATCCTCCGCTATCTTCATTTTCAATGGATAGCTATCCAAGATGCTACCACTTAGAACAGGTTCAGTCTCCTTCGTACAACTTCCACCAGAATCCCAATCCCCGCCCCTGTTTCAATGAACAAAGATAAACAACCAATGCCAAACTGAAAATTGCACTAAAATGATCAACTGTTGCAGATGGCTCTCATAAATGAAGAACAGAATAAATAATTCCTGAATTGCTACTCTTTTTCCTTTTGTTTTTTTTCCCTTCCACATAAAGCTAAAACTATTAAGAAAAAGAGCACCCAAGCAAGAGCAAAATAAGAATGACAACGTTCATTCCTACATAAATGAAAAGCCACAGCAAATTTAAAAGGCACAGAAAAGCAATGCACTGAACATGTTATGAACACCTGAAATGAGCAGATGAATAGCCACGATAAAAAATCAGCTTTCCTCTGTTTGTGTTATCATCAACCCACTTTGACCATGTCTTTAAAGCTTTTCTATAAGCTTCCACAGCATCATATTTAGGATAGATGAAGTCGCCTTCTTTATAGTAATTTTTTCTGCATAATTAAACACACTTTTAAGCTCATTGATTAAATCTCCAGATCACGAGACTCGTCGTGCAAGAGAAGTGAGCATATTATCTGCTTGTTACAGACACACAATTATTTTGGTAAATTACTCCAAGATAAAGGTCCATTTTTCACTGAAAAATTATTCATCAACTCCATCGCATCTTTGTGCCATGATGGTTACCAAGGCTTCAGGTAAAACTTTAGGAGGCCATATCGCTTCTCATTCAGTCAATATTTCAATTTAATTGCATCAAAATTAAAAACCTATGATATCGAAATTTCATGTAAACCCACCCTCTAGCAGTTTTTCCGTGAGTCCACCAGTGTCCTGTGTTGAAGACAAGAATGTCAGCTCGCTGCCACCGGCCAGCTGACTTGTCTATGCGGTCTATTGACAGAGTTGGGTTGGAATTCCCTTGCCTGTTGATACGAATGCCTTCCTTGACAAGGAAATGTGATCGCACAAACTCCACAGAGCAGTTGTAATCCTGGTCAAATTGTAATCTACAAGTTAGAATGTTTTGCTTGAATTAGTTCTCAAGTAAAGATAGCATAAAACAAAGAAAAAAGCACTCAAGCGGTAACAGAAACATGCAACGAAATTCCTATGTGGAAGCAGTTCATATACGTACCTCAAGGGACTTGCAGAAACTGAGTCCCAGAGAATAATAATATTTTGAAAATAAATCATTCTCACTAAGGATAATCTTAACAATATTCGAAGACTTTTTGTTCATATATGTACCTCGATGAACTTAATGCATTAATTTCTGTATAACAATGAGAAAGCAAAACTATTCTTGAAATAGGAAAAAGCTATGTTCAGGAAGTAAGGGAGTAACCTCAAATTTGAATATATAATAGCCTCTTCCCTTTGTTATTTTGTACCCGTGGACTTCATACATTTTGCTTTTATTTTGTAAGCCTTCGTGTAAAAGACAAAGAAGTGATTCAAACTGGTTTCTATTCATGGAGTCTCCAACCAGCATCAGCCTCTTTCCTCTTAACCTTACCAGAAAATCTGTTGCATTAAATCTGCACAAATCAAACCATGAGTTTTTCTCTTCGAAGACTGAAGTCACTACATCAATATTGGTCAGAGAACTTCAAGAATCGGTATAAACTTTGCTGAACTTGCAGAAGGAAGCTATAATATATGAGAATTCATCATCAACTAGTAAGAAGAGGAACCAAATCGTGGGCTACATAAAAAAGTTTTTGTCAGATCTCTTTATTAACAGAACCTTCAAATGGAAGCAGAACTGATCAGTCAGAACGATGGACCATATATGAAGGAAACCATTAATGCAATCGCTTCTAGAAAATCCTCAATCTTAAAATTGCAATAATAGCCTGTCAACATCGATTTCTGTAGGCTTTACAAATCAAATTGATATAAGAACTCCAACTATTATGATGTCAGTATAAGCCCTCAAAGGCAGAAAAAAGTATGATGAGACCATACAGGTAGATAGCTCCCAAGTTTGTCACAGTTGTTACAGCATGAAAACAATCTTGCCCTACTGCAATGCTGTTTATTTAACTATCTTTCCTTTCCATATTAACTCCAACATGTATCCTCATATCGATTTAATCAACTTGGTGGCCAAACAGTTTCACAGTTGACCAGCCAGCCAACAAGTTGTCACTACAACCTAAACTAAGAATCGAGAACATACATAGCACTGTATAGATTAGTTAAAGAGACCAATTCATGTTCTGGATCTGTTTATTATGCGAAGGTTTTGAGAAGAGAATATCTAACTAATGGGGAAATCCCCTAACTGCTGCAGCAATCCAATCCAGAAGATTCCCACATAGAGCAATAACCAAGTCAAGAATGACGCCAACTCCGGTACTTCCCCAATACATCAAGTTCCTTTCCTTTTTTCCAACAGCAATAGGCTGTTTGAACCAATATACTCTTTTACAACCTTAGTTAAAGAGTTTAATTAGATAATATACCTCAGTTGAAACCATGTGTGCTTTTTTAATTCCCTTCACCTCTAAATGCGCACAAATGATAGAAATAACTACTAATCAAACAAGAAAAAAAAAATATCACTAATGACAGCAGGATACTAAAATAATCAAAACAAGACTACTGTAAACACACCCAACTTGTTCAACATTGGTCATCTGAAGAAAGTGGTATCAGAACAAGTCACTGCAGTAGCAATATTAAATAAAGACATGTCACAGAAGTATGATCACCATATGAACAAGAGAATCAAAAATTAATTTAAGATGACAATTCCAAAATTTAACGTGTTGGTAGACAATAACCTGGGCAGATCACATCCATCTGGCTTCCAACGCCACTTTAAATACTCTGAATCAGGCCTTCCGTTGTTTTGACAATCAAAAGCCTCATCAACATAAGGACAAGAACCCGGTTTATAAAGCGGGTATTCCTCATCTTTCACCCAATTTCCCTTGTAAACATCACAAGTTTTCCACGATATGGAGTCACTTACATCCCTCCAAGAAACAGAGCCAACTTCTTGAACATTTTCATTGCTTGGAGAATGAGAGGGGTCCTTTTCGCTTCTGTCCTCATTTCCAGATTCCGATGAAAATTTCTGTGTCAAAGTGGAATCTTTACTATCAACTGAGGCTTGTTCTTCATTATTCTCATCCGGAGAGTCTGACTTTGAGAAACCCGGAGCCTCAAAATCCGAAGTCTCATTTATACTGGCATTTGCAGATTTCTCAAAGGTATTCCCACCAAGATTCGATCTTGATGCGTCATCTGAGCTGGGTTTTTCCTCGAGATTTGATTCTGATGAAATGGGCACCTTATCCCCATCTTTGTTAAGCAAAGCTGTGGCATTATCATCATCAGGGTGAGGACTTGTTGATGCAATGGGAATCTCAATAGATCTTGAAGATGAAGTGAGATAAGAATAAAGTGAGAGTTGGGGTTGAAGATTTTCCCAGCTGATGAGGAGTAAAGTTACAAGAGAAAATAGCAAGCACGCGAAATTCCGGAGTGAATAATAATTCTTGAGGGGAGGAGAAAGGGCGGAAGAAGCTGCCATTTAGGGAAAAGCCATATCCTTTCTTCTGCTATGGTCGTTTTCTGTGTTTTTTTTTTTTTTTTGGTCACGTAGGAAAGAACGGAATGATGAGTAGTTGGAATTTGCCAATTGCCAGTTCGTCAATAAAACCCTCCAATCCATGGCTTCCAAAGCAGCATCATCATTAGAAGGGAAATCCAATGAACCTGCTGAAACAGAACAAAATAGAAATATCGAAAATATATAATAAGATTATTTTCCCAAAGTTAATCATGTTCATTAGGAATGACATCGATTATAGTAATAGCAAAAGATAGAGCACAAAAATTATTACTACCTACTCCATTGTGTTTTTGGTGGGGGTAGATTTATTTTGTTTTGGCAAATGACGAATCGAGGGGGAAAAAGAAAGCAAAAGGGATTAAATAATTCTCTTCCCATAAATTAATGGTGCAAAAAGATTCATTGATCTAAAATGAAGGACAGAAAGTGTAATTATTTTCACACATTAACCGTAATTTATGGGTTGTGACATCATTAATATCTTATCATTTTATAAGTTGCACAAAAATGGGAAACTTTGAGCATCCACAAATTACTTTTCTAAAGTCAGTTACTACAAATTTTGCAAGACAAAGCTATAAACTTCAAAGATCATAATGCTTTCTGAAGAATCATAGTATCATCATATCATTGCATAATTATAAAGCAACTATTCTACTCTACTCTACACTACAAAAACCATTCAAATCAAATATTGCCACCACATATATTAGGCCGTACTACCCTACGTACACTATGCCTTATATTATGTATATCTTCAACCTGTGTAGGGGCAATGACCCTTCCCCAAAAGGCCCATAACCTCTAGCTAGGTTTGCTCACTTCCATTTCATGATGAACCTTATGTGCTTCTTCTATGTTGGCAATATGGTTGGTATTCAATTTTGGTAGCTAGTTTATCTCAAGTTAAAAATAACCCTGCCTATGACTTGTAATTATGGAGCATAGGCGCCCCTAAAATCATCCGCTTATTTGTGATTTTAAGCGAGATCACAATTTTAGTATCATCGTTTGTTGTTAGCGGTCAGTGTTTGTATCAGGACAACCCAAATACATGTGGTTTTGACGGACTTTTTAGTTTATATATCATGTATATTTGTTGTGTTATAGATTGCCATGTTCCCGGGGAAACCTTTTCAACCTAACAGATTTCAGTGATTGAATTTGACATTAGCCCTTCGAATGTCACTTCATTTTCCTTCATCCTTTGACCTAAAAGAGCTCTAGAACACAAGGTTTTTTTTTTTTTTTTCCTTTTGGTTGCCCTCACCATTTGGTTGGCCTACAGAATTCCAAAGTACTGTAATCAAGTTGATCATAATAAGAGGCCTGCAGCTGTAATTGTCAGCATCATGAGTGCATGAGGAAGAGAGAGACACACACACAGTTTCTCATTACATCAGTTCTCACTTTAAACAGAAATTGAGCATTATTATTCACACACCTACAAAAAGCAAACAAATTTGGGTCTAAAAATACAAAAAATAAAATAAAAATAAAATTCAGTTATAGGGAGACATAAGTTTATAGTGGTATATATAGTTCTGTTCTGTTCTGTTCTGTTGTTTTATACATGTTGATAGAATTGAATTCAATGGAGAGTCATTAAATACAGTTTGGTGAGAAGAAAGAGAGAGGGAGAGAGAAGAGAACCCTTCCATTGCCTTCTTCTGATGAAATGGAGATGTTGATGTGTCAAACTTTCTACTGTATATCCCAACATGATATACTACTAAGAATAAGAAGCAATAAATATCCATTGCTGAGGGAAAAATACCTTAATTCTCTTCATTATAACACCTCCTTTCACCATCCTCAAATGCTCCAACTCTTCTTCCAATTCCCTTTGCCTCCCTAGTCATTCCTTCCTTCCCTTCCATCCATATCCCCACATCCCACCAAAAAAAATTATCAAAAAAAAAAAAAAGAAACCCACAATTCTGTTTGGTTTTCTCCTGTGCATGCATAGTGTTTTTTGAATTAGTAATACATATATATAGTTTCTTCTTGTGCTGATCAGTGGACAAAGCTGTTTGTTGAACTCAGAGTTTTTCAGTTGCTATGCAATGAGAGTTTATGCTGCTATTCTGCTGTTGCTGGTTCATATGATTCTGGCAGGAATTGGAATTGTGCCTGGACATGCTGCAGGAAGAGAGCTCTTTTTGAGCCCACAAGGCTATTCTGATGAGAAAATTGGTTTTGATTCTTCATCATCATCATCATTAGATCATCATGCTGATGCAAGGGCAAGTCATCTGAAGAATTCATTCAAAGGTCATTTCTCCAAGTATTCTTTTTCCAAGGAATGGAGGAACAAGATTGATAATGATGTCAAGAGAATGGTTCCAACAGGGCCAAATCCTTTGCATAACAGGTAGTTTGGCTAAATTCTGATTGATTAGGCTGAGAGAAAAAGATAGAGATTGAAGAGTGATTGCCTTAATTTTCACTCTCAGATCAGATTCTAGTTGTGCTACACTTATGTAATTAAGAATTATTAGTGAAAAATGAGTAATTTTTTTGCCTTCATTTTGAGTGCTATTATTATATTCCGTTCTGTTCTAAGCTGATTAAAAGAAATCTTCTTTTTTCCCTTGGAATTATATGACATGATGTTGTCCAGGGTTTGAGGCATCAAGTTTAAGCCAAACTCCAGATAGACTTTTCCTTAATTTTTCATATGGAATATGTCTGAATCATTCCCTTCACTTCATGTGGTCACTCATCATCTCAGCATTTACTGTTGATCAATTTCTTTCCCAAAGAAAGGGCAAAAATACAGTATGGTGTCATAATTTACAGTAAGACAGAACAGAATGGGGGAGGAGAAAGAATGAAATGGAACAAGCCAAAAAAAAAAAAAAAAAAGAAAAAGTGAAAGTCTTTTTTACCATTTCCTTCATCGTTTTTAATTTTTCTGGGTTCATATTTCTGAACAAGACAACCCCAAAAAAAATGAGCTGAAAACAGTAACATCTGCAGAATTTTGCCTTTGTCTAACGACGCACCACATTATGATTTATGTGCCCATATTGCAAAGCCTTGTTTTGGAAACAACAATAAATCTTCTTTTTTTCCATAAAAGGACAAAATGTTAAGACTTTGGGTTTGAAGACTTTAGAAAGAAAGGGTTAAAAACTTGAAAAAGGGAAATGTCAACATCACCAGAATTTTGTCTACCCATCTGAATCATAAAGCAAAAAAGTGGGTCAAAATGTTAATAAAGAGTTTTTCTTTTTCCCCTGCATGCATGGATCATGGTTCACCGTTCATGGAAGAAGATTCATATAATGGTTAATGAACTGAAACAAGCACAGTAACAAAATTTATATTGTCATTGTAAGAAAAGACTGAAAAAAGAAGAAGAAAGAAAGAAACAGCAGAAGCAGCAGCATTGAAGTCTCCTTCTGACATCTGATATGAATTCAATGCTTCTCTTCTTTTTTTTTCCCTCTCTTTCACTGTTTAGAAAATCAAACAGATCCCATCAACATCGTTAAAGAATTATTGGAAAATTGTTTTTTTTTTTCTTCCTTCTTTTTTTGGTTTTAATGAATTCTCTCTGTGCTACTACTTATATTTCAAAATGTAAATCACTTAATGTAAACTAAGGAGACAATCATACAACAATTAATTTATGTATTAAATATCTGTTTTACCACTCATTAATTATATTAAAACAATAAACAAGATTAAATAAAAATAGATTGGCATCATTTAATAAGAGCAAAATTGAAAAAATAATCATTATTAATTTGCCTAGAATTTGTGAAACGACTTACATTTTTAAAATTTCTCCGATCCTAAATCGACCTGCAAATTCAGATGGAGGGAGTAAAATTTGATCTGTGGTTGGCTATTCTACTTGGGTTTGGTGCCGGTGTAGCTGGGAGAATAGGCCTGAGAAGATTATTGGGTTTCGGGAAATATTGACTGATATGTTGGGAGGATGGAAAACATGATGGCATTGGCATCTCTCTTTACAGAAATTCCGGTTCTTCTTACATATGGTCTCCAACTAAAACTCACTATTACTACCATCATTAGTAAATCATTATGTTCTTTTGACCCGTATTTTTATATTGGACTTAACTGCAAACTTGTAGTTTCACTATTTTGCAATATACAGCTCATGAAATTATCTATTCTTATTACTCAAACCGGACCTATTAATAGCAAATGAGAGACGTCTTCTTACCATTATATTTATATCTCATAATTTTATGAGAACTCCCACGCTGAAAATATAATATAAGCGACCAGTGGAAGCCTTGAAAAAATAAATTGTCTTACCTGAACTACTACTAGAGCGTAAAGAGATATCTTATCACTACGTTGCACCTTTTCGTCGAAATCAACGGTCACATATTAACACTGTCACATCATAATTAACCACATTTTGACTTCTATCTTAAAATTAGCTTCTAATATTTTCTCTACATGAACCTATAAAAATAATTGTTTGATTGTTTTGAGTTGACCTCAATTACAAACAAATAAGAAAATTATTATTCGAAACACTAACGAAATGAAGAGGTATAAATTGGAAAAGAAAATGGTTTCGGAAATATACTCAAATTCTAAGTGATTGCTCAGATTAGAAACGTTGAAAGTTTATTGTCTCGCAAAACGTTGATTGAGGAGCGTTTTTCCAAACAATAAAAGTTGAGGGAGTTTTTTGCAATTAACTCATCATACTATTCAAAAATCAACTAATGCAGTGAGAGTCTGAGACATCAATGTTGGGTCGTTGGGGTTGGGGTATGAAATTAAGGTTTAGTTATGCAAATTTTGATGCTTAGGAATCAAATTAGAGTTTCTAGGAAATTTAGAAATATTTAAAAACCCATTCAGATTCAGCACAAACACACACTTTGGGAAGTTGAAAGTTAGAATTTTCTGGTCAGATAGGAACTTGTTGACAAGGCATTAGGATTTAGGCCATTATAATAACCCCTGATGTAGAGCTTTTATGTTGCTTGTATAATCAAGGAAACACCCAAGAATTTGCTGGGATGGTTTTATTTTCCCTATATCTTCCTCCAATTTTCTGGTGGGAAGAAGAAAATCAACCAGCCAAATGTTGGGCAAACCGCACTCTTGCAATCCTACAAGCCTCATTTCTGTACAAACAAAGAGTTGTAAGAGAACCAAAAAAAGAAAAAGAATGTAGAAAGTAATACAAACTTTTTACAATGCTAACAAAATGATCTCAGTTCTTGCTCTTCAGCTACGTTTACTTGTCCTGCGATCGCAGAATTGGTCCTCTTGGGAATTTGAATAGTATGTTTAAGAGAAGGAAGTGCAATCATTTGTTGGCAGAAAGCGCGAAAGGGGCTTCACATTCTGGCAAAGGAAGAGGAATCATGACTCCTTTGAGGAGAAGGCAAAACTGGGATTGGGATGGCTGCTTGTTGGTAAAAGGAAGCAGAATTAGTCCTCTTCGGAGATGGCAAAACCGGTGTTTGTTGCCGGTAAAAGGTGGCAGAATCACTCCATTGTGGAGAAGGCAAAGCCGGGATTGAATGCTGCTTATTAAAGGAAGCAGAAGAGCTCCTCTGAGGAGAAGGCAGAACTGAGAGTGATTGTTGATAAAAGGAAGCAGAATCACTCCTTGGCGGTGAGGATAAAACCTCTGAGACTGTCTCCCGCGAAGGTACCTCATCAGGCCTTCGCTTTCGTCCCAAGAATGCCGGCCTCACTGGCGCCCCATTCGATTCAGATTTGTGTGTTAACAATGCAACCACTGCGGACATTGGCGGCCTCAGACTTCCATGTGGTTGGATGCATAAAAGCGCAACATGAAGTACTGTCAAGACGTCTTTCTCCACAACGCCCTCCTTGCACAATCTCGGGTCTAACAGATCAATCAGTCTGGACTTCTCATATAACTTCCAAGCCTAAATCAAAACAAGCATGATGAAAATGCATGGAAACTTTTAGACTTTACAATGGGAAATGTGCAAACGCAGGAATAATAACTTACATATTCTGGGAGATATTGCATTTCTGAGGGCAAAGTAAGATCAGTGTTCTTTCTGCAACTGATGATCTCAAGCACTAGAACTCCAAAACTATAAATATCAGCCTTTTCAGATAATTCTCCTCTCAAGGCATACTCTGGTGCTGTATAACCTCTGAAAGAATATCAAAAGGACAGATCAGAAAGCCGAAAAGTGATATTATGGATGGATCTTATTTTTCTGGTTTAGGTACAAGAAATGAACCCTTTTTCCTTCTTCAGCTGCCAAAGAATGCATATTCAACATCTCAAATGTGATGAAACTAAACAGAAACAAGTTCAGAATTTTGAGTGTAAATGTGATGAAATCATGAAAGGACAGTCAATTTATTTCCTAATGTATTTGTCCAAGGCAAAGTAATTGGTAAATTCACTCTCATAAAGCTACACTGGAGAACTTACAATGTTCCGGCAAATGTAGTGCTGAGATAAGCTTGATCTTCAGGGAAAAACCTTGCAAGGCCAAAATCTCCAATTCTAGGTTGGAACTTCTCATTAAGAAGAATGTTACTGGCTTTGATGTCCCTGTGAACTATTCTTACATGTGAATCCTCATGTAAGTATTGCAGCCCTCGAGCGACACCAATAATTATTTGGAAACGAGTGCTCCAGTTCAGATAAGTTTCTGTTTTACCTACCATGCACAATAATTCAAAATAAGAACTTTACAGGATATAGAGGGAAACAACTAAACCACGATAGCAGCGATGACAGTATCCACAACTCTCTTAGCCAGTTGTTACTCAAAAGATGGTTTTGTTGATATTTATTTGACAGTTCTACACAAAATAAGTCTCATCCAGTCAAACAAAACAGGATAACTGAAATACCATAAACAATGAGGTCCAAACTTCGATTCTTCATGTATTCATAGACAAGAAGCCTCTGCTCGCCGTCTGAACAGCATCCAATGAGGCGGACAAGGTTCTTATGCTGTATACTGGTAATCATCCGAACCTCAGAGAGAAATTCTGATTCCCCTTGCTGGGATTTATTCACAGACAGTTGCTTTACAGCAACCATTCTCCCATCATCAAGTTTCCCCTGATAAATAATCATTAGGCTGCATTATTGAATGTTGTTTGCAGGACAAAACTATTGAACTACATTTCTGCTTTGAAATTCTGAAACAGCCAAGTACAGAGGAGTAATAACTGAACATGATGAGTGATATCACATAACTTAGAATCTGAGATAAATGACATCATCTACTAAGCATATCTAGTAATAATCCATTATCTTGACAAATTCCCACAAAAACCTGATTCAGTTATTTTGCAAAAACAAGTTTCATATAGATGATCATTTCTTCATGGCCGAAGCAGGAGGAATTACCAATCTCTTTTCTTTTACATATTGAAAGAACAAGGAAATTTTTGACATAAAAAAGAAGGAATAATCATCAATACCAAATACACTGGTCCAAATCCACCTCTTCCTAGCACATTACTAGAATGAAAATTTTTCGTTGCCTTCTTCAGTGTCTGAAAGTCGAAATAGCTTATTGTCCGGAGATGTCCACTGAACCATCTGCTAGTTCCTGAAGCACAATGTAGAAAGAACTGGAGTTAGAACTTGATGCAATGAGCTACTACCTTATTGATCAAAATCTACCATCATACTTACCTCCTGGGCTCATCACAACTTGGGTAGGTATAGACATTTTATCTTTCCTTGTTCTTAAGACCTTCTTGATAATTAAAAATAGCAGAAGTACTATCACAAGCAGAACTATCCCTCCTAGGAAAAAGAACATGGCTGATGACATCTTTGACGAAGAATTTCCCATGGCAAGTGCTGGGTGTGAAGTAGTACTGGATGTCACTGCAACAACAAAAATGGCAAAGCACCCTCGTCCTTTACTGGACTGTCAAAAACAACACATGATACATATTAAGTACAGATACAACGTAACAAATACTCATGAATTTGGCTGATCAACGTCGAAAGACATAAAAATGTGATTGATGATTGCAAAAGACAGAATCAATTTCCTTAAAACAATCTGATTGCCTCGGCCTTAACACCTACAGTTACTTCTAATACATCAGAATGAAACTCCTATGTAACAAAGAAAAGAAACTGAGGTTTCAAATGCTTATAGGCCTTTCTAAGTGTTTCGTCATGTAGAATTTCTCATGCTAAATCAACTAGACATTATCGTTTAAAAAAGAAAGAGTTGACAATCTACAAATATCATATCGGGCTTTTATCTTTACACAAAAGCATTCATTTTCCAGCAACACGTTTTGAAAATCTTCTGCATCTGCTTCATTCCTATTCAAAATTTCCTACTGCAAAAAGAAAACTTTACACAACCATTCATTGCAAAGGATCCTGAATTATACACACTCAGTGTCCAAAACCACTACCTAGACTAATCCTGATCAATGAGAAACAAAACTCTCCAACAAGGGTTGAATCTTTCCTTACTTACCATGCATAATTGAAAATAAACTAACTGAAAATCCCTTTTAGTTCTTGAAATTGATACACAATAACACAAATCACAAGTATAACAGCCCCATCTCAATAAATTGTGAATAAAAATCACATAGATACATGAAACGGTCCTCTCATAGCCATCAAATTCAAACTTTTTAAGTCTTAGAGAACTCCATATATATATTGAAAGCATAATTGAAGTATATATTAAAAAAAAAAAGCAGTATTACCTTCTTTTACTGCTTCTCTTGCAGAGCTAAACGTACCATTAAAACGTTTTCTTCCCCCCAAAAAAACCCAAGAACCGCTTTGATTTTTGATGCTTTGTAGTAATTTTCTAGTTTAAATTAGGGAAAAATGAACATAGGGGTCAATAATAAGCTGTCAAATTCTGTTTTTCAGCAAACATTGTGTTCACCTTAAAAGATATATTCTTCGAAGCTTCCCACGTTGTGAAAAATGGATGTAGAGTTTTTTTTTTTTTACGATTTGGCTTAGGAAACATAAATATAATCGAAGTGTGGGGGCAATGTTTTTCGGCCAGATCAAAGTAAGATACGGTAGAGTTTAATCTGCATGGCGACAATGAATGTGGTACTTAGTTACTATATCATCCATTTGTCATTTGTTATCCTTCGGGCGGCACATATTCCAAATTTTCTGAATAAATATGAAATTCTATAGCTACAAATTCTCGCAAACCAAGAAATGTAATACTCCCTCCGTCCTATAATTATTGTCCAGTTTTATTAAAATGAAAGATTTTATTTTTGGTCAAACTTAATTATGTTTTACCTTAAACAACCGGATATACCCCTATATAAGTAATTGTTTAACCACTAAAATTTTATGGATAATATTTTTTACTAAGGACAAATGTGTAACTTGATCCATAAAAAGTCAAATTGGACAATAATTTTGGAACAAAATTTTTTGGGCAAAATGGACAATAATTGTGGGACGGAGGGAGTATACGAAACAATTCATTTGTAGAATGGAAGTGTATAATTACAACCGGGTAGAAGCCTGAGTAGAATAATAGAGGATCAGGAGCTTTTGTTGGTCCTTAAAATTTAGTGAATCCACGTTATATGAACGCTGTATTTTGTGGGAACTGACGAAGCCCACCTCTTTTTATATCTATCTCTATCTATGTATACACTGAGAGTATCCATAATGGTAATAAACAACAAGTATATAACTATTTTTTTATTATAGTGTTTATTATCGTGGCGTTGAGCGTAACAATTTTTAACGTTGTAAGAATTGTTACATAGTATAATATATATATATATTTTTCTAATATATGTAATTAATGTAAATTAACGATGATAATATAACTATTTTATTTTAAAACACACTTTTATAATATAAACGAATATAGTGAAAAGTTAAATAAAAGTGTAACTTTAGAAATTTATAGTATTATACTTATCGTAGTGTAAACTATTGTGGATGCATGCTCTAAAAGAACTTTTAAAGGTGAGCTAAATTTTTGTATAAATTTAATTATACTACATGGTACATAATGTTATTAATTGGTTTTTCATTTTTTTTCATTTTCTCACAGTTGTGTACCTTGTTTATTAATGTGAGACCATATATATTAACTTAAAAAATGTCTTTTATATTTTTTTAAAAAATAGTCTATCTTATTGTACTGCTATAGTTTTATGGAACAAGGAAGTATTAGTTATAAAATGACAAAAAGAGTAGGAAGAGTACGACGGGGTTTTTTTCCCCACCCTTTATGAGTTAGGTAAAAAAAAAAATTTCGGTACATAAACCAATGATCATCAACATTGAGTTTTTTTACCCAATTAATTTTTAATCGTAGAATCTACACAAAAATATATATTCCTGAGTGGAGTAGACAACTCTAATTGTCTCGGATTTGCCAAATTCGAATCCATTTTGTATTAGATTCGAATTTGGCAAATCCGAATCTCCTTATATTACAACTATGTGATAGATTCGGATTTGACAAATCCGAGACAACTAGTTTGAGTCTCTATCTAGTATATCGGGGGCAGTATAATTCCCCTCTTATTTTTTACACTACTAGTCTTTACTACACTTTTTTTTTCACTTTTCTAAATAACATCCTATAATTTACAGGTTTAGTCCCTTTGATTTTATTTTTCTCTCCTTTAAAAAATATCTCTAATCTTTAAACGATCATATCTCATGATCCGTAAAAAATTAGAGAACGTGTTACATATGAAAATTATAATACTCGTCGAGATCTATCCAACAAGATCCATGTCGAATATTTTTTTCGAGTTTAAAAATGACTAAATTTCGATAGGCAGAATAAGATGGATATCTAGTTTAGAAATATGGATAACCAGTTTAGTTTAAATTAAGATTCTTGTATTGCATATATCTCTTGATCCGTAAAGAATTAGAATGCGAATTATACATGAAATTTATAGTGCTCGACGAAATCTATCCAATAAGATCCAGGTTGAATATTTTTTTTGAACTTTAAATGCATTTAAATTTTACGGAAAGAAATGAAGAAATGTGTTTTTCGTTTTTCTTTGAAAAATGGTTATTCGTTGTGTTCCTACTGATTATCCAACCGGTTTGGATTGATTATCCATTCTGTTTGTACTTGTTATCCAATCATATTTTTGACATTCACTATTCAAAAAAAAAAAAGAAAAAATGATTGGATAAGTATTGCAAATAATTTGGATAATCAATAGAAAATAATTGGATAATCAATACAAAAAAGTTTGACAATCATTTTCATAAAAGAGCAAGAAAAACAAAATACTGGATAACCACCACAAAGAAGTTGGATAATCAATATGAACACATTGGATATCCAGTTTAAGAAGATGGATAACCAACTTATTTTACATTCATATTGTTGTGTTCCTTATATCTTTTGATCCGTAAAGAATTATAACACGAATTATATATAAAATTTATAGTGCTCGACGAGATCTATCCGATAAGATCAATGTTGAATATTTCTTTTGAACTTTAAATGATTGCATTTAAAATATGATTGCATTTAAATCTTACGGGCAGAAATGAATAAACTGAAAAATGATTATCCGTTGTGTTCATACTGATTATCCAACCGGTTTGGGCTAATTACCTATTTTGTTTTATCCAATCATATTTTTTACATTCACTTTTCAAAAAAGAAAAAAAGAAAAAAGAAGATGGATAACCAACTTAGTTTAGACTGATATTCTTGTATTACATATATTTCTTGATCCGTAAAGAATTAGAACACTAATTATAGATAAATTTTATAGTGCTCGACGAGATCTATCCAACCGGTTTGGACTGATTATCCATTTTGTTTGTACTTGTTATCCAGTCATATTTTTTACATTCACTCATCTTCAAAAAAAAAGAAGAAAAGAATAAAAAATAAAATATTTGGATAAGCATTACAAACAATTTGGATAATCATTGAAAATAATTGGATAAGTAGTACAAGCTGGTTGGATAACCAGTACAAAAAAAATCAAGACAATCATTTTCATTAAAAGAGTAAGAAAAAAAAGTCGAATAACCATCCATCACCGAGAAGTCGGATGGATTATCAGTATGAACACATTGGACATATTTTTTTCTCAAAAGAAGAGAAATTATGTTTGGATAATCAGTGAAAACGATTGGATAAAGCATACAAAACGGTTGGATAGTCAGTACAAAAAAACTGGACAAGGACTTTTGCAAAGAGTAGAGAATAAAAATGGTCGGATAATCTATACAGAACAGTTGGATAATCAATATGAATGCGTTGGACAACCATTTTTTTTAAAAGAATAATAATAATAAAAAGAAAAACCAAATGGATGGATATCCAGTACAAACGAGTTTGATATCCAGTACAACCCAAATGGATATCCAGTACAAACAAGTGAGATATCCATTACAAACAAGTTGGATAGACATACAAACCAAATGGATGGATATCCACTATAAATAAGTTGGATAAATATCCAGTGCGTACAAACAAGTTAGATAGGCATACAAACTAAATGGATGGATATCCAGTACAAACAAGTTGGATAGGCATACAAACCAAATGGATGGATATCCGGTACAAACAAGTTGGATATCCACTACAAGCGAGTTGGATATCCAGCACAAACAAGTCGGATATGCATACAAACCCGTTGAATTACAACTACAGAACAAGTTGGATAAGCATTTAAACCAAATTGATGGATATCCAGTACAAGCGAGTTGGATATTCAGTACAAACAAATGGGATATCCATTACAAACAAGTTTGATAGGCATAAAAACAAAATAGATGATATCCAGTACAAACAAGTTGGATAACCAGTTCAAACTGGTTGGATAATCAGCATGAACACAACGGATAACCAATTTAAAATAACTTGGTTATCCATCTTGTAAAACTGGATATTCACCTTCATTCTGGCCATCAGAATTTAATCATTTTTAAGCCTGAAAAAAATATTCACTATGGATCTTGTTGGATAGATTTCGACGAGAACAATAAATTTCATGTGTAACACGTTTTCTAATTCTTTACGGGTTGAGAGATATGCTTGTTTAAATATTAGAGATGTTTTTTTTTGAGGAGAGAAAAAATTAACCGGAACTAAACTTGCAAATAATAGGAAGATTATTAGAAAAAGTAAAAAAATACAATAAGGACTAATAATGTAAAAGATAGGAGGAAAAATATGGTGCCCTGGGTACACCCAATAAATTGCCACTAATTTTGTCTACAAAAAATAAAAAAAATTATTTTTGTCCACATATTTTTTTAGAAATTTTTTTGGCCGAAGCACCCACTTATTGTTATTATGCTCCTGCAGTAGATGTTTTGATCATGACGAAGCAATTGGATTTCCATTCACTGGGAGAATGAATTAATGCCGACAAAAAAAAAAAAAACCCTTGATACGTTTGAAAAATATATGAGGTAAGAGTTTTGTATTTACAGGAGATAGACATCTTGTAAGAATGTCTTGATAATCTGAGGATCAAATTTGCTTTAAATATCATCCAAAAATTAAAAATGTATCGATGCTCTTGGATTCCATTTATTTGGTTGATGAAATGGGTGGAGAGAAAAAAAAAACCATAATAATAAAAATAAAATATGATGAGAAACTTTTAATTTGGATTTGGAGGAAACTGCAGGCAGAATATGACTGAAATAGTGTAATTAAAGTGAGCATTTGTGGATTTTTCCATGGAGGCCGCCGAACGCAACCGCCGACGACGATGACATTTTGGGCGACCGTGTTCAAACAAACTTGTAAGTTTGCATTTGCATTTTCCTCTTTGTTATAGTATTATCCCACAATCACTAAAACATTATTCATTTTTCTTTTTTTATTCATTCAAGGTTTCATCTGTAGTTTATCAAAAAATTTGTTTATCAATTATAATCTCCTTTTAATCCCAAAATATCAATCTGTGTTCAATAATAATTGAATTAAGCTTTGCACAATAAACATGAATGTTTCTTTCTCTAAGAATAGGACAGTAGTTGTTATTATTCTAGCGAATTTTGAAGAGAAAAGATATATCTTGATTTAAATATTGTTGTTACTATAAAATTGTTATACAAAGTCTTTTTATTTTTATTTTTTGCTAGAAAAAAAAGTCACGTTTATCTTAATTGGTTACATAATACATGACAGAGATAGTGGATGGAACCAGTCAACCAGCAATCCCTAACTTCAAAATCTATTAGAGGCCAATATAAAATTTTAATTTTAATTTTTTTTGGGTGAAAATAAAATTTTAATTAACTTTATGATGATTTGATATTGTATATATTATATATATTTCGACTATATCACATACACGTGTCCTAAAAATTTACAGATATTAATCGACAAGTGAAAGAACTCCTTGGGTGCGTCGGGCTATAAACCTAGCTCCATCAGTTCGTCAACAAAAAGATGGAGTAATTTATTATTTTGTTATTTACTATCTTCATTTTATAAACTAGATAATAATCCAACTGTTCAAAGAATAAATTACGACTACTACTTCTTTTTATAGAAGACGAAACTTTACCACCAAAATTATTGTCCACTTTTACTAAAATGAAAAATTTTATTTTTAGTCAAACTTAACTATATTTTACCTTAAACAACCGGATATACCTCTACATAAGTAATTGTTTAACCACTAAGATTTTATGGATAATGTTTTTTACTAAGGACAAATATGTAACTTGGTCTATAAAAAGTCAAATTGAACAATAATTTTAGGATAAAATTTTTTGAGCAAAGTGGACAATAATTATGGAACGGAGGGAGTAATAAATTTGGGCCAAAATCGGCGATGACACGCCACCTGGTGTGTGTGCGCCGTTGTAAATCAGTCCTATAATGTGATGCTTGGACCGTTCTAGAACACGGCAGCTGCTGTTTCATTTTAGTATTAAATATATAAGCTATATTCTGGAGGTGTAACCACAATTTCACACTAATTAATTAATTACAACCCCTAACTTTCCCTCTTGCCCCCCCCCCACCTAAGATCATAATCGTCCGATTGGTAATTGCGCAATTTATGGTGTGTGCAGAGTCAGGAGATGCAAAATTTACAAAAAATAATAGGAGTAATATATGTTGTTAATATCTTAATGTTATTGAGCATCTATAATGGTGGTAAATAATCAGTAAATAATCACTTATTTATATTATTCATCGTTATGAGTGTGATAATATTCTTACACTGTGACACTGTTTGGCATTAAAATATACTTAATGTATATTTATGATGATACCAAAATTACTCATTTTATTATACTTTTACCGTGTAAACTAATGAAGTAAATAGAAATATATTATTAAAACTATTTAAAATTATACTCTTAATGGTGTAAACCATTATATATGCTTTTAGTTTTACTCAAAGTCAAGAATATACTGAGAATGTTAATATCATTGAACTAATATCAAATCTAACAATTATTCACTAACTATATAAAAAAAATAAAAAAACGGCTCGCATTAAACAAGTGCAAGAGTTCCGGTAGTTTTACCGTCTATACTTTGCCTATTTTATGTGAAAAAGCTTTCATGATTTGTCACACTTTTTGCCTTTTTGAACCTCACCATTCTCGTTGAGAGATGGAAATGGGACTTATCATTTTGTAAATATTTTTATGCATAATATCAATCATTAGAATTTATTACAAGAAAATAAGGATGTAATCATGCTAAAATATGAAAAATGCGATATTTTCAAAGATTTAAAAATAGAGCCAAATTGTTAAGATTTAGTTATCAAGAATTTACCGAGCTTTAGTAACGATAAAAATAAAATTATAAAACGAATTGGTGAACAAAATACTTAACAAACAAATATTTTAACTACTCATACAAGACTTTGTACTAATTGAATCATATTTTTAAATATTATTATTTCATTCCAAAAAAATATTCTATATTGAATTCTTAGATACATATTTCAGAACTCAATGTGTATTATTTTTTTTTTCAGGACATAGAGAATATATATTTTATTACCGTACTTAAAATGAAACGGAGAAATAATTAAGAAATGTTAATTTATTTAACAGTGATGAATTAAAAAAAAAAAAATAGTACAATGGGAAGATTTCAGATTAGCGGTCACTCCATCAAAAATCCAATCCCAATCTAAAAATAATAAAGCTGCTGAAAAGTCTTCCTTCTAAAACGCAAACTCTTTCAGAGGTTTTCTTCTTCAAAACCTTCTTTCTTATCTTCCTCTGTACCCACGCCATTTCCTATTATTCTACCATTTCACTCATTCTCTCATCTTTCCATCAACCCATTTTCCAATTCTTCCTCATCCAAATCTCTCTCTTCTTCAATAAAAATTTTATTTACTTTCCAAAAAAAAAAAGAAAAAAAAATTACAAAAAATTTATTAGGTTTTTGTACTGAGATTTAGCAGCGGTGGTGGTGGACGACAATGGCGTACGTGGATCACGCGTTCTCGATATCCGATGAGGACATCATGATGGAGTCTTCTTACACCGTCAACAACCGCCCTCCTATCAAGGAGATCGCCCTCGCCGTCGCCCTCTTGGTTTTCGGCACCCTCGGGATTGTTATCGGCGTCATCATGGCCGCCAATCGAATCGGCGGCGACCGAGCTCACGGTAACTCCTCTTCTTCTTTTATTATTCCTTTTCATTTTCACTTGAAGAATTTCATTTCTATTTCCGAATTGATTCCTGTAGAATAGAAACCTTTAGTGTGTAGCAGCTGAGATTCGGATTAATACCAAGGCAGCTGTATTATTATCTAGGGTTAATTAAGTACAGCAGCTCTTGCACCCAATGATTAGCTTAAATCCTGTTTTTTTTTTATTCTAATTCGGAAACTTCCTAGTTTATTAGGGATTCTTTTGGTTGTCCTGAATCAGAGTTTGGTGCTTTGAGGCCTTTTCCGAACTTTATTTCTTCTTTTAAAATATTAATTAAATTCTGTGGTTTGTGAAAAGTGCTGGAGCTGTTTGTGTGAAGAGTGTGAAAGATCTTTAGGGGCCAAATTTGTGTTAAAGACACAATCTTGTATAGGTTTGATTGAGTAATTAGGTGTTTTCGGGCAACATGCTTATTTTGCTTCTCTCTTGTAAATCCAGGACTCTTTTTCGCCGTACTTGGGGGCATGTTGTTCTTGCCGGGATTTTACTACACAAGGATTGCGTACTATGCCTACAAGGGTTACAAAGGTTTCTCTTTCGCCAACATTCCTGCGGTGTAGGCTTGTTGATGAGGTTGAGAATCAATGTACAGATAGAGCCCTTGTGTTTGCTATTGTTATCGTCTGATTTCTAGTTTTTCCTTGAGGGACAGTTTGTAAATAAGATGTTCTGTGAAACTCTTTTTTACATCTTCTTAGTATGAAATCGAGCACTTTTTTCTTACTCAAGATCTTCAGGCTTTCCGTTTTAATTATCTATGGGGAATAGTGAGGTTGGAGACTTGGAGCTGGTTGGTTACCTTGTTTTCGCCTTATTGGTGACTGCCTTGTGATGCATTCTTATGGATACTTAAGTCTATGCATATCTGGAAATTAGAACATCTTCATAAATTCGTATTTAGACAATGATTGGTATTGAAATATATCGACATTGGTGATGATGATGATTCTATATCTGCGTGGACATTCTACTGAGATACTGCAGATATAGAAGTTTAAACATTCTATGGATTAACAAGTATTGTCCACCTGTCTTGTTATTTTTATGTTATAGATATGAACTTCTGTGCTGGTGATTTTTTTTTTTTTTTAATATATCAGTATACCTGTTTTATTTATGGTTCTGCAAATATGGGTTTGAGCACTGTATGAGTCATTTGTGATGAGTATTTTACAAAATTCATGTCTTAAGATTGTTGATCAACGGAATACCTTCTTGTGCTGTAGTTTGCTCACACAAGCTATGAATTGAATGAAAACTCATCGTGAGTTTGGTATTCACGATATTTGTTCGTAATCGAGATGATGTTAAACATTGTAACCATGGATTATGCTTCATCACTTTTACTTTTAACATGCGTTTCTGAGTGATTAATCCGGTCTTTATGGGTGGATGCAAGTTGTTTTGGGATATTGTAACTTGTGGAGTGAATCTGTAAAGCAATAATCTTTTTTCTGCTGTTCACTTTCATAGCATGTCTACTTGTTAGCAACATTTTGAAGGCAGAACCCATCAGCATAAGCATTTGGGGTTGTTGAGGCAAGGTATCCGAAGTGTCTATACTCTATAGGCCAGATAAATGTTGCTTGTGGCTAAGGAATTGACTTTCCACCGACTTACTAGATAGGTTTTGTCCAGGCTAGTCAGTGATATTAATTTGATCACCTCCATTGAACAATCTAGTTAGATTGCTTTCTTTACTTTCTGAAAACAAAAGACTTTCTCAATCTCAACCAGTTGAACCATTTCATCATGTTTCCAGGAGTCATGGTGTGGTATTGGTTCTCAAGATAAACGATGACATTTGCACCTTTATTATTGCATAGTCATTTTCTCTGTAAATCCCGTGTCCCTACCTCTCCCACCTTCCGACTACTACTTTCAAGTCTCAACACACACTTCCAATTCCATATCCCCAACAGACATGAGAGTGACCAATGAACAAGATCCAATTTGCTCGAACTGGGTTTCATACCGAATGTTATTGAACATTTGATCTGAGACTAATATGCTTACCAATCAAGTACTCCAAGAATTCAGCTTAACAAACACTACCACTGATTGATATGGACATTCTTACATGATGCCACGGTAATACTAATGCCAAAAGCGTTCGAAATTGGGTTTTTATTATTACTGATTTAAACGTCAGACATTATCAAAAAAAAATAAAATAAATAAATTTAAACGCCAGAGAATGATGACCAGTAACAATAAAATAATAAAAGATGCATCAAGCTGGAAAGGAACACATTTCAAACCAGGTCATTGAACAACACTGGAGTCTTTTAGAGAACATGGAAATTTCTGGACTGTTAGGTAACGTCTTGAAAACTTGTCTTTCTCTGTGTATATAGATATTCAAGGCATTCTTAATAAGTTGTTCTTTGACCGTTTTAAAATAATATCCACTATAGTCTTGAGATGAACTAATTCGTAAATCTCTTATAAAGTACACTCATACCAAAAATAATACGCATTGAGTAAAATAGTATATATTGAGTTTTTTGGACGGAAAAAATTATAAACGGAGTAATGAATATAACTATGTTTCCGATGTTTCAAATTCAAAGTTTACGAACATAATTAGCATCGTAATGGGAGGACAAAATATGATTGTCAAGGGAGGACAAAATGGTTTAATCCGAAATTATGCATACTAGTCCCTAATAACATAAGATTACAAAAAGTACACTTAAAGACTATGACTTATGTCTGAAAATACGGTTTATCTGCACAGCTGCACTACACTTCCACTCTACTCTCCTCTCCTCTCAGTCCCCACTGCTTTTTACTATCTAGTACTACTGCTTAAAAATCTCTCTCAGCTCACACTCCTACTTTCCCAAAACCAACTTTCTTAAATCTCGTTCTTCTTCCCGAAGTACTTTCGATCCATTCGTTTCCGGCAACAAAAAGACAAAAAAGAAAGAAGAAATTAGAAATATTTAACCCAAGAAGAAAAAAGTTAAAGGTCTCTTCTTTCCTTTTTAAGTGTCATTGAAGGAAAATGCCGGTGAACCTGGAATCGACGCCGCCGCCGAGGATCGGAAAGATCGGGCCATACACTGTCTTTATCACTCCTCCATCCACTCCTACTCCTCCTGGAGTGGGTTCCGTATCCGGGTCACCCAGAAAAGTTGCAGCTCCTGTATCTCCTCCTCCTCCTCCGGTTCAATCTCCGGTCAAGCCTCCGGTTGCCGCTCCTCCTCCGGTTCAGGCTCCACCTTCCCAATTTTATAGTACCAAGTCCTCTGGCAAATCTCATTCCTCTTTTGGGTTTTTCTGGGATGCTGTAGCTAAAGTTCAAAATGGTAATGTATCCACCTCTGTCTTCTCTTATCTGCTGCTATTTTATTTTTTATTTTTTATTTTTTTGAACAAATCTTGAGCTTCAGTTTTTGTTAATTTAGGGAAAAATTTTGACTTTGTGAAATTTTGTAGCTCATGCGAATTTGGATGAGCAAGTGGCATATTGGTTTGGATTGAATCAGTCCAAGTATCAGTGGGCATTAGATGATTACTATGAAAACAAGGCCGCTGTGAGTGTTTCTTTTTATTTCCCTACTTCCCCAACCTTCTAATTTTGGATATTTTGCTAAAATCTTCTACTTTAATGAGCGTTCTTTAGTTAATAAATTTTGGTTTTGTTTATTGTTTCGTTGGTGGGGATCAAATTCAATAATTGATCTTAAATTGTTAGTTAGTTTTGAGTGAACAATTTGGAACATATGGCAAAGCTTGTACCTTATTCAATGGCTGTATGGATACATTTTGCTGACTAACCCTGTAGGTGGTTTAGTGACTTCTGTCATTATCAGTAGTGGTTGATGAAGTTCTGGATTCAAAGGCAAGAAAGCGAGAAACTTTAACTGGAGTTTTTATTAAAACAATTGATTGCAGAGTATATGGAAGTTGCTTCACGACCATTTCAAATTTGTTGGCAATCTCAATGAGAGTATTTCTTTATGAAATTTTACTTCTGGTACTTTTAGATATTGAGAGAACTCTGGTAGGGGTTGGAACCGAGCTGGCTTAAATCAACTTGGTGTATTTGTGAGTTATCACCTAACAATGTCTATAGAAGCTCAAAGGTTCTTTGGTCATTTGTGAGCTCATTGGATAATGTGCAAATTACCTGTAAAGGTGATCTTCAAAGTTCACTCTGTTAGACATTGCTTCTTGCTCAAAAAGCTAAAACTTCATCATACGACCAAAGTTAAGATTGGGTTATCTGACGCATAACTACCGTAATTGTTTCTCTATTGCGTGCAACTCTTGAAAACAGGAAGCTACTGCTAGCATTACTGGTGCAGAATGATTGTTTCAGAGTTCAATTGTGCAAAAAATGAGTGGGAGGGTTGAGAATGTTGTTGATAGTTTATCTTTAGCAAGCAGGGAAATCAAAACTTAATCAATTGGTTCATCATGTAGAAATTGTTTGTGCAAGACAATTTTCCCGTATGTTGACTTGACCTATTGTATTGGTAAATTACTTTCTAAGGTTTAGTACGTATCCTAGAGATGATAAATTGGGAGTAGGATGCTGTTTCACTGACTTTGACTGAGTTGAATGTTATTTTTGTACTCCATTTTTCTTTGAATGTCCCAAAGCCACTGATAATTTGGAGCCAAGGTCACAACGAAGCCTTGCTTTATCACAATTATCAAAAGTCCTTCAATTTGCTCTAAAATATGGTGTTCTTCTTTTTGCAAGAATAGTTTCACAAGTATAACTGCAAAAATGCGGAATTTTTGTTTGATGTGAAAAACTAGGTAGCTTACTTTTAAGAGATCATTTTTGGTTGTTTCATTTTGAAGTTAAGACTCTCAGCTTAGTTCATTTGAATCACATTTTCCTGTCTGGCAAATTCTTGGATATCTACACACAGGATCCATCAGCTGCAAAAGCAAATGCTTTATCTGGCAAGCTTCAAGATGTGTAAACAAGTTTGGTACGCAAATATTTTCCATTTCTGCTTTCTACCCATATCTGTTTCACACTGCAATTCTGCTCAATTTCGGACATGTCTATCTTGCAGAATTTCCTATGGGACTGGGTGAAATAATGGATGATACAAGCATTTGCTCAATGTACTAAAAGGATCTTTCTTCCAAGGCAATAAGAAGCAAAGATCATCTGGCCATGCTGCACTAGAGAATTTTTTTTGTCCTTAGATCAAGCATTACCTAATTATCAAATCTGTAACTCTATATATGTCATTGTATTTTGTCTTTGGTCCGTTTTGTTAATAGTTTCAGCTACCCGTCAAGGATGAGAAGTACTCCCTTAGCAATAGCGCCTAATTCAGTTTAACGGTTTTGTTTTTTGTTTGTATCTGTACTGGTACTTCCAGGCCGACTTGTTTCTTCTTGAAAAGTGGGAAGTTATAAATGCATGTTGCCTGGCTCAACCTATCTATGATGACTCTAAATATAGCTGTGGACATTATAATCGTTTTAAAGCTTTCGACTTCGATTCTGCAGATGAACACATAACTGTTGAGAGATATTTTCTCCCCGAAAGGGGTCTATTTGGATAGAGTGGCTGAGTGGGGGATTGTCCAAGTGCCATTGCATTACTCTGGCAACTAACTCTCGAAACTGTCAAATGTCAATGAATCATATACAGTTTTTAGTACAATAAGATTAGATACCTTGGTAGCTAAATATTACACGTTTGTCTCAAAATGATTGTTTTATCGGACATTACAATTTTGTTGAGACGAATAGAACATGTAGTCAAGACTCATTGTTAATGAAGTGATGAAGGATAATCTTAACTCAAAAATGATTGTTTTATCGGACATTACAATTATGTTGAGACGAATAGAATATGTGGTTAAGACTCATTGTTAATGAACTGAATGAAGGATAATCTTAACTCAAAAAGGTGAAGGAATGTGATTCTCATTACAGGACATGGAAAAGTGAAAACCTTGAAAAAGTATCTTTGTGTTTGCTTATTGTGTGTGTGTGTGTTTTTCTTTTATTTTTTCTTCCCCAAGCCATACCATATTTTAGTCTGTTCTTTCCTTCCCCTTGAGAACTAAATAGCCAGCAATAGAACACCTGTGCAGGGTACCATCCTACCACGGCAATAAAATAAATGTCATTTAAGAAGCAAAGGTATTTTTACGTGTGAAGATGGCATCGTACAAAGTCATGCCCACACGAACGTAAACATTTACACCAAGACGGAAATAGTACTACTCTCTCCGGTTTTACTCATAAGAATTTGCAATTATAAACTAAAATATTGATTTTAAATCGCGTTTTATGGGTATATACGTACTCAAAATGGTATATCCTCTGTCTGAAAATAATTGTTTAGTTTAAATTTTTATTTTTAATTTAATTATAAATTTAAACTGTATAATTATTTTGAACAGGGAGAGTAATAAAACAGAATAGAACCACACATTGCAAAGGGCCATGGGGAAGTTAAGAAAGCTCGAGCTACACGAGATTTTTCTTTTTTTAAAAAAAAAAAGAAAAGAAAATTAAAAAAAAGGACATGGAATGGATGATGGATGAGCTCATGGAATTGAAATCTTGGTTGCTGGCACATTGAAGTCGCGTGAATCAACCATGGACAATTTACTCCTTGCTTTATTGTTTTCGCTGAGATAAGTATCTATTTTTTTTTTCAACAATAAAAAATTTTAGTTCTTAGGTAAATAGCGTAGGAAATTACAGTAGCCGGAAAACTACACTAAGAGATAAATCATCCTAGACAAATTATTTCCTGCTCGAATTTTCAATCTACATCTATATTTTTTTATTTTATTTTTTTCTTGTTTTTTAATGACACGTCACCTTCGAGAACATTGTTAGTACCCACAAATTGCAAAGCATGAATTGCAAAAATGATGTGTGATCACGAAAGCTTAAAACTGGTAACTAATCCAGCAATGAGCATATATGCCTAATGCTATCCAGTGTTAGATGTATATCCATGATTACATAATCAAAGTTAAGAAACAAAAAAGTCCTAGTCTACTTTTCTCTACAATTTATGTAGACTAAAATGTTCAAATGGTCCTTTACATTTTGGGCCTACTTAAATTTACGTCACTTACATTAACATTTCAATATCGTAGTCCCAAACATTATGTTTTCACACTTTTTTGGTCCCATTTCACTATTTCCGGCTGTTGACATGCCGGAATCAGGGGTATTTTTGTCTTTTAATTTAATTTAAATTTTAATAAAAATTTAAATTATTAAAAATATTTTAAAATTCAGATTTTATTATTTAATTGTTAAAATATTATTTATTAATTAAAAATATTATTATAAAATTTTAAAATTTACATTATTTCTAAAATTAATTTTTTCGTTTATCATTTCTCTTAAGTCAAAGTAAATAGTAATTATGTTGCACTTTTAACTTTGGACCTACTGTAACTCAAAAAATTCACCGAGTTACAGTAAATAATTCAAAATTCAATTTCTTTAAAAAAAAAAGAAAAAACCAAACCATTTTTTTTACTCTGACCGCAATAGTAAACTCTAAATAGTAATTATGTTGCACTTTTAACTTTGGACCCACTATAACTTAAAAAATTTACCGAGTTACAGTAAATAATTCAAAATTTATTTTTCTTAAAAAAAGGAAAAAGCAAAACCGAGATTTTTTTTTTACTTTGACTGCTACAATTGAATTTTGAATACTTTACTGTAACTCGACAAATTTTTTAAGTTACATTGGGTGTAAGGTTAAAAGTGCAACATAAAGGTTTACTGTAGCGGTCAATTATTTTGTTTTGTTTTTTTCTTTTTTTTTTTAAAAAAATTAAATTTTTAATTATTTACTGTAACTCGATAAATTTTTTAAGTTATTGTAGGTCCAACGTTAGAAAAGCAACGTAACGGTCAGAGTAAAAAAAATCTTGGTTTTTCTTTTTTTTTTTGAAAAAATAAATTGAATTTTGAATTATTTACTGTAACTCGGTAAATTTTTTAAGTTACAGTGGGTTCAAGGTTAAAAGTACAATATAATTACCATTTAGGGTTTACTATAGCGGTCAGAATAAAAAAAATCGTGGTTTTGCCTTTTCTTTTTTTTAAAAAAAAAATTTGAATTTTGAATTATTTACTGTAACTCAGTAAATTTTTTAAGTCACAGTGAGTCCAAGGTTAAAAATGTATTATAATTATCATTTAGGGTTTACTGTAGCGGTCAAAGTAAAAAAAATCGTGGTTTTGTTTTTTCTTTTTTTTTCAAAAATTTGTTTGAATTATTTAATGTAACTAGGTAGATTTTTTAAGTTACAGTGGGTACAAGGTTAAAAGTGTAACATAATCACCATTTAGGGTTTACTGTAGCGGGTAAAAAAAATCTTAGTTTTACTTTTTACTTTTATTTTTTTTAAAAAAAATTGAATTTTGAATTATTTACTGTAACTTGGTTAATTTTTTAAGTTACAGTGGGCCCAAAGTTAAAAGTGCAACATAATTACTATTTACTGTGTACTTAAAGTAAATAGTAAATAAATAAAGTAATTTTGAAAATAATGATAAATTTTAAAATTGTAGAATAATATTTTTAATTAATAAATAATATTTTAACAATTAGATAATGAAATTTGAATTTTAAAATATTTTTAATGATTTAAATTTTAATAAAAATTTAAATTAAATTAAAAGACAAAAATACCCCTGAGTCCAGCATGTCAACAGCCGGAAACAGTGAAATGAGATCAAAAAAGTGTGAAAACATAATGTTTGGGACTACGATATCGAAATGTTAATGTATGAGACGTAAATTCAAGTAGGCCCAAATGTAAGGGACCATTTGGACATTTTAGTCATTTATGTATCAATTACCAAAGATTGAAAATATGCTGTTTATTACTGAGCAAATGCTATAAATTAACTTTAATGTAAAACCCATTAGAACATTTTTTGTGATGGTAAAAGTTAATTGATTATAAGCACATTACACTCTCTATCATTATATATAGATTGTAATAATTTAGAATGGTGGTATAATTCATACACTATAAAATGTTGGGTTTTGTAGGTCTTCATATATTTTTTTTATGATTCTAGTTAATATTTTTTGATATGGTTTATGATATAATGTAATAATGGTTTCGTTTTATACTTTCATACCACAAACCATTGTATAAGAAAGAGAATAAAAGTACAATAACGTAAAATAACAGCGATAAAACTAGTGAAAAATATATGCTGAAAATTCATAGTAACTGATGTATGTGTAATAATTAAAGACAAAACGTTATTTTTGAAATGAAATACCGTATGTAATTTCTACGGCAATTTATCGGAACAATTCAGTTACTATTTCTTTTCACTACTATATATCTGTGATTATGCATATCATTTTCCTTTGTAAAAATAGTGACGTGACGACCGTATTATACAAATTCAACATATAAACTAATGCAAATGCTTTCAATTTAATATAACAAAGAAAATCAGAGAATAAATTTCAATTAACAATAGAGATTGTTCACTTGCATCCCCCAATCTTGTCACAATAATCCTCGAATCCTTGGATATACAGAGTCATTAGTACGCCATAAACTAAGATATCATCAATTCTTCAGAAGCTACATATTACGCAAAAAATATCACAACCTCCCTAAGATATTACTACTATTCCAAATTAGCGTTGTGTCTAAGCACAATGTTTGTGTGTGTAGACATTGGACATTTCCACAATTTGAATGCAAAAAAAAAGGCCACAAACTGGCAACATCCAGTGGGCAAGCAAAAGTCATCTGACCGTAACGCCGACGTGGCAAAAAGTGCAAGAGATTTTTACATTTAGCCAAAATGAAGAAAAAAACCCCAAAAAGAAAAAAGGAAAAGAAAAAAAAAAAACCCAAATTCCAACAGATAATATCCTAAGGAGGAGCTCAAGAAGAAGATATTTCAATACCCAAACCGTCATTGTCAGATCAATTGTACAACACTCAAAGCACAAGGTACAACCCATCGAAGCTATCCTTTTAACTCTAAAGGCGGTGGCTTCACGCACCCATCCTGATTAAGCCCCAAAACAAAAACCTTTTGCCTGTGTAGATCGGACTCTTCTCTTTCTTTGCTTCTCCTTACCACTCATTTCCTTTCCACATGTAAACCAAAAATTTTGGGGAAAATAAAGAAAAGAAGAAAAAAACCCATTGTACCAAAGCGGAAAAACCCCCAACCCTAGCTAAAAAATTTGAACTTTGCTGCCTTTTCGATTGTTTTTTTGGTGTTTCTGTGACCAGCCCAGATAGTATTTGCTCGGTGTTTGTGATGGGTTGAAGTGTGTTTTCGGGGATGATGATGGAGTGGGACAGTAATTCTGATCCGAGTGGGGATGAATTTGAGGGTGATGATGACGAGGAAGAGGAGATGGGTTTTGGTTCCGGGTTCTTGTTCGGTGCCGCGGCGGCAAATGGTGGTGGGCCTTTGCCTTTTCCCGTGGACTCGTTGTTGCAGCCTGCGCCTTGTGGGTTTGTGGTTACGGATGCTTTAGAGCCCGACCATCCCATTATCTATGTCAATTCTGTCTTCGAAATGGTCACTGGTTATCGGGCTGAAGAGGTCCTCGGCCGTAATTGGTACGTTTCCCCATTTTCTGTAGCCAATTCCTGTTTCCTTCTGTTGTTGAATCGTGCTTTAGGTTAATCACGCGTTGGGACTGGTGAAATGCTTTGGAAAGATTGAATTTTGCAAGTGTTTGGGTGGAATTGGCAATTTTGTGCTCGAATTAGGTCTTAGATGAGAAATATTTGCAATCACTTTTGGTTTTAATAATGAGGGAATAGGGTGAAAATACTAATGAACCTTGAACGGAATGGGTTCTCAGATAATGAATTGTTATAGTCTGGATAAGTTTTGTTATTTAAGATAATGTATAGCTTCTTTTATAGTAGCTGATTTTAGAAAAAGGGGTTTGGTGCTTTTGGAATGCCAGTATATCAAACCCTTGTTTGATGGTTTATGCGGGAAATGAATAAAAATTTGTTGCTTTAGGCTTGCAATAGCTGCTTATGTTTTTATAGATGTCTTAATGTTGAAGTGGCTATAAGGAATGTGAACTTATTTTGTGCTATGAATGAGTTTGAGAACATTATGTAGCCTATTAAGTGTTTTATACTATGGGGTGTACTTCTGACAGTAGTTGCTTGGGATTCATGGGTAATAGGATATGGTGAGAGAGATTGTTGTTCAAGCTTTATCTTTGTCCTGCATTCTTCATGTTTATCACGTGGTTTATAAATTATTGGTTTATGGAGCTCGAAGCTTTATAGGTACGATCACAACACCTCAATGCATATAGGTTAACTGATGTGTTACCATAAAACTTTTATGAATAGTTCGCTATTCTGCATGGCATTTAGGCTTAATTTAGTTTCTGGAAATTAAGATTCTATCCTGCTCTTCCCATGCGTAGATGTGCATGCAAATACAGATTTATCGATACCCACATGAAGGATTTTGGTTTAATGAAAACTCGTTCGTCATTTTAGCTATACTTGACGTGCATTTGGAGTAGCTGCCTGTGGAATTTTATTTGTTCATATAGATCTATGCTTGAAGAAAATTTCAAACGCGAGTACAGAGATATTTGGGCTAAAGTTTAGAGGGTGGTTAGTGAAATGATTTCTTAGGCTGAAAAAGCTTGAGCTGGATGAGTTTTGGGATATCCTTTCTTTTGTCCTTTTGTTTCCTATTGATTTGAAGTATTAGATTGATCACCAATCCTGTTCATAATGAAGACAGACCACTGAGTTCAAGTTGGAACAAATAGAAAAGTGTTTCTTAGATTTGTGATTGTAAAGAACTTGTGATTGAAGTGAAAACACTATAAATATGCTTTACTTATCTGAGGTTATGGGGATTAATGAACTTGAAAGAAATGAAGATATTTGACAAATGAATGTTTGGATATGTTTGGGCACGGTATCTTGTATGTAGTGAATGCTTGGGACATAAAATTTGGGGGTGGGGGGGGGGGGGGGGTGGGGATGGGATGGGGAGCGGGGTTCTTATTATATGTCTGCTTGTACAGTTCTGTATCTGTTGGGGTTGTGTAATCAACCAATTACTTAGAATGACTGGAGGATTGGTCCTGAACAAGTATATGAGTCTTCATGTCTTGTATGTACTCAGCCTGGGAATTTAACATGCGTTTGCTGTAAATACTGCTGAATTACTTTTCTTATATGTACTGTATTTCTGCGAACGTTTCTTATAACTAAGGACTTCATTTTCTATTATTATATTTTGATGTTGAAAATATTCACTCAACCGTTTGTCTTTTACTGATAATTTGTAACTGCATCTTTGGGTAGTTGCCCAGTTGAAATGTAATAAGCATGCGTCAAACCTTGGAAAGTTGGATGCTATAGTATTTTTGTTCTTTTGCTTCGAGGTTATCATGAAATATCTCCAACAACAGTGAAAAGAATCCGTTGAGGGTTGATCAAGGCTCTAGGATAAGGTTTTGCTTTCTTTATATGGTGTGATATTGTTTTTTGGAGTTAGCAATCATGTTGTGTTTTACTCTGGTAATGTATGTTGAATTTTTGCTCCAATTTTGAGCTTTCACATTTTTCTTGTTTGTCTATAGTGTTAAACTAAAGGCCCTGGAGGTGTTGGTTGTAGTCTTGTTCATTAGATTCACAAAGGTTTTACTTTTTAGGGAATGCCTTTCTAGTGTCTTATTTGGATTTTGTACTGACTGCGTTGGGATGTTAATGGTTAATTCAATATTCATTTTCAGTAACTCATCTATTGGCTTGAAGTGCATCTTAAAATCCTACTTCCTTGCTCTCTTTGCACAGTTTTCCTGGAGTTAATTGTAACTTTTGCTCTTAGTTTGTGATATTACTCCCCTGAGCTAACCTTGTTTTGTTGATTTTATTGCAGTCGTTTTCTGCAATGCAGAGGCCCGTTTGCGAAGCGAAGGCATCCATTAGTGGACTCGGCAGTAGTTGCTGAAATTCGAAGATGTCTTGAGGAAGGAGTTGAATTTCAAGGCGAATTGTTAAATTTTAGGAAAGATGGTTCCCCCTTGATGAATAGACTGCGCATGACTCCAATCTATGGAGAGGATGAGACAATAACTCATATCATTGGCATACAGTTTTTTACTGAAACAAATCTAGATCTTGGTCCACTTCCAGGGTCTTCAGCAAAGGAGTCCGCAAAATCATCAGACAGATTCCGTTCTAGTCTCTCTGCTTTTGGAACGGTAGCTGATGGCAAACACAATGTCAATAGAGGGCTCTGTGGTATATTTCAGTTGAGTGATGAAGTTTTGTCTCTCAAGATACTTTCACGGTTGACTCCAAGAGATATTGCATCAGTGGGTTCTGTTTGTAGGCGGTTTTATGAGTTGACAAGAAATGAGGATCTTTGGCGAATGGTTTGCCAAAATGCATGGGGTACAGAAACAACTCGTGTGTTGGAGACAGTGCCTGGAGCTAAACGATTGGGATGGGGTAGATTGGCCCGGGAGCTTACCACGCTTGAAGCAGCAGCATGGAGAAAGCTAACAGTGAAAGGTGCAGTTGAACCATCTCGTTGCAACTTTAGTGCATGTGCTGTTGGTAATCGGGTTGTTCTCTTTGGAGGAGAGGGAGTGAACATGCAACCTATGAATGATACTTTTGTTTTGGATTTAAATGCCAGCAGTCCTGAGTGGCAGCATGTAAAAGTAAGTTCTCCACCTCCTGGACGCTGGGGTCACACTCTCTCTTGTGTCAATGGATCCAATTTGGTTCTGTTCGGGGGCTGTGGGACTCAGGGGTTGCTTAATGATGTATTTCTGTTAGATCTAGATGCCAAACATCCAACTTGGCGCGAGATTTCCAGTTTAGCTCCTCCTCTTCCGAGATCTTGGCACAGCTCCTGCACTCTTGATGGGACCAAGTTGATAGTCTCTGGTGGCTGTGCAGATTCTGGAGTTCTCCTAAGTGACACATTCCTTCTGGATCTTTCAATGGAGAAACCTATTTGGCGAGAGATACCTGTAACATGGACCCCACCATCTCGTTTGGGCCACACACTCTCTGTTTATGGTGGTAGGAAAATTTTGATGTTTGGTGGTCTAGCAAAAAGTGGTCCTTTACGGTTTAGATCAAGTGATGTGTTCACTATGGATCTGAGCGAGGACGAACCATGTTGGAGATGTGTAACCGGGAGTGGAATGCCTGGTGCTGGAAACCCCGGTGGAATTGCGCCCCCACCTAGACTTGATCATGTGGCAGTGAGCCTCCCCGGGGGCAGAATATTGGTTTTCGGAGGGTCTGTTGCTGGTCTTCACTCTGCTTCCCAGCTCTATATTCTTGACCCGACGGAGGAAAAGCCTACATGGAGGATCTTAAATGTGCCTGGAAGACCACCTAGGTTTGCTTGGGGACACAGCACGTGTGTTGTTGGGGGCACTAGGGCCATAGTTCTTGGAGGTCAAACAGGGGAGGAGTGGATGCTCAGCGAGCTTCATGAACTATCACTGGTTAGCAATATCAACAACTGATTTGAGGAAAATGGAGATCTAATAAACCGGAGGCTGTCAAACAGAAAGCCTCGGGGCATTTTCTGGCCTCAAGAAGTACTTGCACATGAGCGTAGAGATTACTTCCTCGGCAGTTGGCAGAAGCATATTACCGATATTTCTGCAACATGTACATCCGTTCTGCAGGTAGCTGTCTTTGTGAAGTTTTTGCTCAGACACAGGATACTCAGGATCTGTTTGACCTGGATTTAATTTTGTGAGATTTGTATTGCATTGTGGTTCAGGAATCTTTAGTCAGGTCATTCTCCCTGTCTAGGCTAGTAGAAGTTTTAGAGATGGTAGGGATTAATATTATATGTAGAATTAGAGTACCTGGTATGCCTTTGTTATTGTGGTTCTGGGTCTGTAATTTGAAGCCTGAGAAAAGGGGATTTCAAAAGGGGAGGGGAAAAGGAAATGTAAAACCATAGTATGATAGGGGTGGGGCTTGTCCACGAGGTTTGATTATATGCTTTTCATTTTTTGCCTCAACCATGTTTTTATATATAACAGATTCTTCATGTCATAACACCTCAGAGCATTGGCTGTTTCGCCACTTTGTAAGTTTCATGTCTCATTTTTGTTACCCGAATCACACTGTTCAGCTCTATGATCGGTTCATTTTGTCTAGCAGCAGACTTGAAGAGTTGAATGCGATCTTGAATTGTGTTTCTTTATCTGTTTGGTTTGTTGTAGATGAATTTGGATTATGTAGAGTTTTGTAGGCGAAAATATTAGTCACATTGATTAAAATTGTGATTTATTGACTTGGATCATGGGTCGAACCACCTAGTCAATACGCATAGTATAATTAGTTTGGTATTAAATACCAGTAATATAATGCCTACTCAAGTGCAGCCGGGTGACCATTGTCAATCCTTGTTTATAACACCATCACCATCAAATTGCACTTAATGTTGCCATTTTGTTCCAACATATACACCAACACACATGATCCGTTATAACTTGTTTTGAACTAATAATACTAATACCTCTCGCTGGTGATAAGCATATCAGATTTTTATTCTTTCGAAAGAACTAGTAAAGAGCAGAGCCCACCTGAATGGCCCAAAAGTGTGGAATGGATTTCGTATTTGCCCAATGGTTGGGAGTTGTGCATGAATTCTACACCATTTTCATTAGACATTCCAAAACTAATTCAAATTTGGAGAATAGTAATGACTTTAATCAATTTATTGTCTGGTATGGTATCGATATATGCTAGCAACAAGAAGCAAGGAGTTTTCCTAAAATTTGCTATACCAATTTTAATTACTTCTCATTAGTAGAATTATTATTTTTGTGGGACGGAATTGGTATAAAAATCTTCCGCCAAAATCTTTCCTGATTGAGGCCTGCCTGTTAGCAAAGATGGTGTTGCATCCACTGAAGAGATAATCAAGGGCCCATTTGTTGCCGGCCTGGATCACATGGGCCATATTTTGAAGCAAAGGATTTGAGACAGCGATGAGGGATGGGTGATGAAGGTTTCCTGTTTGATTCTCGACTAGAAATTTGGTTGAGGAGAAAGTGAAAATAAGGAATGGAAGAAAAGGAAGGAGGAGAAAAATGGAAGATGACTTGGGAATTTAAAATATGAACAACTACTAGTTCTTATGGTCAAAGATTGAGAGAATTATTCTTTTTTAACAAAATTTGTTTATGAACATATACTCCCTCAGTCCTTTTGTCTCAAAATTACTGTTCAATTTGAATTTTTATTATTAGTTTAATTTGTACTGAAAATGAAAATTCAAACTGCACAATAATTTCAGGACGAAGGGAATACTAATTGTTAGGATTTGTTCCGTAAAGAGGTCATAGATATACATATCTTATGATTTAAAAAATCATGCTTTCTGAATAGACATTGTTAACAAACAATAGTCATACTAGTTACAGTAATAGTAAAAACAAAACAGTTTCATACAATTGTTGCAATCTAATCCCTTTTACCTAAAAAAATATAGTTCTTGACAACAAAATGCCTTTTGATTTTAGGATGGATAGAAAGTTATCATGATTCCATATTGTTGAGTGCACTCACCAATCTATTAATTGGCTGATTTTAGACATTACTAGTATCTCCAAATTCACCGTGGAGACTAATTTGGATACGATTTCAGTATTTTTTTTTTTGGGGTGGGTGAAATTAATAAATCCTCAAATGGCTAAAGTCAGAAAATTTTCTTGCTGGAAAAATGTCCATTGTTTGGAATCACATTGACGAAAATGAAGAGACTTTATATATTACATTTGGTTCTTTGATGTTATGACCTTTTATTTCCTTCTATTAATTTATTCTTTTATTTCATTTTAAAGATTATGAACAAATTAATGTTCTTTATTAGTAGAGGAGTTTTTTTTCCTTCTCTTTAACTCAAGAAAATGAAAAGATTTTATATGTTACATTTTCTATTCTTTTAATGTTTTGATCTTGATTTTCTTCCATTAATTTCTCTTTTATTTTTATTTTAGAAAATTTAGAACAAATTAATGTGCCTTGATTTCAACTAGAGCATTTTTCTAGCTTTTATTTTTCATATGTCTTTTATTCTTCTTTTCTTTGAATTTTAAGATTTCATTAGTGAGAATTTAAACAAATTATTCTATAACTCAAATAGAATACTAAGAGTTTCGTATCTTTTTGAATTTGTCGATATATATAGTTCTAAAAAATAAGAGTTTTGACACATTTATCTTTTTCTTTCTTAGTGTTCACCCTCTGCTCTCAATTGTCTTTTCATCCCAAATTTATTGAGAGTAATCACCATTATTTTGAAAAATATTCACTTACGTGCGAACTGCGTTTATTCGTAGCTATAACTGACTAATCGTCTGGAAGAACATGCACACACCAACGTCAGATTGTCTAACACAAGAATCACGTTGCATGCAAAAAAAAGTGTTTGGATGGACCAGCGATTCATAATAAATTCACCTACTTAGTTTACATATTGAATCTATTACTTGTTATTCAGTTTGAATTTTCATTTTTTTTATATACAAATTTGTATATGTAAGTTAAGAAAAAAAAAATTTCAAGCTAAATAACCATTTTAAGACAGAGAAAATACCCTCTGCCTCGAGTTTCATTTTAGTTAACCAATTTGACGTTCACCTGAAAAAAGTATTTATGCATGTACTTTGTCGAACCATATATGCCACGCTTTTTTTGAATGATTATGATTGTAATTTTATTGACTGAAATGTTTGGAAACAATCAAAAGTTCTTAAAATTTCTGAATTAATAAATATTTTTTTCTGTCTTAAAAAATTCAATTTAGTTTACATTGAATTTTTGAGATTTATACTAAAATTAATATAAATATAAAAATTCAATTTAGATTATTTCTTTTAGAACAGAGTGAGTAATACGCGACATGGACAGCATGATTAAAGCACTGATAAATAAGCACAGAGGTAGTAATTATTTTCTAGTATTCTTAAACAATAAAATGGGATTATGCTTCCGGCTTTCTGCAGTATAAACTACTCCCTCTGATCCTTAATATAAAGTATTTTGATTTGTCTTATGTTTCATCTAGTATGCATTTTTAATTAACAAAAACATCTTAAAAATATTTCATAATAATCAAGAGAACGCAACGAATGTGAAAATATATTTTTAAGATTTTTTTGTCAATAAAAAATATATACTAAGTGAAACTTATGACAAAATTAAAATGCCTTATATTAAGGACCAGGAGAGTATAAAGAATCTTCTTTGGTGCTTTCGATACATGGATCGTAGATTCGGTTTCAAATTCTTTTCCTTTATTTTTTGTTTTTATTTCTTATTTATGTGTTTTTTCCCAAAAAAATGCTAGCGAGATTTTGGAAGTAAGAGATCATTACAATATCATTGTTTTAAACTAAGAAAACTAGCCAGATAATCATGTGTAAACTTAGTACTTGTTTGAATAACGTTTTGTTTTAGTTTTTGATTTGGATTTAAGATTTAAAAGTTAGTTTAGTTTTTGATTTGGAAAATATTATAGTTCAGTGAATATTTATGAAATTGAGATAGTTCAGTGACCACACGTAAAATTTGAAATCTCGTTAAAACAAAATGAGCAAATTCAACGTCAAATGTATATCTTAAAACAAAAAAAAAAAACAAAGTCCAAATTTGGTCATTACTAATGAAGGACCCTCTTCATGACACCCTTTTTCTTCCGATACGAAAATTCCCTTTCGATTTCAGAAATAAATCAATAATTCACACTCATATATTTTTTGTTCAATTATCATTGTAGCGTGTTTGTTCCGTTGGGGAAACCTTTCTCAACAGAATATGGTCCCTAAGGACCCAGAATGAGACACAACCAAACACATTGTAATAAATTTCAAAACCTTTTCTTCTTTTTTCTTTTTCTTTTTTTTTTTTAATTTTTTTAATATTTGTTTAATAATTGAGAGTATCACATGCTTCTGTCTGATCAAATTTCACGAGAGATGTCAAAGTTCTCAAGAAATTCCTTGCATAAAATTTGTACAATATTTTGATAAGACCTAGAATCTTGTTTGCTGTCTGTGATCAATTTTGTTATAACCCACCTAGTGAATTAGTTAGTGTTAGTAGTGTTTGGACAATCTAGGCAAAACGTATCATTAATTAGGTGCTCTAATTGTTTTTCTTTTTCGGTCAAAGATGTACTGAACAAATGGTACAAGTAATCCTTTTTTATCCAAAAAAAAAAAGAAAAAAGAAAAGGTTTTTAACTTCTGCCCAACATGAAAAGAGAGGGTCAAAATCAGGGACAGTATCACAGTGCCACAATATTTCTCAAAGTTACTTTTACATTTTGCGAACAACAATAAACCATCAAAGACATTGAAACTCTACAGTTAATCTATTAGCAATTAAATTCGACAGGACTTTTGAATTTAGTTTCAATGATCGAACATGCATGATAATCCAATTTGATAAATCTCATATTAGGTGATTAATCACAGTTGGTCATATTACCGGTTTTTAACGGTTAAATCTTTAAAGTTTTAATACTTTACAAAATGCATGTTTATATTCTAATTTCAAATAATTTCACAAAAGTAGAGAAAAATTCTACACGAATTAACATACACAATAAGTTTAAAGAACATCTTCCTTAAAGAAGGAAAAAAAAAAATTCTTGAATGAGACACTCAATTTTATAAAGGTCTCTCAACAAAATTATATCTCAAAATTATTTTTTAAAAAAGAAAAATTAATCATATGTCAATCATTTTCAATATCCATCATGCTGATATGATGTATTAAAATGATATATTTTAAACGTGTGTTACGTTTACACATTATCATGTAAAATAACAAAAGTTAGAATAACGAAATGAAATAATATATATATATATATGTATGAAGGAAGTAACAGTTAATCGGTTAAACCAATGAAGGTAATATTTCAATCTTGAACTGATCCATTTCACCTGTAGAACTAATTAACCAAACCGTTTAACCGTCTCAGCTGTCGAATACAATTAAACGGTTTGGTTTTGAATGGTTTCTGATACAACTTAAAAGAAATCTAAAGAAAAATAAATGTACAATGGATGCCATTATAATACTTACTTTTTTTTAGGGAAAACATACTCCATTAATATTTCTAGAAATGGTCCAACACCATTTGATACAAGAACAAACCGTCCAAAGTGACGTACTGGAACCGTCCTGATGATGTATTCATGGCACTAGTCACTGCACCAGTAATTAGACCGATAAAACTGCCAAAAGGGTTAACAATCTTATAATGGCATAAATATCCTCAATTTTTCATGCCATCCAAAATTAGAACATAGGTAGACATCGCCAGTTATGGTCCTGCTTGTTACTACTAACTCGGCATCTTCCCACCAAGATTCCTCTTTTACCAAAATTTCCCAAACTACATATATATTTTTTGAAATTTTGTTTGTTTCCTGAAATAAATGTTACGGTTTTTAGCATGCCCTCTTTCAAAATTTGTTTTTTTGGTTAACAGCCCTCTTTCAATTTAGAAATATGTATTGGAAACGTGAAAGAATATGTCAATATTATACATATATTTTTTTTAATAGAAAAAAACTGTGAAAAATCCTATGGAAAAAAAAAATGAATTGATCAAAACAAAGGAGTCAATTCGGATTTGTTTGTTTGCTGGGTGGGCGGGCAGCTAGCGCTAGGACACATTGCGCTTGAAAATATTGGAGAAAAGACGAATGGGAGTGGACGTTTCTCTAACCGTTTGTGGACTGTAGTAACTTTTTCCAGTGATTACATCACTGTTTGAGTGTCAAAAATCTCTTCCATATATAATCTGGGTTTTGGGCAATGTTTCCAGTTCTTTGAGTTTTTGAGTAGCAATTTTGATTCAAGAAATCAAACAGCCATGGAATCGTTGTTCGTTGGTTCTTTGGCAAAGCCTTCCATTTTACCCTCATTTCCTGCCAAAGTTGACTTGTTCTCTCCTTCTTCGGGTAAGTTATATCTTGGTTAATTGCTCGTTCGTTATTTCCAATGCTTGCTCTGTGTATATGTTTTTGGGATTATTGTTTATTTACTTCCATGGGTTTTTGTTTCTGGATTGAATTCAGCCTTTTTTGGTCTGATATGAAACTTGTTTCCGTTCTTTTTATTGCTAATTGGCTGATGTTCTGTTTTTTTCAAATAATTCGGTCTCCATCGTTTGTGCATAAAAGTATTACCTTTGTGAGAATGCATGACAACCTTGATGAAAGTTTCAATAAACTGAGACAAGATCAGAACTGGGAATTTGTGAGACACTTTGCATTACTTTGCATTTCCAGTTTCCCAATTCATTCAGTTCAATGCTTCTTACTGTACTTTTGGTCAAATTGGTTTCGTGCATTTAGTTTAATTAAAAATCTTTTTCTAATCTGTTGTTAGTAATTCACGCTTGAACTATTTGATGGGATTCTGCGGCTAAAGTTTTCAGTCTGTTGATTTTGCCTGTAGGAGCACAAGTTTTGAGATTCAAGGAACGAAACAATTTAGATAAACAGTTTGGAGTGCCTAGTATTTCTCAGAAGAAGTTCCTGTTGTGCCAGCATGTTGGTGCTAGATATACGAGATTAGTTGCTCTATCTCGTAAAGGAAGCGACAAGTGCTTGGTGAATGCGGCTTCTGGACAACCTCTTGAATCTGAACCTTCAAAGGACCCCTTGAATACTCTTCAAGGGAGCTTAGATGCTTTCTATCGCTTTTCGCGGCCCCATACAGTAATTGGAACTGTAGGTTCAAAGATCTAATCACTATAATTTGTCACCATCACATACAATATTCAGTAGTCTCAGCACTATGCCTTCTGTGTATGTTACCAACATTAAGAATTTGTTTTACTCTTCTGTGAGCAGGTATTGAGCATAATTTCAGTTTCTCTTCTTGCAGTGGAGAAGCTCTCTGATTTTTCTCCCTTGTTTCTTACTGGGATGTCTGAGGTATGTTTGGAAATTTGATTGACTTTAGCAATTTAACTTTTCACTTATAATTATGCTGCATCTTAAGAGGTGAATTGTTAATTTCAGGCCATTGTTGCTGCCTTCTTCATGAACATATACATTGTCGGTTTGAATCAGTTGTCAGACATAGATATTGACAAGGTAGGACATTTCCTCGAACAGTTCTCTTTTAGATTCACCTTTAAGATTTATGATTTTCGTTGCATTTCTAAATGAAGCATGCAGACTGAAAAACGACCAGTGGTTATGAGTACAAGGCAACATTTTTCGGACATTTAAATTTCCCATGATAATGTTGTAATTTTCCATTTTCCGTCGTATGCTATTTTTCTTCTCTTTTGATAGAGAAAGCCTTCAGGGTAAAGTAACAGCTTTTTTGTTTTTTAAAAAAGAATTCTCTCTCTCTCTCTCTCTCTCTCTCTCTCTCTCTCTTTTCGTTAGCTTTAATCTGCCACAAGATGTTGCTGTTTTCAGGTTAATAAGCCTTACCTCCCATTGGCATCAGGAGAATATTCAATCAAGACAGCTGTGACAATTATTGCATCTTTTGCAATAATGGTATTCTTCTTTACTGTTTTACTTTGTTGAACTGCTGTTCTGGTGTAATCAAACCTTATTCATGTTCCAGCAGATTTCATATTATAATTACAAGATGTTCCTGTAGCTAGCTAAAAGTGCTTATATGAGGGCTGAAAACTGCCATTGTTGTTCAAAGTTAGCTCCTATTGACAGTCAGTTCCAAAATTAGCTTACCAAATTGTTTCTTCATGGTGAAATACTTCAACCTTCTCTTAGTGTTTTATGTAGAGGTACCTGTCTTTCTTCATTTCCCTTTCTTTGTTTTCTTGCTTAAGTATTTGAATCTCAATTGATGTTTGCTTTTGCTTAAGAGTAATTCTTGCGAAGACAGTAGAGTTGTGATTAGTATTAAATTGGAGTGCTGTTGTTTAATTTCACACTATCTCTACAGTGACTGGGATAAAAAAATAAAATAAAATTGAATCTTTCTTTCATAAATCATGTTACATTTATTGTGCAAACCAACTGAAAGTTCAGTAGTATTTCTATTTTGAGTGATGTATGATCTGAAGTACTCGACAAGAATAGGTGTCATTTGATGGGCAAGTTTTTCCTCTGATGTTGTGTAAAGAAAGAGTTCTAATATATTGGTATAAATCCGTTCGTTGATTAATTTTCAAGATAGGCTGAAGCGTGGATAACTTTTTTTGCTCTCCTGTTTCTCTACTGCGAAAAGAATCTCAAACATGCACTAGTGTTTTTCTGCTTTACAGCACCAATTCCTGTTTGTCGAGACCTGTCTTTGTTAATAATCTGCTGTATGTACATTTCTATCTGATCTGCTTATGGATATTGTGATCGTTGTTTACTGAGGGATACTATTATGGCTTGGGTAGTGTCTATTTGATCTAATTTTTGCAGTTTCTAAACTATTTGTTTCTCTTCATAGAGTTTTTGGCTTGGATGGATTGTCGGCTCGGGGCCATTATTTTGCGCTCTTTTCGTCAGCTTTGTTCTTGGGACTGCATATTCAATCAATGTGAGTTGCTTCATTCAAAAACATGTTCATGCTGGAGTAATTTTCAGCATGGCTATTCTATGGAACACAGTAGTCTTATGCATTTATATATTCCCAAAGCTCTTCAACATTGAATGATAATGCGTATCATATGATGCCTGTCTAACTTTTAATTCTTGTGCACATTCAACAATGCTTTGCACCTTATATATTGCTAAAAATCATGTCTTTTGATTTGTTTTTAAGCCACACCAAACTACTAGGAATATCTAGTGGGGCTATAATGTATAAGTGGCCTGTCAGGATGTTGAAACTATAAGGTTCCATTATCTTATTTCTTGTTAACTACTACGCAGGTACCCTTGTTGAGATGGAAGAGATTTGCCTTCGTTGCCGCACTCTGTATTTTGGCTGTGCGAGCAGTAATTGTGCAGTTAGCATTTTATTTGCACATACAGGTCTAAATTGATACTTTGTAACTTACTTTGTCTGATGTAGGGAATAATAACATGTTTAATTGTCTCATAGAATGTAGCGCTGAGTTTCCCCAGAGCTATGACCCATATTATGGGGCATGATTTTCTCCATAATCATGCAAGTAGTACAGTGTACAACTTCCTGTGCTCCCAAGGAGATTCTGAGCAACCCTTCGATTCACGTCTAGTCAAATAGGATTAGGTTTGATATAGAAAGCTCTATATGAGGTCGTAATGTTTGCATCTATTTCTTACATGATCTCGGTAAAACATTTCTGAAGCTGTATAATAAAAGGTCCTCTCTAGCTTTTCAAGTAGTGTTGCTTTTTGTATCATGTAGTCCTTAGCTGATTATCACTTTGTTCGATGGTGCAGAGTTTTGTGTTTGGACGACCTGCTCTCTTTTCAAAACCTGTAATATTTGCAACAGCGTTCATGTCCTTCTTCTCAGTTGTTATAGCTCTTTTCAAGGTAACTGCTAATTTCATGTATGGTAGTCCACTTTATATGCTTGAGAAGTAGGAGATATATGTGGTTTAGTTTTCATCTTACTTTAGTAAAAGTTTATGATCTCTGTGATATCCTTTTGAAAGTTATGGTACTTATACTTACAAAGTGAAAAACTTCTGAGGTAGGATTCCTTAGATGTCATCTCCCATTGTCACTCGCCAAGATTACAATCTCAACTTCAAAAAGGTGTGTGATAAGTGCCTTAATACCAAAGATAAAATTTAATTCTATAGGTAGAATTAAAACCTTAAAGTGGCAGTCGGAGTTTGAGTTGGCTATCAACTACTCTATAGGTGAAAATAGGAGTCTAAACTACCCAGGAGGAGTGACGATAACTGGCTGTATTCTTTTTTTTTATTTTTTCTAAAAGTAAATTAAAAATGAAAATGACACGATAACCTTGATATCGCCATCAGCTGCTGTGTTATATTATGCCCATTTATTGCTTGTCCACTTCCTGTTAGACAAATTGAGTATCTTGCTGATTTAAAGGTTTGACTTTTGCAGGATATTCCTGACATTGTTGGGGACAAGATATATGGTATCCGATCTTTTACAGTCCGGTTGGGTCAAGAGAAGGTTCGACCTCAGTCAGCATATCACCTCTATGCTTTGTCTCCCTCCTCTAATTAAACTTTTACAGGTTTTTTGGATTTGCATTGCTCTTCTCCAAATCGCTTATCTTGTTGCCATTTTGGTTGGAATGACAGCTTCCCAAAACTGGAGCAAAGTTATAACAGTGAGGCTCTCTTCCAATGTTATTGTTTCAATAAAATCTGATTTTGCGAGTTTCTTTTGAGTGGGATTAAACTCCTGGATATTGCCTTCTCCTTAGGCCACAAAGTGAGGGTAATTAATGTCTAGAAGTTACATCAAGAGCATGGAAAAAAATAGGTCGTGTATAAATGGGTTATAGGTTGAAGTCTTGAAGATCGAGGATGTTCATATTGTAGTTATTGTTTAATCCATTGACTCAAAATGATATTTAGGCCGCAGGGGTGGGTGTGGGGCTTTGGTTGGTGGGTGTAGGGAGTGTTGGTCAATTAACTTTGGTGTCGGGTCAAAGCTTCAAGATAACTTTTTAATGCATCCATTCTTAATGTCCAGATTGCTGGTCACATTCTTTTGGCTTCCATGCTCTGGAGTCAAGCCAAATCCGTTGATCTGGGAAGCAAGGCAGCAATAACATCATTTTACATGTTTATATGGAAGGTAACGTCTTATTTCAAAGTTTAAACTTGAAAGGTGTGCATGATGCAAAGAGTTGTGATGAACATTTAACATGGCAGGAGATATGATTGAGACACTATATATATGCATATTTCTCTGTTTTACCATCATTTATCTTCTTTTTGGCCTATGCACATCTCAAAATTTTTTTCTTTTTGTAATGTCTTTTACTCCTCGCTTTTCACCCATTGGGACCAAACTGGAGTATTCTGATGTTCCTACTTCATACTCGTCTTTAAGTCCTTTCATTTGGGGTTTCTAAAATCCATTTTGATGCCTTTCTTCTCATAATTTCGCAGCTCTTTTATGCTGAATACTTCCTGATACCTTTCGTACGATGACTTGAAGACATTGTTGCAGAAGTGGATATGTTTTTTTTACCGTTAGATATGTACCTTGATAGCTAGTCATTTTTCTTTTTGGTTTCTTGATAATTTTGTTTATAATGCTAGAATACCCAGGGTTTGTACTAGATTTTATCAGTGAACATTGACGTAGTCCTAGATTCAGACACTTGTACTCTTGATTCATACCAACAACGCAGGTTTCTGTTTCTGTTCTTTTAATTGTGCTAGTAATTCTTCTGGTGGTTTAGACTTTCTCGTTGATTTGGTGGATTTCAGAGTTTTTATCAGTACCGGGAAGAGAAGAATTGAAAGTGGAGACTTACGAACTTTTCTTTGGGGGAAAAATAACTTCTTTTATAAATCAGTCACTCTTGATTGATATAAGAAACGGAGCGGTAAATACCAAGTCGTAACATGATATCGTTGGTATGTCTGATTAGGGACCTGACATAGTTGGATTGGATGGACAAACTAATTTCGATCTTACTAAAATTTAACAAGTTATACGCCAAGATGTAACATCATCCACCTCGGATTAAGACTTCTGAAACTAATGCAGTTGACATGTCTAATCATAAATTGAAATGGTTGGGTTGAACAGACCATATAATTAATGGATGCTGTTTATCAAAAGAATAAAAATAAAAAAGTAATGGAGGCTAGAATTTAACGAGTCCTGATTATTACTTGAAGTGTGATGATAATCGGTATACATCTACGACTTGGAAAAATAATGCAGTTGACATGTTTTATCAGGAATTGAAATAGGTGGATGGACTTATAAATAAATATTTTTTTTTGGGTGTTTTCACGATTTTTTAACATGGAAAAAATATTTTATTTGTAGAACAGAAGGATTTATAAAGGTCAAATCATTTGATTATGTTAAAAAAGAAAAAGAAATACTATCATTAAAGATAATTTTGAAATTCATCATACACCATTCTCCAGTACAAATTAAGAATCTTGTTACGCGTATAAATCTCAATTAACATCGCTGTGACTTGACAACTAACAAGTTAAGAGAGACTTTTCAAGTAATTAATTATTAGGTAATAGATGAAAATGGGAAAATTTGAAAAAAAAAAGAAGAAGAAGATGAAAATGGAAAAATTTGTTTTGTTTATTTGTCGTTTCATTTTAGTTTTTGTCTCATTTTACCTCTTAAACACAAATTTCAACACACTATCCAAACATCAATTTAATTTACCTTTTAAACTATTGTAAAGTTTAGTGCCGATGGTCACTAAACTATTTTAAAAGTTTTAAGTTTGGTCACTAAACCATTGTAAAGTTTTAAGTCTGATCACTATACTATCTTACTTTCAAAAAATGGTCACTACACTATAATACTTTCCAAAAATTGTCGCTAAACTACATTTTAAATCTCCTCCCAAATCCAAATGAAAAACTAAAACAAAATATTGTCCAAACATCAAATACTCCTGATCCCATTCATAGGCAACGACAATTTTTTAAGATCCATTTATGAATTGGTATTGTTTTCTGTAACAATAATTCCTATTTTGAAGAGACATATACAATATTACTCCATCCGGTCCTTAATTTAAGACATTTTGATTTAATCTAGTACATCTTTTTAGTTGACAAAAAAACCTTTAAAATGTTTCATAACAATCAAGAGAATACAACAAACATGAAAATATATTTTTAAGATTTTTTTCGTCAATTAAAAATGTATTCTAGGTGAAATTTAGGACAAAATCAAAATGCTTTATATTAAGAGCATGAGGAGTAAGTTTTAAACAATTTAAAGATTTATTTGAATATGTGTTTAGCCAAAAATATATTCGGCCTAAAATGGGTTCAAATAGTAATTTGTTCAAATTGACTCCGTAGTACTACGGTCAACTAAGCATAATTGGTGTCGATGATAATGAATCGATGAGTAACTCATAATTTTCTAAGTACGTAAAATAATCAGTCTGACTAGTTGTGTTGTGTACAACAATTAAGTTGGCAGGCAACACCTTGAGTGATTGATTTTTCGAAAACTCCCTAAATATTTAGGCTTGTTTGGACAACTCACTTTTTGCATTTTTATCTCATTTTACCTCTTAAAATACCTCTCAAACACAAATTCCAATACTATCTAAACAATTTTTTAATTTACCTTTTAAAAAATATTCTAAAAATTATTTTAACACAATTTTCGTCCACAACCACCGGACCACCTCCGCCACGACCGGACCACCCACCACCGCCGGCCGGTGACCGCCCGGTCGGATTCTGGCCAACTCGCCGGAATTTGGCCTTCCGGCGGCGGCGGTGGGCGGTCCGATAGCGGTGCCGGTGGTGGAGGTGGTCCGGTGGTTCTCTAAAAATATTATTATTTTATTTAAAATATTACTCAAACAATTTTTTAAATTTTATCTCAAAACACATTTTAAATCACATCTCAAAACCAAATAAAAAACTAAAACAAAAACAAAAACAAAATGTCGTCCAAACAAGCCATTAGTTTTCCGAAATATTTCCTACACCACACCAATTATATACCGCTTCCCAGAACCCTCTATTAATGGGTGAACATGCATCCTGTAACTAATCGATTAATTTATTCATGTTTGGTCCAGTTTATTTTTGTTTTATTGATTTTTATTTTGAAGGTCAGTAACATAATTAAGTGTAGGAAATCCTCAGCTAAAAATCGGGATCTCAATGGTCTTTATGCACTAATTAATTTGATTATCATGTGGGGTGCGTGCTATAAAATTAATTAGGCTTTGGAATCATTTTGTTGATCTTTCAATTTTCTTATTCCTTTTCCTGGGGTGGAATTAATTGCCTCATTTCTTTAAAAAAATTAAAGTACGAACTTCAGACGTTGCAACATCCATAAATACCTTCTCCCGAAACCAAAACAAAACACACAAATTTTCACATATAAACACACACACACACACACACACTCTTATAAGCTATAGCTATTCCATCTTTTGTGTAGTGCAGAAGAAATCTTCAAAATGGCAAAGTTTGCTACAAGCAGCTGCGTCATCTTGCTTTTCCTCCTGGCAGCATCGTGTAAGTAAATATCGATTTTCTGTACCGTTCCAAAATAATTGTTCAACATGTATGTACACATACACGTAACACGTATAAATCATTTTTTGTCTCTTTAATATTTGTTTGCAGATGTGACGGTGGAAGCACAAAATCTCACCTGTAGTATGAATGGTCAGTGGTGCGGATGGGGTCTGAGAGCTTATTTCGGTTGCGGAGACCCTGCCTGCTCTTGCGTTTATTCCTCCTGGTTTACCGTATCGGGAACATGCACCGGCAGCAATCCATGAGACTGATGATGAAAATCATCAAAGATATATAATGATCCAACAAAATTAATACAACATTGAAGCTCTATAGCTTTTGGAATGGGATAGATCATCATTTCTCTCTCCTTTTCTTTTTGTAATTTTCTATCTGCTTGTGCTTTATTTCACAAATTTGACAAGTTTGTCATCTATGTATACGTTGATCTTCAATCATCAATAATAATTTATTTATTTATTTATTTTTTTTTATAAAAGTTCATTTTTTCCCCTTTCCAAAGCCGTAAGTATCATATTTTAAATTGTTAATCTTAATCATACTATTTTGGATACATAGGTTGGAATTGATATAGCAATAATGAGAAATTAGATATGTTGTAAAGATTGCTTCAACATTCAACAATAATTGGATCACCATTTCAAAACAAAAAAAAAAAAAAACAAAAATTGGACCAACTTTTACATCTCTAGCCACGGGCAATCAAAAGAGAATTTTAAGTCTTTGGATTCACAACATGACAGTCTGCTGGTTTGTGTCTATGTGGAGTAAAACACGGCATAATCGATATTTTCTATTTTCGTAACATAATTAGTTAAGCCTTTTTAGGCGTTTGTCACTTTTATATACAAGTTTGAAATAAAAGTGAAAGTCTAAAATACATAATTATTTCGAGAAAAAGAGATTTTATGCTTGCTTTACCATGATCTCAAGTCATTTTCATTTTTTTTAACTATTATTTTTTTAAAATATTTTATAATTATAATACAAGAAAGTCCAGAATTTAGACTCAAATATTTTGCAGCTGTCAAAATAATTTTTTCTTAACCAAAGGCGTTGTGGTGGAGTGGTAATTAAGGATTCCTTCAACCTTAATCATAGGTCGAGGGTTCGAACCTTATCATGGGTAGGGAGCGACCTTTAATCCTTTGGCCAGATTTTCCACCCATTAAGGTACTTATCATGAGTGAGGAGATAAGTCGCGGATGGTAGATACCTTGTAATATGAAAAAAAAAAATGAAACAATATTTTTTTCTTGGAAATTGCATGGATAGGCAACTCACGTTGCGGGGCATATATCTCTGACCCGGACGTATCCAGTAGTATGTAAAAGACTTGATAATTATTTCCATCAATGAAAAACAAAATAAGTCAGACTTTCTTTATCTTTCAAAATACTTTGGCTTTCCTCCACATGCAATATTCCTCAAGTAGTTATACAATTGTTCGGAGTGCTGTTAAAAGAATGGTAATTCATTCAAAAGTAGCAAAATTATATTCCATTAGATCTTAATTTATAGGGCACAACTTTAAACTAATTTTAGTGTTAATTTGTGATTTATAATTTAGATAGGAGGGATACTACGTTTTATTTAATACCGGTTTTTTTTTTTTTTTGTTTTTGTTTAAATGATCATATTGGCACAGAGAGCACAAACTAATTTTTCTTTCTTTTTTGTAGACGTATATTTAAAGGGAAAATTTTTCTGTATGTACGAACTAGTTAATTATAGCTTGTAAATACTGCCCGAAATTCTGGATCTGGATGCTTTTTCGATACCTAGTTATTTTTCAATAACATAATTCAGCTCGACTTGAAGTGCTTGTGGTAATCGATTAATTACCTTTTCAAACTCCATATCTATAAATACATTCTTTGAAACCAAAAACAAAAAAACACACACCATTTACTTACATTACATACACACCTACCTTTGTGATTTTTTCGAAGGCTGAATGTTCATATGGCGAAGTTTGCTAGTTGCTTTCATCCTGCTAATATATGTTTCTCGCAGCATTATGCGCGTAATTAGTATTCTTGTTTTTTCCGTCTCAAAAAAATAATTTCACTACAATTTTTGTAACCAGTGGAATTAATACTATAATACTGTAACTAGTTTCAATACCAACAAACTCCATTTTCTTAACTGTAATCTCTTTTGTCGTACGTTAATATTGTGGCAACTACTAATAATCGTGCACATACTACCATTGAATTAATTAATTCTATACTTGCCCCCGTGGCTGCGTTTGCCGGAAAAATGGTACACTGGCGCTATGCCACCGGTGAATGCTTACAATGATCCAACCATGACCATACTTGCACATCTGGGTTATATATACTTTCTCTTCTAAAAAAAATTATTTTGTTTATTGTACTAAAATAGTATTACCTATGTCCCAAAAAAAATAATATAATTTTAAAAATGTGAATCTTAAAATTCGACTTATGAGATTGGTATAAACAAAATAGGGGTACATATCAGTCACTATTTTTTCACTATATATTTTCAATACACATATCATTTTCCAACCTAAATTTTTTAATTTTTTATAAATGGTCATAAAAATAGTCATAAAAATTTATTTGATTTTTTTTATTTTTTAATTTAAAATATTAAGTTATCTAATTTTTATATTTTAGTTTTTAAACTAGACTATTTTTCTGGTACAAAAGTAGGATTAAAGTAATTTGTGTTTGTTTATCTCGGCTGACCCATTGAAACTTGTCCAATACGTTTATCTTTAAAATGTTGATAAAACTACTCATATTTTATGCTATTATTCTTTCGAGTAGTGATATCCCTTTTACCCTATTAAAGCAGAATACAAGATGTTGATGTGGCAATTTCTTATTAAAAATTTTTGGCTCCAAATGCACCATATTGCATTAACCATTCTGCCACGTGTCATCCCTTTTTAAAAGAAAAAAAATTCTTATCTGGAGAAACAAAAACTACTTTACAAAAATAGCTACACAATTTTAATTCCTAACATTTATCATTTATCAATCAAATTAAAATAATATTTAAATTTACCCATAAACTTATCCCATTTATTACTCCACATTCTTTTGTATGATTTCTGCATCGTTGTACTTTTCAATATTTTTTTTCTTTTGGCAGATGATTTTTTATTTTTATTTTTATTTTTGACTAAAAAGGAAAAAAAAACCAAATGTGTAGTTATTTTATTTTTTTCAAATCAAGAATTTATTTATCTATTAACACAAAATTAAAGCAGAAGGGCGCTCGGGCATCTACCTGGGCCAAACATCTAGTATGTAATTAAGGAAATTTTGGCAAATTTTTTTATAAGGAATGAGGTGGATGAATCTTATTTATTTACTAGTTTAACCTTTAAATGCATAAACGTAGCCCAAAAGAAAAGTAGTTATAATTTCCATGCATATACCCATTTATGTTATTTATTTATTCTAATTTTTTTTATCCCGCCTTCCATTATGGTATGGTGGGGAGGGAGATTTTAGTCGTCCTAATCGGGATTATTTTTTTCATCATTCAACACTTAATTAATTTTTTATAAATGAACCTGCTATTTTCAACCATAAATAAGTATACAAAGACTTTGGAGCAAATGGATATCTGGTTAGTTACTCACCCTGTATAATCCTCAAATCAAATCAAGTGAAGATAGTGCTGTTTGAATAATCTTGAAAATCAAATGATTCGGAATAAACCAAAGAAAGGTAGCTTGGTCAACTTTCAATTAACTAGTTACTTCTTTTGCATATTGTGAGGTGTCTACCGTTGTCAACAAGTTGCTTCTAGTGTTATGTTAAAATATTTGAATGGGTTGAAGTCCCTGAGTTGAAATATTTGCTTTTAAGTGCGGTAAAAGATGCAAAATGCTTAACATATCACAAAAAAAAAGGTAATAATTAACCCCGCATCGATCAGGAAAAAGAAAAATAAATTAATAAAGGAAGTGTCATGTGTCGTTATCAAATTTGGGGAGGTGAAAAGGTGCGAGCATGTGTATTTTTCAAGTGCTAAATGTGGAATTACAAACTACACATTAGTAAGGTAGTTTAGTTAAATTAGGTAAGTTGATAGGCAGCATTGATGTAAAGTTTCATTAACAATAAGAAAAAGGAGAGAAAGGATGACGGATTTACTGCGTAAAGCACATCTATCCGGGAAAGGGTCAAAGAGTTCTTATATAATAAAATCCAATAAATAAATAAGAAAGTAGGAATTTATCTTAACATAAAATCTCGAAATCAAATAGCAAGACGAACAAAATGTGCGGCAAAAGATACTTGGCATTGCTCTTGAGATTAATTTTGAACAGTAAAACTTCTATCAATTAAGTAATTAGTTTGCCACTTAAAGTTGTAGTTTAATTTCACCATCAGACACTTGAAAGCGATGCGTTGAAAAGTTTGCTGAATATAACAAAAAAATATGGCAAAAAAAGAGACAAGTTTGGATAGAGTACGGTCTATTATTATAAGCGATGAGCAATACGTTGACTAAAGTGAAATTTTAATTCAAGAATTTCACTTAGTCGCACCCTATCACTTCTAGGACCACAAATTGCGGTAATTTGCTCGCCAAAATTTGACTGGAGAAATATATATATATATATATATATATACACACACACACACATAATGATATATATGTACATTAAATGGTGCAAAATGTGTATAAAATGGTGTCAATATCTCTTCTTATACCTTCATTATAATAAGTAAGTCTTTTTTTCTTTGAAATATTCCATTGTAGTTCAAGAGGGTTCAAATGGCAATGGAGTCTTTGCTCAATGGTTCCTTCACAAAACCTTGTTTTTCAATCTCACATCCTGCTTCACCTGGATCTTGGTACTCGTCTTCAGGTTAGTTTTAATAAGCGTAAATAATTAAGTTCTTGTTGCTTCTTTTTAATTATGTTTGTTCAGAATTAAACAACTATAGATAAAAATTAATCTCATATTTCGGATAATGATCGTGTTAGCTAGCTTATGTTGGGCACAATTTTTCCTCACAATATGTATCTTTAATTTGTATCGTGTCCTAATGGGAGTGTTTTTTTTTTTTTTTTTGAAGAAGAGATTTCTGCATCATTAAGTATTACAAACTGTAACCTCTAGCGCAAGTAAGGTTGAGTTAAAGAAACCACTCGAATTTTTCCTTCATGTTTTAATTTGAATTTTTCTTGGGTCAAACTTGTTTCCATGAGATTATTAAATTAAGAATTTATCCAAAAAAAAGAAGACATTATTATATGAAATTATCCGTATTAATGAAAAACAAAATATATTTTTGAAAGAACATAAAATCGGGTCAATTATAACTCTCTTGAATTATTCTAGGAGAGCATGCTTTGAAATGCAAAGAATGGAACAAGGTTCAGAAGCAACCATTAAAGCTTATGAACTCTGAAAGGAAGAAGCATCCGCGCATGGATTACCAACATTTTGGTTCCAGAAACAGTGGATTTGTTGCTCTTTCTCGCAAGGGAAGTGATCATTATTTGGTGAATGAGGCTTCTGAAGACCATTCGGAACCTAAGCCTTCAATTAGGAGCCCATTGGAAACATTTCTAAGGCATTTAGATGCTTTCTATCGATTTTCACGACTTTTCGCATACATTGGAGGAGTGAGTTTCGAAAAATATATATCCGTCTCACCAAAAAGATTTACTCATTATATTATCGAATTGTTTTATATAGTTGAACATACATTCTAAAGTTTTAACTAAGATTAAAATTTGAAAATGGTCTTTTATATTGGTCAAATACACATTTTGGTCCTTTACATTAATATTTGGCTAAAATAGTTCTTTATATTTTTGTTTCTAACTTTTTTTGTCCTTTGACACTATTCTAACATGTTAACCATTTTGAGTTCAAGTCAACAAGGGTATTTTTAGAATTTTTTTTAAAAAGTTAATATTGAATAAAATGTTAATATAAATATTAAAATAATTATATTTATAAAAATAACTAAGAATTAAAATAATATTAAATTGATGAAAATTTCATAAAATTTAATTTTTTATACTAAAAAAATATTTAAAAACTGTAACTTCTTTGCACAAATTTTAACTTATTTTTAATTTGGTGGGTTTGAGATAAAGTAAAAATATTACTTTAATGACAATGTCTAAAATACAAAATAATTAAATTATTCTAATCTAATTTTTTATTTTTTATTTTTTTAAATTTATGAAATAGTAGGGAATTATATTTAAAATTTAGATTCTTAAAAAAAAAATCATTTCGAGTTTCTTCATTTTTTTACTTGTCTTAATTACAGACTAAAAAGTTTACAATCGAATAGATATTATTGATATATATGATTGTAATTATGGAAGTTTTGCTGTATCAAGTAAAGTCATAACGTAAATATTAAAAATAATATTTAAATGAATAGAAATAACTCAAAATAGAAAAAAATAATGAAATATTTTTTTTTCCCAAAATTCAAAAAACTTGTGTAGTTTTTTTTTTTTTAAGTCTAAATTCTGAAATTCTTTACAATTGCACAAGATTTAGAATAATTTTTGGTAAAGTATTAGAGAAAACACTAAACTATGAATTTTTTTTACCATTCAAAAAGGAATCTTTTTTAAAAAAAATCACAAAAATTTTTGGATTTTTTTAAAAAACTAATATTTGAATAATTTTGGTATTCTTAATTATATGGTTAATAATTAATTGAGAACTCGATTTGGAGGGCTAAATAATAGGTGTCTAGGATTTTATTATAATCGATAATATATAGGATGAAAATTCCACACTGATGGGCTTGGATTTAAAAGAAGTTGCTGAAAACTTTATTGAAAAATAATATTTAGTCTTTCAAAAATATTTTTTTACTAATTTAATATTATTTTATTATTTTTGAATTTTGAATTTTTACTGTTTTAATGTTATTTTATCCAATATTAATTTTTCTAAAAAATTATTCTAAAAATACTCCTGTTGACTTGAACTCAAAATCGTCAAACTCCTTGAATAGTGTCAAAGGATTAAAAAAGTTAGAAACAAAAATATAAAGGATCATTTTAGCTAAATGTTAATGTGCAGGACTAAAATGTGTAATTTGACCTAATGTAAAGGATCATTTTCAGAATTTAATCTTAACTAATAAATGAATGAAAGAATGTAGTATATACTCCTTGATTTTCTAGAAAATAAGTACTCTATTTTACAAAACTAAAATAGTATGTACTATCTTTTGGATACAGACTATTATTTTTTCCGTCTCAAAATGATGGATGTTTACGTCGTGCTAACAAGTAGTAAAGTGTTTAAACCACCATTTCTGGAGATTGTGGAGACAATTTGAGAATTTGAGCTAACGTATTTACATTGGCAGGTATTAAGCACAATATCATTTTCCCTTCTAGCTGTGGAGAAAATCTCAGATGTTTCTCCCTTGTTTGTTACTGGGGTGGCTCAGGTTTCTTCGAAAACCTGCATAACTCTTGATTTTTGTAAAGCTTGACAGGGTACAACATTATCTTCTGTTTCCTCTTTTTGCTGAGCCAAATTAATTTGCGAGTTTCAGGCTCTTGCTGCTGGTTTCTTAATGCATATATATAATAATGGCGTGAATCAATTGGCAGACATCGAAATTGACAAGGTATTTAAGCATATATCGGAACATAAATTTTAGATCCTCTCTTTTTTATGGTTATTGTTATCAAAATTACCCCTTTCATCTCCCATAAAAAAGAGTTTCATTTTGTATAATCAAAACAATATAATAATCATAACTTTTTTTTAAAACTGATAAACCACAGTATTAATTAATTCTCCTAGCATTCTTCTTTTTTTTTTTTTTGGATATAGCTCTGAAATGTATTGATCTACCAGAACATGATGTTAGCCAATTTGGGGTCTATAATAATAATAATAATAATAATAATAATAATAATAATAATAATAGTATTATTATTATTATTAATGCTCCCCTTTGGGTGGGTTGCTTGTTGAATTTTGCTCTTCTTCTTATATTTTTGTTTTGTTCTTCTATGCTAGTTGTATTTTTTTGAGAATCATATTTGTGAAGTTCTTTTTTCAATTTTTTCCTCAGGTTAATAAACCTTATCTTCCACTGGCATCTGGTGACTTTACAATCGAGGGTGGCGTGATACTAACTTTATCTTCTTTAATAATGGTATTGACTTTGGTTTAGTTTACTAATGATTGAGGCATACATATATGAGAGAAGAAAACTGTAGATGGACGGGAATATTAATTGGTCAAAGTTCAAAATAATAATAATAATAATAATAATAATAATAATAATAGTATTATAATTGGTCAAAGTTCTTACCATATGGTCCCAAAATTAGCTCACTAAATCGTATATTTTTAATGTGATATATTGACCAATGATGATCACTTGGAAGTTGACTAGTGGATGGAAATTGTGATCATCATTTACGAATAATTTTTATTAGACTAGTTAAGTTCAAGATTTGTTTTTGTTTACTGCAATTTCCGCAACATGAATAATAATCAAATTTTAGAAATTAAAATTCTAAAAATTAGATATATATATATATATGTGTATATAATCTTAAAATGATGATAACTCAATCCAATATAAAATTCAATTTAAAATAATTAACCATCCAAAATTTCAAATTATAGATTTAGCTTCTAAATTTAATTACAAAAATAATTTTTTTTTGAATATTTTACGGTAATACTGGTACTGAGTAACTTGTTTGTTTGTTTGTTCCTCTTACAGGCTTGTTGGCTTGGATGGACTGTTGGGTCTTGGCCATTAAATTGCTTAATTTTACTTCTTTTTCTGTCTTCAACAGTATATTCAGTCGATGTGAGTTGCAGTCTTAGTCTGCAATTTTGCATTAAAATGATAATCATATTTATTGTAATAAAATAAGACAGAATTATAATATAAACTTAATTTAAAACGGAATGAGAACTAAAATATCACTTTCTAGAGTTTCTAGATTTTATTTACTTATTTATTATTATTATTTTTTTCGGTTTTGTTGCCAATACAGGTACCTTTATTGAGATGGAAGAAAAATGCGTATCTTGCAGCACTTTGCATCTTCACTATGATAGTACCCCCAGGGTTGACCGTTTATATGCACATTCAGGTATTGTATTGTTATCCTTTTTCTAAAAGTAACACCATTTGTTTCAAGGAATGGAACACAACGTTGATTCTATTTGAAAATTTTTTAACTTGTAATAAATTACGTTCCCGGTGCTTGAATTAATCGTTGTCATAATTCATCTGAATTTGAACTGCGTTAAAATCTTTAACTTTGTTCATTATATAATCGCTTAGCTTAACGTTGCAGACTTTTGTGCTTGGACGACCTGCTGCTTTCCCAAAGCGTATACTCATTGCGGCAATTCTCAACACCTTATTCTCATTTGTAGTTGCACTTTTGAAGGTAATTAAATTTAGGGTTAATTCTTTATGAAATTAGTGGACTGGTGAGATTTATGTTTAGTGGATAGAATATCCTGTGATACTTTTCAAACTCAACTCTGTTCGAGATTTCTCATAGTTTAACATTTGTGTTTACATCATTCACGATAGCAATAAATATCAAGCAAATAAATATTTTATTCTGCTATTTATTATTGTATAAAGTGTAATAACTTTTAAGGCTACATTGTATAGTACACTGTTTTAGGGTCAATTATAATTGATGTGAGTTTATGATGACACATTAGTTATATTATTTCATTACACTTTTACCGCACAAAGCAATGTAAGGAAAATTGACATTATACTCAAAATAGTATAAATAATTTTGGATGCTTTTAAGCCGACTAATATGATGAATGAATCTTTATGAGTAAATAATTGGAAAAATATCAAGTATTTAATAAAGTGTTAACATTCTTTGCTACATTTACCTTGTTTCTTCGCTTATGTTGGATGCATTAAAGATTATACGGTTAAGGTTAAAGCTTGATTTTTGCAGGACATTCCTGACGTTGAAGGAGACAGATTACACGGGGTCAAATCATTTGCAGTTAGATTTGGTGGAAATAAGGTACATTAATAACTTAAATTAATATTATTAATTAGTGGGCATCTCGTATATCTCCCCCTCTTTTTAAACCTTCAAATAACACTAATATGATTATTTGAAGGTGTTTTGGGTTTGCATTGCACTTTTGCAAATTGGTTATGCTGTGGCTATTTTGGCTGGATTGACATCTTCCTATAATTGGAGCAAACTTCTAACAGTGAGGCTCTCTTCTACCATCTTTTTCTTGGCACTACTTCTTCTTAATCCACTTCACAAAAATGATGGTGAGGGAACAAAACAAGGGGAAAAAGTGATTTGTTTAAGGGCAAAGCTTAATTACTTGCCAAACCAAATCAAATTGAGATTGGTTCAAACATGTCTTATTAAAATTACCTCATTGGTCAGTGTCTCTCAGTATATTTTTCTTTCCAAGAATATCTAATAAGTTATTAATTACCCTTGAAAACATAATCTACACCCTGTTAAATTTTTTTTTTAAAAAAAGTTATTTATTTTGGGTTTATTGCGGTATTTGTTTATGTTCAGGTTGGTAGTCACACGTTTCTGGCTTTGAAGCTTTGGAGGCGTTCCAAAGCTATTGATACGGGAAACAACGAAGAAATAACATCTTTCTACGTATTTGTTTGGCGGGTAAATCAATTACGCCTTTAGAAAAACTTAAATATGAAACTAAATTTTACTACTATTTGTTTCTATTTCAAAATAATTATATATCTTGTTTATCATATTAAAAATAGTGTCATATATTAATACAATAATTATTTTAGAACTAGAAGAATATGAAAAAAACATAACTTATTTTTTGACATTTCTTTATGAAATATGTAGCTCATTTCCGCGGAGTACATGCTCCTACCTCTTGTGAGATAAAACATGAAAGGATTAATTGTTGAAGAAGCGCCAGCCGATGTGATGTGACAAGGCCATCCCATAGAAAAAAAGACCATTTCCCCTTCTTTTGTTTCTCTTTTAATAACAGCTACTTTCTTCATCCCAAATCTATTGTCCGATTTGAAATTTCATTTTTAGTATAAATTGAATTAAAAAAGAAATTTCAAACTAGACAATAATTTTGGGACAAAGAAAATATAATATTCACAGTGCAAAACTCGTTGGCAATTGTATTAATGTATGATTATTGCTTAGTAATTTTTTTCCCCCTAAAGTTTCAAATTTTGGGTACAAACAAAGGAGTGTGGAGTAGATTGCAAACTTGCAAATTTTATATTATTAGGGTCCAATTTTCGTACAAGATTGCAAAATGGAGTGAAGGATGTCTAGATTTCGATTCTAGGCTCGTGGCCTCTACTCACTTTAACCCATTGTTAATTAATTTTTCTGCCTAGGAATCATATATCTGAATTGCAGATTAGCATTTTCATTCGACATATAAAATCTTTGCTTCGAATTCATTTCATTGCAAATTAAGTTGAATTATCTTTTCTTAATTCTGATGATTTTCCCCCTTATTGCAACACAGATTTTGTTTTAATTAGGATGCTAATTAAATTTGCTGTTCCAAGTATTTTAATCACTTGTCTTTCTTGAATTAGTCTTTAGACTTAGCTATAACCCAAGAGTTTTGCTTATTGCTGCCAAGAAGATTTCGGGTTTTTCTTTTTAATTAATTCAAGAACGTTAAAAAGTTTAACTGTTGACTAGTTAAATTGTGTTGTGTATATCAGAAGCTGAAAAAAAGAATGTTGATAATTTTCAGCTACTTTTTTTATGCATATGTATACTATGTTCATGTTGGAATCCATTGACAAGCATATAAATTGACAAGATAATAGAGCGTGTTGTGAATTTGCTTCGCTTTAAGATCAATTCGCTTCGATATAATAGTATTATCAAGTTTTAGGCATAATTAGTTAATTTTTTGATCAATTTAGATTACATTATCTACTTTCTCTTAGGTGTGTTTTTCATTGATTCAAAATAGCCTAATTTTTTGATCAATTTAGATTACATCATCTACATTCTCTTAGGTGTGTTTTTCATTGATTCAAAATAGCCAGGCCAGATGGTTTAAGTCACTTTTTTTGGAAAACAAAAAAGAAAAACCAATGAATCCATAAATATATTTTCAGTAATAAGTAAAATAAATTAGTGATGCATGAATTCACATTATTTAACGGGGTTGTCTACTCCTTCTGTCTGAATTATCACATAAAAAACTCTTGATTAACGGATACCTTTTTTTAATGGTAAAAGAATAACACAATATTGGAGTTGAAATGTGAAAACTCATTGTAACAACTAGTAAATAAATGTCATAGTTAATGTCTTGATGCATGGCCCTCAGTGCATTTTGTTCTAGATCCGCTATTGTCGGCTTGGATGGACTATTGGCTCTTGGCCATTAAATTGTTACATTCTACTTCTTTTTGTCTAATTGTGTCTGCTACTTCATATTCCCTCGACGTGAGTTCCCTCAATATTCGCAACCACGATTGCTTTAGGATTAGATTTTAATTATAAAAGACACCGAGTGCATATAGCATGCTGAAAGAAAAAAAAGTAAAATCATGTCTAAAATAGAATAAAATCTGTTAATTCTCATTGATATATGATCCTCTATGTCACTTTTTTATGACACTTACTGTAATATAATCTAATTGGTTTTTATAAATTATATAATTTGTACTAATACATATACGGAAGAGAAGAGCCAGTTTTTTTGCCTTAGTTTACCATTCAGCACGGCATTAAAAAGAGCCATTTTCCCTTTGAGTTTCCGTATAATAATGGTGTTCATAGTTCGAGTTATGGGGGCAGTAAAATGTACTATTAATAAGATTTGGAACTCTCGATTTCAACATAGATCCACGTCGAATATGGGTTTTGTTATGTCTTAGGTTTACAGGCTGGCAACCCGGAGGCATCACGTTTGTTTGTCTGCGTTTCTTAGGTCGGAGATCCAACATAGATTCGTTTTCTCATGTAACTTTTGAAGCAATGTACTAGGTTTTTTTAACCTATTCGCTCTTCTCTTTTTAATAATTATGACAAGTTTTACAAGTAATTAAAGAATGAGCATAGATGACGCTAGGTTGAGGAGAGGTCGGTGGTCGGTTGTTTTCATGTATGGGATGATCGATGGTAAATGATCAATCCAGATCCTCCGATTTGCATTGAAGTTCATTCATCTTTACAGAAGATAAATATCATCACAAGCAATTGTAATTTGTATGATTGGCCTTCAAGTAAAATGACCCTGGACTGATGAATTGCCAAATCATGACTCTCAGCGAATTATCCGTCTCACTTATAAATTTTGTATACAATTTCATTTGTTTTTTTTTTTCTTCAAAAAATTATATTTCCAAATCTTACAAAATAGTCTATACTGTGTTTTAAATTTTATATTAAAAATAATAAAAATCAAAACTCAAGACTCACTGTGAAGTTCTTTTTGAGATTGATGAAACATATTTCGATTGAGATCAAATGTTCATATTTAGTAAAAAAACGGTTGAAGAAAATTATTATTAGCGGTAAAACATAATGAATATTTCCCCATCTTGCACCTATGCTTGTCAGCTCATTTCATCATGGTTTACGGGCTATTGCACCGTAGGGTGATTTCATTATGTTCAAAGAGAACGCTAAGTATTTCTTGTTCTGACATTTGATGTCACTCACCTCATGGCTTGAGATTCTGAGCCAGTGAGTGATATTTTGGGCGGTCAATTACAATTTAAAAATCTTAACTATCAAACAAACATTGTAGTTCATTTTACGCTCTGTATGATCAGGTAGAGACAGCAATTTAATAATCGTAATTATCATTTTGACCTTTTCTTTTCTTCCTCTTCAATCCTTTATATATAACTCTGGATTGCAAACCTAGCGATCAAATCCTAATTACAATTTATACATATGGAGTCTTTGCTCAATTCCTCAACAAAGGCTTCCCGTCAAATTCCATTTCATGGCAAAGCCCTTTCTCCTTCTTCTTCAGACAAGTTTTACACATTATCTTCTCCTTTTTCTTCAGGCAAGTTAGTTTTATGCGGTAATAAATGATCTATTCTGGATCTGGATGCTAGCTTTTTCTCTGTTCTTTATCATTTTCATCTCCAGCCTTTCTGAAATTCGGGCTTTTAGGGTTAATCTTTATCAACTCGACAGTTGACACTTCAGAAATTGTAGTACTCACTCCCGTCCTTATTATAAGGAATTTTGATTTTATTTTAGGTTTAACTTAGAATGTCTTTTTAATTGGAAAAAAAACCTTAAAAATATTTTTTCACATTTATTGTGTTCTACTAATTATTATGAAATATTTTTAAGGGTGTTTTATCAATTAAAAAGACTTTCTAGGTGAAATTTAGGACGAACTCAAAATGCCTTATAATAAGGAGCGAAGGAGGGAGTACTTAATGGGTTATTTTCTATTCTATTTTTGTACTTTTGTTTTTTTTTTTTTTGTTAAAATGTATACTTTGGTTATTTTCAATGAATCATTCTCTTATGTGAAAGAAAAATTTCTAGTTAACTGTTTCTTCTCGATCTTAACAACCAACAAAATTCAAGATTGGACCAATGAACAAATAAGACAAAACAATGGAAAAGCTAGTCAATTTGACCCAAGTTCGACCCAGTCATGTTCCACGACGATATTAGTTGCACATTTGAATTAGGTATATGATTTTTAGTTTATTTCTAAGGTTGTTTGTAGATCAAGTTTTCTATTCCGGGTAGATTGAAGAAATATTTATTCTTATTATGTGTTATTTATTTATTTATTTTTATTATTCTTAAAAATTTGGTATCAAGAATTGAACTTTCCGATAATAATTATTCCTATCCTAAACATTTAACCATTCTATCTTTATTTTTTTTATTTTTTTTAACAAAGAAGAAGAAGTTAATTTTGTTACTCTTGATTTCGATTTGTAGGACGAGCCCAACATGTGAATTGCAAACTATGGAACAACGTAGGAAAAAAACCAAAAATGGCAGAGCCTCTGGTTTCAGGGAGGAAACCTCCCTTAAAATACCGGAATATTGGGTTCGCCGGTACTACAAGATTTGTCACTCATTCGTGGAGAGAAAAGTGATTATTTGGAGAGATCGGCTTCAGAAGACACAAATTCAAAGGGTCCTTTAAAATCAATTTTAAGGACATTAGACGTTTTATATAGATTATCGTGATTCTACACATTCATGGGATACGTGAGTTTTACATTTTTAATATATTTTTTCACATTTTTAATTAAAAAACGTAAATATCTATACTGGAAAAAAAAACGAAGTAAATATACCCTTAGTTAGCATCAAAAGATCTTACTGCACTTAGTGACTTTATTAATACTCTCTACTTTATTATTAATTTGATAAAGTGAATCATATTTCTGACAATTTATCCGAGATTCATTTTTTTTTCTTCTTTTGCCTTTTTTTTTTTTTTTTTTGGTTTGCAGGCATCGAGTATCATTTCGGTTTCACTAATTGCGGTGGAGAAGCTTTCGGATATTTCTCCATTGTTTTTCATTAGGATGTTTGAGGTTTGTTTTGGAAAAATTGACAACTTACTTGAAGTTTAGTCGCAGATGACTTTAGAAACTGGAAGTTAAAAATGTCGATTGATATTTTCAGGCTATTCTAGCTGCGTTCTTGATCCATGTAAACTACAGTGGGTTAAATCAATTGACAGACATAGAAATTGACAAGGTAACGGAAATCTTATTGCTTATCATATATGTTTTTAGATCAGTTGTTTATTTGTTTGTTTAATTTCTAGGTGAATAAGCCTTACCTTCCACTGGCATCGGGAGAATATTCAATCAAGACGGCTGTGACAATCATTTTATTTTCTGGAATCCGGGTATGTATAATCTGGCATTGACTATTTTTTTATGGTCTTTTTGACGTGTATTGTTTTCTTAACAACAAAATTTGTTTCTTGTCAATGTTATTTGACAAAGTACAACATGGGTCATAACCGAGTGGCAAGTTTTTTAATGCTCTGAAAAATTCGTGGGGACAAATACCAAATTTCAAATGAGATTGGCTTAATTTCATAAAGGATGATATTTTGTAAAATAATTAAAAAAAAAAAGAAAAAAGAAAAATTGATCACAAGAAAAAGAGATGTACTACTTCCTTTTTCCTATATAAGCAATGACACAGCTAGTAAAAAAAAACTTCTTAGTTCTTACACAGATTAATGAACGCTGTGCAAATTGAGATCCACAGATATAACATCAGTTTGCGATTGTGGAACTAAACTTTGTGGTAATTTCCTCTTCACAGGGTTTTTGGATCTCATGGAATGTCGGATCTTGGCCACTATTTTGGGCTCTTTTTGGCATGTTTTTCTTTGGAACTGTTTATTCTATCGATGTGAGTTGCTTTTCAAACCATGACGTTAATTTTAAATGCTTTAGTATTTATCATGCTAGGGGAGATGAATAACCGATTTCGTTAATATTTTGTCATTTCATCGCATAGTAATAATATAAATGTTAGTAAGCTAACGCACTTGCATCATTTGCAATTGTTCTGATAGTAAATTTTTGGAAGTTTTCTTTTAATGAAGATGTAAATAAATAAATAAATAAAAAAAGACGTTGGGAATTGTTTTTTAAAAAAATTCAGATACAGTACAAACAGAAACCCTAAATTAGGGTTTTTTTTTTCTTAATTACTCTTATTTGTTCAATTCTAATGCAGTTGCCCTATATGAGATGGAAGAACAATGGCTTTCTGGCTGCACTTTGTCTTCTTGCCATGCGAGTGCCTCCACAATTAGCCTTTTACTGGCACATGCAGGTTGTATTTCTTATTGTATATAATTATATTCCCCCATCTCTAAACTAGCATTATTATCTTTTTAATTACTTTAGTATTACATGTTACAGAGGGCCGCATACTTTTAGTATCCTTTTTCTTATATCATATCTATTTAAAAATAGTAGTAGTTCATATTTGCCTCATCACTTTGATGATGATTACTTAGCCTAATGTTTGCAGAGTTTTGTGTTGGGGAGACCGGCCATCTTTCCGAAATCTTTAATGTTTGCAACAGTGTTCATGTCCTTATTCATTGTTATAACAGCACTTTTTAAGGTATGTCTTTTTCCAAAGTAATTTTGGTTTGTTTAATTCTCGCTAGAAGAAACAATAGTAAAAGATTCTCATCTTAGTCTGATGGGCAACAAAGTTGTCAAATGCTTTTTTAAAAAAAATAAAATAAAAATCCGTACAATAAAATAAGTGAAATCTGATTTACAAAGATCAAGCACACACTAGGAGAATAAAAATACCAACCACATCATATTTTAATCAATATTTAAGCTCAACAGATAAATTAAGAAGACAATAAAAACTTGTTGGGTTCGTAGAAGATACAACTCTATATGTCGAGTAGTCTGTTATTAAATTAAACTGGAAAAACATGATTTAAAACCGTGTTTGGAAGCTCCATATATACATACCCTAATTAGACCATCAAGACTCCTCACATCTTCCTCCGCACCTTGCATCATAGCCACACTTCATAATTAAATTAAATCATCTTAGACTTAGTTGTGAGAAGAGAACAACAACTACTACCTCCTTCTCAAAATTGAATTTACAAATTTGTACTAAAACCAGTACAAAACTCAAAATTTAATGTAGATTATTTTTTTTGGGACGGAAGAAGTACTATTTATCTCTTGCAACTTAACCTTTCCAAAGATGAATTGTTGATTGCTACTCAGAAACCATGCAAATGTGAAAACTAGTCATCTACAAATTTAGAAAATGAGCACAAATAAGAAAACTCGTTCCAAACTCCAAAGTCCAAACAGTCCAACAATTGTTCCGATGGAGTGGTGCATTTTGCTCGTTCGCTACAAGCTTGTCTACTTTCTTGTTTCTACAAATAATAATTAAAAAAAATTATTTTCCGAAGTTAAAGCTTGATATTTTCAGGACATTCATGATGTTCCGGGGGACAAACTACATGGTGTTCAATCTATTGCGATCTGGTTAGGCCCGGATAAGGTTAACTATTTAATTTTATCAAAACTATATGCTTTTTCACTTTTTTTTGTCTTTTTTTTTTCAATTCTATGTTTTTTTCATTCTCTTTTATACTTAAGAAAATAAAAACTATTCTTGCAGGTGTTCTGGACTTGTATTGGACTTTTTCAAATCGCTTATCTTATTGCTATTTTAGTTGGGTTGACATGTTCAAGTAATTGGAGCAAATTCATAATGGTAACACTCTCTTCTTACAATTTTTTTTCCCCTACATCATTGTGGAATAGTTCTAAGAATTTAATAGGAGAAATGCGTATGTATGTTTTGATAGTTTATGATGAATGAGGAGTTCCTTTTAAAATCGTATATATGTATAAACCTTTTTCCTAAGGATATCAACTTTTACAACCATTTTCGTTTTCTTTTAACATGAACAATGTTCTAGGTAAAGAGGTCAATTTTATTTCCACGTAGAACGTAGATAAATATAAAGAGTAACGATATTTTTCTCTACAAATATAACTTTACTCATAACTCTACTTACATGTCTATCTATTTGGCATTCCAAATCATCTCACTAATTATTATTTTTTCCATTCATTAAAAGAAAATTAGAAGAAATTTTATCCATTTCTTTCGGTTCTTTTCTTGTTGTCCCTTTCACAATTCGCAAGCAGAGAATCCCCCTTTCTCAAAATTCTGAGAATCACTATCACAGTTCTCAGCGGCAAAAAAATTAATTAATTGAAGCCATGCCTAATAAACTTGTGCTCATGTTGCCATTGTTGGGATTCTTGCATATGTTTTCATATATTTTGATTCTGAATCAAATCTGCTATTGTTGGGATTCTCTGTCCAATCTCCTATCTCCATATTAGTAATTAACTAATCTATTGCGCAAAATTTATCAGGAACCACAAAAGCTAAAACTTCAAAAATTAACCTAATTAAAATTTGGCAAGATTGTGTGAGGTAGATATTGACGAAGAATGGTTTTCAATTGGTGAAGGAACCTGATTTTTTGTGTCTTCTTTTTGTTTGAGGGTTATGCTACACACTGATAACCGGAGAGGGGGTGGTGGACGGGACTTGAAAGCTTCACTAGAAATTTTATTTTATTTTTCAGTGGAAAGAAAAAAGAATATTTTTCATTTTTTGTAAAATATAAACATAATAATTAAATAGGTGATGTGGAATGCCAAGTAGATATATATGTAAGTAGAGTTATATTTGTAGAGAAGAATATCATTACTCAAATATAAATATAAGTCCCTTGTAAAAAATAAAATGTAGCTAGTCGACTTGTAGAAAATAAAATATATGTTTTTTTTTTCCTTTCTCAACACCTTTATTTTAGCTGGAATTCTTAATACATTTTCTTGTGTCTAGATTGCTGGTCACGTTATTTTGTCTTTCATACTTTGGAATCGTACGAAATTTGTCGACTTGGAACGCAAGGCTACAGTATTATCCTTTTACATGTTCATGTGGAGGGTAAGATCTCTTTCTTATTCATGAAGATTCAAGCCTGTAAATGGCATGAGAAAATTACCGCTAAAATATTCGGCATGTCTCTTTTTTTTTTTAAGTCATTAAAAATATTCTGGCATGTCATCATAGCTTTAAGAAGGAAAGAAAAAAAAATCTCGAAAGAAACTTATTTGGTACGAATTTGAATTAGTAAAATTAATGAGTTCAAACACTGAATACATCATATTATAAAAAAAATAGAAAAAGAGAATTAGTGACCAGGGTTTGGCTGGGAAAATAGTGTTACCACAAAATCGTGAATTCAGTTCTCGTTGGTAACTAAGATATTGTTTGCCATCTTCATTTTTAACTTGGTATGTCACTTCAAACCATTATATATATATATATATATATATATATATATATATATTGGTTTGAAACCATTACCTTCGACAAACATATTTAATGTTCAGATTTTCTTTTCTTTTTGTTTTCCACGAATTGGTATCTTTTTTATTATTTTTATGTTTTTAGATAACCATGACAATAACTGGTACATTCTCCACTTTTTAGTTTTTGCTACTGTATTTCTTCATTTGAATTAACGTATTCTATTTGGTTAACTTAACATCAAATCCGTTGGTAATTTGCAGCTCCTTGATGTTGAGTGCCTCCTCATACCTCTCATTAGGTAAAGTGAAAAAGGTGCAACAGTTGCAGAAACGACTGTGGATGGAAGCCCATTTATTTAATTCTCGTAATTATATTGGTTGTGATCCAAGAAAACAAAGGTTGATTTGTACTTTTGTAACAGATAAATAAGATAACATTACATAGGATTTCCTTTTTGTGTATCACAAGATTTGTCATATTGGTCTTTATTGTAAGGGCACACACTCTCTATTTATTCGCTACGCTACAATTTTTTTTTTTTAAAAAAATTCAGATAGTAAAATAATGATTCTTTCTGTTCCAAAAAAAAAAAAAAGTCTAGTTCAAGAAGTTGACTAATATTCTTGAACGGAAGGGTACAGAGTTGCAACTTCAATTTTTAGTGTTTAAAGTCATGGTGGATCAGAAAAACTGGCACTTCTTCAATAATTTCTTCATGTTACTATCTCACAAGTGGCAGGAGGAAGCACTCAGCGGAAAGGAGCTGCATATTTTCAGAACAAATGTCAAATAATAAAATAATTGAATTACAAAGTGTTTTTTTTTTCTTTCTTTCCTCATTTAAACCTCACAATTTACAGTGAACTTCGCACAATTAATCCGTTTAGTCGAATATATTAAACCCGTAAAAAAAAAAATGAGTTAGCTATAGAGAAAAGAAAAGAAGATTTCCAACTTTTGCCCAATATCATTTTCCTTCTAATTATATTACTATATAATTTACTAGTATATTATTAATCATTTGAGCTTAAAAGGGGTACGTAATTAGTAATTACCTGCCAGACCAAGAGGAAAAAAGATGACATCTCATTTTTGTTTCCTGTATCAATAGATATTGCACGACTCCAGAGCTTCAAAGCCAATACCGTGTGGCTACCTACCTGAACAATTTACAATTTACAACCAATATAAACACCCAAATTACTTTTCTTTTGCCGCATAAAATTGAGTTATTCAAATAATAAATCATTCTAATTCCACAACAGTAATGCTAAGAATTTTGTGGCGATAAATTAAGAAAAGGGTTGGATGAGGGCTCACTGTTATAAGTTTGCTCCAGTTATAGGAAGATGTCAATCCAACTAAAATGGCACCAACATAACCAATTTGTAAAAGTGCAATGCAAGCCCAAAACACCTGAAAATAATCAAATTAGTGTTGTTTGATTAAAAAAAAAAAAACTAACTCCATCTCGTTGTAATAATTAAGAGTCTTGTTTTGTCCAACTGTTTTAGTACATTAAAGCAAACTTTAATTTTTGGGACATTGAAGGGGGTTTATGTTATTAACCTTCTTTTCACCAAATTGAACTGCAAAAGATTGAACACCATGTAACTTGTCTCCTTTCACGTCAGGAATATCCTGCAAGAAACAAAAATAAATATAAATAAATAAATCAAAAACTTTAATATCCCAAATGGAAAATTTATTCATCAAGCAACAATAATAGGTGAATAAATTGAGACAAGAACATCTATATATGCAAGACACATAAAGTCAACCCAATTAATCTCAATGAAAATGATTACAAAAGTCAAAAGACATAAATGGTGCAGAACACTTTCTAAATTACCTCAAGATAAACTACCGTACATACTACCATCGAAACCATTGATTGAATCCGGAATACAGCAAAACTAGTCACAATCTGGGGAAAAATCCCCTGTTGTTGTGAAGACGAAAATCAACATTTAAGATGAAACAAAATAATTTACCTTTGCAAGTGCTATTACGAATGCGAAGAAGGAATAGTGGAATGCAGCAAATATTGTATGCTTCGGAAAAACAGGAGGTCGCCCAAACACAAAAGTCTGCAACAATAAATAAATTAGACTCAATGTTTTATTATAACACTTGAAAAAATGACATTTTATTCCATGAAACAAACCTGTCTAAGCATACACACTCCTTTCTTTAAAAAAAAAAAATCTCATTTTGTTATACTATTAATTAAATATATATAAAGTAAACCGTTATTCCGAAATAAGAGTATAATGTTGCTTGAAAAGAGATCAGAATAGACCTGTATGTGCAAATAACTGGTCAACCCAGAAGGTACTAGCATCGCATACATACAAAGAGCAGCAAGATAAGCATTCTTTTTCCACCTCAAAAGTGGTACCTACATATAACAATCGCGCGAGCGTCATATACTGTTTTAGTTCAACAAAAGAAAAAGGATTATTCACGGAAAGGAGAGAATCATAAGCAACTCACATCAAGTGAATAACCAGTAGCAGCCACAAAAAGGATGAGAATGTAACAACCTAATGGCCAAGAACCAATAGTCCATCCAAGCCAACAAGCCTGTGAGAAAAGAAACAAAAATTAAGTTATACTACTTTTAGAAACCTAAAATCTAAAACAATGCAGAGAGAGTAAATGAGAATCTGAACAAGTTCAAGACGCCTTAATCTGTATACCAATGTTATAAAAGATAGAGTAAGTATCACGCCAGTCTTGATTGAAAATTCTCCGGATGCCAGTGGAAGATAGGGTTTATTAACCTGAAAAACAGTATCATCGTGTACATAATTATAAAAATAAATGGAAAATCTAGGAAATGTTTGACCTGGCCAGAAAAAACATTTTATAATGTTTATATATATAGATGTATATGTATGCTTCTACCTTGTCAATTTCTCTGTCTGCCAATTGGTTCACACCATTATTGTATAAATGCATCAAGAAGCTAGCAGCAACAGCCTGAAACTCAATAACAAGTTTGACTCTTTAGACAAAAACATAAAATTATCGAATCAAAAAGTTATATACTCCTTCTGTCCCAAAATTATTGTCCAGTTTGAGATTTCACTTCTAGTACAATTTGAACTAAAAATGAAAACTCAAACTGGACAATAATTATGGGACGGAGGGAGCATACAAGTATTAAAATATGCAGAAACTGGAACAAAACCTGAGAAACCCCGATGAGAAACAATGGAGAAAAATCTGAGAGTTTATCCACAGCTAGAAGTGAAAATGAAATTACGCTCAATACCTGCTCATGAAATTAATGGAGTCTTTAACTTTAGATACACAGAAATGCGACATTAACAACTAGAATAGATATAATTTAGTTTCCGTCTTAAAACAAGAGTTGTGTTACATGTAACTTACTGTTCCGATGAATGCTTTGGGACGCGAAAAACGCCACAAAGCATCTAAATAATTCCCTTGAAACCTTTCCAATGAACTCTTGATGATCAAAGGCTCATCAGATTCAGAATGGCCATCATCACAAGCCGCATTCACCAAACAGCAATCACTTCCCTTACGAGAAAGAGCAACAAATTTTGTGTTTCTAGAATCAAGATGTTGGTTGCTCATAAGGAGCTTCCTTTGAGAGTTGATAGGCTTTGTTGGTCGTTTCTGAAGCTTGTTGATCCATTGTTTGCATCTCAAAACATTTCCTCCTACTAAATAAAATAAAATGAAGAGGGACATAGAGTAAGTTTTGAGCCATTTATTTCTTTTATTAAGGAAAATGAAGTTTATGCACAAAGTGGCAGGACATGAATTTTTCCTATTTCATCCTTGAAAACAATTTTTTAAGTTTATTATCGAGGAATATGTATTAATCCTTTATATGAAATTGTCCCTCTCCATTTCGAAATTATTGTCCCGAGTATGAAACTTCATCTACAGTACAAAATTATATTAAAAGTGAAAATTTAAATTAGACAACAATTTTGGGAACGAGGGAGTATAAAGCTTATCTCTATTCAAAGTAGTGTTCGAACATATCAAAGGCTCATTATCAAAGTTCTAATCTGTTCTTAGAGTAAAGCATAATCTGAAAAGTAAATTAAGATTAAGCAATACGAAAAGACACAACATACATATAAAGGGGAAAAAAAAAACTTCGAGAAGAGATGTAAAACACTTACCAGAAGAAGGATATTCACATAATACGGTTGTGCCAGGAAATGAGATTGAAAGACAAGGCTTTGTGAAAGAACCAGTGAGCAAAGAGTACTCCATTTATCATAAGATTGTTGAAACAACTCAACGAGTAGATTAAAAACTGTTGTCGACACAATGCCAATGAAAATACTAAAAAAAAAAAATACTCTTTAACGCAATACACTGTACTTATGTAAAAAAGAATAATTCCATTATTATAGAGTAATCGGATCTCTTGAAATGAAGAATAATCTTGATATCCATAAGGGGGAGGGAGGATTAAAGAACTAACTCCACGAAATCAATATATATATAATAGGAAGAAAATCTCAATATCCAAATAGAAGAGATTTTATTTGGTGTGATTACCTACAGTGGCTAGGTGATTCCGTATTAGCTTGAGGTTATTGATAACATTTAATATTGATTTTAATTAAGTTGATGATACTTAAAATTTGTGGGTTTCAGTTAGTTGATACTAAATCGGAAAAGATTCCATGCAATATCCGTAGCTACTGAGAGTTATAGCCAAATGGCAAACACATGGATTTTTCCCCTTTTTTCTTGTTCCCCCAATGAGAAAGACATATGGCTAGCTCATATATTCAATTATTACATAAAATATTGCACACAAAATCACCGGCCGGTGTAAAGCTGATGTTCTAGGCTTCTAGCCGTGTTAAATTCTTAGTCTCAGTTGTTTCTCTAGACACAGAAATTCAACGAAATAATTAGTCAATGTGTATTCGTCGGCTCCTCCTTATCATTTTCACATGTCGACGATATTTGTTGCACATTAGATTACCTCTGCAGCTCGGCCGCATATCCTGAATGACACTTTAAAACAAACCACTAATTAATTAATATGGACCATATTTTTCGAAAGTTGTCAAATATCAAAGTTCAAAAGTGGTAGCCTGTATCGTCCATTCACAAACACCCAAACTAGCTAATGTTGGTTCACTTTTGTGCTCGGTCCATAAAATAATATTTGATGTGTAATTTAATGTAATTTTGTCAATTTATGAAAAGTGAATACATGCATGTCATTTACAATTATAACAAACACTTCAAATGACATGCATATAAATGTTTTTTTGTTTTCTTTTTTTTTTTTTTGGGGGGTGGTGGGACGGATTTGTAACCCATCTTGTCTCGCAAAGAAGAATGGTTCTTTAAGTAGTAAAAAGACTAGAGCTGAAAACAAAGTAGCATTTCTTCATGGAATCGTCTCTAAAACTTTAATTCGGCGTTCAATGTTTTAATCAATTGCTAATTGGTTAAGTTATATTAGAACGATGTTTAATTCAATAAAAATATTCTGTCAAACAAAATAAGGATTGAGCTAATTAATGTATAGATCATATACCTACGTAGATAATGATATATACATGGAAAATTTCAAATTCATTCATTTTTTATACTTTCTATGAGTTGTATGCATTTAATGTTATGCAGATAGTTTATTCGATTTATACATCACTTATTGTAAGTTTTTCCTATAACTTTTTTTTTACATGTATCGCTATTCACGTAGAAAATATCAAACTATCTCCAAATTAATACTAACTATAATTATGAACAAGTCCTCCTATTACAAAAAAAAAATAAAAAATAAAAAGCGCAAACTTTCCAAAAGAAAAAAGAAACATTATCACATTCCTGCAAAATTTTGGCTCATAATGAATTTAAAATTTTGAAATAATTTATTACCATTATGAGTATTAAATGTGTTATTACTTTACATAATTTTTACTTCGGTTATGAGATTAATTCCCATAAGTTTAGTTATTTTAAATGAAACTAATTAATTGACTAATTAATTATTAATAAGTAGTAAATTATATCTCTAAAATCTCTCCAATTAAATTAGGGATTCAAATTTGAAATTGTATTAAAAAAAAAAATAATGGATACCTGGGGATTTGGTATCAATCAAATTTTAAAATCAAACAATTAATAAAATAAACCTATCCAACCTAAAAAATATCTGTAATATCTATGGAAAATGATACTCGTATTGAAATAATATAGTCAGAAAATATAGTAACTGATGTGTATCCCCTATTTTATTGCCACTTTGCCCTTGAAAATTTTTCTTTCCTCCCAAAATTACCTTTTTTATCTTTAATTACTATTGACACATTAGGCACTATGTATTTTCACTATTTTTTCTCACTATGTATATCATTGTTCAATATCTATAATGTTATACTAAGATAGAAAACAGAGAGAGACACCAAAAGTAATTTTTAGAGTGCCACATTAGCAAAAATCCTAGGTGTCATTTTATAAAACTTCTTCCAAAAAAAAAAACTTGGTAAAATTATAAATGAGTCCTCAAATTTCTTATAAAATAATTAAAACAAACCCTCACAATTTAAAATATAAATCATGAATTCGGATAAAAATATCAAGAGAAAAAAAGAAAATATAATTATTAAGTCAAATGGGATAAGAACTCTTCTATTATATGAGAGAAAAAAAAATGGGGGGAATAAAAATCTTATTCTAATACTTTTTTTATAAAATTAAATAGAGAATAAATATGACACTTTTGCTTCCTTCTCTTAAGTTTGCACAGCCATAAATTATTATAGTCAATGAATTTGAATTCAATGATTTTGTAAAAATCAATCGATAATAACTACTTGATCAATTGAATTAAATGTAAAAGATTATTCCCTCACCTAAGAAAACAAAAAAAATTATAAAACACATTTTAAAATTTTAAATTATTAAATTTTGAGCATAATCAGCAACAATCATGGAAAAATTTATCATCAATTCATATTTACCCTAATAAATAATAATTTAAAATTCAAAAAAATTAAAAAAAAATCCACTAAACTAACATGTATATATACTGAGCAGTGGTATTGCATTTGTACTGTGGGTTTTTTCCCCTTCCGAAGCTAACAGCAACAGCACAAAATGGATGGCAGCCATAGTAAAGATTCTTTTAATTTTTAAATTTTTTTTCTCTATTTTCTTAATGTGTGATTTCATTGAGGTCACATTGGTTTTATAGATTCCATCTGTTTAGAATTTTAAAATCAACTAGATGCTTGGCCCGGGCGAATGCTCGGGTGCCGCCTGTATTTTTAAATCGATTAAATAAAAAATACGAATCATTCTTAAAAGAATAAAAAAATAGAAGAATAAAAAATTGATTGAAAGGACAGAAAGTGAGTTATTATACATAAATCTATGCCCAGATTTATAACATTTAATTTACAACAGTTAACTTATGCCCGGGTTTACATAAATCATAAACCAATATCTACAACAGAAGAATAAAAAAAAAATCATCCTTCAAAAATCAAATTTCTTTCATGACAGCTTATTTTGTCTCTGTTGTAGAAAGAGATGGATTGATAATTGATGTTAGATTTTAAGTAATTGATTTAAAGGCCCGGGTGTGAGAGAGGAGCGGAATGGGGATTGGAAAGACATTATTGTGTTTCACTTAATTTAAAGGGATTTCCTTACATTTGATTTTATTAATTAAATATTATTATTTTAAAAGATTAGTATATAACTATAATTAAGAGATTTTGATGTAGCTATAATTAAGGGATTTATGTATTTATCTATTCCATCTTTTTTTCTGATTAGTTAGAGTGTCACTTGTCAAAAATGATTTTGTACTGAAAATGGCTTTTGGCGGGAAAATTTTCATTGTAGTGCTGACACATGTTTTTTTTGTTTGCTACTTTAATTAAGTACTATAGATTCTCTGATTAACCAAATAAAAAAAAATCAACTTTTTGAATCTCAACATCAACATGTACGTTCAATTTCGAAATTGGACGAAATTTATGTTTGATAGATTGAATTTTTTTTTTCTATTATCAGTTTTGTTATTGTTGTTCTCTTTTGGGTATCGAAACACGTCAATTTATTTGCGAGAATGGGAGTCAATAATTTTGAAGGAATGCTATCGTTTAAGGTTCGGATTGTTTTATTTTCTTTTTCTTTTTTTTTTAACTCTAAAACTTCTTTTTTCTTCTGAATAAGGGCCTTCCAAGTTGCTATTTTTGCCGCAAAATCCTCATCATTCGAGACAAAGTTTTAAGTTCTGGAGGCAGCAACCACCCTACTCTAATACAAATGTACCATTTATTCTACTACTTTTGTGTAAAAACGAGTAGAGAAATGCTTGACAAAATGTATATCTAAATAAGTATATCTAATTTTTGTAGAACAATTAATTTATTATTACAAACCAATCACTTTATTTATATTTATCATATTTAAAAATTTTAATTTTTTTTCTTATGTGTATATGAATAAACCCCACACATCATGCGGGTTTAACATCTAGTTAATTTTTTTTAAGGCATATAAAATATGTGTCGTAACTGTCGTTGAAGTAGATCACATAATCAAAGACTAAACAATGATGTGCCATATAGTTTACGAGCTTGAAATTTCGCATCTGAAACTAGCGGACAACTTTTTCCCTTCAAAAATCCTACTCTTTGTGATGACATGTTTGTGTGATATATGTAACATCACAAACACCATCGACGCTGTTATGAAAACTGCAATCAACAAACGTACTCATCAGAAGAGTATTCTATTGATAGAACATTGCAAACCATAAAATTCTATCATCTAAAAAAATTATTTAAATAATCTGTTAAATGACTAAAATTCGAAACTAATTTGTGAGAATTTCACTTATTAAACTGCGAAAAAGCAAATATGATTAGAAAAGATTATTTTTTCATATGGTAAAAAAATGGAGGAAGAATTATTTTATTGGAGTCGGGTAAATGTAAACCTTTTACTAGTTCTTAGCTTATTCTTTAATCCTTCCATCTTCACACAATAAAACTGGTCAAAGGAGAAGGAAGAAAAAACTATAATTATATTCGTGCCGCAGACTTAAGTCGAGCAATTTGAGAGGCGACAGGAATTGAACAAGTTATTGAAGCCAACTGCCAGGAAAAAACATCACAGATAGCGCCACTGGTAATTACAATTCACATATATATTTTTTAGTAGCGATATGTATAAGGAAAAAATGACAAGGAAAAATGACAAAAAATGATGTGTCAAGATCTTAATTATGCCTTAATCTTAAGTGCATAAACCATGTTTGGAAAGTTTTAACAATGGACGGATGAGATCATTTCCTTGTAATTTTTCTTTGTCATCAGTAAATATAAACGGTTAACCAAAAGTCGGTAAAACTGATTTGATGATACTTGTACATCGACTTCTATGTTGATTCTCTCTTTTCTTCCAATCTTTACAACCATTTTTAACTCCCGCCCACCCTTTTTAGTTTTTACCTTTTGCCTCATGTTTACTCTCTCAGAGCAAAGAACCACCGAACTGTTCATTTTTCTGTAATTTTGTGTGTTTTAATATAGGATTTAATTCAAAATCCAAGAAAAAACGGGGGGCTGTTTGGGATGATTAATGTATCCTAGCTGTCTATTAATTACTACTTTGATTTGGACCATTTGAGATTCTCTGTCTTTAGGTACGTATGATTCCACAATTACTATCACTAATAGCTACACTGTTCGATGGAATCTTTTCTATCTCGTATCAATTTGTCTATATATTATAAAGGGATAGAATCAGAATTAAATTTTGAAAATATCCCAACTCTATTATATATATGGATTCGAGGTTTCCTTATAACTAGCCATTTTAATTCATGCACCATTTGTTAAACAAATATCTCCTATCATTTGGATTTTGATAATTTCTACCATATTCCTCCTATTGGAGGGGTTTTGGTTTGGTTCTTGTTTCTAATTTTCGCCTTTGTTTTCTGGAGTATCAATTTATTCATTCACCATATCAACCAGTTTAACAATGGAGTCTTTGCTCATTGGATCATCCCTGGCAAAGCCTTCGTTTTTACCCAAAATTAATCCTGCCGGCTCCGTTGGTTTGTGTTCTTCTTCTTCTTCTTCTTCTTCAGGTAAGCCATTCTTTTTTTGCTTATTTTTCTTTCATATTTACAGACTACATATTTGCTTCAATGGTTTGTTTGTTTTTTATTATTTCCTTTTCTCAACCAATCTGTACTTTTGTTCCGCATGTTCAAAACTAAGCTATAGTTTGTTTGTCCCTTTTTTGTTTTCATTTGACAAATTAAGTATAGATTGTCATTTTTTTGAGAAGAAGATGAGATCCTTATTATCAGAGAAAACCTTATAGTCGGGATATATTTTTTTTCATGTTTTTGCCAAATTAAATCTCTCCAAATACTCCTCCTAATTTGTACCTTATAATTAAGACCAGAGAGCATCTATTCCAACTAGAAATTCACATGACTTACACTTCGAGTCTTCGTATGATGTTTAGTACTTTTGCACATTTACATACAGATGAGATAACTAAATGTTATCAACGTTTTAGTTTTCATATTTAATTAAACTGTAGGAGTGCATTTGTCTACGGACGAAAAACTCAAGGATCAGTTAATTGTCTCAAAGAGGAAGCTCTGGAGGTACCAGAATGTTAGAACAAATAATAATGAAAAATTTGTCACTCAAGCTCGCAAGGGAAGTGACAACCATTTGGTGAATGCAATTCTCTCACAGCCTTTTGATGAATCGCAATGTCTTTCAAACACCCTTTTGGAATCGCTTCAAGGGCAAATAGAGCTCTTCTTTCGGTTTTCGCGACTCTATGCATTCATCGGAACAGTAAGCACATATACATTTCCCAAGTTTGGACTCGCATGATTTTCTCTTTCCCAGATTTAATCCAGTTTAAGATTTCAGTTTTAGCGAAATGAAAAATGAAATCTCAAAATATGTTAAAGATACCTAGCCATGTAACAAACATGCCCTTAAAAAAATAACTAATTTTGCTCCCCATATATCTTTCAACAGGGATTGAGCATAATTTCGATTTCTGCTATGGTAGCTAAGTCGATCTCAGATATTTCTCCAGCTTTCCTAATTGGGATGTCTCAGGTTCGATTCCACACTTGAAACTACATGTTACATTTTTAGCTCTTAACTCTTTGTAGATTATCCCGTATTTGAGGAGCTGAAGACTGTTTAATTTTCAGGCATTTGGGGCTGCCTTCTTCATGCACATATACATGAACGGCTTGAATCAACTTTCCGACATAGAAATTGACAAGGTAAACATGCACCTCTAATGTTTGACTAGGTCGTGTTCAAACAACGGAATTATCATTCACGGGACATATTTCTTCATCAAATTAACAATAGAACTATTATATATCTCCTCGGTCCTGCAATGATTGTTCAATCTAATTAAAAATTTAAAGTGGACAATTACATCAGTACATAAACTACAGGATTTTTAAGATTTTCAGGATTAACGCTAAAATGCTACCTCAGTACCCTTTTTTTTGGATCGGTTTTCCTCACCTTTGTCTGGCTGCTTCGGTTGCATGCATGTTTTCAGGTTAACAAGCCTTATCTTCCATTGGTATCGGGAGAATATTCAATCAATACTGGCTTTGCTATTACTTTATGCTCCGTATTAATGGTATTTTCTCAATTCTCACCTTACTATTTTCACTGCCTAACTTAGATTTGAATTAGTTGAGACAGCGGTTTCATGGTACACCCGAATGTAGTATTTGATAATTCTCTTTTGTTTCTTGTTACAGAGTTTTTTGATAGTATGGATTGGAGGCTCTTGGACATTGCTATGCGGTCTTCTTTCCGTTTTCATTTCTGGGACTGTATATTCAATCAATGTGAGTGGCTTTAACACAAAAACATGTAGGAGTACTTTATTTTCCTGGAACCAATTTATAAGACACAAATTTAAATAAAAAAAATTTTAATTTTTGGGGTAGGCCGCCTCAATAGTGTGGTTGCGCGAGTGAATTGTTTGTATATCACTATCAGGCAATGCAAACCTCGTTCTTTTAATCATTAGACAAACTTGAGGCTTTTTAGTTTTGTTCTCAAAGCATACGTGCAGTGGAATTTTCTAAATAACTACTTTGGTATAACTTCTTAAGTTCTTCTGTTTGGTTAATAACAATATAAAGGTACCCTTTTTGAGATGGAAGAACTCTGCATTTCTGGCTGCACTCTGTATCTTCTCCATGCGAGTGCCTCCGTATATAGCATTTTATCTACACATGCAGGTATTCTCTAACCCTTTATTAATTTGTTAAAATATCATCTGTTTAGACAATTTATAATTCATTTAATTTGACATACGTAAATATCTAATGTATAAAGTTGATTATTTTCATTATAGTCCTCCTAAGCTCAATCCACATTCTTGATGTCAAGTTTACGCCTATAAAATTTACCTAGTATAATAAACGTGACTCTTTATGTTTTTCTTTTTCTTCGGACCGAATGGAATATTGTTATTCTCATCACTTGGTCCGTACGTAATTTAGCTTTGTATTATTACAGACTTTTGTGCTTCAAAGGCCGGCTCTCATTTCTAAGCCTTTAATACTAGGATCACTGTTCTTGTCCCTCTTTTCGGTTGTAGTTGCGTTTTCTAAGGTACGGCCTCTTTTGACATATGTATTCATCGTTGCTATCTATTTCAAATACTGATTTGTATGTATGTTTGAGTTTCTTTTGGATAATAGTAAAGAAAGCTTTTGATTTTGGTAGGATATTCCTGATGTGGAAGGAGACGAGTTACATGGTGTTCAATCTTTTGCAGTCCAATTCGGCAAGAAAAAGGTAATTAAGGAACAATTTGAAACTAAGGACGTTTGAAATTTTCATTATGAGACATCTTCAATGCTTTGTTTTCTTTTAATAATTCCAATTTTGACTACCCTTTGTAGGCGTTTTGGATTTGCATAGCACTTCTGCAAATAGCTTATCTTATTGCTATTTCAATCGGATTGACATCTTCTCAAGACTGGAGTAAACTGATAATGGTGAGATTCTCTTCCTTCATTTGTTATATGGAACAAGGGTGGACAAAATTGTGTAATTCTAATATATATATATATATATATATATATATATATATATATTCGGCAAGTTCTTCTTTTGCAAAAGAATTTTGTCCCGTTCTTATTTAATTTATGGATCAATTATTTTTTAAGACATATTTAACAAAATGGGACAAATGAAATACTCTCTCTGTCCCAAAATTAATGTACAGTTTGAGAATTTACTTTTAGTACAATTTAAACTAAAAATGAAAATCCAAACTGGACAATACTTATGGAACGGAAGGAGTAGTATTTATTGGTGACTAATGAGTCTGAAAGATAGAGGAACTTGGAGATATAAGGAAAATGATTTACCAATTAGTCAATTGTAGATGATAATTTAGAAGTATCGTTCTTTTAATTCGGTATTGTAAAAGAGATAAATTTTGCTAATAAACTTGAAATATAATAATGTCACGCGAGTTGAAAAAATTAATAATAACGCGTTCTAATTACACCTTACAAAGGTACACCAGGAAGTGGATTCGAAATAAAGCTTTCTTAATCAACAAGCTAGCTTACCATCCATTAACTCCAAACACATCTGCTAATGTGCAGGTTGCTGGTCATACGATTTTGGCTTTGATAGTTTGGAGTCATTCCAAAACCATTGATTTAGGAAGCAAAGCATCAACATCATCATTTTACCAGTTCATTTGGAAGGTAGTTTCTCTTATTTTTACTTTTTTCCTTTTACCAATCAAATGCTCCGGGGAAAAAATCAAAGAGAATATTGTTTTGAATTCATGATTATTACAACTCGCACGAAAATGATTTTTTTTTTCTTTTTTATTATTCGTGATTTGCAGCTTCTTTATGTTGAATCTTTCCTCATACCTTTGCTGAGGTAGCAAGAAGAAGTTAACAAAGTTATGGCAGCTTTTATTCATTCGATCTGTATGATATCAATATGTACGTTTAGATCCTTCTTTTAGTATATGTATTTTTTTTTTTTTTTGGTATTTAGTCTTGATAATAATAGTAGAATTCATTCATCCAAAATTACTGAGGCTTGCTTTTTCTTATCTCCTTACTTTTAATGGAATGGAAGTCATCTTTCTTATTAGTAGTTTTCTCCCTTATTTGAATTGGAATACATCAACAAATTAAAACGAGACTATAAACTCTACAAGTCTTACGAATATTACATTATTTTGTTCCGTCTTAAAATAAGTGTGTTATCATTTATTTGTACAAACAAATTATATAGTCTATAAAATTGCATAATTTTTACTTTTTTGTTTTTTTTTTACTTAAAATTGTTTGGTTTGATTTAATATTTGTGAATGCGATGTATTATTTCCATTCTAGAATGAAAATGTTACAATCATTTTGATCGAGAAAGAATAGGCATAATGGAAATTGTGAAGCTATTTCAATTTCCAATTTTTCTGCATGGTTTCTATTTCAATTTTCTGTATTTTTTTCATTGCATTTCAGACATTTAAATTGTTTTGCTTTTTTTTTTTCTTTTACATTTTCTAGTGAAAAGTAATTGAAACCTGGGTTAAGTTTGGTACGTATATCCATTTGTTGGGAGATCTGTTTGGACTTTGGTGGACTTAGTAGGTCGGTCTTGACCCAGTTCGATACCAAATTTCTGTCTTACATTGTTATTGGGGTGGCCTTGGCCTTTATCAAGTTTAGTCCTAATTTTAATCTTGGGATTTCGCCATATAATTAATTTTACTATTGTTGATGACGAACACTCTACAATAAAAAAAATAAAAAATAAAAAAACATGCAACAACATTGCACTAAATAGTACCATGATGTAGTAACTTGATTATTGTTACATTCACATGCATGGAGTAAGAATAGTAAGAATAACCATTTAACTAAATAAATATAGTACAACCAATGGCGGAACCAACTAGTAAATGTTGGGGGTCAACTAAACACTAAACTAGACAATTGATAGAAGAGAGAAAAACTAAACACCAACTTGTAAATGTTGGGGGTTCAACCAACTGTTCAATCGGTGGGTTGAATGAAAAAAATGGACAAGGGAAATGTAGAAAAGTGAAGTTGGGCTGTCCGTAATAACCCAATTGCTTTTAATAAAGAATGGGCTAAAAGAAATGAAAATTGAATACTTAACATATAATGGTAGGTAATCCATCAAGAAATGCATTGGTCAAAAAAAAATGTGATAAAGGTGGACCTCGAATCCAAACCCCTATGTTACGGATAGAATGTAAACAAATATAACCATTAATTATTGAAAAATTACAAAAAGTCACTTGAAGATCAAACTGCAATCAAGACCAACCTAAACCTTAATAAGAGGGATGGATCAAGCCATGATATGTTTTTACTACTTAAGGTGATCCAAATTGCGAGGTAGACGTCAACCAACCTAGCAATATGTTTAAGCCGAGCAAGAACAGGGGAAGAAACATAGTGCATGACAAGAGCGCCTGCCCTGGCCCCGTGAAAAATTACTATTTCAATTTCGACCATTTTATATTATAAGTTATAACAATCCTTTTTTTGGCTTGAAGAAGAGTTTATACTTTTTCGGTCCCAAAAAAATAGTCCACTTTGAGTTTGAGATTTGTACTAAAAATAATACAAATCTCAAAACTCAAAGTGGACTATTTTTTTGGAACGGAGGTAGTATTAATTTTCCAACTTTACATTTGGTTCTAGAAGGAAAAAAGTAAAAACATTTCTATGCTCCTCGTGCAGTCACTTGTAAATGGCAGCAAATTCGGTTTACCAAAACTTTTTATTTGCAGTTATTTTGACTTGCACCTTCTTTATATTGAATCTCTCATCACACCTCTCATGAGGTAGCAAGAAGAACAAATTTAATTATTGAAGCAATGGCTACTATTCTTCCTTTATTTGACTTCTTTAACTCCCCTTCTCTTTCTTTCTTTTTTTTTTCTCCTTTTTGTTATATTTATTATTAATGCAAAAAAGAAGTCCAAGCTTTGTAACTGGTGAAGAACATTCTTGATTGCCGACAGTAGTTTGAATTCATAGTTTGGAAACCGTACTACACATCCGTACAACAAATGTAGGTTTCCTCTCTTTTTCCTTTTTTGTATTTTGTTGAAAGCTATAATTTGTTTGCTGCTCTTTCTCATTTGAAAGAGGTGCAAACTAGCAATGACTGAAAATGGTGATACAAAAAATCCATATCTGGTCTTTTTATTTTATTTTTTTTATTATTTTTTCCCCAATCTGTTCATGTTACTACCTTTTGTGAACTTTCCGTCTCATTTTTATAGTATACTAGGTTAAATTACTTTAGTGCAATAAATATAATTACTCTCTGTTTTCAAAAAAAAAAAAGTTAGTGATAAATTTTGAAATTTGTATGATAATGTACAGTATAAATTAAATGTAATTTTTTTTTCTGAAACGGAGAGAGTATTATTAAAATGGAACGGATGGACTATTTTATTCCAACCAGTTTCTCACATTTTCAAGGAAATATCTGAAATCGAACACCCAAAGAAAATTAGGAAAGTAGTCGTTAGTCATCAGTTGAATAAAATTTGGGAGAAGGTAATGATGGTATTGGTGGGCTCCGTTTAAGTATTGACTTGACTCATTGGAGTTTCCTCAATTGAGTCTTACGTTTCTCATTGGTTGGGCTGGCCCAGTCCATGAATAGTTGGACTAGTATTAATAATTTGGACCAATAGTTTTTAACGTTGTTCATTCCGCTCCTACTACGAAAAAGGCTGCCTAAGATATTTACAGTTAATTTGACCTTTTTTTATATGGATTCTTCTAATTAATTTCCGAAGTCACAACGTTTTCAAAGGGGTATAAAAATCAATGTAAATGTACTTGTAGATAATCTGCAAAAGATCTTCAACCCGTGTTTTGTTCTTCCTTTTATGTTAATATATACTCGAAAAAATAATTTATTTTATTAAAGAGGCGTGTTAAAGGTCGCCAGGAAAAAGATAAAGACCATCGTAAAAAAAAAATTCTACCATTTTTATTTGGATATAGACCGCATGGTAAAAGATATAGACCAGCGTAAAAAATAATTAGACTTGTAGAATTTCATAGCGAAATAAACCGAGCCGACAGAAATACCGTCTGGAATAGGCCGGGACGACGGTTGTGCCGTCCCGGCTTAGCCTAGACGGCATTTCTGCCGGTTTCTAGGACTAGGGACGGCAGGGCCGCCGGCCATTAGGGCTGGCAACTATGGCAGCCATGTTAGTCATGGCCGCCGCCCACAGCGTCCAAATCAGCATGGGACGCCGAGGCTGCCGTCCATTGTGGTGCAAGCCGGTATCCATACTGGCTCGCTTATCCCGGGCCAGTGTGTGCCTCGGCCTGGGTATTTTTATTATTATTATTATTTATTTTAATTTCAGTTTTATTGATTTATTTAGTTAATTTATCATGTTTTATTAATTATCGCATCATAATTAAATTGAATAGGATTCATTTGAGTTATTTATTCATTTAAATCTATTATTTTATGCCATTTTAAGTTTGTTTTTTTATTAAGAGTAATTAGGTATTCTATTAATAAGTTATTTAGAGTATATGTTTAGAATTTGCAGGGATACAGCTGAAAATGATGATCATAGTGTTTCTTTTGACACTAATGAGATATTACAATCAGAGGATGATGATATTTAGCGCGCACAAGAGATTGCATAACTGCTCGCACTCCCTTTTTCCTCCATCTCCTCTTTCACATTCCGATCCGAGGCCAGGACACTTCGCGAACGCACATGCCGCGCACCCGATCCTTTGTTGATCACTATTATTTACACAACTAAATAATAACACTAATACTAATTATTTTATTCAACAATATTTAATTCACTAATAAATTATATGACTCTAATCTTGCCCATTGGCACCTCTAAAGGACTTGTTATGGTAAACCCACTCATGAACCCCCAAATTCGTACCCGAGCTTGTCACCCCGGGCTTGCCTAGGGTAGTTTACCTCCCATTGTAGTTTGCAGGCTATTGCAGTGGGCGTGGGTTTACTCATCTCTTGTGGAGTTCCAGGCGTTACCCAAAAAAAATAATAATAATTTCATTAATTAGTAAACAATATTCAAATTATTAACAAATAAAAAAAATACATTAAACTAAATACTAATTAATAGTAATTAAAAGAACTAAATAAAGTAAATACTAAATAGTAATTAATAGTAATTAAAAATATATTAATAGTATAATTAATATTAATCAACTTAATAGTAATCATATAACTAATTATATTAATCATAAAATTACTAATAATGTAAATAAATTAAACTAATTAAACTCATTAAAAACTAAATTAAACTAATTAAATTAAAAGAACTAAATAAAGTAAAAGAATTAAATTACACTAATTAAATTAAAAGAACTGAAAAAATAATTAAAAAAAGAAATAATTAAATTAATATTTAATCAAAAAAAAAAAGAAAAATGCCCGGCCAGGAAATAAGAAGACGACGACCGTGCAGTCTTCTTTATAAGTTGACGGCGACCTTGCCATCTACTTTTCCGATCGACGGCTACTGAGTCGTTGACTCTTCCCCTGGACGGCACCTGGGGCATCCAACTTCCCCGGGGACGTGGCCACCGGCGTCCGTTCCTTCCTGGACGACGACGCCGGTCGCAACACTTGACGGCATTTCTGCCGTCAAGTGTTGATTTGGACGGTGGCCATACCGTCCAAATCTGTGGTTGGCGGCACGTGTGGCGTCCCAATCCTTTCGGGACGGCACCTCCGTCGGCCGACCACATTTCGGCCATCACCGACGCCGGCCAACATTTTCCAGATTCGAAAAAAAAAAATTCAGATTCAAAAATTTAAAAATTCAATGATTTGAATATGTTTGGAAGATTTGAGTGTTTGAGTGTTTAAAGATTTGAAAATTAAGTGTTTGAGTATTTGAAGATTTGAAGGTTGAAAGGAGTTTTAAATTTTGAATTTGAAATTTTGAATCTAAGGGTAAAATTGAAAGTTAACAATTAGTCAATGGCGGACTATATCTTTTTCGTGGAGGTCTTTAAGCTTCCAGTTATTAAATCGATTAGTCTGCTTGTACTTTTTATCACCACTATTGTTGATGATTATAATGTACTGTTTTAGTAAAATTAGTCACTAACGCAACAACTATTTCATTTGTTATATACTTCTTTTGTCCCAAAATTATTGTACGGTATGGATTTTTAGTTTTAGTACAAAATGAACTAAAAATAAAAATCCAAACTGAACAATAGTTTTGGGATGAAGACATGTACAAAATCGGAGTCGTTTTCACTCATAATTCTCGTGGTGAAGAAATGTTACCGATCCACAAACTTAGCTGTTAGATTAGATTTCGTATCTAAAGGAGACAACATAATTAGCTAAAGTCTTGAACAAGAAAATAAGGAAAAACACAGATGTAAGCCCTTATATATATAGATGTTACCCGTACTATGTGCGGGATAGATAGTCATATTTTAATGAATATTTATAAGAAAATATTAAAAAGTAAATAATAATCTATGAAATAATAAGTGTAAAATTTTGACTAAACAAAAATGTTATGACTTGATACATAAGAAAGAAATTATTAAAAATATATTAAAATTTGATCTCCACAACTCAATAATAGGTAAAAAAAATATAAATAATAATATTTTGAGTTAAACGACCTTGTTATGTGCAGTAAGCTAATGAGTCTTTTAATGCTAATAGTTACATATAAATGTTTTGTAAAAAAAATTAGTGGTAATCCAATTTCTTAGACGACCACATAAAGTAGGAAAATTGAGTTACATCTTTTCATTCTAGAATTTGGCTTAGTGATAGATTCAACCACTTCTTAAAGCTCAAAATAATAATAATAATAATAATAATAATAATAATAGTAATTGTAATAGTAATAATCAACCAAGAATAGCTTTGTATACCACTGGATTCTTAAAGTTGCACTAACAATAGAATATCAAAATAATTCAACTCAGAGTACTAACTAAATTTAAGGGACGAAAACAAAACTAAACATGAATTGCATATTATATTAGAATTTACTTTCTTCTTAATGTGAAGAAAGCTCCGTCCGTTATTTTAGAGGATACTCTGGAACGCAATCAGAAAGACTGATAGTGATTTCTGCTGCCTGAATGTCCACAGTCATCTCTTGCACATGATTTTTTTTTTTTTGAAGGATTCTGAAGTAGAGTATATCCACAGACAAAATCTAGCTCTGAAAAGTTACAGATCCATTAACTAACTTGAATAGAAAATCAAATCAGCCTGCTATGGCTATATTTCATGAAAGATATTTTTACTTTGGCTACCAGAGAAGCTGTTTAACTTTAACATCATGTGAAACATTTGAGTAATAATATACTTCCTCCCTCCTATTTCGCACCAATATATATATATATATATATATACTCCCTTCCTCCCGAAATTATTGTCCAGTTTGGTTTTCATTTTTCGTTCAAATTATACGAAAAGTGAAATCTCAAAATGGACAATAATTTTGGAGTAGAGAGAGTGTATTACAACGTATTCAAAACGTGCCCGTACACATATTCCATTTAATTGAGGAATGGAGTGAGAACTTAGACACCCCCAATGCAAAACGGTTAATTTGGGGGAGGGGGATTTGATGGGGAATCTCATAATATCTTACCCATCTTCTCCTCACCAGATTTCAAATGCAAATGTAAATCATCACTTAATCTGGTGCATATTTTCATATTTGATGGCGGACACAAAACATCAAAGAAGCTAAATAATAGCTAAAAGAAAAATGTAAAATCGAACCCATATGAAATGTAAGGAACTGTACGACGGGTTTAAATAGAATATTAACCAAATGATGCTATATACAAAACAAATGTTTACTGGTACTCTCTAGTTCAGGTTCACTTTGAGATTAGCCTAGAATTTCCAAATTATCAATATGTGAAAATTTGTCATACATTGTTTGTGTCATGGGAAAGGTCATTCAAAGCAATTGCTAATGGAGTATCAATGCCTTTAGAGAGCAATACGCTTAATAAGGACAATGGATAATTAGACTATGAATTAAGAATAATGCAGGACATTTTGTACCTGGTTGGCAAGGTTATATGAGCACACATTCAGGGAGAGTAATATTAGTGTCGATACCTTAGCTATGACGTCATTGAGACATGAGAGGATCTATAATCTTATTGATGTTGCCCTGAATTGTGCTTCTATTATAGTTGAGCATGCAAAACACATTCTAATTAATGATTTAATGGCATATGAATTTAGCAGCTTTAATAACCCAAAATAAAAAATGGAAAAGCATAAACATTGCAAATGGTGGTAATAATGTAATCATGTAAAAATACTATACGAGTAATAGGATGACTGCAAAATAAAGCAATAATAAAATGCAGCACCTCACGCACCAAGGCATTGTAATGCGGCAATTTTTTCTCTGACCTCTCATAGAAAACTACTCTAAACTGCTAGAAATCTTTTGTCTTTACCCTCCATAGTAGTTAATTAAGAAACTCGGAAAAAAACAGATTAATACATTGCAAACAAATCGAAAAAACAGATCAAAATGCATATAACGTGGCAAATTTCATAATCCAGACAAAGTTACATAGAATAAATAAAGACATAAAATTAAAATTTGGATAATTAATTACATCAACTTGGAAAAGTTGCCGTATAAGCCACTATAACAAAAGTAGCAATTGACAAATCCACCAAATATAATTATTCATAGCCGATCTACAAAATACATAAAGAGATAAAATGCTCTTAGCTTTAATATCAAATAACTAAGATAATGGGATAACAACTATTATTACTGTATTTCAATCAGAATGTCATCAAATGGGGATTACAGGTTGCGTTGCAGGTGGCGGAGGTCCGGAGGAGGAGGCGCTTGAGTTGCTTTTGTAATTGGAAAATCAAATATTGGATCAATATCAAGAAGTAGATCCGAAAGTTTTTATTCAATCCAGAATGAGGGAGTATTTTCACTTCCTGCAATGACGAAAGTGCAATGTCTAAGAACGGAATTGATAAGTACCTAAAAGTTCATTAAATCAGAACTCTATATTTTACCTGTCCATCGATGAGAAGAGCTTCAAATCAAACCTTCCATTTTGATTTTTCACTATGTGGGGTGAAAAAAAAAAATTCAGCGATCAATCATTGGAAATCTACTTTTTAATCGTCAATACATGATCATCCTATAGTATGAAGACGTTGGAAGAGATCTATGGAGTTGAATTTTCATTGGTGATTCTTCTCAAATCCACCATCGAGTAAATTTACTTTTAAACAAGATTGATCCATGACAAAGTTTTCAGAAAGGAAGTTGGCAGACTCACACGTCAGAGGAGATGAATGTGAATTAGTTAGGGTTTAAAATTGAAAAAGATTCGGTGGTTAAAATCTGTAGATTGTAATGAGATCTGATAAGATTGACATATAAAAATATTAACAATTATTCAATTCTAACTGTGTATAATAGTTTTTTCCTTTTTAATAAATATGAAAATGTGGAAAATTGATATATAGGATTTATCAAGCGGACAATTATGCTGGTTTCTTCTTTCTGGGTTTTCTAGTATTAAGTTTTATATATATATATTGCGGTTTGTACTTTTCCGAGATTAAGGAAATGGAAAGCTAGCTTTTGCAAAATCTTGCGCGAGAAGAGCACCGAAAGTAACTTGTAATAAAATTATAAAAATAAGAAAAAAATAATAATATAAAGAAAGAACAAAACCTCTCATTTTCATTTACATTTTTTTTGGTTTGGGGTATTCCTTTTTTTTTTTTTGCTTTATACTCTTCGAACATTTCAGAAACAAAGAACATTTCATATGAATCTTTCTTTGCAGGGGACCATTCTTAGTACGTGAGCATTTTAGATTGAAGCATCTGCAACGAAAAAGACCTGTCGTTTAATCTTAATTTTTTTTGGGAAAAAAAAAAAGAAACTCTATACCTCCACTTCCACCGGACCTAGCTAATTGATCACTGGACTTTTAAGAAATTCACTAAAAGTCTGCACACACGTTATAACACTTTGTAAGGAAAGGAAAAAAAAAACATGTAGTATTACAACGAAATAGTTACTAATAATTTGCGGCTTTTCTACGAAAATAACCAGATTCATTACAGTTAAATATTGCCACTTTTATTACTAAAATAATGACAAGTAAAATTTATAAAATTATATGGATAAGGTGTATTTAGGTTTCAAGGTAACCAGGCAAACTCGGGTGAGGTACTAGCTTGTGCTGTATTTCCTTGATTTTATAATGATGATCCATCTCTACATCAAAAATTTAAAAAAAAAAAAAATTTAGTCTTTTATCTTTAAGCTGTTTTTGGAATTCCAAAAGTCAATATGTTTTAAAATCAAGATAGCTATCTTGACCTTGAAATTTTGTTTAATTTTTTTTGGTTCAATTCAATTGATGTTAGTTTGTTACCTATCACAAACAAACATGAAAAGCTACATAAAATGAGGGGTGGGCTTACATTAACATTGTGCGCTCTTCATCCCCACAAAAAGGCAAAAGGGAAAAAAAGTTAATAAGAGGAGAACCCGAATCGACGAAAACAACAAGACGTCCGAAAGACACTAATTGAAATGTGCAAATTTGTTTTTCTTCAAACCTTGTCTGTAATGTACAGTGAGTGAGTCAAATAATCCAATTAGTTCATTTGACTTCATTTTTGTGGTGGGATGTGCTTATTATCAGAATGCTCAAATCAGATCATCTGGCTTGATTGAAGTCTTTACAAGCTATTTCCCATAAGCAACTAGGGAAGGTTTTGTTCTTTTGAGGTACTTCCTTTGCAACCCTATGGCCAAAAGAATATTTACATATGATTTTGTGACTTCTATCAATATTCTCATCAAGACTTTCCATCAATTGCTGGAGGACATGGTGTCCCCTAATTTGTCATTCTATCTTCATAGAACCTCAAAGGGATAGCACAAAAAAAAAAAAAAAAAAAACAGGAGACTATAAAATACAAAAAGAATTAGGATGAATGGATAACATTGGTACATGCCTAAATCCATGTGCATTGGTACAAGCTTTTCTTGATTCCAAGTACCAAACCAGGACAACCACTAACATATTTTCCATCTTGCACAGGAAAAAGACCAAATGATGATGAAAAGAATCTTAGTATGGAGGAGGAGGATTTGCCCTTCTTTTATTTCTCTTCTCTCTTTCCTACCCAAACTTCACTTACTAATAATAATTCACAAAACTTCAGACCTACTACTTTTTCAAGCCTCAACATCATGGAGAAAAGGAAAGAATTGGGCCAAAATTATATCCTTACTGAAAAAAGCATTGGACAATAAGAAGTGGGTGCAAAGAACCATACATTTTTCGTCCTGCATGCAGTTTTTCACTATTTATATACTTAAGAACAATAATCGCCCTTTATTTTAACCTCTATATATATACAGTGGACTTATGTCATTTTTTTCTTAGTGGAATTGTTATCTTAACATTTTGAGGCACACAAAAGAGATACATAAAGAATAAAATAAAGATTGGGATTGTGGGTCCTTTGAGAATTTTGATCATTTAAGAGAAGAGAGGACGGGAACGAAGACCTCTTTTAACCAGCCAAAAAAAAAAAAAATTCTAAATCAACATGAGTCATGATGTGATAAAAGAGCATATATTCCTTGATCTTAACACATTAGCACTATATATATTGATAGAAGCAATCAAATTCAAGTGGGGAAGAATTTCTACCATTAATTGGTCACATTATTCCTTACCATGTGGTAGCCCTTTCCCACCAATTAATCAAAAAAAAAAATTTAGACAACCAAAATCAAAGTGTTTTTGTTGTTGTATAGTCACATGCAACACTAAGAGAGGAACAAACTGGCCATCTGGGATTTTTTTGAGATAATGTGGGAGAGATGTAAGATTCATATTCACACCTCATATGGCATTATTCTCTATAATTGGCTCTCAATTAATCCTCATATACTTAGACTAATCAATAAAAGTTTCATACTAATTCCTCTCCTTAATTTGTGGAAGGAACCATTAATCTTCTAACATATGACTTCTCATTATTGTGTCGGATTATTCCCAATGTTGTTGTTCTCTCCCCGCAACAAAAAAAAAAAAAAAAAGAACAAATTGAGAAAGATCAACGGATATGCATTCTGTTTTGATCTCGAAATTTCTTAATTTCTGACGGGTTTTCGCCTTTTATGAAACTAACTCTCTATATTCTAGCTAGTTAACATTCAATAATTGAACAACATACAATTTTCAAAGGAGATTACATGTGCTAAGAGACTTGTATATACGTCTTTGCTAGATCGTTTTTTTTTTTAATGCAATAATTCAATGGATCTAACCTCAGTTTGCCTAAGCTATAAAACCTAATTATTTTATGCAATAATTCAATGCATGCAATGTAAGCAAATGATTCAACCCTTTTTGTTTATCTTTTTCTCCCGTCGTCACATAGTGGTAAATTATTGCATTCATTATAACATTATGTGTACACATTAGTTGTTTTTTAAGTCGTAGATAATGTTGACTTATACAACTAAGATCATATTCATTTCGTCAGCTAGCTAGCTGCTCACATTTTTTTGGATAAGGAAACGAAACCAAGTAAAAAAAAAGAAAACCATTCCCGATTAGTCCCTCCTAAAACCGACCGTTGCATTTGTTATGCAATTTTGTTAAAAAGACAGTTTGAGACCGAAGGAGGAGTTTCGATTTTGTATATTTCCCTTTAGTCAGACTATTTTATTAGAAGAAGTATTGGAAATAATGACGACTATTGTTCTAACATAACTAGCGTAGGTGGTTACTGAATGTGCCCGACTTCAATTTGGAGATGCAAAGTTACTACTTGGATGGTTGTTTTTCACGAACTTTCACTGTGCTGCGAGCAAATGTGGTTTGAATGAAACTTTCTATTTCAGGATGAAGTTTAGTTCACATTTCTCTCGGAGCAAGAAAAAATCGTTTTGGCAAATTGTTGTCTTGAACTTAATATTGCTAGATATCGACGCTCATCTGTTAAAGTTTCATTGTCTAGAAGCAACAAAAAGATAATGGATGGTAATATATACAGAAAATGTTACATCGAGTATTATGGTAGTGTCGAATTGATTTTATTTATCGAGGAAACTGTGACCAAGTTTAATTGTTAATAAGGATTTTATACCAAAAAAAGGAAGGCATAATGGGTATATGTTAATTTTGCCTTGTTAAGATCATAATAATAAATAAATAATGGCAAAATGTAATTACTGAGTATATTCAAATAGGATCCTCCTCCTCGAGGCTAAAACTTCTTTTTTCTTTAAAAAAAAAAAAAGAATAATTGTATGTAGAATATTATATTCGAAATAAGGGTTGGAATCTAGCAGTACGAAAACTTTAATTACCTACTACCATAGGTCACACAATATATGTTGCAATGTTGAATCATCCTCCTTGTGTTCTTAATACTAATTCCATTGTAGAACGTCAACCTAAAGAATCCAATTTTCCATCTCTCGTTCCTGTAAAATTACCTATGAGTTTTGTCAGCGTCTTATCGTTCCAAATTACTGGTTTTAACTTTTTAACTTGGTGAGATTAATTTCTACTCGCTAGCGCAATCCAAAATTTTCTTGAATGATCCTACTCTACTTTTGACCTTACCCTAAAACACTATCATTGAAACTATGGTACGTAAGAAACAGGCACTACTTCTATTTAAAATATCTATGTACCATTCATTGACTAAGAAAACATTATTATATACTCGATTTCTAAACTCTTATTAATATTTTTTACTGTTTTAGTTTAACGAAAAAGACAGGGAGAGTCATGTATATAATTGAGGGGTTTGATTTTTATTTCCCAAGTTTTTAAGTCTTAAACCAACATGCATAAGCAGACACCAAAAAAATTTAACCATATGTCACACCCTTTGTTTTCATCTGGCTTTTTGATCATAAAAAAGGAAGGGGAAAAAACACAAAAAGTTGCACGCCTAGCTAAAAGATTCAACTACAATTGAAATCAACTGGTGCAAAATTTTGTGCTAGGCCAACCGTATCAACAAATTTGTCCTACATGATGAACACACACTCAAAAAAAAAAAATAAAATAAAAAGAGGTCAATTTAAATTTGATGTCGAAATTCCACTGAAAGAACTGTAAATATATAATAGATCTATTTGGTACTTGTTGTCTCTTCGTTAAAGTATAAAAGCAGGCATGGTTGCTAATGTGATCACTGATCCCTCATGACTTCATTTTTTTTTTTTTTTCTTTTCAAAAGAAAAAAAAAAGTAGAAAACAATTATACACACCTACCATGTTTGAGTCATTGTTGATGTCACAAATAAAATAGCAGCAGCCGTTATTCACTTGGACTTTAATTTGTTTAAATTAGATGAGTTAATTATTTTATTCGACGTCATTTATGTGAACATTTATATTGCAAGTTGGATTAAAAAGTTTTGAACTAAGGGAGTAAAGTAGTAAATTAAACTAAGCTGCTACCGAGTTTGGAGCCACCCTTTCTGATTTCCGCATCCTCGCTCCATCTTTTGGTCAATTTGACATTTCATAAGCCACAAGTTCCCACAATTTTTTTTTAAAATACATATAGAAATTTAGAAAATTATTCAACGGGTACAATTTATGTAACTATTGAATCCAACGGACAGGATTTCTTGGCTGTTGGATGGATGTCTCTATAGTTCATATTATGGCTGTTGGACATAAAGTATGGTCATCTTTATAGTTTATAGTTCAACCTCCTTTTTTTTTTCTCCTTCTAAGGATGTTTTCTCTCTATAAATACCCTAATGTCTCAAATAATTTTTCCAAGTCGTTGGTTTATTCCCAACCAACCTTCCCGTCTTCTACACAAATATCATCTCTCATTTAGAGTGGTCATCACTGGAGAAATATCCATCTCGTTAACCTACCTCGGAGGAGAAAAAAAAAATTAAGAAAAGGATAAAAACTCATTTTTCTCTCTACAAGACTACAATTATTCAAGCTAACTAATAGGACGGCCTTTTAGCTTCAATTTGAATGGTGCCCGTTGAAATATACTCCCTCCCTCCGGTCCTTATTATGATCTATTTTGATTTGTCATAATTTTTACTTAATATGTTTTTTTCATTAAAAAAAAACTTACGAAATACATTTTCACATTCATTGTGTTCTTCTAATTATTTATTAAGAAATATTTTAAAAAAAATTTCCTCAATTAAAAAATATACTAGGTGAAATTTAAGACAAATCAAAATACCTTATAATAAGAACTTGAGAAAATATCTAGTGGATCGAGAGGAAATGTAGTAACTAGGGTTTTGAATTGGACGACCTTATGATTTTCTTAAGAACTTCAATTACACTAGTAAGTATTTATCTTTCTTATTTAGGTTGTTATATATATTCAACTTCATGATAAGTGAAACGAATTCAAAAGTATTCTCGACAGACACAGCACAAGGTTATGAGGTATGTGTCAATCCACTTATCACTAGGATGAACATGATGAGATGCAGATTCATTTATAATTACATAATTAAATGGCCAAATCGAATTGATAATGTACAGTACTTATCGACAATTAAATGTCTGACTTATAATTGCGAGGACATTATCAATCACTGTGTTTTTTTTAATAATTCTTCTGACTGCAAGAATCAAAATAACTGAAGAAAGAGAGTAACATATTCTGAGTAGAAGAAGGAACAAGAGGTGCACAAATCAAAGTTACACTCCCCAAAACGGCTGAAATAAATACAATGTAGTACGTGATTGATTAAAAATAATCATCAGAATTTATGTTAATTAAATCCGAGCCCTACGGCCTGGTACAAGTGTGCAACATGTTAAACCATATGCAATCAATTGTGTTAACGTTGAGAGAGAGGTCAAATGAAGTGGTCAAAACAGCTAATTTCTGCAATCAAACACGGCCTAAACACATGCAGTTCTAGCAGGCAGACATTACCCCCACTAAAAAAAAAAAAATTTTGAAAAAAAAAAACTTAAATAGTAAAGGATAATGAAAGAGGGAGAGCCACATTTCTTTGGTAAACCACGACAGACTAACTAATATGAATTTGAATCGAATAAAAAAAAATTAAGAAAAAAAAAACTCTCCGATCAAATGTTTAATCATTGTTATATGTTCAGGTTGAAGTAAATATGTAATAAAGTTAATAGTTAAACTGACTTTGTTGCTTTACTACTTAGTGCTTATTGGTAACTTCATAAACGTTGCAATTGCTAGAACGTAATTGGAGTACTTATTTTCAAAAGTATTGCTTGTTGAATATAATTTATAATTATTAATAATATGTACAAGTCCGAAAGCTACGACTTTCAAAATAGTGTAATATAATAAGGTCGGAGAAAGTACTGGTGTATATTGAATCATCACCATCGAAGAATGTTTTCGTGCAAAGCGTTATATATTGGCTCTAACTATTATAACATTGGCGAAATTCGGCAAACCAATAGAGGTTTTAGTATAATTCCGTGTTGAATATGTCTTATGTTAATTTATCTACTTATCTTAATGACTAATATTATAGTGTGATTAGTGATCCCATTAGGCCGAATTCTTTCGATAAATCTAGATAGACGATGCTTCTTCAAACTTCAAAGTGGCGCCCTAAAAATTAAAATTATGTTTTTTCAACATCTACTTTAACTGCAAATTTCGTGAAATGTTCAAGATCTGTAAAGTAACATATTGTCTCGAGCCGGCATTTTCCTTCCCGTGAGGAACAATTGAAGTTCACGAATGCAAAGTTTTGAGAGATTTAGAAATTGTCACAAATTAATAATTACGAAAAGACATTTCCGATATGGTGGATTTATTTATTATATAGAGTCATTTTCTTGTTTCGATCACTTTCATGACTCACGGGTAATATTGAAGATGAGAGTTTCATGTCTTCTCAATTCTTCGATGGAAAACAATTTCATGGAATTCTAAAATTAACGCTTTACAAAGAACGGTCATTAGGCAGGCCACAACTCTCATTCTTGGCGTAGATTGTATTTTTTTTTTTTTTTTTTGTTGTTGCTTAACCCTCGCTATTACTTTTAAACTACTAAATTGAAGTAATTTTTTAGTGTTAAAGAGTGGTTTGAGGACTGAATTGCAACATCATAAGTGTTTTCATTAATTAATATCATTTGGATTCTTATTTGTGACGCAACGGATATTCCAATATTAGAATGTCGATCAAAGTAGCCTTTAGAGATAAATTAATGAAATCATTTCAAGATCGTAAGTGCAGCAGTGTTACCTAAGTGATTTTATCTTGATATAATTTCGTCCATAGTCTAAAATATGACGTATCGGTATTACTATCACTGTTACAAGTTATAACAATAACTACACGGAAAAAATTACACATAAATAGTTGTTTTTCTAATAGGACTATAGGAGTGATTGTTTCAAACTAAATAGGAGTGATTAATTTTTAATTTTAGAAAGGAAATTTTTTAGTCTCATTTTAATAACAAACTGGATTTATTATGTATAGTGCCATGAAATGAAAAATAGTGGCGCAACCAATCTTGTTCTTGGCCCCAATTTTTCCTTGCAACAAAAAGACATAAAACGGACTGCGGCAGTCAGCAAATTGGAGGACAAGTTTCTAATCTGGATACAGCTCCCAAAACAAGAGGTCTGCAATCACATCAGTTTACAGCAATTTAACATCTCTTTTTTCCCGTCTTTAATTTTTTTTTTTAATACTACATATAATCATTACCCGAAATAGAAACTGATGAACACCGACTAATATATAGCTTAAAAAAGAGAATCAAATGCCAGAGAAAGAAGATGAAGATAATCAATCAATCCTTCTTGATTCCTTCCAATATCCTAAAGCCAGCCACAATATTATTTTACTTTTTTTATTAAAAAAAAAAAAAATCCGCTTATCTCGGCGGTTTTGCTGCATGAATCGAGTTTAAACAGTTGATCAATTGCAGATTGATTGTACCACGTTAAGCGCATCCATGTCGGATGCAGACAAATTTTCTTTTTTCTGTCTTTTAGTTTGAAGGCAGAGACAATTGAAAACTTCTTCGAAATTTGAGGTTTATTGCTTTGGTAACCCAAATAAACAATAAGATCTAATTAAAAAAAACAACAACAACATAATTCTAATGTAAAAGAAAGCGTAGTAAAGTTAGGCATGTCCACGGTTCCATAACCGGCAGTTCTAAAACCACGATGATGTGAACCGAAATCGAACCTTGAGATTGCGGTTCCGGTTCTAATTTTGGAACCGCAAGTATTGGTTTGCTTATGATTCGGTTTCGGTTCTAACATGTGATGGTTTTTCATGTGAGTTTTATGTTGAGTTTTGAAACCAAAAGTTTAAATTTCTATTTAAATTTTATTTGGTGTCGGTTTTCATGTAATTTTATGAAGACTTTTATAATTTTAAATTATTAAGACACTTTTTTGAATGAAATATCCTATAGAACATAAAGAATTAAATTAAATTACAGATGTATAAAAAATCTTTTAGGAAACACTTGTTAACCTATAATGTAGTATCAATTACCAATGGCATTATTTCTTATCTTTGGATCAACTTATTCTTTTTATTAAAAATAATTATTAATCATTATTTACAGAATTAGACACGAGATATGTCAAACACGTATATGTCTTTATAATTTTTAATTTTTTTTATAAAATTAGTATTAAACAACTGTTTAATACAGTTAGAACCGTCGATTAAAACCACCGGTTCTCAGTTTCCTAAACACTATAACCATAACCAAACCTTCATCATGTGGTTCGGTTATGGTTCTTAAAACCATAACCATCGATTAGGTTTTGGTTCGGTTTCGGTTAGAACCGGAACTGTGGACATGCCTAAGTAAAGTACCAATGATTTTGTCAATGCCGTGGTCACTCCCCACAAGGCCACAACCACGATATGCTTGTTTTTCACTCAACACTAATTACTTTCAATATTGATGATTCTTATTATTCATTTTTAAATTTAAATATCCGAAAGATCAGTGCTTAAATGTGACACATGCCACACATTGATTCTTCTACGAAAATTTTATCAAAGGTAAAACTTTTCGAAAATGTAGATTTTTCAGTAATTATTTAATTGTATTCATGTTTAAATTCAAAAGAACCCCTGTCATGTAGATCTCATGCTGATCAATTATAATTTTTTTTTTCTATTTTTGGCTACAAATACGTACACTCCCCACGTACCGTACAGTAAATGTAATTCAATTGCTAGTAGATCTCTAAAACGTCAACTAATTTTACTTATTTTTTGAATGTATATATATCATCATAAATACTGAAATTTGTTAAAATTTGTATATCAAAATTATTCAACAAGGGGAAATAGTCCTGTAAAGATGGAAAAAATAAATACTACTCGCTCTGCCTCCAAATTATTGTCCAGTTTGAGATTTTACTTTTATTACAATTTGAACTAAAATGAAAACTCAAAGCGGACAATAATTATAGGACGGAAGGATACTAGAAAATTGCATGTTAGAATCTTTACCCAAATACTACTTAGATACGGCTCGGCAAGACAACCACCGTATTAGAAGGGGCAAACCTAAATTAATTTTTTTTCAGGTCAATATGACAAAAAGATCATGTTTCCTAATTTTCTTTACTTATAAGAATCCACTTAAACAAATGCATGTTTTTTTTTTTTGGCGATGATAAAGAAAAATTAAATCGTTCACTAGCAATATACAATTACGGCTTGAGGAAGAAGAAGCATAAGATGATCTAAAGTCTCACTTTGTTACAAGAGGCACAAATAAATCATCGCCCATATTTTATTTTTCTCGTAAAAATAAAATCTCAAACTAGACAATAATTTTAGAACAGATAGAGCATTAAGTTTTTACATAAGCACACCATCATTTTGTCCTTTGGATCACATAAGAAAAATAATTGAACAATGCTACTATGGCTCGTAATAAACAATTTTGTATTGTACGAGGAAAAGAACCATAATTTTGTTGACCATTATAGTGTACATGCAGAAATTCGAAAGAGTAAAAAGGTAGTTGCTATAGTTCTTCAGTTATCTTTTGTGTGCGCGCAAAATGATAAAATCATTTGATGAGAAGTTCAAATGTTCAATTGAATTAAGTAGTAACGAAAGGGTTTTTTTCCAAAAAAAAAAAAAAAAAACAAAAGAACAAGGAGAAAAGTCGTATGATGAACACACATTTTAAAACAATTTAATTTCTTATATTGGCAACATTTGTTAACTTTATCTTACAATTTTTAGTATAATTTTTCCACATGCATGTATGACAAAAGTTTTTTTTTTTTCTTCTTTTGTCCGATAACATAAAATTTTACAAGTGGTTCGAATGTTTGAAAATTAATAGGTTCAATCGAAGAAAATAGGTCTCAGCTCGAGAAAAGTAGTAATATTTTCTCCCATCCGAAATATAAGTTATGTTTATTAAATTAAACAATTTTTTTTTATTTTAAGTCTGCAAGAATTATATTCATTATGATTTTTTCCAATAAGAAGGTTAAACAAATTTCAAAATTAAACAAACCTTATCTGAAATTGAATCTTCTCACATTCCGCATCATATCCAAAATAATTTTACAGTTTCACTATAGGATTTATTATTATTATTATTATTATTATTATTATTATTTTTGTTAATGGAGTTGGCTCCAAAAGGAATCCGACAGTCATATAAATCTTTCGGGGTAGGCTTCTTTTCTGCTCTGTGTCACCGTCAGAACTTGGACACTATTATTGCCCATCAAAGTAATTCGTGGTTGTTCGTTTTCCCGGGAGACGACTTTCTTTTTTTGGGGCCTACAAATTAGAAGTCAATCTGTTTCTCATTCAAATAATAATCAATCACGATCGTATTAATTGGGAAAATCAAATAACAACCCCACAGTTAAAATGGATGATTTTCCGAAAATATACTTGAATTCGATTTTTACCAAAGGAAGGAATTAGGGACGGAAGCAGGAGAGACGAGGTAGAGAAGAAACACTCATATTAACCAACCGAATAATCAAGAATTCGTGAAACGAAAAAAAAAAAATCTTTAATTTAATTTATTATTTTTTTGAATAATTTCACTTTAATTATGAGTTAGAATCAACCAGCGCGGATTGAAAACCAGTCCGATAGTGACGATCAAAAGGTGTCACTTACCGTAAAAAATTTAACATAAGCAGCTATTGTATAAGGAATCGAATTTATCACGCGATTAATCCAAAATGAATTGAGAATGGGAAAGCACTACAGAAGATATTTAATTAGAAGATGGTAGAAAATAAAAAGCAGGCAAACATCCTCGTGTATATTTAAAAATCTTGTGGAGTTAGGAATTTCCTACTTATTAATCTGTCATCACTAACATACTATTCTAAGTCTAATCCAAGCCCCTAGAAACTCAATTTAGCGGGACCATGTAATAATTAAGCTTAAAGGTTGGTGAACTTTTTTTTACTTTTCTTATTTTTTCCAACGGTTTCGATTTGGCCAGCTTTGAAATAATCTACTCCCTCTGTTCCATTTTTTCAAAAAGATAGCACAAATTGAATTTTTAAATACAAATTTAAAGACTGGATGTTAATTATTATTTTTTTTTTTGGATAGAGGTAGTAACATATAAGGATATAATAGTGAGCTCTATTAACAATTCAGTTTGTTATACTCACTCCGGTTCTTAAAATAAAGTATTTTGATTTGTCATAGGTTTCACCTAGTACGTATTTTTAATCGGAAAAAAAAGTTTGAAAATATAATTTCACATTCGTTGTTTCCTTTGATTGTTAGGAAATATTTTTAAAGTATTTTTGTCAATTAAAAATGTGCACTAGGTGAAATATAAAACAAATCAAAATGTCTTATATTGAGGACCAGAGGGAGTATGTCTTACATTCATATAACTTTTACAAACTTTTTTATCATGGTTGAATTGCTACACTAACAATATGAACGAATTGAATGAATAATAAACTAATTAAATTTCACCAATTTTACCATCGTTTTATTCCCATCCGCAACGGGTTATGGTGTGAACTGTGAAGTGTGTTTATTTCTCCTTTAATTTTGTTATGAGAGAAAAAGGAAGTAAAAGAAGACTGCTGGGGTGCACGTCATGCACGGTGGGTTCAGGGTTTTAATTTTCCAAATTCTAATGAATTAAATTTGAAGATTTTTTTCCCCCTTTTTTCCCTAGGAGTATAGATTTTGGTTGACAAATGAATAATAATAAAATGATAAAACCATTAAAAAAAAAAGTTATTTCGATTAGTTGCAACTTTTGACCGTTGGGATCGATGGATTTTGAGGGGGCTTGAAGATATGAAGTCATGATCCTTTCAACTCAATTTGGAGCCAAGAGTATGAGAGTATGTATTGACGATCTTTGTTTCTTTAATGTGGACACGTTGAAACTACATTGGAATTGTAGGTTTGCATTTTCTGCATTTAGGAAAGGTCAAATTCCTGTTTGTTTTTGTAACTACATAACACAGTTAAAGTGAACATAAGTTAAACCTTGTTTATTAACGATTTACTTTATCGCTTGTCCAATTTTTTCACCAGCTAGTTTTACCTCAATCTCTTGTGTCTTCCCTCTGGATCTATTGACGGTTCCTGTAACGCGATAGATAGTACTCCCTTTGTCCCATAATTATTGTCCACTTTACTCAAAAAATGTTGTCCTAAAATTATTGTCCAATTTGACTTTTTATGGATTAAGTTACATATTTGTCTTTAGTAAAAAACATTATCCATAAAATCTTAGTGGTTAAACAATTACTTATGTAGCGGTATATCCGGTTATTTAAGGTAAAATATAGTTAAGTTTGACCAAAAATAAAATTTTTTATTTTAGTAAAACTGGACAATAATTATGGAAAAAAAGAAAGAAGTATTCTTAAGTAATAATTATGGGACAGAGCGAGTACTTTTTTAGTATTTAACCAGTGATGTTTTACTTATGTGTACCTTAACCTTTTCCAATTTACTTTCCATTTTTGGCAACAAAAAACTTCCTAAGGTTTCTATTACTAGTAATGTTGTTGCTGTGGAAGCGCCACTTTTACTAACCAGCAATAGAAAGTCAACCGAAAAAAAAAACAATACAAAATTGAAATATCATCAAACTTCATGTTTGAAATGGAAGAAGATTTTCTTACTTAAGAATACTTCTTTCTTTTTTCCCATAATTATTGTCCAGTTTTACTAAAATGAAAGATTTTATTTTTGGTCAAACTTAACTATATTTTACCTTAAACAACCGGATATACCCTTACATAAGTAATTATTTAACCGCTAAGATTTATGGATAATATTTTTTACTAAGGACAAATGTGTAACTTGATCCATAAAAAGTCAAATTGGACAATAATTTTGGGACAAAATTTTTTGGACAAAATAGACAATAATTATGGGACAGAGGGAGTATAAGACATAAATTTAAATTGATCTTAGTAAGGACAAGATGGAGTTTTTTTTTAACCCAAAAAAAAAAGGAATATTTAGTTGTCCATATGTGTCTATGGAATATAAGAATAAAAATGAAAGGCAACATTTAATACACGGAAACATATTCACTATTACTACCATCAATGCTTTTGGAAATTCTAAAAATATTTATTACCCATATTAATAGTATCTTTAATTTTTAATTTTTATCAAAAATAATTGTATTTTTTGTGTCAGAACAGATTTATTGATTTTCCCTAGTTAGATACTAAGGCTTTGTTTGTTTCATTTTTTATTGGTTATTTCAAATTAATAGATTAATAACTGTCTCATCCTAACATAATTTTTTATATTTCTAACACACATTTTTACATTCCTAACACAAAAGACACCTAAAAACACACATTAAAAAAACCAAATAAACATACCTTTAGATTTATGGAGGTACAACTGTGAAGGAGAGTTGTAAGTAACAGTTATAGCAGTTGTACCTCTTTCAAATAATGGAAACCATTTCGATTGATGAGAAAAAAAAAAAGAAAAAAAAAAAGAAAAAGAAACCCTTCCAAATAATGGAAGCCATGTTGACAAAAGAGCCTACGAAATGTGCCTCTTTCTCCTCCAACTTTTTGGCCCCACCAAAGGGCAAAAGCCCATTTTGGACCGGCGTTTATGAGGAAGGTTTTGGTTGGCACTCCAATGCATTCTTTCCAAGCCTACCGGCAACTTACCGCTGACAAAAGAGATTGCCGATGTTTTGCACGTTTGACCCTTTCACATAATTTATAGTGTCAATTTGGTCCTTTATATTTACGACCCCATACAGTGAGTGTCCATTCATCCCCCTAATGGGTTTCTTATTTTTCAATAATAATCCAATTATCGCAAACTACGTATCTATCTATCTATCTATCTATCTATATACTATACTAAGGCAAAAATCAGAGAGAGAAAACTAAAGGCATGGAGCACATGGCACCTAGGATTTAATCCTATGTGGCATTTTCTTAATTTCTTAGACTTAAAAATGCACAAAACAAAATAATAAAACCAAAAAAAAGCAACTAAAATAATTTTAAAAATATAATAATAATAAAAACCGAATCCTTATTTTCATGAACCAAATCCTAACACAGAGATTGATTGGAGAGAGTACCAAATCCTAACAAATTTTAGAGAAATCTGCATAATTCTTGTCACCAGTGTATTTAAAATGTCATTTTAAAAAAAATAAATTCCTGTAAACCCAGAGGTAATCATGTTTAAAACTGAAATCATTACATATTTTATAAAAATACAAAATTTATGTAAAAATGTCTAAATGTGTATGCTCTAACACCTAGTAATTTTTTAATGACATGGTTCGGTTATTAAATCTATGACAACCACTACTTCTAGGTAGATAGAAATTGTGATTCAATTAATATCTTCTCATCGGTGACTAATAAATCGTCAATCACCGCACCAAATATCTTCTCTTAAAAGAGATTGTACATGAATTCTTTAAATCTACTAGGAGTTTAAGTTCAAGAAAAATATCATAATATTTTATGTCGCAATAAAAAATAAAAATCCATATTTGTTTTACATTTTGTATTGTACTTTTGAGATAATAATATTAAAATAGCACAAAAATCAATATTTAATGTGTCCTAGTAAATCTTGTAAAGAATAATGGTTTTCATACTAAACAATTTGGTGAGATGAAGTAGTAATATATTTATAACAACAATCTACTGGCCACCATAATTACTGCCTTACTGCGGCTATCTTCCATAACCATAACAAGATACGGACCATAATTACTGCCGCTATCTTCACTAAGCTCATCGAATTCTTTTTTTTTTTTTTCCGGGGAAATAGATAAATGGTTGACTTAATTATATGTGTGTATATATATATATATATATTGTATTTATGACATTTAATCGTCGAGGTTGTCTAGTCTCCTTAATGATTAAAATAAAAATTAAGTTTCACTTTCCAAATTGTTGCACGTAGACGCAGACGATACCGTTTAATATTCCCCCCAGAGAAAAAATAAAGATTCTGCCACGAAACCAGAAGATAAGTTAGCACATTAGGTAAAGTGGAATAGGAGTTTCAAATTTTTACTAGTCCAATCTCCACTGTCGCAATTTCATCATATGGGCTACTATGAATTTTCTTTTATATTAAAAAAAATAAAAAGCAATACAACGAAAAAGTATTAACATCATTAATAAGTTTTCGCCAATTTAAAAAACGTAACAAGAACATAAACATATATTTATGTTTAGTTCGTTTTCTCAGTGTGTATTTTTAAGTATTTAATGTAAAACTTGGAACTATTGTACATAAGTTTCACTCGATTTATGCATCCTGATAATATTGTAAGGCATGATAAAGCGATGTATCTCTTAACTGAGTGATAGATTGTGATGTATTTTCACTAACCAAAATAGATGTAAAAGAATGAGAATCTTAATTTTATGTCTTTTTTTTTGTAGTGGAAAAAAATGGAAGAGTCAAAATCCCAAATTCCTCCCTATAATTTATTTTGTGGTTTGTTTTTTGAAAAGCCAATATATTTTGTGGTTTTGGGAAAAGAATACTTGGAAGATTAGATGAAGAGAGTTGAGAAGAATAAAATAATATAGGGAAGGAGGTGGGAAGAGACAGACACAGATGGAGAAGGGCAAGATAACATGGACATGCCTCTTCTCCCTCTCTCTCTCTCTACAAGTGAGTGAGAGAGACACATTTTAGTGTGGGAAGAAAAAAAAGGGCCACTTGGGGAAGTTTGCAAATTGAGAGATTATTTGTGATAGCAACAACAATTTAATCATCTCTCAGTAACTAAAATTTTCTGGTATATTACACACGCGCTGTCCAAAATTAATATCGTCTAGTCTGAAATCAAATACGACACACGAATATTGTAAGACAGAATTTTACACACAAGTGTTTTTTAACCGCTGATATTTTTATTTGAATTCGTATTTTAATCATTTTTAGTTCAATACCTTCACCGCTTAAACCAAATTGTTATTTTTTCTTTTTTTTAAAAAAAACGCAAATGAAATGGTTAGCTCAATAACTCCAATTTGCGTAGTCCCTTTTGGTCAATTTTATCTTTTCTTCATTAAGGAGTTTTATTTTGTGTTGACTACTCCCTTAAAAAATTGGTATAAAAACCCCTCCGCCTCCCTCCTCCTCCTCTTCACTTCCTCTTTCTCTCTCATTTCCAACACTGAACAGAGAGAAAACCCTTTCTCTCTCTTCTTCCTTTTTTTTTTTTTTGCCATTTCTTTTTTCTTCTATTGTAATCAAAGAGGTAAAAAACCACCCGTTTTTGGTTCTGTTTCTGTTTCTATTCTGTTTCTGTTCTCTGATTTCTGTTTCTCTGTTTTCTGTCTCCCAAACTTTTTTTTCCCACTCATTTCGTTGTGAGTAGTTTTCTAGGGGATTGTAATTACTCTCATTCAATGAACCGATTTTCATTTATTTAGTAATCTAAAGGAGAAAAGGGGGAAAAAAAAAACTGCAGACACTAATAATTTTACGCAGACACACACACTCTCTCTCTCCATTCAAGTTCTCTTATCTTTCTTTTTGGTGCTTTGGCTCATCTATAAATATATATTGATACAGGGGAGAATTGGCTGCAGTGAGGAAGCTTTTGAGTTTGTGAGGAACCCAACTCGTCATCATGGGGGGTGACAAAGCTCTCAGTCTTGAAGAGATTAAAAATGAGACTGTTGATTTGGTAACAAACTCCTCCTCCTCCTCTCTGTAGTAGGTTTCGTAGCTAATTGAATTTTTTTGATATGAACAGTTGATGTTGGCTTGTGATCTTCTGCTCACTCCATGAAATCGGAGATCTGTCGAACTAATTTCCTTTTTTTTTCTCGAAACCCTTTTCAGTATTACCCCCATTTCCCCCCTTAATTGAATCGTTGTTGTATCTATTTATGATTGAATTTTAACTGATGATGATATGTGTTTGATCTTTTTTCTGTTTTTGCTCTGTTCTATTGGTTAATTTGGTTAGTTCTGCTGGCAACTTGAACGTATTTGCTTTTTTTCTTCTCTTCTTCTTCTTACTCCATCATCGTCCAGAGGAATCTAATCTGATGCTTTGCTTCCTATAGATTATAGGTGCCCACTGAAAAGAAAGAAAACCCACCACTTTACAAGTTGTTTCCGAACCAAATTCCATCCAATTAGACAAGTTCTTTTTCTCCTCTTTTTTTTTTTTGTCCTCAGGCCTAACTTTCAATCCCAATCCCTTGTATTTTATTTTGTTCCTTTTCACAGCTTCTTTTTTTTGTAGTTGTTTATCTTTGACACGGCTCAAATTCATGGGAGGAATCTCTCTTTTTTCTTGTTTGTGGTTTACGCCATAGTTACTGATTCATTAAGTTACCTTTTTATGCATGGAAAATCAGATGAACTCGATTTTTGAGAATATAATCAGGAATAATTATTATGTTTTTATTGTAATTAATTGCTTCCTTCTTTTTGATTAATGATTTTTCCCCATCTGGGATCTCGGCGCAGCTCATGTTTTTTATGACGGAAGTGTGTAATTCAACGGGCAAATCATATGAATCTGTATTTAATATAATTTGGTAGTATGATTGATTTATGGAAATTAATTTAGGCCATGTTTGACAGGCACGATCTGTTCTGATAGTTGGTCAAATCTTTTGTTTATTTATAATTTCTAAAAATGTAATTCAAGACCAAAAAAAAGTAGGCCCTTGGCCGTTCTTATTCTGATTTCTTTATTTTCCTCTCTTTTTTTTTCAATTTTTAGAAAAGTGGAAAAACAGAATACTGAACTGAATTCACAAGTGTCGTTGTTTTCTTGCTTCATCCACTCTACTTTTTTGGTCGTACAAGCTGTGTGTACTGAAATTATAGTTAGCATCCAAATTAGCCCGTTTCAGCAATTGACGAAAAAACGGTCGCTTTTACTTGACCAAACTTTTGCTGTGTTTACTTATGGCAAAGTGTTATAAATATGATCGAAAAACCTTACGGATATGAATTGCATTTCTCTGTTTTGTAAGTCCTAATCTCATAATGTTTTGACATTTCTACAGGGATGAAAAATATCTCCATACGACCAACCTAATGGTAGTAGACTACTAGTAATAGTGCACTAGTGGGCATGTTCTTCTGTCCCTAGTAGTGTGTGACTGTGTGTGATTGAGGACCCAAAAGAGTATAAACAAAAGCTAATTTATGAAATTTATGACTAATCAGGCTCTCAACCTTTATGACACCTAACCCAATTACATTGAAAAACTCACTCTAAAAGTAGATTTCTTCTTCCTTTTTTTTTTTTTTTGTCAGTTTTTGGTGTATTTTTATTTCCCTGGTCTTGTTTTATTGTGGTAGTAGTACAAAGTACTTTTTCCGTGGTACTTTCACAAAAAAATGGGTTTGGTTTTGGATTTTTTCATCCAGGTCCCTGCCTTTAACGGTTTTTTTCTGACTTTTAACACATTTTTTTTTATATACTACAATATACATAAAAAGGAGCACTGTGCTGATTACTGCTGACACGCACCGCTGTCATTAAGTCCTGATTAAATTTACCGCTGAGGAATCTGTGAAAAAAATGTTTACAAATCTTACCCCGTGAATTTTCCCAATCTTTCAAAGATACCCTTTGGGTGATTGGGTCCCATCATGTGTGAGAAAATCGTGAGTTTTTCTCTTTTTTCTTCTTTTCTTTTTGTGGAAGCGCGTGAGTTACACGATAAAGGGGAGTGGGGCAGGGTGGGCGGCAGTGGGGGGATTGCTACTGTTCTTTGTGAAAAGGAATCTGAGATTGGGGTGGCTGTGATTGGTGGGATATCCAAGGCCATTCTTTTTTTATTGTATTTATTTTTTTTGGAAAAGATTATTTGAGGAATAAATTCTTTTTATATTTTGTTTGCTGGGTCCATTTATAGTGGAAAGTCAACTTGGATGACACGCTCTTCCATATGGAAAAAAGTGCATTCTTCATATCTTAGCCATTCTTCATGTGAGTACGGCCCATTATTAAAAGTGATCCACTATCACATTAAAAAAAAGTAATAATGATATTTTTAAAATTTATTTACCGATAAAAATAATAATAAATATTTAATCGGTGACAAAAAATTGGTAGTAGTAGTATTCATTCATGGTTAGATTCTAAGGTGATGGACCAAAGCAATCCATACTCTTTACTGAACCTTACATTGTTAAAGGACAATACTAAAATGAAAACCATATTTGATATTCAAGATCATGCATGCATAATTTTGATAGCTACCATAATATTGTGAAAGTCTTGTTTTGTTATGATGACATGAAAGATGGATTTTGTTAATTCTGAATGTTGTTAAACCAAGTGTGCCTGACTCATTTTGTGCGGTCTCGGTTATCCTCTTTCCAAATTGCAGGAAAAGATTCCCATTGAAGAAGTGTTTGAGCAGCTGAAATGTACCAGGGAAGGTTTGTCTTCAGAGGAAGGGGCCAGCAGGTTGCAAATTTTTGGCCCCAACAAATTGGAAGAGAAAAAGGTAACTGCAGTTTCTTTGGTTAATCATAACTAGCTGTGTTTGTTGAGTGTTTGTTTAGCAGTAGCTTTGATTGATTTACTGCATCTTGATTGTGTTCCCCTCATTCGTCTTTCAGGAAAGCAAAATTCTCAAGTTCCTTGGATTTATGTGGAATCCACTCTCATGGGTCATGGAAGCTGCAGCAATCATGGCTATTGCCCTCGCTAATGGTGGTGGACAGAAACCTGATTGGCAAGATTTCGTTGGTATTGTCTGCTTGCTCGTGATCAACTCTACTATTAGTTTTATTGAGGAGAACAATGCTGGAAACGCCGCTGCAGCTCTTATGGCTGGTCTCGCTCCAAAAACCAAGGTAGTACGAGCACCGTTATTTACCGATACTAAAGAACATACTGCATTGTTGTTTGTGTTGGAAAGTAGCTGTCCGCGCATGGGACCTTATGCATATTTGTGCTTGATGACTAGGTGCTTCGAGATGGCCGATGGAGTGAACAGGAAGCAGCTATTTTGGTTCCTGGTGATATTGTAAGCATAAAATTGGGAGACATCATTCCTGCTGATGCCCGTCTTCTTGAAGGTGATCCGTTAAAGGTTGACCAATCTGCCTTGACTGGAGAATCTCTTCCTGTCACCAAGAATCCAGGAGACGAAGTTTTCTCTGGTTCAACATGCAAACAAGGTGAAATTGAAGCTGTCGTAATTGCCACTGGTGTTCATACATTCTTTGGGAAAGCAGCACATCTTGTTGACAGTACCAACCAGGTTGGTCATTTCCAGAAGGTGCTGACTGCCATCGGTAACTTCTGCATCTGCTCCATTGCATTGGGTATGTTGATTGAGATAATCGTCATGTACCCGATCCAGCACAGACCCTACAGAAAAGGAATTGACAATCTCCTTGTGCTCTTGATTGGTGGTATTCCCATTGCTATGCCCACTGTCTTGTCTGTGACTATGGCCATTGGATCACACAGGCTATCTCAGCAGGGTGCCATCACAAAGAGAATGACTGCCATTGAAGAAATGGCTGGCATGGACGTGCTCTGTAGTGATAAGACTGGCACTTTGACTTTGAACAAGCTCAGTGTTGACAGAAACTTGGTCGAAGTGTTTGCAAAAGGAGTTGATAAAGAGCATGTTTTGCTTCTAGCTGCAAGGGCTTCCAGAGTTGAAAACCAGGATGCCATTGATGCTGCCATCGTGGGGATGCTTGCTGATCCAAAGGAGGTATGTTGTTTTCCCCTTATCATTCATTTCTCTTACTGATTCCCAACTCCCCACAAAAACCCCCACCCCCCTCAGGTGAAGGTATTCATTTTCAATTTTCTGGTTTTAGGCACGAGCTGGTATAAGAGAGGTCCACTTCTTGCCATTCAATCCAGTCGACAAGAGGACTGCTTTGACTTATATTGATAATGATGGAAACTGGCACAGGGCTAGCAAGGGAGCCCCTGAGCAGGTTCTAGTCAATATTTCTTTTAGCCTCCTTCATGATTATATAATAAGCATGGTTTAATACATATTCTCAATTCAAATTTTTCTTATCTTGTTTCTAGATTCTTGCTCTTTGCAATGCAAGCGAAGATATGAAGAAAAAGGTTCACTCAATTATTGATAAATATGCTGATCGTGGGCTGCGGTCGTTAGCTGTTGCAAGACAGGTATGCAGCTGCAAAATAAACTACTGATTTAACGGATAATGGCACTGTAAATATTTCTCTTATTTTTATTAATTTACTGTTTCACATATTTATTTTCTCTGATTATTATCGACAGGAAGTGCCCGCAAAATCAAAAGACAGTCCTGGGGGTCCATGGCAGTTTGTTGGGTTGTTACCACTTTTTGATCCTCCAAGACATGACAGTGCTGAGACTATTCGCAGGGCCCTCAACCTTGGTGTTAATGTTAAGATGATTACAGGTAATCACTGATTCAAATTCCTTTTCAAGCTGAGAGTCATTTCATCATGTCTTTGTTTTATCTTATTTTTCTTTATTTAATTGAACTTGGCAATATACAGGTGATCAACTTGCAATTGGAAAGGAGACTGGACGTAGGCTTGGAATGGGAACAAACATGTATCCTTCAGCTTCCTTATTGGGGCAACACAAGGATGAGTCAATTGCTGGCCTTCCTGTTGAAGAGTTAATTGAGAAAGCTGATGGTTTTGCTGGAGTGTTTCCAGGTATGAGGAATTTTTCTTCTGCTTGTGTGTCATGCTCTAGAGGTATACACTACAGGATGCAAGTTAAGTATATTTGGAAATAAGTTGTGCTTTTTAATGTCTACAGAGCACAAGTATGAAATAGTGAAGAAGTTACAAGAGAGGAAGCACATTGTTGGAATGACTGGTGATGGTGTAAATGATGCCCCTGCACTGAAGAAGGCAGATATCGGTATTGCAGTTGCAGATGCTACAGATGCTGCCAGAAGTGCATCAGATATTGTTCTTACTGAACCTGGTCTAAGTGTTATTATCAGTGCTGTTTTGACTAGCAGAGCTATTTTCCAGAGGATGAAGAACTATACAGTAAGTTCCTTGTTTGTCGAAACATGCCAAACTTCTTTGGTTGATAGCTTCCTAACTCCCACACCTATTATCTGTTGCAGATATATGCAGTATCCATTACCATTCGTATTGTGGTAAGTGAACTCAAAAGTTTACACCCTAAGATTGTATCTTTGTGATCAGCATGATCAATTGATTATACTGTTCATTTTGTCTGAACTTCTATTGCAGTTTGGATTCATGTTTATTGCTTTGATATGGAAGTTCGATTTCTCTCCCTTCATGGTTCTGATTATTGCCATCTTGAATGATGGTAAGATTTCTGCATGTTAACCGAAAGTAATGAGGTTGAGGTTTTCTTTTACTGGTTACGTTTCTTTTGATTAATGGATATGTTTCTTCAACCAGGAACAATTATGACAATTTCAAAGGACAGAGTGAAGCCATCACCGGTCCCTGACAGCTGGAAACTAAAAGAAATTTTCGCTACTGGAATAGTGCTTGGTGGTTATCTAGCATTGATGACTGTCATATTCTTCTGGGCCATGAGAGAGACTCATTTCTTCCCAGTATGGATGATTTATCTTTTCTTTCGACTTCTCTTTTTATGAGTTATTAAACTTTTGTTGGTTAAACATTTTCTTTTTGTTTGAATTTTCTGTGATGATTCAGGATAAATTTGGGGTCAGACATATTGGTGACAGTGAGCATGAAATGATGGCTGCTCTTTACCTACAAGTGAGTATTGTTAGCCAGGCTCTGATTTTTGTTACTCGATCACGAAGCTGGTCCTTTGTGGAACGCCCCGGGCTACTGTTGGTGACTGCTTTCATCATTGCTCAGCTGGTAAGACTTCTTGCCTTCTGCAATTCCACTTCCTGTATAAAGTGTTCATGGATTTATCATGGTGTATTGTACTTCTTAATTAAATCCTCTTGGTTGTTCTCTGGTTACTTTGTATTACCAAGGGAATATTGAGGTTTCAAGGTAGAATATAACTTTTCAGATTGTTTTGGCAAAGAAATTAGATTCTGAATTTACCTTGATATCTCTTTATGCTCAATGCCATTTTATGAACTGAAATAAGCACCATTCATGTATGTGAATACTGTTTCATTATCTGTACAACATATGAATATAAGACAAAATAACTGAGATGACGAATTGAATCTGACAACTCCTATGCACGCTCATTGTTGCATCTTGTCGCTGTTGAGCTAGTAGTGATACTTGTTGGAATCTTTGGACTTGCAATTTATTTCTTTCTTTCAAGCAGTATGTTGTACCGTTTGATATCCTTACTCACTGAATGTCATCCTTGATATTTAGGTTGCCACTCTAATTGCTGTTTATGCCAACTGGAGCTTTGCAAGAATCAAAGGATGTGGTTGGGGATGGGCTGGAGTTATCTGGCTTTACAGTGTAGTGTTCTATATTCCACTTGACTTCCTCAAGTTCTTCATTCGATATGTATTAAGTGGAAAGGCTTGGAACAACTTGCTTGAAAACAAGGTTTGTGTTCATCAACTCGTTAAAGAATAGGAGCTTTCCTTTTCGCCCTTTATATTCTTCGTTCAATCTTTTGATCAATTTTGTGCTTCTTCGCAAAATAGACTGCTTTCACCACCAAGAAGGATTACGGGAAAGAGGAGAGGGAAGCTCAATGGGCTGTTGCTCAGAGAACTTTACATGGACTTCAACCACCCGAAGCCACAAACATTTTTGAGGAAAAGAGCAGCTACAGAGAGCTTTCTGAAATCGCAGAACAAGCTAAAAGGAGAGCTGAGATGGCCAGGTAGGCAACTGTTCTGTCTTGACACAACTACAGCCTGAAAATTATGTTACATAGGAATCTGACCTTAAAATTTTTTTTCTCTTTGTCTTGTGTAGGCTTCGTGAACTGCACACGCTCAAGGGTCATGTCGAGTCGGTGGTGAAGCTGAAAGGTCTGGATATCGAAACCATCCAGCAGCATTACACTGTTTGAAGAAACTATAATTTTCATGAAGAGAACCAGATGATGGCGAAACAAATACTATTCATAGATCGCAGAAGTGGCCATAAAAACTTATAATTTGGTGTACGAGGGAAGCAAACCATGTCTCAGAGCTCCCTTTTCTTGTCTTCTTCGTGTGGTTATAATTTTAGAACTGCCCACAAAGTTAGGGTTCTGCATAGGTTTTCTTGATCTCATAGAGAAAGAAGTAACATCTTCTGTAACACATCCTTTTTCCTCTTCTTTCTACTTGGACTCCCTCTTACCCACAGTTCGCTAGCATGCATTTTTACCTTTCTTCTTTCGCTTCATCTGCGTTAGAAACTCTGGATGCGATACTGAATAATGTAACTTACTGAAAACCTTCCAATTTTCAACTTAAGAGATGCCGTTGTCAATGAAAATAGTCTCTGTTTTGTCACGTTGGATGGATCATTCATTTTCTTCCCCGCAATGTTTTATATATATATATATATATATATATATATATATATATATATATTTTCTCATTGTCCTTCTCATCTTTGCAAGTAAATATTGGTTTGGTTACAGATATGGGATCTCAGTATTTCTCCCATTTGTAGATCTTACAATCAGTAATAATGAGTTTTGTCATCAATAGATTTCCTAAACAATCTTGCAACGAAGTTAGCTACTCAAATTACCAGTAAAGTAATCATTTTTCACTGACCAAAAAATTCTCTATTTGCATATATTACATGATTTGCCTGTATTACTATAAGTCTCAGATTTGAAGTACAAAGTACAATTCCCGGAGGTGGAAGATGCACTAATAATCATCCATATCGTCTTCCCGTGATGAAAAGAACCTCCTAATGGCCGTGGAAACAGCCCCCAAAACCAGCAACAGGAAGAAGAACTCGAAACCACCACCAACGCCGACTGCAACACTAGGGCCTGGCGCGAAGAATGAGAATGGCGACCAACCCCAACCACCGTAAAATGGAACACTGTATCCACCATATCCATACCCACCAATTAGAGGTGGAGCAACAGGTGGATTCACATAAATATTGGTCCTGCAAGTTTAAGATGCACGCGTTAGTTCAACGATCGTTATGTTTTGTCACATAATCTGCAAGATCAATCAATGTCGTCTTCCAGGGGCCTCTGAAGCAAACTTTTTCCCAAAAAAGGCGATATGGAGAGGCCGTAAAAGAACAAGCAGAAAGACTAAAATGGAGAAATGAAGAGTGACAGGCAAGCGAAAGCAACAATTACGGAACAAAGACGGAATCCAAAAGGTAGGTTACAACTAAGGATAGCAAAATAATATTGATTATCCAGTCACACTGTGGCCAAAAGAAAAAAAAAAAAAATAGTCTATTCCAACCCCGTGCCATAAACGAAAAACATTCAACCACCATAAAATTTGGCATACAATTGATTCTATAAGTTAGAACTTAAAATGAAAACATCCCATTTCTGCATTACTATATCTTGTCCTTTAAAAAATAATAATTGTTGCTTACTGCCGGCCAACGTTACTAATGAGCTTTGCGTGTACTTGCTTACAAGCAGTTGCCTTCAAATTCAAACATGTTCTTGCTCTTTTGAGTTACTCCGTTTGAATTAAACAAATTGGACTATTAAAATGGGACGGAAAGGATTAAGATATAGAATCTTGACCCTTCTTTCCGATCCTATAAACCGACATATTAAAAGAGATTGCCGTATTTACACAATCCAAAGAAATATAGCAAAAGAATCAAACTAATCTACACTGAAATGTAACCAAGTAAGAGTCAATGAAGCAAAATATTAACCTGGAATTATTGTTGATCCTTGGAGAGGAAGCACGAGGAGCTGATTTGAAAGCCTGACCACCAATACGACCACCTGATTTTGCTGCAAATGCAGGTTCAATACCATTAACTGACCCCATCGCAAGCACCCCTGCTGCCAATGTCACAACCGCCAACTTAGCCAGCTGGTTTTCATTCTTCTTCCCAGAACTGCACAGAAAAAAACACCAAAAATTAAGTTCTTCAATCAACAGTTTCTAATCATTCCATCAATTTAGTTAATTCTGAATCACTACTAAAATCATACTAATGGTATCCAACCGGTAACAGAGTGCAAAGCAGACTTTTTTTTTTAATATATAAAAAAAGTTATATGTTTGATTACAAACCTGGAGGTGGATAAATCTTCTTTCTGGTCATCTGGGTTGTTCCGGGATGATGAAATAACGAGTTTACTAGCTGGAAAGAAGCTGGATTTTCTGGTGGGTTTGAAAGTTGAGGTGAGTGGATTAAGGTTGGAGAAGAAGCTACTGTCAATTGCAGCCATGGACATGTTGATTTGGGAAAATTGAGGCAAACACAATACTAATTTGAGCTGAATATGAAAGAATTTGGAAACTGCGAGCTTTCTAAATGTCTGCTCAATTTGGTAATCCGAAGAACTGGATATTTTCTGGGTTCTCGTTTTCAGGGCGGAACTGGGAAAAATATTGGGGTTGAATGAAACGAGAGGCTCATACTATTGGATGATTCTGAAATGGACACGTGTTGTCGTGCTAGTGGACGAAATAGAACCTTCAAGAATATTTCGATATTTTCCTCATTTTTTTCCTTTTGTTACTATTAATGTGAAAACATATGTTCTACAATCATACCTTTGCGACTGTATCCAATGGAAAATATATTTGATTTAGTCTCATTCTCGTAATATTTGCTAAATTGCCTCCAGTACGGCACTTAAAGGAAAAATATATTTACACAGATATTAATTATACGTTGTACTTTCAGAATACTTTTTGATAAACTTATAAAAATATATTGAATTTGTTATCGAGTGAAAGTAATTGAATAGATCCATTAGAGTATATTGAATTATCAAAGTATCATTAGAGTATATTGAATCCCTCTACAGCTAGAGTATATTGAACTTTTTAGAGGGATTCATCAGAGTATATAAAATGGTTAGTGATTTTGTCATGACACTTTCTAGCATTCAGGATAAAAATATGTATATCTTCCAAATTTATCCACTATGAAGTGAAAAGTCATTTATCTTCTCCCCTGATCTCGGTATTATCTTCACGTTTCTCTTTGATATCCTTTCCCCTCCTAAATAATCAGATATCTCTCCCTCAAAAATAATTTTCTTTGTGATCACAAAATGGTTACTAGTATACAACAACAAATAGGTTAAGTTAAACTAAATGTCTAGCAAACCAGATGAATACTCTGCTTCTTTGAGGGGACAGACAATGCACCATCAATGAAAACTGGAGTTGTGTCATCGTCCTTCGGGTCAGGAGCAAGCTTTCGCAATTGCATACGATTACAATTAGCATAAGTACTGACGACTTTATGATCAGTATTAGTAAATTCTATTTTCTTCTGAAAAATCGATATCTCAACGTCTCACTCTGACAAATCTGATAAGGAGGACTATTATACTGCTGTCTTATGGCTTCACAAACACCACCCTAAAACCCTCACTTGCAATATATCCTCACTTGTAATATAAAACCCTAGAATGAATTTTGCCTCGTTCAGCAGTTGAGCCGGAGAAAAAGAACGTTGCAGGGAAAGAGAGAGAGAGAGAGAAAGGAAGAGAGAGATTAATCAATTAACTGACTGGAGAAGAGGAGAGGATAAGATGCTTTTTGACTTCAGAAAAGGTAAATTTGGAAGATATGCAAATTTTTGCCTTGGATGCTAGAAAGTGAAAATCAGTAGCCATATAGAATTATCAAAGTATCATTCCTTGTGAACGAGACAGTTTATTTATGGAGAATTTGGTAACGAGTGAAAGTAATGGAACAAATACGGCTTTAATTACGTTTGGATTTTTTTTTTTTTAATGATGTAAAACTTATGATTTTTCTTAGGTCATTATTGATTAAAAAAAATTGTGCACTAATATATTTTTCCAATCACAACTTCAAAATAAGTGTGCCAAATTAAATGCAATTGTTAGAAAGAAAAATGAAAAAGACTAAAACTTAAGGAGCAAAGTGAAAGGTAAGAAGAAATTGAAGGATGAGTTGCGTGATGAATAAATAATGGTGTATATAGTGCTTTATAATCAATAAATGAAAGATAATACTAACACTAATAATAACGAAAAATAAATAAAGAGAAGAAGAAGATTCAGTTCTTAATTCCGTCCTGGGCTATAGCTAGTAGTTTTGAGCATAGGGGCCGCGGAATAGTAGTTGTACCTTTCCTCCTCCTCCTGAGTTGTACCTTTTTTTCTCAGTCCCCACTGTACCACCACTCCAAATCACCCCCCTCATCTCCGCGAAATTTACCGAATCAGGCCAAACCCATCTTCCTAAAACCCATTTCCAACCCCAAGATTTCATTATAAACTAGCTAATTCGATTCGATTAATGCATTTCGTATTGTTCTTTTAGGAAGAAAGGATCCGGCCTTTTTATCGAGGGGGAAAAAATTTTAGTGCTCTTCTTAATTGATCGGTTTTTTTTTTTTTTTTTGAGTGTTTCTAATGTCTTCGACTCCGCAAGCCACGGCTGCACCGGCGGCGACAGCAGCGCCGGCGACGGTCAGGGCCCCGGCTACTGTTGCTCCGGGAAGTGCTGCTGCCGCAAGTGGGAGCGGGAGGGAGAGGCTGCCGATTGAGTTGTGTAAGGGCATCAATGGCCTTGATAAAATTGTTCTCCGGGAAGTCCGTGGCAGCTCTGCTGAGGTATACTTAACCGACACTTTCTCCGGAACTTTTTGGATTTTTTTTTCCCCTTTTCTTCTTTCGAGGAGTGGGTCATTGTAGGAAGAAACTTCCCTGTTTTTTACATTTTATTGTCGTTATTCGCTGTCCTCTGATTGGATGATGTGACTTTGTTCGGTCAGATTCTTGGGAATTTAGTGCTTTGATTGGCTGGTTGGGGGGGTTCTTGAAATGGGTTTTGGATATTCATTTTATCTGTTATTTTCTCCTTGGATGTTGATTCGAGGATTACTTCTTGATTTATTTGATGATAAATTGATCTCAAGATCCCGTATCAAAGTTAAAGAGAGACTAGAAAAGATGTTCTTGATTTCCGCTGCAGTTTATAGAATTGGTTAGATTTCACTTTGTTCATGCATAACTGAGTTCTATGGTTTCTTGTGTAAGTTGCTAGTGTTGGATCTGTGACGGGGTAATACAAGAGAGACTGAGTTCTGTTGGAAGGTAGGCAGTTAGGGAAAGTCTGGGTTAGTTTGGTGATGTTCTCTCCATTTTGCATTTTCTTTATGTTTCGTGGAAGTTGGGTCTTCCTTATGGGGTCATTTTGGACTTTGTGCTGGACTCTGTAACTATGTAGAGTTGCAAGATTCACTGGTCATGTGTGTCGTATAACATGTTGTGATATAACCCATTAGATTGAGAGATCTTTTCCCTGTGAGGGAGAAAGATCCGACAACAGAAGTGGTATTCTTTTTTGCATAAAGTTAAGTTATGTATTCTTCTGCCACTTGTTTGCCTCTCGAAACTTATAGGAAAACCAATTGTTTGCAAGGAGACTAGAAGAGATGTATCCAGAGAAGTAGGTTTATCTTTAATGTTTGTTGTGGAAGTTTGCACATTGTAGTTTCTGCATTGTTGGCTTGCTTATGATTGAAACACCTTATCTATTGGGTTACAGTTATTTTGCGCACCAAAACAACTTGCTTGCATCCCCAAAGAATTCATGGTTTAATTGAAAACTCGGATACATAGACCTTAACCAAGTGTAGAAAAATGATAAATAGCTTAGGCTACATGTACTATTAGTAAAATGTAACACGAGTTCATAAAAAATCACGTTAATCAGAAAACTTGTGGCTTTCTTTTGGAGTTTCACACATAAAATGTGATTGACATGGGCCTTCTTCACTTTAATCATTTTCTGATCTTTTTTGACATATGTAAAGGTGTAAAGGTGCAAAAACCAAATGATTTCAGAGATATTTGAAGGTGTAATTTAAACCTATAGTTCTTTGTATTAGAGAATTTCTTCTCACTAGTAACAAGAAATGGCATATACCTTATATTCAAGCAGGTTATCCCAGACCAGCTTACAGGCTCCCATCCAGATGCAAAAATAAGTTAGTGTCATAGCAGAAAGGCAAATTGTGCTAAAATTTTTATGCTATGTATGGGTGATCATCCTTTTTATGAGTTTTGTTCGTATTAGTGCCGATGTTTGTAAATTTTCGAGTACTCTAAGATATTGACCATGTTTCGTTATGTATGGATTTTTGGAGTTGTTCAAACATTTGGGCTCACTAAAATATCAGTTTTTGATTAGCATTGTTCAACCTGTTTAAACTTCGTCTCTCATTTCAGGTGTATCTGTATGGAGGTCATGTGACATCTTGGAAGAATGATCACGGGGAGGAGTTGCTTTTCCTCAGCAGCAAGGTGATCTGACTTTGAAGTCATGAATTATTTATTTATTTATTGTTTTGTAAGCTTAGTTTCTTATGTGAGGGTATGCTTGCTTATGGACCTAATTTATTCTCGACAATCAAAACTGCTGTCTGATCTAGTCAAGCTACTTTGTTTATGACATTCTAAGACTGTGCGTCATTATTAGACTGCTAATCATATAAATTGGTCCGTAGCTTTTTTGTTTATGATGCCTATGAAGTTCATCTAAAGTCTAAACATGTCTTTGATCAAATTACAGAGTAATCCAGCTTTAGCTTGTATTTTGGAGTTAGTTCTAGAAGGCCCTCACTACTTTTAAAAATTACCTGCTTAGTAATAATGTTATGGGTGGCTTCCTTTAATAAACTCTTTCTTCCACCAAGTGTACCATTTCTCTTTCGTACTGTTTCTTTCTGCAAACCTATATGTTGACAACACTGTTGGTCTTTGGCTTTCAGTCTATACTTCATAATTCCAGTTTCATTGTTGAGGAACTGGATTATTAAATTATCATTGTTTATTTTTTTAATCTGTTGGCCTGTAAATACAAGTTTGAGTGGTTGGAGGTCATTCTGTTGTTTGTCTCCAACAATTGAAGGAATGTTGATCAAACTTTATCTCAGCAGTATTTCACTGTTCTTTTTCTTTTTTAATCTTGATAGGCCATTTTCAAACCTCCGAAGGCAATTCGTGGAGGAATTCCTATATGCTTCCCTCAAGTATGTGACTCTCAGCCTTTGCCATTTCAAATGTGCTCCTGTTTTGGTCATTGTGAAATAAAAATGGTTGTCTGCAGTTCTCCAATCATGGATCTCTGGAGCAACATGGATTTGCTCGAAACAGGATTTGGAGCATTGACAATGATCCTCCTCCGTTTCCCACTAGCACCTCTGCTAAGGCTTTTGTTGATTTAATTCTCAAGCCCACAGAAGAAGACCTGAAGATCTGGCCTCACAGGTATATATGAATTCCTGTTCTTGTCCGGTCATGCAATTTTAATATAAATTTTTTGCCAGATTTTGCTTAATAGGTTTTTACTCGTTCGGTAATTGTCTGCTATCTTATGTTTGCAGTTTCGAGTTCCGCTTGAGAATTAGTTTGTCACCTGCTGGCGATTTGATGTTGACTTCTCGCATCAGAAACACCAATGCAGATGGAAAACCATTCACATTTACATTTGCATATCATACTTATTTCTCAGTTTCAGATATCAGGTTGTTTTTTTTTTTTCTTTCCCTTCTGTTATATTGTTAGTTTTCCTTTTTTTACTCTTTACTAATTTTTCACATTGTATAGCTTATGATTGCATCATGTCCTGTATACATTTTTATGTGCTTTGAGAAGGAATGATTAAACTTGGCTCGGAACATGTACAAAGCTGTAGAATAGTTATGATTACGAGAGCGAGGGGAGGCGAAAAGAAAACTTTGAGTGCATGTAGAGACTTTACTTCTCCTGACATCTTATGTGACTTAAGCATTAAACTTAAAGGAGTGAAAACTTTGTAAATTCATTTTCAGGAGTAAATTTTTCCGTATACAAATCAAAGTGCATTGCTTGGAAACTCTTATAGGAGGCGACAATATTATTTTTCTGACAAGCTTTTTGATTTTGCTATTAGTAAATACAGAGGATTCTTTTATAAGCAATAACTTGACTATGCTCTTAATGTTGCTATGGTTATTTTTTCTAATAATTGATGAAGTGCTAGAAATATATTAAAATACAATCGGAAGACCAACTGGAGTAATGGTTTAGTGTTTTGAGAGTGTCAAGTGTGACTGCATTATTTAGATTGTTTGCAAGAATAAGAAAAAGCAACCCTAAATTGGAGAAAAGAGGCTGTTTTATCTAGTTACCATAAGTTTGTATTTACGGTAGAAATTTCCACTTAGTGTTTCAGACTTCCTGATTATGTATGATGTCCTTTAGATGGCTCCGTGTTGCATATTGTTGAGTTTTCATTATTTTTCTACTGAATGAACTAGTCTACTCTGAGCCCAAGTCTCCTTTTGACCCTTTCTTCTTGCCACAGTGAAGTTCGTGTTGAAGGATTGGAGACTTTGGACTACCTTGATAACTTGCAGAATAAGGAACGATTTACTGAACAAGGAGATGCTATTACTTTCGAGGCTGAAGTAAGTTTTGGTTGATTTTAAGTTAGCCTGATCACTTGGCTTGTTTGGTATAGCTGAAGATTTTATTTATTGATTGATTGATTATTTATTTATTTTTTCGGGTTTGTTGGTCAGGTGGACAAAATTTATCTTGGAACACCCACAAAGATTGCAATTCTGGATCATGAGAAGAAAAGAACATTTGTCCTTCGTAAAGATGGACTCCCGGATGCTGGTATGTTTGAAAAAAATATGGTATTTGCTTGACTGTGGTAGCTATTGGTTATAACTAGCTGAATTACCTATACATACTTACTAATGGGGAAAGATTCCTTCTTAAGTGTACAATCAATGCGGGAAATCTTGTGTGCCTCTTTTTGTCATAGAGGTAGAGAAAGTTTTGAGGTGGAAACTAATTTATATTGATAAGTATGTTGGTGGGAATTTTAATTTTAAAGTTGACTGTCAATTCTTCGTAAGGAATATTAGGAAAAGAAAGGAACAAACGTGGATTGTCTTTTCATTTTATCTTATTGGTGCTCAGGAAAATTTTAGAGGAAGTTAAGAATCAATGAGGGTTTACTTTTCCATTTTATTTTTGTATACGCCGTGGTCTAGCTCAATTTTCTGTTCTGGTGTTTGTGGAGTCAGTATCATACTTTCCGGTTCATTCTATAGCTGCTTTCTTTGTGGAAATTCTTTGCTTTATTATAACCTGAATTTGTAGTAAAGCCACTGCCATGGCAGAGCCATCAAGTGTTTTGATGGTGCTGGCTGCTAGGCAAGTAAACTTTAATTCAGTACTATAGACCTTATTAAGCACTGCGATGAAACTTTATTTATTGCTAGGGAGGAATTGGAAAGTGGGAGTAATTATTCAGTGAGTTGGACAGCCAACAATAAACATGAATAAAAATGATGGTAGCAGAAATGAGGATGCTAAGATATACTTGTGAAAACACTCGAGTAGAATAAGTAGTGTGCCCATTGGAAAGAGAGAAGATGAAAATGATAGAAGACACTTAAGCTTGTTTGGATGTGGGAAAGCGACTTTTAAATTCACTAGTATAATGGTGGAAATTGAAACTTAATGAACTCAAACCAAATGAAGAAAAGGAAAACCTAGACTTGGCTATATACTGTATGTTTTCACCAGAACAGTTAATGATTTTGAAGAAACAAAATGCAAATGTTTATTGATTTTAGCCCTTTGATGCTTAAATAGAAACGAAATGGATTTATTTATTCTTTCACCATCAATCATCCTTCCAATCCTGCCTCTCCCACACTCGAACTGCCATCATGCCTCCGCTATAACCTCAGTGACCAAAAACCCAGGTCAAGAAAGCAAAATAAGTTCTTCCTGGATCTGAGTAGCAATGCGCAATATGTTCGGTGGAAACATTGTATGCTCTGGTAAACCTTTCAATTTCTGCAGGGCATTTCATTTGATCATTTTCAATCAGCTCTCTGTGTGTTTTGTTTTTGTTTCAAGTCTGTTACTTGTTTCTCCTCCTGAATTGTCTGGAGGAGGAACGAGTACTGCAGATGGCTGGTAAGTGCAAGGAAGATTAAGGAAAGTGAGGTAGATGCAGGAGATTAGGGAAAAGAGGAACGGGGTTGGGGGAAAGGGATTTTGTTTATCTTTGAATTTGCCCCTAAGAAAAACAATTTTAATTGATTTCTAGACACCGAAACCCCTCTCAGCAAGAGATGGTGTAATTATATCTCAATTTAATTCACGGGAATTGGGGCTTCTTTTTTTTTTTCCCCCTAGCAGGCTATATGTTCATGGCTGCTAGCTTGTTTTATAACTAATAAATCAAAATGATATTTAGTTTGCTGGTGGTTGTTCAGTGGTGTGGAACCCTTGGGAGAAGAAAGCGAAGGCAATGGCTGATTTTGGTGATGAAGAATACAAGCACATGTTGTGTGTGGAGGCCGCTGCTGTTGAAAAGCCTATTACTCTAAAACCTGGTGAGGAGTGGAGAGGAAGGCAAGAACTGTCTGCTGTTCCTTCCAGCTATTGTAGTGGGCAACTTGATCCTCGGAGAGTTCTTCTAGGCAGCTAGGAAATGCTATGTGCTAATTCATATAATGTACAGGTATTGAATATGCACCACTTCTCTTGCACTATGAGATGATTCAGGTGTGTCCATTTTGATTTTCTTTTTTGATGTGTGATTATTCATGCATATCAAAAGCGTTGCCTGCGGCAGACATGTGGCAAATAAAGCCTTTTACGCAAATTCATTATGCCACATTTTCGTTATGGAATTTCTTTAAAATGTTAGTATTACAGAAAAAGTAATATGGTGATACTTGGCTATATCAACTGGCGTTGTGTATTGACAGAATGGATAATCAACTGGACAACACTGAAATGTCCAAATTCCCGGAACAATATAGCCTTTCCCTGTTTTAGCATTGCTGTCAAGTTAGCAAACTATTGGTTATATGCCAAATTAGAATGTGTCGTGCCTGTAGCTATGGTCTTTTGCATACCCCTTTCCGTTATTCGAAAAGTTTGATTATATTACTCTGGCTGTGCATGCAGGTGCTCAATTGCAATATACTGTTGGAGTGCAATGGCGACCTCTGTCCAAGACCTATCTGTTGCGTTATCCCTTATTTTCTTTTTACGCTTTTGTTATCCTTGGGTCGGAGGCGATTATGGATTAGTAAAACTGTGGAATAATATTTTCTTGATAGTAATGGATGCTGACTTTTTTACCTGGCTTGGATGGCAAAGTATTTGTAAGGCAGCAAGTCTGGTATTTGGAACAAAAGTAGGTCGTTTCCCTTCTGAACTTGAGCCTGTTCTATGTTTCTATCCAGATCGAGTTTGGGTTCACAACCTGGTGCCCTAAAGTTTTAGCTTTCGAAATTGATGCTATCATACTACAGATTGAAGTAGTTACTTGTGTTCTTATTTTTGGGGTTTCAAATTATATGCAAAACTGAAGTTAGGAGTTCCTAAAATGTTAAAATATGTGAAGTAAGACAATAATTTTGGGGTGGAGGAGAGAAATAATCATGCATGCTTGATTTTCATAAACGAAAGGGACCTTTCTTGACGAAAAATCTGGCTTGTTGAAACTGGAAAACTTTTCCTAAGCTAATAAGTGTAAAACACGTAACCAAATAATGATTTCCTTTACGATGATTGAAACAAGATAATATTTCAATATATCGTGTCTTCAATCAACTCTGCCTTAAACCGGATCTATGAAACTGAAAGGTGCATAGAAAACCATATCCGTTCTTAACAGTTCGTCCATATGGAACAGTTAGATTGTAACATGTTAGAAAGATTCTTGCGTGTGAAGATGAAATATTACAATCATTCATACATTTCCACAGCCTGCCAAAACACAAATGCACGCCTGGTTAAGAAAAAAAAAAAAAAAAACCAATAGCACAGTTGTCTGTTTGGCCAACTAAAAAATTTGTTGGTACGCCCATGCAAAAGTCTCATGTAAGCAACTGGGGAAAGCAAGCAGCCTCAAACAATGCTTATTCTTTTTTTTTTCTTTTGCGTTGAACATCCGTCGGTCTCTGCCCCAATGTCGTCCAGATTTTTCTCACTTTTGATTAAGAAATCGCCGTCGATCGGTCCTCAAACCCCAGTTATTTCATTGTAATAATAACTCGTGGAATGCGTCAATGATGCTAATGAGATGCAGTGACAGATTAAGCTTAACCAATCTGTTTTAGATCAGTCAGGTAGCGATAATATATCTAAATTTATGGTAAGATATTGTTATTCGTTAACATCTTGATACTATTATGAGTATCATTGTATTTTTATGCACATAATAAAATGTTATACCATTTCCGAGTCGCATTTCGCTCTATGTTTACATAATACCTACTTCCAAGTTCCAACTCTAGGGTAGATCAAATTAACATTATTTGGTTCTGTTTTGTTTCTTTTGTCTTCCACACGCTCCTAAAACGACCTCTTGTTTTATACTTTGGAATTTAACTAACTCGATGTCAAATGGACCGACAACTATGATCCTCCTAAAACCTAACCTAGCTAGTGGTCCAAATACACGTATTTTAACTTTAAACTTACTACTATATAGTACTACTGTATTATGTAAGTTTCCAACTCACCCTATCCAGTCGGATTACGAGTTTCATATATTGAGAAAGTACTTTCTTTTTGCCAGCAATTAACATTTGGAGAGAATGTCTAGTAAATGCCCTTCAGTTTTGCTTCTTTCTCTCTTTTTGACATTAATTACTACTACTACTACTTATGCTCAATTAAGTGCAAACTTCTACTTCAACACCTGCCCTAATGTTGAGCTCCTAGTCCGGAGTGCAGTTCAAGCTAAGTTCCAGCAGACATTTGTTACCGCTCCGGCAACTCTCCGCCTGTTCTTCCATGATTGTTTCGTTCGGGTTTGTCTTATATATATATATATATATATATATATATATATATATAAAATATGATCAACGCATGAATCTCTTTTGATTTGCATGTGTAGGAATAAATAGAAAATCTTATATTGTTTTTGATGTATAATATGTGTTAATTATAGGGATGTGATGCTTCCATCATGATCGCATCACCTAATAACGACGCCGAGAAAGATCATCCCGACAACCTTTCACTCGCCGGAGATGGATTCGACACCGTGATCAAAGCCAAAGCAGCCGTGGACAGCGATCCTCGGTGTACTAACAAAGTTTCATGTGCAGACATACTAGCCTTGGCCACCCGAGAAGTGGTTTCTTTGGTACTACATACAACCTTAATTTTAAAAAACATTACATTAATTAACCCGAAGTTAAAAAAAAAAAATTATGTCACATATATATAATAATAAGTAAAAAACCATGAATTTCGTTAACATGAATTTTTGCAGGCTGGAGGACCATTTTATCCGGTGGAATTGGGGCGGCTTGATGGGAGAATATCTAACATGGCAAGTGTACAAGGAAGTCTCCCGAAACCTGAATTCAACTTCGATCAGCTCAATGGCTTGTTTTCTAGCCATGGTCTTGACACCACCGATTTGATTGCGCTTTCAGGTAAACACTATTTTTAAATACGCAAGCATTTTTTGATGAAATTTCCCACTTTAATAGAAATATTATATACAAAATCGTTTAATGTTGACATCCATGATTAGTGATTGATAATACTCCACTCTGTCCGAAAATGATGTTTTCATTTGAACCGAAAAAAATGAAAATCCATTAAAAAGAAAAAAAAAATGAAAGTCCATTAATCGTTCATAATAAGTTAAAACTTTGTTTGTCTGCTCGTGATAACTTTAACCACCACATGTAATTCAAATCAAAAGATTCAAGAACTGGAGAAAAGATTTTTCGTGACTTGATTAAAAGCCATCGATGGAAAATGGCAATTTGACTGATAAAAGACAAAAAATGTAATCTATTTTATATTTCGAGGTAATTCCTTAATTAATATAAGATCTTGTGTGACACTTTTAATATTATTACACTTAACTTATTATCCTCAGTTATTCGACTAACGTCTTTATAATTAATACTAAAATCCTTGTGAAATTGTGAGTAAACTCTACCATATGATAGTATATATATGCGTAGCAGATATATATTTATTGAAAATTGTTACTTCTGTTCTAAAATAATTATCGTGTTTGATGTTTTCGAATTACTATGCTCATGTGAATTTTCACTGTCGTTATCAAATCATTGTGGGGTTTATTACATTACTCTTTTCTTTTCCATTAAATTTCAGACACTAACATTTTGCAATTTTTGCTGTTCTTCCAAAAAAGGTGCACATACAATTGGATTTTCACACTGTGGCAGATTCTCAAAGCGGGTTTACAACTTCAGCCCGCAAAACGCCATTGACCCGACCCTGAACCTAGAATACGCCATGCAACTGAAACAAATGTGCCCGCAACAAGTCGACCCGACCATCGCCATAAACATGGACCCAAATACTCCAAGAACGTTCGACAATGTTTACTACCAAAACCTTCAGCAAGGGAAGGGACTGTTCACCTCTGATCAAACTTTGTTTACCGACGGCCGGTCGAGGGCCACGGTGAGCCAGTTCGCCACCAATCCGTTTGCATTCCAGCAAGCTTTCATAACTGCCATTACTAAGCTTGGTCGGGTCGGAGTGTTGACTGGGAATCAGGGTGAGATTAGACGTGATTGCACCAGACCAAATTAACTATAGTCACATTGAACAAAAGAATTGTTTGTTGGTAGTGTTATTTTTGTGATTTGTTTCGTATGATTGATGTTCTTTACATCCATAAATCCGGTGAACTAATAAGGTTAATATCTCTCCAATAATTTATTGTTTGAAAGAAAAATGTAACACCCAAAAGGGTTCATCTTTTCGTGTTTTCGCATGTTAAAATTTTTGGAGACCCTTGTTTGATAATTTCTTAGTGAATTTTTCAGGCGCTTTCCCTGAAAAATACTCCTGAACTCAGAGTAGATAAATCTAGGCTTCTCTATTTCAGGTGAACAATTTATAGGTATATTGGATTCTCAAAATCCGATTTTCTAATTTAATTAGTAAATCAAATTTCCGAAATCCGACTTTCATTTATTAATATAATATTAATTTTCGTTATTTTGGCAAAGGAAAAAAGAAGGAAAAAAATTAAAATCGGGTTTTAAGAATCCGACTTTATAAAATTAATTTTTTTTTAAAAAAATAACTTTGTTTTTGGCGGAAAAATTTAAATTGAATTAGAAGTATAAGTCGGATTTTCCAATCCGATTTACTTTTTTTTTTTTCCAAAAAATTAACCTCTACGCCTTTTTTCCGAAGTATAAATCAATTTGCTTAGTGATCATATATATATATATATATATATATCTAATATTCTGAAACCAAAGATGTTAAAAATTCTAGCTGAGTAGACTTGCCAAGTGTCGATGGTAGACGACAATAACTGCTGATCAAGGACCGATTTGGGAATCAAAAAGACGTACGATTTCTCAAATCTGATTATCTTTTGCTTATAAATTTTGACGTAATGTGTTATATTAGAGAATTTTGGAACATCAAACATGAGATGTTATATACTTCCTTTTCTTTCTGTGCATAACTAGTTACTATTCTGTATCGTAACTTATATGTATTTAAATTTTTAAGGAAGCGTAATTTTGACTAGGATTGGATTCTCACTTTTATTGATACAATACTCTACTTTACCATCGCTCAAATTAAGAAAAAAGAGAAATTAAAATGAAGAAGTATTTTGTAATTATCTTGGCTTCCAAATTGTCATCGATTCCATGATCGAGAATTGTGTAATATCAATTCTAATTTCAAATTCTGTAAATTTTACTTACTAAACAAATGAACACACCTACTTAGTATATTAATTAATCACAAGTTACTTCTATTACTAATTACAGGCAAGGACCTATTTTAGAATATTTTCCCAATAATAGATACAGTATAAGGACTCAAGGTGGTTGATCAATCTTCATTGCTAATTAGTAGTATTTTTTTTTTTTTTTTTTGGAGAAAAACGAAATTGCATTCATATTACTGGAAAAGGTCCATCACCGATTGATTTACAAAGCTTGGAGGGTCACTCCATGTTGTTTCAATAACATCAGATGATTTCGCAAATTTGGCAAAGTTATGAGCAATCACATTTTCTTCGCGTCGAACCCAGGATAGCTTTTGGACAGGAAGGTTTTGGCACATGCGTATCACGTCATCAAGAACCGGGGAACATGAGCTTGGACTATCGGAATCTTGAGCAGCAGCAAGTATTATGATTGAGGAATCTCCTTGAACCAAAACGTCCACAAGATCAAGTTGTCGACAAAGTAGCAATGCCTCACGTAAAGCAAGAGCTTCTGAAAGACAAGGGTCAACAACGTTGGGAAATTGACGAGCCAAACCATGCAAAAATTGTCCTGAGGAAGATTGAATATAAACTCCAGCTCCTGCACATCGGTTTGAGCTTGAAATTGATCCATCGAAGAAAACCTGGATAGCATTTGCAACAGGTTGAAAAATAGTATTCATCGCTTGCAATTCAGGAAGATCTCTAGCTTGATTTGTTGATGTAGAAGCCAAATCCTGAACAACTCTGCTAGCATGGAGAACAGTAGACCAAGGGGTAATGTTTTTTTGCTCAAAAACAGCAGAATTCCTTGCATACCAGATACCAGAGAGAAGAGCAACAAAAAATGATGTTGATACAAACGTGTTTTCAAGAATTATTGCTCTAAACCATTGCTCACAATTGGGACGTTTCAGTTGTGAAATTTGCTGATATAGACCTGTAATTCTGAATGTTTGCACTGCATATGAACAATCAAAGAAGATATGGCCATTGGTAACGGAATTCTGATTACAGAAGGGGCAGCTATCATCAAAGGTCACATGTCTTGCAGCCAGGTTTGATGGGGTGGAGAGCAAATTGCTGCATAGCCGCCAAGCAAATAAGAGAGTTTGGTTTGGGAGCTTCAACTGCCACATTCTCTCCCAAATAGGATCCTGAATACCCACCGGCATAGGATTGGAATCTTGGACATGATCACTGAACTGAGGAGAGTACAATAACTGATAGTATGCTGACTTAACTGTATGATTGCCCTTTCTATTGAAGTGCTATATCCAGCGATCATGTGATTAAGAGTGTGGCAAAGCCATAGATAAAATGGCAGAAGCTTCTTCAGGAGGGAATATGCAACGAACCAGCTCTCGATTCCAGTCGCTTTGATCTGCACTAAACAAGGCTGAAACATGCGCATTAGCTAACAAAGGAGAAGGGGAAATTGAAGATATGAAAGTTGGCTCCAAGGGGATCCACTTGTCTCCCCAAATTCTAGTTTGCTGTCCACTTCTAATCTGTATGCTGCGCCAAGTTCACAAAGGCCTGCTACCAAGAGTTGCATCAAAAAATTTCTGATTAGGGTAGTATTTGGCTTTCAAGACACGAGAAAGCAAAGTATTTGGAGAAGTAAGCAAACGCCAAGCTTGTTTACTTAGCATGGCGATGTTGAACGCTTTATAATTACGGAAACCAAGACCACCATCTCTTTTGCTATGAGCCATGTTATTCCATGAAGACCAATGAATTTTCTTGCTGTCCGCCGAATCACCCCAAAAAAATTTGCTGGACATAGATTGTAGCTCATACAGAATAGTATCTGGAAGCATAAAACAGGACATTGCATATGAGGGCATCGCCTTGATTACCGATTTAATGAGCACTTCTTTGCCAGCTCTAGACAGATTTTTTGAACTCCAATGATTCAGTTTTTGCCAAATACGATCTTTGATGTTTTGGAATACTTCCTGCTTGTTACGGCCAACTACAGAAGGGAGGCCAAGATACTTTCCATGACTTTTCACCTCTGGAATACCCATGATACTGCAAACTGAATCTCTGATGGCAACATCCATGTTGGGGCTGAAAAAAAATTCCAGATTTTTCCAAGTTGATGCTTTGGCCAGAAACTCTTTCAAAAAGTTGGATTGTTCACTTCAAATATCGAGCTTCATCCTCCGTTGCATCTCCAAAGAGCAGAGTATCATCGGCGAATAAAAGGTGGGATATACATGGAGCATTTCGACTAACCACCACACCATGGATGCGACCACAACTCTGAAGGTCCTGCAGTAAACATGAAAAGACTTCCGAACATATGATAAAAAGGTACGGAAAAAGAGGATCACCTTGACGAACTCCTCTTTCTGGGAAAGGATTGCCAAATTGTTCACCATTTAAAATGAAGGAAAACCTAACGGAGGAGAGACATTGATGGATTAGATTAACAAAAGGCTGAGAGAAACCTAGAGCAAGCAAAACAGATTTTAAAAAACACCATTCAATACGATCAAAAGCTTTGCTCATATCTATTTAATAGACATTAAACCTGATTTATTCCTAGTACGAGTCTTCATGAAATGGTGAGTTTCATATGCTAGAAGAATATTATCAGTAATGAGACGACTAGGTATAAACACTGATTGAGATTCTGAAATAATTGAGAGAAGCAAAAGACGTAACCTATTAGATATAATCTTAGAACATAGTTTATAGGTTACGTTGCATAAAGAAATAGGCCAAAATTGAGTTATAAATTCAGGATTTTTGACTTTAGGAATTAAGACAATATGAGTATAATTTAGTTGGGGATCTAAGATTCCAGAATTTAAGAAATTTAAACAGAATTTGTAACATCCACTCCAACTATATTCCAGAATTTTTTTTATAAAAAAGTGGACTCATACCATCCGGACCCGGCGATTTGAAGGGTGCCATTTCTTTAAGTGCTATCAAGACTTCATCCGACGTGAACTCTTGCATCAACCGGTTATTCATCTCCAATGTCACTTTTGGCGTTAATCTATCAACTGCCTGCCTTATTTCAGATTCCCTTTTGGCATTAATCTATCAACTCCTTTGCTTCCATTTTAGGTTTTCCCTTTCGCACAACATCTCCAGTTGTTTTTCCAGATTACCAAGTCGAAGACGCTGAGGATCATCAATCCTACTCCTCTGTAAAGACAAGATTTCTTTCTTCAACTCATCAATTCGTTTATCAAAACTCGAACCCTGATGCCTACTCCAATTCATCAGTCCAATGCAAACATTTTCTAACTTCTCCTCAATCGAGTCAAAATTCTGGTTCCAACAATCCTCAATAATCTTCTCACAGTCCTCCACTTTAATCCAATGTGCCTCAAAACGAAAAAGGGCGCTTTCTTCGTAAATCATAAGAGCTAGGGTTTCGATCGCGCAACTGAACATACAACAGCATATGATCAGAAGAAAACATTGGTATATGCCTTTGCTCCATGGAAATAAATCCCACAACTCTGAATTGCAAGTTGCTCTGTCCAAACGAGCACGTTGGGTTTGCGGATGGGCTAGAGGTCTCTGCCAAGTGTATTTATAGCCTTCAAAGCCCATATCATGGAGTTGAAGTTGTTCCAGAAAGTTGCGAAGAAGCTGAATTTGCCAACCAGCCCTAGCTCGCACTCCTTGAAATTCATTCTGAACTAGAACTTCATTAAAATCACCCAAAAAGATCCAAGGGCGATGGTTGGATCAAAAATTAAAGAAAGGTGATTCCATGCCTCCTTTCGTAGAGATACATTGGATTGTCCATATATAGTAGTAACTCGAACCTCCTTCCCTTGAAACTCAATGTCAACATCGATAAAACGATCCGAATAAGAGCGTAAGCTCACAGTAATATCCTTGCTCCACAGCAACGCAAGACCACCTGAACTGAACGCTTGGTTGATCGGGTGTACTTCTCCCATAGATTCCTATCTCTTTATTATTAATTTATCGATGTATTATTAATTATCAATTTATCGATGTTCTACTCAATGGCTAAAATCTTCCCTTTTAAACTCCAAATTTATTGGTGAAAATTGAATCCGAATCTAACACCAAGAAGTAAAACGCCCTAATAATTAGGTTGTTATTCAATTTCCGCTCTTATTACTTGTTTATAAATAGGAAAAAATGGGTTTCACTGTTTATTTTTTGTTTAATCCGAGTCTAACACTATAAATGGAACTAATTATATCGGATCCTTTATTTTTTTGTTTAAAACAAATACAATTTTAAGAGGATTTGGAGAAAATTTTAAATGGAACTACTTATACAATTGAAAATCTCGCAACCCATGGTGATATTGAAGCCCAGATTTTTTCTTTTTCTTTTTTGCGCATGTCTGGGGCTGGGGAAGCTGCAGGGCATGTGAATTTTCCTGCAATGACAGCAAAAGACAAGTTTGAATGCTATAACCCGGTGAAGAAACCCGGCCCGGTTTGGATGGAAAATGTGTTGGCAAATTTCGGTGAAGAGTATGTTCAATTTTTTTTTGATCCATTTGCTGAGGGGGCAAATCCCACCCGAGTATAAGTTTGCTAAGGAGTTCTTGAATGTGTGTGATGCTAACCAAGATGGACGGGTAGATTATTCCCAATTCTGAAAGTATATGGATGATAAAGAGCTGGAATTGTGTATATGATTTTTCAAGCTATTGATGAACAGCATAACGCGATTGCATATTGCCTGAGGAACTCTTGGATGCCCTTTCCATCTTTTGGATTTTATGTCTGGAGGAGTGGAGCTTCTTTGGGTTTATGAATGTGGCTGTAATTGTATGCTCAGATGCAGATACATGTGTATTATGATTACATGGATCCTTTAGCATCTGCTTGCTTAGATTAGTTAGGTTCTTTAGCATTTTTTTTTTTTGCCCAAGTTTAGTTCAAATCGGATTCCCAGTAACCGATTTGATCATTCTGTTTAATAACGGGAAAATCGGATTTTACAAATCGGTTTTTAATTTTTTTTTTCCTCCGAGCAAATTTTCATAAATATTTTCCTCAGAAATATTATTATTTTTAAGTAAAATCGGATTCCAGAAATCCGATTTTATCTTAGTTGTGATAAACTTAATTAATTATATATACTTAGTCTAAATCGGATTTCTGGATTCTGATATATAGTTGAAGTCGGATTTTGAAAATTCGATATGCTTATTTCTGGCTACTCCCTTCCCGTATGCGTATTTCTGGCTTTTCCAATTCTGGAAACATTTTTTTGGACAAAAACTCTGAATTTTTTATGAGATAGCTAGATTTGTAAGAACCCGGAAAAGTGATTGTGAAAAATTAATGAATTCAGTTGATAAGTATAGTTTTTCTAAGAAAAGAATTGTAGTTGGAAATATACGTGCTTAAAATGATGAACAATTGAAGTTCTGTTGATGAATCGAATAATATGAGTGAGGCAAGATTGAATGATATTGTTCAAGAAAAATAAAATTTTAGTTGGATTTATATTTGACCAAGAGCAATATACATTGCAAAGAAGGGGAAAAAAAAAACTAAAATACAGAAAAATATCAAAGAAAAACAAATTTATTTTAGTACAACGACGGGGGAATAAATTTTTTTAAATTGGAAAATTTCATTAAATTTACTAGAATCAACTAAGCCCAACTGGTTAAAAACAAACTTAGCAACGAAAAATAGATTTATCACATTTGTTATACGAGTTCGTATGAGTGTTATGATATGAGTTAGTCCATTTCTAAAGGTAGAATCCAATACAAAGAGAAACATGTAGGAAAATAATTTTAAGATACCAACTTACAACATTATTATGTGGTTATGGAACTCCCTATGGTTATATTGTTGCCATGGATTTTTATTGCCTGGAATGTAGCAAGCAAGTTGGTAAGATCGTCTCTCACAAGATTAGTTCCAAAAAAATAGGATTATTTAGAGAGGAGGAAATATTATAAATAAAACAAAATAAAATGTGGTGTTTGGTATTCATATCATGCAAAAACCACCCCAAAACATTTCCAAATGATGATGAAATTCAGAACACATAAATTTCTTCTTCATTTATGATCTATCTACATTGTTGAGAAGCATTCTAAGCTGGATGGAGTGTAAAATGCAAATACAGGCCTAATAATCTTCTTGTATTTGCCTCCTGATATGAATCACAGAAAAGAAGTGGTTAATTTGAATGTAGCATTTACAGGTATATAAAAGTACAAGATGTTTACTGAAATCGATCAAGAAAGAAACTACGGATCACTTCCCTCGATCAAGTGGTTAAATAATCTCCTGTGTTTATTCAAGTAATATGATCAAGGAGTGATTAGATTCTAGGAGATGGTACTTGTATGATTTTGTTAACAAAACTACTAAATATCTAAGCAGAACATAAATTTCTGTAAAAGGTTATGTTCTGTTCAAACTCAGATCTTGGAACTGCCAATTTGATATTGTTTTATCTTGTTTCTGTGTGGCACTGGAGCTGCTCAAACTAGGACTGTTGTCACAAAGCTCATCCCTTGTGTCTATTTTCATTAGGACTGAATTGGAAGAAAGCTGCAACCTACTTGAATCCGAACCCAAACCTTCCAGTTCTAGGCTGCAGATCTTCCTCTCTTTACTTGATGGTCTCTTCCTACTTTTGGTACCACCAATACTGAGAGTCAGCTCCACATCTATTTCCTCATCCGATCCACCCGTGTTCATTGGCATACCGGGTAAAGGGCGGTGGCAATTAGGCCTTTCTTGATCCTGTTCTGCAACCCTTTCAAGGTAGAAGGCTTCTTTGGCTATTCTCTGGCTCTCCCCTGAACAGCTTGCGCTTCGTTCTCCTGAATCGTATGTTGAACCACAAATTGGGAAGTTGGACCTGATGTCTTGCATTTGCTTCTGCCACATTGTAAATTGAGAAATGTTGGCATCCTTCATGCCTAGTGGACTGCATTTATATTCCTTTTGCCTTTTCAGCTCACACATCAGCTTCATCTGGCGATCATAAAGCCGATGAAGCTCTTTCACCTAGAAATTCATACATTTTTTTATCCAGATAGAGTTAGTTCAAGTCCTGAGGTAATCATTAACAAATTTATGCAGCTTATCTGTAAAATTTCAAATGGATACTTCAAGTTTTGAGGCAATTATTGGACTATGACAGCATGTCTCTTAAGGATTCAAATTAGATGATATTACTTTAATCGAAAAGTCAATGGAGACAAGTTGAATGAACTCTAGAGAATGCATGGACATATCCTGATATTGCTCCCATATACTCTAAGGAGACAAGGCATAGCTGGCTCTCATATGGGACTAATACTATATTCAAGGTGAGATCTGAAAGCCAATAAAAAAAAAAAAAGGTGACAAACACATCCATATCTTCAACTTGCTGAATTTTTTTAGATTCCTTAAGGTATCAATCTTGGGATAAGTGCAACTGAAATCATGGAGTTTTACATTTGTACTGATAGATTTGGAAAAGCTGTGATTGTATAGGATTTAGGGACATGATCAGAATGTGGAGTTATAGCACACACCTGTAGTTGAAAGATATCTTCATGCATCAGCATTGTCTTCTTGATAGTCTCTTTTTTGTGTGACTGAAAATCAAATATCTCATCCATGGAATGTTGCCTGACGCCCCTCTCCAACGGCCTTGGCGCTCGCCAGTCAGTAGTAACCTGATTAACCGCAAATGTGTTGTTTGAAGTAGTACCAGAGAATGGATTTAATGCACATTGGAGTTTGGTTCCCATTCCTGTACAAAGATAAGCCAATCAAAATGGTTGCTGATTATTGATTGATTAGGCCACAACCAAATATTCTGAACTCTGAAGGTGCAGTTTGTTTCCTGATCTACTAAAAACTTTCTCTGTAACCATGTTCTTTAGCAGTTCAAAGAACAGAACTGAGTTTTGGAATGATGAGAAGGAGTCCTTAGGTCCATGAAATCCACTGTATAATCAGGTCCGTCATCATTGACCAAATGGACCACATAAAAAGATGATCATCTGACACAACACTTAGAAATCTCATGTCAACCAGTTCTTTTTTCTTTCTGTTACAAGTTTGCATCCAAAAGTGAAACATGAAAAACTCCTTAAAAGGACAGGAATGAAGGAAAATGTTCGGTACCGATTAGCTTGAGTTGAAGATAACTGATTGGTTATCTATCACCTTCCATACTATTGTTACACTATCAGGCATTTTGATCCTATCCCTTTTAGTGGTTTTGCTTGATGGAATAGTAAATGAAACATTAACATGGTTGTATTCTAGATTTTCGATTTTAAAACAACAGTAAACTGCAAGTTGGCAATCCTAATTCTTATGAAGTAAATCAATCATCAAGCTAAGATATTCCACACTGTCATTGTACATGAATTTTGTGTTACAAAACCATCAGATCATTATGAAAGCAAAGCATGAAAGCTGTCTGAAGACCAAATTTGCAGAAGAGGAAGTCAACAGTTGAGATGGACACATATATCATTGAAACTATTTTCAAAATTTCTGAAAACATTCTCAGGCATGGAGACAAAATTTGACATACCTGCAATAAAAGGACGACGGATCCTTGTGTCGGTGAAAGGTTCATTGAATATCTTCCAATCTCATGCCACTGATTTTCAAAACCACAAACTAAAACTTCCTTAAGGAACACTGATCATGGCTCATTTCTTGGAGGTACCCCCAAAAAAAAAGAAAAGAAAAGAAAGGCCAGAGAGAACCCTTTTTATGAGATCACAACAAGTAATGAATTTGAATCACCCATACAACAGTAACAAATGTATCCCAAATGCCAACTCTTTCTTCTTTCTGTTCTTTTTCTTTTCTTAAAGAAGAAAAAAAAGCAAGATATCAGTAATGAAATCTTAATCAAGCTTGTTAATAATCCCACAGATGACAGGCTGTTTGGTGTGATGGCATGTGTTTATGTTGAGAGATTGTGGGAAGAGAAGAAAGAGCTCTGTTGTTGTTGTTGCTGGCATTACATCAACCTTAATTTGTGCTCTCATATGTCTTCTTTCTTTCTCTCTGTGTGTGTGTGTGTTGGATTTTTTTAATGCATGTGTTTTGCTCTAAATGTGTGCTCATAATATATACAAAAGATCAAAAGGGTCCCTTGAAAAAAGAAAAGAATCCATGGATATAGTTCTGTTTTTGTTTGTGTGTTTGTTTTTGGATATACTTACAACAAATGGCACATTTCCACAATGTATGCAAATCATCAAGTTCAAAGAAGGATCTATATTGTGGCCAAGATACTCCATGCAGGCAGCTGGTCTTGCTGGATATGAGGATCTTTTTTGTGGAAGAGAGTAAATTGTGGTTTTTCTTTGGCAGGATCATTTAGCTAGCTATTGATTAGCTTTGTTTGGCTAGGACAATTATTTTTTTTGTTATCAAATCTTATTTTCTTTCTTATTATCACCATCATCATCATCATTATTATTATTATTATGGGTTCTTTTAATTTCCCCCACACATTTCATTTTCTTTTACAATAATATAATATGTAGCTGACAAAAAAAATCTCATGGTTTTTATCGAGGTTATTATATGTACGTACGGTTAGGATATTTATTTTAACATGTTTTTGTTTTGGATCTTATTGGCAATTTGCTATGAGCAATTCCAAGATGGTTGATTTGCTACATAGGCGGTATCATTGGACATTTTCTAACTCGTGGAAATGTAATCAAATTCAAGAATTGGATTAGACAACACACGTAGTACAACAACTTCCAGATCATTAACAAGGATTGACTTAATCCAACTATACCTTACTCTTAATTTATGTATGGTCAAGAATTCGATGTGTAGGAATGAAGTCTAAAATTTTTAGTACTTAAGGAATCTTATATTTCGTGATAAGGATATTTAGGACGTCATGAGTTCAATATTAATTTCCTTTCCTACTTACATGTATAAGTAGTAGGTACCATATTTGTTCATTAAGAATCTAATAAGTTACATGAATCTCAATATATGCAAACCCAGAAAGAGAGGGATGAACTGAAGAGTTGACCATCTTTTTAATTAAGGTTGTGATCTTTCTAGGATCCATCTATTTATTTAGGTTTATATAATGACGCAATTCATTAAGAAAAATTTGAACCCCATAATTATTGGTGTTTATTAATTAACAATTAAATAAATGAGTGATTGATCCAAGAAAATGCATATAATTTTAAAATGAATAACTGGAATCCAATCAAGCAAGTGGAAACAAGACTTGTAGCTCTTGACAATGACATACATGGAGAATCTTTCTTTTCTTTTATATCCTTCTCTGGATAAAAGAAAACATGAGAGAATCATATTTAAATCTTATTTAAAAGAAGAAAATTTTATTAAAAAAAAAGTTGTTCATGCTTGGATTGATTCCCTTCCCCTTGCGATACAATTAAAGAATCATCGAGATTGGAGATGAGCGGATGAGTTGCACAACTTCTCCCGTGTGCATCGTTTTCCTCCAAAAGCTAAAGATACAAATCCAACACTTCAATATCAATTTACTATTCGCTCCGTTCTAACAATATTATTTTGATATAATATTCAGTTTGAGATATAGAGGAAATATTATTATAAATAAAGATAAATTCACAACGGTTGATACTCTACAAAATACAAAAAAATAAAAAATCAAATAGAATTCATATTTTTTTTTCTTTTTTGGAGAAAAAAAAAGAGGGAACATTTGGGATAGCTTGTGAGCAGACATAGTATATCCATCCACGGGGGTCGACAACATTTAGTACGACTAATTATAAAGTATGTAGATTTTGGATTTGTGGAGGATGCATCTTCCGGCCTACTATATAGTATTCTTAAAATGGGACCATAATAAATATAATTCTCAAATACAAAAGATTCATTCTTCCCCCAAAACCACAATTTCATCGATGGTGGGGGATTTGTTTGATGGTGATTTGAACCATGGGTGGGTAGGGACATTGGATTGGATAGGTTGAACACTTGGTTGATTAATTGGTTCTACATATATGGTAGTTGTACCCTAAAATATAATTCAACATCTCGTGCGCATCTTGGTTTTTATATGGTGAAATTGTAGTGATATTGCTGTTTTTTTCGGATATTACTCTCTATGTTTCACAAAATTAGTCTATATTCTAAAATTTTTAATTTGTAATAAAAATAATATAAATTATAATTAACAATATTTATCATTTTTACGAAATGGAGGGGATAATAATTGAAGGCTAATTAATGGAGATGATCAATCAAACTTTCTTCATAAAAGATTACTACACAACAACATATCTTACTATATTAGAAACAAAAACCACACTTAAGAAAAAACACCACCATTTGACATGTGTCATTTCCACATCATATTTTTAAAATCAATTTTTATTTACACATTAGTTTTCTAAACTTAAAAGACAAATGCAGTCCAAATCCACCTCCACCCCCTATTTTCGCCAAAAAAAAATCACGGATTCATAAAAACCCCAAATCCTTATCCCCATCTCCACGACAATCGACTCCCTAATCAATCCCTTCTCCACAAAAAAAAAAAAAAATTCCTCATCAATCATCAACTGAGAATATGTGGTGAAATATACTCCTTTTCTATTAGCATGTTCAATCTTTTCATCAGTTATAATCAACTACATCCTAATGGAATAAAATTTTGGCTTCAAGAAATATTCTCTTTACCTCTCTATATAAACACAAAGGAAAAAAAGAAATTCTCATTGATCTTGCTTCGGCCGTTGTGGTGATGCCATTACAGGTATTAAAATTTAAATGATTTTATTTCCACAGATCATTTATTTGGTTTTTTTTTATATTTTATTTTTCCCGTTCAAGAATAATGTTATTACTATTATTTTTATGCAACCACCCGTTACAGCTACCATAGCCGTTGCCAGGTAATATGATGTGATTTCTTATATGGTTAGTTAGCCTAGAATTTTTGTATGATTTTAGTTTTGTTTGGATTGAATTGATCAATTGGGTTTTTGTTACAAAGTGTGGTTTTTTTAATTTCTTTTTTATGTTTCATTCTATTAGAGCGATTTTCTTTTTTTTATTATTTTATTTGTCATGGTGAGGTGAATTCTTTTTTGCTATAAATTGAAACCTGTGCAAATTTACATTAATTTTCATTCTCATATTTGTGATCAACCTGTTTAAACAATTAACCATTTTCAAAACCATATTTTTGATATTTTACTACCTTTAAACCTTTGGAAGAAACAGTTCCAACAATTAAGCGTAAAGGAACGGAGGAAGCTTACTACAAAGCTATTATAAATCTCCTTTACTAAGTATTGATTTAGCACGACCAATGAAGAACATCAATAAATCATCTTGCTAATATTTAAATTTATTAAGATGCTTTTATATTTTGTCTAACATTTATTTCAAGATATATATTTGATCAAGTTTATTTATATTTAATAAGTAACACTTATAAATCATTTCTAAGATTTTCAAACATTTTTAAAACATAACGGGCCAAATACAATTTCTTTTTTTGCCAAACACAAACATTTCTATGATCACACTTATAAAATATTTCTAAATTCTTCGAACGTTTCTAAAATATATCAAGCTAAATACAAAATATTTTTTTAAATAAAAGTATTTCTAATATCTAGAGATATATTGGGCCAGGATCGCGCATGGCACGACCAGACATCACTAGTTTTAGTATACATTAAGGAAATTTTTTTAACAAGACACATGTTAGTCAATTAGTTCATCTATAATTTTCAATTACACGTATCATCTTCTCATTCGTAAAGAAATGTATATAATCCACATGTCATCTTCTAATTTGTGTATTTTTTACTAGATATTTTATTCAAGTGATATAGTTAATTTAAACACAGTTAAATGGTTATTTTCTAAAAAAAAAATAACTTCCTTCACCAAGTTAGATTTCTTCCGGCAATGACTTCCGATCTCCTCAACAAAGAACACCGGCAGACAACACCTTCAATATGTCACTGAAAATTATTCTGTTGTGATTGATTGTTCCAATTTGGGCAAACTCTTCGGCCATGTTCATGTTTGACTAATTTGTATCTTCTATATTTCGTTTTTTTTTTTTATTGACGGAATCAATCCGGCAACCCGGCATGAATTCGTGATGATGGATGCTAATGATGCTGAAAGATGATGATGGATGGAAAAAGAAGAAAAGTTGCGACAAGGAAGAAGAGAAGAAGGAGAAAAGCAAGCATGCAGCCAATCATAAAAAATGAAGGAAGAAAGGCCGCAGCGACGGCAATTGAGACATACCAATGCGTTTGATTTGATATAGTGAGTTATGGTTTTTTTTTTTCTTTTTGCTACTACCCCATATTAATTAACTTTGACATTTGAAATTCAAATAAAACATTTAAATATAGAAATATACATATAAATGATGCTATTATAACTTTGTGATAATGTCAATTAAATAAACGATATAATCTCATTATTAGAAATTTGAATATTATTTATTTCAGGAATGAATGAGTTTGTTGAAACTCTCGATCTTATCTCTTTTATTAAACTTATGAAATTATTTTGTCGAAGTGGCGGAAGGAGCTCGGGAGACTCAATCATCCGACATTCCAAGCTCTTCTCTCACTGTCAATCACTCCCTTTCTCTTTCCGACATGAAGTCTCGCATCGTAGAGCTGTGCAAAGATTTGTTCAAGAACTGTACCAATTTGGATGAGTCTAGCTTCTCTGTTGACATGCTTTCTGATGGCATTACAAATCTATTGTTGAAAGTGTGAAGAAAATGGGAATGTTGTGAATTTGGTGCCAAGTTACTTGGTATATTTGGTAATGGGATGATCCAATCATTTATCAATGCACGGACTCTAACTCCTTCATCGTTGCAGCTGAAATTGCCAAATAAAGTTACTTCGCTTTTTTCTTTTTTCTTTTTTTTGTTCCCATATATTATGCGTTTTTTTCTTTTGGATGATTATTAGGGACTTTGTTCCTTTTTCTTTGTATTTTTTTGGCAGACCCCAAACCAAACTAAATCAGAGTTTAGGATACTAAACGATCGATAAAAGCATGATTACTCCAAATTGTAAACAAATTATTTTTCAATATTTGCAATTTTATCCTTAAAAATCGTTTCAAATGTGACTTTGACTGAATTTTTAAAGCACAAATCCACATCTTATAAGTTTATATCTATACTCTTAAATTGATCTAAAATTGGCTCTACCAAAATGATCTTATAATTTATTTATCAAATATTGTCAACTCATTTTGAAGGAAAAAAAAAATAAGAATAATAACTCACCGCGTAAAGCGCGGGAATAATACTAGTACTAAGAAATAATCAATCTCCTAGCTAGTGACGTGGATGGAAGGGCGTGCAGCCGTTTCGATTCAACAAAATTATGAATTTCCAATGGGCTCGAATTAATCCCAAAAAATAAAAAATAAATAAAAAATCTCAGTCATTCTATAGTCCTGAATTATTCAGCCGTTCATGATATAATCATTTAGCAGCAATAATTTATAGACGTTTTACTTTAATATGTTTATCGTAGATAATCACTTGCATTATTCAATAGATTTCATCCTTGAATGATACTTTTTTCTTGGGTTTAAATCTATTTGGTTCTGTTGGACCGATTTTGGCAAATCCGGTCCATATGAGTTGGGCCGATCATAGCAACAAGAGAGGAAATAAAATCATAAAGTCCGCAAAGAAATTATGGAACTTCGAAGAAGAAATAACGGGCAACAATTTGAATTGGAGAAGGAGTCGTCAACTTACAGTCCTTATTGGAGAAGAATTTCAACCGCAACAGAAGTCCTTACTGAATTCGACTTTGGTTACATCTCAACTAGGGTTGGCGGAATTGCTATAAAAGCTATAAAGGAGCGGCGACGAAGGGACACACACAATTCATCACACAGAAATCATATTCTCAGTTTCTTTCATAGTTTTTATCGTCTGTTTTCTTCAAGTTTTCATGTATTCTTTTACTTTTCAGTGTTAATTCTTGTAAGTTTTGACGTTTCTGATTATTCACAACCGATTCGTTTTTCATCAATTTAATAAAGGGCCTTGATTGGCCGTTTTATTCATCCTTTCGAAATTATTTATTATTTCGCCATCAAACACTTGAACTTTCAATCTTGTTGCGAGTCGAAGGGATTGACATCTTTAGACAATTTTAACGGTTAGACTTCGGATTTCGAGAATATCACACAATTGTTTGATTTAGTTTGAGTCGAGTCGGTCTTCACTTTCAAATACAATTTTGACTCAAACAAGTTTATGTTTTGCATACAAACATGCATTATACAACGATAAAAAAATAATATTTAAATTGAATAGCATATTATACCCAAAAAAGGAAAAAAAAACGAATAGGACATTAGCGTGGGAATTCAAACGTTAGATTGTTAGCGATAATCCCTTTTACCCTATTAAAGCAGAATACAGGATGTTGATGTGGCAACTTCTTATTAAAAATTTTTGACTCCAAATGCACCATATTGCATTAACCATTCTGCCATGTGTCATCCCTTTTAAAAAAAAATTCTTATCCTTAGAAACAAAAGCTACTTTATAAAAATAGCTACATAATTTTAACTCCTAACATTTATCATTTATCGATCAAATTAAAATAGCATTTAAATTTGCCCATAAACTTATCCCCTTTATTACTCCACATTCTTTTGTATGATTTCTGAATCGTTGTACTTTTCAATATTTTTTCTCCTTTGGCAGATGATTTTTTTATTTTTATTTTTATTTTTGGCTAAAAAGGGAAAAAAAACAAATGTGTAGCTATTTTATTTTGTCCAAATCAAGAATTCATTTATCTATTAACACAAAATTAAAGTAGAGGGGCGTACGGACATCTACCCGGGCCAAGCATCTAGTAAACAATTAAATACAGCAACTGGGGAAGTAACAAAGATCAACAAATACAGCAACTAAAAAGAAAAAGGAAAAAAGAGACTGGCTTGGGCTTGGTTTACGACTGTCTTGGCATTAGGCCCATGAGATAGACGCATTACCCCGTTTACTTTTGGTAATTCACTGTATTTCGTAAGCTAATATTTCACATTTAAATCCAAAAAATAACAAAATAAAAAAAAATTATCATAGTATCAATTTTGTTTTCTTTGAAAAAAAGGAGGTGATTCTGAATCCTATCAAACTTCTAGGGTAATGAAAAGAAGAGTATTAGAGATTATATTTTAAATAACAATGAAAAAAAGAAAGGTAAGAGTTTTGACCACGACCACATAATATGCGTTTCAGTCCCTTGATCAAATTTAAATTGGATTATGAACTTTAAATTTTTCTATCTTTATTCGGAAGTTTCTAATAATTTGAAACTTGATTCTTGTTTCAACAAGATATGGCTACGGTTTTCGTTTCTTATTAGTTTCATAGGGGGTCAACTTGAGCTGGACTAAATACCAACAGTAATAAAATAAAAAATAATATAGCAATAGGGGAAAAAATATTTATCAAATACAAATAAGGTAGCATAGATTCTAGTATATAAGTACGTTCTGTCCCACCTAAAAAACCTCCAAGAAACCCTAAACCGAATGGAGAAGGAGGAGAAGAAGAAGAAGAGGAGGAAGCTTCGCCACTGCTCTCATCAAAGCAGTAAGGTTAGTTTAGCTCCACATCTATTATTTTTCTTGTTCTCTTCGATTTTATTTCCGTATAAGTTTAAACATGGTTTAGTTGTGTTTCTTATCGGGACATCCGAAACTTAATCTTTCTTAATTGCCATGATTTATTTATTTATGTATTCAATGAACGCAGTCTGGTTGTTCCATAGACAAATTGCCAGATGATGTTATTTCATCCATTCTGTCCAATGTCACAATTAAGGAAGCCGTTCGGACAAGTGTCCTTTCTCGCAGATGGCGTCACTTATGGCGACGGGCATCTTCCGATTTTATTTTTGATCTCACAAACTCCAAACAAGGAATAGTAAACGATAAAAATGTGATGAGGGCAATGAAGAAGTGCATGAAATCTCAATCGCGTCAAACGTCGTATTTGGATAAGTTCATCATTCGGTTCAACTTCAACAATCCTCGCTATGGTCATAAATGGCCGGATTATAATGTCAACGATGTCCTCATCCGCGATTGGATTCGTTTCGCCATTCAAAAGAAAGTCCGAGTTCTTCAATTGGCCGCCATTTATAAGAATCACCAACCAGATTATGGGTCAAATTTTGATCAACGGTTCCTTGACCTAATTAACGAAAAATTCACAATCCCGCGGGAGATCGCAGTTGAGGCGGCCACTAGCGGCTGCTGTTTCGGTTCGTTAACATCCTTGAAGCTGGATAATTGTAAACTAGAAGATGAGGTGATGGATTATTTCTTATCCAATTCTCCAAGTCTACAAAATTTATCCTTAATTCGTGTTGGAGGCATTAAGAATCTCAACATTGTTCATAATCCGCGTCTCGAGTTTTTGAGCCTACGCGATTGTAAGGATAGGGAGATGGAAAAGATGAAGATATCTGCTGAAAACCTTGCATCTTTCGAGTACTTTTCCTATCGGGGAAATATGTCACACATTTGTTTTGAGAATGCGCCTCGACTCAAAACCCTAATCATGGGGGACACAGCTTATTTGAGGTCTTTCACCTATGAAACTCGCTTGCATCGAGTATACTCGAAACAACTCGAAAACATCGTAATGCATTTGTCTCCAGAAGAGGTTAGATCTTCATGATTAGCTAACTGTTAATTACCATTCACTTTTTTTTTTCCGATACTCCGTTCGTTCCAAATATATTGTCCAGTTTAAATTTTTATTTTTGTAAAAATTGAACTAAATGTGAAAATCTCAAAATGGACAATAATTTTGGATGGGAGGAGTATATATATACTTGAGGAGGCTAATGCCACTGAGCATCCGCTGCCATGCCATCTGACTCTATGACGGAAGTTTAATTTATAATCCAATCACAACTCGATGAAAAATATAATCTGCTAAAAATGTTTCTTTGAAATTAACCATTCACTTTAGCTTCTTTCTTTTTCCTTCTTTTAATAGGACTTTTATTTCACTTTGTACCATAGTAGACGCCCAAATTTTCCCAGTTTAAGAAGTCTCAAACAGCTAGAAATGTTTATCACTACTTCCCCGGGCGCAAGTTTTCTATACTATGTCGCATGCGTTGGGGAGTGTCGTTTCTTGTCCAACTTGTCTGTTCAGGTACGTACTTAAAACTACATTCCTTGTAATTTTTCCGCGTAAATATCATTAATTCATCATATAAAATCATTTCTGTAACCATTTTAATGGTTTTTTTTTTTATTTACTTGTTACAGTTTCTTTACGAGGACTCGCCATTTTGGACAGGGCTACACATGGTGATAATAATTAATTAAAACTGAGCATACCTATATTGATTAATTAACTTACACTAGCTATATATATTGCTGATGTGGTATTTCTTTGATTTTGTTGTTACAGTGCACATATACTTGCAGAACTAGAAAACAAATAAAAAAACTGGAAAAACGAGCTAGTCAACTAAGTCTTAACCATTTAAAAGTGGTGAGACTGACGGATTTCAATGGAGATAGAGAGCAAGTTGAATTTGCAGAGAAATTGGTTCAAATGTGCAAATCACTGGAGAAATTAATCATCAAACCCAAAAGAGCAGATAACAGTGTTACTGGTACTGATCATGGTGATGAACAAAATGCGAGAATAATAGTATTAAATGATGCTACGAAGCAAATGATCGCAGCTAATCTAGGAGCAAATGTCGGATTGGTGATAGAATAGAATAAATATGGCTTTTATTTTGGAATGTAGTGAATAATCTATTTATTCAAAACTGATATTGATTTAAAGGAGGAAGTTGAATATTGTTTTGTTTGTTTGTTCGTTTGTTTTTTCTGCAGTATTATTATTATTATTATTATTTTGCCTAAGCGTATTTATAGTATTGTTCTCTACCTAGTTTTGTTCATTTTATTAGTACTTGTCACTTATGGTTAATTATAAATTGAAGTTAACTTGCGTTGGAGGATTGGGTGGGGCGATTAGGATGGGGATCGAGGGTCCGATTCTCATCAGGCCATCCATTTTTTTAAAAAATAAAATAAAATAATTGAAGTTAACTTATTCAAACTTCAAAGTCTCGTTGATTCTCAAAATTAGTACATCTTTAAACGATTTTTTACTGTCGGAATGGGAGTAATAAGGATATCCGATTTCTAAAGTCATTAGGTATGACGCCTAGTTTTGAGAGTTATGTAGTAGCAAGGTAGATATTGTGCAGTAAAACCACAGTTTTGAGAGGAAATACAAATTTACAATTTCACAATTAAGGAAGCAGCTCGGACTAGTGTCCTTTCTCTTAAATGGCGTTACTTATTGCGACGAGCATCTCCCGATTTTAATTTTAATCTCACAAACTCCGAAAAAGGAGCTGTAAACAATGAAACTGTGATGAGAGCAATGAAGAAGTGCATGAAATTGGAATCCCGTCAAACGAATTCGAATGTGGATAAGTTCATAATTCACACCAACTTCAACTACTCTCACTATGATGGTGGTCGGCCAGATTATAACGTCGACGATGCCCTCATCTGCGATCAGATTCATTTCGCCATTGAAAAGAGAGTCCGAGTTCTTGAATTGATCGCCATTCGTAAAAAACACCGACGAGATCCTCTTGATAGATTTGTTCGTTATCTTGGCAACATATTATTAACAATCCCGCGGGGGATCATAAATGAGGATAGTGGAAGCTGCTGTTTTGGTTCGTTAACATCCTTGAAGCTGGAAAATTATGAACCGAAAGATGAGGTGATGGACTATTTGTTGTCCAATTCTCCAAGTCTACGAAACTTATCCTTGATTGGTGTGGGGGAATGAAGAATCTCAACATTGTTCATAATTCGCGTCTCGAGTCTTTGAGCCTCCGCAATTGTGAGGATTCGTCTATGAAAAAAGATGAAGATATGTGCCGAAAGACTTGCATCTTTCGAGTACTTGTCGAATCGTGAAGATTTGTCACACATTAGCTTTGAAAATGTGCCTCGACTCACAAATCTAATAATAATGGGCTCAGCTTATTTGAAGTCTTTCACCTATGAAAAGCCATTGCATCGAGTATACTCCAACCAACTCGAAAAGATCGTAATGCATTTGTCCTCAGTCCAGGTTAGTAATTAAATCTCTTTTTCCAGGGCCTTTCATTTGACTATACCCTTTTTTTTTTTTTTTTTTTTTTTTTTTTGGTTAGATCTTCACAACCCATTAATTCTCTCATTTCATCAACAGTTTCTTTTTGATTTCGTCCAAATACTTTTGAACCGTTTATGTAGATTTGATCGGTACCAACTCATATTTTATATCTCAACTTCTCTTGTGATCTGACCCTTCTTACATCATTAGGACCACGAATTATGTTTAACAGAAGTATTCTCCAAACTTCTTTTTCTGTCTTCGCATGCATAAATTTGTTACATAGATGCAGGTGCACCTTGGTATCTATAAATAAAATTAAGCTCCTTGATCATGACTTTGACTGCCAATGACGTCTTAGTTCAGTTGATTATTTTTATGCACAAACTTGTTAATTACTTTTTTTCTTTTTTTTTTTTTTTTTTTTTGGTTCTTAGGACCGTAATTTTACTATCTACTGGAGTAGACGTCCAGACTTCCTCTGTTTGGAAAGGCTCAAACAGCTAGAAATGTTTATCAAAACTGTACGGCATTCGAGTCTCCTACACTATGTAGTATGTGTTGGGTAATGCCCTTTCTTGACTACCTTGTCCGTCCAGGTATTTGAACCGTTTCTCTTGTAATTTTTATTCGTGCAAATATCAATACTTATATAATTTATACTCTCCCTCCGTCCTATAATTATTCTCATAGTTTGGAATTTTATTTTTAGTTCAAATGATACTAGAAGTGTAAATTCAAACTGGACAATAATTTAGAGACAAGATGAGTATAAAATAGCCGTAATTCATTTCTCTAACTATTGTTATTGTTTTTATTACGCGTTACAGTTTGTTTAGGAGAAGGACTCGGGAGGTTTCAGGGTATTAATCAGCACATATATATATAAATTATAACTTACACTAGCTAGATATTATTTGATTTGGTATATATTCCTTTTCTTTTGTTGTTCCAGTGCGTACATGATCCTTACATAATGGAAAAACAAAGAACGAAACTGGAAAAGCGAGCTAGTGAGCTTCGTCTTAAGCATTTAAAAGTGGTGAGACTGACGGATTACAATGGAGGCAGAAAAAAATCTGAGTTGGCAGAGAAATTACTTCAAATGTGCGAATCATTGGAGAAACCAATCATCAAACTCAAACCCAAAAGGACAGATAATAGTACTAATGATGGTGATGAGCAAAATGCGAGAATAATATTAAATGACGCTACGAAGCAAATGATCGAAGCTAATCTAGCAGCAAATGTTGAGTTGGTGATAGAATAGTACATTCGATCGGTAGTTTTAAAGTAACAATCATGTTTTGTTGAACCAATAAGTTGTTTTTTTTTTTTTTTTTTTAAATTTTGGAGTGAGGGGAGTACTTTAATTACTCGAAATTGTTTTTGTTTTGAAGGAGGAAGTTGAATATTGCTTGCTTTGTTTTTATGTTTTTTTTTTTCTATTAATGATTATACGTGGCGTAAGATGTACAGCATTATTCTCTCTAGTTTTGTTTCTTTTATTAAGATTAGTACTACTTGTCAATTGTGGTTAATAAAGTGAAGTAAACCCATTCAAACGTTAAACATATGTTCTCATTCTCGAAATTAGTACCTCTTCAAAAGTCATTCCCAGACTCTTATTTCAGTTTGTTATCAATTATTACTTTGTAACAGAAGTTTGTTAGAAAGCAAACCTTTTTTCTTCCCTTTTATTTTGGTCATACAGCAGTACTTCTAGTCTCACCTGCGACTATCAAGTTTTGAACTCTCAATATATATACGATCGATGTTAGAGTACGGATGACAACAAATCTAATGAGCAATAATTTCGATATCTCTAAATTGACAATTTATACCGTGAACTGGGTTCATATCAACAGTACACTGATTTTGGAGTTTACAGTATATCAACATTGATTTTTCATCGTTTATTCCAACTGATTAAGAGAATTGCTCGTTCGGCAGTGCATAGAATTATACAAGTAAAAAATTGGGTAATATACGCGTGACAGGGCTTGCAATGTTGCCAAGAATAATTTAATCTATAAGGAAACAAAAAATGGCTATATATGCCTACTTGAAAGAAAAAGATCTGTCCAAATCGGAAGTAAATTTATAGTAAAACATTATTATTGTAATCGTACGTATTACAGATCACGTACATAAATGTATGAATAACTTTGTGAAATGAGAGAATTCTTTCGCTACTAGTACAACTTGAGTTTTTCCAAGAGAACGGTAGATCGTTGCGCTGCCATTTATTCCATGTAATTCATGGGAGCATATTTAGCCGGATCATGACGAAGCAACGGCGCAGCCGGTTCAGCAGAGGTGTCCGGCGATGGGCCATTTCCCATCACCAGTGTAATTCTTTTTTTACCATTCACGACAGACCGGTGCCAGACGCTCTTGTACTTGCCATTGCTCACAATCTTTTCAAAATTACAAAGAGTTAATATTATGTAACAACCTTCCATCCAAAAATAACAGGATACTTTGAATTTTTATTTCAAGTATAATTTGCACTAATTTTTTTTTTTAACGAAATTCAAACTGGACAGTCAGTTCGGGAGAGACAGAGTAATATTAATTGCAGGCTCCAACCAATAAATATACATCATGGAATCAAAAATTGATTCTATATATACCTCGATGTGGTCTGCAGTGTTGACGAAAATGGTGCCCGGAATCATATCAACGGGGAACCATTTTCCTTCATGCTGAATTTCTAGACCATCGACTCCATTCTGTAGAAGAAAGGTCATTAGGCCAGGGTCCGTGTGAGGCGGTAGGCCGATTTCGGATTCCGGGTCCGGGCATGGCGGGTAATAATTTACAGCGAAGATTTGAGTTGTTGAATCTATGTCCATGGACTTCTCAATGTAATTTTCTTCCAGCCCTAAGCTTTGTGATATTCCTTTGAGTAATTTCCTTGCCAAATCTCGGTTCTTTGAGCGTACTCCCACACAAGATCACTGACAGATAAGGAAAAAAAAAAGAAAAAAAAAAAAGAAAAGAAAAGGAAAGACTAATTGTCAACTTGTTCCTAAATGGGTTGTTGCTTGCTAGACATAACTAATAAAATTAATTAGTTAATGCTACAATATTTTATGGATGTCTTTGTTCCCCTTACACATTGTAAATCTATAGTATATTAATTATTCTCTATGTTTCGAATAAACAGTCTACTTTGAATAACAAATTATTTTTATAGGGTAGATGATTATTGTATGTACATCAACTAATTTGGACATAAATGATTATGATTAGACAAATGAAGAAGAAAAAAGACATTTATAACAACATTGAGTACTGGATAAACATTTTCGTCACTTTTGATTGTACTCCCTTCATTTTAAAGAAATATTATAATCCCTGTCCTTAATATATAAGACATTTTGATTTATCTTATGTTTCACCTAATACGCATTTTTAATTGACGAAAAAATCTTAACAATATATATTTACATTCGTCGTATTCTCTTGAATGTTACAAAATATATTTAAGGTTTGTTCGTCAATTAAAATTGCGTACTAGGTTAAATCTAGGATAAATCAAAATATTTTATATCAAGGACCAGATGGAATATTTTATTAATACAATTTAAGTAGACTGTTTTTCTACAATGATATTACTTACTTGAGTTGCTTGGGTTTATCAGGACAAGAGAACTCGGGATGCACATAACACCTCATATAATCCCTCCACAAGCCTTTTCCGTTTGCAGGATTAGATCCCGCGAAGCCGGATCCGACCATCATCGGGAACCTCATATTATTCTTGATCTTATCAAACTGATGTTTTTCCTCTTCGGACAGATTGAAGAACTCATTGCACGCATCAAACAACTGATTGGTCAACATTTCGGGAATCTCATGGTTTACAACCTACACGTGCGAATCAAACAAGCCAGTGTATAAAACTTCAGATATTGTAATTACTCATCCGTCACAAAATGAAGAGTCATATGTGTTTGGGGATTTATCTAGAGGAAAACCCAACATGGAGCCCAATAAGTAAGATAAGACCCATCTGAACTCAAAAGCTCAAACTAATGGGTTCTGATACCACCTGACTTATTAACTGATTCACATGTCCTCATGCCTACGATGTGGGATTCATAATCCTTGTCACATGACTCTCAACAATATGTTCTAATTATATCGACTTATATATTTTGATGCTGCATATCTAGAGTTTAACAAAAAAGACTGCTAATTTAGTGTTTTTTTTTAAAAAAAATTGTTTTATCCTAGTAACGTACCATGAAGGAGCCCCATTCCTCGCAGGCCTTGCCGAGGTCATGAATGGCTTTTGCACGATCGTCTGGATTGGTTGAGGAGAGAAGGGAAACATCAATGACCGGAATAATATTGTTGACTTCAAGGTTTGTTTCAATGGATTTTTCTTGATCCTTGAGATGAGCGAAGTCAGAAGGGCGGGACTTAAGATTTGGGGATTGAGCAAGTGCTTTGACGGTGGCCATTTGTTCTTGTAAACTAAGTGAATGTGACAATTGAGTACTTTTGAAAAATGGAGATTAACACCAAAACTAATGAACTGTTTGGTTTATGGGGAGGGCGAGAAGCAATTTATAGAGGCAATGTGTATTATTTTAAAAGACAAGTAGAAATAAAAATAAACACGCATTCAGCACTACAATTAGTTAATCGCGTGATAAATTTATTTATTTATAAGATCAAACCAAGCCTGCTACATCTTACAAACGAAGCTGACTTTTTTTTTTTTTTTTGAAAAATGACGAAACTGACATACCCACAATGTCGGGAATAATATGTTTTTTTCTTTAAAAAAGAAAAAGAAAAAGAATTGTGTCATTTCCCAAATTTTTTACAAAACACCTAAATTATTATATAGAACTATATGATATGAGAAGGGATGATTGTCTAGGGGAGACTGCTCAATTTTGATGGGGTTGGCTACTTATTTGACCAATGATATACCATCTCTACTTATCCGATTGAAAATATCATTGATGGAATCAAACTTGTATCATTGAGTTATAGGGTCATGAGCTTTACCATTGCGTCAAGAGTCAAGATCACCCCCTTCCCTTAGACGGCAGTAATCCAGAACACAATTATTTATAGTGTGGATGTGGTTTATTTTCTTCAATTCAATTGGTGCCATTTCCAAGAATTTTATTTATTGCCTAAGACAAGTGTTTGCTTTCACACTAAAGATGTAGCCAATCTTTTATTGCTATTGCGGGGGTGCCTGCATCATTTTAGTTCATGAACCGTAATACAACAACTCAAAAAAAGGAATAAGGAAAAAAAAAAGAAAAAAAAAACAACAAAAAAAACAAAAAGTATTCATTCAAAATATGAACTGATTCTCAATTCTCAAAAAGTAAAGAAAACAAGTATGGGATGCCATGTATGCCCATTTAAATACTGCATTAGAACCCAAAACTGGACGATCTAGGTCTATGGATTTTACTATTTTCTTGCCACGACTTTCATAATCCATTTCCATGAAAGTCTATGTTCCGGCGTATTGTTTTATTTGCAGTATTACTTAGATGCCATTTCCTCTATTAATTGTAGCTCTAGAACGAAAATGTAATGCAAAACCATAATGCCAAAACAAAAATTAACACAACTTTTGGCACAGTTGGACAATAATACTCTTAATGAAAGCACGTGGATTCATGTTCATGGAGGGGCATTATTGTCCGAAATTGCCAAAAATTGTTTTGTCTCCTAATTTTTATTTTGGCATTGCAGATTCCCAAATGTAATTGAGACTACTAGTGGGTGACATGTACGTTGTACATGTTATTAAAATTTTCCAACAAAATTAGTGTGAAGAGTAATTTGTCGGAAAATATAATAATTATGTTAAGACAGTACGTTTCAATATATTTTGATTATTGTAAACATATTAATAAGAATTTAGTTAACTCATCCAAAAAGTAAAGCATAAATAAATGACAACGATATATCAAAAGAATGAAGCTATACTATAGATTTTGTTTCCATGTAGAAGTCTATAAAATTTTGAAAAGATAATAATTAAGTTTGACAATAGTAAATATGAAAAATTATACTTTTTGAGTGTTTCTTTGTAAACTACACTAGATGTTAAACCCGCATGATTTACATGGTAGATTACATTGCTAATAAAAAAATAAGAATATATGTCGTGTGTGTAAAAATCTTGTAAAATATTAATTGTTAAAATTTTGAATAAAGGAAAATGTGTAAAACAAAATAAAGTAAGTCCCATGAATCTGTGATACATGATTTTATTTGGAAATGTATTGACATTTTCAATTTGTTAACAATAGAAAAAAATAGTAGAGAGAGTTTAGATCGAAAAAGTTTATTATACAATTTTCCCACCAGTAGGCATGAAATGATAACTGTAAAGTTATAAATGACTGCATTTATAGTAATTGATTATGGGTATATTCAATATTTTATTTAATTTGATTAATAATTTAAGGGTTAAAATAATTTGGTATTGATCCTGAGTAATCCCTATTTTGGCTCCTAATTATGTTGTACATTCAATACCAGAAAGTTTGAAATTCAAAAAGAAAAATATCTCGTATTTAATATCAAAATTGTGAATAAATATTCATAAATGTCTACCCTAATTTATAGTTTACTTAAGCATGAAATTCGAGGACTTGAACACAATTTCAATAACATTTTTTTCCTAAGGTATTCTACAAAAATGACACCTAGAATTTTTGCTGACGTGGCGTTATAAGAATTACTCTTGTTTTCCCTCTCTGATTTCTCTATTAATATAATACTATAGATTTGTCATGAGGTACCCTAATTCTCCATTCTTGTTACAAATGAGAAACCTTTAGCCCTTTGTTAGATTTCTTTCTAGAAAGGCAACATACAACAGTCAATGAGTCTAAATAAACAGATTCGTAATAAATCGGCAATTTAATAGGATACGATATACCTTGTTTTCATGAAAGAGGTACAATAACGTCCACCCGCATTCTGTGTGCGCAACTAGTTTTACATTACAATGACCTCTGGATTTTTATCTAAAAAAAGACATTTTTTTTTATAGAAAAAACATACCTTCACTAATTTGTTAGAAATCGTCCAACTGCGTTTGACATTACAAAGAAACACTCTAAAACACAACTCACAATTTCTATTAAATATTCTATTACAATCACACTGTTGTGTTGAATAATTTATACAGATCTATCCTAGTCAACGCTGGATATATCACGTATCGGATTTTAGATCTAGTTAAGAATATATCACCAGTTATCATATGAAAGTCCCAATTTATAAATCTAATGAATAGATTTATATTGACTGAATCTTCTCGAACAATGCACAATAAACCCGCGAACATCACCAATGAGGTCACGAACCCTGCCATCAACAAACAAACCCTATCTTCAATCAGTAGATTGCGACCAATCCACTGGAGGAACTATAACAAAAAGAACCATACCCTCTCAATAGACTATAATCTATTGAAAGAACAAAATTTAATGAAAAAATGGGAAATAATCTCGTATATTAAACGATAAAACTAAAACCGTGCTTATAAAACTAGAATAAAATTATTTCCCCCATCCTCCCATGGTGAGAAGATGTGGGAAAATTGGTTTTCTCGGAGATGGGTTGAGAGGGGAGAGAGAGCAGGCAGCTAGGGTTTTATCTGAAAAGGACATTTGATCAACTCTAGAAAAAGGACATTTGAACTGCTATTCATTAAACAATACATGCTCAAATTCGGAATTCAAATCATCACAAAAAAAGAGAATGCCTGAACCTCACTGAATCTACCAGCACTGCAAATTTGTTCGAAAAGCTCTGCTCCAGCTGCATATTCCATGACAATGGCAAGATGAGTAGGCGTAAGGAACACCTGTAGGAAGTTGTGAGAGGATAGAAACAACAGGCTTATTTATGACTCTATATAACCACCTTCTTGTTTTTTCATCTTTTCCTCATCTATGTGAGGAGTGCTTCCATTCATCACACAGTCAAGGTCGATATCCTTGTCCCTAGGATCAATCCTTGTGTCAGCAAATATATATTTAAATCATCAAAATAAGATACAAACACAAAAACCGTAATCTTCCAAATAGATAAACACTACAAGAAAAAGTATTTCTTAACATTTAAAGTGTAGTAATATAAGCCCTATAAAGACATTAAACCTATCACCACGGTCTTTCTAAATGTGGTCTATGTAGGTGTGTTAATAGACTTCACCTTTTAGAAAACATTATTATGTGTCATAAGAGAGTGGCTGAAAGTCACGTAAATTAGAAGTTAGATATATCATGACAACATGACATGTCTTCAAAAGTTTTCCTTTCTTAAAAAAAAAAATAATAATTTTAATTTAATTTATTAATAAACAATATACAAATATAATATCAAATAAAAAATGGTATCCCATCATTACAAATTGAAATTTCCTTGCCATTTAATACATTATATTCGACTACAACTTGAAGCAACTACTACTAACTACACTATGTACTCAACAAGCCGTCTCTCATCTATTGTGAGATGCTTCGAGTCCTAATAAAGCTTCGGAGCTTCCCATCTTGCTACTATAGAATTTCAAAATAAACAACAAATCTGTGAATTTAACAAATAGCATTAACATAATCAAATGCTTATTCTATTAAAACAGTCCATTTCCAAAATAGGCACCAGAAAATGAAATCTTATAAAAAAATCTTCATAGCATTTCCAATTAAAAATCTTTCATCATCTCAGTTACAGGTTCCTTGTTTTGTGTTAATAACATGATGCAATGAAGACAGTTTGAATCTAATTCATATGGAGAAGAAGACACAAGTCAATGGAAACTGCTGGAAATCAGGCTGCTGAAAGGTCGATCAGAGTTGGAACAAGTGGAGAAATCCTTGTTGAGGAAGGAAGAACGGCAACATATGATCACAACTTAGAAGAATCTGCAGTAGCATACTCAATTGAGAAGAAGAAGGGAAGCTATTCTGCTGCCAAGTTGCTACTGTAGTAGCTGTTGCTGCTGTCAATCAAAGAGGAATCCACGAGCTGAAATCTTAGTGCCCATGGAAGAAAATTGCTTTGCCATCACTACAAGTTGTTACTGCTGCAAGTGGAAGAAGAGAAAGAGGAAGAATATGTGAAGAACAGCAACTGCAACTCTGCTACTTACCAACTGATGCTACTGCTGAGTTGATGATTGGATGCTGCAGAAGGGTGAGCAATGGTATAGCAAGTGACCCAGGAAACAAGGAAGAAAAGGGCAGAAGATTGATGCTGAATTGGGGGATGGAAACACAATGATCGAAGGAAGCATGCTGCTGATGTTGATGCTTGCTGACTGCTACAAATTGAACTGTGAGGATTAAAGAATGAAGAAATGGAGACTTGTGACTGCAAATTGTGAGACTACATCAGAGAAGAAGACTAAGGAGAAGCAGCAATGATGAGTAGATGGTGGCTGATTGCGGCTAAAGAAGGAAGGAGCTAACCAGAGAAGACAACCTCAATTTGTCAAGTTGCTGAATAAAAAATTGCCTTTGGCTACTGCAACTTGCTGTCTCCTCTGATTTGTTGTAAGGAAGGCCAGAAATCCACCAATCCAAGCCTCTCCAAATCTCTATAAATAATCAGCCAATAGCAGTAGTTAAAAAAAGGACAGATTGGGTAGTTAGAATCAGTTACAAAGATAGTAGTTAGGTAGTTAGTTAGTTGGTGAGAAACAAGGTAGTAGTAGGAATAGGAGTGCAAACTGTCATTCTGTCAAGTGGCGAATGCCACTCGCCTAAGTGAGCAGTCAATGACTACCCTGCTACTATCTTTCCCTTCTATCCTCTAACTTTTTGATCTTGAATTATGTCTTATCTTTTGCACTCTGTTGCTCTCATGTTTAACTCCATAAACATGAGTAGCTAACTCAGTTGAGGGTTCAATCCCTACTATCTTCATGTGAAGGTTTTGATTCAGTTTTCCTTGATGAGACATTGTTTCTAGTTTAAGTGCTTAAAATTAATATTTTGATTAAACTGTCACTTAATTAAATGTGCATGTATGTTATGGAGATCTGAGAGGGCAAACATAACTAGAACGTCTTAAATTAGTCTATAACAAGGGAGGAAATCTGCCCTTTGGTTTCAATCATCAACGAGAGTTAGGTGATTGCCGTAGGTGATCAATAGGGCTTAAGAACTCAATGGTCTAGATTAATCTTAATAATCTGACTGAGAGGTAGATCATTTAGTAATCTAGGACTCTTTAATCTGTCTGAGAGGGATTGTGAAGAATAAATGTGACCTATCAAATAATAAATCATACACTACAGGATTATTTAAATCAAAACTGGATCATAAGGATAGGAAGGTAATTGACCCTTCTGCCTCTTCACTCTGTCAATTAACTATTCTCACTCTCCCAAGTGACAAATCTATTCATCTCTTTCACCTTCTTTTCCTTGCACTTTAATCAGATTTTGAGTGGTCGACTGTCGTCTCTGTGGAACGACCCTGCTTACCACTAGCTAATAGTTTTAAGTAGGTTTTATAAATATTCTATTTGGAGTTGAAATCAACGACAACACATTAAAAAAAAAAACCCACCACATTTCTTCAATTAAGAGGCCTCAACAACGAATGATTAAACGTGTTTTGGTGGAGACAAAAATCCATGAACAAATAAAATAACATTTATAACCTTTTTATTTTTTATTTCAAAATATATCAAAAACAAAAAAAAAAAAAGAATTTTGATCGGAGAGAGCGTCCGGAGATTGCGCCTCACCGGTGGAAGGAGCGTCCGGTCCAAACGCCTAAACGTACGGTGAAGCATCGTGATTAGACGCCTCTACCGCCGTTGTAGCGTAACTTTCAAACGCTTTTTAGTCGGCATTGGTGTCTGAAGTTCTGGCCGGATGAAGCGTCTGGCAATGGCATCGTACCAGATGTTAAGGCGTCCAATTCAGACGCCTCTTTCGACGGTGAAGCATCTCGGGTGGACGTCGTGGCCACCGGTACGACGCGATCTCCGGGCGCCCTACTCGGCCTGAACCTTTTTGATGTATCATACAACCACTTATCACTAAAACGAGTTTTTTTTGGGGTGGGGGGTGGGGAGGGTGATTTTGGCTCCGGTTTGTTGTTTTGGTTTGTATTTGTGTGATTTTGTGTGATTGAAATAAGTTTTGAGATAAATTTTACGATTGTAATTAAAAAAAAAACGTATTTAGAGACAAAAACTATTTTCGTTAACCACTTTTGAGCACTATCGGACCAGCAACGGTTGATGACTGCTCGGTGATGATTGAGAGGTGCCTGAAGGATGGTCTAAAATAATACTCCCTTCATCTCAAAAATAAAATAAAAATATAAATACCAACTCTATCCAAAAAAATAGTCTATATTGAGTTTTTAAATTTGTACTAAAAATAGTACAAAACTCAAAATTCAATGTGGACTATTTTGTGGGACGAAGGGAATAGTTTACATAGAATTTTGAGATTTGTACTGTATAAATATTAAAACCTAATGTTGGCTGTGTTTTTAGGATGGAATCAGCAATAAATATTTGGACCAAATACATGTTTTGCATCACCGCTATCCAAAAATGTTCTTGGGCCATTTTGAGATCATAAAACCATAAACCCAACGTTTGAATTTACACTCCAAACAGAGCCTTCGTTTCCGTTAAGTGGTAAGTGGACAGAGAGTGCAACATTGTGAAACTAGAGGTATACTTATCGCAAATACAGAAGTAAAGAGGTCCATTTATTAATTTGAGAAACATTAAGGATTAAATTTTAGAAATAAGAATACTTTCAGAAATGCCTTTTCTTCTCTCTTTCTCTTTCCCAGAGGCCTCCGCTAGGGTTTCTCCAATTTCTCAATCAGAGAAACTCTGGAACCTTAATAAACACAAAGATTAACCTACCCAATCCATTCTCCGCCGCTCCGAACCACCGCGTAAAACCCCCAATTTCAAACCTCAGATCCAATTTCAGCTAAACCCTTCCGACGAACTCAGCCATGAAGAGAAAACCCAGAGCTCCAAAGCCGAAGCCTTTCTTGGCGACTCTGTCGGCTAAATCCGGGCCGACCCTGATTAAGTACTTGGCCTCCTGCAACGCCTCGGTGAGATCCCAAACCCTAAACCTAATTCAAGATTGGTTGTTGCAGTCGGAAGCTCAGGTCGCCGAGGATGACATGATGAAGCTGTGGAAAGGCCTGTTTTATTGCCTCTGGCATGCGGATAAGGCCCCTGCTCAAGGTTCACTCGTTGACCGACTCTCTTCCTTGCTTGTTTCCCTTGACCCTGTTATTTCTTTGCAGTATTTTAGTTTTTTCTTTGTTACTCTGCGGCGTGAGTGGACCGGCATTGACCGTTTGAGATTGGATAAGTTTTACTTGCTTGTTAGGAGGTTTGTGAATTGTTTTTTTGGTTTGATGAGGAAACACAAATGGGATTTGGAGTATATGGGGAGATTTTTTGAGGTGTTAGAGGACAAGGCGCTTTTGGCAAATGATAATTTGCTGGGAAATGGGGTGAATTATCAGGTCGTTTCAGTTTTTCTTGATGAGTTAAAGGGTTTTAAGGTCCCATTGAATAGGAAAGAAGTGGTGGAGTGTTTGTTCAGGCCGTTCTTTAGGGTGATGGAGAAATCTTTGGATAAGATATTGGTTGGTAAAGTGAAGAGTTTTGTGTTTGATTCTTTGTTGGATAAAGGAAAGACTTTGTTGAAGCAGAGGAAGAATGGAGATGATGGTCAAGAAGGTGGGGATGGGGATTTGTTGCTGGGAATTATTGCTTTAAAGATGGAGTTTTCAGGGAGGTTCTATGAGCTGGGCTCATCCCCTGATATTGTTCAGGGAAATAGGAAGGTAGTTCTTGGTTTGCATGAAGATTTTTTGAAGCTTGAGAGGCAGTTAGAAGCATCAGGGGTTGATATTGAGATACCTGATGTTAGTGAGATTGATGAGATTGATGGGGAAGAGGTGCCTCAGTTGATTCCTTTACATACTGATGGTAAGAACGAAGTTGATATGGTGCACGATGCTGAGGCTGTGAATCAAGAGAAGGGAAATGTGAAGAAGAAGAAGAAGGGTAAGAAAGCAGGGGTTGAACAAGGTAAGAAGAGGAAAAAGAATAAGAATGGAGTAATTGAAAATGGTAATGTAGGTGGGTCGGCGAACTTTACTTTAGGTAGTGATACTTATTTGGAGAATGGGAATGCAGTCTCCTCAAATGGTCATGAGACGAGCAATGGTGTAAAAGATGATGAAAATATGTTGGATCTCAGTGAGTCAGTTATGTCAAATCTTCAGGCTGAATTTGAGAAGGTAGCTGCAGCTGGTTCTGGTGAGGCAAGTGATGACTTGCCTTTGCTTAAAATGAAAAAGAAGAGAAAGAGGGCCAATAAGCCGAAAGATTTGGAGGTTAGCACACGGGATGAGGATGGACAAGATACTGGTGCACAGAACTCATCAAAAAGTGCAAAGAAAGTCAGGTTTGCTATGAAGAATAACTTGGTCTGGAAACCGCATAGTCCATTGCCACCCCAAGATCTGCGGATACCTCCGTCTGTTACTCCTAGGGGTAGTGCTCTGAAAAAAGGAGTTCCTCCTGGTCCCATCAGAGAAATGCCTCCTGCAACCAAGAAAATGAAGAAGAAGAAGGGAAGAAAGATATTGAAGACGATTTCACCTGCTGTGAAACGGTTGAGAAGGGTTAAACCTTTGCTTTGATATTTCAAATGTTCGACATTTGACTAAAAGCTGGTATTGAGCTATCATCTATGTTTTGCAAGAATATTGCAAACAGTGTGATTGTCTTTCGTTTAGTTTTTGTTCCCATACAACAGTTGATATGAATCCAACTTTTTCCCCCTTGAATTCAATCCCTCAGACAGAGCTCAAACCTGTCAAAGATTTAAGGGGAGAACTCTGCAATCTATTCATTTGTGGCATGATTTTTTATGGGAAATTTCAGGTGCCTTGGATTAATGACCATTTGTACGTAGTTTATGTGTTTTGCTTGCTTAAACTTGCTAATGAAGCGTGTCTCTACCGAGTAGAAACACAAATCACAGAAACTCATTTTACTTTACTTACGCTTGCTTGCCATTCTTGTAGAAGATACGGAGCACGGCGTAAAGTATTCTTCAGTTATCCTCATTGTTTATTAAATAATCGCTATCACTTGCATTCTGACTCCGCCTCCGTCACTGACAGTCTTCAGTTATCAGCAAGTTTGTACTCTTCGGCCTCTTGATGTTAGCCACTAGCCATAACAGTAATCAATGCCACTGACTAATTAACAGCTCCGATCGGATTGAAGTTGTGAACCCAGGTTGTATTCTCTAGTAACAAAATTAAATGGATACCGGATGATCAACGGATTATCAGTTGCCATGTTTTTCTGAATCCATATAACTGTCCAAGTCCAAGCTAGGATAATAAGAAAAGAATCGCTTTTCAAATAGATCTGTCTCCATTTCCAAACTATAATGTGAACTTTTTTTCAGGAAAGAATGAGTACTTATATTGAAGAGTGGGGCAGTCGGAGGAGACTGGGAAGAAGAATTGGGAACAGTTTGATTTAGAGAAGCAGTAAACCCCTTCTGGTAAGCTTGAGTTTTTTCCACCGAAAGAAGGTGATGGGTTAAAGATTGCGAAAATCAGAGATGAGGATGTGAAGACTGAGGCTGAGTACTGGGCTTCCTCCGTGGTGTGTTTTGTGTTTGGCTCTAACCAACCTTTCTGGGTCATGAATGATTTCGTCAGGAGGCGTTGGGGTCGATTTGGTATCGACAAGGTAATACTTTTACCCAGTGACTTATGTTGTTCGATTTTTTACAGTGCATGCTAGGTAGGAGGTTTTGAAAATTAACATTCATCAGTTTGGTTCTAGACCATTGATAGTTAAGCCCTGGACTGTTGATATGGGGGTCAAGTATATGGAGGTTGATAAAGTCCCTGTATGGGTTCAACTACATGGTTTGGAGTTGATGTATTGGAATTTATCCTCTCTAGGAAGAATTGCTAGTACTCTTGGTACCCTGTTGATTGCTGATGAATGTACAGTCAATAAGTCTAGAGTTCAGTTTGCTAGATTATTGATTGAGATGGAAATTAGTGAAGTGGTTCCTGATAAGATTGTCTATGAAGATGAAACTGGAATGGTTAGAATGCAGAAAGTGAATTATGAATGGTTGCCTCTTAAGTGTTGCAAATGTAAGGATACAGGCATATGACAGACGTGTAAGAACCACCACCACACACCCACACACAAATCACTAACAAAGTTCTAATCTAAATAGTTTGACTGTTGTCTCCTTTTGTTTTCCGTTTGAGTTTAATGCCTAAATTAGTAAATTACAAAGTTCAATGGCTTTGATACATTTTTATTCGAAATAATTAGGAGTTATTTTAGTCATTATTATTTTTCAGTTTTTCGGGTAAGTTAATTACAGTAAAACATCTAATAAATTAATACACTTGGACCATAAAATTTTATTTTAGAAATATTAATTTAATTTCAATCCTACTAATAAAAAAAATACCAAAATTTTAATTTCAAATAATTATTTATTTATGAAATTATGGAGACTTATATTTATACAGGAAATTCTCGAAAATTATTATTTTATAAATTAATCGAGTTTTTTCATTTTTTGAACTGATCTCGAGTTGGAACTGTAAAAGATATATAATAAAAATGCATAGTGACTAATTTACCCATAATTATTAGGAACAGAAGTGTAATTTTTTGGAAAAAAAATTTTTCAGTGACAAATTGATAATAAAATAGGGTACACATTAGTCACTATTTTCTTTTGATTACACATTTTCACTGTACATATGTTTTCCTTAATTTATAGAGGATTAATCCAGGAAAATTTTACAGAGTTGTTTATTAAACTCAAAGTCGCAAACAAAACAAAAATGATGTTCGACGTTGATTCCACTCGCTAAAAAACACTTTGCAGTTGGCTAAACAACAAAGAATGGTGTTTGTCCTCTACAATTGGTCGGCACGAGACGAAAGATTCTTCTGCAAACAACGACGTTATCCTAATATGTATTTATGTCTAAAAAGTCGCTGAAAGCAGAGAAAAAATCAAGTGATCAGAATCTGTAATCAAGTAAGCCTGAAAACTTTCTTCCAGACGAATTCTTATTATGGACGTTCAGAAATGTTTCCACATGACAGGCGGAATTGGGAAGACTAGCTACTCCCAAAATTCTCATATTCAAGTAATTGTTTCAAATCTCTCTTTCTCATCTTCCAATTCATTTTATTAACTTCACATCATAATTCAGTTGAATTAATGAAGATTTGAGTTTTTCTTCCCCCTTTTATGTTTCAAATTGCAGAAGAATAACTCAGACAAGGCGAAATGGATGACCGTGGAATCCGTCCAGCAAATATATCTAACCACAACGCCGAAAAGCTTTGGAATTGCGGATTTGGGTTGTTCTTCAGGCCCTAATACTTTGACCAACATAAGAGATATAATGGATGAAATCGAAGCGATCAGCAGAACAGCGTCGCAACCCGCAGCCCCTGAATTCCGAGTTTATCTTAATGACCTTCATACAAACGACTTTAATGCACTATTCCAGGCCCTGCCCAAATTCTACAGCGACCTGAAAAACCGACAGAGTTCAGGGAGCCCTCCATCTTTGTACCTGGCTGCTTGCCCCGGAACTTTCTACGGGAGGCTTTTCCCTGATGAATACTTGCACTTGATCTATTCCTCAAACAGTTTGCACTGGTTATCCAAAGTCAGATCAGTTACTTACTTCAATGAATTGAAACAATCCGTATATATGGCCCCTGTATTCACGTGTCTTGGATTATAACAGGTTCCTCCAGGAATTTATGACGACAACGGCAAATCAATCAACAAAGGAAGCGTGTATATTACTGAAAAGAGCCCTCCAGAGGTGGCGGAAGCGTACGTGCGTCAATTCCAAGAAGATTTTTCATTGTTCCTGCATTTAAGGTCTAAGGAGCTCGTCAGTGGAGGTGGGATGGTGCTGATTCTTACGGGAAGAAACAACCCAAATCATATTGATGGAGGGAATTCATTCTTCTGGGAAATTCTGTCTCGGTCACTTGCTACTTTAGTCCAAAAGGTCCATTTTCATGAACCAATTTTATTCACTTTTTTTGTACTCTGTGATTTTTTATTTTTTATTTTTGGGTGGTGTTGATTCAAATTGCAAGTTTTATTTTTCTAACTCAGGGAATTGTTGAGGAGGAAAAACTTGATTCGTATGAGGTTCATTTTTATGCTCCATCAAAGGAGGAACTTGAAGATTTGGTAAGGAAAGAGGAGTCGCTAAAACTGGAAAGAATTGAAATGATTGAAACAGAGACAAACACTGGTGGCAATGGATCAGATGGAATCAGCTATGGAAGAAAGGTTGCTATGACGGTGAGAGCCGTCCAAGAGTCAATGATTGCCCACCATTTTGGAGAGGAAATCTTGAATGAGTTGTTCGAGGTGTATGGAAGGTTGATTGATGAGGAAATGGTGAAACAAGGTATCAGAGCTTATAGTACTGCTGCTGTTGTTCTTCGGAAATTATGACACCTGAGAATCAATCATACCAAAAACATCCAAAAGCTCTTATTATTCCTCATAATTAACGACCTCGTATCTCTGGTAGTTTTGATGGAACTCTGGCAATTGTTTTGGGACAGTGAGAGCATGTGTATCGTTATCATTATATTGTGTAACATCACTTTACGCATTGCGTGGGTTGTATTAATTCTGAACATAAAAATAACTTCATTTGTCTCAAAATTATTGTTCAGTTTAGATTTTCACTTTTAGTTCAATTTGTACTAAAACTGAAAATTCAAAGTAAACAATATATAATTTCGGAGTGGAAGGAGTATAATTTTTAATTTGTATATACCTAAATATACATGTTATGGAAGACATTAAAGTCGTCTGTATCGAAAAACATAATCTAAAAACATAATGTTTCAAACCGGAAAGACTTAGAACTTAATTTTCTTAGGATGACGATACCGGAGAACATAATGTATCGAATAGAAGGCTCCACCCCAGCTTGTTGATCCGGCAAAAATATGTTGGGCAATCATTAACATGTTAAAAAAAAATACATTAACCATTTGGTTAGCATAAACCTGGTTATCTTTGTTGATAATTAGCTCAAAATATTGGCATACAAAGTGGACTTATATTTTAACATAGTCCAAAAAAGAAACTAGACTTGTATTATCAAAAGAAGGTAGTATATAACATAAAAATTCTAAGTGATGGAGATGGGTTAAAAAAAAAAAAAATGGTGGCAAGAGACTGTCAAGTGATCGTCACAAAAACAGAAATTCACCCCCACTACAACTAGCAAGTGATAAGTCAGATCAATCCACAGGGGCGGACGAAACAACCTAAGAACCATTTAGAACACTAGAAAACTAAACTAAAAAAAACAAGAACAATGGAGCAATAGCTGATGACTCACACGAGTAGATGTACTACTCAAGTGAGCGGTGATTTGATTGACATATTAAATTGCCGAGAATGTAAGCAAGAAAGACAACAAATTTAGCTAAGTAAGACGGGCTACACTGAATTAAAGAGTCTGGAGATCCTCATCTCTTTCTATGCTACTTTTATAATGATTATGTATTGACGAGGGATAAAGCGCGTTTGATCAGATATTCACATATCCATAAGTCTCTTATAATGTTCTTAAGGACGTTCCTCTAGTTATTAACAAGCTCTCTTCCAAGAAAAATGTTTAAATCCTATTAGGCCATTAAAAGTTAAAAGTTTTATTGATCCCCCATGCCGACTAGGTATCTTCCGATCCTGTTTGAAACATAAGACTGTTAACCGGTCAATTTTAATCATTCCAAACTATGCTTACCCTTTCGGGATTCACACAATATTCAAGCACAGTGATTAGTTGATCAGACTAAACACAAGATTAATTTGAGCATTAAAACTTGAAATGCTTACATCGTCTGAATGCAAATCTAAAGCATTTTCACATAGAAAAAGAGATTCAATCTCAATAAAGGATTTAAATCCTCATAATCGGTATCTTAAATACAAAATCCATGTAGAACCGAGCGTAAAACATGATTACAAAGCAAGGACAATAAAACAGAGATGAAAGGATGCAAGATTACAATTATAGACCACTGAGGTGAGTTAGAGATATCACTTCCTTGAGTGTCTGTCTCTGATGAACTCTGTGAGAGGCTCTGTTTCAAAGCTCTGTCCTTTCTCTCTACTTAGTTAAACGCTGATCTTTTTAAGCTATTTTGTGCTCTCTCCTCCTCCCTTCAAAATGGTATTAACCTTCCCTTCCGTAGAGCAGTAACCTTCGTTGATCACCGTTGCAGTTTATCAAGGGCACTACATCTGTTGCTTAATTTTTCAATACGATTCTTGCTGCGTTTTGTTATCATTTTTCTCAATCTTTGGGACTACAATGGCCATGCAGGCTGGCTCTTCTTTGACCTCTAAAGTTTCCTTATTTTCGTTGAAGTTCTGGCCAAGAAATAGTCCTAAAGTTGCCTCCTGGACTCGAATTTCTACGGGTGTAGTCCTACAAATGTTTCCAAAAAATTGTACTTCAATCCAATCCGAGAAGTTTTGCCTTTCACCAATTTTCCCAAAACGTTCACCATTATTCAACTAAGTTCCTGATCAGAGGAAAGTATAAAAATAACTTAAAAAGTATACAATTCTAGCCTAAATTCTACCATATTACAATGGGAAAGACAATAAAATTACTGTCAATAATCAAGTAGATTTGCCACTCGTCAGTTGACTATATTTTCTTTTAAAAGTTAAAATTGATTTTTTTAAATAATATTTTATTAATTTAATTTTTTTAATTTTAATTTTTCATTAATTTAATATTTATATTATTATTATATTCAATAGATTAAAATATGAAAATGGTCCTTTATATTGGGCTATATGCGCATTTCGGCCCTCTACATTAATATTTATCTAAACCGGTCCTTTATATTTAAGACTATAACTTTTTTGGTCATCGGCGCTATTCGTGCACTTTTACCAAATTTAGAATCAAGTCGACAAGGGTATATTCAAAATAATTTTTTTATTTTTGAAAATATATTATATTGAATAAAATATAAAAACAAATATTAAATTAATTTTTTTTAACTAAAACAAAAAATAATAAAAAAAATTGTACTTTTTGTGCACAACTTTATGTTACTTCTAATTTGATGGGATTGGGATAAAGTATAAATACTACTTTTATGGAAATATCTAACGTAAAGAAATAATTTATTAAAATTTAATATTATATCAAATCTAATTTCTTATTTTGGATTTTTTTTAACTTATGAAATTGCAGGAAAGTAAACTTTCATAATAGATTCTACAAAAAATAAAAAATAAAAAAATTCTTGAGTTTCTTTATTTCTAATTTTTCCTAAGCATGAACCGGAGAAATAACTATTTAATAAACATTATTAAATCAAAATATAATTATGGACGTTTTGCCGTACCGAATAAAGAAACAATGTAAATATTAAACTAATATTAAATTAATAAAGATAATTGAAAAACAAAAATATGAAATATATTTATTAAAAATTCAAAATTTATGTTCTTTTTAAAAATAACAATAAATTCTAAATTACTGAATTTAATTTTTTAACGTAATATTTTAATAAAATAACTCTAATCTTATGCAATTGTAAACAATTTCAGAAATTAGTAGTTTTTAAAAAAGAACATAATTAGGGAGATGACTTTTTTTTTTTTAAAGGAATCTATTATGTAAGACTAAAATCTTAAATGTCAACTGCACATTTTGGTCATCTCATTAACATTTGGGTAAAATGGTGCTTCACATTTGTTTTTTAAATCAATAAAACAATATTTTTAATTTCATATTATTTTTACTTTGACATTATTACTTTATTTGGTACAACAAAGCTCCATGATTACACTCATTTACATCAACAGTCCCTATTAGATAGTTCCCAACAAGAGATTTCTTTTTTCTTTTTAGGAATCTTCTTTGTAAATATACTTCCCTACAAGTAATATTTTTTTACTTTATCCCAAGGCCACCAGATTAATATTAAAAATATTAAGGTTTCTGAAAATTTTATGAATTTAATAATTTTAATTATTAAATTAATTTTATGAATATAATTATTTTAATATTTATAATTATTTTAAATATAAATATTATTTACTCAAAATTTACCCTTTTGACTTGAACCCAAATACGGTCAAACTGTTACAATAGTGTCAATGGACCTAAAAAGTTACAAACAAAAATAGAGAAAACCATATCATCCAATTAAATGTTAATTTAGAGGAACAACATGTGCATTTCGTCTAATATAAATGACCATTTTCATATTTTAGTCTTATGTAAATATAGTAGAGGAACAAAATATGCATTTAATCGAATAACATTTTAGCCAAATGTAGATGTTTGCTTTTCCGAATCTAGTAGAGGAATCTATTGTGTAAGTCTAATAGAGGTGTTGCATAAGTAATTAAAATGAAAATAAGCTGCTTGAGAAAAGAAAAGAAAAATCTAAAATGTAGAGAAGTATTTAAGCAAAATGTTATCGTAGATGACCAAAATGTGTATTTAGATTAATGTAGAGAATCATTTTCAGATTTTAGTCTATTCGCTCTTAAATCTTTTAGAAAATAAATATATTTATTTAAAAACTATCATTGTTGACTTGGTGTCGAATATGTTCAAATTGCTAGAATAGTATCAAAGGACTTAAAAGGCTATAAACTAAAATGTGGAGGACTATTTCAGCCAATGTAAATGATGATGATTAAAATGTAAATTTGACTTAATATAGATGTGACCAATTGCAAAATTTAGTCAATAATTAACAATAATTATTCCTCATTTATTTCCATTCATCAGCTGGGCCATAGAGAAATAATTGCGAGAGACCATAATAGTAGTTAGTATCATATGATACGTATATTCGAAAATACTATATACACAGAAAAAAAAAAAAAGAGAAGATCATTAACAGTAACATATTCCATTCATTCAAAGATGGGGTCTGTTATGCAAAGGATGGTTTAGTGTCACACGGCAGAAAGCTCAGCCCACCAAGAGTAGATCGACTCAACAATACGAGAATACGAGACTAATGAATTGTAATTGTCGGGAGTTCAATTGAACAATGCCTATATCAAACATGAATTGTGAGAAAATCTATATCTATAGTATATTCTAAGAGAAAAATCAGAGAGAGGAAACAATATTTATCCCTTGAGTGTCACATCATTAAAAATCCTAGGTGTAATTTTCTTATAAATTCTCAAAATAAAATTTAGTGTAATTGTGTAAAAATCCTCTAAATTTGGATTATTAAATTATCTTGTCTCTCAAAGATTATTGAAATTCAATAATATCCCGATTTAAGTTTACAAAAAGAATAGGAAGCTGAATATTTTTTAGAGTTGAGTAGCCATAAATTTGTTCTTATTCTTTTTTTTTTTTTCTGTTTGTATAAGCAAATATTGTCTTCTTTTTTCTTTTCAGAACTTTTGAGCTTAACTAAACTATAAAAATTAGGTTTATATTTTGTTGTTGACTAAAAAGTTCATCCAATAATAATAATAAATTTATAGACGTCTCATTAGTTTTCAGTATCAACATTTTGTTTGTTTTAGTAGGTCCATACTTTAATATATTGAGTTCTTAGATCTACTTTAGCAAGTGAACTATTGACCGACTATATATGGACATTAAACCCATTTTTGTAACATTTTATTTGATTTCAATAAGTAATATAATTAGAAAGTAAGATTTATTATAAATCAATAAGGATAAATTATTACAAAAGTGTTATTTAATCCCGTGCATCACACGGGTATAACATCTAGTTGACTATACAATACAATCTAACTCTAAAAAATACATTGTTTGTTGGGAACGAAATTACTTCCTCCGGTCTTTATCATCAGACATTTTGATATGTTCTAAATTTTATTCATTAAATTTTTCTAATTGAAAATAAAACATTAAGTATGTATTTTTACATTTATCGTATTTTTTCAATTATTATAAAATATTTTTAAGATTTCATTTTCAATAAGAAAAACACAATAAATAAAACATAGGACAAATCAAAACACGTTATATAAAGGCCTGGAGTGAATAATTAGTAGTAGTAACTTAGACGATTTGGCAGCATACAATTGACGTACAACTGATTCGGTGAGACAATTTAGCGATCCAGATCTTATTTCAGATCTGACTGGCGTAAATATAACATTGTTTCATGAAGATTCTAATATGATACTTTTTCTATTTTGAAATAATTGTTTACTTTGAACCTTCATATTTCTTATAAATTATACTAAAAATAAAAATATAAATAGAATAATTATCTTGGAACAAAGAGAATAAATTAGGGCAGTATAGCATCTAAGGGGGTGAGGGGGGGGGGGTATATATGATGGATAGCAATACTTTGGTACGGTTTCCCAAACCAGTCACGGGGATCAGCTTTTTTGTCCAAGTTTGAAGTAGTAGCTAGCTTGTTGTATCCATGTATCAAACAAATAGTTTGGTTGGTGATTGTAATAAGTCAATAAGGAAGAGAGGATCGACAGTACAACCTACAACTTTGATCAATTCACCTTTAATTAGCTTTCGCTCATTGTTTCTACGTTTAGGTCCACAGCATAATAGTTTAATCTTGAAATACGGATCACATAGTTGCAAGAGTTACGTTTATCTGAATGGTTAAAGCATGCAAATCAAAAGGATAAACGACTTCACACTGCACTCATACTAATTTCTAGTAATCAAGTTCGGTAGCTCCCTCTCAAGAGCTAATAAACCATCCAAACATAGGGTTGTTCGGCCAAAAAAATTTAAAAGAAATGATGTGAACAAAAAAAAATTACTTTAATTTTGGGGGACATAAGTAGTTGTCTCGTATTTAGTAAATCCGAGAGTCTAATTAATCGGACTTTTCGGATTTGGCTAATCCAAAACAATAAAAAATAATAAAATATTAATTTTTTTATTATTTTGAAAAAAAAGAACCGAGGTCAAAATGTGTACAGTAAAATCAGATTTCCGAAAAATCCGAGAGCTTCTCTAACATAATTTTTTTTAAAAAAAAATGAAGGGCCGGAAAATTTAAAATTTTATTTATGGTGAGAAAGTTTGAAAATTTAATAAATGAACAGTGAAATCGGATTTGGAAATCCGAAAAACCTTTTTCAAAAAAATCTTTTAGAGCAAAAATTTTTGAAAATTTGAGTTTTGATAGAAATTCGCATTAAATTGACATATCCACTTTAATAAAAAATCTTTAATTACTAATAATTACTAGGTATTTACATTAAATTGATGAAAAATATATATTACTAATGTTACGTAGTATTATTAAATCTGATAGGAATTTGAATTAAATTAATTCAGCATAATTGATGAAAAATATATATTACTACTGTTACGTAGTATTATGTACTATCTGTACGTACGAGTATTATGTAGTATATTAATACTATTACCTACTATACATCATTGGTACTAGTGTTACTTATTACTGTTAAATCTGTTAGTCATTAAATATTATCATTAATACAGTATAATTCATATGTACGAGTGTTATGTACTTTTTATACGTACTAGTATTATTAGTACATTAATAACTATTACCCACTATAAATTATTGTTACTAGCGTAACTTATTACTGCTAAATCTGTTAGTCATTAGATATTATCATTAATTTAGTATAATTCATATGTACTACTGTTATGTACTTTTTATACGTACTAGTATTATGTAGTATATTAATACTATTACCCACTATACATCACTGGTACTACTGTTACTTATTACTGTTAAATCTATTAGTCATTAGATATTATCATTAATACAATACAATTCATCTACACTAGTGTTACGTACTATTTATACGTACTTGTATTACGTAGTACATTAATACTATTACCCGCTATACATCACCGGTACTAGTGTTACTTATTACTGTTAAATATGTTAATCATTAGATATTATTATTAATTCTGTATAATTCATCTGTACTAGTGTTATGTACTTTTTAAGCAAATAATCAAATTTTTAGAATTAGAGTGATGGGTGTCAAGCCAACAAACAATTTCACCTACTTTCAAACTAGTAGCATAGGAAAGCAAGGTCGTCTCCTCAGGGAATGGTGGATTTGTTTCTTTCAAATAAGTAACCGAAAGGGGGGTTTTGAGTTTTTAAAACTAAAATGTAGTTAAAATAAAATTCAAATGATAGTTAAAAAAAAATGAAAGCAAATTATGAGAAAGTTTCTAGTCAAAAGATTTTATATCCACCTTGGTCTAGACAATTGATCATAGATGCAATGATGCTCAATCACTTATAGGCAAATTAGTTTTCGTTGTTGGAACCTCCAAACAACTCAATCTTGAACTAAGTTTAGTGATTAAGAAAACCTTCATTAAACACACTAGTCAAAATTCAATCCTGGAACCTCCTAAGATTAAGAAAACGACTGCATTAAGTACAAAGACCTAATTCTGGTCCCTATAAAACAAACCTTGTTTAATAAAAAACCAGATTACTTGTTCTTATAACAAAATCACTTACCAAGTAATTTAATTATATCAGTCCCTTTTAAAACAACAAACCTTGCTGCCTTATTGGTTGTTAACTAACATGAAATAATGAATGCTACCAGCTATTCCACAATAATCATATCAATCATGCAATAGAACAAGCAAATACTCACAAGAAATTGAGAGAGAAACAACATTTAGATCTCACAACTATTCAAACCAAGGCTTCAATATCTTTCAACTAGAAAAATAATTTAATTACACATAATAAAGCCTTACTGAAACAAAACTATGGAGAATGAGGAAGAATAACGTCCAAAAGGGCTAGATAGGCGGCTTAGGATCACTCCAGCCTCCTCTTCTTCTCTCACGTTCAGCCCCCCCTCCCCAAAAGAAAGAATAAAATCAATTTATATGCTAAAAATTAGGTCAGCCGCCAGCAGCTTTCAGAATTTCGCCACTGCAAATTAAATATTCCGATATTTGCATAATGGTCCCTCAAGTTTGGTAAAATTACATTTTGATCCCAAAACTTCTTTACTTTTTCAGTTTAGTCCCTGTTTGGGTTTGGCCAAACGGGAATGCAGCATCAATGCTGGAATTTCTTCTCTAAAGCTCAATTTTGGACCGAGATTCGTGTGCCCACACGAGAATGTGATGTCATTGTTCTCTTTTTGTGCTTCCTTGTCAAAATGCTCCAAAAATGTGTATTTGTGAAACATTTTTCTCAATCTCAGCTCCAATCACTCCTAAGAACCAAAAACATCAAAATACACAACATAAGTGCACAATCTAATCCAAAATGCTATACAAATACCCATAAATAACATGAAACTTCAAGACCTATAGAAATCCCCCACACTTAGATTTTGCTTGTCCTCAAGCAAACACAACTCAAAGTAAACATGATAGTACCCTTTTTTACAGACTCTAACTACCAAAAGCATCAAAGAGAATTGTCAAAACTTGTCTCAGATTCTAGTCTCATTAGAGACAAATAATATACACCACGGTTCAGTACCCCTTGATCAAGTCAGAAACTCACTTCCGTGAGTGTGTGAAACAGACCACAAAACAAAGTGTTGCTTAACCTAAGATTAGATTCAATTACTTTCAAGTGGACATTCTTGTGATCAGTACCTATTTCCTTCTTGCCTTCAACTAGGGTATTCTTACTGAGGTTCCGATCTAAGGGCTTCCTCTCATTTTCTGCAAGCATCATTGGCTGCATCTTTCACCCTTGTACCTTTTCATCCATTTGTCCAAATTGGCTTTTCTTCTGGATCTTTCCCACTCAGGCCTATACCAAGCACATATTTCAGCAACTATGGTAATCTAAGCATTTTCTATTTAAACTCACCAGGCCTGAGGACACTCCTCTCTTTGGTGCCATACCTCACCTCTCAAGGGATTAAATGCCACATTGGACACTCTGCCTATACTCCCTCATTAGATAAAGCTTTTAACCTCATATTCAACCGCCAACTTTCCCCTTTTTTCCAAGGTATTTAGGCTAATACAAACCACTATGGGCTCGATTCAAGGCTGCCATAATGCGTAGGGTTGCCTTAGTCTAATTCCCAGATTCACAGTCCCCCCAGGTTTCAGACAAGTGGACTCCAGTATAAGATCACAACAATGCATTAATGCATTCAAGATTTTAAAAGTTTAAGCCCAAAGCAAACACATTGTCAAGTGGAATGTTTTGCATGAAGATGTGGTCATGAGTTTCTAACATGCTTAAGAGTGATCCTGAACAGGTATTTTTAAAATCTTATGTAACCCTCAAAATTGAATCGTCATAGCTTAAACTCGGATTTCGAAAATTTAAGTTTAGCTTAAACTCGGATTTCTAAAATCTGTCTTTTAGGGTTTAGGGTTTAGTTACGGATTTTCCAAATCCGATTTTAGTTTAAACTCGAATTTTAACTAAAAATTGGGTTTTCAATATCCGATTTAGTTCAAAACGTTGGATTTTAGGGTTTAGGGTTTAGTTCAATGTGCCTTGTCTGCGTGAACGCAAATCCCAAAATTGCTGTTTTCTAAACAACTCAAATTTATCAAATCTGAGAGTAAGTACAGATGGACTCAGATTACCGAAATCCAAGTCTCTTCCTTTTTATTTTTAGCAACTAGATTTTTTTTCCAAAACTTAAAATAACTTTTTATTATAAATTTTCAGATTTCCGAAATCCGAATTTTCATGTTTCGGATTAGGCTAATCCGTTTCTAGTCAATTTTTATTTTCGAACACTTAGATTATTTTTCTAAAAAATAAATATTTTTTTATTGCCGACTTTCGAATTTGCGAAATCCGACTCTTGATTAGTTTAAATTAATCTTTTGATTTAATGTAAGTAATTTTAAGTTACTAAAGTCTCGGATTACACTAATCCGAATTTCAGTGGTCTTGAATTTGCGAAATCCGACTGTACGGTACTCTCGAATTTGGTAAATCCGAGAGAACTGGTATTGTCTACTTAATTTAGATCCATATTATTTTTGTCCAGGGTCTTTTTTAAATAATTTTTTGGGTAAAAACCTCTCCAAACATTAGGCTAAATCTTAAGATCATCCCTTGTTATTTCAAGCTAACCAATATACATAAAGTTTTCTCCAAAAAAAAAAAAAAACATGTATCTTTACATAAAGTTGAAATATATCTTAAGTTCGATGAGTAGATTCTTTTAAACACTTGAAGAAAGCAAATAGGTCTAATTCATGCAAGGTTTTCAGGACCTTAAAACTCAAACAGCATCAAAGTCTATACCAAAGATATTGGCAAGACATTAACAAAAGGATAAAGTAGAAGGTAACATAAATTAATTGGAAGAACTTCCGTTTCAATCATCAACGTGCAAGAGTTACAACTGCATGGAGAGGAACCTTCTTATGAACAGCAATGCCGTTTACTTCTGACATGTCCAAATCTTCCGGCGTGATACCAGTGGGCAACGAAAAGTCGAATTCATGCACAAGTTTGGCCAATGCAAGTTCGTTAGTAGCCATAGCAGAATTAATTCCAGGACAACCTCTTCTTCCCGCTCCAAAAGGGATCAATTCAAAATTAAACCCCCGAAAATCAATCTTCGAATTCAAGAACCTCTCTGGCCGAAATTCCTCAGGATACTCCCACAAGTTTGGGTCTCTTTGGATTGCCCAAATATTCACTATGACTTGTGTGCCTGCAGGAATGTCATAGCCCAATAGTTTTACATGTTCGATTGATTGTCGAACAAGTAAGGTAACCGGAGGATGAAGTCGTAAAGTTTCCTTTATCACTGCCTTTAGATAGGGCATTTTGTCTAGATCTTCCTCCGTGATGTCGGGTTTTCCTCGAGAAATGTTTCTAACCTCAGTTTGCAAAGTTTCTAGGATTTTGGGGTGCTTTAAAAGTTCTGCCATCATCCACTCCAAGAGTGCCAGTGTTGTATCAGTTCCACCAGCAAACATGTCCTAATCAGTAGTAGAAGGATATAAGGTTAATATATAAGAAAATGAATTATGAAAATTCTATTTCTTTAGATGTAGTTATACATTATTAATAATTATACTACTTTTTAGAAGTGATTGTTCAATCTACATTAATAACAAGAGATATGTATAATGGGAAGTGTAGTACCCACCAAGATGAGAGCTTTCACAGAATCTCGCTCGATACGAAATCCAGTCAGGTTTTCCCTTTGAGTTTCAAGCAAAATATCCACAAAATCCGAATCTCTTTTCTGATCACAACTTGTAGCCTTGTTCTCATGCTCTTCAATCACCCCTTCTATAAAAGTATCGATGGATTTAATGATTCTGTCAACTTTAGCATTCAAGCCATTCAAACGATTAATCCATGATAACCAAGGAATGAAAAATCCTATATCAAAATCCCCCAATATTTGTATAAATTCCTTCAAGATAATCTTAGCCTTCTTTCCACTTTCCTCATCTCCAAATTTCCTCCCTAAAGCAACCCTACACACTATATCATTTGTAAGAGTAGCCAACATTTCACTCAGATTTATCAGCTTGCTTGATGATGAATTATCATTAGGATCATCATGACAGCTTTGCTTTATCTTTTCTATCATCAACGCGATTTCTTCTTCCCTGACACTTCGGAATGACTGAACCCTTTGATTGCTAAGAAGTTGAAGAACACATATGCTCCTCATTTGCCTCCAGTACTCGCCGTAGTGCGTAAAGGCGACGTCCTTTGAGTTGTAGAACAGTTTCTGAGCTATTGTTTTTGGTCTATCTGCGAGAATCGCATCGTGGGTTTTCATGATCTCGGAAGCTGCTTCAGCGGAAGAGGCCACCACAACTGGTTTGCTACCAAAGTGAAGCAACATAAGATGAGGACCATATTTTTGGGAAAATGATTGTAGAGAACGGTGGGGAAACGAGCCAAGTTGAAGGAGATTTCCGATAATTGGGAACTTCGGAGGAGAGGGTAAAAGCTTATCTTGGTGTTTCGATGATGAAGGGAAAAAGAACCATGTAATCAAGAAAATTAGGAAGAAAAGAGGAGAGAGTAGAGGGTACTCCCAATTTAGCCCCATTTTCTAGTTTGGAACTGTAGAGAAAGAAGTCTTAGTAATCAATGATAAGAAAGCTAATGATCTTGATGATGCATATTGCATGCTCCTATTTATGGGCAGCATTTACTTAGTAGGTAATTTTAAAAAACTACATTTTTGCCTTGCTATTTTAATTAACTAATCAAAGACTTGATTAAAGCTACTGAATCTGAATGTAGGAGTTTAACTCAATATTGTTGATGAAGAAACAAAATGCCACCATTTCTTATTTGTATATAACAGCAGTTAATTTTATTCAAAACACTCCGTTTCGAGAGATATTGCTCTTCTAAGTAACAAAACTGCATTCCCATGTCAAGATTTGGATCCTAATCAGGTTTAATTGGTTATGTTGGTCGAACATCGTTATTGTCGGGATCAAATGTATGTTTGTTATCTGTAACTCCCTTTGTCCAAAAATAACTGTCCAAATGTATATATTTATTTTCAGTACAATGTGTAGAAAAGTGAACAATCATTTCGGGACGGAGGAAGTATTTGAAATATTTTTTTTCTTTGGTTAATCAGCTAATCGTAGTATTTCTAGAAGTTTATCTTTCAGAGTGCTGGAGGTGTAGATTCGAAACATAAGACAGTTTGATGATTGACGAATTTTGATTCTTTTCGAAATGGAATATTCACATCTTCTGCGGAAGATAATTCCAAATTGTTTGATGAACTGGTTTTGTCGTTCTCCGGATTGAATATATGCTCCGCCCGGATTCGCATCTTGTGGGACGATAATTCCATATGTATAAGTCATAGTTGCTTTGAATCTTATGTGTTACCTAATACCTACTACGATGTGATCTTATAGTATCATTAATTATCTTGCATTGCCTTACAATTTGCGAATATTGTAATGTATTTTGTTTTGCCTTCTTTGTTATTTTTCACCCAGGTACGCCAACTTTAATTTTTTCAATTCTATCCAACAGCGATAAGGAAATCTTGTTTACCCGTTTTTAGTAACCCGGAAACTTAATTAGAGATTGATAAAAATCCACACTCGTTGCCATACTAAATCAGAAGTTTATGTATATGTTTCTCTTAATAGATTCAGAGATGTCGTCTATGAACAAAAATAGAACCAACCTTCAGTTAAAATTTTTATGTGAAAAAAGTATTTAAAATTTTTTCAGCCACCCTGTTTAAAGCGAAATATTCAGTTATCTTTGTCAACTACCAATCCAATATTTCTGTAATGGTTATTAAAAAAAAAAGTAAATAATCTGAGGATATGAAGATTTGTCCAAGAAATGAGAAAATATGATTCTTAATTTTATATTGTTTCACTTTTTTGTATGATTGATCCAATTGAGATTGAAATAACTTCATATGAAAAAAACAGGTGAAGGATTTATCTTTTTTCTTCTTTTTCTTTGTATAAGTAAAAGTTGGGGCAACAACGTCACGGGAATGTTGTTTTTCTTTTGTGGTTTTTGAAAAAAACTTTAGTGCCCTTTACAAACATTATTCCCCTTTTATTAATTTCATCCTCTCTGTTGCCACTTATTCAAATTTTATACTTTTTTTTTTTAATACAACTCATGTTGAAATGGAATAATGACTAATGAAAAGGCGAAAAAATCACACTACTCTCTCAATAACTACCAATATAATATGAAGTTGTTATCTATTTACACATGTATCATATCAGTCATTATTCTATTTCACTATATATATTTACTATATGCATCATTTTTCTTTTTCCAACTAAAGACAGAAATAGGGACTAAGAAGAGAAAGAGGGAGAATATGAGGGAAATTTACAGAGAAATTAGATCCATCAATATTAAATTATATGAGCAAACTAGGATCAATGCCCTTAACACGCCAACCACACGGCTTTTAATCGGGCTAACCCTACTCTTATAATTAATAACTCTTACCCCTTCTAAAATTCTGAGCTTTTATCTCCTATAGATACCTCTCTAAAACTCTGAGCATGAAAGTTCGTGCTTTATTATTTTATTTATATTTATATTTTACCATCTCATATGAATAATTTTACTTTATAAAAGTGGCTCAAATCGGGGACATAGCAATTTCTCTATATATTTACTAGCGGTAACATGTGCGTTGCATGGGAATTATGTAAAAAATATATGTTAAAATCTTTTTTGTAAGATAAAAATCACTGGTTTGGTTATAAATTTTTTTTTACAAAAAAATGGTTGTTTTTAAAAACTTTTGGAAAAATAGGTTGATGGCAAACATCAAAATTCTGACACCTTCCTTAATCATAAAGATTAAATTTCATGATATACTCTTCAACAATTACGATGTGAACTTTTGCACTATGAATGAGATTGATGCTACGAATAAATTCCAAAAACCTCTCACCATAAAACTATCCTAGGCTCTTAGGGGTGATACGAAAATTAACATATACATCTCCAAAATCAGTGCGCAGATAGACATAAACTCGTGGATTTTCTCTAAATAACGATGGCAGAAGACTCGAAAGTGTCTGTAAAAATAAAAAATTATAAATAAGTGATTCTTCAATCCAGTGTAACATTCAAAAAAAAAACTATGGCCTAGACTATTACCAAACAATTATCGGTAATATTTTCTGGCACAATGCACATATACTCCATATTCATTGAGAGTATCTGCATTGAACATAAACCCCTATTGAATACAAAAAATCTGTATGAAAGCAACCCTGTTGAATGTACAAAAAAAAAAAAAAAAAAACTCTACGGAAGGAACAAAAGCTTTAAAGGAAAATGAAACAGAGATATACCTAATTGTTTTAAATTGTTAATAGTCATGGAGTTTAAATATAACAATGTTTAACAAATCCCGTGCGTTGATTTAGGATATGAGTAGTTTAGGATAACTTGGACTCTATTTGAACGTTCATTATCAGATTACTTATTTTAAGACGTTGTTGCACAAAGTTAAAATAAAGTTATCTTCTACGGATAAGATGTACCGTAATCACGGATAAATCTATTTTTTACTTCTAAATTAAGTGAGTTTTCAATTTCATATGAAGTAATATATTTTCATCCTGTATTAATATATATATAGATATATATGTATGTAGATTATATATATAGTGTGGAAGAAAGTAGATCCGCGCAAGTAACACATGCACTCAATATTGGCGACTCTAGCTAGTACTTTAGCTTCAATATTCAATTGCCCTTTATCAAAACGGTGATAAAATAAAAACACCAGTTTTGATGACAAGAATAGAATCCAACTGAATGTTGAAGCTAGCACCAAGTAAGTTTGAGAGTAACTCACCCATTGTGATAAAAACATGTCACTTTTTTTAGGAAAATAACTTAAGATCCCATAAGAAATCATTCCATCCGTCTCGAAATTATCGTTCAATTTAGATTTTCATTTAAATTCAAACTGCAAAAGTAAAGCAAAATAAGATGAGAACCACTGGTTTACCTCCCTCTATGGTTCGTAGGTTGTTATAGTGGGTGTAGATTTACCCATCTCTGGTAAGTTATCGGTGTTGGAAATGAGTTCAAAAATTTGAATGAGAATTTAGTTTCTCAAGTTGGAAAATGAGAGTTAAGCTAAGCGACTTTGTCCCACGTTGGAATTGGAAGGAGTTGGAGCTTACTTTATAAGTGAGAGTCCAAATACAGAGTGCAAGTTAACTTGCCATTATCATACTCTGTATCTCCCGCTCGCGTGCGCCCGTGCATGGGGTGCAAATGAGGGTCCGATTCGGGTCAAAATAGTTTGACACATGTGTGCGTGTGCGTGTGACTTGCGGACACGAATGTCGAACGGAATTCTCACGGGTCTGATCAAACCACGTTTATGCTCATTCATTTCAGTCAAAACAAAATTAAAACGTCGCAATTGATTTATAATCTTGAATGAGCATAATGAATTGGCAGTTTTAATTCTATTAAAAGGCAGAAATGAATTTGTTTGACTGTTTGGATGGTCAAAAACATTTTGACTGTTTATGTGCTATGAATTTGTGCCATTTAACAGAATTAAAACACTAAAAACTGTTAGAAATTTTGCTGTCATTTCAAAAGTTTCTCTAAATTCTAGTTTGTTTATAGAGTTACTTTGTGCTAAGTAGTCTTTACATTTCTGTTGTATCTTGGGAAATAGTTGCTCAAGGTTTTCAAGTACCTTAAGAGAAGACAAATCTATTTTAAGAAGATCATGTTTTCACGAATCTCGAATTTTTTTGTATTCATATTTTCTTAGTCTTTGTGAATACTACTCATCTTCCGACCAACAATCGGTATTAGCAAAAAAATAAATAAATACATAAGCACCATAAACATTGTAGTTTAAGCTAGGAGCGTCCAAATAACTTAATAACAGTATTTTATGATTTTTTTAAATCCAATAAAGAAGAAAGTTTCAGAAGTACATGCTTTAACCCACAGTATCACAATTAAGTTCAAATAGTAAAGCAACACAAATTACTCTCCCAAAAAAAACAAAAGAGAGAGGGAGAGATTAAACTAAAAATCGCATGGCAGTCCAAACCTCTGCACTCAAAATTTATATCTTTTGCTAGCAATGAATGAATTTATGTTGCTGCACCCAATTTTCTTAATTTGTCCTCCTTTCGTCCCACAATCTCGGATGTGCGTATTATCTCAAGGGGTTCAAACAGAATAATGAGTGATGCGGATGATATCCTCAGCTCTGGCTGGTGTATGAGTCATGCTCTTCCTTCTCATATCCTGGTACTCCTTATAGAAAAACCCTTTGTATTTTGCTGGCTCTCCAATCTCTTTAGTAAATGGTGGCAATGGTTCAACCCATTTGTCTCCATGTAAACTGTAGAAAAAGGCCAAGGAATGCCTACTTCTTCCTTTCGGCCTCACAACTCTATGAGTAGCACTTTTAAATTTAGTGTTACTTAGTACCTGCAACAATTGAATCAAGGGTAAGAGTTGCAATGAGAGAACCTAAAAAGAACGAAAATACACCCAACCGTCCTCATTATTATAAGGCATTGTTTTGTCCTGTATTTTACTTTGCATATTTTTCTAATTAAACAAAAAAAAAATGTAAAAATACGTTTTCACATTCAATGTGTTCTCTTGATTTTTAGAAATATTTTTAATATTTTTTTCAATAAAAAAAAATATTTTTTGGACCAATATTTTTTCAATAAAAAAAATATTAGGTGAAATTTTGGACCAATCAAAATATCTTATAATAAAGATCGGAAGAGTAGTCGTCAACCTTTTATTATAGTTCCATCAAGAAAAATCAATACAAATATGCGATATCAATATTGGAAATCTTTTTTTAAAAAAAAACCCCAAAAATTTTCTTTTAGTACGTAGTTGTATAATTCCCTGCGAGAGTTAGAATGAATATGAATCTTCTGTACCTGAATGACATCGCCTATATTCACAACAATTTTGCCCGGTTCAGGGACGACGGGAATCCATTGACCATCCTTTCGAACTTCAAGACCGCCGGCTTCATCTTGAACCACAAAACTAATGCAGTTTACATCTTCGTGTTCAAGTAGTCCAGTATCTTCCATTTCAGTTGCTGGAAAATAATGAAAGGCCACCAAAAGATCCCAGCTCCTATCATGATTAAATTCTTTGAGAAAGTTGGGAGGGAGACCAAGGCAATCATTTATGATGCTCTCCAATATTTGACTAGTCTTGGAGAGATAGCTGAACAGCTCTTCCAGGGATTCCCTGCACATATATTTGATACAATCCAATGTGGTCAGCATTATCGAGTAACCAAAAAATTTTACCATAATTCTCTTTATCACTAACTAAACTTTTATACTCCCTCGGTCTCGAAATTATTGTCCAGTCTGGATTTTCAGTTTTAATACAAATTGAACTAAAAGTGGAAATCTAATCTAGATAATAATTTTGGGACAGAGAGAGTAGCCTATATAAATATGTGGTTTAAAGCTGTTAATACTAAAAATGTTTAAACCCAAGTCACTAATAGCTAGCTAGCCCAAAAATCCTTAGCTTAATTAAAGGTTGCACCCGCCCTTTGTTATTTAATTCACTGTCCATGTAAATTTACCCTGAAATTAATAATCATCGATCCATTTTTTCCAAATGTACTTGTTGGAACAACATGATAGAGCAACAAAACATTCATGCAGATTGAGCAGAAATGATAGTATTGGAGAGAAGGGTTAAAACTTTAAAGTACTTGAATTCAGGTGGATTTGTGGGCAGCAAATTGTGGCCGGTGTCAGCAGAAAACATAACAAGATACTCATTCTTATTCGGCGAGACCTCCGGCTGCTTGCTATAACCCGCCGGAAGAAGTGCGCCGGCTTTAGGGCTGCATTTGAGCTTCTCTTCATCTGGAAAAGTGAAATATATCTTCGAAAGTTCCATTGTTTTGTTGAGCAGATGTAAAGGCACCCCATGATTCACAACCTGGAAAAATCCATATTCAGAACATGCTTCGATAATCATTTCTGCAACTTTCTTCTTGCTCTTGTCTTCATCATCATCAACTAGGTTGAAGAAAGGAGAAAGATCAATGGTTGGAATTTCTGAGTTGGTGGCCATTCGATTAATGGGGACTGTTGTTTTGTGTGTGGCTCTTTTTTCCTCATTCACCATGGCATATTATAGTAATCATTAGTACCTTCACGACAAAATGTCTAAAGCGTAATTTCGTTAAATAATGGAGCTAAGGATATAATTAACGATTTGTTTCGACAATGCTTTGACATTTGTTTGCTTTCGTGCTATAAGATGCCCTTCCTTTTTCTTTGATTTTTTAACAAGATTCCCTTTTTACTGAATACCTATTTTTTTCCCCCCATATTTGTGTGTTTCCAACTCATAACAATAGTTCTGTTTTCTTGCAAATATTTTAATTGTAGATATACATCTCTAACTACTTCCTCCGACCTTTAAAAAAAAAAGTTCATATTTATTTTCTAAATGTGTACTAAAACAAGTACAAATTTGAGTATTTAGTACAAATTTAATAATTCAATATAGACTTTTTTAAAAAAAATAAAGGAAGTATTTTTTTTTGGGTTGTTGTTTTTTTTTTTTTTTGTTTTTGTTTTTGTCATTTGTGGGTACAAGAACATGTTGGGAAAAGGTCGCGCCATATCAAATAATCGGTAAAATTTAGGAATACATAGACATAATGTTTCACATTGGTGAAAGAAAAAAGTGATGGCAAGAGGAATAAGAGAACCTAACAAGAAATTATACCATAATGTATGTGAAGGTCCATATAAATTTATACGTGATTTCATTTTAAAATCAATTAATAATATGAGCAATAATGCATGGGACTTATATATTGGTCAATGTAAAAATTACAAATGAACTCACAGTCTATGTTTAAGTCCATTTCAACACCCCATGCCAAGCCCAAGCCCAACAGGCTTGCATACCCCTTGTTTAATACCAACACTCTCTCTCAAGTTTAATAACCTTGAACAATCCATGAACGACTATGTGACACATACAAACCCTGCAGCAGATCATTGCCCAATTGGGTGGGTAAAACTCCACATACCGGTCAAAGCCTAATCGGGTTGGTCAAAATACAAATATATCACTGGGTCAGTCAAAATCCACTCTGCAATTCGCGGGCCAAAACCCAATCTCCTATTATCTTGAAGGTACATATAAATTCATATATAATTTCACCTCAAAACTAATTGGTAATGAGAGAAGTAACACGTAAGATTGTATAAGCTAATGTAACTAATAATTCTAATGTGAGACCAAAGAACACACTCTTCGTTTAACACTTCAACTCATGCAAGTTAAAGGTACTAGTATGATTTGAGAATCACTTCCGACGTGCATTAGCTAGATGATTATCGTAAATTTTTGTCCTTATTAAAGTTCGGGATATAGACAAAGTCATTTCTAAGTTATGTGCTAAAGACTAATTGCCCCTCGAATTTTTTTATAAAGAAAAAAACTCTTGTGACCGTCATAAGTTTGAGGTCTATGATCCATGGGTATCAAATGACTAAAAGACCATCATAGTTATGACTATATTTTTAATGGAAAAATTCATAAATTGAATTAACAATTATTCTTATAACTTGCCTATAATTTTTAAAGTATAAAGATACAATCGCTCCAAACTATATTCATATCTCTAATAATCGTGATTACATCATCATTTTCAGTGTCTATAACAAAATGGTAAGCTTTTATGTCCATAAATTTTGAGTTGTACAGTATATATATGAAAAAATTATTATGTAGATAAAAAAAAATAATTACTGCAACTTACACAACTAGTTATAAATAGTAAAAATTGTCAAATAAAAAAAAAGAAAAGAACAAAGATATACAGAGATCAATCATACTTGAAAATATGTTGATTATCAATAATTACATATAATGGTGGTCAAATTGCCTTTCCTTGAAAAAAAAGATAAGCATATATGAAAGATCAATTATAAAATAGATATTTTCAAAGTTCAAAATTTTAAATAGAAGGTTTATAACATTGTGAATATTCTTATCAATTGCATGAATTATGGAGATTTATTGTCGAATAAAAGAGTATTTGTCGAAGTGGTAGCCATTTCTGAAATTTTGAGTTATAACAAAACGGAAAAACAACATTAATTATTATCAAATTTTAGTCACGAGGGTTATAGTTCTCTAAAAAATCTCAAATGGGCATTCGGGTTTTAGGCATAGCTTGGAGGTTTTTATCATTTTTTTTAAAAAAAAAATCTTAAAAAGGTATTTTTGTCATTTTAATTTCTTTTATAAATCCGCAATCAGCCATTATTCTCGAAAAGGGTTAAACTGTCTCTTTGGACATATTTTTGTGATTTTTTGTCCTTTTGATTTTAAACATATTTTATAATAATTAGAAAAATATAATAAATATGAAAATACTTTTAAGGTTTAATTTTCAATTGGAAGAACGCGATAATAAGACCTATGAGAAATCAGAACTATTATATAATAATAACCGGAAGGAATACTTAATTAAAAGTAGCGAAAATGCTTCCCATTTTCTTTTCTTTTTTTCTCAGAAAGCGATAATCATGATTTTACAAAAAGAAACAGGGGATACAAGCATACTTTATCGCACTATTACAATCATTTTTTAAGGCTTCATTCAGCCACAACAGAGGGGATGCATCCTAACTCGATTTGGCACTAGAAAGAACCCAATTAGGTAAGAAAAGTTTAGATCTATTTACTAATAAACATCAATTCATAATCAACAAAATAAGATGATGTTGGCAGTAAGATGTCATCAACTATTGCCATTACTTCCGAAGTGGGTATTATTTCCCCCGTTAACATCCCAAAATAGTTTTTTCATCTATCTTCACGTCAATCTGTTGGAAATAAAGCCAAGTTATAAGAGTGAATGAAAAATTGGTTTCTTATGTGATTGGACTTGTCAAATGTGATTTGAGTGTAGGTACCCTACAAAGCACCGGACTTTAACTCGCAAACATGATCAACCAATGTTTTACCAATGGTTTCATTTTTCTAATCAATTGTATGGAGAGTTATGGAAAAGTAAATTGGAATATTAAACAGACAATTCATTTCCCAAACTTGAAACTTTTTTACATTAATCTCTACTTTTATTTTTATTAATTGGAGAATGAATAGCTGCATTTAATCCAATTAAATTGACAGCCATGGTTTTGTTTCTTCTCCTCCTTATAGATAAAGGCTAACTTCCAAAATTCCAAAGAGATAAAAAAAAAAAACATGATCCAACTTTCTTCATTCTTCCATTAGCCAAATTCTTGTAACCTTTCTTTGGTATTTATCAAAGTCATGGTTCCAGTTCGCCGGTGATCTAGTCTTGCACTACGTTATCTGTTGTATCCTGGGAGACAGACGCTCTTCTATCTTCTAGCACTCTATGAGAGGGTGCGAATCTGTTTAAGGAAAATATGTTTTTGATGTGTCTCGGAATATCTTCTTTCTTATATTGTCATTGCTATCACAAATACATTCATTTATGTTTACCAACAATCTTAAATCAGACGAAAATAAGAATTTCAATAACATAAAGAAAATAAAGAGAGAAATATCTAAAGGCTACATTGTGATTGATTGACTGGATACAATATTCATATGAGTGGCTCGTTATTTATAGGAGAGCTTTTTTACAACAACCTTACAAGATAAGGCTAAACTATTTTAAGTAACTATTGGAAGCAATCAATCCCTGGGATTACGAGATACTCTAGGAATTCTTGATAGTCAAACATAGCTCATCATTGATGAGTGTGATCAGCCTTGTTTTGGAAATGATATGATCTCAATCTTGAGAGATTCTGTTAACATCCCCCCTCAAACTGAGTCGGGGCTGGAGACTCAGTTTGGTTCGAGTGTATTGATGGCTTCTCATCTTCATGCGGCGGTGAAAAACCTTCTTGTAGTCCATTGATTCTAGCTATGTTTTGGACAAAAAAAAGGCTTGAATTTATTGTTAGATTTTGTATGATGAGTCAAAAACTCTTCTTTTATGAGAAGATAAGACTTTTGCCATAATGGAGATTTTGTGGATTGACTCAGAGGTGACTTTCCTCGTTGTCTGAAATTTATGGATCAACTAAAGTTGATTTATGAGAAAAAAAAACACAAAGTCTAGGGTAGAAGACTTTGTTTTGTATTGATTGAATGATTTGTAGGTTTTGTGGACATTGTTGGGGGAATCAAACAAGAGTTTGGGATTAGCAGTAGAAAAAAAAAAAAGAGTGATTTGGGATGAATTTGGAATTGAAACATGATACAATTGTAAATTTTTATGACTGAACTAATCATGATTTTATTTGTTGAAAGAAGAAAAAAAAAATACGCGGAAGCATGGCATAGAAGCAGGATGAACCTGCTTTGAAACCAAGAAGAAAATAAGAATTTGAATAACATAAAGAAAATAAAGAGAGAAATATCTAAAGGCTACATTGTGATTGATTGACTGGATACAATATTCATATGAGTAGCTCGTTATTTATAGGAGAGCTTTTTTACAACAACCTTACAAGATAAGGCTAAACTATTTTAAGTAACTATTGGAAGCAATCAATCCCCGGAATTACGAGATACTCTAGGAATTCTTGATAGCCAAACATATCTCATCATTGATGAGTGTGATCAGTCTTATTTTAGAAATGACATGATCTCGATCTTGAGAAATTCTGTTAACAAAATCAGATTCGTGATGTGTTTGTGATAGAATTCAGGTGATCCTTTGTATGGTGCAAAGAATACAAGAAGAGTTTCAACTTCCATGAAATAGATGAAAGCCAAAATCCGCCTGGGAAAATGATAAAGGAGAAGATGGTGTTCAGTCGTCGACCTTACTGTTGATGTTATTTCCGTTGACGAACCAATCGACAAAGCAAGCCAGAAAGGATTCAAGATGGCTGTCGACTATGTTGCCGGGTGACGAAAAGATCAACGAAGCAAGCTTGAAAGGCTACAGAGAGCTGTCGACGTCTTTGTTGGTCAACAAAATGATCGACAGAAAACGGGCAGAAATTTTTCTTTGAAACTGTTGATATTTTTCTTTCATCATGCATGGATATAGAAAGGAGATCAAATGGTTGATCATGGAAAATTCTGGATACAAATGAGTGTGTTGGAGAGGATTTGCACGTTTCTTTATCAGACATAAATCAAGTGAGGAGAAACGATTAAATTCTCTATAAAGGTGCAGTTATATACTTTTCAGTTACATAGATACCATCGTGACTTTATAGTTTCTTATTTGTGTCATGAAATTGAGGTTATGAGTTTGCATGAACAAAGAGAGATTATAATGATTGTGATTGAGTCTGAAATACTATGTTCTTTATCACGATTGAGTCTTTGACATATTTTGCCACAAGATATGAAATGCCAAGAGAATGTAAAATGCATAGACTTTTGTGCCTTCCAATTATGAGAAATTTAATGATCTACTTAATTGTTAATTTTACGTTACTAATTTTACCTGATGGTGAGGCGTAATGATGAGATTGGCTAAACTCAAAAATGATGAGTAACCCTCGTCAACATTCAAAATGTAAAAAATACTTTTCTTGAGCAAGTAGATTTATGGGGTATCGTTGTCCTTTACTTGAATTTCTTAATTGACTAATTTTGTGCCCCTATGATTAGTTGCATATTTAAATGCTTATTAAGGGTCATTTAATTAGTGTTATTGCAAGGTATGAAATTCAAAAGTTAGTGGTGTTACTAAATTTAAAATTTACCATTACCTTAAATGCATAAATGATGGCGGTAAATGCTCCCATCAATTCTGCGCATTTGATAACATAAAGATATTTCACTCTTTAATTCAAAAGAATTAATGTAATCTGTGAGGTACAAATTTTATTTGAGGTAACCTTGCTACTTTTGCAAATGATTTCATTATTTGAAAATTTATTTGCTATTAGAAGTGGAAAACGTATTCTTATACGGAATCATGTTGTTCAGAAAAAAAAAATTGGAATTTACATTGGACTTGAAAATGTGGTAGTGGTTTATTGGCATATGAAGATTAAATTTTGATGACATTTAATTATAAATGAGGTCGAATAAATTCTTGAAATTTACCTTACTCTTAGTGGCATAGAATAAATAAATGAATTAGTATATTCATTAATTTTTTGGCAACTAATGTATAGTGAATGAAATTGATGACCCGTTGAATATTATATGAAATTATTTGTGATTTCATTATAAATATTAATTAGGAAGATGTGTCATGATCATCAAACTGGTAATAACGTATATTAAATACGTGTAAGCATGGCTTGTGGGCAGCGGATTCACCGGAAGTTGTATGGTTTTACTGATTTGCCACTTGAGTTTAAATCCTGTTTAATGCATTACGCTGATTTTTTAAATGTTCCTATGTAAAATATTTGTGGTCTCATTTTGTGGTATCCTCGAAAGGTTATGTTTTACATATAAAGTCTTATGCTATGCGCTATTGCAAGTTATTTAAACATGGACTTCAAATATTGTTTGCAAAATTTTGGTAGCAAAGGTTTGTTTAGAAATTAAAACCAAGATCGATTTGAAAGGATTTTTGAAATCCGAAACCCTTTGAGTTAAGGGAAGATTGGGAAAAATGGCGATCATACTCAAACATTTGGGCTAATCGTTAATTGTACCCATTGATTTTTGGTTAGTTAATTCTATCCTTGCTGTTTGAAACTTTTTGCCAATTTCACCTAGTTGGCCCAATTTCCGTTGAATTTAACGGATTTCTGTTAATTTTTAACCAAAAATACCCTAATAGTTTCAGAAAATTATAAAAATAACCCTCAAACATATAAAATAACAAAATAGTCCCTTTTATTCATTTTTTTTCTATTTCCTTTTATTTCTCTTTATTACTTTTCATAACCATCAAAATATGTTGTTTAATCTTTAAAAAAATAATTACTTATTTTCAAACTCTATTTTTCATGTGCAACACGTAAGTTGGGTCTAGGGGTAATTTCGTCATTTTAAATTTTTTAAATTTTAAATTTATTTTTTTTATTCGTTATTTTTTGAGATTATTTTGCTTATATTTCCTAACTTATATATATTAATACTAGTATAATTATTAAAACTCAATAATTAATTTACCTTCTTATTTCATAAATTATAAAAAGATTAAGATAAAGAAAATGAGGAAGAAAAAATCAAGTTGAAATAAACATGAAAATTAATAGTTTATCATTCAAAACAAAAAATTAAAAAACCTAAAAAAAATCTGCAAAGACAAGTCTTTCCTCCTTAACTTCTTGTAATTTATAAGTAAGTTAAGAAACATAAAGTTTACTTGATCTAGTCAAAAATGATTATTTTTCGTTATAATAAAAATAATATAATTAGTGCACAACGATGAATTTCTGTAAATTTAGTTAATACTATTTTTATTTTTTCAATAATTATTAATTTTTTTTGCCTATTGCTAAACCATATAAGCATTCATTGAATTTCATAACAAAGATAAATACGTGTATTTTCAGCAGAACAATTACTAAATTATACTACCTGACTTGTATACATTGGTACTATAATAATTAATAAATTTCAAGAAATAATTTACGTTTTGTTTTTCAACTTTGAGGTTTAAAAATATTAAAAAAATACACTGCTAATAAATACATGTATTTATCTTTGTCATGAAATTTATTAATTGCTTATATAGTTTAGCAATCGAAAAAAAACAATAATTTTATTTAAAAAATAGTGTTAACCAAATTTACAGAAATTCATCGTTGTCGACTAATTAAATTAGCAATGTTCTTGTTTCAAATGATTGTATAATTTTTATATTATTTTTATTACAATGAACAAAATAATCATTTTAGGCTAGATCAAGTAAAATTTATATTTTATTTTTTTCTAAAAATCCACCCAGTGGACCCTACTTAAATTTGAGTAAACCCCTCCTTTACGACCCCTAATGAGAATCAAACCCTAGTCTCTTACCAGGAAGGACAACAAGTTAATCACTGGGCTGCCATTCAATTATCATAAAATTATGTGGATAAACTTTATGTTTCATAAGTTACCTATAAATTATAGGAAGTCAAGGAGGAAAGACTGGACAACAACCTAACTACTAGGCTGTCATTTAATTCTCATAAAATTATGTGGGTAAAATTTATGTTTTGTAACTTACCTATAAATTACAGGAAGTCAAGGAGGAAAGACTTGTCTTTGCATATTTTTTTTTATAGGTTTTTCTGTTTTTTGTTTAGAATGATAAACTATTAATTTTTATATTTATTTTAATTTAATTTTTTCTTCCTTATTTTTTTATTTTAATTGTTTTTATAATCTATGAAATAAAAAGGTAATTAACTATTAAAATTTAATAATTTTACTAGTATCAATATGTACAAGTCAAGAAATATAAGAAAAAAATCTCAAAAAATGACGAATAAAATAAATAAAATTTACAAATTTACAAATTTAAAATAACGAAATTACTCCTGGACACAACTCACATGTGCTGCACATTAAAAAATAGATTTTGAAAATAAATAATTATTTTCTTAAAGATCATATAGTATATTTTGATGGTTATGAAAAGTAGTAACGAAAAGTAAAATGAAATAAAAAAATGAATAAAAATGGACTATTTTGTTATTTTTATATTTTTTGGGATTACTTTTACAATTTTTTAAAACTATCGGGGTGTTTTTGGTTAAAAAGTAACGGAAATCTGTTAATTTTAACGGAAATTGGGCTAATTGGGTGAAATTGACAAAAATTTCAAACAGTAATGATAAAATTGGCTAACCAAAAATCAATTGAGTAAAATTGACGATGAGTCCAAAGTTTTGGGTATGAATGCTATTTTTTCCGGGAAGATTGGTAAGAACAATAGTCAAGATTTGAGAAAGGGCATTGGTTCTTCAATTAAAGTCATGGCAGTGATTTTTCTTGGTCGAAATCTATTTTGTGGTCAATGAACATAATCGGTAATTGCATGTGTGGAAAGGGATTAACGTGATTTTCCCGTTGAGTAATATCTGTTTAGATATTGAACTCTTAGAGATTTTGTTCTCTATAAGAGATTTTAATCTCTGTGAAGTTGTAATTGAGATTTAACTCAATAAAAGAATTCCTATACTGAAAAAATGGTACAAGTGGTGAGTGAGCTACCAATAGGTGAATTCTTTTCACATCATAGAAATGTCTATGAAGTGATTACCATGAATTTACCCAAATCCAATCAGATATGAAACAAAATGCCACACTTTGAAAGAAATGATAATTGCGAAATTGTCGAAGTTGAGCATTATTCAAAATGGGAGCTTTCACGTTAAGCAATTACTTATTTACATGAAATATCCAATGTAATTGAACTATCCTATAAACACTTGCGAGTGCGGGGGTCACTCTATAAATGAAATCATTCTTAAAACGCTTGCGGGTGTAAGAGTGTCTTGCTTGAAACTCTGACAATTTGTAAAGATAAATCTTAATTAATGGATAAAATCTTTATTGGCCATGAGTACATAACGGTACTATATAGTGGTTCTTTGTGTATGATTTGAATTGTCAAAAATACCAAAGAACACTATTGTGTAATCAAAGAATTTGTAATTCTTTGGAAAAGAAAATGGTTCAAGTTGTTGAACATAGACTTGACTAAAAGCCAGTGAACATCATTTATAAATGATTTAAATTCCATTTGTTTGGAAATGAATCACAAACTTATGTTGTTAGTTCTTGTGATTGGCTTTTATGGGAAAACCATAAGAGGTATGTTGATTCTATTTTAAAGAATCATGTTTGGGGGTAAATGGACTTTCATCCATAACTGATCAAAGTAAATATACAGTGAGTATGCGAGAATTGACTTATATTTCCTCCAATGGAAAGGAGAAACCCGAGAGTTTCAACCTCCAAGTATCGATAATACATTGATTGTGGAATAAGTCCAAAGACTACCAGTGTAGATCAACCAGTGTGTTTATGTCAAAGTGACATGAGAAGGCAAAGGTGTTTGATGCCTACATGTGAAAGACATACTGAATTGTCAGTAACAAGTCTATTAATACGTTAAACCTGATTTTAACATATGTGACTTACCCATGTGATTTTAATGGTTAAAATCATATAAATGAATAATGTTCTTATTTGAGTAAAACCCAATATGTTGATAGAACTCTTGTAGAGTTTAAACGATAATGACTCTAGAGGTTTTATAACAATATGAGATGATATTTCTTGTTTCCTAGTTTCGTGGAAAAGTATTATTTAAATACAATAATGATGGATAATTGAGAGACTAATGCATCCAATGAGTTGCACTAGATCAGATAAATGCTTACTGAGTTAGTAAAATGCACACACGGGTAATAAAAGTGAAGTGCATTAGAATGTTGTTGTTGGAGTACTGAGGTACTTATGATATACTCGTATTGAGTTACATCATATTAAATATCTAACTGTGCTAGAACGCTACACAGATACAAACTGGATATTGGGTACCGATGACTCAAAAATGTACCAACGGCTATGGATATGGTTGAATGCTAGCCTAGACATACGTGTCTTGAAAATCTCTAAACTAGATTGTGATGGCCATGTTCACAATAAAATCTGAATTGTGTATATCGGATAGTTGTGATACAGAGGCTAAATGGTATTGCTAGTTTTGAATAATATTTCAAAAAGGGGATGATCAGAGATGTGGAATGACACGTGGTCAATTGTATAATGGTAATTTTTGAGATTACTTTGTCGTAAATACAGTATCATTATGCAATTATTCTCAACTATAGAAATCTTAATTGACTATGTGAAGTAAAGAGATAACATCGCGGATCTGCTAACCTGAGAGTTAAACAGAGTGATAGTTGAGAAAATAACAAAAGAAATGAGACAGCCTGGAAAGTATAAAAGTTTTTTGAAGGAAAACCCATCCTAGTTGACTGGAGATCCCAAGATCTAGGTTTAAAGGGACAACCTAATCTAAAGACATAGTGTGATCACTTTAGGGGGGAGAGAGGTAACCTTAACTCATTTCTGTCATGAAACAATGATATAACTGATAAGGATAGCAAATTGTTGCTTTAATGACTCTTAAGTGAGTAATATCATTGACTCTAGACTTATAAAGTCACCTATGTAAGAGAGAAATGGGGCCACTTCAAAAGAGAATTGGTCAGGCTCAATTCTTTTGAAACTCTCGCAGAACTAGGACGTGTTCATGGCCAAACAAACAACACAATTAGAACGAAACAAACCGAAAATGGTTCATATGTATTGTATGTGGGTTCTTTACACAATACAGCCGGACAGTTCAAGGACATCGCGTCTACTGGACAGTTAGTAAAGCAAACATACTTTACAAGGGGGAAGTTCAAAGGGTAACACCTACTTTCTCTATGCAGGGATCAGTTGATGAACATCAAAACCTAGCCAGAAACAATTTCAATTCATGTGGGGATTGTTGGAAATAAAGCCAAGTTTTTAGGGTGAATGAGAAATTTGTTTCTCATGGGATTGGACATGTCAAATGTGACTTGAGTGTAGGTGCGCGTACGAAATGCTAGACTGTAACTCGCAGACGTGATCAACCCGTGTTTTACCAATAGTTTCAATTTTCTGATCAATTGTATGGAGAGTTATGGACAATTAAATTAGAATATTAAACAGACAATTCATCCCCAAACTTAAAACTGTGTTACGTTAATCTATACTTTTATTTTTATTAATTGGGAAATGAATAGTTGCATTTAATCCAGTTAAATTGGCAGCCATGGTTTTGTTTCCTCTCATCCCTATAGATAAAGGCTAACTTCCAAAATTTCAAAGAGGACAAAAAGAAACATGACCCAATTTTCTTCATTCTTCCATTAGTCAAATTCTCCTAACCTTTCTTTGGTGTTCGTTCAAATCATAGTTCCAGTTCACCGGTAATTTAGTCTAAGTACAAGACTAGATCACGTTATCTGTTATATCCTAAGAGACAGACGCTTTTTAATCTTCTAACACTCTCTGAGAGAGAGTGAATTTATTTTAAAGAAAATGTGTTTTTCACGTGCCTCATAATATCTTGCTATCACAAATACCTTCATTTATTTTTACAAACACAATCTTCTTTCATCTCAAGTGTTGCGCAACAAACAAACTTTTCGTATTATTACCATCTCTACCGACAAGGCACTCATGGATGACAAATGGAATATGGCCTCAGCCCTCATCAAAACTCCTCCACTTCTTATTCTCACAATCCCTACCCCAGCTTTCTCTTAACTCTCACATCTCTTAGATACCAAATTTATTTTAATTACATCCATTCCTCGTTCTTTCCGTTCTTCGTCCCTATCTCCATCTTCCACCAATACCCTTCTTCTTTTCTTCCCTCTATTCACTTCTTTAAGTTCACCCCCATTCCCTCATGGCCCTCTGTAAGATGTCTAAGGCTGCCATGTCGTACATACTGCACTAGAAAATTAGTCTCAATTTGTATTGTGAGACTGTGAGACCCCGTGAAAGCTAACCAGTGCAACCTAGCATGTCATCAATCCCATATCGGTGGGTGTAATGATGATAATCAACCTATAAGCTTCTAACTAGTAAATTACTGGTAATTTGGGTTAACCATTTTACGTATAATGAGATCAAATACTTAAGTAGTTATTTGGATAGACTAGCCAAATCGGGAGTTACAGAGACTGCTGTCAATTTCAGTTGCCAACTTCCTCTTCTGTATCACATAGCAAATTGAGATTTTCTTGAACAGTAAACCTCACAAAAACCAAGAGGTAACATGAATGACTACCAAATCTTTTTGTTTAAACAATATTAATTGAATGGATGTATTATTGTGTAGATAATAAATCTCTCCCTTGATACGAAAACTATAAAGTATTTTAAACAGATACACCTACTTCAAATCTCTTTCTTATCTTGTTCTTACATGTAATTACATAAGAAGTTGAAATAGCAACTGATTGATGTGTTACCTACAATTTTGGCAAGTTAAGGCATCAAAGTTGATTCCGTAATTTCGTACACCCCGCATGTTTGATAGGTCTCAAGATCATCTCTTTTATTTAAACTCACTCCTTTTTTTTTTTTTTTGGTGAAGACTGCTTAAATAACTGAATTCATTGATATGGTGGGTTTTATTGCAACACATGACTTATTTTAGATTATGGGTATCATGCTTTTTAAGGTACAAGTTATCTATATATCATATTCGCTAATTTTTTTCCTTTTTACTTTAATAATTTTATAATTATTAAACTATTTTAAATATTATTCTTTCTATTTCATAAAAATAATTAACGTTATAATCTTGTACTAAAAAATAATATAATTCACAAATTACAATACGAACTATTTCTATAGGATAGGAGAGGCATAAAATGAAGGATAGTACTACTTTTCGGTCTAGGACTTCCACTGAAAATAGTTGCTCATCTAATCCTCATTTTTTTTTTATCATAGAAATCTAACAAAACTCACAAGTCTTATGGACTTGATATAAAATAGTAACATCAAAATATATCAAAAAAAAAAAAAATCACTAAATTAGTACATATCCTGAAAGAAATGGTTGGATGCCGTTTTAATTTAAGTTTCAAATGATAGGGGAGCTGAAGGGCTTAAGAGGGATAATTTCTTTATTTGATGATTTTCCTTCTTTGAATAGTGGATAGTAGGATAATGAGCGATGAAATCAAAATATTCCACACTGTACTTATGACGACTGGTGACAATAACTTAGGCAGAGGTAGGTGGCCTAAACCCTGTAAAACAGATATTTAGTGGTCTACCGAGAGTAGATTTTCTGATACTTAAATCAACGAGAGAGAGGAGAGAGAGAACTGAGAGTATTTTATACAAGATGTGTGAAATAAGGGTAAGTCCATCCATTTATATTGAGATGGTGATATCAGGTTAATAGACCAAGTGTCTTAACCCTCAAGGTACTCGGTCCAGACTGTCATGCCCGTATTCTATAAAGTGAATAGTTTGGATCATTCTAGATCCTTCAACAACTAAGGAGGAAGATATGTGAAGAATAGAGAAGGAAGACTGTGTACGATCCGTGAACATGGAAACACTAGGGAAGAATTCTGATTATACATTGCATGGAAATTTATCGGGTACTTCGTGTTAATTTCAATTACAAAATTTTGATTAAATGTTGTGGATAGTTTACAAAAGTCAAAACCTCGGCATCTATTGTCTCTATTGATGGGTTTCGCTGAATTGTGGGGTGGATATATAATGTGTCCAATTTATTATGTTCGAAAATGATATCATATTATTGTAATTTTCAAATATTACAAATATTTTAAAACGTTAAAATATTTTTTACGACTTAAAACCACATTGTTTTAAGTTCTTGACAATTTCTCATAACAAATATAGCTAGGAACGAGCATGCCCCATATGATACAACTAGTTGTAATATAAATGGCACAATTGTTAACGCATTATCTTGTAGATGTCCTAGTTAAAAATAATAATAATAATAATATAGGGAAAATTTGTGATTTGTATGAAAAAGTTGACACCAATATAAGAAATTATGATACTTATTATTGTAAGATTTATCTTCTTAAGAAAAATTTAAGATTTATAATTTGGTGAGAATGGAGATAACTACTAGTAATAAGGGGTAAAAGATATTTTGGGCTACGATCTGGTCTCCCATAAGAAATGATTCATGGTACTTGGCCCAATCCAATTGTTGAGCCTATTTATGTGCCATAATCAACCACCTTGAATAATACAGTATTCAGATTTGGGAATTCAAGATAGAAGTCCAGCCCGAGTGTAAATTGACAGGGAATGGCCGAATGGGTATTGTCATTTTCAAAAAATAGAAGAAAAATATTGGGAAATGCCAGAATGATATTTTGGGAATTTGACTTGATTTGTATTACTCCGTACAAACTTTTTCCCGAGTCTACAGTACTTCCTTCTTTTTTTTTGAAACAAAAAATTACTTTATATTATTTTACTGGAAATCGTCCAGCAACGATTGATAATGAAAGATACAGTCGAAACAAGAACACAACTTACAATTAAACTTAATACTATAGTTGTGTTTCTTGTGGATAAACCTATCTATATCTACCCAATACAACGATGGATATATCACGTGCCAGATAATCAATCTGATCAAGAACATATCTCTAATATTCATCTGATGAAAGCTCCAAATCACAGATCTATCAAATAAATCTATGATGATTGAATCTTTTAGAACCGCACACTGTGAAGCAACGAACGAAACGACGGACATCGCAGCAACAATACGGTAGACACTACGAACCCTACAAGAAAAACCCTACCCTCTCAATAGATTACTATTAATCTTACTATTGAAGGAACTATATTTTGAGACAAATCCCACTTATTAAGCGATAAAAAGAACTATAAACTAAGAAAAATCAAATCAATTCCCCCATCGACCCATGAGGGAAGATGGGGAAAGAAAAATTTTTTTTGAGAGGCGGTTAGGGTTTGAGAAAAGAAGAGAGAGAAGAAGAAGAAATCTTCGAGTCTACAGTACTCCTTTGTGTTCCTGAAAATTGCTCCATCAAAATTTTGTCAAAAAATTAGTCCATTTTCACAAAAGCCAAAAATAATTTGATTAAAGTTACTAAATTATTTTCATAACTAAAATAGAGGTAAGAAAAATATTGATAATTAATCAAATATGGGTCACATCACAATCATTAATCAAATTTTAGGGGTAAGCCGATACATCGTTGTTCTAATAAATGTTTTTTAAAACAACCTTTTCAAATACCAAAGAAATTATAAGGAAGAGGTTTTGCAGCGGATGAGACAGGCAGCAGCAGGTAGATGTGGGGATGTCTTATCCTTTTAGATGAAGGAAAAATAAAGCTTATACCACAAGCAAAAGGTCGTTTTTTATGTACTTCATAATATAGTTTAGTTTGGGGAGTCGGGTACGTGGGAAATCATGTCCGTCTAGGCGTCTAGCTACTGTCTGTTTTTGCTGCTGACAACTCTTATATATATAACAACTTCCATGCAAAGGTTACTTGCAACAAAAGAAGGAATTATCAGGAAGACATGTTTATTTATATGTATATTTTGGTACAATAAACTTGAAAATTGTTTTCAAGATGAATAGAGTATGTTACACATCCTTGATGTTTAGTCATAATGAAAGTAACGTTTCATCTCCCCGCACTACAATAGTCAATAGAAGAAGAAAATGTTGCTTTTGCTCTATAATCAAAATCGGCAAGACATGCATAACCATTGTTTGTGAGAAAGAAAATATATCATAGAAAATGGGAAAAAGTCACTCCGTATATGAATAAAGTACACGACAAATAAGAGTACATGGTTCGATTGGTTGCGACATAGTAATAGAAAAATTGTCCGTCGCTTTTCCCCTCTCTTTGGGTCGATTTTCTAAAATTAGGCTAGATCAGAACTTGTGACGGTTCAAAATGGGAACTTTGATGAGAAATTGTCATAATTTTCACTGTAAATTCGATTTCAAAAGTATATTATGACAATCTTAAAATGATGATTGTCCATCTCAAAATATTACAATAGATAAAACAATTATTTTGTGACAAAATATCATATTTCCAAAAAGTACATGACAATTATTTGGAAGTTTGAATTTTGTCCCAAATTAATCTTTTTGGTGAACGCAAAACAAAGAAATGTGTTGAATTCTCAATGATCGATCAAACTATTACCATTATAAAACCAATAATGATTGAAAGCACTTGTCTTGAAGTAAGGTTAAACGTGATGAAACCTTCTATCAATAACTATACTTTTTCTAGCTCATAAAACGCAGACGAATCATGAGCATCAACTAGTAGTGGGTGCCCAACCTTCAATTGGAAAGCAAATTTTTCAAGCAACTCTATTTTTGAACCTCGTAATGATACTTATATAGGGAAAAATCGTTCCACCTTCTATAATAATTTATATAATATTGAAATTGTTCAAAACTCTTATCCTTACTATTGAAAGCTAAAAATAGTTTCCAAATTTCTTCGAATCATACATATATATATATTCAAATTGTAACGTGAATGCCAGACCCTCTTTTTTTGTTCTTTTCTTTTTTTTTGGGTTGTCAAAAAAAAAGTAAGATTTTATGTCCCCTCCTCTGATTTTACACCAAAATAAGTAGCTGTATTTTGGTCAGTTTTTCTCAGAGCTGCTTGGAGAAAAAGAAGAAAACCAAAAGACAAGAAGTGACAAAACATTAAAACTTTGAATTAATGCAAATTGTAGATTAACTAGTATAGTTTTCTTAACAACTCTGATTATCTATCTTGAAGATGTGATTATTACTCTGGGAATTCGAGACGAATTTGCTGACCAAAACCCGCCTGTATTGTCTTCTTCTTGCGTGCTGAAGTAGTTAGTTGACCCTAAATCATAGTCATGCCCTATATAATTAACTCATGATTAATCTAATTTAATTAATTAATTAAACCCTTGATCAACCTTAATGTGTGTGTGTTCCTAGTTGATATCACTCCACGTTTGATAGTTATGATCATCACATTATCTTCTCTTCTTAATCTTAAATTCAGAATCAAACAAACATCTACCGAACCTTAATCAGTTTCCCTTTGTTTTTTTTTCCCCCACTAAATTAATAATTGGATTCAACTCCCACATTCTACTTGTTGGCATTTTGAGGCTTTTTGGAGTTCAACTAACTCATGAAATGAAATGTTCTTTCTTTTTTTGTGGCGCCTCAAATTAGAGGCATCTGGTGCACTATAAACAATTATTGATCAACTTAAAACAATATGCCAAATCCACTGGTCACATAAAGGCGGCTAGCTAGTCCTACCTGTTTTATCAACTGCCCTCTCGACCGGCCTTATATGATTATAATTCCCAAGAATGATATAAACTTTAATGATTTCTGATAGAGGGACTTGATCTTCGATCATCGAGAAAAAGTTTTAATTTGCAGTATCACTTTTCGTGTAACTTTTTTTTCTTTTTTCTGGTTAATTACAAATCTTATAAGAAAATGTCAAGGGGGCCTTACGAAAACACTTGAAATTTGTACTTTAAAGTTCAAGCAAGCATTAAGTGTGATGCGTTAGGTTACTTTTAAGTTTGAGGTTTCAGTCCTTATAGTTGTTGAATTTGACTTATTATCTACGACTATTTTTTTAAACAAAAAAGAAGAAAATAGATAGAGGCTCCTGTCACCTTTGCTAAGCTGCCAGCTGTGGTTTCCCCACACGAACTTCGGATGCTGATATAGATAGATATAAGCTCAGCAAAATTGAACTAAATTAATATATATTTTTTAATTAGTAGTAATTTTTAAAATATCAAAATTAATTCATCGTACAAATTCAAAGGACACTTTTCGTGTCTATGCTTTTTTTGCAATTGTTTTTTTTTTTCTTCTTTTAATATGGATTTTGTCATTGTTTTGACAAACGAAAGAATTGACAAGATCTAAGGGGAATTCTACTCTAATTTAATATGTGAAATAGTCATGACTCGTTCTTTTAATGAATCGCATTAATGTTCTAATTTTTGAACGTCATTGTGAATTTGTGATGCTCGATTGCTCTGTCTTAAATTCATGATGCAATTGGAACTTAAAAAGTCTAAGAATGTACGTATAATTGTGTTATTCATTTATGTTTTAGTTTGTTGATTATGATGATGAGCAAATTAATTTGACTTATTGCTTCATTTTGTTAAAAAAAAAAAATTAAACAAGCGTAATTTTACTAACTCGCGAAACTTTAACATTGAAATGCCCGCCAGATACCTCTTCTTGAGTTACCTATAAAATATTTTTTCAGTATTCATTAATAAATGTTAGACATAATTTTCTCAAATATGATATGATTGATACTGCACAACATCAGAACCAAAAATCTCATTTCAAGAAAAACGTGCTTGAGTTAAGTCTAAGTCCTCATGAAAGGATCATATTAACTAAAAGAGACGAGAAGGAGCATTATGGCTTGGTCTGAGATTGAAAATAGTTATGTGGTAATTGAGCAATGGGTAGAGAAGTTTGTAGGGCATGAAAGTTGTGGAATTGAATGAGATTTAATGGCAAGAACCAGCTTTATTTATGAAGTTGTGATAGTCGCAACCCTTAAAGTACACTGGTCCTTCGCAGCCTATATTTTGATAACTAGTATTGAATTCCTCTTTCAATCTTTCTTTTTTTTTTAGGAAAAAAAAAAGAAGTTTGTATATTTATGCCAATTTTATCACGGCGGTGTTGTAGATCAATTAGTAAATCAGTAGACAGACAAGAAATGTTAGCAACTACGTACTCCCTCCTATCCTTATTATAAGGTATTTTGATTCCGTCCTAAATTTTACCTAGCATGTCTTTTTAATTGGAAAAAAAAATTCTTAAAAACGTATTTTAGCATTCGTTGTGTTCTCCTAATTATTATGAAATGTTTTTAAGATTTTAATTTCAGTTAAAAACGCATCCTAAGTGAAACTAATGATGAAATCAAAATACCTTATAATAAGGACCGGAGGGATTACTTAACAGAATTTAACAAAGTCTCTCGAAGGTTAATTACAACAGATTAGATGAACTACCATATCGTATTAAAACTTGGTTGCAACAAAAACATCAATTGAATCACTTTACATGATACACAACTAATCACTGATATATTTACAAAAAAAAAAAAATTATATGGATTTTCAATTTCAAGAATCAAATCTTGTAACTGGAGAAGAGTTACGTACATTTTCAATTTTTCAGAGGTTTAATTATTGCAGATGTAATAGAAGAAAAGAGTTCACGGGTTGTGATGGGAATGTGGGTGTTTAAGAATTAGATGCACATCCCTATCTCTCAATATCACGTTACTGCCTATACCTATCACCCACATCATGCCAATTACATTATTCCTTCAATTCCGGGGAAGTGAGCTTTCATTGAGTAACTTATAAGTAAGTGCAAAAAAAATACTATATTCAATTCATCACAAAATAAACATTTCTTCCTTAAAAAAAGAAATTTACAGTAAAATTTGAGATTTGTATTATTTTCACAACAAACTTTAAAATGCAATGTATATTATTTTTTGAGACAGAGTAATATTATGTTTATTATTACACTAGAGAGGAAAATAGATATGGTGTCTTTTTTTCTTTTTCTTTTTCTTGGTCCCAAAAACGACCATTTTTGTAACAAATTTAACAAAACAAATGCACTCTTTCCCCCCAACATCCTCAGGACAAGTCGCCCTTCTTCCTTGCTGGAATCAATTGGCATGTTTGATGCCTACATATGTATTATATCAGTGTTGTCATGCTCGGCTCGGACCGGTCTGTTGAACTGGTTAAATTGGGAACCGGACTCTAAGCCGAGCCGAACAAGGCATAAAACCGCCAGAAAAACATTCAGTCAAACTCGGTCAGAACTCCAGGCGAATCAGAAATCGGATCAAACCGGATTGGACCAGGGTTTCAAATTTTTTTGACTTTTGACCAAACTTTTTCACTATTTCCCAGGATCAAGTTCTAACATCTTATTTCCAATGCCAACTTTTCCTATTTTATACTAATTGACCCCAAAACTTTCAGTAGTTAATTTATTTAAAGTATTATTTTGATATTTTAGTCCCCATATTTAATTTCCAATTCCTAAATGCATTATTTTCAATTTTCTTTGCTTTTTTTTTTTGTTTGCTTCACAAACTAACTTTGATCATTAAGGAAAATATAGATTATAACCCTAACATGTCTAAGAAATTAATCTCAAAGGTTTCTTTTATGTTTGTCTTAATTATCCTTTAAATTTAATAATTTTTAAAATAATAATTTTTTCCTTAATTACTTTATTAATATACTATTTCACACCGTTAAATAATAATTAAATGCTACAATATCAATTCAACTATTATAATAGAAAAGAGATATAAAGAGTAATTTTTTTAGATTTAAATATATTAGATAAATAAATATTATTTATTTAGTAATAACGGTATCATTCTAGTCAATGACTTGAGTTCAATTTTGTCACATCAATACCTAGTTAAGAATTATGAAATATCAATTTAACCCTCACAATTGATAAATATATACATAAAATTGATAAAATTCTAATTAATATATATTTATTAATTTAATATTTATTACGCCATTATGACGTCATTCGAGTGGACTCCCAAATCGCCTCGGATCGATCCCCGATTCTATTGACCCTTTGCCATCCCGAATCGACTTCCGGTCCGAGCCTGACAACAATGTATTATAATAATACGCACTACTAAATGAGTTGGCATGTATGCGTATATGTATCCTTTGAAGTTTGGATTTCATTTGGCATTTAGCAACCGACTAATTAAACAAACCTTTGGTACCCTATTTGGTCTGAAATCATCATCGTAACATTTTTATTTTTTTTTTAATGTATCAATCATGTCTCACTTAAAAAATAAAAAATAAAAAGAAAATACTGCAGCAGTGCAGTCCGTTTTATACCCGGATTGTTTCATTATCGACACGAATTATTTTATCTTCCAAATGAAATTACTTATATCTCCTATTACTGAGAAAATTAGATCTTATAATTAGTTGTTATTTTTTCCAACCCTCCCACCCTCCATCTTTACCCTTTTGAAATTGTTAATTGCAAAGAGAACACTGATCGATGTCACAAAATTTTCATGCATTTCCTGCAGAAGCAGATAAACATGATACGACTACTACAATAGACAATAGTTGTGTCTTTTAATTTTAGACCTATTCCAAAGTCTCTCATATTTACAAGTCAACTACTCCTACAGTTGTTTAGGTACTACACTCTTCTTTCTTCTTCTTCTTCTTATCTTATATTAAATTACTTAAGAACTTCCACCAGTTGAAATCGAGTCATGTGGAGAGGTGGAGAAAGAACTATCACATTCACTTTCAAGATCCTCAAATCCCCAAAATTCCTCCTGCTCCTCTTCCTGTTCCGGCATCTTCCATGTTTCCTCATTTATTTCCTCTTCCAACATCACCTCCAATACCTGTGAACACACAGTACTTTTCATCAGTCTTAAGTTATAAATGCCATTTTTACAATTAGGTGAAATAGTTGCACAACAACACATGTAGTATTTATCATTTGAGAGAACGAAAAACTTTAGCCCCGTCCATTCCAAATGCGGTTTGATTTTTTTAAAAATAGTTCACATTGAGTTCTGAAATTCCAGGTGGAGTATATGAATGGAGTTCGTGACACAGTGGATTGGATTATTATGGGTTAAGAGGGAAAAAGAAAAGGTGATTTGATTAAGACATTGGTCCTACCTAATATACCAATATAGTAAATAATTTGGGACGTTGTTTTTGGCTCTAAGTAATGTTCACATGGAAAGGGCCACATTTTTATGTCAATTACAGCATAAAAAGGACTTTTCTTTGGTTTGGTAAGATACTACATCAAGCAAAAAAAATAAATAAACATTCAAGAATTTGCATTGTGATGATGGGGATCAACTCATGCTTCTAATCAGGACATTCACCAACAACTATATTAATTAAGGATTTTAAATCTTAGTTTATGTTTTACTTCATCAAATTGCACATAAAAAGTCTTCTTATGCATACTTAATAACAGTACAAATTCTTTTTAATCGCTTGAGATCAAACAAAAGTTAAGCAGACAAATTAAAAGTGTTTGATACTCACAAATCTTGTCTTCTGTAAATTAGTCAGAATTGTGTAGATTTGTGGGTCAACTAGGATGGCTCAGTCAGATTCATGAATTCACTTTTATTGCCCCGTCGGTAAGCAATATTCACGCAACTTAGTGAGACAACCATAGTGTTTTATGTATTTATATTTTGAATTTTGATAATTAAATTTCACCATATGCTTATGCTTTACTCCTTTTTCCTAATAATGTCTATAAAATGCCCTTTTTCTGTCAATTTCTTGCTAAAGATGTCAAAGACATATAAAGGGTGCTGTATTTTTGTCCCAAAATGATATAACAGTTCGATAAAGATTATTTTTATTTTAGAACGGAGGAAGTTAGCAGTAAAATCAAGAAATTGAATAGAGAAAGAAGTAAATAAAAAACTACCTCACTCATAGTTGGACGCCAAATTGCAGAACCTCTAATGCACAAAGAAGCTGCAAATGCAAGTCTATGAAGCTGTTTAGCATCATATTCTCCTTCGAGTCTTGGATCAACAACTTTTTCAATCTCCCCACGGCTCAATATTGGTTTTGCCTAATTCATCCAAAATGTCACACAATAAATACTAGTAATTAATATCACCATTTAATGAAGATATCAGGACTTTAAAATAAAAGAATTTCTGGAATCAATTATATTACCCAGCTGTGTAAGCTTTGATGTGTTCCATCAACTGGTTTCTTGCCAGATATCAGCTCCAACAGAAACACCCCAAATGCAAATACATCTGTCTTCTCATCCACAACTCCATGCATAAAGTACTCTGGTGCCAAGTGGCTGTGGATCCCAGGCAACAAGATATCAATATTTTGTTATCTGTTTCGTTTAAACCATTTTGGGACGGAGAGAGTAGTATTTTTTTTTCCAGAGAAAGTAAAGAAGATGTACATATAATTGCATACCCAAATGTGCCTTCAATTGGAACAATTGAATGATGAGTCAATTGGGATGGAAGCCATTTTGCAAGCCCAAAATCAGATATCTGGGGTCATTAAACAAACATCATTTCAGAATTCAATTCAGGAATTTATACTAATATGTATGTGGGATGTTCATAATCTATAATTGACATACCTGTGGTTCAAAATCTTCAGTTAACAAGATGTTTGAAGATTTGATGTCTCTGTGAATTATTCGTCTTGGACAAGTTTTATGCAAATAATGTAGGCCTCTAGCAGCTCCAACAGCAATATGATGCCTAGTTTTCCAGTCCATAACAGGAGATTTGGCATCTGATTTCCAAAAGAAATGGTCATTTTTTCTGTTACTATAACTATACATAACAGAAAATGGTCATCTGTTTTAGGCCTAATTGAGGAAATCTAAAACTTTTTTGAAAACAACAGAGACATACCATGAAGAACAGAGGCAACAGAGCCTTTGGAGGAGAATTGGAAAACGAGGTAAAGTCCATTATCAATACAGCAACCAAGCAATGCGGTAACATTTGGATGGCAGACATGACCCAATGTCCCAATCTCTGTCAAGAACTCTTTTTCTTTCCTCTCATCATTAGATACTTTTGTCAGCATTTTGACAGCAATTGCCTGGCCATCTTCTAGCACTCCTTTGTAAACCTCGGCAAAGCCTCCTTTTCCAACCATGTTTTCTGTTCCAAAGAAATTCAGAACCCAAAAGAAAATAAGAAAATGGGTTGGCTCAGAATAACATAAACATTTTTTTTTAACTTCAAAAAAGAAGACAATAATACCTTTGGAAAAACCATTGGTGGCATCGAAGATTTCTGCATAAGAGAAGCATTTCCAGGCAGGCCTCTGAGGAGGTGCTATGGAAGGAAGTTCAGGAACAGGATTAACAGAATCTGTTTTGGGATTTTTGTCAGGAATGTTTTTTTCTTCAGTGAAATCACACCCTTTTGGGCTTTCATCAAGACGCTTGAGAGAAAACAGCCGCTTTAAGCTGGCAGTACGGATATACTTCATCTTCTGAATTCTCTGCTGTGTCAACAGAGGGGGGAAAAAAGAGGAAAAGAATAAGAAGAGCCCTGTTCAATCAAAGTACGAATTCTGCAAGACAGAACAAATTGGGGGCAGAGTCTCTCACACTGTCAACACACAAGAAAAAACACACACTCACACAGTCATTAGTATTTATTGCAAACAGTGGTGAGGTTTAAGGAGACAATGCAGAGAGAAAGAGTCAAATGTAATCTGCATTTGTGTTCCACACCTCCTCTCTTTCTCACACCTAGATTTCTGCTACAAACTGTTCATTTGAGGGGGGTTTTCTTTCAGCTTTTAAGTTGTAGAGAGAATCACATGATCAGAGAGGCTTTAATTATTGATGAGACAATGGTGTGGTTAAATCCAACCATAAAAAAATGATTGGAGGGGGCGGTTGGGACAAAGTTAACAAATTTGGGTCAGCCCGAGTTGCACCCGGATCCTGTCATCCCACTGCTTCGTGCTTTTTGTTCCATCAATATATTTACTACCTTCCCTTTCACAAAAATATTTCACATTTAAACAATTTACAATTTACAATGTGAACTATGTTATTGAAATGAAAAAAGATATTATATAACATCAGATTAGTTTTTATTATTATCATTAGAATTTACTGAACTACAGTAGCACCTCTCTAAATAAATTCTTTAAGAAAATAATAACTCACATTAGATAATATTTTTTAAGGTCCTGATGCAGGATTAATAAAAAAATTTGATTAATTTATGAGATAATATTTTTTAAAAAAAAATCACGAAAATTAAGAATTTGTAATAAACTAAGAAACTACTGATCTTTATTTTTTTTTAATTAAAGTTTATATTTATGGAGATATTATATTTGTTTTAGTGTCTCTTTGCCACACTGCAACAAAAAATTAGAAACCCATAAAAAATACTAATAAGCCATTGTTTTTCTTGGCAAAGATTCACAATTTATTTTCTAATAGGATTGAAATTTTTTTACATTAATAAGTTATTAATTAATTGACAAATTAATAATTTTATTAATTTAAAGAGATTTTACTATACTTATACAACTAGGAATGAAGAAGCGTGAGTTATGATTAAAAAAAAAAAACAATTAGTGAATTCTAAAGTGACAGTGAAATGTATTTGTGTCTTGAGATATGGTTTATTGGGTCATGTTTATAAGGGGCAAATTTAAAATAAGTTTATTTTTAGGTGTATAGTTTCATATCCAGATTCTGATAATTACATTTTCTTATCTTACATTTTTCACGAAACTATCATTACTCTTTAATGAGAGATCATTTTAATAAGAAGACAAGAGGTAAGGAATTTTACCCACTATTGGCGACAGTGGCTTAGGAGTTAGTATACTAAATTTTTTGGGTTAGTTTTTATGGGGGCATTACAAATACGTTGCTGATTTGGTGAGCTTTGGTTGGACTTTTTATGTTTGTTTTTTTCTTTTGCATGCCATTAAAGATGTTTTAGCAGCAGTTACTAATATTATTAGGTGAATGTTTTTAGAATAACGCACCGGGAATTCAGCTCCTCTGACAGTATCATGTTTGTTTGACCGCAAAATGACACGAAATTACTGTCTCTTCTTACATTTCTTTAGATTTTCCGGCCATTAAAAGTGTTAATGTTCTTTTTCACTTTTTTTTGAGGATTTAGATTGAAGTTAACGTAACTAACTGCCCTCATCCTACAGCTCGTTTTTGGTTTCTTGGTCCCTGTTATAAAAGATTTGCCCACTTTCGTTTGAATAATTTTGGGGGAAAAATTTGACATACAACTTCGACAATAGGGCCAACAATTTAAGTAGCTGTTACGCTTATCTAGCTAAGGATCAATTTTTTCATTTCCCCATCTCTTATCTACACCAATTGTTTCTTACCTGAAACAAACTAGCTTTAATTTAAACTCTATCGTCCCACTAGTTAATGACATGTAGTTGATGTGTAAAAGTTAAAACATGGATCTAGTTTTGTATTTTTATTTGTTTTGTTACCAGATCTTGTTAATTTCTCAATTCAAGAGCACTCGGTGAATGCCATTCTTGCATTACAATATAAATATTGAAAGTGTAAAACCACTTTTGGTGTGTTGTATTGATAATGAATATGTGTAGGACAATATAGGGTACAAATTTACAATAATATCTTATTACATTTTGATTTATTCTAAGTTTTACCTAAAATATATTTTTAATTGGCAAAAAAATCTTAAAAATATGTTTTCACATTCTTTGTGTTCTCTTGATTGTTATGAAATAGTTTAAGGTTTTTTTTTTAACTAAAAAAACGTACTAGGTGAAACATCGGACAAATCAAGATGTCTTGTATTAAGGACCGGAGAGAGTATACACTAACATCTCCCCCATTTGAATGGGAAAAACACGAATGTTCACATTGTCTCTAAAGTCCGTAAAAAGTTAGTCATAATTTCAACAAATTGATACGAGGAAGGAACATGAAGAACACAAATAGAACCTTGAGCAACCTTGTTATGAACGAAATGAATATCAATCTCAACATGCTTTGTACGATGATTCTGAACAGGATTAGTGGATAGGAAAATATCACTGACATTATCACAAAACACAATAGTGGCAGTGGGCAACCGAATACATAACTTCGAAAGCAAGGAATAAATCTAACAAACTTCACAAACAACATTAGCAACCGTACGGTATTCAGTTTCAGCACTAGAACGAGAAACAATAGATTACCGTATAGAGGACCAAGAGATAAGATTGGAACTGAAGAAAAATACAGTAACCAGAAGTAGAACGACGAGTATCAGGACAACTAGCCCAATCAGTATCAGAATATACCTTTAACTTCTCAAGAGGGACAGATTGAAGATAAAGATCATGAGAAAGAGTACCCTTCAGATAGCGTAGGATGCGCTTAACTGCTGTATAGTGGGACTCTAGAGGCTGATGCATAAACAAAAAAACTTGTTGCACTATATAGGCAATATCAGGGCGAGTCAAGGTAACATACTGAAGTGCGCCCACAATAATAAAATATTCATATGGATTAGCAAAACAACTCCTTATCAAACTAAGACAATTTAGTTTTAGCATCAACAGGAGTAATAACAGAATTAGCAGAAGAAAAATGACACCCATTAAGAAGGCTGACAATGTACTTCAACTTAGAGAGAAAGAGTCCGTCAAAGGTACGTGAAACAGAAATGCCAAGAAAATAATGTAAGTCTCCCAAATCTGTCATAGCAAACTCCTTTCTTAACTGAGCAATGGTGGAAGATAGGAGCGATGAAGAAGAAGTGGTGAGAAAATATCGTCAACATAAAGAAGAAGAACATCCATATCTCCACCATGATGATAAACAAACATAGAGGAATCAGAGTTGGAATAGCAAAAAACACTAGAAGTAATGAAGGAAACAAACCTCTGAAACCAAGAGCGAGGGGCTTACTTAAGGCCACAGAGAGCCCGATTGAACTTGCAAACATAGTCGATATGCTAGTGATGGACAAACTATGGAGACTGTTTCATATACACAGGCTCATTGAGTAGCAACAGGTCAGGGGCTGATTTTCTGAGAGATTGATGATAAATAAGCAACAACGGGGCAACAATAGATCTAGAGAAGTCGACCAGAATTAGATGAAGAAGGTGACAGTAGCGGGAGAAGTGGTCGGCCGAGAAACCAAAACGAAACAAAGACCGGTGGCTAGAAAACCCTAGAAAAAAAAAATAGCCCAAGAAGACGAATGATACCATAAAAGTGTAAAACCCCTTTTGGTGTGTTGTATTGATACCGAACATAAATAGGACAATACAGTATACAGATTTATAATAATATCCCTAAGCATATACAATACATACACTAACAAATATATTTGTCCAAAGATTTGCTAATGGGTTTTGGATGATGTACGGATTTTACCTTGCACGTTTAACTTGTTTAGGTATCTTTTGGAGTCGTAGATCGATTAATACCGTAACGTGATCTAATTCGTCTGCTTTGTGTCAAATGCAGATGGACACTTCTCAACAATCCTAATAAATTTTATTTTACTTTCGGAAAAAGACCACCGAATGAGATTGCTTACAGGAAAGAAAACAATGACCAATATGATTGTTAAAGATGAACGTTAGAATTTGTTGTTCGTAAACTTCATTTACATTCCAAAAATGGCAAAAGTACTTGGTTCCAATACTGTGAGCACTTACGTATTCAGCATTTTGACTATGGATTCATGACAGTACATGTGTACTTCATTTGGAGTAGCAATGGGAAAGTGGAATTGGTTGAGCTTCTCAAACCAAATATGTTAACTTCCTATTGATTTGATTTGACTATACTTTTTCTCAAAAAAATGTAAGTTTAATTAGAAACCAAAAATATACATTGAACATTGCCATAGAACAAGACGCAACACCATTTCTCTTCATTATTTTTAATATTTTCTCCTTTTCTTTTGAAGAACAAGTGTAGGCCTGGAGAATTCTGATGCATCGACATCTTTGTTGGAGATGGACTTGTGTCCTGGTGGCCTAAATACGCATTTCTGTTGACTAGTTCTCCTATATTTTTTTTTATTTATTTATAAAAGGTAGTTAGGTTATTCCAAAAAAAAATATCAATAATACAAATAAGTGTTCATGATAATATAAATAAACATGAAATTCTAGAAATAGATTCGGGTTTTGGTTAATATTCTTTTCTGGGAGTTAATTGATTCCATTAACTGATTCTTTTGCTTAGCTGTTCGTGGCATTGGATTTTGTAGAGGTTACGAGGAGAATAATCCCTTTATTGTGATTAATTAGTTTTTTTTTTGTGCCTTTTTTTTTTTTTGGAGAATAAAGTAGCCCTACCTTGTCTAGCTACTAATTAGGATGAAGCTAACCAAGACAAAAAGAAGTTTAAAACCTGTGAAAAGTTTGTGAGATGCATGGGAAGCAATAGATCTGGTGCTAACATGTACTCTCTTTTTTTTTTTTTTTTCTCACTAAAATCATCAAATGAGACAATCTATTATTCTCAAATAGTACACTGTTCGTTCTAAAAGAATGTTAGAATATACCAGTTAACTTAGAATCATAATTAAGCTCTATTTTCTTGATATTGGAGTTAGTAAGAACTTGGAATCATATGAAAGCATTAAGCATAAAATACAGTAGCTAGGACTTAATAGTGCTTTTAACCGAGGTAAAAATAGGCAGTAGAAAACCTATGAAAATAATCAACATGGTAAATTTTGTCACTCTTTAAGCCGACAATCAACCTAAAAAGGAGTTTTGCTCAAATGGTCTAGTAGATTAGACCATAAAGATGGACACACTTTATTGTTTTTCGTGAATCAATAAGTCCAACTAAATTAGAGGGCTAGAAGTGAATCTCTTCAACAAATTTAAATTTTTATTATTGAAAAAAAAAACACTCAATCTAATATGTAAAATCATATTCGAATAATAATATAAAGAAAATACATAAAACTCGTATCTCATCTGTCACAACATAATTGTCCAGTTCACGATTCACTTTTGATATTATTCTAAAAATAAAATTTTAAACTAATTAGACAATTATTTCAAGATTGAAAGAATATTAAATAATCGATTAATTGATAGAAATGTAGTAAAAGAGAGTGTGTATTTCGGTTAAGAAGTATATCGGGCTAAGCCCCAATACGATAGAGTCTCATGTGGAAATGTACACTACTACTGTATATAGAAAGGCCGCACTCTCTCTATCTCTCTTATGAAAAAAGCATTTGAACATAACACTAAATATTGTTCTCTCTCTATTCTGAAATAATTGTCTAATTTAAATTTTTATTTATAATGCACGTTATGAGGTACTTCTCTAATCTTGGTTATAAGGTACAAATTAATACTCCCTCCATCCCATAATTATTATTCCAGTTTGAGATTTTAATTTTAGTTCAAATTGTACTAAAAGTGACATCTTAAACTAATAATAATTTTGGGACAGATGGAATACTAAATTTAGTTTAAATTTATATTTTATGATTAGAAAGAGTATTACTTTAAGACAAAGGGAGTACATAAAAGGGGCGTGATTGCAGGATTTGCAGGATTAGCATGGCTGCTTATATATGAGCATATCTAGACCAAATATATAAGGCGGAAGGTCTTCTGGGTTTGTCGAGAAAACATCCATTTGAAGAGAAAATTTGTTTTAAAAACAAAAGAGAGAGGAAAAGAATATGCATGATAAATCTTGTATCCAACGATTTTGTTGGATAGTTGAGCTCATGAACTACCATAACCCTAATGCAGTTTGACGTATAACTGCTTTTAAGATAATATAAGATTCATTACCATCCTTAAAAAAGAATTTATTTTATTAAATTAAACAAGTAAATAATATTTCGAGATGTAAGAACTAAGAAGTACGTAAAATAATTCAAACAAATCAATTGGGCTTCAGAAGTCTGAACTACATCAAAACAAAGAACGAACAAAAGCTTTTAACCAAAACCATTGCCTATGAGTGTGAAGTAGACTTGTGGTCTTTGTGAGTAATCCAATGGTCACTAAGCTATATAGCCCATTACCACAAAGAGGTGTTCGTGCGATTTTGTGGAAAACTGGTCCAACAACTGGACAACAAACGACTCCATATTTCTATATCGGACAAAATTGTCACACTTTTTGTATCATCTTTCCATACCGGTTTATCTTTTTATTTTTAATTTAATAATATAGAATTATTAAATAATGATTTCAAGATGTAGGAAATAGAAAGTGTAAGATCATGCATTCAGTGATACTACTTTTTATTCGAGAGACAGAAAAAAAAACTTTTGTACTGCCAGAACCATACAAAGAAGATTGAAAAGAGCAAAAGTGAGATGACAAGGCTTAAGGAGATCAGTGATCGTAGGAGAGAAATGAAGCAAGTATGGACAAAAACCTGAGAGCTACATGTTAAAGCAAAACTTCGACATTTTATATGGCGAATGTATAAAGGATGGATTCCAGCAAATTCAGTCTTAAAATAGAAAGGTATGGCGGTGGATGAAGTATGTAGAAGATGCGGAGATACTGATGAGAATATTGAGCACACCTTATTCTCCTGTGATTTTGCTAAACTGGTTTGGAAATTGTCTCCAGTAAAATGGGATGGTTTACAGGAAAAGGAAGGAAGCTTTGCACAGTGGTGGAATATGGTGATGAAGATTGATCGGAGAAAGGAGATTCAGGCTAGAGTTGAGTTGTCAGTTTACATCTTGTGGCAACTGTGGAAGGCTATAAACTCTTGGCAGTATGGTAAGCTGAATGTAGAAGCAATGGAGGTGGTCCAGAGAGCAATAAGAGAGTGGATAGAGCTTTCACAAGCCTAAGAGAAAGAACAACGGAAAGACAAGTTAGTGGGAGAAGGAGGTGAAGCACAAGGATGACAGGCACCAGGTTTGGGAGTGATGAGAGTAAACGTGGGATTTGAAGTTCAGAGTAAAGAGGGTACAGCTGGTTTGGGACTCACAATCAGAGATAAAAAAAAGTATGCTAGTCATAGTAAAGTCCATTTTTCTTTCTCATACTAGAAACCAGTGTGCTGCTGAATTGGAAGCTATTAGAGCTGCGACGTTTGAAGCCCAATACAGAAGATTAAAGAAAATAGAAGTCCAATTAGATGATAAGATTATGGTCGCTTGGTTACAGGGGAACATTTCTCCAGTTTCAGATGTGATTTCTATAATCCAAGGCATCTCTTGGCTAAAATTGTTGTTTGATGATTGTAAGTTTTTGTTTATAAAGAAAGTGTGAAATAGTACAAGTCACAAACTAGCCAATTTAGGCTTAAGTAGCAAATGTACACAAAGTTGGGATGTGGAAGCCCCTTTATGGCTAGTTGAGTCATTTACGGCAAATTGTGTTTAGCTCTTTATAAATGCTTATTACTCTTTTCTTTTATTAATGAAATGATTATCGCTTTGGGGAAAAAAAAACCCACACGAAACAAAAAATATTACCAAACAATATTTTAACTATCCCGACATATTACATGACTGGCTAGCCGAAAGAGTCATTTTCAACGCGATTCACAGAAATTCTCTACGTTCCTCCCAGCTCTGATTTGCGACATTTATTTGATTTTAGGCCCTTTTTGATAAAAACCCCATCATATATAGGCATTCGCAAATCACAAAAATGTCAATTATCATTACATTGCTTGAAATTAAATGCTACAAAATAATTTTTTTTTTATCGTACTTGATGGGAAATTACAATGTCTTTATGAATTTTGGCATAAGTATTTAAACTAAATGCTTGTCCTGGGCGAATGTCCGGGGTCGCTTGTCTTATAAATCCTTTAAATTTTAAAATAAACAAACAAATGATCCAAAAAATTAGAGTTTGTTTGGCCAACCTTCCATTTTGCATTTTGTCTCATTTTACCTCTTAAACACAAAACTCAATGGAAAAGAAAACATCATCTAAACAACGGTCTAATTTACATTTTAAATTCCAACTTGAAACACTTTTTGTTAGTGTAATGACTATTTTAGAACTACAAATAGTTCAGTGACAAAATTGACAGGATTCTGTTGTTGAGTGATTGTTTTTGGAAAAGTTCTTTTTTGCAGTGACTATAATTGACAATCATTACATGTAACATAATCATTACATGTAACACAAGATGATCACTATATGTAACACAATCATTACAAGAGAATATTCTCTTTATTTTGACATTTCTGAATAATGAATTGTATATGTTCTCCAGTGTATTTTCATCCTAGATCCGCTACCGTATGTATAAGATTCGATCGAGTGCTTATTTATTTAGTATCAATAGCACCACGACACACAACATATGCATCACAAACTTAATTGGTCGAACCAAAATAATTTTGTTTTATTAATTAATCTACCAAATAGAAATTTATCAGGAAAAAAAAGAAGAAGATAGAAAATATTCCCTCTATCGGGGGTGTCAATTCCTGACACGACCCGTGAATCGGACTCGAACTCGACATGAAATAAACGAGTTTGAAAATATTAAATTATTTAAAAAATTTTAGATATATTACAATTTTAGTGTTGATTAATCTTAAAAGATATTTATAAACACTTTTTTTCCCTTATCCCTTTAAAATTTCAAATAGATATTACTTTTTCATCCAAATGTAAATGATAAATTACAAATTTATTGGTTTTTTATATTCATTTTTAATTTTATAGTTTTTGAAAAATTATAAAATTTAAATGGGTCGATTTCGATAACCTGTATAATTAAATAAGTTGAGTTCGGATTGAAGATCTCAGCCTGTATATTAAATGGGTTGGATTTGGGTAGTTGTAAAAATATCATCATCCTGCACAGAACCCATTTTAACACCCCTCCGTCCTAAATAAACATTCTACATTAAATTTCTAGTTTTGTATTGTTTTTAGTACAAATTAATTCTTGCTCTGCATTACTAAAAGACAATAACCGTTGTTGTGAGTATTTTTATTAGTAATTATCATTAAATACATATATCGTATCGCATTGTGATGCAAGGCTTCAAGAGCGGTTTTGATTCGATTATAAAATAAATCTTATTATTTCTCTAATTAACTGTAAAAGTTGCTTAAAACGAAGCCTTCATGCAAGGCTAAAAGAAATGTTTCGAATTTGCTAACATAGAGAAAGACATTTACAAAAGAGAATGTCATCTACACAATTCAACAACGAACATTAAATTTCTTAAGGAATGAAATATAACAAAGAAAGATGAAGAACATAAGAAACCTAAGTGGCCAAACAAATCAAAGAAGCCAAAAACTATAAGAGAAACATGTAAAAGTGTGATGATAGATTCTATAAAGGCACTTGGGCCTATCACTCTGATCTTTTAAAATGTAGTCTATGCAAGTGTGTTAATAGACTCCTCTTTTTACAAGACATTTTTTGTGTGAAAGTAGAACGAGTGAAAGTCAAGTATTGACTGGATATTAAACAATTTTAAAATGCCACAATACATTATCATTTTATTGAAAAAAGAATTTTAAATAATTTAATTTATCAATAATAATACAAATTTTATTATCAAACTAAAACCATTATCCATTACAGATGAAAAATGAAACTACATCAAAACCTCTTACAACTAAATCCTATGTCTTCTAGCAAAAAAAGGTAAGTACATTACTTAATAATCCTCGTAGTAAAACCGATTTCACCATCGCTAACCCATTGAAACGCGCCAGGGTCCCAATGGGAGGTACCGTTTTGCTACTATTAAATCTTGCAATAAACAATAAATTTACCAGGTCCATACCTAATAATAAGATAAGTATCATTCAAAGGACAAACATAGAAATAAGAACTTGGATAATGAGAAATCTCTAACATAGCCTACATAGAACTTTAACAATAAAATAGAGTCCATTCCAGTTCCGCTAGCACATTTCAATTCTAAATTCTATATAGGTACAGAAAATATAGTTAGTTGTAGGTTCATTAGCATCTTTCAGTTGAAGGTTTGCAACACTGCAACTGTAACTTTCACATTCTTCTTACAAGTTACAATGATAATGTGCAATAGCAAATGTACTTATAATGATAGAAATAATACAACCATCGAATTATTAAATCACTTTATCGAATCATTTATAGCACAGAGGATACATCTTGGTTCTTAGATGACGATACATAATTGAGGAATACTAAAACAAAATTTGTTAAATGCCACGATGCTTTTATATTATGATGAATATTATTTTACTTTTATCAAATTTTGGGACACATGTATATATATATATATATATATTTATCATTTCAAGTTATCACACTAATATATAATTCATTCATTACTTAAAATTATGAAAAACTCCCACATACTAGTAAATGAAGGTTTTTAATAAGTAGTAGTGGATTTGTCTGTTGTTATTAGACTAATTGGTTTTGTCTATTATTATTAGACTACTTGGTTTTGTATTATATATAGTGGAGTATTATTCTCTCTCTATTCTCTTAAATTCTAGCCGGCTCTCAAAAAAAAGGTTTTTTTACCCATCTTCCTTCATGGATCAATGAGGAAATTGATTTGATTTTTCTTAGTTTACAGTTCTGTTTATTGTTTAATAAGTGGGACTTGTCCCAAATTATAGTTCCTTCAGTAGATTAATTGTAATCTATTGAAAGGGTACGGTTTTTTCTTATAGTGTTCGTGATGTCTTTCGTATTGATGCTGCGATGTGTGTAGTTTCAGTTGTTGCTTCACACTATGCGGTTGAAGAAAATTTAGTTATCATAGATTTATTTGATAGATCTATGATTTGGGGCTTTCATCAGATGATTAAAGATATCTTCTTGATCAGATTGATTATTGGTACGGTATATATCCATCGTTGTATTGGGTAAATCTAGATAAATTTATCTACGAAAAACACAACAATAATATTAAGTCTAATTGTAAGTGTGTTCTTATTTCGACTATATCTTTCATTTTAAGCGTTGTTGAATGATTTTCAGTAAAATAATATAATATAATTTTTATTTTAAAAAAATATATAATGGAGTATTATTATTCTATTCCTAAGCATACCTTAACCGCCAATCGAAGTCCACTTAATTGGTAGACTTCTTAAAGGGAAAAAATTTTTAAAAACTTACTGTGCTAGTTTTTCTCCTCTACAATAAGAGAAATCAGTCAATCACCCCCAAATTAACGTAGCTAAGGCCTTTTCCAAAATTGGACCGGCGAATCCAATTGCAGTAAAATCCCCTAAACCCTTATCGTCCTCCTCACACCACCAGTCACCGCCGCCCACCATGAGCGACAGAGCTCGCGACGCCGGCGGCCGGGACAGAGAACGCGACCGTTACAGAGACCGAGACCGGGACCGCGATTACCGCGACAGAGAACGGAAGAGAGACCGCGAAGATCGTGACAGAGGAGAGCTTGACCGAGAACGCAGCCGGCGTTCCCGTTCCCGTACACCTGACCGGCATCGATCTCGGCACGCCCGTTCCCACACGCGCTCCCCTTCTGCTGACCGGCGACGCTCTCGTTCGCATTCTCCGGATCGACGCCACCACCGTCACCGGCGTCACCACCGCTCCCCGACTCCCGAAAGCCCTCCTCGGAAACGGAGGAAGGACGATGAAGAGAAGGACAGGGAAAAGGACAGACACCGCGGCTCCTCAGTTGACGGGGCTTCGAAGGAGAAGCAAAAGAAGCAGAAGGAGAGTGGCGGGGAAGTTGAACAAGGGAATGAAGATGGTGAATTGATGGATGTGGATGAAGTTGAGATGATGAAGCAACTTGGAATCCCGGTAGGGTTTGATTCTACTAAAGGGAAGCCGGTGGCTGGGAATGATGTAGGGGGTGTGAGGAAAGTTACCAAACGGCAGCCCCGGCAGTACATGAATCGCCGTGGGGGATTTAATCGCCCCTTGCCTGCTGAAGTTAATCGTTAAATTCAAGTCCAAGGTTAGGTTCTGTTCAAAATTTTTGAATTACATTATTTAGTTTTGTGTTTGGAAGTATTAAGGAAAGACAGGTTATCTGAAGAGTAATTTTTATTTGGTTTCTGTGTTTGAATCCATGGTTATTAGTTTAGTTGATGTTGACTTGGAACTCGCATTCAGCTTTCATTGTGGATTGTCACGAAGAAATTGAACTGTACTGTTATAGAGTAATAACATTTTTGTTCTTTTTTTTTTTCTTTTAATTAGTGCATAATTAGTGAAGTTTTGGATGTTTAATCTGATACTGCTGTGTATGCTTCCGTATCATCTAATCTAAGCTATTGACTCTTCATGGTATCAGTCTAACTATCACATGGTCAACAATGGAAATGCTTCATATATCAGGAAGAATAAAAAATGATACGGCTCAGACATAGGAAGTCATCTGTATGCATTTGCAGAGCAATTGTGTTCAGAACAATACAATTGCACTATTAAAAACTAAATAAAGATGGAATAAAGATGGAATGGCAAAAAAAGGTTCTTTACTTGATCTGGAGGATGGTTGTTTTGCTTTATTCATCTTTTGGCCTCTTGTTCCCTTTACGACCTGTTATATTCTACTCATGTTTGTTTTTATGGAGTATTTTTAGTTGATTCTTCGATTCATATGTTTATATTGGTTCGTTTGAACTTAAAAGAGTAGGTTTTATAATCATGCTGTATTGCAGCCTTTTTCTTTGTGGACGAGGGGGCATGTATGTGCTTATGTTAATTTGAGTACTTGGGTTTTTATAAAAGCCGGACAGTGAGGTCATCAGAGGGTTCTGGTTGAATAGATAGGGTCAAGGAAAAGCAATTTTGATTGATTTTGGATTTCTCTGTTTACTTGCCAACTGGCAGGCCATTACGGCTTTTAAAATTTTTTGTCCTGATTTGCTTGTTGCTGAGGAATTGGATGCAGATTTATCTTCTGGTGTTGGGTGTGAGGCACGGAACTGCTAATGGTTGCTGGATAAGCTATGCCCACGAAATGCTTGCTGCATGTTAGGTTTATGAATGCACCTTGATATTGTGTGAAGTGTGGTAAAATTTTCTGCATTAAAATTAATCTTGCAATTTTCTTCTTTGATTGACAGATTTTACATGCTGAAATTGCTACATATAATTGTTCGTGTGGCTTGTCTTGATTTGTGATCTTCAATTTCGGTGACGGACTTTAATAGTTGAAGTGATTATTTTATCATATTGCTTCCATGACTCATGATGCTAAATTGTAATTCTCCTAATATTGTTAGGTTTCTTTGGAGATCAAGTTCCAACTCCTGTTCAAGATTCTTCTGATTGGGTCCCTGCTTCCGTGCTACCATGTGGGTTCTTCAAAGCAATGATGTAAGATATTTCTTTAGGGTGTATTTATTTGATAATTCTGATGGAATACAGACGAATATTTCTGATGATGTTCTCTGTCTGGTTCTTCGATGTGACTGTGAATTGTCAGTTGGAAACGACTAATGGGCTTGTATTGGATGAATGTTATGATCAAATGTGCCTTTCAGTGTCTTGAAATTCAATTTAAGCGCATTATTTATATATATCCACATTCTGCTGTGTTGTAACCAGCTTTTTAATATTGCAGCCTCATTATCTGTAATTTTGGCATCTTTTTTCTTCTTCTGCTATTGATGTTATTGCCCACTTATTGTGGTTATTAATGCATGTGGCTTGCTAGGGACACATTTTTTAAGTGTAAAAGAAATTTAAGAATCACATCTAGTTCTCCCACACCTGGTAGAAAATGAGAGAATGGTTGAGAGGCTGTTCTTGGCTGTAAGATGCTTTCTAGCATCGCTATTATCTAATCTCCTGTTTGTTGGAGAGTTTATTGTCAATTTGGAAGTGCGGTGGTGCAGAACTTGAATCTTTTTCTGAAACCTAGCTTGATTTCCACATCTCCAACTCAGATGTTCAATTTAAGCTTTCAGCTTAGGTAATGTTTGTTCCTTTCCTCAAGCATCACTAATTTATGTTGATATATCATCTCATTCATAATTTTGTAGGAATGTGTAAGATACTTTGAATTATACTTGTAGCAACTCGTGCTGGGTTGGGTTAGGATATCTAATATAAAGAACCTGTGATACGGGGGAAAAAATTACAATCATTGAAAGCTGGGCTAGGATTAAATGTCATGTGGTGGAATTGATTTAGCTGTGTGGAATGGGTTGTTTGCTGGATCTTTTCTTTTGTATTCACAGATTAAATAATTGTGTAGTCATTGCCGGGTGAATTGCTTGGTTAGCTCATTTGGCAGGCAGCATCTGGTGGAAAAGAACTATGGATTCAATTGACCTAGTTTGGCTGCTGAAGCTTTCGACCTTTTTGGTTGCGAACGTGTTACTCTGAGTCCCCAGAATTAGAAGGATCTTGACTATCTAATAGAAACCAAAAAGGAAACTGTGCAGGACGATAATGTTAGCTGAACTCACCATTTAGACTTTTGTTAACCCTAGTAGTTCTTCTGAGTTGTATTTTCCAAGCAGAATTCAGTGTCCAGATTGACATACATTAAATGGGAGCCCGAGCACCCGAACTCAACACAAAATGTACTTGGTCTTTTTCCATGAAGAATGTTTCTTATCTACTGGTTTTAAGACCCTTTCTCCTCCCTAAGGATAGCCCGTAAAAATGAGTGAGAGGCATTCGGCTATGTTCAAATTTCAAGCAAGTGCTCGAGTAAGTGGCCTGCTTTTGTTATTTGAAATGAAAAGTTTGCTTAAGACATACATATATTGACTAGGGCATGATATTTACTACATTTGTTAATGGTTTTACTGGTCAGCAATGTAACAGTTGAGAAGTAGTTCCACGATGTTGACGATGATGAGATTGGATTCAAACCTCTTTCACTGCATCCTATACTGATTGCCACTATCCAAACATTATAATGCAACCATCAAGAATTAAAACATTACCAAGCACAAGATCAATTTTTAACATTTAGTTTCAGGCTACTTGATCAATTTGAGTTTCCGTGCAAGAAACAAATTGCTGCATAGAAATATTTTTTACTGCTCGATTTTATTTGTATTCGTTTTTTTTTTTTTGTGGGGGGGGGGTGGTTGTAATTTAAATGTACAACCGCGATTGATTTTATGGTTGGAACACTTGATGTGATTAGAACTAAGGAAACATTGGCTTGCGACGAACTTAAGTTACTTTTGGACAATAACATATACTATAATTTTTGATTCATTAAGTTGTCAAAAGGGAATGAGCCCCCCACAATAGGATTAAAGCATCCATATTACATCATGATTGATCAAAGATAGTGAACTAGTGTTGAATAATGCGCCTCATATATATTCCGCAACTAGTGATAGAAAAAATAATCCACCTGGAATTTTTTATTTTATGACTATGTATTCGTGAATTACTCCAACATGTTTGGGCTATTGTCTTGTCTAAGACATGTTTTGGCCCGAACCTTTTGTTATTATTATTATTTTTTTATCAATAGCCACCATTTTGTTTGACATTTACTGTTTCTACTGGTGTTGTTACCAGACTATCATCGGCCGATCAAATTTCTGTCGACTTGGTTAGAAATTTGGCCAACTAGCAGTGGTCCGATAATAATCAACAGTGGTAGTCAAAACTTTATTTCTTGTCCAAACACTTTTTTAAATTTTTTTTAAAAATACATCTCAAACACACAAAATAGAAATCAAAACATCCAAATCAAAACAACAATCGAAACGGAGGTGTTTGAACATTCAATATTTGTTTATCTGGAAAATGTATGTAATAGAGACACAATTTAGTGTAATTTGTACTAAAAATGAAAATCTAAATTAGATAATCATTTTTAGATGAGAAATAAAAAAAGTCAAAGGGAGGTAGGTTAATCTAGTTGGGCTTCTGAATGATGAAAGCCATGCACTGGGCCTGCTTCGTGTTATCAAATGCCAAGCACCGGATATAAGCATTTGGATAGGCCTTTTTACATTCTTGGATTTCATGGATTACTTGGGCTGGATCACTGCATCCAAACATGGGTAACTTCCACAAGGTCCAGTATCTTCCATCGTAATAACCTGGCATGTTGCTATTTTCTCTGTGCACAAATCCCTCCTTTTTTTTAGGAAAAAAAAAAAAAAATTAAAAGAGAAAAGAGAGAGCCATAAGTGCCATTTGGTTGAATAAATGGATAAGAATACACATGGATTGCGATAATATATCATACAAAGTAGTATTGTGGGGTTTTAAATGTAGCAAAATAGAAAAATTTGTGGAGAAAATCAGAACAATAATAATGTTGTTTAAAATGGCGGTCGGATAGTGAAGATATTACTCCCTCTGTCCCATAATTATTGTCCAGTTTGAGGTTTCATTTCTAGTTTAAATTGTACTAAAATTGAAATTTCAAAGTGGACAACAATTTTGAGACAGAGGGAGTATTTTATTTTAGAAAAAACATTATCCATACTTCATCTCAGCCTAAAAACATCTTTTAAATCAGTTTTTCAATGAAAAAACGAAAACTCGCCCACACAAACCATAAATTTCATACTTACTGCATCAAATTCGAGACATGGTACCCATCCCTTTTTTAGCATATAATCAATCTGCTTTGCAACTGATTCGTCCCCAAGAGTTGGAAGGTATGATAGGGTCTCGAACTTCTTGTTATCGATCGGGTTCCATGTCTGCCCAAATCAAACAGTAATGCTATTGAAATTCATCAAAATATGTATATATATATATATATTTAATTTATTCTATATGTTCTAAAATAATTATTTAATTTGTATATTTATTTTTAGTATAATTTTTACTCATAAAAAAGTAAAAATTCAAAATGAGCAATTGTTTCGTAATAGAGGAAGTATGTAAATTCAATAACATACACCAATGTATATATACAGACTAATTAAACCCTAACCTTCATGCAGGAAACTTTGGATCCATTGGAGATAGTTTTGCGACGCCATGCAACCAAATCATTTTTGACAGCGTTAAGCTTAGAACATTTGGTTTGGAGTTTAATTTCGACACAACTAAGGGCTGGTGAGAGACCTACTACAGACATTATGTGACTGCAAAAGAGAAACTTTGTTAGAAACTTTTATGAGGCCTTTTCTTATGGAATTGAAAAAATTGTTCAGTTTTTGGTGATGGTATTATAGCTGCAATTTGGTGTAAATTTGTTAGAGAAGAAATCAGAGAGAATGGATGTTGAGAATCTAATGGGCTGAATTGGGGAGAAGTTAATTAAGGATGGAGAAGAAGAAGAGAGTTGAGTTTTTAGACGGAGGGTGCAAGGTGGTTTACTGAGTTTTGTTAAGCATTTTTGCATTGGTTTCATCACTATGCATTCTGCCTGCTACATTGTTTTTTTGGGATTTTCTGGGTGGATTTTGAGTTACCAAAGAGAGATAATTGGCTTTTGGAACTACTTGGGCTTCTGAGGCATTTGGTTGTTGCCTAACTACCATACGTATTTGATCCGTCTCAAAATAGTTATTAAAAAAATAATTTATATTGAGTTTTTTTTAAAAAAAATATATTGAGTTTTTTAATTTGTGCAAAAAAATAGTTTAATCTAATATATACAAATTAAAAAAACTCAATGCAAAATATTTTTTTAGAGTATAAGGAAATATATTAATTCGTCTAAACAAAATAATAATTTTAAAATATATGGGGTCGTAATATCGATGCCTTTAACTGCTGCCTGCTGGCATACTGATTACATCATTAAATCATAACCCTATTCGATGTTTTGAATTTATTATTGTAAATAAAACAAGTTGTTTGAAGGTAATGCACTTGCCTAACTTTTAATTTGTTTTCCCTGGCATATGATAGTAGTTTACTGCTGATTATTGTGTACGGATCATGATGTCAATTTCTCCTGGTAAGCGATGTTGGGCTAAAGAGGCAATAATGTCCTTAAAAAGATGCTCCATTTGAAACAGTCAAGCATTTGATTTCCATCTAATTCACGTTATAGTACAGTTCTTTGAATCAATCACAAATTAATCACATGAAAATGAGAGGATATCGATATCAACAACCGATCATCGCCCCTTTTATCAGCAATAGAGTAGTATATATGCAAAAAAGAAAAACACGTTAATTTCATGCATGCACTAACGAACATGGCTCAACTCGCAGAACTGACCTATGTAATTTATGTTTGTTTCGGTTTTTTAGTGTGTGATTTTAGATTTTTTTTATATTGGGAATGTAAAAAGGTGTTTTGGAAATGTAAAAAGGCAGAATGAGATGGGTAATAATAAAATAATTTGAAAAAACCAACCAAAAAAGGAAATATAGAGAGCAAATTGTATCTATATTTTGATCATCAGCTGTATATTTCTGAAAAGAATAATTGAATTATAACTACTGAATTGAGTAAATTCTGTCTTGGGATTTTTAATTTCTGACTTCACCAAGCTATTACATTAGTTAAAATTTACCGGCCCAGACCGGTCGATATACCTTGTTTTATTACAATTAAGCTGTAGTCAATAAACGTGATTAGGAGAATAATCCAATTTGTTTTTCAATCAATGTCACAGAAAAGCTGATTAATCCCCCCACCCCCCAGTTTATATCTCTGAAGTTGCTTCAAGGAATTTTTATAATGAATACATCTTTTACCCGTATTTGAACAATCTATGATGCAGTCCGCCTTTGTGGATCGTTAAGGCATAATTACTTTCAGCTCGCTCTTCTTTTTTTTTTTTAAAAAAAAAAACCGAAGAGATTAAAAAGGAAAACAAAATCTATTTTAACATCTGGAAATTTGTCTACCAGTACGGATTGAACACGAGATGAATACGAGAGAATTTACTTTGATCGATTGTATTCACTATGTATGTAATATATATCTACCCATAATATAACAAGTACACATATTATATGCCAAATAAAAAATTTAGCATCGAAAGTACCCTGAAAATCTGTTGTAAATCAGAACTCATCATTAAATTACCAAATAGATCAATTATTGATTTTCTAAAACTACGATAAATAATGAAAAGGCCTATCCGTAAGCTGGCCTCAAAAACTTTCAGATGCCATTTTGATTATTATATTGATTGCTAACAAACTCATTTTTGTTTGTTTCTTCGAAGCCCTTTTTTCTACCTCCTCCCCAAAATTATTGTTCAGTTTGAAATTTCAGTTTTAATATAATTTGAACTAAAAATAAAAATCCAAACTGGACAATAATTATGAGACGGAGGGAGTATTTGTTTGAAAAAGTCTCGAAGCTTGTTATACGCTATTGTTAATCATTTAAACAAGCTACCCCATCATTTGATTCTTCTATAAAAGGGAAATTAATGAAGGAAAAGATCAACTAAGACGAATTACTTAGCAGCAAAAACAAGCAAAGTTTATTCATGGCGTTCTCCTCCGTGAGCATGGAACAGCAGCACAATGAGGTACTAATTCTTGTTTGTTATCCCCTTCTTATCACGATTTTTATCCAGATTTTCTATACTTAATTAGTCCTGTAAACTTTCTTAATGTTCTCCGAATCAGCATTTCTGGTTATTGGTTAAACATCATGATTATAATATATATATATATATATATATATGTATGTGTGTGTGTGTAAATAGATATATGGAAATATGAAGGAAAAGTCAGTAGTCAACGTTTTCATCGTTTGAAGGGACTAGTGAATCGATTTTTTTTTGAGATGATCTATTCTCATACATGATGGTCTCCATGATTTTTTTTTCATTTTATTTTATTTCTTTTACTCACTTTATCTCATCTAAGTACTGCTTTAAATTTATAAAATGAATTATCAAAATGAGAGGTAAGGAGTAACTGATAAGCACTTACAACAACTGATCTTTGTACTTACATGGCAAAAGTTATTCTAGCAATCTATACTTTAATCCGATTTCCGCAGTTTCTCATCCCCAGCTCCCTTACCATTATTTGCTTGCTATTCAATCATATTCCATATTGCAGTTATGCCTATATAATTCTCTACCACATATGACATAACCACTAGCCATTACAAGGTCACCATTTAAGTGACCGTTCTACAGTCAACTTGATCGGATATTATCCGACCTAAGTCACCAAATTTTGATTAAAAAAACCTAGCTAGTCGACTTTAGAGTGACAGTTCATCTAGGCTTTATTGGATAAACGAAGAGAATCGGAGGAATGGTTTGATTCCATAAGATGATAATGTTTCACGTATAAGCTTGGTTACGTTATGAATAATAGTAACTCATGATGTGTAATATATATTGTGTAACTAGGTTAATAATAATGATTGGTTTCAATAATATTTCATTTCTACGGTGTGTGTATATGTGTAGCTTGGAGGATACAACAAGTTTAATGGTGAATAATGACAACTAACGTGGTCTGATTTCCAATTTTCTTTTTAGGTGAGTTTCGGAGAAAATAAAGGTGCGAGGAAGCTTATCTTAAATCGCCCGGAGCAACTGATACCCTGACAGACATATCACATGGTACGAAAAACCGCGCTACTGGGTCTATTTATTTTTATATATTTTTATCCCAAAAAAATAATTTATTTTAATTTTTTTTTTCTATTTAGAGTTAAAATTTCAGAATTCAATATGAATTTTTTTTTTTTTGTTGGACAACTAGTAGATCTTTTTATTGGGTTTTTGGTAAAAAAGAAACATATTTTCCTCATTTCAGAAAAAATAATTCAATTGTTTTATGTTTCTAGTTCAGCAGGATAAAGTACTAGCCAGATTTCCATAAAACGGGGACCTTTTTAGTTTACATCTGATACAGTAAAATTAATTGAAACTTTATTATGCTCAGATGTCCCAATTTCCGGATTGTCACCGAAAACACTGTATTTTTCCTTAATTCTTTTTCTTTTCCATAATTTCAGAAATTTATAATCTACTATGCTCTCTCTCTCTCTCTCTCTCTCTCTCTCTCTCTCTCACGCACACACACACAACAAACATTTCTTTAATTGATCCCACCAGTATTTCTTTAATTTTTTTTTTTGAATTAAATGCCCAGAAATTTGCAATGCCGGAAGCTGCAATCAGACTTTTTCCCGATTGTGGTGCATCCCATTGCTTATCTAGATAAGCGAATCACGATGACAGAAAAAGTCTATTGTTTACTATACTAGAGTTGCTGGAAAGATAGTTTTGATGGAACTATCAAAACCGACATCATATGTGACTAGTATATTTTGATTAGGTTGCTTTTGAAAATATCAGTATATTTACTGATATTTAAAAGTTTCGTCATCATATGACGGACTCTCAATTGTACAGAATAAGTCTTAAGTCTTAAGTCATCAGGTATCGTCCTGGTTTTAATTTTAAAAAAACGAGATAATTTTTCGGGCCTCATATGTCACTAGTGATTTTCAACTTGCTTATCTGATTTTCTTTTAATTAATGGAAACTTAGCATCTAAAAGTATATTTAAACTTCTCTTTAAAAAAAAATAAAAAATTAGTGGATGTATATACAGAATTACTACATTCTTTGTTAGTTCGTATGAAAAGTAATTTATATGAAATTGATATGAATTGAGGTGCGCACGTGGGCTTTGGAGCTTCGGTGCTAGCTAGCGGGCACATAATATTTTTTCTGTCCCATTTAATATTCGATTTCAATTTTGATGTTTGGTAGAATTATCAAAATATTCAGTGGCGGAGCTAGGGGACGGAGGAGTGCAGTCGCACTTGCTCAATTTTTTTAATTAGTAGTGATATTCTAAATTTTTAATGGAAAATTATATATTTTACAATTTTCACGCTCGCTATATTAATTAATTTCCTAGTTCATTAGTAATTTTTTTAAAAAAAAATTTCGCACCCCCTATTTGAATTTCCTGGCTCCGCCACTAAAAATATTACAGAAGTTGAAGGATGCTGATGATTGATGATATGCCTGGTGCCACAACAACTTTCCCCAAGATCTCCTTTTGTCTTAAGTTGTTTGCTATATGCACTTTAATATTGACATGTATATTCCTTTTGTCTTAAAAAAAATTCACATTAAATTACTTAATTATCGAACATTTCCTGGATTGTGTTTCAGCGCGTATTATTTAGGTAGACTTGCAGGATTTTGTGATGGTATCATATTTGTTTGAACCTGATGGCGGCTAGAATAAAATAAATAAGTAGATTAGGGTTTCATTTTATGGATATTTTCATAATTTTAGTTTAGTTGATTATGATTTATTTTTATGTCTTTATTTTCTATTTAAAGGGATTAGTCGTCATTGTAAAGTTCGGTTGTTTTTTTTTATTAATGAAAAATGAGATTTTATTCTCAAACCTAATTCAATTGGTCCATGTGTTGGTGATTGAATTAGTAGACTAGTTTATTTTGTTCTATGTGTTGGTAATTTCAACTAGTGTTTGATTTTAGGTTTTCGATAATTCGACGGACTAAAAATTCGTAAACCTAGTTCAATTCCGATTGATAGGGCTTCTGCCTGCATTTTGGATCAGAGCCACGGTTTTTTTCATCTTGGATCGATTGAGGTTCGCTTGTTGAAGTTCTAGTCGTGTTCGTGAGTTTATTTTCTCGCCCGGTTCGTCATGGCGCCGAAGAAAGACCTCCAGCTGCGTGAGGAATTGCGTTTCGTGGAGATTTTGAAAGCTACATGGTAGATTTGGAAGACCGACTTGCTTCAACCATTGATCGGTGAGGAAGACCGTAGCGGCAGAGATGCAACGCCTGGGGTTGACAGCCAATAACCCTAAACGTGCCTCTCGGATTGACAAGTCATCCAACGGTTCCAGTGGATCGACGGAAGCAGAAGATTCCGGAAGTCCCTTTTGTTCTGCCCATTCTTCGCAGGCTTCTCGACGACGGCGGGGTCGAGTTGATGATGTTCGGCGCTCATGGGAGACCGGTATGCGTACGATAATCCCTGACTTTTCGGGTTTGAAACAGCTCAGCAGGAGGCTTCGGATGTTGAGCGTCAACAGCAACGGCTGATTGGAGGGTCATCGCATTTCTGATTGCCCACAACTGAAGAAGCGAGCCTTGCTTGGTGGAGGTGTGGACACTTCCGAAACTCCTTTGGCCGATTCCGCACCGGTGTATAACACTGATGATCGACGGTTGTTTTGGAATGTGACCGAGTTATTTTCTCCCGAATTGGATCATGATCCTTGGGCGAATAACAACATCGATTGGACCATTGCACCAATGTTTGACGTTTATGAAAGCAATGTGAGGGATTCACCAATATTTTCTTACCCGGATGAAAATGCCAAAGGCATCTGCACTGGCCGAATTTCATCTTTGGTTTGTTGGGTACTACTACCGCTGGCCACATTGGTATGTTCATTGCAAATTCATTGTCAGAATCTCATGTGGTTTTTTACACTTTTTTGGGCAGAGATGTGCTAGACACAACCAAATGCACGGAGCCTTCACTTCAACTGATTGGATTTTGTCCTTTCCTTGCTGGTTTCAAGCTTGATTTGAAGAGCAATGTTCATGACAAGTGTAGTGTGCTTGTGGGTTTTTTCATAGCTCTTTTTTCTCGTGGCACACCTGGGGTTAAACTTGAGCTGAGGATGAGGTTTCTTACTATTTCGTTTGATCGGGGCAAACCTTCACCCAAAATTCGAGGATGAATTTTCTCCAACCCCGGAGAATGATGGCGGCTAGAATAAAATAAATAAATAGATTAGGGTTTCATTTTATGGATATTTTCAAAATTTTAGTTTAGTTGATTAGGGTTTATTTTTATGTCTTTGTTTTCTATTTAAAGGGATTAGCCGTCATTGTAAAGTTCGGTTGTTTTTTTTTTATTATTGAAAAATGAGATTTTATTTTCAAACCTAATTCGTTTGGTCCATGTGTTGGTGATCGAATTAGTAGACTAGTTTATTTTGTTCCATGTTGGTGATTTAAACTAGTGTTTGATTTTAGGTTTTTGATAATTCGACGGACTGAAAATTCGTAAACCTAGATCAATTCCGATTGATAGGCTTCCGCCTACATCAGAACCTTAGCAGTCCACTGATTTTATTGACAAGCCTTCGTCACAACTAGTCAAATAAATTCACCTACTTAACACTAGTACAACGAAAAATAGGGTCGTACCCACAGAGAAGGAATACTAATTACCAGGTATAAATTACTCATATTATTATCTAGATAAATGATGATCTCAGATTTATAAAATTTAAAACTAAAATAAAAGTAAATAATATTAATTCAAATAATCAGACAAAGAAAACCTAGGACATTGGGTTCACCTACCGAATACTTGGTTTAGTTCAATTCACAAATATCTGACTTCTAACTTCCATTAATCTCACAACGATTCACCTAATTAAGAACTACACACTCTCGCGCTATAATTCTCTTACTTAGGTTAACCCTATGACTACTCCCATGACTATAGGATTAACAAAAGCACATTAAGAACTTAAGAATCTAACGTTGCAAAGGTTGTGTTCCTACTGTCGTGGTTCACTACCTAAATACAATATTCCCATGAACTAATATTAATTTTCAACTGTCGTTCCATCAGTTAAAATCTTTAAACATGCAAGTAGTGGCTAGTTACAAACATCAAATAAAAGCAAGAATATTAAATATTGATCAATGGAAAAATCAAAGTATCATGAATCAAATAAACCAAATAAATCCGGCGGCTACATCCAAACCCTAGGTTAAAAGAATTTAGCCACTAAACATAATAAAAAATAATTCAATAATATTTAAAGACATAATCCAAAAAATCTAAATTAAATAACTAAAACAAAAAAAACCCAGATGAAGACAAGAACCGCCGAAGAGCTCCCCGATTGTGCTAGCTTTCACTCTTTCTCCCCGGCGGTTGTGCTAGCTTTGCCGCTGCTGCTTGCTTTCACTCTTCTCCTCAGCTACTGTTGGTGCGTGGATGATGCTTCGGTGATGTGTGGGGTGAAGGAAAGATGGTGTGTGATAACGATGATGATTAAGGTGATGAAAGTGGTGGTCTGCGTGAATGGAAGCAAGGTGGTGTGATGGTGTTGAGTGAGGTGAAGGTGGAGAAATTGCAGCGGTAGGAAAATTGCAGCAGTAGGTAGGTGGAGGTCGGCGGGGGAGGGTTTTGCAGCCGAGAGAGAGACGTGAGTTTTCGGTCAAGTTTGGTTGTAAAAACAAAACCCTAATCCTCCTTTTATAGGCTTCCGTCGAACTCTATTTCTTGGAGAGGAAGAAAACTTGTTTCCCCAAACAAATATTGGGATTAAAATTCTTACCCAATTCAACTCCAAAAACAGCCGCACCACCTTCACGTTTCGGCCAAACCTAAAAAACAAAAATTGTAATTCAGTCATCTAAATCTTCAAGTCTTCTGATTTCCTCCTCATTAGTTCTTACAATCTTCACTTAGGTCCTTTTTAGTTGCTCTTTCTTTTCAATTTAGTCCAAAACCTCAACAATTCTTCCATTTGAGTTCAAAACCTACAAATAAAGATAAAATCATATAAATAGCATATTTGTACTCAAAATATATTGCAAAAATCATAAATTAGGGATATAATAAATAGGTAAAATATAAGCATATCATTTATCCATGTTTTATATATAGCTATCTTGGTTGATATTTTCACTCTGCTTTCGTTCCCCCTTTCATTTTTAGATCCCAAAAGTGCTACTGTGTGCATAAATCATAGTGTTTAACAAATTATACTACTCCCTCATCCAAAATTTATCATCAAACAAATTTGTATCCTATTTGTAATTAGTTAAACAAACATAATTAATGTGTCGAGATAAAGAAAATATCATATCCAATTATTCATATCTTGCTAGAAGAAATCATTTGCTAAAACTTTAGTAGTTGTAACTAGGACCGATCTCTCAGTTATAACACACCAATGAAAAATAAGTGTTGTCCCCCGAACTGACATTTTACAGATTTCGACCGTATCTTTTTTTTCTTTTGGGTCTGTAGCGATGAAACTTAAATATAAAATTATGGCATTGATTGGAGATGAGTTTTGAGATTCTGTGTCACATAAGAAGCAACATATATAAGTTCAAACATTAAAGAGATAAGAAAAAAGAAGATTTATTTAATGTGAAGCTAATAACAATATTTGAATTATTAAACGAAATCATCGGAAAATATAAAAATAATAATCTAAACCCTCCCTAAGGGGGGAAAAAAAGAAAAAAGAAATAACTCCGACACAACCATCAATAACTAAGATTAAATTGAAGAATTAGGGCACGAAAGTAGTTGTAGGGTGATTATGATGATCCTTCTATTATGCTTAAATAAAGGCTTGTTTAATTTCCCTATTTATATTCTCTCGTTATAAGAAAAACCCTTTTTCCTTGAAAGCTCTCTTTCATAGCCCCTGATGCTGCTCTTCCTTAAAGCTGTGGTTGAAGGACTTCTTTCTCTGCTCCAATCTCGTGATCTCGTACTGTTAGTACGGCGGGGCTAATCATCAGGGGAGAAACCAGTGGGGGAACTAGACTAGATGTCATTATAATAAATGGTGACAAGCTCAATTAACAGGGATGGACATCATTATACTGAAACAAAATGATATGTAAATGTATTTATAAAAACTAAAAGCACAAAACGAAGGTTCTTTCAGTTGTCATAAAATATTAACTTTTAATAGAGTCAGACTGTATATTAAAAAAATAAAAAAATGACTAAAATATCATTGTAATATCGAGGTTGATTTTGTGAAATCACATGATTAAATGAATTAGTTTTCAATAATCAAAAAAAAAATGTACGCATGATTATTCAAAAATATAATGCTCCTGATTAAAGAGTTCATAATTATTACAGACATTATAAATACCATATCACTTATAATTATAATTCTTATTAAGAAAAGAAAAGGTTGGTGGGTCGGGAAAAAGGAAAAGAAAAGAATGGGAGTACTGTTTGTTTTAGAAATTTCAACCTCTTCGGCAGGAAAGAAAAATAGACAATGCCCTTCATAGTTCATAGTCTTCTTCTTCCGTCGTCTCCAGCAGCTGCTGGAGGGCCAGCCATGGAAAATACAGCACAATCATTGGGCGGCGGAAAAAAGCTCCTAAATGTTTGGCGGCCGGCCGGGTGGTTGACCGACCCTCCTGATTCCCCCCTGGTTCCACCCCTGGGAGAAACGACGGTACTGCCGCTGACGACGTGGACTTTGACACCCGGCGGGACCTGTATGGTCACGTTGATATTGATTGATATTGTGCTCGATTCTTCCATGGCTTCTTCTGAACTAGTAGTATTCCTTATCCCTTGCTGACGGCTACGTGGAACGAGTTTGGAAAAACCCTAGAGGCTACAGAAGCCTATATATAAGTCGAGAAATAAAATTAATTCAATTACAAAACTGGCTAATAAATTTATATTGCTGAAATTGTGGGATTATTATATTAATTATTATAAGAAGTTCGAGAAGGGGCTTGTGGAAGAAAAATCCAACTGTCTCCCTAGCTTTACTTAATTCAGGCCAACCTTATAATTATTATTACAATAATAGTATTTCTTCTGTTCTAAAAATGAGTTTTGTGATATTATATTATTTTAAATATAAATTTAAAAAACTGAATATGATCTATATTGGAATCTATAGACTTCGTCACTCCCTAGGTTGTTATGTTTTAATTAATCAAAGTTTGATGGAAATATTGCGCTCATGCAGAAAGGGAAAATCATTGACGCTAGTTGACAATAGTCAACAGCCGAAGGTAAATCTGGTTTTGGACTACATATACTCCCTCCGTCCTAAAATTATTGTCCAATTTGTCAAAAAAATTTATCCCAAAATTATTGTCCAATTTGACTTTTTTTAAAGTTAAATTACATATACATCCTTTGACTCCTGAAAGAAACAGTTTAACTGAAATCTTCTTCTCCATTATTCACCGTAGAACTAAACTAAACCAAATACCTGCAAATGATAGTTCTCCGACGTCTCAAAGCAGCCATGGTTCTCTGACATATCTAAGTAGAGGTGAAGATGAGATGGCCTCGTTGTTGCCGAAAAGGAATGCAGAGAAGAAATTTCAATAAATTATGGCGGCTCCAGCGGGAATGGATTCGAAGGAAACTCTTTGCAAAATAGAATAATTATCCCAATCGGAGGAGCATTAAATCGAAAACCCAGAGTAAGAACCGTCAAACTCAAATCAATTTATCCGAAGCTTTTGTTCGATTGGGGCTCACAGTTGAAGATCTCTTTCAATCTAAAAATTTCCAATGAAATAAAAGACTTATCTTCATAAATACTAAATCGAAACTTAGAGTGAGGATTATCCAAAATTTGATCTTCTTCCCCTGAATTGTTTGGATTCCCCTGAATTGTTTGGATTATAGGTACTTGACTGAAGAACAAATGAAAGATTTGCTTTGTTCTTCCGTTCTGAAATGGGTTTTTGAATAGGCCGGTTAAACCATTTATGTTGCACTTGCAGGGTATATTGCTTGTCTAAATAAGTTGGTATTGTTTGTCCAATCATTTTTTTTTCTTTTGAGAAAAAAACTTGTCTAATGTGTTTGTATTGATTATCCGACCCCGTGCTATTGTTTCTCCAGTTTTTTTTTTTATTTTTGTTAAAATACTTATCTGATATGTTTGTACTTGTTATCCAACTAATTGGTACTGCTTATCCAACCTAATTTTTTTTCCTTAAAATGGTTATCCATTGTGTTCATACTGATTATTCGGTATGTTTAAACTGATAATCCATTTTGTTTGTATTGGTTATCCAATCTTTTTTTTTCTTTGGAAAAAATCATTGCCCAATATCTTAATACTGATTATCTAACTAATTAGTACTGCTTATCCAACCGAGTTTTTTTTTTTTTTTTAAAAAATAGTGGTTCAACATGTTCATATTGATTATCCAATTGAATGGTATAGATTATTCAACCATTTTTTTCTCAACTCTTTGCGAAAATTCTTGTCCTTTTTTTTTTTGTACTGACTATCCAACTGTTTTGTATTGGTTATCCAATTGTTTTCACTGATTATCTAAATAGAATTTTTTTTTTCATTTTCTAATTGAGAAAATATGTGTCCAAAGTGTTCATACTGATTATCTAACTTCTTGGTGATGGTTATCCAATCTTTTTTATGTAAATGATTGTTCAATTATTTTTTACCGATTATCCAACCAGTTTGTACTGCTTATCCAATTATTTTCGCTGGTTATCCAAATGTTTGTAACGGTTATCTAAATTTTTTTTTTTGAAGGGGAGTGAATGCCAAAAATATGATTCGATAACCAGTACAAACAAAATAAATAATCAGTCTAAATCGATTGGATAATCAGTATGAATATAACAGATAACCATTTTTCAGAGAAGAAAATATATTTCTTCACTTCTGCCCGTAAAATTTAAATGCATTTAAGCTCAAAAAAATATTCAATATTGATCTTATAGGATCGATCTCGTCAAGCACTATAAATTTCATATATAATTCGTGTTCAAATTCTTTACTGATTAAAAGATATATGTAATACAACAATATTAATATAAAATAAGTTGATTATCCATCTTTTTAAATTGGATATCTATCTTAATTCTGCCTGAAGAAATTTGATCATTTTTAAGCTCGAGAAAAATATTCGATATGGATCTTGTTGGATAGATCTCGACGAATATAAGAAATTTCATGTCTAACAATTTTTCTAATTTTCTACGGATTGAGTGTTATGTTCATTTGAAGATTAGACATATTTTTTGTAGGAGAAAGAAAAAAGAGACATAGACTTAATTTGCAAAATAAGGAAGAGTTGAGAAAAAAGTACAATAAAAACTGGTAGTGCAAAAATAGGAGGGGTGTACATTAATATAATTGGTTTACCGTTTGGAGGGAATCATGCACGATGAGGGGCAGCAAAATTGGGCTTAGTTATGTGACGAAGGGATTAGGGTTTTAATTGGTGAGGTTATTGTGGTCGTTTTATATTAAGTTTCTTAGCTTTTATTTTAACATGCCTTTTCTATATATGTGGTGTAGCCGCCTGTTTGTACTTTAGTGTTCTATAAAAAAATCATTGCGAATTAAACCTAAAACACTAAAGTTAAAGTTGTTTGACAACTTGCTAGTACATTAAGCTAGCTGGATCTATGTCGTACACATACGATTAAGTTAGAAACATTGATGAGCTCATTTTCTTTTTGTCTACAAAGATTAAAGGTAGAGATGATCATTGGTGCCCATTTATATTTAAAATTTAGAAAAAGTAAAGAAATAGGAAAAGAAAAACAATTGAGTTGCGGCATGAGGAATCACAAAAATGGCAAAATTTGAAAAATAAATTTGTTTGCTACTTTAGTGATCGTACTTCTAATATAAGGCAGCGATGTGTCAATTGCAACGCTTTACGTATAAGAAACTATCTGGCCATTGTGATTCATTTTAAGATTCATTTGATTCATTTTAATTTTATTTTAAGATTCATTTGACTTTGGTACCTAAATATACTTATTGGGGGAGCTCTGGTGATATTGCTCACATAAATATATCTACACAAGGTTGTTTGAATCACCAAAATCTAATTGATGTTGAAAGACACATCTATACGGAGTATTGGAGAGACAATAACGTTTGAGGCAATAAAGTTTTTAGGTTATTATTAAAAGATTGGATTTTATTTGGGTTTGGAAGATACTTGTATGGCAATATCTTTTGGACGGAATTCTATTTATTTTTTCACACTGAACAAAATTTGGTTACATTTGTTTTTTTTGGTTACAGACTGTTAGTCTCTTTCAAAATTCAAAGAAACTCAATTCAGCTTTTTATTAGGTCATGATAACCTTTATTTACATAAGACCATCAAGTGGAATAACCAAACATGTATTGCATGCCAATTTTATGTGGTACAAAAAAAAGAGATAAATTTAGTAATAGGAACTTTGTATCAGTTTAGCAAAACTGTTTAAGGTACATGCTTTAGACAAAAAAAAAAAAAAGGATTTTCAATCCACTTGACTTATCAGATTCCAAAATCTGAGTAGAGTTCTCTAAGTAAAAATAAATAAACAGAAAGAGATTGGTTAGCAAAAGTCTTCAGATGTCTTAAAACCAATACATATGGATATATATATATATATATATATATATATATCTATATATACATATATGTGTGTGTGTGTGTGTGTCATTCTATATGGCTTATTAGAATGATGCAACATATGTTATTACAGACTTATACAGTGTTTATTTATGTTATGGTTATCCTTTTCTCAAATTGTGAGAATTTTGAAACACTAGACATAATGAAAGTTTTTAGGTAAATCTGAAAATTAACTTTGCAAAAGATAAGGTTATCAAATTTTATCATAGCAGCAAATACTTTGGTACATATGATGGATTAGGTGAACTTTTATAGGGTCATCGGTCAAATTCCTAAGTGAGTATGGTCCCGTCATATAGTACACTATTTCGGAATATATTATTATTTATAGTATATTATAAGATGAATTTAGAAACTAAACACTAAAGTAAATAGTATGGGACACCTTACTACTTAGTTAAATTCATCATGAGAAAAATACACAAATATTACTACTTAAAGATTTAGCATAGTCTCAACAAAGGCAACAATCCCAATGGATTATGAAGGTCCAAATCATCTAGCATTAGGTAATTTTGATGCCTATTTTTTAATTTTTTTGGTATTCTTAATAGAATAGTTATAGATGCCTTAAACAATATGTATTTGTCCATCGAATCATAAATGTTTAGAAGGATTGTTATTCGAGTATTCGTGCAATAAATCAACAAATTTCAACGGTTGTGTTAAATTTCATTTCAAGATTTATGAGGCAATCGCATCTTAGCACATATTATAAATGTGTGGCTCACAAGTATACAGTTTTTTTAAAAAAAAAATATAAGATAAAACTATTCTCATATATTTCGAAAAACACAAATGCCCTAAACTCTAAACCGAAAATCCCCTCGTGAGAATAGGTGCTGGGATAAAAGTCGGCCACCACCGGAATCCAACCAGACATCCATTTGAATACCCCACCATTCAAACCTTCTCGTGCATTTGCAGCCAACCCCAGCATCTTCATACTCAACAAAAACCTTTCCAACGCTGGGATCACCTCCAACAGGACCGGGAATAACAAATTTCACCCAATTGCCAAATTCTCCACACGCTAATCTCATTTCTTCCAATAAATATCCAAACTCATTTCTTCCATTACTAACCACACATGTCATACACAAGACCCTAGAGTTGCTGGAAATTTTACCATTATCATCATCATCAACTGTCCACATGAGCTCCTTCTGCGAAGGATGAGTTACGTCGACGTCTTTTGACACAGTTTTCGGTTGTGAAGAATAATTAGCCCGCTGAACAATAAGAGCTTGACAACCCATAGTAATCCCATTAAGAGCTGAAGAAGCTGTATCGGTAAAGGATGGATCCTGATACGCAAAAAACCCACATCCCTTTGACTGGCCTGTTTTAGTGTCTTTAACTAGTTCAAACCCACGAATGGGAAATTTTTAGTTTGTAAAATAAAATAATTAATTTAGAATTTAAGGATAATGATTAAATTGGCAACCCTTCACTTGCATGGTGGTTATTTCCTACAAACCAAGGGTTGTGTACTTAGTTTTGTATCCTTTTAAATCTGCAAGTGTTACTTATAAATAGGTGAACTGGTGCAGGATTTCTAAGCAACTTTTACATTCCTAAATTCTTGAGAATATTCAATAATTGCAAGTTGCATGTTCTTGTGTTCTTTATGTCCTAGAGGCAAATTGCCAAACAAACCCGGTATTGCAACATGGAGGGGGTAAATATCGTCTTAAGGATAGTGTCTAACACGATTAGAACACATCCAAATCTTGTAATTCCCCCATTATTGTTAGATCCAAGTTTCTAACAATAAAGTTCATAAATCTTTCATCTTTATTCTTTAGTATCTTTTGTGTTGTCTCTTTGATTACCACCCTCATATACTTTCAATCTTAAGACAATATTATAACCATGGATTGATACAAGTATTCAAGGAGACTAGGATCAAAGATGGTTAAAAGCAATGAAGATGGATCTTACAACATAGAGATTTTTGGGTGTGCTCAAAATGGTTTCTCTACGGCTTAGTTTCGTAGTCAAGTTTTGAAGACAGATCTAGAAAGATCTAGAGTATACTCAAGCGAGTATACAACAGATAAGTTTCTGATTTATAGACATTAACTTTGTGTTAAATGTTTTCTCTGGAATTACAAATTAATAGTAAATTAATCCATGATGATAATTTTAAAGTTTGTAGATTTGTATTTTTAATTTTGTATTAACCAAATCTAGTGTTATGAAAATTATGTGGATTAATTGGTATTTAAGATCTTATAATAATTATATATTATTGATCTTAAAGCGAATTTTGTTGAAAAAAAATGCAATAAATGTGTTTTCATGAATTTCTTAGTTTTAAGAAATGTGAAAGATATGTTGTTATAATTATGTTAGCATTGGCCTTTATGTGAAAAGTTGTGAATATTTATTATTCAAACTAGTAATGCCAATTCTGTTGAAAAGACTATAATTATAATATTTATATTTTTTTGCATGTAAAAACATATTATGTTAATGTCCGTTGACCTTATCGTTGGTTATTTGAGTCGAGAGAGAAATGGACACCTATTGGAATGTATTACATTTTATGTTTGGATCTGTCAACATAGTCGTCGATCTTGGTAAAGGGGATAGAAAAGTCAACAATTCATTAGAAAGGCTCGCTATTTTGTTTGTCGACTTTGTCGCCAATTATGGTAAAGTTGATAGAAAAGTCGACGTTCATTAGAATAGTTTGCCATTATATTTTGTCGACTTTGTTGTCGATCTGATAGATTTGACAGGAAAGTTGATGACAGAAGAACATAACTATATTCCAATAATTTTTGGGATATTTTTTGTTCTGAAATTTTGATACTATGTGTATGAAACTATATGTTTTATGCAAAAATATGGTTATGGTCAAACGAAATCGATAATTTTTATGAAAAGTTGTGATTTCTTAATTTTGGATGACTAGAGGCATGTTAAATGTTTTTGTCTTGTGAGTTCAAGTCTAAGAAAAAGATACAAACTAAAGTTGTATCTATTGACTCTAAGTGATAAGACACAAAGGAAAGCATTTGTCTACTGGTTCCAAGTGAAAAGACATATTCGAATAAATAAGTCAATTGATTAAAGTGAAAAGACACGAGTGAAAGTCATGTCTAGTCATCCAAATGACATATTAAGGTTGTGACCTTTTGTTGATAACCAAGCATTATTTTTGCAATGAAGTTTTTTTGAATTGACAATGCTTGTTTTTGCATTGTTACGTTCAATATCAATGCATTTGATATGATATTATGCTTCGACATTTTTATTATTTGTGACTTCTAAGGTATTGTATATCTGCATAAGATATAAATTAATTAGTGTCAAATGCCTTAATAATAAAAATGTGAAACATATGCATAAACCATGGTTGCAACTTGCAAGATTAATTTCAAACAAAAATTGGAAGTTATTGCTGGTACAACACTTTGTTGTATGTGAATTTAATAATTTTAAACCAAGGAATACAAGATATTTTATCACTTTTATAGATAATTGCTCATATTTGTGTACAGGTTTATCTAGTGAAGATAGTGAATAAAATATTTAATACGTTTTGCATGTAAATCCCTAGTCTAAAATTACTTTAGTTGGTAAAATGAAATAGTATTTAATAAATAACAAATAGTTTGGCTAAGAATATAAAACTCTATGTGTCATGGCAATGCTATATTAGTGAGTTTAAGCAGCCAAAAAGTTTGTGGAATAGATATTATTAAATACTTATCATGTGTACAATTAAACTCCTTAAAGACTAACGTGTATCCATGTAGAATATGGAAGGGGGGAGGAAAATTGTATTGTCGAACATAAAAAGTTTAATGTGACACCACATATTGTAGTGTTCATTATTGGGACCAAAACACTTAATTGTGTGGTTATATGAACACTAAAGTATCCAAACTACTTATCATTGATTATAATGTATTAATATAATCAATGGATATAGATTTATTTAAAATTTGTTTTTCAAGTCTCTAAACCAAACAGCTAATGTATCATCTAGTGAACCTCTGAGTTTCCAAAGTGCAAGTGGTTCTATGAGTGAACCAAAGAGAAATGCAATAATTTTCTGGTTTAAGCAAAGTCTAAAGTTTATGAAAATTCTCTTAGAAATTGTATCCTCTAAGGTTACTGTCTTCCTAGTGAGAGCAATAAAAATACTCTACTAAGTAAAACTTTGTGATATTTTTTGTGGAGTAAGTTAAAAACAATGAGTTTTTTGAATTTTAGGCTAATGCATTTGGAAAGAAGAGTTAATCATTGAATGGACTTGACATTGTCTAGCAATGTATGTGTCCAAATTGATTTAGCTTGAAAGGTTCTAGACTAGTACATTGTAAATGGTTATTCCATTATTAATATATTGTTGATAGCAAGAGATATCAATAGTATATTTGGACTGGAAGTGTCATGATTGCTTTGGTTAGTTTGACTTGCATAATTTATCCTACTAGATAGAAGTTTCCATTTAAGTTTTTCATGTTCACCTGTGAAATATGTAAAGTATCATCTTAGTGGTGACTTACATGACTTATATGTAAAGTTTCCACTAAGATGATACTTTACATATTTCACCGGTGAACATGAAAAACTTAAATGGAAACTTCTAGCTAGTAGGATACATTATGCAAGTCAAACTAACCAAAGCAATCATGACACTTCCAGTCCAAATATACTATTGACATCTCTTGCTATCAACAATATTATACTAATAGAATAACCATTTATAATGTACTAGTCTAGAACCTTTCAAGTTAAATCAATTTGGACACATACATCGTTAGACAATGTCAAGTCCATTCTATGATTAAATCTTCTTTCCAAATGCATCAGCCTAAAATTCAAAAAACTCATTGTTATTAACTTACTCCACAAAAAACATCATAAAGTTTTACTTAGTAGAGTATTTTATTACTCTCACTAGGAAGACAGTAACCTTAGAGGATACAACTTCCAAGAGAACTTACTCCACAAAAAACATCATAAAGTTTTACTTAGTAGAGTATTTTATTACTCTCACTAGGAAGACAGTAACCTTAGAGGATACAACTTTCATAAAATTTATACTTTGCTTAAACCAGAAAATTATTGTATTTCTCTTTGGTTCACTCATTGCACCACTTGCACTTTGGAAACTCAGAGGTTCACTAGATGATATATCAGCTACTTGGTTTAGAAACTTTAAAAATAAATTTTAAATAAATCTACATCCATTGATTATATTAATACATTATAATCAGTGATAAGTAGTTTGGATACTTTAGTGTTCATATAACCACACACTTAAGTGTTTTGGTCCCAATAATGAACACTACAATATGTAGTGTCACATTAAACTTTTTATGTTCGACAATACAATTTCCCCCCTCCCCCTCAATATTCCACATGGAGACAATTTAGTCTCTAAGGAGTTTAATTGTACACATGATAAGTATTTAATAATATTTATTCCACAAACTTTTTGGCTGCTTAAACTCACTAGTATAGCATTGCTATGGCACATAGAGTTTTATATTCTTAACATGCCTCTAGTCATCCAAAATTAAGAAATCACAACTTTTCATAAAAATTATCGATTTCGTTTCACCATAACCATATTTTTGCATAAAACATATAGTTTCATACACATAGTATCAAATTTTCAGAACAAAAAATGTCACAAAAATTATTGGAATATAGTTATGTTCTTCTGTCGTCAACTTTCCTGTCAAGTCTATCAGATCAACAACAAAGCCGACAAAACATAATGGCAAACTATTCTAATGAACGTCGACTTTTCTATCAACTTTACCATAATCGGAGACAAAGTCGACAAACAAAATAGCAAGCCTTTCTAATGAAATTGTTGACTTTTCTGTCCCCTTTACCAAGATCGACGACTATGTTGACAGATCCAAACATAAAATGTAACACATTCCAATAGGTGTCCATTTCTCTCTCGACTCAAATTAACCAACGATAAGGTCGACGGACATTAATATAATATGTTTTTACATGCAATAAAATTACAAATATTATAACTATAGTCTTTTCAACACAATTGGCATTACTAGTTTGAATAATAAATATTCACAACTTTTCACATAAAGGCCAAAGCTAACATAATTATAACAACATATCTTTCACATTTCTTAAAACTAAGAAATTCATGAAAATACATTTATTGCATTTTTTTTCAACAAAATTCGCTTTAAGATCAACAATATATAATTATTATAAGATCTTAAATACCAATTAATCCACATAATTTTCATAACACTAGATTGGTTAATACAAAATTAAAAACACAAATCTACAAACTTTGAAATTATCATCATGGATTAATTTACTATGAATTTGTAATTCCAGAGATTTAACACAAATTTAATGTATATAAATCAGAAACATATCTGTTGTATACTCGTTTGAGTATACTCTAGATCTTTCTAGATCTGTTTTCAGAACTTGACTACGGAACTAAACCGTAGAGAAACTATTTTGAGCACACCCAAAAATCTCTATGTTGTAAGATCCATCTTCATTGCTTTTAACCATCTTTGATCCTGGTCTCCTTGAATACTTGTATCAATCCATGGTTATAATATTGTCTTAAGATTGAAAATATATGAGGTTGGTAATCAAAGAGACAACACAAAAGACACTAAAGAATAAAGATGAAAGATTTATGAACTTTATTGTTAGAAACTTGAATCTAACAATAATGGGGGAATTACAAGATTTGGATGTATTCTAATCGTGTTAGACACTGTCCTTAAAGTAATATTTGCCCCCTCCATGTTGTAATACCGGGTATGTTTGGCAATTTGCCTCTAGACATAAAGAACACAAGAACATGCTACTTGCAATTATTGAATGTTCTCAAGAATTGCAATTATTGAATGTTCTCAAGAATTTAGGAATACAAAAGTTGCTTAGAAATCCTGCACCAGTTCACCTGTTTATAGGTAACACTTGCAGAATTAAAAGGATACAAAACTAAGTACAGAACCCTTGGCTTGTAGGAAATAACCACCATGCGAGTGAAGAATTGACAATTTAATTATTATCCTTAAATTCTAAATTAATTATTTTATTTTACAAACTAAAAATTTCCAACATCCGAAGCCCTCCATCAGGTTCCTAATCTGAGTTTCCTCGAAATCATACGGAAAACCACTGAAATAAATACGATCCCCAACGTCGTCGAGGCCAAGCCCAACAGCACAAAGATTCAAGTTTGGATTAGGGTGAGTAGGACCAAGATGAGATGATGAACTTGGGTCGTAACAAGATGGCCTCCGAACCACAACCGGAACTCCTTGAAAAACAACGCCATTTAATGCCAAGGCATTACTAGCTTCTTCATCCGAGCGCATATCCAGAAAAGCAAACTTCTTCTCAGAGTTTATGTAACGTTCACGACGGCGTCCCCTGGGCCGGCGGTGTTTCCGCCGATCGCCGCCATAGCATGGCTGAAGAACGATGATACTGACCCCTCGTAGGCTGTGGGAGGAAGTCCGCCCACATAAACTTTTCGAGACAGATCTGGTCCCGGCACGCCGCCGCCAAGGGGGAAACTGAACGGTGGTGGTGATGGTATGTCAAATAAACTGGCCCTCCTTCTCCTACTCGTGCTTTCGGAACGTGAGCTTGATCGTCTCCCTGACGGCGGCCGCCGCTCACCAGGTCTTGAGCTCCGGTGGACGTTTCGATTATCTCCGTGACGGTATGATCTGGAGGAATTACTGTCACTAACATCCTTGCCGCCGCCGCCGCCGCCGCCGCCGTGACTGATGGTTCGGGGTTGATCATGGGAAGAAACGACCTTATTCTCACCGCCGACGTTAACTTTATAAGACGGCAGTAAGTTTATGTTAACGTTTATGTTGATTGATATTACTCCATTATTGTTAGTATTGATTTCTGTGTTCCTCATCATCGCCGTCTCTGTCGACGAGAGTACGGATAACAATGTGGAATGATTCGGAACGAAAATATAAAACCTAGAACCTCAAGATTTCGTTTTCCCTCGTGTCATAAAGTCGGTTTTACTAAGAGTTGACTTTGCTAGATTGTTTTCTTTTTTTTTTCATTTAATTTTCACGTATAAGAAATTCAAAGTGGATTACACGTAGAAAGCCAAAAAAAAAAAAAAAATCAAATCTTTTGATGGGAATTTCTATCAATTTTTTTTAAAATTACAAAAAGTTCATTTTCTAGTTTGGTTTAGATGAAAAGTCCTACTATCTTACTAGGAGTTTACAATTTCATGCACGCGCGATTCTTTTTTGGGGATTTTTTTGTGTGTGTGTTTATTCGGTTGATACTCATATGGTATTTATATATTTTGCAAAAAAAGTTATGGCCCTACCTAAATGGAATGAAATCAATCGATCAAATCGAATCAAACTGATCTTATCAATCTCTTTATCAATAATGGTACATATTTAGTTGTTATGTGATTAATGTGTGCGTTAAACAAGGAATAAATATTTTTACGCCCAACAAAACTCTTTAAGAGAATAGAAAATCGAAATTCGAAATTCACCAGCAAACAATGTTGGTCCTTCGTGAATTTGGAGGTTAATATTAATTCTAGCTTTCAATTTACAAGTAGCCCCTCCATTTGTTGGATCAAATAATAAAATAATAAGTTAGATGGACCAATACCTCAGTAATATAATACCAATTAAAAAAATAATCTTTTTAGTTGTGAACTTGAACTAGGTATGGTATATATGTCCTTTGTACTGGTCAAATCACGTAAAGTTCGCGTTATTTTTTTTTCTCCTCATTTTTCTCATCTCTATCAAATTGCATTTTCTTTACTTATTTTGTAATGTTGGAGAGTAAAAAAAAAAAGCCACATAAGTTTAAACTTTAAAGAACTAACAATTGACAGTTCTTCCAATATCATACAAAGAAAAAATCAATTTACAAATAATTTAACAATAATAACAATAATCCAAGGAATCCTAATTAATTAGGGGAAAAAAAGAATTGGAACTCCACACAACCAGCAGTAAAAACTAACATCAAACTGAAGAAATTAGGACACCTCCCGTCCAGAAAAGTATGTTATGCTTCTAGGGCGTGATCTCCATTGACTGCGCCTTGAAGGACTTCTTTCTCCTCCTCTTCTATCATTATATGCATCATCATAACCATAGTTACTATAAGAAGAACCCTTTTTCCTTCCAAGCTCGCTTTCATGATCATAGCTCCTGCTCTTGCTCCTCCACCTCCTCCTCAAAGGTGTTGTTGACGGACTCCTTTCTCTTCTATGATAATCACCATCAATATGATAACGCCTTCTCAATCCTCTTGATAAAGACCTGGACCTAAAACGACGGCGTCTCCTGGAGGAGTTGCTTCTCCACTCATCTCGTCCTCCTTCTCTGTGATAGTATGGTGATCTGGATCGCAACGAGTCCAAGTCATCATCATCGTCACTAAAACGGCGATGGCTCGGGCTTCTCCAATCTCGTGATCTGGATCTTACCCCCTTCCTCTCACTGTCGGTGCGACATGGAGAATACGTTGGAGAATACGTTGGAGAAACTGGAGAATACGTAGGAGAAACTGGAGAATACGTTGGAGAAACTGGAGAATATGGTATACTTGAGGGGTCGCTGAAATCGTCGTCGCCGCCGTGGTGGCTGTTAGTTCGGCGGGGCTGATCATCATCGGGGAAAGGAACGACGGCGTTGTTGTTGTTGCGGGGCTCATCATCATCATCAACGATGACGGTGTTGTTGTCTTGACCTTCAGTACCACCGCCGCCGACGTTGTTTTCTTGTTCTTCTACTGTACCGCCGACGACGTCGTTGTTGTGTTGATCTTCGACGATACCGACGCCGCCGACGTTCAATTTGACACCCGGCGGGACCTGTATGGTCAAGTTGATATTGATTGATACTGTTCGGGATTCTTCCATGGCTTGTATAGACGGCTTCGAAAGGTTTTGTCTGTTGGGGTCGAAGACGATGTGGAACGATTGGTAAAAACCCTAGAGGCTAAAGAACCCTATATATAAGCCGAGAAGTATTAATCCAATTGTAAACTGGTTATCATTAATATAATTTGCTGAAATTGAGGAATCATTATATTATTATTATTATTATATGAAGATTCGAGAAGGGGCTCGCGAACAAATAAATCTAAGTGGGCGGTCTCCGTCATTTTAATTCAGTTTATAACCTTTTAACAACAAGGAAAAAAATAATAATAATATATAATAATATAACCCGAATGAGTGGTGACGAGGATTTGTGGAATCAGCGTCGATGGTGAAAACTTTAGATAATACTCCTGTCATTAATGGTAGGAACAGAAGTGAGTGTAGCGATGGAGCACCAACATAGTCATCATTCGGATGTCAACGTTTGTTGTGTTTTATCTTGTTGAGGAGAAGTTTCAAATATTCCCCACGCTAAACCCTAAATGTTGGGACCCGAAAACTGAATATTTATATTATTTGCCAAGTTTTGGGAATGTTGTCGTCATGTCTCGGTTTCCTGACAACCATGGGGTTAAACATGGTTCATTTCATCATTTGTACCATGCAACATCAATTCGAGGAGTCCTCCTAAAGAGAACAACTTTGAAAGGGATGTGGGATGATGAACAAGAATTTGTCCTTCCATCTCAGAATTTGTACCTTCGGCCTGAAGGAATATTTCGGAAGGTACTAATATCTGACTACAAAGCTTTCTAGCTAGGTTCCATTTACTTGTTTGATCCAAACAAGAGGGCCAAAGACCAAGGAGATCGTGATGCATATGGATTTATGCTAAGAGTATTACTTCTTTGCGATATGCTTCATATTTAAATCATGAATTTAAAAATGTACTATTTTTCCCATTTTAGATTTTGATTCTCTATTTTATCTCGGTATTTAAGTTTTGTGCTATATATGGCATTATGTAATTTTTACTTAAGTTACATTTGCTTCCGTTCAGATTGGTTGGTGAAGGTTATTTATAGTGAACATGAACAATAAATGGTCGTTAAATTTTGTAACACTTATGTATGCAAGATTTAACTATGTGACGGTGGCTGAGATTTAAGAACGGTTCAACAATGATTATTACAAGTTGACGACTTAATTTCTGGATTGTTGACGCTATCAAACTCCAAAACGCGGCCCAAAATCTTCCTTAGACTAGCAATCACAATACTCGTTGAATCTCATTCTCTTACACCTTATACATAATCGTTTTTCGAATTGCATATATGATTTCATTTGTCACATATATCGATCATGTCATTTGTCACATGAAATGAGCCGAAATGAGTACTATATAGTCATGTTTTCCGGGGGCGGTGTTGAAAAAGAGAATAAACTACATTAAAAGTTTGAAAAGGCAGGTTATTCTTGCAACGAGCTAGGTAAGCACCTAAAATCTACAATACAATCCACAACATTCATGTCCTTTCAAGGCTTTTTCTTCTTGGCTTGATTTATCATAAGGAGTTGATTATATCGAGTATAGATTCGAGAAGGCGAGTAATCGTGAGACAATACCTTGCAAGTTCAGGAATTTTGTCACAAATTGCGAAGAAAACTTATAACGATTTCATTAAGATGTGCTTGCAATGAATTAAATCGTTATTGTAAGTACATCATAAGCGTTTTCGAGCAAAACAAAAATCAAATATGGATGTACTATCAGATTTGCATGTCTACAAAGAAAACCCAGGTGCATTCTACTATGCTTTTCAATCATTTTTGGGTTTTACCTTTTTAAACATCAATGCTAATTTATTTACTTGTTCGAGTAAACATTGGAAGCCTTCACTGCAGGTCAACAAAGAAATGGTCAAGAAATATTGCTTTCAAGTAGAGGATGATGAAGATTGGATGCCCTCGCAACTACCATCTTGATCTTCTTCCATTTCACGCTAAATTACCGATCCAGACTCTGCTCACTATTTACAAAAGAGAATATTCAATTCACTTTGAATACTTGATCATCCGTCTTAAAATTATTGTCAGTTTAGAGTTTTATTTTTAGTTTAAATTGTATTAAAAGTAAGTGGATATCAAAATTGGACAATAACTTTGAAATATTTTTTTTTATTTTTTAAAAAGTAAAATTAGATGACCCCAACAAAAATCGAATCCTCGACCTCCTAATAATAACTATCTCCCATTCTAATTCCATAACTACCCCACCCTACCCTCCCACCCTCCATAAAAATCATATATTAAAGTGAGACATGATATAATAAGTTTTTGGAGCATGACGCTACTTCTTGGTTGCAAAAAGGCAGTTAATCGAGCCAAATGGTCACATACACCAAATTACATCTTCAAGAGTACTGGTTTTAAAAGCTAGCTAGCTTAAAGATGGGGTTTCTGATTTGAAGAATTATGAGTACCAATAAAGACGCACATGCATATATATGGACTCCGTGTCAAGAAAAAATAAATGTCTTGAACTGAAAAAAAAAAAACTATAATAACTATTATTTGTTTTCTTAGATGGGCGAAAGCAACTGAGGAATTGTTATGTTGTTAGAACAAAGAACCAATTACCATTTTTTTAAAAAAAAAAAAAAGAGAAAAGTCAATGACACAAATTTTGAGTAGGAAGCTTTCTAATAGAGCAGGACCCTACCACTAGCATTTGATCAAAACCCCTGAAGTTGAATTCACCGGTAGTCATTTTTTATGGCAATTTCCATGTGCATAATATTATTTACTTAAATTATTTATTACTCTAAGTTTGCTTGTATTTTTCAACAAGGTTACTGGGTTTCGTACGTGTTAACTGTTAATTACCACTTTTCTACTTTTTAATGGTTAAGAAAGATTGGATTTTATGTTTGTCTTCTATCTCCTATGTGCTATATAGTTATACTCGTATAAGAGCACTAATTAATCTCATCAAAGGCGCAGTGTCACTGTTACCGGTAGCTAACAAACAAAAGAAAGAGACATGAAGATTATCAAGTTAGCGAAACGATATAATTAATGTTAAGGTGAAAATCGTGACATGAAAATTTGTTCCTTTTTTCACAAGAGACTACAATTCTTACATTTAATATAAGATGAGCAACCTTTTCTACTATCTTTAGAGGAGAAATTTGGTATTGGATCTAAAAATAAAAAATAAATGGCTAATGATATTGTCAAAGCAATTTTTAGCCTCCAGAGTAAATTAATATTATCTTTCCCAAGTTACTTTTTTTTTTTTTAAGTCAAACTTATTTTTTTTCTAATCATTCTTATGTACTCGCCTCACCAATCACCCCCACTGTGAATCATCACGACTGTTTTCTCCATGCATCAAATTTTCTCTCCTTCACAATTTCATTTCCGCATCAAATTGAGACATACTTGTAGGCGACTTGGAGTCAATATTCAGCAAACCAATAGTCACGTCAAGAAACAAGATAAAGAACCATTATTTCTTTTTCTTTTCTTTTCAAACTTTATCGAATAGGCTATGTAAATCTCAACAAATCCTAAGTCAAAAAATATCGATCGTACCATACACAATGGTTGCTGGTCTAGAGATATCATAAAGCTTTGCTGGTGAAGTTTTGAACTTGAAAAGTGAATGATAAGTACTCCCTCCGGTCTTTTATATAAGATATTTTGATTTGTTTTAAGTTTAACTTAGTATTTATTTTTAATTGACAAAAAAATTTTAAAAATATTTAATAACAATCAAGAGAATACAACGAATGCAAAAATATATTTTTAAGATTTTTTCGTCAATTAAAGATGCGTACTAGGTTAAATCTAAGACAAAATTAAAATGCATTATATTAAGGACGGGGGAGTATTTGATTGAGTATACATGGTGGCTGGTTAATTAACAGCGAAGAAGACAAGTTTGATTAAAAAAAAAGAGGTGTGGCTTAATTTTAAAGAAAAAGATATTAAGATGTATCCGGAATAAAAAGAAGCCGAAGAATTAGTTTGTTTAGGAGGTTAGGGTTTTACGGTTACAAACTCCATAAATAGGATCAATCAAATATGTATGATTGGGACAAGGTTTAGGACGGTGGTTCAGGGGACTATGCGAATGAATTTTTTGCGGTGTTTGATGTATTTAGGGTGAGACGGGAAGAAAGAGACACGAAGGAAACTCTGATTAAAATTAAGGAAAAACTAACGGGGATAATTGTTTGAGCTCATTTAGGGCAGTTTTGGAAAAATAACTTATTTTTATCTTGGAGGTTAAAAATTGCTCTGACAATACCACTAGACAGATAGACAGACTAAAAAGTTAACTAAAAAAAATAAAGTTGATGGAGTAAACAAAGTACTCAATTCTCTCAGCACACTAGGGGCGAAAACACCTCAAGTGTGTGTTTCTTCAGCTAACGATTCCTTCGACAAATTGATGTCCGCTATGACAAGGAAATCAAGGAAGAAGAGGGAATCGGGTGAAAGATGGAGCAGGAGCAAGATCTGGTTGGAAATCGAAGTGTGGAAGCAACTGCAATGAATGCGAATCATATCCAGGTTCGTAGCCCTAATTCTGCAATAAATGTGTCTGAAGATCATTTAATGCACGAAAAAATATGTAATCATCGTATAATTGCTATGGGAAGTGATTTAGATGATGGTGGGAATGATGAGTGTGGTGAAATGATGCATAATGAACTGAAGAAGCAGAGTGTCTGGGATGGGATAAATGCTCAATTACTGAATAGCCAAACTAAAAAGCTTCGATTCATTGAACCGAATAAAGTTAATAATAGTGAAGTTGGGAAGATCACGAAGGAGGAAGTGCAAAAGGAGATTGAGTACTGGAAACCATCTGTTTTATGCTTAGTTTTGGGGGCAAATCCGCCGTATGCAGTGATGAGTGGTTTTATCAGAAGAATATGGGGAAAAATGGGTGTAGATAAGATTTTACTGCTTGAAAATGGAGTGTACATTGTGCGTTTCAAATCAATCTCTGTGAAGGAAGAAGTACTCGAACACCCTGTGTGTCTGTTTTATAAGAAATCATTCATTGTTAAGGAATGGTCTGTAACTGATGAGCTGAAAATGCATGAAGTTAAGACTGTTCCTGTGTGGATTCAATTTCCTAAATTGTCTCTTAGATATTAGAATGACACTACACTTAGCAGATTGGCAAGTATGATTGGCAATCCGGTAGAAATGGATGACATGACTGAACAAAAACTCAGAACTGCTTATGCTAGAGTGCTAGTGGAAGTGGAAATACATGAACAGGTGAAAGATAAGGTGTGGTTTGAAAATGAAGCTGGTGAACTGAAAGAACAGAAAGTCATCTATGAATGGAAACCCATCAAGTGTAAGAATTGCAAAGGTTATGGTCATTCTTCTGATGAATGTAGAATTCCAGTTCCTAAGGTTTGGAATCCAAAAGAAGTTGGACAGAAGGATCAGCCACAGTTGACACCAAAAGGAAAAGAAATTCAGGAAGAAGAAAGGGAAATGGAGGAGTCAGGTGGAAGCAAGTGGATTAGTAGAAAGGAACGGTCTCCAACAAGAACTCCTGTCAGTAGACTACCAGTAAAGAGTACAGTCATAGCTCCAAGGAAAGATGCAAGCAAACATGAGAAAGGGATTCAGATATTGAATCAGAAAGGCTGCAAAGTGAACGAAGGAAGAATGTGTGATAAAATGAGGTCAGTTAATAATATTTGCTATTCTGTTTCTAGTCACCCTGATCCAAGGCCTAGTAAACATGAATAACATCACCTCATGGAATATAAGGGGACTTAACAGTCCCCTGAAACATAGAGAGATTAGGAACTTTCTTTCTGTAAATAATGTTGGAATTGCAGGTTTGTTGGAAACTAAATTGGATAAGGAAAAGGTGGAGGATCGGATGAAGAGGAAATGGAGACAATATGACTATGTGGAAAACAGTGAAGGAGGAAATAAGGGAAGAATTCTATTAATTTGGAGAAGAGATGAGTATATGATAAGGGTGGAACATATAACTCAGCAATATATCTACTGTTATATGAAGGAGGTGGGTGGAGCAAAAGCATTCTACTTGACAAAGTATATAATGAATACAATGCACAAAGAAGAGCAAATTTTTAGGCAGAGTTAAGACAGCTTAGCACAAATGTGATTGGAGAATGGCTTGTAATGGGGGACTATAATTGTATATTAAAGAAAGAAGACAAGATTGGGGGAATGAATGAAGTAAGTGTTGATACGGAGAACTACAAGACACTAGTTGAAGAGAATGAATTGTGGGAAATGCAAACTTATGGGGGAAGATTTACTTGGACAAATAAACAAATTGGAGCATTGAGAATCTTTTCAAAGTTGGATAGAGTGTTTGTTAATGATAAATGGATGCAGAAGTATGCTGATGCATACTGTACAGTAATGCTTGCTGGAATTTCAGATCACAATGCTCTGTTGATCAGGTGGGGGAAGGAATACAGAAGTGTAAAAGATCATTTAGATACTTTAACATGTGGGCACATCATCTAGATTTCTTATCAACAATTGAGCAGGGTTGGCAACTAGAAATGGAAGGTACCAAGCAATTCCAGCTAGTGAGAAAGCAAAAATTGCTGAAACCAGCACTGAGATTGTTTAATAAAAGGAATTTTGCCAATATAGAAGAGAAGGAGCAGGAATGTAGAATACAAATGGAAAAGATTCAGGAGGCCCTAAAGCAGGATCCATTAAATGAGGAAATACAGAAATCAGAAAAAGAAGCAGTATTGGAGTATACTATAGCATCAAAAGCAGTTATTAGTTTTTGGGCACAGAAATTAAAACAAAAGTGGATATGTGTTGGTGATATGAATACCAAGTATTTCCATGCCGCAGTCAGGCAAAGAATAAGCAGGAATAGGATTAAGTCATATGTCTCAGAACATGGGGAGTTGGTGGAGGAGCAATGCAAAGTGGAGGAACACTTCATAGGCTACTATAAAGAGTTGTTGGGGAAGAAGGTGGCAAGAATCAAAGCCAAGAATGAGATCTTTGAAGTAGGAAAAAAACTGAACCTTGATCAGCAGGTACTTTTGATTAAAGAATTTACCAAAGCAGATGTAAAGGAAGCTTTATTTAGTATTGATGAAACTAAAAGCTCTGGTCCTGATGGATACAATAGTGGATTCTATAAGAAGGCATGGAACATAGTGGGAGATGATTTCACCTATGCCATACTTGAGTTCTTCAAAACTGGAAAACTGTTGAAGCAGATCAATGCAACCATGATAGCACTGATACCAAAGAATGAAAGCCCAAAGAATGCCACAGAATACAGGCCAATTTCCTGCTGTAATACTATATATAAATGCATCTCTAAGATGATTTGCAAAAGACTGAGCCTTGTCTTACCAGATTTAGTGGATTGCAATCTAGGAGATTTTGTCAAGGGCAGATTGATATTGCATAATGTGCTGCTAGCACAAGAACTAATCAGACTGTACAACAGGAAATCAGCAAAACCATCATGTATGATGAAGGTTGATTTAAGGAAGGCGTATGACTCAGTTCACTGGGAGTTTCTTGAAGAAATGTTGCAAGAATATAAGTTTCCTGAAAGGTTCAGACAGTGGATTATGGAATGTGTTACATCATCTACTTATTCACTGAATCTGAATGGAAACAGTGTTGGTTATTTTCAAGGTCAAAGAGGATTGAGGCAAGGTGATCCAATGTCTCCATTACTCTTTGTGCTAGTAATGGAAGACTTGACCAGAAGTTTTAAATTGGTGGCAAATATGGATGGCTTTGTGAAACATCCATATTGTGAGGAATCGAATATTACATCATTAAGCTTTGCTGATGACTTGTTAATATTTTGTGGAGCTGAGGTTGGAACAGTCAGAAAGGTTAAAGATACTCTAGACCATTTTGCAAGCACTACTGGTTTGAGAATTAATGAAGGGAAGTCTAATCTGTACTTTGGTGGATCAGGAGGCAATACAGAGATGATGATAAGGCAGATGATGGAATTTGAAATTGGGTCCTTTCCCATGAAATATTTAGGACTTCCAGTGGCTCCAACTGCATGGAATAAATCAGATTGCCAGTACTTAGTGGATAAAGTAACTGCCAGGATCAAATGTTGGGAATCCAGGCACTTGTCATATGTAGGAAGAACAGTGCTGATCAATGCAGTGTTGATGACACTTCACATTTACTGGGCAAGTATCTTTCTTATTCCACAGTCTGTTATAGCTGAGATAACTTCTTGTTGTAGGAACTTTCTGTGGAGGATAAAAGAACCTGGAAAGTGCTTTCTTCGGGTAGCCTGAAATGATCTTTGTTGTAAAAGGAGAGATAGAGGCTTAAACATCAAAGAACCAGGTGCTTGGAATAAAGCATTGATGGGCAAATAGCTGTGGGATTTGGAATCAAAGAAGGACAGTCTATGGATTAGATGGATGCTCATTTACTACTTAAAAGGCAGAAGTATTTGGAATTATGATCTTCCAAAAGATTGTAGCTGGCATTGGAAGAAGTTGATGAAAATCAAAGATGATCTGAAAGAAGGAGTAGTAAATGGTAGCTGGACAGCGAATACTGGTAAACTATATGATGCCAGAAGTGGTTATGTGTGGCTGAGAGGAAGCAGAGAGAAGTTTAAACCAGCAGAATATCTGTTGGAGTAAGTTCTCCATTCCTAAACACTGCTTCATTTCATGGTTAGCTTGGAGAAGGCAGACTGCTAATTATAAACAGATTGAGACACCTGAAGATGAATGTTAAAGATCAGACTTGCATACTGGGTAAGGAAAAGGAAGAAACTGGTACACATTTGTTCTTTAAATGCTCTTATGCACAAGAACTGATGGCTGGAATTACTCAATGGTTAGGAATCAGAACTCAGATTAAAACTCTGTCTGCTGCAAGACTGATGCATATTTGAAAGTATAAAGCTACCAGAAGGAGGATCCTGTTTGCTTGTTTGAATGCTGTGATGTATCACATTTGGAATGAAAGGAACATACGGCTGTTCCAACAGAAAAATGAGATGGCAGAACTCAGACTAAGAAGAATTCAGCAGGAAATGAAATGTAGAATCATACATATATATAGAAATGGTAGTGGAGATGATGTTAGATTTTTGAAAAGTCTTAGTGTTGTAATAGATTGTTGATACATTGTACAGTTGAGGATGATTCAATGAAATACATTCACATTTTACCAAAAAAAATATATCACTAGACAGGGGAAAGACTTTCATATCAATACCACGTTTAAAACTTTATTATGATTTCAACATTTTTCTTGCTCCTTTCATAGCAAATTCATAATTAGAATGTCTTAATAAAAATTCATCATTAAACCAACAAAACATTTAAACTTTATTTACGAAAATTTAATTGAATGTGCCTGTACATGTTAACTGATAATACATGCATATGGGTGTTCGTGAAATTTACATTTTATTTACTCTTCTCTAACTTAAATGATATACCAAAATCATCAATTCTACTGCATAATTGTAATTTAACCACGTATTGGTGCACTTGATGGAAATTGAAAGCAAAATCAAAAGTTCATTTAAACAAGTGACAAACCTCCATACTTACATATCGAGTGTAGAAGGGGTGTTCTTTCACTTCGTCGTGATTTGAACAATTTTTCTTGCTATAATTCATATATCTTTCATGATTGGGATGTTTTAATGAAAACCCAATATTAAATCTAATAATTAGATCAATGAAAAACTTTGAACTTTATTTATGAAACATCGTAAAATGATTAGAATGATTCACATGTTAATTGATGATATGCGGTCGAGGGCGCTCATGAATTTTACATAATATGTATTTACTTTTCTCAAAATCGTTATTTCTACCGCATAATCATAATGTACTTATGTATTGATGCAGTACTACTTTAAAAGTGAAAACAAAATCAAAAAGTTCGACTTCGGTGTGAAAGATATTCACGAAGTACGAACCATGTGGTTTCCCTTTTTATGAACATGGAATAGGAGTACTACCCTTTTATAAGAATTCTGTAAACATGATGTAACTTTTGTAGTTTCTAAACTTGTGAATTCTGAATCACATGTTCTATGACATTATAAATAGATCTGACATTTATATGAAGTTAATGATTCTGTACAATTGTCTGGTAAAAATATAGAGAACTAGAAAGAAGCATTCCATCAAATGAAAGAAAGCCTACTTTCCTAACTTTCACTATAATGACATAATAGTATATATGGGCTATGCAGTATCCTAGTAATAATCCATTAATATCCTACCATTAGAATTTGAATAACTGAGTTCTACTGAAAAAAACTCCAAAGAATTCATCTAGATAACTCTTGCGTTTTTTTGCAGGAAACATGAAATGGTGTCTGATTCCTTAATGCCAAAGCTTCAGGCAGAACCCTGCCGGCAAAGCGCTTGATCTTTTGTTCGAAATGACATCAGAGAAGCTGTCAATCAGCTGTCCAGCAAGTGACTCCGGATCTTCAATAAATGTGTCGACAAATACCTTCACAATTCTCACCTCCTGAGGCGAGGCTCTCAAGCCGTACCAAGTCAGGAATTTTTGCCTGAATGCAGCTTCAATATGCCCTTCACATTCCAACCACCGGATCATCTTAACGTAATATTCAAAGTCCTTGTCCACTGTACCAGATTCATCACCTAGGCTTTCAAACTTTCTCTTTTTAGATGAACTACCAGCTCGAGGTTCCTCTTCTTTTCCAGACCCGTTATCAAGGTCCTTGATAGCAAGTTTCGGTCTGCAGCTTCTTTGAAGCCCATCCTTTGTATTATCAAACTTGCAGGGAGTAATTGGCAACACGTTTACTGGATTACTGAGCACTGGAACACACTCTTTGCCTGTTCGATGAGGGGTAGTTGACCCATTGTCAGTGCTTGTTTCTTCAACCATTTGTTCTTCCAGTGATTGCTTGTTCTCAAGATTCACAGCATCAGCATTTGAAACTGAACAAATTTTCCCCATGCTATGCTCCTCATCCAGCAAGGATGAGGCATCCCCATTGATACCTCTTTCTATTTTATCTGAGTAGCCGTTTAACATGTTCGCCGAAATCATGTTTTCAGCTGTATCATGGTGGTTAAGATAGTTATCCCCCCTGGTCTCACTCTCATTGCTGCTGGGGTTAACATTATTAGTTTCATCTTCAACTGACGAAGGATTAGAAAGGCTACTGCAATTGGTAGCCGGACTTTCAGTTCTTTCAACTTCCACTTCTTTTGAATTGGCATTAGAGACATCAACAACAGCAATTGCTGTTCGAAAACTTACTTCACATGTTCCTAATTCCCTACCATTATCAAGGGATGCAAGCTTGAGAAGATAATCAGTATCTGGTGCTAGACTTGATAAAGTGCACGTCCAATTTGGTGGAAACACTGTGCAAGTAGGCTCCCTTGGATAGTCTAAATCGACTGATTTTCGATGCCATACGTTACATGTTGTTCCATTTCCCAGAGAGGACTCTTCATACATCAAACGCACAGTAATAGATGAGGAGCGGATATCTTCAAGTGTAACCAATTTTGGAGCAACCATAGTATGATCTACAGAAGTACCAAGAATCCAGAATTAACCAGAATGATTTCAACTAACAGATTCTACTATTTCAAGGATTATTGAAAATACTTCCGTGGATAAGTTGCACTGAACTTTACCTGCAGGCACGTCAGAAGCTCTTGCTGAGAGAACGGAATCAAGGGACTCAATGGCAGCAGAGCAGAGTTTCTGAACCTCTGGTCCAGCAGATAGCCGATTTACTATACCTCTACCCATCTTCACTGGTAAACCAGTTAAAGGACCGACGTCTGCCTCAAGCATTGTCACGGCTTTGTCAACAATTTCGTACAGATTTTGGTAGATTTTGGTTCCATTAAGAATCTTTTGGCACAGGGAAACCCGATAACAGAGTATGTCAACCCTTCTGGTGTCCCTTGCTATAAGAAGTTGTTTTCTCCAGGACCTGCATGAATCATCCTAGTACACTTAGAACAACTCCAATTATTCTCAAAAGGCCAGACAGTCAAAGAAAAATTTTAAGGGTGATATAGTGGTAGAGTTCAGAGTGATACAGTGTTAAGGAGCTTCAATGGCTACCCTAAGGAGAAGTGTCTCTTATTATCATAAGTTTCTGAGATTTAATAATTTAGTTGACAACAGATCAGACAACAGTGTAAGAGAAAATCGCCATTTTAAATTGCACGTAATGGTAACTAGAAACCAAATTAGGCAAACGTATCAGCAATGTCAAGTGATAACAGGATTTGTGGCATGTCCAGTAGAAAAGCATATTATGATAAATTAAAGATCAAAGGGTAGGAAGGTGCAGAAAAATTTACCCAAGAATATCATTCATCTTCCCACAAGATACACAATAGAAACTCCCATCAAGTCTATTGTCCAGCTTATCCTTGATGATGCCAGCTCTTTCATTTTTAAGGGCACATTCAAGGTGACAAGACATGCCACATGATACGCCTTGAAACGGAACCTCTGAGCTGCAAATCAACCACAAGCTAGGGTCCTTGTTGTCATCATACTTATGGCAAATGCAGCACGAACACCTCTTGCAGAATGAATAATCTTTACCCAGTGCCGCTTTACAAGCTATATTTTTGCAATAATTTGTAGTTTCCACCTCTACAGGAACCTCAAAGGTGGTTGCTACATTTGTTGGAACAGATAATCGATTAGGATTATCAGATTTCCGCTGCCTTTTGGCAGGTTTTTGCGGACTGTCTGATGAAGTCTTTGGTTCATTATCAGTTGCAGTAGCATGCTCATGCAAGTTCTTCTCAGACACAATTTTCATAAGCTGCTCTATTATTTTCACCTTTGTCAAACCAGTATATTTCCTTTCTTTCCCCATTTCAGCACAGAGAACTTCTAATATTTCCTGACGGCTCCAGGACTGCAGGATCTCTGATGCACCATGGGACCACTTGGACAAAGCATGCACAATTTCCCGTTTTTCATCCATGGTTAACTTACCACACTTTGATGGATCGCGGCTCAACCCTGCATAGAAGAAGGTTCCAAACAAAACTTAGAACCAGAAAATTTAAGAAATTCAGGCCAAAAGGAGGAAGCTTTATTTACAAGTTGTAACTGCTTATATACATCTATAAATACAGTCAAACGAACTGCTAATAATTCCTCTACTAATTTACATACATGACACATTACTCTAATGCACATGCCAGCATATTTTCCCTACTGTTTAAAGCATCTCCCACACTTTCACACGTATCCAAAGTACCATCGATTTCAAACGTCAAAATCCACATAACAGATGATGACAAACCAACAAGCTAATCAGGTTGTGAAATGAAGGTTGACCCAAAAAGTTTTACGCCAGAACACAGTTATTTCAGCAAGGAGCAGAGCACCTAACTGCATCCTTTTCAACTCCCACAAAAAATAATCACATTGAAAGGGAAATGAGAACAGAAAAATGCATTCTAACCCTGATGAATCGTAAGATACCCGGCCAATGGAAGGCATTTTTCTATTTAAAAAAGAATACAGACTGATTAGCACCAACTTTCACGTTGACTTTGCAGTACAAGTGGCTCTCCTAATGGTGCGCTGAGAGGATTATATTAAAATTCAGAAAACCTTGCAGAAGCATTAATGAAGAGCAAATTGCTTAAACATAAGCCTTCCATTGTAAAGACTAAAGAGGTGAATATTAGAGGCAAGCGAAAACGACATTGCTGGCATCCTACTCAGATGCTTTTACATTTTTATTCAGGAAAATGCTAAAAAACCAATAGGGAGTGGGTAACCACCACTACTAAATTACAATAACCCCAAAAGAAAATTAAAAATCACATACTCATTGACAGCACATACACACGAAACAACACAATTTCCAATCACAGAAACTCCCAAGGAGATCTAATCAAATTAAATTGCTATCTCCCAACAATATCACTAGTCTTCAGAACCTTTACTTACATACAAAAAAAACAGAGAAATGGATCAAGATTGAATTTTTTTCAGGATTGAGAACGTTTCAAAGAGTAGACTTTTCAACATTTAAGTAACTAACCGACAAGCTAAGGATAACATTGAGGAAACAAGCCAAAATTCATCACAGGAAAACTCTGCTGAATCATAAACCATCAAAACAACAAAACAAGTGGAAGAAAAAAATTTTACCCTCCAACGAAGAACTATCCATAGTGCTATCACTTGCAGAAGAAAAATCCAATCTTTTTACCACATTACGATGAATCAAAGACCAGCTTTTTCACAACCTGCGGTAGAAAAAATCCCAAAATAATCAACCCTTTCTTAAACATAACCCAAAAAAACAAACCGACCCTTTATAATATATCCAGTTATGAGGATCATGTAACTGTACCTTTGGACAATATGTAAGAAACGAAGAAGAGGAAGAGTATAATCACTGGCAATAACAAAACAATAGAATGGAATCATCCATGAAGCACGAGATGGGTCCTCAACGTGGGCTTTTCAATACCCGAAAGAGAGTGAGAAGGAGAGATGGGGAGAGATTCGAGGACCCTTTTTGTTGTAAGAGAGAAAGAGTGAGAGAGAAACGGTTGAGAGATAATAAATTTAAGGAAAGGGGAAGAAGTTTATTGGTAATGTGCCATGAGTCCATCCATATTTCACTATCACAGAGTCACACAGTATTATTCTTGGCCAATAGGAAATTGGGTAATTGCCTAATTGGTAGTAGTAATTTGAAGAAATTAAGAAAGATCTAATAATTGTCAGCGGGGAAAAAAAAAAGGGGAAACTAGACCCAAACGAAAAGAAATTGAAGAAGAGGGAAAAAAAAAAAAAAAAAGAAAAAGAAAGAAAAGTGCGGCTGGATAAATTGAATTGTTTCTGATTTAACAACACTCTTTCGTTATCTGGTAAGAGTAACGTTATTGTGGTAGCTTGTGCTTGTGATATAATATACAGTTATATTTCGTGTAAAAAAATACTAAGACCTTGTTTGGATGATGGTTTATCTTATTTTTAGTTTGAATTTTGAGAAAAAAATTTAAAAAATTATTTGTATAATTTTTTAATTAAAATAATATTTTTTTACCACTACCAACCACCTCCACCACCTATTTTCGCCGCCGAACCGTCACCGGCCGGTGACCGGCCAGGCGGATTCCAACCAAATCCTGCCAACTTGACGGCGACGATATGGCGGTGGTCCTGCGTGACGGGCGGTGGTGGAGGTGGTCCGGTGGTAGTGTACGAAAATTATGTAAAAATAAGTTTTAGAATATTTTTTAAAAGGTAATTTAAAATATTATTTGGATAGTGTATTGAGTTTTGTGTTTAAGAGATAAAAATGTTAGGTTTCACTTTACATCATTGGTGTAAAAATGTATATACGGCAAATGTAGCTAGTAATTTTCAGCATGATTTTATATCTAATGTAAATGTCCATGTAATAAGTTCGATTAAGACATTCTCATTAAAACAGGAAAGTGGACTGTGGAGAAATGAGTAACTTTTTAATGACTAGTCCGTATTTAGTGTAATTATTACTCCCTTCCTTCCTTCCAAAATGAATTATTATAATGTTTGTTGTATCAAATTTAGTATTTCTGTAATATAAGATTGGACAATTAGTTTAAGAAGATGGAGGAAATACTAATCTATGTTTGATATTCTATATTGTTGTACGGGGCAGTTGCTTGACGTCCGAATGCAAAATCGTCATTGGGCATATAAAGAAATCATTCGCTATGAGAGGTTCATTTCAGAATATGTTCTTCAACTTTTTTTAGTGATTAATCTGTGCTTTATATAAGTAAGTATAAGTATTAAAGCACTTTAAGGCAATCATTTCCAACAAAGTGAATTCATGAACCTTTTTTCTAAAACTGTCATTAATCAATTTAACTACTACTCAATTTAATTTTAACTGATAATCATTGAGTGGCATAATTATATATGAGTTGGAATAGCACTAAGAACAGTGGAACTCTAATATTATTTCTGTGAATGGTGACAATATTAGTAAGTTATTTCTTCTTTTCTTTTTTAATAATCAAAATCCTCTCCACAAAAATGGTCAAGGATCCACGTAGTTGAGCCCTTTCTTCGGTAATCATATCGTAAAGGGGAGCAAATAGTCGAAACAGATGCATTTTATAACACTTGTTGGTCTAAATAACGAAAAGATTAAGTTCTGTTAAACATAAATTTCGCATTCGAAATTTGAACTGATCAGAATACATTATGTATATATCCAAAAAAAAAAAACCCTAAAATTCGTCATTTTGCTCATATCCAATATATGAATAAGAATAGTATTATCTCTTGTTATCAAGCTAGATCACAAAAGGGAGAAAAATAAGTATTGAAAAAGTCATTGCACCTTAATTGGCAGCCATATAGGTTTAACCATTCTCCCCCTTTTGGGTTAGGCTAAGAGCCTGCGACAAAGTGTTGCAGGCATAATATCATCAGCGCAAATTTAGACTATAGACTATATATGGTCTGAAGACTTGACCAAGTTAACATATCATGATCTATTAATTTCGCAATTTGTCAATTGTCAACCACTTGATCTTTGTGAGTAGATCCAGTGGAAATATCTCGTTAGTGGATGTACCAAGTGCCAACATCGTTTTAATTTTCATTTCTCGTATTTTTGGTTTATATACAAGTATGTCGTACGTGATTGGTCAACCTTCTTTTCTTCCTTGTTTTTGTCTTTTTTTTGTTTCTGGATTTCAGTTTTGGCAAATTGTCAATTATTCAACCTAAGTTTACGTAGGAAAAAATTATTAGTCCATGCAGACTTTGCACCAAATCGATGTTTAAGAACAAACCCTTTTGAGTTTTGACTGTTCCGCATTTAGCTAGCACAGCATGCACGCCTGTATATGAATTGATTGGACCAAATTAATCTGGCAATTGCCGTACGTAGTACTACTAATCATGAGTTTGGATCGATCCTATGGAAACAGTTCATGATTTCCTTTCCCCCCATGCCAGTGCTGCCCTAATTGTACCACATGATGGTGTGACATAATGAATACTTGCAATTTGCAGTTGTTTACATGATACTGAAGCAATAAAAATAAATAAATAAAAGTATTCGAAAGTTGAATGTACCTGTTGTATTGACCGTTTCAGTATATTTATTTTGTTAAATTAAATTAGTATGGAAAATTTTCTAATAAAAAAAGAGAATACATTTCACTTCAATATGAATAACATGGGTATTTCAAACTAATTTACAGGCATCGTTTTAACAAAAATAAAATAGACTATGAATCAGCTCAAAACCTCTTAATTATTACTAACTCGATGGGCAAAGTCTGCGTCTTAATGGTTATATACCTTGTCTTTCCTTTTTTTTTCCCCCTTTACCATCCTTTTTCTCCCGGAATATCTTTTCTTCAGTTTTTTTTTTTCAATTTACTTATTCTGTACTTTTTGTTAGTACAATTTTTACAATCTTATAATACAAGTTTCATATACAGTACAGGCCAAATTATAATCAAACGAATTGGTCATTATCGATCATTAAAAAGCTTTAAATTTCAAAACGTGGGTATAATTCGATAAACCATTACTAGCCAGACGTACGTAATGATATTTTTTGCGTTATTGCATGACTTTGCTTGCAGTTGGTTGTTGGGTTTTAGTTTGTAAATAAAAACCGAAAACTAAAAAGTTGCAACTCATATTTGGTTTAATCTTCATGGAACCAATTAAAGGGTGTCAAAAAATTAAAAGAGTACAAAACATGACAAATATTCATGAAATGTTACGTTGGTGACTTAGAACTCAAGGGCTATAAACCTTGATTCGTATCTTTCAATTCTTAATGTTTGCCTATAAATAGGTGAACTACTACAGGTTTTTGGTAAGTTTATTTTACATTCCTAAATTCTTAAAGAACAAGGAATAATTGCAAAGTTACTTGTTCTTGTGCTTCTTCGTATCCTAGAGAAATGGCCAATCAAACCCAGTTTTGCAAAGTAGTGGGGAAAAATATTGTCTTAAGGACAGTGATTACACGCTTAGAATACATCCAGACACGGCGGTGTTTCCCCCAATATTGTAATTGAATATTTCTTCTTAAAAATCCAACTATGCTTTGTCTTGTTATTGTCAAATTCTTGTATGATTTCTCTAACTACAGATAGTTCGTATCTTTCAATCTTAAGACAATATTATAGCCTTGAAATTGATACAAGTATTTGAGAAGACAAAGACCAAAGATGGTGAAAAACAACAAAGATGTAATCCTACAGTCTGGAGATTTTTGGGTGTGTTCAAGTTATTTTCTCTACAGTTTAGTTCCATAGTCAAGTTCTGAAGATAGATTTTGAAAGATCTGGAGTATACTCCGATGAGTATACAACAGATAAGTTTTTTTGGTGTTAAATGCTTTCTCTTGAATTACCAAATTTGGAATTGATAAATCCATATAATAGTTTCAATATTTGTAGATTTATGTTTTTTACTTTAGTATTAACTGAATCTAGTGTTGTAAAAATTATGTGGATTAAACTGTGTTTAAAGATCCCACATTAATTATTTATTACAGATATTAAACTGAATTTGGTTCTAAAAAAAACTTGCAATGAATTTCTCAGTTTTAAGGAATGCGAAAAACATATTGTTATAGTTGTGTTGAAATTGATTTTAAACTGAATAGTTGATGTTCAAAACTACTAAAATTAGTTTGTAAATTTCTAAAAGCCAATTGTGTTTGAAAAACTAGAACCACAGCAATATTGTAATTTGATTGTATGTTAGAAATTTTTCTGTAAATGTACGTCGACCTTGCGTCAGTAAACATAAGTTGACAGAAAGGTAGACGGATGTTGAAATCTGCTATGTGTCGTTGTTTAGTGCCTTCGACATGTTTGTTGACTAGATTAATGTTGACAGAAAAGTCGATATCTATTAGAATGTCTGGATGTTAAGTCTCGTCAATTTTGTCGTCAATTCTAGTAGAGCCGACAGAAAAGTCGACGAACACAACTAAATTCCAATAAGTTTTGGGACAATTTTGGTTATAAAAATTTGATACTATGTATGAAATTAAATACTTTATGCATGTGAAAGTTTCATGTAATATTGTGAAAGTGTGGTTTCAGTGAACCAAAATTGATGGCTTCTATGAAAATTATGACTCTTTGGTTTTTGTTTTGTTGAAGAGACACGTACCTAGTGTTGTGTCTAGTGAGTTCAAATAAAAAGAGACAAACAAAGTTTTGTCTATAAACTCTAAGTTGAAAAACACAATTGAAAGTATGGGTTCATTGGTTCCAAAAAAAAGAGAAATAAAAAAAAAAGTGTGTCCATTTATTCTAAGTGAAAAGCACGAGTTAAAGTCTTGCCTAGTCACCAAAGTGACAGTTTAAGGTTATAACATTTAATTAGTTGATAGCCAGCTATTACTTTTACAATAAAACTTCTTTGTGAAGAGGTGATTAATCTTGCAATTGTTGTGTTTATTATCAATGCATTTGATAATGTTGCCAATTCATATGTTTGAACATTCTTATTATTTGTGAATGATAAATTAGTGTTAAACTATTGCATTTCTGTGTAAGATATAAATTAATTTGTGTCAAACATCTTAATAATAAAATGTAAAATTTATGTACATATCAAAGCTGCAAGATTGATTTACTATTAAAGTTGGAATTTATTGCTCGTATAATCCTTTGATGTATGTGAACTAAACAATTTTAAACTAAGGGGTGCAAGAAATATTTTGTCACATTTATAGATAATTGCTCAAATTTGTATTGATGTTTATCTAGTGAAAATAGTAGATAAAATATTTGATACGTTTTGCACATAAATTCCTAGTCTAAAATTACTCTAATAGGTGAAATAAACCGGTATTTAATAAACAACAAATAGTTTGGTTAGAACTATTAAACTCTACATGTCATGGCAATGTTATGCTAGTGAGTTTAACCTGCTAAAAGTTTTGTGAAAAAATTATGAAATACTTTTTATCAGTACAATTAACCTCCCTAAAGACTAATGTATCTCCATGTAAAATATGAAAGGATAGAAAGTTGTATTATTTGATATGAAAGTTCAAAGTGATACTACATATTGTTATGTTCCTAGTTGGGACCACGACCACTTAAGTGTGTAGTTATATGAACACTAAAATATCCAAACTACTTATTATTGATTATAATTTATCAATATAATTAATGGATGTAGATTCGTTTAAAATTTATTTTTAAAGTTTCTAAAGCAAGTGGCTAATGTACTATCTAGTGAATCTCTCAGTTTTCAAAATGCAAATGGTTCTATAAGTGAACAAAAGAGAAAGACACTGACTTTTTGTTTTAAACAAAGTCTAAAGCATATAAATTTCTCTTGGAAGTTGTATTCTCTAAGGTAGACTTCCTAATGAGAGCAATAGAAATACTTTATTAAGTAAACTTTATGTTGCTTTGTGTAGAGTAAGTTAAAATCAATGAGTTTTTTTAAAAAAAAATTTTTAAACTGATGCATTTTGGAAAGAAGAGTTAATCATGCAATGGACTTGGCATTGTCTAATGATGCGTGTGTCCAAATTGATTTAACTTGAAAGATTCTAAACCAGTACATTCTAAAAAGTTATTCTGTTAATAATATATTATTGATGACAAGATACATCAATAATATATTTGAACTTGAAGTGTAATGATTGTTTTAATTGTTTTTACTTACATATTTTATCCTACTAGTTAGAAGTTTCCATTTAAGTTTTTTCATGTTCACCTGTTAAATATGGAAAGTATTATCCTAGTGGTGATGTATATGAAAATGTGTATATGGAACTTCATAATGTTTGTTGCGAATTAATAAAAGATGTGTGTACTAGTGAAGCCATGACTTGATTTTATACAATTGCATGGTGATTGATCTAAGTTACTCTCACATGATGTATATATGTTGTAAATTGCATATGTCAAAAGTTTGTGAAGAGTATGTAATATATTTTTGCTTTTGTATAAATATTTATACTCAATGCACATACTGATTTTAAAAACGTGCAGTAGAATTAAGAAAAAATCATTTTTCTAAGTTCAAATTAAATGAGCTTGGTGACAGAGGTAATTTCTTAGTCGTTATATTGAAGGAAATAGTGGGAGTTCTGTACTTTCTTATTCATATGATGTTGGAAAGTTATTAACAAAGTGTAACATATGAATATGAAGAAAGTTTGTACTCTCGTACTTTTATATTTAACATTAGTGTTAAATGTGACGATTCAATTACTAAATTAGAATAGAATCTGCTAGTGATATTAGATGTCTTATATGTGGATTAGAGTTGTGTTAACATATTCTGTGTGGTATGTGACTCACTGATTACACTAAGTGCCTAAATAATATCATTGCAAATCTAATGCTAAGATCGAAATGTGTCTTTGAAAGACTAAGGTTTATGATTTTGTTATAACTGATTAGATTTATGTTGTTCTTAACGCTTATTTGAATGCTAGTTGGTATTCCACATTAGTGATTATAACCATTAGCGGTTAGAAATTCATACTTGATAGTGAGAGATGTTTCTTGATAAGTGAAACAAACAGTAATCACTCTTTCCTGTATATAAAAGAAAGGAAAGCTGAATTTGTTAAACTATCCTTAGTACATATGGAGGTGAAGTGGCCAAAGGGCCCTGGCCTATGTCGCCTGTAATCTTGTGTTGTGATAGTTAGATTAATATATCTTGAACATTATGTGAAATTTGACAATGGGTGAATATAGACATATTAATTCGAGATATATATTTCTTAATGAGAAACAAGTGTTGATGTTGTCGGTGTTGTGTTTGTGAAAACGCAATTTTATTATGAATCCATGTACCAAGATCTCTTACGAGAGAATTGGTGTTTTTTGACAACATGAAGAATGGGATTAAAACCTTCTATCTAAAATTACAAACAATGGAAACCCAACCTTCTTCTAGTAGACCACTAGATTGAAAGGTTCAAAGGGTGAAAATAAGTTGTTTTGTAATTGTGAGTACCAAATCAATATGTATACCATTCCAAGATTGGTGCATTATGTTACTCTTAAGTGAGCAGGTTGAGAGCAATCTCTTTATGAAATTATTCATGAGTATTCAATTATGGTTAAGTAATGAATTTGAATAACTTTCACCTATTTGATCGTAGAAGTGGTACCGCTTCTAGTAAGAGTTTAGGGTTATCTCTCGTACATGGTTAAGAAACTAGGATGAGCATATGACCGGTAATAGTGCTAAACACTAATGTGAATTATAAGGAATATTGTGAGTGTTCGTGTGTGCAAAATCAAGTCTGATATGGTTTAATTGTTGGTTCAAGCAAAGAACCAACAACAAATTTTCACTATGATGTGGTTCAAGACGAAAGTTACCACTCCTTATGCATGATTCTCACTATTTGTGACTATTTTATATCACAAACTAAGTGGGGGATTGTTGAATTTTAGTTTATGAAATAAAAACCAAAAACTGAAAAGTTGCAACCCAGATTTGGTTCAATCTTCCTGGAACCAACTAAAGAATGTCAAGAAATTAAAAGAGTACGAAACATGACAAGAATTCATGAAAAATTACGTTGGTGACTTGGAACTCAAGGGCTATAAGCCTTGATTCGTATTCTTTCAATTATTAGTGTTTGTCTATAAATAGATGAACTATTGCAGGTTTTTAGTAAGTTCTTTTTTGCATTCCTAAATTCTTAAAGAACAAGGAATAATTACAAAGTTGATTGTTCTTGTGCTTCTTCATATCCTAGAGATAAATTGCCAATCAAACCCGATTTTGCAAAATAGTAGGAGTAAATATTGTCTTAAGGACAGTAATTACACGCTTAAAATATATCCAACCACTGCGGTGTTTTCCCCAATATTATTTTTGAATATTTTTTTTAAAAAAACTTATCTATGCTTTATCTTGTTATTGTTATATTCTTGTATGATTTCTCCATCTACAGATAGTTCGTATCTTTCGGTTGATTCGATAGGGAATTGAAAATCTCAAACCCATGGAGTACCATTTCGATTCCAATTTCCACATCCACATAACAAGAATAGTTTGCATTTCTTGTGGAACTTATTCTTTTCGGCTGCAAAATTCTCAATCGTCATTGGTATTCCACTAATATTTTTATGAAAACCCCACCATATTATAATTTGAAAGGATTTTCTTCCTTCCAATTTTTTCTTTTTAAAAAAAAATAGAAAGATTTTGAGTGGATTCTGTGAAACCATGCATGCCCTATCTATAAATGCATGTCTAAAATATCTAGACCAGTGCCCAAAAATATACAGATATTTGACGAAAATGTTACAAATATCAGAACGACAGTATATCTATTATCTGATTTCTTCTCTTCTTCTTTTTTTAATTTTTTTTTGTTAAGGAAAAAGAAAAAGTAATCGACAAAATGAAAATGGTTGATCTTATTCACCATCAAAAGTTATATGAGTATATATAGTATACTCTGTGCATTGACGTGAATATGATGTATCTGAGCTGTCAATATGCGCAAGTTGCGTACCTTAAAGAGGAAAAGCTACCCATCAAAGCCTAACAAGCCAAAAAACAAAAACACGAGAGATGATGAGTTTCAAGCTTGAATTCTATTTTTTTATTTTTTATTACAAAAAAAATGTGATTGGATGTGGGATCCGTAGGTAATATTACTTGATCTTGAGTTTTAGACCTTGATCATCCACTTCCACACCTACTTAGATGATCAGAATTTTATCGTGTGCATGGATTAAATTTTGTTATGCCACTTCTACAACGATTAAATAGAACAAAAGTGGGTTGCAATGGATCAATGATTTTGTATCTAAGTAAAAAGGATTGCCAAAATTAACAATGTTGTAAAGAAAAATTAGCTCAAAGGCGTTAAATATTATGGAGAGTAATTAAAATATTGGAAGAGGGAACAACATCACTTGGTCTAAGTGATAAAGGTATTAATTCAGCGTAATTATGATTTCGAACTCAGGTATGAGCATGCGGTAATGATTAAAATAGTTTGTTGGGAGAACTTTGTCTTTCAAAAAGATTTATCCGACTCAAATTCGGATTAATCGTAGCAATGACTTCGAGTAAGTAACATAGAATATATATATATATATATATATATATATATATATATATATGGGAAGGGGTGATGGCTGATGGGGATGGGGATGATGCTGATAAATATAGAAGCAGACATTTTTGTTTGTTTTTTTCCTGAAGAAAAAGTTGATATTAAAATGGGGTAAAATTGTACGAATATGTTGGTGAAGAATAATATAATTACGTAGGATTCGTGGGAACTGGGGTCATCAATCATGCAAAAATTGGGATTGGACCGTCCTTTTTGGATAGAGTCGGGGGAGTCGTTTATTTCCGTCTTCTTCTTTTTCTTCCTCCTGGTTTTCGTCAACCCTTTCATTTCAATTCAACTACCATTCTTTCCACCTTATAGCTAACAACAACTTTTCTCCGTTCTTTTTCTTCTCTAGGATGCTTGTAATTCAATATTTCGAACCCCATATTCAATAATCACCCATAATTGTGCACACCAAGCATGCCTTTTTATTTTCTCTTTCTCATCTTGCATGGCCAAACATGCCTAAATTTTTTTTATATCTTTCTATCCTTTTATTAAGTAGATAATACTAATATATCAATTATATACGTTTATAAGACACGCCAACTATATATATTATATTCTAAGTTTAATGCTGCCAGTGATTATTACAGAAACCAAACAATTCTGTTGTTTGAATATTAAAACAATATTACATGTTTGAACTTCATCAACCAATTATGAAGTTTCACGAGTTGATGATGAACTCCATGATAGATAAAACACATTTTGCTACCAAAAATTTATAGGAATCAAATAGATTAATTTGAAGGGTCGCAAGTTGTTGTGACACTTCTCAAAGTGGGAAAGATGTATGGTTTATTGCTTATTAGCGTCATGGACGGTGTGTTATATATGCGGCCGTTTTAATTTCCTTTTGATCATCATCGTCCCCATAAAGAAGATCCCCTTACCAATGATCATGTAAGCAATTGGACTAATTTTAGCTTCTTTTTCAAATGTGCTCGAGGAAATGGATATGTATATGGGTGTCATCGATCCTCTTTTTTTTCTTCTTACTTTCAAGCGCTTTTTAAGAGTAAAATTAGACGTGATTTCCAAAAATGCTTCTCCGTGAAGATACTATGTAATTTATGTATTTTAGAAAGTTAGTAATTGAGAGAAGGGATCTTTTATTACACTTTCTGAGTGCAACCTTTATCATCTCAATAACACTCACAAGATTTGACACCTGAATTATATTTGTCCATTGATTGATCGTCAAGATATTTATTGGTTAAATCTTACAAAACTAAATAATGATTCAAGACGACACTCATCATTTCTAAGTTGGACGATTAACATTAGACGCTCTATCAAGAAAGCTCTTTCCCCAAGTACCATTTCTCTATCAATGCATGTGGCGATATAGAAGTCAGACAATGATTTAATCAGTAATGCAGCTTAATTTTGTCGGTAATTTTGTAGCGTTGATAGATTGCAGGGGATAATTTAGAAGAAGCAATAAATATTAAATTTGCGTGCCAAGAAGTTGGGTTCCCAAAAAGCCCATTTCCCTAATAGAGCCACAATATGGGCATTTCGAAAAATAAAAAACCCAACTGCAATGAAATCAAATGGGTCGAATAATCGAAACTGTAAACACCACCGCCAGTCCGCCATCACCAATTCAACACCACCAGTAAACACTGAAGACCGCCGAGCTCCTCCTCTCACCGCCACCGACCTCCACCAAGAGTTGATATTTCTAAGGTAAATTCTGGGTTTTTATTTTCTCGTTGATTTCTTAAGTTGGCTATTTGCCTTTTGTCCTCTTATTTGCTCATTACGGAAATCTCTAGGATTCGCTCCCTCACAATCGATCGTTTCCACATTTGGAAGTCCTTTTTTGAGTTGATCCATTTGATATAAGACAATAATATGGATAGTAGTCATGAAATTTTGATTATGTAATAATATATAGTCCTTCAGGAATCAGAATGGCAGATTTCTGCTTCTCAGGTTTAGTGTGTGAGAGACTGAGATTGGGTAAAATTTGTAGACTAGATTATAAGTCTACAAAGTGATAGAAAGCATGAGACTGTATGTTTATTTTGAGCAATTAATGCCTTAGTGGAATTATTCATGAAATGTTGTCCTAGCTTGTAAAAATTTTCGAATTTGTTTTGATTCTGACTGATATTTACACTGACCAGCAGCCAAAGTAATGGCTGGCCGTGATGGTTCTGTAAAAATTAAGGGGAGTGATGATATGGATGATTTGCCAATTCTCAATCAGGAGCACTTGCAAAGCAACATGAGAGTTATTCACTACAGGTTTGTTTCTGCTACTCCATGATCTCTTCCGCTCTATTTATATCTAGGTTCTGAATGTTACTGGATACACTAACTACTGTTTGTTACCGGGAATGTTTGGACATGCACTGAGGATCCGGAAAACTGAATCGTACATAGGTTAATTTTAGCTGCTTTATGCCTTTTGAGTTTAAGATTGATAACAATGATAAGTATTCTGGTTTTGTTGGCGTTGCTAAGGGAACTATCTTAAGAGAACAAGATGACAAGTTGATAAGTATCTTTTAATATTTTTTAGTTTCTCTGAAGATGTGAGTGAGAGCATCTATGCGAAGATCCTGCACTTGTTCCTCTATATTGTCCTCGTTTCTTCCTGAATTGTATTATTTCAGTACAATCTAATTTTCTTCTTAAACGACACACTGAATCCTAAGCGAATCACTGGCTACATCGTACAACATATACAATTTGATTGATATGGTTGGAAAAGAGCATGAACACCAGTGAATTTGAAATGATTTGGGTTTGAGAGATATCTAGCTGTGAATCAGTCTGAATGAATGGAAGCTAATTGCAATCAATGTTCTTCCTTCCTCATCTCTTTTAGTTTCATGTCACTTGGTTTAAACCTAATGAAACTGATTTCAAATTGATTTGTCTTCTTCTTTGGTCTCAAAGGAGGGGAATGGGAGTTGCCTGAATTTGGTGCAACCTTATCAGACACCCCATCTAGTTTGTACTGATGCCGTAATGTTTTTTATTTGACCATTTCTGTTTTGCTAATGGTGGGGCTTTGTCCTGTCTTTAGCCGGACATTTATGTCTATAATTGGTGGAGTCATTGCTGGAATTCTGGGTTTAACCAGCTTGATGGGATTCATCTTTTATTTCCTTGTCATGGGTATAACTTCAGTTGGATTAGCTGCCAAGGCAGGGTTTTCAGCTCAAACATACTTCGATAGCTGGAACGGGATAATACTTGATGGCTTCCTTGGAGGCCTCATGGTAATTTCTTTATCATTTTCTTCATGGCTCTGGCTTATTAAACGATTCATATGCAGTCAAAACTTACTTTGGACATTGTTTTCTTTCATGCAGTCATTTGTGCTCTTCTGGACGTATCCTTATTCATCGCCTTTTGCAGTGTAACAAACTTTATTTTCCTTGTTTAGCACTTACCTTTCTTTCTTGCTTAATATTCAACTTACTAGCATATAGACATCACTTCTAGCACATAAACATGTTAATGATTTGAATGGGGATGGATACACATGTCAATTTCTCGGCAATTTATGCAGATTAGAACACCAAACACATTTTTGCGCACCCAGCTCTGATCTGGCAAAATTTTATTACCGATGAGGTTTAAATTTTGAAGTTTCAAGCTTTCCTCTGCAGCCTATCATAGTAAAAATTTTATTTACCTTAACAACACAAATAGATTTGCGTATGACATTGTACACATATTTTGAGACACCCTGCGTGGAGAGGAAACTCTTGCAAACAGATGATCAGCAGATGTGAAGCAATGTTTCCCTTAATGATTTTCTGAATCAACTGGAAGGCCTAAGTTGTCTTGTATGGTGTATTTGTCAACAGTTGCAAGTGCTTAGGACTACCCAGTTCGCCTTGCAGACTCAGCCCTTCCAAACTTCTTTCAATAGTATGAGTGGGGAGTGGTAGAGTTAGTTTTTAGCTCAGGTTTTGCGGTTAGGATTTTTCATCTCAGCTGTATAATCTGTGTGCCCTTTTCTTGTAAGTTGTAACAATATGTAAGTTTGTGCTGTGCAAATCATAATGCTGTTCTACTTTTCTTCTCTACTCCTCTTATTGCCTAATGTGTGCATGGTATGTCATTTCTGGCTTTCGATAAGCAGGAAAGCAGCCACTCGAGATGAGACGAAGAAGTACTAGTGGTTTATCACATGACAAGAGACCGACCATATGACACAGCAAGATGAGTAAGATGAGGTTAATGGTTTTAACTTTTAAGATGAGGTTTGACAGAGACCATTTCTGCCCATTTTGTTGCTAGTTTTTGACATTAGTCCTAGATGAGTCAAATATAAACAAAATCTTGAGTTTCGCCTTCTTAAGCTTCGGCTTCAATAGCTTGATGACAGCGTCGATGAACACAAATAAACTTAAAATTCAGGTTTTTGGACTTGGACGTTGGGTTCTTTGTCTCAATTTGTCTAAGTCAGGGAACAAAAGTAAAAAAAGAAAAAAAAATTGCATTTAGTTGACTTGATCGTCAGGATTTTTGTTCATTGAATTTAGTCCTGTCAACTTGTTTGCCGGATTTTTAATCTCGATACTTAAGCTAACAAATGTTTTTTCTGGTGTTCTCCTAGAAAGTACGTACGCAGAAATGCAAATTGGCGTACACTTAGAATTGAGAACAGACATGCACATTGAATAACCTAAAGAATTGAGAACACATTGTGATATACGGCTAGTGAAACATTATATGCCAATCTTATAGGTTATGAAATAGTATATACTCTCTCCGTCCTCAAATTATTGTCCAATCTGAATTTTCATTTTTAATTTAAATTGTATACCCTTTGTTCCTTATTGTCCAGTTTGGGATTCCACTTTTAGAACAATTTGAACTAAAAATAAAATCTAAACTGAATAATAATTTCGAGACAGAATGAATACTAAATGCGAAATCTCAAATTAGATAATAATTTTGAGACAGAGAAATTGAGAAAGTATTATAAACAAGATATCATTTTGGGACGGATAGAGTAATTTGCTATCTTTAAGTTCAGATTATGATAACTAAAGTTCCAATGCGAAATGAATGCAATCACTGCATTTTTTATTATTATTTTTTTTTTGTTTTTTTAACATACGGAGGAGGCTAGAAAGCCTAAAATTACAATATTCATCCAATATTTTCCTATCATTATTACAAAATATCTACTATCACCAAATACCCTTGATAGTAACTTGAACCCATGAATCCACTATAAACCTTGTATTCGATATTAGACAAAATTTCATGCTGCATTTAACGGTCGTTGTTTACAATACAAGTGAAAGAAGCCCAGGACATGCTCATTGCAATGGCCAAGTCTGCCATTAATCTTCATGAGGGCTCGCCAAGCAGTATTGGGAAGGCCGATCCAGGCTTTAAAATGCAAAATAATCCAAATGAAAGCCATTACTGCATTTCATACCATCTAAAAGTATAAGAAAATCGGCTGGCTCGAATTTGGATTAATCCGAGTATGTTATGTATAAATAATCCGTTGCTCTTGCCTCAATAATAGCAGTCATAATATCTAATGTTATATTGATTCATTTGCTACACTAAAAATAGTGAATAGTTGTTTCTCTTACACCTTATTCCTTTGTAATAACAATTAAGAAATATTGGATTTTCCTAACAGTAGTTGCCTTTTACACTAATTATAATTCCGTTTTATACCCTTAGTTCTTTTTGTGATGATGCTGTAGCTTATATAACGTGCTTTGCTAACTTTGTGGCCACTCAAGTCAGATAAAGCACCATCATTCTTAGACATCTTTTGCAATTAGGCTATTGTTGTTCTTTTTTGAAAGGAAATTGTTAATTCTAAGTTTGGAAGGGGATAAACATGAGTAGTAGTTTAGCTTATGACTCACAGCTTAGATCACGTGCAACCCTCCTTCTACCAGTAAATTACAAATAATAATTGCCCAAAGTAGCTAATAAATTAATTCCCACGGAATTGAGTTTTGATGATTCATCACCCCTTTTTGTTCGCAGTTTTGAGTACAAACTCTAATAAAGTCTAAACTCTTGGATGATTATTAAACAATTCGAACAGAACCATAGCTTATAATTAATTTAAGATAGTGACTACATTCTTCAATCTTCAGTCAAACCACCTCATCATCAACAAATTGGATAGTGTACTATTTATGTCTCTAAGGTACACACAACAACAGGCCGACAAGAATATATATTATATACAGATCGAGAAAGGAGGGAAAAGCATAGATTGAGGCTACTGAACTCCAAAGTAATCAAAATGAGATTAATAAAACGTAACTTTTGCATGTATGATTGGGGTTAAAGAGACTGGAAAAAGATAGTCTTTAGAAGAAGGGGGTTTTCACTTAACTATTATATATGATTAATAAGATGCTTATTTCACATTTTCAAACCTAACCCTTTTTAGGATTTTGGCCGATTTGGGCATGTGCTGCGGCATAACTTCTTGCTTTGAAAGAGATTTTCTTGGTCAAATTTGCATAGTTAATCAACCAACAAAGCAATTTAATTAGTAAACAAAGTTTCTGGTAGTCTTCCTGTAGACAAAGGAACCATCTTTAATTCTTTAATTCATTTATTTATATGTTTTTTGTCATTTGATCAGGGGTAGCTGATTAAGTAGACTAGGTTATACGTGACTAGCAGCATATGTGTACACTGTTATAGAAGACAAAAAGAGAATTAGTACATTATTAAAATGTTCAATTACCCCCAGTGGGATTTGCATGTCCACTATTTTGCCAAGTGCATGCATGATCATCTTAATTAATTATGTTGTTTTTCCTTTTCTTTCTTTCCTCCGGTCTATCTCAAAGTTTGAAACCAAATTAGAGTCGACATATCGGATATTATCTCTAAGCCTTAGGATTCAGTTCCTGAGACGGATACATAACAGTGATTAATATACTACTTATTAATTTCTCGACTTAAATAGAAATTAGTCGACGATAATATATTTATTTTATGTCGTAATTCTTGTAAACTGAAAAACATGGGACACATTGTCGAACTTAGTGCATCAAATACAATAAGGTAATGAGCTAGTGAACATCGTACGTTATAGTACGTACGTCAAATGTGGCTAAAGAATAGTGCAAAATGATATGCAAAAAAGGAACATTATACGTCATTTAAAGCGTTTTGTGTTCTAGGATGACTTTGGAGGATTAAGGAAAAACATGCAATATTGTAAGAAACCAAAATAATGGTCAAAGGAAGAAAGCATGCATAGTAGTGGTGGGGAGGTTTGAATTCGACCACATTGTTAGCGCCGAAAGGAATGTATGAAAAAAGGGTACCCCAGAATTGGAGGGAGAATTTGATCTGAAATAGACAAAGAAAAGACAGGATTCCAATTGAACCTTCAATATTGTTAAACAGCCAAAAAGATGATCAATACTAACACCCAATTTCCCTTTCTTTTTGTCCCCCTTTCATCTAGTACTACTTATTAATAAATTTGGATTAGTTTTTGTCTCTCCTGGTTTAGCTAAAGGGAAGTTTCTCTTGTTCTTTTTCTCTTCCTTTTCCTTTTTAGCCCGCTTTTCCTAAAGCACTTCAATGACACATTTTTAAGTACTCCCTCTGTGCTAAAAACAAATAATCCACATTAATTTTTGATATTTATATTAATTTTAATATAAATTTAAAAAATTCGATATAAACTATTTTTTGGGATAGAAAAAATAATATTTTTGAAACAGTTAAATCCATAAATATAATGTATCCATCTTCTATATAGTGAAATAAATTAATATACATAAGAATATCGACGACTTTACTCTTTAGCAATTAGTTTATGAATACGAAATTGACGAAAATGATACATTGGAAAAATTGAGACATTACTTTCATGACAATGACCCTGGATGGCCGGGGTCAGGGGACCGATGAACCACACCTGCGGCTGTGTTTGGCCTGTATTAAGGCCAAATTGTGTACTGGGGATAATTGCTTTTACGGTTGTGTTTGTTTTCTACCCGTTTGTTTTGCAGCACACAGAGTTAATATTCGGCCCTGACACTTTTGCCTCATTTTTTTCCATTCAATTCTCCTTCCATTTCTCTGATATGGAAGGCGACCTAATTGCCATGCTACATGTAACTCAAACTTTTGTCCTCTTCTCTCTGCTGTTTTCCTCTGCCATAACACCACATCCATTGTATCTCAGAAATTACTAGTCAATAATTATTCACAACTTCCCTGGGGAAATAATTTTGACAAACGTAATATATACCAAGCAGTTCAAGATATCGAAAAAGAACCCTATAATAACTTCACACAACATTACAAAATTTATTTTAAAACAGAACGAATATAGTTTTAATGAAGCTACATTGCTAAACTAATCACCTACCAAAAAGGTAAGACAAAATGATTTATGTCTATCTAGATCAATTGGACATGAGGGACCTCTTAATTCTAATATTCCATATCACTTCAAATTGATAACCAATGAGGACTGACGTGACATCTAGTCAAAGAACCCATGCATCAATTGGAGCAAATCAGAAGTCTCTTGCTCTATATTTTTTTCGTACAACATCATATTGTTGCGGAATATTACAACATAACTTATATAGTACAAAAATTTAAAACTAGAAGTCTAGAATTAGCTAAAGCTAGTAGCTACCGGACAGAAGATTAATTTACAGAAGGGTTTTTCCTTTTTCTTTTTTCCAAATTCTACCCCGATCGATTAATCATATGTCAGAACCTAAAGCGGGAAGGGAAGGGCCAAAAAAAAAAAAAAAAAAGTAGATAAAGAACAAAAAGAAAAGGGAAAAGAAGAAAAGAGAGACCTTAAAACAAAAGTTTTTTCCAGTTAGTCCACTGCCCGAATTCTCCTTTGTTGTGAAACCAAAATGATTTGTCAGTCCCCATTTATGTCATTCCATGCAAAAAAGCGAAAGTTTTCTCCATCAGATCAGAGAGCCCGCCCCTTTGACCAATCCACCAAGAGTATTTTTCACCAAAGCGAAAAAATTTGAATGATGGATTCCCTCTCTTCTTGTCTTCAATTCTTGATGAGCTCATTCCATCCCAAAAATGGCAGTCTGAAAAACTGATAGATTTGGCTTTGCAGATTGGAATGAATGATGATGACTCGGCGCAATCCAATTGCCAATATTAGTCCCATTATAAGGACTGCCAGTGGTGGTCACATTGCTGCTTAACCCGATTCGCGTAACCAGCCCTTCTCCAGCTTCTCCACTTGTACTTGATGCAGTAGTAGTCGTACCATTGACATTATGATGATCACCATAATTCTGATAGTATCCGCTGAAGTAACCATCAATGTTACTGTTAGTGGTTGGCAATTGATCTAAATTGAACTGGGTTGGTGGTGTTGTACATTGGGTTAATGTAGTTGTACCATTTGGGTTATTTGGATTTTGGAAAAATGGGATGGCTTTGGCCGCACAGTTGTTCAGTGAGGAAGTGTTGTGGTAGCCTAAGTTGGACCAAAACTCTGGGTTGTTGAAGGTTACTACTGTGGAGGTTGACGGAGCCGGCTGGTGGTGATGGGACGGAAAGGACACCGATGTGGCCGGAGAATGGTGGTCGTTCTCGTTGGAGTGGTGGCTTCCGTCGCCTGATTTGTTGTCGGACATGGAATCGGACGAGGTCTTGGTGGATTTGCTGGACATGCCTCCGACGGGTAGGTTGGAAGATGCAATGCTCTTGACATCGTAACGGCTGATGTCGAAGTTTGTCACTGCATTGAGGCCTCTAAATTTGATTGCGGCGATATCATAAGCTTCTGCAGCTTCTTCTTGAGTGCCTATTTTAAAAACAAGTTCAAAACGTTACAACAATAATACCATTTCGTCAAAGTAATGTTACAAGCTTCTTGTGTCACTGAATAATCATAAAAATATGGACATGAGATAACAGTAACTTACTGAAAGTCCCAAGGTAGAGGTCCTTGTTCCCCGCTACTCTCCCGATTCGTGCTTGCCAACGACCATGTTGATGATGCCTATAAATTTTGGATACATAAATTAGTCCAGCACGAGCATATTGTACACACTATCTCCAACTTAAATTAAATTTAAATTAATGCCGAGGTCAATTAGTTTTCATCATCCAAAAAATAATCTTTCAATATAAGTACCTCGTGACTCCTCTATAAATCGATGCGCCTCGAGAAAACCCACTACTTTTCCTGCAAAAGGAAAAATAAAAAAGAACCATAAAGATTAGCTGAAATGGAACAACAATATAGAAGAATACCCAAAAAAAATGTGGAAACTTTAAGACATATGCATCTCAAAATTAAACTAACCTTCTAAGAGAAGCAACAAATTCTTGTCTCGTCATGTGCTTCATTTCCTCTAATTCTTTCTCATAGTTAGACACCTGCAAATAGTTCAATGCAAGGGTTAACCGGTTAAGCATTAAAAAACTAACTATCATAGACTAAGAGAACGCGGGAGAAGAGGAAATGCATGGTAACTGTTCAGGCGTTACCGGAAAGTTTGTAGTAGTGGTCGGACCCCAGTACTTGAGGGCAGCAAGATCATACGCCCTAGCTGCTTTCTCTTCTTTATCATATCCACCTACAACAATTAACCCAAAAAAGAATACCCATCAATATTTAGAAGTACACACAGTCACACGCTAAATTAAACAGTGTCAGAAAAAAAAATGAGAATCCAAGGAGAATCTAGCATCAGTCTGATCAGAACAAATACTATTTAGTCAATTTTGTCCATTCCAGAAGATTCTTTTGATACCAAAAGGAATGATTTCTCAAATTATCTTCTGCACGGACCAGAAAATAGAGAAAAAAAATCATGATGGAATAAGGACTCCATCAGTAATACTTACCCAAATAAACTGAATCCACGATTTGAATTGTCCATAGCATAATCATTCGTCCAAGCACACATGCCACAGAAAAAGAGCCAACATTAGCGCACGCACCCATGTAACACATCTTATATCCTTTTTCTTATAATATTCTCCCTTCAAATAATTCAATAATCTTGCAGAAAAATCCATTACCCCGCCTAAGCGTTTCAAAAACAATAATCTCAAACTTAGATCTCTTGTAGTTCTTAGATTAGGATATAAGAAAAATCAAAAGAGAAAATCTAAAAAGAATTTATTTTTTTAAAAAAAAAACCCTAAATATTATATATATGGACAAAGATGCCAACCTTGTCTTCCCTTTCTACTTTGGCCTTCTCTTCTGCAAGTATTGTCCCATAGATGAGCTTCATATCTTCCGGTCCACCTATGCCTGGAAAGTTCGACAAAAGATATTAAAGAAAAACAAATCAAATATTTTATTTAGATTTTTTCACAATAATCATATCATAAAATATAGTATAATAATATTCTTGATGAAACGCTTTAAAAAATAAAAGATTCAGTAATTACCTAGTAACGCCTCTGAATATCGAGGTACGCTGTCCAAATGTTTCCACCGCCTTCTTCGCCGGAGGCTCGGGCGGCGAAACCACCGCCAACTGCTTCTGGGATTCCGTCAGTTCGGTGGTATAACCACGTAAGAAGCTCGCTGCTATAGATTTCAGCTCGGAATCGTACAAATCAGTTGTCGTAAGCATATGATGATGATGATGCTGGACGGATGAAGCTTCCGCCGCGAGCTGACAAACATCATTGCCACCAGCTCCGGCCGCCGCAGCTGAGGTGGAGCCATTAGCGCCGCCGCTGCCGCCGCCAAGAAAGTCTTCAAGCTTAGGACTACTTGTAGCACCATAGTTGAGAACCGTGGATAAATCTGTAGCTGTAGTTCCACTTGCACCATTATTTACTTCATTTGCTACAAAAAAAAAAAAAAACAAATCATTTATTTTTATGTTTATGTTATTAAAAAAAAAAACCACAAATATATTAAGAGAGAAAAAGGGTAGTACAGGAATTAGGAGGATTGTTGAAGGATTCGAAGAGATGGTTGGAAAGAGAGAAAGCAAGCCAGTTATTGTCATGGGAAGAAGAAGAAGAAGATGCTCCCGAGTTCATATTCATTATTTCCAACTTCTAAAAACTAAATAGTGGTTCGTGTTTTTTTTTTCCTTCCTTTTTTTCTTTTTTGTTTTTCCGATCTGTTGGCCAGATGGGTTCTTTGGGAAACTGCGCCTCTTTGGTTGTTGTTCTTGTAGTTGTTTTGATGAGTTTCGAGTACTGTGTGACTGTGTGAAAAATCTTGGAAAGGATGAAGAGAAGAAGGGAGGAGAAGTTTTAAAGCCCTTAAAAGGACTAGTACTAGCAGTGTTGTTTTTTTTGTTGCTTAGCTGAGTAGAAAAAGAAGGAAAATTTGCTAATGAAGGAGGAGGCAAGGGACACAAATATAGAGGAAAATGAGGGAAAGAGAGAAGGGTTTTGCACGAGGAACGAGGCAACTATATTTACATATTCAAGTCATTTTCATAGTGACTAAGGTAAAGGAAGAGAAGTAATGGACGTGTCCTCAGAGATTTTACTATGATTTTAATTAATGTTTTGTTTGTTGTTGGTGTGAATGCTATGCAAATTGGTGTGTGGTAGTATATATAAATAGAGAGAGGGGGTATTGTGTACTGTTATTGTTAGGTTGCAGAGAGCAAAAACAAGTGGAAGCATTTCATGGGATGATTGGGCGGTCTTTGCTGTCTGTCTCTCTTTACTCATATGACAGAGGACATAAAATACTTTACTCCCTTTTTTTTTTCCCTTTTTTTTCTTAAAATTTGGATCATGATACTACTACTAGTAATCAGGGGCAGCTTAACGTTTTTTCCTTAACGTTTTAGAGCCTAAAGCGATTTTCAAAATTTAGGTCTTTTTTTAAAAATAAGAAACTAAATATATATAAAAAACAATTAATCTTTCTTCTTATTTAGTAAAATTATAAATCCGAAAATCTAGAATAAGTGGGATCAAAAACTTTTTTTGTCAATTTAGATTAAGTTTTATAAAGCCAAAAGTATATATTAGGGAAAGTTAACTTACCACATTTTCACACCAAAAATCATAATCTCAATATTGATCTTATTTTAGTATATTAAAACATTTATTTGATTAATTGAAATAATTGATTTTTAGTTTTGTAAATAGCAATTTTTTGTGATTAACTTTTAAATATGTATATATAATATTAAGAAATATTAAAAATTAGGGCCCTAAGATTTGGGGACCTAAAGCGGCAACTTCACCATCTGCTTTATGATGAAGCCGCCACGGTTAGTAATAGACGAGATAGTCCTTCGCTTTTCGCGATAATATCTTGTCATATTAATTGAAAGTTCATAGGCAAATTTTGTAACTGACTGTCTAATGTTACTTGTAACAATTTTAGGAACAGGGAATTTGTATTGACTAGAAGTCTGGAAGCTCTATTGTCTGTCTTTTAAATTATGGCTGGAGTATGATTTTATTGAGACTCCGTATATATCCCAAAATGTACTACTATTTGTATAAAACCTCCATCATTATTGTATCGGAAAACAATTGGTCATGCTTCAATCACTAGAGCGCTCAATTGCTAGCTCGATGATTTAACTTTCCATATTTTTGGTCAATGTGGGAAACCAGTAGTTAAAAAATAGGAATTAAGTTTCGTGATGAGTTTTTTATTCAAATAATTTTTAATGGAAGAATCTGGACAAAAATATATGTCCCGGAGTGGTGTGGACAAATCTCGTTGTCTTGGATTTGTCAAATCCGATTCTATCCATTTTGTACCAGATTCGGATTTGACAAATTCGAGACAATTAGTTTTGTCCACTAAAAATAAAAAAAAATTTATTTTTGTCCACATCTTTTTTTGAAATTTTTTTTGGCCGAATGGTGATTAGGTTATTGAAGGTTTGATTCTTACAATGGACCAAATGCACCATACAAGAGATTAAGTAGGTTCTATTCCGATAATCATTGCATTTAGTATAGGTACCCTAAAACACTAATAAATGCGATCTAAAATAATTTAAAAGACAAGTGCAGTACTCCTTTTTGGTATAATAGCTCATGTATTTTGAAAGCACCAATGAATACTAAATTTAAAAATAAAATAAAAAAGTGATAATATCTTTGTTATTCAATCGAATTATTTATTTTTTCCAAAATATAATTCCATTCTTTTTCCTTGCTTAAACGCTAAAAACTTACCAGAGTTGACAAATCTACGCCCATTATAATAAAAGAATTATATTGATTGGTCCCGGAATGTCCAAATTAAGTAACTACGCTCGTGTATAGGAAGAGAGTTATAACGAGTAAGAATTACTTGGTATGTTTGGATGTATATTTTTAAGTATTTTTTTTGATAAAAAAATACATGTATATTTAAAATAAATATTAAAAATGAAAAAAAATATTGGAATAATGAAACGAATAATATATTACTATAAATTTCAGAAAAAATAGGAAAAAAGAAATAAACAAAGCCTAAATCACTATACTATAACCGCACTCGTCGAGGAGAGGAAGTAGTAATCGCTAAACTATATATTACTTCCTTTATCTCGAAATTATTATGCAGTTTGGATTTTTATTTTTTTAGTCTAAATTGGACAATAAGTTTGGGACAGAGAGTATAACTTTGTAAATTTTTTTATAACAGAGGAAGTGTTATTTAGTTAATTTTTTGTCGTCGTCTATATCTCGGACTTCATTAAGACCATTTTACATACTGTTAATTATTTTTTTCATCCTGAAAAAGTAGTCCATATTTTTAGTATCAATCTCAAAACAATGTAAATTTTTTTTCATTATTATTATTATTTTTTTTTGAGATAGGGAGAGTAGTAGGTTATACTCTCTCTGTCTTATAAAAATACTACACATTGAGTTTTGAGATGAATAGCCTACATTGAGATTTGAGATAGAGAGATTTGTATTTTATAATACAAATTTTAAAACTCAATGTGTGCTAGTTTTTTCAGAGGCAGACATAATATATATCTTAATTTCGCAATTTTCAACCCTACGGGATAAATATTAGAAAGAAAAAATTTGTGTGAGTGTTAATGTCGTTTTTGTGTGACAATATATACCACATTTTGCGAATCACAATATTTGTCTTGGACTCGTACTACTTGCGAGACATTGTTCAACAAAACTTTGAAAAGATCTATTGCCAATCATATCATACAAGTGGTCAACTATTATAATTGTTGGAAGATAAAAACAACATGACGAGATAAATAATGTTAGAAAATATTAAATGCTCTATTAAATAACCAAATAGATGGATTTTCTTCCTCATTATTTTGTCATCCTTCACATCATCTTCATCACTATGAAACATTAAAATATTTCTTATAAATTATAATATTTCATAATACTTCAAATTTGACAAGAAAAGAAAAGAATATATCATTGAAGTAAGTTTGTTTAACGCCCATCAATCAGAATCATATATAATTATTCATTTGTCAATCATATTTCACTACAATTGTCCAATCAACCGTCAAACTAGTGATCCAGCTAAAAGTTTCAAGCATGAAAGATATGATTGTATTTTTCTTTTCCTTTCGGTCTCATTTTAATAAATTATTTATATTTTGTTTTAGAATACATATAGTAATAGTTTATAGTAAAATAAAATAGTGATTAAAAGATAAATAAATTACACTTTTCTCAAAAGGGATAGTTATGATTTTTCATTTCACTGTATATTTTCACTTTATACATTATTTTCCTTTGTATTGTTATTTTTATAATTAATAAAATGGACAACTAAATAGAGATGAAAGGCATAAAAGGCAAATCAGAGAAAAGAAAATTCAGAAGAAAGAAAGAAATCAAAGAGAGTAAGATAAAATGTCCAGAAATTAGACTGAATTTTCAGAGGGGAGGAATGTGTATCAATGTGAGGAAGCAGGATGGAGGAGAAGGGGACACGACGACCCGTGACGAATAATTTGATTTGGGCCCCTGAGTTACACGTGGCATTCTTTTTTTTTTTCCTCATAAAAAGTTTTTAAAGGGTAGCTATCTTTATTTATTCATGTTTTAACGCCTATCTATGATATATTTATAATCTATAACCCTCATTATAACAAAAAGGTAATGATTAGTGCATGAAAAAAATGACAAGAAATTGATAATAGTCATTCATTCTTAGAACTTTCTATTTAGAGTTTAACCATTTAAGGTTATGGCATAGTTTTAATGAATGACACATCATTCCTAGTAAGTTTTCCTTAATTTTTCTCTGTATTTATTACTACTCATAACAAAAATCACATATTTATCAAAATTCCAAGTGTTGATATTTCTTTAAAGTCTCCTCACTCAAATACAAAAAAAAAAAAGAAAAAAAACAAAAAGCAAAATAAAGGGGGAAAAAAAAAAGAAACTGAAAAATTTTCCTTGAAAGTCTCATCACTCAAATCCAAAAAAAAACAAAAACAAAAAAACAAAACAAAGAAAAAAATACGGGAAACTAAAATCAATTTTTTTGGGGGGATTCTCATTCAAAAAATAACTTTCGGTTCTTCATTTTCATCCATGTTCATGGTAATGAGGAAACTGAAATCAGTTTTTTCAAAAAAATAATAAATAAATAAAAGTTTAGAGTTACGCATGACTTTAACCTAAAACCATTTATTATGATGAATTATGTCGCACTCGAGAAAACCATTCACACACATTCATGTACAGGTGAAAAGAAAATCGAATGAAGATTACCTCCAAATATGAAAATGGGAATCGTCCCTCTTCTTCTTTGATCGGAATCGGAGATTTCCGATGACAATCAACATCAATGACCACAGAGTTTAGAGGGGGCGACCAACATGTAGCCACAATCCTTTAACTACATCTAATCTCCTATTCTGAAACATAATTGTTTACTCAATACGAGTAAAGTGAACTTTTTTCTAACAACGCTTAATTTTTATTTTGCTTTTTTTCGTGCATCTCACTATTTCACATCTTCCTACAATGCAAAAATGGCAGGTTCATAATAAAGAGTGGTGAGTCCACTGTTTGTGACAAATCCTTTTTTGGTGATAAACAAGATGCCAATATATATAGAAATGAGCAGTATCAAATTATTAGGTTTCACCCTCATCCTTATGTGGTTCAATAAATCAAGTTTGTTGTCTGCATTGTTTATGAAAAATGGTTAACTAACGGCTTACTGTCATCTAAATTTTTCTTTCATCTAAATTTTTCTTTTGGTCATATGAATTTCACTGAAAGATTGGATTTAATGATTGTATGTCCTTTTCATCTATTGTTACTGTCATCTAAATTTTTCTTTTGGTCATATGAATTTTTTGTTAACAGTGGGATAATAATTATTTTAAATTTGCTAATTTTATTGTAATGATAATTTTCTGAATTTCTTGAGTTTACCTTTTTCACCTTGAGCTAATTAGCATCATAGCTAACCTTTATCACCCTCCTTTTAAAACTGATTACATAGAAATAACATATTCAATTTTAATATCAAACTCGTGCTATTACAGAGGTCCAGAACCTAATAATTATATTATAACAGTAAATATTTTGCTTATCTCAAATTGAAACCGATATATATTTTGTTGGTAAAAGAAAGGAAGCTATCAACAAATTTAATCAAGTTACAATTTTTTTAATATATTATATATTCACTGTCCGAAGGGATTGTTCCGATTAATCAAGTTACAAAATCTGGATAAAAGACAACTTATATCCACAATCGCCGTCGACTTCAAGGAGGCCATATGGATTTTAGTATAGCACACTATATCTACGCGGTGGTTGGATTTCATAATTTCACCACAAATCATGTATTTGCAGCCACGAAGGCATTATATCACCACTGAATTTCTTTATAGTTCGTATAGCCTGTTCTAGTATGGGACTATACCACATTATAATATTGACATTATACATTTTCTACGACAGTTTATTAAACACCAAATCATTCAAAAGATGCAATATCATAAGACCATGTGACTAGGCTGTATTAACTTCTATGTTTCAAACACTTGAATCAAAGAATTAGTAGGTCACTACTCACGAAAGAAGCAATAAAATTTGAACTACTCTCGATAAGATTATCTTTACCAAAGATAAATAAATAAACATAAATAAATTTTGTGCATGAATTGTTTAATACATTGACTACTTATTATATAAAGTTATGGTGATTTTGTCATCCAATAATCTTATACAATTTCCACTTTCAAAGATTGCAAATCATGCGAGAAAATTTTAAAAATAGTTTATCAAAGAACTTGAACTATCTGCTTTAAGCCACACAACTAATGGGACCCGAGGGAATCGAGTCGTGCTCAAGTTGTTAGGGCGTTATACCTTTAACCATAAGGTTGAGGGTTCGATTCCTACAGTGGATGCGGGAAACAGGTAACTGACCAATAGCCAGCTGAAGCATGTAGAAGGTCTGCCATAATCGGTCACGGAGGACCGGACACGTCGAGCAAGTGGCGCATACGAGTGGAGTTTCCTCATAATAGTACCATCCTTTCCCCAAAAGGTTCTATCCCCGTTGTAACAGTCTAGTTACCTCCAAAGCACCAATGGACTTCGCGATAATTTGTAGCCTTAATATATTTCCCGTTTATTAAAAAAATTGTAATATTACAATTTTTTTAATAAACGGGAAATATATTAAGGCTACAAATTATCGCGAAGTCACTAACAGACTACTGTGGTGGCGATAACGGGCGAATACGAAACTTTAAATATAACCCATTATAGATGCGGATTTGGGACGACGTGGATTAATAGACTAACATAATTACATTTATAAATTTGTCAATAATATTGATTTGGTAGTGAAAACACGTCTTCTCATTGTATTATAATCTTAAATCTTTTTCACTTTTTATCAATAAAAATGATTGAGTTCCTTGTGCATCGTATCATCAATTGAACTGAAAAAGATCCTAAATGTTAAACTCATTATCGGTTATGTAAAGACTAAAGAGGTGGTAGAAAGACGTAATGCTAGGCGGTGTAGGACACGGGAGATTAAGGCGGTGTGGAAAGAAAAAGAAATAAATAAAAGAGGGATGAAAAGCAAATGCAAATGTGGCTGCTGCCATTTTTTGGGAATCTATCAAAGTCCTGCATGCACTGCATTCTGCATTTCTGCAAGCAACAAAGAGAAAAGGCATCCCCTTCATTCCTCCTTTCTTTTCTTTTCTTTTCTTTTCCCTACTTTCTCTCTCACTCATCTCAGATAATGTAGCTACAGAGCGTACTCCATACTTCCTGCCTTATAAGTATATAAAACTCAGAAAATAAATAAATACTTCATCCGTCTCATTTTCATAATTCACTTTATAAGACTAAACAATTCACCATAAGTAAAATGATAACAAAATACAAAATACTCCAATCTAATAAAATATCTAGATCACTTGTCTCTCTCTCACATAACGGGTGGAGCTCGTAAACAAAATTCACCAGTTACGTGCGAGTGAGACAGTGGTCCTTAGACTGGAGGATCTTAATAATTCGCTCTCATAAAAACAGAAAATATTTATATGTAGGGAGCAGTGGTAATTAAATTGAAGAATGGGGTGGAGATAAATGCTGCTGGCTACCTTTTAGCTTACTGATGCTGGAATGGAAGTACGTACATGTTATTCGTACGTACTTTGCTCTGCAGTATCCATCCTTCCACCTTCTACATATAATTTATTATGAATATATTGCTTCTGTGCAGCTTCCATGATTCACCTTTTCCGTGATAAATTCTACCCTGGATTGCATGTACGTACTGTTCAACTTCAATCCTCAATCGTATATTTTGCGTTTTGAGAATTATTACTGTAGTCAATTAAGCATATGTATTAATCTCACAAAGTTCTCGATGGTCATGACTCATGAGTACTCTTTCTAAATAATTGTTTTGAGATGAAAAAAGTATAACTGATTAGAAAGGAGCTCTCCATTAATTTTGTGGACGCCATATATAGATGCATAATTGCATAATTTATTACAGATGCAAGGGAGAGAAGAGCATTCAAATAACCTTAATCGTATTTTATTCTGAATCTTAAAAACATTTTAATAAAATGGACAATATTTATTCAGACACGTGGAGTAATGAATGGCAAATGCAAATAATCTCCAATTAATATTAAGTAGGACCAACGTCGTCATTTTTCCACATATGATTTAATTAAGATTTTCTCGTAATAATAAATATATACTCCTTCCGTCCCACACAAAAATAATCCATATTGAGTTTTGAGTTTTGTACTGTTTTTAATACAAATTTGAAAACTCAATGTAAACTATTTTTTTGAGACTGAGGTAGTATTAGATATGTTGTTTTAATGTTTTTATATTTGGACGATGTTCATCGTTAAATAATAATCACTCACTTAATTATAGGCACCGCAATATTGTATATGTACTATTGTAATTTGTGCCCTCATTTTGTTAGGAGCTGTAAATTATACGAGTAGTACCGTAACTTTTGGAGTAAATTAGTAGAATCCGATGGCCCCCATGTATAGTTGGGTCAATGGTCAAAGCAACTGGAGTGAAATGAATCATTCCGCACGTTCGCGGTTTGTCCCAGCTCTCAAATGGAGTCCTTTTTTGACTAATGTTATTATTACAACATGATCATCACTTCCACTTGACACAACCAAAAATAAACAAAAATCACTTCCCGGCTACGCTGATTTTTCCTTGCCCACCCGAAACCTTTTATAATTTACTCTCTTCATAAATCATAACCTTATCTTAAGTTTAAGATTTTGATAAAATATACGCAATGTGGCTTCTTTTTTGTGGTTATACTAGGTACACATTATAACCGTATTTTGTTATTTAAGGTGTTTGGTCTCATATCTAGTGTCTAGTTACAATATTACAAGTTTGCTTGTCATAACTTAACTTGTGGTGTAAGTTCATAAAAAAGGTTAAAAGCGGAAAGCAATCCAAGGTGAGAAAGTGTCACGTGACAAGGATTGTGAATCTCACGTTGGAAGCACGAGAACATGTGAATCAGTTAATAAGTAAGGTGGTCTCAGAACCCATTAACTTGAACTTTTGAGTTTAGATGGGTCTTATCTTACTTATTGAGTTTCATGTCGGATTTTTTTCTCTAGATAAATCCCCAACAGAAAGGAGTAGAAAACTACTAAGCTCCATATGCTTCATTTGGTTAGGCATCAGAAAAAATTTTCTGATTTGCCGTAAAGGACCGCCATGGCTTTGCGGCTGTTTACACCGCTGTCGCATTCCGACTACATTATGATAGGTTAAAAATGGCCGGAAGGAGGGCTGAGTACTGACAAAAAGTGGGCGGTGGAGTAAAACTCACATGACTCTCTTTCTCTCTTGAGTGTTCAATCTCCTTGGCTCCTTCAGCTTCAATTCAGGCCACACGTGCACTCTCAAAACAAAAGGAGGTGAAAAAAGAGAAAAAGAAAACGTTGATTCATCCTTCTGATTTCATCAAAGTGGATATATTTAGATGTATGGGATTATTTTAACTTTTTTTTCATCGGGAAATCGCAAAAGGAGGATGATCCTTATTTGTTGATCCTTCCAAGCAACGTGTCTATTCCAGAAAGCATGCACATGAATAAAATTCAGCATAGCCACCCTGATAATCATACCAAATGTATATGTACTGTTTTAAGTATCATTCAAGCTTTGTTCCCTACTGCATTGCTCTTGATTTTTAAACTATAATAATACTAACATAAGGAAAACTTGAAACAAACTAAAGGAAGCTCATTCCCGAAAGTACTTCATTTTGAGGAGATAGTTTGGACTTTGGACAGGAATCAGCCCACATGGAAATCTTAAGCTTAACCGCAGGAAGTGGACTTGTAATGATTCTCATCAATGGTTGAGTAGATTAGTCCTTCCGATTCTAAGGTCTCGATAACCTCCCTGCACAAACAAGAACACAATAAGCATTTACTAAAATGACTGTAATTTTTAATACACAGAGATACAGAGAGATGATCAAGAGAAAGTGACGGACGAGATCTTATCCATTGACAGTTTGAGATTGCTGGCGATTTCATTCTTGTGTACTCCTTTCTCCTGAGCCCTGCAATTATAGGCAAATAGATATTCAATATCAGTAAGACGCACAACGGACCCTGGTAAACATACATGGCTTAAGGTCTTATGCACGTAGTAAACACAATGAATTGATGATAGTACTAGGTCCTTTTCAACTTGAGGGGTGTCCATGAGAGGACATTATATTCATTTATGTTCAGGACTGTTTTAGTTGGTTACATAGCTGTTCCATAGTTTTATGAGACTTACTGAGACATGGGTCGTTCCAGATACTCCAGCACCATTTGATCAATGCCTTTGTGTCCATTCGTGCTTTGTTGTCCAGAGAACTGATGGATACAAAGCTCTAATCAGCACTAGATTATATGATCAAGAACCGACAATTTGAAAGAATATTAAAGTGTACTTACATGATCTGAAAATGAATTTTGAACTCCAGTCATAGTTGTGCTAACTGCTGGAGTGGAACTATGTGGCTGTGAGGAAATAGTGACACCATTCTGCTCATCAAAGCAAGTGACTAAGTGTCATATCTCAAGCTAATAGATGAATCAGTTAAAAGTATACATATGCATAAAAATGGTGGAAAGAAATTTTAACACGACAAAATTAGAGAAATTAATACCTTCTTGGAGATGTAAGTATGGTAATGTATGCAAGAAAGAAAATGACATGAAACCTCATCATGATTTGTCACAGGCCTGAAATAGAGAAAATAAAATTGTCATTTCCCATAAAATGCAAGGGAGCATCAGTTATTTTACTGGCTAGACCTAAATTACATAGTGGAGTGGATACATGAGAGAGCTGAATGAAACTGGAGCTTCTTCAACAGAAAAACTCAATCCCAACTAAACAGAATCTCTCTCAAAGTTTTTTATTCTCTTTCACCCGCAGGCAAAAATCATTTCACATAATCATGAACAAACTGGTACGACATCATTTATAAATTGTGCAATCTGAAAGATGTGAATCGGCTGACAGCTAAATTATGACGTGCAATTTTTATCACTATAAGGAAATGATGGAGAAGAGGCAACTAAACAACTTAGGTTTTGGTAGCCTAGGTTTCAATCACCAACTACAATAATTGATAAGAGAAGTAAATGTTGCACACCTGATGGCAAAGACTTCTATTTGCTTGTTTCCTTGAAAGGCTTTCAAAAGTCCATGTACACGAACGTATGACCCGTCACTATGGTCAAGGATATAAAACTGTCAAGTTCATGTGCAAAAACAATGTGACAATAGATAAATAATTTAAATTAGATGTCTTACGACAATAGGTCGACTTCACTGGTATCCACGGTATCATTAACCCTGAGCAAGATTAAGGGAACACGCATTAGAGCCAAGAATGTACATCATGTTCCTTTGTTTATTCTTCTGTCAAGGAATAGTAAATAAAGGCCACGCACTTATATTAAACTTGTGCAAAGTCAGAAATATTGACTCCATATTGTCACTAAAGTGAAGCTTAATCAGCAGTCACAAAGACTGACAAGTAATACCATATTTGTATCAATCATATCTTTGAAGTAAGCAAGAGCTTACGAAAGGTACATCACTTTGTCAGTCCAATAACATTCCTATGCAGAACAGAAAACTAAGCCAACAACTGATCTCCTGAGTTGAATAATAGTGCCAAACAGGAAAAAGAGAAAACAATCACATTTTCCTCAAATAGCAAACTGCTCAAGTAGTGTAAATTACTAGGACTCAACTCTCAAGCTTTTTTCATGTCAAAAAAACTGATTGGAAGTAACAATCATATTACTTAACATATCCAGGTTTTACATTTGATCAATAACCTAGTCCTCGGCAGGAGAAACCCAAACTTCACGAAATGATGATAATGTATATAAATCTCAAACATAATACTTTGCTTCTATAATTAACCATGTCCGAATCATGCATACGAAATAATTGCAAGGCTAATTAAGAGCATCTATAGAACAGATAACCAACAAAAGAAAGAACTGCTGAACTTTCAAGATGCTGGTGCACATGAAAACATTTGACTGCTCCATTTGTAGGCAAACTTAGAGAAAATAAGCCAATTATGTTTTGATCCAATTCACTGCACAAATCAAGCCGATCTTGAAAAAGCGTGTCTTACAGAAAACTAAAACTTAAAGCATGCTTCGCAGAAGTTTTAGGTAAGGCACACATTACATTTAATTAGGAGGACCAAGGCACATTAAGGCGCCAACGAACAAACCTACAACTTGACTTGGACTTGGTATCGAGTGAAGAAAAGTATAAAAGCTTTCCAAGTCCAAGCCAAGGTGGAGATTTGTTAATTGGCACGCCAATGTCACTTGGCCCCTCAAATAAAATTTGGTGCATTTCTTGACTAGAAACTAATTGGCATGCATTGGAATCATACTTTGCTGGACACAATCTCCAAAATAAAAAATTTGAGCATTGGATGGAGACACGTAGGCTAATTTGCTATGGTCTATCAATGCATTGAGGGAGCTCACATGCTAATGAGATCAATCTAGAAGCCTTTTTTATCTAAGCTTTAGCAGCACCACATATACAACAAAAACCTCAAATTAGAGGTTTCAGATTAAAGATCTTTCACTCATCTTTTGTAAAATATCTAGAGCGGCTAGTGAAGTATTGGTTTTTATACAACCATGGACATAGGTCACATAAATCATAGTATCTCATTCCATTTCCCTTCTACTATGTACTGTTAACTTTCTGGGTTATTCAATACTAAAACATAATTTTGATTCCCATCAAATTATCACACAAACAGAACAAAATATATAGATAAAGATTCATACCATCTGTGACAATTAATACGACCGGTACCATCATCAATCACAAAGGAGACATCGGTGACCCTCTGAGATTTTTCAAATGCCATTCCTACCAGCATCACCTGAAAATCCAAGATAATTAATCAAATCACGACCCCATTAAGCTAAAGATCCAATCTTTGAGAACTAAAACTTGAAAAAAAAAAAAAAACAAACAAACAAACAAACAAACAAAAAAGGAACCCACATGTTTCACATCAACACCGTCTATGACAAAGGTCGCTTTGTCATCGCTAGGAACAGCATCGCTGATTTGCTTCACCGTCACCGGTAGCATGGGCTGCGCATCTCGACTCTGATTTCATTTTCCCAACAGGAATCCGGTAAGCAAAAGAAAGTAAAAATTGGGTAATTTTTTTCATCATAAACAGAGAGAAATTAGAAGAAGTACCTTAGCGGAAGAGAGGGAGCCATCGTTGTTTTGAGTGGCGGAGAATCCGCCGGCGGCGTCCATCTGGGTGCTGGAGAACATTTTTTTCCTTTTGGGTTTTTGTTTCTCCTTCAAATCTTTCCCTTCAATTTGATTATGATAAAACTTTATGAATGTCTACTAATTTCTGGGTATGAAATTCCCGCCATTTCTTCCCCGTGTTTTCCCGCTAAATTGAGAGGGCTGATGAGACTCGTGAAAGACTGATGAAAAAAAATGTTATAGGCCCATGACCCTATGGGCTAAGTCAAGAAATCTATTGGGCCCCCAACAGTGGTGTTTTTGAAAAGGTCCTAATAGTAGTGTTAATTCTGGGAATTTCTCTCTTCAATTCCATATTATCAATGGCTTTAATCTGGGAAGACTCTTCGTTTTTTTTTTTTTTTTTTTCTGAAGATGATCTTCGTTTTTTTTTCCTATAGAATTAGACTCCTACTCAACCTTAATTGGCGTGTTTTGATTGGACATACCTGACATTGGAATAAAGCCGTCGTGAATGTCTAATCAAAATTCAGGTTTTCGTGTTCAGTTGGAGAACATATTTTAGCAACTCCTCCTTCTGCGCTCACAAGTTTTTAGAGTTAGATATAGCTAATCTACCAAGTACTAGTAGGATGTAACTAAGCCAACGACTTCCCTTGTAATGAAAAAAAAAAAATTGCCTTTAATTTGTTTATAATAACTTATCCTAAGTCCTATCATTTGGTGTGATTCTGCTTCAATTACTAATGAAAATTGAACCAACGTTTAGAGTAGCTGCTCTTTGCGGATTCAGACATTACTTAGACTTAGTTGGCAAACTTTCTTTAGGCATACAAGACGATGAAATAATGATGTTATGGATGTCTCTGCAAAATTTGGTCTTTCTTGCCCATTAGAGGAACATCTTTTATCTACGCCTCCTCCTAAAGCGAGGAAATGTGTAGAGACAGATAGATCGGCGTCATCCCGACCCATTTGGGATCTTTTGTAACCAAAGTCATTAGGCTTCCTACATATAAAGAAGAAAAAAAAAAAAAAAAAAAGGGTAGCTGCTCTTTATGATTTGAGTAAGTACGTGAAGAAAGGAAATCTGATCATCAAAATTAGTGACAAAGAAAAGTGAACTTGTCCAAGTACTGGAAGTCTCAAGATAATCTCGATGATAGAGAGAGTTTGAACTTCTTCCTTTTTTTTTTATAATTAGTCAAATATAGTTTAAAACTTGACCAAAAAAAAATTGTAATTAGCTAGTTGTTGAACATCTTTCCAAAATTTGTATTATAATAACCAATTTGTATAATTGTAAATATTGCACTGTAAAATTCTTTTACCAATGAATTCCGAAGGTGCGAATGCTGAATATTCAAAAAATAGTTATCAAGCGAATGAGGTGTTGGTTCAATAACAAAATCACTCTTACTCTTAAAAAGAGATCATGAGTTCAAATCCCATTCGAACAAGAGTGAGGGTCCTTTTTTTAAAAAAAGAGTGAGAGATGACTCTAACCTTGACAATAGGTACCTCTAGAGGGTTTGTTATGTCAAAGTCACTCATGAACTCCCGATTTCGAACCCGAGCTTGTCACCCCGGGCTTGCCTATAGTAATTTTTCTCCCATTGTGGTTTGCAAGTTATTGCAATGAGCGTGGATTTATCTATTTTTGGTGGGGTTCCCGACGTTAAAAAAAAATATATCATTATCAGGATTCAGGACAAATGGTTTTACATATCTGGTTTTTTTTTTTTTTTTGGGTGTGTGAATTATTATTACAGGTTACAAGAATATGACACAAAATACTACAAGGTTGATGGATGGAAACAGAAGTAACCACCCAAAAAATCCCTTCTAAATTTGGAAACTTTGACCAAACTATTTGATCTGGGGACAGAAACGTTTGAACTTGGGGAGGAGATTGATGATGATGATGAACAAGACCGGCCGCCGGCGATTGAACCATTTGACTCGACACATTTCCGATCATCATCGACCAAGCAGCCAGATACTGTTGCATTGTTGTCAAGTCTCAAGCACCTAATTCCTCCTACCTTTTCAGTTCCCTGCATTTTCTTGTTGGTAATCCAGAACCAAATTTTTACCATCTTTGAGCTTCTACTACTTTTCTCTGTTTCCTCATCAGAGTCATTGAGATTCGGAAGTGTTAGTCCTAAACTCTGAACCGCAGGCGGTGGACTAGGGGGCGGAATGAGCTCGTTTTCGGGCGGATTCATCGGTGTTCCGGGCTGCATTTCCCATTTGAAAGGGATCCCATCAGAGCTTCGGTAGTATGAACGAAAAGAATGCCCAACTGATGATACTCTGGGCAGAATTTTTCCCACCAAACAACCATCATTTTCTACTGCAAATGCTGCCTTGTGGATTCTGCAATAGTACACTTTCCTGCTTCCTTCATCCTGCAATTGATTTTGGCCAAACAACCAACAAATTATTAATCAGAATCCATGAAAAATTGATCCCATCATCTATGGTATAATGGGTCTTCAGAGCAAAAGTTTGGTTTATACAAAGACTAAAATGTCCAAATGGTCCCTTATATTTGGGCTTGATTTTACGTCCCTAATATTAATATTTTAATATCGTAGTCCCAAACATTATATTTTGACACTTTTTTAGTCCTATTTTATTGTTTCGGCCACTTTTCCTTCCAACTCGATATTGACCGGTAGTTGACTTGCCGGAATTAAGAGTATTTTTGTCTTTTGACTTAATTTGAACTTACATTACAATTTAAATCATTAAAAATATCATAAAATTCACATTTAATTGTTTAATTGCTAAAATATTATTCATTAATTTAAAATATTATTATAAAATTTAAAACTTACATTATTTTTAATTTTTTTTTTCTATTTATCATTTATGCTGGATACAAAATAAATATTAATTACGTTTCATTTTTAACTCCATATCACTCAAAAATTTTACTGCACTACACTAACTAATTCAAAATTTAATTTTTTGTTTAAAAAGAAAAAGCAAACTAAATTTTTTATCTGAATTTTTACCTACCAACTTTTTATTCGGTCGAAGTAAAAAATCCAGCGGGCCCAAAGGGAAGAAAATTAAGTGGGCGAAAATCCGGATAAAAAATGTTTTATTTTAATTTATAGTTTGAATTGGAGATATAATTTAAAATGTGGATTTAGTGAAAATTTAAAAAATTGTTGGGATAGAAATTCAAATAAAATAATATTATCTATACACCACCACCTCCATACTCCACCGACGCCGTCCGCTACCGGACCACCTCCTACTGCCACCGGACCGCCATCAGCCGGCCGGTCACCGGCCGCGGCGGCATGAGGTGGTCTGGCGGCAGGCAGCGGTGATGGTGTAAAACTAATATTATTTTATTTGAATTCCTATCCCAACAACTTTTTGAATTTTCACTAAAATCACACTTTAAATTATATCTTCAATTCAAAGCAATAACTAAGCAAAAAACTTAAATAAACTATTTTTTATCTGAATTTCACCCCACAATTTTCTTGAATTTTTTTAAAAATTAATTTGAATTTTTAATTAATTATTATAGCGCGGTAAAATTTTAGAAATAACTCAAGATTTATTGTAGCTGTCAAAGTAAAAAATCTTGGTTTTGTTTTTTTTTTTAAATTTGAATTTTGAATTATTTATTGTGAGTCGGTAAATTTTTAAAGTTACAGTGGACGGTTAAAAGTGCAACGTAATTAACATTTATTTTAGTAAAGAAAAAGATAACTTTGAAAATAATTTAAATTTTAAAATAATATTTTAAATTAATAAATAATATTTTAATAATTAATAATAAATGTGAATTTTTATAATATTTTTAATGATTTAAATTTTAATGGAGGTTTAAATTATATAAAAAGATGAAAATACCCCTGATTTCGGCAGGTCAACTGTCGATCAACATCGAGTTGGACGGAAAAGTGGTCGAAATAGTGAAACGAGACCAAAAAAGTTTGAAAACATATTGTTTAGGACTATGATATTAAAATATTAATGTTAGAGACATAAAATCAAATAAGCCCAAATATTAGGAACTATTTGGACATTGTAGTCTTATACAAAACTTGTTTTTTACTACTATACAGTTCATTGCTCATTAACATGCATGCATGAGTATGATAAAAGACTATTTGTTTGAAAGTTTGACTTGATTACGCTTTAATTGTTACATAATATTATTTTTTCTCTGCGTATAGTACAACAAACAGGACGATCAATTTGAAACGGAGAAAACACTTACTAACCTCGAATTCGATTACCAAACATAGTTTAGTGGACTACTTCTTGGTAATGGAAATGTGGTTGGTGAAACTTTAACTTAATAATATATGGAAGAATTAAGACTTTTTGAGTCCTAACCTCGATTCTTGAATTATTAATTTACTGGGCTCAATGTTCGTTCTTCAATCACAAATTTCAAAACAGGAGAATGGCAAAGTCAAAATGATCCATGAAAAGATTTTAGAAAACTTTACCAAACATGTTGAGTGGTTGACAACAACGAAGTAAGAACGAAGATTAAAATAATGAAAGTGAAAAAATAAGCTGAAGAAATTGAAGGAAAAAAAGATGTGTAAAATATAATCTTGAGACGAACCAGGATTTTGGAGATGTTCCAAGGACTGCAGCAAAATGAACCTTCAAGAAGTTCCCCACTAACAACGCCTGATGATTCCACAGCATTACCATTTGAGGAGCTTGAAGATAAGGAAGAGGAAGAAGCAGTAAACGTGTTGTTGAAAGATGAGGCTACAAAATCTCCTTCAGAATAATCTTTATCTTGTATGTTTGGATCCGACTCTTTAGATGCTTGAGCTCGAGTTTTCTTATCTTTGTAGATAATCTTGATCTTCTTCCAGAACCAGGCCTTTGAGTGATCTAGTTCATCAGTAAGATGATCTACACAAGGCTTAGGCAACCCCAAGCTTAGCACCTGCGGAGGAGGACTAAGGGGTGGAATTGCTTCTTCTTCTGGCCGGTTAATCGGAGTCCCCGGCTGCATCTCCCAGTTGAAAGGAACACCCTCAGGTTTCCGGTAATATATACGCGAAGATTGGCCAAGCCCGATGGAGGGTTCTCGCGCTAGAACCCGATTGATGGAGATGGCATCACTGCCTTGAAGCAGTGAAATTAGCTGCTTCTTCTCGGCTCCGGTTTTCGCCTCCATTTCTCTTCTTCCAAACTAAACCTGAAGAACAAAAATGTGGTGAACTATGGAATGAGAATGGAAGGATGTTTAGGTAGTGGTTTAATAAGGTTTGTACAAGATGTATGAATGAGGTTGTTTTAGGAGCAAAATATGAAGTTGTTAGAGTTAAGACGTTGACCATGCACACTACTAATGAGAGGGGAAAAACTTATAAAGATTATATAGAGAGTGGTTGAACAATTAAGCATCCTTGTTCAAAGCCGAAAGAAAGGAAAATAAGGCACATGATCCTGTTATTATTTCGTGCTCTGTGAAAATGAATGATTGTTCAGTCTCTCCGGGGTTCTGGTAAAAATATCATTTTCATGTTTTGATTTGTACCCTAAACCCCCCTCCACTGGCATCTATGTGATTTGTTACCGTGTTTCTTTCGAGTGTTACTTTCCTTTTTGTAGTCGACAAGCAAAGAGAAGAGAGGCTTTTCTGTTAAGGTTACGTTAAAACCATATTGGCCATGGTTTCAAGTTAAATTTCACGTGCTATGGCCATACCCTTAAGATAAAGAGCTGTTTAACCTAGTTACTCTACTAATCAAGCCAGTTTTTGTGGAACTTCAAAACCCTGGATTATCTTTACAAAACCGACCATGCAAGTTCTACTAAGTTCCTCAAACCCAATGTCAGAATGATTCAGTGAATAGGGTGCACCTTTCTTGCTTTGCAAAGGAATCTAAGTGAATTAAATAGGATTGATGTGCTGACTTTCTTCCCCACCAAAGTTCCCATAAAACTTCAAACTTGATCATCTATCTATAATATAGGTTGACCCTGAATGTATATGCTCCGTCAACTTACCAACACCAATGGAATTAGCATCTTTAACCTCCAGGGTTGCCATACCAACTAACAACCTGCCCCCGAGGTGACCCACCTCAGGACGGTTCAATAGATCAAACTTCAAACGCTCCCTTTTTTTTTTCCAGCCTCTTTGGCGACTCTTCTGAAACTCCCTATGACCGGCTCCGTCTAAACAGAACCTAATGGATTCTTCAGATTGGCAGTGTCCGTCCATACACATAGGTCCGCCTACCTCCCAACACCCCTTCCCCGAAATGCGAAAGATGCAAAGGGAGAGGAGACGTAGGCAAAAACTGGTACTAATGTCACAGTTGAATGAAGCATCCATACATGGATGATACTAGCCATTAGATAAGAATGGCATGAGTAAGTGTGTCAAGAATCGTGTCTCATTAGCATATTCACACAAACATAGCAACCTCCTATTACATTACAGCTAAGAACCTTGTAATAACACTAGTTAATAAGGAGAACAAGGCAACTAGGACGATAACATTGCCAATAAAAGTACATACGACATTTTCTAGGAGCTGAAACCATTGCGACCAGCTCCAGCTATCTAAGGCAGCCTTAATCCACATGAGGGAACTCGGGCGTTTCAAGTCCAGGCTATGATAAGCCTGATACATGTGCACAGGTAGTATCTTTCGCCTTTCAGCGCGACTTGGTTGTTCCTTTTACGCATTACTGCCAACAAATTTACAAATCACATTTAAGTACTAATTGTGAACCAGTGTTGCATCAATCTACAGGTTTTGGCTATAGCCATGATATGTCGTATCAGGATTTCTGAAAAATAGCAATTGAGGAGCACAATACCAACCATTCAAAGCCTTAGATGCCAGCTTAATGAATTGCAATTCAAACATGGTTCCATAACTATGCCATAATGACTGAAGGGAAGAGATGTCAACTGTTTTATACCTGAGATGGTGATGAGAGGAGTAAATCCCTGTCCAAGTTTAAACCTCCGCTTAATCTTCGGCTGCAGAAGTACACGTGTTAAACAGCTGTCATATAACAGCCAATTTTCTGTAAGGAGCTATTTTTCAGATACTTGCATCAATTACCTTGGTTTCTCAGATTTAGCAAGATGCTTTGACATGATGGAGGCCTGCACATAAATGAGATTTGGAGGTTGGCTGTCCATAACAGAAAAATATAAGACCTAACAAAGGCATTGTAAATAAGATCCTAACTAAATGAATTATGGACAAACGCGACAAGAAATTAGCAACAAATTTGAGGAACAATTTCTAGGATGCAAAAAGCTACAAGACATAGAATAAGGGAACTCGTAATTATACTAGAATATAGAAAACAGCTAGAATCTGTCACTTCATAGCTTATTGAAAATAGAATCAACAAGTATGGTAATGATCAGATTGAAATTTCTAAGTAAGCAAGCTTATGCAGTCAGACTGATCTAAATGTGGTTTCGCCTTTCACAAAGTTGGCTTTTGTTTATTGGTCGAACATCATCACTATCAGAAGAGTTGCCTAGCAGCGGATTGAAAGAAAAAAGTAATTAAGTGTCGCATAACCAGTGATCCTTAATACCTGCTCTTGAATTATACTTCTTGCCTCAACAAGTTGAGCTTCCAGCTCCAGCTCTCTCTCTGTTGCTTCAGACGTTACTTCAGCACCATGCTGAGCATCTTGAATTTGAACCATGCGCTCCTTCAAGTTTGAGAGCAAAAATTGAAGACTAGGATTCTCAATTGTATAGCAATACACTAAAAACTGCATATTATAAACTGTACCTTGATGGAGGCCATCTTGTTCCGTAAACTTTCTTCTATTTGATCTCTGGCCATGTGGAGGGGCAGGTCAAACATATCCTGAGAAATCACAAACTCTCAATTTTGAAGTCCCATATCATGAGAAGACTTATTATCCATATTTGACTACTACCAACACTCTGCCATACCGTTCTTCCACCTAATGGAGATTGTGAGGGGTCAACTTCTGGCCTTCCATTAACACCAGATTGCTTAGATGCACCATTTGGTGCATTGAAGAAATCACGCATGTCCACCTGGTTGAAGAATATCACACATTACATAGCAAAAAATGAACACAAATGAAATTTCTAGACCTACTTCAAAGGAAGAGTCATTTAGATGGTGAACAGTAGGATTATATCGCAATCCCCAAGTTCAAATTTAGCGTATCGATACTGACAGAGTTACTCAAACTTTTATCTAAAAATTGCCAGGAGACAGTAAACACCTATAATGTCTCATCAATGTCATATCATTTCTGGAGCTCAGTTAATTGTTTCTCACTCTGGCTTATCAAGCTAACCACCACCCAGTCTCTTGAGAGATTCCCAGGGATATCTGAATTTAACTTAATACTTCTTATAAAAGCATGTGAGTACTACCTTGCACATAATAGATAACAATCACCAACACCTTCCATCCTATTTGACTGAATTGATTACAAAAGACCTTCTAGTAAAAAGCTTGACAAACCTTTTCCCTTCTTCAGCAATCTTTCTATAAATCATATGCTTAAGACAGATTTTAACGACTCTAACATCTACATCAGTTAGTGAGACAGTAGGCAGACTCTCCCGATGTAATTTATAGCCCAAGATGCTATAACTCCTGAATTTGTAATCCCATATCACACAGATTTTAGAATGTCCTCATTTTATGGATGACAAGAAAGACTAATAGCTTCAATTTTAGCAGTTACCTGCATTGAGCGTAACAGAGCCCTCAGATCAGCATTCTCCGCCACTAACTCTTGATTCTTTGCTTCATAGGCATCCACCTAGAAGTAGGATATTGCGTAAATAACTAAGGTAATCAGTAAAGAAGGGAACTTAACTAATTAGACTGGAGTACTCACGATCTTTTTATAAAAGTCATTATCAGCCTTCTTTCCGTTCCAAGTACCACGCTGCCGGCCTTCTTTCTGCTTGGCATAAATCATGACAATCATTCATTACATATTCTATGTAACTCTCTTTGATCCTATGGGTCCACAATTACCTGAAGTAAATTCATAATTTCCATTCCCGATCTAGATTCCTTCTTTTTCTCCATCAGCACTTGGTTCAGCCTTTCCTGTGAATAAAGTACAAACACTTTGACACTATAAATTTTGCACGATGCTAATGAATCAACAGTACAAATCCTTCACTGGTCACAAATTCAGAGAATGAAAACAAAAAAATTATGGTATTACCTGAAGCTTTATGTATTCCTTTTCCTTTTTCTTCATCTCATGTATTTGCTGAGTTCTAACTTGCTGTTAACATAAGAGAAAAAAGAAAATTTTAGTTAAGAGATTTATGGTATCCAGCAGCAATAAAAGGTAATACATAAAAAAACAGCTGCAAACTCCAGTGACCTGATTCCCGATAACCATCCTTTGAAACTCATCTCGCTCTTGCTGCAACTTTTCAATTTGCGTCTTCAATCCTGCAGCAGTTTTGGCATTCTAACCAAGAATATTGCTTGTTACTTTGCCATATCTTCTGAGTAACTAGACCAATACTTCTAAGATAATGACTATCCTACTTAAGAAAATTCTTACCGTTCTAGTAATAGTAGCTATCTCTCTATCCTTGGATGCTATCTGTTCCTCCAACCTCTCCACTTTAGCTTCTAGTCTAGAAATGTCTGATAAAAGCCTACAGGAAAACATGTAGTCAAAGCTTAGTCACAGTATCTCTAGAAACACAATTAAAGCCAGCGAGAAACTACCCCTTTCAGGTAGAGAACTGCATTGGCGCATTCCATCTCTAGGAGAAATATCATAAATGAATTAATGACGACGAAAGGGCTCCACTACAATATTTGCAATGCAATCAAGATGAGCATTTTCCCCCCTTTTCTTCCAACAAGTTACAGATGCAGTTGTCACAGTAAGAAGGTGAACCAGTTCACTTATTCTCATAACCCTGAACTCAACTTCCACATTATAGAACAAGTTCCAAATTGAGGAACCTTATCGATCACTGGTTTTTCTAGTCGAACAAAACCAGCAAATAAGCACTTATAATCAACCACAGCCTAAAAACAAATAGAAGGAGATGAAAGAAAACCAACCGTTGCCTCTGCTCATTAGCAGACTCCCTAAACTCAATATCCCGTTGCCTTTGCTGCAACAATGCGTGTACACAGTTGCAAGTCCTAGCAATCGACACCTGATCACAGAACATTCAAGCACCCATGAATTGAGGGTAAATTCCTACAACAACTTTAAAAGGAAAAAAAAAAACAAAGACACACACACACACACAATTGCAAAATGACGTACAGGGTCATTGGCGAAGAGATCAAGGGAGGCCGAAAACCCGAACGTGACTAGGGTTTGATTCAAGTACTTGGCACAGTGCTCGAGGTTGTTCACATCCGCAAACGCCTCGCTGAAAACAACCAAATTTCATCCCTCAAAATCATCCACATTGTAGAGAGAAAATTAAAAATCAAAAGTTAAAGAAGCAAAAAAAACACCCAATCTGCTATCATTTCCCTCTACACTTCCGAACTTTACCTGATCCCTAAACTTCCCGCCTGCATAGATGCCCTCTGAAAAAATTCCAAAGAAAAGCAAAATCAAACCACATTTTTAAGACAAAAACCGGAAAAAAAAAAAGAGTAGTAGAAACTAACAGCAGGATTCAGTAATGGAGAAGGAAATGGACTTACTCGGAGATCGAGTTCTGAGTCTGTGGGAGGCATTGATGATACCCAAGCTTACAGATTAACCACGTTAAACAGAGAAGAAAATATGTCTCTTTCAGTGTCAGTTGAATACGTGAAGACGAAGAAGGGAAGAAGAAGTAGATCTGACAAATAATCTGAGAGGAAAAGAAAAAAATGGGAGGAATAATTTTGAAATTAAAGAGAAAGGAACGAATGATTCAAACGGAATGATGGTCGCTGATTTTCTGATAATGGCGCTGTGCTGTGTTTCAGATTTTTTTTTATATGGGATAAAGTAAGTAAGAAAGAAATTGAAAAAGATTTTACAGTTTCCGAAACCCCACGACTTTTGTTTGACTATACTAGGAGAGGCGCTGACGAGTTCAAAATCAAAAGCGTCAAAAAACTACATCAAAGATTTTACAGTACTAATTGCAAGTTTTCCGTTACAGATTTTTTACTATGTTAGCACCAAGTCTTAACTCTAATTCAGTTTTCTGGTTATTTTCAATACTCATTGCCGTTTCCCATTTCAGATTTGTAGAGGGTTTCTGCGAATTTGTTTTCCCTATCATATACTCCTTCTAGTTCTAGTTTTTATAGTTATAATATACTCCTTCCGTCCCATGATTATTGTCCAGTTTGAATTTTCATTTCTAGTTCAAATTGTACTAAAAGTAAAATCTCAAACTGGACATTAATTTTGAGACAGAGGGAGTACAAATTAATAGTAATATTAGTTTAAACGCGTGTTTTTATAATTAGGAAACTAGATGCTTGGTCCGGGCAGATGTCCGGGCGGCCCCTTCCGTTATAAGTAATTTTTTTGTAAATGGAAAAGGAAATTCTAATCTAAGTGAAATACGTATGTGATTATATATATTTTTTTATTATAATGTGTAATGATAGAAATAATAATTATATCTATAAGTACATTTAATGTTAGATGAGGTTGAAAAGATATTTATTTGAAATTATCATCTAAATTTTAGGATCTTTTAATTGATTATATAAAAAAAGATCTTCTAAACTAATCAAAGTAATATAGGAATCAAATTGTGAGAAATCAAAAATAAAGATCATAATAACAATAAATTTCATTAAAACTTTTGTTTTTTTTTTGTTCGCCGGGAAACATGGGAGCAAAATTTTTAATTTGAAACCTTTTGATATGAATTTGAAGTAAAATTTTGGACATAGTTATTTATGAGATTTGAAGGGAAATTGAACCAATGGTTGAATATGTCGATTTTTTGGATGCCTTCTGTGGAAGTGGGAGAGCCCAACAGTTTGGAAGGAATTTGACTAAGGGCTTTGAATTTTAATTTTCACTAATTTGTAGGAATTTAATGTGATCCGGAAGTGTGTTTTAGAAGTTTTTTTTATCCAGAAATAAGTTTATTTTTTATTTTTTTGTTTTAGAAAGAGAATAACGCAAGGTAAAATGGTTTATATAATATAGTGTATTTGGAGCCAAAAATTTTTAATAAAAAGTTGCCACGTCAATATCCTCTATTTTACTTTAACAGGGTAAAAAGGACGAGAGAAATATATGAGTGACTCAAACCTATAACTTCTCCATAATCATGAATGTATTGTAGAGTGTATATCCTGTTTAGGTGTTGATGAGTTATTTTAGGGGTTTTTTTTTTTTTGGGGGGGGGGGTTAGAATAAAGATAAATTCAATTAAACTTGTCAGAAATCATCAACTTATATATCCATGAGATACTTTGCATGGAGTACTTATGAGAAAAGTGATACAGTTAAATTGAGTGATTTTCATACTATTTCTGTCTTAAAATCTCAAATTTGAAAGTGAACTGTTTTTATTTTTTTTATTTTTTTTGGAAATAGAGAGAGTATTGAATTTTGGGGGAGGGAAAACAAAAAAGAAAAGAAAAGAAGCAAAAAATATTTGATGGAGTTAATGACAAAATCTAATGAAAGTAAGATAGTGAATCCCTTCTTCTTTGTTTTTCCACCATAAATTAGTAAAATTAGATAGAAAAAGCATGCATTTATGACAACATCATTTTCCAGACTCTTCATATTTCAGGAAAAATAGATTTCTTATTGAATGCCAACATTAGGATCTCATATTATATTATTATTATATATTAAAAGAGAATAGATTTGGGACAAATGTCCCATTATTAAATGTGGATTAAAAGAGTCAAATATATGTCATGTAGTTGATTGTAATCAATCTTTTTTAATGTAAATGTTTAATTTTAATTATGTTTATTATTTAAACTATTGTAAACATATTTTACCCCTTTAATATTGAAAATTGAAAACCCATAATAGTTTCATTAATACTCACGTAATTAGTGGAACATATCTTAAAAGGAAATGAACATTCCTTTATTTTCTTTAATTTCTTATCATCGAAATTGGAAACGAAAAAAAAAAAAGAAAAAACATTTCTTACCATCTTAAATAATCCGTAATATCAAGTTTTTTCAATTACATATCATCAATTTTTTAATTTAAATATTATTTTTTCCTCTTTTTTAACCCGCGCAAGTTCCAGTAATAATTACATTATTTTGCAAGCTTCATGGCCGAAGTCAATTGGACTTATTTTGAGTGGGCTAATCATGTTGTTTTTTGGAAGGGTTTAATAGTCCAAGTACAACAACTGGGCCTTATACAAACTGAATCTCAACTTACAAATGATTTCGCTGATAATCCAAAGAGGAAGAGCTTTGTGGAAAACAATGAGATAAGCATTTACTACTAATATATGTTTTAAAAAAAAGATATTACAAAAAACATGACTCCTACATTTACTAATTTAGTTTAAAAAGAAAAAAATTAGATGACCTCGAGAATCGACCATAAACCTCCGTGGTAATAACCATCTCCATCCTAATCCCTTAATCATTTTTTAAGAATTTTTTTTCTAGAATACTACTCTCTGTATAATCTCCATTTTACAAGATTATAAATGATGGATCTAACATAATTTCAACTATATTTCATATACACAACTCTCTTTCATTCATTTTGTCATGTTTTCTTTTAGCTATTTAAACACTATTTTTTTTTAACTCATCTTTAATATATCTTTTTACACATTTCAAAAAAAAAAATTAAACATTGAAAGGATCCGAAAGAGTGCCGAAAAGAAAGAGTAGCATATTTCTTATTAGAAAACTAATAATATATCTATCGTTCCGAAAACATACTTCATTTTAACAAATTAAAATATTACGTTATTTTTTAAAAGTTAAGAGTGCTATAATAAAGTATTGGAGCATGAGAACCGAGGGGACGAATGAGTGTGTTTAAGAATTTTTGTAAAAGCCTAAAAGCTAAAAGGGCCATGACAAACCACAGAAAAATAATATTTTATCACTGGGCTTTTGATTTCTGGACCACTAGTCAGGACTTGTGGGTTTTCAACGGCAAAAGTCATCCATGAACACAATGACGAAGTAGCGAAGAAAAAAAAAAAAAAAAACCTGTAGAGTAGTACTGTGTATGGATTAATGTAAGTTTGAACATGAACACAATGACGAAGTAGCGAAGAAAAAAAAAAAAAAAAACCTGTAGAGTAGTACTGTGTATGGATTAATGTAAGTTTGAAGTTTAAACTTTGCATAATTAACAAAGCTAACGTTTGATACAGTACTTAAATACATACTTCCTCCGTCCCATAATTATTGTTCAGTTTGCGTTTTCATTTTTAGTTCAAATTGTATTAAAAGTAAAATCTCAAATTGGACAATAATTTTGGGACAGAGCGAGTACTACATTAAGTCAAGATATTTGCAGACACAAAAAAAAAAGAAGAAAAAACCAATTATATGATATTTCACTCCTAACTTGATCATGCAGTTCCTATAACTCAATAGACAAACTAGTGCTGTAAAGATCCAATAATCAACAATAAAATTTAACGTTTTAAAGACATAAATCAGGTCCATCTCCCATCCCCTTTGAAGCAAATCCCTAATGATTCACCATATCATCTACTTATTATTCACTTCTGATCCCAATTAATTTCACGCCTCGTAATAAATTTGACGATTCAGCATTAGTTATAACCATCTAATAATAAATTATTTATTATGTCCAAGACTTGATAATAATCTTGGAAAGAAGGGAATGTAAATTTTGGTAAAATTATAGACAAATTTATTCTAAAATTTCATGCAATTTAACCAAATAAGCTTTTTTCTTTTTCTTTTTTTTTTTGGAAAAAAACTGGTGAATGAAAATTTGTGTCATTTAATTGGCTGATATCTCTCTATCTCAAAATTATTGTCCAGTTTGAGATTTCATTTTTAGTACAATTTGAACTAAAAATGAAAACTTAAACTGGACAATAATTATGGGACGATGGGAGTATTTGAGTTGAAGGTGGATTTGAAAAGTCATAACGGTGAAAATTAAAAGCTGTAGGTTGTTTTCACAATTCATCCATAAAATATCAAATTATTTATTTCAAGTTCAAGAGTTCGTACTAATATCATTAATATATTGCAAAATGTCAAGAGGGAAAAAGAAAAGAAAAGAAATGAGTGGGTCATATGAACAATGTGAAGAGACACTTTGTGGCTACATTTTGATTTCGTGGAAGTTAGTTTATATGTGTCACTGTCGTTCCAGGTAAAATACTTATGTCTTCTTCTTCATATAATGTTTTCTGCAAGGTCAATTACTCGGCTTATATCTCAATTATTACATCTTGTATTCGTATTTGTTTATACCTGTATGCTCTCCCTTTTCCTCTATTTCCCTCCCATGTACTACTTCCGTCCCACAAAAATAGTTTATATTAAATTTTCTAATTTATTCTAAAAATATTACATTTAAAACTCAATCTGATCTATTTTTTTGGGACGGAGAGAGTATTTATTACTTTGGTATGACTACAAGTTACACAATCATGTCAATTTAGAAAGAAGAAAGTGTACAAAGTCCTGACTTTTGTATTATTCAAAAAATTGGTAAACAAAGAAAACAAACGGGCTGGAGTTAGAGAATCAAATGAGATGATTAATTCGAGTCAATAATAGTAATAAGCTCCAGACCGAAAGTTCAAACTTTGTCGATAACATATAGCTAGTCATGTACTTTTGTTGTCTAAAAATAATTGTCCACTTAAAATTTTTATTTTAGAAAATAAATGTACTAAAAATAAAAATTTTAACTTGATAATTATTTCGACACAAAGAAGGTTTATTTTTAAGAAAGACAAAGGAGTTTTACCAGCCGGCTGATCTTCATGACAATTTACGCATCACTATCACTAATTAAAATATTTTTGTTTCAAAATTGCATTGTAGTTCGAAGAATTTCATGTGAATAGAAGTGATTCTAATTAAGTTGGTTAAGATGTTGACTGGAAAAGATCCAGTGATCGATTCTCGTTATGGAAAAGAAGGGATTAATTTACAGGGTTCTTACTTCTTAGAAGTGAGTTTTTTTAAAAAAAAAAATTAAAAAAATAAATAAAAAGTTCGTAGAATTTATGCCGGGAGTCCTTGACTGATAAAATAGGCATATTGAAAACAGATTCTTAGACGAATCTAGGAAGTCAAAATCGGCATATTGAAAAGAGATTTGCAATGCCATTGCCATTTTTGGGACAAACTATTTCTCATTACATGAATAAACTTGTAGCGTGAGATGAAGTAAGGGCATCCTTAAAAAAGAATTTGAGAATGTATTCTTGTTGTGAGACAAACAAAATATAAGTATTAATTTATCTGAGACAGAAGAAGTAAAAAAGTTTTCTTTTCCTTTTGAAAGTCCTGATTAATATGTTTTTATTTTCTTAAAAACTTGAGTTTGAGATTCGAATGCACGCTAAATTCGCAAAGCTGTATAAAGTTATTGTTTGAAGCTCATTTAATGTCTCGAAAAGGAAAAAAAAAAAAAAGCTCAGTAAATATGGGTGTGTGCGGAGTTTTTTCCCCTTAAAATAGTCTTGAATTTGAGTTCGGAGGAGAAATAAAAAAATATATTCTCTTCGTTCTATAATTATTGTTCAGATTGGATTCTCCTTTCTAATTTAAATTACACTTGAAGTGAGATTCTAAACTGTACAATAATTTTAAGACAGAAAGAATAAGAAAGAAAAGAAACTCTTCATTTCTCACTAACGAAAAGGCATGACGTTATGAAAATTGATAACCATGTCGAAAATGGAATGTACGGTACTAAATTCGGTTTTGTCGACTTTCAAATGGTTTATGCAATGTCAATGCGATAACTTACAATTTTATTATTAAACATGAAATAAAATGGGATTTATGACATTGTCGACTTTATCGTCATTTCTGCTAAAGAGAAAAGGTCAACATAAATTTTTGAAAAAATTTGGCTAAAAAACAGTAGAACATGTCAAATTAATAAAAGGAATATGACCTAAAAATATTCTTTATAAAGGGCAATATTTTATTTGTAAAGAATTAGAAAAATAATATCATTTTATAATGACATAATTATCCTTATTTTCTTAAAACCCTTTTAAAATCATTATTAAGATAAAAATCACTCCCCGTAGATCTCTCATAACAATCCGCAAAGAGAAGATCGATCCCTTCCATCGTTTTTTACAATGGAGGAAGAATTTTGTAGAAACTGAAGATTTTGTTAATCGGTCGGCTGCATCTTTCAAATGACCAGTTTCTGCAGATAAATTGGTTTGATCATTCCAATTGAGGGGCACTTTATAACAGCTGGGGATCTAAAAAAAAAAAAAAAATTTGAATCCAAGCAATTGAGAAGGGTGATTTCAATCTCATTGTTACCGAATCGCTGACAAGGAAAGATCATCCTGATGATTCTACTTTGATTCCAAGATATAGCTCTATTTTAGTTCGTCATGTACCTGCACAAACTCTAACCATTGCCCTGTTTCTACTTTGATTCCAATACAATTAGGCAGTGGTGTTAATTAGTTTGCTCCTCCCCTAGTATCAATGATGAGGACACAGTAAAATTAAGGCCTTTGATCGAAACACCCATTCAGACTCAAAAGAATGCCGCATTCATGTTGCAGATAATCTAATGGCCGAGGCATCCCGTAAGTGGAAGATAGTGCACTCCCAGGTTTGTATATTTGACTGAAATAATTTCGATGAGGCATCCCTTGAAAAAAAAGCATAGGCTTCACTTTTTTTTTTTTTAATTTTCTGTGTAATTAATTATAAGGATGATTGTGTCAATTCAAAGTAATTTTATGTTATGAATTTTGTCAAATAAGTTACCGCCTTCATAAAAATTATTCGTAGGTTATATCCCTTTTATTAATTTGATATGTTATACTGTCTTTTAGCCAAATTTTCCCTAAATTTTTTTAACAAAATTTTTTTTTTATGAGTTTGAGATTGATTTCCACAATCAATTACCAATACATAATATCATAAAAAATGATAAAAGAAAAAACAATAGATTTTGACCTTCGTCAACCATCTAGCAAGACAAAAAAATTGACGGGAATAATTTTTACAACAAAAAATAAACATTTTGTGACTTTACATAGATACCAGTGAATCAAAGAAATATCTAAAAATTAAAATAAGAATTAAAAAAACTCAACCATTATATATTTTAGTGGATTTTCGAATCGTGTTATAAAAGAAGAAAACCAAGTTAAAAACGAAGTACGCATATAAGTTCAGTATGTGTTGACCTATAGAATTTGATTTTCATGGAATGCACATGCTGTAATTACTAGGTGTTAGACCTGTCCGATGGACAGGGAGCACATATACATAGACATTACTATACAAACAAATCAAAAAAATATAAATATTTATATAGATTTTTGTATTTTTACAAAATATATAATGAATTCATTGAAAAATATAAAACACAAACATCAACAACACTTTACCAAACGAATACACTGGTAATTTATTTAACGTAAAAAAGATTGTTAAGAAATTAAAAAAAATGAACCTTGAATTAAATAATTATATATCTTGCAATATTTCTTGGTAGATGTAGTCTGGGGTAGAAAGGTTGGTTAAGGTGGTTAAGAAATTATGATAATGATTTTTTTTTTTGAAAAGGTTTATGATAAGGAATGGTTACTACAGAAACAACAACCCTAACATGTTGTAGAGACCATCTAATTTTTTAATAAGAAATTTTTTTTTTAAAAAAAGGTTGGATATCAGGACCTTTATTCCTTGTCTCGGAGTGACTTTTGTTTTCAGTGTTTTTATTTTATTCTTTTCTTTTTTAAATATGATGCATTCTCACTTTCCTTCATTTTTTATTTTTTAGCCTCATTTGTTCGTTTGATTTAGTTATTTCTCATTGCCTATCTAATAATTTTTATCTTTAATTAACTTACCCGTTGTTAGAAATATTTTATTTAAAATGTGAGGGTGGAACTATTTTTTTACCCTTAAAGAATATCATTTACCTATTTTTTTCTTCATTAATATCTTTTTAGACACTTTCGCAAATGTCAAATCCATCCTGCTCATTTTTTTCGAATTAAAGTTAGATTTTTTAAGAAAATAATTTTAAATTTTGGTTCAAAAAATGATAAATTTGCCACATAAGATTTAGTATATGTGGCATGATACGATACCTTATATTTGTCTCTCTAGAGTTTGCTTTACTATAATAATATATACATATATATATATATATATAGACTTCTTTTCAAGAAAAAAAAAAGGAACTAAAAATTAAGAGCCCAATATTTAGCCGCATAGACCCGTTTATATTTGTTAAAAACACGAAATATTTAGCAGTCACGCACGATTAGACAAAAGATTTATCTTATTAAAAAACACAAATATTTTTTTAGAAAAGAGAAATTGGAATAAAAAAAATTAAGTAGATAACCAATTCAACAATCACTATACTATTGTTAGAGTGTAGTGTGTATCAGAAATCTATGCAAATTTTCAATGGAATAAGGAGTACAACCTAAACTTGAAATTCATTACTAAGATTAGCTAAACAGAGGTAATAATCAAACTATTCTAGATTTCAAAACAAATAGCACCGTTAGAATCATGATTTCATCAGCATTCAAGAAGAACCATTTCGTCAGTATTCAAAGCCGTTTCTTGATTCCGTTTTTGCATGACAAAACAAACAGTTTCTCAGCTATTTTGCTTTCTATCCATCTTCAGACCATTTTTGTGAGATCCCAAGTGTTGAGACCTCCTTACTTAGCGAGTAGTAGTTGATTCATGTATAAATTAGTATATTTATTTCTTATGTATGTACATTTTGCCATTTAGGTTCAAGAAAGATAAACTAAAAATTTGGATTTCAAAACGTTAAAAAAGAAGAAGAAAGAATAACCATAATTGAAGCCTTTTAATATTTTTATATTCTTTGCCAGAGCCATTCTTAGCCCCGTTACATCAACCATCACCATAGTATTTTAACTCAATTCCATATTTGAAGTTAAATTATAGAAGTTTCAGGTTGGCCTAACTTCTTTAAATATTTTAATAAATTATTGATATACAATTTTTTTTCAGTTGCGCTTTTCTTAGGAGGAAGAGATCCGTCAATCAGATTTGCAGGGATTTGGTCGAATCAATATAGGGTTTGGATTTTTTCAGTTGCGTTTTTTTTTTTGTTTTTATTGCTTTATTTTGTGTATTTTTATATCTAAAAAAATAAGAAAACTATTTGCCTTAGTATAGTATATAGATAGATAGATAGATTTTCAATACTATTACAAAAATAAATATTGAAATTGATATAAAACAATGGATTTTTGCTTTTATTGACATTCTCGTCTTCTTTTCTAAGTAGATGAATAAAGTGACGCAAACTATTTCAGTAAAAATAAATATTTTATTATTACTTTTACATTAACATGAAAATTTCCCAAAATATTAAAGGCATTACAAAAAGTTTATGGTATAAAATTTCTGAAGATTTTTTTGATCTTGCCAAAATTGTTTCATTTATTTTTAGTTTTTAGTCTCCTTTGGCGTGTGTCAATTTTTGGGTAGGAATCTGGTGATTATGTTTGTATTTTACGTGGAATCTTTTGAAGTTCTAGGCATTGTACATGTTTTCCTTCACCGTCAGCACAAATATACAAATTAAACAAAATCAAGTCGACCAAATCAGACCTTCCATTCCAATTTCGCCAAATGGAAAACACATTAATAATTAACAATTAACCCCTTCTTTCGATACGAATATTTTTTCTTAAAACAAAATTTGTGGGGCTTAGTCCTACCAAAAGTTTAAAAGTACTATATAGCATCATCACTGATGGTCCATGAACGTCAACGATGAAGTTTGAATTACGTAGTAAAAGCTAAATATTTTTGACCAGAAAGGAAAAGAAAAAGGCATGTGTATGGGTGTACAAATAGGACGAATTAAACTAAAGTTAGTAGTACTGAGAGAATTAGCAGCCATTTAGGAAAGTTAAATAAATTAAACCTGGCCAAAGTCAAACCAAACTGAAGTCAAGTCCGGGAATTGACTTTTGCACTCTTCTTTGTCTATGATCAGATTATTTGGAAATGTAAAAGAGTTTAATTTCTCTCAAGTAAAAGAGATTCGTGCATTCTTAATTTAAGTAGGATACAAGAATTTATTTTTTTTTAAAAAATAAATAAAATTGGATGGCTCAGTAAGAATCGAACCCTCGATCTCCTGGCAATAACCATCCCCCATCCTAAACCTCTAATCACCTCACCCAACCCTCCTACCCGGGATACAGGAATCTATAATTTCCTTGGACACGGATTAATTTTAATTTCGTGTTAATTACTCTAACTATCAAAGTGTCCGCAATATAGTGATAGACTAGTTACGGTTACTTGACAGTAAAAATATTGTTGCTTGAAAAAGTTTTGTGCCTACATATGTACTCTTCTTTTTTCCCCTTCGTGAACGAAGTATTTTCTTTTTTACTGCTTTTTCTTTGTCTACTTTGGCGGTTTTTTTTTTTTTTTCTGGGGACTCAGAATCTGCTTTGTTAATTTATAGTATTGGTTATTATTGCTTGAAATGGGGGCTAATTAGTTGATTTAATTAGTTCTTCACAAGAAGAGAAGACTTTATATATATGGCCGGGAACCATAATAATCCATAAATATGGTTTCCAGTCAAAATTAAATACAGTAATTTTTGTCTTTCAATTCCAGTTCACTACAGGTATTAACAAGAAAATCAACTACCCTTTCATAAAAATTAAAAAAAAAAACCAAGAAATCAACTAGTTCCGTAGTATTGATCAATTTATGTAGTATTGATCTCCTAAAAACAGAAACAAAAAGAAAATGTAGTATTGATCAATCTATAAACTAGTTACGATTCGAGGCAATATGGGGACATTCGATGGTGTGTGCGCGCGTTTTTGTTGCATGAAAATATATTATTTTTTTTAACAACCAATAAAATTATTTATTGAGCAGTATTTGTTAATTTCCTTGTCTTTCTCTCGGGTCATGATATAAATGATGTTTTTGTCTATAGAACAATTTTGTTGGATCTTTTACTAATTTTCATCAGCATAAATTGAAAAACTTATCTTCTTGACCTTTTTGTCAATTTGACTATCCATTAGAAAAAGGTCGAAATAATCGTGTAATGCAAAGACGACATTAACGATAAATTAATCAGTTGCATGTAATGATATATTCAATCTTAAACTACGTCGAAATTCTAAATTGTACATACTGTAAAACTAAGGAGTTATAAAACTCGTTTCATAAGAGTAACGATTTAGTTAATTTATCAATGGTATAACAGGGTTTGCTCTTTTTGTACTAAAATATAATAACAGGGTTTGTTTATATTAATTAATACATTAATAATACAACGAACAAGATAATATTTTCTGACGAAAAAAATGTAAAAGTATACTGTACATTAAAAACAAGGAGAGAAAAAAGGACAAGCAGAAGAAAAGCCGTTCCAAATACCAAAGTAATCGGTAATTCTGCTATATTCCAGTCAATGTCCAGAGTATATCCTTGGAAGCGACATGGGATCAAGTGCCATCAGCTATATATTCTTACACTTGTTCGTTGGGACTTTCGATTTAATGCAGATTAAATTGATGGCCGTTGGCAGGTTAGAAATTAGAATATTGAGTTCAATTTACAGCTAGTAGTAACTATACTTAATGTAGTAGTAGTAAACTTTGGTGGCTAGCTTGCATAGTGACAAAATGTTTGAGATTAAATAGTCAATTCTGTCTCCTTAATTGTCACGCACCAAGAAATCTTAACAAGTCTTACTACACCTCTTCTTTTTTTTTCTTTTTATAAAACAAACTAAGAAATGTATAGATTTTACTTTGAAATGTGAAACTAGCGTTTTTGTGTTTTTTTTTTCTTTTCGAGAATAAACTAGCGCTAATTTAATAGTCTTTTATTCTGAAATGATTATCTTGTAAACTTACATGATGATTATTTCAAAACAATATTAATGAAACTGTTACGCTGTTTTTGTCAAGGGAAACAGAAAAATAAATAACTACTATATTTTTCGTTCGACACTGGAGCAGATCGACATCCAAACTCTAAAGCATTATTGTTTTCTATTCAAACAGAGACTTTCAAGAGTTGGGGGAAGATGGACAAAATTCTAAACATCCATGGCTTAATTAAGTAGCTGGTGTTTTATTTTATTTTAACTTGAAAGAGCCAAATCTTAAAATATTAAATCATATGCTAATTTCGAGATTTAACCATAATTTGAGTAAGTCCCAGTGAGAATCATATATAATCTTTAAAAGTTCGGGCTTGAGTAGAAAAAATACATGGCTTGCCGCCTAAAAATCTTAAATCACATTTGGCTGGAGGGAAATTTCAGTTTAAGACCAAACTTTGCCAATTCATGAAAAGGATTAATTTATGTTGCTGCAAATTGCAATATATCCTACCCAGAATAATAATTCATATGTTGTACTCCCTTCGTCCCAAAATTATTGTCCAGTTTGAAATTTCACTTTTAGTACAATTTGAACTAAAAATAAAAACTCAAACTGGACAATAATTATACGACGGAGGAATTATTGTAAAAAGAAAGTTCTTCTATTCCGCAAGAATTAAGAAGTATTTGGCTGATCTAGTCAGGCTTTCAGAGTCAAGTATGGTAGAAAACACTACATCAAGCATGTCGCAGTTTCTAATTAAGGTGGGATAATTTCTTTTTTTTCCATTCTCTTTTTAATCTAACTTTGATCAACATACGCTTATTTTCTTCATATATATATAATCAATCATCCCCTATTTCCAATACTGGATAATAATTAGGCAAATAACAGAGAGTTTATGGGGCAAACGCAAGTCATACTTCATAAATATTCTTTCTTTGAAGGGAAATGTTGTCTTTGAAAATCGTAATACATGCATGTATAATTGTGAGGAACTGATCATACTTCTATCTTTCAAACACTCTTAACCATAAAACGTACCCCTCCCTCCAAAATATTACTCTTATTCATTAATTGTACTCTCTCGTCCCACAAAAATAGTTCAAATTGTATATTATACTCCTTCCATTCTCAAAAATAGTCAGTGTTGAGTATTGAGACTTATACTGACAAGAGGAGTATTTTTTTCATATAATTTGTCCCTTACTGACAATTTATAGTAATATAGAATTAATAACTAATGAAATAACAAAAAATCACACTACTCCCTCTATAACTACCAAAAAATTGGGGGAGGAATGATTATGTATTTATACATGTGTTACATTAATCACTATTTCATTTTACTACATTTATATCATTTTGCCAATTTGTAATACAATTTTTTAATTTTTTTTTTGACGAAGAGAGTACCAAAATATATAGTTAAAAACATGCATAATCATAGTAGAAAAGATATGGAAATGATCACATGATAGTTTGGTTTAGTTTGTTGACATTGATTACCTTTAAAAAAATGACTAGTTAAGTACATTCGAGGGAGTATTAAGAATATAGCTATGAGTATAGGATACATACAAGTAAAAGTAACAAAGATAACTAATAAAAAATGAGACTATATTGTATAGACTAAATTTGTATTATCCGCATAGCTTGAAAACCCAATATATAAATTCTATGAATGAAATGTCGGGCATGAATATTTGCAATTGAATCCTCCGCGTCGCGTCATTTCTTGAAAATTTGGGGTATAAATATCTTTCCTCTCAATTGATGGGGACCTAAACTTGAAACATATGAATACTTCACCGTCTTGGTCATTTTGACTATGCGTGCATTTTGGGATATCTTAATTATGAATACGAAAAGGAAGTCACAAAATCGAAATGGTTTTTTTGTTTTGTTAAAATTTCGTGGCTGAAGAAATTCCACATTCTCACGACATTAATGCTTAAATTGATACGTGCGGTTATGAAAGTTTGTACTCTATCTCCCGATGTCTATACCAAGACACCTTCCTATGATTGTATCCACATAACATGATACAACACTACCACTTGGAAGTTGGAACTTGGAAACAATACCAAATTTTGCAGTAGAGTTTGGTTGCCAATATGAAGAACTCTGTTCGAGTTTCTTTTGTACAATTCATTCACGACTCGTATCGGTTTCGATCTGGAACAGTTGTTTGGCTAGATTTCGATGTTGTTTCAGATTGCAATATTTCGAGTTACGGAATTTAATTTAAAAAAAAATGACATAGTACCCTGCGAAAATGCTACCATGTTATAAACAAAAAAAAAAAAACCATGTAAAAAAATAATAATTATATCTTTTATTGAGTTATTTTAGCGTTGTATAATATAATTATTATGTTATTTTATTAAGAATAATAACATATACATGAAAATTTACTCGGCATGAGGTGACTAAATCGTAAGTATCCTCTAACGTTTAAATAGTTAAACCCTAAAGGATTAGTATAAGTTTATATTATGACGGTTATAATTCAATATTCTCTGTAAAAATTTTCTGTACAAATCATTATCTTTTTATTAATTACTGTTTCAATTCGTTATATATCTCCAGTTCAGAATATTTTCTCTTCAATTTCTTTTGGTCAATGACATTACCAGAAATTTTCATTACACTGTCGAAAATAATATTCCTTTTTGTTTGACTATCATTTTAGGAGCGGAAGGAGTAAATTAATCTGCCAATTGCCTCTCTATCTAAAACTCTAGATCCATTCTCCAGAGTGTTAATTTCATATGATCCAACTCCCAACTAGCTAAGGTACTTGCAGGCGCATCGTTGGAGTATATATATTATAGCTTGGCACTTAGACTAAATAAAACCGGCCAACAAATTCTTACAGTAATTAAAGAAGATTAAATAATTAGTATTCAGTTCACCATCAATAAGTTAAATACTAGTACTTAATTCAAGCCTATTTAAATCCATTGTACTGCGTTAGCTCAAAGCTTTTGAAAGTGATGGTTTTATTGGTAATTGAAACTTCTTAAGTTTGAGTCCTACATTTAACAATCAACTTCAAATTGCAGTTTGGGATGTAAGTAACGTATAAAACCAATAACTGAGTTCGATTTGCCATTTGTTTTTTTTTTTTTTTTGAAACTACTCCCATCGTCCCGTAGGAATAAACCACTTTATTGGAGACTTTTTTTTCCCCTTAAAAAAGTGGATTGTTTTTATGAAACATGAGTATTAATTTGTTAATTTAAGAAGGATTATTCAAGGAGAAGCTAGCTAGACACCTGAACTGAAAAGAATTTAACAAGAAATAACAGTTCATTAACAGTTCATTGATGATAACTACTACAGTGTTTGCCGCCTCGTGTTTGTTTGTTTTTTGTTTTTTAAGAGTAATGAAAAAATTCAGCATTAATTAAACCAACGAAGACTTTTAGTTAATTTATTTTCATAATAATAAACCAATGAGGTTTAATCCCGTTTACTTTCGCTTTGGAGCTGATTAATTGTTTCAGCAGCCGTGAAATTGTTGGCTACGAAATTTTCATGTATGTCTATTGATAGCTTCTTCAATTGTCACATATTCCTGTATTGCATATCGAATACTATTTCATTATGGATTATTTATTAACGTAGAAAACCAAAATTATGAATTAATTGAATATTGACTACCCACGGAATGGAAGGTTGACTTTTTCTTCAATTTCTTTGCCTTTTTTTTGAGTTTGTTTTCCCCATATCTCATGGAGAGGGTTACTTGGAAAAGAATTATAAAAAAGAAGAGAAAGAAGATGAGTACATATAATTGAAGTGGAAACTAATGGAAGTACAACAAGAACGTTAATTGAAACGTAAGTAAATGAAAATCCTGTGCCATCTAGATAGACGGCTCTTAAGCCTGATTTTTTTTTTTATAAAAAAATTAATACCTGTATATTAATGAGAAGTACCTAAATTATTACAACGATATGTGTTATAAGTAGATTATGCGATTCTCTAACCTTATTCCTGCTAACTTTAATCAGTTGGCATGATTCAAAAATTGGAAATAAAACTAGTACTCCTTCCGGTCTTTATTATAAGGCATTTTGATTTTTTTTTTTCTATATTTCAATTAGTATACATTTTTAATTGACAAAAAAACTTTAAAAATATATTTTCATATTCGTTGTGTTCTCTTGATTATTATAAAATATTTTTAAGAGTTTTTCGTCGATTAAAAATATTTACTAAATTAAATTTCGGACAAATCAAAATGTCTTATATTAAGGACCGGAGGGAGTAGTACGAAACAATCTCTTGTGGCTCTTAAACCTAAGTTGTATGAAAAAAGATTAAGAAAGTCATCAATGTAAGACTAGCTAAACCTACAATTAGTGATTCTTTGACAAATGTTTGAAAGAGTTTTTATTTTTTTATTTTTTTATTGATAACGAAAACTTCCTACTTAGTTACACTGATTCATTTATCATTTAACGTCACTGCATATTCTTAAGTAACTCAAAGAAAAGAAAAGGAGAAATTAAACTTTTTATCGGATTCACTAATTAACCAGTTACGACTTCTAAAAATATTATGCACTAAACAGTTAGTTAGAAGCATGCATGCTTACTTGGAAACAAAGGCAAATCCCATCTACTCAAATTTGAGAAAATGGTCATACGGTTACAATCATTCTCACATGAATCGGACCAGAATCATCAGGCGGTAATTTTTTTGCATTTTACCCTACTCTATGTATCTAATTCGTTATTTCCTCCCCCCCGCCCCCCAATAATAGTAATTGATTTGAGTCAAATATTCACGGCTTCAATGAGGGAACCATGACGTTGCATAATGAATGGCCAATAGGCAGCCAAATATGAAGCATCATTGACATTCATCATCACACTCGAGACACACGAGGGTATTTTTCCTACGTTATTATTCTCACACCACAAACAAACACAAAAGGGTATTTTCGATATTCGATTAACAACAAAAAGAGCATTAGAAAGGAATATAAACATAAAATATTTACTTTAATAACAAGATCCAAATCAATTAATTTTAAAAAAATACGTAACTGATACCAGAAAACAGCACCTATTAATAACAAGTCTAACCATACACGCACAAATCAGACACTGAACTTTAGTATTAAATCACCCCCAAGTTCCTTAACCATGGTTAAGGTGTGTTAGGTGGGTTTGACCAGTCTGGTTTGGTAGGCTGTATATTGGAGAGGTCTGTTTATTATTTAACCCTTTTTTTTTCAATTTCATTTATTATTTATTTAATGTTAATAATTAAATATGTATATTTTGCTTTGAAGTCTCCCATATAAAAACTCCCCCTTTCTTTCTCATTTTCTTCATATTAATTCTTGGAAAGATTTCTTGCCAAACCTCACCAAGAAACACACCAACCACCAACTCCAATACACACACAATCACATTCTTCAATTTTCCCTCTATTTACTCCGCCGGCGAAGCTGAAGCCTCAAAAAGCATCAGCAATTCGCCGAACTAACTCCGACCCTGTTTGAAAAATTCAATCTTGATTCTGTGAGCGTTTTGGTGAGAAATTCGGGATTTTTTTGAAATTCCCGGTTGAAGTTTATTAATTTAAACTTGGACCCAGTTAGAAATAAGGAGAATGGATTCTGGTTCAGAGAAGCTATCCCCTTTTGATTTGATGGCTGCGATCTTTAATGGAGTTAAATTTGATGGTTCCAATGTTTCGGAATCAGGAGGGCAAGTGCCGCCGTCGGTGGCTATGTTGCTGGAGAACAAGGAGCTCCTGATGATTTTGAGTACATCAGTTGCGGTTTTGATCGGATGTGTTGTTGCATTAGTATGGCGGCGGTCGTCGGGATCGGCCAAAAAACCGTTGGTCCCTCCGAAGCCAATTGTGCCGAAGGTGGTAATTGAGCCGGAGGAAGTTGATGATGGAAAGACTAAAGTGACCATCCTTTATGGAACCCAGACTGGCACAGCTGAAGGCTTTGCCAAGGTGAATTTTTTTTTTTTTTTTTGACAAATTGAATTCATGCTTCCTGTATGTGATTTGATTCATTAGAATATTCAGAATAATCATGAAACCGTTCTTTGCCTGCACATGCCCATCTGAATGACTAAATTAGTAAATTGGGTTGCCCTTGCTCCCGAATAAGTCAAAGTTGGATGGGCGAGGGGCAGTAAAGTAAATTCGCTATTGATGACAATTCTGATGCTTTTCTTGGTTTTTGCTTCATTTGATTTGATGATGATTAAGCTCTTGATTGTTTTGTTTTGTTTTGTTTAGGCTCTCGCTGAGGAAGCTAAAGCTCGGTATGAAAAGGCCGTTTTCAAAGTCATTGACTTGGTGAGTTTTTGTTTTTTTATTCCGGTTGTTCTTTTAATTTTGTTTCTGCATCTTGTTTTTGTTTGGTTTTATTATGCTTCTGGGTCTTGTATTAATGCATGAAATCTTCATTCCTTGATAGGATGACTATGCGGCTGATGATGAGGAATACGAGAGCAAGCTGAAAAAGGAGACACTAGTATTCTTCTTCTTGGCCACGTGAGTTTCGCTTCTTAGTTATTGCTTCCAACTGTCTTTTGTTGGTGTTTGTGCATTTATGCGGTGGTGTTTGTACTTTTCCGGGAAGAGTAGGCTCTATTTATTTGTGTTCTGACTGGATTGGGTGATGGTTGGTTGATTTGTAGATATGGAGATGGTGAGCCAACTGACAACGCTGCAAGATTTTATAAATGGTTTGTCGAGGTAAGAATATAGATGTGCTGTACTAGATGGTTTACTGAGCTTGGAAACTGAAATGTTACTGATTGTGAGGATTAATCTTTAAATTACTTTTCTTGTCTCCAGGGGAAAGAAAGGGGGGACTGGCTTAAGAACCTTAACTATGGAGTATTTGGCCTTGGCAACAGGCAATATGAGCATTTCAACAAGGTCTAATATATTTTTTTGTTCTTTCGGCCAAGATTCTTTCTGGGTTATATTATTATTATTATTATTTTTTTTTTGTGTATTAAATTGTCTTTGTGTCTTTCTTTTTTGTGCTCAACAGATTGCTAAAGAAGTGGATGACATTTGTGCTGAGCAAGGTTGGTAAATTTTTTGCACTTATTTGAATTTTACACTGCAAATAATTGATTAATGTTTTGACTTTTATCGCTTGCTGAATGCAAGAGTTGGTCATGTGATTTCCATCCTGAATAGTTGTTAACATTATTCTCGGGATTTTTAAAATCATACTCCCTCAGTTCCAAAATTATTGTCCAGTTTGTGTTTTCATTTTTAGTACAAATTCTGCAAATTGTATTAAAAGTGAAATCCCAAACTGGACAATCATTTTGGGACGGAGGGAGTATTAGTTAGAACTCTTTGGAGTTTTTCATGCTAGTGCAATTTTCTAGTCTTCCATTCTTATTTTGCTAATATTATGTTTTGTGAGCAAGTTGTCATTTGTGGATCTTCTCTGCTTACATTCTCTTTACATTTTTATCAGGCGGGAAGCGTCTTGTTCCTGTGGGTCTTGGGGATGATGATCAATGCATTGAAGATGATTTTACTGCATGGTATGATCAGTTATAGTGCTAACTATCTAAAATCTACTTTGTCCTAGCTTCCATTTTGTTTCTAAGTGTGATTGACTCTGTTGATACAGGCGTGAGGATTTATGGCCTGAATTGGATAAATTGCTCCGTGATGAGGATGACGCAGCTGTTGCCACTCCATACACCGCTGCTATTTTGGAGTATCGGGTTGTTTTCCATGATGGCTCAGATTCAGTTCAGGAAAGAGCAAACGGACATGCCAATGGTCATGCTGTTTATGATGCTCAGCATCCATGCAGGTAAACAGTGCTCCTACAGTCTTTACTTTGGTAAAAATGAAAAATCAATTGCTTGTTTTTTTGTGTGGTAAATGATTACTATCCGAGGAGCATGGTGCTGTGATTTTTTTTTCTCTAATTTATCCGTACTTCTAATTAAAGGTCTAACGTGGCTGTGAAGAGGGAGCTTCATACTTCTGCCTCTGATCGTTCTTGCACACATCTTGAGTTTGACATTTCTGGCACCGGGCTTAGGTAAGTTGGTTTTTATAACTCTGGTCTCTTGGCACGAGTATAATGAATTTTACCATTTCATTAAATGTTTAATCGTGTTTACTATTCTTTCACTGTTGCTACTCAGGTATGAAACAGGAGACCATGTTGGCGTGTATTGCGAAAATTTGAGTGAGACTGTTGAGGAGGCTGCAAGATTACTAAACTTACCCCCAGACACATACTTCTCCATTCACGCCGACAAGGAAGATGGTACACCACTTGGTGGAAGCTCTCTGCCACCTACCTTCCCTCCTTGTACTCTCAGAACTGCCCTTGCCAAGTATGCTGATCTACTAGGTTCTCCAAAGAAGGTATTTTATTTATCCGATCAACAATTTGAGCTTCAGGGCACCACATTTTGCTTATGAAGTACTAATACTTTATTGTCCCTACTTTACAGTCCGCTTTGCTAGCTCTAGCCGCTTATGCATCTGACCCTAGTGAGGCTGATCGCTTGAGACATCTTGCTTCTCCAGCTGGGAAGGTTTGGACCTGCTTCCACTTTGCCTTTGGCGTTGAATTTCGGTGTTAAGTCTCTCTTCTAATGTGATGGATATCTACTTGCGCAGGAGGACTATGCTCAATGGGTCGTTGCTAGTCAGAGAAGCCTGCTTGAGGTAATGGCTGAATTTCCTTCAGCAAAGCCTCCACTTGGAGTTTTCTTCGCCGCAGTTGCCCCACGTTTGCCAGCTAGATTCTATTCAATTTCATCTTCACCAAGGTAAATTGACTTGTCAAAAACTGCTAAACAGCATTTCCTTCTGTCATCATACAGTAGATGTATCTGTTTCCAAATGTCGTTGGTTTTTCTCCCCCATTGCATTTATAATGATTTTTCTCCCCCATTGCATTTATAATGAAAACTCTTGATATGGTGTAACAGTGATTGTTATCCCTGCTTAAGATCATTTTTTTTTTTTTTTGCTGCATAATTTTGTCAAATAAGTCCACACAATCTCATTTTTCATCATTCATGTTTTGCAGGATGGCACCTAACAGAATTCATGTGACATGTGCACTTGTCTATGAGAAAACACCAACTGGAAGAATTCACAAGGGTGTTTGCTCAACATGGATGAAGGTAGTTGTCTGAGAGTTTTTAGGTTATTTTTATTTTTATTTTTCTGAACATGCTGGGTTTAGATAGATTGAAAAAGTGGAAACTATCTGTTCGACTGAAACATCTTTTCATCTTTCGTTGGTGTTAAGAACCTATGTTTTTCCTTGGTCTTAATTCTCTGTTTATTTTTGATCAGAACGCCATTCCTTTGGAGGAAAGTTTTGACTGCAGCTGGGCTCCAATTTTTGTCAGGACATCTAACTTTAGACTCCCTTCTGATCCTAAAGTACCTGTCATAATGATCGGGCCTGGTACCGGGTTGGCTCCCTTTAGAGGTTTCCTTCAGGTTTGTATCAAAACAGGGTGTACATTTTGCTAGCTTGTTATTAAGTTCTGTTAACTGTATAATGTCTACTGTTGTTCTAATGCATCCGTGTTCTTTTACAGGAAAGATTAGCTTTGAAGGAAGAGGGAACTGAACTTGGTCCTGCAGTCCTCTTTTTCGGGTGCAGGAATCGGCAAATGGTTAGTTATTTTGTTACAAATTCTTGGTATATCTGTGAATAAGTTAATGCCTTCTTGTTTAGTATTTCTCTTTATGACCTTATTAATCTAATTTCTGCTATATCTCAGGACTACATTTACCAAGAGGAATTAAGCACCTTTGTGGAAAGTGGTGCGGTTTCTGAGCTAATTGTAGCTTTCTCACGTGAGGGAGCCACTAAGCAGTATGTACAACATAAAATGGCAGAGAAGGTACTCATATGGAACGAGTTTTTGCACCCTAAATACTTGTGATGTTAGAATTCATTTGTTTAGACAGACATTCTTCTCTTGAGTATTAATTACACATTTTTCCATTGTGCTTAGGCTTCCGATATCTGGAGCTTGATCTCTCAGGGCGCATATGTATATGTCTGTGGTGATGCCAAAGGCATGGCCAAAGATGTGCACCGAACTCTCCACAACATTGTGCAAGAGCAGGTAATGCTCTTTGCTAACATGGGATTCTTTACCCCCCTTAATTTTTTGGTTGATTTGCATGCTCTTTGGTTGGTGGAAGTCCAACCATAGCCCTGAAACTCAGTTATATGGATTCATGACTTGTTCCTTGCACGGCCACAAAAGAAAATCTCTAATAAATCATCTGATGTCCTACTGTAGATTTGAAAAGGACTAGATCAATAATGTAGTAATGTCATTGCATCCATCATTTTCTGAAAAAAGTTAGTGGCCAGCAAAGTCGGTTATCACCATTCCCCACAAAACTGAAAGAAAAGACTACTAACTTGCTTTCTCCACTTGTATTAAATGGTCATACTATTTATCAGAGTCTGATGTGGAATTGGATCTAATGTGACGAGTCTTCACTGACTTTTGTTTCAGGGTTCCATGGACAGCTCTAAAGCCGAGGGTTTCGTGAAGAATCTGCAAACCAGCGGAAGGTACTTGCGTGATGTGTGGTGATCGCAGTTCCCAGAAGGTCGGAAAATAAGAAGAAATGGGGAAAGTTTATAGGGTGTCTTGGGAAGGCAATGTGCAAAGATTTTACCGCCTTCCTCAGCCGGTGTGCTTCCCTATTCTGTCATTATCATAGCAGTTGTGGGATGATCTTATGATAATTCTTTTTTGTTTGCGACGATTTTTTTGTTCGTGTTATTTATATTCCTATATATATATTTATGAAGTAAATGTAATATGGGTATACAAATAATGATATGAGAACAACAACATTAGTATTAGGGAAGATAGGTGGTGCGATTAGGAAGTCTGTATTATTTCCTAGTGAGGGACTTCATGAGCAAGAAGAATTTGTTCTGACTGCAATGTACTGATTCTGAACTCAAAAATTAATATATGATTTTGTTTCAATTTTCCATGCCACAAAAATAATGATAATTCTTTTTTTTTTTGGTTTTTTTTTTTTTTAATTTTTTATGTAAGCACCCATTAGAAGACGAGTAAATCTTGAGGGACATAAGAATAATGGTATTATCAAACGAAGGGTGGCTCTCATTTCTCCATTTCCACGTTGTCATTGATGTCCCTTTTTAAAAGATGAATCCTGACCATGAAAACAATATGATTGATTGGCATTATTTCTTTTTTTTTTTTGTTTGATTCCTAAAGATTAGGAAAATGAGCGAGTAAAGGAAAATGCAGGGCTTTGGACATGAATTATTGCTTAAAAGAAATTGGGGCCGACAAATGCCGTGGAGGGGTAGGTACAACAAAAAACCAGAACAAAGACACGACTCATTGTTTAGGTGAGAAACCATTCATTGGTGACATTTTTTTTTAAAAAATAAATTAAAAATTTTTATCTTAATTTATTTGCACGTTTTGATTTTGAATTTATTTCTAAAATAAAAAATTGATGTTGAACTATGAAGGGGAAAGTGCACTTATTTTTGTTTACATGTGTCAAAAACTCCACATTTTTACTATTTGATATTACAAAAAAAATTATACCATGAACAATGCATTTATTTATTTATTTTTACTTCCATCTATGATCATTGAGAAAAATGAAACGATTTTTTTTTCCTTTTTTTTTGGGGGTTGTATGTGAATGGTGAAATATTTTGGGGGTTGTATGTGTGTATTAATCTAAATATTATATTTGAAAAAAGCAAATGACAAAAGATGCACTGGCTCAACTGTAAATTGTATATTGAATTGACAAACAAATTAAATTTTAAAATTTTTCTTAAAAAAATTTAAAAAATCTAATATAATATTCGTTCTATCCTATAAAATAGTTCTCTTTTTATTTTGTAAATTATACAAAAAATTATACAATTCATAATTTGTAGAAGTCTATAGGTTACAATTCGTAATAGTACAATGCATAATTTGTAGAAGTACATAGGATCTATATTAATGAAGGGAAAGATCACAGTATTATTATCATTCTTGCGTGTTGTTATTTTAGTTTGTTCCTGTATTTGAACCCTCTTTTTCAGTAATTTTAAAGTTTTACTTTCATTATGCCGCCAAGGTCTCATGATAAAATTAGTCAATTTTATTGTGTTCCTTCAAGAAACTTCTATGGTTTGGGCCGGCAAGAAGAACATGTCTTTTTTTGAATAAGAAGAACATGTCAAAGTCGCTGGAATTGGTGAGGAAAAGGAAATAACGAAGGAAAAAGTTCAACAATTTCCTTTCACCAGAAAAAAAAATAAAAAATCTAGAATGACCAAAAAATCAAATAATTTAACCCACTGAAACAATTATAGTTTGCATTTATTTGGCCACCCAAATCGTTTTAATACTTTATTTTTAAAAAATGGACATCGATGCAAGGGGAAAAGAGAAAGAACATACGTGGTTGAGAAAATAAGTTGCAAGAATATCATTCATCTGTTGACTAAAATTGCACCATTATTTAGTTATTAAAATTTAAAAAGAACATGAAGGGTGGAAAAAGACAAGAAGTGAGAGTGAAATCGAAATAGCGAGCATATCTAAATCTATGAAATCCCAATGAAATGGAGTTGTTATTTTTTAAAAAATAAAAATTATATTATTTATTTTACTGGAAATCATCCAGCAACAATTGATAACTAGATGCTTGCCCCGGGCAAATGCCCGGGGACGTCCTTCCACCTAATAAATTGATATGTAAATAATCAAAACTGATTTGGAATGAATTTAGTTTTTTATGAAGATAATTGATTGACCAAAAATGAATTTTTTTGAAAGTCCTAAATAAGTGGAGAAGGAAAGTTCCATTCACTGTCAAATTCAAAATTTGAATGAACATGGCCATCTGATCTCTTCGTCAATATTATAAATATCTTTTTTATTTTTAAAAGGGGGTGACACGTGGCAGAATAGTTTATGCAATATGGTGCATTTGGAGCCAAAATATTTTTATAAAAAATTGCCACATCAACATCATGTTTTCTGCTTTAATAGGGTAAAAGAGATGAAAAATACAATCGAAACAAAAATACAACTTACAATTAAATTTAATATTATTGTTGTGTTTCTCGTGGATAAACCTATATAGATTTACTCAATACAACGATGGATATATCACGTGCAAGATAATCAATCTGGTCAAGAACATATCTCTAATGATCTGATGAAAGCCCAAAATCATAGATCTATCAAATAAACCTATGATGACTGAATCTTCTTCAACCGCATAATGTGAAGCAACGAATGAATCTACGGACATCGCAGGAACAGTACGGAGGATACCACTAACACTGCAAGAAAAAACTTTACCCTCTCAATAAATTACAATTAATCTGCTGAAGAAACTATATTTTGGGGACAAATCCCACTTAGTAAACGATAAAAAGAAATATGAACTAAGAAAAATCAAATCAATTCCCCCATCAACCCATGAGGGAAGATGGAGGAAATAAAATTCTTTTTTTTGAGAGGCGGCTAGGGAATGAGAGAATAGATAGAGGAGATATCATTTTTTAAAATCCAAATGGAGTTGTTATTGTCGCAAAACAATCGGTCGTAAAATTGATTTTCCAATTTTTTCAACAAGTCTCCTTGGACTTTCTTTTAATACTTAGTTACAACATGCTTCAAGTAAATCCTTCAACTTGCTCTCTTCAAGATTTAGTGTCAATATCATCTTTATTTTATTTTTATTTTTTTTTGATACAATTCTTTCAAACACCTAAGCTATTAAATGACTGAGTCTGGGAAAAGGGAAGTTACTACTAGCCTAGTCTAGTGGGGGACGACTTTACGACTGCAACGACTCTTTTCGCGCGTCCATCAGGTGCTTAAAGAGTTTCAAACTGCAACCTGCAAAGAGTAACAACATTTTGCTGTCGTGGGGTTTCAAGCTCGAGATTTCCGGGTTGGATGCCAAGCCTTTTAGCACATAGGGCACCCCTGCTGGCAACATCATCTCAGTACTAACTTTGATGATTTCTCTTGAAATTTGAGTTGCACTTTTTGAACGGGAAAAAGAAAACAAAAATATTTTTTACTCAATGTACGGAACTCGTGAAAATGTGATTTCATATACTAGCCTACAAATATATTAATGCATGAATTAGCGTCTTTTATTCTTCAGAAAACTTGTGGTCAATCCCTTCTGCTAATAATATAATCACGAATTAAAGAAAATCACAAGGGATCATATCCGTCCAGAGCCATGACATTTGACATATGAATCCAAACAATTCTGAAGTGCACTTCGCCTATAAATTAAGGAATTGAAAATTCAATCTTTATATCTCTAAAAGATCAATATATATTTAACGAATGATTAGGATGACATCTCAAAACTTTTTAGAATTGTTTTTGACATAGCTACCTTTCACGTAAAGTGATATGTATATGCACAATTTAGATTTAAACCAGGAAAAAAACTAGTCTGGTATTCATAAGATATGTTAATTGACAAAACTATTTAATATCAGTTACAACTTAAAATCTTTATAAAATAAACACGTTCCATACTCAGCGTCTTAATTTCTTCTCAAGCAATTCTCACATTGTATGTAACATAGTAACATGTTGACCAATTAACAACTCACATTTCTTTTCCTCCAAAATCACAACTTCCATACCAGTCACAACTATGCTGATGTATAATGTTATGTAACTCACTCTTTAAGAAATCTGATTCGTGACTAATGGTTTGGGTCTTGTACGATTAATCGTCTTATATTAAGAGTTCGATTCTTATTACCAGGCACGGGATCTTCTGCGCCACTTTTCTGTGACACTCTCTGTTACACAATTCAATTATTTTTATAATTAATATAATTTATGTTAATTCATTTACCATAGACACATACTAGTAATGTATATAATTTTCATTGTGATTTTATTTTTTTTATGAAAATCAAAATAAATAGGCCCTAACCCGAAAAAAGTGAACCCTACTTCTAAAACATATAATTTGGAAAATGATCACGAATGGTGTAAATATTAACGTAAATGATAAAATTTATACGACGTTATTGAATGGTGCAACAGGGAGTGTCACACAATGTAGAAACCAAAAATAATTAACAACAGCAATTTGAAGGAAAAACCACAATTAATAAGCCATCAAAACATTTGATCAAAACATGTACTGCCAAACCCAATTAATTAATCAAACACAAAAAACCAATCACCACTCCGGCCTTGCGCGCCGCACTACACCAACAAAAGCAAGACTCGTACTATTTTTTTTTAACCCCAACTAAAGCATATATATAGGTCGGCTAGATATTCCTTAAACTCTATATAAATAGGAAATTATAAAAACAACCCTAAATATAATAATAAACTTAGTTTAATTATAACATTGCCTCCCTTAAACTAAGTTTCCTCCATTCACCATGCCGAACATATTTCTCAACTTCACAAATGTCTCTAATTTCAATGCCTTTGTAAAAATATCTGCAACTTGATCTTCAGTCTTGCAATAGTCAACAACAATTTCCTTTGTACGTACCAAATAAAAAATGAAGTGAAATTTGATGTCAATATACTTAGTACGACCATGATAAATCGGATTTTTAGTCAAATCAATAGCTGACTTATTATCACATAATATTGTGGTTGGACCTTCTTGTTTGTGCTACAAAAAACCAAGCATTCTCCTCAACCAAATTACTTGAGTGGCACTATTAGTTGCTGCAACATATTCTACTTCTGTTGTTGACGATGCTATCACTGGTTGTTGTTTCAAACTCCATGAAAAACAGCAGAACCAATAAAGAAAGCATAACCAGAAGTACTTTTCTTCTCAACTGTATCACCAGCATAATCACTGTCAGTGTATCCAACCAACTCAACTGATTCGTTATTTGAGTACAAGATACCATCTCCCTGTGTACCTTTAATGTATCTCAGAATTTTCTTTGTTGCTTGTAAATGAGATTGACGAAGATTTTCCATAAACCTACTGATCAAGCCAACACTGTAGTTAATATCTGGTCTTGTGGAGGTCAAATATCTCAAACTTCCAACCAAAGTCTTAAAGTAGGTTGGATCTACAAAATTTTCAGACTTATCTTTCGTCAACATCAACATCTCTTCTGCAGGAGTCAAAATGGCATTTGCTACATTCATCTTAAACTTCTTCAAAACATCACCAGCATACTTCCTCTGAGAAATGAAGAAGCCGCAATTAAGCTGTAAAACTTCAATTCCAAGAAAATAGGACGTAAGACCCAAATCTATCATCTCAAATTGTCTACCCATAGCCTCCCTAAATTTTGTCATCATCTTCTCATCATTTTTTGTGAAAATCATATCATCAAGATATAAACACACAATAGTTATGTCACCGGTTTTTAAGGACTTGACATAAAGAGTGTGTTCATACGGACATCTTTTAAAACCACTATTAAAAAAAAAGTGTCAATACGTGTATACCATGCCCTTGGAGCTTGTTTCAAACCATACAATGCTCTTTTGAGTTTGTAAACCAATTCCTTATTCCCTTTCTTGACATACCCAACAGGTTGCTCTACATAAACTTCTTCTTCGAGTACACCATTCAAGAAAGTAGATTTAATATCCATTTGATGAATTTTCCATTTGTTCTGAGCAGCTAGAGAAATTATCAAATGAACTGTATCAAGTCTTGCAACTATTGCAAATACTTCAAAGTAATCAATTCCAGGCTTCTGCTTATATCCCTTCACTACCAATCTTGTTTTGTACCTATCAATCTGCCCAGTGGACTTATATTTTGTCTTGTACACCCACTTCACCCCAATGGGTTTCTTCCCGCTAGGAAGATCAACAAGTTTCCAAGTATTATTCTTCTCTATCGTACGTATTTCTTCATCCATTTCTCTTACCTAATTTTCATTTCTTACAGCTTTAGTAAAATCAACCGGATCACAATCTGCAAATAAGGCAAAATTGACCATATCTTCATAAGTCAAACCATCAACTTCACTTCCCACAACACAATCTTGTAATCGGGCTGGTAATCTTGTTTGTCTTCGTGGGCATTCTTGAGACACTGGAGGACTCATACCAGACTGTTGATTAGTTTCTTGATGTTGATCATGCACATCTTCTTCATGCTCGTCAAAAGTGACGTCTCTACTAACAACAAACTTCTCAGTCTCCAGATTATACAACTTATATCTTTTAGTCTTAAAGCTATATCCCAGAAAAATACATTTTTCAGCCTTATCATCCGGTTTCTTTCTAATAGCATCAGTTACATGAGCATAAGCTACACAACCGAAGACTCTGAGATGGGAGACATTGGATTTCCTTCCAGACCAAATCTCATATGGAGTCTTTCTTTGAATTTCTCTTGATCGGCACCTATTCAAAACATAAACTGCACATGCAACCACCTCAGCCCAAAATTCTCTGGGCATATTTTTTGCTTTCATCATAGATCTCACAGATCTCACCATATCCATTATAGTTCTATTCTTCCTTTCAGCAACACCATTCTGTTGAGGAGTATACCTTGCTGCCATTTGATGCTTAATCCCATGCTTCACTAAGAAATCATCACAAATTGTATATTCAGTACCTCTATCTGTCCTCAACGTCTTAATGAAATAGCTACTCTGCTTCTCAACATAACTCTTAAAACTTTTGAAATTTCACAAGCATCATATTTCTGCTTCAAAAAATAGATCCATGTCTTTCTGCTAAAATCATCAATGAAAGTAATAAAATACTTATTACCTCCACGAGAAGGAACCTCAACTGAACAAAAATATGAATGTATGAGTTCCAACGGCTGCCGTGCTCTTCAAACATTTCCCTTTGGAAAAGGATCCCTATGCTTCTTTCCAAAAATGCAAGGTTCACATTGTCTAGCAGAAAAATTCAATGGTGGTAATCCAGAAACTACATTATTCCTAGCAATGAATTGTAAATCGCCAAAATGGAAATGCCCAAACCTCATGTACCATAACGAAGTATCATCAAACAATGTGGCACTCAAACAAGGTGCATTAGCATAATTCAAAGTGATTGGAAATAATCTACGAACCATTTTTACCTCTGCAATAATTCGCCCATATGAATCAAGAATGGTACAAACTCCATGTTTAAAATTCAAATCATACTTTTTCTCTTGCAACTGACCAAGACTCAGCAAATTATGAGGCATATTAGGAACGTAAAAGACACCACCAATATAACTCAGCTCTCCATTTTTCAACATAATAAGAATATGACCTTTGCCCAAAACAGGTAAAATTTGATTATTTCCAAATCTCACTGTCGCTTTAAAAGATTCATCCAACTCTGAAAAAATCTCCTTCTTTGCAGTTATATGATTACTACATCCCGAATCGACATGCCAATCCGAAGCTTTGCTTTCTTGAGCAATATGAGCATAAAATAAGATTGTCTCACTATCTTCATTACCAGTCTCAACTATTTGAGCACGACCATCACTATTATCACCATAATTATACCAACAATCTCTTCTTATATGATCGGTTCTCCCACAATTATAACATTGGATATTTTGTCTATCAGGCGCAAAACCATTACCTCTACCACAGCCTCTGTAATTACCTTGACCTCCACATCCACGGCCTCTCAAGTTCTGTCCACGAGCTTGAGCCTGAGCATGTTCATGATTTTGATCATACTGAACCTGGTAAGTCTGCAAAGGAATTTGGGGTTGCTGCTAACTCTGAGTTTGGACTTGCATGCCTTTTCAACAGGTTCATCAAGTTTTTTTTTATTAATCCTATTTTCATGGAGAATTAATGAACCATGCAATTTTTCAATTGTCATCTTTGATGTCTTTCGTCTCCTAAATCACAGCTACAACATATATAGTCAAATTTTAAAGGTAAAGTTATGAGTACTTTTTCAATAAAAGTTTCATCTTCAGTAATATGCCCATTATGCTTCATCTCGTTCTTAACCTCAATCAACCGAGAGAAATATGCATCAATACTCTATGTCTTCTCCATCTTACAAAATTCAAACGTTCTTTTTAGTATAAGCAAATTACTCTTCTGAACCTTTTCCACACCACAATACGATTTTTCCAAAATATCCCATGCCTCCTTTGCTGTTTTTGCAGTAGAAATTCTCCTAAACACAGACATATCAATAGCTTGATGTATCTAGACAATGTCAAGCTATCTCTTCTCTTTACGGCCTCATCAGCGTTTGCGGCCATCTCTTCTTTAATGTGTTTCAACAACCCAAACGCATTAAGATGCGTTTCTATCTGAATTCTCCAAAAATTATAATTTTGCCTTCCCAATAATTTTGGAAGTAAACACGTAATATTTCGATCCGCCATGATCGTTGGATCTGAACCCAACTGTGGTACCAGATATAGAAGTTAAAAATAATTAATAGCAGCAGTTTGAAGGAAAAACCACAATTAATAAACCATCAAAGCATTTGATCAAAACATATACTGCCAAACCCAATTGATTAATCAAACCACAAAAAACTAATCACCACTTCGGCCTTGCGTGCCGCACTACACCAACAAAAGCAAAACCCGTATTACTTTTTTTAACCCCCAACTAAAGCATATATATATATATATATATATATATATAGATAGAGGTTGGCTAGATATTCTTTAAATCTTATATAAATAAGAAATTATAAAAATAACCCTAAATATAATAATAAACTTAGTTTAATTTTAACACACAAAAATGGCACAAAAGATCCTGTGCCTTATTATCAATCAAGAAAATAAACAATTGTAAAGGGAAATAAGTAATTTCATTTAACAATTTTGTGAAAGAAACAATAAACATGCACTTCAAGACCCAAACAACTCGTATAAAGTTTAGTATCACCACCTTCTCTACTAACATGAGCCGGAAACTGATCACACAAATGTACTTTTCGTGACATGGATAGTTAATATCTTTATATTATGCATTATAAAATTCAATAAATTAGGTATGAAACTTGGAAAAGCTTTCCAAATGCTGCTAAATAATAAATACATACGGCTACGCAAGTTGAAAACTATTAATAAGCTACCAAATAAATCATACTTATAGTAGCTGCAATAGTTTGTAAAGAACGTAATGTGTGTGGTACATAGAGCTAGCTAGCCAAGCAAGTTTCTCTTCCTATTACTAACTTTATGCTGGAGTGCTAAATCTAAGAAATCAAGTTTGCAAATAAGAGGAAGAGCAGAAATATATATATATATATATATATATATATTTATATATGTATAGTTGGCAATGGCGGAAAATTGGAAATTCAAGTATCCAAAGTTCCAAAAGGTATAGATTAATTGGTCGAGATCTTGACTTTCCACTTGTAATGTTAGGGTTTGAACTTGAACCGTTGTAGCGATCACAGGCAAATTTTAGGTGATTAGCGCGGGTTTTGTGGACTTAAATCTCGTTTTAATAGTAGTGCCTGTATAAACCATGAAGTCGTAATGCAGTCTGCTAATATTCGAAAAACATATATAAATGAAATAGGTCCTAACTATCCCACTAAAAACATAATGCATCAATCCTATCCTACGTATAGTTTCCACCAAGAAACCAACAAACTTTCATTAATACGGTTATTTTTAAATAGGGTTTCAGGATTCTGAAGTTCATATTTTCCTTTCTATCTTAAGGATTTTATTACATGACAGTGCAACAAAGCAGTGGATCAACAAATTGATCAAGGTGACTAATCCACTTATGTTTACAATTAAACGAAAATAATATTAGTCTCTATTATTGTCGAGGTAAATTGAGAAACATATTTTTTTCTTTTGCATTTTGGGGAAAAAAAACATTGGATTATAATATAATCCTCCCTCCGTCTCACTTTCAGTACAATTTGAACTAGAAATGAAAACTAAAATTAGACAATAATTATGGGAAGGAAGGAGTACTATTTTTAGTACAAGTTTAAAAATTTAATGTGGACTATTTTTTTGGAACGAAGGTAGTAGTATGGACAATGAGAAAGTGGTATCGTGGAATTGGACAAAATAGAAACAAAATCCGAGGCCCGGGATGGATGTTAAAGCTCCCGACCGTCAAAGGAGTCAAACAAGCGAACCCTTCGCCGACTGCAACGCGGTCGTCTCATCTGTCCATGATAGCTCCAATTTACTAGACTTTTTAGTTTTTACCCTATTATTCATATCCTTAATTTTATTGTTAAAAAATACTAGTATCAATGTATTATAAGCAGAAATCATTTTCTATCTTTCTTTTTTCTCCTTTTTGTGTGTGTCGTAAATGTGTTCGTTGCTTTTTCTTGAAGCATTATTATCGTAATCCCGGTGGATATTTGTTTAAAATGTTAGCCCTTCAATGTACCTAATGGAATGTGCCTTAATGTTAATTTAGCACACACAAACAATTAAAAATTACAACCGCGACAAATTTTACAATAATTAAAATGAAGGAAGCTGGCAAACCTCCTTTACCCCCCTCCCCCTACATATGACTAACTATAAATATAATTAAGAGAGTTTTGCCGAATCTACTTAATTCGAATTCGGATTAGTTAGAATAATAATTTCAATACTGAATGTATAATACAGAAAAATTTATAATTAAGAAGCAGAGATCCTAAAGTAATGATAAACCCAAAACATGGAAACAATACAAAACAACTATATATGCCACTAAAGATTTTGAATGTAATATTTTTTGTGTTACATTTCTTGTAATTAATTGATCACTTGCATATCTTATTCATCAATAATGATGTTTGCAATAACTTTAGACAGTAATGTTAAGTAGTACTTGAAATTAGACATATTCTTTTGTTGTTTGCAAGATAAAAATATCATGTTCATCGACAAAAAAAAAATGAAAAATCATGTTCATCGACACTACCAAATAAACCCCTCATTCAGTGAGTCCTGTTTTAAATTTTCGATCGACGATTTGTTCAACACAGTACCAGAAAACGCGATCAGGTTTGCAGAAAACTATGAGAAAAAAAAAAATCGTACTTTTTACACGGATCAGAACATGTTCTGCGAAATGATTCTTTTGAAATTTTGGCCCCGGATCCTATAAGCTGCCAACTGTTACCATTGAACTTAGTTTATTAATTTTTGGACAATCAAACAGGAAACTAACATCGTACATATAAATCTTTGCCTTAAAATCTCTTTCAGATCCAATCAAATCAAGACTTGAAACACAAAACAAGTTGTTACTTTCATACTAGTTCGTCAATGCACACCAAACTTGTTGCCCCTAGCCCTTAAGAAAATTCAAGTTTCTATTTATAGTTCAATATGAATTAATTTAAATGTGTTATGTGCGATCGAGTATGTGTAACGTTTTTTTTTGTTTTGTTATGAAAATTAGTTTAGACACAATTAAGTGGCAACATGAGCTTCGAAATTTGGGACAGCGTAGGCTAGAGTTTAGGGCGGTTTCAGACACCAAACTGACCATCACCCGACATTTGTGCTCTCGATCCTCTTCTCTATATATACATTTCATCACCAAATCAATTCATCCCAAACTACAACAAAAACAAACTGAATTCCAATTTACTCTTCCAAAATTATACTACTAAAAACTTCTCCTTTTTTTCTTGTTTTGAGCAAAAGCCCTTTTCAATCTTTTGACCTTTTAACATCCAAATTATGAGCAATCTTGATTCTCAAAGACAACCACAACAACAACAACAACATCAAGATTCCTTAAAATTGAGGTGGCAAGAAACCCAAAAGAAGACCAACAACCTATACACCAAACTACTTAGTGGTACTACTACTACTACTACTACTACTACCACCAGAAAGATGCAAATATTTCCCGGTGGATTCGACGACGATCTTGTTGTGTCCACGGTGGTGCCGCCTGTCACGGTGGTGCTCGAGGGACGGTCGATATGTCAGAGAATCAGCCTTGAAAAACATACCAGCTACCAGAGCTTAGCCAAGGCACTAAGACAAATGTTCGTAGATGTTAATAATGATGGTGATGGAAATGAACCAGTCACATCATCAGATGGGAGTGATCAACTTGATCTTTCAAATGCAATTCCAGGTCATCTCATTGCTTATGAAGACATGGAAAATGATCTGCTTCTTGTTGGTGACCTCAAATGGAAGTAAGTAATTAAATTATTTTTTTACAACCTCTTTATTCCTAAATGAATGCATAACTTGATTAATTATTCTTACATTGAGTGATCTAACAAAAAGAAAAGTAATTTAGAAATGTGGGTTTTTTGTTTCCTCATCTTTTAAACTTCTGTCATGGTTTCCTAGCTACTTGGTGTTCATCTTTGTTGCTTTTTTCCTTTCCTTAACCATGATGGTTGATTTTGAGCAGAAGTTAATTTTTAGTCGCACATCTTAATTTGAGATATATATATATATATATATAATATTTTTTTATTTGAAATTGAAAGTTAGCTTATAAGGGTTTTATTTAGCTTTCTATTTAGACACTGTCATGTTCATTTTATTCAATTTTAACTTCTGTATGTGGCTCTTGATATATATATTTTTTTAAATGCAGTGATTTTGTTAGAGTGGCAAAGAGAATCAGAATACTGCCAATAAAAGCAAATTCAAGGAAGAGAAGGGTAGAGATTTAATCAACAACAGCGGCTGCACAAGAAATTTTAGATCGCAATATTGAGGAGTAACAAAAAGAAATACTCTTTATGTTCAACGAAAACAATCGTTTTGAAACAGAACCGATAACTGTCCATCAATCTGTGCCTCTATGCAAAATGTGATAGTATACAAAATTGTTGTACTTTCACTTATTGTTGTTGAATAAAATCGACCTTTTTCTGACCTTTTCTTCTCTTCGTTTCTTTTTAATGCGATGCTCAACGGAAATATATATAATCTATAGACTACTTTTGATGTACAAATTAAGGAGGCAACAATGTCGTAAATCTTAAAATATTCCTTGCATTCCAAGAATATTATCAAGCGTGTTTTCTAATTTAATGTAATAAATAAGACAACAATTTTTGAACGATCAAGGAGTATTTTTATATATGAATGAATCATCTAACTCAGTAAATAGTGGTACATGTAATTTGGATGATCCACCTACAAAGCTGAGAGAAGAGTAGACACAACAGCTACTCCAACAGCTTCCGAAGCAGTAATATCAATTGTTTAATTGAAGTAGTACGCATACATTTTCATATATGAGATCATCTTCACTGTATAGTTCACGAGGAAAATGATCTCGAACAGCTCCATCAGCCCACAGAATGAATCCATGTTTTTTTTTTTTCATGTTATCTTTCAAATAGCATAGCACATTAATCTCATTTTGTTTTTTTTTTTATTTTATAAATGTACAGTTCGTGTCTGAAATTACTTTCTCGATTAATTCACATTTGAGCCGGTATTATACCAAAGAAATCCCTCTCATACCACTTTTTTTTAAGATGTCAAGCTTTGCATTTGCACACATAATTCACAAACAGCTAGATTTAAATCGAAAATGAAAAAAGGTTTACCAAGTGTATTTATTGAATTTGTATGCCGTCCTTTTCAAAACGATAAAGAAAAAAAAAAGCGGTTACTTTTATGAGATGGATGACCTATATAATTTGTGTGCAAAAAGATGATCCCAGCAAATCCTACTACAACATTAATCCATGGAGTATGTTGTTAATGCTACACAAAACAAGATGTGATCATACACCAATAACAAGATGTCCTTCAAAGGATCCTTCCATAATCCTTCAAATGTGGATCTTGGTGTGGAAAACCAGGAAAAGAGTCTAGATCACAGAGAAGTAAAAAGAGTTACCCGAGATGAGGCTACATATATAAATACTAGTACCACGTTTTACACCTCCTGCATCATTCACTAAAATTTTAACACTGAAACCTCGTAGATTCATTCAAAAGCGGGTTAGGATGTTAGGAGTAACTTTTTACATATAAAAAAGTATAATTAATTGAAAAAATGTGAACATATTATATATAATTAGTTTAAGAAGTGCTGTAAGATTTTATGGTGTAAGAGATTCTTAACCTACAAAAATATGTCTTTTTACATCCATTGGATTTTCTTAACACTTTTTGTGCTATCTTCAATAGTAGTTTAACAAGTTGGTAAGTGAACTTTTTGTCTAAATATCAAAATCCTAACAAGATGGTAGGTGAATTATGATGAACAACTGTATCATCAATTATTTAACAGTACTACCAAAAAAAAAAAAAAACTACAACACGAAAAACTTCAATAATATTACTCCCTCTGTTCCAAAATAAATGTCATTCTAGAGTTTGTACATAGTTTAATAAAACATTAAATAAGGTAACTAAATTACTAGAATATCCTCAACTAACCCAATTAAAATAAATGTTCACCAATAATATTATTTCTTTTGAGGGTATGTTTGGAAATTTTTGACAAAAAATGCATTAGAATCCGAAAATGACACTTATTTTGGAATTTCTCCATTTTACCAAAATGACACTTATTTTGGAATGGAAGGAGTACTTTCGTTGCAAAATTATCTAAATTTACACTCATTGATTTTAGGGAGTGATGAGACAGCCGAAGAACGAGATCGGTGAAATAGGATTGATATACAGTCTAATTTCAAAGTCAGAGAGAATTGAAGGAGCTCAAATAAACATTGATCTAAGCAATTAATTCATTTCCATACATGTAAAGGGTAGAGCTGTTCTCTCCAATACTCCCTTCGGTCCTTATTATAAAGTATTTTGATTTTATCCTAAATTTCACCTAAAATGTCTTTTTAATTGAAATAAAAACTTTAAAATTTTTTTATAATAATTAAAAGAACACAACGAATATAAAAATATATTTTTAATATTTTTTTCAATTAAAAAAATATCTTAAATAAAATGTAGGACCAAATCAAAATACCTTATAATAAGAACCGGAGGGAGTAGTATCGTATCATAGACATTGGCTGCCGCCGCCGCAAGCAGGCTTTTTGGGTTGTCCTGCGCCGTCGGTTAGAATATATATGCTGCTGGGAATGTCGGCTAATTCGGTATTCATAAATTTAGACGACGGAAGACATTAATTCTTTCGATTGTTACACAAAATCAAGGATGAAGCAAGCCTTATATGCACTTTTTGGGTCCCAAAATTTTCCAGTTTATAATTTTATTTTTTTGGTTCAAATTATACTAAAAGTAAAAATCCAAACTAGATAATAATTTTGAGACAAAAGAATCACTTTTTCCCGTTTAAAAAAACAAAATCCTTTTCATGTTCGAGCCACTTCAAATAGATTTTTCTAGTTGATCACATTATTCACATTGGCTCCTGACCTTCTGAATTGAATTGAAAATGTCCATTCCGATTTGTGTTTAAAAAATAGTACTCATTCATGCAAAAAGAGTTATCATCATTTTGGTCCGTCATCTTGAAAAACGTTCAATTAAGTCCTTATCTCTCAATTCATATCCCCGATCAACTTCTTTCACTATTCACATTCCATTTTCACAATAAACCCCTTACCTTTTGAAACACAATAAAATGAGTAAGATGTAAAAAGAAATAACCAAAAAAAAAAAGTTCATACAAGATTTAATTTTTTCTTTTAAAGAAAAAAAGAAAGAAGAAAAAGAGTTTTGTTTACACTAGAATAGAGAGCTTCGAAAGCAACAAAACTAGGAAAAAGGAGGACAAAGAACCAAAATTTACTGATGTAGCTGTACTGGAATTTAATGCTAACATCTAACTCCTTTCCTCACTAACTGTGGGGATCGGCTCAATTAAATACAAAGAACGGAGGAAAAAAGCAAAATACTAAACATTAAAAGAGCCGAGCAAAACTTTGCCATTGCATCTCCCAGAAAAAACGGCACTGTAACGAATTTCGAAGCGAATAGCCCTGCAATGGCAGTCATCAAAAGCATACTCTCACCTCTTTTTCTCGGCTTTAATCAATTGAGGGTATCTTTCCCCAACGTATGCATTTTCTCAACCCCATCTGATGATAGCAGAACCCCATGTAAGGCCAGCCCCAAATCCAGCAGCCGCAATAGTATGCCCTGGCCGCACTTTACCGCTTCTAACGGCTTCATCTAATGCCAACGGAATGGAAGCTGCGCTTGTGTTACCATAATTTGCCAAATTAGATATAACCCGCTCGGATGGGACATCTAAGCGTGTTGCAACTGCATCAATAATCCTTTGGTTTGCCTGCATATAAATAATCCTGATTAGTGCTACTCTATGGGGAAGAATCGACACAGACGCAAGCAAGATTCTTCCTGGAATTGCAGCAGTGATTGTTTAGGAGTTAGGATATCAGCGCTAGTGAAATTTTGAGTCTTCTATTGCGATACCTGATGAAGCAGCAACCAGTCAATGCTGGATGCTGGAAGCCCAGCTTTTCCCAGAGCTGATTCAATCGACTGTGGCACAACACGAACAGCAAAACGGAAGACTTCTTTGCCATTCATTTGGATACAGGAATATGCGGGATTTTTGGTGTCAAAACCAAGAACTGAACCATTTGAACCCAGTCCATGATCAGTCTCATTTCCTTTGATGCCAGCATTCAAGTGCCTGCAAAAGACTATTATCATTTACTGCACAACAGAATCAGAAACATACATGATAAATTCTAAGATAGGAAATGCCCACCTTTGACCATCACCATCACTATGCATGTCAAATGCAAATAAACCGTCTTCTTCACCATCACAGGCCTACATATGTGTGCAGATGTTAGTATGGATGCAAAAGTACAAAAAAGAGCAGTAAAATGAATGATACACAAGAACTCAAGGAGAATTTAACAAGAGATAGCTCCATCATTAAATTAGTCCATCCGCTATTTATAAAACATTGTTCATTTATCACATTTTTAAGCACAAAGCATCAGTATTCAAGAAACAGCTAAAAAAGAGCCGCCAACAGCAAATTATCATTAACTCAAATTACATGAGTTTGAACCATTGTGTGACAAGACAACCCATCTCTGACATGATACTAGCGGTAACTGCAGGAAAAGGTTAACTCAGACAGTCGCGGGTCATATCACAGCCAACCATGAAGATAAGAGGTAAACAAGCAAATTCAAGGAAAACCTTCAAGGAACAATATTTATGTACACTTGTCGGGAGTCAAAAAGCTTTCACATAGATGGTTATTTTTAAATTGGGAGGAATCTATGTTGACAGGAACAAAAAGGGAAAGAAGAGTTTTAAAAATTTAGGAGCAATGTTAGATCAATTTCTTTCCTGTATATCTTTGAATAATCAGTGCTTAACATCAGGAAAGTTAGGCCCTATTTGCATTAGAAAGACAGAATTGACAATATTTAGAGTAAGATTGAGTGGATTAGATGAAATACTAATAACCACACCATTTTGTGAGCTGGCCGGCCTTATTCAATATTCACAGAAGAGAACTAGAGGTAGTCTTAGCATGATGAAACGGTAGGTCAGTTGTTCAATGACTGACATAGAACAAAACCCAGGCAAGAAAAGTAGAAAAAAGAACAAATGCATCTAACAGAGTCTGGATTAGAAGCACTAGTATGTACCCAAGTAAAAATAACAGTATCTCTACAACAGTATATTAAAACTAATTGGGCTCCTAAGCAAAGATATGCATAGCTGACAACTAAACAGGATACAGAAACTTGTACTATTTGCATTTGCGCCAGGCATGCAGATGCAGCATTTGATTGATAATTTGGATGACTGCTTATAATAATATTTAGACAGATTATATTTAAGAAAAGGTTATCACTGGGAGTCGGTGCACACACAAAAGGATCCAAAAAATAATAATACCTGTACTAACACAGCACCAGCCGCATCACCAAAGAGGATACAAGTTCCTCTGTCAGTCCAATCAACATAGCGAGAAAGAGTATCAGCTCCAATCACAAGAACATTGTTAAAGCCTCCACCTACAGCATTTCAGAGCAACTTTTAATTGCAGCTTTAATAGATTGTAATCTTTAAGAACATAATCCAGGGTTTACCTCTAATATAGCTGGCAGCTGAAACAAGGCCCAACACGAATCCACTACAAGCTGCAGTGATATCATAAGCTAGAGGATTGTTTTTGCAACCAAGAGCTTTTTGGATCTGATATGCAAAGGAAATAAAGGGTAGGCGTAAGCACAAATTTCTACTTTCTCCATATTGACAAAACTTATAAGAAAGAGTAAGTTTGTGAGCAGGATCTGAAATTATAAATTTCAAATAGAAAATGTGTAGCAGGCAGGATGAAGAGAGTTTATCCTGTAACACAAATCTACATTGTTGTGTTTGGTCTGGTCTATGGGGAAACAGGATGCGCAGAAAATATATAGATGGTCCAAGCATGCAAGAAAATAGATACAGGGCATAAGGTATAGTATTCTTTACTCGCATGTAAGTATCAAGGTTTCCATCACATTTTCTTTTCAACATTTGAGAAGTTGCAGTGTGAAGTCTTTGCTGGGCACACATTTAGGCTAACATAAATATGGAATGGCATGTATTTGCAGAACCCAGTTTAGATGGCAAATCAGTACCCAGTCATAACTGCCCCAATTCCTCGTGTGTATATCAGAAAGATACGATATCCATCACCCAAACTACAGCAAGGTGCCTACCAGGTACATGATTTACCGATATGACGACTATAAAGTACTTGAATTCAGCTACCTGAAGAACTACTTATACCTGTGGAGCACTGCCAAATAGGTCCTCTGGGGTGGAAGTGCAAAGCAAGATAAGGTCCACATCACTAGGATCAACCTCGGCCATCTCTAGAGCTTTTTTGGCAGCATCAGCAGCCAGACCTGTTAAGCTATCTTTACCTGGAAAGAAATATGACAGATAGAATCTAATTAAATATCATTTTGATTGAAAAATCTATAATGGTAAATGAAAAAAAACAAAAACCATGTAATATGGATACATAAAATGATAATGAATAACTGAGTAAAAAACTTCAAAAAAAAAATTCAGCAAAATTCGAGGAAAATGAGACAAGGGTGAAAGTGAAACAACTAAAAAGCCATCAAGAACAGATACATGAAATACAGCAGTACAACGGCATGTGAAGGCATCCATAAGATAGTGCAAAGTATTCAACGAAGAATGCAAATTAAGCCAGACAAAAGCCAAAGGATAGTGCACACGAGTTGAAGGTATCAAGATGAATTTGCTTATTGGAGGCTAGGGGTTAAAAATGTGGAAACACATTCAAGCTAAGATTATTGGAGCAAAATAGCTTCAGGTCCTGAGACATGCATGCACTCTAGTAATCTGGCAGCTGAATTACCAAGAACTTAAACATCCCAACCACGAACTTTAGAGAGTTGTTTCTGGTCTATTAAAAGTGTAATACAAATGCTTAAAACATGTGGAAACAAACTAAAGCTAAGATTCTAGGAGCAAAACCGCTTCAGGTTGTGAGACGTGCAAGTTCTCCAGTAATCTGGCAGCTGAATCACCATGAAATTCAGAGGGTTGTTTGCAGTCTTTTAAAAGGCTAGAGCAAAGTGAGAGTACAATGCTAATAGACACATGATGATTCGAAGTAATAATATACCTGAAATAACCCTTCTGTTACGAATGCCAGTTCGAGTAGATATCCATTCATCTGAGGTGTCAACCAGTTTGGAAAGGTCATCATTTGAAATTAGAAGACTTGGAACAGCAGATCCACATCCTACAAGTTTGCAACCTTTGCTATAAAGTCTGTAGAAAATTTTATATTTCAGAAATCAATTTAGGACCAAAATGGCAAAAAGAAACAAATAGGACTTTTTTAAGCACAATCCACAGCAAAAAGAGGTTGGATTTAAATGAAAACCAGGAAATTTGGATTCAAATGAATCCCTACTCTAGTGTATCGCAACCTACAAGGATCGCCTTTTGTAATTTTCAGATAGTATACAAAGAGACACTTTAGAGAAATGAGAACTCAATAATGGAAAAGAGCAAACTCTCAAGATCATTGGAACCTTTGATGCGACCAATTCAGGAACAAACATGAAACTAGACTTGGAGGAATTCACAAACAACTTTGGCATTTGGTGTCAGATAGAGATACTAATCTATTGAGACCTTTAGAACAGTTACAAAAAGTAAACATATACCACTTACCTTCTGATTAGACATAATTCGAGTACTCAAATTTCTTGTTCACAGATGTACATTCATATATGAAATAGAGGGTACCATGGGTACTGCTATTCAAAAGTAAATTCTCCTAATATTTATCTGCTAACCATTCTCATAAAATAGTTCCTGAAAGATATAATAAGAATAAAATTCCACAGTAAAATCAACCGGAATGCCTCTGTATGCTTTTCTCGATAATTTCATGCAAATTTTTCAAATATAGAAAACAGATTAATGCTTATTAGATGCTGATCAAATGTCAAAGATGCAAAGAGACAATTCTCCTTCCAGTTTAAAGTCCATGAATGATCGTCTACAGACACAGACAAACACCTCAAAAAGAGGTATTCCCAAGTTTTGAAGATAAATTTCAGATGTCCCTGCAAACATATAGGTCATTGCCTTCTGTTTCATGTACCCACACATTTTCTGAGGTGGCTTACTCAAAATTTATGATTAAAATAGTACTTAAGCTCAGGTCATCAACCTCCACGGTAATCAACATGAGACAAATAGCTTCTTGATGAGTAATTAACCTCTCAAGACAAAGATTATTTCACTGCTCTAAGTCCCATAATTACATGCTGATTTGGCATTCAAGAGTAACCTATTTGTTCAATCAGAATCTATCCAAACAGGCATGCAAGTTTCAAAATACTGCCTCTCATAGATATCCATGGTAATGCAACTTCCAATCCTAATCTAAAAAACACAAGATATATAACTAAGTTGTGAACAAGCCATGGAGCAGAATCCCACAATATGCTTCAGTCTAGCAAGATGTTAGTAACCAATTTCAAGCAAATTGCATGAAAGCCAATGACCAACAACTTTAAACTAAAACAAAGACAAAGAACAGTCTCCTTCTGGTAATGTCCCAATTTGAACTCTGAGCTACCTCAGAACCACAGAACAACATAAACCAATAACAAAATATAAAAATTTAAGAGAAAAATTCACCTGGGCACGGGAGATTGAGAAGGAGAAACTTCCTGAGCACCTTCAATACTGCTGGAACATACAATCCTCTTCGTAGATACACCTTCGGAAAACCAAAACCCAGATCGATAAATCCCTATAGATGCAGAAAACCTCCTCCTAACACCACTAGGCACTACTGGCGTAAACAACCCGGATGCAATTGCCATTTTAATTTGTTCAAACAACTTACAATTAGCAAAAGCAAATGACTATTATTGGGGAAACAAAGTTGAGATCTTTTAGCTAATTGATGTCAGAGAACTAAACACACAATGAGAAAGAGCTAATGAAACAACTAAGGGATTCCCTGTTATTGGAATTCTTTGGAAAAGCAAATTCAATCACGGGGGAAAAAAAGAATAAATTCTTGCAATCTGAATTTACTAAGAGGGACGGACACAACTATACTACGAGGATGTTTACAAAGGGGATGGAACCTAGGAGTATCCGAAAACTGAATGATTGCGTGAACAACGTGGATGGGTGGGCGATTATAGCAAAAACCCAAATTGGAGAAAACTTCTAGGCAAAATCTCTCTTTCAGGCATTTGCACAAACAAATGCCCAACGGATTCAACCACGCCAAAAGCAGAGAAGAAACAGGTCTCAGTTTTTCCACCACAGATGCTGTCACTTCCTAATTAAAAAAGAAAAAAAAATGGGTTTGGTAAAAATACCAATAATTAACCAGAAAAACCACTCAGCAAAAACAGCAACCTTATTCTCGAGATTTGATCATTGTCACGATATATCCACATCTACTTACACAAACACAAACCCAAGCTTTCTGATGTTTTGAGGAGGAATAATAATCAATTTTGTACTGTGGCTTTTGCCACGTAAGCTCAGTTCCACATCTCAGTTGGGTTAAATTTACGTTGGTGTCCTGGATTTGGCGACGTGGATTGGCAGGATCTTGTGTGTTTTGCGGAAAGGAGAAAATCGTCAAATCACAATGGATCATGTGCTGTGGCATCCACCTGCATATTCTGTGCGTTCAATGCAAAGCTGTGGGGCTTTTATTATGATGTCATTAAATAACGTATGTGATTTTTACTTGTAAAAACTTACTTCTAACCAAAATCCAACATGACAAGTTGGGAGTTTGTTTAACTACATTGGACTAAAAAGCAAGGGCCGAATGTTTATCACGAGTGAACACGATTCCTACGTTTTGTTCCATTCTATTTCCAGCATTTCTACACCTTCTGCAACATACATACAGTTTATAACATAGTATCTTACAAGTTCATGAGACACATATGCATACACTACTCGTCCAAATTCGATGCGTTACAAAAAATGCAACACAAAAGTATTGCCTTTCTGATATATCAGTATACTGTAAATCTGTAATTGATTCATACTATATATGCCAGTATGCCACCCACCTCCATTTAGGCTAGATATGTGGTTGAATGTTAACAGTGAAAAAACTGAACTCTAAATTTTACTCAAAGATACATTATTTGATTATATCTAAAATACGTTTCTCAAAAAGAAACAATAGTATACTTTAATCTTTCTGTTTCTGTTTCCTTTTGTGGTCGATTAGGATATTTATGTAGAACCTGTTAAATAAATCTCAAGATTTGAATTGATCGAAATATCTTGATAAGATTCGAGACTGTCGTTATTCGTTAAATCCTGACAAAATGACTTAGGCAAAGATGAAACATGTTTCATTGGTGTTGAATCATGACAACAAGAATACAAGTATGGTATCAAAAGATGATTGTCAGTAAGAGAATGAACTTTTTTGAATTCGACAGGTAGTGATATTCAAATTTATGATAAATGAGTGACATTTTATTCGGTTCTTTATTAACATGCATAGAAAATTCTGATGTTTATATTGTATCAAGTCGAAAACAAGCTATTGCAAATCAAAGATATATGAATGAAAATTCAATAAGAATACCATATTAAAAATAAATGACCTATTTTAGCATCCTCCATCAATTTTTCATTTCTTTAAAAGTTAGCTCTCCCGAGTTATGCTTTCCCCTTAGAGAGAAGTTTCCATTACTGCGAGTTCGATGGAGTCTTCTACATTTGAAAATCCCTTCTCTTATTTTAGGGGAAAATTCTTCTTCTCCACCCTTCCTTTCCCTCTTTGTTTGTGTTTTGGGGTTGTCTCCAAGACTCCAACACACCTGACGAAGGAGATAGAGGCTTAATTAAAAGGAGAAGATGAGTTGATTTCAAGAGGATAGAATACATATATAAAAGATAATGAAGTGATTGATCGAACTAATGTATGTTAGGTCTTTATTTTTTCAAGATAAAAGTAGTTTTGAGTCAGAAAATTTCATTCGTAATTTGGTTATTCTTTGTATCTTTTTCTTCCTTTGGTTGGGTTTTCTTTTTCTCTGTAATTACTGGTTTTATTATAATTTAACTGATTTAATTTAATCTAACAACTATATTAATAGAACTAATTTAATTTAATCTAATACCTATATTAATAAGAGAGTAAAACGGGGATTGTACATAGTATGTATCTAAGGTTATGCAATGAGAACCTTAAGAGAGTAGTTCACAATTTTTTTTTTTAATAAAAAAATTAGACTTCACTAAATTTGGTGGAATTTAACAACTCTAATTGATATAAGAAGTTTCGCTAGTTTAAACATTCTCTACATAAAATTTTGCAAAAGTAACAACAACGACATGAGCTACTCGATTTTGTACTCGGAGAATCCAATACGGATTACTAAAGGATAGTTCATTTAACAAAAGTCTAATCTCAAAACGAATAAGTAAACACATATTTGCACGATTTGTTTCTTCTACGGTGCTATGATTGCAACCTAAGAATCTCCCAGAATCGACAAATTTCGAAGATTAAAACTTTTGAAAATGAACAATGCAAGTATAAGTTCAAATTCGAACCGAATAAGTCTCTTTTTTTAAGGTAAAACTTTACAAACAAATATCAAGGTCTTTAGTTGTTCCTTCAGCGCAAAGGAAATAAAAGTATTAAATAGGTAGTCGTACTGGTTTTCGAACCTTGGTCACTAGTAGTGAGTAAATCACATTTAGTTTTGGACAATTTATGTTGGCCTACACGTCAATTGTGCCAATCAATGTCTAACGTAGTTATGTTTTTTTGTGATTGAGAAAGAGGCTCTATACTTGACAGTAACAGTACGAGAATGTTTAACTAATAGAATATGAGGAGCACAACTAGCAACAGAAAGATACAAATCATTAAATCAATTACCTCGTCTTAATCGTCTTAAAACACGAAATTCCTAATTGAGAAAATGAGGGCAAAAATTGCAGTTAGCTTTGTGTTTGGGTATATTTTGACTTTCATAAATTTATCTTGGTGCTTCAAATTTGACTTTTCTCAATAATAGAAATCTAAAAATTAAACTATTATATTTGGTGGATGTGAAACTCCGGAAAATGTTACTCCCTCTTGTCTTTAATATAAGATATTTTTTATTTGTCATAAATTTCTTCTAGTATGTATTTTTAATAGATAAAAAATCTTAAGTATATATTTTTACATTCGTTGTGTTCTCTTGATGGTTATGAAACGTTTTTAAAGTTTTTTTGTTAATTAAAAATTCGTACTAAGTGAAACTTAGGATAAATTAAAATATCTTATATAAAGATCGGAGGGAGTACCTGCTATCATTACTGACACATTTTTATTTGGACTACTTTTGAAACCTTCAACTGCTTCTCCTGAATTTTAATAGAGAATAATAAAGATATTAGTAATGAGCTTTTAAAAGAGTATTTGGCGATGGTAAATGTGGCAGACTATGTAGGTGGATTATTCTGAGCTAGAATTGTGAATATTTTTTTGTTGGGCTTGATTAATGGGTCGAATAAGGTAAGACAGACTATGTTCAAATGTCATGGTCTTTAATGTTTCGTGGGTATCATTTCAGAGGTACTCTAAGCAATTGATGTGCTGCAAAGATTCTTACAAATAAGGCCAAGAAATACTCTCAAATACTCCTTCCATTCACAAATAGATATCATTGGAGGAAAAATCAAATATTTCAAAATAAATATCGTTATCACAAATCGAGGCATTTTTTGTCAATTTTTTTTTAATATTATCCTTACATTGAAAATTATAGTGATGTTTAATGTAGAATTGTATTAGAACTGAATTTTATTAAGACTACAATCGAATTAAGAATAAATGAGGGTATTATAGTATTTTAACAATATAATTATTACCTCCTTAAAGTTTGTGAAATTTCTTCAGCGACATCTATTTGTGAATGGAGGGAGTATAGTCTAATGAGAAATCCAAAGAAGAAATTACACTTTTGGCCACTAGGGATGTTTTTTTGTACTACGTACTAAATTGCTGGTTTCCAAATTATGGATGTTCAATTTTCTATAGGAACATCATCAAGTAAGCTGTAAGTACTTATTAGTGATAGTTTGCAATCATCATCACCATTCGTTACTTGTTTTTGAAGGTATCAATGGGAAATGGATAGACTGACGTGATGGCCAATTACATTTTTTGTTAAAAAAAAGTATAATGAAAAAGGTGCAAAATCTTATAATTGAAATTTTTAACATTTCATTTGTGAAAGATATCAATAACATCAATTGTGTTGTAAACGACGGACGTAAACTAAAGGGGGGAACATAAAAAAGCTAGTATTGTACTGAACCAGATATAGATGACTTATAAAAGAAGCATATATGTTAATGAAAGTGCTTGTAACTTGTAAAAAACAAAAGGCGGTTTATCAATTATTCAATTATGAGTTTTACACGGTTCTCCTGACTGTACACCTCCGCTCAATTGAAGGGTGAAAATTGATTATAAAAAAAAAAAAACTCTCTGCCCTTATTATAATCATTTTGATTTGTCCTATATTTTATTTATTGTATTTTTTTTAATTAAAAATAAAATTTTAAAAATATATTTTCATATTTATTCTGTTCTTCTAATTATTGTAAAGTTTTTAAGGTTTCATTTTCAATTGAAAAAATATTATAAATAAAACTTAGCACAAATCAGAATGCCTTATAATAAGGTTAGGGAGGAGTAATAATAGTAAATAAAAAAACATTGTCAAAGCAATATAAGGATGGGATGGAGTTTCAAAGGTGACATGAACGTTAGAATAATGGCTGCCGTATTTCTGTATCCTAAAACAACTATCAGCTTATTTACGATGTGCATAATCTCCCCACCTCTCTTTATTAAAAGGGAAAATGGAAAATGGAGAAGAAAATAAAAAAGAAATTATACATACTGCTAGGGTTTTGAGAGAAATGGGCGGCTGAGAGAATTGGGCTTATGGAAGGAGGTGACATTAATTATTTAAAATCTGTTTTTTTTTTTCCATATAAGTTTCACAATGTAACTAATCCCATAAACATTTAACCAATTAAAGTTAAGTTCAATTATAAATTTATTTCATTGATTATTACAATTTTTTTTTTAAAAAAAGAGCAGTAGTGAATTAGGTACATAATGCCTTGAGATGTCACTCTCTTGGAACTTATCTTTTCGAAAAGATTAATTGTACAGTTTGCTGGTGTCAGTTTCATTCTTTTATTTGCCTTTTAAATTGTCTAAAGTTAATTTCCTTCGCCACCAACTGGGCAGCACTAAACCATGGTCACTAGAACTAAAATAATCTGTAAATCTTATCTTAAAATGTGTCCACAATAAACATGGTTTAGGATTAATTAGCAATAATGTCCATGCAATTAAACATTACTTATCAGAGCGTAATGTTGATGACTAAAGCCTAAAGGTTAAGAGGAAGTTTTTGCCATGGATGACTAATACGAATGAATTGTGTTTAAAAGACTAATTTTACTGCAGATTTTTTGACTCCTTTAGTGATTTTGGATCTTAAAAGTTGAGGAGATAGTCTGAATTCTCGACTAAAATTATATTGTTGTTGAATCACAACATCGTAGAAGTTAATCATCCGCGAAATAATATCTTAAGGTTCTTGCGTCTTTCTTTGTGAAAAATAAAGGAGGGGTAATTAATAGAGTAATGACAAGTATAAATTGCAACATATCGAAATAGAAATTATAATATAAAGCACCTAGGTAGTGTGAAAGTCGCCCTCTGAAAAATATAAAATTTACCACTATTTATGAGACTGCCATTTGAGTAAAATACACGCACCTGTTTAATCCTGCTTTTTACGCGATTTTTAGAATTTCATATCCCGATAACCGTCGTTTCCTCCTAAATTCCGGCCATTATCAAAATCAATCTTCCTACTAGATTCAATCCATTACGTCTCAAACCAAAATATCCGAAAAATAAAAAACCTAATCCTGTAGTGATACAGCAACAAAAGCTCCCATCGACGATACTTTCAAAGACAGAATCAGGTTGGCATCAAAACCCGTCATTCTGGTTACAAGATAATATACTCAAGATAAGAATTAAGGTAATTTATTGACAAATTCATAGGTTCTGTGTGTTTATTACATGAATCAATTTACATCATTGTTGTTTTTCGCTGAAAAATTCACGCAGAGGTGTATGGTTGTGGATTCGGAATCGGGTGAGAGCAAATCGGAGGATGAAGAACACAAGAGGTAGTACTAATATTCTATATAGCGATTGATTTGTTTTTTTTTTTTTTTGGTTATGTAGATATAAAGTATATTCGCTCGATTAATGATGTGTGTTCATCCGGTTTTAATTTTGGCTTATCGATTAGATGTTGATTCTGTAAAGAATTTATAAATCTGGGTATTATTCATCAATTCGTTTCATGTGTTTTTTGATGGATTCTGTAGATCTGATGTATATACGTTCAAATACATATATTCGTTCATTAATTTTAAAGTTTTGTTCATTGATTTTTTTTTTTTTTTTGGTTGTGGGGAATAATAATAGATATGTGCGTCGTTCATTAGTTCGTATTCAATATTCATCATTGAAATACGTAGATCTATGGTTTCTGCATTCGTGTACAAATGGTTGTGCATAAATTTGATATATTTATTCATTAGTCATTGTTTACATAGATATTATTCATCTGTAATAAGAATGTTAATCATCGTTGTCATTCATTACTATAGACTGTGTTATTCATTATTTTAGATGTTGTCAAACTATTCATTGTTATTGAAATGACATCTGTTGTTCATCAACAACACTACTTTTCGTCATATTATTTTAGATGTTGTTTATCAACTTCGTTGTTAATCAACTACAATGTATTATTTATTCATTGTTCATAATTGTTCATCAACTTTTGTTCATCAAATATGGTTATTCATCATGCGAATTTAAGATATTCATTACACCGCTAATGTGTTACTTATTTGTTTGTTAATGTTGCCCGTTATTGACATAAATATCAGTAAGGGATAAAGGGAAACAACCATAGGTTGCAGCAAGCCGAGTATCAGGAGCTAAGGATAAAATATTTGGCAGAATCGGTAACTTCAGACGTCAACACAAAATCACCGAGCATTACCGAGGAAATGAAGAAATTATACACTGGAATGAATGACTAGATTCTGATCATGATCATGACTTGAGCATAGTGTAGGGAACTTTGGAATGTTATCTGATACAACTATTTCGTCCTTGAAATCTTTTGGTTACTTTTGTTATTTGGAGGTTGGAATATCGAATTATTATGTTATGTCTACATTTTATCTTGAAGTAGATTTTGCTAATGAATCAATTTATCATTGTTATTCATTACTGTATACATAGTTATTCATTATTCATATAGTACTATCTTCCTTATATTCACAAGTAGTTTTGGCTAATTTTTTGCCATCGTTATTCATTATTGTATGCATATTTATTCATTAACAAGGTTGCAACAAGATTGAGATAATATGTTATATCTTCCTTATATCCACAAGCAGTTTTTTCTAATTCATCGATATAGCATCAATATTCATTACTGTAAGTATAGTTATCTTTTAAATATTTGAGAATACATAACAGCTTTCATAGTCATTGTTGTATAAACATCTTTAAAAATCATATATTCATCAATAATGAATAGAATATCATCGTTAAAGAACTCGAAAATCATTATTGTGAAAAAACAATTTCTACACATTTAACACTTAAAAGATTTATCCTTAACATATATATTATTCATTGTTATCATGTAATTGAACATTCATTTTATTGCGTGGTGAATACTGTTCTTCATCCTGTAAAGAATGACAAACACACCCTAGGGTGAGCCTAGTGACGAATACCTCGAGGTGAAAGAAATGAGGGAAACATTTGGATTTGATCCAAAGAAGAGAGCTCCAACAGCCTTTAAACTTATAAATCATCTAGTTGGGAAAAAGATGCCGATTAAAGGCAAATAACCTAGTCCGGAATATGTAACTAACCATGTTTATGGTGATAAGTTCAAGCGGTGGTTTGTGTTGCTGTTGTTTCGAGTATATTATGGAGAAATAGGTCTCAGGAGTGTCGTACAATCACATTCATCGATATTATTCATTGTATATACGTACAATATTCATTAATAGTGTAACACACATTCATCGATAGCTATATACAATCATTACTCTTGACATTCATTAGATAAATATATACATTCATCTGACAAACTATCATATCACACACTGGTACCTACAAAACATTGATAAATCATTGTTGTTCATCAGGTATAAAGTAAATGTACCTTAACAACGATTGCAATAATCACTTACAAAACTATAACATTTTATCAATCTGATCATAATATCTTCAAAAGATTCACGTCTTTGATTATCAGTTTCAACCAAAGATCTATCATCACTAACAACAATTGCTGAAGAAACAGGAGTAACATCATCGATTTCTTACACTCCAATTCAACAAACCTTCTATGGCAACATATTCTTCTGTAATATCCGCAACTGTTGCGTCATCTTCACAACCATCATCCCCGGAATTACTATCTGATCTGTTGTCTAAATCTTCACCTTCCATTGTAAATAATTTTTTAGATTGAAGAACATTCCGAATGTTGCAAAACTTTTTCAGAATTGTAAAATTGTTCAGTAACGATAAGGATAAAGGTATCCCAAATTAACCGTTCAAAGTTTAAACCAATGCATGGATCATGTTTTGTGATCATGTAATTAAACTGATGATTTGGTTAATTAATGCGCGTGTGGAGTCATGTATTTCGGGAAAAAAAACTCCACTTTTTTTTTGCACAAAATATGATACACGCACTGAGGTATACTTAGGTGCTTGGTATTATTTGCTGTCGAAATATTACAAGTAAACCAAATGCCATATTCATTGATGCACATTTGTATGCAACATTATATTGCCAACACTATTTTACAACATAATATAAATTTCAACAATTATATAACAAGAAAATCATTACTTACAATATGTATTTTCAAGAAGAATATGAATAAATTGTAATTATTTGTAATAAGTCGCAATCATGCATATAATGAATCGCGATATTTTTTTAGCACATGATCATTTTAATTACTTGATATGTATGCACATGAATTTATTTTTTCGATTGAAACAAGAACATAACTTACCTTAATTTGAAAATAGTTAGCAATTTTTCTAATTGGTCTACACAAGGTTTTAACTCTCAACTCACAATTACAATTTCGTACTATTACCAATCAATTCAACACTTCTACCCATCCTAAACCAATATTACAAAAGTTTCATTCATGATTAGAATGTGCAATCTTAAGTTAGCTTGCATAGATGTTGGAGAATGGTAAATTTTATGTCCAATGTGTGATGGGGAAATCGAGCACAAAAAGATAGTGAAAGACACACTTACATTTATAATTATCAAAATTTGTTACGATGCAAAGTACTCCTTCTGTCCCAAAATTATTGTCCAGTTTGAGATTTCACTTTTAGTACAATTTGAACTAGAAATAAAAATTTAAATTGAACAATAATTATGAGACGAGAGTATAAAGTAACTCTAAATGTGTACATATTACATTCAAATACTTTCTTTTTACTACATAACAAAATCCGAAATTCTATAAAATAAATAATAATATACTCTCATAGCTATACTTTCTGTTTGAGAGAATAAAAGGCTAACCGACTCGAAGAAAGAGAGAATTATACCCAAACAAAGTGACAAATCTGACAAATTATATGGTACACCTGAGGGCACCGTGTACCCTCTTGTGCGTGTACTTTACTCTCTTAGAATAGCGTGAGTCCGCTAGATAATTCAGCTCACATACACAGTTTTCTTCTTTAATTAACAACAATATTATGTGATGGTTGTCCATGCTATAATTGCTGGTTATCCACCTATTTTATACTGGTTATCCAAAAGGTGTAAACTGGTTATCCACAAGTTGTAAACTGGTTATCCAAACTTTGTTTGTGGTTATCCACCTATTTTATACTAGTTATCCACATGGTGTAAACTGGTTATCCATACTTTTTTAGATGTGCTTCTATGTAGCTAGCTGTCCATACAATTTGCTGGAATTCACCCATTTCCGGTGTCCCTGCAAATTCCGGCGGTGCACCGCCCCGTCGTTTAGTTAATTTGTGTCCCCTCTTAACGCAATAACACACTCTCCTTACACACACACACACACACACACACTCTCCTTACACACACACAAAAAAAGGATTACCTTAGCTATATTGGCGTGTTCGGCGGAGCGGCGCAGCCGGGGTAGGTTGGTGACCTGCGATTCCAGTAGCTGTGGGAGTCGTTTAGTTTATCATGGGGGTTGAAGCCCCCCAATTGACATGCCGTTTGCTTCTTTACCTCTGGATAACCAGTTTACAACTTGTGGATAACCAGTTTACACCTTCTGGATAACCAGTTTACGCCTTGTGGATAACCAATTTACAACTTGTGGATAACCAGTTTACACCTTCTGGATAACCAGTTTACCCCTTCTGGATAACCAGTTTACAACTTGTGGATAAATTATGGATAACCTGCAATTGTGTGTGTTTGTGCGTGAGGATGAAAACAGTAAAATGGATGAAAACAATTTTGTTTGTGCATTTAATGTAAATGTAAAAAATGTTGAGCACGTGTAATGCGTATGTTTGGTGGAGATATACAGTATATCCGGGTGCACTAGATACGGACTCACAAATCTAAGCTAAGATCAAATTATTTTCTCAAAAAGTTCTTACCAAACAACACAAAACATAGAATAGAATTTTTTTCTCATATCATCCATCATCATATCGGCCTCTCGGGACCCTCGTGATCTCCATTAAATTACACCCAAATGGCCCCATTTCATGCACGGCAAGACAAATTCTTCATCACACCATTAAAATAAATAAATAAACATTAAATACATCATCATCAATATCACTCGAACAATATTGATTTTGTCTCATCATGAACAATAATAATTTTCCCTTATCTTCCAAGCGAAGTCACAAAAACCCCATCGTACCCTTCATTCGATCAACCCCCGTCCCAAATTCTACAGGGGCATATATGTCACAGTGGGAAGAAAGACTTGGTCAAATTTCTTGGAGGCGACCAAATGGCGACGTTACCGCAACGCTTGCATGGTCTTTACAACTTAACACTCTGAGAAGGTCCCAACTAGAACTTGAGCACCGCCGGCGATCAACCCGGTTCACTAACGCCTTTCCGTCTCCGGCCACCGGAATAATAATATTAGTGTTATTATTATTATTATTCCGGCGTGCCGCTTGCCGGTTCTTCATATCTTGGAAATCCATCTCAAGTGGAAATTTTCCTAGTCCAAATAACATGTACCACTTTGACGGCCTAGTTACCGGACTAACGGCGGCGGCGGCGGCGGCGGCGCCGCAGCTCTTAGTGGATGAACTTCTAGTAGTCTCCGACTTTTCCGGCCACCTCATGGAACCCGGATTTCCGTACAACTTCTGGTAGTCTAGAGATCGGCTATTCCTCATGAGCTGATGGTGTTCCTTAGCACTCATCGGCCGGCTAATTTTCAGGTCATTTAGGGATTCCGATCGCCGGCTATGGAAGCTCTTCTGAGTGTTTGATAGGTTTTGATGAGGGCGGCGTTCTTTATAAGGGATGAGTTTGCCGGCGACAATGATGTCTTCCGCATGAGACATCTCTGAATCTTTACCGTCGCTGAGGAACTCGAAAACCTCGGAGAGATCGGCGGAGGAAGAAGACCTACGCCGGCCTTGGAATTCGACTTCGTCGGAGTTTAAGACGAGCCCACTTAGAGAAATGGATTCTTCATCTTGCTCTTGATGAATATGATGATGATGATGAACTTCCACTTCTCTTACAGATGCTTTCTGTTGATCTTGATTCTCAAGATGAGAAGGCTTGTCAATATGGTCGGCCATTTTGGATGTGGAAAATGAAGAAGAATTTTCAGAGGGAGAGAAATCAAGATGAATGAGGAGAGATTTTTTTGGGTGGAATTAATTTTTGTGCAATATTGTCGAAATGGACTATATATATAAGGGGGTGTTTGGGGAATCGTACGATTCATGCAATTGGGAATTTAATTTAAGCGCAAGAAAAGAATGGAAAACGAAGGAGGACTTGGTGATGGATACATCACACATGTTTCTACAGGATATGACAATTATGAATATGATATCAAATATGGCTTTTTTGATTTTTTGTTTTCTTTTTGCTTCTAAAAATTAATAGAAGATTCGTTTGATATTTGGTTACAATTATTACGTACGTATGTAGATGTATTAATTTTGTACGTCATTTCACGAGAAGCCCATTGACAAAAGATAGGGTGCATGCAAAGATAAGGGGAGGGTTAAGATGGTCAATTCATAACCTTTGCCAACATGTTTTTGGAACTTTTATGTCTAGAGTCTCTAAGAACAAAGTGAGACTGGATTCCACTAAAAACGCCACACATTTACTATTAGAAAAAGAAGAAGAAGAAGAAGAAATGAGATGTTACAAACACTTAAAATCATTGATCTATGCAATATTTTGTAATTTTGTGATTTGTCTTATAATGCAGTAACTAATTATGCTTTTAATAGAGCGAAAAAAAAAATGCAATGCGAAATTATTTGGTCATACATGCGCTACATATTCAAAGACATATTCATCCTTATTGAAGTTCTACATGCATGTTAAGAAATGCGATTGGTTGTTTTATATTTTATATTACTGAATCTTACCGTTTTATCATTTGCCATCAATATATATATACACACATTTAGTTGTATACTTACTTTATTTCACTATAATTTGTAAGAATCTACTTAAAACAATTATTTATCAGACTTTAAATACTAACATGTAATTAAATGTAATAATGATTAAAATACTCATTCAAATAAATTTTTCTCTGTTGAAAGAGATATGCCTGACTCTAATAATGATTAATCGGTTTAACGATTTTAAATATGTATGTAATATGACAAGAATATATATATATCTATATATATATATATTCGTGTTGCTTTGTACCAGAAAGAAAATTATTCTTACAACGAAAGTACATACCAACTGCTTCTTTTAGTTCCACGTCAACGTCTTCCAGAAACAATAAGTTGGGTGGATGCGGTTACATATACGTACGAGCAAGAAGAACATGACAGACGGATAGGTCGATTTTTCTTATGGAAAAATCATTGGAAAAATAATCTCTTTGGTAATTAAGATTCAGATTTAGGAAGATAAAAATCTTGAGTTCTTATAGCTGACTGTTCATCCATTTGATGGTCAGCCCATAAAAAACAATATGTGGGTGATAGAGTCCATAAATTATGCTTTAATTGTTATTATTTTATTAGTTTATAGATTTGGATAGATTTAATTCATTCAATTTTATTAATGTTTTGTGTTAGGTGATGAAGATCGGAGTTTACAACTTTTCTGGACAAATTGCTGCAAAAAAGATTATTCGCAAAATTATCAATATGAGCAATAGGAAGAAAGTTTACTACATTATAGGACCTAATTACAAGCATTAAATTGGCTTGGGGCGAAAGCTGGAAGTCAAGAAATAGTGGGCTGAAATTTATAATTAGAGGAAGTTTTGGGCCAACTATCAAGATGCAGAAAAATAGAAGGACCAATCATGCAATTTCTGCCTAACTTTTGGCATTTCGCGGCTAACCTAATTTATACTTGTATAAGCAGCCGTGGGTTTCTTCTTTTTGGGTCACCGTTTTTGGCCGCACTCTTACCTCTAGGGTGGTGCGCGCCTCTAGGCTTTGGAGGTCGGCGTGCATTCCAATTTCTCCGGATTTTATTCTCTAGATTTGGTACTTTGTTCTATGAATAATCAAGCTATTATGTTTATGATCATGAGAGGCTAAACCTTTTTATTTCTGATTCAAGGGATTTAATTCAGTAGTTTCACTTGTGAGGTTGTTCTTGAATTTAATTCTTGTCTATGATTTGAGTAGTTTGTTGATTCTTGTTTTTATTTCATGAACGTGAATATCAATTAAATTGACAACTTGATTGTGTATTTTCTTTTTAGTACTATTTCTTTGGTTATATGTTACGTAATTGACACGAACCATTGGGATTTAGTAGTAACTAGGTGGATCATTTGTATTTGTGAGACTTGGATGCTTTTGTATACCTGGTAATAGGATCAACAAAACATAGACTTAATTATTGCAGCTATCTCAATAATTTAGACTATGATTCAAATATATTTCCATAGAATTTATTGCCATCATTTAATTTGCATGGAAAGTTATCGTGCTCAACGGTATATGATAAGTGTTGATTGAATGTTAGGTTTGGTCAATTACTTTAGGGAGATTATAGATTTACTACGTTATCCTGGTATGTCTAAACTTGATGGCTTGAATTATAGGAATACTTTAGATACCTATAATCAGTGAAATAATTGAATGATTTGTTTCTTGAGTCAGATGTTTGTTACTTTGGTTTCTTTTCTTTTATTTACTTTTTGTTATTTGAATTTCATTATCATAATTTAGAAAAACAATTAAAAAATTCTCATTTGCATTGATTTGAAGGAAACAATCCATCTTTCTCTGAGGAGACGACCTTACTTCCTTATATTACGTAATTTGAAGTAGGTTTAAAATTATTTGTGTGGTTTAACACCACATCAGTGGGAAAACCTAGCTAGTCCAATTCTAAAAATGAACTTGTGATGGATCTTGAAGCCGTTTTTAATTTTGCTCTAAATTAATTAATGGCGATGTTTTACTAATTGAGTTCTTAATTAATTATAATATATGACCCGAGTCACTGATTGGGCCATAACAAGACGAGTTTAATATGCTTTTTTTGGGGGACAACATCTGTAATTAATTATATAAAAAATTTCTTCACTCGGTCAAAAAATGATTGTTCAAGAAATCACGTCATTTCATGAACCAGATTAATGAGGCATGAAAACAAAAATGAAACTAAATGCGATTAATCGAAAGCAGTTCATGCTCTAATACAAAGCCTTTTTTCATCTGTCGAATTTTCCACTCTCAGAGTTTCTTGATCTTCAAATTTTGCATCTTCTTCCGGGATCGTGGCAATATTTTCTATTTTCCTGATCTCTTTCTTGCTTTCACCATAAAACGATGTATGCTCCACAAATGGTTAAAAACCTTCCAAGAAAGTTGTGAAAAAAATATAGAAAAATCTAAGGCGCACAACGACGAATTTCAAATTAGACATGACATTTGGAATCCTGGCTTTTGACAATTAAAATGTAAACCATATCTAAGAAAGCAGGAAAGCTTAAATTTTAATGTTTTAAAATTATTTTTTATTTTTTATATTCGATGAAAAAAGCATATACTCCCTCTGGTCCTTATTATAAGGCATTTTGATTTCGTTCTAAATTAACCTAAGATGTCTTTTTATTTAGAAAAAAATCTTAAAAATATATTTTCACATTCGTTGTGATCTTCTAATTATTATGAAATGTTTTTAAGGTTTTTATTTCAATTAAAAAGATATCTTAGGTGAAACCTAGGACGAAATCAAAATACCTTATAATAAGGACCGGAGGGAATACCTCACAAGAAATAAAGTTATAACGTTATATTTGGGAAAAGAATCCACATCACCCGTGTGTGAAATCTTAGATGTGTTTATAAGTTTTTTGAATCACTTCACTCATTGTTAATTGGTTTTGAGATGAGAGTTCAAATTATTTTTAACATAGTATTAGAGCTTTGTCCTATTAACCTGTGTGGCCATTGTTCTCTGTCCTCTATTTTTTTGTCTTATGGACTCGTGTGAGTCCATTGTCCTTTGTTATCCATCTTTTGATCCATCAATAACTGGTGAATTATATTATTATTGTACACTTCCATTGGACTAAAAAACCATTGAACTTGAGAGAGGGCGTGCGTTAGGAAAAGAATCTCACATTGTCAGTGTGTGAAGGTGTTGTAAAAAGAATTCCGTGGATTAAAAAGTTTATTAGGTCTGAGAGAAAGTGTTGCAAAAAGAATCTCACATCACTTGCGTGTGAAAGCTGAGACCTATTTATAAGTTTTTTTGAATCATTCCACTCATTGCCAAATCGGTCTTGAGATTGGAGTTCAAGTTGTTATTGACATTATACACGTATGAGTCGGATGTGAAAAATTTGAAATGAAATTCGTGTTTCATTCATTGACTATGAAAACAAAATAAGTATATCTTTTCTCCCAGAAAAAGAGCAATGTGGCTTCTTTTAGGATGGAGGGAATAGTTCTTTTGATTATTTTGGTTTTGGGGTAAGAAATTAAGGTTGCAATTAATTTGATAAGAGGTGTGATAGAAGAAATAGTTGACTCATCTTCTTCAACTTACCTTCCCAAATGCAACTCTTCCTCTAAAACAAGAAATGCAACTATGGCCACGATAACAGATGATAAAATGTTGAAAGCTGCGTAAAAAAACTGGACCTCATATTGCCACGCCAACTAATCAAAGTGAACACAACTGCAGTACCAAAGTATTCCCTATTAACCAAAAAAACACCAGAAAAAAAAGAAGGTAAAATTAAGTGCACTTAAAATAGACCCAACTGGTACTTCTAATTAATACAGGTACCACTTAAAATAAAAATAAAAAAATAGTCAACTATTTTTGTACTATAATTCAATATATATTTTTGACCCTCCTGGCCGCAAAAACATTTTTAATCCATTTTCGAAATTTAGTCATCCGTCTTCGAGTTTTACTTCTTATAAAGACAATCAATATTGTGATTAGAAGTTTATAATTAAATGACTCAGCGAATAAGCAACTGTGAGGAGTCTTGTGTTCCTTCCTAACTTTCATTGATTCCATTCACGCTGCATTACAATTGTTGTGATAAAACACAAAATTGATGCCACCAAAACCATCATGGCTGTAAAGGATAATGGACATGGATAGTGTTGAGCAGCTTTAGCCTAGATTTTTAAAACCAATATGCACGAACAAAAAGAAAGAAAAAAAAAAACAAAAGACCAAGCAATTAGTCACAGAAAATGACCGAGTAAGGGACTAAAACCTTCTGTTCTTTGAATAGTTTGATGGTGATTGATAGAATATATATAATCACGAAACTCTAATTAGGATTTCTGATATAGTCAGTTAGGGTTGTAACTTTATGTACTATAAATATCATGATGTACAACGTAAATAATACACATAATTATTCTTTCAGTGATGATTAATTAGTAACTTCGAGAAGATAGTGAACAACATTGCCCCTCCAATTCCGATTAATTAATGTCCCAAATACTTTTGCTTTCCCTGCTTTTGTATGCCACCTACATATTCTAACCTGAATAAATTATACTCCGTATTGACAAATTAAGCTCCAAAGCAATTAAAATGAATTGATGAACAAAATTAAAAGCAAATTTCAAGTTACTAATTGACAGAAGATGACCTCAAAAATTATGAAAATGGTCAATTAAATGAACTTGAAATCAGAATATAGGGGATGGAATTTGATAATCTTGATCATCAATTACTAAAATATTGATGAAAACTTTGGGTCGTGCAAGAAGTGAAAATGTTTCTGTTCAATAATCTTCGAGCTTTACATCCCCTTCTGGTATGATCGCGCCATTTTCTAGTTTCTCAATCTCCTTGTGCTTTCCCCCAACACGATGTATAATCCACAAATTATTAGAAATCCCCCGAGCAAGCTATGAAACAAAGAGGAATAGTTCAGGGCAAATTAAGAAATAATCTAAGACATTATTTTTTTTTCTAAAAAATCAAATCCATAAAAAATTTTAAAATTTGGACCACTTTCGTCATTAAAAAAATATAATAATAGAAGGTTTTATCGAATAAGTGTTAGGGAATTAGCTCATCTTAGTACAAGCTAATTAGTTTCCATCGTAGTTAATTTCTCTAACAGTCACTTAATTTTACCAGATAGCTCATTTTAGTCCTTCAATTCGAAGAACTAAAGGACATCTAAGCCTTTTTAAATAATTTCTTTTCTTAAAACCCATACACTCTCTATTCCAACCAAATCAAACCCACGAGTGCTCTGCACCCTCATGCGAGTCTTGTGGCTACCTATATTCTTTTTTTACGCTTTTAAACATCATTTAGACTCCTAATTTATGTTGTAGCTCTGTGATACTTTTCAAGGATTATAGAAAACATATTTTCTATGATTTCTCTTTTGTTTTCCTAATATTTGTGGACTTTCAGAAAGTGAAAACTTTTGCAAATGGCAACATTCTAATTAAGTCACGTAGTAGTAACTCGTAATCATGAACTAATATGAACTATAGGATCAGCGTAATCGAATTAATTCACATGTTTGGTGTAATACAAGAAATGGATTGATCATCTTCAACAACTTAATTACCTTCCCAAATATAAATCTTCCTGTAAAACAAGTGATCCAACAACGGCCAAGATTACCGGCGACAAAAAGTTGAAAGCAGCTACAAACACCGGACCTCTTGTCGCTACACCAATAGTAGTAAGGCAGAACGTAACTGCGGAGCCTAATGTTCCCTATTAATCCACACAAAAACCATTTAATTAATATGCATATCCACCTTTACACATTAATAATTTGTAACAAAAATGATAGAACAAGTGAAAAGAGATACAAGAAAATGTAATATTTTATGCGATGACCATTGTAAAAGGACACGACTATCCCTATATAATCATTAGATGTGTTTTGGAGAGTGTCACGTATGGTGTTTTTTTCTTTTTTGTTTTTCCAAGTATTTACTATATCGATTTACTGTCTTGAATTTCAATCATCATTTTATAAAGGTGGTATTAGGGGAGATAATTAATACAACATTTTGCGTGATTCAAGCTTGTGACACCTTTACCATTGGCTAATGCTTCAATATTCCATCGACACTCGGTTCAATTCATAATAACAAAGCATTTTTCTTTGGTTTTGAGTTTTGAGTTTAGAAGGCATACAGAATAAGCAACCGTTAGGAATCTGATGTTCCATCCTAGCTTCCATTGATTCCAATCATGCTGCATGCTTACTGTAACAATGAAGCTCAAAACTGATCCCACTAAAACCATCAGAGCTGTGAAGGATAGTGGACATGGATAGTGCTGAGAACCTTTAGCCTAAAATTGTAAAAAATAAAAAAAAGAAAACAATTTTTGTGGAAATTAAAAAGTAACCCTGAAAGAATATAAATAGATGATTATTCTTTTTCCATCTAAATAAGAATTTGATCTTTCGTTAATAAAAATTTTTGACAATTAGTTTGAGACGGAAGAAAGACTACCTTACCTGAAAAATAAGCCAAAGGGAAAAAGAGACAACTGTTAGGAATCCGATGATAACGCCGAGTGAAGGATTAGAAGCACCATTTGTTTTGGTCATTGTCTGATGATGATGACTGGTGATCTTGAGAAGGTTTAGATTTGTTTTCCAAATGGTAATATTTGAACCTTTGCAAAATGAAGACACCATCGCCCCACTAATTCCTATAAATGTTCCAAATAATTTTGCTTTTCCAGCTGATGTTTTCCATCCTACTTTCTCTAACCTGAATAAATCATATTGACGAAATTCCAAGGTAATTAAATTGATCAACTAATTACAGATTATGCTTAATTAAATGGTGATTGAAAATTTTCGGAAAAAATGATAAAAAAAAGTTTAGCTCAAGCAAATTCCGATTAGGAAGGTAAAAGCAGGTACTAGACTGAGCATAACCGAAGGATATGTCACCGACGTAAGTACTAAGGTTTCTAAGAATAGGTTTGGTCCCAATGCTCCACTGCAGAATTTTATTAAGAATAGGAACATTTAAGTTGAAATCATATAATTAAGTGATGCTCCATCTCTTTCTTCCAAATTAAATAAGAGTTCCATTTGTGTCTATTTGATTCAACAAATGAACGAGACTCTTATTTAGGAAGGTGATGGAGAATAGATACAAATGTGAGATATGGATGGACAAACCAAAGACAGCATTTTACACAAATACTCGATATTTTCCATTAAATTACCACATACTGTGGTACAATATAATTTAGGAACAATAATTATGTCATTTCATCATAATAATTCTATTTCAAGTTTAAATTTCTTCCTGATTTCTTAAACTGAGACTATTATTATTGTTGTGATGGAATCAATTTCACATAGAGATTATAAGGAAATAGCAACTAGAGGACTGAGCCCACAAAATGTCTTGTAGCCCAACTCCAATCTAAAAGTTTTAGCCTCATATCACGGCTGCACGCATGAGATCGAAATAATCTTTCAACTCAATGAAAAAAAAAGTAAGTGTCGGAACAACTGAAAGTTTAACTAATACCTAGTAAGTGTCGGAAAAGTCGAAAACATGGCTCCGGAAATTTTTTTTTATCACACAATCAAAATCAAAGATCTCAACCAGTGTTTCATATGAGCTTGGATGACTGGAATTGCACAAGAGAGATTGAGAAGATTCCAGTATATTTAATTAACAAGGTAAAAAGAAAAAACACCATGACACAAATGAGCTAACGTTTCGAAGAAGAGGGCAATGGGAATCATGGAAGCCGCACCTATAAGAAAACGATATGCCATTATAACCCTTTCATCCATCCCATCGTTTGCTGCAAGTTTCCATAGTAGAATCATTCCTGAATTTATTCCCTGTAATAATACCATTAGTCCTGTTATCATTAGCTTGCTATCCCTGATAAATTCCTCCATTCTTGCCATGAATTCTAAAGTTTCTTTGTGTGTGTGTGTGTCTGTGTGTGTTTGCGATAAAAAGAAAAAAAAAAAAAAAGGAACTCAAGATTGCTATAATCTAACAAATGAAATTAATGTGGGGGTTGTGTTTTGGGTTTGCTCATTGGGCCATTGGGGTTTTTTTTTTATATAATGAAACAGTATTTGCGACAAATGAGGTTTTTTTTTTTTTTTCAAGAAAACCTTTTGTCTATTTTTTTTCCCGTATATGGTAACAAGGGACTAAGACAAAGAAGTTCTTCTGTACATTTACTATACATTTATTGTAGTTTGTTTTTGTAAGTTTTTCGACTTGCAATTCATTTTGGGTTTGGCGGAAACAATTTGTTTGTATTGAAATTTGAAAAATAAAAGTATATATATTTGCATGCGTATACCTTGATCTCAAGCTGACAATTGAGCGGGTAGGGCGGGTATTTAATGGGCGGGAGATTATTGGGTATGAGAAGTTAACTACTTATTTATTTTACACACAGTTGAGTATGGGTAGGGATTGAAAAATGGGTAGCCCATTACCCATTGGGATCCAATGAAGTACAATTATTGAGATCCCAATGGGCTATTTTTTAATTTTAACTTTTATCTTTTTTAGTTCTACAATAATTTTTTTCCCTTCTCTTTGTTATCATTTTCCCCCTTTTCGTTTGTTTTTTTAATTCATATTCTTTTTTTCTTTTTTTTTTGATTAATTAGAATATTTTAACCCATACGACTAATTATTAACGACTAGATAAGTAGGAAAAAAGTATACATTTTAAAAATAAGTTAATTAGCACATTCAAATGTACAGATTAATTAATTTTCATATGATGAGATCTGAGTTGCATAATCGAATTCATTAAAATAGCTTAATCACTTATGATAAAAGTTGATGCGATAGAATTGATTTTTTGTTTGGGCATATATTTTTGTTGATAATCAATGGTTATTTACATAATAAATTAATTTTTTTTTTTGGTTTTTGGAATAGAATATTTCTATATATATAATTAAAATTTAAAGAAAACGGCTCATCATAAATTATTTCCAGTCGGTATAATTAATGAAAAACAATATACTACTTAGTTATTTCAAAATAGCGTGTGAAGCTCCTCAAAATATTTCTTAATTCCTGGGGAGGGGGAAAGGGGGGGGGGAGGAACCCACCCAACCAATGAAGGAGGGAATTTCAATAACCATTCTTAAATTTGAGTAGGATTTTCTCATTACAGTGGCTCAATCTTGTTCTCATGGGCAAGGGTTAGGATTTGTTGGCAGAGCCATCAATTTCTTAACTACTACCATTCTAACGTAGTTTTCAAAGTACTAAATGAAGGTGTTAACATGAAATAGTTGCTCATAAAAAGAAAAGAAAGCAAGAAAAGATGTATTAAAATGAAATAAAATAATTTCTTATATTCGAAATGCAATAAAATAACTTTCGTTACCAAAAAAAAAACAAAAAATAAAAAAATTTACGATTTAGTGTTGTCAATGGAATATGAATTTAGTCCCGTTGGGTTTCAAAAAGGGACCCAATAACCCGCCCATTTATATTCCGCTCAAATTCAATACTACCCACTTAGTACCGAATTTATAAAATGGGTGGGTAATTTGACTAATTTCCTTACCAATAAATAAAGTCCCAATGGTACCCATTGGGAATGGGTGTAATTGCCAGCCATACCTTGACCCTAGACAGCGGGATATGTTTAAACCAACTAATGAATTAATGTTTTGAAAACTTTGATTAATTTTTGAATTTATAATTTTAACATAATTTTTCTTCTTTTCTATAGCTTGCTGGCATTCTTATAATTTGTAGCCTACACATCATATGTTAAGGGAAGAGCAACGAGATTAATTAGACAATTTCACCGAGCCAGATGAACAACAGAATGAATGTTCAATATCGAATGAGAAAGACAAAGGAGAATTGAAGAAATATAAGAACAATTTACTGCAAGCAGACTATGATTTCACCGAAGACTTTTGGCTGCTACTCCTTCAGTCACAAAACGATTATCCAATTGTCAGAGGCAAAATACAAAAATTGAATCTTCGTGTAGCAGACCTTCAAAGATAAAAATGAACGAAAAACCACCTATTTTTATTCATTTAGCAGCAATAAACCAATTAAGACAGACATTGAGTTAACCACCTGATTTTGTTTTTATTTTTCTCTTCTTTTTTGTTTTTTTTTTTTCCCCATTTTGGTTAATCAATTAGTCAATATATAAATATATCCCTAATGTGTTTCTTGATTTCATAATCGAGTTAGTTACACTTGTCAACTCATAGTTGAAGAAAAAGACAATTAATTCTTGTTTGGTTTAACCTTTTTTTGTGATCTTTCTCTGAATTAAGTTGGCTCATCAAGCATCTTTGATCCTTGAATTCGCAATGTCAAACAATTCCTTAACCGTTCCTGCAGATTCCTTACAATGTTAGCATTTCTCGATATTTTCCGATTAATACCTTTATAGAACTCTACCATTACGTTACGTACGTCCATGAATATGTTGTACCAAAGTCTAAAAGTAGATAAAAATGTCTCTTTCGAAAATGATTGTTATGTGGATTACAAACAAAATTCAAAAATGTTGTCTCTTTTGAATTGAAAAGAAAAAACTACAATCTTTTTGTGCCATGTTCAGTTTGGATTTTAAAATTTTATTTAATTTAAATTAAAAATAAAATTTAAGTAATTAAAATAATTATTTTGAGACGGAAAGTATATGTCTGATTATCTAAATTGACATTTTGCTTTGTCTCGTTAGGCTCACCGATAGTTGACTTTGTTCGAAGTGATTCGGTACCCATTTGGTCATCATCCCTAATTCTATATATTCAAATGGAATGTACCTATCATTATGAGATAACTTTTTATGACACACACATATGTAGGTCTTCCAATATAGTAGTCGCAAATAATTATAATAGAAGGTAGCATATTAAAATACCAAATTAATGTACGATTGAATATTTCCTTTGTCCGGCTGCGCTTGACAATTTTAGTTATTATTTATTTATTTTAGTTGAAGGAAAAATTAAAAAGTCATACACCACAATTAATTTTTATATACGCACTAATTAATTTAAGGATCCTTGGGTTAATGTGCTAATTACCAAGATCAAAGAAGATGCTAATGTTGGATGATCAAGATTCCAGGCACCCAGTGAAGTCAATCATCAACACACATCACCACATGATTTGACAGTTGTATTTATAAATATTTCATTATGCTTGTTCACATTCCATTAATTCCATCACTATCCTAATTATTCCAATTCTCCCCAGAAAAACATGATTTAGATTAAGCCAGGTTTTTGCTTAGTTTTGGAAGGAGATCAGAAAGTTAATATAGAGCAGAAAAAATGACAAGCAACACGAAAGGGTGGATCCCAACAGTACTAATGGTAGTGTATCACGTGATATACGCGTGGATGACCATTTTCCTGAAATTAGCAGCCCATGATGGAATGGATCTCAGAGTTGCTGTTACTTATCGCTTTGTTTTTGGTGCTGTTTCCATGGTTCCCATTGCTTTTTTCTTCGAAAGGTATGTCTCTTTGCACTTACTCTTTCTCTAATTAAACACAGGAAGATGTTATTATGCTTGTAGTTGGACCCTTTTTGGGGTGTGTATTTACAACAAGCAAAATCTCAAAATGTATGTTATTCATTACATGTCCTCACTCCTCAATGTATTTTGCAATCATATGTATGCATTTTATGTTTTTCAGTTTCCATTGTACCGTATTATAGACCCGATATTCAAAATTACTGTCTCTACTAATTTGGATTCAAATAAAACAATTTACGTTTAAGAAGTAAATCTTACAATAAGTATTTTAATCGCTGTTTGATGTAGTGTTATGGTACATGCTCTTTTTGTGTTCTTTTGTCTTGAACTTGTGTCATGTTGAATGACTCCAACTTATTGTTGTTTTGTTGACTTTTCCTTTGCCTTTGCCCATTAGAAATGTGTGTGGCTTAGTGCAGACATCCCAAAAGAAAAAAAAAAAAGTTTCTAAGTTTTGGATTTTGAAATAGCTAGAAATCAAGATTTACCCCAACAATATTAAAACGTTGAAAAAGTTATAAGTTGGAAATAAAAAAAAAAAAACATCTGTATTTAGAATCAAAGTAGTTTCAAGTTTCAAAGTCACTAAATATCGTAGCAAAATATAACAATCAACTAAATATCCTAAAAATCCTAGCAATAAGTAATAAGAATTACGTACTAATTTCCTTAACATCAAAATGTATACATCTAGAATCAACTAAATATCCTGGCAATAAAGAATAACCATTACGTACTTCTTTCTTTGCAGGAAAACTAGACCAAAATTAACGTGGAAAGTTCTCTTCTTTGCGTTTTTCTGTGGATTATTGGGGTAAACTATAGTGTTTCTCTCTCGTCTTTTTCTTATTTTTTATATTTCCGCTAATTGTGTGTTTGGGGAGTTGGTTATGAATAAAATATTCTACTCTCTCTGTCCCAAAATTATTGTCCACTTTGAAATTTCATTTTAGTACAATTTAAACTAAAAATGAAAACTCAAACTGGACAATAATTATAGGACGGAGGGAGTATGTTTTATATCTCAGTGTTATAATACAATTGTTTAATTTGTATATTAGTTTTAATATAAATAACAAGACAACTATTTTGAGGTGAAAAAAAAATCCATTTTTCTATTGTATACATTGATAGTCTTAATTACTCTCTCGCTTAGTTGACTTTCGTTCTAACAATATGTATATTTGTAGATTAGGTCCACCTCTACTTTAATATAACCAAAAAAAAAAAAAAAAATTCTAAAATGAGATCTCACATTCTTAAGTTAATATTCTGCGATGCGTGATTGAACAACAAAATATAACTCAAGAAAAGGAACCGTGCTTTCTTACAAAATACTCCCTCCGATCCTCAATATAAGGTATTTTGATTTGTCCTAAATTTAATCTAGTCCACATTTTTAATTGATGAAAAAAATCTTAAAAATGCTTCATAACAATCAAGAGAATCCAACGAACGTAAAAATTTATTTTTAAGATTTTTTCGTCAATTACAAATGCGTACTATGTGAGATTTAGGACAAAATCAAAATGTCTTATATATTAAGGGGCGCGAAGTATAATTGTTGAATAACAGTATGCTTTCTTACAAGTTTTAATCTCACCTCGAAAGTTTATAATCTCAAAGACTACCACCATAAAACATTTTGCACATTTTATTCATCACGAATTTTTGAATTGAAATTTCTAGTATGCAGTAGCAAAGCTAAAATGATATTGGACTTTCCGAGTGTGAGTTTGTTTGCTCGATTTTTCAAACGTCGTATTGGCTCTCTTGTGTTATAGACAGCTTTAAATTTTGTTTAATTTTTTAATCTGTCCGCGACATTTTGGGCTTGTTTGTCTCATATTGTGTTTTCAAATAAATATAAGAATTTAAATTACTAATTTGTTCTGAGTTAGACTCGTCAAATTCCATATGGTTGGCGTATAATGATTAAATTAAATGTATGTCACTTTGACAAGAATTTAGTGAATTGCCTAAAGTCGGTAGTTTTACAAATTATTGAACCAAAAAAAATCTAGGCTTTGGCCTCCTCGATCTCCTTTTGTACCAAAAAAAAGGAAGACAAATCATTTTGGTAAGATGGTGCCTATAGCTAAATTGGTCATTATGCAATCAAAATTTCATATTCTTCATATGGCAGAGGTGCATTGGGACAAAATCTATTCCTAGAAAGCTTGGCACTTACTTCGGCCACATTCGCCTCAGCTATGCTCAACCTAATGCCCGCTACGACATTTTTGATAGCTGTATGCACGAGGTTTGTTCATCATCTTGAAGACTCTAATTACATTCTATTATATTGTATCTTCAAATTAAGAACATACTTCCTCCGGTCCTTAATATAAGATATTTTAATTTTTTCTTAGATTTCACCTAGTACGCATACGAAAAAAATTTTAAAGATAAATTTTCACGTTCATTGTATTCTCTTAATTGTTATAGAATATTTTTAAGATTTTTTTGTTAATTAAAAATACGTACTAAGTTAAATTTGGGACAAATTAAAATGTTTTGTATTAAGGAGCCGAGAGAGTACAATATAGCAACACTTTTAACAAAATTACTTTTCTGAGATGTGACGGTTACGTACTTAGCTAGAAAAACCTCGATATTGATTTTTCAGATTGGAGAGTGTAGGTTGGCACACACGAGCAGGTAAAGCAAAGGTGTTTGGAACAATCATAGGGATTGGAGGAGCAATGTTGTTCACATTCTATAAAGGTCCAAATATTACTGTTTGGAAAACCAATGTAAACCTTCTCAACATCTTGCCTAGTCATCATCAGACATCACCTAAAACACAACATAGTAACCAAGCACTTGGTACTATCTTAGCCTTCTTGTGTTGTGCTTCTGTCTCTCTCTGGTTCATTATTCAGGTGAGAAAAATATAAACAAATGATCTCCATGTGGTTGGGGATAAATCATAATGTAGCGTATTTTTTTTATGGTTGATAATTATTTTCCGAAAGAATTAATTAGTATCTTCAATTCATCAGCATTTTTTCGCAATAGTTTTGCCACCATGATCGCCTCCAAATTACTCTCTTTGTAATTTCATGTAGGTGTTTTTCCTTTTTTTTTTTAATAGGCTAAGGCCGCTCAATACTATCCTTGTCCATTATCTTTCACTGCCCTAATGATTGTGATGGCATTGGTTCTGAATTTGATTGCGACAAGCTGCTTACAACGTGATTGGAACGAATGGAAGCTGGGTTGGAATATCCGACTTGTTGCGGTAGCTTTTTCGGTAGGTGCATTGAAATTGAAATTGAGAAGATCAAATTAGATATTCTCTCGATCGCCGTCATCCCTCATCCATGTACTAGTTTAGGTCGATAAATATGTCTTTATTTTTGGAACGGAAGGAATATATTTATAGGTCATCGTTTTGCAATGTTCCATACTTATGCCTGAAATTTTTTTAATGCATCTGAATTATTTAGTTAGTAGAAACATTTTTTTTTTTTCAGGGAATTGTTGGCACCACTTTTATGTATTGCTTATTAACTATAGTTATACCAATGAGGGGTCCGCTATTCGTATCAGCTTTCAACCCTTTGATAGTTGTTATTGTGGCCATCGTCGGATCACTTATACTTGAGGAGGATTTATACTTGGGAAGGTAAGATGTTCCATTAATTAAGTTTATGAAATTTCAGTTACTTTTTCTTCTTTGTTTCTTTCTGTTTTCTTTTTAAGGAAATTCATACATTTTGTCGCTTCATCCCTTCCGATGAAAGAGTTAACATTTACCTCTCACAATTTTATCCAGCCGTCCCTATATATATATATATATATATAAATTGGATGACTTAATGTCTTTGAAAAAGTAATTTTAAAAAATTGATAGAGTATCCTGTCTAGTTGAAATTAACTGGCTACTTTTGCATAACAGAATGAGTATTTATTTAGACTACCGTTTAACACTTGTTTCACAGCTTGCTTGGAGGTTTGCTTATAATATGTGGATTATACATCATATGTTGGGGAAAAAGCAAAGAGATCAAGATGATGGCTAATTCCATTGTGCCAAATGAGCAACCGGAGAGTTCAATATCAAGCCACGAGAGAGATAAAGAGGGAGATGTATAGTAAGGAGTTAGTGTTGCAATTAGTATGACTTAAGATTCGAGAATATATAGAATCTACAACTTACGCGAGCTCTTTTTATGTATTTATGTATGTAGCTCCATTCAATTTAAATTAAAAGCACCGGTTGCTAGTGTTATGTGATCAATTCAGGTGAGAAGGTTATGTGAGATGATTATGGATTTAGGTCGGAAGGTATTCCGATCCTTATTATAAAATATTTTGATTTGTCTTAAATTTTATCTGCACTACAACAAAAATGGGTTATTAATACCTTTATAATGGGACACTTTTCTTAAAATGTGTCTCATTATATGTGTATTAGGACATTTGCTAAAAAATGTCTTATTAAAAATGAAAAAGTGTATGCATATTATGAAACACTATCATAAGTGTACTATGTGGGGTTGCTTGTGAGTTATTACCCTACTTAATGGGTCACTTTAAAGTGTCTTAATAAGTGACAATCTAATTATACACTTTTAAATATTTTATGACTTATTGTGACTCGATTATAGGAGACACTATTTTGTAGTGTCCCACGCAATGTGAATCACATGTGTCCTATTACACCACTTATTGAGACACAAAAAAAGTGTCTAAACTACTCATTTTTGTTATAGTAAGTTTATTTAATTGAAAAATATTTTAAAATATATTTTCACATTCGTTTTGTTCTCTTAATTATTAAGAAATAGTTTTAAGATTTTTTTAATTAGAAAAACATAGAAGGTGAAATTTAGGACCAACCAAAATAACTTATGATAACGTCAAAGTAAATAGTCTTAAAACACCTTTCAAACACAAAAACCCAATACTACCCAAACAACTTTTTAATTTATTTTTTAAATTTTATTTTATTTTTTTCGACAACCAACAAATTTACAACAATTTCCATCTATCACATTCTTTTCACAACAAGAAACTAGAACTCAGACTGCAAATCCTCTACTTTCCATAAATTCTTTTTTACATGCCCTATATTTATTGCAACAAAAACCCTCCATCTTATTTCCTGCTTGATTTGTCCTGCTACTGTTTCCACATCCTTTACCTGTTTCCCGTGCTGAACTTCATTTCTGATCCTCCACAAATGGTAAACTACAGCAGCTAACACACTGTATAGCACCCTTTGCTCGCACTTGCTGAACTTCCAAATATTCTGTAAGTGCCTCCTCCATAAAGTTATGGTTCTATGCACTCCACTGCATTCCAACTAACTCTTCATCTCCTGTAACAGTGCTCTGGAATATTGGCATTTGAAAAACAAATGCTCCATGCTTCCTTCCTCAGCCAAGCACAACACACATATCAGGGGTTGTTCTATAATCTTCAACTTCTGGAACCTTTCTAATGTAAGCAGCCTATCCTTCATTCCCAACCAAATAATAAAACTATACTTGAGAACATTATATTTGTTTCATATCCAAGTTGTTCCCTGCATTTTAACCCCTTCTCCTCTAAACCAATCATACCCAGATTTTATAGAGTAATAGATATTCTTGGAAATTGACCACTTCCCTTGCAGCATACCCTCTCACAGTATCTCCCTTATGCTCATCAACCATTTCCAATACTAACAAGCACCTTGAGGAGGATAATATTTCAAACATTATTTTTACACAATTTTTATCAACAACCACAAGACCGTCGCCGCCGCCATCGTTCACCGCCGGCCCGCGGCGGGTGCTGGTGGTGGAGGTGGTCCGGTGATGGTGTTAAAATATTATTATTTTATTTAAAATACTACACAAACAACTTTTTAAATTTTCTCTCAAATCACATTTCAAATCATATCTCAAACTCAAAATAAAAACTAAACCAAAAACTAAAAATAAACTATTGTCTAAACAAGCCCTAAGTACTTTGGGCTCCCATATCAAAACCAATTAAGAATGAGTGGGAGGCCTTTGGATCTTATATACTGAGTCACTTATCTTCACGGTGGCGATGTGGTACAAAATAATGCACCTTAAAACTCTCTCTCAAGTCAAATGGGTCTTTGAACTTTTTGCCCAATGGACTTGAATTAGAACAAGAATAAAATAACCCACAAGCCAACACTCTAGTGGGAGAAAACTAGTTATACCGGTGGGTCGGTCTACAAAAAGCTTACGAGTCATTACTCTAGTGGGAAAAAACCAGTTATACCACTAGATCGGTCCACAACAAGTCCACGAGTAACGCTTAAGTGGGTTAATATAAAATCACCACAGGTCACTTCCGGTCCAGAACTCCACCACAAGCCCAAATCGCTCTGTTACCATGTCAAAGTATATAAGTACTTTAGACTCCCATCTCAAAACCAATTGACAATGAATGGAGTAGTCTTTGAATCTTATATACTGAGTCGCTTCTCTTCACGGTACCGATATGAGACAAGATAATACATTACTTTAACATAGAAGGACTGGAGGGAGTACTAATTATCGTTAATTTTTTTAATGCCCCATGGTTTGTCCAGAAATAAATTATGTACAAGTATTATGGACATCATTTTTCTTGTTCTTTCCCACCAGCTTGGTGGGAGGGTTTCTTAAATCTAGTTTTGTAGTTATACATCATATGTTGGGGGAAAAGCAAAGACATTAATGGCAAATGAGCAAATGGAAGGTGCGATATCAAATGATCAATGAGAAAGATAAAGGAGGAGAGGTATAAGAAGACTGAATTTGTTGGACGATTACAACATGACTACTCACTACTGATTCTTCCATGCTATATTTTGAGTTCAAAGAACAAAAAGAGAAAAATGCTTCATTGAATAGTTCATACTTTTCCCCTGGCTCCTAAATAAAATCCCAAACTAGACATATATTTCAGAACAGGCGGAGTATATAATAAGCGGTATGCATTGTTACATCAATGAGTGAACTGCCTTGCGATGTTCTTTATACTAACGACTCTTGCAAATTGGTCAGCAGTTTTGGCGTTGCTAAATTGACGCGTCTAATTATAACTATATATCATCTCACTGATGAGAATCGTACATTGATTGAGTCATGCATGGCCACTGGGCACAACCTGATGAAAACGCCCCTTTTATTATCTTATTAGTTAAGTAAAAGCCAATAGCTAGGCCCAAAAATAATTAAAAAAAAAAGGTAAACTGATCAATCCCTTCTTTGCTTTAGTTTGATTACACAACACAAAAATAATTGAACTCTCTTTAGGTAAAGGCTCTTGTCCCCCTTATGAATTTGCAACTCTCTTAATTTACTGAACAAGACTACATTCAGGGCACTCCTGTTATGAAATTATGATTCGCATATTTAACATTTTCATTTTCAACACAACTTTTCAATTTTGAACTGACATCAGAAAGTAATTCAACAAAGAAATCATATATGATGCATGTAATTAATCTTATTCATACTTTGGCGGAGGTTTGTTTATAATATGTGGTTTCTGCCTCATATTTCTTTCTTTCTTTTTTTTTTGGTTAACTTTCTGGCTCATATTTCGGGGGAAAAAGAAAGCAAAGAAAATAAAGATGATTGACAGTTCCAAAAAAAAAGAAGAAGAAAAAAAAATGATGATTGCCAATTCCGTTGTGCCTGAGCAAAGCTAACGAAGGTTCAACATCCAGGGATGAGAAAGATAGGGGGAGAAGTATAGTAGCAATTGGTTAAATAAATAAGTATAGTTAACTTGCATAGTATTTGAATATGTACGAAGATATTGAAATGAAATAATCAGGCCTTAATTCGAAGGTGATTAATAGGAATGAATTATTTGGATATGGATCTATTTATTCGTACGCTGGTTGTTATTCATAGTGTTGTTTTCGATCAACTTATTCCGAAATTTTATGATTATGTGAAATTTAACTTTAGTATTTTTTTTTTAAAAAAAAAAATCTTGCCGACGGCTGAATTATTGTACCGACAGTGAAAACTAATGGATCATAATTCATTTCCACACAGGAATATGATGTAGCCATTGGTTAAATTATTGGCCCTCACTCAACATTAAACGCACAAAGTAGTGGTTTTGGAACTTTGTAGACCCGATTTGAAACATCACAAATTAAAATGATGCATATTGTAAGTATACATCTTCTTTCCCAACAGAAAATTAGCAGTGTACATATACTACCTCTGTTTACTTTTATATGTCGCTTTACTATGATCTTTTTTTAATACCTGTCACATTCATTTCTACTATAGCATTAAATACTATTTTTTCAATTTATCCTTATTTCTCTCTACTTTCAGTAACATATATTAATGACAACTACTTATTTTTCACACTTCAATTTTAAATTTTTATAAAGCTTTAATACTTTTTATTAGGATCAAGAAAAGCAATACACTTAAAAATTAAATTCTAAGTAATTATTTTCTTAATAGTTATATAAACTCTAAAACGATTTATAAAAGTAAACGGATGTAGCATATTCCACAACACACATTAGGAATCTTATGAATAATTTCTTTTAGGTTAATATTTTCAAACAACCCGAGAAAAACCACCACTAACAGTCTGACATTGTTTGTTCTGCGGATGCGATTGAAACATATCTAGGAAATGGGATGCGCAAATATAAAATGTGTTCAATCTCTCAAACATACAGTCTATATAGATCCAATTTTCTCCTAGATGTTACTCATCATTAAAAAATTTGAATAATAATATGAAGCACTCTTCTTTACAACCCGCGGGGGAATAAAATTAGCAAAAGTGGATTCGTGCGAAAAAATAAATAAATAAATAAATAATAATAATAATAATAATAATAATAATAATAATAATAATAATAATAAAAAGGACGAATTTGGATGATTCTTCGAAAGTTAAAGAGATGTGTGTATTTAATTTCTTAATCTTTCTCTACCCTAAATACGTGTACTTCAATATTTATACTCATATTCTGATTCGAAGCCTATAACTTCTATTCATTTTGTTTAATGGAGTGATTCGTTTCCGGCTTATGATCATACGGATTTATCAAGAATGATAGTGGAAAGTAAATTTGGATTCGCATTAGATTTCTAGCTTTCGGAAAAGGGAAAAATAAGAGAAAAAGGAGGGAAAAAAGGAACAAAATTATAGCCAAGATTCAAATGCTGAGTATGTAACAGTGATTAAAATACTTGTTACAAGTGTTTTATCTCTACAAAAGAACTATCAAGTTAAAAGGAGATTTATTTGAGTATAATATATTTTCACTTAAGATTAGTTTGTGGTTCCTATTACAGAAGAAAAAAAGAAACTAGCAGAAAAAGAAACAAGTACAAGCATCATGCATAAGAAATTAACCTTTCTGTCTTTCTCAAGACATCATAGTACAAGCACTTTCAATTAGAAAAAAAAAAAAATCAGATGAAAGACTATATTCATCCACCACATTGAAGGTCTCAGCTTTGAAACAAGAGAAAAAAGAAGAAGAAGAAGAAGAAGAGGGGAAATGACAAAAATAAGCAAAGCAGAAGGATGGAAGCCCACGGTTATAATGGTATTGGTTCAGTTAATATATGCATGGATGAACATTTTCCTGAAATTAGCAGCTCATGATGGTATGGATCTCAGAGTTGCAGTCACTTATCGTTTCGTTTTTGGTGCTGCCTCATTAGTTCCTGTTGCATTCTTCTTCGAAAGGTTTGTTTCTTTTGATATATTTCACATTGTACTCTCTCCACTCTGTATATTTCAGAACTGAGAATCTTAATCTACAACCTTTCAGGAAAGTAAGACCAAAATTAACCTGCAAAGTTGTTTTCTTCGCATTTCTTTCCGGATTATTTGGGTAAGTCCACACAACTTGTAATTAAGATTGGTAAGTTTAACAAATAATGGCCCAAATTTTGGGACTGAGAGTCTCAAAATTATTATTCAATTTGAATTTTTTTATTGTACGTACAAATTGAACGAAAAGAAAAATTCTAAACTGGATAATAATTTTGGTACGGAGAAAATATATATAAAATATTAGAATTTACATATTGTTTTTCTGGTTTAATGGCAGAGGTGCTCTGGGACAAAACCTATACTTGGAAAGCTTGGTACTAACATCAGTCACATTTATATCAGCTATGAACAATCTAGTTCCTGCTACTACATTTCTGCTAGCCGTGAGTTTGAGGTTGTTCATCATTTATCTCACAAACATGGATCTTTAATTTTTCTTTTTCTTTTTTTTTTTGCCGTACGTCTATTAGCTCTTTGGTCCATAAAAAAGTCACGTTTGTTGAAATCCATAATAATTAAGGCTATGATAAATATACATATATATAAATATATACATGTATATAAATTTCAGGTTGGAAAGTTTAAAATGGCATACAAGAGCAGGTAAAGCAAAGTTGCTGGGAACAATAATAGGGATCGGAGGAGCAATGTTGTTCACATTTTACAAAGGTCCAAATATTACCATTTGGAAAACAGATGTAAACATTCTTAACATCATGTCTAGTCATCATCGTCATCGGGCTTCACGCAAAACACAGGGTAGCAATCAAATACTTGGTTCTATCCTAGCATTCCTATGTTGTCTTTCTTTCTCTCTTTGGCTTATATTTCAGGTGAGTTATAAAGCAAAAGTAATTGAGTTACATAATCTCTCCATAATATTTTAAATGACTGTTTTGTTGAACAAAATTAATACTCCTTCTGGTTCTTTTGGTAAAGGCATTTTGATTTCTCCTAATTTTCATTCCTAATGTTTTTCTAATTGAAAATGATACTTTAATAATATTGAGGAGAAATTAAAGTGACTTATAATAATGATCGGATGGAGTGTTATAAAGTGGACTAATTAATTTTGACGAAGGGAGTACAGTACGCAGTTAGGATAAACTATTCTGCTCCTTTTTGAGCAATTTTTTTTTTTTTAAAAAAAAAAACTAGGGTAAGGCTGCTCAATGTTACCCATGTCCTCTGTCTTTCGCGGCTGTCATGGTTGTGATGGCTTTGGTTTTGAATTTGATTGCTACAAGCTGCTTACAACGTGACTGGAAAGAATGGAAGTTGGGATGGAACATTAGACTTATTGCGGTAGCTTTTTCGGTAGGTCAACCATCCCAAAAATCCTAACTCAAAATTTCGACTATATGTTCATAAATTCAGTCTTCGTCAATCCATCAATCAATGCTGAAAATGTTGTTGTTCATTTGCAGGGACTTTTGGGAACGACGGTAGTATATAGCCTCATAACTATTGCTATAGCTATGAGAGGTCCACTATTTGTGTCAGCTTTCAACCCTTTAATACTTGTAATCGTGGCCATAGTCGGATCACTTGTACTCGAAGAGGATTTACACTTGGGAAGGTAAAATTATGTAGTTAAATTAAAGATTACATAATTATTACCCTTTTGAATTTATGGGACGGAGAAAATATAATATACTCTTATTAATTGGTTTGTTGGGATGTGTATTGTTTGAAATGATTTGATTCCTAATTATTTTGACATGATTTTCTTAACTTTTTCGTAGCTTGCTTGGAGGAATTCTTATAGTTTGTAGTCTATACTTCATATGTTGGGGAAAGAGTAAAGAGAGTAAGATGGCTGACAACTCCACAGTGGCAAACGAGCAAATTCAAGGTTCGATATCAGCCGAGAAACATAAAGGAGGAGAAGTATAAGGGATTAAGTAGGAAAAAACATGGATATGCTTTGCTTCATTTCAGCTTTCGCAGTGTGTATCTTTTCCATACTTCAATTTTTAGAATAAAGTTAAAAAATTTTCAACGTCCCAATAGAAAAACTACATAACTGTTTTACAAATAGAGCCATCCAACGAACTTAACAAACATTAATTAACTTTTATAAGCTGACACGCAAGTTCCGAATCATGCAGAAGTAGTGGATGGCGATAGCCTACCATCCTAAGATTCTTAACTCCACTGTCCGTCCAAAATAATTGTCCTTCTTCTTCTGTCCCAAAATCATTATTTAATTTTAATTTTTGTTTTTGCATAATTTCTATTGAATAGGAAATTCCAAACTGCATAACTATGTTGAGACGGAGAAAATGTAATATAGTGTTGAAAATTTTTAAAATTCAACTAATATAATGTATTATTGTTCGAAAGTAGCAAAACATAAAACTTCTCCATAAGTACTAGTAATATGAAAATATCAAAGATGATGTAGACTAGCAACAAAACACCATAACAAACACAGCAACCTCCTAAAGTAGATATTACGCACACGGCTCCTCTCTCACCTTATTAAAGAAACACCAATCCAACATGTTCTGGTAAAAATTCCCGGAGTTCTTGATTGGCAATATTTTTATAAAATGGATCTTCCTTCGGACAATAATACTCATTGTTATAGAAAAATCCATCGATCAAGTATCATCAAGTATGAGTATTAAAAAGAGACAGAGCGCGCCATTCGTTACCACCTTGAGATTCAAACTTTTTTTGTTGTTTAATTTCCGGCAGCACGTGTGGCATGTTCGGTCTCTCTTGAAATGTTTGGTCTACCATTAATTTTTTTTGCTCAATATATTAAAAAAGTGTGCAAAATATGTCATTAAAACATAAAAAAAATTATTTAGAGATCAAGTTGAAATATACAATACACAAGAAAGGAAATTAACCAATTGAACACGCTAGTAAATTCAGTTTTAACTTGAAATTTATCTGTGCACCCATGGAAGCCAAACCATCAACACGTGATTCTAAGTTGGTACGCTCACATGCAATATTTCTTTATTTATTTTGGTGCTCGTGTAAAATATATGTGATCATCATGGTGAGAAGTCTTTTTCACAAATCACGGTAACAACTTTAGTGTATATATATATATATATATATATATATATATATATATATATATATATGGTTTCTGATCCTCGCTCACAACCAAACGAAGCTCTCTCTCATATTCCATCATAGTTTTGATGATCATTTCCTTCCTTTAGAGGGAACAAACGAAAAACAAATAGAGATTATTTCCATTAGCATCTTGCTTTAATTTTCGGAGGAAAAATAAGGAAAAAAAAAGAAAGAAAAAAGATGACATTCAACGCAAGAGGATGGATCCCAACAGTACTAATGGTAGTGTATTACGTAATATATGCGTGGATGACCATTTTCCTGAAATTGGCAGCTCATGATGGTATGGATCTCAGAGTTGCTGTGACATATCGTTTTATTTTTGGAGCTGTTACCATGGTTCCTATTGCTTTCTTCGTCGAAAGGTATGTGCCTATTTCATTTCTAGTTAAAGTGTAGTTTAGCTCTAGTACACTTTTACATTGGATGCAGTACTTGATTAACGACGTCCATTAATCAAGTTCTGTATAATTGCTTTCTTCTTTGTGCCCGTTATTTTTCTAATATTTGAGACTCAAACTCGACCATATACCTAATAGTAAATTGCTGACGCTTTCAGGAAAACTAGACCAAAGCTTACTTGGAAGGTTCTCTTCTTTGCGTTTCTCTCTGGATTATTTGGGTAAGTTTGAGTTCGTATTTTTTTTTCCCTCAGGTTTTCATATACTTACCAGTTCAATCCTAGTAATTGTTTTGTTGTTATTGTTTTTGAATACAGAGGTTCATTGGGACAAAATTTATTTTTAGAAAGCTTGGTGCTTACATCAGCCACGTTTACCTCAGCCATGGTCAACCTTATCCCTGCTACCACATTCTTGCTCTCCTTATGCCTTAGGTTTGTTTTTCACATGATCCTAAGTTAATAGTCGTTCCGTTTCATTTCTATAGTCCATTTCGTTGAGTTAAAGTGATACAACAAAATGTTTTATTTCAGGCTGGAAAGATTAAATTGGCACGCGAGAGCGGGTAAGGCAAAGGTTTTCGGAACATTGATAGGAATTGGAGGAGCAATGTTGTTCACATTTTACAAAGGTCCAACTATGACCATTTGGAAAACGGATGTAAACATTCTCAACATTATGCCTAGTCATCACCAGACTTTACCTAAAGCACAGGGTAGTGATCAAGTTCTTGGAGCTATCCTTGCCTTCTTGTGTTGTATTTCTTTCTCCCTCTGGTTCATATTCCAGGTCAGATAAAAACTCGATTAAATGATTTACTCAATAATAAATAAATAAGATCGCAGTTTGATCTTTTGTCTCGATCTTTTCAAACAGGCGAAAGGTGCCCAACATTACCCATGCCCTCTATCTTTCACTGCCCTGATGATTGTGATGGCATTGGTTTCGAATTTGATTGCTACAAGTTGTTTACAACGTGACTGGAACCAATGGAAATTAGGTTGGGATATAAGGCTTTTTGCAGTAGCTTTTTCGGTAAGTTCCATAAGAATTGTTGGAATTCGATGTTTATTATGTATTTCCGAATTAATTAGAGCTATTTTCGCAGGGAATTTTTGGTACAACATTGTGTTATACCCTAATGACGGTAACTATAGCAATGAGAGGTCCATTATTTGCTTCAGCTTTCAACCCTTTGTTACTCATCATTGTGGCCGTTGTTGGATCACTTGTGATGGAAGAGAAATTATACTTAGGAAGGTAGGTGTGCTAGAGATATGTTTATGTACAAGAACAAGACTCTGTTTCGGGACGTAGGGAATAATAATTAATTAAAATTAAGTGTATGTATTTTGACACAATTTTCTTTATTTTTCTGCAGCTTGCTTGGAGGTTTTCTCATAATATGTGGTTTATACACCATATGTTGGGGGAAGAGCCAAGAGATTACAATGATTGACACCATTGTGCCCAATGAGCAAAGCGAAGATTCAATATCAAGTGACCATGACAAAGCTAAAGGGGAGGAACAAGTGTAGCAGCAAAATTACTGAAATTAAGTAGAAATTGTGAACTATGGATTTGTATGTACCTAATCAGAATCTAGTACTAGCACTATGAGATGATCAGCTGTTAGAGGGAAACAAGTTTTAAATAATTGTTAAAATAGCCACATTTTTTTTTCAAAAAAAAAAATCCACTTAGTGAATTCCACTTAAATGTGGGTGAATCCCCCCTTACATATATCCTTGGTGGGGATTAGATCCATGTCTAATATTAAGAAGTACAATTCCTAACCATCAAACTGTTATTCAATTTCCAGATTGTTAAAATAATTAATATATTTTCAATGTAATTACATTTTGTGCAATTCTATGCTAGTTTCTTCGTCCTGTATTTTGTTTGAAATTTATAATAAAACCAAAGGCAAATTTAGAATGCTGAGCATCTCCCTCGTGTCCTGATTATTTGTTGCAACTCCATTTCCATGTCCTGATTCTTTCCCTCTTGTGCGGTACCTTTATTTAAGGATGAAAACGAAATATAAGATTCATTGTGATTGGTTTTCTCAATATGCATGCCATCATTCAATGAAAACTAAGCGCAAATCAAACATTCTCTTCTCTCCTACATATTTATTTGAAAAAGATTAAGAGACAAAATAGAGTCTAAATTATGCTTTTTAGAAAGGAACATTTACCCGTTCCATTATTGTGTTATCGGTTATTAATATTTTTTGACAAAATGAATACGATGATTAAATGGTCAGTATCTTACTATCCATCTACAACAAATAATTAAGTCAGTTAAACCCAACGCCAAATAATAGAGGGCATTGTGTAAATATTTGAAATTTATAATGCACGATATTTTTTGCATTTGAACCTGACACCAAGGATTTGTCCACAGTAGTTTACTGCCGAGTGTGATGTGATTTGTATATTACAATAAGTATAAGTTTATATATCTTGGAGTTCCCGACATCACAAAAAAATGTCGATCATGCTTCTCATTGTATTATGTAGGATGTAGTGAAAGGAAAAACAATGAATGCTTCCTTCATCTTTCCATGTACCTTTCCAACAATATTATATTGTGTAAAGCAACTAATATGTAACTACGTTAGAAAAATGATTTTATCACTCCAAAATAAGAGTTTAGTTTGTAGAATCGGACTGATTGATTTTGGGACCAAACAAAATATCAAATATATAAACTATATTCATCTTTAGGTCCAAGTCATGATACATGTCCCAAATAACTTTTTATTTTTCTACAAAGTATTTATCTTGATTTTATTTATAGATATAATTAAAACTTATATTAGTTAACATATTCACCGTCCATTGTAATTTTTTTTCTTAGAAAAAAAAACACGTGCCAAAAACAGGCATTATATCTTTCACGTTCCGACCATTTCCAGCCAACGGCGCGCAGTCAGTAACATGCATGAATAAGAGTTCAGGGGATTTCATTTCCAGTTGAATGTGATTAAATGTTGACCGGTGGTGTGTTTATTAAACATGCCACGTCCTAATTTTATCACTAACTTAAATTACTTTGACTGATAAGTGAAATATTAAAAAAAAAATCATGTTTACTACTTTAATAATGTGTTTAGTACTATTAATTAATTTCTAAATGCGCTGGGCTGGCCATATGCTTGCGACAGCTTGCGTGGAGTTCTATCGATACTTGTTTTGTTTTTTCCCCTAAATTACGTGGGGCATGTTATGGTCTGCGCTTTCTATATTTCATTGTTTTGGTTTCCATTTTGTTTTCCAGGTATTGAAAATGTGAGCAATAAATATTTCTTTAAGAACATAATTAAAATAGTTAATAAACAAGGAATCAAACGTGCTCGTACTATATTTTTTGTAGGCTGATCTATTTACCCGATGAAGTCAATGATCAACAAATCTATCACATGACTGCCACAGATCAGTTTAAGCAGAGTTAGCTCGCAATATTGATCTTTACCCCCAAAAGAAAACCTTGCAATATTGATTGTTTACTAATATGAGAATCAAACTCCTTTTTTAAGAAGGAGAAATTCACATTTTGATCGAGCTTTTTGAACGAAAGAAATATGAGCAAAAGTTGTTGGAATCATGTGGTTGTTAGGGAGCTTGTACACTTTTTAACAGGTTTTGAGTTTTGATTTATGCTTGAATAACTAATTGTTGGAAAACACTTTCTCTAAAAGAGATCTCGCTAATCAAATAAAAATTAATCTTAATTAATCCAAGGAGTTCAAAATTAGAACATGTTTTTATTCTCGTTACATGGAGGAAAATGAAGGGTAAAATTAATGAATTCTTTGTACAGTAAAGTCCAAATCTCAAATTAAACTCAAATATCATCGCACAACTCATTTCCGAAATTATTAATTGCATACTTGCAACCTGTCTTGTTGCGATTTACGTTTCAACCATTATTTTTTCTCCAAAGCAACTTTTGTAACTAAACTTTATCTAAATTAGAAAAAAAAGGAAAAAAAAAAAAACAACGAGAACAAAGTCGTTATCCATATACAATAAATATTTTCTTAAATTAAATGATTTCTTTAAAGAAATATACTTACTAAATTACCTAATTTTTAATTATTTATACCATGCGAGTTAAGCAAGTATTGCAACAAGAATCAATACTTCGTATTTTACTAAATATTTATCATTATTTTCATTATTATTATTCGTATTGTTATTATTATTATTTTTTTTGGTCAAAAGCAAATATTTCATTGATTGGGAAAAAGTACTGCATATTTACAATTATTATTATTATTTTTTTTTTGGTAAAATGTGAGTGAATTTCATTGAAGTTTCATCAACTGTACATTGTATCAACAAGCTATTACAATATCAAGACTTTCCAAAAATCTAACATCATTTCCACTTCTATTCCTATACATATGTATGATTCTGCACTTTATTTCCTGTTGAATTTTTCTGATTCTGTCCTCAACCGCCTCATTTTTCTGCTGGAACAACCTTGTGTTCCTTTCATTCCAAATTGATACACCACAGCTTTTAAGCTAGCAAACAGGATCCTCCTTCTGGTTGCTTTATATTTCCATATATGCATCAGTCTTGCAACAGACAGGGTTTTAATCTGAGTTCTGATTCCTAACCATTAATTCCAGCCATCAGTTCCTGTGCATAAGAGCATTTGAAGAACAAATGTATACTTGTTTCTTCCTTACACAGTATGCAGGTCTGATCTGTAACATTCATCTTCATGTTTCTCATTCTGTCTATAGTTAGCAGTCTGCCTTTCCAAGCTAACCATAAACTAAAACAATGTTTAGGAAGAGAGAACTTACTCCAACAAATATCTGCTGGTTTAAACTTCCCTCTGCTACCTCTCAGCCACCCATAACCACTTCTGGCATCATACAGTTTACCATTGTTCCCTGTCTAGCTACCATTTACTATTCCTACTTCCAGAGCATCTCTGATTGTCATCAACTTCTTCCAATGCCAGCTACAATCATTTGGAGGATCATAATTCCAAAATACTCCTGCCTTTTAAGTAGTAAATATGCATCCATCTAATTCATATACTATCTTTCTTTGATTCCAAGTCCCACAGCTGTTTGCCCAACAATGCTTTATTCCAAGCACCTGGTTCTTTGATGTTTAAGCCTCCATCTCTCTTTTTCTAGCAAAGATCATTCCAGGCTACCAAAGGAAAACACTTTCCAGATTCTTTTATCCCCCACAGAAACTTCCTACAATAAGAAGTTATCTCAGCAATAACAGACTGTGGGATAAGAAAAATACTTGCCCAGTAACTGTGAAGGGTCATCAACACTGCATTGATCAGTACTGTTCTTCCTGCATATGAAAGGTGCCTGGATTCCCAACATTTAATCCTGGCAGTTACTTTATCCACGAAGTACCGACAATCTGATTTACTCCATACAGTTGGAGCCACTGGAAGTCCTAAGTATTTCATAGGAAAGGTTCCAATTTCAAATTCCATCACCTGCCTTATCACCCTTTGTGTACTTTCTCCTGATCCACCAAAATACAGATTAGACTTCCCTTCATTGATTGTCAAACCAGTAGTGCTTGCAAAATGGTCCAGAGTTCCTTTAACCTTTCTGACTGTTCCTATCTCAGCTCCACAAAATATTAGCAAGTCATCAGCAAAGCTTAATGATATTATATTCAACTTCTCACAATATGGATGTTTCACAAATCCATCTATATTTGCCACCACTTTAAAGCTTCTGGTGAGGTATTCCATTACTAGCACAAAGAGTAGTGGAGACATTGGATCACCTTGCCTCAATCCTCTTTGACCTGGAAAATACCCAACACTATTTCCATTAAGGTTCAATGAGTATGTAGATGATGTAACACATTCAATAATCCATTTTCTGAACCTTTCAGGAAACTTATATTCTTGCAACATTTCTTCAAGGAACTCCCAGTGAACTGAATCATACGCCTTCCTTAAATCAACCTTCATCATACATGATGGCTTTGCTGATTTCCTGTTGTACAATCTGATTAACTCTTGTGCCAGCAACACATTATGTAAAATTAATCTGCCATTGACAAAAGCTCCCTGATTGCACTCCACTAAATCTGGTAATACAATGCTCAATCTTTTGCAAATCATCTTAGAGATGCATTTATATATAGTATTATAGCAAGAGATTGGCCTGTATTCTGTGGCATTCTTTGGGCTTGCATTCTTTAGTATCAGTGCTATCATTGTTGCATTGATCTGCTTCAGCATTTTCCCAGTTTTGAAGAATTCAAGTATGGCATCGCTGAGATCATCTCCCACTATGTTCCATGCCTTCCTTTACATCTACTTTGGTAAAGTCCTTAATCAACAATACCTGTTGATCAAGGTTCAATTTACTTCCTACTTCAAATATTTCAGTCTTGGCATTGGTTCTTGCCACCTTTTTCCCTAACAGCTCTTTATAGTAACCTATGAAGTGTTCTTCCACTCTGCATTGGTCCTCCACCAATTCTCCTTGCTCTGAAACATATGACTTAATCCTATTCCTGCTTATTCTTTGCCTGACTGCTGCATGGAAATACTTGGTATCCATATCACCATCACATATCCACTTTTCTTTTAATTTCTGTGCCCAAAAACTGATCACTGCTCTTGCTGCTATAGTATATTCCAGTACTGCTTCTTTTTCTGATTTCTGTATTTTCTCATTCAATGGATCCTGCTTTAGGGCCTCCTGAATCTTATCCATTTGTATTCTACATTCCTGCTCCGTCTCTTCTATATTGGCAAAATTCCTTTTATTAAACTGTCTCAGTACTGGTTTCAGTAATTTTTGCTTTCTCACTAGTTGGAATTGTTTAGTACCTTCCATTTGTATTTGCCAACCCTTCTCAATTGTTGATAAGAACTCTGGATGTTGTGCCCACATGTTAAAGTATCTAAATGATCTTTTACCCTTCTTCATTCCTTCTCCCTACCTGATCAGTAGAGCATTGTGATATGAAATACCAGCAGACATTATTGTACAGTATGTATCAGTATACGTTTGCAGCCATTTATCATTTACAAACACTCTATCAAACTTTGAAAAGATTCTCAATGCACCAATTTGTTTATTTGTCCAAGTAAATCTACCCCCATAAGTCTGCATTTCCCACCATTCATTCTCTTCAACCAGTTTCTTGTAGTTCTTTGTATCAGCACTGCCTTCATTCACTCCCCCAATCTTGTCTTCTTTCTGTAATATACAATTATAGTCCCCCATAACAAGCCATTCTTCACACAGATTAGTGCTAAGTTGTCTTAACTCTGCCCAAACATTTGCTCTTCTCTGTGCTGTGTATTCATTATATACTACTGTCAGGTTGAAAGCTTTAGCTCCACCCACCTCAATCACATAACGGTGGATATATTGCTGAGTTATTTGTGCCACCCTTATAGTATACTCATCTCTTCTCCAAATTAATAGGATTCTTCCCTTATTTCCTCCTTCACTGTTTTCCACATAGTCATATTGTCTCTATTTCCTCTTCATCAACTCCTCCACTTTTTCCTTGTCCAATTTAGTTTCCAACAAACCTGCAATACCAACATTATTTACAGAAAGAAAGTTCCCAATCTCTCTGTGTTTCAGGGGACTGTTAAGTCCCCTTATGTTCCATGAGGTGATGTTATTCATGTTTACTAGGCCCTGGATCAGGGTGACTAGAAACAGAATAATAGATAGCATTAACTGATCTCATTTTATCACACATTCTTCCTTCATTCACCTTGCAGCCTTTCTGATTCATTATCTGAATCCCTGTCTCACAGTTGCTTGCATCTTTCCTTGTAGCTATGACTGTCCTCTTTACTGGTGATCTGCTTTCAGGATTCCTTGTTGGAGACTTTTCCATTCTATTAATCCACTTACTTCCACCTGTCTCCCCAATTTCCACTTCTCCTTCCTGAATTTCCTTTCCTTTTGGTGTCAATTGTGGTTGATCCTTCTGTCCAACTTCTTTTGGATTCCAACCCTTAGGAACTGGAGTCCTACATTCATCAGACGAATGACCATAACCTTTACAATTCTTACACTTGACTGGCTTCCATTCATAGATGACTTTCTATTTCTTCAATTCACCAGCCTCATTTTCATACCACACCTTATTCTTCACCTGGTCATGTATTTCCACTTCCACTAATACTCTAGCATATGCAGTTCTCAGTTTTTGCTCATTCATGTCATCCATTTCTACCGGCATGCCAATCATACTTGCCAATCTGCTAAGTGTAGTGTCATTCCAATATCTAAGAGGCAGTTTAGGAAATTGAATCCACACAGGAACAGTCTTGACTTCATGCCATTTCAGCTCATCATTGACAGACCATTCCTTAACAATGAATGGTTTCCTATCAAACAGATACACAGGGTATTTGATTACTTCTTCCTTCACAGAGATTGATTTGAAACGCACGATGTACACTCCATTTTCAAGCAGTAAGATCTTATCTACACCCATTTTTCCCCATATTCTTCTGATAAAATCACTCAGCACTGCATATGGCGGATTCGCCCCCAAAACATAGCACAACACAGATGGTTTCCAATACTCAATCTCCTTTTCCACTTCCTCCTTCGTGATCTGCCCAACTTCACTATCATTCACTTTATTCGGTGCAATGAATCGAAGCTTTTTAGCTTGGTTATTCAGTAATTGGGCATTTATCCCATCCGAAACACTCTGCTTCTTCTATTCATTATGCATTAAATCCCCACAATTATCAATCCCACCATCATCAAAATCATTCCCCATAGCAATTACACGATGATTACAGATTTTTTCATGCATTAAAGGATCTTCGGACACATTTAATGCAGAATTAGGGCTACGAACCTGGAACTTATTCGCATTCATTGTAGTTGCTTCCACACTTTGCTTCCCAACCAGATCTTGCTCCTTCTCCTTTTTTTCACCCGATTTTCTCTTCTTCCTTGATTTCTTTGTCATAGCGGACATCAATTTGTCGAAGAAATCTGTATCCGAGGAAACACACACTTGAGGTGTTTTCGCCCCTAGTGTGCAGAGAGAGAGGTCTTTCCCTAAGAAAGTCGCCTCCCAGGTCTTTTGTTAATTTATTATTATTATTATTATTATTATTATTATTATTATTATTATTATTATTTAGAGTATTATACAGTATTCTCAGGTCCAATTGATATATAAGGGATTTTTTAAAATACTACTATTTTATTATTTATCGATTTTGCTCATTTTTTTGTACTGGTCCTAAGTTGGAATTAGAAAAAATTATTAATTATTTGAATTATTAATTTATAAATTATTATTTTAGCGATGTTTTACGGTATTAGTCATAAACATTTTGCCTTGTCGCAAACTAGCTAGATCGGGCATGTTTCATCTTGTTTCAAGTGTCTGTTTTGGTTTAATTTTATTCACGTTGAAAAATGCACCAAATAAGGCCTACACAACATGAAAGAGAATATTAAGCATCAAGTTGAAATATAAAACAGAGGCCAAATAAAAAAGAACAAGAGGAAAACCAAACACGTTTGAACTCAGCACACCATCGCCAATCCTCTTAATTTTTTCGTCTATATATACTTGTATCAACAAAAGCTTTATTCGCAATAAGCATTAGATTTTAAAGGACAGAAAATAAAAAGAAGAAAAATGTCAAATATAAGCAAAGTAGATGGATGGAAGCCAACGGTAATAATGGTTTTGGTTCAGGTAATATATGCCTGGATGAACGTTTTGTCGAAATTAGCAGCTCATGATGGAATGGATCTCAGAGTTGCTGTCACTTATCGTTTTCTTTTCGGAGCTGCTTCCATGGTTCCTATAGCATTCTTCTTCGAAAGGTATGTTTCTTTTACTTCATTTGGTTTTTGTGTAGGCATGGTTTTCTGTTCTAATACGATGGTCACGTTTGTTGCATTAGAATAATATAACAAGCAGAATGATTATTTTGGAACAGAGAAAAGACTTTATTTTAGAACGGACAAAAGACTTGTCTATTGATATAGATATCAAGATATAAATTGATTTGTTTTGCTGTGGCGGCTTTTCGAACTTTTAATTTCTCCCAACCACCAACCCCCAAAAAAAAAAAACAAATGGCCTTTCGAATAATAAAATAGTTCGTTTTTCTTTTTCTTCTTCTTTTAGTTTTGTGTTTTTTAAAACAAGGAAGTATGTATAATAAGTTATTAAATGAAGCTGAAGTGACTGTATATGAAGATTATGGAGTTTATGGCAGTATGTTGTGTCACGAATATTGGCCTACATTATTAGCTAGTAGTCCCTAATTTATAATTCTTAAAAAAAAACCAAAATAATTCACAATAATTTTTATATGGACCATGACAATCAATTGTCGCCATCAGGTATGACTTACGAATACATTTCAACGTTAATAACATACAGCAAATTTGGAGAAACGAACATGTCAATCAAGCCGTTGTTGTAGAGGCGCATAAATCATGTTTAAACATTGTGTTGATTAGGCTTTGACAAGTTCAACTTCTTGATACTTCTTTCTCTTTTTTCCTTTTTTTTTTTTTTTTGGGTAAGCTTCACAATCGAAAATCCTAACCATCAATTTTACCAAATGTTTCAGGAAAAAAAGACCAAAGTTAACATGGAAAGTTCTCTTCTATGCATTTCTCTCCGGATTATTTGGGTAAGATAGATTTTTGGCACTATCTAAATCATATCATCGAATTGTCCGCGCGGCGTGCCTGATTATGAATAAAATTCGTGTGTTTTTTTTTTTCCATTAAATTCAGAGGTGCATTGGGGCAAAACCTGTTTATAGAGAGCTTGGCGCTTACATCAGCCACATTTATATCAGCTATGAACAATCTGGTTCCCGCCACCACCTTTCTAGTAGCCGTTTGCCTAAGGTTTGCCCTTCATTAATCTCTTACGCTTTTTACAGCCTCATGCATTTCTATGTTAATGATTTAATTAACAACGTTTACATTTCAGGTTGGAGAGTTTAGGTTGGGGTACAAAAGCAGGCAAAGCAAAGGTTCTAGGAACAATTATAGGATTCGGAGGGACAATGTTGTTCGTGTTGTACAAAGGTCCAAATCTTACAATTTGGAAAACAAATGTAAACATTCTCAACATGGCCGCTAGTCATCATCAGACACCACTTAAACCCCAGAGTGGCAATCAAATCCTCGGCTCGATCATTGCGTTTTTGTTTTGTGTTTCTTCCTCGCTCTCGCTTATTTTTCAGGTGAGTGGTATTTGAAACCGATATTAATTTAAATTAATTTCATAAATTTTAATTGGTCGCACCTCGTTTTTTGTTTTTGTGTTTTGTTTTGTTTAACTAGGCTAAGGCAGCTCAACATTACCCTTGTCCTTTATCATTCACGGCTCTAATGATTGTGATTGGATTGGTTTTGAATCTTATTGCTACAAGCTGCTTACAACGCGATTTGAATGAATGGAAGTTAGGGTGGAATATAAGACTCATTACGGTTGCATATTCGGTAGGTCATTGATACAAAATCCCCAACTCTAGCTTTTCTTCTGTCCTAGAAAAATATTCATATTGAGTACAATCCCAAGTCTCAATGTGAATTAGTACAAATCTCAAAACTCTGTTAAAACTATTTTTCTGGGACGAAAATAGTAATGCTTTTATTTACTTATTTATTTGTTAAGACTTAACATATATGTTTTGATTTTGCAGGGACTTCTAGGCACCACGACCGTGTTTAGCCTAATAAATATAGCTATATCGATGCGGGGTCCATTATTTACAGCAGCTTTCAACCCTTTGGTACTTGTAATTGTGGCCATAATCGCATCTCTTGTACTAGAAGAGAATTTATACTTGGGAGGGTAAGTTGTCTCTTTAAAATTAACTTCGTTTATTTCAGTTAAATTAACCGGCCTTTGGATGAATCATTAGTACTTAGTTTGAATGCTTTATTTTGACTTGGTTTTCTTATCTTGTTTTTGTAGCTTGCTTGGAGGTTTTCTTATAATTTGTGGTTTATACGTCGTATGTTGGGGCAAAAGTAGAGAGATTAAGGTGAATGACAACCGCACTGTGCCATATGGTGACCAAATTGATGAAGGTGCAATGTCCAATGGGAAAGATATATGCGGAGAAGTATAGTAGGATGTACTCAATGTAAAATACTATTTTAAAGAGTTAATAAAAGGAGAGTTACTTCTCCAATTTCGTGTTAAATTATTAAATTTTCATTTACGTTTAGAAATATATAATAAATTTTACTAAAAATCGTCCAACATAAATTGTGAGATCTCGTGTGTGACAATTTCCACTAGCGTTTAACCAAAGAAGTAAACTAGAGAATGAATCCAAATAGAACTTTGTGATCAACATTTAAATAACATACAAAACCGATAGTGATGCGGAAAGTAAATGGCCCTGAAAGGTGAATGAATACTGCCCATTTGCCTCTTTTTATAGAAAGAATAATAATCTTTTTTCTCTTTCTCCAGCGCATGCCCAAACGTACGTGTACTTCACTATTTATTCTCTCACATCCGGTTCGAGCCTATATATACTTCTTAATCATTTCACTAATTGGACTGAGTTAGCGTTTCCTGCGTAGATCTTTTGGGAAAGGGTAGTGGAAAATAAAACTGGAATGCAATTCATTTCCAGCTTTTGAAGAAAAAGGAAAATTAACTAGCAAAAAGAAAGTATAAGCAAAAATGGAATCTGGGTGGAAGCCCATAGCAATAATGGTACTGTATCATGTAATATATGCGTGGATGAACATTTTGATGAAATTAGCAGCTCATGATGGCATGCATCTCAGAGTTGCTTCGTCATATCGTTTTCTTTTCGGATCTGTTTCTATGGTTCCCATTGCTTTCTTCTTCGAAAGGTACGTATTTTTCTTCTAAAATTTCTTTGGTTTTTGCTTGTAGTGTAAGTTCTAACAAGATTGCTACTTCCATCCTATGAACTGTTTTTTTCCCCTTCTTTTTTCTCTTTTTTTTTCTCGGTGCAATGTAAGAGGGTGCAAAAAGTATAGAAAGTTGAATCAATGTGGATGGAAATAAAGGATGTATAGTGTTTGTTTTGATGTTAAGGATATGTATAATCTCAAATTTCAATTAGAGGCGCAATTAATTGACATTCGTGAGTTTCTTTTGATTTTAGCATCATCTTTTTCTTTTTCTTTTTTTTTTTTGCTTTTTACTTAGGTTAATCTTTAAATAATTTCAAGTTTCCGTTATTGTTCGAGTTATATAAGATTCCTCGTGCCCTTTAAATATTTGCGCTTGACCGCCGGAAAATCTTACACACCATCAGGGTATCTCCAATTTCAGGAAAACAAGACCAAAATTGACCTGGAAAGTTCTACTCTTTGCTATTCTCTCTGGATTATTTGGGTAAGCTGGAATTTCTTTTTTCTTTTTTATTGGGCTCCTATGTCTATTTTCTTTGTCTCAAAATTATCGTCCAATTTAAATTTTTTACTTTTAATAAAATTTGAACTAAAAATAAACTTTAAGATAAAGAATATTTCAAGATGGAGGCAATATATTTTCACTTTCAATTTTTTGGTTTATATTCATCAATGATTAACCTTTATTTCTTGTGACATTCAAAGTGAGCTTATATTTTAAAAGAGGGTGTAGTATTAAGAGACCAACCAAATGAATGGGGTATGACACTTGAAGATGTTAAAGAGGGAGAGATTACCATATACACCAATGAGTGCTTTTCTTCACAACTAATTATCAATTAAGAGACTTGTACATGGTCAATATAGTTTACGATTGTGAGATAAGTGTCTTTCGCTTGTTTTCAAGTTTAAAGGGATTTTAACAGAAATTAAGATTCAAAATCTTAATAAACGAGAAAAAAAAATGGCAATGATTTTAGAAGAAAGGAAAAAAGAAAAACCAAATCAATAAAGTAACGTCATGAGATATATTATCCTAAAGAGATACTCCATCATTAAACTTAAACTAATTCTCATTCAATTTGGACAACACCTGTTTTTCTTGTTGAACAAAAGAAAGATCACATATCAATCAAAGCCATCCATTTGAAGGTCGATCAATTATATTGTAAAAAGAAACTACATATCATATTAATTCTTTGTTATTCAATGCAGAGGTGCATTGGGACAAAATTTATTCTTAGAAAGCTTGGTAGTTACATCCGCAACCTTTGTCTCTGCTATGGTCAACTTAGTTCCCGCCATGACTTTTCTAGTAGCCGTATGCATGAGGTTCGTATAACGTTCCCTCAAGAAAATTATTGTCATGCCCCAGCACGTGCGATTTCAATTAAAGTTTATAATTCTTTTTCTTTATGGTGCAATTTTTTTGGGGGGTCATGAAGTGAAAATTATACAAAAACTTGATAAAATCGTAGGTTGGAAAGTGTACGCTGGAATACAAAAGCAGGCAAAGCAAAAGTGTTGGGAACAATCATAGGGATCGGGGGAGCAATGTTGTTCACATTTTACAAAGGTCCAAATATTACCATTTGGAAAACAAATGTAAACCTTCTCAACATCTTGCCTAGCGATCATCATCATCGGACTTCACCTAAAACACAAGAGGGTAGTAATCAAGTACTTGGTACAATCCTAGCGTTATTGTGTTGCATTTCTTTTTCTTTCTGGCTTATATTTCAGGTGAGAGAAAGCACTATAACTAATGAATTCTGCCTATAGTAATTCAATGAATAAATCACTTTAATATAGTCCATTAGTCGATTGCTTTAGTTCATTTTTATATACCATCTCTAAAGAAATCTCTAATTCTCGCTTGTAGTAAATATTAGAATCAGGTTACCCAGTGGAAATTTGTGCTCTAATTTGAGACATGCAATTTTACACTTAATTCTAATGGATTAATACCGGATTATCACATATAGATGATAGTAATTAAATTCTCTTTTATATAATGGACCGAGATATATGAAGATAAATTAAAAAGTATAATCACTTAGATTCTATAGTCTTCTCCTTATTGATTCTGCGAGTTTTTATTATTTTCATTCGGGTTTTTCGATAGGCGAAGGCTGCTCAATATTATCCATGTCCTCTATCTTTCACGGCTCTCATGATTGTGATGGGAATGATTTTGAATTTCACTGCCACGATCTTCTTACAGCGGGATTGGAGTGAGTGGAGGTTAGGATGGAATATAAGACTTGTTACCGTATCTTTTTCGGTAGGTCATTGATATATATATTCATTTATGTCATTGACAAGTTTTCCGTTATTTTTTATTTTAAATTCCCAGATAGAGTTTACAAATCCTTTACCTAGCTAGTAGCAATCCAATTATGTGGATTATATTATAACAAAATGCATGCTAAAAACTTCCTTAAATTTGCAGGGTATTTTAGGGACAACGGTGACATATACCCTAATAACCCTAGCTATAGCAATGAGAGGTCCTCTTTTTGTGTCAGCTTTCAGTCCTTTACTACTTGTAATTGTGGCCTTTGTGGGATCATTGGTACTTGAAGAGGATTTAAGCTTGGGAAGGTAATCAAAGCGATAAGCTAAGTTTCAAAATTAGCATATATACGTTTAATTAGTTCAAATAATTATTTCGTGTTCGTATTATTTGCATAAGTTTTTGACTAGGTTTTCTGATATTGTTTTGTAGCATGCTTGGAGGTTGTCTGGTAGTTTGTAGTTTATACATCGTATGTTGGGGTAAAAGCGAAGAGATTAAGGCGAATGACAGTCGCACCGTTCCAAATGACGAACATTTTTTTGATGGGGATTCAATATCAAAGGAGAAAGATAAAGGAGGTGAAGTGTAAAGAGAATTGTTACTCTGCATGTAAAGAGTTTTGATAAGGGCCCAACACCCCCAACAACACCCCCTCCCCCTTCCGTAGAGAAAATAGCTTTGTGCGCTGTTGTCAATTATCAAAAAGCACCCACCACTTCTGAAAAATATATCCACTAGCTAGCTAGTAGGTATTTAACTAAAAAAAGTACAGAAAACATAAATCCTACGGATCAGCTGCCATGGAATGCATTGCAGGTTTAAAGGTAATATAAAGAGTTTCTCTTTCTCAAATTGATTTTACTATGGTTACAAATGTTGAATATATATCATTAAAAGCATAAGCGCATCGAACTCAAAAGTAATTGATAATTAGCAGAATGACACACATACAATATTTATATAAATTAAAAGATCAAGTTTCTCAGTTGATACTCCACGCTAGGATATGTTGGATTTCGTTTTAGCCGTTTTATGCTTACAAACACCTTATCTCCCTCGACAAAAATGTAAAAGATCATCCGCCAATTAATGCTAATTAAATTAATGGATCATATTAACTTTTAATATTTATAAATTTGGGTGCAGGTGTAACCTTTTGTTTGTTGGCAGTTATTTAATTATTTTACAAGGCATTCCAAACAAATCACAAAAAGATAATCTCTTCTACCCTTATAATCTCCCAGAAAGTCAGTCATCAACAAACTAAAGGATAAGAAGTGGAAAGTCGAGATCACTCATAAATTTTGGAGGGCGAATTTTTTATTCCTTCCATTCAAAAAAAATTGTCCAGTTTGTATTTTCAGTTTTAGTACAATTTGAACTATAAATAAAAATTCAAACTGAATAATAATTTTAGGACATAGGTAGCACACAGGCACGTGAAGATTGCGTTGGCTCAAACTTCCATAACTGAGAACTTATCCATAGTTAAAACATGATGTTGTAAGGGTTCATATTCTCCTAATATCTTAATCTGATCATAATTAGGCTCTAATCTCTTTCATTCATTACACCAAAAAAATAATAATAATAATTAACAATGTGTGTAGTAGCTATATGCAGAAATACTTCAATTGAATAATAATAAAGTTCCACCAAATACACGGTGAAGTTAAAAAATTTAAGACAAGCTAATTTGAAACGTTTTATTGAGTAAAATAAAAAAGAATAAAAATATATCGAGATTAAACAACCGCGGATTGATGAATAAGTATGTAAATATACTCTCTCCGTCCCATAATTATTGTCCAGTTTGGATTTTCATTTCTAGTTCAAATTATATTAAAAATTAAATCTTAAACTATACAATAATTTTGGGACAGAGGGAGTACTATAATTGGTGTCTCTTTCTTCAGCCCATGCGAGCGCGTACGTCATGCATTATATATACTCACATAATCATATGAAAGTTTTACTTCTTATTCCGTTCTTGCTTGGAGAGATTTTTGTTTCTTTCACATGATTATCATCGGGAGGGTACCGGAGAAATTATACAGGATTCGCGTTTTGATTTTCAGCTCTTAAATTCGGGAAACACACACACACACACACAAAAGAAGTAAATGCAACATATGGGTGCTGGGAGGAAGCCTATTGTACATTTGTACTAATGGTAATGTGTCAGGTAGTATATGCTTGGATGAAGCAGCTCATGATGGTATGGATCTTATAGTTGCTTCCACTTATCGTTTTTCTTTCGGAGCTGTTTCCATGCTTCCCATTGCTTACTTCTTTGAAAGGTACGTTTTGTGCTCGAGTGTTCTTAATTTAATTAGATTGGATGTAGGATGAGACCATTCTGTGTAATGTGTTATTTTAGGGTATTCTATACTCCCTTAGCGCCAAAATTATTATTCAGGTTGAATTTTCACTTTTAGTTCAATTTATACTAAAATTGAAAATCTAAACTATTCAATAATTTCAGGACAGAAGGAGTATATACTTTTGTGTTAATGTTGAGAGCGGATGCTACTACATTCAGACTGAATATCCATTTTGAGTTTTATATGGTATATATCTGCTGTAAATTGCTTTTCCCTGTTTCCTTTCTCTCCAAAGAAGTGTTAATGCTCAATTAGAAGTGTCTTTAAAGGAGGAGTTTTGCGTTTGGAGAAGCTAATTTTATCATAGCTGAACAGTTAGAATCAATAACTTCCAAATAGTTTACGAGTATCTATATATGATTCATATTATAATGTCGTTATGAATGTATAAAAGATAAAATAATTATGTACGATAATTTTGTTCCTCGGAACGATTTAGAAAACAGAAATTTTACCCTAGGAACTACAAAATTTAGGAAAACTAGAGTGATAATCCAAATCTTGACCACAGCTGCCTAGCTTTTCTAAGTACCGTAGCAACCCCAACATTAAGGAAAAAAATGGTTGAAACTTAGGGGATTCACCTAATTCAACCTTTGTCCATATAACTACAATAAGGAATTATTTGATCCTTGATCTGTTTATATCGTTGACAATCTTTGATTTCAAGTTCAAATTCTTTCTTAATCTTCTTTGTCTTTATTTATTAATTTTTGGCTACTTTAATTTTTTTTTTGGTATATTTAATTTATTTTTTAGTTATTTAAGTTTCCCTTTTATGCATATATCTCATAAGATGTCCGTACATTTTCAGGAAGACGAGACCAAAATTAACCTGGAATGTGGTCTTCTTTGCTTTTCTCTCTGGTTTATTTGGGTAAGCGCTAGAAATATTCTTTTTCTTTTGTGTGTGCTTGCGGTTTTCAATATGTCCTCTTTGTTTCGAAATCATTATTTAACTTTTTTTACTATTTTTAGTATGATTAACAAATAAGACAACCATTCAAAACGTATTCATAAACTTAATTAGTTGAAGGAGTAGCAATTAGATAGATACAAGAAGGAAGGGGAATATTGGATACACCTAAATACTGGTTACTCTATATATTCTCAAAAATTAAAATTACAATAATTGATTCCACTTGATTTAATGCAGAGGTGCATTGGGACAAAATCTATTCTTAGAAAGCTTGGTACTTACATCTGCAACGTTCGCCACAGCTATGCTCATCTAATCCCGGCCATGACATTTCTAATTGCCGTTTGTATGCGGTTCGTTTCCTCCAATGAAATTAGTAGTATATGGAGTTTTTAGTTCACTCATTTTTTTTTAAAAAAAAAAAACGTTATTCTCCGCCCTATTTAAATAGTTTACTGAACAAATAAAAGGTTGGAGAGCGTAGGTTGGCATACAAAAGCGGGGAAAGCAAAGGTGGCGGGAACAATAATAGGAATCGGAGGAGCAATGTTGTTCTCATTTTATAAAGGTCCAAATATTAACATTTGGAAAACAAATTTAAATCTTCTCGCTACGGCTCATTTGTCAGGTGAGTGTGTAAAACAAATCAGCTAACTATTATGATGATTTATCTAGTAATTAATTGGTTAATTCAATCACCTCCATATAAAGTCCTTGAAACCTAATTATTCGTACGTACTAACTTTTGTTATTGGTCATATCCAAAGTTACCATGTGAAAATTTGGATCCAAATAATTAACAGCATTTTCATTGATTGAAATTTGAAATAGGCTAAGGCAGCTCAAGATTACCTATCTCCTCTCAGTCTCGCCGCTCTCACAATTGTGATGGGAATGGTTTTGAATTTCATTGCTAAAATCTGCTTACAACGCGAATGGAGTCATTGGAAGTTAGGACGGAACATAAGGCGTATTGCGGTAACATCAGTAGCGGATTCAGAACAAGAATGTAGTGGGGGCCAAAATACATTGTCCTAAAATAGACTACTTATCCTATTAATGTGCACCTTGCGTTTACATGGTTTAATACAATATAGTCATAATCATATTAAGTTTAAATATATTTTAAATTTCATTAATATATAGTCATGTTCATATTCAAGATTTTTGAATTCAAAACTGTAAATGACTTTTCACCATTTTAGTTTGAAAAAGAAAAAAACAAAAATTCTTTCTATAATGACTATATCTTTTCACCATGTTCACACTCCTTTTTGGCATACTGTATAAAAATCTTAAGGTATGATACAAGACAAGTGTATTACTATTGAATATTCTAGTTGGAATGTTTATAAGTACATAATAGTATCAGTTGAATTGAATTAGGCATAATTAGTTTGATTATAATTAAGATAACTAAAAAATTTGATTTAAAAAAAATTATGATTTAAAATTTTACATTATATTTGAATTACTTTGGTTGGGCCAATAAAATTGTGAAAATTAAACAAGGCAATTTAGTCCAAATTACGTAAACATAGTAAATTAAATAATGATTAACTAAGAAAATCCTAATTAAAATTAAATTAATTAAATATATAAATCCGCCACTGGATAACATATTCGGTAAGTCAATATGTTGACCATTTCCTCTCTTTTTTTCCAAAGTTTTATTTCAATATATCATTATGAGAATTATATAGTAGCGGAACGTTTTTTCCGTTTTCAAAATTCAGAGTTTACAAATACCTTATGTAGAAGCATCGAGAAAGGGATTACAAAGTCTTTTTCAATCATTTCTAATGAGAATCGCACTAGTTTATTGTAATCAAAAGAACCCTCCATGCTACGGAAGCACATGGAGCTCCACCAATCACTTCCAATGAGTATCGCACTAGTGTATTGCAATCAACAGAACCCTCCATGTTACAGAAGCACATAGAGCTCCACCTCAAAACCAATTGGCTATGAGAGGAGTAGTCTATGGAGCTTATATATTAATACTTAGAGTCTCCTAACACTGATGTAGGATTGGGACTCTTTAATACTTCTCCGTAAGCCTAACGTATTTTTTGGGTTGGGCTTGTCCTATTTTTTCAGTCTAGGCACCGCCTCACGTCTAAGCCATATATTTTTTTTTGGGCTTTTTTAGAGTCCGAAGCCCATGGGGTTCCACCTCAAAACCAATTAGCGATGAGAGAAGTAACCTATGGAGCTTATACATTGATACTCAGAGTTTTCTCTACACAAATGTGGGATTAGAACTCTTTAATATATGCGTTCTTCAGAAAATATGACCCAACTGCTATTGTTCCCTCCGTCACATCGATCCTAATATTATATTTCATCGAATTAAAATAAATAATATAAATAAAAACAAGACAAACCGAGTACATGCTCCCATCAATACTAATAGCGTGATTAATTGCTAGATTTTTCTATTTTTTTGATCAGGGAAATGTATGTGAAATTAATCGCGGTTTCATTTGTAGGGTATATTAGGGACAACGGTATTGTATACCCTAATAACTCTAGCAATAGCTATGAGAGGTCCGCTTTTTGCCTCAGCTGTCAGCCCTTTGCGACTTGTGATTGTGGCCATCGTTGGATCATTTGTAGTAGAAGAGGATTTATAGTTGGGAAGGTAAGACGTGCTAGTTTTAAGAATGATATTTCATACTACGAATACATGAATAATAAAATCTCCACTGCCAAGTCATCATCATCAGTTGACTTGTTAGTCAAGCAAAGAAGAAATTGCTGATGATGCATGTGGTCCTGTTCCAGCTGGAGCTTCGCCTCCACAGGACGTCATACAGCTTCATGCAGAAGATCGTCACTTAAAGGAAGATTCCATACACTTCTCGAGTCATCCACTTGTGGTGAAGGTGAAGGAATTACAGTCTGATGATCAGCTAGAGTCAAAGCAGGATTAGCAGCATGCTGTGCATTCTGTGACAATGATGCTCATCCCGTGTCGATGGATGTGCATCCAAGTGATAATAGCGGGAATTCCAGATTCAAACATTCAAACTTGCACATGTGTTTGTATTGATATATCCTCTTTTATATAGTGTTATAAGCCTGTTAGTAAGGATAGATTAGTCATTTACACTATGGCGGTTACTCAACTCAAATCACATTAACATGTATAAATACAGAACAGGACACTTAATGGGATATGTTTTCAGACACATTAAACGCGTTTCTTTTAATTCCCAAATTTGTTCATTCTATTCACTCAAATCCTAAGAACATTTGTGAGCCAAATCTCGCTCATGGTATCAGAGCAGGAGTAATCCTGCCTGATCTGAGCCGAGAAATCACTACTTCTAGTCTTCTGCTGCAAAAACTCACTGGAATTTTGAAAAATGGAGCCGATTCGAGTTGGATCGATGCGCAGTGAAGATCTTCGAGCAGACGAGCTTGAAGCTGCAATTGGTCGTGCAAGAATTGGAGAAATGGATCAAGGAACCTCAAGACAGAGGAATGAAGATCGGGAAATGGAGCTGTTCATGGAAGAGCAGTTGCAGATTCATGGATCTGATAATCTATGAATGTTTTTGGTAAGCACTCCTTTGACAACATCTAATCACTTGATGTGGAGAATGGCAATAATAACTGCTCTCAATGCTAAGGCTAAGTTAGGATTTATTGATGGAACTTGTAAGAAACCACCAGAAAACACAATTGCTTTCCTTCGCTGGTCTAGAGCAAACAGTATGGTAAGGTCTTGGATATTGAATGCTATTGAACCTTCACAAGTCAGTAGTTTCATGTATATTGAAGATTCTAAACAGCTTTGGGATATTATAGCTATCAGATATGGGAAGATCAATGGATCTTTAGTCTATCAACTTAGACGAGATTTGACTCTTATTAGTCAAGGAGACTTGAATATGATTGAATACTATAACAAGATCAATAAGCTATGGGATGAATATAATCAATGGCGATCTCCAATTTCATGTACTTGTGCTGGAAAGAAACACTTTGATGACAGAGATGCAGAGGATAAAGAATATCAACTGCTTATGGGGCTTAATGATTGCTATAGTCCATCAGAAATGAGATTCTTAGGATGAATCCACTGTCTGATGTGGATACTATATTTGCAATGGTGTTAAAAGAAGAAACACAGAAGAATGTCAGTACAAGCATGATAATCAAGTTGGAAAACACTGCAATGATGGCAAAGATCAAAAACAATATGGGAAATCAGGTCGGTCTCTTACCTAAACAAATAGCTCCAATACAGTAAGTCCAACAGAACAAGAAAGCAGAAGCAAAATTCAAGGAAATGAAAATGCAGTCTAAGAAAGAAAAGATGAAGCTGTACTGTAATCACTGCAAGAGGAATGGGCATTTAAAGGAAGATTGTTTTCTGCTAAACGGATTTCCTGACTGGTGGGGAATACAAAAGGGACTCAATCATACTAAAGCTCATACAGCACACTTGGTGGATACTCCTCTTGAGATGGAAGCTCCACAGAAGGCTCTTTGGACACAGAGTTCAGAAGCAATGCATCATTGGTCACCACAGTCATCTGGAAGTTTGCAATTGCATGGTCAAGAGAAAGGCAATTGGCAGAACATTTTATCAAGCTTGGTACAAACAGAGGTTGGTAAGCTCCTGAAGGGAAAGGGATCAGCACTTGAAACAGGATCAGGACTGTCAGTCAACTATACACACTTCAATGATTTTGCAGGTAGCTCAGTCATTGCTCATTTCAGTTCAAATGTGATTGATTTAAGTTGTGTTTTTTGGATAACTGATACGAGAGCCACAAGACATATGTGCTACTCTATTCAAGCCTTTACCACTTTTAAATCAGTAGCTTCTTATACTCCTATGTTTCTTCTAAATGGAACTGTCAATTCAGTAGAAAACATAGGAGAAGTAACTCTTTCTAGCAACATCACTCTTACTTCAGTGTTGCATGTTCCAACCTTTAAGCACAATCTTCTTTCTGTCAGAAAATTAGCACAAATCTCAGGAATCTATTTTAAGTTCTTTGATGATTTCTGCTTCTTGCATGACCTCAAGACTGACAAGGCTCTTGGAGCAGGCACAGTCATCAAAGAACTATACATTCTCACCTCTCATTCTTTCACAGATACAGCCATTCAACAGTATCAGACTTTGTATTCAAAATTACATTTTTCTGTTTCTAGAAGAGTTGATTCATACTTTTGTGATTACAGTACAAAAAGACATATTAGTGCCAATGTAAGTGTGGTTACATGGCATAATCGTTTAGGGCATCCATCAGATACAGTGATGAGATATATAGAACCCTGTAAGATTTTCTTGGATGATAAAATCAATAATATTTTAGATTGTGAAGTGTGTCCTTTGTCAAAGCAACACAGAAATGTGTTTCCTAATAGTACAATTCAAACTAGTAGAATATTTGAAATGATACATGTAGATTTATGGGGGCCATACAGTAAACCTTCTCTTACTCATGCATAATTCTTTCTTATAGTTGTGGATGATTTCAGTAGAAGCACCTGGACATTTCTTCTTAAACATAAAACACAAGTCTATAGTACCTTATGTCACTTCGTCAATCTTATACAAACACAATTTCAACAAAAAGTTCAAATGCTTAGATCTGACAATGGCACAAAGTTTCTCAGCCTTGAAACAAAGAATCTCTTCTCCCAATTGGATATAATTCACCAAAAATCATGTCCTTATACACCACAACAAAATGGAGTGGTGGAAAGAAAACATAAACATCTGCTGCAGGTGGCTAGGTCTTTACTCTTCCAGGCTTCAATGCCAAAAATGTTCTGGGGGGAAGCTATATTGACTGCCACTTTCTTGACAAACAGACTACCTTCTTCTGTCCTTGGGTGGAAAACACCCTATGAGTTACTATATAATAAACCACCTTCACTAAGCCTTCTTAGAACTTTTGTGTCAAGTCTTTGTTGTTAATACTAGTCCTCATAAGCATAAGTTTGATCCTAGATCCATTCAAGGGGTTTTTGTTGGTTATCCACCAAGGCAAAAGGGCTATAAGATCTATAGTCCTAAACTCAGGAAGATCTTCATTTCTAGAGATGTCATTTTTCATGAGCATTTGTTTCCTTACAAGAGCTCTTCAGTCACAAATTCAGATTTAGTACTACCAAACATGATCATAGATTCTGTTGAAGATCCTGATCATGTTGTTATTTCTCCATCAGAATTTATTCCTTCTTTCCCTGATCCTTCTCCTTCCAGTTCTTCACCATTGCATATACCTACAGATATTGATGTGCCTGATGATCTTTCATTAGATCACCCTCACTCATTGTGAAACACAATCTGAACTTCCTTCTTCTCCATCTTTTGTTCCTGATGCTCCAAGAAGGAGTGTTAGAAACAGAAAACCTTCTGTCAGACTTACAGATTATATTCAGCCCCCATCTAAACTTAACACTTCCATATCTTCAGTGACTCCTTCTTCTTCCACATGTCATTTTTCTTCCACACATATGTCTTTTTTGGCAAACTTGTCAGATATTCAGGAACCACAGACTTACAATCAAGCCAGAACTAATGAGAAGTGGGTACTGGCCATGCAACAAAAACTGAAAGCACTAGAAGACAACCAGACATGGGATCTTACACCCTTACCTGCTAGCAAGAAAGCTATAGGCTGTAAATGGGTTTTTAAGGTCAAGTGTCACTCAGATGGTACTGTTGAGTGATATAAAGCCCGGTTGGTTGCAAAGGGCTACAACCAAATTGAAGGAGATTTCTTTGAGGTCTTCTCACCTGTTGCTAAAACAGTAACAATCAGATTTTTCTTGGCTTTGGCAGTTGTCTCTGGATGGCCTGTCTACCAAATGGATGTCAACAATGCCTTCCTTCATGGTCATTTGGAAGAAGATGTTTATATGGTCCCTCCTCCTGATTATGATAAAGCTGGTACTTCTCTTGTTTGTAAACTAAATAAATCTCTCTATGGCCTCAAACAGGCATCTAGACAGTGGAACAGTGAATTCACCTCTCTCTTGATCTCTTATGGTTTCTCTCAGTCTTATCATGACTCCTACCTTTTTGTCTTGAAAAAACCAGGCCTCCTACTTATTCTCTTGGTCTATGTTGATGATATTATCATCACAGGTTCTCATGAAGAAGAGATCTCTAAGGTAAAACAGTTGTTGGATCAGGCTTTTATTATCAAGGATTTAGGACTTGCAAAGTATTTCCTTGGTATGCATATTGCGAGAAATGATGCAGGGATGTACTTATCTCAAACAAAGTACATCATTGACTTGTGGTAGGGTGTCAAGCCAACAAACAATTTAACCTATTTCCAAACTAATGTAGTACAGGAAAGTAAGGTTGTCTCCTCAGGGAATGGTGAATTTCTCTCTTTTAAATCAAGTAACCAAAAGGGGGGGCTTTGAGTTGTTGAAATAAATTGCAAACAATACAAATTGCAAACAATTGCTAAAATGATTCAAACAAATAATGAGAAAATATCTAGCTGAATGGTTTGTATATCCACCTTGATTTGAACAGTTGATCATAGATGCAATGATATTATCATTAACGTATGAGTAGATTAGTTTTCATTGTTGGAACCTCTAAACAATTCAATCTTTCATTTAGTTCAATGATTAAGAAACCTTCATTAATCATATACTAGTCGAAAACTAATCTTGGAACCTCCAAAGATTTAGAAAACTACTACATTAAACACATAGACCCAATCCCAATTCCTATAAAACAAACCTTGTTTTATATTAAACCGGATTACTTGTTCTTATAACATAAATAATTACTTACCAAGTAATTAAATTATATTATACCCTATTTAAACAACAAACCTTGTTGTTTTATTGGTTTTAGATTATTAAGAAGCACCGAATGCTACCAGCTATTCATGAATCCACAATAATCATATCAATCATGCCATAGAACAAGCAATTACTCACAAGAAATTCAAAGAGAAACAACATTTAAATCTCACAATTATTTAAACCAAGACTTCAATACCCTTCAACCAGATGAATGAATTTAGCTACTCATCATGAAAACTGAATCACAAGAAAAATTCATTGAACAATATTACCGATTGATGTCTATGAACTCGGAAGACTCCAAAAATGAAGAAAGTGCCTTTGAAAGCTCCTTAAAAGTGGAAAACTACGTCTATTTTTATTCTATTACCTACTACTCTTTCAAAAATGAAAAGAAAAGTCTATTTATATACATAATATAGGTCAGCCGCAGCAGCCTTCTCAGAAATCCGCAGCAGCAAATTAACTTTTCCGAGATTTGCATATTGGTCCCTCAAATTTGGCAAAATTACATTTTGACCCCAAAACTTTTTCAATTTTTCATTTTAGTCCCTGTTTCGGTTTGGCCAAACGGGAATGCAGCTTCAATGCTGGAATTTCTTCTCTATAGCTCAATTTTGGACTGAGATTCGTGTGCCCACACGAGAATGTGATGTCATTGCTCCTTCTTGTGCTTCCTTGTCAAAATGCTCCAAAAATGTGTGTTTATGAAACATTTTGCTCTATCTCATCTCTAAGGACTCCTAGGAACCAAAAACATCAAAATACATAATATAAGTGCACAATCTAATCCAAAATACTATACAAATACCTATAAATAATATGAAACTTCAAGACCTATCAACTTGCTTAGGGATACTTGCATGTTAGACTCTATCCCCACTCCGACTCCTTTTCCTAGGCAGACTTCTCTATCTCAGCTTTACCAGACCTGATTTGACTTATGGCATTCAGCAATTGAGTCATTTTGTGAATGCCCCTCATGAATCACACTGGAATGCAGCTATGTACCTTCTCAGAATACTTGAATGGTACTATTTCCAAAGGACTTTTCTACTCTTCCTCTTCTGATTCTGTTCTCACAGCCTATTCAGATGCAGACTGAGGATCTTGTGAATTCTGCAAACATTCCTTAACTGGCTATTGCATTTTCTTGCGCTCCTCTCTTATTTCCTGGAAAACAAAGAAACAGGCTACTATTTCGACTTCATCAGCTGAAGCAGAATATAGAGCTATGGCAGTAACTGTTCAAGAACTGAAATGGTTGACTTATGTCATGAAGGATATGTCTATTCCTATTTCTCTCCCTATTGCTTTTTGGTGTGACAGCAAAGCAGCTCTCCACATCACAGCTAACCCGGTCTTCCATAAAAGAACCAAGCACATTGAGATTGATTGTCTTGTTGTTAGAGATGCATACAAGGCAGGTTTCATCTCTCCTTCTCATCTTTCTTCTTCCTCTCAGTTAGCAGACTTGTTTACCAAGTCTCTTGCTGCTTCAGCTTTCCATTACTTATTAGGCAAGATGAGCCTTTGGGATTCACCCCAGGCTCATCTTGAGGTGGGTGTGAAGGAATTACAGTCTGATGATCAGCTAGAGTCAAAGCAGGATCAGCAGCATGCTGTGCATTCTGTGACTGGTGATGCTCATCCTGTGTCGATGGATGTGCAGCCAAGTGATAATAGCGGGAATTCCAGATTCAAACATTCAAACTTGTACATGTATTTGTACTGATATATCCTCTTTTATAGAGTGTTATAAGCCTGTTAGTAAGGATAGATTAGTCATTTATACTATGGCAGTTACTCAACTCAAACCGCCTTAGCATGTATAAATACAGAATCAGGACACTTAATAGGATATGTTTTCAGACACATTAAACGCGTTTCTTTTAATTCCTAAATTTGTTCATTCTATTCACTCAAATCCTAAGAACATTTGTGAGCCAAATCTCGCTCAGAAGGATCCGGGCTAGGCTAATGTGACAGCCCTTGATCTGTTAATTTGTACATAATTAGTTAGTTTGTAGTTTTATACAAGATGTCAGGTTAGCAAAGTCTTAACCAACTTATTTATGTATAAATAGGATCAATTGTACAGAATTCATTTGATTACGTTATCTTGAATAAAAAGTTATCAGAATTTTTCCCTAATAAACCACCAGAACTAACCATAGTTATGAACATAAGCAACATCTGTGGCATGTAGATGAAGGAATCATCCATTACTAGTCCAGCTTTGTTTTTTTTGTTTACAATAATTAATTAAGTTATGAATAATTTTTTTTTAATAAAGAGACAATCCTGAAACTCTAATTTATCGTACTGGACCTTGATAAGAAATATCAACAATGTCCAACCAAAATTTTACAGTATTCAGAGAAATGTCTAACCATAATAAACCACCAAAACTAACTATAGTTAAAGCCAGTAACTAGCCAATGTTAATAATAAGGTTAATAATATAACCTGAATTTATAAACGTGGTTGATCCACTAAAAACAAATACGCATATTGTTTGTCCCATGCGCGGTCGACAATTGTTCTTGCCTTCTTTCTGTACCAAGAAAAAAAAAATTGTATAAGAGACAAAGTGATCAAAGGAAATAAAAGATTGCGCGTAGCTAATTACTAGCTAGCTACTCTTTATTTTTGTTTAGTTTTTCTTTTTATATTATTATTTTCTCTGCTTCAATTTAGCTCTTTAATTTATTAAATTAAAGTAGTAACGAAATAAAATATTTAAGTGATATAGAGGTCAAGAGACACAAGTTTTCCGAGGTATTGGTGCCGTCTGGTCAAAGCCTCCAAAGACGCTTTTGAAGCAAACTCCAAACAAATTAAAAGAGCTAAAACTTCGGTTAGATCATGGGTTTGCTGTACTGTACCCCAGTGTTTCGACTATAGCTCTTTGTCTCTTTTCTTTTGCCACCGAACATATATATAGTCCTTCCTACATAAAATATGTTAGTTCAAAAAATAGTACTATCTTTTTCCAAAATAGGACGGATGAAGTATAGAGTTTTGAACATATATATATATATATATGTATATATATAGATATAGTATTGCCTGTTCTCTTTTTTATGTTTAGTACTCATTTCTTTATCCCAAAATTTTCAGACACAATTATGAGAAGTTTCATGAATTGATGAGTGTTATTTGTTTGGTGCATACAGTTGGGAGATTTGAATATATTTAGGATTTTCCTGATTATGAAAGAGGGAAAATATAGGACTGAAAAATGACGAGTGTGAACAACAAGGAAGCTAGATGGAAGCCTACAGCACTATTGGTAATGTACCAGTTAATATATTCGTTGATGACCATTTTAATGAAATTAGCAGCTCATGATGGTATGGATCTCAAAGTTGCATCCACTTATCGTTTTATGTTCGGAGCTGCTTCCATGGTTCCTATTGCTTTCTTCTTCGAAAGGTATATATACATCAATTTCCTCAAAATATCTTCGATTTCGGTTAGACCTCGATCGTCTTGTATGCTTGAGTTCTTCTATGTGTTGAGGCCTTATTGTGTTATTCTTAATCACTTTAATTAGTTTTTGCACGGTTTTTGGGAAAGAAATTGAACCTTCACACATCCAGCTATGGCCATTATCACTCTCTCTACTCTTCAAACCCAGAGTTTTAAATTTTCTTCACCTTCATGTACCTTTCAGGAATAAAAGACCAAAATTAACCTGGAATGTGGTCATCTTGGCTTTTCTTTGTGGATTATTTGGGTAAGCTGCAATTATCTTCTTCTTCTTCTTCTTCTTCTTCTACTCTCTCTCTCTCTCGCTCTTTCTCTTTTGGCTTCTGATAAACAATTTTTCAACTTATTTGTATGCACTTTCTGTAAATTTGCATTAAGATACTAATGTAGACAACAAATCAAGAAAAAACAATTACAGTCGAGGTACATGTTTGACTCTTTCAAATTTATAAGTTAACATTAGTATTTTCTCTTTGAAAAATACAGATAAAATTTTAATTATCGAACGTTTTATATATGCAATAATTCTATTTCAATCGTATCATATCAAACTCCAGAAAATAAAGGAAAAAAAAACACAGAGTTTTAGACTTGAAGTCAATTTTCATTAATCCTTTTTTAACATTATATATATATATGTGTGTGTGTGTGTGTGTGTGTGTGTGCGTGTGTGTGTATAGGCAGTATATACTCTAAAACTTAGAAAGTGTAGCTTTCATAAACTATCCACTGAATCACAGATATTTATAAAAATACCATGAACTTATTTTTCTTTTTAGTGAATGACTCAAACTTCATGTTGATTCTTGCTACTTGATGCAGAGGCACATTGGCACAAATTCTATTACTAGAGAGCTTGGTACTAACATCAGCCACATTTGCATCAGCTATGACCAACCTAATTCCCGCTACAACGTTTCTGGTAGTCTTATGCATGAGGTTCGTTCAAAATTCTCAAATTAAAACTACGAACCAATCATGACTCTTTCTTTGGGACGCGGGACTGATTAAATAATTTCTAACAAATTGCAGGTTGGAAAGTTTAGGTTGGCATACAAATGCTGGTAAAGCAAAAGTGTTTGGAACCTTAATAGGTGTTGGAGGAGCAATGTTATTTTCTTTTTACAACGGTCCGAATGTTACTATTTGGAAAACAAATGTAAACCTTCTGAATATCACAACCAGTCATCATCGTGATACTTCAACTCATAAAACTTATGGAAGCAATAATGATCAAGTTGTTGGTGCAATGCTAGCATTCTTGTCTTGTGTTTTTGCCTCCTTCTGGCTCATTTTTCAGGTAATTGGGTGCCAAATTCTACTTATTCATCACAAACATTTTCAAATTATTTAGCTTGGATTAAATATCATGGTATATATATATATATCATTCCATATAGGACAATCAAGTCATCATGTGAAATAAGTTTATCTAATTAATTTACTAAGGTATTTATGTCTTAATTAATTGATTTAATTGATTGCAATGTTTTCAACTCTATTTTTACCTGTCTTTTTTGTTTGTTTTTTGCCCTTGGCCCTTTTGGATATTTGACTAGGCCAAAGCTGCTCAATACTATCCTTGTCCATTATCTTTCACGGCTCTTGTGATTGTAATAGGAATGGTTTTGAATTTCATTGCTACAATCTGCTTACAGCGTGACTGGAATGAATGGAAACTAGGATGGAACATAAGACTTATTACGGTAGCTTTTTCGGTACGTCATATTGATATTAAACATACTCAATTTATTTAATTATTCTATAATGACATACTCCATGGGTCTTGAAAAATATCGTCGAACTAAAAATAAAATTTTTTTTCTTAAATGGAGATAGTATATTCTATGCACTATGCTTCGTCTGTTCTAACCTTGTGATTTTCTCATAATGATGCAACTGGTTGCTTTTATTAGTTTTTCTTTTGTCAGAAAAACGTAGGTTGAAAATATTGTTTCGGTTTGCAGGGTATTATAGGGACAACAGTGTTGTATACCTTGTTACATGTGGCTATAACAATGAGAGGACCGCTATTTGCGTCAGGTTTCAGCCCTTTGTTAGTCGTAATTGTTGCCATCGTCGGATCACTTGTACTAGAAGAGGTTTTAAACTTGGGAAGGTAAGATATATATATATATATATATATATATATATATGTCACGTTTTCTTTTCTTTTTCTTTTTTTTCAATAATCTTTCATTCGAATTCATAACTAGTGTAAAATGTATCCGAATACTGTATTATAAATGTCACTTTCGGTTATCCGGCTGCTCCTATTAGCTAGTTTTTTTTTAATCTTTTTCTTTTTTTTTATAAATCCTATTAGTTTGTTAGGTTTTTTTATGGTATTTTCAAAATATTTAAATAATAATTGTCCCATCTCAACATATCTTTTTACATTTTCAATACACATTTTTACATTCCCAATACAAAAAATATCTAAAAACACATACTAAAAAAACATTAAGTTCTTCATTCAATATTATTTGTTTTCTTAACGTGATTTTCTTACTAATTTGTATCGCAGCTTGCTTGGAGGTCTACTGATAATTTGTGGTTTATACATAATCTGTTGGGGAAAGAGCCAAGAGATTAAGATGAAGGACAATCGCACAGTGCCATGTGAGCAAGGCGAAGGTTCAGTATTAAGTGAGAAAGCTGACAAAAGTGCAGAAGTATAGGAAATATTTTAGTCAAAGTGGAGAACCACGCATTGCTCTCGAAAAACAATGTATTTTCTTAAATTAAAACAGTATACAAATAAACGGAATTTTTTTTTTATTTTCAATTGTAATTCTAATACATATAGATAATAAATAACCTGCTCACTTCCAATATAGATAATAAAGTGTCTAAACATTTAGTTCCGGTCACAAGGGGGAAAAAAAAAAAAGAGTTAGAATGGATGACAAATTTCAATTATTTTTGCAGAACTTAAAATGAATAAAATATTTTAGGAATGAGGAAGTATCAAATGCATTTTGGGTCAACTTTTGAGATTCTTTTTGGAGAACTATTAAGAATAACTTATAACACCAGTATGAATAAATACATGAATTAGAGTACGGAACAAATGATAAGTATATATGGAGTTCCAGTTAGTGACGATACCACAATATGGATTATGGATGATGAAATGGATTATTAAAGAGAATGCCCCAACATACTACGATGGCTTCCATATGGATATCCTCAATTAACCTAAAACGATTAGTTTCAGCATATAACATGGTAAACAAATCCAGTATAGGTGAATTGTATCGTAGTATATTTCGTGCACTAGCTAGAAATTGCAAGTTTGTCTCGATCTCGCAATGAACATGCTTAATCAGTAGCTGAGGCACGGAGAGCAGTAGACGCGATCGCCATCTCTCTTCCAATTGTTTTACTAGAAGAGGGTTTCATTTTTCAGTTTAAACTGTTAAAATTTGTAGAGGCAATCACCGTTTTCATTTTTCAATTTATTTGTAATGTTAACGCTCTTATATAGAACATACATTTTGCCCTCATAATTTCAAATTTCTGGCTCTATTGTGCTTAATGGAGAAGTGGGAAAAAGAAAAAAAAAATCCCTTTTTCTATCTTATTAATTAAGTAAAGCCTAAGGACCTTGAAACCAAAAGTTAAACTAGGCCTCTTTGCTTTAGTTTGATTGCACCCAGCGCACTACAAAATAATCATTGAACTCCTTTTAGGTAAAGAGGCTCATCTTGTTCTATGAATCTTCACAATTCTTTGCAACAACAATACTACATCCATAATCCCTGATAGTGTTTCTTTTTTATTTCTGTTCAGCCAGGTGTTTCGTCAATTTCACTAATTAGGCACCTTTTTAGATTGATTACGGATCTTAATTTATCTAATCGAGATACGCCAAAAGTGTTTCTTTTTGCACCAATTATAAAACTGGCACTTTAATTTTCATAATTCCAACGCAACATAAATATGATGGTCCAATAACTATACTATCAAACCTAATCAAAAGATGAAGGAAAAAAAATTATACATTCATAATTATGATCCAAATTTACCAACTTCGAATATATTGCATTTGCCAAAATATTTTACCCAAATGGGGAAAAAAATTATACTATTAACATCAAAGGAAGTCATGGTCTTAATTAAATTTGAGCTTACCGACAAAAAAAAAACTCCGATCATGTGCTATTATCGACATCAAATCTTGATTTTTTCTCATGAGAGCGTCGGTGTGGCGTACCATCAATTAAGAACGAACTTAATTCTTGTCCTTTGCATTTTTTTATCTCGTATATAATATTTGTTTGTATGTTGATAATGAATAATTTTCACGCGATTTGAAAAACCAATGAAAACGTACCATGTGATCAGCAGAGATGCAAAGTAGAATTGGTTTTTTTTAGAGATAACAAAATTAATACTCCCACAGTCCCAAAATTATTGTCTAGTTTCAATTTTCACTTTTAGTTCAGTTTGTACTAAAATTAAAAATTCAAATTGGACAATGATTTCGAGACGAAGAGAGTACTCATTTTGAGATTAGAACATCATAGAAAAGAATGGCATGAAATAATTCATTGCCATTTTCATACTTACCCATCATTTAGTGTTTGTTAGCTAAATTGAAGGTATGAAATTGTCAAATTTTCTCCATATTACTCCATATAAATTTTCTTTAAAAGTTTACATTAAGTGTGTATGATCGCTCATATAATATAATCCAAGATAATATATAGTTACGTACGTAGGCCATGCACGATTAGAAAATTTTATATCCAGCTTCCCACTTTTGACCAATACAAATAATTACCCGATTAGCCAGACAGTGACTTAGACACAAAGCAGTATCCTCTGTCCTGAACTTATTATCCAATTTGAATTTTTATTTTTCGTTCAAATTATATTAAAATTGAAATTGTAAACTGACCAATAATTTTGGGACAGAGAGAGTAATATATATACGGCTAAAAGGACCAAATTGACAACTTTAACTTTTTAGCTAATTAAGAACTAGTAATTTGAAACGTTTCTGTTTTTCAACGTACGTAGGCCAGTATTATTTGTATATTTATTCACAATTCACATTAAGTTAATCTTCGAGGCCGTCTTATATAATTAGTTTTATTTAATTACTAGATGTGTTTTTTGTTTTCTTCCGCATCACAGGAAGGCCAGCCAGGGGAGAAAAACTGGATTATGCTCCAAGGTTTCTAGCTTTTCTGCTACCCTTTGTGAAAGAGGAAGAAAAAGGAATTAACAAAAATGACAAGTATAAGCACCACAGAAGGGTGGATTCCCGCAGTGCTAATGGTATTCTATAATGTGATATATGCCTTGATGACCATTTTGTGGAAATTGGCAGCTCATGATGGGATGGATCTCAGAGTTGCTTCCTCATATCGTTTTCTTTTCGGAGCTGTTTCCATGGCTCCTGTTGCTTTCTTCTTCGAGAGGTGCACATTTTTCCTCCAAAAACTTTTCATTGTCTTCTGTTAGCTAATTTATTACCTCAAAGATTAGTTGGATGTTCGGGGGTTAATTTGAAGTTAGAATATCCTTAATTAGCTGAATGATTTACGTCTTTGATTCTTAATCTATTTCTATTCGTGAAAAAAAAAATTGTTTTTTTGTCACTGCATCAGTGTTGTGTTATAGTTTCTGGCTCCGTCACTGATCATTACCATTCTTTTAGGAAAAAAAGACCAAAGTTGACTTGGAAAGTTATCTTCTTTGCTTTTCTCTCTGGATTATTTGGGTAAGCTTGAATCTCTTTAATTTGGTTTTCTAGCTAATATATGAGCATTCTTTCATTTTCAGTTTTCGCATGTAGACTTAATTAGTTATTTAAGTGAACATTAAGATATGGTACATTTTTTATGGAAAACAAATCAAAGCAAAACGAAACGACTGTTATAGTGTTATAGCTTGTTTGTGTTGGAAATTTAGTTTGTAGTATAAAATACTTAAATTAAAATTTTAATGATAATAATTAAGTTGGTAACCTTTCACATAGGGCGGTGAATATTCCCTTATCAACCAAAGGTTATATACTTAATTTGTATCCTTTAATTGTGCAAGTGTTGCCTATAAATAGGCCTACTATTGTCAGGATTCTAAATTATCTTTTGCATTCCTAAATTTTTTTCAGAACAATCAATAATTGCAAAACTGCATGTTCTTGTGCTCTTTATGATATAGAGGCAAATTGCCAAACAAATTGGGTTTTGAAACATGGTGAGGAGAAATATTGCCTTAGTAACACTGTCTAACACAATTATAACACATATGAATCTTTGCGATTGTTTCATTATTATTAGATTCAAATTTCTATCAATAAAATTTATCATTCTTTATGTTTTCTCTTTGGTGTTTTTTGCGTTATCTCTTTGGTTAAGATCCTATATACTTCCAGTTTGGAACTACTAGCCTCATTTGTCTCCTACTATAGATCATATTGAAGTTTTTTATTATATGTTCGGTTAATTAACATAGGGGGTTTGAATCAGTGGCCGCCTTACTATGCAAGAACACATGTTAAAAGATAATTTGAAGTCCCCATGTGAGATCATCCGCATCAAACTACTTAAATAATAGTCTCTCTCTCTTCTTAGCAAATGACATATCTTATTACTTCTAATCCAATAAAAAGAAGTACTTTTGGTTAATGTTATAAATCCTTGTCACTCTATCGTAGAATGAAGCTAGATATTGATTCTTGTTACTTCATGCAGAGGTACATTGGGACAAATTTTATTCTTAGAAAGCTTGGCACTTACGTCTGCCACTTTTGCCTCGGCTATGCTCAACCTAGTTCCCGCTACAACATTTTTGGTAGCCATATGCACGAGGTTTGTTCAACGTTAATTCTCTAATTGAAACTACAGATTTTTCGTGGCTCTTTTTTCTGGAACGGGAGAACTGACAGAAATTCTAACAAGTAAATTGTAGGTTGGAGAGTTTAGGTTGGCATACAAAAGCAGGTAAAGCAAAATTGTTTGGGACATTGATAGCAATTGGAGGAGCAATGTTGTTCACATTTTACAAGGGTCCAAATATTACCATTTGGAAAACAAATGTAAACCTTCTCAACATCTTGCCTAGCAATCATCATCATCGGACTTCACCTAAAACACAAGAGGGTAGTAATCAAGTGCTTGGTATTATCCTAGCGTTATTGTCTTGCCTTTCTGTCTCGTTCTGGCTCATTTTTCAGGTAAGGGGGGAAAATCACTAATTGGTCATGAAAATCTTTGAAGCTAATTTAATAAAGGGTATAAGACCCCGAGTTAATTGATTAATACTCTGTTACCTTACAACTCTAATTTTTATTTTATTTTTTTTGTAAACATTGGAAGGCTAAGGCTGCCAAATACTACCCTTGTCCATTGTCTTTCACGGCTCTCATGACCATGATGGCATTGATTTTGAATTTCATTGCTGCAAGCTGCTTACAGCGTGACTGGAGCCAATGGAAGTTAGGATGGAACATAAGACTTATTGCCGTAGCTTTTTCGGTAAGTCACCACCATTGGATTCATTCATCTCTTAAAAAACGAATCATACCCATTGTAGTCGCAGGGTTCAAAAAACGTTAGTCTTATATACCTTCTATCACACTACTCGAAACATATTATTATGCCATACATTATGCCGTAAATGTGGTTTCGATTTACAGGGTATTATAGGGACAACAGTATTGTATACCTTGTTAACGATAGCTATAGCAATGAGTGGTCCGCTATTTGTGTCAGCTTTCGGTCCTTTGCAACTTGTAATTGTTGCGGTAGTTGGATCACTCGTGCTTGAAGAGCATTTATACTTGGGAAGGTAAGATCTGTTTTTGAGCTCATCAATTATGTGTATATATATATATATATATTTGCACATTTATCGGCGTGTTTTAGTATATATTTGTATGTTATAAGATATCTACCGTCATGTTTTATTATATAATTGTATGTTATAAGACATCTACCGTCAGCAATAATGGTTATTGATTCATACTTCTTTTGACAAGATTTTCTTCTATCTGTCTCGTAGCTTGCTCGGAGGTTTACTTATAATTACTAGTTTGTACATCATATGTTGGGGGAAAAGCAAAGAGATGAAGATGGTTGTCACTTCCGTCGTTCCAAATGAGCAAACGGATGGTTCAAAATCAAGTGATGAGAAAGATGAAGGGATAGAAGTATAGGAATAGCTAGCTAGTCAAAGTAGAAATCTTCGTGTTCAAAATGTACACTAAAATACATTCTGGGTCAATTTTGAGATATTCTCTTGACAGTGAACGGAACTTCATTAGGTAAAGTGAAAAGGTGTGCTAAAGAATATGCTCCTAAACATTTTATGGAAAATTTGGATTATGGGCAGTAGATAGTAAATAAAGAGGGTAGTACTTTTGAATAATTTTTATTAGGGGCATAATAAATCAATGATACAAACATTACTCTAACTCTTGAAATAAAATCTTATCTCTTTCATTGATATTTTAACTCATAAATTAAAATCTATTTCCAATGTGTGTAAATGATAATATTTTAAAATTTAATATGGAAAAATTAATATATTACCTGATGAAATAATATAAATATGTTGACTTTGAAAATAAAGGTTAATATTTCCTAATTTCTAGTTGTAGATTTTTTTTCTTGTATAATTTTATTTTTTATAAGTAAACCATTTTTCCCCTTCACATGAACTGAATCGAAATTGTATAAATTATTTTTTCTAGAACCTTGTACTTAAATGAGCCGTACAACCCACTTTACAATATTTAAATTAATTAAATTCATTTTTTATTAATGGAAATTTTAAATTTAATACTGTAAAAATTTTGTATATATAAGATTTTTTTTTGTCAATAATTACATTAAAAAAATTAAATAATTCAAAGTATTTAAATTGATACAAAGAGTTTTTTTTTCAAACAAACATAAATTCATGTTTGTATGGTTGAATTGGTATGCCCTTAATACAAATTATTTGAAAGTATTGCCTTATTTATTAATTATTGGCCCTCCACTACCCCTCATCCAAATTTTCCCAACATTTTATTCCCTGTAGACAGACGAAAGCGCTAACTGAACAACTATAAACACCCCAGAGGGAACAACAAAAAAAAGAGATTCAAATCCAAAATAACCCCAGAGGGAACAACAACTATAAACACAAATGAAACAATTACTAAAACAAGAACCACTCAACCCTTCTATGATTTTCTGTTTTCCTGTGGACAAGGCGCAAAGATATTATACTCAAGTAGTAATAATTACACTTCATCCAATCATCATCACCCATCAGTCAACTTGTGAACCAGGAAACACAAAACACAGATGAACATATTTACGTACGAAAAGTTTATAGATCAGTTTACACGCCAAAAAGGAAACCTAAATATGGATACCAAGGAATGAGCGGTTAACCGCTAGGAAGGAAAGTCAATTTAAACAGTCCTAAACCCAAGTTTCCCATCAACTACTGTTGCTTTTATGGGTGCAACTATGAACAGCAACAACATGATGTATGTAGCTCAAGAAGCATCCAATGAACTTTTATTATGGTTCATAAGTGTAATTAAAATTGTGGAGATGTTGATCCAATATCCTAACAATATTTTATAATGGCCACAAGTGTTAAAAAAGAATAAGAAAATGCAAGAAAAATGGCTAGCTATTATTATACTCCCTCCGTCCCATAATTATTGTCCAGTTTTACTAAAATGAAAGATTTTATTTTTGGTCAAACTTAACTATATTTTACCTTAAACAACCGGATATACCCCTACATAAGTAATTGTTTAACCATTAAGATTTTATGGATAATGTTTTTTACTAAGGACAAATGTGTAACTTGATCCATAAAAAGTCAAATTGGACAATAATTTTGGGACAAAATTTTTTGGGCAAAGTGGACAATAATTATGGGACGGAGGGAGTAGATAATAAATCTCCACCTCTATATCTACTTCATAATAGTTCAAACATTTCGTTAGGGTCCAAAAAAAAAAAAAGAGTTAAAATAGATGAAAATTTTCAATTTTTTTTTTATTGCAGAACTTAAAATGACTAAAATATTTTAGGTACCAGGAAGTGGCAAATGCATTTTGGACCAATTTTTTAGATTCTTTTTGGACTATTAAGAATAACTTACAACATCAGCATGAATAAATACATAAACTAGAGTAAACTGAACAAAGTATCGAGGTCCAGTTAGTAACGAAAGACGATCGCCTCTCTCTTCCAATTGTCTTACTAAAAGAGAGTTTCAGTTTTTCAGTCTAAACTAATAAAATTTGTAGTTCCACCGCTCTTATATAGAACACAATATGTCATTTTGCTCCTACAGTTTAAGATTTCTAGCTATATCACTTTGCTTAATTGTAATAACTATATCACTGTTCGTCGTGTCATCGGCACCCCGATGGGGAAAAAGAAACACCCTTTTTATGTCTTATTAGTTAAGTAAAGCCTAAAAAAATCCTTGCTTTAGTTTGATTGAACCCGAGCACTACAAAATAATAATTGAACTTCTTTTAGGTAAAAGCTCCTCTTGTTCTATGAATCTACAACTCTTTGTAACAACAATACTACATCCATATAAACTCTGTTACTGTTTCTCTTTATTTCTGTTTAGTCGGGTGTTTTGATAATTTAACTAAGGGAAAAATCTACTTTATGTACTTTGAGAATGGTGATTCTCCATATTATGTAGATTAAGAATTGGTCTTCTCAAATCATATTGAATTTTTTTCTTTTTATTTAAGTACTTTTTTAAGGGCAAAATGAGATACTAACAAAATTGTTATAATTGTTATGTTTTTGCCCCCAAACTTCTGGGAAAGAGCAACTTACACCATAAATTTTATTGATTTTAAAAATTTTATCTTTCAATTAGATTTTAGCAAATTATACATTGATTTTAGGTCAAAAATTTCTCATGAATTCCAGTCTTTATTATTTTTTTTTACATACATTTTGTTTTATTTATCGTTTTCCATTTATCATTTTTTAAAAAAAAAATTGTAGTTCTTCCTTTCTTTGTTACTTTTTTATCAATTTTTTGGCACTTTAATGCATTCTGGTAACATATAATCTATTTCTTTTTAGATATTTTTTTTCATTCGCCTAAAATATAAATATAACTTATGATAAAAAAAAATAACTAAAATAATATATATATATATGTACATTAAAAAGAATAGAAATTAGAAGTCAAGGGAAAAATCTGACCACAAGCCAATGTGCAATTTGCTAAAATTTTATTGAAAGAAAATTTTGTGTAAAATTAATAAATTTTTAAGGTGTAATTTGCTTTTTTTCAGGAGTTTGTGGCTGAAAAGTTACAGTTTAGGGAACAAAATTTGTTAATTTTCCATTTTACCCTTAAAAGAGTACTTAAAACAAAAAAATCAAACGTACGATAAAGGTATCCCTTAAAAAAACATCAATTCCTCCCTAGATGTATGAAGTTCAAACTAGTGACATGCCTCAATACAGTCATTAAAAACATCAATCGCCGCATGATCATGCACCGAATTCTCCAAATATTTATCAAGTGATCTTATTACATTGAAATCATCACCTACCATCCAAGGAACCATTGAAAATTGACTACGAAACATAGCCATATCAGACCACAATTGTTGCCTTCCACTTTGAGTCGATTTTGCGTAGACTGCGCAGATATTAAATTTACTGCTAACCAACGTGTGGCTCACTTCAACATTTAACATCTGCTTGGACTCACCCACAACATTAAGCAAAAAAGCATTTTTGGACACTGCCTTATCCGACCCAAGAACTACTTTTGTTTCATCCACTTTGTGAGCTGGTAACATCGGTTCCAAGAGAACCAGAAAAGTAACTTGATGCATTTTCGAACTAAATTTTTCAGGCGCCGTTGAGACTCCGATTTATTAAGTCCTCTAACGTTCCATATGATTTGTCTATTTCCACTTGCATTTAGTTTAATTGTTCACATTTCCGTAATCTAAACAAAATGCCAACTATTTCCACCATCAAACTATCCCCTTCTCCTTGGTATCCCGCCTCACCATAGAAAAAAAGTTCCCCTCTCACCAGAATAATAAATCCATATCCTACATTAACAGTCGATCCATCCAAGTTCAAAATGAATGAATATAGGCCAGGCGGGTTCCAACTTACAACACCGCACCCCTGGCGCACAATTTTGCTATATCATATGTGAAAGTTTTGTTTTAAGATAGCCAATTTGGCAGATGTTTAAGCCTTCAAATAGTGTACCTTCAAAATACCAGGAAGACAAATTGTAACAGCTTCAATATATTTAAAAAAATTAAAAGTTTAATCCCATGGTGCAATGTGATACTTGGCAAGTAACTCCCTAAATTAAAAACCTTTCATGCCATCTTGCCAAAACACTGTATCTAATTTATCTTAATTTTTATGCTAAATAACTTTTACAATTCATTTCCTATTTTCTCTCGTTCTATCATCAAGTTTCCTATTAGATCAACATTTTTTTGCATATTTCCTTGTAAATCTCATCCCTTTTTTTTCTTTTTTTGGGTCCAAACAAGAAAATTATATGTGTGAAAAGCCATATGTGTCATCCGTCATTTTGTTGACAACTCATCTACAACTAATCTTTCAACGAGCATATCTCCCAATCCGTGAAAAATTTGTGAACAAATTATTTATGAAATTTATAGTACTTTTCGAGATCTATTCAACAAGATCCATAGTAAATATTTTTTCGGGCTTAAAAATGACTTAATTCTGATGGACAGAATAAAGGTGGATATCCAGTTTTACAAGATGGATAACTAACTTGTTCTAAATTGGTTATCCATTGTGTTCATGCTGATTATCCAATCAGTTTGAACTAGTTATCCATTTTGTTTGTACTGCTTATCCATTTGGTTTGTATGTCTATCCAACTTGTTTGTAATGGATATCCCACTTGTTTGAAATAGATATTCAACTCGCTTGTACTGGATATCCATCCATTTAGTTTATATACTATCCAACTTGTTTTGAAGTTGTAATCCTACGGGTTTGTATGCATATCCAACTTGTTTGTGCTGGATATCCAACTCGCTTGTACTGGATATCCATCCACTTCATATTGATTATCCAACTTCTTAATTCAAAATAAGTTGGTTATCCATATTCTCAAACTGGATATCCAATGTGTTCATATTGATTATCTCACTTCTTTGTGGTGGTTATCCAGTATTTTTTTTCCTTGCTCTTTTATGAAAATGATTGTCAAATTTTTTGTACTGATTATCTAACGTGTTGCACTGATTATCCAAATTGTTTGTAATGCTTATCCAATCATTTTTTCTTTCTTTCTTTTTTTTTGAAGAGTGAAAGTAAAAAATATGATTGGATAACAAGTATAAACAAAATGGATAATCAGTAGGAACACAACGGATAACTATTTTTCAAAGAAAAACGAAAAACATATTTCTTCATTTCTGCTCGTAAAATTTAAATGCATTTAAAGTTTAAAAAAAATATTCAACATGGATCTTATCGGATAGATTTTGTCGAGTACTATAAATTTCATGTGTAATTCGTATTCTAATTCTTTAAGGATCAAGAGATATATGAAATACAAGAATCTTAATCTAAACTAAACTGGTTATCCATCTTTCTAAACTAGATATCCATCTTATTCTGCCCATCGAAATTTAGCCATTTTTAAACTCGAAAAAAATATTCGACATGGATCTTGTTGGATAGATCTCGATGAGTACTATAATTTTTATGTATAACACGTTCTCTAATTTTTTACGGATCATGAGATATGGTTGTTTAAAGATTAGAGATGTTTTTTAAACGAGAGAAAAAAAAAATCAAAGACACTAAACCTGTAAGTTATGGGATGTTATTTAGAAAAGTGAAAAAAAATGTAGTAAAAATTAGTAGTGTAAAAAATAGGAGGGGGAGTATGGTGCCCCGGGTATACTGGATAAATTGCCGTATCTTTGTTTAGTTATTCATACATTGGTATATGCATATTTTTCTTTTTTCTTGTTTTTTTTTATCGAACTTTAGTTAATAGTTTGAAGTTAATTCGTGCATGTGAAAATCTTCAGACATCATTTACATTTTGTTCATAATTTTTTTTAATGATTTGCTCTGTCTGGTATGAACATTGGTATATCATTATTTACTTTTTGTTCATGATTTTTCCAATGCTGGTAACACATACTCATGCTGATATAAGTTTTAAGTTCATATAACAAATATTTTATTTTCATGAGTTTTTTCACATGATTTTATAATGTTGCTTCATTGTCTCTAAGCCGGAGATAAGGGAAGAAATTATTACATTTTGAAAAAAGGTTTTAGAGAATCAAAGAAAAAGATAAGGAAAGAGATGATGAGTTAGATAACTAATATAACACACTAAAACACTTCATGAGCTTGTGCAATACACACTCTTTGAAGGACTAGATTACAATATTGACCATGCATCAATATTTAGAACTTGTGATCAAATAGTTGTAGTAAGAAATTTGTAAATTACTTAACCTTCATTTTTTTATCAGTGGCATTAGGTTATGGATGCGTATTAAAGAAACAATGATTGAACTTTTAATTTTTAAGTATAATATTTTTTTTCTCCCTAAGTAAAAGTGTTAGAATTGTACAAAAATTTAAAATTAAAGAAAAAAAAAATAGTTCATAATAATATATGTTGTTAAAAGTAGATAAAGATATCGGTATAATTAAAAAAATTATATTTAATGCTTCATTAGAAATAAGAACGACATGTTAAAAAATGGAGGTAGTACAAGTTATTCAGACTATGATTGCATAACAAGAGCGGGAATGCAGTTAAAATTTTAAAACTCGTGATCGATGAATGAACTCGAGAGCCAATTCCCAAATAACGCCAAGAATTCATCTATTCCATCACTACAACCACTGGCGGATTTAGGGTGTGGCCACCACAAGCCCCACCTTAAATCAGTAATATAATATTTAAATTATTTTAATTGTAGTTAAGATTTTAAGTTTTAATTTATTAATTATAGTGTACGTCAAATGTTCTGAACGGTCTCTCTTTTGTCTAATATTGAATAGAAGATTTATCATAGATTCATGGGTTCAAGGATTCAAGCTAATATTAAGGGTAAATGGGAATATTAAGATATTTTGTGATAGAGTTTCGGCAGGATATATTAGGAAATATTGGATGAGTATTGTAACTCTATATTATAACTCTAGACTTTGCAGCCTCCTCCGTATGTAATTATAGTGTACGTCAGACTAATGTTTTCAAAATCCGGATTTCACACAGGATCGTTTTGGCGTCTCAGGATCATATTGGATTCTGGACCGGTGGGATCGTAACCATTTAAAATATTATAATAATTCTAAAATTACAAGTTTCAATTAAATTTTGTTGTACTACTTCCGTCTCAAAAAAATAGTTCATATTGGATTTTCAAATTTGTACTAAAAACTATCTAAAACTTAAAACTCAATGTGAATTATTTTTGTGTGACGGAGGTAATTTAAAGGGCACATGGCGAGATGGAGTATATGTAAAGTATTGATATGAATCCTTGCGATTCAACAAAGCGTGACTCTAAAGTGCACAAGTTTACTTCAATTATGGTACCAAGACTTCTACTTATAACTCGCCAAGACAACCAATGACACCAGAGATATTTCATCTCAAGGATGAATTTGAATAGAAAATTCAAAAGATGGTAAACAACAAGATGGAAAAAGTGTTTTCAGAACGAACCGTATCAAAACTTATCAATTAAATCTCTACCTTGCGATGGAAACGCGTCGATTTACTCCAAAAGGACCACAAATTCAGCATCCAATTTGAGAAACATCAAATCTCGAACAAGGGTATCCACGAAATTTGCAAGAAATCGAATTCAATTTTATGCACATAAAACATAATCATCAAGATTAACACAAAAAAAAAAACACAAAAAAAACCTTCACGCATTCTTATCAAATCATCTTGAAAATTCATCAAATCACACACTACAAAAGCTGGCAACACCCTATTTAATCACACACTACAAAAGCTGGCAACACCCTATTTATAGTAGAGGGTAGCTGAAAATTCTCCTAAGAAATAAGAGAAGAATTTGATTTCTAACTCTATTTCTACTTAGAGAGCAAATTGAACTCTAACTGACAACTCGTGGCTTATCCATTAAGGTAATATATCTAAATACCTTTATAGACTTTTTTTTTTTTAAGGGTCACTACAAGAAAAAAGAGACACAAACACAGATGAACATATATTACGTACGAAAATTTTATAGATCAGTTTACGTACGAAAATAGTATAGACCAGTTCACATACCGTCAAATCATTCAAGAATAAGTTGACTGCAGTAATTTCCAAGCCAAAAAGGTAACTTAGATATGAATACCAAGGAATGAGTGGCAAACCCGTAGGAAGGAAAGTCAATTTAAACAGTCCTAAACCCAAGTTTCCCATCAAGTACTGTTACTTTTGTGGGTGCAACTATGAACAGCAACAACATGATGTTTGTAGCTCAAGAAAACATCCATAAGGTAATCCAACGAACTAATATTATGGTTCATACGTAATTTAAATTGTGGGGATGTTGATCCAATCTCCTAACAATCTTTTACAATGGCCACAAGTGGTAAAAAAGAATAAAATACCGAAAGACAAAAGTCTAGATATTATAGATAATAAATCTCCACCACTTTATCTACTTCGTAATAGTTCAAGATTTTCATCAGTTTCAAAGCATATCTAATACCAGGGTATGAACAGTTGTATCGTTTTTGCCAGATGCTTTACGAAGTACGGACTCAGTCTCACATAGTGTGTTAACAAGAAGTTGAGAATATAAAACACCTGTAACTATCAAGACAAAAACTGCAAAGCAAAAACAGCATGCAGAGTTGTAAGAGGAAAATATTGGGATGGTGAGTTTACCCACCACAGTTCCAAGGCTACCATGTGGCAGGAACTTTGATACCAAAACCTCAACTACACGAAGTTCTTCATGAATTATATTGACCGCATGCTGGCAAAGAATTCATGAAACATCAACTTGGACTAGTAAAAACTTACAATAGATCTACTCTCAATTACTCAAAGCAAGTGATTTGCAATGTTTTACAAAGAAGAAGAAGAAGAAGAAAAACTTCTCTGTGAGCATGTCAATTAAGGATTGGGAAAATTCACAAACTCCTACAAGTCTTCTTAAGGTACACATCTCATTGAACACAGAAAATTTTATAAATACAACGAACTGCAGAACCCAAAAAAAAAGGATATGAGAAAGAAAACCAAAGCCACCAAAATACCAAGCTTAATTGCATATATAAATCCCACTCGAATACCTGTCATCTACCTCATAAAAATCGGTCTTCCCCTCTGAAGCAGGGTGCAAAGAAACTCCAGACAAAGATCTACTTGCTTGAGATGAAAACTTCACATAACAAGCAACCTCAAGATCTAACTCACCATCCTCATCATTAATTTCCACAGGCATCCTCACCCTCAATTTACCAGGGTTTCCCTTCAGCGGAATCTCATCGACATGCCATTTTAACTCTTTCTCAGACCTATTTAGAACAGCTTTAGGTGAAACCTTCAATAACGTTGGGTCCACAGGCAATTTCAGAACAAATGTCACGTCATTTAGAGGAGCTGGTAAATCTGGATTTGATACATATTGTATCATAATAGAAAGTAAAGTCCCACTAAGACGTTTGACAAGTCGAACCCTTAGAGGCAAAGGGGTTAATCGGGGTAGTAAACTGTACTTGATAAGTGGAATAGGTTGATCTGATGGAGCAGTCCTCACATGAAACAAACCATTCCCAAGGCTGCTCACCCTGGAACTTTGCATCACAAACCTCTTGACACTGGCTGTATTCTCAACTTTAAAGGAAAACTCAGTTTCTTTATCATCAGAAGGTTTTGGAGGTAATGTCTTCAAATAAACCACACCTACCAATCCAACTCTAGCAAGCAGTGATTCTCTAAACTCAGCACTAATCTCTTCTGCAATATACATTTCTGGCCCCTTCATTTCAGTTTTCTTAACTAACATATCCTCAAGATTCTTACCAGCACCATCAGCAGGGGCTGCAGTAGTCTTACCGGGTGGCTCACTAGTTTCCAACAATTCAAGCCCACCAAGCCCCTCTCTTTTCTTGACCTTCTTAGACTCCACGTACTCTGAGGCATCCAATCCACCACCCCAAGCATCATTAATCCCTTCAAAGTCTTCTGGCAGCGTTGATCCATCTAGACTAAACTCAATCCCTCCATAGTTTCCTTCAAACCCTTCAACACCTATATGAGTGGACTCAGTAGCGGCAGCAGGTGGCAACGTGGTAACCTCAAGCCCTGCCAATGCCTTACTCAAATCCGAACTCTGATCCTTGTCCTTCTTAAACCCTTCAACAAGGGACTCGGGCTTATTGATCATCTCACTGGCAGCAAATGGATCCTTCTCTTCCTCCTTTTCCTCCACTACATTCTCATCCTTCACTTCAGCTTGACCACCTGTAAATGCCATACTAGTAGCCACCTCATCACCAGCCTCCAAAGTCTCCGAAGGCAACTCAAATGTAGCCTTTGAAAACGCATCCACGCCGCTCTCCTGTTCAACATAATATCCCTCCATACTGGCCCAATTATCAGCGCCGCGAATCTTATTCTCCGTGTGGATTGCAGAATGAACCATCTTAGCAATGCCATCACCGTGCATGGTGGAAAGCATAGCTGCCAATCTAATACTACTCACTCCCTTCAAAACTATATCCAAAGCCATGTAAATCTCTGCGTATTTCTTACCAAGCTTCTCGGGAGTCACATCGACACCCCGGCAAGCGGTCACGACAACACTGACAGCTTGATTAACAATGCTAATACATTCAAACACATTATTATTCGTCTCATCAAGAGTAGTAACACCCAAAACGTAAATAGCATTGACTAATCGATAAACCACCCGGTACCGACTTTCCACGCCAACAATCACTTGGCCGCTTGAGGCGGCGAGAGGATCGTCGCCGAGGGAAGAAGGGTCAGCTGATGAGTCGTCGGAATTGGCGGCGGAATGATGCTTAGAGGAAAACGCTAAGCGGGTTTGGCGAAAGGCGGAAAGTGCCACGAGAGCTCGGGATGGGGGAAACCATTCCCGGGTTTGGAGCAAAACGTCGGGCCCATTTGCGGGTTGGAGTGCTATAGCTAAACACGACATGGGGGATCAAATATCTCTGATCCAATCACGGGTTGAATTGGATCGGATCTCAATGGGGGTGGTGGTTCTTTGGTGGATTTCTTTTCTATATTTCTATGAAGCGAAATGAAGGAAAAGAAAGCTAGAGCAGAAGTTTGTACTTACTTGAAGAGCGAAGAGATTGATCTTAATGAAATTGCGACTGTTCGGAGCTTCCTCTGACGGTGGTGGTGGCAGAGATCGGAAACTCTGAAACGAGGAAGACGATCGAGGGAGTGGACTTCGGGTACACGGACCTGGTACAAAAGGCTGGGCTCATTCGAATTGGGCTGGGGGAAAATAATAATCATAAGAAAATTCGATAAAATAAATTATTGTTTTGGTCCATCTATTTTAAATCATTGACATTTTTGGCTCCAATTGTGTTTTGACTTTTGAGAGTTGCACTTAGCTCTTGTATGATTCGTGTATAATCTTACATTACATTAGCGTATTTTACATGCTATACTATCCTTTTTTACAAGACTATGTAGCTGGGGAGATCCTATTAGAGCAACGACACATGTGTTATCTAATGTGGTTGAAAAGGTGGTCCCATTTTGCGATATGGAACTGACTTAAATCCTACCTTCTGTAATCTCTACTTTGTTCTATTGGTTTTACTTCAATTTGGATAATATGTATAATTCACATTGAGGCATATGTTTTACTTTTAAAAGAATTTTTTTATTTCTTTATTTATTGGTCAGCCATTAATTTATGCAAGTTAGCCTAGTGATTGACCAAAATATTAGCAGTTTGCTAGGTAAAAAACAGGTGCGTGAGATTCTTATCTACACACCACATTGGAATAAAGTAAAAGAGATTTGTAATTAGCACATAAGTCAAGGCCGGTTACCACCAGTAATGTTGCTCTTAATAGTACTCACAACACGTGATGATTAGTCGTCACATCAGTAACTTGTCATACAAATGTGATGCAGGTATTGTAAACATTAATTTCTTCTTTTTAAGGATCTTTTATAGTTATAAATAGTGACTTCTTTTCTTTTTTTTTCCTTATTATCACAAGAGCATTTATCTTATTAGTGATTGCCATTAATCTTTGCTTAAACCAAAAACTCACGCTGGAAAAAGTCTATGATATGTTCTTTCAGTTTTGAGAGAATAAAGATTTAGTAATTATTACTCCTATTAATGACATAAGTCAATGAAAAACTGGATAATATATAAAAATGATTGGCATGTAAATAGAAGAAATTAGAAGTATCATTCTTCAACGTAAGGAAAATGGCATATAGAGAGGGGGATGGAATCCAACTAGGTTTAGAGGAATTTTCCATGAAATGGAAAAATTAAATCGAAAAATAGTAAAGATGAAAAAAAAAAAAAAAAAAGATTTTACTTTTACCGTGAGGCTAGTTTTGATTTTATGAGGTTACTTTTAGTACAACTTGGCGCCTATTAGACTTTTCAAACTTTTTTCAAATGCGGCGCCGATGAATCCCGAATCCCTCCTCCGCCCGCACCCTCTCCCAACCCACACTCCCAAATGCACCGCCGGCTGCCCGATCCTCGACGGTTTCCTCCACGGCGGAATCCCCTGCAATTCCATCACCGAAATCGTAGCCGAAAGCGGCTGCGGCAAGACCCAACTCTCCCTCCAACTCCTCCTCACCGCCCAACTCCCAATTGCCCTAGGCGGCCTCTCCGCCTCCTCCCTTTACCTCCACTCCGAGTTCCCTTTCCCCTTCCGCCGCCTCCAGCAGCTCGCCTTCTCCCACCCCAGTCTCCGTAATCCGCTCGATAACATCCTTATTCATCCTCTGCATTCTGCAGATCACCTGCTCGATTTATTGTCCCGCATAGATTCTGCCCTCATAAAGCCTCCCCCTCAGACCCGTTTCCCGATTAAACTTATTGTGATTGATTCGATTGCTGCTTTGTTTCGTTCTGAATTCGATAATAACCCGAGTGATTTGAAGAGGCGGTCGGGTTTGTTCTTCAAGATTTCGAGCAAGTTGAAGGCACAGGCCAGGCGGTTTGGGTTGGCTGTTGTGGTGACTAATCAGGTTACTGATAATGTAAGTTCTTCAGATGGTATGAGGATTGGGAATTCGGGTTGGCTGTATTCCTCAGGTCGGAAGGTTTGTGCTGCTCTCGGGTTATCGTGGGCGAATTGTGTGAATACGAGGCTGTTCTTATCTAGAAATGATGAAATCATTGGAGAGGATGATGGTGATATTCTGTCTACAAGAACCAGGAGGTATATCAGTGTCGTTTTTGCACCTCATTTACCCAAGTCATCTTGTGAGTATGTCGTCTTGAGAGAAGGCCTATTCGGGGTAAATAACTCGGGCGCCATAGTTGTCCAGCAGAATGAGCTGTAGTGATGCAAGGCTGCAAGGTTTTGAATCCAAGGCAATTCTGATCAAAGATGGATAGATGTCATTTTCGTACAAATATCCAAGCTGCAGCCACACAAGGATACCGACTTGGTGGGGGCAAATTCAGATTTCCAGGCAGCTATCGACAAGGCTAATTTGTTGCGTTGTCTCTGGAGTGGGAGGTAATTCTGTTCCGCTATTTCGTGGACTTGTATATTATGTAGAATAAACCATTTTCCCCAGAGGCTGGGAAATTTGCTCATGGGTATCCTATGATCTAGGTGTTCAGTAGTTTTGCCACGCACATCAAAGTGGCCAAGGTTCTTTTTTAACTATCTTTTGATTATCAGTTTTGTCCCACACGATTTTGGAAAATGATAAGAATACGAGGTTCATATAGAAGACATTGGCTCAATTCTCTTTGCAAATGTGTCATGTTCATAATCTGTATAACTGAAAATGGTGTATATCTTTCTGTTAAATTTTAATAGTCATCATTGTTTCACTTCTTACTGTTTGATGATGATGATGATAAATTATGGTGTGTAACACAAATAGCGGGTTTATGGCCCTTGGAATTTAGCTATGATGTGAATAAGAAGAAGAAGAAGAAGAAGAAACAATAGAAGGAAAAGAATATCTCAAGGCATTCAGTAACCTCAATAATTTGGACTAAGAGAACCAAACAACTTTGATTTCATAGCTTTATCACACAGTTGAATGTTACGGTCGATGGCTGTCCCTTCTCATGACAACCCAATACATTTTGGATACTGTATTCTGGCCCGGAATCTACAATAGCTCCTTTGCCGATAAACTTTCCAGAAACCAGCAATTGACAGAACCAGTGCTTGAGTTCAAAGTTGGTGGTCCTCTTCAAATGGGACATTCTTCCCTATTGAAAGAACCCTTTTTGGTGATCAAATGATTCTTTAATTGTACCTGAAAACCATAAGTAACAGTCTCAATACAGATGGTTCAGAATATCATTACTATAAACTTATGCAAGAAAAGGCATTAACAGGTTTTCTTTTACATGCAAACCCTAGATTCAATAATATCAGGTTGTACGAAAGACTCTTACACGCCAAAAGTACAATTCTTAGCAGAGAACCAAAGATAGTTACTCTCTTTGAGCAGCATGGCCGTATTACATTATTAATCACTAAATTTTATACGTTTCGAACATTTTCAGCTAAGTTTATCAGAGAGCTATGACAAACATAGAGCATGTTGAGTTGCTTAAACCAGAAAATAAAAAATAAAAAGAGTAAAAAATCTAAAAAAACACATGAACATAATGTGAAAAACCTGTAACCATACTTGATTCAGCATTACAAGAAGTTTCATCAACCATAAGTACACAGCGCCACCAAGGAAAATGTGTGTGCTACAGCATCTCTTTTAAGTATAAACAACTGATGATCTAGACAATTTTCAGGAGTGTAGAATGTAAATTAAAGTTTCCTCAAAGTTCTAGAAATTCACCTGTTTTTCTTCCTTGGCTCAATCGATTTCAACTACCCCTTAATTGGAATAAACTAGGAAAGGCACTGCAGAATACATGGAAAAGCATTTAGCATTGTGGTGCAAAGTAAAAAACAGCAACTTCAAAAAATCACTCATAGAATGGTGTGGTCAAGTACTTCCTGAGCCTAAAGGTCAGGGTAAAATCTCAAGAATTCAATACGCTAAGATCATAATACTGCTTGTTCTTGGAAATAATATCATCTCCCACTATGTTAAATGCCAATTCAAAGACTAGTTAAATAGGCCAAGTTTGACTAACCAACACCTTCATATGATTTCAATTGCATCCGTTATGGTGATTGGTGAAAAGAATTCAACATCTCAGTCCATCCGCATGCAATTACTACCTCTAACATAGGTGTCTCATCATATTTCCCACAAACAATGTTTAGCAATAAGACAATGTAGACATATTAAGGATCAACTCCAAAATAGATTAGATTGCAGCTAGTGTGTATCCTCAGACCTATAATACGGTACTCCAAAGAAGACGCAATCAAGTTTGATGGGCCTTTTCAGCGCATATCAAGCTGTTTCAGGTAACTATCAACTCTCTACATAAGCAACATAATGCTCACTGCATTACATCTAATCAAAAGTGTGGTTCTCAGAAAAAATAAACTAAGATAAGTGCCAATTCCTGTTATTAAGCTGGAATCCTTTTCACAGATTCACATATGGATAAGCACCACTTTAATTAAAGTACTAATCTTTAATCGTCAATAGCTAGGTTCACAATCATACAACCATTAAAATCCTAACAAAATCCCTTCATGTTCTGAAAAAAGAATCGAAAAGCACTCCTCCTGACTATCCTTTTCCTTCAGGGCTTATTTTAAAATATCTATTTTAAGTGAAGGTAAAAATAAATTCCGTTAATGCGACTAAGGCAATTCTCTTATCAGCTATCCCAAAAAAAGTCCAACACAAGTTGTCAAATAACCTTACTCATCATAGCAAAACAAATCACTTTCCTTCAGCTTGTTATGCAATTCATCACTTTACATAACAAATAGGACGCAGAGAGATGAATGCAATCACAGTTGCGAATAAGAAAATTTACATAATCACAGAGCATCATCACGTTTAATAAAAAGAAGGATCAGAACATAAGCTTACCAACTAGAAAGATCGCAAGCATAAACATAAGAATGAATCGTATTGAAACATTGGGTGGCATCTGATGATTTTGTACTTGTCTCAGACTTCTAGCCCCTCGTCCAAAGAACTACAAAATACAAACCATGTAATTTCAGATAATTACCCGTATTAAAAATTACACAAGAAACTAGCTGAAGTCAGTAATCGCTGCTTAATTTTAAAGTGGTAAGTTACTAAAGATAATCGCAGGCAAAATGTGTGCGTATTTGTTGGAATAACAACACAGCTGCCTTTACGATATTTATATTATCCACGTAGATAAAAGATACAAAGCAAAACCATGAAATAACCTGATTCAGCCGATGGATCCTTTGCCAATGAGTGAAGCTCAACATTCCTCCTTTAATTTGAGGAAGATCTTCACGATTGAGCCTCCAAAAGCCAGGTTTAAATCCTTTCTCTTTTGGCGTGGCTTCAATTTTTGGCGGCAATGTTTCCCCAGGTACATCCCTTTTATCAATGACAATTTCCAGTACTCCTGAATGAATATCTGGTTGACAACTGACATTATCCCTTGCTCCTGGACTTCGCTTCACATCTAAGTCGTCAATGTAGCTAGCAACGTTGTTAGCTCCAAAAGTGGCCAGTTTTTGTGTTTGTACTCCGGCATTAACTTCAGTGCTACCATTTAAGTGTTTTCTTGTCCTTTTCTGGGGAGAACCGCTTTTGGTTGATCCAACCTTTTCAGCACCATGATTCATGGTTTGTGAGCTCTCAAGAGTCCCAGTAAGAAAGAGGGCTAAATCATCACGTTCCTCATCATCCAAATTTACCCACCGAAGGGGCTGCTTACCATCCCCATCAAATGCTTCTCTCAATGATTCTTCAACACGAGATATTTGTTCGTGCATGACAGAGACAAACTGCTTATGCCTGATCACAGTAATTTCATCAGCACTTCTTCTGTAGCTCAACCGAACAGCTTTCTCAAACTCTTCCAACTATTCAAAAGAAGGATTGTAAGAGGGCGGAAAACCAAACTAAAAAGTGAAGCTACATCTATAATTCAGAGGAATAGAAAAGGAAAATAAACAAAAATAAAGTAGGCGAAAATTCAAAAAAGAATAAGCCATGCCTTTGAAAACGGATCATAAATCCCTATCACCTAAGTTCAGAAACCATAAAGAACTAGTTCTTTTTCTTTAGTGTGTAGCAAAACCAACCTGCCATTTTGCAGTGCCTAAAGCCATCTGAAGCTCCCTGGATAAGTCATCCCAAAACTGAGGTCTCATTCCTTCTTTTCTCTCTCGCAGCCATGCTCTATGAGCTGATTCCATTCTGGCAAAAGGAAAAGGCAAATAAGAAATATGCATATACCCAAAAAAAAAAAAAAAAAGATGGATTCTTGGGAGTTTAGACAGCAAAGCAACTAAGGCATGTAAAAGCATATCCAAACAATTAAACTCCAATTCTATTTAATTGTTTCTAAGCGAATCAAAACTCTTCAATTACATCATATCCAAAGAACCTCTCACTGAAAGAACGTATTGTTTATGCATTCGCGTTTCAAGTTTCAACTCTGCAGACATAGCTACCAAAACCAGCTCAACCCTGAAGAACTATAAAAGACCCCTTAATCAATATACCAAGAATAATCAACAAATCCCGAAATCATCAACCTCGAGAGACAACAGAGCAAGAACGGAAAGAGAACTTATATATACAATGAACAACAAGAACAGAAAAAAGTGGTTCAAGCCCAGAAAACACACACAAGAAAAAAAGAGCATAAATCAACGAATACCACCAAAAGGGTAATTCCATCACTGAACATACATATCAACAGATTGCTGAACTTCCTCAGCTGCAGAGAAAAAGGTGTCCCTTTGCCAGAGATCAAAACTGTTAGCCACCAACATTTTTTTTCTTCCCTTGGAATTTTTTTGTTTTCCTTCACCACCAAATAAATAGCATCAACAGCTCCAAAATTACAAACGGGTTCCTCTAAATATACACTTCTATTGGATAAATTCAATCATAAAGTAAGAAACACTCCATAAATAATATGAATCAGAGGTTTTCTCTCTTCTCTTCTTTGCAAAGGGTAAGCAAGGAAGGAAGAGAGAAAAAGTAAGGCGAAAGAAAGAGAGGAGAGAGAGACGTATGAACGAATCTCTTCCTGCTCCTCCCTTTTTCTCTGATTTAATCAAATTTCTGGAAAAACAAAAAAGATTTAAAAGCTTCCAAGATTTTCTACTGTGTTTTTATTCTTTGTTTTCCCAATTATGGAGGGATTTTTCTTTTTCCTGGATTTCTGTTTGGTTTTTTATCCGGTGATTCTCGGGTTGTTGGAGCCAACCACTTTGACTTAAATAGCTTTTAGTTTTTTTGTAAAACTTATTAAAAGGTTATTAAATTAGGGATTTGGATTTTTGGAAAGTTCCAAATAAATATGTTTGGTAAATTAAATTGTTTTTTTGTACTTTTTCATTCTCAAGAAAGCTATTAATAAATGTTCTCTTAGACACTACATAAATATTATACTTACTAATATATAAAAATTTGATATATTAGCAATATGATATGACTATATCATATATAAAATAATAAAAAGGTAAAGTCAAAGAACTTTAATAAATTTTTAAAAAAAAAACCTATACATTTGTTTTATTGAAGGCATTAAATATAATATGAATATAATTAAATCAAACTAAATTACATCATAGAATATGTGTCGACATGCACTTCTGAAATCTATATACATATTCTAATATTTTACCACATATAATATATTTTTTTTAACCCTAAGAAGAGTCATAATTTCAAAGATACCTGCAGTTACAAATTCTGCTCTTATAAAATCTTGTCTTTTTTTTTTTTTGACAACTATCATATTGTAAAATTGGAGTTGATTTGTTTTTATTTAAGAAAAAGAAAAAGATGAAAAGAAAACATTGCTTATATTGCTATTTGCATGTTCGTATAGTTGCGTTGTAGTAACCAAAAATTAAAAGTCAAAATTGATGACTTCAATTTCATGCTTGAAACAATTTCTGATATCTGACTTCTGTGATATTCATTATTTTTTTCTTTACTTATAATTTTTAATCAAATCCATGTGAGTTGAGCATAAGACATTGAAGTGGACATATATCATTGGGCCAGACTATGGTAGATATGGTGTATATTCCTTTACCTGATAATTCATCCTTTAAATATTGTACCAAAAATGAGATTGACAAGAATATTTTTCATTTTGCAATTAAACAAATAAGAGGTCCAACCTCCAAAGCCACAAAGAAAATAATAATAGTACTCCCTCCGTCCCATAATTATTGTCCACTTTGTTCAAAAAATTTTGTCCCAAGATTATTGTCCAATTTGACTTTTTATGGACCAAGTTACACATTTGTCCTTAGTAAAAAACATTATCCATAAAATTTTAGTGGTTAAACAATTACTTATGTAGGGGTATATCCAGTTGTTTAAGGTAAAATATAATTAAGTTTGACCAAAAATAAAATCTTTCATTTTAGTAAAACTAGACAATAATTATAGGACAGAGAGAGTAATAAATAAAAAGGCGTCGGCGGTTGGAGAGAGGAAAGGACAAAAAAAAAAATTGGGGAGCTGGGAATTTGTGTGATTTAGGAGGTGGAGAATTGAAGATTCCAATTAGGCCAAGAAAAGCATTTTTGTTGTGATTAATTAAGCATATGATTATTTATTAGAAAAAAGAAAAAAGAAGTGGATTTGGGCATGTTGGCCAATAGACCAGCCAAGTGTGAGCCAAGCCAACCACTATTTGTGGTTTTGGAGGGTCCATTTGCTCTTATGATTTCTCCCACCAGAAAACCAACCAATGAATTGTTATTTTAATAACTATAGTCCCGACCAATTTTGATTCAGTTTTAACAAAGAAATGATATATAATTTTCAAGAAAAAAAAATAATGGGTGTCTCAAAATAACTGTTCAATTTAAATTTTCACTTGTCGTACGTTTTGAACTGAAAACTAAAATTTAAACTGGAAAATAATTTCAAAACAAAGAGATTATTTGAATCAATGTTACACGTTCATGTCATCATTTTTAACCTTCGAATAAGTGCTCATTGGTTTTTTTTTTTTTTTTTGATTTTTCTCAAGGGAAAAGAAAATGTTGCACCAAAGTAGTATTTAGTTGTTTTTATAGTGGACAACTACAAGATACCCAACTGAACATCTGAAATAGACTTTATGGCCTATTCACCCCATCCATTAGCGTGAATTGGCAGTTTAGGTCCATGCTCATTTTTTATTATTATTATTATTATTTATTTTGGAAAGCTTTGGTCATGCTGTTAAAACTTTTGTTAATGGTTGTAGTTCTTTGTAACCGGCCATCTTTATACCTTCTTTTTCTTTTTCTTTTTTAAGTCTCTCTAGTTAGAGTGCATTTTCAATCTGTTAGTATTTCTTACTAATATTAATTAACTAACATTTGTTTGGACAATTAACATTTTAGCTGATTAAGGTACAAGTAATGGGCTACCTTAATAATAAGTTTGTTTTATTTACGTTTTCATTTATGGTTTTTTTCATCTCTTTACAATTAACGTTCATTTTTTTTTATCATTTCTTATTGAATGACTAGAAATTGTTCCAACAATTTAGAGTATTTTTATTTTCTAATGTGTGTTAAGATATTCAACTGGTCTTATATTATTTCTCAGCATTCCAAAAATGAAAAAGAGAATTAGAAACTAAAAGGAGACTCAAAATTACATCCACATTGTTAAAATTATTGAATAAGAGGCTACAAAAATCTACTTTTCACCTCTCTTCTTTATCAGTACAAACTATTATAGAAGGATTGCAAAGAGATGTCTATAATGAATAGAGAGATCCGGTCAAGATGCATTCATCAAGACTGCTGGTCTGCTGGATTTATTTGTTATAATAATCAATCAGCATTTTTCTATGTTGTTGGCGAGAACCAAATCTTGAACCTGTTGTTGATTGACCAATAAAATAATACTCCCTCTTTCCCAAAATTACTGTCCAGTTTGAGATCACTTTTAATATAATTTGAACTAGAAATGAAAACTCAAACTGGACAATAATTATGGGACGGAGGAATACTATTTTAATGTTTAGGCATCACCGAATTTCTTTGATATACTACGCAATCCAACTCATCGGGTCATAACCAAAATGTATTGCCATTGTCAGAAGTCAGTAGCTACCAAAAATTAGAGTATATTTGTTCATTGCTCTCTGACATTATCCAATGCCCATGCAAAAACGTCTTACTTGTGCAACCTAATTAAATACTACTTTCATCAGTTAATTTCAGAAATGGCGTATCTAATCATCAACTAGCTTATGTAGATAACAAACTAGTCAAAATCTTAAATGTATAGGATATCAAACTTTTAGAATCCTCAAATTTTTCCTTTCATTTCTCGTAAAGTCATATCGTGTAATAGAATAAATGTTTACGAGAGAGAACAAAGGAGGATTGTACACATGTAAAATGCAGACTTGTTTGAGTATACTCTACGGGTTAACTGAATCTATCAGTCATTCTTAATTGGACTAATTCTGGGAAAGCATATATATAACTGAACTTCAAGAGAACTGACTCTGGAAAGAAGTTTCCCCTAGGCTATAGCCTTCAGTCTGTGCATGTACTCAGTTCACATTCCAACAATTCTCGGCCAGCATTGCATGATGTTATGATGGAGGTGACTATTCTCCTCTGTAAATCTTTGAAATCCATTGCAAGCGTTACATCCCAATCACTGCCGTCCCTGCACGTGACAAATCCTCTATATTGTAAAGAAATCTTGAACCGTATAATTGTGATACAGTAAATGGTGACTGGCGTTTACCTGTCATCAGACTCTTCGTCGCCTAAGGTCTCCATCATTCCTTCAAATGTTGAACCAAGGTCATCGAGAATTTCAAGTTCAATTTCCAGGTTATCCTGCACATGGAGATTTTAGAAATGTGTAGATTTCAGGATTGAGCTTTCTAACAAGAATGATAAGTTCTGGAGAAGGAGAGCTGGTTGACATGCCAAATGACTGGAAATTGAAGTGAAATAAAGATGAAAAATAAAAATGATTTAGAATAAAACATTACACGGGTCTTTGCTTTAGACGTGGAGCCTCGAGCTCTACGCAGATGATCAAGTAATGGAGGAGGCAAACCATAATTAAATATCCCATTGTTCTTTGAAAACCAGGTACCCCGCACCATGTGAGTCCCCCATTCGCAAGGTTCCCCATCCACACAATCTTCATCAGTGGCGATATCAAAATCTGCCAGATAACAGTGCTAAAGAATTAAGTAATAAAGAATCTTTTATTTCGAGAAAGATATCTTACTGTAGTTTTGAACAAATAGAACCCTGTAAACTCTCTGAAATCAGCGCAATGCAAAAACCATTCAGTGACTAAAATCATTGATCTTACCCAGTGGAATAACATCATAAGGATTTTCTTGTTTTGGCATAAAGCCGTAGAATGTAAGTAAATGTGAGCTGGAGAAGTTTCCATAGCTAAGGAAGCATTGGTCGCCTGCGTTGCATGGTCTTGACAAAGGAAACTTTACAGATTTTGTTACTGGGTCTGTTTTTCCATAGTGCAATATGTGTGGACATGTCTGCCAAAGAAAGGGAAACCAGCATGAGCAAACAAGATGGGACAAGGACACCAGGGCAAGAAGCATCCTAAGTATTTAAAGCAAGTAATGAATTGTTGTCAAAATACAATCGTAAAAGGATTCGAGCAGGCAATCTAAAAAGGGCCTGCTACATCCTAGAAAATAACCAAAATTTGAAGTTCCTTTTTTTAAAAAAAAATGGACTCTTCTTTGCATGGGAAAGAGTTCCATTCTCATAATGAACATTTTAGTGATACGGCATTCACTAAACCAGCAGAAGAAAGAAAGCTGAAGAGTTAAAAATTAACAAACCGAGTGGTTGAGAAATCCAGCAATAGGAACTAAGCATGTCCTAAGCTTTCCATCATCAAACATGATCTTCATGCTGTTTGAATACCAAAGTTCGCAAGCCCAAAGAAACTGCTCCCATGTATAGAGCTCAGCTGGAAATATATCAGGATGGCTTTCGCATATAGCAGGAAATAACTGTTCATACTGAGTACGCAAATGCTGCAAGAACATTAAAAAAACAGCTAATTCTTAATGCTCCTCGAACAAATCCAGTTAGGTTTACCTATACAATAAGTCAACGAGGTCATCAACTGTTTTGTACATGTAAACAGTTTTTTATTGCAAAGTAATCAAATGATCCATTTGGCAAGTATTACGGCAGCCAATCATATAAGATTTAGAACTGAAAGCTTTGCTTGAAACATTTTCATTCAACCCGAAAAGACCAAGTATCACAGGAGCTAGATAAAAGACTTCTGACAGCTAGATTAAAAAAACTGGAAGTTTGAATGCATTTTTTTTTTGGGTAAATAATGCTTTTGTTTTTCTGATTGGCAAGAAACAGCTATCAAGAAGACAGCATAAACATTAAAGCTGTGAGTCGTTTCTGAGTAACTTTTCCAAGTTTTAACACGGTTCTGCTTTTTTAACATCATCACGAAGCCTGAGAATGATAATTCTTGTTTTCCCGCCCATTGTCAAAATCAATGCAAGTTTCAGACACTGGAGCAAAGAAAAATCACCTCCTTGGCTTGCACTATCTCTTCTAACAAGATTGTTCCATCCAGACCCATGATAGCACTGACCCCAAAGCTCAAGCCTGCCATTTATTACATAAATTATAGCAACATTTAGCCAGACATATGAAGGAACCTTAAACCTGACTTAACTTTTAATAATATTGAACAAAGTTCACACATTCTCACAAAAGAAATAGAATTGAATTGCTAAAGGCATGATATGAAAAATAAACCTGTATTAAATGCTTCAGGCAATGACTCAAAATATAACTTATATTTGGAATGGAGGTTGTGCTTCTCCTTCATGCTCCAAAGTAACAACATTGTCTCTGATTCAATACCATCAATTTTCTTCAATATCGGAAACTGCACATGAAGATATGAAAAATGTTATGTTCTGAAAACAACTTGATAGTTTTGTGAAAGAGACCTCACAAACTTGAGTGGTTTAATTTTGTACAGGAAGCAGGGAAAATAAGTACGACCAGCTATCGAAACCAAAAGTTGCAAATGATACATAATGTTAAGTGCCCGGTTCAAGAAAGAGCATACGATGAAGAATCGCTAACGGAAAAGACAGTTCTGACTATAGTAGAATCTTGCTAAAGCTGTGATTATTCAGGTGACTATATAACCTCAGTCACATATATTTATAAAAGTCACTTTGAATCTTGTAGTCCAAGGGTACAGATGATTATGTGACAAATGATGCATATAGTCAAGGAGATCAGATGATAACTGGAAACAGATGTCAGTCAGTCAAGGGAAGAAACATTTCAGCAACTGAAAATTTGAGACAAGCACAAAAGTGATGCTAGACTTTAGACAATTTATGGGGGTTTAAGGTGCATACCATGTCAGATTCAATGACATCTTTATCACAGATGAGCAAAGACAGAGGGATCTCCATAGCAATATCACCAACTTTCAGATTTTCTGTTGCAATAGCTCCTCTTCCAGCTCCTTCAACATCTGTCCAGTAAATTTCACCAAATGAGTAAAGATCATGTTGGTTTTGGCCCTTTTAAACTCAAACTTATAACAGCTACTCATAAATATTAGATGGTAGTACACAATCCTCAAGAAGATTCACAAATTTCGAGAATAACCAATAATTATAATAGAACCTCACAAGTAATCTCCAACTTTGTGTTGACACCATTGCTTTTGCCCCATTGCATTAAGGAATTCTCCTTCTCACAACTGGATTCTCTAACAACTCTAGTTTCCTCTCCAACTTTTTCCCCAAGTTGATGTATCAAATCAAATGCTGCCTTGTGCATCAATCCTAATAAAGATTCCACCTCGTGCTTATCACTGGACATTGAGCTCTCAACGAGTCCAATAACTGAATGAAGAGCTTCCAATTCATTCCTTGGACTAACGAAGTTATATACATCTGCTCCCGCAAAATACAGTTCAATCTGCACAGATAATGAATTGAAATGTGTTCAATGGCGAGCTTTGATGGCATGCATACTTCAGCCTTACAGATGGCAGAGTATTCTTCTAGGGCAATGCTAGACCACATACTTTACAAGACGAAACAAAGAAGAGTTTGTAACAGAAGCTCTAGAATGACCTAAAGGCATTCAGTTCTCGCACAGAAATAAGGCAAAATCATCAGATGCATGTTTCTAAATGATCGAGAAAATGCAACTGGATAAAAAGATGTCTAATGACCAGGAGCTATTACAAGCAAGTAATTTTCCTGGAAAGATAGGATTAACCTTGTTAATGTTACGAATGACAACTTAAGTAAAACTCAATTTAGGTAATCGCATTTAAAAAAAAAAACAAATTGTATAACTGCTTATTGTAAATCAAAAGGTTTTTATTTTACATGGCAAGGCTGGAAAGTGAACAAGCCACCATCTCATTTGTCAAGTTCCACAAGCGAAAGCCTACTTATTAAGACCAGCTTGTTGCGACTAGAAACCCGCAACAGGTTAAGAAAAAAAAAATACAAAAAGTACCTCATTTAAGTTAATGATCCTTGCTCGTTTAAGCATTATGTCCAGGATATCCTTCCATTGAGAAGGACTGGAGGAGCTTTTCAAGGACATGATTTCCTGTCCATCTAAAGAAAGATCTTCAAGTAATTTCTGCAAATGACAAAAGCAGAAAAAGGAAATGGAAAAATCAAATGACCACAAACCAATTACAATGGTGTACATTAGCTTACAGAAGAAGAGGAGGAAGAATTAAAGAGTATAAAATCTGCTGCAAGAGAGTCAACCTTCTTTTTCTGGAAGAAAGGATCATCTTCAAAAAGCTCAGGAAGAAACAAGATGCTGCTTTTAGTCTCTGCATTACTGAGGCCTGTAAGTTCCTTCAATTATGAAGAGGGATACTATAAGTAAGTTTCACTTTTAAGAAATCAATATTCAAACCCAATACTATTCACATTTAATTGCTAAATGTATGGAATGATCAAAACAAAACAAAAAAAAAAATAAAACGGCTATGAAAAATTAACATGACACACACATGCATTTTATGCACTGATGAATCAAAGAGAAATGGAAAGGATAGATGTGCATTCTCCTTTTCATAACACAAATCTAAGTTCATCATCAATTATAGATGCACAATTGCATTCATAACAATCTAGAAATCTGCTTCTTCAGAGATGGTGTGATAAATTAATAATAGTGCCGGAACACTGGTGAAATATGTAAGCTAATATTCGATCATAGAAAGAACCCGACTCTGCTTGACCATCTTCAAATGACGCATCCTAGTTACATTTACTCCATTTAATACTCTAAATCTCCACCTAAAGATTCTCAAAATTGAAAAGCAAAAAGGCCAAGCTTTCTCACAAGACTAGCATAAAATGGAAAATTTTCTCTTTCAAACTCAAACAATAACATCCCAAAGCAGGCTAAACCAGTATTCGCAATTCTCAAGAAAAACGAAGCAGAAAGAACTCAAATTTTACGCATAGAACAAAAGACGACCAAAAGCAACTAATCAATAGAGCTTTAATGGACATCAAATGTCGAAATCTTTCAGCCACCCAAAAAAAAAAAAAAAAAACCTGGATTTCTCAACCTTATTGGACAATTAGTGAAAAAGGGAACCCAATTCCAACTAGTTCCAAATAGCAATCCAAGAAATTTCCGCAGATTTTTATGCCATCGATGAGAGATTAGTGGGAGAAACTACAAAAAAAAAAAAAAAATGCTTCTTTCCTAAAAACCCATATTGTGGATAAGGTTTCTGAATCAAAAAAATCAAAGACTTGAATAAATTTTCAAAATCACAAGATTACCTTGTCAGCCTCCATTGACGAGCAGTATTAGCTGAGCTGAAAGCAATCCGCAAACCCGTTAAAAATTGAAATATGAAGTAGATGGCTGTGGGTTTTAGGGAGGTTTTTGTCCCAAAAATGGTTTAAACTGAAAGAAAGGGTTAATTGTAAGTTAGCATCTGAACTTTTGCCCCCATTTCGGAATTGCCCTGAAGTTCTTGTAATTTGCACCCTGTGCAAACTATTAATTACAAGTTGCAAACGTCCAAAAATAAATAAATATTTTTATGTTCAAAAAAAAAAAAATTCAAATCTAGAAATTTAAAAAATTCATTAAATTATCCAGCTATATATCCATATCAAAACATTACGTAAAAAGACATCATGTTTGTACAGGTATAATAAAATGTTGCACCTTCAAAAAACAAATAAAAAATTGCACATGTATTAACTGCGAATAAAGATTGTAAAATTGAGATACATTTCCAGATACCTCAATTTTAATAAACATTCAAAAAAATTTGTAAAATCCTCGAGAATCTTTTGGCAATTTGTAAAGAAGAACGAGAAAGAAATGCTTTTGATTTCTTTACAATCAAAGTAATAAGAGTACAAGATTATGGGGAGTGCATGAAAGAAAGAAATACTCCCTCTGTTTCAAAATTATTGTGCAATTTGAGATTTCACTTTTAGTAGAATTTAAACTAAAAATGAAAACCCAAACTAGACAATAATTATGGGACAGAGGGAGTACTATTTGTTTACTATTTATTTACTCTTCCTTGTTAAAGCATTGATCATCAATGTGTTTTCAAAAAAGAAAAGAACATTAATCACTTGTCCGATTAGGTAGTGTTAACAAAAATCTATTAAGATGGATTTCCCAAAATTGGACAATAAATCATTTCTGCTAAGAAAAAATATGTAATTTTTGCAATCTTTCACACATCTCACTATCCTATTATTGTACTCTATGAGTTGTATACCCGAACGGGTAAATGACATAGGAATGTTCTTTTCTTTTTGCAGCAAATTGATCATCCTTAAATTTGCTTGTGTTGGCTGGATTTCCATTGTCACTTTTTCTTGATTGTTCTGCATTTTTTAACTTTTGTCGAAGTTTGAACTTAGAAAAGATTTTAATTTCGCAATTAATGTATGAATTATGTAACAAGGAAACGAGCAATTGCACCTTAATAATAAGTAAAATCTTTAACAAAATGATAAGTGAATTTCAATGGCTCAATTATTATATATGTGTGGCATTTCAGAATTTATCGAGTGCCAGAAATTTTTTTTGTCTAATCACACACTGTTGACATCCACGGGGTAAAGAATTATTGCAACTGAGCCGTTTTTAGTAAATGGGCTTTTTGTAGGCCTTAGTTGTAGTAATGGCTTTCACATCGGTCTAAATAAGAATGTAGTAAACAAAGTGATTGTGGTGAAGTGGAAGGGACTCCTCTATCTTTAGCCATAGGTCGAGGGTTCAAATCTCTCCATAAACATGGAGCAACCTTAAATACATTGGCCAGGCCAGCTGACCCACCCATTAAGGTGCCTACAATTCAGCGAAGGGTTTAGTCACTGTTACCGACGGCAGAAATCCTGCAAATATATATAAAAAAAAAAGAGAATGTAGTGAACATTTTTTGGACTAATAAACAAAACTGAGAGTATGATATTTTCTCAAAAATGATATGTGCATTACCAAATTGATTTTTTTTTTTTTTTTTGAAAATTAGAACTTCGTTAAACTTGCTAGAATTCAGTCAACTCTTATTAATACAAGAAGTTTGACAACGTAAACCGAATTTGAACATCTTCTACATAAAATTTTGCATGAGTAGCAATGACATGAGCTACTCTATTTTGTACTCGGGGAATCCAATACGAATTATTAAAAGATAGCTCATTGAACAAAAGCCTAATCTCAAAAATGATAGGTAAGCACATACTTGCACAATTTATTAATTATCATATATCGGCTATGGATATAATAATTAAAAGAAGATCTGAGTAATTAGTCATCAGTACGTGGGTCTTTGTATAATTTATTATTCTTCTTATTTCGAAATAATTATCTAATTTTTATATTTTCACTATCTCAAAAGATAGTACAACCACAAAATTCAATATGTATTTTTTTTTTGTGAAACATAATTAAAATCTTAAAACTCGATGTGCACTATTATAAACAGAAAAAGTACTATTCCTGTTTCATAATATTACAAACATAATAATTATTTTAAAACGGATGAAGATAAATTTTTTTACTGTCAATTCTAAGAGTCACAATTTATATTAAAGTTTTGGCTCGAAAACATATGTGTTTCATACTCATGTTTATTAGAAAAATCGACAAATACAACAATATTTCTACAAAATATGACAAGAAAACCTGTTAAAATCATCCGACGCTTTTTAGTCTAAAATCTTTTAGAGCAAAGAAAGGGCAAATTATCTGGTACACCCGGGGGCACCGTGTACCCCCCTGCGCGTGTAATTTACTCTCTTAGAATAGTGTGAGTTCACTAGATAATTCATCCTTCTTTTTTCTTTTTTTTTTTAAACGCTTGTGGATAACCAGTGTTCACCATGTGGATAACCAGTGTTGGCACTATGGATAACCAGTTATACACAGCTGGATAACCATTATTAACCTGTTGGATAACCAGTATGGACATAGTGGATAACCAGTGTGCACATTATGGATAACCAATTACACACAGCTAGATAATCAGTTGCCAAATTTTATTTTTTTCCTTTTATATTTTTCTTGGATATTATTGTCCGTATTTTTTACACTAGTTATCCAGCTGCCCCTTATTCATTTTTTGTTCTCCATCATTTAGCAAACTTCCCATCATTCAATTAAATACTATTTATGAAATTTGTCATGTTCGGCATGGGGCGGCACAACCGCAAAAGGCGGCGTAGCCGCGGGCACCGACGCAGCCGAATCGTTTAGTTTATCACGGGGGGATTTATACAAGTAATTTATATCCCCTCTTAACGCAATAACACACTCTCCTTATACACACACGAAAAAAGGATTACCTTAGCTACATTGGCGTGTTCGGCGGGACGGCGCAGCCGGGGCAGGTTGGTGACCTGCTATTCCGATTGCCACGGGAGTCGTTTAGTTTATCCTGGGAGCGAAGCCCCCCAATGAACATGTCGTTTAGATAGCCATTTTCTTATGGATATGCAGGATAACATCATAGGATAAACAATTTAATAAAGAAGTAGAAAGACCAAGAAATTGGGACACTCAGTTTTTGTTGTTTAGGAATTGTGGATAATCAGTTTACACCTTCTGGATAACCAGTTTACAACTTGTGGATAACCAGTTTACAAATTGTGGATAATCAGTTTACATCTTCTGGATAACCAGTTTACAACTTGTGGATAACCAGTATGAAATGGGTGGATAACTAACATTTAATGTAAAGGTGAAAAATGTTAAACGCGTGTAACGTATGTGTTTGGTGGAGGTATACGATATACCCGGGTGCACTGGATACGGACTCCTTTTGAGGTTTGCTGCAGGAAGTTTCCTAGGAGATGATAGTAAATGGGAAATTCATGCTTTTTATATTTCTGGAATTTATACAAATGGAATTGGTTCTTTATGTTCAAACTCGTTGGCAGTTTGTCTATATAAAAATATCAAAATACCAGAAACTCTTTGACTGTTTGTAATTGATTTTTTTTTCCCCTATATATATATATATATATCATCTAAATGATATGTAAAATCACTACTTTCGAATTCAGACCAGGTTGAATTATTCACTACGGTTAGTAGTTATTAATAGTGTTTTTTATTTTTATTTTTTTTACTTTTCAATTGTCTGGCTAGAATTATCGAATTGGAAAACACGGGAGGGGGAGATTTTTAAACAATCAATTACTACAACCTTTTTATTCTTACGACTTTCTAAAAGTACGTACCTGAAGACAACAATCGTGGATTGGCCTTTTGATTATTCGTTCAAAGGGGACAAGAATCTTTTAATCTTTTAAACATACTTTTGTTGTCAAAGAATTTGCATTATTTTTGCGCTTTGCAGTTCGTGCATGGCATTCTTGACTGAAAAAACAAAGATGGGAAAAACGAACTAATAAGAACTTGGAGATATGTATAAATTGGGCAATTTAAGGGGTTTACTTTTCCGAAACAAATTTATTCTATTTCAAAAAAGAATTAATTACTTTTTTTAGTATAATATATTTGTTTACTTAAAATTATTTTAAAGTGCATATATAAAATTCAAAAAAAAATATGGTAATCATATAATAAATCAATACATAAATAAAAGGAGGAGGATATCTACATTTTTATTCATAGTGCGTTTAGTTCGTTCGTTAGTAGTGAAGAGACACTTTTTTGACAATAAGATGAAGAAAATTTCAAAGTTCCCGAAGTTTTGGATACGAATATTTTGCAATTATTGGAGAACTAATTGTCTAAACTGAGTGGCTATAATTTAATTATCCACAAAGTATTAATCCCAGTCTAAGATTCTTAAATCCTCTTTTAATTATGTCTCAAATGATGAGGAAGGGTTTCAGTATTTATTTCCCCTTCGAACCTACACTTTGCCTGGTCGCCATTCGAAGCTGGAATCTGTTTCCAACCTTTTCTTGGCCATATAAAATTTTTGCCGTACAAAATTACTCCTTCCATTTCAAAATATAGGTCGTTTAAGGGTTGAAAAAATATTTTAAAATATGGATCGTTTTAGGATTTCAAGGTAAATTAATAATGAACTTCTCAATTACCCTCAATAAATAATGTTAACCATTTTTATTCTAGTCTTTGTTATAATTTTAAAACAAATAATGATGGACAAAATAGATATTTGACACACAAATTAATTGTTAAATAATTATTTTTTTTAATTTTTGTGCAGATTCTAAAATAACTTATATTTTGAAATGAAGTGATTACGAGGAATAATCATCGAGATGATCAATGGGAAGCATATACGTCCATAAAGGTCAAGTGGAAGGCACTTTTAAATTGAAATTAAAATAAAAATTATGTGTGACCGTGTGGATTTAGTCTTGTTACAAAGTTATTTTATTTTTTAAAAAAATAATTGTAATAAAGTTTGATATAGTTATGAGTAACTTTTTTTTTTATCAAATATCCCATTTATCGAGACGTATACAGTTCAGTGGAAAAAAATTAGTTATTATTTCTAACGTGGACACTTTGCAAATTTAAGGACAAAAATTGTATATCAGTTTTTTTTTATAGGTTCATTTAATTCAATTTCTAGATCTCTAAAAGATCATATCAGACCCTTACTGCCACCATGCTAAGATGAGTATGTGTGTTTAGCGGTTTTTAATACAGCTTTTCACTTAAACCTAAATTTCGACGCATACTCTTTACTTATTAAAAAAAACTAATATTTTCATATTCCAGGTAAAACAAATTCTTTAAATTAATACACAACAAACATCTTTTCTTGGAACATAGAAAACATTTTTTTTAATGAAATTGATATACATACATGATACATCACTTTTTTTTTTAAGCTTTAATTTTTAACACCAAACATGTGGGCTATAATATGGATCCATGCAGCATAATTTCATCGAGGGGAACAAACAACCATACGAAAGAATATATAGTCAATTCGTTGAACTATTCGTTTCATCAAATGGAGGAAGAAATAATTAATAAAGAATTTAAGGTCATTTATGAATGTAAGTAAGAAAAACTTTTGTGATGTTATAAGTGTCTCCTATAGAGTATGTATAATTGTATGTGTCCAAACAATCCAATCCCGATTTCTTCGTTTTTTGACCTGTTGGACAATAGGGAACTGATTGTGTTATTGAAATCTTTTTGCTTTGAAGTACTAGACTACTAGTAGCTAGTAATATATGTGATTTGACTGCCAAGTTGAAATAAAGATATTTGCAATTTTGCATATGACAAAATCCAGTCCCAATTACATTATGTAAATTATTTTGTGATGAATAGTGCATATTCCTCCATATATATATAATATATATAATATATATATATAATATATATATATATATACTTGCTCCCATTAATTTGTGGAGGTCGTTAAACAAGATTATCAAAAGGAAACTTACTTTCGGACTTGACAAATCTTGAACGAGACATCTTGCATGTTTGATGCGGACGACAAAGTAAGGAGTGTTGGGGATTTATCCAGAAGAAAAAACCCGACATGGAACCCAATAAGTAAAATAAAACTCATCTGTACTCAAAAGCTCAAGCTAATGGGTTATGACACCACCTTACTTATTAAGTGATTCACATGTCCTCATGCCTCCGATGTGGGATTCATAATCCTTGCCACATGACTCTCAACATTCTCCCCATCATGGGCAATCTCCACATCGCGCTTCCAAATTATATTGACAAACCCAAATCTGTACTTCACCTAAGTAACTGGGCCTTTTGGGACGAGAAGAGAATCAAGAGATTCGGCTCTGTTTGGTTTGTTTTTTACTAAATTTTTTTTCAGAATTAAAGATTAATAAATCTTATTTTAGCAACTTTTTTTACATTTTTAATACATTTTTTTTATATTTTGAATAGAAAAAACAGTTAAAACACACATTAAAACATACCCGTAGTTTTTTTTTTCTTTTTAAGTTACATAATATGAGAGTAACGTCTGAATTAATATCTCACTAATAAAAACTTTAAAAAGGGTATGAATTGATAAATTCTGTTAGCTAGAGCCAGCTAATTAGAAATTGCACAATATTGATGAATGATTCGACAGAAACTAGTTTTTTTTTTTTTTTTGTTTGTTTGTTGAACGTCGAGTTGTCACAGCATAACATAATGATGATTTGGTAGAAAGAAAATGAAAATTTGTCGGGTAAAATAAAATTGGAAAAAAAGAAAAAAGCTGAAAATGACTTTGAATGAAAAACTTCGGTCGTATGTATCGCTTAATTGCTCATGCAAATCGACCCTACTATAAAAAAATTTCCGCAATAATACAAGAAAGGTGAAAAGGCTAGCTACCTAGTTCATGCTGTGGCTCACAAAACATTAAAAAAGAAAGTTTTAAAAAGAACAGTTTTCTGGTGTCAATAATAATTTCAGAAAAATGATATTCCCTCCGATCCTTAATATAATACATATTAATTTATTCTAAATTTTATTTAGTATATATTTTTAATTGACAAAAAACTTTTAAAAATTTATCTTTCACATCCGCTATATTCTCTTGATTGTTATAAATATTTTTAAGATTTTTTTATCAATTAAAAATACGTATTAAGTGAAATTTAGGACAAATCAAAATATCTTCTTGTTTTTTTTTTGAAGGAAAACATACTCCATTAAAATTACTGGAAATGGTCCAACACCATTTGATACAAGAAACAGACCGTCCAAAATAATGTACTTGAACCGTCCTAACGACGTACTCACGGTACTAATCACTGCACCAGTGACTAGACCAAAAAAACTGCCACAAGAAAAACAATCCTATAATGACATAATTCTATTATCGGACATATCATGGAACATAATAAATTTCTGAACTCGAATATATCACTAATCCGCAGACTGAAGCACAAATTTATCGTCATGAACGATGAACAGCACACATTAAATTCAGACTCGGTTCCGCTGACACACTAAATTCACTCAGTAAAGAATCAATCCGAGATCTATAATGAGGGTGGATTATCCCACTTAATTAAATTAAAACACTACAATAAAAAAAAACAATCAAATCCGGACTGACATAGACTCCATCAGATCAGGGATGCAGCGGGAGAGTGGTGAAGGCAGCAGAGGTGGATGCGGCAGAGGGTGGATCTGGGCGGCAAAGGGCGGCAGAGAGTGGTACTGGCCAGCAAAGGGCGGCTTAGGATGGATCTGGTCGGCGAAGGGCGGCAGAGGATAGATCCGGACGGCATAAGGGGGTTCCGGTGGTTTGGATGCCAGAAAAGGTGGGGTGGCAGTAACCGCTTCGCCGGAGGGCGATTTGGAGGTAGTGGTGGTTTTGGCGGTGGTGCAGGGGATGGATCTGGAGGAGGTTTCAGTGCCGGAGGTGGAACTAGACTTGGTGATAGAGAAAAAAGACAACCCCCCAACCACCATTAAACGAGGTTGGGAGAGGAGGAAAATTCCGGTAGGAGATTGTTTAGTGAGAGAGGGGAGGAAAATATTTTAGAGAGATAATAAGTTGGGCGATAATCAAAATATCTTCTGTTAAGGATCATATGGAGTAAATAGTTTTTGAGAGAACCCTCATAGGAATTTACCGCAATGAAGTGAGAATTCGCATGAATGCATATTAATTGTATGAGTTTAGAACTATCACGTAATTACTATTTTTTCTTTAAAAAAAGAAAAAAACAGCAATGATTTTTCTGGTGAAGTATTATTATTAAACTCAAAAGTGAAAAGTAGCTGTCAAACACGTCGGCGATTATTTACCGGACTCAAATCAGAAAATGACAATCTGCCTTTCCAACTCACATTATAAAATCACTAGAAATCTTTTTTTTTTTTGTTTTTTGGAGGAAAAAAAAATACATGTCAACTTTGGCCATCATAATGAAAGGACTTTCTCAAGCTGCTTTTTTCCTTTCGAAATCTTTCTTTAACCCAACATGAAATCTTGGGTTTTCCTTATTTGTTCCTCCTTTATTTGTTACGAGTCATTATTTTAAAAAAGGAGCACCCTTCTCTAATCTATCCATTCAAACAGTTCCCTCTATGATCTCTACCCACTCAACATCACATTATTTTTGTGTATTATTGCCGGCCTAGTTCTATATATTGGTCCTTTGTAACTCTTCAGTTTGAATGGGTTCTTTCAAACGTACGTTTTCGGCAAACCAAAAATAATGACATTTTTTTTTAATGTTATTATAGTTTTTTTTTTAACGCACTTTAGACATTTGACACATATTTTTATTTATTATGATTTACTTATCGGTTTGTTGAATTCTAAAGTCAAGTTATATAAAATGACGCAGAATATCCAAATGAAAGAAGAAGAAAAGAAAAAAAAAAAAAGAGGGAGAATATTGTTGAGAAGGTGCGGAAAGTAACAAACTGTGACCTTTTCAATGTGGAACTTAAAGAATTATTAGTCTTGAAGAAGTCATTATAAGAAAAGAACCAATTGGAAAATCTTATAGTAATCCCTAATGCTGGTCTACAATGCACTTCATTTTTTTTTTTTTTTTTGTGTGGATATGCATTCAATTATGCTGATATAATGAAACACAAAGTATTGTCAAGTAGTAGTTAAAGAAACTACATCATCATCAATAATCCCTTCAAAACTCCATAATCCTTTCTTCAGTGGTGGAAGTTGGGATTTGAGGTCCATACTTGCCTAAATCCCGTTTCTATTCTAGGTTTATTGCTGGTGAACAAAGGGTCGAGAATATTTAATGTGAAATCAAAGTAAATTAATTGTGATTCAGTTCACGGTAATAATTTGTGACACGATTAGACTTACAGGAATGTCACCTAAACCTTATTCTTTAATTTGTTAGTGGCTATACCAATAGCATAACAAAATCGAAACAGTCAAAACTCAAAAGTGTTATATTTATATAAGGTAAAATTTGATTTGAGCATATAATTATAAACACAACTATCACCATCTTACTCTCAGCCCACAGGAAGCTAACGAAATCCAGGGAGTGATTACTGAAACATACACGAATTGAAACCCGTCAAGTGTAAAACATCTGCCCACGTTTTGGAATAGAATATTAAGGCAAAAGAATGACTGTCCTTTTTAACCATTCATTTCATTGCCAAAGCCCCTCCTCAAATTATAAAGCAAAACTTTATGTAATTGGCCAAAGGTGCTCTGCTGAATCTCTAACAATTCAAGACTACATTCCAAAAGACATCTCCAATCAGTGAACTAACATCCAATCCCATGTGCCCGCAGGGTGTACTCTGCATCACTTCCAGCTAACCTTTGTGCAAGTACACAAAAAGCAAAAAAAAAAAACCACAGTTCAACAGCAAACATATATATATATAGGAGATCTCTGATTTTATGAGTATCTAACCCACTAAATTTTTAGTTTTATACCATGTGAACATGAGACCCCTATTTTGACTTTTAAAGCAGACCAAAGTCTAGATTTATTAAGCTATTATATTCCATAAAAATTATATTTTGGGAACATATCATTTTGATTTTGTAATCAGTGAGAGTTCTCCATCTTTCAATAACCTTTTAATTAAAACCAACCAATCCTATTAGGAAAGCTTTTAAAGAATTACAGCTTATTAGAAGAACGATGTTACTAACAAAAAGACAGAAGCATTTGATCAACCAAATGACCTAGATTCTAGATCATCGATCATAATAACATTATTAGGATAATTGTCATTATTAATCTTCACTAACTACTAATCATGATAGATGATGGATAACCTCACAGTGGACAAAATAATGAGCTTCAATGATCATCTATTCAAAAGTACCCTTAATTTCCTTCCCCAATTATCCCCTTGTAATGGATGTTTCAATCTCCTCCCACATAACTCCTTTTTCAACAATGTAATTTACAGAACACATAAATGCCCTTCATTCCAGTGAATGGTAGTATCTAAGGAGATAAAAAGGGCCCCAAAAATAGGAAGGATGATGATGAAGAATAATTGCACCAAAAATAAAAAAGAAAAAGAGGCCAACCATATTACTACTTGATCTTCTCTTCAACTTCATCATTGTGATCAGCATTGTTAATTTGATCACATTTGCTAAATGCAGCTTCTTCATCTTCCTCCTTTGGACTCTCCACCAATGCCCTTTTCTCTTGCTCCTCTTCTTCTTCAGCTACTGTAGAATTCACCCCTCTTGATTTCTTCTCAGCTTTTGCTCTCAAAGCCTCCAATAATTCCCAAACAGCTCTTACTTTATCACGTCTGTTCTTGATCAACAGCTCACTGATATCAGCTGGTGTCATTTCTGCCTTATCCATCACTTCTTTCAACTCCGTTTCCAAATCCTTCTCCAGATCACCATCTTCATAGCCCAGATAATTCTTCAACAGAATCTTCAACGACGGGAAACTACAGTAGCTCATGAAAATGTGCATGTCCATCCTCCCACTCCGAAGCAGAGCAGGATCAAGCTTCTCAATGTGATTCGTTGTGAACACAAAAATCCTCTCACTCCCACAACAAGACCATAATCCATCAGTGAAATTCAATAGCCCGGAAAGCGTAATCGAATTCCCACCATCCTCACCGCCATTGCCGGACCCCGGAGGAGGCGCCCCATCGAAACTATTAGACCTTCCACCGCCACCGGAGTTACCGCTCTTCTTCCTGTTAGTCAAATTAATGGAACAATCAATATCCTCAATCACAATAATAGACTTGGAGCTAGTCTTCATCAGCAATTTCCTCAATTCAGAGTTAGTATGAACTTCAGTCAGCTCAAGATCATAAATATCATAACCCAAGAAATTCGCCATAGCAGCTATCATACTGGACTTTCCGGTGCCGGGAGGCCCGTACAATAAATAACCCCTCTTCCAAGCCCGGCCGGTTTTCTGATAAAAAGACTCCCCATTAGCGAAATCTTTCAAATCCGCCATGATTTCGGACTTTTTCACAGGATCCATAGCCAGAGTCTCGAAAGTGGAAGGATGCTTAAAAGGTACGGATTCCCAAGGATGGCCTCTGGAATCAAGTGAGCCCCCACGTGAATTGGTGTAAAGCAGCCTATCCTGATTGTTCCTACGGATTTCCACCGCTTTTTCCATCACGAAATCCAAATAGGAACCCAGAATAACCGCCTTGTCTTTCTTCTTCACCCGCAGAGTGAACCCCCTCTTCTCCTCCGGCAACGGCCGCCAGGAGAATGTCTGGGCCTGCCGCTGTGTGACTATGTGTTCCCAAAGGACGGTGACCCCTTTGAAGGAATCGAAGAGGCGGTCGTTGTTGGAGAGGCCGAAGGTAATCGCGCTGGAATTGAGTCCCCTGGTGAGGCTGAGGCGGTTTCCGGTGATGGAGGCAGAGGAGCTGAGGTAGAGCTGGACCGCGTTGTAGAGCTCGTTGGTGTTGACGCCGTCGATCTCGGTGATGTCGTAGTAGCAGTAGGAGGAGACCCAGTTGAAGAGGCGGTGGAAGAGCTTGAGGGACGCGAACCTGAGCTCCGGCGGGAAGACGGCGTGGAGGATGCTCTGAAAAAATGCCCACACCCCCATTACCGATGCTAACGTTGTCCAGAACTCGTTCATTTTGATTATCTTTTAGTTTGTATTTTTGAGTTGTGTAGGGGATTCTAATTTTGATTCAATCAATGTGGGAAGAAATAAGATAGTAAAGGAGGAGGAGGAAGAAAGACTAGTATTGCTTAGTTTAGTGAAGAAGGTTTTGGTGAATTTATAGAGGAAGAGCAAGGAATGAGGCGTGAGAAGTGAGAAACGAAAGCGAAAAAACTAGGAATTGTAGTCTTTATAGTAATGATATTATTTTACCAAACTTGAACTCATTTTTCATCTCATGGCTTTTACCCTTAAAAAGGAAATATTACTTTTGATGAAATATTACCACATAGGTTTCAATCCCATTTTGTGTCTTTTTTAATTTTCATATGACATTCACTATTTATTTATAGCGTGTTCATTATGTCTCAAAATTTTTATTCAATTTGAGTTTAATTTATATTCAAAATAAACACTCAAACAGAAGTATTAGACAATAATTTCAGAATGGAAAAGTAATTGTTTTCCTCTATTATCCAATTATTGATGTCATGGAACACAAATGTGAATAAATTAAATGAAAGGCACCATGTAACAATATTCGAATAATATTTGGTGAATTTCGGGTTTGAATTTTGTAGGTAAAAAAAATTGTGGTGGAGAAAGGGGAAAGGGTGGAGGAATAAAGGTTAAAAAAAAGGGACCAAGAAAAGGTAAAAAAAAAAAGTAAAAAGAGGAGGGCTTTTTGAGAAAATGAGGAGAAATGGGGTGGCTAGCAATTTGGGGGTGGAGAGAAAATAAGTACAAGGAAAGACAGCAAAGAGAGAGAGAAGAAAAGGAGGCTACAAAACAAAAAGGATTTTTGGATGGTTGAGTTGGAGAAGATATCAGAAAGAACAGAGGAGAGAAAAGGAAGACGGGGCCTAAATCAAACAGAGGTTTTTGTAGGGTTGCAAATTCCAATGTTTCATTTTCTTTACTATTATATTTGTTTTTTTTGGAATTTTGTGTTTGGGTTTTGATACTTTTTTCTCAATTCTGTGTCTATATGTATTAGTAAAGAAATGTGGAAAATATGATGAACTTATGCAAGTAGATGGAGAAAGTAAGAGTTGAAGGTGCATGTATTAATGTCAGTTGTCAAAGGTCTGCTGTAAGAAAGGGACAAAGGGGGAGGATGCCACACGTAGTTCAGTCTGAATTGGACTCGATCATATAAATTCATCCATAAATACATAAATGCACCCTCTTTTGACCTTTAGTTCTTGCCTGCCAACCAAAAATGAGACTGTTAGGAGTTTATGGTGAAAAATTATTATGATTACGGTTTATGAACAATCCGTTTATATGAATAAATGTAAGCAACTAAACACTATGCATTTCTTAGAATTAAGGAAAGGAATTTTTATTTTAGTATAACACATGAAAGTCTGAACCTTTTGAAAGCCAAAAATGGCCAAAAAAAATTGGGACTGGTGGTGGTGACATTTGGTGTTTCTGGAGAGGTTCATCATAACCCTTTTTATGTTACTTTTCCTTTGAAGGGCTATATTTGGATGATTTTATGGAAGTTTAAAATCATAAGTTATATACTCTCTCCAACCTAAAATAGTTGTTGTGCTAGACAAGTATTTGGAGCAACATGTGAGGATAATGAGTACAAGGTGAGATTAAGGAAACAAGATTAGTAATCTAAAGCACATCATTGTGAAAGAAATTAAAACATGTGATGACTCCTATAAAATAATCATTAGTAGGAGTACCATCTAAAACAAGCAGATTCTAGATGTAAATTGTTAACGGTACATTCCAAGGGAAGAAGAAGCTAGCGTGGCCTTATTTGGGCCCTAAAGTTGATATTGAAAATTTTTTTGCTCCATTTTTGGTCTTCTTCTCCAGGGCTCCACCAAGTTAATGCATTACGTCTTAACGGGATTGGTAAGCCAAAAAAAAAGGTTGACGAGTTCTCGTTTCGTTTGTTAAATGTGAAATCTGGGAAATTGATGAGGTTTGTACATACTATATTTTTTACTTTGTCAGGTCGAAAGCTTTTAATGCTGATCTTTCTTTTGGATGAATGAGTCAATTTGTTAGACTTTATAGACTCATCTGGATTTAAGCCATAGTAGTAGTAGTAGGGTAGTGTTTTATTTTGCCTGCCCAATGGACGGATATCACTGTTGCTTGATTCAGTTGCCAAAGATCTTCAATAAAAGAAAAAAAAAATTACTGTAAATAAACATCATCATCTATCCCAAGAGGGAAGATTCGGATGATGATTCTCGTTGGTGTAAAACGGTTAATACCCCACAGTCAAAACCACTCCATTCGTACCATATTCAGAGTATTTTGGTATGAATTAGACCATTCTTACCGCATTCCATATTAAATTTGTGATACAGAAAAAGGTATTTTGGAGAATGATTTATATTTCGTCGAATGATTTTTTTCTTGGTTAGTATTCTAAATAATCATTTTTTAGATTTCCATTCACGTGAAAATTACGGAAACACACAAAATATGGATTGTATCAAACTGATGAGAGACTATAAAATATTTATATTATTTTAACAAGAATCACATAAATAAGATGTTACACTTTACAATTAGCCACATCTGAACTCATCACATTCACAATTTGCAAATAAACCACGGGCTTAGTGCCTGCCAATTCAATGTAAATTTTTTTTTACTCTCCTTGTCTCAAAATTGTTATGACGTTTATTCTATTATTAGATTTACTCTATTCATGCTACGCGCGACCAGTTTGAGTTATGTCAATACGAATTCACTTTAAATGGTCACGTTGTCATATGAATTAATAAAATTCTAATAATAATTATTATGTGACGCCAGAAATACGATTTATTAGCACCGCCATGTATTTCTTGGACGGTAAATTTCTTGCATTGCCACCAGAGGAAGTCCAACCAAAATATGATCACCATTTTGTTTGTTGGACGTCGGATCTACACCATCGCCACTATTGAGAACCGAAAAAAAAATCAGGATCATTTCTTCTTCCTTTTGAGAGATTTGACCGTCGCTACCATTACATAACCATTGGAGTTCGAACCCAAGAAGATAATTAAATTTCAAAGGGATGGGGAAAGGGAGGAGACAGAAAATTGGATTGACATTTAGGACGGGAGAAAATTTGTGGGGAAGGAAGGGACGGAGAGCGGCCGAAAAAATTAACAGTAAAAATGACACAAAAAACGACATTTTAATTAGTAACATCGAGTAATAAACTTCTTCGTTTAGCCCGCCACATTAGTTAAGTTATTTCTCTCGGCTAATGACATATTTGGTTAGCAAAAAAGAAAAACAACTTTATTAATTGACTATTGTAGCCTTGTTTTAAATTCCTGATGTCATGTTAATATATTAACCAATCAAAGGACTCAATTTAAAATTGATGATGTCATGTAAACTAATGGTCCAATCAGAATGCTCAATTTAATTTCTGACCAATCACGTTCAAGATTTTAAACTCACTAAGAGACATTTATTTATGTACAAAAAAGTTTAAAACAAACGCGATAATTATTTTTAAGACTGAAAAATATCTTTGAATAATATTGCAACATTATTTGGTGTGGGGTTGGATTAAATTGGGTATTTTGGCGCATAATGCAAATGCAGACTTTCCCAGCTGTATTATGTGGCTAATCAATTTTGCTTTATTTTGTTGTATAGGCATTTTTAGACTTATTATTAGAGGGCATTTTGGAGTTCAATTATCACTAGTTGCATTGACCCCATCATCAAAAAGACAGGAACGTTGCTTCTGCTTTGGCCTTAGAAATTGACAACAATTATGCTTCGTGCAGAGAATTGGATATGAATATTTCAGACCTTCTGATAGCTCTCAATTTATGGGGTCTCTGAAAACGTCTGTCTCAGGCTCTCCCTGCCAACTGCCTAGCACATTGGTTTTAGAAGCTAAAAGAACTGGATGGATATTGATTTTTATTTAGAGATGGTATTTATGATGATTTTTAATCTAATCTCTCAACCACTTCATAATATATACACTTAGCTCTACTAGTAGTGTATTTTCTTCTTATCAACTTTAATTTTTTGAAAAATAAAACAACCTATTCTCTATTTGGGATCTTTTTTAATGATGTTTACTTTTCTCCTTTTTTTTCCCTAAAAGAAAGTGTGCTACATTATATAAATTCAAAAAACAGTAATAATTTTTGAATCAGAAGAAATATCATTTTCAATAGTCGTAGGACGATACTAATAAAGAAATGACTTGTAGTCAAGATTGTGAACTTGGTGAATGACCTGACCTTGTTTGTCCAACTTCTTATTTTAATTTTTGTCTCATTTTATCTCTTAAACACAAAATCTAATGCACCATCCAAATAGCATTTTAATTTACCTTTTAAAATATTGCATTCGGTCACTACTCTATTCTAAAATCTTTATTTTAGTCACTGAATTATTGTAAATTTTTATTGCATTTGGTCACTGAACTATTGTAGAGTCTTGCGTTTGATCATTACACTATTATAAAGTCTTCATTTTGGTCACTGAACTATTTTAATTTCATAAATGATCGCTATATTATAATACTTTCCAAATTAAAAACTAAATTATATTTTAAATCTGCTCCTAAATCTAAATAAAAAACTAAAACAAAACGTTTTCCAAATAAGCACTTGGTAATCTTCGGACGTCAAGAATGAAGTCTTAAAGTTAACGGGACTAAGTATTTAAGCATTCATAAGGGAAACTTTTAGAGAAACACAAACTGGAAAATGAATGTGAAATCACATTTTGTTTTCATATTTCACCCTGCAAACCTAATTCCTGGTATATAAGTACAACAATGTACTACGAAATAACTGGGATGAGATTTTTGTTTTGAATGTTAGGCTAAAAAAATGTTCCTAACTTATACGATGCCCAAGTGAGAGTGAGAGTGGGGGATATATATAGTATTATTGAATTACATCGTTAAGATAAGAACCAAACTGATCTCTCACATGTACGAACAAATTGAATAATAACAACAGTACAAAACGTATACAAAACCCAACAAAATTGTACATTTGTTTTGGTTTTGTACGGTAGTGAGACTAATGGGAAGTGACTTGAAGACATGTCACTTTGATGGCCCTTTGGCTTTGGTTTTATTATACACAGCCCCGCCAGAGAATAAAATCGAACAGACGAAACAGACTTCTATGCATATATTTCAATTTCTACTCTTACAAATTCAATTTATTTGACTTCTTCTTCAGTCTATTTGAATTTTGAAGAACTCTGAACTCTGAGGTCTCTAACCTCTTTCCTGGACCATACTTTGAGGGATTTAAACAAGTATTATCAGGATTGAAATTTATACGATAAAAAAATACCATTCAGTACAGACTTTATTTGGATTTTTCATTGTATGTTTGACTAGGTTATTACCGATAGCTATTTACTTCTTTTGACAATTATCATAGTTTTTTTTTAGTTGACGATTATGATCGAACTCTCAATCTAACAGTTGAATGTGTAAAATCTCAATATTTAGTTACGAAAAACTCCACCTTGAATTTTGAATTTGTGGGTACTATATATTTTTGGAACAAGAAGAGCAGGGCCACAACTGCAATTATTTAAGCTGTGTGAAGAAGCAAACATCATGTCATCAGCTTAAGTCCTGATCCTGAGGATGTCAATTTTGACCTTGTGAATACGTACAAATTCACACACTATATATACTGTTACAGAACAGTAAAAACAGTAACTTCCTAGTAGTTGTACAATTTTTATGCTAGATGCTAGTTTGCGTAATAAAGTTAAACTTTTTTACTTTTTGTACTCCCTTTGTGATGGTGTCTACGTAGTATATACAGTGACGGTAGAATCTCTCAGCTCCTTTTGGTTTAATTTTTAACGTAATTTCTCCCGAGATAGAAAATTAAATCCTCCCCCGATGTTTGAAGAAATTCATGATTAGTCCCTATTGACAGAACCAAAAATCATGCCAGTTCATTTTGAATCTTCATGCTCTCATTGCCTCACAAAATTCAACATTTTTAGTTTTCTTAATCGGACAAATCAATATAATCAGGCTTTTACACAAAAGAAAAAAAAAAAAAAAAACCTTTGCAGGGTTATTTATTTTAGAGTTTCCTCCATTATTTTTGTTAATTGGTTAAAGGAGTATCGTTGGTTAGGAATTCTGAATATGCAAGTGTGTTTCGATCAAGAATGATCATGTAATTCCCCTCAAAACGTTAAATATACATTTTGTCCCAACAAGATTTTGGAACCAGCATCCACACGTTAACAATACTCCTCCCAAATACAACTATAGTGATTTACATAAAGCGAAGGTGAAGCCCATTTGAAACTTTTTCACCACTTGTGTGAGAGAGTCTAGAGTTTCATAATTTCCCATAAGTTTCTATATTTATCCCACCATACGGCGGTCTTACTTTCTTCAAGAATTCAATGGTGTCCTTTACCCCTGCTAAAATCTACCTATGTAGTGTGGCATTAAAATATTTTCTCCGAACTTAGTACACAAAGAAGATTTTATTCTTTTAGTCCTTAATTCCATACATATTACTCCCTCCGTCCCATAATTATTGTCTAGTTTAAGTTTTCATTTCTAGTTTAAATTGTACCAAAAATGAATTCTCAAACTGGACAATAATTTTGGGACAGAGGGAGTATTAATTAGCGTAGTTACCAAAATTTTATACTCCTATCGTCCCATAATTATTGTCCAGTTTGCCAAAAAATAAAATCTTAAATCTTAGTAAAATTGGACAATAATTATGGGACGGAAGGAGTAGTACCTGAAAACAGATTGAACAATGACTCCCATGTTTGTTTTTGATACGCAAAGACAAAACAGCCTTCAACTCCACAACCATAAAGCTCAATTTATCGAATTACCTTTATATCTTGAACCTATTTAATTGTATAAAGACAACTTACATCTAATAGTACCATGTAGCAAGAAATTGAGAAAGTAATAGCTGGAGAGGATGAAGGCCAAAAAGAGATATACAAATTGCAAGAATTTTGTTACCAAGACAACTAGCAAATTCCCTGAAAAGGTAGTGACTTAAGAAGGCCAAAAAAGATGCAAACCTAAAGTAGAAAGTCCACTGTGATTAAAATATTACTCCAACAAGTGAATGCTAATTTGCTTGCAAACCTTTTAGAACAGAGCATATTTTTAGTAGCCTTTCTAGGATGGATGAGTAAGTGCTGAATCACCTGCATTGTTTGTACAATGTGCGTAATTAGTGGGGATGATAATTGTCCATGATTAGCTTCCTCAGTTAATTACACACAGGATTCTACATCCTAATATAAGTTTCGTGATCATAATTCATTTCAAAACTATATCGTTTTACTGATAAGATATAATTACGATAAGAAAAGCCAAGCACTATTCAACCAATTAAAAACCCTTCAAATTAAGGATTGCAAATTAATTCAAGTTTTTGTTTGGATTAGCTATGTTGGGATTTCAATGTAAGGTCACTGTCGAATCTCATTGTGATTAAGACTAATCTAATGACCTAACATAAAGGGTTTTTTTAATCGCATTGGGAGCGGCGGTGCCCAGCATTGGCTCAAACTAAAAGTTTTCTGAGCTTTGCTAGGATGTTAGGTGGTTGAGCTGATGGCAATTTTTTATAGTCAACTTTGAGATCTTATACATGTCTTTACTTGTTTTTGTTAATCTGTAATGAGCTAGCTTTTGTCCCAACTCCCACTTGAACTAAGAAATTTTATTAAGAAAGATTTCCATTTTAAACTAGGACATTATCCACATATATAATTTATACACTTTCTGGATAGCAAGCACTTTATTTCCTCTAACTTCGTCCGTCCCAACAAAAGTCTTGTTTGTTGTATTGTTTAGTTCATCAAATATGTTTTTATTTGACACAGAGAGAGGGAGTAATATTGGCAAGTAACTGCTTTCCAGTTTCCAGGGACAATAGAGTTAAAAAGGCCAGCTTTCAAGCCAGAATATTATATTAGCACCGTGTAATTCACAAACAAAATGAGTATATAGATATAGTATGACTAAAGGTAAAAAAAATGTGAAAGAATTACATACAGCTATACCAATACGTTCTGCGTCTTGCAAACATCCAATTCGACAGCCAGAAATCCACAAAATTTTCATTACAGATTTCAAATCCTTCAAGTGCCCATTAGAGTTGAATCTTCTCATTAGATTTGCTGCTATAAGGGTGCACGGTCTGCTTTCACGCGTCAATCAATGGCGATGATGAGAAAACCAACAGATACATACATCAGGAAGACAGGATACAGTGCAAGAGCTTTCCTCCTTGGATTTACAGCTGTGCTCATGAATGGATAAGCAGCCCAAGAGCTCCAAGCTAATGTAATGGAGACAACTACCACCTTCAGTATAACATTGTCCTGCAACAAGCAGACTAAGGCACCGATGTCTAGAGGGAATAGACAGTAACCAAGAAGGCTAAGGCTCTGAAAGAAGATTATATGTCCACCCTGCAATAATGAAAATGAGGATTACAACATACGGCGTTGAAAAAATTAGATTTTGATCAAAGATGAGCTCCACTCTCATAATGCTTGAAGAATTGTGAAACTATCAGCAGCCAAAGGAGCCACAGCAACAAAAAAGGGCAGTGAAAAGTTGCTACATCAAAAGATCCAGTAGAATAACAAATTCGTTGCACACAAAAAAGAACTTTTCTTGTGCATGTAGGCAAGAAAGAGATGAGTACCAGCAGCAATACGTTCAATGTCAAAATCACAGCTCCAGCTGCCAGCAACGCAAAAGCAACAGCAAACACCTCAGACTGCAAAAAGTCAATAGCCAAAGAACCAGTCTTTAGAACAACGATCAGTAGATTCAAAGTAGATACCAGCTTCCCCATAATAAAACTATTTTACATGATGAAAAATTAGTGAAGAGGCAAGAATCTTTTCTTAAGAAAGTAATGCAGCTGGCCACCAACTTCACAACAAGGAGTGAAGGGAAACTTCCACTCGGACACAAGAATCAAAGGTAATATTACTTCCAACAACCCAAATTCAATCCTCAAATGCAAGACCAATACACATGACTCCAATAAGGCACGATGCAGAATCAATAAGGCACTCAGGACTACTTGCTACATATAAACATAATTATGAATGGAAAAAGCTCAACTCAATCCAACTGCCGAACTTCAGAGCATAATAGTACCAAACTTGTTCCACTAACCATAGAATGATATTCATAACAACTGAATATTCTAAGACAATATAAAAAACCAGAATTCTACACTTCACTAATACCATACTGCCTTGTACGCTTATCTTATAATGATATTCATAACACCACAATAACTATCTGCAACAGTAACTCCATCAACTGCACAACAGTGTGCTATGGGATGTAATAAGAAAAGCTGAAGAAGGTTGAGAGCACATTGAATGAATGTACTACAATAGTACAATAAAAGCATGTTTCATTCCTCATTTTCAGAAGTTTCTCCATCAATGCCACAGAGATAATGTAGCAACATTTGTTCTCCTGAATCATACACACAATGGCAAGGATGAAATCAAAGAGCATTGGTGATGACTTCAGTTCATATAGTGGATGACCAAGAAAAGTGTTCGAGTGCTAAAACTTAAACACAAACAAATCCAACCAAACACAAAGTCACAAAATGATGACAACATATCCAGATTGGTTCAATTGTTGCCACTGCACCTATATAATTTTGTTTCGCTGTGCTCCATGTAAGTTCGGGGCAAACTCAATTAGGTTTCTCTCTGTTTTCCCATGTCGAGTATTAATTGCTCTATGTTCTAAAATCAAAGGTAACAGGTTGTGTCATGCATTGTTAATAGGACCTATTGTCTGTTCAACAAATAAGTTCAAGAGGTATATCACAAAATTCGTTCTTCTAAAACCTTGGAGTTCATCAATGTTTACAATTTGTGGTGTTCCAGTTACTTATTGAATGAGGTATACAACCACCTACTTTGTGGCATCTGTCACCAGTTGATAGACATAAAAGGGTTTTAGGCTCATTATAGCGGACAGATCGCTACTTTCTCACCTGTGCTTGTTCCTAAGGGGGCTGTTCTTACCATAGCAACGGTTTCTGAGGTCGCAGCGACACCTGGAGCTTCACATCAGGCACACTGGACAGACTTTGACATCCAAGACAACGCCTCAATAAAAGATATTTAGGTGCCTTTTCTGAAAATTTGTTTATTGTGAGTATTATCTCCATACCAGTAAACTTGTGTCAAGTCGCTCTTTACTAGTTATCACAGATTTTTCAATAAAACCAAAAATAATATTACGACCCAGGCTATCAAGCAGTTCAAGTTTCCTATACAAACACAAAAATCTTTCACACAATGCCTTGAAATTCTATATCAGTTAAAGCGCAAAAGATAGATTTTAAGAAGAATTCCACCAGCCAACAAACTACACCAAGTCAAGCAAGGAAATCTAATTAATAACTTGTGATCTTGCGGCTAAATTCCGATGAGGAAACAAGATGGCAGGAACCCCCTAGCAATTAGAAAAATAAACTGGAAAAATTCAGATCATAGAGTTATAAAAAAGGATTCAGGCAGCACTGACCTTCTTAACAGATGCAGACCAAGAGAGAGTTAGCCCCAAAAAAACAATGAAGAAAAAGGGGCCCCAGAGATCCCAATCCCTCAAAGCCTTACCAGGATCATCCCTGAACGGATTGGGAAAGACCACCAATTTCAAGTTACTAACAATCCTCGACAGATCCCGCTTCACCGTATCCCAAACTGGCTCCGTCAATGTATTGGGAGCAGGCCCAAATCCGGAAGAAGCAATATTCGACGGCCCGCCACCACCGCTAATACCAGAAGAAACGGGCAATGGAGGTAACTTGGCGGCGGCAGTGGCCGCGGGAGGAACAGGGACGGGCTTAGGAGCGGACGAGGCCGGGGGAGCTGGCGGCGGAAGTGGAGAAGAAGAAATCGGAATTGAAGCCCGCGGCGGAGACGGTGGCCGGGCAGGGAGGACTGAGGTAGGGTAGGGTTGGGAATTGATGAGGTTTTCAATCTCGTCAATGTCGGATTGAGAGGTGGCGTGGAGCGGTACGGTGTCACTGTACGGATTATTCGACATTTTCGTCCTTTTCCGGCGAATTCACTGAAGATTTGAAGCTCGGATTTCAGTGATTTGGTGTTAATTTCCGGGGGAAATTTGAAGGATCGGAATCGGAGAAGGACATGAATATGGGACTGGGAGTGTGGAAGAATATTTTGGGGCGTTTTTCACATTTCCATTTAATTCTTTTTAATTCATTTTTCCTTTGGGTTTTTTTTTTTTTTTTCTTGCTTATATATTAAGTTTAAGAAAATTAAATTTGGGCTTTTGGGTGTAGGCAGTCCTTTTATGTAAGCCTGTTAAAACCCGAGGATATATAATGATAAAATTGTATATAAAACCTAGATTAGATTTACATTTTTATTGAATAATTTTGTGGGATATGAGAAGCATCATTCTTTTTCTTTTTAAACCTTCAATTAGTTGATTTTTATATCATTTTTATTTTTTGAAAGAACATAGTATGTGTAATATTTTCTCTGTGTCACGAAAACAGTCCAATATTCAATATAAACTATTTTTATAAAGCGGAAGCATATTGAATAATAATGGGCATCAACGAATGTACAGGCATGAAGAAGAGAGAAATGAATACTAGTTTTTGCCATTCCCGGCAATTTCGAATTTTAAGAATGATACAAGTTTTTTTCTTGCTCAGCTTATCACAAATTGTGTCATATGATTAGCGTCTTCATTTTTTAGTAATCATCATCCACCAAAATTGGGTCTAAACTCCAAGAGAGGATGCTAACAGTTTATAAATGCGCTGATAATAATTCTTCCACCTGGAAAATTTAAAATCACCATTATGGTGCGATTTTAGACTTTAGATCACAAAAACACAATGATCTGGCCCTTTCAAACTGGTTCAAGGCTTGAGAGCTAAGGCAAGACCCAACTTTGGTGAAGCTTTAGTGGACTTCGAGTCATACTCGGCTGATACAGTTACAAACGATTTGGGCCTCCATTCCCGTTGGCACAGCATCGCCACCTTTCCGTTATCGAAGAATTTGGCTTTTACTGCCGTGAGGGGATCAATTCGGTGAGAACTTCCAATGCTGAAGCTGTTTTCATACGTGGAGAATCTGTGGATCATTTCAACACCAACTTCATTTCCGTTGAAAGGATTAATGGTGTGAACGTAGGATGCCTTAAGAGTCTGTCCCTTGTCCGTCCTGCACAGAACGAACCATTTGTGAGGCAAAGCATCAGAGTGCCACTTTACCGCAGAATACTGTTGAATGCATACACAAATAAGGCAGTGAGTAAATATAGTAACTGTATTTCCAGGTTCATTTGGCTTATATTCGGACACAAGGTGACCTAGTGTGTACCCGAAACAGAACATGGTGTCAATTGAAGTTCAGACATAGAGTCAGGAAAAAGGGTTGATACAAGCTGTTTTGAAGGCTAAAGTGGACAGTAAATATTCTTAATCAAGTCAAGGACAGACAAGATAAATGCTTAAAATCAGGGTTACGGAAAAGAGCTTTGATACATACAGTATGACTGCGGCAGAAAAGTCAGGCTTGTTCAAACTGATCCCGGCGTCATACTTTGTGAAAGATGAAGTAGCAGTATCAAAACCAACTGTACCCCCGATGGCTATATCCTTAGTGCCGATTGCAGCAGCAACATCCAATAGAGGGGATGGATTCAAGCCAATACTAGAATTGATCACTGCATGGGGATGAGCATAGTGTACTTCAAGCTGAAAAAAAATACAAGATTAACATGTTTGACTCTGTATTTGCATAAACAAAGTTCACTTCTAAATAAAAGAGGAGCTATACAGATGCAAGTAAAATCAAGCAAGCTAGAACTAGAGCTCTAATGTTCAAGTTAACATAGTTGCAAGTTGTCCCAACTTCTCACACCAGATTAGTTTACAATAGCAATCACGCCCTATTTGGTTTGTGGCTTTCAAAGGTGTTTCATGTATTTTGTGTCTGTACCCAAAGACCTTGGATTGTTTTGTGGACTCAAAATATCTTCTGGTTCCAAGACCATGTTTTAACTCATTACTTAACTCCTGTTTTTTCCAACCATCTCCAGCAGCCTTCAGCCATCGCCACCAGCCAGCAAGTTGGAACCGACAACATGGAAGAATCCTGTTGGCACAGAACAGCAGGTGGCGGTGCGGGGCAGTGGTGGCTGGAGGTGCTTGGGAATGTATCCACATGTCCCAAAACATATCTACGCACACATCATTAAACACAAAATACATATTAAGAGCACAGTCCAAATATAGCCCACATTTTCTGTGCAAGTTATCGTACCCCACACATTGAAATCGGCTAACATGTGCTTCAATTCAAGCCTAAAGAAAATTGAATTTTCATGCCACATCAACGACGGCAGATTCATTTTACAACACCACATATCATCCATAAAAGTACTGCTCAAATCAGAGAAATTTTCTCCTTGCTAAGTTTACTTGGCACTACAACATCACTTTCTTAACCCCAAAAGTAAACTCAAAAGAGAAACAAGGTTTTATAATACCATAACCATTTCTTGCATTTATAGCTTCCTCTAATTGACATGAAGACTAATTCGAAAAGGAATTTTAACACAAGATATTGTTTCATTGAATGGCTGTTCACAAGAGAGTAAGAAAATTACCTTTCCAGATTTGTGATCAGGTATGCTGAAACCAAATGCCACTTTTGTAGATGAAAAGACATCATTCAAAGTTACCTTGGTTGAAACCTGCAGACAAATGGCCTTTCAAGTAAACTATTGCATCATGCAGCAGCATGCCAGATTATAAAACACCAGATGCAGTTGATATACTTGATCATAGATTAGGAAAACTGACAAAGAAAATGATATTGAGAGAAAGGCAGGACATCAATCTTACATTTGAATAGGTATCAACTTTCAAATCCACAGTTGTATTTCCAGACTTATGTTGAGTGCTTATATCACCAACAAAAACATCATCTCTCTTTACACCACTAGCTGTAATCCCCTGCAAGTGTATTCAGAATAAAAGTCCTCAGAAAGTGTAGATGGTATTTTTCAATAGTAAAACTTCTAAAGAAAAACGAGGTGCATGCCACGGGAAAACTAATGCACTGTTTCAGGGGGAAAAAGTGGTCAGAATGTAGGGACTGAAGAAAACCAAAGCATCAGAAAACACACATTATCATTACAATTGGAAAGGGGGGGGGGGGTGATGGAAGAGAGAGAAAAGCTCTATGATGATTTTTAGTCTTCGATGACTACTTAAAATACTTAAATATATGACCAATACCTTGCCCATCATTCATCACGGTTCAATTAACATGTAAAACTATGAGATCAACTCATCAGATAGAAATAACGATAAAGATGTTCAAATTAAGGAGTATTAAATTGTCTTGATATTATGAACCACAATAGCTGAAAAGGATGGAAGAATACCAGTCCACTAGAACTTGGGATAGATAGTAAGATCTTCTGGTCATAGTTGAAATCTTTAATCAAAAGATCTGCAAAAGAGCATTACAAGCTGATGTGAACGAGCTCTCTTGATTTTATCCAGAAAGGACAACAGCATTAGCAAATTTCAGAACTTGAAAGGTCTCCTCATCCAAAGATATGAAAGAACTTGCGCACATATGAATTATTTTACATCTTACCTGAATAACAGGACATCTAAAGCTTATTATTTTTAATACTTACATAAATCATTCCCAGCTGAAATGCAAAGATGATATTAAGTTGCCGAAGCACAAATAGTTCAAACTTAAGCAATTTAGAGCATAAAGAGTTATAGACAACAATGATTCACAACAGTCAAACTGTGTATCCATGTACAATGCAAAACACAAGGACACACAATCAGACATTTCAGCTAACTCTTCTATTTAAATTTCTTTAGCAAACTACATAAGCGACAGGCATATAACTTTAAATTTCACTAACAAAAACAACAACTAAGTTACTGCAGGTTGGAATCAAACTGAACTGTCTCATCAAAACACAGAATTTCATTAAATTGTCACCACCGTTCTTTTACATGTATTTTCTGAGAAGTTTATTCCTAGCTTGAGCTTATGGTGGTTAGAATTTTGCATAGAAAGTTAGCGAAGCAATTAACAACTACAAAAGCATTAGGCTATGAAGAAGTCATGGCATAAGCAGATACCTAACTTTCAGGCATCGTTTTGCCCAGTAATAGGAAAAATGTGGCAAGTAACTCTAGCCAATCTCGCCAATACTGTTTACAGCTAAAGAATATTCCTAACCTCGTATCTCTTTATGATAAACAAACCTCAATCAATTCATTTTTAATGCACATTTTCCACTTGGTAAAATCAGATTAGCCATCATACCATGGGTATCCCAGATCTTTAACAGGAAAAATGCATCTCTTTCACCATAAAAACTCCCATAATTACTGGCAAACTTCACTTGTGATTTAATACATTCCCTTCATTTTTTTTCCAATTACTCCACACACTCACACGGTTGCCATTCAGATAACGCAGGATGGTAATCATATAATGCACTAACAATGAGCACCATAGAAACGGCAAACCAAACTTGATAGAAAAAAAACAAATGCTAGTTAATTAACGAACCAAAGTTCAAAGTTCAAATGTTCCTATAATCTCAGTAAAGAAGACGAACACAGAAGTCAGATGAATTACAATCATACTACTGCAGCATTGAACATTTAATCATCTTCTGTACCTCTAGCACGTCGTCCAATATCTGAAAATGGCGCTGGACTGCTGCCCATCTCTTTAAAACTCTGGTTCTTTCAAATCGAAATACGATCACAGAACAACATCATATAATCAGTTAGCTGTAATTCTTCCTGTTGAACAGAACTTGATAAAAAAAAAAGATGAGAAGAGCTCACTCACGGTGAAAGTTGTCGACGGAGACGACAAACGAAGCTCCCGGCGAAGCAGGTGAAACGAAACGACGGCAGGGGAGCGGCTGAAAGGTAGGATGATGGGCGAAACGAAAGCCCCCTGTAGGTTTTAGGGATTTAAGACTTGGATGACGTAAGAAATTCTGCTTGTTTTCTTTTTTCGTTTTCTTTTTCCCCAATATTCAGAAGAATCAAAGAATTACAATTGAGGTGTTGGATTTTCGTATTGGCCAGAAACGCCCCAAATTTTAAACTTGTTGTTTTTTCCAGTAATTTTTTTCGATATACATAATTTTACCAACTTCTGAATACATTATTACAAGAACCCACATCCCAATTAAAACATAACAGTTTCAATTTTTAATTATTTTCATCACTTTCATTTTATTTTATTTTATTTTTTTGAAAAAGTAATTTTTGCATTATTTGGTGCAATATCTAAAGGGGTTCATTCTACATCGCTAATGGTGCTGAATATTTTGACATTTTGCCGTTGAATAAATAACTATCTTGTGTTGCTTAGCTCGAGATTAGTTTAGAAGCGTATCGCTGTGAGATCGTCTCATTTCCTACAGTGACTTGATAAAACTTTAGGTAAACCAAATAGCTTAGGAATTATTTATTTATTTATTTATTGTTTTTTCTCGTCTCTGATCTTTCTAATGCAACCATAGTTGAGATATAATTTAATCGTTTTTATCCCCAAAATATATTAATTTACCTCTTTCTTCTTAATTAGTTAACAAATGCAAAATTTGGCAACGAGAAAAATGAAGTCACTGGGGATGGAATGGATCTAAGGTTGCAAAGGGCTCGACTTGCATCGACCTTATGTTCAGCTTGAAAACTCTTAAAGAATTGATTTTGGGATGGTTCTGTCACACTGAGAGTCATAACCTAAAAAAATTGAATTTCAAACAGGAAAAAAGAACAAAAAGAAGAAAAGCAAGAAAAAAAGAGAAGAAGAAGAAGAAGAAGAAGAAGAAGAAGAAGAAGAGATAAGTATGAATCGCATGTAATACAACATTGTTCAAGTGCTTCTTGAAAGTTGAAATTTCTTCAAGAAACACAAACAAATATACAATTCAAGTAATTGATCTGTAGTTAATAAATCCCTTCAAAAAGAATGAACAAAAAAAAATAAAAAATACAATGATAAACTCTTCAAATCGTAGTCCAACATATTTTGGCTAGGGATCAATATGATACAATTTGGAAGGTTTCAAATTCTTGGTAACATTGAAATACTTCAACGTCTTCATCCACTTCTGTGGAGTCTTAAGAAGATGAACCGCAACGGTTTCCGGCCACAGCTCATGCCCGCATCCCGACGGCGGCTCCGGGAAATTATACATTGACCATTTAGCATTGTACCTATTTTTGCCTCTTTTACCCCACCGGATCCACTCGCCGAACACCTTATCTTCCGGCCCGTGCAAATGACTCCTCGGAATCTCCGATTCCTTAATCCACTCGACAATATCCCAAGAAACTAAGTACCCCATTCCGGACATGTAATTCCTATAAGCGTCCATACTTAGGCACGGTATAACAAATCCGTAGTACAAATCTTCCCTAGACAATGGCCTAAGTGAATTCACCAAATTGTTTAGCCTAAAATACGAATCGTCGTCCGTTTTCAACACGTAATGATACGGCGGATATAATGATGATGATGCTAGCATTTCCGGCAAGCTTGAGAAGTAAGCGTAAGTCTTACCGTCGTTCATGTTCTCGTGGCAGTTGAGGATGATGATGTCATCGTACCGCATGATCTCGAGCGCCACGAACACTTTTTGTTCCTCCTTTGTGAGGTTGCAAAACACGAATTTCACGTCGACTCGCGCGTTCTCGGGCGATTGCGTGCCGTAGATGAGCCGCAGGAAGTGTCGTTGGTAGTAGTGATCCGGAAGGGTTAGGATCCCGATGAGGATTCGGAGTTCTTCGATGGATGATGATGTGGAATTTGTGACATTGGAGGAGGAGGAAGAAGAATTTGTAAGGAGGAGATTTTGTGTTGGTGAATCATCGAGGGGTAGCGGTGAAAATGCACACTTTTTGAATCTTAGGAAACTATCGAATCGGATTTCGTTTACGGAAGCTAAGGTGCAAAGGAAAACAATGAAGAAGAAACAAGAAATGATGAAACGCCGGCCGGTTGATGATGGCGTTGACCGATAATTATTTGGCTGCTTCATCGTATCAAAATTATTAACAACGTTGGACATGGAGATATTGAGATGATGATCATCGAGTGTTGATGATGATGAATCTTGTGTGGTAAAAGTGACGGTCATTTGAGAAAAGATTTTGGAGAAGCTCAACGGTTTCTTCAATCTAAAGCTTTGGGTTGGCTATTTTAGACTTTCCATTCTTCAAGAAAGGTGTATGAAAAAGTGCTTCAAAATGAGTAAATATACAACAAACCATCACACTATTTATTCCTTGTTGTTAGTAACCTTTAATTCCTTTGTACTCTTTTCCCCTAATATTCCTACATTATGCGTGTAGGTAGGTAGTAAATGATGCTGATTGAAACATTTCTAGTCTATTCATTCTAATATAATTGTTCTGTTACTTGTATAATTCTTAATTTAACAAAAATTTTGGAACGGAAAGTATATAAAATACACATTTTTTTTGACATTTCAATTGATGGCACCCACTGATTATGTCCTTCGTTTTGAGAGTTGTATGGTGTTTGAAGCATGAAAGGCTAGTCAACTGAACTGATTGAACATGCAAAAAGTGGAATCGAGCCTAACGTCAACTCCACTCAAGTTCATATTGGTCAACGTTTTGTAATAATTAGGTATTTTGGCACGATTTGTTTTCTTTTTTTTGAAAATAATGGAGCTCTATTGAAAATTCAAACTAGTCCTAAATACGTTCATGTTACGTATATGAATCCCCCATGCTTATGTTTAAAGCCATTGACCTGAGAAAATCAGCATTTTTGCCTCGATCAAAGGAAACGTATCATTCACATGAACTTTGCTCTTCACCATATGGCTTTTTTTGTTTTTGTTTTTGTTTTTTTTTTTTTAATACAAAGAAAGGGGAGGCTTAAAGCCTGGGATCTATGTTATTAATTACATATCGGGGATATAATATCCCAATTACATCATTAGCGAGCCACGATTTCACATTCAGAGGAGTTACAAACCATTTCGTGAATCTCGGGTTGATGCTTTCCAAGCAATTGGTTTCCCTATATATACGTTTGATTTGCACTTTCCAGTTCTTATTACGCGTATCCCTTATGCAATTGATAATTATAATCCCATTATGTGCTATTACTGACGATTGCTTCTAGGTGAGCAATTGGAGAGCACAGTCAACTTTTAGTAAAATCTGCTTATGACCGGACTCCCATCCCATTATTGGAGTCCATAGAATATATATGCCCCAAAGCTCTGCTCCCGTTATGGATGTGCTACCAATGTTAATAGTAAAGCCGCCCAGCCAAGCAGCAGCCCCCTGCCGCTTCCATGACATGGCTGTATTTATTCAGTTTTAGCTATCCATCAGGGGACCCATCCAGCTAACCATTCTCACTTGCTTAGTTTGACACACATCTCCCAACCTTCTTTCGCCATCAAAGTACCACCCTTCTCGTCTTCCTGAATTGGGTTTGTATGAAAAACATTTTTATTTTAGATTTAGAATGTGATTCAAAAATGTGATTTAATAAAATAAAATTATTATTTATCACTATTAAGCCATTTCCACCACCGCCGGACCACTATGCATCTTTCAATGCCGGACCATCACCAACCGCTCCATATCAGGGGCGGAGCTAAACCCCTACCCTTAGATGGGGCAAAACTACTACATGTAAATATTACTGGGTCAAAACAATATTTATTTTGAAGTTTAAGAGTAAATTTTTAATTTTAGTAATACATTAGGGGTGTTTAAAAAATTTTCAGCTGGGACAATAGCCCCAATTGGGCTCAATGTGGCTTCGCCACTGGTCCATATTCCATCCAGCTTGGCTAGAAGTTGGCTGGAATTTGGCCGGTGCGGCGGTGGCTAGCGGTGGTTCGGTTGTGGAAGGTGGTGATTATTGAAAATTGTATAAAATAAATGGTAAAATAATTTTTAAAAAGTAAATAAAAAAGTTATAGGGATGGTATTATTTTTTTCTTGGTACTTTTGTTTAACTGAGAATCAAAAAATTTTAAAACCTCCAAGAGATTGGCCATACAGGCTTGCATTTTCCATATAGAGGTAAATCCTTCCTCCAGGAAAAATGATGATCACAAAGAAAGAAAAAATTCTGAAGAAAACACTATGTGTTTGTAAGAATTTTACACAAACAGAAAGAAAGAAAAAATGAATAACAAAAAAGAGAGGAATGATTAGAAGATAAAATCCTGGAGACCTCGCCACTGTTCTCTAGGGCCGCCGCCACTCTTCCGCGGCAACTCAGAAATTAGGCGCTCCCCTTGAAGGCTTTAGGCTCGATCAGGGAAGGCTTTAGGCTTTAGGCTCTGACGGATGGTTGTTGGATTGCCGCTGCTATTGCTGCTATCGCTACCGCCGAGCCCTCAACTCTTGATGCCACTGCTGCTTCTGTTGCTGCCGCTTTTTATACTGCTGCTGACCGAACCCTCCCATTAGACCCATCACCCCCTTACCCCGTCGAAATCCACCCCACCATTACCATTAGAAGCCCTCACCATCAGACCTATCAGAATCATCTCCCCCTTCCCGCCCCACCATCACCATTAGAAGCCCTCCGCACCTCACCATCACCGGCCCTCCATCAGAACCATCATCGCTCTGACCCTCCCGAAACCTTTACATTAGCACCCTTAACCCTTAGCCCTTACATCAGAACCCTTAACCCTTAGGCCCCAACTTTACTGGCCATGAGACCCTAGCTGGAATAGGCCAACAATGGCCAGTAGCCAACCGGAGGGGGTCCTCACTGGGCCTCCACGAACCTTCACAAGTGTTTTCAAAAACCCACTATACCCAAATACCTCAAAAGGTTACTTATTCAAACATGTCAAATTCGTTGACGGTTCTCCGGTGTTAGAGTTTGAAGATGAGGAATTCGAACAACCAATCGCACCTCATAGGCTGAGTTTGGTTGGGAAATTCTCATACCGAAGGCCGAAAATGGACGAGGTGCATAAAGAGTTTCGAAAAATTGGCTTTTATGGCAATTATACAATCAGACTGATGAATCTGCGACACATCTTGATTCGGTTTGAAATGGAAGAGGACTATTAGCGATGTTGGATCTGCACTTTTTGAAATATTGCTGGTTTTTCAATGAAAATATTAAAATGGAAGTCAGGATTTCGGTTTGAGGAAGAACCACCTGTGGTGCCAATATGGGTCTCGCTATTCGATTTGCCAATAGAATACACGCATCCAGAAGTTATTTTCTCAATAGCAACGGCAATAGGCCAGCCTTTGAAAGTCAACACGCCTACTCTGAATATGACTAGACCGTTGGTTGCGCGATTTTGTGTAGAGATTGATCTCACCAAAGATCACCGGAAATCGGTCAAGATTGGTAAGAAAGGAAGGAAGCATGAGCAATTTTTTACCTATGAGCATGTGCCCTCATATTGCTTTAAATGTTGCAAGATTGGGCATAAAGATGATGATTGACGAATGGGGAAGGCCTCGATGCCAAGAAAAGATGCTGGACATGATGTAGATCTGATTGTGCAAAAGAAAGCTTTTAAAATGTAGCCACCAAAAGTGAAGTGAAAAAATAAACAAGGGGAAGAAAAAGCCACTTTGGAGGTGCAAATTTTGCAGGAGCAACCATTAATAGTTAAGGCCATAGAGGCGCACGTTATGGATTCAATGTCAGGATTGACCGCAAAGGAGAAAAATGATACTCTGGTTGATGTTCAGGATAACTCAAACTTGGTTTCGAATTGTCTTGTTGTGAAAGCCGTGCCAAAGCCTGGAAAAGATGCTGATAAAGAAAGTCCATTGCCAAAGCTCAAACAAATTTTCGACCCTACAAGTAATTGATAATGATGAAGCTATTCTGCTGGATGAGAATGATAATGATGTAGAGAATATCTTCACTGAGAGGTTCATAGAAAAACAACAGCCTTTAGTTAGTATGTAATTAGATGCTGATTTGAGGAAAAAGGCTGCAATAGATGAAATTCAAATGAAGGACAACAATAGCGGTGAGCAACAACAGCTAGTAGTTTTTGAATCGATTTTGCATGAAAATGCGATTATGGAGAGTGCTAGTGAGCATATGCGCAAAGAATGTAATCCAGATAAGGGCTTACTAGCAGATGTAGAGGCATGCATGCCGGAAAAAGTAGATGCGAAAAAGCAACGAATAATAGAAAACATGGAGAATTTTTAAAAAAATCATAGCTCAAGTTGCGAAGGGTGAAGAACCTGATTTTATCTTGGCTCGTAAGCAATGAAAAAAGCCTAGTACCAATAGGAATCCGAGAACAAGACGCTCGGAAAAAATAATTATTGTTAGTTATAATTTTTTCTGAACTTTTTTAATCGCTTTGTAAAATGTGGTAAGTTATATGCACTGCCACTTTCTTTTCTTTAATTTCAGATAAATAAAATGGGTCATGCACCCACTAGGCATTGCCTGTTTTGTTAAAAAAAAGAGAGTAAAAATTCAAACTAAATAATCATGTTAAAACAAAGAAAATAATGATTTTTCTTGTTTTTCTTTTTTTTAAGCTCATTCATGTGATTGATAGAACTAAAATATGATTTCGCTGAGATCCATGAATACTCACTCACTGGGTGTAATAGTTTAAATTTTTAGATAGTATTCCTTTTAATTATACAAAAAAATATAATGAAAAAATTATTAGAGGGGGGTGCATCGACAAAAGGAGTACACTCATAGTTGATTTGAGAAACTAATTCCCATTATACGATCTACTTATGTCGCCCTAGTTAAGTGATGAAGTTTAATAATAAATGCAAATGATTTCGCGGTTGATAAGGCACTCATGAAAGATACTAATGCTTCTCACTTCGTTGGTTTATTATTGCCTTTGAGAAAATATTTTACACTTTTCTTTATATTTCACGTTTCGAAGGCAGTAAATTCTAATAGATTTTTTTTTTAGCCTTTTTTCTTAATAAATTCAACGCCAATACTATACTTTTTACAAAATGAATGGAACATCTCCATCCTTATTTAACGTTTTGTAATTTGTACTCAAAACTCAACGTGCATTATTTTTTATAAAAAAAAATAGCCTAAATTTTGAAATTGATCATCCACATTTGGTGAAACACACATTTTGCTCCTCTACATTAACATTTGGGTAAAATGGTCCTCCACATTTTAGTTTGTAACTTTTTTTCTCCTTTGACCCTATTCAATAAGTGCATCCTCCACTCCTTGCCTTTAAACTCCCATCCTGCAACAATTTCAACTAACAAAAATCAATTCTCTCAACACTGCAAAATTCTCTTTCCAGTATTTACTTTTGAACACTCTACGTTCTAAATCATCTTAACCATATTTCCTCTTTCCCTGTCTCATTTATAGTCTGTAATATTGAACTAATACAACAAGATACAATTTTCTTGAACGAAAGAAATATATTATAAACAATGTAACCATATTAAATTGTAAAATCAAAAATATATATTTAAAATTTAGAATGAGCCCATGCATATGATGAAACAAACTCATATTACTCCTTAAAGCATCACTTCGAAACTTAATTAGTACTACTCCATAAACTATTCTCAGAGTTAACCTTAACAAAAAAAAAAAAAAAATTCTTCTTCTTTCTTTGCATACTCATGTTACTCCTTAAAACATTCACATTGAAACTTAGTTAACCTTCATAATAAACTGTTATCATAATTATCCTTTACAAAAAACTCTTCTACTTGGTTTATTTTGTAAACATCCTTTCTCAAAATCGTACGAGTACGTCTTCAGTAAGTTCGAAAAGATTCAACCTGGGTAGAACAAACGAGATAACAACAACATTAGAACACATATATTAGAGAAGTAAAAAAGAAAATAGGGTCAACCACAAGCCAACAGAGACAGACTACATATATTACATGCATTGAATCTAAGTCAGCCACATAAAATATAAAAGTAAAAGACTCACACTCAAATGAACATGTAGGGAGGCCGAGATTCATTAACTGCATTCTCCATTCCTTGCTGAGTAGAGATTTTTTTTGTGGAAGCTTAGTATCATCTCTTTTGTTGCATACATAAGAAAAATGTTGTGTTATTTCTTGTTATGGTTTATCTCATCTATGTGGTTAGAATATAAATAGGTTGGGGTTCTTGTGGATGTAATAGTTTACTTTTGTCTTTAGGCATTAGCCTCTTTGTACTAAAAAAAGTTTATGCATAAATCATAAATTGTAATATGACTACTTTATTCTTGACAGAGAGAATAAACATATTACCGCCTCTGTCAACATATTACTGCCTCTGTCAAAAAAAAAAAAAAGTCCACATTGAGTAGGATGAATCGACAAAAGGAGTACTGTACACCTTCATCATTCATGATCGATTTCATGGGGGGAACTAATTCTCATTACTCGATTTACTTATGTCGACCTACTTAAGCAATGAAGTTTAATTAGAAATGCAAATGACAACATGGTTAATAAGACACTCATGAAAATGTATTGATACTTCTTATTTCACTGGTTTATCATTACCTTTAAAAAATTATTTTAATCTTTTCATTATATTTCACATTTACGAGTGTTTAAATGTGGAAATATAACTGTATCGCTGTTATTTGTCGGCCGGGAGAGGGGGGGAGTGGTACAGCAGAAGGTGTTCCTGAAATTTCTATGTTCCGTAGTAGAGGAACTCAATTAAACCGCTAGGTTGAATGTTGCTAGAAGCACCCCACGGCAGCGGCAACGTCAAGGGAGACATTTACGAAAGAGAAGATATCAATTTTTTCAATTTTTGATTTCTCCCTTAAATTTTTCAAATATTAGGGTTTGGAAATATTTATAGGGTTCTGTTTTTTATCCAACGGTGATTGTAAAGAGTTATGAATGGTTATGATTAATTAGGTTAGTCAAGTGTTCGAGTTGCCCATTTTTTTGGATTAAAAAACACCTCCAAGGTTTTGTCAAATATCTAAAATACTCTCAATGTTTGAAAAGATACCTAATACATCCTTTGACCATGGGGTTAATTATCAGAATGACCATCTATATGGCGAAATGATGATTTATGATAGTGATGTTAGCATTCTTTTACGTTTTAAGACACAAATACCCATTTTTTACCCTTAAAGTTTTATTCTCTTTTGTAAAATTTTACTATTTAACTCTTTCATCCCATAGACTTGTTGAATAAAATACATAAAACAGAGAAAACTCGACCAAAATTATGATATAATGGACACTCTTCAAACAATTCTGCTCAAAGCTATTGTCCGAAATCAATTACTTATACGGTTGAATAACTCATGACTCCCCAGAGAACTTATGTTGTCTCTAGCATAAGACATACAATTCTTACTATGACACAGTCAATGCAGAAAAAAAGAAAACCTGAGTGATGTATACCATAAAACCACCTGGTGGTCCCTCCGATATTTTCACCAATCTTTTATAATTGATCTCAACGGCATCTCTATAAAACCCACAGGCCCTTTCACTCTGTTGACAACTTGTCATTCTGCTCTGTTTTATACATCCCCTCCCTTGCTCCACCAATTCTCTCTCCTCTCTTAGCTTACTGTATAAAAATGGTGGTCTATCCGATTTACTTCGGTTCTTTCCAGAAACCCGTCATGGTTGAAGCTCAGCTAGTCCCTTAGCCTTCATCCAAGCCTTCACCCACTTTAGAGAACAACGAAAACCAAGACACTCAGGAACAGGCTAGGTATGCTCTGTTTATCTCTTTTCTATCTTCTTTTTTCTTCTCCGGACTGTTTTTTCTTTTTTTTTTTGAGGATCTACTATATTGGATACGATGGGGTGCCGATTGATAGGGGGTGCCGAATCGGTTGATGATCTATTATATTGGATACGATGGGGTGCCGATTGACGGGGGTGCCGGTTAAAAAATCATGAACAAACAAAAGAAGATAGAAAAGAGATAAACAGAGCATACCAAGCCTGTTCCTGAGTGCCTTGGTTTTCGTTGTTCTCTGAAGTGGGTGAAAGCTTGGATGAAGGCTGAGGGACTAGCTGAGCTTCGACCATGACGGGTGTTTGGAAAGAACCGAAGTAAATCGGATAGGCTACCATTTTTACACAGTAAGGAGAGCAGATCGTCTGTCCAGGGTAGCCCTGTCCACCCCTGTCCAATGGATGATACGACGTCATTTTGGTTAAAATTTGCATCCACAATTTTTTTTCCTCTTTCTTTTTTTGCTTTAATGTTAAACCGCTCATATTTCACAACCAATCATGAAAATCCCTTCATCTTTTGAACCTTCTAAAGCTCCATTACTTCATATATTTCACAACCAATCAAGGACTCAACTACAAGTTTTAGTGATAAAATTTGCAATGTTTGGGTATCTATCACACTGGATCCACAAAAGTCATCCGTGTTTCGAATATAAACATCAAATCTGACTCTTCCTCTTTCAAATTTGGGGGGATTTTTATTGTTTGAAATCAGATCTGATTCTCTCTCTTTCACTATTCCGATTGTATGAAGATAAAGCCTACCATGAAGAAAATTATTATTGGGGTTTTAGTCGGTTCATTTCCGGCCATAGATGCCAACATATCTGATCGTTTTTTATTCTAGGAATAATTTTTACAATTAATTTTTTTCATCTCTGTTCCGGCCAATGAAAATGATGCTAGTCAGGGGTTTTTTTTTTGTTTTTTTTGTCTTGAACTTTTTGTAATTTGGTGCTCATCAGAGGAAACTCAATAACACAATCCTTTCCACGAACTGGTATCAGAACGACCATCTATATGCCGAAATGATGATTTATGATAGTGATGTTAGCATTCTTTTATGTTTTAAGACACAAATACCCATTTCTTACCCTTAAAGTTTTATTCTCTTTTGTAAAATTATACTATTTAACTCTTTCGTCTCATAGACTTGTTGAATAAAATACACAAAATAGAGTAAACTCGACCCAAATTATGATATAATGGTCACTCTCTAAACAATTCTGCTAAAAAATATTGCCCGAAATCAATTACTTATACGATTGAATAGCTCATGGCTCCCCAGAGAACTTATGTTTGTCTCTAGCATAAGACATACAATTCTTACCATGACACAGTCAATGCAAAAAAAAAAAAGAAAACCTGAGTGATGTATACGTAAAGCCTTTGGATAGCTAGACTCCTCTTGCAAAGAAAAATAACAGCAACTTAGGGTTCTAAATTTCGGGAAGAATTTTCCTATTTCGTCAAAACTAAAAACTAACTAAAAACGTCTATGCACGAGTTTATATACACATCTGACCAGTCTATTTCAGCTAAGGCTCTACTTACAATTTTAGTCTCTAAACTACTATAACATTAACCAATCAGTACAAAACTTCTACAATCAAAATATCTGGAAATCAGATATATGAGAAATCCGATTTACTTCATTAAAAATAATGCACATTGATTGTTTTTTAGCCTTTTTTACTATACTTTTCTACAAAATGAATGGAATGTATCCATCATATTTGATGTTTTATAGTTTGTCTCATAACTCAATGTAGATTATCTTTTTTACAAAGACAAAAAAAAAATAAAATTAAGTTCTTAAATCGGTCATCTACATGTGGTGAAAATATATATTTTGGTCATCTACATTAATATTTGGTTGAAAATGGTTCTCCATATTTTATTTTGTAACTTTTTTTTTGGTCCTTTGACACTATACAAGAAGTGAAATCTCCATTCCATGCCTTTAAACCCTAACCTACAACAGTTCCAACTAACAAAATGAATTCTCAACACTCTACAAAATTCCCTTCCCAATATTTACTTTTCAACACTCTTTATACTAGATCTCTCACAACCATATTTCTTCTTCCTCTGTCTCTTTCTAGTCCACAATGTTGAACTAATACAACAATATAAAATTTTCTCAGATGAGAGGAGTATATTATAAACAAAAAATAATAATTAATAAAGCGCAAAATTCAAACTATATATTTAAAATTTGGAATGAAACCACATGCCATTAGGGACAAACTACAGAGATTATATGCATGGAATCTAATTTAGCCACATAACTTATAAACGTAAAAAGAATCATACTCAAATGAACTGGTATGGAAGCCCAGATTCAATGAGTGCATCCTCCATTCCTTGCTGAGTCAGGATTGATTTGTGGAATCTCAGTATCATTTCTTCTATTGCACACAAGAAAAAGGTTGTGTTTTCTTCTTGTTATGGTCGATCTTAATTTAGTGGTTAGAACATAATTTGGTTGGGAGTTCTCGTGAGTATAATAGTTTAGTTTTTGTTTTTAGTTATTAGTCTCTTTCTTTGTACTAAAGAAAAGAAGTTTAGGTATAAATCATAAATTCGAATATGACTATTTTATTCTAGACAGACAGAGAGTGATACTTATATGTATTGTACACTCTTTCTTTACAAAATACAATTTCATTTAAATAGCAACCCTTTCCTTCTTTATTATCAAAATATTACTACGTCCGTCCAAAAAAAATTATCCATATTGAATTTTGAGAAATATATTGTTTTTAATAAAAATTTAAAAACTTGTTGACTCTTTTTTTTTAAGGATAGAACGAGTACAATAAACCATAATATTGCCTTTTGTATTGTACTTAAGAAATAAATAATCCCTTTAGCTCAAAATACTTAACCAATTTAAATTTTCATTTTTAGTTCAAATTATACTAAAAGTGAAAATTCACACTTGATAATCATTTTAAAATAAGGAGAGTAGTGATTTTTCTTATTTTTCATTTTTTAATCTCATTCATGTGATTCTTGGAATTAGAATATGATTTGGCTGAGACTCGAGAGTACTCACTCAGGGGGTGAGCTTAAAATTTTAGATTTTAGCGTTTTTAGTAGTACAAAAATATAACAAAAAATTATTAGAGTGGGAAAGATCGACAAAAGGAGTACACTGTATATCTCCATGATTGATTTTATGGAGAAACTAATTCTCATTATTCATCTATTTATGTCGACCTTGTTAAGCGATGAAGTTTAATAATAAATGCAAATGACTTTGTGGTTAATAAGGCACTCATGAAAAAGATATTGATGCTTCTCAGTTCGCTGGTTTATTATTGCCTTTAAGCAAATATTTTTCCTTTTCATTTTTCTTCATGTTTCGGAGGTTGTAAAATATAATCAATTGTTTTTTACCCTTTTTTTCCCCACAAATTCAACGTCAATACTATACTTTTCTACAAAATGAATGGAATATCTCCATCGTTATTTGATGTTTTGTAATTTTTACTCGAAATTCAATATGTATTTATTTTTTATACAAGAACAAAAAAATTAAATTTCAAAATCAGTACCTCTAAATTTGATCAAACACACATTTGGTCTTCTATATTAATAATTGGTTAAAATTAATTTGTTCTCCACATTTTAGTTTGCAACTTTTTTTGTCTTTGACATTGTTCTAGCAGTTTGTCTATATTTGTGGTCAAGTTATAAGGGTATTTTTTAAATAAAAAATATTTTATTCTCCAAAAGTATTTTCCATAACAAAATAGTAATATAAATATTAATTTATGAAAAAAATTAATTTATAAATCAATTTATATTAGTCTATAAATTAATATAAATATTAATAAAAAATTAATATTAATAGTAATTTATAAAAATAAGAAATAATATTAAATTAATAAAAATAATTTTTACAAAATAAAATTTGTTATAAATATTTGGGTAGTGTTATTGCCAAAACATAAATTAGCATCCAAAACAAATTATTATCTTTTTGACAAAATTATCCTTATATATGCAACTCAATAACCTTCTGTCTACATGCCTTTTTTTGTTTTTGTTTTTTTTTTTTTTTTTGTGAATTCCTATCACACGAAATTAAAATTTTGAGTACCAATTTTTTTCTCCCCCTCCAGAATCTAATACGAAAAGCAAAGAGCTCAAGTAAATTTATATTTCGACTTAAAAGAAAGTTATTTTGTGTTGTCTTCACTCCCATAAGCAACATTATATTATTAGGATGATCATTTTAATTGTTACTTTATGCTTTAGTTTTCAAAGAAGGTTGTAGACATCTAATAAAAAAATATTTGGATTATTTGGTCCTATATCAATGACATAATCGTGTGAAATTATACTTGAGGGTTTTGTTGAAGATAAAATCATCAATAAAAAAAAGATCAGAAAAGTTGCAAAGTGCAAACATATTTAAAATGGCACTTGCGGCAATCTTTTGTGCAATAAGATGGCTATTGGATAGTTTTCCTTGCCTTGAAATATGGTAGGAGCATATAGAAATTAAAAGTTATGAATTACGTTGTGTTATTATGAAAGCGTTCTTTTGTTATTTTTTATTGAGAGTTCATATATTGCAGTAAGAGTGTTTGAAATTTTATAATTTGCTAAAAAGGATATGAGAAAGTAGCTCGTCACTTTGTTGGAAGGAAGAAAGGGGTTGGAAAAAGAGCAAAGTGTGGAAATGTGGAGAAAGAGAGCAACCATTTGATTTGGAAGAGGGTTATTTTTGTCATAAAGATAATAATATGTTTTGGATGCTAATTTATGTTTTGGCAATATCAACATCCTAAATATTTAATGTGAATGTCCACAAGTCAGAAGAGTTATATAAAGAATCAACTGTTCAGAGATAATATTTAATTAGATATTATCATAGTTAGATATTATCATTATTTGATCTTATCATTGTATCTTTGCCTATAAAAGTAGATCAGTATTCACAGAATAATATGGATATAAATTCTCTCTTTCTCTTTCAACTTATTCTCTCCCTATTTGTTCTTCTTCTACAGTTTCATATCTTTACTTTTGTAAAAAAATTGATTTTTTTTTTCTTTACTTTTTTAGTCCATATTTTTTAACGTTAACCCGCCACTATGAAACTTTTTACTATATGATATTTACTCGAGTCAAACCAAGATACCAACTTTTTAACTCTAAAAATGGAGACTTCACCTCCATTTTTCATTTAACATAACCATAATCTACGCCGCGATAATGGCCGATAAAATGTACATCCAATAAGTTGAGATTCAATAAAAGTAGTGATTCAGCCAAACAAAATTTAGAGTTGACCTTTTTGTTGTGATTTATGAGAGTTTTCTGAGTGAATCAGATGATGCTGCTGATTTTAGATCCGAATGGGGGATTTGGGGAAGAATGATTAGAAAAAAGTGAATTTAGAGTTTTATGAGATAAAATGGTAGAACAAGATTAAAAAGATTAGAAGAAGAAATCAACGAAAAAAGTAAAAGAAAAAAGAATTTTTAATTTTTTTTTTAAAATTAATATTTTTGGTTGTCCCGCTGCTTAACATCTAATCTTTCTAACTGAAATATGTTTTTTCTGATAGTTTTCACGGCGTAGATCATATGAAAAATGGAGGTGAGATTCATATTTGGAGGGTTAAAGAATTGACATCTAGGTTAGATTAAAATGTAGAAATTCTATAATGATAGGATATAGGGTTAAAAAAAAAGAGTAATGATTTTTTTAGGAAAATTTGCAAGAAAAATATATAGGGAATGAATCACAATCATCCGGAGTTAACCTTACTTTTACGGGTATATGTATTTAAGGGTTAGGGGATAGTTAATATTTAGACACATCATTCCTCTGTTAATTACAAATAAATTCTTTTTTTGTATGTATCATTATTCAAAAAATAAAAAAAAAGATAAAAAGGTAACCAAAATGATACTTTCAAACAATAATATTTCTTATTTAATATAATATTTTATTATTTTTTTGCAATTTCAATATTTTTATTAATTTAATATTTTTAATTCAATATTTTTTTTTGAAAAATAAATATTGTTATTCCAAAGATACCATTATTGACTTAACTCTATGGTCAAACCGGTAAAATAGTGACAAAAGACAAAAAAAGAAAAGTTACTTCCTCTGTTTAAAAAGTTCCTGTTTGAATTCTCACTTTTAGTTCAAGTTATAAATTTGTACTTTTTTTGCATTTTTTTTTTGTACTCTTTTATATAAACTTGTACTCTTTTTTTTGTTCTGTAATTTTAAAAGAAATTAAATGAAATTGGACAAAACGAAGGATTCATGCATATGAAGTTGAATAATTTGGTCATCGCGCATACGTACGTACAACGTAGTACTAAATCAATCAGTATGACGCGTTCTCTGAAGTGATTAGTGATAATTAAGTTTAAATATTATGTCAAACCTAATTAAAACTTGGAAGCCAAGTAGTTAATTTAGAACTGGATTAAGGGCATTGGCATTAAGCACGTGGTCAGCTGTCTAATTTCATAGTTGGCACTCCTTGGATGCTTTTGCCAGCCCAGAGAGAGAGAGAGTGGCCCCTGTCGTAAGTAGGCGTATTTCATTTTCTATATCATTACGGCTACGCTGTAAGGTTGTTACTTGGTACGCAAGATTTAATAGTAAATTTGAAACAAACTTCCCCGTTCAATTTTTTTTTTTGGGTTAATAGTGGTTTCCAATTTACCCGGTGTGACTCGAATTTGTGACCTATTGAAAACAGGCGAGACATCTCACTATTACGCTGTACCTCATTGTCACTTACCCGATTCAAATAAAAACTAGTCCGGACATGATTTGTCCGTGGCTAATACATTAACGACTATAATATAGTCCGTAGGTTTTAGATCAATAATGAGCCGTCAAGACTTAATTCTTATTATTATTGAGATTTGAGAGTTTTAAAATAATACTTCTTTTGTCTCAAAATTATTGTCCAGTTTGGATTTTTATTTTTAGTATAAATTGAATTAAAAGTGAAAATCTAAACTGAGTATTTGGTTAGTAGTTTATGGTAATCTAGAACTTGTTGCTTTCGCAATTGAATCCGCTGTGCTATATAGAATACCCTTTAAAGTTTAAACAAGTACTGGTGCCACATTTTTTTGCATATTGCGGTGTGTTCACCGTCGACAACAGTGACTAATCCCTTCGCTCATGGTAGGCATCTCAATGAATGGGAAAATTGGCGAAAGGATTTAAGGTTGCTCCATGTCCATGACGAGGTTCGAATTCGTGACACACTTTGTTCTCTAATTCAAAAGATTTAAGGTTGTTAATGGTAGGCATCTCGATGGGTGGGGGAACTGGTGCCACACTATGTTCTCTAACCCATCTTAATTTATTATCAATGTTTGTGCTTTTTTAGGTCAAATCCGTGAAGTGAAATAGTAATTTTTTTCCCTTAGTTTTGTTTAGAACTCTCAACTCCAAACTTTTTAATTAGTTCACTGTCGCTTTCATCATCATTAACCGGAATAACAAAAGAATGTCTTCTTTCTGACCAAGTCAAAAAGATGCTATAGTTTGTAATTTCGTATCTTTACATGAGACTTGGAAACCCTTCTCAATAAGGAACAAAACATTTAATTCTTCACACGTTAACTTCTTTATTTAGGATTACTGTGCATTAATTCGTGGACTGGTACTTCATCTATGATCTATCCGTCTTATTTCCATACTTCAGTCTTTTAAATTAAAATAGTATTAAAAAAAAGAACTTTTAAAATGGGACGTACGGAGAGATATCTTACAAACAAGGCTCTTTGAAATTTTAGAAATGTAATGCATGACAAAATATTCACCAATTAGCGTGCGTGTGATCATGACCTGGTGTACCATAATTCAATTTTTGTTTTATATAAATATTCCATAATTACATAAAACTAGAAATTCCTCTCGTGTACCTTAGCTGGAGCCTTTTCGCGGCGCATAAGAATTTGTTCTGTTGACGATCGCATGGAAGTTCCTCATATTGTCAGTTTAATATTAGGATATCTGCCCTATACGACTTTTCCAAGTATAAATAATTATATACTCTCTCTGTTCCATAATTATTGTCCAGTTTGAAATTTCACTTTTAGTACAATTTGAACTAAAAATAAAAACTTAAACTGGACAATAATTATGGGACGGAGGGAGTAATATATATCCATATTCCATAGTGAAGCTCAATACGTACTTTGTTCTTTCCAGTCTTTTTTTTTTCTTTATGGTTTCTCCGTTGTCAGAGTGAAGATTAAAAAATATCAGGAAGTAGCTCCTCTGCTTCTTAAAAATGTATAACTTTCAAGTGGAGACTTTTATCACAAATTTGTACATATAAATGAATATTCAATATATTTGGATCCAATAACGACGAAGATACCTTTTCTCATGATTTACAAAGACCAAAAGAATTCCAAAAAAAAAAAACTCAGTCGTAGTATTTTTTCTAAGAAAACTTTCTAACTAAATATAATTTCAAATTAAATTACGACATTATTAAAACAACAATATTTATTCAACACAGAAAAATATTAAAGAATTGATCAACTAAATTATTGACCAGCAGCAAAGCAAGCTACAGTCAAGTCGTTACCAATAATCATCATCTTGAATCTGACGCGGTTCTCCTTTTCCCCACGCCTCCTCATATTTAACCTCCCCAGCAATTTCTTCCTTCCATCGCACAAATTTCCTGTTCCATTTCAACAACTCCTATAAATAATAAGACTTTAATCATATCGACCCCACTTGGAATTATAATCCACAAAAAGCTTTTCATACTTCATCATCATTCATCAATTCCTTTGTTTTGATCTTCATAAATATCTTCATATCCAGATTTGATTCATTCATTCTTTAGTGGGTTCAAGGAAAAAAAATTAACAATATGGCTAAGGATTCCTCCAACAAGAACTGGTCTTTGTTAGGCCGGCTAAGAGGGGCGGTGAAGAAAATCAGAGTTTTATTGAATTTTGATCTGAATCGGTTCAAGCTTGCTTCTTTGATCAGCGGTGCTTCATTTAAACGGCAGCAGAAGCGGTTGAGCTTCAATGATCGGCCGGGATTGACGGCCTTTGTGGACGGCGGCCAGGATTCTGATTCAAATGGTTCCGGTGGTTCTGCCGGCAGGGCTTTACAGAGGACCATAAGTTGCCCGTCTGATCAAGAGGATATTGATAAGAGAGCTGAGATGTTTATAGCTAATTTTTACAAGCAGCTTAAGATGGAAAGGCAGATTTCTTTGCAGTTGAGATATACTAGAGGATATAGCTTCGATTCGCCGTCTCCGTAAATATGACGAACAGATTGAAGAAAATTTTGATCCAAGCATAGATGCTCTGCTGCCGGAAACAGGGGATTTGCATATTCTGTTGATTTTTTTTTTTTTATAAAAAAAAAACAGAAGTGGGGACTTCGAAAAGTTTAAGATTTGTTCGCCGGTGGAGATTTCGGAAATGACGAGGTCGGTTAAATTTGTGTTAATGGATCTCTTCCATCTTTATCAAAGGGATCAATCGCCATTGCAACTTGCAAATGAGTTCCTGGAAGCTCAACGAAAAACAAATTTGATTATTTATTGTTGATATTCCAATATGCAACTTTTCGGTATTGATTTTAAGTTTTTTCCCCCCCTGATTCGTGATTGGAGTTTTGTCAGACATCTTGGAGATGGAATATGTCTGTTCAGTTTGTTTCTTCTTTTTCTAAGGTTTTTTTTTTTTTCACAATTTATTTCTATCTTTCATTATGAAATGCGGCCAATATGGTTGGCAAAAAAACAACGGGAGGAAGAATAGAACAAGACAATGAGACTAGTTCTGTTATAAAGGTTTCTGTTTGGTTGGTTTGTGGTTTGTGGTGTGGATAATAGCAAATTAGCTATAGTTTTCGGTAAGAACTACTGAGGAATTGATGTTGTCCTACCATTTTCATTTGGTGTAAAGTAAACGACGCTGGTTAAACACCCGCAAGTGTTGGAAACATGACTTTTAAAGAATGAATTGGGAAAAAAATTCACAGCCTTGACAAACATCTCCTTGTTCTTTCTTTCTTTCTTTCTTTGTTTTTCTCTTAATCACAAGCGATAATCATTCTCTATCAATCAACCAACTGAACATAAGATTACAACGACCTAAATCAGACTATTAGAGTAGCCCGTATACACTCCCTTCTAGCCACAAAGAGATTAACATCTCCCAAGTTAATGTAGATTTACTAGCTGCCAGTAAACTTGAACTACTAATTGCTTCTTAACAAACAAACACTTACAACTACTCCCACCGGTCCTTAGTATAAGGCAGTTTGATTTGTCCTAGGTTTAACCTATTACATATTTTTAATTGGCAAAAAAATCTTACAAATATTTAAGACAAACTCAAAATGCCTTATATCAAAGACCGGAGGGAGTAGTATGTACTGATTCGGTGGTTTGTTTCATGGGTGGGTTTTACTGAGCATTGGTGATTGTTTTAAGAACTTTGACTTGGGGGACTTGACGTCAAGTTATAACCGAGGTAGATAACCACTACAAAATGGCCACTGTGCAAGGAGGAGGATGAGTTAGGGGAATCATAGACGATTGGAAACATCATCAAGAGTGGTGTATGGTTTAAGCAACTGAGTAAAGGAAATGAATGACCGTGCCCAAATTCCATTTAGATTAGGAAATTTATTACTGTCCTCTCTTTTCAGACATGGATGCGGTAATGCACCCCAATTACAATTATAAATATGTTCCAGGGAAGAAGAACTCCTTATGATCGTTTATCCTTCAAGAACTAATAAAGCCATAACAAAACTTCGTTTCAATTCCATCATCATCAGCAACTGTTGATCACACATGTCGACCTTCGGATTTCCTTGCTTCGTAGTGGGAATCCGGTTAATGTTTCGTAGGTAATACTCCCTCCATTTCATAATTATCGTTTAGTTTTGCTAAAATGAAAGATTTTTTATACGATATGCAGAAAAAAAAATGTTGATCGTTTAGTATTGTATCTCTTGTTGAGCAGACATAAGTTGGTAGATTTACAGTATTGTACCTCCTGTGTGAGGTAGCTTAGTTGATCGTGATTGTTTAGTATTTTAGGTCTTTGATCTCCTTTATTGTACCAAAAAAAAAAAAGATTTTTTTTAGTCAAAATTAATTATATTTTACCTTGAGCCACCAGATATACTCCTACACAAGTAACTTTTTAACCACAACGGTATTATTTATTTGTTTTTTTTTTTTGTATATTTGTATGGTATCCACCGTCGGCAACAGTGACTAATCCCATTGTTAAACCATAAAGGTTTTATGAATGATGCTTTTTACTATGGACAAAGGTTTTATGAATGATGCTTTTTACTATGGACAAGTGTGTAACTTGATCCATAAAAAGTCAAATCAGATAATAATTTTGGGACAAAATTTTTGAGCAAAGTAGACAATAATTATAAGACGGAGGGAGTAGAAGATACATAAAAAAAACGGCAATTCCATACGACTAGTCAAATTGCCTCACCAAATTTCATCCCGTCGGGGAATACCGGTTGAAGATTCCTAACTAGAGAAGTGTGTAACCTTTGGCATTCGACGATCATCCATTTCAGGGAAATGCATCGAAACTAGCAATGGCGACGATGAAAAGATGGCTGACAGGGCAAAAGAAGAAAGGGAGATTAGTGCAGGAGTCTTTAATAATACTAATCACAGAAAAAGAATAGACAAATTCCACCAAGCAGTTCCCTCCTTGCCAACACAAAAAGTTTCAAACTACGTGAGAATTGATTGTGCGTTCTTGGAATTCAGCTGCCATTTTCTTTGCTGGTCTAGTTTCATGAGGTGAAAGCTCCACTTGACTTCCGTCAAGTAAACAAACAAGAGAGGTACTCGCTCCGGTCCTTATTATAAGGCATTTTGATTTGTACTAAATTTAACTTAGTATATATTTTTATTCGACGAAAAAAATTTTAAAATATATTTTCATATTCATTGTGTTCTCTTAATTATTATGAAACATTTTAAAGGTTTTTTCATCGATTAAAAGTATGTACTAGGTTAAACCTAGGAAAAGTCAAAACGCCTTATATTAAGGACCGGAGGAAGTATCTTTTGATCTTTCTGAGCAACAGGGTTGCTCTGAAGAGGTGATGCCACAGGGGAAAGGGAAAGAACCTCTTTGATGTTCTAGTCCAACAAAAGGCATTAACGTCATCAGCTGACAAATGAAACATAAGTCATTCTTCCACGGCTCACCAACTTTTTTATGCACAACAATACACATGTAATCATTTTCAATGAGAAACTCCATATCTCGTAGGTGCAAGTTATCAGGGAAGAGAATACAAATCCAGATAAAAGGCCACTTTTCAATGAGAAACTACACATCGAAGTTAGCCTCATTGAACAAGAATAAATTTCATCAAAAGAAACGCCATACATATACCAACTAAGTTAAGAGAATATTGTTTTGATTGAAGCATGCAACTACAAAGTTCTAAGCCCTCCATATGGTGCTAGAATAAACTTTGAAAGAGTCTTAAATGATAAAATCCATACTCCATAACACTACCATACCACTACAATTCACCCTCTACAAAATTCCTCCCAATATTTACTTTTTTGTACTCTCTGCTCAAACAAACAGGTACAAAAGCTGTAACACTACCATACCACTACAATTCACCCTCTACAAAATCCCTTTGCTTTTACTTCCTCAAATTCTATTCAATGATTTCTAGGCTTCAGAGGGTAAATAGATGATGGTGATTGTCAATAATAGGTGGTGGTGATGTAGGTGGAAAGGGAATCGGGCAGTAGGGTGGAGGAAGGAATAGATGATGATGATGATGATGATGATGAAGTGGTATGTGGGAGAGATTCTGGAGAGTTAAGCAAAAGGCAAAAGGAAATAGATTTCTCCTCTTCTTTCTTTTCTTTTCCCTTTGTTTTTTGATTTATTTGTTATTATTTTAATTTTTTTATTACTATATTTTTGTTTTGGGTCGGTTGGGAGAGAGGATTTAATTGAAAGAAGATGGGATCAAATTGGGGTTTTTTTTTTTTTTTGACTAAACTTCCTAAACTAAACTTGAAACTAAACTTCCTAAGAGATTTTGGGGGGATTCTTTTTGCTGGGACGAATATCCAATGAAGATGCCTGGATGACATCGAGCATCAAATTTGTCTCTGGAAGGACTAGGATCAACTGCAAAGGCGAGACAGCCAAAACGTCTCAAATGATCATATTGAGGTGGCTTGCCATGCAGAAGTTCAAAAGGAGTTTTCCACTTAAAAATGGGAGAAGGAGTGATGTTGATAAGATATGTGGCAGTGAGTATTGATTCACCCCAGAATCTCTTAGGAAGTTTAGTTTCAAGTAGCAAAGATCGTGCCACTTGAAGCAAATGACGGTGTTTACGCTCTACTACATCATTTTGTTGAGGTGAATAAGGGCAAGTACGCTGATGAACAACGCCATGAGCAGCAAAAGGAGACTGACATTGTTCATAACAAATTCAGAGCCGTTATCAGTCCTAATGATCTGAACAACAACATGAAATTGTGTTTTGATAAGCTCTAGAAAGTTGGTGATCAAAGCAGCAACTTGAGTTTTGTATTTAAACAGAATGGTCCAAGTAATTCGACTAAAATCATCCACAATCGTCAGGAAAAATTGACAAGCATTAAGAGAAGGCTGTTTGTAAGGACCCCAAACATCCATATGAAGTAAAGAAAAACACTTAGTACTCTGAATTGTACTTGTATTAAAAGGATTTCGATGCTGCTTAGATAAAGGACAGATTTCACATAGAGCAACATCATGATCAAATTCAGTAGATGAAATACAAGAAGATAGCTTCTTCATTACATAGAGCAACATCTAAAATCTAGAGTGCCAACAATTGGCAGTCTTTATTTCAATAAGATTCCTTACAGAAGAATACAATTCACTATTAGCAGGAAGCCTTCTAGCTATAAGCATATAAGAAGCATACAAATGCTGAGATTCTTGAATAGCTTGGTCAGTAAAGGAATATGGATGTATGGCATACAAGCCTTGAATAATTCGACCAGCAGCTAAGATTTTAGAAGTGTGAAGGTCCTGCAGTAGACAAAACTCATCGAAAAATTGAAAGAAGAGTTTGGAGTCCTTGGCTAATTTTCGAACAGATAGCAAATTATATTTGAGACATGGAAGATGCAAGCAATCTTTCAAAACAAGGTTATCAGACAATCTAGCATTTCCTATGTGAGTAACAGACTTGATACTTCCATCAGAAAGACCAACAGGTGTGTATTTTTGAACAATGTGGGAATTGAACAGAAGATCAAGGAAGCCATTCATGTGTCCTGTGGCTCCAATATCAGTGAACCAAGTGTTTCTATTAAAATAATCAGGCTTAGGACTAAAACGGGAAAGGATAGTGCTACCTGCAAAGTCTTGAACATGGGCGAAGTTCACAGTGTTGGTTACATCTGCAGGGCCCTTCCCTTTCATTATCCTGCCAAGTTATTGTTTCTGCAATGATTCCTTCCCAATCAGAAGTCTTGTTATCACCAACTTCCAAAGGTGTCTCAGCAAGATTGACATTCACCATTCCAGTGCCTTTCTTCTTATCAGGATAGCCAATAATCTTGTAACAATTCTCTTTTGGATGACCATCTCTTGTCCTGCTTTCCATTGATCTTGACATTGGAGTCTTTCTTCCAGTTAGTTCCCTTTGCCACCATTGCTGAATGATCAACAGATGTTGCAATGCTAACCTGCATGTTCTTTTGAGCCTTAAGCAACATTGAGTAAACACGATTAACATTAGGCATAGGATCCATCATAAGTATTTGATTCTTCTCAGCTTCAAATGCTTCATCAAGCCCCATAAGAAACTCCATAGATTTATCTTCAATAGTCCTTTGCTCAATCAACCTCATGACTACTCTCAAAGCATCAGTAACTCCTAATGCATACTGTGCAGACTGAGAACCAGTAATGAGAGCCTTAACTGGACTTTCACAATCAATATTAGGTCGAATCTGTCCAAGTTGATCCCTCAACTGCTTCAATTTCCCATAATATTGAGTAATAGACAGATTCTCTTGCTTAATCATAGCTATCTCACGTTTAATTTGGAAAAGTAATCACAAATTTGTAGATCCATACCTCTCACTGATTTCATTCCAGAGATCTTGAGCATTGTTGATATACATAAACTGATTGACAATATCTTCAGAAATTGAACTGAGGATCCAAGAGATTACCATATTATTTACTTTCTTCCACTTACAATAGTAAGGAGAGTCATTTGCAAGCACAGAGCAACTTCCATCTATGAACCCTAGCTTGCTTTTGGCTTCAAGAGCAGTGATCATCGCTGTCTTTCAAAGCAAGTAGTTGATATCTTTCAGAGGAGTCGTCACCAACTTCATTCCCGGGTGATCCGATCCATGGAGAAGCAATTGCTCTTCAAGTTCCTGATTAATCAGCCTCTGATTGTTCAAGAGACACTGATCTTCAGGATTCGCCATCAGACTCAAGAAAAATTTCGACAATCAAGAAAGAAGGAAAGGCGGAAAGAAATCACAATCAAGATAGAATAGCGGAAGCAAATGAGAAAAGAAAAGAAAACGAGAATTGAATTCAGTGTAAGGATCTTGGTCAGAGCAGGATTAACTTGCTCTGATTCTATCTAAGAAATCAGTAGACAGGAATAAAGAGAAATCGACCGCCATGATAAACCTAATTGAAGCTTTTTGAGAGTGACTTGGGGAAGAACTTTCTCATTAATAATTAGGAAGATATGTATAGAGTATTTATAAACTAAATCTGATAAAGAGCTTTGCTAATCTCACTAAGCTGTACAAAATTAACAAGACTAAGTCATTTACAAATTCTACGTGACAGCCGGTGACTCTAACATATTTACAGAGTCGGTTGATGCAAGTTGCAGCAAGGAAGAGCTCTCTAGAAGCTTCTGGTGCGAGTATTTACAACTGGATCGTTCTGGAATTCCGTCATGTGAGTGTTGCCCAAGTAAACGTGGAGAGGAAGAAGCTTCTGTGCGTGCTGGTGCACATGAGTTGCTAATGCTCCTGTATTACAGCTGCTGACGTGGCGGGATGATGTTGTTTTTCGACCGTCAAAGACTGCAATAAACATGTACCTCATGGTGACATTTAAGTATACGTGTGATGAAGCTTTCCTCTAGATTTTTTTTTTTTTTTTTGAAACAAGCTTTCCTCTAGTTTGAATAAAAAAAAAAATAGCACATTCATGATAATAAAAGAAAGTAATTTTCCTTGTAATCCAAATTTCAAATAAGTCTCACATTATATAGAATTCATTGGGAGACGGGTATTGGCCACGGTGCAAGGAATGAGGATGAGTTGGGAATCATTGATGTGGAAACAGCGTCAATAGCGGTGCACGTAAAATTTAAGCAACTGAGTAAAGGACGCGACATTTCCCGAATCCAATTTAGATTTAACCAGCAATTCACTATATGTATATATATAATCCTATCTTCACACACAAGGAATCGGATTTGTCACGCACCCAATCATACCACTATAAATATCCCTGTGAAGAAGAAAATTTTAACATCATTCATCATCGTTCAAGAACTAAAACCCATAAGAAAATTTTTTGTTCTAATTCCATCCTCATCATCAATTGTTAATTCAACATGTATCAATTTCTTTGCACTGTAGTGGCAATCTGGTTAATCTTTTCGTACGTGACCCAAGATATAGCAAGCAGCAGCGATTCCAGTATTTCCAATCAAGTCACCTCACCGAAATTCGTCCCGTCGGAATTACCGTCGGCGTTTGAAAATTCCTTAGAGAAGTGTGTAACCCTTGCGTTCGACGACCATCCGTTGTCCCGGGGACCGGCACCGAAACTAGCAATGGTGACGGACGACAAGAAGAAGTCGGTGGACTGGGATTCGATTGTTTGTAAGGACATCCTTCGAATGGTTAACGTTTACCGTCGGGATAATGGTTACTTGCCGAGTTACTACGTTGAGGCCTTGGAAAAAGTTCCGAAGTTCAAGAACGACAAGTATGCCCTGAATCGGTTCCTTTGCCGGATGGATCCTCACAACAACTACTTAGGTGTTCCTTGTCCTGATTTGTTTTCAGGTATCACTTGTAATGTACTCGAAATTGTTAGGCCGTGATTTTTGTTGAGTGTCCGAATCGGTGGGCTTATAGCTCTTTGTTTATTGTAATGACAAACTTATTATTGTTGCAGTTAGTTCTAGCAATATATACGTTGCTTTTTTGGTGATAAGGAGTACGTATTATGTATGATTCTCTTCTTCATCATGTTTAATCAATGTTGCTAAGAATCATGCTCATGCTCCTAGTATCACTCTTTATACACGTATTTCCTCAAAAAAAAATTAAATTAAATTAAATCATGCACTAAGTTTTCCTTTGAATCGAGCCACTAACTCAAATCATATATAATAGCCTTCCTCGCACTTATTTGTTTGGTTTGATGGGCTTTCTCGCAACACATAAATAATGCGTATATGGCCAACGAACGCTTGCCACCAGAAGATTTTGGGACAAAGCATGACAGCAGTCAGCAGCCTGGCCTAGGTCTATAATACAAAATAGAAGACGAATAAAATCGTTGACAAAAACTAACTTCTATATATTTTTTTTTTCTAATAACATACATATGCAATTGCTTTGTTGGTCTAAAAGAATTAGCTCTTTCATTTCTGTAACATGTTCACGGTGGATATTAATATGACACGAAATTGAAACTCCATTCAATTTGTTAATTGATTGCATTCAGAAAAAGAAGACGTGTGTTTATCAACCAAAAACTACCAAAATGTTGGTTAAATGTATATATAGAGGAAGTTAACTGTTAATGTAAGTTAGCAAATCCTTAGCTGAGAGAGTACTTCATTGTGTCAATCGCTGCACTATCTAACGTAGGGTCAGTCAACTTGACCCAAAAAGACGGGTAATTGAACACATGAAAATATTTCAGGTGTTATATCTCTTTCTATTTGGTTAATTTGTGGCACAAAATCTTAGGGTATGCTTCGATTTTTTTTATTGTGTATTTTTAGCTGTTTTCATTGAAAATGTGAAAATATATGATTGAATGACACATTTATAAACAAAAAAAAAAATCTGAAAAAAACCAACAAAAAGGAAAACAAACAGAGTTATAAAAAACCAACAAAAAGTTTCCATTCATAACTTGCGATAAAAATAGAATTGAAGTCATGACATTACGATTGTAGTCAAAACACACTTGAATCTTATGATCCGTTGGCACTTTCATCCAAACGGAAGCCTTTTAATTTGCACCTCAAAAAGGAAATCTTATGATCCATAGGCTTATTAATATGAATCACTTGTTAAGTAGGGTTTCATATCTCTCTGTCTCTCTCTCCACTTCCGCCGCTTTAACCCTCTTCCCCTTTCTTTTTCTCTCTCAACATTCCGTTTCATCGTTGAGTGAAGATTTCCATTTTTTTTCTTTCTCCTCTATTGCTCTTCTATCCTCCATCGCCGCCTCTGCGCCTCTATTTTACAGGTCTTCTCCACCCACTAATTTGTTTGTTCGAACCTGGTTGGAACCGTCGTTGTCTGCAGGTGGTTTACTTCCAGTTTCCAGCAGGGCTGGAGAAGATGGTGAAGCTCCAACATTTAAAGAGTTTTCACGGTTTTCTTATGATCTGATCTCATGTGAAAAAGCGGAAGAAATTTTTATGTTTCCCGCATTTGGACGAATATTATGGTTCACGAGATTCCTCGTTTGAACTTTGGAGCTTTCTTGAATTCCTAGCTAAATTTTGTTGACGACCGGTGGAAGGACCCAGCCCGTCTAGTGGTGCACCATCGGAAATACTGAAGCCACGTAGATGTTGCCGGGGAGGAGCCACGGGAGGTACGCTAGCCATGTGGACTTTGCAGGTCCGGCCAGTCTTCGGGCGGTATTCCATTATTGCTGTGCAATTACGCCAGAGCTACAAGATACGAACAATAAATTATTAAGTTTTATGGCAATTATGAGTTTACACCGAAATTGTAATTTTTATAACATTATAATAACGAGAGTAGATAGATACTCTCGACTAGAATACTGTTTTTGGAGTGGAGAGCTAATTATATTATTCTACCAGATGTCCCAAACATACGGAACTGAATCTCAAAAAGAATTAGTCGATAGGGCAAATGAAATTACAATTTTGGTGGAATAATCCATCACCTTATACGTACCCCCTCCGGTAGTACTTTAATTAGTTCAACAAATATGATACTGTTTTTGGTTGTTTGGATGTTTATTTTGTCATGGGCATAAAATTCCATCAAACTTCTCATTTCCATGCCTTTTTAGTAATTTAGTGTTGCGGTTTCATCTATCATTTTTTGGTGCAGATTTTACTTTGAGACATCAAATCCTCAAATTTGGATGCATTCGGTTTCATTCATTTTGAATTGTTTAGAACAGAGACCAAAAATTAAAATAAACTAAATTCCATATCATGATTGTTAATCACAGGGCCACATAAGTAGACAGTAGCCACTAACCAACTCAAACTTATTCCCCGTCCCAAGATTTGAAACGTTCATTTATAGTTGAACTGCTACATAGTGCAACCTTAATTTCTTTTTAATGTTCTTGTTACAGAGGAGGATAGAGGCTTAAAACCAAACCAATACTTTCGTTGGAGTAAAGTACTTCAAAAATATCTTGCTCCTTAGTGAAGTCGTGCTTTCAAATCACGGCTTGAATAGTGAAGCGTCAAATGTCTTATTTCGTCGACCGGATCGTCGATACACTTAACTCGACGAGAAAGTCGACTAGAATAATTCATTTTGTTTTTTCTTTAACCAATTTCTTATTTACATTTTTTACTTTCTCAGCCATTATGTTTTAGTTTATTCACTAATTTTCAATTGTGACTATTAGACGCCTTCAATTTTTGTGAAGTTCTCTAATTAGATGATAAATTCGGCGCCATCCGCTCTTGCTTCCTTGATGCAGCAAGGAGTTCATCAATTGAAGTATAATAATTTTGACACAGTAAGTCTTACTATTTTTTTTTAAAAAATAGTTTTTGGGATTGCATGTTAAGTTTTTCTTTTTGTTGATTACAAAAAACGATAAGCAATTAGAAAATTTGGTGCATTACATAAAGTTCGACAGGAAACGGGTTGTCATTTATTAACGGAATGCAACACTTTTACCTACTATATATATTACATGTTATATTTATGGGAACTGAAATTTTTATCATTTTAATCAAAACTATTAAGCTAGTGTAAGCAATGAAATCGTAAAGTGACAGATAACGTAATATAGGTTTGACACATAAACAGTACTCCCTCTTTACCTTCTATTGAAGAAGACACCGACTTAGTTGAAGGATTTTTGTTAATTTATTAAAGTAATGGCAACCGACATACACTAGTAAGTTGGTTCGACACTTCAACGTATACACGCACTTTTAGGACAATATACCAACCATGTTGCATTCCATTACATACAGTCTAATAAGTCTAATTAGTGGATTTTCTTAGGCATTTACGGATTAAATATCGTATAAGGTGAAATGATATTTAAAACGGAAAAAGCTAGCTATTAATCAGACGGGGTTTACGTGGATAAATAGAATTGAACTCATGGCAATCTGATTGCAGCCACAAACTCTAACCACTCGAATCTTATGATCCTTTGGCATTTTCACTTATATATGAAGCCTTTTTGTACCTATTAAAAGGAAATCTTATAGCTTCAATTCTCTTATGAACGTGAATCACTTGTTAAATAATAAGGGTTTTCATCTGTTTCTTCTTTCATCACTCCCCTTATCTCCTGTCTCTCTCTCTCTCCCTCTCCCAACATTCCATTCCAGTACTGGGAGAAGATGGTGAAGATCCACCATTTACAGAGTTTCCACGGTTTTTTTATGATCCGATCTCATGTGAAAAAGCGGAAGAAGTTTCATGCTTCTCACATTTGTACTAATATTATGGTTCGAGATTCCTCCTTTGAAATTTGAAGCTTTCTTGAATATCTAGCTAAATTTTGTTTGCGACCGGTGGTAAGACCCAGCCCGTCTAGTGGTGCACCATCGGAAGCACACAAGCCATTTAGACTTTTCTGGGGAGTACTCCGGTCAGTCATTGTGTGGTTCCCGACTCCTGCCGGGCAGGAGGAAGTTTACAGAAATCCAATTGGATCTGACAGCATCAATTTAGCATGCTTAGAAATAGAATTATGCTCTCATAACTGGCTGATTCTAAGATTTCAATGTATTTTTCTTTTTGAATGAAAAGAAAAAAAAAATCAGTCAAACTCATGTTGTTATCATTCCTTACTTATATTATTTGATTGCTTTGGTGAATAGTGGTTGTTACCGTATATGAGATTCCCTTTCTTCATCATGGGTAATGCTAAGAATCATGCTCTTCTTATGACCTCTCAGCGGTTATTTTTTCCCCTCAAAAGATAAAATTAAGTCATGCCCTTGTTTTGCTTTGAATCAGATTTCACCAACTCAACTTACATGGCCTATCAACGTTTTTCACCAGTTTTTGCTTATAACAATGATTGAGACAACAACTTAAAATACTACCTATGTATAGACTATATTTTTAGGGACGGAAAAAGGTACTCTTAAATTTGTAATACAAAGACCACAACGTGTTCGAGTTGTATAAATTAATGAGTAACGTCTAATGGTAAATCATACAATCGCATAGACGCAGGTTATTATTTGCAGTAATTGTGCAAATTAATCATCGTCACTAGAAGGTTGAATTTTCAAAATGATTGGGTCAAAAATAATTTTAAAATGCTAACTAGAAATGGACTAAGAACATTGAGGTTGATATTCATGATTTGTAATACAGCAAAATGAAAGCAGCTTAATTATAAGGTGAAATGAGAGTTGGAGATTAGCAGCTAAGCTATATTATTAATTGGATGGGATCTACAGGGAAAAAGGATACTAGTACTACTCTATCTACGCGCGTATGCTTCTCTTCGTTCATGTATATGGTACTCGAAATTGAAGTTTACTAACTGAAACTCATTATCAACTTGTGAAACTCATGACATTCTGATTTCTGATTGTAATCAAAACTCTCAACACTTGAATCTAATGATCCTTTTGCGCTTTCACTCATATGGAAGCCTTTTAATTTGCACCTCAAGAAGGAAATCTTTTTAGCTTCAGTTCCATAGGCTTACTAATGTGAATCACTTGTTAAGTAGGGTTTCATCGTTCAGTGAAGATTTCCATTTTTATTCTTTTTTTGCCCTTTCTTGTTCTATGATCCTCCACCACCGCCTCTACGAATACACATAAGCTTCGGATCTCAAATTGCTGAGGTCTTCTCCGTTGTTTGGTGTGAGGGGATTTTCACTTTCCAGCTGCTGTACTGGATAAGATGGTGAAGCTTCACCATTTACGGAGTTTCCACGGTTTTGTTATTATCCGATCTCGTGTGAAAAAGCGGAAGAAATGTTATGTGTTTCTAACATTTCGTCGAATATTAGGGTTCAAGATTCGTCGTTTAATCAGCTTTCTTGAATTTCTAGCTAAATTTTGTTCGTGACCGGTCATACGACCCGTCAAGTGGCACATTTATGTTAAAGCCTGGAAAAGGTTCCACTGATTCAAGAACGATCCTTCTGGCCTACTGAATTCCATTGCCGGATGATTTCTCAGAGCAATCCTTCTTCGCTGGTCCTTGTTGGAGCTGTTTTATCAAGTAGTTGTAGCTGTTTGTAATTTACTTCCATATTTATTGTAAAAACATTTTATTGAAATTACAAATAAAACTGATATTTTTTTTGGTTTATAAGAGCATCTCCAACTATTACACAATAATTTATACTGTAGAAATTGAATATTCTAAATATTTTTATATACCAAAGTTATTCGCGCTCCAATCTAATACACCAAAAGGTCTAAATATGAGATATTTTAGTTTGAATTTTATTTTAGTCATTGATTAAAATAATATAATTTGGTATATTTTATTTCTTAATGCTTTTTATTTGATTCTAGAAATAAGAAGTTTTTATAATATTTTTAAAATATTCAATTTTAATAGTGACCAAAAATAAATTTTATTTTTAAAAAATAAAATTTTATATTCAATATGGGTTTTATTTTGTAGATCTCAAGAACATATTTACTATGATATAACTTTCACAACATAATTCATTTTATAAGTTTAACTATATAGCAATTATATATTTAAATCAAAATAAAAATATAATGCACTAAAGATAGTGTATTCGACAATTTACATCAAATTTGAGGTAATACTGCTATTGCACCAAAATAGTACACCGATTTGTATCTTTGTTAGAGTGCAAACTTTACAACAAAATTGGTGTTTTAATATCTTCTTTGGAAATGCTCTTGAGAGATAGTTCTATGTACGCTTTTGTTTTTCATCGTGAAGAGCATAAATTTAGTATGCTTAGAATTATGCTCTGATAACTCTAGCTGGCTGATTCTAGGATTTCAATGTAATTTTCTTTTCTTTTTTTTTTTCTATAATTAAAAGACCTTTTGTTTAATAATCAAACTCATGTTATTATTCCTTATGAGGTTGGTTTGGTGGGTTGACCATGCTTACAATGAATAGTGATCCATACATGAAGTTAGTGGAGTTTTATCTTTTTTCCCTTTCGCAAGGTGTTTATCGTTGCTAATAATTGTGATCAAAACCTTGAATTATTTTACTATTTTCATCTCAAAATTATTGTCCAATTGAATTTTTATTTTTAATCAATCAATTTACACTTATTGAAAGCAGTTGACACAAAAGCCACGTGACAATTCCATAAAAGTTATTTTCCATAAAAGTTATTTTCCTGCCTAAAATTCAGAGACAATACGATGTAATTTTAGCTTAATAAGAGAAAGGAATCCCATCTATTTAGGCATAAGATTAAAGATACTGTAAAGTAATTTGATTTGAAGAATCAATTATTATTTTCTCAAAATTTTCTATCAATCAGATTCAAATAAAAAATATCATCAACAATTTATTTCCTCTATCTAGAAATCCGCTTTAGAGAGTTCATCTTTAATTTTCTTTTCATAGTTGCATATCCTGTTGTTAAATAACGTCCTCCTAAACATTGTTTGGACAACGGCCTGGGCTAATAAATTAGTTCAAATTATACTAAAAGTGAAATCTCGAGCTACATAATAATTTTGGGGGAGAGAGAGTACAATTTTTAATTATGCACATGAACATGGAAATAGCCAAATATTAGTTATTTATACTTAAGAGCCAATTATAGTAATTATGAAGACTTCATTAACACTAACTTATGTACCCATATATATTAAGTTGTACTCTCTGTTTTAAAATAGTGTGAATCAGAAAATAAGTCTTTGAACTATTCGGTAATCTCAATACAAGTTATCAATCAAATTTATTTGTAAAACAGGTCACCATACTAAGCAAAAAATCCATCCGAGATCATTCTGTTAATTTTGGTCGTTAAATAGTGGCGGAAATCTATTTTTCACATGCTTTTGGGTTCATGGTATTTTTGTCAATTTTTTATTTTTAAATTTTTAATTTTGGAAAAAATTAAATTTTTTTTTCAACAATTCTTCTTCTTATGCTTCCTAACTTGTATATGCTGGTATTAAAATTTATAGATTTCAAAAATTAATTTAACTTTTTTGATTTAACTTCTAGATTATAATTTCTTTTTTTAAAAAAAAAGGTAGAAAAATGAAGAAGAAAAATTTGAGTTGAAGTAAACATGAAAATTAATAGTTTATCATTTTAAACCAAAAAAGAAAATAAAAAATTAGCAAAGACAAGTTGTTTCTTCTAGATTATTTGATTATTTTCAACTCAATTTAATCATTTAATTATTTGTTTTCACGTTTACTTCAATTTGAATTTCTCTTCTTTATGTTTTTCTTCATTTTTTTTTATAATCTAGAAGTTAAGATACAAATGAAAAATTAATTTTTAAAATTTGATAGAACCAACATACACAAGTTAGGATGTAAAAAGGAAGAAGAATTTTTAAAATAAAATAAAATAAAATATTAATATTATTGAAAAAAAAATACAGAATTATGAAATTACCTCTGGCCCCAAAAGCATGTGAAAAATAGTTTTCCGTCATGATTTAACGTTCAAAATAGCTTTCAGCTAAGAGAAGTTGTTTCGCCTAAGTTATTTTGGGTGCTAATCATGATAGAAAGTTATTTTTCACATGCTTTTGGGTCCAGGGACAATTTCATCATTTTTTTTATTTTTTTTAAAATATTAATATTTTAATTAATTTTTCTTTTACAAATCTTCTTCTTTCACTTCCTAACTTATGTATATATTAGTACTAATATCATTATTAAATTTCAAAAATTAATTTATCATTTGTATTTTAACTTCTAGATTATATATAAAAAAAGAAATATAAAGAAGAAAAACTCAAATTGAAGTTAACGTAAAAACTAATAATTAAGTAATTCAATCGAGTTAAAAATAATTAAATAACTTAGAAGAAATAACCTGTCTTATATAATTCTTTTAGTCTTTCCTTTGGTTTAAAATGGTAAACTATTAATTTTCATGTTTACTTCAAGTCGAATTTTTCTTCTTCATTTTTAAAATTTTTTTAAAAAATTTATAATCTAGAAGTTAAAACAAAAGTTAAATTAACTTTTGAAATTTAGAAATTTATACTATCAGCATATACAAGTTAGGAAATATAAGTAGCCGAATTGTTAAAAAAATAAAAAATAAAAAATTGACAAAAATACCCCTAAACCCAAAATCATGTGAAAAATGGATTTCTATCACCATTTAACGGTGAAAATTAACAGAATGATCTCGGATGAATTTTTTGCCTAGTATGGTGACCTGTTTTACAAATAAATTTGAAAAATGACCTGTATTGGAATTACCAAATAGTTCAATGACCTGTTTTATGGTCCACCCTTTAAAATAATTGTGTGCATATTAAATCTTTAGGTTTATACTAATTTTAGCACAAGTTTGAAAATTTAATGTAAACTTTTTTTTTTTTCTGGAGACAGTGGAGTAGTAACTAGTATTTAATCAGATTTTAGATCGATCTATATACATATGTCGAGTGACCTTATTGTTTATATTTTATAAACATGGTCATGTGTACTCACATAACAAGATTGGTGACTCAAATTTTGAAAGTTAAGTTGCTCATATTTTCGGTCTATTGTAAATCAATGCTGAAAATAGGTGTTTAAAGTCTCAGACGAATTTTTATAAAGTTTCAGATAAGGGACGGCAGTACATAAATTCCACATAATTTGGGATAATAAGTCAAATACTTTTGAGTAAACATTGTACTACATATTTGAGAATTGATAATGAGTCTATAACTACTTCATAGACAAAATTGGACTAGATTTTCTTGTACAAAAAGACCAGTATTTTACCTTTTTCCTTTCCATGTATAAAATGGTTCTCATAATGGTGCTGAATGGAAAATTGGGAAGGGGTAGGACAATTGGAAAGAGGCGTTACGGTTACGCGGCTTACGCCGATCAAATTGGGTTTCGGGTTCTGATTCGGGTTCGGATCCGTTATTAAGAAGTTCCTCTTTCATAAGCCCTAATATCTCTCTCCTTTGTTTTATCGCCCTCTTAGACATACCATTCCGCCGTCGTTTTTGTGCCGCTCGCGATTCACTGGTCAGCCGCCGTCACTTGTAGAACAGTCTGCCGGAATCGAGATCGGATTCGATTGGGAAACGAATTAACCGGAGGATTCTCTCTGTTTCTGGCTGTGTTTGACGGGTAGAAAAGAGGGGCAAAAAATGGCCGGAACTAATAAAGCTTCGCAGCAGAAGCCGGAGGAAGAAGGCGGTGGTGTCAGATGGTATTTCTCGAGGAAAGAAATTGAAGAAAATTCTCCGTCAAGAAGAGATGGGATTGATTTGAAGAAAGAAACGTTTTTGCGCAAGTCATATTGTACGTTCTTGCGGGATCTAGGCGTGAAGCTCAAAGTCCCCCAGCTAACAATCTCGACGGCGATTATATTCTGCCACCGGTTCTTCCTCCGTCAATCCCATTCAAAACACGACCGGATGATTATCGCCACCGCTTGCATATTTCTCGCCGGAAAGGTTGAAGAATCTCCTCGCCCTTTAAAGGATGTTATACTTGTTTCTTATGAAATCATTCATAAGAAGGATCCACAAGCTGTGAAAAGAATCAAGCAAGATGAGAAAGTATATGAAGCCCAGAAGAGAATAATTCTGCTTGCTGAGTTTTCGGTTCTGGGTACCCTTGGGTTTGATCTTAATGTGCTTAATCCGTATAAGCCACTGGTTCAGGCAATGAAGAAATTCAAAGTTGGTCACAATTCATTTGTGCAGGTTGCTTGGAATTTCGTGAATGATGGGCTTCATACTTCTTTGTGCCTGCAATTTAAGCCCCAACATATTGCAGCTGGTGCCATTTTTCTGGCTGCTAAGTTCCTCAAAGTAAAGCTTCCGTCATCTTCAGGGGAGAAGTTTTGGTGGCAGGAGTATTTTGATGTCACTCCTCGCCAATTGGAGGAGGTTAGCAACCAAATGCTGGAACTGTATGAGCACAGCAGGGAGCCACAGCAGCCTTCTCTGCAGGCTAGTGAAGCAAGTGGCACTCCGCCGCCCGGTGCAGTTGGCCAGTCACCTCAACCACAAAGGCTAAAGCTGGACAAGAACAGGTTGAAGGCTCAAATCGAGAAGAGGAGGAAGTCTCAACCAGATGTATCTCGAAAACCTGATGTTATTGACGATGATGACCTGATAGAAAGAGTATTGGAAGATGGAATTGAATTAGCTGCTGAGAGTGAGAGCAAGGCCAAACCTACTTGAAACAAGCAACCATTTTGGTAATGCGGAACAGAGCAATCGGTCTCTGAGGTTGAACAATGGCCAGCGCCGATGGTAGTTAGTCCAATTGACAAGTTAGTATAGGGAAACAATGGGAGCATCACGAAGGGCACTTACTTGTACAAGAGAATCACGTTTAGCCGTCCCCTCTTGAGTATGTGAAACACTTAAGTTTGTACATATATAAAAACCTGACTTTGAGAAATCTTTTAATCAATGTACAAAATCTCAATCTTTTTCAGTTAAATGCGTCATAACTTTTTGTAGGATCATAAACAGTGTAGTTGCAAACATGACCCCAATAACACTACATATAATTTATGTCTCGCACTGTGGATTTATGATTGTGAAGCATAATAAAAAAAAGGTCGAAAGAACATAAACAATATTATGTATCAACCAGGACAAAATTGAGGGATCAAAATGAAAAAAGGCATGACAAGCTACATTATATTCTTGTGCCTTCAGGTGTCCAGTACTGCCTCCAAAACCAGAACTTCACTGTGAAAAGTGTCTCGCAAATGATGGAGCAAAATGAGAAGCAGCGGATGCTGGTGGCTGGATTTAGGATCTAACAGCAACCGTTCTCAGACTTCCAACCGCATGAGTTGGAAGCTGGAAAAAACTTAGTCTGAGTATCCCTTTGACAGATTATGATTGGATGGGTCCGGAACATCTCCTGCCGGAATTTCATCGCCCTCAGGATGAGCTTTAAAGAATTCCAAAAGCCTTGAGCGGAAAACTTTCCTTAGCTAAAATATCTCACTTCAAGATTTTCCTTTCCCATCGGTCTGAATAGCTTCGAAGTTTAGAGAAATATGAAGATCAGGCTTCATACAGCAATTGAGCGGCTTATGTACAAAGACCTTCTCTACCTCAATCGCCTCAGGCAAAATAAATTTTAGCTGAGCCAAACGACTCTGAGTAAACCTGATGTTAGTGAATCACTCTATTTGGGGACTGATGTTTGTAAATGTCGTCCTTGAGCCCTTCATCAAGAAGCGTGATTGAACAGTCCAAACCACTAAAGAGTTTATACAGTGTTTCATTGATGAAAAATCGATGGACTCCGTTGATGAAGAATTATGTGTGGAATCTATTCTGAAAGCTGGAGAGATTTGATACGGAAACGTAATGCAAGAGTTTGTGCAGGTTTCTTGTTCCTCCTATATAACTAGTACGTAAAGGATTCTGAAAGTAAATTGCCTTTTCCCGAGCTTAAAAGGACTTTCCCATTGATCTTTAAGGTGAAAAAACATTCCCTATTCGATTAGCCAAATTCACTACTATAAATTCTCTATCTTCACATGGATTCGGATATTCTAGGGAAGAACAGAACTCCTGTAATTAACATTATAAATAATGTAAAATTAAAGCACTTCTGTAATCGTTCATCGCCTCAGAAATTATATATATGGACTTCATTATCACCCTTAAATTGTTTTGATCACATGGCATTAAGAATGTCAAACCTAATTCTGGGAGTCAACTTCATTCCACTGTTGTGCTTTGCAAACCGGACATTGATTCGGACAACAGTAATTGAAACGCCGACTCGTTAGAATTGCCACCGGTAGTTGAAGATAGATGGGAAAGGTGTGTAGTCCTGGCCTTCGGGCATCCATCTTTGGATAAAAGGGTGGTGGATTGGAATCCGATTGTTTGCAGGGACCTTCTTCGAATGGCAAGAACATTGGTCCATTCATGAAGAATATCCTAGTTACTACTATAAAGCCGTGGCAAAAGTTCCAAAGTTCAAGCTTCAAGGACGGCAATTTTGACGTAGATGAATTTCATTACACCTGTTTTTGTATTTGCTGCCTAATAGCATTTTGGTAATAATAAGGAATATATATCTGTATGATTTCATTCTCTTCATCATATGCTGTATGACCTGGTAAACAAAGTGCATCCATGCTTAATGGCCTAGGTTCAAAACTCCGTTGTAATCTATTTAATCTGTCACCTTGATGTCTTGAACTTCTTTAAAATAGTAGTACTATCATAATTCATGTTGTTTTGTAAACTAGTGTATGAGGTTTATTTTCCCTAATACAGTACGTAATAGAGTTGAGTCAAAAGCCAAAAGCCAAAAATAACCCCAGCTAATTCCATTCTTTCTATCTGATGTTGAAAAATTTGGTAAGTGGTGTTATCCAAATCCAATTAGGTTAAGGAATATTTTATGTTACTATTATTTTTATTTTTATTTTTTTGTTTTAGATGAACTATCCTAGGTACTCATGGATTCATATTTTAGGCAACCCAATGAAAATTATAAATATGTGCCAAGAGAGAACTGAAATCGTTTGAAGGCGATATAGAGAAACAGAGAGATGGATGGTAGATGGTATTATTCCAGGAGAGAAATCGAAGAAAATTCTCCATCAAGAAGAGACGGAATAAGTTTGAAGAAAGAAACGTTCTTCCGCAAGTCATATTGTACGTTCTTGCGAGATCTCGGAATCAGGCTTAAAGTCCCTCAATTAACGATCGCGACGTCGACTATATTCTGTCATCGGTTCTTCCTCCGACAATCACATTCAAAGCACGACCGAATGACCATAGCCACAGCTTGCATGTTTCTTGCAGCAAAGGTTGAAGAAACTCCTCGCGCTTTAAGGGATGTTATACTCGTCTCATACGAAATCCTTCATAATAAGGATCCGGAAGCAATGAAGAGGATTAAGCAAGTTGAAGCAGTTTATAAAGAGGAAAAAGAGAAGCTTTTGGTTAGCGAGACATTGGTTATGGCAACTCTTGGATTTGATCTTCATGTGAGGCATCCATATAAATACCTTGTGGAAGGAATGAAGAAATTGAAGATTTCTCGGAATGAGTTTGCTCAGGTTGCTTGGAATTTAGTCAGCGACGGGCTTCATACTTCTTTATACTTACAATTTGAGCCCCGATTCATTGCGGCAGCTTCCATTTATCTTGCTGCTAGGTTCCTCAAAGTGGATTTCCCGTCTCATTGGTGGAAGGATTTCGATGTGAGTCCAGCCCAATTGGAGGAGATTAGCGATCAGATGATGGAACTTTATGAGCAGAATTCTGGGCAAATACCGCAATCTTCTCAGGCCAGTGAAGCAGAATGCAGCAGTACCGCCGTACGAACTCCGCCACGGCTTCCTTCAAGAGGTCCTGGTAATACTAATGAAGAACGTTACAAGGATGATGAAAGAGGATTGGGAAATGGAGTTGAATTTGGTGCTGAGTATGATGAAAAGAGAGAGGCTGAAAGAGAAGAAAGCTGGTCCAAAACTACTTCAAACATGCAACCAATTTGATAATGAGAAAGGAGTAACCAATCTCCAAAGTTGAATACTCGCAAGCGTATCAGTTGTAGTAGTAGTCCAATTGACAAGTTGTTGTAATGTCTTAGGGTCTTAGCCATTTTCCTCCTTTGTATAACATGAACAAGCAAAACAACGCCTGAGACTTTTTTATATTCATATACACAAAAATTCCGGCCCTTCCTAATTTGATAAAGTTTCCGGAAATTAATATATTAATGTATCTTGAGTCGTACTACTTAAACAATCTCTTTATATTGAAATACAGGAGTAACTAATATTAATTCAACAAAAATACAAAAAATTCCTCCGTCCCGAAATTATTGTGCAGTATAAATTTTTATTTTTAATTCAATTTGTACTAAAAATGAAAATCGAAACTGAAAATCATTTTGGGAACAAATGTCTTTACAAGCAGAAGGGAATCAAATTTTTCTTGCCTCTTCAGAAGTTCGAAAGGAATAGTTGCTTCATCTATCTGTATAGATGGAGATGAATCCACCATACACTTCATGTCTTCGATGTCGGCCGGATTCGGATCCGTAATGTACCAAATTAAGAATATTCAATTGGGGGAGACCTCCAAGTTCATTGTTCAAAAACTAAACCCAGAAAACCTTGTTATAATTCCATCACCATAAACTTATCAACCACAAAAAAAAAAAAAATGTCCCTCTACACATTAGTTATATGGCAACCTTGATTAAATCAGCGATACTTTTTCTCTAGATAAAATCATGCTTTTCTTTAACCATTCCTGACTTAATGACTTATTTGGGCGCGGCGGAGTTAGGGAGACCAGCAGCGATAGTCGCCCCCTCTTAAAGAGTGCTTTTAAATTTTAATCTAAATAATTTTTTTTATTTTTTATATTTTCACCCATACAAATTAAAATTTTGATCATTTCATCCTTCCATTCAAAAAAATCCTAGATCCCCACTGTGTGGGTGGTGTAGGCACAACATACGATGAACGGTGTGGTTACATGTTGTATGCCCCGTTGACGCTGAAGCTTTGAGTATTATCCAGACTTTAATGTGTGTGTGCGAAGACGAGAGAACATGCACAGTTTGGTTATATTTGCAATTGGGCACTTTAAGTAAATCTTTAGAAGTTGACTTTTCTATCTCCACTTATCTGGCAAAGAACAAGCTCTATAATCACCAATTATTAACATGGTGTTCCATTGTTTAATTATTACTTACTCCGTCCCAAAAAAAAATAGTCCACATTGAGTTTTAAAATTTGTACTAAAAACTGTACAAAACTCAAAACTCAAATGTAAACTATTTTTGTGGGATGGAGTGAGTATTTATTTTAATCCCCATAACAATACCTTCTGCCCTGGATATGCATTATATGAACCAATTATCAAATCACGTGGGAGATTTTATTACTTTATTATAATTTAGTTTTAGTTTAATTATCCAGTTGCAACAGGCCACCACAAATTAATTAGTGATTACTTTACAAGTACAAGTCAACTCTTCTTCTTTTAAGTAACTAATATTAATTAACACTAATTTCCTTGTCAGGAGAAGCATTATATATGACAGTTGCCATTGACCGATCAATATACCTTTTTTCTTTAGAGAGAAAGAGGAAGAAATAATGCGTGGTTGAAACTTGAAAAATAACATCCGACACCTATTGATTTATTACTAAAGTTGTTTGTGATAGGAGGTAGGAGATGATTCTAACTTCCAAAGGATTTCCATGACAACCGCACGTCGTCTATCTGATGCAGTCACATAATAACAGTTCAAATTTGAGACTTTTAAATTTGGAATTAAATTATCAAAGGTTAGATCGATTTTTCAATGCCTATGAAACTAACCCCTAAATCCTGATAACCCAATGCTAATTACAAACAAAACCATGTTATCCGTATTTCCTCTACCCAAAAAAATCGCCCACATTAAAGTTTGACATTTGTGGATGATTTTTTTTTTTTTTTTTTTTTGTTGGAACATAAGTAATATTCATTTTAGTTCAACGATGTACGTTATTTAAGCGGGACGAAAGAAGCATTCAAAAAACACGCAACTCGACATTATAAAAAGAAGGGCAAACCAGCAAGAGCTCACATGAATGGTGGAAAGTCAACCATGTTTCACCAATACTCCAAATAAGAGATTAAAATTCTGTACAGCCTGTGCTACCTCGATAAAACAGCTATGAATTACATCCCAGAAACCAAATGACTAATTTGTTAATTGGTTTACTTGATGGGGTTTGTTATGCGAGACTACTAGTTAATTCTATTTTTCCATTGACATGAAATGTCGGATCTCAATTCATAGTTTTATTCTATTATCTTATTTCAACTCTCTTTAATTAATTAGTGCCACGCAGAGGCTAATAATCAACTCTAATCTTATGTATATATTTGGTGGAGAAAAGAATGAAAAGAATACAAATACGAATCAAAAGTTCATCTTTCATGAATCAAGAAGGTTCATGACAAAGTGTAGAAATGCGCCCAATGTTTCAGGCTGTTTTATGTTTGCTACTGGTTAGTAGTTTCACAGTTAGCACTTCCGGAAAAAAATCTGCAACAAAAAAGTCCAAGGTAAAAAGAAAATGCACTTTGAAATCTTGATTTGTGTGGCATTTTCAGTTTCAGATGAGACATTTCAAGTTTAAAAATATGTATATGTACTACTTGGCAGCCAAATGCAGAAGGGAACATCATACTGAATCCCAATTTCGACGATGGCCTCAACAATTGGACTGGAAAAGGATGCGAAATTATGCTACATGACTCAATGGATGACGGCAAAATCATCCCAAAAGTTGGGAAGTTCTTCGTCTCGACGATCGGAAGGACTGATACGGGACACGGGATACAGCAGGAGTTGACCGGGAGGGTACAGAGGAAGCTGGCGTACGAGGTTAACGCTCTGGTCCGAATATATGGTAACAATGTGAAAGAGGCTACTGTTCAAGTCACTTTGTGGCTTCAGGCTGCAGATCTTACTGAACAGTACATAGGTGTTGCAAGGTAACTAATTTGTATACTTTACTTAGATAGTTGTGTTATTTTTGTTTCTTACGACGATTTGACAAAGTAGATTATTTTTTTAGGACGAAGTGATTTGCATTATCTTTATTGCAACAATCTGTGTCCTGTGTTTAATACCCTGCTAATAACAGAGTTTACATTTTTTCTATCTTAACTTTTGTAATTTTTTCCCTCATGAAAAACTAACATAAAACAACCACCAGCGTGAGTGCTAACGACTCGGATTGGGCACAAATGCAAGGAAAGTTTCTGATCAATGGTTTCCCATCAAGACTAGTAATCTTTCTTGAAGGTCCGCTACCGGGCACTGAGATTCTGCTGAATAGCTTAACGGTCAAACATGCTGCTAAAACACCTAGTTCAACTAATCCACCCTCATTTCAGGTGATTCGATTTTGACTGTTAATGTTTTAAGATTCTTTCATTTAGTTTGTACAACCAAACATGATGTTTGATCCCTCTCTTTTGTTTATTTCAGGTATCAGATTATGGGGTTAATGTAGTTACAAATAGTAACCTTAATAATGGTACATATGGTTGGTTTCCAATTGGCTGCACACTTGGTGTTGGAAATGGCTCACCAGTTATAGTTCCTCCAATGGCTGAACAATCCCTTAGACCTCGTAATCCTCAGCCTTTGAGTGGCCGTTACATTATCGCGACAAATCGTACACAAACATGGATGGGTCCTGCTCAGGTGATCACAGGCAAGATCAAACTATACATGACATATCAAGTCTCTGCTTGGATCCGAATTGGCCCTAGATCTGCACCGGTACCACAGCTAGTAAACGCCGTTGTTTTGGTCGATGGTCAGTGGTTTAATGGAGGATACCTCGATATTAAGGATGCTGATACATGGCATGAAATCGGGGGATCTTTTAGAATCGAAAAAGAACCTTCAAATGTGATGTTTTATGTTCAGGGTCCTGATGCAGGTGTAGATCTAATGGTTGCTGGACTACAGATATTTGGAGTTAACAGGCGTGCAAGGTTTAGCTTCTTAAAAGAACAAACCGATAAGGTAAACTTGATTCTTTCGTTTCCCTTTGTTAGACATTTGTACCACATCAGTTACCGTCCCATTTTAATAGTCCACTATTTTTACTTGGCCATCTACGCAGGTTAGAAAACGCGACGTGATCTTGAAAGTAACAGGATCGAATCCAGGGGCGAAGATCAAAGTTAAACAGATACAAAACAGCTATCCATTTGGAGCAGCCGTGAGGAGAAGCAGCATTGACAACGAAGAATTTGTAGCATTCTTTTTAAAGTATTTCACCTGGGCTGTCTTCGAGAACGAAATAAAATGGTTCTACACAGAACCTCAACCAGGAAAACTAAACTACAAAGACGCCGACGAACTCCTCAGCTTTTGCACCATCCACAACATTCAAATCCGCGGGCACTGCATCTTCTGGGAAGATCCGAATTCACTCCAATATTGGGTTCGCGAATTGAGCAACAACGACTTAATGTCCGCTGTTCAGAACCGCCTAACAGGGCTCGTCACGCGGTACAAAGGGAAATTCCAGCATTACGATGTGAACAACGAGATGTTACATGGTTCGTTTTTCAAAGATCGATTAGGCAACAGCATCCGTGGACTCATGTATAAAGAAACAAATCAATTAGACCCGTTTCCAGCCCTGTTTGTGAATGATTTCCATATTGAAGACGGAGGCGATTACTTAGCATCCCCCGAAAAGTACATAGATCTCATTCTTGATCTTCAAAAACAGGGCGCCCCGGTTGATGGAATTGGACTTCAGGGACACATTGATTATCCAGTGGGATCAATTTTTCGTTCTGCATTGAACAAACTTGCGATTCTGGGGCTTCCAATTTGGATAACAGAACTCGACGTTTCTTCGGAAAATGAGTACATCAGAGCTGAAGATTTGGAAGTCATGTTGAGGGAAGCTTTTGCTCATCCAGCTGTGGATGGAATTTTGCTGTGGGGTTTCTGGGAATTGCTCATGAGCAGACCAAATGCGTATTTGGTCTACGCTGAGGGTGGTTTGAATGCAGCTGGTAGAACATTTGTTGCTCTGAGGGAGGAATGGTTGACCAATGCTAATGGCAAGATCGATGGAAATGGTCAATTTTCCTTTAGAGGATATCAGGGATCATACCAGCTTGAGATTTCTAGTGGTAAAAGAAAGATTACTAAGAATTTTACTGTTGAAAAGGGCCAAGATCCATTGGTCATAACCGTAGCTATATAGTTTTTAGAATTTTTCATGTTTATTTTATACTAAATTCTCTAATTAAGCCCTCTCAATAATGAATTTTTACAAAGTTTTTTCCCCCTCCTTTTTAGTTTTAGTTTTAGTTCCAGAAATGGACAAAACGCACTTTTGATCCCTCAGGTTTGGGAGTAGCAAACTCGAGTCACTATTAATTTTTAATTATAAAAATAGTCCCCTAAAATATTTTTTTCATCAATTTTGATTAATTTAACAGAATTTTTCCACACTTAACGGGATGTGTCTTCTTTCCGTTAATTTTAAATTTTTTTAATCTTTTTTCCTAATTGTGAGCCCCACAAACTTTGACCTAATATTTTTTTTTATTTTCTGAATAAAAAAGAAAACAAAAGGAAAAGGAGGATATTGTTTTGACCTACTCCTTCTCGTGAGCTAAAATCTCAATCAGCCAAGAAATATTCTCCAATCTAGTGTTCCTTTCTTCTTAATTAACTTGTTGCGTTATGCAAGCTTACCCAACTTCTCCTTCTCCTTATCGCTTTAAATTTTAGTATTTAAAGCGATAAGGAGAAGCCAAAAAAATATTAAAAATATTTTAATATCTTTAATTGTGGGGATCACAATTAGGAAGAAAATATTAAAAAAATAAAAAATTAACGGAGAGAAGACACATTCCGTTAAGTGTGAAAAAATTCTGTTAAATTGACCAAAATTGATGAGAAAAATATTTTAGGGAATTATTTTTGCAAATTGAAAATTAATGATGACTCGAGATTGCTACCCCCTAAAGTTGGGGGACCAAAAGTACGTTTTGTCTTTCAGAAATTGTATAAACTTTAGAGATTTGTGTAAATTATGGTGGCGAACTAGCATTTTTCTAAAAGTGTAAATGAAAAAGAAAAAACAAAACAAAGTAGTACATTTTCTTTCAGTGCTGTTTTAAGTATGCATTTAGTAGTAGATAATAATACTGTAGATGTGATTAAAATCGGCACGAAACATAAATATGTACGCAATTTTCAGAAAGAAATCGTGGATAGAAAATCTCATTTCAAGATGTTGCTTTAATAGGCTTTCTGAACCCATCAGACCCCGGATATCATGGACAAATCATAATGGGTCAGTTCGGCTCCTTGAAATGGGGACATGTCATGCCCCTGAACTCCATTGTAAGAAATTGAAATTTCAGGGACTTTGAAAATATGCAGAATAGGTCATATGGGTCTGTAATAGAATTATTAGAATTATTGCGCCTAAACTGAAATTTCAGTTTCTTCCTTCTTCTTCGATCTCCATTTTCCCGAAACCCTAAACCGCTCTGAAATTCCCCGTTTCTACTGTTCCGGCCACCTCTCCGGCCCCCGGTTGTGACATTTGGTATCAGAGCCGGTCGATTCTCGGCCGTCTCTATATCGGATTCATTCTGTTCATTCTCTTCTTCCCATTCTTTTCTTAACGCTCTGAAATCTGTTTTCTTCCTTCCTCTAATTCTGAAATCTGTGCGAAGTTTTACGACTTCTCCGATTCGCACCAATTTTATGTTTCTGTTCGATTCTTTACTCGATGGAATTCATACTCCCAGAATTTTATAAAGTCGAAGCCCTATTAAATCTTCCACCCTCCGAAATCCTTCCACCAGATCCGACGCCATATGGTCTCCCGAAGCCATCGTCGACGGGAATACCCATATTTGCCGGCGAAGATGTGACTGAATGGTTGGAAACGATGGAGCAATTCTTCCATTATAAATTCATATCTCCAAAAATGAAATTGTTCTCGGCCAAATTCTACTTAGCCGGCGAACCCTTGCGGTTTCTATACGGCTTGTTCTCTGCTTCCCTATTGTCCACTTGGGATGATTTCGCCGAAAAATTAGAGCTCAGATTTGGGAATCGCGTCCGGCCAACCTTGAGGATTAATGTTTGGGAGGCTAACGATCCTGAGCCATAACAGGTCGACGAGTCAGTCAAGGTGAATGAAGAATTTGATGGTGATATGGTCCTGGAAACTGAGGCTACGTCATCAGAGGAAGAAATGGAGTCGGCTACTGACAGCTCCACAGAGACCTTTGGCGAGAATGGTAATCCCTTGTTCCAAAATGATGAAACTGAGTTAAGTGTTGATGATGCTTTAATGATAGATGCTTCACTGTCTGTTGACGATTCAAGTAGTGTTGTGAATGAACCGGCCTGTGTGTGTGAATTTGTTGAAATGGAAAACACTACTATGATAGTGAATGATGATGTGGATGATGATTCGATAACTGAGTCTATGGTCTTGAGTGAAATTTATGATGCACCTATGAAAATTTCTTATGCCTCGGTTAAAAATGATGCTGGTTTATTTACGAAACTGAACTGTAATGCATTAAGTTTGGATGGCTTAACCATTATCAAGAGCTCATATAATGCTGTCAAGAGCTAGAAACTTGTTAATTACCCTGTGCTTGATGAATTGTCATTTCATGTTGATCCGGGAGGGTTAAAGTCTCATACTGATGCTAAATTGTTACAAGAGAATGATAAAAATAGAGATTTGGCTGAAGATAATATTCTCTGTGTTCAGTCGGTTAATGCTTTTGGGAATTGCGATGAAAAGGGTGAATATGTGCTTTCCTATGATTTTGGGAACTCATTTCATGTTGATCCGGGGGGATTAGAAAATCCTGATTATCATGTTAGTTATGGTGTTGAATTACTTATTGGTCTAAATCATTCCCAGAATGTAAAATTTTGTCCTAGCTCGTTCCACGTTGATCCTGGTGGACTAGAACGTGCTATAGTGGATTATGAACTGTTGTTAGATGAATTGAGTAGTTTGTCAGGCTCACTTATATGTGTTGATAATCATACTGTGTATATGCCTGTTATTGAGTTTGATTTTGCAAGTATGAATGAGAAGGAGGGTGAAGTTGTGTTAGTTAAGAGAAACTCGAATAGAGATGCATCTTTTGTTTCATCTTACTTCCTTGAGGACAAGAAAGCTTTTAAGGGGAAGGGAATTAGCCATAATCTTCCGCCGAGTTTCAAGATTGAGAATATTATGCATAATTGTACCTTCAACTTCCTTCGGCTCGATTATAAATCTTTGGTTGAAATTCATGGCCTTGATAGCTTATTGGGTTGTTCTGTTTCAACAAGAAAGACAAGATGGGTAAGGAACTTAACAAGGATTGTTCATTTTACTGCTTCTTCTGATTTATCGGCTGTTTATTCTGGTTGCAACAATGTGGTGGTTAGTATCGATGGGGTAAATGATAATGATCTGAATGTTGCTGTTGTGATTGGTCTGGTGCGTAGAGAAATGTTGACTAGCTGGTTTGAGAATGAAAATGATATGAGTCAAAGCTTGTTAATCATTATAGGTCATCAATATTTGAGTGTACTGGGAATTCTTAAGGTCCTTGTATGGTTTCAATATGATCTTCAGTTTGGAAATGTGACTTATTCTGCGAAATTTGAAGAAAGGAGAATCTCTTTAAAAGCCAAGCTCTTTGGTATTGAATGGTGTGCGATTAGGTGTTACGGATTACCAAAAAGCAGATTCAAGGAAGTTCTTATCATCTGGTGGTGTCCTAATACAAACGGAAAACTTATTTTTGTAGTCTCCGTGTTAGAAATGATTTATAACAGTTGGTCTTATGATTCTCTGAACTCCTTATCTTGTACGGCTGCTGAACTTTTTGAAGTTATTTCAGCTAAGGAGTTTGCTTCTAACATGAGTTTTATTGATATGGAACTTGCTGCTGATATGATCTCCTGGCATTGGGACTCAGATCGTTGGGTATTCAATGAAAATTCTTCGGATTTTATTCAGTCTGGGAGTTGTTCAATTGTGTGAAGTCAATTCCATAAACTACAAAAATCACAGAAAATAGTGAAACTTTTGGGAAATGGAATTGAGCTGCCAAGTTTTACTACAGGTTTGTTGAAAGCTTCAGTTTTTCTGGGTTCATTATATGATGTTAATGCCAGTCTACTTACGTTTTTGAACTCTTCTATTATTACAAATGTTGGATGCTTGTTTGTAATTGACCCAGGGATAGTAATACATGATTCCAGTGGTGATGATAATTCTTATGGAAATATAGCCGGTCAGAGATGATGTTTGTGTGAAACTAAACTGTAATTCACTGGATTTGGGTGGAGTATCTTTTGTTAAGATGTCATTAGATGTTGACAAGTACTGGAAATTCGTTGATAAACCTGTGTTTGATAAAAAGTCATTTTATATTGATCCTGGTGGAATGATTATATATTTAGTTTCCTTGGGTTTATTTGCTGCTGAATCTGGTGGATTATTTGTTGTTGGACAAGGTTTGGAAATGTGTGGAAGTATAACAGAGGATCACATTGGCAATGTTGGTTCCTGGTGTGGGGTTTTCAAAGGGGACACACATACTTTGGAAGAGCAGCTTGTTTCTGATTTGTGGAAATCTTTCGGCTGATGGAGTTTCTTTCATTCTGTGATGGCAACAGCACCAACATTGTTGCTGAATATCAGGAAATGGATGCTCAAAGTACACCCCCAGATGGAATGATTAATGTCTGGGATCCAGGAATATTCGTCATAGAATTAGAGTGCACTGGAATGGCCTTTAAAGCAATGATCAGGGAACAACCACGCTGGACTCGAGCTGCAACTGATTTGAAGGATGATTATTTATTTTTGGAAATGAAAGTTTTGGTTCTGACAGCAACGTTCCTTAGATGTGGGATGACTCTATATGAAGAAAAGATGAAACCTGTGATATTCATCAATGAATCAACTTTTGTCTGGATGATCGCTTGGTTCATCTGTCCATGGGAAGGCTCAAATGGCTGCTGTCCTTCAATTATGGGAAATGACAAGCAGTCGTCCAACTCTAATGTCCCACAGCTTCCATTTGTCTTCCTGTTTTGAGACCAAGTCCTTCAAGGATTTCTCTTGTTTTTTTTTTGGTTTCTCTGGTTGCTATCTTTTAATTGTTGTGAATTTTTATTTTGTTTCAGACTGGAAGAAGTAGAATTTTCCTGAGATCACAGTCTTGGGGACAAGACTGTTTTTAAGGGGAAGGGCTTGTCATGTCCCTGAACTCTATTGTAAGAAATAGAAACTTCAGGGACTAAAATGTAATTTTCAAAAATAGGCAGAATATAAATAGGTCATATGGGTCTGTAATAGAATTATCAGAATTATTGTGCCTAAACTGAATTTTTCAGTTTCTTCTTTCTTCTTTGATCTCTACTTTCCCGAACCCTAAACCCGTATGAAATTCCCCTTTTCTGTCGTTCCGGCCACCTCTCCGGCCCCCGGTCGTGACAGGACATTATTAAGCCCAATCCGAATCCTAATGTTGCGACCAAAAATTAGAGTGGAATTCTCCAAAGGAATACGGCGTCCGTGCCAATATTTATTTATATCGTGTAACTATATTTTTTCTTTTGGATACAATGAAGGAGACGAATCCCCTAATATTATACTATTATATTTCGTTGGTACGAAATACTAAGAATATCATAATCTAACCATGTTTATAAACCCGTAGGTGGCTCATCAAGCCAACAAAGTCCTCCAGAACTGGCAAGTGAATCTGCTGTAGAATTCGCCTCTTTAACATGTGCTTGACTTCAACACTCTAGTCCTTCTTTAATAAGTCTTGTATCGCCAAAACAAGTCTCGATGTATGCCAAGCACCTACTCTTCCCCAGTCACTATAGTCACTGCACTGATAACTGTATGATGAGAAATAAATTCATGAAAGAAGATAAAATCATAAATTGTATTGTGTGCTGCAGTACATTACATTGCCTCTATTTATAAGCATACATCAACATTAGTTAAGATCTAGATATTATAAAATCTGAAATAATCTAAACAAATAGAATCTAAATAATCCTAACTAATGAGATCTTTGACTAATCTTATCAACCCCCCGCAAAGCTCATGGGCGGAACAACAATGAGCTTGTCCCGAAGTGGAAGAAAAGTCTTCGTAAGCAGAGCTTTGGTCATAATATCAGCAATTTGGGCAGCGGATGGAACATGCTAAATAGTAAGAGCTTTTTGACGAACCAAATCACAAACAAAGTGAATGTTAATCTCAATATGCTTGGTGCGTGCATGAGATACTGGATCAGCAACAAGGTAAATAGCTCCTAAATTATCACACCAAAGAGTAGGAGGTAATGAAGACAAACCAAGCTCACGGAGGAGAGAAGAAAGCCAACATAATTCAGCTGCAGCAAGAGCAAGACTGCGATACTCAGTTTCGGTACTTGAACGAGCAACAGTCGGTTGTTTCTTAGCACTCCAAGAGATGAGATTAGAACCCAAAAAAATGCAATAGCCGGAAGTGGAGCGCGGTCATCAGGGCAACCAGCCCAATCAGCATCAGCAAAAGCAGTAATTGAAAGAGGGGAACTCTTTGTAAGATGTAGGCCATGGGTAGGGGTAGAACGTAGGTAACGAAGTATACGCTTAACAGCAGACCAATGAATATCAGTGGGACAATGGAGGAATTGAGACACTTTATTAACAGCAAATTGGATATCAGGACGAGTGACACAAAGATATTGAAGGGCACCAACAGTATGCCGATACTCTGTAGGGTCAGATAAAGGTACACCATGATTTTTAGAGAGAGGTAAGGTGGGGGTTATGGGGGTAGGGACGGGTTTGGATGTTTTGAAGTGAGTGCGAGTGAGGAGATCTTGAATATACTTAGATTGAGAAAGAAGAAGGCCGGCGGATGTAGATTGAGCTTCAATACCTAGAAAATAATGAAGAGAACCAAGATCTTTGATGGTGAAGGTAGAATGAAGCTCATCAATGAGAGATTGAATGAAGGAAGAAGAGGAACCAGTCACCAAGATGTCATCCACATAAACTAGGACAAAAGTAGTGTGTGAGGACTTAGACAAGATAAAAAGAGAAGTGTCAGATTTAGAGGAAATAAAACCAAGAGTATGAAGTTTCTGACTAAGACGGTGAAACCAGCCTCTAGGAGCTTGTTTGAGACCATATAAAGCTTTGTGAAGACGACAAACATGATATGGATATTTTGGATCAACAAAGCCTGAGAGGTGACTCATATATACGTCCTCATGAAGATTACCATGGAGAAAGGCATTGTTCACATCAAGTTGACGGATTGGCCAATTTCAATTAAGAGCAATGGTAATGACAATGCGAATGGTAGTAGGTTTGATTACTGGGCTGAAAGTATTTGTGTAATCTATGCCAGGAGATTGAGGTAGCCTTTAGCTACTAAACGAGCTTTATAGCGCTCAAGAGTCCCATCGAATTTTTTTTTAGTTCGAAAAAACCACTTACAACCCACAATATTAGCATTAGGAGGAGGAGAAACTAGAGTCTAGGTTTGATTACGTTGAAGAGCATTAAACTCTTCAAGCATAGCTTGACGCCAGTGAGGAAATTTATTGGCCTGAGTAAAAGAGGTGGGGTCAGGTTCAGGAGGACAAGTAAGAGAGCATGTATAGGTAACATAATCATTTAAATGGTTAGGCTTACGAGTTGTGGTACGAGTGGTCATGTGATGTCTTGATGGTGGTGGAGGTGGTCTAGGCGAGAAACTAGATGGTGATGGAGGTGGTCTAGGCGGGGAATTAGATGGTGGTGGTGAAGAAAGCCTTGTTGAAGAAAGAGTTTGTGTCGTAGGATTGGAAAAAGGTACAAAAGGAGGAGGAATAGACCATTGGTAAAGGAAGCAACACTCGTGATGATGAAGGTGGAGAGGACGTAGAAGTTTGAGATGTAGCATAACGAAAATCAGTTTCAAGAAACCTTACATGTCGAGAGATGTAAAATTTGAAACTTTTGGGATCAAAGCAACGATATCCCTTGTGTTGGGAAGAGTAGCCTAAAAAGACACAAGGAATTGATTTTGGGGATAATTTGTCAGCACGAGTAGACCCAAGAAATGGGAAGCAAGTGCACTCAAATACTCGAAGGTGAGAGAGGGAGGGAGGATTGGAAAAAAGAACCTCAAGAGGAGTTTTATTAGTAAGAACTGGAGTAGGAAGGAGATTGATTAGATAGGTGGCAGTGGAAAAAGCTTCAACCCAAAAGGATTTGGGAAGAGAAGCATGAAGAAGAAGAGTAAGCCCGGTTTCAGTGATATAACGAATTTTTCTTTCAGAAACTCCATTTTGTTGAGGAGTATGGGGACAAGAGATGCGATAAGAAATACCATGATTACGAAGATAATAAGCAAAAACACCTTTCACAAGTTCGGGAGCACCATCACATTGAAAATATTTGATACTAGTAGGAAATAAATTTTCAGTAAATGACTTAAAATTTTGGAAAGCATGAAAGGCATCAGATTTATTAGTAAGTGGATAAATCCAAGTAAAACGACTAAAGTCATCGATAAAAATGATAAAGTACCGGTAACCTGAAAGAGAGAGAGACAAGGACTTGGACCCCAAATATCACAATGAATTAAATATAACGGCACTTTAGAAACACGAGAAGATGGAGTAAAAGGAATTCGAGTACTTTTGCATTGCAAACAGGAATTACAAGAATTTGTTTTGGAAGATTTAAATGACAAAGATCGAGCTAAAGATGAAAGAGTTAAGTGACACGGATGTCCGAGACGGTGATGCCAAAGATCGGGAGGAACTACATGAGCAGCCAGAGCTACAGGATTGTGGAATGTCTTAGGAATCTTCATAGGATAGAGGTAATTGTGGATCTTACCCGCGAGAAGCGGAGTCTTGGTGACTAGATCCTTCACAACATAACCAAAAGGAGAAAATTCCATTAAACATGAATTATCAGTGACAAATTTTTCAACAGATAAAAGGTTTGTAGTAAGCTGGGGAACCATGTAAACATTACGTAAATAAAGAGGATTTGGGTGCTTAGTGAGCGCAATGTGACCAATAGAAGTAATAGGAAGAGTAGTACCATTGCCAACAACCACTTGCTGATTACCATGATATGGAGTGGTAGAATCCACTAAAAGAGGATCAGGTGCCATATGAGCCTGGGCGCCAGAATCAGGAAGCCATTCAGGAATGTTACTAGATGTAAAGGATGAAAAGTCTTGAGGTTGGGGTTCTTGGACAGTGGAGGTGTGAAAAGCAGTGGGCATGTTTGTGGGAGCAGAAGAACGATGAGTTTGATTATTGCGAGATTCAGCGTAGCGACAAACAGCAGCGGAATGGTTGAATTTTTTACAGATTTGACATTGGGTAGGATTCGGTTGTTGGGTAAAGTTGGGGTAAGGGTTAAAGGATGAGGTATAAGGCTTATAGGGAGTAGAAGGATGGGTGGGAAATTGGGCTTGGTTTGGGCGATTTTGGATAGCGTTGAAGGGACGGTGTGGACCGTATGAATTGGGGTTGGGATAAAATGAGTACGAAGTTGAGTTATTAGGAAAATAGGGAGAGAGTTGACCACGACCACAGCCTGAATTGGGCTGTGACTGTTTACCACGAAACCGAGAACTATTGACTGGAAAGTTCACAGTAGTATGGAGTGCAACTTCTGGTGAAGGCAAAAATGATTGCAAACGTTTCTCATGGAGAAGTAGTTTTGCTCGAAGATCTGTGAATGAGGGAGGAGGGTTGAGATTCTCTATAGTGGTGATGAAGGAAGTATATTCAGATGAGAGACCATTAAGAGCGAGAATAACAAGATCATGATCAGGGATAATATCCCCAACAGCAGAAAGCTCTTCCGCCATAGTTGATAATGAAGTGAGAAAATCATTGACTATGAGAGAACCTTTCTTAAAATTGTGAATTTTTTGACGTAGTTGCGATCTACGCGCTGTAGATTGTTGAAGAAAATGATGCTCGAGTTTGATCCAAAGGTCACGAGCAGTAGGACACCTCAATGCCACCGATGCCATTGAAGAAGACAACGAGGCAGTGAGACAACATTTGACAAGGCGATCAAGTTTTTGCCATTGAAGAAATTCTTTTGGAATAGTAGAATCAGGTGAAGAATTTTTTGGTGGTAAAATTGAACCATCGATATAACCATTGAGATCAGTGGTAATTAAAATTCCTTCAACTTGATCTCTCCAAATTAGATAGTTGGAGTTATCAAGAGATACAGTGATAAAATTTGTGACATTGGAGAGAGGAAATGATTGAGTAGTAGTGAATGATTGTGAAATAGTCATTTTAAAACAATGGTGATTAGAGTACAAGAAAAGGAAAAAAAATAAAATAAAATAACGTGTAGTAGTATGTGAAATAGTGTGTGCAATAGTGATTTTTGGAGGTAATCAGTGGTGGGATAAGGTGAAAAAAAAAAATTTAGCGCATGATCGATTTTTCTCTCGATACCATGATGAGAAATAAATTCATGAAAGAAGATGAAATCATAAATTATATTGTGTGTTGCAGTATATTACATTGCCTCTATTTATAAGCATACATCAACATTAGTTAAGATCTAGATATTATAAAATCTGAAATAATCTAAACAAATAAAATCTAAATAATCCTAACTAATGAAATCTTTGACTAATCTTATCACTGTATTTTAACAATAACAAGTATAATAATTATTTATGAGACAGAAAGAGGCCAAAAGAAAAAATATTAATTTAGTCTTCATTCTTTAATCCGGAATTTCAAACGCTGAAAAGAAAAACAAACCGAATTCTTGCATCAATCTTTTCCCATTAATATTACTCGATGATATGTTTAATTTTTCTTTTTACACAAAAAAGAAAGGAAAAAAAAAGGAGAATTGTAGAGGTTTGTGTAAAGTTGAAAAAAAAAAAAACTAGTGAAGTGAGGGTTGACACATAAAAAGCCATTTGTCCACATTGCATAGTGCATGCCCACCAAATGGAAGCCATACATAGTGGAAGTTTTGGTGTTACTGGTTCCTATAATCTTATATATTTGTCGGATTTAATTAATCCCCATCATCAACTGCTCTCAGATATTGAAGAGAAATGTTGATGATATCATTCCGCCGTAGTGACCCCGATTGAAGTAGATGAAGATCGGGGAAATCATACGAAAAAAAAAAAAAGAGATATGAGACAGATATAATATTTTATTTAGTAAAATGACTCATTGATTTATGTAATAAACAAAAATATATAAACTATCTCTCTTTTTGTGTGTATATTACGGCAGTTATTGTCACGAAGTCATTGGAGATCTTGTGATCAATATGATAATATCCTCCAATATATAATGCCACTAAACAGTTGATACATATCAAGCTCAGTATTTTTAATCAGGCACTAGTTAGCGTGAGGACATTGGCAAAATATAAACGTTTATGGCTATATTTGTAATGGACAAAAGGTGATAGTGCAACTTGTTTAATTGAGTTGTTGAGCTAATCCCACACAAAGGGCATGTAATGAACCAGCCCACCAACTCAAGGAAATCTAGCTAGTGATATCAATATTATTATGTACAATGCGTCCACAACTAGTTGATCTTCGTATCCAAAACCAATTTGCAATTCATGTAACGATAATGTATAAAAGTTATGTTTGATAACGTACATGGATTATGATCCTTTTATGTCCACTTTCTTTTAAGCGCTCACAAATTCTACGCTAATCAAAAGTATGAAAAAATTATTTCATGTTCTTATCAACAATTTTTACTTTGTAAAACTGTATATTGGACAGTTTTTAGTCTTCCCATGCTGAAATAATAGCCTTTTTATTTTTGCTGTTTTAAGAAGGCAGGTTTAGATTAACAAATTAGATTGTTTTTTGAGTACTTCAATCTTGCAATTGATACCGTGCTCATTTGATTTGATTTAAATTCAGTATCTGTTTCGATAACAATCACTCATGTTTGATATGGAAATTGGTGTTGATGTGCATGTAGTTTGTTTATTTTAACATTGTCCCACTTCTCTTTGGAATGACTGGAAACCACGAATAGATTGAAGAAAATGCAACTTTATTTAATATATATCATGGCCAAAATCGCAAGACATCTGTACCTAAACCAAAATCCCTTTTGCTATATATATTTTTTTTCCATGTGGCTGGATGGATGAAATGCTGCCATTGAGCTCCAAAGAGCTTTTTTTGCGAGCATATTTATCCTCCTCATAATTTGTCCCGGTATGGTTACGTATTGGGGAACTTTAGTGCGATTCTCTTTTTATCAATAGTGTTTTGGGCGGTTTCGAGCTGATGTTATCATGTCACTTTTTGATGCATCCATTGCGTAGTGATTCATCATTTATATATGTTTTTGTTTTGCTTTTATCCCATCAATGTCGAATCATTTCAGGTATATTTGTTACTTTAATTTTAATTGTGAAATAAAAATCTTCATCAATTATCCAAGTAGCTTTATTAAACATCTCAAATATGTTTATTTTTAGTTTCTAATTTTAATTTTGATCCAAATCAATAATTTCTTTAATTTTATTATTTTTTTACTTGACAGAACCACGAGACAATTTTTGAAAAATTGTTGCATATATAGAACACTCAAGTCTTTCCCTAAATTGCAAGGTTTTTGATGGATGAGATAACTTATTCTGAATTTTTGTTTCCGCTATTTGTCCAATCGAGGTTCATTTGGCGAACACCCCACATTAATTAAGGAGACATGAGTCTCTTCCCATTCAACTACTATATCTTCAAGCAAAACTATGTAAAAGAAAATTTTAAGCAAATACATTTCAATTCACAGACCTTTACTCTTTTTTTTTTTTTTTTTTACACACAATTACAATTACAAGTACATAATCTATTAAATGTGGGTGGGGTCTATAGGAAGTAGAATCGTACTGTTAAAAGAGAGACTCCACATGCGCACACTTTGATCTAGTACGCAGAAAGCTTCTTGGCAAGTGCAAACAAATCTGCTTAAAATCAACACTAAAAGTGTTATTAGCGGAGTTCAAACCTAAGTTTCACAGATTGGATGCCAAAGCCTAAACCGGTGGGCATGCCCCTTTCTTGGCCACAAACCTTTACTCACTCAGATACATCGGTAGTGTTTGGTGGCAGTCAGATTTATAAGGTCAAAGAACTTAACCTTACCAACTTACAAGTTCAGTCAAAATTTTGGTTCGAATAGTTGCCATCATTGGAAAAGTAATGATTGGAATTTCAAAGTGTATGGTTAAAGTCTTTTACTAATCGCAACTTTTTCACCTACTTTCCTGCCCAAGTTGAGTTTATTTTCTCGTAATTTCGTCCTACCTGACAGCCGCAACCAGCAAAATTTGAATTGAAATCACTATTAACGCTTAAATCTGGGTTTAGATGGGTTTGCTGTTGACTACATTAAGGTCGATGGGCATGGGTCGCATCCAGGTAATTTTGAAACATTCCAGCTTTCAATCAGCATTGACTATATGATTATGTTAACAAACAAGACGAAAACAAAGACATGCACATTTTTTAAGCATAACATAATTGTTAACAATCACAACCTGTTTTTTTTTTTTAATTTTCTCCATTTCAAAATAAATATTCGATTTCTTATAACTATCTTTATTCTTTTAGATGATCCAATTGTCAAATCTACAGTCTGTTGTTATTTCCCAAAATGCAAGAAATCGATTACTCTGCCTTGTAGAAAAAATTGCCTACCAACAACGATATTGATGTGTGGTTGAGATTAGAAAGAGAATTTTTTTTTATGAAGACATACATATCCCAAAAAAACACATAAACAACAAGATCGGTCATGATTCATGTAATTTTTTTTCTTTATTTTTTTTAGAGGCTAACATGATTCATGTAAATCAACGGTCAGCATGACGCCAATTTCCACAAAACCTTAAAGTTTTCTTATAAAAAAATGTTCGCAATCTGTATCATCCTAGTGGATTTCGTTTCACATCCGAGTGGTAGGTAAATGGGGTCCTCTTTTTATGCTATGACCAATGATAATGGACGTTCTCCATGTCCAACGGAACAAGATCGAGTTAATTCTAGCTTGGTTCATCGCAGATGTTGCTAAAATGATTGAGTTTAGTTAACTTGCCAATTTCGGACTTTATGTATTATGCATGATCAAATGGTCCATTTATTTTCCTACACTAAACTAGATATAGAAGAATCCAACAAGAAAATACGCCATTCGTAAATCATCAAGGAGCTAGGCTTCCGTTTGAATGTGTAAATAACAGATAATCTTAGTAAATACATATTACACACAAACTAATATCAATAATTGATCTGTATTTACACACAAACTAATATCGATAATTGAAAAATTCAATACTTTTGGTATAATAACTCTAGAGCTGCATGATTCTCTCCCAAGGAATGTTAAATAATACAGAATAACCCTGCAGCCACCCTTTTTTGCCATTTTGTTGGATCGATTCGAAACATGCTATCGCTAGCGTTTCGGCTGTGTGGCCGTATTGAAGCATATGTTAAACACATGTGAATGGCATAATTGTACAAGTCAAGAGCACTGTGTGTAATCTTGTAAATGTACATATTCACTTAATTGAGTGAGAAAGAATATTCTTTTTATGTGGCACCTTTTTTTTCTTTTTTTTTTGGATAAAGTATACAAAAGTCATGATCATATGAAAAACAAGGGTTTCCAAAAATTAACAGAAGTTCCATTGAAGTTTCTTGTCCATAATTTGGCATCATCCAAACAGTTCAAAGGCCCTCGCTAAGATTCTTAATTCTGGTGGGGTTTTTTTTTTTTTTTTTTTTTTGTTTCAGTTCTCTTTATTAATTCTCATATCGTTTTATTAATTTTTTACATGCACATGAATATAATTTCGGGTATTAATTACTGAGTTAGATGAATTTGTTTAGGCAAAGAAACGGTAAAATTGTTGGAACTAAATTATAGTGATATTGTTAAATCTGACTCAGAAAACAGGTAAATGAGAAGACTATGAGACTATTTTACCTACCGAACGCAACAACCATTAAAGTATTCCAGCAAATACAGAGAAGAAGAAGAAGATGTTAGTTATAAGGGTGAAACATTAAATTAACCTATTGTGACTTTTCTTTCCTACCTAGCAATTACCGGCTACTTATATTTACAACGATATTAGTTTTTTCTTTTAGCTATTAAAATGGACACCTATTATACTCACTCTATCTGATTAAATGTGTTTTGGTGTCAAAGAGAAAAAGGAGAATAAAGAGGATATATAGCAATCTGATTATTATAAAGTAAAATCTTAATGAATAATTAAATAATAGAGGAAAAAATCTTGCGAAATTATCGATTTTCAAATTTTGCACTCAATCGAATGGCTACTTTTTACCAACCACGGATCTTGGTTTCTGTAAACTATATAGTATACAGTACTCAACAATTTGAGCGCATGACAAAGCAAACCTCATGCCACGACAGACAAAAATACAAATTAGATGGTTGGTGAACCAGTGATATACAATTTAGTAAGGAAATGAAAGACGAAAATTATAAGGCAAAATTAATAAACTTTTTTTTTTAATCTTGATTTTGGTGTGTTTTATGGGTCTATATCTACGTTTTTGGTAGGTGAAGAAAATCCTCATGCATAAGTGTGTCACTGAAATCTTCAAAGTCAATTTGATTGTTGAATTTAATTTATTGCGTGTCTCAATTTTGAGAAAATATTTTACACTCATTTGACTTGGTGGTTGCAACATTGAAATACTATTAATTTACTCAAATATTTCCCTTTAAATGATGGAAATCGTACTAAAACAAGCCAGCCCCCTTTTTTCTGAGATACAAAAGATACATTTTAGTTCAAGGTGTTATCTTTCATCGAGTAAACCAAATTCAATGTACAAATGATCTGTTAATGTCTTAATGGTAGGTAGTACTAATTTGCTGGAAATTTTAGAGGCACAATGTAATAGATAAAAATACGTAACCTTAGTGTAGTCAATCTACTGCATACGCAATTACCCTTGCTGGAATAATTTGAAAGATTCACGAGTGGAATTAATTTGTTATGGGTAAAAGGACATTTTGGGTAAATATGTCTCAGATCATTAATTTATTTTATTAATATTAAGAAAAGGATAAAATGTAATCATTTGGTATGCGCTTTAGTACTAATTGGACTGTTTGTTGCAAATGATAACAGTGTCCTTTTGAAGATGTTTAAATATTTAATCTCCCAAACACCGCGTATTTACCAATCAACTATCAAGATAAAATAGTTTACCATATGCCGTTCATTAGCATTTACCCTTTGATGCCAGCCAATCGATTATAATTAAAATGATTTGTAAAAATGCTTAATCCATTTCTTTGACCTCTTAACTTACAAATATGATTATCATTGATTTCAAAACTAGTCCTTATTATAAGGCATTTTGATTTCGTCCTAGATTTCACTTATGATATCTTTTTAATTGGAACAAAAATCTTAAAAATATTTCATAATAATTAAAAAAACACAATGAATGTGAAAATATATGTTTAATTTTTTTTTTCCAATTAAAAAGACATCCTAGGTTAAACCTAGAACGAAATCAAAATGACTTATAATAAGGATCGTAGGGAGTATTACCTAAAAAAATAGTCCATATTGAGTTTTCAGATTTGTACTAAAAATAGTACAAAATTCAAAACTCAACGTGGACTATTTTTTTGGGACGGAGGTAATACTTATTTTCAAAGGCCATTCCTTAAGCTTAACGAATTTTTTGCTATTATATAAATGTGTTTCCCTTTTTCAATTGATAAATCTAAAAAATTAAATAAGGTCAGTGCGTAAAGCATAATTAATTACCATTTAACCACAGTGTCTCTATGATCTTTTTAGCTTAAATGTTCAAAATTTTGATATGTAGCCATTACGTATGGACCTTGATTGTTAAACAAATTGTACTCCCATCGACTCAAAATTATTATCCAGTTTGAGTTTTTATTTTTAGTTCAAATAAAATTGTATTAAAAATAAAATTTCTAAGTGGACAATAATTTTGAACAGAGAGAGTACCTGATTTATCATTTGCATGTGTGAAACATCCAACAATTAAAAATATTTCTAAATGAATTTCTTTCCACAAAGTCGATGTTAATTTATTTTTTCTCTGAATACTACTAGTATAAGCCACTATAACAAGGAACGTGTACATAGACAGTAGATTCCTACATACTTTTCAAAGAAAATGTCCTAATTATTCCTAATTAATGTGAATAAAAATAAATTTGTCCGAATTTAGCTCCACAACCAAAAAGAAAATAAAAAATTAATTTAAAAACCAGCTCCCCCTACCTTCACCTACTCCCCGCCTTCATGAGTACTATATTATCACCAACCTCAACACCCAAAATCCAACCAGAAAGAAAGAGTCTCCAACCTAAAAGAATTAAACCATTTCCATCACTCCACCCTTAATTTCCTCATTTTTCTCCTCACTCCAAAAAGAGAAAAAGAAAAAAATGGAGGCTAAACAAAATCAGACGAAAGATGAATTCATTTTCCGATCAAAGCTGCCGGATATTTACATCCCTTCTCATCTCCCGCTACATTCGTATTGCTTCGAGAACATTTCCCAATTCGCCGACCGGCCGTGCCTAATCAACGGCGCCACCGGCGAGTCATACACTTACACGGAAGTGGAGCTCATTTCCCGGAAAGTGGCCGCGGGGCTGGACAAAATCGGGATCCAACAAGGCGACGTCATCATGCTATTGCTACAAAATTCCCCGGAATTTGTGTTTGCATTCTTCGGGGCGTCGTTTCGTGGGGCAATGAGTACGACCGCCAATCCATTCTACAAGCCAGCCGAAATCGAAAAGCAAGCCAAAGCATCCAAGGCAAAACTCATCATTACGCAATCATGTTACGTCGACAAAGTTAAAGACTTTGCGACACATAACAACGTTAAAATCATGTGCACCGACGCGAAAAATGACGATTCTGCCCCTCTCCCGGACGGCTGCCTACATTTCTCGGAATTGACCTCCGCGGATGAGAACGACATCCCGGCCGTGAAGATCAACCCGAAGGACGTGGTGGCGCTGCCGTATTCGTCCGGCACGACGGGGCTACCGAAGGGAGTTATGCTGACGCACAAAGGGTTGGTCACTAGCGTGGCACAACAAGTTGACGGCGAAAATCCCAATCTTTATTTCTCCAGCGACGATGTGATTTTATGTTTGTTGCCTTTGTTCCATATATATTCGTTGAATTCGGTGTTGCTTTGTGGAGTTAGAGTTGGGGCGACGATATTGATTATGCAGAAATACGAGATTAATTTGCTGTTGGAACTTGTACAAAAGTATAAAGTGACCATTGCGCCGTTTGCGCCGCCGTTGGTGTTGGATGTCGCCAAAAGTCCGGTGGTGGATAAATATGATCTGTCGTCAATAAGGATGATTATGTCCGGGGGTGCACCCATGGGCAAGGAGCTCGAAGACACCGTTCGTGCTAAGCTTCCTAATGCTACACTTGGACAGGTCCGTTTTGAATTTTCTACTTTTATACTAGTACTAGTATTTTACGTTACTCTTGCATTATTTTTTCGTCTATATATCTTCTTCTTTTTTTCGGTTAACCTTTTTTTTTTTTTTAATTTTTCTACTATCATTGTATATAAATAGATACAATATATATAACGGTAACTGAGGAAATAAATGATATTACATGGATAAAAATATGCTTAATATGCTTTACGTCATATACACATTTAAATTTTTTTTGTTAGGACATCTAAATATCATTTATCGCGTTATGTGATTTTATTGAGTAGCTAGTCTTATACCATTTTTTGGTTCCTATGAAAAAATACCCCACAAAAAAATTAAATCCCGAAGGTATATTACATAGGAGGTTTTTCTAAGGAAGAAACAAGTGATATCGATTGCATAATTATTTAGAGCGTTAGACAATGACAGCAATAACGGTGATGACTTGATAAGAGGAGATTTTCTTTTGTAATTATTTGTATTTTCTGAAAAGTTGTGCAATAAGTGACTTTGCCTTTATGTCTGGATCTTCACTACATAATTTTCAGTAAGTGCATCATTATTCATTAATTTTCATTAACCTCAGTAAGATTTATATATTACGATCAGGGGTAAAATATTAAATTTTGATTCTATACCTTATCACACATCAATTCAAAGATGCTGTGAGAGTTCATAATATACAATTCAGAGCCCAAAGATCAATTTTTTGTCCTCTCACGTTTTTTTTTTAAATAAAAATAAAAACGTTAATATAAAGCTTTGGAGTCAAATTAAAAATATCGAGACCAAGGTGGGAATTTTTACCCCTTTTTTTTCCCCATTCATGGTGGGACGGGTGACCAATACTGAGACTAGGAGCTAGCTAACTTAATATTTCGTGGACTAACCTTTTACTTAGTTGGTGAGTCCATTCCTTTTTACACACACCACTCGTAATCCATTTTCATTTTTAGGAGACTTTTACACACGGTTGTGGTTGTTGAAACAAATATCTACAATTTTCGTTAGCGGAGATGTGGTATAACGTTTTTAATATAGATTTTAGTCAAGGATTTGAACTGTTAATTCAATCCGTATCATTGACAGGACTACATAATTTTCTTTTCCCTTAATGTATACTCCCTCCGTCCCATAATTATTGTCCAGTTTCACTAAAATGAAAGATTTTATTTTTAGTCAAACTTAACTATATTTTACCTTGAATAACCGGATATACCCTTACATAAGTAATTGTTTAACCCAAAGATTTTATGGATAATGTTTTTTACTAAGGACAAATGTGTAATTTGATCCATAAAAAGTCAAATTGGACAATAATTTTGAGACAAAATTTTTTGGGTAAAGTGGACAATAATTATAGGACAGAGGGAGTACTTATTACGCCATTCGTCCCGAAATCATTTTCGGAGAAATAAGAAATGCCAATTTTATATACTCTCATAGGCAATCAAGTCAATTTGTGAGACTTTCTGCCTGGAAAAATCTATGTAATTAATCTACCTGTATCCGGATCATGTGATTGCATTTAAACATTTGTCCCAATCACCGAATTTGTTTGCATGACCAGCTAACTAATTTCATAATTTCTGGATGTAATAACTTTCCTCTCCATTATCTTTGTGTGGTCGATTATATTTATTGGAACTTAATTGATTTGGACTGCAGGGCTATGGTATGACTGAGGCTGGACCGGTGTTATCGATGTGCTTAGCATTCGCTAAGGAGCCATTTACTGTAAAATCAGGAGCTTGCGGAACTTGTGTTAGGAATGCCGAAATGAAAATTGTGGATCCCGAAACCAATCTGTCTCTCCCTCGCAATCAGAAAGGCGAAATTTGTATCCGGGGCGACCAGATCATGAAAGGTACATTATCAATTATTACTAGACGATTTTTCAGTAATTTTAAAAAAATAGAGGAATGGTTTATCTTAACAATGTCACGTGTGATTAAATTAGGTTACCTAAACGATCCGGAGGCTACTAAGAACACCATCGACGAAGATGGATGGTTGCACACAGGAGACATTGGCTACATCGATGACGACGATGAAATCTTCATTGTGGATCGATTGAAAGAGTTGATTAAGTACAAAGGATTTCAAGTGGCTCCTGCCGAGCTGGAAGCCATGCTTGTCTCTCATCCTTGTATTTCTGATGCGGCCGTGGTCCCGTAAGTTATTATTATTAGTATATTGTTTTTATAGCAATTTTTGTAATTTACAAAATATTTTAAATAGAATTGTCTTCAGCTTTTTCTAAATTTTGCCTTCATTTTTTTATTACAACAGCATGAAAGACGAGGTTGCCGGAGAAGTACCCGTGGCATTTGTAGTGACATCTAACGGTTCCAAGATTTCGGAGGATGACATTAAAAAATACATTTCGAGCCAGGTAATTTTTGTAGTAATAATAACATAATGCAATTTATTTATTTATTTCGTCTCAAAATATGATTCTCATTTGTTTTATTAAGAGAAATATAAAAAAAGGTTGATTTTAAAGAACTGAGACACATAAATTATGTGACCCCTATGATTTGAAAGCTTTCTTGAATGACTGATTAATGTATTTTTGTGGTTTCTGGATGATGTGCCGCATTTGCAGCTTTTAAATTTTGATGATATTGACATGAATTGTGAATTTGGTACAGGTAATCTACTACAAGAAAATCCACAAGGTGTTCTTCGTGAATGCAATTCCGAAAGCCCCATCTGGCAAAATATTGAGAAAAGACCTTAGAGCTAGGCTTGCTGCCGAAATTGCGTGTAACTAATTAGACTACAAATAGGTTGTATTAATTAATGATGTTATTTGGATGATACGAAATTTTAAATTTGTACAAAAATTCCAGAGAGAAACTGCTTGGGAGCATAGGGTTGTATTCATTACTTCATATCTTTAATTGTATTCATAACTCTTGGTTCAATGTTTTTCACAGTTGTCTGTGTAATCTGGAATTTGGATTACTCTAATCATGAGATTTATGTGTTTACTACTTCCAATTGCATTAATCAATAATTACCGTCACCTCATTTCATATGAGATTCATTCCTTACACACTTATAGACCCATTTCGCTTTTTACCAACGAGGTTAGGACCATGTTCCCACATAACTTGACAATTTCATTTTCACAAAAGAAAATTTATCTTCATACTATATTATAATTGCAGAATAACCTTAAAAGGTTGGTAGTTCCTTATTTAATTTTTTGTTTAGTTTATTTATTTATTTATTTATTTTTGTTGTCTCTCATCTAATTTGGACAAAAAGCATTTACATTTTTTTTAATTTATTTCATTATTATCTCACTTATTGTCCATTGTATTTAAATTTATACTAATAAAGTACTTCCTTATGTCTAAGTTTATGATAATAAATTGTCCTTTATCAGAAAAAATTTATAGCGAACCTTTGATCTACCCCTCCATTAACTTTTATCTTTAAGATTACAAAAAAAATCATTATTAGGTGAATTTGATCTGTATAAAAAAGTTTTAGTGATTGTAACCTTTAATTTCATTTTTAAAATTGCAAAAAAAAAAAAAAATTATTTCTCATTATTACAGAATTTGCTCAGTCTAAAAACGGTTTCGGTGATTCTAATCATTCTGAATTCCAAAATATCTTTTCTTCTTCTCTTATTTTCTTTGAATTTAATAGATTCCTAAATGATAGTTTAAATTGTTCCATAACTAAAAAGAAAATCAATAGTCATTTAGTCTAAAACTTATATATAATTTTAAAGAGTTCAAATTTTTGTCACTTCTCTTCTTTATCTTTTCCCCTTTTTTCCCTTTTCTTTCAAGTTTTTTACTTTTATCTCTCATTCTCAAATCTATCATATTAATCATCCTTCATTATTCATCTCCATGTTTATCTTCTTGAATTTAGTTTTTTTTTTCTTCTTTTTTTAGTTGTTCCTTTTTTTTGGGTGATATGTACAGAAACTTAATTTTATTTTATTTATTACTATTCATACCCCTTTTTTTTTTTTATACAATCAGGATAAAATGTGTCATTATCATTGAAATCACAAGTGACGAGTTTTAGTGATAACATTTTGTTGAATATATGTTTTATTTTTAATTTCTGATAAATTTATTAATACATCTTGAAGATAGTGTGTTAGATAACAATATAACTTACTATGTTTTTCTTTATATAATTTGTATAACGTTATTATATACAGCATAGGTGCGAAGCGCGTCTGATCAATCTAGTATTATTAATGGTTAGAAATGGTGGTTTGGAAAACAAAGCCTATATTGGACCTCTTGACAGACTGATCCAGTCATAGAATGGACAAACAATGTTTTCTGTACGTTGAAACCAATCGAATTTGTTATGGATCCAATCTAATCATCTTAATTCTTAAACCAAATAAAATATCTAAATCTCATCCTATTCTCAACAAAAGATACAATCCAACAATTAATTTGGAGGTTGGATTTAGCTGGTGAGATATGCTAGCAAGAAGTGCTTGATTCTCAATCAGATAGACAGATACTGCTCTTGTTGGGCTAGCTGATTGGAATTTTGTTCAGTTTTCATAACATTTCATCAAATCATCAGTTCATCACTCAAATTTGATGGGCTATAGTCAATAGATCAATCTAGCACTTTAAGAAGAATTAAATTTCAGCCTATTTGTATTTGGACTAAAACTATATTTTAAAGAGAAAGTCACATGAGTAATGTCCAGACTCTTTGTCCAATATTTGGGCCAAAATGAGGATAACAAGTTTCTTGGTTCAAAAGTTATAAAGCATGTATGAGGCCCATGGATATTCGGTTAAATGGACAGACTGTTCTCACATTGGCTAAGTAGATTTAGAACGACCTAATTCACACTTACTAACGCACAATTCCAAAAAAAATAACGTACAATTCCATATCTTAAAGAGTACCGAAAATGTGCATATACTTGTGTTCTACATTGGAAAAGGGAACAGACAAAAAAAACAAATCATGTATGAGATGCAACAACCACATGGGAGTTTTTTTTTATATTCCCCGTCCTGAAATTATTGTCACGTTTAGATTTTTATTTTAGTATAATTGAATTAAAAGTAAAAATCTATATTGGACAATATTTTTTCAGCCTGAAAGAGTATTATATAATGATCTAAAACAATTGAGAATTCATGTATTTCTTCCATAAGTACGAGGGATGTTATTAGAGTACAGTGACGGAACCCTTTAGGGGCTCGCCCCGGTCGGCCGGAGACCTCCTTAACCGTATTCATGGTTCACCTTTCACCTTTCGCCATGTATGTCCGACGATTTATCCGGATGAATTTACTTAGCAACCAAAGACTTGGTAAAAGATTTAGCGTATGTCCACCAATTAATTACCTACTATTAGCTTAAGATTGACTTAATGTCTAAATTCTTCTTCTTCTTTTTTTTTTTTTTTGGGGGTTAGAAAATGAGAAGCAAAAGCCAAGAAATAAATCGACACATTATCACCAAGATAAGATTTCTAGCTTATCATTAAAGGTTCAATTTTTTAAGTTTCTTAAAAAACTTTTTTGAGTAATATAATACAACTTACATGTAAGTTGATGATACAAGATATCTTCCTTTAAAACATTCTATCTATTCCATCCAAATCATGAAAAAATCATTTTCAAGAAGGAAAATATATTTTTTTTATATGCACCTATATAACAACGAAAGAGGAATGAATCAACTTCGAACAACAAAAAGTGAAGAGGAATCGAGTCGTGCCCAAGTAGTTAGGGCATTATACCTTTAACCGCGAAATTGAGGGTTCGATTTCTACTGTGGACGCGGGAAGAAGGCAGTTGAAGGAGGAAAAAGGTAGCTGACCAACAACCAGCTTAAGCTGGCAGGAGGCCTGCCATCATCGGCCATGGATGACCGGAACGTCGAGCAAGAGACGCACACGAGTGGAGCTTTCCCCTAGTAGTACTATTTCTTTCCCTAGTAGGCTCTACTCCTATTGTAATAGTTTAGGTACCTCCAAAGCACCATTAGGTGCGGCTTAAAAAAATAAAGGTAAAGAAGGAAAAATAAAATTCCCACTGCATGCATGTTGTCAAACGGTTAGTTATTGTAAATTTTTCTTTTAATTTTTCATATATTGTATAAGCATATATAATATTGACTAATCTATTTTAGCTTATTTTTAGGTGTCTCAATTAATGAAATAGTTGGTCAAAATTTGTATAGCTCTCTATGTATAGGATAATAAGATTAAAAAATGCTTATCATAATTTTCTTTTTCGTAAAAAAAATCACATCCAGTAAACTCCACATAAATGTGGAAAAATCCAGCATATCAACTGTTCAATAAATAAAATTTAGACGTTTATATGACATATAACATCCTAATCATTAGACTGTTATAGTTAAAAATGATTTGTCACCTTTCAATCACACGGTAGTGGAAACTTTCATTGACATCATTTGACTCTCCAATATAGGGATGCCATCTAAGTATTGGTGTTACTGCTCATTCACTCCCTTTCAACTTCCCCATCATGAATCCTCATAAGAAGAACGAAAATTTTCAAGTTAACCTTAGAATTCGATCTAATCCAAATCTCATCCATCCTACAGTAAAAGGGCGATTGAATTAGATGGAAAACGAATGACAAACATATAAAATAACTTCCCATACTCACGACCCCTACCGGAAAGAACTATGGTGACGACACGTCAGCTTCCATTTAGCCGACGTGTCAATTTCCAAGGGTCAACTTGTGCCTCCCTTTTGTCTGCCACACCTTTATTCTCATATTTTGGCTTCTCGTCCAATATTCAAATTACAATTCGATTGAAACCGAAATCGATCGAGCAGGTCATTGTTGGGAGACAAATTCTCCCAACGAATATTTTATTATGTTACAATTTGGACCCTCTAATGATAATTAAGTTGGCCAGATATTTTAATGCATGAATTAAGTGTTTGTCAGTGATTTCCAAACTTATCAATGCGTTATTGCGTTGGGAAAGAAGGAGAGAGTTCTATTGTTGTACTATTAATGCATTTGTCCATTTCTTCATTGAGTTCAGTTCAGTAACTTCAAACTAAACTTCCCTGAATCCAACGAAAGATTCCAGTTTCCACCAATTAGCTGCAAGGGGTCAGATCCACATAACATCCTTCTTATGAAAACGAGAACGCTACTATGTAAATATGCAAGTTGCCAACTCTATCCTTTTGGAAACGTGAGAACTCTCTGTTGATTACGTGTTGATCATTTGTAGTAGATTGTATATTTTCCCTAATGTCTTACAAGTCACAATACTTGATCCAAAACAATTAGAACCAGAAAATTAGTTTGTGTTTGCGTTTGTTTTGTGGTTAGGGTGCGAGCTCATGGGGATCAACGAGACAACCATAGATTACAAGAAAATAGGATGTAAATACGTAATTATTTTCTTTTAAGATGATTTGTATATATTAACTGTGTTACGATATTAACTAATTTTTATAATTGCATGCACTTTTTTTTTTTTTTTTTTTTTTTATACTAAGAATACACCATTCATTTGCCTTTGCCGCACACAAATGGAGTAGGGCTCCCCTCTAATCAATATAATTATTCTTTTAAACTATAACCAAAGGTCAGAGAACGAGCACTGAAAAAAAGATAAACTTAAGGCTAACACCTCTAACTAAAAAAGATAAACTTAAGGCTAACACACCTCTAACTTAAGGGACTCGAACCTAACACCTCTAACTAAACTAGGGAGTATTCTAAAACGATTTCCTTTGACAAACTAGACAAGGACCAGTTGGTTAATTGCATGCACTTAAGGCTAAAGCTGATGCCACAGCCCTAGCTAAGACATGTTGTTCACTCCAAGATGACAATTGATAAGCTGATCATTGATCGAACTTGGGGAATCCCATTATATGTTTACTACACACATACAATTGCCATATGTGTCTGAAATGAATTACAACGATGTAAACAGAAGTGGAAGTGGCCATTATTTAGACAATTTTGCCTCTAACTAATGTGGAGAGTCATTACATGTGGTCTATTCGGTACATGAGAGGCTACTGAAATTGACAAAAGTAACAATCTGAAAATTCAATAATTGAACTCAAATACCAATTTGGTCTAATGGAAAAATATACTTGCTTTTTTTCCCTTCCATTTTCTGAATGAAGACATACACGTAAAGGTTAAGAATTATTTCATTTCATCACTTTGCTGTTCGTAAGTCAAGTTATATGCTGGAAACTGATATTGTACAAAAGAACAAATTAAAGAGTTAACATCAAAGCCAGTCATGCTCATTTTGGTTTTCTGAATACGTAATCAACAGTAACACGCACATGCATTAATGCATAGTTCTTTGTATTTTTTTTTTTTTTTATTTTGTATCGACCAATTAGAATAGTACATGGCGAGTATCTCCGATACCTAACCCTAATCCATTAGGAAATGACACGAACTCTCGAGAAAGAAAATATGTGCAAGATAGGCTATATATGCATGAACACAAGAAAGAAATTGATATGGTAATTGTAATTTTAATATGCAAATACAGAATACTCAGATAGCTAATTTTATCTTGCAATGAAATTAGCTAATAGCGGGTATTCCGGATGGCTCCATTCATGAATTGGTATTGATATGTCTTGTTTTTGTACATGTGCCGTGCATAATCCATCCAAATTGAAAAAAAAGAGAGGTACATGATCAACAATATATATAGCGACAATCTAAAGTTTACATATTATGTTCATGGAGGACCCTACGTTTCTTTAGCTCATGTGCAACAAAACTACATCAGAAACAAGACGCCAAAAAAAAAAAAAAAAAAACACAAACCATAGTTGAGTTTCAACATCAAGTGCTGCACTAGCACAAATATGCACTTCAAGGAAGATGAGGCTTTATCCTCTCAAGATCTTCGTTGTATTACTATCAACCATTGAAAGATATTTCACACATTTACATCCACAAAGAAAGATGGACACATTTAATTGAAAAAAAAGTGAACAACAATATATGGTTGATGATGACCTAATTAATCACAGTAAGAGTCACTATCCACGTGTAGATATATAGAAGAAAATGAAAAATGAGGTTATCACTTGATGGTGTTAGTAAATAGTCAGAAGTCTTCGATCCATAACAGTTTAAATTCCGACAAAACACAAACATGTCCACTACAATTATCCACCTTGATTTCCTAGTATTTTCAACGTAGGAATTTCCAATACTTGCTGCAAGAGACCACAGTCTTCCCACTCTTCTTCACTGCGCTTTGCCTACCACCTCCAATCCAACATCATTTATTCACGCTAGCTATTTGCTTAAATGTAGCAGTAGAAGCCCATATTTGCTAAGGTCAAAGCTGAGGATTAATAAACACTTCTCATGTCATGTATTAATAGCCTACTTTGTTGTTCTTACTACCTAAACATAGTAATTATTTTTTCCCGTAGGAGGGAAAAAACAAGCAATACAGAAGTCTATATGATGAGATTAATTCCTCGAGAGTAATATATAAAGAGCGCCTTTAATTGGCCAAACATCTTAAACTTTATCCTGGGTAGAGTTCATTTTACCTCTATCTTTTTTATTTTTTTTTATTTATTTTTTAATAATACACAAGGTATTCTAAATGTATTGCACTCATACTAATCCGCCCCGAGCTGCGTAGGTCTCCTTTCGGAAAGAAAGTTCTCCCAACATTGCTCTTTCCATTCACGAGACTCGAACCCGAGACCTCGCTTAAGGAAACCAAAGCACCTTACCACTTTCGCTAAGCAAGTGTTGGTACTTTTATCCTTTTAATTATAGCTATTGTATTCCACAAAAAATATCCTCCTTCTGTTATTAAAAAAAAGAAGAAAAAAAATCTACATTGTGTTATTAAATTTGTAATGTTTTCAATATAAGTTTAAAAACTCAACATGGATTATTTTTTTTGGGGACGGAGATGGTATGAAATATGTTTACACATAAATCACTTACCTATAGATGATTTTGACCCATGCAAGCTATACAATATGGTGAGTATTAGGCAGAGGTTGGATCGGGTATTTATGGTGTTGCCTTCGATTGTCAAATTGAACCAGGTAAACTAGAATCATTTTTTTGTTTTTTTTTTTTTTGGTTTTTTTGGCTTTAAGGTAAACTAGAATCATTCTTCGTTCATTAAGGAAGTAAAGTTTAGTTTAAACCTAGCAATATGAAAATTTCAAATTTCAGTAAAAAATTAAGTACTTTTTCCTCTTTTAAGATTGCTCCCGCTGTGGTGAAAAGTGAAAACCCTAACTTGGAGTGACTATACTCATTCTCGCTTTAATATCTGACACAATCCTCTCACCCGTATCATAATTTGTCGCGGAACCTATGTATATACTAAACCAAAAAATTAGTTAAATTTGTTGTTTTGATTAGTTAAAACCCACATGAGCTAGACTATGATGAGTTTCCAAAACAATCATAACTAGGAAAGAACGTAAGAAGATCGAGGCTTACTGAATAATAATGCATAAACGCAAAAGTTGGACTAGTGCATGTGCGGTGGGCATTTCCGATTTGTGAAGTACAACATAGAAGTGACACACCACAACAAAATTATTGGTAGATTAATTAATTAGTAATATGTTTTCAAACTATTAATTAACATGGAATTAATGTTTTTGAATGCCGTGGAATCTTATGGCTAAGTATATTCAGGACATTTGGTTTGTCTGTTAATGAGGGACAGTGTTCTCCGCAATCATAGCCGACAGCCCCAAGATTCGTATGATCCCTTAAACAATTACAACACTGTAACGTTATCGCTATTCTAAATGCAGGGAAAGCCCATTCTCTAGAGATTAACTGTCCGAAGGGAGCAAATTCTGGTGACTTTTTCCTTTTCTTTTTTCTAGTACTACTTTATAGTTTATAATACTCCAAGTTGATTAATTAATCAAAGAATTTGGAAACCAGCAATCCCATGTGCGTAGCTCAGTTTTTCATCACTACTAGAAATTGGTTTTAATGAAATGTCAAATTTTAAGGATGATTCATTTGAGATGTGATTGTAGGTTGATTGTCAGATAGCATTGTAACTCACTCCCTAGTTCTTTTTATTTTCATTTTTTTTAAAATTTTTTTACTCGTAGTGATGTGATGATTATTTAGGGTTTCGTTATATTTATTTATTTTCATGCATTTTATTATTTGGAGGTATTTTTGAACTTTGACTTTTTAGGGTTTTGATACTTTCTTTAAAACCTGAACTTTGATGTTTTCTTCGGCAGTTTATTTTGATTAATACAAAAACGAGAGTTTCTCTCAAAGCTTAGTTTTTCTGTACAATTGGTTGGAGGAAGAATTAGAAGTCTTGGTTATTATTAGTTGTTCGGGTTGAACAATTAATTTAATCGGCGAAATTGTTAGTCGCTGTATTATTTGTTGGAGTCGATTAGGGATTTGTTTGTTTGCTCGGGTATTTGTTTCGATTGATAGGGATTCTGCTACGTCAGTTGGATCAGAGCCGAGTTTTGTTCTTGGATTGTGCGTGGAATTTTCTTCTCCTTGTGGCTGCGGATTGTTTGATCATTTCCGTCCTTGACTTGTGATGGCGCCAAAGAAGGAACATCAGATCGTTGATGACCTTCGCCAGGAATTCAAGTCTGATTTTGATCAGTACACCGTTTCCTTGGAGCAATGTTGTCAACAACTCTTAGTCAACATGTGGCGGAAACCATCGTGCAAGAGATGCAGCGGCTAGGGTTATCGACCAGAAACCTTAAGAAAGCTTCTCATGCGGCCACTTCGTCTGATGATTCTGAGGGTTCAACAGCGGAAGAAGATTCTGATAGCAGCTCTTCTCAGTCAGCTCATTCTTCTCGTGCATCTCGCAGGCGGTGAGATCATGATGATGCTGACCGACGCTATTGGGAATCTGGGATACGAACCGAAATTCTAAAGTTTTTTGGTACTACTCAACCGGAAGACTTCATGGATTGGATTGTTCATGTTGAAGAGGTTTTCGAATTTAAGGGAGTTTCGGAATGAACGTGTCCAGCTTGTTGCAACCCGTCTCCGTGATCGGGCTTCGGCGTGATGGCAGCAACTCAAATTGGATCGTGAGCGGCATGGCAAATCCAAAATTCGAACTTGGGCAAAAATGAAAAGTGTGCTTCGGGATGAATTCTTGCCGGCCAACTTCTAGCGTACCCTTTTTCAGCGTTTGCAAAATCTCCAGCAAGGGAACCGCTCGGTCGACGGCAACACCACTGATTTCTACAAATTTCTCTCCCAGAATGATCTTGCTGAAACCCAAGATCAAAAAGTGGCCCGCTATATCACTGGTTTGCGACCTTCTATACAGGATACTGTCACCTTCTTGATCCGCCGACGGTCGCCGCTATTGAATAGCGTGCGCACGACCTTGAACTACAACAGCAGCATCGCGGCAGTAGCAGCCATTTTCAGCTTCAGCCGGCAGCTTCGTCATGTTCCATTGCTTCAGCTGGCACCAAATCCACTCCTCCACCTGAAGTACCTGCTGCTGGTCGTCAAAGGGGAGCTTCTAAATGTTTTAATTGCGGGGAACAAGGCCACCGGCTGATTGCCCACAAGTGGAGAAACGTGTGCTCATTGGAGATGGTTCGAATGCGCAAGACACTCCTTTGGGGGATACTGTTCCCGTTTATGACATGCCTGGTGAGGATAAAGAGTTTGTGCCCGGTGATGTTGGCCTCGCTTTGGTTTCCATGCGATCTTGTCTTGCTCCGTCATCCGGTGATTCTAATTGGTTCCATACCAACATTTTTCACTCTACATGTACTGTCCAAAACAAGGTTTGCCGTTTCTTGATTGATGCGGGAAGTTGCTCCAACTTTGTTTCTATGGAGGCGGTTCGTAAGTTGAGCCTGGCCAAGGATACACATCCTTGTCCGTATACGCTTTCTTGGTTGAAGAAAGAGGGTGAGGTAACCATTTCTAAGCGAGCACTTGTGTCTCTATCTATTGGTAGTAAGTATAGGGATGATATTTGGTATGATGTTGTCAATATGGATGCCTGTCACATTTTACTTGGTCGACCCTGGCAATATGATCGTGATGTTACCCTTTCAGGTCGTGCTAATTCCTATAGTTTCATTTTTGGTGGTACTAAGTTTGTCTTGTTGCCAAGTCGGGATAGTGATTCGTCGCCAGTAATTTCTGCTCTGTCTGTTAGTATGCTTTCCTTGAAACACTTTCAGACTTTTCTGTGTGATGATGACATTATATTTGCCCTTGTTGGAAGAGATGTTCCGGAGCTTGTTGGTGTTCCGAATGCTGTTGTTTCTTTATTGCAGGAATTCAGTGATGTCTTTCCAGGGTTACCACCAATGCGTGATATTCCGCACCATATTGACTTAGAACGACTTTGCCTAATCGGCCGCATTATCGTATGAGCCCGACTGAACATGAGGAATTGCGACGATAGGTCGAGGAGCTACTACAAAAGGGTTTTGTTCGCGAGAGCCTTAGTCCGAGTGCCGTACCGGCCTTGTTGACCCCTAAAAAGGATTGCTCTTGGCGCATGTGTACTGACAGTCGCGCCATCAACAAAATCACTGTTCGTTATCATTTTCCTACTCCACGGCTGGACGATTTGCTTGATCAACTCAGTGGTGCCAAGGTCTTTAGTAAGATTGATCTTAAGATCGGGTATCACCAAATCCGGATTCGTCCGGGTGATGAATGGAAAACGACGTTCAAGACACGAGAGGGACTTTATGAGTGGCTTGTTATGCTTTTGGGTTGTTGAACGCTCCCAGCACTTTCATGCGCGTTATGAACTAGGTTCTCCGCCCTTTCATTGGCTCTTGTGTTGTTGTTTATTTTGATGACATCCTAATTTACAGCCATATATTGGATGATCATTTGGGGCACGTTCATGCCGTTTTGGATGTTTTGCACCAGGAGAAACTTTATGCTGCCTCTCAGAAGTGTGTTTTCCTTGCCTGAGGTGCTCTTTTTGGGTTATTTGATCTCTGCTGCTGGTCTCTGTGTTGATGAGTCCAAGATTGCTGCCATTCGGGACTGGCCTACACCCTCGTCCTTGACAGAATTTCGTAGTTTCCATGGCCTCGCTTTGTTTTATCGGCGTTTCATTCCCCATTTCAGTAGCATTATGGCACCCCCCACTGACTGTATTCGAGTCAAACCCTTTGCTTGGACGACAGCGGCCGAAGATGCCTTCCAGCAGATCAAGGTCCGTCTGACCTTAGCTCCACTTCTGGTGTTGCCCAACTTTACTATTCCGTTCGAGCTGCATGCTGATGCATCCAAAGTGGGTAATGGGGCCGTTCTTAGTCAGGCAGGTCGACCGATCGTCTACTTTAGCGAGAAATTGACAGGACCTAAAATGCGCTACAACACCTATAATGTTGAGTTCTACGCTATTGTTCAGGCCATTAAGCATTGGCATCATTATCTATTTCAGCAGGAATTTGTGTTGTTCACTGATCATGAGGCCTTGAAGCACCTCCATGGACAAGACAAAGTCTCCGCTCGCCATGCGTCATGGGTGGCATACTTGCAACGTTTCACCTTTGTAGTGAAACACACGTCGGGGGTCACTAATCGTATGACAGATACACTGAGCCAGCGAACATCCTTGTTGACTTCTATTCGTGTTGCTCTTCCCGGGTTTGATTCCTTTGCTGATTTACTGGCTTCTGATCCTTATTTTGCACCTATTGTTGCCCGGATGCGCACCGGTGCTCCTTTCGATTTTCATTTGCAGGATGGCTTCCTCTTTCAGGGTAACCAACTCTGCATTCCGGATTGCAGTTTGCGCCTTCAGCTCATTCAGGAACTGCATGGGAAGGTCATGTGGGCCGTGATCGCACTCTCCATCTAGTTCTTTCTTTCTATTATTGGCCGACAGTTCGTAAGGAGGTGGAGCGGTTTGTCCAGCGTTGTCGTTTTTGCCAGGTGTCTAAGTGTTCTGCTACTAATGCTGGATTATACATGCCATTGCCTGTTCCTACGCAGCCTTGGGCTGACCTTAGTGTGGACTTTGTCCTAGGGTTACCTCATACTCAGCGCGACAATGATTCTATTTATGTTGTGGTGGACCGTTTCTCAAAAATGATTCATTTTGTCCCTTGTAAGAAGACTGCGGATGCCGTTCGTGTTGCCAACCTTTTCTTTCGCGAGATCTATCGTTTACATGGGTTACCTTCTTCTATTGTTTCCGATCAAGACACGCGCTTTCTCAGTCATTTTTGGCGCAGTTTATGGAAGCTGGTTCATACTCAGTTGAATTTTAGTAGTGCTTACCATCCTCAGACAGATGGCAAGACTGAGGTTGTTAATCGCTCTTTAGGCAACTTGCTCCGTTGTTTGGTGGGTGAGCATGTTCGCACTTGGGACCAGAAGTTGTGCCAGGCAGAGTTTGCTCATAATCATGCTCTCAATCGCAGTACGGGCTTTAGCCCTTTTCAGGTGGTTTATTCTGTGTTGCCCTGGGCTCCAGTGGATCTCCTCCCTTTGCCGATTCAGACTCGCCTTCATAGTACTGCTACTGATTTTGTTGCTGGTCTTCGGATGACGCATAAGGAGGTTCATGATAATCTCATTCGAGCGGCCGCACGCTACAAGTCCTTGGCAGATGTTCGTCGTTGTTCTGTTGAGTTCGAGATGGGTGATCTTGTTTGGGCTGTTTTGACGAAAGACCATTTTTCTCTAGGTGCTTACAATAATTTGTCTGCCAAGAAGATTGGTCCTTTGAAAGTTCTTGAGCAGATCAATCCGAATGCTTACCGCCTGAGATTGCCTAGTCATCTTCCCAAGCACTTGACTCCTTATCTTGGTGACAATTCTCCTCCTTCAATTCGAGCTCGAATTATTCTCATCCAGGGGAGAATGATGCGGTGATTATTTAGGGTTTCCTTATATTTATTTATTTTCATGCATTTTATTATTTGGAGGGTATTTTTGAACTTTGTACTTTTAAGGGTTTTGACGCTTTCTTTAAGTTAGAATAGGGGAATTGTATTTCATTCATATGTGGTTATGTACAATATACAGACTATATATAGACAATAACAAACCCTAAATAAGGACATTATTGGAAATATATTAAGTATTACAATACTTTAAAATCCAAACTTTGATGTTTTCTTCGGCAGTTGATTTTGATTAATACAAAAACGAGAGTTTCTCTCAAAGGAAAGTTTTTATGTACCATTGGTTGGAGGAAGAATTAGAAGCCTTGGTTATTATTAGTTGTTCGGGTTGAACAATTAATTAAATCGAGAAAATCGTTAGTCGCTGTATCATTTATTGGAGGCGATCAGGGATTTGTTTGTTCGCTCGGGTATTTGTTTCGATTGATAGGACTTTCGCTACGTCACCTAGAATACATTTTATAAAACGGTATGGATGTAAAAAAAGGTAATTAATTTATTATGTCACATTTTAAGAGATGCATTAAATAATCGTCTCACTATATTTTGGGTATAAGAAATTCTAAGGTGTCATGATACACAGAGTACACCGAAACTAATCTATATATGATTTGAGTGTATACAGTTATTCAGGAGACAGAATTAAGATTGTAACCCAATAATTATCAACTCACACACTAGTCAAAGTAGAGACCTACGTTAAAGAAAATCCAATTCCTAATCACTTAATCGCACACAAGCTGCATTTTTTACTGTACCATCTTTACACTAAAAGTATCATTTTTTGTTGGGGTATAATGAGGTAAAAGTCTAAAATAATTAATACATACAGAGAAGATTTCGTTGTTTTAATAAGTTAATCGAGATGAACTAAAAGTATCATTCTTTACTAGCATATAATTGCTTTAAACTTTTGATAATCCATGATCCTAAAAACGGTTCCGGACGACCATGATTCACACGACTCAAATGGAAAAAAGTTACACTCATATCTCATGGCAGATCGATGGAGAATTTTTTTGATCAAGAAGAAAGAGAAAAGGATATACTACAAATCTAGATACTAATTAAGTTGCTATTAATTAAAATTTATCACATGAGCAATATTACTATTCGTTGGAATCTTTCGATGAAATAACTTTACAGTAAAGGTCTATTTCATCTAGAGTTTTTGTACCCTTAATTGTGAATCAAAACTTCATCGTCGTCTCACTAATTATTACAGTAAAGAAAATAGAATATTCTCAAGAAAATGAAATGTTTACCAGTCAATGAAAATTAACTCTGCAGGAATCATGTCAGAACAGATCTTAAACATTAAAAATTTGTTTTCATCAAACCGATGATTGAGATCAGTCAGAGACAGTGAAACTCATTAGTCTTAGTCAAAGCGAATAAGTGATTAACTACATTAATAACGCTTTAAGATGCAAAGATTGAACATCACAAGAACAAACTTGTGGAATTCACAAGGACAAAGATAAAACAAGAATCATCATCAGGTTGTGGACAAGCAAACAGGCACAACAATTGAAGAAGATGGAGTGTACTAGTAAAATAAACAAACTACGTACTAATGGTGGTGTGTTTCGGTGCAACCAGAACTGACTTGGGGACAAATACGCGAACAAAAAAAAAACCTCCATTATTCAATTGCGCAAATTGGTCTAGTCAAGATAGCTTATCTTAATAACTTTCTTGTACTTTAATTGGAATTATCAACCCAAACATCTCTCAAGTCTTCTTTGTCCTAGGTACGTTATAATAAAGGGGTGACAATCCAGCCAAAAACACAAAGCGCCATGATTGGACCTATGATTAGATGGCCAAAATTATATGGATCGATTCCTTTTTACACTAGAGGAAATTAACTGTGAATTTGTAAATTAATGATAAAGTACTGCTTCAATTTATAAATATTTTTTTTATAATATATTGGGTGCATGATATCTGTAATCATTGTTTAGATTAATCAATATTCAAGCCAAATATGTCCATTTGAAAAACAGGACTCTTTGAGAAAAGAAAAATAACTTCACTAACTCAATACATTAACGATTAAACGTTTTTTTTACCTCAATTCATCATTTTTCTTCTCTCATTTACTTAGGAAAATATTTTCAGAAATTGCTAGGAAATTTTGTGACCGACAAGGTGTGAGTCGAATGCTGCCATTAATGGAGGAGACAACCCTTTGATTCCCTCATAGATATTTGCAGGTATTTGTCCCTCTCTCTCTCTCTCTCTCTTCAGCTACTTCTGAAGTTTATTATTATGATAACTCTCGTAATTATTTATAATTTTGTGTGGCTGGAGAGACAATAAAACCTTAGCACCTCATAAAATATTATTCATGGCAATCAAAATAGTACTACTACATGACATATGTAATTGATTTACCCACTCAATAGTAGTACTTGATAACTACTTCTCCCCTTTCTCCCCACTTCACACCTTGTCCAATAATCCCATCTCAATCTCATCTCATAATCTTGAGGTTTACTTGGTTCTCTTCTTTCTCTTCAATTGGCAGATCGATCGGAGAAACTTTGATTGATTTTTCGTCACATTTGCTAATTAAACGTACGTACATCTCTTCACTTCTTTCTCTCTCCTTTCTCTCTCACGCACACACGCACTTGACCTTTCTCTATATATAACCTCCTCCTCGCAACAGGCAATATCACTTACCTACTTCTTTTCTTCATCATCATCAATTTTTATCTCAAGTACTTATCTATCTCTCTACTTCCAAATATCATTTGCATGAACTAAATCACCATTTCGATCCAACCCTCTTCAATTTCTTTCACTTTTTGTTTTTGGCTAAATCAAACAAAAACTCTTAATCCCGTAAGGTTAGCAATAAAGTTTCATCTAGTTAGACATGAGTTACGAGCCTAACACAGCCCTTAATCTAAGCCTGCGCAACAATGAGCTCAACCTAGAGCTAATACTAGACCGATCATCTTCATCTTCTCTTCCATTAACTCCGTCCGAACCGCGGGTTTTCTCGTGCAACTATTGTCGGAGGAAATTCTATAGCTCACAAGCTTTAGGAGGTCACCAAAACGCCCACAAACTCGAGAGAACTTTAGCAAAGAAAAGCCGAGAACTCAGCTCGGCTGTCCGGCCTCACTCGGGTTCTAATCATCGATCATCCGGGTCGATTTCTAGTCATGGTCAACAGTCAAACATCGGGCTTGATCAACATCATCATCATGGATATGGACTATTTATGAGCGAAATGAGCTATGGGAGAAAGGATCAGATGGATTATGATGATTTGAGGATGGAAAGCCATCATTGTTGGAATAAAGGAGGATATAAGCCAGAAATTGTTCAAGAAGACTACAGCCAAATTGACTTGTCTTTACGGCTGTGATATTTTTTTTCTTTTGTTCTCTTCTTTTTACTATCTACTAGTACTCCAATTTTAGTTTCATTATTATTATTTTCTTTATGGTGTGTTCATCAAGTATGATCCAAAATGCAAGATATATGAATTCTGGTAACAAAAATGGTGATTTTCTTGAACGGTGAAAATCAAGATATTGAGGTTTAAACCTAGTTTGAATTTTTGTAAAACAAGGTTTCCATATGTGGAAAGTAGTGGAGATGTGGAAATCCCATGGATAATATGTAGCTGTCAGGGCTCATCGGATCGTCACGGATTTCCTTGCCAAAGAATGAGGAAGGAAATCAAAATTAGGGAGTAAGAACAATCATGTTCAGCCCAAATAATTTCTTCCTAACCCTTGTATTAATTACCATTCGATTATGTATTTCCGGAAAGAAAAAAAAACTTTTAAGTTTTGACACATGTTCCATAGTTTTTCTAATGAGGATGTTATTTATTAGTTTATTGTAATATTAATATCTAAATTATATATTATTCACGGGTTCACGCCAGGAGTAATTGGAAATCACTATTGATCCCTTTGAAAAAACTGCATTTTTTTTTAAATCTGTTTTTAAAATATTCTTGATTATCTAAAGTATCAACGATTATAGTCTTCATTTTGTTTTGATTCCCACTTTTGATGCATTACGGAATCCAGAGGGCAGTGGGAGTCTTTGGATTTATGGACATTCTAATGGATCGATGCAGGCTTTTGTGTACGTGTGTGCGACCTTTACACAAATCTACACTGCGTTATCAATTTTTTGGGTATATCACATATTCGGTATTTGAAATCATACACAATTTTAATTCATTTAGATTCGATTCATATAAATTTCTTTCGGAAGAAAAAACTTGTAAATAATAAATAGTTTATTTATTTTATTTTCATTTTCATTGCATATGGGGTTTGGTCCGCTTGTATGCGGAGACAAGAAAGGTTGCCTAACTCTGGCTTTAGTAACCTTTAACTTGTAATGTTTAATCTAATTTTGTACATATGCTTCACAACCGTTGATTAATTTCTACGTAAAAATACCATGATCGGTTTTTGTGAAGGAGATAATAAGGGTGAATAAATGTTACTACGTAACTCATAAATTCAGTAGTCTTTAGATGGCGCTTTCGTTACGTACGATAATGTGAATTTCAAAACATCACGATGAATAAAAGTCTATTATTAGTTCACTAAATTCACTGATTGATCCGACTGAAACAAAATGAATATTGCTTCGAGGTAGAAGGATATTAGAGACCGATAATAACATTGTGCAACATTAATTTAGGTTTTGTCTTTCCTTGGCAGAGATATCTGAGTAGAAACACATAAGAGAGTTCAAGTCCTGTCTCCCACAATGTCACCACTCAGTTTTAATTTAAAACGTTGAGATTGGCTTTTCATCACTGCCTCCCAACAAACTAGACAAAACACTAAAGAGGCAACTTTACACAAACTTATCCCCACGTATATACCAAACATTTATTATCAACATCCGTCTGGTATTCGTCATTATTGAACAAAATGTGTTGGAAAGACAATTGATCAATTTTTAGTACTACTAGCCGAAGTTATAATTAATTAATTAAGACAAATCATATGGAGTAGTAGTACGTACGACATGAAGGATCAAAATAATATTTGTAATAATCAACTGCTGCCAGCTGGGTGGGTGGCTAATCATTTTTAAAGTACTACAGTAATAATTTGATAAACTACATTAATTCAGAGATTTCTGAGCTTGTAAACACATCATTTTCTGGCAAGAATTTATGTTGGGATTTCTTTTTTTTTTTCTTCCCCTTTCTCCGTGTCGTTTGAATCTTCTACATTTCATCAACAGCAAGCCGGAATTCAGATATAACAAAATTAAGGTTCCCGTGCTTCATAATTATTCATAACTAAGGGCAAAATAGACAATCGACCAGTTATAAATAGTTTTCTCAAATATGGTTGGCCAACTAGAAAAAAAGCTCTTTCGATTATTTGGATTTCCAGGTTGATCAGCTAGGAAAACTCATAATTTGGTAGTTACACTTGGTCATGCTTCTCAAAATGAAAATTGGTTTTTCTGAAAGCAACAAATTCCAGAGTAGGAGCTATCGTGCCCTGGCATGGAGTACTCTAGTTTGGTTTATATAAACCTCCTATTTGCACCTGACAAGGGAAAAAAAAAAAAAAAAAAAGATAGAAGAAAAACCCTTTAAGAAATAGTTCCTGTCTTAAAAGGATTTTCTCCGGAAACATCCTGAAATCGGAAAATAAAAATAATAAAAAATATAAAACATTTATGCCAAAATCAGGGCGGCTGGTTATGCAAATAAGATGAAACTTGGTTTCAAAACAAAGAGGAAGGTTAAAACGTCGGTTAGTCCGGAAATATAGAAAATACAGCTTAAAGTAAAAGGGTCGAAGGATGTTGTCTCTTACGACGTACGTACATGAGGGGGATGATTGTTCTTTTAAGTTTTAACATCATCTTCTACATTTTAATAGTGGTCCTTTTGACATGACTGCCAGTTCATACGTACGTCTAAGAAAAACTAGCTTTAGCTTTGTGGTCCTTTTGGAGTTTACTTTCATTTGTAAGGTCCACTTTCTTGACCTGGTTCCTATAGTTCTTTTTCATGTCTTAAAATATTCTCTTCTCTTCTCGAAATATTCGTGTTGTTTTAAGTTTTTATTTGAAGTGTAAGATGTATTATAAATACAAAAATCAATAGTAGACAATCATTTCAGAAAAAAAAAAATAAATGTTATACCTGTGCTAATAGTTGTCACAACTAGGGTTGATGAATTTTAGGTTAAAGTTATGGATTTTAACCAACAAACATTTGGTACATGTATTGTATCGGTTCAACTATAATCCGAATTCAAACCCAGGCAAGAATATGTAGTAAATATCAAATAACTTACTTTTTAAAGAAGTTTACCCAACTCGAATTTGGATTAGTTAAAGCAACGATTTGAGTCACAAAAACGTTGTATTAAAAAATGTTTTTGATTTCAAACATGTTATCATATCCTTTGAGTAAATGATACACAATTAACTAGACAGAAGCCGGGGCATCTGACCTCTCATTAATTTCAACATAATCATGCGAAAAAGACATCATAACGTTACGGCGGTATCAACAATTGAGTGCCGCAATTTCTAAACTGTTTGATTATACTCTCGCAGCCCGATGGAAAAATCTCATTTCTTTTAGGTCAAACATCATCCGTTTGAAATCATTACCCTAACTAATGAAGATTCAAAGTTAATTTTTAAAAAGTAAAATTCTTTCGATTCACAAATGTATCTTATCCCAATATATTTTCAAGAAATGGGCTCCCAAAAACAGTATTCGAGCCGATAAGTTCCATATTTCTAGACAGGGAAGTATGATTTAGATTCGCTGAGCCGAATTGGAGAACCGTCGCAGATAATCTAAGAAAGAAACATGCAATAGAAGGGAGCAAAAGTGCATAAATATTTTCTTTTCTAAGTAAATTTCATTATCAGGTAAATGATACCACTAAAAGCTTTCAGTCTTACACAAAATTGACCTAACTGTATTAGTTCCCTGAGCTTTGAGAAATGATACTTGGCATGTCGTTAATTAATTGGTTTGATAGTTTGTTATTAATTTTCAAGAATACTACGTATGGTTCGTATCTATCCCTATAATGCACACTTCTTTTTAGAACAGCAGTGACCAATTTGAATACTAACATTTCACAAAGGGGGGCCAACCTAAATTCCCAAAATTTATGGTTGCTTCTATTAATGGAATATTTTGCTCGGATATGAAGAAACCAATTGTCTATTTATGTTTTAAAATTAGGCTAGTCTTATAGATTTATCTTACCTAACTTCTATTCAATAAGCTAGTTGGGAATTATATCAAAGTTACGGGTCTGCATATGTATAAATATACTCCTCCCGACTCCATAACGTAAAAATAATATTTTTCTTGAATTAAAATAATAAAATAAAATAGACTAATTTTTTGAGACGAATAGAATATTAATTAAAATAATTTTAAAAAGAAAAATGTGTACAAAACAATCATACTAGTCCTGAAATAAGAGCCATATTTAAAATGCATACTCCTATCGCGTAACAGTGGGAGTGTTTTGCCAAAAAGGATACTTCGTTAGTGCAAATCTCAATTAGAGATCTCTAATTTACATTTCAGCTTCTTTCCGGATTTGGTAAAATCTCTAATTTTTTCTTACTTGTGAGAAAATAGTGGTAATCATGATGTAGTTTCTTACATGGTTGTCAAGTTGCTGATGAATATGTTTGTCGGAACAGTTTCTTGTTATCACTTTCTCACGCAACAGCAGTTTTAAGCTCAAATTGTGCATTTGTAGCCTATTTTACACAAAGCAGAGAAGTAACTTAGACATTGCTAAACTTTACTGTTTTCTTAAGAGTGGAGTGGTTACATCAACATATGAACAAACAATTCTTCCAAATTCAACTTCCCTAATTGATCCATCAAATTCATCATCCACTGAATTTTATTAAACAAATTCACTGCATATCATCAAATTCATTTACCAGAATTAAAACGTAAGTTGCTATTATTTGATGTATTTATGTAAATTTTTAATGGAAAACATGATAAAACTAGAGTTATCAACATCTGTCCCTATTAATTTGTTGCATTCCCTTATTATCTATACATACAAGTACAAATTAAAATTAAACTTTTACATGCATATAAAACTAAAATTAAAATTAAACTAAGGGGAATTAAAATGAAAGTTCCATTATTACTTTTACTTTTACATGCATGCGTATAAGAATTGTGAGAGGGAAATGACAAACCAAGAATTAGTTATCACATTTTGGATTTATTTGAAGGTAACAAAACTAACTTAATTAAACACAAGCGATTCATTGAATGTTTACTTGGAAAAAGTACATATAATTAAGACGTTAACTTAAGGTGAAGTCTTGTTAAAGTTGAATGAATAAATAATGCAACTTTGAAACCTAGGTTAGGTAAACTGATTAATAATGTAACTCCGCCATCATATAATACAACCCCAATCAATCATTTTCTCATAAAAAAAACACAAAACACGGATGATGTGATCTTCAAATCAACATCCAATTTTAGGCAGGTCACTTTGACACTTCCCAAAGGATAATGTCTCCCTCTTAGTATAAATTATATCCCCACAATTAATCAAATCCCTCCAATTAGCTAGCTGTTTTTATCTTCCTCCCAACACCCGTGATTTAATTCGATGCGTTTAACTTAAGTATAGCTTAGCAACCTAGGTGATTTGATGAGTAACATGAGTTCATGAAGAAGACTAATTGAGCCGAAGTTGTAGTTTTGGAACTACACATATGAATGAAGCAATTTCACACGCAATATAAGCTTAATGGATATGGGGCCAAACTCCCTTCTAATTACATCAGTTCAATTTGTGGGAAAAACTCGTACTACACGAACTCCAATAAGTCTTTCAATCAATCTATATCACGGTCGTATCTGTTTCGTTGAGTGCACTTCATGTTAGAGTTTCTTGTCTTGTCTTTCTTTAACTTTGTGGTACTACTCCTATTGATTTCTCCTCTCGTGATCCACACACACACAAAAAAAAAAAAAAGGTGTGGCATTTTATTACTCCTTTTATTTTCGAAATAATTGTCTAATTTGTATTTTTATTTTTAATAAAATTTATATACTAAAAATATAAATTTAATCTCGATAATCATAATTTCGAAACAGAAAAAATATTATAATTTTTTAGCAATATTAGTTATACACTTCACCCGTTTACTTGCTTAATTATTTGTATTTAATTATTATTATATCGGGACCTTAATGTTAATTATAAAAATCTATTAACTGTAAATGTAAGATATATATATATATATATACTCTCTCCATCTCATGATAATAACTCGTATTGAAAATTGTAAATTTCAATGTTTCTTTTCTTGTGAAACGGGGAGACTACAGATTTGATCCAACATTCTAGATGTTAATCTAAATTAGCGAAACCATTTCAACGTTTGGGGTTGGATTGGACGAAAAAACTGATCACTACACAAGTAGTTTGATTAATTTCCGTAATTCTCTGGAAAACCAAGGCAAGAATCTTAACTAATTTGTTTATATAAGGACAAGCTAATTGATTACACGATCGATCATGACCGTTAATTATTATAATTAAAGCTTGCCACGAAAAAGAAGCTGACTTAAATAATTTACTTCATTAAAACGAAAGTTGGAAATACTACTAATTTCCAAGGATCGTATTACCTTCCCATAACCCGTAAATTGAAACACAAAAATTTTGATTAATCCGTAAATGATATTCTGTAGCACACATTTCATGCAACAATTGTGTTTTATTTTCAAATAAAATGAGCGTGTTATAAAAATTATTAACGTACTAGTCATATGTTTTTAATTATGATATGCATATAACGTTTTATGAATATTATTTTACTGATAAGATACGGTTATTTGGCATAATCAACCATGCGGATGCGGTTGCTTACTTATTTCTTTTTTATTTTTATTTTTTTTTTCCTAGCTTTGACATTCCCTTTTTCTAAACATTACAAGGGGCACATGGTTCTAACTTCTACTACAAAATTTCGTCCTCTCTTAGTTTATGCTTCCTCCTTGAATATACGAATTCGAAATGGTGTCCAATCCATATCAACCCACCTGATCTTTTCACAAATGACCACCAGATCTATCGACGACACACATTAAAAATAAAAGACAAGATCTTAGCCTATCTTGAAAAAAGTAGAGTTAAGACACCAAAAATGCACATAGCAATTTAACTTAAAATTAAACTGAAAGGAGAAGTGTTTTTGGGGCAACAAGCCAGCAAATATCCTATCTTCTTTTATATTGTTCCCACACAAATTAAAGAACAATAGCCTCTGGTGTTATAAAACACGTTTCATTTTGTTGATAAAGCTTACATAGAGGTAAAGTTTCATTAATTCTTACATTGTCCCAATGCAAAAATACTAATCCCTTTATTGATGATTGTCCTGTTTGTTAATTAAACAATGTTTGTACAAAGAGAGTACAATTATGCATTGTGGATTTTAGGAACTAGTAAAACTTGTTACAAAAGAAATGGCCTTGATAATTTTTTTTTCCTTGAAGGGGGTGGGGTGGGGGGTTGGTTTATAACTATAGGGAGAGGATAAGATGGGTGAACAGGAAAAATTCTTTATATGTAATATCTAGCACAAATTTTTAGACTTTAACTAGATAATATTAGAGTTTTGTTTTGTTTTTTGTTTTATTTTCTGCGTTGAAGTGTAGCAGTTATGATTTGATATGTTACCGTCTGTTAAGTGCTCCTATGGTTTTGCTCTCTTGTCCTTGTTATAAAAATTTGAATCATATTTATTTGCCGGTTGAACTGGTTGAATCGAAAAACGGACCTCAAACTGAGTCGAATAACACATAAAATTGCTAAAAAGAGATTCGGTCTAAACCAGTCAAAACCCCGGTCGAACCATGAATTGGCTGAAATCGGGGTTGAATCGGGATTTTAATTTTTTTTTTTTACTTTTTGACCAAAATTTGTACATTTTCCCATGGATTCCAATTCTTCCAAGGCCAACTCTTTTTCTGTTTTATTCAAAACAGCCCCACAACTTTTAGAATTTATTTTTTCTAAGTTTTAATTTGATATTCTAGTCCCCTTTTTTATTTTAACTTCTAGACTCACTAATTTGAATTGTCTTTTTTTTTTTTTTTTAATTTCGCAGCACAACCTAACAACTTCCATCATTTTTAGAAAAATTTATATTATCACTCTAATATGTCACAAATAATTAATCTCGGAGCGCTTTTTTCTTAATGTTATAGTAATTATCCTTCAAAATATTTTCTCTAAATAATAATTTATTTATCTTAATTACTTTATTAGTACACTAATTCACTTCACAAAAGTAATAATTAGTTGCTACAAAATATTAATATCAACTATTATAATAGAAATGAGATATAAGATTTAACTTTTTATTTAGTATAATGACATAATCCTAGTTGACCTCGTTCAATTTGGTCACATCAGCACCCATTTGAAAACTATGAACTATTAATTTGACTCTAAGAAATGATAATTATATATAATATTCATAAAATTATAATTAACATATAATTATTAATTAATTAATATTTATTACGTCATCCCAGTCAACCCCCGAGTGGCTCGACCCCTAACCACTGCCGAGTCGACCTCCAGTCCGAGTGACAACACATCCAAACACCAATTTATCACATCGAAGGATCATAAAAGTGTCCAGGTATTTAAGATGGACTGGACTAGATCAATTTTTTCATATTGGAAATAAATCTTCCAAGAGCCAGACCATTACGAGAGTATTGTGTCACCATATGGGATAAAAATCCATAAATTACACTTTAGATTCAGAGTTCAGAGGAAATTTAGAGAAGAAGGGGGTCGAATTTGAGAAGGAATTCAGAAACAGAAATTAGTATTTAACTGGAAGATAGAAAGAGAATTCATATAACGGGGAATTTTCATTCATTCATTCAATAAGTCTCAGTACAGAGACGACTCAACTACTTAATCCAAACCACTACAGTTAACAAATTTATAACCTGACCCCTTAGTAAAAAAAATTTCAAATAAACCCTAAGAGTATGACAAACTTTCCTCGTAAAATAAGTCTTGTCCCCAAAACTTGCATTTTACAATGGCTAAACAAGAATGCAGCTATCCTTTTAAGTTTAAGTAGTACTTTTCGTAGAGATTTCTTGAAGAGAGTAGTCAGAAGTTGGATTACTACACCAAAAATTGTGCCTCCCTTGAATGATGTTACCATCTTGTCCCAAGTTTTCTGAATTTCCAAAGGTAGGTTGCACCTGAAGAAGTCTGATTCTGTAGATTTGGCAATAATAAAATGCAGCCTTTTACATTCTTTGAATGGTTATGACTCCTCAAAATGTTTCCAGAAAGAAAAGAATGAGAATGGTTGTTTTGTGAAAGCACGGAAATCAGGATCATTATATGGATGCACTTCACAATAAAAACTCGTACCACTAGCTTGGTTCGATTTGTTACTTTAGCATCAGGGGTAGAAAACTCTCTAGCTTGATGGTACTTTGCAACCAACTTCTTTACTTCAGTGTTGTTACCTCAACACTCTCGAATTGAACCTTGAATTGTGATATTTTCAAAGATTTCATCACTAGTTCCTCTGGCTCAAAAACCAAAATCATGTAGTCCCATGTACGCTTCGAGATCCTTGTAACACAAAATAGAGCAACAGTTCCATGGTAGGACCTTCCGTTTAGAAATGAATTCAAACGTGCCAACGTCGATTTCGCCCAATATTTCATCATGCCATATACCATGGCCAATAGTAATAGATTTTTTTTTTTTTTGCGTAGTCCAGGAACATGAATATCCATGTTCGGAAGGGAAGTATAGCAGTAATTGTCAAATATGAACAAAAATAGGTAAGGGCTTCATGTATCTTAGAGATACTCTATGTTAGGTTCATGTAACCTTCACCTTGGAGAGGTATAACAATGATACTATGTAATTTATGTGCCGAAAATAGAGAACTTTCCAGCCATAACATCCTCTTATAAACCATAATTGATTCCAAGTACTCCCAGTTAAATCCACCCCTACCTGTGTAAGATTTGGACAACCTATCAACTCCACTCTTCACTGCCTCAATTATAACTGTTAGGTGTGAGGATTGCTACAAAGAATCTACTTGACCAGCTGCTGCTTCTGGAAGTTGACATTCACTCATCTGCAACTCATGTGAACTGCCATTGAATACTATTTCATCAGATAATTCTAGAAACCCTTCAAATTGTTCAAGATTACGTTGAATGTGCCTTTTCAAGTTGACTCCAATCCAAAATATAATGTTGTTAATATTTGAACTCCTATCTTCTCTTGAAATTTTCCGGCTCCCATGCATTACAAACACAATATCTCAAATTTCTTAATGCCCACACATTACAATTGGTGTTACGGGTGAGCTGCTTCTTTGAAATAAAATCCCAAAAGAAAGTAATGGTGACAACAAACATAGCAAGCTTCGGTTCCCAATTAAAAGGATAAGCACCTTGGTTTGAGCTCCAGCTCCACATAACACTGCTAAGGTATGCCTTTACTTCTTCCTAATATGACAACAACTATTTCATTCTTCCCAACAGAACAATTATGATCATAAAATTAATACCCAACCTATTAGAGTTTGCATCAAGAATCAAACGAATGCAAGACAAGTTACCCGATTCCATAGTTTCATCGTTGGATTTCATGAACTCACCATAAATACCATTGAAACGCTTAAAGACCTCAACATAAAGGATAGTTTGCACACTTACATGACTGCTCAAGAATCAGTATCTCTCTATTCTTCAAAGTCAATGATCAAATCTACCCAACTAAGATTAGTAATCCTCTCAGGCCATGATTTACGCATCCTACTTATCCTAAGAACAGCTGAAAAATCACTTGTGGCAATGTCTCCTAATGATTTCTCCTTTTTTATTGATGCAGAGCATTCCACATAGGCAAAGAATCGATACTATTCAGGTCCTGCACTCCATTTAACCAATATATATATTTCCCAAGAATTTCCCACTTCCCTGACCTTTTAACATGATTTGTCACTGAGTCTTTCTCAAAGAAGTTGATTCTCAGTCCTTCAGGATCAATAACCAATAAGCTCAAGTAGGGTTCTTTGTCAATGACAAAATTAACTTCATGACACAAGCAAGACACCACCAAACTTATCAATCTGAGATAGCTTAGTTTCAAACACCTTAAATTCAAAACTAGAGTGAACCATGTGCCTACAGCAATGAGATCAGCTCAAGTGTACTTTTAACACTTGGTTGAGCAAATAATTTAGGAAGACGGCTAATTGAAGTACCACCTAAAAACTTGCTCACTGAAGGCAACTAATAATTTATCAATCTGAGACAACTTAGTTTTAAACACCTTAAACTCAAAACTAGATTGAACCATGTGCCCTGAAACAATGAGATCAGCCTCAAGTGCACTCCTAACACTTGGTTGAAGTACCACCCTTGAACCCAGCGACTATTTTATCCCATGGTTTCATTTTACAACACTTGGCCATAACAAGGGAACCTCTTATCTCATTATGGTCTATACCACAAAAAACACCATATCTCATGGTTCCACTTAAATATAGGCAGCACTAGTGCATTAGTGCTGCCTATATTTTTTTTCGCTTAATAAAAGAATATAGGCAGCACTAATGCAAAATCATCATTCCTCTTAACATTTATAATCAAATTAGCTTCAGCCGTTATATATCTCCTACTATAAGTAGCACAAGACTTTTCATAAAAAAAATCTCATAGCATTATTCAAGGGCACAAAACCAGCTTCTGCAAAAACATTTTGATGAGCCACCATCAATGAAATCGTCTACACCCACTGGGTAACTATTCAGTTCATTTAAAACCATACTATTGATATTCAAATTCTCATATGAAACATCATCACTACAAGAAATCACTAACTCGTCAATAGTCTCCTCAGATTTATCATTCAGTTCTAAACACGTATCAACTTCAAGAATCACGTTTTCATCAACTTCACGAGGGTGAGGAGAATCTTTTTCTTTTGTATTGGGTAGGGTTTCCCAGTTAGCAATCCTTTCTCGAGAAGCTTCGAGCCCCTCCAATGCAGCTTCAAGTTTTTCGCACACCTCTAATGCTCGAGCTATTATATCAAGAACCTCGCTATTTTCTGCTCCGCTTGCTTCTAGTTTTTCGATTGTTCATCATCCAAAAACCATCTGCTATAGATACCAATTGTCACGATATGGGATTAAAATCCAAAATTAGACTTCAAATTCAGAGTTCAGAGGAAATTTAGAGAAGAAGGGGGCAGAATTTGAGAAGGAATTCAAGAACAGAAATTAGAATTTAATGGGAAGAGAAAGAGAATTCAGACCAAGGGAAATTTTCGTTCATTCATTCGATAAGCCTCAGTACAGAGACGACTAGCTACTTAATCCAAAGCACTACAGTAACAAATTTATAACTTGGCCCCTTAATTTAAAATAATTTCAAATAAACCCCAAGAGCATGACAAATTGGTGCTTGGGCAATGGGCATGATTAAAAAAATGTTTAGTTCAAATTTTATGTGCCCCTTCAATATCCATTTTAATTTACAGTGGAGTGTCATGTAATTCGGGTTGGTTCATATTCGTCCGGGTTAGGTCATTTGTCTGGGTTCAATCAGGTCGGCAATTTAGGGTGAACTATGTCGTTTCGACCTCTTTTTGGAATTCAATTGAATGAACTTCTGCACATGACATGTATGTAGGGGTGTCAAAATGGGTTGGGTCCGGGTTGGTGAGTTGGTTTGGACACAACCCGACTATTTTTACCTCAACCCGAATCCAACCCATTTAATTATACAGGTCAAGATCTTCAACCCAAATTTGGCCTATTTAATTATTTAATTATTCAAGTGACTAATACTCTCATTACGCCTCACCTTTCTTTTAATATGTCTAATAGATGAAATGTAATCTTTATCACTTCCTTTCAGTGCTCATTCATTTTTGTATTGTAGCTTGAGCACATATTGTAGCTTTAACTCACTCACACACTCCATCTCCCTTGCAATGAGATAAAATAGTCATCTTACCCAGTGTCTATGGTCAGTCTAAAATGTAATGACTCTTAACTCGGAGCCTTTCGCCTCCAAATAATCACTCTTCTCTTATACTTACTAAGTCATCAAATCTTCTAGGGAATATCATAAAAATCCTATAAATTGTTGATCCGAATAATATTGTTGTATCCTCGAGATTGTAAAAAAAAAGAAGAAAAATCCAGCTGCTTCAACACAAATTTCCTTTCTCATTTCTGCTCAAGCCCTTTCGATGTTTGTGGATAGTTAATATCCACGTTTCATACTAAAATATAATGGTCTTGGAAAACAATTGGAGCACCTTCTTGTCTTATCTTATATCTATGTTTGTTTATGTTCAGGGCTCCAATACAAAAGGTTTGTTAAATCTCAGTTGTTGAAGTTTATTTGCACCCATTGCTCCCCTAATAGAATTTCCATTGTCAAATAAGCACATGTATCATCTTTGAATTAGCTTATTACAAGTAAATTGATGTATTTATATTAATTAAATGCATGCATTGTAAAATCTAATGATTGATAAAATTTGTAAAAAAGACATTATAATCTAATGATTGATAAAATTTGTAAAAAAAACATTATACTCTATAATTTTGATATTTCTAATTTTCAATTTCTAAGATTAAATAGTCAAATTTTGTAAAAAAAAAAAAAAATTGCTATGGATATTGTATGCATTCGATATATATACTAGTTTATGCCCGTGCGTTGCACGAGTTAAATCATTGGTCTAAATTTAAATCAAATGATAATGTGAAATTCTTAGAAAATGATTAAATGGTAAAATAGAAAGATAAAGTTATAAGGATAAGAGGGGAGCAACTATTATATTGAAATAAACGTTAAAAGATATAAAGCTACATGTGTTCAAAACTACATAAAATAAACCTTAAGAAAAGATAATCAAGAGGCAGCAGTGAAAAAATATTTGTCGATATTTTTCTTCAATTTCAGTTACGCAATGTTTCTTTAATATTTTGACTTCAAATATGAAAAGATTTATATTTCAACTTTAGTTAGTTTGTTGTTTTTTGTTTCCTTTTTCCTTCAATAATCTAATATTTTTGTTTTGCATCATGAAATGAGTATTGTTTTTCTCCTCTAACAAACACAAGGTCTTGGATGACATAACATCTTCATAAGAATAAACTTATTATACATCAAACTAAAAAGTAAAAGATAATTCTAAATTATGCAAGTTAATTAGTTGCAGCGATATATATTACTGTGTATTTAGTAAAATCCCAATATAATATTATTTTTTAAAATATGCTTGCAAATGGTGTTTACGGTGCCATAAAATGAGTTTGAAGAATATGAAACTACGAAGGAACTTGTTCAAGCACTCCAATCTGTGTGTACCTGCAACTTAATGCCAAGGGTAAAGAGTGAGATATCAATGAACTTTTGACTACAGGACCAACACCTCAATTCTAATGCTATATGCTTGGATGCCTTTAAATTGCATGGTGTCTTTACATATCTGAATTTTAATTTATGTGAAGTTGGAACACACGCATCACAAACCCAAGAAAGGATCAAACGGAAAATGAATATGCATAATGTATTTCCTCTTTTTTTAGTTTATCTCAAATTCTATTGTTATTGCATGTACTTTTTTCTGTCTCTGCCAAATCATTCTCACCTAAAACATCACCTTTGAAACAAGTAATTTTGAGTTCAAATAAGTGCACAGATTTAGGCTGCAAAATGTGTAATTCAAACTTTTAGCACATATAGGACCAACAAAGGATTGGGACTACAAAATAAGGAGAATTACCTACACTCCACCTTCTTTTATCAAAATATAATCACCTGAAGTATAACCCACACACATACACTTCCATATGTCAGTTAAATAAATAAGATATTATTCAAAAAGCAATTGGACCTCTGGAAGAAATTCGATTGGTTATTTGTACCATAAGATTATGGATTCATTCATCTTGTGAAACATGTGGCTGTTATTTTTCATGAGTCACTGGAGAAATAGTCTGACCTGCATCAAGAACATGATCACATTTTTTCTTTTGCCCACTTAATTGTTTGACTATCACAACCAAATATAATGATTATATAGCGAGGAAAAAAATTACCAAAAATAATGAATCACACTGAAGTCTGTAATTGTTCTTACCAATTGATTTAAGTTTGTGAAACCCTACGTTTCAATGCATGGTCATCTCTTTTTGATGGTTCTCCTGCTGCGTAGCCCGTCGGGTGAACTTCTCAGCGTTGTCCATTCTTTTTTCTATGTATTGGAGTTAGAATCCTTGAACGTTTTTTGCATTGTGATTGTCGGATTTGTCCTGCCAAGGCTAGCGTTGTTTCTACATATGGTTCTCCTATATTGCTGGCAGTCAAATATTTCTCATTGCCGTCATCAGATTTGATTTCAATGTCAATCTCTGTCATTGTTTTCTCCATAAACGGTTGAATGTGTGGTTAACAGCTAACACATATATATCAAAGTAGTTCCATCTTTTATATTTTTGTTTATTAAAATGACAGTTAATTAATCCTTTGATTGAGGATAGAACAAAGCAATTTAAGATCGTAGGTTAGTTTCTCATTTGTTTCATAGGGGACAAAATTTACAATTGTTTTTTACACTTATATAATAATTATTAATAAATTAATTTTAATACAGATTCATTACTTTTTTTTGAGTAATTTTTGTAGGCGGAAAAATAATAAATGTCAGTGCGACATGTCATCAATTTTTCCTTCTGTGGTTTCTGCAATAATATAATATAATATATATATATATATATATATTGATTGATGATTTAAAGAGACTTGATGTAATGACACATGTCATTCAATTTGGCCATCAATAGACCGAATTCACACATGCTAATTTATCATTGGTGATTCATTAAAATGTAAAAATAAAACCCTGAGGGGTATGTAAACACAAAAAATGGTAGACCCCAGAGCACAACAACTATAATCACTAGACTATTATTTAATTCCTATCAAGGGATATGTAAAAGAAATTTTACTCACATTTAAGTGGGGTCTACTGGGGTGAATTTCTTCTTAAAATACTCCCTCCGCCCCATAAAAATAGTCCAGTTTAATAAAAAAAATTGTCCCAAAAAATAGTCTAATTTCAAAAAAGTCAAATTAAATCCTGTAAAAATGACTCTATTACCCTTTCTGATAAACAAATACAATAATTCACTTAACTTTTAATCTGATGGTGACGGTGTCAGTAGACAAACTTCGCCAGTGAAATTTTTGAAATTTGACGGCGAAGGTCTCCGCCAAAGTTCGTCTTCCGCAAATGATTTTACTTCCATGGCGTGCAACTGTGGAGCTCGAACTAGAAGTGAGAGACGAAGACCTAGTCAGCTGAATCTTAAGCCTTTAAAGTCAGAGAATCTAACACGAGTAGTGATGAGGAACCTGTAATCGGCGCAAATGAAGCTGACGACAAGGTGGAAGGAACGCGAGGCACGGTTAGGGTTTTGAGAATGACAGCCATCAAGGAACCAGTGCTAATTAGCTGGTGATGATAAAATAATTGGGATCTGGATATCTAAGTGATGAATTTGAGAAAAATTGGAGTGTTTTTCAGGTTGGATATTTACAAGGAAAATTAAATGGGAGAAGAAGAGTGTGATTGCGCGACTGTGTGTCGCTGAGTATAGACGGGAAAGAGAGAGAAACGAGGAAGACAGGAGATTTGCTAATTTATTCAATGGGGTAAAATTGGATGTTCAATGGCATATATTGAAGAGGGAGTATAAAAATTAATTAATTAAATCATTGAAACAATTTTATTTATTATTAATTTTAATCATGATGTATATCCATGAATTTTATATAATACCCTCTAGCATAATAACAATAACTATTAGATAATATGCATTAATTAAACATGACAATCTTCATAAATGAAATTGATCTAATCATTAATTCTCAATTATAACCTTGATTCAAAACTCCAATTAACACCTTTGTTCACTCATAATTTAAAAAAAAAAAAAAAAACTTTTCAGCGGAATTATAATATTTAAAAATTTTGAACTATAACTTAAAAATTTGCACAATGTGCAGAAGTAAAAGTAGTGAGATATTATTGACATGTTTTTGTAATAAAAAGCTTATTGTATTAATCAATTGAGAAATTACGAATCAAATGCTCAAGCAAATGAAATACAATGGCTACTGTATATTCAGATATTCGTATAGTGAAATAGAACATCAGGTGGATAAAATGTAGCTCTTTAATTGATTCTTTAGGGCTTCATGTACGTACAATTTGAGACAAACCATTATATCCAATTTATTTATATTATTAGAGACCACAAACTAAGCTGAGAAACTATATATATATATATATATATATATATATTTTACAATTTACATCCAATTTCTGACTGAGCCTACAAAATGTATAGATTAAAAAGGTTCACGTCTCTTAACTTGTAGAATTCCATCTTCTATTATAATATTCTCCCGGCCAACTAAGGGCTTCTCCAACCCTTTACTCCTCTAATGGTATCTCTAACGCGTCCGGTAAACTGGGCGGACGCGTTGGATTTGGCGGAGCGGACTCTTCAACGGAGCTCGCTCCGCTATGTGGCCCTCTATCCCTTCAAACTTGAAGGGCACTGTTTGCCCGCTATATTGCGGGCGGACCTTCCTTTTTTTTCTTTTTTCTTTTGCTTTTTTTTTGAAAAAACTAAAATTTGGGCCATACTCTGGAATTTTTATTTGCTTGGGCCCTTTTTTTTGGACTATAACTATTAACCTTTTGTTATAAAATTTATACTATACTGCTAATATGAAACTAAGCATAAGAACAAAGAAGAGAGACAAGAGAGTAGAGAGAGATATGAGACTTGTATTCAGATGTATTTTGAAGTACGAATGTGCTCTCTATTTATACAAGAAGTAAGGGATCAAACTGTGGGAAATAAATCACTTATCATTAAAGGTAAATATTACAGAATCATATCTCCTTGATTCTGAATAGAATATAATATTAATTGTGGACATTCAATCAAATCAAATCAAATATTTCACAACACTCCCCCTTTGAATGTCCATTTTTGCAGAATAATGCCTCGTAAAAACCTTATTAGGAACAATCCTTTGGGATAAACCCTAGTGATTGAAAAAGAGTACCCTTCCGAATGTGACGCTGTCTCGTTTAACCCCTTGTCAGGAAAACCCATTGGGACAAAAGCTCGATCCAGGGAAAAAGAGTACAACGTGGGTTACTCCCTATGTTAAGTACGCCACTTGTAATTTTCTCGTTGCATGCCAAGCTATTGACCAGGTTCATGATATTGCGTCTTTTCACTTGTTGTGGCCAATAAGTTTAATGTCTGCATCTACAACATACTTTCATTTCATATGCTCATTTTCATTTATTTTAATGTTGCAGCATAAGCAACTTTCATGTCGACATTTTATTGCTGATCGATTCCATGTCCTTTGGTAATGAGATCTCACAATCATTAAGTTTTCCAAGTATTCGTATACTTCTTCTGGAAGTTAATTCACCGTAATGGGAAACTATTCCAATTCAAAATTCTTATGAATTATAATCATTTGTATTTGCCATCTGTATAGATTTAAACCTTGTCATTTACAAGGATTCTTATCATTTGGAATCAATGGTTTTACCACTAATCAAATGGATATTCAACTTACAAATAGTGGCAGGTTATCCTTTAGGGACACATTATCAAATTCCAAGTTTTAACAGCTTTTTATATAAGATATATTTATACATTCGGTCAGGTAAACATCTGGTCTTAAACATTATCTCTTGAACTTCAGATTAATACATCGAGGATCATAATGAGATAATTACATTGTCCATCTGATTTTATAAATACACTATTTTAACTTCTCCCCTAATAGTAGGATAACTAACTCCCTAAAATGATGATTAACCAATCGAGTAGTTAATTAATCTCTCTTCCGAATTAACTAACTCGTCAAACTAATACGATTAGTCCATCGAGTAGTTAATCCAACATCAATGATCTCAAACATTAGAGATTCAATATTCAATATAGATTTCTAACCTCTTCTGGAGGTTCCATCTTTGTGTGTATTGTGGTGGAATAATTATAATATAGATTGCACATGTAATATTTGAAAATGGATATGTATGGTTTTTGACCAAAACCAAACTTTGGGAGAAAATTTATAATGAACCATTGGATCTTATTCATATAGTTTATGCCTTTTGTATTACAACACATCCTCAATTGCATACTAGGTATTTGCTTCTCCTAAGCAATGGATTTCAATTATTTGAACACGTTTAATAAACAATTCTACTGGATCATTTTACTTGTACACGTTATGTACTAGATGCTCAACTTTTGTCCCATAAGATATTTATTACAATATCAGGATATAAAACCCTTATTAGTATTGGAGAAATATTATCACGAGAGCTAAATATAAAAATATCTCCGTAAGTAATTTTCACAAACTTCAGGTTTTGATTACAATATATCAAATGGTCAATGACATGGGTAAATAGACCCACATATGTTACCATGTATAAATCAAATATACCGGAGATATTCAACGAATTTCATTCGTGCCAGTGTTGTAGTCTTTTTACCATACAAATAAAGATGTAGGCTATAATTCATTGTATTGGAGAAACTTCTGGTTCTACCAACTATAAATATATTAATAGTTTAACATTTTATGTATCATAATAAGACTGAAATGGTGCCATGGTTCATGTCAAATGGCAAAATCATCACTATCGTCTAGTAAAATTCTGGTTTACCTTTTGTAAATTTCAATATCCATGATATTTGTAATATACAAATTGGAGAAACAAAGTCTTCGAGACCTTGTACTACATTATAGTGCATTTTTCTCTTAACATAATCTTACTTGCTCTTTCCAGAGCAAAATGTGTCGCTGCTCTGCTAGATACAATGATAAATTTTAAAATTTGAATTAACTTAGTCGGTAGAGCAATTTATATCCTTCCTTCATACCTTGAAGAATATAATGTATCTCAAGCACTTTCTCCTTCTAACATTCCCTTGCTCTTTTAAGAGTGAAGTTTTTTTACTATTGCTCTTCCAGAGGCAATGATGAATTCATTATATTTGCTCTTCAAAAATATTTATTTTTTTCACTCTCCGGAGTAATTATACTCTACAGAAGTTTTCACCTGTCTTTACAAAATAATTCAATAGCATATGCTCTATTGGAACATTTAATTAATTTCGCATTTATCATTGACTAGCATCACCTTCAGGGCCAGGCACTATGTGCTAGAGAGGTAATATGAATTGCACTATGTGCCAGGCACACTTTTGCTATTAACAAATTTAGATCTTATTTTTTTCGAAACATTAGATAGAAAATGTCAATGAAATAGTATCATTACTATGTTAGCCAAAAGATCACAACACCTTCAGGGTGTTTGACATATTGGATATTTCCATCTCTAAATTAATTTCACATCATCGTCAGAATGTTTGAAAAAGAAATTGGCAATATCTAAACTTGTAAAGCCGTTGTTAACGAGACCATGGTCAACATCATCAACATTATTATGAATTAAATTTGTCTCTGTTTTTGTTTCTTTTTTCTTCGCCATTACTAATAGAGATCTGTAAGATATTTTGGTATATGATATATACGTGATCAATTGCTCGTTATATTATATCGAAAGCCTTTTCTCAACGCCTTTCTTTTCTTTTCATCAATGTTTCCCAACTTTTGGTTGGTAGTAACATTTTTTTATGACCACTATGGCCGCTAAAACGACCTCGAATTAATCACCATTCAATCTCTCATTTTAGGTGAAGAGTTGTATTTGGTATATAATTGTCGTATTATTGTTGTAGATTTAATGTCTACAACTTGCCACAAAATAATTCAATGTCCGCTAACTTCCGCAAATGGAAAGAAATCGATTCATAAGATTTTATCAAATGTTTCATGATAATGCTACCACTAGAGCGATTATCGTAACATTGCTACTTCAGGAGCAATTTTATTTTGTTATCATTAATCTTTCACTTCGGGTGAAAAATTATGTATAGTAATTGTTCACTTACTTCAGGAAGTGAGAAATTCCCAATTAAGAGTGACACCTTTTCACGAAACAATAATAGTATATATAACATAGCAAGAAATAATAAAATGCTACTCCAGGAGCAAGATAACGATGCAGTTTAGATATATCAAAATTCGAAAATAATTTTTTCTTTTACCAAAATTTAAAACTTTAAGCAAATCATTAGTGGAAACATACAAGCATTTATTATTGTCAATGTATATAGCAAATCACTACACAAAATAATATTTTTACACAATAGCGACAATTTGCTTTTCAAATATTGGCAAAAAAAAACCTACAAATATAATTATGCTACAAAACTATGACACCAACAACACGTAATTATGTATTGAACCAATAGGTTATAATTACTTTTAAAAACTTTAAATTGAATAAAAAAAAATTGGACGGAAACTGAACAACTAGATTGACTTAATAAAATCATAAAATTTATTGAAACCAAATTGATGACTCAACGGCGTAGGCAAACACATATATGAAAACGATCCAACCCGACTCTATGCCATAATGACCATCAAATTATAATCAAATCAGAGCGTAGATCTGAACCTATATTTGTATCTTGCGAGATTTTTCACGACAGACTGAAAAGATTTTTTAAGGTCACAGCGCTTCACACGCTTTAGGTTATAAAAACCTTTTAAAATATTCGATGAAGCTTAAGCCTTTAAAATTAATACGCACGCTTCACTCACTTTAGGTCATAAAAACCTTTTAAAATATTAACCGAGTCTTCAGGCCTTCAGAATCAATATGCACCAATTTCCGAAGGTGGTAAAGTGAGAAACTCTTTGGTTAGAGTCTCGTGCTGATAACGTGTTATAAATTTATACTAGACTACTAATATAAAACTAAGCATAAGAACAAAGAGGAGAGACAAGAGAGTAGAGAGAGATAAGAGACTTGTATTCAGATGTATTTTGAAGCATGATCCCTATTTATACAAGAAGTAGGAGATCAAACTGTAGAAAATGAATCACTTATCATTAAAGCTAAATATTACAGAATCATATTTTGATTCTGAATAGAATAATGCATATTAATTGGGGACATTCAATCAAATCAAATTAAATATTTCATAACACTTTTTTAAGAGTTTAGATCTTAATTAATTAAATTATTATAATTTAATTACATATCTATTTCATTCTTAATTATTATTTAAGTGGTAGAACTAGAAACTAATAATCATAATTATTATTTTAATGAGTGAACTTACGTCTTAATAGTAAATATATGCATGTATATTTTAATACCGAGTAAGAAACCATTGCCGATTTATTATAAAATCATAAGACACATATTATTATTAATAAAATCACAAAAAAAAACTATAAACAATCAAAACAAACACATTGTTTTGATTATTTATAAACTTAAATTATACAATAAAGAAAAAATAAAGTACATCATTTAAACTCACAAAACCAAACTCCAAAAAGACAATAATGGTAAATTCAGTTGATAAAGTCAACCGTTCATAAATTATTTAAAATTCTTAATGAATTCAAAATAATTTTCATTTAGATTTGAAGTTGTCAAAAATCCTTGAGGATGTCCCAAACATGATCAAACTTGAATCTATTTTTAAATTTGAACTTCTCCTACATCAACATTTTTGCACGATCCATGTACATTCCAACGCATATATATTTACAAATTAATTTACTATATAAAATTTACAATATAAAAAATTTAGTAATTGCTAACTGCATCTAGTGGTGAGAAACCACCGGGATGTAAGTGTTCAACATGCTTCTTGCTAGCAATTAACACCCGAACTTTTGATTCAATCGACTTCCACCATGATTGTATTAATCTTCTACTACGCCTTATCCAAGCTGGAGGTTTTGAGACATTATACGTTTCCTCTACTCATTCCCAAAAGATCTCACCTTGATCTTCCAAAATCTGTATATACATTTTACACAAAAGTTCATCTTCTTATAGACTAAAATGACATTTTTTCTTTGACTAAAAAAAAAATTGAATGTTTGGTGCAAGAAGTATTAGTAATGTGAGGCATATTTATAGAATTTTGGAAAAAAAAATTATCAAAATCGTAGCCGTCATTCTAGATTTCATCATAATATTGGCTGTTGGATTGATTTTTATACTAATTTCCTTATGTTCTTTTTATCTAATTTACAACCATTGGATTTCTAGAATGTGTAGATATATTATAACATGGATTAAAAATATATAATCGATATTACATAAACAAAACACTACAAACAATCAAAACAAACACGTTATTTTGATGACAAACTTTAAATTACATAATAGAAATTAAAAAAATACATCATTATAATTAAAAAATAAAAACACTACGACAATAAAAATGGCAATTAGGAAACTAAACATCAATACAAAGGACAAGTAGACGATTTCACAAATTAATTATCATGACTACCATAATAATCATTCAAATTGCCTCCGGTATGTTCGATATCATTAAGAAATCCAAACTTCCCATTGTTTGACGGTGTTCCAAATTGTCCCATGGTAGGCGATGATTGTCCTTGAGATTGTTGTTCTTGTAATTTCCTTTCTTATATAATTTTGAGCTGCTTTCTTTCCCAATATCGACGAACCTATTAATTCGGAACATAGTTCAAGTCTATCATCAGTACTTTGTCCTCATGTTGTTTTTCTTTTTGGTACTCCAAATTTTATTTTTGTATTTCAAATTGATGGTTTTGGCGTTCATCTGCTACGTTCATAAAATCAGGATATCATCACTTTTTGCATTGAAAGTGTTAAACATCTTACTCAAATGATTTTCCATTTTCTTCTTCAATTTGGTTTTCTTCACTCCCATCGGGTGTCGAGGCGATGGTCGACTTCCGCTACCATTATCGTAGCTTTGTTCAGGATTAAGAGGTGACAATAATAGAGACTCGGATGTTAGTTGTTCAGAATTAGGATTTTAAGATTCCGATGAGTCGTTGATTGTAGTAAACTCCCGAGAACCAAATCTTGGTTGGGGACATCAAATTTGCCAAAATTTTGTAGCAAATCAAATACATGGCCAAACTTGAAATCGATTTTAAATTTTGTTTTCTGAATAAATAACTCTTTAGTTTGTTTCGACGCCCTCGGCACACGCCACTAAAGTGCGCCCGCCATGGAGAGACAGCAGCGAAAGAAGAAGGAGAAGACGATGGCGGTTGAGGAGGTGCAACCGGAGGAAGAGAAGAGGAGATATATGGAAGTAATTTCGCCAGTGGGATCCCCAGTGGTGGAGGCATCGTCGTCTGGTACAAAAAATGAATCGGGTAAGAATCCTTCTCCCAAATCTTTGCATGATAAGGCTCTTGAATTGCTCTGTAAGAAGAAAATTGTTAATCTGGGTAAAGGAATTGATTTGCAATAGAAAGAAATTGGTACTAATGGGAAAACTGAGAGTGAACTGAAACCGAGAAATAGTAATAATCTGTTTAAGGATGAGTACAAGTTACAGTATGAAGAACCTCGAGTAATTGATAATAAGCGAGTAGCCAAAATTCTACCAATTGATGTGCAATCTGAAGTAGAATATTGGAGTACCTCAGCTTTATTTTATGTTGTGGGAGCTCATCCCCCGTATCCTGTGATTAGTGGTTTTATCCGGAGGAATTGGGGATATCTGGGAATAGACAAAATCCTGTTACTCGAGAATGGGGTGTTTGTTGTCCGTTTCAGAGATAAAGGAGCAAAAGAGGAAATGATGAAGCATAATGTTTACCATTTTGATCAGAAGCCAATTATTGTTAGAAATTGGAATGTTCGGGATGGAATAAACCAGGGGGAGATCACCAGGGTTCCAGTTTGGGTAAAGCTGCCAAAGCTGCACTTAAAGTATTGGAGTGCAACAACTTTAGGCAAAATTACCAGTACTATTGGAATCCCATTGAGAATTGATGAAAATACTGCTCAGAAGAATAGGACTGCTTATGCCAGGGCCCTTGTTGACATGGAGATTTAGGAGGACATGCCAAAAGAAATTCTATTTGAGAATGAGCTTGGAAATGTCGTCAGTCAAGTAGCCGAGTATGATTGGCTCCCAGTGAAGTGCAGTAAATGTGCTGGAATAGGGCATGAAGGGCATTATTGCAGAACTGATCAACCAAAGAAGATGTCGGTTGAAAAGAAAATTTGGCAGAAGAAAGTAAATACAGCAGATCAGGAGCTTCGTGGGCAAGATCATAAGGTGAACAGGCCTGAGAAACATCTAAGAAGAGGAGATCAGGGTGTTTCTGGAAAAGGAAGTGAGGAGTTAAGGGTAATAGACAAGCAAGAAGGTCTAGCAGAAGCAAGCAATGCCAAAGAAGAAAATTTAATAAAGCTGGTTTCAAAAGAAGGTGCTGCAAACTACACTATCCTGGGGCCTAGCCTCAATGGATAGTCTGCTTATGTGGAATGTAAGGGGGCTTAATAGCCCCCTGAAACACAGGGAGATGCAATGTACCCTCTCTATGAATAAAGTGGGTGTAGCAGGGCTCTTAGAAACAAAACTCACTGGGAACAAGGTTAGGGAGTTAATGGAAGCAAAGTGGAAGCACTACAAGTATTTTAGCAATCATCAAGGCTTGAATAAAGGCAGGATTCTACTACTATGGGATGAACAGGAGTATGATATTGCAGTGTTATATTCGGATGAACAGCTGATCCATTCTGAAGTTAAGTACGGTGCAGGAAGGAGTGGATTTCTGCTAACCATTGTCTATGGTGATCCTCAGTCTAGGGGTCAAGCCAAATTATGGCAACAGCTCATCAACATAGCTGGAAACCATAATAAGGCCTTGCTAGTTGCTGGGGATTTTAACAGTGTTTTAAAAAAGGAGGAGAAAGAGGGGGGAACAAAGGAAGGGAGCATTGATACAGACTTATTCAAATATACTGTGAAGCAGTGTCAACTTATGGATATGAAGTCTATTGGGGGTGCTTTTACCTGGTGCAACAAAAGAATTGGAATGGAGAGAATATCGTCTTGGTTGGACAGAGTAATGATCAATGAGGAATTGTCACTTTCATTTGAAGAAAGTTTTGCAATTGTAATGCAGGAGGGAGTATCAGATCATAAGCCACTGTTAGTCCAGCTCAATCAACAACAGAGAAGGAAGAAACAAAGTTTCAAATTTTTCAATATGTGGTGCAGGAATCCCCAGCTAAACGGCATAATAAAAGATCATTGGGAAAATGAAGTACTAGGCTGTAAGCAGTTTCAGGTTGTGAAGAAACAGCAAGGGTTGAAGCTGAAGTTAAAGAATTTCAATAGAGAGTGCTTCTCTAATATTGAGAAACAAGCTATTGATTGCAAGACAACCATGAAGAGTATTCAAAAGGAGCTAGCAAGTCAGCCAGGAAATACAGTATTGCAACAACAAGAAAGGGGAGCAGTAATGGAGTATGTGGAAAAGAGTAAAATTGTGTTGAGTTTCCTGAAACAGAAATCAAAAGAGCAGTGGGTAAAAGAGGGAGATCAAAATACAGCCTATTTTCATTCCAGGTTGAAAGCAAGAAGAAGGCAGAACCAAATCATATACTTGGTAAAAGATGATGGTGAAGTTGAAACAGAATGGGACAACGTTGAAAGGCATTTCCTTCAATACTATGAGGAATTGCTAGGGAAAGAAGATTCAAGGCAGCCTGCTAGCCAGGAAGTGTTTGCAGTTGGCCAGAAATTATAATTGCAGCAGTAGATGGATTTAATTCGGGACATCACAAAGGAAGAGATCAAAACAGCTCTGTTCAAGATTGACTCCAACAAAAGCCCGGGGACCAGATGGATATGGTAGTGCCTTTTATAAGTATGCCTGGAGTATCTTAGGGAATGACATTACTGAAGCTACTTTAGAATTTTTTCATACTGGGAAATTGCTACAACAACTGAATAGTACTATCATTTCACTTATTCCGAAAGTAGATATACCTAAAAATGCAGTTGATTATAGGCCTATTTCCTTGCTGTAATACGCTGTGTAAATGCATATCTAAGGTATTATGTAAGAAACTGAGTAGTGTCCTGCCTAGCTTAGTTGACTTAAACCAAGGGCCGTTTATACAAGACAGGAATATTGGCCATAATGTCTTGTTGACCCAGGAGTTAGTCAGATTATATAAGCGTAAAAATGTCAGCCCTAGTTGTATAATGAAGGTTGATATTCGAAAGGCATATGATATGGTGAGCTGGGGGTTTATTGAAGATATGATGGAAGCGTATGGTTTTCCTCAGAAATTCACAGGGTAGATTATGACCTGTATAAAAAGTTGCACTTACTCGTTGAACTTGAATGGATGTAGTTCAGGGTTTTTCCAGGGAAGGCGTGGATTGAGACAAGGAGACCCTGTCTCTCTGTTGATCTTTGTTATGGTAATGGACTATCTGACGAGGGCGTTTAAAGTGGAAGTAAAGAAGAAGCAATATCAGTTTCATCCGAAATGTGCTAAGCTGGAGATAACGAATCTAGGGTTTGCTGACGGCTTGATAATTCTGTGTAAGGCTGAGATTGGAACTGTTCGCAAAGTGAAGGAGATCCTGCAACAGTTTGGTGATGTTACAGGATTGAAAATAAACCAGGCTAAATCTAGCCTCTTCTGTGCTGGTATTGATGAACAAGTGCAGCAACAACTGCAGCAGGTTATGGGGTTTGAACTCGGAATTTTTCCAATGCGCTATTTGGGGCTGCCGATTTCCCCAACCAAGTGGACCAGTAATGATTGCCAGCAGTTGGTGGAAAGAATCACAAAAAGGATTCGCACCTTTCTTACGCTGGCAGGACTCTACTTGTTTACTCAGTACTAATGTCGATGCATGTGTACTGGGGAAACACGTTCCTCTTGCCTAAGCAGGTGGTGTCTCATATAACTAGATGTTGCAAAGAATTTCTTTGGGGCCGGAATGAAGCTGGAAATAGTACCTCCTTGGTGGCCTAGGAAGCAGTGTGCAGACCTAGAAAAGAAGGTGGTTTGAATGTTAAAGAACCAGGAGTGAGGAATCAAGCAGCCAAAAAGAATGTTTTGTGGGTTAAATGGGTGAATGAGTACTATATAAAGTTAAGGATTTGTGGGAGTATGAACCACTAGAACAGGGAGGTTAAAGAGGTATGGAATAGAAATTGTTTGCCTAAACATAATTTTATAGCCTGGTTAGCTACTCAGAACATGTTGTTGACAATCAAAATGCTGGAAAGGATGAACATTTGGATTGATCAAAAAACATGTGTGCTCTCTGAAACAGATTGTGTGGAAGACAATAGGCATCTGTTTTTTGATTGTCCTTACTCAGAACAGTTGCTGCAGAGCCTGATGGCATGGCTGAAAATTCAGCTGAACAGTAAGCAGTTGGATCAGGTTTATAGTAACCTGAGGAATGGGTTCAGATTTCAAAGATGGAAAAGGAAACTCGGAGCTAGTGCTGTGGATGCTTGCATTTATCATATCTGGAATGAAAGAAATAGGAGGAGGTTTGCTCAGGAGGTTAGAACAATCGAGGATAGGCTGCAATCTATCAAACAAGAACTGATATGGAGAACACAACAGGGCTGCTGTAAAGGAAAAAGTGCTGAACTTAGATACTTGGGTTGACTTGGAATCAGAATTGTATAGCAGATCGAGAATAGGAAAATTTTGCAGTTGGTAGGGAAAGATGTACTTGTAAATATGCTCAAATTAATATAAGTTTACCTTTTACCAAAAATAAATAAATAAATTATAAAGACACTTATAAATGCCATCATATCTAATTCTGTTTTTTTTACATCTAATAACTTTTTTTACTGTGAAGTGTCCGGAAAACCTTTTAGCATTTTACTTTTTACAATAATATAAATGTTTTTTTTTTTTTTTTTTGCATTGAAAATTGAATACCACTAATGGTTTGTGATATTGCCAACAATTATTAGTTTCCAAAACAATTTTTTGCGTTGTTTCATAAACTACCCTTAACTACCCGCAACTCCCAAGCCCCAGTCCCGACTAATTTATCAATTTTCTCACCCTTTTCCTATCCAACAATTTAACATAATTATTCCTTTTGTGCACTTGTTTCAATCATTTGATATTGTTGGTTTCAATTGTACTCACGATTGATCCCAATTTCAAGCATAAAGTTTTGAAACAGAGGTGTCTTCAATTTTTGTGTTAGCGTTTTCAGGGAAGAGTTCAAACTCTCAGTAATTCCTTTACTTACCAGTTGCTCGATGAATTTGAAAAAAAAAAATTTGAAGCAATAATCTTTATTTAGTGTTGCAAAGTTGGAGTCCAACTCTTAAAAAACCCTACGGGATTTTGATCAACGACAACACATTATAAGAAAATGTTCAATAAGAAGTTGATTTTGTTGCTTGGAAGGTTAACCAACCATCCATCCATGAAGTTTGTCTTTAGTTTGAACAATAGGGCTTGTGTTGTCTATTTATTACTGTAGACTTGAAAAAGGAGGCAGGAGGCGGGAGGAGAGTGGTGTTCCGGGACAAACAAAAGGGGTAGAAATTGAGTGATGAATTAAAAGGATATTTTTGTCTTTCTAACAACAAATTTGTTTTGGATGCTATTATTTGTTTTGGTAATATCATTACCCTATTCAATAATAGGTAATTGCTGATACACATAAGTAAAGGAATTAACTTTCAATCCTCTACATTGGCTTGTGTGAATCGGTACAACAAATTACATACATTTGTGAAGAAATCTTAATGAATGCACGAAAAGGACATCTTAACACTGGCTTGAAGCAATGGCAGCATAGACTTCAGGGCTAATTTGACACAATTAATCAATCCATCTATGATTCATGTGGCTGGCCTCCTCGTGTGTATTGTTGAGTGCACTTCCTTGTTGATATTTTGGACTACTGAGTCTTATAGCAGCATCACCTCTCCATTGCTGCTATTGGAATTGAGCGGTTGAGGAGCCACCTCCACCGCAATCACACTATCACCGGTAACCCATAGGAGTAAAGATTAACCACTAACCTTACACCCTGGACCTGAATTTTTACAGAACCAAAAAAAAATAAAAATAAAAATAAATAAAGATTCAAAGATCATACAAATTCAGAGAGAATAAATTAAATACTCAATATATTAACCGAAAAACTGTTATTGAAATCCAACAATACCTAAAATTACATCAAATCAAGAATCCATAAGCTCTTTATTTGACGCTGAAACCTTCTCACCCGTACGAACGGTAGGTTTCATGGCTGGACGAGAAAAAAAAATAAAAAAAATTAGAACGATTGCTACTTTATCAAAAGACGACTAGAAAATTAAGACGATTGATGCTACAAAATTTGCAATAGTATCAGATTTAGGGGCTTTCGCTGCCAGGTAGAAAAAAAAAGAAGAAAAAAAAAACAAGAGGAAGATGATAACGAGGAGTTTATTGGAGAGGAGATAACCACGAAGGAGGAAGAAGACGAAAAGCAATTCGTCTTAATTTGATAACATCGGTTATTCCTGCTTTTTCTCTAAATAAAAACTAATGAGGGGTTGAATGCCGTAATAATAATGCGGTATAACGCTTTATATCCTACTATATTAGAAACAAAAACCTCTCTTTCAAACACCTCATATGATTGCTACGTGACATGTAGAAAATACTAAATTGACCTTTTGTCTAACCATAACTAAATTACTAAATCTCTCTTTGCACTTTACATGACACGTTTTTTTTTAATAATTTTTTCTTTATGTTTCATTCAACTAGAGTGGTTTTTTAAATTGAATTGATCAATTATGTTTTTTGTTACAAAGTGTCAATTTTGTTTTAAGCGTATACCCTTCGGATGAAACTTATTACAAAGCTATTAAAAATCTCCAAAACTAAGTATTGATTTGGCACGACCAATGGAGAACATCAATAAATCATCTTACTAATATTTAAATTTATTAGGATACTTTTATATTTTATCTAACATTTACTTCAATACATATATTCGATTAAGCTATTTATATTTAATAAGTAACACTTATAAAACATTTCTAAAACATACATGGCGAAATACAATTTATTTTTTTTTTTTTGCAAAATACAAATATTTCTATGATCACACTTATAAAACATTTCAAAATCCTTCAAACATTTCTAAAATATATCGCTCCAAATACAAAATTTTATTTTTTGTAAATATAAACATTTCTAAGATCTACAAATAGACTGGGCCAGGGTCGCGCATTGCGCGACCAGACATCACTAGTGATAAAAGAAACTAATAAAAAGACTTTTTTTTTAATAGTGTCCTAATAGCTTTCTTTGTTGACACTTTTGCTAAAATGCCTTAATAATAAAATTCTATAATGACATTTTCTCTAAACTGTCTTAATAATAGTGTCATTATAAATCTTTTTTCTTGTAGTGTAATAAATAATAGAATATACTGAGAATATTCTTTTTAGAGGGATTTTATAAAAAGAAGGGGTTGAAGATGCTGACACTATTTAAACTGTAAAAATAGTGGGATTTCACTATTCTAACTCGAAATATAGAGTTTAGAGGGGCAAAAGGTTGGAGATGCCCTAACCTCTATATTTAGAGTTGGAATAGTAAAATCCCACTACATTTTCACTTTAAGAAGTTTCAGCATCTCTAACCCATTCCTTTTATAAAATCTCTCTAAAAGAAATTATGTAATTAATTTATGTAATTGTATTTTACTACATTCTATTACAAAAATAATTTACATTTATAAAATTACAGTTACGAATATGAATTTTAAATTTAATAATGAATAGTAATATTAATTATTTAATTAAAATAGCAAAATTTTTACTTAATTAATTACACTAAAATATTTTCACATTATATTATATTAATTAAATAAAATTATAAAATTGTAAAATATCATAAAAATTTTGTTTGATGATACTAAAAAAACACCATTATTAATATTACATTTATATCATTAAAAAGACATTACAAATGCAACACTGAAAACATTACAAAAATTTTTTTAAAAAAAAAAAAGAAGAAAGAGAAGACAACCATATATTAAATTTACTCATTAAAATTATATATTATGATTATTAATTTTATTTTTACTACTCATACATTAGTTAAAATAATGTATGTAATGAATTTACAATAATTAAATTAATTATTATATAACTACACCCAAGATGACCCAAATTAAAAAGAATTAGTAAAAGTAGTCTAAAATGCTTCAAGTTAGCCCAAAAGGAATAAAAAAAGCCCAAAACACCCATTAATTTTAGCCCAATTGTTTTTTTCTAAGAAAAGGAAAAGCACTTGGCGGATTGGGGCACAGCGGAGCGGACTGCGTTGGTGTTCCCGCTCCGCAAAATCCAACGCCACGTTGGAGATGCCCAAATGATGTAGATCAAAATATAGCAATTATATATTCATCAAAACTTTTTTTTTTTTTTTTTTTTTTGGGAAAAGGTCCATCAAGAATGTTACTTGTATGAAAATCACCAAATTGAGTATATATCATCTAGAGTCATCTCTTCTTCGTCCAACCTTCCCAAATAATCCTTGTAGGATATGCATATGACATTGCGGATTGACACCCATATGGTTTCCCAATCTATGATGGCGATGATAGAAGTTTAGATGTCGTGATGAAAATTAGTGTTAGAAATCACATGTAATCGTTATTGCTTTAGATACCTTTACAGGGAATTAAAGATTTGTGTGTAACGTATTTTGCCATGTTACTTCTTCATCAGCCAAAACTATTGTTGGCATAACTAACAATTCCTAAGCTCCTGAATTGATGTCTAGATCAAGAAGTATGGGTCTCATTATCAGAAGTTTTTTTCTTTTCTTTTTTTAAATTGCTGATTGAAGACTCTAAATGTAAAATGTTCAACCAGAGATACCATTTTCGGTAGTCGCGTTTCATCAGTTTGTGATTGGTTGATTTGAATGAAGTTGCTTGTGTAATGCTTGATGGTTTTTAGCTAACTTGTTTGAGAACCCAATTTATCTTTTGAGTTTTAAAACCTTCATATATTGATTTTATAATCGTCTTTTCTTCTGTTACAAAATATGCGCCCGCCGAAATCTAAAGTACTACTCTCACAGAATACAAACAACAACGAAAGGTACCAAGATTTAATAGTACGTAGTAGTAGAAGCAATTTGAAACTATTTTCACAACCTTAAAGACAAATCGATCTTGTTGTAATCTTCTTGAGCAATTTCGGGTTCGGCTCCATCATCAATCCAACATTGACGGCTCTCCAGTCTCCGGTAGCTCATTTCATTAACAAATCGTCCATTTCCTTGATGCTGCTTCCGCTGATGATGATGATAGCCCTGGCCAATATTGTACGGCTGGCCTTGCCGTCGACTAGAGATGGACGATCCGGGCGGTGATGATCGATGGTTAGGACCCGAACGGGGCTGAAGGGACGAACTTACTTCTCTGCTCATCTTAGCTAAGGTTCTCTCGAGTTTATGGGCGTTCTGGTGGCCTCCTAAAGCTTGTGAACTGTGGAATATTTTCTTGCAATAGTTGCACAAAAAAATTCGCGATTTGGCTGGACTACTTAATGACGGAACTGAAGGCGAAGACATAGACGTCTTTGATGGTGATGGACCACGGACTATTAGCTCTACATTGAGCTCATTGTTGCCTATACTAAGCTTAAGGGCTGTGATGGGCTCGTAATTGCACATGGTCTAGCTTCCGGAATTAAGATCTATTGAGAAATCAAGAAGCTGAGAATTGGTGATATAACTCATGCCCTTGGCATTAGGAAGTAAATAGGGGTAATGGAAAGAAGTAGATAGGTTAGATTGGTTATGGACTATGGTAGGAATTCAAGGAGGATATCAAATAGAGCAAATTTCAAATCTGAAATTATGAGTGAAGTTTGAAGATGAAGAGGTTGCATATCTTAATGGGACTCAAAAAGAGAGACAAACTACCTGCAAAACTCTATGAAAGGCACCAAAGGCTTGTCGACACCATTAGTGGCTTCGACACCAATTGTCCCTTCTGAAAACCCCTGAAATCCTTTCCCAAATAAAGCAAAAGGATTTACCTCCCCAGAAAAGTAATAAATATATTCTGTACGGACCAAAATATAAAAATATGAAGTATGATATTTATATTGATCAATAAAATTAATACTCCCTCTTTGTTTTAGAATAATGTTCTTCTTTGTTATATTGTTTTTGGTTTAACAAATAGATTACTTTTCTAAACCGAGTAGGAAATATTTGTTGATTGCCATTTCTTATTTTGTTTTTCTAATGATTCAATCCATTCCTGACTTTGTCGTTTTGGCTAGCTTTAACTTATGAAGACAAATAATCTTTGGCAAGACACAATTGCACAACAAAATGAAGCACATTTGTATATTAGTTTTATATTTTTTTTAATGACTGCATTCGTATTCCATTCTTTCAACTGTCTGGATTTTCCGCAACCATCTAATTATGATGATATGTAGACGATACTCGTATCTTCCTGCATCTGAATCAAAATTCAATTACCTATCCCGAATGCTCATACTTTGACTTGCTAATAAAATTTGAGTTGAGAGCATCGTTTTGATCAGGAAAGTAATACTCGCTCCTTCCGTCCCAATATATAGTCCACACTGTATATAATAAATTGTAATTATTTTAATATAATTTATAATTTACAATGTTGTATTCTATTTTATTCCCATGTTATTTGAAAAATATTGTTCAAGACAGCAGAAGTTAGGTATGCTGATCGAGTGAAGCTAATTGATGCAATTTTTCATCTTGTTACTCGATCCGCAGTCATCTGTTTGTGATTCGATTTGCGTTTAGAAGGATTAGTACTTCTTGGACATGTGAACTGCCTAATGAATCTTAGAGAAGTATCCTAATCAACCCTAGAAGTTCAACGCTTCGATCTTCGGTGAATCTTTCCTTAAGATTGACATTTTTTTAAAAAAAAAAAAAAAAAGTAGAAATAGTAGAGAATAGCGATGAAAACTGACCAAGGCACATGGATTGCTGGATACTAGCAGTATATATTGTATATAAGTATGAACTGTATAGGAAACAGAAAATATCACCAAAATTTGCTCCCTCCCCAAAGAGAGCACATTATACATAAATATTCATTTCAAACAACGGGCTTGCCAACATTAACATAACCATAATATATATTACATTTTGAAATCTTTTATGAGATCACAATTGAGGATCTAGGCTAGTTGTCGGCATGATTTTGGTCAAGATCATTGTTTCCCCATAACAGAAATTACCGGATACGCGGTTAAACGCTGAAATCTCAACACTTGCGAGTATTAAATCCCAATCACATTATGTTAAAGACCGTTCTTCAGTAGCAGAGGCAACATTTCTTTTTTTTTGTCTTAGTGATAGATATAGTGTAATGGGCAAAAAATACCCCAATATGTTGTTGGAATGTTCTTAGCCATAAGATACCCCACAGCAAGTAGGAACGTTAATTTCATGACAATTATTAACCCAAATTAGTTACACCAAAAATATCTTGTGGTTGTATTTCACAAATGCCACACCACGGATGTTTACACTGTTCAGTTGGTGCGGTATACATTATCAATTTATTAGCTTTATTTTTCGGACCCCCTAGTTTTTTTTCCAAGGTTCTTTCCCTAACATGATTCTCTTGGAATATACTCCTCGTACTCAAGCTTCATTTATATGCTTGTAAATTAACGAAAACAACAAATCTACTTTAAGGTGGAGTGTATAGTTGTGCCCCACTTCACATATATCTCAGATCTTTTAAAATATACATCTTTTAGAATAGACATCTTTCCAGTTGCGCTCTCTAGAATGTGAAAGCACTTATACATTAATATTATGCATATTTGTTACAAATAACCTCGTCTTTATGGTAATTCCTTGTCCTATACAACACGATAACCTTCTGTTTCATACCACACTTTTGAGGCTCTAGAGTAAAGATAGATGATGGATTTGACACCAACAATATTTACAAGTCTATATGTACCTCACTTCCTAAAATGGACTTCCTGTTTTAAGGCTTATTTGGGTTAATAGTAGAAGGCACTCTATATGTAGATTTGGTCTATAGCTAGCATATATAGCCTAATTTTCTGGAGGGGTCGGTGTTGGTTATAGTGCAACTGCCGTAACGAATTTGCTAAATCCTAGCTAAGATACGCAAGTTAATTAGTTTAGTTTATGTATCAAATGTAAAATTAATTGGGAAATGAGTAACGGGACGTATTCCTTTAATAGCTGTATAACTCTTCCACACTGAAACGCAAACCCAGACAGCCCAAAACTCAAGGCGTCCAGAACAAAACGAAAGGATTACTTCTCTGGGCATTTTTTTAGCATTTGCATGGGTGGAAGTTATTATCTAATGCGTACGTACGACGGCCAGTATTAAAAAGTTCTTCTCTAAATTAAGGTAATTTCATTCCTTTTAGCTATGTAATTTTAAGGGCTTCTATTGCTTCCTATATAAAGCAAGTAGCTAGCTAGGTTGAACAAAAATGATGTTCGAATTACAGAAAAAAGCTAACAAGATTGCTGGAGGTTCATTTAGCTAGGGAATTAAAGAGCAGCGGAGAAGAGTGGGAATGAAGACTGTAGTTACACAGCTTGAAATGTGTTTCCCAACGTCGGAACTTGGAATAAGCAGGCAGTTAAGGTGGAACATATTGTAGTGGACATGTTGCGTGTTCATGTTTTGTTTGAATTCGTAACATTTTCAATAAGAGTCAATCATGGAAGACTTCTGACTACACTAGTGATATATTAGCTATTATCTTTCTCTACAACACGTGGATAGTGACGTCCACTTTAATTAGGTCATCCACACATCACATATTCCATTTCTTTTTTTTCTAGGATGAGTGCTTGTTTGGACGTCAATTTACATTTCATTTTGCCACTTAAAAGTAAAAAGTGTTTTAAATTGAAAACTAAATGGGAAATAAAAATGTTGTTTGGATGTTGGTTTTGAAAAAAAGTATTTTGAACTATATTTTGAAATATCAAGTACAAGTCATCACTAAATAATTAAATACTGTTAATTATAGTCATTACAAAAAAGAACTTTTTCAAAAACAATCACTCAACAACGAAATCATGTCAAATTTGTCACTGAACTATTTGTAATTCTAAAATAGTCATTACACTAACAAAAAGTGTTTCAAGTTGAAATTTAAAATGTAAATCAGAAAGTTATTTGGATAATGTTTTCTTTTACATTGGATTTTGTATTTAAGAGTTAAAATGAGTGAAAATGTAAAATGACCTATTGTCCAAACAAGGACCAAGGCTTTTGTTTGCTTTCATTTTTCGCCACTTTCACCACATTTTTTTCCAGACACTCAGCATTACATTTCTAACATAATAATTTGTTACATTTCTAGCCCAAAAAACCACGCATTGAAAAATCGTTCCAAATACACCCTAAACCCCTATAAGTACTGGAACTTCCCAATCAAGTCTTGCTTCATCGTCGTAAGCTCGCTCAACCATAACCAAAAAAAAAATCAATATCCTTTTCTTTTGATTACAATGCTACATAAAGGATCTCCTAGTATGTTTTTTATTCATATGTATTTATCTTTTTAGATTTAAAAAAATATATATATAAGGATCGATATGTAAAGTTGGATGCATTTGTTTATATATATGGTAAATCTCTTTGGTACGTGAAAGGGCGATCGATGTTACAGAAATGAAAAACGTTGGAGCCAGTTATCACATTCTAGCTAGCTTGATCGAATATTTTGGACTTTGGAGTCACCCATAACCATAAGCATCTTAACCATTAATCATATTCCGATGGGGCTTATATAGAGGTAATGATTACGTCATTTTCTTCAAGTATTTCCCAAAACTTTGCTGACACTTGGAGACAATCTGGTCCAAGAATTATCTCAGAGGTTTACTCCCTTCTAATTATGAACAATTTTGTAGTTTCCAATAACACGACCCTGCGAACACCAAATGAACTGAAATTGTTGTTATAATGAAGCTTTATTATGCTCATGATGTCCCTATATAGAAAACGAAGAAAACATTAATTATTCTTTTATAAAACAATTTATATATTAAGATAACGGATTTATAAATAAAGTATTGCATACTTAAAACTTAATTTTTTGGACAATTAATCCGAAAGGATTTGCACACTTTGATAAGAAAAGTATTACAATGACTATACTATCAAATCAAAATACATTGATGGACCATCGTTTTATCCGTAACTTTAAACTTATGTTCTTTTCGTTCAATTTTAATAGTCCTTTTACCTGAACTAAAATAATGGAGTTTGCGGACAATCGAAAAACTACTACCACCGTGTACATTTAGGGGCATATATACGCAATAATGCATTTGTTCCACCATAATATTAATTTCTATCTTCTTTAGACTTGGAAAACTAACGTTCAAATCTAACTGACATGAGAAAATATCTCCCCAAATCTGAACAGAAATTTAGAACATGGGTAGCCTAAATAAAAATGACTTTGTTAAAATTATATCTCATAAAGATTTTTTTTTTCATATTTAGAGGGTGTTCACCGTCGGCAATAGTGACTAATCTCCCTCGCTGAATTGTAGGCACGTCGATTGGTGGGACTATTGACCAAAGTATTTAAGACAAAATTCAATCCCATAAGACAAGTAAAATTTTCTTTTTACAAACAGTTATTAAACACATTTAATAGTTTTAGTAAAACTCATTTAGTTAAAAAAAAATCTCATAAAATAACGTTGATTTATTCAACAGAGGCATAGGCAATAATGCATCTGTTCCAGGGTAATAATTTTCTATCTTCTTTTCATTTCTCTGTTTACTTTTGGGGCTTTGCGATGCTATATGCTTGTACAGTCAGGGATTGTCTTAGAAATGAGGGGGTCCCCAAGAGTTGAGTAATAGAGTTTAGTTTAGAGCGTTATAGTAGCTGTTTTTTCACAGCAATAATAATGATGAGATTTTAGTCTATGAATTTGGTCTCTTTTCTTTTTCTTGGTGGGATTTTGTCGTTGTTGGTTTCTTGAGAAGTATGAACTGATGGTGATGAAGCTCTGAGCTTGAGTCAGAAATGGATAAAGAAAAGAAAGATAGAAACTTTGAAAAGGCAGCGAAATCAGGAAAATAGTGCGGTAGTACGGTGAAGGTTTTAAAATGTAGTAATTGACTATATGAAAGACGGAACACTATTTTGAACAGAGTAGACAAACTTGCGGCAAATCTTGGACCGCAAAGATTGCCACATCAGATCAGATGAAGGCGACGTGTCGTCATTATTCATGGGATTTCTTTCTCCTGTGTTTATTCAAATTTCAAACGCCAAATGAGAATATACAATTACAACCAACTCCAAGGATTATTGTAAAACAGACTTACCATTCTTCTTCTTCTTCTTTTTTTTTTTTCAAAAGAATCATAGTTCTCATATATTTCCATACTGATATAATTGTTTGATTTAAATTTTAATTTTAAGAATAAATTAAATTAAAAATAAAATTTTACGCTAAACAATTATTTAAAATCATACGCTAAATAAATCTAAAAACCGCCTCTCTCATGTACTAGGGGCGATTTTACCTTCTAGTACGTGTTTCTTCATTTGCTGATTTTTTCGACGATTCTGTCCGCCATGACAAAGAGATCCAAGAAGAAGGGAGAAGCTGATGAGAAGGAAGCTCAAGAACAGCATGAAGGGTGCTTTGGAAGCTCAAATAAGGAAACATTGCAGCTGAAAAGTCTTCGATCCAAGTTCGAAACTGTAGCCATGCATTAAATGTGTCCGAAGAGCAAATAATGTTAGAGAAAATTAGAAATCAACGAGTAATTACTGTTAGAAATAATGTGAGTTTGAAGGAAAAGGATATTTGTATTGATTCTGAAAGGAAAATTCATGAAAACAACAACACTTGGGATAGATTTGATCTTAAGCAGTTAAAGCCACAAGAGAAAAAGCTTCGGTTCGTAGAGCCTCAAGTTGTTAATGAATGTGAAATAAGTAAAGTTACTCGTGAGGAAGTGAGGTTGATTATTGGAAACCGGCCATCTTGTGTTATGTGTTGGGAGCAAATCCGCCCTTTGCTGTAATGAATGGCTATATAAGAAGACTATGGGGAAAAATTGGAGTTGATAAGGTGCTGCTGCTAGACAATGGAGCGTTTGTTGTGACATTTAAGTCAGTTGCAGCAAAAGAAGAGATCCTAAAGCAACTAATTTATCAGTTTGATCGTCGTCCTTTTATTGTGAAGGATTGGGTGGTGACAGAGGATTTAAACATGAATGATGTAAAGACTGTTCCAATGTGGATTCAGCTACCTAAATTGCCTTTGAGATACTGGAGTGAATCTATCCTCAGCAAATTAGCAAGTATGATAGGGAGACCTGTTGAAATGGATGAAATAAAAGGTAATAAGCAACGAGCTTCATTTGCTAGAGTATTGGTAGAGGTGGAAATTAAAGAAACAATTACGGAAACAATCTGGTATGAAGATGAGAATGGAGAGCTGAAAGAGCAATAAGTGAGATATGAATGGAAGCATGTGAAGTGTTTGAATTGCAAAGGCTTTGATCATATTACAAAGGAATGCAGATTGCTTGTAGTAAAGGACTGGAAGTAGAAAGTTGTAAATCCAGCAGATGAACTAAAATTGGGAATATCTAATGAAAGTAAATAGAAGGAGAAAATGGTTGAAAAAGAAGAAACTGTTGTAAATGATCAAGAAGGGATACTTTCTCCTGTTAGAAGTCCATCTTCTGTAAGAAGTGTAGGAAGCCCTTTTAGAATTCTGAGGAGGAACAATCCCCAAGGTAAGAAGGAAGGTATTCAGATTTTAAATCAGAAAGGCATCAAAGTGAATAAAGGAAAGAAAAGTGAGAAAAATAGATCAGTCAACACTATATGTTACTCAGATTCTAGTGACCCTGATCCAGGGCCTAACAATCATGAATAACATCCTAACTTAGAATGTTAGGGGACTTAATAGTCCCCTGAAGCATAGGGAGGTAGAGAACTATCTCACTGTGAATAATGTGGGAATAGCAGGCTTTATGAAAACAAAGTTAAAACAGGAAAGATTGGAGGAACTGATGAAGAAAAAGCGGCATCAATTGAGTACATTGGCAATAATGAAGGAGATACTAAGGGCAGAATACTAATTGTATGAAGGAAAGATGATTACCAAATTAAGGTTGTTAAAAGGCACAATAATACATACACTGTCATGTCTAGGAGGGGGGAACTAGTAAACAGTTCTTTCAGACTGTTGTTTATACAGAGTATAATGCTGCCAGAAGGGAAGGATTATGGCAAGAATTAGCTCGTTTAAAAGGAATGTCTACGGGGAAATGGCTCATCATCGGAGACTTTAATTGCATCCTAAAACGATAGGAGAAGTTAGGAGAGACAACTAATTTAAGTCCAGATACAGGCAAGTTTAGCCAATTGATTGAGGATAATGAATGGCTAGAAATGCATATATATGGAGGAATTTATACATGGACTAATAAGCAGATTAGGCAGCAGAGAATCTTCTCTAAACTAGATAGAATTCTAGTCAATGAGAAGTGGATGCAAGACTTTTCAGATGCTTATGGCAGTATTCATCCAACTAGAATATCATATCATAATCCAATATTGATCAGATGGGAAGATGAATGCCAGCAAATTAAGAGACCTTTCAGGTTTTTTAATATGTGGACTCAAAATTGAGAGTTTAAACAAACAGTGGATCAGGGGTGGCAAATTCAAATTAATGGGAGCAAACAGTTTGTTTTGGTGAAGAAACAAAAGCTGTTAAAACCAATCTTGAGAGCTTTCAATAGGAAACACTTTGCCAGAATTGAAGAGAAGGAGATGATTTGTAAAATGAAGCTGGGCAATATACAGCAAGCATTAATACAAGATCCTATAAATGAGAATGTACAAAAGGAGGAAAAGATAATCAGCCAGGAGTTTATCAATACTCGCAATGCTGTGATGAGTTACTGGTCTCAAAAATTAAAGGAGAAGTGGATTAATGAAGAAGATTTAAATACTAGATACTTTCATGCTGCAATCAAACAGAAGAATAAGAGGAACAGAATTAAAGCAATAGTTACAGAAGAAAGAGAAGTAGTAGAGAATCAGGACAAGATTGAAGATCATTTCATCAACTACTAATAGGATTTGCTAGGAAAACAGCAGGGGAAAACATCTGTAAGAAGTGAAGTCTTTCATTCAGGGATTAAACTGACTGTAGACCAGCAGATTCTCCTAGTGAAAGACTTCACTAAAGCAGATGTAAAAGAGGCAATTTTCAGTATAGATGAAAATAAAAGCTCAGGACCTGATGGATATAATAGTGGATTTTACAGAAGAGCCTGAAATATCATTGGAGATGATCTCAGTGATGCAGTGCTAGAATTCTTCAAGTCTGGGAAATTGCTTAAATAGATCAATGCCACTATAATAGCTTTGATCCCCAAGAATGACAGTCCTAAAAATGCTACTGAATACAGGCTAATTTCCTGTTGTTATATTATTTACAAGTGCATATCAAAAATGCTATGTAAAAGGTTGAGTTGTATTATGCCTGAAGTGGTTGATTTGAATCAGGGAACTTTTGTACACAACAGATTAATCTTACACAATGTTTTGCTAGCACAGGAACTGATGAGACTATATAAGAGGAAAGCTACTAAACCTTCTTGTATGATGAAAGTGGATTTAAAGAAAGAATATGTTCAGTTCATTGGACCTTTGTTGAGGAAATGCTGAAGGAGATTGAGTTTCCAACAAGGTTTATTCAGTGGATTATGGAATGTATCACCACCTGTAGCTATTCTCTCAGTATGAATGGCACTACTGTGGGATATTTCCAGGGGGCAAGGGGATTAAGACAAGGGGATCCAATTTCCCCCTTGTTGTTTGTACTGGTTATGGAGTACTTAACAAGACTGTTTAAGCTTGAAGCAAATAAAGAAGAATTTGTTAAGCATCCACAGTGTGAAGAATTGCAAATCACCTCCTTGAGTTATGCAGATGATCTGCTTATCTTCTGTGGAGCTGAGGCTAAAACAATTAAGAGAATTAAGGAGATGTTGGATCATTTTGCAAGAACAATAGGTTTGTATCAATTTTAACAAGTCTAATATGTATTTTGGTGGCTCTTCATAGTCAGTACAAGAACAAATCCGGAAGATTATGATGTTTGAGATTGGATCCTTCCCTATGAAGTACCTTGGATTACCTGTTTCTCCAAATGCATAGACTAAAACAGACTGCCAATACCTGGTGGAGAAGATTACCATGAGAACTAAATGTTGGGAATCCAAGAATCTTTCTTATGCAGGAAGAACTGTTTTGGTGAACTCCATTCTGTTGACACTTCACTCCTATTGGGCTAGTATATTCTTAATATCTCAATCTGTGATTGAGCAAATTACAGCTTACTGTAGGAAGTTTCTTTGGGACTGTAAAGAGAATGGAAGATGTGTTCCATTTGTGGCTTGGGATGATCTATGTTGGAAAAGAGAAGAAGGAGGACTGAGTATAAAAGAACCTGGAACATGGAATAAAGCTCTCCTAGGGAAGCAATTGTGGGATTTCCAGCTGAAGAAAGAAAGCTTGTGGATCAAGTGGATGCATATATATTATCTCAAAAGAAAAAGTCTGTGGAGTATGAGTTACCAGCAGATTGTAGCTGGCACTGGAGGAAGTTGATCAGACTTAAAGAAGCTCTATTGCCTGCAATACAAAATGGTCATTCGACAGCTAATAATGGAAAGCCTTATACTGGCAGAAATGGATATCAGTGGATGAGAGGAAGAAAAGAGAAGTATAAACCAACATTGATTACTTGGAGCAAGTTCTCAGTACCAAAACACAGCTTACAAAGCTGGTTGGCATGGAAAGGAAGAATGATGACTTGGGACAGATTATTGAAAATAGGAGTTCATATGCAAGACCAACAATGTGTACTATGTAATAAGGATCCAGAATCAATTCAATACCTCTTTTTCCAGTGTGAATACAACAAGGAAATGATCAAATCTATTACAGACTGGCTGGGGATTAGAAGCACAATTTGCAGCCTGAATATCGGTTAGCTTCTCAAAATTTGGAAGACCAAAAAACTAAGGAGAAAGATCATGTATGCTTGCATTAATGCAGCAGTGCATCATATATGGTTAGAAAGGAATAATCGAGTTTTCAGAAGCAAATTCAAAGGCAGTAAACAATAGGTTTAGTGAAATTCAGAATGACATACATTTGTATAGAAATGGTAGTTGTGATGATATTCGGTTTTTGGATTATATTGGTGTACATTGTAGTTGATGATTGTAAATAGCAAGTTTTTGAATGAATGATATTCACAGCTTACTCAAAAAAAAGATTTTAAAACAAGAAAAAATACCCAAAATCTAAGAAGCGTACGATGATGACAGGACAAATTAATGAGAATTGTTGAGAATTTGAACGAAGGAAATAATAAAGAAGTGCTATGGTACAGGGCAGGCCCAAATATGATAGCAGAGTCAGAGTCAACGGTACTAGTTTTTTTCAAACTGTGTTTCAATATTAGGTCAAACTCTTTATTTAATAAACAAATTAATTTGATGAAACTATTTTCTTTAAACATATTTTTTTATAAAAAAAAAAGAAAAAGAAAAAAAGAGAAATCATCCACTTTACACTTTGTGCCATGTAGCCGGCCCGTAACCATTGTCTGTTTATGTTGCTGACAGTCAAATACATCTGTATTCCCACTCTTTACTGTCAAACAGAAAGAAATCACATTATGAAATAATGACCGTTTCAAATTTCGTGAACGATGGGAACCAATAATAACACAATGACCAAAAAAAAGTGACTCATCGGGACTATTTCAGTGGTCACATCACTCACTAATGGAAGCTAATTCTTGCAATTTCACGCTTTACCGGCCATGGATGATGAATAAGCTGCCTTTCTCTGTCAACATTCTCCCCCTCACCTTCTTCATGGCAAAACCCTAGCTGCTGCCATTTCCAACTATTTCCTATGAACTCATAAAGCCGGTCTCTTTGGTTCTATTTCCGTCTCTGCCACAAATCGCAGCGGTATATCAAGCTATTCCGATCACCAGTCACCGGATGCCTTGCTCATTTTTGGGCGATTTGCGTAGCAAAACCTGCTCTTGTGATGATGAGCCCTCACAAAATCCTTGATTTACCCACATCACTCCACCCCCTAAAGTGCCACAGTTCCAGATCCACCCGAAGAAATCTACCACAAAAAATAGTAAGGTTAAGAGTGAATAACCCTAATCTTTCTCCTTCTTCTTCTTTTCTTTCTTTCTTTTTTTTTTTCTTTTTTTAGTGATTTCATTCTGAAATTTTGTTTTCAAGTAAGTGCAAAATGGAATATATTACTGAGGGAGAAAAAAGAAAAAAAAAATGTTTTTGAAGAAATCTGAAGAGGGTGAAAAGCCAATAAAAAGTTTAAGAAAAGAGAAATGATTTGAAAAATCATGCTTTAAGTGTCAGCGCCAAAATCTGAGATTGCAAATTCATTTCTTATAGAATTTGGGATAAAATATAGGGGTTCAGTTAGATATTTTTCTTTCTTACCCATATGGTTTATCAACTTTATGATAATAATATTCATATATGTGGGTTTAAATTTTTTTTCCTTTAATTAAATGGCAACAAAATATTTGTGGACAACAAATTATTTTGTTCAACCCTTTTACATCAACTCACCCTGCTGAAATTTTTAGACTTCCACGATACCGTTGAGCATAAATTATTATGGTGTCAATCTATCAGTGTAAATGACTTAACTTGACAGAAAGACCATATTATGTCGGTTTTACAAATTTAGTGAGTGATTTAGTAAAAAGAGAAAAAGATAGCAAATTGAGGGGTAGAAAGAGAAAAAATAGTAAATTGAGCGAAAGTGAGTGACAAAAATAGTATAGTGACCACTCAAATAATATGAGATCTGTGACATCAGTCCTTAGTAGGGAGGGATTAAATCTTCCACATTATATCTTACACTAATATTTCAGATATCAGTGTTTCTGTCTCACAAACCGCGGAGGGAACTTGTATGCATTATTAGTTTATTACCTTCATTTTGGACCTTTATTTTTTCTTTTTTCAGGTTCCTTCCCTGTATAGCATGATTATTCTGAACTGTATTCCTCGTTCTCAAGCTTGATTTATGTGCTTGTTGATTTAAGGAAAACATCTAAATTTACTTCAAGGTGGGGCAAAAAACTTATATAATTCCTCCTCTTCATAGTATAATTCCTTGTCCTATAAAGCATGATCACCTTATATTTCATACCTCACTATTAGGCTCTAGAGGGTATGTTTGATATTAATTCGTAAAGGGCCTAATTATCTGGGCATTTACCATTTGCGTTTCTGCATGGCGGGAAGTTTTTCGCACTAAATAATTCGCTATTTATTTCCCATGGAAAATAAGTTCTTCTCTTGACTTCTTACATTCTTTTGGAAGTATTTCTTTTGTTGAAAAATAGCTTCTTAATTAATTCAAAGTCGATAAATTGGTATGCATTGAAAAAGAGGGAGAGAATTGGTACATTAAAATCTTAATTCTACAACAATTTTTTAGACCTCCTTATAACAAAAGATTTAAAATTAAATTGTGAGATTCTAATTCAATTCCAATTTTATCTAACCAAGCAGAGTCTTAAAGGGCTTTTATTTTTTTCGTAACCAACTAAAGTTTTGAACAAAAATGGTATTGTTCAAGATGCAGAACACAACTAACCAGATTGCAGGAGGTTGCTATATCTAGGCAAAAGCCAAAAGCAGTGAAGAAGAGTGGGCGGACTGAAGTTGTACAGATTGAAATGGGAACAAGGAACCAATTAAGGAAATAAGGTGGAAAACATCGTAGTGGGCATGTTGTAACGTGTTCATATTTTTTGTCTGGAATCGAAACATTTTCATAGAGTTCTGACTTCTCTAATGATGCACTAGCTTTTATTTCTCTCTATCAACACGCGTGGATACTGACGTCCACTTTGATCAGGTCATCACATTTTCAAATTTCTGTGTATTTTTTCCTTTTTACAATGATAAAGAAACTAGCACACATCATAAGTAAAATTTCTCTCAATCAAGTCAGTGTTTCATCCGCATAATTGGGCTCAAACATAACACAAGTAAGTGCTACCCTTCTCTCTTGATTACAATACCAGAAAATGATGTCTAGGATATGGATATACATATAGATGTTAGCATTCTTTTCATTTATATATATACTTTATTTCTATATTTGGATGTAAATTGTGGATCAATTTGTATTACGAAAATCCAATTTGGATAATAGTTTCGGAACAAAAAGAGTACAAATTTTAAAACTTTAAATGGTTATTATTATTATTATTATTATTATTATTATTATTTGACACAAAGAGGGTAGTATATACCTATTACCTGTTATGGTGATCCGGACATTTTCTTCTAGTCGTATTTCCCGTAATTTTCATGACACAAAAGTTTTTCCGTTGTAAGTGTTTTGCCGGTTCGAGAGAATATGATTCAATAATATGACTCCCGGAAGAGCAAATGAACTGAAAATGTTCTTCTAATGAAGCTTTGTTACGTTCATGTCTTCAAGTATAAAACCAATAAAACATTAATACTCTTTAAAGAATATAAAATGCTTTGTGAAGATAATATTATAAAAACATTGAAGATTTATATATATAACATTTCGGCACGCAAAAAAACACTTCTTCTATTTCAGGAAACAGTCCACATTCATTTTTTAATCTTAAAACTCACTGTAAACTTTTTTTTTTGGGGCAAAATCAGTATTACACATTCACATACAAAGTTGCTTCGTCGATAAATACATTTTTCATTATTCAAAAACTTATAATTGGAACAAAATTGGCTTTTAATTTTCCTTAAAAATAATTATGAGCATTGCACATTAGATTATACAGTGTTTTGTATCAACATTCTTGGATTGGGTGCAACATTAACGTAAAATTATAAATTTACTTTTGACAATGTTGTTTTCATCAGTTGTCTAGATATAATTTTCTCATCTTTGATCCATTTTAGAATGACTCACACCTTTTGGAATTGATATCAGTACGTAGAAATTATTTCTAGACATAGCTAGTGAACATTACTCATTTGATAACTAAGCATAAAATTATTTAAAAGAACTTTATGCACTTGAAGGAAAAACTTCTTGTACTTAATTGATAATTAAGCATTGCACATTCATTACACTCAGAAAAAAAGAAGAAGAAGCATTTCACAAACACTTCAAAATTAGATATTGCACAATTAATTCGAAGTGATCTTTCCACTAAATTTGATCATAGAAGTACTGCATAATTTCGTATGATTAAGTAAAAAATACATACTGGAATCGTAGTTTTACCCGTAAACTTAAACATAGACTCCTTTCGTTGAATTATAATAGTCCTTTTAATTGAATTAATGTGATACATCTAATCAAATTGTAGTATCAAAATTAATTAGGTGTAAACTCCTAATCAAAATGGGATATATAAAACATATTATTGATGTAGGTGCTACAAGGGTTGAGAGACCTAGCAAACAAAGCAGCATGGCGGACAATCCAAAACCTACTTCTACCGCGTGTACATTTAGGGGCATATATACGTAATAATGCATCTGTTCCAGGGTAATAATTTCTATCTTCTTTTCAGTTCTCTGTTAATTTCTTTTCAGTTCACTGCTAATAACTCAGGAATCAGGATTGTTCCAGCAAGGAGGGGGTCCCCAAGGATATTGGAGTTTAGTGCATTATAGTTTTTTTTTTCCCAGTAACAATATTATCAGACTTTAGCCAAAGTGATTGCGGAAGAGTGGACACCCTTAACATAGGTCGAGGGTTCGAATCTCGCTATTGGTATAGAATAATCTTAAATACTTTGGCCAATTGCCACACCCATCGAGGTACCTAAAAATTCAGCGAGGAAAATTAGTCACTATTGTCGGTGGTAGACACCCTGCAAATATGGAAAAAAAAAAAAATACTATCAGACTTTGAATTTGATCTCTTTTTTTCATGGTGGGATTTTGTCGTGGTTGGTTTCTTGAGAAGTATGAACTGATTGGTGATGAAGCTCTGAACTTGAGTCAGAAAAGGATAAAGAAAGATAGGAACCCTGAAAAAGCAGCAAAAACCAGTGTTATTAAACTCGGCTCGGGCCAGTCGGGTTAATCGGTTAACTCGAGATCTAGACTACAGTCTGAGCCGAATGATTTAAAAACTTCTTATTTTAAGATTCGGTTAAAACCAGTCAAAACTTTGATTAAATTGGGAATCGGTCAGATCCGAGTCGACCCAGGGTTTTTGGTGTTTTCCCCAATCTGACCACTTTTTTACTTTTTCTCCCTTGGGTTCCTGGTCTTTCTTTCTCTTGCTGGTCCAAATGTTTACATTTTGTTCCTAAATGACCCAATAACTTTTCTTTAAAGAATTAATTTTATCATTTTAGTCCAAAACTTTTTATTCCAAATTATTAAACACGCCATTTTTTTAAAGAAACATTCTTTTATTATTTTTCTCACATAACATTGTTTTATTCAAAATTTTAAATAATCTCAAATATGTTGAAATTGATTTTTATGTTATACATTTTATTAACTAAAAGTTAATTATCTTATATATTTATAAATTTTAATTACTAATAATTAATTTATTCATTGTTAAACTAATATACTTATTTTAAATTATAATTAAATGTTTTAAAATAATATTGTTGACTATTACCATTGCTTTAAAATAATATTTCATGACCATTACGATAAAAAGATACATAAATATTAATTTTTTAATTATTAAAATATATAATAATCATATATTATTTATTACGTCATAATAATATTATCCGAGTCGACCCTGGAGTCAACCCGAATCGATTCCTAAAATTCTTAACTCTTACTCTTACTGAGTCGTTGTCCGAGTCGAGCCTGAAAACACCGGCAAAAATTGGAAAATGGTTCGGTTGTACGGTCAAGGTTTTAAAATGAGTAATTGAACAGCAAAGAAGACAAACTTGCGGCAAATCTTGGACCGCAATGCCTCGTCGGATCAGATGAAGTCGACGTGTCATAACTAGATTAGTTTGACGTGTCATAACTAGATTAGTTCTTCATGGGATTTCTTTCTCCTACGTATTCATTCAAATTTCTACGCCAAGTAAATAATTAGAGCCAACTCCAAAGGTTTATTGTAAAGAGACAGAACTTAATTATCATTCTTCTTCTTTTCTTCTTTTTTTTCCAAAAAAAAATAATAATTCTTCTTATATATACTTTTGTCCCCAAATGATTTTGTAATTTAAATTTTAATTTTAAACACAAAACATAATAAAAATGAAATTTTAATGAGCAATTAAGAGTTTGAACGAAGGGATTAATGGAGACGCGCAATAGAAGGGGATATGCCTATATATGATGGTGGGGCCGGATTCAATGGTACCAGACTACCAGTTACTTCAAACTATGTTTCATTATTAGGTCAAACTGTTTTTATTTACTAAACAAATTAATTTGGTGAAACACTATTTTCTTTAAGCATTTTTTTTTATTCAAAAACGTCATCAACTCTACACTTGAAATTGTGGCACCGCAATCAGTCCGTAAAAATTGTCTGTCTATGTTGTTGACAGCCAAATACATATGTATTCTCACTCTTTGTTGCCAAATGAAAAGGAATCACATTATAGCATAATGACCGTTTCAAGCTCAGTGGATGATTCGATATCAATAATCAATAATAACAGTATAACTCAACGTCAAAAAAGTGACCCATCGGAACTATTTCAGTGGTCACATCACCAACTGGTGGAAGCTATTCTTGCAATTTCACACTTAGCCCGGCCATGGATGAATAAGCTGCCTTTCTCTATCAACATTCTCTTCATGTCAATACTCAAAACCCTAGCTGCCATTTCCATCTAATTCCGATGAACTCATAAAAAGAGTTATCCATTTTGGGTCTCTCCGCCACAACTAGAAAGGGTATATTGTATATATTAGGCTATTTCAATCACCGGTCACCGGAAATGCCTTGCTCATTTTTTGACGCTTGCTTAGCAAAACCTGCACTTGGGATGCTGAGCCCTCACAAAATCCTTGATTTAATTTATCCACATCAGTACTCCACCCGCCAAAGTGCCACAGTTCCAGATCCACCCCGAGAAATTTACCACAAAAATAAAAAGGTTAAGGTTGAATGACCCTAATCTCTCTTCTTCTTCTTTTCTTTCTTTTTTCTTTCTTCTTTTCTTCTCTTTTGTGATTTCATTCTGAATTTTTGTTTTCAGGCAAGTGCAAAATGGAGTATATTACAGACGGAGAAAAAGGAAAGGAAACCTATGTTTTTGAAAATCAAATCCGAAGAGGGTGAAAAACGATATAAAAAAGTTCAAGAAAAACGAAATGATTTGAGTAAGTTCATGCTTTAGGTGTCGGCGCCAAAAACTGAGATTGCAAATTCATTTCTTATAGAATTTGGGATAAAATTATAGGGTTCAGTTACACATTTTTCTTTCTTACCCCATATGGTTCATGAACTTTACGATTATCATATTCATATATGTGGGTTTAATTTTTTTTTTCTTTAAATGGCAAATTAGTTTTGTGGACAACAAATTATTTTGTTCAACCCCTTTACATCAAGTCATCCAGTTGAAATTTCTAGACTTCCACGATGTCGCCCTTGAGCGTGAGTTATCATGGTGCCAGTCTATCAATCTAAAGGACTGAATTTGACAGAAAGGTCATATTGTGTCTGTTTTACAAATTTAGTGAACGATTTGTTAAAAAGAAAAAAAGGATAACAAATTGAGCGAACAGTGACGCAAATAGTACAGTGATTAGTGACCACTCAAATGTTATGAGATCTCTGACATCGTGACTCCAAGCAATGACCAAAGAACCTCCTATTGCAGTCTGCATTTTGCTGATTTTGGGTGTGAATTGATGGCTGTTGGCATGATTTCTTTTATCTTATTATCATGGTCCTTAGTAGTGAGGAATTAAGTCTTGTTTTTTTCCCCCTAGTCCACACTACATCTTACACTATGATTTCAGAGATCCGTGTTTGTAGAATTAATCAGTCTGAATGTACCTTAAATCCGAGTCTCAAACCACGGGGGAAACTTGTATGCGTTATTAGTTTATTGCCTTCATTTTGGACATTATTATTTTTTTTCCAGGTTCTTTCCCTATATAGCATCATTCTTCTGGACTGTATTCCTCGTGCTCAAGCTTGATTTATATGCTTTGTTGATTTAACGAAACAACCAAGTTTACTTCCTCTTCTTTATACTATAATTCCTTGTCCTGTACAACAAGATGATGACCTTGTATTCCATACCTCACTATTAGGCTCTCGACTAAAGATGATAGATTTGACGCCAACAGTATGTATAAATTAAAGTCTATATGTACCTCACTTCCTAAAATGGACTTGTTTTATAGTTGTCAGCTTCAGTCCCAAAATTATTATTTAGTTTGAGATTTCACTTTTAGACAATAATTTTGAGATACGAGTACTAAAAATGAAATTTGAAATTGGATAATAATTTTGAGACGGTTGGAGTAACTTAATTGGGTTAATAGTACAAGTCAACTATGTAATAATTAGTCTAGCATAACCTAATTTTCTAAAGGGTTCTGGTGTTTGGTATGGCCACTACCACAATCTCACTTAAGAATGTTCTAAATGCTGAGATATAGATGTTAATTAATTTAAGTATCAAACATAAAATTAATTGGTACTAATGACTGGCAGGATTAAAAAATTTTACGTATTCATTTTATCTAAATATAACTTTTCTATGTAAACAGTAATAGGGTAAATTCGGGATTAGAACAGCACGAATAAAATCTCTAGCGCTAACTCGGACAAGCCAAAACGCAATGCAGAAACAAAAGACGAAATCACGTCATGGAGAAAGAAAATCCAACAAGCCTTAACACAGTTGGCGCCGATTTTTTTTTTAAAAAAAAAAAAAAAACAGGCGATTTTGCCTTAAGGTAAAAATTAATTAAAATATTTGTAATGGAATTGGGAAATAGCTCATGTGATAAGAAAGATCTTGAGGCAGAATAACTCAGATTTACAGCCAAACAATAATTTGGTGAAATAATTAATCTAGCTTGTCGTCCTTTCTGCTATGTTGAAACATCAGAATGAGAAGCAAAGTTGAACGATTTAAAAGAAAACGAATGGAAGTTGATGGACAAAAACCGATGTTTTTAACGTTAGCGTTAATAAAAAAAACACCTTTAAAGTTTAGTTGATTATTTTAAAAACCCTTAAATCTTTCAAAAAATATATAAAAAAAATTTCTTTGATCGGTAAGGCAATTATGTAAAAAGAATCTTTCAGTGACTGAAAATTGATGTATGTATATAAAATTAACAAAAAGAAGTGTCAAAAAGATATTTATACCTCCAAGAAATCCCCCATCAAAATTTTTTTTTTCAACCTTTAATATTTATCCACTTTTATATTCAAAATTTATTTTTCACAAACCACTTATTAGAGTTTCAGAGACTTGTAAAATATGAATTTTAAAGTTAGAATTAAATATTTAATCTTATTAGAGTTTGAAAAAAATTCATGAGGGGTTTGTGGAAGGTACAGACGTCTTTTTGACATTTCTTGACTAATTTCATATACATACATTAATTTTCAGTTGTCAAAAAATCTTTAGATGATTGACTTACCGATCAAAGAATTTTTCATTTTTTTAAAAATAGTAAGAGTATTTTAAATAACCAGTTATATCTCAAGGATGTTTTTTATATTAACCCTTAACATTAAATTAAAGGGCCTAATTATCTGGGCAATTCATCTGCATGGGCGAAAGTTATTCGCACCGAATAATTCGCTATTACTTTCCTATTGAAAACTAAGTTCTTCTTTTTTGACTTCTTAAAAACTCTTTTGGAAGGTTTTTTTTTTAAAAAAAGAAAACTTAAAAAATACTAGCTTCTTATCATTCTTCAAACTATCAAAGTATATAAATTTGTAGGCATAAGAAAAAGGTATTGTAGGTGTCATAGTTAAAGGGGGGAGGGTGGAGCTAGTTATCCATGAACGCTAGCTTTATCGAAGATTTTGAGTCATCCATAATATTTTGAGTCATTCATAATTGTTTTTCTATTAAAAAAAAATCGTTCATTTTGAATTTAGAAATTTATATTAAAAATAATACAAATTTTAAAACTCATGTGAGTTATTATTATTGTTGTTGTTGTTGTTGTTTTAGAGTAGCATATACCTATTATTACCTGTTATAGTGATCAAGTCATTTTCGTCTAGTATTTCCCAAAATTTTCCTGACACAGAATATGCTTCAATATTAATTATCTTAGATGTTTACCTTTCGTTTTTATGAACAATGTTAGTTTCCGATAGTTCGACGACTCCCAGAAGAGCAAATGAGCAGAAAATGTTCTTCTAATGAAGCTTTAGTTTTACGTTCATGTCTTCATGTATGTATAAAACGAATAAAACATTAATACTCTTTAATAAAATGCTTTATGAATATAATAATATATATATACCAATATTTTGACACCCTAAAAAAATATAACTCCTCTATTTTAAAAAATAATCCACATTTAATTTTAGAATCTCAAAATTCATTTTGAATTATTTTTCTTTTTTGGGGGGACAAATGCATTATTACTAATTCACTTGCAAGGTATTGGTGCAAACAAGAGAAAAAAAAGTTACTTTGTTTAAATTTAAATTTTTCATCATTCAAATAGTTTAATTGGAATAAAATTGGACTTTAATTTTCCTTAAAAATAGCACATTAGGTTATACATTGTTTTAACGCGACATTCTTGGGTTTGCTGTAACATTAACGTGAAATTATAAATTTACTGTGATTGAATCATAATTTTACCCATAATTAATTGAATTAAAGTGATACGTCTAATAAATTATACTAGTATGAAATTAAATAGGCGTAAACTCCTAATCAAAATGGGATAACACATATTGTTGATGTGCTACGAGGGCTCGGAAACCTAGCAAACAAGAAAGCCTGGCGGACAATCTAAAAAACTACTTCTACTGCGTACATTTAGGGGCATAGGCAATGGATACAAAGCAAGCAAAGACAGAACTTTGAAAAACGAGCTAAAACTGGAAAATAGTTCAGTAGTACAGTCAAGGTTTTAAATATATATATATATATATATATATATATATATATAATTGTGAACAGAGAAGACAAACTTGCGGCAAATCTTGGACCGCAAAGTTTGCCACGTCGGATCAGAAGAAGCTGACGTTTCGTCACCCGGTTAGTTCTTCATGGATGTCTTTCTTTCTATGTATATTCATTCACAGTTCAAACGGCAAGAGAATATAATTAGAGTCCTTGTTTTTTTTTTTTTTTTTTAAAAGAAAGAAATAACACCATTCTTTCTTATATAATGTTTCTGTTCCAAATTAATTGTCTAATTTGGGATTCTAATTTTTGTCATAAATTAATCCAAAAATTAAATTCCAAATCAAACAATTATTTATGAGAAAAGAAATAAGATCTAAGAAGATTATAATGACGATGGGGCAAATGAGCAGTTAATGAGAGGTAGAACGAAGGGTTTAATGAAGACGCGCAATAGTACGGGAAGGGAGTCAATGGTACGATTTACTATAAACTACTATGTTTCATATTAGGTCAAACTCCTTTTATTTACTAAACAAATTAATTTGATAAATCACTAATTTCTTGAAACATTTGTTTTAAAAACCATCCAATTTACCATTGTAATTGTGTCAGTGCAGCAAGTCCGTGAGAATTGTCTGTTTTTGCTATTAAGAGTCAAATACAACTGTATGTACAGTCTTACTATATACAGTCTTACTGTCAAAAAGGAAAGAATCGCACTGTGGAATGTTGACCGTTTTAAAGTTTAATGGACAATTAGGAAACCACAATAACACAATGACAAAAAAAGTGACTCATCAGAATATTATTTCATTTGTCACATCACACTTGTGGAAAGCTACTCTTGCAATTTCACACTTTAGGGGCCATGGACGATTAGCTGCCTTTCTCTATCAACATTTCAGGGCAAAAACCCGCTCCCTGCTATTGATAAGGTACTAAAAACGATTCATTTTGGCTCACTTGCTTTCAGTTATCAGATTATCTGATCACCCATCCACTCTCTCCTCCACAAATCGCTAGGGTTTTTGGGGTATTTCAATCACCGGTCGCCGCATGCCTTGCATATTTTTGGCGCTTGCTTAGCAAAACCTACTCTTATGGTGAATAGCCCTCACAAAATCCTTGATTGTTTTGGTCAACAGGTCTCCACCCTCCAAAGTGGCATAGTTCCAGCTCCAACCCAAGAAATTTACCTCAAAAAAATGAAAGAGGTTAAGATTCAATAACCCTAATCTTTCTTCTACTTTTCTTTTGGGCCAGTGGGGGGGAGGAGGGGGGAGGGGGGCGGGGGTGGATTTCATTCTGAATTTATTTTTTCGAATAAAGAGAAGATGGAAAGGAGAAAAAAGAAGGAAAACTTTATGGTTTTTAAAATCAAATCAGAAGAGGGCAAAAGAAAAGATAAAAATTTTAAGAAAAAGGAAATGATTTAAGTAAATTCATGCTTTAGGAGTTGGCGTCAATCTGAGATTGCGATCCATTTCTCATAGAGTTCGGGATAAAAATAGACGAGTTCAGTTGTACGTTTTTCTTTCAACCATATGGTTGATGCCCTCATGAATTATGATAATTATCATACATGTGGGTTTCCTTCTTTTTTTTCCCCTTTTATGGCTAAATAAAATTTAAGGATAACAAATTATTTTTGTCAACTTTTTTACACCAAATCACCCGTTTGAATGTTTTGACTTCCACTACATATGTGGCCCTTTAGCTTAAATTATTATGGTGTGAATATATCGGTCTGAATGACTGAATTTGACAGAAGGGTCATGTTATGTCGGTAATAAGTGGAGAAATACATGTTAACTAATTTACTTATGTATTAGCTAAATGCTAAGAGATACATGTTACTAGTTTAAGAATCGAACAGAAATCAATGAGTGACGGGATTTAAAGTTCTTATGTATTCATTTTAACTGTGTAATTTATTCTATGTAAAAGTAATACCCCATTCAGACATGATGTGAGGGTAAAGTCAGGATTTTGAACAGCTCGAATAATCAAATGCAGAACAAATGACGAAATCATATTTGGAAAAAGACAAAATCCCACAAGCCACAACACGTAAAGTTGGCTCTGCTCAAACCGAATGATCACGATCGCCTCGAGGTAAAAAGTAATTAAAATATCTGAAAAGAAATACGTAAATAGCTGCGATAAAGCAAGTTCTCGTGTCATATTGAATGAGATTTGGAGCCAAATATTAATTTGGTGAAATAATAATCTACCTAGTCCTCCTTGGTACATTGAAACAACAATAAAAAAAAAAAAAGTTGAATGATTTGAATGAAAATGTCCGGAAATTGATATATAAAACCGATATTTTCAACACGAAGTAATTAATTATCTGGGCATTTAGCGATTAGCAATTGGCGGAAGTTATTCTCAACGACCACATCTTGATATCTAATTCGACTGTCAACGAAAAGTTCTCTCTAAAGGGCTTCTATTGCTTCCCCTAAAGCAAGTTGAACAAAACTGAAATTCTCAATTGCTGAAGAAAACTAACAAGATTGCTGTAGGTTGCTTTAGCTAGCAATGATCAGTGAAGAAGAATGGGAAAACTGTACTTTTACAGATTGAAATGTGTTTTCCAACGTTGGAACTTGGATTAAGTAATTAAGGTGGAAAATGTTGTAGTGGACATGTAACGTGTTCATTTTTTAACATTTTCATAGGAAGTAATCATGGAAGACTTCTGACTATACACTAATACTATCCAGTGATATACTTGCTTTTTTTCTTTCTCTATCAATAAGTAAATAATAATGTCGTCCACTTTGATTAGGTCATGGTCATCCAACCGATCACATTTTACATTTATATCCATTTAATAACAAAAAAAAAAAACACTATCCTTTTTTTTTAATACAATACAAAGAAAAAAATGTATGGGATAAACACGTATCCGTTAGTTTTCTTTTCACTAACTAGCTTTATTGTATATTTGGAGTTATCCATAATAACAGTGTATACCTATTACCTAATACCTAATATAGGACATATACCTATTGCCAGTGATCACGTCGTCATTTTCTTCAAGTAATTCCCCAAGTTTTCTTCAAGGGTAGATTTTACCAGTTGGAGAGAATCTGATGTTAGAAATTAATTCAAATCAAGTATCACACGTTTGAAATTAAGACTGCAGAATAATTGGAAAGGATTTCCACACCTTGATAATAAAAGTTCTGTACAATGACGGTACGATCAAATTAAAATGCATAGATGTACGATACTGTTTTTTTTTTTCAAAAATAAGAGACAATTATATTAAAAATAAGCACAAACAATACACGTTAGATTGAATCCTCATTCTCGCGATAGAGCCTAAAGCCTAAGTCATAAAGTTATTCTCCTTTGATAAGAAAAGTATAGCACCAATTATACGTAATACTCCTCCTTCCGTTCAGTCGTTTCAGTCCTTTTAATTGAACTAAAATAATATTCTCTCTGTCTCAAAATTATTATCCACTTTAGATTTATACTTTTAGTTCAATTTGTACTAAAATTTGTACTAAAAATGAAGATTCAAACTAGATAATAATTTTGGGATGGATGGAGTATATCTAATAAAGTATATTAAATCCTAATCAAAAACCGGAATAGCACATGGGCACGTATAATTTTCTATTCAAGAATTAATATATACGTCTTAATGTTGTTGTTATTCGCACTTATATGTAGCTACTTCAAGGGTTCAGTGATTTACAATACAAAAAAGTCTTGGCGGACAATCTAAAAACTACTTTTCGTATGTACATGGAGGGGGGTATAGGGAATAATGAATGCATCTGTTCCAGACTTCCAGCGCAATAATTTCAATCTTCTTTTCAGTTCTCTCTTCATTTTTCGGCTTTGCATTGCTAACTGCTAATATAGTCAGGGATTGTTTTAGAGCATCATAGTTTTTTTCACAGCAATAATAATGATGAGATTTTTAGTTCTTTGAATTTGGTCGCTCTTTTTTGGTTGAATTTTGTCGTTGGTGGTTTCTTGAGAAGTATGAACTTATGGTGATGAAGCTCTGAACTCGGGCCAGAAATGGATACAAAGTAAGCAAAGACAGAACTATGAAGCTCTGTTTGGTTCGTTTTTTTGTGTTGGTTTTTTCAGAATTTTTAATTAATATCTGTCTCATCACATCATATCTTTTTACATTTCTAATACACCTTTTTATATTCTCTATATACTTTTTCACATTCCCAATACAAAAATACGTACTCAAAAAACGATCCAATCATAGTTACTTGCGGCAAATCTTGGACCGCACAGATCGCCACATCGGATCAGATGGAAATGACGTGTCATCACTACATATTTTTTCAATTTTCTTTTTTTTTTGGGGGGGGGGTTGTGTTTTTTATTAAAATTTCAATAAATTTTCTACAAAAATAACTGATTCTAATATTTTCTACAAAAAAAATTCTTTCAATCAAATTTTAGCAAATTGCAAATTGACTTGTGGTCAGAATTTTCCTTGACTTCTAATTTTTATTCTTTTTAATGTAAACTTCTTTTATTTTAGCTATTTTCCGTTATTATAAGTTATATTCATATTTTAGGCAAAAAAAAAATCTCAAAAAAAAAAAACAATTATGTGTTACAGAAGCACATCAAAAGTGCCAAGAACTTGAACCAAAAAGTAACCCAAAAAAAAAGAAAAGAAAGAGCTAAAAAATATTTTTAAAATAACCATGCAAAAAATAAAATAAAATTTGTTTTATAATAAACAAAAAATTGCTAAAATAAAAAACAAACGTACGTAAAAAATAATAAACATAGGAAGTCAGTAAATATTTTTGACCAAAAATCAGGCCAAAATTTGATAAAATCTGGCTGAAAAATAAATTTTTGCGTAATCAATAAAATTTATGGTGCAATTTACTCTTTTTCAAAAGCTTGGGGGCAATTGTTGCAGTTTATGATAAAATTTTGTTAGTTTTTCATTTTGTCCTTAAAGATGTACTTCAAACAACAAAATTCAGACGTAGGCTACATGCTTTCGGAAGACCAATTTTTAGGGTACATAAATGTGGAGACCCTCTATTCTCATTTCTCAAGGTATATAAAGTGGATTTTTTCCTTTACTAAACATTTATAGTTATTTTTGAAAATATTAATTCATAATATTGTTGATATTAGTAGATATATAGGGAATTTTTTAAAATTATTATTTTATCATTTTATTAATTTTGCTCACTGCTGATTTCAAGTTGAGAGAAGAAAACAAATTTTTTTTTTAAAAAAAGCAATTTTATTAAATATAAAGAAAAAATAGGACAGCGAATATACTGAACCCTATAACAAATACAATTTTACTTTTAAAGTAAAAAATTTAATTCTTGTTCAATCTACAGACCGACGAACTTGAACTAGAAGAAAAAATTTATTAATTACTTAAAATTAATTTATAAATTATTAATTTGAAAACGTGATAGTGTAATTAGAAATAAGAAGATGATGATGATAGGGCAAATGAGCAATTAATGAGAGAACAAATGAATGGATGAAGAAGCGCAACAGTACGGGGAGGGATTCAATGGCACGATAATATGTTTCAAATTAGGTCAAAGTTTTCTTATTTTCCAAACATAATGATTTGATAATTAACAGTTTCTTTAAATATTGTTTAAAAAAAATTCTTCAACTTTACAATTTAATTTGTGGCAGGTGCAGCCAGTCTGTGAAAATTGTCTGCTTTTGTTTAGCCAAATACATCTGTATATGCATTCTGACTGTTTGACAGAAAACAGCCACATTGTGAGACGTTTTAAAGTTTAGTGGATTATTTGATACCAGCAATCATACAATAACAAAACATAAGAACTGACTCATCAGAATATTGCTATGGTCACATCGCACTAAAGCTATTCTTGCGATTTGCACGTTCCGGGCCATTGATTTGCTGCCTATCTCTATCAACATTCATCCACCTTCTTCAAGGCAAAAACCCTAGCTGCCATTTCTAATTATTTCCGATGAACACCCCAAACAGCCCATTTGGTTCTGTTGCCGTCAGTTATCAGCAATCTAGTCAACCATCCATTCTCTCCGCCACAAATCGCTGGGGTATATTGGGCTGTTCCGATCACCGGTTACTGGTCACCCTCACATTTTTAGCGCTTGCGTAGCAAAACCTGCACTTGTGGTGATTGGCCCTCGGAAAATGCTTGATTGATTAATCCACACCACTCCACCGGCCTAAGTGCGACAGTTCCAGCTCCAGCCAAAAAATTTAATTACCACAAAATTGGAAAGGTTAAGATTCAGTAACCCTAATCTCTTTTTCTGTTCTTTTATTATTATTATTATTTTTATTTATTTTTGTGATTTCAGTCAGCATTTTGTTTCTGTGGTAAGTGCAAAATGGAAAATGTAATAGTGGGGAACAAAGGAAGGAAAATTTGCGTATTTGAAAATCAATTCCAAAGAGAGGGAAATTTGAAGAAATGTTTGAGAAAAAAAATGGTTCAAGTAAATTGAATGCTTTTCGTGTTTGCGTCAAAATCTGAGATTGGATCCATTTCGCATTGAGTTTCGGATAAAAATCTAGGGGTTAGTATTTTTATTTTTTTTTTCAAGAAAAACATATGAGGGATTTATGGACTTATGATAATAATAATAATAATGTATATACATATATGGGTGCACTTATTTTTCTTTTTATGGTAAATAAATTTGGGTGGACAACAAATTATTTTGTTCAACCTCTTCACATCAAATCACCATGTCGAAATATGTAAACTTTCACAATGTGGCCCTTTAGTAAGAGTTATTATGATGTGAACCAATCGGTCTAAACAGTTGAATTTGACAGAAGGGTCACATTGTGTCAGTGTTACAAATTTAGTGGGCGATTTGGTATAAAGAAGAAAGATGCCAAATTGCACCAACAGAAGTAAGTGACTAAAATAGTAGAGTGATTACAAACACTATATATGAAATCTCTAACATCGTGATTCCAAACAATGACTAGGAAGAACCACTAATTGAAGTCTGCATTTTGCTGATTTTGGGTGTGAGTGGCACGATTTCTTTTATCTTGGTTGGAGGGATTGAATATTTCTTTCGCCCTCCACATTATATACTCTAAGACGTCGGAATTTACCGAAAAGCCGGGTCTCGTAATTAAACCCTCACAAAGATCCAAAGGGCGCGTCGATATTGCTAGTAGACAGTACTACTAGTAAAGTGTAGTTTTTTCATCAGTAAATTACGCGGGGAGGTGGTGGGGGAAGATTGAAACATGTACAAAAATGGGGAATTGAGATATATAAATCTTTAATTTCATGTCCCTGGTTTAAGAACACATCCAACCATGCATTATTATTAGATAGCTCACAGGATTAATACTGGCAATTCGTCTTGCTTTCTCAGCATCAAAAGAACCGACATACTAAACCAAACTGATCACTAAGTTTTGTAGTCCATTACAACACAAAAACCGGAGTTACGACATTATTAAGAGTTAAGACAGCGGGAGACTCCAACAACATCAAGCTCAAGGCGACTCCAGATAGGGTTTCGCTCTAAATTTGAACCCATTTTGATGAGTTTGACCAGAACCTCCCATTGGTCTTCTTGTTGCCATTGAAATGCCTAATTGTACTCATTCCTCTCTTTTCCCATATTGCTGTTGTAATCACTTGGATTCATCACTTATTTTTGGAGCTTTCAATTTATCGCACCCGTCCAGATATTTCTTTTGTCGATCTCCCAAACCTCATTGATAACTTCCAAATTCCTACCAAAAACTTCCAGTCAATCAAAATCTCCTCAGTTGAATATGTACCGTCCAAGAATAGATTCTCTCTCTCTCTCTCTCACTCCCTCCTCTTTTTTTCCTTTGTTTTTTAACGCACAGTCACATGTCTCTTGGTTCTTTAAGTAAATTTTATGTTGTCTTGAGTTATTTTCGACATTATAATATAATACTTCCAGCGTCCCAAAATTATTATCCACTTTAAAATTTATTTTTAATTTGTACTAAAAATAAAAATTTAAACTGAATAATAAGTTTGGGACAAAGCGAGTAATACATATGCAGTTTCAGGTATCTATATGTACATCCTCACATCCAACTTAGTAGCATCAAGTTAACTACTTATTGGTTTTAGGTTCAGCCCCATGCTTCTCATTTCCGTAAGACCAAGGCCCCGCCCCCCAAAATGGCCATGGTTTTTGCTTTGGTTTTTTTTTTTTCCTGTATCGGAGGTTGTTCTGCGCTCTATTTATAAGTACTTCGTTCGATGGGGTATCAGAATTTAAGACTTTTCTACACCGAAGATTGAATTCAAACACCTAATCATCATACATATACGTGTGTGTGTATATATATAAAATTGCAGAATGTATATCACTATTTTGTAGTCCTTCATTTATTTGAAAAATATTTTCTCCACTATGTTTCATTATTAATCCATTCATTGTTGTCATAATATTATGATAATAAATTATTCATTATTTGAGTGTTAAACTGACATTTGATAGTTCATTACACATATTTTTGTAGACTTCTTCACTTTTGATTCCCTTTCATTAATTTATTCTTTAGTTTCTCATTTAATATGTGAATTTGATCGGTCGTCTCTTCGAATTCCTTAATATATTTCTTTCTCTCTTTTTTTTTTTTTAAATTTAATAAACATCAATGATAGTTTGAAAAATTATTTCATAATTTACTACAATTGTAAGGATGTAGTCACATTTCTCTCTTTTTGTTTTTAGTCTTTGCTCTTTATACTTCATAATCTCTCCATCACAAGTTTGTTAAAGGTAATTATCTTTCATTGTTTAACTTCATCTTTTTCTCTCTTTTTTTTTTAGAATCTACTTTTTTATCTTTGATTTGTTTTTCCTTTTTAGCTATTGTTTTTGAATTTTAATGATACAAAAACTTGCTTGGATTTTATTATTCACTTTGCATGTCCTTTTTTTGGGGGGGGGGTACATAATCGGAATACTTTGTCGATTTTGCTAAAATCAGAAGTGACATTTTAGTAGTACAATATTTTTGTAGATATTGTAATGGACAGTTGCACGACTCATTAATTTTCTATTAATAAAAATTCAATTTTTCTCTATTATATAATTTTGTACTATGTATATACACCGTACGGGCGAGGTGCGTTAAATTCCTCTAGTCTTTGATAAATGATGGATAAACCATTACATAAATTGTTGGCATCTCTTTTGAGTGGACCAATAATAGTACAGGGCCCACCTGTTGCCTTAACAGATACTGGACATTTTAAGTTGGATTGGACTACATATGTTGTTCCAAAACTAGGACCTCAAAAATTATTGATGATAGACCGGCGGGAAATTTGAAACATTGTTAACCAAAAACATATATAGTCATGGAAAATATAATATCACATCCAACTAAACCATTCAAATCCAAAACTGCTCTCCAGAATAATAGTTATTTATAAATTGCTTACTCATCTATTTGTTTCATTGCGATAACAAAACGGATCTCCAAATCTATTTTGAAAAGAACATCGATCAATTTTATTTTATTTTTTTAAAAAAAAAACAACGTATAACTCTGAATTAGTATTATATAGGGCAAAATCAAAACTTTCTTTTAAACAAGACCAGGATAAAATGAGGCATTGTCACAATTTTGTTTAGGCAATGAACGAATGTGAACTAATTAGCTATGCCAAGTCTTAAGTTACTCTAAACCTCTTTGATGTAAACTCGTTTCAACCCATAATTTCTAAATTTTTGTTAGATCTCACACTTGTTTAAGTCAATAAACTTCATTCCAAATCTCCGATCCCTTGCAATTTTTTTGTTTATTAAAAAATCATGTGGATCCGAATCTACTTCGAAACTGCCTATCTATCCTAACTACTACATTCCATTCTCAAGTCCGATCCCTTACATTTAGCTACTACTTGCTTTACTTTTCTAATCAACGAGCAACCAGGGGAGTATTAGAAGTAACATAAACCCCTTGATCGTAAATTTCCATGGACAGACTTTAGAGATCAATTCTTCCATAAAGCCCTATCTTGTGCAGTGTGGAGCGATGTTTGCCAACCTAAGAAAAGGAAGAAGAATTATTGTAATTTTTTTTCTTCTTTTAGGGTAAAATATTTCATTTAGTCGTGTAATTTTGAAATCATTACTGTGATTGACTGAAGGTCGTGGAGAAATACGACCAAGTGGTACGTTCTCTATCACAATTCCTTGCTAAAGTGGCAAATTCATGTCCGAACTTGTAGTTATTGTAATTCGTTATGGGAGGGATGATAATTTTCAATATTTATTTCATGTAACATGCTCAACATTATTGATATATGTAATAGTATAGCTAGTATATTCTCAATTTCAATAGGTCTTTGAAGTCTAGCTGTATACGACTTTAAACATATATTTCAATATATAGAAACCGTTTAAATACAACGTAAAATGTATTGATACACTTTATCCATTGATTTTCTTCAGCTATGCTAAACTTAATAAATACCATAATTTAATTGAGTCATTTTGATTTCGTCCATTATTAGCACAAAACGAGCGATCACTCTTCCAGCTCTATTTGAAGAGGAACATATACATTATTGATATTTCAAAAACAAGTCTTTGGTGTTTCGTCATCAAATTGCAGTACAACAATAAATCTTCCATTGTTGAAGAAGTGTTATACACATATAAATCTTGCAGTATTCCATGCAGTACATGATGTTAAAAAAAAAAAATTAAAAATTGCTACAACTAAGGGTCAACAATGTTTCTAAGGCGCGCTGCCCTCGTGAATTTGGATCAACCTAACGGCACTTATTCGGGGGGTGGGGGTGGGGAAATGGTGTCTGATATGATGATTTATGTTGTTACATACTCTAGGGTATGGGTAGAGATTTTACTCACTTGTGGCCAATCATCTAACTTTTTATATCACGCTTGATATAATATTTGTTGTCACTCTCGATACTCAATAGAACAACATTGTTCGATATCACATAATTTGTTTGAGACTAGGGAGAAAATTTTTAGCTCCTTTCATGTTCTTTTAACCATGGATTTAATGACTAGGGCTCTTCGTTGTGAATGAAGAGGCCGAATTTACGCATGCACAGGATTTGCGAATTTCCACTTATTTCTATTTATGGAAACCCTGTTTCGCAATGTTTAAAGTATGTTAATTTAAACCTTCAAATCTAGAGTTTTTCTATTATAGAAAATCACCACCTTTTTTCTATTAGAATTATTTATATATGTCCAAATCAATTTAGTACTCGAGGAGCACAAAAGCATAAACAACTGAAATTGAATATTTTCAAAAATAAAACTGAAAATTCAAATGCTAGTAGTACGTAGTAGTAAAAGAAATTACTATCACAGCCTTAAAGACAAATCGAGCTGGTTCCTGCTGTCTTCTCGCACGATTTCGGGATTGTTCCCTCCTTCGTCATTCAAACCTCGAAGGGTTTCCATTCTCCATTCAAAATCCATCTGATGATCCCTTCTTCGATAGCGCATTTGATTCACAAATCCTCCATATCCATGATTTTGTTGATGATGATGATCAGAAAGGGGATTTTCATGTCCAATAATGTTGTAGAGCTGGCCACGATGACTGCTAAACTTGGACGACCCGGGTGATGGTGGTCGACGGTTGGAACCCGACCGAGGCCGGACGGCCGAGCTGAGTTCTCTGGTCTTCTTGGCTAAGGTTCTCTCGAGTTTGTGGGCGTTCTGGTGACCTCCTAGAGCTTGTGAGGTATAGAACGTCCTCCGACAATAGTTGCACGGAAAAATCCGCGGTTCGGATGGATTATTCGGTGAAGGCAGCGAAGAAGGTGATGAAGACTTGGAGGATGATAGGTCTATAATGAACTCTAGAGTTAGTTGATTGTTGTTTAGACTAAGATTTAAGTCTGTGTTCAGCTCGTAATTATTACTCATGACTAGCGAGCTGAGAAATGTTTTGGTAAATCAAGAAGATTGATGTAATTCATGTAGTTGGCATTGAGAAATTATCTATATATAGAGAGATTCAACAAGAAATACCAAGGGGCCTAGCTAAGTGATTATGGGAGGAGGACTAGGTGAGGTTAAATAGAGAAATGTCTAGTGTGTGAGTGCGTGAAAGGGAAAAGAGAGAGTGGTGAAAGCGATTTGCATATCTATTAGGGTAACATTATGACGGGAAAATCAAAAGTTCTCTCAGATGGGCAGTTGAAACTTGAAAGAAAGAAGAGTTGGCGCCCAGAAAACTACAAAACCTTTGAGGGGAAAGATGCGATTAGACAGGATGTTAAGGGGTAGAAGAAGTTATCAAACGATACTACTAGCTCATTGTGTGTTAAAAAAAAAATACTCACTCCATCTTTAAATATATTAAGGTTTTATTGGTATTGATAAAATTGTTATAAAGATATATATTTTAGATTGGATACAATAAGTGATTGATGTTTCTTTACATATTTACATAATGTCCATAATTGACAAACTAATTCTCTCGCTTCGCTGGATTTCCTGGGCATTACATGAGTATGATATATTCCCTATGGTCCTTAATATAACGTATTTTTATTTGTTTTGAATTTTACCTAATATGCCTTTTTTATTAAAAAAAAATTTAAAATATTTTCTAATAATTAGAAGAACATCACGAATATGAAAATATTTTTTTAAATTTTTTTAAATTAAAAATACATATTAGGTGAAATATAGGGCAAATCAAAATACTTTATATTAAGGACTGGAGAGAAAGTATTATTATTATTATTATTATTATGAGTTTGATGGCATAAATGCATAATAGTTTCTGAGATGCTAAGGTTGCCACTTATTTTATATAAGTAATATCCACCAGCGACAAATTAAATTCAATCATAAGTAGAGTGAAGTAAGAAAGATGAAGAGGTAGCATATCTTAGATAATCTTCATGGGGCTCAAAAGAGAGACAAATACCTGAAAAAAAATCTGTGAAGGAACCAAAGGCTTGTCGCCACCATTAATGGCAGCATTCGACTCAATTTGTCGGTAACAAAATTTTCTAGCCATTTCTAATTTCTGAAACCCTTCTTCAAATAAGCGGAGGATAATTGAGATACAAAATTCGAAGTACCGCACAAATTGATTATTACTATATGTGAATTATTTAGTAGTGAGCTTTTGTTTATATTGATGTCCAATAAATGAATCAATCCAATTTTTGGCCATCTAATCTTAGGTCCAATCATGGCATGGTTTTGGCTGGCTTGCGACCCCTTTGGTAGTAACCTGGGAGGCTAGGAAAAAATTGAGAAGACCTTGCTTTATTCCAATTTAAGGTACGTAGAAAGATAAGTGATATTGACTTCATAAAAGTGCACAATAAAATAATTGACCTTTCTGCGATCTGCCCCAGATCGAACCATTTCTTTTTTGCATCCAATCACTACCAATAATTTAAATTAATTACCTCTTAATTATGTCCGAAAATAACGATCATGTTTATTAAACTTTATTTGTGATGGACGAGTATTTTGAGTGTTTTACGTCCTTCAACTTGTCCGGCTTGTCCGCAGCAATCTGATTCCGATGATATATACAGTTAAACTTTTCTAAATTAATCCTCCATTAATTAATAACCTCTATTAAATAATATTTTTCTCCCGTCCCAACTCGAAACCAGTACAAAAAATAAAAAAACTCGATTAATTTATAAGATAATAATTTTTTAAGAACCTCTCAAGTAAATATAGATCCCCACAATTTCATAAATTAATAAATACCTAAAATAATAAATTAAATTTGAAGATTAAATTAGATTTTAACTTGAGTATTTTTGTTTATGTTTGCAATTATCATGTTTTTATTCCATTGAAAAATTATAATGTTATGGCTAGGCCGCAGCAAACTTTTCTTAACATAAAAATAATAATTTTTTGTATTTTATTACTTAAAGGATTGAAAAAAACTCTTTAAATTAATAAAATATTAATTTATTGATAAATTAATAATTATTAATTTATCAATAAATTAATAACTTGATGAATTAATTAATTTTTTGAGACCCAAGTGTATTAATTTATAGAGATTTGACTATATATGTAGATGATGATTCTTGTTTTATCTTTCGTCTTAATTATATATGATGTTTTTAGGCTATTATTACAACTGTTTAATTTTAGTGTTATACTTTGATTAAAACTTTTGGCGGACTGATGAGCAGTTTGGATATTGAGAATAATTGAAAGTTGTTAAAATATATGTTGAAATAGCAAATGTTGCATTTTGAAAGTTTATCCGATTCGAATCTAGATTATCGAAGTAATAATTTCGGAAATGAAGTATGTAAAATACTTCACTCTAGTCCTTATTATAAGGTATTTTGCTTTCTAATAATTTTCGTTTATCGTGTTTTTTTAATTGAAAATAAAATTATGAAATGATTCTAAATAATTGGGAGAACACAATAAAAGTAAAAATGTATTTTTAAGGTTTTATTTTTAGTTGGAAGAACTCAATATATGAAATTTAAGGAAAATCAAAATGCCATATATAAGGGCATGAGCCATGAGGGAATAATAATAATAATAATAATAATAATAATAATAATAATAATAATAATAATAATAATAATAATTCAGGTCTAAAATTGGCAATGAGCATCGACTGGAACTCTGCAAGCATTGTATTTCTGCGAGATTCTATTTTCTGCGTGTCTATACTGGGCAATTAATGGACATTGACTTAAATTTTCCTAGACAAACATGATCTGTCATTGTGGCTTTTTATGATTATATATTGACATCCAACTAAAACCAATAGAATGAGTTCTAAAATAATTCTTGCAACTTATAAAGATCATTATGGCTTAGAGAGTTAGAGTCTGAATTGTGGAACCATGCTTTGATTTTTATTTTTTCATATCTTAACTGTATCGGGAATGAGAGATCAGTGTAATGTTACAGGTCAAAACCCAACAAGTACGTACACTACATCAATTTCTAATGAATGATCTTTTCCTAAAGTTGTCATTTTAATTATACTAATATTCATTTTTAAAGAATGGGCTTATTACAAGGATAACGTTTACCTTAATTCATTTTCAAAAAAAAAAAAAAAACAAACCGTTTACCTTAATTCTGTAAAATTTCTATGGCATCATATGCGTGACTGTCGAATATTACTGCTGTCGCATTGTCTGTAAGGGGTGGGTGCGACTCGGTAGTTGAAGTTTTTGGTTCGAATAAATCAGATTTTATTTTTTTCAAGAGAAATTTAACTGCTGGAAATTCAAATTGAATAAAATGGTTGACCAAAATTGAATAACCGAAATAATTTCGATTTTTTTGGTTCGTTGATCATTTTAACCGAAACATTATTGCCTCTCAAAAAAAAACCTAACTACCCATTCCCCTTCGTACAAAAATGAAAAGTACTTTATCTATGTATTGAATTCCAAGGCTTGTACAAAAATTATTTAGTTTCCACGTTAATCATCCAAAGTAGTTAGTAGCTAATATGGGGCGGTGTCACTTCTTGTATTTCACTAATGCCACACCGCACATGCACACTTTCATCAACCATTAATTGCATTAAGCACTATATATTCATTTCAATTGCGACCCCTTTTCTTTTTCCCTAGAACGATTCTTTTGGACTATACTCATATTCAAGCTTAATATATAAACATGTCATGCGTGAAAAATTTTCAATTAAAAAAATGAATTTACTTTTAGGGTGGAGCATTAAATTTGTGTTCCACATGATCAACGAATACAAATCTTTTTAGATGCACATCTTCTCCTTTGGATGTGAAACAATTATCATATATACTGTTCGTTGCAAAATGCAAACCACCTCTGCTTTCTATTATAATTCCTTGACCTATACAACTCCACCTTCTGTTTCTTCGATATGACACCAACAATAATACAGCCCTTCATCCAATTAAATTCCTAAAATGGAGTCTAATAACATTTTATTTAAATAGTTCTTTAGCTTTTCAATATATATATACATATATATATATATAGAGAGAGAGAGAGAGAGAAACTATAGTACTTTTAACATCTTCAGACACGATGAGGGGATAAAAACCAAGAAAGACTAACAAACCCGCAATCGGATAGTCTAAGAGTATGTTTTCAGTGTGATATTGCTTGCGCGCTAAAAGAATTGAAAATGCCTAAACATGGACTTGGAACTATAGCTGGCTATGATACTATCAAGATTGGGTGTGATCTTCTCCAAATTAAAGCACTTATTTTGGAGAAATAATCTATTCCATCGTCGATATACTTGAACATAAGAAACAGACGCAAATTAAATTAAAGTTGAATGATTCAATAAAAACGAACGCAAACTTTGAGGTTTCAATTGATGTTCAGATTGCCGAGCAAAATTAGCAACGAAATAGTCTTTGAAGGTTGCTGCCTAGGCAAATGGCAGTAAAGAAGAGTGGGATGACTGCAGTCGAAATGAAAGAATGGAATCTTAAAAGGTTGAAACTAGGAGCCAATTAAGTTGGGAATATTATACTAGTGGACATGTAACATGTTTATGTTTTGTCTGGATTCGGACTAATTCATGGAGTCGTCATGGAAAGACTTATGACTATAATATACTCACACTATCGAGTGATCCCCCTCTAGCTTTAGTATATCTTCTCCATCTACACGTGGATAGCGATACTCGTACTAATCAGTTTCTTTAAAAAAAAAAAAAAACATCAAAACAGATCATTAAACTATTAGCTCATTCTAATACAGATTATCAATCAAATTTATTTGTATAACAGGTCAACTTACTAAGCAAAAAATTCATTCGAGATCATTCTGTTAATTTTGGCCGTTAAATAGTGACGGAAATCCATTTTTCACATGCTTTTGGGTTCAGGGGGATTTTGGTCATTTTCTTATTTTTAAATTTTTATTTTTTAAAATTTTTTTTTTTTATTTTTGTTTTTTTAACAATTCTTTTTCTTATAATTCCTAACTTGTATATATTTGTAGTATAATTCTAGATTTCAAAAAATCATTTTACTTTTGTATTTTAACTTCTAGATTATAAAATTTCAAAAAAAAATTTAAGAAAATAAGAAGAAAAATTTGAGTTAAAGTAAACATGAAAATTAATAGTATACCAATTTATACTAAAAGAAAAACTAAAGGAATTAGCTAAAACAAGTTGTTTCCTCTAGGTTATTTAATTATTTTCAACTCGATTTAATCATTTAATTATTAATTTTCACGTTTACTTCATTTTGAATTTCTCTTCTTTATTTTTTTATAAACTAGAAGTTAAAATACAAATGATAAATTAATTTTTGAAATTTAATAATGATACTAGTACTAACATATACAAGTTAGGAAGCAAAAGAAGAAGAATCGTAAAAAAATAATTAATTAAAATATCAATATTTAATATATATATATATATATAAATTGATGAAATTGCCCCTGGACCCAAAAGCAGGTGAAAAATAGTTTTCTGTCGCGATTTAACTCCTAGAATAACTTAGAGAAAACAACTTCTTTTAACTGAAAGCTATTTTGAAGGTTAAATCGTGACGAAAAATTATTTTTCACATGCTTTTGGGTCCAGGGATGATTTCATAATTCTGTATTATTCTTTAAATATATTAATATTTTAATTTTTTAAAACAATTCTTCTTCTTTTTTACTTCCTAACTTGGATATGTTGGTATTATAATAATTTTTAAATTTCAAAAATTAATTTGTCATTTGTATTTTAACTTCTAGTTTATAAAAACATAAAGAAGAGAAATTCAAATTGAAGTAAATGTGAAAATTAATAATTAAATGATTAAATCGAGTTGAAAATAATTAAATAACCTAGAAAAAACAATTTGTCTTAGCTATTTTTTTGTTTCTTTTTTGGTTTAAAACGATAAGCTATTATTTGTTTATTTCAACTCGAATACTTTTTCTTTATTTTTCTAATTTTTTTTAAAAAATTATAATCTAGAAGTTAAAATGCAAAATTTAAATTAATTTTTAAAATTTAGAAATTATACTACCAGCATATTCAAGTTAGGAAGTATAAGAAAAAGAATTGTAAAAAAATAAAAATTAAAAAAAAAAATTTTACAAAAAAAATAATAAAAATAACAAAATGACAAAAATACCCTGAACCCAAAAGCATGTGAAAACAGATTTCCGTCACTGTTTAACGACCAAAATTAACATAATGATCTCGGATGAATTTTTTGCTTAGAAAGGTGATCTGTTATACAAATAAATTTGATTGATAACATATATTAGAATTACCTAATAGTTCAATGACTCGTTTTGAGGTTCACTCAAAAAAAAAATTTGTTTTAATAAAAAAAAAAGTTTAACTTCTTTATCTTTTTTTTTTTTTTGGGATTACAATGAGAGAGGCTAAGTGCCTAACTTCAAATAATTACATCGTTGAGGTATGTTACTCTAATTAAATCATATTTTACTCATGGTTTAACACCCGTTGGTGGAACTTGTAATTACTATAATTCTCCTGGGTCTTGTGATAGCAATGTCGCTAAAAAAATATATCTTGTGAAAAAGGTTTGTAAATTAGCGCTTTTAATTATTATCTTCGTGATATACAGTTTTTTCTTTGCACCATAACAAATAATGTTGGATTTTGGAACCCTAACTGGACCAATATATACCAACATAATGAGAAGACATTTGAGCTGAAATCTCCAGTGCAGGTTCTGATGTTGAAACCCACCTTTGTATTGTCCTTTTGTGTTTTTTTTTGGCTTATTCTGGTGTAATTTGTTGCCTATCAGCTTGTAAAGTAGGGACCCCCCTACCTGGCGTGCCTTGAAATGCATTTGGGTTGTTTCTCTTTATTCATAGTTTCCCTTAGTTTACCCTTTAAGCAAAGATTGGTATCGAAGTATACTATTAGGTAAAAATGGTTAGATTTGGAGTTATCCACAACAGTACATCAGTACCTATCTCCTTATTCCAATAGGCAATACAATGGTAGTGAATGACTACTATTGCAATACTCCATAAGACCATTTTTAACGTACTAATTTGTTTCACTCAATCTCTCCCTCACCCCCCTAAAAAAAATCTCAATGTATGCTATTTTTTTGAGATATATAGAAAGTAATATTCAAATTTAATAAAACGAATTATAAAAATGAGATAGAGAAAGTAATTTATATCGTGTTCAATAGTATCTGTTCTAACTTCGCTTGTATGTTTTTTATGTTACTGCCAATAATGCGCTTGATGAAAATATTTGCCAAGTTAACGCTCATGTTCTCTCATGAATGTGTTCGTCACTCGACATGTGTGCGTGTATATATATTTGTATCAATGCTGAAACTCCAATGTTGCTTGTTCCAACTAAATTCAGCTTTAAACTTTCTTTTTCCCCAATACAGTGACTTGGGAACAGCAAATGATTGAAATAAAGAGTATTTTCTTCGTTTCAAGATGATTGATACTATGTTAAAAGTCATGTTGAGCTCCCATCTCAAAATCAATTGGCAATGAGTCGAGTGACATTTGGCATTTATAAACAGGTGACAGATTCTTCACGACACCGATGTGAGATTCTTTGTCCCAACCTCCCTCAAGTTCAATGGGGTATGTAGTCCATTGGAGTTGGGCAACACAACATAATTCACCAGATATACTGTTGGATCAGTCCACAACTCCGGTATACTGCCGGGTCAGTCAACAAGCCCATATACACTGGTCCACACTTCGAATATACTGCCGGATCAGTCTGCAAAGCCCCCACACACGGGTCTATAGTTATCACGGGTCCACAAATCGTGGACTCTGATACCATGTCAAAGTTATCTGAGACTTCTATCTCATGAGTTGGGTGACCTTTGACACTTATAAACAGGTGATAGATTTTTCACGACACCGATGTGGGATTTTTTGTCCCAATAATATATTTGATGTCATAAATAAATTCAACTAATACTGCGTCTATGACAACTAGTGAATCATTTCAAAATAAACGGTATTGAGTGTGGAGTGTCCAAATTTGTATTCCCTCCGTCTAAAAAAAATTCATGTTGAATTTTGAAATTTATAATAAAAATTATACAAATCTTAAAATTCAATATTAATTATTTTTTTTAGGAGTGAGTGAATAGTTTCCAAGTTCATTTGCCCGAAGCATCGAACCAATGATCGACCATGACTTCTGTGTCACCCTAGTGCCACAAAGGCTTTTGGTGTACATAATTCCGCGAAGAGTAACGATATACGGAAGAAACATTAAATCAAATTATATCCGTTCCTTTTTTTTTATCACAATGTTGCACTAAACAGGTGCTTTAGAGATTTAAATCGTCGCATTACTTATAATTTTATTTCTTATATTTTTTTCTTATACATGTACCAACTTTCAACAAGACTAATCAGGAATTCACGGTGGTGAGGTACCTTTTGTTTTCTTTTTTAGTGTGTTTTTAAGTTTTTTTTTTATTAAAAATATAAAAAGGTGTATTGAAATTATAAAAAAGTACGAGGAGATAAGACATTTATTAATAAAATAATTTGAAAAATCCAGGGAAAAAAAATAGGAAACAAACGGACAGATTCCTAGAACTGGCACATAAAGAACCCGAAAACCGCTCATTTCTGTTGGTCCAATACTCCATGACCCAAATTCTGTGTTTTTTAAAGTTAGACAAAGGACCCTGGACTGGGCTAGGATTTGTTAGCCAGTGTACTGGTAATCTTAATCCCAAATCATTTGATCATGGGCCGAGAGGAACATCATCTTCAAGTTGAAAGACATATTTATTGATGCCAGTGACCAGTCATTCACATCTACAGTGAACACCATGTAAATACTCTCAACGTTTCAATAAGTATTGTTTTAGTAAAATAGAAAAATTTTAAAATAAGTACCGTTTTCATATTTTAATGCATTTTTTGTTCGAAATTTTCAAAATTATCCTCAAAAGAATCAATAATATTGGTGGACATTTTTTTAATAGGGTTGGTTGAGGATATATAAGTAATTTTATTACTCTATTTAAGAGTTTCTTAAACTATGTACAAAGTGTAGGATGACACTTATTTTGGAACGGAGGGAGTAATAAGTAATAACCTCTCATTCGTTGGTTCCAGTGTGATCTGCTTCGAAAAGTGCAACCACCAAATAGTACTATTACGAGACGAAATGAGCAATATACCACATTTTTCTTAGACAACGAGCGAATTTCAACTCATAAAATATTAATAAGAAATTGTGCTGTACAAACACAAACATATTCCTCGCTCAATAGAGTGTGTAATTATAACAATACACGCACATTTAAACTACTTACATCTATCAGATAAATTATTAAAAGTACATCATCAATTTCTTTTTTTAATTATAAAATTTCCTTTTTGCTCTTTTTTCTTTATTTTTTATGGAAAGGTATAAAACACCAAAGTAGGTACGATCATTTTTCAATGTGCCGTAACTGAAGGAAGCGTTTTGGTGAATAGAGTCTGAATAGACTGCAGGCCGACATACAAGAAATCACGGCCAAAACAATGGAGGCAACCATATTACATAGAAATCCTCCGCCAATTTGGATGCAGAATCTGGTAAATCTATCGCACAGCTTCATCCATTGAAATTCATCCTGTCCGGTTATCGCAAAAAAGGCTCCTTGAATCGCAGCTGAATTTGTTGCAAACACTACGTAAACTATTGCCTGCATGCGGGATTCAGATATACACAAACATCAACACTTTACATAAATTTCAGAAAAATAAAAAGGTAGATTAATGTAACAGAAAAAAATGTAAACGGGTCTCGTTTCTTTGTAATTATGACGCAATAATGCACCGAATTATGAATAAGATCGAAGGGAGTGAGTACAAAAACTACTTTTATAGTCAGCTCTGATTGATCTTGAAAAGGTATAGTATAACTGTTCTTCCGTATATAGTGGGCAAACTCCTCAACCACGGGAAGAAAATTTGGTACGACAATAATTTAAATGCTCATAGCTTAATGAGCTGTTTCGTTGCTACATATATATATATATAGCCATAAATGTCTTGCGCTGTTCTGATAACGAAGGAACAATTGTCATGTACTAGATGATTCAGCTTAAAGAAACGAGAACGAAGTACGTAACCATCTATCTCTATTTCAAAACAGTCTTCATGTACTAGGAAATAGGTGTATATATATGTATATATGTGTATATATATGAAATACAAATTTTGAATAATTATTTTTGGGACGCAAAAAAAATATCATAACTCTCTCCAAAGATGGGACCATCGTTTTGAGGTCGACTTTTGATTGTATTGACTTAGTAATTAATTCGCTAGTAACTTAATTTCACTTTTAATTTATCTTTAATGACCCACAATGTTGTTAGTTTATTAACCCTTTTTTATGCTTAAACCAATAAATTAATTAGAACATGTCGTGTTCCGACTATAATCATTCAGACGCTGACATAATACTAGATGATATTATTGAGTAGCTAGTCGATGAAATAGTCTTGCTAGCAAAAAATTAGGTACCATTAAATCATTAGTCAAAATGTCAACATGATCAGTCAATTTGTTATTAAATTCGAAGGTAGCACAGAGAGTACAAATCATTGTTTCAATTGCATACCGTACCTAGTCCGCATCCGTTAGAACAGGAAAGATAATTTAAGACTCAACAAATCTTACTACTTGCTTACCATCTCACATGCAACAAAATTTCCGGTGTATAGTCGTACTAATTAATTAGGGTTTATTAATGTGCATTATGACAAAAATCTTATAAGAATAAAAATTTTGTAATAGGTGCTAACTGCTATGAAGCATGCACTTGGAAAGGCGATAATGAATGTCATGAAGTATATATAGGAAGAGTTTCTATATTCCTTGATAGAATTTTCAAGAAATACAGAAAAATATATAACGATCACATGATTAAATTACTGGAAAGTGTCCAAGAGAGTATAAAGAGTGAAGCTTTATTGGGGCGATTAGGATGGAAACACATGATAGAGATGATATGGTAAGTACGCGAGATTGTAATTAGGACGTTAAGACAAAAATTACCTGGTCCATCAAGTAACAAATCCAAGCAAGAGCTGGTGTCACTTCTTTGGTACTTGGCAAGAGGCGGGCTCTCAGTATCTGGAGGACGTTATATGCAGCTGCTGCCGAGTCTACCCACACCAAAATACTTGAAGAAAGAAACGGAAAAATTAGAACAAAACATGGCAACAACACGACATTATTAATTTAGTACAACACTTCTCTGGGCACATGAACCATATGCATATTTAGGAAGTAATTTAATATGAGCATATATATTACACTCGAATTATTTCACGTTTGATCTATGTAAACCCTCTCGAGGTAAGATAATGAGAAACCATTTTGAACTTTATTGTGTAAAGATTGATGAGGAGAAAGAAACTGCAATGGAGACGGTGCTATGAGGTTTGAACTATATGCATTTACGCTAGAAGTTAATAGAATAGCGAAATAAATATAATATAGTTTTTTTCTATTTCGAAATAATTATCATGCTTGAATATTTTCTTTTCATTACAATATTTAAATTAAAAAATCATTTTCAGGCCGAAAGGATGTAGACAATTTTGGAGAGGGAAGAAGAAGAACTCACATCAAAATTTTAAGGTCGCGATAGGAAGCCTTGACGACTAAGATGTTGAAAACGTTCTTGGTTTGGGAATCTAAGGCGATCAACAAAACCGATAGGACCAACAAGAGAATCGCAAGAATCCTTAGCACTAGGATACTGTCCACTTTCTTCAATGACTCCATTTGATCAACAGCTACTTTAGCTTTTGAATTTTCGAAAAACAAATGAAAAACTGAGTTGAGAGGAGATTACTTTAAGATCCACATAGCACCACGACTACATATATATAAAAAAAGTATGGGCAAATTGCTCATTTATGAAGGCATTAATGCGAGTTGGCTCAATGGAAAGACGTAGGAAATGCGACTAGGAATTTCTGGTTATTAAAGCATACACGTGAAAATTGAAAATACGGGTCTTTTAGAAGATTAGAAAGCTTACAAAGCTAGTAGTACCCAAAATCAGGGATTTTTAGTTTATTTTCTTTCCAATTAATTAGTGGTATCTAACTCAATCATCTGCACTAACATATACCCCGCACATCATGGAAGTAGGTTTAAATTCACCCATCCCAAACAAATAGGGATTCAATTTGTCGAACAACATTCTCAGTAAACTTCAATTAATAATATCCCGATCTTCCACACCCTCCAGGATCAATTGGTTTAGTCATGAAGTTTTGGATTCGGGGATACCAGAATAAATATCACTAGTCAAATTAATTAAAGAGGAACCAGAACCTAGCTATTAAATTTAACTTTTTGGTCTGAGTTGAGTTTCAAATTACTTTCTGAGTGGGTGTTTTCTCTCAGAAATAAACTTCTCAAATCTCAACTGGGTTGGTTGTGTTTTACTATCGTTTTATTTTATGTGTTGGTTTGTTTGGTTAAATAGCTTGCCAGTTTGATCCACATTTCATACCGCAAGTTTTGGGCTTTTTCTTTTAGAGAGTAGAGACGGAAGGAATATAGTAACATTTAAATTAGACAATATTTTTGAGATGGAAAAAATATAAATAGGCAAATCAAATTTAATTTCGATTTTTGTAATTACTTATGACAAAGAGAGATTGTTGGCGATATCACACATCGTTAAAAAATCAGAACAATGTAAGTCACATGGTAGGTTACGGGGTGGTTCAAATGGTTAATTTATAGATTTTTTTAATCTTACTCCCTCCATTTCAAAATGTAAGTCTTTTTAGCTTCTACATGGAAACTAAGGATTTAATGATTAATTTATGTGTTAAATGTTTATTTTATCCTTCGTTAATTGATTTGGAACTATAACCAAAATTAGATGAAAAGTTGTTAGCATCATTTATTGGAGGCGAAGTTAGAAAGTTAATCTTTAATTTGCCTTGAAATCCTAAAACGACCTACATTTTGAATATATATTTCTCCAAATCTAAAATGACCTATATTTTGAAATGAAGGGGGTATGAGTTTAAAAAAAAAAAATTAAAAATAATATTAAAAACAAAAATCGTTTGATGAGCTTGATTTACTTATTTCTATGGTGTTGTCTTCTAAACTCCCAAAATGGAGGATCTAATTAAGGATTAGAGAGGCCGATTTTGATGGTTAACTGAATACTTCCCAAACTTTTCCCTATTCTTGCACGGTTGTGTATCCATTTTTGCTTCCCATTTAATTGGAAGGGCATCTATACACAACACACATGATCAAGACGGTCTCAAGTGATTACACGTTATTCATTAATTTGATTTTGTTGAAGGTGGTACCAGTTGCTGCAATTGATAACACATTGTGACCATATCATGGTTACATCTTCAATTCCGTGCTTTATTCATTTTATATAAAAAAAAACGCAAATAAATTCCAATTAAGTTTAGTTGAGAATTAGGCCCTTTGGAAATACGATGGAAGTAAATATTAGTACGTTAATTATTATATTTTTATCATTTTAAACCGTGCCTGTTATTCTCACCGACGGACTGTTGGCCTGTCAAACTCCAGTCGGCGACTGAAGTGATACTTGCCACTTGCCAGTCCAGCAACATGACTATGATATTGTGATTGGGCTTTTTCCATAAAAGAAACAAAAAAAAAAAAAAAGAGTTAAATAGGATTGAAAATTTTTCCTTTTTCCATAAAGTTCAAGAAACTGTTGAAGTAACAACGTGGACTGACCAGTGCAAGTTTTTTTTAACATCACATTCCAAAACTTTTCGCAAAATATCAGGATCCGTTTATTTTTACAACGATTTTATTTAAGTTCCAATAAAAAATTGAGTCATATTTTTACGTTATTCAAAGTACTAACGGAAATTCAGAACTACACTCCACATACTCCCATCATCCCATGACCCTGAACTTCATGTACAAAGCTATGTTTTCAAACCGGACCGGATTGGGCGATCGAACCGATTAACCTAGGAACCGAAAGCTTTATTGGTCCAATTTCTATAAAAAAAAACAGATTTTGTATACCCAATCAAACTTGGTGAAATCGGGGCAAAATCGCGATTTGAACGGAAATCGATATCGATTGAACCATGTTTTTACATTTATTTTTAAAAAAAATAATTCTTAAATAATTTTTTAATATTATTTTAACCGATTTTCACCGATTTTGAGAAACGAGTTAACCGGTTAATTCAATAAACCCATAAAAAATCAGATTTTGTATACCCGATCAAACTTGGTGAAATCGGGATAAAATCGCGATTTGAACGGAAATCGATACCGATTGAACCATGTTTTTACATTTACTTTTAAAAAAAACTTAATTCTTAAATAATTTTTTAATATTATTTTAATCGATTTTCACCGGTTTTGAGAAACGAACTAACCGGTTAATTCAATAAACCCACCAACTCCTGTCACGCTAACGGTTCACTTTTCGGTCCGATATTAAAAATATAGGTACAAAGTGATTCTTCTTTCTCAAAACTCAATGGTTTTAGTTCAACAAAAAAAAAGTTTTATGACAACATAACTTTGAGAGCAAAGTAACGGCTAATCACAACTTTGTGACAATCACAAGTTCCTCTAATGATTGCACGGAAGATCATGTCTCATCCACTTACTAAAATAATATTAATTTATATTATTATTATTATTATTAGTATTATTATTATTGGGGACACTAGTTCAATAGCTAAACATGCAACAATTTACAAGAAGATTTTGGAGGAAACCCAAAATCACAGCTCCAAAACTCAAAGAGCTAGTTCAAAATCAGACACATATATATGATAATTTCGATTATTATTTCATACTACTAAATATTTAGGAAGTGGGCTGACACTCGGTTGGAAATCCCTGAGGAAAACGCTTGGTGTCAGTGCAGTAATTGTAGATCATATAATTCTTCTGCACCCATCTTAATTTCCTTTCCCCGACAATATCCAGATTCTCCGACAGATTCTGATCATTGTTAACGTTGGACGACGACGACGACAATGAAGCAGAAGTAGTACAAGAAGATGGTTGTGAATCTCCGGCGGAAGATAAACTGCAATAATGTGGTCTAGCACTGAAACCTCTGTATGATGCAACAAATGGTGACTGAGCCCAATCAATCTTCACTTGCCCTCCTCTGGTTGCCCATTCATCTGCATTCCACAGGCTTGAGTAGATCTTCATCGGTTGGTTTTTGGGAAATTGTACCCCTTTTGATTCCAGATTCTTGAACTCCCTAATTGGAACATTGTCAACATAGAAGCTGCAGCAGCATGAAACAGAGGCATTTAGTTTTGAGAATACTTAGGAACATCAAATTGGGAAAGTTTCCTAAAACAAATTGACTTACATTACGGTTGATGGATTCCAATGAACCGAATAGGTGTGGAAATCAGCTGTAGGATCAAACCATAAGTGAAATTGCTGTTCCCTTTCGCCTTTGCCCTGAGTGTACACATTTGTATGAACAGTATAAGGCTCCCCACTGAGATTTCCAAGGAATTCAAAGTCAATTTCATCATGGGTTGGTCCAACTGATGACAACTGCAATATATACCAAATATAGCAAAAAAACAACTATAAGTTGTTAAATTTTATATAATAATCACTTAATCAAACTGGAATCATTATCTAAGTTTCAGAAAAATGTACGTAATAAGCAGTGACAGTGCCAGCAGAGTTGTTAGGGACTAATTTGATCTGCATATCAATTGTCCCAAACAAGAATTCCTTCTTGGAAATGAACCCAGAGCCAGAAATGTTGTCCAATGACAAAGTAAGAAGTTCACCCTCGTTGAGAATCTTTCCCCTGTAATCTCCCCAGTTTATCTCAAACTCTTCATTGAAATTAATACCAGCAAAAGACAGGGGAAGAACAGAGGATATAATAACTCCAACCAGAGAAATAGTCAGAACCAATTGGAAAGAAAACGAGGCCATTTAGTAGCTACCAGTAAGTAAAAAGAAAAGCTTGATCTTGGTGATGAGGAAAATAAAGGGTCACGGAGCTACTAATTTATAGTGGCAATGACGATTCATGAAGGCACAGAATATACACGATCATCCTCAGCATTCACCAAATAACGTTACATTTTACCTTCTGAAAATGTGGGAAAAAGTAAACCTTGAAACTGGAGACAAAAAAGAATTCTGAGTTGTGAACAGCTGTGTTGGAGATAAGCATAACGCATGCAATATATGTATAAAAAAACAGGGTCAAAAATTGTGTTGGCTCAATAGGCCATTGCCAACACTTCAAAGATGAATAGTTTTAAATTTAGTATATTATAAAAGGAGGTTTCTTTTTTTGGGCTCTGAATTTGCAGAAGATTGTTTCTTTCTGCCGACTCATTCCGTTTTTTAACTCAGATCCAAATTATCCTTCATGGGTTCATTTGCAATTCTCTCAAAAGTTCACAAGTGAATTGAGTGAGGAGGGGGGTCATAAATTCTGCACCAAATTCAGGAGTACGTGTCTATGTGTGTTGTTGGAACCGTGAGCTGCTTTGATCTTGTGCTGGCATGCAGACGGAATGCAGAGTTTAAAATTTTTATTGATATTTGTAAAAAAAGAACAGAGAGAAATGGTCTAGAGAAATGCAGCAAGCAGCAGAGCTTTGGTTATTGGAGGAATCGGGTAATATAGTAGTATATGTGTTATGGGGGAGTTACAGAGTTATAGACAGAAAGCACATTTTGGAAATGAAGATACTGACTTAATTCGGACATCATTTAGCTAATAATACGAATCAAATTCACCACGGGAGAGAAACTACTTGTTTATATTTGTCTCCAAGGCATTTATTTTTTATTAGTTTCTGCAAAACAGTCAATTTGATTTAAAAAGGACGACTGCCGTTTTTTTTTTTTGTGTAACCAGATAATATAGTCAAGAAATCCGTATTAAAATGATAGTTTAATGATTCGGTGAAATTTTATTTATAACGTGTTGGATAGTTTGGTGAAATCCATGTACATTAAATTGATAAAAAAAATAATCATTCTGTTCCGAAATTATTAGTATCTAGTTTGGATTTTTATTTTTTGTACAATTAATTCACGTATATTAATGTGATAGAAATACTCCTTCTGTCCAGAAATTTGAATTTCTATTTTTTATAATTTTTTGTACAGGAGGAGTATGTATTACTTGTTGGATATTGTGGTGACTGTTGGATCATTAACTTAAAACAATGAAACCATTTATCATCTACTGGCCACCAACTTGATTGGAAAATGGAATTTCAAAAATATTCGTAAGTAGAAACTTTTTGTAGCTCAGTCTGTTTCTTTTTCATTTAAATTATCATGTACTACATTGATATATGATGAGTGTTGTTAGTCCATCCCAGAATTCAAAGACAATGTGTTCATCATATAATACTTGCTTAAGTGTCAGTGCAAATTGCATCATCCGTTTGATTTTTACTTTTATTTCTTTCATATCTCAACCTTTTGCAATAATTTCGTCAACATAATACAACATAATATATTTGCAAACAAACATTGCAAGAACTTTTTATTCATTACAAAATTTCATAATTTACATGTATTTTATGTAGCGTGTAACAAAAAAAATAAAAATCATGAGAAGTAATTATCTTAATGCACAATATTTTAGGTGTTTATGGTGCATTCTGGAGGAAATCCCTGTGGAAAACGCCTGGTATCGGCGCAATAATTATAAATCATATAATTCTTTTGGGCCCAATGGAGCCTGGCTTCACTTGTGGAATCCAGTTCTTGTGAGAACCATGGCATCTTTGTTGAGTTTGTTCCACAAGAGGATTTCCCATTTGCCCATACACAGGCATTTGCCTTGTAGTTTCTGAATGAAGCATTAAATGGAGCCTGTGACCAGTCTGTCTTGACAAGCCCACCTCTTGTGGCCCAATCTTCTGCATCCCATAGACTAGCATACACCTTCATGGGCTGGTTGTTTGGGTACGGAATTCCCTTTGAGGCTGAGTTTCTGAACACTCTAATTGGTGTCCCATCAACATAGAAACTGTAGAAGAACACACAAGCAATATCAAGAGTTAGAGGTTGGTAAAATTAGTAATCTCAGAAATTTGATGTTATTGTTAATTACAATGATTCGATCATGTCAGTGATATTGAAATGATCTCATTTTAATAGTGATCGTGATTAATACAGTTGATGTTAGATTTAAGTGTTTAGAGAGAGAGAGACAAATATTTTACTGATGAGACACGATTGATACACAATAAGTGAGACAGATGATCTGATGGTTCTCGAAACAGACAGTTACAAAGCAAACCGGATTTTGTTTAGTGTCGTAACACTTACATGATCGACAAGGGATTCCAGAGGATGGAATAGGTATGGAAATTAGCAGTTGGATCAAACCAAAGATAGAATTGCTGTTCCCTTCCTCCTTGGCCCTGAGTGTAGACATTTGTGTGCAAGATGTAAGGATCACCACTTAGGTTACCCAAGAACTCCAAATCTATCTCATCATGATTTGACCCTTGAGATGATAACTGCATGATCATTAATTCAACAAAGTGGAATCAGACAAGTCCAGTATCAACAATGTCAAAATAAAAGCTAACAAGTTTGCGGTAATTATACGGTATTCATCCACCTAACTGTGTGTTGTTAGTCAAAAGTTAGATTGCTTGGTACATTTTTTTTAAAAAAATCTTTTTTTAATCTTTTTTTTTTAACTTCAAAAGGGTGGTGGAAAGTACTATGATGATCATCTCAATAAACCTGTTTTCCATACTCTTTCAGCACCTTATTTTTTACCTGGAAATATGTCTTGTATTAATGTTTTTTTTAATGTAACATGCACTAAGTAATACATCAAATATTGAAACCAAATGAATAAGGTGAAAACGAGTAAGGGGATAGATATTTAATTACTTACATAATAAGTTGTGACAGTGCCAGCGGAGTTGCCAGGGACAAGTTTGAGCTGCATATCAATCCTTCCAAACAAATACTCCTTCTTGGACACAATCCCTGAACCAGAAGTTTTGTCGAGTGTAAGAGTTAAAAGTTGGCCATTGTTGAGATATTTAGCACGTCCATCGCCCCAATACACATCAAATTCTTGATTGAAGTTTGAACCAGCAGCCAATCCAGGCTTTACTAAGCAACTAAACAGCAAAATAACCCGTACAAACAACGAGAGAAACGTATAGTAGGAATTGGAACAACAAGTAGAAGAAGATGCCATTTTCAAGAACACTTTGGTGTGGTTTTTTTTTTTTTTTGGTGTGGAGAATTGGAGGATTTGTATTGGGTATTTATATAAGTGTGTGTGGTTTGACGTTAAGGAAAGTTCGAATTAAGTTGTATGGAGTTTGGTGAACTTAGCAATGGGCAAATGACAAAATGAACAATGAACAATTAACAGCTGGCTAATGGCTAAAGTCCACCACGCAATTTGGAGGTCCCCCAATGAATCTGATGTGGCCGCTTATGGGGAGCTTTCCCAAGTGGGGTTTTGACTCCACTAAGTAATCACATCGGTAACAACAACAACATCATATTATTGGTTTCACTTAATGTGTAGTTTATTAATTGTGTCTTAAACGTAAATTGTCTCTAATTAAGAATCGTGTTTATTATCTGGTGTGATATTATAACCTGATATATTCATAACAAAAGAGTACTCCCTCCATTCCAAAATAAGTGTTGTTTTAGCAAAATAGAGAAATTCCAAAATAAGTATCGTTCTCATATTTCAATGCACTTTTTGTCAAAAATTTTCAATATTACCCTTAAAAGAGTTGATGCTATTGGTGGACAATTTTATAATGGAGTTAGTTGAAGATATTCAAGTAATTTTATTACCCTATTTAAGAGTTTTTTAAACTATGTGCAAAGTGCAGGACGACACTTATTTTGGAATGGAGGGAATATTCTGTTGTATACTTATGTTGTTATACAGACAAAAAAACGATGTATAGGAAGTAAATAAAGAAATTTGTACTAAAAATTTTCCTCATACGATTTTTCATTGTAATCTCTTGAAAATGGGATGGGTGCATCTTCATCCATCGTCATCATTATCTTGAAATACAGTAAATAGACCACTAGTTTAACTAATTGGTCATCATTATCTTTAACACATCATCATCAAGGAAGCAATATAATTTAAAACGTTTCCATCATTATTTTGACACGGGTTCATTGAGTTTTATTGGAATGGAATAATGATGGGAAGGAATGAATGAATTCAAAGGCGCAATGCATTTAGTTTTACAAAGACTTGGAAGAACTAGGGGCGGCAGTGGAGTAGGAAGGGAGGTGTAAAAAGCGGTCTGAAACTAAGCTGGAAAATGTGCATATATTACCTCATCTAGTAACTTCTATTGGCTCCTCGAAACCACGCTGTGGACCAAATTAAAATCGGATCTTTGTGCCCCAAATTATTAGTATTAATTTCTGATGGCAAAAAAGAGATCACCAAATTCAGGAAATTCCTGGAATGAACGATTCTAAAGGAAACATAATGAGTTTATTTTAATGCAAATACCACCTTTATTACGAGTATGTTATTCTAAATTGAACAGAGATTTTTCTCTGTCTTACGTTACAAGTATTTACTCCGTCTCAAAATTATCTAATTTGATATTTTTATTTTAGTATAAATTATATACTAAAAATAAAAATTCAAATTGTTTAAAACTCACTTATTTTTCTAAGACGGATCAGAAGCGGAAAAATAGCTGTTATTTGTTGCTTATGGGATGCAACATGATTGGTACAATTTGAGATATGACTCATTTCCAGTCAATTCTGTTTTTTTTCCTATCTGAGATAATTAACAGAATGTGAAGTATTACTAAATGAGAAGATTGAACCAAATGGTTGGGTTTCTGTTTTTGTCTCGATGTTGAATTATTGATCATTTTGATCGGCTTCCTTTATATGTGTAACAAGAGATCGATGTGACATTTACGTAAGATATCAAGATATTAACTAGAGTATGTAGATTGGCATTGTCGTCCAGACAATTATATGAACTCTTGAAGGAGAGTATCTAACAAGGGGTCAATGCAGATGGGAAGCTAGAGTACGTAACTAACAGCAAGAGGCTCATTGGAGAAAGGTTGGATAAGCCTATTAAGCCATGCCACGGGAAAAGGGTGATAATTATGAAGATATCAATGCTTATTACTCCTTCCGTCCCACAAAAATAGTCTAGTTTCAAAATGTATGACTTTTTTAATTTGGTCAATCTCACCAAGGTACAACTCATTTTTATGATATGAACTTCCAGTTTTACCCTAATTAAAAATTTAATTAGCGAAACTATTATCCATTAATTTAGAACTGATGATGAGCCCCTTACTTTCCACCAATCGGGACATTTGTTTTGGGTAGGTCATTTGATCCATAAGTTGCCGGCGTATTACCATTTTATTCTTAATTACTGTAGACACATCAGTTAATATGTATTTTTACTTATTTTTTTTACTATCTATATTATTGCTCTTTTAAGAATATGGGAACGAAATGTATATTTAAAACATTCTTGGAAGCAAAATATATTTGCAAGAATCCAAGAATTTTAGACTAAAATTTTATCCTTAAAAAAAATTTGAAAAATCAAGGGTGTGCTGGTCCTCTCCCTACACCCATGAATTTCACATACTTCACAAAAATAAAGTACTCCGTAATATATAGTACCAAAAAAAAAAAAAAACGCATCCTTTCATAAAATCTACTAAAATATATGTATAAAAAAAGGTGATTGCAATTTTGTTTGTTTGTTTTATCGAGAATATCATGTTTTGTAGGTACTCCTGCACCACAATTCCACCAAACAACAAGCAATCCGATAGATCCAAATAATAAATAAATAAAATAAATAAAAAAGATCAAGAAGGGTGAACTTGAAATAAATTTTTCGATATTTTTTGTCCCAATAATGAAAACGAAAGCAATGAACTCCAATCTTTTGACTCATGAAGTGTATCTCATTCAACACAATTTAGTCAAACAAATATCCATCCGCCAACAACTTAGAACATACTATCAAATAAACAAAACTTAATGGCTTACATCAATTATTTAATTTTTCAATAATAGAACCTAAATCTAACACAATTTCTAACTCATTAATTAATCTCATTTCGAATCCATCACTTTACTGTTCCCTCTCCTTGACCTTGAACGACGTTTACCACGTCGTGGCTTCCGCGGAACAACAGTGTTCCTATTGTTATTGTTGTTATTATTGTTATTGTTCTCGACCATATTACTGCTAATTCTGTTACTGTTTCTATCATTACTTTTTGGTTTATCGAGAAGACACTCAGGAGCAAGTCCCTCTGGAAATCTCCAGGGGTCTTCACAATAATTGTACACCATATGCTTCTTTTGTATCTCTTTGATCCTTTCCCGGGTCTTGGAATCGAGCTCTTCATTTAGCCAAGAATTGTCTTCGGAGCTTGGATCAGATGAATCGCAAGAAGATGTCTTGGTTCTTTGGGACCATATGCAAGCTTGAGCGTCATAGTTTCTGTAAGAAGCCGTAAATGGTGCTAAACTCCAATCGGTCTTAACTCGCCCGTGTTGAGTTGCCCATTCATCTGCGTTCCAAAGGCTTGAGTATATTCTCATGGGCTGATCTTTTGGGTATGGAACTCCAATTGTTTTCTCCATGTTTTTGAACTCTCTTATAGGTATACCATCCACCGAAAGCCTGTCATAAAATACAAAAAAAAGTATCACAGAATTCTTGTTAAGAATTCATTTATTAAAATTGTTACGGAAAATGTTTTATACCTTAGAAGTAAAATCAAGTACATTAGAACTTACACGATGCATTTGGGATTCCAAAGGAAGGAGTAAGTGTGGAAATCTTCAGTTGGATCAAACCAGAGGAAGAACTGCTGTTCCCTATTGCCTTTGCCTTGGCTAAACACATTAGTATGAAGAGTGTAAGGATTGCCACTTGAATTTCCCAGGAATTCAAAGTCAATTTCATCATGGGTTGACCCTTCTGATGACAACTGCGCCATGTCCAATTGATATGTAGTTAGACATTAGGCCCATGCATCACATTCGTCAAGTTAATGAACAGGGGAAATCAGTTAGATTGTGCTTTCAACTTGTTATTCTAATCAAAGAAAACTGTCCTTGATTTGAAAATGAATCTTAAAACTATTTTCAAAATGAAGTAAGAAAGCACATTAATAAATCACAAGTAAGCGACCATATGAGCAATTTGTTCCCAAAAAAATGGTCATCAAAGACAGAGGCTTACATAATAGGTAGTGACTGTGCCAGCAGAATTTCCTGGAACGAGTTTTATTTGCATATCAATCTTCCCAAATAGATATTCCTTCTTTGATTCAAACCCTGATCCTGATATTCGATCAAGCGAAAGTGTAAGAAGTTCACCGTTTTCTTGTATCTGAGCACGTTCTTCTCCCCATGACAGAATGAAGTTACGGTTGAAGGTACCATTTGCCCTGTTAACAAAAAGTATTTGTTGATTGCAAGACATTGGGAATTATTAATCTTTCATTTCATTAAGAACCCAAAATAACAAAAATAAATTCGAGTAATCGGAAGTTGAGGTTTTCAAAAAATGACGCATTCTTGAAGAATTAATTGAATGTTGACATACCTAGTTGTTGTTGCATATGGTTGTACGAAACGCCTTGGTGCGGTCGCTCTTCTTCGAGCAGAGAAGATCGATTGAGAAATCAAAATGTCAACCTGTTATCACATTTATTGACCTTAAAATCAACCTTTCAGCAAACACATGCACCTTGGTTGTATATCTAACGTTAAATTTGCAAAATGTTAGGAGAAACGACAATGAAGGTTGACATGGGATTATTTAAATTACCTTGAAGACAAGAAATGTAGCGAAGGCAAGAAGTAGGAGATAAGGAATAGAAGAAGATGAACTCTTGGACCTGGTTTGGTTGGGATGGTGGTATCTCGATGGCATTGCCATTGTCTTTTGATTTTTCCACTGATGAAATTGTGTTGTTGCTTCATGATCATCTTTGCATTACCATATTTCTCGTAGCCCTTCATTTTTTTTGGCCTTCAGTTTTATTATTGCTAACTAATGTATGTATATGAATTCTTTTGATTTTTGAGTGTTTTCTTTGGTTATTTTGGGAATGTTGTTTGCTCCTTTCTCCATTCACTTTCCACGTCTCTTGCATATTCACCCAAATTTCTGTGGCTGTGAATTGTTATATGGCATATAGTTCCCACGATTATTAGAATTTAGTGAGCAAGATAGTATTTTCTAAGGTGATGATGCAGCCAGTGAAAGATTACAAAAAAATTTTTATAATTGATAGATAAGTGGTAACCCATAAAAGTATCAAACCACACAATCAAAGTCTTCTTTGTAAATGCCATCTCAGTGAAAAGGAATAACAATCGTCTGCTCCTCTTATATATTTGTCGCGTTATTCACTATATCATTCCACAATATAATTTTATTCGTCTTATCATTCTTCTATTTTCTATCAGTTACTCTTGAATTTCTGAATATTAATAAGTTTAATTTAGCAAAGATATAACACATTACCAATAATCTTCAAGAGATAATAATACTAATAAAAAAGATTATCTCAAATTCTCAATATATGCATGAATCAAAGAATTACACCCCAACAAAAGTGCCGCAATCTGATTTTTAATTTTTTATTTCTTTCCCCCCTCTCAAGCACTTTCAAATGCACATTCAGGAGGGAAGCCTTGAGGAAATCGCTTAGAATCAGAGCAATAATCGTAAACCATATACTTCTGCTTCACCCATTTGAGCTTTTCTTGGCTCGTGTTATCCAATTCCTCGTTCAGCCATGATTGACCACCGTCCGAATTTGTGATGCTGCTGCAGGAAGATGAGGAAGAAGCAGAGGACCAAACACAAGCTTTGTCGTCATTGAAATTCCGGTAAGAAGCTGTAAACGGGGCTTTGCTCCAATCCGTTTTAACGAGCCCACCTCGGGTTGCCCATTCATCAGCATCCCACAAGCTCGAGTAAATCCTCATTGCCTGATTCTTGGGATAAGCCACTCCAACTGTTTCTGGATTCTTGAATTCTCTTATTGGAGTCCCGTCAACCGAAAACACGATTCTTTGCGGGTTCCAGAGGATGGAATAAGTGTGGAAATCAGCAGTCGGGTCGAACCAGAGATGGAATTGCTGCTCCCTGCCGCCTTTCCCCTGGCTGAACACATTTGTATGCAGAGTGTACGGATCGCCGCTGAGATTTCCCAGGAATTCGAAGTCGATTTCGTCGTGGGTCGCTCCGAGTGACGATAAATAGTAAGCGGTTACAGTTCCGGCGGAGTTTCCAGGCACCAGCTTGAGTTGCATATCGATTTTCCCGAACAAGTATTCCTTCTTGGATTGGAAGCCCGACCCGGAAGTTGTGTCCAGCGTGAGAGACAAAAGCTCTCCATTGTTGAGAATTTTAGCCCGGCCATCTCCCCAGGTGATATCGACGTCTCGATTAAAGTTGTTGCTGGAAGATACAAGAAATGTGCAGCTTGCAATGGTCGATATCAAAATCAAAACCCTAACCAAATTTGAATGAGAAGAAGCAGCCATTGGAAATACTTGTGTTTTTGTTGGTTGATATCAGGTAGGAGAACAGAGGATCAAGTTTGAAACTTTGCAATGTTGGGAAATTGGGATGATGAAAATGGAATGTGTTTTGAGGTATTTATAGCCATTGGGGGAAGGCAAGAGGAGGGAGTGGAAGAACAGAGGAAATTTCCATGGAGTGGGTGAAAAAAGTAGGGCTCTGATTTTGATATTTTATCTGGGCTGGACAGTGGACACAGATGTCCAGTATGAGCTGTGACAAATTAAGAGACAAAGGCGGTGAATAAATCTTTACTGACCAGTAGCAACAGCGTAATCAATATCTTTTCAGATTTTTTTTTTCTTTCACTCCATTAAATATTAGACACGGATGAATATTTTGCAGGTTCTCAAAATTATAGATTGCAGAATTAACGTTCATGAAATTAAATTACTAGTACCGACCAATATGGAGCATGTCTAACATCAAGATGTAATTGAGTCTGTTTGATAAAAATTAGTGATTATTTCTGAATACTTAATACTGAATCCATTAAACAGTTAAAGAATAAATAATAAACTAACTTTTATTGTTTATATTTTGTATTGATGTTTCAGAACCACTTAATTCATTAAGAGATTCATTTTTTGTTATCAAATGTGCTAAAATGAAAAAATACTTCATCAAATAATTTTAAGTTTTAAGTTGGGTTATCAAACAGGAATAATAAACTATAAACTTTCGATTTTTGAGATATAACTATTTCAATATGAGGAATTTTTGGTCTTGTAACTTCGAATTAGGAGAATAGTGGTAACTGTGGCCGAGTTAAACAGCTTTCGGAGATGCAGCTGTTTTTGTGTGGGGAGGAGCCTTCTAGGAATTGGGCTTATGAGTTCTGACTGTCAAAACTCAAAAAAGGTTGGGTTGGTTTGCTTTGGACACTCACTGCCTACCCAACAGTATGAGTATGGCTTAAGGCTAACTTCACCTACCCCACTTATCGTCATTACTGTATGTGACCCTGTTGTAAGTTGTAACCAGCTTTTGGGCACCCTTTTTGATAACACATTTGTGAAAAATTTTGTGCACTCCAAGAAGACTTCATTCATTTGTCGGAACCATTCTTCCACCCCCGTTTCCTAGAGGACACATACCACCTCGGAAATGAAATTGGTATGGCATTCTAGTAATGGCCTGCAATTAAAGGATTATACACCAATCAAATTTTTCTGCGTGAAAAGACAGGCTGATTCAAGGTACTCCCTCCATTCACAAATAAATATCATTGGAGATTTCATAAAATTTAAAGAAACAATAATTATCTTGTTAAAATATTATAATATCCTTATTCACTCTTAATACAATTATAGTCCCAATCATAGTAGTTAGTATCGTACGCAATACATATTGCACGATACGTATCAAAATTAAGGATTTCGATGTGTATCATGGTATTTATCGTAATCCTTTGTGTATCGATCAATTACCGATACGCATTGTACGATACATACGATACACGATATGATTGTGTATCGTACGATACAAAAATATAGGCAATAAATAATTTTTTTCTTAAAAGAATTCAAATTATTGTTTCATAATAACCATTAAATTTCAAATTAAGAACAAATTTCATTATAATTTGTTTTAAATAGATATTTTTTATTATTTCTTTCAGAAACATACTCATTCTTAATTGATGATAAAATTGCTTAATAAATTATTTACTTTTAAAAAATAAAATAATTAAAATATAATTTTATTCATAATATCCTTTAAGTCAAGTACAACTAATAACATGTTAAATGAATGCAATACATATTTATATTAATTTTCTCACTATTAAATTTATGGGTATAATAATATGAAAAACAGTAGTTATCACATATGTTTTACGACCATTATTCATTTAATAAATGAGTAGTTTGTGTAACTTTCAAATAATCTTTAATTCAACTTAATCAATTTATTGTTTATAACTGAAAAATAAAAAAATATATAAATATATCAATTACATATGGAGTTTATGATATTTATTATTTATTATATATATTATATTAAAACGTATCTTACGATACGATACACAATACGATACGCGTTTCATAAATTTAGATTTCCGATACACAATACGTACCACGGTTTGATAACTATGGTCCGGATACCGTTTACTTCTAATACAATTCTACATTGAACATCATTCAAATTTCCAATGTAAGGGTAGTATTGGAAAAAATTGACAAAACATGTCTCGATTTGTGAGAACGACATGTATTTTGGAATATTTAGTTTTTCCTCCAACGACATCTATTTGTAAATGGAAGGAGTATAGACTATTGGCCTCCGATATAACCGTAGGACTAGAAATTTTACTTGTTACCCTCTAACTTAAAAAAATGTAGTTTGTATGAATATGATTTTATGGTTAAATATTTTTATAACAATATATGAGTTTTTCATACGGTATCAATACTACAACAAATTAACTACTAGCATCATGACAATAATTATTTATTAATTTATTTTCATCCTTCTAAATCAGTATGTGTGCTTGAGATCAAGATGTCTACTTAGTTATCTTCACAATATTTCCTTTTAATATTTGTTAAACGCACTTTTGGTCCCTAAACTTGGGGGTCACAACTTCGAGTCACTATTAATTTTTGACTGACGAAATTGGTCACCATCATTTCGTTTATTCACCAACTTTAGTATATTTAACGGAATTTATGGTCAATTAACGGGTCAACGCTTTTCTCTGTTAAAATTTTTAATTTTTTATTAATTTTATACTGAATTGAGACCCGCAATGTATTTTTACATAACAAAATCAGTCCCCTAATATCTTTTTTTCCAACAAATTTAGTCAATTTAAAAGTTATGGCCCAATTTATTTTTTCGTTATATCTTTATTTTTTTATTAATTTCTTAATAGATTATAGGCCCCACGAGTCTTTGATCATAATTTTTTTTAAAAAAAAAGAATAATGAAACTATTTCTGGCCAACTTCTTAAATCCCAACATTCTGCTCCCCTACGTCTCACCATCAGGTCCCTGCCACCAAAATAGCTCAGAAAATGAGCTTCATTATTGATTGTTTTCTTTATTGAGGGTTTTTTTTGTTGGGGTTTAGGAAGTTGGCTGGATGCTTTAATTATTCCTTTAATTTGTTTTTATTTTTAAAAAAAATCTGATAAAAAACCCGTGGAACCTACAATCTATTAAGTAATCAATAAAAAAATAAAGATTTAAAAGAAAAATGAATTGGGCTATTAATTTTTTGAAATTCTGTTAAAGTGACTAAAATTGTTAAAAAAAAAAATGAGGACTGATTTTATTGTTTAAAAATACATTGTGGGTCCTAGATTAGTAAAAATTAATAAATTTAACAGAAAAATGAGTTGACCATTTGTTGACCATAAATTCCGTTAAATGGACTAAAATTAGTGAATAAACGAAAAGATGGTGACCATTTTTGTCAGTGAAAAATTAATTGTGACTCAAAGTTGTGACCCCCACAATGTTTAGGGACCAAAAGTGTGTTTTGTCCAAAATAATAATACTACCTCCGTCCCAAAAAAAATAGACCACATTGAGTTTTGAGATTTGCACTAGTTTTAGTACAAACTAAAAAGCTCAATGTGGACTATTTTTCTGGACGGAAGGAGTAAAAAAATTCTTTTTTCATAACAATGTGGGTTTGAGACTCTTTAATAATCCCCGCCAAACCCAACGTATTTTTTGGGTTGGGCTTTTCCTATTTTTTTAGTCCAGACACGGCCTCACGTCTCAACCCTTTTTTTTGTTGGTTATTTTTTTGGAGTCTGAATGTCGACGAGCCGGCTTTAATACCATATAGAAGCCCATGAGTTTTCACATCAAAACCAATTGACTATGAGAGGACTCAGAGTCTCCCAACACTGATGTGAAATTGAGACTATTTAATAAAGTCCAACTACAATTGTTTTGGAATTTTATTTCCATTGAGTAATCTAAGTGTGACATATGCATATTTAGAATTCTTTCATGATTCTCGTAAGAAAGTAGTACTCCCTCTGTCCCATAATTATTGATTATTGTTCAGTTTGAGATTTTACTTCCAGTACAATTTGAACTAGAAATACAAACCCAAATCAGACAATAATTATGAGATGGAAGGAGTACTAAATTAATTAAAAGGACACTCTAGTCTCTAAAGAATGATAAGTTAGAACGTCCTTTGGTAGAGCTGCCTTTGGCTCTTTGGCTCATTCCCCACACGTGGTATATCTGTTGCAACAAGAGTCTCCACGTCCAGGTTTGATAACAACCTTTTCAACTGATGTAGCCATTTGAAGCAAGTACAACACAAACCTAAACTCAGTTCCATATAAACCCGAATTAATCAGCTTCACCACCCTAAGATGTTCATGGCGGTAAGTTTTAAGAAGTTCTTTGGCCCTAAAGCTTTGATAACCGTGCGGATCAGCTGCTTTGAAACCCTGAGGCATTGCAAATTCAGGCATAACAGTTAGAACAACGAATTAAAATCGACAAACATAATACTAGTAATAATAATAATAATATTGACACAGAGGGTCCAACCAGATTTTTTGCACCAGGAATAAGTCAACTGCCACAAACAAAGAATACCAATGTTGTTAGACAAGATAATTAACAAGTAAACCAACTTAGATCAATGGAAAAAAATGCTCGAACACCGTTTTTCTTTTCACTAAAAATAAAATGCATGATGTTCTTCATAAAGCCTTTCGTTAGTTTAGGCACAAGAAACAAGCGAATGCATGTTGAGGAGTATATATATAATCACCTGAACCACAAATGTGGACAAGAAAGGTGCTATATTGATTACCAAGAAAAGTAGACAAGGCATCGACATTGCTTGGGGTAGAACTCCAGCTCCAGATGTTTGAGGCATTGGAATTTAAGAGTATATTTGAATCTCAAATCAATCTCCTCAAGTGGCGGAACTTGCTTGAAAAACAAAAAAAAAAAAGAAAAGAAAATGGTTTTTGGACAAGCTAGTAATTCAATAACAATTAATTCAAGATAAAAGAAGAAAAGAAAGAAAAGATCACTGCTATGGATGAATTTCTTACATGGGTATTCAGGCGCAGGACGAGCTTTTTCAATTGGTTGCGACATTTGAAATACCGTTTGAAGATAGCGATGTATCCGAACTGCTGAACTATACCTGACCTCAGACAGCAAGTCACATTCTCATAATCAATCTTTGCTCCTCTTGCAATTAGACGTTCGTACAGGACTCCAGTGAAATGAAAAGAGAAAAGCTCTGGTGCCGAAATAGATATCTTCGACAAAGAAAAACAGCAAGACACAACCAGAGAATTGGGAGATGGACAAGCCTTAATATTGAGACTGGTCGGACCACGAAGATTATCGAGTTTGAGATGTTGAAGAATTGGAGAGTTGGATAAAAGAAATTCCATCATATCTTGCTCGATGCTAATCCAGGACAGTGTGAGAGACGTTAATGAGAGAATTTTCCTTACCCTTGCGACTGACAAAAATTTCTCTAAGTCAGGAAAGCGGAAACTAGAGAAATATTCAGTGTCCAAATTCCACTCAATAACTCGCACATCCTGTTGGATTGCAAACTGAACCCAATCAGCAATACAGTCTGAAGAAGAAGAAGAATCCCACGGAACTTCATCGCAGCGAACAATGAACTTATCAACAGATGGGGCTTGGTGTAGTTTAAGGATTCGATTCACCAGGGACACAAAATCAGGAGAACAGTTCTTCTTATATTTAGCTCTTGAAGCTTTTGAAAAGCAATCCAAGTCAAAGTCTAAGACTCCCAGAGGTAATCCTCCACAAGTGTTTCCATCTCTTGGACAGGACACAATAATACCTAAAATCTCACCTGGGTAGTATCTCTATCCTCCTGTTTTCCCATCCATTGGTGACCTTTTGCTTCTTCAGATCCATACGGAAGATAAAATTTTTTTTTAAAAAAAGAAAAACCCCGAAGCCTTAAATCAGGCAAGTAAAATAAAAAGACTCGATCTTTTACAATCGTAAACATCTTAGACATGTATTTATCCGGCCAGCTTCCAAAACAACCAGAGTCCAGAGATATGCAAGGAGACATTGAAGAAGAAAAAAAAAAAAACCCAGGGGAAATACTAAATTCGGATTACTCAATTTTGACAGCAATGTAGAACACAAAGATTTTTAAAAAGAGCTTATTATAGACGAGATGATATCTTCTTAAATAATGCTTAGGGTTGTTGCAACGAGAGGGTTTCGCCTTCATTATTTGTTTCTCCTCTGTATCTTCCGCGAGCTCGCGAATTCAAATAGTTCTAGTTTAGGAGCGGCCGAGAGGGGAAACCAATAATGTTTTTTTCCCAATGTCTTCGTAGATTTTCTATCGATGTTCTAACTTTTAACAATACAGCCCTAACGTTTAAAGGTCGTAGTTCATTTAGTCCCACGAGACTCAAATCATATCCTTCTTCTTTACTTAAAATACGTAATTAAATTCTCTTCTTTTAGGCCATATTTTTCTATTTTAATATGTAAAAAGAATCTATCATGGCGAGGATTTTATAAAACGAGCATGGTTTGGTCACGTTCTTAAGTAGATTATGATGTAATTTCATTGACAAAATTGGCTAGAAGTTCCAAAGGTTAGAAACTGTATTGTTAACAACTAGAATATGTATGAGGAAAAAATCGACAAAATGTCCCCAACGTTGGGGAGAAAATCAGCACACAATTTTTTGCAATACGGGAATAACAAAAAACACCCGAGATTTGACCTAAGAACGTATGGATCAAGATCCACTCTCCATAAACCAGAAACATTCATTTAATTAATTTTTTTACTACAAATATCAAAACACCGCTCGCCACTAGAACAAACCTAGTAAAGGAAGGTGACAATTCAGCAATGACAGAGATAGTGATTTGAGGTGGTAAAAAGTAACAACAATAAAACTTATATTATTGAAACCAGACGTCCTAGCTAGTCAGAGGTGAGACCAATGGCACTTCGACCAGTAACTAGACAAAACTGGCCAACTATGGGTATCTGGTTTTTTTTTCCTTCAAAAAGAAATTTATAGTTTCACCATTTTTCTGCTTTTACACCATTTTCTCAAAATTTTCCAAATTATTTAATCGTATCCTTAAAACCAATGTTTGCAGGATCGCGATTCTACATAGGATCGAAATGGGGTCACAAGATCGGATCGTAAACGGGATCGGTAGGATCAGAATAATAGAATCGTAAAATTAATTATACATGTTATATAATTAATTGATTTAATAATTAGGTTTATTATCTTTAAATAAAGTATTTAACATTTAAATGAAAAGAATTGTGTAAATTAAATTTCGTATGTGAATTTTTTCATAACTTTTTAATTAAAACTCTTCTCTTATAGTTATTCTTTTCATTTTATTAGAAAAATTTTCTAAAATACATTTTTCTTAGCAATAAAAGTTTCTTCAATGAATATTAGCCTCAATTGAATGTAGACCAAAAGAAGTAAGAGAAAAGAAAATTTTCAATAAACTCAATTAATTTTTTGTAATTAATGAATAGTAAACTCGAACCGATACTACAATCCTGAACGATCATGTACGATTCTAACCGATCCTGACCGATCCCAATCCGATCCCACTGCAAAATTCAAGTTTGATCAATCCAGGATCGATTTAGGTACCTGAGATTGTAGGATCGGACGATCCTACGATCCAGGATCGCGAGTTTGCAAATTATGCTTAAAAGTTATTTGTCCAAGTTGAAAACTTATTTGTCTCCTTCTAATCTAAATTAAGAAAAGGAAAGGCAAAGAAATAAGAGTAAAACTTAAAAGTCTACTATGAAGAAAAACAAAAAACAAAAAAGATGCAAGAATGGATGAAGATCCATTGAACGATTCTTTTTCATAATAAAAGAACAAAAATCCCGTCACGTGGTTCAACTGCGTACAAAAGATATCGTTTTGATTGACTGAAATTAGTTTGCTAGTGTACCTTAGACCAAGACCAGAAGAAGAAGAGGCGTGTTTGCTGGAAAGGAGCTAGGAAAGGACTATTATCATACGTTGTGTACTAATTATGTCGATCTGATCAGTCAAATGAAATCGGGGTTTTTTTTATTATTATTAATGAGGAAGGTAAACAGTAAATGAAATTTGAAAGATATAATGTTACATGAGAAAAATGCCCCAAACATTTTTAGTTTTTTACACTAGCCATATAAAGAGTATCACGAATAAAAAACCCCAGCATTCCAGCTACTATTGTTTTAGAGTTTTATTTCGATTGATTAGTCTAAGTGTGGCAAATGCATATTCAGAATCATCTCATCATTCTCGTAAGAATATTCTCCGTATTCCTTAACGGGGAAGCAGCAATTTCTCGGGTTATTTCTTCCATGTTCATAATTGAAGTTTCCATTTGTGAGATCAATTTTCTCTGGAATTCGTCAACTTGGGAATTCACGGTAGACGAGCTGTACCTTTTGGACTTGTTTCAGCATTGAGTTTGTCCTTGACGCTGATGACAATGTGTTTACATCCCCTTTCTGTCACAGTTGCTCATTATCTTAATATATATAAATATAACTGAATTTTGTAAACCCAAGTTGATCGACCTTTTGACTTCAGAGGGGCCTCTGGGCTCTGGCTAGTCCACTATTTTTAATTGAGTACATATATTTGTTACTGTATCTTCAAAGCTAAAGTGTAATATATGCCATAGACAATCACTTGGTCGGTTTGAATCCAGATTCAATATCCGAGTATGCAACAATGGAGAAAATGTCTGCTGCAAGCTATTTGTTTTACATAAGAGACTTAGGGTTTGTTTGTCCAACTCTCATTTTATCTCATTTTTTCGCTTAAACATAAAACTCAATATACTATCCATACAACATTTTAACTCACATTTTTAAAAAAATATTTCTAACATTATTTTTACCCAACTTTCGTCTGCTACCACCGGACCACCGCTACCACCGGCCGGGGTGGACAGGCGGTGGTGGAGGTGATTCGATGGTGGTGAGAAAATATTATTATTGCATTTAAAATTAAAATACATCCATACAACTTTTTAAATTTTCTCTCAAACCACATTTTAAATCACATCTTAAACTCAAAATAAAAACTAAACCAAAAAACTAAAATAAACCACTGTCCATACAAGCCCTTATATACTCCGCTCAAATCAAGATTCGTCAAAGGTAGTGACTTTGAACACCTGTGTAATATTAAATGGACTTAAAGAAAAAAAGAGAAAATAAAGTCAGCTAACACACGGTTAATAGTTACCAAATGAGATCCTTCATCCTCAGCTCGTTGAATTTTCAATGTTGACATTTCCAACTTCTGTGACAAAGATACTTCCAAGTCCAACTTCTCTTAATCATATTATTATTTTAACTGCAGCTATTTAAACATTTGAAATAGATTTCTTTCCATTCCACTCCACTTTCGGCAATCAAATTTTGATCATCCCAAGTTGAAACACACCCTTAGTCAAGTAAACATGCAGCTCAAAAACTCTTCTTTAGAGCCACTTCATGATCAATATCCCCTCAAGTATGATCAGAATCAACCATTTCACGAACTACAAAAGGATTTACCCAGCAGTACTCAATCGGAAGAGAAGAAAATTCAACGGCTTCAGTCCCAGATTATCGGCGGAGATGTAGAATTCGACACCCCTTTTGGCAAACGTAGGCTGACCTAAGCCGATCACACAGCTTCAGGCCGTTGTCTTAAATACGTGGAGGACTATATCATCAACAAGGTTCTTCCTGTCTACGGTAAGTTTAATTATTTTCTCTCTGTTTCGAAACCCGAACATCAAAATGTCTAAGGATCTTATTAACTAAATCACTAGTTTCTGATTGTTGTATAGCATCTCTAACGCTCTGATGATCATATACAGGTAACACTCACACTAATGATAGTTATGTCGGATCTCGGATGTCAAAAATGGCAGATGGAGCAAGTAGATATGTGAAAAGATGCTTAGGTGGTAAAGAGGAAGATGCAATAATATTTTGTGGCTCAGGCTCAACAGCAGCTATCAAAAGACTTCAAGAAGTTATGGGAATTTCGGTTCCATCAATCATACGAGAAAAGGTTCTAAAATGCCTGACAAAAAGAGAGAGATGGGTAGTTTTTGTTGGCCCTTATGAACATCATTCTAATATCCTCTCTTGGAGGAGGAGCTTGGCTGAAGTAATAGAGATTGGATTAGATAAAGATGGCCTAATCGACATGGAAGCTCTGAGGCTCCAACTTGAATTTTACAAGAAAAAACGTCGTCCTATGCTTGGTTCTTTCTCTGCTTGTAGCAATGTCACTGGAATTTATTCAGACACTCGGGATATAGCCCGACTACTCCATCAATACGAAGCTTTCGCTTGCTTCGACTTCGCAGCAAGGTAAACAAATCTCCTTGAAAAATAAAAATTAGCCAGACTTCTAGTTAGTGTTATAAACAAGATGTCACAGAGAGGATCTGAAACGCTGATAGATGATTTTAAATAATGTTGTTGTAATTTGCAGCGGTCCTTATGTGGAAATCGACATGAGATCAGGAGCTGTGGATGGTTATGATGCTATTTTTCTAAGTCCACATAAGTTTTTGGGAGGTCCAGGCTCTCCAGGCATCCTTCTGATGAATAAAGCACTTTATCATCTGAGCTCTTCAGCTCCATCAACCTGTGGGGGTGGCACGGTCGATTTTGTCAATGATTTCAATGAAAAGGCAAGTAGTTCAGTACTAATAGTATATAAATTTCTTTTGTGCTTCATTCTGATTAAAAAAGGATAGTTGTAGGAACAGTGACTTTTCATAGTGACTGATGACGTGTTAGAATAAGTGACTTTAGCACATTTTTTGTTACTACATAATATCCAATCAACCAATAGCAAGTCATTAACTATGTGTCAAAGTAACTATTTCTATCATTACTCTCCTTGAAAATTCTAAACCAACTAATAAATGATTTTCTCTTTACCTCAGGATACTTTGTATACAAAGGATGTGGAGGAGAGAGAGCAAGCAGGAACTCCAGCAATCATCCAGAAAATCAGAGCAGCATTAGCATTTTGGACCAAGGAATACATAGGTCACAACACCATTGAAAGACTGGAGCATGCCTTCATCACTCAAGCACTTGAAAGGCTTCTTCCAAATCCAAACATAAAGATTCTTGGGAATGTGACTGCCAAGAGACAAGCAATCCTCTCGTTCCTCATTTATGCCAACAGTCCTCACTCTCCAGCAGTAGAATCGAACACACCTGATATCAATTCTGATCATGCAAAAGGCAAAACAGGACTTTATCTATGGAGAGAAACCGGTAACCAGAGAAACAAACCGCTTCATGGCGGTTTTATTTCCAAGTTGCTTAGTGATCTCTTTGGCATCCAAGCTAGAGGTGGTTGTGCTTGTGCAGCGCCCTATGGTCACGCCTTACTCGGTATTGGCAAGTCTCAATCCCTTTCTTTGCGATCGGGTATCCAAATGGTAAATAATTTAATCCAGTTTTGTTACTTCAGATTTCAGACTTCAGACTTCAATAATATCTAATAAATAAACTTAATTCTTTTACATCCAGGGTTACAATGGTTTAAAGCCGGGATGGACGAGAGTTAGTTTCCCATACTACATGTCAAAGGGAGAATTCGAGTTTGTTTTATCGGCAATTGAATTTGTAGCTAAGTATGGACAAAGGTTCCTTCCTCTTTACAACTTCAACTGGAAAACAGGTGCATGGAGTTTCAAGAAAACTGCATTCAAGGAAGTCGTTTTAGGACAGGAAAACATTAGTAACCTTGATGTCCAAGTTACAACGTTATCCAATATGATGGAGGATTTGAGTCTACCATGCAATTTTTCGGATGAAAAAAATCATGGGAACATCGCATATTACTCGAAGTATTTGGAAAGCGCAAGATACATTGCAGATATTCTTCCTAAGTTTCCACCTCAGTCTCCAATTCCAAGAGAAGTTGATCCAGGGATTCTATATTTCCAAGTTTAGTTCATTTTTTTATTTGTTCGAAATTTTCGAGGGGGTGAAATTAACCTTTACCATTACCTTAATATAGTTGGCTGATTTTTGGGTATAAATAAATTATACTAACACACATTTTTTGTATACTCCCCGCGGCATTCCAACCTTCTTATTGCATAGGGCTTCTCATTGTGAAGGTTTGGTTTGGTTTGCTTTGGTCAACAATATGGCTTAACTACTTCACTTACCCTATGTTAACAACAAGACTAGTAGCATTACTACAACAAATTGGTTAGTCGGATTTGCCTCAAGTTTCTGAGCCACAACTCTGTATCCAGCATGACACCTCCTTGCTTTTGTACCTTTTATTAAATTTTGTGCACCTAACCGCTTGATTTGTTGCAACCATCCTCCTATTGTGATTTCCTAGGAATTCCATCTTTTGCTACACTATAAATACATCTCCACAAATTCAATTCAACATTATCCTTCACCATTTTCCATACTCAACACCATTTTAAATTTGAGCACAAAAATTTTGCCCCCAAAAAGAAAAAAAAAATGGCTTTCTCTTGGCATTCAAAACGGATACTAATTCCATTCATGTTATTGTCTATTTTCGTTAGCTCCACATTTGCAAATTTCTACAACAATGTGGATATCACCTGGGAGATGGCCGGGCTAAAATTCTCAACAATGGGGAGCTTCTGTCTCTCACGCTGGACAAAACTTCCGGGTCAGGCTTCCAATCCAAGAACGAGTATTTGTTCGGGAAAATCGAAATGCAACTCAAACTTGTGCCCGGAAATTCAGCCGGAACCGTAATCGCTTACAACGAGTTATTATAACATAAGCATTAAGTGCATGTTGGAGGATGCACTAAAACTTAATGTGAACACATGGGTGCACAACATCCTCTTGTTTTGCTGGTCCAAATTTTTTTTTAATCTACAACTCACGCACCTTTTAGATTAAAGAAAATTTTAAAATACAAAAACTTAATAAACAAAAAAAAAACAAAACAAAACAAAACAAGATCCTCGCATTGGACGCACGGATGCAAGCTTCACGCTGCGCAATAACGCGTGAATATCACGCGCCACCAAACTACACTTAATGCGCAGCGTATAATTTCCCGCTTACTATTTATCGTCACAAGGACCGACCCACGACGAAATCGACTTCGAGGGGTAAGGCGATCCGTACACTCTGCACACTAACGTTTTCAGCCAGGGGTAAGGCGGCAGGGAACAGCAATTCCATCTCTGGTTCGACCGGACTGCTGATTTCCACACTTACTCCATCCTCTGGAACTCGCAACGAATCGTTTTCTCTATTGACGGGACTCCAATCAGAGAATTCAAGAATCCAGAGACAGTTGGAGTGGCTTATCCCAAGAATCAGGCAATGAGGATTTACTCCAGCTTGTGGGATGCTGATGAATGGGTAACCAGAGGTGGGCTCGTGAAGACGGATTGGAGCAAAGCCCCGTTCACAGCTTCTTACAAGAATTTTAATGACGACAAAGCTTGTGTTTGGTCCTCTGCTTCATCTTCATCTTCTTGCAGCAGCAGCTCCATCAGTGGACAGTCATGGCTGAATGAGGAATTGGATAACACGAGTCAAGAAAAGCTGAAATGGGTGAAGAACAATTATATGGTTTATGATTATTGCTCTGATTCTGAGCGATTTCCTCAAGGCTTCCCTCCTGAATGTGCTTTTGAAAGTGCTTGACCAGCAGAGATACTTGTTGCGCTTTTTGTAGTTAATTCTTTGATTGACTTCTATATTTTTTATTGAAGCATTGATGAAGGCAATAAAATAATTTTTGTTACTCATCTATTCAGATATATCATCAATTGTTTGGAAACATTGATTGCATACTAGACGCGCACACTCAAAAATTATTAATATGTTTGGCTTGAACTCTATTGGATATGCTAAGATGCAAATTTGCGATTTTCAGAGTTTAGCATCTGTCCTAAGATGATTGTCATTTTTTGATAGTTAAATAATCTTTGGTATTTTTTTATTTTTATTTTTTTTTTGAAAAGGAATCTTTGGTACTAGGTATTATGGTTTTTGAGTATGCTTCAACGTGGAAACTTGGCATGGATGTAATTTTCGTTCGGCACATCCTTCATTTTCTGGTTTATGAAAAAAGTTTAGTTCAGTCAGTGGCATCTTGTTTGAACTCAAACAACAAACCAACAAAAATGTTGAAATCTTAAGACCTACAAGTCTTCCTATCCAATACTACATTCATATATTTTTATATATTGCTTTAGGGTTAACTCAAAACTCTTTTTTTATCTGTCGCTTTTCATTTCCAATGCAGTATTATATATAATTTTTCTAATTTTACATTGATAATATATATTAATGACAATTATCTATTCTTTACACTCTAAGTTAAATTTTTGAAGAGTTCCAATATTAATACACCTTAAAGCAGCAATATAAAAGTAAACAGAGATTGTAAAAATTTGGCCATATTCCATAAGATTCGAGTATAATTATGTATAAGGTTGAAGTTACAATATACTAGTACTTCCGTTCCCCCCAAAAAAAAAAAGTCCGCGTTGAATTTTAAAATTTTTATAAAAATAGTTTTCATTGAATTTTAAAATGTATACTAAAATTTTTGTACAAACTTCAAAAATCAATGTGAATTATTTTTTTGAGACATAGGGAGTACAAAAGAATAATTTGTACCATTTTATTTCATTCATATTTTTATTTTTCAATAGTGAGCCACATATTATCTCTCTTACTAATTTTAAAAATAAAACCTGAATACTTCCATATATATGCATATATATATATATATATTAGGGGCATCTTACTTTTATTGTATAGATTTTAACTAAATGATTCATCAAAAATTTATGACTGGACTATATACGTGTATATATGTGTGTGTGTGTGTGTGTGTGTGTGTGTGTGATTTTAAAATCGACATATTAATCTGCAAACAAGAGATGTAGTACTATATGCTATCGAATTTCAGCAGTACCATAAGGTGGATCAATGATAGAGGTAAAACCGTAAGAGAGGAATGCACAACAGCAATAACGCTTTTGAATCAGTCATGTCTATCAAATTTGGGAAACTGCAATGTTGAATAATTTCGCCATCAACTGAATATGAAACGTGAGAACAAAAGACGAAATCAACATACTTCACCTCATTCAAGACTAACAAAGATCTGCTAAAACAAAACTTCACTTTTATGGTGAATTAGAGACATGAATTTGTCAATGGAGTGCAAGACTCAAGAGCCAAGAGTGAGGTAAGTATTAGAAATCTATGCCTTTTACTCTATATGAAAAATGATCAATAGTATCTAGTTTTATATGCATGCGTTATGATAAAGAAAACACGTTGGACATAATTCATTGAAATATAATGATAATGATAAAGGTAAATCAGACACATCATACCGAGTTTAGTTTTACGAATGAAGTGACACATGGTTATTGGGTATCCATGAGAGAAACATATTAGTTATTTGAATCGTTTCACCAGATGAATTGAATATCTCTTTAACTAGTCAGGAGAAGTTATGTTCGATTATGTTTGCGCTTGAGTGACTCTTTGAGGAAATGTGAGGGGTGTCAATTTTTGACACGATTTACAAAGATAATCTGACACGACACGATACGCTTAATCCGATTTATGTATTTATCACACTTTTATTTCAAAAATTTTATTAATCATGCGTAACATATAACATGAAACTGGCCCGATAACTTAATTCGACACCCCATCGCGTTAACTCTAGGTTTGCCATGATGTTGAAGAAAATAATAACTATTCACCGAATACACTATTATTGGATAATTTAATACGTAACGCCTCCTTAGCATAAAAAAATAATAATAATAATAACATGAGATTTCAAAATTGGCGGAATGGCGGTGGTGGATGAGTAAGTAAGGAAGGGTTGGACTTGGACAGTTTTGGTTAACCGCGTATTCTCAAAATTGAATATAATAATTTCAAGAATGGGTTTGGGGGATTTTTTATTTATTTTTTTTCTTGAAACTGCTTTGGGGAGATAGATTTAGACTTTTTAGTCAACATAGCAGTGTGGAGTATGGTGAGACCATTGTCTTGTTTTTCCAAAAAAAATTGTAATCTGTATCCAGCTAGCTAGACAAAGATTTTATGTATTAATTTTTGTGAGAGAGAGAGAGAGAGAGAGAGAGAGAGAGAGAGAGAGAAACCATGATTACATCATGAATAAATGGCTAAACCAAGGTTTAATGTGTAGATCTAGATAAGGAGTTATGTATGGTAAATTTAATTAGTACATATCTTCAACTTCAACTTGCATTGTTTTCATTATTTGCATGCATGTACGGCTGCTATCCAAGTTAGGTAGAATTATCAACTCCATAAAAAATCATGAGTCTTGTGAACATCATTGAAAAAAGTTAAGGACTTTGATACGTATGTGCGTTTGTTTCATGAGATTCGCAATCTGCATCCAGCTGCACAAAAGATACTCCTTCCGTTCTATTTCAATAATTCATTTTATTCTACTGTTTTGTTATAGTATTTTTCTATTCCAAAGAACGATACATATTGAATTTTTAGATTTATTTCAGAGTAGTGCATAGTGAATTTTGAGATTTGTTCTTCAATATATACTATTTTTTAGACCAAAAAAATAATAAATTAGGCTATTAAATGAGATGAAGAAAATTATAAATTACTCTCAACAATGCATTATCTGCATGTACGGCAGCCTGCACGCATGCTTAAATTTTTGCAATCATATATGGTTCGGAATGGAAAAACCAATCATATGAGGTTGTGAACATTAGAAAATCGATCAAAAAAATGTCCTGAACTAGCTGACTACCGGGGTAACCTCTTTATGCTCAAGGTCCCTCCAAAAACATTAAAATAAAAATGGGTGTCATGAGCTAGCTGGACCGAAAACTACTGGTAGCTACTTGCTACTTCTAATTATTCTTCGTCCCAATTTAAGAGTTCTAATGATCAAATTGTTTTAATATACTCCATCTGTTTCCAAAAAAAAAAAAAAAAAAAGTCTTTATTGAGTTTCTAAGTTGTACTCTCTCCATTCTAAAATAAATGTCATTTTACAACTTACACACAATTTAAGAAAGATTTAAATAAGATAGTAAAATTACTTGAATATCCTCAACTAACTCACAAAAATAATTACTCACCGGTAATATTAATTCTTATGAGGGAAGTTTTGAAAATTTTGATAAAAAAGTACATTGAAATGTAAGAACGACACTTATTTTAGAACGGATGGAGTCTTAAAAACAACACAAAATTCAAAACTCATTGTGAATTTTTTTTAGGATGGAGAGACTAAGACTCTAAGAGAATATAAAATATGACTCTTAGTTTGGCCATACTAAAAAGTGTCATCGAATAATTAATTATCTTTCACTAAGTTAAACATAATAAAAAGGTGGTTAAAAAAAAAGTGTCTTGGTGATACAAAACAGTAAAGAAACTTTTTTCCTAAGTGGACGACCACCTATAGGTGTATGTTTTCTAAGTAGGTTTTCATTAGATCAACAGTATTTTCCAAACATTAGAATATAACAAGTAATTAAAGTAATCTCTCAATAGTTGAGGTAGGAAGCGGATCGGAACGTCCTTCCATTTGGGAGCGCAAAAGTCTACATCTCTCTTCTTTCTTTTATTTTTTTTTATTTTTATTTTTAATTAATAAAATGATCGTTGTGCTTGTTTTAGTTGCTCCAAAATCAGCAGTGTCTTTCTCTACTTTATCATATTGTAAAATTCATATTTGCTTCCTGTTTCCGAATTTTTAGTAGTTATTAGCTCTCTATGCATGATAATAAATATTTTATAAGAATCGTCTTGTTTAACTAATAAGATTTATTAGTTAAACCTGTCAAAGCCAACAAACTAAACTTACATTTTGTTGAGGGGGAAAACGAAAAAATGGAAGTTCTAGGATGATTCGTTGATTGGTGGGAAAGGGAACTAGTGACTATACTTCACTTACCTCAAAACGATCATAATTTTGTTATTATTTTATTAATCAAAATGTCACCTCACCAAGTTTTAAAATTAATCCAGAAGCATGCATGCACAAAAGCTCATAGATTTGACTTCACTTTTGGGGACGAATTGGCAATCTGTATCCAGCTCAAACTCACAATAAAAATAAGATTAGATTTTGATGTATGCAAATTGGTCCTTCCAATATTCATCCGCACACCAATGACCAAACTACTGTCTTTATCCATTGCTTTCATCATAAGGGGTGATTTTCCTCGCAGCCTCCTGAATGCCATTTCTCATTCTCTGAAGTACTCTCTTTTCTTTCTACAATTTTTTTAGTACAACAAATAAGACGATATTTGAGAATGATACTTGTAGCCGAAACTAGTTTGAATAGGTCATGGTTATTATGCTAGTTCAAGTATAAACAGATTTTTCTTGGGCGGGGAAAATTCCAAAGCCATATCCAGCTAGCTAACCCTCTTAGGATGCGAAGTCTCTGAAATTAATTAACATGTTGAAAATGGAAGCTATGGATAAGAACTCCAAACAAACAAAACAAATATATTTCTGGAAAGAAAGCTGAGAGTTACGTTGTTTGTTTCATGCAACACGACATCGATCTCTTCAGAGTGGTTTCTTGGTACCATTTTATGTATTGGTCTTTGGTAAGTGAATCAAATAAAATAAAATTGCATGGGGTCCGTGATAAAGAATCCCTATTACCAAACAAACATATAAAAATCATTTTTTAGATATTATGCCAGTAAAATTTTCATGCATCATCAGCAATAATCATCCATAATTCTATGTTTTTTGTTTTTCTAATCGATCTAACCTCAACTCCATACGCCCAATTGCATTGCTAGCTTTTATATCATCGGGAACCTTCTTGGACTCTATCGGGCTTATTATTATGGCTGCTTGCAAACTTAGTTTGAGCCATCTGTGTCCAGCTCAAAGCTCTTCCCCACTCTTTTCTATCTTTAAGAAATTTTGTGCGCCCCACGGTCCAACAACTTAATTTATTGGAAACATCCTCTGAGTTTTGACCTTGATGTGATCATCTTTTAAATGTTTTCTTTTAATTTTTATTTTTTACTATCCCCGTCCCATTTTAACATTGTCTATTTAATTGAATTAAAATAATATTTTCTTTGTCTCAAAATAAATGTTCAATTTAGTATAGAAGAAGTAACACGGTAATCAGGAAGGATATCAATTACAGTACTCGTCAACGTTTAAAATTATTACCTTCCTCCAAAAACAATAAGAATAATTTTATTCCATGCACTTGAGAGAGTGGTTGATATAATTTACAAGTTAACTTTCAAGAAAGGTTCCAACCCTATTACTCTAATTCTTCTTATTTGGGTACAAAGAAACTACACGTTTTGAATATGTTTAGTCTGATAATGTAGAGTTAAAAGGGATAATAGTGAACATAAGAAAACAAAAAAAATTTACTTCCTTGTGTCTTCTTAAATTAAAACACTTCACAAAGTTGAAACTTTTTTCTCCAAACAAAAAAGTGCATAATTAAAAATCACTGACTAGGTCTTATTTTGACTGCAATAGGCAACTAGAACACAAACTTTCATTAATAAGTGTGATCATCCATCATTTTGGTCACTATAAATACCTCCCCCTTACGTTCAATTTTTCATCATCCAAATATTTCATATTCTCTAAGCAAAAAAATATTTAGAAGCTTCTCTCCACAAAAATATTAGCTACAAAAAAAAAAAAAAAAAAAAACATGGCCTTTTCTTGGCAATCAACAAAGATAGTACAATTGTTAGTATTGTTGTCTATCTTCATTAACTCCGCAAATGCAAATTTCAACAACGATGTAGACATCACGTTCGGCGACGGCCGGGCAAAAATCCTCAACAACGGCGAGCTCCTCACACTCACACTGGATCACTCCTCCGGCTCCGGTTTCCAAACCAAGAACCAGTATTTGTTCGGCAAAATCGACATGCAGTTGAAACTCGTCGCCGGAAATTCAGCCGGCACCGTCACGGCATACTATTTATCATCAACAGGTCCAACTTGGGACGAAATCGACTTCGAATTCCTCGGAAATCTCAGCGGCGATCCGTACACTCTGCATACTAACGTGTTCAGTCAGGGGAAAGGCGGCAGGGAGCAGCAATTCCATCTCTGGTTCGACCCGACTGCTGATTTCCACACTTACTCCATTCTCTGGAACCCACAACGCATCATGTAAGTATATAAAGTACTCCTTCAATTATACTCCCTCTGTCCCAAAATTATTATCCAGTTTGAGTTTTTATTTTCAGGACAATTTGAACTAAAATTAAAAATACAAACTGGACCATAATTTTCGGGACGAATAGAATATATTATACTCCCTCTGTCCCAAAATTATTGTCCAATTTTAAATTTCACTTTTAGTACAATTTAAACTAGAAATGAAAATCCAAACAAAACAATAATTATGGAACAGAGTGAGTATCTTTCTTTTCCACAGACAAAAATCAGGACGTTGTCTGGCGGACATTTTCTCGATTTTAGTAAATTCTGAATTTATTTTTTTTTCTCATATCCCCTGTTTTCAGATTTTCAGTGGATGGAACACCAATCAGGGAATTCAAAAACGCTGAATCAGTGGGAGTTGCATTCCCGAAGAATCAACCAATGAAAATGTATTCTAGCCTCTGGGACGCTGAGGATTGGGCAACAAGAGGCGGGCTCATCAAGACAGATTGGTCTCAAGCTCCCTTCTCTGCTTCTTACAGGAACTTCAATGCAAATGCATGCATTGTTTCTTCTTCGGGGGCATCTTCATGCAGCTCCAATTCTGCAAATTCTAGCAATGATTCGTGGCTAAATGAAGCTTTAGACGCCACAAGTGAAGAAAAGATGAGATGGGTTCAGAAGAATTACATGGTTTACAATTATTGCACGGATTCAAAGCGTTTTCCCCAAGGCTACCCACCTGAATGTGCAATCAATTGAGTATAGAGATACGGCAAAATTTAATTAAGGCAGAGTTGGTGTGGTTACAGAAGATGTTGGGATTTTTTTATTATTATTATTATTTTTTTTTTTGTGTATTTAAGCTACTGTGTGACTGCGTGTTTGATATAATTCTTTGATTTATTTTTTGTTTTCAAGTTTGTTAGTATATTGAGAAGCAAAAAGGTCTGAATAAAACTTTGTGTTCAATTCATCATCCTTGTGGGAACTTATTATTTGATAGTTTATCATTGTGTTGAAGATATTCTCGTGCCTCCAACCATGGGACGTAAATTGTAATATACTACTCTTCTTTAGCAAAATACAAGAAGGAGAATCTTAATTCTTTTTTTGAAATAAAAAAAATGTTTATTGGTCTATTACAAAATTACAAAATTACAAATTAATTCTTTTTTAAATTACTAATACAAAATTAAATTCAAAATTAAAAAAAAAGGGTCGTTTTGGAATTTGGACTTCTTCACAAGGGCTTTTTTTTTTTTTTGGTAAAATAAAGGAGACTCTTATCTTAATTCTAGACTATTACAACATATTAATGCGAGTACGGCACACTAACTATATCATGTTCTAACCAGTATCGAATAACAGACAGAAGATCATTTAGCACAATAAACCATTAGGGCTACTCGTTGCGAAGGTAGCTATTGAGTGGGCAGCAAAATTTAGCTCCCAGTATATATGTTTCAACTTAACTAACCATTCTTTCTTCAACAAGTCCCGTATAGCCATCACTAATCCCCAATGCACACCACAAAATATCCTCCGTTCCGTCCATCTTGACAACGCTTATAGCCATCACTAATCTCCACAAGGCTTGTTTCTTAATTCTTCTTCTATTTATCTTTTCAAGTTCCAAACCATCTCCTGTAGATAAGCAGGCCGCAAGATAGGACTGTTCCATGTCCAGCTCGACGTCCAAAAATATTACCCAGATTAATTAGTTTGAATTTGAGCCAGGTAAATCACTTCTGGAAGGCTGAGCTGAACTCTCCCCAAGTTACTATGACATGTTTTAGCCTTCATATCATCTTAAACCATAGTGTAAAATCCATGACAAATATTGCAAAAAATCAGAGCCCTTCAAGATTTTCAATCGTTTTCATGGGTCAGTTTGTGCCATTAATTCATCTCAAAACTCTCCCGCTGTAAGCATAGGCGCCAAATTTGAAAATATCCAGGCAAAAAACATACTGAAGCCCTGGTTTCTTCTGCTTTAAAAACTGTCTTGTCCTGAATAGGAAGCATGATCTTTGATCAGAAGCATGATTAGGTCAATGTAGCCGACATTAATACAATAACCTTGCAGCACCATTATACTGGGTAAGAGGATCTGCACATTTTACAGAAGACATTCTTGCTAACATCTGGATAGGAACGCAATCAAACACTTGAAAAGACAGAAAGGGCAACAAACTGAAAGATAACAAACATCAGATACTTGTCAAACCGAAGTTCTTACAAACTGAAAGCATAGTGTCAGCAACAATCTGAGTCAAATTCAAGTCAAATAAAAACTTATCCCTGTACAAAGAAAAATGTACACTAAAATTGAGGTCTGTTACAGAAATATGAATAGCCTTTTGGAGATTCCTGATGAGAGAATCTACTTCTGCACAGTCGAACCCTAATACATCCTCCTGTGTTGCTGAGGGTCAGCATCTTTACAAGGGATAGCTGATGATCAAACTCGCCCTACTATTCATCATCCAATTCGACAATCTGTGCCCGCCTCTCAGCTGCTTTCTTCCTAATGAAAAAGCCCCACCTCATGGCAGCCTTAATTTTCAACCAACCAACAACGGCTTTCCCAGGTCGTGTGCGGTCCTCATCATAACTGAAATTTTGAGATGGCGACGGCATGTAATTTGGAAAACCGTAAGCATCATCAGGCATATTGACGCCAGCATTGCCTCCCATGCTGAAAAGTCTAAGCAACTGCTGCATATCTTCATTCTCAAGCATCTCGTGGCTTCTCATGCGTATTTCCTCCTCTGACAAAAAGTCCTCAACACCCTTGTCACGAGTTTGGGACCAATCATCGAAAAGATTTAGATTGGGCTGCTGGACAGAAGAGCCACCTGCCTGGAATGATGAAGACTGAGGAGGAGTAAGGGCCAATGCTGCCCTATCATCATATCGTACTTGCTGGATTTGATGAGAATTGTTGACTTGGTCAGAAACACCAAATGAAGAGCTCCCAAATTGACTACGGTTATCTGAACCGAGAATCTGGGACTGGCTGGCATATCTGGTACCCATACTATCATTGTAGCCAGAACCTAGAATTGAGGGACAAAGATAAAGTTTAATACTGCAGACAAAGATGAATTCAGCCAAGAATTAAGGGACAAAGATAAGATGAACAATTTGACAAACCTACCTTACAAAGGGATCACAAACCCTAACAAACTAAGTTTTCAGAGTCTAATTCGTAGGGAAACAAAGAAATCTCAGTTGGAACTGTTTTACATTTTATCTCCTTGTCATTTCTCCTACTTCCAAGAAAACCATAAAACCCAGTACTAAAGGGGAGTTTTCGATGCACTTTATATCAGAAAGTAGATGGAATGAACATAACCCTTCATAAATGGCAGATTCAGAAATTCTATGTCAATTGGTCCAGCAATCATCCATACACTTGGTTTACCTTAAAATCTGAAGTCTTTCCAGACCACTCTATTTTGTTAGCTTGCAAGAACCTCTATAATTGAAAGTGATTAATAAACCTAAAACTCTACAAGGCAGGTACTCTGTCCAGAATGAATAAAAATTTCACCAGTTTATGAGGAATAACCATCTTCTGTCATCTTTAATCTTTCATTTCTCAAAATAATTCCACCAACGATGCTTCTCAAGTTTTTACAATAATTATGGTAAGTGTGGCCGTGTCGCTCAAGGAGCAGTAGAACAAAATAAAACAACAGGCACATCGACCAAATCCTTTCATATACTGTTCCATACAGGCCCGTTCATCCACAGAACAGAAACATAATTAAACCTTCAACATTCCCAAAGACAAAAATAAAAACAAGGCGACAATGTTCATATGTCCACAACCCTCCCAACCAAAAATTAAACCCTAACGGAGACTATTTTCATTTCATCTAGCCGTGCTCAATTCAAGCACGATGAAATTTATTTTTCTTTCTGCAGTGGAATATGGAATAAAAGGATATATACCTGCAAACATATTTGAATCCAATGAAGATGGCTCCGATTGAACAGACATGGGTAATCGGGAAGCACCAAGCTGATTTTCCAAAGCATTAGGATAGTCAATAGGTCCAACAGGAAGTTCATTCCGGGGTCCATTTGGTTTCTTATTTTGCTTGAAGTTCAGAAGAGTTTTGCCATCATACTCTATGACTTGGCTCCAATTTTCATATGCCTTCTTAACTAATCCATCAACATATACCTACAATTGAAAATATCAAATTTTTCTGACAGGAGTAGTATTTGTCGCTATCATAATCACTCCAATTTAATCATACATGCAGAAGCTGTGGGTTACCCATACCACATTTTTTGCAGCAATATAAGAAAATTTAAAAAAACAAAAAACAAAAACAAAAAAGCTGGTATAACACATTCCACAAAGGTAAAATTCAAAATATGCAATGCAAGTCAACTTGATGTTGTGGGGAGTTGAGCTATAACCGAAATTCCACATCAATTCGTCCATGCTTATTAACTGACCAGTTTCAAGAGATGTGCATGTCAAAAGCACAATGGGTACAAACCTTTTGGTTGTCAGATAAGGAATCAGCTGGATAATATTGTTCATTCGCAATTAGACCACTAAGTTCATAGATGTTGTTGAACACAATGCCTACGGTTCTCGAATCATCAGAATAGTAGACATAAAGCTTTCCGCTCAAGACACAGGTCTTTGCATGCTCAATGAGTGCATCCCACATTTTATTTGACATGCCACTGCCAAGAATCTGGTGACAATATAAAATATATATCAAATGAGAACCAGCAAAGTATATCAAATGAGAACCAGCAAAGTTTTTCAAGTAAAATTCTGACATGATATACTTACATTCCGTAGCTTCGCCGAGTCTCTAACCACAAGCCGGAGAAAATCCTCGACAGTAAATATCCCTGCATTATTCAACCTTTTGTGGAATGATCCGTCCTTTCCAATTTTCTCCAATCTCCATACATCATCATTCAATGCGGGTGGATAGTGCTTCTTATACACTGTAAAAATAACATATATTTTAACATACACATAACAGTTCACGAATCAAAATTAGGTATACACCAAGAGTCATCAAGTAGCATACATTCCCCTCGGTGATCTTTAACAGTGAAAGCCTCAGTCTTCGCTTCACGTACTCGAATACCCTCACAATATCCTGATGCAACCTTTAGGCCAAGCCTAAACTTCCTACTTCTAATCCAACTTGAATTATCAGTAAAAGTAAGCTCTCCTAGAGTTCCTACACCTTCCTTGAGTGTCACTTGCAAATCACCAGTCAAAAGAGGCCTTTTCCCCTCACGTTCTTTCACAACATGGCTTTCAAACTCTTCCTGAGTCCAGTTTTCATCATTTTCAGTGTTAAAGTCACCTTCGAGAACTATAACATCCAGCTTGACAGATGATTCAGGTCCAGAAGTCACAACATGGCCGGTATTGGCATCAATCAGAACAACATGTACAGCAGCACCCTGCTCTCCTTCAACCTTACCCCCGGTAAAAAGGGGTAAAGAAAGTCTTGACCTAAAATGCAGCTGCAAATTTCTCCCATCAGGGCCTTCAATTCGTTTGGGTGATGATGGCCTGAAATTCCAAGCATTCAGAAAAATACTTCAATATAACACAATTGTGAAATAGAGACAAGCTATACCTTACAGGCATCAATTCCTAAATGAAGGAGCACCAGGTCCAGGACCAAAATGCCACAATTATCGAAATAAAAAATAACATTGGAAAACGAGTACACATAGAAATACATTCTTTGTTCAGATATTACAATTTCTAAAATAACAATCAAAATCCAACCTTCCAGCGAGTCTTGCAGGACCAATCTTTGCCAATGCACGTTCTACTTCTTCACTAACCTGTCAGCAAGGAGATGCATGTGAGACCAGACCTCTTCTATTAGGTAAACACCTAAAGTACATAAGGTTTCATAAACAAAACCAAGTGAAGCTCCAGTATAATTCCCAAAGAAATCACAGATTGCTACTCAACCTAAAGAGTGTTTTGCCTGCCATTGTTTCAAGTTCCTCAAGTTTGCTACAATTCCACTGTACAGCTAAAAGCACTACAAGCATTTCTCTTATTTTGTTTGCATAGAGTGTGAATCACAACAGATTACTCATTTAGTTGGTGAAAAGGACATGCACATGTGAGTTTACATTAATGCCTCCACACTGCTAGTTGTCAAAACTCAAAAATACATTTGTAGGAAGATTTTACTACTTACTTTTATGAAACTACAGTTTCCAGAAGAAGCAGGTCAAAAGTTGAACAAATGAGATGGGCAAGTAGAGATAAGAAGCCATAAAATCTACCCAGAATGCATTTGTAAAAGTGTTTGTTGCTTATAAACTAGTTTTAGTAAAACATTATGTCCCACTTCGCCAAGTTTGTTGCACTGACTTATTTCTTCAACTAATATAATCTCGGCAATCAGATATGATAAAGACTTTAGAGGCAATTATTTTGCACATCTTACAACTGGAAACAATTAAATCGGCAATCTGGTAACAAGTACATTCAGGAAGGAAACAAAACAGAATTGATATGAACTTTTAAACTGCAAAACCTTATCAACAGATGCGATCAAACAAAATTCTAGGCCAGGCATTTCGAGCTTTCAGGTTGACAACTATTTGAGGAACCCAAACATGTACAAAAATTTAAACAGCAAGATAACCAGGACAAGGCATAAATAAGGCTTACAACTCTCCGAAGAATTGGCTCCAAGGATGAGCAAAGTTTCTGGAGACTATCAACCTTCAGCGCTTCCACTATGACACTGCATTGATATTTTATCGTTAAACAGTTAAAAGTTGTTTGTAGTGAACCAATTAGAGATCAATGCCACAAGGACAAGCACAAAAGGAAGCTCAAATGCATGCTTGCTAGTCCCAAATTGTTGTAATTATAAAGTTCAGATGCACAGAAGGAGAAATTTTGCAGATTATCCAGAATAGACGAATGATAGGCCTAGCCTTTTTAACTCTTATTAAGGTAGCGTTATAATAAGCCTGTGTTCTATAAAAATTAGATTTCCTTAATAAATAATTGTGATAAGTGTGGCTCAAATTGGGCCATTCTCAAAATGGCCAAAACGGCCCAACCTTTCTGAATCTTCTACTGGCAAGCAGTCTTATCAATATGACTGAGAACCAGAATAAATTCTCATACGAGTATACAGAATACGAACTGTCACTTTTTACAAAATTATTACATGTCAAAACTTCAATCTTATTCTCAATGTCCAATTACACAAATTGAAAAATGCCAATATCCAGGGCCTATCTTAAAGCCGAACTCGAGTTCTCTTAAACAGGTCTTGTAAAAAATATCACAAAATTTTACTTGGTCAAACTGCATGTAGTCGTATTAAAGATCTACAAAAAAGGTAATTCTAAAATGCCAACTGTCTTCATGTTCGCCAAGCCTGACCGAACATCAGAGCTGCATGTGCAAATTCATATAAACAAGACCAGATGCCACGTGTAAAGTCATCGACAACGGAACCGAATTAGTTAATGCTCACACTGCCAGAATTCAGCTCAAAGTAATGAATACATGCAATTTCTTAGCAACGTTACAGAGACGTGCACATTTTGTTCACTTCCATCTTAGCAATGTTACAGAGACGTGCACATTTTGTTCACTTCCACTAAACTCACCATAAAAAACACCAGCTTCCACATGCAGAGTCACCAACAATAAAAGAGAACTGTTAAATGCTCAGATTTCCACAATTCGGTTAAAAGTAATGAGAATGCACACTTTCTTCAAAAGCATCGGAAGCGCGTGCTTTCGGATCACTTTTTAAATTCACCATAACAAACTCAAGTTCCCGAGGATAAAGATAAAGATACTAAAAGGTTTGGCAACGTGAGGGATATACATGTATATGTGGCACAGTCATTAAAGTCATCATTATGGACCCACATCTTTTAACCAAAGAAAAAAATGGAAATTTATAAACGGTGGTTCATTGAAGCTTTGATAAGTTTAGGCAGAATGAAAGAGTTACACGTCAAGTTAGAAGGATTTGGTATAGGATATCAAAAACAGATCCTACATATTTGATGGGTTCCATTTTTGACCCCTTAAAATAGCAGAGCAATCGCAACGGAACTTTTTTAGTAAATGTTCACAAAGCATTTCTTCAGTGCCTTACCTACATCCCCAAATAAACAATCTAACTCATGATCGCACGTGCACGACTAAACTTCCATTAAAATACATTTTCCTTCAACCCATGTTCTATAGATTGGAAGACACTATCCAAGTAACAATAGAATTGAAACCAAACCATAATTTCACCATCTTCACTCAAGTCTCAACATCTAGTAAATCAAATACTTATAGTGTCGAAAGTCTCAAATGCTACGCTTTGCAACCCTGAATACTTAAAACTAAGTTCAATCCAGATAAATTATCCAAAAGCTCTCAAATATAAATCGTAAGTTAAAGTTCCTAAAGAAATCTAACCCAAACAACAATACATTCGCACGAGAGAAAAATTCTACTACGGACAAACATGTCAAACCGTCCAAAACAGTGATACAAAACTTCACTCCATACCAAAGCATTTCTCCAAAGTCAATCTTTAACAAAACTTTAACCCAAAAGAGGTATAACTTGACATGAAAAAAAAATTACAAAAAAAGAACTAATAATGTGTAGAAAACTGAATAAAAAGCACAAAACTTTACCTAGCTAAGGCAGGCCTCTTGCGCTCTTGCTGCTGCTGCTCATCCTCACCCTCCAAAATTCTTTTTCTTGTTTGCATCTCCACTAATTCCCCAAAATCTACAAACAAAATTAACTCAAAATTAACAAATTCCCGCAGATCTCGAAAGAATCCAAATCCCGCTAAACAAAACCCTAAATTTCACTAACCTAGTCTACAAAACCCTACAAATTACACAATCATCCAAAAACCCAAATTGCCATACAGCGCGAGCTAAAAAACAAACAAATTAGCAAATAGGATAACGTATTTGACCTTGGTTAAGCGAGTAAGTAAATCACTAAAGTTTCTTTTCAACTGTCCCAAAAAACACACAGACAAAGCAAGCCCGAGTAAATTGTAGTTCTAATTGTATTAGAGTGTGTTCTTGGAGTAGTGTGTGAGAGGTCTACTCTGGCAACTGACGCCAAAACAGCTAAAACAAGGGGATCTAAGCAGAAAAGTTGAGGACTGGTTGAGTATTTTCGTACCGTCTTTATAATCTTGTCCGAAATCTTCGCCAAATTTGCGTATTTACTCCCTAAGTTTATTTCAACGTCCCTTTACTGCCCAAAATCAATGATAGAAAGTAGAAATGGATTTTATGATTATCTTTAATTGATTATTGATTATACATTAGACATCCTTTTAATGTGATTAATTTTTTAACTAAATAATATCTTTTATATTGAATATTTTATATAATTTTCTAGAAAAAAAAAAGTGTATTGTAGTTATTTATCCATCATTTGACTTTTCTTCCTCCAGCAATAGATCGATGTTTTTTAAATTTTTGATAGGTTAGAATAAGACGAACGTAAGACAGTGAAAAATAAGATGTTTTATGTTTATTAAATTTTTATTTTGCATGTTAGCATAATTCAAGAAAAAAAAATAACATAATGCGTATTTGTTTATTTATTTAGTAGTAATAATCAAGAAAAATAACTCGTTAAAAGCATGTTTGGATGAAATTATTATTTATGAAAAAAAAATATTGTGTTGTACTGTATCATACGTGAACTCCTTAGCTAATTATTAAAAATTATGTCAATATTGAGATTTTTACCACAAATATAATGAAAATATGACAGGTTTTAGATAAGTCCATCAAAATTGTTGTAAAAAAAGGTGAAGTGCAAATGTTTAATGAAATGGAGTTACACATAGTCTAATTAAAAACCTATCTTTGTCATTAATACTAAGATTACCCAAAATAAAAAACAAAAACAAAATTGAAATCTCAAGTGTCTACTTTTAGAATTTTGGGAAAACAATGGTGCTATTGAAGGAAATGTGCAAAGTTATTGAGATCTTTATCGTTTTTGCTACTTTTTCAGACTTTTCTCAAACTCTGATGCAGGAAGAGAGAGAGAGAGAGAGAGAGAGGGATGCAATTGGAGAGCGGAGGAAGATCCATTGGGGGTGAGAAAGAATCTAGGCCATTGATTTGCAAGAATAATGACGGCTGCATGATAAAATGGCTCCCACGTCAGAAATTGTCACCCTCTTTTTCCAGTCTTATTCTCTGTTTTTTTTTTAACTTACTAGTCTAGTACTATTTCTTGATTTTGTCTTTCTACCTATTCAAAATCATTACTATTCGTACTATTCCTTTTTCCGTTTTATCTTCTCTCTTCTTCTTCTTCTTTTTTTTTTTTTTGCTTTTCATTTCAAATTATTAAAGAAAAAAATAATTAGCTAGATAAAATTGATTGCATTTTTTGATGTACACTTTACTTCGAAGTTGTTAATGCGATATAGTTCTTTATAAAAGTTACTAGCATAGAAACGAAATTAGATACAGTCAGTAAAAATTTAGGAGAGGTGAAATAAAATATTCCCATTATTTTAAAAAAATATTTCACATTGAAAATAAGAAAATGATAATAATAATAAGTAAAAACTTGGGCAAAATAACAAAACCAAGTTATCATGATGAGAGAGAGAGAGAACTATAGTATAATTAGTGAAGACAAAATCACTTAATCACTTAAAATTTAACTCATAAGTAATGAATAATCTTATAATTATTATTGAGTTACATTAATTACTATCTCGTATCAATATATTTTTCACCGAATATAACATAATACTTTCTATCATAAAAATTATGAGTTTATCCTTGACCGAGTAGTCAAATTTACTATTTTTACGAATGACTTTGAGACTTCGAGTGGTCCTAATGCAACCGTCATGGAATGAGATAAGACGGGCATCCATCCATCCACAAATTATACTATATAGTAAAATAAAAAAAAAGTGTTCTTGCATGACACAAGTGAAGTAGTGAGTCTAGTACTTGTGTATACTTCCAAGTTCCAAGTATGCAAAATCATATTCTTTGAACTAATCGAATCTCAAAAAAAAAAAAAAAAAACGTTTATCAATGGTGGTAACTTTGCTTGATTTTTTGCATTTTTATCAAGAATTTCTTTTTTATTTTCCTGAATCCATGAGATTGTAAACAAATATAACGATTGACAATTTGACCACTTAATTACAAAGGGATTAATGTGTGAGGACTTTTTCCAAAAATGGAAAGAAAAAAAACAGTGAGATGAGGTATTCATTTCCAATTGAAATTTATTTATCTATTTCGTTTTACATTAACTGCATGACTATAAGCTACGCCATGTGTAGCTCATTTTTCATCACTAACCGACTGAAAACTAAATTAATAATACTTCCTCAGTCCCTCTCCCTCTTTTTTTTTTTTTTTTGGTTTCTACAGTAAAAGAGTCAAACTCTATCACTAAACAAAAAAATATATATATCAACAACATCATGTTTTAATAGTTCTATTAAATCAGTCAAATAATCCGTCACAAAATTAGTTTCCGTGAGATTTCAACTTCAACAATCCAATCTTAATTCCTCATTTTGACAATTTATCAACTGTAAAATTTCATTTCAACTGATATTAACTATTAAGTAGACTGCTAACAAAACTGAATAGACTTTGCCACGTTAAAAGTTGCATTTTCTGGAATCTCTGAACATCTGTCAAGAACCGCTCCCATGCAAAAAATAAATAAAACTAAAAAATAAAAATGCATTCCCTTTATAAATCACCTCCCATGGAATTCATTTTCTTTCACTTCATTTCTCAGTTGTAGCAAAACCATCTCCTGAAACAGAGTCCAAACTTCTTCATTTCCATTTCTGATTTCCCCCCACCAAAAAAAAAAAAAAATGGCTTTTTCTGCTTTCAAATTCTTATGGAGCTTGCTTCTATTGATGATGAATCTGTCCGATCCTCCTTCTTCTTCTTCTTCTTCTGGTTCATCATCCTCGTCATCAAATAACTGGATTCCTGATTTTTCCACCCCTGTTTTGCCTCCACCTCCATTTCCTTCTGCAGTGGATGAACTGGCAGAACATGAGGATTTGCTCTGGGAGATTTTCCTTTTGCTTCCAGTGAAAACTCTGATCCGTTTCAAATCCGTTTCCAAGAAATGGAATCGGATTATTTCCGATCACAAGTTCGGCATCCGCCATACTCGTCAAACTCCAAACCCGAATCCAACTAGCCTGGTAATGATCAGGAACAAATACATTGCCCTGCTCCCGCTTCAAGATGATCACCGGAATCGTCTTCAGAGGCTCCGGTTTCCGGCATTGAACTACTTCTCGCCCCCCAACTCCGACATTTCTCTGAGAACCATCACCATCTGCAACGGATTGGTTCTTGGTTTTTTAAGCTCTGTTTTTTCCCCTCGGAGAAATGCCTATTGTGTCACAAATATCGCCACCCGGAAATTCCTCCGGCTTCCGCCTCCGATACAAATCACGGGGAGCCAAATCCTTGGAATCACATTAGCATTTGACCCTTCAAAATCCCCGAATTTCACAGTCCTCTGTATCGGCCGGACGAACAGCTTGCCCATAAGTCCAGTCAAAATGGAAATATATTCGTCGGAAACAGGGGAATGGAAAGTTTGGGAAGGAAAGATTATCAACACAAGGCACGCCGTCAAAGTGTTCACCCGCGGGGTGCTGTGGAACAACACCATTAATTGGCTCACCCCAATAGGTAATTCCTTCTACTTCTCATTAGCTGATGAAACCATGAGAGTTTTGCCAATGCCGCCGGAATGCAGCGATGGAATGTACATTTGTAGAAGGATGATGTTCTTGGGGGAATCAAGAGGGTTTTTGCATTTACTCGATTTGGAAATCGATATTTCAAGTAACCCACCAATTCACGTTTATCAGATGAAGGAAAATCACAAAGGGTGGGTGTTGAAAAACAGAGTAAGCCTTGATCACATTGCCAGGATTTTCCCTGGAATGACTGGGCAAATCCCGTTGGCTGTTGTGGATAGTACTGGTTCTGATTCCGACGGGGCGGATCATCTGTTTGATTACTTCACTTACTCGGTGTTGACGGTGATTTGGGCGGAAGACGGCGAGAGTTTCGACCTGATTCTGATGATCCCGAGCCAGATCATTGCTTATAACACCAAGTCCGACACCGTGAGAGTGATTCTGAGGTTTCAGGATAATGTTCCGATGACCAACTTTAAGGGTTATGAAGTTCACCACTTCAATGACACCTTGGCTCCCATCCCCACCCCCACCCCCACCCCAGTTGAATTAGAGAATTGATTATGTTGTGCTGTTGTAATTTGCAGCCAAATTAAGCTGGGGATTAATAATAATAATAATAATATCTATAATAAAAGTATCCAGTCCTTTCTGGTTAAAAATTTTACCGCTTGTTTCTTTCATTTTCGATATACTCTTTTAACCAATTCAAATGTGGCATGGTTGAGAAGTTTTTGGCTGTTTGGTTAATCAGCAAATCGTTAATAATTGATTGGACTCACATTGGACTAATGTAGTTGCTAACATCACCTGAGATTTATTTGTGTTAATAATACTGACTAAAATTTTTGATACTTTTATTGTTAATTCTTCAGAGTATCATCTGAGATTTTTATGTTGTCATTCTCAGTTAATCCTATTAACGCTCCCAGGGTCGGAAGTCGGAACTCGGACGGGATGGCTGACTGGTGAAACGATGTCTTTTTATGCATAAACAGTAGTACAATGATTAGTCCTAAACGCGAATCTTAATAATGATTAAAAAAAAATTACACATATTTTCAATCAGTTCGTTGGCATCAAGTAACTTCGCCGTTATCTTCTAGCAGTCTACTACAATCAATATAATAATTACTACATCTCATCTCCTAGCTAAAACAGCTTCAAAGTTGGGAGGCTTGGAGCTTCACTTGGGTCTGGCTGAACTCTTCAAGCCTCCTCATAACTTTTTTCAGGAGTTTGGTGCAAACTTGAGGGGAAGTGCAAGGCCCGCACATGAAGTAAATGACATTGCCTAGTGGCCTCGTGTAAATGCCATCCCCGCGAAACTCCTTGACTAGGGAACTTGCGTACAGCGACGCATACCTACAGGTGATTGATAAGCATCATTAAGCAACAGTCTGACTGTATAATGGCAGAGCCATGCTCCGAGAATGTGTTTGTTTCAGCGAAAAGATCGTGTTCATAAGTACACGAAAGAACATTAATTTTTCTTTTAGACTGCTACTACACAAAAGAAAACAGAGGAGAGCATCAAAGAAGGGAACACTCTGAAGTCCGTAGAATTATACTTATTTAGCAGACAGGAGATAAAGTTCAAGAGTTCAAATTTGAGAAAATACCCAGTATTGCATCCTTCAGCTCGTAGTTCAACAGCAAAAAGAGTTCCTAAAGCAACCACCCTTTGGACTGCTGGATTCGAGGAAATCTGGAGAACCAATTCTGCGTCCCACAACTGTAAGGACAGTACTGGATTATAAATACAGATGTCAAAGCAACAATGCAATGACAGTATCAAACATTATGAAATACAAGTTATTTAAGCCATAAGATTGCCCCAAGTTTGAAGATCTATTGTTGAGCACTCTACACGTCTGATCCACCATTTTAGAATAACCACACACACATATCTACGGCAACATTGATTTCTCCTCTCCTAATGGGAGATGAAGTTATCCAGCCAATCAGTTCAAATATAACAGTGAACATAGCCTTCTAACAGCACCGCTTTTTGCTGCAATTCATGTTCTTAAAGGAAGGCGAATAGACCAAGTTCATGAGAGAGAGGCAAAAACAGTAGAGTAGCAAGAGAAACAATTCTGTCAAAAAGCATAAAAAACACCAAGTACCGATATGTTTCATCCCAACTAAAATTAACATTTAAAAGAAAAAATAAAATCCCAAGAGAAACAACCAACCAGATGATGGAGTAATTAACAAAGTTATAGATTCGAAAATGGAACAGAAATTATGAAGATAGCTAGTTTTCCCAATAATTATGGGTTCCCCACTGTCAAGGTTTAATTGAATATTACTAAATTACTAAAGGTACAAGATCAAAAACAAGCAAAAGCTAACCAGTTTGAAGTATTAATTCCATCGCTAAGTAAGAGAAGAAAAACAATGCAAGGGCAGAATGAATACCTCCCTAAGGAATTCGGCTCCAGGTGTTAGATTATTGTTCGTTTGGGAATTTTTAAACCATTTGATCGACTTACGAGCAGCAGAACATCCAATAGCATGAGCAGAATATGAGTGCCCATGCAAAAGGGCCTTGAGCTGCAGCCAGGAAAAGAAAGATGTAAATTCGAACGTCCACCAATCACCATGCTTTCAACAGAAACCAACACTGCACTTATTCATATCCACAACTCCATAACGATGAAGTGAAAACAAGTTCAAAAGGCAAGAGCAAAATCTAATATACATGCATTTAAAACGTACACAATCCGGACTAAAGAAGGAAAAAGATCAGGAAGTAAACTTACTAAATAAAATAAAACATATTTTAACTAAAACAGTGAAGGCCAAGCTGCAAGGAAGCTGTTTTCAAACTCAAATAAAACATACATGACGTAAAAATCCAGATGATTTCCTACACAACCTCTACCTCGAATTGTACAAAAGATAACCATGATTTAGAGTCAAGATGATTCATGAGAGTTAATACCTTTGAGTTACCAACAAATGCTTCAAATACAGACTCCGACGCTAAGGTTACAGCCAAGGGAACGACACCACCTGTCATTAGCTTTGCAAAGCAGCTTATATCTGGCTGACAGCAGAGGAGTTTGGCAGCAGACTGATGAAAGTAAGGGTAAAAATCGTTAAACAACCACAATGTCAAAGAAAAATGAACACATATAAATCTCTGACAAACCCACCTCGGCTCCGAGACGCCAGAATCCAGTAAAAACCTCATCAAATATAACAGGAATTTGTCGACGTTGACACTCTTTAACTAGTAGCCGCTGAAACAGGGGATCAACCATTTGCATACCACCAGCACCATGAATCACTACAATTCAACAAAATTTTGGTTATGCAACTACCATAAAATTTGAAGGAAAAGGAGGGGAAAGAAAAAAGGAAAAACAAAATAACTCAACTGAAAAATCCAAAACAAAGTGTGGTTACTAAGCTACCTTAAAAGTTACACCGATATGATTAATCCTCCCATATAACACGTATATTAATCTTAAAAGATTACAAAGGATGAAATTTACAACTTTCAATAGAAACTTCTGCAAGTTGTGCACACAATTGCATTCTGCATTTTGGGAATATTGATGCTATAAAGCTTAGGAGAAAATGCAATATTTCTTAGGAAGTTCAGTGTACCAATTTTTCTACGAAACATGTGCTACGTATATCTTTTCGTGGATGAACAAAATAACAGAAAATCCAAGATGAAGACTCTCTAACTTGGCTCTCGGAAAATAACTGAGACATGATGGTTCAAAAATGACCATCGCCTCCTTCTACATGTTCTTAACTATCCCATGAAGGCAATACAATCAACCAAAAGTAGAAAGCGAGAAGGTGAAAGAATCTAGGATCAATTCCCTAGGCTGGAGACTAAGGAAAAAAAAAGTAATATGGGTAACTAAATACGCATCTGTACACTGCATTAAACGCCGCCAAATCATACATTACTTGTTCAACAAAAACTACTGATCTGGGAACTAAGCATTATATTACCTGGTTCAATAATTAACGCTCCAATAAGGGCATTTGTCTCAGAACTAGTGGAAGATAGCTCTTTTGATATGTATGAATTGTATATGCCAGCAACATTTGAGTCATCACGACTCTTCTCGAAGATTTCATCCCGTAAGTTGAAAACTGCACCATTCAAACAAAACATAAATAGTTTTTGGTGGGAAAAAAAAAAAAAAAGCTTCCATAGGTATTACAAAATTTCACTTACGGCAGTCTTCAGTATTCAAATTGTCAACTTGAATCCTCTCAGGAAGCTGAAGTTTCCAAACACCGTCGCTAAGAAAAACCGTGGGGGGATCAAGGAAAAGACCTCTGCCAGAGTACCTACAAAATACATTGCTTAGTATGCCACCAATTCTAACCAAGTATGGGCTAATTCACGGCAAAAACCTATATGCTTATACATACACTTCAACTCCAACTCCCTTGGTCATATTCACAATCTCTTTGCGCTAATAACCGTCTTCTTTTTATAAATTTCTAAAAGGAATCATCATCAGTAATTCCAATTCCCCCCTTAATAATGTAAGATATGATTTTTAAGATATATATCCTTTCTAAACCAAACAGGTTCCAAAGCAATGCACTTCTTCTTTTGCTTTCTGTTGTGTTTCAGGAAAATCATGCAGCTCATATAGCTTTCCAATTCATTACCAAGATGTTCTGTACCAATTAAAAGAGAGAAATACAACGTACCAAGGTTGCTGATAAATGCCAGTATACGAGGATGGTGCCTGCGCTTCCATTGCACCAAGAGTATCACCGTGATAAGATCCGTTTAGAGCTAAAACCTATGAAAACCACCACCATTAAAACTGTCTAGCCTGTACCAAACATCAAGTTTACATGCATGCAAAGTTAAAGCAACTGATAATCAAAGTGCCACATTTCATGCTTTCAAACCAAAGATGATACAAAATTAAGAAAACAAGGATTTCGCATGTTCAAAAAGCCTATCAAGGTTATAAAACGCTGAGAAACACATAATCAAACCAAGACAGAGCAAAAGAGGCACTTGAAACAGACTCCAAAGAACCTCTGATATCAAAATGCGTGACACGTACCTACAACGTTCTTCATAAAACTAAGTTTAAAATGTTGAAAAGTTGGAGCAGTATTTGTTAATTTTAGAAAGCCATCTCAAATTCTTTACAGCAACATCACATATTCATATAGGCAACTACTTAATCTCTTCTACACATGAAAAGGAACTAGCTAGCTAATACCTTCAGATTAATAAATTGTTCGACAATGTCAGCCTTCACCAGGTCAAAATGGATTTTGCTATCAAGCAAGAACTTTCGAAATGCCATTTTAAGAGCAATTTCAACTGCAGTAGATCCATTATCAGAAAAGTACACTCTTGAAGCCCATCCTGATGACACATTTCAAGCAACAGGGTAAGAATATAACAGTCTGCAACTATGTGTGGTGAAAAAGGAGAAAATATCAGATATGGGTCAGGCATGAGTTGCAGGCATGTTCCACATTTTCATAGTTCTACAAGATGGTTTTCGAGATACTTAATCCTAACTAATCAAGAATAAAATACAAAAATTTATCAATGAATAAGAACATCCATTTTAGCATGAACCAGAACAAAAAAACATATATTTGAACTAGGATTAATTAAAAAAGTACATGATGTGATGTGAACAAAATGATTAATCATTCACTGACACCAAAATTTAAATTTTAATTAATTCTGATATGGAAATGAGCAGAATACTAACCTTTTCCTACCCCATCAAGCAGGAGTTCAGCAGATTCAAGAACTGGTTCATAGACATTCTCAGGAAACATTACATGCCCATAGCGAGCAGCAGTATAACCAATAGTCCTTGCAAGCTCAATCTGAAACCACCTAAAAACGGAAACGCAGAAAACAATCTTACATATTTGACTGCCCGTAACATAATACACAACATAAATTTCTCATCTGATTAACATTTTCATTCATACAAAAATGGAGGAAAAGAAGGCAACAGTCATATGATGTACTTTCTTCATGAAAACCAATGAGCAGATTGAATGAAAACTTTATCTGGCATTGTGGGTGAAGAGCCATAATACATGGGCTATGACCTAGAAGAAAACGAGAATTGGGCTTCATGTGAAGCCAAAAAATACCATCTCCTAGCAATAGAAAAAAGGAAATTTTGTAGGCAAATGAAATTGTTCCGCACTACCCTGAAGTCATACCAGTGAGACCTTTTAGCTCCGCTCATCATTTTAAACTAAGAAATTTATTCTCGAGCAATGAATGAATGCAGATAGAGACTAATTCCCTGAAAGAAATTGTATATTATTCTCCCAGATGTTTCTCTAGGTAAAGATTTTATATTTTAATTGTCCAAATTTCAAGAAAAAGCAATGTTTCGTTCATATGAAACTACTACCGGTGGTTGTGTTCTATCAGAAACTGTAACATGTAATTTCATTACTTTTAGGGCAAAACTTGAAAATGTGACCTCATTCATATAATTTTTTCCAGACTCCCAGTGCGATTCTTAATGGAAAATTATGAATATAGTCTATCCAAAATTTTCCTGATTTTCCCATACAAAAATACATAGAAGTTAGCCATCTAACAGCTCAGACACCACTGCAAGTCATGATGCAACCAATAGAAAATATATAAAAGACAGAACTTGACCTGCAAATTAGCATCTGGCCCTTGGGTCCACCAGCTTGCACAAGCGTCAAACTGCTCAGTAATGATATTTTTCTTGCTACCCTACAGGAAATATACCAAAATCAGCTCAATGCTTTTTTTAGTGAATCACATGCGAACACAAAAGTTTGAATCACCTTAAATTGAAGAAACGTCATCTGATGCTGTATTTTGTAAATTTTCGAACATCATTTTCACTATAGTAGCAAAGGACCGAAAATTGATACTTCATAGAAAATGGGAAGATATCCAACCTTGTAAATAGCAAAATTTTCACCACAACGTGAATCTATTACAGTAACATTTTCTTCAGGTACAAGCTCATGTTGAGTAAAAGGCCACCACAAGATATCACGACCCCTTTTTGGCATCTCCAATAATTTCTGTGTTCTCTCTTGAAATGCAGATAGCAACATTTCCTTGACAGAGTTAAAGACAGGTTGAGACTTTTCGAACCATTCGAGCAGATTGTCTGACATATCTTGTGGAACAGCAGGGAGGAGAATTACAGGGACCCTGTAGTTAGGCATGTCATTTGCTAGGTGTAAGAAAGTACAAGGAGGTTCTGGAGCAAGTTCTATTCAACAATGAACGTATGCCCAAAACCGCAGCAATAATGAGAGAAACAAAGATTATATGGGTAGTTTACAACTACAGTCAACCATAGAAAAAATGAGGTTCACAAGACATTAATAGAATCAACATTACCTATTCTGTAAATAAGAAGACAATGGTACCTCGTTCACGAGGCCATGATCTTCAAATATGACAGCAACAACATCATAACCGCGAAGTTTCAAACTCTCATAAGCTGAAATAGTCGCTGATATACCACCTAATCTTCCATCTCCGACCAAAATAGCCGGCAATCGGAAAGGCCTACCAAGAAACGAAAAATTAATGGGAACATCAGATTGATTTTCCAGAATTAAGCAAACACATCTAAAGCAATAAACCTTCAAAGAACAATCTCTTTGCGCAACTATTGCAACGCCAAATTACAATTCACAGACATTCACTCTCTGACTAAATTGAAAATCAAACAAGGAACCAAAATGACATGCAACAGGATTCAGCACGCACCGATACAAGTCGCACTGCAGGGTACCCGAGGGCCCTGGACTGGCAACGCCGCCAGCAGTCTCAACCACACACATTACATCCATATCAACATCTTCTCCAAACCCACTGTTGGTACCCAATCCTAAACCCTTCTTCAACATGTCCAATAATTCAGAGTCTTCAACTCTAGCCCCTTCTCTTTCCACAGCTAAATGAGGCGAAATGGGCTCCCTCCACCCATAAAATGTCTTACATATCAACTGAGAACGCACATACATTGTTTCGCCATCTTCAAGCCCCTGTACTTTCCTCTCTTCATACCACCCCAAATTCTCAAAGCTTCCAACTGGCCCACTTGCCCCAACTACCTCATTTCCGAAATTCTCTGAACGCTTCCCCAAAAGGGCTCTCGAGGCCGGAGCCGACGCGTTAAGAACATGATTAGAGGCGAAAAGGGAAACATGGGGACGATTTTGGAGGAAAAAATCAGTGAACTTTCGGTAAACGAAACGCGAATCGGAATCATCGGGGAACCCTGTTTGAACTGGCTTGAGATAGACAAATTTCTTGGCAGCGTTAGGTTTTTTGCTAATGGAGGGGTTGAGAAATGAAATGGAGAGACCTGCGGAGACGAGGGTTTTGCCAAGAGATGTGTTGGCAGCCCAGACGGTGTAAGCAGGGTGAGCTAATGAGTATTCAATTCCGGTGCTCGGAGGAGGCGGAGGCGGCGGCGGCGAGTCTGCCTGAGTCTGAAGGTGGCGGCGGTGGAGAAGGCAGAAAGTAGCGAAACGGCGGCGAGCTGGTGGGGGCTTAAAGAGGGTTTTGATTTGGTACATTGTGTCCGTTCACTCGTTGCCGGTGAGTAAGTGAACTGACTGAAGAAGAACGGTGATAGAATGTAATTCTAACCGGGAAGATTAATTACCATTTTTTATTTTTGACTTTTTTTTCTTAGGACATCTCCAATGCTCCCCTCTATTTTACTGTTTCTACGATAAAATCCCTTTATTTTACAGTTATAACAGTGTCACGAATCTCAACCATCCTTCTATATGATTCCTCTAAAAAAATATTACCATTACTCCCTCTGTCCCAATTCAATAGGCTACCTTACTATTTAAGGGTGTCCCACTAAATAGGCTGGTTTCCTTTTTAAGATGTGTTTTTTCTAATAAAATTCCAAATGTATCCTTAATTTAATTAATCACCTACCCATCATTGATATTTTTATAAGGGTATTTTAAGAAGATAAAGGTAAAAATGGTTAGTTAAGTTAGTTTTATTAATCTGTGTGAAAAATACTACAAGCCTATTGAATTGGGACGGAGGGAGTATATTTTTTTCTAATTTATTAAATCTAATAAATAGTTTTTATAATTAATAATTTGATACATTTTACAAGTAAAAAGAATATATGTATTAATATTATAATTAGATTAGTCATTTAATTAAAGTTTTCAAATAATTTAATTTACGATTTACAAACAAAATTTTTAGTTTGTGAAACTCTAAATAATTTAATGTAAAACACTTGTATTCTATTAAAATAAACATACATTACAAATATGGAATTTAAAGCATTAACTTAAAAAAAACACACATAAACATGAAAAATGCATTGCGAAGCTTAATCTTGAGAAGAACTCTAATAACACTAATTATTGCTTTGACAATAGTCATCCCACAAATACTCAATTAATGCATCTCGAAGTTGAAAGTTAGCATTTCAATCCTTTATTTTTCTGTGACGTGCTAAAAATTGCTGAAAATAATCATCATCACGTGGCACGGGTGTAACTGTTGAAGCCCCAAATTTCACATCATCTCTAATTGGTGCATTGAGATTACGTTCATCTTCAATTATCATATTGTGCAAATAATACATGTCGTCCTTAATCCTTATATCATTCAAGACTTTTTTTTCCAGAAACGCACGGGTCCGGTGACTATTGTAAATCTTTTCTATAAAACTCCAAATGTACACTCAACATTTTTTCTACATGTCTCTTGTTTTATTTTAAAAATATTGTTGTTTTGGATTTGATGGTGCAACAAAAGATTGAACAATGGTAGCCCATTTCGGATATTTACTATCTGCTAAATAGTATCCTGTATCGTATTGCTTACCTCAAATAGTATAATTAGCTGGAGGAGCGATACCTTGGGTAAGAATAGAAAATAAAATGAAATGATTCTAACATATTAATATCATTATTTGTACCGGTCATACCAAAATATGCGTGTCATATCCACAAATCATATCATAGTCTACAACAGCTTCTAAAATGATAGTTGGTTATCCAGAATGTCCATTGTATTGGTCCGTCCCACCTTGTAGGACAAGCTTCTCATTTCCAGTGCATATAGTCCAAACTACTCAACATTCTCAGGAAACCACGTTTCTCACCAATGTGAAGCAATCTAGCAATATCAGCAGCATTTGGTGATCTTAGGTATTGTGCACCGTAAATTTCAATAATAGCTCGGCAAAATCTCTTTAAGAATTCTTGTGCTTTTGATTCAGCAAGTTTAAGATATTCATCAAGTTGATCTCCTGGACCGCCATAAACCATCTGACAAATGGTTGCTGTTACTTTTATATTTGTTGAAAGGCCAGGTCTGCCAATAGTATCCTTGTGTTGTTGGAAATAAACATCATGGTTCTTCACCGTGTCATGAATACGCCTGAAAAGACTAATCGACATTCAAAACCTTCGGCGAAATGTTTCTGCATCGTAACTTGGATTACTACTTGATGAAACTCTTGTCTCACATCTGTATTGGGAGTGATTTTGTATCAATATATAAGATCCATGGATTACTCCTCTCATTGTCAATTGGTTTTGAAGTGGAATCCCATGGGCTTTTATATGGTATCAGAGCGGGTCAGGCCCAATATTATAATAGGTGATCGGACTGATCTAAGTCCATGCCTACTGGGCCAAAAGCGATCGGACTAACCCATAAAAATATCGAGTGATCTAGTCCGTGCCCGTTGGGCCTGAGGGGGAGTAATGAAACTCTTGTCCTACATCGGTGTTGGAAATGACTTTGTATCAATATATAAGATCCATGGATTACTCCCTTTATTGCCAATTGGTTTTGAGGTGCAACCTGATGGGCTTTTATACTACTAAAGTAATCTTAAACAAAGTTTGATTGGCCCCTTCTCGACCTCGATGGACTACTTTGCGGCCTAGAACAGAACCACCCTAAGTCGATTGACTACTTTCTGCTGAAAGGGTATATGCTAACACAATATTGTTAGTTTGGATTACATAAGCAATTGCTAATGTAAAATTATTTTCAAAAAGAGGAAAATTCAAATTCTATTAGTTTTAATTGAATTCTTCTCATATGAATCATAATCATAAGAAGGAAGATACTCTTTTTTTTTTTTTTGGTCAATGGCTACTTACATTACTTCTCAAAAAACAACATTCTAAATCTATAAATGGCTTCCATCTCTTGATGGGTCCGTTTTGGATTCGCGGTATAATCAGAAAGCTAACATTTTTCCCTGGCCTAACTATAACAATTTGACCACGAAACAAAATTTGGTTTGCCTGTACAATTTTTGTTCTTGTTTCCTAACAGCTCAAGTTTCACTGGATTTCTATAGGGGACCAAAGTTCCAGAACTTCTTTCAAGTTACTGTCATTGACATAATTGCAGTTTGCAGTTTTGATATCAGAACCTTAACATTGCCACTGTCAACTAAAGCAGAAATTTGCAGCAAAATCTATAGATCTGTCACTTAATTTTCCTCTCCTGCATTCTTGAATTTTTCCAGCAACAATTTTCGTATGGTCTTCCTCAGATGTGAAGGATCTGCCAGGTTGAACCAGTGCCTTCCAAACTTTTTCAAATTGTTTATAATGAATAGTATAGAGGAAATTTCTCTATTCATTTAAAGAAAAATAGAGGAAATTTAAAAAACTCTAATTTGATAAATAGTTGTTTAATGTTTCGGGTTGTATGATATATAGGTTGTTATTTATATACATGAATGTGCTTTATTCATTAAAGTGGGGAAAGAAAAAAACAACAACAACAGTACATGCATACTGCAAAACTGGATTTGAAAAGACCGGACTTTACTGGCTTAAATAGAAAGAAAAAAACAAAAAAAAAGAACAACATCACATACATACTACAAAGCTGAATTTGAAAAGACCGGACTTTGTATGCTTAAATGAAAAGAAAAAAAAAAGAGCACATGCATACTGATCGGATTGTTTACTTAAATGGGAAAGAAAAAAAATGAAGAAAGATCACATGTATAATGCAAAAAATTTAACTGACATGACCGAACAATGGTTAAATGGACAAAATAAAAATGAAAAAAAGTATGAATAGACAAAGAAACAAAGTCTGGTAGAAAAGACCGAACAATGACAAAATGGACAAAAGAAAAAAAGCATGAATGGACAAAAAAATAATGCTTTAGTTGACAAAACGGGACATGTATGTGAAGAGAAAATGACAAAGAATATACACCAATCAGCCAAGTTAATTTTTTTTCAAAAAACGAAAAATATAATGAATGGACAAAACAACAAAATAAAGTTTTAGTTGACAAAACGGGACATATATGTGAAGAGAAAAGGACAAAAGTCAAATTAATTTTAAACAAGAAAAGTTCTTATTAAGTATAAAATTTTGTTAATAAATACCATAACGATCATTCAAGTATAGCAATCAGTTTTTCTTTAACAATTTTGTTTCCTTTCGTCTTTTTCTACTCTAAAAAACATCTTCGCATCTAAGTCCCAAAAATTAAAAATGGCATCCAGTAAAAAGGGGACTAATTTCTCAAATGCTGAAGATGTTCTTCTTGTGACATATTATATAAATGTTTCACAAAATCCAATATCTTCAAATAATCAACATGGAGATACGTTCTGGAAGAGAATTACTTTTGACTATAATACAAACAAAAAAAAATGGCCAGAATGATCAGAAAAATCTTGTGAATCTCGCTACCAAACGATTGAAACGATTGTTCGAAAGTTCAATGTATGTTTAAAACAAGTCGAGCATCTCAACCCTAGCGGGACACAAATCGAAGATCGAGTAAATATCATTTAAATATTTTATTTTGGTTGCAGCTTAAATATGAGAGAAAATATGATTTTATGTATACATTTTTAAAATATAATTTTGTAGATGCCTCTAGCAGAGTTATTTGATGAAGATGGAAAGTATAAACAAGGGTTCAAGTTTGAACATGTATTCCACTTGCTGCAAGATTTTGGAAAATTTGATGACCATACTCCCCAACAAAGAGATGACTCGCAGGATTATGTTATGATTAATGAATTATCGGAGTCTGAAAATCCGCATTATGCATAATCAACAGTTGAATCTCCCATATTGTCATCTTTTGATCCTCAACTGAGTGGCGGTAGTAGTAGTGCTGGCAGAACATCCTCTAAATGGCTTATGGGAGTGAAGAAAGCCAAATTGAAGAAAAAATCAGAAGACCATATAAATAAGGTATTGATTGATTTAACTGCTAAAAGTGATGCTATTGTTGATTTGCTAATGAAGCAGGATGAACGCCAAAATGCTCAACTTCAACTTCAAAAAAAATCATCACGGCTAGCACAAGAGAAAGAGGATAGAGTTTCAATGACAGATTTGAATTCCATTCCGAATCCAATGGTTCGTGCGCTTTGGGAGAGTAAACAATTGCAAATTTTTTACAAAGAAGGAATTTTTCCCAACAACAATCTCATGCACCGTCATCATCTAACATGGGACAATTTGGATTTCTTAACAATATCGGGCATGCCAGAGAGAATTAAGGTGATTATTATGGATAATAATGATGATTGTTAGATAATATGGGGTGTCTTCATCAACCTTATTTAGTGTTTGTTTCCTAATTGTTGTACTGTTTGTTCGTGTGCTTGTGAACCCGTATTTCTCATATTTTTGCATTATGTACTTTTTATTTTGTACTCCATTATCGTAATATTTAATTTAAGTGAGTTGGCATATTTCATGAGTTTTGTTGCTCAGTATATATTTTAAGTATTTAAAATTGTACAATTGTTTTTTTTAAAAAAAAAAAAATTTGCTGGCCAAACCTAATAAAATGGTGGACAAACTAAATAAGATTTGATATAATTCGGATAAGGAAAAGGGTGTACAAAATCAATCCGATAGCTAATTTTACGATAAAATCCAAACAAAAGGCTAAGATTAAGATAAGATGTTTCAAAACATTTTTATAAATAAACATGACGTATGCTTATACTTCTCACCGAATTCAAACAGTTTACGTCATACAAAAATTCTCCTTTTTGTTACTCAAAGAAAAGATGGCTGGTGCATGATCATTTAAGTTTAGTCCGGAAGAAGATGATCTTCCGTGCAGGATAATTATACATGTCCTGGAAAATCCAAATGGGGCCTATTAAGAGCGAGTAGAGACATAGTATAACTTGTCAAAACTAGCAGAATGGGATAGGCCACGTAGCAGAAGGTCAATAGAATCACGGTGGAGATTGATAATGACAGCAGTCCCGGAGGTTAATTGCATGCCTGAAACAAGTTGAAAATTCGTATATCCGAGTGGTATATCACCACTACATGTTGTAAGTACATAATGAGTATTTAAAATATAATTTTGTAAATTTATTATAAACTTATAACTAAATATACATACATTAATTATTGGAATGCATATGATTCTTGCGAAGATGAAGGACGATGCCAAATTTAGAAATGGATTCAAGTTTAATCATGTTTGGGACACCCTTAAGGATTACGAAAAATTTAAGTCTGAATGAAGATTATATCATTATGATCTATTAATAATAAAAACTATTGAGTGAATGGTTGATTTTTTCAGTCTTATTAGTGTTTATTTCTTAAATAATTATAATTGTTCAAATGCTTGTTCGTATGTGTTTGAACTTTTATTTTCTATATTTTCCATATTATGTAATATTAATCTTTAGTGTATTGTTGAAGTTTTAATTTTCAGTGAGTTAGAATTTATTATGTTTAAAGTTTATCAATATTTATTTTATGCTTGTGTAATTGTATAATTTACGATTCTTGCTAGGGCATCTACCGTAATGGTTGAATTGCAATATAATGTCAGAAAAAAATTGGAGCAACCATTGGAGGTAATATAATCTTGTCAGAAGTGTAAGAAATTTTCAACCGGTGAATCTGACAAATAAGTGGGGTTACTGGAGTGCCCACCACATTGCAGCGTCCCCCATTCTTTTTCATTTGTTCTTTTGTGCATTTGTGTTTTGCACGGAATTTTTTATGTTTCTGTTTTTTTTTTTTTGGTTAGTACTGTTTTTATTTTCAGAATAGATGAAAAAAAAATTTCCTTCCTACCATTAGTCATTTTATGACCATTGAGAAAGTATGAATAATTTAGTTGTTTGATTATTGTTTTTTCAGTATAGCTTTTTTATATTCTTGTATTATTTAATTATATTTTTTAGATTGAAAATAAAATTTCATATAAATGTTACTATTTTTTTAAAAGACAAAGTATTAACAGTAGAATAGTTGTAGAATAATAATAGTGGGATAGTTGTGGGTCCAAAATTATATGAGTAGTGAGTGCAAAATTATTGTAGGAAAAAAGTGTGTAAAATGAGAGTATAGTGGAATGCTGACGTGGCTGTGAAAACTTGTGTTGAATTATATGAGTTATGGTAGATGCTTTTAGTTTAAAACTCTATTTTATAATAATTATCTGATTACGAAAATAAAATTTTTATTTTAATTTAACTATTATACATAATTAAACACAAAAGAATCATATATAAGTAGGTTATTACAATAATTAATTTCAATGATCATCAAATAAACATATAATAATTATATATAGCATACGACAATTACTTAAAACTATACTACTAAATTTATGTTAGGCCCAGGTCGGCTAATCAACCCAAATAAAACAAAAAAAAGCCCAAAACTATCTAACCTAAGCCCAAACTTTAGCCCCACAAACTAATAAAAAAATGAAAAAATAAATAAATGGGGACTGGAACCCCACCCGCCACCAAAGTAGCGGGTGAACAGTGCTCTAGGACATATCCAGGAGCCCGGAGCGCTACAGAGGGATGGCGGAGCAGAGCCATTAAAATATAGAGGTCCTTGGAAAGCTCCCTCCGTCATTTTAACCGGCCCCTTTTTATTTAGAGGGCCAGTTGGAGACGCCCGTACAATTAGGGGTGTCAGTTAGTCGGGTCAACCCAAAAACCCGTCCGACCCGAATCAAGTTCGGGGTTTCGGATCGGATTTTTAAAGTATCGGGCGGATAATCGGTTCTACCCGAAAAATATAGTCATTGTTCGGTGCGGGTTTGGGTAATATCTATTTTGTTCGAGCCCTGCCCGAAAACTCGAACATATATTTTAAAACATTTAATATTACCAATCCAAGATTCCTTTGTCTCTATTCTTCTCCAATTTTTTTTTTCTCTCCGCCGCACACCGCCAGTTCTCTTCTCCAAAATTTTTTCTCTCCCCCTCTCGTCATCTTCTCCATCTCCATCATCTTCCAGACCTCAACTATTCAGCCCCACCTCACATCTTCCTCCATTGTTTATTCTCTCCACCTTCTTCATCTTCTAATCTCCCAATTTTTTTGAAAAGACGTTGGCCTCCACCATCCGTGTCGATTCAAATTGACACCATCAGCGCCCCCATTTTTTTTTTTCATATCTGGTTTCTTGTTAGTTTGGTGTTGGATATAGAATCCTTGGTTTGGTGTTGTAATAATATGTACGGCATGAATCTGCATATATAGGCTATTTTGAATTCTATAGAATCTGGGATTGGAATGGATCTGCCTTTTCATTTGCCTCTCGTCATCTTCTCCATCTGCCCTTTTTTTTTATCTAAAAAAAAAAAGTAGGGTTGTTGCATTAATTTGGTTGAACCGAAACCCGATTATATATTCGGTCAGTTCGGTTCGGTGTAACAGATTTTACGGTTCAGTTTCGACGGTTCCTCTAAAAGAAAAAATCCGATTAAACCGAACCGAACTTTACCTAAACCGACCAAACCGCCCGAATTGACAGCCCTACGTACAATAAAACCCCTCTATTTTACAGGTTCAACAGTGTTATGAACTTCAACCCATTCTTTCTATATAATCCTCTCTAAAAGAATATTCTTGGTATATTCTTTTCTAATTTAATAAATAAATAAATAGTAAAATGTTATGAGTTAACCAATGCATTCCTTAATTCACAATGTGCATCCATGTTCCTAATCTGTTTATATCGAGCAATAAATTATTGAAATCAAACATGTTTCCTTGGTACCCGAACTACATTTGCCTCCCGAACCACCCATCTTTCTGTAATTAGTTCATTAAGATCGGATTCATCTTCCACTATCATATTATGCATAATAATACGGACGGTCATAATATCATGCAACACTTCTTTATCCCAAAAACGAACTGGAGTTCCACCAATTGAAAATTGAGATTGAAGAACTCCGAATGGACGTTCTACGTCTTCTCCACACGGTTCTTGTTTCTCAGCAAAATATTTTGTCATATTGATATTTGAGTTTTGAATTGTTTGCAAAATAGTCGACTACATTAGATAAATAACATCAGCTGAATAATAACCCACATTATAGACTATTTACATTGGATAATATAATTGGCATGAGATGCAATACCTTGAGCAAGATTATAAAATAAACATGATAATTCTAAATTTTTAATGTCATTATTTATACCTGGCATCCAAAAAAAAGCATGCCAAAACCATAGACTATAATCGGCTATAACTTCAAGTATGACGGTTGGTGATCCAAAACGTCCATCATATTGTCATGCCTAAGCTCTTGGACAATTTTCCACCTCCAATGTACATAATCAAGACTAGCTAACATGCCAGGAAAACACATTGTTCACCAATATAAAGTAAAATAGCAATGTCATTAACTGTTGGTCATCTAAGGTACTGCTATGCAAAAATGTCGACAATAGCACGACAAAACATCTTATAGCATTCAATTGCAGTTAACTCTCCAATTTTAATGTATTCATTTGTAGCATCTGCGGATGAACCGTATGCTAACGTTCAGATAGCTATAGTTGTTTTCTATAGACTTGATAATCCAAGTTTGCCAGTTGCATCGATTCGTTGTTCAAAATAACTGTCATGAGTTTTAACAGCATCAATAATACGAACAAATAAATCTCGAGACATACAAAACCGCCGCCGAAATTTATATGGAGGGTATCGTGGATGCTCAGGGAAATAATCGTCGACCAGCCTATGATGTGCAACTTCACGATTACGGTCGATAGCTATGTGTCCCGCAATAGATCCACGTTGATTATGTTGGTTGCTTCGATGGTTGAGCAATGTAACTGCCAAGTTATTTTTCTGTATAACGTGGCTTATGATGTCATCTTCTTGAATTAAATTTTCATTTGAAGATGATGATGATGAAAATGTTTTATGAGATATTGGAAGGAAGTCCATTTGTTTTTTCATAAAAGAAAAATATTATGAAAAAGAAAGATGGACAAGAAATTTTGATGCACATATGGGACTAGAAAGAACGTTTTTATATATATTTTTAATGTGATATGAGATAAGACGATAATCAAATAAACGGTTGATATAGTAAAGAAATCCAATCGAACGATTCAGACAAGATAATATTAAAGATAATTTTTTAAAATATTTTTTAAATATATGTCTTGTCCATAAATTTTGACTATAGTACTAAAATGATTGGTACCAAAACCGATTCATATCGAGATAAAAAGGAATGGTACGTTCAGTTTTTTTTTTTTGTTTTTGTTTTTTTCGGTTGGGAACTTTAAGATGACTAACTTCCAAAATATGCATGCATTTAGAAATATTTAAATTCATTTGAACTATAGTCAAATTATGCTTCCGCAGAAGATAAAAAGGAATGACATGTTCAAATTTTTTATTTAATTTTTTGTTGAGAACTTTAAGATGGCTAACTTTCAAATATGCATGCATTCAGAAATATTTAAAATTCATTTAGACTATAGTGATAGTATACTTATGCAGAAGATAAAAATGAATGACATATTTAGATTTTTTAGTTTCTTTTTTGTTGAAAACTTTAAGGTGGCTAACTTCCAAAATATGCATGCATTCCAGAAATATTTAAATTCATTTGACTATAGTGAAAGTATGGTTCTGCAGAAGATAAAAAAGAATGACATGTTTAGATTATTTATTTAAATTTGGTTGAGAACTTTAAAATAACTAAAAGAAATTAGCACGATAAGTTTATTTTATTTTTTTGAAAATTTTAAAAGAATGAAACAATAATAACAATCAATAGTAAAATAATTTAAGACAAATCAACGTTAATACATTTTCAATTTGTATTTGTGCCATCCGTGGGGATGGTTTAAATCACTGTAACAGTCATTAAAACACCAAATTCGTTATTACTTGTTAGTTATTTCCTGCTTTTTATGAACTGTTCTGGTCGTAAGGCAACTGACAAACTACTTACAATAATACTGTTGTTTTTAAAATCTAAATTGGATGGTATTTTGAGTTTCCATAAATTTTTTTTTGGGTAAATAAACATGCCCAGAGACTACTGCCTTAGTTATTACATACATTTGAGCATCTATAATCATGCTTTAGCAACACTGAGATAAAACTAGGGGTGACATAAAAAAACCCCTATTTACATTGAGCGTTTCCATTAGCTATCGCATCAGCTCAAGAGTTTCCATAATTTCCAATCCTAAGTCCTACCTCTCATGACATTTTACTGTTTATTTATCCCTTTTTACCCTATTAAAGTAGAAAACAGGATGCTGATGTGGCATTTTCTTATTAAAATGTTTTGGCTCCAAATGCACCATATTGCATTAATCATTCTGCCACGTGTCACCTCCTTTTAAAAATAAAAAATATATTTACAATATTAATGAAGAGATCAGATGGTCACGTTCATTCAAATTTTGAATTTGACATTGTATGAAATTTTCCTTCTCCATTTATTTAGGATTTCCGAAAAATTAATTTCTGGTCAATCAATTATCTTCATCAAAAACTAAATTCATTCCTAATCAGTTTTGATTATTTACATATCGATTTATTAGGTGGGACGCCCCCGAGCATTTGCCCGGGACAAGCATCTAGTTTATTATTATTATTATAAAAAAATCTTAAGTGTGGCCGTCACAAAGTAAATTTGGTAGTATCTTTAATTTTTTTTATCCCGACACAACATCTTATTTCATTTTTCATAACAACTACAGTATATATACAACATTGGAGTTGGGAGGATTTAAAAAAAAATTGGAGATTAGTTGTCTATTCTTATTTCCATCTTATAAAATAGAACAAACACAGACAAAAGCAAGACACCAAACCTTAATTAGCGAACTAGTATCCTAGGCGAATCAACAAATGGAAATGATGATCACAAAATTGACAACAAGGTCAGAAAAACGCCATCAAAACTCAAAACCAAGAAAGAAATAAAGCAGAGTTCTTGATCATGTCAAATGCTGCTCATAATTATCCAAAATCCTAAATGGATTAACACAATCATCACCCAAAATTTTTTCCCAGAAACAGAAATTTGTTTTGGAAAGATAATCCAGAAACAAAAAAATCTAAAAGTATAACTAATACAAACGGTTATAAAACATGTCTGGCTCAGGAAGATCAACATATCGTTCGGAAAAATCGCCCCTTTTAAAGCCTCGTCAAGACGACCACCACCACAATCACCGGCACTCTTCCAATTCCGTCAATCCGGCGGTTGAAATGACGACCCCTCCTCCGCCTCGCCGTCCCATTTATCTCGGCGTCGACGTTGGCACCGGCAGCGCTCGTGCAGGTTCTTCTCTCAGTCCTTCCTTTCTCCCGCCCCTTACTGTTGTCTCTTTCGCCTGTGTTATGAGTTTCTTATTGTTTATGTGTCTGTATATGGTTGGAGGCTGGAGTTCAATTGATTACTTTACTTCTTCTAATTGAACGTTTTGATGGGTTCTGCTATTGTCATCTGTTTTTGTGATGTTGGACGGGTTCAGTGACTATGGCTTGAAATGGGATTTTGATGACATGCAATTTCGCCGTGTTCTATTCTTGAGAGTTGGTTGCTTTAACCTTTCCATTTTTTACGTATGAGCTCATTGCATTCGTCTGTTAGTCTCAGACATATTAGCTTCAATAGTAGTTGATTGAATAGTACTTTTAGTATATTGCCATTTCTAGTAGTCATTAAGTTTAAAATCTTGCCTTGGGGATATTTGTAATGTAGTCGAACCAGTATTTGAATCTGTACTTCTTAGTTGTTTCTTATAGTTTGAGTTAATTAGTTCACGGATAAGGTTACCGGTATACTGAATTTCTCAACTAGAATCAGCAAACCTTTTGGTTAAAATTGTACCATACGTCCTGAAGTTGACCATCTCTTTGGGCATCGATCTGATTGAACTGATGTTCCTCCATTGGATGCACTAAATGACTGTACAGACTTATTTTTTGTTAGAATTAACTTTTGAGGTGTTGTGCACAGAAAGCTGGAATTATTGATATGAATGTCTTGGGTTCTTATAAATGGTGTAATAGTTATCTTTGCCTTCAGATTTTGTGACAGTCAATCAATCTCTTTTGTCATAGGTCTCTTTGATGAGCATGGAAAACTCCTAGGCTGTTCCAGTAGTCCTATTCAGATTTGGAAAGAAGGTGATTGCATCGAGGTAAATTAAGTGCCAGTTATTAGTACGACTAAAGTCTTGAACTTGTTGATTTCAATATGTTTGAGCATGTAATCTAATTGTGTAAAAAATGTTACTGTTGCTCTCTCTCCCTCTCTCTCACACACACATACGCGTGTGATGATTCAATTGGTTCAGGTGGAGAAAAAATATTCAAATATTGTAGTATTTACCTTTAGCTTTATTGTTTGGTTTTGATGTGTTTTCCTAACTGTTTGGGTCCAGCAATCTTCAACTGATATATGGCTGGCAGTCTGCACTGCTGTAAAAGCGGCTTGCTCCCTTGCAAATATTGGTGGAGAAGAAGTAACGAGTCTTGGATTTGCTGCTACTTGTTCCCTTGGTTTGCTCCCTTTGACTATTTCTATAACATGAAAAAAACTCAGCACATGAAGTTTCGCAGCTTTAAATTCCCATGAAGGCATTCTTGTTGTATAAGCTGAATGGAGTAATCTCGAAATGCAGTTGCGGTCGATTCTGATGGAGAACCTGTATCAGTTTCTTGGAGTGGCGATGCTAGGAGGAATATCATTGTCTGGATGGACCATAGAGCAGTAAAACAGGCTGAAAGGATAAATTCCTCTAATTCTCCTGTGTTGCAGTATTGTGGCGGTGCGGTTTCCCCTGAGATGGAACCACCAAAGGTATATCGCAACTGCAGAGTAAAGATTTTTTTCTCTTATACACACTTTGTCATGTTCCTTAAAAATAGCAATCCAAGATAAACAGATTCCTGGTTCGCTAAATTTAAGCTTGTATATGGCTGGTCAAGCACGCTTTACGTTCTACTCTTTATCTCTTTCGCATCATATTGTATATGCTGTGGACATGAACTATTTGCAGCTTTTGTGGGTGAAAGAAAATCTACAAGAGTCTTGGTCTATGGCATTTAGGTGGATGGACCTGAGTGATTGGCTCTCCTACAAGTAACGAACCTTATGTCATCATGCGTTACACTTCATTTTCTTTTTCCCTTCTTTTTTTTGAGCTCTCTAAAATTCAACCGTTATTCTGTTAGGGCTACAGGAGATGATACTCGAAGCTTGTGCACCACAGTATGCAAGTGGACATACCTAGGTCATGCACACATGCATCAAACCTCTGAAAAAGATTCTCGCGGCATGGAAGCTTGTGGCTGGGATGATGATTTTTGGGAGGAAATTGGGTTGGGTGATCTTGTTGATGGCCATCATGCTAAGATAGGTATGATTGGAAGTTTTCTTTGAAGTGCCTCATGATGTAATATTCAGAAATATTGTTGTTCTGTGTCCTGATATGATGTGATTTCCTGTACATGACTGAGTGTTCTTTTCTGTTTTAATTTTACCAGATTTATAGTCTTCCCTGATTCCACGATTCCATTTTTTTCGTTTTGGAAGGAGAATAAGTAAAAAGTTATCATGTTTCCTTGGATGAACAGTAACTAAAATGCATTGCTTTCCATGCAGAGAGCACCTTTTCAGCAGCCTAACTTCTTTCAGATTTAGGGCATCTTTGTGATTATCATTGTCAGTAGAAAAAGAGTTCCAAAGGATGGCTAGTGATCATCGAGCCCAGCAATTTCTTTTCCATTGTGGGAACCAATTATTTTGGGTTTTTATGAGCTATTAAGTTAGTTAACTTGAATTTTTCGGATAAAAAAAGTGCAATTATAGTTGTCAGAATAAGAGAGCATGGATTGGGTTTTTTTTTCTTCTTAATTTTATTTTTCTACACTTGTTTGCTTCTTAAGTTGAATCCATCAAGAAAAGTTGACAAGAATGAAAGAATCAGTTTTATGAACGTTTTCTTGCTTTTGTATTTTTGTGATCTTATTTGATCTTTTGACTTTCTTTCTATGCGAACGGCATCTTATATATTTCCTTGTTCTCTCTTCAACTTAGTACCTCAACGAAATGTCAAAGTTAAGTTGTCAACTAGCATTCAGTTACTGAGTTAATGCACATCATCTTTTGTGCTCTAGAATTTTTGCTGCTCTCTAAAATCAGTTTCTTCTATACAGGGCGAAGTGTAGCTTTCCCTGGCCATGCGCTTGGATCAGGTTTAACTCCAGATTCAGCAAAGGCAAGAGGTTTTGGTTACAAAATATCAAGTGCTTCTTTTCCATTGTTAGATTAACATAAGGATGCTAACAACAATGTCCTGTGTCCAGGAATTGGGTCTTTTGGCTGGTACACCAGTTGGTACTTCCTTGATAGATGCTCATGCTGGTGGTGTAGGAGTCATGGAGAGCAAGCCTCCTTCAGATTCTACCGCAAATGGTTCTTTTTCAAATTTTGTAAATAGTGCGAGTGAATATCCCTGTTCAATTTCTGGTAACTGATTGACTGCAGTTTGTGTTTGTAGATGATGAGGAAGTTATATGTCGTCGCATGGTGTTAGTGTGTGGAACTTCCACCTGCCATATGGCTGTATCGCGTTCCAAGTTATTTATTCCTGGAGTCTGGGGACCATTTTGGTCTGGTACGGTAATGTTCTATAATTTTGCGGAACTGAGTTCCATTCTTTTTCACTTGATGAATCTTCAATGACTACAACAAAAATGTGGAATTTGTCTAATTGTCACGAGGCTGACAAGTAGAAAACTAAAATTTGTAATATACTTCTTAATTGTAAAATACTTGCACAAATACAATTTTATGGTTGCTTGAACCCAATTTGTCTAAGCCTCTTGAATGCGAGACATGTAACCTGGTCATTTTTATCTCTGTTTGATCATCAAGTATTTCATTAAGGCCAATTAAGCCGAGAGCCCTTTCTTGTTATGCATTTTGGTTATTTTGAGAATTGCAACTTAAGTTATTTTAAGTTTTGAGTTTTAAATGGTGATTTATTTGCTTCTACTTATTTCTTTTGGAAGTTAAATTCTTTGGTGCATATCAAATAGTTTAACATTACTATTTTGTTTGCAGCTATGGTGCCAGAATACTGGCTAACTGAGGGTGGTCAGAGTGCCACGGGAGCATTGCTTGATTATGTAATTGAGAATCATGTTGCTTCTCCTCACCTAGCAAATACTGCTGCTTCTCGAAGTAAGTGAATTTGTGAGCCATGTCATTCCGTGTGTTTTGAGTGGATTTTCCTCAGCCAAGTGTACCTTGTAGGGATCTCCATTTTCACTCTGTTAAACGAGATATTGGAAACAATGAGGCAAGAACAGGGGTCTCCATTTCTTGCTGCTTTAACTAATGATATGCATGTACTTCCTGACTTTCATGGTAACAGGTAACCATTAAACTTTATTATTATTACTATTAATATTATTTTAAATTGCAGCATATTTGCCATTTGTTAGGAAACATGTACTGACCTTTTAGTTCAGATCTCCTGTCGCAGACCCAAAATCTAAAGGGATGTTATGTGGCTTAACTCTTGACACAAGTGATAAACAGCTTGCAGTTCTGTACCTTGCCACAGTACAAGGCATTGCGTATGGTACCCGGCACATCGTAGAGCACTGCAATGCCAATGGGCACAGAGTAAGATTGCATTTATTACTGAAGAAGAAATGTGAATGCCTGTTATTCAGAATTTCCTTAAGAGTCTGAGCTTTCATTTTATATTGCTTTTAGTGATCTCTCTTGGCCTAAGTGAAGCCAGAGCCGATGAATGGAATGAATATCATACAGCATATTTCCAACTTTTATATGTAATATTCGATATCCTTAGCCTCTTTCCACAACCCTTCCCCAAAAGAAACAGAAAGAAAAGACAAGGCCCACAGTACCATGGAAGAGATGCATAGAGGTCCACTTAGATGAGACGCCACTGTTTTTGGATTTTTTTGGCTTCTTAATCTTGCTTTTCAGAATGATTACAGTTTTGTTTGGCATTGACTCAAACTTAAGTTTCTTTTATGCTGTGAAATTTTTAAAAAGATAATGAAGGGACCTGAAGATTACGTTGAGTGACTTTTCACGGTGGTATTTGTATTGTTTGGATGGTGTTTGGCTGTAGCTAATTAATGTGTATGCACTTTTCAATTAAGACATGAGTGCCATTAATGTATACCTATATGTCTTTCTGCTCCCAGATTGACACATTGCTCGCTTGTGGTGGACTTACAAAAAATCCCCTTTTCATTCAAGAGCATGCAGATATTACTGGTCTCTTTCTCTTTCTCTCTCTCCCTCTTGTGCTTTATTTCTCAGTTCTTTTTTGGCATGTTGATATAAACTAATTTTGTTCTTGTTCATGCATATTTGGTAGATCCTGGATAAAGGGGAAGAAGAGAACTTTTCTCTGTCTTAGATTTTGCATGCTGCCCATTGACTTTTAGACTCTCACAGGCTTTAAAATGTCTCAGTATTGCATCTTGCTGCTTAATATTTCTCGAAAGGAAGAAAGAAGTTTAAATCCATATTGAAAAAAATAAAAACATGCTGAATTGTTTTCTTCTAGTTTTGAAATGTTGACCAAAATTGAACTGAAAAATGGTTCATGGAAAACTTACTAAATTCATAGATGTGCTCAGATTTCTTTTGAGACCAGAATTTCATTCCCGGACTTTTGCAAGAAAAGTGAATGGCTGGTTGATATACTCTTTGTTATTTTCTTATCTTATCCAAATAGGTTATCCTATCATTCTGCCAAGGGAAAATGAATCTGTGCTCTTGGGCGCTGCTATTCTAGGAGCTGTTGCTTCTAAGAAATACTCTACCGTACGGGAAGCCATGATGGCACTCAATGCTGCTGGGGAGGTATGTAAATCTATTTTCACTTGTTGATAAACTCAAGTCAGTAGCCCACTAATGCATATTTCATTTTCCTTGGGAAGAAGATTTGTTTAACTTGAAATGAGAAACAGTTCTATTGACTTTAAGAGAGTTGCTATTTGGTAAAGACTAGTGCCAGGGCAAGTGCGAGTCTCATATAAGATGCTGATAACTGTAGCATAGATACATTTCGAACACGCATTCCATGAATTACTGATGGTTGAAAGCTGATTAATAAAATATTAAACTTGCAACAAAAACGAATTTCCAAAAGTGAAAATCTCTTTTCATCTCTTTTCTTGACACGCATCTGATATTGGCAGGTTGTCTACCCATCACAAGACCCTAAAGTGAAGAAATATCATGATGCGAAATATCGTATATTCCGTGAACTTTATGAACAACAAGTAGCACATCGTTCAATCATGGCTCAGGCTTTAGCATAGGTCGGAATTACCCTTTCCATCACAAGAAAGGATCCGAAAAGGATTTGGGAAAATCAAACTTTTACTTGGATGGAAGACATGTAAATTGAATCCTCTCAGTTTGTATATGTTTTTTGACTGCTATTCCTCGCCTTTTCCTTCAACCTTTTTGGCCACAGTAAAGTGTATATCTTTTTCCTTCTGTTGAAGCAAAATTTATGCTACTACTATCCGTGTCTGTTCATCAGCCATCAGGCATCAGCAAATCTCTTAGTCTGAACTCCGGAATCTGCTGTAGTAGGTGTAAGAACTACCACCACCGGTCGATTCGCGACGGTAAAACTGAAAACAGTGGAGATTGAAAGAAGACTAGTGTGGTTCAGTTGAATCAGGCTCTCTTCCAAGTTTTCCAAGTCCTCAATTCTCATTCTTGAAGTACTGTCTTCTTTTCTTCAAAAGGCAAACCGAAGGGTACCGTACTCGAATGCATCGCAGGTAAAGTAATGCAAATCAGGACTATTCCTACGTCCCCAAAAATGATTATTCAATATGGATTTTCATTATACTCATCTTTGGTACAATAAAAATCCAAACTAAACAATCCTTCCGAGAGAAAAGTATCCATTTATCTTCATTCAATCTTGCTGCAGATTTTGAACGTCTTGAACAAAATGCATTCTTGAATGCCATCTATTATTATGTCAAAGCATGGTTGCAATCCCCATCCCCCTTTTCCCATTTTTATGAGGGAAAACCTAGTGGGTCATCCATTTTTGAATATATCAGGGAAGTCCAATAGTCCATTACAAATAAAGTGAAGCCTCCAAATTTAAAATCATACCCCTTTGTCTGTGAAAGAAGATTATAATAATGTAGTCACAGTTTGCCGAGTAGAACTTTTAATAATGAAGTGTCAGTATATATGGTGGATTTTTCATCTATAGAAGAAAGAGTCCATATTTTCCCCTATAAATCTTCTTTTAGATCCTGACACCTATTGGTGCTTAGGGAGTACAATCGGGGTAGAGTTTATTGGGGAAAGAAATAACTACTATTAGGGCTTCGTTTCGCGTCCGGTCTTCCTTAGTTAGCAGGTCCTACCTAATTGACAAGCAACTACATGCCTCTTCCGTCAACTATCTATTTTTCATAGTTGGCTACTTTCGCATCCGCAATAAAAATCAAATTTTTAAATTCGCGGTTAAATATACAACGCTTTATTTATCAGAGCACGATTCGATTCATACATATACCTTATAAATCGAATATGAGAAAGGAACAATTTTCCATTTTCCAACTTAAACGAGAATGTAAAAAAGGATAACAATGAGTAACAACAACAAATATGACGCATCTACAACTTTCTCTTAAATGACAACAAAACAAATACAGCATGAGTATGTAGTTGAAAATCAACCTGGCTCTTTTTCTTAGCTTGAAGCCTTGGACAAATGACACCAAAGGCTAGAAGAAAAAAGGAAAAAGAAAAAAAACAGAAAAACGTAAATATGTGTTTTGCAGAAATTTTTTTTTTGTCTGTTTCTTAAAGCTGATTTAAATTGGCGGCTCCAAATGTGCGTTGTATCCACGCGCTTCCGTAGCGGGTATCAGAAAAGAAACCCCGGAATATGCCATGAGTTGAGATAAAATAGATTCCGAAAAATTGCGAGAACCGGAGTCCCGCCACGTGTCCTCCTTACCTGGCAACCCCGGGCCCCACAGGCCACAAGCCAGCATCTTCTTCATCAATACTATGCCCGTTTTGGCTGCCACCTCCGATCCACCACCCGCCCCGTTTCTCTTCCCTAATGACGCTTTTCTTCTCCTCCATAACTGTAGCTTCCTCTCTCTTCCCTCTCTCTCACACAGTTACTCTCTAGAAGTATCTAAATCACGTGCATGTGTGTGTGTGTGTGTTTTTTTTTCTGAATTTTTTCCCATTCTCTTTCGTCCTAATTTTTTTTTTAAAATTATTGAATTAAATCCGTTAACGCTTGGTGGAAGTGTTGGAAGAGGCGAGATTGATTGAGAAAAGGGGATTTTCTGAATTGGGTTTTTTTCATTTTCGAAGAGGATATTTTAAAAGGCTTTCCGTCGGTGGCATCGGGAAAAACCCATTGTAAGGTATGGATGATTCGTGAATTTTTTTTTCTTTCTTTCTATCGATTTGTTTGTGCGAGCGTTGGATTGATATTGGCGTTAAATTTAATCTTTTGTTGATGAATAGGGTTGCCCTGGATCAGTTTCAGCGTAGTTGAGCTTTAATGTTACGGTAGCCAGTTGATTTTAATTGGACCTGGATTCCACTTTTGTGGGAGGGGGGGAAGCTAGTGATATTCATTTCTGATGTTTTATAACGGAAAAAGTTCTGCTTCTGGGGAAATTTTGGATCTTCTTAGTGCTGGAAGCTTTCCGAATTTTTTGTTTGTGGAATCGAGCAAATGATACTGATATGATTATACCCTGAGCTTTGGGTGAAAAAAAAAAGACGCAATACATGTGTAATAAGGGGATTGAAACCTTGAGTGAATCAGAACCTGAATCTGAGTGTCACATCAATCAAGAAGAACAGCTGCTGCAGCAGCAGCATCAAGTTGAGCTCTTGATGGATAGCCCGACTGTGGCTCCTTGCTCCGGCCAGAATTCCTGCGACGAGAACCCACGTGTTAAGTTCTTGTGTAGCTTTTCGGGTAGTATTTTGCCACGGCCGCATGATGGTAAGCTTAGATATGTGGGGGGTGAAACAAGAATCGTAAGTGTTCCGCGGGATATTACCTATGATGAGCTTATGGTCAAGATGAAGGAGCTCTATGAAGGAGCAACAGTTTTAAAATATCAGCAACCGGACGAAGATCTGGATGCCCTCGTCTCTGTAGTAAATGATGACGATGTGACTAATATGATGGAGGAGTATGACAAGTTGGGTGCAGGTGACGGGTTCACTAGGCTGAGGATATTTCTGTTTTCACCGAGTGACCAAGACGGGTCTATACATTTTATTGATGGTGATGAGAGAGACAATGAGAGGAGGTATGTAGATGCTTTGAACAGTCTTAATGAATCCCCTGATTATAGAAGGAATCAGCTTAATGACTCCCAGTTTGTTGCCCCCTTGGATGATGGCCATGCTGCCCTTGCAGAGCAGTTCTTTAGTCAGATGAACCTTGATGGTGGTTTGCAAAACCAGAGAAATACTGAGATGGCTATGCCTCATAATCTGCGTCAACTTAACATTCCCACATTACTTTCAGGACAGCCTCAGCAACGATATAATGAGATGGAGGCTCCCTGGAGTCCTGCTTACTATTCTCCTCGGCAGCCTGGGTACCTTGAGCCAAGACAGGTGCCTGATTTTCCAACTTCACCTTCATCTGGTCGCTATAGAGCCCAGTATGCTGAGTTTTCTGATAGAAGCTTTGATAGGCCTGAGACTCAAATGAATCACCATCCCCACTATGAACACCAGCATCAATTTTCGGACAATTTAGCAGTTTTTCCCAGTGAAAAGGCTGGTTTCCCTGGAAATATACTTCATGGTGTCAATGTTCTTGAGGGAAACAGTGTTTGTGAACATTGCCGTGTTAATTTCCAGAGGAATCAAGTTTTTGCCGATGCACACTGGAAGCCAGGAGAACATCATCATTTAGAGCCACCAAATGTTGGGAATGGGCTTCATCATGTTGCTACTGCCTGTGCTGAGTGCCCTCCAAATAGAGAAATTCTCATGCTCAACCCAGATGCAAACTTGCACCATCCATACTATCAAAGGGAACAAGATCCTCGACCCATCTATACCGAAAATCAGAGTCATGAAAGGGGACGGGTTGTACCTCACCAGACAACTCTAAGGCCTGAGGAAGTAAGGTCGCACGCTTCTCTAGTTGGAAGGCTGCCTGATCACCATATTGTTGATAACAACATGAGTATCGCGCATGGGCATGTAAATGTCTCTGATCCTCTTTACATTCCACCTCATTATGTCCATCCTGATGACCCTCGCTATGCCCGATCTGGTCCGGAGATGGGCCAAATGTTTCATCATTCTACAGTCTCTACTGGATCTCATATGCATGGTCAACCTATAGATGAACGAGTTCGGTATGGGAATCCATCTTACGCCTATGGCCATGATAGTGTTTATCCAGTTACACATGGACACACACAAGCACATGCTTCATGGAGAAATGTACATGGCCCTCTGCACACGGTCGCTTCTCATGAAGTATCAAGTTCGCCTCAGTTGGCAAGTGGTTTAGTTGGTCCTGGATTTATCAGAATGGAAGCCAGTCCTAGTTTGCGTTCTGGAATAGACAACCCCAACCCTTGGGTTGAGTCCTCACAGAAAATAGTGGCTTTGGAGGGATCACATGTGCCTGACTATGGTAATGGTCAAGTGCTGAAATTTGTGCCTTCTGCTTTCAGTCAGGAGAACCAACTTCTGTACAAAGCTGAAGTGAGATCTGTTCCTGATATGCTTAAGATTCCTACTCAAGTAGATCATTTTATCAGGTCTGATTCAGCACCAGCAATAGATGATAAGTTGGTCTTTTCGGCTGCTCCTGTTGTAGAAGCCAGATATGACACTGCTGCTGCTGAACAAAGTAGAATGGATAATACTGTTCAAGGAGGGGATGGTGTGGAAGGTCAGATTGGGGAAGTTGAAGGTTTAGGAAATATCAACGACTATGATGGAAATAAAGACTCTGAAAATTTGAAGCCTCCAGAACTAATTAATACAAATCCTATGGCAGATACTGAAACTGATGTTGGGACTGTAAAACCAGAAGTAATTGACACTTGTGCTCTAGAAACAGAAGAACAGCCTGATGACCGTCTGAGCTGCTTACCTGAACTGATTGCAGCAGCAAAGAAGGCTACTCTAGATTGTGTTGAGGAGGTGAAATCTAAAGTTGAGGGGGCTGTCGATCCTTTTGTTGAGCCTGATGCTTTTGTAAAACAGGAACATCGAAATGAAACAGATGCAGTGGTGAGTCACTTGCATATTTTAGTTGCAGTATGTCTTTGTTGCCAAGCAAATAATCTTCTCCATATGTTTCAGGATACACATGGAGACTTGGAGGTAGATTCTGATAGTGAAAGTTCAAACAATTCCCGAATCGAGCTAACAAAGGCTGAGGAGGAAGCTATTAATCGGGGACTGCAGGTATACGAGGAAGTGATTTTCATCGTGTTCATTGCTATTTTTGGTCTTTGATAAACTTGCTTTTGTTTGTTGTTCTTTGGTTTTGGTGTTTCTTCTAGTTGGGATTATTTGCTTAAATCATCTATCAATTCCATGCCAATAAGGCCTCGGCCACTTTCTGAAGAATAGTTTGTTCATGGTTTCTAGATCATAATATGATCTTTATTATGATCTTGAAATAGATGTATTCTTGGTTTGACTGTCTGTTTCTTGTGGCTTTCATCTTAGACCATAAAAAATGAAGACCTTGAGGAGATCCGCGAATTAGGATCAGGAACATATGGTGCTGTTTTCCATGGGAAGTGGAAAGGATCTGATGTTGCAATAAAGAGGATCAAGGCTAGCTGCTTTGCTGGAAGACCATCTGAAAGAGAACGCTTGGTATAATTCCTCTCACACTTAGCATTAGTATTTCTTTCCCTAAGGTGGATGTATTTGGATGGCAAGTGTTCTCCTTTTAGACCTGTTATTGTTCTTAGATCTATCATTCTCCTACCATAGCTATTCTCATGTGTACTAGAGAAAACAGTACACTTCGTTGCCTATCTTCAATCTGTACATTTGTTATCTTTTGCATGGTGCAGATGGTTGGACTTTTTGAACGCTGCTAAACAGAACGTTTCATTTCGTAGAATTAGGAAAAAAGTTTATTTTTGTTTCATTGAATCTTTGCTGCTTTAAGTTTTGCGCTTTTAGACCTTTTTATTTTAAAAAAAATTATTTTCTTAAAAAAACATATAGGGGTAAAAATTTCATGTTATTGATTATTGCATCAGCATCTGCTCCCATGACAATTGTGTACGTCTTTTTGGTTTTGAAAAAATGTGTATTGTATTTGCATAGGCACAGTGATTGGGTGTACGATGCTTGCATAAAGCTGTTTCATTCCTTCTTTTGGGATTCCATTCAGCTTAAGCATGTATTTATTATGATGAAGTTTATGTTTGCATTCAAATAACGTACGTGGCTAGAAATGTTGATTTAATATTGTAAATATGTCCTAATGTTGATGTAATTAGCATATTAGTATTCTCGAGCTTACTAGTTAGGGAGTGGTTGACATGATCAGGGTTCATTTGCATATGTCCATTTTCCAGTCTATCCTGAGTGTTTTTTGGTTACCCGTTCCATATTTACGTAGTTTTTGCTTACTTGCTTTGACTTTTTTTTCCCTGATTGAGAATGTTGGAGAGTTAGAAGCAAACATGTGCTTTGATACCTTGACTGACCGAAATATTTTCATGTTTCCAGGGATAGTAGTTGAGATGTTATTTCTAATAATTGACCTTTTGGTAGCTTTTTTTACGTTCGTTGTTTTTTTTTTCCCCCTTTTTTTTTTTGTTTTTTTTGCTGCATCAATATGAGTGACCTTACTGGCTGATATTTCATGTTAATAACTTTTGTGAACTTAAATGGGGCAAACAACAGAGATAAATAGTTGTGCTTCTTCTTAAATCCTGTTTGTCTCTCTCCGTTTTATGGTTGTTCTTTGTTTATTTCAGTTAGCAAACCAACTACAGATCATATCTAGACTTGTCAATTTGTACTGCTTTTAATCGTACTTCTGTATCTGATTATTTTGCTTGGTACTTGTTTTGCTGCTGCTTTAAATCGAATTTCTGGATCTGATTGATTTTGTTTGGTACTTGTACTTAATCATGCTATGCAACCATCATCTCACGTCTGGTACTCTTAATTACTTCCATCCTACTTCCTATCCACTTCCTGAATCTGAGTGTCTTCAGTTCACTTTTGTAATGAATTTGATTGCTTGATTTTCCTGTTGCAATCTAGATTTCAGATTTCTGGAAAGAAGCTCTGATATTAAGTTCATTACACCATCCGAATGTCGTGTCATTCTACGGTGTTGTCCGTGATGGACCAGATGGATCTTTGGCTACTGTGACTGAGTTCATGGTCAATGGATCATTGAAACAGTTTCTACAGAAAAAAGACAGGTATCCTTTATGTGATGGTTTTCTCCCCTATTTTTTGCTATTTTCTGTGGAGATGTTGCTCCTTTGTGATGATGAGCAGTTGTTTCTTACCAAGTTAATTTACTAATTTGAGTGTTATACTATGATGCAACAGAACAATTGATCGCCGGAAGAGACTCATGATAGCTATGGACACTGCATTTGGGATGGAGTATTTGCATGGAAAAAATATCGTGCATTTTGATCTCAAATGTGAAAATTTGTTGGTTAATATGAGGGACCCTCATCGGCCAGTTTGCAAGGTATCACAAACTTTGTAGACTAGAAAACTGGAATTTGGCCCTGTAAGACCAGGTCTTGCATTTGATGACATTTGTATGCTACCGGGGGTCCTGTATATGAGTTTGGTTCAAGTATTTTCAATATGGCTGGCGTTTAATCTTCTTTTGTTGCTGGCTGTTTTCCTTGTAGATTGGTGATCTTGGCTTATCAAAAGTAAAACAGCACACCTTAGTATCAGGAGGTGTCCGAGGCACGTTGCCCTGGATGGCACCTGAGCTCTTGAGTGGAAAAAGCAACATGGTGTCTGAAAAGGTTAAATATGTTTGACATGATAACTGAAAGTTGATGGCTTATGTGATTGTGCCTTTCGACAATGTTTATTTTTTTCTTCTTTTGCAGATTGATGTTTATTCATATGGCATTGTTATGTGGGAGTTGTTAACTGGTGACGAGCCATATAAAGATCGGCACTGTGCTTCTATAATTGGTAACATATGTAGACTGATTTCAGTTCCAATTCTAATTTGGTGCTTGGGTATATTGGAGGTTTAGAGTTGAAACCATGTAAAAAATGTTATCTTCTTTTCCTTCTTTAATTTTTTGGTTCCTCCCTTACCAATGTTGCAAGTGCAGAGTTTGCTGTACAACTAATTTTTCTTTCGACTCTTCTATAACTGCATCTTTATCTCGTGTAGGAGGGATTGTAAACAACACATTGCGCCCACAGATACCCACATGGTGTGATCCGGAATGGAAGTTGTTAATGGAAAGTTGCTGGACCGCTGATCCAAAAGAGAGGCCATCATTTTCCGAAATTTCTCAGAAGTTAAGAAGCATGGCTGCGGCAATGAATTTGAAATAATCTTTTCAATGACAATGCAGTAACCAATCACTTGTTCGAGCAATGTTTTACTTTTTGCAAAACTATAGTAAGTAGAACCAAAGAGCACCTCTTTGATTGGCTAATTTATTTAATAATGTGAAATCATTCCCTTCCCATTCTTTGCACTGAAATGAAATGCTAACTGATCACATTGCTAGGGTATACTTCAATAAAGTCTGACGATATACCTGATACCATCATCAGACAGTAAGTTCTCACATCTGTTCATGGGGTTTCTGACTCATTTTAGATTAAGTTTCTGTTTTGTTAACTGTATTTTGGATTATGTGTTGGTGTGCAGGCTGTCAAATATAGTGTTCTAAAGAATAGCGACACGCTTCGTACCCATAAGGATGCCTTTTTTAAATCTCCTGCGTTGAGGTTGAATTGTGTTGCTGTTGTACATAATGTAGTTTCTTTTGGTAGATAAGGCTGACAGTTCGATTTTATAAGTTTGTTTCGAGATGGATACATTTATGTTCATTTTTATTATATGAATCCAATTTTCCAGATAGGAATCACTACAGTGTATCTTGAAACTCCAATTCTTGTACTTGCTGAGTACGCGGCTGCAAAATTGTCCAGCTTTTAGACTAGTGCTAATACGGGAATGTTTCGCCATCTCAAATCTGTGTTTTTAGTTCCTTGTAATTGTGGCCATGGACTCTGTAACTTGCTAATATCATAGAAGTTACACAACAGGGTCATTTAGTGAGTAACCAAAATCGAATAGTGGGTGTGATGGCCTTATCTAGCATTCTCTGTGATGTATTTGTATCTTGTGAAAATTTTGGAAAATGCTTCCTTTCTTTTTAGTATTTAGAATATATTGTCATTATGTTTGATATATAATTGAAACCACAGAACTTATTTTGGGACGGAAGAAGAGTAAATACGAAGTGACACAGATGGTACATGGGCTTTTCAGGTCGCATTCGGCAGTCCAAGCTGTTCTGTTCATTATGTAGCTTAGCTTGTAGGAAATACAACACTAACCATAGTGTTTAACAAGCTCAGCTCTGATGGACATTTCAATTGTTATGTTTCATGCACTCATTTGAGACATAAGTGGTTGGAAGTCTAGCTGAAAATCATTCCTCCAATTAAATCTAGTTCCGTGGTAATAGTATTAGCTTCAAAAAAGTACATTCTTACTTTCTGTATGAGGTCCCGTCTCTCTTTAATGATACGAACTGCCCAGAATCAAGTGGAGTTGAAATGGGTAGGTTACATAATAGTAAGTTTACTTTGAAGCCGGACAGAACAAAATCCTTTTGTATTGACCATGAGACCCACTCCCTTTACCACCTTAATTATCATTTTTCCGTCCTTAATGTTTGATGGTATACTTTAGTCAGTGGTTGAGCTAGAAAATCAATATAGGAGTGTAAAATTTAGAAAAAAAAAATTCTAATAGTCAGAAAATTGATTTCGGGGTGTAAAAAATTATGCAATACATAGTTTGGTATTAAAAATTTAAAATACCTCTACTAATTACGAAAAATTGAGCAGATGCAACCGCACCCTTCCTTCCGCCCTTAGCTCCGCCACTGCTTTTAGTTTAACGTATAAGACTCTTATTTTAAGACCCAAGCAGAGCATGCATGCATTTTCGTGCTGGGGGTGTTTAAGTGGCGTTGAGAAATATCTGGTTTGACCCAATTGTCCGGTACTATGTCGTCTGGGGTTTGATCGATCAAGCTGGGTGGACTTTGGGGGGACTGGTACCCAATTATTGAAGCAACCACCAAGATTAACCTCAATGAAAAGAGAGGTCAATTCTGATGATGCCATCATGTTAATAACCTTTGTCTGTGTCTAGAAGACTTAGAATCCATCCCTTATTATCACCTAATACGCGGGTTGTCCTAATTTTTTTTCTTCTTTTTTCCTTCTTCAATTGTTAAGTCAATGTTGCGACGTGCCCTCTTCACAAAAATACACACAATGTAATAATCTTAATGTTTTAGATTGATTTCAAGTTTACTATTAATTATTCTCTACGAAAGATGTTCATTTCTTCGTGTTCTAGATCACTGTGATCTCAGGATGGTGGCGTAATTAATTAGGAAACCGCGGCAGCCTAAGCAAAATAGTGATTGAATTTGAAGGACAAAGATTCGGCCCCCCAACTTGTGTCTAGCCAGTATAGGAGGAAGAGGAACTAAAGAAGAACCTACTAACCTAGACAAAATTGTACAAAATGGATTTATAATTTCACAACTTGCCTCTCCTAGTCTCCGACTCATATTAGTATAAGAAATAAATTTATACTTAACATTTTTTAAAGATACATATTGTGCAATTAAAAACAAATTGACAAATGAAGTTACCTAGCTTGTTGATCATTTAATCAAGAATATCGTTTGTAAATTGATTCAAAATCTAGTTTTTTCCATGTGTGTGTGTGTGTGAAGTCAACACTAAAAATAATTCAGCGAGTAAACTAGAATGATGAGAATGGAAAACCAAGTTTGACAACATAAGAAATTAAATACTCTACTTTCACAAATGATTATTTTGTTTATTATACTAACTCTGTATATAAATTTTAAAACTCAATGTGGATTATTTTTTTGAGATAGAGGAAACGTTAAAACAATATTTTCTCTGTCTAAACAAAAATAATCCACATTGGGATGGAAGCATAACAAACAATACAAATTGTATTTAAGAGAGACGGGGCAGAAGTCAATTCTTGGATGCCAAAAAGCGATGGATTTGTTGAAGGATTGAGTTGACAATAGTAAGAAAACTTGTAGTAATAATTAAGTAGTAGGAGAGAGGGATTAGGACTGCGATATAGAGATAGAGCTCAGCTACTGCGTCCGTTTGTAGCGTCTTCTGCTATTTATTTTCGTAAAAAAAAAAAAAAGTGCATGAACATGGCAACGTTGTTTTCTTAATTATTAAAAGTCGGCCACAAAATTCTTCAGAAATGTTTAGAAATTCGTTAGAGTCATACTCACGGAATATTAATGGATGATTAGATTAGTGATCCAAGAAGACTAATTATTTTTTGTCTTCGCGAGTCTTCTGTTTGGCACATTTGTCAACCCCTCTGAGGCCGTCACTTAGAAAAAGAAAATAATACTCCCTCCGTCCCACAAAAATAGTCCACATTTAATTTTGAGTTTTATTCTGTTTTTAATACAAATTTAAAAATTTAATGTAGACTATTTTTTTTGGGACGGAGGTAGTAATAAAAAATGTTAGATTGTGCTACCCTAAGTCGTCATTATTGTACAATATTGTATGTGTAACAAAGTATGTTTACATAGCATTCTCATGAAATATGGTGAGTTCATATACCCAAAAAAAAAAAAAAAACCTGTTTTTATATGTATATCCGGTATTTCAATCACAGTGCTCTATGTATTTCAAAATATGAGTCTTTCGACTTCTATATTAAATGAAAAATTATATGGCTTGGACTTGTCTACGAAGCCATTACGAAGAATGGCGGATGGCTTGTGGTTTTGGATTCGTTGAGGCATTTGTCTCTTAGGAGTGAGGATCATACCATATTGCTAGGATTGTCGAATTAGAGATGTAAACATTTCAATTTGATCTCGTGACATTATCAATCTCATTACATGTCTTCCATTTTCGAAGAACATTTTATAGAAAACCTTTAAACGAGACTCGATCCATGTGTAGATGTTTGAAAGGATATTGCTCGATATGTGGTCTAGTAGTTTAAACGACTTTCCCTCCCTAATGGAAGTGTGATTGACATAAAGATATATTGTTGGAATTTTTTTTTTATTTTTTATTTTTACTTTTTTTTACACCTTATCTATGTCCTTTATTATTTCGCCATGCGATACAAAACGCATTACTGAGATAATCGAGGTATGAAAAAACAAATAAAAATGAATCTTTTATCTGTGACCAAAAAAATTTTAGTCTAAAACGATTCTTCATTTTGTTATAGTATTTTAATTCAATAAGCTTGAAAATAATTTGGAAACAGAATATATTCGATATTTAGTGTTGTGCTTACATATGGAGATGAAATTAAACTTACAGTCTGCTTTTATTGAATGGGAAAAAAAAAAAAATCTAGCACAAACAAAATAATTGAAATACAACAATCAAATCAATGCTCTTTATATTGTCATGTACATACAAGCAAGTGGCTGATATCTCTACTTCCCCCTTCCTTTTGTGTCTCCTTTTTCTCCCATATTTTTTCAAAAGTAAGGTATTTTAAGATTTCAATATTTTGGTCCGAACTATATATAAATGTATTTCTTCGTAACAACAATCACAAAGTATCCCAAAAAAGAAAAAAAACAAAAAAAAAACAAACAAAGACACTAAATTAAGACACGGTAAATAGGAAATCCGAAATACATTTTATTTTAGTAAAAAAATTTTTTTACAACTAAATAGCAGATCATATAAGTATAGATGTAGCCCATTATTGTATCTAAGCCGCTAAAGTAAAGTTGCAAGTCAATTAATTACTACAAAATTAGTACTCCGTCCGGTCCTTATTATAAGGCATTTTATTTTGTCTTAGGTTGCATTTAAGATATCTCTTTAATTGGGAAAAAAATTTTAAAAATATATTTTTACATTTTTTGTGTTCTCTTAATTATTAGAAAATATTTTTAAAGTTTTTATTCCAATTAAAAAGATATCTTAGATGAAACATGGGCAAAATTAAAATGCCTTATAATAAAGACCGGAGGGAGTATTATGAAAAACATTACGGAATTAATATCACAAAACACATGCTAAACCTTGGCAACCCATTCCAACCAAAGCAGTGTTATTGATCGCTCCATTGAACCTCTCCATAACGTACAACGTATTCTCAAAATGAGTGTATTGTACGGATATTATGATGACTTCAGGAAGATGCAGTTTTCTGACTATAGAGATGAAGAAGCGTAGAGTTCAGTTTAGTAAGTTGGCTTTTTATTCTGAAGTCAATCAAATAAAAGCAAAGCACCAATCATTCTACTAAACATTAGTATTATTATTTGGTACTTAGCCAGTTAGCCCCAATTAGTGACCAATAATTCTTAATACTTATCTTCTTATCAAGAAAACACTTCACCAGCTCCAAATATTTAAAACCCTAAAAGTCTTCTTTAACAAAAGCTTTGGTCTTCTTTGATGATGCATGAAAATGCAGTGTCAATGGAAAGAGAACCAAAAAGCTTAAACAAGAGATTCTAACCTTGAGAGAAAAGACAAGGAGAAACATGTTTTCTTCAACCCAAAGATCCGAGTCCATTTGCATATTTTGTGTATTAAGATAATACTAGTTATAAATATTTATTAATATCTCCTCTCAAAGCTATAAGAATCACTTTTTGAAATTTTGATAGTTTTCTGTTTGTAAATTTCCACCCTAAGTGCGATTCTGGACCTCCTTGTTCTTTTTTAGTTTAATATTAACCATAACAAAATATTAAAAACTAGCTAGGGAACCAAGGTCAATCAATGGGTCCTCCTTCTCTTCAAAAGGTATCGAATTTTTTATATGCACAAGGGTGGTCTTTTAGTTGTTGGCTTCTTTTTAGTTAATTTTCAGTTTTAGATTTTTTTTTTCTTTATACATAATAAATAGATGTGTCATATATACACGGGCATATTCTGCATTCATATTAATCTTCATTTGATCCAGTTAGAGTTTTTAGATCCCAATATATACATAGACTCGATCACGAGGCTTTTTTTAGGGAGGGAAATTCCTTTACCATTAATTTGTTGATTTTTATTTTAGTTTTGGGTTTAATATATTCTTTCTAAAATAAATAAAAAAATTCGTAGGTTGCGATTTGTTTATTGTAGCCATCATGAGGTGGATAAAGCAAAAGGAATGGAAAAAGAAAACAAAGATTAAGAATAATAATGCGAAATTAGAGACTTTGGTGATGAGTTTATTAGAAGATAATCATGTCAATCAAATAGTTGATGATTTTTCTTCTTCAGAGGATGGGGTTGAGTTGAAAAGTTTACAGTGTCTTAATGCCTGTCTTAATCTTACCTATATATATAGCTAGCTTATAATTATTTAGTTTTGCTTCTCGAGGAAAGGGAAAAAATATAAAATTATTTGATAGTTACGTATATAATAATTTGATTTTTTATGAACCATAGTTATCAAATGATACTCTCTCTATCTCAACTAATAATTCATATTAAATTTTGAGATTTATATTAAAAATAATACTTCTTCCTTCCTGAAAAAGTTAGTCCATATTGAGTTTTTAAACTTGTACTAAAACTAGTACAAAACTCAAAACTCAATGCGGATTATTTCTTTGAGACAGAGATAATACAAATTTTGAAACAAACTTTTTTTTTTGGTTGGAAATAGTAATTTTTAATGACAAATTGACAATTATTATATCACTGATTCATCTATATTCTATGTATACTCATCAATCTTGTCATATGCAAGTAAAAGCTTTTCGGTTGCATGTTGTTACTAAGAATTTTCTCCAAAAATAGGCCAGAGTCCCCAGAAAACCAATACACTTAATGATAACATAATCGAGTCAATAAAAATATATACTGAAATGAGTTAATAAATTCTGAACCTGCAAATGTAATATCGAATCTCATTTGTTATAATTGACAGTGTGGTAATGCAAAATTATGTATTTTTATATTTGTCATATCAACCACTATCTTTCATTTATAATTTACATTATATTTTCCTAATCTTCGTTCCCTCTACTTTTTTCTTTTTTTTTTTAAGCGAAGAACCACATTCCCTCTACTTTAAGAAATGTAATAATCACTGATATATAATACATAATTCATTTTGGCGTCCAAACTAAATTTCATCTCCCTTCCCCTCAAAATGGTTGATTCAAACTTTGTTTTACGGGACCAAATAGCCAGGAGAGTTTATTTACGGTATTTGGAGGGCTTAATGGAGGGGGAAAAAATTTATTTTTCTTACAAATGTATTCAAATGTGTTTCTTAGTATATTTCGCAACCTTAAACTCTAAACCATAAATTCTAAACGCCATCCACAACAACAGCTAATCTATTTCGTTGTGTTCTAATTTATAAAGTGTTACGATTTAGACATGGAAAATGGCTAAAATGCAATAAAACCATTGTATAGGCATGTAACCCTTTAATCCAAGTATCCAACATCAACAATAAGTTCTCTTTGCCAAATTTTAGTTTCTCTTTTGCAATTTGAACTTTCCAAAAGTTCATTTATCCTCTACAAATTCACAAGATCAATTACTAAACTTTTTCAAATCACCACCGCCAGCCCAACATAATTTATTAATACTTACACTACGTTATGACAACGTTGGTTCTTTGGATTTTGCGATCTAATAGTTGAAACTTAGGAAAAAAGGCTTCATATTATATTGTTCCATAATCACTAAATCAACCAAAAATCATGCTGTTTTCCCCCGCTTTGAAAAGCAAAAAGGCAAAAAGTTTTTCAACTTTTCAGAAGGATCAGAATTTCATAATCTTGCATTGCAATTAGCAAGCAATCTAGACCACAATGTGTGGTGAAAATATATTAAAATTACTCCATCTCTTTTCCTTGCCTTTCCCTCTCCTCCTTTTGGGAAAGAAAAAGATACCTTTTGAGGGATTGCATGAGTAACGTTTCTTGTTAGAATTTTATGCATTGCTTACATAATCCAGTTAACTAATTGAAATAGACCCAAAGTTTACAGTCAAATTTAGCTGGAGATCGAAGCGTAGAGTGACTACTTCTTGTTCATTTGAAGGCCTTTCCTGCCAAATTTTTTTTTAGAAAATTACCTAGCTTTTGCTGTTGCAAGCAACTTGATGCATTGAATTTCCCTATCATATACGAAGATATTTCTAGGATTCTTGTAATGTAAAACGCAATATACTTTTGGACTATTTTGTTTCTAGAAACACACTTCTTTTACCTTCTCCTTTTTAACTCCTCTAGTTATATCTTCCAAGTTCCAACCCTCATATGTAAGCATAGAAAAGGGATTGTTAATAATCGCTTGATTCGTGGAAACAACCCAATATTGTTTTCGAAAGAGAGTTAATTGAAGATTTCAGGATATATTCATGTGTACTCTTTCCGAGTTTCAGAAATATTTTCTTTTTGAAATTAAAACGATACAAATGCATTCTTTTCCTTCCTTGTGAGGAAGGAATGACAAAAGATCTTCTGTGACACTTTTGTGTTACACTTTGTGTGACACTATTTAAATGATTCACATGTGGTTAATTACTTAACCAAACGGATTCACTTTCCATTTAGTTAGGGTGTTAGCATCAATAATAAGGACACGTGTCATTCATTTAACTAGTGTCACACCGAGTATCACACAAAAGTGGCACATAAGACCCGAAGCCGGAAGGAATATATATCATTTTTAATCTAACGATACTAATTAAGATTATTAAAAACGAATGATGATTTATTCATTCGTACAAGTCTGATGGGTAATTTTTATATTTTCATAAGTCAAGTTTTGCATTTCCTGGAATGTTTTTTAACAAAAAATTACGACAACTGTGAACTTCATTGTATATTACTTCTTTCGATTCAAAATAAAAGTCTTCGACATAAACTATTCTTATAATTTTGGGATGAGAAGTGTAAAATAAACCATATATATTGAGAGACCAGTTTTTCTTGTCCAGATCACAATCTTTTCAACGTTATTTCATGCATAACATCGCTAGCAAGACAGATAAAAAGTTAGACTAATAATGAATGGAACATTTCAAAGAGGCTGTTGACAAACTAAAAGCATAAATGGAGCCTTCTTTTCTTGATTTTAGCTGTTAGTAGCCCCTTCGATCTATTATACCCCCCTCATAATAAACAAACAATTTGCTCAATTAATAATAATAAATTCAAAAAAAGCGAGTAGATTTTTATATTTGATTTGATAGCCTTCTGTTTCAGCGTTCTTTGTCGCAACACTAGTAGTCAGGAAAATGGAATTAAAAAAAACGCTGACTGAACTAATCCAAATGTGTGACTGTGTGTGTGTGTGTGTTTGTGCGAGAGAAAGAGATAACCAATTAAGAAGAAACCCTAGATAAAGAAAAAAAAAATGGTGGCAAGACTTTTTGGTCATCCTCAACATAAAGCATCAACATCATCATCCTCTCCATTTCTTCCTACCTATAAAACCCTGGTCTTTGTCCCCGGATTTCTCCACCCAACACATTTTTTCCATCAAACGTAATTAGCAACGACAGCTAAGCTTCTTCTTCTGTTGATCCTGATTTTGTCCGCAACTTCAAGAAGAACCAACAAGTCTACATATAGCAAAGGAAAGAAGCTTCAAGAAGAAAAGAAATTAAGGAAGAAGATGGGCAGAGCTCCATGCTGTGACAAAGCTAACGTGAAGAAAGGTCCATGGGCTCCTGAAGAAGACGCTAAGCTCAAGGCCTATATCGAAACTCATGGAACCGGTGGAAATTGGATTGCTCTTCCTCAGAAAATTGGTATGTTTAGAGACCCTTTTTTAAATCATTGAAAGATCATTACTTTAAAAACTTTTAGATTATAAATTAAATAGGTAGCTAACGAGTTTAATCTCTTTTTTGTAATTATAGGGCTTAAGAGATGTGGAAAGAGTTGCAGATTGAGATGGCTGAATTATCTCCGCCCAAACATCAAACATGGTGGATTTACTGAAGAAGAAGACAATATCATATGCAGCCTCTACATAAGTATTGGAAGCAGGTACATATTTATCTGGCGCTCCTTATAAAACCTTTGTCCTTTAGTCTTTTGTCAACTTTGCTTTTGTCTGAAGAACAAATTCTTTCATTCCTTGCTTAGTTAGTTAGTAAATACATGTGATTTGACAGTAAAAATCATAAACCAAAAAATTTTTTGTTTTGATTGTGGGAAAATTGCATGTGTTAGGTGGTCGATTATTGCAGCCCAATTGCCTGGAAGAACTGACAACGATATCAAGAACTACTGGAACACAAGGTTGAAGAAGAAATTACTCGGACGGCGAAAACAGTCCCAAATGAATAACAGATTCTCAGGTGATCAAAAGGATCAGCTGGCAAATTGTGGAGAAGAAAACACCTTGAGCAACTCAGCTCTGGAAAGGCTTCAACTCCATATGCAACTCCAAAGCCTTCAGAACCCTTTCTCTTTTTACAACAATCCTGCACTTTGGCCTAAGTTGAACCCTCTTCAAGAAAAAATGCTTCAGGCCCTCCAAAATCTGAATCAATCCCAAAACAGTAGTAATCCATCAATTTTGCCACAGGTTAACAATATTAGTCCTAATGCTGCTGATGTTCAACAAAACGTCGAATTCCTCAATCAAGCGGCTATGTCAGCTAGGATTCAGCAAGAGCTACAGAGCTCTATGAGTGGAAACAATCAGCTAAACTCATCATCTGTGGAGCCAAAAACATCATCTGAGATGTTGGAGCCTAATAATACTTCGACATTTACGCAAGCTGAAATCGACAACTTCCTCAACATGAACAGCAAAACAGCCAGCTCTTTTCTGTCTTCAGAGAATCATCATCAGCTGCCAGAATTTGATTCTTTGAAAGAAATGGATAGTGCGAGGGATGCCATGATGTGGTGGTCTAACAATGACATCGACACGAACTCGGCATCTTCGAGCTCGTGGGATTCGACTACCCTTATGCATCATCATCAATCTGATCAAGGAATCTACCAAGATTATGCCATTGGATACAATATGTGATCATAGGCGATTCAGAGTTTGGCTCTTGTGGAGCTTTGGCAGTAGTACATTGTTTGTTCTTTTTAGTCATAAAGGGGTTACTATATTGAGACAAAGCTGGATAAGCTGATTAATTATGGGTGTTGTAAATTGTTGTGAATAATAATGTTATGTCCTTTTGCTTCTCTATATATACATTTTTTTTTTGAGATCATGAATCGGAATTTGCGCAAATTGATTTGGTTTATGTAACAATTTTGATCAGAACTGGAGGCCAAATTGTACTACTTGGCTTTGCCTTGTGGTATATGTTTCATTTTTTATCTTCTTGCTGTTGAAAATTTTTTGAAGATTTGAGAGGTGCGTAGACATAAATGACTGACACAAACATCTTTTTCATTTAATTAATTGAACCAATGGTTTCCCTTTGAAAGACAAAACAAAAGCTATTCCAAGCATTCGAGGAGATTTGAATTTCTGAATGTCACAATCCGCATAATTGTTGCTCTCACAATAAATATGATGATTAAGACTAATACAGGAAATGATAATGTCATTAGAACCTGAAAATGAAGCACACTGAGCCCGAATATTTCACTTCAAACATTTTAAGAGGTGTTTTTTTTTTTCTTTTTTTGGAAGACAAGACATTGACTAAAGTAATGACCACTGAAATGATTTTATTTTCAATTATAATAACGGTTTGAGATCTTCCGGTCCAAGGAGCACTAGTTCCCATCTCTCATAACTGGCGGTTCAAAAAAAGGTTGCGGACTAATGGATCTTAACTATAACAAGTCTACGTACCAGCAAATTATGGATCGATAGAAATATTGTCAAAATGATCAAGTTGAATATGCTAATGTTTCTAATGTCTTTTAGGCTTCCTTTTTCTCAGTTTTATTTATTTAAGTTTTTGAGAGTTTTTCTTTTCGAATAGAGATACATATAGAGAAAAATTAAAAGAAAAACTTACAAGGAATGAGTTGCCAAACATTTAAACTATGCCTTAACCTTAAATGTTTAAACCCCAAATGAAAAACGTGTTAAAAATGAATAGGTATGATCGATTCTTTGTTATTTTCCTTGTTTTTTTTTTCAATATGTATCATTATATTTTTCCTTTCCCAACTAGAAAAATCTGGTTTGCAAATAGAAAGTGCAATTTCTCTGTTCTATGTTGTCTGATTCTTCTCTCCTAAATTCAAGTTATTTTGGTTTAAGTTGAATTATTGAGTGTGCCTTTTTAGTTATTGGGCTCTTGGCTGTAATATTAGTAAACTGGGCTACAGATATTAATCATCAACGCTCTCTTTGTGGTCAGCGAAGGAAGAAACAAAATGACCCACCAAAAAAATAGCCCTCAAAATTTTTCTGAACATTAAACGCCAATGCATAACTCTCCCGTTTTGGAATGAAAGTTTAATTTATATTTATTTTTAATACAATTCGAAAAAAAAAAAATTTAATGAAATAAAATATTTTGAAACAGAGAGAAAATGGGGGGTTTTTATTGATAACCATATTTATTAAAGGTTACGAGCATGGAAAAGACTTCAATCTTTTGGCTACATATTCCATCAACCGGAATGCCGACAACAAAAAGAAAACATTATTTACTATTGCCGAGAGTTGTAAATGACATTAACGTTTCGGGGAAAAAAAGAGAAAAACAAATCATTGTCCGGGATGAAAATGATCATTTATTCAATGTAGTGATTCTAAAGTACACATTAGTTTCAATTTCCTATTCTTTCAGTTACGGCAACTAAAACTCGTTCACTGATCACTAACGATAACTAATCAACGTCCTTAATTTGATTCCAGATATTTGGTCAACATTTCGGAGAAATAGGAAGACTGCTAGTCCATTTTATTAGTCCTCTATCTCACTATATGTTATGTTGGAAGTAAGTGATCAAAAGGAACGTGATAAGCGGAATCATAAAAATGCAGCAAACACCAGTAGTTACACAAATACTACAAAAAAAGCCAACAAAGTGCTGCAGTTCCAAACCCTCCATAATTGAACTCACACAAAAGCATAAAACGAAGAAAAAAAAAAGAAAGAAAAAGAAAGAAACAGCACAACACAATAACAAAGATCCCTAGCTAGCTAGAGAACCCTTTTTATTTCATGAGCAAGGAAACCACTAAAAAGGTAGTACTACTACTTAATGTTGAGATCCTTGAAGACTGAGTGAATTTCTGGGTCATCATTGTTGTAAATAGAGCTGGAAGAAGAAGAATAAGGGTTGGTAATGGTGAGTTTCTTGGAGGTTTTGACTTGAGTGTTGTACTCAATAATGGACCCCTTAACCTTGTCATCAACCTTATAGCTCAACTCGTACTTCACTTCTTCCTTGAATCCTGGATTCCCGCTGCGTTTCTCCACGAAATCATTAGCCTTGTAAGCTCGGGAGAACTTGCCCGAGTAACGTTTTCCATCTTCATAGTCGTCGGAGCTAAATTTTGAGGTGTTTTCGGCTTGGTATGAGCCAAAATGGGGTTTCATTGCCAGATCTCGAGATGGGATTATATTGGTTGATGATCTTCTTCATCATCTGATGATGAATATGTTTCAAAATGCTTGTCATAGTTTTGTTGGTGCCAGAATCCTCCAATAGAGTATCCCGGAGGGGAGTACTGTCCTCCATCACCGCCACCACCGTAGTCAGAATAGGAGTAGCATCCATAATCATCATCATCTTCATAGTCGGAGTCGGACATGGTATTTTGTTGGAGAAAAGTTTGTAGCTAAGAGAGCTGTTTTATTGCCTCTTTTTTATTTTAGTACAATTAGGGATTGTGTTGCTGAATTTGGATGTGCAATAGGGGCTATTTATAGAATGGAATGATAGACTAAAGAAGGTAAAAAGTTAAAAGTATACAAGTATTTCTTTGTATTGACAAGTGGGTGAAAATGCATTTGTTAACGGAAGGAATCAAATACGTACTAGGGACAAGGTAATTGATCATAAAGTTGGCATGTTGTAATGGTAAAATATTTCCGCTTTTTCTAAATTATATATTGATATCATAGTGTATCAACATTTCGAAATACTTGACCAAAAAAAAAAAAAAAAAAAAATTAGTCAAAGATATTCTGACCAGTTGTAGTCTTCTAGAGGCTAAAATGAACATAGCATGCTTAAGAATGCATTGCGCATGAAATAGTGACACGAAGACATTCATCTCACATTGTGCGATGTTTTTTTTTTTTTTTTTTTTTTTTTCAAATTGTATGAATAATATGATGAGGAAATACAGTATATAAATCAGGCTTTACAATGTGGAGAGGTGTATGTCTTTTTTTTTTGAAATACTACAATTACATGTATATTGTCTCACACAAAGTGGGGTGAGACCCCCACAATAAAGTGCAACATGTACTTATTCCAAACCTGAGGAGAGAAGATGCGAATGGGGAAAGGGAAGTGAAGGAGCGGAGATTCGATCCCTCCACCTCTGACCTAGCATGACATGCTAGTGGTCACTGAGACAAGTCCCAATGGTTGGAGAGGTGGATGTCAAATCAATCTTTCAAAACACATCCACTCAATTTTTATTTTTATTAATTTTTTTTTTATTCTAATCAAACAACACCTTGCTGCCTACATGAAACAGTACTTTGAAGTTTTTTTGCCATAAAAAAAACATGACAGTGTCACGATTATGCTGTTTGGATAAAATTCAAAAAGCATTAGTCATAAACCATATATGATTCAACGCTGCACTTGATCGATATTCCCCAACCACAAACCAAACAGAAGAACCAGTTCATTTAACACTAGAGAAAGCTCCCAAAAATGAGCTCACATTCAAAAAGCATCAAAAAGCAGAAAGGAAAAAGCAATAAGGGAAAAAAAAAAGTAAAGAATCATTCGAATCGTTACCCTATATGACTCCAATCAACAACCGTATCCATAGAGAATGCATACTAACAGCCACGGTAAAAAAAGATTTTCACTTTCTATTCTTGGAGATGGAGGTGACTTTTTTTAGTGGATTTCACCTGGGTTTCATGCTCAATTTTTAACCCTCCAATATTGCCATCAACCCCGGATTACCGGTCTTCTTCTCCACGAATTCTTCACTCTTGTAGCCTTTGGTGAACTTTGCTCTGTAATCTTTCCCATCTCCAACATAGTTAAACTGAAACTCTGAAATGTTTCCATATTGGAAGGATCTACCACCACCATAATAATAATAGTTAAACTGAAACTCTGAAATGTTTCCATATTGGAATGATCTACCACCACCATAATAATAATGGTTATTAGGCACCATAATAATAATGGTTATTAGGCTTCAAAACACTCTGTTCAACAACAGGGTCTTCTTCTCCACTTTCATCGTTAACAAGATCAAGCCTTTCTCCGCCGCCGTGATCTGCGGGCCATCCGCTGCAACTACAATAACCCATATCGCAATCACAATTAGAGTATCCTTCTTTAGTGTTACCACCGCTGTCACGGTCTTCTTTCCGACAACATTGTTTTTTAGGCCGGAGAGAAATAAAATGGAAACATTGGTTCCACTTATTATTGCTGTTGTAAAATTCGGGGTTTTTTTGTAATTTAAACCGAAAAAATCTCGTCAATCCATACAAATCACACTGTCAATTTCTTCCTGATGAGATTTAGTTCTCTCATTAGTCCTTACCTTTTAACACAAAAATATTTATCGCTCTCTTAATTTTGTCCCTCTATTTATCCAAATTTTTAGTATTTCAAACACATTAAACAAAGATTTATCACTATCTCTACTCATTTCTTTTACTTATCACGATATGTACATAAATTTTAAAAATAATGATTGAAAATTAGTTCGTTTGTGTAACTGTAGTCCTTAATATACAACTAGATGCTTGCTCCGGCGAATGCCCAGGATGCCGCCTGTATTTTTAAATCGATTAAATAAAAAATACGAATCATTCTTAAAAGAATAAAAAAAATAGAAGAATAAAAAATCGATTGAAAGGACAGAAAGTGAGTTATTATACATAAATCTATGCCCAGATTTATAACATTTAATTTATAACAGTTAACTTATACCCGGATTTACATAAATCATAAACCAATATCTACAACAGAAGAATAAAAAAAAATCATCCTTAAAAAATCAAATTTCTTTCATGACAACTTATTTTGTCTCTGTTGTAGAAAGAGATGGATTGATAATTGATGTCAGATTTTAAGTAATTGATTTAAAGGTCCGGGTGTGAGAGAGGAGCGGAATGGAAGAGATTCTTTGAAATCGGGGATTGGGAAGACATTATTGTGTTTCACTTGATTTAGGGTATTTCCTTACATTTGATTTTATTAATTAAATATTATTATTTTAAAAGATTAGTATATACCTATAATTAAGAGATTTTTATGTAGCTATAATTAAGGGATTTATGTATTTATCTATTCCATCTTTTTTTTCTGATTAGTTAGAGTGCCACTTGTCAAAAATGATTTTGTATTGAAAATGTCTTTTGGCGGGAAAATTTTCATTGTAGTGCTGACACATGTCCTTTTTGTTTGATGCTTTAATTGAGTACTATAGATGTACTTGACTTTCACTAAAGATGAAAAAATCAAGTAGAAAAAGAGTAAGTTCAAAATGTTGTTTATACTGCATTGCAAAATGTGCGACAAATTTTTTTCAAAAATGTTGAAAAAATGTTGAATTTATCAACAGATAAATAAAAATAAGAAAATAAAAAGTTGAGTTAGCGTTCTAAGCATGTGTAATCAAGGTACCTTCGGCGTTCCCTCCTTGCAGTTAAGCGTTTGATTTGATAAAACTTTGTTTTAAGAATTCCTCTTTTAACAGATATATATGTGCGCTCAAAATACTTCAAACTACTTTAACAAAAAAGGAACAAAAAGGTTCGTAGTGGTGTGATCTAATTAATTTTGAAAATTAAGAACGAGAATGAAATATTGATGACATACTATTATTGCAACTTTTATTACATATGTAAACCATTATATTTTCTTTTACATTAAATTTTGTTACAAAACTATCAAACAAAATTAAAAATTTACAGACAACTAAATTGGTACATTTGATAAGATGGCATTATAAAACGTTTCGAAATCGTATGCGCGAAGGGTAAAATGACCTTTCGAAAGACTTATTTGTTAAAAGAACTGATATCTTGCCTCGCTAGATTAAGCTCACCATTCTTTTATTATTTTTGTAAGAATTAGTAACTGTCAATTGGAAAAATTTTCACACTTTTTACATGATTTGTTCACACAAAGTAACATACGTTACAAAGAAATTGCTCACATTTTCTTACCTCCTTCCCTTAAAAGTTTCACTTTCATCTATCTCTTGTAAGTATAAAACTTGAGGGTAGAATTAAAATGGTTCGCTAGTTTACTGGTTCAGTTTTAGGTACATAACTTACACAAATCATTTTCTTGATTAATTTGATTGTCTTCTTCTTCTATTTTTTGTTTTTGTTTTTGTTTTTGTTTTTGTACTTGTTATATGATTCGTTCAGTTGTCTCGAAGTTAGTTAGGTGCTTTTGCGGGAAACTACTTGATTGATAGTATGCTCATTTCATGATTGTTCTTTTGTATATTATCTGTTAGTGATAAATTCTGCAGAAACTAATTGAGTAATTTCTATTAAAAAAAGAAAGAAAGAAAAAGATTGTATCAGTTGAGCGAATCTTATCATTATCTGAAAATTCATAATTATCAAGATCCAGTTGAGTTTAGAGTTTAGACTTCTCCTATTTTATTTGCTTTAATATAAAATGCTAAACAAATTCTACTTCAACGACTCTAATCTAATTACTTAAGCCACTAAATCGGCTTTACCTTTTTTATTTATAGGTAGTGTTTTCGCATCAAAAGTGCTGAAAGGCAATTTTTTCTCTTATCCAGTTATGTCATCAAATATATTTGCTAACGCTTTATATTTTCGTGTACAATGAAAGCCATCTTAGGATATGGAGATTCAGAAAGAGAAAACATTGGAGAGGGAAGCTGCCCGACTTAAGCAAGCCATGAATGATGTGGACCGAAGGGCTAAAGAAGCGTATTTGATGAAATCGACAACGGAGTTTGAGTTTTGCCGGATGGAGAAACAAATATTGGAGGATCAATTGCAGGCATTGATGTTGGATCGATTTCTTCTTGATGATCATGATCATGACAATGTCAGGAAATTTTCTGGGACGACAAATTTGCTGGCTTATGGATCTGCTTCAAGATCTGATTTTTTCGATTGTTTTATGTGGGTTTTATAAGAGTAGGTTGGCACTTATATACAAATTGCATCAATGTGAGGGAGTTTGATTTTACTTCTGTGTATCTTAATTAGTTGGTGGAATCAATGGTTGATATTAGTTGGATTGTTAAGTTTTATCCTTTCTCATTGAGAATTTGTTAATGAATGTTCATCTTATGATGCTTTATCTTTGATTGTAATGAAGTAATTTCTAATAATTTCATCTTGATGCCGTAACTATCAATTTGCTGAGAGATGATGGCCATTTTTAGGAATATTGATACTGTAATCTTTGTTTGTTACTTTTTACAATGTGTAATGTAGAGCAGCACAAGAAAAATCTGCGAAAAGAAAAACTTTACTGTATTTTCGTACACTAATTTTACCTACGTTGTGTAAGTAATGTGAAGACTTCTGTTGTAGCACACCTTTTTGCGCAGTTTGCAAAACTATCACTAAGTATATGTTGACCGTATGGAGTTAGTCTCCAAATTTTGTATCCCATTTGATTTTTAGATGATTTCCGGTGATTAAGTGATGAATTTGATTTTTAGATGATTTTCCGGTGATTAAGTGATGAATTTTCATACGGAAAAGCTCTAAATTTTCAAAGATTTTTTTTTTTTTTTAATTTTATAGTCGATACTATATATAAGAGAAGTAATTCCAATCTTTTGAGGAGATGGAATCCAAAATATGGAATGTGAATCTTATTTTTCTTCTCAACATGAATATGACACACTTAAATCTGAACAGGTTATTTCCTTTTCAGAATGTCATTAGTTCATAATATAGAAACAGAGCTAAAAATACAAATTCAAAGGTTGTAATGTATGTTTTTTTATTAAAAAAATGCACTGTTAAAATTATACTACTACATTTCATTTGTTTCCCTAGAAAAATATTATTGGGCCTTTTGAGCTGATACTGTCTAGCCTAGGCTGTAGACTGTGGGGGACTTGGGCTAAATAAATTCATGCTCATTCAACGCTCTTGTAGCGAGGGAAAAAGAAGAAATCATTCTCATTTTTTGATAGTATCATTCTACTAATTAAATTTGTTATCTCAAAATCTACAATAAACAATGAAATGCAAATCAGATTCACACAGCGACAAGAAATGAAGAGTAAAAAACATTTCATTTTCCCAAAAGAGACAAACACGTCTGTAATCGGGATTAATGGAGGCAGTGAGTTAGGACATAGGTACTATGCCAATATAATATACCCAAAAAAAAAAAAGTAGATGAAGAACATAAAAACGTCTCAAATTCTTTTTTCTTTTTCATGTTTGCAGGGTGTCCACCGTCATCAACAGTGACTAATCTCTCTCGCTAAATTGTAGGCACCTCAGTGAGTGGGACAGTTGATCAAAGTATTTAAGGTTACTTCATGCCCATGGCGAGATTCGAACCCTCGACCTATGATTAAAATATCTCAAATTCTAACATGTTAAACCATATTAGAGAAAGACCCATTCTTCAACATGACCTGATACGGATATGAGGCCAACAATTGCAGAGTCAGAGGGCCCAGTTAAATCTTCACGTTCCTCCGTATGATCAATTTCACTTCCACTATCACTCTCTTCATCAAAATCATCTTTTTGAGGCGACAAGCCATAAAAATCATCTCCATAAGAATCATCTTCATAGTCGTACTCTGGAGACAAATATATATTATAGGCAAATAATATCAAGCGCCTAGGTATACCTTGCAAGGTATACCTAGTCAGTGCGTGTATCACACTTTGGGCAGAAAAAAGTGGAGTTTTTTAGTCTGAAATACCTGACTCTACATGGGCATTGACGGGTGTCGAGACCACCAAAATAAATCTACTTAAAACTTGTAGCAAGTGATAAGAAGGGTTGATCCCACAGAGAAGGGAAACACTTAATGAAAATTGGGATCGAGTACCAAAACACAAAACAGAAGTAAAAACAGCAGATTGACAAGTGAGTAAGTGACTTGACAAAGTGATGTCAGCCTAGGGTCGTCCTCCACTCTATTCTATATGCATATGTATTGATTCTTTTAGCTCTCTATGTGGTATGAAACTATATTCAATTAGGTACATAAATACTGTAAGGTTACTTCTAATTGTTCCAAACAGCAGTTCTAGGAGTAACCAGTAAACTAACTTCCGTTGTCGACTCGAAATTACTACTAAGCCATTAAGATCTTAAGCCCTTATGATTGTCTCATTCCAAACAACTAACTTCCATTGTAGTTTGAAACCTTGGGCTGTTACCCTCTCGTCACCGGTTAATTCTAGACGTTCTAAGTGAAGTTTACCCTTCCGGGATTCTCCCCACATGCATGCACAATTAGTCTGAATGGCCTGTTCAACCTAAAAGGATAATTTAAACTCTAGAACTAAGCATACAAATATCATCCGAGAGCATGAATCAAAACATAATTATATAGAGTAGAGGGATTAGACCCTAGCAATGAGTTTAGCTACTCATGGAGTGAATCTCAACACCACAAAGTTTAGGTGTTGAGACTTCATCCTAATTACAACAGAAAGGAGAGAAAACATGGGAAGAGTAAACTTAGGGAGTGTGGTTAAGTGCAGTTGACTTCGAAGAGTCAGCTTCTTACTTCCCCAAGAGACGCCCCTGAGTCTACCTCCTAGAGTTATACTCTGTTTTCTTCCTACCGAACTAAACTACACTACAATCTACTTCTAAGTTGTATTCTGGACTTTGATGCCTTCATCTTCGTGCTGCTACTGCCTTTTATAAAGGTTGGAGGAGAGCTCTTGCTTAGCCATGTTGGTCTCCTCTTTACCCGATGGCTTTTATGCAAAAGAGAGGAGACTCATATTTCTCCCAACTTTCCCCTTACCTCTAATCAGAATTAGGAGAGATTTAGTTGATGAATTCAGCTTTAAGGCACATCAATCTTCTCTCAATGTCAGCAGCATCACTTCACCAATGGCTCTTCTTCCTTAGCTTCGAAGGATTACTCCAATTTGGTCTTCTTCCCATCGGATTCTTCCTCTTCTAAGCCCTTGCACAACCGGTCCCTGCAGCAACTTCCTGTTTGGCCCAAAACTTCACCAATTTGTAACATTTGCCCCATTTTCTGCCCGTATTGCATTTCGGTCCCTGGACAACTACAAGTCACCAAATTAGCCTATAACTGTATAAACCTAACCTGATTGACCTATAATTAAAGCATAAAGAGGTAAATTGTATGCCTAAAAATATAGTACGAAATGCACTCTTCAATGCACTTATCAATTCCCCCAAACTTGAAGAGTTGCTTGTCCTCAAGCAAACACAACATATACCCCCTATAAGGACTGAAAAACAGAAAATGCAGCAAAGGAAACCGTCAAATTTTAGTCTCAGGAACAAATCTCTATATTGGCTGTTGCATAACTAAAGTTTAAAACCTACTTGGGCAAGTCAGAAACTCACCCCCCCAAGCGCATGGATGACAGTTACAGATCAAATCATTGAGTTAAGTTCAATTAAGCTCAGTGGACATTCCTGGATCTATACCTATTTCTATCAAGTCTGCAATTAGGGTATTCTAACTGGAATGAGACTAAGGGCTTCCTCACTTTACTGCAGGCACATTGGCCGTATTATTCACCCTCATACCCTTTTCCTTCTGTTCATATTGGCTAGTATTCTAGATCTTTCTCACTCAGGCCTTAACCAAGCACATTTTTCAGCACTATTTGGCATTCTAAGCATTTGTATTTTTTCACTTCACCAAGCCTGAGGACACTCCTCTCTTTGGTTGCCATGCCTCACCTCTCAAGGGTATATAATGCCTTATTAGACATTTTGCCTATACTCCCTCAATTAGCTAAACAGAAAACCTCAGATTAATCCACCTACTTCCCCTTTTCCCCAGGTATTTCAGGCTATTCCAAACCACTATGGGCTCGAATCGAGGCTGCCAGAATGCGTAGCATTTGCCTCAATTTCTATCCAGATTTACAGTCCTCCCAGGTTAACAAACAAGTAAGCTCCAGTACAGATCACATCAATGCAAGAAATTTTTTGATTTTAAGCATTTTAAGTCCAGAGCAACACTTTGGTTAGTGACTTTGTGACATGAGGAAGTGGAAGTAAATTTCTAAAGTGATCAAGATAGTTTCAAACAAGTGTCCAGCCAAAGTTTTGAGACTTAGTTTGTTTTCATCATTGACAATTAACTATCTACTGAGCATGCATTTTCTACTTTCCTAGACACAGAAAGATAGAAGACTGACTCGATCACAGAAAGAGATACAGAAACAGAACATCAGCAAGAAAAGTAGAAAAAAATAGGGCAAGTGCCCAAAAACAAAGACTCAAACAGACAGAAAAACAGAGATAGAGAGAGAGAGAAACAGAGACATAGACTAATTCCTAAACATGGTTGATTCTCTTCACACCTTCCCCCAAACTTAAGATCCAGCATTGCCCTCAATGCTGAGTAAAAAGAAAATGAAAGAGGAGATAAAGAGAAGCAACAGACACACAGAAACAGAAAAATGCAAATGAAAACAGAAAAACACAAAAAAGAAAAAGAAAAAGAAAAAGAACTAAGGGCTCCCCTAGTGACTATATGGGTGCATCCCATCAAAGGCATGAGGTGATGGTCCTTGTGGCATGTTGCAATCACTGCTGCATCCCATCCTCTCATGGAGATGCTGGATCATTTCTTCTTGCCTCGCAGCCAAGCGATGCATGTAATCTATTATGTACTTGTGTTGTTTTGTGAAGTGCTTCCTCCTGATCCCAATGATTTCTGGTGGTTCCTCATGTGGTGGCGGGTCTCTAGCCAGCCCCTTCAGACTCCACTTCCTCATGTCACAAAGTCAGGGAATCAATCTTTCAAAACACATCCACTAAATTTTTTTTTGTGAATCCAATTAAACAACACCTTGCTAGTTGCTACATGCAAGAGTACTTTCTTTGAAGATTTTTTTGCCATTAAAAGAAACATAATAGTGTCACAATCATGCTGTTTGGATCAAATTCAAAAAGCCATGGTCATAAACCATATATGATTCAACGGTGCTCTTGATCGATATCTAACCAGAAACTAAACAAAAGAACTAGTCCATCCACACTATAGTATGCTCCCCAAAATGAGCTCACATTCAAAAAAATCTAAAACAAAAAGGAAAAAAAGTAAAGATTCATTCAAATCATTACCCTATATGACTCCAATCAACAACTAACACCCATTGAGAAAATGTATGATTAACAACCACTTGAAAAAAAAAAAAATTACTTCCTGTTCGAGGTGACTTTTTTTGGTGGATTTCACATGGGTTTCATGTTCAATTTTTAACCCTCCAATCTTGTCATCAACCTTATTTAGCGGCACCGCCGGCGCCGGCGCCAATAATGTCACGGTCGCAGTTTTCTTTCCAAAGACACTGTTTTTTTTGGCCGGAGAGATATAAAATGGAAGGATTGGGTCCACTTATTATTGCTATTGTGAAATTCAGGGGTTTCTGTTGGAATTTAAAGTTTAAGATGAAAGAATCGCGTCAATCAATACAAATTACACCGTCAATTTCTTTCTGATGAGATTTAGTTCTCTCCTTAGTCCTTACCTTTTAACGCACAAATATTTATCGCTTCCTTAATTTTGTCCCTATATTTATCCCAATTTCTAGGCAATTGCGTATTTCAAACACATTAAACAGAGGTCTCCACTCATATCTTTTACTTCACAATAAGATATGTACATAAATTTTAAAGATAAAGATTGAAAATTATTTTGTTCATGTAACTATAGTCCTTAATAAAGTCTACTTGGATTATGAGAAAGATGAAAAAATCAAGTAGAGAAAGAGCAAGTGCTGTAGTTGTCGTATAAACTTGGAAAAATGCTGTTAATAATCTTTGTGAAGATGTGCGACAATTTTTTTTTTCTTAAAACCATTGAATTTATCCACAGATAAATAAAAAATAAATAAATAAAAACTGGAGTAGCATTCTAGGCATGTGTAATAGAGGTGCCTTCGGCATTCCCTCCTTGCAGTTAAAGCATGTGATTTGATAAATCTTTGTTTTTAAGAAACTCCTCTTTTAATAGTCTCCGACTTACATACACACACAAGCGTAGAACAGAAGAAGAAGACGACGACGACTTCAGAGCTTTCCCAAACTCTCTCTTCTTAAAAGGGCCAATGAAAGAAAAGTGAGAAAGTTCATAGAAAAAGTTAAAAAGATTTAAACCAAAGCCGATTTCAACAGTCTCCGACTTTTGATAGTTTCCTTTGAGATTAGTTTTAAATGTAGTAGATATATATATATATATATGCCCGCTTAAAGTACCTCAAACTTACTTAATTTCTTTTTTCATGAAAGAACTTCAAATTTACTTTAACAAAAGAAAAGGAACAAAAAGGTCATCTAATTAATTTTGAAAATTAAGAACAAGAAAGAAATATAGGTGACAGACTACTGCAACTATTATTAACACATATAAACCATTATTTATATATATATTTTTTACATGAAACTAGAATTATACCCGAGCATTGGACGGATTGTGTTAGATGTATTATCTACAATTATACAATTATTACCACATATAAGCTGATTGTTATCTTCCTGTGTCGAGTTTTGTGTAAAATTGTACAATACATGTGAGCCGATTGTTATCGTAGCAGTATGATAAAGTTTGTGTTGGGTTTTATGATGTAATAATGCTTGTATTTGTTTTGTTGTGTGAAATAGATTCATATATATATATATATATTTACGTATTTTATATTTTATATTCAAGATAGTGTACATTTTGAAGGGTAAACCATTTGTATGACTCATTTGTGGTAAAATTAGAAGTAATGATCAATAAATCATTTAATAACTTGGTCGAGTAACTTCGTAAATTTTTAAAATAAATATAATAAACTCACAATGGAAGTTTTAGAGAACTCCAAATGATAAAGAAAAAAAATGTAAAGATAAATAATGTCTTTATCCAACATCTCTTTAGTAATATGTTTTTGTTAGCTTCCTTGAAAAATAGAATATATTTATACATATTTGATGATTTTTCTTCCATAGAAATGACTTTTATGATTTTTTTAAGAATAAAATTTCATCGTAATGGACTCCACTTATAATGTGTGGAATATCACTCTTACATATCTAGGATGGAAACGGAATCCAGGATCTCTTGAAGATCCACTTAGAATGTTATTAACAAGTTAAGATCTCATTTTCAATTTTTATGAAATTATTTACTAAATAAAGTAACTTACGCAAATTTTTTTTTAATAAAAATAGATTTCATATTTTTTTATATCCCATTAAACGACACGTGTCAAATAAGAACTCTCTAATGTAAAAAAATATTCCATCAACTCGGCAAAATCATTGGACGAAGGTGTGGGAAGATCATTTCTATTATTCTTTTTTTTTAAAAAAAAAATTGTGTTGACATTGGGGGAAAAAATGTATCTTAACAAACTCTACATCTAATTAAATGACATATTTAATACTAAAATATTTTTTGAGAGAAAGTATGATTTATTTCAGATAATCGTTTACACGTTTTAGACATGGATAATTGCTCCAGATCAATCCTACGTACATGTTATAGCAACATTCATAATGATGTTTAATAATTTGCAAAATATAGACCTTAAGACTATTAATTGATTTTGCTTAAACTTTAAACTAGAATTGCAAAATGCTCCAAAGATCGACCCTGCAAGAGTGGAAAAAAGGTTAAACATATGGAAAGTGTAGTAATAATCTTGAACATGAAAGATGAATTTGTTAATTATATAGTTAGGCCGAGTTTCTCCAGGAAAAAAGAGTCTCCGTCCGTGGTTTCCCCTCACTACTACGAATGATTTAATTCTTCATTCTTCTTTCTTTTGATGTTCATACAAAATTACTATTTAACTAACTAATTAAAGTAACCAATCTGCATTTATTTCTGTGTGTTGAATATATTTTTTTTGTGGTCTAAATTTGTTATATTAACTTTTATTTTGATTGACTATGTTCTTTGTATCTTTCCATAACTACAAAAAAATATTAAATAGAACCACACCTGCGATTCTATTTGACAAGATTGGGTTTTTTTTATTATTAATAAAGTAGTTAACCAAATACATACTTAATGTAATAAAAATTGGTGAAACGGATGGGTGAAAAGTAAATTGAACTAATTAACAAAAGAATTTAACACTTAAATGAAGGGTGTCTCTTACGTTGACATGTGTCAGAAAAAGTCGCTTAACTTGACATGCAGCAAAGAATGCCCTGAGTTATCTAATTAAGCGAGACGTGTTGATTGAAAACTCTCTTTCAATATATAATATTGATATTATTACAAAACTATCAAATTAATTAAAGTAAAAATTTACGGACAACTAAATTGGTACATTTGACAAAATGGCATTATAAAACGTATTGAAATCTGAAGTGCGAAGTGTAAAATGACCTTCAGGAAAACTTATTTGTTAAAAGTACTGATATCTTATCTTACTAAATTAAGCTCACATTTTATTTGATTATTTTTGTAAGAATTAGTAACTGTCAGTTGGAAAAGTTTTCACACTTTTTACATGATATGTTCACAGTTTAACATACGTTACAAAGTGGTTGTTCACATTCTCTTACCTTCTTCCCTGAAAAGTCTCAATTTCATCTATCTCTTGTAAGTATAAAACTTGAGCATTGAATTTAAATTGTTCACAAGTTTATTGGTTCAATTTTAGGTACATAACTTACACAAATCATTTTCTAAGTTGATATGATTGTCTTCTTCGTCTTCTTCATCTTTGGTTTTTTTTTTTTAGCATATTTCTTTTGTTCGTGTTATATGAACTCAATATCCTTTTCGCTAATTTGATTTCTTTTCCTTATTTCTGCTGCTAATTCCAACAACAATTTGTTTGATTTTCCTAAAGTTAGTTTAGGAGCATTTTTGGGAAACTATTTAATTGATACTAAGCTCATTTCATAATTGATCCTTTATACTATACCAATGTCTCACCGATAAATAATTGAAAAGTTGTATGATTGAGCGAATCTTATCATGGAATTTTCTAGAAATTTAACTGATATTGATACTTATCAAAATCCTTTAGAGTTTAAACTTATCTTCCTTTATTTATTTTCAAAATGCTCAAAATTTATTTCAACGAATCTGATAAAATTAATCTAGTAAACCAGTTTCACATTTCTATTTATAGGTATTGTTTAGCATCAAAAAGTGTTGAAAGGCATTTTTCTCTTATTCATCATGACATCAAATCTATATAACTTAGTAAGGGAAAACCCAGAGAGAGGAAACTGGGGTCGTTTTCCACTTAACACATAGGAATAAATCCTACATGTCATTTTTTTTAATTTTATATCATTGGTAATATAATTTTTTTGAAAAAAAGAACACAGTTACCATTTAAAAATTAGATTAGATAAACTAAACAGTATGATTGTTAATGATAAAACAAATCATATCTGATCACATCAAATCGTCAAAACAAATCCCAATAAGTTTATATGATTTAGCCAAAGGCACAAACCCCAATATTGTGCTTGCACCACATGTGAGGGAATTTAATCGAATCAGCGAGACTGAAAGGAGCAATGATGTTGAAGCTGATGGTAGGAATTTCGACTTGTAATTCGTTCATGTATACAAAGATCTATTATTTTTCACTCTCTTTGATTAGAATTATCAAGTATAAACATTGTTATTGTGGTTGATGAGATTATCTCCAAGTTGATTCTTCATCAGGTTAGTACAATAAGTGTAATGAGAGGCTTATGAATGTATTCCTTACTCTATGCTTATATTTATTCGAACATTTTACTTCAATCCCTCATTAAACATTTTGACAATGATATTTTTGGGTTTGCACTAACCTATGTATCAGTGGCAGAGCTAGGGGGGACCGACGGGCACGGTCGCACCTGCTTAACTTTTTGTACTTAGTAGAGATATCCTAAATTTTCAATAGAAACTTTGTGTTCAATAATTTTTTGCACCCCCTACATTGATTCCCTAACGTTATTAGTAGTTTTGTCTAAATTTCGCACTCTCAATATTGATTTTTTGACTCCGCCACTGCTATGTATCTCTTGCTGGCTTTGTTAGGATATATGTTTTGTGTTTGTTTTTTGTTAATTTCTTTATTTTTATTGACGGGTTTCATCAAAATAACTACTAAATTCTTGGGTAGAGCCATGACCTTTGGAAGATCTTGAGTTTCTGAAATCTATTGATGGTCAATCTCTTTCAATCGAAACTAATGGCACCAAGGTAATCTTGAATAATTTGTTTGTTTATCTTTGATTCGTTGATCTTCAATCATCAAACTAGTAGTAATCTTATCATTAAATTTTAAGTATTAATAAATAATTCATATCATCAATCAATGTAACTAATTTGATCCATATCTTACACGATGAAAAAAAGTATTTTTTTTAAAAAATATATACACATACAATAATAAACCTTAATGCGTGCTTGCAGAGCTATGTATAGAGAGGCGATGATAATTTCATTCCGCTAATTTAAATATGACATCTTCCTTCTCCAACCAACAAATGGAGCCATTCGATTGAGTTCATAATAAAGCGTCCGGTAATGGCAGATGAGTAAGTTTTAGTCTTATATATATATATATATATATATATATCTTTTTTGTTTACATAGATCCTTTCTGATTTATTGCTTTTACAATTAATTTGAATGATAATCTTATCTTAATTGAAGTTATATATGGCACATTATCTGATAAGTTTCCACGTTTATAGGTGATTGAAAACGTGGACCTGATGGGATTTTATAATGCATGTGGGAAGTGTTTCTTTTAATTTTTTAGTCTTTCTCCATCATGTCAAAGATTTCCCTTTTTCTGCATTTGTTTTGACATGTATAAACTAATAATTTGAATATTGCAAAATAAAATGCATGCTTGCTTCTCAAAATTAGGCAGGTACATACATTTTGCTTTTTTGGATAAAAAAATATCATGCCTAGAAAATCTCATATATAATTCCGCTAGAACAAGATCATTCATTCATAGTGGTTATTTGCTTTGATGCGCAGCTCTTAGGATGAATTAATAAAAAAGATTGCGATTGCATATAAAGACTAAATTATTTTGAGTCAAAATGAAATTGTTGATTACATTTTCGGGTTGACTCTATATTCTCATGATGAATGTACTCTTGATTGATAGTCTCTGATCACTCTTCTCTCTTTTCCTAGGTTTATAAAGTAAGACTGAATATGTTTTTTCCCCACACTGGCATACAATGGTGGGAATATGAGGTTCAACAAATTGAAATTGAAGAAGCAGAAAAGATAATAGACAAGTAGCTAGCTAGGTATTACCGATTCTTTATTGATCCGTTTATAAAGATATTTTTCAAAACAAATATTTAGATTAATTTACTATTTAATAATTACCCTACTTGCCTAATGTTATTACACAAAAATCTAGGAGAAAATAAAGATGAAAATTGAAAATGTAATCTGAATAAACATAATTAGTTGTCCATCCTATCTCAAGTCATAACAGACTCAAATTAGGATTTATCTAGATTATTAATTCTGTAATAGCTACGCCATTCAATTGGAAATTTTTTAAAACATATACCTATTCTATCATATGTGCACATTTACTACAAGTATTGATGCCTTCATTTTTTGTATATATAAAGAGATTTTCATTCCTCCCCATCACCGTGTCTACTACTTTTACTACTAAAAGAACGGTTCCGAAAGTTTTTTCACCCACCGCCTTGATCTCATGTAGTAAGTATAGGAAAGAATAAATTATTAGTATTTGTTAACTGTAATAATTTTTTTTTTGCTTATCCATTCTTTTATTAATTTCTGATTCATTTTTGTTGTGTTTCTTGCAAATGTGTTCTCCTCCACACAGAGAAGAATAACTATATCACCTGTGTTGCTTCTTTTTCCAATATTATTGCAAAGTTTGATAGTTACTAGATTGGGTGATCTGAGTTTAGACTTATTTTTTGGTATAGTGTTTAACTCTGCACTTTTACACTAAATGCTCAATGATCATGCAGAAGTACACCATTCAAGATACATGTTTGAGTTTAAAGCTCTTCGCGCTATAAACGGCGGAGACAGGATGCAAAAATCCAGTATTAAAGAGCATTTAAAATGAGACAATGGTGAATAATCCATGATCCGAAATTCAAAGTGTTTTCAACAATGATGATGTTACACGTGGAATTTTCATTTTGCTCAATATATTCCATCATTTATAGGCATACCAAGTAAATCAGTACAAAGCTAAACATCATTGCCCTTACATAACTTATATCACAATATAATATATATTTCATTAACAAAACAGCTGGTGTAAGAAGAGGTGGATGATGGCCGGAACAAAAACAGGGTTAGGACCTCTAAATGTTCAAGAGTGACAAAAGAAGCTAATCAACCTGAGGGGAGGAGGTTTGCATACACGTCAATAGAAAGTTGTCGACGTCAGAACCCACATTTACTGATCTATTGGAAGTTGATTTACAAATGAGGAAGAAGCTGATCAGCAAGAAAGTATGAGCAACAGCATAACATAGATGTAAAATAGTAAGTAAACATAGCTGGCTCATTTGTGATCGTATTTCTTCTTTTTTAGTACATGTGATTTGTCACGACAAAATTATTAGTAACAGGATGACAATATTTGTGTATAAAAAAAGAAAAGATGAGGGTGAAATTAGCTGTGTAATGCATGGGTTTAACATCTAGTTATTTACTAATGTATCACATGCTTTATTAAATGAATTAGTCTCGTGTATAGAAAAGGCCATCAAGGGACATGGCGTTTCTGGAAGAGAAAGCATTGGAAAGAGAAACTGAGCGACTTAAGAAAGCCATCAGCGATGTGGATTGAAGGGCAAAAGAAGCCTATTTGATGAAATCAACAACGGAGTTCGAGTTTTGCCGGATGGAGAAACGAAGGTTGGAGGATCAACTGCAAGCATTGACCTTGGATCGATTAGTTTGTGGAATCAATGGTTGATTAGGATTAGGTGGATTGTTAGGTTTTATCTTTACTTATCATATTGTTAATAAATTTTAATCTTGATGATGCTTTATCAGTTTAGTTGTAATGGATATTTCTTAAATTTTATCTTGATTATGTAATTATCAGTTTGTTGAGAGATAACATACACATGAGCTACCAAGTATAAATTGCGCTGTATTTGGGAATTTTTTTTTGCTTACTCTTTGCAACGTGTAATGTAGAGTAGAAAAAGAAAAATTTGAAAAAAAAAACATAATTGAAATTGCAACTGTACTATATTTTCCTAAATTCAATAATGATTTCACAAAAGTTGGTGTTTGAATTACACTAGACAAACTCACACCTAATTGTTATTTCCTCTCAAAGTAACGGGAATTATTATCTCCATGTAACAACTGGCTAGGACGTTGACGTGCATCTGATTGTGTGATACTAATGTCTTTCTTTGTTGTTGGAGAAAAACTAATTGCCGCTCGACGCCACATAAAACTACATAATATATATCCTTTCCGTCCAAAAAATTAACTAATTTAACAGGTCTTTTGAACATTTATTTAGTTCCACAACTACTTTAGTGTGTAGTGAGAAGGGTTGATCGGGTTTTCATGACTTCCAACTTTGTCCTTGTAGTTACAAGTGATATAATAAATTAACTAAATTTGTTTATGTCCAAAAAAAAAAAAAACAATATAACTTGTGATCAGTACAATTTATAAACTATACCATAGACTATTTTTTTGGGACGAAAAAAGATTTTCTTATTGTTCATATATAGTCCAAATGTGCAAAAAGTTTGAATTTAAACAAATTGATGAAGGTTCGTTCAAACAAATCGTTGAAGTGATGAGTTTCAATTTATCACTCTTTCAAAAATAATCATATAAAAATTAATAAGTCTTCCTTGACCAACCTTCATTCAATGACACTGAAATTTTTTCAAAAAGAAACCAAAAAAGGAGATGAAATAATAATGATTACATTGAGTCGAGAACCACGTTTGTTGTGGCATATATGCTAATATTCCAGAACGTATCTGTTTTTTCCCTAACCAGACACATCTCTAACTCACATTATAAACACACACACACACAGAGAAAGATTTCATTCTTCACTTTTCCAATTCACTAAAAAACATGGCAGCTTCCTCGTGTGGGTTTCTCGCCTTTTTATTTTCTTTCTTCCTTCTTCCCTTCGGAACTTCATGTATGAATCTCAACCAGCATCAAACAATTTACAAATTGTAATGTCCTTTTTTCCCCCCTTTTTGGTTTTGAAGATAATTTATGTGTTTTAACATATATGCAGGTTGGAATACAAGCAGTTACAATTCAAGAAGATGCAGTCCAAGTGATATTAGGATTTATCAATCTTCTTCGGGTTATACGAGTCTGAACATTCCAAAATACATCGTCCAAATCATCAATGAAGCCGAAGAAGTGGATGGCGTTTTTGACGTTGAAATCACATGTGAAGATTTTGCATCCGCAAATTTGGTTAATCCCTTGGTTTTCCGCCGTTTGGACCAAGGCCATTGCCTTGTTAAGAATGGTGATAAAATTGAGCCAGGTGAAATTATATCTTTCGAGTATTCTAACATTTCTCCATACCAATTCAGTGTCATCGACGTGAAATGCTAGTTGTGGAATTCGACAATGAAAACAAAATTAAAATTTTCTAACTTTTTATTTTTCCATTTAACTAGCATCTCATTGTATAAGTAAGACTATCTTTCTTATATTAAGTTCGAGGCACTGCCATTTGTATTTTGTTTTCATAAGTGATAGATTCAGGGATATACTCAGTAATGTACGCCATTGTACCTTAAGAGGAAGAAGAAGTCTCATGTTGTTTCGGACTGTTATTCCATATATAGTGTCGATCTTTAAAGGTGTCCCTGATTTCCTTTGATTTCTTCCTCAGCCACATTTAGACGTAACTTGCAAACAAAATAATTAGTCATTTTTGAGCCTGGGCAGAGGTAAAAAAGAAGTAGACATTTCTTTTAGCCCAGTTCTCTTTGTATTAGGCTAAAAAGTATTGCTTAGTAGTTCACTAATTTTCCATCCAACAGCTATGTATACTTTCTTATTTTGCCTTTCAAAGTAAGAACCGATTAGATATAGATAAACTAATAATAAAAAATAAATTATCTTTAACCGATTTAATTTAGGCACATGCATGTTCGGGTGTGATCAGCTAGTATGTATGAAGTCAATTATTTCGCATTCAAGGTAGTGACTCTGTTAAGTGAAACAACAATGGAAGACCACTAACCATTTTTTTGGGAATCTATTAATTACTCTTTTTTTTTTCTTTTGAAGGGATACCTCATACCTGTTACAGATTTTTTACAATTTAAATTTTACGGTGTCATCTATCTTATACATTTCATGAAAAGTGACATAAAGTATGATTCAGCAAAGAGATAGTTCTCTATTTGATCATCAAAATACAGTAGAACTTCTATAAAATAATAGTATTGGGATCACCAAAATTTATTAATTTAATGAATTATTAAATAATCAATAAATTAATAAATTATTAATTTAAAGAATTTGTATGAGAAAATAGAATTGCCACTAAATTACTTAATTTGCAGTTATCTTTACATCGGAATCAATAAGGTATTAGAACTATTCTAAACACTAAAAATCTATAGATAGTCCATATCATCTCCAAGGATTAAAAAACAAGTACTAACAATTAATATTTTACAAGATATTTATAATATTTATTATTTTTTTGTTATTAGTGTATTTATTAATTTATAATATTGTTGAGACCTATAGATATATAGGAGATTTTTTGAAACATTATTATCTTATCATTTCATCGAATTTTTTTCACTTTTTGTACTGGTTCCAAGTTAAGATCGGAGAAAATTATTAATTGCTATAAGTTATTAATTTATATATTATTAATTTACCGACGTTCTACTGTACTTGATAGCAATAAAATTGACTAGATAACATTAGTTTTCGAAATCCTCAGCACCTGCCATACTAATCGCGGATGCCAAATTCAATAGATAAAAGATAACATGATAACAATTAATAACTAAATCCGGGCTCAATCTCTTTTTCGATTTTCAACTGACTACTCAAATCCACAAATTAAAGAAGAGGGAAAAAGAAACTCATAATCTCTCTATTATCCCATGAAATATCCCACCCAAATTATTAGAGCTCTTTTTAGGGAGATATGGATAGAGTTAGGACCTTGTATCTCACTGTGTTTTCAAAATTTATAAAAAGAATAAACAAAAACTCATATGGAGTGTTCAATAACTATACGCTTGTCTGTGTAAATATCCTAGTCCATTATTTTCAAAGACATATTTCGATTGTTCTTGTTAAAAATTTAGAATCTTTTTGAGAAAAATTTAAAGCACGAAAGTTACCCAAGCCACCAACCCAAACTATCTCTCCCTTCGTCTTCTTGAAAGGTATCAAGTTTATAGTTTATACATGGTTCGGTTTAATTACGCCCACAGAAGTTTGTATTCAAATTTGCAAATGGATCTTTAAATCCTACTACGGATGTAAATATTAGTTTACATGTTTACTGTTTAGGTTTACTTAGTTACGGCCTAGACTAGTATATATATATATATATATATATATATATATATATACATATATATATGTTGTACTAAACCCTAATCAGATAAATAATGATTTTCGGTTGATGATTAATGCTAGCCACCCCTTCATCTTCTTCATGGTATCGAGCTGGTTGTTTTTTTTTTCTTCTAACTCTGATCATCTGCAACAGCCAAGTCTGGGAAGAGTGACCCCCCTTCTTCGTCCGATGATGAAATTGAGCCTCATAAAACTATCTCTCCTTATGATTTGACGTCCAATGACAGTTCTGGACATGCGTACGGGGCTTTGGGCTCGCAAGAAATTCAATTATGATGAATGGTCCAAGGCCGTGCGTATGGGGCTTCGAGCTCGCAAGAAATTCGGTTTTGTTGATCGTTCACTCAAAAAGCCGAAGAAAGCTTCGAACGTGGAAGATTTGTGGACTATTTAGTCCTTAATTAGTTCATGGATTCTTAACGTAATTGATCCCTTAATTCGGTCAATGATTCCACAAAAGGAGGTGGCCGCCGACTTATGGGATCACCTTGAGCAATGTTTTTCCGTTGTTATTGGCTCTCGGGTGCAGCAATTGAAGGTCCCATTGGCTGAATACATGTAACGTTCTTCGTCGGTTGAGTCGTACTATGGTCAACTACAAAAGATTTGGGACGACATTGGTTATTCTGATTGGCCATTCGTTGATGCTTTGTGTGCTCCGTGTCAAGTGCAGATGGCGGAGGTGCTGGAGCTTCACCGGGAAACAGAGCGTTTATACCAGTTCCTGATGGACTTGAACGCCGACTTCTATGGCGTTGTCTGATCCCAAATTCTGTCCACGCAGCCACTATCGAATCTCGCTCGTGCATATGCCCTTGTGATACAGAAGGAAAAGCTCCGTTCCAATCCGCAGAAGGAGCTCCCTGGGGAGATGATGAGCTTCTCTATCACAGCCGGCAGCATTGGTGGCTCCCAGAATACTACAATTTCCAGCCAGGATTTGGTTGCCCTTGCCACCGCAGTTAATTCCACTTCCAAAGGTCGTGGCTCTCGTGAAAGGGTTGTCTGCTCCCATTGCCACAAGCCCAATCACATCGTCAACGAGTGCTATCAGCTCCAGGGTTATCCGGCCAATTGGAGCACTCTCCGGAGCAGTACTGGACGCGGGCGTGGTCGTGGGTCAGGAGGTGGAAACCAGGTCAACAATTCTTCACTCGGTTCTGTTTTTGGGTCTAGTGGACTGGTTCCAGCCACTGCTGCTCATACCTTGATTCAACCGGCAGCAGCCAATTCTCTGGTTCAACCGGCTGCAGCACTTCCTTCCGTTCAACCAGCTGTTTTTGGTTCTTTTGAGCAAATCGGTTTATCTCATGATCAAGGGACAACTTTGCTCTCTTTTTTGAATTCGGCCAAATCTGGGTCGACTGATAAGCTTTCCGGTAAGCCTATGTCTCACAGGTGGATGTATGACTCGGGCGCTACTTGTCATATCACTGGTTCTCTTAATTTGTTTCACGATATGCGTGATATTACTCCTATTCCATTTCATTTATAGCTAAACCTCTTTTCTAGTTGAAAGATTTTATTGAACCCTTGATGTTATTCAATTGTGAGATCTAACAGTTTGCTTTTCACCAACAAATTTTGAGTATTTATTTATTCTCTTTGATGTGTATTGATGATTATTTGGCATTATTTGAATAGCTGGTAGCATTCAATTCTCCTAAATAATCTAATTTATTGAACAACAAGGTTTGTTTGTTCCTTAGAAGAGACAATGCAAATAATTACTTGGTAAGTAGTTTACTTGTGTTGTGAGAATAAATAATCAATTTTTAATGAAACAAGGTTTGTTCGTTAGAAATTGAGTTGGGTCTTTGTTTGTCGAAAACTGAATCCTAGGAGGTTCCAAGTAGTGTTTTTGGCTATAGAGTGGTTAATGAAGGTTTCTTAATTGCTGGTAATTAATAAAAAAGATTGAGTTGTTAGGAGGTTCCAACAACGATAACTAATACATTCATGATTTGTTGAGTTAATCTTTGCATCAATGGTCAGTTGGATACATCAAGTGGAAATTATTCCTTTGACTAGAGTTTCTCTTATTATTGATTTCCAAAGCTATCTTTTATTGTTCGCCAGTTATTTTTTGTCATCCATTAGTTATAATCCTCTTTTTTGGTCAGTTGGTTACTTTACTTTTGATTAGAAATATTTTCATTTCCTTGCTCCCTGAGGAGACGACCCTACTCATTGCTATACTACTAAATTTCTTAGGAGTGGGTTCTTTTATTTTTGTTGGTTTGACAACCCACCAAATTTTTTGATACTAGGATTTTGGTGGGGTGTCAAGCCAACAAACAATTTAACCAACTTTCAAACTAGTAGCATAGGAAAGCAAGGTCGTCTCCTCAGGGAATGGTGGATTCGTTTCTTTCAAAGAAGTAACTGAAAGGGAGGGTTTTGAGTTTTTAAAACTAAAATGTAGTTAAAATAAAATTCAAATGATAGTTAAAAAAAATGAAAGCAAATTATGAGAAAGTTTCTAGTCAAAAGATTTTATATCCACCTTGGTCTAGACAATTGATCATAGATGCAATGATATACTCAATCACTTATAGGCAAATTAGTTTTCGTTGTTGGAACCTCCTAACAACTCAATCTTGAACTAAGTTTAGTGATTAAGAAAACCTTCATTAAACACACTAGTCGAAATTCAATCCTGGAACCTCCTAAGATTAAGAAAACGACTGCATTAAGTACAAAGACCCAATTCTGATTCTTATGAAACAAACCTTGTTTAATAAAAAACCAGATTACTTGTTCTTATAACATAACAAAATCATTTACCAAGTAATTTAATTATATCAGTCCCTTTTAAAACAACAAACCTTGCTGCCTTATTGATTTTTAACTATCATGAAATAATGAATGCTACCAGCTATTCATGAATCCAAAATCTTTGTATCAATCATTCAAAAGAACAAGCAAATACTTACAAAGAATTGAGAAATGAAAAATATTTAGATCTCAGAACTATTAAGAACCAAGGTTTTTATATCTTTCAACTGGAAAAGTAATTTAGTTACACATAATAATGCCTTACAGAAACAAAACTATGGAGAATGGGGAAGAATAACGCCCAAAAGGGCTAGATTGGCGGCTTAAGACCACTCCAGCCTCCTCTTCTTCTTCTCACGTTCAGCCCCCCTCCAAAAGAAAAGAATAAAATCAATTTATATGGGAACAAGTAGGTCAGCCGCTGGAGACAAACAAAGAATCCCGAAATTTGCAATTGATTTTGACCCCAAAACTTTTAAAATTTTTCATTTTAGTCCCTGTTTCGGTTTGGCCAAACAGGAATGCAGCATCAATGCTGGAATTTCTTCTATAAAGCTCAATTTTGGACTAAGATTCGTGTGCCCACACGAGAATGTGATGTCATTGCTCCGTTCTTGTGCTTCCTTATCAAAATGCTCCAAAAATGCATGTTTATGTAACATTTTTCTCCATCTCAGCTCCAATCACTCCTAAGAACCAAAAACATCAAAATACACAACATAAGTGCATAATCTAATCTAAAATGCTATACAAATACCCATAAATAACATGAAACTTCAAGACCTACCAAAATCCCCCACACTTAGATTTTTGCTTGTCCTCAAGCAAACGCAACTCAAAGTAAACATGATAATATCATTTCCTACAGACTCTAACATGCGAGAATTGTCAAAACTTGTCTCAGATCCTAGTCTCATTAGAGACAAATAATGTACACCACGGTTCAATATCCCTTGATCAAGTCAGAAACTCACTTCCGTGAGTGTGTGAAACAGACCACAAAAAAAAATGTTGCTTAACCTACTGTCCAATCTAAGATTAGATTAAATTAATTTCAAGTGGACATTCTTGTGATCAGTACCTATTTCCTTCTTGCCTTCAACTAGGGTATTCTTACTGAGGTTCAGATCTAAGGACTTCCTCTCATTTTCTGCAAGCATCGTTGGCTGCATCTTTCACCCTCGTACCTTTTCCACCATTTGTCCAAATTGGCTTTTCTTCTGGGTCTTTCCCACTGAGGCCTTTACCAAGCACACTTCTCAGCAACTAAGGTAATCTAAGCATTTAATTTCTTTTTAAACTCACCAGGCCTGAGGACACTCCTCTCTTTGGTGCCATACCTCACCTCTCAAGGGATTAAATGCCACATTGGACACTCTGCCTATACTCTCTCATTATTTAAAGGACTTAACCTCATATTCAACTGCCAACTTTTCCCTTTTCCCAAGGTATTTAGGCTAATACAAACTACTATGGGCTTGATTCGAGACTGCCATAATGCGTAGGGTTGCCTAAGTGTAACTCTCAGATTCACAGTCCCCCCAGGTTTTAGACAAGTGGAATCCAGCAAAAGATCACAATAATGCAATAATGCATTCAAGATTTTAAAAGTTTAAGCCCAAAGCAAACACATTGTCAAGTGGAATGTTGTGCATAAAGATGTGGTCATGAGTTTCTAAAATGCTTAGGAGTGATCATGAACATGTATTCAGTTATATGTAACCGTCAAAATTTAATTCATCATAGACTATTGACAATTCTAAAAGAAACACAAATTCCTCCCCTACACCTAAAGGATACATTGTCCTCAATGCATAAAACATACAAAGACAAACAAGAAAAGTACATACAAACTCCCACATAATGTAAAAGAAAAAGAAACGGTACTTCCTTTGGATTTTGTAGTGGCGAAACAAAATTTGGTGTGAGTAAAAGTCCACAGCTTTTGATGCATTCGCACGTGGGTTGACCAACCATAAAAATACTCATTAAAAGTAAGCTGCCACACTTCAACAAACAATTAAAATAAACTAATACTACGCCAATCAAATGATTAAGCAAAACCATAAAAATCAAGAAGTCATAGCTCTCAAGATCATCAGGAACAAAAAACTTAACCACCCAACTGATTTATTCAAGAAAACAAATAACAAAAATCAAACCATTGGGTTGCTCCCAACAAGCGCCATTCTTTAATGTCTTGGGCTAGACACAGTTTTGGTGCATCACAGTAGAAACTTGCAAGCTCCACACATAACTGAAACTTGTGAAAATCCTACAAAAATCTCAACAAAACCAGAGTAGGAAGTTCCAAATTTATATACACACTTTAAATCAACATAAGATGGTGGAAAGTGATCTCCTCTAAATGTTTCTTTAAAAGCACCACACTTTCTCCACACATATACCATGACATCATGCATTAAATTCATTCCACAATCATCTAGAAATTTTATAATTACATTCATCTTTATCCCTAATTCAGGAGGTCTAGATAGATGTTCATATGGAAACTCTATATGCATAAGCATATGTGTTAACTCAAATTTTTGAGATTGTCATTTCTCATAAATTTCATACACAAATTCAAAAATAGAACTACTAGAAAAATCAACTCGTGGAGCACTTTTAACATTCAAATTCATATATTCCTTTGATAATGATGTGACTCCATTTATCATTTTTATCCTAGTAGTTTTTCGAAATGATCTACCTAAGAAACATGGACTTGAGTTTAAGACTAAATTTTATTTCACATTAATCGCATCAAAATTAGTAGAAAAAATATTTTCACCACATTGGATAGATAAACCATCTTCAGCACACACAAGACTAGCACAAGACTCATCAACAAGTTTTATAACTTCATCAGTTTCATTCAATAATACAAGTTTCAAGAACTTAAGCACAGACTGAGGAATGATAATGACACCAACTCCAAAATCTATGATAAATTTATCACTTTTAACATGTCTAAAAGTACATGAAGGAGTAGGTATACCTGTATCATGGCATTTGAAAAGTAATTTCGGTTGGACTATATTAGAGAGATGTTCTCCCATTGAAATTACCGCATTACCTCGGAGTGTAGATTCATTAATTTTGGTGCACAACTCCTCTTCAAATTCATCATCACAAGGGAACTCGTCAAATTCCTCCGAAAGACGAACATGAACCTCTCCATTGGAAGATGTATCTATAGCATCTTGTTCATGCTCTTCTTCTTCTTCTAGTTCTTCTAACTTATCATGAAAAGGACTGAGAACTGAATTAGTCAAATTAGATAAAAGAAAAAATTATCAGTTACCTCATCTGCAACTTCTGTAGACTCTTCTTCATCTTCAATTACTCCATCGTCTTCTGAATCCCATAGCTAAAACTCTTCTTCACTTGATGTTTTTAACTCACTATTTTGGATAGTCTCTTCATTCATTCTTGTAACTGTGTCAGATATTTGCCTATCCAAATTCTCTTTGCTGACACGTCTTTCCTAACAAAATTTTTCTATGTTAGTGGACAATCTTATAGCAGTATCTTCTAGGAACATACCTAAGTTTGGTAACACTTCTGGAGGTTGACATGCTTGTGGTGGTGGTGGTGAGTAATAGTCGTAGGAGTACTCATGGTTGCAATCTGAATATCCTTGCCAACTTGGATCATAACTGTATGAATTGGATTCATAGCTTGCTTCTGGAGATCTTGGAGATTCTCTTATGGCATTCACTCGTTTCCGCTGGTAGTATGGAAACCTTGGACAAAAATCTCCTGTATGACCAATCATAAAACAAACACCACACCTTTGCAATTGTTGCGACCTGCAGTCAAACTTGTCACAAGAGAGGTTAGTCCATCTAATTTTTGTTCAGTAGATGAAACGTTTACCTCTTTTGCACTCCAATTAAAGACATCGCGTTGGTCCCAAAACTGCTGCCCATATGCATCCATGGTAGATACGCAAAATAAACAGAACAAAACCAACAAAAAAAAAATTAAAAGAAACAAATCCATGAACACCGTTCCCCGGCAACGGCGCCAAAAATTTGGTGGATGTCAAACCAACAAAAATAAAAGATTCTACTCCTAACAAATTTAGTAGTATAGCAATGAGTAGAGTCGTCTCCTCAGGGAGTAAGGAAGTGAAAAATATTTCTAATCAAAAGCAAAGTAACTAAATGGAAGAGATTTTGGATTTGTAACTAATGAATAACAAAAATAATTTGCAAGCAATAAAAGATACTCTTGGAAAATCAATAATAAGAGCAATTTTAGTCAAAGGAATAATTTCCACCTTGATGTATCCAACTGATCATTGATGCAAAGATTAACTCAACAAATGATGAATATATTAGTTATCGTTGTTGGAACCTCCTAACAACTCAGTCTTTTTATTTAACTACCAGTGACTAAGAAACCTTCATTAATCACTCTGGAGTCAAAAAACACTACTTGGAACCTCCTAGGATTTAGTTTTTGACAAGCAAAGACCCAAGTCAGTTTCTAACAAACAAATCTTGTTTCATTAAAAATTGATTATTTATTCTCACAACACAAGTAATCTACTTACCAAGTAATTATTTGCATTGTCTCTTATAAGAAACAAACAAACCTTGTTGTTCAATAAATTAGATTATCTAGGAGAATTGAATGCTACCAGCTATTCAAATAATGCCAAATAATTATCAATACACATCAAAGAGAATAAATAAATACTCAAAATTCGTTGGTGAAAAGCAATGAGTTAGATCTCACAATTGAATAAAATCAAGACTTCAATAAAATCCTTTAACTAGAAAAGATGTTTAGTTGCTAATCATGGTGAAATCAACAACACAAGAATTGATGTTTGACATTACAGAGCTAAAACTGACGAAAACGGAGAGAAATGCTTGTCCTGAGCTCCAGCCGTCGCTTCCTGTGTTGTGCCTCTTCTCCCCCCCTTTCTTAATAATGAAAACAAAGCGTACATATGGTATTAATAGGGCAGCCATCGTTCAGCCTCTTCAAAATCCGCAGAGGGCAATTCCATTTTCTGGAATTAGCAGATTGGTCCCTGAAGTTTTCCAAAATTACAAATTAACTCCAAAACTTTAGAAATTTTGCACTTTAGTCCCTATTTCAGCGTGCCCACGTGGGAATACAACATCGTTTCTGGACTTTCCTGCTTCCTTCATTGATTTTGGCATGGATTTTGTGTGCCCACGCGGGAATCAACCACTTCTTCTCCAACTTGAAACTTGATTCAATAAAATATCCAAAAACTTTTCAAACTCAACACTTTTCTTCTTTTTATTCCAAATCCTTCCTATGATCAAATTAAGAACCAAAACACTAATATTAGCATAGATAATATTCAAAACAGCACATAAACCACCACAAATATCATGCTAATATTAACATTATCAACTCCTCCACACTTAGATTTTGCTTGTCCTCAAACAAACTTAAAAAGAATAACTTTTAACTCAACTTGCAAACCACTATTTTGAACCACAAAATTTGGAAATCATTTAAAAGAAAATCTCAACCACCATGTCACACATCAATCATAAATTTAATCAATTAGGCAATCAAACATAAGCTCCTCTAATACTATGCATAGTCAACAAGATAGCTACTTCATCTCTAAACTCCATCAATGATTGGAGCAAAATCACCTCACCAGTAAGTTCACTCATTTTCTTTCTTCTTTTCTCTAAAGTGTAGCGTATCAAACAATTCACACAAATCAATATCTAGCAGAATACACAAGAATTTGAAAAGACGTCACATCATCATACACCAAGCAAATAAACTTACCAATAAAGGTCTTTACATAGGGCTGTAATGGGGCTTTAGGTAAGGAAACGGGTGGATAAATATGGATGTAGGCTTATTTTGTCAAGATAGACCAAGTATACTTAAACTCCACCATCTTACCAGATATCCCATATAATGGCATTGCTTATCCTCACACCTCAAACTTTACATCTCAAGCTTTAAGTGTGCTTTGCATAAGAACTTGCAGTAAACTTCTCATATTACATTTACAAACCTATGGCTTCTCAAAGATATAATTAAGAACTTGCCATACTCTTAAACAAGTAGGAAATAAGGATTCATGCGATTTTTTTTTCTTCTTTTTTTTTCCGGGTATTTTTCCCTTTTTTTTCACACGCCCTATATTACATCAAATGCGTAACTTAAAACAAGAACACATGCCACTATAATGTCCAACTCTTACCACAAACCCGGTTTAAGCAACCTAATCAAGAGCTTGATAAAAGGGTAAAGGGTAAAAAAAAAAATATTTTCTAAGGCTAATGGTTTAATGTATCTGGGTCTGAAGGAAAACGGTCAAGGCTTGAATGGTTCACTAGGGGTAAACATAAATGGGTAGGCTTTTTATGCTAACTTGGCTAAATCCTAGTGCCTTTATTCTTGTGGCAAGCCATCTACAAGAGCACAGATGTGTCCTAGCTTGGCAAATTCAAGATTAATCCATACTAGATGTGATTCACTTCCCACATAAAAATGTTGAGCATTCAAATACACTAACTCTATTTGCTCATAAAAGCTCAGATCACTCAATTTAAAGTAACTTTTTTTTTGTGATAATATTCCAATCCTCAACTTCAACACTTAAATTCACAACATATCTGAATAGTACATAGCAAAGAAAAATTTATGTTTTTCATGCTTCACTTTTCAACCTATGATGATTAGCAACATAGCAGTTGAAACGTTTGAAAATAGTGGTTAAAACTCAAAATTTTTGAAAAAATTTCATCACAAACAAGTCTAATTCTTTCAAGTTAACAAATTAATAAAGACAAATTTGAAACACACAAACTCCTCCCCACACCTAAAGCAGACATTGTCCTCAATGTATAAAACATGCAGAGACAAAGAATAAAAGCATATACAAACTCCCAAATAATATTAAAGAGAAAACAAAACGGTACTTCCTTGGGAATTCGTAGTGGAGGAATCAAACTTGATGTGAAGCGGGAGTAACATCTTTTTGCATTGGATCAAAAGGATTGACCACGTAGAAGAATTTTCCTCGAAAGCTAGCTGTCACACTCAAACAAACCATTGAAAAACCTAACTTTACGTCGATTAAATGATTAAGAAAAACTACAAAAATCAAAAAATCCTAGTAGCATAGGAAACCAACAAACAATGAGCAACTTTGTGATTTTGGGTAATAATCAGGTTCAAGGGCTTGATTATCATGAGACATTTGCTACTGTTGTGAAGATGGTGACAGTTCGCACCTTTCTTGCTGTTGCTACTACTAAAGGCTGGGAACTTCATCAGATGGATATCCATAATGCCTTCCTGCACGGCAATCTCTCTGAGGAAGTCTACATGAAGTTACCTCCTGGTTTTACGTCTTCTCAGCCTGGCACTGTGTGTCATCTCCGTCGTTCTCTCTATGGCTTACGACAGGGTCCTTGCTGTTGGTTTGCCAAGTTAGCAGGTGCTCTTCGGCATTATGGTTTTCAGCAATCTGCTTCTGATTACTCTTTATTCACTTTTACCCACGCAGCTGTTCACCTCTACGTTTTGGTCTATGTGGATGACCTTATTGTTTATGGTAATTATTCTGTTGCTATTCAATCTTTTAAAGACTATCTGCATCAGTGTTTTCACATGAAGGATCTTGGGGTCCTCAAGTATTTCCTTGGCATTGAGGTGGCACACCATCCTTTGGGTATTTTTCTTTGCCAGCACAAGTATACCTTGGATATTCTCTCTGAGGTGGGTTTATTAGGGTCTAAACCCGCGGATTTTCCCCTAGAGCAGAATCACCATCTTGCTCTGGCGCCTGATGTTCCTTTTCCTGATCCTCTTCAATATCGCCATCTGGTGGGTCGCCTGATTTATCTTGCCATCACTCGTCCTGAACTTTCTTATTTGGTGCATATTTTATCTTAGTTTATGCAGAAACCTATGCAGGCCCATTGGGATGCTGCTCTTCGGGTTGTTGGTTATTTGAAGGGCACTCCCGACCAAGGTATTTTTTTACGGGCTGATAGCGATCTACAACTCTCAGGATGGTGTGATTCTGATTGGGCCAGTTGTCCTTTGACCGGGCGTTCACTCACGGGATGGTTTGTTCAACTTGGCTCCTCACCAGTTTCTTGGAAAACTAAGAAACAACAGACGGTCGCTCGTTTTTCAGCCAAAACAGAGGTTTGCTCCATGGCCTTTACTATTTGTGAGTTGAAATGGTAGAAGAGTCTTCTTCGTTCTCTGGGTATTAACCATTCTCAGCCTATCCGGTTGTTTTGTGATAGTCAGGCGGCTTTGCATATGGCGGCTAATCCTGTTTTTCACGAGCGTACGAAGCACATTGAGGTTGACTGTCACTTCATTCGTGATGAAGTTCTTGCGGGCACCATTCTTCCTAATTATGTGCCCACTCATATACAACTTGCAGACATCTTTGCTAAGGCTCTTGGTAAACAACACTTTGATTTTTTCTTATCTAAGTTGGGCATTCAAAATCTTCATGCTCCAACTTGAGGTGGGTATTACGGATGTAAATATTAGTTTACATGTTTACGGTTTAGGTTTACTTAGTTACAGCCTAGACTAGTATATATATACATGTCGTACTAAACCCTAATCAGATAAATGCTGATTTTTGGTTGATGTTTGATGCCAGCCGCCCCTTCATATTCTTCAAATCCTCCTCTCGATCCTATTTAGAAGCCACAATCTTGTGCTCATATTGTTCAAATTGTGCCTCGTAAATAGGATCGGAGGAAGTATTATATGGTGTCGTATGTTTATTGATTAATCATGTTGGAAGCATGTTTGGGTCTTTGGGAGAGTCTACTTAATTATCTCCTTCTTTCTTTTTGAACTCTCTTGAAAAACATATTCCGCCAAGAAATGACGCAAAAGAAAGTGGTTTGATTTTTTGTAGGCATATGGACAGGAAGAGCGTTGCATCTAAACAAGAAAAGAAGTGCGATTGTTGGAGGACAAATGCGTATCCTAACAAGGTTGTGACAGACTTAAAGTAAGAGGTAGACCACTTGGCTTAGCGAGTGCGAATCTCGGAAAATGTGAAAACCCTACTTGCGGAAGAGTTGGACCGAGTAAGGTGAAACCCAGAATCTGAAGAATCAAGGAAGCGGTTAGAGTGAGAGAAGCTGTCACTTGAACAACAATTGGCTAGTAAAGATGCAATGATAAACATGTAAAGAAAGAAAATAGCTAACTTGCGGAAACAATTAAGGGAAGTGACTGACAACTCGCGCGCTAGGTTTTTGGAACTCGAACTCATGGCGCGGGAGATTGTTGAGGAAGCTCGCCGGAGTAAGAATAGGGTTTCTTATGTTCTGGACAGGAACATAGAGGATCCATTGTCGGCCAAGGATCTCCCGACGTTTGTATCTGATGATGAGACTGCAAGTTGTATTGATGACATTTTTGGAGAGATACTTCAACCTAGATAGGAATGTATGTTTTGATGTGAGCTTTTCTTGTGAGGACTGAGGATGAATAAGATGTTGATTTCCCTTTTGAATTAAGCTACCAATTGAGAAGCTTATTTGTTAAAATTTTAATAACGTTGCAGAGTTCTTACATGAGATGAATAAGGTTTTCTTTTTGTTTTGGGTACAATATAGTGCATCAATCTCCTGACAAGATTTAATTACCTATTAATTGATGCATTTAGTGAGAAGTGCTTGGATAATTATTTTGCCATTTCAATTTCTAAGTTATGCATCTCACCGGCATTTTGTGTTTTTGAATATGTGCATTAGTTGGATCAGATTAAATTGAAAATACAAAGTTGCAGGATTTGATTGCCAGGAGTTTCAAAAGAGACCAAATTTTATGGTGATGTAAACCTCAAGAAGAGATGCCAACGGCACTTCAACACTATAATGGGAAGTACTATTAAATTGCGAAAATTGAAGATATAGTTAAACGTGCAACTGTATCAATTAAAAACCGGACATTACAGCTTTTGTCTAAATAACTTTTCCCATATGCTACATACCCATCCTAAGAAAAATCTTTGTACAATAATGTAGTCGTGCTATTATTTTTTTTAGGCATAGAGACCAAAAGAAAAGGAGAGAAAAGAGTGAAAGAGAAAGAGTATGCGGCTATTTACTCAAGAACAGCTGATCGAGTTATTTTTGTCACGTCATCTCCAAGTCTTCAACCAAAAGAATATTCCTATGTGGAATGGAATATAGCTACTTACACCGCCTCCATTGTCACGAATTGAAGATTTTCTAAATCCAAAATTCTGATTTCTCATAATTCCTCCATACAATCAAAATCACTATAAAAATGCAAAAGGTTGTAAGAGTTCTCAAAGGCAAAAAAACTTACAGTACAAGGGGGAAAAAAAAAACTAATAAGATGACATCAAATATTGCTATTCGAATCATCTTATTTTCACTCATTTTTTCATCATACTGCTTCGCTAAAAGTACCATTGATGATGAGCCTAACTATGAATTGAACCCATTTCAGATATTCATAGTTAATAACCTTCCGGAAGGCGATCCGGAACCCTTATGGACTCATTGCCAAACTTACGAGGATGATAAGGGGGTACACATCTTGAAATGGAATTAATGAAGGATTTGATTGGACAACCGTCTGGAAACCCTTTCCCTTGCAAGGATATGTTTGCGAGTTCCGCTGGCAAAAAAGATTCAATTCATTTTCTGTTTTTAATACCTACTTTGAAAGATTACTGTGGTCGAGGAAAAGATATTAATGTTTGTTATTGGTCTGTTCAAGAATCTGGGTTCTACTATGCCAATGTGTCTTCGCCTCCTACGGAGGCTTTGAAGAAATGGACAGATTGGTGGTAGTTATTTAGTTTTCATATGGTCTATATATATATATATATATATATATATATATGTAATGATGATTAATATATAAAAAAGAAATCAAATTAATCAGTGTTTCCTAGCATTTTGTTCTTTCTTTGTCATAATAAAAGAAGTAATTACAATGATTATTTTTCTTTTTCCTAAGACACGTTAGAACATCTCAAGGTTCTTGAATTAAGGGGGAAAAAACGTGAGTTTAAATAAGGATTTCTATCTCGGGATACGCGCTTTGAAACAAATCGGAAGATCTCACTCGGCAAAATGAATTGAAAGCTTTGCAATCAGGGAAAACATTTCGGAATTCATCAAGTGATCAACACATAGATACTCTTTCCTGTCTTAATTATAAGATAAAAATAAATAATAAAATTAGTTCAAATTTATGCATTACGATTAGGATCAGAGGGAATAACTTGTATTTTGAGACATTGATCTAGCTATCACCTATTTAAAATTGTCCATTGTCATATCGTCATGGCTAAAGACAATTCACTTCTGGGGCCAAGTTGGAATGTGGAAGGAACATTGTTCAGAGCAAACGAGGCAGTCTCAAATCCATAAAGCATAGCAAGCAATTGTTTTGCCTCAAATTAAACAGGCACCTAAAACATTTTTTCAAGGGATATGAATTTTGGGCCAAAGGCTAACTCATCGTATCATTACCCTTCTTATAGTTACATTTTTTCGATCAGATCAAAAATAGGTCACAACATTCACTTCTATTTGGACATATTCACTAGTTCACTTTTTACTCAGTCATTCTTGGTCTTTTAAATTTGTGAAAACGTTGCGAAATTGAGAAAAATTTTATCTTAGTTCAACATTTCAACTGTACATTATATATTGCTAGATAGAGACTGCAAAAGTAAGCAAACGGGCTTCCCTTTTCACTATATATGTCGCTTGAGAAATGACTTATCTAATAAAATCTGGATATTCTTACGCATTTGATTTGATGTCCGAAATTATTATTCTCACTAATTCGGATTTGAGTCGGATAGGTCCTTTTTGAAAAGGAAAGCTTTCCTAATATATTTACTACTTGGACCAAGTGTTTGTCGGTAAAAAAAAAATGTGGATATTCTAATAAAAGTCAGTGACACATGAAAGTACAAGGTTTTTAATCCATTAACACGATTGTATTTGTACGCATCATATGTAGTAAGAATTATAAAGTTGGATGCCTTATTTAAAGAAAGTGATATTGCCAGGTTTAATTTTAGCCTCAGAGCAAATTTAAGATAAATTGACAAAATTATCTCCTTTTAAATATCAGTATTTATCCTCAATTTTTTTTATTTGCTTTTTTATTTTTTGGGGGATCAACAACTTAACATCATCATCCTCAACATCAAACGAGCCCTTCTTTAAACCCACGGCCGTCCTCCGCCCCCGCAACTCAGTCGATGGTCATAGAAGCTCAAAGAGGGAGCCTACTTTTTGGAATATGACCGGAAAAAAAGTCAGAGATAGTGTAGACTAATTATATGCTAATTATTTAATTTGTGTCCTTTTGTTCTAAATTTGATCTGGTGTAGTAGATTCTATGGATCAAAAATCAAATCAAATTATAAATAAACTTATATATGTTACATTACGTCCCAAAATTATCCTGATGTAACAAGTCAATAGTTTGAACAATAAAGATGACTCAATATACCTAATCTCAATTAAATGCGCAATTGCGTAAGAGGAAGAAATCTTCACAAATCACAATTAATAGTAGACCGCCCAAAACTTTGCCAGACGTCAACTCTTTGACTAACAAGCAAATCCCTATATATTATCAACAACACCCAAAGACAACGAATTCGCTTCACTTTGCATTTTACCGACAACATCAATATTCAACAAATCAAAATCCAATCTCACACGATGAATCTCATCGCAACCCGAATCATTTTCTTTACGCTCTTTTCATCAATTTATCGTCATCATAACACCATCCAGCAAGCTGCTTCTGCTCCATCTCCATCTCCATCTCCGGCTCCGACTCCGGGGATGGAATACGACGTGTACGTCGTAAACAACCTGCCGGAAAAAATTCCACACCCACTAAAGGCTCATTGCCAAAGCAGTAACATAGATGTCGGTGAACGGGTCCTGAAAGTCAACGGGAGTTTCAAATGGCGCGCTCCCCCGAGTTGGATTTGGTTGCATGGATTTGATTGTGCATTTGACTGGAACAAAAGATACCATATGCTTTCTGCTTTGAACTCTTCCATAGCATACGACTATTGTGGTTGGGATGATGAAGCAAAAGTGAAAGTTTGTTATTGGTCGGTTCAAGATTCCGGCTTCTATTTTGCTAATGTAACTTCACCTCCGAAAGAGGCTTTGAAGAAATTGGTGAATTGGTAATCTTTTCGTTTAATTAAAGTTTGGCCCACAATCGGTTATAACTTTTTAATGTCTTCTCTTGAAGTAGATTTCCTATTTTTTCTGTTTTCGGTTTTGAAAGATTTTTGTTTTTTTTTTAATTTTGGTGCAAACGGTTCATCTCACGAAAGATCATATGAGCCGGAAAACCATTGTTACCTTGCAATTATTCAATCATCTCGAGTTTCTTATTGTCCGATAAAATTTATTTGCAATTAAAGCAAAACATACAATAATATCAAGTATTGGGTTGAGTGATAAGGGTTTAATCTTAGCATTGAGGCCTTTGCTCCAAATTAAAGAATCACCGAGTTCATAATAGACTAATTTGAGAATGTAGTAGCTAGTATGTGTAAATATAATAAGTTTTATTGCAGTACGGCTGTACGGGGGAAAAAAAATCAAGTTACCCGAAAATCGTATTAAAATCCACAAAGTAAAAAAGACGCAGAAGTGTAATAATGGACGAGGTGGTTGATTTATCACTGTTGTAATTACAGATTGCTAGAATACGCATTTGAAAGCAATTAATGATCACTCGAGACTTCTGTTCAAACGCCAGAAAAATTAACAAACGGAAACAGCTAAATGTCATGAGTATATGGCCGAATAGGAATCTTCTTGGCCGAATAGAACATTTCAAATTTGAAACATGGGTCCAAGAAAAGGCACTCCCCAGCAGTACTAAAGGTCTGAGATTAATAAATCTGAAATCAAGTACTAATATTTTAGCCCAATTTTAGTAGCCCATTTTATTAGATTGTTTTAATTAAAAAAAATTGATAAAGTGAGACAAACGAAAAGATTGATCAATTAACACCACTTTGGCTTGGATAATGATAATCATCTGAGTAAAGTTATTTGAATTGCGGTATATATGCTTCGAATTGCTAATCCTTCGGCCACAACTTCATAATACCTGTGACATTTACTTCAGGCTTTGATATATGATACTCCCTCTGTCCCATAATTATTGTCCAGTTTGGGTTTTCATTTTTAATTCAAATTATACTAAAAATTAAATCTCATATTGGACAATAATTTTGGAACAGCGGGAGTAATATTCTTTACCAGAGCAAGGTAAAAAAAGATGATGATGATGAAGAAGAAGCTCTTCAATACACTTTTCCAGCTATTTGTCATTTCATAAAAGCGAAGTACTTAACTGGCCTAAATAGTGATAATTTTTTTTTTAAAAAAAAAATATTTTATGTCACTACAACAAAAATGATTAGTTGAGACATTTTTTGTGTCTTAACAAGTGGTGTAATAGAATATATGTGACTTAAATTGTATGAGACACTACTAAATAGTGTTTTTTTAAACAAATTTTTTTTTTGAAAGTATATTATTAGATTGTCATTTAATAAAATATTTTAAAATGACTCATTAAATAAACTAATAGTTCACAAACAGCCTAAATAGTATAGTTTTGATCGTGTTTCATAATATTAACACACTTCCATTTTTCAATAGGACACATTCTTGACAAATGTCCTAAATTCTTAATATACATATAATAAGACACACTTTAGGAAAAATGTCCCACCATAAAGGTATTAATAGCCTTACTAGATATATCCTGTGTAATCACGGACACCTCAATAATATTTTTTGTGTGTCTGATCGACGTCATTGACATAAACATAAAATTTCGCATTTCATTTTAATAGCAGAATTGCAAAAAAGTTTTTGTTCCTTATACGAGCACCGTATTTTTAATTTATACTTACTGATCATTCATTTGATATAGATACTTAAAAGGAAGATTTATGTACTTCAAAAAAAAAGATTTATAAATATAAATAACACCCTAAGCCGTAGGGAGTAATTATTTAAACTAAAATGAAAATATAAATTGGATAATAATTTTCGGATGAAGAGAGTAATTATTTGTGTTTGACCAACAGGATTAATAAACTAATAAATAAGAAAGTAAAACAAAATTCAAAAATAATGGAGACAATGCACTTTTTGTTGAAAACATTGTTCCTTCCCAATAATTGGATTTGCAACTGGCTACAATAAATTAGAAAAAAAAATCGCCCTTCATAACAATGGAATTGGTTTCCAAAAAAAAATAAAAACACATGCTGCAATTGGAATTGGGGGTTCAGGCGGCAATGCATTGGAAATCAATAAATACTCTATTCTTTAGATCTCCTCACTTACAAATATCCCACATGGATAGAAGTGGGTCTGTTTGCCACAAAACACTACCACCGGAAAGTTTACATTTGGATAAAAATATTTCCATGTGGAATAAAATAAAATTTAAAAAATCAGAAAATGACAAATAGGTTTGGGCGGAAAGTGAATTAACCAGTATGACAACTGGACATTGGGGGTAAAATGGGGACATTTGGGGTTAAAATGGACGGGAAAAGAGTATAATGAACTTTTTAAAGGAGTTTTGTTTTAGTATATAGAATGATTGTCCTAGCGTGTTGGCTTATTATCAAGATCCCTAATGGGAGCCTTACAAAAAAAAAATACTTCTAATATTCTAGTTCTGTTTTACGAGAACAATGATGTACATAAAAAGAAATCTGTCTTGGTCTCAACCTCCCACCATTTCTGCTACTCTTATTCAACAAGTTCAGAATAATTATCTTATTTATTTTATTAAAACAAAATAAATTAATTTGGGACGGGTAGAATATTATAAAGTTAATATAATGTGTTTAATATTATCTTAATCAATTTTTGATTTTTTAGTATTTTTAAAAATTTGAGAATTAAAAGTTACCGAAAACACTCTTTTAACTTGACCAAGAAATGGTCAACCAAAAAACTCCAAATATAAAGGGTAATAAAAAAAATAGAAATGACTAAATTAGTGTAAAATATATATGTAAAAGACCAAACCAGTGAATTGTTAATGTAAACGATCAAAATAAATTTTTTGTTAAATGTAAAGGACTATTTGAGTAGTTTACTCCCTAGCTAATAATCCCATAGACAATCTGAAACCAAACAATGGAGGCGAGGAATTCAAAATCTTCGATATGTACATCGTTAATTGTTGGGTTGGTTTCCCCTCAACTGGGCCAGCATGACTTGAAACAAAAAATCAATATGGTCTTGGTTTTTTGGTTTGACCGAGGAAGTCCAAAACCCATCAAAATTGGGTTTTGTTTTTAATTACTTATAAAAGCAATGTGGTCGTGTGTTTTCAGCCATGAGAGTCGAGCAAAAAATTTGGGTAGCCGCACTAGTTTTGTGTGAGAGAAAAATAGAAAGGAAATTAGGGTTTTTGGGTCTTTAATTTGAGAGAAAAAAGTGTTTCACTTTGAGACTTTGATCGGGTGACAAAACAGAGTTAGTTGTTGGTGCAAGTTTGCACGTTTATTCTCTCAACAAGATCTACTATTCCTCTGGTTTAGTTTTCGGTTTAACTCTCTTTTTGGTGAGATCCTTCCAGTCCTACTTTGTTTAGGTGTGTGTGGAAGAGTATTGTTGTAATCCACATTTGGGTGAAGTCCTGTGTATCCACAGGTTGGTGAAGACTGTTTTTCTATTATTGTGATAGTGGAGATTCGACTGTTGTTACATTCTCGTTGTTTTTCTCGATTTGAATTTTCCTCGTAAACCCATGTATCTACTTTACTTTATCAGTTCTTGAATTATTTGCTTATTTGGTTGGCTTGGTTGGTTGTCCTATTTTATTGATAGTAGGAAAGGAGTTTTTCTTGGTGGGTTTGTTTTCGCTGGATTCTTGTGTTTATACCCTTTCCATCACAATAGTGGTATCAGAGCTACGGTTTGGTAGTTGAGGTGTTACACCAATAAAATGGAAGAGTAATCGGGTGCTGGTATGATGATTAAATTGACTTCATCAAATTATCATATGTGGAAACCTAGAATGGACGACTTGTTGTATTGCAAAGATTTGTTTGATCACGTTCTAGGGAATGAAGGTAGGCCAAGTGATACGACTGATAAAAAGTGAGTTGATATGCACATGAAGACTGTTGGTAATATTCGACAGTGGATTGATCAAAGTGTGTTTCATCACTTTTCGGGAGAAACAAAAGCTGATGAACTTTGGGAGAAAATCCAGAATATGTACTGGAAGAAGTTTGGCATCAATAAGTCATTTGCGTTGAAACAGATTACCAGGTTAAGGTACAAAGATGATGCTAGCATGAAGGAGCACTTGAGTTCGTTTCAGGATTTGTTGAACCAGGCAGTAAATGTAAGTTTAAAGTTGGATGATGAGGTGCAAGCTTTGTTATTGTTTAGTTCTCTTCCAGACATTTGGGACACTTTGGGAGTGTCAATCAGTAATTCAACCCAAGATGGTGTCTTGACCTTGGACCCGGTCAAAGAGGCTTTGATGAATGAAGAAGTCAGGAGAAAAGAGCAGAGTATTGAGACTGAGTCGCAGGCTTTGGCGATAGAAAAGTCAAACAGAAGAGGGAGAAGTAAAAGTAGAGGGCCATGTGATCGGAATGACAAGTCCAGGGGACGGTCTAAATCCAAGAAAGATATTGTGTGCTACCATTGTCAAGGGAGAGGGCACATTAAGAAAGAGTGCAGAGTTCTCAAGAGAGAATTAGCAGCGAGAAAAGGTAAAGATAAGAAAGATGAATCAAGTGATGATGACACTACTATAGTAGTAACTACCAATGATGTATTTGTGTACTGTGATGATGATACAATTAATATTGCGAGTCACGACAGTGATTGGTTTGGTGATTCGGATGTGTCTTACCATGTGAAGCCTCACAGGCACTTCTTCACCTCTTACACACTTGGAGATTTTGGTCGTGTAAGAATGGGCAACCAAGCCTCATGCGATGTTGTCGGCATGGGAGAGATATCATTGGTAACGAATACAAGTTGTACTCTTGTCTTGAACAATGTCAGACATATTCTGGATATGCGTCTGAACCTTATTTTTGTTGGTAAACTTGATGATAAGGGTTACCATAGCATTGAAGGTGGTGGCCATTGGACAATTACCAGAGGGAATCTTGTTATTGCTAGAGGAAAGAAGTTGAACTCTTTGTATGTATTAAATGCAAAGTTGAAGAATGGAGAGGTGAATGCAACTCACAACGCCTCCATTGATCTCTAGCACAAAAGGCTTGGACACATAAGTGTCAAGGGGCTGTAGATTCTTGGTAAGAAGCAATTTCTCTATGAGGTGAAAGGTACTACTCTAGAACCTTGTGTTGACTGTATCTATGGTAAACAACATAGGGTTTCCTTTCAAAATTATCCTCCATCTAGAAAGTCCAGTCCTCTAGAGTTAGTTCATACAAATATATGTTACATGAAAGATAGGTCGTTGGGTGGTGCATTGTATGTTGTTACTTTCATTGATGACTATTCTCGAAAAGTTTTGTGTTTTTCTTTAAAATCTAAAGATGAGGTATTAGATGTGTTCAAAGACTTTCACCTTAAAGTTGAAAGAGAGACTGGCAAGAAGTTGAAGTGTGTTCGAGCAGATAATGGTGGTGAATACAGGGGTCTGTTTGAGAAGTATTGCCGAGACTATGGCATTAAACTTTAGAAGAGTGTTTCAAAGACTCCGTAGCAGAATGGCGTGGTAGAAAGAATGAACAGAACTATTACCGAAAAGGTTAGGTGTATGCTACGAGTGGAAAGCTGCCTAAATCTTTTTGGGGTGAAGCCATGCAGACAGCAGTTGATTTGATCAACCTATCTCCCTCAGTTCCGTTGGATGGTGATCTACCACAACGAGTTTGGACATGGAAAGATGTCTCATTTAGACATTTGTAAGTTTTGGTTGTCGTGCCTTTGTTCATATTCCAAAGACGAAAGGCCGAAGCTTGATGGCAAATCCAAGCAGTGTGTATTCTTGGGGCATGGCAATGATGATATTGGATACAGACTTTGGGATCCTGTAGAGAATAAAGTTTTCAAAAGAAGAGATGTGATCTTCTTTGAATACCAGACCATTAATGATATGGGAAAATGTGAGATGCTAGAATCTTCACCTGCGATTCCTGTTGATCTAGATCCAGTTTATCCCCATTCAAATGATTCTCCTGAAGGGAGAGCTGAGATAGAGAAGGATGGTGAGTTTGATGATCATGTTACTGAGATAAAGACACCACCGGTTTCATCACCTCTTGTTCAGCCTAGGAGGTCCACCAGGGACAAGAGACCTTCGACCAGGTACAGTACTCATGAGTATTTATTGTTTACTGATAGGGGAGAGCCAAAATCGTATGAAGAGGTTCTTAGTCATGAGCAGAAAGATCAGTGTTTAGTAGCCATGCAAGGGGAGATCAAATCCTTGCATGAGCATAACACGTATGACCTGGTGAAGACCTACGGGCAAGAGAGCACTCCAGAATAAATGGGTGTTAAGGCTGAAAAACAAATGAGAACAACTCACAACCAAGGTACAATAGGTAGATTGGTTGTGAAGGGATTCAATCAGAGAAAAAGCGTAGACTTTGATGAGATATTTTCTCCTGTTGTAAAGATGTCTTCGATCCGAGTTGTACTTGGGAAGCGGCCAGCTTGAATCTTGAGATCGAATAGCTTGATGTGAAGATAACCTTCCTGCATGGTGATTTGGACGAAGAGATTTACATGGAGCAACCAGATCGGTAACAGGAGAAAGGAAAAGAGAAGCTTGTATGTCGTCTCAACAAAAACTTGTATGGGTTGAAGCAAGCTCCGAGGCAATGATACAAGAAGTTTGATGCCTTCATGATAGGGCATGGATATCAAAGGACTACAGCTGATCACTATGTATTTGTGAAGAAATTCTCTGATGGTGATTTTATAATTCTTTTGCTTTATGTCGATAACATGTTAATTGTTGGTCATGATACTGCAAAGATTGACAGGTTGAAAAAGGAGTTGAATAAGTCCTTTGCGATGAAGGATTTGGGTCTGACTAGACTAATCCTTGGGATGAAGATTTCTCGTGACAGACAGAATGGGAAGCTTTGGGTGTCTCAAGAGAGGAATATCGAGAAGGTTCTTGATAGGTTTAACATGAACGGTGCTAAGGAAGTCTCGACTCAAGGGCATTTTAAGCTAAGCAGAACGCAGTGTCTTAAAAGTGAGAAAGATAAGGAAGAGATGGAAAAGATTCTTTATGCTTTGGCAGTTGGCAGCCTCATGTATGCGATGGTTTGCACAAGGCTAGACATAGCTCGTGCAGTTGGTGTTGTTAGTCGGTTTCTCTTTAATCCTAGAAAGGAGCATTGGAATGATGTGAATGGGATTCTTAGGTATCTTAGGGGTACTTCCAGATTGAGTCTTTGCTTTGGCAATGGAAAGACCATGTTAGATAGATATACAGATGCTGACATGGCGGATGACCTTGATGGTCGAAAGTCTACTTCTGGTTACTTGATGAATTATGGAGGGGGGCCAGTTTCATGGTAGAGTAGGTTGCAAAACTGTGTTGCTTTGTCTACTACAGAGGCAGAGTTTATCACAGCTATTGAATCTTGTAAGGAAGCACTTTGGTTACAGAAATTTCTACAAGAGTTTGGCATGAAGCAAGAGAGATATGTGGTTTACTGTGATAGCCATATCGCTATTCACTTAGTAAAGCATTCCACATTTCATTCGCGGTCGAAACATATTGATGTGAGATATCATTGGATTTGGGATGTGTTAGAGTCGAAGGCGTTGTTTCTTGAGAAGCTCCATACGGATGACAACAGTGGCGATATGTTGACGAAAACTGTGAGTAGATACAAACTCCTGTTTTATAGGCAGGAAGTGGGTTTGGTTTTACCCCCCAATTGAGGTGAAGGGGAGATTGTTGGGCTGGTTTCCTCTCAACTGGGCCCAGCATGACTTGAAACCAAAAACCGATATGCTCTTGGTTTTTTGGTTTGACCGAAGAAGTCCAAAACCCACTGAAATTGGGTTTTGTTTTTGATTGCTTATAAAGGCAATGTGGCCGTGTGTTTTTAGCCATGAGAGACGAGCAAAAATTTGGGCAGCCGCACTAGTTTTGTGTGAGAGAAAAAGAGAAAAAAAAAAGGGTTTTTGGTCTTTAATTTGAGGGAAGAAAGTGTTTCACTTTGAGGCTTTGATCGGGTACCGAAACAGAGTCAGTTTTTAGTGCAAGTTTGCACATTTGTTCCTCTCAACAAGATCTACAATTTCTCCAATTTTGAACTCTCGTTTTGGTGAGATCCTTCCAGTCCTACTTTGTTTAGGTGTGTGTGCAAGAGTATTGTTGTAATCCACCTTTGGGTGAAGTCCTGTGTATCCACCGGTCGGTGAAGACTGTTTTCCCATTATTGTGATAGCGGAGATTTGACTGTTGTTACAGTCCCGTATTTTTTTTCGATTTGGATTTTTTACGTAAATCTGTGTATCTACTTTACTTTATCAGTTCGTGAATAATTTGCTTGTTTGGTTGGCTTGGTTGGTTGTCCTATTTTATTGGTAATAGGAAATGAGTTTTTCTTGAGGGTTCGTTTTCACTGGATTGTTGTGTTTATACCCTTTCCGCCACAATATTAATAACCTTCCGGCAAATGATCCAGAGCCTTTAGTGGTTCATTGCAAGAGAGCCGACGATGATCATGGGCATAAGCTGTTGAAACCTAACCAAGTACTCCAATGGTGAACTAAATGGATTGGGTTTCCGGAGCTATCTGGTTATTCTTACTATTTCAAGTGGCACCACAAAAACACAACCTTTTGTGCCTTGAGTACCCCTTATCTCTTCCATAACTGTGGCTCTAGTCAGGATGTTGACGTGTGTTATTGGTCAGTTCAAAACGAGGGTTTCTATATTGCAAATGTTACTTCCCCTCCTAAAGAGGCACTAATCCAAGAGGTATGGTGGTAGTTAAAATAACTTGTAATTGGTTTGCTTTGATTAATTGGTCCCTGGATCAGCAGTCATGCATCGGTATAATGGCTTTAGTTTGTAATAATGGTTCATCTGAATAAGAGTTTTTTTTTCCTTTTAGTTTGTAGTATTTTATTTTGGAACCAAAAATGAAATGGCGAGTAGAACTACATATAATTAATCCCACTTGAAAATTTTAAGACAAATCCAACACATTTTCAATTTTCCATGAATGAATTAATAAATGGTGTCATCCAAACGTTGGGGCCAAAAAACATGAAATTACCCTTTGTAGAAAATGGTTTGACTCAATTTGAAACCACACATATGCATGTAACCTTAAATGGTGAGGCGTTGATATAAAAAGTCTGTGTGGATGTCTCGCACCATTTTTTAATTCCACTTTCAAAAATTCACAAATGGCAGATTATTTTAATTAATGATACACAAAATTGGAGATTACCGTAATGGAGAAATCACATCTATATATGGACTTTGTTTACATGATGGAACAAGAACTTGCAAAAAGAAACACACAATATACTCCTATCCAAATTGTCCATTATAAAATATGAGTAGAAGAAGTGTAATGTATTTGACGAAAACTTATCGAAAGATATTGGGCAATATCATGAGTTCCTTTAGCCCCATCGGAATATTCATGATTATCATATTCCTTTCACTCTTTTCATCTTATTACAGCCAAGTTATCAATAATACTCCTACTACTACCACCAATATTAACGATTGCCTCCCTAATAACAACGATAATCCTGAATATCTATATCGGATATACGTGTCGGATGATCTTCCAGCAAATGATCCCGAGATTTTATTGGCTCATTGCTCTAGACCCAATCAAGATATTGGGGAGAGAATGATGAAAGCTACTGAGTATTTTGACTGGGCAACTGTATGGAAAGATTTTCCGAGGGAGGATGAATTCTCGTGCTATTTCAGGTGGCACAGTAAAAAGATAACCATTTCCGCCTTCAACCCTCACTTCGCCGTTGACGGCTTCTGTGGTTCCGGACAGGAAGTTAACATTTGTTATTGGTCGGTGAGAATTGATGGTTTCTACATTGCAAATGTGTCTTCGCCTCCTGAACAGGTCTTCAAAAAAGTGATTTCTTGGTGATTCAATCAATTAATCGTGTCGTACGTTTTAATTTGATTTTGTTGAGATTTAATTCGAAGGGAGGATATTTTGATAATATATCTAAATTGATAGGCGCGGGCAAAAGTTAAAGATACTTAATTAAGGCATGATCTCATATATTCTCCAATCACACAATCATCGTCTTATTACTAGTGCCAACTGAAATTTGTACTCTCCCGTCGTCTTCTTATTTATAAAGCCAAGTTCAAACTAAATATTACATGACTTAATTTATATGATGATTGAGGGGATCAGTCAAATAACGCCTTATTTTGGATTTTGGTTAATCAAATTAAGATCATAAAATTTCAATCATTTTCAAATGGGCATGTTTATTTAGGGTTCAAAAATTTTCTCAAGATTCTTAATCTTCTTCAACTAATCAATATTCTCACTCTCACCAGTCTCTCCTAATCTTCTCAATCACTAAATCGACTTTAATCTTTCTCAACTTCTCTATCACCTGAATTCCCAAACATGTAAGAGAGCTCTGAAAACGTTAAGTCGCCCATGAGAATCCTTTTTTTTTTTTTTAACAATTAGTTTGACACTTGGCAAAAACATGATAATTTTTTCTATAGGCATTGGTAACATTCTTCTTTTTTTCTTTTTTTTTGTAATAAACCGAAAAAAAACACACCTCTTGCAAACATGACCTTAGTGAAACACGTCATGTTTTAGGAGTTTATTTAAAAATTAGTTTAAAGTTAAGGAGTCACCTTGTAAATTTGATTAAAAATAGTGTATGGATCATAATTTTATGAAATGAATTCCTCTGTTCTTATTTGATTTCTCCCCTCAAATTTATGATTCCTTCTTGTTCTTCCCTTTCTAACCCTAAAAATTCTCTGAAATCTGAACTCTATTTGGATTACCAAATCTCCGTTCCTGGTAATAAACCGTAACTGGTGAGGGGTTGATATAAAAAGTCTGTGTGTGTGGCTGTTTCGTACCATTTTTTGCACTATGAAACTTCACAACTGGCAGACTATTTAATTCATTGGACTAAAAAAAAAGTGGAGATTACCGTAATACGAAGTAACATCTTTGCAATTAATGAACTAATGGACTTTATTCAAACAGGAGCAAAAACTTGTAAAAAAGAAACACACAGTATGCTCAAATTCAAAGTGTGCCTTATAAATATGATTAGAAGAAGCGTAATGCATCTAAACAAAATTTAACCATTTTTGCACGCAGGTTATAAACAAACTAAAATCGTCAAAACACATCAAAAGATTAGGCGAGATGGGTTCTTTTAACCCCGTCGGATTGATGATCATCATCTTGTTTTCACTCTTTTCATCTTATTACAGCCAAGCTAATAATAGCCCTACGACCACCAACAATATTAATGATCACCACCCTAATAACAACGATCTTGAATATCTCTATCGAATATACGTCTCGGATGATCTTCCAGCAAATGATCCAGAGAGTTTAGTGGCTCATTGTGCAAGACCTAATCAAGATGTTGGGGAGAAATTTATGAAAGCCACCGACATATTTGACTGGTCAACTATATGCAAAATGTATACAGAGGAGCCGGAATTCTCGTGTTATTTTAGGTGGCACGGTAAAGAGATAACCATTCCCGGCTTCAACGCTCACCTTGCCTTTGACGGTTTTTGTGGTTCCGGACAGGAAGTTAACATTTGTTATTGGTCGGTGAGAGCAGATGGTATGTACCTAGCGAATGTGACTTCACCTCCAGAACAGTTCTTCCAGAAACTGAACCCTTGGTGATTCAATCAATCTTACGTTTGAATGTGGTTTCGTAAGATTAATTTGGAGGGAGGATATATTGATAATGTCTTAATTGATAGGTCCTTATAGGGAGGACAAAATTTAAGCTACTTCATTACTTCTCCTAGGTTTATGTTTACCAAACATATCACTTCACTACTTAATGGAAAATGATGTGCACTCATATATATGATTTGTACATGTTAAAATCGTATCATGTTTCTTCATAAAGATACAGTTAAAACATGACCTGATATATTCTCCAATCACACAATATCAGATCTCATTGTATTGTTTTTTTGCTTAATTGTGGGTTCTATTCCCAATAATTTAAAACTAGTGCCCAGTGAATTTTTACTCTCTCGTCTGATTTATCAAATGCAAATTCAAACTAAATATAATTACATGCCTTGGTAATATGATGATCAAAGGGAGCAGTCAAATAGCACTCTTATACCAATGTTCCTTTTGTAATAAACCAAAAAACAAACACACCTCTTGCAAATATGTCAAGTAGCTTTAGTAAAGCATAAATGCTTTGTACAATTAGATTAGTGTTGAACTGGCATAAGGAAATTTGTGATGTTGTAAAGTTTCAGATAACTGTAATATACAGTTGAATGCAGTTAATGCATTTGAAGAAATAAAATAAAAAAAAAACGAAATAAAATAATGTTTGCCATATTAGCAACAATTTGAATGATACATTTTGAAAGGGAGCTAGAAAGGTAGGAAATTGAAAAAAAATTACTCCCTGTATCCCAAAATTATTGTACAGTTTGAGATTTCACTTTTAGTACAATTTGAACTAAAAATGAAATCCAAACTGGACAATAATTATGGGACGGAGGGAGTCAATATTTATCACAAGGAGTAGTTGAATGTTGACTTCACCAGTCATTCTAATTGCAAATACATTGAAAAAATGGTTGTCCATACAATTAAGAATCGCCATAAATAAAACCACCAAAACATGATTGAGTTCTCTATTATACTACATGTTGTTGAAATCTAAGATGAGTCTTCCAATCTCCATTGAAATCATTTATGTTTTACTCTTTTCATCATCATTTTACCAGATTCATTCGGCTCAAACTCTTGCAGATCCAAACAAGCCATCGGAAGTATACATAGCGAACGACCTCCCAACAAATCCAGATCCATTGAAGGTTCATTGCGTATCTCTTAGTGCCGATCAAGGAGAAAAATACCTAAAAGTGGGTGAAAATATTACATGGACGGCAGGGATTGGCCTGTCACATACATACATTTGTGAATTTTTTTGGCAAAGTAATTACAGAATGTTCCCAGCTTTGAATTCTACCATCATAACCAATATATGTGGTGAAGATCAGAATGTTAACATATGTTATTGGTCTGTGAGGGATCTTGGTTTCTTTTTTGGTACTACGCGCTCCCCTCGTGAAGATGATTTGTTTTACATAACGAGTTGGTAAAAGTTTTATCAACCATGTATAATTGAATGATGTACTCCTCTCTCATCCCGGGAGAAAAACATGAGTCTCATTTATTGTACTATTTTAATTCATCTACATGATTTTTTTATTTATTTATTTTTTTGAAACAGAAGAAGTGTTCATTGTTAGTTTTGAATCTAATATGAAAATTATTTGAATAACGATTTTTTGACAGTATTATTAGAGAAAAATATAATATTAAAAATGTGAATTCAAACAAGATAATCATTTGGAAGAGAGGGAATAGTAGATTTGAAGGAGCAAAGTGCACACAATGATCGTCCGACTCCACACACCTACAATCCTCTTTATAGTACTCAACCAAAAAAAAAAAGAAAAAGAAAAGAAAAGTGCAAAAAAACGCAGAAAGTCATAATTTGACTGAATTGGAGCGAATGTTCTATTAAAAAAATTAGAATACAAATAATGTGGAGACAAGTGCGTACACAAGCCAAATCACAGTTCCGATGTGAGAGAATTGGTGAATTGTTAGGGATTTAGGTTGGGAAATGGCTACTATCAAGATATTTTTGTAATTTGATTTTTGTAAATAATCATTCAAGCATTAATCAGAAACCGATCATCCTTGTTGCCATCACTTACGCAAATAAGCATTTGAATTCTTCATCAATCTACGATCATGAATATTTACTTGTGGTTACTTTTTCTAGTTTGCTACTTTCTCTGTAGGCAAATAATCATTTGAATTATTCTTTTTTTTTTATTTTGTCAATAGAACCTGATTAGTATTGTTGGTTGCCATCACTTAGAGCTTTCTTTTTATATTAAGGCTTTAAAAAATACAGTTCTCTACAAATATATACACTTTTTTTTATTTTATCTTTTCCCTCTTTTTTTTTTTTGGGAACTACAATTTTATAACAGCTAATTCATGATTCCATGGTGAAACACAATAAATCTTAAACTCACATCCAATTTAAGAGTGTGAAGTCAAGGCACTTGACAAAGAAAATCATGTCTACATATACAACATTGCTAAGAAAGATGTCTTACAAGCTTTATACAGTTGAAAAAGTGTCTCACTATTTAATCCATCTGTAAGAACAAGAGAAAATATATACAGTATATTACACAAAGAAGATGCACAAATTAGTGAAGGCGAAGGCTACAAAAAATGATAATGCAATCATTCTTTTCCTTGCCTGGGGTTTGGAAGCGAAAGGGGTAACCACCAACAGTGGCAGAGCCAGAAATCTCATATAGGAGGGGCAAAATGATACTTTTTTATGTAACAGGGGTAAAATTATAATTTTAAACATTTTAAACTAAAAAAATGAATCCTTACTTAATAATGATTTGGGGGGAAGGGGCGACTGGCACTGCTGATCCCCCTGTCTCCGCCACTGACCACCAAGAGTCCTATAGACGAGTCTAATTCACTTATGTTTGATTATTGGTTTTATACTTCTTTCGTCTCAAAATAATTGTTTAATTTAAGAGTTTACTTTTTTTTTATATAAATTATACTAAAAATAAAAATATAAACTGGACAATCTTTTCATAATGAAAAGAGTAGTGTAATTTAACTTAATTTCTTTCTGGATCAATTAAAAAGTGCCCTTGTTTAGAAACTTCAACCCAGCCTTTGTTGAGTTTGTACAGCATACTTAAGTTTTCTGAAGCGATTAAATTTTATGGATGCATAAGAATTCTGTTAAATATATATATTTTTCGGAAATGGCTCAAATATTAACAATTTATAGTGAAATGATGTAGTGATGGTTAATTCCAACAATTTATAAAGTGACCATTTTACCTCAAAAAATGGTAACAAGGTCCATATTTAGATAACAAAAAATGATAACAAAATCTTGCATCAACAATCCAATAATTGTGCGATAAAGGCCAATTGCTTATTGCAGTTCAAGTTACCAAAACGCAAGATTAAATGATTGACCATAATTTATTGGGTCCAAATATTTTTCTCATTTTTCCACCAACCTTTTCACCTATAAAAAGTCATGATTTCTAACTAGCAATTATAGAAACTCATGGGGTCACACCTCAAAACTAATTGACAATAAGGGGAGTAACATATATACTTATATATTGATATCAAATCTCTCCCACCACCGATGTGGAATACTCACCTCAAAACAAATTGGCAATGAGGAGAGTAGCCCATACACTTATATATTGATATCAACTCTCTCCCGCAACAAATTGATAATGAGGGGAGTAACTCATACACTTATATATTGATATCAACTCTCTCACACTATTGATGTGGGATACTCAACTCTCCTCCGCAAGTCAAACGTATCTTCTTGGGTTGGGCTTGTCTATTTTTTTTTCAGCCCAGTCACCGCCTCACGTCTCAGCCCTACCATCCAACGTATCTTCTTGGGTTGGGCTTGTTTATTTTTTTTCAGCCCAGTCACCGCCTCACGTCTCAGCCCTACTAGTTTTATCACATCAGGCTTGGAGTCTGACTCTTAGCGGGCTGGCTTTGATACCATATAAAAGCCCATGGGGTTCCATCTCAAAACCAATTGACAATAAGAGCAGTAGCCCATAGACTTATATATTGATATCAAGTCTCTCCCACCATTGATATGAGATACTCAACAGCAACAACTGCAATTTGGCTTCACCGTGCCTTTGAAATCAATCAAAATCGAAGATGAGTCCTCTGACCATCTCCATCGAAATCAGTTTATGTTTTACACTTTTCATCATCATTTTACCAGATTCATTCGGCTCAAAAACTCATGCAGATCCAAACCAGCCATCTGATGTATACATAGCTAATGGTGACGATCGAGGAGAGAAATACCTAAAAGTTGGTGAAAAAATTAGCTGTACAGCGGAGACTGGCCTCTCTAATATATACGTTTTGTGAATTTTTTTGGGGAAATAAATACAGAATATTCCCAGCGTTGAATTCTACCATCATCACCAACATATGCGGTCAGGATCAAAATGTTAACATATGTTATTGGTCTGTTAGAGATCTTGGTTTCATTTTTAGTACTACGCGTTCCCCTCCTAAAGCAGATTTATTTATTATAACGGGCTGGTAAAAAACATTTCACCATAATTGAAATGCATTTCTTTCCCCCGAAAAAAAAAAAAATCATACTTATTGTATCGTTTTTAATTCAACAAATACATATATAATTATTTTTTAAGAACATAGGATAATACTCATTTATCCTGTGTTAAGTTCCTAATATGAAAACTGTTGATGATGTTATTTTTAATACTGTTCTGGAAGTACTGTATACTCCATCGTTATCAAAATGGTTGTTCAGTTAGGATTTTTATTATTTATTTCAAATTATACTAAATGTGAAAATCCAAACTGGACAATCACTTTGCGAGAGAAGGAGCACATTAATTTAAAGGAAAAAGTTAAGGGCTAAAGCTCTAATTCTCTTTATCATACCCCTGAAATTGAACATACAGTAATTCAGATAGTTGACTGAATTGGTGCCACGGGCTGTAAATAAATTTTATACACGGGGAACATATGTAGACGCCATTCATGTACAAACCAAATAGTTTCGTGATTGGGGAAGGATTGGTGAAATAGTTAGGATTCAAGTTATCATACTATAGTTATCATGAGTTCTAGAGTTGCATCCCTTTTAGACCAATTCATTGTTTCTTTGTAAAAACAAACTCAGATTCGATAAATCAAGCCCTTATTGTTTTATTAGTATCCAGTATGACCAAAATCTCTGTTTTCAAAATGAACAAATCTCGGTCCAATTGTCATTAAGATAAATGAGTTTCTACCTCAATAAGATCGTTTGCTTTTCATTGATCTAAGGTGTTAATCCACAAGGTCATTCGGATTTGTCGCCGGTAATAAAATCAAGTAAATTAATTAATCAACTTCAAATCTAACTTCCCTATAGACATGTTTTGCATGACCGATCGAGGTTTTTGTAGCTCTTTAATGGCTCTGATCCTCTGACCAGTTTCGTTTTGCGCTCTAATTACTAGTTCCCCATCATCCATTGCCCTAATTTTGTTTTGGTTGACAATTTCTGCTTCATTCTTCCTTCTACCTGTCAAGATAAAATTTATTACTCGCCTCAAACTGATTGTCTTGAACATTAACTTTTAGGACAGTTTGTACAAATGATAAAATTGTAAAGTAAAAAAATAATTTTGGGTGGAAGAATACCATAATACCAGAAAAAATTAAAATTAACACAAAAATATTTATTATGATTTTCGTGGACTTTCTCATTGATTTCACAAAAAAGATGACAAAGTTGATGCCAAACTTTCTCTCTTTTTTTTTTTAAAAAAAAACATTTTGTGATAACATTTCCACACGAACAGATGAACTAATATGTGATAGATACAAATAGATGAACAATTCAGTAGGCGATTAAAAACATAATGATTGATTTTTTTTTAATCAATTTTTGGATCGTGTTTATGTTTTGGTGTAATTACGAAAGCCGACCACGAGATAAAAATTTAGTGCATTTAGTTCGTTCCGTGTCGATTTTCACGTAGGTCATGGTATTTAAACACCGTGAATGAAGAGGTGTTATAAAAGAGGTCGACTTTGTAATTTATTTTGTTACGAAAAGTAGAAAGTTTTACATTTATAGGTTAAAAAAACAACAACAGAATTTAAAAAATCTTAATGTAAAAAAAATAAATAATATAAACTACTAAACGATGCGTCTCGCGTTCCAGTGCGGAAAACCCTAGACGACGGACATTTAATTTGCTCAACGAGAAGGGGATGGCGGCGGCGGCAAAGTGTGCGGAGTTGAAAGCATACATAATAATCGTGCGGATGGATGAGGATGAAAAGAGCAGAGATTCCAGAAACCGTTAAAAGGATTCAACGTCGACGAAGTTACTACCCCGGAATACTTGACCGCTTTTACGGACAAATTGACCGCCCTGAAACAAATATATGTTAGGGTGTGTTCGGCTACATGTTTTTGGGATTCAATTGGCATTAGAATATTTTGGGATTCAATTGGCATTTAAAATATTCTAATTCAATGTCAATTTATCCGTTCGGCAAAATCATGGAATTGGTTACAAATTCAATTGGGATTCCAAATTCTCTGTTCGTATAGTCTAGTAATTGGGTTGGTTTTGGCTTTTGCTTATTTTCTACAAAAATTAAAAAAAAAAAGAAAAAATTAATTTATTTTGAAATTATTTCAACTTTTAATTTTTGTCATGTTAAATAGTATCATTTCTAGAATAATATATTTTGTTATCATATTCAAGGTGACAAAGAGGAAACTCTTTAAATTTTTATTTTTTAAATTTATCAATAATTTATATATTCATTATAATGATCAATTTAGGTAGTTCCAACACTGTTACATTAACATAAATATAAAAATTACAAAAATTGGTTATGTATGTAGTAATTAATTTAGTTCAAGTGATTGTTTTGAAACCAAAGAAATTAAACTGATTATAAAATGAAAGGGCGGTATTCACCCAATTTTATATATAATGTAACAACCACCTAAACATTTTATATATTCTTATCAAACATAGAATTTGGTGACAATATTACTCCAACCAATGTTCCTACCACTAAAACTAAAATACTACACAACGTTAAAGTCTTATACAAACAATAAAACTTAAAACTAATAGTTTTATTGAACATAAATTAACAAGACCATTTCATCTAAGCCTGTTTTGATAATCAATAAACATAGCTTGAGCTAATGCATCCCTAAATCTAGTCCACTCATGTGTAGATTGCACAAGTGTAATGTGATCAGAGTCGTCAACATTCGCACCACCTTGCATGTTTGACTGATTCTGTTCTTCCTCATTCTGATCATCACCATCTGGATTAACTCGGTTAAGAATCTCATGATCAACTTCTTCTAGTAATGGATCATTAGGTTCTTCTACTCGAATAAGATTGTGAAGGATAACACAAGCATTGATAATCTTCACAGTTGTTTTGACATCATAAAAAGACGCTTCTCTCAAAATTTTCCATCGCTTTTTCAACACACCAAAAACTCTCTCAATCACATTTCTAGCAGTTGCATGACGGAGGTTATATAACTCAGGAGTTTGTGGATTATTACCTTGGGCTGACCATTCATTGAGATGATATCTAGTTCCTCTATAAGGCGCAAGAAAACCAGGACCATTGGTATAACCCGCATCCACCAAAAAATATTTGCCTACAAAATCAAATGGAAACATTCTTATTAGTACTTTATACACCTTAAAAAACTAATGCACAAAGAAACAAAAAATATATATATTGAACAAATAGAATTGGCTAATTAGCACATACCTTTAGGAACTATAAAGGGGTGTTTTCTAGTCAAAGAATCTCGCAATACTCTACTATCAGCTGCAGATCCTTCCCATCTCGGTAAAGCATAAGTGAACTTTAGGTCACGAGAACATACCGCCAAGACATTTGTTGTGATGTTGCCTTTCCGATTTCTATACCTTCCTTGATCTCTCAATGGAACAACGAGTTCAACATGAGTCCCATCTAGTGCTCCAAGACAGTTTTAGATTAATAATTAGAATATCAAAATGAGACAGAAAAACTATTTAATAATGAATAAAAAAAGATCTGTACGTAAAACTTGATTTTAGAGAATTGAGTATCAATTTGTAAATCCCATGACTGGAACAAAGGTGCATCATGATAACAAGGTGCAAAAGACAGCTTGATTTTAAAAGACAGCTTTTACAAAATGCAGAGCTTTGCAAAAGCACAAACTCACAGACAGTGTTCCTTGAGGTAGTAAACTACACCCGTATGTAATTAATTGTTTCCTTTAACTTCTTCCTGCAACTAAGATACAAGCTCTTTCTTCCTTACAAGTATACACTAAGACCCAGACTTAACTAAGTAGCATCTAATTTTATTGATAAATAAGCTAATCAACAGAAATTGATCTAAGGTATGGCTCGCTCAAATGACCAGCCACAGATGTAAAAATTGATAATCAATTGTCTCTATATTTTTTTTTAAAAAATAAGGATTAAAAACAGAACACAACCCAAAGCAAATGGGTTCGGTTTCTTTTGACTTAAAAGTTCAACAGAAGAAAAAAAAGAGAAAGAGTTGGCGACTCACTTGCTAGGACAGCTACAATCTAGTATCTTCTGAAAGTTCTCCACAGTTCTCAGTCAAAACTCTAGAAAGAGAGAAATAACGCCGGCAATTTATACCTATACCTAAAACAAAAGACAAACCCAGTTCGAATATGATTCAATTAATAAAACTCACATAAAATTCATGAAAAAAAATAGAACAGCAAGAATTCGACCGAATATTCAGGTATCGGAATAATACTTGATGAACCAATATAAAGGAACCCTAATCTCGACAATAGAAAGTGAAGGAGAAAGAAAATTTGTGGGAGATCAGTGCAAAATCAGAGATATTGGTCCAATAGAAAGTGAAGGAGAAAGAAACCATTTTTTGAGTTTTGACTTGCTTTGCCAATTGACACTTGCTTTGAGTAATAACTATACTGAAAAAAAGTGGAATGAACGTCAACTAAACAATGCAAGTAAAGCCTGATTACTTTCACCAATAACATGATTAATATGAAGTGACAAAATCTAATTGAGCAGCAGAAGTAAATATATTCATTTCGATGTCAATAAAAGCAAGAGATAGCAGTCATGCCAATTGATCAACCAAAATCTTGTATGAGAAGACACAACGATGTCTAGGTTGCTCGATGATACATTGACATGAGAAGATAGTTACGGAAACAAATCGCGCAGCTGTGTTGCAAGTTTAACAAAAATTTCTGATTTAGTAAATAAATGCCATTGATCAACAAAACCTTGTTTGATCTTGTTTGAGCCCTAAAGTTCTCCGGGTTCTCTATAATGCGGGAGATTCGGTTGAAACAAAACCTTGTTTGCAGGGGTGTATAGGAAAAAGTGTGAAACATATGAAGCTAAAAGGACTTTTTCAAAAAACAGGAAAAAAAAAATAAAAAATTGAAGCTAAAAGGAGAAAGCAGGAAAGCCATGTGGTGTCTCTGGGGAAGAACAATGATGCAGGAACAGAGTCGTCCATATTACAAACAATTGCAAGAACGTAAACCTCAAAATGCATTAGAAAAGTAGGCAAAACGAAGAAACTGTAAACCCCTAGCTGCCATACTTTCATGCATCAATTTTCAGTGAATACTGTGTGATCTTTCAAGCAAGAGAACAAGCTAATTGTTTGGTGATCACGAGATAATCCAACTACAACTTAAACCTTAACAGTAGCTTAGAATAAGCAGCTACTTCTCCTCCAAATACTCTGATTAATAAGCTCAAATTGCATCTACTGTGGCTCTGCATTGAACTACTAATACAAAACTAGAAGCTGGACAGGATTAAAACTTCACCTTGCTGACCATTACAATGGTGCTACAATTTCATAATTCTACCCCACACAAACAAGGAAGGGACAGAAGATCATTAAACACTGAGCCATATAAGAAAACTAGTCGAATGATCCATATAAACATGCCCAAATCATAACACCCATACCGGCAAATGCTTCTAATTTGATAGTAAAAGACTAAAAGTAGCACATGGTGGCACGCCTGTTCACTACTCCAATACAACAGATGATAAACTTAAATCCGTTCAACAAACAAGCATCCAGCAACAATCAATGCTAAATAAATCGAGATAGGTAGTGATGTTTAAAAATTTACCGTGTCTGGTTCTTCTTCACTGAACCAAGATGAGAACAGCAGTCAAAAGATAAGCGAATAAAAAACAAGCCCAACTCGTCACTCCCAAATCTGTAATTGATATGGAATCAATGGAGTTAGCAGAATTTGATGGCTGCAATGGATAGAAAAAAATGAATTGAATCAATCATCTTTTGCTTAGATTTATATGAAAACCTAATCCATCCCTCAAATCATCGGAACCCAAAAAAGAAAAAGGAGAAGAGGAACACATACAAGGTGGTCGCTGCAGAATGATGAAGAAGAAGGAAACTGTGGTTGGTTGCGCCGCCGGTGGAGATGGAGAAGTCGTCCGTCAGAGTCATCCGTCCGTGGATGAGAGGAGAAAAAAAAAGAAATGAAATTAGACCGTATAAATTTTTAAAAAGTGGGGAGATCCGAATAACTTATAACCCGCTATTGACCCGGAAACGACCCGCGTTTGGCTCAACTCCACAGAATTTTGAAATCCCAAATAATAATTTCAAGCCCGGAATTAAAATTGTGGTATTGGAAGCCTTTTGGCATTGGACTAATGCCAATTCCATTCTTTTTTTTATAAGCCGAACGCCAGATTTGGCATTGGGGACTCAAATTCCAAATCCAAGCCCCCAATGCCATGCAAACAAACACACCCTTAGGAACTCTTCAATTTTCCAATGCCCATCTTTTTACATATATAAGCTTTATATAGCTTGGTGGAAGCCTTCGCTTGTATTAGGAAGCACAATAAACTACGTACCCAAGTTTTGGATAGATCTCGCTTATCTCTCCTCCGTATACTTATATATACTCCCTCTATCCCATAATTATTGTCCATTTTGAGTTTTCATTTTTAGTTCAATTGTCCAGTTTGGATTTTCATTTTTAGTTCAAATTGTACTAAAAGTGAAATCTCAAACTGGACAATAATTTTGGGACAGAGGGAGTAGTATATAAGTGTCACAAAATATTTGGATGATCAAAATATAAAAGAGTAAGCAAAAATATTTTGCATCAGCTCTATAAAGTAGAAGATTCCAATCTCCAATCTGATTGTACATAAGAATCGTTACAGTGTATGCTGCTTTGCTGTATTTGTTTTGATCAAATTTCATTGTTCAGTAAATTACATACTCTATTTCTTAATCTTTAAGATCCAACTCCATTCACTCTGTAAGATACTTCTATTGACATATAGACGTCGTTAGCACCCGGAGATAAGAACCCTAATCAATTATTTATAGTTCCACACATTACACTAATCCCACGATACACATATGTAAGATCTAAAACGAACAACCATTGAAATGTAGGAAATTTGAGATTGCTTTACTTTTTGGTGGCGGAAAGAGCATATAATGTGTCACATGTGTGGTATTCCTTGCTCTTTGATAGTAGTAAGCAATCAGCAAATTATTAGCCCAATATTTACAAAAATGATGAAAACAATCGTCCAGAATTATGGTCAGTTTCAAAAACAACCCTTCATCAATTAGCAAGAACACTGTAACTATGTCAAATCACTGCAAAAGTTTGGAATAATTAATAGTAATAACTTCCAAATAATAATAATACTCCTAAAGTCCTAATATGAACTCAAAACCGATACCGGACTAAACACCATTAAACCAACACTTGCATTATTGATAATATCACTTTGAAACCCAAAACCAACAAACTACTGATACTAATTAGACTGAACAACAACTGAAATTCTGAAAAACAGAGCATAGAACTCATTCCCTCTACATTAACATCACCAAGTCAGTAGCCATAGTAGTGGTGACCATAATAAGCGACGCTCTTGTACCCAGAACCCGAGGATTTCGCCTTCGGAGCAGCGCCGGCGACGTTCTTGTAGCCAGAACCCGACGATTTCGCCTTCGGAGCAGCTGCGGCGGCGGCGGCGGACTTCTTGGGAGCGGTGTAGGTGGTGGTCTTCTTGAACTTGACTTGGGTCTCGTACTCAGTGGTACAGCCCCGAGCTTTGTCGTTGACCTTCACCGACGACTTGTAACTCACTTCCTGCTTATACCCCTGATTCCCGGACCTCTTGTCCACAAATCCTCCGGCCTTCTCTGTTTTCGTGAACTTCGCTGAGCATCCGCCGCCGGCGGTGTTTCTGCAAACGGCTTTGGTGGTTTTTTGGGACTCAGAGGAATCAGTCCAGCCTCTCTTCCCGCCGGAGCTCTTCACCACCGCCTTAGATGACGATGAGGGAACAACTTCGATGTAGCCAATTCGTGCCATAACCTTCGGCTTCCCCGCCATTTTTCCCGATATGCTTTTTCTTTTTCTTTTTTTGTGTAGAAGAGTAAATTGGAAATGCTATGAAGGGAAATGGTATCAGTGATCAGTTTATTTGTAGGAGAAGAAGAGGAGTTATGATGACTATTGACATTCCAAATCCTTGTGAAATTGTTAGTCACTCCCTTTATTTGTGTTTGGATTGAAATTTGCCGAGAATTTTTGGCTTTATACTCATTTGACTTCTTCTTCTTCAGTAATTGTAATTTTTTTCTTTTTTATTTGAGGGAAAAGTTGCTCAACACGAACAAATGTTACAGTAGCTTTTGTACAGGAATAATAACTACAAGGGTCAATTACAATTCAAGCACTGTTCAAGGGAAACGGTGGTAATTTTACCTTTTTTTCTGTTTTAACCCTTGCTTTCTAACAAAATTGGTAGCGTACTCAACACACCTTATCGGATTATGAGGCGTACTGGATACACTTCTACAGCAATTTCGGTGAATGGGATAAAATTTGGGGAAAGTGGGCTATTTGAACAGTCGTCCCAACTCCCCGACCAAAATTTTTTTCTTTTTTCTTTTCACCTCTTTCCACATTTTACAGTAAAAATTTAACTTTGGAAATATATAAAAAAAAAAAATCAAGAATGGTCATTTCATTCACAGGATAATGTGATTCAGTTGAGCAATACAGTAGATGATCATGTGGTACCTCTGATTTAGTTTGATATAGCAAACTAAACAAAGTTATATATATTTGAACTTTTATTAACTAAAAGAAAAAATAATTATTTGTCTTTTTATGCGTATATAAATTATTATTATAATAATATACGTAATGTTGTCTATCAATTAGAAGCAGCTTTTGGTCTTTGATTGCATGTTTAGTGGGTTTTTCAATAAGAGGCGATGGGCCAGGGGTAATAGTGTACACAACTTCAAAATAATGAAATATACTAGTTGGCTTGAACGCGCCAACTTTAAAATTTAATAAAAATAATAGAAGATAATAAATTGATGAAAAAATAAAAAGAAATGTAGAAAAATGATGTTAAATGAATGATTTTATTGAATAAATTCAATGTTACATGTGACCGTACAACACAATTAATAATCTTGTATTTACCTAAAAATACAAATATGCAACTAACAAACAAATTTTCTACATTTACATTAAAAAATACATTTCAATACATGTATAAATCTTAATAGTAAAAAATTATACTTAAAACAAAATTATTCTAAATAACAAACCTAAACCAACACATGAAAGCAAACAATACTTACCTTCTAATATGCACTTGCACTTAAATTCTCAAGTTTACTTTAAATTCGTGATTCTAAAACTTGCCCCTTTTTCTTTTTCTTTTTCATTTTTAAATTCATATTATGGTGGAGCATTCTATTCTTCTCACTATGATAGTGGCATCCATAGGAGCATAAAAACATCCTTGCAATTGTAAATGTGTTAGTGAAATGCAAAAAATAAATAATTATTTTTAAACGTTAGAACGTTAAAAGAATAACTTGCATGCTTATAAACACTCAAAATATGGAGAAAAAAAATAAAAGAATGAATTAATCCAACATTTATAATAATACCAAAAAATAGTATGCATAATACAAATGATATAAGAGATGCAAAAAAATATTTAAAAATATTCAAATTATTTTCAATTCTCTTAATACTTTTTACTTGTTTTAATTTAAAATTTAAATATCAAAAAAATGAAATTGAATAATATACATTGTGCTTACTTAACTGGAGAGTAAATTATATGATTCCTCTTCATGAAAATAGGAAGCCAATGAGAGATTAGACATTAGGAAAAAATCCAAGCACAAAGGGCTAACATCAAAGAGAATCAACTGAAAGAGTTACTATTTAAAGTGTGGAAAATCGAAGAGAACAAAAGCAAGAAAATAAAATAGAATTAATGAAAAGGAAGATGAAACAAAACTTGTAACTCTAGGGATTAAATGAATCCAATAATGAATGAAATAATGAAACCATTATTAGAGGATTGAAAAAAAAAATAAATAATTACATTAAGGACAAAGCATTATTAGGAGATTGAATGAAAAATAAAAAAACATAATGATAAAGGTAAATTAGAGGAAACGGAAAAAGTTGAATATAAGAGGAGAATAAGAGACTTATACATGTGATGGTACGCTACCAAAAGTTTGTCTAAACTCACTATTTATATATATAGTAGACAAAGGTTAGTGTTACTTTCTGCGGATTTCTGTAATTTTGTGTTTAATAAAAAAGGCCTGCATTTTGACCAATCACGTATGATGTCAGTAATAACTCAGAAATGAATTCGGCTCTGTTTGTTTCATTTTTTTTGGGTTTTTTTTAGATAATTTTATTATTAACTGTCTCATCCCAACTACTAACTCAGAAATTTTTATTTTGTTATTAACTCAGAAATTTTTAGTTTTGGGCTAGATCAGAGAAGTGTCGATGAGCTGTGTAGATGGGCTCTGGCATATGGGTCTCAAATACTAATAAAGGCTCTTTCGTTCCTTTCTTCCCCCCCCCCCCTCCAAAAAAAACCTCTTTCGTTCTTTGTAACTCCACTAATCTGTCAGCCAATTATAATATAGAGCATCTAGGTACACCTTGCAAGAACCTCTTGTCAGTAAAAACACGCACCCAACAAAAAGGGGTTAAAAAAAATATTTCAAATTTTCAATTCCTGATATTTCTCGTAATTTTTAGCCATCATTAACCATATCCAACTTTCTATTATATTCAATCCAAAGACGTCGAACTAAAAAAATCTAAAAACCCAAATTTCATCTCTGCAGTAATATGGCATCAGAACCTCTCTTCGGCGGTATTTTTCAAGACGAAATCCAGTTGTGCATCAAATGCCGTGAGTTTGTTTGCAATATACGTTGCTGAATATGATAATTAAGGTAATATATGATTTTATTCATCGATTTTGCTTGTTTCTTTCATGTATGAAGTTCTAATAATGATATTTTTTCTGAAATATTTATGAGGAGGGCCACGATTATGTACTCTATTTTCTTAAACAATGACTGAAATATTTGAATAAGAGCGACTCGATGACTGAAGAGAGGAGGTAATACTACTATTTTCTTAAACAATTGGTGTGTTTTTTAGGTTGGGTTATGTAGATCTAAGGTATTGCCATTGGATTATAAATGTTTGTGCATTTATTTTTAAGTTTTTTTTCATCGATTTGTTGTTGATTTTAGAAGAGATTAATAAATTTGGGTATTATTCATCACTTCGATATTGTTATTCATCGTTGATAATAAGATATTCAACACGAACAAATGTTACAGTAGCTTTTGTACAGGAATAATAACTACAAAGGTCAATTACAATTCAAGCACTGTTCAAAGGAAACGGTGGTAATTTTACCTTTTTTTGGTTTTAACCCTTGCTTTCTAACAAAATTTGGTATCGTACTCAACACACCTTATCGGATTATGAGGCGTACTGGATACACTTCTACAGCAATTTCGGTGAATGGGATAAAATTTGAGGAAAGTGGGCTACATGAACAGTCGTCCCAACTCCCGAACCAAAAATATTTTTGGAAAAATTTGAATCAAGGCCGGTGGAGAGATCTAAATTAATAAAAGGGGCATAACTCTTCCATAATTTGGATTAGACAGTAAATAATGTTATGAAATATTTAAAATAAAAATATTCATATAATGACTGGATTACCTTAATTCTTTTATAATGACTCTTGGATAATTTAATTGCATCTCGTAACCATAAGTTTTTTCTTGCAACGGTAACATACAACTCTAATTGCACAATTTCTAGAATATCAAATTTCGTTAAATTAGAATGTGACAATATACTATATAAATGTATTTTCTACATATCAAGATTGTTATTCATAGTTCATTTTTCCATTAAAATTTAATAATCAAACATGAAGAGTAAAATGTGTACTTCAAAAAATTGAGAGACCATGGTAAAATACAAAATCCAATATGTATAGAAGTATATTAAATTAATCGCGCAATACCTTTGATCCAATCACTTAAATGCATAAATAATTAGATTCCAAAAGAGCAACAAATGATCAAATATATTAAAAATGAAAAAGAGGAACTTGTTCGTAAAATAAAAAATAATTGTTGCATTTAATATTGTAAAAAATCTTCAACTTAATGTTTAATCATATAAAAAAAACAAAAGAATATATAAGAATATATCCAAGTTAATCAAGAAATGAAAATTATGTTATTTTGTAATTTATTTATTCGATTTTTGTGATTTCGCAAAACAAGACGTCGGCGGTGGAGCTTCGGTCGAGAATATGAGCGAGGAACAGGGTTTTGTTCCTTGTTTATTTTTATTTATTTGATAAAAACTAAGGACAATCTTGTCAAAGGATAAATATTTTAATTTTTGTCAATTTTAGAAAGTAAATTATTGTCCCTAATCCAAATTATAGAAGAGTTGTACCCTTTTTATTAACTTATATCTTTCCACTACCCTTAATTCATATTTTCCCAAAGAATTTTCTTTTTTCTTTTCACCCCTTTCCACATTTTACAGTAAAAAATTTAACTTTGGAAATAAAAAAAAAAAAATCAAGAATGTGATTCAGTTGAGCAATACAGTAGATGATCATGTGGTACCTCTGATTTTGTTTGATATAGTAAACTAAAAAAAGTTACAGTACAAAATATCATTTGTTACCTTTCAACCTTTATTAACTAAAAGAAAAAATAATTATTTATCCTTTTATGAAACGTTGTTTGACATTTTTGTGTGGCACTATCAATCAGAAGTGAGCTTTTGGTCTTTAATTGCATGTTTAGTGGGTTTTTTCAATAAGAGGCGATGGGCTAGGGGGTAATAGTGGACAGAACTTCAAAATAATGAAATATACAAAGGTTAGTGTTAATTTCTGCGGATTTCTGTAATTTTGTGTTTGATGAAAAGGGTCTGCACTTTGATCAGTCACATTTTATATATATATATATATATATATATATATATAGACACACACACTGAGGAAGCTATCTAGATCACTCTGGGAGAAGGAGGATAGTCAAAAGATAGCTTCAAAGTTATGTCCGGGATGCCGACAAAATATGCAACCCCGAGGTACTAGATAATCCTAATTTTACTAGAAAATCGGCAACTTCATTATCGTCCCGTTTAATGTGGGAAATTTCTACTCGTCATTGGTGATTAATTAAAGCTCTAATGCGTAAGAGAACATTTCTGAACATAAGGGGAACCTTTCTCTGACAGATCGTTGATAGCGGTGATGTTGTCCAGCTGCAGCTGAATCAACATGAAACCAAGTTTCCATGCAATCTGTAATCCAAAAAATACTCCCCAATATTCTGCCTCAAGAATGGAGCAGAATCCCAGATTGGCTGTGAAACCAGAGACACATAATCCTTCATCATTGCGAAGAACTCCACCGACTGCTGAGTCAGACGTGACGAAAGAAACTCCGTCGTCTGTTTTAAGTCTAACCCATTGCCAGGGAGGAGGCTTCCAAATTGGGGTATTCACGGGAGGGATGGTAGGGCTGCTGGAGGGTTGAGTTCTCAAGTGGAGTCGGGGAATTTCCTCCACCATAGCATTGATTGAACACGCGAGGCTTTCGGCGCTGATGTATTTGTCTCCGAAAATTTCTTCGTTCCTTGCTGACCATAGCTTCCAAAATCCGACTGCAAAGGTAGTTGGCCAGCGATTTAAGCCCTGCAATGAATGAGAAGGAGGAGACAGATTAGAGTGGATCCAAGTGTTCCAGTCAACCTCAGTCCAGAAGGCTGAACCAAGGTTGCTATTTATATGCAGCCATGTTTGTTTGCTTTAAAACAATCACGAAATAGATGGAAAAATGTTTCCGGCTGCGAACAGTAGGAGCATCCATCAGAATCAGCTATTTTCCTTCGTTTTCTTTCTGAGTTGGTCATCAGGGCTTTCCTTGTTAAAGACCACAGAAACAATCTGATTTTTTTTTGGGCCTCTCCATCTCAAGACAGCCACCCATTTTTCATCTTCTGATTCCAAGGAATGGATGTTTAAAGCACGGAAAGCCGAGACTGTTGAAAATTTTCCAGAAGTGGACCATCGCCATGTAGGTTTGTCAGGTCCAAGAGATGCATCTGGCGATGATGTTGCTCTGATTAGTTTTTGAGATCCTTCATTAGTATATAAACAGATGATATTCCAATTCCACATCCCCCTGCTGCATATATTTCCTTTTAAGAGTTGCAGGTCGTTTGGGATTGGAGTAGTTGCTAGATTTGCGAGTGAATCCCCTGAATCTAACCATAAGTCTGTCCAAAAAAATATGCTTTCTCCGTTGCCTACAACCCACTTTATCCCAGCCGTTGATGTGGACCAGACCGTAGCTAGCTGGCCAAGGTGAGATACCTTTCCGTTGCGAAAATGATTTGGAGAGAGGTTATTGGCATACTTTGCTTTGAAGATGGACGACCAGAGGGAGTATTTTCCAGAAATAAGGTCCCAAGCAAGTTTAAGGATGAAAGAGGTGTTGACATCCCTGAGCTTCCTCAGTCCCAAGCCTCCTCTTTTTTTTCGGTTGACAAACGTTGTTCCAATTGACCAAATTCATTTTTCTTTCCCCTGGTTTGGATCACCACAAAAAGTTCCTTCTACTTTGTCAATGTCCTCACTGACCCCTTTCGGAAGGACTTGAGATTGCATGATATAAATGGGCAGAGCTGCTAAGATCGAGTGGCACAAGGTGAGGCGGCCAGCCATGCTGATTTTCTAAGGGTTCCATGTGGTGGCTCGTTCCTTCACTTTGCAAACAAGGGAGTGGAAAGAGTCTTTCTTGAAGTGGCTGTGTATGATGGTGACACCCAGATATTTCCCCAGGCTACTTACTAGTTGGACTCCGAGATAGTTGCTGAGGACGTCAGCCTCATTTGCACCCAGATTCGAGAGCAATACATGACAGATTTAGAAGAGCTAATTGTTTGGCTAGATGCTGTACAAAAAGGTTCTAAAGTAGAGCAAATGATTTGTAGCTGTTGTAAGTCAGCCTCTGCAAAAAAAATTAAATCATCAGCGAAAAATAAATGAGATAAAGAGACGCTATTGTTACCAAATTGAAGAGGCTTCTAACGTCCGGAATTGACTTCTATGTCCATAGCGTGGGAGAGCCTTTCCATACATAGGACGAAAACATAAGGAGAGAACGGGTCTCCTTGACGAACTCCCCTGCTTGGTTGAAAGGTTGATCCTAGTTTACCATTCCATAATACCTTAGTTGATCTCGTCCTTAGGGAGCTAAGAATTACATTTCTTAGATATGGTGGGATGTTGGCTTCTTGCAATGTATCCTCTACGAAATTCCATTTCACGCGGTCAAAAGCTTTGGTCAGATCAATTTTGATGGCCATCCAACCCTATCACCACTGGTTGTCCGCATAGATGTATCGCTTCTTGGGCTATAATGATATTGTCAATGATGCTTCTCCCCTTTATGAAGCTGAATTGAGTCGTAGAGACTAGGGTTGGCATTACTTTCTTGGGACGATTTGCTACCACCTTAAAGATAATTTTCACTGAGATGTTGATTAAACTGATAGGTCTAAGGTTGTGAAAGCGTTCCGGTGGCTAGACTTTCAGGATCAGAACGATCATAGCTTGATTAATACTTGGATTTATTTCCCCAGACCTGAAGGTTTCCTGTACCATTTGAAAGACACTTTGCCTAATTATAAGCCAATTGTTTTTGTAGAAACCCACATTAAAGCCATCCACACCCCCTGCTTTCGAGGAGTCCATATCAAATATCGCAGTTTTCACTTCGATTTCCTCGACTGGCGTGCTTAATTGGGCCAGCTGCCTTGGGTTGAGACGGGGGAAGCTACCCTTGACATGATAAGGAAGGTCGTGGTCTGAAGTAGCAACAGTGTATAATTCCTTGAAAAAGTTGGTCGCCTATTGAATTAGAACTTCCGGGTCCGAGCTCTAATCACCATTTTCGAGTTGCATTTCCAGAATTTTGGCTTTATTGAACTTGCTTCTGTGTAGCCTGTGGAAGATTTTTGAATTTCTGTCTCTGTATTCTAGCCAAATTGACCTGCAATTTTGTGATCTTAAGATTTCTTCCTGGGCTGATGATCTTTCAAAATCCACTCTTAGTGTCTTCTCCAATTCCAGGATATTGTTGGAGCTGTAGTTGGCCAAAGCTTTTTGGATGCCTGATAACCTAGCAAGAGTTCTCCTTTTCTATTTGTAAATATCTCCGAAAATATTATACCGCCAGTCATCAATCTTCAGAGTAAGATCATGTAGTGCTTCAGGGAGAGAGGAAGTTGTACTCCAGTTACAGCTCAACCATTCTGGCCAGCATTCATGGGATTCCCAAATGTTTAAATATCGGAAGTATTTTGGGGGGGCAACAGGAACTCCTAGCTTGGTGAATTGGACCAGAATGGGGGAGTGGTCAGACGCCACACGAGGTAGATGTTTAACTGTTGTGTTGGTGAAGACATTCTTCCACATGCCATTAACTAGGGCTCTATCAAGTCTCTCGTAGCATCCGCTACTTTTCCAAGTGAACCTAGAACCAGAAAACCCAAGATCATGCATATTAGTTGAGTTTATCCAGTTTACAAAGTGCTTGCAGCCCGAAGATTTCCATCCTCCGACTTTATCTTCCTGCTCAGTTATTGCGTTAAAATCGCCGAGTACTATCCAGGGTTCGAGTATCAAATCTGCAAGAGAGTCAAGACAATCCCATAGTGTATGCCTTGTTAGCCATTAGGGGCTACCGTACACTGCGGTGAGGTAGGAAGTAGAATTATCTTTGAAGGTTACCTTACTATGAATAAATTGCCAATTATCAGTGAGGATTTTTATTTCAACCGATTCATCCCAAAGAAGCCAAATCCCACCCCGAAAATCCTATAGATTCTACTTTATGGGAATTCTTAAACCCAATTTCAGTGATGATATGATTTGCATCATTCCCACCTACTCTAGGTTCAACTAAAATAACAATATGGATGTTATAAGGTCTAATTAAATCTTTTAAAACAGAAATAGTATGCAAATTCGCGATGCCACGCGTATTCCATGCGATTATATGATTACTCATAATTAAAAAGGAGAGCGAGGGAATTACCGACCGGATTCCGGCGGAAACTCCATATCGACCGACGGTCCTGGATCTGTTGGGATATCTCCCATAGAGCTTTCCTCAGGTTGAAGTCCTCCATCATCTACTAGCATCTCGTCATCCTTAGAATTCGAGGCACCAGAGGGATCTGAAGGTTGTATTTTCAACTTGGGTTTCAGATAAAACGCAGTTGTTGGATTCGGAGGCTTACCGGAGTTTGGGAGATTCTGATTGGGGTCTTGGAGTCTGGGGGAGGAGTTCGAAGTTTTCATGGGTGGATTGGGTGGGGGATAATGATAGCAGTATGGTTTGGGGGAGAAATAATGGTTTGGGGGCTGGGTGGGATATCTGGGTTGGGTTGGGTGTTGTCTAGTGGGCTTTGGGTTAGTTGTGGATTATCGGAGGGGGTAGTGAGGGGTGGAGCGTTATCCAGATTAATAGACAGTCCTGGTTGGGCTGGGTCAAAATTGGTTGGGCTGGGGGTGGGCTTTTGTTTGAAATCTTTTTTATTTAGGCCCTGTCCCTCCCTAAAGGATCAGGTTTCCTTTTAGCAACACACTTGGTTCAGCGGGTTGGGCCGTTTTGGGGACAATTGATTTGTGGGCCTACTGTTTGGGTCAAGAGTTGGGTTTGTTTCCTACGTTAAAAGTGTGTGTGGTGTTGAAACAGTCACTGTTCCACATTGATGCAATCTGAGGGGGTTCCTTTGAGGTGAAAACTTCTTTTTGGGGGGTCGTTTTCAAGGTTTGCTAGAGCGGCGAAAGGGTTGGACCATGTGTTTGAGCTCTTTGGGTTATGAGGATGGTTTTTGTGTTTATCTGTCGGTCCTTGGGTTGTAGAGTAGCATCTGCCCCTCTTTACCGCGTGAGTCCACTCCCTGATAGTAGGTGACCGTTGCGTGGCCTTGGGAATCTGCGCTATCAGAGAAAACTGGGTTGCTACTGCTTGGTCCTGTGGTTGCCCCACTGAGTTAACATTGCAACTGACTCCATTGACATCCGATTGGGAAGAAGCGTTGGTGAGATTCGTTGGCGCCGGAGCCAGAACAGTGGGCAAGCCTCTTTTAAGTGTCCATACTTTCCGTATGTAAAACAGATTTTTTTGGAGATCTTCATATTCAACGGTGTACAAATTAATGATCAATTTTGGTCTTACCGATCAGAGGTTTTGTAAGGTCCAATTCAATTGCTAATCTGGCGTATTGGCCCCTTTCCACAGTGATAGTATTCCTGTCAGCTTTGAGGAATTTGCGCAGAGGCTTCGCCAAACTCCTCAGAAGGTCTTCGTGGAAATACTCGATTGGCAATCCAGGGATCCGGATCCAAGTGGCTACCGCATTGATGTTTTCGTTTTTGGTGCTGAAATCCTTGGACCATGGTAGAACTTGGATGTAATGGTCATCGAGGGACCATGGCCCGTTGAGCAAGACAGAATAGTAGTCTTCTTCTGTGATGACCCTGAAAAAATGGTAGCCATTAATGGAATCAATAGGATTGAGCTCACCCTTTATTTTCCAGAGACCCTTGAGTCTCTTATGGAGTCGGTCCCTTCTAAAATCTTTACCAAGTGGCCGCACCACTATCATATATGTCATAGTGATGACCATCTGTTTCCGAACCTTAGGGAAGAATTCAGTTGAGGAGACTCCGTCTTCCTCTCCATAGGTTACGTCTCCTTCCTCTACGGTGACTCTGGTCATGTGGAATCCATTTGTGAATTGCGTATTTTGCCCTTGGAGAAGACGGTCTTTGAAAGAAGGAACACTCTCAATTGAAGAAGTCGTGATTGGTGGTGTCTCTGTTTGCAATGGTGGTTGAGTGTCAATTGATTTTGGTCTTTGTTTCTAACCTTTTTGGTTGCAGGGTTTTCGTTAGCATGAATCTTCGGAGGTGGATCAATCATCTCCTCGTCCATGGTGGACCGGCAGTTGGAAAACAAAAAAGGGGTAATATTCAAAGAAGAAGTTTAGAGATATATGGAATGACTAGTTGTATACTCACCAGTACGTTTGATCAGTCACATTTTAGTTATGTCTCAATGTCTCATAGCCACATTTTCAACCCAACGTTTGAAGTCAGTAGCTGGAAATTTTGGAATAATAACTCAGAAACGAAATCCTATTTTTAGGCTAGATCAGGGAAGTGTAGAAGGGCTCTGGACATATGGGTCTCAAATACTAAATTACTAATAAGGAACAATAAACATCACATACTGAAACTCCAGCTCTTTGTCATGCCCCTGGACTGATTCGTACACACTAGATAGTAGGGGGACTATTTTTGGCAAGTATGGTCAAAGAAGTCAAATTATGTAGGATCCTAATGTAACGGGGTTATTCATGAGTTAACTGATAATCCGACTTGTTTCTCCTTCACCCGTTTCTCCCCAATCTGAAAACCCTAATCCCCATTTTCTTCAATTCTCTCCTTAATCCTTCCGAATCCGATCTATGAATTCTCCTTTTCTCTAATTCTAACCCCGGGTTGTGACACTCTTTCGTTCCTTCTAACTCCGCCAATCTCTCAACCCTAGCCACCGCCATCTGCCTCTCTTCCCTTCTGCACTGACAAAATTCACAGTACGTAGGAAATGGATAAACTGGAAATGAAGCCAAACAATCATGAAGAAGACAGGCTCAACGCTTTGCCGGGTTCAATTCTTGTTCATATTCTTTCATTAATGCCCACAAAACATGCGGCTAGGACTTCCATCCTGTCCACCAAGTGGAAGCACCTTTTTCTTAATGTTCCAAAAATCGACATTGATGATTGGTTTCTTCAGTCCGAAAAGATTCAGAAGAATATAATCAATTTTGTGGATAGGAAGCTGTTGAGTGGAGGAGCATCGTCCATAGACGAGTTCCGATTGATGCATAACTGGAAGGAAGTTCATGTAATGGAGCCATGAATTACTGCTCTATTAGCTGGTAATGTCAAAATTCTCGATATTTCTGGACGAGGGCTTAACATTTGTACCCGTTTGCCCACCAGAACCTTTCTCTCCAAAACTTTACAAGTCTTAGATCTAGATGGATCTTTTCGTGTCAAGATTCCTGAATTTGTGTGCCTTCCACGGCTCAAGGTACTTCGCTTGTCATTTCTTGAGGTCGTGTTTGATTGTAGCTGTTGTGAGTTTGGTGAAGGTTATCCTCTGCTTGAAGATTTGAAATTATATAGAATTTTAATTATTCAAAATAGTGATTCCGTTGACGACGACGATGTTTACTGGCAATATCTTTACCTAATCTGAAAAGCTTGATGGTAGCCATGGACGGACCACCATACCAGGTAGATATAGATGCTCCACACCTTCAAGCTACCCACTTCTTTTATGGATCGGATAATAAAAGTTTCATTCCGGAAATAAGATTTTTGAACTGTGCACTCCACATCACCCCTACTATTTAATTCTTTATTTAGAAAAGATGATAAAATAGGAAATAAAAGAAAAAAAAAGTCAAAACGCGCGTGACTCTTGCTCCCTTTTCCCTGAACCCTATCAAGCAAGAAGTCTCATCAATTTGAATTGTCTTATTCCATCTTCCGGATTTTGAATGCCGATCGAATTCATCCCGTTTTCTTGTCTGTCATTTTATCTCTCTTTTTTTCGAATTCTTACTTAGATTGGACATGAATAAAATCTGGCATCACACAAGGCAAGAATACAATCTGCATCTTAATAAAACAATTAAAAAAGTTTTCCATTGATGATTCTACCATCTTTTCTTATTTTACATAACCCATACTGCATCAATATTTTTTCATTCAAATCAATCCGCCATTGGCAAAATACAGCATACAGCACAATCTAACAACCCCAAGAAAAAGGCTTGAAAAAAACATATTTTGTGGAAAAATAAAGAAACAAGGGAACAAAAGTTCTAATGAACTAAAATTCAAAGGAATTAAAGACACCACAGCCTCATTAGCAAAATCGCTCATACAATTGAAAATTTCTTGGGAAGAAAAGAAGAGAGATAGAATAAGAGTCTAAAAAACGGGATTAATGAATCCGGTCAGTGTTCGAATTTGAAAGATGGGAGGAAATGATTGAAAGCACCAAAAATTGATCACTTCTTGTTTGATAGGGTTCAGCTGGTGTTCAGGGGAAGGGAAGTGAAGACACATGTTTCGACTTTTTCCTTTTATTTCCTATCTTTTTATTTTTTCCAAATAAAAAAATTAATAAGTTGGATTTAGGTGGAGTGCACAACCTGGTGTGCCACATTAGGTGAGTTAGAATAGTGAGTTATTTGATTGAGTCATCTATCATTACTCAAAAAGTATTGCCTTCACTACTCTCACCATCGAAATCACTACTTCTAAACTCGTGTAATATTTGCTGAAAACCAACTAATCCGGTTAACCTTTTGGCAAAATGTCCAGTATAGATTTTTCCTTTATGATACAAGTTATACTTGGAATGAAAACCCGAACTACACAATTATTTTTGGGGACAAAGAAAGTATGTGTCATAACTCATAACTACATTTTCAGCCCAACCTTTGAAGTCAATCGCTGGAATTATGTAGGAAGAGTTAGTGAGTTACACTTCTACAACGTTATTCTGTCGATGAACTGAAACTCTAGGAAATTAGTCGGGCTGTATTCTTATGCTAAACTATAGACAGAGTAAGAGCTACCTCATTTCTCATTTTTTAAGTAATAAAGATCTACTTTAGTTTTTGAAAGAAAATGAATAACACTTTTTTCTTTCTTTCTTTTTTTGTGTTTTTGAACATTGGGAATTGACGAATACATTTTGGAAGATTCTAGTTTTGGGCTGGATCAGAAGCATAGATGAACAATTGTCAGATACGGAACCTAGGGTTCCGAATTGCAAAAGGAAAAGAGAATTGGGGGGAGAAACAGAAAGATAGTCTTCATTCATTTTCATCGATAAAACGTCACAATCTGGTAAGGCTGATTTTTAAGCCGACTGAAACTACAACTATTACATCATTGCTACTCTAGCCCCTATTCATTTAGATAATTTTATTATAGCCCTTCAGTTCATGACAACAATATTGATGGGCTCTATCTAGAGTCTAGACATATGGTTTCTGTCGCGCCCATAAGCTAGTTTGTAGGAAATAGAAAATTAAGGGACTTAATTGTAATATTCAGAATTGGGACAGACTATATATAATCGACCCGGACCCAAAAAACGGATCTTGATTCGGATATCTCATTTTCCAGATTATTTTGGAACTTGTCTTCTTCATCGTTTCTCTGTTTCCCCCTTTTTTCATGAACCCTAATTCTGAATTTCTACTCCTAACCTTCTAAAATCATGTCTAAACTTCTCTTTTTCTGTCAGTCTAATCCCGGGTCGTGACAGTCTCAATGAGGAACAATATACAACAGATACTTCTAGTATTTCGATACGCTCTTTCATTCCTTCTACCTCCCCCACTCTCAGCCCAAGCCACCACTGTCCGCCGCCGCCGCCTCTGTCTCTCCCCGCAGCCGCTAATTGAGGTTCTGCACTGACAAAACCACAGTAGGTAGGCAATGGAAAAACTAGAAATGAATCCACACAAACATGAAGAAGAAGACAGGCTTAGCGCTTTGCCGGATTCAATCCTTGTTCACATTCTCTCCTTAATGCCCACAAAAGATGCCGCCAGGACATCCATCCTGTCCACCAAGTGGAAGCACCTCTTTTTTGATGTTCCGAAAATCGAGATTCGGGCTCCGGAGATTCAGCCTGAGAAGAGTCAAGAGAATATAATCAGTTTTTTGAATCGAAGGCTTCTGAGTGGAAGCGCATCATCCATAGACGAGTTTCGATTGGTGCATTACTGGAAAGAAGAATCTCGTGCAACTGAGCCATGGCTTACTGCTCTATTAGTTGGTAATGTTAAAATTCTCGAAATTTCTGGATTCAATAGTCCCCATTATTCGTGCTCTACTCGTTTACCCTCCGGATTCTTTCACTCCAAAACTTTAGAATTCTTGCAACTCCATGGATCTTTTCGTGTTAAGGTTCCTGAATTTGTATGCCTTCACCATCTCAAGGCACTTTACTTGTCACATGTTCACTTCGACTTAGGTTGTAGCCCTTACGAGTTTAAGTTTGCTGAAGGGTATCCTCTGCTTGAAGTTTTGGTACTTGAGGAGATTATTTTCATGCTAAATTGTGGTTGTAATGATGAATTCAGTGACGACGACGACGACGGCGGTTATGTTTTTGTAACAATCTCTTTACCCACTCTGAAAGGGTTAACAGTTATCATGGACGAACCCATATACCACATAGATATTGATGCTCCAAGTCTTCGATCTATCGACTTCAGTTTTAAATCCAATTGTTGTCTCATCCCGGAAATAATTTTTTTGAACTGTGGATCTTTGGTGTCAGCCAACTTCTTTGTTCAGATGATGAAATTGCGCAGGTATTACTTGGAAGAGTATCGATGGTTGCTACCCCGTTTATCCAGGATAGACAAAATCAAAGAGCTCCACCTCGGCTGTGGCTTTTTTTATGTACGTCCCCCAAAGAGGATCAAATGCTATGTGTATTGTTGACAGTAGATGGCTGCTGTGTTGATGAGATTTCATTTGTTTTGCAGGCTTATATGGGTTGTGACGATTCTTTGCCTACAAATCCAAATTTGCTTTTGTCTGCAGTTCAAGAATTTATGTCCACCGTATATCACTTTTCTGATACGGTACGGATGATTGCTTTCTGACACCTTATGCTTCAGTTTTCAACAAAGTCGTTTACTCCATTACTACTTAAGTTTATGCCATTGTTATTTTTCTTTTGTGCAGAGTTTCTTTTGGGAGAGAGATCTTGTTATTCTTCCTCCCCAGATTGAGACACATTGTCTGAATCGCAATCTAAGGCAAATCAAATTGCTAGATTTTGGTGGTGAATGGATTGAGGAGGACTTTGTCATTATAAGATACTTTTTGGAGAATGCCCCGGTCTTGGAAATGATTATTTTAGGGCCAATTCTCAGTGTCACTCATTGTCTAAATCAGATCACTCGCAATTAAGAGAGCTGCAGCGATTCTACTCGAACTGTAAGATTGTACTTGACCTTGAGTAACTTGATTGGGATGAAGTTGGTGAGATTTGAGTAAATAGCTGCTGAAACCTGAAGTTGCAAAATTGCAAACAATCACTTGAACTGCCTGTCGATCACGTCAAAAGTTTATGTCGCAGACCGTCCTGCAACTCTGTGTTATCAAAGATTAAGCTTGATTATGAGAATGCTACACTATTGTTAGACTTGGTACTGTCTCGACATAGGAGTTCTCTTTATTGTATGTTTTAGTTCAAGCTATCAAAAAAGGCAATGCTTTGTGAAGTTCATGTTGTGCTCGCAAGAAGAAAAGAAAATGAAGTCTTTGATGTACTTGTACATATGAAAAAGCTAAGGAAAATGCAAAAAGAGCATTATATATATACTCCCACTGTCCACATAATAGTGCTGCAGTTTGTGTAACACCATCTAAGCAAAACAGAGATACTTTTCTGTACCAAATTCCATCAGATTATTACAAGTGTACATACATTCCAACTTTGAAATTAAAGTAAACAAAAATAGCAGGATAAGTTATTGTATGTTCCGCCAGAAGTCAGAGTCTATGACCTAAAAATATTTTTTATGAAGTGCGATAATTTATTTGTCAAAAATAAAAAAATTAATATAATTTTATGATGATATAATTACCCTTATTTCTTTACTATCATTGTAAATCATACAATTTAAGCTAATCAAATTTTCAAGTTTCCAAGAACATGAATCCTCCAGTTTGCGTGCCATTTTCTGGAGCGTCCTGTTGACGAACTACGAGAGTCGCAACAAGTCATCATGTCATCTTATTTTTCTTCCCAAAATGGAGGAGCCTTGTCAAGGACATGATACTGACGGGAAGATGGATAATGTTGATTCCACAGGAAAGATGGATGTTTCTGATTCGAGTTTTCTTTTTGCCCCTTCAAAATTAAGTAAATTTTCTGTTGCTACCGTATCAAGATGTTTAGAAGGGAAAAAATCAGATTCTGAATCCGTCAATAAGGAGCCGTATAATGTCAAAATACAATTTGCTGACTTTGGTACATCAAATAACACACTAGCAGCAGAATTCTCGGACGTGCAAGCTGAATATTTGCTGCTTATGAACCATAGAGATTCTCAGCTTAGGCCTTCAGAATTTAGAGGTTTAACCAAATCTTCAAATTCCAAGCCTTCAACTCGATCATGAATGACCATTGAAGAACACATCCAATATTGTTTTTGTTGGTAGATTCCACCTGGTGATTGTTATTCTTAAAGAAATATTCAAATTTCAAGCCTTCAACTGGATCAACTCACCAGAATGTCCATTAAAGAACACATCAATATTGTTGTTGTTACTAGATTCATCGATACTTTTAAATGCCGAAGAAAATTGTAGAATAACAATATGCCAACAGCACAATAGCTGAGCTCACACGTATTAGGACTTTTTGTGTTTTATTTTTCGGCACAAAGAAAATTCTGAAAATTATTGTCCAGTTTAAATTTTCTATTTATAGTACAAATTGAACTAAAAGTAAAAATCCAAAGTAGACAAATAATTTTGGGACGAAAAGAGTATAATTTTATTTTATAAGTTGAGTTGGCCGGCCTGAGAATTCGAAATTCTAACTGACCCAATTTGAGAAAAGCGCGGGTCAAATACAATTTCGGGTTATAACAAGAAAGCGGATCCTAACTTTTCTCGTCATTTCACTGGGGTTTATAGTGCCGCCTCCAAAAATATTCGCCTAATTCTCGCCGGAACAACGTCTTCTTCAGGTCCGTGGACGGTAATTTCCTCTGCAACTAAAACTTCCAATCATTTTCCCCTTTTTATATTAAGCTGGTTTATTTACTTCATTTTAGCGGAATGATTCGAGGCGCCCCCTCTTTTAATTATCACTCGTTCATTACTTTAATAGCTAGCTACAGGGTTGTGGTAACAAGGATTATCTTCTTTTGCTATTAGAGTTAGAAGTGAGATGATTTTCAGTGTAATTTTTGTCCCTTTTTTTTTTTTAATATATTTACCAGTTTGATCAATAAGAGGGGATGGATTGGACCAATCTGCAAATAGGTTAGATGAAATTTGGGGAGCAAAGTTTGGCCTTGTCAGGGTTTACTAGTTTACTCAACTTCAAAACTTACCAGGATAATGTTAACTTCCGTGGACTTGTGTAAGATTGGGTTTGAAAATGGTTTTGTTTTCAATCAGTATAAAAGGGTCTGCACTTCTATCGTTTAGGTCCTTAGTTATGTCTCATAGCTACATTTTCTTCTGTACGAAGCAGAAATGAATTATATCCTTTAAAAGTCGGAGACTTTGGAACCATAACTTAGCATCATCCACATTTATTGGCTTTGAGTTGTGCATGATTCCTTTTGAGTGCTTAAATTTCTGTTTAATGTCACGCTTCATACTTCAATATGACGATGCGTGTTGGCCTATTCGTTTCTTAGATTCAGTTTTCCTGGCGTTAAATCTTCAGCGTTTGTGATTGCTTAAGTTGTTTTCTTTTGACTCATAGGTTCTGATTTTTGGTTATAGTTCTTCTGGGTTGCTTGTTTTAACTTGCTTCCATTTCACTCCTGCATTTTCTTTTTATCCTCATTTTAGTAATTATTGTGTAATACTTTCGGTGTTATTTGGTAGTACCGTATATTGAGTTGGTTCATCGTCCTAAAAGTAAAAGGAGTTGGACATCTGTGTTGCTTAGCATGAATAGCAGAATGAAGAACTGTAATTTTGCATTTTGTGCTACATTATAATCTCGATCCTTCTTCAGTTTTTTGTTTTTGGGCTATGTATTTTGACAGCCTGGTCAAAGTTCTGAATCTTGTGTTTCTTTATGACGGATATATTTCTCCTGAAATCCTGCTCAAAATATATTTACAGCTATCTTCGCAGTTACTTCTATATGAGACTAGAGTATGAATGTTTTATTTTTGGTTTAAGCTTATTGTTTGTTTCGTGGGTATATCATAAATTTGATCCTCTCATTATTAGTTGTTCACATGGGGTCTCTTGAATGGAATAGTAACTTTCTTTACTTTTTTGCCAGATTTTTCAGAGGGAGTTAACAAACGGCTCTTGTATCTTTGGTTAATGATCTAATCCTCAGATGGCTTCCTCGGCTACTTCCAGATTATTTCATGGTATTTGAGATGTTACATTGCTCTAAATTTTTGCTTCTTATAGATGAAAACATAGTGACTTCCAATTAAGATTATGAAGGCATATATCATTCCTAGAATATGTGCAAAGGGGCTTATAAGACCTACATGTTGGTAAACCTCAATCTCATTATAATTTTAGGTCCGATTTCGGTGCATATTTCTACCTTAGTTTGCAAGTTATGTTGTCTGGAATGATGATTTGCTACCTTGAATTAAAATACTATCTATTCATAAGAAAACAGAAGTTATCTCCGTGATTAGTCATTTCACTCTTCTAATCTCTGTTTTCTCTCTTCCTTTGCTGCTGTACTTTTGTAGCTGGCAGGTCATTATTTGGGGTCGCCAGCCAGAATCCCAGCGGATTAATTGGAGCATTATGCGACACCTCCTCTGCTTACTTTGGCTTTCAGGTTAGATTCCTTTTCAGTTAATCGGTTCCAGAAGTTTCTTTTTTTGTGTGTGTGACACAGACATATCTTCCAGTTGGCCCTTTACTGTTGACAACTTATATTTCGTGTCAGAGGTTTACAATATCTGGAAAACAACACCTCTTTCTTCTGTGAAACCAAGTTACTTCCTTTACTTCTGCAAACAGATTTCCCTTTTTTTTGCGGGACAGTTTGTCCTTGTGCCTTCCTTTGCTCTCCATTACTCATAACTTTGTTGTCAATTAATGGTAATTAATCGGAGTGACCAATTGGCTGATCAGGCACGCATATGACATTTTAATTTTTATCCTTATGTGGACCTTCACCTAATTTTGTTTCTTCTGTGCAATCAACATATTATGCCAAAATTTATATCTGGCTTTCCCTATGCCTCTTCAAGAATTCTTTTAACCCCTCAACTGGTATTAGTTTATCAACATATGGCCACAATGTTCACTAGTTGTCATTAATAAACAAATGACTGCAAGTTTTGCTCATATCTTGTCATTAATAAGATGACCTATAGAAATATCTGTGGGCAATTCTTGAACTGAATGAGTTCAGAAAAGTTTATATTATTGAGTTGGCCAAAGATGTGTCTAATGAAAGCATCCTTTCTAAGGGGAGAAATTGTAACCGATATTATGTTCAAACATAATACATGTCTTTTGTGTTTCCAGCAACTGAGGACCTTTATACAGATGAGGACCAATCTCAAAGTAGTGGACAACTCTGGGGCAAAGAGGGTAATGTGCATACAGGCATTGAAAGGCAAGAGAGGTGCTAGATTGGGAGACATGATAGTTGCATCAGTAAAAGAAGCTCAACCTGGAGGGAAAGTGAAGAAAGGACAGGTTGTATACGGTGTCGTCGTTCGCGCCGCGATGCAGCGAGGCCGTTGTGATGGAAGTGAAGTCAAGTTTGATGACAACGCAGTGGTTCTGGTAAACAAGCAAGGAGAGCCAATTGGAACCAGGGTGTTCGGCCCAGTTCCACATGAGCTCAGGAAGAAAAAGCATGTCAAGATCCTGAGTCTTGCAGAGCACATTGCCTGATCTCTGGCCCTTCCCATAACCGTACTCTATTATCTTGGGTTCCTTTTAACTTTTGAGGTCGTTCTATGCAAAAATTTGTGGAAATCCATGTTCACTGTTGCAGATTCATGCAAATCAATGGGGGATTATTTATGTTCCATTTTTCCTCTAGTAAGCAAGAACAAGCTCTCTAGCTAAAACCTCCATCCCTAGTCTTAGCAGTACCTCCACCACTGAGGCAAGACCGGTTTCTTTATTTCATACTGCTTCTTCTTCGGAGAATAAAACGCAATGTACTCTTTCCTTAGCTTTTTTGGCCTGCAAAATATTGTCGGAACAGAATATAGCATTTACAGATGTAACAAAAAGCAGTAGCTATCTGGATCATCATGCAAGTAAACAATCAAGAAGCTCTTAACTTATACCTCCTTTTCCCAATCAGTTCTTAAGATTATCATGCAAAGGAACGATGCATGCGCTATAAGAGCCACGATGAGTCCCATCCACAGACCCTGTGAACCATATAATGAACAATAACAAGCTGTCAAGAGAATACTTCATTGGTCACGATTTAAAGCTATGAGAGAAGGTTTTTGTTCCAATGTTTGCGTCGTTTTTTCGATCATCCTTCGTCTCACTCTCATCATTAGAAGGATGGGTTGATTCCCAAAGAATGAAATAGAGAATCTCATTTAAAGACGGGACGATTAGTCGAGCAAAGAGACTAAACATATGTACCTTTCCTCCGACTTGATGGGAAAAGGCTAGAAATATTCCAGCAGGCAGACCAAGTAGATAATAAGCACCCAAATTAACTATTGCACATATCCTTTGCTTCCCACATCCACGTGCAGCTCCTGATCAGAGTAACATTTGCCATGTTAGCTGCAAATTAATTTCCTACACCAGTTCATCAAGATGGCATCTATGAATATAATATTTGTTCGAATCAGATGTCTAAATTTCACTTTGGCGATCTTTTCCAAGCAAGAGAAACATCTTTCTAATAGGAGATTGTGGAAGAAAAGAAAGATGTTGAAAGATTACAATCCCTCCGTCAGGTTGTAACAAACAGAACAATCATTTTGGGACGGAGGATTTGCATTAGTTGCTCATTTGGGATGTGGGTATTGCTAACTTAAGAATGAGTTGAACTGAATAGAAAAATGTGAATAGACCTGAAAGCACAGATTGAATGCCGTCTATGAAATGAGATACTGCAATCAAAAGCAACATTTCTCCAACATATTTTACAACATTCTCTTCTGTACTATAGCAATAGCCCCATATATTGTGTCCAACAGTCATCATTGTTCCTGCCAAGATGCCCTCTATAGTAATCATGAACACCGCGATGTGTGATGCTAAACGAGCTGCATATGGCCTTCCAGCACCTAGTTCATTGGACACTCTTACACTGACAATAAAAAGAATGAAAGTTGAACAAGCCTATAAATGAAATTGACAAGAAAAATTACTTTTGATAACCTTATGATCGATCACCTTATAGCGCTGCCAAGCCCAAGCGGTATCATGAAGAATGTACTACTAGTATTTAGGCTGGCACGAACAGCAGGAAAAACAAGTTAGGGCAAGATTTTAGCTGTGCTTAGAAGTCAACTGATTAGGCATGGTGCAGTAGGCTAACCTGATGGAGAGAACTGATGTTTCTAATTTTGGATTTGGTAGAAGGCCAGATAACAATACCATCATCTCGAAAGACCAGATCTCCAAACTGTTTAAACATTGTTGAATGATTACTTCCGTAGTTCACATAAGGATAAATATCTGTCAAATGAAAACAAAGCCAGAAGACGATTACCAGATCATTACAGCTGAAGGGACAGCCAATTTCAGAAACTTTGGCACGCCCTTTAACGAATCTTTTGAGAAACCATTCCAAGTTTTCTTGCAGGAAGGAGATAACCTGACATATGTTGCCAACAGTAACAAATTGATCCAGTAAGAAATAGCATTAGCCAGGGCTGCACCTTTGCTTCCAAGTCCAGACTTAAACACCAAAAACCAGCAAGTGAATACATGGAGAATGGTTGTGAAACAAGTGCTGAGCATCATTGGGATGACATTGTTTTGTGATTGCAGAAACCTAATATGGCATTGCAGAAGAGCAAAAGCAAAGATGCTTGGGATCATATAGCGCGCATACAGCCCGGCTTCAGTTGAAATTTCGGCATCTTGCCCTAAGAATTGGAGAATGCACCCTGCATTAGCCCAGATGAATGCCAGAGGAAAAGTTACCAAAAGGAGAACAAACATGGCTCCTTGCAGATGAATTCCAAGCATATGATACTGTTTTGCTCCATATGACTGACCACAAAAGGTATCCAATGCACTCCCCATTCCTGTCTGTTGATCAAAAAATCGAAACAGAATAAGAAACAAGAGAAACAAGGAATCAATCCCATGTGAAATCAGACTGTAATCCAACTTACAAGCAAGCTGAAACCGGTAACAGAAGCGAAAGAAGTAGCCATTGAAGCACCTGAAAGGGCTAACTCTCCCAGATGACCAACAAACATAACTGAGATTACTTGTAAAGAATATATCAAGAGGTTAACCATTACTAGAGGGCCTGCCAATCTTAACAGCTTCTTTGCTTCTTCGATTATCTCGTTGCATTTTCTCCCAAATCGGATGTGATCATTAGTTCCAACTGAACATTGATCAATGAGTGGACATTCAAGGTCTTGATGAGCTCTCTCTTGCCTGTCCATGGTTGTAAAAAAGTTACTCATCAATGGGGATAACACACACTTAACAATTCTGGGTTCTTGTAAAAGTGCAAAATGTTGAACAAGTTGGAAAAAACAAAATGCAAAATATCTAACACAAAAGAACAATAGAGGACAAAGATATATTCTAAACTATGTTTATCCATCTGGCGCCCAGCTCCTAGATTTCAAGTGTTTGGAGTTTTTTTGGTTTAATAAAAACAAAAAGGAAAGGGGATTGGATCTGCATGCATGGATGATTAAGACTTTCATTATTTTTTTTATTTTTTTTGGAAGCAGCCTCTGGACGTTGACTTTTCACCTGCTTTAATGAAAATGAAGGTTTTTTTTTTTTTTTTTTTTTTTAGTCCAGCGCCATCCACCTTATTAGTTGTGTAATGCAATTAGAGTAACAAACTAACAAACCATAAAAATGGCTTAATAAAAATATTTTCACAACATTAGAATGTATTATTATTATGGTTATGCAACAGAGGGAGTCTATGAATAACATTTTCAATCAAAACAATAACCACTGCCTGCGGCTGGTGCCCTGCCAATTCCGGAGCAGTTGCACTGGTTAGTGGACCGCAACTTATAGATCCATCCAAATTAATTTATGGAGGATAATTTATTTTATTTTCCAGTTTTCTATTAATTAGAATATTTTAGATGATGACACTACCACTACTCCACAGAAAATAAAAATAAAAAATTAAAAAAAAGGTTCTATTCCAATTCCATATTCAATCTAGGACGAGCTCTCCAGCTAAAAACCTCCATCCCTATTGACAAAAGTAAGTTCTCCTTCCATTCCAAAATAAGTGTCATTCTAGAATTTGTACACAGTTTTAATAAATACTTAAATAGGGTAGCTAAAATTACTAGAATATCCTCAACTAACCCTATTAAAATAAATGTTCACCAATAATATTATTTCTTATGAGGTTATGTTTGGAAATTTTTGACAAAAAATGCATTGAAATCCGAAAACGACACTTATTTTGAAATTTCTCCATTTTGCTAAAACGACACTTATTTTGGAATGGAGGGAATACTTTCAATACCCCTTCCATTATTACTGAGAATAGGACGGTTTTCCTTTATTTTTTTGGGTACAAAAAAAAAAAAAAAAGGCCATAAGTTTCATATAAGTACATTATTACACGGGTACGAGAATTATATCATGTGCTAGCCTTCATGTAACTTCTTCTTTGGAGATTGAAATGCAATGAGCTCTCTCTTTAGCCTTCTTCGCCTTCAAAATTGTGGAAACACAACAGATCAATAACAAACAGCAGGGGATAATGCAAAGCTCAAAAGAATCAACAACATACATGTTCGATTAATATACCTCTTTTTCCCAATCAGTTCTTAAATTTATAATGAAAAGGCTGATTGCTTGCGCTGAAAGAGCCACGGTTAGTCCCATCCACAGACCCTGTGAATCAAATTTTTTCAATTATAACAAAGCTGTCAAGATCTCTCTGTCCAGGCAGATTTTTTTTTTTTTTTCCTGGAGCGATGTTGGTACACAAAAAGTGAAACCGAGAATCTCAGGTAGAGGCACGACGGTTAACCGAGCAAAGGAACTAATATATGTACCTTTCCTCCAACTTGATGGACAAAAGCTAGAAATATTCCAGCAGGTAGACCAAGTATGTAATAAGCACCCACATCAACTATTGCACATATCTTTTGCTTCCCACATCCACGTGCAGCTCCTGATCAGAGTAAAATTCTTTCGCCATGTTAGCTGCAAGTTTTTTCTTGAATTAATAAGCTACATTCCTCAAGATGGCATCTACCAATACAGTATGTGTTCATCAAATCAGATGTTTAATGTTCACATTGGCAGATAAGAAACGATTCCTTCTGTTCAAAAATAATAGTCCTGTTTCATGAACAAAAATCGTTCATCAAACATGACTCTATATTTTAGGACGGAATGAGTGATTTGGATAGGCAGTTGCATTTGGCATTTCTAACTTAAGAATGACTCAGAATCGAAGAACAAAATGTGGATAGACCTGAAAGCACAGATTGGCAGTCGTCTATGAGATGGGATACCGATATCAAAAGCAACATTGCTCCAACATATTTAACAACATTTTCTTCTGTAGTATAGCAATAGCCCCATATATTGCGCCCCAGCGTCAAGATTGCTGCTGTCAAGACGCCCTCTATAACAATCACAAACAACGCGATGTATGCTGCTAATTGAGCTGCATTTGGCCTTCCAGCACCTAGTTCATTCGCTACTCTTACGCTGGGTGACAAAAAAAATAAACAGGTTTAGAAATGAATTTGACAGAAAAAATGTGACCATTGAGTTAATAAAACCATATACGGTCATCAGTCATCACCTGACAGCGCTGCCAAGTCCGAATGGTATCATGAAAATCATAGTACTAGTATTTAGGCTGGCATATATACAGAAGCAAGAACTTGTTAAAGACAAAGATTTTGGCCGTGTTTACCAATGAATTGATTAGGCTTGATGCAATCATATAGCAAACCTTATTGAGAGAACTGATGTTTCCAATTTTGGGTTTGGTAGAAGACCAGATAACAGCACCATCATCTCGAAGGACCAGATCTCCAAACTGTTATAAAGGATTTTGAAGGATCACTCCCTTCAATTGCCTGATTTAAATCTATACTCAAAATTAGAAAGCACGGCGAAGAAGATGATTACCAGATCATTACACCTGAAGGGATAGCTAATTTCAGAAACCTGGGAACACCCTTTAATGAATCTCTTGAGAATCCATTCCAAGTTTTCTTGCAGGTAGGAGAAAACCTGACATATGCTGCCAACAATAGCACATTGATCCAGTAAGAAATATCATTAGCCACAGCCGCTCCTCTGCTTCCAAGGCCAGACTTAACCACAAAAAACCAGCAATTGAAGACATGGAGAATGGTTGTGAAACAAGAACAAAGCATCATAGGAATGACATTGTTCTGTGATTGCAGAAACCTCATATGGCACTGCAGGAGCGCGAAAGCAAAGACACTGGGGATCATGTGACGCGCATACACCCCGGCTTCAGCTGAAATTTCGGGATCTTGCCCGACAAATAGGAGAATGCTCCCTGCGTTAGCCCAGATGAATGCCAGAGGAAAAGAAACCAGAAGCAGGACTAACATCGCCCCTTGCATATGAACTCCAAGCATATGATACTGTTTGGCTCCATATGACTGACCACAGAAGGTATCCAAGGCAGTTCCCATTCCTGTCTGTTCATCCAAAAATCAACAAACAGAATCATAAACTCTAGCAAAAACAGTAATCCCAAAAGAAATTGAACTAAAGTGTAACATTACCAACAAGCTGAAACCGGTAACTGAAGCGAAAGAAGTAGCCATTGAAGCGCCTGAAAGGGCTAACTCTCCCAAATGACCAACAAACATGATTGAGATTACTTGTAAGGAATATATCAAGAGGTTGACAATCACTAGAGGGCCAGCTAAAATTAACAGCTTCTTTGCTTCCGCGATTATCTCATCGCATTGTCCCCGGAACTTGATCTGAGCATTACTTCTATCTGAACATTGATCGATCAGTGGACACTCAAGGTCTTGAGAAGCTCTCTCTGGCCTTTCCATGGTCAACCTCTCTCAAATCTTTCCAATTCCAGCACTGATCAAAATACTCAAAAGGGATGACACATTAACAAATTTGATTGATTATTTAGTGCTGTATGAAAGGACAAGTTGACAAAATTTGCAAAGGTTTCTATTAAAAAAAGAATTGAGAGAAGGGATGATCTATTCATCTGGCTGTGCCTGCGTGCATGGATGATAATGATTACTCCCTCTGTACCAAAATTATTGTCTAATTTGATATTTCACTTTTAGTACAGTTTGAACTAGAAATAAAAACCGAACTGGACAATAATTATGGGACGGAGGGAGTATAACTTTTTTTTTTTAAAGAGGCACCATCTGCACGTTAAATTTTTTATATGTTTTGATAAAATAAAAATAAATTGTGCTTTGAATACATCATATATTTTACTTCAATTTGCTGCTACTGGTCTTCTAGGTTGGATTGTCAACCTTTTTGAAACGTCCCTTCGATTGTTTCTTTATTATGAGAATGAGCAAATCATTTGGAGGGTGTTCGCCAAATTTGTTCATAAACTATTATTTTAAACCAACCTTTTTACTTATATAAGTTGTGCTCTGCAATTATTTTTAAAGTAATAAATTAATAACAACCAGAAATAGCTTTAGAAAAAATGATAAATAAATAAGGGAGACCAAGACAAAAGGAGAATTCAAATTAAATTCCCTAATTTTGTTCCATGTGACCATAGTTTGCAACTAAAGCGAGAAAACTTTTTATTTTTAAACGAATAGAGAAATACAAATACTACATGGGAAGAAAGCATATTGCCAAGATGTCTGATGCTTCTGGGGTTTTATGGGGGTCTCTTTTTGTCTATGGACATCCAGATCAATCGTTAAGATCATCTGTTTAGAATGAAGTTAGAAGCATCGTTTCACGGTCATTGCTGGATCTTCTCAATGAACTTAATATGACAAAACTTCCCTTTAGAGGAAACAAATTCACATGGACGAATAACCGCAAAAGGAAAGGAAGGATCGTGGAACGTCTAGATCGAGCCTTTGCCTGTGACAGTTGGTTCCGTCTTTTCCCCCAGGCATTTGTTTTGAATCTACCAATAACCATTTCAGATCATGGTCCTCTTCTATTACACACAAGACAGGACCAACTGAGAAATCGACAAAGGGTCCTTCGATTTGAATCCTTTTGGTCCAAGATTCCGGCAGCATTGGAGATTGTGAAAAAAGTTTGGGACCAACCCCAAACCTCCGGAAATGATCTTAAGCATGTCTCACTAAGGTTGGAGATCTGTCTGAAGCATCTCACAAATTGGAGTAAACAGTCTTTTGGTGCACTAGACACAAAGGTCAGAAGATGCACAGAGAGACTTCACAAGTTGCAGGTGGGTGAGGGAGCTATGAACAATCAGGAGCAGATTGATGAACATAAGGAGGAGCTCGAGAGGATTTATAAACTTGATATGCACCCTATAGATGATTAAAACCAATATTGGCGAATCCGGTTTATTTATAAACTTGAAGAGCTCTTCTCCACAGCCTATTCGTGAAAATGAGATTAAAAGTGAAAAACTCGTGGTTTTTTTGGCGACAATCGTTTGGCAGGACTTTTTGAAAGTAACAAAAAATTTAATGTAAATAATATAGACAGCTAATATTAGTTTGCTGTAAAGTTATTGTTGCATGTAGCTGCACAACTAGTGTTTATTCTGGAACCAAGTGAAAAGGCTGAAACTACCAAATTAATTGAGAATTCAACTAATAAAAAAGTAGTTGCAGTGTAATATTACTTGGCTATCTAAAGTTAAATCATTGCCTTCCATATTGTTGCTGGTTTTTTTTCCTTGCTTTATTGTTGTTAAAAAAAAATTAACGATGTGTGTTAGGTGTTTCATTCTTGGTATGAAAGAAAATTAACAATGAATTTTATATCTTCTTTGTCAGAAGTGCGTTCTGTTGAATTCTATAAATTACTTTGAGATTCAATCACTTGGTTAAAAATAGCAACTTCCTCAACTTCATCCATTAGTAAGCAAGTGTTTTAATTCTTCTTCTATGCTCGTTTTGATTTCTATTTTCTGTGCGCTTATTTATTTGCTGCAAAGGTAGTTTGCATTACAGTGTTTGCATAATTTTGTTTTATTATTTTTCTTCTCTTCTTTTCACATTCTCATTTCTCCATACTTCTAAAAAAGTGTTCATGCGAGCCCGGGAAATCAAAGCGTTAACGACATTAGATATTTTTAGAAGAATATCTTAGGCCTTTTGGACCATTTGTATTCTTATCTTTAGCCCTGATCCTTCGAGAGCCCCTACGCAAACAAAAAAACCATATAAATGGGCCTGGCTTTATGGATTTAACTTCAACAATGTAAGTATAAGCTAATCCTTCAACGAAAGACACGGTCAAATTAAAGATTTGGTGACACTGACATAATACTAGACCGGGTCACATTATCTCACTTTCCAAGTCTCATTTATGCATCCCAAATAATGTGCGCCATTTTCATTCCAATCACAATTGACTTTTTTTTTAGGTCGAAATGTAAAAATTTCATTGATCCGCAAAACTGCATATTTACAACTAAGTAATTTCTATTTTAGTATTCCCTCCGTCCCATAATTATTGTCCACTTTGCCTAAAAAATTTTGTCCCAAAATTATTGTCCAATTTGACTTTTTATGGATCCAGTTATACATTTGTCCTTAGTAAAAAACATTATCCACAAAATCTTTGTGGTTAAATAATTACTTATGTAGGAGTATATCTGGTTGTTCCAGATAAAATATAATTAAGTTCGACTAAAAATAAAATTTTTCATTTTAGTAAAACTGGACAATAATTATGGGACGGAAGGAGTATTACATATGATCCTGCAACTATCATTTGCTACCACTATACAAAGCTACTGATCTACACTACTCAAAAATTCTGGTTTCCATCTCTGATTTTCTATTTCCTCTACAATGTTCCACTCGCCATCTGACCTCCTTTTTAATCTCATTAAGTAGTATCTCTTCAGACTTGCTAATACTAAAAAAAGTTCTCCTATTCCGCTCTATCGAAATATGATAAACCAACACAGCCAAAGTAGCAAAGATTATACTTCTACTTAGTGACTGTTTTTTCCATCTTCTTAGCACTCCCTTTCTCCATTGGGAATGCTGTATAGGCAGATCACAATTGACTTGATAATGATTTTTGCAATGTTCATTGTAGAAAATTGCACATAAGTAACACGCAAAAATGTAGCGCAAATTTCCTCCTTTTAAGTTTTAACATATTATAACTACATGAGTACACCCTTTGCTTCAATTAAAACTAAGCAAAAAAAGGAAAATAACTTAGCTAATGTCCCAAAAAGCTAATTCAAGTTAAGACATAGCTACCAACTCCAACAAATCTTGAAAGTTCCTCACAGAGCTTCCATTTGGTACTTGAACAGCATCAATGGCTTTTCCCTTGAGCACTTGAACATTTTCTCTGATTTGCTTCCCCTTTTCACTTGACAAAATAACTTCAATAGCACTGACTGTTCCATCCTTAGTGAACACCCCATCTTTAACCCTCAATCCAATCTTCCATTTATCCTCCACCATTGCACTATTCAAAACTTGATCCCCAAAAAATGGCCTACAAATCAAGGGGACACCATATGATATGCTTTCTAAAATGGAGTTCCATCCACAATGTGTTACAAAGACTCCAACTTTACCACTTTGCAGCACTTCCTTTTGTGGTGCCCATGAAACAAATTTGCCATTTCCGGTTGTCCGGTCGATGAATCCATCCGGCAAATTCTTCCGAGCATGGTCCCTCAATGACCACAAAAATGGTCCTTTCCAACTTTCCAATGCCTCTGCTAATGCAACCATTTCATGAGGAGGCGGAGTGATTACGCTGCCAAAGCTTATGTAAACAACTGATGAATCATCCTGCTTTTTCAACCACTCGAGGCATTCGTCGTTGTGATCAGCGGAAGAATCTATTGTTTTCTTCGAAGATTCAGCCATTAAAGGCAAAGGGCCAACGTTTAGGAACTTTTTCAGCTTGGATTTGAGGTCTAATGTGATGGCTGGATCAATCTCTTCAAATGAATTCACCACAACAACAGTTGCTCTGGGCAGATGCAGAGCCATATTGTAAATCAGAAGAGCCAATGGTGATTGATTGTTATCCATCAGAACTTCTTTGGGCATGTCCTTGATGCTTAAACCGTCAAAACCCGGAATCATTCCAACTGTTTGCTCTGCAAAAATGATCAATTGGGACAATTCATAAGTAATCAGATTCAGGAAAATAAAGGAAACGACAAAATGAAAGGGTGAGAACCATTTGTGGAGAGCAATCTTCTGATATCATCTGTATAGAGATGTGCAGATAAAGCACAAGATGCAGCAGTCCAAAAGGGAATCCATGGAACTCCATGTTTCTCAGCCAAATCAGCGGAAAACCAAAGAAAAGCATCAGTCAATAAGCAGCTAATCTTGACCCCTGTTTCTTCCTCTGCTTCCTTCATAGCCTTCTCAAAATTACCAGGGGTTGCGTTTATGAACAACCCAATTTGTTCAAAATGCGGATTCCCTTTAAAGACATGATCTTTAGGGACTCCATCCCAAACTTCGTAAGCTTCGATGTTGGCGAATTCTTCATCGCCTTTTCCACCCGAAAAGATCGATTTGTTCGATTCCGATGAGCCGAAAAACGAAAAGATGACATCTTCAGGCGCTGAGGCAGCAATTCTTTTGATGAGATGGAGCAGAGGAGCAGCATGTGTGCCGAAGGGAAATGCCAAAACAGCAATATGACGAGAAGCCGGCATTTTTTTTTTCTCCTTTCAATTCAGAGATTAAGAAAGCTGGGTTCTTTTCCTTGTCAGTCTACTGTGGTCTAAAGTACAGAATGGAATCGAATTACAGCAATTTATCAGAGCTTCATTTAAGGCAATAAAACTGGCTAGTGGGCTACCTACCGTTCTGGAAGAACGTGTAAAATCACTCATCCGCCAGTCTTTTTACAGTGTTCACTCACTTTCCATGTCCCTACAATTCGTCACCTCAGTTTTACCAAAAACAAAAAAAGAGAGTCCAAATTTTGAACATGAGGTTCACAAGAGGAAAGATTTTATGATTTTATCTTGGAAATTAAACTGTTAATAGGAAAGATCAGATAGCATATCAAGTTTGTTTTTTAAGAATGATATATCATAATTCATAAGTTTGGTTTTCAAAAATTAACTATCAAAATTGAATTACTAGTATCGTTACGGATTGATGGAGTTTACCATAGTATTTTCGCGCAGAAGTTCTAACACGCTTACCTAATTTACCGAGCTAGCCTGACGGTTCTGTATCGTAAAATAATAATTTTTGCGTTCACAATTTTACATAATCTGTAATGCATGTAACAATGGTTTGTAAGTAAATTTTTATTTTTTTTTTTGTTCTTTTTAATAGATCATCACTATGGGTTTGGTTTATTATGTCATTTAAGTAATTATTTCAATTATGATTGAGGTATAATATTTATTTCAAATAAAAATTATTTATGACAGGATTAATAGACGATAAGTTGGACATAAATACCACTTCACACGAGACTGGTGGCTACATGGTGGATGTACTGGTAGAATCAGTGGTGGTTACAATATTTTCAAGTTTGAATTTTCCAACTGATTTGGTAATAAAAAACCAAACTAATTGATTACTATATCTATTTGTCTGTAGCCCAGATCCATTTCAGTTGTTCTCCTGAAATGTCTCTATCACCCAAACATGTTAATTACTCCCTCCATTCCCAAATAGACATCATCGGACTAAAAACCAAAATATTCTAAAATAGATGTCGTTCTCACAAATTATGACATGTTTTGTTAGTTTCTTCCAATACTACCCTTACATTGGAAATTGTAATGATGTTTAATGTAGAAATATATTAGAACTAAATGTTATTGGAACTACAATTGTATTAAGAATAAATGAGGGTATTATAGTATTTTAACAAGATAATTATTGTTTCCTTAAAGTTTATGACATCTCTCCAACGACATCTATTTGTGTGGGGAGAGTACTTCATTTCGTCTATTAAAAAAAAAGTATTAGTGGATTATATATTTTTTTAAAAAAAAAACTATGACATTATAATGCATTGATTTGTTTTTTAATAAAAAATAATCAATGCACTGTAATGTTATATGTTAATTTCTTATCACTTCCCATTTTCGTTTCCTCATAATAACACTCTTTAATGCTTTCTTGTTATTCTCTTATGAAGCTGAAAGTCTGAAATACCAGAGGTTTTTCCTTAGGGGCCATCCGATAATTAATGTTTATGTCATCCCATATTCTTGGAACATTTCTGTATTATACTACGTATCTTTCACCGGAAAACAAACCTGATGCAAGTATGCAACTAATGCATGGGCCATTGTATCTGTATCATCTCATCTACGGACCTCCAAGGCTCCAAGCCTCCAACCATATGTATACATTATGTAACGGTATTGATGTAAATTGACTAATTACTCCCTCCGGTCTTTATTATAAGTCATTTTGATTTCGTCTTAGGTTTTATTTATAATATTGTTTTACTTAAAAAAAAACCTTAAAATTATATTTTCACATTCGTTATATTCTTCAAATAATTATAAAATATTTTTAAGGTTTTTATTTCAATTAAAAGGACATCCTTAGTGAAACTTAGGACGAAATTAAAATGCCTAATAATAAGAACCGGAGGGAGTACTATTTTAATGTAAAAGTAAAAAATGAAAATGAGAAGGGGGAAGAAATAGGGATTAAGTGGGCAGATTTCAGAGGCAAGATAGAACCATTATTGCGAGGAAGGAGATCGGAGAAGAAAAGGAAAATTAGGGAAGAAATAGATGTTCGGTAATCTTTCATTCATAATGGATAAATTTCAATAATCGTGGATTGAATACTTCAGCTGATCGATTACAAAAGCTAATCAAAATCGGACCCCTCTAATTTTACATAATCTAAAATTATCCTTAAAGTATGACACATGGATGACTTAACCTAATACTCTAGTTGTCAAACCAAATGCATGTGATTTGAGGAGCGAAGCGCTATAAATATGGAGTAGTTTTAAAAAATTGACTCATCTACTAAACAGTTTATTATCTAACTAGGAGGAATAGTTATTTTTATCATTTACAAATACTTATAAATATGGCCGGAGAAAAAGTAGAGTATGCATGTATCTCAAAATAATTGTACTGGACGAAAAGACCATTTGTTTCTATGTGTGTTATCAGTAGTAGTATATCAACATTAGCATATGCGGTTTCATGATTGTAGCTCCAGGGGATAGTATGGTTGCAAATCACGAGTGTAGAATTTGGACATAAAAGATTCATAGAGCCAACCAAGATTGTAAAACCATGGTTATTTCGTGATATCATCGGTGTTTCCTATGCCCGAAATCTTGTATTGTGATCACTAGGCTTTTTTACCTCCCTCTTTGAACCAAAAAAAAAAACCATTATGTCAAGAAAGTAAAACTGCAGGTGCCCACGACAATTAATCTCAAGGACAAATGTATTATGATAATATCCTTGTCCAGGTGCTAAAAGACAGCACAAAACACACAAACATATTAACTACAGGTGACTGAATTCATGTTAAATATATATATTCCTCTATAATAAACCCCCCAGTCACTCGGATCTCATTCATTATCTCCTGAAAGCTAATTCCATATTAGGAAGACTTTGTTATCACCTTCAACAATTCCTGAAAATTTCGGGCTGAACTTCCATTGGGTTTAACAGCATCAGTGGCCAGTCCCTTGAGCAATTGAGCATTCTCTTTGATTTCCTTTCCCTTTTCACCAGACAATATGAGTTTTATAGCATTGACAGTTTCATTCTTGGTGAAAATCCCATCCTCGACTCTCAATCCAATCCTCCATTTCACCTCCACCATTGCACCATTCAAGCCATGATCCCCGAAAAATGGCCTGCAAATCATCGGGACACCAAATGAGATGCTCTCTAGAACCGAATTCCATCCACCGTGTGACACAAATACTCCAACTTTCCCACTTGCCAGAACTTCCATTTGTGGTGCCCATGAAACCAATTTTCCGAATCCGCTTGTCCCATCGATGAATCCAGCAGGCAAACTCTTCCGGGCATGATCCCTTAATGACCATAAGAATGGAAATTTGCAAGTCTCCAATGCCTCTGCTAATGCTACCATTTCATTAGGAGATGGAATGCTTACGCTGCCAAAGCCAATGTATACAACTGACGCATCATCCTGTTTTCTCAACCATTCAAGGCATTCGTCGTTGTGTTGAGCCGCGATCGAATGAAAAGGGCTAATGTTGAGGTAATTTTTGAACCTCGGTTTCAGGTCTAAACTGATGGCTGGATCCAACTCTTCAAATGAGTTTACCACAACTGCAGTTGCTCTGGGCAGATTTAAAGCCACATTGTAAAGTAGAAGAGCGATTGGTGATTGTTCGTTGGTCAACAGAATTTCTCTGGGCATGTCACCGATGCTTAATCCTTCCATACCCGGAATCATTCCAATGGTTCTCTCTGCAAATATCATTCATTAGTCCAGAATTTATATGCCTGAACCGATCTGAGATTAAGAAGTTACAAGAAAAACACCATTAGAGGACACATATAGACAAAATTACCGGTTGTTGAGGCCAATTTCCGGATTTCGTCGGTGTAAAGATGGGCTGCTAAAGAGCAAGATCCAGAAGTCCAAAAGGGTACCCATGGAACTCCAATTTTCTCTGCTAAATCGCCCGCAAACCCGAGAAAAGCATCAGTCAATAAGCAGCAAATCTTGACCCCTGTTTCCTGCTCTGCCTCTTTCATGGCCATCTCAAAATTACCAGGGGTTGCATTTAAGAACAACCCAATTCGTTCCAATTGTGAGTTCCCGGAAAAGAGATGATCTTTAGGGACGCCATCCCACACGCTGTAAGCCTTGATGTTGGCAAATTCTTCATCACCTTTTGCACCTGAAAAGTAGGATTTGTTTGATTCTGGGGTGCAAAAGAAGGAAAAGTTGACATTTTCAGGCGCTGAGGCTGCAATTCTTTTGACGAGATTGAGCATTGGTATAGGATGTGAGCCGAAGGGGAATGCAAGAACAGCAATATGGCTGGAAGGCGCCATGTTTTGATCGGATTTTGGAGTGTTTGCTTCAGTACTTTCAATTCGTTTTTTGCAATTCAGATAGAATTAAAGTTGTGGGATTTCTGATAGTGATGACTTCGGGGCCGAGGTTGTTTGTTTTTATCGGGAATTGGAACAGCAATTTATTGCACTCCATTTATGAAACACAACTCCCGACTAACAACATAAATTCATAGACAACCGTGTTTAGAATCTGTTATGTACGTCATCCTCCTGTAATCTTTTTTGTTGCTACCAGTTTTGGTCTCATTTTTTTCTCACTAACAACTTTAAAAGATTCAACCTTTATAAAATAATTAAATAATTTTTTAAAAAATCCCAGCTTCTTCAGTTTTTGTTTAAACCCGAAAACCCATTCTCCTCTCGTATGATATTCTCATTCATCCTCTTTCTATCATTCTCCATCTACCTTCAACAAACAAACATTCTAGAAATAAAAGAAAGGATACTCCTTCCGTCCTAAAATTATTGTGCAGTTTGAATTTTCATTTTTAATACAATTTGTATTATAAGTAAAATTTTAAACTGGACAATAATTTCAGGATGAATGAAATAATATTAGGAATTAAAATAGAAATTGGAAGACATTTGGTGGGGAAACGAGTAGGCCGGGACAGGCATAAGGCGAAAAGAAAGAGATTCAGCTTGGCCTTGGGCAGACACATAAAGGGTGCGAGCCTGTTGAGCTAATTAAAAACTAGAGTAACTAACTAATAACAAAAAAAAAAAAAAATAGACAAACTTTTGTGGATGAGGGATCCAAACTCTACTATCATAAATCTAACAATCTCATCACCTTAAAACATGTTATGGAAATGGTTAAATGTAATAAAGAAAAACAACAAACTATGCCTCCAAATTAAAGATTACCGTACTCAATTTGGTTAGTTTCACGTGCATCAAAAGCTACGAGATTCTATGTGATATTTTCTTGTAAGTGATACAATCTAATTATTTTTTACGAATTATGTTATTTATTTTAATTCATATACTATAATCACATAGTTTCATTATAGATAAAATGTCACAACGATCCTGTATCGCATCAAAACCACCCTAATTCCTATCCGCAGAGAACATAGAAATTCAATTATCATGAATATAACAACACAAACAAGTAGAAAATCACATCCGTGGCCCAAAACAATTATGTTTTCAACTAAATATTCTAGAAAATTGATTACATATAATAATGAATAATAAATAATTATACATGCCGTAATTATTTAATACATTCTAAAATGATCTACAATGTTTGTATCATTCGGGTATCAAAATGGACTTTTACAAGTTTCTAATGCCTCTGCTAATCATACAGCTATCAAATGGGCTGTTAGTGTTTCACTGCAATGAATTGCACATTTCATAAATAATCGTAAGAATAAAAAATCCAGAATCAACTCTGTTTCAGGCATATAAAATCAGTGGACAAATCAGCTGGTTATAGCCAATTTTCTACCGATGTTATAGCTGATCTTCCACCAATCATTGTTACAAATATATCCATCAAACACACCCAAACACAGAGGTTGGCCACAAAGTTTCATATAATCCTATGAGGTGATTACAGTACAAACTAATTGTTAAAAAGTTTAATATTTTTCAAGTTTTAAATTTTGAAGTTCAGTACAAACTAAATGTTATTACATTAATTTTTTATTAGATGCTTGCCCAGGTGAATGTCCGGATAATCGTCTATGTAAATAAAGAAAATAATTTTTTCAAAAAAGAATAAATATCTTTTTATATAATATAACAATATTGAATGAGAACACAGTAAAGGATCGTTACTTGGTGATCAATTATATATTATTTTTTAATGTCTTAATCCGAATCATTATAGGAGCCCAACTTAAAAAATTAGTACGTATTTCAAAAAATAAAAATCAACGAATGAAGAGATTAGCCCAAGCACTTTTTTAACATTCACTTCTAGGTTAATATTAAAATTTTAGTGTCTCGGGAAAACATTTCATTGTGCAAAAATTATAGTATCTCAATCCGGCAATTGCCCGGCCGACTAACACTTTATCATGTTCTAGTAAATTTCAAAAGATTTTGTACTTTTCCATTAATATAAATAAGATAAATATATTAGTCAGTGCATATTAAAGCCCGAAAGAGATTAAAGACAGAGTAATTTGAGTGGCTAAATCAATTATAACGAACTGCCAAGAAGTGAAAAATTCCTGGGTGGGCTAAAATTAAGTTTTTAATGCAGTAAGTATTGCCCATATAAAATTTTATATTCATATAAATCAAAAAGTTAGTTAAAATTTTCTTTATTTTCCTGCATATAAACAAATCCATCATTTTATTAAGTTTCATTTCCAAACCACCAAAAAAATATAAGGGCCCGTAACTACGATTTTTTTCTTCCGATGCTCCCTCTGCAATTGTAACTTCTTCCCCGGATTCTTGATTGTTGGTTTTTTTTAATTATTATGATGATAACATAATTATGAATGTGTTAAGTTTGATTTTCAATTAATAATTACATGGATTGCCTTGGTTGATATGTGAATGATTTGGTAGCATTGTTTTCCGGTTGATAACGATAACTTTAGCTAATTTGTAGGAATTTGAATCAATGCGCGTTACCGCTGCTAAAAGAGAGGCTTACTTATCTTCTTAATCAAATTATTCCTTTGACGTTTAAGTTAATCAAAATAAATAATTTAAGGAGATTATTTGACATTTGATTTTATCAACTCAATGTTGTTGTTTTAACTTTTAAGGGATTAGTATATAGATATAATTAAGGGATTAGTATGTAACTATAATAAAGGAATTTTTTTTAATTTATTTCATCCTTTTTTCTGAATAGTTAGAGTGCCACATGTCAAAAATGATTTTGTACTTAAAATAATCTTTGGAGGGAAAATTTTCATTGTAGTGCTGACACATCAGCGGCTTGTATGTTATTTTAATTATTGAGTAAATAATATACGATAGATATATGAGTTGATTACAGTGATGAGATTATAATCCTATGAGTCAATAATATTTCACAACTCATAAACACTCTATTCACACAAAAGATATAATATTATATTTTAAAGCTAAATCCAATTCAATTCGTGCAACACATGAGGTTAAATATAGTCATTATAAAAATGATTCATTTAAAGTACACAGAAGTGACATATGACATATAAACTCATGTATCACAATACTATATCACTACACATCCTTGATCAGCTCCTTGATAAGCTGCTTGAAAAATAGGAAAAATAAAGACTCTCGTTTTTTTTTTATAAAAAATATTCTTTATTGAGTTTTAAGATTTGAATTAAAACTATTTTTTTCAAACAGAAGGAATAACAAATAAGCATATGCTCATTGAAAGGATTTATTGCACATGAAACCTGGCACTCTGGTTCCACTTATTTTAAGACTTAGTTAGCACCTTCAACAAGTCCTGAAAATTTCGGGCTGAACTTCCATTGGGTTTAACAGCATTAATGGCCAGTCCTTTAAGCAATTGAGCATTCTCTCTGATTTCCTTAGCCTTTTCACCAGACAATATGAGTTTTATAGCTTTGACAGTTTCATTCTTGGTGAAAATCCCATCTTTTACCCTCAATCCAGCCCTCCATTGCACCTCCACCATTGCACTATTCAAGCCGTGATCCCCGAAAAAGGGCCTGCAAATCAAAGGGACACCATATGAGATGCTCTCTAAAACGGAATTCCACCCACCATGCGACACAAATACTCCAACTTTCCCACTTGCCAGAACCTCCATTTGTGGTGCCCATGAAACCAATTTGCCGTATCCGCTAGTCCGATCGACGAATCCATCAGGCAAACTCTTCCGGGCATGATCCCTTAATGACCATAAAAATGGACTTTTACAAGTCTCCAATGCCTCTGCTAATGCTACCATTTCATTAGGAGGTGGAATGCTTACGCTGCCAAAGCCAATGTATACAACTGATGCATCATCCTGTTTTCTCAACCAATCAAGACATTCGTCGCTGTGTTGAGCCGCCATCAAATGAAAAGGGCTAATGTTGAGGTATTTTTTGAACCTGGGTTTCAGGTCTAATGTGATGGCTGGATCTAACTCTTCAAATGAATTGACCACAACCGCAGTTGCTCTGGGCAGATTCAGCGCCACATTGTGAAGCAGAAGAGCCAATGGTGATTGTTCATCATCCAACAGAACTTCTCTGGGCATGTCATCATCGATGCTTAAACCTTCCAAACCCGGAATCATTTCAACTCTTTTCCCTGCAAATATCATTCATTAGTACAGAACTTATATGTGAACCGATTAGAGAAACACAAATGCAAGGCTGTTTATCACCATTAGAGGACACATATAGATAAAATTACCAGTTGTTGTGGCCAATTTTCGGATTTCGTCAGTGCAAAGATGGGCTGATAAAGAACAAGATCCCGAAGTCCAATAGGGTACCCATGGAACTCCAATTTTCTCTGCTAAATCGGCCGCAAACCAAAGAAAAGCATCAGTCAACAAGCAGCTAATCTTGACCCCTGTATCCTCCTCTGCCTCCTTCATAGCCAGCTCAAAATTACCAGGGGTTGCATTTAAGAACATCCCAATTCGTTCCAATTGTGGGTTCCCCGAAAAGACATGATCTCTAGGGATGCCATCCCACACGCTGTAAGCCTTGATGTTGGCAAATTCTTCATCGCCTTTTGCTCCTGAAAAATACGTTTTATTTGATTCTGGGGTGCAAAAGAAGGAAAAGTTGACATTGGCAGGAGCTGAGGCTGCTATCCTTTTCACGAGATTGAGCATTGGTACAGGATGTGAGCCAAAGGGAAATGGAAGAACAGCAATATGGCTGGAAGGCGGCATTTTTCTTTTGGAGTACTGTTTTCACAACTTTCACTCCAGAAAATGAGTTCCTTCCAATCTAAAGTAGTTTCATGAACTCCCCAACTACCCTTGGTTCATGCATACTTAGGTCCCCGGTCAATCTTTTAAAGTCAGTTCGCGCACACTTTCCTGTCTCCCTAATCCCTGGTTGCGGATACAATCGTGTCATATTAATGAAATGATACGATCCCGATTAAGTGTAACACAAAACAATGTCAATGTTGGTAAATTCACGGGATGCATGGTAGGTGGAAGCCATGGCCACAATTGGCTTAAAAATCTGATGGGGTCAGGAAGGTGGATCAACTGATTTGAATTGAAGGTCACGGCATTTGTGTTCTTATAAAATTAAAGTACTAAAATTTGCATCACGTAGATTCGTGAATGATGTAGAAGTGTTGACGTTTCCAACTTGTTTGATCATCAGTTTTAATATGTTAAATTACAGAATAGTCGAATTTTATGATCTCTTCTGGTCCCAAACTGAATGTCACATCCAAAAGTTCTCCAAATCAATGTATGTAAAAGTGTATGGTTTTCAAGCTGCCAACAAACGTACTTGTTAGTGCACAACTGTACTTATTAGCTCCCTTACCTACCATGTTTTTCAAGATATATAGTATTTAGTTTCGTGAATAATTTTGTTGAATATAGAAATGACCAATTTAGTTGATAAATCTTTTAAGGGTAAACTTCGTAAATTATAATTATGTTTGTAATGTTGATACATTTGCGACGTTTTGTTATAAGGTCTCACAGTACTTATTCATTTCATTGGTGCTTTGGACTGGGAATGAAAATTAATTTATGTATCACTTAAAATAATTGTAACTTTCGATCGGTAACTTTTTTTTTTGATTAAATGATATTGGGTTTGTAGGGTGGGGCTTTTGATTATGCACAATTCTATATCTATCTATATTTCTATATATCTCTCTCTATATATATTATATTAATTATTTTATATATATATATATATATATATATATATTAAAGAAGAATTTCCAATCGGACACATGTCGCAATATTAGATAAACTAACCCACGTGGGGAAAAATTAGATAGTCAAATCCATATGTCGCAACCTCATCACTCCATCATTTAATGATAATTTTTTAATGTAAAATTGTAAAAATAAATTTATAGATAAAAATAAGTAACTAAAAAAAACAAAAGGAAAAAAAAATTGAATTAACGGCAACTAAACCCTAATTGATTAAGAATAATAAATTAACTAACAAACAAAAGGGACTATAAAAAAATCAATTAAACAAAAAGAAACGGTGAAAGGAAAAAAAAAAAAAAAAAAAAAACCAAATGAACACAATACGTACATGTCAATTGAGAATATGTAAATCAACGGTTACACAGTTATGAAATCAACCGTCACTAACCAAATCAACCGTTCTTTTGGGTATCTGAAATAATATTTTTTTACTCTCAGAATACGTAAATTTTAAGTAAAAATATTTGAAATAGCAAAGTGTGGCTGGAGAAAAATATTACTAATTTCATATTTTCTAAATGACACGTAATTGCCCATTTAATTATAAGATATTATAAGTCAAGGTCCAAGTGAATTACATTAATATGCATTTAAGATCAATATAAAGAGCCAAATTAAAATAAAAGTAAAAACCCAAAATAAGGGTTTTAATAGGCTAAACAGTTAATAAAAAAATTGTAAAACAGTCAAATCTTCTCGCGCCAAATTAAAATAAAAGTAAAAACCCAAAATAAGTGTTTTGAATAGGCTAAAGAGTTATTAAAAAAATTGTAAAACGGTCAAATCTTCTCGCTAAGTTAATTATACTTAGTTTTTTTTTTATTGTATTGGTTCTATGTATAGAAGGAATTTTTTTTTTCTTATATAAAGATTTGCCAAATTTAGAACATTCTGTTCTAAAATATCCAATAAAAAATTTGTCCATCTTAAAAAACAAATTTGAAGCACATACCATTATAACTTTTATGAAAAAAACGTGTAAAATATTAATGAAATAGTTATTTTTTTTTTAGTTCTAAATATTTTGTTGTAATTTATTGAATGAGAAAAAATGTATAATAGTATTTTTTTTTACAGATAAATACTAATTGAGAAAAAATGGATAATAATTGATACTTTTTTCAAAAAAAATTAGTGCACTGTCCTCTTGAAGTTATTTTGCACCCCCTTATCTAAAATCATGGTTTTGCCACTATATACACTATATCATAGGAAAAATATATAAACAAATTTTTAAAGAAAGGTTGCAAAATGTATGTAAAGAGATAGTAAATAACAATAAATTTACGGAAAGAAATAATTAAAAAAAATTGTTAGAGAAAGAGTTTAAAAGATATGAAACAGGTAAAAATATTTAGCAAGATCGTTGTGAAAAATTAAGAGAATACTTTTGTCAAATATAAAACCAAAAATTAAAAAAAAAAAAACAAAAATGATGGACGAAAAGTTACATTTGATAATTTGGAATATTGAAAATTATTCTAAATATATTTAAAATAACAAAACACATTGACGTTAAAAATTATACAATTACATTTTATATCATTAATATTATTTTCGAACAACCCGCACAACGTGCGAGATAAACACTAGTATTAAAAGAGAGTTTTTTAATTGTACACATGACGAAAAATTAGATAGGGTAATCCACATATCAAAAAATTAGAAATCAAATCCACATGCCGCGATCACATCATTCCATCATTTTTTAATAATCTTTTATTTGTAATACATAAAATCTATAAATAACTAATTTTACCCAATTTATTGATAAATTCAAGAAACCCGTGCTGATGTCTCCACTATGAGATTAAATTTAGATGGGCATTGGTATCAATTTTCCAATAAAATATTTCACCATTTACAGCCATGCGGCTATAGTGTCTTCACCAACCGCCTTAATATCATGAATTTCTTTGGCTATATATTATTTAATCCATATACAGATTTATAGACGGCTATTGAAATTAAATTTAGTGTTTGACATGAAATTAATTAAATAACCAAGTTCACATGTTGCAACTATAATATTATTTTTTAATGTAAAATTATACTTTATAAGTAAAATTAAATTAACTAGGATATTTCTCATACTCTAACGAGTAATATATTTTTTACCAAACATATCAATCAACAAATTACCAAATTACAATAAGGAGAGAAAATAAAGCCGCATACCTCAAAATTCGTTTATTATGTTATGGGGCCTAAAATAATCGGAAAAATGATCCGATCATCCTCATTAGTGAGATGTCACTAAAATGATCCTTTCACATTTCACTTCTAAGTCTTTTCACCGATATTGAGAGTCCATTGTTGAAAATATATCGTGGAGATTATGAAGCAAGGCTAAAGATTCCAACAAGTCCATACATAGAGAAACCCCATTAACACCACCCTGCACATTCAGCATTTTCAAAACTTGAATTAATACATAGAAGGAACACAAAGCAAGAATTATATTAAATGACAAGGGATTGAGATTATTTAAATACTTAAAACTTTACCCTCGTCAGATGCATGAAGTGAAGCCATTTGTGGAGTCTTATTGAAATGATACTAATATAAAGTATACTCCAAATGGCTGCACACACAAAGAAGAAGAAGAAGAAGAAGAAGAAGAAGAAGAAGAAGAAGAAGAAAGAGTTGGAAAATGTAATATATCTGTCATGATAAAAAAAAAACAAACATATTGTTTAAAATAATAATAATAATAATAATAATTATTATTATTATTATTATTATTATTATTCCAATTGACGAAAAATTAGATAATCAAATCCACATGTTGCAATCACATCACCCCATTATTTAATGGTAATTTTTATTTGTAAATTTATAAAATAATAAATAATCAATTTTGCCTGGTTTATTTCCGCGGCAGCATTAAGTATTAAATTTAAAAATAATTAAATATCATTGTTAAATAAGATAAGTTTAAAAAGGAAATTATAAGAAATAAGTGAATAAATTAATTTATTTGTTATAACTTCAACACATCCCCATAAAAAATAAAAGAAATAATATGCATAATCAAAAATTTTTCATCGTAGTTAAGAGAATTAATACTTCATACTGGTGTTCAATAGTTTTTTTTGCCTTATCTTTTCATATGTATTTTGGAATTCAAGTGTGGCATGTGATTTTCATCAATAAATCTTCTAACACTTTTGAAGATTGGTAATCTGTAGCAAGATATAATAATTTATTAGATGATCTATTATATTTTTTTCATATGACATAATGGTAGAAAAGGTTAATGTTATGATGATAAAACAAAACAAATACATCAATAGGGAAAAAATTTTCTAAAATGAGAAAAAGAAAAAAGATCTTTCTGAGAAACAAATAATAAACAAAGTATATTGAGAAATTTAAAATAATTATATAGAACAAGAAATTATATAAACAATAAGAAAATATGAAAAAAAAAATATAATAGTGAAATTCAAATAATTATTACAAATTTTTCAAGAAACGAAACATTAAGGACAAGTCATCAATTTTTTTAAAAAAGATGAAGACTATGCACCAAAAAAAAAAGAAGTAAACACTATATTATAGGAAAAATATATGAACGAACTTATAGAGAAAGCTTGCAAAATTTATACAGAAATATGTAAAATAAAGATAAGTTTGTGAAAAGAAATAGTGAGAAAAGTTTTTGTTGAAAGGATAATCTAAAAATTTTCTAACAAAAAATTTAACCACATACTCTTCTGCATACCGTGATATGCTCCGGCAAAAGGGCTTTCAAGATGGTTTCTGATTTACGGCAACGAGGACTTGCATAGGATCATTATTCAAAAGTGTTTCTGATGGTATTGTCTTGACTCAAACGAGCTATGTTCATTTGTGTGGGGCAATGTGTAACTTACCCACAAATATTATAATAGATTAACGACATAAGAGTATGTGGTTAAATTTAGTACTCCCTCCATTTCAAAATACGTGTCATTCTACACTTTGCACATAGTTTAAGAAACTCTTAAATAGGGTAATAAAATTACTTGAACATACTCAACCGATCCCACTAAAAAAATGTCCACCAATAGTATTAATTCTTTTGAGGGTAATTTTGGAAACTTTGGACAAAAAGTGCATTGAAATGTGAGAACGACACTTATCTTGAAATTTCTCCATTTTGCTAAAACGACACTTATTTTGGAACGGGGGAGTAATACAATAGATTAGTCACCTAGGGATTTCTTACTGATTGTTTGTGATAAATTTACCAGAGTTCAACCACCAAAAGTTTGTGATAAAATCTAACCATGGTTAATTATGTGGGTATTTTTATCCACCAGTTATCCACAGATATTCTGTGATTAAGTTGTGGTGTTTCTTATGTAATTCTACGAAAATTTAACCACGACCCTTGGAACATTTTACAACGAATTTGTCCGTAGTTAAAATTCTCATGGAATGTTTTTCTGATGCAAAACGATTTTTGACGAAATATATTACCACGTCATAATAGTTGTGGTTAAATCTGTGGGTATTTTGGTTACCCACGTACATAAATCGATATTTCCAGCATCAGAAGCTTTAGGGTAGCCCTGATACTCCAAATTCCAATTCTTACTGATACAAATTTTCTCACTTCACTCAACCAAAAACTGCTGCATTGGTGACTCTCCATCTCCAAGAGAATTTCATGGTGTCACTTGATATCCAGTTAATCAATGCACATTTGGCTATTGCAATAGCCCTTTATCTAATATTTGGTGAAGTTGAGGGTGTCAAACCTTGGTTTGGTTGTAATCATGTATTTAATTGTCGACTCTGTTCTGATGTATTTCAATCGTTGTCGGACGATTTCCAGCGTCATAAATCTCTAATTTCAAAAAAAAAAAATTCTTGAACTCAAACCTCAATTTTATCCCTCAAATCGGTAACCGACTCATCCTGCGGGTGGGCAACCGGGTACTTGTTCAGCAAATCCTCCATCCGTTTGATACTCGCGATAACCCGGGACGAGAAACAAGCCGCCCCACCATCGACCCGAAGATCTGAATTCCACACATCAATGCCACCTCTCTGGAAGAAAACCCAATTCTTCACCGACTTCATATCCGTTCTTAAGGCACACAAGCCGGCCGTCTTCGTTGTCGGTTGCTGATGCTAAACCATCGGCGTATCCTTGATTGTAACCTTGTTTGAAGTGGTCATCTTCGACGCATACTGCGGACTGCGGAGTGGAAGATGTCTCTGATTGAGTTGGGTTCAAGGGGATTGGTGATTTCCTGAATTTTCATGATGCTATGAACGAAATAAAGATTTTGTACATTGAACTAACATTCCTTTATTTGTATAATGTTTTAAAGGACTGTTTAAGTAGTTTTATTATCATTGATTGAAACAAAAAGTTTATAATCACCAGAAAGAATATCAGCCATCTCCATTTTTTACCACATTATTTAGTAGGAAGATCAGGGTTCGCTTTGCTTTTCTTTTGTCTCTATCGAATTTTCACTAGAAAACAACAGCCCAAGGGTAAGGTAATTATGGCTTCAAGGCCATACCAACAGATCAATTGGTAAGGTAAAAGCTTAGGCTTAGAAAACAAAAATTCATCCACAAACTCGATAATGATAAATTAGGCCACGTCTAATGCCAAAGACTATAAGATCCCTAGAATCCAAATAAAACAGTGTTGAACCGACAAAAGACATAGATACAAGGGGTACAACAATCCTCTTCCTCAACTTTTAAACTACAAAATTCAAGCTCTAAGCCTGCCTGTTTCTCTTCTTAGCACCAGACTTGGCGACCTTGAGGCTCCTGTGCACAACACTCAACCTTGCAAGGGCAGCCTTCTTCAGGTCAGGCCTGTAATAGTTATCCGCAACCTACAAAACATATATACACCACAAACTGTCAGTAAAAGGGACTAGTTTCTGAAACAAATCACTCTAGTGTGGTCTTACGCATGTTTTCTACAGAATAAAACTGGATTTGGGGTCTAAAACCAGCAAACAAACATAAAGCATCTGAAACATATTTACAAAGCAGGCACTTATAAAGTTGTATTAGTAAAAAAAAACTTCAAACCCTGAAAGCACGTCAAGCAGAAGATAACAAGACAACTACTCAAGGGAAAAGCAAACTTTGGCAAATTAGAACAAAAAAATTCAAAAACCAAATGCATAACAAAAACTGCAGAAGGAGCTTACACAAGAGGCTCACTTCAGAGTAGAGTATTTAACAGCAGTCTGATCAGGTGGATAAATGGATTAAGCAACACACAACTCCAATCATCCAAAAACTGCACTAAAGTTGGCTTAATTTAAGCTCCTAAACCTTAGTTACCCAATTGGCCAAAACCATGGAAAAGGAACAGATACAAACTTGTACAGTTGAGCGCCTATAAGTACCAGTCCAAATGCAAAAGTAACACCCGTAAAATACAACATTTGACATTGTGTGCAGCTATGAATTTTGTTTCGTTACCTGGTTTTGAACAGCCTTGGCCATTCGGCTGAACTCCTTCTTCATCGCGGACCTGTTGACCAAAGATGCAGGCTTGTTCTGTTTCTTTGTCTTTGTGGTGGCAAGAACCACAGACTGATCTTCGCCAGACTGAATGGAAACAGTCTTCTTGTTTGCCAAACCTAAAAATACACATCACACAGAAAACAAATTATCACCAACATATTCATCACCCTCAATAACACCGAGCAGAAATCATGGTAATTGGTTCAGTAAAAAGAGAGGACAGATAAAGTTCTAATTTTTACCCCCAAAATTTATCAAATACAAGCCAAACAACGAGTAATCGTACATTAAGCACATAAAAGTTCCAATCATTAACGCATAAATCAGTATCTGAAAACCAAAATCTTCACTTAAAAGACATTAAACAACAAGTAAATTATCACAAAAGAACAAAAGACTAACCAGAATGCTTGTAGGAGTGCAGATTGAAAAGATTGTTAGGCTCCTTGCTGAACTTAACACTAGCGGTTCCGTTACCGAACTCCTTCACCAAAAAGGAGTTGTTCTTCTTCACGATCTCCCATATCAGCTGCCCAGGAACTGTCGCCATCTCTGAAAACACCACAAAAACACACAAATTAAAAACAACCCCAAACGGAATTCAGAACTTTATTAAAGAAATTTCAAAAAATTTCAAAAGGTAGATCAGAGGAAGTTGATTACCGATGAAGTGGAAATTAGGGTTTGGGAAATTAGGGGTTTTTTTGCTGTGACGGCTTGGCGATTTAGGAGACCAGGAACAATTGCTTTAGTAAGTTTTAGTTTATAAGGAGAAAACCGGTTGGCAATCGGGTGGGGCAGGTGGGTATTGGGTGCGAATTTATTGGGTTTTCCGGTTAATGGGCATGGACATTGACTTTCCAGTAACTTTTTAGTTTGGGATTGCCGGACAGGGTTGTGGGTTACCCAATACCCGTTGTTTGAAACGGACCCAATTGCGATTGTTTCCTATTTTTCCCTTTTTCTTTTCTCTAGGGCTGCTAATTCGATTGGTTCGATCGCTTCGGCCGTTAATCAATTCGGATTAATCGGATTTTTTCCACTTCCGAACCCGACTGAAACTGAACCGAAGTTTAATAATCTCCGAACCGAACAGAGCCGAATAAGCAATCAGTTTTTCGGTTCGGGAATCGGTTAACCCGAAATAGGCCAAATAGGCCATATTTTATTTTTACAAGATTTTCAGTTAGAGAAATTCAATTCACCGTACAATAATAAAATGCAAATCAATGTAACAACAAAATAGACTAATTGACCCTAATGCCAATTGTCATCTCATTTCAAAGTTCATTTCGACATTTCGAGTTTCGACTCAAAGTTTCAAAATCAACACTGTTTTTACAGAATGCAGCAGGAAGAAGCAGTAGCTGCAGTACATGGTTTTTACAGAATCATCAACAACAATACAACCTTTTGTTCATGGTTTTACAGAATCATCAACATAACATGTAAATACCATAAATGATCAACATTCAACACTTCAACAGACTACAGTAAGTCATTAACTAGTTACAGAAAAAGAATTGTTCAGTCTTCAACGTTTCAACGCTTCAATTGGCAGCATTGCAGGCTTGCAGCAGGCATTAGGCAATCAACATTCAACAATCTGGAATTTTACGTAACAACATTCAGCAACAGGAATCAACATTCAGCAACAGGAAACTCAGAAATACCTGAACTCATGCAACAGGCAACAACCATCTAAATTTTACCTATCATTGAAGCGTCTCAATAGTTTAATCACGACAAATGCACAGTCTCTAATTCACCAGCATTCATTTCCTTCTCAGCAGCTGAAAAGAGGAAACAAACACAAACAGTCAATATTCAATCAAATGAAAACAAATAGTTAAAAAATCAAATGAAAACACAAACTGTAACAGTGTAACCTTTTTCAATCTGTAAGAGTTCTTCCCAGCTTTCTTTGACACTTTCTTCTTCAACTTCTCCCCGAAGTCAATCTTGAGCGCAAATTAAGCACTAAATAGTCTTTGGAGTCAAAGAACTCCGGAATGGATCCAATACCCTCCCACTTGTACTAAAACAAGATTCGGAAGCCACAGTTGAGACATGAATGGCAAAAATATCCCGAACCATCAGTGAAAGAATGGGAAACCTAGGGCTGTTAAACACACTACCACTTCAGCAGATCGAAAGTTGGACTACCTGGTTCATCATCCTCCCTGAAATACTTGTCTAATTCTGATCTTTTATCAGACTGGGATTCGCCACCAGCTTCTTCATTTTTCTACTACGCCAACACCCTAAATCTGTCTCTAAGCATTTGCGAAGGCTCGATATCAACAGGGGAAGGCCTTTTCGAGGATGAAGTACTAGAATCAGGTTGGGAGGAAGGCGAACTAACAGTAGGTTTAGGGGCATGGATTCTCATATAATCTGCAAACAACTCATATATGGTGCTTTTAATAGTTTCATATCTACCCTTCCCATCCACTTGTCCATAAACATCAACAAGTACAACATCCAAATACCTCAACTTATTTCTAGGATCAAAATCACATGCCATTAAAAGAACTAGATTCATATTCTTAACTTGCCCATAGTATTAATCAAACTTTGCCTTCATCATATCAGCCATTATTTTTTGATCCTGATCATCACTTTCATTGATGATTTTCCTCAACAATACATCAATACAAGTAATATCAACAAAAAAAGAATGTGAGGAGACATATTTGGTATATCTCGTAAAATGATGAAGAATCCCAGCTACCCTCTTAGCTTCTACCCAATCCACTGCAGTAGGCAGTCCAGGACCCGAATTTGGCACATCAGGATCATATTTTAAAGCATCTTTATAGTGTTTATTAATCTCCAAAAGGCTTTTTCATACTTTTAAGCAATTTCCAACATAATATATGTGGAATTCCATCTAGTACAAACATCTAATACTAGATTCTTGGAACTACCACACTTCTCAATTTCAGCACATTTTTTAAAGCTTGCTATTCTTTTAGGAGACTGCTGAATATACTTAACAACAACCCTAATCCTTTCAACAGACTTATCTATATATGTCAAACCATCCTTAACAACTAGATTAATCACATGAGCCACACAACGATTATGCAACCATTTTGCACCCAACACACACTTCTCTCGGACAGAAAACTGCTCTTTAAGATACTCCAAAGCAGCATCATTAGAACTAGTATTATCAACAGTTATAGAAAAGACATTTTTATTTTCAGCCCCCCACTCCATCAAACATTTTTCAATTTCAGTCCCGATATCAACCCCCTTATGACTTGTAATGGGAACAAAACTTCAAAATTTTTTTTCTCAAAACCCATTTATTATCCACATAATGCCCAGTCAGACACATATAATTAATCTGCTGCACAGAAGTCCAAGTATCTGTCGTCAAGCAGATTCTACTACCCAGACCCTTAAGCTTAAGTTTCAATTTTGCTTTTTCAGATAAATACAGCTTATAGCGGTCATTAGCTATAGTCTGTCTACCCTTAGGAGTAAACAATGGCTGTAACTTCCTAACAAAATACCTAAACCCATGTTTATCAACAAACCTAAAAGGCAATTCATCAACTATTATCATACTAATTATTGCCCTAATGATTTCTGCTTCATCATACTTCCAAGTACCTATATTCCCCTGTTTTCCCTCCTCAGACTCAACAACCAGCTTAGACTGATCAGGATCATGCTTCTGAGCTAAGTACGTCTTACAAGTACTCAAATGGCTATGAAGAATACTTGTGTCATGTTTCTTAGGATCAACCATATAAGAATTCTTACAATAACTACAAGTAACCCATATTTCACCATTAGGCAGCGTAAATTTTGAGAAATGAGACCACACCACTGACCTATTACGAGTTACCCTGCGCTGCTTAGGAGATTTTTGGACTTTCGCTCGACGGCCTTAACCTTTCGGCTTTTCGTTTTGGTCCTTTGTGTCAATCTGGACATCTACTATAAATGAATCATCAGTAAGCAAATCCAGCATAGGAGGCATTGAGCTATCCTTCACTTCAATCTCCTCAAGCTCATCTTCATCAAAACCAGACATCTAAACAAAAAATAAAAATATTTTAGTTACAGTTCATAGCAGCAACAAGCAACAAATTTATACAGTCACAAGTTAAAACTAGAATCATTTAATCACAGTTGAGTAGTTGACAGAAAACAATGAAACATGTTACAAGACAAAAACAACTCTCATAAGCTGCAAATTATGTAACTAGTACAGTGGTTCACATATTCATATCACAACTACAACTACAAGAGACCACATCTTTGCTAACCTAAGTACCTAACTGATCACTTCATTTCAAATCATTTGATGCAACAGAACAAGTGGTGCATTCTAGACTCACAATTAGTAAATTCAACGAAGATATAAAAACAGGTTAAAAATATCTCACCTTAAAGATAGTAACAATCTCAAACTTCAACACTCAGTCCTGCATTTAAATAGTGCAAAAATAGTTAACTCTCAGTCCTGCATTCTCATAAAATAGTATGATTACAATGACACACAATACAGTTCACTATCTTCATTGGTTTCTTCTTTTTCATCATTTCAAAGTTAAAACAAAAGGCCAAAGTATCATGATCTGGAGCATATAATATAAGCAGCCGAGGCACTAAGTTGAATCAATGTAAGACATGATTTCATATAACATCTAACATTTCAGAAAGACAGAAACTATAACATACAATATCTCAGTCAAGATTGAACTTTTATCTAGAAGCATAGAGCTAAGAACTCTCCACCAACCTTAAAAAGGAAAGAACTAAACTTGAAAAGATCAAACACAACGACTTACAGATCCAAGTACTAATTTGTGATAAAAGAACCTAAACTAGACTTCCAAATCCACCAAACGGAGCATGATTAAACAGAAATGCTCAGCAAGACAAAAACGACTTACATTTCAATCAAATCGAAAACTGCTCAGCAAGAATCAGTACAAAACCCAATAATAAAGGAGGATAATTTACCCAAATAGCTCCAGCTGAGACGAAGAAAATGCAGATTCCCACAAAACCCAACTTGAATATGAATCCTAGTCCTGCATATCAAAAGACAAAAAATAAAAAAAATAAAAATCAGTAAGTAATGCTATATTGCTATCAATAATGATTTCGTAAAGAAACAAAGAAACAAAACAAAGTAGTGAGCATACCGCTTACCTAGGAAAAATCCTGGTCCTGCAACCTCCGACAAGGCGACAACCTCCGTCAAGTTCTGAATCAAATGGATTTAGGAAAACTGAGCTTTGAACCGTCAGTTTTCATATCGAATCGAATGGATTCCAAAAATCAATTTGAATCCAAAATCCTAGATTTGGAACGATTGGTGTTGGTGGTAGATAACTGGAACTCTAAAAGGAAATGGGAGGTGGTGAAGTGGTGTGTATGGTTGTGGTGGTGGGTTTGTGACCGGAACGACGATGGCATTTGCAGAAGAAGAAGCGGCGGCCGGCAGAAGAAACAAGGTGAGAGAATTCCAGGGAACAAACGAAAGAGGGGGAAAAAATGAAGAAACCCTAAATCAGCATATATATGACATACAAAAAATAATAAAATAATAAAAAATTAATTAAATTATATAATTATTTGGGTATTCGGACGGTTCCCGAATAACACCCTAAATAACCGAAACCGAACCGATATTGTGCCTCGGGTAGTCGGGTGTGACCGAAAATTCCCAAAATCGACCGATTAGCCGAAGCGAATCACCCGAATAAGCTCGGGTCAGTCGGGTATTCGGGTAGACCGATTAATTATTAACCCTACTTTTCTCCCATAAATTCATTATATAATTTCTTTTTTGTTATAAAATTAATTCTAGACTACTAATATGAAACTAAGCATAATAACAAAGATGAGAGATAAGAGAGTAGAGAGAGATAAAAGACTTGTATTCAGATATATTTTTGAAACATGAATGAGCTCCCTATTTATACAAGAAGTAAGGGGATCAAACTGTGGGAAATGAATCATCTATCATTAATGTTAAATATTACAGAATTATATCTTCTTGATTGTGAATAGAATAATACATATTAATGTGGACATTCAATCAAATCAGATTTTTCCATAACACTCCCCCTTTGAATGTCTATCGTTGCGGAACAATGCCTCGTTAAAATCTTCGTAGGAAAAATCCTTTGGGATAAAACCCTAGTGAAGGAAAAAGAGTACATGTCCGAATGTGACGCTATCTTGTTAAAAACCTTGCCAAAAAAAGCCATTGGGACAAAAACCTCGATCAAGGGAAAAAGAGTACAGCGTGGGACTACTTCTCCCATTGAGTACGTCACTTGTAATTTTCTCGCCACATGTTATTATGCTGACCAGGTTCACCATTGTTGAAGTTAATAATAGACGGATCACTTCGATTTCTCTGCAGACGATCATCTTCATATACTAGTGGAATCTTGAGTGCTTTATAAAAAAAACATCTATAACTAGAATACCAAAAAGTTATATATATATATATATATATATATATAAATAGTCCTCGAATGCCTTGGGTAACCGATACTTATAAGCATTACAATATGGTACTTCAGAACCAAATCGGTTTACATTTTATTCTAGGCTAATAGAAAAAGGATCTTATGTACATCAAGATCATAGTCTAGTGCGCTCAACGGGTGTTAAATGTATGTATATATATATATATATATATATATATATATATATATACTCAGGCCAAACTACGATGATCGAGATTGTACCCAATGTCTTTCATCATTCTTGCCTCAGGCAAGTAACGATCATTTCAACTTAAATATCTTTTGAACTTCATGTTTGCAGTCTTAATAACCGTGATAAACCCTTCAGGAGTTTTAATGATATTCAGGCTATTCAAACTCTATAATGAGTTTCATTAATATTTAGCCTTTTCAAACTCTCTAAAATTTCAGTGCAAACCAAATAGCGAAGACACATATAATTGATGAAATTCATATCAATATTTCAAAATAACATGATCAGAAAACACATTGAAAACAAAAAAATCACCTTACAGACAAATGTAGCATATACGGATAAAACATATAAAATCAAGTACATAAACGGTAATGACAAAATGTTCAAAAAATATGCAAGTAAATATTTGTCTAGACACATAAAGACACTATAACTTGCACAAGTCTTTCATATTAATTTCTCGAGAATTGGAACCATGTCCCTTATTGAATCCTTCAGGGATTTCATATAAATGTCATTTGCAAATGGCAAAGATCAAGTATTGTTTCAAGTGATCACCATATTCACTAGACGTATTGTATTTCTTCATTTGCCGTCAGATTTAGCAAATAATAGAAAAATAAATATTTTCATCCACCACAAGAGAATTTATCTCTTGATTATTAACATCCAGACTTTGGAAAAACTTGTACAATAAGTAAGTTACTCATTAATCGTTTGCACAATCACCCAACAACATTTAGTCAGTATATTACTTTTCAAAACCTTATTGCTTCAAGCAATTCAAAGTGTATGTACAATACACATCATTAAATGTGTATTGCGTCTTTTCTTGTATTATGGCCAATAATTTTAATGTCTATATCTACAACAGACTTCTATTTCATGATCTTCATTTTCATTCATTTTTACTAATTGCTGCAATATAAGCAAATTTCATGTCAACATTTTGTTGGTGATCGATTCCATTTTTCTTTAATAATGAGATCTCAACAATCATAAAGTTCCCAAGTGCTTTTACACTTCTGGAAGTTGATTCATCATGGTGAGAAACTATTCAAATTTAAACTTTCACGAATTATAATCACTCGTATTTGTCATCTCTATAGATTTAAACCTTGTCATTTTACGAGAATTTTTATCATTAGAATCGATGGTTCTACCACTCATCAAATAGACAATCAACTAAAGAATAATGGTAGATACTCCTTCAGGGACACATTATCAAATTCGAAGTTTTAACAACCTTTTATATAAGATATATTTACACATTCGGTCAGGTAAACATCTGGTCTTAAACATTATCTCTTGAACTTCAGGTTCATATCATGGAGGATCTGATGAGATAATGATCTTGTCCATTTTATTTATGAATCGGCTGTTTTCACTTCCCCTCCTGATGCTGGGATAACTAACTCGTAAATGATGATTAACCAATCGAGCAGTTAATAAATCTCCATTTCGGAGTAACTAACTCGTCAAACTAATACGATCAATCTATCAATTAGTGAAACCCATCACTAATAATATGAAAAACTGGAGTTTCAAAATCCATCATATATTTTTGGCCTCTTCTTGAGGATCTATCTTTGTGTGCATTGTGGTGGAACAATTATCATATATAAACTGCACATTTACATATCTTGAAGATGGATATAGATATTTTCTGACCGATAAACAATATTTGGGAGAATATTTAGAATGACTTGTTCGGTCTTATGCATATAATTGGTGCTTTTGTGTTTCAACACTTCCTCAATTATATATGAGTTAATTACTTTAATTGAACACATGCAATAAGCGATTCTACTGGACCCCTTCATTGTTACTCTTATAGGCACTCAATGTTCAACTTCTATCATTCTGATATAGAGTCATATACTCACCACAACTGTCAAATCAAAATTCTGGTATTGATCTGACGGAGCATGTATACTCTTTAGGAGTATTTATTTATTCATTCTACTAAATTGCTCTTGCTCTTCTAAAGCACGCATATAGTCTTATTGAGAGAATTAGTGATTGATGCTCTACGAAAAATTTCATCTAATTTTGTGAAAGAATTTAATTACATGTGCCTTTTTTAGTTATAGAGCATTTAAAATATTATAGTTTGTCATTGCAAAATGTGCTCTCAGGAGCTTTTATCTAATTTTGTGGAATAGTAGGCAAAATCCTTTGATCACAATCGAAATATGCAAGCAATTCATATATTCTTCTAGAAGTTGGTTTATTAGAATTTATCAAAAATCAAGATGTAATATATAGAATGCATGTATATATATTCATTGAACGATCAGTTTGCGGGGGCATTTTTCAAATGCTAGTTTAGAAAACATGTATCAGAATTAATATATATCATAGAATAAAACTCACCCCACATATTCCAATTCTAGAATACGATCATATCCATGCATCATAATAGTGTTCCAGTAGTGATTTAAAGATCTTATATTAGAACATATGAAAATATAAATGAATCCTCTATGATAATATCGAAAACCCATTGTGCAATACACACCTGTAAGTAATTAGAAAATGCATAGACATTGTCATACTCATTATATTACTCCCTCCGTCCCATAATTATTGTCCAGTTTGAGTTTTCATTTCTAATTCAAATTGTACTAAGAGTAAAATTTCAAATTGAACAATAATTTTGGGACAGAGGGAGTATATTTTAGTAATCATAGTAAGTTTATTATTTTTTTGAAAGCTTAAGTTATGCGTATGATCATATTGTCTACTTTCATTCACAATGTGTATACTATCTCTTATAAATAAATTATTATTAGTTAGCTCTCAATTAAAAAGAATCAAGACCAGAAACTCCTTCGCGGCAGAGAAACAACCAAACAGACACCTCACTTTGTTTATTGATTCGGCCAACTTTAATCAATTAACTTGATCATAAATTAACTCATCAATCAATAAATCAAACAAGTAGCTGAGCAAATTGAACTCCACAAACAGACGCACATCAACCGACCAAAACAAAACAAAAACCTTGTGGTAAATTTTCATTTTTTTTTCTTGCCTGATAAACTAACAGCCGAACCATTTTTTTTTTTTTAAAGAAAACATAAACCTACGGCAAAAACCCTAGTAGTCGCAAAACCACCGAAACCAAAATTGATGTCTATTTTCCTGTTCAACATTGTTACTTCCCAAATAACCATGCTTTTGTTCATTTATGATCATAAAGTAAATAGTACAGAAAAATTTATCATTAACCTTTAAAATAAATTATAAAGGCTACGATACATGAATATAACACAAGGTTTATCAAAATCCTCAATGATCATTCCTTTTCAACGCTAAGAATAAAAAGAATAGGCGTACCTCCTTTCTGGGCAAACCATCACAGACATAAAAGTGATAGGGTTCTCCACCGGAAGTAGTTTAATATGAAAATAACAGAACCTCCCATTTTTTCATAGTGGAAGGAAGCAAACCTCCAGAAAAATTATTTTTCAGTCACAAAAATTAATTATTTACTAAAGATTTCAGGCTTTCAGTATTAATATACATCAACTTCAGACAATAGTATTATAAACCTCTTTGGCTAGAAATTCGTGCTGATAACGTATTATAAAATTAATTTTAGACTACCAATATGAAACTAAGCATAAGAACAAAGAAGAGAGACTAGAGAGTACAGAGAGATAAAAGACTTGTATTCAGATATATTTTTGAAGCATGAATGACCTCCCTATTTATACAAGAAGTGGAGGATCAAACTGTAGAAAATGAATCGCCTATTATTAATGCTAAATATTACATAATCATATTTTCTTGATTGTGAATATATAGAAAATACATATTAATGTGGACATTCAATCAAATTAGATTTTTCTATAACACTTTTCCTATTTTTCTTTATTTCTTTATGTTTTATTTAATATTCCTGATATCAATTAGGAGAGAAATTGTAGACTTGAGGTCCAATGTCTTAACTCCATTTATTTTCATTTTCTAGGAAGTGCAGTGTTGTTTATTAACCATGACTTAGTATGCTTCATATCTAGGGTGCGTTTCGTGCGCTAGAAAGGGAATGGATGTATCGAAATGTCATTATGTTTCTCCCATAACGGTATTCATTAAAAAAATAGGTGACTTGGAATCAGATACCAAATGTAATGCGATGATGGGATTGTAGTAATTTTAGTGAGATTTCGAAAGATACAATAAGTTACTATTATCTTGTTGATGCTGGTTATGCTAATCGCGAAGGTTTTCAAGCACCTTTTAGAGGGTAACGCTACCGTTAACAAAGTGGAGACAAGGAAACTAACCAACAACATATCAAGAGTTTTTTAATATAAATTATCAGGAATGTTATCGGAACGTGTTTTGGCTTACTTAAGAAACGTTGGGCCATTTTGAGAAGCTTTTCTTTTTATCCCGTGAGAACTCAATGTTAAATCATATCTACATCTGTTCTATTACATAATCATATTAGAAGAGAGATGCCAGTAGATTCCATAAGAAGAAAATGTGGATGAACAAGTGAACAACATTCAAATAGATGGTAATCTAATTAATGCGGTTGAACCATCAAATGAATGGACTGCATGGAGGACAAACCTTACTATAGAGATATTTAACCAATGGAATGATTGTCATAATAGTTGAAATATATTATATCAAATAATAGGATATTCTTATTTTCACTGTTCTTTAAGTTGTTTACTGTTCTTTTATGTTTGAATAATTATTGGATGTTTTACATACTATATTGAAATTGATTAATTTGTTTCATAGTTTTTACTTTTTAAGTTTTTTTTTTAGAGTTAATGCCTATTGAAATTGTTTTTGTTATTTTCTTATTGAATCTGGATTGAGTATATTTTATTTTGTTGATAATTTGACATGCATACATTTAAAAGATAGATATGGATTCTCAAGTTGCTTATCAGGCTAGGGGAAGAGGTCTGAATAAGCGCCAGTGGACAACAACTCAAGATAGAAAATTAGTTGAAGTGTTGCTTGATTTAGTAGGAAATAGCCACTGGAAATGTGATAATGGAACTTTTAGAGAAGAATATCTCAGTTAATTGGAGAAAAATGCTAGAGGAAAAGATGTCCGGATGTGGACTTAAACCTAAGCCTCATATCGAGTCTCGGGTAAGACTGTTAAAAAAAAAAACTGTAGCAATTACAGAGATATTGGGTCATAATGCAAATGGATTTGGTTGGAATAACCAAGATAAATGTACCACTGCCGAAAAGAACATTTTTGAATCTTTTGATTGACTTACTTTTTAATTTAATACAATAGATAACCCCTATTCTGTTTCTACATATTTATTTATTTATTTATTTATTTGATTTTTTCCTACAGACTCATCCAAATGCAAGAGGATTGAGAAACAAACCATTTCCATATTATGAAAGTGCTTCAATCATTTTTGTCAAGTACTATGCTAATGATGCAGGAGATGAAAATGTTGCAGATCATGTAGAGGAATTATCACCGGACTCAAATAGCGGAGAAGATATGTGTGAAGAAATTGATTTGTCAAGTATTTTAACACAAACTGCACGTGGTACTCAAAACATTGGTTCTATTACTATAAAAAGGGTTAGAGGAAGTGACCAATTGTCGTATAAAATTGCTAACGATACCAAACAATTGAGACTGGTTTTTAGCGCTGCAATTGACAACATTGCAAAGCTTGCAAGTGCTTTCCGTTTGAGGCTGATAGTGCTGAATGAAGGATAAAAATTTTTAAAAAAATTAAAAAAATATCAGATTTATATGATTTTGATCGACTTAAAGTTGGAGAAAGCATCACGGTTGATACGAATAAAATTGATTTTTTATTCACACTTCTAGACTCTTTGAAAAGGACATGGGTGCTGAAACTTCTTCGTGAGATGCAACCAGTACAGGTTAGAAAGCATTTATTTCATTTTTTTTATCTAAAAAAAATTAATGATGATGGTTGTAGTTGCAGTGAGTAATTTAATTAGCTTTGCAACAGTTATGTGACATTGATTTGTTTTTCATATGTTTGAACCACTAGTTATTGTCACTGTCAAGACCAATAAAGATACATCTGAAATAAATGAATGTGAAGATTAGTCAAATGATTTTGACTTTGACATGACATTCTTTTTAATATAATTCTAGTTTTTTTTTAATAGTTGAGTTACTTAAATGTAATAAAATTTTGATGCCTAACATTTCAATTTTGTTTAATAATTTGATTTTGAGTTTTGTTAGCTCAAGAAACTAAAGTTCATGGATACATTATTTTAAAATTAAAGCATGTGAATATATATTTGTTTTTATAACATGTTCATGAAAGAAATGTTGTTCATTTTGTTTTTTTTTTTGTATTAGTTCTTTTGAAAATTTTAAGTTCATTGGAGAAATTTTTTTTTTTCATTCCATTGTATATTGAGCAAAAAAGAACACCGTAATAGAAACATGATTATGATTCCTTAATTTTATTCTTTTTTTGGGTCTTTAAATGGCTTTTAATGAACGGCAACGCTTTACAAATGTGAGGATTGCACCTACTGACTAATTCAAATAACAAGCTTATTTTTTTGGTAACGCCGAGAATCCCACCAGAGATGGGTAAATCCACGCCCGCTGTAATAACTTACAAACCAGTGCGACGTAAACCATCCTAGGCAAGCTCGGGGTGACAAGCTCGAGTGCGAAATCGGAAGTTTATTAGTGGGTTAGACATAATAAGCCCCTAGAGATTTCAACCTGTAAGGTAAGAGCCAACCACTCACTTTTTATTAAAGTGGAGGATTGAACTCATAACCTCCTTTTAGAGTAAAGGCGGTTTTACCATTGAACCAACTCCTCATTCGCAATTCAAATAACAACCTAATGTCAGAAAACCAAGAGATCAAATTAATAATTAAATAACTAGTTCTCTGGCTACAAAAGGAAAAATGGGTCTTTTCATCCTAAAGTTTGGGCCACACCATCCAAAACATCCCAAAATTTAAGAACATGCCATTTACATCCCAAACTTTTTAAAAACATGTTACATTAGAATATTCGTTAAACTTTTAACTCTAGTTAATTAATTAGTGGTGGTTCTTTATTCTGTTTCTTCTCCTCCAATTCTTTTAATCATTTAACACGTTCCCCTAACTTTCACCTTATAAGAAAATAGTTAAACCTAATTTGGTCTTCACATCATCCATTCTTCCCTTGCTTAGAAAAAGAAAAAAAAAATTCTAAGATTCACCTTCTAGATTGATAACAATTATGAGAGGTTTTGTGTGTGTCCTAATTAGAAAGTAAACCCTATTTTATTTATTTTTTTAAATATGTAGCATTATTATAAAAATTGGTGTTGTAATTGATGCAGAGGCATGCAATTTTTTTGCTTGGCATGGACCAAATTTACCAAACGCAAGCATGAAACTTTTTTTGACTAAAAAAAAATGAGAGAAAAGAAACTGAGTGAAATATCGCTGTTAATAACTTGAAAAAATTAACAAATGTTCTAACATTACATATTTTTAAAAAGTTTGGGATGAAAATGACATGCTTTTAAACTTTGGGATGTTATAGATGGTGTGGCTCAACCCTTGGGATAAAAAGGCTCATTCTCCCAGCTACAAAGTCAACATTTCTCTTATAAGTAAAGTAATTCAGCGTATCAAAATGATAATTTGAAAGTACCGGCATTGGTATCTGTAACAGATTCCCAAAATGGAAGTCACTTCTGCTGAATCTTTTTCTCTTCAGGCTTCAATGCCAAGACACCAAGAGTCCTGGGAAAGACGTCTCAACGGCTTTCTTAAACTTGTCGTGCAAATTAACCCGATCCCTCGTTCCAGAAACAACCTCAGATGCATTTGGCTTCTTTAAAAAATCCAACTTTCAACAAGTTCCTCAGAGAATTGAACAACACCACACAACTCAATTAAGTAATTAACCGTATAATTATTTTAAATGTTTGGAGCAGCTTACATCCTGATGTAGAGCAGTTAAACTCATGTGATATCCTTCCTTGTCCAGGTGCTTGAAAAATAGGACAGGAGAGAAAAATGAGCTTTTTAAATTGACAGAATTTATTGCTAAAAACTAAAAAAAGCCCTCACAATCCATCTTCTCTCTGACAATTGTTTCCGCTTCTTAAGACATTGTTATCACCTTCAACAATTCCTGAAAATTTCTCATTGAACTTCCGTTGGGTTTAACAGCATCAATGGCCAGTCCCTTGATCAATTGAACATTCTCTTTGAGTTCCTTTCCCTTTTCACCATTTAAAACGAGTTCCAAGGCATTGAGTGTTCCATTTTTAGTGAAAACACCATCTTTTACTTTCAATCCAGCCCTCCATTTATTTTCCACCATTGCACTATTTAATCCGTGATCCCCAAAAAATGGCCTACAAATCATCGGGACACCAAATGAGATGCTCTCTAGAACCGAATTCCAGCCACCATGTGACACAAATACTCCAACTTTCCCACTTGCCAGAACTTCCATTTGTGGTGCCCATGAAACCAATTTCCCGAATCCGCTCGTCCGATTAACGAATCCAGCAGGCAAACTCTTCCGAGCACGATCCCTTAATGACCACAAAAATGGACTTTTACAAGTTTCTAAAGCCTCTGCTAATGCTACCATTTCATGAGGAGGCAGAGTAATTACGCTGCTGCCAAAACCAATGTACACAACTGATGTTTCATCCTGCTTTTTCAACCACTTAATGCATTCGTCATCATGATTAGCTGCAAATTTCGGTTCTGTTCTTGAGGCGGCTGCTGCTGCTATTAAAGGAATAGGGCTGACATTGAGGAGATTTTGGAGCTTAGGTTTGAGGTCTAATGTGATGGCTGGATCTAACTCTTCAAATGAATTGACCACAACTGCATTTGCTCTGGGCAGATTCAGAGCCATATTGTGAAGCAGAAGTGACAATGGTGATTGTTCATTATCCAACAGAATTTCTCTGGGCACGTCATCGATGCTTAAACCTTCAAAACCCGGAATCATTCCAACTGTTTCCTCTGCAAATGTCACCAATTTTTGGCACAAGGTTTGAATGTCAAACGATCTAAGATTACACAAATTACAAGAAAATACAAATGCAAGATTCATTCGTTGGAGGGCCACTGGCGACATATAGATTAATTACCAGTTGTGGCGCCCAATTTCCGGATTTCGTCGGTGTAAAGATGGGCTGATAAAGAGCAAGATCCAGCAGTCCAAAAGGGCACCCATGGAACTCCATGTTTCTCAGCTAAATCAGCGGAAAACCAAAGAAAAGCATCAGTCAATAAGCAGCTAAGTTTGAGCCCTGTATCCTCCTCTGCTTCCTTCATCGCCTTGTCAAAATTACCAGGGGTTGCATCTAAGAACATCCCGATTCTTGCAAAAATTGCATTTCCTGAGAAAACATGGTGTTCAGGGACGCCATCCCAAACGTCATAAGCCTTGATGTTGGAAAAGTCTCCATCGCATTTTGCAGCTGAACCTGGAAAGATAGATTTGCTGGATTCCGCGGTGCTGAAGAACGAAAACTTGACATTTTCAGGCGCTGAGGCTGCGATTCCTTTCACGAGATTGAGCATAGGAGTTGCATGTGACCCGAAGGGAAATACTAAAACAGCAATATGGCATGAATCCCGCATCATATTTCTTTCGGAGGATTGATTGTTTCACTGAACAGAATGAAAGGGGAAACAATGGCTTTGATTCATCTTTCAAACCATCCACATCCAGTAGTAGTTTTATAGCTGGTTTAGTTCAAGTTTCTTTTCTGTTGTTTTGTTCTTTTATTTTAAATGCCAGAATTACTTGTCTAATTGGCTATTAATTGTAAAATCTGTCATGAGGAAGTTATTAGACAAAGATTTTGCTTGATCAGTAGCTATTAGGCTAGCCTCCCTGTATTAAATACCAGATTTTTTTACAGCTATGAGCTGTTATAATAGAATCAAGATTCTCTTTCCTCATTAGCTTTTTTCTTGTACATTTCACAACTTTTGATTTAACGAGTTACTATATTCTCCTTTTGATTGTTTCTAACGCATAAATTTACTATAAGTAATAAGTACAGCATTGATAATAATAGAGTTCATCGAAACGAAGTACAGCTCTTCGCGGTAGTCCATGTCCTAATTGTTAATACTTGAACATTCTTGAACATGTACGTACCATCAATCGATCTAACTTCATTTAATCAAAGATTTTCACTGCTCTTAATCTCATCAATTTTGCGTATATACAGTCACGTTCGATTTATGAAATGATGAAGCCCAAACTTTGCGAATCAAAATCATATCCCACAATATTGCTTTTTTATCCTAACATTTCAAAACTAGTCAATCTACTCCCACGCTTCTTATAAAACTTTAGTTGATTTTAGTCCTAAGGCCATTACAAAAAACGTTCAAAAAATTAACAGGAATCAACCCATTCTATAAACGAAATCCATTTCTTGAGAACAGGGATGATTTTTATAGCGGAAATAACATCTCATTTGAATATACTAATACTCTTTCCGTCCCTTTTTAATTTCTTCAGGTTTTTCAATAACTAGATTATAAAGATAATCATATGGAATATATATTCAATTATATATAATTGATCTCCACGTATTGTTGGATCCAAGTATAATATGATAATTTCACATTGCAATACACTTTATAAGTAATTGACTTTCATATATCTTCATTTTATACAATTACATCTAATCAATGGGAATACGTACCCAAATTCCATACAACAGTGAACCTAGCTTGCAATTATTTGCAAGCTACATATGTTCCTTTGTCAATCATTTATACATAATTGGTCACACATTACAGATACCATACATATTTATTTTTATAAAGGCATAATCTTTTTTGTTCTTCTTCACGCAATGACAGGATAAGAAGCAGCCATGGCAACACCACAATGTCCTTCTTTAGCAGGAACGTCTCTTTTCAACCTTATATACCCTTTTTCTCCCCAATCCAGGCCCCACGAGTTCTTCAGCAACCAATATTTCGCCCCATTTGGTTCCACCCCAAAACCAACCGCCGTGACACCGTGATCAATCGCGGTCCCACACTGGCCGTTATAAATGCCGCTAGAATAGAACTGAAAATGGGAGGCATCGACGCCAACCGAAACAGGCTGGTTAGTCACGGCTTGCAACAGGGCCTTCTCGTCGTTGGCCGGGACGTTCTGGTAACCCGTAATTTTGGCCGCGGCGACGGTGGATTTCTGAGGATTGCACGGTGCGACTTTACCGGTGTACGGATAATTCGATTCGGTGTTGAGGCCTTTGTTCTGAATAATGAATTGGAAAGCGTAATCCATGTACCCGCCGTTACAGCCATGATCGTTTCCTTTGACGTCGCAGTCGACGAGTTGTTGCTCGGAAAGTGAGATTAATTTGCCGGTTTTGAGTTGGGTTATGCCTTCCATTGCTGCAACTGCTGAAAATGCCCAGCAACTTCCTGTGTATAAATATAAGCATATGATCAGTGGCGGTCTTGGCGGAGCCAGGAGTCGTATAATAGAGGAAAAATGTGTAAAAAAGTGCTCCCTCCGTTCCAAAATAAGTGTCGTTTTATTAAAATGGAGAAATTTCAAAATAAGTGTCGTTCTTACATTTTAATGCACTTTTAATCTAAAGTTTCCAAAATAACCCTCAAAAGAATTAATGTTATTGGTGGACATTTTTTTTAATGGGGTTAGTTAAGAATATTCAAGTAATTTTATCACCCTATTTAAGAGTTTCTTAAATTATGTGTAAAATGTAAGATGATAATTATTTTGGATTGTAGGGAGTATTCAGTAGAGGAAAAATATATAAAATTCACAAATTTAGATTGACATTTTATAGGAGTCTTTTTCAAATTAAAAAAAAAAGAAAAAGAAAGAAGAAATCAGGAGAAAGGGAGCGATCGTCCCAGTTGGTCGCTCTAGTTCCGACACTGATTATATGATTCCATACTAGATGTGCGTATACGTGATTGCACTTTAATCAAGGATGACTTCTTATTTATTGGAAACTTAATCACTGATGGTGGTCAACATCTTTTGGAACATTCTATAATCTCGTGTATTAAATAGTTCGGTTAACGTTAATATTAATATTAAGAGATGTAAAGGAGTTCTTTAAATCCACAAAATTTACATTAAAATTGTAAAGGAGTACCTTAAAAAAAAAAAAATTGCAGGGCCACCTTCCCTACTAGTCCCCTTAACTCGGGAACTGTATATGCTCCATGTTAAAATGCGTATGTATAATTAAACTGTTAAATAAAGAATACCGATCAAGATTTGTTTGGAAATTCTATAATCTCATCTATTGAACGGTTCAGGTAACACTAATAATGATTCAAGGTGCAAGTTAATCGTGGTTTTGACTCTTGATTGAACTATTCAGGTCGAACGACGCAGTGCAAGTACTTTAATATCATTTGGATATATACAAGCACATAATCAATGTATATTGTTAAAGAAAAATGAATCTGCACTATATATATATAAGCTTGCTTACCACATTCTCCTTGGTCCTTGATGGGAGTAACTGCCCCTTTGGTTCTCCAATCCATACTTGCTGGAATTGCACTGAAATTGGTATACCTAAAAGATGCAATTTCTCTTGAGGTAGGCAACAACATAGGTTCTTGCCTCTTGTAACCGTTGCGCATGGCGCGAAATTCATGGGAGGTTAAGTCCGCAAACCGATTGACAGCTAGCTTATAACCATTGTGCTCGCTTCCATTAGCGTTAAAAGCCTCGATCCATTCCACGTTTTCTTTGAAGATCGCGAAGCGTTTCGCCTTCTCCTTCTCATCGGCATAAACTTTGCTGTGCTGAGAGATCCATGCTTCATGCCTTTCTGACATGGTTTGATTGTGATTAACATCAACCAGGGTTCGACCCGAAGCTGGAGAGGTCCAAAGCCCCAACATGATAACATAAACTAAGGTTAATAAGCACAAAATGTTATGCATTTTGTATATGGTGATAAACTAGGATTTGATTCAAATTGAACTTGGAGTTCTTGAGTTGAAGGCTTTTCTTTTTCTTTCTTTTTTTTCTTTTTTTTTTTTAATTTCTGTTGGGTGATTTTATTTGCATACTTGGCCATGGTTTTTATAGGCCAAAAAATCCTAAAAACTCCGAGAATATGTCTATCTTGAATCAGCTTGCCGAACTCCATCGTCAGCTCGATTCATGTTAGAACAATAGGAAAAAGACTCGGTAGATTAAAGTGCCTTGAACAGTGTTTTTTTATGGAGATAGAGAAAAATATTAATCAGCATTAATAGATGTTTTTCTTTTCTAAAAGGGGGAAAATAGACTTATGAGGATGTAGCTCTTTAATAATTTATTTAAGAAAAGAAAATACCTTATATTTAGTTTGTTCCAAAATGTTTGTCCTGTTTATTATTTACTTGTGCTAAAAATACATGATACAAAATAAAGAAGTCATTTTTTGGAATAAAAAGTATACATAATGAATTCCAAGTCTGAAAACCACACGAAACATACGTACCTCAATTCGTTTTGAGTAATTACCATAAAAACCTGGTGTCAATTGTCATCACCAGAAAGAGTATTGCTTTACTTCCTGATCAGGGCTTGAAATAAAAATGTAATTTTCCCTAACTTCACCGATCAAAGGTTTCACTTAACGATCGATTCCTTAGACGCAATCAGAAACGGTTGATCAGCTGAAGTGATTCATCATGCAACAAGAAAAACAGCAAAACTTAAGATACGTTTGCTAGGAGAAATAGAATAGTACTCCTCCTTCCACTGCAAAATAAATTCAAAAAAAAAAAAGAAGGTTTTGTTTTATTATTTTAGGCATCTCTAATGTTTTAGGAAGGGAGAATATTGGAACGATGGGGGGCATCTTGTATTGTTTAGATAAGAAAACGTTTCTATGATAACAAAAAATTATAAATATAATACTTCTTATTTCGTAAATATATTTATTGTGAGTATTAATTTAATCTAGGGAAAAAAAAAACAGAACTTTATCTTTAGAGCTGAGGGTGAAAATGGTGTGCAACAGAAAACTTTTTTTAATATTTTTTTTTCTCCTTTTGGAAAAGAGCGGGAGGATTACTTGATCCAAACGTCCAAACCACTGTAAATTTGTAGCACACACACTATGGATTGTACGGAATTCCTTCGCAAATTTCTGAAAATAATTTTAGTGTTACTGACGTGGCTTGGAGGAATGTGGACTAGGGATGTTCATGGTTTGGATTAAATTGGTAGAACCGTTCAAACCGATCATTGATTCAGATTGATGAACGGTTTATAATTGAATTTTTAAACCGGTAGATTTGAAATTGAAAACCGTTTTTAACGGTCCGGATTGCGGTTTAGTATTGCGGTCCGGATTGCGGTTTAGCATTGAGAAACCGTTTGTCTGGACTGGACTATATATATATTAAATAATAATATTATTATTTTACTTATATATATATCAACGAATGACAACTTATATTACGAATGCTAAGTAGTAATCGTAGTAATTATTGTTTTACTTTCAATTTTAACCAAAGATAATTTGTTCAAATCTCAAACCACTCATGTTATTTTCTAACTATTTTTTTCTTTCCAATCAAAACCCTAGGTATAAAAGAGCCCCAAAAAAGGCCAAGAAAAAAACCATAAAAAGCCCAATAAATGAGCCAGAAAAAGGCCCGGCAATGTGGGAAGCAGTACTACAGGATCCTATTGAAGTACAGAAGTGGGCTTCAAGTGAGCTACAATTTTTTCAAAAAATCACAACCAGGGAGAACTTAAAACAGGAACTAAGACAGACCTCGATCAAGGACCAGCTGCCAAGACTGTCACTTACGGTTAACCAACCTGGTCACATTATCAGAGTAGATGGAGCTTTCAACAAGGAAAGCCAGAAAGGAGCTGCTGCATGGGAGATCTTGTCACCTATAGGTTCTCACATAAAGTCTGGGTGGGAGACCTTTTATGCTTCTTCTGCGTTACACGCAGAGGCATTAGCTTGCTTAAGAGGACTTCAACAAGCACGAGAATGAACCTGCAAGTGGGGGAACTCCAAACAGATAATGTTGCGGTTGGTGCGATTTCCAGGTCCAATCGGTTACCACAACCCCTAACAGATCTAGGGGATGACATCCATATCCTAGCCACCTCAATGCAAAGCATGAAAATATGCAAGATAGGGAGGGAATTAGTGGAGAACGCACATAGGATAGCCAAGGCTTGCCTAGCTTCTGCACTATCATTGTAACCTCCTCTCACGTTTATATATATATAACTCAAGTCTGTTTTTCAAGAAAAAAAAAAAGCCAGAAAAAAATCCAATAACTAAAACGCTCAATTTATGGCCTAAAATGAATAATGTCACAATTAGAGGTCCAAACCGCCAAACCGTCCAAATCAAACCGTTCAATACAATTTGGATTGGTCTGATTTTAACTTCAATACGGTCCGATTACGGCTTTCATAATTTAAAAATCTTAAGTCATAGTTTGGTTAAGAATTAATAGTAATTCGGACCAATCCGATCCGTGAACAATGTACAGGCGATTAAAATGGGCATTTTAGCAAATAGCATATCCAATGTGTGTGATATTCAGATAAAAGAAACTTGTACTCCCATCAAGTATGATGACACTTTTTCATAAATTTTCATAGAATTTTTTTTTTACTTTTTTATATTCCTTTCGTCCCAAAATTATCGTCTAATTTGAGAATTCACTTATAGTACAATTTGAACTAAAAATAAAAATTTAAACTGAACAATAATTATGGGATGGATATGAAACTAAAATAGTAGCGTATATGTGAAATGTGAAAATAGTGAGTATGATATGTCCTTGTCCAGATGCTTGAAAAGCAGAACAGAACATGTTGGGATAAAGAATCTCATATCGGTGTCGTGAAGGATCTGTCACCTGTTTATAAGTGCCAAAGGTCAACCCACTCATAGCCAATTGGTTTTGAGATGGGAGACCAAGGTGACTTTGACATAGTATCAGAGCCCACAATCTGTGGACCTGTGATAACTATGAACCTACATGTGCGGGCTTGGACCCGTGTGCCTTGGACTTGCGTCAATCGCTTCCGTGCGCACGGATGGGCTTGTGGACTGATCCGACAGTATATCCGAAATATGTACCCATGTGTACGGGCTTGTTGACGGACCCGATAGTATATCCGGAGTTGTGTAATGATCCAGCAGTATATCTGGTGAATTATGTTGTGTTGTGCAACCCCAATTGGCTAAATACCCCATTGGGCTTGAGGGAGGGTGTTGGGACAAAGAATCTCATATCAGTGTCATGAAGGATCTGTCAACTGTTTATAAGTCAACCCACTCATACCCAATTGGTTTTGAGATGGGAGCCCAAGGTAACTTTGACAGAACACAAACATATTACTACAAGTTACTATTGATTTCATGTTAAAAGAATTTATTCTTATATAATAAGCCCAGTCACTCCGATCTCTCTTTTTTTTTTTTTTTTTAAGAAACATTCATTTTATAAAACGACCAATTACAATACATTATCAATCTGAAGGCACGTCTTAACTAGTCTATGCATATCTTCAACTATATCTCTACTTACCTTAATAATATTCTTCGAAAAAGTAGTTCTAGACATTATGTCCACAAGTCACTCCGATCTCATCATCTCCCTAAAGCTAACTCCACTTATGAAGACTTTGTTATCTTCAACAATTGATCCTGAAAATTCCGGGCTTAACTTCAATTGGGTTTAACAGCATCAAAGGCCAATCCATTTAGCAATTGAGCATTCTCCTTGATTTCCTTTCCCTTTCCACCAGACAATATGAGTTAGTTCATTTAAAATATATATTATTAAATTAAAAATCTAGATTTAATGTACGTGCAACGTACAAGGTTAAAACTAGTATTTATAAGGAAAATTATTAATCGATATGTGTTATTCAATGAGATAGTTTAAAAATTAGAGTGACATGTGTCATCACCAAAACTCTCAGCCTTTAAAGTGCAAAAATAAAATGGTAAAATATTAAAAATAAAGTATTGTCTTACTTTTCTTCATTCAAAATTTTAACCATTATCAATATTGATTTTTAATTTTATACATATACATAATCAATGTAATATACATATGTATATATATATATGTATATATATATATATATATATACAGAATCTATTTTGTAAAATGCAAATCAATCTGTAATACTATCATTAATAATCTATAAGAATATTATTTGTAAAGTGTGATTTGTTTCAATATATAATCTAACTAAGGTTAACATTCTATACCATTAACAACATCATAATGCACAGTCCATGGTGCAGATTTTGAAAATACTATTTTTCCAAATGATTTTTGAACTTTCTGATCATCCAAAAATCTGATTGAAATGATAGATTTTATTATAGACATTTTTATCTTAAAGGTTTCACATGAATTTGAAATCCTTGTTTTTAACCTCAACGTGTTTTTTGTATTAAATAAAGGCTGTAAAATATTATTTCCACAAATACTTGTTACAGTTATGTGAATATATTAGACATACAAAAAAATTACCAAGAATTTATTCTAAAAGAAAAATACAAAGAAAATAAATATAAAAGTAAAATAAAGAAGACTCAAAATTCCACTACTAACATATTCAATTTTGTTTGGAATGATTTTATATAATAGATTCAACACAAAATTTTATAATTATCATTTTAAAATTAGCTTGAGTAGTATACATATTATAAAATTAAAAATTTTGTACATGAGTTGATTACAGTGACGAGATTATAAGTGCAACCATTACAGGTACACAAATTTGATGGATCCACATGGTTAAGCTCATCCCAAAATGTTTTTAACTTTGAATAATATGCAGCAGGAGTCATGTTACCCTGTGAAATTGTAGCTACTTCCCTTAACAATTAATAAATCTGAGGAGCATTACTTACTCTATACCTATATCAGATTTTTCCCAAAGTTTATAAGCAATATCAACCAAGCTAAAATCGTCTACAATCTCAGCAGAAATCGAATTCAAAATCCAAGAAACTACAGTATTATTGACTCACAGCCACTTTTCATAAGATGGATCTAATTCATCCGGTTTTGGCACAAGTTCGACAATAAACCCTTATTTGTTCTTCGTACCTAAGAACCTCTTAATTACATGTCCCCAAGAAATGTAATTAGCATCATTGAACTTAGTTGATTTTGTCGAATCGACACCAGTAGTGGCACCAAACAGGATCAAAGCATACTCTAATACCATCAACAATGGTGGATCTGAGAATTCGTAGATGAAGCTTTGAGAGGATTTTTGGAATTTTGTATGTTTATTGAAAGTAATTGTTTCTGTATTACAGCAAAAAAAAAAAAAGGCCCAACAGTTTTAATAATAAACTCCTAACCAACCTAACTGTTGCACAAAAAATTTACAACTAAGTCCACCACAATACACAAAAGACAAAGTAACCCCTAATTATGTACAATATTCTTCCATAATTGATTATGTATAATTTGTTTTACAATTCCAAAAGAAAAAATACAAAGTCAAAAATACAAAAGTAAAATAAAGAAGACTTAAAATTTCACTACCACCATATTAAATTTTGTTTGAAATGGTTTATATGATAGATTCAACAGAAAAGTTTTAAATATTTGAAATGTTATGATTATCATTTTAAAATTAGCTTGAGTAATATACATGTTATAAAATTAAAATTTTATATATGAGCTCATTACGATGATGAGATCCCTTTTACCCTGTTAAAGCAGAATACAAGATGTTGATGTGGCAACTTCTTATTAAAAATTTTTGGCTCCAAATGCACCATATTGCATTAACCATTCTGCCACGTGTCATCCGTTTTTAAAAGAAAAAAAATTCTTATCCGGAAAAACAAAAACTATTTTACAAAAACAACTACACAATTTTAACTCCTAACATTTATCATTTATCAATCAAATTAAAATAGTATTTAAATTTGCCCATAAACTTATCCTCTTTATTACTCCACATTTTTTTGTATGATTTCTGTATCGTTGTACTTTTCAATATATTTTTTTCCTTTGGTAGATGATTTTTTATTTTTATTTTTATTTTTGGCTAAGAAAAGGAAAAAACTAAATGTGTAGCTATTTTATTTTTTTCAAATCAAGAATTCATTTATTTATTAACACAAAATTAAAATAGAGGGGCGCCCGGGCATCTGCCTGGGCGAAGCATCTAGTTATAAGTTAAGTCCAATGCAATTCGTGTAAAACATGAGATTAAATATAGATATTATATAAAAAGATTCATTTAAAGTATACGAAAGTGATAAATGAGATATAAACTCATGTAACACAATACTATATGACTACACTACACATCCTTGATTAGCTGTTTGAAAAAGAGTTTTTTTACCAAAAGAAAAAATTAAGAAAAATCGAAGTGACAAAAAATAGTTCAGGAATATGGGGGTGGCCAAAAGTATGAATATCGGATTCATGAAATCCGATTTTAACTTTGGATGTGAATGAAAATCGGATTTCTGAAATTCGATATCAGCCTAAAATCAGATTTTGAAAGTCCGGTATTCATACTTTTTCCTGAACTATTTTTGGTCACTTTTTTTTTGGGAATTATTTAAATCAAGCACCCGAAAACGTTTAAAAAATAGGAAATAATAATTACACTCTTTTCTTTTTAAAAACTAAATCTTATTGAATTTAGAGATTTGGACTAAAACTAATAGAGATCTTAGAAACTCAATTCCAACTATTTTTTCAGACAGAGGAAATAACAAGTAAAGCATATGCTCATTGAAAGGATTTATCACTTATGAAACCCTGGCACTCTGGTTCCACTTATTTTAAGACTTTGTTACCATCTTCAACAAGTGCTGAAAATTTCGGGTCGAACTTCCATTGGGTTTAACAGCATCAGTGGCCAGTCCCTTGAGCAATTGAGCATTCTCTCTGATTTCCTTTCCCTTTTCACCAGACAATATGAGGTTTATAGCATTGACCGTTTCATTCTTAGTAAAAACCCCATCTTTCACCCTCAATCCAGCCCTCCATTTCACCTCCACCATTGCACTATCCAATCCGTGATCCCCGAAAAATGGCCTGCAAATCATTGGGACACCATTTGAGAGGCTCTCTAGAACAGAACCCCATCCAGCATGTGATACAAATACTCCAACTTTCCCACTTTCAAGAACTTCCAATTGTGGTGCCCATGAAACGAATTTCCCGTATCTGCTAGCCCGATCGATAAATCCATCAGGCAGAGTGTTCCTAGCATGATCCCTCAATGACCATAGAAATGGAAATTTGCAAGTTTCCAATGCCTCAGATAATGCTACCATTTCATCAGGAGGTGGAGTGCAAACACTGCCAAAGCCAAGATACACAACTGATGCATCACTTTGCTTTCTCAACCACTCAAGGCATCCTTCGGTATCATGAACTCGAGAAAGATTTGAAGTTTTCTTTGAGGGTGTTGGAATTGAAGGAATAGGGCTGAGATTGAAGAGATTCTGAAACTTGGATTTGAGGTCTAATGTGATGTCTGGATCCAGCTCTTCAAATGAATTGACCACAACAGCAGTTGCTCTGGGCAGATTCAGAGCCGCGTTGTCAAGTAGAAGAGCCAATGGTGACTGTTCATTTTTCAATTGAATTTCTCTGGGCATGTCATTGATGCTTAATCCTTCAAAGCCCGGAATCGTTCTGATTGTTTTATCTGCAAATATCATTCATTAGTACGAAATTTATGTGTCAAACAATCTGAGATCGATTAAAGAAGATTCATTCATAAGAGGGCACATTGCTAGCTATATATATATACCAGTTGTTGTGGCCAATTTTCGGATTTCGCCGGTGTAAAGATGGGCTGATAAAGAGCAAGATCCAGAAATCCAAAAGGGTATCCATGGAACTCCAATTTTCTCTGCTAAATCAGAGGCAAACCAAAGAAAAGCATCAGCCAATAAGCAGCTGATCTTGACCCCTGTATCCTCCTCTGCCTCTTTGAGAGCCTTCTCAAAATTGTCAGGAGTTGCTTTTATGAACAACCCAATTCGTTCCAATTGTGGATTCCCTGAAAAGACATGATCTTTAGGGACGCCATCCCACACGCTATAAGCCTTGATGTTGCCGAATTCTTCATCGCCTTTGGCATCTGGAAAAAAGTGCAATTTGTTTGATTCTGCGGTGCTGAAGATGGAACATTTGACATTCTCAGGCTCTGAGGCTGCGATTTTCTTCACGAGATTGAGCACTGGAGGAGCATGTGAGCCGAAAGGGAATATAAAAACTGCAATATGGCAGGAAGCCGGCATCTTTCCTTTTTAATAATTTTGACTGTTAAAACCAACTTTGTCTTCAGAAATGAGTTCTTCTAAATACCCGCCGGTCTTATTTATAAAAGGTGTAAAGTTTCTTGAGGGTCGTGTCGGTCGAAGTTTCTTTACTGCTCTGTGACGAGTTCAGGTCCATCACCGTCAACGGGCCGGCCCACTACTTGGCCTTAGGGTCAAGACCGCCCCGATATGGCGGTTTATTATTGTTAACTCTAGTAGGAACCGGATTCCTCCCAAGTCTATAAATAGGGACCTTTATTCCACACTAAAGGTACGCAATCTTGACTATCACATCAACACAGACATAACCCTATTTTCTAACTTAAGCTTCGGAGTGTCTACCCTCGGGAAATGCCCGAGGCTCTGTTTTGCAGGAAACCCTAGTCGGAGTTTCACCCTACACCGGCGGTACAATTCCAGGTATCGTCAAGTGGAACGCCCGATGGGACCCGAAAATTAGGGTTTGTGTCACTAAGCTTTTTCAAAGCCTTTCAATCCGCTTCCAACACCTCCAGAACAGGATCGGTGGAAAGAAAGATGGTGGAAGCCGACAGTCTCCAATCCAATGCTGCGTCAACCGGAAGACAGACAAGCCCTGAGGACGGCGAAACTCTGGCACACTTCCAATGGAGGCAGAAACAAAAAAGGAACGATCGCCGAACCAAAAAAGAAACCACTCCTGTCAAATCAACCGATCAGAAGCGTCACCGCAAAAATCCCGATCCATACCAGAAACAGCGGTTGGCCGAGATCGAAGCGGAACTAAAAAAGTTGAAGGATGATAACTCCCTCAACCAAAGGAAAAAGAAATATATCCTCGAGGAATACAAACGCTGCTGCTTGTTAGGTTTTCCTGACCCAACAAAATAAGAGATGGAAGAGTTAATTGAGGAAAAAGAAGCAAGGAGGACCCTGGATCTCCTCGAGACCAGAAGAGGCAAACGCCCGGTCCCAAACGAAGGAGAGGAAAGAACTCGAAAAGAAACCTCCTATCGAGAAGTTTGCCGCGCTGAACATTCCTAAACCCCCGATGATACTTTCTGGGAAGCACTCAAAAGGACAAACCCGGTAGTTTATCAGGCGATTCAGCAGTTTGCACTGGAGCACGAACAGAAGAGACAATTTCGTAGGCAAGATCGCCGACAATCACCTAGTGTCGAGGAATTGTCTAAAAGAGAGTGGGAACCCCCAAAAAAAAATGTCTACTCTCGATTGGGACCAAAAGGGTCGCAGGAAAAATCGCAGCATGGCCATTGCCGAGGAGAAGACCCTCCTCCCCGGGATCAAGATAATCGGGGCAATCAGGATCCCTCGATTCGAGACTCGATGCGGAGGATGATAGGAATGATCGTTGACAGGAGTCCTTTCATCCCCAGGATTCGAGACTGTCCGAAACCTAGAGATTTTGACTTCCCCAAAGACTTCACCTGTTACACAGGGGACTCTGATCCTCAGCGATTTCTCAATAAATACGTGCAAGTTATGAGAATTCGTAACGCATCTCTAGACTTCATGGCAAAGGCTTTACCGTCATTCCTCGATGGGCAGGCACAACGTTGGTTTGGACAGTTGCCGGAGGGAAGTATTGATAGCTTTGAGGATCTCACAGTAAAACTAGCCACCAGGTTTTTCCTCAGCAAGCAAGTCACAAAAATGTCCATTGACTTATCCTCCATAAGACAAGAACACAACGAGAGCCTTTCAGATTTACATCGTCGCTTCACCCGTGAATCTCTCCAAATTGACAATCTCGATGACAGAAACGTAAGGAATAGCTTCATCCAAGGACTCAACCCCTGGGGGAAGTCTGCCCCCCTACGAGTAAAGTTAACCACTAAACCTCCATAGAACACCCAAGAGATGTGGGCCACGGTAGAAAGTTATATCCAACGGGAACAAACGCTAAAAAATTCCCAGGAGTCTTTCTCACTCGCAGGGGAGCGAGGGGGAAAGGATAGATATAAATCTCAGACTGAGAACAAACCCTCGCTGCCCAGGCTCGACAGGTTACTGACTCCATTGATAAAGCCTCGACGGGGAAATACTCCAGATCCATAAGGACGAGTTTCCAACCCTGAAGCCACTGACTCATAACCCGAATAGGTCCACGAATCAGTATTGCGAGTACCACAAGGATCACGGACATGACACGGAGGATTGTCGAGAGCTCAAGCGAGAAATTGAAGTAGGAGTGAAGTCCGGTAAATTCCAACAATATGTGCAGAGCACACAAGGTACTGGTCGAGGAGATAATCGCAGTCCTCGAGAGAAACCCGGCGCTTCTCGCAACTTCCCCAGGCGAAACAATAATCGAGGGCCTCGTAGAGACAACCAAGGAAATAATTGGCAACCGAGGGATAACTCACAATATCCTACCCAACCAGCTCTCGATAACAAACCGCAACCAATACAGCAAATACCTCCTCTCGATCCCACTAAGCAGATTACCCACAATGTTGGAGCAATTTATGGAGCACCTCTCGAAGTCCTCTCAACCACGGCATTGAAGGCCTCTGTTCGACAAGTAACAAAAACTCCACCACAAGAGCCAAGTCACAAGCGGTTTAAAGGAACGGAAGCAATCGTCTTCACTGATAGTGACGCCGTCTCCGGCGTGTGCCCCCACATCGATGCCATGGTTATCGAGGCCATCATAGGTAACGTGGGGGTAAGTCGCGTGTACGTCGACAATGGCAGCGCAGTCGACATCATCTACAGTGATTGTTTCAAGAGAATGAATATACAAAATCCAGACTGGCGCCCTGCTACCTTACCATTGATGGGCTTCTCCGGGCACACGATAATCCCAAGCGGGATCGTTAGGCTTCCAATCATGGTAGGGACATATCCTCGAACGGTAAATCTAACTATGGATTTCGCCATAATCGATGCTCCCTCGCCATTCAATGTGATCCTAGGACGGCCGTGGATGTGCCAAGCCCGCGCTGTATGGTCACCTTATCATTTAGTTATGAAGTTTCCAACGGAATATGGGATAGGAATAGTCCAAGGCTGCCAACGCAGCTCTAGAGAATGTCTTCTCACAGTAGTAAAGATAGGGAAGAAAGCAGTAAAGCAGGAGCTAGCCGTCACCACATCAGGATGCTACTCAATTCAACAAGGTGTGACGAGGATCGAAGATAAAGAGAAGAAGCAAGAGGTCTCGAGCGCGGATATTGAGCAAAACCCGCCACTCAGCAGTAAGACGGAAGAATTGATCTTAGACGAGAAAGAACCAGAAAAAACTATCAAACTAGGGATATCCATTGGGGGAGCGTTGCGGACTGAAATAATTGCCTTGTTGCGTACCTTTCGGGACATCTTCGCATGGTCGCCATCAGATATGACCGGAGTTCCTCGACACATTATCGAGCACAAGCTAAATGTTGATCCAAACGTCAGACCGGTCAAACAAAAGAAGAGGATTTTCGCTCGAGATCGCAATGACGTGATTAACGAGGAAACCCTCAAGCTAGTTCGAGCCAACATTCTGAAAGAGGTGCTTTGGCCAACCTGGCTGGCCAACCCAGTCCTTGTCCGCAAACCTAACAATTCCTGGCGTATGTGCCAAGATTACACCGATCTAAACAAATACTGCCCAAAAGACTGTTACCCCTTGCCCGTAATCGACCAAATGGTGGAAGGCATTACTGGCTACAGGACTCTCAGCTTCCTCGACGCGTATAAAGGATACCATCAGATTCATATGGCCGAGGAGGACGCGGAGAAGACGGCTTATATCACGGAGATTGGAGTATACTGTTACGACAAAATGCCATTTGGGCTGAAAAATACTGGAGCCACCTACCAGCGTTTGGTTAACAGGGCCTTCCATAATCAAATAGGGAGGAACATCGAGATATACATGGATGACATGGTTATCAAGAGCAACTCGGATTGCAAAGTGGTCGAGGACATGCAGGAGATCTTTACGATCCTACGCAAAATCAACATGAAACTCAATCCAAAAAAGTGCGCTTTCTGTGTAGGTTCTGGGAAGTTCCTCGGATTTCAAGTATCAAAGGATGGGATAAGCGTAGATCCTTCAAAGGTCGAAGCAATTCTTTCGATGGAAGCCCCGAAAACGGTCAAGGACGTACAGAAACTCACAGGATCTCTAGCAGCACTTAACAGGTTTCTGTCTCGAGTAGCGGAGAGAAGCCTCCCCTTTTTCAAAACCCTAAGAAAAGGGAGGGGTTTCCAATGGACCGATGAATGTCAAAAAGCTTTCCAAGAGTTAAAAGAACACCTCAAACAACTCCCTATGCTAGCAAAGCCGCAACCAGGGGAAGTTCTATATATCTATTTAGCTGCTCGAGAAACGGCCATATCCGCAGTATTAATTCAGAAAAAAGACAATAAGGAGCTCCCAGTCTACTTTGTCAGTAAAGTCCTACAAGGGGCAGAATCTCGATATACCCCCATGGAGAAACTTATCCTAAGCCTTGTGCTCGCTGCCCGACGGTTGCGTCCATACTTTCAGGCTCATCCTATACAAGTCTTAACCGAGCAACCCATCCAACAAGTCCTCCTCAAACCTGAAGCTTCAGGCCGAATGATGAAATGGGTAGTCGAGTTGGGGGAACATCATATCGAGTACAAGCCCCATACAGCTGTTAAAGGGCAGACATTCGTAGATTTCCTAGTAGAAATGCCCAGAGCTCCGGGAACCACGCAGGAATCGATACCGAGGAAGCAACTGCGTGAACATCCCCCCACAGATCCTCGAGCCTGGACCCTGTACGTCGACGGCTCTTCCTGCGAAGACGGGGGGAGGAGCAAGTATCATCCTAGCAAAACCGGTGGCATCTCGAGAGATCGAGGAACTCAAAGAATACGATGCAGAATATTCCTATGCTCTGAGGTTCGGTTTTCCGGTCACCAATAATGTCGCTGAATATGAGGCAATGATCACAAGGTTAAATATGGCCCTCAAATTAGGGGTTCAAAATTTGCAAGTATTTAGTGACTCCCAGGTAGTGATCAAACAAATCAAAGGCGAATACACAGTCCGTGAGGAACACCTTCGACCATACCTCGAGAAGGTCTTGGAAATCAAAGACAAATTCAAAGAATGCTCCATCTCACACGTCCTCAGGACCAACAACAAGAGGGCCGACGCATTAAGTAAGCTCGCTTCATCCAATTTCGCTAATCTCAGTCATAAGGTTTGGGTTGAGATGCTCTCTGAACCCAGCATTCACCCTAAAGTTTCCATGGCTATCACCGAAGACGGGGAAACGTGGATGACCCCGTTCATCCGCTTCCTCGAGAATGGAACACTCCCCGATGACAAACAGGAAGCTCGGGCGTTGAAATTAAAGGCAGTTAAATACACTCTAAAGGATGGGATTCTCTACAAACACGGATATTTATTACCAATGTTACGGTGCGTCGGAGCAAATCAAGCAGCATACATCCTCGAGGAAATCCACGAGGGGTCGTGCGGAGCCCACATGGGGGCAAGGAGCTTGGCAAAAAAGGTCCTTCGAGCGGGATACTTCTGGCCCACAGTCTTTAAAGACGCTTACCACTTCGTCCAAAAGTGTGATAGATGCCAAAAGTTTTCACCAATAACTCGACAGCCACAGCATGAGATGGTAACCATACAAAGTCCTTGGCCATTTTACCAATGGGGGACTGACATCATCGGCCCCTTTCTGAAAGGGGCGGAAGGACTGCGATGGGTCATAGTAGCCGTAGATTACTTCATCAAGTGGGTAGAAGCGAAACCATTGGCCTCGATATCAGGAAGAAAAGTGTTGAATTTTTTCTGGTAGAACGTGGTTTGCCGGTTTGGGGTTCCCAAGGTGATTGTGTCGGACAACGGAACCCAATTCGAGAGCGATCCTTTCAAATCATGGTGCGCGGAAATACAGATCGAGCGTCGATTCTCCGCCGTCGCCCATCCGCAGGCAAATGGACAAGCCGAATCAATTAACAGGGCCATCTTACACGGAATAAAGACAAGACTGCATAATACAAAAGGAGCTTGGGTCGAAGAACTCTCTCACGTTTTAATGGGCTTACCGCACCACAGCTCACTCCTCGATGGAAGAAACGCCTTACAGCTTAGTCTACGGAATGGATGTCGTTCTCCCGGTTGAAATTGGTCTACCGAGTCCTCGAACAATTAACTTTGTCGAGGACATCAACAACGAGGACATCCGGACTAACCTCGACCTGCTCGAGGAACGGCGGGATGCCGTAAAAGTCGGAGAAGCTAAGTACAAGGAGATCCTCAGAAGAAATTTCAACAAGCGAGTTAAGAGCACCGACTTCGTAGTTGGGGACTTGGTGCTCAGGAAGAATGATGCCAGTCGAACAGAGGCCCCAGGGAAACTAACAGCCAATTGGGAAGGACCCTATCGAGTCATTCAAGCCTCTCCTTCGGGCAGCTACCGATTGCAGACGACTGACGACACGGGAACTGTCCTCCCACGATGGTGGAACATTCAGAATCTCCGCAGGTTCAATGTCTAGATTCCTTGCACTACATGTAACTTTGTCTGCTAAGTGGTTTAATTGCTTTCAGTCATATGTGTGTAATGCTAACCTGGGTCCTCGGGTAATTATCAATAAGAGTCATTACATACTTTTTTCAATGAATTCATTACTTGTCATATATATATATATATATATATATATATATATATTTGCGCGTGTCGACACTATCTTATGACTAGTCACCGAGATGGACACCCTCTATAAGGCCATCCTCGATGTGAGCCGTGTATTCAACATCCGGACCCCTAAGCCGAGGACTTCCCCTCGCACCCGCCATAGATCGCGGCATCAGTACGCCGAGGAATCCGTATCCGATTCCTCGATAAGGCCGCGTAATTAACAGCCGGCTAAACAAAGCGCTATATAAACATTCTCGAGTATAAATAACTGGCGCTAACACAGCTTAGCCCAAGTACAATTCCCTCGCACCAAGTGCAGGTTAAAAAAAAAGAAGAAAAAAAGAAGGAGGTATACAATGCATCTGCCTAAATCCGGAAGTCCTTCCCCTTCGGGTTAAAACGAGAAGGCTTAATAAGGCCGGACCACCCCATCGACCTAAGCTTATGGACACAGTGCCCAAGTTTATCCTTTAAATCTAGAATCTCCTAGTCTTGATCATTGATTCTAAGAAGATATTCCTCGGCAGCAGCTCGCACCTGAGCTTCGCCCTCTGGATCAAGGTCATCAAGAATGGGCAAGGAAATCTCATTGTCCACCAGTATATTCTGCAGAATGGCAGCTTGCTTCGAATAGAACTCCACCTCCTTGGTTCTTTTCTTCAGGAGGTCAATGGCGGCGATAAAACGTTCAGTCCGGATCTTTATCTGCGACTCGACCAAAGCAAGTGTGTCGAGCTTTTCGAGAAACCATGGAGAAATAACAATCTTCTCACGTCTCCTCAATTGAGAGTTTTCCGACTTTAGTTTATCCATCTCCTCGTAAATGTTCGCTTCGAGGGATAAAGAAGCATGGAAGTCCAAGTCATACTGGTGAAGCCGGCGCTTCCACTCTTCCTCTTGCTGCTTGAAGCGCTATACCAAGCGGTGATGTGTCCGTAGATTCAGCGCTTTAATAGCATCTGAAAGTTCTTTCTCGAGAGACTTCACCTTGCTAGTATTGTGGACGTCCCCGGATTTCCTCAGAATCGAGGAGATCATCGCGTACAAGGGAAACTGAGTAACCTCCTCTTCCTCGAGAATCAGTAGATGTAAATGATGAAGAAAGTACGAATCCTGGAATCGGCGACACAAATATTAAAAGTGAGCCAGCTTGATCGGCAAAAGGGTTCAAAGATTCATACAAATTTTCTAAGGTTTACAACCTTAGCCACAAAAATCCTATTACAAAGGAGAGACTCATACTTCCTTCTGGCCCTGCGACGGTGTCGGCTGGTTTTCATTGGTTTCCTCGGCAGAAGGAGGGACTGACGTTCCCTCTGGTTCGGGATTGCTTTGTCCATCGTCCTCGACTGGTCCCTCCGAAGAGTCCTCCTCCCGTTCCACCTCGACGCCGATGAAGTCGGGAGCCAACTCTGGCACGCGTACCTCTTCTCCGGCGTCATCAGGAAGCACCGTGAGGACCTCCCACTTGAAGGATGAGATCTCCGTTGAGGATTTCATCTCAGGAACAGTGCCACACAGCAGCCTAAATAGAGGAAGTTGGCCGTCGGAAAGTTGCTGCACTCCTTTCTTGAGGGCTTCGTGGAGTGTCTTCTTGGGATGCGGCCTTATAAATTGCTGAAGCCATCCAGCGTTGATGGTCTTCCCACTTTCCATCCTTTCAAGGGCAGCAACAGCCACGCCATGTCCCCCCAGAGCCTTAACCTCATTACTAATGCCCACCAGAATACTTGCCAGCCCATCCGTGGACATCATCCTCGACCAAAAATGCGTTATCCACGCCGGTAACTAGGATCGGGGAACATGAGTCTCCCTGCACTCAGACAGCTTGGCCTCAAGCTCCTTGTACATGGCCTGAACACCGGCCAGCTCCTGCTCCCTAGCCAGTCTCAGAGCCTCCTCCTCCTTTCTCGAGGCTTCACTCGACTGCCTCTCTTGTTCCAGGAACCCTCTCTCAGTCTGAAGGCTGACAATGTCCCGTTTCAACATCTTCTCACGCATGAGAATGCTAGCCATAGCTGTAGTTAGCTGCAACAAACATGAAACGTTAACAGGAGCAGCGCGAGATCTCCGAGAAGACATAACTCGAGAGGAAAATATTACCATTTTCAGCGATTCTTCCTCCGTCAAAGTTGCCGCGACCTCCTCGATAATGGGGCACTCGATCTTGTTGTCCCCAAAATGATATATGGCAGCGGCAGCAGTGTATGATGATGATCCGTCGGTGTCCTCGACATTTTTCTTCTCGAGAGAGGCTTCAATCGGCTTGAACCACTCCGGATGCCGCTCCGTCGCTGGACCTGCCTCGGGTACCAGGCTCTCGGGCATTGAAGCCTCCACCTCTTCAATAATGGGAGAGGTAGCCTTCGAGGGATCATCTCCCCTTTCCACCTCGATCGGGACTGGCTCCTCGACCTGCTTCTCTACCCCCTCGAGGGTGGGAGTCTTCTTCTTCTTAGCCTTGGCACCTGCATCGGACGCCTTCACCAGCCTTCTCAGCTTCCTCTTCTTGGTGACCTTGTTGGACGATCCCTCATCATCTGAATTTTTAATTTCAAAAATCTTGGCGTCACCAAACAACCCAATGGTATCTTTGCTTGATGACATGACCTAACAATAAAAACAAAGCACATAACAAGTCAGTACCTTTTCTCTTCTCGACGTGAACTGGCGGGACTTAGCGTTGCACTTCCGTGTAGCCCAGGATGTTCTCGACAGATTCCAAGGAATCAATGTCCACCCTATACCTCTCAATTCTGGCCTTATCATGTTTGGACCAGGCGTCTACCACATCGCCCATTTCATGAGCTTCCCGATAGTCCCAGGCCATACAAACATCGTCGGGAGCCGAAACAAACAAATAATTCGGTTTCCACGATGGGGCACCGTCGAAGAGTTCTATTATACGTTTTGCCTTTGAGGAAACGTTTGTCTCCATGTTATACCAATCCTTGTATTTGGTCGAGGGCACACAGACCTTAAAAAAGTATCTCCATACCAACAATCGAGGCGCTACCCTCTTTATTTCACAAAGCCTCACAAAACCAAGGATGGCAGTGACTAGGTTTCGAGTAAATCGAACAAGCAGGATCTTATAATACTGCACTAGCCTACCAAATAGAGGGTGAAGGGGGAACCGTAGTCCGAGGAACATCGACCTCTCGTACACAGTAATTTTCCCCTCTGGTGGATTGTTAGCCCTCTCAGTGCCTATGGGAGCTCGATATCTATGGGGAAGTTATATTTTTCAGCAATAGAATCGGCCTTTTCAACAGAGTCTATGGTCGATGCAAAATCGGAAACTGTCTGTGACGCCATACCTATCCTAGTATATGCAAGTCTAACCAGGTTCAGATAAAGCAAAATATATACACCAATGAACAATGATGAGAATGTCCGGAAGTTAGAAGACTTATGTATGAGATAGCGCTCCCTAGTTGAAGTCTGTCGGAGGGGTTTTCAAGCTCTGTTTAACGACGGTATTTGGTGACAAAGAAATCTGATGCACCAGAATAGAGTATGGAGCTTTCTGGGTTTGACGAGAGAAATATATGGCCAAAGTCCTTAGCTTTTCCCCCAGTTAAACAAATAGAAGGCGCCCTTTTTCCCACGACCCGACACCGTGGCCGAAATCCAAGGCACTCATAATTGCCCAGCCGTCGTTTGGGAAACGTGCGTGTTAGTGGGGCTTAATTTCTGTTCGGGTGGGATTCAAATAAAACGGGTCGCCTTCCCGGATCGGATCCTCACCCGCGGACAGCTACATTTGGACTGGGCTGAAACTTATTTGTTGCATATGGGCCGGGCCAGGTCAGTTTTATTTAAGTGTCAAGTCTTATTTATTTTGCATAATTAACACTTGAAAGGGGCACTTGACGAGTCCAGGTCCATCACCGTCAACGGGCCGGCCCACTACTTGGCCTTAGGGTCAAGACCGCCCCGATATGACGGTTTATTATTGTTAACCCTAGTAGGATTCCCAAGTCTATAAATAGGGACCTTTATTCCACACTAAAGGTACACAATCTTGACTATCACATCAACACAGACATGACCCTATTTTCTAACTTAAGCTTCGGAGTGTCTACCCTCGGGAGACGCCCGAGGCTCTGTTTTGCAGGAAACCCTAGTCGGAGTTTCACCCTACACCGGCGGTACAATTCCAGGTATCGTCACTCTGCTGCCTAAGATGTCACTTCACCAAAAATTTCCACTTAGTATCATTTTTTGTGCATAATCGTGTTCGATTAACGAAATAAAATAACGAAACTTTGTGAATATGAAGGAATCCAATGTTGGCAATTTGTTAGAAGATTACTTTTTAATGTGTTATACGTTAACTCCTTTAATGGCTTGTGTCTTGAATCACAAATTGCATAGAAGAGTTGAATGCAGTACTATGTTATTTTTGCACTCAAAATCGAACGATGAGACATAGAGTTACTGCACTATGAGAAAGTTTGGCATGAGAGTTAAATAACTTTGACAAGGGGCAAATACAACATTTTCAAACACTTAAAAGTTTGTTAAATCATTCATTGCGAGAAAATCAATTTTTTTTTCTTTGAAATAGTTTCTCAAATATTAAATCTATCTATTTGTTGTTTATGTTCTCTCTAATCTTTTATAGAGGAAAATTTGTTTTACATTAGAGAGACATTTCCTTATACTGAAATAATTTCTGCGAAACAATAATTCTCAACTACTCAAGCATTTCATTAATTTAGCATTTTCTAGAGCAATTCCCCACCATCCGACACCTTCCTGCAGACGGAGAGAAACATTGTACAGTCTAAATGAAGTGTAACACAGATTACATGTCAAACAATGTCCTTCTCTCACATGGGGAGATTGGGAGTGATGGTAGTCCCTGAAGTTGCTGAATGTACGATAGTGTCACGTCACTGTATTTGTTATTGCAGAGGAGGTAACTGCTGTCAGAAGCATTTATTCGCGAAATAATACGAGGAAAATGACTCTCTCTCTCTCTCTCTCTCCCAACCATTGTAGTTTTGATTTCTGGTTATTAAAATTAGTCTCTATGCAACTTGAAAATGATACGTGTCATGTTAATCAAAGAAAAATGTAAGTGGTCTTTTCTGGTCCCCAACTGAAAACTTTGTTAGAAATCAGAAATAATGAGAAAGTTAACGTTGTAATTTCGTAGCAATAACACTTTTTCCCTCGTATTACCTAAAAAAAAATAATAATAATAATGAGAAAGTTGTGTATCGATTCAATCGTTATTGTGAGATAATTACATCAAATTAAATCACGATAATATATTGTTAGACCCCAAAATGAATTTGGGTCTCTTTGACAGGCCGATTTGGCCGTCAACCGAAAAGACAGAGTTTCTTTATTATTGGTGTTCAAATCGGAGAAGAATTGTTAAGCAACGAAGAAATGCTAGATTGATTTGGTTTACTTTCTACAATTTAGAGATAATATTTAGAGTTAATTCTATTTCCTCTTTTATTGGGATTGGTTTGTAAAAGAAGCTTACTTCGGTTTGGATTAAAAAGCTTATCAGATGGGGATTGATTTATTAATTGGAATTGGTACTTGGAATGGCCTACATACATGAAGTGATTAATTTGGAGTTAAAAGTCCACTACGGCTCTTCATGCAAAAAAGGGATTTTGGATGGTAAATAATACTACTACATGTTAGGAAACAATTTGATTGGTTCATTTATGAAATAAGAGTTCGAATTTGGCCCGGTACGTTTTATAAATGTTTGAAGATTTTAGAAATATTTTAGAAGTGTTACGTATTAAATATAAATAAACTTGATCTAGTATATGTCTTGAAGTAAATGTTAGACAAAATATAAAAGCATCCTAATAAGTTTAAATATTAGTAAGATGATTTATTGATGTTCTTCGTTTGTCGTGCCAAATCAATACTTAGTTTTAGAGATTTATAATATTTTTGTAGTAAGCTTGCTCTGAAGGGTATACGTTTAATTGTTAGAATTGTTTCTTCCAAAGGTTTATAGGTAGTAAAATATCAAAAATATGATTTTGAAACTGGTTAACTGTTGAAACTGGTTGATCACAAATATGAAAATGAAAAATTAATGTAAATTTGCATAGGTTTCAAGTTATACCAAAAAAGAACTCACCTCAACATGGCAAATAAAAAAAAAGTATGTAAAGGATCCCATTAAAAATTGAGAAATTATTTTTTTCCCTCTAGGTAAAAATGATGTATAAAACCACAAATAACGTAGAAACATCATTTCTTCCCTCTCCACCTCAAATTCATAAAAGGCTTCCCCATAAATTAGTTAGAAGAAGCGACCTGAACTATTTATATGATGAGTAACTCAAAAAAGTCCAAAAACTAAAGCCAAAAAATTATATTCTTGAAAGCCCGAACACAAAAAAAAAAAGAGAAAAAAAACGCGCTTCATTTGCAAATAATAATAATAATAATTGGTCAACTGGGAGTATGAAACAAAATCAAAAGTAATTAAACAAAGAAAAAATAATGTTCATAACTGACCATATACGAAAAAAAACTGAGACTCCATAATTAAAAAAAGAAAACCATTCTAATTGAATGAAACATAAAAAAGAAATTTAAAAAAACTATACTTTGTAACAAAAACCTAATTGTTCAATTCAATCCAAACAGAACTAAAATCATACAAAAGTTCTAGGCTAACTAACCATATAAGAAATCACATCATATTACCTGGCAACGGCTACGGTAACTGTAACGGGTGGACGCATAAAAATAATAGTAATAACACTATTCTTGAACAGGAAAAATAAAAAAATAATAAAAGTCAAACAAATGATCTATGGATATAAAAACATTTAAATTTTAATATCTCTAATGGCACCACCACAACGGCCGAAGCAAGATCAATGAGAAATTTTTTTTTTCCTTTGTGTTTATATAGAGAGGTAAAGTGAACATTTTTTGAAGTCGAAATTTTATCCGATTAGGATGTAGTTATCATCACTAATGAAAAGATTGAACATACTAATAGAAAATGAGTATATTTCACCACATATTCTTAATTGATGGTTGATGAGGAATTTATTTTTTTTTTTTTATTGTGGAGAATGACTTGATTAGGGAGTCAATTGTCGTGGAGATGAGAATGAGGATTTGGGTTTTTTATGAAGCCGTGGTTTTTTTTTTTTTTGGCGAAAATAGGAGGTGGAGATGGATTTGGACTACATTTGCCTTTTAAGTCTAGGAAAGTGATGTGTAAATAAAAATTTATTTTAAAACTATGATGTGGAAATGACACATGGCAAATGGTGGTACTTTCTTTTAAGTATGGTTTTGTTTCTTATATAGTAAAAGGTAGTTGTTCATCGTTTTCTATTTTAGTGAATTCGATTCCTCCTTGTAATAACGTATAATCGATGCTTTCCATAGCTAGTCGACGCTATCTATCTCCTTTTTTTTTTTTTTCCCATTTTAATCAATTGACGGCCACCACTCTTTGGATTGTCTTACCTCTTTCTCCATATCTTTTTCTCTTTATTATTAAACCGAAATGAACCCTAAATCCTCGAGTATAGGTCTGAAGCCGGTTTTAGAACACATCCACAATCGCTTGGTTTTGTATGTTTTAGGAGATTTTCACTCCTTCTTTCTCACGCTTTAAGGTGATTTTTTCGACACAAATACATACACTTCATACCGTCAAAATTTGTTGATGATTTATCTCTCCAAAGAGACATAACAGGCTCCAATCTATATTAGTCATAAAAACAACTTCGGACACTGATACATATCCCCAAAAAAAAAAAAAAAATTGTTGTTGATCAGTGTCAATTTTGCATCTAAAGGACCTCTCTGACACATTTGTCATCCGAAAATCAAGGAGGGAAAACTATGGCGAATCATCTCAAGAACATGACGAATTACTTTGCTCTGATTAAAGGCAGTTCGATCAGGAAAGTTGAACGCGGACAATGTTGATAATAAGTTAGCCACAAAGTTGCTTTAAACACTTCCTATTTATGTTTCTAATAAACATGAATACTATAATAACTTTCACGCGAATAAAAGATGGGAAATTTTCTATAAGGAAAGTCAATGAAGAGTACTTTGGAACTTGTTGCTAATGAAAGGGGCCAAATTAGTACTTTTGGAACCCTATTAGGGGCTAATTTTGTAGTAGATTACATGACTTTCTTTGCTGTTTCTTGTCCTGTGACTTGCAACGGTTAGATGAAACATGATATAATCGGTGTTTCTTATAATTTTATTTAAAAAAAACTACTGTATTAACAATTCATTCACTACTGTAGAGTTGAGTTGACGATCAAAAACCTATGTGATCCTCAAGTCGTGCATAAAAATCGAGACCAGCTGTCAGACCCAAAGCCTAATTTGTCTGAAATGATAGCTACATCTCCCTTTTGAAAACCACTCCCAACCAACTCATTAAGAACGAACTACCCAAGAAATTTGGCAAACTCAATACAATTACCGTTACGTACGAACAGAAAAAAAAAAAAAAAAAAAAAGAAGAAGAAGAAGAAGAAGACGATTGAGAATGAGTTCCAGCTAAGGGGACCAAAGTTCAGAGAAAGATAAATCAATAACAGCGAAACAATTTGCAAATCAGATGTAAGTGTGCTGATTAACAGACTAGTCAGTAGTTTGGGAAGTTAATAGTAATACGCAGTTTCATCATGTAGGTTAATAAACTCCCTCTGTTCCATAATTATATATTGTCCAGTTTAATAGTTACTTCTAGTACAATTTGAGCTAGAAATGAGCCCAAATTAAACAATAATTATGGGACGGAGTAAATATGAACGTTTTCTACTTTCTCAGCCTAAAATTTACCTCGTGTTGGTTTAGAATGAGGACTAAACTAGGGTATTGTCAACTTAACCGATATGAGATTTCCACACTTTATCAAACCCGTTTGTGCTTAGTCTATTCCAAATTGGTTCCCCTCTTTTTTGTATATATATTGCTAAATTCTCCCTCTATCTTGAAATGATTGTTCAGTTTCAATTTTAATTTTTTCCAATACAAAATATATTAATTGTAAACTAATTAGACAATTATTTTAAAATGGTAGAAATAAGTACCGTAAAGCCTGTTGAAACTGAACGAAATTCCTACACAAATTTGTGAGAATGGTTCCCCTACCGATGTGGGTTGGAAGAATGTGGAACAAGGTTGATTAAGATATGTGGGCATTTCATCAAATATCCAATATGTGTCCTATGCATAGTGAAGAAACTTGTATTCCCATGTGTATACGACATAGGTTTGATACAACATGTTTGAAGAAAAATTATTTCATTCAGCTGTTGTATCTCTTTTTAAGTACACATTCATTATATTGGAAAATATTTTAATCCCTCTAATTTTGTAGTAACTTTTCTGATAAAATTACAATCTTGTCTTATTTATGTGTCTGACTGCACAATCCTACATGACACAGTAATTGTATAGAAGATTTTCTCATGTTTGAATATATTTTGCTGAATATAATTGATTTAGAAATATTTTCATCCAAGATTACTTACTTTTCAACTGTAATCAGTGAAAGGCAAGCAAAATTTTATCAAAGGCCAAAAATCAAAATAGAAAAGGCAACTACTTTTTTGAATTTGTACATCCACTCTTGTTTGGCAACACCAATTATAGTAAAATCTCTCTAAATTAATAGTCTTGAGCCCCCTAAAATTTATTAATTTATCGAATTATTAATTTATCGATAAATTAGTGATTATTAATTTAAGGAATTTTTCAATCTTAACAGGGGATAATCTTTGCGAAGAAGAAAAAAACAAGTCGATTATAAATATAGACTTCTAATTTTTAATACGGTATTAGGGTTCTTTTTGTGTGGCTGCAAATTTTAAATCTCCAAAAAAGAAGCACTATAGACAACAACAACTGTTCATAATTTTTTGTTACAGTATGACAAAGTGACACCGGAACTTTTGAATGCAATGAGAAAGATCAAAGATAATACTCCATAGATATAGATTTTAAGAAAAAATAAAGATCAATAAATTCATATTTTACTAAAAATTATTATTTTTATTTAAGTAATAATTAATTTATGAAATGTGAGGACCTATATTTACGTAGGGGATTCTTGAAAATTTATTATCTTATAAATTAATCGAATTTTTTTATTTTTTGTATTGGTCCTGAGTTGGGACCTGCAAAAGTTATTATTTAATGGAGATAATAAATTTATAGAGGATTAATTTAGAGAGATTTTACTCTTGTTCCTCTAAAAAGTCAAGCGAACAATTATAAACAATAAAACAAAAAGTTACTAAATAATAAACCAATAGCCATTTATGTACATCTCAATAATTAAAATATAAAATATCCAAACATTTACATTCCATTTGATTCTTTTTGTACCATCTATTTCATTGGAAAAAAATTAATTTTGGAATCCATAAGAACCGATTCGGATAAAACTATGAAGAAAAACGAATCCCTAAGTAGCAAAATGCTTAAATGAACATATGAATTGAATGTTGCTTGGTGTACTGTTGTTCGTCTAATGATGGCGTATTTATAAGTGTAGATTAATAAAGTTTTGGTGGCAAAACAGCTCAAAAATTTGGAGAGAAAGTTAGTTAGAATATTTGAATTTTAAATAAAAGATGAATATGATAATTTTTGCGTGATTTCATTAGAATTTATTATATTCCAAATTAGTTTCGAATTTCTTTTAGAAAATTTTTTTCTCATTATCCTCGGATTGCATTATTTCGGAACCATTATCGTGACATTACTTTTAAAAATTTTAAACTTTCATTATGTTAAAAATTACTTTTATTTTAGATGGTTAAGTGTTTTCATTATGACATAATCTAAATATTTGAAGAAATTATTAAAATATTTTAAGATTTGATATTTTATCTGAAATTGATAGACAAAGTTGTAAATATTGTTTTTACCATTTTTACCGGTAATTATAATAGTGATAGTGACACATATAATATTGAAAATTTTAAATAACTAATTGACCTACAACTTTTAGCTAATCTTATCGCACTAGTGCTTATCCCACACATTGCGGGGGTGGGATGTATTAGGTTTAATCAAGAATTGTGTGCTAATTTAGAATATAGTAAGCACTAGAAAATCACTTGAGTGTTGATTTTTGAAACTCACTACAAAAAAACATACTAGTCCCCACGAAAAATTAGGGTCGTGGGTAACTCGTAGGTACTTACCCATGCATTGCCTAAGAAAGTTTGACCAAAAGTCTTTCCCACGAATTTTTCACGGATTTTTCACAAGATTTCAAACGAAAGAAGATGTGGTAGGTATTCCGTTGGTAAAAGTTTCCCGTCATTAAATTCCTCACGCGTTTGCCACAATATACCTTGTGGGAAATCACACACGAGATTCGATTTGTGAGAAACTCGTAGAAAAATCAAATCACCCACGGATTACCCACAGATTATTGTTGTGAGTACTATTTCCGCATGCAATCCATGGGGTAAAGTTTCCCGCCAATAAATTCCCAACGACTTTTCCCACGAAAAAATCTGTGGATAATTACACACAAAAAAACTCTGTGGGAATCGTGGAAAACTCATATCACCCACGTATTACCCACGGATTTCTTTGGTGGGTGATATTTCCAGATTTAAACCTTTGGTGAAAGTTTCCCGCCAACAAGTTTCCTACGAAATACCCACGAAAGCCTGTGTCGGTAATTACACACGACAACCTTACAATGGGAAACTATTGGGAAATATTATCACCCACGTGTTACCCACAGTGTATTCTTGCGGGAAAAAATTCTAATGTAAACCGTGTGTAAGAGTTAAATTGTCCACGAGTTTATGTCGTGGGTGAGCCGTGGGTTAGTATATTTACCTAAGGTTTACCCACGACCGTTTTTGTGGGTAAGTATAGTTACCCACAGTTTACCCACAACCGTTTTTAAAGGTAACTTATTCGTGGGTATTTCGTGGGGAGTGCGTGGGTAAATTTAGCTACCCACGGCTTTTGTTGTGGGTAATGCGTGGGTAAAATAAATGTACAATTTTAAAATTTTATTCAAACAATTTGTATTTATGCATTTTGACATAATTATTGGTTAAATTAATATATATATATATCTGAATGTGATATCGATATATTCGTTGTATATTTTTCGTGTAGTTTATTCAAATAATGCATTTGATATTAAAGTGTATCTACTTAATTTGTACATGTATAGATAGTTGTCCAAATTGTATGTATGGTAGTAATTATTATATCGTGCATGACAATATATATATATATATATATATATATATATATACTTCATTATAAAAAGACTGTTGATACGATAGACTATATAAATCATGCATGACAATAGAATATATATTGATAATGTACTTGAAGAAAACTATTAAGACATATATTAATAAGGTTTGTGATCACATTTATGATTTAATAAGTTGTGATTATACCTAATCAGTTTAATTATTATGTAAACAATAATTTGTGAAGGTTGAAATCAATGACCGATTATGAATTTATTGTTATTAATGTTCAAAAAATGATCACATAATTGAGTTTCATTTTGATGTTCATTTGAATCAAAGTGAAACGTCATTTTTGGGACGGGGGACAAAGTGGACGTTGTGTAGATATCATAATATTTTTCTCCAATCGGAATATTATTGGAGTTAGATATGGGGCCCTGATTGATTTCCAAACCCCAATCTGAATCCAGGTCCAAAGTAGAAGGGCAACCCTAGAATCTATCCACTAGAGTTCGATATGATACCGGAGATGCACAGTTGTCACAGATCTGATACCGGGGATGCTTCCGAAAAGGGCATTGGTTGAGTGTAGTGGCGGTCACAGAGCAAACAGAGCTTCACCGAGTTAGTATGGAGTCAGATCCGAGTCAGTATATGGAAATGGCAAACACGGTGGATGGATGCAAGTCGTCGTCGAACGTGTCCTTGTCGGCAGTTTAGTCATCGGCGTCGACCTCACTGATAGAATATGTAAAATAGGAAAACCTAATTAGGGTTTTTATAATTGACGGCTAGGGTTTATGTATCCTTGTCTATATATATTGTACCATATACATATGTTAATACATAGAAAAACATTCTTTCATGGTATCAAACACCACCCGTTCCTGGACCTTTCCAACCCTTTAAGCCTTCTGCTTTTTTTTTTTTTTCGCTTCTATTCTTCCCTGGTCTCGGTCTTTCTTTTCCGACGATCAGATCGTCCTTTTCTGTGCCTTCTTTGCGTTTCTTTCCCGAGATCAATCATGGCTCGTTCCACCGATTCCTCTGTCACCACTGGTTCCGTGACTAAAACTCCTTCGTCCAATTTATCTTCTTCCAGTCTTGCCACCCCCTATCTCATCCGGCCGTACGCCTGTCCAACATTAAGAATTATGTCAATCCAGTCGTTGACTTCAGCAACTACCTTCTCTGGAAGGAGTTGTTTCTGCCTGTGTTTCGCGGTCACGGTGTGATGGACCATATCGATAGTACTTCCGTCTGTCCGCTGTCGACTCTTCCTGCTACGGAGGGATCCTCTTCCTCCGTTCCTTATCCGGCTTATCAGACATGGATTCAGCTTGATTCCATCGTCCTTTCCTGGATTCAAGCAACGGTTTCCACCGAAATCTTGCAAACAATTGTCAAACCAAACTCTAATCTCACTGCTCGCAAAGCTTGGTTAATGATTGAACAGCTTTTTCATGCTAAGCTTGGCTCCCGGCTTCTTCAATTGAAACTTCAGTTCCACAGTCAAAAGAAAGCCAATTTATCCGTTACCAAACTTAAAACTCTTGCTGACTCTTCGACGGCCATTGGTTGTTCGATTTCGGAAACCGACTTAGTTCTTCAAATCCTTGCCGGCCTTCCCTCCAAATATCAATCCGTCTCAACCACCATAAGTCACAAAGTGCCGCTGCCAACCTTTGTTGAGGCACGTTCCATGCTGTTTTTACATGAAGTACAGCTCCAAAACAATGCTCCCGCAACTTCTCCTTCCGCAGCCACCCCGGCTTTGGTTGCTGCTCCTTCCAACTACACCCCTCTGTCACCTGCTTCTACTGTCTCTCAGCCCTTCTCCAACAATCGCGCGCGTGGTCGGGGTCGTTTCCAAAATTCCCATGGTCGCGGTCGAGGACGTGGCCGAAATCAACAATACGGTCAGTATCAAACCATGGTTTATCCTCCTTATTCTAATTATCAAGCTCCCATGTTTTCTCCTAGGCCTCGTGCTGCCTCCCTTCTTGGTCGGGCGCCCTCTTATCAGACTGGTCTTCGCAACCAATTATGTTACATCAGAGTCTTCTTGGTTCTGTGATTTGTTCAAATAAGCTTCCCTTGTGTCAAGCATGTCAAGTTGGAAAGCATCATAAGCTTCCTTTTATGCCTTCTCTTTCTGTCACTTTTAATACTTTTGATATTATTCATACTGATGTATAGACTTTCCTCTGTCCTTCTTTTAGTGGTTTTAAATATTTCGTGTTATTCCTTGATGATTTTACTCATTACTTGTGGGTGTATCCTCTTAAAAATAAATTTGAAATTCCTCAAAAATTTGTTGAGTTCTATAATTTTATTCAAACTCAATTTAGTGCTTCCATAAAAGTTCTTCAATCTGATGGTACTGCTGAATATATTCGTTCTCAATTTCTTCAAACTTTTCTTAAGTCAAAGGGGGTTACTATGCGTATATCTTGTCCCTATACTCCTCAACAAAACGGCAAAGCTGAACGTATGAACCAAACCATTCTTAACATGGTTCGAAATCTTCTTCGTCAAGCTCATTTACCAAACACATTCTGGGTAGAAGCTTTAATTACTAGTGTCTACCTCATAAATCGGCTGCCCACTAAATCTAAGACTGGGGCTATCCCCTTCACTCTTCTGTTTGGCCGCCCACCTAATTATGGCAAGCTTCGGGTTTTTGGTTGCTCTTGTTTTCCAAACCTCTCCCATTTAGCATCTCATAAACTAAGCCCACGATTTGTTCCTTGTATTTTTCTTGGTTACCCTGAATCCTACAAAGGTTATCGCTGTTTTGATACAGTCTCTCAGAAAGTCTGTATCTCTCTTCATGTAATCTTTGATGAAACTTCATTTCCTTTTCCCTCGTTGTCTTTCTCGGTTCACCACATTCCTCAAACACCTCCACTATTCAAACCTCCTTCCTTTCTCATTCCAAAAACCCTCCTGCCAGTGGTTCACTCTTCTCCAAGTCAATCTGCCACTCCATCTCCGCAAACTATTTCCACACCATCCCAAAATCTCACTTCCACTCTACCTATTACTCGAGATGTGACCTCTTCCCCTTCTATCCCTCCAACTCATCCTATGGTTACCCTCACTCGGGATGGCACTTGCAAAACTAAACAGATTTTATCCCTTACTGCCACCACAGTCACTTCCCCTCTTCCCATTGAACCAAAATCTTTTACTGAAGCAAATAAACACCCTGAATGGTGTGCAGCTATGAGTGATGAATACAATGCCCTTCTTTCAAATCATACATGGGATTTAGTCCCTCCACCTATTTATGCAAATGTGATTGGTTCTAAATGGATCTTTTGCGTCAAACTTAAGTCTGATGGCTCTCTTGATCGTTGCAAAGCACGTTTGGTCGCTCAGGGTTATAATCAAAAACCCGGCATTGACTATGATCAAACGTTTAGTCCTGTGGTTAAACCAGTGACAATTCGGACTGTTTTAAGTATTGCTGCCTCTCGTAAATGGCCCGTTCATCAGTTGAATGTTAAAAATGCATTTTCGCATGGCCATCTTAATGAAATTGTCTACATAAAATAGCCTACTGGCTTTGTTCATCCGGACCTTCCTCACTATGTCTGTCGATTGAACAAGGCTCTTTATGGCTTAAAGCAAGCTCCTAGGGCTTGGTATCACCGTTTCACTACTTTTCTCCTAGCACAGGGTTTCAAAAGCAGTCGTTCTGACTCTTCTATGTTTGTTTACTCTGCGGGTTCTGACATGGCTGTTTTGTTATTATATGTGGATGACATTCTCTTAACTGCCTCCAGTGACCGTCTACTCACTTGACTTATTCAGTCTATGAAAGGTGCCTTTGCCATAACTGATCTTGGTCCCATCAGTTATTTTTTGGGGTTCTCTGTCTCTCCACAGACGAATAGCTGGTTTTTGCATCAACGAAAGTACGCTGAGTATTTGCTCTCTCGCAGTCATCTCACAGATGCTAACCCTGTTGCTACTCCCGTTGCTCCTGCATTTCAGTTCTCTTTGGACGAATCCCCACCTTTTCATAATCCCACTCTTTATCGAAGTTTGGTGGGTGCCCTCCAGTATCTCACTTTTACTCGTCCAGATATACAGTATGCGGTGAATCTTGTTTGTCAACATATGCATGATCCTCGCGAGTAACATTATCAAGCAGTCAAGCGCATTCTTCGGTATATTAAGGGCACTCTTAACTATGGTCTTCATCTTCGTGCTGGTTCTCTTGATCGTCTTGTTGCCTATTCTAATGCTGATTGGGCCGGGTGCCCTACAACCCGACGTTCTACCACCGGTTTTTGTGTTTTCTTGGGTTCTTCTTTGGTCTCTTGGTCCTCCAGAAAGCAATCTACGGTTTCACGCTCCTCCGCTGAATCTGAGTATCGTGTTGTCGCTGAGGCATTGGCTGAAACTACTTGGTTGGAACATTTACTATCTGAGCTTCACATCACACTCCCCAAATCTCCTATCATATTGTGTGATAATGTGTCTGCTACCTAACTCGCAGCCAATCCTGTCTCTCATGCCCGCACGAAGTACATTGAGCTGGATATTCATTTTGTTCGTGATCGAGTTACCGTTGGACTGCTTTCTGTTTGCCATATTCCTACACAGTCTCAGCTGGCGGATGTTTTCACTAAATCCTTAGCTAAAGAAAAATTTTATTTATTTCGCAACAATCTATGCATGATTTCTTCTCCTGCTACGATTGCGGGGATGATAGAATATGTCAAATAGGAAAACGTAATTAGGGTTTTCATAGTTGACGGCTAGGGTTGATGTATCTATGTCTATATATATTGTACCATATACATATGTTAATACATAGAAAAACATTCTTTCACTCACTACCCCTATCCGCGGCGCCGTTGCTATCCAGGCCGACATCACTACCCCCAAATGGAAAGCCACTATTAAGAATTTAATGGCTGAGAATGGATGTAAGGCTTTCGATTTGGTCCTCCACGATGGTTTTCCCAACGTTGGTGGTGCCTAGGCGAAGGAAGACTCTGGTCAGAATGCTTTGGTCATTGATTCTATTAAGCTAGCTGTCGACCTTTTGGCTCCTAAAGGAACTTTTGTCACGAAGGTAATTTCCTTTAATTGAATTGTGATGAAGTACATAACGTGTTCCGAATCATGATATGAATTCTAATTCTATTGATCCTCTAATGATGAGTTGAGATGATTCCTTGTGTTTTGTAGGTCTTTAGGTCTCAAGATTACACCGCCGTGGTTTATTGTCTCAAACAGGTTAGAACGGGAGTTCATCTTTCCTATTTTTTTGTACTTAGTTTAATTTAGTAAATAATCAGTGTTTTTAAATTCTTAAAACTTGGACTTGGCAGCTTTTCGAGAAGGTTGAGGTGGATAAGCCTCAAGCTAGTCGTTCGGCATCTGCTGAAATTTAAGTTATAAGATTCAAGTATAAAGCTCTTGCTAAGATTGATCCTCGACTTCTTGATGTAAAGCACCTGTTTGAGAGAGGCAATGAGCCACCTGAGGTAATGTCATGCTCATTGCAATTGATGATTTGCATGGGCATTGTTTTCTCATAATAAGGATGTGTTCTTTAAAGTGACTGGTTTTAGTTTTATGAAGTATTTGAGGTTACGTGTTCTTGAAGGTGTTCATGAATCCATTTTTCAAACTTTCATCTTACAAACATAACCAAAACATTTTATTTGGAAAGATGAGCGAATGAAAACCTGGAAAAAATGAAGTTTCCAATGAATTTCTTTGCAAATTTAGATGAACAGAGAATAAGTTGATTTCTTTTTAGTTTACAGTGTTGGCCTGGTCGTGTCCTTGACCATGTTTATGTGGTTATAACCCCCATTTTTAGGGGAGGGGGGGCGTTTGTATGATTTTTGGTCACAACTGTGAAATTTAACCCCCATAACCTTTGTTCCATTTTTCTTACATAAGCTTGAACTAGATGAGTTCGTACAGTTGAATTCCATTTTATTTATAATTGTCATTGAATGATTTGAGTGTTTAGTTTATTACCGTTTGTTTTATTGGGCTTTTTTTTGGCTCCTTTTTATTTTGTTCAACTACCTGATTGGAAAACTTAAGTTGTCTTAGACTTAATGACTGACTATTTTTTGTTATCTTTCCTTGTTTCTTTTGATTAGTTCTGTAGTTAATTATGGATCGTGAACACTTTGGTATGGAAGAACATGAATCTTGAAAAGGTTTTTGCTGGTGGAAAATGGCTAATTTGTGAAGTGTTAGCATGATGGTATAAATACTACTTGGTCTTGTTTTATTTAAAGCGCTCCAATTTAATCCTTGAGATCTCTAATTTGCTGAAGAATGTTATGTTTTGTACTGTTATAGAATCTTTTTCATTTTTATGATTGGATGATTCAGACTAGCTATCTTTTTTAATTCAGCAATGTATCGAGGTTGTCCGTCATCCAGTTCTTGAAAGTGATCTCTCCAAAATAGAAGGGTGCTCTAGGGGAAGCTAACAAAAACAAAGTGATGGTGATCAACAAGAAGGGTGTGCTTCTGTGCAAAGTAACCTCAATGAAGTCAGTGAAGGAACCAAATTGTTAATGGCTTCTACTTCTGATCTAAATAGTTGTTGAGTTTTTACTTTGGTTGTGCTACAATATAGTAAAGACTAAATGCGATGTTAGTTTCTTTTATGATGATCAATACGAATCTTTTACGTAATTTCAAATTTTAGAATTAGGTGTGTCATTTTTAGTTTTTTTTTTTTGTGCTAAAAATAATAGGGAATAGCAAAAAAAACAAAAAATTCAATTTTGAAATTAATTTTTTTTAAAAAAAAATAAAAAGCCTATTTTACCCACGGCATTTCCAACTATAGTTTTGTGCGTGAAATAACTAACATGTCAAATATGAAAATCGTTCTCCCATGACATTACCCACGAATATTTTGTGGGTGAACTTTCTAAAATGGCAAGTCTGAATATCGCTCTCCCATGACTTCACCCACGAAAAGAGTGGTGGGGAAATTACCTATGAAAGAAATACTTGGTGGGAGAATTATTGATAATTATAATAAAATTCATTTTATTATAATCTTCTAGTCCTAAATTGGTTATATTTTAGTGATTATTAATGGATTTTGTTATGACTTTGTTGTAAGGTACCAAAAAGTGAAAAGATGGACCATTTTGGATTTTTACGGCCCTTTTACAAAGTTTTACGGAATTAAAAGATGAAGAAAATTCCAGCTGCAACGAATACACACAAATGGGTTCCTAGAAGATTCTTTTTACCAAGTCAACCATCCAAATCTTGATCTCATATTCGGTTGTAGAGAATCATGCAAAAAAATACTGATTTAGTGGAAAACTAGGATGAGATTTGATTTGGATTTTACTCCCATTTCTTTGGGATTTTTTTTCAGCCATTATGCACTATAAATAGTGGTCTCCTCAATTGATAAAAGCACCCCCGTAGCTTGCATTTTTTGGCTGCTACTACTTTCTCCATTTTTGCTACCATTTTCATTTAGCCATTTGTTTTAATTTTTTTACACTTTTAAAGATGTTTCTAGTCACCATGAGTGGCTAGTTTTCTTCATTTAGTTCTAGGATTTTTATTCTTTTATATTATATGTGAGACTACAAGTTTCATTTTATTTTTTCTACTTTTGATTCAAGCACTTATTGATTTTGATTTATTTTATGAGAGTGGATACTTGATTAATCTGACAATTTAATCAAGTATTTTCTTCCTACTGCTACCAAATTATTTATGTTGCGTTATCGTCTTAAACATTTGGCACTAAGTAGCACATTAGCAGATTATGCATATTGGTAGTGACACGTTGAATGTGCATGATTAGTCTAACTAGGGGATCAATAGGACAAAAATCTTTTAATTGCAGTTTCTCAATTATTTTAGTTTTTTTTTTTGCTCAACTATATTTTCAAAGATTTTATTGCTATCATAATTTAATATGGAACGTTGTCATGCCCAGTTAGATTATGATAAGTTTTGATTAGGTGTTGGGCTTGGTCAAATATTTTTTTGAAAAATATGAGTTTTTTTTACGGTTATCTTACTAAACCTACGGTTGAATGCTTGAGTTGTAGAAAAATCATTTTTAGTCGATGATCTGTAATATATTTGAAAATATTCCTTGAACCAAGGTTTCCATTCTATTAATTTTTCTTAAGTTTATTTACTTTAAATTTTGTCAATTTTATTTTGAAGAAAGAAAAAAATCCCCCCCATTTTGTTGTTTTTACAAAGCCAAGTGTCAATAGTCGGCTCTCTTAGGATTCGACCTGATTCCACTGTTTCTACAATTTAATTTTAGTCTGTTTGAAATTCAGATTAATTTTTGGGGGTCTCGACAAACCCGTCAAAATTTGGCGCCGTTGCCGGGGAGCTACTTCCTTTGGCTCTTGGTTTTATTATTTTATTACTTTTTTTTCTCTTATTCCAAAACAAAAAAAAAAGTTGGTTAGGTGTAGTGTTTCTTTTTTCGTTATTAGTCATATTATTAATAAAAAAAACTTGCAATTTTTTTCTTTCTTTCTTTCTCTCATTTAAGAAATAGTTGTTTTTATTAGTTAGTAGTTTGAAAAAAGAAACAAAAGTTAGTCAGTTTTAGTGTACTAGTACTTTTTTTTTACTATTATTATTATAAAAAAAAAATTTTTTTTTTAGTTTTTATCTTGTGTTGTTATTTTCTTTTTCTCGCTAATTTTTTTTACTTCGTTCTAATTCACAGGTCACCATTTCCATTGCAGATCATCTTTGGCCCAGCAGCAGTGCATCGGTTGGCCTCCGAATTGGGATTTTGGTCTTTGAAAATTTTCTTTTGGAGTAGCCACTAACAGCTCAATCCAGGGAGCAACTTGTTTTTGGTGGAAAAGTGTCATTGTTATATTTATTCGGATTTTGATTTGTGTTCTTATTTGTGCAATTTTTTGTGTTAAATTAATAATTGCCTTATTTTGTTTTTATTTTTTATTTTTTTATTTTGTTAATCTAACTGTTGTGCTCTACTATAATTGTTTCTATAAAAAAAAAATCCCTTTTTTTTTGTGTACAATAAGTAGTCTTCTTGTGTTAGTTTATTGTGCTATTTTGCATCTCTATTCATCCGTGCAAATTATTTAATTTTGTTGGTGCATGCTAGTAACTGTAGGAATTTTATCATTTTAGATTGCTAGTTTTTGTGCATTTTTTTTTGAGCTTTCTGGTTTATGAGTAGCCGTCGTACTGGAAATAGTGAGCTTGATTATATTCCTGAAATTGAAAAAGTTGCTCGGTTTTTGAGAAAGGAAGCTAAGAAAAAGAAAACTAATTTGCATTCTAGGGTGAATTTAGATTCTCATTATTCATCAAATTCTGATAATTTTGATTCTCAGGAAGAAGAAAACATGGGTGAAAATAATAGAACTTTGAAAGAATTAACTGCACCAAATTTAAATCAACAGCCTCTATGCATTAATTTTCCAAATGTTGAAGCAGCGTTTGAGCTTAAATCTGGTCTGATACATTTACTTCCTACTTTTCGTGGTTTTGCAGGAGAAGATCCCCACAAGCATTTGAAGGAATTTCATGTAGTCTGTTCAACAATGAAACCACAGGGTGTTACTGAGGAGCAGATTAAACTAAGAGCTTTTCCTTTTTCTTTAGGTGATAAAGCGAAAGACTGGCTGTATGATCTTCCCTCAGGTTCAATCAACACATGGAACGAGATGAAGAAATTGTCCTTGGAGAAGTTTTTCCCTGCTTCACGGGCTGCAAATATAAGGAAGGATATATGCGGCATTCGACAGATGACAAGGGAGTCCCTTTATGAATATTGGGAAAGGTTTAAGAAGTTATGTGCTAGTTGCCCCCACCATCAAATTCTAGACCAGCTCTTGATCCAATACTTCTATGAAGGTCTTCTACCCATGGATAGGAGTATGATAGATGCAGCCAGTGGAGGAGTTCTTGTTTTTAAAACACCAGCAGCTGCAAAGCAACTAATTTCAAACATGGCTGAAAATTCTCAACAATTTGGATTGAGAACAGACGGAGGTGTTAAACTGACTAATGAGGTAAGTCATTCTACTCTTGTCAATCAAATTTCTGATTTAACTTCTTTGGTTCGTCAAATTGTTGTAGGACAGTTACAGTCAGCTAAGGTTTGCGGAATCTGCACCAATCCTGGGCACTCAATAGACATGTGTCCTTCTCTTCAAGAAGACCCAACTCAACAAGTTAATGCCATAGGAGGATTTCCAAATCAACCACAATGAAAATATGATCCCTACTCAAACACCTATAATCTTGGATGGAAGGATCATCCAAACTTCAGCTATGGAAATCATGGTGGTCAACAGAGATTTCCCCAAACCTGCAATAGGGCTCCACCACCTCCATCACAGTCGTCTAACTCAGGTATGTCTCTTGATGATATTGTTAAAGCTTTAGCAACTAATACTCAACAGTTTCAGTAGGAGACAAGAACAAGCATTCAGAATATGGGAAACCAAATCAGCCAACTAGCCACATCTCTGAGTAGGCTGGAGGCTCAAACATCTGGGAAATTACCTTCTCAAACAGTAGTTAACCCAAAAGAGAATGTGAGTGCAGTTACCTTAAGGAGCGGAAAGGAACTACCATCAGCACCATCTTCTCCCAAAAAGGTGGTTGAACAAAAAGACAAGGAGGAAGAAGTAGTTGAAGATTCACCACAGGTAACGTCTAAGGAAATTTCTTCTACTATTCCTAATGCAATAGTTGCACCTTTTTCCTTGCAGGTTAGAAAAATCCAAGAAGGAGGAATATGAAAAAGAGGTTCTTGAGACCTTTCGGAAAGTGGAGATCAACATTCTCTTGTTAGATGATATCAAACAAATTCCCAAATATGCAAGGTTTCTAAAAGGTTTGTGTACTCATAAAAGGAAACGAAGTGATGAGAAAATTTTGTTGGAGAAAAATGTTTCTACTGTAATAAAAAGAACTCTACCAAAAAAATGTTCGGATCCAGGTATGTTTACGATGCCTTGTACTATAGGAAATAAGAAATTTGAATATGCTATGCTAGATCTTGGAGCATCCATTAATGTTATGCCATATTCAATTTTCTGTGCTTTACATATGGGTCCATTGAAAGAAACTAGAGTTGTGATTCAATTAGCTAACCGTTCTTTGGTTTATCCCGAAGGAATTATTGAAGATGTTTTGGTACAAATTGGTGAACTAATTTTTCCTGCAGATTTTTACATTTTAAAAATGAGGGAAGATATAATATCACTAATTCAGCTCCATTAATTTTGGAAAGGTCTTTCTTAAAAACTGCAAGAACAAAAATAGATGTGGATAAGGGTACTCTTTCTGTCGAATTTGATGGAGAAGTTGTTACTTTTAATATTGATGATGCAATGAAATATCCTGAAAAGTGTCACTCTATTTTTTCTATTGACATGGTTGATTCAGTTGTGCAGGATTGTTTTGAGGAAGAAGAAATTGCAAATGAGATTTTGGAGAATTCACAACTTAATGAGAACGATGCTTTTTTCTGAAAATTACGAATTTGTTGAAAATGATTTTATTTCAGAATTAACTTCATCTCACAAAAAGTTGTTGCCCTCTATTTTGCAGGCTCCCAAATTGGAACTAAAAGAATTGCCAGATCACTTAAAGTATGTATTCTTGGGTGATGAAAATACACTACAGTCATCATTGCTAGAGGATTGACTGAAGAGCAAGAAGGAAGGCTAGTAGACATGCTTAAGGAGCACAAAACAGCAATAGGGTGGACTTTAGCAGATATCAAGGGTATTAGCCCCCCAGTTTGTATGCACTGTATCCTTTTGGAGGATGATGCTAAACCAGTGAGGGAAGCACAAAAGGAAGCTCAACCCCGCTTTGAAGGAAGTGGTAATGAAAGAAATCCTTAAATTGTTAGATGAAGGGATTATATTTCCCATCTCTGGTAGCAAATGGGTGAGTCTGATCCATCTTGTGCCAAAGAAAACAGGAATCACGGTTGTGAAAAATCAGAATAATGAGTTGGTGCAAATGAGAATGCAAAATGGGTGGCGTATGGTGATTGATTTTCGAAATCTAAATTTGGCTACGAGAAAGGATCATTTTCTTTTACCTTTTATTGATCAAATGTTAGAAAGATTAGCTGGAAAATTTTATTTTTGTTTTCTTGATGGCTTTTCAGGTTATTATCAAATTGTCATAGCTCAAGAGGATCAAGAGAAAACAACTTTTACATGCCCATTTGGTACATTTGCTTATGGAAGAATGCCTTTTGGTCTATGCAATGCCCCAGGTACATTTCAAAGATGCATGTTTAGTATTTTTTCTGAGTATATTGAGAAATGCATCGAGGTATTCATGGATGATTTCACTGTATATGGGGATTCATTTGACCAATGTTTAGTTCATTTGACTAAAATCTTAAAAAGGTGCATTGAAACTAATTTAGTCTTGAACTATGAAAAATGTCATTTTATGGTTAAAGAAGGCATTGTGTTGGGACATGTAGTTTCTTCGAAAGGCATAGAGGTTGATAAAGCTAAGGTTGATTTAATTGTGAGCTTAACTTACCCTACAAATATTATGGGAGTTCGTTCTTTTCTTGGACATGCAGGCTTTTATCGTAGGTTCATCAAAGATTTTTCAAAGATCGCATTGCCTCTGTCCAACTTGCTGCAAAAGGATGTTGTTTTTGAATTTGGAGAAGAATGTAAGGCAGCATTTGGTAAGCTCGAGGGGCTGCTAATGGTTGCACCAATTATTCAACCACCTGATTGGAACTTGCCATTCGAAATCATGTGTGATGCGAGCAATTTTGCTGTGGGAGCTGTCTTAGGCCAAAGGATTGATAAAAAGAGTCATGTTAATTACTATGCTTCTAGGACACTAAATTCTGCTCAATGCAATTATACTACAACAGAAAAGGAGCTTCTAACTATTGTTTTTGCATTAGATAAATTTAGATCATATTTGCTAGGCTCTAAAGTCATTGTTTTTTTCTGATCATGCAGCTTTAAAGTACTTGCTAGCAAAGAAAGAATCCAAACCAAGGCTGATTAGATGGATCCTACTGTTGCAGGAATTCGATCTTGAGATAAAAGATCGAAAGGGAGCCGAAAATTTAGTTGCTGACCATTTGAGTAGGTTGGTAAGGGAAGAAGAATCATTGCCTATTTCTGAATTTTTTCCTGATGAACATTTGTTTCAATTAAAAGGCTTTATTCCTTGGTATGTTGATATTGTCAATTATTTGGTGACTGGAAATTTGCCTAACTCTCTTAGTAAATCAAGTAAGGAAAAAATCAGAAGTGATGCTAAATATTGTCTGGGATGATCCTTATTTGTGGAAACTTTGTTCTGATCAAGTGATTAGAAGGTGTGTGCCTGAAAGTGAATATCTGTCCATTTTATCTTTTTGTCATAGTTATGCATGTGGTGGTCATTTTGGACCCAAAAGAACTGTTGGAAAAATTTTGGATAGTGGCTTGTATTGGAAAACCTTGTTTAAGGATGCATATTTGTTTTGTAAAAATTGTGAAAAATACCAAAAATATGGTTCTTTGTCTCGTAGAAATGAGATGCCCCAAACCCCTGTTCTTATTTGTGAAATATTTGATGTGTAGGGCATTGATTTCATGGGTCCCTTTCCTTCTTCTTGTGGTTTTCTTTATATATTGCTAGCTGTTGATTATGTATCAAAATGGGTGGAAGCAAAAGCCACCAAAACTGATGATTCTAAATGTGTAGCAAGTTTTATCAAGGCTAACATTTTCAACAGGTTTGGAATTCCTAAAGCAATCATAACTGACCAGGGGAGCCACTTTTGCAATAGAACAATTGAAGCTTTGATGAAAAAGTACGGTGTTTACCATCGTGTTGCTACTGCATACCATCCCCAAACAAATGGACAGGCTGAAGTTTCTAATAGAGAGATTAAGTCCATTTTGGAGAAAACAGTCAACCCAGGAAGAAAAGATTGGAGCCTAAGATTGGAAGATGCATTATGGGCTTACAGAACTGCATACAAAACGCCAATAGGTATGTCTCCATATAGACTTGTTTTTGGTAAATCTTGTCACTTACCAGTTGAGATTGAACATAAGGCTTACTGGGCGGTAGGACGCTGCAACATGGATTTAGAAGAAACTGGTAAGTCTAGAAAGTTGCAACTGCAGGAGCTTGAGGAGTTAAGGTTAGAGGCTTATGAGAATTTGAGAATTTACAAAGAGAAAACTAAACTGTTTCATGATAATTTAATTTTGAGAAAACAATTTGTTGTTGGTCAAAAAGTTTTATTATATAATTCTCTTTTAAAATTTATGCCTGGAAAACTCCGATCCCGTTGGATTGGTCCTTTCATTGTTACTAATGTTTTCCCCTATGGTACAGTTGAGATTAAAGCTTTAGATACTAACAAGATTTCAAGGTAAATGGCCATAGGTTGAAAATATTTCAAGAAGGTTCAAGTGTTGTCCAGGTGGAGGGGATTGACCTGCAATTCCCTAAGTATTTACCCGACTGAAAGAAAATGAGGTTGTCGAGCATAACGACATAAAACAATTGCGCTTTTGGGAGGCAACCCAAGTTTAAAGTTTCTTTCATTTTATTCAAATTTTACTTGGTTTCATTTGTTTTCAGTTTGTTTTCATTAAACAAATAAAATAAAATAAAAAAACAAAAAATTAAAAAATCAGAAAAATAATAATAACTTAAGCATTTTTTTTTTTGTTTATTTATCCTTTTTCTTTTTCAGGAGCTCATTTGCTCATCGCAACTACTCTTCATTATTCCCATCATTGGCGATTGCTTTCACATCATGAACCATGTAGCTACTTGTGGTATCAACTCCAAGTCTTCACATCTCAAAAGAAATTTTCAGGGAGCTTCCTAAATAGTTGAGTTGGTTCTTTATAAACTTGAATGATGTTTGACTAGAAAATTTGCATGTCTACGTGCTACTATGTTTTCTATTTTTTTTCTAGCTCTGCATTTTTTCTAGTTTGCACTAAAAGATGTTGTTCCAAATTCCTTGTTCACTTCTTATTGTGCAAATACATTGTCTTACATTGAGGACAATGTAAAAATTAGGTGTGGGGGAGGGTTTTATTGTTTTCATAAACCCCTGCATTGGTTTTAATGTCAAAATCCCCAATTTTTTCAAAAATTTTGGCTCTCTATATGTGCTAATTAGTCAATTTATTTCAAATAATTTAGAACCAAAACATTTTTGTGTATCCCATTGGTTTTAATGGTTAAGAATGTGCCATATTTGATGCAAATTTAACCCTTTCCGTGAGGTTCCATAGCCAAAGAGCACACTTGCTCAATTTTCGAGTGTTATCATTCATAGTATGTTACTACACTGTTTTGCTCATGTCATACATTTCAAAGCTGCATTGATGAATTTATGCAATAAATGATAAGGGAATTTAGGTTTCACCAAGTTTAGCTATTGCAAAATCATACCTTAATTGTTTACCCCTAGTAACCATTTCAAGCTGGGCCTATTTTCGAGCTCAACCAATATAATCCTGAGCCAACTTTTTATTTATCTTTTCACCTGTTATTCAAAGTATGTATGATCACTGCTTGATTTTGGTTTGTGGAAAGTGGTTGTGCGGTGGCAATAATGGTATGGTAGGTTTAGTATGATAGGATATGTGTTCTTGTTTTAAGTCCAATAATGTCTTAGTTCTGTATATCCAAAAAGTCAGGACAGTGCCAAAAAAAAATGTTATGAAAAAAAAATGAAATGAAAAAACAAAATGAAAAAAAAAAGCAATATGCTGAAAAAAAAAAAAAGAAAAGAAAAAAAGGCACTTATGTTCTGTCAAACATAAGAAAAAGAAAGAAAAAAAATAATAAATGGGGTTTGGTGTTTACAATATTTGAATATCTTTTTAGAACACCATAACTTGGTCATCAAAAGTCTTAGTGACTTATGTTTTATGTAATAGTTCTTTTAGTAGATTGGGATTTGGTTTGTAATAGTATATCAATGTTGCCATCGTATGGGTCATCTGGAATGATGGTGAGAATTGAGTATGTGGTCTACATATTGTCGGTAACTTAGCCTTCTTATCCATATTTATCCTACCCTTTGAAATTTCCTTGACCCATTACAACCCTATGAAAGACCTTTTTGATGTTGCATGATTGTTCATTTAGTGCTAAGAGGATTTGATACATGACAAACCTATAGAATGCATACTATGTTTATGATTGAGTGCTTACTTATAAATATCCTTTTCTTTTGAGTGTATTGAGTGAATCTTTGTGAGACATTAAAGTTTAGTACGTTCTGAAAATGCTATTAAAATGGGTACACATGTTTTCAAAAAGATGAGTGATGCTTTGCTTGTTTTACAAACTATTATCTCTGCTGAAATTTTCAAAATGCTGATTCGTAAAATTTTGAAAAGACTTTAGCATGCTTGAGGGCAAGCATAGTTTTGGTGTGGGGGAATTTATAATTATAATAAAATTCATTTTATTATAATCTTCTAGTCCTAAATTGGTTATATTTTAGTGATTATTAATGGATTTTGTTATGACTTTGTTGTTAGGTACCAAAAAATGAAAAGATGGACCATTTTGGATTTTTACGGCCATTTTACAAAGTTTTACGGAGTTAAAAGATGAAGAAAATTCCAGCTGCAAAGAATATACACAAATGGATTCCTAGAAGATTCTTTTTACCAAGTCAACCATCCAAATCTTGATCTCATATTCAGTTGTAGAGAATCATGTAAAAAAATACTGATTTAGTGGAAAACTAGGATGAGATTTGATTTGGATTTTACTCCCATTTCTTTGGGATTTTTTTTCAGCCATAATGCGCTATAAATAGTGGTCTCCTCAATTGATAAAAGCACCCCCATAGCTTGCATTTTTTGGATGCTACTACTGTCTCCATTTTTGCCACCATTTTCATTTAGCCTTTTGTTTTAATTTTTTTACACCTTTAAAGATGTTTCTAGTCATCATGAGTGGCTAATTTTCTTCATTTGGTTCAAGGATTTTTATTCTTTTATATTATATGTGAGACTACAAGTTTCATTTTATTTTCTTTTTAATTTTGATTCAAGTACTTATTGATTTTGATTTATTTTTATGAGAGTAGATACTTGATTAATCTGAAAATTTAATCAAGTATTTTCTTCCTACTGCTACCAAATTGTTTATGTTGTGTTATCGTCTTAAATATTTGGCACTAAGTAGTACATTAGCAGATTATGCATATTGGTAGTGACACGTTGAATGTGCATGATTAGTCTAACTAGGGGATCAATAGGACAAAAATCTTTTAATTACAGTTATCTCAATTATTTTAATTTTTTTTTTGTTCAACTACATTTTCAAAGATTTTATTGCTATCATAATTTAATATGGAACGTTATCGTGCCCAGTTAGATTATGATAAGTTTTGATTAGGTGTTGCGCTTGGTCAAATATTTTTTTGGAAAATATAAGGTTTTTTTTACAGTTATCCTATTAAACCTACGGTTGAATGCTTGAGTTGTAGAAAAATCATTTTTAGTCGATGATCTGTAATATATTTGAAAAAATATTCCTTGAACCAAGGTTTCCATTCTATTAATTTTTCTTAAGTTTATTTACTTTAAATTTTGTCAATTTTATTTTGAAGAAAGAAAAAAATCCCCCCCATTTTGTTACTTTTACAAAGCCAAGTGTCAACAGTCGGCTCTCTTGGGAGTTGACCTGATTCCACTGTTTCTACAATTTAATTTTAGTCTGTTTAGAATTCAGATTAATTTTTAGGGGTCTCGACAAACCCGTCAATTATCCACGAAGCGTTGACAGACCGTGGGAGAGCCATTACTAGGGGTGTTCACGGTTTGGCTCAAACCAATGGAACCGTCCAATCCGGTCATCGGTTTCGGATTAACGGGCGGATTATAATTATATTTTTAAACCGACGGATTGAAAAATTAAAAACCGGTCAATCCGGTCCGGATTACGATTTGGCATTGTCAAATCGTCTGTCAATCCGGACCGGACTATATATATATTATAAAACAATAATATATTGGTTTTGTATATATAGCGTCGGATAGAGACTTTTATCGAAAGTGCTAGGTTGTCTTATTGGCATTGTTGTTGTTCTCTCTACATTAGACCTTGCTAAAGGTTGTGTGTTCGAATCTCCCATGGACTATTTTTTTTTTTCCTTCCAAGAAAAGCCTCCAAAAAAAAGGCTGAAAAAGACCCAAAAAATTTCAAGAAAAGCCCCAAAAAAGGTTCAACAAGAAAAAAATGTTTAATTTTTTGCCCAAAATGAAAAAGTCTAATCAGAAGCCCAAGCCGCCAATCCGCCCAAACCAAACCGTTAAAAACGGATTGGAATAGACCGAATTATACACCAATCCGGTCCGGTTACGGATTGAAAATTTTTCAAACCGTAATGAACGGTTTGATTACGGATTGCTATCAATCTGAATCCATTCGGACCGTAAACACCCCTAGCCATTACCCACGGCCTATTCTCTTATGAGAATTTTTTTGTAGGAAAAACCGTGGGTAAGCGAGTTATCCATGGCCGCTTAGTTCATTTACCCACGACTTGCCTTTCGTGGGTACTGGCCTGTTTTTTTTGTAGTGACTAATCAATCGTGTTTAGAATATTTGGAAAGCAACCAGCCACTTTTAAAATTTACGCTGAAATATGAGGCCGTAGGCTTTTGTCAAATACTTCCGATTTCTAATAAATTAAGCACGGAAAAAGAAAAACACAAAGTGAATTACGTGAAAATCATTCTTCAAGGTCCTCTGTTTGCAGTAACTTCTGACGAAGCCACTTGCATTCTTCACCCCTAGTGCACCTATGCTGTTGGAAGAAACAAACTTCTATTCAAATGGATTTTTCAACGAAATAAAATGCTATTCTAAACCGGTAAACCGTTATGCAAATTCTGGTCTTTCTCAACCGTTTTTCTCGTTTGATTGAAAAAGAAGAAGAAGAGAAAATAATCTTGTTCCCCCTCCTCAATGAAATAGGATCATGAATTGCAATGCAAAACAACCTGAAATTATTGTTGTTTATTCATAAATTGTACAGCAAAAGGGTAACAACTTCAAGTAATTAAAAACCTGGTTCTGATCATGACTCAACTAAGGCAAATAGATTCATGTGCTAAATCATTCGGTGAATAAGTTTCACTAGAAAGGAGGAGGTAAAAAGCAAATGGGGGATCTAAAGAAACAAAATTCACCTGGAACTATTGCCTTTAAACTGAGGGACATAAGCATCAAACCTGCTTAAATCCACAATTGTTGTTGGCTGAAGTAGGAAAACCATAAAAATAAAAGTAAGATCCCGTATAGTAATTAATAAGACGAAACCATATAAACATTACATATACAGATGCATAAATTTCTTTAATGTAAATTTCTTTTACGATTTCTTTCAATCCAACACATGTCTTTTTAGATTTTTTCAAATGAATCAAAAGGCTCAATTTCTCCTGAAACTGACTAGAGGCATCACATGACATATAAACTCGTGTAACATAATACTATGTGACTGCACATCCTTGATCAAGTGCTTGAAAAATAAGGGAATACCAAAACATAAGCATGCGCTCGTCGAAATGATTTATTGTTTATGAACCCTGTTCTCTGGTTCCACATTAAGGCTTTGTTATCACCTCCAACAATTCCTGAAAGTTTCTGGCTGAACTTCCATTGGGTAATTTAACAGCATCAGTGGCCAATCCCTTGAGCAATTTGACATTCTCTTTGATTTCCTTGCCCTCCTTTTCACCATCTAAAATGAGTTTTATAGCATTGATTGTTCCATTCTTAGTGAAAACCCCATCCTTCACTCTCATTCCAATCCTCCATTTCAGCTCCACCATTGCACTATTCAAGCCGTGATCCCCGAAAAATGGCCTGCAAATCAAAGGGACACCATTTGAGATGCTCTCTAAAATGGAAATCCAGCCACCATGTGACACGAACACTCCAACTTTCCCACTAGCCAGAACTTCCATTTGTGGCGCCCATGAAACGAACTTTCCGTATCCGCTCGTCCGATCTACGAATCCAGCAGGCAAACTCTTCCTAGCATGATCCTTCAGTGACCATAGAAATGGAGTTTTGCAAGTTTCCAATGCCTCTGCTAATCCTACCATTTCATCAGGAGGTGGAATGCAAACACTTCCAAAGCCAATGTACACAACTGATGCATCATCCTGTTTTTTCAACCACTCGAGGCATTCGTCGTTGTCATAAACCCGAAAACTTGAGGTTTTCTTTGAGGCTGCTGCCATTGAAGGAGTAGGGATAATTTTCAGGACTTTTTGGAGCTTGGATTTCAGGTCTAATGTGAGGGCTGGATCTATCTCTTCAAATGAATTCACCACGACAGCTGTTGCTCTGGGCAGATTCAGGGCCATATTGTGAAGCAGAAGTGCCAATGGTGATTGTTCATTATCCAACAGAACTTCTCTGGGCATGTCATTGATGCTTAAACCTTCAAAACCCGGAATCATTTCAACTCTTTTCCCTGAAAATATCAATAATGAGAGAGAAATTATACGTGAAATGACATAAGACTAACGAAAGTATAGTGGGAAAAAAAATGTAGGCCATCGGCGCGCAACCACATATACGTAAAAGAGTATAACATTATTTCATGGGATTGTAACACCCCAATATGACTTGAAACATTTTTTTTCGCGAATCAACCCGCTCTAATACCACATAAAACCATGTCCAGTCAAAAACAATTTGGTAATGAGTGGAGAGGCTTATGGAATTCAACATTGGACAGTGGACACAACAAGGGATTAGAGCGCAATCTTCAGATACCGTTTGCGGCGACCAATCTTCGGATATCATCAGTGTAAAGATGAGCAGATAAAGAGCAAGATGCAGCAGGCCAAAAGGGTATCCATGGAACTCCAATTTTCTGTGCCAAATCAGCGGCAAACCAAAGAAAAGCATCAGTCAACAAGCAGCTTATCTTGACCCCTGTATCCTCCTCTGCTTCCTTCATAGCCTTCTCAAAATTGCCAGGAGTTGCGTTTATGAACATCCCAATTTGTTCTAGAAGTGCATTTCCTGTAAAGACATGATCTTTAGGTACGCCATCCGAAACATTGTAGGCCTTGATGTTGGTGAATTCGTCGTCGTCTTTCGCACCTGAATAGATTGGTCTGTTGGATTCTGCAGTGCCGAGGATTGAAAATTTGACATTTTCAGGTGCAGAGGCCGTGATTCTTTTCACGAGATTGAGCAGAGGAGTAGCATGTGAGCCGAAGGGAAATACAAAAACGGCAACATGCCAAGAAACCCGCATGTTTGTTTAAAAAAATTTTTGATTGTTACACTAGCTTTCTTATTCAGAAATGAGTTCTTTTAAACTCCCGCCAGTCCTATTTATAAGGTGCGAGAGTTCATGAGTGTCGGTCGAAGTTTTCTTCTCTAATAACTAATCTCATTTTGCACGCATAATCGTATTTCCATAATGAAATAACGAAGAGAAGCTTTGTGAATATTCCCTCCTCATTATAACGCATTTTGATTTATTCTAAGATTCGCCTAATAAGTTTTTCTAATTGACAAAAAACCTTTAAAATGTATGTTTTGAATTATAGGACAAATTAAAATGCCTTATATAAGAACTAGAGGGAGCATAAGGAATTCGGAGCCGGGAGAACAGGCTCCAAAGAGCTAGTTCCAATACCGAACCCATTAAGTAAGTACGAATCCACGTCAACCTAAAATCTCAAGCTAATAAGTTTTGGGAAGATACTCTTATTAACTGCTCTCTATAGCTCACATATATCAATTTGGGACAACGAACGTATTCATAAACTCAACAGCGAATCTGAAGCAATCTAACACTGAGCTTGCTACTGTACATCTTGGAATTCAGGAAGCTCATGCTGTCGCACATGCATGCAGACGAACTTGTCCAAGCTGGCTGCTAATCTTGATCCAGCTGATTCTCCCCTGCATTTTTAAACCCCGGGTGGTGCTTCTAGAAGCTGATTTGACTTGCTAAGTACTTCATTAAAACTATAAATCCATGGCTAACCTAGCGGCGTCCAAATGAAAGAAGGTCCACCAAACGTGCTTTGATTGTCTTCCGAGACTAATCCTTACTCCAGAATCCAGACAGTTTGCATTCCTTTGAATCTGCGTAGTGAATAACTCTGGTTAATTAGTTAATAGTCAGGTTAGTACACCGGATAAGTTAGAGAAGAGTATTGGTTAATTTTTGTGCATTTCGGAGTTTAGTGAGTTGGAAAATATAGTCGCAGGATGCAACCTCCATCAATGGCGTTTTCCTCCTTTTTAGCTTCAGAAACTAGTTATGGAAATCTTCCTAAATTTGGGACGGAGAGAGTATAGTTTCATCTAAATTAAGAGATGTCATTCCCTCAACTTTAATACACTGGTAGTAGTAGCCGAAGGCATTGCTGATTGAGTGCTGCATGTCACATCTCTGCATTTGTACTGGTCGAGGTAATTGATGTCACAAGCATTTACTCATGAATTCTCGAATCATCCTGCTAAAATAAAAACGAGGAAATGAGTCTCACTCTCAACCATTGTAGTTTCGGTTCCTGGTTATTTGTTTATCTGTATGCAAACTTTCAAATGATATGCTCCTTCCGTCCTGAAATTATTGTTCAGTTTGAATTTTTCATTTTCAGTACAAATTGAACTAAAAGTGAAAATCCAAACTGAATAATAGTTTTGGGAAAGAGGATAGTGAGACGTTAATCAGAAAATAATGCGAAGTGATCGTTTCCCTCTGGTCCCAAACTGAAATACTACAGTCAAAATTTGTCGCTGCCCTGCTAACTTAATTTGCACGAGGGCCAAACAAAATAACTCAACCAAATGGCGACAAACCCAAATGGCGAATCATCTCAAGGTTCCGGACACATTTATCGTTTTGGAAATCAATGAGGGCGGGCTGGCGACAAACCCTAATGGTGAACAGTCTCAAAAATCAGTTTTCCAGGATGCGGGTAGTAGATGTTTCTGGGAAATTAACTTAATTTGCCGTGTCGGCGGGCATATTTGCTAGGATTAAAGACAATCCGAAAAGTTAGATTGAGTGATTGTTAACTCCAAGCTGATAATCAAGAGGTGACCAACGTTGTAACAACATATGGCCCCTTGGAGGTAAATGACATTCGAGCTCTGATAGGTAGAGCTAATAATTGTACTACTAGGAAGGTTGAATGCAGACATTGTCCAGTGTCCACAGCCTAACTGAGACCTTTGCTTGAAACAGTCTCAATCGTGCAACGTTTCCTATGTTTCCAATACATAAGTACTACATTAAAGTATCAGCAAAAAAAGAAGGGAAATTTTCTATCTAGGGAAACTCATGGAAACACTATGACACAAAAGATCAAAACCTAAAAGGTTTGTGTTAAAAAGATCTAAGTTACCAGCAAAATAAAAATTAAAAATGAAGATCGATAGGGATTGCAAAGGAACATAGTGATCCTTAAGTAATGTATGGTCAGCATTCTGGGTTCAGAAATGAAGACAGACGATAGCACAATAAAAGGTTAAAAATGAAAAGCATTCATGTTCCAACTCTTATTCTTTTAAAAAAGCTATCGTTTGATTAAGGAATGCACCTCCTCCTTTGGTTGTAGCAATGCAATCCAATTCCTGCAATTGATTGATATAATTACAACTCTTCCGACCTCCATACCATATGACTGCAATGAGATTCCAAAAACAATAGCAAACACTGCAGCCATATAAATCGAGCTGTGTTGGTGATTTCACAGCCGAGTGATTGTGTATCCAATGTTCCTTCTATCATGGTATACATTTATCGAAGGCCTGAGAAAATGTGGAGCTTCTATTCCTCTGCCAATTTATCAAATTTCTTTGTCATGTTCTCATCCTCATCTCCTTCTCCTTCTAGAGGAGAAAAACTACTGAAATCATCATGCTGTTCAAGTTTGCTTCTGATTCAGACTAACTAGCCGTGAACCTTAATCTGTGAAAGCCCCACGTAAATAGCAATCCCCAGGGTGAAACTGATCGCTATAGTACCCAGCGTATATGCATATGCTCTCCAAAGGGAGCCACCACGTTTCAATTTGTAGTGCTCGGCCACCAATGTTGAGACAGTGCTTAGGCAGCCACAAAATCCTAGCTGCAAAGCAGCTGCTATTGTGTAAAATGTATCATTCTTGACCTGTACCCAGAAAATTCAATGTTAAGAGATTAAAGGGTGTATAAACTTGGACAAAATGTGGAATGACAGGAAGTCATCCAATTATCATGTGTAAAGACCAGTAAAGCAGGTTGATTGAAAGATGGAGCTCATTTCCAAGAAAGCTTACTTCCTTCTTTAGTGCTGCTAGAGCAGCCATTATTGAGGCAGCAGAAACATTTGCCACAAGTGTCCCAAAAGGAACCCATTTTAACCAGGCTTTTTCACCTATGCCGTCATGGTCATTCCAAACACAAGCCAAGAAATACCTAGTCCAAACACCAAACGGTACCACAATGCATGCCAACAACAGTTTAACATCATAATCAGCATGATTGAACTCTCTTATTCCAAGAGTTGTGCAAGTTCCCAAAACTATAATGAATACAACGACCAGAAGAAGAGTAGCAGTCAAATAGTTGTAGTTTTGCAAATCACATCCACCCTCATGGCTGAAAATTTTAAGCTTAGAGCACCTTTTCTTTCCTTTCCACTTTTCAGCAGTTTCAATACCTCTCTCAATCATGGCCTCAACAAGAACTACACCTGTTTTGATATAAATTTAGACAAAAGGTTAGCACAAAATCGGGCCTGTTTTAATATAAATTTAGACAAAACGTTAGCACTAAAATCGGGAAAAACTTCGTTCCCCTTCTAATTCAACAAGGCCAGGAAAAAAAACAAACCACTAGCGTTACAAATCCAAAGCAAATGGCATACCTAAGAAAATGATGCCTACTGAAGTTACCCACTGGTGTTCAATAGTAAGTTCAACTAACTTCTGGTTCCAACCACTAAACGTAGTCAAGCTTCCAAGGAAACCAGTTGTCAGACCAACAGCCAAATTGTCTGAAATGCTAGCTATATCTCCTTTGAAAACCACTCCCAACCAACCCATTAAGAACGAACCTACCTAAAGATTGGCAAACAGAACACAATTATCGCTATGTACTAACAGGAAAAACAGATTGAGAACAAGATTTAGAAAAGGGAACCAGTTTACAGAAAAATAAATAAAAAGTGAACCAATTTGCATAATGAATTGCATTTCGGAGGTATAAAGAATAAGTTTCCAAATAAACAGACCACAACCCTTGCGCTCAATAGTTGGAAGTTAATAGTAGCATGTAATAAATTCTGTGGGTTAATAATAAGAAACTTCCTAGCCTAACTTTAATGTGTCAATTCAGAAGAGGACTAAGCTAGAGTAATGTAAACCTCGACCAATATGGCTGTGCTTCTCATACTTCATTAACCTGCTAAGGTAAGAATATAAAATTCCTATCAACAAAGAGTCTTTGTAACTGCATTTTCAAGTGCTTCTGCATAGACCACCATCAATGCACTTTCAACTAAAAGCAAAAAGCAATAGTCAATCGGGCTACTACCTGCACCTCAGAAAAACACGGTGCCGTTTCCCAGTAAATTACTCTGCAGATTACAGTCGAATTTTTAAGAATAATTTTTAACCTATGATATGGCTCATGAGAAACTCATTAATGTGTTTCTCCTATCAATGGGTTGACATTATGCAATAACAATAGCAAATGAGTTTTGAGAATATTTTCAATTAACCAAACTCCGAAGAACTGGATACACGCGCGGGGAGAGAGAGAGAGAGACCGACCATGTTTGGAAGGAGATCATAATACAAGGGGCTGTCATCCCTTGTAAAACTAAGAACTTCAGGTCCAAATAGTTTGTCAAGGTAATACCTCAATATCATCTGCAAAATAGAAATCGATTAAGACTAGACATACTTAGGAGCAATTTCTGTACACAGACTTATTTTCAGCCAACAGCAGCATAAGGGATTGTGAGTAGTCGAGAGCACATGTGTGGTTTCCTGATGATTCAAAGCAAATTTTGACGCTAAAGTTGAAGACTGAATGATCTAGCTCGTCAAAAAAAATTATTTGTACACTTTACTTATAGCTAGCCCTGACATGGAAGGCTTAGCAAGCTCCATTCCTCGACGCCCTTTGGCAGCATTGTGACTACCGTACCCAAAAACTCCTAACTTTCGTCTGTGGTGGTACGAAGCTAAAAGATCTATAACTTTAATTTCTGTCACAAAACAAATATTCTACATCAAGTTTTACACAAAATGGGACTATGAATTATGACTAGGACTAATTCTTTTTCCTAAGTTCTATTAAACTACAATGTCTAACTGCTCATCAGATGATCCAACATACACATGCCTTACTAAGATCAAGGAAATCCAAGATGCAACAACAATATACACTAATGTCTATAATAACAGGAAGGGTAGCCTGAACATTAGCAACCAAATGAGGTGCCAAAAGATCAAATTACACAGGAGACAGAAAGTATAAAGAATTTGAATTACAGCAGTTTGAACTAAAATCAACTACCTAAAACTCTGTCAAATTAGAATAGTTGCCATGAGTATTACTTTTTAGCAATGATATTTGAGTTTATATCAAATACACACAAATACTCACACACACAGAGACAATGAAAAGAAGTTACATCAAACTGGCCAAGCAAACTGTAAAACTTATCATGCACATCAAGCGCAGCATTTTTCCTCATGCCAACAAGCATTTGTTTGCAAAACGGGATTTATCGCACATGAGTTTGGCAATTTACAACATAATCTTTTCCAGCAGTTGGAACATCAAGAAATTTTTATTATCGAAGTATACTACAGAGAAGCCTGAAGATCAAGAAATTTTAGATATCACACTGACCAACAAAAGAAGCATGAATTTACATCTTTGCGCATAGCAAAATCACAGGTAAAAATGTAGCAGTGTCAAACCACAAACAGGCAATCAACATAGAGCATAAGGAGTAGACAAAGTGATTTACCCCTGGTATTCCAAATAATGCTAGTGAAACAAGGCATGAAAGACAGTTCAGTATCCACAGAATTCTCTTATTTTCCTGCAAGAAAATCATGTAAAATAGAATAAATTCTTACCTTAATCTCACACTCAAACTTCCAAGTAAGAGAACTATAATGCAGAAATTATATTTTCTAGAAATATATATATATATATATATAAGAAATTGACCTTCTTCTGCTCTATTTGCAGACTTTCAAAGTTGGTCATCCTCTCACTGTCCATAACCATTCTCTTCAGTTACTGGAGGTCCAATTACGTTTCAGAAACGTCTGTGAACAAATGAAACAAAATGACAACACATAAAACATATTCTACAGGCACGTTTTGCGCTAAGCAAAAGAACTACGATACTGTTGGCTATTAAACATATTAGACCCCCGCCACCCTGAAGCTGTAAAATAACTGTTGGCTATTAAACATATTAGACCCCAACCACCCTGAAGCTGTAAAAGATGGTTTCAACAGAATGTCAATTCATCATTATATATATATATATATATATATATATATTTTTCTCAGCTTATTCGCATTTTTTGTGATCTATGTTTAAGTTCGGGACAGCAACATTACCCTGCAAAAGCCAACAATGTTTTGATGCACTCCCACCTTGGAAATCAGGCAACTTCTCTATGTTCAAAAAGTTCCTATGACGGAAAGGTTTTGGTGGGAGTAGTTTAATCAAGTAAGATAGATCTTTAGCAATAAAAATCCTTTAAAAACAGCAGAAAGTAGTAATTTTTTTGAAGGAAATTCAGAGTGTAACAGTTCCAGCCCACCAGATACTAATGCTAAATTATTATGAAGAAAAGTGTTGTGGTCAAATAATGACATCTAAAGACACACCAAAGTTGAAAGCTGCAGAATATAATATTCTAGTATCTAGGATTGGATCATGTGGGATTAATCTTTTTCACCGTTCACATCCAAAATTAACAGCACCAATATAGCCTGACCGAATCATGAAAAATCAAATCGAAAAAAGACAAGAAAAATGTGGCAAAGAATTTACAAATTCGTCCATGAAAAGAAAGCCAAAAGAAGAAGACAACGTTCGTCATCGATACACATAAACAAAGGAACCAAGAAACACCCTGATCGAGATGAGAATTCTAACTTACGCGACAGACTGAGGAGGTTGGTCAATGCAAGTTCAAACTACCGGCGGCAGAAATACGGGTGGCGCCGGTAGGCGGTGGCGGCGAGCTGATTGACGGTGGCTTTCCCAAAATGCCAATGGACACGGCGAAGGAATGACGTAGCCACCGTCCATCTATATAACACATTCAACGTCTTTCAGAATTTTCTCTCAATTGACTTTCAAGATGACAAGAAGGCTCTGTAACTGTAGTAGTTTTGGTCCTTTTCTCTCCTTCATTGAGATCACGACAGTGCCTTCTTCATAAAATCGTAATTTCTTTTCTTCAGCCCTCTTAGATATAATTAATTAATACCTCGTGTTTTCTATTCAAAAAGTTTTGTGAAAGGCAGAGCTGAGAGATTTTATTTTTTTATTTTTTTGCATTTTTCTGTATTGTTTTTTTTTTAAATTAAAAAAAAATAAAATAAAAGAAAATTGTAAGGTAGTACTAGTTCTTTTGTTTCTTTATTCTAGAATTCTTCTTTTTTTTTTCCCTTTTGGTTATACGATTAATATTTTTATATTTTCATGATACTCCAACTTGTCCTAATTATAAGAAATTTTGATATCCTAAATTCAACTTAGACCTTAAAAATATTTTTTAATAATTAAGAGAACATAATGAATATAAAAATATATTTTTAAAGTTTTTTTTTTTCAATTGACAAAACATACTAAATAGAACTTTAAGACAAATTAAAATGTCTTATAACAAAAACTGAATGAGTATAGTATAACAGGATAGTGACAGCCGTTGATCCTACGTTGCAGCAACAATTTTATTTCTAACCAGCTGATAAAAAATGTTAGATAATCACCGTCCATAACTTATACTTAATCTAAACAATCTATTTTCTACACATCTAACACCTTTGTCCAACTTACAAGCTTCCCGTGAACACCCAAAGCAATATAAATTTTGATTATAATTTTAGTCCTCCACGTTATTCAGTTTCAACATTCAATTCTTACCGGTATATATAATGGTTTAAGTTCTAAGAATGCACGTAGTTACTATGTACAAGTTCCTAAGCATACATGATCTTGCAACACTTCCAAAATGGTGAAAAGTAGCACTTCCAATAAGTCTTCTTTCTACACTATGGTAATGTGCCTAAAAAGTTACAAGTTAGAAATCATTAATCTTTCATATCATATAACATTATCAAGTTCATTCTAGCATTTCTTAATTTCTAATAACAACTTCAACCTAATGCTGAATTATGAAACATCCCTACTTGTTACTATATCTAAAAGCGTCTTGAAATTTTCACTTGAGCTCCCATTCTCATCAACAGCTTTCATGGCATTTTCTTTGAGCTCATTGAGTTTGCACCTCATCTTATTGCTCCCATTTTCACTTGAATAAACCAAATCTAAAGCATTCACCATCCCCTTTTTTGTGAACACACCGCCTTCAATTCCCACACCAATTTGCCATACATCTTCAATCACTCTCCTATTCAACTTTTGGTCCCCAAAGAAAGGCCTACAAATCATGGGCACCCCACAGGCTACACCCTCCATCACTGAGCTCCAACCACAATGAGTCACAAACACCCCAATTGAAGAATGTGCCAAAACATTCAATTGAGGAGTCCATGGAACAACTTTCCCAATGCCATTAGTCCTTTCAAGAAAGCCATCTAACAAGGGATTTTTAGGGTCATTCCTAAATGACCAAAGATATGGAATTTGCTTCTCTTCTATTGCTTCTGCTAGTGCTAATAGCTCATCAGGTGGAGGTCTTAGGAAGGTGCCAAAGCTGATGTACGCGACGGACGCAGTTTCGCGGCTATCTAACCACGACAAGCATCCAAGTTCATCTTCTAATTTTTGGGAAGGTAAAACCAGAGGACCAATTGTGAGAACCTTTTCCAACTTGGATCTCAGGTCATTTACTACGGTCGTGTCCATTCCTTCGAAAGAATTGATAACAACTGCCGTAGCTCGAGGAATCGCTTGGATCATGTTGTACAGCATTTTAGGGAATGGTTTGTCCAAATGTCCTTCTAAAAGCTCATAAGGCAAATCACTAACATGGATTGCCTCCATTCCTGGAAGAAAATCAAGGGCCATGTCTTGATCACTTTGTCCTCCTTCACCTCCTGCAAAATCAATCACTAATCAAATCAAATCGCCAAAATAACTGATATCATGTTAATGACATTTTTATTGTTTCAATACCAAAAGAAAGATTCTTGTCCTGTTTCTTAAATTTCATGCAACATTGGAGCAATGCAATTCATGTTAGTCTAATTACCAGCTGAGGCCAAAGCTCTGTTGATCTCATCGGTATAAATATGCACCGACAGCGAGCGAGGTCCGGCAGTCCAAAATGCCAACCAAGGGATACCCAATTCATGAGCAAAATCAGCTGAAAATCCCAAAAAAGCATCCACCAAAAGGCAGCTTATCTTCAATCCGGTCTCCTCTTCAACCTCAGCGATGCGTTTCTTGAAATTATCCGGCGTCGCATCAAGGAAAAAACCAATGGGTTCCAAGGGATTACCGGTAAAAACACAACCCTCTGGAGTTCCATCGTCTACGTCGTATGATTTGAAGTTGTTATGTCCTTGTAATAACTTGAACCTAGAACAGAGTTTCTGATTGGATACATTGGTGCTGAAGAATGAAAATTTCACATTGGGTGAAGCTGGTGCTAATTTCTCCACAAGATGGAGTAGTACGGATGGGTGTGATGCAAATGGGAAGGCTAATACAGCAACATGACTTCCCATTTTTTTGCTGGAATTTTATTGCCTGAAGATTCAGATTCTACTTGTTCATAAAGATAATAATAATCACATTGATTTTTCCTCCTTTTTTTTCTCCTATTTTTTTTGGGTGGTGCAAGAGTGTGGGTGTGTGTGTGTTTGTGTGTGTTAGTTGTGCAAAAAAGCTCCATTGATTTAGCAGAGTAAGCGAAATACAAGGTAGCTATTTGGACCAATTCTTTCTTCATTCTCATGTTCAACATTTTCTTTTGCATCCAGGAGTGAAATTTTTGGAAGGAAAAAAGCCACTTTATATACCCTAAGAATGGGGTGTCTCCAAATTATGTACCATAAGAATTGGTCTCACCAAATCATGTACTCTATGTTTGATTTTTGTTGTTTTAAGTACTTTTAAGGGCAAAATGGGAAATTAATAAAATTTTGTCCTAAACTATTATGCTTTTGCCCCCAATCTTCTAGAAAAAAAAAAAACAAATTGCACCATAAATTTTATTAATTTTACCCAAAATTTATTTTTCACTTAGATTTCAACAAATTGCGCCGAGATTTTGGGTCAAAAATTTCCCACGATTTCCAGTGTTTATTACTTTGACGTACATATTTGTTTTATTTTTGTGATTTTTTCTTTATTATAAGTTTAGTTTATATTTTTATTTGTCATTTTGCATAATTATTTTAAAAAATATTTTTTATTCATTTCTTTTTTGTACTTTTTGTTTAAATTCTTTGCACTTTGATGCAATTCAAGTAACACAAAAAAAATTTTATTTTACGCGAATTTTAGGCGAATTAAACCAAAATCTTAAAAAAAAAAATGTGTTCCTAGAAATGCAACAAAGTGCTAAGTACCTGAACAAAAGTAAAAAAACGAAGGACTAAAAATATTTTTTAAATAATCATGGGAAGCGAAAAATAAAAATATAATTAAACTTATAATAACAAAACTCACTAAATTAAAATAAATATGTACGTCAAAAATAATAAATACTGGAAGTCATAGAAAATTTTTGACAAAAAATTTAGGTGTAATTTGCTGAAATCTGGATGAAAGATAAGTTTTTATAAAATTAATAGAATTTATGGTGTAATTTGCTCTTTTTCAAAAGTTTTGGAGCGAAAAATGTAGTAGTTTACGACAAAATTTTATAATTTTCCTTTTTGCCCTTTTAAAAAGTACCTAAAAACAATAAACTTCAAACATAGGGTACGTAATTTGGTGAGACCAATTGTTCGAGTACATGATCTGGAGACCTCTTATTCTTAGAATATATAAAGTGGAATGTGATACAATGAATTCGGATCTCAATCAACCGTATGATATTGTGAAATCGTTTGTTACCAAGGTCTTTTCATTGCCGTGGATCTCTATTTTTGTTTTAGTTATCTTTTTAGTCTTGAGCGTCATGATACCTTATACATGATGATTGCAAATTTCCGGGGCCAAAAACGAAAGTAGTAATTATATAGATTTGAATTATGGCATCAGAGTAAAACATAAGGTTATATCCATTTGATAGAAAATGAACCACGATCCTTCACCCTTGTTCGTAAAATTGACAAACACAAATTTACAAAATGCAAAAAAATGCCGGCATTACTACATCCTCAACAGCATCGACTCTGTTTCAGTAAGGGTTTTGGAGTTTCCGATTAATTATTGCAACAACACTATCCGCATTTTCTTATTCTCTGGGGAGAAACAAATGCGATTATTCAGCTGGAAAGGAAGAAGTAAATTTAACATATGTAAGATATTGTGTATCAAGTTGCTTATATATATCGATAATAAAAAAGTCATAGGCTTATGGACATTATATTAATCTGAAAAGATTATTTGGGGTCGAAGTAATCCTAATCTTTCTAAATCAAAAGAGAAAATCGATTAGGTGATTAGCGCAATATTCCCATTTGAGCGATGATCAAATGAAAACCCTGCTAGGTTCAATGTACAAGAAAAAAAAAAATTACAACCGGTACCGTAGAGTGAAGATTTGAGTTTTATGGTTAACATAATCAAGAGATATAAGGTGCTTATCCGCCCCAAAATTATTGTCGAGTTTGAGTATTCATTTTTAGTACAAATTGAACTAAAAATGAAATTTCAAACTGAACAATAATTTGAGACAGAGGGAGTAGCTTTGTAGAGCACAAAATAATTATTATGGGACTAAGAAAGTATCATTAGTACTATCTTGTCCAAATTTCTTATCATTGGCAAAAATCTTCTAAATGTGTGAAAATTTTAAGCACTTAATATAGATTTCGTAAAGTTAGAAATTTGGACAAGGATGGTACTAATAAATAACAATACTTCCGCAGTCCCATCCAAAAAATTATACTTCAATATTATGTCATTACATGTCAAAGGCAAAAATGTTTGAAATGCTAATTAATTATACTTATTTTTCTCTCTCTCATTTTAAGACGAAATAAGCACTACTAATAATTTTTCTGTTTCTCTTTGTCAGCTGTTCAATTTCAGTGGAAACTTCAAATTGAAGTTTAAAGTTGTTCCGTCAGGGAAGTGCTAACCAGCACGATTTGAGAACGCGTTTTGCTACCTAAAATTCTGCTTATACATATATCGAATTGAGCAATTAATTTATTGAGGTTAAGATACGGTATAATGAAGAATGTACAGTACTTAGCTATTATAAAAAGCCTTTCATTGAATTTCGTACATTATATGATTGGGGAATTCTGATTGTTTGGTAGAAACTGGAATATTTTACTATCCGATATAGTATATTTTATCAAAATTCAAATCTTCATCCCAAACTTTATTCTTGGTTAAACTAACCACTTCCAATTTTGACTTTTTTTTTTGTTTTTTCCCCCTCAATCCATGCTGCGAAATTCCGGAAGAACAACTATGATTTAGAATTGTACGAACCACCACAAGTGTTTACAAATTACAACCTTAGTAGGAGTCGAAAAACGGAGATCAAACCATGACTGAAATACGATGATGCCAGTATTTATTTCATTATACTAAAAAATAAAAATTAAAATCAGTAATGAAGTAAATTAAATCAGTAAATCAAGTATCCATATGAAAAATCAAGTCAAATTATAAATGTCGCCTACTTAATGATTTTCTCATGATTAACATGAAAAAAAAAAAATCTATTCCTTAAACTATGCAGAATATTGATTTTTTATTTGTTATTTTCTTTTGGTTTGCTTTTAACATGACCATTTATTTGTGGAAAAACAAACATCGTCTTCGAGAAGAACATGTCACTTTCAACCTATTTAAAAAAATGAAAAAAAAAAATTAGTGGTTGAGAAGTCAGATTTCATTCTGTTATTCTGAGCTTGTCGAGGGGAATTACGATTTCGTCCGCTAATTCAGGTTGAAGTCATTACCGTCGATCTCGGCGGTTCTATAGACGGCGGCGATATTAAAATTTTCATTCCATTCAGTGCATTCACCAACAAAAAAAACATAGATTAATTCGTAATTTTTTATTAGTAGCACAGATTAAAATTTAATGTAGGTTTATTATGTATTCGTTAGCAACCAAACAATGTTATAACTTATACCATCTGCGAAATTCTTGTTTGGACATCAACTCATTTTACATTTTCACTCATTTTACCTCTTAAACACAAAATCTAATGGAAAAGAAAACATCATCCAAACAACTTTCTGATTTACATTTTAAATTCCAACTTGAAACACTTTTTGTTAGTGTAATGACCATTTTAGAACTACAAATAGTTCAGTGACAAATTTGGCAGAATTCCGTTGAGTGATTGTTTTTTGAAAAGTTCTTTTTTGCAGTGACTATAATTGACAGTATTTAATTGTTTAGTGATGACTCATAATTGATATTTCAAAATGTAGTTCAAAATACTTTTTTTTAAAACCAACATCCAAACTACTTTTTGCTTAAAATACCATCCAAACAACATTTTTATTTCCCATTTAGTTTTCAATTTAAAACACTCTCCACTTTTAAATAGTAAAATGAAATGTAAGTTGACGTCCAAACAATATAATTTCTTCTAACAACCTTGAAGATTGAAAATTAGCCTTTGAAAGCATCCCAATTCGTGTTCTACTTTTCCTTTTCTGTTTTTCTTTTCTTTCTTTTGAAATCTGTTCAAGTTCGGTAAAGTGATTCGTTAATGGTTTTTTTTTTAAAGAAAAGATAAATTATTAATGTTGAATTTCTTTTCTTTTTCTTTTTTTCTTATGTACATACAATCATGTCAGGCACTAGTAAAGAGAACAGTTATTATTATCGACGATTATTATCTTGTTATACGAAAGGGGGGAAATTTTTTATACAAACCAAAAGGATATATTAAATTAACAGCACCAAATTTCATAGAATCAAAACCAGAGAATTATAAATTGTGAGAGATGTATGTGTTAGGTTCGTGAACTTGCCTTCCTGTGTCAGCATCGCCGAAATTGACTTTCTCATCGAAGTTTTTGTTATTGTGACAAATAATTAACCTTATGGAAATGTTGCTAAAATTGACTATTGATTACTCCTTCTGTCCCAAAATTATTGTCCAATTTAAGATTTCACTTTTAATATAATTTTAACTAGAAATAAAAATTCAAACTGGACAATAATTATGGGACGGGGGGAGTATTTGTTTTTGATAGTTATAAGATTGGTGTCCGGCCGTTGCACCTTTTCAGGTCAAATCACCGACAACCTGCAAACAAACACGAGCTTTTTGAGATATAAGCACTATGCAGAATTGCGGATAGTTCAATCAGTGCAATATACAGTTCTGTGATAACATTATCAAACGACGTCAAGTAAGCGTTCATGAGGTTATGAAAAATCAGCTCTATAAACTAATCTCTCTTGTAGTGGCATAATTAACGCCATTGTCACCATCTCTTGATTCTCTTCATTAAAATGAAGCATTTGGTATAAAATCCATTCGGGAAAGGGGGAAAAAATTATCGTAAAAGAAAAGAGAGAAATCCAATAAAAGTAAGTTTATTATCAATAAGTTTCGATCAAGGACTCGATTCAAACCACGGTGAATTCTAAAAACTCTTAAGAAAATATTTCCTCAATGTAGAAAAATAATTTACTATATCAAAAGAGAATTTTTTTTTTTTTCTTAGTGACATGCAAACCACAGTAAGAGTTAACCACTATTAACAAATGTGAAGTTACAAGTTCGGGTGCGAAATCGTGAGAATTCATGTATAGATAATAAGTCTTCTAGTGGTGTTAACGAGTAGTGGTAGAGTCACACGTCACTCTTGTTAGAATGAAGAATTGAATTCATTATTTCATCTTGAAAGTAGGAGTGATTTTACCATTACACTAACATTTTATTGGGACAATCAGGAAATCGAAAAAGAAACATGATCATAATAAAGAAACAACCAACCAAGTATGTGAGAGAAATATTTTCTTGCAGAAGTAATGTGATCGAGACTCAACATTCTCCATATGGTCCGTCCTAAAAACACTCCTATCTCAATCGGACAGAAGAATATTACTCCTCTTTGCCTTGTGGGATGTTTGCTTTTTGCCATCTTTTCGAACAAAAAACCCATGTGGGTGTGGAATTGTAAGATGTTTTTTTTCTACGTCTTAAGCTACCAAATTCTTGCAAAAGAGGGAATAAAAAGAAGAAATAAAAAGGATAACTTTAGTGCGGCTGAGGTTTTTCAACTCCATGTGGAGCTTCTTCTTGATAAGAAGATATGCATATATTTTTTGAAAACGAGATGCATATATAATATATCAATTTAATCATAAAAACTAAAATGAACTTCTATTTTTTACTTGCAATTTAATTTGGAAAAATTGGGAGGCTGAAACTCGGAAAGACGAACCGAAACATCTAGTGGTTGAGAGCGAAATGAAAATAAGTTATAAAAATGTACTCTTTCTGTTCCAAAATTATTGTCCGGCCAGTTTAGATTCATTTTTAGTTTAATTGATATGAAAATTAAAAATCGAAACAGGACAATAATTTCAGGGCGAAGGGAGCATATGAAAGCAAAACAAGTGTCATACTGTTAGCTAAAACCAGTTTGATTACTAGCAAGTCACAATTAAAATTGAAATATGAGAAACGCTTATACCTCTTCATGATAAGTTATATTACTTCACAGTTTTCTGACAGAATTGACTTCTTTTTTTGAAACAAGAATAAAAGGAAGAAGATGTTCCTAACAATATATTCGATCTAACAGCAGCTCTAAAATAAAACTTGACTCTCATTTAATGAATTCAAAACCAAGAAACCCAAAAAAAAAGTAAGTAGGGGAGAAAGAATATATTATCTTAATTTAGTCAAAAGCAGAATTTTTTTAAAACAATTCATAACATAATATTTAAACAAATGTATACTATATATTAATTGAACTTTTTGAAGACTAGAAAAAATTAAACAAATGTGCTGGTAATCATTATCGAACATGGGTGCCACCCACCCATAAACCTCTCCAAAATGGCAAAATCCACCCACTATAAATAAACCCGAATTTACACCAAATGCCTTCCACTCCAACTCCAAACTAAATTCCCTCAACTACTATAACAGTACAAATTAACTCCACTATTTGTTTCTTTTTTTTCCTCGCCGGATGACCACCGCCGCCGCCGCCGTCATCATCACATTTCTACTCGTAATCGCCACCAATGCCGCGGAAGCGTACGTGACCCGGAAAGAGTACAACAAAATGGTGAACCAATTCTTATCAGCTCAGAACGCGGCCCGAAAGGCACTGGGAATGAGGCCGTTAATCTGGGACACCCGGCTGGCCCGGTACGCGGAAGGGTACGCCAACCAACGCCGGTTCGACTGCCAGCTGAAGCACTCGGACGGGCCGTACGGGGAGAACATCTTCTGGGGCAGCGGAACCGGGTGGAGCCCGGCTCAGGCGGCGGTGGCGTGGGTGACGGAGCGCAAGTGGTACAATTATTTGTCCAATTCATGTGCTTGGGGACAACAATGTGGGCATTATACCCAGATCGTGTGGAAAGACACCCGCAGAATCGGTTGCGCCCGGGTTAATTGTTTCGGTGGCAGAGGCGTTTTCATGACTTGCAATTATGATCCTCCCGGAAATTACATCGGAGAAAGGCCTTACTAGATTTTTTTTTTTCCCTTCTTCCTAACATTTTTTGTTTTGTTTTTTTTTTTTTGGGGGAAGGACGTGAAGTATATATATTAGTATTAAAGTATTGAAAGGCCGGTGGAATTTTATTTTTTTTTTTGAAAAAAGTGATGATATATATAAGAAATATTGTTTATATTTTGTTCTTGGAGTTTGTGTTCTTAATTTAGATGGATGGGAAGTGATATCATGTGTAATATGGAAAATTTTTCTTTGTCTCGATGATAATAAAACATGGAATATTGTAAACCTTTGTGACATTTTGAACTTGGTTTTTTAGGAGTATGCAATATGCATCATGTGGCATTAATTGGGGTTTTCCGTTTTTGTATAGTTTTCTGGTCAACTAAAATAACTGAACCCAATGGGTTGGTTGGGTTTTTATTTCCAAGGTACGACATGGAAAACTCTCAATGTGAGTTAATACTTTTGATGTTTTATGTCATAAAATGATGGCTCAGTTTTTAATACAACAAAATGTGTAGTAATATGATTTCTAATTTTTCAGTTAAATTTAAAGAAGTAAGTAATGTCTCTGTTTGGACTGTACGCAATGTACTCTCAAATCAGTCAGTACTCCTTTGGTCCGGAAACAAAGTGCAAATATGCAAATTGTAGCAAATATTATTTTAGAAAAACAGAAGAATTACTGTATTTTAGGGTTTTGTATTCTAAAAAACCTCCAAACGCGCATTTAGAGAGCAAATTTAACAAATATTGATCTTGAACTCGCTACAACCAAGACTGGACTCAGCGACTAACCAGCCAGATTGCGGCTAAACTCATAGAACTGTCTTTTGTTTTCTACAGTATCCTAAAACAATGTCATCGTGGCTCTCGTGAATGCGGATGATAATTTATTTAGGTCTCTTATTTCTTTCTTTTAGCCAGAAGTCTCATTTTTATGTTTGACTTTTTTTTTTGTAAAATTATGTTTGAGTATGGTGGTGGAATATTGAGGAGTTTGGTGGTTAATTTCTAGCTAGATTAATGGTAGATTGCTTTTGTTTTTGTGGAAAGGTTCAGTGGTACAGCTGGAGATGTTGAATTTGGGGGCATTAGGCATCTCTTTGTAAAGCTAAAATAATGACAAATGAGAACAACCAAAGGGTAAGCGAATGAGTTATATACTCACAAGTTAGGAACTTTCTTTTAATATAGATCACAGATTCGGTTCTGTACTTATAATTCCGACTAATTGAGATTTGAGTCGAGTAAATCTCTTTTGAGAAGTAAACTCTTTAAATAAATATTTTTATCATTTCTAAGCTCAAAAATTGTGGTTAAACGAACAAGAGCTTGTTGGTTAAAAATTCACATATAATGACAAAACTCACAAGTATACAATTTATAATTAGTTAATTTATCCAATTCCAGATTCCTTATATGCAGAGTTGATTCCCTATTCGAGGTAATTAATGAATGACGCATCCCAAATGACAAACATTTATTCCTTAAAGAAACAATTGTTTTTATATGTCAATCTGAAACAAAACATGTCAAAAACTTTATAGCATGCTTTATTCCGAAACTCCCAGGAGTGATATCAGTACAGTGTATCACGACAAGAACTCGTGTATTCGCCTTAGCAAGAAAAGTACAAATGTACCAACTGTCTTTGTTCCTTGTGTTCTTCTTCTTCTTATTTTTTTTAATCAATTGATTGGGGACCGAAATCACAGGTGCTAATTGGTTAGGTTAGATGCTCTCCATTTTTCTTTCTTTTTTACAAAACTTCTAGAAAGAAAAAACCCCTTTTATATATATATATATATATATATATATATACACACACACACACACGAAGGAAGCATAAAACTTAGTTACAAAACATCCTAAGAATGGGGGGATGACTGGTTCCTATCTATTATTAAAAGATCAGCTATATTCGACGGGGGTGATGACAAAATTTGTAACCCCGTCAGACAAGAGAAGCCTAGCTTAGCTAATGAATCTGCCGCCTCATTTGATGTTCTACTAATGAGGCTAAAATTCACTATCCATTACTTATCAAGTAGGACCGAAATGTGTCTCAAAACGTTGCCAAATGGGACCAAATTATCAATGGATCTGAGAGAGTTTAGGGCTTCGGCAGAATCCATCTCCAAAATAATTCTCCTAAAGCCAAGATCCCATGCAACTCGGAGTCCAAAAAGAGCCCCCCCAATATTCGGCTTCTAGGGAGTTCCTAAATTAACTGTGTAACCTGTGATCCACAGGCCTTCGTGGTTTCTTAGGAGACCCCCAATAGCTGCTTGTTTGGCAGCAATACTTGCTGCACCATCTGAGTTTATTTTGATCCATTGATATGGCAGTGGTTGCCATGGCCGGGGCAATTCCAATAGCTTCCCGGCTTGTTGTTTTGGGGCAAAAATCATGTTTGATCTGGTTACTTCTCTGATAAGGGAATGCGTGGATCCTTTGAGTTCAGCCAGAGAGGTAGTCGATGATCCAAAAGTCTCCTCATTTCTGGTTTTCCATAGCTTCCAAACAGCCATTCCAAACCAGATCTTCCATTCATGTGTGTCCTGTAAAAAGGAGGATTTTAGGTTAGCTAAGATCCAGTCTGGCCAAGAATTGTTATGCCAAAAGTTGCTACCCAAACTGGGACAGCAGCTTTTCCACAATTCTTTAGCCCTGTTACAGTCACGAAATAAGTAATAAAAGGTTTCTAATCCGCCACAATAGAGGCAGCTTCCGTCGTCAGATATGTGGCGGCGGAGTCTTTCCGAGTTTGTCATCAAGGCTTCCCTATAGAGCAGCTACAGGAACGTCCTGATCCTTTCGGGGCCAGGCCATTTCCATATGTGGTTCCAGTGTGGTTGTTCTATGTGGCCTCTAGTTCCTGCAAAAATAGAATGAGAAGATGAAGTAGAAAATTTTCCATTTTTTGTCCATTTCCAAGCTGGCTTATCCTTCCCAACTACAGCAGTTGGAGGGGGGATAGCCTTAATAATTTCTAGGATATCAGGTGGTAGGGACTGCCGGAGTTCACCCCAAGCCCAATTTCCTTGATTATCAATGAAGCTACTGAGTGTTTTGTCTCACCGTCTGATATGGCTCTATCCAACGAATCAATTCAACTTTATTCTTTTTTTTCTTATACAATTCTTACAAGTACTTAGACCATTACATGGCTGAGTCTAAAGGAGAGGAACCTACTACTAGCCTAGTCTAATGGGAGACGACTCCATGCCTGCAACGCCTTTTTTCGCACGTCCATCGGGTGATTGAACTAACTGTATCTTGCAAAGAAAGACAACATTTTGCTGTTGTGGGATTTCGAATCAGAGATTTCCGAGTTGGATGCCAAGTCCTTTACCACTTCAGCGATCCCCTGTTAACATTTAACTTCATTTGGTTAAATTACGTCAAAGATTATACTTTTTTCATACTGAAAGTTAAACCCAAATTGAACGATTCATTTTGAGATGAAAAAATATATTAAATTTATGATAACAACATAACCTGCATATTTTTCAAATTTGTAGGACTTATATGTTTCGATATAAAGACTATTTTCGACACGACTCACGATTCATTGATCCATTGATTTATTGATATTTTATTTTATTCCTAAACAAATTGTGAAATGAAATCCCATGTACCAATTTTAGCGACAAGTTATCATCATCTAACAGTGACAACATCATTGAAGTACAATATATGCGATTATTTGACACGTGAAATTTTATCTGAGAATAAGTTGAGGCGATAAAAAGCATAAAGTTAGTCAATACTGTATGTTGTTGAAGTGTAGGGGTTTAGCTAGTGATAATTAATTGACCTAATCACCTCTAGTGCGGATACAAATAAGTCACAAGAAACTGTTCATTTGTCATTCTTCATATTATGACCTTCCCCCGTAATAGTTCAACAAAGTGAAGTATCAAAATATGCATAAATTTTTTATCTACTCTATAAATATTTCTCCTTGGCGCACATTCAAAATAAGTTTGCAGTTGAGATTATTCGCATATTTGACACAAAGGTTCTAGGTTTATTTCCTCCATCCACAAAAGATTGTCTAATTTTGTATATTTTTTTAACAAACCAAAAGAAGAAATTTAGTTGGTAGTAGACAATTAATGTCCTCCCATATGTCCAAAGTCTAATATTCAATTTGATCATTTGACTACTGTTCAGTTTTGGTCTGTTTCTCATAGATAGGAAATGGATGCCCAGTACTTTTTGTTTTGGGCCACTAATTGAACAAGCCCATGCAGATAGAATATTGAAAAAAAAAAAAACCCAAAAAACTATGGAGGAAAAAGCGAAAAGCAGTCTTTCTACCCTTCTAGTTTTAAGTAATTTTTTTTTCTTTACATTAAAGGACATATTTTTTAGATGATACTCTTCTCCTCACAGAAAAATAGTGCACATCATAATTTAAGTAGAAAAAGTTATAATATGAACTTTTTTTTTAAGGTATGTGGAGTATTAAGAATAATATTTTAAGCTCAACTTCTTCTTCCCTGGAAACAGGGGCGGAGCTACATACAAAGGAAGTAGGGCAATTGCGTCAGTTGAAAATTTTTTTTTTTGCTATTAACCCCTTGAAATTTTAAAATTTTCCTTAAAAAAAATCAATTTTTGTCCCAACTGAATTGAAAATATTAAGGACAAAATATTAGATTAGAAATTTGAAAAATTTTGCCCCACCATATGTAGGGGGCTTGGCTCCATCCCTGCCTGGAAATATTAACTTTGTTATGCTCTCCCCAAGTATGATGCATAAAGGAACTATACATGTTGGTGAAAAAAAACTGTATGTCCAACAGCATGATAAGAATATCGTGGCAGATGCTTTGCAAAATTCGAATTTTCATGTTCAGTAAAAAAAAAAAAACATATTTTGTCTTTGTCTCTATTCAAAATTAATTAGCAACCTAAAAGTAGATAGGTCATGCTCATTCCAAATACCATGGGAAGTTGTCGAACTCATTGGTAGTCCAAAAATAATTAAAACATGCTTATCTTTGTCAATAAACCGTCACGATTCCTAGTTTATTCAGAAAATATATCTATTTCCTTACCCATGAAAATCATATATTCACAATTACAACGTCTACTCGGACAAACTCTCTAATTTCATGTTTCTTTTTTGGTATAAAACCGGAGACATCTCTACAATAACCAGGCAAATTGCTAAAACTATTCACTCCGAATCTAATAAGATTTATAAAATTAAATTATACTACAGTATTAAATAAGATTGGAGGGAGTCGATAACCACGTTATCATACCACAAGCAAATCAAATTCTCTATCTTGTATCTGGGCATATGGCTACCATTTCCTTCTGCTGAAGGAGGTGGCTGTAATGAAAACCCCCGAAAACAGTTATAAACTTATAATTCCGCAAAATCGAAATATCAGCCTCAAGTGTCACTTCTCACTCTCAGAGAAACAACATCAACCCTGCAAAAATTCTGATCATGTGAGCCAACAAAAAAAAATCTTTAATGTAGCAATCAAAGATGCCACGCGGTTCTTTCTAAGATGGTTTGTGGCATTCCACGTTGTCCCAATCCGGAATACGAACAAACAATAAGATGGTTCACGGGTTAAACATAGCACACCCTGCTAGTGTTAGCCCTTTTATGGGTTCTACTTCTATCCTCCTTCACGGGAGCTCAAATCATTCTGAGCCACAATATTTGTCAATTACTCAATTTTGATAATACTCCATAAAAGGGTTAATAATTTTCTTGTCGAACGCCATCGAATTTGCGCAATAATTGGCATGATTTGCCACCCTACATAACATGCTTCTGCTGCAAAACGGTTATCCTCTGGCTTGAATTATCAAGCTAGCTAGAAGTTGATTTGAGCAGAAGGGTTCCGTTTCAAATAATTTTGAGGTGAAAATAGTTTATTTATAAAATGTGTGTGCACAAAACAGATGTATTACCTCTTTGAGATGTAAATTGCAGAAGCAAAGGAAGATAATAACTCTTGTCACCTAAAATCCTAATCGATAGACACATATTGTGTGACTTGTTGTGCACTTGTGATTATATTATGTGCATTAGTGAAAATAAGATGGGTAGAAATATTACTTTCTCTGTGTTCGATAAAAATAATACACATTATAATCTTATTAATCAGGGGCGGAACTCTTTAGGGGCTCAGGGCCGGCCGGAGAGTCCCTTAGGATTAGTCACAGTTAACCTTATGTTATATACGTTCGACTATCTATTTTGATCATGGCTATGTAGTTAGCCCCTCCAAATCCGAGTAGCTGGTTCCGCCACTGTTATTAACTGCATTATTTTGGTTTGCATCTTAATTAAGTCACGTTGGATAAGATCCAAATTGTTCTAATAAGGACAATGATTTGGTCTGGATTAATTATTGAAACCTTTACTAAGATCCAGATCTAATAAGAACAGTGATAGGCTGGATATGTAGGTTGAAAACGTGCATGATTCCTCATGAAGCAATCAAACCACATCTTCATTTCCTCCATATAATCCCTCTATATATATAAGAAATCATGTCTACGTTATATAACATTATTAAATACACCTCCATTCTACAGAAAAACCAAAAATGAGGCCACAAATTCAGCTTCTACTCTTCATTCTACTCACAACCCTCCTTTTCCACTCCTCGGAAACTTCGCAACCACCTCGGAAAACCCGGCTAGAAAAGCCGGTCGTAATTCCCGACAACCAGACAATCTACGAAACCTCAAAAAGCCTATGTTGGAACTGCGTAGGAGAAGCATTCCAGTTCTTGTTCGCGCACAACTTAGTACGAGCATCGAAGTGGGAGCTGCCGCTGACGTGGGATTCCCAGCTCGAGAACTACGCGAAATGGTGGGCGGGACAAAGGAGGGCGGATTGCGCGGTGATGCATTCCTTCCCGGAGTACGATTTCAAGCTCGGGGAGAACATATACTGGGGAAGCGGGTCGACTTGGTCGCCGACCGACGCCGTCAAAGCTTGGGCTGCCGAGGAGAAGTACTATAATTACAGGTCGAATTCTTGTGCCGACGGACAACTCTGCGGGCATTATACGCAGATTGTTTGGAAGAGTACGAGGAGAGTTGGGTGTGCTCGTGTAGTTTGTGACAGTGGCGATGTTTTTATGACTTGTAATTATTTCCCACCTGGGAATTACGTCGGTGAGCGACCATATTGAATAAAATTGTATTGTTTTTAGTAATACGGTACAATTTATAGTGTGAATTATTTTTACAAGATACATGAGTAATATTCATTGAACTTTTAGCTCTATATGGTGGTATTTGACGGTTACTCAACGTTGTGGAGGTTAAAATGAAAATAAGATCTACTAATAATAATATACCTTCGGATATTTATTATAAGACATTTCAATTTATCTTACATTTCATATAATATGTCTTTTTTGATTGAAAAATTGTTAAAAATACATTTTTACAGTTACTTTGTTATCCTAATTATTAAGTAATATTTTGAAATTTTTTTTATCAATTGAAAAACATATTAGGTGTAATTTAGGACAAATTTAAATGTCTTATAATAACGATCGCATGGAGTATATTTTAAGAAAGTATTAAACCAACTTAATAATTCGTTGCAGCGTACTGTATTAATGTAGTGTACATTGAGGTCATAATAAGCTGCATGTGTAAAAAGAGTTTGTTGGAATGGTTAAAAATTTATATGGAAAGAGTTTATTATCACGATTTGTCCATCCTTATTTTGTATATTAAATGATGTCTTGTGCGCATGTATTTCTATATAATTTGTTGGAGTAAACTGACTGAAATACTCAGTTGATTGAATAACATCTATTTCAAGTTTATGAATTTTCCAATCAAGACAAATGTGATTTAGTGATTATTGTGTCAAAACCGTGCTTCTTCTATATCCAGTTTGAATAGTAATACACTTTTGGGTTTGCTTTTGATCAACTCGGCAAATGAAAACATTTATTTAGCCGGTTGCTCACCCTGGTTGGGCTCTTGCTCCAGCGCCGGATTTAATTTTTCAATTATTATTGTTATTATTTTTAAAAATTTGCATAAATATTTCTATTTTTTTATAAGATGTTTAATTATATTTTTTTGTTTATGGAGTTGTTTAATTTGTTAGAACTTAGGGTTAGGGTATTATTTAATGTTTTATGAATTTTTTTTTTATTTTTAAATTGGATGGCCCTAATGATAATCGAACCCTCAACCTCCTAGTAATAATTATCTCCCATCCTAATCTCCTAATCGCCCCACCCAGCCCTCGCACCCCCTAATGTTTATGAGTTATTTTTAACTAGTTTATAAGTTGTTCAAGTAGTTAGTTATTATTTATTAATTAGTTGAAGGTTTGAGAGAATTTGTTTTGCATCCGTACCTGTTTATTACTCATTTTTCCAGTCCAAATTAGAGATTTTTTTTTTTTTTTTGAAAGTGTTAAAAATATGAAAGCAGCAAAATAGTCATGCTTGACAATAAAGAGCTTTTTAATGGTAAAGAACAACTCGCTTACATAATCCATTCATTAATTCTAACTAGAGGTGTTCATTGTTTGGATCAAACCGGTAGAACCGTTCAAACCGGTCATTGGCTCAGATTGATGGCAGTTTATAAGTGAATTTTTAAATTGATGGATTTGAAAATTGAAAATCGTTCTTAACGGTCCGGATTGCGGTTTACCATTAAAACCGTTTGTCAAACTGGAGCGGACCGTATATATATTAAATTATAATATTATTATTTTACTTATATATATATATATATATCAACGAATGACAACTTATATTACGAATGTTAAGTAGTAATCGTGATAATTATTTTTTCACTATTTCAATTCTAACCAAAGATAATGTGTTCAAATCCCAAACAACTCATTTTATTTTGTAATTATTTTTTTTTTCCAATCAAAACCCTACGTATGAAAGAGCTCCAAAAAAGGCTAGAAAAAAAGCCATAAAAAGCCCAATAAATGAGCCAGAAAAAGGCCAATAACCAAAACGCTCAATTTATGGCCCAAAATGAATAATGTCACAATTAGAGGCCCAAACCGTCAAACCGCCCAAATCAAACCGTTCAATACAGTTTGAATTGGTCCGGTTTTAACTTCAATACGGTCCGGTTACGATTTTCATAATTTAAAAACCGTAAATCATAATTTAGTTACGTGTTGATAGTAATCCACCAATCTGATCCATGAACACCCTTAATTCTAACTACAAGAACTCCCATCCTCTTAAAACTCATCCCTTAATGCAAAAATGACTCATGTAGCCCCAAAAAAGAGTTTGTGTACTTTGGATGGAAAGGGGAAGTCCACCAAATTGGTTTAAAGCTTTGACATTCCGAACAGAGTAATGTTTGAAATTAACCTGTGACACATGTACCACAAATTCAAGACGAAATTGCTTGACCCGTTGACCGTATTCTCATAACCTGAACTGTAGTGCAAATACGTGTTAATGTGCGGGATATAAATATAATTAATTGAACGAGAATACCTGTGATTACAAAACGGTAATAAACTAATAAAATTTTCTTCACATTTGTGTGTTTATGAATATATCTTCCATTTCAAATTTGGGTTTTTTTTCTTTCCCCTATGCTCCAATTATTTGTTAGGTTTGACCGGTCAAAACACCTAATTGTCACTCAATAAAATTAAATTTGAAAAAACCAAATCAATCATCCACTGGAGCAATAATTGTACCCAACTATTTTTTAGGGTCTCAACATATATATTAGTCAAAAGCCACGATTAAATTAACTCTAAATTAAACAATAAGAAGATGTAAACCTTTTACTAGTTTTTTTGCTTCATTCTTTAATCCTTCCTCCTTCACACGCTAGAACTGGTCAATAATGGGGAAAAAAAAACAATGGTAATTCGTCCCGCAGACATAACTCGAGCAAGAACATATTAATACAGTTTATTTTTTATTTTTTATTTTTATTTGGGCCGTCGATTTTGAGGTGACTGGAACTGGAAATGAACAAAGTTATATTGAACCCAACTGCCAAGAAAAAGCATCACAGACAGCGTCACTGATGATTTTGCAATTCATACAGTTTTATTTTTTAAGGTTACTGAGAAGCCACACATGAGAGATTCTTTCATCCATAGATAAAAACCGTTAAAAATCTGAACTGGGTTCATTTCATTTGTGTTTACATGTTTCCAATTACAGAAAGAATGTCAGAGCAACAAAAAAAAAATAATAAAAAAAAATCAGTACAACTGATTTGATGATACTTGTACATCATCATCTCTGTTGATTCTCTCCCATTTTTATTGTAATTCCCTTTTTAACTTTTAAAAACTCCAAAAGTCTTTCCCTTTTTGAGTTTATATTTCCCCACACTCTAAAACCTGCTTTTTTTTAGTGTCTAATTTATGTCACTTTGCCACCAATTCACGCATGATCACCGTTGCAAAGATACCCCTTTATCCCCCAAATGAAATCCCCAAAACCCTTTTGAATCCTAGAGTTCGTGGTGGTGGTGCTGTTGTGTGTTTTAATTTGGGATTTAATTCAAAACCCAAGAAAAAAGAAGGGTTCTTTGGGCTGATTGGGTTGGATTATGAGATTGATGGGATGGAGTTGTGGAGGAAATTAAGTAGGAGTTGTATTCCTGGTAGTCCAAAGAAGGGGCAGAAAGTGGAAGTGGAATCTGATAATGGAGGTGAGGATTTCTTTGATGCAGCCACCGCTGAGGCCAAAGTGCAGCCTCAACACTTGGTTGTCATGGTCAATGGTCTTGCTGGAAGGTAAAGTTCGCAACTTTCATCATTTGTGGTTTCTTCTCCATTCCTATTGTTCTTTATTTTTACTATTTGTATGTCTCTGCTTGAGGGAAAGAGTTTGATTTTTTGGAAAATCAGGAGTTAGACATTATTTGGCGTTTTATGTGGCTAAAAGTAGGTAGGGACTGGTATCAGACTTGCATAACAGGGATAATTGGGAACCTCTTATAAAGTACGAAGAATTTTGTTGTATTCACCCTGGTGAACAATAACAATTTGCCGGTTAGTGTTATGTGATTGCTCGTGTCTGTATCCTTACAAAAAGCTCCACATTCAAATATGTCCTGAGTAGAAATCTTGAGTAAATTGGGACATTGAATTTGTCACTGGAGTTTGATCTAATATGGCTGTATGGAGATTTTGAATGCTCTCAGAACATTTGATGCCCTGTGCCATATTGAGCCTTTTAAGTTGGGATATGTAGTCTTTGTCACTATTTATTGATAAGAAACATTTGACATCGAACATAGTTTTGCTGTTTTGAGACTTCAAGTGTACTATGTGAATAGAACATTACATATTAAGTGGATTTGATGATTATCCTTGTGAGTTTCATCCATTATCCATGAACTGAATTATTTCCTGAGGTGACTGACGCATTCTTGCATGATGTCTGGATGCACTGTTACTTGCATGTGCGTAAATCATATTACTGATCTTCAATTGTTCTCCCTATTCTTATGCAAATTCTGGTGCTTTATTTCAGTACTGCAGATTGGACATATGCTGCTGAGCAGTTTGTGAAAAGGCTTCCTGATAAAGTTATTGTTCATCGTGGGTTGACCCTTCAGATTACATCTTTTGTGAATTGTCCTCATCTGAGTATTATTTTTACTTCATGATTGTGCTTTTATATTTCTGATAGAACTTTTGAAGTATTTAGGAGATCTTTGTTATTTCATTCAGTTTGCTGCAAATTGTTTCTTGCTGTCCGCAGTATAATGATTCATTTTTTGTATTTCTAAGGTGGCTTCTGTATTATTTGCCTAATGGTTTTGGATTTGCATGGTATCGTCTGGTCATCTCATCTTTTTGGCTTAAAACCTTAAACTATTCACGAGTAAAGTTTGCTGGTATGTGAAAATTTTTTTCTTGTTCAGTTTGATAGTTCCTTTCATGTAGAGTTCTTCACTAGATGCTACGAGAGATGCTTTGTAAGAATATGACCTTGATCAATGATTGAAAGAATCTCTAATGTTCCGGATACCTTGAAGAACTAAATCTGATTCTTGTTGCAGGTAGTGAACGTAATACTTCAAAGCTGACGTTTGATGGGGTTGATTTGATGGGTGAAAGGCTAGCTGAAGAGGTACTTTGCTAATAGCATTTCCCTGAGCCTCTTGTTTCTACGTGACTCCACTAAAAATCAGTCCATTTGTGAAATATCCATATTTGCGTATCATTTCTTGGCATTTACACAGCTCTGTCTCTTATAGTGCAGGTGGTTAATGTTGTGAAACATTGGCCTGGTTTACACAAGATATCTTTTGTTGCCCACTCACTGGGTGGCCTTATTGCGAGATATGCTATTGGAAGACTCTATGAACTTTCTACTGAAAAGGAAACAGCCAACCAAACTGACTCCTCAGGTGGGGAAGGAAATGATTCTGGAGAGTACCTCGAGAAGCATCATGAGGCAAAGATTGCCGGGCTCGAACCAATGAATTTCATAACTCTGGCAACTCCACATCTAGGTTCAATAGGACATAAACAGGTAATTTTTGTTCTTTGTTCTTATTCTTAGATTTTTACTCATGTTAAATGTATTGACATTTTCATTTTGTTCTGTCGGAAACTCTTGTGATGGGTTTTTTCTATTTTAATTGCACTCAGCTTGATAGGCTTGAAATTATGCGTTAAAGTGTCTAAGTTCCTTCCATTAATGCAAAATTTTGAATATGATCATCTCAATAGGGTTTTTCTGGTCAAGACTCGACCTTTGAGACTAATCTCATATTACAATCTATTTATTTGGGCTTTCTCCTGATTTTTTTTTATTTGTTTATTGTGCCGCTACTTCCTTAGCTACCACTGCTTTGTGGTCTCCCTTTCTTAGAGAAAAGTGCACCTCAAACTGCTCACTGGATTGCTGGGAGATCTGGGAAGCATTTGTTCCTCACTGATGACGACAGTGGAAAACCTCCTCTGCTTCTGCGGATGGTTAACGATTCAGAGGATCTCAAATTCATGTATGTACTTTGTCAATGTAAATTGTCCTTTAAGTAAATATGAATAACAAAAAGTCTGGTTCTCAAATAAATATGAATAATTGGAAGTTTGTCTGGCTTATTAACCTTGTCACTCACACAGGTCAGCTTTACGCTCTTTCAAGCGTCGTGTGGCGTATGCAAATGCAAATTATGACCGTATCCTTTTTTGTGATAATGCTAAGTTTGCAACTCAAACTATTTAAGATAAATAATGTATTCATGAAAGATTTCAAGCTGTTATTCTTACATTAGTTATTTAGATATTGTTGGCTGGAGAACGTCATCAATTCGCCGCCAGAGTGAACTTCCAAAGGTGATTATGTCATTATTTTGGTCGATTAGAATAGGTGACATACTTTTACTAAATTCGTATGATTCACATCTAATAACTGCAACCGGTTTTGTGCAGTCCAAACTGCTGGTGAGGGATGAGAAGTACCCTCACATTATACATGTTGATGAAGGAAAAGCTGAAGGCAATAGCAGCAAAACACTCTCCGATGTTAAAGCAGAGATGATTGACTTTGAAGGTAGCGTGATTGTCTCAAGTTGATATTATATTTTATTTGTCAGTACCTTCTAAATTACGGTGGTGTCTTTATTCCAGTTTTACAGCTCCTGTTTTGAAGGGAGGAAAATGAATAATCCTTTGAAAGACTGTTTTCGGGATTTTTTTTTTTCCCGGTCTCTCTTGAGGGCTACCTTTGTTGACTTGGGTAGGTGACTTTTCAATAGAATCTTAGGGTGAGAGATTAAGGGCCTGTGGACAATTCTTTTTCTAGATCAAGAAGGGAAGCTAGGATAGGAGCAAACCATTTCCCATACTTGTTCATAAAAGGGACGAGGGAAGCAATGAGGGAAACATATCTTTGGGTTTTTTTGGATTAAATTGGATGAAAGGAGTTTCAGTGTTGGTCTCTCTTGGCTTCTGAATGATATCTTTTATTGAAATAGTGATTATTAGTATGCGTAAATTTAATTTGACATAATTATCGTGATCTGATGAAAGCTTTTTGTTTTAATATGTGCAGAGGAGATGATTAGAGGTCTTAGTCAAGTACCTTGGGAACGGATTGATGTTAGCTTTCAGAAAAGCAAACAACGATATGTCGCGCACAACACAATCCAGGCAAGACTTAAATCTTAAATCTTTGGCAATAGTAGTTTTCTCATTGAAGTATCGTCAGACTCTTTTTGTACCTGCATCACATACTTTGCAACCTGCTGTTGGCAGAATGTTGCTGGCGTCGGTTTAAATTCCAATAGAAGGTTTATCTTTTAAAAAAACTTCGATGTGTTAAGAGAAGGGTTATGCATTTTATATTTTCTTTTTTCTTTTCTTTGTCACGCATACTTATCTTATTATGCATAGTCTACAAGTAAAAGTTAGGGTATGTGGAAAGAGACGAAAAAAAATAGCTTGTGATTTCTTTTTGGGTGTAAAAAATGGCTTACCTCTTTTGTTGTTGTTCGTTCAATTTCAATTTTCAAACCTAAATTCTTCTTTCGCAGTCCCTACATGAAATTGGATTGTTTCCTTTGTTTCTATTTGTCTTTTTAAACTAGAGAATTATGTCTCTTAGTTGGCTTATGCCTTATGGCCAAGTCTATTTTAATTAGGTTTCCACTACATGGTTAATCTTTCAAAATCTCATGTTTGATTGCATAAGTTGAAGTTATCATTTCCTGTCTAATCATTAGCTCAGTTATCGCAGTCATATGTTTAACAGCTTTCATTTGTTTAGATCAATCAAATTGTAAACATTGTGGGTTAGATGCAATATTTGTCTTTGGCATGTCACGGTTAAGCACTTGGCATCAGGCGCAAGTGCTGTTATTTAAGTATATGTGCCTTGTCCTTTACTGCAATATTAAGATTGTTTTGTTTCCAATGTAGGTCAACCGATATTGGATGAACTCAGATGGTGCTGATGTGGTTGAACATGTAATTGATAACTTTATTGTCTAGCAATCTACCTATTGATACTTCATGCTCTCCCTCACTAAAATGTCGCCGCTGGTGATTCAAGTGATGGGTTAGATTGACCATCAGTTATCAATCAAGCTGAGATTTTGCACATAGGAGGTGTTCTTTCTTCTTCTTTTTTTTTTTTAAAAAAAAAAAAATTTCCCTGTACATAACGATATGGATTACATTTTTATCTGAGTTAGCATACTGTTGCCGTCATGCTAATCGCAACTGTTCATGATTTGTGGTTGTTACTAGAATTATTTTTTCTCATGTATTTTCTTTGCCCTGAACCTTAATTTTACCGTAAATGATGTCTGATATTTGTGATGATGGACGACGAGGCCTTTTATTCACTTGCAAGAATACCAATCTGAACTAATCAATGAGCTCCTTGCCAGACCAAGTGGTAGAATGCAAGAATTAGTGCACCATTTTTGAGATTTTACCACTGCTGGGGCAATGAATCCGTGCCCTCAGAGAACTCAACTAGTCAGCAATTCATCCCTGATCCACAACCGTTTCGTTCTGTTCTTGCAAACTAAGCTCGGAAAAGATTTGAAAAGATTTTAATATCACTACAAAACTATTGGAAAAAGAAACACCTCCAACTGTAAATCTAAGTCTACCATTCTGCAAAAACATCAATAGCAGTCTTCGGTGTAGTCGCAGTATTTGGATATGTCAGTCAGACTAGGAAGAGTAACTTTAGCTTCTTCTTCCTTTTTACATGCCATAGAGATCTCTATAGGTTCCAACATCTGCAATCTGGATTCTGGTTTATGGTATTTTGTTCCGTTTACTTGCTGAATCAGGTCAGTACTAGATGTTTGACATTATTTGAGCTTGGATGGCGTTCTTAATCTTCTGTGACTTCTGATTTCAAGTCTAATCCTTCTGTCAGTAGACTTGTTAAACTTCTGCAGAACTGGTTATCATGATCATAGAAGCGAACTTAGCAAATGTTGACTTTAACGAGTATAGTCTCAGTTAACAGAGAAATAGATAAATGCAATACCTCTTTGTACAGTCCAAGTTCCCCAGTTGATCTTGATACTTCAACAACACAATGTTTAGGAGCTACCTCAATCACCTGAGATTTGAAACATCATAAGCCCTTGAACTTTTTGGCTTGTAGTTACTATAAACGGCATCGATTAGCAACTTACCTGGGCTGATAGGTCAAGACAGGATCTTGAACTTGTCATCTTTTTCAAAGGGTGCATTTTAATCTGAAAATTGAGAAAGAGGTGATTATTGGTTGAACTTTGTGCAGGGTACATCTTCAAGAGTCAGTGTTTTTACCTTTGAGGTATTTATTCTTTCAACTGATAGACTCACATCCTTGGCAGCAGCCTTGATTTTCTCTATTGTTTCTGTGATTGTGCCTCTAGATCCAAGTTTTTTCTTCAGCTTTTCATTACCCTGCAAGTAACATTGGAGATTCAATGGAGCTGTTGGACAGAGCTTTTTGAGAATGAGTAACATTTGATTTCTGAAACTTTTTACCTACCTTTTCTTCAAAGAGACCTGACAAATCTAGGTCATGCGACGTCGCTATGAGCTGGAAAGCATTGATAAAACTGGGAGATCGGGGCATACCCACTTCTGTTTCAGTTTCCTAATCCAAATTCAATTGATCAGTCTTAATTCATCCAGGTACTACATGTTGATGTATGCTGGACCTGTACCTTAATCAAGCTGAATGCTTCATGAACATCATCGACAGTGATACTTTCTACCAACTCTACTTCCTCAGTCGGTTCATAGCCCATCTGAAACCATTTGTTGTCAATGATTTCTGCCATAGTAGCTCGCTGCAAAGCAAAGAACATACGGTACAAATTTTAATATGTCACTTGTCCTCATTTCCTCTGATCCAAAAATTAGGTTCTGTTAGTTTGAAGCTTACAGTGTCCGGGTTGGGGTCTAGTAATCTAGAAATTAGCTGCTTCTGGTTGTCAGTGAACCACTCTGGAAACTCGTATTTTGCTCTATATATCTGCACCAACCAGCATGAGAATTTTCTTTTGTGAATCTTCACTTCATTTGATTTGCTAGTAGCTGAAAACATAGAATTAAGTGTTACCTTTCTGTACAAGTTTGTAAGGCTTGAATCATCAAAGGGTAAATATCCAGCAAGTAGTTCGAAAAGTATGACTCCACAAGACCAAATGTCTGCTGCTGCTCCATCATAACTCTTATCACTCAGAAGCTGTTCATCAGAGATTCAAATGATTGTCAAGATATAGGTAATTCACTCCATCCTATACTACTTATACGTGCTGACTTCAAATAAACTAAAGCTGTACACAGAAAATGTCAAAACCATTTTTGAAGCTCAACTACTTGCCTCTGGTGCTACATAGCTTGGAGAGCCGCATGCAGTTGACAGTAAACAATCTGGTTTCTGTTACCACAAGAAACCAGTGAGTCAATCGGTTGGATGTCAGGTAGCGTAGGAAACAATATTTCAATCAGGCCAGTTTGTACCTTTTTCAATGCACTAAGTCCAAAGTCTGATACTTTGAGATTTCCTTTACTATCCAAGAGCAAGTTCTCTGGCTGCATAAGAAGTTCCACTGTCATCTCTTTTTAGTGTTTGAGGCAAAAACAAGGAAAAAAATGAGAAAACAAGTCAACCAGACTTTGAGATCCCTGTGGTAAACCCCTCTCCAGTGGCAATGATCAACAGCGTCAATCAGCTGGTGGAAGAATTTTCTTGCATCACTTTCACTTAGCCTTTTCAGGTAAGACTGAGCAGAGGAAACATAAAAAAGTATGTCAGTGTTGAAACATTCATTTCCACTTGAAGTAATGAAGAAACTCACCAGCTTATGTGACAGTTGCCCCCCTGGAACATACTCCATAACAATGTAAATTTTGGTTTTTGTACCTATTACCTGAAAATAAGGATCACTGAACTGGTTATGAATGGATCAGAAGTCTCTAGAAGTATATCAGTCATCAGATTAAGCAGACCTCATATATCCTGACTATATTGGGGTGATGCAGAAGCTTCATTGTTCTGATTTCCCTTGAAACCTGAGTTTGCAGAGTTAAAAAAAACCAGAAGAAACAGAAAGTCATGAAGGAATGAGTGGAATGTAGAAGTACTAACTAATAGTAACATATGCTGATAATAAATCTACCTGACTTATCAAGTTGTTTTTGATGACCATTTGCTTGTCTATGATTTTGATGGCTACATGTTGTCCATTCGCCGTGTTTATAGCCAGCTTAACCTTCGCAAATGTTCCTTCTCCAATAGTTCTGCTTAGCTGATACTTGCCGACTAGATTGGAAAATCCCATTGTTGGGGAAGAAATACTATATATGTTTTAAGTTGTCTGAAGAGAACACAGCTAGTACTGCTCCTTCTTAAGCTTCCTAGAACTGTATAAACTATACCTACCTAATGAGCTGCTGTTCTAGGATCTAGTTAGTATCAGTGATCATTTCGCGAATGCTTTTGTCGACGTTTCTCTTTCCTTGTGAACCTAGCTTTTATAGAGGAGAAGAATTGTTTACAACCACAACTGTATTCTTCTTTTATGGCAATGAGTCAAGCAAAGAATTATGATCCAGCTTCATGCTGGCTAGTTGGTGAGTTTTGAGGGAGATATGGGAGTTTGAATGGAAGATGGAGAGTTTTTATGTTCACATATTCAAAAAATTGTGATGGATGTCACTTTCTTTGGTTTCTTTGAGGTTATTACTCATGCACCAATCAGCTGAAGCAACATAGCAAAACTTCCTAGCATGAACTTGAAGAAGCATCCTCCATAAAAATTGAAATAATTGGTTGTTTGCACTCTGTCTGAAAGCTTCCTTTGTGTTGGATGGAATTTTTTGTTTAAAGGGTACTTGATTTTAAGGGATTTTTTTTAGAGTAATCCGTCCATAAAATTACTCACAATATTGGTTTTTTTAGTGAAGGTAAAATGAAAAAGTTTGGAAGCTTCTCTTATATATACACATTTTCACAAATTTATCTCTACTGTATGTATCAGTATCATTTATTATATATTATATACACATTTTCACAAATTTATCTCTACTTTATATATCTTTTATTATCTATAGAAAAGTTGTGATGCTCATTTAACATAATTGAATGGGACTGATTATGATCTAATAGTTTGGAACTTGGATCACTAATAATTGCTTCTATGCTTGTTCTTATAAAAACTCATAAGTAGGGAAATTTATATGGTGAACCTGGTTCATCGGTGTACTTGTGTAATTAATTAATAAAATTTAATTATGAAATAAAAAACTAATAAAAATATTATTAAATTGATTCATTTTCTCACATCATTATTAAATCTAATTATGAAATATCATTCTTTCAAATACAAATTAAATATTTCAATAATTTTGTAACTCTTTCTTCTATTCATAATTGTTATCGTGATTTGAATATTAGGAATAATTTAAGTTTAATAAAAAATCATGAAATCTTGATGTGTATATATATATGTGTGTGTGTGTGTGTGTGTGTGTGTGTGTGTGTGTGTGTGTGTGTCATGAAAAATATTGCTCTAACTCATGAATATCGAAAAATGACACAAATATACTCCCAAATTAGTAGTGTAAGCAGGATTATGGCTAGGTTTTCGGAGGTAGAAAGAAATATGTTTCTCGCATTTGGCAAATGCGAACAAATCAACCTCCGCGTTCAGCAAATGCGAAAATGGAGTGGATTAATTACAATGCATTAAAGACGTTGGATTAAAACTGGATAATTATAATTAACTTAATCGTTCGCATTTGGGGTATGCGAAATCTAACTTTTCGCATTTGGCATATGCGAACGTATTAAATCTGCATTTAAAAATTGTTTCCTAGCTTTAAATTGGTATTAAAATGAAATGTTGTAAATTAAATATTTTGGTTGATAAAATGTTGTAATATTTCAACAAAAAAATACTATTTTAATTGAAAATTAAATTTTCTAAATTAAAAGTATTCATTTGATTTAAGTAAATTTATGTTAGTTCTAAATAGAATTGCAATCGTAAAATTATATTTGGTGAACGAAATCGTATAATGCATTTATAATAAAATTTGAATAAGAAGTAAATTAAAATTTCGGTGAAAAATTAGAATATAATCTTCCGTTCGTAACCAAGTTTGCTTTTAAAAAAATGACTTTTATTTGATTTCAATTTAAAACTTACCATCATTAAAAATATAATGTCAAAAATCAAGTTTATTAATTTTAGGATAATAATATTTTTACATAATAAAACTTAGAATCAATTCATTTAAAGTAAGGAAAAAACTAAATTTTTAGAATCGACATAATCAGTCTGCTAAACTTGATAAAACCACACTTCCTTCTAACAATGATCTTTTGGCGACATGGAAACTTGAATTTGGCACGACGAAAAGATAGTATTGTATAAAAGTAAGTTAAAAAATTGTACATAATATTGTCTTTTGAGAAATTATCTTCTTTAATGTTTGCCTTTTAAAGTTTTTTTATCTTAAAGATTAAATAAAACCGAAATAAATTGTTAATGAAAATAAATGAAAGGTATTGCTTAAAACTAATAACAAAAGTCATAAAATAGCATAAAATAAAAGTACAATTCAATCTAATAGTTCTACATCTTGCGCTTTTCTCCCGAGAATCATCATGCAGCACTTTTCTTCTTTTTTATGTTCCGCTGTCCCTTACCCAAAGCAATCGGTGTAAAAGGCATAGTATCATCACTGGGGCCCTGTCCCTGATCAGCGCCCTCATAATGATCATGAGAGGAATGCTCAGCATCATCAGCATCATCATCATGCTCCTGATCCCCAATATCCTCATGATTTTGATCATCTTCCCGATCATGATGGATATCGTCACCACCTAGATGCCGACTATGATGACCACTCTCGTAACTAGTCCGAAAGAAACCCCGACATTAGGATCTAGATTGATAAAATCGAATCAAAATGCATTTGCTCAAAAGGAGGAGAGGGATGGTGGTGTGGCGATGATGGACGGTAAGGAGACACATGGGGGTAGAAGATTGCCCGCCGGTATTCAGGTGGCCACAGTTTTCTCATTCTCCCACTCCCTAACCGGAAGCCGCCTCGGTCGGTCCGGGAGGCCTAGGTGGGATATACTCTGGGTTGGGTCACTGGAACAAAATCTTGGCTTGGGTTCTCACTATCAGCCCAAACAGATGTCTTCTTGTGATCATTACTGCTCTTGTGTCAAATCGTGCAGCTGTAAGAAGGCATTGTGATTCCAAGAATCAACTGGATTACGTTGTAGCCCATCTAGAGTAATATGCCGCATGTTTTGCACTAAATTGGCCTGAAAATTATAAAAGGAAATAAATATATATGGTAAATTAAAAATATATAATAAATATATTTTATAAATGAACATATATATGGTAAATTAAAAATAGGAAATAACATTTTAGAAAGTTATATGTATAAAAATCATATTAATATGGGTGTGATTAAAGAAATAGTAGAACTGTAACTTACCATTATATGTAGTGACTCAGCAGATCCCTGAAAACCCTGGGGCTGACGATAGTCTGATGGATTGGTGACCAAAGTGACAGTGTGATTTTGATACCACACTAGATATTCCGGTCTTGCTCGGGGTTCAAGAGTCATATCCGTCGATGAAGACTGCAAGGGTGTTGTGTCGATTCTCCCACCTCGTAAGACGTCATCTCGACATTTCTTACCACGCGTCTCCTTATGCAACTTTTCTATTTCTTTTTTCTCCATGATGAAAGTGTTGTCAGGCACGCGCTGCAAGAAGCCGAACTGGCGCAACACCCTGCCTGGGATGTGTGGCTCTCGGATACCAAAATAAAGCAGCCAAGTCTGGGACATCCATATGGCGGAGCCGGCAGAGCAAGATGGATCAATGTCTGCTAGAATAGCAGGAGAATACGGCATCCAAACAAACTGTAGAGGGACAGATAATACAAAAAATTTATGTGAATATATAAGAAAAAAAATAAATTGATTTATACGTTATGATGGTTCCAATAAAAAATACTTACATTATGTTCTTGCAAAACCGCAAGCTGGTCTCGATAGGCGGTCAGATTAAATCGTGTGATGTCTCCCACTTTTCTAGGACGGTTCCACCTACAAAAAAATATAGTTTTGATTGAAAAAACAGAAAAAAATTATTAAAAAATATAACTAATTAAGATAATTATTGAATAGTTAAAAATTAATTACCTCCGCCCAAGGACACCCCGAAGATCCAGTACGGGCCCACGTAACTCGGACGGAAAGTCAATATCCGCTCCCAAGCCCATAACTATTTTGCAATAAAATAATACGTGAAATTAAAAATACAAATACAATAATTAAAAACTAAAAATAAAATACAATTATAAATATTAGGATTCTAACAAAAATTACAAATAAGAAAAATAAAAATAAATCGAAAAAATTAAAATAAAATGAATAAAAACTAACAATCAAATACAAATACAAGGGCGGTTTGAAATTACCTGTAAGAGTAGTAGCGACCACAAATACCTGTCCAGACAATGTGATCATCGAGGAAGTGCATAGATTTCGGTACAACCACGCCAGTGTAGCACTACCCCAACTAAACTCCCGAAATGTATTTGGGTCCTCCAAATACCCCACCGTGCCCAGGGAAAACTGTTTCGCTGCTATCGGAAACAATAACCCTCCTAAAATCCATCCGACAAAACAACGTACCCCGAAGGTACATATCCTCTGTAGCATCTCCGGTAGCAGATTAGTCATAATGTGTCTCTTTATATCTCGTGATGTTTACTACCTTATCCTTCGTGGCCTTAGGACGCCGTCGAATCCAAACAGACTCTCTAAATAATCGGCCCACTCCACATCCTGCGGAGGTACTGTCCCTGGACTACTGCATGGCCATCAACCCGCAGACCCAGAAGGACCTCGACATCCCGTAGAGTAATCGTCGCCTCTCCGATAGGCAAGTGAAATGAATGGGTCTCAGGCCGCCATCGCTCAACTAAGGCTGTAATGAGGGCCAATCTAACTTAATGGAACCAATTCGAAAAAGAGGCCCTAGACCAAACTTTGCTATTTGGGCATGTATCTGTGGGGCAGCCTTGTCTAGTTCAGGCCATAGGTCAGTATCCACTCGGTATGCGGAAAGTTCTTTCAAATAAGCCGTATTACCCCTAAATGTATAGAATGACCTATGATCATCATGAAGGACCAATAAACTCTTATCTATAGGACCCTGCTGGAGGTCATATTGTCTAGACTGCGAAGACGATGATGATCCCGTCTCCATACCCTAAATAAAAATAATACAAACAAATACAAATACACTAAATAAATATAATACAAAACAATACAAATACAAACAAATACAAACAAATACAAATACAAATACCCTAAATAAATATATACAAACTAAAACAAATACACTAAATAAAAAAAATACAAAACAATACAAAGTAATACAAATACACTAAATAAAAAAAATACAAAACAATACAAAGTAATACAAATACACTAAATAAATATAATACAAAATAATATAAACAAATACAAATACACTAGATAAATATAATACAAACAAATACAAATACAAATACACTAAATAAAAATAATACAAAACAATACAAACTAATACAAATATACTAAATAAATATAATACAAAATAATACAAACCAATACAAATACACTAGATAAATATAATACAAACAAATACAAATACACTAAATAAATATAATACAAAATAATACAAACAAATACAAATACACTAGATAAAAAAAATACAAACAAATACAAATACACTAAATAAATATAATACAAAACAATACAAATACAAACAAATACAAACAAATACAAATACAAATACCCTAAATAAATATAATACAACATAATACAAACAAATACAAATACACTAAATAAATATAATACAAAACAATACAAATACAAACAAATACAAACAAATACAAATACAAATACCCTAAATAAATATATACAAACTAAAACAAATACACTAAATAAAAAAAATACAAAACAATACAAAGTAATACAAATACACTAAATAAATATAATACAAAATAATATAAACAAATACAAATACACTAGATAACTATAATACAAACAAATACAAATACAAATACACTAAATAAAAATAATACAAAACAATACAAACTAATACAAATATACTAAATAAATATAATACAAAATAATACAAACAAATACAAATACACTAGATAACTATAATACAAACAAATACAAATACACTAAATAAATATAATACAAAATAATACAAACAAATACAAATACACTAAATAAAAATAATACAAAACAATACAAACTAATACAAATACACTAAATAAATATAAAAAATAATACAAAACAATACAAACTAATACAAATACACTAAATAAATATAATACAAAATAATACAAATACCCTAACTACATTAAATAAAAATAAAACAAAACAATACAAAATAATACAAATACCCTAACTACATTAAATAAAAATAAAACACAAAAAAAAAAAATACAACGCCGGCCGACAACAACGCCGGCCGACAACAACAACAACAACAACGCCGGCCGACAACAACGCCGGCCGACAACAACAACAACAACAACGCCGGCCGACAACAACGCCGGCCGACAACAACAACAACAACAACAAAAACAACAACTCCGGGCGATCTAAATTCGCCGGCCGTAAATGCGAACAAATCAATTGAATAAATAAACTAGAACAAAAACGAAATAACACGACATAAATCTGAAAATAAACAAAGCATTATGAAGTACAAAACACTTACCTACCTTTTGTGGAAGAGGCGACGCGGAACAATGGCTGAAAACCGGGAAAACCGACGGGAGCGAGGAGGCGCCGGCTTCAATGGTGAAAACCGGAGAAAAACCGACGGGAGAGAAGTGTACTTGATTTAGATCGAAGTTGTTCGCATTTCCGTATGCGAACTAAACCCAGATGATGCCACGTGGCGCCCGTGGCCAGATTACAAACTTTCGCATTTCCCTTATGCGAATAATCGACTATACGGAGTCCAGGAGATGACGCCACGTGGTGCGACCTGGACAGCTTCATATTGTTCGCATTTCCTTTATGCGAATATTCGTGGTCCCGGGAACAGTCTAGAAACTACAACATTTACTAATGTTCACATTTACTAATGTTCTTTGACAGTATACAAATACAAATATAGACTTGTATATTGTTCGAATTATTACACAAACCAATACCAAAATACAAATTCAGAATTCTTAGACTCATTACACAAATACAAACTCAGAATTAATCAAACCATTACACAAACACTACCAGAACCACTATTTAAAGATTATTCAGATTATTACGCAAACACAAACTTTGAATTCCTACTCGAGTCGCAGATTGATCATCGAATCATCGATGCATATGGGGTACACCATGCATTCCATATCGATCGTAAGAATGATTCAAAGGAGTCCTGTCTGAAGATGGATGTGAGAATGCGCAGTTGAAGGTATCATGATCGAATCCTCCACATCGCGCGCAAACTTTCTCAACTACGCATGCACCGGCATTATGGCCTTCTTGATGACATCGACCACAAACTTGAACTCTCTTGTTACAGATTTTTCGTATAATCCATAAGTCCTTTCTTTTGATTCACACGCTTCCGACTGGGCCAGCATGGTGTACGAGTAACGTATCATCAGCCTCGGATGCCACGTCGCTTGTGGCCATGGTTGAAGGACTGGGTTGAATTCTCCGAGAAAACCGAATAGCCCATTGTTCCCTACTATAAAATGAATCAAAAGCGGTAATGGATCATGACGTAGATACACAGCAACAAGAAGCGCATGGGAGCAAGGAAACTGTATGTCCGCCACTTGTTACATGTGCACATCCCGGCGGCGTAGTTTACCTCATGGATATTTCCACCCTTCCATGGCCGATCAGGTGGTGAGTACGTGACCACTTGGTACTTCGATTCCTCTTGCTAAATCTGGTAACCTCGTGACCCATCGATGTATACGGTAATCCTCATACCGTTTCATGGGATTCGTCGCGAGGGTGAATGGCATTTGTCAATTTCATCAATGTTTTCTGAAACAACTTGTTAGTCTTATACAATGTGGCAAGAATCAAAGCGGTGATAGGGAGCATCCGGCAACCTTTTAAGACATTATTAAAACTCTCGGATATGTTCAAGTCATTTCTCCCAACGATATCCCCGTCCCAATAACGGGTACACTTCTCAAGACCGATTTGCTGAAGATATATGGCTGCATCTCTATTTTTACTTTCTAAATTCATCCATTCTTTTTCAAACTTCCCTTTTGCAACATTGAACAAGCCCTTTGACAAGGTCTTTTGAGTTTCGCCGGGAAAATTGCCGGCTAAATTTGCTTTGATGTCTGCAGACAATAACAGTGCACTCCCATCCTCGGAAATTTATCAAGCATAACATCCATAGCAGCAAGAATACACGTATGGCGATCGGAGATAATGCATGTCTCCTTGTCAAGTAGAACAAATGTTTTCGGTATTTAAGGAACCATTTCCAGTGTGCAATGTCTCTTTATCCACGAGCAAACGCGATGGGAACAATTGTGTTATTCGAGCACTTCACACATGCCACGATCAATGTTGCTTTGTATGAACCTCGGAGGTGGGTGGCGTCGACGGTTATGACCGGCCAAGCAGCTCTAAATAAATGTATAGCTGGCCCAAATGCCCAAAAAATGTACCTGCACACCTTCTTCTTCCGATTCTTGGTATCTTTAGTGAACTTAAACTGCATACGGGTATCTGGGTTCGCTTTGAGCAATGCTTCCCGAAAACTGGGCAGTTGTTGAAAGTTGTTTTCCCATGTGCCATACAGACTCTCAAGTGCTTTTCTTCGACCATGCCATGCCTTTTTGTAATTGGGGGTGACCCTGTATCTCTTATTTACTTCGACTTGGATCTGTGCGACTGAATAACCTGGATCTTTTCGGACATTGGCTGTGATCAATCGAGCAATCATTGTGGACGTCAAGTTACGACCTTCGTTTCTTGTGGTTGCACCAAGACAGTTGTGGCTCTCGACCCATACCACCATTCTCCAAGTATTTGTGTCTTTTTGCAGGGTAGCTCGACATTTCCACAAGCAAGTAGTGCCGTGGAGAAGTTCTTCTGGGTACTTCGGCCCTTTCGTCTCGCATTCAGCGGCCCACGTATAGGGACGACTATATTTTACCCGACATGCCCGACCCTGTCGCAATGTCCATTCCCCCACGGCTGTTTGTACCTCTTTCTTGTTAGCAAAATGTACACCATGTCTAACCGTCTGCCAATTACCGTCCCACATTGTGATCCCATCAGAATCCTCAACCAGTTCAGACTTGTCCATGTCACTGATGTCATCAAAAATAGAAATTACTACGAAGATGCGTCATGGTCACTGTAATCATCATCAGACTCATCGGACGGCACATACTCCTCGTCACTGTTCCCATGTACGTCATCTTCTGTGTCATCGTCATCTTCATTGGTACCACCAACACCACTACTCCCGCACCATCATACGACCACCGTAGTTCCTTCCCCAACATCTTGAACAGTTCATCTGCAACCTCTACATACAATGCTGGACGCAAATGGGCACCTCGGTAAATCCATGACATTGACTCGTCGTCTCTTATGGGCGCTTGCCCCCTTCTGCCGTACTCATCTGTGCAGACTAAAACATATTGTAGAGGAAGTATTTGTTGGTTCTCAGATTCTAACAGCCTGTGTACATAATTATCAAGTTCAGAGAAACTCCACACTCGATCGATACGAACTGTTGCATCGGGCGTAAATAACTTCTCCCATATCCCCAACATGATCGATCACTAGACCGAATATATTCGGATCGAAGGGACCGGAAAAGACATATTAAGGGCCTGCACATTTAATTTTTATTCAATTAAACATACAAATACATCAATTCATGCTTGTTATAGCAATATTCTACCTCACTAGCAGTAATTTACTCCAAAACTAACAATAAGTCCTATCTTTAGTGAAAAATCTCTAACATAATTTAATTATTCAAAAAATATAATTCGACATCTATATAACAAGGTTTTCAATTAAAAGAATAACAATTTTTGATCAAACTAATAAATTTAGATTTACACAATATATTTGATAAAATACAAAATTAACAAAATAAAAACAAATAAAACAGGGTCAAATCAATAACATTACAAATAATTGGGTCAGAATATAAAATTCACAAAATTGATGAATAAAGACCAAAAAATTCGAGATCAACCGGGTTATTCTCTAAATTAATAAAATAACTCATAATATTCAACAAAATTCAACAATTCACATTATAAAAATAATTTTTATTCTTCATTCTACATCAAATATATATTTATTGAAGCAAATTTTCTAAAACCAATTCTCAATAACTACCGAAATTAATAAATTTAGTAATTTCGTACACTACAACAAGATTAATAGCCCCAAATGACAATAGAATGTATAAATTTTACAAATTTCATAGAGAAAAAAAACTTACCTAAATGGGTTGCCTCTGTCTTGCTCCGTGCGGTCCAACCTTCCAACCTTCAATATGAAAAATGCCTCTTTCCACTCCGTCTCTTCCACCGGAATGAAAATTTCAACCGAATGCAAGAAGAATTGATGATTTTAGTTCGCCGAATTGGGGTGATGAGTTTTAAATTATGAGTCTAGCCATCACATTCGCATTCGCCAAATGCGAACATTTATCCAAATTGTCAAGAATCGCCACGTGTCGATACGCTATTGACTGGTCGATTTTAATAGGATAAAAAGATAATTACGTTTTTTTTTTACCTATATTTTTCTGTTCGCATTCGTTGAATGCGAAAGTATTATGATGGCCCACACTTTCCTCTTTCCTTTCTCTTTCCGCTTTAATTTATTCAGGTTATTATTTTCGCATTCGGCATATGCGAACTCTGGGTGATGGCCCACACTTTCCTCTTTCCTTTCTCTTTCCGCTTTAATTTATTCAGGTTATTGTTTTCGCATTTGGCTTATGCGAATTTTGGGTGATGGCCCACTTCGAATTATCTCATTTGTCTTTATTATTTGTTTAAGTTTAACTAATTAATTACGTAAGGTTGTTCGCATATGGTAAATGCGAACATCAGTTTTTTCGCATATCCCAAATGCGAGAAACTCATAAATTGCTACCCCTCCAACCCTAAGAACACTTTTTTCTACTAACTAAAATTTGAGTATATTAAACTCACGGACCCTCATGAATATTTCATGGAATGAGTATGAACTATGAATATAAAATTTTTTAAATTTTTTTTAAATATTTGTATTTTATTTTTAATAAAATTTGCATAATTCTCATGAACATTATTTTATATGGACATGAATATGATCTTTACACTTCTTATTTGTATTAATCTTTCAATTATCAAGAACATGTTGTGAAGCTTGGATACACATGATATGAAAAGTACGACAGTTATTTATGAATATTTCATGAAAAGAGTATGAACCTTTATTGTATACATGATTAATTTATTAAAATTTCTCCAATTTGTAAAACTTGGATACACGTGATATGAAAAGTATGAGCGTTATTCATGAATATTTTATTAAAAGAGTATGAACATTTATTGTACAAATAATTAATTTATAAAATTTCTCTAATTTGTATGAACATTTCACATAATTTTCATAAACAAACATAGTATATATATGAATAGAAGATTAAACAGATGAAAACCTTTAATTTGTGATTATGTGTAGAATTTTGCAATCAAAAGCTATGAATTTTATGTATATTTAACATGAAAAATATGATTATTATTCATGATTTTTTCATTATATGATTATGAACTTTTAGTTTTTGTATGAATGAGATTATATTAATTTATTAATATATATTTTTTTGTTTTTGAATTTTCTTTGTAATTACGTTCTGGGCTTGAATACGTGATAAATAATAGCATTAAACATGAAAAGAGAATTGACTAATTTAAGACTTAATATTTTAATTAATTATTTATTCTTTAAATATATTTCATTAATAGACCAGTGCACCCGTACGGTGAACCATGTGAACTTGTGCACCATATAAGAACTTCATAAGTAGATGACGTGACTGTATTTAAATTGTAAACCTAATTAAATGGATGAACTTAAAATGTGAAGAGTTAATTAGATTGACGACTGTGACCTCATTCGCATCATTTCCTTATCTATATTCATTTTTATTATATGCATATCATTACTCATAAGGGAAAAACGAAAATGTTAACTCTGAATAATCCGATTACGGTAGAGTCAATTAAACCATGCAAAGTTAATGTCCAAAATTCATGGGAAATTATCGAAAAGTGAAAGAGAAAAGGGAAAATGCAGAATCAATCAGAAGCGTGGGGGCCGGCAGCTGCATAAACACGTGTGAAGAACGTAATATATCTCATTGGGATAAGCATAAATCCTTATCTAAAAATCGGATTATTATTATTTTATCTCGATTCAGTTCCTGATTATATGACGACGAGCACATTTATCTGGTTAGAAGTTTCAGTAATTTAAGGATTTCAGTTGGGGAACTCTTCGAACTCTTCGATCTCAAACATATATATTAATTACCGTCATTGGGTCAGTCTTCTTCACCTTGAAATCTTTCTACCTCTCAGTCTACTCAATTTCCCCTGTCTTTTTACAAATAGTTGACTTCAGCATTGTTCATCCCTTTTCTTCACTCCGTTTTTTTCTGTAAGTATCCATTGCTCTTCTCTACTGTTTGATTGACTTTAAATTAATCAATTTGTTGAATGTTGGTCGAATTGAAGTAAAGGGTTGATAAGGGTCTTTCAAAGTGAGTGTGAAAAAGTTGATCTTTTCTTATTTGTGTCTCTTCTTAAATTGGATTTTTTAAAGATTTAAAATGATTGTGTGAGATTTTGGAGTTTCTATTATGAATTACAGAATGTTTTGTCTCCCTTTAAAGAAGAAGTCTTGAACTTGTTCACTGAGTTCGATCGAGGAGAGTAGGGCTTGTTCTTTTCAGTCATGATTTTCTGTTGATTGTTATCAGCTTCGATAGTATTTCTTTTTCTTTCACGAAATCATGTTCTTTTTCTCTTTTTTTTTCGGACTATCAAAAGAGCATCCCTAGGTTGATTGGATTTTTGTGCTTGAAATTCTCTGGAGTTGTATACTGAGTTCAGAGTTGGATGTACTTTGGCGGTAGGAATTGCTGGTGTTGTGGAATTAATATGTTCTTGATTCTCTGTGGCAATGTCTATTGTGATGTTGTTGATGCAGGTTGCAAAGGTTTATATGCAATTGTAAAAATGGAGGCTTGGAAATTCTTATGGCTTTCTCTTACGCTGTATTTAGTCTTGAATGTTGCGGTACACACGATTCCTTTACTCTGTTATTTACGGATGATAAATTCCGTTGATTTGGCTGGTTCCACATCTTTCCTCAAATTGACTCAACTGTTTTACATGCAGATTGCGGCTGGCCCTCCAACTTGTCCCGCAGATGTTGCTAGTGATTGTGCCCCTGATTCGGGTGAATGGAAAGGTGAATTCTTCCCTGGAATCCCTAAGATTAAATATGAGGTAAGAAGGGAAATGTGATGCTTTTGTTATATATTTATATTTGGAATTAGAACGTGCAATAAATTTTGGTTAATTGTAAGTTCCTTTTGTGCTTTGATCAAGAGATTCAGTGTTTAGCTATGTGACATGAATTCCCATTTTGTTTTAGGGTCCTAAAACCAAGAATCATCTAGCATTTAAATGGTACAATGCAGATGAGGAGATCCTTGGGAAGAAAATGAAGGTACTACAATACTTTTATCTGATTCACATGTTTTCAGTCTCTTCATGCCTCAGGCAAAGTAAATACAAAGTTCTCTTTTCTTGCTGCTGTTGCTTAATTTTTGTCATTGACAAAATCAATTGTGTGCAGGATTGGATGAGATTCAGTGTTGCATTTTGGCATACATTTCGTGGGACTGGAGGTGATCCATTTGGAGCCGCTACAAAAATGTGGCCATGGGAGGATGGTACCAATTCTGTTGCCATGGCCAAGAGAAGAAGTAAGTGAGCTATCTTTGAGATTCCTTGTTCTGGATATTTGTATTTTTCAAAGTTTCCACAACTTGGCAATGTTTTTTATAACCATGATTCTTGGTATTCCAGTGAGAGCCAACTTTGAGTTCTTGGACAAGCTTGGGGTTGAATTCTGGTGCTTTCATGATAGAGATATTGCTCCTGATGGCAAAACTATTGAGGTTGGTAACTTGTGCTTATGTACTTTGTTTTTCATTCTGATCTCTGAGTTGATTGATTTGCGGTATTTCTGGAACACATGTGTTCATTATTTTGTGTTTTTGGCTCTTTTAATATTATGACTATTCAGTTACCTTATTGTCCATGGAGATATGAAGATCTGCTGTGACATAGTTTGAGATTAACAAACTTATTTTCATTTATGATGACGCAGGAATCTAATGCCAATTTGGATGAAGTTGTTGCCCTAGCGAAAGAGCTTCAGGTATTGTGTGCGTCTCCATATGTATCTTGATTTTACACTTCAGAGGTGTCATCAAGTCACCCCTTACTTTATAACTAAAAAACAAAAAGGCTGATTCCTTGTCTTGAACCTCTGACCTCATCTTGATAATTGTTTGAAGCAATTCGCCTTCACTCAAAAAGGGAATTAGGAATTCTGATTGAAAGTTTTTCCTTTTATACTTAAGTGATATTTCTTTACCTGATAGATTCTCAACTGTGTGACTTTTTAGGGGTCTAAGATTCATCCATTATGGGGCACTGCTCAGTTGTTTGTGCATCCTCGCTATATGCATGGTGCTGCTACCAGGTAATTATGGTCTCCGGAGTTTTTAATGTTATCTAAGCTTTCTGTTTGCAAGCACATAGTAATTGGATTTTTGAATTATAGCCCAGAGTTAAGTGTGTATGCTTATGCCGCAGCACAAGTTAAGAAAGCCATCGAGGTGAGTACCTTTTGGTTCTGATGATAAGAAACATTTTTATATAATTCTGTTGGGGCCTCATGCTTTCTATACTACGATATTACGTCTCTCGCTGCTAGTTGTTGCATGTGTGTGCTAGTTTCAGCAGTTTACAATAGCGACCGATGCTGGTTTTCTGGTTATTATCTTATTTGATTGTTCCAAGTTTGGATCTTTCTGCAGGTCACTCACTATCTTGGTGGGGAGAATTATGTTTTCTGGGGAGGTAGAGAGGGGTATCAATCCCTTTTGAACACAGATATGGAAAGAGAACTGAACCATTTGGTATGTGGTTTTGGCCCTTTCGTGCTAAGCTAATTTTTTGTTTTTTTTTTTAATTATATATATATATATATATTTGTTTTAGTTCTTTCCAGGTCTGTATGCAGGCCTGCTGAGGAGTCTAAACATTTTATAAACTTTCAACTCATTTTTTCAACAACGCAAATATTGCATTCAATACGTTATTCATGTGCTTCTCTGAGTATAACCGAGCTTTTTGACATCCACACAGGCAAGGTTCATGGAAGGTGCTGTTGCGTACAAGAAGAAGATAGGTTTCAATGGTATGTTTATTGATTAATTTTTCTAGCATAAACATCTTGTTAATTTTCCCCTTCCTTTTTTTTTGTGTGTATACATTCATATTTTTTGTACATCTAAAATATGTTCTTTCTCCTTGTTATTTGATTCGCAGGAACTTTTCTAATTGAACCTAAGCCACAAGAGCCAACAAAGCATCAGTATGTTTCAATTTGCTTTGCATAGTGTATAGTGTCTTGCTATTTAGCTAAAATTTAGTCCTCTGCTAATTTTAATTTGGCTGTAGGTATGATTGGGATGCTGCAACAGCAGCTAACTTCTTGCGCAAATATGGTCTTATAGGTAATGGTCAGATTCAATAGTCTTATACCTCCCATTGAAGTGTATCCTGTTCACTTCTCATGAGTAATATCTTCATTTCCTTTTCTCTTAGTCCTTTTGATTCTTTCATTTGCTGCACCACCACACTCGCACCAGCTCTCCACCCTCCTTCCTTCAGAGGGGTTGGGAGCTGGAGCAGTGTTTTCTAGAGTAACAGAAAAATTTTGACTGCAATTTTAACAATATTTGCTGGATAAAAAAGTCTGCTTTCTTAAAAATTCAGAGATATTACATATTTTTACTGCAATTTAACATCCGTAGGATTAAAAATCAGCTTCTCTTTTAATAATTTAGAGATATTAATAAATATGAGGACACTCATCTACTAATTTTCAGTTATTTTGATGACATACTAACCTCATTATATTTCTGGCATTCTAATTTTGTTTCTTTCTTTTTATGCAGATGAATTCAAGTTGAACATCGAATGCAATCATGCCACATTATCCGGGCACAGGTCCTCTAAAATTTCACTCTTGCTAGCCTTTTGTTTTTTTTGTTTTTCTTTTTTTCTTTTTCTTTCTTTTTTTTTTTTTTTTTTTTGGATAGCATGTTTGTAAAATTTGCACAAAGTTGCTAGTTCACTCCTGATTGTGTTTAATATGTTGCAGCTGTCATCATGAACTTGAAACTGCTAGAATAAATGGTTTGCTGGGAAACATAGATGCAAATACTGGAGATCCTCAAACTGGTACTTGATGTTTATTGTGTGGTTATCTCTTGTCAATTTTTCAGTTTAACTCATGACTAGCTTTGTTCTTCGATAGGTTGGGATACCGATCAATTTTTAATGGACATCCAGGAAGCAACATTAGTCATGCTCAGTGTGATTAAAAATGTAAGCAAAGGTTTCCCCCCTTCCCCCCCTCCCCCCCACCCCACCCATATAGTCACTTGAAAAGCAAAAGCAATTGCAAAAATGTCCTTGGGCTCATGTTCTGACTTTAAATCGCAGGGAGGATTGGCACCGGGAGGTTTCAACTTTGATGCCAAATTGTAAGTTCACCTCAATTTTGTTACTGCTCCTTTATTTCACTGCTTTCAGGCCCAGCTTCTTGTTCTCGAAATGATGATCTTCTTATTGATAATATAATAGGCGAAGGGAAAGTACCGATGTGGAGGATTTGTTTATTGCCCACATAGCTGGAATGGATACCCTAGCTCGTGGTCTTCGTAATGCTGCAAAGCTGCTTGAGGTGATGCATCTTTACTTATTACTTCTTTTGATTTCTTACATTTCCCCTGAATGACTCATTGAAATTTAATACTTGTCACTTAAAATTGGTCAGGATGGCTCTTTGGAAGAACTTGTTCGCAAGAGATACAGCAGTTTTGATTCAGAACTTGGTGCCCAGATTGAGGTAATGTCCTTTCTGTCAAAATTGATGGTTTATGTTCTCTTTTCCATCTTTGGTGCATGTCGTCTATAACTATGGATGGATCATATCAGGCGGGCAAAGCTGATTTTGAATACCTAGAGAAGAAAGTGAAGGAATGGGGAGAACCTAAAGTTGGTTCTGCAAAGCAGGTACATTTGCCTCCAGATATCAAAGTGTTAAAAAACTGTTATTACCTTTTCCATCAGATGACCTTTGTTCTTTATTATTATGGGTAGTAATCATGTTTTTCTTGCTTTTTCAGGAACTTGCGGAGATGATTTTCCAGAGTGCACTGTAGACATTTCCGGGAAGAGATTTCAGCTTTGTTACTCGTGTGTTGAAAAAATAATGTCTCTAGTTAGAAAGGCAGCAGCAGTAGGCAGTGGTATATTTAAGAGCTAAAGAGTTAACGGATTTCCTTAGGAGCCTCACCTAATGTAGTTTAGTGAAACATTTTCAGATCAACAATATATTTGTGTTTCTAGAGGTGTCTTTTTCCCATTTTCTGAGTTATTACTCCATGGTTGGTTCATATTCCACCTTCGAAATCTCTCAATGCTCTGTAGTCCACCTCTCTAAGAAAAGCCCTACAGGAGAAGTATCAACATTCAAAGGAAACTGGAGCGCGGGAGACCTCTTTTTTTGTTCTGTCTTTCACTAATCTGCATTGCCATTCGAGCTTAAACAATTATGTTCTGTCTTAAAATATTTAAGATGGAATCATAGGAATTATATTTTAAAAAAATGAAAACCAATATAGAAAGAATATCACATGCTCCGGTGTTACAACAATATTCATTCGTTTTAAACACCGTGCATGGGTTGTTGCATCCTCCGGGAGCCTTCAACGACGCCGGACATTGGCTGTTAATGTTGGCCGTGCACCGGATGCCCCGGCAGTTGCCGGTGACCGGAGTAAACGCCATGGGAACATTGATAAAGATTATGGCTGAGATCCGGTGTATTAGAATGCATGTTTCGCAACATAAAACAAGCTATAATCTTTTAACATAGTCTAGGAGCAAGAACGATACCCAAAAAAAAAAAATGTATCTATGTTTTGTTTTTTTTTTAAGAAAAAAAAATAAGAAAACTTGTTATAGAGTTTAAGATGTACAATAAATTAAAACATTCAACTTGTACAAAATAAATAAAATAAAATAAAAATAAACGAAAGGAGCTTTAAAAGAGTTTAAAAAGATACGAAAAATGTACCAAAGGAAAAGATACCCAATAAACACCCATTTGCAAGCGGAAAAATTATCTGATGAAACTGTCGTATAGCCTTTAATATTATAGGGGGATAAAACCCATCCAAGATGAAGATTTCTTTCTCTTTTTTTTTTTTGTGTCAAAAACAATAATCATCGCATTAGAGAAATAATTACAAGAGTTGGACTATAATAATTAACGGCTGAAACTATTACCTAACTAAAAGACTAGAGATACATTTTTCTTGCAAATTTTTTATGAATATTTGTGATTATTTTTGTCGTAGTTTTGATGCTAATGACAGTATGATACCACGTCATTCTATAAGTGCAAACATAGTGGTCGAGGTTTGCAAAAACACGACAATAGGTAAAGCTCTAGTTTAACTTTTCAAAATTTCCATGTTAATATCCAACTCATTTATGGTTCTTCTACTTGCTGGAAAATTAGGCCACAATTTCATCTAGGGCTGTCAAATCGGACGGGTTCGGTCGGTTCGGGTGAGATCAGTTCGGGTTAATCGGTTTTTTACTCTCGTAAAATCCGCCTGAAATCGAACTGAGAATTATATTTCACCGAACCAAACCGAACCGAATAAGCAATCGGATTTTCGGTCTTATCCGGTTCGGTGCCCGATTAAACTGAAAAAATTTCAAAGAATTTTTCTCTCTGAAGATTGAAGAAGAAGAACAACGAAGACAAAGCCTACTTCATAAATTCAACAATTCACCTTCACTACAGAGACTACTTCAGCAAAAAAAAAAAAACAAAAAAAAAAGAAAAACAGAAATGGGGGCCTGAACTTTACACACCATCCATATCAATGGAGCCTAACTTCTGATTCCATCATCCTCCATCACTCATAAATCCTTTATAGACTTTTGGAAGCAGGATAAAGAAAGAAACCGCTCAAGGCAAAAAGCTTCCGGAAAGTATACTTATCCACACCTTATCTCGCTTAAAATAGCCGAAATACACATCAAGAAAATATAGATCTAAATTTTTACTTGTTTATTAAGAAGACACAAAATCATTAGAATAGAATTGAGAGATGGAGAAGAAGGGGAAGAAAAAAGGAGGCGCAGGGTTGGAGGAGAAAAGGAAGAAAAAAAAGGGCATGGTTGGCTACCTGCGGCGGAGAGAGAAAGGAAGGGGGAGGCTGCCGCAAAGAAAGAGAAGAAACCCTAAGAATTTAATATATACTACTAATTAAAATATAAAATATTGAATTATAATTTTTATTCGGGTTTTCGGGCGGGACCAAAAAATATTTACGCAAACCGCACCCTCACCGTATAAAGAATTAACTATTCGGGTGAATCCGAAAGTAGAACCGAACATTGAATCATCCGAACCGAACAAGCAAAAACAGATTCAGTTCGGGTGGTTTTTCGGGTTGACCCAGTTAAGTGACACCCCTAATTTCATGGCCAAAGGTATCACTATTAAAAACACAGCAAGACCATAGAGTATGCAAGATGCATCACTACATCAGTAGCGGATCTACAACACAAATGCATCAAGACATTAACAATGACATTTATTTCTTAGTTGTTACAATGAGTTTTCACATTTTATCAGCGATTTATGAATATAAATAACAAAAAAGTATTACTCTTTTACCATTAAAAAAAAAGCACACCTTCACTTAAGAGTTTTTTATGTGATAATTCGGTTGGAGGGAATAGACAACTGCTTTAAATAATGTGAATTAATGCCTCACTTATTATCGAAAATGTATTTATAGATTCATTGGTTTTTCTTTTTTGTTGTCCAAAAAAAAAAATGACTTAAACCTAAATCAAATACATGTGGCCTGGCTATTTTGAATCAAGGAAAAACACACCTAAGAGAAAGTAGATAATTCAATCTAAATTGGTCCAAAAATTAATTAATTATTATGCCTAACACTTGATAAATAATACTATGTATAATTGTATATATTTAGGGTGGACCAGTGGGGGCCATCCGCCACTGCACTACATACAAATAGAGATGACTCTATGTTTTACCAATGCAGATTTCTGGGATACCAGGACAATCTATACACGAGATTGGTAACACATTTTTCAGGGAGTGCGAGATTAATGGGACAATTGATTTTATATTCGGGGATTCAGCTTCCTTGTTCCAAATTTGGCTCATTCGAGTCCGTCAACCCCTTCTAGGTCAGTACATAACTGTCACTGCATAAGGAAGCAGTGGCGGCACCAGAAATATTTTTCTATATCGACACGAGATTAACATATATCAATCAATCAATTCTAGGCCAGTTTTCTAAATTTACATATATATATATATATATATATTTAATTTACACATGTTTTGCACGTGATTTGCACATAATTAATATTAATTATATGCATTCATGCACAAAACAAGATTACATATTATGATCAAATAGATAAATATATTTACTTGTAATTATTCTATTCAAACAATAAATGACACATGGTAACGTAAGATAATAAATATTTGTGTAACTAATAAAATATAAAATATCTAAAAATATTTGATTAAAAAATACGTAGATTAATTTTAAAACTTTGAAAAATTATGTATTATTTTTAAAATTCTAAAAATACGTACATTGTATCTGCCACTGCAAAGAAGAGAACTGCAAAAGACAATACCATGGTTTTTTTTTTTTTTTTGGAACTGCACTCTGGACACACGAGAGTTGCTTCTCAATCCAATGCTACCTTGGAAGACCATGGAAAGAATACTCAAGAAGTGTTTTCATGCAAAGTCACATAGATTCTCAAATTGAACCAACGGGATGGACTCAGTGGGAAAGCAAAGCAATTGTGCATCCCTAATTCGTAGAAAATGCAAACAGGGAACTAGGAGCCACTACAACAAGGAGGGTACACTGGTCGACCAAAATTACTACACCTACAGAAGCATCACAGTTCACTGTAAGGAATTTCATCGACGGTGATGGATTCTCCCTACTGGGTCACATTACTTGGACCTCTAGGAAACAATAGAATTGTTTAATACTTAGATCTTTAACTACTTGACTACACATTTTGTCCAATTCTTCTGAAGGGGTTGTAAAATTAATGTCTACAGATATGGTACCTGGTATTATATATATATATATATATCCCAAATTATGTTTTTGATAAAGTATAGTTTAAACTAAATTCATTCTAAATCCATGCTCATAAAGAGGTTCGGATATGGTATTTCTTTTCTTTTTTTTTGTGATAAACGGTAAATAGAAATGTTACACCTCGATGTCAATATTTTACATTCCTATCAACAGTCATCACCTCGCTCAATCCATTTACACAATATTGACTCCTCCTCCTCAAAAACACAAGTTCATTAATAGTTGCTTTGTTGCAACTCCATTGTCCAAGTAATTTCCAGCTTGATTTCCCTAACAACAATCTCAGGTGGTTTTTTTGTCTTTAAACTTGATGGCATTCCTCTGTTTTCATACATGATATGTAGCAACTGTATTGAGGTTTTTTTTTTTTTTGGGAAAATTTTGGCTAAAGGGAATTAGAATAGGTCAAATTAATAAAAAGAGTATAACCTTAAAATAATTTTTTTTTTTTATGAAAGACAGTAACTTATTTATCAAAAAAATAAAATACAAATATACTTTGAATTGACGGTACCACCCTTATAATTTCTTACTGTACTTTTTATTTTTCATTATCTTCGTTCTAATTTTATATCTTCGTTTTTATCTTCGTTCAACATCCTTAAATGACAAAAGAACCTCGCATGAAATTAATCATTTTCCTCATCTCTCCATGATTGGGTCTTTTATTTACCCATAATTAAGTTCTATATCGGCTCGAGGATATATGGAAGAAACCCTAATTAAAATTTTAAGAAAAAGAATTGTTGCGGTCTACAGGCAAGGATAAAGTTGGGTAATATTTTCTAGAAAAAAAATTTGTGAGATACCAAAAATACCCATGTTCACTTGATATCCAAACCGCTCAAACTGCCATAATAGTGTCGGAGGACCAAAAAAGTTATGAACGTAAATGTAGAGGTTCATTTTAGACAAATGTTTAATGTAGATGACAAAAATGTACAACTGACCTAATATAAAGGACCAATTTTGGATTTTTTAACATTTAATTAATTTTATTATTTTATTATTTAAATGTTATTATTTTTATTTTATTCAATAAAATTATTTTTTAGGAATTTTTTCTGTAAAATATCAAAAATACCTTTGTTGACCAACGTATGAAACAGTCAAACGGACGGAATAGTGCCAAAGGACCAAAAAAGTTATGAACATAAAAGTAGAAGATCAAAACAGATAAATGTTGATGTAGAGGAACAAACTGTGCAAATGGCCTAATGTAAAGGACAAATTTTGGATTTAGTTTTTATTTTATGAAGTTTATGATTTTAAAAGGGTAATTATGCCATTGTAAAATTATATTGATTTTGTGATTTTTGACAAATAAACTATCGCTCGTCGTTTAAAAAATATTTTTAGGTCATACCCCTTTTACTAATTTGATATGTTTAACTATTCTTTAGCAAATTTTTTCCATTTTTTTTCAAAATATTATACACCAGGTGTCTGAAATCATTAGCATATTAAAAACAAAAGATTAATGAATAAGGATTGGGATTCGTACGTTTTATCAATGTCCTAAACTCAATTAAATTTCTCTACATAAGTTAATCTTGGCATATCTGTCATTGATTAAAAGTTTCACTCTTTTCATCATATGTTTCATTAAAAACTAAGACAAGAGAACAAATGTCAAATGTAAAGGCAATGCCTCTAAATTCATATGCTGAAATACAAGAACTACTCGTGCATTTGGTGAACCAATTACAAGCTAGACTGTATGCGAAGACACCGTACAAACAGTCTTAACCAACTTGGTAAATTGGCGGTCAACCATAGCAAAAAAATTATTTAAAGTCGAAGAAATCTCTGTCTTATCATGTAACAAATAAATCCAAGTAGCACACGAGTAGTCATCAACAATGGTTAAAAAATAACGTGCCCCAGAAAAAGAAGGAGTCCGATAGGGACCCCATAGATCACAATGTATTAAATAAAAAATATCAGAAGACTTAGTAATACTAATAGGAAAAGTATCACGCATCTGTTTGGCTCGAAAACAAATGTCACAAGCTTTATGAAGATGACTACTATCATTCCTAGAACCAACATTGGAAAGCATTGCTAAAACCTTCGGAGACGGATAACCAAGCCGTTGATGCCACAAATCAAAGAAAGAAAGACCGTTGGACACAGCAGCAGCAACAGTCGCAATATCCTAGAAAAAATAAAGCCCCTCACATTGCTCACTCGCTCCAATCAGAGTCCTCGAACTTAGGTCCTGTACAATATACAAATCACGAGTAAAGTGAGCAATATAAGAAGAATCGCGCAATAATTGAGAGACAGAAATAAGGTGGCACTGTAAACTGGGGACATAAAGAACATTGCGTAATGTCAGGCTGCTGCTAAGAATGACAGAACCGGCCTTAGTAGCATAAGTACATTGGCCATTTGGTAAATGAACCGGAACTGCAACAATATCACGAATATCGCAGAAATAAACAAGAGAGCCAGTCATATGACGGGTTGCGCCGGAATCATACATCCACCTGTGAGAAAAAGACTTACCGGACAGCTTCTCATTGGGCGCTAATTTGGCCGAATTCAACAAATTTATTAAAGTGGTCCATTGATCTTGGTTAAGACTAGAAACCGCACCGGGTTGAGAGCTCGAACAAAACCAGCAAGCGGTTGAACCATGGTGTGAGCAGCAGCACCAGAAATTGAACCGAGTAAACCAGGAGCCGGTCCAACTGAACCAGATGCTGAACCGAGAAAAGTAGCAGGACCACGGCCCGAACCACGTCCCCTTCCTCTGCCGGCGATTGGATGAGAAGAAGACCAGTTTTTCGGGTACCCAATAAGTTGAAAACACTCGGTGATCTCATGTCCAGTATTGTTGCAATGGGAGCAAAGAAGATTTCTTCGCGAACCTCGACCTTTCAGCTGGGCATTGGTGGAAGCAGCCAAAGCTGTGACTTCACTGCCGGAAATTGCAGGATTCCAGACGCCAGTGTTGGTCTGAACAGAGAAGCTCATAGGTGAAACAGATTAAGCTTCACGCTGGGCAGTCGAGCGAAGTCGTTCTTCCTGCACAACCATAGCATAAGCCCATTCCAAATTTGGAAGAGGCAAGGTTAACAGAACATTCGAACGAACAGCAACAAAGAGGTCTAAATTGAGTCCCATTAGAAACTGAGGAAGGTGCTCCGTCTCCCAGTGAAGCTCCAAAACAGAAGCCATCTTAACTTGACACAGCGCACACAATTCAGAGACCGACGGCGTGTCAGAATCACCCACATCGTCCCACAATTTTTGAAGGCGACCATAATACGATTCAACAGAGGAGCCTTTCTGCTTACACTCAGAAAGATCAGTCTTCAATTGCTAGATTCTAGAGCCAGTCACAACCGAAAATCTTTCCCGGAGATGGTCCCAAAGATCGGCATCAACTTCTTTATGAGGTATCGTCGACCGGAGAGAAGGATCAACGATGTTGAGAAGCCAAGAAGTAATCTACGACTGAATTGTACACCAGTCGTCCAAAAATTCTTCTGTTTCTTGGGCTTCGGAATCGATCGATCAACAAAACCGAATTTCTTGCGAGCACAGAGAGCCATTCACACAACTTTGGACCACTCGACGTAATTGGAAGCACCCTTTAAGTGAACGTGGGTGATTATATTGCCGGAGTGATCATTAGAAGCTATGCCATATTGTGAAATTGTCCGATGAGCAGCAACATCTTCATCGGACGAAGAACTGGACGCGTCAGACATGGTGACGGCGAAAAAAAACGATGAAGAAAACCCGCTCTGATACCATACAAAGACACTGGAAGACGGCATTAATTTGAAGCCGTAAAACTGTCTATACTTTAGGGTTTGTACATCATATATATAATACACACAACCGTAAAAGAGGTAACTATGTACCATAACTCTAATATTACATTCACAACCCTAATACTGTACTTGATGGCTACCATTTAAATTGGCTTAGGATAACATGCATCAACACTAATGAGTGACCTGAGTTGATGACTAAAAGGGTTAAACATAGGTTTGACCCATCAGCTAGATAACCGCACTACTATTCTGTCAATTTTGTATCGCCGTGATGATAAAAATAAATCACAAAATGATTAGTAATTAACCCGGGAAGACTTCTAATAAAAGTTAAATTCCCAACTTATATTTAGAATAGAGCGAAGGATATTTTCATCTCCACAAGAAATTAAATTATCACATTTGATAAAGATGAAAATTCTTCTTAAAATATATCTATCCCTATCTTATAATCTTACATAATTGTTGACGACGATAAAATTGCTTCGGAAACAATTAATCTCTCCAGTAGCATAACACTATAATATATTTTTCTTTAAAAAAGGTATCCAATTAATCTTGTTTTCATCTGAACTTTTAATTTATATCCACTCACGTCTTCGTAAAAAGACTGGCTATAACATATCTTTTCCGAATTGTACGTTGGTGAGGCAACCCACGAATAAATTAAGTTAATTATGATATGTGCACAACGCAAACTGGCAATAGAGCCACACCACTATTAGTAGACACATATATATCACATCTAATTATCCCCTAAATATATTCTCCGTCCAAGGTAATCTCTATTGTAATAATTTGAGCGAAACATTGAAGCAACTCAAGAATATATTCGTTAAAAAAGCAACTAATTCCGTTGCATAATATTGAAACTATGTATAATTTCATGAAAAAAAAACCCTATATAAATCATTACAAATCCAAAAAGAAAGCAAACAAACGAAGGGGACAAAAAAAAAGAAGAAAGAAGCTACTTAATATCCGAAATTTAACTTTTCTAGATTGTCTTGGTTATGAGTGCGAGAACTTGATCTTCAGTAGGAAGTGATGGAATTACACCCTTATTAGTTGTTGTGATGGCTCCACATGCACATGCAAACCTTAGGGCTTCCCTAAGATTTGCTTCCTTCTCCAAAATTGATTCATCGTTCACAATCTTTGCTAATAAAGCCCCAACAAACGAATCTCCGGCGCCAGTGGTATCAACTGTATCGACTTGAAAGCTATCGACATGACCCTTAAAATTCTTAGCATAATACTTACAACCCTTTTCACCGAGGGTTACGAGGAGAAGTTTCATGGTCGGACGCCATAGGGACAAGGCAGATTCGTCGTCGATCTTGTCGCTTCCCGTGAGGAACTCCAACTCGACATCGCTAACTTTAATAATGTCGGCGTAATCCCATATGCTAAGGATTTTCTCCTTGGCTTCCTCCTTGGAAGGCCAAAGCGCCTCTCGGAGGTTAACATCAAAGGAAAGCAAAGCCCCGGCCGACTTGGCCACTTCCATAGCCTTAATGTGGGCGGATCTGCAAGGCTCGACGATCAAACTGATGGATCCGTAGTGGAATACCTTGGCCGATTTGATGAGATCGAGTTTCAATTCTTCGGGTTTCAACAACATGTCGGCGCTAGGGTTTCTGTAGAACATGAACTCGCGCTCTCCGTCGGAGCGGAGGGTGACGAATGCCAATGCGGTTCTTGCTCCGGCGTCGAAACTGACCCCGTCGACTGAAACCTTGTTTTGTTTCAAGATCCCAGCCAACATGTGACCGAATTCATCGTCTCCTAATTTCCCGACAAAAGCCGAGTTTCCACCGAGTCTTGTCACTGCGATGGCGACATTAGCCGGTGCACCGCCGGGGGCTTTCAAGAAGCCAGGAGCATCGGCTAATGAAACGCCGGAAGCAGTGGGCACAAAATCAATTAGCATCTCCCCGAAACAAATGACGAGTCCGCTGTTGGAAGCCATTGTTGTAGTGATAATAAGTTTTGGTCGAAAACTAAAAAGACTTTTGTAAGAAGAAAACTAAGATAGAGAGGAAGAGCGAGTGTGGAACAATGGTTTGGAGGATTGGGATTGGGGATATAAATAAGGTAAGGATTGATTTAGGATAATCTTTACGGATTTCAGTGTTTTAGTTTGATTGTGTTTGTGTCTTTAGTCCGAGGTTTCTTACGGGACAATCTTTGTGTTGTTTAATTACAATAGGGGATTTGGATAAATCTTTTGATGAATAAAAGTATACTTCACATCGAAGAAGTCCGGGGTAGACTTTGGGATGATATAAAATATGATAAGATTTGTAATGGATTGTTGCACAAGTTGATAAGATTTTTTTTTTTAAATTATTACATTGATTAAGATTATGGTTGAGATTCGGTATTAAAATGCATGTTCCGCAAGATAAAACAAGTTACAATCTTAACATAGTCGAGGGGCAAGAACGATACCAAAAAAAAAAAAAAAGTATCGACATTTTTCTTAAAAAAAAAAACAAAAACAAAGAAAACTTGTTAAAGAGTTTAAGATGTACAATCAAGTATATCACCAAATCTATTATGTAATCCGGTGGAAGAACATCACCAATAAATTTAAAATTTTCAATGAATGCAACTTTAAAAGAGTTTTAAAAAGATACGAGAAAATGTACCAAAGGCGAAAATTTTTATTATTATTTTTGTCAAAGGCGATAATCATTATATCAAGAAAAACAACTATATGTAAGAATTGAGCTACAACTATATACGGCTGAAACTATCACCTAACCAAAAGAACAAGATACATTTTTCTTGCAAATAATTTTTCGCATTTTTTATGAGTATTTGCAAATTGCTTGTTTCCTACTTACGGCATCTCTATCTTTATCCAGTTTTTCTGAAATATTAGAGTTTGGACCGGTAAACAATAGCACTGTCAAGCTACTCCTGCCAAATAAAAAAAAAACGAAAAAAAAAATGAAAATAATGTACAACAAAAACGGTTATTAATATTATACCCATATGTAACATCCTAATCCATAATTAATAGGGGAAGATAATAAGTAGAATGACTATTAATTAACTGGTTAAACACAGAAGTGAACACTTATTTGATCGGTTGGAAGAATGTTTTTTGCTTCATTCACCGTCTTCTCCTCCAATTTTTGATAAAAGAAAATGGTAAAAGAATTAATTTATGCATGCATTTTGGTTTCCTTGGCCATTGTAAGAAACTCAATTCATGGAATGGCTGAAACCCCTTACGTAAATATCGTCAATCAATGCCTCCACCCGTATGGGCCGCAGCTCTACCCGGCGGCGGCCGCAGGCTAGAGCCAATGAAAGTTTGGTCCATATATATACCTCAGACAAAAAACCTGTTGGTTTGGGCTCGCACCAACTGTAGCTTCGACGCCGCCGGAAAAGGGCATTGCCTCGCCGGAGATTGCGACGGCCGTCTGGATTGCATAGCCCGTGGCAAAGCACCATATACATCAGTCCAGTTCAGGGAACCAACGCTACGGTCATATTTTGTTGGGATGATGATTTATTGAAGAAGAAGAAGAAGAAGAAGAAGAACCAGAAACTGATTTATTAAACTGATAAAAAGAAAAAGAAAATAAAATAAATATTAAAAAATGATTATCAAAATTTGTGAAAAATAAGATTATGAATATATATATATATATATATATATATATATGCTTCCGGAGTAATATTTATCAGTTTTCAGAGCAAAAAGTTGCTTCTTTAACCCACTTACTTTTTGCTTACTCAAATTCCTATACTCACCATTAATCAAGATTACTTTTATTTGAAGATTTTTTAGATATAAATGGTAAATTTCATTTCATCATAAAAAATTGGACTCAAATTTCATTTAACTTGTTCCACGCAATCTTACTTTCCTTCATTTTTTGGCACATTGATGCGACCATTTACACCCCGACCTTTTTGTATGAATTTCATTTTTCTCTATTATCTATTTCTCTAGTTAAACAAGTCTTTATTTCTTCTTTCAGCTACACAAGTTTTTTTCCCGTGCCAGCTATTATTTTTTTTACTCAGCGGTGGAACCAAAATTTCGACACTCTGCACGTGATTTATTGTATGGATACAAGATGTTGATGGTTTTTTTTTTTTTTTTTGGGAATAAAAGTCAAGAAGTGCTTCACTGCATGAATTCTTTTCAACTTAAAAAGGAATGGCGAGTTTGTATTTTAGTTTTGTTCCCACAATACAATATATTTTTTTAACTTTTTAGTTTATGGATTTATCCACAATAATTATAAAAAAAAAATCTTAATTGATTCAGCACTGTTCTAAATGAATCCAAACAAATAAAAGAAATCTAGTTTAGTTTAGTTGACTTAGAATCTAAATAATTTCAACCTTATTTCTTCCCCTATTCTGATAACCAATAGGTCATAACATTATAGCATCAGGTTTGGAGTTTGAACCAGGCATAACCACGATTCATGTTTTAACTTGAGCCGGATTAGAATTAGCCCATCAATTCATAAACCAACACGTGGTTGGCGGTTTATAAAACCGTACCTGGACTGTGTAGTCAAGCGTTAGTTATGGTTCAAATATTGGACAAACTGTTAACCGCCGGTTTGATTAAAAAATTATTATTAAAAGTTAGTTTTTATGTAATTTTTAATTTTTTCTTAGTATTTATGCTTTTATTGTTTCTGATGTGTTAGTAAATATTTGAGAAAATTGTAATGTTAACTTATCTTTTTTTGTGAAAGTCTGAAACACTATCTTGTGTATTACTTTCTAATTAATAAAATTTACTAAAAGAAATTGCGAAAAGGGAAAAGTTACCTTATTTGCTAAAAGAAATTGTGTCTTATGCACATTGATACCAATTTGATTGGATAAATATAAATTTTAAAACTCGATTTAAAATAATTTTCAGGGACGAAAATTAAATTTATTGTAAGTAAAAATTTCAAAACTCATGTAAATTTTTTTTCTTATATATAGAGGGGCTATGATCTATTAATTTGTAATATAAGTGCTTTAAAAAAAACACTTAAAAGCAGTATCGGGAAAAACGATCCAAACATATCTGAAGAATCAAATGAATGAGTCTAGTTGCGTAAAGAACTCGCAATACAGTGACCAGCAGGCGCACTATTCCCCTTTTCCGGGTCGGGTTTCTAATTCCCTTCTCGATCCCGTACTTTTTATAATTTGTTGGTAAAGGTCTCGTCTTTTGCAAATTTTCGATTTTCACTCACTGATTCCCCCATTCACTCAATCAGATCCCTCCCTCGTTTCCAGGTAAATCTTTATCACTTCCTCGCTAGATCTCTAAAACCTATAATTTTCACTCTCAATAAACCACTCAATTAGTACTCGTCTGGTCCATTAAGGCTATAGAGTCCCCATTCCCTATTATCAATTAGCGCTGAATTTCGCGCTCTTTGATTGTTTACAGGGAGGACTACTGAATGTAAAGATCTGATCTTGGATTCTTCTTCTTTTCTTCTTTTATGAGTTCTACAATTGAATTTTATAACTAGAGGGGCCAAATGGGTATCGTCTTCACGCGTTTATTTTCATCATTGTTTGGTAACAAGGAAGCTCGGATCCTAGTATTGGGTCTTGACAATGCCGGAAAAACCACCATTCTTTGTAAGTTAATGTCTTTTCCCTCCGTTTTTTCTTTACCAATAGTGATGCCCAACTATCTGGAGTTCTTGTAAGTCCGGATGACGATTTTCTGTTTAATGGGTTTTGGTTTTCAGATCGGCTTCAGATGGGCGAAGTTGTTTCGACTATCCCAAGTTAGTAATTTCTGATTTCGTCTCTGTTCATTTTTTTAAGTTTTGCTGTCATAAGTTGCTGGTTGTCTGTTTGGATCACTTAAGTTTATTGGAAATTGGTTTCGGTATTTGGAATGTGGAAACTAAAACAGCCGAAAATGAATTGTGGTTGTGTCAGTTTTGATGTAAGGAGAGATGGGTTTGGGCTATGGATTGTTAATTGAGGGCTTTTTTGTTTGGAGTTAGAATCACGAAGCATGTGTGCTGATTGTGTTATGTTTGTTGCAGCAATCGGTTTCAATGTGGAGACAGTGCAATATAACAATATAAAGTTTCAAGTTTGGGATCTAGGTATGTAAATCCATCAATTCTACATCTGAATGTTGATCAAGCAACACAAGAGTTAAATTTTATCTATGGTTGGCACTTGTGGCACTTAGCATGGTGATCACTCATTCTAATTGAAACTAGAGGCAGTTCTATGCAAAGGACTGGCATGCATAATACATTTTTCTAATGCTCGCAGTTTATCAATTTTATTTGTTTGTATTAGTTTCTATAGAGGCTTGTTACTGTTGATTGTTTTAATGCAGTTAATTTCTGTCTGCTTGCATACTAGTGACAAGACACAACACACACACACACACACACACACACACAGTAGGCTAGTTCTTCCTGGTCAATAAAGGTTGACATGGTGGATTTTTTCCATGCATTAGCGACAAGACACTAGATATCTGTAATAAGACTACTGCTGGATTTTGAGAGATGCTCGTTCAGTTCAAGCAGGAGTTTTGTATGTATTTTATAATCGGAAAATAAACTACACCTTGTGACACAGGTTGCTCCGATTTAGTATCTTCTTTTTTCTTTTCTGAGGGTCCACTGAGTTGAATGGATTAGAGGCCCCAGAGGCTTGGAAAACAGAAAAACTGGGGCTAATTGTGTGTTTTTTCAAACATAGTAATCAAAATCGTGAAGTAATTATCAGTTTAGTCGGATTCGTTGTTATGGACATGGCTTAGTATTAAACTTTAAGTCAGTTGACCTGTACTAAATATAGTCTTTAAGTTGTTCAGGCTCTGATGATTCTCTCTTTATTGTGGTGTCAGCTGTAGTTTCATTTATTTATGAATTTATTCCGTACATATTTTGTTATACCAACTTCGGAGTAACTATATTCTAGTAGTCAAACTCTAATTTCTTATTCTTTTCATTTTTTCTCCCATTATATCGGATGATCCAGGTGGCCAGACGAGTATCAGGTACATCCATTGACCTTTTCCTTCTGCCACTGCATTTCATCTTTTCATTTTAGAGACATGTTCTCGGTTCATGATCCGTATGAACTGTGAAGGCCAGATTAAAGAAACTGCCATTTTGAGATGGGACCTTTTTTTTTTTTTTTCCCTAAAGTGCTTTCTGGTTTCCAATAAGCCTGCCATGATTCACTTGTTGTATGTTTTTCTGAAGTTATTTTCCAATTTTAATCTGCTTTAAAAGAAGGGAGTGGTTCATTTGTTCCTCGATCTATTTTAAAAAGAGGCAAGCTTCAACATTATTGGCCCACATGGAGTTCATTTTTGTTTAGTTGTATATGATTGATATACAGCAAATTCATCGATGTAGAAACTCTTTCTCACATCCAAACCAGTACAGGTTAACAGTCTATTTCATTTGTGCATTGGTAGATGTTCTTAGGAGTTGCACCCTATGCAACTGTGACATATTACTTCTATCGGTGAGCATCAATTATAAAGCTGTCTTGAAGTAGCTCATAGCTGAGTGGATTGCTAGATGGACGAGTGAACTAATTTTGATCAATAGATTCTGTTCCTTGAACTGCTTAAAGTTCGTTGCTCTTAGTGATCATAAACTTGTATGATATTATGGTAAGTCTGACTCTGTTGGACCTAGCCTCCGGAAAGTGTGGAAAAGCTACAATAAAATTTGACTAGGGATGGAATTTGTGTCCCAGGTACATTGACAGATGGATTAGTGGTTGAATTTGGGTACTTATGTGCATGTCATTGTATGGCCTGTGATGTTTCGTTTTGCCCACTCTGGATGTGTTACTTTTGGTTTTTGGCTTCTGTTATTAGATAAATATTGTCATAAAGAAGGTCTTGTAGGTAACTAAACTTTAACGGAAAAGACACTTATCTGGAGATCATTATCTCTGTACCTATATCTTGATTATTGAGATGATTATTAAGTATACCATTTCAGCCACTTAGGTTTCCATTCTGTTGAAGAAATATAATCTATTGTACTTTCTGCAAATTATGTGATGTAGAGATTTAAGTGATCTAATAAAGCACTTTTTTACTTGTTAATTGAATAAGGGCATGCCCATGTTGGACCTTATTTGGTGGATGTATACTATCTTTTCGTTGCTTTACATTGTGCATTCACCATGTTGAATATATCTGTCTTTGAATCCTATGTGGTTATGAACTAATTAATGACTGTCTTTTCACTATAGGCCTTATTGGAGGTGTTACTTTCCAAATACTCAAGCCATCATATATGTTGTCGACTCAAGTGATACTGATAGGCTAATGGTGGCTAAAGAGGAGTTCCATGCAATACTGGAGGTTATAATTTATCTTATCTCTGTCCTAATTTTTTGCATATGCTTACTTTTATAAATATTTTTTGGAAATTTTACCTCTTGTGCTTGCTTGAGAACTTGAACTTCTGAATTTGTTTTTAGGAGTCTTGTCTAATGATGTACCACACTGATCCCATTCTTGTTTCTAAACCTCCCATGCTGTTTGCCCAATATCTTTAGTGCCTGAGTGCACAAATTGCATGAACTATTAGAGTTTAATGGTACCTATTTATTTATTTATTTATTTTTTTAAATAATGGGTATAACATTGTTGAATAAGCAGTTTTAATTGTGGGAAATATTTGTCCATTTCCATGGGAATATGGCAACAGATTGTGTAGCAAACATACTGTTTCCTTCTCTCACCTGGTCTGATGTTTGTTGAACACCCTAAAGCTGTCAGTCATTCGTTTTAGTATGTAAACTATGGGTCTTACTTTCTTCTGAAGTTTACTATTTTATCCTGTGACAGGAAGATGAGTTAAAAGGAGCTGTTGTTCTCATTTTTGCCAACAAGCAGGTTTGTATTTGTGTGTGTGTCGCCTAATTCCTTTTTGATGCTTGTACAAGAGTATTATTTGATATTTTTTTCTTGCGCGCAGGATCTTCCTGGTGCACTTGATGATGCTGCTGTGACAGAGTCCTTGGAATTGCACAAGATAAAAAACCGACAGTGGGCTATCTTTAAAACCTCTGCCATCAAAGGAGAAGGCTTGTTTGAAGGTTTGGATTGGTAAGATCGCACCCTCTATTTTTCCTTCTCTTCCTCGGTTCAAGTAATTAAATGCTGTTCCGCCGTACCCTTCCCTGGTTATTACATGTCAGCTGATTGATTTCCCGGCCACTTTGTTGTCAACAGGTTGAGCAACACGCTGAAAGCAGGAGGTGGCTAAACTCTTGAGAAGAAAATAACTAATGCTGCTTGTAATTTGGTTGAGGCTGAAGTAGAAACATATTGGCTTACTTGGTGTGGTTTTACGACGGGGGTTTCCCTCTAAAGAGCTATCTTCTGATTTTTGCGCTGTCTGGATGAAAAAAAATAGCTGATATGATTGTGAAATTTTTTGAGCTAAGTACTCGGAACATAGTCAGATGTCTAGCTGACCTTGCCTTTATTATTTACCCCTACCCTTCTACATTCAATCTGTACTGTTCTTGAATCATATACAGTCATTTATAGTTTTCCCACTTCCTGCATTTCACAGTAGAATTAAACGATACATTCATCCAATCTTGTAAAAGACCGCAACCCCTTACCCCAGATATGATGTTCAATGAGTGCGACTGCTCGAGTTGGTCTTGATTCCGACGTAATGAGTCAAGTTTGACACGAGTTTGAGTGATTTTCATATGCAAGTTCATCAGGTTGAGACGATGTCATTGTCAAACCAGAAACAAAACGAGAACCGCGAGGACCGAACTTCAGTTATTGGTTTAAAGTGTAATGAAGCCAAAATTGGGTCTGGTAATACCAAAATCCCTCTGGCTACTTCAGTCTCAACCGGACAAATATTATTGCAGATTCATTCTATTTTTAATGGTTCTAAATGAGATCTTTAATTAAGCGCATAAAAGTAGTAGTGAATAAAAGTAGTGATCTTTATCTCGATCGACTTTGATAACATGGGATGAGACTTAAAAAGTAGTAGTAATTAAATTCCTTATTAATAAAAGTAATAATTATTTGCCTCTTAAAAAGGTCACAGTCATACAATTATGTATTGAATTTTGTAAAAAGCCAATCATTTCACAAAAAATTTAGTCAACATAACATGGGTTCAGGGGAATGAACCAGAAAGAAAAACTATATATATATATATATATATATATATATATATATATATATATGACGAGATCGATTGTTCATGTGGGCGCGCGAAAAGGGACAAAGAAAAGGTTCTAAACTTTTTAATTACTCCATTTCATTTATATAGTCTGGACAGCAATTTGTTGGAGGTGTTTTAAATATATTTAATTATGCGAGTTTGTCAATTATGATTAATGTATATATTGATTATAAAATAAAAATTCGTTAATCAAACTACAATAAAATTTGAGATGTATAATATGATTCTATCGCCCTGATGATTTGAAGGGAAGAAAAATTGGAAGAAACGCCAATTGTGTTTTGATTAGTAAAAGAAGCCCCACTTGGAGTTTGTAGATTTGAAAGATATTCACGGCAGTGTACCAATTTGCAACCATCTTTCTTTGGTGCAAAATATGAAAAAAAAAAAGAAAAGAAAAGAAAATTAACAATTAACAAATGGTGCACTCAGGTCTCGTGCATTTTGCATTTGGCCAGATCATGATATGACAATCTTTCAGATTCAAACATTTCGTGAACTCAATTTTTTTTTGTCTATAACAATGGACATTTTTTGGGAAATTAATAAAGATTTCAACGAAAAAATTGAAATGCCATTTTCTTTTTCACCCTTTATTTAGTGGCTCAAGCAAAGTCATCATATACGAATGTGCAACGCAAAGTTATTAAACCTTCATTTAGGAACCAGAAAGTGAGGATAGATTGAGACACAAAATATGATGACTTGTGTTTCTAATGTTACTGACTACTGAAGTCACAGTTAATCCAACAAAGCAAACTATTCCCTCTGTCTCAAGATTATTGTTCAGTTTGAATTTTTACTTTTAGTTCATTTTATACTAAAAATGAAACCCAAACTGGACAATAATTTTGGGACGGAGGGAGTAGTAAAGTCGGCATTCAAAAAAAGCTTTTGAGACATTTTTGAATGCTGAAAAATAATCTTCGATATTGCCAGATACATATCGTAGTCCAAATGGTCGTAGAAAGTAATTTTTTAAAAATAATGTGAATTTTAAATTTTATAATAATATTTTAAATTAATAAATAATATTTTAAAAATTAAATAAGTAAATGTGAATTTTATAATATTTTTAATGATTTAAATTTCAATAAAAGTTCAAATTTTATGAAAAGACAAAAATGTCCCTGATTCCGGCAAGTCAATTATCGATCAACATCGAGCTGGACAAAAAAGTGGCCGAAACAGTGAAATGAGACAAAAAAAAAAGTGTGAAAACATAATGTTTGGGACTACGATATTGAAATGTTAATGTTAGGATAAATTCAAGTAAGCCGAAATATAAGTGACTATTAGGACATTTTAGTCTACTTAAATAATATGGAAATTTTAGAAGCAACCAAAACCTGGCTCGTACGTTTTTTGCATGCATAAGACTTCCCCTACTATATACCCTTTTTATAAGGATCAATCTTGAACAAAATTTTTTTAAATTATAATTTTTCTTTAGGCAAAATCATTCGTACATGTGATCCATGTATTCTAAATGTGTGGAAATTAAGGATTGCTATCTCGGTAGAATAGGTTAACAAATGATTGGTGTTCCAAGCGCGTATCCTAATTTATTTGAAATGTATATTGATTGCGGTTTATGTAAATAACAACAATAATAATAAATAAATAAATCCAATCCAATCCAATCCAGCAACAACAACGAATGATTTTTCAATATGTGTTTAGTTCCAAAATTCAGAGAGACAAGATATGGGTAGAGAACGTAGTATCAGTATTATCTTTTCGTTCTGCGTTTCATTGATTTTTGTTAAGAGATCTAATCTATTGGCCAATAAAAAGTACGCACCAATACCTAATTCTTGTTTTTTGCATTATTGATCAAAGTTCATTAATTTGCTACTATAATATTTTCACCACACAAGCTCAAACTAATTAATCTAACGCTGCCTTTAACAAACACATTATTGATTGAATCTGACACGCAAACAACAAACAGCCAGTTCTTCCACTGGGTGGGTCTTAAGTAATTCAATCAAAGATGAAAAAGCATATTTTTTGTGGGGTTTTATATATTCACTTTAAATCGGGATTAATATTGAGTCCATTATGTACTCACTTAAATAAGTCTATCTTACATCATACTCCCTCCGTCCCATAATTATTGTTCAGTTTTACTAAAATGAAAAATTTTATTTTTTGTCAAACTTAACTATATTTTACCTTAAACAACCGGATATACCCCTACATAAGTAATTGTTTAACCACTAAGATTTTATGGATAATGTTTTTTTACTAAGGACAAATGTGTAACTTGATCCATAAAAAGCCAAATTGGACAATAATTTTGGGACAAAATTTTTTGGACAAAGTGGACAATAATTATGGGACGGAGGGAGTAGTTCCTATCTTAAAAAGACATGTTATATTTTCCAAATATTATGCCAAACTTTGCTGTGCTTTTTTTTTTTCTTTATCTTTTTGGGGCATGAAGTCTGAAATGAATATATAAATATGAAGAGAAAAAAATTTGAAGAACAGTTTGGAATAACTTTTTTTTTTAATAACACATTTATTATTCCCCTTTAATGTGAAGTACTATACTGTTGGAAGAAAAGAGAACAACAATTATTGGTGTCCTATACAAAGGTGACTTGTGTGCTGTGAAATTGAAGGATATACCGCTTGGAGTATGACATGGTCAGCATTTCTTGCCTATAATATGATCTTAAATTTTTTTTCGTAGTTTATTGTGCCAAGAGAAAAGAAAATTTTAAAGTGACAAATAAATTGGCATACATGAATATTGAATAATTAGTTTAGCTTCTTTTTAAAACAAAGTGACCACATAACGGTTTGTACTTCCTTACGCTTTCTTGAAGATTCTGGTCAAAATGTTTATTTGGTAAATTATTAGTACTGTACATTTCTTTTCTTTTTTATTTTTTTTTAAACTGAAAAAGAACAGTTTTTTATTTTTTTTTTGAAGAAGAAAAAGAACAGTTATAATCATTTTAAGAAAATCCTCCAAAGAGCAAGCCGGATTTAATTTTGGTCGAATTAGTTAGGAATCTTTCAATTTCCGGTACTATGTATTTCTCTCTTTCCATACTCCTAAATTTCCTTCTTTAGTTCAATCGCATTCATCAGAGAATAACAATTCATATAATATGCATTTACTTGATGTAAAAATTAAATTTCTTTTTTAAAAAAAGAAACAAATATCTGAAAACACACTCTTTTGACTAAAATACAATAAACAATGGTAGAAGTGCAAGGTACTTACACATTAATTATTTATTCGATTTTAATGTGTTTGCATCCCACATGTGTTGCACTGGTTTGGTTCATTTTCAGTTACCATTCTTTTCCCCTATAAAATGCCAATGAATTCTTACACCTAATTAGGAGAAAGACCAAACTATCAATTTCTTCATTGCATTGGTTTGTGCTCTTCTCTCCAGCTTCCACACAGTTTAACCATTTTCCAAATCATCTGGTAGCTGAGGAGGGAGGGAAGAAACACACACACACACACACAGAGTAACATATAATTAAGGTCATTTGAGAGAGAGAAAAGATGGCTTCTGCAGCATCATGTGGTGTTTTCATGAGGAGCAATGTCCTCCCTTTGTTCCAATCTCAAGATGCTATTTCTTCTTCAAGCTTGTTTACTTGTATTCGCACCAACAAGAGAAAGGTAAACCCCCCCCCCCTTTTTTTAATAGAGTACGATAATAACATATGATTTCTGTATATATAGTCGATTTCACATAGTGTGACGAACAATTCATTGTTGTTAATGTTGAAGGAAAATAATTATTTCGACTTACTTTGTACTTGGATATTTTTTACAGTTTTCTGGAGTAGTGTCTGTTCATCAGCAGGACAAGAGTAGTACAAATGCAAACAATGAAGTTGATGATTTAGTGAAGAATGAGTATTTGACAAAGCAAAATGGACAGCCTAAAACAAGTAGTCTCAAATTCTCTGGAGAGAAACCAGATACTCCAATTTTGGACACCATAAATCATCCTATTCATATGAAGAATCTTTCAGTTCAGGTGAGTTTTAGAAAATGGTAAAATACCAGTAATGCTTACTGTCATTAATTGCATGGTAGAGTGAAAATCAAGATGGTCCCTTCAATTTAAGCAAATTTATTCAATTGAAATCCCAGAAATACATATCGATATGTATGCCTCTCATATATCGCCTTGTTTATTATTCCTTCTGTCACGGAAAAAAAATATATTTTATTTTAAGTTTGAAATTTGTATTAAAAATAATACAAATATAAATATTCAATGTGAATTGTTTTTTTGGAATAGACGTAGTGAAAGGAGAGACATGCGTGGATGCTGAAGTGGAGTTTTCAGCCGACGTGTTCATCATTTTTCATATGAATTTCTTTCTTTTTAATTATTTTGAGGACCTCTTAATTTCTATTACCAAAATTATCATCCACGAAAAATTATTTCATACATCTGGTTCATCCTCATTTGGTGAATAGGACCCGTTGCACGTTATATATATACTCATTGTATGGGATTGTAATAATGTAGGCCATTGTTTAGATAACGAGATTCATGCCAAAACTTTCCTTACTATCTTAAGCTAATGAATTTCAATGTTTGTTGACTATTGTATACTAAGTGTCACAAGTATGTCTTTGTCGGGAAATTTTGACCTTGATATTCTCATTAATTTTGCTAAGGATGAAAAGCGACATTGACTTTAGACCGAACCTTTTCTTCACAAAAGTTGCCATGTTGAACAAAACTACCGTTAGAAGTTACATGATTAAGGGGTGTAAATAAAGAAAATTAACTATGTGAGAATAATTTGTATCTTATAATATGATCATAAGGAGTAATAGCTAATGATTATGCTTTTAATTTTGTCTTAAATAAAGGAGCTTAAGCAATTAGCCGATGAGCTGCGGGAAGAAATCGTGTATGTGGTGTCGAAGACCGGGGGGCATCTAAGTGCAGGCCTTGGGGTTACTGAGCTAACTGTTGCTCTTCATCATGTATTCAATTCTCCTGAAGATAAAATCATCTGGGATGTCGGTCATCAGGTAAGAAAACCATTTTATTAATTATTCAATAGTAATTGATGACTTTGGAAGTTGAATTTTTAATTAATGGGCCTATATTTTTTGTGTTAATTAGTGCATGATCAGAGAATATGGTACTTAATTAATTATAATACCATTTTTTTTTTTTGACTTTAGACCAGCAAAAGAGGCTGGTGTACCATAACATTGAATGTGAATGTGTGACAGTTGTACTTACTTATTCGGCCTAGCTAATCAATAATAATGGGTTGATCATGTTAATAGTAACTTCGAATAATACATACTAAACATCATCCTCATCAAGATCAGAAGTTAGTTAGATATTTTTTTGCCTCCTCAAGATTATTGAAAATCCATTCGACGGCTAAGATTGGTCATTATTGTTGACAGTGGATATTTTACAAAACTGAAATAAATAAAATTCGGTAGATTTAAAGTTTTCTATGAAAAATTAACTAAGGAACCAATTTTCTTTACTTTTGTGTAATAGATATTTACTGGTAAAAATTCTTATAAGGTAGTTAGAGTATCCGTTTACTCCTCACAATCTATTTATTGGAAGCGTCTTTTATATCGTTTATATGAAAATGAAGAAATTAATGTTATGTCGATGTGATGGTTTTTTGGCAGACATATCCACACAAAATCTTGACTGGAAGGAGGGCAAGGATGCATACAATCCGACAAACTTTTGGACTCGCTGGGTTTCCTAAAAGGGATGAAAGTGTGCACGACGCCTTTGGAGCTGGGCACAGTTCAACATCCATTTCTGCCGGTTTAGGTAAAACAAAATTGTTCAAAAATTCTCATAATGTAACCAGAAACGACAATTAACATTTTTGTGACACGATATGAATATATATAAGGAAGAAAAAATGTAACTGAGCATATTTGTTTCTCTGAAATTGCTATTAAACCTGTGATCACTAAACACGACTTGGTTGTCACCCCAACAACGAGTATTAATGGTTGTAAATTTTTGCTAAGAAAAGGAATAATTAGATTGGACCGTCTAATGATTTGCCATGGGATGTTTAATGTGCTGCAGGAATGGCAGTTGGAAGAGATCTGCTAGGGAAGGACAATCATGTAATATCAGTAATAGGAGATGGAGCCATGACAGCAGGACAAGCTTTTGAAGCCATGAACAATGCAGGCTATCTTGATTCAAATCTCATCATCATATTAAATGATAATAAACAGGTTTCCCTCCCTACAGCCACAGTTGATGGTCCAGCTCCCCCTGTTGGTGCATTGAGTCAAACCTTAGCCAAGCTTCAAGCAAGCACCGAATTTCGCCAACTCCGGGAAGCAGCAAAAGTAATTTAACAAAACTAATTAAACTCTGATTTGAGGTTTAAGTGTTGCACAATTGTGTTTATATCATTTCAATGTTCTTATGTTTCACAGGAAGTGACTAAGAGCCTAGGGACACACACACATGAAATTGCATCCAAAGTGGATACTTATGTCAGAGGATTCGCTAGTGGATCAGGGGCTCCTCTGTTTGAAGAGTTGGGACTTTATTACATTGGTCCAGTTGATGGCCACAACATTGAAGATCTTGTGTACATTTTCCAGAAAGTAAAATCATTGCCTGCACCTGGACCTGTCCTGATTCACGTTGTCACTGAAAAAGGAAAAGGGTACCCTCCTGCTGAAGCAGCCGCGGATAAAATGCACGGTATGCTTTCATCAGGCATCAATCTCAAAACCAATGTGCTGTGATATTTCAGCAGAATCTTTTTAGGGAAAAGGCAAATTTTATGGACTAATGACTTTGATTTTTGACAATGTAGGGGTTGTGAAATTTGATCCTCGGACTGGAAAGCAAATGAAGTCTGTGTCAAAAACAAAGGCATACACCACTTATTTCGCGGAGTCATTGATAGCTGAAGCAGAGCAAGATGAAAAGATAGTGGCTATCCATGCTGCAATGGGAGGTGGAACTGGTCTGAATTTGTTCCAAAAACGCTTCCCTGAACGATGTTTCGACGTTGGGATCGCCGAGCAACATGCAGTAACTTTTGCTGCTGGTTTAGCCGTAGAAGGACTAAAACCCTTTTGTGCTATCTACTCATCTTTTCTTCAAAGAGGTTATGATCAGGTAAACAAACAAATGCCTAACTTTAGTCAATGCTAGAATAACCCCTTCATGAATTCTGACCCTCTAACTAATGCTGATTTTTGGAATTTATCATTGAAAACGTTTGCAGGTTGTTCATGATGTGGATCTTCAGAAACTGCCTGTGAGATTTGCTATGGACAGGGCAGGACTTGTAGGTGCTGATGGTCCAACACATTGTGGGGCATTTGACACTACATATATGGCTTGTTTGCCCAATATGGTTGTCATGGCTCCAGCTGATGAGGCTGAACTCATGCACATGATTGCAACCGCTGCTTCTATCGATGACCGCCCGAGTTGTTTGAGGTATCCAAGAGGCAATGGCATTGGAGTAGTTCTTCCAACAAACAACAAAGGAACTCCTTTGGAGGTAGACAACATTAACAACTAAGAAATGACACCACTCTTTTTCAAAAGAAAAAAAAAAATGTCATTATTCTGTTTATTCGTTGCTGTCTGCCCAAATTTGTATCCTGTTCTTAATGAAATGTTTGAAACTGTAGATTGGCAGGGGAAGGATCTTAACGGAAGGAAGCAGGGTAGCTATATTGGGTTATGGAACTATAGTACAGAACTGTTTAGCTGCTGGAAAACTTCTTGAAGAGATTGGCATATCAGCTACAATTGCTGATGCAAGATTCTGCAAGCCTCTTGATGGGATTTTAATCCGGCAACTCGCGAAAGAACACGAAGTCCTCATCACTGTTGAAGAAGGATCAATTGGAGGCTTTGGTTCTCATGTCTCACACTTCTTATCATTGAATGGATTACTTGATGGAAATCTGAAGGTAATAATAAAGTTCAACAAAATAAATACAGCCAGCAAAAATTTGGCTAAAATGCTAAGTAACACACAAGAGATCTTTTGTAACATAATACTATAATGAAGAGTGTTACACGAGAAGTGAAACAGTATTCAGAATGCTTATGACGCTTTTTCTGATGACGAATTAATATTTTTTGCAGTTGAGGTCCATGATGCTACCTGACAGATACATTGACCATGGGGCTCCAAAGGATCAGGTTGAAGAAGCTGGGCTCACACCAAAACATATTGCAGCAACTGTTTTATCCCTAATTGGAGAAAGCAAAGACAGTTTACACCTTGTTAACCTATGAGATGGAGTCAAATTATAACATGATTTGGCTGGAAAATACATTAGATTATTTTTCAAAGTTTGATCCACAATTCGTTGTCATCCCCCATCATTTTGTTCCCATGCATGTTGTATATACTAAAGAAAGTGATCATGAAACAAATTCGATAATATGAAATCCTTCCGTTTAATGCCATTACAATTGAAGCTAACTTAGCAAATGTGTTCATCTTGGGGAATCATCATATGTGTAATGTAGCTAAACTTAATGAATCCAATTGAAGCATAATGAACCGTCCCTCCTAAAAACAATAATTAGGTTTACTGCTCGGTTACTCCAACAATTCTTTTACTTCTTCAGAGGTGGAAACAAATGGAAATGTGGCTTAGCAAGGCCCAACACGGGCTCTTGATGACACCATTTGACATGTTTTACAAGAATTTTGGCTTCAAGATTCAGCAAGCAGACAAATAAGGCTCCCACTGTTAAACAACTTTTCACGATTGGAATATGCATCACAAATACTCCTGTGGACAATGTCTTCTATACCAGACGTGTTATACAAAGGATTAAAAATTCTATCAGTGATCGAGATTGAAAAGGCAAACTGAGGGAAAAGAAGAAAAATATTTAAGCAAAATGAAGACAACCTCATGAAACAAATTTTCAATCTTCATAAATATGCATTTCAAGTATATCATCATTCTGATAATTGTAAACTTTACACAAACAAGAGATTAACAATCTCGAACAAATGAAGAGGAGGAGGATGGTGAGAGGTAACGAACCTGCTGTCCCAGAGCAGCTAAAATTTCCGCATCAACACGGCGATGTTCACTATGTACTTTCTGCACCATTGGTTCAACACCAGAAAACGAAGCCTCTGAAAAACAAAATCATACGCTTACACTGGGAAGTAGAAAAACTAATTGTCGATGAATAACAAACATTTCAGATGTCAAAGATCAACCGCAAAAATGATAGCAGCACAAATATTGCATAAGAAACCACGAAAAGCCCTTAAAATGGCTGTTAATCCAAATGAACAAATAAATATAACCCACAATTCGGGGTGTCATTTTCAACAACCACCTGAAGCCAAATGAGTAAACTCATGATAGCACATTTTTTTCCCCTCAACATATTGAAGAAAGATGGCAGAACTTTCGTAACACAACCTTAAGTTTCTACGCACAAACTCTTCAGCAAGTCCAAGAAATGTTTTAAACAATCAAACAAGAAGCTAAACCACTCCAACATCTTCAAAAAGGAAGTTGGTAGTTGTACTACAGTTCTCTCCATTAAGTCCATGAACAACATTGCCGCCAATTAAGTATAACAGGAAGTTCCCTCGTGATCTAAATCAGTTGTTACATGAGCACTAAATTTGACTCCGCAATTTCAAAACTGAACCGAGTACTAAAAATCTCACCATAATATCCGCTACAAATTAACGCATACACTTCATAGGGGGGCAAAAAAAAAACCTTTAAATTCTGATCAAAAATGTAAAGAGAAGAAAAGAGCACCTGTGGGGAACATTTGGTTGATATAATCCAGAGCACTTTGCTTGTCCATGACGTCCATGATTCCGAGCGGAACCCAAAATGAAGCCCCCAGATTACTGCGAAAATCCTAATTCACTGATTAGAATGGCAGTATATCTGGGCTTACAAATGATACAACTACAGGAAGTTGAAGAAATCAAAACCAAGAATCCATCGTATTTCAGCTTAAGATCTTTTCGATCGAGTTGCAGGGTACACCATGTTGAAGAATGAGGAGTTTAATGATTCAATTTAGTCAGCTATTTATGTTATGCGGGAATAGAGTAGATATCAAATTTTTCCAGCGTTTTCAAAATTTTTTTACTATGATGTTATCTAAAAGTTTACGACTCCATAATAATAATTTCATCTATTTATTAAATTCTTATTTTTAATCAACATAAGCTAAAGGTAACGGTAATTAAAATAATTATTGAAAGAATTTTATGGCTCGAACAAAATTTAACTGATGCGAATCCTCGTGAGATTAATCTAAACAATGTCTTCCCACACTGGGTGCGCTAATACGCACCAAAAAATTTAAATAAATAAAAAATAAAAATGGAACTCCTAAAGAGTGAAATGAATTTCAGTTGTTATACCGGGCACGCTCACCCCTTTTTTTGCCTTTTTTTTTAATTTTATTATTTTTTAAATTCCATCTTAAAACTAATAACTAGACCCTAACTTGGCCCTGTTTGATAAATCAATTAAGTACTTAAAACTTATTAATTAAGTACTTAATTGATTAGCACTGTTTGATAACACACTATCATAACAACTTAATTGCGTAAGAACTTAATTTATTAAAGACTTAAGTTTTAAGTGTGTTTGATAACTCAAAGTAGAATGTCTTAATAAATTAAGTGGGTATGAAATGCTAGTACAAATGTGAGCCTAAAAATAAGTGATAGGCCTATCACTTATGTCTGAACTAAATTCTTGAGATAATTTTTTTCTCTATTTATTTATTTTTAAGTTTATACTTTTGATATTTTATCTTGAAATATTTTTATTAATCATGATGTCTAGTTCTAAATTAAAATTTATGTAAATTATTTTTTATTTAATAAATATTTATTTTTTAGATAAAAAATTAAAATCCATTAAATTCCATCATTAATATATCTTTACCATAAAATATGAATTTTTTTTTGACAATGATAAAATATGACATTATTATTAACTGAAAAAATAATAACATAATAAAATTTAAATATTTTTATTACATTATTTAATAATAATAATTATTTTTGTTATCATAGTTTCATATACATCAATTATTTTTTTAGATAAAATTATAGGCCGAGATACTTTAATTTCAGTGTTCAGACTTCAGATTTCAGACATTTTATTCAGTGTTTAGATTTTGGTTTTTATCAAACACGACAAACTTAATCAATTCAGTACTTATGATTCAGTTTTCAGATTTCACACTTCATACCCAAATTAAGTTTTATTAAACAGGCCCTTAATTAAAATGCTTAAACTCACCTAAATCCTAAACACTAAACACATTATGTTTTTTATTCGCTTTAAATTTTTTTAATTCAATTAGGCTAAACGAGACCCTAGCCTAATTGAATTAAAAAAAATTTATAAGTTATTCATGTTACATCACACATTAAATCCTAACCTATTAATTGCATATATAAAAGTGGTTGAAATTACATTTAAAAAATATTTTATAAAATTAAAAAAATTAAAATACAAAAATAAAATTAAAAAAGAAAAAGAAAAAAAAGCACTGAACAGGCGCGTTCAGCGCGCCCCTGCCCAGCCCGGTGCTACCTATTTAGGTAGTACCGGCTGCTCAATATAATTTGGCCAAAACGTAACTTTGGTCATCCACATTCCACACACAATATAATGCAATTTTGTGTGCTTCAATTTTTTTTAACCTTTTTCTTTTGGGGGGTCAAAATTAGCTAGAAAGTATGTCGTGTTGAAAAATGTTGGGATAACAAGCATTCTCTTTGTGGCGAATAGATGCAAGATTTTCTTTATTGAGATAACAAATACTTTTTGGCCAAATATAGTGGATCAATTAGGCGATTTATTTGTTAAAAAAAATAAAATAATAATTTAATATAAGTTAGCAAATAATTTTGTCAAATGATTGATCGATCCATAAGTTTTTTTTTTAAGAAAATGAAAATCATTTTGTCACTTTATTTATGAGTGTATTTTGGGTATTTCTCAAAAAGATACTCCCTCCGTCCCATAATTATTGTCCACTTTGCCTAAAAAATTTTGTCCCAAAATTATTGTCCAATTTGACTTTTTATGGATCAAGTTACACATTTGTCTTTAGTAAAAAAAATTATCCATAAAATCTTAATGGTTAAACAATTACTTATGTAGGGGTATATCCGGTTGTTTAAGGTAAAATATAATTAAATTTGACAAAAAATAAAATATTTCATTTTAGTAAAATTGGACAATAATTAGGGGACGGAGGGAGTACTACTATATAATATATCAGTAAAGAAAATTATAATGATGAATGATCAAAAGATATGTAAGTTTTTTTTTTTTTTATTAAAAAGAGGTTTCAAAAGCAAAAATATTTTTTGTAAGAGAAAAAATTTATTCGAAAAAGTGTTTGACTAAAAGTTGACTCGCACGTTTCCAACTTGATGATAATGACGGTATTTTCGTGTAACTCATTCCATGATTTTGACGAATCAGAAAATCAGACAAACTCCCAAATTCTCCCCTTCAGAAACATAACCCCTGTTTTTGCTACCAAAATCCAATCCGAATAACATCAAAGATGCATCTATGGCCATCAATGAAGATGAGGGACTCATTCAAGGTTGATTACTTGAAGCAACTGGAATGGAGCCTTCGCCTTTTGAAACTAGACAAGCAAAGAAAACAACAGGAGCAGCAAGATTCCAATACCGGCAGTTCCAGCGATCCAAACGATGAGAATGGTTGTCAAGAAAGGCTTTTGAGCAGTGATTTTGAAAACCCTTCAAAGGCAGGAGGGAAATTTATTGCTATCTGCAGAGAGGTGTTCCTAATCATCACTTGCTGCTATTGTTGCTTTGGCTGTGGAGGTAAAACCCTTATTTGATTTTTTTAATCTACCCTTATTTGGTGGTTTATTTTGGTTGACGCTGGTTGATTCCGTATGTTAATTGGAAATTGGAATTGGAGCTTTGTTGATTGTGTTCTTGCCGAGTTTGTTTTGTTAATTGCCTCTGTTTGAACTGTTGGCTGTATGAATTTTTCATTCTATTGACAGCTGATTATGAATCTAGAATGAAGATCAAATAAACTTCTCTTTGTGAATTGTGATACTAGTTCGTTTGTTTTGTAGGGAGGGATTATGTTTAGTGTTAATTGCCAATTCATTTCTGTAATTTAGGTTGACGAAGTGGACTCACTCACAGCACACACACTTGGAATTCTTTTCTAGTGTGCGATAGATTGTGGCTATAGAGTTTTAGGGGACTATGCTAGTGTTAGAATTCACCACGGGAAGGAATTCTTCCATTTGATACCCTTGATCATCTTAAGCAAATAATGCTACTCGTTTACCTAGTAAATTAGTTCTCACTAGAATGATAATGAAGGAGCAACTGGGAGATAGAATTCATACACCTGAGTTGAAGTTTAACGAGAGTGAACTTCAACTGCAACCTAGTTCCAGCCTTGCACCGGGCATTGGCTACTATTATTGGAGATTCCTGCACTAATTCCCACTTGATGACCATTGCTGTTACAAATGAACAGAAAGAGAGGGGATTGTTGAAGATGAAGTATCTTGTGCTGTTTGTTGAGATGTTTGAATGGGGAAGTGAGTCAAAATGTTGAACTAAAACTTCATATCAGGTCTGAGGATCTGTGTGTTTAGCTGCACTAGTTTACCTGTGTTCTGCAACTCTGAAAACATCTTGCTCGATGGCTTATATGGTCCCTCCACCTTTGAAGCACAGCTCATATCCTTGTATTCTTCGGAGAATAAATTGATTAGTATTCCATATTTTGTTTATAGTTTACATTCTTTGGCCTATAGCAGTACAGTTTGATTTTCCGTATCTAAATGACAAGCTTTTCTCTAAAATGGCTTCTTTCTTGTTTTACTTTTTTCCATGTGCTTCATATGTCCATGCTTTCTCATTTCTTTCCAAACCGGTGGTGTGACTGGATGATGCATACAGGTTTTGTGAATGACTGACGTTTGACTATGCTTGTATCACTTTTGGATTGGTTAACAGCTGCTGATGATGTTAATTAATAAAACGATTATTGATGTATTTTGTTTCAGCTTTTGCTGAAGATGAAGAAAACTGATTGTGCTCAAGGGAAACATACGGCTGAAGGTTATGCCATTGAATTAGATAAAGTTGTGGGATTTGATGAACTGGAAATCACCGTTTGGTTCTTTTATGATTATAGCATTCGAGACTCAAGTGCAGCAGCAGTGCAGAACTTTCAATAAGCCAATAAGTGCAATTCATGAAAGCCCTTTAATTGTGTACATAAGTTAGTAGCAGCCTCGTTTTTCTTTTTGAAGCTTAAGTAAACCTTTTGCCAATAAACCTGATCTGTAGAAAAGAGTCGGATTCTACCAAGTTTAGATTTTTGTTGGACTTCTTATTAGTTTATTCACATTTTCCTACTGGTAGGAGTTGTTCTCACAGTCTAAAATTGTGCTTTTTGTCTCAAGCTTACCTTATCCTTGGAGTCATTTTCCTTAATTGTATAATAGTAGCAATGAAGCATCAAACACGTTCATGAATCTTGATCGCAATTATTCGCCATTCTACCTTGCAATGGTTGTAACTTTTCTTTGTTCCAATTGTAATGAGATGCAATATCAGTATAGGTCAGGTATGTATTACGTTACGTCCATTTCAGAAATGGAAGTTTTTTTTTCTTTTTTAGTCATGTAGAAATACAAGTTTAATGTCACCCGGATCCATATCTTACTGTTGTGTGATTCTAAGTTGAGAATATGGTTATCAGTTTCTCTTTTCTTTTTACTAGGTGTTAGACCTGTCTGATGGACGGGGAAGGCATATACATATAAATATTTTTATATAAATTTTGTATTTTTATAAAATATGTAATGACTTCATTGGAAAATATAAACACAAACATCAACAACACTAAAATATGTAATGACTTCATTGGAAAATATAAACACAAACACCAACAACACTTTATCAAATGAATACAATGATAATTTATCTAACGCATGGAGGATTGTTAAGAAATTCAAAATAGAGAATATTAAAAAAAAAAAAAAAAACTTCGAATTGAATGATTATAATTCTATATATCATGTAAAACTTCTTTGTAGACTACATTTGTAATCATGGAATTGGCATCATCATTTTCATCAATTATCAGGACCTTTATTCATTGTCTTGAAGTGACTTATTTTTTTAGTGCTTTTATTTTATTTTTTTTAAACTTACGATGCATTTTCACATTATCTCTCTTTTTTTTTGCTAACCCATTTGTTCGTTTGATATAGCTGTTTCTCGTTATCTATCTAATAATTTATTTTTACTTTAACTTACCCATTGTAAAAAATATTTTATTTAAAATATGAGGGTGGGAGTATCTTAGGGTGGGAGTATCTCTTCTTACAATTTGATGGAATAGCAGACATGCTAACTGAACTTAGATTCAAACCAATAAGGACAAGTTCTTGAAGATTGACAAAGTTCATAGCAATAGCAATCGAACCCTCATCTCCAATTCTATTTGACCTCCACCCATTAATGTGGAGTTTTGTCAAAAACTTACAGTTCTCAGCTACGACCACCACACCAGCGTTCGTGCAATCCAAAGCCTTTACTAAATGCAAAATCTCCAGCTTGGAACTTTAGATATTGCGGTAAACCCGATATCGCTCAATTGCAGCCTCTCTAAGTGAATCTCCACCAAATTATATTCTCTTCCCTTTTAGCCATCGTCTCCAAAAGCCTATCCCAATCGACGGTGACTGGTGACCATGACCAATTTTCAGACGGTGAGATTGTCAACCTTTGCGCATGATAACAGCTCTGAATTAAAAGGAAAAAAATCAATTAGCAACGATAACAAAGAGATATATATAGAGAACAACGACAACAAAGCTTATCAATTTCATACATTCTTCATCATCGCAGGCACAACGAAGATGATAAATACCTTAAAATTCGGTTCCCGGTCAGCCAATCATCTCTGGCATCTCTAACAACTCTTCGACTGACACTCCTCCGCCGTCCGACCAGCCATCTCCACCACCGCACTCCTATTTTCCTCAAGCATCTCTCGCCACAGCATCATCATCCAGTACTCTCGCCTTCTTCTTCTTCCGTTCTCGCTGTTCGCCACCTCTGTATCGACCGTAAACCTACCGGTGTTTTAAGAAAAATATGAAAAGTCGCCTCTCCGAGTCAATTGGGTGAATTCAGATGGCTGTGCGGAGGAGAAAGCATATGTTTTAGGGATTTAGTTTATGAGAATCCGCTAGTTTCAGTTTTAAACGTGATTACTTTTGGATTTACAAGAATTTGTTTTTTTTGTTAAATGACATTTTAAATTCAGTGGTGATAAGGTTTATGCAGATCTCTCTAAAATTTGTTAGGATTTGGTACTCTCTCCAATCAATCTCTCTGTTAGGATTTGGTTCATGAAAATAAGGGTTCGGTTTTTATTATTTTGTTTTTTTTAAAAATTATTTCAGTTGCTTTTTTTTTTTTTGGTTTTATTATTTTGTTTTGTGCATTTTTAAGTGTTGGAAATTAAGAAAATACCACATATGATTAAATCCTATGTGACATGTGCTCTATGACTTTAGTTTTCTCTCTCTCATTTTTGCCTTAGTATAGTATATAGATAGATAGATTTTTCGCTATTAATTAGAGTGGCTGCAATCGTTGATGGTCTCGTACCTTCAACAAATAACGTCGTTACAGCCATAGGGACATCTGAGGTGTCTGGAACAGGACAGGCTTGTATTTGAGGGCTAGACCCAGCTAGTTTATTGGGCGTTATGCCTGTTTCGTAGCCCGCTTCTCTGGGCTTAAGAAAAACAAATAACGGTCTTTGTTTACCTAACTAATAAATAGGTTATTAGGCCAATTTTAATTATCATTCGGTAGATTGTGTCACGCCCGTGACCTAAAATTTCATTAATTCAAAGAAAAGAGGATGAAGGGTAAGAATTAATAATTAAGGGGACAAAATTCAAAGTTATAGAGGGGGAGATTAGATACCCTAAAGGGGAGGAAGGACATGAGATTTGAGAGAAAGGAATTGGGGAGAATCAGAGTTCAGCCATATGCATTTGCATTTCAGAATAATCAATAACTTCTCATTCAGAGATGACACTGTTTATCTAGCAATCTGCTTAATTAAATATATATTACAAAGTAGTCCCCTTAATTTATAAAATTCTGAAAATGCTTCATAGGCATGACAAATCCCCACTGTTAAGAAAAATATAATCAAACTTGAAAAGCGAATATGAGCATCACCAGGCATGCTGATTCTCTACCGTAGTTTATCCAAGAGCAATGTGCCTCCTGTTACAATTTTGTCCTGTACTTTCTGAAGTTTCCTCACTTGAACAAGGTTGACCATGAAGAAATTTGATGTACCATATCTATGAAATGCTTGTATAATACGATTCATTTTCTGTTAAAATTTCCTCTGAAATTTCTCTATAGATCATTATCTTAATTTTTTTTCAAACATACATTAACTTGACAATGTTTATAAATATGACTTAAATGTTCACATTGATGTTAATTTTAATTTTTTTTCCCACCAGATTCATACATCAATGATTTAATGTTCATAAATTATTATTGATTGAACAAGATTTCATGCCATTTTTTTTCACATTACAAGTTTCACATGTTTACACGTATTTGTTTCATACATATTGATTGTAATGTTTTACAAGACCAATGTTCATTCTAATTATTTGGTAAAATGTTCATAAAATAATTATATGTTCACATAAATTTGCAAATAGTTTATACTATTCTTTTTTCTACTAATTTTAAATGGCACCACAATGAATATTTATTTTCAAAAGTTCCAAATGATAGTTGAAATATGCTTTATTGATGACAGTTAAAATTTGCTTTGTCATGGATGAAATGAATAGATTATTCAAAGTTTAAATTAAAGATATGAAAAGATACATACTATATAAAATTAGGGGAGAGCTTTCTTTTCAAAGTAAAAAAGAAAATAAAAAAATAAAGAAAAAGATAAGCAAAGAGGAGGATAAAGACAGCTAACCTACGACATTCACAATTCATAGGATCACATTACCACATGGACCATGGTCCATAGTATAATTTCCACATGTGCATATTTTTGTTTGTCAAATAAAGGGCCATTGGGAGTTGGGACCCCAATTTTAAGTGTACCATTTGGCTAAGTGATCCTCTCACTTGATTAAGGATATGGTTTTAATATCTACAGGATAGCCCAAGTGGTAAAAGGGTTTGGCATCAACCGGTAGTCCCTTGTTGGAAACCCCACGCGTTGCAGTTGGAAGGTTTTCAAACACCCAATTGACATGTAAAGAGGCGTTCCAGGCGTAGAATTTCTTCCAATAGATTAGGCTAGTAGTAGATTTCCCTTTTCCAGATTCAGTCATACACTAGTCTAAGTGCATATAAAAATTGTATCAAAAAACGCTCTTACATTTTGCAATAGTAGTAGATATTTCTTTAATTTTGAAATTATTGTCGAATTTTGATTTTTAATTTTAGTTTAAATTTGTATTCTTTCTATCCGAAAATTTAGTTTGAATTTTTTTAAAAGAATTTCAGGACGGTACCTGGTGGGTATCTCACGATTTTATTAATTTAAAAAAAGAAAGTACAAGGAGTAGCGCTTAAAATTTACCCAAATAGAAGAGTTTATCGTACAAAATTTTTTTAAGGATTCCAGGACAAAACTTCCTGCCGGCACCACATACAATGCCACCCGTCCATTTATTGTCCATGCTTTTAGACCTCTCGTTAGGGCTTCGTAGACTATAAGAAATAAATAAAGTGAGAAATGGTCTCCTTGCTTGATACCTCTAGAAGCCTGAAAGAAACCGATTGGGCTGCCATTGAGAAGGATTGAAAACCAACTATGTGTAATATTTGACATCACCAATGCCATTAATCTGCTATGAAATCCTAATTTTTCCATAATGCTCGCAGGGAATGTCCATGTGATTTGGACAATAATTTTTCCATTATGCTACATTTTCCTACTAGCTTCTTCTTGCTCATCATATTCGTCTTTAGTAAGCAAAGCTTGAAAAAATTGTACTGTTTCGCTTTCATTTAGTTTGAATTATGATGCTCTTTTTCTCTAAAAGGGAAAAAAACATAGTCCACATTATTTTTTAAATTTATACTAAAATTAATATACAATGAAAACTCATTGTAAACTAATTTTTGAAATAGAAAGAGTATTAAAAATAAGAATTCAATGAGTTTGAACATCTTATAGTATAATACAGTTAGGTCTATGTCGTATAATTTCTTTTTTATTGAGTCGTATGAATATTATTTGAATTTATCATGAAGTTCGCATTTGCAATGTATGAATTTTGTGCATATCATGGTCATGTACATAATACAAGATTATGAAGCTTGTGTACAATTTTCATCAATGTAGAACAATATGATTTTTTTTCTTTATTAAGATGTATGAATATTGTTCAAATTTATCATGAATGTTGAATATGCGATATGTGAATACTGTGCATATTTATCATGAATGTTGCATGTTCTGGTCATGAAGATAATACAAGTCATGAAGGTGATTATGAACATTGTGTACAATTTTTATGAACGCAGCTCAACATGTGATGATGCAAGAAACCTATCATTTGACAAGTAACTGGTAATATCGTACCGATTCTCCTCTAATAAATGATCCAGAGAATCGATGACTTCCAAGTTAACGACCTTTAATCCAACAAATGGAGCACCAGAATTGGAACTTCCAAATTATCGGTCTATATCTAACGAATGGAGTACCAAAACTTGGAACTTCTAATTTTTACTTAACAAATGGTTTGAAAAAATTATGTCTGAGAAGAATCTCAGTTTTTTTTAATAAATCCTTCAACAACAATAGATTACATTGAGATGGCCAAAACTCTTAAACAAAAAAGAAAGACATAAAAATAAACCCTAATCAACTAAACGAAAATTACTAAAATAATCTTCGACAATAATTATTGAACCTTAGTCATTATAATCATCTGTCTTTCATCAACATGATTGTGAACAGCGTGATTTGTATTTTATATCGACCTAATTTATGAATTTTCTTCCTATTACATTTGAACATTTTAAATAACAATATTACTTGATACAAGTTATTAAAACATGTATGTTTTTTGTGACATCATTCATATTTGCTATGAATATTTTTTAATATGTTCATGAAATATGTGTTATTATTTGATTAAAAATAGTACTTGATACATGTTATTAAAACATGATTATTTTATGTGACATTGTTTATATCTGCTATGAATATTGTTTAATATGGTAATGAAAGATTGTTATTATTTTATTGTGATGTATAAACAATGCATTTGAGATGTAAGAATTGTTTAATTTATTATTTTTGTTTAGTTTGGTCAAAGGCAAAATTGTATTCATTTAAAACTGTACATCATTTTTGTTTCCTATCTATTACATGAAAATTGCTTGGTTTGATACCAATACTATCCAAGTATCTAATATCATCATTACTACCTCTTCTACAATGCATTTGAGTCTTCCAAATTACTTCCATTTTCAGTCTACTCAGTCTATCTTTCACAGATTGCTTTTGATCTCCAAACTTCCTTCTATTCCTCTCAGACCAGATATGGCAAACAGCAGCATCTATACCAGCAAAAAGGAGCCAGCGCTTCACTTTTCTGTACCTAAGTTTATGTAGCAGATCACTCCTTCTGCTACTCAACTTCTGTATTTTTAGATTCAATCCTAGCCAAGCCAAAACTGCTGCTATCAACTCCTGAGAATAGCCACACTGAAAGAACAGGTGGTCCACATTTTCTTCATCAGCATCACACAGTTCACATTTTGCATAACCATTGAACCATCTCATTTTCTTCAACCTGTCTTGAGTAAGCAGTCTGTTCTTGAATGCTAACCAAGCTATAAGGCTATGCTTAGGAACACTATATGGGCTCCAAACAATAGCAGAGTGTCTGGTCTTCTCCTTCTGTCCTCTCAACCACTTATACCCTCTGCATGTAGTATACACTTTGCCTCCATTTGCAGTCCATCTACCATCAGTGATCCCACCTCTAAGCAGATTCTTTATTTGGATGAGCTTTTTCCAATGCTATCCACTATCATTTGGAGCTTGATAGTCCCAAGAGATATGCCTTTTAAGTAATAGCTGTGTACCCATCTAATCCATAAACTTTTTTTATTTCTGGCAACATCTCAGAGCTGCTTTCCTAAAAGAGCTTGGTTCCAGGTTCCAGGGTCCTTTACATGAAGACCCCCTTCTGCCTTAGGAGTACATAGTTCTTGCCACGCCACTAAAGCACAGCTCTTCCCAGATTCTCTTTTCCCCCTAGAGAAACTCCCTGCATGTTCTTTCAATTTGCCTTATAACACTCTGTGGAATAATAAAAATCCCTACCCAGTAAGAATGGAGGCTTAACAGGACAGAATTTACCTTAATCAATCGACCTGCGTAGGAAAGATGTCGAGTAGACCAGCTTTTGATTCTAGCACATATCTTCTCAACCAATATTTGGAAATCCAACTTTGTCTATGCCGTAGGAGAAATTTGAACTCCAAGATACCTGAGAGGATACTTCCCTATTTCAAAGTGCATAATCTGCTATGTAAGGGTCTGATCGGCTTCTGAAATGCCTCCAAAGTACAAATTAAACTTGGTCACTTTGATAGACATTCTGTTGTTCCTGCAAATCTATTCATTACATCCTTGATCCTCTTGATGGTATTCATATCATCTTGGCAGAGGATGATCAGGTCGTCTGCAAAGCTCAAATTGATAATTTTGAGTTTTTTTGCAAAAAGGGTGGTACTTAAACCCCTCTTTGTTTACTTCCATGTGGAACAGCTTAGTCAAATAATCCATTACCAACAAAAAAAATTAGGGGAAACATCAGACCCCCTTGTCTCAACCCCCTTTGTCCCCAGAAATACCTTGTACTAACTCCATTAATGTTCACAGAGAATCGACACGTAAAAATACATTGCATGACCCAGCCAACAAACTTAGGGGGAAATTTCATCTGTGTGAGCAATTCAGTAATAAATTCCCAATGAATGGAATCAAACGCTTTTCTAAGATCAACCTTCATCAGCACAGATGGCTTCACACTCTTCCTTTTATATAACCTCACCAGTTCTTGGGTCAATAAAACATTGTGCAAAATAGTTCTACCCTTAACGACAGCCCCCTGATTCAAATCTATAAGGTCAAGAAAAATTTTACTGAGTCTATCATTGATAAGCTTTGGAATACATTTATAGATGGTATTACAACAAGTTATAGGGCGATTTTTTGGTAGCATCCTCGGGAGCTTCTGTTTTTGGTACTAAGGAAATAAGGGTTGCATTTAACTGTTTCAAGAGAATACCATTTTGAAAGAATTCTTTTATGGCTGCATAGATGTCTTCCCCCACCAGATCCCATACACTATAATAAAATCCACTCCTAAAACCATCGGGCCCTAGGCTTTTCACTTTCTTGATACTAAACATAGTTTTGTTAATCTCATTAAAAGAGAAATCTTGAATTAGGAGAATCTGCTGGTATACAGGCAGTTTAATCCCGGATTCAAGAGCTTCCCTCTCAATAGATGTTCTTCAACCTTAGTCCCTAGCAACTCCTGATAGTATCCTATAAAATGATCTTGTACCCTATCCCAGTCTACACTAATTCCCCTTGACTATCTATAAAAGACAAGGTCTTATTCCTTATCCTCTGCTGCTTTAAGCATGAAAAAATTTAGAATTTAAATCACCCTCCTATATCCATCTACATTTTAATTTCTGAGACCAAAAGCTTAATGGAGCAGTACTTACTTGAATAATTGAATATACTCTTTTAGGGCTTCTTTTTCCTCTGCTTGAAAGGCATCATTTTGAGGATCATCATGCAACAGTAACTGAACTTTATTCAGCTTCTGTTTAGCCTTTTGTTCTTTACCTTCTCTTTCAGAGAACTCTCTCCTGTTCAACTCCTTGAGAGCCACCTTCACCATTTTCTGCTTACACAGAAGCTGATATTGTTTACTGCCCTTTGCTGTGGTTTGCCAAGCTGCCTGTACTACTTCCTTGTATCTAGGGTGCTGAGTCCACATATTGAAGAACTTGAAAGAACCCTTCATTTTCTGATCAGGTTCACCCCAAGTCATTAACATTGGACTATGGTCAGACACCCCTGCTTTATTTTGTTTAGTTTGTATACAATCTTATTTTTATATTAAATTGAGTTTGATTTATAAAATGATTGATTTTTGTTACCGTGTAATGTAGATGAAATTTGAATTATAACTAGTCTAGATTTAATTAATTATAAATTTTGAATTAAAACAATAATTGAATTGATAAGATAGAAATTATAACCAAAATTTTAAGAGTGTGTATAATTAAAAAATGCCCTACATTACAACATAGACCATGGTCCGTAGTATAATTTGCGCACATGCATATTTTTGTTTGGGTAAAGAAGGGGGAAGAAAAGGATAATTTGCTAGTTGCTACACCACTTGGGCAATGGTCCTCCAAATTTTGATCGTGAAAATGCTCTCACATTTTTTTAATAGTGATAGTTTTTTTTTTCAATTTTGAAATAATTTTCTTTTTGATTTTAAATTTAAGATTAAATTGGTATTCTCCCTATCCCAAGTTTGAATTATTATACTCTTTCTATCTAAAAGAAAAAGAAAATAGCCCACATTAAATTTTTAAATTTGTATTAATATTTGTACAATATGAAAGTTCACTGTAGATTACTTTTTGGAAGATAAAAAGTATTAAAAGTGAAAATTGAAAATAGATAATTATTTTAAAATAAAGAGGAATGGTAGATGTGGTCTAGGTGCTAAGCAGGTATAAATTCATCGTCTCGGATACGAAGAAAACTCGCAAAAAGAACACTTAATCTACTTCCATCTTACTAAGTACTTTCTTTCTTTTGGTTGCTTTTTTTGTTTAGAAGAATTGCTTATAATATGGGAAAATTTGTGAGCTTCTTCGTTCTGTTTTTATTTCTTGGAGCAGCATGTGAGTGTATCCTTTATCTAACTATATGTACATAGCTTGTAAAATTTGCTACACTATTAATTTTCATCCTTTTCATTTTAATTCTTACATTTGTTTTTTAATTGAAAAAATGCCTCCATTATTACATGAATTTTAATTTAAACCTTTCCCTCTTGGGTTTTGCAGATGTGATGATGGGAGTTGAGTGTTCAAGAGAAATCCAAACTACCTCCTCCATTAATAACAACCATATTCCATTCAGAAGGTTGCTCCAATCATCTGTCTGTGGCGGAAGTTGCAACCCAATTGTTGGATGCCCCAGCGAATGCCCTTGCAAGGGCTTCCTTTTTCCAAGATGCTCGGGGTAAGTCATAGACAAATCAAGGCGCAGGCACAGTTCTGATGATGAAAGAGTCATCAGTTTGTTTGAAGCCGCAAGTTCATGGGAATTTGTTCTACTACTTCGGTCCCAAAATTATTGTCCAGCATGAGTGACAAGCCGTCGTCACACTAGTCAAATAATAATTACCTACTTAATACAATTACTAGTAGTAAAGCAGAAAGCAGGGTCGATCCCACAGAGAAGGAATACTAATTACCAGGTATAAATTACTCCTATTATTATCTAGATAAATGATGATCTCAGAGTTATAAAATTTAAAACTAAACTAAATAAAATAAAAACAAATAATATTAATCCAAATAATTAGACAAAGGAAACCTAGGACATTGGGTTCACCTACCGAATATTTGGGTTAGTTCAATTCACAAATATCTGACTTTTAACTTCCATTAATCTCACAACGATTCACCTAATTAAGAACTATACACTCTCGTGTTATAATTCTCTTACTTAGATTAACCCTATGACTACTCTCGTGACTATAGAGATTAATAAAAGCACATTAAGACCATTAAGAATCAAATATTGCAAAGGTTATAATCTTACTCTCGTAGCTTATAACCTAAGTTTATTATTCCTACGAACTAATACTAATCTTCCACTCTCGCTACTTCAATTAGTATCTTCAGACATGCAAATAGTGGCCAATTACTTACACGAATTAAAACAAGAATAACAAATATTAATTAATGGAAAAATCAAATAATAATAAACCAAATAAACCAAATAAATTCGGTGGCTACACCCAAGCCCTAGATTAAAGGAATTTAGCCACTAAATATTATTAAAAATAATTCAATAATATTTAGAGACATAATAAAAAATAAATAAATTAAATAATTAAACTTTAAAACCGAATTGACGCCAAAGACCCGCCAAAACTCCCCGGATTTGCTGCTCGCTTCACCGCTGCTGCGTGGCTTGCCGATGATCAATGACGGAGGAAGGTGCTTCGGTGGTACGGCGTCGGTGATCAAGAGAAGGTGGAGTTGATGCTGCTGCCGTGTGTGCGAAGGCATGGAAGGAGAAGTGCGTGGCTTTCTCGGCGGTGAAGAGGCAGAGGTGGCTGTTGCGTGGAGGGTGATGATGATGAAGAAGAGAGGAGCTCCGGTGGAGGGAGATGGTGGCGAAGGGCTGGTGCAGTGAAGGTGGAGAAGGGCTGGTGTGGTGGTTATGGAAGCAAAGCGGCGGTGAAGATGGTGGCCGGCTGCTTCGCGTGGATGATGGAGGAAGAAGGTGATGGCCGGCTGAAAGAGGAGGGAGTTCGGTGGTTTTCGGTGAAGTTTTGGTTTAGTTCTGTTGTAAAAATAAATCCCTAATCCTCCTTTTATAGGCTTCTGGCTAAACCCTACTCCTTGAAGAACAAGAAAACTTGTTTCCCAAATAACATCGGGATTAAAATTCTTATCCAATTCCAATACCAAATAGGCCGCATAACCATAACCTTCTCGGCCAATTTTCCAAAAACTTAATTAACCAATCCAAAATTGCATCATTGGCCCTCCAATTCTCTAAACTCATTAATTTCCTCCCCATCAATTGCTTCAATCTTCAATTCTTTCCCATTGAGTTGCTTTTAATTCGATTTTAGCTCAAAACTTCAACAATTCGTCATTTGAGTACAATTCCTACAATTAAAGATAAAATCACATAAATAGCATATTTGTACTCAAAATATATTGCAAAAATCACAAATTAGGGATATAATAAATAGGTAAAATATAAGCATATCAAATACCCCCAAACTTGAATTATTGCTTGTCCTCAAGCAATCCCAAACATTAAACAAACAAAAACATTTAAATTATTTAATTTGGCGGCCTCAGAGATTCAATCACATCATATAACATAAAGATTTCGACTACCTCTAGTATGGACTACCTAACAATGCAAACCATAGTTACTTTTAGCCCCCATGCTTGTGTGTGTGTGCTTCGTTTCTTAGGGACATCACTTTACATTTAACATAGAAAATAAAAGCTCTACTGCAAATATGCCATTTACTTTAACAACAGACTCACATTTCATATCATATTTCAATGTAATGGACCGCCAATCATACTATGAAGTAGAAGGACTTATCTCACAGACAACCTATTCCCCTTCGTAACCCATTCTTCGGTCCATGCGGCTTTTCTTCAGGACTCTTTCCAACTCAGGCCACTACCCAGAGCATTTTTCCACTCCTATACATAGTGGCTCAGCAACTTAGGGCAGTCTAGACATCTATTTTTCCTCACCGGGCCTGAGGACTCTCCGCTCAGGTTGCCAATTCCTCACCTCTCAAGGGGCTAGCATCAACATTGAATGCTCTTGCTTTTCTCCCTCATTAAAATTAACCTAACCTCAGAAGCATCCGCCAACACCCCTCCCCCAAACTTACTTAACACAAAGTGTCAAAGCAATAAGGTTTTTTTAAGGCTGATATTGGGTTAATGCCTTGCTTTTCCTTCACAACATGATGGGTTCCACATACAAATCATATAAGTATGAGTGAATCAAACAACTTTCATGGCATATCTACATCAAACTTATGCAACTATATCTCACTTTAGGCTTATCCCACAGTCACGACTAAGTGCATAAAAAGCAGGGTATTCAAAGCAATTTAGAAATACATAAGTTAAGCAATACAATTCAAAATAGTCTAATTCTTACATGTTATAGATAATCAAACCATCTTCATCCTAGGCCTTTTTGGATTTTTTAATTTTTCAATTTTTATGGGTTTTTTTATTTAAGAAAAACAAACATAAAATAAACATAAAACGCATTCCTCTCCCCCACACTTAAAGTATACATTGCCCTCAATGTATAAAACACAAAAGACAAACAACCAAGTGAAAAGAAAAGAAAAGACATAAACAAAAAGAATGAAAAGAAACGACACAACCTTGGGAATGTGAAGCGGAAGACCGGAATTGTTGAATAAATTGTTACAACTGCCATTCAAGCACACGACCAATTTCTTCAGACTTTTGGATATTTCATTTTCAGCACCATTGGACACCAGAGTTTTTGCCCTTCCAACAAACCTAATTGCAAACTAAAGGAAATTAAAAAAAACAAACCTAAAAACAGGTGATTAAGAAAAACCACGAAAATCTAGAAATCAAAGATCTCCAGATAATCAGGAACAAAAAACTTAACCATCAACTTATTAATGAAAGAAAAAGAAAAATAAAATAAAGCAAAATAAAGAATTGGGTTGCCTCCCAATAAGCGCTTCTTTCAAGTCATGAGCCGGACTATATGGCTGATCAATCAGGTGGACGCTCAATTAAAGAGTGGGAACCCCTTTTATACATCATTCTTCTGCCATTTCTATCTGTGCCTACATCACGGATACATATGTCAGGAGGATCTTTAAAATTAGCAATAAACACATCACTTTTATCTGGCTCCTTAACAGAATCTAATCTAAACACATGATGAGTAAAGGCAGGGCATTTGTAATTTTCAGAAAAAGTGAACTCCACATATTCTTCTCCAATATGAAATTTTAAACTCCCCTTTTTAACATCTATAACAGCACCAGCTGTGGCTAGAAATGGTCGACCTAAAATAATTGGCACATTAGCATCTTCTTCCATATCCAACACAACAAAATCAACATGGATATAAAATTTCTTCACTTTTACCAGCACATTTTCCAAAATCCCTTTTGGATGAGTTATGGACCTATCAGCTAATTGCAAAGTGATGTTAGTTGGTTTCAAATGTTTCAATCCAAGCTTTCTACAAACAGATAAAGGCATCAATGAAACACTAGCACCTAAATCACATAAAGCTTTATTAAAACAAACATCACCCATAGAGATAGGAATAGAGAAACTCCCTGGATCACTCAATTTTGGAGGCAACTTTCTCTGAATGACTGCACTACACTCCTCAGATAATGCAATTGTCTCAAAGTCTTTCACTTTTCTTCGGTTGGAGATGATCTCCTTCAAGAACTTTCCATACGCTGGAATCTGAGCTAAAGCATCTGCAAAAGGAATGTTAATATGCAATTGCCTAAAAATTTTCAAAAATTTCTCAAACAACCTATCTTGCTTGGTCATATGGAGTCTCTGCGGAAAAGGCACTGGTGGAACATAAGGTTTAAGCGGTGGTGGCACATATATCTTTTCTTCCTCTTGTTCCACTTTCTCCACTTTTTCTTCATCACTCTTTTTACTCTCTACTTTCTTCTCATTAGTGGTCTCATTCACTTCAGTAGTCTTTGGTTCCTCCTTGTCACCCAACTGCTTCCCACTTCTCAACATGATAGCACTACAATTTTCACGAGGGTTGATTTCAGACTTGCTTGGCAGTTGACCTTGACAACGAGTATTCATGGCGGAGGCCATTTGACTCACTTGCAACTCCAAGGTTCTATCAGCAGTTGTCAATTGATCTAATCTTGATTCTATTCTGTTAAACCGTTCAGTGTTTTCACTCAACAATTTCCCCATTCTCTCCAAACTTTCCTCCGCAGCTGTCTTAGGCGCGGATTGGTATGACTTTGCTTGGAAACCAGGAGGGTTTTGAGGTCTTGCATTAAAGTCTTGAGCCCCTTGATTATTCCAAGAAAAGTTTGGATGATTTCGCCAACCAGGGTTGTAAGTATTGGAGTATGGATTGTTCTGCTGCTGAGGCTTGCTGAAATTAGAGACATATTGTGCACTTGCCAGTTGCATACATTCAGAACTCAAATGAGGACCTCCACAGAACTCACAGACAGTGGCCTGGAAGACTGCATTAGCATTTACAAGATTACCCATCGCCTTGGTCAGTGCATCTATCTTTGCGTTCATGGCACTAAGCTCATTAACTTCATACATTCAAAGAGCTTCTTGGAAACACTTCTCGAGTTCGACCATTGATTCCTATTCTTTGCCATAATTTGAAACAATTCATAGGCATCATCAATTGACTTATCCATTAATGAACCTCCAGCTGCAGCATCCACATTGTTTCTTGCAAAGTTTGTCAATCCTTGATAGAAAGTCTGAACTAGAGTACTTTTCTCAATACCATGGTGAGGATATTTTCTTTGCAATTCCTAGAATCTTGTCCATGCAGCATGAAATGTCTCATCATCTTCTTGAATAAACCCAGTAATTTGATTTCTCAATTTCGCTGCCTTATGTGGTGGGAAGAAATTGATCAGGAATTCCTTGTACAGTTCATCTCAAGTTGTGATGGAACCAGGATCGCAAGTATTCAACCAATTCTTCGCTTCTCCCCTCAATGAAAAAGGGAAAAGTCTCAGCCGGATTGCATCTGACGTCACACCATTTATCTTAACAGTATCACAGATCTCTAAAAAGTTGTCAATATGTGCATTTGGATCCTCATTGTTAAAACCGGAGAATTGATTCTGCTGCACCATCTGGATCAATGCTGGCTTGAGCTCAAAGGTATTCGCAGCAATGGTAGGCCTAGTAATACTTGTCCTAGCAACATTCTCTGTAGGTGTAAAGTACTCCCTCAGTGTCCGAGTGTTTACTCTGTCGCCCATGGTTTCACTCTGATTCTTCTCTTTTCTTAGTTTTGCTTCTTTTCTGTTCGCACGAGCTGTTCTTTCTATCTCTGGATCAAATTGCAAGGTCTCAGAATTAGCACTTCGCATATAAAAACAAAAAAATATTTAAAAGAAATCACTAAAATAGTAAGACAATAAAATAAATAAAATAAAAACAAATCTAAACTAATAAAAGAAAGTAATCTAAATTCGATATTAGCTGCCTTCCCCAGCAACGGTGCCAAATTTGACAAGCCGTCGTCACACTAGTCAAATAATAATTACCTACTTAATACAATTACTAGTAGTAAAGCGAAAGCGTGGTCGATCCACAGAGAAGGAATACTAATTACCATGTATAAATTACTCCTATTATTATCTAGATAAATGATGATCTCAGAGTTATAAAATTTAAAACTAAACTAAATAAAATAAAAACAAATAATATTAATCCAAATAATTAGACAAAGGAAACCTAGGACATTGGGTTCACCTACCGAATATTTGGACTAGTTCAATTCACAAATATCTGACTTTTAACTTCCATTAATCTCACAACGATTCACCTAATTAAGAACTATACACTCTCGTGTTATAATTCTCTTACTTAGATTAACCCTATGACTACTCTCGTGACTATAGAGATTAACAAAAGCACATTAAGACCATTAAGAATCAAATATTGCAAAGGTTATAATCTTACTCTCGTAGCTTATAACCTAAGTTTATTATTCCTACGAACTAATACTAATCTTCTACTCTCGCTACTTCAATTAGTATCTTCGGACATGCAAATAGTGGCCAATTACTTACACGAATTAAAACAAGAATAACAAATATTAATTAATGGAAAAATCAAATAATAATAAACCAAATAAACCAAATAAATTCGGTGGCTACACCCAAGCCCTAGATTAAAGGAATTTAGCCACTAAACATTATTAAAAATAATTCAATAATATTTAGAGACATAATAAAAAATAAATAAATTAAATAATTAAACTTTAAAACCGAATTGACGCCAAAGACCCGCCAAAACTCCCCGGATTTGCTGCTCGCTTCACCGCTGCTGCGTGGCTCGCCGATGATCAATGACGGAGGAAGGTGCTTCGGTGGTACGGCGTCGGTGATCAAGAGAAGGTGGAGTTGATGCTGCTGCCGTGTGTGCGAAGGCAGGAAGGAGAAGTGTGTGGCTTTCTCGGCGGTGAAGAGGCAGAGGTGGCTGTTGCGTGGAGGGTGATGATGATGAAGAAGAGAGGAGCTCCGGTGGAGGGAGATGGTGGCGAAGGGCTGGTGCAGTGAAGGTGGAGAAGGGCTGGTGTGGTGGTTATGGAAGCAAAGCGGCGGTGAAGATGGTGGCCGGCTGCTTCGCGTGGATGATGGAGGAAGAAGGTGATGGCCGGCTGAAAGAGGAGGGAGTTCGGTGGTTTTCGGTCAAGTTTCGTTTTAGTTCTGTTGTAAAAATAAATCCCTAATCCTCCTTTTATAGGCTTCTGGCTAAACCCTACTCCTTGAAGAACAAGAAAACTTGTTTCCCAAATAATATCGGGATTAAAATTCTTATCCAATTCCAATCCCAAATCGGCCGCATAACCATAACCTTCTCGGCCAATTTTCCAAAAACTTAATTAACCAATCCAAAATTGCATCATTGGCCCTCTAATTCTCTAAACTCATTAATTTCCTCCCCATCAATTGCTTCAATCTTCAATTCTTTCCCATTGAGTTGCTTTTAATTCGATTTTAGCTCAAAACTTCAACAATTCGTCATTTGAGTATAATTCCTACAATTAAAGATAAAATCACATAAATAGCATATTTGTACTCAAAATATATTGCAAAAATCACAAATTAGGGATATAATAAATAGGTAAAATATAAGCATATCAATGAGATTTTCACTTTTAGTACAATTTGAACTAGAAATGAAAATCTAAATCGGATAACAATTTCGGGACGAAAGGAGTATTAAATAATGTTGTTTGGGGTCGAATTTGTTGTTTGTGTGTGATCGATGTTACGGCGCATCGTGTTATCTCGTCTTTTCATATGTGTTTGTTGTGCCCGACCATGAGGAATTTGCGAGTTCCTCTTCTATGTGGTTAGTCTGTTTCCTTTCAAGAATAATTGTGAATGAAACAAGTTAATTTGTGTTGTTTCTGTTTTGTTTTTGTTTTTCTTTTATTTACAAACACCTTTTTAATTTCTTACTTTTCCCTCCTTAATTTCAAACCTCAAACTACAAAATCCTTTAATACTTATTGGAAGTGGGAACCGATGGCCTTAATTAAGGAATTATCGAATCATACAACGAACAATCTTGTCTCCAAATTAACTACCGCCTTCTACAAGCAAAGGTGGGTTAGGAAGCAGAAAAAGGGTAAACAAAAACAAAGTAACAATAATCAATCAATACTAACGCGGCACAGGTATGAAGGATCGGCTCCAATTCTCTCTGCCTTAAGGGTAAAAATTTCAAAAATTAGGATGGTGAATTAAACGTTAATTTTGTTCTTTTACTTTGGGAAAAAAAGAAAGAGGAAAACAAATATGATCTCGAAGCCGTCCCTGCTTACTTTGGTAAATATCAGTCTCAAAGGTTGATTTTACCAAATTTCGTGACTTTTGGATCAAGATAAGTAGAAAACGACGGTAAAAGATTATAATCTCGTGTTTTTTTGATTAATAAAAAGGACCAATATTGGTTTTGAGCCAATTTTAATGTACCAAAATTAAACGGGGGATTTTAGGGATGATAAGATTAGATATTACACTGGTTTTTATTTATCATATGTCTGAATTTCTAATTCATTGAAGTTAACATATACTACCTCCATTTTTGTTTAACCTATCGCTTCACGGTGAACCCAAAATTTTTTTAATATGTCGCACTTCATTTCCAATACAACATTAAATACGTTTTTTTAATTTCACTATTATCACTCTCTACTTTTAATAACATATATTAATGACAACTAACTATTCTTTTACTCCAATTTCAAATTTTTGTATAATTCCAATACTTTTAATTAAGGACAAAAAAATTATTATACTTAAAAAATAAATTATCAATCATTGTTTTCTTAATACTTGAACAAACCCTAAACCGACAGATAAAAAAAAGAGAGATAGTATATTGTTACTAATTACTAGCATGACTACCAATCTCTTTTTAACTTATGAGTTTCTTCCATTGATGCAAAAAATATATTGTCTTGATAAATGCTAGCTCTTAATATCTTGACGGAATCTTGCACGAATGTCTCATGCCATTGCTCCAATTTTATCAAGAACAAATTTAATCAAGTTCTCTTGGGAACATAAACTTGGCCAAGCCATAAAATTAGGATGCTGGTAGAGTTTGAATCTTACCTACTTAAACCCTACCCATGGGATTTTAATACCGCAATTCGCGTACTCGTCACTGTTGAAGAAAGATCCATTGGAGGCTGTGGTTCTCATGTCTCGCACTTCTTATCACAAGAACGGATTACGTGATGGTGATCTGAAGGTTATAATAGGCTTCTACTAAATAAATATACTACCTCCGTCCTATAAAAATAGTCTACATTGAGTTTTAGTACAAATTTTAAAACTCAATGTGGATTATTTTTTGGGACGGAGAGAGTAACTAACAAAATTTTGGCTAAAATGCTAAATAACGCACAAGTGATCTTTTGTAACATAGTATAAAGACACGAGTCAAACTATGGAGAGTGTTATACGAGAAGCGAAACAGAATTCAGAACGCTTATGACGCTTTTTCTGATGACGAATTAATATTTTTTGCAGTTGAGGTCCATGATGCTACCTGACACATACATTGACCATGGGGCTCCAAAGGACCAGGTTGAAGAAGCTGGGCTCACACCAAAACATATTGCAGCCCTAATTGGAGACAGCAGAGAGAGTTTACACCTTGTTAACCTATGAGATCGGGTCAAATTATAACATGAGTTTGGCTGAAAAATTCATTAGATTATATTGCAAAGTTTTTTTTAGGCCGCACCTAATAGTGTTTTGGAGGTACCTAGGCGATTACAAAGGGGATAGAGCCTATTGAGAAAGGGGATAGTACTATAAGGGGAGACTCCACTCGCGTGCCCCTGTTGCTCGACGTGTCCAGTCCTCCGTGGCCGATGATGGCAGGCCTCCTGCCTACTTAAGCTGGCTGCTGGTCAGTTACCTGCTTCCTCCTTCAGCAGTCTGTTTCCCGCGTCCGCGGTAAGAATCAGAATCCTCAATCTCGCAGTTAAAGGTATAACGCCCTAACCACTTGGGCACGACTCAATTCCTTATTGCAAAGTTCGATTCACAATTAGTCGCCATCCCATCATTTTGTTCGCATGCATGTTGTATATACTAAAGAAAGTGATCATGAAACAAATTCGAAAGATGAAATCCTTCCGTGTAATACCATTACAGTTGAAGCTAACTTAGCAAATGTGTTTGTATTGGGGAATCATCACATATGTAATGTTGCTAAATTTAATGAATCCAATTGAAGCATAATGTACCGTCCCTCCAAAATAATTAAGTTTACTGCTCTGTTACTCCAATAATTCCATCTGTTATTACTTTTTCAGTGGTGGAAACAAATGGAAATGCGGTTTTCAGTGATGACATTGTCTTAGCGAGGCCCAAGTCTACGATTGATGGGTACTCCCAATTGGAGATGGACTACAAAAAAGGTGTGGTTTGAGCTTATGAACCTTCCACTATTGGGCTGAATTAAGGGAATGGTCTCTCGTCGGGGTTTTAAATGAAACATGAGCTTCTTTTCTTTTTTTTTTTTTTTTGGTTACAAACATGAGCTTCTTTTTTGGCCAAGTGTTTCCCTGAACGAGTTCTACTTGAAGTTATGACTTTGACTTGCGGAAAGAGAAATATAGGCATGACTACATGATTGGGCCAGAAATGAACCATAATTTTCACAGAAATTCTCAAGTCATGCTTGTACAAGGATAAAACTCCTCATCGGCACAGCCACGACACAAGATCTCATGACGGCCTCTTCCTCAAGTAAAAAAATTCTCATTCAGGTTTTCCCAAGAATGCCCGTCAACAACAACAATAGTACTCCTTCAGTCTCAAAATTATACTCCACTTTAGATTTTCAGTTTTAGTTCAAATTTTACTAAAAATGAAAATTCAAACTGGACAATAATTTTAGAACAGAAGAAGTCAAAATTCGAGAACATCAATAATTGCTGGAATACTAATTGCGTGAATAAAGTAAAAATATTGATTGCCATTTTTGTAATATATTCATTGAGCAAAACATAGATAAGTGAGAGTCAATCTGGAATCCCCTCACAATAACAGAGGAGTTCCACACAAATTCTTGTAGTTCAAAAACGAAAGAAATAAAGACACCTGCAGCCTGAGAATCTAAAACTCTCCATAACCATGCACGTTTCGGATTTCAACTTTGCAAATTGAAATCTGACCATCTCTTGAAGCATATGTCACCTTTAAACTAACTTGAACATGTGATAGTTGCAACAAAAAGAATCTCTTTCCCTAATTGAATATGTGATAGTTGCAGCAAAACTTTTGGATCACGTACGTACTAAAATTACCATCATCACCAGGCGTTTTATTTCACTCCACTTCGAAGATAATGAGATACGACTTGGTTTTAAATATCTACATGAACACAATCCACTCAGACAAGTACATTGATACAAGTTGATCACCATCTTCCGTTGTTAGCATCTAAACTCACTAGGAGGGAATAATAAGATAATTTAAAAGCGAAGTTAATATCGCAGTAAAGTTGACAAAGTACTTTTTTAGTCTCATGCTGACAACTGTTAATGAAGTTCAGAATTTCACTGTAATTGTTCTCACTCTATCTTAAGAACAATTACAATTGCACAAACTTAATGATGTAGTTTGAGTTTTTACCATTATTTTGCCCACTAAACATCTTTCATCAGCGGCCTCATTTAGTTAGGTTTAGAATGTGCATCTTATTGAATTCAATTTGGTGGGTGATTTGGATCAAAACTTGCAATGAAAATAGCAATAAAATTGATTGGGCGTCAATGGGAATGGTGAATGATGAGGGAGGGAGTCGTTTTCCTTGATTAATATCAAGCAATAGCAATAACAATCGTCTATAAGTAACTTCTTTCATGACCTTTATTATTCATTAATCGTTGCCAAATAGGATTAGAAATTTTAATTTGGAACCGAGAGAGTATTTTTTATTTTATTGGTATATCAGGCCAAAAAAAAAAAAAAAACCAAAATATAATTTTCTTTCATCAAGGAGCTAGTATCTCTTACACACAATGAGGGTAAGGATGTCTGGAATGAACATTGTGTAAGTGTTGATTACTTTTTTTTTTTTTTTATGATAAGTTGAATATTTCCAGTAGGGAGCCACCGAATACCCTCTTGAATTTAAAGTGATGTCAAATTATGATGATTTTCATTTTGATGTAGTCTTCCATGTTTTAAATTATGAGAGTTTCCTTGTCGTTCTGTATGTTGCACAATGTCAATCTTTCAGTCTCATTAATAGCGCACAAACAACTAATTCATCAAAATAAGAAAACCATTTACTTACATTAGTTATTTTCAGCTTAGACTTTATAAGAAGTTATTCTGAAAAGGAAAAAGAAACAAAATTCAGAGACTATTTATACATTGGTTGCTGCTTTTCTATTTCTTCTTAAGTTTATTATCCGAATACATAACAATAAAAAAAATTTATTTAAAATCTGTTCAAGTTTTTAAACAGAGTACGACGTTAGATAGCACGGATAATGTTTGAAGGCATGAAGCTGAATTTGATGAATAAAAATGTACAAGCTGGTGTTGATGAATGTAACAGTACATAATGTATAGTCAATAGGGCTGTTTTGTATACTTGTACATACTTCAGGGACTTAGATGTAATTATCACAGATTTAGTCAACTAAGTTAGAAGTATATAAACCATCTCTGTACAGACGCGAATATACTTTTTACACAATTAATGAAATAAACAGTTTATACAACTGAGATTCTCTCCTCTTTTATCGATTCCAGGAACCCTAATTTTCAGTTTCTTGATTTTGAGAGTATTTTGTGCTGTAAGTTGAAGTGGCGATTTTGGTCCAAGATTAATATTCAACCAGCTGGACAATATTAAAATGGGAGCATATTAACATGTGCTGAAAATGAAATATTACGATAGGACCTGCCTGGGAGTTGCATTGAAATATTACTCTTTCTTACGATACTATTCAAATCAAATAATTTATTTGTTTATTTTTAAAAGACTATATATATTGTGAACTATATTTCGAGCAAAGCACATAGAATGATTTCTACGTAAATTCAACAAACATAAAGTTAGTAGTCCAATTCGAATCTAAAATTATTTATTAACTGTCTGAAAAAATATTCATAGTATAAAGGAGGAGAAATACCTTGACTATATTACATATATTGAAACGAAAAGTGATTTGTAATGGCACAATGATATTACTCATGAACCTCAACGTCGTGATAATGAGAGAACTTTCAATATTGAAGAAATTTACTTTATGTTTGGGGACCAATTTAGATTTTGAGACCCACTTGAGAGTGTGAAGGATTTCACATTGAGTTTTCGGCCACTCGTTCTTGACGGTTAGCACCGACCCAATAACCCATAGAGAATTTAATTTCCCTCCAAACATGCATAGATTTATATAGCAATTTTTTCCTTAAATATATTTCCTTATATGTACCTGGACAAAAATAAACCTTCCAAAAATTTTGTGAACAAACTTACATGTCCCGAATTTAAGAAATTCGAAGGGGGGAGGGGGGGGAGAGAACTCGGATTATAGAAATCCGACTTTGTGTTACGTAAATCCGATATTAAGTTAATGACAGAAATTAGTGTAATTAATCTAAATCCGGATTTTCAAAATCTGTATTTATGAATAAAATATTAATTTCTAGATAGAAAAAAAATATGTGTTGAAAAATTAAATTTGGAAACCCGAATCACGGTAATCCGAATGAATGTAGATTCAGATTACCGTAATCCGAATCTCCTCTGTTTTATGCAAAATGCTAACTCTCAGTTGGCTACATTCTCTTACGAAATCCGAATCCTTTACAAAAAGTCTGAGTTCGGATTTCGCAAATCCGAGTCTATGTCAGAACTGAAAAAAAAAATTGGACTGGTTTTAACAAGTCCTAAACCTGTTTACAGCTCCAACAATAATGAAACATTGGAAAACAGAAATTTAATGGCAACAGAACAATAAACGGCATTCGATTAACAACAAAACAAATTAAGTTTCATACCAAAATCAATACAAAAACTACTTTAAATGTGCAAAATACATCAAAGGTCTCATTTTTTCCCTTTTCCTTTATTGTGCGCATCCGGAGTGTATTTATTTGGACCCTGCCGGATCCTGTCTCCCCTCTTAAGATACGTGAGTATTGAACTCTGTTGTGGTTGCGACTGTCCACCAAACTGAGGCTCGGGTTGGGGTTGGGATTGGGACTCCCCCATAGTGAGAAATTTGACTCCCGGTTGTGATTGCGACTGTCCACCAAACTGAGTCTCGGGTCCACCAAGGTCAAACTGAGTCTCGGGTCCACCAATGTCTTCAAATTGAGTTTCGACCTGGATGCGCGAGCCTCGAGAAGAATGTGCTTGATCCTCATTTTGTTGACCCTCAATTTGTTGTTGCGATGTCCGAGGGGGGATTGAGACCTTCCTCTTTCTTCCTCCAATCTTGTTTGCGATATAGACCACCACAACAAGCAATTTACCCTTGTATCCACCACACAAGAACGTTCCATTGATACAAATGACCGGCGGACATTCAAAAAACGTCGCAGCCACTGGTGCAAATGACCAGAAGACGTATTTAAATGTCCTATTTCCCCTATTCCAACCTTCTTGTCTCTCCTTCCATTCCCACTCTACTACAGTCTCAGGATTAGTAAACTTAAGCGCAACGATATACCTACACAACAAACAAGTCATAGTTAAAATATTTCAATACATGAAAAAAAAAACACTAAAAATATTTCAATACACGAATAAACCTTGATATTTACCGTGGAAGTTCTTCGAAATTCGAGGTCCAATCACCATAAACCACTTCTATGGCTTTCCTCCTCCCGTGCCACGCCCTTTTGTATGACACATCTACTTTTAATAAGGTCTTCACATCTTTCTATGCCAAGGCTACCGTATACTCTACGTTGTCCTCAACCTTTCTCCTGATGAGTCTAGCAATCAAAGACGCGTCCACACACCGATTGTCATTATCATTCACGGGAGTCATGCAATTATGTGCATCATGCCATTTCACAATTTCATGAAGGCCGTGAGCTTTCAAAGACACACGCATCTTCCACTCACATGGTGGTTCACCATCCTCACTTTCCACATTTAATGTTCTGCACCGCACAGCCCACGTCGTTGGACTACTCGCGGCGACCGTATATTCCCTTTTATGATGGATGTTCCATAATTTCACAGCATGCTTTACTTCTGATTGAGATTTGAAACAAACACCAATGTCCATTCCTCCGGGCGTCTCATCCCACGTCTTAAGAGCAAACTTATCCTTGTCAACACATGAGGCATCCCATTTCCCCATCTTACTATATACATGGCATCGGGGCAATGGATTACAATCTCTTTCCTCATTTTCCAACCCTTCATCATTACTTTCTTCAAAATCACTCTCTCCGGAGACATCATAGTCTTCTTCGCTTTCACTTGGAGCCATGTAGTCGGAATTCGATTCTTCCCGGTAGTTATCTTGTGCAAATAAAGGTGTCTCCTCTTCATCACGGTTTCGAGAAGTACTAGCACGTTCCCCCCTTAGAAAACCACCAAATGACACGTTTTCCAAACTCGCTTCTCTTTCTTCTTGAGTGATATCTTCCAAATCTATGTATAAATCCAAACATGACATTGGATCTACACGGTTCATGAACTCGACATGCGAATCATTCTTGATCTTCACTACACGCCTACCACTGGGACTATCGAAAATTAGAGAAAGGTGGAGTTTCACGTGTGCTGGATCCCAACCAAGTGTCATACAAATCTTACTAATCAATCCCTCATATGACAACCTTTCCTCAATAAACAAACCATCATCCGGCATATTCGAAAAAGTGTTGATGCTACCATTCTCTAGCACATACTTGCTTGTATGATACAAATTAAGCATGTATGATACATTACGTGCCATTGATAACTGTTAAAAAAAATATCAATAACTAATCATTTCTTAATAACAAAATCAACAAATACACCATACATACTCCATTCATAATTTAAAAAACCTATAAAATACTAAAATACTTATAAATCAACCTCCATATCTCATGAATAACTATGATTTCTCATCTCTAGCCTCAAAATCAACACCTAAAACATCCAAACAACCAACCAACATAAACCCTAATCTATCATACATCATTCTAACAATTAAAATAACACAAAACTAAACTAAATAACATAGTTTTGTAATCTAACCTCTTTCAAATAACGATTCCCACGTATATAAAGGCAAGAATGCATCAAAAGCTCCAATTCGCCCTTGTTTGAGCTGCAAAAACAGAAAATCCAACTCAATTCTCAAATGAGAGCTGTCTGAATTTTTTTTCTTTTATAGCACGTTAAACTCGGATTTACGAAATCCGAGTCCGTAAGTAACTCGGATTTTAGAAATTCGAATTACCGTGGCCTCGGATTTCCTGAATCCGAGTTTGGTCAATTCTGAATTTTTTTATTCATTTTTTGGTCCTCCAATTTATGGCACATGCCTACTTCCACCAACCAAAATTAAAGGCAGTCGGATTTTCAAAATCCGAATACAAAAAACCAGATTACGGACTTCCGGTTTTTGGATTCAAAAATTTCGCGCCTCGATTTTCTTTTTTTCTTTTTTCTTTTTGTACACTCGGATTTTGTTAATCCGAGTACTATTGTTTATTTAAGGAGTCTAGGTTCTGGACTCCTTATTTGAGTTCAAAGATTTCGTGCCTCAATTTATTATTTTTTAATTAAATTCGGATTTCGGAAATCCGAACGGCACTATTCATTTATGAATTTTTAAAAACTATTATTCAACAAAATTTATTTAATTATTATTTTATTATTAAATATAGGCTCGAATTTACAAAATTCGAATCTTTAATTTTAATTAGAACTCGGATTGCAGAAATCCGAGCGATATATTTCTGTCCACTAATATTTTGAAAAATTCAAATTTGTCCACGTTTATTTTAATTAATTTTTTTTGGAAAATAACTCATTCATATAGCGCCCCGTGAATATTTTAAAAATCCTATGAGCCATTTTGGTGTTGATTTTTATTCGCAAATCACAAACCTTTTTAATATTAGTATGGAGTACCACCTTTTTTACGTTTATTCAATTCATGATAATGTACTTTCAATAAAAGGAGTTTTTGCATGGGTAACGACTAAGGATAGGATGTCCTCTTAAGTTTTATATATATATATATATATATATATATATATATATATATGTTATACTCCTTCCGTCTTAAAATAATGTCTATCATGAATTTTTATTTTTAATTTAAATTATAGTACAAAAAATTTTAAACAAGAAAATCAAATTTTATGATTTTGTGAACGAGAACATTTCTTTAAATGAGTTCTAAGAGTGCCATCCACACAGAATGTAGTAACTCGGTCTCCTTAGCATCACTATAGAATTGAAGGAACGATTTATCGAGACCACTTCTGTAAATTCATCCTTATTTTTTGAGACAAAAAAGTATTTGTTAAAAAAAATTGAAAATAGGGAAAAGATTATGAGAAAAGAACGGGGAAGAAAGGATGGATTGCTACATTTGCATATTTTTGTTTGCCTAATAAAGGGTCATTGGGGAGTTGGGACCCCAATTTTATCTATACCATTTGGGTAAGTGGTCCTCTCACTTGATTGAGAAGAAGGTTTTGATCGTGAAATTGCTTTCAAATTTTGTAATAGTGGTATATATTTCTTTAATTTTGAAACAATTATCTAATTTTGATTTTCAATTTTGGTTTAAATTGGTATTCTTTATCCCAAAATTTAGTTTGAATTATTATACTATTTTCAAATTTGTCTAAAAGAAAAAAAATGCTCTTCATTAAATTTTCAATTTTGTATTAAAATTATTACAAATATGAACACTCAATGTCGGCAAATTTTGGAAAGGAAGTCTATAAGAAACTTCTTTGATGACCTTTATTATTCATTAATCGTTACCAAATAGGATTAGAAATTTTAATTTGGAACCGGGAGAGTGTTTTTCATTTTATTGGCATGCATATTAGGCAAAAAAAAAAAAAAAGGAAGTATAATTTTCTTTCCTCAAGGAGCATCTCTTACAAAGAAGGAGGGTAAGGATGTCTGGAATGAACATTGTGTAAGTGTTGATTATTTTTTTTTTAAGTTGCATATTCTATCAGGAATTCTGGCTTAGGAAATAAGGCCAAGAAAATTTCAATATTGAGACCAATAAGTAAATAGAAAATTTATCTCAATATAAAATCTCAAGTTGATAATTTTTTGGACCAACTTACTTATTAATTGTTCTCTATTGCTCCTAGATACTAATGTGAGACAATTAACATACTCATGACCTCAACATATTTCCGGTAGGGAACCACTGAATACCCACTTGAACTTAAGTGATCTCAAATAATGATGATTTTCATTTTGTTGTAGTCTTCCATGTTTTAAATTATGAGGGTTTTGTTATTATTTATGTTGCACAATGTCAATCTTTCAGTCTCATTAATAACGCACAAACAACTAATTCATCAAAATAAGAAAACCATTTACTTACAGTAATTATTTTCCGCTTAGACTTTTTTAAGAAGTTATTCTGAAAAAGAAAACGGAACAAAATTCAGAGACTATTGATTCATTGGTTGTTACTTTTCTGTTTCTTCTTAAGTTTATTACCCGAATACATAAACAATAAAAAATTCCATTTGAAATCTATTCAAGTTTTTAAACAGAGTACAACGTCAGATAGTATGGATTATGTTTAAAGGCATGAAGCTGTCTTCTGTGCTGCATGTTGAAGTGGGGGTTGTGGTCCAAGATTAATACTCAATCAGCTGGACAATATTGAAATGATGGGCATACTAACATGTGCTGAAAGTGAGATATTACGCTAGGACGCGACGACCTGCCTGGGATTTTTTCCGTCCCATAGAAATAACACTCTTTTTTATTACACTATTCAAATCAAATAACTTATTTGATAATCTTTAGAAAAACGTTATATATTGTGAGACATATTTCATCTTGAGTCTCCGCCACTCGTTCTTGACGGTTATCACCGACCCAATGATCCATAGAGAATTTATTTTCCCGTCCAGACATGCATAGGTTCATATAGCACCCCGTGAATATTTTAAAAATCCTATGAACCATTTTGGTTTTGATTTTTATTTACAAATAAAAAACCTTTTTTTTTTAAAAAGGAAAAAAAAAAAAAACCTTTTTTAATGTTAGTATGGAGTACCATTTATTTTACGTTTATCTCAACATGACAATGTACATTCACTAAAGGAGTTTTTGCATGGTTTAAGACTAAGGATAGGATGTCCTCTCAATCATATATTTTTTATACTCCTTCGGTCGGAAAATAATGTCCAATTTCGATTCTTATTTTCAGTTGAAATTATAGTAAAAATAAAAATTTAAACAGAACAACCATTTTAAAACAGAGTTGAGAGTGGTAAATTTTATGACATTTCGAACGAGAACGTTTCTTTGGATGAGTTCTGAGAGTGCCGTCCACACGGAGTGTAGTAACTCAATCTCCTAGCGTCACTATAATATTAAAGGAATGATTTATCGAGACCAATTTGTGTAAATCACTCATATTTTTTGAGACAGAAAGAGGATTTGTTAAAAATAAAAATAAAAAAAGATTATGAGAAAAGAATGGGGAAGAAAAGTATGGATTGCTACATCCGCATGTTTTTGTTTGCCAATAAAGGGCCATTGGAAGTTGGAACCCCAATTTTAACAATACGACTTAGGTAAGTGATCCTCTCACTTGATGGAGGACAAGGTTTTAATCGTGAAAATGCCCTCACATTTTATAATAGTGATAGATATTTCTTCAACTTTGAAATAATTGTCTAGTGTTGATTTTTAATTTTAGTCTAAATTGTATTTCTCTATCCCAAAATTTGATTTGAATTATTATACTATTTCTGTTTAAAAGAAAAATTAAGTCGTCCGCATCAAATGTTCAAATTTATATTAAAACTAATATAAATATGAAAAACTTAATGTAGACTTTTTTTTTTGAAACAGAAAAAATATTAGAAATAAAAATTCAAAATAGATAATTATTTTAAAAGAAAGAGGAAAGGGAGATATGGCAGCTATAAATTCATCGTCTCAGACTCAAAGAAAACTCGCAGAAAAAAAAAAACTTTATCTACGTCCATCTTACAAAGTACTTTCTTTCTTTAATTGGTTGCTTGTTTGAGAAGAACTGCTGAAAATGGCAAAAGCTGCGAGTTTCTTCCTCTTGTTTTTATTTGTTGGAGCAGCATGTGAGTATATCCTTTATTTCTAACGTCATTTATAATTTTGGATGTAACTTTTCCCTTTGCGCGCGATTCATTTTTCATTTTGGTTGTTGTTGTTGGGTTTTTGCAGATGTGATGATGGAAGTTATCTGCTCAAGAGAAATCCGAACTATGTCCTCCATTAATGACAACCATATTCCATTCAGAAAGTTGCTCCAACTTTCACCAACATGTGGCCAGCTTTGTGGACTTTTAAGTTGTACCGGCGGGTGCGTTTGCACTTCCAGGAGCAGTGTTCTTAGGCGCTGCGAGCAGCCATAATAGACAAATCAAAACGCAGGCATTGATGATGAAAGACTCATATCAGTTTGTTTGAAGAACTTTCATGGGAATTTGTGTGATGTTTGTTTGTGATGTGCAACCAGGCGCGTCATGTATCTAAGTGTTTTATCGCATATATGTTGACAGAGAGTTTTCGTTGAAAACTGGATAATAATTTCAAGACGGAGAGAGAGATGAATAGTACGCTGCTACTCCCTTTCTCCGTTCGTTGGCACTTTATGAATAAGACGAGAAAGATAGAGTACATCAATGTTAAGGTTTCAGAGAATATGGTGTTTAGTTGCGTGGAATATGCATTTCTTGTTGTTCCCCTCCTTTCTTTTTTCCCCTTTTCATAAGTCGTCCGAGCACATGAGAAATTTGGGAGTGGAACCTCCTTTCAAGAATTATATAAATAAAAGTCAAGTTTGTGTTGTTTCTTTTTTGTTTTTCTTTCATTTACAAACACCCTTTTAATTCCTACTGTTTCCTCCGTATCTACGAACTCCAAACTAAAAAATTTCGGAAGTGGGAACCGATAGCCTTAATTAGGGAATATTAAATCAAACAACGAAACAATCTTGTCCCCAAAATTAACAACCCGCCGATAGCCTTAATGAGGGAATATTAAATCAGCCAACTCCGCTAACTCTTTCCATGAAATTTGAAATATCATCAGGAACAAATTGTATAATACAATTACAACGGCATACAGAGACAATAAGATGGTGAATGACAATCGTCTATGAGTAACTTCTTTGATGATCTTTATTATTCATTTGTCGTTACCAAATAGGATTAGAAAAAAAAATAGAATTAGAAATTTTAATTTGGAACCAAGAGAGTATTTTTTATTTTATTGGTATATTTGGCTAAAAGAAAAATGAAACAGAATTATAAAAGGAGCTAGCTAGTATCTCTTACACACAAGGTGGTGTCTGAGATGAACATGGTGTAACTGTTGATTAATTTTTTTATGGTAAGTTGCATATTCCCAGTAGGGAGCCATCGAATTTGAGTGATCTCAATTAATTTTTTAATGGTAAGTTGCATATTCCCAGTAGGGAGCCATCGAATTTGAGTGATCTCAAATTGTGATGATTTTCGAAACAAAGCCTCCAATTGATCCTTCTTCAACAGTGATGAGGACACGAATTGCTAGATCAAAATCCCATTGTTAGGGTTTAAGTTGGTGGAATTCAAACTCTCCCCATCATCAAGGTTATAACTTTGTGGTTTTATCGCTTGGCCAAGTTCATGTTCCCAAGAGAACTTGATCAGAATTTGTTCTTAATAAAAATTGGAGCAATGGCACAGACACGTTGTACTATATTCTGTCAAGAAAGAGCTTGCATTTATCTTGAGAAGTGGATAATTGTAAAGTGGCTAAGATGTTGTTTTTTATCGTATTGGATCTGTATTCCATTTTCATTAAGGGATATGTAGGAAGGTTTTTATTCATATTTAATTGGGGTTTAATGTGGTAGATTTCTTTTCTTTTCTTTTTTTTTTTTTAAAGGCATACTAGGTATAGGCAAAATTGGTAGTCATGCTTAGTAACACAATATACATGTTTAAATTCAACGAATTATCGAGCAAACGATAAATTAAGAAACCTAACGTAAAATCTAATTTTATAACATCACTAAAATTCTCCATTTTGGGAGTTATTATACTATAAGCATTAAGTGTAGGTATCTATCTGACAAATAATATCAAGCACCTAGGTATACATTGCATTGTGTATCCAGGTACTGCGTGTGATACAAACATATCAAAAAAGAGTGGATATTTTACCCCATGAATTAATCCATCTACGCACATATTTGATTATTCTTATCTCTTTTATTCAGCACACATTTAATTTCAAATCTTTTTTTTCTGGCTTATCCTGCTTTTTTATACAATTTTATTTTATTCAATTTTTTTATTATTTATAGTTATATCTCCATCTAATAATTTTTTTCTATTAAGCTCTATTTAAATTCGATGATATAAATTATTCTAAATTCAGTTTTAGATTTTGAAATTGATAACATATAAAATATTTATCAAATTTGGTAAAATTGAATATGAAAGATTTTAATAGATAACGATGTTTGTTTGATGAATAATGGTATGCTTTTTGATGAATAATAATAATATTGTGGATGAATAATGGTGTTCTTATAGTGACAAAGTTATGGATAAGTAAATTTAAATTTTAAAATAAATAATGATATTCACAAAATGAATAACAGTGCAAATCTTGATAAATAATGATCTCATTCTAGATTAATAACAATACCAAAATGAAGAATATTTGTAGTTGTACTAGATAAATAATTATACTTTAATGAATAAATAATATATCGTTAGTGGATGAATAACGCACAACAGAATGAATAACTTTGATCAAGAAAACTAACAAGAGTATATTTTACAATGTGTTAATGTCAGCAACTAAGCCAATAAACTTCTAATAATGTATTATACTAGACCAAAATTGAATAAAAAAAAACTAGTAATTGTTTTTAACATATAAGGTCTGAAAGATTTGTCGACGTGACTCAATTTCACATGTGAAAAACTAGTCATTGTTTTTCACATGTGACTCAATTTCCACTTCAACACTTGGTGGTGGGATTCTTTCAACTCCTGATACTCGGCTTGCTGCAACATCTGGTTGTTTCCCTTTATCCTTACTGATATATTATGTCAATAAAGGGCAACATTAACAAACAAATAAGTAACACAATAGTGGTGTAATGAAAATCTTAAATTCGCATGATGAATAACCATATTCGATGAACAAAAGCCGATGAACAATTATAAATAATGAATGAATAATACATTGTAGTTGATGAACACCGAAGTTGATAAACAACACCTCAAATAATGTGACGAAAAATAGTGTAGTTGATGAATAACAGTGCATAGTTGATGAACAACATATTCCATTTCAATAACAATGAATATTTTGACAACATCTAAAATAATGAATAACACGGTCTAAAGTAATGAATGACAACAATGCTTTGTAATTATGAACAATGAATGAATAATATATTATTGAAAAAAAAAGAATAAATAATACATTGTAATTGATGAACAACGAATTTGATAAACAACACCTCAAATAATGTGATGAAAATAGTGTTGTTGATGAATAACACAACATAGTTGATGAACAATAGATTCCATTTCAATAACAATGAATAGTTTGAAAACATCTAGAATAATGAATAACACAGTTTAAAGTCATGAATGACAACGGTTGAATAACATTCTTATTACAGATGAATAATATCTATGTAAATGATGACTAATGAATAAATATATCAAACTAATGTACAACCATTTGTACACGAATGCAGAACCATATATTAAACTGATGAATATTTAAAAAAGGCCTGATGAACGACGCACAAACAAAAAAAAAATGATGAACAAATTATTGAAATTGATGAACAAAGATATGTATTTGAATGCATATACATCAGATCTACAAAACTCATCATAAAAACACATCAAACGAACTGAAAATAAATAAAGCCAATCATTATGATGAATAATCCATTATTAACGATGAATAAAAGATGGATAATTGTTGAATAATAAATAGACCTGGAAAATCTTTCTAAAATGAACAACAAACGGATGAACAAAACTAAAAAAAAAAAAATGGTGAGCAACCATTTATAATCGAATACAGAGTCCTCAGATCTACATATCCCAACGAAAAAACACATCAATTGTTGAAGAAATTTATAGTATTACCTTATTCTCTCTTCAGTCATCAAGTTGCTCTTATTTGAATCAGAGTACACAATTGTGGCCCTCTACATGAATACTTCAGAAAAATATCATTATTAGAACTTCATACATGGAACAAACAAGCAAAACCGATGAATAAAATCATATATTACCTTAATTCTCATATTCAGCAGTGTATATTGCAAACAAACTCACGGGATTCCATTCACAACCGCATTCCGTCTTCAAAATTACCGCCGACAAGAGGTTCTGATGCCAAATCGTTGTAGAGATGAAATTTGGTTTTTTATATTTTTAGCTTGACACGTCTTTGGATTGAATGGAATAGTAAGTTGGGTACGGTTAATGATGGCTAAAAATTAAGAGAAATATCAGGAGTTGAAGATTTGAAAAATCTTTTTTTTGATATCTGCCAAGGTACACCTTGCAAGGTATACCTATGTGCTCTATATTATAATTGGTATCTAACTACACTTAACATGAAGACACGCGCCTCTAGTTGGCCTTTTTTTCAAAAGAAAAAATCTGAGTTTTTGAAAAGGTGAAACACACACATCACTCTTCCTCATTTTTAGGAAATGGGTTTCAATTTTTTTTTTAATTTTCAAATGATTTTTTCTCTCAATCCGTAAAGAATTACATCAAATGTCTTATATCATTTTGATAGTACTTGATGAGATCTATCCAACAAAATCTATTATGAATATATTTTTCGAAACTTAAAAAAATTTATGCAGTAGACTTGGTCTTACTAAAAGACATTCTGGTCTTATTATGTCTTTTAGGACCAAGACCTATAGAAAAGACCAAAGATCAAAGGCCAAAGACCAAAATTGAATACCAAAGAGCAAGGATCAAAGAGCAGAGTAAAAATCGAGCGTGTGTGAGGAACAACGACAAAAGACCAAAGACTAAAGACCAAGAAACCGAAGACCAAAGAGCAAAAACCGAAGATCAAAGACCAGAGTGAAAGAATGAGCATTGTGTGAGGAGTAAAGACTAAAGACCAATACCGAAGATCAAATACGAAAGACCGAAGACCAACGACCAAAGACCAAAGACCAAAGACCAAAGACAAAAGACCAAGGACCGAAAGCCAAAGACCTGAAAGCCAAAGACCAAAGACCAAAGACCAAAGTTAATTGGTATAAAAAAATTTATAAGGTTAATCGTGTTACGGCACAAACTAAGTTCTAACCGACACGAAAATGCTTAAACCTCCCTAAACCCTAAACCCTAAACAACTAGATCCCAACCGACAGAGAAATGGTCAAACCCCCCTAAACTCTAAACATACTAATTTTCTTTCTTGGTTTAAATTTTTTAAAACCAAAACGAGACCCTAACCTAATTGGTTTGAAAAATTTATAAGGTTAATCGTGTTATGACACAAACTAGGCCCTAACCGATACAGAAATACTTAAACCCCCCTAAACCCTAAATCCTAAACATACTATTTTTTTTTCTTGGTTTAAAAAAATTTATAATATTAATCGTGTTACGGCACAAATTAGGCCCTAAACCCTAAACATACTATTTTTTTTTCTTGGTTTAAAAAAATTTATAATATTAATCGTGTTACGGCACAAATTAGGCCCTAACCAACACGGAAATGCTTAAAACCCCTAAACCCTAAACCCTAAACAACTAGACCCTAACCGACACGGAAATGGTAAAACCCCCCTAAACCCTAAACATACTATTTTTTTTCTCTGGTTTAAAAAAAATTTATAAGGTTAATCGTGTTACGGCACAAAGCCCTTAACCGACATGGAAATGCTTAAACCCCCCTAAACCCTAAACCCTAAACAAGTAACCCTAACCGACATGGAAATGGTCAAACCCCCTTAAACCCTAAACATACTAATTTTTTTTCTTGGTTTAAAAACATTTATGAGGTTAATCGTGTTACGGCACAAACTAGGCCCTAACCGACACAGAAATGCTTAAACCCCCTAAACCCTAAACCCTAAACCCTAAACAACTAGACCCTAACCGACACGGAAATGATCAAACCTCCCTAAACCCTAAACAAGCTAATTGTTTTTTTTTGTTTAAATTTTTTTAAACCAATTAGGGTAGGGTCTTTTAAAAAAATTTGTAAGGTTAATCGTGTTACGGCACAAACTAGGCCCTAACCAACACGGAAATGCTTAAACCCCCCTAAACCCTAAACTCTAAACAACTAGACCCTAAGTGACATGGAAATGGTCAAAACCCCCTAAACCGTAAACATACTAATTCTTTTCTTTTTAGTTTAAATTTTTTTAAACCAATTAGGCTAGGGTCTCGCGAGCCTAATTGGTTTAAAAAAAATTATAAAGTTAATTGTGTTACGGCACAAACCAGGCCCTAACTGACACGGAAATGCTTAAGCCCCCGTAAACCCTAATCCCTAAACAACGACACGGAAATGGTCAAATCCCCCTAAATCCTAAACATACTATTTTTTTTTCTTGGTTTAAAAAAATTTATAAGGTTAATCGTATTACAGCAAAAACAAGCATGACCATTGTGTCTTTCAGGAAAACCAAAGGGAATACATAAAAGTCAAGATCTACCGCAACAAATAAAAAAAACTAAACTGTTTACACAAAACATTTAGGAGCAACAAGTAAGACCAGAGTGCCTTTTAGGAAGACCAAGGTTATTTAATAAATTTTTTTAAGTTGTAAAAAACATATTCATGAGGGATCTTGTTAGATAAATCTCATCAAGTACTATCAAAATGATATAAGACATTTGGTCTAATTCTTTACAGATTATGAAATAAAATCATTTGAAGATCAAAGAATTTTTAAAACCCAAAAACTTAATAAACAAAAAAAAAAAAAAAAAAAAACAAATGTGGGATTATATGTAATCGTTTATTCGGAAGTCAAAAAAACAAATGTGGGATTATATGTAATCATTAGACGAGCAGATGCAAACTTCACACTGCGCAATAGCGCCTGAATATCACGCGCCATTAAGTGCAGCGCGGTGTATAATTTCCGCTATTTTGGTACTTTAAAATTGGCTTGTTCCTAAAGCAAACAAATGTGGGATTATATGTAATCGTTTATTCGGAAGTCAAGAAATTTGGTAAAATCAATCTTTTGAGACTTCCGGATAAACCAAAGTAAACTGGGACAGTTTCAAAACATCAATACATGTTTTCCCTTTCTTTAAAAACCAAAGTAAAAGACAAAAATTAACGTTTTATTAACCATCGTTATTTTGGAATTTTTTCAACTTAGGGCAGAGAGAAGCCGCTCCTTGATACCTCTGCTGCGTTAGTGTATGATGATGATTGAATGTTATTCTTTTTGTTTTTGCTTGCCCATTTTCCGCCTTCCCTTCCTAACCCACCTTCGCTGGTAGAATGCGGTATTTAAAAAAAAATAAATAAATAAACTTAGCATGCACAATTGATTACAAAAGAAACCCAACATATTTGGGCGTTTCGACCTTATCCTATCCAAAAAAACTAACTCCCTAAGGAATCAACATAATACCTACACAAAGGATCAACTACCTTATCAATATGGTAGAAGGCGGTAGTTAATTTTGGAGACAAGATTGTTTGTTGTTTGATTTAATAAATCCTTAATTAAGGTTATCGGTTCCCACTTCCAATAAATATAAAGGATTTTTTAGTTTGAAGTTTGTAGATATGGAGGAAACAGTATAGGAATTAAAAGGGTGTCTGTAACTGAAAGAAAAACAAAACACAAACAACAAAAACTTGACTTTCATTGCTATATTTCTTGAAAGAAACAAACCCAAAACCACATAGAAGATGAGGTTCCGCTTCCAAATTCCTCATGTGGTCGGACAACAAACATTTATGAAAAGGGAAAAGAAAACAAAAACACGGAAAAACAAGAAATGCATATTCCACGCAACTAAACACACCACATTTCTCTGAACCCTTAACATTGATGTACTCTCTCTTTCTGGTTTTATTCTTAAAACGAACGGAGAAAGAGAGTAACAACTGATACTCTCTCCGTCTCAAAATTACTGTTCAGTTTTCGACGACTAACTTCCATCAACATGATTTGCGCTTACACACCACAAACAAACATCACACAAATTCCCATGAAAGTTCTTCAAACAAACTGATATGCGTCTTTTATCATCAACGCATGCGCCATGATTTGTCTATGACGGCCGCTGGCAGCGCCCAGAAAGGGTGCTCGTGGCAATGCAAACGCACTCGCCGGTACAAGATAAAAGTCCACAACGCTGGCCACATGTTGGTTGTGGAATTTGGAGCAACTTTCTGAATGGAATAGGGTTGCTATTGATGGAGTACATAGTTCGGATTTCTCTCGAACAGTTAACTTCCATCATCACATCTGCAAAACCCCAATAACGGAAAAAAAATGAAAAATGAATACCAAAGGGAAAAGTTACAATCAAAATTAACGGGAATTTTTTTAATAAAAAAACAAAAAAGTAAAAAAAATTAAAATAAAACGGATGTAACTTTACATTTTTATAAGTTTTACGAGCTGTATATAAAGTTATAAATAAAGGGTATACTCACATGGTGCTCCAACAAATAAAAACAAGACGAAGAAACTCGCACCTAACCAATTAAGCAACCAATTAAAGAAAGAAAGAGTTTCGTAAGATGGAAGTAGATAAAGTTTTTTTTTTTTTTTTTTCTGCGAGTTTTCTTAGAGTCTGAGACGATCAATTGATAGCTACTTCCCACCTAACCAATATCTACTATTCCTCTTTGTTTTGAAATAATTATCTATTTTGAATTTTCATTTCTAATATTCTTTTTCTTTTAAAAAATAGTTTACAATAATTTTTCGTATTTATATTAATTTTAGTATAAATTTAAACATTTAATGCGAATGATTTCTTTTTCTTTTAGACAGGAATAGTATAATATTTTAAATCAAAGTTTAGGATACAGAGAACACAATTTAAACTAAAATTAAAACTAAACACTAGAAAATTATTTCAACATTGAAGAAATATCTACCACTATTACAAAATGCGAGGGCAATTTCACGATTAAAACCTTATCCTCAATCAAGTGTGAGGACCACTTACCCAAATGGTATAGCTAAAATTGGGGTTCCAACTCCCAGTGGCCCTTTATTAGGCAAACAAAAATATGCACACCTATTACGGCAGCAGAGCTGCTGAGGTTCATGAGTTATATCATTGTGCCATTATAAATCACTTTTCGTTTCAATATATGTCATACAGTCAAGGTATTTCTCCTCCTTTATATTACGAATATTTTTTCAGACAGTTAATAAATAATTTTAGATTCGAATTGGATTTCTAACTTTATATTTGATGAATTTACGTAAATCATCCTGTGTGTTTTGCTCGAAATATAGTTCATAATATATAGTCTTTTAAAAATAAACAAATGAATTATTCGATTTGAATAGTAATATTTCAATGAAACAGAAAAAAATATTTCAATGCAACCCCAGGCAGCTCCTATCCTAATATCTCATTTTCAGCACATATTAATATGCTCCCATTTTAATATTGTCCAGCTGGTTGAACATTAATCTTGGACCACAATCCCCACTTCAACTTACAGCATAGAATACAGCTTCATGCCTTCAAACATTATCCACACTATCTAATGTTGTACTCTGTTTAAAAACTTGAACAGATTTTAAATGGAATTTTTTTATTGTTATGTATTTGGATGATAAACTTAAGAAGAAATAGAAAAGTATCAAATCTATAAATATATATATACATATATATATATATATATATATTAAAAGAGAGTTTTCAATTGTACACATAGTGTGAAATTACATAGACTAATCCACGTGATGAAAATTAGATAACTAAGTCTACATATCGCAATCAGTTAACCACATCACTTATTATTTAGTGATAATTTTTTTATTTGTAAATCCGTAAAATTTATAAGTAGGTTTACATTTCCTCTTATACCGGTTAATCAATTCATCTGAACAGTCCCAATCGAAACCACCCACCATCTTTGTTGGAAAAAAAAATCTTAGTAAAAAAAAATAAGGGCGAACTACATTTTACCCCCCGAGTTTTGGCCCTTTAATAAAACACCCCCCGAATTTTTGTGATACTACATTTTTCTCCTTTGACGGGGTGAAATATTTGGTCAACACCGGAAATTTGTAAAATGACAAGAAAACCTCCGATTAGGCCCAAAGAATAAAAATATTTGAAGAAAAAAAGACTGAACACGGCAGACTTTCACCAACCCAGACCAGTGTTGCTCTTTCGTTGAATGAGCCACTACCATTGCTAAACACTCGACCACCACCAATTTTGAATGTTGAGCACTCTGATATGATTATCTAATCTTTCCGATGCAAATTATATGCCTTTCTCCTTTCCAATTCTATTTGGTCATTACCATCATCAACATCAACATCGTCACTATCTCCCTATTTTGAGAAAAGGTAATTCCCGTGTCATCTAAACTAATTTCAAATCATAGCATATCAAAGTTGGGCAAAATCTCATGATCTAATTTTCATCAACATTGTAATATTGGCATTCGGCAATCCAAATTTACAGAGAGGTGAGTCATGTTTTGTCAGAGAGCTCAAGTGAGTTTGAAAGTAGTAGGATGAATTAATTACTTCATGACTCATGAGTGCAAAGAGATCAGTTGATGGTTTTGGTGGTGGAGTGGACGGTGGTGGAGGCGGCCAAAATGGGGGAGGGGATGAAATTGGATGATGATGAAGCCCCTGAGTACATGTATAAGGTTTGGGGTTCACAATTTCTTTTTAAATTTTTTAAATTTTTGGACAAAGTATAAGGGTGTTGCCTTTTTTGTTTTTTGTTTTTTTTTTTTTGTTCTGGGGTTTTATCAATGGTGGGTATTTTCTTTTTTTTAAAAAAAAAAGACCACAAAAAAAAACCTCAATTACGTTAGGGTATTTTCGTCAGTTTCAATTAAAATTTGGATAGTGTTAGGTGCTGATGTCATTTTCTGGTGAGGATTCTTCAAGTGGTTAGATGGATCAAATGCCAGGGAGGTATTCGTAGTATGACAAACACTCGGGGGTGCTTCGTTAGAGGGCCAAAACTTGGGGGGTAAAATGTAGTTCGCCCAAAAAAAAAAAGAAAACTAAACAACACTAGAAACTACATTTGTTTGTTTTTTTAAAAAAAACTCTCGTTGCCTCAAAATGATTGCTATCTTCGATTTTTTTTTTTTGTTAAGTATAATTTATATTAGAAATAAAAATCCAAATTGGACAATAATTTCGGGAGTTAATACTCCATATTCCTTATAAGAAGAAAAAAAAATCCAAATTTTTTTCTTCACTGGCCCTAATAAAGAATCTGAGTAAAGAAAATGGAAACCAAACAACACGAGAAACTACATTTTTTTTTGTTAATATTATCTCGTCTTAAAATAATTGTCATATTTAGATTTTTTCGTTGAGTATAATTTGTACTAGAAATGAAAATTTAAACTATTACAATCATTTCGGGAATTTTTTCTTCTTCTTTTCATTGAAATGGAAGGAGATTGACTATAAAAAACCTAGAAAAGCAAACTATCAATGGTATCACTTGAATAGCTCTATCCTAATGGAAACTGCGATGAATTTTAGGCCTTTGGCGGTTGTGACAATTGTGATGAATTTTTCTTTTTGTTTTTTTGGATATGGGGGAAAGGGTAGCAATGGTGATAGCACAAGCCGTGGTGAAATTGGATTTTGTGACAGGCTGACAGCCACAAACGGGATCTTCCGAGAAGGCTTTTGAGGATCAATAGTAGAAATAGTAGTCAAAATTGGTTTTGTTATTAGGTGAAAATCCCTCCCCACCCCCAATTAATGAAATTGGGAGTAAAATAGATTGTTTTGTCTCTAAGTCTTTTAAGATTAGAAGTATTGGGAGGAAAATAAAGAAGTTTTGGCTCACTGTTTTTGGAAGTTTTGGCTCACTGTTTTTGGATAATATATGTTCATTATTCATAATGCACTTTCATTGTAAATTTTATCGTCTTAAGTGTTCGATTTTTATTTAATCACCATTTGTTAATTGGAGTAAGTTTGACACCATATTTTTGGACACGCATTTTCATTTGAGTCCAAAAATTCCAACATTTATTTTCTCCCAGTTCTGGTGACGTTTTGATTTTATACATGTGGTACTTTGTTCGGCCAAGAGATATAGAGAAGCTAATTGAGATGATTTTAAGTCTTACAACATAAAATCAAAATAGTTCTTCAGATCGATGTACTCCCTCGATCTCCATCTCGAAATTATTGTTCATTTTGAATTTTCGCTCTTAGTACAATTTGAACTAAAATAAAAATTCAAACTAGACAATAATTTTGGGACTAAGAGAGTATTAGTTATGATGGACAAAATTAAGGTATTGTATGGATGATAGTTTATTTTAGTTTTTTGTTTGAGTTCGAGATGTGATTTAAAATGTATTTTGAAAGAAAATTTAAAAAGTTGTTTAGATGGTGTTTTAATTAAAATAATATTATTTTTTACCACCACCGGACCACCTCCACCACCCACCTTCGTCACCAGACCATCGTCGGCCGGATATTCTGGCCAACTCGTCAGAAATCAGCCAGTATCTGGCCGATCGGTCGCCGACCGTGCGGTGGTCCGATGGAGATAGGTGGTGGTGGTGGTCCGATAGTGGTGGATAAAAATTATTTTAAAATAATTTTTAAAATTTTTTTTAAACTGTGTGTTAAAATGTTATATGGATAGTGTATTAGATTTTGTATTTAAGAGTAAAAATGAGACAAAAAGGTAAAATGAGAGGCATCCAAACAAGCCCTAAAAGTGTTGAATTGTTGTTTTGGTTCGCTTTTTTCCATCGTAGATCTAGATGGCAAACAGATTCTGATATGAAAACTTAAGATTCGGGAGGAAAATGGAGATAAATAAAAGGATATTTTTGTGTCGACACTTAAAAGAGATTACTCCCTCCGTAGCCCAAAAATATCCACATTGAGATTCAAAATTTATGTTGTTTTTTTAATCATCAATATCAAATTTTAGACTATTTATTTCAAACAGAGAGAGTAGATAACATACGGAATAAGTACCAGGGGATTATCTTATTCGGGCAACGATTATACCTGGAGCTAATATGGATGAAAAATAGTACAAGAAAAGTATATTCAAAAATTAAAAATAATTATATGGAGCAAGAATTATGTGGAGAATAAGAAACTCTGAAAAAAAAAAAAAAGAAATCCAGATAATAGTAAAAAATGAAATAGTTATCAAAAGTTTTCAAGAAATAAAATTTTAAAGAAAAATAATCCAATTTAGGAAAAAAAAAGGTGAAGACCATGCAACCAAGAAAAAAAAAAAAGAAGTAAACGCTATATTATAGGAAAAAGATATACAAACAAATTATTTCTAAAAATGTTGCAAAATGTATATGGAGAGATAAAAAATAAAAATAAGTTTATGGAAATAAATAGTGAGAAAATTTTATGTTAGAGGGATAGTTTAAAGCATACGACATGGTAGAAATATTTATAGCAATCATTATTGAAAATTAAGATAATAATTTTAAAAGAAATAAAGTTATAAATTATCAAAATAAGAAAGATAAGCAAAAAGTTACATTGGATCATTTCGAACATTGAGATATACTTAACAAAACACATTGATATTAAAAATTATACTATTGAAATTTATATCGTTAATATTACTTTTTTGACATATATCACTCTGTCGGAGTTATCACATAATCGTTAAATCATTACAATCATATATATTTTGCACAACCTGACCCGTACAACCTGCATGGTAAATACTACTATATATTAAAGTAAGGATTTTCATTACTATGTGTCATGCAGAGAGTGATTTTAGGTCAACTGTGCCACATGTAATAATTAGATTCGTCTTTTTTTAAAGTGTAAAAAATAGTTGTAACTTGTTTAAATTAAATTTATAATAATGATTTATTGCAAATAGTATTTACCATCTGCCATTATTATATCATATAATATGGAATTTACAATAATTTATTTATTTATTCACACAATCATGGATTTTGATCATAATCAATCTAAATAAGAAACACATATTTTCATTAATTAATATAGTAAAACCTTCCTAAATTAATCTTATATAAATTAATAATCTCTATTAAATAATAGTAAGATTTTTAATTACGATTTGTCTAACAGAGAGTGGTTTTAGGTTCATTGTGCCACATGTAATAATTAGATTGGTCTTTCATTAAAGTGTAAATAATATTTCTAACTTGGTTAAAAAAACATTTATAACCATGATTCATTGCAAACATTATTTACCATCCGCCATTATTATATCGTGTAATATGGAATTTATGCTTACTAAGATAATTATTTAGACACTTATGGATTTTGATCATGATTCAATCGAAAATAAGGAACAAATATTTTCATTAATTAGTACAGTAAAACCTTCCTAAATTAATTTTATATCTATTAATAATCTCTATTAAATAATACTCCCTCCGTCCCAAAATTATTGTCCAATTTTAACTTTCATATTTAGTACAAATTGAACTAAACGTGGAATTCAAACTGTACAATAATTTTGTAATGGCGGGACTATTTGTCTCCATTTAGCAACTCAGGACCGATACCGAAAAAAAAAACACAATTGATCTATAAGATGACAATTTTTCAAGAATCTCCTCTATAAACCACAATTTCATATATTCATAAATACCTAAAATAATAAATTAGATTTGAAGATTTACTTAGATTTTAATTTAAGCATATTTGTTTATGTATGCAATTTTCATGCTTTTGTTTCATTAAAAAAATTATAATGTTGTGGCAAGGGCTGCAACAGAATTTTCTTGATATAAAAATAATAAAAATTTTTATTTACTTATGGGAAAAAACTATTTAAAGTAATAAGATATTAATTTATTAATAAATTAATAAATTTCGGAGGCCCTATTGTACTAATTTGTAGAACTTTTACGGTAAATTAATAATTGTATCACGAGTACAATGGTGATATCTTAATATGTGATTCCTTTTCTAATTACGTAGTCAAATAATAATTACAATTGAAATTAAATAAGGTACATATTAATAAAAAATATTAAACTTTAAAATTGAAAAATTAGTTTTCATATTACGAAGCAGTCAATATATATTAAGTAATGATTTTAATTCTGATTTGTCGTTCAAGGAGTAAATTTAAGTCAATTGTGCCACGTGTAATAAATGTGTTGGTCTTTCATTAAATAGTTAAAAACATTTATTACTTAGTTAAATTAAATTAGTAACCATCGTTGACAGTAAAATTTCATTCATACAATCATGGATTCTGATAATAATTAATCTAAATAAGGAACAAATATTTTCATTAATTTGTAATTAATAATTGTGTTACGAAGGAATATATAAGCAAACCCAGGAACTCAAGAGACAGAGTAAGTGGAAAGAAAAATTTTTAGATGGATATATATAGGACCAATAGATTTTCGGCCCATATTTCACCTTCGCGTTTGAGTTTCATTAAAAAGTTAAAGTAATTCAGTAAATCCGTTTATTTAAATTTACTTTTTAATTTTTTTTCATTATTTCTACCAGCTAAATCCTAAAACATGTTCACTTTCGTGCGTCTGACGTGATCAATTAGCATAATTTGTGGTGTTTTAAAATATTTTAAATTTAAAAAATATATGTTAGAGTCAAATCATCCAAAATTATGTTTGAAATATTTTTTAAAAAATGAGTTAAAATGTTGTATTAATAGTGTATTGGGTTTTGTGTTTAAGATAGAAAATGAGACAAAAAGCCAAAGTGAGAAACATCTAAACAAGCTCTATATATGCTCAGTAGTATTTCAATAAATTGGAGCCACTTGGGAAAGGTTTATTACAAAATAAATCGAAACCGGATAATTGGGAATCGGGGACTAAAACTAAAATTTTTTCACACAAATAAAAAATGTATAATTTTTTACAGATATATAAAATGCATGCGTGGTTTGTTTTAATACTAGATATGCTCAATAGTACTTAATAAACGGGGTTACTTAGAAAAAGTTAATTATAAATGACCCAAAACAGGACTATTTAGAAAGATTTAATAAAAAATAAATAATTTTTAACACAAATATAAATGCATGATTATTTATGGCTATCTAAAATGCATGTTTGATTTGTTCTTATTACTGGACATGCTCAATAGTACTTTGATGAACGGTGTCACATAGGAAAGTATATAACAAGATCAATTAGAACGGGATCGTTTGAAAAATTCTAACTAAAAATAAATAAATTTTAACATGAATATAAAATGTACATTTTTTATGGTTACATAAAATACAAATATGATTTGTTTCTATTATTAGATATACTAAATAATAATCCAATAAGTTGGGTCATTTGGAAATGGTGTATTGAAAGTTGAATTGGACGGGATCATTTGGAAAGGTTCAGCTAAAAATATACTTATTTTTAACATAAATATAAAATTAATAGTTTTTATAGTTGTATAAAATGCATGTAAAATTTGGTTTGAATTACTAAATATACTCAATAGTACTTCAATAAACGGGGTTACTTGGTAAGGATTTATTGCAAGGCAAAAGATTTTCTATACCATAATCATGCACCATTTCCTACATCATTTACGAATATTTTGACATGTGGTCCCAACGGGTCCAAAGATGGGTTAGGGTGTTAGTAAAACTTTTAAATAAGGAAAATAGTGATCAAATAGAAAAATATAAAAATGCTAGGAAGTGTTTGGTTTGGAAGTGTTATAGGATTGTTGTGTAGGAGATCCTTAACTTTATTACAAGATGAATGGGAACGGTGTCATTTGAAAATGTCAAACTAAAAAAAAAAAAGAAATTTAATACAAATTTAAAATGTATTAATTTTATGGTTATATAGAATGCATATATGATTGTTTTCAATTATTAGATGTATTCAATAGTAATTCAATAAACGGGGACACTTGGGAAAGATATATAACAAGATGAATTGCAGCGGGATCATTCAAAAAGGCTCGACTAAAAATAAATAATTTTTTAACACAAATATAGAATATATCTATTTATGGTTACACACATTCATGTATCATTTATTTCAATTACTAGATATTCTCAATAGTATTTCAATAAACGGGTCATTTGTGAAGGGTGTATTACAAGGCAAAAGATCTCTTACATCATAATCCTATACTACTTCCTACAACATTTCACCAAAATGTTGACACGTGGTCCATAGAGTTTATCCAAGGGTGGGTTAGGATGTTTGTAAAACTTTTAAAGAAAAAATGTAGTCATTAAATAGAATATAAAAATATTTATGGTGAGTTAGGAGTGTTGTAGAATTCTGGTGTATAAGATCTTTAGCCCGTTTGAGAAGGGTTTATTACATAGCAAAATATCTCCTACACCACTTTTTACATAATTCTATGATTTTGACATGTGATCCTGACGGGTTCATCCAATGGTGTATTAATTTGTTTGTAAAATTTTTAAAGAAAGAAAGTATTAACTAAATAAAAATAATATAAAAATAATATATGGTTGATTAAGAAGTATTGTAAGATAATAGTGTAGGAGATCCTTAGCGTTATTATAAAATGAATTGGAACGAGATTTTTTGGAAATCTCCAACTAAAAAAAAAATTGTTAACACAAATATAAAATGTATGATTGTTTATAACTATACAAAATGCATGTATTATTTGTTTCAATTACTAGACATACTCAATATTATTTCAGTAAACGGGATTATTGGGAAAGTTTTACTACAAGATAAATTCGAACGGAACCATTTAGAAAAGTCTAACTAAAACCAAATAATTTTAACACAAATATAACATGTATGATTTTATGGCTATATAAAATGCACAATTGATTTATTTCAGTTACTAGATTTGTTCAATAGTACTTCAATAAGTAGGGTCACTTGGGAAGGGTTTATTAAAAGACAAAAAATTTCTTACACCATTTCCCGCAACATACCAAAATTTTGACACGTGATCCAGATGGGTTCATCCAAGGGTGAGTTAGAATATTAGTAAAACTTTTAAAGAAGAAAATAGTAATTAAATAAAAACATGCAAAAAAAAATTATATAGTAAATTAAGAAATGTTGTGGGATTGTGGTGTATGAAATCTTTAACTCATTTGGGAAGAGTTTATTACAAGATAAAAGATCCACTATACTATAACGTTACGCTACTTTCTATATTATTTATCAAGATTTTAATGCATGGTTATGACGAGTTCATCTAAGTGTGTGTTAGGGTGTTAGAAACTTAATTAGTTCTGTTCCACAAAGCCTTGGGCGAGAGATCGTCCGACGGGTGACTCATTTAGTCATCTGACACAATTTTTAATCGAGCTGGAGACTTGGGTCGTCATATGTTGATCATCTAATTAGGGTCACACCAAATTCTACACAAACGTACAACGGAAAATCTTTTATCTACTATAAAAAGAAAATTTATTTTTTATTTTTGGCTATGAGTCGTTAGTTAGTTTCTTCAATTTATGCGCGGAAAATATCGTGTCCTTATAAATGTTAGCTCTTCCTTGCCGCAAAAGTACAGTCTGTCATGGCCATTGCTCCAATTGTATCAGAAGCAGCAAAAGTAATTAACAAACTAAGCTCTGAATTGAGTTTATCTGCTGCAAGGTTATGTTTATCTTTCAATCTGGTGAGCTGATCCCGCAGGAAGTGACTAAAAGCCGAGGGACACAAACACGTGAAATTGCAAAATTATCTCGGAGGATTTGCAAGTGGATCAAGGGCTCCTCTGTTTGAAGAGTAGGGAAGATAATGTTATACATAATGAATTTGGTTTTGACAATGTTATACATAATGGAGAAGGGAAGATAAGGATCTTAAACCTTCTCTGTGTATTACCATTACAGTAAACTTGGTAGTAAAAGGTTTTTGCTTTGAATAAGTGATTTTGCTAAACTTATAAATGTATGAACCTGTCTTCTGCGGAGCAAATTTTGTTATTTGGCTTCATTCAACAGGTGCAATTTTGATAAAAGCAATCTTTTACCCGAGAAACTAAACTTTGTTATGTTAATATCGCCTGTCTTTAGACATACACTAGATAAGTAAGGTAGTTATTAAAGTTATTTTTGAGGAATCGAGTCGTGCCCAAGTGGTTAGGGCATTATATCTTTAATCGCGAGATTGAGGGTTCGATTCTTACTGTCGACCGGGAAGCAGACAGCTAAAGGAGGAAGCATGTAGTTAACCAGCAGCCAGCTTAAATAGGTAGGAGGCCTACCATCATCGGCCACGGAGGACCGGACACGTCGAGCAAGAGGCGCACGCGAGTGTAGTCTCCCTCTATTAGTATTATCCCTTTCCCTAGGAGGCTCTACCCGTTGTAATAGCCTAGGTACCTCCAAAAAGCACTATTAGGTGTTGCTTAAAAAAAAGTTATTTTAGGGTATATCACACCTGGGGTTCAAAATTATGTCCCGGTGCTATCCGTAGAAACTACAATTAAGAGCAATGGTAAGCAAAATCTCACGAAACTAAGTTTATTCCAATGACTAAATTATCAGGTCGAAGAAGTTGGGCCAATTTCAAAACATCACGCAGCCGCTGTTTTATCCCCTGATTGAAGAAAACAAGGACGCAACCTACGATCGAATCAAATTACATGATTGGGATGGACGATATATATAGATCATTGCCAAGTTTAATCCACAAATTGTCGCCATCCCAGCATATGTTCTGTTTCCGTCTTTGTACATTATAGGGAAATGATGTGATCAGGAATTCGATGAATGATAACCTTCTATCTCCTACTCCTCCGACTGGAAATTATTGTTTAGTTTAGATGCTCATTTTTATTTAAATTATACTAAAATTAAAATTCTAAACAAAAAATAATTTTGAAACAGGGGAAGTACTAAACCCGTTGAATCTATGTTAGTAAATGTTTTGATTTTGGGGAATTAAATGATGTTGTTAAACTTTATGAATCCTCACCTCTTTTTCTTTGTTTTTTTCCCTTTTTTTTTTCTTTTTTGCATGAGAATGGTTTGTATGTTTTCTCCGTCCCGAAATTATTATTCATTTTGGGTTTGTATTTTTAATTCAAATTTTAATAAAAGTGAAAACTCAAACTAGATAATAATTTTGAGACAGAGAAAGTATTTCATTTGTCATCATTAATTTATGCTTAACTCTCATGACCAGAGATGAAATGAAAACCTTTTAGAGAGTATTTCATTTGTCATCATTAATTTATGCTTAACTCTCATGACCAGATATGAAATGAAAACCTTTTAGAGAATAATTTTCCGTCCCTTTAAAACAAAAAATCATTGTATAATTTCCGTTCAATAATCGCATGAGGGTTCTCTTTTTTTTTATATATATTTGTAGGGTTTCCACTGTCGGTAATAGTGACTAATCTCCCTCGTTGAATTGTAGGCATCTCAATGTGTGGGACATCTGGCCAAAATATTTAAGATTACTCCATGTCCATGACGAGATTCGAACTCTTGAACTATGGTTATGGGTAGAAGAATCCCTTACACTCTACCACAACCACTTTGGTTCATAAGGGTTCTCTTTGGTCTTTAGTTTTTCCGTAGCAAATGGAAATATGGTTTCAGTAGTGGACACTTGTGGCGAGGCCCATGATTACAAATGGTGATGGATAGTCTAATATACAGATGGATTAAAATTTTCTGCCCTTCTAGGCCCATAGTCAGAAAACAAAAAAGAGTGCCTTCCGCTTTTGAACCTTCTTATATCGGACATCTCTAGTGGACCTTGGACAAACACTTTCACCATGATTTTTTCAACAAAATGCTTCTTTCGTTGAGTTTACTTTTTTTTTTTTTTTTTTTTGAACACAGTTGAGTTTACTTAAGTTGGAGCTCATAGAGGGGACCTAGAAAAAATTCTCCCCTTTTGTCATTTTCAAAAATAAGTTTATACTAATATTATTTTTCCGAAGAAACAAATATTAAAAATAGAAGGGATTAAATGTTTAAGGGCATTATAAGAGAAGATTATTTACTATTATCACTAGATAGAATACATTCTTCATTTTTGGAGCAATTCATTTAGCAGTCTTAAAAATAAGAAAGATGAACTTTGTTAAAACATAGATCAGGAAATACCAATTGTTTTAGCATTATTACAATAAAGAAACACTACAAATATGCAAAAAATAAATAGATTTTTAAAAAATATATGTATAAACAAGAGAGAAAGAAAACAACAAAAGAAGAGTTACTGCTAAACTGGCGGCACCCATGTGCATGATCAAAAATTCTGGCGAATAGATGACAGCATGCCCAAATATGTTTGCATATCATGATGAAATACAAATCCAGTAAAAAAATATTGACACTGTCGGGTAAGACTATGTACAGGATGCCGTAGTAACTATTCAATTCCAATTTTCTAATACAAATTTGTATCAAAAATAAAATTTTAAATGAAAGAATAATTTTAGGACGGAGGAATTGTTAGAGAAGAGGAACTCGCAAACGGATCATTCATGATTTGATCTAGTGCTTACTTATTTATGTTCTCATTTGTCAAGCATTTCCCACCGTATCCTGCTTGTTTTTGTAGGATTCGAATCGCTAATCTCCAAAATTAATCATATAAGTCAAATTATCAGAGCACGACTTCATTTACTCTCTCCACTCTGAAATTATTGTGCAGTATAAATTTTCATTTTTAGTATAAATTGATTTAAGAATGAAAATATAAATTAAATAATAAGTTTGGAACGGAAAGAATATTAAAAAATAGAAAACTGTTATTTTCCCAAAACCGGCCCTTCCAATTTTTTTATCTTCCAAGTCCAAAAACTGTCACTTTTGGAGGATACATACAAACTATACATAACATACAAAACAAGCGCATACGATTTAGTGCAGATGACATCAAAAAAGCTGACTCCTGTGTCCTCCATGGATTACGTTTTATCGGCTTGCGCTGACAACAAAATTCTACATTGAATTCTGGCCCGCGCTGTGGCCATTATTGTCAGCTTACGCAACCCATGACGTATACACATTGTTCTTCCCCGTAGCCGATTTTTTTCCCGTTTCAGTAAATCTAGCTCACCTACTTTAGTAAAAAGAGAAAATTCCTTTTGACTCTCTCTTAACTAAGACTTCTGAATTTGGATTTTACGGTTATCTTTTTAGGATTACTTCTTCAGTTCATCCTAATTATTTACTTATATCCATTGTCAATGAAGAGTCATTATTGACAATTCGTTCAGCTTTGTGATAATAATGGATTAGATAAAAAAAAAACAGCTCATTTAAATTCCGACGGTTCTTAATTTGATGAATTACTGAAAATCAATATATGAATGCACTAATACATCTTGGGTCGTACTACTTAAACAGGCTCTCTGTATTTGAAATACGGCAATTTATATGGTGAACCCTGTGTACCATATATGGTACACTTATCTAATTAATGCAATCTAATTGTGGAATAAAATATTAAGAAAAATTTATTAAATCAATTCATTCTCTTTCATCATTTAATTTCTCATACCATACTTTCAAATATAACAGAGACAATATTCTAATAATTTTGTAACTCTTTCTTATATTCATAATTACTGACTCTTTCCTTTATTCATTATTAATGACGTAGTTTAAAAATTAGGAACAATTTAAATTTAATAAAAAATCATGAAATTTTGATATACATGTCATGGAAAATATTACTATAACTCATGAATTTTTCATGGAATGAGTATGAATTATAAATATAAGGATTTCTAAATATTTAATTAATATTTTTATGTTCTTTATATGAAAATTTACATAATTCTCATGAACATTATTTTATATGGGTATGAATATAGACTGCTTATTTACATTAGTCTTTCAATTCTCTAAAAAAAATTGTAAAATTTGGATACACATGATATGATATGAAAAGTATCATTGTTATTCATGAATATTTCAGAAAAAGAGTATGAACATTTATTGTACATATGATTAATCTTTTGAAATTTCTCTAATTTGTATGAACATTTAGCATGATCTTCATGAATAGTCATAGTTGTATGTATTAATAGAAGATTAAAAATATTACAACCTTTAATCTATAATTATGTATACAATTTTTTAATTAAAAGATATGAATTTTTTATATATTTGATATGAAAAATATGTTTATCTCATGAATTTTGTATGATTATGAAACTTTAGTTTTTTGTATCAATAGAATTATATTAATAAATAGATATTTTTTCCTTTTTGAATTTTTTTTCTAATCACATAATTGGTTCGAACATATGATATAAATGATATTAAATATGGAAAGAGGATTGACTAATTTAATACTAGTAATATTTTAATTAATAATTTATTCCTTAAATAGCTTCCATTAATTAAACCAATGCACTATATATGGTGAACCATGTGCACGATATAAGAACTCTTGAAATATATGAGTAAGATTGCGTATATTTTGACCTCATATCCTAACCGAATTGAGAATATATTAGGTATGTTATTGTTGTCTCCTAATTATGTACTTCCAACATTTGCACCGCTTATAGAGTAAGTTTTACTACAACGCTCAACATTTTTCATTTAAGTATATCTACGACGTGAATTTGTATCGAGCCTCTTTCATTTATTTCGGTTTATTAATTTTTTTATTATACGTTAATGAATTAAGTTAGAACTAGATGTTAAACCTGCACGATGTGCGGGGTATATTATAATTTTTCTATAAGTTTTTTTATAAAAATATAAATACATGCGTATCATATGTGTAAGTATGGTAAAATATTAAATATTAAAATTTTGAATAAAGAAAATGTGGTACATGGAAAATAACATATATATATGTATATATATTCTTGGAAAATGAAAATAAAATAAGCTCCGTAATACATGATTTCATTTGCAAATGTATTACTATTTTTTTTTATTAAGAAAAGAAAAGAATCATTTTTTATTCAAAGAAGAATTATCATGGTGTAATGGCTGGTCAAATTTATCATCAAAATCATGCAACTCTATAACTTTCAGGAATAATTAATTGAAAATAAAATACTGGTTATTAATAATGATTGAATGGTTAGAAATACTCAAATATGAAATTTTCAAACAATTAATAAGGAGATAAGAAGTCAAGACACCATTGAAATCAAACCGATTAATGGATGAGTTTATCCATTAGATCCGGAGGAAAATTCGATTAAAGTATGAAGAATTATTCAACAATTACACAAAATTTTCTATTTAGCAAGAAAAAACTATTTGGCATTCCCAGCTTGAATTTAGTTTAAGTTGCTCCTCGATTGACATAATCATGTTGTATCGCTGCATTACAGACTTTACGATTTGTGTCTACTAATAATGATTGAAAAAAAAAGGTTTTATCGCTTGTATTTCAGGCTAGACAATTTGTCTTTTATCAAAATATTTTCCTTTGTGTTCCTTTAACCGTGATAATTACCTGTTAGTAATAAACTCCATTTGAAACATTAAAAAACCAAATTAGTTAATAGGGGTTGAGTAGGATATGAGAAAAACTGATTAAAAAATTTTCTTTGCGAAACACCTTTTAGAACTTTTTTTGATAAACAATACCACTGCTAATAGTCCCTATCTTGTCTGTGCTTCTCTTTTCTTTTCCACTACAAATCATAAATCCAGTAATAAAAACCCATGATCAAATTATAAATTGATGATTCATATTTAATCCAATAAAGTATAATCAGGTAACACAATTGCATCACGGAATTTGGAACAAACACACGTAAATATACCAAAATCAAATAGTTATCGAAGTCTAAAAAGAATTGACATTCTCCATTTCTAATATGAGTTTACTAACCTTGATGAAATTGGGCAGAAACGATGGTTTTACTGGAAAAGAATCAATTAGTCAATGAGACGGAAGAGAGGAGGTAGGTACAATACTTGTTAATAATTTATATAATCCAGTCAAATTAAAAGCGATTAATGCTCAAAACAAATTTTTGGTGAATTAAATTAATTCAGTGGTAATTTTGGAATTTATTTTGGGAATTATTTTTTTGAATTGTATTTGATTTGGGGGGGGGGGGGAATTTCAGTACATTAATGTTGATTAATCCCATGTATTAAATTTGATTAGTTCTTATCCGTAGTCAATTCCCAACTTTTTATTTTACACCTAGGTTTTGATAAACTTTTAATTATAGGAAACTTGAAGGACTATTAGTATAATTGTTGTAAATATTTTTTGACTCAACCATTAGAAAAATGACACATAGAATTTTATCTTATGTGGCACCTTTAGATTCTTTTTTGTTTTCTCTCTCTGGTTTCTCTCTTAGTATAATACTATAGATACTTCTTCCGAGCCTCTGGTTCAATCCCGCTACAACACATTCATTTATTCAATTATGGAATATTATTAAATGAGTGTTTAAAAGAAATAAAATATTTCCTCCATCCCAAAAAAAATAGTCTGATTTGAGTTTTGAAATTTATAAAAACACAATACAAAAATAAAAATTCAATGTGGACTATTTTTTTGGGATGGCTGTAGTACATGTTATTTCTTACTCGAACTTTCGGTCGGAATACTCATCAGGCTGGTCAATGATAGCCCTAAAATTTGACCAACGGAAAAATTATAGGTGGCCAACATAGTATGATATCAAAGTGGAGGACCAATCATATTTCTTCACTGGCATGCATTAGAGTTATCTTCGCAAAATACTGGGAATGACTTCAAATGGTATGAAACTACGAGTTTTAGTTGGTCGTAGAAATAAAATTCTCCGAGCAATCTAACGCATTTCACGGTTTATACATTTAAACTGTAGATTTTCATTGTCAACCATTACTGAATGTTTCTACAAGGATTAATAAAGTTTAATTTATTAGTTATTATTCTAAAAAGTAAAAATAAAAATGTGTTTCGTGGGGTTCAAGTCAACGTATTCCATGTAATCGCCTAAACTCAATCAAAATACATGCATTTGAATACAAAATACAGCATAATATATTTTCCCCCATTCTTAAGTATTCTAATAGTAAATTTGATGCTGAGAAAGTCTTATTTATAATGTGATAAAGACTCATATAGACTTATAAATGGGAAATTTTCTAATCATGTGGAAATAAAACTAATATTTGATTATTCTCTAGTGGAACTGTTTAAAGTTTGATGATCACCTATTGTTAATGTCAATTTGCAAGTTGGAAGAAATCAAATGATAAAGAAAATTGAATCGGGCGAGAAACATCTCGTTTTGTGACATAGGAAAAAACAACCCAAGGAATAAATTGGTAAAGGATTACCTTTCCATATGAAATGTTTCAAACTAATAAATGCAAAACATTGAAAAGCTTACTCTTTTGCAATCTCATTTCTAAATCATTCGTTTACTTATTTTTAAGCTAAGCATTTTTATTTCTATTTTTTTTATCCGTCTCATTTCAGAACTTTATCTGACGTTAAAAAAGTATTTATAATCTGAGTATTTTTATTTCTATTTTTTTATCCGTCCCATTTCAGAACTTTATCTGACGTTAAAAAAGTATTTGCAATCCGTCAAAGTATATAAATACGTTGGGTTCCCATCTCAAAACCAATTGGCAATGAGTGGGGTGGTCTTTGATACTTATATACTGAGTCACTTCTCTTAACGATGTCGATGTGGGACAGATTATACACCTTAGCACCCTCCCTCAAGTCCAATGGGTCTTTGAACTTTTTGCTCAATGAACTTGGATTAGGACAAAAACATAATAGCCCACGAGTCAACGCTCAAGTAGGAGAAAGCCAGTTATACCGTTGGATCGGTTCATAATATGCTTACGAGTCAACGCTCAAGTGGGAGAAAAGCTAGTTATATCGCTGGTTCAATCCACAGCAAGCCCACGAGTCAACACTCAAGTGAGAGAATGTAAAGTCACCACAGGTCACCTCCGCCCCCAAAATATCACCACAAGCCCAAAAATCGCTCTGATACCATGTCAAAGTATATAAGTACTTTGAACTCCCATCTCAAAACTAATTGGCAAAAAGTGGGGTGGCCTTTAACACTTATATATTGAGTCACTTCTCTTAACGGTGGTGATGTGGGACAGGTTATACACCTTAACATAATCTTTACTGAATTTGAGCCATTGCTTTGCAAGAATCCTAGTACTCAAACTAACCTAAGCATAAGTGATCCCTTAGCTTTCCGCCCACGTCGACAAATTAAAGGGGATTGAGGTTAATGGGGTGATATCTATTGATTCATTTAAGTTTATAATAGTTTTGTCTTAAATGATGTTATCTTACATTGATGTCTTGTAATTTTTCGTGTGCCATATTGGTGCTACCTTTTGTTATACCACCACCTCATCAAAACGAAATTTGATTCCTGAACCTCTCGTAATTTATTCACAATCTCTTCTTTCTTTTAAATGTACTTGACAATTATTTTGGGACGAAAAAGAATAAAAAATTGTCCACTTCTCTTAAACCCTAACGGAAAGAAACTCAAAACTTGTGATGTATATCCAAAATAGTCGGCGCCATATTCCCCGCCAACCCGAAAAAGCAGATGTCATAGTTCTTGTTCTTAACATAATAACCATGAAACGAGGGAACCAAACAGTCCCGTCATTAATTTGGTGATGAAGACAATAGAAATCCCATGATTAAAGTCGCCTTAGCAAACCTTAGCTTTGTAGAATGAAAGCTAATGTTTTGATTAGTGTTCATTGTTTACTAGGTAGCTAGTTACTCGAGTACTCTGTCCTATTTAAAAAGTACAATCAAAGTTTTAAAACCAATGCAATAAAAGAAAAAAAATTGACATTTAGTTTCCTAATGAACCAAAGAAGCTAGACTAGCCAGCTAGTTGAGTCTGGAAGTAACTAGAACAAGAAAAGGAGGAAGAGAAGAAAGCATTGACTGTTTCAAAAAGACATAAGACGTTGCAATTATTCTGGATATTACAAAATAGGGATCTCCTCAATTCTACGAAGAACTAAAACACACTAAATACGATTTGTTTTGATACGGAAAAATGTATCAAAACAAACTAAACATTCATTTTGTAATTGATGGGGATAGAAATTATGGCCTAGCTAATTTGGCTTAATATAGAACGGGTGCCTAACGATATTTTAACTTTGCTTGTATATGTATTTTTTTTTTCTTTCTTAGAGTTATCTTGAGTTAACTACATACTCTCTCTGTCCAATAATTATTGTCCAGTTTGAGATTTCACTCTAGTACACTTTGAATTAGAAATGGAAACCCAAACTGGACAATAATTATGTGACGGAGGGAGTATATAGTATTTCATATCGGGATTATAACTGGATAACATGACAGAATACTTATGAATAAAACGACATCATTTCACTGATGATATTGCAGACGTGATGGTAATTAGATGGCTGACTGACTATTCTTTTCTCAGTGGTCACAAGTTTGAACCGAAAGTAAGAAAATCACTATGTACACTTCTTTAGAATGACATAATTTTTCATTTCTGATGCACAATTATTAGTACAGAAAAAAAGAAAATTAAATGAAGATGATCGGAAGAGTCTCATTTATTACACGGAAAACATACCAACGAAGTAACGCGCATACAAAGACGTTCTGTCTCCGTCTGGCCTTAAAGGTAAAACTCCCTGTCCTACTCCTACAGCAGCATCCTCGCTATATAAAGTTGACAGGGACTTGTAGTTAACTTTGGGTCAAATAATTGTGGCTACCTCTTTAATTACTTTTTATCTTAGGTTTCTTTTTGATTAATTGCGATTAATCTCCTCAAGTTTTATTATTTTGCAACTTCACCTCCTTAGAGACCAATTTTAGTGTATTCAAGTCTACAAAATTTGATGACACCTAGTATTATTTTGATTCCTTAACGGATATTGTAGTTTTTTAAATGGTCGGTTTCCCGGAAAGTTTATTATTTAATTAATGTAAACAAACAGTTACCTTTATCAAGCTAGGCGAAATGTCTTATTAGTTTTATCATGTAATAATTTTTTTTTTCGTTTTTTTGAAAAAGAGTCATAATTAAGGTTCTAAGTAGATTTCAGAAGAATTATGAAATCAAAGTCCATCTAATTATGTAATGTAGGGGTTATTTATTTATCATTTCTTATGAAATCAAAAGTTTATTTTATTGTATCATTTTAATTCGATAAGATGGGCTCCAGGCTCCATCTTACTGAGATGTAAGGAGGATGATTTAGGTGACAACCAGAATCGTAAACAAGTTTTTCACTTGAAAAATACTCCCTCCGTCCCAAAATTATTATCCAGTTTGGATTTTCATTTTTAGTTCAAATTGTACTAGATATGAAAATCCAAAGTGCACAATAATTATGGGACGGAGAGAGTATGTTTTAACAAGATTACAATGACAAAATGGTAGATTACAATGACAAAATGGGAGGTGTGAGGGTACGTGCATGGTTATTTGTTAGTCCGTTCGTGTTAACAAGATTAATGTCATGGTACAATTATGATAATCCCAGTAAGATTGTGTAGTTAACGTTTAGGGGTTTGTTTTGTAATAGACGAAACTGAGGTGGTTGTTTTTCACTTAGCATTGAGCCCTTTCTTTTTATTTTGGCTTCAATAAAATCCAAAAGCCAACTTTTATACGTTTTTTTCTTTTGAGGGGTAAAAAGTGAAGTATATACGTCTCCCTTCTCGTGAGCTAACTTTGGTGTTTTTTTTTTTCCCTTTTTCAGTTGGCAAATTGCAAGTTGAGCCAGGTCGCTCCATCGCGTCCCATCTCAAATGCAACTCGTAACACATAGTCACATACAGTCTGTCCAACAACACCGGACCCAAAACATTTAATGTGAAAATATGTTTTATATAAAAGGCGCATAAATGTATTTTTGAACTTTTTTTCTTCGTCTTTTTAATATCTTTTCTCCAAAAAAATCTCCTCAAGATTTTGTTGCTTCACAAACGAGAAAAAAAAAATACTCTAATCTATTTTGTTACATTATAGAAGTTCATTGCATTATTATAGTTTAACGGACATAGTTTTCTTTTTTCTTGAGCTTTGTAAGAGGTGATTATATAAACTAAATGGGACAAGTATCATGACGTAGGAGTTAGGATGGATAATACCCCTTATCAGTCTCTTTGATTTCCTATTTAGGGCTTCGAGAAAGAGCATATATATGGCGTTAACGTTCTCAGTCTACCTATTCTACTTAGCCCTTCTCATGAAGAGACAAAAACAATAAAGTTTCAAAATCGGACACAAAATCTAAAACGCTTTCATGGATACAAAGTCTACATTTAGAAGTTGTTTAGTGGAGTACTCCGTAACTTAGACCACTTCTCTTTCATCCAGAGTGCACGAGGAAGAAATAAAACAACCAAGGAACATTGCATTTACACACGTTTATGTTATATAGTACTTTACAAGTTCATAGTATCTGTGTGTTGCCTAACGGCATATATTGTAGATCAATGTCTATGTACTATTGTGATCTTACAAAGTTTATTAGCAAGCTTACAAAATCTCATCAGAATTGCAAATTAAATATCCGCATTTCAAGTGACCTATATAGTTTGTTCAAATCACTAGATCAAATCCAGACATGGACATGTAGGAGCGAATAAAAATAACCGTTGGAAAAATTTTGTTTCTCGACGATATTGTTTTCATTAGTTTAATTTGAACTAAAAATAAAAATTAAACTGGATAATAAATTCGGGATGGAAGTATATTTTTTGAAATAAGACTACTAGGTGAAACGATATCGGCCTAAATAGTAGTACTCCAAAATTTTATAATCCTCTCCCAAAAGTGACCCTCGAAACCAAAACACCCAACCCCCTAGCCTTTGCCCTCATCCCTCAGTTGCCCATCATCTCTATAATGTTGGGCCCTACGTCGGCACAGACAATTGACAACTACTTAACATAAAAAATCACTACCAAGTCATGAAATCTTTTTTATGGCCAAATACGTCTCCACGTGTCACCCGGGTCCCACCAAACAACTAGATTTCCATCCCCCTTGCCCCTCTATAGATTCAGAATAAGATTTCCATACGACCATTTGCCATTTCTAGTTATTCCAAGCTTCAACTCACACCACTAACTCACCAAGCCTAATAATCACCAAACTTAATTTTTGATTCCGTTTCGGAATTTTTTTTTTCTTTCTTTTTTTTTTCCAAAAAAAAAGAGGATGCCAGGACTCGACGGTGGTGGAACAGGCTGCACAGCCGGAAGTTTGGGTTTGACCACTAACAACCGGGCTTTCCCGGCGGCGTGGGGTTTGGTGGCGGCGAAGCCCTGTGACTACTGCCACACCTCGTCGGCGATACTGTTTTGTAAGACGGACTCTGCTTTCCTCTGCATGAACTGCGACGCCAAAATGCACGCGGCGACTAAAATCGGTTCCCGGCACGAGCGCGTGTGGATGTGTGAGGTGTGCGAGCAGGCCCCCGCCGTGGTCACGTGTAAAGCAGACGCCGCCGCGTTGTGCGTTTCCTGCGACCGCGACATCCACTCCGCCAATCCCCTGGCTCGGCGCCACGAGCGTATTCCGGTGGTGCCGTTTTACGAGACGGCCGAGTCCGTGGTCAAGTCAACGGCGGCATCTTTTTTACTCCCGCCGCCGAATAACAACATTATTACTCCCACTTCCGACGACATGGACCACTTAGTCAACGTTTCTCAGACGACGACCACGTGCGTGGCGCATGATTTCTATCCTTCTCATGACGCTGCTGGTGCTGTTTCAGCGTGGACTAATCAGAAAGCTCAAACTCATTCAGATGCTCAGGACATCAAATCGATGGAGTTTTTATTCTCGGAATCTGATAACTACCTTGACTTCGATTGCCCGAGTTTCCAAAACAATTACAGCGCTGCAACTGATGGGGTTGTCCCTGTTCAGACAACAACAATCAAGCCTCAGTTTCTTCCTTGTAATAATCCAACCGAAAAACACTTTGAGATCGACTTCACAAAATCCAATATCAGTTCTTACAATCATCACAGCTACCACGCCGCATCTATTAGTCACAGTGTAAGTACTCCGTCGATTCTTAATTTCATATACTGCATAATAGTTACGACTTACGAGGACTCTGGAGGGTTGGGTGGGGTGGTCAGGGGATTAGTATGGGGATGGTTATTACTAGGAGTTTGAGAGTTCGATTCTCGCTGGCCATTAAAGAAAAAAAAACAAAAACAAAAAAAAGTAAGAGCACTCTGTTTCATTAGTCTTATGTTTTCAAATTTTTTTGGAAATTTTCAGGTTTCATCATCGTCGTTGGATGTGGGAGTTGTTCCAGATGGGAGTTCCATGTCCGAAATCTCGTACCCATTTGGGCAAAGTTTGAGCAGCAGCGTTGATTTGGGTGGTGGAGCGTCATCTGGTAGTAGTAATCAAGGAGTTGGTTTGGACAGGGAAGCGAGAGTTTTAAGGTACAGAGAGAAACGGAAGAATCGGAAATTCGAGAAGACGATTCGTTATGCTTCGAGAAAGGCTTATGCAGAAACTAGGCCGAGGATCAAGGGACGGTTTGCGAAGCGGACTGAAACCATTGATTCCGACGATATTGATCGGATGTTGTGTACTAGCCCGGCGACTACTTTCTTCCCGGAATCAAGATACGGCGTCGTCCCATCGTTCTGATTGGAGGGAAAATCGAAATACTATAGTGCTGTTGTATAATTTGTATTGTGATGACCTGTAATATTATTGTCAATTTCCGGGAAGAAATGCTAAGATGGAATATATTTTCGTGCGAATTATCTTAAATTTTCACTAACCAAACATTTTCAATTGTACATATTGAGGATCTCCAAGGATCATGGACATTTTTTTTTTTCCCCCCGGAATAAATAATTTCATTAACCCAATTTAATCTTACTCTTGAGCTTCAGGTTTGACTTTCTAAAATTTTTGAGAAATTGTATAGGCAGTTTGACTTTGAGTACAATTTTGTACCCATGAGAGACTCTTAAACATAATTTTTGTCCTTAAACCAATAGATTAGAAAGTAAGTATCATTTGGAATCTAATAAAAAGTGAATGCATGTTAAAATTGTAAATCACAAAGGATGTTAATCCTTTGATCTCATAGCATAATAACAATCTTTTTCGTGATACCAAATCTTACAACTCCGTCATCCAAACAGCTCAAATGAATACATTTGGTACTTAACATCAGTAGTTATAAATTATATTATCCTTATTATTGTTTTCCCTTTAAACAAAAGCGAGAAGGAAAAGAAATAAAATTCTAATAATAAACTTATTTGCATTATGTTTTAGATAAAAAAAAAAGAAAAGAATCTGACTCTTATTTTAAGATATATGAAATAGAGTTAAATGATTGCATTCCAAATTAGTCTGCAAATGATGATCATCATCAGGATTATAGATATACCATTTTGGTAAATGGAAAATGTAAAAGAAGAAGAAGAAGAATGATGATGGAGTCGGCTGAGTGGTGGATATGATAGGCTTCCTCCCCTAATAATAGAAAGTGGATCTAAATCTTAAAGCTGATTGGCTGACTAGCGGGTACCCACATCTCTATTTTTTTCTCTTTGGAAAAGTCTGACTCATCACTTTGGTTGAATATAATGCTAATATTTATTCAAGTTTTAGCTTCAACGAAGAGATAATAATGGAAGTGGCAATAATGTGGCATCATGGTGAAGTAAGAAGCTACTGGAGTCGAACATGTGGTCCAATCAATCCCTTCCACCTTTCCAACTTTCTAATTTCATGCTTTTTTCAGCTGATTGTTCTGACCAAGTTTTGGCTGCTGTGGTTTCCCTTTTGTAAGTGGTCAAAAGTCAAAACGCAGTTTTACTACTCCATTTTTAATTGGTGTAGTTATTATTAGTTATAACCCAAAAAAGTAATATCAGATTGGTGTACAAATGTAGAATGCTAATTAAGTCAAATGGGAGAGGAAGGGCCGATTAATTAATTAGCTCCGGAGGAACAACCCCTTGGAAGAGGAAGGGTACAGGATTTTTACCTAAAAATGAATGATAAGATAGTCTTTAAATAACTTAAAAATTATTAGAAGTAATTTAAATTAGTATTAATGAATTAATACTAATTTTGATTTTTTCCAATGCCCTTAACACGAATTTTCTCTTTATTTTACATACATACTTAATTTGATACGTGCCATGATTGGTGAAGTTTTTAAAAGTTATTAATTTCTTATTGTTCTAATATGAATTTTATACATACTGTACATATTACAAAATACTAAATAATTATTTTGGAATGAAAATAGTTTTAAAAATGAAAATTTTGAAGCACAACGGTTGATGCTTTGGTACGTCACAATGATATGACTTTATTGTAATAATCAATGCAAATTTGGGTGATTAGGTAGTTTGCTAATTCGTTGTATGATTTATTTGAAATCGACTTCAAGATAATATTAAAAATTGTAGTTCTAACTTCTAAAGCTTTTGGATTGATTCTTCGAGAACTAGCAACGTGTAAGTTACCCGTTTAAAGCTACTCTTATAAAATGAAGGGTTTCATAGGTTTGTTTTGTCAGTAAAGGGATGCTAATTTTGTATTGTTTCTCTGTTAATTAAGGGTTAACACTTTGAATCTTTTTTTAATTATTGTCATTTTTGTCTTCGTTTTAAGGTGGCACACTGGCAATTCAGGAAAAAGGGTAGTAGCTTTTATTAATTATTAGCAAATTCTTTTTAGCTTTTTGTCCGTTCCATTTCCTTTCCAGGTAATGTCTTTCTACTTACAGATGTGAGATATATGTGCTGTCTAAACTCCAAACTACCATCTATGGTATGATTTGCTATATATATGAGTGAGTGATTTCTCATAATTATCTTGGAATTAATTAGTGGTACCTTATCATGTTTACTGACAATTATAAACGAAGATAACGATAAAAAATTTATAATGAAACGAGATACTGATTGCGTTGCATATAATTATTCACTATCTCGTTTTAACTTAATTATATAAAACCAAACATTTAAAATAAAACACAGCACAAGTAAGATGTAGTAGTAGATATATTTGCATCTGGATAACCATATACAAGACAATATAGAGTTTCACTGGCTAAACAAAACATTCCATTTTCCACTATGAAACTATTTCTTTGAGAGGATATAGAGCAGACATGTTTACTGGCTATAAACTATAATATTCCCTCTAGTCTTAATTATAAAATACAAATTGAACTAATTTTAATGTTAATTTGTGCCTTATAATTATAACAATACCCCTTATGTTATAAGAAAAAACCCCTACGAATGGGATTGAATAAGAAGAGTAAAAGGATATCTGTGGAATGAATCCGTTTACTTAGTCATGATTCGCATGTAGGAAAATGAGAAGCAGTAGATCGAAGATTCATATCCATCCCATCCAAATTGTTGAATAATGAATACCATAGTGAGTGCATGTTCACAAATCACGCTTTAATTAATGTTGGTTTCAACTTCGATCCGCCGAAGAATGGCTGTAGTCCAGAAGCTTCATACGACACATTACCATCAAACACTTGGACGTCAAAAATCATTTCGAATTAAGACAAACCTTCAAAGACATAGTAACCATTTGACTTGGGGCACGCAATTTGAGCTGTGTATCGTAAAGTGGCTCTGGTTTCCAGCCTAATGCCCTAACAATCACGCTCTAATCTCTCTCTCACTCTTGTTGGCTGTTGCGCATGCAAACTCTTTTTTTTCTCATTACACGAACTCCCTCCGGTCCTTAATATAAAGTATTTTGATTTGTCCTAAGTTTAATTTAATGCGTATTTTTAATTAACAACAAAATCTTAAAAATGTTTCATAATAATAAAGAGAATACAACGAATGCGAAAATATATTTTAAAGATCTTTTCGACAATTAAAAGTGCGTATTAAGTGAAACTTATGACAAAATCAAAATTCCTTATATTAAGAATCGGAAGGAGTATTTTTTTCTCTTCAAAAATATTGTTATATTTATTGTAATACTCCGTATTATTTTAGGAAGAAGAGAATTTCATTATAAAGTTATCTTATTAATGCAATTTCATGTAGAGTATATCTACTCTACATTGTTAATTTTTTTTTTAGTAAATTGTAAATATATTGATACCTTCTGCAAAATAAGTACATATTTACAAGCCCAAAAAGCCTCTAGTACATCTTTTTACTGTCATCTAGAGCCTATCTCTATGTACAAAATATCCAAAATATCAGCTTAAGTACTGTATCAAAATTCTCTATTCTGAGGAAGACATCTTCTTGTCCTCAAGTACCTCAAATCTCCACTGTATTTCCTTATGTACAAGCTGCAACAGGGCCTCCTCGTTTCTAGTGTTTCCTGTGAATATTCGGGCATTTCTCTCCTCCCAGATTTTATAAATGCAAGCAGCCATGACAGCAAACAGAATGCTTCTTTTCAACCTGACTGACTTCCAAATTACCATGATTCTTCTCCTCCAAACATTCAGTTTTGCAGACAGGGGTTTTAACCCTAACCATTGTTCTATCTTACTAATAACAGTAGCAGCAAATCGACATTCAAAAAATAAATGCTCTAGGCTTTCCACATGTTAGTGACAGAACACAGAATTAGAATCATCAATATTAATGTTTAGCCTAGACAATCTCTCCTTGGTCAGTAGCCTTCTTTCCACAACAACCAAACAATAAACGAGTGTTTTGGCACATTAAATCTGGACCATATAAACAAGGCTGCATGCTCCTTTACACCTATACCAACAAGCCAGTAATAATCAGAAGTGATATTATACTTACCAGAGGGTGTGTGCCTCCATTTGTTTTCCTCAAACTCCCCTTTCGCCTTGTTCTTCAGTTTGATGAGTTGACTCCAGTGCTAACTGGAGTCATCTTTGGCTTCCATCTCCCAGAAGTCTTTCTTTTTTATGTAAACTTCATGGATCTATTTGATCCATAAGTTGTCCTCTTTACGCGCTAGGTTTTAGATTTGCTTCAACAGTGCAGCCTCATTCTATGGTCTAGCATCTTTAACACCCAAACCTCCTTCTTTCTTAGTTTTACATACTTGATCCCAGCTAACAAGTGCCATGCTCCTCCCTGAATCCTTAATCCCCCACAAATAAGCTCTACAAATCTTGTTTATTTTCTCAGTGATGCTCCGAGGGAGGATAAAAGTTGATGACCAATAATTGCTCATCATCAGTAACACTGAGTTTACCAGTTGCAATCTCCCGGCATAGCTCAAATGCCGTGAACTCCAACATTTGATTGTACCTGAGATTTTCTGTACCTTCACACTTCATCTGGTTCCACTTTCTCGAAGAAATTGGGATGCCTAGATACTTCATTGGGAATTTACCTTCCCTGAAACCTGTTATACTGCATAGCTGGCTTCTCAACTCCTCTCCTACATCTCCAAAGTAGATGTCCAACTTCAAAGAGTTTGCACCCAATCTTGTGGCATCAGAGAACCTTTCAACACATCCACTATCTTCTCCACTATATGAACATCAGCTTTGCAGAATATCATAAGATCGTATGCAAAGCATATGTTCGTTAATTTTAGGTTTTTGCATTGCGGGTGGAACTTGAACTCTTCATCTTCTGCAGCCTCTTTCAGGAGTCTAGTTAGATACTCCATAATGAGTACAAATAGTAAGGGAGACATAAGGTCTCCCTGTATCAGTTCCCGTTGCCCTTTGAAGAAACCACTCAGCTCCCCATTCAGGTTTACAGAGAATGATGTAGTTGTCACACATTCTAGAATTTTGTCAGCCACTTTTTCTGGAAAACCATATCCTCGTAGCATTTCACTCACAAAACTCCACTCGACTGAGTCATACGCCTTTCTGAGATCAATCTTCATCAAACATCAGCCACTGGTGTTTTTCCTTCTATAGGTGAATCAGATCCTATGTAATCAGAACATTGTGCAGTATTAACCTCTATCTGACAAAGGCACTCTGGTTTGTGTCAACTAAGCTTGGGAGAATACATTTCAGCCTTTCACAAATGACCTTGGATATGCATTTATAGACCACATTGCAACATGCAATGGGTCTATATTCTGATGCATTCTGAGAATTCTCAGTTTTGGGGATTAACGCCAAAACTGTGGAGTTCACTTGCTTCAGTAATCTGCCTTTTTCAAAAAAACTCCATTATAGCACCAGTCATATCTTTTTGCACAATCTTCCATACTCCTTTAAAAAATTCACTCCCTTACCCGTCGGGACCAGGTTTCTTGCAGCTATGTATTGACCATATAGCTTTTTTGATTTCCTGTTCAGTAACTGGCTTCAGGAGGCTAAGCTGTTGCTGTCATGACAATGTAGCTCCCTTCTGGAATATCTCCATTTGAGCTGTTTTTCGTGGACTTTGCTGCCCAAGTTGGCATTTGAAGAAATCAACAAAGTGCTTTCGGACTTTGTCCCAGTCCTCAACCAACTCTCCCTCCTCCATGATGTAGCAAATTCTATTTTGTGCAACTTTTATCTTCATTCATGCATGGAAGTACGCATTGTTCGAATCCCCTTTTTTTGATCCATAGCTCTTTGTCTTTCTGCTGCAGGTAACTCTCAGTGGCCTTGCTGATCATGAAGAATCTTTCTCTGGCTTCCTTCTCCATTTTTTGCAGCTGTTCATCCTCAGGCTGTTGATGTACCAACTTTTGGATGTTCTTCAGTTCTTCTACTGCTTCCACTTCTTGTTGCTGGATATTGGAATTCTATTTCGTTTAACTCTTTCAGCTGGTTTCAGTGTCTTCAATTTGCTGACTAACTGGTATATCTTGGTTCCCCATATTTCTTCCTTCCATCCCCATTCCACTATTTGATTGAATTTTTCATTTAAGCACCTCATATTAAAAAGCTTAAGTGACCTATGCTTATATGCTGCATAGTCATCCAGTTGAATAATCAGTGGTGTATGATCTGAGATGTTCTCTGGCATAAGAGTTGTGATTGCTCTTGGATACTTGAGCAACCAGTGACCATTGATCATTGCCCTATCAATGCGTGACCATATATGTCCTTCTCCTATCTGTTTTATTCGACCACATGTATTTTAGGTCCTGCCATCCGCATTCTTCTATACATCTTTTAAAACCTTGTATGTCTGCCAGAGTAATTTCTTTCCCTCCTAGTCTATCCTCCTCAGCTAGTATGTTGTTGTAGTCACCCACTACCACCCATGGTTCATTAATAGTCTGTCCAATCTCGATTAGATCCTCCCATAGTTGATCTCTATCTATTTTCTGGTTTTTACCATAAACAGCAGTGTAGTAAAATCCCTCTTTTTTCTCTACCAACTCCACCCAACAGCGAATAAGCTGCTCTTTTTGAGACAATAGTAACTTTACAATAACTAGGCTGCCATATTATGCAAATTCGACTTCTAGACTGATTTTCATAATTAGCAGTAAACTTTTATCCCTTCCAGTGTTTACTCATCATTTCTACCAGTCTTTCAGAGATAATTTTGGTTTCTACAATACTCAACATGCTTACTTTATCTAATTTACATAATCTAACTAGTTCTTTTTGCTTAATGGGGCTATTCAAACCCTGAATATTCCAATGTAAAAACTTATCCATGATTACCTGGATCTGGAGAGAGATCACTCACTTTGCAGCTATCTTTCTTCTCCATTGCTTTTTGGCTGACATTCCTTGTATCTACGGTAAGGTTCAGGTCATGACTTTTCTCTGCCAGCAAAACCCTGAAACCATTTGGAGTCTCTATGTTACCCCCTGTCTCTCTGTATTGTTGTTTGAGACTTGGCCCCTCACATGGGTCAGTTCTAGCTTTCTCTTTTCTTTCCCCCATTGATTTTTCCAGCTCCTGTTTCCTGTCAACTTTTCTCCATGCTTCTGAGCTTTTGGTTTTATCTGGGGGAGCTATCACCTCTATTTTGCCCATAGTTTGAACAGGCATTTTCCTTCGACAGTCCTCGATTCCATGACCATACTGCTTGCAGTGTTGGCATTGTGTTGGTCTCCACTCGTAATAGACTTGTTGCTCCATTAACTTTCCAGTTTCATCAACAAAGTGTGCTACTAGAGGCGGATGTTCCTGAATTTCTACTTCTACCAATACTCTAGCATAAGTTGCTCTATCTTTCGAGGCAGTTAAGCTATCAACAATAACTGGCCTACCTAGTGTGCTGGCGATTCGACTGAGGATTACCGGATTCCAGAATTTGAGTTCAAGGTTGTGGAATTGGATCCACACCGGAACATGTGTGAGCTCCTTATGGTTAACCCCTTTTTCCACCTTCCAGGGCTTGATAATAACTGGATGGTTCCCCACGTAGTCTATTGGAGCTGTTAAAGCTTCCTCCGCTGCTTCTAGAGTATGGAATCTTATAACATATAGCCCTGTTGGTAGGAAGACAACTTTATCCACTCCCAGATCCTTTCATAATTTTTGATAATAGCTGTCCATAATCTTATACGGCGGATTCGCGCTGAGCATGAAGCTGATTATGGATGATTGCCAGTACTCCATCTTTGATTGAACATCTTTCTGTTGCACTAATGCCACCTTTATGCCCTCTTGTTCTTCCGGCGGTATAAAATCCAACGGAATCCCCACATTTCTGAGCTTCTTTATATCAAAAGTATCCCAAGCGTTCGCCGGTTTCTGATGCTCTTCCGGCCACTCCAGTTTCCTGGCCGTATTGACCCCTAGCAATTCACTTAATCTCTTCGCCTGCTGTTCCATACTCAAGTCGCCTTCAACCTTTGATGCTTGACTCCCTTTCTTTGATGAACTCAATCGCAACCCCAGATCCACTTGGTTTGACAATCAGATCCCTTTTCTCATAGCATGTATCCCCTAATCCACTCGGTGTACCATCTTCCTTGTTACCCTCACACTCTATTTCGCTTCCTTTGGCCGCGTTCTTAGCCCTCACTTTGCGCTTTGCCATGGAAAGGTGAGAGAGAGAAAGGTTTTATTATTACATTGTTAATTTCATAATAAAGAGAATTTCAAGCAGAGTATATCTACTCTATATTCCATTTTTAATGCAATAATCTAACTATAGAGATACTACTTGTGACAGGTTTAGGTTCTAGTAACGGGTCTACTCGAATTAAATGAATGGCTAGAGCTAAAAAAAAAATCATGTATTTCTTTGAAGCAGCGCGAAATGCGAAATTTGGCTACTTATATAAATTTATGTTCAAAATTTAACATACTTTTACTTATTGTAAAAAAGGACCCTAATTTTGTCAATACATATGAATTTTAATCTTAATAATGTCGCACTACAATGAAGTGAATGAACAATTAAATTTTTATTTTGATTGCAAGTTCATGGACCTTACTCTTTAAAGTAAATTGTTGTCATTTTCCCTTTTTATATACTTTTCGTCTTTGTTGGTCTTTTTTTTTCCCCTTCTTTTTATTAAAGCAAATTAATTGCTCAATAGCGAAGCATACGACATTGGATAAGCAGAAAAACCCCCTCAAGAATCATGTCGTGTGGGCTCCACTATTGGGGAGATCAAGCTGGTCCAATAGCGCATGGACTTCACGTGCGACGTCGGACCCACCCGTTTCACTCCGGCTACAACAACAGGGACCCTTCTTCTGTTGTGCACCACCCGAATTCGAACCCACTTGCTTCATTTTCACAATGATATTTTTCTCCTCTTTTTTGTTTTTCTTTTTTTTTTCTTCCTTTATACTAGTATTTGTCGCCATGGAAGACACTATTATTAATTAGTTGCTTCTTACTTGTCTGCTTCCTACTTTAAAATCTAGCTTTTGGACATTTATTAAAACCCAAAGGCAGAAGAAAATCTCTCTTTTTTTTTTTTTTTTTGAAATATCTAAAAGCCAATGCAAGGGGAGAGTTGCATTGGATAAGACTTGATAGCACTGGGTTGAAATTCGACGTGTTCGGATTTAATGAGAGATGTTTTGTTTTGTTTTGTTTTTATTATTATTATTATTATTATTATTATTATTATTATTATTATTATTACTCCCTCTGTCCTATAATTATTGTCCACTTTGTCCAAAAAATTTTGTCCCAAAATTATTGTCCAATTTGACTTTTTGTGGATCAAGTTATACATTTGTCCTTAGTAAAAAACATTATCCATAAAATTTTAGTGGTTAAACAATTACTTATGTCGGGGTATATCCGGTTGTTTAAGGTAAAATATAGTTAAGTTTGACAAAAAATAAAATCTTTTATTTTAGTAAAACTGGACAATAATTATGGGACGGAGGGAGTATTATTTTTTGGGAACTCATATGAAGGAATGGTGTATCTTCACCAGTTGTGATTATTAATGAATTAGTAGATGTTTCAGTTCAAGGATTTTTGTTAGTAAACTTGGATCAATATTCCTTTATCTTAAAATGATGATCTTTTTTTTTTTAATAAAAAAATAAGTCAATAAAGATTTCTTCTAGAGAATTTTCATTTCGTATTGAACAAGTACAAAAATGAAATATATCTAAGGTTGAGTTTGAAACATACAAATTTAGGTAATTTAGGAGATTCTACCATAAATGACTAAACCACTCTAGGCAAGTCTTGATTGACATGTTCACGTCATTTCTTGTTATCACTATGATTATTATATTATTATCAATTATCATTTGTACTCTTATGTTGAGAAACTTTGCTTTAAATATTTTTATCACATGATATTTTTTATTGTCCAACTCAGATGGTCCTCATATTAAACATGGTAATCTCAATAGCTACAAAGGCCCCAAAAATGGTAGCACCAGCCCAGTCCGCAAATCTAGCTACCGAACGGGCTTTTAAGCTTTAAGATTGTGGATCCAAAATGCCTGGAAAAGGTTGGTTCAGCTCTAATTGTTGAAGAACCAAGTTGTAGTATTTTTCTTTTTCTTTTTTAGGACAAAAAGAAAAAAAATTGTAGAAATAAGACAAGTAAACAAATATTCAGTCTGCCCCAAAATAATTTTCCAATTTAAATTTATATTTTTAATTAAAGTTGTATTAAAAATAAAAATTTAAACTGGACAATCATTTTAGAATAGTGAGAATATTTGAAAACAGTGATTTGTATTCCACAATGCAGGAGACATGACCAAATGGATATAAACAGTGCATATTTCTTTTTCTAAGTGGTGCTTTGATGATTGTTAAAACAGATTTATGGAATTTGAAGTGTTTGGTTTAAATTCACAAAGTGAATTAATTTGAATTTGAGCAGACAATTTGGTGATAGAGAGAGCTTGATCAAGAAGAAGAAAAACTACCCTTGGAAATATAAATAAAAACTTATGTATCGCCAAGCCCATGTCTTACTTAACTTTTGTCAAAGCAAGGATCGGACGGGGAATCAATAGTTGCTGCCTACTATTGCACAGGATTTACTTGCTCTCGACCAACAAAATGTTCTTTATTTACGTATTATATAGGTTTTCTTCTTTTCAAAAAAAAAAAAAAGGTTTTCTATTTTATTATATTATTAGATAAGATTAACAGTTTTTCTAGATTGTCAATAAATATTAGAATATTCTGTAAGACAATCCATCATCATTTAGGTAAGTTTTAAGTACTGTTCTATAACTCTTTTTTTCCGTTAATAAAATATAAAACACCCATTATAGACTGTCCCGGTTAATTTAGAAAATAAATAAATAAATAAATTCACAATGTTTCTGATGATTTTCAACACTTTTTTTTTTTTTGGCCTAGTAGGTGTTAAATAGAGATCAATCACAGAGAAAAATGTTACAATCTACATCTTAGCGTGAGGCAAAAGATATTTTTACTTTCAAAACGAATCACTTACGTAACCAAACCACACTGTTACTTAGGATCTTTATTGTTCTTATTATTGATCTTTATTGGTTTTGGGCTTGTAAATTGACCACTGAATTACCAAATAATCCTGAGACGTACCAGCATACTATTTCTAATTTGATGCCAATTGCCAAAGACCGAATCTGCCTAAAACTAAAACTGAAATTTGTCATAGCTATATATGCTAGCTAACTAGTTTAGTTTCGGATACCGAGTGCGTAAATCCGGGTGTAGTAAGAGCTTAATCCTCCAAAGCTAAATCTGCTGGAAGTTGATAACCAAAAACCATAGAGTAATCATCGATTTCATCACTTGTAAATTTTGGTATCCTCCAACTTCTTGCCGCTTCAGAGTCATTTCCGTAGGTTAACAGTTCCAAAACCTAAGTACAAAGAGTTAATTATCAAAAAAGAGGATGTACAAAAGAAACCGGAAAAGAAAAAAGGGTCATCAAGAATCGCAAAATTTACAAAGAATTATGTTTTAACAATGTGGATATATACCTCTGTCATTGAAGGTCGACCTGATGGAGACTGCCGTACGCAATATGAAGCAGTAAGCACTAGCCTATGTAGTTCTACTATGCTATAGTTACTCTCTAAGTTTGGATCAGCTAATTCACTTAATTTTCCAGATTCCATCAAGGGTTTTGCCTGTTTGATGAAAATGGATTTATCATTAGTCATCAAGTAAGTATATGGAATAAGGTTACTGGTTTGTTGATTCTGGGAAAAATTTTAGAAGGAAAGAAAGGTATAGAAGGAAAAGTACCCAAAGAAGCAGATTTTGTTGGGATGAATCCACTGGCCTCCTCCCAGTAATGATCTCTAAAAGGAGTATTCCAAATGCAAAAACATCCGTTTTCTCATCAACCAGCCCGTGAAGCACATACTCTGGCGCTAAGTATCCGAATGTACCTTCAATTGAAACCACAGCATGATGAGTCCACTTGTTTGGCAGCCATTTTGCGAGTCCGAAGTCTGCAATCTGATTACATTCATAATGGAAAATTTTGCATCGTCAATTAGTGATGTTCAAATTCTGTTAAGGCAGAGGAAAAGTGCGGAGGAATTGATGTAGTATGTTTACTAACCTGCGGTTCATAATCTGGACCTAGAAGCACATTTGAGGCTTTGATATCGCGGTGTATGATTCGATGTTTGCAACATTTGTGTAAGTAATGTAGTCCTCTTGCAACTCCAAGTGCGATTCTATATCTGATTGGCCACTCAAGAGGTTGGGATTCCTTGCCTGCAAAGCAAAATGCATTTTCAGCATCATTGTTTACTTGCTTGACTTTCACTTGATTCTATCTGTTTATGAGGCTTTTGATATTGTTAGTATCTGACTCGAAAATTTACCATGTAGTGCTGATGCCAAGGTTCCATTTGGGTAGAACTTGAAGATCAGATATAGTCCATTTTCCACACAGCAGCCAACTAAACTTGCTGTGTTAGGGTGGTTTACATGTCCAATAATGCCTAACTCCATCAGGAAGTCATTTTCCTTGTTTGTCGTCGTGTCTTTCGCTAGGCGCTTCACTGCAATGATACTCCCATCTTTAAGAACACCTTTATAAACCTCAGAGAATCCTCCTTGTCCAACCATGTTCTCTGCATAGTCACCAATGAAATTATCAAATCAATGACTACATGTTTTCTATAATAGACTAAAATAGGGAACTAAGTGTAGTATCTACCGTCGTGGAAGTTGTTGGTGGCATTTACAATTTCTTCATAGCCAAAGCACTTTAACATAGGCTGCTGCTTCTCCTTTTTGAACAAAGCATCATTTCTCTTTCTTGCACTCGAGTCGAATGGAGAGCGAAAGAAAGACGAGAAAATCTTTAATGGCGACATTGGCTTCTTAGGTTCAGGTTGTCTTTTCATTTCACTAACCACAATAGGAGACTTTGTGACACTTGTTTCATCAATGCTAGAACTATCCTCCCCTGTGCCCTGTGATTCTGTTTCAAAAGCCTCCAACACTGTCCTTGGCGAACGTTTTTCATTCTCAGATTTTGAGCCAGCAATTCCATCATCAGATGAAACAGAGTTGCTTAGGTCGCAGCTACTTTGAGACCACCTTGACCTAGACTTGCAAAACTCTGCCACAAAAAAAAAAAAAGAACACGTTTGTTACACACATTGGTGCATTATCATTGACCAGCCAAAAAAAACGCACTAGTAGGAACAATGTACCTTGAACCTGTTTGGAATTTGGGCAGACAGCCGATTTTTGGCGTAAATGTTTGCCAACCAGCACTAATGAACAGCCTTCGGGAGCATGCTCACAACAATGCCGTCTAATTCTGCGCGATATACTATTTGCAAAAGAGGAAATATGTGAGAATAATGATGAAGATATCATAAAAATGTCACAAGGGAAAGAGAGATTCCATTGTTTCATACTTGCAGGACTGATCCTTTTTCCCACCAATGACAAGTATATCAGCTGGAATGCTTTTTGCTTCCTTGGTTAGGCCTCTTCCAATACTGGAGCCAAAACCAACTCTGGCTTCCAAACTCACCTGGAACCAAAACAGTTGAATTGATCAGAGACCATCTTTTATGATTTAATGGCTTCCGAAATTCGGTAACTTTATGTGCATTTTGTTTACCTGTTTGGATTGGCAGGTTTTTACAAATTCACTGGTAATAGAGATGACAAAAGCTTTTGCCTGACGAATTTGTTTCTGATACTTAACAATTGATTGCCATTTCTTGTCATCTTCTTTCTTTCCGCTTTTCTTGGCCTCCTCTGCAACTGTTCCATTACGGAAACAGAGAAAAATTGACATGCAAAAATTATAAGAACACTGAAGAAAAAACTCAATCAACCATTAAGAAAACTGATGCAACCAAAAAAAAAAAAAAACAAAAAAAAAACAGTTTCTTGATCAGATTGATTTGAAGAGTAATTTTCATAGGTATAACATAGTGTACTAACCAAGAACATGCATAGCAACCACAATGTCATTCGGCCGAGCAAGAACTGTGATTACCCAATTGAGCAATTCGCTGCTTTCTTCAGCATCAAAAGGTATTCCTACAAGAATTTTGGCTGATTGCGATTGAGGAATCATTATTTCTTGTTATCTCAAATAAGTTTCTACAAAGTAGTGTGACACTCTGTGTTTACTAACTTAATTCCATTGTCACTTGATGTGGTACAGATTGGATTTAAATGCATGTGAAAAGGGAGGAACCAAATGATTAAGGCATTTGGTTAAGTGAGCCCACGTGAGGATTCATTGAAATAGTCTTGATTAAGAAGCATAATGTAAGCTTTCTAATTTTATTGTTGGAAGTGAAGAACTAGTAGTAAAGTGATGTACTTTTTGTGAGTTTTGGATGATGGCAAATTAATTGATTTTTATTTTTATTTTTTATTTTTTTGGGGGGAGGGATGGGGTGCTTTGAAGGATAAGCAAAGGTGAAGTCGTATCTATATGGTAACATGTCTTGTTACATAAGTCAATTAAAGAGGTGGTGCCACCATTGCCTTTTGGTTTGTGTTTACATGAGACAACAATGTTGTTGCAGTTAGTTTCAGTTGAGTTTGGTAGAAGCAGTAACCGCCACCTCAATGAGAGTTTCTCTTTTTCATCATTGATTGAATACGATGAGTTGTGGGTTTGCTTGAATGAAAAGAACACAACCCTACTTAAACCCAAAAAACTAAAAATAAAAACATAAAGAACACAACAATACTTATGTGATCCAAAATTTAAAAACTGTCATTAGTTCTTTTGGCTGATGGTGAATATTTTATGTGAAAAAAATATGTGGAAACAATTTTCTTTTATTGTCCTTCTATTTTGGACAGAAATCTACACAATGACTTAGCCGTCTAGGTTGAGTAATCGACGGAGTTCTTACTTCAAAAAACAAGAGGAAAGAATATACACACCCGTTGAAAATTTTGATGTTGAATAAGAATAGAGTGAACCGGCGCCTTCCATTTTGCAGCTTGTTTTGGGAAGTTGGAATTTTGTCCTGTGTCCACAATCCAAGAACGTACCCGTCCAAAGCCTCCAATGTTTTGTACGTCTTGTTGACTAATACTTCATCCGTCCACAAATAGTTATATAATTAATTATTTTGAGGATGCAAAAGTAATACTTGACAAAGTTAAAATTCACACGCTGCTTTAGGATAGGCAGCAACTAAAAATTAGGGTTTCGAAGAAGTAAGAAAATATAAAGAATATTATTATTGTATTGCCCAGAGAGAACTTGTCCCAAATAAGAAAGAGACCACCCTTTAATATAGGGGTGGATTACATAATTAAAGTTGTTCGTAGTTGTAGTAGGTTAACTAGTAATAGGTAATTTATAATAAAACGGTGACTAATTCTCTAAGTAACCTAATTCTAAGCCCAATAGACCTAGTGTTTATGTGCTCTTATGTTGTACTTTAATGTTAACTGATGTAGTTGAAATTTCCAAAAGTTGGGTGTTATAAAATATTTGTTAGGAAAGATTTATCTATTTAAAGGAAACTTGTGTTTACTTCGATTGAAATTAATCTAAATTTGAAAATTTCCGTTTAGAAATATATGTCAGGATTCTAGTAGCACAATGATATTGTCGAAATACAAGCTGGTGAACAGTTTATTGGATAAAATATTTTTTTCGTTAATATCATTTCTTGTGTCTGTATTCTTTTGTATTATGAGTTAAAATTGTTTATAGAAAGGACAGAAGTTTTATAATTTATCTTTTCACAATTTTGCATGCTGGCTACTTCAAAATAAACAAACAAATAATTAATACCTACTTAAGACAATTTTTGAGAAAGTATGGACAAATAATTAATCTAAAATGTAAGTCATCAGAGACGACTTTGATTCCTCTCACAAAAACTAAGACGCCTTATTTAGTTTGTTTAGTTTCTAATTGATAGAATTAAATATTCGTGCCGTCCTGTTTGTTAAAAAAACAAAAAGGATCACAAGCTCTTTGTATTTACCTTTAATTTAAAGAATATGCGATTCAGTTAGTTTTAGTGTTTTAGTTTTATTACTCCCATCCTAAAACTTAGTCCATAATATTTCAATGAAAACCAAGCAAAACAGATGAAAATTATAAGTACATTATGAGGTAAAAGACGCAAATACATATCGTATGAACAAATTAGAACATCAGTTTATGATCTGCAAAGACGAAAGAAAAAAGAAAGAAAAACGTAAATAGTAGATGCTAAATATTTCTCCATTACTTTCTTTTTTTTTTTTTTGTTGGCATATCGCAAGGTATCCACATTATAAGCGGTGACTAATCCTTTTCTCCATTACTCTTGACATAATATATTCCAAATTTGTATATTAAACCATAACAAAAAATGGAAATTATCCTTTCTGTCTCTAATTAATTTCTGCCATATCTGTCCACCTTCTTGTTTGCATAATGTCTGTAAGGATCATTCATCTTTTGCATCCCAATTGCATCAAAAACACCATAAGCACTACTTTGATCTTCATGATTCCTATCTTTCTCATCATCACTTGTTTGATCAAGAGCCAACAAATCATCCCCATATTTCACACTTTGAAGCCTCAATTGCATTGTTGAGACTTTAGGGTCACTCCCTTTAAGCAAACTCACAACTTCTTTCATATTAGGCCTCTTGTCTGGCTCACCTTGAACACACAATGCGGCCACATTTATAGCTTGTTTGAGCTGATGCTCGTCGAAATTGCCTCTAAGTTTCGGATCAACAAGATCCCGGAACTTGTTCTTCGCGATCAAGGGCTCCGCCCACTCGGTTATGGTCCTTTTTACGCCACCAGGGAGTTTCTCGATTGGCTTTCGGCCGGTGATGAGTTCTAGCAACAGGATTCCAAAACTGTAAACATCACAACTCTCTGAGACCTTTCCCCACATTGCATACTCTGGTGCTAAGTATCCTAAGGTGCCCTTCACCCTAGTTGTCATGTGGCTCACTCCTTCCGGAATCAATTTCGCGAACCCAAAATCGGCTACCAGTGGCTCAAAATTTGAGTCTAGTAGCACATTGCTTGCCTTAATGTCTCTGTGAATGATGTGGGGAGTTACCTCATGGTGCAAGTACCTAAAAAATGGAAAAAATAATTAGACTAATTTCACATAAGAACTTGTCATAGAATACCATCATTCATCTCTGTAAATGATGCCTTACAAGGTAATCGTGATTGTCTCTGTCCCTGAAAAACAGTCTACTATATTTCTGGGAGATTAAAATGTCTAAATGATCCCTTACATTTGGGTCTACTTGAATTTACGTCCCTAATATTAACATTTCAATGTTGTGGTCCCAAATATTATGTTTTCAAACTTTTTTTTGTCCCATTTCACTATTTCGGATCGTAGACATGCCGGAATCAGGAGTATTTTCGTCTCTTAATTTAATTTAAACTTCTATTAAAATTTAAATCATTAAAAATATTTTAAAATTCACATTTCATTATTTAATTGTTAAAATATTTTATTAATTTAAAATATTATTATAAAATTTAAAAATTACTTATTTCATTTACCATTTACCTTGGGTACACAATAAATGGTAATTATATTGCACTTTTTTTTAAAACATATTTACCAAAGTATAGTAAATAATTCAAAATTCAATTTTTTTTAAAAAAAGAAAAAGTAAAACCAAGATTTTTTTTTTACTTTGACCGCTACAGTAAACCCTAAATGATAATTATGTTACACTTTAACCTTGGACCCACTGTAGCTTAAAAAAATTTACCGAATTACAGTAAATAATTCAAAATTCAATTTTTTTTAAAAAAAAGCAACACTAAGACTTCTTTTTTTACTTTGACCGCTGCAATAAAGCCTAAATGGTAATAATGTTGTATTTTTAACCTTTGGTCCACTGTAACTTAAAAAATTTACCGAGTCATAGTAAATAATTTAAAATTTAATTTTTTTTTAAAAAAAAAGAAAAAGCAAAACCATGATTTTTTTTACTTTGACCATTACAGTAAACCTTAAATGGTAATTACGTTGCACTTTTAATCTTGGATCCACTGTAACTTAAAAAAATTTATCGAGTTACAGTAAATAATTTAAAATTTAATTTATTTTTTTAAAAAAAGCAAAACTAAGATTTTTTTTTTATTTTGACCGCTACAATAAACCGTAAATAGTAATTACATTGCACTTTTAACCTTAGTCCCACTGTAACTTAAAAAATTTACCTAGTTACAGTAAATAATTCAAAATTCAATTTTTTATAAAAAAAAATACAAAACCAAGATTTTTGACTTTTGTAATTCGATAAATTTTGAATTTGGAATTATTTACTATAATTCGGCTAATTTTTTAAGTAACTGGGGGTTCAAGGTTAAAAGTTTATCATAATTATCATTGAAAGTAAAAAAAAATCTTATTTTTTTTTTAAAATTTAATTTTGAATTATTTACTGTAGTTCAGTAAATTTTTTAAATTACAGTAGGCCTAAAGTTAAAAGTACAACATAATTACCATTTATTTTGTACTTAAAGTAAATGGTAAATGAAAAAAACTAATTTTGAAAATATTGTAATTTTTAAAATTTTATAATAATATTTTAAAGTAATAAATAATATTTTAACAATTAAATAATAAAATTTTAATTTTAAAATATTTTAATGATTTAAAAATTTTAATGAAATTTCAAATTAAATTAAAAGATGAAAATACCACTGATTCCGACATGTCAACGGTCGGAAACAGTGAAATGGGACCAAAAAGTTTGAAAACATGACGTTTGAGACTATGATATTGAAATATTAATGTTAGGGACGCAAATTCAAGTAAGCCCAAATGTAAGGGACCATTTGGACATTTTAGTCTTTTTGGGACGAAGAAAACTATTTTTCTTGAGACAATTTATTAACAAAAAACTAATAGTCAACGCAACATCTCATTTTAGGATAAATACGATCATAATCACAATTGCGAAGTATACGAAATGTACAGGTAGAAATTGAATACACAAACGAAATTGATGTTAAATTAAAATTTTTGAGCTTACAGCAATCCTTCAGCGGATCCAATGGCAATTTTCATCCTCTTTCTCCAATCCAGCTGAACTTCATTAGCAAATTGGCCATGAAGATGCGAAAGTAGACTCAGATTTGGCATATAATCATAGACAATCAGCCTTTGTTCACTTCCAACACAATAGCCTCTAAGTCCCAAAAGGTTCTTGTGTCGCACCCTTCCAAGGACTTCAACTTCCACGGCAAACTCCATCTCAGCCTTCGAATTCAGTGATTTCAATTTCTTCACTGCTATCTGCGTTACACATGACAATTTTTTATACGTATATATGTAATTTGTTTCATTTTTTCTTACGCGACAAACATTATTCAAAACTAAAACGCCGTCCATACAAATTCGTTATTACACTTAATCAATGAAATTATTGAAGTTTAAATATTACCAAAATATTGTTAGAATTTAATCACCTGGAGTCCATCTGCGGTTTTACCCCAATACACACTCCCAAATCCACCTTCTCCAAGCTTGTTATCATCACTAAAGCCATTGGTCGCAGTATGCAGCTCTTTGTACGTAAATATTCTCCAACCACCACCGCGGCTTCCATTCGTATTCGTCGACAACCTGCAAAAGGGAAAGAAATAAAAACAATGTAAAAATTTACCAAATACAACAAAACCTCTCGCATTTTAGTACTAAAGTTCTAATTTCAACTCAGTAACGTACCCTTCACCTTGGTCGACCTTTTCTGAGCCACAGCAACTGAAAGCTGAGCCCATTTTTATTTTTTTTTTCTTTTTTCACTACGGTGGAATATTAGGATCTGAATGAATTTGGCTTTGGGAAAAGGGCCCTCTCCTTTTATGAAGCCGAGTCCAATGTCAACTTAGTAAATACCGTATAAATTACACTGCCGTCCAAGCAGCAGGCGTCAATTTGCCGGCCAAAAATAATTCTGTCCGGACATTGCGACAATTTGACGAATCAACTCTTTTTGATTCATTCTTTATTTTAAACCGGACATTTCATATGTATGTGGGGTACTGAGTTAATTGATTAGTAAATTAAATTAACCGAAATACTTGTTTTAGAAACCATCTCTTCCTTTTTTGTAAACTCAGTACTACTTCATGTTGCCAAAGTTTCACTTCTTGTGGAGAAGGTTGGAATCGAACTTTATACACATAACAAATTAACTATTCTTTTTTTTTTTTTTGTGGCAAGTGCAAAAAATTTAGCAATTATTTTAGGATTAAGGGTATGCAATTTTTATATCGAAGAATTTAAAGGTGATCGTCTCCACTTTCCTTAGATTAGCCTACCTAATTAACCATGAAAGCCTGAATTTCCAACAAAAGCTGGATTCTTATTTGGAAGAAAGATTTATATCGTGATCCAAAACATTTGTGCAATAAAATCAACTACATTCCAACATTGCTTAAGACTCCTCCATTTGTAACCAAAAAAAAAAAAGAAAAAAAAGAAAAAAGAGTAATGTTTTATGTATGTTCAACAAAGCATGATTTTCTTTTCTTTTTTTTTTTTTAAGACGGAATATGAAAACATTATATTATTGTAAAAAGTGCAAGAAGGTCACAATTGAGATGAAAGTGAAACTAATGACATGAGAACTTTGATGATGATATTCCTTTTTGCCAAATGTTACCATTAACCAATCAATATGACAATGACTAGATTTCCTGTCTTAACAAGTTTTCTAAAGCTAGCTCAAGGATGATATAATTTTCCCATGAATTTGTCTTGGTTACAAACATCATCTCGAGTGCGTTGAATTATTCTAGTCAAGAGATTCAACAACGAAAAACGACTTATATTTACGTTCAAAAAAAGTTGACTAACACAAATAACTGTATCCCAAAGAACATCTTGTTGAAGTATAGGTATGTAGAGATTCTCCTTTGAACATAAGAAATCTAACCCTAAAACAGAAAGCCAACGTTAATTACAAGTTCAAAAATAATAATCATACAATCGAATTTGTCAAAGCATATACCCCAGGACACTCAAGTTTGATGTCTCACCAAGGAGAGAAATCTCAATTCCAGTCGTCCGTAAACTTCACATTTATTTTGATAATTCGATATATGATAAATGGATCTATCGAATTTGACTAGAAAAATAATTTTTACGTGATGTTTTTGGGTTGGACTCTCACGTAAAGTTATGTTGAACATAGTAACTGGGAGGCAAGGCATGTGCCGAAGCAATTGTGAATTGAATATGCATTGAAGAAAGATATGAGACGGAGCCCAAATGGCCAAATGGTGTAAGATTCCCTTTCAATTGAAAGCCCAATCGGTTGAGGGGTTGAGTGGGCTAACCGCACCAGCTACTCGAGAACCAAAACCAGTTCTACAATTATCCAAAGTAAAACCACCGTGGTTATGGTGGAATAGAAGGGACTCTTCTATCCTTAATCATAGGTCGAGAGTTTGAATCTCGCCATAGGCATGGAGCAACTTTAAATACTTAGTCAGTTGTCCCACCCATCAAGCTGCTTACAATTCAGCGAGGAGGGTTAGTAATCGTTGTTGACGGTGGACACTCTGCAAATATGAAAAAAAAAAATTATTCAAAAAAAATTAATTTCCTAATGTGAAACGTAATAGTTTATTTCGTTTTTGTTCTTGTTTTAAGCTTACAAATAAAGATTCTCTGTATCTGAAAATATTTGGAAGAAAACCTATTACATTTGAGGATTGTGTATTGATTTGATACATTGATGTGTGTGTTGAACTTGTTTAAATGTGCCAAGTACGACATAAAGCACTATTAGTATTTAACATATGTATATTAATTTGTGATGCAAAATTATGATTAGAGGTGACTAAATTATTCAATAAATGGTTCAAATTGTTGGATTGTAGGATACGTTACTTCAGAATTTCTCGTTCTCGATAAAATGAAGAGATGTGATATTTGTAGATTGATGATTGGGCTTTTCAAAAACAAAAAAGATTGGCTACATAGCCTTTCTAGTGTGGGATGTGATATGGCATGTAGATTGAAACACCGAATAAAAGTAAAGAAACAAAACAATATGATATATATAAATTAACTTAAAATTAGAAAAAAAAACACAAACACATACAAGAAAGATCATTTCCATATTAATTAAATTGAACATTAATGTAAATTGTCCTCAATCTGATTAAGGAAACCTTATGAAATTGAAACTTCCCATTATGACTTTGTAACTACTTGTGTTTTGGTTTGAATAAATTAACTTCTTCCATTTGCTCCTTCGCGGGCTTAAGTCATAAACGATTTAGGCTATCGTCATTTTTGTGGGCATTGGGTTTATACTTTATAGTGTTTATTTGAAACAAGGCGAGAATTAGTCCACTCAGTCTGTTTGAAAACGAAGAATCTTGCCTCACTTTTTTTTTTTCTAAAAAAAAAAATAAAATTTGGTGAACCCGCCAATGGAGAAATTTGTGAATATTCCTAGCCATAAACAAGTTATTAACTTTTATATGTACATGGTTGCGCCATAAACAAGTCTTCGAATGGTTGCTTTCATACATATTCAAAGACTTATTACTTGAAGTCATTCCATTTCTACACATTATGCAATTTGCAAGATTGATCAAAATTGTAATGATTAATTTCAAAAGCGTCAGCAAAAAGGTAATATGCAATGCAAGTCACAATCAATTTTTTAATTGTTTAAAAATTATTCTCCAATTCATCACCACAAAAACCTGATATGGAATATGCGAGGGAGCGTCATTTAATTGAACCGAGGAAATCTGTGTATTGATCAATTGGCGTTCCTGTGGTTAAAGAACATTCTTTGTATATGACATCAGATGTAGGGAATAATCTGAGGAGGGCTTTATATATAATAGGTGTTGTAGTTCTCATGGGCCTTTGGAAGGAGTTGATTACTGAAGGCCATGATTGACCATTATGGCTTCAAACAAATGGGAATGTTTTCTAACTTTGGCACTATTAGGTCATCATAATGTTTCATGTCATATACATCCGTTCAATCTTAAGCAGATTTTATCATAGAAAGAAACGATGAGTAGAATAACTTACCAAAATTTTAAGACTATAAAGAGTACGTATTAAAGGTTAAGCAATTGTAGATTGCCATGACACCATCTCCGTTTCAGATTATCATACTCATTGCACCATGAGTAGCTGGGTTGTAGTAATATGGGATGCCATCCCAAACAAGTTGAGACTACTATATTTATGGACAATTAAATCGAGCACATACAATTTTCAAACTAATTTTTACTTATCTTGGACCGGACCAATGATGGAACTCTTAAGTGACTTGGGGATACCAAGCCTCTCCAGCCGGCCGGAGAGTCTCTTAGAGGTATTCATTGTTGACCTCCTGCCATCAATGTCCGGCATATATCTTGATCATTAGTACATAGTTAGCCCCTCTAAATCCAAGTAACTGGTTTCGTCACCAACGGACTCTTCTTTTTGATTGTCCTAAGCTGCCTATTATTTCTTTCATTGTTTTAATTTAAAAATATGTGGCTGATCATAATGTATGAAATGCACCATAAACCTCTTTTAACAATGATTGCAGGCTGGGATCATCAATATTGCTTTATTCACTAACTCTATATTTTCTTTTTTGGTGGGGGGATTTGGTGTTTCGGGCCCCTTGAGGGTGTCAATACAATACCATGTCCCAGTGGTGTATATATTACCATGATCAAAATGATTCAGTGTGTGGAAATAAAGTTATGTTACCATTTAGTATGACAATGCGTGCTGTTGTGTACCACTCCCAAAAGGCAACATTTTTATCCTTAACAGTGTTCCAATTTGCAAATCCTCCCAATGCTTATCCCTTTCAACAATTTCCCCAGCTGCCCAATCACTACATCTTCGATCACTTTTCTCTAACGTACGGCTAATTTTATTAGTAGCTAGCTCAATTAAGTCTTTGGAAACTTACAACATTATGTACATTCACATCGAATCTAATGTAACAAAAGATTTTTAATGCGGAAATGCTTTCTTAAAATCTCTAATTATTGAGTGCTCCAAATGTATTTCTTTTTGTTATCAATATGAGATTAGATACTTATCATGACCTTAACAATTTCACTCAAACTCTACTCTAAATTGGTACAATACAACTTTTAGAGTACGAAGTTTTATGTAGTAGTAATACTACTTGTCAAGAATTCGGCCCTTAGAGAATTCAAGTCCAAACATAAAAATCTAGTATGTATTTTTTCCCTTTTTATCTTTATTATCGATGTGAAATTCGATTCGTATTCATCATCATTCCGAAACTTACTGTTAATTTACTAGTGTATTCGAAACAATATACTATTATCTTAATTTATGTCACAAACCATTCACGTTAATATAAGAAGGACAAAATGCACTTTTGATCCTCATCTATGGGGGCTAGTAGGCTCGAGTCACCATGTATTTTCAATTGTCGAAAATAGTCTCTTAAAATATTTTTGTCATCAATTTTGGTCAATTTAACAGAATTTTTCAAACTTAACGAGTCAACCATTTTTTTCCGTTAAGTTCTTAATTTTTTTTTATTAATTTTCAGAACGGTAGGACTCACTAGTTTTGACCTAGCAAAAAAAAAAAATTCTTTTTTTTCTTTATTTATTTTTATTAAAATCTAATATAATTTAAAGAAATAAAAAAAAATTTACCCTTTTCTCCACGAGAATCACCGCACGGCTGCACCTCCTTTTCCACACATCGGGGGGATTTGATTGATTGTAGCCTTCTGATTTTTTTTTTTTAATTTAAGATCGATAAAGGGAACGAATATCTCTAATTTCCAATCCAAAAAAAGCTTAATAGAAGGAGAACTTCAAGAAAGCAATAGCAGAAATGGAGAATTAGCTATGGCGTCGGCTCATACGCACTGCTCATCGGAGAAATAGTCTTTTGATTTGATTGTTCTCTGTTTATCATCTTTTAATTTCTTGAAGTTTTTGGAGAGATTTCAAATTGGGATTATTTTTTGTTACAAATAAATAGACAGCCTTTTGTGGTTGCTCTTGTTATGGTGAGACTTCCCTTCAAGGCTTTGTTTTGATGGAGAGGTGTATCAAAATCAGCCGGCACCTTCACTCTTCACTTGACATACTTTTTCAGCCGACATCGTCTTCTCTTCCTGCTGCCGTCCTTACAGACGAGTACAATTCACATGCCACCAGATGTGTGAATTCCCTCAACTGCTACCGCCTTTGCTGCCTTCCGTCAGTCTTGTAGAAGCTTGCCCTTCGTCTGTGCAACAGTCTAGCCTATTGTGTTGAAGTCCTTGGCCACATATTTGGTGTTTGTAGTTTCTGGTTGGTGAATTGTGATACTACTTTTTGTGGTGACTTAAATTAGTGGCTTTGTTCTTTTATAATCCAGTAATTGGTGTTTAGACCTTTTGCTATCATCGTATATACAGAGCGAAGAACCCAAAAAATGCTTTTTTTTTTTGGTTTGGTTCTTGCAGTTTTGAGGGAAATGAATGAATCCCTCTTCAAAAATGAACCCCTTTGTTTAATTTTGCCCCCTTCTCTATTTTCTGATTCATTTCATGATGAATTTTGGTCCCAGGAAGTTGTTATTCTCCCAATTTATTTCATATCAAACTAAATTCCAAAATTCTTCTTGCAAAGAAAAACGTTGATAAATGTTCTTGTTATATATAGATTGTGTCCTCCTAAATACAATTCAAATCCAGATGATGTTAGTTTCTACCCACCACCTCTTCATCCATTGGCATTATCATCAAGCCACAAGAACAATATACCGATGGTTTTGTGCAACAATCAAGAACTGAAATTGAAAAAATTAATTGGGCGGAGGTGGGATGATTCTGGGTATGGCAAGGAGAAAGGATAAAAAACAAAAGATTTTTTTTTTAATTTTTTTAATTGTATTAAAATCTTAATAGAAAGAAATGAAAAAGAAAAAAGATTTTATTTTTGGATTCTGGAATGAGAATGTAGAAGTCCGTTTTTTGTTCATCTTTTGTTTATTTCATTTTTGGGTTTTTTTTAATGTTTTTTTTACTGGTCAAACAATGAGTCCCACAATCAGTATATAATTGAACATAATAAGAGAAACTGACGGAATGTGACATTCTCCCGTTAGTTTTAGAAAATTTTTATTAAATTAATTAAAATTGACGAGAAAAACATTGAGGAGATTGTTTTTGCCAATTGAAAATTTATGGTAATTTGATCTTGTTATCGTCAAAAGTTAGGGGACGAAAAGTGCATCTGATCCATATAAGAAACCCTAAAAGCATCTAACAACAAAGACAACATCATGTGAATTGAATTGATGAATGTTGGCCTACTGATCGATCATCTAACCCACAGTGAAAGTGACCTCCCCTTCGATCTAATTCCTGATGGTGCACACTAACACTACAGTACTGGACCACTCGCTCATCAAATCACACACTTCTCAAATTTTGCATCATTTCTCTCTTGAAAATAATGTTGTAACACACATCTGATTTATAGGGGCAAATTATAAATGACGTTAATATTCATCTACTCCATTCAAAAATTAAAGTAAGTTAGCCATCGATCTAGATTTGATGGCTTTGATGGCTATGTCGGATTTTCACTTTATCAAATTAACACACACACACACACACACACACACACACACTCACACACACACAAAAATTGGTTTGATTTTTCTGTGGGTGACGCCTTGATATAATGATTACCTAATAGAATTGAAGTCAATTAACGGAATAGACTACTAAAGTGGTACCGTAAGAAATCCATGGTTTACGATCACGAAACGCCGCAACAAAAAAGAATTGCCAGACTGTTTAATCACAGTGATTTTGAATAATGACGAATATATAGTATTACGCTGTTACGTTTATTGCACGTGTTATTCGTTCAGGTGTCACGTGACCAACAATATTACAATTTTTTGTTGGTTCATTTCACGAATTCTCATGGGATTCTTTTCTTGGATAAAATACTGAAAAAAATGAAGTGTACTATGTACTACTGCATCAAATTTGGTCATTCATTCATGTTGCTTTTTCCCTTTCAGGTTCTTATCCATCTGAAACACTGTTTACATAAATGTTTCCAATAATATAGAACCAGTGTCCTCAATTCTATGATTTACTCTATAACAATTGAAATGTGTTTTTTTGGTCAAGTCTCTGCCTATACTTGTTCCGACTCATTTATCTTCCGTCTCATTTAAATAGTGATTTTGTTAAAATAAAAATGATTCAACAAAGTGAAAAAACAGTACATATATATATAATATGAAAGTTTTTAAATCTGTTTTGGTTAAGTAATCTAAAAACCTCAACTTTCACCCCCAAAAATGTACAACCAAGCTTTTTGAGGAAAATAAAGGGAATTGATCGTTTCTTTTTGGAAGAAAGTGGAAAATAACGTGACTGGATGAGAGAGTTGAGTGGAATAATAACGACAGGAATATCTCTTTATGACGATATAGGAGTTTTGAGAGATTGTTATAGACATTCAATTTTTAAAAAGGAAAAAAATCGGGGTGAAAAATAACGTGGGGAGCTAGTGGAAATAGAGTTGGGTGAGAAACGAGAATTCCATTGTGGTTCACTGGTTCCATTACCAGAACAAAGTAGATAAAACACAATCAACCGCTAAAATATTGTCCATTTCCTTAACAAAATAAAGAAATGAAGGAGACTGCCACGTAAAAATGAATTTTAAAAAAACAATAATTATTTTATCAGCAAACAAAAAAAGAAAACAAGCCAAATTGTAACATTATATGTAAATGAAAGGTTGATATATATTATAATACCGTCCATCTCTCAATGAAATATTTACATTTCCCGAAATATCTAATCATATCAGCGAGAAAATACGACACCCCACCTAGGCTTTTTCCAATCTAAAGCCTCCCTTCTCTGTCAAATGTTAAGGAATTCGAATTCTACCCCAATTCCAATTCTTTATAGAAAATTTTCATTTGCTCCTCTCCTTCTCCACTGATTTTTTTGGCATTTTTTTTTTCTTTCGTTTTTCAAGAATCCTTTCAACAGCTCCAATGGCTGATAAAAAGCCAAAACCAAAGCGACAACAAAAGGGGTGGAGAGAAAAAGAAAATGAAAATTTTATGAGACCTGATTTTCTTGGTTGGTGACGTGGCGGTGGTCATCCATTCTTCCCATCTCAACATCTTGGTGGCTGAAATCGTCATTTTCTTCTTCCTTTTTGGATTCAGTTGAAATGGAAGCGGAAGAAGTAGAACTACATGAACTATTACAACTTCCGGTACTACCGAAAGACGAAGCCCGGCTCGACATCGGAGTAGCCAAACAAGTGGGTTTTTCTTGTCCAGGCATGATCACCAGAAACTTCTCTTCAAAAACCGGTTTTGTTTTCTTCAAATCGTTTTCATCGGAACCGGCTTCGCCTTCGCCGGATTCCAGGTCTCTTTCGCCGTTGCCGGACCCGCTTTCGAGGTACCCGGAAAGCCTCCAGTAGGAACAAGCTAGAATTAATAAAGCGAAAGCAATGAGACCCAACATCGCCGCCAGCCCGCCGAATAAGTAAGGCACCGGCGAGTGCCACGGCGATCGCGGCACCGTCGAGCCGGTGGCCGATGATGATGGGCTTTGCGCTATTCCCATTGTTTTTGCAGCTGAACTATGGATTGCGAAATGAACGTCCATTTTTGGTTTTTTTTTTTTTTGTTTGTTTGTTTGTTTACTGTGTGACTGTGTGTTTTTCCTTCTTTTTTTCTAAAGAGGATGATGGATAAAACTAAGTGAAGGAAAGAAAGGGTGAATTGAGAGTTGAGGAAAGGAGGAAAGAAGGGGCGTTTATATATAGCTAAGAAAAAAGAGGTTATGGTAATTATTTGGATTGTTGAAGGGGTTTTGGAGGAAATTCACTAAAAATTATACTATGAGAGAGATGGAGTGGAAGGCAGAGATGAAATTTTGTTTTTTGGTGAATTATGTCGTCATTTTGCATGAGAAAAATGGGGTCTACAATGTTTTTATGTGCTTTATTTTTTGTGCATCTAAACAAACAAGATGCATGAGAATGCACTTGAAAAGCTAATAAGGTATATTATTATATTGTATTGATGAGATCATAGGAATCACAGTGGTGGGTTTGGTACAGATGAAATGAAATGCGGATTTCAAAATTTGGATTTGGGATGTGATATATGCTTAGTTTAGTGTTTAATTTTTGTGTGAAGAATCGAATAATGTGGTTTTAACATGTTTAGAATATTAGAATCGAAGAATTTCTCATTGTGATTTAGATAGGAAAACAAATCAGTTGTAAGGTTCTCTATAGAGTTGTTTATACTTTGTATTAAAAAATGTTCACAAAGATTATGTAGGATTAGATTCATTGATCATGCATCTAGAAATTAGTGTATGAACAAAGAAATACCCATTCGGAAACGAAAGTCATATTTATTAATTAGTACTTCCTCCATTCCAAAATAAGTGTCGTTTTACACTTTGAACATAGTTTAAGAAACTCTTAAATAGGGTAATAAAATTACTTGAATATCCTCAACAAACCTCATTATAAAATTGTCCACCAATAGCATCAACTCTTTTGAGGGTAACTTTGAAAACTTTTGACAAAAAATGCATTGAAATGTGAGAACGACACTTATTTTGGAATTTCTCCATTTTGCTAAAACGACACTTATTTTGGATTGGAGGGAGTACAACGAGCATAAGGTAAAATATTTTGGAACTATCGACTTTTTTTTTTTTTTTTTTTTAACCTTTGTGTTCCATATAATAAATTAAATTTATAAGGGACAAATGGTTGCTAGACAACACAATTGGTAGCAAAGGCTTTTTCTCGAGTAAATTAAATAGACTAATATAGTCTTTTACACCCTATTTATTTTATAAACTATAAGGTGCTTAAGTTGGTCCATATGTATCTTCATTAAGAGGATAAGGCCAACACAAAAACTAGACAAGTTGATTCCAACACAAGCAAATCACAGCTGATTCCTTCTTGAATTTACATCTTATACTTATATTCTTTGCATATTAGTATATTTATTTTTATCAACTCTCCTTTCGGTTATGGAGGTTTTGTTTCTGTGGGCATATTTTTTCATCCCTTGTTAGGCAAATCAACTTCTTCTTCTTCTTCCTTTTTTTTCCCCCATAATTAACTTTCTTATCACTGTACGCATCTTCTTTTCTTCGATGCTTAATTTGATTGCTCTAAGCAACTACTTCGAATGACAAAAGCTACAAGGCAAAAGAGGGGGACCAGCCATGGCCGATTACTATTTTTTTTTTTTTTTTTCCATTCACTTCATCTGTGGGTCTAATTATCCTTTCTTTACATAAATGGGAACTTAGCGTACTTCCTATAGGAGGTTACATCTACGAAAGGGCATCTTTTGGGTGCTAATTGATGAAAAGCTAGCAAAAGTTTTTTTGCATATGAAATAGTTATAGAGAAAATGAACTTATCCAATGATCTATTGCGAGATTCATTTTCTTAAAAGAAATACCGTTTTAATTTGTATTTTGTATTATCAATTATCATGCGTCACACCAGACTACTTTATTTGATAAAACTGCTATATATCTTCATCATTTCTTTAACTATTGGACCATCCTGATAAAATTTTAAATATCGTTTCAATCAAGGGGAAAATTCCGTTGTTAAATCAAAACTAGTTGTTGATTTTGAGTCGAATCGCATTGTACCAATTTTTCTTTTTTTTTGGTATATTTCCCTAAGAGATTAATTGACGGAATACTAACTTAAGTACTAATTAATTCGTGTAATTTGCTAATTCAAAATTCATACATATTCCGGGAAAAAGCTTTGAATAGTTCAGATATGGTAATCTAACATTCTTTCCAATGGTCATCAAAATATGTCCTCACCCACTCTAATATATGAGACAAATTTGGCTCTCCGTTTCCTTTTCTCGCTTCTCAAAAGTGTTTGTAGTTGAATTCCACACAAATTACTCTCCGTCTCACAACTAATTAATTAATTAATGTTCGGCTTATTGTTTTTCTTTTCTTGGAGGAAAAGAGTACGCATAATGTTAGAACTTTTTCTACCAAAACAACAAATCATGAATTTCATTATTCATTTTTTTTTTTTTTTGAAATGTGAGTTTCAACAGTAATACTGCTTGCTATATTATTGAACACACTAAAAACCAAAAGAGATATGGAACCCCACAATTCTTTTGTAAAATTAATGTGATCCAATGTTGCTGGATGATCAATCATGATGATCAAAGGGACACAATAAGAAACGACCCCGATTACATATTACATCATCCCCATCTTCTTTTATTTTATTATTTTTTATATATAAGAAAAATAGAAAATACATTCGATTTCAATCATATATGTACTGGTGTCATCCTCAACATATATCTTAGTCATCGTCCCACTAAACCATTAAATATACCGGTATACACCTAGGCACGCAGTAGTATTTAGTCGTACTACTAAATTCAGACAACTCCCAAACGAAAAACATACTTCAGGTGGGCTCTAAAGAACCATCAAAATCGTGTGAAATACGAAATTCAAGAAATAAATAGTTTAACAAAATAGGTCATATTCTTATATTGTCCTTTAGTCCGGAAAGGGAGAGAAAAAAAGAATGTTATCGAATTTAAATAATACATCAAATCATATTATAATGCGGAAATGTTGAGTGACCATCGTTTTTTTTTTCCCTCTTTTTCGGAAATTACGTTAAAATAAATGATGATTCTCAATCTGAAATTTCCTATCTAATTTTCTATGATTGTGTACCGGATAGAAGACTCAATAATAATAAAGAGGTTTGTAAAGTTGTTGAAAAGATAATAAGATTGGCTTGTCGTAGAGTACCAAGTAACGGTATCAAAAGGCCAATTTGACTATCCTCGTGGATCGGAAAAGCAAGATTTGTTGCTCAGAGATTGGTTAGAGTTTTCATTAATTTTGAGGCTTAGAGCAGCAAATTTAGAAGCGTTTGTTGTAAAAAGCTGCTTTGGGTTCGAAACATAACGTATGCAGAAGTTCGTAACAGTAGTGACTACAAAAACAGCGCAAACCGGTACAAAAGAAATTTTGGTTGGTTTTGTTGCTGATTTGTTTGTACTCAGTTTGTCCTAAATAATTATTCAATTTAAATTTTTATTTTTACTACATTTTATATTGAAACTGACATCTTAAACTTTGATATGAGTTGTACTCCGTAGAACATGACATCATTAGTATTTTTCGCCTATAAATTTTGATCAAAAAAACTTACTAAAGAGTTTAACTCTATCATTTACCAAAAAAGAAAAAAAATAAATAAAAACATATGGTCCGTTATCTAACCACGCGCCAAATATTTATTTATGACAAAATAAAATCCCGATGCCATAACATTTTGCGCTTCTTTAATTTCTTGAATTTTCTCTAAGACAAGGTAAGTCCTACCCGTGATCTCATTTTGAATATTCCATTACCACCCCCTCCCACCGCGAATGCGTAACATTTGGATTTTTTTTTTCAGTGTTGTATATATTTTCTTCGTTTTAAAATGATTGTCTACTTTAATTTTTTCTATTTAAAATTTGTACCAAACATAAAAATCAAAATTGGTCAATCATTTCAAGATTGAGAGAATATCTAAATTAAAAAAATGTAACTTGAAAATTCTAGTACATAAGTATGAATATCACTGTGAACTTTACTATGTTAATATGGTCCATAACACAAGTTTAAAATGAAAAGGTGTCTTGGTTTCCTTACTTTCTCACAATGTCCATATATCTTTTAATATTCTATGAACTTCTCACATTACTATTCTGCACAGTATCTTCATAATTCAACAAATTAACAGGAAATCTAATCCAATCTAATATTCTATATAACAAGAAAAAAAAGGTGAGTAAACAAATAAATCAAACAAACCTTCCCCACCTCGGAACATTAATTTTTGACAAATGAAATTTGGTGATGTCTTTTAATCATCTTGCGAGGGTTTTCAAATCCCATTATCCTACTTGAGAAGAAATGGAAAATGGGGCCCTAGAAGCAAAAGAAAAAAAAAAGGAAGAAACTTATGGGATTCTTGCAGTGTTCCCTCCATTACTCGATGGCGTAACAAGTTCAACTTCGCTAGCTGGTATATTGTTGTTACAATTTGCAAGAAGTCTATATATACGCATTAATCCACTCTCTTGTAAACCCACCAGCACCATGTATTAATGTTTTCGAAAAACATACACCAAATACATGTAACATTAGTCTTTTTCATTACTTTTTTAATATTTCACTTTGTGAAATAATTAAATACTCCTTTTGTTCTAAAATTGTTGTCCAGTCTGAGAGTTCACTTTTACTATAATTTGAACTAGAAATAAAAATTCAAACTGGACAATAATTATGGAACAGAGAGAGTACAATAAAATGAATTATATAAAATGGAAGGTAAGAATAATATGCACATAATTTGTTTCTTAAACTTGTTGTATTGGTGTAGGACCCTGAGGTTGAAATCGTACTGAAAATTTTCAAAAAAGCAAAATTGACCCTGAAGACAAATTTTGGTTGGAGGATCCCACATCAGCGTCGTCAGCCTCCAATTACTACCACTTTCTCAATTTTCCATCCCCTTCGACGTACACGCCAAGGACAACTTGGGATATCCTATTCTTTTATTTTATTATTTGAGTCGCATGTAAACATTACTATTTTTTTCCTCTTCTTTTGTCTGAATATAATTAATAATTCATAGTATTTGTTGAGAGACTCAAATAAATTGACTTGGGGTCTTTGTTGCGACACGATTTTCTTCATATGGAAGACCCAATCATTGAGCAAAACCCTTGAAATAAATACCTATAATATATTCACAATACTAGCTTCCATACGTACGATGTGATTTTTTTTATACACTTAATTCATTCCAAATACTACATCATTTAGAGGAAAAAACACTCTTGCAGCTTCATTCTCCAGTTTGGCATAAAATTTTTTGAGTGATTTATCTGACTATGAAGCAGTGAACGTTTTAGGTATCTTCTCCTCCCCCCACCCACCAACACACACACACACAAACACACAAAAATATTAATAAATAAGAATATAATCGGCTATCAATCATCGTAATAGCTAATAAGGCCAGTTCTTTCGAATAAACATAATCAATTTTCTCTCTCAAAATAAGCATGTCATGAAGGATTGATTTTAGTTTGATAACATTTTCTTATAATATATTTTGTGTGAGACTTCAAGTCAACATAAGAATACAAAAAGAAATTAACTTTAGTAATTTATTCCAAGCAAAAACATAAGAATGACATCAATCGGGAAATGAACAATGACATAATTTACTTAGTAAAAAAAGAAAAAGAATAGTCCATTATTAATTGTAGCTTTTCTATAATCTACATTATCATTTGCTCTTTCGGGCAGAGCTTGAGCTTACCATAACTAGGTTGACACTATATAAAGAAAGCTTTCCGTTATTACTTTATTTAACATAACGAGACACTTAATATTAAAAAAAAATGTTTAGGCCTCCTCCAACCTAGGATGGAAAACCATGAAAAACAGCAAGCGAAAGAGTGGTATGGTATTTATACTGTTAGTGTGAAATACTCCCTCTCTTCGTCTCATAATTATTGTCTAACATGGATTTTCAATTTTAGTAATTAAACTAAAAGTTAAAATCCAAACTGGACAATAATTTTAGGACGGAGGAAGTTGTAAAGAATATTCCTTACAAAGAGGTCTTGACAAAATATTTTTAGGAGCATTCTCGTCTCGAAAAGTATAAACTCGAGTTAAATATTCCCTCCGTCCAATAATCTTTGTCCAGTTTAGACTTTTAGTTTTGTTTAATTTGTGTTAAAAGTGGAAATCCAAACAAAATAATAATTTTGAGATAGAGTAAATAAAAATAAATTTATATGTAATATGAGATCGCTTAATATACTTTGTTACGGTTCTGATAGAGCAAACAATAGCGGTGTTTGTTAACTTTTGTGTGGTACATGACCCCAAGACATCTTACCAAGGAAAAGGACATTAACTTACCGTACGTGATAATTCGTGTATCAGCTCTTCGGACGTTTAGGGGTCGAATAGAACAATCCAAAACTCACCTGATTGTCGATAATCGCGTAGGTAAAAAACTTTATGGTGATTGTGAAGAAAATTAACATAACAAACAATGACAATTACATCAACCAAATTGATTGATGTATTTGCTACTTCTCTCACTGGATTGGATCGATGTTTGTTGCAGCTGACATGGATTTGCACTTAGGTTAGATTTTTTTTTTCCTCGAAGAAATGCATACGAAATTAAACTAATAAGTGTTGATGATAATGAAACTGGGATACCACCACCATTATCTGCTTTTCGTAAACAGCTAGCTTTTTTCAGTTTCTTAACCGGAATTATTATCCTTATGATAATAATTGTAGAGGATTAGGCAGCAACTTCTTAAAGTTTGATTAAAGAATAGGAGTACCATATATATAGTAGTCTTAAAATAATTAGAATAAATTGATATGGTGGAGGTTGTGCACCAATCTTTGGACGAGGAAGTGCTTCTTACAATTGTTTTGCCAAAAGCTTTACAAATTTTATAGCTTAAATTAAAGCACACCTAGCAAGCACAATGGAAAGGATAATGTTGGAATCTTACTACACAAAGCTAAAGAAGAAAAGAGAAGGAAAGAAACTAAAACAAAGAAAGAAAAGTCGCTAGCTTGATAGCTAGGGCAATAATGGATATCAAATCATGTTGCTTTGCTTCTCATTATTGTATGATATGAAACCATTTAGTACTGACCATATGGTACTAAACAACTGATGTAGCAAAAATACTTTATAAAGATATACAACCATAGATAATGTGTTGTGAATCTAATTTTGTGGCAAATTTTATAATATTTTAAACTATTAATGGTCGGAAGCCTACAATTGCAAAAAGATCCACCATCTGATGTTATGCCTTGGTTGGAATACAATGTTATCAAGATATCCTATCATATTAATGTGTTAATTAAACTTTAGTACTTGTCTCCTTTATTTTACGGAAAATCGCATTATAATTCTCTATATATACATTCATTTAATGATTTCGTAACATAAAATAAGTGTTCCATCTATTACGCTTAGATTAATTTTTATTTGTCATAGTTGTTGCACTTCAACAAAGGAGAAGTTAAACATAACGAAAGTGTTAGTGATTCTTTAAAATGGACAAAAAAAAAAAGAAGAAAGATTTTCATCTTACTTTTAGTTAAAAAAACATACGGGCCGTACGCATTGCTCAGTGGAGGATGTTGGAAGACGTCTTAACAAGGCTTAACTTGCTAGAATCCACAATTAAATATAGTAAGACTAAAAAACAACTATTTTTTTTTCAAAAAAAAAAAGAGAGACAAAAATATACACACGTTTTCTAAAATTTATTAATCTTTTAGGGCCTATATAATAATCCGTCTGTCCCCAAAAAAGTACTAGTTTACGTTTAGTTTTGAGAATTATACAATTTTTAGTCTAAATTTTAAAACTCGGCATGAATTATTTTTTGGGACAAAAAGAGTATGTATCTCTCTACCAGACTAACCTACAAACCCACAAATAAATACTGTGTTTGTCTACTCACTTAAACATTTCCAAGTAAAATTAATTACTGATTTTTTTTTAATAAAAAACTTAAAGGTTATTTTGCACGCAATTCTCTAGCACACATTTTCTTCCCCTATAAGATTCTTAACTTTATAGTATACGATGACATAAAGTACTGCCGTACATGTACTTAAAAATATAATGTGTAGGAGTCTATATAGTCACACTAAACGACGTCCTTAAGAAGAATTAATGAATGAACAAATTTACAAGGGAAGCCTAGATACAAAGAGATGAGTGGGAAATTCGGTAAGGTGGTAAGGAACGAAAAAAATTATGATCACAACGTTTGTAATCAAAACTTTGTCGGCTACAATTTTTTTTAAAGAAAATGTGTAAACTTTTGTACGAAGACTCGAAGAGGTACACAAGTATATTCGATAAGAACTTCTCCGGGAAAAAAAAAGAAGATCCGATAATGTAATTAAGAACTGCATGCCGCATGATTTAACACAGAATGTCAATTGTGTGCATGACAAGGTTTGCTGACTGTGATTGTTGTTGGATTATCAATCAATACAAAATTTGTCATGTGAATAAATTTAACAGCTCGCGGCATAATTTTTTATTTTTATTATTTTTTTTTGGGAAAAAAAGGGGTTTACAAAATTGATACCAATTTAAAACAATTGATGTTAACCTAAGAGACTACTTTTTCATCATCTGATGACAAATTACTTTCCCTAATCAGAAATTTTTAGAGGAAACAAGGAATCTTGATTGAAGTAATACTATTGGAAAAAGCTGGTTGTGATCATCCGATTGGTCCACGTATGTTTCAGCTTCAGCTTTTAGATTATTATTATTGTTATTAGAAATTGGGCAAATTAATGATGCATTTAAAGAGTTTGGTTGTAGGATTAGATGATTAGATCAAATGACGGTGACTGCTAGCTTGCTTCATGATCAATCCGTGTAAAATTTCTTGATTAATTTTGATTTGATGGCTAATTTTCTGATTTGACTTGTCTGGGCAATATGGCATATATGAACAGCAGTTATTAGGTTTAATGGACTGCTTTATCATTGTAGTTGTCTGGTACAATAGGACAATTATCAGAATGAAAAAAAAAAAACAGTAATTTCCTTCATTCATTATGATTTTTCTATTTATTATACAGAAATCGTATAATAAACAGTACAATTATTTTTGAGATATCAGGTGTAATTTTTGAAAAAGCGTAGATAGATATTTTCGAAATGAATAAAGTGAAAAAGTGAAACGAGATGGTTGGTTCCCTCTCCACATTAGAAAAGCCAATATTGAAAGTACGACAATGGAAGAGTTGGTTCCTCTCTAATTTAGCGGAGCCGATATTGAATTTAAGCAGCTTAGTTAGTTTTATTGAGTGTGCCTAATCAATGAGACTATAAAGATTTTTTTTTCACCTTTTCTTTTGTACGAAAAGAGTATTTACCATATAGTTCTCAGAAGCCATGGAAAAGAAGAAGATCATAGTTCGAAAATGCCCTTTGCGAAGGACAACGAATGATGTAAGGACCAACTGAACCAACAACATAGGAACAAATCAGCTGTGACGAAATATCCTTTCACATGTAAACTTGTGTCGGGGACTTATATGAACTTCATTATATTCTTGATTGGTGCCTTTTTCTTTGAAATGCCGGCCGGCCCCTGCAAAATTCCCTCCGTTCATCGATGGCCACCGCATTCTTATCATTATCCTGCCATTCCCCATTTTCCCCACATGCATCTAGGATAATGCTTTACAGAAAAAAATTCGTCACTGAAATCTCTTGTCGACGACAATTTAGCCATGCTATCGTTAAATCTTCGTAGAGATATAGAATAGTTTTGAAATATTTCATTAAGCCTTTCCGCGGACGAGTCCAGAGTTCCTCAGTAATGATAAATTAGTTATGCAATTTGAAGTGGTCTAATCTAACCTTAACCATATATAATAGGTTGAGCCGGGTTATTTGAAAGTTAAACCATTGCCTAAACCTATTCCTGCTAGATTTACGAAAACATGTTACACCTTCTTTATATAAAAAGTTAGTGCCTCTCCTTTCTTAGCACATAATTAACACACGATATACAGTTCTCTCTATCCTATCTCCCTTCTTCATCTCTTATTGACTTAAGTATCGGAAAGTTTACCTTTAAAAGATCATTGAGAGTTTGAGACTCTGTCTTGTAAGTTTTAGGCTGTCTGTCGTCGCCAAGATCATCGTCACTGCCCGTCTTGAGTACCGTGTGAATTTCGACTTCGATACAACTGTTAAATCTTTATTCTCTCCAATATTAAAATATTGCGAAAAAGTTTCTCTATGGACAACGTAAAAACAATAAGCACAGTTACGAAGTAGCACGTTATATAATCCTTACATTACTTAAATGGAAAAAAGAAGCTTTCCCTTATTCTAAAAAATTAATCTTAAGTACCCTAGAAAATGATGGGGTCTAGGTATTAGACCATATCTATTTGATTGATATTCCTCCAAAAACTCCTTAAGAAAATACCAATATGATATACTTTCTTTTGTTAAAAAAAAAAAGAAAACCTAAAGTTACAATGAAACACAAAGCTAACCTACCGTAACAGGCTGATTATTGTTGCGAAAATTAAGATGATCTACATAATAAATTCAAATTGTTTGACACCATACACTTGATCATCACCTCATCATCGTACCAGAAATATGGGAATTATTATTATTATTTTTATTTTGGCTGCCATTTTACTATATGATTTGGAAGAGATCCCGACCAACTTCTGGAATACAAAATTCTTAATGGAGAATTGAATTATTGTTGTTTTTTTCTGAGATGGCCTGATGCTCAAAAAACCTTATTCCAAGCACGAGATTGACGTCCTTGATAATGACTTCTTTCAAAGAAACATTCATAAATTCATGATGAAGATGGCTAATGGCTCTAACATTTGGGGCATTTAATAGTGGCAGCTTAGCTGAGACAGTAGAACTTGAGTTAATTTATTCAAGAACAGCAGGTTGATTTGAACGAGTGGTAGGTGCGTCGTGGGAGTGTATTATTATCGTCATTGAATATACTCCATCTGTCTCCAAATAATTGTTTAAAATTACCGTGCATATACTATATAATTTATTTTATATATTTTGATACTTATTGATGTGTGAGGGATCGATGGATCCTTGTAAAAAACGGGAAAAGAAATCGTCTTATTAAAATTTAAATAGTGATTTCTGACCCAACTACATATTTTGGTGACCATCAAACTTATTAGCAGTTGGTATACTCCTATTTAAACCTCATCAATTCGCAGCCATCACACATAACATGCAGAAAACTTGAACTCCTAAAGATTTTTTTGGAAAATAAGCTCAAAAAGATTACAGTATGGAAAAGGATAAGCTAGCTAAGATATGGAGGGGCCAAAATAATAATAATAAAAAATTTCTATTCAGATTCATCATAACACAAGCGAAAAAGATGAGAAGGAAACAAAGGATGTAAAGCCAAAAGTGGCTAAAACAAGCCAAATCCAGTGCTTCCCTGTGAGTAGACACCGGATACCGTACAAGTTGCTACCAAACAATATGAGATTGGAATCTCTCACCCCACCAATTACTTATATATTTTTTTTTCGTAGCAACAAAGTTAATTTTACCACAACCTGGGGACCTATAATTAATAAGCCTCCATCGATGAATCATGGTCCATCATAAGGGTCATTTTCTTCATGCACCCTGCTGGGATCGGCTGCTACTGACCTGCATCTATCACACCTTGATGTTTTCCAAGGCTTTTTCCCCTCTACTTTTTACTAGTGGATCGATGTGTTTATCTGTTTTTTTGGTGGAAGTAGGTCATTCCAACAACTGTCTTAGTATAGTTTTCCAATTGGCTTTGGTTCTTGTTTAAACAGTTTGACATTACTATTTTACGAATTTATCAATTTAAGGATTATGAGATATGTAAGATTAATGCACATTATTTCTAGTAAATTTTTCATACATGTATTACTACTCTAACGAAATCTATTGACAGTTATTGAATTTTTTTTTTTTTGACTACCTACTCTACCCTCTACCCACTACCCCCAAACACCCCCTCCCCATTTTGCCCCCCATGGGAATCGATCCTGGGTCTTCCAGGATGGTCCCTTCCTTCCGAAATTGTTGGGGCAACTCTCGATTCCCAATAGTTATTGAAGTTCAAGGTGGCACATTAAGGTGTTGATAATTAATGAATGCAACGTGATGAAGGGAAAGCATTTGCGAATTTGCATTTTTTTTTTTTACATACTGTGGAAGCTTTGAGAAGCTTGGACTACAGGCCCATTGTTTGAGGTACAAATGGGCTATTGAAAGCTAATTTATTTAAGACTAGACTCGGGGGTATCAGCAAAATATTCATCCCCGGTGGAGCAAAATAGCCCATTTTGGCCAAAGTATCTGCAACTTCATTCCCATTACGTTTAATAAAAGAGATTTGCACTGTCCATTCCCGGTCGAGTAAGGCTTGAATGCATCGCCGGATGTTACCTGAAATCAAAGTTGGGTCCGTCTCTTCCAGCGATTTCACCGCTTGGGTGTTGTCAAGCTGAAGCTGCACTTTTCGAAATCCAAATTCCCATGCAATCTGCAACCCAAAAAAGGCCCCCCAGAGTTCGGATTCAAGAACGGAGCAGTCGCCTATGTTCGCGGTGAAGCCGGAGATCCACTGCCTTCATGATTCCGTAATACACCTCCTGCGGCGGCTATCTTTGTTACTGTTTTGACCGATCCGTCGGTATTTACCCGAATCCATTGCCATGATGAGGGCTTCCATAGCCTCTCCTCCCTATTATGGGTTTCCGTTTGTTTCTTTGGTGCGAAAAGGAGGTTTGACCTTGTAATTTCATTGACATAGGCTCTAATTGATTCGACTATATCACGAATTGTGCTGTATTTATCTTGGAAAATGTCTTCGTTTCTTGTCACATTAACCAGTTAAGTTACATTAAGAGTCAAAAATTAAGAGTCAAGTTAGTGATTAACCAGGTATTCCAATTTTGCTCTAGCCAAAAATTATTGTTTAAATCTCCTTTTAGGAACTTCTATATTTGACAGCTTTTTGCACAATCTCTGAAAAGGTGGAAGAGAGTTTTGGGTCTGCCACAGAATGGGCAGTCATCTTCGGCAGACAGATGTCGACGGAACCTTTCGGAGTTGGTGAGTAATGCACCCCTTGTGAGGGACCAAAGGAATAGCCGAATTTTCTTTGGTCCCTTCCATCTCCAAATGTTATCCTAGTGCTCAGATTCTGTCTCCCAGTTGATGCTATTTATAGCTTTGAAAGCCGATGATGTGGTAAATTTTCCATTTTTTGACCATTTCCATGTTGCCTTATCTGGCCCAATATGGGGTTCTGGCGGTGGGACTGCTCGGATTTTTTGTTGAATTTCTGTTGTGGTGCATGGTTTGCTTAAGTCCTAGTTCCAGTTGCCTGTGTTGTCTACGAAATCCTTTAATTTCTTTTCCATCTGATCCTGGGGTATTTGGGATGTACTCTGTGTGAAGAGGGGTTCATTTGTATCAAGCCATAGATCTCCTCAGAATGAAATTGTCTCTCCATCACCTATAGACCATTTGATGCTATGGGTTGCTGCTGTCCAAACCTCTGATAACTGTTTCCAGAGGTGTGACCGTTGCTTTGGCTGTCTCTGGTTAGGTGGGTGGCTGTTGTTTAAAGCATATTTTGCTTTGAACAGAGATGTCCAAAGGCACTCCCTTCCTGATATTAGGTCCCAAGCCAGTTTCATCATGAAGGATGTATTTACATCCCTTAATTTCTGGAGACCTAATCCCCCGCATTTCTTGGGTTGGCAAATTGTATTCCAGTTCACCATAGTCATTTTCCTCTCGCCGGGTTTGGCTCCCCATAGGAAATTCCTCAGAATTTTATCGATTTCATTGCTGATGCCCTTAGGGATAACCCGTGATTGCATTTGGTATATTGGTATAGCTGCTAAGAAAGAGTGACAGAGAGTTAATCTACCTGCCATGCTTATTATTTGTAGATTCCAGTTTACGCTTTTCTTTTTAACCTTACAGATCATCGAGTGATATGGCTCTTTTTTGAGACGGGTGTGAATAATCGGAACCCCTAGGTATGTGCCTAGGTTATCCACCAATTTGATTCCTAATTTGCTGCTAAGAGAGTTTGCATGTGCTGTGTCTACGTTTGGGGAGCAATACATGACTGATTTGGCTCTGCTTATTGATTGCCCCGATGCTTGACAAAACAGATTAAGGGTGTTTAGGATTGTTGATACCTGGATCAAGCTGGCTTCTGCAAAAGGAATTAGGTCATCAGCGAAAAACAAATGTGAAATTGCTACCTGGCTGTTACCAAAAGAGATCGGTTTCCACCGGCCTGCTTGCACTTCTACGTGTATGGCTTGTGAGACCCTTTCCATACATAAAACAAACACGTAGGGTGAGAGTGGGTCTCCCTGTCTAACACCTCTGTTTGGCTGGAATTCATCTCCTAATTTTCCGTTCCACATGACATGGGTGGTTCCTATTCTTAGAGAGTTATGGATAATGCTGGTCAGCATTTGGAGAATGTTTGCATCCTTCAATGTTTCGTCTATGAAGTCCCAGCTGACACAGTTGAAAGCCTTGGCCAGGTCAATCTTGATTGCTAACCAGCCTTGGGGGTCTTTAGTCGTCCGCATTGAGTGCACCGTCTCTTGCGCCGTTACTATGTTATCAATGATGCTCCTCCCTTGAATGAAGCTTGATTGGTTTGGTGAGATAATGGCCGGCATGATCTTTTTAATCCTGTTGGCCACGACCTTTGAAATTATCTTTGCTGAGACATTGATGAGGCTAATGGGTCTCATGTTTTGAAATCTCTCAGGTGGGGTAACCTTTGGTATAAGGACAATCATGGCCTTGTTGATGTTAGGATCTACTCTTCCAGTGGTGAATGTCTCCCTAACCATCCCACATACTACAGTTGCAATTATGGTCCAATTTGCTTGGTAAAAGCCTGCACTGTAGCCGTCTATTCCGCCTACTTTGGAAGGGTCCATCTCAAACACTGCCGTACGCACTTCTTCGTCCATCAGGGGTGAGGCAAGCATGTAGCTGAGCCTATGGGGGATGGTGGGAAATTTTCCTCTGATATGGTAAGGTGTAGATGTCATTGTTTTGCCCCCTGTGTAGAGTCTTTTGAAAAAAGTGGTGGCTTTCTGCCCTAGAACTTGAGGATCTGAGGTCCATTGGCCATTGTCGAGCTGTATCTCTTTTATTCTATCCTTCCCTTTTTTGCTTTTGTATCCTGCATGGAATTTTCTCGTGTTTCTGTCTCCTTGTACTAGCCACAATGATCTACTGCTTTGTGCACGTAGTCTTTCCTCCTGTGTTACTGTCTTTTCATAGTCTTTCCTAAGCTCCTTCTCAAGCTGTTGAAGGTTCCTGGTTGGGTGTGCTGCTAGTGCATGTTGCAGCCCTGCAAGCCTAGCCAAGGTTCTTCTTTTCCTCTGGTAAATGTCACCGAAAATATTAAATTTCCATTGCTCTAATCTGATCTTAAGGCTATCAAGTGCTTGAGGAAGGACTAGTGACTGGTCCCAGTTGGATTATAGCCACGGTTTCCACAAATCGTGTGCTTCCCAGGCTGCTAGGTACCTGAAGAACTTTTGTTGCATAACCGAGGATGTTAGACTGGAGAATTTGACTAATATTGGTGAGTGGTCAGAGCTCGCTCTTGGTAAATGCTGGACTTTTGTGTTTTGAAAGCTTACTTCCCCTTGATTATTCACCAAAGCCCGATCCAGTCTTTTGTGACATCTCCTTCTCTTCCATGTGAATCTTGAACTGAGGTAGCCAAGGTCTTGCATTTCTGCGTTGTCGATCCATTCTCTAAAGAGTTTACAGCCTCTGGATTTTGTGCCTCCAACTTTGTCAGCTTCTTCAACTATGGCATTGAAATCACCTAGGATGATCCATGATTCCTGTGTGTTGTTTGCAAGGCGATGAAGATTGTCCCACAGTGTACGCCTTGTTAGCCTTTGGGGGCTACCGTACACGGCGGTTATGTAGCAACAAGAGTTATCGGAGAAAAAGGCTTTACAGTGAATAAATTGCCAGTTATTTTCAATTATTTGAATATCCATAGAATCTCTCCATAGTAGCCAAATTCCCCCAGAGAAGCCAATAGCTTCTATTCTATGGGAGTTTTCGAAACCTAAATCTTTTATTATTTTATCTGCACCCTCCCCACTAATTTTTGGTTCGATGACAATTAATATTTGAAAATGATAAAGTTTCAGTAAATCTTTGATAACAGAGATAGTTTGTATGTTTGCATCACCTTGTGTATTCCACGATAAGATTGTAATATCCATTAAAGCATTTTGGGTGTTTAAAGGAGCTCACCTGCCGGCTTCCGGCAGTAGCTTGGTATCTGGTGTTGTTTCTGGAGCCTTGACAGTATCAGTGCACATGAGAGTTGGGACGCTCACCTCTGCTTGTATCATTTGTTCATTTTGGTGTGGCGTTCCCGATCCCGTTGACGGCGATTTGATTTTCAACCTTTGTTTTATGTAGAAAGCCTTTGATGGGTCTGGGGTTTCCGTTTTGAGGGGAGCTCCTCTTGATAGTCAGATATGTCAGAGACCATGGTTATTTCCATCTCCGTATTTGGGTTTGGTGGTTTTGGTGGTGGAGGATTTGGGTGAGGAAGGTTCACTATGGTGTGTTTGGAGGTGTCGAGCCCGGTTGAGGTGTTAAGTTTCACTGGGTTAGTTGTCTGGGAAGTGGTGTGGGTTGCAGGGGGGGTGTCTTGGCTTTGGGCTTCTTGTTGGGTTGTTTCAGTAGTAGGTTTCTTTTGGGTTTCTTCTTCTGTTGGGCTTACTTTTGATGATTTCTTGATCCAAGCTTTGTCTCTGCCTAACAACTCCGGTTTTCTCTTAGCAGGAACAGTGCTGGGCTGGCTGGTTTTGTTTCTAGATCCGGGTGGTTGGTGGGCTTTGTTCTTTGGACTAGGGTTTTCATTGATGGGGTTTTCTTTGTTAAAGGTGCTGCTTGGGATAAAGTTTTGTGCACTCGTTGGGGGCTCCTTGCTCCAGCTAAAAATTGGTCCTTTCTTTGTTCCTGATGTTGATGGATCACTTTGCTCAAGCCCATCGAGTACTGCAAAAGGGTTGTGCAACAAGCTTGGGTTATTGGGATAGTTATTACTGGGTTTATTGTACATACCTGGTGTCCCTTGTGTTGATGCATATCTTCTACCCCTCTTTAGCGCGTGGCTCCATTCTCCCACCGTTGATTTCTTTCTTGATTCTTGTGCTGTTGCTACTGCATCTAATCTATCCGTTGGGTTGGAAGTGGGCCCCGACGATCCTCCGTCTGAGACTGTTGATTCCTTCCTTGGGATTTCGTCGTTGGTGCCCGTTGCAGCTGGTGGTTCTGGCGTGCCACAATCCTCTTTGAGATGGCTGTATTTTCCGCAGCTGTAACAGATCTTCTGTAAATCTTCAAACTCTACGGTGTATTCCTTTCCATCAATTTTTGTCTTCCCTTTCAAAGTTTTGGTTAGATCTAGCTCTACTGCTAGTCTAGCGTACTGGTCTCTCTCCACCGACAGGGTGTTTCTATCTGCTTTAATGTATTTCCCTATTGGTTTTGCTATGCTTCGGAGGAGGTTCTCGTGAAAGTATTCCACAGGTAAGCCTGGGATGCAAATCCAAGTTAGTCCAACATCAATGTTCTCCTCTTTTATGTTGAATTGTTTCCTCCACGGAAGGACTAGGATATAGCAATCATCAAGGGACCAAGGTGCGTTTAGCAGGACAGTGTAGTAGTCCTCCTCTGTTGTGACTCTCATTAGATGATATCCGTCAATTGTGTCCACCAGCTTAAGTTCCCCCTTAATTTTCCGCAGCCCTTTGAGTCTCTTGTGGAGGCGATCACGACGGAATTCTTTCGCAAGTGGTTTAACTGCGATAGTATATGTCATTGCCACCACCATTTGTTTGCAAACCTGTTTGGAGAAATTGGTTGAAGGCACGCCATCTTCCTCACCATATGTAACATCGCTATCTTCAACTTTGACCGTGGTCATGTGGAAGTTGTTGATGCATTGATCTCCCTGGCCCTGAATTAGCCGATCTCTGAAACATGGTATGCCGTCAGCCGGAGTTGCTGTGGACCTAGTTGAATCTGTTATATTGATGTTGGACTGATTGATAGTGTTCTCCGACAATTGTTATTTGCTTTTCACTTTTTTGGCAGCTGGGTTATCCTTGTCTGGATCTAGTGTGCTGGAATCAGCCATGTCCGTGTCCATTTTGGACCAGAGGAGAGGATGATGAGATGAACAGTTTATGAGTTACAAAGCTTTTTTCTAGTGAGAGAACTATTCTAGCTGATGATGTGCCTATTTACAAACCACAAATCTTTGCGAATTTGCATTTGACCAACCGAAGTGATCGATCGTCATCTTAGGATATGGAGCACTCACATATATATTGTTGTTTGTGCAAGTCAAAACCGGCATGAAATGATTATGGGTTACTAATAATATTCCAACCCACCAAGCTTATTGGGCCGACCAAATCGTTTTGATTTCACAGGCATAAGATTTGATGTGAAATCATCCAATTCCATGATCAAGATAACACTTACCACCAATATTTGCAGGATCGTGATTCTACGCAGGATCAAAATGGGGTAGTAGGATCGGATCGTAAATAGGATCGGTAGGATCGAAAAAGTAGGATCGTAAATTTTTAAAAAAATTTATACATTATAAACAATTACTAACAATAATTTTTAGATTTTTTTTAAAGCTGTATAATGCATTCATTCTAATTTCTAACTAAAATACGGGCGATAATTGTAATTTTGTATTTAATCAATAATATGACAGACAAAAGAATAAGTAATGTTCCAGTTACAAATTACTAGTACTTTAATAAGTTGTGTATGATTATTTTAGAGTGATTGAAAATTATGATTAAGATTAAGAAGAGAAAATGGCGTGGACCAAATACAAAACGTAAACTAAAGAAAGGCTTATGTCATCAATTGAGTCATTGACCAATTGATCATTCTTTTTCTCCCTCAAGGTCACGAGTCTGTTAGCAGAAGAGTTCCGGCGAGAGAACAAAACAGAGCATATAAACTACGAGATCCTTTTCTCAATTCTATTAGAGTAATCCTCCTAAACAACTCTAAGGAACTCAATTTCTTCCACTTTATCACTCTTTTCATCTTCTTTTTAAAGTTTTTTTCATGAATTGGAGTAAACCAAGCCCATAAATTTTTTGGAGGCTGAATCGGCGGACTCGAACAATCCTACGCGATTCTACGATCCTGTACGATCCCGTACGATCCCGTACGATCCTGCTCCCGCAAAAAACGAGTTTAATCGATCCAGTATCGATTTAGTGACCTAGGATCATGCGATTCTACGATCCTAGATCGCGAGTTTGCAAACACTGCTTACCAGTATACATGCACTTACGCAACATTAGCAAAAAATCGTCTTAAAGCTGATTTGAATAAAACAGTACAATAGATCTTTCCTATTTTTCGCAACTCTCACAAACTCGTATAGGGATAAAAGAATTCTACATCGCTCGTGTTGAGATTGATTTATAAGTTTCTCGAGTCACTCTTACTCTTAGTCATCGACAATTGATTTTCGAATAAGAGTCCAAATTGTTTTGTCAACTCGTCCTACATTAACTTTCATATATATGATGAGAAAATATATACAATCTACCAGACATATGGGTGCGGGAACATCCTTACTCGTGTGTACGAGATATCTCGCGACCGGATTAGTGACTTTATTGATGGTGGACACTGTACCATATGAAAAAAAAATAATGTATATCAATTTATTGAGGTTGGATATTTATTTTCATTTACTTTTCAGTATTTTTCAAAGTAAACCCTCACTAGAAACTGAAATCAACCAAAAATAAATAAATAAATAAAAATTAACATACCTTTAATATAATAAACGTATGCAACCTAGTCACTTAGAAGAATTTGATTCAGGCCTTCATTTGGTCAAATTCATTATTAATCGGAGTTACGTGAATCCCAAAAAAGGATAAAAATAATTAAGAAATTAAAAGCAGAAGCAAAAACATGTTTGCATACACTTAGAGGAAGCAAGTCAATTTGGAATACAAAAAGTCCAAATTCAAACTGATTGTGAATCTTCGAACATGAAAGTCAGATGCGTAATCTTTTACGGTGTACAATAAATAACAGTCAATGTGAAAAAACATCAAATTCAATTCCATGTGTATAAGTTCTACGAAGAACGTACCTAAAGATAGTGTAGCAGAAATCAATGTAAAAAAGGGAGCGTATAATTTGATGCAATGTGATAATGTAGGATGTTCTTTGAACACATATGTTTTGACGTTTTGATTTCAAAAAAGAAAAGAAGAAAGAAATCACTTTGTTTGAGTGTTTTCAGTGTACATATATAAGATGAAATCTCATGAATAGAAAAAAACCAAAAACGTCCTTAATATGTAGTAGTACCGTAAGAGGTTCTTTTCATGATCCTCATGAACTCTTCAAAACTGACTTCTCCATCATCATCTCCATCAGCTACCCGAACCATCTCCTGGATTTCTCTCTCGGTGAAATCTTCGCCTAATTCGCGAGCGGCGAGCCGGATATCCGCCGTGGAAATCTTCCCATTCTTGTCCAGGTCAATGATTTGGAACGCTCTCCCGAGTTCCTCTTTGTTGTCCCTTTCTCCAATCTTGGCAGTCATCATGTGCAAGAATTCCTCAAAGTCTATGGCTCCACTCCCGTTTTTGTCTACTTCAGCAATCATTCTGATGATTTCCTCTTCCGTGGCTTCGAACCCAAGTGCCCTCATTGCGACATTTAGTTCCTTGGCATCAATCGTGCCGGAACGATCCGTATCAAACAAATCAAACGCCTCTTTTATTTCCTGTCTCCTTTGCTGTGTTATGCCATGGTGTTTTGATCCCTTAGGGTTATCTTTTCTGCTGGAAGGCCCGCCTCGGCTTGCCATTGAGATCTGTCTCTAGTCTAGAGGAGAAGATAGAAATAAATGTTAAAAAATGTTAGAGCAGTTCGGTCAGTTTGACTTACGTCTACAGGCAAGAACAAATATCTTATTGACTTGCAGAATTACTTCACAAGAAAGTATATAACCCTATATCTACTCATCGTATTTATAAATCCAAGGAGAGGTTAATCCTAAATGTAATAGAACCTTATGTCTACTCCTTGTATTTATAGATCCAAGGACAGGTTAATCCCAAATGTAATAGGGAACTAAAACCCAGTAGAATAGGGAAACTCGTAAACTTAAATAGATTTAGGAAACATGCCTAAAACCAATTCCCAAAAGGAATTTAAGGCATAATTTAATAAAATGAAATACAGATCAGGTCGAATATGCGTTGTTATTGTCCGCTTAGAACACTTCATTCTTAATGATGAAAAAAAGAGATCAAATTGCTGACCCGGGATGCATATACATGCATCTAGCCATGTTGAATTAGTGTATATAACTCATTACCAGCTATTTTTCTGAATGGATTGTCATAGATTAAGTGTAACTAATCTTCTCAACTTGATAGTCGTTTCAAAAGGTTGTTTACTTTTTCACAAAAAAGAACGACCAATCGGGTTGACTTTTATTTTTCCAACCATTGTTAGCTGTATGCAATAGCATTGACCGATTAAGATATGGAAATTTCGTGGGATACTTAATTAGCAACATGGGTCGAAGATCAGGATCTCTACGAATTTTAGAAGTACTTGATAGATTTATGGTTTGGAAGCCCTTCTTCATTGATTGATCATAAAAGTTCACAACCCTTTAGGCAAAAGACTTTTTTCATATTTATTGTTTTAATATTATTTTTTTTTTTTGGGTGGGGAATATTGAAGCCCATGGAGTTCCACCTCAAAACCAATTGGCAATGAGGGGAGTAGTCCATGTATTTTTATATTGATATTCAGTCTCTCCCAACACCAATGTGGGACTTGGATTCTCAATACTCCTCCGCAAGTCCAACGTATTTTTTGGGTTGGGTTTGGCCTATTTTTTTTCAGCTCAGACACCGCCTCACGTCTTAGTCCTATTATTTTATTGGGCTTTTTGGAATCCGAATATCGGCGAGCTGGCTCTGATACCATATAGAAGCCCATGAGATTCCACCTCAAAACCAATTGGCAATGAGGGGAGTAGTCTATGTACTTTTATATTAATTTTTAGTCTCTTGCAACACCAATGTGGGACTTGGATTCTTAATAGGGAAGACAACCCCAAATTTCGATCATGATCAGCCTATAAGAAAATAATGGTTAATAGAAGAATGATATATACTGACTGGCTGTCTATCAATAACACTTAGATTACAAATATTTTTCTTGGTTTCAAGGCGCTGTGTGCTAACTTGTTTAGATGTTGCAAGGATGACTTTTATTGAATGCAGTTGACTTTCTCAAAAATAATATAGACAATTCCGAATTTCAGTTTTTCATTATTGATAAGTGGTTAAGCACAATGTTTAAAATTTTATATTGATAGTAATCCAGCAATCCAAACTTATCAAGCAATATTCGGCTTCTATACGTTTTAATTAATGTAACTTGAGCAATTGTGGTTTTCAATCCAAACTTATAGAACTCATATATAAATTGACATTTTGTGGTTTTCAATCCAAATCAGTGCAGGAAGAACCCAGGATGAAGAGAGGTTATGAATGTTAGTAGAATGAATGTAGTTGTCAAAAATGTAACTTACGGTTCAAAGGAGCCGTAAGTTCTATCTCCAGAAAGAATTGTCACCTAGTTTTGCCAACAAGTATCGCATGTGAATATTGTGCTAAGAGAGACACCAGCCTTCATACAAGGGCAACGGAGCAAAATTCAGAAAGCAAGAATAAATCTTACTGTTGAGCAAGGAGTAATAGTTACAGTTGAGACTTTTACAACAAGGGCAATATTTGTTCAATCAAGTCACAACATGACAGAAAAAAAGTCCATAAAGTTCCTCCTTCCAGAATGGCAGGATTTGCACAAAGAAATTTTCAGATTTTCATTTAAGTGCTGCTAATGCACAACGAATGCCGAGACAACAAATTTTCTTGCATGTAATTTCAAGTTACAAAGTACCTGGTATTTTGCATTTATGCCTCGTGTGATTTACTAAACGGAAGCTGCTCAGCTTGAAGTGTTTCAGGTTATTTAAAGATTCCTAACATGCTAGGTTGTAATTATCACACGGTAGGAACATGCAGCACCGCAATCCTCTTACTCTGCTGCTGACATTACGGTCGTGGTTGGCAGGACAACAAGGATCAGTGTCTTTTTGATAGCATCTTATATGAAACTCTTGATCAGAGAATAGAAAAGGCTAATGTTATTAACAAAGTAAGCAATTTGAACAATATAAGCATAATTTGTGTATTTCATTTACCAAGAAAAAGTTATTCAACTAATGGAAATGAATACAAAATTAATCCTACCAAACAGGTGCGCTTTCGAGATGGATGAATATGAACCCAGCAGACCTGAAAAGTTGAACAAATGAAATAGCTAGAGATACAAGTAACAGAAATTAATTCAATTCCAAATTACCTTGACATCATTCTGGTGGACATGGCATACAAAAGAAATAAAGCACAGGTACATCTGCCTGGTTCAGCTTTAAGGAAATCCTACAAAGCCGAAGAATGAAGAAACTAGATCTTCAATGCAAGTACGATGCTTCTCCCACTCCGCTCCATTGTCTTCCAAAGCTCTGTCCATAAAGCTCTCATAGCCATCACAGAGAAGAGAGAAATTAATGTTCGGTGGTCAAATATAAAACGGTATCATATCATAATTAACAAGATCTGGTCCAATTGCATTGCAGTACTATAAAAATCAGCACCAGTGTTCACTTGCCTGCAGTGATGAATGGATGACTCAATGCTTGTGACACTGTAATTCTTTTATCAGGGTCCAAGATGAAAATCTTTTCAAGAAGATCTTTAAAATTGGCTAACATCTTTCGATCATCACCCGGAGAGCCCTCTATCAGAGTTCCGAAACCTTTTGGCTTAACATTTATAATCGCTTTCCTGATCAAAGCCTGCTTTGTCACAGGGTCTTCCTCTACGGCTAGATAATTCAGATTCTCATCAAAATATTGGTCCTTAAATTTACCCTTTTGAACCATCTTCTTTGGAAATAAACCTTTAAGTTCCATCTGAAGTCGAAGCATATCGCTATTTGTAGCACCAGGAAAGAGAACTTTCCCGGTAAAAATCTCAAACAAGCAGCAACCAACCGACCACACATCCAAGGGATGATCATAAGCCAATCCTATAATTATTTCTGGGGCGCGATAGAAACGGCTCACTAGATATGGGGCAGGTTCATTTTTTCCAACAAACATTGCGCTGCCAAAGTCGGAAAGCTTCAATACATTGTTTGCTTCATTCACCAGCATGTTATCAGGCTTAATGTCACAGTGAAGCACACCGCAGTTCTTTATATGCTTCAATGCTAGGAAGAGCTGTCTCGCATAAGCCCTTACAGCTGTTAATTTAAGTCCAATATTGCGACCATACTTCTTTAAAAGCTCGCGAAGATCCATATGAAGAGATTCAAAAACTAAACAAAGATGATTCCGATAATTAAAGCTGGAAAGAAGACGAACACAATGGCATTGATTCTCAGGGTCAGCAGCTGCCAATTTATTCAATATAGCCAGCTCTCCCATACCAGCTTTATACATTATCTCATTATTTCGGATGATTTTGATAGCTACTTCTTCAGGTTCACCTAATTTGGCGTTGAGATCCTTCGCACGAACTACAGTAGAAAACACTCCTTTCCCATGCGCAGCAATGATCTCAAAGCGACCATCAAGTATTTCTCCAAAACGATATCTATAATACCCTTCGGAATCATCCCAATTGTCTTGCTGGCCACTCCCTTCGATCGCGAGACCATCTCCCTCACCCTTTCCACGGACACCAGCTGGAGATTCTCCAAACATATCATCACAGAACATATCTACTGATGGTTTCTTAAAAGCAGAAATTCCATTTGGTGATGGCATGTCAGCTACATCAGTAGCTTTAGAACCAACAATCAAGGGACTCAGTTCTACTTCCTCCTTTACTTTGTGTTCAGGTTGAGATTGCTGCTGCAAATTCTGAGTTTTTTGGTTTTGGAGAGCAGCTTGCATCCTCCTCCTCCTACTTTCCTCCATTATTTTCTCAAAGCCATTCTCCTCTTCTTCCAGTTCTTTCAACTGCAATAACACTCTCTTTTGATACTCTTCCTCTTCCCTTTTAGCCTTCTCCTTTTCTTCTTCAGCTTCCCTCTTAGACTTCTCACCCTCTTTGTCAGACTCAATGGCCTTAGAACTGTCAACCTTATCAGCCTTATCATCAATTTCTCCATGCCTATCTTTGTTTCTATCAATTGCATCATGTCTTCTACCCTTGTAATCATCTCGCCGATCATCATTATGTTTAGAATGGCTGAAATCCTCTTCAACTCTATTCCTATGTCTATCTCTGCTGCTCCTTTCATCATGCTCCTTATTCTTTTCCCTGTCCCTTTTTCTATTCAAATCCTGGCTTCCTTCTATGTTTCTGTTACCAGTTTCTCGACTGTGATGCCGATCTGATCGACTAGAGGAATGCTTCCTTTCGTGATCACTTGGCAAATCTTTGGAACCATGTCTATGGTGGTGGTTCCTGCTATCATCTGAATCATTAGCCCTATGCTTTCTCTTTGAGCTATAACCTTCATCATGTCGTTTAGAAGTATATGGCAATGAACCCTCTCTGTAAACACTCTGTGACCGCGACCTTCCCCTAGACCGTTCCGGTGAATTCAGACGGCTACCACTTCTGGCTTGGCCGCGTTCTGTTTCAACAATTTCTCCTTCCTCCACAGCAACTTCACCACTTGCAGTGGCAGGAGGTCGACCGGAGGAGCCTGAATCGGCCAAATCGCTATTCCTTTTCTCTTCGAATTCTACGGCACGTTCAGACGCATCCTCGACGATTGGTTCTTCCTTATGGCTGCGTTTATGATGTCGGTCTTCATGGCGGTGATGCTTGTGATGCCGGTGGTGGTGGTGGCCGTTCTTATGGCGTTTCGAAGGGTTTTCGTCGTCGTTTTTGGCTTCGTCAGACGGGGAATTGTGGCGCTTCCGACGAATAATTTCAGTTGATTCGCTAGCCATGAGAATTCAATTGAATGAATTTCCGTTTGAAATTGAAGACAAACGCACCGTCTTATACAAACTCTAAACCAATCAGATCAAAAATTGGGTCAAATTCAGTTATGCCGCCTCGGACTCGGATGGTCGCAATTTATAAAGAGGGAGGAAGAGATTCTATTGATCCAAATTGCATTGGATTCAAGTAAAGTTACTAATTTACCCAGCACCGACCAAAAACATAATCGGACCCTCGATCCCACTGGGAATTGGAGAAATGCGATCATATACATATAGTAGTACGATACTAAGGTAACTCGGATACGGGGGTGTCGTATCGGGTAAAGGGATATGGGTATCGGACTCGCTAATATTTTAGAATCTTGGACATTCTAAGCTAAAATGTCACACCCGACAACCATACTCATACCAGTTCACGACACGGGTATTCTCTCCAAATTGAAGAGTCCGGATAACATAGGTACAATACAATGAATGAGCATTAAAAATTTGCCCTGAAGTGTTTGGAGCAAAACGGAGACAGGAAATAGAAAAGACGCCGCCGGCTCGATCATTCTAACACAAACTTCTGCAGATTAGTAATCACGTTTACTTCATCGTTTTGATGTTTATATTAAGAATCTCTACGAAGTCAAGTGGTCTAAAAGGCTCAAGTTTACTAGCTAACTGGTTTGTCTTTCTGTGACATCGTTGTTCCCGAGTTCAGATAACTGAATTTCATCATTTGTGGAAATGTTGCCCTGCACAGACTCGCTAACTTGGTCTCCTTGTGCAGATTCTTGATTGTGAATATGTAGATCCAAAATTTTTCCGCTGAATTGAACTCTGGTTTGCTCCTTCCCTCACTGCTAGGATTGCCCCTGAGAAATGGCTACCCAGTGGAGATCCTACTGGAAATGCCTGGATTACACATCATAAGATAAGGAGGTATGAAATTTAAAGCAACTGCAAGAATTCTTTTCAGTTATTAAAGATACTAGTTATGAAACTGGCCGTTTAAATTTTTGGCGTAGTCGAATCGTCTTCATGTTTCAGAATGACTGGCCTGGTTTTTTCTGATTTGACTTGTATCTAATTTTTTACTGTCATAAAGTTTCTGTCTAATTCATTTTCTACCTAAACTCAAAGAGGTGAAGGAAGAGAGAACTTACAAAGGCGAAACCATCAGTCTGATATGTAGGTCCAATAGTTTTATACTCAGAGCCATACGCAGCAAGAAACAGGTTCAGGTAAGGGACTTCATCAACTATAGCATCAATTCCTCCATTTTCACTCCCTCGAACCATAGCATCATGATATTCCTCAACACTTGCATATTCCCTGATTTTTGACTCATTGAAATGCAGATGGTTTATTAATAAATCCCTTATAAAGCTACCCTTTTGAATGCCAATGTAACCATTACTTGAGAACCTGTAGGTTAATTGATGTACTGTAATTATTGAAGATAAAATTGCAGTGTAGCTTTGCATTAGGATGAAAGCCATTAGTAACCACACTACGATCACAAACCTTGACCATTTGTTTGTGACCAAGTCTCCTGTCAATAAGCAAAAGAATATTTTGCATTACTTGAATCAACTATCTTAAGTAGCAGCAACTAATTAGCAGTATAGAATAGATAAATGATTCTCCTAAGTTACAACATTTTGGAAGGTACGCAACTTCAATTCTAACAAGCAGCATTGGAGATGAGAACAACTTACTTTCATTAAAAGCTAGAGCTGTGATAGGCAAGGACAAGCCAAGTTTCTGTTTCTTTTGTGCAACAGAATCCGAATTGCAGTTTACCCTATGCTCCAGTATTTGAAGGACTACGCCGATACATATGCAGGTACCAAATATTAATAGCCAAAGATCCCACTTAAAAGGCTTAACAAAGCTCCATATGTCTCTCTTGTTCCTGTTCCCGACCACCATAATGCTTCCTGGTTCAGAATATGGAAGAGTGAAATCCACATAGTTTGCTCGATCAGCCAAAAGTGTGATGTCCCCAATAACAAGATCATAGGTCTATTTCAAAAGTAAAAGCATAGGATAACACCCATTACATTGATGCAACATAAATCATATGATTTGATTAATTTCTATAACAAAATCAAAGGTGAAAAAGGGAAAAGAGAAAGCTAACCTCATTCTGGAGCGTATGAAGAAGATCACTGTATGTTCCACTACTGAGCTCGTTTTCATTTGTAAAGGGTAAAGTTCATAATCCATATGGAAAGGTAGCTGCAAAACTACCGAAATAAATATGTCAGTTGAATAACCTGTAACTTGCGTCTTGTTTGTCTGAGGATCTTGTAGAACATCTATGAATTGCTTAAATCTATCGTTCTTAAGAACTCCTACTCTAAGTATCCCGGTTGGAGAAATTGCCTATCCTTTTGGTTTCTGTACTGCATCTCCAGGCCACACGATGCCTTTCAACACGTCTGTTGAGGTCGAATATTGTCTACCTTTTGAAGATAATCTTCGCATGATGCTTCCATCAGAAGTCCAGTAACCAAATGCCTATACTATCCGTGATGATCCAGGCATACCCTTCTCTAATAACTCCAGACTGTTTGGCTAGAAGAAACAACCTAGATCCAAGGTTAGTGTTCATATGCACAATGATGAGCCTATTCTGCACAACTATCAGCTTTTTTTAATATTATGACAATTTCACGGTCTTCAGATGATGTTGAGATGGGAAACATGTATGCTAGCTGAATCTGAACCTCTAGGAATGCATTGGCTACCTTGCCAAGAAATTGGCTACCATATTCACTATCTTCATATAGAACGACAGCTTCATGCCATTCAAATCCTTTGCAGAGAGAAGCAAGAGCTCTTGCTTGGTTTGAGTCATCTGGAGTCGTCCGGATGAAGTAAGGGCTTTGCTTATATGGAATATGTTGGCTTCTGGCAGTAAGAGATATAACAGGAACCTGAGCTTTTTCCTCCAAGTTCTGCTACAAAACTGTACTCAGTGAACATTTGTCCGCCTAAGATGCTATGCACTTCTTCATTCTTAATCAGTTCAATTGCTGCATTTCAATCAAAGAAATAATGTTGAACACATGTGATCCAATTTGTCCAAAATTATTTGACTGCTACCTGTTTTACGCTTCCTGAATTTCACTAGAAAGTATGATAAAATGGAAAAAAGAAAGAAAAAGAGGACTTTTTGTATTAATGTTCACTAGCAAAAGACGCAAAGATAACCTGCAGATGCCACATCAATGTTATCCTGAGTATCCCTCCTGCGGGGAACTACTCTTGTCTGATAATCCGGATGCGCTTCATAAAAATCCAAGATTGACATTGACATAGATAAATCCACCATGGCATCCATAGGGGATGTGGAATCCAGAATCAAACCGAAGTGAACAGGGGAATAAGATGGTGCTGAAGTTTCATTACTTCCATCTCCTCCTACAGCAGCTGTCACATCCCACAAAAGGAATAGTACCAACAAGTAAGTCAAGCAAAGGAAGCTTTTGTTTGAAAGCATCCTGAAACTTTTCTGTACTAAAGTTGCTAATTAGAATCTAACAAAAAGTACTTTTACTTCTGGTAAGGTAATAATGAGAAGAGTGCGCAAGGAAATAACCATAGGACTGAACAAATTATACATCGTTTTCAACTCTGATGAGTTGACCTGCAAAAGTTTGATAGTTTCAAATTTACATACTCCTAGTTGACAGATTGATAGTTTCAAAATAAATAAAGCATCTGGCCAGCTTGAAAGTTCGTGGAACTTACATGGAATTAGGTAAGGAACTCACATTGTTTGGAAATTGCTTCTCGTCAGACCTCAGCAGATGTAACAATGGAAGTTTTAGGAAATTGCTACTGATATATGTCATCAGTTGCTTGAGTTAAAAAAATAAATCTGACAACACACACGCAGACAAAATTCTCTCAAGACATCAAAATTGCGACGCCAGTTCTTGAAATAGTATGCCTAACCTAAAGAAAGAATCATTTGAATACTCAAAATATGAACCATCTCCCCAGTAAAATCGAAAGTTCACTTTTTGTATCCATCCTGGCAAATGTTATCAATGGTATGCATGAATGTGTCAGTTGAAGTGTTGAGTAGAAAGTGAAGGGTAGAAATTGTTATTACCATGAGATTGGAAATTAAGTGTGGAAGTAATTCAGTCTATAATTATAGCCAATATATTGTGCGTGTCACCTTGTCTCAACTTAAATGGGGATCCAGATGCCTAAATTGCCATTTCTTGAAAGAGGAATTTTAAAGGAAAAGTTTCATAGCTATAGTTGTGTTATCTAATTTTCAACTTTGTGATAATGAAAAAAAAAATTAAAAAAAAAAAATTTGACGAAAGAAATTAATAACACCTCAAAAAGGTTGAGGCATAGGTTTTGACCCTAAATTTCGTGTAATCTTTTGAGTTTTAACCCTAAACTTCTGATGGCATTTCAGAGTGAAGCAAGATTTCTCTAACAATTCTTATTTTTAAGCATCATCTTACGGAACGACTAGACTGTAAGGAAAACAACTAAAGTTCACAAATTACAGAGCACAAGAACAAGATTCATCATCATAATACCGCAATACTGCTTGTTGTTTCTTTGGTTAACGCGATATTGCTTTTCCAACTGTGTAGCTAAACAAGAACTACTAAGCTCATAATCTATTTCCTGAGACAAATTAATCACTGATACAGTTGCCTTCCACTCCCGTGCACCCAAAAAAATGGCCACTGAAATCAGCATCAATCGAGCAAAACATGAACCATTATGGACAGAGCAGACCTCGCATATAGGTTCTCCAGAATCACGTGTAGAATATCATGACCTAACCAAAATTGCTATGGACTCCCATTCCAAACCACAGAGCACATCCTGCACGTTAACACGTACCAATCAAAGACAGCCGGAACGTGTATATTATCCCAAGTTTAACTGACTTTCATATCAACTCAAATAAAGGAAGCAAATGAAGAAGAAATACCAACCGTAGGGTTTTGTCTATCAATGTCGAAACTGTTGATGGCACAGGGTTCAGCCAAAAGTTCCATTGGTGCTTCATCTACCCAATATAACACAAACAAACAAAAAGTAAAAGATCAAAGATCACACACTCAGTAACCGAAACAAGCACCCACCATGACCACAAAATGGTGCTATGTCAATATGGAACAGAAACTTATGCAGGCATCTGTTTGTTCTGTACAAAATTAGAAAAAAGAAAATTAGATAAGGAAAATTACTCTGCTCAACCACGGCTAGAATACCATCTTCTGAGCAAATCATTGCAGGAAGAACCCGGGATGAAGAGAGGTTATGAATGTTAGAAGAATGACTATAGTTGTCGAATTGAACCTCCCAAACTTCACTTTCACAGGGAGTATAAGCAGAATTAGCAGCAGTTCCAGCCCCAGAAAGAATTATCGGCTGGTTTTGCCAACGAATATCCCATGCAAATACCATGCCCAGAGAGCCTCCAGCCTTTGGCAAAGGGAAAAGAAAATTTTTCAAAAAGCAAGAATATTAGAAACAGTTCAGGCTGTAACCTGTGCAACATATACGCAAATAAGTCACAATATGACAATAAAAAGATTGTGGATTCTCTTCAAGAATGGCGGGACTGCTTGTATCCAACAGTACCAAGAGAAACAATTTTCTTGCATAAACAAATTTCAAGCAAAAAAGTACCTAACGTTTTGCATTTCTGCCTCATAAGACTATAACAGCAAATGAGCCATCTAGAGTGATGACAACAATTTTTACATCCCTTGCATATTCCTATTTTCCTACCATGTTAGTGTTCCAAATATCACACAATGGAAACATGCATCACAGTTGTCTTATGAACCTGACACAGAAATTAGGATTGGTTGGCAGGTCATCGGTGATCATAGTCTTCTTAATAGCATCTTATATACAGTTCTACTAATAACTTTTGATACAATAACATATTTGAAGTGGTCGATAGAGTTGATCAGAGGATAGGTAAGGTACAAGTCATCAATAAATTAAGCATTTTTCAGGCCAATCTAAGCATTATTGATGTATTTCAATAGCCAATAAAAGATGATTCAACTAACAGAAATGGATACAAAATGAATCCTACCAAACAGGTGTGCTTTCGAGATGAGTGAATATCAATTGAGTGTATAATGCGAGAAGTAGACCCGGCAGACCTGAAAATTGAGCAAATGAAATTGGTAAAAGATAAAGAGTAACATAATTCACTTCTAGACATTAAAAAAAATAGAAAAACTGAAGGGAAATCTGCACAGTTCAGCTATATGAAATCCTACAGAGCCATAGAACAACAATGAAACCAGAATATCACAGCCAAAAATGGAAAGCACGAATTGAATGAGGTAAAGCCGTAAAGGTTATCCATTGAACCAAAGTCAAGCCACTTCAAGCAGCAAACTTTTAGCTAAATCTGTAAACTACAACAGTAGAGATAGACTAGCACCAACAAAATATTACCACAAAGTGGAGTGTGATGGCAGGAAGGTTAAGACTTTCATCTTTCTTTCTACAATGGATGGATAAAGCCACAGTATTTTGGATAGTATTGCTACTAAATGCTCTAAGTTAGTTGAATTTTCACTAATTTTTTCAGTACGGAGGCTCTGAAAAGATGTGCATTTCCAAGAATTCTAAATTGTAATGGTAAAGCCTAGCTACATCATGATATCTCAACAAATATTGCAGAAAAAAATCAGTTATATAACAACATGACAATTTGGGGAAGGACTAAAATCTACTAGCTTCATAACTGAAACATTCATCTATTTCACAAGCGAAGCCGAAATGATTGAATTCTTTGATTATTCATGAAACTCCAACTTACCAATTGCCTTTGTACTGAGATACCGGTCCACCAGGCCGCCTCTGATCCCACCATTGTAGAGAAAACCCCAACCCTCCAGTCACAAACTCCACAGGGGACGCCCACTTAACAGCGCTGTAAGAAACCAATCCATTACTATCAAAAACTCTTTGATAACTCCCATTACTCCCATTTCCCAAACCTACAAAATTGATCCTCCCATCTTCCCCAACACTCACAACAGAGTCAGACCCATTTTCGCCCAAATCAATCCCCGAGATAGTCCCGCGATGGAACCCTTTCCCAGACACCGAAAACCCAAAATCCAAGGACCCATTAAGCGAATCGGCAGTCAAAACCAGCAGCGACCCACTCAGAGTTGAAGCAGCAATAATCGGCTTCTGTGATTGAGGGGTTAAGAAAGTCTTAACAGAGGTAACTCTGGACGTGGTTTGGTACGACGATTGAAGAGATAGTTCCGGGGGAGGTGGAGTTGACTCTGAATGCGGGTTTGAATTTGGGGGGGAAGGGGTGTAAGTCAGTGTCTGGAGGGAAGAACTGGAGGTGTCGGAATCGAAGGTGGCAAGGAGAATGCGGCGGTGGAAGGCGGAGAGCTGGGGAAGCCACCGGAGGGCGTCGATGTAGCAGTCTTGAGGAAGTCTGTAAACTTGAAAGGGATTTGAATTGGGTTCGGAGTGGGGAAAAGCCACCAGAGCCATTGTTGGGGAGAGATTGTCAGGGTTTTAGCTGTGGGTTTATGATTGATTTTCTCTATGAACAAAACAAACCATCATCTATCACTCCTTACCAAAGAGGGGAAAAGAGGACTTTCTTTCTTGTTCATTGGCGTTAAGTGATTCTTTTTTTAAAAGAAAATTTAAAAAATTTATAGCTTTAATTTTTCAAAACAAGGCAAATTAATCATTGACTGAACTAACAAAATTGTTTTTAAATTTTTTTAAAAATGTAACAAAATGTATATGAAGCCGCCCGATTGATTGGGTTAAAATCAATTCTGATGGTACTTTTGATTGCAATTCGAGAATGACGAGTGTTGGTAGTTTAGTTCAAAGCCATTGTGGTCAGTGGATTCCTAGATTCGTAGATTCATGATAAATATTGGCTTTTGTACTATTACTGGAGCAGGGGTCTCTTACATCTTGTTTGGGAGCGTGGTGAACGAAGAGTAAAGGTAGAGGTGAATAGTCAGTGTGTTTTGCAGATGGTGATGAATGATCATGATATAACTGAATCCATGATAGTTTAGTTCGTGCAATCAGAGAATTATTACTGCGGCCATGGTCGGTAGAAGTGATACATATTTGACGCAAACCAAATTGTGTAGCAGACTATTTGGTGGCGTTAGCTGCTTAGGGTTCTGGTGGTTTGACGATCTTACAAACGCCTCCGGTAAGAATTTATTACAGCGGCCATGATCCGTAGAAGTGACACATATTTTGCGCAAAGCAAATTGTGTAACAGATTATTTGGCGGCGTTAGTCGCTTAGGGTTCCGGTAGTTTGACAATTTTATAGACGCCTCCGGTAAGAACTTGATTATAGTTAGACCATGATGTTATCGAGTCTCGTATCCTAGATTTGTGTATTGCTACAATCTCTGGCATATTGCCTCCTTCATAGTAAAAAAAAAAATGTGTATGATATCTTTTATGGGAGGGAAAAAAAAAGTTGGATCGTCCAACACTTCTATACTTATTATGTCTAACACTTTTCAAAAACTCAATGTGTCGACACCATACTCTGATACGCACAATTTAAATGACAAAATTAGATATCTAGATAGCCACTCAATTTTGAGGCAAAATTTTTGGGAATGTTCAAAAGTTTTAATTGAAATTCACAAGACGTGTTTACTCTCTTATGAATTTTATCGTCCTTGTAACTGTTGTATTATTCCTTGTAGGTTTTGTGGTAGAATAGTTAAATTGGTACGTATGGAATTAAAGTGTTAAGAATTTTTATTTTTTTTAACTAAAAAAAAAAAGTGGATAATGCTCAAATTCAAAGAATACTTACATGGTGGTTCAATTTGTGAAAATGATTCGAAGGGTTGTTCATTTGTTCTTCTCAACTTCTCATTATTATTCATTATCATAACAACGCAATAATGTTGGTTTTGCTAGCTTGAATTTGAAGTTCGGGATTGAATGATAGCCATTCATTTCCATTCTACTATACCACAAGAATATGATAACGAAATTGCAAGCTACTTTTCACTGTTGTTTTTTTAAGAACAAAATGTTGGTACTAGATAATGCTATACTTTGTGGTGGAAATGGCATTTCTCATCTCTTCTTGCTCGAGAAAAGAAGCACAAGAACTTGCTCCATAGTCGGATTTGCAAAAAAGAACAACAATTTCTCTGAAAATTCAAAAGCTCAACAACTCAAAATATCACGCACACTTGTCGCGCAATCTGCAATTGGAGTTTTCGCATTAGGCTTCGTGGATTCCGGGTTAGTATTTTGCTTCCTTTTTTTTTTTCAGTCATCTTTCTCATTTCTGAAACTCAAAGCTAATCAAAACATCAATTAACACACAAAAAAAAAAAAAATGATGCATGATATGATTCAGGTATAGTGGAGATTGGTCAAGAATTGGAGTGATATCAAAAGAGGCTGAAGATTTTCTTAAATTGGCTGCTTTTTTTGTTGTGCCTTTCTGCTTCTTCCTTGTACTTTGGCTTTTTAATAAGCAATCAGAAGAAGAATGATTGATTGATCGATTGATTAATCAGCATTGGATTTTTATTATTATTATTGGGTCTTCCTCGAAAAAATCAATGATTTTGAGAAATTTGTAAATGTTTTTCTTAATAGCCACACATGTCGCCCAAATTCAATTAGCATCGGTTTTATATTTCTTGTTGCTAAGCTTAGCTAGTGTAATAATCATCATCAAATATTATGGTCGGGAATACATGCGCTTGTTATGACCGTCGAGTTTTAACTATTGTTCAAAAATAGTTGAAGATATTCGAATATTTGAATATATATATAATTACTTTCTTTAATGAATTTGAATTTTGATGGATTTTCTGCACCCAGTCTCCCTTTCTTACTTTTTTTTTTTTTTGAGCTTTACCATCATACCATTCTCTGTCCCTTTCTTAGGAGTAGTGATTCAATGACAAATACGTGCTTATCATTGAAGAGCATCCAACTTAACTTGTCCATAGCACTTTGAGCGGTTTATTTGTTTTCAAATTGTACAAAACCATAGCCCATGGACTGGCCATTAGAGTCCGTAGCTATCATGCATGAAAAGATGTTATCATGCTATCATGCAAGGCTTTATTGTCAATTGCCTTGTCCAAATTCTTGAACTTTTTTGAGCAAACCCTTTCTGCACGCTTTTAGGGGGAAAGGGAATTAGAAACAACTAAAATCAGAGGGTTATTTTAGTTCCAATAATTTGACCTTTGCATTCATTATTCGTAGCAGTTGCCTAAATGATCCACCATTATTATCATCATAAAAGAAAGATGTTTAAATTCATAATTTAAACTATCACTATCATGTGAACAATTAAATAAAAAAATCCCAAAAAACATGAAAGATCGAGGATGCAAGAGGATATACAATTGACCTCATATAAGGGTAATTTTGGTAAAAGGATAAAAATTTGCCCTGGATGCTAAAAGAGTTGATCTAACAAAATGACTGGTCATATTTGAAATAAGAGTGACTAACTCTAACCGTCTATTTTTTAAATAAAATTTTAACTGTTATATCGTGCTCGTTAAGTGCACAAAAGGAGAAACATTTTTAATATTCTCTATGTTCTAAAAAAAAAATCATATCCGGTTTATGAGATTTATGTGGAAAGTTTCAAAAATTAGTGTGAATTTTTTTCTTTGGTTGGACAAAAAGTATTGTTTTGTTGGACATAAAAAAGTTTGTTCTTTCTTCTCTCTCTTTATTCAAGCCAAAAAAACAAAAGAAAACTGAAAGATCATCAAAAAAAAAAAAAAAAAACTCCAAAATCATCTAGTAAGACCAATTAAATTATATACTACAAACCTGTCAAATAACATATTATTAAACTATCCAAATAATACATAGAATTATAAAATATATAATATGCACCAACACCGTGCAAATAAAGTAACAACACCATTTGAATCATTTTTTCCGTGTATGTGGTTATGTGTTTTTTTATTAAAAATTTAAAAAAGTATATTGAAAATATAAAAATATATATTGGGATGTCACATTTATTATTTAATAATTCTGAAAAAAAATAAAAAGAAAAACTCCGAGATAGTGAGACTATCAAGACTGAACCAGAGAGGGGTGAGATAGTACCATAAAAACTAAATTTGTTTGACCATTAAAATCTATAATAACTAGACCATCCAAAATAACACGTAATTAAAGTCTAATAAATTCGGATTAAGAAATACAACCATTTGAAAATTTTCATATGTAAATCTAATTTGTTGATTTGATATTTAGTAGGATTTGCCCGTTAAGTCAAACTAGAGTAGTTAGGGGCAAAGTTTAGCTCGCTGAAGCAGGTGAGGCAAAAAATTATACCCTGCCTCAATTCAATAGGTTAATTTTCTATTTAAGGGTGTTCCACTAAATTATCTGCTCTGCCTATTTAGGATGTACTCCCTCCGATTCTTATTATAAAGGATTTTGATTTCTCCCTAAGTTTCGCCTAGGATATCTTTTTAATTGGAATAAAAACCTTAAAAATATATTTTCACATTTAAGGTTTTCATTTCAATTAAAAAGATATCATAAGCGAAACCTAGAACGAAATCAAAATGTCTTAATAAGAACCGGAGGGAGTAGGTGTCTAATAAAATTCTAAATGTATCTTTAATTTAACTAATTACCAACCACCTAAACATTATTAAAAATCTAGGGACTAACAGAATAAAACAAGGTTTACTTTTTCTAATGATTTAAGATGGGATATTTTGAACTTGGGTCAATAAAGGAATAGTCATAAGTTGGGTGGCACTTTTCATCAGAAAAGCAAATTTAAATTTTTGTTTAAAATTTGAACCTCAAAGTGAATTGCATTTTTACTAATCTAAAATTCAAATTCCCTAAAAAAAATAACAAAGTTTACCTTGATTTTTTGTGTGAAGCCTTATTCTTTTGACCTCTCTGCTTGACCACAAATAGGAGGAAGGAGGCCTCGTTCTAGTATTACAAAGTGATAGCTTTAGCTCTATGATATTGTTAATAAAAAAATATCTATATTAAAAAAAATCTAATTTTAATAGTAGTATTTGTAATATATACGTAATAGAGCAACAAGCTATAATCACAATTATATACAGAGTAAGACCTTGTAAGGGTATCAAGATAAAATAAGTTAGTAAAACCTTGTAAGACCTTTATGTAGAAAATGGTAACTGAGTGGTTGGTTTGATTTAATTAGATAATTAAGGGGCTCGATAAACAAAAGAAATTTACAAGGAAACAGTCACCGATCTTCTGTCCACTCACCCGCCAACACCAAGCCCAAACACCCTCAAAGAATTATATATATCTATTCGTTTGAAATGTAATTGATCCTTATTTGTAGTAAAACATATGTTTTTTTTTAAAAAAAAAAAATTATATAACTTCTAATTAAAAGAGACTTACACGTGGCAAAAAGACTTCTGAAATCTGAAATATGGTGCATTGGAGCCAAAACAGATGCATACTTAGTTGCTACATAAGTTTCATGTCTTCTGCTTTAATAGGGTAAAAGGGATTAGTAAAGAAGGAGAATAGTGATTTAGCTAACTTTTGGACTCTTAACTTACATGCAATGAGTCAATTGTAAAGATTGTTAGTCTTAGCCTTGAGATAGTTTAATTTGTATTGTAAGTGCACCAATAGCGTAGAAATGATTGAATATAGTGGGAATTTAAAACTGGAAACAATGAGTTTGTATGAAATAAAAGAAGGATTTTCAGATTTGATTGGCCATTTTTGGGGTTTCGAATCTTCATAGTTTTGCAACTAATTCTGGCCAAATTTTGATCACACTTGTTTACCATACTCCAAGGTTAATCATCCATTCAATAGTTTGTTAATTGTTCCTAAGGATTTTCAATGCTCCTAGTTGAAACAAGATAAGTTTGGTTGTCATGTTTCTGAAAATGCAACAGAAAACAGATTTGAACCCCTCTTTTGTGAGCTCTTTTTCTCTTAGATTTGGAACTCTTTTCGGGGATTTCTTTTTATGATAATATTCTCCATTCAGTGTAGTTTCACCAGGTTTTTACGGATTGCAAAATGGATTTGTAGATTGTCCGAAAACAGGATTTGAACATGATCACCATTTTCTGAAATCTGTTCCGTGCTGCTGCTGTTGGAGACTCTGTTTCTCCTCTTAACTGAACTGTTTTATGAAAATTCTTTTTATGGATGTTTTCTATGTTTATTGGAGTTTATTACGGACCTTATGGATTGTAAAATGGAGCTACGGATTGCCCGAAAAGTGGATTCGAACTTAACTAAATGAATCTGGAAATTCTGCAGAAGCATTAGCTTTAAGTACTGATTTGGAGAACATCTTTTTCCTTGATTTTAAACTGCTTTCCTTGATTCCTTCTCATCAAATCTTTCCTTGATAAACTTAGTTTATAATGGTTTTAACGTGATGCCTTAAACAACGGGTAGGTTTAAAATTGAGGCGTCCGCTACGTCAGTTGGTATTCAGAGCCGACGTTCGTCCTGGAAGGTCGAGCTTTAGAGCTTTGTGTTCATCAACGGTGAGACGGATCGGTGTCCTCGGTAAAATTTCTTTTGCGACTGATTTGGGTTTTCATTGGTTTGGTTTTGTTTTGTTTGGATCCAATTGATCTATTGTAAGATATTAAGGCTCTGCATTTGTGGTTGTATTGTTGGGATTAATTTTATGAATTTTTGTTGTGGTTCAGCTGAGTAGAGTAATCAAGTTCATGTAATTACTTTTATTTGGGGATTCTTTATTTTGTTCGGACGGTTGAATATACGGCTAGTGGGATTACTTTTTATTGGTGTTATTAGCAAGTGGAAAGGGTATAAACTGATAAGTATAATATTTGGTTGATTGGGGTTTAGGTTTAGTTAGGTCTGTGATTTGGATGGCCATCATGTCTCCTCCAACTTGGATAAATGAACCCGGTTATCATGAAAATGATGAAGTTGTTGCTGAATTTTTTTCCCGAGAGTCGGATCATGATCCGTGGGAAAATACTCACATCGACTAGACGAAGCCACCAAAATTTGATATTTATCCCGATGATGATTTGGAGGGGAGTAGACTTGCCATTGTTGAGCTTTGTCAGCAAACAGATGAACGTATGGATGATGCTGAAGATTGGAGTAGTGCACTGTTTGATATTTTCCGTGACGATGGTGAGCACAACAAGGTCGGAGAATCTTCACCACGTCATAGTGATCCACATCATCTTAACCAATTGGCGAAAAAGATTTTTCTTGAGGTCTGGTGGACACTTGAAGAAAGTGGAGTGGTACTCGAGGGACTAATGGCAAGAGCAAGTTCTTGGTGCTTACATTTGCTTTGTGGTTGATGCAAGGTTCGTGAACCAGCAACAAGTTGTGGACTATGCATTTTTGAAGTTTTCCCCATTAACTTTGGACAAAGGGCACTAGACCTTCGCATGGAATTTGGGCGTCAGATTTCCAATTGACCGTGCCAAAGAAACTCCTCAACGCAAGAATTGGAGGGTTTGGTTACATTTTCTTTTGATCAGTGCCAAAGAAACTCCTCAACACAAGAATTGGAGGGTTTGGTTACATTTTCTTTTGATCATGGCAAACCTACATTTAAATTCGAGGACGAATTTTCTTAACTCTGGGGAATGATGGCGGTTAGAATAATACATTTAGGGTCTAGGATTTTTTAAGGTTATTTATGTAATTTTTATTACTTTGATTAGGGTTTTACTTTTTGTGTTTCTTCATATTTAAATGGACTTAGCCGCTCATGTACGAGAGTTGTTGATTTTATAAAGGTTGAGAGTTCATCTCTTTTGCTAATGATCCTGGTCCATTTGTTGATGGGATTTTTGATGCCTTGAATAACGGGTATTCGTGTGTCGAATTAACGGTATTTAGGAGGATTGTATTTTCGGATATTTATAGAATTAACAGATCGACTACGGTTATTTATTAGGGTTTAAGATTGAGGCTTCCGTTTTTTACGTCATAACGGCTCGCGAATTGGATTTTTCTTTTGATCAAAACTTTGTTTAGAACTGAGCAACTTTATTAGTAACTTGCTGAAATTTCAGAACATTGTAATTAAAAGGTCAATTGTGAGAATTTGGTTTTGATTTCTAACTACTCTTTTAAAATGTGGTTTCTTAGTTTCATTCTCTTACCAGCAAACTCTTAACCTAGAAGTTTAGTTTTTAAGAGTGACATCTAAAGTCTTAGGGGAATAAAATGGAGAATGCATCAGTGATGCAGGAAAAAATAAGAATTAGGGTTTAAGAATTATTAAAGAAATTTTAATTTAGGGATGTTTTAGTATTTTATAGAATTTTTAAGTTTTTTTTAGATATTTTTCTTTTTTAAGTTTAGGGTTTAATTATAAATAGGGTTGTTTTACGTTTACAAAGAGGTAGTTTTTATGATATTTGATAATTAAGTTTCAGAACTGCAAGTTCTCTTTTCACGGTTGAGTGCCTGTGTTGTGGTTTTTATTATTTTTTGTCTTAAAACTATCCTTCGTTCATGGTGATCATGAATAAAAGTGGTGTTCCTTCTTTACATGTTTTTGCCCGCATCAATTGGCATCAGAGCCATAGGTTTAAGCCAAGCCGTCAGAGCCGTCAACACTTAATTGCATGGTTGGAAGAACTAGAGGATGTGATGCAATAGATTGAGTGGGTCCGTCAAAGGGTTGATGATCTCCAGGATGGATTGAATCAATAACATATGTTTCTTCAGACTTACCAGAAGGTAATATGAAAGGTGAGATTTTCTCATGTGAATCAGAATTTGATTCAAGTGAGGACGAGATCATTGATTGGAGCAGGCCACCAATTTATGATGTTTACCCAGATGAGTTTTTGGATGAACTGGTTAAAGATGGTGTTCTTGGTCTTGTTCAAATTTCTCTACCAACTGAACCAGTAGTAGACAAGGAGGATTTGGAAGAGTTTGATGAGATTGAAGGCGGAGATGTTGATTTTTTTCCTTTGGCAAAACCTGAGAACAAAGAGGCGATTGATTTCCAGAATTTAGGCAGTGATGGTTTCGTTTTGGATGGATCTGATGAAGATTATATTCAGCAAAAATTGGGCTTTATTCAAGAATTTTGGCGACCACATGAAGTTATGATCCTTGTTAGTTCTATCAACTTAAAACTTGCATATCCGGTCATGGTGAGGAAAATTTATGAGTTCATGATCTGTTCAAAATAGCAAATTATTTATGCATGGAGAAGACGAAGAAAGAAGGCTTTTCGAAAGCAAAGGAAGCAATGGGTGGAGTAACTGGTGATCCTTTTGAAAATACAGGCAAAACTCGAGGTCGAGTTTTCTTTGAAGCAGGGGAGAGTTGATGCAGGAAAAAATAAGAATTAGGGTTTAAGAATTATTAGGAAATTTTAATTTAGGGATGTTTTAGTATTTTACAGAATTTTTAAGTCTTTTTAGATATTTTCTTTTTTTAAGTTTAGGGTTTAACTATAAATAAGGTTGCTGTATGTTTACAGAGAGATAGTTTTTTTTATAATATTTGATAATTAAGTTTAAGAACTGCGATTTCTCTTTTCACGGCTAAGTGCCTGTGTTATGATTTTATTTGTTTTGTCTAAAAACCATTGCCTTTGTTCATGGTGATCATGAATCAAAGTGGTGTTCCTTCTTTTCATGCTTCTGCCCAATCAGTGGCATTAGCACCATATTAGACTGGGAAAACTATTGCATATAAATATCACAGGCAGCTTTAGAACACAATTAAGTGAAAATAATTTTAATTACCCGATTAACATATTCGGAGAAGGATCATAATGAGTAAAGGGCAACAAGGTGAGTATTTCCTCTCACACTGTATATTGTAATCTTGTGTCTCCTTTAAGTGCATGATTGTTGAGTGTTACTTGCGTACTTGTTGAATTTTGTGTTCTTGAACAAATTGCAAGTTTGGTGTTGTTGTTTGAACTCTTGTCTATGTGATTACACTATTGCCTACTTGCCTGTTGAATTGAATTCTTTGACTCTTCTACTCAGTTGTGTACTTTACCACACTGAGATTTATTATTGACATGACTTGCCTTAGAAAGAAATATGTGCACATGAATTACTATGAAATTGTGAAGACTTGGATGCGTACTTATCACACCAGTCTTTGGACACCACTACCATAGATCGATTCCAACGGGTCAGCGATGAGCACAGACGTATGGATAGACTATATATAGTTTTAGTGGGCATGCACGAACTACGAATACTTGCTTTTGTGGCCACTTGGAGTAAAGGATGATCTGCTTTTATCTTGAATGATCTTAAACACTATTTGGAATTCAACTTGGAGGATGGCCAATCAGACCACATAGGTCTTTGGTAGTTCTCGGCTAAGATCCACCTGTATCCTCTCTACCTGTATCTTCGTGTTAATATGTTAATGACCTCGGTTACGGTCATCTTTTATATGTTCTGTGACTTATTTTTCTTTTACAGATACAACTCACCTCGAAGATTAAATTACTTTATTCTTTGATTAGATTAGAATGATAGCACTCTTTAGACAATGTTAATATATAAAGAAATAATGACTAAAATGAATTCTGTGAGTAATTGCTTGTGCATGTGACTTGATTACCGTATGGAGTGTGAGAGACTAGGAGTTGTTGTTTGAGGTATTCACTGAAATTTAAAGCTCATTCCGTCATTTTCCCACCACAGGTTAGCAGATGAGTTTTGTTTAGCAAGTAAGCTGTGCTGGACGAGAAGATAACTAATGGAGATTTCTTTAGTTTAGTTTGATATTTATAATTAGCTTGTACAAAATTTTGAAAATATCTTTTGTAATTAAATTTTTCCTATGGAAATTAGAAATTAACAATGTACAATTTTTAGTTGATTCTGTAATACAAGCCTTGGGCAAGAGATTGCCTGGCGGGCTGCTCAATTTGTCACCAAGCACGACTTTTAAATCGAGCTGGAGACTTGGGTCGTCACATTTTGTTTCTCTACCATTTTTAAAGAACAAAAAAATCAATACTGGGATAAGAATATAGAGGTTATCTGCTCTGATAAGAGGAATAGGAGTAAATGAGTAATTAGTCCACCAGTTACGTTTGAGGAGTTGGTTTAACAAATTTCAAGAAAAAATTAAAATCTTTGTTTAACAATGTATAATGTCTTCATAAGAATATTTTAAGAAGATTGAAGACAAAGTTATTAGTTAAATTAGTTTTATCAATTTGTGTGAAAATTAGTATAACCTTGTTGGATTAGGACGGGAGAGTAAATAATTATTATTGGGGTAAGGCATTAAATATTTTAAAACGTAGTGGCTTATCTTGCAATTTAGTGGTATATAGAGGGTATAATGGCTAGGACATTAAATAACAATCTACTATTAGAATGTTATGCTTCTTGCTAGGAATCTGAAATTCAATTCTCTTCAGGGTTCTTATAAAATGGAAATTCCCTATATTTATAGTTGGTTCCATTAGGTGGTTTTTTTTTTTCCTTTCTTTTCTAAGAAAATGGGTAAGGCAAATTTTGAGCTAGGGCAATTGTCTCACTGGCACCTCCATCCCTAGTGTTAGCTAGATGTGACGGAAATCGTGATTCACGATATTTAATCGAGGGGATTTTCATGTTTAAAAATTCGAGTTGTAATTCTAATCGGTGAAATTTATGTTACATATCTTTTGACCTTTAGATTCATGTTACAGATTTAGTATCAACTTCGATGGCTAGCTAGCTAACCAAAAACTACAAAAATTTTAATATCATAAACAAATATAGTGTTTGATAAGAGAAATTAATATCAGTTGGATGTGATGGAGATCGTGGCTTATATGATATATGAATCGTGGTGGGTTAAGCACGTTAAAAGCACAAATTATTTTGATAATTGGTGAATCTTATATCAGGTGCAATCGGTTTCATATTATAAATTTAGTAACAATTCCCATGTTACCAATTCTCACGGTCATCTTACCAAAAATTACATCATTTTAATATTTATGAAAAAAAACTATGTACATTAAGACATATTAGCGTTTGTTGGATCTTATGGTTACCGTATCTACGTGAGTTCCGCAACCTTAAAAAGAAAAAAAACTTGCGTGTTTTGTGTGTTTCAAATCTAAGATATGCTTATAATTCGAGAATCTCGTGTCAAGTAAGGTTATACTCATGTCGAGAATGTCGTGTTATAATTCGAGAATCCTGTGTCGAGAGTCTCCAGTGGCAGAACCAATAAGGGCCAGGGGGGTCTCGAGCCCCCTGGGCCGGTCGGACAAGCTCTCTTTTAAACTACAAAGGAAGCACTCATACAACAGTGTTGGTAGGATTTTCTTTCCCAGTTGCGTTGGTTTCAGAAGTTCCCTCGCCGGAACCTTGTCTATTGACAGCAGCAACATTAGGACCCTTGTCCTACTCGGTGGCTCCTTGGCCATTCACTCCGGAACCCTGTACTTCATCAGGTTTTTGCGCTAACTTGTCAGCATCTCCGAGATCTTTCTCATCTTCTTCCTCCTCATCTGAATCTTCCTCACATCCATCGTCAAGGACATCAGGGATCTCGAACTCAGCTGGAGGGGGATTGGTCATGACGTCGGAAACGTCGCCAGCAAGCCCCGATAGCTCTTTCAGAAATTTCACCGAGGAAAGAGCTTGTTTCAAGATCTCCAAGTAGGGAAACTGTTCTTCCTTGGGGTTCATCAGTCTGTCCACCAGGGTCTCATGCATAGTTTGTCGAGGAAAAGGCTTTAAAAATTACTTTAGCCATTCAACTGGGATACTCTTCCCTGCTTTTAGCCTCTTCAAGCCCTTGATTGCAACGCAATGCGAGCCAAATATAAGAGAAGGCTTATTGATGGCTTCCATTGCCTCTGTCATACCACCGGTCCTCATCATTCTGTGAAACATGTGCACCAGCCACTTGTATAGGTCTTCTTTTGAGATGTGAGAATCTTTCTTTCAGCTTTGCCTCTGCATACTTCTTTTGGAGGTCAGGTAGCTCTTTTTCTCAGGAAGCAAAAAGAAGTTGGTCTTTCTTAAAGACATCTTCTTGGATGGCTTTTTCCTGCTGCACTTCCATCTTCTCGGTCTGAGCTTTTTCCATTTCGACCATCAAATTCCTCGAGTGTAGCAGAAAGCTCATCATCACAGCATTCATCTGTAGTTATTGTTTCAAATATGCTAATCCTATTTGCGATATTCAGAATGCAAAAATTAAGCAAATATTTTAATGACCTACCTACTTCATGCAATCAGCTTCAGTCATTGCTTTCGCCTGCTCCTCTCACGAAGGGCACTCAATGGTTGGGGGGGGGGGTCGTTAAAAATGCAAACATCAGCCGCAGACTCCTTGTTTCCCTTGACAGGAATAGGGGGTTTGACAAACTCTTCAAGCACTTCTTTATCCTTAGGGGGATGTGCCCCTGTATTTACCTCAAGCGGGTGAATGCTCGATTCCACGATTGGTGACTCAATGCGTCCCTCTAATGGCGGGTCATTTTTGCTCTTCTTCCAGAGCTCTTTCTCGGTAGCTTTTGTGCCCTTGGGTAGTCTTCTCTTTTTTTTCTTTTTCTCCGCTCAGCTGGTGGGTCCTTGCTATCTGAATTTACTACAAGGGGCACATTATCACCATCTAATCATGTGGTAGTATTGCTAGACGACATGACCTATAAACACAAAACGAACGAGAGATTAGTACCTTTTTCTTCCTCGACTGGACTAGGAGGGACATAGTGTTGGACGGCTTTCCAAGCATACAGTGTGGGGAAATTAGTTATTGTCTTAACATCAAACATATACTTCAGAATCTCTTTCTCGTCAACTGTACTCCACTCATCTCTGATGGATCCAAGATCGTTTAGCTCTCGATAATCCCACTAGATTTCAAAGTTGGTCGGTGCTTTCACGAAAAAATACTCCGGTTTCCAAATGGTGAACCACCAAAGACACTCACTATGTCTACAGCACCGGTCGTGGGGTTCTTTTTAACATTATAGCAATCCTTATACTTTGTCAACGACAAGCATACTTTAAGGAACTATATTTGCCTCTGGACATATCCTCGCAAATTCAAGCATATATGTTATCAAGTTTGGCGTAAATCGAGCTATGAGAACCTTGTAATATTGTGCTATCTCCCTGAACATGGAAAATAGGGGGAATCTTAGACCTAGATACAAGTATCACTCATATACGGTAATCTTCCCTGGCAGAGGAGTATTGGCCCTCTCGTTACCTATTGGGGCTCTAGTTTCCACATATGTGGGAAGGTTGTATTTTTCATTGATGGCCTGAACTTTTTCGACTGAGTCTATGACAGATTCAAACTCTTCGACTGAAATATCTTTTGGATCTCTACGACTAGTCATGTCTATTGGAGATGAAATTACAGGAATTAAATTAAGGAACAAGGTTATCAGACATTTACTGATACAAGACTTTCCACTCGCCTTTTGAATTGTGGCCTCCCAGGATGTGAATGTCTCTGACAGTAGATATTACAAAAGCTTCGACAGCAACTCCAGGGACACTAGGGCGGCATTAAATTTTTCAGATTTTCAAATATGGTTTCGAGTGTGAATGAAGATAGGCGAGGTACAAAACCTTTTCCAGCGATATAAAACGAACAGGCACCTCCACGATTGGATGGTTTGGCCTACTTTTAAGGTAGTAGTAATGATAATGAAGCAGTCATTTGGGAAACATGTCCGTGAATGGGGCATGAGTTTCGTTTAGGCGGGATAGCAAGTCGGGTCATCCTCTTGGTACCCGCGAACGAATTTTATCAGGCCGAGTCCAAGTTATGTTTTTATTCTTATGTTAAGTATTATTTATTTCATATACTAACACTTGACAAGGGTACTTGACGAGTTCATATCCACATTGGATTACAAGACCCGACCCATCTATCAAATACGGACCAACCGACTTTACAAGGCGGTTGGATAATACAAAACCTAGTAGGATTCGGACATCCACAAGGTAATTCCATGTCTATAAATAGAGTTGATCACATCATAATTAAGGTATGCAATTTGCAGCAAGCTAAAGCTATATTACACTTTCATAAAATCCTAATTCTGACTTAAGTATCAGAGAGTCTACCATCGAGAGATGCCCGAGGTCTTTTTTTGCAAGTCACAATCCTGATTAGAGTTCCATTACCCGGTTACAAAATTTCGGCTTCGACAGCCCGACTGATAAAAAATTACTTGGCGTTTCAGTGATTCTTTATTTTAATTTTTTTTTTTCAATTTCTAACTTTATTTTTTTCAAGACAAATTAATCATTGCCTAAATAAATAAAAAAATCGTTCTTAAATTTTTTCAAAATTATGTGGATATCTTTCAAGAAAAAAAATATGATGAAATTGGTCGTCCACTTCTTCCATATGTATTAACACTTATAAAAAATTCAATGCGTCGATTCCATATATTGATACTCACAATTTGAGTGGTAAAATTAAGTCTTTACATAATCATTCAATTTTAGCGCCAGATCTTGGAGAAAGTTCAAAAGTTTTAAGACTCGCTAAAAGAGCTTCTCCTCTTATAAGTTTTATCGTACCTGTAATTGTTGTGTTATTCTTTGTACCTTTTTCTTTAAAAAAAATAAATGGCCCCAACGAGAAACGAAACTTTGACCTCTCAGTAATAACCATACTTTATTCTAATTTCCTAACCACCCCACCCAATTCTTACTTCTTTTTGCTTTTTGTAGTAGCATATCGTTAAATTGGTATGTGAGAAAGATATTTTTGCAAATGATCAAGTCAAAGATTACTTACACTAGATGGATTGGATGTGATTCGCGCGTACGAAAAATATAATGACATTTTAAAAGTGAAATTTAAATAATAAAAATTACGAGTTACTTTGTTTGTTGTTAGATTGTATTCAAACAATATTAACAATAAATTTTAATTTACAAAGTTTAGTACGTGCAAAACTATATATATCAACTAAAATGGTGGTATTAGATAATGCTATAGTTTGTGGTGGAAATGGCATTTCTCATCTCTTCTTGCTCGAGAAAAGAAGCACAAGAACTTGCTCCATAGTCGGATTTGCGTAAAAGAACAACAATTTCTCTGAAAATTCAACAACTCAACAACTCAAAATATCACGCACACTTATCGCGCAATCTGCAATTGGAGTTTTCGCATTAGGCTTCGTGGATTCCGGGTTAGTATTTTGTTTCCTTTTTTTTTTCATTCATCTTTCTCATTTCTGAAACTCAAAGCTAATGAAAACATCAATTAAGAAAAAAAAATGATGTATGATATGATTCAGGTATAGTGGAGATTGGTCAAGAATTGGAGTGATATCAAAAGAGACCGAAGATTTTCTTAAATTGGCTGCTTTTTTTGTTGTACCTTTCTGCTTCTTCCTTGTACTTTGGCTTTTTAGTTTTTAATAAGAAATCAGAAGAAGAATGATTGATTGATAGATTGATTAATCAACATTGGTTTTTTTTTTTTTTTGGTCTTCCTTGGAAAAAGCAATGATCTTGAGAAATTTGTAAATGTTTTTCTTAATAGCCACACATGTCGCCCAAATTCAATTGGCATCAATTTTATCTTTCTTTTTGCTAACCTTAGCTAGTCTAATAATCATCATCAAAGATTATAATCGGATATCTATACGTTTGTTATGACTGTCGAGTTTTAATTGTTGTTCAAAAATAGTTGAAGATATCTGAATATTTGAATAGATCTTTCTTTAACGGATTTGAATTTTGATGGATCTTCTGCGAGAGTCTCAAGTTCTTGCTCCCTTTCTTTTTTCTTTTTGAGCTTTACCATCGTACCATTCTTTGTCCCTTTCTTAGGAATAGTGATTCACTGACATATACTTGCTTATCATTCAACAGCATTCCATTTAACGTGTCCGTAGCACTTTGGGCAGATTATTCATTTTCAAATTGTACAAAACCATAGCCCATGGACTGCCCATTAGAGTCCGTAGGTATCATGCATGAAAGGATGTTACCAAAGCTTGAAAAGGTATCATGCAAGGCTTTATTGTCAATTGCCTTGTCCAAATTCTTGAACTTTTTTGAGCAAACCCTTTCTGCACGCTTTTAGGGGGAAAAGGAATTAGAAACAACTGAAATCAGAGGGTTTATTTTAGTTCCAAAAATTTGACCTTTGCAGTCACCATTCGTAGCAGTTGCCTAACTGATCCACAATTATTGTCATCATAAAAGAAAGATGTTTAAATTCATAATTTAAACCATCATCGTGAACAATTAAATAAAAAATAATCCGAAAAAAACATGTCTATTGCTCCTGAAACTAAAAGTAACAAAACGTTAACTTCAATGGCCAAAAACCATTTTAGATCAGGACATAATTGATCACAAACTGGCCTTTATTTCCTTGTGCACTTCTTCGTTTGGTGGGAGATTGAGTTTTGGATATCGAATCAGAAAGAGAATTCGGAAGAGGAGAGAAGGAAGACAATAAGTAATTGATGAAAGATTGATGATATATATGAGACGATAGGCAATTGAACTCATATAAGGGCAATTTTGATAAAACGAGAAAAATTTGCTCTGAAAGTTAAAAAATTTAATCTAGCACGATCATTGGCCATTTTTGAAATAAGAGTGACTAACTCTAAAAATTTCCTTGAATGACAAGTTGGAGATTGTACAATGTATTTTTGGAATAAAACTTTAGCGGTTATACCATACACGTTAAGTGCACAAAAGTAGAAATATTTTTTTTAATATTCTCTATGTTCTAAAAACAAAATTCATATCAGGTTCTGAGTTTCAAAAATTAGTGTAAATTGTTTTTTTGGTTGGACAAAAAGTATTGTTTTGTTGGACATAAAAAATTTGTTTTTTCTTCTCTCTCTTTATTCAAGCCCAAAAAAATACTGAATGATCATCAATATATATATATATATATATATATATACTGCAAAATCATCCAGTGAGACCATTAAATTATATACTACGAACCTATCAAATAACATATTATTAAACTATCCAAATAATACATTAGAATTATAAAATATATAATATGCAGCAACACCATTCAAATAAAGTAATAACAGTGTTTGAATCATTTTTACAACATATGTATTTAGGTATTTTTTGTATTGAAATATAAAAAGGTATATTGAAAATATCAAAATATATGTTGGGATGTCACATTTATTATTTAATAATTCAGAAACATAAAAAAAAAAATCGCAGATAGTGAGCCTATCAAGACCGAACTGAATGAGAGGGGTGAGATAGGACCATCGAAACTAAATTTGTTTGACCATTAAAATTTATAATAACAAGACCATCCAAAATAACATATAACTAAAATCCAATAAATTTTGGATTAAGAGATGCAACCATTTGAATATTTTCAAATGTAAATCTAATGTGTTGATTTGATATTTATTAGGATTTTCCTGTTACGTCAAACTAGAGTAGTCAGGGGCAAAGCTGAGCTTGCTCAAGCAGGTGAGGCAAAAAATTATACTCTTCTTGTCTCAATTCAATAAGATACCTTTCTCTTTAATGGTGTTCTATTAAATTATCTGCTTTCCCAATTTAGAATGTATGTGTCTAATAAAATTCTAAATGTATCTTTAATTCAACTAATAACCAACCACCTAAACTTTATTAAAACCCTAGGGACTAACCGTATGAAACAAGGTTTATTTTTCAATGATTTAAGATGGGATATTTTGAACTTGGGTCAATAAGAGAATAGTCACAAGTTGGGTGGCAATTTTTACGAGAAAAGAAAATTTAAATTTTTGCTTATAATTGAACCTCAAAGTGAATTGCATTTTTACTAATCTAAAATTCAAATTCCCTCCCAATTCTTTTTGTAAGAAGAATAACAAAATTTACCTTGATTTTTGTTTCTCTCCCAGTTTTTAAACAACGAAAAAAATCAGTACTAGGATAAGAATTGAGAGGTTAGCTGATCTTATAAGAGGAATAGGAGCAATTGAGTAATTAGTCGACCTATTTCGTTCAAGGAGTTGGTTTAACAAATTTCAAGAAAATATTAGGTGGGCTGCTATTTGTTACCCCCTAAATCCAAAGTATTGCCCCCTTTGGATGAATTTACCCTTACTATAAAATTAAAACAAACAAACTCTTTTATTCCTCCTCTTCAAATCCTCCCAAAAGAAAATAATAATAATAATAATAATAATTTCTTCAAAATGGTGATCGCAACAATAAAAAAATCGAAAGGATCTTGGTTGAGGCAAAGGTTCATTGACAAATCAAGTAAGTACTTAATTTTTTAAGTTTTTTTTCCGTAATTTAAGAAATGAAAAAACAGTTTGATATCAAAAGGAAAAAAAAATAAAAGATTCAGGCCGGTCAAGATGCCCAGAGATCGTGCCTGACCGGCAATGTTTGTGTCCAATTCAGACGCCACTCCGAACGGTGAAGCGTCTGATATTGACACGCACACCGCACGTTTGGCGCAAACTCTAGACACTTCAATAGCCCTACTATACTGGCCCGATCAGTGTCTGATGTGGACGCGCTACGGGCCGGTGTGGCGTCTAAATACTACGCCCAACCGACGGTGGACGTGTCCAGCTCTGACGCTTTACATTGGAGTGACGTCTGTAGTGGACGCCGCCACAGCCAATAAGGCGTCTTCGCCAGATGCCCTCTTACCGGAGCCCTTTTTTTGTTTTTCTTTAGTTTCTAAATGAATTTCAAATAAAAAAATAAAAAATTCATCAATCTTCATATACGCCAAGACCCGTTTAATCCTCTATTATTCTAGCCTTCGGATTCAAGAATTGTTTTTAAGTTTTGTTTAGAGTTTGAGAGAACTTGGAGATGTAGAAGAAAAAATTCAATGTATTTTAAATTATGACAGAGGTAAATTTATCTAAAAAGAGCGATACCTAGAATTTAGGGGAGCGATAAATGGCGTAACCCTCATAAGTTTTTGTTTAACAATTTATAATGCCTTCATAAGGATATTTTAACAAGATTAAAGTAAAAATTATTAGTTAAATTATTCTTATTAATTTGCATGGAAATTAGTATGAACTAATTGAATTAGGATGGAAGAATATATAATTATTATTGGGGTAAGACATTAAATATTTTAAAATGTAGTGCCTTATCTTGCAATTTAGTGGTATATAAAGAGTATAATGGATAGGACATTGAATAACAATCTACTAGTAGATTGTTGTGCTTCTTGCTAGGAAACTCAAATTCAATTCTCTTCGGAGGTTTATAAAACAGAAATTCTCTATATTTATAGGGGGGTCTATTGTCCCACTGACACCCCCATCCCTAGTGCGAGCTAGACATTACTGAAATCGTGATTCACGATATTTGAATCAGGGGGGATTTACATGTTTAAAAATTCAAGTTGTAATTCTAATCGGAGAAATTTATATTAAATATCATTACATTTAAATTCATGTTACGGATTTAGTACCAACTTTGATGGCTAGCTAACCAAAAACTATAATAATTTTAATAATTATAAACAAAGATAGAATTTGATAAGAGAAATTAATATTAGTTACAAGTGATGGAGATAATGACTAGTATAATATCTAAATCGTGGTGGGTTCAGCACGTTAAAAGCACGAATTATTTTGGTAATTGGTGAATCTTTTTTCAGGTGCAATCGGTTTCATATTATAGATTTAGTATCGAATCCCATATTATCAATTCTCACGGACATCCTACCAAAAATTACATCATTTTAATAATTATGAAAAAAAACTATGTTCATTAAGACATATTAACTTTAGTTGGATCTTATGGAGATTGTGGTTCTTAATCTATCTACGTGAGTTCCGCAACCTTAAAAAGGAAAAAAAAATCGTGCGTTTTGTACATTTGAAATCCTAGATATGCTTATAATTCGAGAATCTTGTGTCAAGTCAGGTTATACCGATGTTGAGAATCTCGTGTTATAATTCGAGTATCTCGTGTCGAAAGTCTCTAGTGGCAGAACCTCTAAAGGGCTCGAAGGGTCTCAAGCCCGCTAGCTGGCCAGAGAAGGTCAGGGCGTGCTTCTAGTATGAGACTTTGGTGGCTCTGCTGGTCACACCCCTCCCGATTACAGAGTGAGGGGGCTTGTAAAATAATAAATCCTAGCCGTTAGGGGCTAGGGCTGGGGTTCAATTTTTTTTAATCAACGGCGGCGGTGGAATGAAGTTTCAACAGTGAGATGAACGAAGAAGACAACTCCAATTTTACAATATTTGTAATTGCAAAGTTAGTGTGTCTATAATAATATTGTATAAAATACCCACATCATTTAGAACTAACAGTTTGAGTCCTAAAGCTTTTAAATAGTTAATAAAGTAATATGAAATCTCTCTATACTATCAATTTAAACAATTTTATTTACATTCTTTCTAAATCAAGTTTAACAAGAATTATTATACTGCTATTATTACTCTTTTCATACTAAAAAAAGCTCACTTTCTTAAACTAAAATAATACAACAACTTAGACTAATTTTCTCTTATGGAGGGATTTATCGTTATGAATTGAAAATGTTTCATAGCATGCTCCAAAATGAGTTTCATATATTATTTGTTAATAGTATGAAGATTTTATACAGAGTCAATTATGAATATTAATTATGCGGAAAAAATATAAGATATTATTAGTATAATTTACATTGAATAGTTATTTCGTAATAAACTAGTGAAAAAAATTCTCCTTTCAGTATCCGATTAATGCATACCCAGCCAGGCAGCCACCCTCTCCCCTCCCCACCCCCTCTTCCTGGTTGTCAAAAGTTAGTTCCGCCACTGAGAGTCTCGTTTCAAGTGAGTTTTCTTATTTTTAATTTAATAAACGGAAGGGCCATTTTTTTTCCATTTAACGGTTCAGAGCCATATATTTTCTCAGACTTCAAGAAAAATTACTAATTTCCAAAAATGAAGTATCACTTTTGCAAAATAACAAAATAGACTAGTATTACAAAGAATACAACTAATGGATTACTTAAATAGCATGGACTAGCCTTTTCTTTTCTCTATTCTTCTTTTTCCTTTTCCTCACCTGATTTCCAGAAACTGATCACGCCCATCATCAAGAATCCGAAATAACGTATGAGAAAAATAGAAACCATGACTCTCTCCCTTCTATAAAATCCACCAAACCACAACTTTATTTCTTCATCCTCCTCTCTTTCTATATTGTTACTCTTCTAATAAATTACTATATGGGCCACAATTTTCATTGGTGCCGTGACTGAAGAAGTAATATACTGCCCCAAAATTCGCCTTTTCTGATGGAACGAAAAGCTCGTCGACAAGAAACAATTGCTCACAGATTCCCATGGTCTCTGCCTCTTTGATGTCATTAGCACCGCGGTTGCAAAAACCAACCACCCGGATTTGGACAAAATCGGATTTAAACGTGCCTACAATTGGAGCTGCGACCGGGTCACAACTTTTGAGGTGCATCGTTTTTGCCGGCCGTGGAGGCGGTGGACGACGATGACCTTGACGATCGTCGTCATCATCAGGACAGCTTGATAGAGCTAGCGACAACATTGGTCACCTGAACATCCCTTTTCACAGCGGGAAACCGCCGTCGAACTCGGGATGAATTTACCCTTGTCATAAAATTAAAACAAACAAACTCTTTTGTTTCTCCTCTTCAAATCCTCCCAACACAAAATAATATAGTAATAATAATAATAATTTCTTCAATCTGTTGATTGCATTAATAAAAAAATCGAAAGGATCTTGATTGAGGCAAAGGTTCATTGGTATATCAAATAAGTATTTAATTTTTTAAGTTTTTTTTCCGAAATTTATGAAATGAAAAAACAAGTTTGATGTCAAAAGGAAAAAACAAAAAAATTAGGCCGGTCGGGACGCCCAGAGATCGTGCCTGATCGGCAATGGTAGCGTCCATTTCAGACGCCACTCCAAACGGTGAAGCGTTTGATATTGAAGCTCACACCGCACGTTTGGCGTAAACTTCGGACACCCAACAGCCCTTACTATACCGGCTCGATCAATGTTTGATGTGGACGTGTTACGTGCCAGTGAGGTGTCAAAATATTGCGCCCCACGGGCGGTGGATGTGTCCAGCTCTGATGCTTTACATTTTGGAGTGACGTCTGTAGTGGACGCCGCCACAGCCGGTAAGGCGTCTTCGCTGGACGCCCTCTTACCAGAGCCTTTTTTTGTTTTTCTTTTATTTCTGAATAAATTTCAAATAAAAATAAAAAATTCATGAATCTTATTTAATCCTCAATTTATTCTAGCCTACAGATTCAAGAATTGTTTTTAAGTTTTGTGTGGAGTTTGAGAGAACTTGGAGATGTGGAAGAAAAAAGTTTGTATGTTTTAAATTATGATAGGGGTAAATTTGTCTAAAGGGAGCGATACCTAGGATTTAGGGGAGCGATAAATAGTGCAACCCTCATAAGTCTTGGTTTAACAATTTATAACGCCTTCATAAGGATATTTTATGAAGATTAAAGTAAAAATTATTTGTTAAATTAGTATTGTTAATTTCCGTGAAAATTAGTATGAACTTATTGAATTAGGCGTAGGAATGTATAATTATTATTGGGGTAAGGGATTAAATATTTTAAAATGTAGTGGCTTATCTTGCAATTTAGTGGTATATAAAGGTATAATGACTAGGACATTGAATAACAATCTACTAGTAGATCGTTGTGCTTCTTGCTAGGAAACTCAAATTCAATTCTCTTCAGAGGTTTATAAAACGGAGATTCCCTATATTTATAGTGGGGTCTATTGGGGTGGTTTTTTTTTCTTTTCTAAGAAAATGGGTAATGCGAATTTTGAGCTAGTACTACAAGAAAAAACTAATATAAAGGCATTATATTATGGTGACATGAAACTTTTAAAGGGATTGATCACTTGTGTGGTATATACCCATGTCACCATAGGTCTAATGATTTATGGTGACAAGTTAAAATGTCATCTAAACTAATTATTTATATTATTATTTAATAACTTTTTTTACCATTTAATCTCAGAAAATTTATTTAACCTTTTACTTTTAATTAACTTTTACTATTTAACTATTTTACTATCCATAACTTTTTTACTATATAGTGTCATTATATCTAATTAAAGTTTTACTGCTTAACCATTTATAAGTGCCATAATAAATCATTTTATAAAGGCATTTTAAAGTGCCAAGATACAATACAACCTATTTTCTAATATAAAAAAATAATAAATTTGCAAATTAATAAATTTGCTATTCACGAAACTATACAAAATATAAAGACTTTAAAAGAAAAGAAAAACCATAATAAATACTATATATAATTAAATCATTTGTTCGTACATTAATCCAATGTACATAACACAAATGTAGATTAGCATCTATTTACAAAAAAATAAAAAATAAAAAAATACAGCTACAAATCTAATACTTTTTTAAGCTCCTAATGATGGCCAATCTCAACCCACGATTGATCTAAAACTATACATCATTCAACTAATAATAACCCATTTAACTGAAACTATGCCATTCAATCCATCTTGAGTTTCATGATGACTAAATGATGAAGGAACATTGCTAAACTGGTGTTACCTGCAAAATAAGTGCAAAATGAGTATGTAATATAAGAGTTCACTTCATGAACATATTTGCAGAATCAACTTTTGAAAGTCTTGTCATACTCACCAAATAGAGTGGCCAAGCAACCAAATCACCGTATGCATCTTGAACACTTACGTAATGATTTTAACCTCGAATCAATGGCGCATCAGGAACAATAATCACTTCAATATAAACTTGACACCAATTAACTCCTATTGGAAGTCCGCCGACTTCTGCACTTAGATCTAAACTCTCAATACGTCCTTTTGCAACCGGCTTTAATGGATCAGCAAAGGTCTAGAATCAGAGATTTGGATTTCAGCGGAAGCAAAAACAGAAAAATTGATAATCGAATCCGTGAATCTTGGAGACAGAGAGAAGAACTGTTAAGACCAGTTTATTACCAGCCGAACCATTAATTGATAATGAATAATGTGGTCTTAGAGTTATAACCGGCTAACCATAGAAGAGCTAACTATTTACAAAATAGTCCCTAACCTTCTAAGTAATTACAGGCTTAATAAAAAAAAACTAACTATACATCATCATTTATACACCATGTACTACGGTCCTTGATCTTGCAATGCTGTATCATCCGGTAATGATTCATGAGACATTTGTACAGCCCCCACACAAGGCGCACGGAAGCAAAGTCTTCATGCCAAACTGGGACTGTAAAGTGAGGAAAAGAGGACGGGGCAGAGACTTTGTCAAAATGTCAGCAAGCTGGTGCTATGAAGGCAGATGCTGTGGAAGTAGGAAACCTTTGAGAAACTGATGACGGACAAAATGACAATCCAGCTCCAGATGCTTCGTGTGCTCGTGGAAACTGGATTCTCAGTGATATAAACAGTAGAAAGGTTGTCACACCATAAAGGAACAGGAAGATGAAGAGGAAGACCAAAATCATGAAGCAAGTAAGAGATCCAAAGAAGCTCACGACTGGTGTAACTCATGCTGCGATATTCAGCTGCGGCACTGGAGTAGGAAATGGTGCTCTGCTGCTTAGCTTTCCAAGAAATCAAGGACTGACCTAAGAAAATGCAGAAACCAGTGACAGACTTGCGCACCATAGGGTCTGAGCCCCAATCAGCATCACTAAACGCCTCCAATTTGAAGGAGTTTTGACAAGGATAAAATAAACCATGAGAAGAAGATCCTTTCAAGTATTTGAGGACATGAACGAGAGCTAACCAGTGATCCTGGCAAGGATGCTGCACATGACGACTTAGTTGCTGAACAGCAAAGGTAATGTCAGGGCGAGTAAACCCTAAGTACAAGAGTTTACCAACCAATTTCCTATAGGAGGAAGAGTCCGAAAAGGGTGCACCAGGTTTATCAGTAAATTGATGACCCTTTGGTAAAGGGGTGAGGGTGGGTTTACAGCCTGACAAACCTATGGTTTTAAGTATAACCAAGATGTATTTTCGCTGAGACAAGTATAAACCTTTAGAATTTCGAAAAATCTCAACATCCAAAAAATACTTAGCAGGTCCTAAATCCTTAATGCTAAACTTATGATGAAGAACGGACTTTATAGAGGCTATGATGGACTCGTTAGCACCAGTTATCAGTATATCATCGACATAAACAACCAGAGCAGTGAAGGAACCCTGAATCTGACCAGTAAATAAACAGGGATCATTATGAGACTGAACAAACCCTAGAGTCTGAATTTTGGAAGTAAATTCCAGGTTCCATTGCCGAGAAGCCTGCTTTAAACCATAAAGGGAACGCTGTAACTTGCATACCTGATTGCAAGAAGCAGAACCATAACCTTCAGGAGGAACCATGTAGACCTCCCCATCCAAATATCCATGGAGGAAGGCATTGTTGATGTCGAGTTGATGTATAACCCACTGTGAAGCACTGGCAATGGCTAAAAGCAAACAAACAGTAACAGGCTTGGCGGCAGGAGAAAAACTATCATAGTAATCCTCCCCTTCCACCTGGTTGTAACCTTTTGCAACCAAGCGAGCTTTGTACCTGTCCACACTACCATCAAAATTATATTTAACCTTATATACCCATTTACACCCAATGGCCCTCTTTCCGACTGGTAAAGGTTTCAAAATCCAGGTGTGATTCTGTTCTAAAGCTTGAAGTTCACTTTCCATGGCTTGCACCCATGCAAGATTAATCCTAGCCTGTGAATAAGTTTTTGGTTCGGGAATGGTGTCTAATTTGGCTAGAAAAGACAGATGAGAGTCTGAAAAACGAACATGATCATGTAAAGGAGCAGAAGAAGGAAGTTTGGAAACCACAGTATTGGTAGTATAGTCAGACAGCCACGATGGAGGTTTAGAGGATCTAGTACTTCTACGCGGTAAAGGAGGATTTAGAACTTCTGATGAAATTTGATCAGTATGGGATGAAGTGGAATGAGGAGATAAAGATGGATCAGGATGGGAGATAGGGGATGAATGAGAAGAGTCATCATGAGAGAATGGATTGGATGAAGTATGAGGTATGGAAGGTGATCGTACAAACCAGTCTATGGTTTCATCATATGGAAATGGATCACATGAGGATATAGGGGAAATGTGATCAGGAAGTGTTTCTTGAAGGTAAGGAAAGGTTGTTTCATGAAACACAACGTCTCGAGAAATAATGATTTTCTTGGACTCTAAATCATAAAGTTTATAGGCTTTTTGGCCTGGTGGATAGCCAATGAAAACAGTCTTAAAAGCCCTGGGATCAAATTTGGATTTGTGTGGTAGAGTGTTGGTTGCGTAACTCAGGCAACCAAAAACTCGAATATGAGAGAGGTTCGGTGGTTTGGAATGAAGAAGTTCATATGGAGTTTTCCAGTGCAACAGGGAGGAAGGGAGTCTATTGATGATATAGGTTGCCGTAAGAACTGATTCCCCCCAAAATTGTGGTGGTAATCCTGATTGGAATAATAAGGAGCGTGCAATTTGCAAGAGGTGTTTATGCTTTCTCTCTACAATACCATTTTGTTGAGGTGTATAGGGAGCAGATTTTTGATGTAGGATCCCTAATTCGGTATAAAAAGACTGACAATCAGAACTAAGGAATTCAAGGCCATTATCAGATTTGATGATCTTAACTGATTGTTCAAACTGGTTGGTAACCATCTTTATAAAGGTGATAAATATGGACGAAGTTTGGCCTTTGGTTTGAATTAAGTAGGTCCAAGTTGCTCTACTATAGTCATCAACCAAAGTAAGAAAATAATAAGCACCAGTTAAAGAAGAGGATTTATAAGGACCCCAAATATCAATATGAATCAACTCCAAGATTCGAGAAGACTGAATTGGAAATTTTAAACGTTGCTGTTTTGAAAGCGGACATACATGACATATCCTACTTTCATTATTTCTAGAGGAAAGTACATTCAGTTTGGAAATCACAAAGTCAGGGGCATGACCTAACCTATGATGCCAAAGTACATTATTGTTTGTGGAAGTAAAATTTGAAAAATGAAGCTGGCTGGTCTTGAGCTATTGAACAAAAGGATGAGCAACGTGTGTTGATGTGAATTCATTAATGGTGCTTTGCTGGAATGAAGTGTGATCAAGATAGTAGAGCCTATTGAGGACCTTTCCAACCGCAACAAGTTGCTTAGTCTTCTGGTCCTGCAATAAGCAGAAGGTGGTGGAGAAGAAACAATCAATACGGGAGTCGGTGGCCAACTTATTTACTGATAAGAGATTATACCTAAAGGCAGGAATGTGAAGACAGTCTGTGATTTCTAGATCATGTGATAATTTGACTGTACCAATGTGTTTAACACATTTGATACTGCCATTGGGTAAGGTTACTGGTGTATATTGTGTCATAGGTTTAAAACAGGCAAAAAGTGCAAGCAAAGAGACCATATGCCCTGTGGCTCCTGAGTCTAAAAACCAAAACCTAAGAAACTTATCCACAGTAGAACTAACAGCATTAAGTGCAGCATAGTTAGTGATACCTGTGAAATCGTGGTAGTGTGCGAAGTTGATCCTTTCCCCTTCCGACAGGTTGACCTAGCCTTTCATCATCTTCATCAAGTTGTTCATCAGGAGCATCATCTCTTCATTGTTGTTGCCAGTGGAACCAGACTTCTCCACATGTGGATCTACATTTGCTGATGGCCCAACCAGATTCGCTGATTGCTTTGTTCCTGACAACTTCTTAGATTCTTTGTATTCTTCCCACCAATCAGGGTAACCTACCAGCAGAAAACACTCACTCTTAAGGTGCCCATTCATCTTGTAGTGATCACACTTTAACATTCTCTTGGCAGCTTTATCTCTTCTCATATCATTTTCTTTGCCAGATCCATGTGTAAACCTTGATGCACTAGACGCACTACCTCCTCCTGATGAGACATTGTTGTAATTCCTTGTGTTGGTCTTATTGTTGAAGACTCGTTTCTGAGCTAACATGGCACTCTGCTCCAGTGGTTCCACAAAAGTCGGATGCATCATTTGTTGTTTTTCCACATTTAGGACCATAGAATAGGCCTTTTTAACCTCAGGCAACGGATCAAGCATAAGGATTGAGCACTATAGGAATCATTCAAACCACTAAGAAACTCCATTAACTTGTGACGGTTCTCTCTATCAGTATTTTTATTAGCACCACAAGTACAATCATCAGCCGGATCTAAAAACATCAGTTCATCCCAAAGCCTTTTCAACTTAGAATAATATGCACTTAAAGTCAAATTTCCTTGAGAGATAGTTGCTATTTCTCTTCTCAAATGGTAAATCTGTGGACCGTTCCTAGTTCCATAATTTTCTCTCAATTCTTCCCAGAGGTCATGAGCATTCTCAGCTAAATCATGATTATCAACTAATTCAGGTGAAATAGAGTTGAGAATCCAAGAGATTACCATATCATTGACGCGAAGCCATTGTTCCCGGTCAGGATATCCGACTTCCGGTATCTCCTCTGTACCGGTGATGAAGCTGATCTTGTTTCTTGTCCCTAGAGCCCTTCGCATTGCGTGACTCCATGAGATATAGTTAATCTTTGTCAACTTCGTCGGTATGATAACCAAGGACGAGTTGTCAGAAGGATGAAGCATCAATGGATGATGATAGCCTCCATAATGTGTAAGCTCTCGATCCTCTCGCCGCATTTCTTCACGACGATTCTCTTGTCGATTCGCAGCCATATCAAGTCTGTACAAACAATTCCTATTCGCAATTTCCTAGGGTTTGAAGATTGACGAACCCTAGATCCCCAATTCTATTATGACCAAATTCCGATCAAGTATCAAAAAAAAATTCCGGCATAGAGCAGGATTCTGATACCATCTAGAATCAGAGATTTGGATTTCAGCGGAAGCAAAAACAGAAAAATTGATAATCGAATCCGTGAATCTTGGAGACAGAGAGAAGAACTGTTAAGACCAGTTTATTACCAGCCGAACCATTAATTGATAATGAATAATGTGGTCTTAGAGTTATAACCGGCTAACTATAGAAGAGCTAACTATTTACAAAATAGTCCCTAACCTTCTAAGTAATTACAGGCTTAATAAAAAAAACTAACTATACATCATCATTTATACACCATGTACTATGGTCCTTGATCTTGCAATGCTGTATCATCCGGCAATGATTCATGACACATTTGTACAAAAGGTTTTGAGATAAACATATTGATCAACCTAGAATACAGTGTTAATGAAAAAATGATTTAACTAAAATAGGGACAATGAGCAATTGCATAAAATCAAGGATTTGAAATCAAACCAAATGTCCGAGTTGCTAAACTTACAACTCATCCCAACTATTACACACTAGAATAAACGAATAGGAAGTTTACCAAAATTAAATCAAGAAAAGAGTTTAAAATAACAAAGAAAATTGTTTCTAAAAAAAACAATTCATAACTAAAATTTCATGACACCCAACTGAAATAAATAATGTAACACCTAATGTTCGCGTCTTGAAATAAAGTACCATAGGAGTAACAAATTCCTGCTCATGTATGACTTCTATTTACCATTTAACCAAAAACACAAATCAACATCGCAACAATGCACAATCACAATAAATATCTCTAAAATAGCATGTTCCATAACACCACCTTACATGAAACTAGCAAATAAGAAATTATGCTTGTAAAGTTAACATCAATGGAGCTACATTCACCCGTGATACCATTGTATATTGTACTCATTTTCTTGTATCCTATGTAACTTCATTTATATTTTATCTAAGTAAATGAGAGTGACTTAGGTAAAGATAGATAAAATGTACCTAAAAAGACGGAAGAGATGGAATTGGACTTGATGGTGAATTATGTTGAGATTCATCTTGTAAAGCATGACTCCTTGATTCTGAAGCTTTTCCCTCTAACTCTTCAAGTCTACCAGTGATATTTATTAACTTTGCTCGTTGTTCAAGAATTATGCGCCTATACGTTTTTCGCTTAGGAACCTCCCCCCACACATCTGATGGAGTAACACCTTAACCAAACATTCTAACTCAGCCAGGTTTATCAGGCCCCATAACCTAGGCAAATATATCATTTTGACCAACTGGATCTTTTGAGCCTTCCGGGAGTTCATCAATTTTTTGCTGGAACGTAGATTACACTATAACAACCAGGTAATCTATAATTTGAGCCAATACTATGTAACAATAACAAAAGTAAATAATCTTGATTACTAACATAATATGATATTATACTTAAATAACAATACGGATTTCAAGGCAAATTATACTAAGACATAAATATAAATAATGCAAACCTACAAAATAATCAACGACAGCAATTGATTTAGATCCCTTCCGAGAATTATGGCACGCATCAAACATCTGAACACGACTTGGCTTACATCCGTCGTTCTGCTCTTGCTGTCAAATTAAAAGTTGCAATCAAGAAAAAGCAATCATATTGAATAATGAGGTGTAAGAATACATACCAATTCATGTTCTTTTTGCGCAAACGGTGTCCTGCCAGTGCAATGATCCAACTCTTTCTCCGTCCTCGCTTTTCTATTCATCTCACTTCTTTCCTAAAAGTAAGACAAAACCAATACTTATACAAACATTAATTATTTAAAAAATTACATATACAACACAAAGAATCATAAGATAAACCACTCACCTTTGTTTTCTCTTTATTCCAATATTCAACAATACTGATCCATTGGCACAACTCAACTCTTTTTTCTTTCTTTTGTTTTATATTGGCAAACAAATCTTCCGCGGGAACATCAGGAACAAAATATTTTGTCTTCAAGTCATTCTTCCAGTTTCTCCAGCAATGGGAAATGTGGCTGAATATCCATTCTTCAGATACAAGGGTGATATCAAATCGTGCTTGCATATGATTCATATAAATAAGGTCATATACATATTTACATATCAATACATGAAGTGTTAACAATAACAGTGCCCCTTTTACAGGTGATTATTAACTTAATGCCAACTAGCCTATGTGCTACACCATATACCCTTGATGAATAGGAAAAAAAACAAAGAAAGTAATCGTAAGGGAGGAGTTTAAGGTCCAACAAATGAAAAGAAAGTACAAAGGTACTGTTTCTGAATTCTCAGAACTAAACTAGCAAAAAGACCATGTCCAAGCAAGTCCCATTAGTCCTTTCCAATATCAGTTAAATTTAACACAACATAGAATAAATAAACAGATGTTTTACTAAAAGGATTCACTAAAAAAAACTTAGAGACTAGGAGAGTCAGATCCTTCAAAACAGCAACTCGAATAGGTTTTCAAAACTAGACACGTTCATGAATTTTGAGTCATGTTTTAATCAGGTTTATAGACAAGCTATAAGTTTGTTTTTCAACCCATCAAAACTATGATACATTACATGAAACAAGAAAGATATTAATGAAAGGACTTCTCAGAAGTAGATTTAGGGATGAGAGAGATAACTCTCAAACAAAGAGACTTGAAATCTGAATGTCTGCACTAACAAAGTCATGAAGCAAACATACTATGTTTCAAGTATAATTTATAGAGATTTTAACAGCTATTTAGTACAATACGACTTAACTGGAATACAATTGCTAATTGAAATGATAATTATCTAAAAAGATGTTCCCTAATGTAAGTTAATGAACCAGCTACAAGATTATACCATAAAGTCCAATCATTAACAATGCTCTATTTCTTTTGGTTCAGGTCATTAGTTGTTGAATTAAATCATAGTATAAACCTGTAGCAACAAATAAGCACACTAAACAGAGATTTAAAACAATTATATAATCACTTCAAAATAAACTTCCATGCGTAGTTTTAAATTCCATTTCTAATACACTTTTGTACAAGAAGATACTAATCTCTCCATAAAGATGTGGTTTTCCCTGATAAAGACAAAATATTTTGTGCGACAAACAACATCAACCTTTAAAACTGCATTGTAGAAGTAATGAGTTTAAATTCGTTTAGTATTTCATATCCCGATCTCATTCAAAACTAAATACAGATAAGTTCTCCTGTTTCATTTTACCTTCAAGAAAAAAATTGGCATAAGAACAAACAGATTCCCTTCCTTTTGCCTTTCATATATCAGGATAATATGAGGTTATAGTTAGGAAAAGTTTTGGTAGGAACATTACCTTTATGACTTTTAACATTTCTTTTAGTCGCGCCTCTGACATATTGTGCCAGTTGTCCACATTTATTGGACATTTATTGGACAATGTGCAAAGCGCAAAGTCACATATCAAGTCACCCCATATAATAAGAAGACGCAGCTCTTACAGTTATATGCTGTGCAATATGAATATGCATACATTGATAGGCAACAATTTGTCACTAAATGTCTTTTATATACCCCTCTAGTATGAAGTAAATGCACATGTTCTATCATTTATTACCCTTGACCTCTAAATCTCAGTTTTTGATTAAGTGGTTAATCATTTGTAATATTGTCATAGTCATGTATATACAATCCATGTCACTGGAGCATTACAGATGCTCAAAAATAACATGACCGGTGATTATACTTGAGCATTGATTTATGAACAGGTTAATTAGATTACCTGAGTTTCCACAACTTTGATTTGCTGCCCTTAGTTGTTCCCGAACAGGATGTGTTTTTGATAATTGTTCCACGGAAGCAATATATATTCTTCCCCCTGATCGATTTACAGACAACGACCCTACAAATTATTCAAAAAGAATGCAAAATTGTATAACAAATCAACAATCTAGTATATTGTCAATAAGTGAAACTCACATGTGAGTTTAGTGAATGTAGCATAATAAGCTATTTTTCAGATTTTTCAGTCATGGACATGTTATGTTCAAATCATTGTTTTGGACAATTTACAACTCCGTTTTGAAATCCGTAAAAACAACAATAAACTAGACTGAACAAAGATGACATTCATGAAAAGAAATCCTTGAAAAGTGTTAGCGAACTAAGAGAAGAAGGTCCCTCAGTAGAGGACATCGAATCTGATTTTCTGCATTTTTTTGAATATACTACTCAAAGTACTTTGTTTCAAACAGAATTTCCAATGATCGACATATCCATTTGACAAAACATGAAAAGAAAAACAGACCTTAGATACACCAGTAGGATTTAAGTAAGAAAGATATGCATAAAAGAACCATAAAATATGATAATCGAACCCTTTAAAAGTATCTAACCAAATTTGAATATTTCATGATTTCTTCTAGGCATTTAACCGTGCAACTAGCATGCATTCCTCCAGAATATAAATAAATCATAAACATATTTCTAATTACAGTCCTAGGCAACCAAGAACAACACACAACAAGGAGCATAAGGTTTAGCTTTCGTTTATAAAACCTAAATGTTTCAAACTACTTCTAACTCTTTTAAGCATCGATTGTAAATTCTTGTTACCTCTTTTGGCTGTCAATAAGCATCCCAACTCACCATAGATGCTGCTGCTTTGCTAGTCAAACCGAGACTCCTGACTTACCTCCTATTTCTCATTCTCTCTCCCTCCATCTCTCTTGGCCTCTGCCTCTTCTCTTTTCGTTCTTTCTTTTTTTTTCAACTTAAATGCCTCAGCCCTCTTATTAATTGCTATACTTGATCTCTAAGATTGAAGGAATTGAAAGAGGATGATGATCCGTAAGGAATTGAAGCAAATAAAGAAAAAAATTGGGGTGGAATTGAGGATGGATGTAGCTGGTTCTCAGTTTAGTGAATGACTGATAAAAATGAAGCTGTGTGGAGAGAAGCTGTCGATCTTGAGTTCCCAAAAATAAAATTAATAATAATAATAAAAGGTAAAAAGAAAATGTATAAGTTGCAGTGAGTTTCTCAATTTAATTGATTGTTTTACCCATTTTTACCATTATAATTAAGTTACATCGTGGGTGTTTGTTTTTTCTTAATTTTTTTATTTTTTACAAGTACCCTTTAAGTGTGTCATTAGTGATTTTTGGTTTTTTTTTTGAAGTGCCTTCTTAAGTGTGTCATTAATACTTTAATGGGATTAAAAGAAGTTAAAATGCCTTCTTTGACCATATATTATAACATTTTATAAATAATGCCTTGATATGTCAATTCTATTAAGGCATTTTCCTAATAATGCCTCAATACCTATGTCATCTTATGTCATTTTTCTTGTAGTGTAGGGCGATTGTCCCACTGACACCCCCATCCCCAGTGTTAGCTAGACATGACGGAGAGCGTGATTCATGATATTTGCATCAGGGAGAATTTACATGTTAAAAAATTCAAGTTGAAATTCTAATCGGTGAAATTTATGTTAGATATCATTACATTTAAATTCACGTTACAGATTTAGTATCAACTTTGATGGCTAGCTAACCAAAAATATAATAATTTTAATAATTATAAACAAAGATAGAATTTGATAAGAGAAATTAATGTTAGTTAGAAGTGATGGAGATAATGACTGGTAAAATATATTAATCGAGGTGGGTTCAGCACGTTAAAAGCACGAATTGTTTTGGTAATCGGTGAATCTTTTATACGGTACAATCGATTTCATAATAAAAGATTTGGTATCAATTCTCATGGTCATCCTACCAAAAATTACATCATTTTAATACTTATGAAAAAAAACTATGTTCATTAAGACATATTAGCTTTAGTTGAATCTTATGGAGATTGTGGTTCTTAATCTATCTACGTGAGTTCTGCAACCTAAAAGGAAAAAAAAATCGTGCGTTTTGTACATTTCAAATCCAAGACATGCTTATAATTTGAGAATCTTGTGTCAAGTCAGGTTATACTCATGTCGAGAATTTTGTGTTATAATTCGAGTATCTCGTGTCGAAAGTCTCTAGTGGCTAAAAAAGTAATATACTGCCCCAAAATTTGCCTTTTCCAATTGAACGAAAAGCTCGTCGACAAGAAAAACTTGCTCACAGATTCCCATGATCTCTGCATCTTTGATGTCATTAGCACCGCGGTTGCAAAAACCAACCACCCTGATTTGGTCAAAATCGGATTTAAACGGGCCTCCAATCGGAGCTGCGACCGGGTCACAACTTTTGAGGTGGATCATTTTTGTCGGCCATGGAGGCGGTGCACGACGATGACCATGATGATCGTTGTCATCATCAGGACAGCTTGATAGAGCTAGCGACAACATTGGTCACCAGAACATCCCTTTTCACAGCGGGAAACCGCCGCCGAACTCGAGATGAATTTACCCTTGTCATAAAATTAAAACAAACAAACTCTTTTGTTTCTCCTCTTCAAATCCTCCCAACACAAAATAATATAGTAATAATAATAATAATTTCTTCAATCTGTTGATTGCATTAATAAAAAAATCGAAAGGATCTTGGTTGAGGCAAAGGTTCATTGGTATATCAAGTAAGTATTTAATTTTTTAAGTTTTTTTCTGAAATTTATGAAATAAAATAACAAGTTTGATATCAAAAGGGAAGAAAAAAGATTCAGGCCGGTCAGGACGCGCAAAGATCGCGCCTAATCGGCAATGGTTGTGTCCATTTCAGACACCACTCCGAACGGTAAAGCGTTTGATATTGACGCTAACACCGCACGTTTGGCGCAAAATCCGGACACCTCTATAGCCCTTACTATACCTGCCCGATCAATGTCTGATGTGGATGTGGTACGTGCCAGTGAGGTGTCTAAAAATTGTGCCTAACCGGCGGTGGATGCATCCAGCTCTGACGCTTTACATTTCGGAGTGACGTCTGTAGTGGACACCGCCATAGCCGGTAAGGCGTCTTTGCCGGACGCCCTCTTACCAGAGCCCTTTTTTTGTTTTTCTTTTATTTCTGAATAAATTTCAAATAAAAATAAAAAATTCATGAATCTTATTTAATCATCTATTATTCTAGCCTACGGATTCAAGAATTGTTTGTAAGTTTTGTCTGGAGTTTGAGAGAACTTGGAGATGTGGAAGAAAAAAGTTTGTGTGTTTTAAATTATGACAAAGGTAAATTTGCCTAAAGGGAGCGATACGTAGGATTTAGGGGAGCGATAAATAGCGTGACCCTCGTAAGTCTTGGTTTAACAATTTATAATGCCTTCATAAGGATATTTTAGGATTAAAGTAAAATTATTAGTTAAATTAGTCTTGTTAATTTGCGTGAAAATTAATATGAACTTGTTGAATTAGGACGGAACAATATATAATTATTATTGGGGTAAGGCATTAAATATATTAAAATGTAGTGGCTTATCTTGCAATTCAGTGGTATATAAAGGGTATATGGCTAGGACATTGAATGACAATCTACAAGTAGATTTTTGTGCTTCTTGCTAGGAAACTCAAATTTAATTCTCTTCAGAGGTTTATAAAACGGAAATTTCCTATATTTATAGTGGAGTCTATTGGGGTGGTTTTTTTTTCTTTTCTAAGAAAATGGGTAAGGCGAATTTTGAGCTAGGGCGATTGTCCCACGGACACCCCCATCCCCAGTGTTAGCTAGACATGATGGAAATCGTGATTCACGATATTTGAATCAGGGGGGGATTTACATGTTTAAAAATTCAAGTTGTATATCTAATCGGTGAAATTTATGTTAGATATCATTGCATTTAAATTTATGTTACAGATTTAGCAACTTTGATGGCTAGCTAACCAAAAACTGTAACAAGTTTAATAATTATAAACAAAGATAGAATTTGATAAGAGAAATTACTATTAGTTAGAAGTGTTGGACATAATGACTAGGATAATATCTTAATCGTGGTGGGTTCAACACGTTAAAAGCACGAATTATTTTGGTAATCGGAGAATCTTTTGTCAGGTACAATCGGTTTCATATTATAGATTTAGTATCGATTCCCATATTATAAATTCTCACGGTCATCCTACCAAAAATTACATCATTTTAATATTTATGAAAAAAAAAACTATGTGCATTAAGACATATTACCTTTAGTTGGATCTTTTGGAGATTGTGGTTCTTGCTCTATTTATGTGAGTTCCGCAACCTTAAAAAGGAAAAAAAAATCGTGCGTTTTGTACGTTTCAAATAAAAGATATGCTTTAATTTGTGAATCTCGTGTCAAGTCAGGTTATACTCATGTCGAGAAGCTCATGTTATAATTCAGGAATCTCATGTCGAAAGTCTCCAGTGGCAGAACCACTAAAGGGCTCAGAGGATCTCAAGCCCCCCAGCCGGTCAGAGAAGCTCATGGCGTGCTTCTAGTCTGAGACCTTGGTGACTCTATTCGTCACTCTCAGCCCCCCCCCCCGGTTACAGAGTGAGCGGGCTTGCAGAATAATAAATCCCAGCCTTTAGGGGCTGGGGCTGGGGTTCAATTTCTTTTAATCAGCGGCGGTGGTGGAATGAAGTTCCAACAGCAGGATGAACGAAGACGACAACCCCAACTTTACAATATTTGCAATTGCAAAGTTAGTATGTCTATAATAATATTGTATAAAATACCCACATCCTTTAAAACTTAGAGTTTGAGTCCTAAACCTTTTAAATAGTTAATAAAATAATATGAAATCTCTCTATACTATCTATTTAAATAATTTTATTTACTTTCTTTCTAAATGAAGTTTATCAAAAGCTATTATACTGCTATTATTACTCTTTTTCATACTAAAGAAAAAGCTCACTTTCTTAAACTAAAATAATACAATAACTTGGACTAATTTTCTCTTATGGAGGGATTTATAGTTATGAATTTAAAATGTTTCATAGCATTCTCCAAAATGAGTTTCATATATTGTTTGTTAATGGTATAAAGATTTTATACGGAGTTAATTATGAATATTAACTAGATGTTAAACCCGTCCGTTGGATGGGCAAATAAACTTAAATTAAAATGATGAAATAGGAAAAATAAAATAATATACTATTTTATAAATTTTATTTTCGACAGAATTTGAGAAAAAAGAAGTAAACCATTCTACCCAGAATTACATAATCATATATCTTGCAACATTTTCTTGTAAACTTTGTTTATGATCATATTGTCAATATATATAATTATCGAATATTAGAACATTATTTCCTTGTCTTGAAATAACCCTTCATATGGCAACATATAGTTGGTCACATGAATGAGTAAACTAAAATTGCGTGCGACAAATATAATCTCAGTTGATAGAAAAACTAGCCTGACTTTTATTTATGTAATTGCAAAACAAATAATTGAGATTTTTTTTTTTTTTTTGTGCATGGTAAAGGGATCTTTGGTATTAGATAGGAAAAGTGACATGTGAGTTAGCTACACAATATTACTCGTGTTGTTGCCCAAGTTCACCTTTGCTTGACTGATACATTTTCTCAACATAAAAATATCAAAACCTCATACCATATTGCACACTCCAACCTGCAAGTCTATACTTCTAAATATGATCGGAGTACCTCATTTGAACTTAAAATCATGTTAAGGCAAGTCAGAACATCTAATGATGTTAAGAGAATCGGCAATTAATGTCTTTTTTCAATATTTACGTTACACTCGAAATTGAACATGTTAATTGAAAGTATAGAAACTCCTCTTCGTCCATAATAGAAAGATATAGTCATTTGCGATTTTCATATAAACATGTGTTCATGCTCAAAATTGCTCTTTATAGTGGACTATCAAACTTTTAAGATTATTTAAGAAGTCAACAAATGTACGGTTGAAAAGACAACAATAAGATTCGACTAAGTATGAATGATCATAACTACAAGTATATTAATCTCAACTTCTCTGTCATTCAATTCTATGGCTTTTTGTTCACTGTGTTTTTTAAAAAATTTAAAAAATTTCCCAACATCTTCAAGGTATACCCTCTAAGTGTGATGTGTCTTTCTTCTTATAGTATTGCTGGTTTTTCTTTCTTTTTTGCTTAAAAAAAATTTTATTATAACCTTGTTTTTAAAGACGCATGTTAATTATCAATTTCAATGCCACACAATATGACTACAAATAAAGTTTTTAATAGATGCATCAATAATATCTTACATCCTCCCTTTGGTATTAGTGGGAGAATTTGTGTGAAATCACCTTCTAAGGTAAGAACTTTACCACTAACAGGTCTCTTAACATTAATTAGATAAATTCTTCAGAGAATATCTTTAAGGATTAGTTAAGAGGTTGAAAATTATGTTTGTAAATTCTAGTTGTTTCATTTTGTATTATCAACGTAGTATGTTTCAACAAAGTAGCTAAGTTGCTATATATCAGATATTATTATACAAATTAGATTTAAAATCTTTAAATTCAATTCTATCTACCCGCAAAATTAAGCAAATATACAGTACCGCTCAATGCCTTCATAAGTACAATCTTACCTTTACCAAAATAATAATAATAATAATAATAATAATAATAATATATTATTATTATTATTATTATTATTATTATTATTATCCACATAAATATTTTTCTCATACTTTCATATCCATAAAGGAAGAATAATCTCCCATTCATTTCTGACGATTGAAGACATTATACGTTAAAAATCATTATTTAGTTGTTTTACTTATTTATTCGCTTATTTTAGTTTTATTCTCTTTAAGCGTTCAATTTGCTCTAACTTTACTTGTTTTTATAGATTTTTTGTTCAAAATGTAATGGTAAAAGTGTTTATTTTTTCATCAAGTATCATTCAAAAAAAAAAATTTGTCCATCCAAACTTATAATTACATAACGCTCAGTCAATGTGATTAATAAAGGAAATTGCATTATCAACTAATAATGTTTAGTTTTTTTTTACTCAGTCTATTAATCTAATTTATTATTTTTTTGCATTTTCTTTTAAACCATTTGTTTTGATTCAACTATATCTTTTTCAGTTTTTAATTTGAACTGTAATTGTAGGACCATTTTTTTTTTCACCGTAATAATTTTATTAAACTATTTTTCTTCTTAATCTTTCTTTGGTCATTTTTAATGATATCCCAAGATTACTTTATAGTGGGATAATTATTTTTTCCCTCAATGATATCATTAAACTTTTTTCTCTTTATTTAATCAGCCTTCGATTATTATCGACTCTCAATATCTTTTATAATAAAAGTACATTTTTCAATGTATCATCATATTTTTTTCTTTTTCTTTTTTACTTTGTTTTTGGCATTCTCCATTTAATCATTCATCTTAGCTTAACTCTACCCATTTTGTGAGCAGCTTGCTGGTACTATAGGTATATGACGTAATAGCCTTTTATCTTCCGTCACCTTGTCCAACTATTATGCTTAACTCCCGCACGCCAAGTAGCTATTAGAGATACTTTTAGATCCGGTTAGTGATTCCTCTTTAACACTCAATCCCTACTTTTAAGTTGACATGATTTGTTTTCCTTAGTTTTATGATTTGTTTAAGTTATAAATATTTAATGGGGAGAGTATTTTTTTCCCTTAAGAATATCATTCAAATTATTTTTTCTCGATTTAATCTTCTTACTTTATTTTCTTCTGTTTTTTTATCTCTTCTTCATCATTTGTAGTTGATTCCATTTTTTAATAAAGAAATCTGCATTGAAAATTTATCATATTTTAGTGATTTTACGCTTGCAACATTTTTTTCGTGTAGATTTAAACTTTTCTTTGCCTCATTTTTTTAGTTTTAATTTAAAATGTAATAGTGCGATTATGTTGCCTCATGTCCACTTGTTTTTTTAGAAATTTTCTAGTATTGAAATTGTTAACCTTTTTTTCCTTCAATTATTTCGTTTTTCGTCATTTAAATGATTCTGTATTACATTATAAAATTCTTTTTCTTATTATCATCTCTAATCTATTTTTTGTGGGATAATTACATTGTATATATGTTTTTCCTTATCATTGTTTTTCTTTTCCCCATTTGATATGTCTTTAGCTACTTTTGTTGATTCTCAATTTAGCCATAAAAGTTACAATTTCAAATTATAGCCATGTGCTTGTTTTACTTGGTTATTCATTTTTCTTATTTATCTTGTTTTAGTTACTTTTTTGTTTTCTCTAATGATCCTGATCTCTTTGTTTGGCAGCATAATCCACAAGGTCAATTTTCAGTTAAATCGGCCTATGAGGTCCTTAGAAACCGGGATCATGTTGATTCTCTATTGCGGACCATATGGAATAAGCTGGTTCCTTCTCGCATCTCTTTTTTCTTGTGAAAGTTGCGAAATGGTTTGTTGCCTTTCCCTGAAACTGTTGCGCACTTTGGGATTGCTATAAGACCTTCAATATGTTTATTTTGCCGGAAGCATTGGGATGATATGATCCACTGCTTCTATAATTGCGAGTTTATTGAAGGCATTTGGGCTCACTTTGCATTGCTCATGAGTATCAACACCAATGGTCATACTAGGTTGCAGCATTTGTTGCGCAAATGGTGGTCCAAGGGCTGTTATACTTCCGCAAAGATGTCTTCTATCATGTTGCTCCCATCCTTTATTCTCTGGGAAGTTTGGAAGGCAAGAAACAAGTTGATTTATGAAGGTATTATGCCATCCTTCAATTTTGTAATACATTCAATTTCATCTAGTATTCGAGATCTACTATTGGTGCATGATCTTAAAGTACGAAGTGAGGTTGAGAAGAATTTTGTTGCGGAAACATTTGGTGTCCAGTTACCTCGATTCATTTCAAGGAATTGTAAAATGGTGAGATGGATCACACCAGTTCCAAACTCTTTTATTTTGAATACGGATGGTTCCTCTATTGGTGATGCGGGTTATGGGTTTGTAATCCGTGGAGAAGGTGGCCACTTTCTATATGGTGAGTGTGGTTTTTTGGGAGAAGGTGATTGTTTATATGTTGAGGTATGTGGCATTCTCTTTCGGTTGCGAAAATGTGATCATTTACATCTTTCTAATGTGGTGGTCCAAACAAATAGCAAGTTACTTTCAGATGCTATTATAAGTAAAGTTGGTTTTTCTTGGAGGTTCTTTTTGGATTTAATGGAGATAGGTTCCATTATTGATCGCAATGGGTATTCTATTACTCATATTTACAGGGAAGGGAATGCGGTTGCGGATGGCCTGGCCAAGACGGCTTCAAGTGGAGTCTGTACCACTTATGATTCCTTTAGCTCATTGCCTCGCTATGTAAAAGGCCTTTTGGTTTTAGACCAAAGGTCTTATCCATATTTATGTAGTTGAGAATAGTATTGCATTTTATTTTATTGAGAGCCTTTGTAAAAGTATGGGGTTAGACCATCCTCTGCCCTTGAAACTTTTTTACTCAAAATGAAATAAAATCGAGGAGGGGAGAAGCTAGAGAACTAGATGGTATGTATGTCCATCCCTTGGGTATACCCTTTTGGGTGCATTATATCATCTAGCACTGGTTGGCATAAAAATTTACCTCCTGGGTAGACCCCTTGAGTTTTTTTTATGCCAGTTGGAACTTGAATATCTTTCTATTCTCTCTATTTATTTAAACAAAAAAAAAGATTAAGATAAAAGAAAATTAACAACTTGACATGAGTTTGACATGAAAAATCATGTATCTGGTAAAATATTGTGAAAAATCAACATAAAGATAGACAACCCTTTTAATTGTGCCTAATTATAGGACTTTATATTTTTATATCGAATTTATTGCGATTTGCCACATGCGATTTTTTTGTTGTTATGAGAAATTTAAGGAAATAAATAGATTTAGAAAGATTCTGTTTGTTAATATTATTAATCAAAAGTTTAATAATCATTAGTAACTTATTAGTAATTTTTTTTTTTACAATTTATAACCAATATATTTAAAAATTACACATAGGATTAAATCCTATGTGGCATGATTATAGAACTAATGCATTTCTCTCTCTGGACTTTGCCTTAGTTATATATATATAGAATAGATATATAGATTATGCAAAAAAAAAAAAATTAAGATATTATTAGTATAATTTACATTGAATATTAATTTCTTAATGAAGTAGTGAAAAAAATTCTCTCTTCAATATCGGATTAGTGCATACCCAGCCACCCTCTCCCCTCCCCAATCCCCCGTCCCCCCTCCTGGTTGTCAAAAGCTGGTTCCGCCACTGAGAGTCTCGTGTCAAGTAAGTTTTCGTATTTTGAATTTAATAAAGTGGAGGGCCTTTTTTTTCCCATTTAACGATTCAGAGCCATATATTCTCAGACTTCAAGAGAAATTGCTAATTCCCAAAAATGAAGTATCACTTTTGCAATATAACAAAATAGACTAGTATTACAAAGAATGCAACTAATGAATTGTTTAAATAGCATGAACTAGCCTTTTCTTTTCTCTATTCTTCTTTTTCCTTTTCCTCACGTGGTTTCCAGAAACTGATCACGCCCATCATCAAGAATCCAAAATAACGTATGAGTAAAACAGAAACCATGTGAATCTCCCCCTTCTATAAAAGCCGTCAAACTACAATTTTATTGCTTCATCCTCCTCTCTTTCTATATTATTACTCTTCTAATAAATTACTAGATCTGCCACCATTTTCATGGGTAACATGACTAAAGATGTAATATACTGTCCGAAAATTCGTCTTTTCCGATGGAACGAAAAGCTCGTCGACAAGAAAAACTTGCTCACAGATTCCCGTGGTTTCTGCCTCTTTGATGTCATCAGCACCGCCGTTGCAAAAACCGACCACCCCGATTTGGACAAAATCGGATTTAAACGGGCCTACAATCGGAACTGCGACCGAGTCACAACTTTTGAGCTGGATAGTTTTTTGTCTGCGGTGGAGGCGGCGGATGACGATGACGATGACGATCGTCGTCGTCATCAGGACAGCTTGATAGAGCTGGCGACAACATTGGTCGCCGGAACATCCCTTTTCACGGCGGAAACCGCCGCCGAACTGGGGAGGCAAATATCCACTCACTTCGCCAACGATTATCATCAACTCGAAAACAAGGGAAAGTTGTTCGGGTCTTCAATCGGCGGTGGGCCTAGATTTGTGATGGTGGTTCAAATTCGGATTCTCCGATTGTTTGAGTACATCGGGACAGAACCCCAATCTCCCCCTCTTGATGAAACTTTAACTGATAATCGCAACGGCGATGAAGAAGGGGAATCCTCGTCGGATTCCGACAAAGTCGATGAGTATTTGGAGAATTGGGGACCGGATGAAGTCCGTTGGTACCATTACAGTGATGAAGCGGCGGCGTTTTGGCTTGGTCTGAGGAATTATCTGGGGGAACCGAAACATGACGACAATTTACTAACCAAACCAATTACCAAGGAAGAACCCAGAGGATTATGGGAGATTCCACCCACCTCTTTAGCTCTTCGTCATCTTCGGACCGATGATTCCGAGGAACCAGAACCAGGAAAAGAAGGAGATGAAGACGATGAAGATGATGAAGAAGAAATGAGTGATAAATTTAGTTGCTCCATTTGTCTGAATGGGTTCGAGGTTGATTTTCTGGATAACATTGAGCGTACGGTTTGCGGCCATGTTTTTCACCGAACATGCATTTGGATTTGGTTGTACAGAGCCAATTCTTGCCCCGTTTGTCGCCGATCACTGCCCTTGTTGGCATCAAATGTTTACATTTTCAAGATTGAGACTTAATAAGATGATCAGATGTATATATTTGTGAATATTAGAAAGTCATTTAGTTTGATCAGATATGTTTAGTTCCTAAATGAATAATTTAGTTTCTATTTACTTTCTTTCTTTAATTAGTTCCATTGATTAACTCGATTTTAAGTGCATATTATACTCTTTGCCGATCAAGTGAGAAGTTTATTTGAAACAAATAGAGTATAAAATGAACAAATTGATGGATCTTATTTAGAATTTTAATTAATATCTTTGATATCATCATTTTATTTACCAAACCTATGAGGTGGCCGGCCGACTCGTGACATAACCACCTCCTAACATTTTGATCCATTTTTTGGTTTTCGCATGCATGATAATAACAAACCCACTTTTTTTTAACGGGTATGATTCCATATTCTTGTGTTTTTTGCCTGCGTATGATTTCAGAATTATGAACTTCATAATCAGAGATTGTAGTTCCTAGTTTTCTCGGGGCACACTCAAAAAATCATGAACAGATAGACCATGGTCCTTGTTTCTTCCTCTTGAGGAGTTAGGGGACCAATAGCAGCGTTAACCCCCTTCCTATTTTTTAGAAAATGATTTTTTTTAAAACAAAATTATTACAAATTTGTGGTTTTTTACATTTCTTTTACACATGTTCAACTCTCCATTTTACCAATTGTACAATATAAGTGCTCGTGTTTTCTATTTACGACATCAATTGTACAAAACCGGAAGAAGAAAAAAGTACATAAGATCTCACATGTTATCCTCTACACCGAATTAAGGAGACAATAATATCATTGTGGCAAACGTGGCACAAGGTAAAGCGTAAAATATCCATCACTTCATCCAATTAACTAATTCTAAACTATTTGCAAGTCAAATTAGTCATTCCAGTTAAGAAGAATCTACCTCTTTCAACTTTCAATGCAGAAGTATCAAAAAAATAAAATAAAATAAAATTACACTACTAAATAAGTATTGTCATAGGACACATGTGACTTAAATTACGTGTGACACTACTAAATAGTGTCTACTATAATCAAGTCTTAATAAGTTATAAAACATTTGAAAGTGTATTATTAGATTGTCATTTGATAAGACACATGAAAGTGGTTCATTAAGTAAGGTAATACTTCACAAACAACCCAAATAGTACACTTATTATATTTCTTTTTATTTTTTTGCATATGATATATTTACTTAAGAATAAACAATGCTTCAAATAAGTAATAATAATCATTTAAATTTTTTGAGTAAATATTTAAAAACTTTTGCTACTAAATAACATAAGAAAGTAAAAAGTCATATCTGTAAACCTTCATAAACCAAATATCTAATCTTTTGTTATCGCACATAAAATTATAAATCACTAAAGAATTTTAGTTTGAATTTCGATACTATTTAAAATGCGTGTTTTTGAAGGTTTTATTTTGTTTTATTTATTTATTTTTTCATGTTCTACCTAGCTAGAAGTCAATTATCAAGGTGAAACTTATGTCTAACTGTTTTTCTTTCTTCCTATTTCAAACATTTCATCTTCCTCTCTAAAGATGCCATCAATAGTATCATTATAATGTAACTTACTTGAAATTCATTAATTTATAAAATATCTATCACCATTAGTTATGTGATAAAGTGAGAAATCTTTCATCTTCATTTATCGTTACTCAATTGCTCTATTTTTATTTCTCCATCTTCTCTCTTTCTCCCATTTGGTCTCTCCCCCTTTCATGTTCGGACTAACTGTCGTACTTTCATTTGAGTTTATTCTCTTTCTTTAAATTTGCTAACAATAGTTAAAAGCAAATGAGGTATGTGTTTTTCCTTCTGTTTTTCCATTGTTTGTCTTGCTTAATGAAAAATGTTATTTTTTTTTCCTTTTTTAAAATAATTTATAGAGTTTGAAAGTTGAGAGAAATAGGTAGTGTGATGTATACCAACATCAATTTTTATTAATTCCTTAGGTATTAAAATATTATCAGTCTTTTGTATATATTTGTTTGTTACAAATTTCTATTTTTTTTTTATATTTGTATCATTTCTATATTAATTACATTTAAAAAAAAAAGAGTGAACCTCAAAACAAGTCATCAACCTTTAATATATTTTCACTCTAGGTCATCAATTAAATTTATTTGTAACACAAGTTACCTTACTAAAGTTTTAATCCATTTCAGTTTATTCTGTTAATTTTGACCGTTAAATAGTGACGGAAATCTATTTTTCACATGTTTTTGAGTTCAGGGGTATTTTTGTCATTTTTTTTATTTTTTTAATCTTTTATTATTATTTTTTTTTTTACAATTCTTCTTCTTATACTTTCTAACTTGTATATACTGGTAGTATAATTCTAAATTTTAAAAATTTATTTTTCTTTTGTATTTTAACTTCTAGATTATAAAAAAAATTTTAAAAAAAATTAGAATTGAAGAAGAAAAATTCGAGTTAAGTAAACATGAAAATAATTAATTTACCATTTAAAAAAACAAAAATTAAAATAATTAGCTAAGACAAGTTCTTTCTTCTAGGTTATTTAATGTTTTTCAACTCCATTGAATTATTTAATTATTAATTTTCACGTTTCTTATTCCTTTTTTTTAATAATCTACAAGTTCATATACAAATGAAAAATTAATTTTCAAAAATGAATTTGTTTGTCATTTTTATCTTAACTTCTGGATTATTAAAAAAAAGGAATAAGAAACGTGAAAATTAATAATTAAATAATTCAATCGAGTTGAAAAAAATTAAATAACCTAGAAGAAACAACTTGTCTTAGCTAATACTTTTAGTTTTTCTTTTTTTTTAAATGGTAAATTATTAATTTTCTTGTTTACTTTAACTCGATGTTTTCTTCTTCATTTCTTAAATTTTTTTAAAAAAATTTTTATAATCTAGAAGTTAAAATACAAAAGGAAAATAAATTTTTAAAATTTAGAATTATTCTACCAGTGTATACAAGTTAGGAAGTATAAGAAGAAAAATTGTAAAAAAAAATAAAAAATTAAAAGATTAAAAAATTAAAAAAATGACAAAAATACCCCTGAACCCAAAAGCATGTGAAAAATGGATTTTTGTCACTATTTAACGGCCAAAATTAACAGAATAATCTGAAATGGATTAAAACTTTAGTAAGGTAACCTGTGTTACAAATAAATTTAATTGATAATCTAGAGTGGAAATATATTAAAGGTTGATGACTTGTTTTGAGGTTCACTCAAAAAAAAATTCAATTTCACCGCGTCTCTTTTAAATTTAATACTTCAATCAGTTTGTGAATAATTTATTAATTCAAATACCTACGAAGCGCATACAATTCTACTAGTACATATAATAACCCTTATTAGTATCATGAAATCGTAGAATTAATGTCTTATATGGCAATCCAATTTAAAAGACCCACCTAAAAATGAATTATGCTTCATATTGAAATCCTTTTGCCATTGTCATAATAATATCCCAGTACCCCAATATGGCACGTAATTAGCCCAAATTATAGTTTATTAACTTATATTGATAATTCCTTTTTTTTTTCCTGTGATTTGTGCATTGTGTACTTTTCTTTGGTCGTAGTCGTACTTTTCTGCTCCTTTCTTGTACTTTTGCCTTTATTTTTTTTACATAAGAAGATTGATTGATTGATTAATTAGCATTAAGGTTCTTTTGTCTTGCTTGATCAATGAAATTGGGAAATTTGTAAATATGTGTCTTTACAGTCACACACGTTGCCCAAATTCCATCGGCTTGGTTTATCCCTTTTTTTTCGCGCAGCCTTTAGCTGGTCCAATAATAATATCACGCATTAAAATTTGGGTATTAATACGCTACTTACCAAGTTCTAAGTTCGTTAAGAATTATTGAATACCAAGTAGCAAGAATTGTGTCCAAAATTCTTTCGATACTTATTAATGACAATGATTCGTGCGGGTAAATTTTACATGGAATTATATTGAATCATAATCGTCCACACTTATAATTTTCCTTTAAATGTTTAATTTTATCTATTAAAGAGTTAGGAGATAATTAAGATGCACATCACTCCAATGCCAAAATTTCTTGTAAAGTTTTCCTACATATATCAGCACTCGTTTATTAATAAGTGTCGAGCAAAATTAGTGTTAACTAGAGAGTGATGAAGATCATGACTTTCCCTGTAACTAAATCAAGTTTAAAAATTTGAATTATACTTTTAATCGGCTAATCTCATGTCGTTCGCTTTTGTATTATAGATAGTATGACATTTCATGGTCTATTCTAAGAAAAGTTAGTATTAGTTAGGGATCACGACGTCTTGGTAATACTAATAGCGGATGTTTTACAGGTTTAGAAACCGAATCCCATCTACGTACCGAAAAAAAAACAAAGGAAATTGAATCTTATCTAGAATATGTTAGTTGAACATAGTGTAGATATATCATGATCTCACTATATCTAATGCATGAATTTCACAGGTTTAATGAGTGAATCTTGAATATAATGGAGATTATAATCTCACTGTAGATAAATCATGAATTTCACTTGTTGAATCAATGAATCTTGGACATAGTGGAGATCGTGATCTCACTGTATAAAAATCGTGAATTTCACATTCTTAATCAGTGAAATTTTTTTTTTGGAAAAAAACTTTTATATTCTGTAAGATATTACATCGTACATACACCTCGTGCTAATTCATGTGCCGTGGACACCCTAACCCTATCTACTTTCCGTACTACACACAAAGTCATTGATGCTACCCTTCGTCTAGTTTCCAAATCTAACCCTAGATACCATATAGGTAACCGCTCTTTGCCATTCAAAATGTCGATTACCCTTTTGCTGTCTGTCAAGATCTGAGCATGCGTCCACCCTTCTCTGGATGCCACCCTTGCTGCTTCCCAGACTGCAAGCAACTCTGTCTGTCCAGACTCTAAAGCCCCACATTGTCTTGCCACTTGCATAACCCGCTCTCCTATGTGGTTCCTTACTACTACCACATATCCTCCTTCCTTTCTCTACGGCCAAAACAACCCATCCACCTCCATTATCTTCATTCCCTCTCTAGCTCTCTGGTCCAGTACCTCATCATTTTGACCCTTCAACCAAGCTGAATCCCCTTCTCCATTTTTTTGTAATGTCCTACCCTCTCCCCTTACGTTATTATCGGTCCGTGGGAAGCTAGTAAACCCCTCTATTCCCAGGCTTATTTCACGCTGTGCCTCTTGAAGGATTCGATCTAGCGACCAATTCTCTTCATCCCAAATTTTTCTGTTTCTTGCTATCCATATAGCCCATAGGATGTATCTTGAGCGGATCTTATCCTCTTCCGTCAGTGCTTCCGATAACCACCGTCTCATCCATTGTTTGAAACCGGTCCCCTTCCCGTAGAAAAGTCAAAACCCAATGGTGACATTTTCCATATTGCCTGTGCTCTCTTACATTCCAACATCATATATTCTAGAGACTCCTCTTGTTCCCCATATATCGGGCAACTTGGTGGTATTATGTGTCTCCTTTTCCACAATTTGGTAGCTGTTGGACATGCTTTTGCTGCCGCTCGCCACAGGAAAAACTTTAATTTTTGCGGGACTCTCAATCCCCATATTCCCTTCCAGAAATCTTCTTCTTCCCGACCCTCCTCCATGTTGTGTGTAGGAGACATAGTTTCTAATCCTTCCTTTTCCACATCCATAGCCAGATGATATACCGATTTCACCGAGTATTTCCCAGATCGATCCCTTCCCCAATATGGAACATCTGGCATCTCCCGATAATTATCACTCACATGGATAGCCTAGATATTTTGAATAACCTCTCCTGGGTATACCGCCCTTAATAGCTGGGCATTCCACTGACCCGGGCCTTGAATAAAGTCTGCCACCCTCAGATTTGCCTCCCACCTCTGAATGTCTCCATGCCATGGAGTTCTTCGCTTCCGGAATCCATTCCTGATATGAATTCAAACTTTGGCCATTTCTCACTTTCCACTTCAACTCCCTTTTGACCATATTCCTTCCCCACAAAATCCCTCTCCATCCCCAGGAGGCAGCTTGTTTTGCCTTAACGTCCCAGAAAGTCTCATTCCTACAATATTTTGCCTTAAAAAATCTAGCAAACAGGGATCTTTCCTCCGTCCCAATCTTCCAGGCTAACTTTCTCAATAATGCTCGGTTCTTCTCCATTGTCTTCCTCATTCCCAATCCTCCCCTCCACTTCGAGCGACATATATTTTCCCATGATTCCCAATGAATACCTCTTCCCTCTATATCCCCCTTCCAAATGAACTTTGCTAGGCATTTTTACAAACGAGCATGGTATTCTAAATGCCCCTAGCATGTAGTTTGCTATCATACCCAACACATGTTTGGCCACTACAACCCTGCCCTGTACCGACATGTCCTCTACTCGGTACCCTTTGACTTTACTTTAGACTTTCCTGAACATGTTTTCAAATAAGTCTCCCTTTCTACGGCCAAAGTCTAAATTGAAACCCAAATACCTCCCATCCATCATACTCTTGTTTATGTTAAACATTATTGATAGATATGTTCCAAAAGCGGGATATGTATTTGGACTTACCAGTAGAGACGACTTGGTAAAATTTATCCTCTGTCCTCCATATTTTTTGAAGATGTTTAATTGGTGAATTTGAACATAGTGGAAATCGTGATTTCGTTAAATCTAAATCTAGAATTTCACATGTTTCATCGGTGAATCTCATATTAGGTATTATTATTATGCTCGGATTCATTCTATAATTTTAAGATAAATTAGTTTCAGCAAACCTTATCAACAATTATAACTTTTATATACTAACACATTTGTTTTATTTTTATTTTTTTTAACATAATATTCATGATGCACGTGCATCGCACGGGTTAATTCACTTCATTTGACGATTTGTATGCAAAATTCTAAAATCAATATAAATTTTTCTAAAGGATTTGTGTATTCGATCGTATTGGCAACATCATGGGCCAGAATTTTCAAAATAGATTTTATAGATGGTGCAACGTGAGGGAGGCAAAAATAACTCAGTTGTGATGAGTAGGGTTCATGTATGATATGTTTATATATAGTACATGTCAATATTTTTTGACCGCTATATGAATTGCTTGATTTTTAAATTTTAGTGTATTTATAGCTTAAATTTTCCTTGCAGGTCAGTTCTGTTGGAATGAATCACTAATGTAGTCATGGTAAGGATTTTATTCGTATATCAAATAGATACTAGTGTTTACCATGTACGTTGCACGGGAAATACACGATGGTGGGGAAATGTGTTCAGTAGGGAGATGAATGATTTGTACTCTTTAAATACTATTACCTCTGTCCTAAAATAATATTACAAATTGAGTTTTAAAATTTATACTATTTTTAGTACAAATTTCAAAACTCAATGCGCACTATTTTTTTGGATGGAGAGAGTAAAAAAGTGTAATACAGTTTAACTATTTTAATGGTTATTTCATAATTATGAAATTATGAAATAGTCAGTAAAATTTGAGATATTATTAAAATATAAAAAAAGATTACAAATAAAAAAAATAATTACATTATTTTTTGGCTTGGTTCATTGTAAATTTTATAAGTTATTTTCTTAACATACATACTTAAATTTCAGAACTAAAATAATTTTTAAAAAAGTTGTGTTTCATTTTTAACTTGTAACAATTAACTACAATCTTATCCATTTCTCAAATTTTATTAATCCCTAAAAAATTGTTTAAAATTTGTTTCCTAAAAATTCATAATTATCTTAATCATCTTTAAATTTTTTGTTAAGGTTTGGTGTAATCACATATTTATATTTTTTTTAATGCAAAGTCAAATCGTAAAATTGTTAACACATAATGGTTATATCTATTTTTTTACGTCAACTTAATTGGATTTCTCAATTTCGTGCCACATAAGCGTTTTTCATCCCCTATAATATATATACTAGATCCTTGCAGTCCCCGCTTATTAAATTGATAGGTAACTAAAAAATGTATACTATGCATAACGTTTAGATTTAAACCTTTCCTCAGAGGTGGAAATTTGATTAATTCAGGAATTTGATCTTATATGGTACAAAAAGATGATTAAATCGGGCATCTCGAATTTGATCGTTTAGGCGTTAGATTTGGAGTAATGGATTCTCTCAAGAGGAGGAACTTTCCTAAAACCAAATTCTAATTCCATCACAGGTTTATAGTTACTTCAGTTACATTCATGGCAATACATATATATTTCAATTCATTGTTTTTACCTTAGACTAATACACAAAACATTTAAATCTAATCATTCAAGATGGTTGTTAATCACACTTGCCTTTATATAATCAGTAATCGTCAACCGCATTTGTCACTTAAGAGTATCAAACAAAATCTGGAAAGGAAAGTGAAAAAAATGAACACTCTTTTGCAACAAACAGAATCCATCACTAAACAAAACTAAAAACAAAACCCAAAAAAGTTCAACATTCCTAAACACACTTAACTGAACAATTATTTGATTCTCAACCAATAACCATTGGAAGGTGTACCATCATTAACCAGAAACGTCATGTAGTATCCCGACGGTGCCACATTGCTCGTCAGAGGCACAAACAACGTCACCTTAAACGCATTAAATGACAACTGCTGCAACCCAACATTTTCCAACACTAACAGCCGTTAATTGAAGTTGTTTTATATGTTACAGTTCCTACTTCTTAGTACAATGTTATATACTCAAAGCTCTGTGACTGGACTACTATAATGAGACCCGTACAATGGCCCGTTAATACCCAGTCTAAATTATTCTCCAACATGAAACAATCTTTTATGGACTTTAACCCTCAAGGAACAAAATCAACTAACCTAGATAAGTGCTGCCATGTAAGTATATACAGTAGAGACGTATCAAAGCACCGTCTATGCTCTGTAAAGCTAGTCCCAAAGCTTACCCTCGTAACTAAATAACGAAGCTTAATAGGAACTTTTACATTTGTGCATTTTGATCCCTTACACTTTGAATACTCTTCCTTGGTCAAGTTTGTCATCTACGAAGGTGGACTACATCAACAGCAACTTAACACTATATTTCTAAAATTAACAGGTTCAGCTGTGGTAAACAGATTAGCAGGGAAACACAGACAACCTGATTGAGATCTTCTTCATAATCACTGACGTGAAAATAATATCTACCTTAAGTCCACAAAAATTGATAGCAGCACGGTCATATGCTCTAGGAAAAGTGTTAAGATTTTTATACGATTTTCACAACATGAATAATGGCAAGGAAGCACTTGAACTTTGAAACTATCATCAATCTTAGAAAACCACCACATAAATGTCAAAGCACTTAAACTTTGCCGGACTCTGCGTTTTGCTTTTGTGAATACTTCAATCACTACATGAGAATTAACAAAGACTGATGTAGTGACATGCTTATAATTTACCTATTTTTAATATCCCTTTATGTAAAATTTTGCCAATATTTTGAGTACAAATGTGCTATTTATGTGATTTTATCTTTAATTGTAGGAATTGTACTCAAATGAAGAATTGTTGAAGTTTTGAGCTAAAATCGAATTAAAAGTAACTCAATGGGAAAGAATTGAAGATTGGAGCAATTGATGGGAAAGAAATTAATGAGTTTAGAGAATTGGAGGGCCGATGATGTAATTTTGGAATTTTATTTTTAGTTTTTGGAAATTGGCCGAACAAACGATGATGGTGCGGCTGATTTGGGATTGGAATTGGATAAGAATTTTAATCCCGATATTATTTGGGAAACAAGTTTTCTTACTTTCCAAGAAGTAGGGTTTTGACGGAAGCATATAAAAAGAGGATTAGGGATTTATTTTACAATAGAACTGAACCGAAAACTGGCCGAAAACCTTACAGCTGCAAAACACTTCCCCCGCCATCCACCTTCTTGTTTCCTTGTTCACCGCCGCCGACCACCACCAAACTCCCTCCTCTTTCACCGGCAGCAACATCACAACCTCCTTCCTTGCTTCACGCATCATCACCATCATCAACTCTCCATCACCTTCATCACTAAACCCCAGCCCGAACTCCTCCAAACTTGCGGCAGCCACCTTCCCCCCACTCCCTTCACCACCTTGCTTCTCCTCCCAGCTCCACGCCACCGAAGCCTCCATCACCACCACGCAGCCATCATCTTCACACGCAGCAGCCGCGAAGCGAGCAGCAGCCGGGGAGTTTTCGGTGGTCATTTTGTCTTCTTCTGGGTTTTATTGTGTTTAGTTTTAATTATTTAATTTAGATTTATTTTTTTTTGGATTATGTCTCTAAATATTATTGAATTACTTTTGATAATGTTTAGTGGCTAAATTCTTTAAATCTAGGGCTTGGGTGTAGCCACCGAATTTATTTGGTTTATTTGGTTTATTATTATTTGACTTTTTCATTAATTAATATTTGTTATTCTTGTTTTAATTTGTGTAAGTAATTGGCCACTATTTGCATGTCTGAAGATATTAATCGAAGTAGCGAGAGTGGAAGATTAGTATTAGTTCGTAGGAATAATAAACTTAGGTTGTAAGCTACGAGAGTAAGATTATAACCTTTGCAATGTTTGATTCTTAATGGTCTTAATGTGCTTTTGTTAATCCATATAGTTACAAGAGTAGTCATAGGGTTAATCTAAGTAAGAGAATTATAAACGAGAGTGAATAGTTCTTAAGTAGGTGAATCGTTGTGAGATTAATGGAAGTTAAAAGTCAGATATTTGTGAATTGAACTAAACCAAATATTCGGTAGGTGAACCCAATGTCCTAGGTTTTCTTTGTTTGATTATTTGAATTAATATTATTTACTTTTATTTTATTTATTTATTTTAGTTTTAAATTTTATAAATCTGAGATCCTCATTTATCTAGATAATAATAGGAGTAATTTATACCTGGTAATTAGTATTCCTTCTCTGTGGGATCGACCCTACTTGCTACTTTACTACTAGTGATTGTATTAAGTAGGTAATTAGTATTTGACTAGTGTGACGACGGCTTGTCATGTAAAACGGAGAAAATGCATTCATGAACTTATTTTAAAACTGAATATCTTTCCTGTAAAGATTTTCTTTTTACCTTTATAAAAGTTTCATGTCCCCAATGTAAAACTTTCAAGAGATAAAGATCAAAGCAATGATTTTATAGAAACTGTATTAACAGTTCCTTAGTCAATGAGGAAATATTAAAGAATAAAGAAAAAAAAGCATACAACACTATCTAACTTCATATCTATCGAATTTATGATCCATAAACTAAATTCGAGACAAAATATCTAAACGTAACATTCCCATGGTGGTTGGACATAATTCAACTTCGCACATAGTGAATTAAAGAGAGAAAAGGAAATGAACCATTTTGGGCAATTTCAATCTTTTCATAGTATTCTTCTTTCTAAACAAATGTTGTTTCCCAGATCTCAGAACTATCTTAAAACTAAATTTTGTTTTGCAAAATCTTCTAATTAAAAATCAACAAAACCTCTGTCATGTTGACATTGAAATTGTACATTGTTGACAGAATCTTACTTCAGTATCTTCTGATCCTAATACCAAATCTTACTTCAGTATCTTCTGATCCTAATATTACAAAGATGGCAACACAATATTTTCTATATCTGTTTTATAACAAATCAAATAATCAAACCCAGCAAAAGAATTACCTTGAAAATCTTCATAGATTATATCCATCGCCCGATTTCGAATCTGCAATTGATGTAGCTTGTCCCTTGATTAGATATGCTATCTTGCAATTTTCTACTCCAACTCACTAATTTCAACAGGGTTGAGAAGTCAATCTTAAAAGATTTGTATGGATGATTGCAGATGAAAGAGAGACTACATGAAAGGACATTAGATCTTTTTTCGTCTCTACCATTTGAGGTTTTTCGCATCCACTGAAGTCAACAGAAACGATGGAAAGTTATACACATATAACCAAATGGAAAGTTAAACGATGAAAAGGTTGTAGTAGAACGTTTTAGGATCCTGATCTTAATCAGGCGTAAAATGGCATCAGGGAACTAATATTATCCATGTGGCATGTTTGCTACATTATGATCTCCCAAAGAACATCAAGCAACCATTTGTTGCACCGAGCTCCTATTTCTTAAGAAATCCATAAATAAACAAAAGAGGGCAGTATGATCAATATTCTAAATCACTGAATTGAGCAAGTACATAAATCTATTGAAAAAGGACTTTTAAGTTTAACTTTGAAAGCCATATGAAAGTTCAAGACAGTTACATGAAAATACTTCTTTCATTAAGTAAAAGGGATTATTACTTCAGTTTCAGCACATTATCATTGAGCCAAGTTCACTTCAGCTAGCTCCATGGAATGCTGGATGATTAGATCCTCCAATAAGTATTCCTGAAATCAAGAAAGTGTATGTAATTTGACAAGGCATGAATTTAAGGAGCCCTTAAGCGAAATTGAGTGTAAACAGCACGAAGAAAGTGTGCATCTTTGTGTACATGAAATAGTGACAAGCACCAACAATTCCATATTCTCATAAGGGATTATATCCCAGTACTCAAAACCACAGCCAAAACTGAATGCCTCCACACAAAAAATAAGAATCTGTAGGATAAAAGAGAATTAGGAGCAAAATCAAACCTCTACGTTCTTTGATTTTTCCAACGATACATAGATGAGGAATGAAACAAACTGGGAGTAGTTCTTCTCCAAATTCTGAATTCTTGTACTGGGAGCAAACGAAACAAAGAAATTAGGTTTATCAAGATCCTTTTATCCCTTTATTCTTATAAGAACTTAAGTTTATAAAGTTGATATTATCCCTCTACCCTACACCACCTTCGCCTTGATCAAACCAAATATTCATCGGATTTAATGGCAAAGGAAAAAAAAATCAACTTGAATCCATATGTGCCCTGAATGTTAAACTGATTCTTTTAATTGAAACTAATAATTAATTCATGAAACCAAAATCGTGCCAAAAAAAAAAAAAAGAAAGCCAAAGTTGAATGAACAGATTCATTAGCAAAACTCAAGATAACATTTGACTAAACCCGAGGTCCAAAATAATTGTAAAAGAACTATACCTGAAATTAATTGATTAACAACTAATGACCCAGTTTTCTTACAGATCTCAGACTTACAATCGTTAACGTACCGGTGTAGCCTCTCCATAGCCTTCCACCGCCACCGTCGCTGCTGTGCTCCTCCCACGGCTGGCTTGTCATCCTCGAAGATTCCCATTCTTTTCTCATCTTCAATCTCCTCACGAATGTAAACTCAGCCTCCTGAATTAATGAATACTTCACCCCCTCCTGGTTCTCAATCCGAAGTTAAGAGAATGAATCAGGAAATAGAGAGGTGACAAAAATTTTTCTTTTTTGCCTTTTTTTTAAAAATTGAAAGTGATTAGGAAGATTGGATTTTGATGCGATTGATTCAATCTTGATGAATAAATCAGAACTTAAAGCGAGATGAATAAATCAAAAAGGGGAATAGGGGATTATACGGGAAGAAATTTCTCATGAACTCACTAACTGAACCTCTTGCGGAGCAGCCTAAACCTCCAACGCTATTTCCTTGGAGCTTGGGGTTGAAAGAGAGAACGACATCGTGGGTGGTGCGAGTCATCTTCCCCATTCTCATCTTCACTGGTGCGGTCGGATGGATCTGTTTTGTTTTTCTGGAATTCCGATTGACAGAGAGAGGATAACAGAATCGATTTGATCCTTTACAATTGAAATCGAAATATTGTGATTGATGGGAGATACTTTTAGGATTAGCCCGCATTGATTTTCAGCAATGAAGTTGCAGTAAATTAGGGATTCTATTGCAGTTAATTTTTCCGGTTTCCTTGCTGAAAAGACTTATTTTCTTGAAATGGGCATGAACAAATTTTTAACATAAATTACAGTGACAATGAATTTATAGAGACTTTTATTTTCCCAACGTATGAAATTAGTTTCCTCCCTCAATTGAGGGATTTTAAATTTTAAAACTTTCATTAAAATTTGCTGTTGCTATAACTAATCTCAGTGATAAAATTTTCTGCAAATATAAGAAGCCGCGTGGCATATGCTCCTTTATTCGGTTTTGTACTGAGAATCCTGAGAAGTTTTGGAGGGAAAATTTTAATTCTGGAACTGACCCGTGTACTTAGTGTTTGCTGCTTTAAGTAAATACTACACATAGATTAATAGTTGATCCGTGAAGGAAGATTGATTAATTTGTCAATTCTAAGATGGAATGTTTTCTGGTCAAATTGCATTAATGTAATAAATGAAATAGGAAAATGTGGATGAAAGATTATGATATTACATTTTAATATTGTGACTTTTAGCATAAATAATGAAACTCTTTTTAACATAATTGTTAACAAATTGCTGCATAAGGTTTTGCCCTACCTGACATATTGGAATTTACCTAAAATTATCTCTTTGGTTTTCACTTTTCTTTTTAGTTTGGTATAGTAATATAAAAAAAACCTATAAATTAATAATAAAAATTTATTAATTTATCAAGATTATATTTAATCGATAAGTTATTAATTATCATTTTATTAATTTATTAGCTATAATTTTTTTTAAAAAAAAACTCCATAGCCTCCTACTTTATTAAAACTCAGTCTTTTTTTTTGTATTTTATATCATTATTAATTTATGATTTTTAGGAGACCTATATTCAAATAGGAATTTTCTAAAAAAATATTATTTTATTAATTTATCGATTTGGTTTTTCTACTGGTCCCGAGTTGAGACGGAAATTATTTTTATTTAATAGAGTTTATTAATTTAGGGAATTTTCACTATAATTGTTTTTTTTAGTGTGGATATTTTGTAAGGTATAACTTTTTTATTGGAGTAATCACTGGGAAATTGATAATTGCTGCCAAGAAAAAAAAAAAAAAAACCTCAAACAGTTCTACTCAAAAACTGGTACGAAGATTAAGAATTGAATGAAAATCACCAGAGTGCATTATACCACTTCAATAAAAAAAAAAAAAAAAGGAAAAAAAAAGAGTGCATTATTTCCAAAACTGACCACACTTCATTCCGAAGATTCCAAGAAAGGAATGAAAGAAATAGGAAACCCTGTGAGAAAATCTGGCGCGTTAAACTGCTTCAATTCAAGCCCATTCTATAAAACCCCTCAATTGCCAAATTTTGTTGCTTCATCGTTTTCCAATTACTTCGTCCTCACACGGAATTGCCTTTGGCTATGGATCTAACATACTGCCCCAAAATTCGTCTGTTCCGATGGAACGAAAAGCTCGTCGACAAGAAAAACATGCTCCAAGATTATTCACAGGGTCTCTGCCTTTTTGACATAATCGACACCACCGTTTACAGAACCCACCGCCCCGATTCGAGAAATTCCGAAATTAGGAAATCCCTCGATCGCCGATGCGACTGTGTTACAACTTCCGATCTGGGCCGGCTGTTATCGGCGGCGGAGGATGATGATGATGATCAGGACAGATTGTCGGAACTAATTACAGAATTGGTAACCGGAACAGCCCTTTTCTCGCCGGAAACCGCCGCTGAACTCGGGATACAAATATCTACTCACTTTACCAACGATTATCAACTCAGAAAAAGTAACAAGGGTTTTTTTTGGATCTTCAATTTGGGGTGCTAGATTTGTGATGGTGCTGCAAATTCGGGTTTTTCGGTGGTTTGAATGCATAGGGACTGAAACCCAATTGTCCCCTGTTTTTTATTCTGTAACTTGCAAAGGGAATCATCATCATCATGAGGATGAAGATTCCGACAAAGAAGACGAGGAATGTACGGAAGAATGGGCACAGGATGATGTACGTTGGTATGATTACAGTGACGAAGCGGTGGCGTATTGGATTCGCCTGAGGAATTATCTGGGCGAGCCAAAACATGACAATTTGCTAACCAGAGCAATTATCAGGGACGAGCCCAGAGGACTTTGGGAAATTCCACCGACTTCCCTCGTTCCTCATCGTCAAAGAGGTAATGATGATTGCAAAGAATTAGAATTAGGAATTGAAGATGATTTTTGCTCCATCTGTCTGAATGGTTCGAGGTTGATTTTCTGGATAACATTGAGCGAACAATTTGCGGCCATGTTTTCCACAGAGCCTGCATTTGGAATTGGCTGTACAGAATCAATTCTTTCCCTGTTTGTCGCCGACGGCTACCTTTGTTGGCTACAGATTTAATCGATTTCCATATCGACGACTCGGACATACTGTAGATTATTGGTATTAAGCTTCGAGTTTACCATTATGTAAAATCTTGTTATCCTGAATTAGTTACAAAGTTCATTGTGTACACATGAATATGATTATCATAACTCGATTAGTCTGGCCACTAATACATGTATAAAGATTAAAGACTAGAAGATCTTCTTTCTTCTTTATGCTTTATCTATGAAATTCTTTTTACTTGCTGCAATTTTCACATCCAACAGAGATTATCTAAGTCAAGAAAATGCATTTGATTTATGGTGATTTTTATGTTCAACAGGCATTATCCGAATCGAGGAATATTGATTAATCTGGTTATTCAACTAGTACACGTCTTAGTGAGATTAGAACAAATTTGGTGCCATGGAATGAATAAACTTGCTCCATCTCCATTACAATTGTAGCCCTGTAGGAACATAGAAATTTAAAGGGTCCAATTTTAGTAAATTTTACGCTGACAAAATTACGTACTAAAGATCCCCTTTGTTATCCTCTTCTACAGAAGGAGACAATACTATAATTTTCTCAAACGTGGCACAAACTAAAGCGTAAAATATCCATCACTTTATCCCAATAAATTAGTAATCAACTAGCAAGTCAGATCATCATGCCAACTAAGAACTCTTTCAGTAGTAGTTTCATAAATAAAATCATCAAAAATTTTGTTCAACTGATAAAGATATTAGACGAATTTAAGTATGACTCGAGTTTAAATTCGAGCATGAACATGCAACCACGATTAAAATACCCGTTCAAAAAGTTTTACTTCTTAAAAAGAAATCTAATCCGATTTAATTCCGAATTAGTTAAGATGATAATTTCAAAGACGAACCCGTAACTTACTAAAAATGTAGTTCCATAAAACTTCGGAATAATAAGGCCAAATGAATTAATGAACGGATGTAGTACTACTGTTCAGCTGCTTCTAGTCCCCCCTTACCCAATCTTCTGATAACAAAATTACAACCTTTTTTTGTGAGGCTGATTTATCCTCAAATTCCCAGTTGCAAATATGTACAAAAACATCCAAAAAACAGTTGCTGCCTCAATTGGTTTCACTTCTACACCTTATCCTATCCACCATCTCCCTAAAATTCTAAAAACTCTCTCTTGCGTCTCTATTTTTCACTTTGTGTTTTTCCCCACACTATTCATCTCAAAAAAAAAAAAAAAAAAACTAGGGAACAACAAAGAGTGTGACCCCCACCCTTTTTTTCTTAGCAACTTTTCACTATATTTTTGGTATTACTTCAAGGGATTTGCAACTCTGTTATGGTCAGAAAAAAATGAAAAGAAAAACACTATTCATTTTGTTCGTGCATTTTCCACCATCATGTGAAAAGTTAGTGAAAATTGGACTACATTAGCACTTTTTATGCTACTTCGTTTCTGTTGAAATGCGCATATGAAGATATTAAGCCCATCCCAATAGGAAGATTTTAGTCTGGTTTTTGTTTTTGCCTAGTTTAGGTCTGATTCAAAGTTCATAGTCTCACCTTGTTATTACTATTAGCAAAAGCTACTATATATAGGCCGTAGTACTCTCCCCTCCTGCGTTGATATTCAAGCAGAAATGGCTCCGAAAGCTGGGAAAGCCAAACCCCACAAAGCTAAAGGAGAGAAGAAGAAGAAAGAAGAGAAAGGTTTGCTTGCTTAATTACTTAATGCTCTACGTCCCAAAAGACGAATTATAATTTTTTTTTTTTTTTTTTTTTTTGCTTCTCTCATTTGGCCTTTTGCAGTATTGCCTACGGTCATAGAAATAACAATTGACACTCCCGATGATACACAAGTGATGCTCAAGGTACGTATACACAAACTTAAGGCCATTGTATAGTAAAAACAACTTGAATGAATTGAAAGGCTGCCACACCTTCAAACTTCAAAGTATACCAATCGGGAGGGGATTTTGACTTGGGCAGGGAATCTCGACGGACAGGATTTTAGATGTGCGGAAACTCTTGGCCGTTCATGTTGAGACTTGCCATTTGACCAATTACTCCTTATCACACGAGGCAAGTATTCTTAAAAGTTCTACTACTTATTAATTTCCTCTACATTGCTTGCATTTTCATATAATATATGTATATATTGCTTTCCTCAAGTTAACTTATTAGCAATAGTACACATAATTCAGATGTATTCCTTATATCGCAAAAATGATTACATTATTACCAAAATCCCTAATGTATTATATTATATATATTACAACTGAGAGTTTGCAATGTCTAATAATCTATAAACTACATAAAACAGTTAATTCAGAAAGCAGTTGTTAACTAGTGTGAAATGTTATATGATTATTAATGTTATGCGTATCGTTTCACTTAACAGTGTTTATACTGCAGATATATTGCATTGCTTCATCCAAAACAAATGTCATTCTTGATGACTAGTTTAAGCTTTAAGTTAGCTATCATTTAGCCAATCCAAAAATATGATAGCACAGATTTTTCTTCCACTTTAAAATAGATTACATGTGCCTAAAAATTACCTTCTTTTATTTTATGACGCAATAGAGTTCATTGTCAAATATTTTTAATAAAAATTGACCAATTAAATCTATATATACAGGTACGAGGGCCAAAACTGAAGGATTCGATTGAAATCGCTTCTCTCAAACCATGTCACCTCTCTATTGTTGAAGGTAATTCCGAACTTGATTAAAATAAATATATCACTATTAAGTATAGAATATAGAACAATGACAATCATCAAAAAAGTTCATCGTCAATAATATTATGATCACAAACTAAAGGGCCATTTGTGTAAAATTCCAAAACCATTTTGTACAGAGGACTACACGGAGGCCCAAGGTATAACCCACGTCAGACGACTCCTGGACATAGTTTCATGCACATCTTCTTTCGGCGGGCCCAAATCCAATAACAAAATCAGTTCCAAAGATGCCTCAAAGGAACCCGGTTCAACCAACACCGAACCCGGTCCGGACACTGCCACTTCTCCCAAGCCACTCACCGACAAGAAGTCCGGCACCGTTCCTCCTCCGCAGAAACCGAAACCGGCGAAAAATGAGGCTTTCACCGTCGAAGGAGATTCCTCGCCGCCGGCGTTGCTCTATCCTCCGCCGCGTCTTAGCCAATTTTACAATTTCTTCTCTTTCTCTCACCTCACACCTCCGATTCAATGTGAGTTGTGAATTTTAGCATAGATTTTCCTTAAAATCAGAAACTAATTCATTGCAATTTCTCTTGAATTTCTCATGGACTCATTCTTTCTTTGCTTTGCAGATATTAGGAAATCAACACGGCCATTTCTGGAGGGAAAAGCTGATGATGATTTCTTTCAAATTGATGTAAAAACCAAAATTTCTTCTTCATTGCTGGTTTGATAGAAAACCTGATTGAATATAATTTTATTTATTTTTCTTTGAATTTTATTATAGGTTAAGGTTTGTAGTGGGAAGCCAACCACCGTGGTGGTGTCTCAGAAAGGATTTTATCCTGCTGGAAGACGTATTCTTTTGAGCCATTCTTTGGTTGGATTGCTTCAACAACTAAGCAGGGCGTTTGATGCTGTAAGTTTTTGCTGTTAATTGATCCCTCTGAGTTTCTTTATCTTCAATGCATCTTTGAAATTGCTTATGTTTTCCTTGGTCCTGAATTGTAGCTTTATCTTAATGTTGATCTTAGGCATATAAAGCTCTCATGAAAGCTTTCACTGAGCATAACAAAGTAAGTACAATGGTTGAAGTTCTTGGCGTTTCATCTTTGTCCGGTTTTAACATAAGATTCTGTAGTGTGATATGTTTTCTCCTGTCTTATTTGGCCTGGCTTTGTCAGTTTGGAAATCTACCATATGGATTCCGGGCAAACACCTGGGTTGTGCCACCCTTTGTTGCTGAGCAGCCATCTATATTTCCTCCATTGCCAGTTGAAGATGAAAACTGGGGAGGGAATGGTGGCGGACAAGGAAGAGATGGCATGCATGATCAACGGCCATGGGCGAAAGAATTTGCAATTTTAGCATCAATGCCTTGTAAGACAGCAGAGGAAAGGCAGATTAGAGACAGGAAAGCGTTTTTACTTCATAGTCTATTCATCGACGTTTCTGTCTTTAAAGCAGTTTCAGCCATAAGGACTGTCATTGCTAATGAACAGAATTTGCCAAATGGTCCAAGCTCAATCCCATACGAAGAGAAAATAGGGGATCTTTATATTCAGGTGACCAAGGATGAGCCAGATGCTAGCTTGAAGTTGGATTGTAAAAATGATGGCAGTCGGGTATTAGGAATCCCTCAGGAGGAGCTTACTATGCGTAACTTACTCAAAGGGATAACTGCAGATGAAAGTGCAACTGTTCATGTCAGTTTCACATTAAATTGTGGATTTCTATCTTCTAAGACTTTTTCCGACATTTCTTTTTTTAAGCTGTAAATATAGCATGGTGATGTTACATTTCATTCTCTCAGGATATTCCCACCTTGGGAGTTGTAGTGGTTCGACACTGTGGCTACACAGCAATTGTGAAAGTGGTAGCTGAAAAAGATCAAAATTGCAAATTTACTTCCGAGGACATTGATATTTGTGACCAGCCTGATGGTGGCGCTAATGCCTTGAATGTGAATAGGTCAGTGCAACAAGTTATGGTGTTTATAATCAGATGTCCAATTTTAAATTCGTTATGTACAGTCATAAACTCAACGGTTAGCACATGAATTATATTCATCTATCCTATTTGTCCACCTAAATAGAACAGAAAATGACTTAAAATTAAGAGGGTGGAAATGTAAAGATGTGGCCAGTGGAGTCCAATCAAAATAACAGGAATTAAATACTACTCTGAATCAGATTGGATTAGCATTAAGACGCCTTCTACTTAGTCAGTGAATCACCTCTCAGTCTCGCACTATATTCCTGTACATCATAGATACCTCATTTTGCCCCATTTTCGCCCCTTAAGGCTTTATTGGACCATAAGGTCATATCCAAATGGTTATCAAAAAGGAAATTAAGTACATGCTGATTGTGTTGCCTTGCTGCTGCACTGTCATGATGAATCTGCTTTTCCCATCTTGATGTTGTTATTGTTTTTTACCCTAGAGAGGTTTCCTTGATTTGTTGGTACTTTTGATTATGGGAAAGAACATAAGTTTCTGCAGAATGAAGCTGATACACATTTGCCTAGTGGCTGGCTGCTAACATGACTCGGAATGGAAACAAGCTTCGCATTACAAAATATATTGAATCCCTGACCTTAATTTGTTCTTCGATATGTCGAATATCTCAGAGCTTTTTTTATAACTTCCATGGGACCTCTGTAAGCGCGAAAAATTTTTAGTTGTAGGCCATAAAGATTCTAGTAGTGAGATATCAAATTAGACGAGTTCTTATTTCCTGTACTCTTCATTATTGTATATTTACAAAGGTTGTAGTTACCATAAGACTTTTGTGCCTTGAACATACAATCTCTAGCTGAATATTATTTGCGATTCATAATGATGCTATTTAGATGATATTACAATTATTTTTTCTAGGAACATTGGTTAAGAGTAATCACTAATTGCTCATTGCTTTCAGCTTGAGAATGCTATTGCATCAGACATCCACACCCCAATCAGCTTGTCCAATTCAAAGATCAAACATCTCAGATGTGGACGAGTTGCGTGCTTCTAGGTCATTGGTGCGGAAGATTTTAAGTGAAAGTTTGTTGCGATTGCAAGGCATGGACAATAAACGGACAAAATCTATTCGATGGGAGTTAGGAGCCTGCTGGGTACAACATTTACAAAGTCAAAGTAAAACTGATGCTGGTAAAGGAGATGAAGCTAAAGTTGAGCCAGCTGTAAAGGGTCTTGGGAAAAATGGAGGATTACTCAAGGATATCAAAAAGAAATCAGATGACAGAATATCTAAGTCTGAGGTAAAAAAAGACACTGCAAGTGATGGTTCTGATATGTGCAAGAAAGAAATGGAAAAGTTGGAAGAGGAAAAAGAAACGATGTGGAAAGAACTACTTCCAGAAACTTCATACAGGCGCCTGAAAGAGTCAGAGACTGATCTTCACCTGAAGGTTGGCTAGCATCAGTCCCAAAAATTTGCTGTAATTTATGTGGGAAGTTACTTCTGCAAGAGTCTGTGATACAGTCTCACCTCCTAAAGGTGTAATTGTGACGAGCACCAATGTATTTTTATGACATAGAGCACTTTTAATACTTGATTTTCTTGGCAGTCACCCTCCGAGTTGATTGAGATGGCCCACGATTACTATGATGATACTGCTCTACCAAAACTGGTTTGATACGCACTTATCGCTACTTTCTAAACCTCGTTTGTAATTTAACATCCTTTTTTTAATATTGTTTCCACCCCATTGACAGGTGGCTGATTTTGGCTCACTTGAACTTTCACCTGTTGATGGAAGGACATTAACTGACTTCATGCATACGAGGGGTTTGCAAATGTACTCCTTAGGACGTGTGGTACTTGATTTTATTCATGTTCTTCACTAAGTTGTACAGCTTCTGTGTTATGACTGAAATATATTAAATTCTTGTAAAATGACTCATTGAATGCCTATGCCTTGAACTAGAACATGAACTGAAAATAAATACGAAAACTTTAGAGATTCTGTATGTGTCCTTGGAAATATTATGCAAAATTTTTGGTTTCATCAGTAATTTAGTTTGCTTTTTATTGTTTTGGCGGAGATAAATTAAAACTTAGACTGCAGTTTCGTATGATCTTTGAAGTGGACGAATCTTAATGCAAAGTCTGTTTCCATATGATCCTACCAGCATTGCCATGCTTAATGCAATTGCCTACCTTAATTGATGATTAGTATAGCATGAAGAGTTCATTGTCATGACAAAAACTGAGCATGGAGATCAATTTCTGTAACCAAGAAGGGAATTTTGGTGAACTGAATTTAGTTTCAAGTAGAAATCAGATTTCCTTTCTTTTGTAGGTTGCATGAAATTTGAATTTCATCCTTCATTTTCTTTCTAGCTAAAATATATCGGCTAAAGAGACAATTTTACTGGCTCAATGTTCAGATATTTAAACCCAGATCACCCTCCAAAACTTATTTTTTCTCTTTTATGATTGTGTCAGGTTGAACTTTCAGAAAAGCTCCCTCATGTCCAATCGCTCTGTGTACATGAGATGGTTGTTCGAGCTTATAAACATATATTGCAAGCTGTTGTATCAGCAGTTAATCATATTGGAGATTTGGCAGTGTCAATAGCATCATGTTTAAATGTACTCTTAGGTACACCATCCAAAGGAAATTCTAATCCTGAAACTCGCGATGATGATAAGTTGAAATGGAAGTGGGTGGAAGCTTTTCTCTTAAATAGATATGGGTACAAATGGAAGGAAGAAAGCTGTAATGATCTAAGAAAGTTTGCCATTCTTCGTGGGATTTGCCACAAGGTATATGTCTTTTCAAACCCAGAGTTCGCTTCATGCCAAAGTGCAATCCTGTGCAACATTTCTTTGTTTTACAAAAGAAAACATCTTTGTCGTGCAACGTTTCTTTGTTTTACAAAAGAAAAAATATTTGTTCAGGTTGGTCTAGAGCTTGTCCCAAGGGACTATGACATGGATTCTTCATCTCCTTTCAACAAGTTGGACATTATAAGCATGATTCCTGTTTATAAGGTACTAAAGAAGCTAATTTTGTTGACGTCAAATTGTGCTAAAGATTTAGAAATACCTATTGATCGATTGACAATATTGAAGCTTCATACAGCATGTTGCATGTTCATCTGCGGATGGACGTACTTTGTTGGAATCTTCCAAAACCTCACTGGATAAAGGCAAATTGGAAGATGCTGTTAACTATGGAACCAAGGTAACAATTAAGTTTGTCTTCTTTGCTACTAAATCATCGCTTGTATCACATATCATGTTTGACTCTATATGTGTCACTTTTGCAGGCTCTTACCAAATTAGTTTCAGTTTGTGGGCCGTACCATAGAATGACAGCAGGAGGATATAGTCTTCTGGCTGTGGTTCTCTATCATACTGGGGATTTTAATCAGGTACCACTAATAGTCTCAGAACTCTTTATGGGCACAAGTTTACGGCAGTTGGCACAATACTGTCCCTTGTTCCTTCCCTTAAGTTCTCAATGGAGCTAAAGTGAATACTTTTCTGATGAAAGAAAGAACAACCAAGTATTCTGCTTTTTCAATGGATCAAAGATTATATCTACTTTAAATTGATCAAAATAATAACAAACCATGTAAGATTCTTGGTTTTATGAATGCACGATTAAAGTTAAGTCCATTATTAAGTTTGAAAGAAATTAATTTTGACTTACTCTTAAGATCTAGGACTCTAGAAAAAGAAAATAAAATATTTCAAAGCTTACACATTGGGCTAGCCAGTGATCTCGTGCTATGAAGGCAAGTTGTAGGGGTAAGAATATGCATTTCGGTATTGTGGACTAAGGAGATCTTTGTTGCTTAATCATTGAATATATCTGTCATTAGTATGTCTGTAGTGAACCAAAAAAGTTACAGTTGGTTTTCCTTACCTTAGTCAATTCTAGAAGATTCACGGGAGCACAACTAAAAGGTGCAGAGAGATGAATTTATACTTTGATATATGTATTTTTGCATAAGCTTACTTTTGCAGTTGGAAAAAGTGTAGATGCTGTCAAGAAAGTAGTACCTTTAGTTTGTAGATCCTAAAAGCATAAGATTGTTGTACTTGGTAGCATAACTTTCAGATTCTCTGCCTTGACATTTTTTTTAAAAAAATCTCCAGGCTACTATTTATCAGCAAAAAGCTTTGGATATCAATGAGAGGGAGCTTGGGCTTGATCATCCAGACACAATGAAAAGTTATGGTGACTTGGCTGTGTTTTACTACCGGCTTCAGCACACAGAATTGGCCTTGAAGTATGTCTATCTAAACAACACATTGACATTTTAGAGAAACATCTTCAACATATATTATGGTAGACATGCATGGTTGCTTTTAAAACAAATGGAACCTAAAATAGCAGGAGAAAGCTTAATTATCTATTTTACTAAGGGAAGCTCAATCAAACAGATGTACCTGTGTCTTTCTGTTCGACCTTTTCATTTGATACTTTCTTCTTGGTGTCATATGGAATCTTGGGGGTGATCTACTAGGTCGTCTGCTTTGCTTCATACGTGTTGAATCTGCGCTGATTCTGTGTTCTTGTAACTTCTGTGAGAGTGTTGTTTTTCTAGATAGACATGCAAAATTCATTTCAGGGCATCATAGTGTCTGTATTCTTGTAATATGCTTTTCTGGTTGCTCAAATCTTGAAAGCAAATATATCTTTGGCACCCTCATACTGTCTTATGCTATGTCCCCATTTTCCTTCTAGGTATGTCAATCGTGCACTTTACCTTTTGCACCTAACTTGTGGACCGTCTCATCCAAATACTGCTGCCACCTATATTAATGTTGCAATGATGGAAGAAGGTTTGGGCAATGTACATGTTGCTCTGAGATACCTCCATGAAGCTCTGAAGTGTAACCAAAGACTTCTTGGAGTTGATCATATACAGGTAACTCTATATCTGTAGACTTGTATAAAAAGCTGTCTCCTTGAAGGCATTTGAGCAGTTGAACAGACTTATTACCAGGGGGGCCATTGAAATTTCTAATTCCTTGAGAGAAGAAGCTGAATCGTATAAGTAGTACAGATTTGTTTGTTTGTTCAGTAATATCACACTGTTGTCACTAGTAAATACTTTTCTGGAGTTAGCTGGTGAAAGCTTAATGAATAGACATGGTTATGATGAATGTTGGACGATAGAATATATTTATGTGGTAATTCAGTGCTTCTATTAGGAATGTAAAAAGATGTGGTAATTCAGTGCTTCTGATCGGCATTTTTCCTATATATGAAGTCCTCTTATTTATACAGTCTAAAGATATAGTACTAGTTTTAAATGTTTTTAAAGTGAAAAGTTGATTTTGTAATATTCAAGTCTACATATTTGTGTTATGCTATTTAGTTGGACTTTTAAGTTACTGGCATATTTTACCAGATGTGCAATTACAAAGAATGATTCCTCCTAATATGTTGCACCTTTAAATTCATGTTGAATATTTCAGACTGCTGCCAGCTATCATGCTATAGCAATTGCTCTCTCTTTGATGGAAGCGTATACATTGAGTGTTCAGCATGAACAAACCACTCTTCAAATTCTTCAGGCAAAACTTGGGCCAGATGATCTTCGTACACAGGTGATACAACTTCCTGTACTATTTTCAACAGAGCACGAAACCTTTCAGGTGACTTAATCATAATCTCATTTGATTTCTCTATAGGATGCGGCTGCGTGGCTTGAATATTTTGAATCAAAGGCCCTGGAGCAGCAAGAAGCTGCAAAGAATGGTACCCCAAAGCCAGATGCTTCTATATCTAGCAAAGGACATTTAAGGTAATCTCATGCTCACTTTTCTGTTTTCACGCCGCAAATGTACTCATTGCAGTAAGACATTAGTTTTTCTTGTGAACTTTCCAACAAAGAGACATGTGGTTCCTAAAAAGTGACTTATTTATTCTAGCTATAATCTCTGCACAATTCAAATATTGCAGTGCCATGGGTTTGGATACCCTTCTCAAAAAAGACTTTGAAGTCATGGGAAGTTTTCTCCCGCTGTTTTGTCAATTTCATGTTGCCATTTAAGTTGGAAAAAGTACACAAACACTGAATTTCAGACTTGTCTGAACAGTGCTTGTTCTATCATTACTCTGTTACCAACACGGTGTTATATCATGTCCATAGCATCATGCCCTCTTGAACAGTGAACATGTTATATGATTCTTCCTCTCTTTGTTGGTATCAGTGTGTCAGATTTGCTGGATTATATTTCCCCAGATGCTGAAAATAAAGCAAGAGATGCCCAAAAGAAACAAGCTCGTGCAAAGGTTGGTTTCATTTAGTCCTCTTATTTTTGCTGTGTTGTCATCTTCCCTACTCTTTCTCTCCGTCATGGTTTACACATACATATTTTAACCCCCCAAAAAAAAAAAAACCAGGTTAAAGGCAAAGAAGGACATCATGGGGAGATTGTTGAAGATAAATCCGGCATGGATGAATCACTGTCACCAACTCATCCCTTGATGGAGAACTCCAGAGATGAAGATAACAAATCTGAACTTGAGAACAAACCAGAGTCATTTTTTAGTGAAACCATTAGTGACAGCCTTGATGTCACTTTATCAGAAAAAAACTTTTTGAACCAGCTAGATGATCTTATACAAGATGAAATAACTGAGGAAGGGTGGCAAGAAGCTTTTCCTAAAGGTCGGGCACCTGCGGGTCGCAAGCCATCTGGCTCTAGGAGGCCGGGCCTAGCAAAGTTGAACACCAACTTCATGAATGCTTCCCATTCATCTAAATTCCGAGGTAAAAGCACGAACTTCTTATCCCCAAGGACATCCCCTAATGAGTTTGTTGCTGCTTCCACTTCCAGTTCTGCTCCAAAGAAGTATATGAAGAGTTCCAGCTTCAGCCCAAAGTCAACTTCTTCGACTAATCTAGCTAATGGTGGAGAGAAAGCAGCTAGCACAAAATCAACTCCCACTAGTCCAGCCTACCCAGCATCTTCAATTAGTGTTCAGGCAGCGGGAAAGCTTTTCTCCTACAAAGATGTCGCAGTAGCTCCACCTGGCAGTATTGTAAAGGCAGTATCTGAAATGTTGCCAGATGGAAGCTCTTCAGGTGCAAATCTTGAAACAGGTAATAAGACAAGCGTGGCTTCTGCAAATGCAGTCACAGGCATGAAAAATGAGGGCAAACAAGACGTGAGAAATGTCAATGACGGGAAATTACCTGTTGATCTCGCTGATCAAACAAATGGCATCTCCAATAAGACACAAGAAATTGAAAATGAAAATGATATGGCCTTGATATCTTCAGGTGGGCTAAAGAATAGTGTATCTAGTGCAAAATCTTCTGAAGTACCTTTAGGCAATGAAGAGAACAGTGTTACCCTAAGCAAAGAAGCATCCACTAGTGGTTCTGATTTGGAAGGTGAAAATTCTGGTCATTCCATTAAAATGGAACATAGTGCACTGAAAAGGGAGGTAGCTGAAATGCAAAACGAGAAATGTGGCGAAACTTCACCAGAGAGTGAACCTTTCAGGAAATTGGAAGCCACTACCGCATGGCAGGAAAAAGATGCAATTGTCCCAATTGAGAAACTGAGGGATGAAAAGGCGAATCTTAGTCTAAAGGTTGATGACCTTACGCTAAGCTCTGGGGTTAACAAAGCAAATGAAGATACTGAAATTACTCCTTCACCAAGTGAAGCCGGAATACTGAGTGATTCTGAGGCTGGAAAAGCAACAAGCAAGAAGCTTTCCGCAGCTGCACCTCCTTTTAATCCATCAACAAATTCAGTTTTTGGATCAGTCCCGGTTCAAGGTTTCAAAGAGCATGGAGGTATATTGCCTCCTCCAGTAAACATTCCCCCAATGCTGCCATTTAATCCTGTCCGTAGATCCCCTCATCAGTCTGCCAGTGCAAGAGTTCCATATGGTCCACGACTGTCAGGTGGACACCACAGATCTGGAAATCGAGTTTCTCGCGGTAAAACAGTTTATCACGGTACAGAACATAATGGGGATACTGGTGACTTAGGCCCACCAAGATTAATGAATCCGCATGCTGTTGAGTTTGTACCTGGTTATCCATGGTATAATGGGTATCCAGTTGCTCCAAATGGTTTTGTAACATACCCACATAATGCTGCTGCTCTAACAAATGTTTACTCTATGCAACAAAATGGTGTGGTGTTGTCTCCAAACAGCCAGCTCGAGTCGTCTAATGCTGTTCAGATGATGGAAAATGGGTTTCCTGTACCTTTAATAGATTCATCAGAACCTCAGTCGACTATGACTGTTGAAGAAGATGGTATAGATCAGAATGAACTTGCATCAAATGCGGATGCTGAGGATTCCTCCAGTAACCAACCAATTGTTGGGTCATCAATGGAGCCAGAGGGAGAGGATCAGACTGAAGTTAGTGAAAAATCTCTTGATCATGAAACTGGAGCTGTTGAAAAATCATGTAGCAACACTGAAGAAAAGCCCTTGGGAACAGGGATCCAAACTTCCGAGATTTCTATTGTCAATGAAAGCTGCGGTACTAATGCTGCGGAGGAAAAGAAAGCAGAATGTTGGGGAGATTATAGTGATGGGGAAACCGAGAATCAGGTTGAGGTCAAAAGTTGAGAATTTGTTTGATAATTGCTACCCATTTGTCTATAGGCAAGTGGCAGATGTGCCACGGACACCAGAAGCAACCGAGGCGATGGTGTATATTTAAGACATGAGTTAAGATAGCTAAGCTTGTTATCCCGTTCGCCAGACGTGTTGAATGGACCAGGAGTAGATCTTCTATTACGAGAATACAGGAAGCTAAATGATGTATATAACAGATTGGTTCCTTGGCAGAAGGATTTGGTAGTTATCGTTGAGGTGAAGTTCATTCGGGGGTAATTTTGCCAAGAGAATCGTAGTGGTGGAAGAATTTAGCTCAGTTCTGACAGTTCGGTTCAGCAACCAAGTAAGAGCAATCTTCTTTTAAATGCCAGTTTTACTTCCAGGCATTCTGCATATGATCTCTGTGAAGTGGGAACATAGCTTCAACACAGTCTCTGTATTTGTTCTGATCATTAGGAATTTGAAGTTATAAGTTTCCCTTTTGAGTATAGCCGTAGGCATTTGTATACGGCCTCGCTTCACTTTCATAAGTTCATACAATTCTTTCTGGAGTCTTATCAAGATTTTCCATACTTGTCATTGTAACATTAACTGCTCATATAATAGCTATTATAACAGTAGCTTTTTCCAACAAAAGCCACAGAACCTAATTACCTCAATATTCTAAACCTAGTGTGCACGATGATAAAAAGATGCATGATATTGAGAAAACACACTAAATACTTAAATCCGATGTTCAATGCGCTACATGTCTAGCTAAGCACACCATTCACACTAACACATTGGTGAGCCTCGACGCCAGTCCATTATAAAGAGAGTGGCAGCACTATGAGCAAGGGCAGCAGCAACAACAAATACATGGAAGATTTGATGACTATGTCCTACAATGTCGAATGCTCCGGGTTTCCACCTTTCTGGAATCCTACTCATGTAGAATCCTGCTCCGACAGCATAGAGAATGCCCATAAGTAACTCATATCCAAGGGCCAGAGATATATGGGGACTACTGTCCCAATACAGAATGACTGAATGTGCTGCTGGTATCACCCCTGAGAATCCCATGGTCAGAAAAAGGGTGGCCCTAAAAGACCGATACCGGCCAGATGATAGAGCTGGGGAAAGAAGGGTGACAATGGCAACAATACCCGCTAAAGTAATAAAGGTCAGGTAAAACAGACGCACATATGGGTGACATGAGAAAGTATAGTAGATCGGAGAAAAGAAGGAGCAGACAATCATCACAGAAATGCCAGCGTAATCGAGGCGCCAGAAGAAGAGATAAAAACGTTTGGAGTGGCAAGCAAACAGATGGGAAATGGAGCTACATATCAAGCAGCACATAGCACCACCTAAGAAAACAAACCAAGGCCATTTTGGGATAACATCAGACACGCCACTGAGATGTAAGATTGAGGGCTTAGGAATATAACCCACATATGAATCCTGCAAAGCAATATTGGATATATTAGTTCGAGAGTATTGGCAGTCATAGAAGGCGATTAAATTCCATGAAACAACTGAACTGCTGATGGTTTGATGATGCTTCAAGCCTCCAATCAATCAACATACCTAAGCATGATTGCACATAACCAACTAATCATTTGCTAGACACTGTATTGTTAGAATCGCTTAATCTCTAGTGAGTTAGCTGGTAATGGCTTATGTCTTAAATTTCATATTTTCAATGAAATATAATTTTTATAGTGCTTTCATGCAAAGATAAGTGACGGCTCAATGCAGCCAGGATTCCACAAATTGGAATGTGTGCATTCTGGTGGATTAGCTATGCAAAACGAAAAGAGAAGATGAATGCGACATTTTTCTGATAAATTTCTTAATATTGCATTAACTACCGGTTTTATTGGTATCAGGTGTCCATATTTCATAGGAAATCAATCAAAATCAGCAGATACAAATTTGAAAGCCAAAACAGATCCGAGAGCTCAACTTATCATTGTTAGTACTTATAAATCAGTTCTATGAACACCTTGTTGTCTTGAACAAAACATGGACAACCTACCTTAACCTTGATTGTTGATTCATTTAGTTTGTGGCTCCATTGTTTTAATTTAAAGCAATAGGTTAAATATCCAAGGGCAAAACTTTAAGTGAATACTTCCTTTCAGATTAGTAACAATGGTAAGTAAACCAAAGCTTACAAGTTTCCCATTTAAATTTCCCAAACTTAACTTTCTTTCCAACAAGTAGATAAACAGCATGAGACTAAACAGTTGTTTGTTGAGAAAGTCGTACCTAGTCATGTACAAACGAAGTCACCTATCTCACTCTTTTATGTCTGCATTCCGTGTATTAATAGTGCTTCACTAGCATTAATGGGAAAAAAAAAAAAACACCTATGATGCATGGCCATTTGCGCAGAAGTTTAACTTTATTGTATGGTACTTACAGCAATAGACCACGCCATTATCATTAAATAAACACTACTGGTTAACAAAAATTGAAGCAAAGTGATGCTATGACTACATTCATACGAAATCTAAGGTCAAAGTAGGCTGGAATTCTCTCGCGTATCTCTCCGAGTTGTGTGACTTGGTCTTAGTCTTACATATGATATGGTATGGTCTTAATAGGCAACCTAACAATTACAATTAGTTACAACTTACAACTACCTGGATTTCGAACCACTATCTTATGATCTTATCTACCCAAAGTACTTTTGATTCCCTTTCTTGTGATATCACAAAAATCAAACATGAATTTATCAGCATTTTCCACTTTAAAGTATGCAATTGGGGGGCTCTATTTGAATGGCCCTATTTGAATAGCCAAAACAGCAAAATAAGTCCAAATGTTTCAGTGACTCTTGTGACTAAAGTACAATTACAAAGGAAAATAAAGGTAAATTATTAAAACGCGAAAGGATTGGGAAATTTGGATGTACATAGGTTCACAAGAACACCAGAAAACATCCCACGAGCAAATAGCCAAATATAATCAATTAAAAAAGAAACGAAAAATGATTAAGAAAAGATTCCTTGAAGGGCTCCCCCGACTCCCATAAATTCGCAATCTTATGGGACCGACCACCTAGGATTGCTTTATCCTATTATTATTTTTGTTAATGACGCTGCCTCGGTCCTATAATATTCCTTTCTCATAATTTTCAGCGCCCAAATATTTCAAAATATCTCCTCATTTTGTTTTAAAATTAGTCCAGTTTAATATTTTTATTTTTATTACGATTTATGCCTAATTTAGACAATCATTTCAGAAGTGAATTATTCTATTTCTTAGTTTGAGTCTGGAAGAATTATGTAATTCGTAGTAAATACTTAATTATTCAAGCAGTATATCTTAATTATAACTCTCTTCTTTCCATTTTATCAACCTCCAAAAAAATAATTCACAATATTAATGACTTAGATAATTTTTTGCAAGAGAAATATAAAATAATTTTCTTGAATGGTATGATAATAAATTTAGGTTTAACCCAAATACTTAAAAGATGTAGGTTTCGAGGCCCCAAAAAAAAAAGAAGGAAACAAATCAAAGCTTTTTTTTTTTTCTTTTAACGAATCAAAGCTAATTCTTAATATTTAGTGCCGAAATATCTGAAACTATTTAGAAACTTACTTGGAAAAAGGGATCTGAGCCGTTGATTTTCTCAGCCGTAATATTCATCAACGGTGCAGAGCTCGTCCGTCTACTGAGTCAGGTTCATTCAAAGAATTCGTTTCGAATTTAGCAATTACCACTAGTTAATTGATTCGAACGACGGAAATGTATTACGAAATGACTAAAGTGCCCTCACCTGAAGAAATTCCCAACCAAATTCTCCACCGTTGCCTTCTCCGTCAAACTCACCGCCGTGAACCAGGCAAAGATTAAAAATCCGACCAAATGTCTGACGGAAAAAAAATCACAGAAGAAACCGAAAATTCGAACTTCAAATTCATTCAAATTTATAGAACAGAGAAAATCGCAATTAGTATTACATGCAAAAAAAGAATGAGGAGGAAGAAGAAGAAGAAGAACTGACGTCCAGATATTGAGAGTTTCATTATGAACAGAGAAGAGGCTGAGAGCGACGTCGTTCAGTGGCCATTCGCACCGGTAATGATCTCTGATGAACTCATTGTCCTTCATATAATCCGGCAACGATTCGTAATCTACCAACGCGCTTTTCTTCCGGAGCTTATTATGATTCTTTCCTTCTAATTTATTATTATTCACATCTCTCGAAGCTTTTCCCCTGTTGTTAATAATGTTCCGGTCCGAGTCAACTCGGCGAGTAGCATTCTCGGGTTTAATTGAAGAACTCGGTCTCTGTCTCTGCTTCATTATTGCTGGCTCGGCCGGAGATACTGATTTGGTGTGCCTTCTTTCAGAAATTCCGGCGAGGTTGGTCGCCGGAAAGAAAGAAGAAGAATATCTCTGTTCGGTTTTTTTTTTTTTTTTTTTTCAAGTTTTAATTTCTCTCTCCAAAATCTCGGAGGGATGTGAACAAATATATATGTTTAAAAAAAGAGAAAAGGAAATTGAGCTAAAAATGGACGTTAGATGGGCGGAGAATTTATAAGCAGCAAAAGACGTGGTGCCATTACTTCAGAAATTTTATTTAACGACAATCTTCTAGACTTATACACTAACATTTGAGTATTTTTGTGGCAAATGTGTTGAGTGTGATATATTTTTATTTTTTTCCTTTTTGAAATCTCTTATACTCAAACTCGAATCAGACAGTTTAGTTAATTATCCAACGGTTACAATCATTCTCATGTGAATAAAAATATAAATAACGATCTAACAAATTGAAACGTATCGTAAATAAGACGATACGAAAACTATAATTGATTCGTTTCCATTGCTAATTTCAGTTGAACAACTCCTAAAAATGGACAATATGATACAATGCGCAATGCACAAAAGTGCAAAATGAACAATGGGAGAGTTTGATTGGGTAAGATCTCTCAATAATTAATGTTTTCTAACAATAACCTAAATTAAGTTTTTTTTTTTTATCTTGAGATTATTAAAGGTGAGATTTCAATAAGGCGATTTTATTCATACTCATTAGCTTATTTAGTATTTTCATGCTATTCATTGAACGTGGTACATTAATTATTTATTATGATTAGTTTCCTAATAATCATTTATATGACTGATACCTTCACTTCCGTATCTCCTTATACCCTTGAATTCATTATTGTTGGTCGGTATAAAATTAAGAAAGATGCTCTAAATTTGTTAAGGAAATTACATCAATCGCCCTATATGACCAGGATTAACTCTGTTATTCCAATGGGAATATTACCTTTAACATTTTGCCAAAGCAATATTTTTTATTTGGTAAGTTTATGCATTACCCGATGTTAAACCATTTTATTATAGTAGTACATCAATAAAGTTGAAGGGTGCAATACGTAAGGTAGAAACGTACGTTTCAGTTACTTTTACCTGATTCAAGTGGTAAATTTTATTCCCGCAAATACATAGTGCCTGGATATGCTCCCGCTTCGGTGCTAAGACATAATTGTGCCTTTTGTTTTCAGTATTTTACTTGGAAAGGATCCTAAAATCCGCGAAGGATCCTAAGAATTTTCCTTAATTTGTTTTGTTTTGGTTGCTCAAATTTATATCAATTTTTTCATAACTTGATGGCATACGAGGGTACAAGCACTTTAATTATTTTGTTTTTGAGAGATATAGTAAGTTTTAGAGTTTTCTTTAAAAGAAGAAAAAGAAAGGGTAAATTCTAGTGTCACAATTAAGAGCATCTCCAATGAAAACATCAAAATACTAAATTTTAGAGTTTTGGTGTAAAATTTGCACTCCAACGAAGATACTAAATCACTACAATATTTTGGTGCAATGAATAGTACTATACCAAATTTGGTACGTAAATTGTCCATTATACTATTTTTAGTGCACTATCTTTTTATTTAGATCTAAATGTATATTTGTTATGCAATTAAACTTGTAAAATGAATTATGTTATGAAAATTATATGATATTAAATATTTTGTTGAGATCTTAAAAATAAGACCCATATTGAATATAAATTTTAATTTTTTTAAAAAATAATTTTTAGTTATCATTAAAATTGAATATGAAACAAAAAGTTCAAAAAAATTGATACTTCTACAATCAAATGAAAAGTAATTATAAGGAACAAAATTCACAAAATTATAACCAAATTACATGATTTTAATTAATCACAAAAATAAAATTTAAACTAAAACATATAACAGGTAGACATTTTAGTGCATCAAAGTTAGAGTGTAAAGAATTTTGGTGTAAAAAGATACTTAAAATATTCCATTTTACACTAAATTTAATATAAATTATGGTGTAATGGTTGAAGATGCTCTAAGGGCACACCAAATTACCTAGTCATTGATCATGGAAATAACATTTAGTCGTCCAATATATTAATCGTGATTTTCATTTTCAATTCGATTTGTTTTTGGTTTCTGAACTACTTACGAGACTCGTAAAAAATATTTAAAAAAAAAATTAAAAACATCTAAAATTACGAGATTTCTTTACTGCGTTTTTCAAATAAAATGACCATCTGTTGACGCTTTTATTTATTTTGTTTAATCGAGTAGGTAAACAGCTAAACTACTTAAACCAATCGCTAAAATCTTGAAAATATCTTTTCTAAATTTCTTCCAGTCACATTTTAATAGTGTACTGTATTGATTAACATTGGTATGCGATGGAGGGTGTAATTACTTTGTAATAATGCATGCCAAACGACCGAACAATTATTCAAACCAATAGGAAATATGTTGTGGACTGGGGGCCTATTTGATAACATTACTTATTGCTAAAATTATTTTTATTAAGTACTTATTAATTTTAGCATGTTTGATAATAAGAATTGAACATCTTATTGAAGGAAGTGGAACTAAAATAAAAAATAGAAGCAATAAAAATTAGTTTATTACTTATTCCGTAATTGTTTAATGAATTTAATAATATTTTTTATTCAGTATTAACCATTCATAATTAAGAACTAATTTTTATCAAATATGGCCTTAAGATCTATACTGGTGGAAAATAGTAGGTAAATCACCACTTTATTATGCTATAAAATTTATCAATGCATAAAGTATAATAAATTGTGACGGTCCAAGGATTTTTACACCATGTAATACATGATTTTGTGGGACATTATGCAATTATTGTAGGTTAGGCCATTTATTTATTTATTCGTTTTTGAAAAAATGACCAATGTAGGGATTATGTATTATGATCATTCAATAGTAATTTAATTATACTACACTTTTGTAGTGTATAAACCAATGTAGGTAAAAGTTATTATGAAATGATCATTATACTCACAATAATTTAAGTTATTGTGGATGCTCTTATGATAACTTTATTGAATTTTATATCTACATACGGTTTTAATTTGATGTAACTAGCCATTTGCTTCCTTTATTATACTAATAAAAAGTTTCAAAATAAACTCACGTAACTAGCTAGTGTAAAATCTTTGCATCACTTTGTATGTTTCTTTTTCTCTCTCTTTTCCTTCCTTTGAAGCGTTTGATGATGAGTTTGTCCTGCATAGTTTATACGTCCAGATCGATCATATATGTACCTATGATTTGATCTAGAAACATTCTTTTTAGGGGTCAAATTCACATATATGCTTAGCAAGTTTCTTTGAAGGGTTTCCAAACAACATGATTACATGAACTATGCCAAAGTTCTTTATTAACAAGCGCTCCAAGGATAATCCAGTCAAAATTAAATTAGGATTCTCCTTATCTGAAGGTGATGCATGGTCTGTTTATATCAAGTGGAAGAAAAAGGAAAAGTATCAAATTGGAATATTTCTCTTTTCATTTACTCTTTAGAGTTACCCTTCTATTAAAGTTATGTCTAAATAACACTTATTTACTTCTTTTGTTCTGATCACATGTTTCCAGTATTGTAGTATACTGACTGAAATCAATAATCAACTCCCTCAATTATTATTTTCCTCAAGGTCAACTATTTTTTTTGAGATAAAGACAGTAATAAAAACAAATTTCGGAGCATCAGCAAGTAATCCATAGAGTTTGCTAAACTAAAGGTGCAGTCTGTGTCTAAAACTATAGTTTTTGTTGACTCATTAGTGAAGTGTTGACTCACTCCTTCCTATCGTTTTAATTAGGCTTTTTCGGATTTCCTTTTTTTTTTAAGGATAATTCTTCTTCCAACTCAAGTGGATGTAGGTCTAGTGAGAGACCGAACCATGTAAATTGCGTGTTGTGCTTGTTTAATTGTTTTACATTTTATTCATTTGTGTGTATTGAATTAGTGTATAAATATCCAGCAATTAGTGCGTAGAGGAGATTAAAATTCCCAACAAAAACTATAGTGCTAGCCAAGACTCTCACAGCATTGATTAGAGTAGCATCGTCATTTGTGTCTTTTTGTGGTTTTTTTGTGGGATACCAAATGTGATTTTGCAAGGTCAAGTGTGAAATCATTTTGACTGCATCCAAAGTAATCTCTCTTTGTTTTGGTAACGCCAGACGCAGAAACATCTCTTAAAATGTTAAAAGGAGACATCTTTTCATGTCTCCTTTTTAAGTGGCCCAACAGCTCTAATTCATGAAACTATGGGCTCTGTTTAACAGACTCATTTCTTATGGGCTTTCTGAAGTCTTAAGATTATCAAAATGCAATATAAGATGGGCCAAAATTCTTAATATCCACCTGGAACCTGCTTAGGAGCTAAACTATGAAAAATAGAATTCATGAGATGTACTTAAAAAAAATGTGAATTTGGGATGCACAACCAAAAAAGGATTTTTAGCTGGCATTAGGGACAATCAGTGAATATGGCAAATGGTGGGTTTGAAGGTGTCAAAAGAATGAACTTTGAATTCTTTTAGTATTGTATTTCATTCGAGATTTTAGCCCAAAAGTATAGGGTTCACTTTATCAATCAGATCAAATCTTTTTCTAAAATGATTTTTTTTTTTTTTTTTTGGTTCCAGATGTATATCTTCTTCTATGGGAGAAAGTGCTATATTTGTTGGATGGAGGATTTGAACCATCTGCCTTGCAAAAAGCCTGGTATGTGTGTATTTTACTATCAAATTGGTAATAATACTTGGATTGATGTAATATATTTTAGCTAAGAAGAAACAAGCTCGAAATTTAAACCCTAGCTAATTCATTTTAGAATGAAGACAAGTGAACTAATTAGTTTGATTTGATTGGTTCAAGATCATTTCATTGAACAGAGACAACCAGGTCATATTCATGAGAATTTTATTACAACTATTTGCTTATCCACAAGATATTTCTTGGAATGTAATTATCAACTTTTCATATAATATATAAATACATATATGGGCAGGAGCATTCGAAAAGTAACTTTTTTTTTTCATTTTTGTTTTCCGAAGTGATTGTTTTTCAATTCAATAACTATTTTGTCATTAATCATGTGACTATGTTGCTTATATTGTAGTAGCTAATTAATAAGGCCTCTTAACTTCTTCCGATTAGAACAAAACAAGAATTTAGTATGATTTAATTGATTCAAACATCAGTACTTTCCTGTAAACCAACGATCAGGTCATATTCATGAAAATAGATATTTTACACAATATCTGCGATATATTATCCAAAATTCACAAAGATATTATTCTTTCCCAATTTCTAACTTGTGCTTACTCATAAAGGCGTAATTCGGATAGATTCGTAGACGATAGGAAAACGTTAAAGAGAAAGGATATGAATTAAGTTATGAAATGAATCATGTGTTGTCTATCTTATTACTTTTCTGCAATGGAGTCTGAATACTAGCTAAAAAGTAAAAGTAAAAACACCACAGCTTGATACTTTAATTAAACATGGTATCAAGATTTTGGATTCCCGAAATGTGGTTTGAACAATAGCTGATCGTTAATGACTGATTTGAAAGGCTCTTTTCGTCCTAAAATTAATAAACTTTGTTGTATGATTTCAGTTCAATAAAGAAATATGTTTGAAATAGAAGGGGTAGTGTATGTGTGTGTGTTCTTTCCTTGCGGGAATGAAATAGACCAAAACTTACTACAGAGTGAATGAAGTATTAGTTCAGTGATAAAGTCACCTTATTCTCAAGAGGAGGTCATGAGCTCAATTCTCCACTCCAACAAGAGTGAGGGATGACTTTAATTTCGCCAATTGACACCTCTAAAAGACTTATTACGGCAAATTCATACATGAACTCTCGATTTCATATTCGAACTTGTCACCTCGGACTTATTTATGGTGATTTATCTCCCACTGTGGTTTGCAGGCTATTGCAGTGGGCGTGAGTTTACCCATCTCTGGTGGGGTTTCTGACGTTCAAAAAGAAAATACATAAAAATTTAACACCGAAAAGAACTTGCTACAACGATGTAATTAAGCTAAATCTTAACAATACTTTCGATTGGATCATGCGCAATATTATCACAATACAATTAGCTCTCTATTTTTTTATTTTATTTTTTGCGCAAAAAGGACTAATAATCTTAGCAACGTTTGGAAAACCCCTTTTTAGGATAGAGTTTCCGGTTTAATTTTTTTTTTTTTTGGCCTTTCACAAAACTTGAAGTCGACACTATGTTTAACGAGTACCTAAAATCTCTGCATCACTTAATTAGGCCAAACAAAATGTTGGTTCTCTGTAAATCAATTCAAATGTCACCTTCTCATATTCAAATTTTGTTTGATTAGTTGACCTGATATATCTAAATATATGAACGCTAGATATGGTTTTGATGGTAACGGTTTCATCCATCATACCTTTGATTAGTTAATTTTATTAGTTCTTTCTGAAAGCTGCTGATCCTAAATTAGGTGATCTAAATCACATCTAGATCTCCTTATAAACATTCTAAAAAATTAATGTTAGATGTTACATAAAGGTCCCACTTTTACACTTAACCAAATGTAGTTGAACAAGTTAGTCTTCTAGATTGGATGCTAAGGTATCCATTTTCCCAAACTTAAACCCTTACACAAATGGCTCCAGGCATATACTGTTAGAAAAAAGTATATATGATATACCTCTCCTAATCACAGGTAATATCACAGAATTTCATCTTTTCAATAACTGAGTCAATCTAACTTAATCGAAAAAATATAGTTGAAAAGTATAGACTACTACGTACGAACCCTTTTAAAAGAAAAAAAGTAATTATTGATATCATGATGCATTTATGCTTACGCTCTGTTTTATTCTACATTTTTAGCTTCCCGAAGTCCAAAAATGTATATGTATTCTAATCAGGTTTGACGAAGTTATAACTAGAGCACCTTTTTAATTACACCCATATAGTGGATATATATATTAATTATAATCATATATTTTAAGTTTGAATCTTGAGGGGAGCAGTTAATTCAGAAATTAAGGGTGGATAAAAAAAAAAGCGTCAATTGTATATGGTAACTAATGAGATAAAATTAGTCTCTGAAGAAAAGTTGAACACACGAGGATTCGCAACATACTTCTCATAGATGTATGCCATGCATAATATAGAGTGAGGAAATTCCGTTCGTTAACTAAATATACCATCCAACATGCACGAGAAAGGGGTAAAAATATTGATCTATTTTTACTGTGACCATATATTAATGATTAAAATATATATTGAGAGAGTTTTATTAAATTTGGCCTGAATTAAACATGACCAAATATGGCTCCATATATGCATGTAATATGCCGCGCTCATGAAAAATAATAATTAAAAAAAAACCATCCAAAATATAATTTTTTTTTTAATCCATCAAGCGACTTTTCATCATTTTAATAAAGAGAACGAGTATGGTGAGTTAGAAGAATATGCGGTTCGCGAAATCTACTCTTCTCTTTTGCATTTTTCTCCCTATCGAAAAATAAAAATTTAATTTTATAATTGAAAGCTTGGAAAAACTCTTGTTCAAAAATATCGCTTGTAGATTTCCTGAGAAGACCGAGCAAAAGTGTGTCTCTTTCATTATTCTTCCCCCATTAATTTAGACGTTATCGTAGATAGATTCTTCACAAACATTGGAGGTGGCTTCTAACTTTCAGTAGTTACTATAACTATAGTAGGCAGAGGCCGGTCAACTAGATTGAACAAGGATTAAATGTTACTTTAAAATCAAAATTGTATTTGATATAGGGTTTAGTATATTCGCTGCCATATTTTTTTCTTTATTTTTAATCTAATTATTTGTTTGTTTGTTTGTTTTTTTTTTAAAGAAAAACTATAGTAGAGAGCTACAAAGATCAATATTGGAATTAGGTCAAAGAGAGATATATGTGATACTTAAGAAGAAAATGGACTAAAATCTTATAATACATCTTCCATTTAACGAAAGAGAAAACAAAATACTAAATTTTTTGAATTAAAATTATATAATAAGAAAATTCTTAATTTAGGACAGGCTTAAAATAATTTTGGGAATGGAAGTATCAAATATCCAAACCTCTTAATTAGTACACTAGATGTTACCTGTAATTTATACGGGATAGAAGTACCACGCTTTAAATAAATATCACTTTATAAACAAATATCTATGAATACATACATAATATGGATTTCAAGTATTATTAATCACAAATAGAGTGGTGTTTATATAATATAACTTGCGAGAGAGAGTGAACGTAACTTTTATTGATCATTACTGTAAAGAGATGGCCAAATCAAATTATCTTCGTTTTAAAAGGGTAGTTTTTACCCGTGGGCAAAGTGAAATGCGAGATTATATACATTATCATTCAAGTTGCTGCATAAGATCTTGAAAGTCCGGCATCCATTCGCAACTCTATTCATAAGTCTACATTTTTTAGCAGCATAAGGTAAACTAGAATATTAATGAAAGATAAACATTGATTACAACATAGAAAACTATATATAACTCTTGGAAAAGCAAATTTGGAAAAAAATCTTTGTGCATTAATCAAATGTAGACATCAATATTTAACTACCAAGACATTCATATGTAAACTAAAAATCGAGAAAAGTTGTAATTAGTTTTTATAATTTTTTTTGTTATAAGTATCAAATTTTCATCTTGAATTAATCGAAGGGTAATCGCTTAACTCGTGGAACAACAGGGCACGACAAGTCATCTCTTTAGGAAAAACTTAACATACAGACAAATAGGGAAAATCCATGAACGCATACTTACATGATTTGTAGGAAAAAAATTTGGAAGATGGCCGAATCAGATTATCAATCAATTGTTATATGGAGTGGTCCTTCAGCATCACTAGCTTCTCCTTTGTGTTCAAATTGCGGTGTACTCTTCCATCGCATCAAATTCTCAAGTAAGAAAATAAATCAATTGATGGCCTTTCAAAATTTTTAATAGATTGACTCAATAGAGTATAATTTAAAATTAAAAAAAACTTCCAACCAAAATAGAAAATTTGGGTAAGATAAAATAAGATCGGGTAAGATTTGCAGTACAGTATTTGAAAGCAGAATCTTTTACCGGATAATTACTTAAATAATATATCTTTTTTCTTAGAATTTTTTAATCGAAGATAAATTTTTTTTTCTTTTTTAATAAATCAGAAAATGAAGAAAAATGTTAGTCCTACGTGACAAGTGGAAAACTATCCCAGTTTTCTCTCTCTGGGTTTTCTTTTATTAAGTTATATAGATATAGATATAGATTATATAGATAGATGTGTATTATCTTAATGATGTAGCTGACAGTTGAAAACATAATCACGTGAACAGTGAAATGATCCAATTTACGATGATCTAATTCAACCAAATGTTTTGAACAATCACACGGTATTAGTTTTTCTTATATTTACATTCTACATGTGGGTCATTTTTTGCAAATAATTATTGTTAAAAGAAAAACTGAAAATTCTTTACATGAATGCTTGGTTTTTATATTTTACATGACAAATTAAAATTATGCCACCGTTTTTCACCCTAAATAAATAATAAATATGCCACCTTCAAGTTTTGACAAACGAAAATAGATACGCAATAGGCTAAGTTAATCTTTGTAATAATCTCCCAACTTCCGTACAAACATTGTACACTAATTTTGTACATAGTATATATATTATTTGGATGCTGCATTTCCTCGTTGCTTCATGGTTTCTTGTACAAAACACTTATTTTGGAGCAGTACAAGTATGTCTTTACTCTTTTGAAAAAAATTTACTCTGATTCTAATTATAAAACACGTACAAACTGAAGTGTTCTTTTACTGTACGTTGAGTATACGTATTTCGTAACACTAAACACTTAGGTTCCATGTATTTTCTATTTATGAATTTATCCTCACCAACTAATGGGCTAACGATGCATGTAACACGACATCTAAATTGAAATAGGTTAATATTTAATATGACCATTATTTTAAAAAGATGGAGTAAAATAATATTGTTTGTGAGACTCCTAATAATTAATATACAAATCGACATTATGTCCACTGAATGTGTAATATGCAGCACTAAAATCTAGTGGTATTCCATTTTCCAAATAAAACCAAGAATGACATGATTAGGGGTGAATCCTTACGAGAAGAACGAGCCATTTTTTACTTTGCAATTTACGAGAAGAGGAGAAGGAAGAACAATCGAATCATCCACACGGTTTTTTGGACAACTTTACGTGAACTTTTTTTTTTTTTTTTTTTTGCAAAAATACAATTAACTAAAAAAAAGTGATGAGTCCAAAACGACTTGAACCGGGTACACAAAATTTGCAAAATCGTCCTATTTCTTGCCTTTTCTCATCTCAAAATCTGATTGCGTACGTATTAATAAAGTTTAAGTTTTATCCTTAATGGATGTACCTTTAGTCATTTTGCGTCCCAATAATCATCAATCTCACATATAAACCATGACTCAATACAAAATTAAGGTTTAAAATTGTCTTTAAAAATTTTCCTTTATACTATTTGATCATATCCATATCCGAAAATGACAATTGCTTAGAACAAATTAAAAGAATTTATAAGAGTGTTTGTGTCTTTTTTTTTTTTGGTCTTGAGTAAGTGTGCAAAGTGCAAACTAGCTAATTCTTGATATCTTTTGCGCGAGGCAGCAAAGTCGGTACGAGAATCCTTCTCTATATACAAGTTTTCGGACGAGTTTTTAGAGAATAATTTGATACGTGAGATTGAAACTCTTGATAAAAGAGGCAAAAATAAAACGGAAAACAAGAGAAATGTGCAATGCATGACGTGTTTTTTTTTTTTTAAAAAAAAAACTAATTTGTCTCCCTTACACCAAAACAAAAGGGGGAAAAAAGCGCACCCACCAAAATTCTTATTTACTTGAATTCTAGGTGCCCAATATGTAGTGCACAATGATTAATTAATTTAAGGGTAAGTTGTAACAAAAGACATCATTACATCAAACATCATAACCATAATATTTTATAGACCTTATCATCTAATCAAAAGTTTTAACTTGCATGCATGCACGCGTGTGGTTGGAACTATTTTTCTCCCCCCTGGCCCTACATAGTGCATACACATTCAATTATTCGTCCATCAATATTTACTCTTTCTTTGTTTTAAAATAATTGTAAAACTTATATTTTCGGAACAAAAATATAGACAACAATTAAAAATTAGACAAAATTAGAAATTAGACAACAATATAGATGACTTATATTAATATTAAAAATTTAAATTAGACAACAATTATTTCAGAAAAAAAGAATATGAATTTGAAAGCCAGTTTCATTTGATTCCAGTTCAATTGGGATTACACTTGAGCCATCTTAATTTTTTTCTTTCATTCTTTCTCTTATTTTTTTTTCTTTTATTCTTTCTTTAACATTTATGAAAGAACTAAAGGAATGTTAAACAACCATTAAAAAATGGAGTCTTTCTCATGATATCATTGATTTTAACATATACCCCTCACATATGCAAGCTAAGAAAAACCCCCTGTCGACTACAAGTTATCAAATAGACCAAAAACATTGTTACATCAGTGAAAACTTGACAAAAAGTTAACCGTACAAATTAAAATATTATTAAATATATTTTGAGTTGTTGCATCTAATATATAAAAATACAAAATCTAGCTATAAAAATTAGCCAGAAGACAATTGAGAAAAGACCATACATGCCGGTTCAAGACGGCAACAAATCCAGTTAGCAGTTAGTTAGCACACCCCCAAATCCCCTTTATTTTTGCCGGCTATTTCCCTCTCAAAAATTTCCAGCCTTTTTGAGATTTTTGATCCCTTTATAAAGCCAGTCATTGGGAGACTCAGTCTTTAGGACTTACTCAAGTTTGTACCCTAATTATTACCTTTTAGTTCTCTAACAAAAATCATCACTACTTGTTAGTTAGCCGTAATTCCATCAATAATTTTTTCCGTATCGAACCGAGATGACGAAAACAAGCCAAAAGAACAACTCAAATGCCACAAATATCAATGCTACTGCCATTTCAAATGCTAATGGTAACACGCCATTGAAAGTAAAGAGAACCAGGAAAACTGTACCCAGGGATTCTCCTCCTCAACGTAGTTCAATTTACCGTGGCGTCACAAGGTTCGTGAATATATATTATATATATTTAAGGTTTTTTTTTTTTTCCATTTATTGTTTGCGAGTTAAATGTGGAAATTGTGATCATGGCTTCAGGCATCGATGGACTGGAAGATATGAAGCTCATTTATGGGATAAGAATTGCTGGAATGAGTCTCAGAACAAGAAAGGCAGACAAGGTTTGATGAAATTCATTTTTCTTATTTTTTTTTTATGGTGTCTTTTCCAGCATAGAAAGCTGACCAATTTTCCATTTTGTGGTTCATTTTATGCTTCCCTAATGATGGTGCAAATTGGAATTCAATGAACTGCAGTTTATCTTGGTAAGTACTCATGATTATTAATGTTAATATTGTTTAAGGATTGATAAAAGGAAAAAAGAAACAGTGGCTTTTTAATTTGATCACACAAAATATACATAGTACCACCGTCATATTATCTTCTCCTTGAACTAATTGTTCCGTTTATTTTCTCAACAATTTCTTGCACATTGTGACAAGCAGAGTTCATTTTGTGGTTTTGTTCTTGCTTTTTTCTTTAGGTGCTTACGATGATGAAGAAGCAGCTGCACATGCATACGACTTGGCTGCCCTTAAGTATTGGGGTCAAGACACCATCCTTAATTTTCCGGTAAGTTTATACTACATAGGCCTTCTGTTGACATTTTCATTGATATTACGTATCGATTATTAGATGGTTTTCTGTCTCCTTTTCCTTTTTTTTTTTGGTTTGGGATCATCAACTGTGAAACACCAATGTTTCAATTTTATTAAAAATACACCATTAACACATATTAAGTTGGACGGAAAAAATGATTTTATTTAATCGAAGGTAAGTAGCTAATTAGCATACGTTAATTTGTATTATTTTTAGTTGGCAACCTACCATAAAGAGTTGAAAGACATGGAAGGCCAGTCTAGAGAAGAATACATTGGATCATTACGAAGGAAAAGCAGTGGTTTCTCTCGTGGTGTGTCAAAGTACCGAGGTGTTGCGAGGTATGTACTTTATCTAGTTCCTGGATTTTTCTTCATTTCATCGCTATATAATTTACGTAACAATCTTGACTCCGCCAATGACTAGAAGCGAAATACTTCCTCTGTCCAAAAAAAAAAACACACACACACACATTAAATTTGCAAATTTATATGTGATGAGAGTGGGTATGTGATGGTTCGATGAGATTATGTACATGTTAAAATCCTATTTCCTAATGAGTATATTGAAAATATTGATAAATAGGCATCATCACAATGGGAGATGGGAAGCTCGAATTGGCAGAGTATTTGGCAACAAATATCTTTATCTTGGAACCTATGGTAAATATCCTTCAATTTTTTTAAAAAAATTAATGTCCAAGTAAATTATCTATTCATGCATGCAAACGACCTTCGATATCCTTCCCGGTAAAATCATATATATTTTAATCGGTTTGATGTTGATTTGATGGTAACTTTCGTCTTCTCTCCCCCTCATTCCCTTGCCTGTCCAGATCAGGCTAATAATTTAGTATTGTAGTAAGGTCATAATTTAGTATGAAAACCAAGTCATTTTTTTTCGAAGGTAGTTGTTTGGTAACCTAAAAGAGGAACAAACAGATGATAGTGTCATCTAACGTTAGTCACCATCATCTAGTTGGAAAACTTCCACCAACTATATCTAGTTGTCCACATTGTTGGAAGATTCGTTAAAAAGGAGGAAGGGGATACTAGAATATGCATGGAAAAGTAATTCCTCTTCTCGTACTAAAATAAAAATTAGATCTGCCGTAAATTACTCCCTCCGTCTCACAAAAATAGTTTACATTGAATTTTGAATTTTGTACTATTTTTATTACAAATTTGAAAACTCAACGTGAACTATTTTTTAGAGACGGAGTTAGTATTTTGTTTTTGAATATCTGGTATCGCGGGCTGCACTATTAATTAGGTGTTAAACTATAGTTGGAACATGATTTATTAGAGTTTAAATACTCAGAAATGAGTGAATTTAGATGTTTATCTCGTGTATTATATATATATATATATATTGTTAGATGTTTTGTAGTCTATCCACTTAAAAAAAAAATCCAGTTTCATAAAAAAATTTGTCCTAAAAACTAATCTATTTTCAAAGAGTAATACTGAAATACTCTCGTAACAATTTAGCATCACATTAAAATTGTACCATCTGAATCTTTTTTTTTTTTAATGCATTATATTAAATCAAACCCATGTGTTTACAGATAGGATTACAAATCTTGATCTGTTCGGAGAGCTGCCCTAGCTAGTATATCCACTAAAAATCGATCTACTTTTACAAAAACTTGCGATAAAGAAACTTCCCTAATTAATATCTTCTACTAGCTAGTGTAAAACAAGGAACGTTAATTTGTGCATCCCGTAAACTCGCAATTAGCACAGTGCTATTAGTTTGAAGGATATAAGTAACAATAGATTTTAAAGTTTTAGAGTATAAAATGGATACTAGTTGAAGTTAAGAAGTTATATATTTCCATCGTGGACTACTTTCAAATTAGGAGGAAAGGAGTGTTATTTTACTCTGTTTTTTTTTTTTTTTATTTTAAAAAAAGGTTTTACTTTAGTTCAATTAATAGGTCTTTATGGATAGAATTAGGAGGAAAGGAGTGTTATTTGTTAAATAAAACAGGTCTATACAAATCAATTCAATGGAGGGTATTGTTGTTGTTGTTTTTTTTTTGTTTTTGTTTTTTGGGAACCAGAGAAATATTTTTATGATATACGCTGTCACTTATTCTGAAATAAAATGAAGTTATTCTCACTCCTTTTTCAGCTACACAAGAAGAGGCTGCAATTGCATATGACATGGCTGCCATTGAATACCGAGGACTCAACGCTGTAACTAATTTCGACCTCAGTCGTTACATAAAATGGCTAAGACCTAATTCCTCAGCAACAACTGCCATCAACACAGACGCCATTGTTCATCCCGAACCTAACCCTAACCCTAATATTATTAGCCCGATCATGCCAACCGCAGATCAAATCTTAGCTCCAATTTCCAATATTCATTATCAACAACAACAACAACATCATCACGAGGAACTAAAAATGCAGCCATATTCCGACATCCCAGAAATAACCTTAACTGCTCAGTCGCGGCCAGCCTCAGCGACATCGGCGCTAGGGCTACTACTCCAATCCTCGAAATTCAAGGAAATGATGGAGATGACAATGACAGCTGAGTGTCCTCCTTTGACCGCTTCAACCCCTTCAGAATCCGAACCGACACAATGTAGCAGTAGCATTCCAGACGATGTACAGACTTTCTTCACGGCCCCAGAACTGGGTAGCTACCTCGACCAAGGACATGAGGATATTTTCAGCGAGCTAATTAGCCCGTTCATGCAACCTATGATGCAGTTTGACTTTGATCTTTAAGGGGAATGAATCAGAAATCGGCACCATTCAGTTGTTTTGTTAATTAGGTATTCTTAATTTCAACATTTTCTGTTTTTTTTAATTGTATTATTTTCATCTCCTATTTTTTAAAAAATTGTAAGGTAGAGCAAGCTAGTGACTAATACTTTGGAACACAAAGAGTCACTATTAATTCATCAAGATTGCTTTTTTTTTTTTTCTTGTAGATACAGAATAAATATGCCATGCAATATTTGTTATTTATGATAATGGATGAACTAATAAGTTCTTTTTTTTTTTACCTTGTGCCGGACGAACTACTTTTACAATGATGAACACTTTTGAAGGGAAATACTTGCATATTTACACTGTAATATGCTTATGACTGCAAAATTTTGGGAAAAATTAGGGTTTTCTCGACGTAAAAACTCATGCTCACCGCTTGCACCCAACTCAGGAAATTTAATCAACGATTTTTCTATTGGGTAGAACGAGAAGTAATTTAGTAGCTAATATATTTAAGTGGAATATATGATGTGATTGGACTACAATATCCAAGAGTTTCAAATCCCTAGGAAGAAAAGAATCAAAAAAATAAAAATATTGTTCTCTTTCTTAATTTGCTACATATAATATATGTTTGTTTGTGTGTGTGATGTTTTCATCTCCAGTGATTAATTTAATAAAATGACATCCAAACTGATTTAACATCTTTGATCATTTTCGTGCACAAATTTAAATTAAATTTAGTTTAATTTTTGCCTGAGGAATATGATTGAAGGATTATGTATATCACACTTGGCACAAACCGAAGAACATGCTATGTTTGCAAGTTGCATCAATCTGAGTTAAATTGGCACATTTCGAGCACATTATGCCTCCACCGCTTTAAGATAGAGGGCTTACTTAGATCTCACCCATATCGAATACGTTTATTATTCTTTCTGTCTAAAAATTATTGTAGAATTTAGATTTTTATTTTCAGTTGAATTTATGCTAAAAATGATATCCAAAATTGAATAATAATTTTGGGACGGAAAGAGTACATTTTCTTTCTTTTCTACTTTCAAATAATTTGCTTTATTTTGATAAGTGGTTGTGCGGTTTTTTTTTTTCCTTTTTTTTTGGTACAAAGTGGTTGTATGGTTTTGAGCGTAAGGTTCGTTCCTCGTTTTCATGTTTGTGTTATTTTTTTATATGATTAATAGTATGATTTAGGAATAATCTTACTTTTCACGTGTATGATGCGAGTAGCAAATTCTACATACTACAAAGGAACGTAGACGAAGATTAAATAGTATGTGTTCTTCAAAATTAAGACGGCAACTCAACTTCCGAGAGTTGACTAATCTCTTGGAAACAAGTGTAGAGATGTGGTGGAGCCGTGGAGGGTTTTTGTCGGGTGAACAAAGGGTGGAGGAAAGCTGAGGTTTTTGACATCCTGGAGAATTCTAAGTATGCGATGGCGTTTCTCGGCAGCGGGGAAAGGATTGCAGATGAAGTGGAACAGTGGAATTTGAGGGCCATCGTGGCAAGATCAATCGGGAAATGGGATATAATCTCCTCTACAAGTTGCTGCAAGATCGAGCGGAAAAAGACAACTTCAAAATAAAAGTTGATATACGTTGATGTTGTTGGAACTAGCAATTTTAAAAATTTTTTTAAAATAATTCCTTTCTTGTGTGAAGGGCTTTTTTTTTTTTTGTAAAGATTTAATTTCATGACTAGTTACAATTACGTACGGACTGTCCAAACAAGTCTGGAGAATCAAAACTACAACAAAAAATTGCTGAGAACAGTATCATGCATGCTATTTTTATAAATTTGTTCAATAACTTGATACTGTATAATTTTTATGCGGCACTCGTTTCCTTGCTAATTACTTTGCTTTCAGAAGTAAATTTGAGCTTTCAATCATTAAAAATATTGTAGATTTCACCTACAGATATCCATTGCGGATTTACTAGAATTAATATGGTTTCGAGAATTGGTCTTGAACTCATCTTTCATTTAGATCGATGTATGCGTGCAACCTTGGGGCGATGGCACCTATCCATGGAAGTATAAGAGCACAATTCTAGTTTGTTTACATCGTGCATCATTTGTGCATATGTTAGAAATAAGCGATTCCTTGTAATTTTTTTTATTTATAAAATGAGAAGGATTAATTAAACTCAATCTTATAAATTTAATGATCCTTAAGTGGCATTTGTATTAAAAAAATGGTAATACTTTTACTATTAATCTCCATGACATAATTTTATTGATCTTTCAATACAGAAAATAAGCATTGCATCGTTTTGCACTTCCAATAACCCTATCAGAATCATTCATTAAAATACAGAAGAAATGGGGAAAAATAAAGAACGGTATTTAGACATCTAAAAATGTGTTCATTGAATTCTCCAATTAGAAAAAAAAAATATAAATGTCATATGTAAATAAATTGAACTAGAATGTTGTGCATTCATCTCAAAAAAAAAATAAAAAATGAAACACCTTGTCACTATCATTGCAATTTAATTTGATTATATCAATTATTCCTCTATAGGAATTTTATTTTCTAAAAAACGAAATCTATAAATACCATTAATTTTTTGCTTCCGTTTGAATTTCCTTACTGTTTTAGCTCTTTGACTAACAAAAATTTTTCGAAAACATAAGAACAATGCATCTAGTACTTTTTCACCACGCTTCACATTGCTACGTCCATACCTATGTTTTTAATTAGTTCCATATATTTCCTAAAAAAAGAAAATCCGAGTTATTGAGTAAATTATACAAATTGTGCCTCTGAAATGAGTCAAAGGTATGCACAATAACCCTTTTTACGCTTGTCTTTCACCATAATTACTATCTCTTGCAAAGCCAGTTGGAACGTATCGCCCACTAGATTTACATCATGACCACAGCCTTTTTTTTTAAAAAAACTCTTTTGAGGTTTTTGGAGTTCGTGCGAATTGAGTTCATTGACCTTTAATTAGCTGCCTGCCTGCCGGTTTCTTATGACTTTAATGTAACGAGAGTTTTTCAGTAGTGTTCCCGTCCTCTGAATTTATAGTAGTACTTTTGTAGTTGATCTAATGCTGTCGGAAGCAGTGGTGGTGTCGGTGTTGCCGAAGGCGAGACAAGTGACTTCCCGTCATTGCCTGATCCGTATCATTCCGAGGCCCCTGGATCTGGTCAAAACTAGATACATAGATAGTTTGATGGTCTTCAGTTGCTAGGGTGTGGGTTTTTTTTTTTTTTTTTGTCTTTTTGTTTTGTTTTTTTTTTTTTGGTATTTTTAATCATCAGTAACAAGGCCATAATGTCCCTCAAATTAAAGAAAAGAAATACCGGCCTCAATCATTTATAACTATGAAGAGACTTTCAATTTCAAATAAAATATGCCTAATAAAAATCTTTTTTTAAAAAAAAAAGAAAAGAAGAAAAGAAATAAATGGTAAAAATTGTCCCCTCCAAGATCTGATTACACCGGACATGTTTTTTTTTACAGTTTATGTCTTGGGAACACGTTTTTTTTTTAAAAAAAAAAATTATAATTGTGTAGAATTAGACAGTAGGAACAACTTTTCTCTTTCAAAGAGCGAATAAGATTAAATTAATATAAATCAGAATGTACGCATGAAAGCAACGCTTTAAATTATGCAAAAATGAGGTGGTGAGTTTATTTTAATCAACTAATTGGATCAATTTTTGATGTGTATTTTTATTTGATGTAATGTTACTCTTTGCATTGCAATCTTAGATAGGCTAAGGAGCCTTGACCATAGACATTCCAATTATTTGATTCTTGAGAATTATGGAAAAGTTTTTTTAGTTGAGTAAATGTTTCTTAGTTCTAGTGAACTGAAGGTAGGAAATCATCGAATCAAATTTACCTGTAATGCATCTTCGATCGTTGATGAGCAATCTTCTTCTTCTTCTTCTTCTTCTTCTTCTTCTTCTTCTTCTTCTTCTTCTTCTTCTTGAAATATCTTATTTGTATCATTAAGCAGAAATGCGTATAAATTATTTCTCATTTTATTATAAATTATATTATGCATTTCATGCACGTCAATTTTACTCGTTTTAATCAGTTGGTCGAAACTAAAACTCACAACTTGCATAACAGAACTCACAATAGTTTCTATGCACTGAAATACAAGGATAAACTTGCTAATCTTTTTGATTCCTAGCTCGTCATAGAAAATTAGAAATCCAGTTCGTTACAAATTAAAATGTCGTCTTCAGTACGGTGCTCAATTGCTCATTCTTTAGATGAAAAATTTCTATTTTTGAACTACAATGCTGATTCATGATGCGAGCAACAAACTCTACAAATGAAACTAGACGATGATTAGATAGTTTGTGCTCGTCAAAGCTAGCCTAACTAGGATGACAACTCAACTTTCAAGAGTTGACGAATCTCTTGGAAACTAATGCAACCTTTGTGGCAAGATCGTGCTGAAAATGTGTTATGATCTTTTTTCACAAGTTCTATAGGCAAATCCCAGCACCTAGGTTTATACTTTACCCATGCCATTTAAAAAGATCAATAACAAAATAAAAGTCTAGTTACAAGTAAGACAATAATATTTCAAAGAAATTGGCCTACTACATACGATGTTATTGTAATTGTTTATGATAACAGCAAGCAGCAGCCTTCGTGGCAAGATCGAGCGGAAAATGTGTTCGAATATTTTCCACAAGTTCCGTGGGCAAATCACTATAGAGGGTCATCTTACTCATCTTGTCATGATCATAATTTAGGTAACAATTTTGACTCCACCAATGACTAGAAGCGAAATATTTCCTATGTCTCAAAAAAAAATAAAATTATATTGAGCTTTTTAATTTTTATGTGATGAGAGGGTGTACATGATGATTCGATGAGATTATGTACATGTTCTTGTTTCCTAATGAATATATTGGAAAATATTGATCAATAGGCATCATCACAATGGGAGATGGGAAGCTCGAATTGGCAGAGTCTTTGGCAACAAATATATCTTTATCTTGAAACCTATGGTAAATCTCCAATCTTTTAATTCATCTACTCATGCATGCAAACGACCCTTCCCAGTAAAATCCTATACATTTTAATCGGGTTGATATTGATTTGATGATAACTTTCGTCTTCTCTCCCCCTCATTCCCTCGCCTGTCGACAACATGCTCATAATTTAGTATATAAACCAAGTCATTTTTTTTCCCATGGTAGTTGTTTGGTAACCTAAAAGAGGAACAAACAAATAATAGTGTCATTTGACATTAGTCACCATCATTTAGTTGGAAAACTTCCACCAACTATATCTAGTTTTCCACATTGTTGGAAGATCCATTAAAAAGGAGGTTGGGGGTACTAGAATATGCATGGAAAATAAATCCTCTTCTCGTAATAAAATAAATGTTAGATCTACTGTAGATTATTTCATTCCTAATTATTTGGTATCGTTGTCAGCTCATATTCATGTAGGTTTACAAAGCCTAAAGGCATCAATTAGGTGCCAAATCATGATTGAAACATGATTTATTAAAGATAACATATCCGAAAAATATGTGAATTTAGGCGTTACGTTAGTCTCTTCTATTGTAAAAAATAAAGAGGGAAAAAAAATTAGATGTATTGTAGTCTATCTATTCCAAATTAAAAAATCCAGTTTCATAAAGATTTTGTCCTTAGAGAAATAGTCTAATTTCAAAAATAAAATGACTGAAACATTCTTGTGACAATTCATCATTAAATTAAATTATACTATCTGAATCTCTCTTTTTTTTCTTTTTTTGAAGCATACTTGTATTGAATCAAACACATGCGGTTGCCCTAATTAGTCTATCGGCATCCTCACTATGAACCGATCTACTTTTACAACATGTCATAACGAAAACTATTACAAACTTCCTAATATCTTCTACTAAGTTGTGTAAAACAAAAGGAACCTCAACTAGCTCACTATCAGTTTGCAGGATATAAAGTAAGAATTAGATTTTAAAGTTTAGAGTATAAAATGGACTCTACTTGAAGTTGAGAGGTCATATTTTTCCATTGTGGACTACTTTCAAGGAGAAAGGAGTGTTATTGTACTCTTTTCTTTAAAAGTTATTTTAATTCAATTAGTAGATCTGTAATTATGGAAGAATTGTTTTCAGCTTGTGAAAATGAAACAAGTCTATGTACGAACAAATCAAGTCAATGGAGTGTATTGTTGTTTTCCTTTTTTTTTTTTTTTGTGGCAGAGTAGTATTTATGTTATTTACAATCACTTATTCTAAAATGAAGATTTCCTCACACTTTTTCCAGCTACACAAGAAGAGGCTGCAATTGCATATGATATGGCTGCCATTGAATACAGAGGGTACAACGCAGTAACTAATTTCGACCTTAGTCGTTACATTAAATGGCTAAGACCTAACTCCTCAGCCACTACCCCCATCAACACAGACGCAACTATTTATCTCGAACTTAACTCTAACCCAAATATTATTAGCCGGTCATGCCAACCGCAGATCAAATCTTAGCTCCAATTGCTACCTTTCGTTATCATCATCAACAACAACAACAACAACACGAGGAACAAAAAATACAACCATATTCCTGCATCTCAGACATAACCTTGACTGCTCAGTCGCGGCCAGCCTCAGCGACATCAGTGCTAGGGTTACTCCTCCAATCGTCAAAATTCAAAGGAAATAATGGAGATGACCATGGTAGCTGAGTGCCCTTCTTTGACTGCTTCAACCCCTTCAGAATCCGAACCGACACAATGTAGCAGTAGCATTCCTGGTGATGTACAAACATTCTTCACGGCCCCAGAATTGGGTAGCGATCTTTATCAAGGACATGAGGATATTTTCAGCGAGCTAATTAGCCCGTTCATGCAACCTACGATGCAATTTCACTTTGATCTTTAAGGAGAATGAATCAGAAATCGGCACCATTCAGTTGTTTTGTTAATTAGGTATTCTTAATTTTAACAGTTTCTGTTTTTTTTAATTGTATTGTTTTCATCTCCTATTTTTTAAAAAATTGTAAGCTAGAGCAAGCTAGTGACTAATACTTTGGAGCACAAAGAGTCACTATTAATTCATCAAGATTGCTTTTTTTTTTTTTGTAGATACAGAATAAGTATGCCATGCAATATTTCTTTCTACAATGATTAACACTTTTGAAGGGAAATACTTGCATATTCACACTGATGTGCTTATGATTGCAAAATTCTGGGGAAAAAAGGGTTTTCTCGACGTGAAAATTCATGCTCACCGCTTGCACCCAACACTGGAAATTTAATCAACGCTTTTTCTATTAGGTAGCACGAGAAGCAATTTAGTAGCTAATATATTTAAGTGGAATGATGTGGATGACATAACAAAAAGTATAAATGAGAGATCTTTTATTTGTTCTCTTTGGCAAAAGTTTTGTAAATGCATATGGTTGGACTACAATATGCAGGAGTTTCGAATCCCTGCGAAGAAAAGAATGAATCATGCATCACGTCAATTCCAATCTATTGTTCTTTTGTCAAAAAAATAAAAAATTTAAAAACAATCTATTGTTCTCTTTCTTAATTTGCTACATATAATATATGTTATTTTGTGAGTTTGATGTTTTCATCTCCAGCGATTAATGTAATAAAATGGCATCCAAAATGATTTAACAGCTTCGATCATTTTCATGCACAAATTTAAATTAAATTTAGTTTTAATTTTTGCCTGAGGAATATGATTGAAGGATTATGTATATCACACTTGGCACAAACCGAAGAACATGATATGTTTGCAAGTTGCATCAATCTAAGTTAAATTGGCACATTTCGAGCACATTATGCCTCCACCGCTTTCAGATAGAGGGCTTACTTAAATTTCACCCATATCGAATACATTTATCATTCTTTCTGTCTAAAAATTATTGTAAAATTTAAATTTTTATTTTCAGTTAAATTTATGCTAAAAACGATATTCAAAATTGAATAATACCGTTGGGACGGAAAGAGTACATTTTCTTTCTTTTTTACTTCGAGATAATTTGCTTTATTTTGGTGAGTGGTTGTGCAGTTTTTATTTTTATCTTTTTTTTTGGTACAAAGTGGTTGTGCAGTTTTGAGCGTACGTTCCTCGTTTTCATGTTTGTGTTATTTTTTATATTATTAATAGTATGGTTTAGGAATAATCTTACATTTCACGTGCATGATGCGAGTAGAAAATTTTACGTACTACAAAGGAACGTAGACGGAGATTAAATAGTATGTGTTCTTCAAAATTAAGACGGCAACTCAACTTCCAAGAGTTTGACTAATCTCTTGGAAACAAGTGTAGAGATGTGGTGGGGCCGTGGAGGGTTTTTGTCGGGTAAAGAAAGTGTGGAGGAAAGCTAAGGTTTTTGACATCCTGGAAAATTCTAAGTATGCAGTGTCGTTTCTCGGCGGCGGGGAAAGGATTACGGAAGAAGTGGGACAGTGGAATTTGAGGGCCGTTGTGGCAAGATCAATCGGTAAATGGGATATGATCTCTTCCACAAGTTGCTGCAAGATCGAGCTGAAAAAGACAACTACAAAATAAAAGTTGACGTACATTGATGTTGTTGGAACTAGCAATTTTTACATATATTTTTTTTAAATAATTCCTTTCTTGTGTGAAGGGTTGTGTTTTTTTTGTTGTAAAGATTTAATTTCACGACTAGTTACAATTACGTACAGACCGTCCAAACAAGTCTGGAGGATCAAAATTATAACTAAAAATTGCTGAGAATACTATCATGCATGCTATTTTTAAAAACTTATTCGATAACTTAATACTGTATTTTTTATGCAACACCCGTTTCCTTGTTAATTACTTTGCTTTCAGAAGTAAATTTTGAGCTTTCAATCATTAAAAATAATGTAGATTTCACCTACAGATATCCATTGCGGATTTACTAGAATTAATATGGTTTCGAGAATTGGTCTTGAACTCATCTTTCATTTAAATCGATGTATGCGTGCAACCTTGGGGCGATGGAACCTAGCCATGGAAGTATAAGAGCACATTTCGAGTTTGTTTACATCGTGCATCATTTGTGCATATGTTAGAAATAAACGATTCCTTGGAAATTTTTTATTTATATAATGAGAAGGATTAATTAAACTCAATCTTATAAATTTAATGATCCAAGTGACATTTGTATAAAAAAGAAAATGGTAATACTTCTACTATTAATCTCCATGACATAATTTTACTGATCTTTCAATACAGAAAATAAGCATTCCATCCTTTTGCACTTTCAGTAACCCCATCAGAATCATTCATTAAAATACAGAAAAAAGGAAAAAAAAAAGAAAAAGAAAAAAGAACGGTATTTAGACATCTAAAAATGTGTTCATTGAATTCTCTAATAAGAAAAAATATATAAATGCCAGATGTAAATAAATTGAACAAGAATGATGTGCATTCATCTAAAAAAAAAAAAGAAACACCTTGTCACTATGATTGCAATTGAATTTGATTATATCAATTATTCCTCTGTAGGAATTTTATTTTCTAAAAAACGAAATCTATAAATACCATTCATTTTCGCTTCTCCGCTTGAATCTCCTTACTGTTTTAGCACTTTGACTAACAAAAAATTTTAGAAAACATAAGACCAATGCATCTAGTACTTTTTCACCACGCTCCACATTGCTACAAACCTATCTTTTTAATTAATTATATATATTTCCTAAGAAATTAAAATCAGATTCATTGAGTAAATTATACAAATTGTTCCTCTAAAATGAGTCAAAGGTATGCGACATAACCCTTTTTCCGCACGCTTGTCTTTCACCAGTACTATCTCCCAGTTCACTTTCTTTTGCCTCTATTTTGATAGAAATTTCTCATGTTTTTGTTGGTTTTTCCGAAGCTTTTAACATCTCTTGCAAGCCAGGTGGCGTTGGTGTGGCCGAAGGAGAGACAAGGCGACTTCCCGTCATTGCCTGATCCGAATCATTCTGGGGCCCCTGGATCTGGTCAAAACTAGATACATAGATAGTTTGATGGTCTTCAGTTGCCAGGGTTGTGGGTATTTTTAATAATCAGTAGCAAGGCCATAATGTCCTTCAAATTAAAGAAAACAAATACCGACCTCAAATTATTCATAACTATGAGGAGACTTTCAATTTCGAATAAAAGATGCGTAATAAAAACCTTTAAGAAAAAAAAAAGAAAAAAAGAAAAGAAATAAATGGTAAAAAATTGTCCACTCCAAGATCTGATTACACCGGGCAGGTTTTTTACAGTTTATGTCTTGGGAACACTTTTTTTTAAAAATATGATTATATAGAATCTAAAACTACAATTTGTCTGTAAATTAAATAGTAGGAACGACGTTTCTCTTTCAAAGAGTGAATAAGATGAAATTAATATAAATCACAATGTACGCATGAAAGCAACAATGCTTTACATTATGTAAAAATGAAGTAATTAAGATTATCCAAAGAATTTACAATTTTCAGAAGTAAAGATGAGGGGATGATGAGTTTATTTTAATCAACTAATTGGATCAATTTTTAATGTGTATTATTATTTGATGTAATGTTACTCTTTGCATTACAAACCTTAGATAGGCTTAGGACTACTTGACCGTTAACATTCCAATTATTTGATTCTTGAGAGTTATGGAAAAGTTCTTTTAGTTGTGTAACTGTTTCTTAGTTCTAGTGAACTGAAGGTTAAAATCATCGAATCAAATTTACCGATAATGCATTTTCGATAGTACATGAGCAATTTCTTCTTCTTCTTTTTTTTTTTTTTTTTTGAAATGTCTTATTTGTATCATTAAGCAGAAATGCGTATAAATTATTTCTCATTTCATTATAAGTTATATATTGCATTTCATGCACGTCAATTCTACTCGTTTTAATCAGCTAGTTGGAACTAAAACTCACAATAATAGAACTTGCATAAAAGAACTCACAATAGTTTCTATGTAATGAAATACAAGGATAAACTTGCAAATCTTTTTGACCGCTAGCTAGCCATAGAAATCCAGTTTGTTACGAATTAAAATTTCGTCTTCAGTACTGTGCTCATTGTTTAGATGGAAAGTTCCTATTTTTGGACCTCAATGCTGATTCATGATGCGAGCAACAAATTCTACAAATGAATCTAGACAACAATTAAATAATTTGTGCTTATCAAAACTAGCCTAACTAGGATGACAACTCAACCACCAAGAGTTGACGAATCTCTTGGAAACTCGTGCAGCCTTTGTGGCAAGATCGTGCTGAAAATGTGTTATGATCTTTTTCACAAGTTCTATAGGCAAATCACACAACCTAGGTCTATATTTTACCCATGCCATTTGTAAAAAGATCAATAACAAAATAAAAGTCTAGTTGTAAGTAAATAATATTTCAATGAAATTATGAATGTACTGGCCTACTGCAGCCTTCGTGCCAAGATCGAGCGGAAAATGTGTCCAAATCTTTTCCACAAGTTCTATAGGCAAATTAAAACGGGAGGTCATCTTACTCATCTTGTCACGATTTGCCATTTGTTAAGAGATAATGAATAACAGTCTGGATCCTAAATCGTGTACGGTGGTGTAATTGTTTATAATAACAACAGGTAAAATTAATAATCCTTTTATTAAAAAATAATACAGTATCATAATGTTCTTGGCCCTTGAAGTTTGATAACACGATATTAACTGATAAGCAATGCGATCAACATTATTGATGCACAGGTCTCCCCAAAATCATAATCTTTTACTTTTATGCACACTATATGCACTCGTAAATTTTATCAATTTGTTGTCTGAGCATGTTGTTTATAGTACTATTTCGTCTCACAAAATTAGTCTAGATCGTATGTATTAAATTGTAGTACTAAACAAACATAGCTAACATTGTAATTTTGAATTGTACAATTCGTTTTCCTTTGGTGCGAGTTTACTTTCTCAAATAATTTGGCCATACCGAATCATTTATAACTTTTCATTTCTTCTTTTCTTTTTTCCACTCTTTTCTTTTGTGGATGTAGAAAACGAAAATTCAAGAATAAATGTGCCAGGTAAATTATCTTCTTTTGCGTTTCAAATTCAAGCATTTGTATCACACCGCACGATTATTATATATGATGCGGAGTAAAATGTCACCTTTGTTCTTATCGATAGGGGGAAAAAAAAATCTTTTCAGTCCTTTGTGTTTTTATAAACGTTTGTTTTCTTTGTATTTCTTTTTTCTTTTAGGAAAACTAGTGGGCTTCAACGCGCTATGTGCGTGGATGAAGTTGCCGTAGATGTATGTCTTGGATACAGAATTGTACTCAATGTTTTTTTTTTTAATGTTAGTAATAGTATAATCCCATAAATTAATATTGGGAAAAATGAAGAATATATCGATGTATGTCGTAGTGGTTGTATATAGGCAACAAATTTTACGGTATTGGTGTGAGAGGCTAGAATTTTTATTTTTTCGTTTTTTAAACAATAAGGGTGCTGAAAGAAAGTTTGGCAACTGAGTGATACAAGAATCCAGGTAGACTAAGTAAGTCGCACACTATTAGATATACAGTGGATTAATTTAGCTTAATGAACTAATTCATTAGTAACAGTTTTCCTATCCCTATTGCACACAAAATATGCCCAAGCCCTGCAATTCTTTAGTAGGTTTAGGACATCATGTATTATTGGAGGAGCCATTAAACAACGTGATGCCAACAGTACTGTCGAACAGTTTCCCATGATGGCAAATTTAGAAACCTGAAGCTCAGCAACAGTTTCAAAAGCACAACGAGAGAGAGACTTCAGAAATTAATACCACAAAGTCATCATAAATTTGCATAAAAATTGAAACCTAAGAAGTGTGATTCCAAGATTAAGAATTAGCATAAATTATATTTTTCTTAGTATTTGACTACAACAAAAAACAGGTGTGAAAATAAAAAACCGTAAGTGGAGAACGAGACAGCCAAGGATCTCCTAAAATCTTATGCCATATTCGGAACGAATCTGTCTACGTACAGGCACCTATTGAATCACTAGAAAACTCTCAAGAATTCTTCGCCAACTTGATGAACTTCCCTTTATCGGAAGAACATCAAATAGATGACCATGTCGATAATTATAGTTCCGTATAAGTCGAAATTAATCATGAAGAGTCCAGAGTTAAGCAATCCCAACTCTAATAATGGCATGAAATTTCTTCCTTGTTGCTACACCGTATAAATTAGCGTCTACCCATTAAACTTTCCAACTCCACGCAGTAAAATAATCATGGTCGGACTTCACTTTACATTCATCACAGATAACATAAGTAAATTACTGCACATATGCCATTATCAACACTTTAACTACAGACTCACATTTCACACCATATTTCAATGTAATGGATTACCAAACATACTATGAAATAGAAAAACTTATCTCACAAATAACTTATTTCCCCTCGTAACCCTTTCTTCGGTCCATGTGGTTTTTCTTCAGGACTCTTTCCCACTCATACCTCTACCCAGAGCATTTTTTCACTCCTTTGCATAGTGGCTTAGCAACTTAAGGCAGTCTACATATCTATTTTTCCTCACCGGACCTAAGGACTCTCCACTCAGTTTGCCAATTCCTTACCTCTCAATGGGCTAGCACTAACATTGAATGCTCTTCCTTTTCTCCCTAATTAAATTTAACCTAATCTCAGAAGTATCCGCCAACACCCCTCTCCCAAACTTACTCAACACAAAGTGTCAAAGAAAGAAGGTTTTTTAAAGCTGATATTGGGTTAATGCCTTACTTTTCCTTCACAATATGATGGGTTCCACATACATATCATATAAGTATGAGTGAATCAAACACAACTTGTCATAGCATATTTACATCAAACTTATGCAACATAAGGCTTATCCCATAGTCACGACTAAGTGCATAAAAAGCAAGGTATTTAAAGCAACATATAGAAATACACAAGTTAAGTAATACAATTCAAAATAGTCTAATTCTTACCTTCTACTGATAATTAAACCATACTCATCCTAGGCCTTTTTTGAATTTTTCATTTTTTCCCTTTTTTTATGTTTTTGAAAACAAACACAAAACATACCAAACACAAAACACAAATTCCACTCCCCACACTTAAAGTATACATTGTCCTCAATGTATAAGATACAAAAGACAAAGCAACCAAGTGAAAAGAAAAGAAAAGACATAAATAAAAAAAAATGAAAAGAAACGACACAACCTTGAGAATGTGAAGCGGAGGACTGAAAGTTGAAGATGAAGAATAAAGAGAGTTGTTGCACGACCATCCAAGCAACATTTATTCCAGAGTAGCTGCCAAACAAAAACAAAAACAAATCTAAATTCTATCAGACAGATGATTAAGAAAAAACACGAAAATTTAGAAATCAAAGATTTTCAAATAATCAGGAACAAAAAACTTAACCATCAACATATTTGCAAAATTAAAAAAAAATATAAAATAAAACAAAATAAATGTTGGGTTGCCCCCCAATAAACGCTGTTTTAAATCTTTAGCCGGACTCAATGGCTGATCAGGCAGAGTACCTATCTCGATACCAGAAGAAACCAAGTTCAACAGCAACAATGAATCTCTTGTAGTGGCTCTCCTTTCCATGAGAAAATCTAAATTTCTACTCTAAGACCACTATATCTTCTTTCTCAAATTCAATCTTGTACCACTGATCCTCTTCTTGGTTTTCCATTGAAACATCTTTCACATATTCCACACTATGTCCTATACCAGGGACAAACTCACCACATTTTTCTACAGGAAAATCCTCTTTTGAAACTATAGGAATGTTGTTCTTATCAAAATCAACTTGATCCACATCTTTGTCACCAACTCTCAGAATGAGCGAATCATGCTTGACTACCATGTATACTCCAGAAGACTCAAGAGAGCTTGTAGAATATGGACTTGTAATCTCTTCAATCTCTTGTAAATCTTTACATTCAAGTTCAGTTTGAGATGGTGATTGGGGAGGCTGGACCAATGAATCATCTTCAGAAATCTTCTTGTTCTTACTCAATTTAAGAAAATTTTCTATAGGATTAAGTTCCGGCAACCCGACACTGAACCTATATTGGTTGACATCTTCAATAAGTTGTTGGCCTTTTTCACTACGCAATTCTCGAAGAGCTCCCTCTCTAACACTAAGTTGGGGTTGAGTAGGTGGCTGCTGATACGAGGATGCTAACTCTCTCAAAGTGGTTTGACAAGCTACTGACTCCCTAAGAGTAGGTTGAGGAGGTGGTGGTTAATAGATTGATGCATTTGAGTGGTAACAATCATCTTGATAGAAAGTTGAATCATTATTCTTATTATTGTCAATCAAAAATTTTTCAATTCTCTCCAAACGAGACAACATATCAGAACTCATATGGAGACTCTCAATACCAGAATTGTACTCAACATCGCTTGAATATTCTTGACAACCACCATCATAGTAAGGATCATAACAGTAATTGCTCCAAGAGTATGGATCTTCTTGATATGTAGGATAGTCTCCATATTCATAATCATAACCATAATACGGAGTCTCTCCATATCCATAGTTAAAATTTTTTTAATAACTCAAAAATCCTACAAAAATATTGACACGAGAAAGATAGGAGAATAAAATTAAAAATAAAATTAATAAATTAATAAAACAAAAGAAAATATATACAAATCTAAATTAATAAAAGAAATAATCTATTTTTGATATTGGTTAATGCCTTCCCCGGTAACGGCGCCAAATTTGGCTAGCCGTCATCACACTAGTCAAATATTAATTACCTACTTACTATAATTACTAGTAGTAAAGTAGCAAGCAAGATCGATCCCACAGAGAAGGTTACCAAATACAAGGTCAAACTATTTTTTTTTATTATTTAGACAAACTATGATATCGATTTTTAAACTAACCTAAACCTGAAACTAACAATTGTATCTAATTTTAGATTTAAACAATTAAAAGAAAACCTAGAGCAAAGGGTTCACCAACCGACTACTCAGTTTAATTCAATCAATAGATATGTGATTTTGGACTCTCATTAATCTCATGACAATTCACAAATTTAAAAATTATACACTCTTGTGTCATAACCCTCTTACTTAAACTAACCCTATGACTACTCTCGTTACTATAGGGGTTAATAAAATCACATTAAGAACTTTGGAATTACTAGTCACAAAGGTGGTATTCCTATTGTCGTGGCTCACTACCTAAGTTTAATATTCCTACGAACTAATACTAGTCTTCCACTCTCATTAATTTTCATGACAATTCGCAAATATTGATCAAGTATTCACATGGATGAAAAACAAGAATAGTAAATATTGATTAATGAAAAAGCCACAATATCAAATAAATTAAATAAACTAAAGTAGTACGGCGGCTACAACCAAAAATTTAGCTACACATCATCTCAAAAATAAATAAAACAATGAAACTAGGGAGAAGTCGGCCGAAATCCGAAAGTTTGGAGTTACTCCGCAATTGATGCTTGTATCGGTGTGTGCTTCTCCTTTCTGATGACGATGGTAATATATGGCTGATGGTGTGATGAGGCGTGGAGTTGGTGCTAGTTTGGTGTTCGTGGTAGGGCTATCAACGAACCGAGTCAAGCCCAAATAGTTAGGTGCTCGAGTTCGAGTATGACAAAAAATTTAAAGCTCGTATTCGAGTTCGAACTCGGTCGAACATCTAAATTAAAATTTGAGTTTGGCTCGAAATAAAAACGAATAGTTCGCGCTCGGCTCGAATGGCTCGAGTTTTTGTGTTCGATAAAGATTGAGCTCGAATGCTCGATAATATTGAACTCGAATAAATTTTAATATTTACCGTTTTTTAATTCAACACGTTCAATTTATGTGTTCTATGAGCAAATTTCTTTGAGAAGTAATGAAATATATGTATATCTTATTATTACATCTTCAAAATATAAAGGACAATAATTTTTAAGGAATAAAAAGGAAAGTTTTCATGAATTAAATATTATTCATAATAAAAATAAAATAATTTATAATAAGCTCGAATAGGCTCGACGAGCTCTTGAATCAAGCATTTTGATACTCGTATTCGACTCGTCTATTTAATCGAGCTATTCGAATTCAGCTCGAGTTCGGTCAAAACCGAATTCAAGCCAAGCTTTGACCAAGCTACTTGCAAGTTGCTCGCGAAGTGCTCGGTTCGTTGACAGCCTTAATTTTTGGAGGTGTAGGAGTTTGGGGTTGCCGCCGGGTTCTTGGTGAGGAGTGGCGGCTGAGGTGATGGAGTAAGGTTTTATGATAATGATGCGTGGGAATGGAGGAGAGGTGACTGCCGTCGGTGGAGCTTAAGAGAGGTGACAAAGTTGCAGCGGGCGGAGATTCGGTGACGGTGAAGGACGTAGGTTTTTTCGGTGTTATTTGATGCTCCCTCAATCCTAAAAATAAAATCATAATCTCCTTTATATAGGCCTTTCTCCAATCCTATTTCTTGGAGGCTAAGAAAATTTATTTTCTAATTAAAATTGGGATTAAAATTCTTGCCGAAATCTAACTCCAAAATAGGTTATGATGATAAACTATGATTGACATGTTTCGATTATTGAACAAGAGTTAGATGTTGAAGGTTTCTTAATGCTACAAAAGTTTTTGAGTTTTTCTATGCAAGTGTATACACTTTTGATCTTGGTCTAATTGAGCTAGTCCTTGATAGCCAATTTTGTTACCAAAGGATTTGGCCCGCATGGAGTTTTGTATATCCTTCCAAGGTTTTGTTAAGGTTTTAAATTATTCACTCCCAACATATTTTTACTAATATTCCATTAGAGAAATAAATACTCCATTAGACAATGTGGAATTGAGTTCGGTAGTTCTTCCATCGTGATTATTCTTGGACACATGAGAGATGATCGAATATTCATTTCTCGCGTATTTTAAGGTAACTTTTCCATTGGTGTTTCGCTTCAGGTCTCATGAAAAAAGTTCTAAATACTAAGGAAGAAGGTCTGATGTGAAATGATATTTAATTTGATACTGCTGGTCCTTTGAATCCTATTATTTGGCTACTATCTTCGTGATCCTAATTTTAATCGTGGTGCCGATGGTAAATCCAAGTGGTTCAAACTTCAAACAGTACAGCGATATTGAAGTTCTCATTTTATGTTTACATTTTTCATGTCTACTGTGATTTTCTAGTTAAACTTTGGTACTCTCTCCGCCACAAAATAATTATTCGGTTTGGATTTTTATTTCAATACAAATATATGTTTTGGAATAGACGAGTTGTGACACCTCGATTTTGAAACATCTCTACTTAAATGATTACTTAATTTTTAATTATAAAGTGATGATTTAATTTTTAATAGTTTATTTAAACTTGTCATTGATATAAAGTGATGGCTTAATTTTTTCTTATAAAGAGAGATATAGGGTTTAGTTATAACTATCGGTATATAATACTACACTAACCTAAAAGACACTATTCCTATAGCTAAAATGATTGACAAGAAATTACATATAAACTTTAAAATATTACTATAACTAATAGCATGAAGATTTATTTTAATCTCGAGATCTAAGAAAGTGCAAGAGAAACTAGTCGATTAAATAGTTATAACTAGAAATTATTAGACTACCAAAAGAAATTAAAATTATTACTAAACCCCCACCTAAACACTACCCAATGAAATTCCATGCAAGTTCTTTAACACTCCCTCTGTTTCAAAATAAGTGTCGTTTTAGCGAAACAAAAAAATTTTAAAATAAGTGTCGTTCTAACATCACAGTGCACTTTTTGCCCAAGATTTCCAAAAGAGTGAACCTCAAAACAAGTCATCAATCTTTAATATATTTTCACTCTAGGTCATCAATTAAATTTATTTGTAGTACAGGTTACCTTACTAAAGTTTTAATCCATTTCAGATTATTCTATTAATTTTGGCCGTTAAATAGTGACGGAAATCCATTTTTCACATGCTTTTAGGTTCAGGGGTATTTTGTCATTTTATTATTATTATTATTTTTTATCTTTTAATCTTTTTAATTTTTTTTTTTTTACAATTCTTCTTCTTACACTTTCTAACTTGTATACACTGGTAGTATAATTCTAAATTTTAAAAATTTATTTTCCTTTTGTATTTAACTTCTAGATTATAAAATTTTTTTTTTAAAAAAAATTTAAATATGAAAATTAATAATTTACCATTTTAAACAAAAAGAAAATCTAAAAGAATTAGCTAAGACAAGTTGTTTCTTCTAGGTTATTTAATTTTTTTCAACTCGATTGAATTATTTAATTATTAATTTTCACGTTTCTTATTCCTTTTTTTTTATAATCTAGAAGTTAAGATACAAATAACAAACAAATTAGTTTTAAAAATTAATTTTTTATTTGTATATTAACTTGTAGATTATTAGAAAAAAGGAATAAGAAATGTGAAAATTAATAATTAAATAATTCAATCAAGCTGAAAAAAATTAAATAATCTAGAAAACATAACTTGTCTTAGCTAATTATTTTAATTTTATTTTTTTGAAAAGTGGTAAATTATTTATTTTCATGTTTACTTTAACTCGAATTTTTCTTCTTCATTTCTGAATTTTTTTAAAAAAAAATTTATAATCTAAAAGTTAAATACAAAAAGAAAATAAATTTTTAAAATTTAGAATTATACTACCAGTAGTTAGGAAGTATAAGAAGAAGAATTGTAAAAAAAATAAAATCAAAAGATTAAAAAATAAAAAAATAAAAAAATGACAAAAACATGTGAAAAATGGATTTCCGTCACTATTTCACGGCCAAAATTAATAGAATAATCTGAAATAGATGAAACCTTTAGTAAGGTAACCTGTGTTATAAATAAATTTAATTGATGACCTAGAGTGGAAATATATTAAAGGTTGATGACTTGTTTTGAGGTTCACTCTTTCCAAAATTACTCTCAAAAGAATTAATACCATTGGTGGATATTTTTTTAATTCGGTTAGTTGAGGATATTTAAGTAATTTTATTATCCTATTTCAAAGTTTCTTAAACTATGTGCAAAGTATAGGATAACATCTATTTTGGAATGGAGGGAGTGAAACAATAAACATAACCTACTCCCTCACTCATTTCTCCCTCATTCCCCACGCCTCACCACATTTCATTTATTTCTTTCATCAACAACTAAATGCTCATTTCCTCCTACTATCTTCGTTATCCTAACTTTAATCAGGGTGCCGATGGTAAATCCAAGTGGTTCAAACTTCAAACAGTCCAGCGATATTGAAGTTCTCATTTTATGTTCACATTTTTCATGTTTACTGTGATTTTCTAGTGAAACTTTGGTACTCTCTCCGCCACAAAATAATTATCCGATTTGGATTTTTATTTCAATACAAATATATGTTTTGGAATAGACGAGTTGTGACGCCCCGATTTGGGAACGTCTCTACTTAAATGATTACTTCATTTTTAATTATAAAGTGATGATTTAATTTTTAATAGTTTATTTAAACTCGTCATTGATATAAAGTGATGACTTAATTTTTAATTATAAAGAGAAATATAAGGTTTAGTTATAACTATTGGTATAGAATACTACATTAACCTAAAAGACACTATTCCTATAACTAAAATGATTGACAAGAAATTACATATAAACTTTAAAATATTACTATAAATAATAGCATGAAGATTTATTTTAATCTCGAGATCTAAGAAAGTGCAAGAGAAACTAGTCGATTAAATAGTTATAACTAGAAATTATTAGACTACCTAAAGAAATTAAAATTATTACTAAACCCCCACCTAAACACTACCCAATGAAATTCCATTCAAGTTCTTTAATACTCCCTCTGTTTTAAAATAAGTGTCGTTTTAGCGAAACGAAAAAATTTTAAAATAAGTGTCGTTCTAACATCACAGTGTACTTTTTGTCGGCTAGAGAAACTATGTGGCCTTGTAGATATGCATGACAAGGTATATCGCCTTAATGTTTAACTGTTGGGCATGGGTGACGAATGAACTATTGAGAATGTTGACTGAAGGAGAAAATTGATATGTTCGTCCCGATCGAACTGTCCTGAAATTGGTTCTCCCCGAAAGAAATTGGAATCTTTTAAGAAAAGAAAATCTTTCCACACGCCGCATAGGTATGTATTTGCTTTCTAAATAACTCCCTTGTATCCTAAAATCTTTCGGTAACTTATTTGGTTTTGAGCACGACGCACTTGGTAATAAATTTGTTATGTGTACTTGTTAGTAAGAAACTGTTACATGCTCTTGATTGCTCATTCACGACACTATTCAACTCAGAGCATGCAACTCAGAGCATACACTACTTATAATTCACAATATAAACAAAGACAAAATAACTTACTTCCATTGAATTCTGCTCTCATTTATTTCGACGAAATTAACTCCTTCAAGAACATGTATTATGTCATATACCCTGCGTTGGTGCCCCTTCTCAAACTTCTCCATTAGTTCCTTCAAATTCATATACTGCCATCATGGCTGCAGAGGATGCCGGCGAATGTTTGGTTCAGAGCAACTGAAACGAAACCATAATGTTCATCAATTTAATTGAAAATATTGTAAGCTACTATTCGAAAAACAAACAAACAACAACCTAGTCCACCAGCTGATCCGCGGCTGGATTTGGAACCTGCAAGAACATAGATCAAAGAACAAAATCACACTTCCAAGATTTGAGAACTTGTCAAAATTCAAGAGAGGATAAAGTAACAAGTAGTTCGAAGAATTGAACTCAGTACTCGGTTAAATCCAACAGAGAAAACATAGTTAACCGAATGATTTTTAAGAATCGAACTCTTCGACAAATTAAACAGAGAATGAAATCACATGAATTACTTTCAAGTTCCAAAAATAATAGGACTCTCGAACGAATCTAACGGAGAATGAAGCTATTTTACGATTAAATCTAATTGATACCTAAGGGCTTGTTTGGTCAACATTTTATTTTTGTTTTTGTTTTAGTTTTTGATTTGGTTTTGAGATGTGATTTAAAATATGTATTGAAAGAAAATTTAAAAAATTATTTGGGTAATATTTTAAATAAAATAATAATATTTTTAGACTACCATCGAACCATCTCCACCACTGGCGCCGCCGTCAGACCGCCCATCGCCACCGCCGGACCGCCGCCGACCGATTGGCTGGCAACCGGCTGGTGGTTCGACGGCGGCGGTAGGCGGCCCAGCAGCGGAGGTGGTCCGGTGATGTTGCAAAAAAATGGTGTAAAAATAATGTTTGAAATAAATTTTAAAAAATAAATTAAAAAATTATTTGGATAATATTGAGTTTTGTATTTGAGAGATGTTTTAAGAGGTAAAACAAAACAAAATGGCAAAATGAGACTTGGACAAACAAGCCCTAAATTATTCAAACTAAGAATTCAGGCGTACTCTTCACTTTGCCAAAATTCATCATATAATTGAATTATGCTAAGAATCAGTGTCTCGGCTAAGCCAAATTCAAGAGAGAATGGAAGGGAGGGAAAGTAACTCACCGGAATCAGGTGACGGAGTGGACGGCTGCGACATTTTTCTTCTCAAACCAAAAGAGAAAAAAGCGCTCTGCTTCGAATTGAGAAATGAGCTAGCAAAACCGTTCTTTTCTTCTGAAATAAAGCGGTTCTTATTTCTGAAGATTACTACTAACTTATTTATTCTAGTCGGGTGATTCCTAACAGTTACACTCAATTTTTTATTTTTTTTGCTCATAGGAATAATTTTTTTTCCTTTTTCATTTGCATCAAATGCATTCAACTATATAATTGTAAGTCGATAATCAAACTCCGTCGTCTACATGAAATAAAGCTTAAATCCTTTGACAAACTTTTCCTACTTGTCAAGATGTTCATAACTTATCGAAAAAAATCAGTCACACCGATAATTTACATCCTTTATAAAATATATAAAAAAATAAATTATATTAAAATGTTTCGATGACTTAATGGTAAGTATTGTTTTTTAGAGGAGAATTTGGGTTTAATTCCCCGGTAGACTAAATATTGGCTCTCCGATATGCCTACAACATATATGAATCCCCGAACTTGTTTAGAGTAATTTACGTCTCTTTAGTGAATTTTTCGGCAACACAAACATAATCTTTTCAACTTCTCATTAAAATCACAATTTTCCATCCTTAATTCAAATGATTTCATTTATGTTTTCCAAAGAATCAAATGATATATATATATATATATATATATTTTAAGTTGGACCAGCAAGTGCAAAAAAATTCCCTCTCCTCCAAGTTTCATACAAGAATTTTCGGCTTTCCCGCCAAAAAATCCTATAGCCTGACCCCACCTTTCGGCTCCCTTGACTCCCAAATCCGAACAGTGTACGCTACTCTTTCAAAACCCTCCCCTGCAATACTGAACTATAATCCTCTCTCAAAATTCCCAATTTCTAGGGTTCTCTAGAAGAATCCAAGCTTCCACAGAGCAAATGCCTAACTTAGAATCTCACACATTATCATCCCCACCTTCCCTACCCATCGTTCCTCACTCCAATGTAGTGAAACCCATTCCTAATCGAGCTTTAAATCTGTTCACAGTCAAAGCCCTAAACCTGAATCCGGTGAGGAAGCTCCGCGAGAACGAGCATGGAGCCGGCAGTCTTGCGGTAGAATCTGAATTTACTAGCAATGGCGATGTCGGAGATGGAATTGGAGCTAAGAGCAACTGGGGTGGTTCTGAAATGGGGCCAATTAAGAGCTTGGATGACTATGTCAAAGATTGGGTTCAGAGGAGAGTCAAAGCCGGCATTTCTGAGCACAGATGTTACCTTCCCTTTCTTTCCCATGGCTCAAAAATGGTAATTCTTCGGTTTTTTGCAGGTTGTTTATAGGGATCAATTCTGTTGAATTGCTGCCAGCTGAATGATGGATTCTGTTGCTGGCATTGATGTCTAGTGTGATTTTCGTTCGCTGTTCACTGTGCCTTTTGATTGTTTCTTGAATCATGTTTAAATTTGATGTAATTGGCCTTGCATCTTTGCTGGAGTGAAATTATATCTGACACCAATAGCCGACAAATTTGGTAATCCCTTTTTCTTTAAAATTTATGTGAAATTATTAGGAAACTTAACACAAGTCATGGTCTGTGTGTTGGAATTTGCAGTGATTATACTGATATTCTGTCATTGGGTTGTGTGGTTCTTGGGCCCTGAAGTTAGAATTATGAAGGAACAGAATTTCCTGCTTAAGGTAGCCATGTTGGCATATAAAGATTTTCTTTCATCTGCTAAGCTTTGCATTTTAATTGTGTTTCTTGCATACCTTTTAGGAGGTTCATTCCTGATCCCGTTCTGATTTGGATCATTTTATGTTATTTGGCAACACAATATCCTAAGCACACTGGGTTTACCTAATATTTTGTTGCTTTAAGTTGTGAAATTGCAACTTCTGTTGCTTAACGTCGTGAACTGGAGTTGCTATCTTTATGGCTCTATGCCAGTGAAATTTCTTTCAAAATATTTCCAGAAAGCATTCTCTCATTTGGTAATTTATTCAAGAAAAATTAAAACGAGTTGGTGTTTAATTTCTTTTGGTAGACTATGATAAATCGAATAATTCATAAGCACTTTCTATATCACAGAGGGTCTAGTTCTACGTTGTCAATAAAGGAGATAAATTTATGGCTTTGTGACATCATGGTTTTATGCTAAAGAATATTCTGGGCTTCTCCTTTTAGCTGAATAAATACTAACTAAAGGATAGCAACATTGACTGCTTAATGTCTCATCAAGCTGTAGAATCATGCTGTGACTTGCTTTTGTAATCTCTACAACCTTCTTCTTATGACCAGTAGATTCTTTTGAATGTCTTGACTCAGAAATCAACAATCACCTTGGCTGTGATGTAACAAAGGAGACTATTCTTCCTTTGTGATTCATGTGGAGTTTCTAATGCGGGGTGATTTTCTTCTTTTTTTTATATATATCTCAGGTTGAATGTCGTGTTTGTAAGAATTCAATATATCCAAAAGAAGGGATTATATGCTCTGTTCGCGATTGTCCAGAAGTGTATCACTTGACATGTGCAGTAGAAAGGCTTGGATTCTCATCTTCAAAACCATTCAAGTGCCCTCAGCATGTAAGTTTCTCCTCTGCCTAAAGTTCTATATAGTTTGCAAAATTCTCATACTATGAACTCTTTTTGTAACAGTTGGGTTGCATATTTGTAAATTCTTTTTCAATTTATTCCTTGGATTGCTTTGTCAAGCTAACCAAGTTTTGCAAATTGATTTTCTGGAAGTCTGTCCTATATGTTTTGTGATGAAGCATGATATCTGAACATTTAAATTGTTTGTTCCAACACCAGACTATTTACTTTCTACCTATAGTTTTCACGATTTCAGGAATGATTACACAATGAGTACTTTCATATAACTATTGAAGCAAGATATGAACTTCATAAGCTATCATTGATGTTTTAGAACTGCCTGATACTGCCCTGATTTCCTGTTAACACTATCTGTGCAGAACTGATTTTTTGTTAACACTGTCTCTGTAGATTCAGCTTTCCAGTGATATGCACCTTATTATGTAGTTTGATGTTGATTGTTGTGGTTCCCTTGCTATCTGGAACCCATGGACACCTTGTTTAACTAAATGCTATTTCAGTTGATTAATGTTTTTAGCGATTCAGCAAAGGTTGTATCTTTCCTGTTCTTTCCTTTTGACAGGAATGCTACTTATGTAAAGATAAAATTCGGTTACTACGGTGTATGAGATGTCATCTTGCGTCACACATCAAGTGCGCAGCATTCCCGAAGCACATTATCTATTATCCTAATAATCCTGGGCAAGTGCTTTGTTGGAAACATCCTGATGATTGGCGTTCAGACTTAGAGGTCGATTCTTCCTTCGTCAATATGATTTCCTTTCTTTATTTCCCACGTTTCACAGAAATTAGTCCTATGTGGTCCTTTACTGGAGTCATGTGCTGGTTATCTGTGTATCACCTTATCCAAATGATGAATCAAGCCGTCCTTTATTTTCCAAAAAAATAAAAAATTAACCTGTCCTTAAATATCATGTTTTGTTCGTTTCTTGATGCATGTTTTTCTTTTTTAATTTACAATTATGAATTTCATCCGAGATATCTTTGCGGATATCATTTACCTGGGGATAATTGAAAGTCCTGTCCTCTTATATTGCATGGAAATAGACGTGCATTTCCTGCAAGCAGTCACTTCTGGGTTCTAAAAACTGACATCAGTGAATCAATATCTGCTTCTAGTTTACACAAGTTTCAAGTGAACAAAAAATGTGCAGGCTCTGTAAGGAGTTGTACATTTGCACATGATGTGTGATTACCATCATTATATTGCAACTCTTTCCAAACAGATTTTCCTTGTTCAACTTTCAACCACGGTTGCCCTTTCACATGTCTCCTTTAAACATGTTTTCCACATATTTGAAGCATTGTTTTATCAGTTATTTGCTATTATTGCTGAATTTACTTTTGGTTGAGCTATGTGACAATCAGGATTTCCTGCTAGCTTCACTGAGTGTCCTTTCTATTATTCGTTTCTTTTCAATCTTCTACTTAATATAAAATCTCGTTTATAAATGTGTTCCGCAGAATTCTTGTTGTTTTTCTATGTTTAGCTCCACAATATATGCTACTTTTATTGCTTGATTCTTATTTTCAATGGAATAGGCTGCCTGATTGGACTTACATATCTTTTCTTATGAGCAGCAATCAACTCCATCAGATAGCTTGGAGGTTAGTCCTTTTATTTTTTCTGAGACTAAACATACTATAATTATTTGTGATTTATGTTTTTGGTAGTTAATATTTTCAATAGGTGTAGTTAGTGCTTCTGTTCTTATTAACTGTTGTTTTTTTTTCCATGAATCTAGAATAAAAAATGGTCGTCGGGAAATGAAATCTAATAAAAAATTCCAACTTTAACGTGTAGGAAATATTCTGTAGGTTGCCTTTACCCTACATTGAGGAGGAGTTCATGATTGACATGAGTTGGAAGGATGCAGTAGAGAATAAATTGGAGCCACCGCCTTATATTCACATTAAGAGAAGTATCCTACTCGTCCAGAGTCTTTTAAGTTCTTTCAGTATTCATGTTTTGGGGTTGATGGTAATATCCCACTGTGTTTCTATTCCTGAAAACATCCATATCTGTATTACCATGGACCGTTATGGTTGTTGTACTTAACTTAGTTAGATGTTTATCTCATCAAGAAAAGGAGGGAAAATACTGTTATTGATGTTGGTTGCACAAATTGCCATTCCTCTGAATGCGCTGAAGATTGTGTGTGTAGGTAAAACTTCAATTACGATTGCAATATGTGTATATTAAATTTATTTATTATTTTTGTATAACTCGCTCCAGAAATATGTTCAATGTTGTCATGCAATTGTTGTTGGCTGACTTGTTTGTTTCATAGCAAACCTCCCCATCCCTCTGCTCTGCCCTGAGAAAAAGGAAGCAAAAGAGAAAAGTTCCAACTTAAAGTTAAACTTGTTTAGTTAGTGATGCTAATGGTGTCAAATAGCTCCTATGAGTTTGCATCATCTTTTTTGTCCCCATGAGTATACAACTGATTAGTCTTGCCATGATCCTCCTTAATGTCCATACAAGGTTGCATATATGATATTAACTATGTTTGTGAGGCAATAGACAACCATTATCAGAGGCAATGATAAACCTGGTAGCGTGAAGAGACATGGAAGATAACTAGCATCTGAAATAGATAGGGGTAGTGGTCTGTCCATTTAAGCATCATTTCTTGATGAGTATGGTCAAGACCTTAGGTATTGCATTAGATATAGGTAAGCCAAACCGGTGCTAGACCTTAGGTACTGCATTAACGCTCAAGACTGCATGTTGTTTATTCATATACTTCAGCTGTTCATTTGATGAACTTGTGATTTGATAGGGTTCAGTGCATCAGCTGCTCAAAGGCTTGTAAATGCTCTGAAAGGTGCACTAATCGACCGTTCAGGAACGAAAAGAAGATAAGCATTGTCCAGGTAAAATCTAACTTTGATAGTTTAATCCTCCACACTGTTTGTCAGTTACTTCTTACACCTTTGTTCAACTTTTTCTTTCTCCTGAGTCCATTTTTCTGCATTATATTAGACTGCGCTTTGTGGTTGGGGTGTAGTGGCTGCTGAACCAATCAATAAAGGTGAATTCATAATTGAGTACGTTGGAGAAGGTAATTTGCATAATATTTTATTTGTGGAGTATGTTCATGACTTTCTTCAACATTCTTGTATATCAAGCAACTATAGCTAATCATCACATTGCTTCCAACTTCTCCCAATGCAATAGTTTGATAGACCTACTCATATTATCAGAAGAGTTTTGTTGGTTGTCAGCTCTAAGTTCTTTGCTGCATGTTGGTATGCAGTTATAGATGATGCTCTTTGTGAACAAAGACTATGGGAAATGAAGCACAAGAAAATAAAAAATTTCTACATGTGTGAGCTGCGAAAAGACTTCACTATCGATGCAACAAAAAAGGGAAATCCCTCGAGGTTTCTGAACCACAGCTGTGATCCAAACTGTAAGCTGGAAAAATGGTTAGTAATGTTGGCTTTTCCAGTTCTATTCCTGTATTTTTCAGAGTTCTGTTGTTATCTCAGATAGTAAGAATGGATTGATGATGCTGAATCTCTTAAAATCACCTAGTTGGATACAGTATAGCTTTTGTTGCAAAAATACTCTAGTAATATCTTCTCTTCCTTTTTTTTCTTTTTTTTTTTGGTTGTTTTTTGTCAGGAGAATCTCATACATAGCCAACTTATGTATCTGAGTTAAGTTACCTAGGATGATCTATCGTTGTGAGGAGCAAAATGTAAAGAAAGAAAATCAGAGTGTTTTAACTATGTTACACTTATCTGATGAAAACTTTGCAAATGGTTTGCCACCTGATAATTATCTGATGTTTGTTAGTGTGAATCATAGAAGTACTTCTTCTGGCTTGTCCCCTCGAATTACCATTTCTTATTATTCTGTTATGATAACTAGTTTGTCCGTTAGATGTATAGCTTTGTCTGCTTGTCATCTCCCCTCGCTGCTTTTGTTTGGTTCAAACTGGTTCAGCATAAATCACACCATTTAAAAAAATCTGATATGAGGGAAAAGTGAGAATTTCTTTTATTTTGACACAGAAAAAAAGCATGCCACCAGAAAGATTACAAGTTTGCCCTTTTCTGACTTTATTTTCGTCTGTTTAAAGGCAGGTTGAAGGGGAGACGCGTGTTGGTGTCTTTGCTGCTAAGTGTATAGAAGCTGGAGAACCTTTGACATATGATTATCGGTAAGTCTCAATTGGTCTACTGTTTGCCATATAGTCTTTGCCTTACCCCTTGTATTTCTTTTGATTTTGTGATATGCACTGTGGCTGATCTGCATAACTGGAAAATCAACCTCCTTACAATTAAGTCATTGCTAGTTGTTAAGATTATCAGTTCTAAATCCCTCTTTGTTAGACCAATGGTATGAGTTAAAGCTAGACAGATCATTATGCTCAACGTTGTATTGAATGCCACCACTTTTACAGATTTATACAATTTGGGCCAGAGGTGAAGTGCCATTGTGGAGCTCCAAATTGCCAAGGGTACCTGGGAACAAAAAGGAAGATAAGCAAAGTGGATTTCTGCTGGGACTGGGGTTTGAGGAGAAAAAGAACAGCTACTTCTTGTTTAAACATTTTAAAGGTTGATTGACTAATATTCACCAATATTTTTTTCGCTTTGGTGATTATTTCAAATCGTACTAAGGGATATTGCCCTCACATTGTAAACAACAAAACAAGTGACAGATAGAGAGGGAGAGACAGACGTCTGATCACGGTGAGAACTCATAATATTTTTGTTTACCTTTCTCATAATCAAAGTTCCACGGTCATTGTAATTTTGATTTGATAGTCCAGAAAGAGTTATGCAGGAATATACAGACTGAAAAAGTTACAGAGCTTTAGTGTTGTATGAGGATTGTCTCAGACAATGTTCCACAAAAATTCTTGCTATACAGTATCTGTGAGAAAGAAATTTGATACCCCTTTTTTTTTTTTTTTTTCGTTCTTGCTGGAAGTAACTCGTGTTGTATGAAAGGAAAGATTCATATCTATCTTAATCTTTCTTATATATGTATTGCGAAAATATAGAAACAAATAAATTTGAACTATATAGCTTAAAATACGAATTTTGAAACTCAATTTGAATTAGTATTTTTTTTGGTACAGAGTGAGAGAGTGAGTGTTATATGGAAACCTTCCAAACAAATTACAGAAACAACTTGGCCAGTAGCACCTATTTGTCAAACAAACTCTATTGGTTTCACTTGTTGATTAATTAGATTGAGAGAGAGAGAGACCATTATAAAGTTCCTTTAATTTTCTCGTCCAATGTAATTTGCTCCTCTTTTTCTTAGACATTATCTAATCAAATTGCATATAACAATAATATTCTCCTTTTCTAATGAAATGTATCTTGCAAAATAAAGAATATGATTTCTTAATTTTTGAGAAGTTTCTATTTTCTTAAGCTGGTGTCAAGTAAATATATATATATATGTGTGTGTGTGTGTGTGTGGATTATTCTCTGAAAATGACACGGGGAGTATATGTTGCCTTCACTATTGGGATCATTTGAATTATATAATACAAAATTTTAGCGAATCTCCATAAAAAAGAAAAGAAAAGAAATTTGATAGTGTAATTGAGGATTTATATGCCTTTAAGAAAGCTTTTGCAGATCTTTTCCCAATACTTCCTATCAGGATCAGTGATCAACAATTTTGCCTTCACTTGTTCAGCAAAACCCCTCTGCCATACAAAATATACGTTTAACAAAAACTCAGTCATTAAAAAAAATATAATATACTCCTTCCACCCCGAAATAATATGCCCAGTTTGAATTTTATTTTCGGTAACAAAATAAACTAAGAATAAAAATTCAAAACAATCAATATAAGACAGAAAGGGTAACAAATAAGACAATCATTCTGAGATAAAATGAGTAATAACAGATGGTTCTGAACTACAACCTAAACTGAAATTAAAGTTCTTGGTTTGGTTAATTATTTACCTCTACAGAGTGTGCGGAAATCAGACGATCAATCAGATTATTGAGAATGTCTTTTGTATATTCAGGATGTCCTTGAATCCCCAACACAGTGTTCCCATATGAGAACATCTCCACAGCCGTTTTATCCGAATATGCAATCACTTGTGCACCATCTGGAACTTCCCAAACCTATCAAAACCATTAAAACCGAAAAAAATATTAATTTAATTAATCCTTGTTCGTTTCCAGAATAATTTCTTGTTTAGTTCATTGAATGGATTGCTTCTCTCGGTGGAAAACTGAAAGCAGCAGACAATGATAGAAAGAAAACAGATGTACCTCGTCTTGGTGGCACTCAATAATAGAAAGGGATGATGGGATTTCATCCAATTCAAATGAGTTGCGAGGCAAGAGTTCCTTCAATATTGTGATTTCTCTTACTCCAATATCCCATCCACTGTTTGATTTTGCAACTGATCCTCCTAGTGCTCGACATAAAACCTATCAAGATTTCAAGCAAATGAATAATTATAATGACGTACGATTTATTAAAAAAAAAAAACGTATTAATTAAAACAGTTCTACAAAATACACTATTATTTTGCGACAGGAGTAGGGATTATAGAATTTTCAAGGCTTTAGATTATGAGCAAAATGTTGGGCCTAGCTAGTGAGTTAATACATATGACTTACTTGGTGGCCAAAGCATATGCCAAGAACTTTCTTTTGCATGGAAAATAGGGTTTGCAAGAGATAACAAAGCTTGAGAATCCAATGCTCATTCCCATAAGCATCATAAGGACTTCCACTCACCACAAATGCTTGGTAATTTTGTAGCTCATCCATATCCGGAAAATCACCTTCAACCACACGAAACAAATCCCATCTCTCCCCTTCATCTCCTAATGCATCAACAAACACATTGAAGTATCCACCATATACTTTCTTCACATAATCTGAGTCTCTTGCTGCTAATAGCAAAGCAAACCTTTTCTCCCCTCCAACTCTCATTCTCATCATCAACCAAATGTCTTAGAAAAAAATCTCGACCCCAAGGTTGAAATTCTTTGCTCTTTTGTGTTTTGATAAACTACTGGACGTGGAGGATGTGTGTTGATTACAAGGATCTAAACTTAGGAACTATATAGAGTTTGGTAGGAAGAAAATGATCCTTTTATACAAGAGGACATGGAATTGGATTCTTAAATAGTGCGCAACGTGAAACCTTATGCACTAAATAAATTTTGTGTAGAGATTAAATATAATATATAGATTAATAAAATATTGTAATATAACATGTGGAATTTGAGGAAAGAATCTGTGATCTTGGAAAGCGACGGTTTCTTCTAAATACATCCAATTAAAAAGTCAAATATGTATTTTCAGCACGTCAAATGTGACTATGCTACATATAGTAAAAATGTACAAACAGGGTCGAGGTTGTGAGTTACGGATTTTCATTTGGCATGTATAGGGTTCAGTTATGTAGACACTTAAAGATAATGCAGTATTCTTTTTATTACGGAAAAATAATTCATTTCTTTGTATTATTTAGATCAACAAGGCGGGCTACAAACCGAAGAATAGTATTTCACTTTACTTAAGGCAAAATTGAATATATGATTTCATAGTACCATATCTAAAATAAATAAACAAAAACTTCACAATCGATTACATTAATTAGTCAAGTGTCCAACACCTGCTGTCGATTGTTTGATGTCCAGCAGTCATTTAACCAGTGAAAAGTTTGGGAAATAATTCGCAAAAGCGATCCGCCCTGTGGCCCTTTTAACCACATTTTGATGTGATGCCATATATTAAACAGGAAGCAAATTGTACTACTGTTAATTATGATTTAACTTCATGGGGCCATTTGCATGTAAGTTTTGTGGAAAAAAGTTCTTACTTCTCTTATCTTATTATAAATTTAATTAATAATATTATTAGTACGATCATTCTGATTCATGTGTCAATATTTGAGATTTGAAAAAACCAAATTTTCATATCTACAAAGAGACTGGTTGGTGTACATTTGCAGGGTGAAAAAAAAACGGAGTTACTTTAACAAATCATGAAAATTAATTAGTGAAAAGTATTCAAATAATCACTTTAGTGTGCCTTATATGAACGAAAACTCAAATAAGTATGATACTGTTCGAACCTCAAGGTCATTAAATAAGTCCCGGTGAACAATTCGATTTAGACTTGGTGACATAATTATCCTTGATTATTAGAATGATAAAGTGGTAAAACGAAATGCCAAAAAAGAATTGGAAAACTTTGAAACATAAAGACGCCAAATTAGATCGCCTAGTAATACATAATATGTCCAGCGTTAACTAGGATAGATCTGTATAGATTTATCAAACACAACAGTACGATTGTAATAGAATATGTAATAGAAGATGTGAGTTGTATTTTAGACTGCTTTTTTGTAATATTAAATGCAGTTAGACAATTTCTAACAAATTAATGAAATTATATTTTTCTAAAAAAAAAAAAAAGATTGTAAATCTTGTGCTAAGGTGAGAGTAAAAGTATACATATTATTTACGTTTGATTACGTTTGAAACAAGCAATTCAATACTTCTATATACATTCTTAAGATTTTCAACAACGATTGGGGAAAAATAAAAAACGAATAATAATATTTGAAAGAATCCCCAAGTCTCCCAACACCGAATTGCTTCCCGATTGAAGCATCATTGGTTCATTGGCCACGCTTTGATCTCTTTACTTCAACCTTTGAGATCGAAAAAATTATTTATCTTATCGTTGTTGTACCTTAATGTTTACTGTAAATAATCCAATAAGTTAATAATTTTCTGCTTTTTTTTTTCCGAGCATATATTACTCCATAAAAATACAATCACACAAACTCAAATATCTTCATCTTTGTGACTTTGTCAGTTGCTGTTTGTCATATTACGTGATGTAGCGATTGTACCGAATAATAATTCATGTATCAAATTCCAGATGCTCCAGCTAGCTAGTTGAAATTAGGGATATACATGGTTATGGTCCAAAGCACCAATTTAATTAGTGGATGCATGTTTGGATGATGATAGTTCGAGATAGGGAAGAAAAAAAGGCAATGCAGAACCAGCAAATTGTTAATCAATTATTCGCATCTTTTGTGATATATATATATATATATATATATATATATGTATTCCATCAAAACACACCCTGGATTCTCATGATGTATTATTTTCTGATGTAAGCTTTTTTTTTCGCCCGTTTTTTTTTTATGATAAATTTTCCTTGTTAAAAAAAAAACGAACTAAAAATAATTTATTTTGATGAATAAAACACAAACGACAAAAATAAATTTTTTTTATTCTTTTGGACAAAAGAATTATTGTTCTCTTGGAGGAGTATTGAAGCTTTAACAAACTGCATACATTCTATTCCTCCAACAACTAAGGAGATATGCATTGAATTTCGTTGTTAATCCACGAATATTCACGAAATAAATTAAAATTCTTGATGTAGCTTGCCTGAAGGAATAATACTAGTAAAAGTAAGATTAGAAGATTAGAGAAGAAGTAAACTATAGGTTGCTTTTAAGTTTCATTAATTTGCTTTATTGATTATTCCATTAGTATTGAATTGATGTTCCTCTTCTGAAAAAAGGTATACAATCTATATATAATTAATTCTGAACTAAAAAATAGTCTACTTCATTAATATAGTGCTTCAGTTCAATAAAGTGAATTATAAATTTGAAATAGAGAAAAAATAAGAAATAAATATTTGTCGTTAATGTTTAATTTTATTTTAAATTAAAATTAGATTAATATGTAACGGATGACTATATTACGAACAATACCGATAACACAACATTATTAATAAGATGTTTTTGGGGTGTAACTTAATTTGTTGCCGTTTGCTATGATATGTGAACTTGTCTACTTGAGAGATACTACATGTAATTTGAGTGGGTGTGCCGATGATATTTAAAGTTATTGGTACTAAATTAATTCACTTTTGCTCTTTTTTTCCTGTCAATCCTTCCATTTCAAAAACATTTGTATCAGGCGGATTATTAACAACAAATTTGATAATTATTTTATAATATGAAAAATATATTTGATCACATTAGTACTCCCTCCATTCCAAAATAAATGTCGTTTTTGGATTCCAATGCATTTTTTGTCAAAAATTTTCAGACATACACTCAAAAGAAATACTAATATTATTGGTAAATATTTATTTTAATGCGATGGGTTGAGGATATTTTAATAAATTAACTACCCTATTTAAGTGTTTCTTAAACTGTGTGCAAACTCTAGAATGACATTTATTTTGGAACGGAGGAAGTATTAAAATAGGGATAATAATTATCTCTATCGAAATTAGATTTGTATTCAAAACATCATCAATTCATCATCAATCACACTAATCATAACTACACATATTGATTCTAGAATTTTGACTCTCAAGTGGTAACAATAACAATCAAAATTTGCATTGTAGTTGACCTCTTTCATGAAATCCATTGGATACTATATATATAATATATAAATAAATTGCCTACTGAAGTCACCGGTTGTAAGTTAAGCACGTCAGTCGCTATTTAATTGAAAGTCCGAACTCCGAACGCCTAAAACCCAGAAACATATAAAACCCCGTCACACAATTCTCCATTCCGCAGCTTCAATGGCTGCCGTCTTCCGCCGCCTTGTGCCCCTCCGCTCCTCCTCCCTCCGCGTAAGTACTTTCTTTAGGCTGCTCGCTTTTTTGTATCTTCTTACAGTACACGAATTCATTTTGTCAATCATCACGAAATTTTTTTTTTTGTTCTTCTTTTCTGAATTTCGACGCAATTGTATTGTTTGATCATTGTACTTAGTTTAGAATGATTTTCATTTTCAGATTTCGCGCGTTTCGACTCTTGGACAACGAGAAGGTACTTTAGTGGATTGTACGTGCATTTTGAATTTGTGTTTGTTCGTTTACAGAGTGAGTGTACGGCGATGTTTGGTATTAACTCAATTATGGTGTGTATTGTGATTTTTCCTCCCTTAGGTTTTGGTGGAAGCAATGTTTGTGGTTATTCTGCAACTTCTTCTCCTGATGAGAGTGTATTGGAAATTGAGAAGTTAGCCAAACAGGTTGTTGAAGATAGAGACAGTCAAATTTCAGAGGATGAAATTGCGAAAATTAGTCGTGAATTCCATGCTGCTAAGGAGAGGTTTCTTAAAGTACCTGAAGCATTGAGGCAAATGCCTAAAATGAATCCTGAAGGTTTCATCTGATTACGTTTTACTTTACCATTCTGTTTTTCCTTAAGGTAAATGTAGTTTTTCCCCTTACATGCTGTGATGCTAGGGGCATTCGTCTTGGTTTTGAATTTGCAGGAATTTATGTGAATAAGAATTTGAGATTGGACAATATACAAGTCTACGGATTTGATTACGACTATACTTTGGCTCATTATTCTGCTAACCTACAGTGTTTGATCTACAACCTTGCTAAAGAGCACTTAGTCAATGAGGTCAGTTTTGAACCTTATTAGCTTTTCTACTCTATTGTCAACTGAGGAGATTCGGATGTGTGATTTTACTTCATTTTTTACATCTTTTCGTTATCTTTTTCAGTTTAAGTACCCGGAAAGTTGCTTGGATTTCAAATATGATCATACATTTCCTATCAGAGGGTTATATTATGACAAGTCAAAAGGATGTTTAATGAAATTGGACTTCTTTGGCTCTATAGAACCGGATGGTTGCTACTATGGGAGGCAAAAGGTAAACCATTTTACTTCTTATGGGTGCGGTAGGCTTGTACGTTTCTTTTCTAGCTATGAAAGAATGGGCACATAAATGTATTCTATCGCTCTTTGTTTACTTCTGGCATTCCCTTGTCATTTAACCTTGCAAGAAAGATTAGTGTTAACATTTGGAGCCTGTCTTCATTGCCATTGCCACATAAAAGATTGAGTAATCGGGAGGAAAGTGATCCTTCTAAACTGGAAGAAATTGTTGCTCGATGTTATAAGTGCACTTCCATATTTCATAATGGTGTTCTTCTGAAGAGGTTGGAGTGACTGCTTTACAGTTCACACAGTTGCTGAACTTAGCAAGTTAGCTGAATGTTTTTCATTGCTTCATGCGACTTGATTTTCTTGTTTTGCTTTTAATAAGTTCCTGTACTTGAGTGTTGATTGGCATGATGAAAACTTTGCCAGCATCATGATTGGACTGTTTTCTCCAAACAGACAAATTTTGTTTTTATAGCTTTCACTGTTCGAAGATACCTCGTATCTACTGTGACAGTGTTGCGTCATAATATATTATCGGCTTCTTCTATCTTAGGGGTTTTCTTTTACTTTTCAGGAGCTAATACCTTGAGATTTTTTTGATTTACTCAAGCATTATGCTAGTCCAGCGAATTATTGAAATTAGCTTTGATGTTTTTGCCTTATTGGAAATCTGTTTGTTGCTGACTTTTACCTCTTTTGGTTGTGTTAAATATGCAGCTTAGCCAGGACGAGATAGAACAAATTTATGGGAGTAGATATATAGGCCGTGACCAAGCACGAAGACTGGTTTGCTTGATGGATTTTTTCTGCTTTAGTGAGGTTTCTTCTGTCACCAATCTATTGACATATAATTTTGTTGTTTTAAGTATTTCACATTCGTATGCTGCCCTAGTTTTTGTAGTTTTCATGATTATGACAAATACTTCTCCTATGTTTGTGATCATGTAGAACTGCATGCTAAACTAATAGGCGCTGAAGAAGTTCTGCCTTTTTCCAGTCAACTTTTTCCTATCAGAGTCCCCAAGTGTATTCATTTACGTAATTTAGGTTCTCATTCACCGGATTGCTTTATTTTTCGAATGAAGCACTATCTAGACATTTGGACCTGATTTTATGGGAATCAAGATGGTAGACGTGACGTTCTCCCAGAAATCTGGATGACTACTAGTTCTAGTTGAGAAACTGTCCCTGTTGATCATCTGTAAGCATAGATGAAACTCTGTACTATAATCATTATGACCAGGAACCGCTTTACACTCTTTAACATTTAACAAAGTAATCGTTTCTCAAATGATCAAGCAAAGTTTTACTGGTAATTCTCCGTTTCAGCAACCATTTTATGATACTCAGCCCTAATGAATTATCACAGTTATATACTTTGCCTCGAGAATTGACTGTACAAATGTATTCTGGAAGTTCTTTTCTTCTATGCTTATTAGGGTGGTTCTAAATATCTGTTAATACATCTGGTACGATTTTCAGTAAACATACCTGCATCAATAAGCACCAATAATTCTTTAGACCATGTTTATATCTTCTAAGGTCTTTTTATCGGTTATGTGTGAATCCATCTTGGGATTTACTTTTGTGCTGTGTATTTTTGGGCATCTTTTACATGATTGAGTTGCAAGTAGAATTCTTGCTCTTGGAGTATCTAAAATTCCTTTATCTTGTTTTCTTACTCTCCAGGCATGTCTTCTGGCTGATATTGTTCAACATTTTGTTGATGCAAAACTGGAATTTGATGCTGGTTACGTCTATGAAGATGTGAATCGAGCGATTCAACATGTTCACATAAGTGGTTTGGTTCATAGGGGAATCCTTAATGATCCCCATCGATATCTTATGAAGAATGTATGTTTCCTTAGTTCTTTTCAATTTCATATACTAGAAGTTGCTTTTATTTATGTTATGGCATCATTGAAGACTGTTCAAATGAAGTTATTCTTTTGTTTGTTTTTGGGAATAGGGACAACTAATACGGTTTCTGAGGATGTTGAAGGAGAAAGGGAAAAAACTTTTCTTGTTGACCAACTCCCCATTTTATTTTGTTGACGGTGGGATGCGCTTCTTGTTGGAGGTAATAGTGATTGTACAGTGTTAGTAACTTTGACTTTTATGAGTGAATTATTTCGTGCTTCCTTGAAGATGAACCAAGGGGTAAAATAATTCTGTTAATACTCCACACTTATTAGAGGCCTATGAATGTTCGTTTTTCTCTGGGAAATCCACCTATTTATATAGTTCTTCACATTAACTCCTTTTTGGCTCTCTTTTTTTTGGGGTCTAAACCTTTCTTGAAAAGAATAGCTATGACTTATTTTTTAGAAATTTCTCTTGGAATGTTTGTTTTTATAATAATGATGCTGAAGTTTTGGTGCATATCCTTATTTGAGGAGGGAATCAAGAAGTTTTTTGAATCTTTCAGGCTTAATACTTAAAGGATATAAGGGTATTGGGATGATGTTTAATTTTCTCTATATTTTGTGCTCCCACTCCTGTAGGGTCCTTGAGGTTTCCTGTCTCTTTGAGTGTACTTTTCCCCATGTTGCATCCATGCTGTATAGCCTGTTCTGTGCAGAGTACATTTTCCTTTTGACCTTTTTCTTCCATCTTCCTTATTATTTTAAAACATCATTTGTTTCTATTTCATGATTCAAACTGAAATCTAAAAATTTTATATTTCTATAGTTTCTCCTTTGATCACTAGCGTACAACTATTTTCCTTTTTGTGTGTGTGTGGCGGACAAAGCTTCAAATGAGTCTTTCAATATTTTGATTCAGCTATTTGTCAGGAAACATTGGGTCCACAGGATTCCTGGAGGGAGCTTTTTGATGTTGTGATTGCTAAAGCAAACAAACCAGACTTCTACACCTCTGAACATCCATTTCGGTACGGCTGGTGTTAACTACTAACTAGTGCATTTTTCACCCTAGTATTGGAAAATGGGGATGGTATAAATATTGTTTCTCCTTGTCCGGTGCCTTTAAGCTTAGAGGAATACCTATTGTCAATCAATTGACAAGATTCCTATAACTGTGCGAGCATTTGGACAGGTAAAAACAACCCATACATTAGTGAATCATGTTAGTTTCTTAACTTTGCTCTGCGCAACTTTTGGAGTCATAGGTTGGGCAGAACTTGGGACTTTATCTTTATTGATTATGGCAAATGTTGATACCAGTTTTGATGGATAAACCGCATGGCATGCATCTAATCTCTTTCTTCCTTGCAGAAATTGTTTGGATACTGGGAAAATATATGTTTAAATATTTGCAATTTAGTTATCTATTTGAGATTTCAAAGGGTTAAGCTTATCACATTTGTTTGGAGTACTAGTTTAGCTCAGGAAGAATCAGTATTTTGGGTTCCGACTATAATGTTCTTTTTGTCGGAAGCAAAAGGGGAAAAAAAAATAATTAAGAATACAGAAAAACAAATATTTAGTTATTTTTGGTCAAGTTTCATGATCAAGGATACAAGAATTGAATGAATCATGGTGCTCGGCCGGATTTTTTCTTTGCCACACCCTCTGTCCCAAAAAATAGTCTACATTGAGTTTTAAAATTTGTACTAAAAATAGGACAAATATGAAAACTCAATGTGGGCTATTTTTTGGGACAGAGGTAGTATTAATTTCTCTAGAGTAACATATTCTGGTATTTCTATTGAGCTTAACCTTCTTTTGTAGCTGTTATGATGTGGAGAAGGACACACTGGCATTCTCAAAGGTGGATACATTTCTTCCTGACAAAATCTATTACCATGGATGCTTGAAAAGTTTCTTGCAAATTACACAATGGAAAGGTCCAGAGGTATGTATTATAGCTTTCTGATGATTTGTAATTCTCTGGCTTGCATGTCTGCTGTTAGAGCGTTAGGTAGATATAAGTTGTCTTTCAAACAAAGAGGGGCATTATGCCAAGATGAGCAGAATCTCCTTCCAGCTGCATTCTACTCTTATTGGCTTTGTGGCTGTCTGAGACATACTCTAAGTTTGAAGTACATGGATTCTAAGGAACATGTGTTATGTCTTTGTGCTTCATCTTTAGGTTCTCATCAATCAGTTTAGTCTGTATGTAATTTTGAAAAGATTTAAGTTTATGGCTTGCTGCCAAAGATTATTCATTTCAGACAAGCCATTCACAACTAGTTTTAGAAGTCTCCTTGCTGGATATGATGTGAGACGCTTTAAATTTCTGTCTTCCAGAAAACAAAGTACTGCAAATTTATGGCTTGCTATAAAAGATTATTCATTTCAGATCATACATGTTCACGACCTGAATTAAAACCCTCTTTGCTGAATAGGATGGCACACACCTAAACTTTCTAGCTTCCTGTGAACAAAGGATTGGAATTATTAAGCATTACCAAGATATGGGTATAAAAACATGCAGGAATTATGAATTTATGATCATCATAAAAGTAGTAACTTGTTTAATTTGCCCTCATTTAGTCAGGGTTGTTATGCCACTTTATGAGCTTAATTAATTCTAATACAATTTTCTTTGCAAATTCAAGGTTATATACTTTGGGGATCATCTGTTTAGTGACCTGAGCGGGCCTTCAAAGGCTGGATGGCATACTGCTGCAATAATCCGTGAATTGGCGGTGAGGCTTTCTTTGTGTTTTTTAACTCATTTCTAGTTGTTATGGAGGGAGGCTGTGTTGCATAATGTTGCTCTGATGGATGATAACTGAAACTTATTTATCGATTTGTTGGGATGCATTTGAATATATGCCTGAATGGTGTTTCTGAAATACCATGAGTTAGAAGAATAGCGGAGCCCTTAACTTTGGAATATCATTCTGGGTGGTAAAAGAAGGAAATTAGCTGTCTTGGAGAGTTTAAACAACAATAACTCTTGCAGATTAGTAGTTTGTGCATTTGGGTGGTTCCTGGTGATCACCAGTGCCGTGTCTTCTCTGTGGATTAGATTAATACTTTCAAAAACACTTATAGGGGCCTCTTGAATATTTCTGCTTGTTGTGACGAGCTAGGTTAATTATGATATACTTGGCACTACCTCTGCACCAAAAAATTGTCCACTTTCAACTTTACTTTGTCGATCAGATTTACACTTTTACGAAACACTCTGGAGGAAAACTAAAGTCTTTTTCTGCGAGAAGCTAGGTACTTGGATGTAATTAGCACTCAACTCGCACCAAAAATGGTCCACTTTCAACTTTTTTCTTTTCCCGAAAAGAAGTTAAATGAGAATCCTTTAACATACTTTTAAGACTACCTGTGGCCCACATAAGGAAAAAAGATTTAAATGGAAAATTGCATAGTGATAAGTTGTACATTTGCATGGTTTTTCTTTTTATTGGGAAACAATTTATTTGAACTTTATTGTTTATTCACATAAATAGCTGTTAGCATATCCTCTTTCCGGAATTAAAGTCAAGGAAGATGGTCATCTCTAAACTGTTGGCAATTTAATTCAATTATTAATATTGTTTGTATTTTTTTGAGAACTTGTCTCTCTTGAAGTCAGCCTGATAGTAATCATCATCAATGTTGTGATGACATTACATCGTACTTTCGTTATGACCTTTTCATGCCATTGTTTTGAATTTTTTCTTTTTGTTTTGCAGAATGAGATAAAGATACAGAATGATGATAACTACAGATTTGAACAGGTAATCGATGTAACAGCTTTTCAAATTATTTAGATGAGATTATGCTGCCTTTGTAGCTCTGTTTTGGAAAATGTTAGTTAAGTTGCTGGTAAGAAAGCTACAAAAGTCGCTGTAAATCTTTAAATTTGAGAAAAAAGTGAATGCAGGCAGGCTTTTCTTCTTATAGACTGAAGTCATTATCATGATTGTTTCCATCTAGATTCCCTCATATGGCACTAATGCCAGGGAATTGTTAAGGAATCTTTTCCCTCACCATGCTGTCTCTTTCTCCTGTCCTCTACCCATGGGAAAAGAACAAAATTACCCCCCAAATTGGCTGCACTTGATTTCTATTTTCCTTTCATAGGCCAAATTTCATATAATACAAGAACTTCTTGGTAAGCTGCATGCCACCGTTGCCAACAATCGCCGAAGTGAAGCTTATGAAGCACTTGTTGTAGAGCTAAATGAAGAGAGGCAGAAGGCACGCCAAAGGATGAAGAGCATGTTCAATCGCACATTTGGTGCTACTTTTCTCAATGATTCTAGTCAAGAATCTGCATTTGCGTACCATATACACCAGTACGCCGATGTTTATACCAGCAGGCCAGAGAACTTTTTGTTCTATCCACCAGATGCATGGCTTCATGTACCATATGACATTAAGATCATGCCGCATCATGTGAAGGTACTTTACACATTTTAGGGTTCTGGGATGATTTGGTTTCTCTGCCATTAGATGATACACATTTGGCTGTTTATGAACTTGAATTTAGGTAACACGTAGATGGGTTAACAGTTATCTGTTGCTTCTCACAGATGACTTTTAGCTAACTCTTATCTTCTGGGAGAGGAGACTTACTGTTAATAGGGGTGGGGATTTTAAGCTTGTGGTCATGGGTTCGACATTAGTGGCAATAGACTTAAAAAGAAAAGAAATTGTTAAAGTGGCTGTTCCTTTTGGAACCTGTTTATATGAATATCAAAATCATTATTCCATAGCGGTTGATGTCTACTGCACTTTAAAGGGATAAACAACAGAATCAGAGGAAAGGTGGAATCTTTTGCAGTCAAGTGATTGCTCATGATGTTTTGCTGTTACCACTCCATTTCTGTGTCAACTAGAGGTTTTTATGTTTCTCTAACAACTAGAGTTTGATTTTCTTTTCAGGTTTCATCAAGCTTGCTCAGGAATTGATTGGTAGATACGCAAACTCCAGGGTATAAGCAAAAGGGAGCACCAAATAGCCACTCCATTGTACCTTTACCTACACACAAAAGTGTAGAAAGTCTCAATACTGCCAGCTCATAAAGCTTCTCATGGTTTTCTTTCATACATTTGAGCAAGCCGCCCGGAGTTTAATAAAACATGTAAGTAAATATAAACTAAACTTGTCACATGTTAGTAGTCCAGTTTGTTCTACTGTTTTAGTTCAACAAAGTGGATTATTACAATCACAGTACAGCAAACTGGACTATTAAAATGGGACGGAGGGAGTAATGATAATTGGCCGACATAGTTATTATTTGTTCAAAAATTGATAGTATAATTGGAGTTGATGTACGAATAGGTATCTCAATGAAGCAAAATCTCAAGCTAGCAGCAGTTTTCGTGAAGGTTGTCGAAAGAAACATCTCTGCTTTCATAACTGTGGCTCTGAGAAGCAGTTGAAGCGACATCTGAACATCTGTTCATAGATGTATGATTATTTCACGTAATTCTTTATTCCTTCATACCACTCATATGTTATAGCAGTCTTATCTGCGAAAATTGTTATTCATGAGCTCGGAATAATGGTAATTGCCATGTATAAAGTTGCATAAAACACAACTTTTATTCGATATAATACTTCTATATTTTACTAAATTGCAACGTGCTTTGTTCCCGCTTTATATGGATTTTGTTCATTGGTCATCCTTTATCTGTCTTTTTGAAGCTTGGCAGGGGGTGTCTTGACTTTGATGCTACAAGAAAGTCAGAAATTATTGGCCCTTAACTGTTGTGTTGTAGTTGTTGCCTGTGGCAATTTAAAAGTTCGCAGAGTGAGTTTCTGATCAGGATATGTCGAAACAAATGTGTCTGATTATATTCTTTGTGGGTACCATGATTAGTAAGCTATCGATTGAACTTTGCCTGAATTCTGATGTCTCCAGGTTCAAGTGTACCTTAAGCTTTGTGGCCTTTCAGAAGAATATTGTTTTTCCCACTTTCTTAGTGATTAAATTGTAGGTGGTAGAGCTCTGCTACAAGGAATCTTTATTTAAAAATTAGTAGTTGCCGGAAGTTCTAATATATATATATATATATATAATATATATATATATATATATATATATTAAACAAATAGTTCTACGATTTTATTCAACTATTAGACTAATTCTTTTTGGGATGTAAGGAATAATGGATTGACCAATCTCTCTTCTTTCCTTACATCAGCGGTAAAGGATGTTAATAGTTCCACAAATCAATTGGTATCTGTAGCTTTTAGTAGCTTTAAGTGCTTTAGTTGGTTTGCATCGTTAAAGTTGGTCATCAATAATCTGTTTTGCACTTAATTGACAAATAGAAAACTGATTTGTTTGCTTAACACCCGATATTAAGAATCGTTGCTCGTTTTGAGGTTAACAGTCCAAGTTCTTGATTATACCTCTAGCATCCATGAATCAGTGATGATCGTGTTTATTAAGTAATTGGTGAACGGCACATTTTTTCCGTTCTTTTGAGAAATGAAACTTTTTGGAATATCTTTTAAAGTTTGGCTTACCAGTGTAACGAACTCGCTCAATCTTATGCTTCTTTTGACCTCGACAGCTCTCTTCTTACAGCCTCATCATCCAGACAAAATCAATCCCACCTCTCAAACATTCGAAATGTCATTGGTTTATCACCTCTTTGAATGTTCACACAATGTCCTATTACAGTCCCTGTATTAGGTAAACTGCCTTGAAACAGACACATTTCAAAGGGAGGAGGGAGCTTCTTCTTTTTTTTCTTTTTTATTATTTTTAACGTTGAAACTTGAAAGTGAAAAGAGATATAGTAAAACAATATGAATAAATTTCTAAAAGAAAAGCAAGTAAAATTAAGCTGTAAATACTTTTTAAAATTTAAAGAGAAGTAATGGTTAGTACATACTTTGTGTATTGTAGTGATTAAAAAAATATCAGCTTTTTTCGAAAAATAAAAAATAAAAAAAAAATTCCCATTTGATCATTACTATTTCTGTATGTTACACGCCAAACATCCGAAAATCACTAGTTTCACTAATTCGGATCTAGCCGGATAGGTGTCATTGGGAGACAAATCTCATAAAAACATGTGCGAGAGACTATCTTCAGAGTTCACGTGATCATGTTCATGCTTCCAAGTTCCAACAAATTCTATGACAGCGTAATAAAACACAATCCATGAGAATCGTATATAGGTAAATTTGCCAAAGAACCGAAGTTCCCATTTGTCCTCTCCACAAATTTCCTACCTAACCTAAACGAAGGAAACAAACAACAAGCTTAGTTAGTGATATTATTATTATCCAGCGGAGGAGGAAAAGGAAGCAAAAAACAGTCTTTGCGTGTGAGATGACGGTGTGCCAATTCTTTTGGACATCACACGAACAAAGCTTGGCAAGTTATAATACCAGCAGATGCAATCGACCTAACTTTCTTCCCTTAATTTTGGTAATAAATAGTTGAAAAAAAATCAAAGCATCAAAAAAGCTCAAAAGGGTTTTATCCAATTTGGCACAATTAGAAGGGGGAATTTTCATTGTTTAGATGAGAACATGAACTATTATTGTTCACCAACTCTGTTCAGTTTTGGCATCCCCATCTACCTTCTTAGTTGCTTTTGATGCCCTTTTGTCTTATGCATTTCTTATATATTTCCTGAAGAAAAAGTATTTAGAAGAAAAGGGAAATCAAAGAGGATTGAAGTTCACAAAAGAAACAACAATGGGGAAGAGGGATCAAGTTTTAGGGTCAAAAGGTCATGATAAAGCCTCAGTTTGTGTTCTTGATGCTTCCACTTATGTGGGATTTTGGATAGTCCAGAAACTCTTGTTTAGGGGTTATACAGTTCGTGCAGCTGTCCAAAACAATGGTAAATATTCCATCTTTTCTGCTTCCGGAACAGAGTCCTTACATTGAAGTTACAACAAGAACGAATACAACAATGAGTTAATGTTTTTTCATTTTTCAGGGGAAGGAATCATCCGTAAGAAAATCATGGATTTGGCTCAAACGGACGATAGATTGCAGACTTTTCGAGTCGATGTGTTAGATTACCAAAGCATAGTTGAAGCGTCGAAGGGATGTTGTGCTTTATTTTGCTGTTTAGATAATCCAGATGGCTATCATGTGAGCTTGTGTCCATCCTTTTTTTTCTTTCTGCAAGTTAATGTTTGTTGAATTGACCGATTGTAGTACAAATTATAGTGCCAACTTGCCAATGAACTCATCGTTTTGTCTGTTTTCTGCAGGATGTAAATGTAGATTATGAGGTGATGGGAGCTATCAATGTGGTTGAAGCATGTGCACACACAGCTTCCATAGAGAAGATTGTTTTCAGTTCTTCTTTAACTGCAGCAATTTGGAGAGAAAACATTTTCTCCCAAAAAGATGTAGATGAAAGGACATGGAGTGATCAAGAGTATTGCACTAAAAAGAAGGTCTAAGTTGTATATTGAAAAATGTCTAAAGGCTTGTTTACTGCTTTGGATTGTGGGTTTACAATCCCTATCTCCCATTGTTGATGCAGTTGTGGTATGCCCTGGCAAAGACACTCTCTGAAAAGGCTGCTTGGGCATTAGCTATGGACCGAATGCTTGATATGGTTTCGATTAATGCTGGTCTTGTTCTTGGTCCTGCCATTGTTCAGCAGAACTCGGCCGTAACAATGGCATATCTTCAAGGTAACACATATATAACCTTTACATTGATGGATCAAAGACAATCGGGTGAACGTGTTTTTAAGAATACATTATTTGCCAAATTCTGAAACATTTCTTTGAATCTATGTATATATCCAGGGGCAGCGCAGATGTATGAGAATGGAGTTCTTGCTTTTGTTGATGTTAATTTTCTAGCTGATGTTCACATTAGAGCCTTTGAGGATAAATCCACAACAGGGAGATACCTTTGCTTTAATCAAATTGTGAGCAATGAGGAAGAAGCTCTCAAACTTGCAGAAAACTTGAGCCCTTTAATTACATTGCCTCCAAGGTATGTCAAAAACCAAAATAAAAATGTCAATTCACAGATTCAATTATCAATGATAGACCCCCCCATCGTTCATGGGTTTGATTCTGTACATTTTGGTTCTGTCAAAAGGTACAAATGTAAGGATAGTGAAGCAGAAGCATATGCAGAGAAATTGAGAAGCAAGAAGTTGAACAAACTTCTTATTGAAGGCACTGCTGCTTTCTGACATACATTGTCTTCCTGTTTTGAAATAAACATTATATTGACTTGTCCAATTGTTGTCATGGGTGAATATATACATATACCTCCCATGGATGACTCAGAGAGAACTACTGTACTGTAATAACCCTCCATTTATTGGATTGATTCTTTTTCTCTCAGTTCTACTGCTAATTTGCATCACCCTTTCAATGCAAATTCCTCCCATTACGAACGTGACAAGAGGCAACTACATGTCACATTTAATGATCAACTACCAAACATTCCATAACCAGTGCAACCCTCATTTCCTCAATTCTTTTTATTCATAACCAAATTTCACTACTAAGGAGTTGATAGTACAATGCAAAGGAAAGTTGCTAAGGGCCAAGGGCTAGCTATGATTACACACATTAACCACTGCTCTTGCGACAGCGACGCATATGTTTGGTATGAAAAATTGGTCTAGGTAAGGATCTCGTAACTTGTCGTCCATCAACGTTACCTTCCTAGGACCTGCGTTCCATCAATGCCTTCTTCAACTCCTGGCACTTCTGATATGCTTTCTGTTTTCTCATTGCCAAGAACTTTGCAATTGCATCATCTAAATAATAGACCCCAAAAAAAGAAAAAGGGATTGAATGAAGCTTTTTGTGGTTGTGGGCAAAATCAAGAAATAAAGATCCTGAAATCCACCAGAGTGAGGGGGGATGTAGTTGGAACTAACATACAGCTAAATACTCCAATCCTTCCATAGTTGCATAAATTAATGAGATCAAAAGGGATCAGGATTCTCAAACTTTCCAGTAGGTAGCCGAAAATGTATAGTCTAGTACCACCATGAGAAAAGCATACCATCAAAACTCAAAGCCAAGCAGAATGGAGAAACTATCATACTATACTGCCTCCAATTATATACTCTTAAAATTACTAAAACCCGGAAATCCAATAATCAGTATCGTAAACTCTCATCCTTATTGCACAATCACAAAGTGGACAAATTACGATGGAACCTGACATAAATCATCCAATAATCATAATAGTTATTATATTAAGATCAAAATAAGCACAGCCCGCCCCCAAAAAAAAAAAACCTAACGCAAAACAGAAAAAACCAGGCTCAAATCGAAATTCAAACCACGATTCAAACAACAATTCGGTGCATCATCAGCAAGGTACGGCAGAAATCCCAATAAACGTTGGACAAAGTACAAACACATAACAAAAAAACATCAAATTTTAAGGCTAATCTACATATTTGGTTTTTTTATATTTGACCAAAATCAAATTTAGTTCTGTACATTAACATATGAGATTCCAATAATTATGCAAGAGTACATTTTATTTTAAAACTATGTTAATCCTTTTTCACTATTCCGTCAAAATTTTTATTTGCCAACTATTGACGAGTCAATTTTTCAAGGGCCTTTTCACCACTGATCTGATCTTCTTGTATGGCGCATGTAAATATACATCCATACCCTCAGCAAAACTCAAATCTGATGGAAATAGCAATTTTGAGAGGTTCTAGGGCATGCTGGCCCAATTGCAGCTTACATAGGGAAAAGGCAATTTCTGTTTGTTTGCTTTTTTTAATGATTTTTTCAGATTATTTTATTAATAATTGTCTCATTCAAGCATATTATTTTACATTTTCAACACATTTTTTTACATTTCGAATAGAAAAAAAAACCTAAAATCACACACTAAAAAAATAAAACAAACATAAACGTTTCATTCGTCTAAAACAGAGAAATCAAGTTCATTTTGATAATCAAAATAAATAAAAAAAAAATCAATTTTAGGGTTTTAAGCTTGAGAGGAATGTAATTTCTGTAATTATTATTCTAACTGAATCAGACATTAACCGCCTGCATTTATACCAGGCTGTCAACCGACTCAGAGTAACAAAATTACAAATGTAGTCCCTTAATTATTAGTCAACTACACAACTAACTGATCAACTATCAAGCCTTGATGATCAGGCATTGCTGTCTTGTTGAGCTGGTACTTCTACACCCCCACAAGCCGGACCAAAAAGAGCTTTCAGGCCGAGTTCGGACAGTAACTGCATCAGTTGTGGCTGAGGTAAGGACTTAGTAAAAATATCAGCAAACTGTGAACGTTTATCAACATGGAGAGGAACAAGAAATCCACTTTGGTAGTAATGCCTCAAAAAATGGCAGTCTACTTCCGAGTGCTTTGTTCTTTCATGGAAAACTGCATTCTCAGTCATTTAAATAGCTGACTAATTATCACAGTAGAGAGGGACTGGTAACTTCATTAGAATGTGAAAATCCTGAAGGGGATAGGATATCCACAGAAGTTCTCTTGTTGTATAACTCATGCTTCTATATTCTGCTTCTGCTGAGCAGACAGAAACAGTGGTCTGCTGCTTAGCCTTCCAAGAGACAAGAGAGCACCCAAGAATCACACAGAAAACCACTAACTGACTTCCTGTGAATTGGATTTGAGGCATAATCAGCATCACAATAAGCCTCTAATTTGAAGTCATTCACAGAAGAGTAAAACAACCCCTGAGATGGATTTCCCTTCAAGTACTTGAGTACATGTAGAAGAGCTTCCCAGTGCTCTTCACAGGGCTGATGAACATGTTTGTTGAGCTGCTGAACTGAGAAAGAAAGATTAGGACGTGTAAATCCAAGATACAGCAATTGACTAACTAATTTCTTGTACTGAGAATGATTGCTTATAGGATTTCCAAGAGCATATGAGAATTGATGACCATTAGGTAAGGGTGTGGTGGTTGGTTTACAGCCAAGCAGACCTGTTTCTTGGAGAATGTCCAATATATATTTCCTTTGTGTAATATACATTCCCTCTGAGTATCTAGCAATCTCTATACCCAAGAAGTATTTAGTATATCCCAAATCCTTGATGGTGAAAAGATCATGGAGATATTGCTTCACTTGCAGGATTGCTGATTCATCTGACCCAGTGACCAAGATGTCATCCACAGACAATGAGAGCCAGAAACAACCCTGGTTGACACTTGATGAAAAGACAAGGGTCATGATCAGACTATTTAAAACCATATTGAAGAATTTTTGCAGTGAACTCAGTGTTCCATTGCTTAGAGGCCTGTTTGAGGCCACACAGAGATCTTTTTAACTTGCAAACAGTTGAAGAATCCCCTTTAAGATAACCCTGAGGTGGATGCATATAGACCTCCTCATCCAAATACCCATGTTGAAAAGTATTATTAATATCCAACTAGTGCTAGGACCAATTAGAAGCTGATGCTAAAGCCAATAAGATTCTTATTGTTACTATCTTTGCCACTGGTGAGAAACTGTCATAATAATCCTCACCGTCCACTTAATTATATCCCTTAGCTACCAACCTAGCTTTAAATCTATCCACACTTCCATCAGCGTGGTACTTTATCTTATAAACCCACTTTTTCCTGGTGGCAAAGTTGTCAATTCCCATGTTTGATTATGTTCTAATGCATCAAGTTCAGTCTGCATGGCCTAAATCCATTCAGGCTGATTCCTGGCTTCTTGGTAAGATGTTGGTTCTTTCAAATAGCTTATGGCACTTAAAAAGGAAAAGTGATGTGGTCTAAATAGTGGTGCATGACAATATGGATAAGTAGAAGACGTATAAGGAGAAGAGGTACCTTTTGGCAGCTGTAGAGAATCATTAACCACCAATTTTATACTCTGAAGATCATAGTCATTCGTCCAAGCTGGAGGATTGGAATGTCTGGTACTTTTTCTCAGTGGAATAATGGTCTGAGTATTTAAGTCTGATGATGTATTGTCAACAGTGGATGAAGGTACAATGACAGAAGGAGGAGATATAGAATCAACTGGTAGAAGGTTTGAGTTAATTTGGTCAGGATTTGCTGATATAGGCTGTACAGAAGTATTCAAGTATGGAAACTCCTTCTCATGAAATATGACATCTCTAGAAATAATAACTCTTTTGGTAGTAAGATCATAGAGCTTATAGGCCTTTTGACCTACTGGATAGCCTATGAACACTGTTTTGAGTGCTCTTGGATCAAATTTGTCTTTATGAGGTTGAACATTTGTTGCATAACATAAACAACCGAATACTCTAAGATTGGTCAAATCCGGAGGTTTTTGGTATAGGATTTCATAAGAACTGACATGATTCAAGATTGCAGAAGGCAATCTATTGATAATATATGTGGCTGTGAGAATATAATCTCCCCAAAAAATCTTTGGAAGACCTGACTGAAGCATAAGAGACCTTGCTACTTGCAAGAGATGTCTGTGTTTTCTTTCTACTACTACATTCTGTTGTGGAGTATAGATACAAGTCTTTTGGTGTAAAATGCCAACTTTATGGAAGAAAGATTGACAATCTTGGCTAAGGAATTCACTTCCATTATCAGTTCTAACCTGTTTTACAGAAACTGAGAACTGCGTTTGAACAAAAGTACAAAAAAGTTTGAAGAATGGACAAAGTTTGTGATTTATTTTGCATCAGAACGGTCCAGGTTGTTCTACTATAATCATCAACAATTGTCACAAAGTAATAAGCTCCATTAATGGTTTTCTGATGATAAGGTCCCCAGATGTCTATATGAATAAGATAAAAAATGCTACTACTTTGTATGGTACTAAAAAGAAAGTGCAATCTATGCTGTTTGGATAATGGACAAACGTCACAAGTAGAATCTGAATTATTGTGCCAGTCCACAGCTGATTGAGTTGAAAAACAAGAATGAAATGCTGAAAAGGCTTTAGGTTGTAACAACAAAGGATGGTTGGTATGGGTTGATGCAAACTGAGTAATGATGTCTTGTGTGAATGACTGATGATCAAGAACATAAAATCGATTGATAACTCTTCCCACTGCCAAAAGTTTTCTAGTATGTTGGTCCCGCAACACACAAAAGGTTGTAGAGGAAAAACAGTCTATGCTTGAAGCAGTGGCTAATTTGTTGACTGAAATGAGGTTACAGTTAAAGGATGAAATATGTAAAGTATAAGGAAGTGTAAAAACTGATGATAATGAAACATCTCATATATGATCAACTGATTTAAAACTCCCATCTGGTAAGCATACTGGTGTTAAACTAGTAAGTTTTCTATAATGTTGAAACAAGGAAAGATTGCTCATACCTGCAAAGTCATTGAAATGTGCAAAACTGATCTGTTCTAAACTTATAGATGCCATCTTTCCTTTCACCATCTTACTGACTTCTTGTTGTAATGTCTGTGAATTCATCATTATGTTTTGCAAATCTCCATGATTCTCTGTTGCCTCTGTATCCAAAGGTGTTTCAACCATATTTGCTGTAGACTTTCCATAATTCCTTGATGCATCTGTTGCTCTATTCCCTGGCCACCAATCAGGGTAACCATGAATCTTGAAACATGAGATCTCTGTATGACCATTCTGTTTGCAGTGATTACAATACAGCAATCTCTTAACTGTTTTATCCATTCTGAGTCCATTCCCTCTTCCAAAACTTCCAGAACTCCTTGTGTTACTTAGTTTCCCTGGGAAGCTGGTCTGATTAAAGCTACCAAAAGAGCCATTGTTGTTAAAACCACCTGGCTGTGAAATATTCTGTATACTTTCTGTGTTTTCTCCACCACTATAACCAACAGATTTGTGATTATACATCTGATATTGACCTCCCTTATGTGTAAGCATGGCACTACTTTCAGTCAGTTCTCCATAAGTCATATTAACACCCTGCTGTTTTTCCACATTGAACACCATATAATAGACTTTTTTCACTTCTGGTCAAGGTTCTAACACCAAAATGTGATTTCTGACTCCATTATAAGTATCATTCAAACCAGTGAGAAATTACATCAACTTAATTCTATTCTCTCTGGTACTAACTTGGCGATTAAAACAACAAGTGCATCCACCACATTCACATTCATCAGGAGGATCTATTAATGCCAGTTCATCCCACAAACGCTTCAATTTAGAGTAATAAGAAGCTAAAGAAACATTACCCAGTCTAACAGTGCAAATTTCTCGCCGGAGATGGTAGATCTGTGGTCCATTCCCGGTGCGGTACCCTTCCTTAAGTTCTTCCCATAACTCCTGTGCACTATCTACAAGATTATATTTCTCTATGATTCTTGGTGACAATGAATTTAAGATCCAAGACACCACCAAATCATTTACACGATTCCATTGCTCAAAGTCCAGTGACCTAGAGTTTGGTTTAGGCACCGATCCATTGATGAAACCAAGCTTGTTCTTAGTTCCTAAAGCTTGCCGGATGGTGTGACTCCGTGACACATAGTTGACGTCCATCAATTGAGCAGTTACTAGCATCATTGCCGGAGTATCTGAGGGTAACAGAGTAAACGGATGTATATATCCATCATAGTTAACAGCTTCAACTTCTTCTCGCTGAAATCCATTAGCATTTTCATCTGGATCACGATCCTCCCGTCGAGCTTCACGATTTCTCACCATCTTTTCCGACGAACTTCTTTCTCCGATCAATCACTTTAATCAGCTAACTCAATTAATGAAATAATGCAGCTGAATGATTCAGAACAAGATTAACCCTCTCTGATACCATCTAAAACAGAGAATTTGAGTTCATTTTGGTACTCAGAATCAAGAAAATCAATTTTAAGGTTTTAAACTTGAGTGGAAACTAATTTCTGTAATTATTATTCTAACTAAATCAGACATTAACCACCTGCATTTATACTAGGTTGTCAACCAACTCAGAGTAACAAAATTACAAATACAGTCCCTCAATTATTAGTCAACTACACAACTAACTGGTCAACTATCACATTTATTACAATTTCGTCCCTACAGAAAATTGATGATCAAGCCTTGCTATCTTGTTGAGCTGGTACTTCTACAATCCGGTCGTCAATTTAGTTCAAAATTATAACAAGTCTTCAAATTCATCTCGAATTCTGAACATCCCATTCAGTTAGTTCTTTGGACAAAAAATCCCTTCGAAGCTGATAGAAAAACAGCCCAAGTAGTAGAAAATTTTAAAAGTTACCACTATACGCATAAAATTACAGTAAAAGTACTTTATTAATTTTTTTTTTAGATCTTTTCTTTCTTTTGATCATTTATTAACTTTATTCTTGTTACCAATTCTAATACTATTGCCGGTATCCATAATATGAATCAAAGCAGATATTTTTTCCTATAGCACACTAGTTTTTTCTTCCCACATGATTCGATTATTGATTGTTGTCAATCTGACTCATGCTGAATCAATACCCAACGAAGTTATTGGAAATTAACCAAAAAATGTCAAAACTTCCAACAAATGGTAGCAGAAAGCGAAAGAGAAGTGGGATTGCAAAAGCGGATAAGAATATTAAATATTTTCATTCACTAATAACAGTTAAGGTAATGAGATCAATTACTGGAAAGAAATTGAAAATTAGTTTGTTCAATTATCAGGAGCTGTTGGGGCAATCTTCTACCAAGATGACAACAAATTCAGCAGTGTTCAAATTGGGACATGTATTAACTGTGGAACAACCGTTGAACTTTATAAGACCTGTGCAAGTAGGTGAAGTTAAGGAAGTACTATGGAGAACAAATGTCAACAAGAGTCCAGGACGTAATGGATATGGTGCATGGTACTTAGCGGTGGAGCCACATATAGCCCAATTGAGGCAACAGACTCAGCTCAAAATTTTTGAACTCCATAATATATTATTAAAATTAAAAAGATACCTATAAATTTAAAAACAAATAGAATCTTGCCCCAATAACATTTGCATATATAATTTTTGCCTCACTTAAGAGTCGGGGCTTAGCTTCGCCCCTGATGGTACTTAAATGCAGCTTGGAATGTGGTGGGCCAAGATGTAACATGGATAGTACAAAAAAATTTTAAATCTAACAATGTATTGAAACAGCTACATTTAACTCTTATAGTCCTAGTCATTTTTGCCCAATTGCATGTTATAATGTACTTTACTAGTGTATGAAAAAGAAAAAATCCTTTATAATAGATTGAAAACTGTAGTACTTTTGTGAAAGATCGTTTGATATTACATAACATTTTGATTACTCAAGAACTAGTTAGGTTATATAGAAGGAAGGGAGTCAGTGAAAGTATGATGATGAAAATTGATTTAGAAAAGGCGAATGATTCAGTTGAATGGGGTTTTGTAGAAAAAATGTTGTCAAGATTGCTTCCCGGAACAGTTTAGGGCATGGTTGTGACTTGCATAACAACTGCTTCTTTCTCATTATCTTTAAATGGCTCTATTGCTTGATTTTTTCAATGGAAGAGAGGATTAAGACAGAGAGATCCATCCTCTCCTTTACTTTTTGTTTAGTTATGGAGTACTTAAGGCAAAGTTTGAGAAAGGATGTTGATCATAAATTTAGATTTTATCCTACGTGCAAAGAATTAAAGTTGACTAACTTAATCCTTCTAAATTAACATAATTCTAAAATACTCCCTCCGGTCCTTAATATAAGACATTTTGATTTGTTCTAAGTTTAACCTAGTACATATTTTTAATTGGCATAAAACCTGAAAAATATTTTATAACAATCAAGAGAATACAACGAATGTGAAAATATATTTTTAAATTTTTTTCATCAATTAAAAATGCTTACTAAGTGAAACCTAAGAAAAATCAAAATGACTATATTTTTTTTAATATGCTAAGAAAGCCAATGGCTTAGAGTACAAAACAATTCATCGAGGAAGTGTTGAAGTAGGCCGTTCGATGGCCATTTTTGCTAAGGTAGTCTTCGGGAGATTTGCCAAAATATGTAATCTCGGTGGGTGTGATAGGCCTATTTTAGCTTCTCATATGGGTGTTTTCGACTATCCATTGAAAATCCAATAGGTTCCGGACCGTATACATAATATTGTTGGGAACCGGATTGTTACTAGATGCATTTATATAATTGACCGCTTGCAAAGAGTCAAGCTGCAGTTGGACATTTTTAAAGCCCAGTGTCCATGATAGGCGAAGCCCAGAGTTCAGCTTCTAGAATTGGGCAGTCCCTTATTTTTGCCAAAAAACCCATTATCCATCTTCCCTCATCATTTCGGATAAGTCCGCCCGCCGACGCCATCGTCGGCGTCGATGCTACCGCGCCGTCAACGTTCAGGCAAATCCAGCCAAAAGGGGGCGGTTTCCATAATTGAATTTCTCCTATGGAGGTATGCGGTGTAGGCAGCTTAGATTTCTTTAACGAAATTAATCTTGTAATTTCCGATGTTGCTGCCTTGATTGTGAGTGTTAGTTCTCTGAAGTTGGTGTATTGTTATTCTCCGATGTTGCCGACTTCAACAGTGCCAGATCTTGGAGCATGCTATTGCAAATACGTTGAAACATCGTTAGTTATCCTGCATTGACAAAGAAGTTAAGTTAGCTATTAGCCAGGTAGTCCAATCGTTCACAAACCAGAAGTCGAGTGGAATATCAGGTTGATCAGTCTCCAAGTTTGTTGAATTCTTGAGCAATCTTGAAACAGATGAAAGAGTGTCTCTGATTTTCCACAAAAATAGCAAGAATTAGAATCTGAGATGTGTCTTCTCATCCTTTCTGCATTTGTAAGGATTATTCCTCTTGCAAGTGACCAGAGGAATAGCCGGATTCGCTCCGGGCCTTCCTAGCTCCATATTTTGCTCCATTTGCTGTCCTTTGCTTCCCAATTTGCTCCTGTTACGATGTTGTATGCTGAAACGGTGGAGAATTTGCCAGTTTTGGTCCACCTCCAAATTGGTTTGTCCGGTCCTAGCTCGGCTTCTGGGACGGGCACCGCTTGAATCTTCAGTGTTATTTGCTCCTGCAGCCATGGGCGTATCATCTCCCATTTCCAGGTACCATTGGAGCCTTTGAACTCCTTTAATTTTTTTATGTAAGAGTTCTTCTAGGATTGGTTTGGTTGCGTGGTATAGGAGTGCTTGATCAGTGTCCAGCCATAAGTCCTTCCAGAAGGAAATTTTATCGCTATTTCCTACTGTCCATTTGGTGGCTTGATTTGCAAATTGCCATACCAAAGCTAGCTGTTCGCAGGTTTGAGACCGTAATTTTTCCAGTTCGGTTACTGACATACTTGGCCCTGAAAATGAATGTCCAAAGGGTGTCTTTGCCAGTTAGGAGTTCCCAGGCTAGCTTTAGCATGAAAGTAGCGTTAACATCCGTTAGCTTTCACAATCCTATACCCCCGTGTGGCTTAGGTTGACATACTTTTTCCCAGCTAACCATATTCATTCTTCTTCCCCCAGTTGAGTTCCCCCAAAGAAAAGTCTCTTCGTATTTTGTCGATCCCGTCACGGATGCCCTTTGGAATTGATTGTGATTGCATTAAGTAAATAGGGACAGCTGCCAGTACCGATTGGCATAGTGTTAGGCATCCTGCCATACTTATTTATTTTTGTTTTCAATGAAGTGGATCTTTTCATGACTTTGTAGATTATCGACTGGAAGGTGTCTTTCTTGATTCTGCCATGAATTATGGGTGCTCCCAAGTACTTTCCCAAGTTGTCAACGAGCTTAACTCCCAAATTGGAACTCAGAAAGGTGGCGGTTGATGCATCAATGTTCGGTGAATAGTATTCAGGGATTTGTTGGCATTGATGGCTTGCCCTGATGCCTTGCAGAAGTTTTCTAATGTGTTGTGGATTGTTTGTACCTGGTCTCCATCTGCTTCTGCAAAGAGAATGAGATCATCGACGAAAAATAGGTGTGAGAGCTTTACCTGGCTGTTTTCGAAGGTCAGTGGCTTCCAGCGATTTTCTTGGACTTCTTTGTTGATGCCGTGCGATAATCTCTCCATCCAAAGTATGAAGACGTAGGGAGAGAAAGGGTCTCTCTGACGGACACCTCTAGAGGGGCTGAAAGTTTCGCCTAGTTGACCCTTCCATAAAACTTGTGTGGATCCCGTCCTCAATGAACTGAGTATGATATTGCTGAGAACTTGTGGGATTTTGGCGTCTTGCAGCGTATCTTCTACAAAATTCTAGGTAATGTGATCAAAGGCTTTTGCTAGATCAATTTTAATTGCCATCCAACCCTTTTTACCTGTGGTGGTTCTCATAGTATGAATTGCTTCTTGGGTAGTCACTATATTTCCAATGATACTCCTATCCGATATGAAGCTGGACTGCGTTGATGCTATGAGGGTGGACATGACTTTTTAAGTCTGTTGGCCACCACTTTAGAGATGATCTTCACAGAGACATTGATGAGACTGATGGGTCTGAGATTCTGGAATCTCTCGGGTGGGTTGACTTTCGATATAAGGACTATCATAGTTTTGTTTATGTTAGGATTAATTTGACCTGTTGAAAAAGCGTTTCTTACCATTTGACATGTTTTCAGTTGCCACATTCCAATTCTTTTGGTAGAAGCCAGCTCTGAAGCCGTCTATACGGCAAGCTTTGGATTGATCCATCTCGAAGACAGCAGATCTTACCTCTTCATCCAAAAGTGGTCTGGACAGTAGACGTTCCATTCTTGGAGGTATGGTCGGGAAATTTCCATTAATGTGATATTTACTCTCCTGGGTTTGCTGTTTAAGCATATATGTTGCGGAAGAACTTGGTTGTCTCATGTCCTAATGTGTTTGAATTAGAGCGCCAGGCGCCACTTTGTAACTGCATTTCTATAATTTTTCCTCCCTGGTTCTTTGTCCTATGAATTGCGTGCAAAGCTTTCGTGTTGCGGTCCCCATCAAGTATCTGGATTGATCTTGAATTTGGGCTTTTACTTTTTCTTCTTGGGTGACCGTGTTTTCATATTCAAGTCTAAGCTCTTTTTCCAAAAATTCCAAATTGTGGGAGTGGCGTGGCTAGTGCCTTCTGAATGCCCTCTATCCTTTCTATCAATTTCCTCTTTCTTTTGTATATGTCTCCAAAGATATTAAATTTCCAATCATCTATATTTTGTAATAGGATGTTTTGAGCTTCTGGGAGGTCTTTTCCTTGTTGCCAAGTTTTGGATAGCTAGTTTTGCCACTCAGAATGATCTCCCATGCAAGTGAGATATCTGAAGAATTTAGTTTCATAGTTTGGAGAGTCATTCCTAGTAAATTGGACCATGATTGGAGAGTGGTCAGAGGACAGCCTTGGTAGATGTTGAACTATGGTATTCGCAAAGCATTTGCCGGACTTTGAATTTACTAGAGCTCTATCTAGGCGTACATGGCATGCTCTTCTTTTTCAGGTGAATCTTGTGCCCTGAAAGCCTAGAATAGTCATTTCGGAGTCTTGAGTCCATGCTATGAATCTTTTGCAACCTTTGGTTCTTCTTCCTCTGATCTTGTCTGCTTCATCAGTTATATCGTTGAAATCTCCAAGGGCTATCCATGGTTTAGTAATGGTACCTGCAATATGGTCAAGATTCTCCCACAGTATACGCCTTGTTAGCCTTTGGAGGCTACCGTACACTGCGGTGATGTAGGAAACAAAGTTATCCTGGAAAAAGGCCTTACAATGAATAAACTGCTAGTCATTTTCGATGACTATTAGTTTTATTGGATCGTGCCAGAGAAGCCATATTGCTCCTGCAAATCCTACAGACTCGATTCTATCAGAGTTTTGAAATCGTGTTGATTTTATTATATTTTCTGCTGATCCTCCGCTAATTTTTGGTTCCAACAGGATTAGTATATGTACATTGTAAATTTTGAGTAAATCTTTTAGGACTGAGATGGTTGTTTCATTCGCAATACCTTGCATATTCCAAGACATAATTCAGTGACTCATATATAAATTATGTGGAATTGAGAGGGGCTTACCTGCCAAAATCAGCTTTAGCATCCGAAAGCAGCTCATCCTCATTCATAGGGTTGAAAGCGTCTAATGTTGTACTATCAAGTGTAATTTCGTGCATGAACTCTTGCTCATCACTGCACAATATTTCCTCATCTGTGTTTGATGTAGACTTGTTTGTTTTCGGTGTCTGGATTTTTATTTTGGGTTTTAGATGAAAACCTTGGGTTGGATCGGATGGTTTAAGGGAGGTTGGTGGGTCTTTGATTGGTTATGTTTGGGCTGGATTTGGGCTTTATTCCTTTGATGCTTTGAGGGTTGGTGGGTTTGAATGTGGGAGGGTAATAGCTGTGTGCTTTGATGCACTTTGTTCCTCTGAGGTGATTGGGGTGGTTTCCTATGATTTGTTTGCTGGTGTGGGTTGGCATGTGGGTGAATTTTGAGTATCTGGACTGGGGTCATTTTGTGGAGGCTGGCATGTTGGGCTTGGGGTGGACTTGGATGATTTTTTAATCTAGGCTCTATCTCTGCCCATAGTTTCGGGTTTTTCTTTTGTTTTGACCATTGAAGGTGGACTGACCATTTGGAGTTGGGTTGGGCTTTTTGGTGTTTGATGTTTTTGGATTACCTTGGGAGGCTGACCAGCTGTGAAGACAGGAGTGTTGTTCTAATCGAAAGAAGTCTTCAATGGTGGCCTGTCTGCGGGGAACGATTTGGTACCCGATACAGAGGCTTCGTTGTTGGATTCCAGGTTCATGTCCGTAAGAGCTGCAAAGGGATTATGCAGAATACCTGAGGACGTGCTGGGTGGTACAACTCTGTTTCGGTGTACCCATGGGTTTGTCTGAGAGCGTCTGCTACGTCTGGGCGCGTGGCACAACTCATCACAGTGGAGAGCCATTGTTGAGTTGTTGAATTCTGTGCAGACTGTGTTCCTGGGGACTTGACCGTTGGACCTTCCATCTGTGCCTTTGGCTGGTTGTTGTTTTCCAGTGGTCCCGGCTGTTCTGATGCTAATGTGACATTGTGCTCCGGCGGTGTGTTCATCGGAAAGTCCTTGCAGTTGCTCCTAAGGTGGTAATATTTTCCACAGAAGTAGCATATCAGCTGGAGGTCCTCATATCTAATACTATACTCTCTTCCATCAATTTGGGTTTTTCCGGTAAGAGGTCTAGTAAGATCCAATTCAATTGCTATTCTAGCATACTATCCTCTTTCAACCGTAATTGTATTCTTATCGGCTCTTATGAATTTTCCCAACGGCTTGGCTATACTTTGAAGGAGACCGATATGGAAATATTTGACGGGGAGCCCGGGGATCCTGATCCAGGTGGGTACAACGGTGATATTCTCATCCTCGGTGTTAAAATCATCATGCCATGGAAGAACGATGATGTAGAGTTCATCTAGAGACCATGGTCCGTTAGCGGAGCTGTGTAGTAGTCTTCTTCATTTGTAAGGCGTAGGAAGTGATATCCATCTATGGTATCAACGGCTTTGATGTCTCCCTTGATTTTCCAAAGGCACTTGAGTCTTCTATGAAGCCTATCCCTCCAAATTTCAATTCCCAGTGGTTTCACTACCACAGTGTAAATCATGGCAGTCTTCATTTAGACTTGTACTCTATCGGAGAAACGAGTTGAGGGGACCCTATCTTCCATGCCATAAGTCACATCATCATCTTCCATGGTGACGGTATTCATATGGAAACTATTTGTGAATTAATTCACTTTATTATGGAATAATCTATCTCTGAAAGATGGCATGCCCTCAGTTGGGGTTGGTTCTTCTTGCTGGTGCTGGTTGATTAGGGGGTAGACAAGGGTTTGGGGGTCTCGAATTTTGACTTTGGTTGTGGCTGGGTTGTCCTTGTCGTGTTTGGCAAGGATATTTCTACCATCTCCGAGTCCATTTGAACTGGAGAAGGGGAGGGGGGGAGGAGGGAGAGAGTACTATTTGCTGGTTGAAAAGTTAGAAAGAATAAACCTTAGAGAGAGAAGTTTTGAAATTAAATATAAATGACTTATATTAAAGACACAAGGGAGTACGCTTTAAGGGCTTGACATAATAATATTCAACGGGCTTTTCTCAATTCTTTTATGGGATTTCATCCTATAAAGATTACTTAAACGTAAAAAGTCCATAACATGTGTAATGCTCCGGCCAATTCAAGATCAGAACAAGGAAGAAATCGACGAAATCGGGAACGGTAAGTTGGAGAGCTAGGGGTTTTGAGAACCACCCCGAAGGGGAAACAACTATTTTCAATTCAATTCAACATTTCGATAATTCTGTTTACACCCCAGGGAGACTATATATAGCCTTCCAAGTTTACGAAACTACCTATAAGCCCCTGTACTATTGAATTGAGACGATGAAGACCTCAATTCATGACAACATGTTTCAAAAGGAAAAGCCCATAGACAATTATCTTCTAGAAGTCATATTGGCCTTGAGTAAACGGTTCGTCTTTCCACCCAAAACTTCTTAACAGAGGTTTCTGGAACAAATATCAATAATCAAGTCAGTAATCAAAAGAATCTGCAGAGATTTCCCATCATTTTGCCAAAAGAAGACTTTTGCAGTGCTGAAACTCAAGAATGGTGGTGATTGAACCGGTTGTTTCACCGAACGTGGAGGAGGAGAAGGTGGAGAAAAGAATCCCCGAAGTGAAAAACCCGGCGAAAGATGAATCCACGGCGTCATCATCATCAGCGGCTGCAGATTGTGCTGCAGGATACGCTTCCGATGGGTTCGAAACAGCCAGCGAAGCTGACCTCACCGAAGAGGATACTGTAGGAGAAGAATCGGAGCGAGTGATTGAGAACACAACCGAAGCTGAAACACGAACTGAGGACCAAGGGGAGACGCGGGAAGAGGGACCAGTGGAATTGAATCAAGAGGAAATCAACGAGGTAATTCTTTTTATTTTTCCCTTAACCTTAGATATTTATATTTGTTTAATTGATTTGTTGCTTCTTGAAATTTGGTGTTGTTTGTTCACTATTGATACAAATTAGTCTATTCAATGACTTAAGAGAAGATTTTTGTATCCGTATTTGATCATTGTGTAAGCTGCAATTAGTATTCAACTGCTGAGACTTTGTAGTGTACTAGGTAAAACATCAAAGGTAGACAGTATTCCCTTTTCATAGACATAGATGGAAGTGATAGTTTCCTCTCAACCTCTAGTGAGATGTTTCCTATAATGTGAAATGGTGTGCATTGGAGCAGACTATGTTACCCAGACTCGGTACGGGTGTCGTATCGGGTGTGGTGAGTGGCGAACTAGTCAACATTTTAGAAATATTAGACAGTTTACACCAAAATGCCACACCAGACACTCATACCCATACTAGTGCCGTGTCGTATTGGCACGGTTATTCTCCCCAAATTGAAGAGCCCGGGTAACCCACCCCCTGGGTTCTTATTAGAAATCATGAATTGGAACCTTGACATTTTGGAATAACATGGCAATAGTTAGAGATAAGAATAAGATAAGATGCGAATAAATTCGTATTAAAATTACTTCATTTGACAGAGCTTAAGAAGTCAACACTTGGAACCTTGACATTTTGAATAGCATGACAGCAGTTACGAGATAAAGAATTCTAATAAGATGCGAAGAAGTTCTTATTAAGATTACTTCATTTGACAGAGCTCATTATTCTATACCAAGAGGAACCATTTGTAAGCAGCATACTGGTTTGTATTTTCTAACCGTATTTTTTCTGTATGGCAAGATAAAGAAATGGGAAAACTTTGTGTTATTTTAAGAGTTGGGAAAAATTCACCAATTCTGCCATAGTGCATTAATGTGGTGTGTTGTTGCTTTAGTTACAATCTTTTGTGCTGATAATAAACTGACATTTTCTGATAGTTTTTACTTGGTAAATTATAGGTAATGGGAAAAATAGAGTTTAGTGCTTAATGACTTTAGGTTCTACTACTAAAATGGCCATAACAGAAAACAATTCATCTCTTATATGTATCCAGTGAAGGAAGCTTTACTCTGAGATGACTGTGCTGTCCCTAATCCTAAATGAACTCACTCAATGGGCTGTTATACTTGTGTTTTTCATTAGCATGAAGTTTATTTTTATAACGCCCGGCCCTTTTGGTGACGTTTTTACTTTCTGGATTGTTTATGTGCTTTACACACCTTTTTGGTTTTGATCAGAAAGCATTAACAGATGCAAACAATGCTAAAGCTGAAGGTAACAATTTGTTCAAAGATGGGCTCTACGAAGAAGCTTTATTGAAGTATGACATTGCCTTACAAGGTGTGGAAAATATACCCTCCTCTTCTGAACTGTGTTCGGTGTGCCATGCTAATCGTGCTGCATGCTATTCCAAAATGGTAAGCTTATAAAGTGTTGTAATATAGACTATCCTTTCCTCTAAATTGCACTTTAAGTGGTTAAGCATCTTATAGTTTAGTGTAGTATTCGTCTCCTCAAGAATATTAGGAACTTTTTAGTTGTTTGGATCTTTTAGTTTTAGTAATGCCTCATTATCTTTTCGGAAATTATAGTTGTTGGAGATTGAGTTAAGTGAAGGCTGTTTACTTGTGATTCAAACAATAAAATCTAAAGTCTTCTTCATAGATGACTAGAACCTCATAATTCCCTTGCAAAAATATTCCATTTCCCTGGTTGTATATCTTTGTTTGTTGTTGGCATTTTCTGCATCCTGGAATTCCCTAAAATTGTTTTTTGATGGAACATCTGATGTTGGTTCTTACAGGGAAAATTTGAGGATGCTGTCAAGGAGTGCACAAAAGCTTTGGAACTGAACCCCAAATACATGAAGGTGCTTCTTAGAAGAGCAGAGGCTCAAGAAAAACTAGAACACTTTGATGAGGCTATTTCTGGTATGTAGCTCCGGAAATTGGTTCATACTATGATTGAATTCTGCTGCATTTTTTTCTTATGATCTTGTTTTCTCTGGGCATCATTCTCAATATTGTGAGAATGGGGCATCTTCAGTATGATCTGTCTTTCCCTGCTGATTTATTACTAATTGTGCTAATAAACCAATCTGTAATGTCGCTATTGATTCTTCAGTATTCTTGTTTCCTGTGCTGAGGTGTTTTGATTTTCACAGATATGACAAAAGTCTTAGAGATTGACCCAGGAAATGACCAGGCTAGAAGAACTATCGTCCATTTGAAGCCATTGGCAGAAGAAAAACGTGAAAAGATGAAGGAAGAGATGATTGGTGAGCACCTCTCGATCTTATTTGGTTTCTTGCAACATAAATTGACTTCTTTTACTGTCTTGCATTTATATGGGGAATGGGATGTGTCGCTGTTCCCTCCTTTTTCTGTCTCAAACTCTCATTAGCTGGAGTAAAATAGTGCGTCAGAGAGTGTCATGTAACAATATTTCTATTTTTCTGGAAACATGCTTATAGAGTTACATCAGGCTATGTGCTCAGAGCAAGGCCTAGGATAAAGAGAAAAATAATACAATAACCCTGAACACACCAAGAAAATCTTTATTTGTGGCAGTTATCCATGTGCTCAGGACTGATTAAACCTTTTGTAGTTAAATTTCTGTCTTCAGTTCTGGGTTACCTGATCTCTAGATCTGAGATTGTAGAAAATTCTATTACCTCAGATACTATGATCCGATTCCGGCTCAGGGTACACTGCGATCCTCGTTCATTGTCTGCCTTTGATGTTATTTTATGTTTATAATTTACTTACCCAAATACACAGGAATCACATCTTTAGAAAAGCGAGAAAAATCAGCCTTGATAAGATGAGATAGGTTGGTTTTAGACTTGTTGTGAAGTTGAATACTGTTTGGGAAACATTGGTGGCACAGATGAGCAGTTTTTACTGTCTGTTTTCCACCCATTTTATTTGCTAGTTGGAGATATTAACAGCAGCACGGATCAAAACTAACTTACAAATTAATTTTATTATACAGGCATATTTTGGTCTTCTGTCTTTCTGTTGTATTCTGTGGGTCGCCAAATCAATAAACCTTTTTATATTCTTAATGAACCTTTTTACATTTGTATTTACCTTTTTAATGCAAACCAAACACAACCTTGAGGATCTGAATATCTCATGTCAGCGTCCTGTTACAGATGGTGGACATATACGCTGCATATGTTCCTACTTTTGATTCTTTTTTCTTTGTTTTTTTCATTGCATGTGGAGATTTTAACACAACCAGATACTATACTTGTTATTTTCACTAACCCCTATTCAGTATGCAACATGAAAACTAGTTTATTTTCATCTTAATTTTCTGAATTTGTGTGTTTCTTTATAGAGATGCTCTTTTTTTACTCCTTCCGTCCCATAAAAATAGTCAACTTCGTTGTACTGTTTTAATTATTTTTTTGGGGCAGAGGGAGTATCTTATTGCTGTTTCATTATTCTTGTCTTTCGTTATCGTTTGATGAACTTAGGTCCGTTGTCCTCTTCTGATTCTACTAGCTCTTTGTAGATTTCTCCATTACTGTTTTCTCTCTCTACTGATTGAGCATAAATGCTTGCAATGATTCATAGTTTTCCACTTGTGTTTTGATAACTTGAACGACGTAAGTTTCTTCCTTGAACAGGTAAGCTAAAGGAAATGGGGAATTCACTTTTGGGTCGATTTGGAATGAGCGTAGACAATTTCAAAGCTGTGAAAGATCCAAATACTGGTTCTTATTCCATCTCATTCCAGCGCTAAATTAAGTTTTGTCAAGTTTTTATTACGTTCATTCTTTAGTATGTAACTTATACGCAGTGATAGAGTTGGATAATACCTTGGGATGGTGGGCTCATTTTGATCACTACATATTCGTGTTATTTGTAATGGTGGGCATCAGCAAAAACTTGTTATGGGTTGTACATTAATATATGTCGGATTATTCATTGCGCGTTTTGATTGTGTTGGTTTTGATTGCTTGTGTACATTAGTGCCACAAAGTACAAAGGCATGAACATTTGGCCTTTTTTTGCAAACCAGAACAAATACCTTTCATTCACAATGTAGCTTAAGTTTCTAAACAGAAATTCCTTTCTAAGCTCTGACATGTACGCAGGCTCTTTAATTAGTTAATCTAGTTTCTCTCTCAATGGCCTCTTTGATGCTTGGGAACCGATTCGCCCAAAGAGAGTAACTGGTAGAAATTATTTGATAAAAATCAGCTTCTCCTTTCGTATCATCAGGCACCAAACCCTTGGCATGAACGGCTAAGCTTTTAATCATGAGCTGCGATAAATGATTCAAATCCTCTTTAGTAAAGTTCAGATGACACAGTAGAGCCTCTTCAGATGTTGACTCATGTTGACACCATCATGAGGATACCCGGGTTGTTTGTGTTCTGTGACCTGACCAGCGCGGCAAGGCTCCCAGAAGTTTGAAAACAGAAGCATACACCAACGCAGATCTCAAATGTACCCGGTTCAGTAGGAAGTTCAAAACCGCGCGACATGTCATGAACATGGCAGACTCATCTTCACCCCTATTACCGCTTGGGAGGATGAAACTAACAAGGTAGTCGATCACAGCTTCCAATGCTCCAGATGTCACAAAAAGTTCACATCCATCGGCCCTCAAAGTCATTTGACATAGCATTGGAAGCAGAAAGCAGGTTGAGTAGTAAAAAGGTCTAACTTCACTTCCCCTTGAACGGAAAGCATAAAACTTAAGAAGTTCCACCACCTTTTCTCTGCATATATCAGGTGTTTCTGCAAGATATCGACCAATTACTCGAACCGAGGCAAAGAGATCATCTCCTTTGTTCTGGCCATGTTCCTTGGCATCTTGTAGATACTCAAGAACAACGCTTACCGTCTCATTCAGTCCAGACATGATTTTCATCAAGATGCTGTCACTTAATATCGCTGCATCTGGAAAATGTGAGTCTTCTTCATGATCTTCACCTTCAAATTTTGAAACGAGTTCTATTACTGCCTCGACTAAAGAAAACATGATACTGAGGTTTCTACACTTCACTGCCATGGTTTCAATAAGTGATGATGATGATAATGCTGTAGTAGTTTTAGAGGCTTCATTTCTCAAGTACGCTAAAACATTGAGGACAGCTATTTCCACCCTGGAAGTCTCAAAGACAAGTTGGATACACCTGTTAGCAGGGATCGGATCGCTGGTGATCACATCTGGTAGCTCTACGGACCAATTAACCATTCTTCGCCAACAATCGAAATGGTGGATTACGCTAAGAAGAGAGCTTGAAGTTTGTCTGCAGGCCGGACTCGGCTATTCAAGATTGCGACGACACCAGCTCGCATGTTATTCGACCAGACAGTACCAGCAGAATCCTCCTCCACGGACCAAAGAGCACTGCGTACAGGCGCTGAATACAGCGAGGATAAAATGACAGATAAAAGGCGAAGTGCTTTAAATTTGACATCAGTATGTAACAAGCCGAATCTCCGGGTTGCTTCAACGACAAACATGACCAGCTCTGATGGATGTTTGATGTAAATTTCCTCAGCAGGCAACTTAGTTATCATAAGCTGAACAAGTTCCATTGCGCAATTTATGACTACATTTGAACCATCTGAAGGCAGAGTGGGCATCTGAGAAGCTAGAAATTGGATCCCTTCAGAATCATACAGTACCCTGACACCATCTTCTTGAGCACTTGCAACCAAATACAAGAACTCATAGCAATCTTCAATTGAAGTAGAAGGGATTGAATCTGAATCAGGAGCGGAATGGCAGGAAGCATTTGTTGAGAAGCTGCAATTTGGGGAATTCTGCAAAAAGCAGCCAGTAAGGTAACCGATAGATCCAAGTAAGCATCGAGAGTTTCCCCTCCCTCTTTACCGAAACCGGTGCGCAGGAGACGGAGAAGAAATTGAACGCCTACGGCGTCGTATACTTGCAGGATGCCGCCGGAATTGTTGCAAACTTTGGATGTTGCCGCCGATGATGCGGCTTCGCCGGAAGAAGTTTCTACGGGCATTGCCGGAACTATATTGGATGGTCGCCGGAGCTTTGGAAACAATGAAATAGGCGTAGTACAACCCTTTTCATAGTTCATAATAGGAACCCAAACTCCAAATCCGAGTCTCCTTTCAGGATTCTAGAGTAGTCTGTTAGATTTGGATTTCGAGTGAAGTTACCAATATGAATCAGTTACAAAATCACTGAAAAATGTATTATACAATCATAACGATTATTTACTTGCTGCTAATTTCATAGGGTCATTCATCCCTATCAATGTCCCAATCTCCAGAAATTCCAATCACAAATTGGAAAAACCTCCAAGTGAGATTCTTGCCAACTGCGACTCTCCGACAGATTTCTACTGGATGGTCCTTTCCTTTTACCCTACAACTAATCAATATAGCTATCATGTATACACACTTATACAGACTAGAGAAGATCATGTATGAGTTGATACGAGCTGATGAGACCAAAAATCATAAGTAATCCATGGGAAGTTCCCAATCAACACCACCCTCTTTTTCTACCTTCTCTCTGCCTACAAACTTCTTCCTTCTTTGCCTAATGTAATCGTGATCGGGTAAGTCAGAATTATCATCATCCTCTGAATAGCATTCCTCAGGTTCATCATCATCACCTTTTGAGTACCTGTATTTGTCTCCTCCCATATTCTTCTTCCGGGATGGGGCAGTGGAACCACCCCAAAATCCCTGCCAAAGAAACCATCACCAGGACACCAGTTTTGATCAGTTCAAAATTTGTGTGATCTCCATTTACAAGTACACAACTCACAATGTACTGACACATAACAGTAAACCAGCATGAAAGATCTAGCGAGGAATCCTCTATGCTGATGCATGGTAACGATGCTACTCCAGACAGCATTAACATCAGCAGAAATATTGACAAGGACGAGTGACTTGTTGAACGAAACCTATTTAACCAAAGATAAACTTGGATGATTAGCAGCATCACACTCATCAGACACACATTTTACCTTTGTAAGCCTCTGTATCCGAGATGCTGCAGCTTCATGAACCATGACCGTATCAGTTGAAACTCCCACCACATCTTCAACAAATAGGCGATACGTGCTTACCTGAACGGAGGGAAAGATAAATTGGGTTCTCAAACATATCTTACTGTCATATGGAACTTCCTTACTGGTTCAGAACTAGTAATAAAATGCATAATGTGAAGCAATAACTAGTACAATGTAAGCAAAGAAACCGTGTTCCAAAGTTAGACCTACCAAACTTGATGGGATGACGGATATCCCAAATGAGTCAAGCTCAAGTGATTCTATGGCCCCAGAATTGATGTCGAAAGTGTATCCACGTACCTGTTGAATGAAAGATAAATATCTAAACATCCCTGAAATACTAATCAAAAGCTTTCCATTGCATAAAAATTAGTAAACAAATGAGACGAAATTCTCACTCACTTTTCCAATAATTCTGCGACCAGGAGTTACAACTGTGTAACCTACCTAGCACCAACAAGGAGCAATGGTTTAATGTTACCATATTGCAATAATGATAGCATAATCAAATAGCAGCTTCCCAGGTTCCCCCATCCCATGATAAAAAGAAAAAAGATGCTTCATCAATGTCAAGAGAAAAAAGTAATGCGACCCATTCATGTTTTGTGTATATAATTGACATCTCGAGAACAATCATTAGCGCTGATGACTAGAGTTGAATAAATTAGTCATATCTTGTGAATAGTTATGATAAACACTTCTCAATGTCCTTCCACCAGCCCATCAGACCAATGCAAACATATTGCTGAGAAGCAGTCTCGAAAAAAACATACCAGTGTCTCCAGCCCAAGTAATTTGAAGTCATTTTCCATCATGCTCTCGTCTTCAATGAGTAAAACATCACCCACCTACATTGAATATCACATTTCAATCACATGAGAGAAAAGCATCCAGAGACTCGTAAAGATAGCCATTGTCAGATTAGGCCATATACAGTAAATTAGAGTTGAGGGGTTTAAGCGTCAAAATGAAACAGAATCAACACACAGATGATCCGCTATTTTCCAGTCTTCAAGATTTAAATAAACATAATCAACAGCCACATTTGTTTACTTAATACTGAAATCCGACATGATGAAACAGAATAGACACACAACCCTTGAAGAATCTAATCCGAGAAAAACCTTCACATTGCAATAGTTACAGAAGAATATAGTGTAAAAAAGCACGCAGTTTTATCACCAACAAATAACTGTTTTTTTTATTTTTTATTTTGGAGTGCTACTCTGCGGTCCTAAAGAGTAAAGATCAATGGAAAAACCTTAGCAACATCCTCCAGAAACAATCTCTCTATTTCACCAGAAAGCAAGTTTGGCCTCACTTCCACAATCAACACTGTCCACTGCAAACCAAAATAATTAGATTATATATCACCCAATTTAAGAACAATCATGGCAAAGTTTGTCATTGCTGAAGAAAGAAGAGTTCCTCACAGATGCGGGGTCCACCCAAAGCTGGGAAACAAAACCTAAGGTTGCAGCTGACTGAATGCTGATGACTTGCTTGGCAATCATGGTGGACCTCTTCATCATTTGGTTCCTCCGCCTGATAGGCATAATATTTCCATCTGGGCTATCCATCTCCAGCCCCAAAATCTCATCTTTATTCTCTTCTCCACCTTCTTCTTCGAAATATGATGTTGAGGGCCCATCAATTATATTTTCTTGGGGTTCTTCTTTCTGTATCTGGGATTCCAATGGAAAGGTTTGGACTTGTTGGTCCATCTTCAACCTTATCTGGGGTTGATTGTAGGGCTCAGATTTGGAAGCCCTTGCTTGATGCTGTGAAAAAGTAGAGCAGAAGCGTTTGGGTTTGAATGGGGAGCTGAAATATAGAATTCCAACTCCATCGCCAGGTCCAGCTGACTGCAAACTCAGGTAATAATTATGAAACATGACATTGGAGTTCATATCCTCGTTCTGATAAGTAAGAACATGGTTAACTGGATTGTGGATGTCGAACTGATTAGATTAATAGATTATATCAAGTTTGGTTATTCTTATTTTTGGGTGTTTTTTTTTCCCTTTTCTTTTCTTTCCTTTCCTTTTAGTTTTAGGCTACAAAATGTGGGGAATTGTTGCCTTTAGACCCTTTACAGTAAAAAAAAAAAAAAGGGTCTTGGTAAATAATGTCAAAAGGACTTGAAACAAAACAATTGAGAATTGACAGTCTGAATAGTGAATACTAGGTAGAAAGACTTGAAACAAATGTCAAAATGGCAGAGCAGCATTGTTGTTCTCTCAGTCTCCACACATTGCAACAATACGTTTGCAGTACAGATAGTATTTATAGAAAGATTAAAACAGTTCAAAAAGGAAGAAAAGGAAAAACAGAAGAACAAGTAACGGATAAAATCACATGTGGTGAGGGGAAGAAGTTCCTCTTCTTCTTCTCAGCTGTTTGATTAGTTATCAGTTGATTGATTCTTTCTTTTTTGATCCTTCCATTCTCCTAGGATTTGTTTCAAATTTCTTGAGAGGGAAGGCCTGTTCTTCTCATGGCTGCTCAGCTCTTTCAGATAAGCAATGCAACAGCAGCAAATAGAAATCATCCCGTTTTCTTCTCTAATCCATTAATCTCAACAGCAACAACTTCTTCAAGAACAACAACCTCATACCCAAATCATCTGTTTAACAAAAGATTTTCTTATCCTTCTTATTCTTCTTTCAAGTGCAGAGCAGCAGCCTCACCCATTGAGGATGCCATTGTTTCATTGTCCAGTGAATCTCAATCTTTCTTGTCCAACAATCTCCCTGATTATGATCAATTTTTCCAGAGCTTGGCTTTTCAACAGCTGCCTGAATCCCAGAGATGGGCTTTGCTGCTTTCTGCTGGTCTTGCATGGCTCTACTTAACTGCTAGGCCAGGTGTTTTAATTGGTGCTATAGATGCATACCTCCTTGCCCCACTCCAAGTTGGTCTGGATACATTAACTGGGAGAAGAAGCTTGAAAAGGACTGATTTTTTAATTGGAGAAAGGATTGGAGAAGGTTCATTTGGGGTTGTTTATTCTGGTGTCATTGTTCCCAAGGGTGCCCAAGTAGAACTAAAAAATCCCACTGTAAGTAGTGCTAGAAGAAAAGCTCTCCAGCCAGATGATTCAATGTTCAAAGAAAAGGTCATTCTTAAAAAGGTATATGCATATATGTTTGTAAAGATTCTCCATTTAGTCTGATTTCTGAGGTTTAATATTTTGGCTTATCAGTGAATGAATTTGTTAACTAGCTCATGACAGGTAAAGCTTGGAGTTAAAGGGGCTGTTGAATGTGGTGAGTTTGAGGAGTGGTTTAATTACAGGCTGTCGAGGGCGGCTCCCGAGACGTGCGCTGAATTTCTTGGAAGCTTTGTTGCTGATAAGACCAATACCCAATTCATAAAGGGTGAGAAATGGCTTGTCTGGAAATTTGAGGTAATGAAGCTTTTCTGCGCTAGTCACATCTGATTATCAATATTGGAACTTACCAGCTTATTTATGCCACAGTAAAGTGGTAACATATTTATATTCTGAGTTTTGAGTTTCTGTGGATTAATCGCCCTTTGAACAGCTTCTTTTTGCCTTCTTGCGAATGTCATCTGAACTGCTAGCATCATTAGTCCACTAGTTGTACATTTTACCAGTATTTCTACTAGTAGTTGTTGCTGTTGTTGTTTGTTTCTTTTTTTTTTTTTTTTGGGGGTGGGGTTAGTCAGATAGTGTGCAGTTTAACGCCATAAGATTAGCCCTATTTTGTATCTCTATTTTATTAGGTATTCAAATGAACTTAGCCTCATTGCATGGACTAAACAAATGTGAAAGATAGGATGATTGATAAACCTCAGTACCATACACTAATACGGTGGTGATTATCAAAAATGTTGTATGACAGGGAGACCTTGACCTTGCGGATTACATGAAAGCTCGCAGCTTCCCCTTGAACCTGGAATCCATCATGTTTGGTCGTGCCCTGCAAGCTGAGTCCATTGAACGTAATGCGTTAATCATAAAGCAGATAATGCGTCAAATCGTTACTTCCCTCAAGAAAATTCATGATACAGGCATAGTTCACAGGGATGTGAAACCGTCCAACTTAGTAGTTACAAAAAAGGGGAGAATCAAGCTTATAGATTTTGGAGCAGCTACTGATCTTCGAATTGGCAAAAACTATGTACCTGATCGCGGACTGCTTGATCCCGATTATTGCCCTCCTGAGCTATATGTAATGCCTGAGGAAACTCCAAATCCACCACCTGAGCCGGTGGCTGCTTTGCTTTCTCCAATCCTATGGCAGGTCTCTGACTTATCCTTTTTATACACATATGTCATATCACTCGTTATGGCATCTTCTCGGTGCAAATTTGTATATTACATTAGCCCTAGCCTGATTCTGTGTATTTCAGTTGTTTTAACAGAATTTACTGCATGTCCATTAATGTGCTTTGTAAATAAATATGAGTATGCAAATGCATTCTATGATCTTGAAGAAAAGGCCTAACAATTTATTTACTCGCTGGCCAGCTAAACAGTCCTGATCTTTTCGACATGTATTCTGCTGGAATCGTGCTCATGCAAATGGCAGTTCCAACCTTGAGGTCTCCGGCGGGTTTGAAAAATTTCAATACAGAGCTGAAAACATACGGTTATAACTTGAAAAAATGGCGTGAGAGAACTAGGACACGACCTGACCTTAGCATTCTGGATCTGGATTCCGGCAGAGGATGGGATTTGGCCACAAAACTTATTTCGGAGAGAGGATTCATGCGAAGGGGGCGTTTATCTGCTGCAGCAGCCCTGAGGCATCCTTATTTCTTGTTAGGTGGAGATCAAGCGGCTGCAGTTCTATCAAAATTTGCATACAAGTAGGAAAGTTCTATAATATAAGTAGGAAAACTCTCTCCCTTCCCAGCCTTTATTTCACTGTGTCACCATCAGCTCTTATTTTGCACAAAAATGTTAAATATTCTTTTCCTGTCTAGGGTTCTTGTGTGAGCCAAATTTTCTTGATCTTCCTCGCCTGTCCGATCGAGAAGGGATGTGAGAACTAGTTTTATAAAAGTTTGTCGCTCGCGGTGATTTGACAGGAGCTGTTCTCTGTCAGCAGAAGAGACTGACGGGCAGAAGAAAATATCTTTCTATACAGAAGGAAACAATATTAGAATTAAGCCTATGCTATTCCAGTGAGTTGATTCCCGCGGCTCTTCTGCAGCAATCCGGATGTCGCAGGGCAGCCGACAAGATTGAATCGTGATCACTCTTTTGTTTTAATACTCTCATTCAAAAAGTGTAAACTAGATAGATCAAATTTGGCCTTCACAAATCACAGTTATCCTCTCTGTTCTTGAAGTTTACAGCCCAGCTCTTTACTTACCATACTTGTATACCATAACCAACCATTATGATTATATAAACACATACTGGAAAATTCATTTCTTTTGCTGAATTTGCATCAATCTGAGTAAGCTAGCTAGCAGTCATATCTGAAGGTCTAAATACTGAATGAGCGGTTAATATAACATATGGATACGGAAGGTAAGATTACGATAAGTGCATTTTCAAGTACAAATTTTTGGCATATGGATGCTTCTTTCCTCCAGGGCTTTAGCAGTATGCATGGCGGTATTAACAGGTACACAAAATGCAATAATACTGCTAACACTTTATTATGAAGACAACATTCAATATATGCCAAGTGCTGCTACAGCAGAGATTAACAGATTCTTATTAAGTTTGGTCTTTAATGTCAAGGAATTAAACATTGGCACGCTTCAGGATGAACCACAATAACAATGCCCTAAAGTTCATCATGGTGGATGCAACTCTCAAAGGCATGCTTCTTGTGGCAACCCCAGCGGCATTTCCAAGAACACAGGGAATTGAAGGCATCGAGCCTTTTAGACTGAAGATTTATGATATTGGCTGTCGAAGGCGACTTGGAAAGCACAATAGCGAGTCCATCGTCCATGTACTCTGTCCCTTCAGGAAACAGCTGCCAAAACAGGCTTCCGCTTCCACCACCGCCTTTCTTTGTGGAGTTCAAGAGCTTTTGGTACACGGTGCTCATGAGGGTATCGCGGTATGAGGAATTGTAGCCTGGATCTTTGGATGATACGCCAAACTCAGAAAACAGGACAGGCATCCCGAGGTAGTTTTCAGCATCATCAATGTGGATTTGCATCCATGACTTAGTAAACTCGAGATGTGCAACAGAGATATTGGACGAAATCCTTCAGAAAAAAGTAGAGTTTTGATACTTGTCAGGAACTTCCATATTTTCATGTGTCTGGCTGTTTGTGTGTGCATGCGTGTTTGATTTCACATTTGGGAGTACACTTACCAGCCATCAGGATAGATGTGTACAGAAGCAAAATCAACCCCAAGAATTTGATGGTTTCTAATGAAATCTGTGCCAACTTGTTGTGAGTAAGTGTTCGGGTTGTATTGAAACCTATTAGGCGTGGAGGGGCCGTAAAAACCTTCCACGCCGATATTCAGTAGATGTTTTGGATCAATGCTCTTAACATAGACAGCCATTTCCTCAAACCAAGCCTAAAACACAAAGATGGTCACATGAAAAAAAAAAAAGGATCAAAATCAAAATCATTCAAAATTCATGGTTTACTGATGTTGTTAAAATAAAATGGTTGGAACATGTTTGTTACGTGAGATACTTGCAAATTAAAGCCTAACCTGGAGTTTGTCCCCGGAAGGATCTGATTCACATCTCGGCTCGTTCATAAGTTCCCAAGCAAATATTGTTGGATCATCCTTGTAAACTATGTTATTGATAGTATTAACTCTGTTAAGAACCGTCTTCATCAGATGCCAATGCGACGCCACCCCCATTGGAAATGAAAAATTCCATTTGGAGAAAAAAGTTAGACGTGTAACATGAGATTTCAGTTTGTTTTGTTCAGGTCAAAACACTAGCAAGCACAATCAAATGATTGTAAGATATGGTAAGGTACCTTAACATGAGCCTTATAGTAGGCTCTGATAGTTGGATGGGAGAAAAAATCATCATCAGAAGTGAGGTTGGTTATTCCAGCATCTTTACCCCATTGCACATACTGTTTTTTGCCTCCATAAGCATCCCAGTTGTTCACCAATGGCAATATCAACCTGATCTTGAACTTCCTTGCTTCGCTCACGACGAAATCCAAGGCCTAAAAAGAAGAAAAGTTAGTCATAAACTTCTAATGCGCGCAGTATGGGAGGGATTCAACAGAAATGTACCTGAAAAACTATTTCATCATAAACAGATGGCGATTTCTGAAGAGCGCGCCACTGGCCATCATTGAACGCCCATGTCCTACACACGGTGAGACCTACTGACGACGCCTGCTGGAATAACTCAGTAACCTTTCCCCTGGTGGACTGATCAGCAGCAAATACCATGAGCCAGTAGGTATTGAATCCATTGACATAGAAAGGTTGTCCATTCACGAGGAACTGATTTCCTTTCCTCTGCGCCATCGCCCAATCTGATTCGGCTTCCATCCTGTTCCCGCCTCCCAACTCATCATCACCATCATCAAATAGCCTGTTGCAGTACACAAAAACAGACTAATCAGCTCGTTGCTGTCATATTATATTCATGAGGCCCATGGAACGCATACATACTGGCTATATAATTTGCTGGGATCAAATGAACTTAAATCAGGGTTGGCTGGAACATCATGATCCTCTAACAATGTAGCAGAAGAAGGGCTATTATCAATATCAGAGCAAGCTGATAACTGAAAGAACACAAGAACAATAATAATACAAGAAGCCAAAGTTACGTTGAGGTTTAGTCTGAGTTTGGTGCAAATATGTTTTGCATCATCCATGTTTTTGTTTCAAGTTAAAAGTGGAATGGTAGATGCTTCAGAGTCCAGCTCAAAGTCCAGGTTCATACACCCGTATATATAGATATGCGCGAGAAAGGTTCGAAAAGCGACTCTTTTACACGAATGGACACGAACATGATATTTATTTTTAGTGTTAAAACGAACAAGAAAAGGGGAAAAAAAATTGAATTATAAGAATATGTAACATGTAAATCGCAAAATCTGTCTAGTTAAAATAATTTTAGCGTTCCGACTAGACTTTTTTTTTTTTGAAACATTAAACTCGCAAACATAAAACACGACCATATCATATTTTTTAAGTTTTCAAATGTATCATAGACTAGACTGGTTAGAGTACACTCAAATGAATGAAGATGTAGGCCACAAACACCACACTATATGTAGACTTGGATTGTAAAACATAGAGAAGTGTTTGAGAGGATACCAACATCCATCCATCTACCTTCAAAGCAAAGATGCTCATCATGATTTGGTGCATGGGAGGCAATGTCCCTTTTCTCTTTCCTTCCTATCATCATTTTTATTTTCTTCTCGTCTTTTTTTTTTTTTCTTTTTCCTTTTCCTTAATTAGTAGCATTTCTTTCCCAGAAAACCATTGGCTAGTGGACCATGAATGTCATTCTAATAGACTTGCGCTACATAAATTAAGAGGTATAGGAAAGTGATAGATAAGCAAACTTACATTCCATTTCAAAAAAAAATAATAATAATAATTAACATAAATTATGGTAATTTATATTTGACAAATCCTGACTATCAATTTTTTTTCCATAATATTGCGTCCAATCCCAAAAAAAAAAAAACACTTTCGCCGTGATAAAATAAGAATTACATTGTTTGAGTACTTAGCTGAGCAACCATTTAAATTGCATTACCGGAAAAAGTTGATCATTATTTTGTGTTTTGTGATTCAAATTTTACATTTACTTTTACTTCCTTTTTTTTTCTTTTTTGGGAAAAGGAATTTCAGTTCACTTAAGAAATTACTAGAACAATAATTTTTTATTCAAAATTTAGACTTGAAGTGCCAAAAATTAATGTCTAGATTGGTAGGATGGCAAAGATAGAAGTATTAGTATTGTAATCCCGGTGCAATGATTCAAATCTTGTCTCAGAGCAATCTGTATTGGACTTTTTGTCTAATTTTTCTCAACTAAAGTACTAGTATTATATATATTTAGGAATTGAATGACAGCCTAGTGGTTAGGTTGCTGTCTTTTTGATGATATGCCAGAGTTCGATTCCTACCAGAGATGTAAGAGAGGTTTTATCCACATGTAAGTGAGGTCTACTGGGATGGTTTTTTTAGAAAAAAAATATTAATATTATAAAAATTAATTAAATAACTATTTCGCAACGGAAAAGTATGTAATACATAAATGGGTGACAAAAAAATTGACGGTGATTCTCTTTCATTTTCATTAACAAATCTAATGCAAACATTATCGCTAATCTTTGTGAAATTGGACTAACCATTTATCCACAAACAAACAATTTACATTAAACCGGGGTCGCTATGACTACCTTCTATCAGGCCTACCCAATTTCTCCATTGGACTTTGACTACTCCTATTTTTATTTTTTTATATATATATATATCTAGGCCAATTTCACCGGTCCAATTCAACATTGAATAACCGACTGATATAAAATCAGCAACATAGAGTTCATAGGATGGACAATATGAAAAAAAAAAAAAAAAAAGTACCTTGTCGGTCGGTCTCCGCCGTGGTCGGTGGATATTTCCGTTCTGCTCATGATGATTTGATGGCGGTGGATGAGGAGGAGCTCAACTGATGGCTGCTCAGCCGCTGGTGACCACCACGACACGATGGAGTATACGGCGAGGAGAGCTGAGAAGTGGACTTGCCGGAAAATGATCACTAAATTATTTTATGCTATTTTGAAGAAATTGACAGGAGAAATTGATAATGATCATAGTAATGGCATTTTCATACCTTCGTGTTTACGCATATGTTTTTACCTTTTTGAGGCAGACTTTTTTTTTTTTTTCTCTTCGACATTTACATAGCAGTAGTAGTAATCTTTTTGTGCAAACGTTTATGGTTAGGGGATAGCGGTCAATTAAATGTTTGTTTTCGCAATACTAGATTTTTTTATTCTTTACATCAAATGAGGCAAAAACGTGTAATGTAACTAGTTATAGTGTTACATCACGGTATATGTTTGTCATCCAATTCATGAGAGATCGTTATCCACCTCTTAGGTGTTGGTGTATCAATATCAACTGGGCTACATTTTTTTTTCTTAAAAAAATAGTTCATATTTAATTTTGAGATTTGTACTGATTCATATTGAGTTTTCAGATTTATATAAGAACAATATAGATTATTTTTAAAATTTGTACTAATGTATATTGAATTTTAAATTTTGCATGAGGATAACGTAGATTATTTTTGTTTTTTTTTTGAAACATAGAGAATATATAATAAAATAACTAACAAAAAACCATATATAACCTACCGCTTCCATGTAGAAATGTAATTTTCGAAACAAATCTCAGGCCTAAATGATAATGTCTTGGTGTGGTTACGACGAATCCAGCACCGCTCATGACGAATGCACCAAATCGAAGAGGAATTTTTATTATATTGCGAATTAATTCTTGACATAAGTTAAAATATTGGGAGGATCATCAATTGGACTAAATCTGGATGTTTTCTCTTCCATAAGAGTATATACAATGGTGGTAAATAACAAGTAAATACCCACTTTATTATACTGTATTTGTTATTGTGTTGAATGTAATAATATTATACGGTATAAGAATTCTTACACTATATAATACACTTTTTGGTATGAATTGTATTTAATGTGTATTTATGATGATACTAAAACTATTTTATTTTATTATACTGTACTTTTACAATGTAAACCAATATAGTAAAAAGTAGAATAAAATTATAATATTGAAAATTTATGACATTATACTCACAATAGTGTAAAGCATTGTGAATACTCTAACGTAACAGTCACAAGTCACAACTACTCACAAACATCACAAAATTACCACTACATCCAACCATTTCAAAACAAGTCATCACTAGGGCTGTCGATTGTTCGGGTCAACCCGAAGACCCGCCCGAACGGAACTGAATTTGGGGCGTTCGGTTCGGCTATTCGGGTCTGTTCAGGGCAAATCGGGTGTACCCGAACAAGCGAAAAGTTAATCGGTGCGGGTTCAGGGGGGAAAAAAATTATACGGGCCTCGCTCGAAAAACCGAATAGGGATTAATTTTTGAATTTTTTAGGGCCATATAAATAGGGAAGGGATTAGGGTTTCTTATTTTCTTCTCCTTTTATCTCTCTTCCTCCCCGCTCCTTCTCTCTCTTCCTCTCTTCCAGTCTTCCTCATTTCAACCTTGACGGCGGCGACAGTCAACAATCGCCGCCAACCGCCGTTTCAAGCTTCAATCCCACCTTTTCTTCTTTGTTAATTCGTCGATCCCACTATCAATCGTTTCAAATCTATCATTTTCTCCAAAAAAAAAATAGATGGTTTCCACTTAGGGTTTTGTAGATCTGGATTTCTGAACCAAACCATCGAATCGATTAGGGTTAATGGGTTATGAGATTAGGGTTTGAGCTTTTAGATTGGGGAATTGGAGGTTAGTTGCCATCGAAATTTACAAACTAAAAGGGAATTTCTCAAATTGAGATTAGGGTTTGCTGCTCGTCGTCCCAGATTGCTCTCCTTTCTGCTCTTCGTCCAAAAGCTGACTCTGTTAAGCTTCGGGATTCATTATCAGACCTTCATAGAGCATCAGTCTATAAGGTATATAGTTTTTTTTTCCTTTTCTACAATTTATTTAGTTAATAATAGCTCTATTGAGTGTTGACGGTTTAGTTGTGTGAGCTTGTAGGCTGTACTGCTTTCTGCCTTAATTTTTGTTTCTTCTTTTGAAGCAAAGTTATGATCTTTTCTTTTATTGTTTGTTGGTGTTAGTATTGTCGTTCGAGCCTGAAAGTTTGTTAGGAAAATGCTGCTACGTGTAAAATATTGTAGTCTTGTAAAATGTTGTAGTGTTGTAATGAATGAATACTGAAGCAGCTGTGGTTTTGTATTAAATGATCGTGTTGAATATTGATGTTGTCCTAGTCCTCCTGGAAGTATTTTATGTTTTTTTTTCCTTTACTGAATATTGAAGAAGTTGCTTATTGTAACATGGTCTGTTTGAAGCTGGTTCATCTGTTGGAAGCAACAATTGGAAATGCATGTTTAGGGTTTACTGGTCTGTTCATTGTCTGTTCTGGTTATTTAGGGTTTACTTCTGTTTTACAGTTTTCTACTGCAAGTTTATGTTTGCTTTAGCTTGTGAAATTTTGTGTAGCTTGTAGTTGTTTGCATGAGTATTACAGTAAACTATAAAGTATAAATTGATTTTCTTTCTTTTTGGTTTAGATGTCTCAGCTTGATGATAATCTTGATGAGTTTGAGGTTGAGGATCAGGACCTTGCGGTTGATAAAGGTTCAGTGCCTTCTCCTCCGTTGGATTTACCGAATGATGAAACACTGATGATCGATGTACAGATTGAAACGGGGGAAAGGGTAATAGGTGAAGGTCCTGTTGGTGAAGCAGCTACTGTTCGAAAGCCTCCACTTCCAAAGCAACGCAGGATCACTCGTAAAAGGTCTGTGGTATGGCCCCATTTTTCTACTTTTATTGACCAGAAAGGTGACCAGTGGGCTTCTTGTAATTTATGTGGCTCTAACTATAGGGCTGAAAGTAGAAAATACGGAACCAGTAGTCTTCATGGCCACTTAGCAAACTGTAAGAAATATTTGGCTCTTAGTCATGATCCTGGTCAAAGTAAATTAATTGTTGAGGGTGGGGAAGGGAAACCAACAACTGTAGGGACTTGGAAATATAATGAAGAGGAAATTACTAAGGCACTTCTCTATATGATCATAATTGATGAGCTTCCTTTTATTGTTGTTCAGAAAAAAGGGTTTAGGTATTTTCTGCGAAAATTGCAACCTTTGTATGTGCCAAAGAGTAGACAGACTGTACCGGATGATTGTTATAAGTTGTATTTAGCTGAGAAGGAAAAACTGAAGTTTGAGATTAAAGGGAATGTTAGTAGAATCTGTTTGACAACGGATAGTTGGACTTCTTTGCAGCAAGTTAATTACATGTGTCTTAGATTCGCGCAGCGGAAGATCCAGAGTTTGAAACTTTCTACACCAAAAATATTCTTTTAAACGAAGGTATTTGTGCTTGGATGGCGGCTCAAGATCAGCCTCATGAAAACCTTATATTCCCTGAGGAGGTTCTACCACGTGGAAACGCTCTTTAATGGAACTTTAGCTTTAGCGGGTCGTGATCAAGAAACCACCGGTTTCGCTTGGTGGGCCGGAAATGCCCGACTTATCAATTTATCCAGTAAATTATTAGGAGCTCATGTAGCCCATGCTGGTTTAATCGTATTCTGGGCAAGAGCAATGAACCTATTTGAAGTGGCTCATTTCATACCAGAGAAGCCTATGTACGAACAGGGATTAATTTTACTTCCCCACCTAGCTACTCTAGGTTAGGGAGTAGGTCCTGGTGGAGAAGTTATAGACACCTTTCCATACTTTGTATCGGGAGTACTTCATTTAATTTCCTCTGCGTACTGGCCATTATGTGGATAATAATTGGAATCTGAAAAAGAGAATCTTAAGTTTTTGTCCCATTTCAAGTCATAAGGGTATTGATATTGGAACTGCAATTGAAGATTGTTTGTTAGATTGGGAAATTGAAGATGTATTTACAATTACTGTTGATAATGCTAGTTCTAATGACTCTGCGATTGATTATTTGAAAGAGCAGTTTGCTCACCGTGAAAAATATCTTTTGGGTGCTAAATGGTTGCATGTACGTTGTGTGGCTCATGTTATGAATCTGGTAGTTAAAGATGGCTTGGATTATATAGGAAAATCTGTAGAAAGGATTAGGGCAGCAGTTAAGTATATTAGGCAGTCTCCTAAAAGAATTGCAAGTTTTAGAAAATGTGCTGAAATCGAGAAGTGTAATAGCTCTAAGAATTTAGTCTTAGATGTTTGTACACGATGGAATAGCACATATTTGATGCTGGAAACTGCTCAAGTGTATGAAAGAGCCTTTAGGAGATATGAGTCTACTAATCAGCACTTTAGAGACACTCTTAGACACGATCCTGAGGTGCCAAATTCAGGACCCGGGCTGCCTACTTCATTTGATTGGATCGAAGCACGGAGGGTGGCTGGTTTGCTTCAGCATTTTTACGAGATAACGTTGAAGGTATCTCATACAAAAACTGTGTCTTCTGATGGTTTTTTTACTGATATAACTTGCATTGATATGTTGCTGAAAAAGATCATTAATGAAAGTCAAGATTTTGAACAAAAGGCTATGGCTGAAATGATGAAACTGAAGTTTGATAAATACTATGGTGATGTTGCGAAGATGAACCTTGTTCTTTGTATGGCATGTGTTTTCGATCCAAGATGTAAACTGACTTACTTAGAAATTGTACTTTCTGATGTTTATGGGAAAGTTGATGAGAAACAGAAATACAAATTGATTCGAAGTGCCATGTATGATTTATATGCTGATTATGTCAGAATCCATGCCCCCCTACTAGTTCTAGTTTGCCTTCCTCCAATCCCGATTCTTCTTCTCAAACTACTTCATCGGGGAAAAGGCCTTCCCCTATTGATATTGAGCCTTCGAAGGTCCTCAGAGATAGATTTAGAATGGAGCTGTTGAAGAAGAAAAATGAATCAGCTGGTGGCAGAAATGATAAGAAATCAGAGTTGGAAAAATATTTGAAGGAAGATGATGAACCAGATAACGAAACATTTGACCTCCTGAACTGGTGGAAGGTGAACAGCCCTCATTTTCCAATCCTTTCTCTTATGGTTCGTGACATTTTTGCCATACCTATAACTTTTGTAGCTTCTGAATCAGTTTTTAGTACCAGTGGGAGAGTGTTGGATGCATTCCGGAGTTCTTTAACTCCGAAAACTGTTCAGTGCCTGATTTGTGCACAAGATTGGCTTCGGGTGCTGGTTGAAGATGAAGATCAAGATGTTGAAGAAAGCTGGGATGATCTCCTACGGATTGAAGAAGGTTGATTTTAAATTTATTTGTGATTTTCAGTTCTTTATTGTATTATTTGAATGTTAACTGTTTCTTTCTTCTTATTTTTCGTTTCAGCTGCTAAAAAAGGAAAAAAAAAATTGGGATGAGCTAGAGTTTTTCTTAATCAAGCTTGACTGAACTAATATTCTAATAGGTTTTACTTTGTTTTTCAGCAGCATAGACATGTTTTTCATCACTGTTATAACCTGAAAACCTTCAATCAAGTTGTTGATGTTGATAGTGTCCTGTATTTCTGAATTTGCAGCCTTGCTTGTTCAGTTGTTCCAGTTTGTTGATTGCCTATTTTCTGCTGCTTGTTGAACTGTTGATCACTTGAAGACTTGAAGTTGAAGAGTGAAGACTGCTAAGTTGGTCCATTTCAGTTGAAGAATGAAGTATGAAGTTGCAGATTGAAGACTCATTAGTCTTATTGAGTGTATTTCAGTTTGAACACTGAAATGAACACTGAATTTGTTGAATGTTGATTGTTGACTGCTAAAATGAACACTGAATTTCAGTTTGAACTTTGAACCTTGAATGTTGAATGTTGAATGTTGAACTTGAATGTGATGTCACTGATGTGTTGATTCAGTTGAAATGAATGTTGAACACTTGAACTTGGTTTATGAATGTGGTGTATTGATTCAGACTTGAGGCTTTGAAGTTTCAATTATTGTTATTTTTGGTTTTTTTTTTTGCCGGTTCAATCAATTTTTTTTTTGAATTCGGTTAAATTGGGAACCGAACCGAAAAACCGATTAATTAATCGGCTCGGTTCGGTTCGGGAAAACAAAATTTGCGACTTATGTTCGGGCGGTTTCGGTGAGATAATAAAACCGATTAAACCGAACCGAATATCGGCCGAATCGCCCAACCCAACCGAACTGACAGCCCTAGTCATCACAGTCAAAAATTGCCAAATCTACTTCACCGGTGGAATTAATCACTAACCCGATTTGTCACTTTCCCGGGCAATCTCTGTATCAAAGTCGGAGCACCTTCTCCAGAGGTAAATTCTGCAGCCCAGTATCAAGCTTTTCACTTTTCTCCTCCACACTCATCTCTCAATTCACTGTGAGTGGTTTAATTTAAAGCATGTCTTTCCCTTCAGAAATTCAAACCTATTTGTAATGAGATATCCATTCTTGATTCTGTTGTACTCTCATACGTGTCCCTGCTGTGAAGATTTGAGGCTTTGATGATAATGCTAATGAGTTTACCCGTTCTTCCATACCTTGATTTTCTACATTTTGATTGCTTGCTTTCAATGTACTGAGACATTACTTCAAGAGAAAAAAGGCAACAGAAAGGGACAACATATCATCGTTCTGTGATTTGTTAGTATTGGATTTGAAGTAGTTGCTGAAAGAATGGATTTTGGAATTGGGTTTGAATAATTGGCTATCACAGTATTGCATTTGAAGTGGTAACTGAAAACATGATTGTGCAATGGTGTTTGAGTGCTTGATTATCTTGGGGAGCATCATATTGTAATATTGTAGGGCCTCTCTTGATTGCTAGAATGGATGCTTTGGATTTTGGGTATATGAATTTGGATGTTTACGGTAATGTCCTGCTCTAAATGCGATACTATCTTTGTCAACGTGTTATCAACTGGCTCATTCGTTTTCTACCTTCCCATTTGTTTATTGAAACCTTACATCTTGCCTGTTTTTTTGTTTACTCTTTAGAGAACTGCCCGTCTTCCGATTAAAGAAGAAAGATCCCTTCTTGGTGGATTTAATGTGCATCTAGAAAGATCAGAGGAAGTGATTTGAATGGACGGAACTTTTCCACGGTCAATCTCATTAAGGCCTAGTCGAAGGCTGGATCACAATCCTTCATATCACGAAAATGGTAGTAGTTAGTGACCTTACTTGTATCTATTTTGGTAACAGCAGTTTGAACTAGTATCTTATTGCTTCTTTTTAGCAGTTAATTAATATCTTTGTCATTTTAGGTGAAAAATTCATACCGGATTATTCTTTAAAGATAACTTGGAAAAGGGGTTTCATTCGATGGGCTTTTGTGGCTGGTATCATTTGGATCCTAACTGCATTGCTCTTCCCCATTTGGTCATGCCAATCTTGTGGCTTTCTTTTCAGGTACTTGGTGCATTATGTCATTTTGAGTCACTTATTGGTTTCTTGTTTACTAGGATTTTGTTTACAACTTGGTTTAATGAAAACTTTTAAGAGGATTCTCTCTCTCCTTTTTTTTTTTTTTTTTGGGTACATAGGGGATTTTTTTTTTTTCCTTTGCTTGCATTGTTCAATGTGAATAGTTGATCAAGTTTCTGAATGGAACATACTTCATGATATGCCTTCATCTGAATAGTTTTATTATTGTTATTCTTATGTTGTAGATCTCCAAGTCTTAATCGTGTTAGAGTTCATATACTGGAAACCAGTGTGTCATATGCTCGAATTTCATCCTTTTGTTATTTTCATCGGGAGTGAGTCTCTTGTTGTCAGAGGTTGACGCCCTTCCAAAATCCCTCATTTGGGAAAACATATAGTTGCAAATGGATTCAAGATGATCAATACTTTTAAGTACATTGCTGAGTTCACTTTTAAATTTGCGGACGCAGTTTTTCTTTTTTTTGTTTCTCAACAGGTTGTGTGAGATGATTGAACCTTTTATTAAAAGTCCAGATATTTCTTCTGTATTCATTCTGATTTAATGGTGTTTGTGCACAGCTTATTGTAACAGGGAAAGTACGGTGTTTGTCATGCTGAACTCTATGGGTCTGGTGAATGCGCCACACCGTAAGCCCTCCTTTCTAGTTCACTCAGGCCCAATCCCTATGTCTTCTCTCTAAAATGAAGAAAAAAGAAAATACTGCACCATCTGTCTCGTGTCTTTTTGCATGTAAGTTGTAACATCAACATTTCTTCTTATAATAACCAGGCTGTCCCATTCCGGTGGTTGACGACCCCAATACTATTGTTATTCCAAAGAGACGATCACCTGATAAATTTGTTCAAAGTTTATCTTATGTATTGGAGGACAAAATGGCAATGAATGGATCTCAATCAGTTCCTCTTTTTGGAGGGCATGAAACCTGGAAACAAAGAGATGAAAGCTTCAAAGTTAAGCCTACCATGAAGGTATGTACCCCTTTTTTTGTTTTTGTGTGAGGATTCTTCTTTCCTCAACCTTTAACGAAAAGCCTCGCAAACTGAATCTGGGACAGCAATTAGAGATGGCATCTGATCATGAGCAAAGAGTTGTTTTTTACTGTGGTTTGGTTTATGGAATCTTAAGATATCCTTGCTAACTTGGGAGCTAGAGATTTGCAGCTTTTTAGTTTGCAATTGCAAAAGGACAAGCAGCATATTTAGACTTGAGAAGTTCTTATGCTGATGGTCTTAGAATCTGCATATAGGAATGAGATACCATATAGTGATTGAAACTTTGATGTTCCCTGCATACGGTTAGATTTTTGAGTTTATAGTTACATAATTTCTCTTTTTAATTTTTTATAGGTCCTATAACAGGTGCATTGTGGCTTTATGAAAAACAGTGGTGCGGAGATGGACTCGAAAGACAGAATATTTGTCAAAAAGTGTCAGTTTGTGGTTGCATCTGGTATATTTGACAGCTATGACACACCCTTGCAGCCATCAAATATAAGTGAGCATTCACGGAAGCTCTTTTGTTTTTTGATGGTGGTAGATGAAGTATCTTATAAATTTATCAAGGAAAATGTTACTGTTAAAGAAGATGAGGCCAACAGAGAGTGGGTAGGTATCTGGCGTCTGATTTTGCTGAAGCATCCTCCTTATGATGAGCCAAGGAGGAATGGGAAGGTTCCAAAGATATTGACCCATCGGTTATTTCCTGAAGCACAATACAGCATTTGGATTGATGGTAAAATGGAGCTTGTAGTTGATCCTTTGCTTATATTGGAAAGGTATGTCAGTAACTGATTACTTTGGCATAAACCTTCACCCGTTGTTTAAGCTGATAGTGCAATGCTTATACGGCTTTCAGATGCCATTGGTGCAGTTTAAATGTTTTATTGATGAAAGAAAAGAATAAGTTGACTTGAAATCTTTATATCTGATTGTTGTGGTTTAGTATGAAAAAGAATTCGGATGGTAGTCAGATAGCTGATTTTCTAATCTTATTTTTTGTGTCTGTATGCAACAGTGCTATCCTGACAATTTGTATACTGATTTTTACTTTTCCTTCAGATATCTATGGCGGGAAAAGCACATGTTTGCAATTGCACAGCATAAGCATCATAGGAGCATATATGAGGAGGCTGATTCAAACAAAAGGAGGAAGCGATATGCTCGTCCTTTGATTGATCTCCACATTAAAATTTACCGTTATGAAGGTTTGGAGCCATGGAATCCAAAGAAAAACAGTAAAAGTGGTAAATGAGGAACCTTACACCTTCTATATTCATCTTTGTCTAACTTCTTTTGTTTATTGAGTTATTCCCTAACTAGTTCTACCTCATGTTTCTTTGTCGATATCTTATAGAAGTGTTTGTATTGAATATGCAAATGTGCCTGAAGGTGCCATTATAATTCGTGAGCATACACTACTGAATAATTTGTTTAGCTGCTTATGGTTTAATGAGGTTGACCGCTTCACACCAAGGGATCAGCTGAGCTTTGGGTATGTTGTTTATCGGTTGGGAGGGATTTTTAAATATTTCATGTTTCCGAACTGCAAATACAACTCGCTATTTGTATTGCACCCACATATTAGGGAACATTCTTCTAAAATAGAATGGGTGAAAACATTAGCTGAATTCGAGAAAGATCCTAGTTTGAAAGAGACCAGGGGAGGTCTAGGCTTATGGACTCCTTATCCTGGGAATCTTGATTTGGTTGTCTTACCACCTGTGTCAAGAACATCAAAAGCTGGATGAAATCAGTGAAAATCTGCATCTTTTTTCTTCTTCAGTACTGTGATGAAGATTTGCATATTAATTGGACATCATTTCTGCAGTTGTATTTTCCTTTTTCTTGTTCAATTGTGATGGAGTTTTGCACGTTGATTGACCAACATCATTTCAAGATGTATCATTTGCAGTGAGGACGATCGTCTTCAAACCTTCCTGTTTACTGGAATCAGGATTAGGGAAAGCACCAAAAATAAATCAATAAATCCACAAGCATACGTATTCAAATCAGAAATGACCAGTAACAAGTATCACAATAGCCCCAAAAAGTTCAGATTGAATTAACACACGATCAAAAAACCAACATACTGGCAAAAATTAAACTAATTCGAATGTGGGACTGCTTAGAGACTACCAAAGCTCTAAACAAATTATGTGAAACAAATTATTCGTGGTTGTTTCTGCTGAGAGCTTTAAATTTCTCATCAACTGGATCTTCTTCTATTTCCTCTTTCGTCAAGAGGGAGGAGTAGGGTTTTCGATTTCTCTTCTGCTTGTGTTGTCTTTCAGTTTCTCATCATCTCTTGTGATATCCTGGCAGGAATCACTCTTCGTTCTCCGGGCCTTTCATCTTTCATCTTAAACATTTCATTGGACATTTCAAGATCAGACAAAGGTTCAAGAGTAAAAGGCACATGTTCAAACACAAAATGATACTCCCTCTGTCTCAAAATTATTGTCCAGTTTGTCATTTCATTTTTAGTACAAAATTTGAACTAGAAATAAAAACTCGAAGTGGATAATAATTATGGGACGTAAGGAGTACTTGTTGTTAAACCCGTCGTGACTGACTTCCCTGTCGCATTGCCATGATCTACCTAGCAAAATATTGGTCTCGATCAACATCGGCGAGACAAAACATTCCACTTCATCAGTGTATACGCTTCACGATCCTGTCCTCCTTGATCACCAAACCCTTAAACGGCGTCACTCGGGATGGCTGACAGATTTCACGATCGCGCTTGGTAAGCGATGTAGTTGGCAATCCCAATCTGTCTACGAAACTCGACTCGCGTAATTATAAACCATTCCTCCATCAATAGTCAACAATCCGTCCTCATTTTGTACCAAACAGCGAGTATAGAAACGCATATGTCGTTGAGGGTGGTAATTATGGCCTCGGATTCGCAGGTTCCGGCGAACTGATTGTCCTAATTGTTCCGGAGGTTCTCCCGCGCCGCCGCTGTCGACGCTGTCAGGGTGGTCTCTTTTATTGAGGTCGATGACATAGTCAGCGACCCTATTTAATATACACAGCAAGTAATCGGCGGCGGCGTCGCCGGTAATTCCATGAGCATCTGGATTGATGGTGTACTCGATCATACTCCATTTCCATCTTTTCAGAAACACTGATGGGTTTTCAATTTCATCAAACGGTGTGAACTCCAAAGACCTCTTGTATCCTATAACTCTTGATGTCGTCATCGCCCCATCACCACCACCGTCTCCGCCACCGTCCTGCGCCGTCACGACCTCTTTTTCAGAAATTGGGTGCCAAGTTCCACATCCAGGCACCACCAATGGATGATTATCATCGACATCATCGTTACAAGTACCGGGTTTGGTGAATACGTGAGCATAATAATGGTTTGACAAGGAATACCCGGGCTTGATCGGCTCCTTCAGGATTTTCCATTGGAAAGGCTCCCACCAGTTCTTTTTGGGAAAGAATAAATTCCAGCCGGCCGGGATATTACAGTCGCCGTGGCCGTACATATCTATTTCGGTGACGAGGTGGGATTCCCAGGCGGCTTAGAGGTGGCCCTGACCCAGAATCTTGTTCTTCAGGAAATACCCGATTAATTCCTCATCTTTGGGGTTGAGATCGAATTTTCTCTTTCCTGTACACGGTAATGCCATCGGAGGCGCCACGATTTTGCTGGAGGAATGAATTTACAGTAGTAATAATGAAGAAACCCATCAAAACAATATATAAATATTAATGAAAAAGCAGAAGCAAGAATATGATTACCTCTTTATCGAGAACAAGACAAGACTAATCCCCCTGCAATGTTATCTAAAACTAACCCTAAGAAGGACGCTACTGTTTTGTTGCAGTAGTATTTTTCTTTTCATGATCATTTTTTTTTTCTTTACTGAGGGAGCGTTAACGCTTAGAACAAAAGATAAGCTCCTTTAGTCGAGGGCAGACAATCAGCAGTTAATTTTCCTAGACAGTCACTTGGGAGGTTTTACTAGAAACAAAACGGGGGTCTATCGAATTTACATTATGTACAATATTTAGATTGTCCATTTGTAATTGAGATTTCGTGAAGCCGAGTTTCCATGCTATTTTCAGTGCAAAGTACGTGCTCCAATACTCAGCTTCCAAAACAAAACAAAATCCTAGTTTTGCGGCAAAACCAATGACCCATTGCCCGTCGGAGTTCCTGACTACTCTACCTGCTGAAGCATTTTTGGATGTGGGACAAACAGCCCCATCTGTGTTTAGACGAACCCAATGCTGGGGTGGAGGCTTCCAAAGGGGTTCCAAGGGTGGTGTTGGTGCAATACAGTTAGAGAACCCATCTCTGTTACGTATTCTTTCCACTTCTTTTATTATAGCCATAATAGAGAAGGAGAGGCTCCTTGTATTGATATGCTTGTCTGCGAAAATTTCCTCATTCTTAGCATCCATAATTTTCAACAGGTCATCACAGAAACTGTTGGCCATCTCTGCGAAACGAGAAGGACAAGTTAGAGGACACCCAAACTGTCCAATCTAATTCAGTCCAAAACCTGTGATTGGGGGGACTGCCAATAAGCGACCAAATCTTTTCATGATCACTTTGATCACGATGGATTGAAAATAGTGAAAAGGCAATGGCTCAATGGGGCTTCCAATGGGCCAAATAGAGGACAATGATGGGCTTCCAAATCTTCAATTAGTCGCAGCCGAATGACTTGTGTTTAGGGCTGGCAATCCGTGCCGGGTCGGACCCAAACCCGAATAATATTCAACCAACCCGGACCCGACCTGTATAAATAAACAGGTCGAGTTTTAGAACCCTAACCCGACCTGAAAATATTCAGGTCACCCGTGACCCGACCTGTTAACCCGAAATTATAAAAAAAAAAATCTAAAATCAAGAAAAACTAAAATTGCAGTTCCAAAAAAATCTGAAAATTCCAGTTTCAAATCACATAAATTACAACACCTTTATCCAAAGTCCAAACAAGTAAAGAACCAGTATTCAAATTACAAAATTAAATTCAAATTACAAACTTCTGCTATATAGAAAAACACAAAAACACGGAATCAATACTAAAATTTCTGAAAACTAAAATCATATTTTTCTTCACTGCATTCCCGCAGCAACTCGCTGCCCGAACGCCAGAGCTTTTTGACTGAAAGTCACAGAGAAAGTCACAGATCAGATGCCCCATTTATCAGATCTTTCAGGAAAGGTTTCAATTGAAGAGAAAATTAAAAGAAAACAAAAAAAAAAGAAAAAGAAACGAAAAAAGGAGAGAGGAGAAGAGGCAGTAGCCGGTCAAGCGAGAGAGAGAGGAAGAGAGGAAAGAAAAAGAAACACAAAAAAAAGAGGAGAGGGGAGAAGAGGCGGCCACCGGCCGAGCGAGAGAGAGAGGAAGAGAGAAAGAAAAAGAAACACAAAAAAAAAGGAGAGAGGAGAAGAGGCGGCCGCCGGCCGAGCGAGAGGCAGAGGAAGAGAGGAAAAAAAAAAAAAAAAAGGAGTGAGGAGAAGAGTGGCTGAGGGAGATGGAAGAGGGGTATATATATGGGTAAAATTAGGGTTATTTTGTTACAAAATTTCCAAATTGTCTCTATAGTATACAAAATTTACATGTTCGCGGGTAACCCGGGTAACCCGCAGGGTTGACCCTAACCCGACCCGTATATTAAACGGGTCTAAATTTCCAACCCTAACCCGACCTGTTTAATATGCTTGTCGTGTTCGTGTCGGGTCATTTCGTGTCGGGTTCGTGTCGAAATTCCGAGTCGTGTCAGAGATTGCCAGCCCTACTTGTGTTCATTGAATACTAGTGATGGGTTTGTGCGTTGCCCGGGATGTGAAAATATTTCGACATAATTGACAGGAAAAAATTTTCAATTGAAAAATATTTTTGTTAATCACTAGTATTAAAACCGTACGTTGTGCGCATGATATAGTATATTATATATTAGTTTAATAATTCAAAAAATATATTACTTCGAAAGAGAGTCGTATAATTAGGAAAAAAAAAACACTATCATAATAACTAAAGTTAGTGTTTGGTTTATTTCACTTTGTATCCCGATTTGGCTATGGGACTTTTTTTATCACGTGTTTAAGTCTTTGATTTTTTTAACAGAGACTTGATGATTAATTTCGATTTAGTTTTCCTATTTTAGAGTGATTTGTCCCTGTTTTTTTTTTTTTTTTGTGTTTCAAGTACTAAATGAAAGTGATAACGAACAGTTAAATTCAGTATTATTATATAAACTGTTAATCATGCATGAAAGGGAATAAGATATGCATTTATGTATGATTTCCTGTACACAAAAAATAAAAAAAAAAAGATGAACCAAATTTAGGGATAATAATAATAATAATCAAAGTAAATATAATTAATGAATAACTTCATTTATTCAGAATATCCTTATCTTTTATTTGAATAGTAAATCTATTTTAATTTATAATTTTGAATACTTGAAAGTAATATAAAATATAGATAATAAAAATAAAAAAATACCCTAAAACTTATGCTAAAACTTTTAAACACATAAACAAAAATTAGCCACCGCCGCTCTCTTCTCCTTCGGCCATCCATCGCACCTCCCGTCCCTCAAAATTTCTTCTTCCATCATCATCATCATCATCCAGCCTCCCATCATCATCATTCCCATCATCACTCATCTCTCCATCATCATATCATCCACCCTCCCAGCATCATCATCCCCTTCTGGAGTTGGCCGCTGTTCATCGCAAAATTCTGTCTTCCGTATCACTATGAAAAAAAAAAAAGAAAAATCTGGTGTTTTAACGAAGTTAACTCTGCCAGATATCGTAATTGGGGGAATTGGCTTCCATTCATCACAAAAAGATGGTTGTCGGTGTTCTCGGTGCTGATTTTTTAGCCAGTATAGCCGGTGATGTCGCTGTATTATCAATGCCAGTGCAAGTTTTTAGGAAACATCGTTGATTATGTCCGCGGCCATGTGCTGATGAGCCCGAATCCTTCATGTATTATATCATTCGATTATAGTCGCCGATGATGTCAACTCTGAAATTTTTATTAGCCGGAGTGTTATGCCGTCCAGTTCGATTATAATTGAAGGATAGAAATTAACCGATGTGTGAAGGCGAATTTGAAAAAATAACCATTTTACTTTTATGAGTTTAAGATGAATTATTTATTACAATAGAGACAAAGTAAAAAAGTAATAAACTTCAAAATATGACAGAACAACTTCATAGATCAACATGGAAGATTTTTATTATTAGGAAAAATGTTATTAAAATTCTGGGCAGGGATTGAAAAAAGTAACTACATTGCAACCAAGGAAAATTGTACCTTATCTAATTCTTCTTTGTAGATTATGATTTGTTGTATGGGTACCGAATTCCCATTCTTTGCGGATCTTTGTCAATATCTGTACCGAAATGGCTGATTTGCTTGTACTCTTCCTCATTCATGGATTCTTGAAACTTATATATTAGGTCCTTTTTACTTTGGGCCATGTATATTAGGTCCTTTTTAATTTCTCCATGGCCCAGTTCCCTGCAAACTAAGTAATACAACGAAGAAAATAATGGTGTAGTAATCAAACAACCACAATGATAAGTATATATATATGGGAGTGACTACGGTCCAGTCGACTGAATGATTCAACCAATAATATTAACCATTGGATGATAAGAAATGACTCTCACCGTAGGATTAAAGATGTGGAGCACCGAACCCAAAAAAGAAGCGTAAGACTGGTACATTCACAGGTAATAAACAAATTAATCAATTTAATTCTAGTTTTTTTTTCTCTTTCGTAATTCTTTGAAATATAACACATTAATTATTTTTCCCTTCATAAAACCAAATAAACTACCACTGTTGTACAACGAATCAACCTAAAAATATATTTTCAATACTTTTAACTTAATTCTCAAAAAATCACAAACAACATTATTAATCCAACTGTAGCAAAAGGGTTCGTGAATTTTACTCTTTTCTTCAATCAACTGCAAATATAATTTGTAATCCCAAAACCAATATAATTTAAGGTTTTATTCATGTTTTTCTAAAAATTTAATCCAAGCACCAAAATGTGAATTCTCTTGTATATTCCTAACTGCAAGCCAAATATAAGAAATATTTTATTTTATTTCACTTTCCTCATACTCTTAAATACTGACCTGCTACCATGGTAATTATATATACAATACAATTCTCCACCTGAAGTGGAAGAATTAATAAGGAGAAAAATCAGAAAGCATGTCTAATTTAAACTTTCCATGTCTTGAAGTAAACGGGAAGATCGTGAAATTTTATAGTAGTAGTGGTAATTCTAACAAATATAATATCAACCATTTGAAGTGGAAAAAATAATGAAAACATTACTAAGAACCTGAAGTCGAAAAGTAGTAAGGATACATACAAATATTATCATTGTGGCGTAGAAAACCATTAGGTTCATATTATTTATATGCCGACAAATATTTTATTGATCTTTTTAAGAAGTTGAAAAGAAAGAGAAGATGAAAGAGACGAATTCAATGGTTCTGTTGATAATGAATTGATACATATTAATTCGATATATGTTGAATTCTTTGTCAATCACCCTAAAATTGATAGTGAAAATTTATCTAAAGATGAAAATGTCTAATATTACACCCCGAAGGTGTTTCTATCTTTTGTCACCATAGTAATGATACTATTTGATATTTTATATCAAATTAGTTTGAAGAATGTACATATTTGAAATTGTTAACGGCAAAGAAATAAGGCTTTGCTCATATATAGTGCACCAAAAGATGTTAACAATGAGCATGTGAATAATAGCATCAATAACGTTACCTCTTTGGATGTTGTCAGATTTTGTTAACTACCCCAAAGGTAATGCTAGTAAATGGTAGACACATCGAAAACAGTTTTGTTTACTATACTTACTTATATGAAATAAGTTTTCATTTTGTATTTTCAATAGAGTAGGTTGTATTAATATCTACTCATCGTGACTTTAACATCTCTTCTGATTTTATTCAAAAAAATGGTAGAATTACGAAATCAATTAAATGAGCCGTCAGAGCATATGTCATTGAAAACTTCCGTAAAATATAATTATTCCGGAGGGTAAAAACAAATAATTGCTTTTGAAGAAAAAAATATAACAAATTGATTGTCGTCTCTAACAGTCCAACGATAGGCTTTGCTCTTAAAAGACCGAGTAGGTTATGTTAAGAGGAAAAATGAAAGAGCACTAAAATGGATTAATCTCCCAAGGTCTCAAAGACTTTGTTTCTCTCTTTTGTATTTTACAGGAATCACAAATATTAATATTTACAAAAGGTAAACTAGAAGTTTACTAGACAATATTATCGAATTTGTCATTTGGCATCATTAATTGCACCATTTTATCTTATTATGATGTATAAGATATTAAACAATCATATCCTTATAGTTGATAGAACCAGAAGTTTCTTTATTACGTTGAATTATATTATACTTTTTTGTTTATGTGGTAAAATGATTACAACACTAGTATGAGCAAAAATTTGTAGAATATCTTTGACAAATATATGGGACGATATGTGGGCATGTTCACCCACATTGTAGACCAATTGATATATTGTAACCACAACCTGAAGTTTGTGAAAACTACTTACGGATATTTTCATATTTTGGTCCAATTAAAAATAATTTATTCCAATATTGTAATGAATATTTTATGAGATAAAAGTTGAGCATCAAGTGCCTAATGCGTACAAGTAAAATGATCCAGCAGAATCATTCGTCAAACTTATTCAATTAATCGAAACCATTACTTATGGGAAGTAAATACCTCATATATAATCAAGGATGTGTTGTAAAACAAAAGCCATGAATTATATGGATCATTATAAGTACTCTCCCGATTATTGATTTTGGTTAAAAATCATACATATCCGTCTTCAAATATTCGATTTGTAGTTATATTATAATTGTTCCATCATAATGCACATAATGATAGAGAGCCTCAACAAGATGCTAGGAATATATGTTGAATATTAAATCTCTAATGTCAGGAATTATTGATGTTGGGCTTTATTACTTGTTAGACTGATTGTATGATTATGATGAGTTAGGTAGAGACAGCCTCCTCAGCCTCCTTCCTTAATGGGAGGAGGCTAATCCCACATATAGATACTTTGTTTGTGTCTGGGGATTGCTTTACCATGGGGAGCTGTCATAGCTGTTTTGTCTTCCTGAATATGCTGAATATGGAGTCCGATGTCACTTTTTCCAATGATTGACTCAATGATTCCTCACCAATAATTGGTGGTTAGAAGCAGGGGATGAGGTATCATGCAATCCGTCCCTGTTACTTTGGAATAGCAAGATCAAGGAGTAGTTCTTTCTTTGCTGTGAAGGAAGTTTCTCACATGGCTCATGATTCAAAGTAAAAAATTCTCGAGCTTGAAAGGGAATGTGAAATTTTAGAAGTACTAAAGCATCCCAATGTTGTAGGATTTTACGGGAGCAAAAAAGGTGAATTTTTTATTATTTATTTATGGTGCTCGTCCAACCAGGATCACTGTTTAGGCTATCAAAAGATTGTGGCTTGAACAAAGAACTTGCCTTCTACACCAGGCAAGTACTCTTCGGTCTCAAGTAATTACACGAGCAGGGTGTTACACACAGGGATTTACACGGTGATTGGATACTTGTCGACCAATTCGGCTGTGTCAAAATTGCCGGCTTTGACAAGGTGAGTCAGAGTGGTAATATTATTGGAAATTCTCAGTTTTTACCTAGAGTCTGCTAAGGGGAAATTGACCCCAAAATCGGACATTTGGTGTTTAGGTCGTATGGTGTCCATGTTCGTCCGTGAAAAACTGCTAAGAACAATTGTCCCAGGTACACGGTAGTTACAGGCAAATCTTGATGCGATCCTGGATGGCCCGTTGAGTGTCATACCTAACAATGATGATCATTACATCGATGGTGATCACATATGGGGTATATTTTATCATATTGAGGTTGCAATTAAGGATGATGGAAGATTGAAGCCAAAATATAGTTCGCGTCAAGCTAGAATCAAGTAAAAAATGAAGTTGAAAGAATCACGTCGACATGATGGTCAACCAAAGGAGATAGACGAGAAAGATGACAAGGTGTGCAACTATGATTTAGTCAAGAAGAAGGAATCAATAAAGAAGAATGATGTGGACATCCAAGGTTATCAAGCTCAAGGACAACTCGTTGTTCAACCAAATAATCAAGTTCAAGCTCAAAGAGTGATTCAAGATCTATTAGCAAATATTAGAGGTGTTATGATGAGGTCTCGAATGAAGAAAATGAATGAATCGCTCAATAACTTGTTCATGGATGTTCAAACTCTCAATGTGGATTCAATTTCATGGGTATTATGTTTAGCTTTGAGTAGAATTGAAGCTTTTAGTGCATGTCAAGCTCTTGGTTGAGGTGAAGAAGTTGACAACAAATTTTACAAATTGGCGTTGAGTAGGCTGTTGGTTGACACCAAGGTCGACAGGAGGGCGTTGAGCAGAAGGTCGGTCGACAAGGAAGTCGACAGTGGCGCGTCGAGCATTCTGCCAGCCGACAGAAGCGGGCAGAATTTTCCTATCTTACTATTTCGATTAGAAAAAGGATTTTTCGGTCATTTAACCCTTTTGGCCGATTCTTATACACCTCTAGAAGATTCTAGATGGTTTTAAATAATTATGACATGTGCAATTATTTATTTAATTATTATTTAAATCTATATTAGGAAACTTAGGTAGACAAATCCGATTTGAACTTGTATTCGGATTTCTTTTTGTCCAAGCCAACCTTGCCTATAAATAGATGGGGCTGGTCGACCAAAATCATATACTTTTGATGATTATTGATATTACAATACGAGACGAGAGGAAACTCTTTGTTCTTTTTCTATTCTTTTCGAAGATTAGTGCATTGCACACTTGCTTGTGCTTAGTTGACGCGTGCGCATGATTTTAAATGTTCTTCACTTGTGGACCTTTGTTAGTTTGTTCATTGGAGCCTTTTTGCTAGCCGTTCTATCCATATTTTAAAGAGATAGGGTTGTTAGAGAGGAACCGATTGGGTTGCTAACCAAAACACAATTCTTCCTCTTTCGAATCTTCCATTCTTTTTGGTGCAGATTTTTGTGATTTGCATCGTTTCCTCTTCTTTTCTTCTTCTTTCTCGTGTGGTTTGGAGTATTCTCCATTGGTGTCGCAAGTTATCAAGTCTTGGGAAATTTATGGCTTCCGCGTTTGAGGTAATTCAATCATTTCACCTCAAGATTCATATCAAATCTCCTATCAAACAAAGAATTTACAACAGCACGCAAAGTCTTTATTCACAAATGTTTAAATAACGATCCGGATCAAAGGCCGAGTGCTACTCAGCTCTTAGGTCATCCTTTCATTACCAATGTTACTCGGACGTGCAGATGTCATCAGTTTGATGCAATATGATCAGTTCCCTCCAAAGGTACCCGACGAGCTTAGAAGAGAAGGTCTTTACTACAGAGACATGTTGAAGTGCAGAGTCAAAACCTCACATTTTTCTCTCAAACTAGAGTTGTTTCAAAAGAAATGGGTAAAAGTAGAGGATATAGTTATATCCACAATTCAGGAAATATTCAGTTGTAAAGACGCAATGATACTATTCAAATTTGTTTCCTCTGATAAGGCAATAATGAGAAAAATCTAGCTTTTCTTTTTCGTTAAAAAAAAAGTATGATGAGTTATGTACTCTAGAAGAGTGATTTATTCATTGCACGATTGATTAATTATCATTTTAGCGAGTTAGTTATCCTAACATCAGTGAGAGAAGTTAAACCAGCCTATTTATAAACCAGATAGACAACATTATTTTCTCATCTTGATCCTCAATGATATTGAACCTAAAGTTCAAGAGATAATCTTTATGACCAGATATTTACTTGACCATAATGCGTAACTATATTACGTGCAAAAGATTGTTAATGCTCAAAATTTGATATGAGATCCTTGGAGGACCATTTACCACTTTCCTTAATTAAATATGCATTTGATGAGTGGTTAACCGTAAATGAGAATGTTTGAATCTATAGAGATGACAAATCCAAAAGTATTTTTTGAAATTGAATAGTTTCCCACTATGGTGAATAAACTTCCCGAATAAGAATATACGTATTTGAGAAATTTGATAATCTTGAGATCTTATTACTTAAGAAAGATGGAATAGATCGGCATAAAACATCGTCGTGAAGTTTGCTTATACTACAACAGTTAGTAAAATGAATGAAATGGGGATCATGAAATGAAAGTCTGTTGTGGGTACATACATTAAACCTATTGCTTATACTAAATGAAAAGTCGCAACACACATACATGAATATGTGTAAATGGATTTGAAATTACTATAAAAATTCAAGGTTTTGACAATCAATGTTATGCAACAGATTATCGAGCAACCTACTTGTTGCACAAGTTTTTCTCAAAATATGGATAATCATCATAAAGAAATATATTCTCTCGCAATGGATGAAAAAGGAAAAAAAAATATCTTTCATTATTTGTTAAATCTGGTAGTAAATAAAGAAAAAAAAGTCTCTTGAATATAGTGATCACTTGATACGTGATACTTGACATTTGACAATGACGTTTATGTAAAATCCCCCGTGAATTCAAGATTGAACATGGTTCCAATCTCGAGAAATTAATTTGAAAAACTTGCGCAAATTCTAGTTTTTTCATGTGTGTAGACAAATAAGTAAGTGCATTTTTTTTAATCTTATGAACATTAATATTTATACACTGATTTATATATTTATTTTATCCGGATATGTTATGCTTGCACATGACTGTATTTGATTTTCTATGAGCTTATATTCGCATGAAAAGTTATGTGGATGTGAATTTTCAATTACCACATATGTGTTTATAATTTGGTTAGTAACAAACTCTTGTAGAGTTTGAAAATGCTGAATAATATCGTAACTTCTTATGGAGTTTGAATAGTCTAGATATCAGAAAAGTTCTAAAGAGTTTATCATAGTTATTAACACTTCAAAGTAAGTTCAAAAGGTTGTTACTTTTTTTCCACGATCCAAACCTAAGTGAAAGTAACAAGAATTTACTAATGCTAGCACAATATTACCATACCAGAATCTGAAGCACATGTATATAGTAGACAGTCACAATACTAGAGATTCATGCAAAGACTACAACAATGAACTGGAGTGGTCCATACTCTACACTTTGATGGTGCATAGAACTACAGTTCTGAAATTTCAGTGTGTCAATGCATTTTGGTAGACTCGCTATCCTTGATCTCCAAACCTTTTCTCTGGGATGATAAATATGAGATAAAATCTTGGTCGGGCTCTCATTCAACTGGATCTTTGGGTAGGTGTTTTCTCTATTTGATCGATATATATCGTTCACAGAAGAAATTAGGTGTAACTCGTCATCTATTGCTAGAAAACCCATTGATTTTTCATCGAAGGCTTGCTTTGGAACACTTGTTTCCTTTATCCATTGATTCATAGCCATGTTATACTTGAAAATGACATGATTGTCAAGCATGAAGACAGTAGTGTGGTCCAAGCAATCACCCTCTAGGACAACGATCTTTCCAAGTTTGAGTCTCTCTTCTGCCATCCACATGTCCCCCACCTTACGCCACATTCCAACATTAATCAACTCCATCATAACTACATCCTTGTAGTAGCCATCTGCTGGTAATACTCCTGCTACAGGTTGTGACTGGCCCCCCATAACCCAAAACTTGCTATCAGCACCATGTCTAAAAATCGATTTATCTAATCGACTAGTGAGGACATTAGAATATTGTATATTGATATATTCGAAGTATGATGGTTATGGAACTTTGTTATTATAAAGTACTCAACATTGGATATGGTATGTGAAGATCGTCAATATGAGAAGTTGAAGCCATCTGTTTATTATCCATTTCAACAATTATGAACTTAATCAACATCTTGGCATGTGGCGAGAAGATCACAAATAATGTACTCAATAGGGAGAGTAATCTCTCGCTATACTCTTTTTCCCTTGATCGAGGTTTTGTCTACTGGGTTTTTCCGACAGGGTGTTTAATGAGGCAACGTCATAATTGAAAATATACTCTTTTTCCTTCACTAAATTTTTATCCCACTAGATCTTAATAGTAAGGTTTTAACGAAGAATAATTCCGTGAAGTTGGACATTCAAAGGGGGGTATTATGAAATATTTGATTTAATTAAATGTCTACAATCAATTGTTATTATTCTCTGTAATCTCTGATATTTGATTCAGATATGATTCTATAATATTTTTAGGACATCTTGTATTTAATAATGTAATTATATTCACTCATCTATAACTTGTATAAATAGATGAGTCGCACAATACCTAAAAGAATAAGTCAAGAGAAGAGAATTCCCCTTCTCATATTTGTTGTACTCTTATACTTGTCTTCTATTTTGTTCATAGTGATAGTACTATTTCATAATAGATTACTAATAATTAATTTTTTCCTCTTGATATCGTTGTGATTTGTTAATAGAGAAAATTAGACATGACCAAGGTTACAGTTTGAACCGGAACCAAAGCGGAATCAAATTGGAGGTTTTCAAATTGAAACCGAAACCGAAACCGTTGATGATGGTTCTAAAACCAAAATCGTAACCTTCACTAGGGTCGTTCGGCCAAAAAAATTTGAAAGAATTGCTGTGGACAAATTTTTTTTTTTTTTGTGGACATAAGTAGTTGTCCCGGATTTGGCAAATCCGAGAGTCTAATTAAACGGTCTCTCGGATTTGCCATATCCGACACTATTTAATATAATAAAAAATTAAATGTTTTTTTATATCTCGGAAATAATGAAAAATAGGGTCAAAAGGTAAACAGTGCATTCCGATTTCTCAAATCCGAATGCATTTAAATATAATATTAAAATAATACAACAATAGTGGCTGGCAAATTCAAAAAATAGAACAAAACCTTCGGATTTGGCAAATCCAAGGTCAGCCAACTATAATATTAAAATAATACAACAGAAGTGGCGGGCAAATTCAAAAACTGGAACAGTACCTTCGGATTTGTGAAATCCGAGTTCATCCAACTATAATATTAAAACAATACAACACGAGTGGTGGACAAAGTAAGAAATTGGAACAGTGCCTTCGGATTTGGCGAATCCGAATGCTAGGGTTTAGGGTTTACGGTTTAGGATTTTCTCTCGGATTTGCCAAATCCGAATGAATCCATTCAGTTTAATGGTGATCCGTCCTTATGGATAAGGTTGTTGGATGTATTAAATCGTATCGGATAAGATGACGGCCTTTCGGATTTGTCAAATCCGAGAGCCCCACATAATAGCGACTCTCGGATTTGGCAAATCCGAAACTACGGGACTATAAAAAGAAAAAGTTGCAACTTCACTTCAGATCGGAGTTTTCAATTTTGGAGGGTTAGGGAAGGTTGTGGCCGGAGTTCTACAGGATTTTGGATGCACATTACCGCTAATTCGTGTGGAATCGTTATTCTAACGAGGTTAGTCATTAAATTAATATTTTTTAGTTGTTTTGTTGTGTATTTATGTTGTTTTGAAGATGGAAGATTGGTAGGGCTTAGGATTGATGATTGTGAATGTAATATGGTAATGTAGATGTTGTTGTTGAGTTTATAGGCTAGGATTGTTGTTGTTTTAAGAATTGGTAGAGGTTAATTTGATTAATTTGGATGGATATTGTTTGTATGATAATTGGTAGAATTAAGGGATAATTTGTATGGATAATTTAATGAAAAGGAGTTGTTGTTGTTGTTGTTGTTTTTTTTTTTTAGGTGAGAATTGTTATTGTTTTTTTTTAAGGTGAGAATTGTCGTTGTTGTTTTTTTTTTAGTTGAGAATTATTTTTTTAGGTGAGATTACGATTAATATAGTTAACGATTTTTTTTAGTCCCTTAATAAATAGTTAAAATGTCCGCGCACGGGCCATACATACTTAATTTGTTTCATAGAAGCAAGTATGTGATAGAGAATGGTGTGGTGAACACATTTGAGAACAAGTCGGACGACACTCTTGTTATTGATAGTAGGTTGTCATATGATGAGTTGCTTAGTTTGATTTGTGTGGCGTTCGGTTGGAATCTTGAAATAGCTAGGAAACTCCACATTTCGTTAATCTTTATGACTCACGGTGTAAGGTGCCCCATGAAGATAAAGAATGATTCACATGTTGGGATCGTCTACCACCTAGAACCAATGACAAGTGTGGATATGTACATAGACACGGAGGATATTACTAACCAAGAAGGTGGAAACAATCATTATGGTGGATCTTTCTTTGCACAAGAAGATCACATGATGAGGGTGAACAAGATGGTCCAAGGCAAGAACAAGCAAGTACTTCACGGGTTCATGAAGAAGTTGGTGGAAGTTTTATTTGCCAACGATGATCCCATGGATGAGAATGATTCCGACTAGTTGCTGTTGATGGAACACACATACGTGGGGGATACAAGGGTAAGTTGCTAGTTGTTGTGGTGTATACTGCAAACAAACACATTTTACCGGTTGCATTCGCCGTGGTGGATGAAGAGACCACTGAAAGTTGGGCATTTTTCATGACACATTTGAGGTATCATGTTGTGGGTGACACCAAAGTTTGTGTGATTTCCGACCGGAACGCTGGGTTTTGAGGGCAATGTCGAAAATACGAGAATGGAGCAATTTACGTGATTAGGGCCCACGTGTATTGCCTCCGGCACGTTCGGAGCAATCTAGTGTCGAAATACAGGAGTGCCAAAATCAAGCGGTTATGCCAATGTGTCACGGGCTTACTTCTTCAAAGTAACGGCCGTGCGGCACTAGCACTTCAACAACCAAGAACGTGCTAGCTCAGCCTTAAGACCCACAATTTGTACAAAGGTAGGCAAAGCCTCAAAGAACGTAGGCAAAGAAAGCTTAAGGAAGCTAAGAACGATGTAGGCACAAAGAAAGAACGGAGAGCTTGAAGTATGCTGGAGAATGCTTCACTCAAACAAAGGATGGATACAAATGAGAAAGGCTTGGGGTATTTACAGACTAAGTCCTCAAGTCCATAAAATTCTAAAGAATTCTATACAAGTATTAAAATATATAAGTTTCTAGGGAATTCTATACATAAAATATTCTAAGTGTTGAATTCTCCAGCCCGTTCCCGGCAGACCTAGCAAACCTCGGGAAGGTTCTAGAAACTCTTGGGAAGCTCCCCCACATTTCCAGCAAAGCCCGGTTGCTTCCAAGGAATTTCAATTCCGCGTGGACTTGACCCGAGTTTTCCAGCATGCTCTAGAACCTTCCGTTCCTTATCTCGATTAAGGAAACGACCCGTTTGACAGCAAACCCCCACAAATGTGGGAAAGGGACGGCCTAACCCGAGAACGGGAAAATGGCCGTGACAAATGGATGGAAAAGATGCTTAATTTGGAAAAATACAAGCGATTGAGGCTAGAGCTCTCCGAATTCAAACCTGAAGCATGTGAGTATCTTCGTGACATAGGGGGTGTAATTGGACTCATTTGAAACCTGGACGTCATCGTTAGGGAGTCACCACTATCAACATTTCTGAGATTTACAACAATGCCCTAAAAGAGATCCGGTTTTTTCCCATTAGAGCTATTATCGATGCTACATTCCACAAAATCGTGAACTTTTACTGAGAAGAATTGTTATTGGCGACGAGTTGTGATACGCCCATCCCCATTGAGCTATGGAAAGTCTATGAAAAGAAGAATGACAAAGCCGCTACTTATGAAGCTCGACCGTTCGATGGCGACGATGAACGTTGGGAGGTGATAACGCCAACACGGGCTAGTGGGAGGAGTGGGACGGTGTATATGGTCAACTATAACGCCAAAAAGTGTTCATGCAAGAAATGGCAAGAGTACCGGATGCCGTGTACGCACGCACTTATAGTCTCACGTAAAAAAGGTGATCGGCATGTTTCCCTATACCATAAGTGTTGGATGAGCCAAACATGGATCAAACAATTCGAATACAATGGTTTTTCACCGGTGCCTGATAAGCGATAATGGCCTATGGTTGATTAGCAACTCTATCCTAATTACGAGAAACTAGTGCAAAATGGCTGTCCGGGCCGACACCAAAGAAGGAGAAGCAAGATGCAAATGGATTACCATGGTCGGCGAACAAGTAATGCAAATGAATTACTGTGCTCGAGATGCGGAGAAGATCACGATGCTAATTCGTGTCCTCGCTCGCATTCCCAAGTAGATAGAACACGTTTGGTGGACGAATGGGAGCATCAAAGTGATTAGTTTGTTGTTGTATTTTAAATTATAATCTTTTGGATTGAATTCGTATCTTGTTTGATGTTTGGATTGAACTATTAATGTACTAGTATAATGCATAGTGTGGTGCTTTGGGTGTGATTGAAATTGATGAATGTTTACAGGTTTAGGCATTGGTAGTACAAAATTTTCCAATTTTCAATTTGTATAACTTTCGGATTTCGGAAATCGAAGAGTTACCAAATATTGCAATTTGAATAGTTTTCGGATTACGTAAATCCGAAACGTACCAAAATGGACTGAGAATTCTCTCGGATTTGCGTAATCCGAATTCAATACAAAAGGGAGGGACTCGGATTTAGCTAATCCGAAAGTCACTGAAGTCGACAAAAGCATCCGGGAGTGGACAATTTCAGAGAAACAGGGAGACTCAGATTTTGCAAATCCGAGTCAAACGGGGGTATAAATAGGTTGACTTTCTTCTCCCAATTCATTTTCAGACCGCCCTATTTTATTTTTTTCTTCCCACCGGCGAATCCACCCTCCACCACGACTGCATCCGCCCCCGACCGTCAATTTCAGCCACTACCACCGTTCTCCCATCACCGCCGGTCCTTCCTCCATCCACTGCCGCGAATTGTGAACTCCACTGTCGCTGCCGGTCAAGTCCACTCCACCGGCGCTTCTAGTCGTCCTCCCCCGTCTCCACCGCGTCCGCAACCGTAGTAACTACAAAGGTAACAAACTTTGCCCTAAGTTTTCCCCCAATTTAATTTTGCCCAAATTTTTTTTTTCAATTGTTGCTCATAGGGTAATCCGAGTGATGGAATATACTATTTTTGGTTGTAATTGTGAATAATATATTGACATGAGGGTGATTAGTTATTTTTTGTACTCCCTAATTGTTGGAATTACTAAATCCGAGGGATTGTTTTGTAGAGTTTTTTTTTTTTTTTTGTATTTTGGGTTTGTATGTTGTTTAAATTGGATTGTTTGAAAGTTTGGTTGTAATTGAGCCACAAGTTTGGTTATGTTGTGTTGAAATTGAGGCCTTTTTTTTAAAGGAACATGCATGTATATATATATTTTAAGGAACATGCATATATGTTGGATGGTTCAATCACATTATTTTGTGTTGAAATTTAATTGAAAGTGTTGAGTTTGGTGATTATTGATCCTTATTTGATTGTTTAAATTGGTTTTATTGGTGGTGTAGGTATCCATGTCGAATCCATCCGGTTCACAATATAAAGCCAAATATGTTCAACCGGGTCCTATTATTGATACACTATTGTATCTTCAACATGAACACCGTAGTTTATCAGTGTACCATGGCGACAACCCCTCCATGAAGACCGAACCTTTAAAAGGGCGTAGGTTTGACCAAAAGTTTTGGGAATGCTATTATGGTAATGCTACCCCTCCGGAAGTATGAGCACTCATGGGGTCCGCCGAGTTCGAAGGGATATTGAAAATAGGATGGAAAAAGTGTGATGATTGTCTCATCACCACATTGGTGGAACGATGGAGATCGGAAACACACACCTTTCACTTCATTCGGAGAGGCAACCGTGATGTTGCAAGACGTGGAGGTCCTCTTTGGTCTCCGGGTCGATGGCGACATAGTTTGTGGTGTCGAGCCTAACAATCCCGTGGCGAAATGGCAATTAATATGCCAAGACATGTTGGAATTCACCCCTACAGCAGGTCGAATTGTGGAAAATACACTTAAGATTTCCTTTATAGAGGCAGTGGCGCTCCATTGAATCCCTGAAGGAAATTTAATTAATTAATTAATTATTTTTAAATATTTTGAATTAACAACTTATATTGAAAAGAATGTAGAGATTTGATGTGTTGTATTTTTGTAGGTTCTCCGGAGATCGTGTATATACAAAGGGCCTGATTATTGCTCTTGTAGTTTATGGGTTGTTTTATGTTTCCAGACAAGAGCCAAAACAGTGTTGGTTTATATTTATTGAACCATTTGGCGGATTTCGCAACTTGTGCAAAGCTTAGTTGGGAATCGGCTCTCCTTGCTTACTTGTACTCGGGCATGTGCGAGGCTAGTAAATACGACAAACGTGATATAACCGGTTGTGGATATCTTCTACAAGTATAAACCTTTAATTAATACGTATGAATTTAATTTTTGACTATTTATACCCGTTTAAATTAATACTATTTATGGTGTTATTTTGTTGATTTAGGTTTGGACATATAAGCGGATCTAAAGAATCGCGTCCCAAAGATTATTAAAGAATTTTGAAGAGGATTCTACCACTCCTTTAGCTCACCAGTGAGTTTTTTTTTTATTTACACCAATTAGTATTAAGATTACTAATAATTTTTTTTTTCCAAAAATAACATCTTTGAATTTTTTGTATTGAAAGGTGGAATTGCAACTACTCCTACAAGGACATCCCAAGGACTAACCTCCCAGGTTTTAGAGATCAATTGACCGCCTTATATACAACCGACGTAAGCATGAATAACTTTATTTTTTTAGTTTTCTTTTTCCATTTTTGACCACCATTTTTTTGTGAAAACAAGGTAGTAGGATTTGGATGACAAGGTCGTGGATGGTCTACTGGGCAATCCGAGAACCCCACGAAGTTGACAGGGTCGTGAGATAGTTTGGCTATATTCAACAAGTGCCCGGAACTCCTATAATTGTTGATATCGTCACGAATAGGGAGGCTCACGAGCATAACATCTCAGGACTAACCGATAAAAACAGGGTGGATTACCATCGCAATTCACACCATCATTGGAATAGGAGAATCCGACACATTCCTAGGAATTTGGTGAAAGGAGAGCCCGGCCAAACTTCGGACGACTACGACGAGTGGTTCAACAATAATTCGGTGAAATTGATATCCGATCCGAAAAATTACACACCAGTCGGATATGAGTCTTCCTCGACCCGAGTGAAAGTATATGTAAGTGTTTATTATTTACAATTAATAGTTTATTTTAATTTTTTTCTCCAAATTGCTAATTATACTGTTTCTTTAATGGTGTTTATTTACAATTAATAGTTTATTTTAATCTATTTCTCCAGGCTGAAGTGCTGAACAATATCCGCGTTAAGGCCATGATATTCCGAGAAGACCGTCGTCATGCCGGTGACCTAGACATCGACCTCGAAAAGGTGCTCGATGAGATCGTGGATCAAACTCACGCGGTCTTAACTCTTGGCAAAGATGATGAGATGGATATTGAGGATAGCCAAATCCTCAAGGATTTTCAACCTTCTCGACCCAAACCACCTCCTCCGGCTGAAACAATGAACCGTGGCCGAAAGACAAAATTGGGGCAGGAAGAAAGCGAAAGATGGGGAATCCATTCGGCCCTTCTCAATCGCATTATCACACGTTAAGTTCGAGCCACCCCGAGCAAGAGAATATGGGAGGAGGGGAGGATGTGAGAGGAGAGAATGTGCGTGGAGGGGAGGATGGCGGAGGAGAGGATGTGGGAGGAGGGGAGGGTGTTGGAGGAGAGAATGTGCGAGGAGGGGAGGATGTTGATTCTTCTCTCGGATCTCACTCCCTACACGAAGAAGATCCGCTCCTCACCATTACACTAGGAGACCCCTCACAAGTTCTAAACGTGGTGCCATTTGAGACTATTAGGCCACAACTGGAGGAACCAATTGTTCACAAATCCGAGAGGTCGGCCACGCGGTGCTTACACACACCCCGCCAACTATTCCTAAGAGAGGAAAAAAATGATGTAGATTAGTATTTTTTAGGTTCTTGGATGATTCTGTATGAATTTTAGAATATTTTCCATTTGAATATTATGAGAATGTTGTTGTTCTGTTATTGGTTCTTTTCTCTACTGTATTGTGGTGTTGGTGCTGTTTAAACTGGTTTAGGATTGGTGAAAACCAGTCCAATATTTTTTTTGCCATTAAATGGTAACCCTCGAATTTGCCAAATCCGAGACTTACCATTTTTTACAGCTCTCGGATTTGCGTAATCCGAGAGTCGCTGCAGAAAAATGCATCCGGGAGTGGATAATTTCAGAGAAACAAGGGAAACTCGGATTTGGCAAATCCGAGACACATGCTCTCAGATTTGCGTAATCTGATACTCTTCCACCTCATTTTCAACACTTATATTTTTTTCTCAAAAAATAAAATATATTTTATTCCAGAGATTCAGATTAAGGGAATCAGAGTATAGTCTCGGATTAGCCTAGTCTGTTTCTAGTCAACTTTAATTTTCAAATACTTTGATTATTTGTTAAAAACTAAATTATTTTTTTATTGTAGACTTTAGAATTATCCAAATCCGAGACATGGTTAATTTTAATTAATCTTTTGATTAAATTTAAATATTTTTTGGTTAACATTGTTTCGGATAACGCTTATCCGAGGGTAAGCCCTTTCGGATTTGACAAATCCGACTGCTCTGTTCTTTCGGATTTGCCAAATCCAGGACAACTACTTTTGTCCACCCAGTTTTTGTTTGTTTTATTTTTTTCCACCTTTTTCCTTGGATAATTTTTTGGGTAAAAAAGTCACCTTCACTAGAGGTTCGGTTAAGGTTCATCTGTTGAAAAAATCTTGAACCAGCGATTTAAAACCAACGGTTTGAAACCGTCATAAAACCACTAAACGTCGGTTTTAATTAAAAAGCAAAAAATATATCATGTAGATTATTATATTTGATATATTTACTACTATATATAACACTTTATGTTTATATTAGTACATCTAATAGAATATTAAAACTGTAAGCATCTTACATATATATGTATATTGATCTCATCCCCTTCCTTTTTTTCTTGGAATAAATGGACTACTTTTGTTAATAGATGTAAAAAAAATTGAGTTCTTTACCAAAGGTACCATACCTGGAAGATTAAAGGTTGGCCAAAACAAAAAACAAAAGCAAAAACAAAAAAGAAGATCAAGCCGGCCAAACGAGCTAACATCTACAAGACTCTTCTTCTTGAATAAACTAGTACAACCACCACTCTCATTGGCTCTTCTTCAACTTAATCTGAACTACTTTCAATGGTACAAATCCTGCCATGGATTTCTCAACATCAAAATAATACTTTTTCAACTCCTGTCCTTGTGCTTTACCCAGAAAGCTTTCAGTTATAACCTTAATCCATATCTTGTTCCTAGATACCGAGGGAACCTCCTCCACAATCCAAGATTTCTGATGTATAAATTCGAAAGTTAAGGTAGATTCGAGATTATCAAAGAATTAGGGAACTATCTAAAGTAGATTCTCCAGCATCTCCATGTTGATTGGTATGTATCGATTGTCACCCTCATAACGCGCCCCTATAGTCAAGCACTTGATGTCACTGACGGGAGGATCAGGGTTGTGACTCAAAGATTTTAGGCCCTTGAAGTTGTAAGGAGCAAAATCATCCAACCTCACTTCCTTGAATTGATTCAAGTTTCGGAGGAACTCCACAATTTGTTTTTTTGTATACCCTTCTGACGCGTATAATTTTCACAAAATTTGCATTCTTGATTGATGAAGGTTCAAATGAGAGAGGCGACCATATGTCACCACAATAAACAAATGTAGATAAATGAGGCGCATCCACACGAACATCCACTCCACCATCATTATAAAACCCCAGCCACATTTCTATGAGAGAGTTGCTTGATACTCTCAAGAAACTATTTGGCCCATAACCATTCTATATAAATTTGTGTAGCCAGAATGACTCAAGAACATTAGAATCTGAAAGAACTTGTTCCACTGACTTAATCAATATTTCATCACCACAAAAACCAGTCAACTCCAGGACCTTCAAATTTTTACAGGTTACCATATCATGAATATATAACCTTTCATTTCCATTGGTTCTTCAACAAAAACTCTTGGGATTTGGAGCTTCAATGATCTTAATTTCTAGGACCTGATGAGGTGTATGGATTGGATGAGTGTTTCTTTCGATTATCAAATCAATCCATTCCATCTTCAGATGTGATCCTAACATTCTCAAAGCATGGAAACCAAGACAATCATGAATGTTCAGGATCACCAGTTGAGGAGAATTCATGATTAGTTCCTCAAGAAACCTGGTATCAAATTGATTCTTCCTCAAATCCAACTCCCTCAACAAAAGAAGATTGACATCAACATGTGATAACGAAAGGATCGATCCTCCCAAAAAAAGCTTCTGAAGAGAAATGCCAGCCAAAAAAGACTTAGAAAAATGTATAATTCCATGCAACATGACCATCATTTGGAACCTCAAATGAAAATTCTATGATATTTTTGATGATCATAAAGAGACTTAGTTGTCCTATTAAGTCATGTTCCAAAGTTGAAAATGGAGCATGAAATTTGAACTTGAATTTGTTTATATTCAAATTCTCCCTACCAACTTTCGAAACATATTCTCCAGGAGAAATCAACGAGGAGTTAACCATTTCGCTTCACGTCCGCCTCTTCATTTCCATGGCCGACAATAGGGTTTCCTAAACCTCAAATTTCTGAGGCATTAGGGTTTCCTTAACCATGGTTTCCTGACGATGTCGAAATACAATCATCAGTTACAATCAAGCATGGTACGATGGAGACTGTACTCTTCCAATCCTTTGAAACACCAGAAGCACGAACCACATTGGTATAATCCAAGAAAGACATAACATATTGAAACATTTGCTCTGGCAACTCCTCTGCTTCTTTTGGCAAGCATATTGATTTCCGCAGAGGTGATGACATCATCACCACGGGTGGACGAAGAGGAAATTTAGAATTTTCAAAAAGCAATTTTGAGAAATATTTCTCTTCACTTCGTGGTTCACATTACAGTGTATACACCTCTACAAAAAAAAAAGCATGTAATTTACATTTTTAATCGAAAAAAAAAAACAAAATGAATAACATTATATTTATTTCTTTATTTAACACTACTGCTTGCCCCCACAATAAAATGAGTGAAAAAAATGCCTTCATGAGCAAAAATTTAAGGGTGTGCCTTTTTGGGGGGTGGGGTTTCAAACAAGTTCTAAGGGTTTGAATTCATGTCATTCCAAATAATGGTGCTTGGTTCAATTTTGGGTCCACAACTTTCATTTCTTAACCCAACTTTCATTCCACACCAAATTGGTGGGTTTGACCCAATTAATTAACAAAACTCACTTTTTTCTTTTTTTGTCCTTACCTGCCTCTCTCCAAAATTCTCGCTTCCCATCTTTTCCACCACACACTAGCTGTGGCTTCTCATCTCGTCCTCAACACATCAGCTGTAGCTTCCTATCTCCTCATTCGTCTTCAAGGAAAACACATAACCACTGAATTGAAGATCCAATGATAGAACGTTGATTGTTCCGAGTTAAATTTCTTCAAAAGGTTTGAACGATAATTATTCATGACAGCTGAATGGGTTGCTGTTGCATTGGAATGGAGATGATTAGTAGCAAAATCCATAGAGGAGAACAAAGAGGGGAGAGGAAAAATTTCAATCTATTGCCAATGTAATTAATTTTGTGATTTCTTCAATCTTCTTGTTCAAAAGACTTCATATACTTTTGAAAATTTGTTTTATGATGGGAATGTATTGGAGATTGTAGTGATTGAGTTATTGATAAGAGTTTGAATTAATTTAAAATTGTTAAAAATATACAACATATTTTTGCGTAGATTGGTCAATTTATCTTGAGAGATTTCCTATTCTCTCTCTCTCCCTCTCTCTCTCTCTCTCTCTCTCTCTCTCTCTCTCTCTCTCTCTCTCTTTAATTGAAAGTCCAAACATCTATTCTTATGGTACATAAAGTGGATTTTTTTTTTTTGAGAGATAAAAGATCTCACCATAAATAAATCCCTCAAGAAAATGTATTAATGTATTGGTATGAATGCAAGGGTGCTTCGCCAAAAAAATTCCAAAAAAGATGTGGACAAAAATATATATATTTTTTTGCTATTTTAGGTGATGAAACTAGTTTTTCCTAATTTACCAAATCCGAATCTATCCATTTTGTACTGATTCGGATAGAAATGATGCGTCAGATAGTTGTATTACACGGAGATTCAGATTTGTATGCATGACAATTACATTTGTCCACATCACTTTGGGACATATATTTTTGTCCAGATCCTTCTATTGAAAATTATTTCGGTAAAAAATGAAACGAAAATTACTATGGAGTACACGAAAGTTTTTTAGATAAAAAATAGTAGTAAAAAACAAAACAGTAACGGTGTCGTTTGGCGTCTACTCTATGGGACTAACTGCAAATCAACGGTGGTGGTAACTAGGGGTGTTCACGGTTCTGTTCAATCCGGTGAAACCGCCCAAACCGGTCATTGGTTTGGATTAGCGGGCGGATTATAAATGAATTTATAAATCGGTGGATTTGAAAATTGAAAACAGGTCATACCGCTCCGGATTACGGTTTGACATTGTCAGACCGTCTGTCAAATCGGACTGGACCGTATATATATATTATTAAATAATAATATGCTGGTTTTGTATATATATGGGGGGGATAATTATTTATATCGAAATTCTTTAGTTGTCCTAGTGGCATTCTTTATCCCCCATTCTTATATTTGATTGAGGTTGTATGTTCGAGTCCCCCCTTGCACTAAAATTTTTTTTGCCCATTTTTTCCCCAAACCCTAGATATAAATAGGTATTTTTTTTCTTCTCAATATTAGGGTTGTTCCATTTGACCCGCGGTTCGGATCGACCCGATGATTCGAACCGATCCGAACCGAAACCGATCCGAAATATCAATTTCGGATCGGATCGGTTCGATTCAGAATTCAGTTGGATTGGAATGGTCTGGAACGGTTCAGATCAATACTCATAACCGAATTGGACCGAAATTTTTTCTTTTTTTGTTTTTAGTCATTTTATCAGTTGAGGTCCTCTACTTTTCTTCCCTTTCGAGCTTTCACAAGTGAACTTCACTCACTCCGGCGACCACCACTCCGACGACTCGCGGTGCCGGTCAAATCGTCGATGAATCTTCATAGAGCTATTTCGGTTCGTTTTTCTTAAGCCCATCAAACATTTCATCAATCTAACTCCAGATTTGTTGTCGCAATTTGTGCGAGTGAAGGCCAACATCCAGTCTTTCATCCAACCGATCTGAGCACCATCATCTCTTTCGCCGAAGGTCGACGGATACTGGGTTCTCAAAAATTCAACCCATCAACTGCAGAAGAAGAAGAGCTGCTGAAAGGTTCCCTTGTCCCTTCCCTTCATTATCATTTACAAAAATTACTGCTTACTAATTTACTATCTTCACAAGCGCAATTTTCCATTCTCTGTTGGTATTTTGCCATCCAATTCTTCTTTAGTTTTCATTATTTGGTTTTGGTTCGTTTGAGCAAAATAGGAATCAGTTCTACTGCGATTTGATATTGTTTTGGCATCAGAAAAGGGCTGGATTCGAGTATGCCAAAAGTGGCATATATTATATGATATTTTGCCTTCCTGTTGTGTAGATGAAACCGGAAAAACAAAAAAAAAAAACCCTTAAAAATGGTCTATAGACTGCATTCTTTAGTATTATATGAAAACTAGCCCCATAAAAAGGTTCTTGGGACGGTCATTTGAGCAAAATAACTTATTAAATCCTAAACTAGCAAATATGGCCATTGGAGGCACGAGCAAGATAATTTGTGTAATCTGAAACTAACAAATTTCCATCCTTTTTAGTTTCTAAAATCAGGTAATGCTAGCACAACGATCATTCATTTGTGCAGTTTAGACCTGCCTTAATCTTCTGTAAGGTACTTAACATAACAGAATTCACTAATTCTACTGTTTCAGCAGCAGGTTGTGGTGCATATAAGTTTTTTTCTAGCACTTCAAATGCATAAGTGACCAGAGATCCTCCTTCTGTACTCTTGTCATCAGAATTTTGTTTAACTTTCTTCTTTCTTTGCATTGCAGTACTCATTGTTTGGTTCTCTGTTGACCTTTGGTGCAATGATTGGCACTATTACAAGTGGTCCAATTGTTGATTTCATCGGCCGGAAAGGGGTAAGAAAGATTGGCTGATTTAATTTCAGAATCAGTATTCTGTCAACTGAGTTTTGAACTGATAAAATCTCCTTGAAAATACACCTATTTGTTTGATTTCTTTTCGTAACCCTTTGCTTTGTTTCCGAAGGTAATTGTTAGTTTTTACGGATCCTAAAACAGAGTTGTGGTTGGTTCTGAAATCGCATTTAAAGTTGACTATTGAAAATGATTTTCCGCGAAGTCTAGAAATTCAGTTTTAAAGGCTTATTTCTCCTATTTCTGAAACTGTTCTTTAATTAATTTTTAGTGACTTCTCGAAAAGTTTTCCCAATCTTGCATGTTCTTTGAATGTTCTTTGGATGAGTTGAAGGATTGAAGCAATCCCAAAAGCGTTTTCCCAATCTTGCAGCTTTGCTGCTCTGCTTACTTTCCTTCGCTGTTGGTACCTTCTTCCTGTTTTTTCTGTTTTTATCCGCTCAATTCTGCTTCAGCCATCTGGAATTTTCTCTCAGAAGGTAATTGAGTTTTGAAGTATTATTTGGACATTGGCAATTCAGAATAAATTCCTTCTGTTGTCAGACCTCTTTCTCCTAGGTCTTGAAGTATTTTTTGGATTTTCTTTTTGTGAAACTGTTTTTCATTCAGTGTACTTTGTTGTGGTTTTTACGAACTATCAAATGGACTCCCGATTTGTCCAAGAATCAGATTTGAATATGACATTGTCATTGCGGAAAAATGCAGAAAATTCAGAATAGCTTCTTTCTGTTGTCAGGCCTTAGTCACCTCAGTTCTGAAAATTCAGAAATGAGATTTGAAAGGCTAAATTTTGACTCTCTATTTCCTTTGACTCTGAACTGCTTGCACTAGCTGGTCCTGATTAGATTTCTGCTCCTATGTAGGGGTAGTGATGTCGACGACTGATTTTACCATGGACACTAGCACTCAAAGTGGGGATTTGAATATGTCTGAAACTTCAAGGGGGACTCAAGATACTCAAAGCACCAGTAAGACTCGTAACTTTAGATCTGATGTTTGGCCATACTTTGAACTTGATCCTGAACGCGCTCATTTGGATCAGAGGGGGAAAATGTGTGTATTGTGAAACTTGGATATCTTGTCCTAGTGTGAATGGTACCAGTTCATTACGTAATCATCTCAAATGTTGTCCCACATCTCATTTGTATGAACCTAAGAAAAGATTAAAAGTTATAGAACCTAAATCCCCTGCTCATGTGTTTGATCAAGTTAGGGCTTACAAGGCATTGATTGTGATGATATTTGTGGATGAGCTACCTTTTAGCCATGTTGAAAAAGAGGGATTTATTGGTTTTTGTCAAGAGTTACAACCTAATTTCATAATTCCTAAACGGAAAGCTGTAACTCGTGATTGTTATGAATTTTTTTTGGCTGAGAAGAAGAAACTGAAAGAGTATTTTGGTACATTGAGTTCAAGTGTGTCTTTTACTACTGATTTGTGGACATCGAATCAAAACATTGATTATTTGTGCCTCACTGCTCATTTTATTAATGATGCTTGGACTTTGCATAAAAGGGTTATTAATTTTTGTCCAATTACTGATCATACGGGTGATTTGTTGGGTAAAACCATTCAGAGGTGTTTAATAGAGTGGGGGATTAAGAGGGTTCTTACTGTGACTGTTGATAATGCTTCCTCAAATGATAAATGCGTTAAATTTTTGAGAGATAGTTTGAAGAATTGGAGAGGAACTGTTTTGAATTGTGATCATTTGCATATGAGGTGTGCCACTCATGTTTTGAACTTGATTGTGAAGGAAGGGTTTAAAGATTACAATGATCATATCTCTAGGATAAGCGCTGCTGTTAAGTATGTGAAATCTTCTTCTGCTAGGTCTAGACAGTTTAAAGGTATCTAAGAGTTGCAGGGTTTTGACACCAAATCTGGTCCTAGTTTGGATGTGGAAACTAGGTGGAATGTCACATATATAATGTTGAAATCAGCTTTGAAATTTAGGTCTGCTTTTGATGCTCTAGCTTTAGATGAGCGTTATAAGTCTGATATGGGTAACAACATGCCACTTGATTTTGACTGGGAGTATGCTGAAAATTTGCTCCCTTTCCTGAAAGTTTTTTATGACACTACTGTCCGTTTGTCTGGGTCAAGTTATGTGACTGGGAATAAATACATACTTCAAATCTCGGGTGTTAAGCTTGTTTTGGATGTAATGGAGAATATGAATTCGATTGATTTGAAAGTAATGGCTTCGAGTATGAAGCGCAAATTTGACAAGTAGTGGACTAATTTTGATAAGATGAACATGTATATTTTTATTGCTTGTATTCTTGATCCCCGTTACAAAAAAAGTCATGTTGAGTGGGTGATTGAAAAGACCTATGGGTCAAAAGCAGAAGAGTTGAAAGATGATGTGACTGCTACTTTACGCAAAATGTATGAGTTCTATATTCCAACAGTGTCATCTAGCAGGAGTATGAGTTGTAGTGTTGGGTTAGACATTGTTGATGTTAATTCTGATAGTGTTTTTGGTGCCGCTGCATTCCTGAACTCTTTATATGCTAAGGAGCAAAACAAGAAAAGCAATCTTGCTGATAACACTGAATTGGATAGGTATTTGGTTGATTTGAAAGTAGACCCGAATGATACCTCTTTTGATATATTGAAGTGGTGGAAGTCAAATGCTGTTAGATATCCCACACTAGCCCTTATGGCTAGAGATGTACTCGCCATTCCTGTGACTACTGTGGCTTCAGAGTCTGCGTTTAGTACTGGTGGTAGAATTATTGATTCATTTCGAAGCTCATTGTCTCCAAGGATGGTAGAAGCTAGTGTTTGTGCGCAAGATTGGCTGAGAAAAAATCACGAATCTGTTTTTGTGGAGGACTACTTGGATGAGCTTGAGGAAATTGAAGCAGGTAATACATGCTTGGTTTTGAAAATAATGTCGCTATTACATATATCTCTAATTATAGAGTAATGCTTACTTTTGTTTTGAATATGATTTTGTGACAGGGATAGCACGATTGAATGAAGTAACACCCCATCATTGATGTTGAGTAGGTTGCTCATCTGTTTCAGATATCAGTTACTATAGGAGAAAGTGGAGGAAGTAATGAATAATGATTATGATGTAATGCATATACATTGTCTATCTTATAGATAGGTTTGTGGGGTTTTTTTTTAATCTAGTATTTGGGTTTTTAAGTTTGCTTTTATCAATTTTGTGAGCTCTAAAAATCAAATGGGATTGTATTTGTATTGTGCTGTGTGTTCTGTAGTTCTGGTTCTGATGCCCAAAATATCAGCTACTTTTACCTGACAAAGAATCGAACATTTTGGAAAATGCTTGAAGTTTTTGTGCTTTTACACAGGAAAGAGTACATTCAAAAAAAAGCTTGAAATTTAGAAGCTTTAAACTCAGGGATTGTTGATTTGTTGTGAGCCGTAATAAGTCGTTACTTATTTAATATATTTGAATTAGGCCAACGGATAAACTTTTCTAATATAGAATTCCATTGTTAAATTTATCCAACTCCCCCGGAATTCTATTTTTGCTTACTAAGATTATTCTGTTAGAAATATTAGCTTTTGTAACTTGAATGTGCTATACCTTGGAGATTGATTGATGTACTGTATTGTTAAAGAATCAACCAGAATTCATAAATAGAAGCTTACACAAATTGAACAAAAAACCAATTCTCATTTGACCCGAATCTCACTAATTAAATAAGGGGCAATACAGGTCAAAACGGGTCAAAATGATTTTTTTTTTTTTTTGAAAATGAATCAGAAAAAAAAAAAACGGGTCAAAATGGTTCGATTCGGTTTGATCCGGAAAAAATCCGAAACTGAACCGAACTGAACCGAAACTATCCAGGTCATTTGGGGCGTGACCCGTTCCGAACCGAACAAAACGGTTCGGTCCAGTTTCGGTTCGGGTCGGATCGGTTTTCCTCTAAAGCACAGCCCAGGGAATGTCCCTTTTTGGCACAGTTCTCATTCCCAAACCGAAGCCTCCGCCTCCAATTTCTTTTTTTTTTTCCTCATTCCCAAACGGCAAAGAAGCCAAGCCGCCACTGCCCGCTGCTGCACCTCCGCCGGTTTCTCCGCCTCCACCACCGAAGCCGCCCCTCCCAGCCTTCCTCCTCTCCTCCGCGTCTCCCTCCTTCAGACACAAGAACTATTAATCCAGACCAATCCGGTCCGTAAACACCCCTAGTGGTAACTTTGGAGATCGGACTCGCTCTCATTAACACAAAAGTAGCTGATTAATTAAAATTCTCCTCATTCGAAACATTGTGTACCCTGCAACTCGATCGATGCAAATCTTGGAATAAAAGATCTTAAGCTGAAATATGATGGATTCTTGGTTTTGATATCTTCAACTTCCTGTAGTTGCATCACTTGTAATCCCAGATATACTGCCATTCTAATCAGTGAATTAGGATTTTCGCAGTAATCTGGGGGCTTCATTTTGGGTTCCGCTCGGAATCATGGACGTCATGGACAAGCAAAGTGCTCTGGATTATATCAACCAAATGTTCCCCACAGGTGCTCTTTTCTTCTCTTTACATTTTGATCAGAATTAAAGGTTTTTTTTTTCCCGTATTTCTTTTTTACTTTTTTTCCCCTTTGAAGTGTATGCATTGATTTGTAGCGGATATTATGGTGAGATTTTTAGTACTCGGTTCAGTTTTGAAATTGCGGAGTCAAATTTAGTGCTCATGAGACAACTGATTTAGATCACGAGGGAACTTCCTGTTATACTTAATTGGCGGCAATGTTGTTCATGGACTTAATGAAGAGAACTGTAGTACAACTACCAAGGTCCTTTTTGAAGATGTTGGAGTGGTTTAGCTTCTTGTTTGATTGTTTAAAACATTTCTTGGACTTGCTGAAGAGTTCGTGCATAGAAACTTAAGGTTGTGTTACGAAAGTTTTGCCATCTTTCTTCAATATGTTGAGGGGAAAAAATGTGCTATCATGAGTTTACTTATTTACCTTCAGGTGGTCTAAAGGCACCCCGAATTGTGGGTTATATTTACGTGTTCATTTGGATTGACAACCATTTAAAGGGATTTTAATGGTTTCTTTAGGCAATATTTAGGCTGCTATCATTTTTAGGGTTGATCTTGATATCTGAAATGTTTTTTTACTCCATTGAAAATTAGTTTTTCTACTTCCTAGTTTGATTGTATGATTTTGTTTTTCAGAGGCTTCGTTATCTGGTATTGAGCCAATGGTGCAGAAAGTACATAGTGAAATTCGTCGTGTTGATGCGGAAATTTTAGCTGCTGTGCGACAGCAGGTTGGTTACGTCTCACCACCCTCCTTCTCTTCCAGTGGTTCGAGATTGTTAATCTCTTGTTTGTGAAAAGTTTATGATTATCAGAATGATGATATACTTAAAAGTTACATATGCGTATTTATGAAGAATGTATATTTGTTTCATGAGGTAGTCTTCATCTTGCTTAAATATTTTTCTTCTTTTTCCTCAAATTTCCTTTTCAATCTCAATCACTGAGAGAATTTTCAATCCTTTGTATAACACCTTTGGTGTATAAGACATTGGCCAGAGGAGTTCTTCTCATGCATACGCTAATCGTGAAAAGTTCGTCAACAGAAAAAGTCTTATTTATCATACTTGTCTGCTTGCTGAATCTTGAAACCAAGCTCTTTATTTAATTAACTGGCCAGCTTTGGAGTCTTTCGTAGTATACTTGGGCCTGCTTCATGTGCTATTTTCAACTGGTTGAGGTTGAATGCGAATAAGTTTTCTCCGTTTACAATGACCTCTCACTTTTTGAGAAATGGTTCTTGCTTTGTTTGACGAGTTCAAAGCTTAGTCTCAGGATGATGCATTTATTCGAGAGAGTGATCATATAACTTTTATGTCTATGCTGATAGTATTGAAAGTCTTGTATAACATGTCGAATGGTGTCACGAAGAGCCCGTGTTTGATGTAATTGTTTTGATAATCACGGTGCAAATAACTAGCCTTTTGCTCCTAATTGGAAGTATACTAGGCAGTGTTGAAAATTGTACTTGGTCACATTCATACTTCTTTTTCGGCTTGTTGCCGTGTAATGCTCGCTTTTTTATTTTATTGTCACCCTTTTCTTTTTCTTTTGGAAACCATATCCTCCCATGAATTTTGAAACCCCCTCCAATGTTCTTCACTTGAACCTTTGTCCCTTGCCTCTTTTCTTCCAACCAGCTCGATTAAGCACTTTCAGCTGATGCTAAGTTTGGGTATTGCAGAGTAATTCGGGAAGCAAAGCCAGGGAGGATCTTGCTGCCGCCACACAAGCCGTAAAGGTTTGTTCAAACTTTTGATTTTGTGGTAGTGGTAAAAGTTACTCATATCATTATTTCTTTCAGCATGTAATGTTTTGCTTCGGGATTGAGAATTATGGATAAATTTGCAGGTCATATGCCTACATTTGCATTTTGAAAGAATTCATCTCTTTACTTTTATGCAGGAACTCATGTACAAAATTCGAGAGATTAAAACCAAAGCAGAACAAAGTGAAACGATGGTACAGGAAATTTGTCGCGACATAAAGAAGCTAGATTTTGCCAAAAAACACATTACAACTACTATTACTGCTCTGCATCGGCTTACAATGCTAGGTTAGTTGTTCTCTTCTGTTTTCCAGCTCTTAGTGGTTGCTGGGTTTTGTAATCATGTTTGTGGCTGTGTTTCCTAAAAGTACTTGTCTGGCTGGTGTTTATGAATTATTTGATTTACTTTGTATCGCATGAGACGTTTCTGGCTTTTAACGTGGCATTCAACGGTGACAAAGTTCTATGCCTGATATCATTGTATAAATCTTAAAATTTCTTCTTTAAAATTCACAACTTCCTTTAATGTACATAATGGAGAATAATTATCATTGTGGTTGAGGGAGTTTTAAAAAGGGCGGGGCCGTTAAGTGGATAGAATTTGGATGAATTTCTCAAATCTTAGAATTTTAAGAGGCTTTGTTTACTGGTAGGAGAAGTTTGTTCTCTATTCCATGTGATTGAGTTCTACTTACATTGAAAGGAGAACGTTAAGAACTTGAGATGGTTGCATGGGCAGGCAACAATACTATTATTATGAATGAACTACGAAAAGAGGGGATCGTCTCAGTATATGAAATGCTTATGCTGATTTGGACAATTTGTGTAAGAGACTGTTATGTTCCAATAGTTAGTGGAGCATGGAAATCTTTAAATTTAGAACATGGTGGTGTACTCTTAAGTTCTGTAACGATCATTACATTGTTAATTTGTTGATCTTGTTTGTACTTTTCATTTTGCTGATAAATTATTAAATGGAGGTGCCTTTTTCCTGGCAATTATATTTTTGGTTTAGGCTTACCCTCATCTAGAAGAGATTTTTATATTTGGGCAACATTCTGTTTTTCGTTTTGGCAGTTTCTGCTGTAGAGCAGCTCCAAGTTATGGCTTCAAAAAGACAATATAAGGAGGCTGCTGCACAAGTAGAGGTAATTGTGCAATTTGTCAAACTTTTTATGTCCCCAAGAAAATGTTTGACTAATTACCGTTCTCTGGCAATTAGTCCTTTAGGAGTTCCTCTTTTCGCATCTTATGAGTATTTGTTTAATTTTCCTCAACCTCTTGATGATGTATTGATGATTAAGGTTGTAAAGACCAACAAGTCTACCTGTTTTAGATCAAATTATGTTCCTTCAATGATTAAGTTTGTAAAGACCAACAAGTCTACCTGTTTTAGATCAATTCCTCGAAGAAACATAATGAATTTTATGTGTTAATAACAAGTTTTTTTTTTTGATGAATTGGCTGGAAGAATTTAGAATCATTAAGTTCTTGGACTTTTAAGTTTACTTTTAATCATTAAGTTCTTATCAAGGATCACGATTCATTCTATGCGATCAATGTAGCAATATGAACTTTTGATGAGCTGTTCCTTTTTTGCTAAAACATAAAAGTCGCATCCCCCCTTATCTCCCTTAAATTTTTTCTAGTGACTGTGAAAATAGCATTGATCCTAAGTCCAATGAATGGAAGCATATTGCCCTGCATAGGAAGATTTTGGGGTCTGGAAAAAAAAGAACTTTGACGAACTGTTATCATGAACCCATAATCTTTCTAACTGGATGAGTACGGGTTTCCCTCTTTTCATATTTCCTTACAACAACAGTGATGGGGACAAGGAATGGTAGAAGAACCTGATCAGTAGGTTCTTCCATATTTATGCCCAGGATTATCATGATCCAAGGAAGAAGCCAAAGTATTAGGACTTTGGTTTAGTTAATCCTTTATTAAGCAGTAATTTAATTAGTTTATTTTAGTATTAATATTTAGGAAAGGGTATTTTAGTATATTAGTTATGCTGCAGGATTTTCTTTGAATAAAAAGGAAATTAGGTGAGAATCCTAGTTGTCTTTGGTTTAGGTTAAGTTTTAGGCCTATATATATGTACCTCGTTTGAGGGTTTTGGAGAGTTATCAGATTAATAAAATTCCTGCGAGCTTTTGCTTTCAACAACAGTTGTGTGACTCAACTAAACCCTTGGTGTGATGCCTAGGATCCCTGCGGTGTGACGCCAAAGGGCCCTAAGAGTGATTCGTAGGTTTTCTTCTCTTTTCCTGCTGTTTTCCTGCAATTTCTACCCTTATTCTCTACAGTTTTCTATTGATTTTCCGTTGCATACCACTCTTTAATCAGCCTAAGTTCTGATTTCTTAACCACCACGTTTTTGTCCTGCGTCAATTTGGCATCTGAGCCGAATTTCCTGGGGTTTTAATACTTTTTTGATCAGATTGGAATTGATTTTCCTGATGAATTCTGTTTTCAAAAGGGTTTAGAGATCAACAGCTATGAATCCCCATAGCATAGGTTATCCTAATTTGCCTTGTAGTTCAGAAATCGTTAAGGAAGATGAGCAGGAGTACAATGATGATGAAGAGGAGATGGGCATGGTTGATACTGAAGATTTGGAGGAGGTAGAAGATGATGTTGATATGTCTTATCTTTCACTGATTTGGCAAATTTCTAGAGCACCAAAAACAGGAGAAGAAGATTGGAGAAGGACAGGAATCTTTCAGACATTCGTTTATTGTGGGAAAGCTGTCAAGAAAGTGATTATAGATGGAGGAAGTAGTGCGAATTTGGTTTCTGAATCCACTGTTGAAAGGCTGAATTTAAAAACAGAGTCACATCCGTACCCACATAAGGTTGGTTGGATTAATGGCACAACTATTCCTGTGACGAAGTGTTGCTTGGTAGACATCAAAAGAGGTAGGTATGTTGATTCTATATGGTATGATGTTATTCCCATGAATGCTTCATATATAATCTTAGGAAGACCTTGGTTATATGATCGGGAAGTAGAGCATGATGGTAGAGCCAACACCTACTCCTTTAACTTCAACGACAGAAAACTTGTTTTGAAGCCCCAAACTGATGAATATATGATGAAGCATTACCTACCAAAGCAAAAAAGTGATCAAGTGATTCCTGAGGTTTCAGCTCTGAATGTTACTAAGGAGAATGAAAAAGTTTCAGGTCAGAATTCTACCGAAGCTACAATTGTGTTTGTCCAGAATCAAGTAGAACGAGATAAGAAAATTCAGGACTCACACATAATTTCATTATCATTGCTGAGGATGTGTGCAGAGAGGCTGTTCAGAATCAAAATTTGGTTGAGTCTTCAGAAACGTTCAAGGATGAACCTATTGTTCAATTAGTTCAAGACAGTAGCTCGCTGGTCCTTGCGGCTCAGGAGACTACAATGGAAGATTCAAAGGTTCAGAATTTTGCCGAGGCATCTTTAGAAAAGTCCGATGATGAACTTACTAATTATGTCGTTCAACAAGACAACAATCCTATGATCTATGTGGTTCAGGAGTTTACTAAGGAGACTACAAATAAATCTACGGCTGTTCAGGATTTTAAAGAGGATCATAAAGGAGAAGCCACGAATGTATTGGTGAAAGAAGTAGTTCAAGAAGTTCAGCAAAGTAAGCTTACTGAGAGCGCTGATAAGCCTGAGAATTATCAACTTAATACGTTTGGGAATAAGGCAAAAGAAGTACAACTTCTCAATCTTGGTGAGATTCAAGAGGACGTAGCTAAAGGAGGAGCCCTACTGAGAAATATTTTGCATCCTAAACTGGAGGGAGGTTCTGGTTCATGTGAGAAGTCAACTGACTTGATTCATGGAAACCTTGCTACAAGTCTGAATGGAAATTTTGTTAAGTTGAATCAAGGTTTAAAGACATGCCATTCAAAAGTTTATGATCCTGGAATTCCGAAAGTTGATTTCATTTTTGGAGAGGTTTATGACCACAAACCAGCAAGTACATTCCAAATGTCTACTCTTATAGCTACATTTGGCCGAAAGAAGTTTTCTCATGTTGAATATGCTGCAGTGCCATGGCTTATGTTTCAGATTGTCAGGTTCTTCATTCTCAGACATTTTAGAACTCGAGGACGAGTTTTTTCGAACCAGGGGAGAATGATGGGGACAAGGAATGGTAGAAGAACCCTATCAGTAGGTTCTTCCATATTTATGCCCAGGATTATCATAATGATCCAAGGAAGAAGCCAAAGTATTAGGACTTTGGTTTAGTTAATCCTTTATTAAGCAGTAATTTAATTAGTTTATTTTAGTATTAATATTTAGGAAAGGGTATTTTAGTATATTAGTTATGCTGCAGGATTTTCTTTGAATAAAAAGGAAATTAGGTGAGAATCCTAGTTGTCTTTGGTTTAGGTTAAGTTTTAGGCCTATATATATGTACCTCGTTTGAGGGTTTTGGAGAGTTATCAGATTAATAAAATTCCTGCGAGCTTTTGCTTTCAACAACAGTTGTGTGACTCAACTAAACCCTTGGTGTGATGCCTAGGATTCCTGTGGTGTGTCGCCAAAGGGCCCTAAGATTGATTCTTAAGTTTTCTTCTCTTTTCCTACTGTTTTCCTGCAATTTCTACCCTTATTCCCTGCAGTTTTCTATTGATTTTCCGCTGCATACTACTCTTTAATCAGCCTAAGTTCTGATTTCTTAACCACCACGTTTTTGTCCTGTGTCAAACAGTATTCCTATTTCTTATTGTGGTTTTTGATGATACCAGGCTGTAAACCAGTTATGCAGCCATTTTGAAGCATATAGAGATATTCCAAAGATTACAGAGCTCAAGGAGAAGTTCAAGAGCATAAAGCAAATACTCAAGACATATGTTTTCTCTGATTTCTCCAGGTGAATCTGGATTGAAGTTCAAACTACCCTCATTTATCGTGTGACATAGATGAATCATAAATGCAAAACTGACTGCAGTTGTTTGTTCCTTCGCTCTTTCAATTCAAAATTCCTATATTCGAAAAATACTGTATTTGATTTGTTAGCATAATTGTTCTGTGTCCTTTCTCTTCTTTGATCAGATGGACTGTGTTTCTTTATGTTTTGCTCTGTGCTTTCTCTCTTAAGAATGCAATTTGCTTTTGCCAGCTTAGGTACTGGTAAAGAGACTGAGGAGAGCAATTTGCTACAGCAGTTATCAGATGCGTGTTTGGTTGTTGATGCGTTGGAGCCATCAGTGAGGGAGGAGTTGGTAAAGAATTTCTGCAACAGGGAGCTTACATCATATCAACAGATATTTGAAGGAGCTGGTTTGTACTTTATATCTTTTGTTTCTGTTCAATTTAATATGAGATTTTCAGTGTCTTTGATCTTGAAAATGTCTACCCTAAATTTTTTCAGAGTTAGCTAAGTTGGATAAAGCGGAAAGGAGATATGCTTGGATAAAGCGCCGATTAAGAACAAATGAGGAGATTTGGAAAATTTTCCCTCCTTCGTGGCATGTAGCATATTTGCTTTGCATCCAGTTCTGCAAATTAACAAGGTTGGCCATATGCCCATCTCCGAAATTAGGAGTCCTTTAATTTTGCTTATGACAGTTTTGGGCTAATTAACTTAATCATGTCCTGTATTCATTGAATCCTTCAGGATGCAACTTGTGGATATCCTTGACAATCTGAAAGAGAAACCAGATGTTGGAGCTTTATTGATGGTAAGTTGTTTAGACCTCTTCATTTGCAGTGGTTGCAACAAGGCAGGATGTAAACCGCATCGTCAATTTTTGGCCCTTTTTTCAATAATCTAAATGAAATTTAAGTCTGTCATTCAAATTGAAAAACTTGAAAAAAGGATGGCTTAGTTGTAATGTGATTTTGGCCTTTGTAATGTGAAGAATTTGCAAGTTCAGACAGAAACTAAATGTTAGTGGCCTTTGTAATGTGATTTCGGCTTTTCATTATTTGCTAACCAATTTCATAACAATGGTTGATTTGAAAAAGCCACCGAGGATTGGTTTAGGCTTCATCTTCAGCTTTTACTTTTTCAAGGAGCTGAATGATGCTTTAGAATTTTAACCCTCAACTCATCCAATATATATTAGATGATACTTAAGCATGCCTGAGATGAATTATTGGAAGTAAATTGACAAGGACCTCATATAGCTAGCTGTTCTAGGAGGAAGTAGTCCAGCCCTTTATGCAGTTGCATATAGTGAAAACAGGTCTTGTGGTCTCAAACTAAAAAGGTCAAGTTGTGTGTGCATATTAATGCTCAAGATAAAGCTTTTGTAAGTAATCATATTTTTATAATAAATGGAGATTTTTTTTTTTTAATTTGTCATATCGTAGGACCAGATTGTAGAAGCTTGACTTTGAATAGCCGTTCACATTGTTTTAAAAGTGGAAAAGTGAAAAATTGTACATTGTGATATCTCTCCTGGGCTATCAAAGCATCCGACTTGTGTACATATTGTCTTGGAGTAGGCTATATACAAGGAACAGTAATCAGAGACTTGTGTACATATTGTCTTGGAGTAGGCTATATACAAGGAACAGTAATCAGATGTAGCATTCTTGTCTGGACCACCTAGTGTAGCATTCTTGCGGTAATGCTAGTGCATGTTGTTCATCATGGCATAATCTAATATCCGGTTCTTATTTTTTGTTCTATAAATATGCTCTTCTGTGTGCAAGACCTATGCACAATAGATTTTCCCTCTCAAATCAAGGCTAATGGCAGAGGAATTAGGTTCAGAGCAACAGTTTCAAGCACTTTAATCACAAAATAGTCCTTTGGATTCCCTAAAGTGGTTTATTATTTGAAATGGTTTATGATTGGATTTGTCTTGCAGTTGTTTCTCTATAGCTTGAAATTTTTTGCTGGAAAACGTATTTGTAGTATTTTCTTCCGTTCGCTAATACCTCTTTCGTAACTTTTCTATGAAAAGAGGTGAATAAATGATGGTGCTTGTTTTCAGGCCCTACAGAGAACCCTAGAATTTGAGGAAGAATTAGCAGATAAATTTGGTGGTGGTGTTGGAAACAAAGAAACAGGCACTGATGGTGAGGAAAAAGATTCGGTAAATAATGTCTCAGATATTCGAAAGAAGTATGAGAAAAAGCTTGCTAGGCATCAGGGGAGTGGAGAAGAGGTATAAATTACTACATGTTTGATTTGATTGATGCTTTATAGACGACATCAGGAAGTCGTTTTTAACTGAAGTTTCACCTCTTGCTTTGCCATTAGAGTTCAGAAGGGCGCAGTGAGTTATCTGCTCCTGGAGCTGGGGTAAGACTATATTATATAATTCAAAGATGTGTATCCTTTTTTCTTCCTCCCCTTTTTCAGTTATAGTAAGTCTAAAATGATTGAGCTGCAGGGTAACTGGCACCAGTTTTCACAATATTTTTTCTGCTCAGCAAGATTATCCACCAGAAATAATCATATAAAAATTATTTTCTCTAGTGCCTTCCCCTGTTTTGGACCACTACAACGATGCCAAATAGATATTTTGTCGGAAAAAAATAGCGACGAATAAGTAGAAATGCGTGTTTATATCATCATATTACTTTATATCTGCTTGTATGGTCTTGATTCATACAGTATTGTCAAATCTGACTTGGTATGTGATTATATTGACAGTTCAACTTTCGTGGGATCATTTCATCTTGCTTTGAACCTTACTTGATAGTCTATGTGGAACTGGAAGAGAAGACACTTATGGAAAATCTAGAGAAACTTGTGCAGGTAGCAGCCAATTTATAGATATCTTCCACATTGTATGTCTTTCCCGTGTCTTTCTTATCACTATTAAAGGAACATTGCTCTGTTAATCGCAGGAAGAAACATGGGACATTGAAGAAGGAAGCCAGACAAATATTTTATCAAGTAGCATGCAGGTATGTATGCCAAGACAGTCGAATTTGAACATGAATTGGATGATCTGCTTTGTGTATTATGTCTTCATATCTTTTTTTTTTTTAAAAATTTTTTTTGAATGCTAGATTTCTATTGGTTGTTGTCGCTTTTTTATGCCTTTTTCTATAAAGGGATTCTAAACCTGAATCCACATCACAGCGTTTTCCCACAAGTTGGAAACTTTCCCCTTGAGATTTCCCTTCCATATCTTGCATTAAAGTTGTGGAAAATTTTACATCATGTTATCATTCCAACTGACGATAGCCTTACCTGTTAGTTTTGCGAATTTGCGAATGTGATGTAACTTTTGACAGAATCATTTCTAGATTCAACTAACAATGTGGGAGGCGGCTTTTGAACTAAGTAAACCTATTGCCAGGCTTGGCATGGGTAAAAAAATCACTATCCTTGAAAGGTTTTCATAAATTTTATAGTGAAATGCATACGTCTTCACGTTTGCTTGTCTTCCACTTCATAGCAAATGCTAAATAGCCTTGTAAAATTTATTGCAGTGGATGCTTTGATGGCATTAGTTAGTTATGATAAAGCCGGCTGGCTTCTGAACAGGAAACTGCCTTTCTTGTGAACCTCTTTGCTCAACATCAATCCTTGGAAACTGTTGTCGCACTAACCAATTAGTGCATGTAGTAAGATGTGTGTTCTTTTGATTGGTGCTGCTGCTTCAATCTACCCAATGTCCTATCTCAGGCATTTTTCACCACCATGATGAATTCTGTGCCTTGTTTTGAGTGATATTTTGAGCTTGAAACAGCTTAAAAGCTTATTATGCTATGCCAAGTAGTTGACTAATGAGTGAAAAAATTTGATGTGTCGTGAACATTAATTAGTAGGCATCGCATGTTGTCATTATTGATCCATCTTCCTTCATCTACGATTTTATTTTTTTCTATTTCATTGAGGCACTTAGGTGAACACATATTGATTTATGTGCTTAAGCACGCTGCTTTCAGACTGGTGCCACGTTGGAGAATACAACTTTGTCTTATCCTTTTTGTTCCTTTGGATTTTGTTTTGTAGGTTTTTCTGATTATCCGGAGAAGCTTAAAGCGATGCAGTGCTTTGACCAAATACCAGACCTTACTTAACTTGTTCAAGGTAAGTTTTGTTGCTAGATACAAAGGCTTTATCAAGTTTGTCCTTTTGAATCTTAAGTTAATGCGACCTTATGGTGAGCTTCCTGTGTAGGTAAAGATGATTGGATAGTGATTATGTAGATACCGATGCATAACTTTTGGTGTTTTCTCATCTAGTCTTCATCTTCTTCTTGAAGAAAAAAGATAAAATGTTGTTTCCATTGACTTTTTGGCACCTACAATTGATATTCCTCAAGTAGAGTTGGTAGGAAAAGGTATCCTACATTAAAGTCTCTGATAGACATGAAATTTAGGTACCAGAATGGCGACTTACTATTAGATGGTGTGAAATTTGTGAAATTTGGCATGTTCGGGTTACTATTCTATTTCAAACTTTCAGAACTGCTTGAGTTGAGTTGGAGAAGGTAAATCTGATAGGTCTATCTTTTTGTCATGAAATGTTTCCCCTTATATCTGCTATTTAAATTACATTGGCTCCACAGTCTTGCTGTATTAAGGATGATACGATTTATATTTTTCATAAATGTCCTTTTGCAACATCAGAAATTTGAATTGTTAGATTTCCAACCATCATAACTGGATCTCTGTTTATGGTTCACTCTCTACTCTTTGTTGTTCTAATTTATGAAAGGGATTGTGCTTGTCTACTTAACGATAGGTATTTCAAAGAACTCTTAAAGCATATGCTACCAAGCTCTATGCTAGGCTACCCAGAGGGGGAACTGGTATTGTAGCTGCTGCAACAGGAATGGATGGGCAGATAAAGGTATCTGCATATTTTGTAGGTTCTTCATAGTTATGTGAAAAAAATCCTTCGTGGCCCGATACTGATTTATTCATTTTGATGATTGCCTATTACTTGCAGACATCCGATAAGGATGAAAGGCTGATTTGCTATATTGTGAATACTTCCGAGTATTGCCATAAAACGGTTAGTTTTCTTGAGTGCATTTTGTTCGATTACCTTTCTGCATTTTTGATTGACAACTTAGAAAATTCAGTTGGTTTTTCTACTTTACTGGGCCACATTTTCCTGTTTCAATAAAATTCTCATTTCAGTGAGTCTTTTATCAAATTAATTCTTCTAGTCTAAAGCTGAAAGTAGGCAAAGACAATAAAGAAACTAGTTATGTGATTCTTTGATGTTAGTTGACTTGATTCAGTCCTGTTTTTCCTGCTTATAATTTCAGAATGATATTTTTCAGGACCTTAGATTTTTTATTTTCTTCTCTTTTTATGTTTTGTTTATCCTGGCAGTCCGGTGAATTGGCTGAAAATGTTTCCAAAATAATTGATCCTCAATTCGTGGACAAAGTTGATATGTCAGAAGTACAGGTACTAAAATTTCATCTGCTACGTATATATATATTTGTCAACAAATTTTATCCAACTTTCCTTCAATGCAGGATGAATTTTCAGCAGTTATAACAAGAGCATTGATGACACTGGTACATGGTATAGAGACTAAATTTGATGCGGAGTTGGCTGCAATGACAAGAGTTCCATGGGGTACCCTTGAAAGCGTTGGTGATCAATCTGGGTAAGAAGGGTTTGTTACCTTATTAATTTGTTATGAGCTGTAACTTTGGCTAGTAATTCCAAGTTCTTCTCTGAACTCTGTTACAGATACGTCAACGGAATAAATATGATATTTAGTAGTAGCATCCCCGTCCTTGGGAGCCTTCTCTCTTCAATTTACTTCCAATTCTTTCTTGACAAGGTAAAATATGAATTTTAGTTCTTTCAGTTTCATTTTACTATTTTGCATCTTATAAAGGTTCTGATGATCTCAACCTGGACAGCTTGAAATTAAATTGGAAATATATATATATGCTTGGTAGTTATTGCTCATTCATTTCAGATGCTCATAATCTTTTGTTGAATGCAGCTTGCATCCTCTCTTGCTCCACGCTTTTATCTCAACATCTTCAAATGCAAGCAGATAACAGAAACAGGAGCTCAACAAGTATGCATAGTCTTTGTTTTCTTGTTATTTGTGTGTCCATGATGTGTCCTACATTACTATGGCCTAATATACATCCAACATTATCAAGCTAGATGTGAAAATTTTTTGAATGTTCGAATGACTTATATAGTTAGTTAAGCTAGTAGTATTTGGCTTTTCTTTTCTGTTGCATGTAATGAGAACAAGCTTTTGTGCACTTGCAGATGTTGTTGGATACGCAGGCCGTAAAAACTATTCTTTTGGATATTCCTTCTCTTGCAAAGCAGGTAATCTAACCCACCACAATGTAAAACATTTAATTGTAATTGCTTTCATGGCCTACACTTCATGGGGAATCATGTTTTATGTCATGCCCACTTGCTCGTCAACCTAAGTGATGAATTGCAAACCATAAATTTGACGAGGTTTCCACTTAGTTGCTTTCCCACTCTTTATCAGCTTTGTTTCTTCTATAAACAGACTTCAGGAGCTTCCAGCTATTCCACATTTGTTAGCCGTGAGATGAGCAAAGCTGAAGCACTCTTAAAGGTTAGTGGCTTACAGAATGTTTGAGCTCTCTATTTTAAAGATAATATCCTCTCCTGACAACATGTTTCTTTGTGAAGGTTATTTTGTCCCCCATTGATTCTGTTGCTGATACATACTGTGCGCTATTGCCTGAGGGTACACCCACTGAGTTTCAAAGAATTCTAGAGCTCAAGGTTTATGATCCTCCCTTTCTCCATGTTTCTCTGATTTCCATTTTTTGGAATTCTAAAGGTTGAAGAAGTATTTATTTCTGTGCGTGGAGTACAACTAGTGCTGTACTAAATAGATTAGAACTGATCTCCTTAGTGAATAACATAACATATGAGATCAGACTTTTGGTGAGGCCCTGGAATAGCTTTAGATTTGACCAAAGCTCAGCAGCTTACTTGTTTCCGCCACGGCTCTTTGTGTATGGATGGTCTTGGCTGCAGATACCTAAGACTGGTGTATTTTTTGCAACAAGTCTCAGGATCAGACATGTACATATATGAGATATGCAATGAGTCTTAAGTGTGTTTAAATATGAAATAAGCAATTAGGACTCAAGTAGTGGTTTAAATCTAAAGATGACTAAGTTTTCATTGACTCGTTGACGGATGTTTCTGTTTGTTTGGTTGATCTTCGCTCAGGGCTTGAGAAGAACTGACCAGCAAGCCATACTGGACGATTTTAGTAAACGTGGTTCTGGACTTACTCAGCCAACTATTACAAGTTCATCAGTTGTTCCAGCATCTTCTCCGCCTGCACCCGTGTTACTGAGTACTACATCAGATGGAAGCATGGGGGTCAGAGATGATGTCTTTGTCAGAGCAGCTGCACTTGGTCGAGGTGCATACACTAGCGGCTTTAAGAAATTCCTTGCCATAACTGAGGCTGCGAAGGATCGGAAGGATTTTAGGAAGATTTTCACTGGATAAGACTGAAACAAAGGCACAATATTACTTAGATCGATTTTGTTCACAGAATTTTCACTTGGCGGTTAATATAGTGCAAATACAGATTCAGTTTCCTTTCTGTAACATACCCAGGAGGCGGGAAGTTTTGTACATCAAACAACTAAAAGATTTCAATGAAAATGTAAAGGTGCGATTCCCTTACCTGTACCAAGACATTAAAATGCGTTTACAGAGAAAATGGACAAGCTACGAGTAGTTCAACTGTTCAATTGCTCTATGTTCATGTTTTATAGAACAGAGTGGGGAGATGTATCGGCTCCTTTGAGGGGATTTAGGGGAAAGAGAAAGAGGGAAACAAATCTATTCCTATTTAATCCATCCTTCAATGCCTGTAATCTTTTTTCCTTCTAAAATCTACATTCAGAAGATTATATAAACGTTGTTCTCTTTGGCAACCATAACCATATCGTATTCGTGCTAAGTGCTGAAAATGGACTATTAATAAGAAGCTAGATTGGCTTTGGTCTTCACTTTTGATGTAAACATTATATGTCTAACATAACATCGTAGCCTCATGCAAAGTTCACAGGGAGTTTGCCATGACGAAGTGGCGATAAAGATACTTTTGGTTTCAGATTGCCGCTGGTAGAACTGTTGATGCATCGCCGGGGAGTGGATGCAGTCATTGTGATATAAAGGTGATAGAAAGGGATACTCTTAGTTCCAGATTGCCGATAGAACCGTTGATGCATCATCAGGGAGTGGATGCACTGTGATACAAAGGGGCGCCGGTGTGAGTTATATGTGTTTCACGCCGGTGAGCAGATTGAGCATTCCTGTAGAAGAGGAAGGTGAATGTCTCAAAGGGAGAATTCATGAAGATCATTAATAGAAGTGGCAAATTTCTCCCAGTGGTTATTGGCTCCATCATCAAATGATGATCAGCTCATAAGTTCTGGATTCACATAGCCTAAATCGTTATATATTCTTGTTGCTTATTTTTGATTTTCTGATAACTAGGATGGGCCTTAGGAAAGCTACTGTCCCATGATACAAATCCCTCCTCACTCCTGACAAGAGACTGCTCAAGCATCATTCAGTCTGAATCCAGCTTTAGAATCATTCTGCCGTTTAAGGGTTCTTCGGTAGTCAGGAGCAAGTTTCTCTCATGGAAAAAACTCATCAACTAAGCTACTACGATCAAAAGCGCAACAAATCAAGTTCTTTCTTTGTGCAAAACTTTGTACAGTTAAGTTGATGAAGTGCAAGTTTTCCTTGGAGAAAATAATGGTTGACTTTGGCGTCAAGATCATTATCACCACAGATAAGTCGACGACGTGAAAGTTTTCCATCATTAAAATCTTCGTCGACTTGGCATCTAGATAATTATCCCGACTAATAAGTCGACGAAGTGCAAATTTCTTCTTTAAGAACTTTGTCGCCTTTAGCGTCGTGAACATTATCCCGACGATCAAGTCGACGAATTTCAAGTTTCACTTAGAAATAACTTCGTCGACTTATGCATCAAGATCTTCAACTGGACGACTAAGTCGACAACGTGCAGGTTTCGGTTTTCCTGTTTCAAATGCTTCATGGAAATGTGCGTCGCAATATCTAGGGCAATGGAGAAGTCGACAAAGTAGAAGTTCTATTTATAGAAAATTTGTCCACTTATGCGTCGATAATTCTATCCGGATGAAAAAGTTCATGAAATGAAAGCTTCTTCTGACCCTATGTATGCGATGTGACAAGTAAGTTGATGAAATGTGCAAGCTTTTCCTATGAGAAAAATTTCCGGACCTATGCGTCTTGATCACTAGCTTAAAGAGTAAATCAGCAGACTGTAAGTTCTCGGCCTAAGCCAAGCGGAAAAGAATAATTTTTGCTTAAGAAATGACCAAGAGGTCTAACATTCATCATGTTTCTTTTCCAATTTCGCCATCAATGTGCTAGTCGGTCTGCTCCTTGAAACACCTGACAACATAGAGATTAGGCTTAGAAGAGAAGAGACTTGGGTAGATCGGCACTAGGGAGTAGTTTTCTCATTGATCATTCTCCACGATTTATGTCGATATTGCTATAAATCAATCATTTTCATTTGAAAAACGGAAGTTCTACAAACTTAAACTCTTACTCCTCATACTGCATAAAACTGAACTGTAAACTGATAACTTTGAACAACTCCTGAGTAGCTCCACTAATTTGCACTATTAATAGGTACATACTAAAGTAAGCAAATGGAAGATGCACAACATAAGACTAATTCTATTCAAATTTACATTCTAAGTCAAGAGAAATCAGGTTAATGCAAAACCTTGGACCCAGAAAAACCCTGTCCAGCAATGCACAACTACATCTTTTCTATTCAATGACATGAGTTGTATCCTAATCTGAGTAAATCATAAAATGCAACCTTGATACATATAACCAGGTGCTTTATAATCCAATACTGCTCAAATGAGGATCCTCTAATGCTCATCCATATTGTTAAATTTTGGTACCATATTCTATTTAGCCGGCTTGTTGAGACTGATTGTGTGATGGATAAGAGGTTCCTTGGTCAACAATGAATGGATTCCCAAAAGGATTTGAAGGCTCATGACCTGGTACCAAATATTGCTGAGGTTGTGGCATGAGAGGTTCTTCATTCTGCGTAATACTCAAGACTTGAGCATCAATGTGCTGTCCTGCATTTGTAGGAAGAAAGAACGGGTTTGACGAATAAGCTGAATCTTCAAAAGGGTTTGATGCCGAGACTCCTGTTACTTCGTAGATTCCATTTGGATTTTTCTGCGCCAATGCGGCATCATATAAAGTATCCAGGGTCAATCTGTTTATGCCACCTCCCTAAATAGATACATAGCAACAGGAAAGAAATGGGAACAAATTTTAGCATTATAGTAACCTAGCCAAAATCCTGGAAATCAACTTCTGAAAAATGAAACTCAAAACATAGGGCATTACAGCACAGTGCTTTTAATGCACAGGATTTACCATGGTACTAGATGTTATAGGTGTGAGACCCGAACTTGGCGTGGATACAAGTGCAAGCTCCCAATTAGATTGGGTCATCAGGTCAGTGACAGGAGGTGTACTAGACTGATCAGCTGATAAGGCATGTGTTAACATATTATAGAAAAAATAAGAGCCATGTTCTTTACAAGAAATGTAATACATCATAACTCAAGGAAAGAGGAATACCAGGTTGCGTGGTAATTGCTAGAGCTAGGGGATTTGTATCAGCTATAATAGGCTCTGGTGACAAATCGTCCAAATTCTGAAAGATGAGGCACAGTTTGAGCAGAGAACAAAAGATTTGCCATTTTTTTGACATGAAGTTTAATATGAATCCCATACCAGCAAATCTGCAATCAGCGCTGTATCTTTAGTATCACCCTTGTCATTAGTCGCCATCGAGGGGTCTGATTCGCTTGAACACTTTTGTGTCTCATCATCTGGCTCTTGGTTTACACCTAAGCTAGTCTCTTCTGCAGTAATTTCTTCGGGATTTCCCATTTTGTCATTATCATTCTGACCACAAAAAGAAGATGGATAATAAATGTAAAGAAATTGTTGTACAGTTGCCTTTAAAATTTGGTTAAGTTAAAACAGACACATCAAAATAAAGTTGATCATTTGTCCAACTATATGACAGCATAGAAACATAATATACTCCCTTTGTCCCAAAATTATAGTCCAGTTTGAGGTTTCACTTTTAGTACAGAACTAAACATGAAAGTCCAAACTGGACAATAATCTTGGTACGGAGGAAGTAGCTACTAATGCCTTATCTGTCATGTAAAAAAGCTAATGCCAGAGGAATGAAATAAAGCGATTATGATATCTGGTCGACACACATGAGCTTACCCCCTTCCAGGCAATCATCATTATAGTCTGTGGAGCATCGTTTACATATTCTTCCATGGCTATCAAGAAGGATGCAGGCGCCTGCAGTTCAATCTTCTTAAAAAGAGAAACACTAAATATGAACTCTTCTATAATGCTAACAATGTAAGTGGAGTAAAGAATATCGTACTTGTTCAATTCTAGCATATTTTTGCCCTCTTCCAAACTCAAAGTTCCTGCAGAACTCAAAGAACTCGGACAGCTGCTCTGCCTGTATGCATTTCATATCTTGTTTAGGTTTGATATTATTTGGATGAAACCAAATCTTTGGACGGAAAAGAGGACTAAGCATCATACCTGCTTTCCTGCCTTCTTATAAATTTCAAGTGCTCTGATTGCATCATGGCGCTGCATCTCAAAAAACTGCCATAAACTTATACCATTAAAAACCAGAATATTGTTTAAATATAGTGAGATTTGATGGGATAACCTTTGAATAATATACCTTGTCAACCAGATTAACAATGCCATCCGTAATTGTCACGTATAGCTTAACACTTTCAGCCGCAACCTGGAGCACTACGACTGTTATACAAAGATATTAATTCCGACCAAATCAAGATTCCATATCAAGTAGAGAATGTAGATAATTACTTACTATTGAAAGAGCATACTGAATCAAGAAGTTGTATTGAGCTCCTCCAGATGGCTGTACAGAGGCGTTTAACATTTCTCATGAGACAATCACACAATAGTCGTTTGGTTAAATAGTAATGCTACAAGCTGTGATTGAAATAGAGATAATGGTTAACCTGGCAATCAAGCAGACGGAATAGAAGTTGTTGCAATCTGGGTAACTGCTCTAGCAAATCTGGAGATGCAACAACTTTGCTTTTCTGGTTAACAATAAAAGAAATGCAGAATTTTCTTAGTCCAGTGAAAGACATACTGCGAGTATAAAAACATAAGCACAAAATCATGAATCAGAACAAAAATTCCGATGATATTAGTTTGTGATTATGATCTTATAATGATTGAACAACATCCTACTCTTAGAAATTGGCAACTTGGAATCCATAATGTATCTATATTACCATTACTCATTTTCCTCAAAGTAGAGAAGAACTTAATTAATCATACATTCTCATATACGACTAAAGTATTTTCAGTGTTCTGAAAATGATACCAGCAAAGAAAGAAGATTAGTTTCGCTCAATCTTAACTACATACCGAGTAATCCTTCTGGATATTAAACTTCAGTGATCGGAAACATTCCAGGGATTCTTCAAGATATAAAGCATAACAGCGAACCCAGGATGAACATTCCCATGCTTAAGGCACACAAACATCCCACACAAGAGAAGAAAAATAAGAACAAAACAAAACCCAGTTTCTCAGTTCCAGATGATGTACAACAAAATGAAGAATAATGCATACCTCTGGGGGTTGAATCATCCTTAAAATGTGATAGGCTGAGTAGATGCCCTCTGCTGTCATTATAACTAATAAGTTCTTGTTGAAATGTTGCGTCAACTTCTCTCAAACCACGATGAATTACAATCAAAGTTTTTAAAGCCACCTGAGATGAGCAAAGTACGCATTGTTAATCCATCAATCATTTGTACATGAAATCTGAAGAAAGTGTGCAGCAATTCCAATCTTCACCATTCTGCAACTTTTTAGAAGACTGAAAGTAATAAAGTTCAGAGACATGCAACATGCAACAGATGAAAGAAAACTGTAAGTGATAAAGTTCACCAGGGCTTACCGTCCAAGTATGTGTCTTATAGAGGCGCCGAGCAAGCGCATGTATGCAGTAAGCGACATCAGCTCGAGGGCTCGCGGATGATAATGAGAGCAAGATTTCTGATGATAAGGGAGATCAAATTCATTTAGTTTTTCTTCACTTGCCATACAAAAAGGATATTCATAACCACATCACAAACACAATGATGGAGTGGGTTCATTCAGATACTTGGAAATGTAATAAGTTAATTTTACGAAGGAAATATGTGACAAACAATCACTATTGAAAGTACTCCAAATTTAGTTTGATGCACACAGACAAGTTTAACTCACTTCGTACATGTTTCTCCTTTGGAATGACTTCATCGTGTTTTGTGGCTTTGACAATGGCAACATCCATATCCTAAAATGAATTATACTACAAATGTTATCTCAATTGAACTTTCGATCTATAGCCAAAGTAAACAGATGATATGAAAATAGTAATCAGTAGGGCATGATTACCTTGTTTTCACTATTAACTATTGCCATTCCAACCGTTGTTGAGTCTTTCAAAGCTCCGAGAGCTTTTCGAAAGTTCTGTGGAGCAGTATTTCCAGATGCCATACCTTTAAGAAGAAAACCAAAACAAAGACTCCAAAACTAAGATGAATACAACAACAACAACAACAAGCCTTTTTCCCACTAGGTGGGGTCGGCTATATGGATCATATGTCGCCTAATAGCTAATTAAAAACATTGAAAACCAGACAAGTGTAACTTAAGCTTTACCTTATCAAAGCTTCAATTTAGAACTTATGCTGCGTTCTGGTGAAAACATGAACAATAAGCAGTCATTACAAAGCCATGCTGTACTAATACAATCAATCAGGAAGGACTTCACTATTGTTCCCCAAAATCTAAATGCATTCACGAAAAACATTGAAATTAAAGGGAAAAAAATCAAGCAACAAACTGACATGAACCAAAATACTATCAAATCAAGAGATTGAAAGAATGAGTGAAATTTCAGATCAAAAAAAAGAAAGGAAAAAGGAAGACTTCTAAAGGGTTCTTTAATCAGTCATCAACAAGTGATTCCTCAACATTTTGGACCTCTAACATGTTCTAAATCAATCAATTAAAATAGCAACATTCAATTGGTAAATAGAACGAAAATATGTATAATTCTTGGAGTTAGCTCAGATAAAGGAACACCATGCAACATGCAAAGTATTTGGCAATCAGAAGACGAACCCGAATCATTTTGGAAATTTGTCATTTCTAAATGAAACAAAAGAAAGGGGAAAAAAGAGGAATAATTGATAAGGATCGCTCATGTTTACCACTGGAAAAAGAAATGGCGGCCACCCTTTGATCAGCCCAGAAGAAATACCACCAAATTATAACTACAGAAGGGAATTATTAATGAGGCAAACAGAAGCTGAGAAATGAAACAGAGAAGAGAAGAGTTGATGCGTGTTTTATCATACAGGTTGTGCATGGACTTCATTACAAAAAAAAAAAAAAACAATTTTTTTCTTCCTTTTCCCAATATTAGTTGGCCAAAAGAGAAAATAAATATTCAAAAAAAAGGAACTTTAAAATCAAAACAACTATTCAAATGAAATTAGATATAATTGTACTATTAGTATTGTTGTCTTTTTGATATCATCTTTTTATTGTTCAAGGTGACATTCTTTTACATTCATTATATTCATTTAGTCACGCAATATTAAAATTGTGATAAGTTTACCGTACGATTAATTGGTCAATCTTAACAAACGAAACTCATCCTTTATACATGCTGTCGTCAAAGCCAGTTACAATTTGATGAATCGTCATAAGACATGTATTTTAACTAGTAAAGTTTGTCTTAGTAATTTCACTCTTTCCATCACAAAAAAAAAAAAACTATAAATTATAAAATATATCTAGCATAAATTATAATATAAATGATTTTTGTAGGACAAAGATAATATTATATTGAGATAGTGACATGCACTCATAACACCAACTATATAATAAGTCCAAGCAAAGGTAGGAATAAAAGAAAACGAAATTTTTAATTTTATTTTCTTATTTACCACCAAATGGATTGATGACGCATTAACGGACTATTTTGAACTGGAGCTGGAGGTACTCCAAACGACATTTCTAAATAATACAGGGATCATATATGAAATTTTTGAGAAGCTACAAAAAGGAATAAATAAGCAAAAATCACTGGGGAAAGTGGAATCCTCTCTGTCCGGCGACTCTTTGTAAAAATCATCTGTATCAACGACATCGTTTCTAACTCCGACGCTGCAACTCTGATGGCCAATCAAGGAGCCAAGAAGCGCAAAGATGAGAATGCTCGTCATATGAAGAATCTGCGCTATGCCATCATTATCAGCAACGTTAGTACTCTCTGATCTTCGGAAGTTAATTGGACTCAAGATTTTTTGTTATGATCTAAACTTGAGCTCAAACGAATTCCTGCTTTTTGTTTTTTTCTTTGATTTTTCTTCATTGTTTTGTTGCTGTTTAGGTTATATATTTAGTGGTGAGAGCAGGATTTATGTACTCGAGTTTCAAGTGGAAACACATGGGAGGATTGTTGCTGACGGCGTTTGCTTACATCATACCTTACCAGCAACTCCACGCCATGTCCAGGCCGACTTATAGCGACGACGGGGAGCTCATTGATGGCGGATTCGATATGAGCACTGGTGGAATTTGTGGGTATGATTCTTTGAAGAAGAGTTATTATAGTTTTGTTCTAATGTTGTTTTAATTCGTCATATGTTATGTAAAATAGAATGAATTCGTTTAGTTTATTGGTTTTGTGACTATGAGTTATCTACTTGGCACATAAACTGAGAAAAGAGGTATAGGTAAATAATATCTTTTGCAGAGAAATTTTCGTATTTGGACTTCAATTTATAGGATTCCAGTGTTAAAGAGAAAATTTATTTCTTTGTGTCATTTGGGTGCTGGGATAGGTGATAATGAAATAAACAAAATTAGAATATGTGATATGTATTGGGATTTACTATACTGAATATTGCTCTACGAATTATGATGTGCATTTCAAGTGTAACTAGCTTGGAAATGAATTAAAGGGTGTATAATTGGTTCATGTAATAATTGAGTGCAAGCGTGATGCTAAACTTGCAAGAATGGAAATGATGCCAGTTCTTCTCCTTATTGTCAAGTCAAATAAACTTAGAAAATCTTATTATGGTGTGGTTTATTTGTGTCTGTGATTGTGTTTCGACGCTGTGTTTATCAAGTTTATTTGTTATCTTATATCTGAACCTTGTGATTAGCTTGCTTTGTTAATAGGGTTACATGTAGTTAATGAAATTTTTTCCTGTTGTATATTCATGTGATGTCCAAACCAAGTTGCCTTTGTTGTTGGAAAGTGCAGAGCTCCTGTTTATTGCATGGGCTGTTATGTGTATTTCTTTTCTTTTCGAAGTGAACAGTGTGAAGAAGAAGTGCTGACGAATGTGTCTATCACATACTGCAAACTGAATTTTACGTTACAGCTCTTTTAAAGATCCGTAATCAAAGTTTTATGTCTACCTTTAGTGTTGGCTTTTCATTTTTCCGTTTTTCTCTGGATGCAGATATTTGCATGATGTCATCTACATTACATGCTTTGTCCAACTCGCTTCCATCTTCTCAGAGAAGTTCTGGTACATTTATTTGGTGGTAAGATCTCTGGCCTGCTTAGTTGTGGGCATGCGCGTCGCATGAATACAGTTATTTATCGTGGTTTACTAATTCAGATAACTAAATTCAGACATGTTCATTGGTTGGTAGAATTTGAAGAAATTTGCATAGCATGCATAGTGAATGCTTTTTAATTTCTCCGTTGCTGGTTGAAGCAACATTTTCATTGCATGAGTTTAACTTCATTTACTTTTTCATGGATTTAGAGACCCTGCTGGTAGGTTTTCATTCCAAACAGACTAACAGATCTGGAACGTTTCGTTTTTCATAAGTAATATTTCCTAGTGAAATGGTGTGTCTCCAAATACATGCGTATTCGTTTGTTTTAGAATGGCTGATGGATTTCGTAGGAATAATCAGCTTGTTTACGGTTGACACCATATTGGCATATTCTTGGCTTGCCTTATGAATACTATTTGTTTGGGCAATTATGAAATTTAAGATTGGGTTGGTTGGGGCAGTTGTGGTAAAGCATAAATTTGTGTTTTCTCCATGAGATAGTGATTTACTGAGAGGATGCCATGAAATAGTGTGTTGTGCACTTCTACCCTTTAACAACATTTAAACTAATTGATCGCAGACTTATAGAGTTCTATTAAATAAATTAATCTGCATCAAATGTCAATTTAGACTGATTTTCTCTGCTGTTATCCAATCACTATCTAGATTTTCTGCTAACTACCTATACTCCTGAGAATGTTTAGTGAAACGGTCTTGAAACTGCTGCTGTGCGAATCATACTTATTTAGCACTTTCTTTGTCTGTTCTGTAATGTCCACCTGACAAGATCTGATCTGTTCGTCTATCTTTATATGAACTAAGTAACTTTGTCACTAGAATATGAACAGTCTTTTGCTACCCTCACCAGCCTGCTGTCTGAGAGAACTTGATTACCAGCATTAGTTCTTTTAATTATTCCTCGAACTTTTCTCTTGCAGATACCAGCATTCGCAGCATATAAGCTCTTTGGGATTTTTAAAGGCTTTTTACCAAGTGGTGGTGCAGAGGTATTTCTTCTATAAATCTTATGCATCACGTCTCTCTGTATAAGCTCTTGCACAAAGAAAATAGTACTTGGGTGCTTATATTTAGAATGCAGGGACCTGAAGAGGATGAAAAGACTCGCAGAAAAAGGGAAAAGATGGAGAAAAGGGCATCCAGAGGAAAGTTTGTAAAGTCAAAGACACGATAACTTGGTTGCTATGTAACATAGATTGCTTGTTTAAGAAAATCTTATGTCCCATTGTGTGTTCTTCACTGGGGATGTAAAATGATTTCCTGGTTTGCGTCATATCATAAAAATATATCCTATGAAAGCGAACCTTTCGTAATCACAGGTTCGGGGTGTTCTTTTCTCGCCAAGTTAGTATTGGAAGTTGGAACCAGTACTTTTTGAGGTTTGTGAACCAAAATAGCATTAGAGTCCTGTGCATTTCGTCTTCATCTAGTTTCATTGTTTGTTGGGTTTCCTCTTGTTTCTTTTCCTTTTTTAATTTTTTACTTTTATCAATTTCAAGTTTATTGGATTCTGATTTGAAGAGCTACGTCAGAGGATAGTTCATTGATGATTAGTTGACTAGATTTCTTTTGAGTGCTTAGCTTCGGTTTCTTAAGGATATAGTACTAGTTTCAAGCTAGTGCTCTCGCGTAATTCGATTCGATTTTAAAATTTTAACACAATATCTTTTGACCCAATGCTTAAGGATTTTAGGACAGCAAATAATCAGCCTGATAATCGGTCTGCTGCCTTGCGTTCTAAGCATTTGTTTCCTCCAGAAAATTTACAAATTTGTATATTTTTTTGATGGAACTATCTTGCTTATTCGTAATTGCATTGGTATGGGTGTTTATACTCGTGATCAGCATGGAAGATTCGTTTCTGCAAAGAGTTGTTGTATGAAGGATTTTACTTCACGTGACTTAGTGGAATTTATGGCGTTGAAAGATGTATTTTGCTGATGAAATATCTCAATCTCAACAATGCTACTATCATGGGAATTCTTCGGTGGCCATCTCAGCGGCCATAGAAGAAGTTGATTGTTCTTCAATTTGTTTACCTGTGCTGTTAGATATTAGATAACTATTATTGGATCTATCTTTCGAAGCCATATTTTGAATTCCACGTCTGGAAATGAAGTAGCTCATGCAATAGCTAATTATGTCAAATTTCATGAAATAGATGATATAACTTAGTTTTTTCTGCCAAGTTACTTGTATCATTTATGGCTGGTTGATTTTCAATTAGTTTAATATACAGCCCGATTTTCAATTAGTTTAATATATAACCTTTTTCAAGTATTATAAATCGCAAAGTATTATTAACCAATTAGAATTATAGTCTTGTCTTTATAATCAACTCACAGATAAAATGCCCAATTTTATACAATTTAATTTTTACTTTATTTAAAATTCAAAACCTAGGATATAAAGTGTGCATATATATTAGTCCCAACTTAATTTTAAAAAGATAAATTGAATATTTTAAATCTTTAAAAATTTAAAATTTTGTTTTGAATTTGTAGTATAAACTCGTTCGGAACAAAATTGAATATGACATTATTGAAGTTTTATATCCTCTTTATTATACGAATAATGATTTGTACAAGAAAAGAGTTAAAAGGAATAATGACAAGGAAATGATCGTACCTATTCATTTTTAAAACTTTCTATTTATGGTTTGCATAGTTTAGATGATTGACAAATTTATTTTTTAAAACTTACAGAGATTGGTGATATGAAAGGTATGGAATCAGAGAATGTTGCTTTAAATACGGCTTTAGATGACACTTCAATACCAGCGGTGGAGTTTGGCGTGGAGAGCCAGCTCCGCCGAGAGCCATGAGTATCATAAACTGGAAGTGTTAGGGTTTGGAAGCGCCCCGGTCAATTCAGGTTTGCAATACTATTTACAATATATCTTTTAAGTGTTAAACTATGCAATATTGTGTTTCAAAATCACTTATAAATTTAAAATTACCTAAATTTTCTCACAATCAAAATTTCTGATTGAAACAAAGGGTTTTAGGGTATGGAATCAGAAGATATAGGGTTTTAGGTAGAGAATTATAAGGAAAAATGACAATTTATTCCATACTTTCCATATCACTAATCTCTGTAAGTTTTAAAATGGTTTCGGTATCATGAATCAAAATTTCTCACCTATCACTGATTAAATATACGTAGCTTTAGGTGATTTTAAATTTATAGGTCCAAAAAAATTAAAAATTATTTAAAATTAAACTTAAGGTGCAATTTCAGATAATTTCACTATGCCCTTACTTTCACAGAAAGAAAAAATTAATAAAATTTACTTAGATATTCCAACAGAGGTAATCCTAACTAATAAAATTTATTTATATTTTAACAAAACTAATCCTAATCAAATAATAACGAGATATGTACGAATATTTTTATATTAAAAAAAAAATTAAAATGAAGTCATAATAATTAGAATTTCAATTTTGCAAATAGTTGTGTGTATAAGATCGACGAACAATTTTTACTTCAAAATTCATGATCAGAATCTGCGTTTCTTTGATTGTGTGAATGATTACTTTAGTTAACGTCAATATTATTATATGATTTGATGGAATATAGTAAATATTTTTGACGTCAAATCATGGTTATAAATTTAATTTAACTTAATTATATTTTTTTTTACATTTTAATGAAAGACGAATATAGTGATGACATATGGCATAATAATATTAAAAACCTTCCCTAAACGATGTCTATGATTAAAAACTCTACTTTAATGGAAGACAAATATTTATTTATTTTTATTTTTTTTTAGCATGAAAATAAGATTTCAACAAGCATGAATACAATTTGTATGAGAATTCTAATTTCATTTGAATATCACTAATTAATGCATCCAGAAAATAGCTACAAAAGCAGTAAGAGGCTTACTGTATGAATAAAACAAACTTTGCTATATGGAATTTCCAAGCTCTATAATCTTACATTTTCTCTTGTCACGAACCATATGGATGGCTCTGTTGCTGCTGCAGAGTTCCATGCTCTCCTATTGTTGCTGCTTGGTTGTTTATGTTTGACAGACTTCTGTTCCTCGTTACTCTTCATCATCCAGTTATTAGGAACTTGAACTCCTCATTTCCCCTCTCCCACTGTTACTCATAAATTCTCCCAATAGATTCATTAGCAGACTTTTGGCACTCTTTCATCTCAATCATCTGTAGTGTAGGTATCTCCCCAAAACTGCTAGAAATCTCTACAAGATCAAGACAATGCTGCAAAACTAGTCTCTCAAGGGAAGGAAAGGAATTGCTTGAAGCATTCCAGTATCTGGGATTGAATAAGCATTCCAGTAATGGAAAACGAATATATATTAATGATAGTAATACATTTAAAGTTGATTAATTTTACAAAAAAAAAAAAAATTCTTTATATAGATTCTTATGACATTGATTATCATGTAAGGTAATATTTTATTCTTATGAGGACACAAGAATACAAGGCTAAGAGGTGAAGAAAGATATTGGGAAAAATTTCAAACGTTTTGCACAATTTTTCCTCAGTATAAATACCAGTTATTTAAAAGGGATTACGGTATGTGACCAAATGCGGTTGGGTATTCTCAAAATCAATCGGGTTTGTTCCACCACCTATCGGATTTGCTGATACTTCGGTATACAATGAGCTAGCTCAGTAGTAGTTGTGTTTGTGTTGTTTTGAGACCACTACTGATTGAGGCCACTATAACTAGAGTATGTAAGAAAAATGATATATTACCAAGAACTATAAAGCAAAATTTTTAAGATGTAACTTTTGTTTTTTCCAATTTGGAAGACTTAATTTGTAGATTATTGTTTTTAAATTAGACTATGGACGCATGGAGTAGAATATAGAAGGCAAAATGTTTCATTCATTAAACTAGCCAAGGACCAGAGAGAGAGTAAGAAGTTGAGACCTTGAGGGATACCCGTCTCTCTTCCATCATAAACCTTCCTATCCGAGAGTGATAAAGAGAAATCCTTTTACACTTCAGCTGGTGATACGAATAAAATGGTAAGATATTTGATTTCTCCTCTGTTTGAATTAACTGAAGCTCATTTCTCCATCTTTCCTTCTTTATCTTTCAACATGTAACTTGAATATTTTGATGACAATGCAAATTTGTCATTGAACAAAATTGATATAGTACCACAAGTTATTTTTGGTTTAGCGTAGGTGATTAGAAATGTAACCTAGGTTAATAGAAACAAATTCTAGGAAGTTTTTTCATCTCAGAGATAATATTTAAACAACCGGCTGGATGGCATTTTTGACCAAAAAAGAAATAAATATATTATTAATTTGATTATCTATAAATTAGTACCTTATTAATTTAGAAAACTTTCAATTTCAAAGAACTTGGAGATAAAGTCGAGTTTGGATTATATAAATTCAATTTTGGACTTATCACCTTAGATATAAATTTCAAGATCGAGGAAACTATTGTATTCATATTTTAATAAACCTTCCTAGTTGATTATTGTTAACAATTCAGAATAGGAAAAGTTCAATCTCTGTCAAAGAAGTAGAAAAAACAAATCTAGAAAACGGTGTTTGTGCCTTGATCTTTGTAATAGAAGTAGAAAAGAGTGTAATCTACTGTTAAGCATTTTATTTAGTGTTTTTCTTGATTTAGTGGCCATATAAATTTGGTATGCCACTGAAGAGGAGGGTTTGGGTTTCTCTGTATTATCGTTTTGAACAAAGAGATGGTAACTTTAGAAAATAATAATAACAGTACACCTTCCAAGTTAATTTTTATTTTTAACCATTTAATATGTTCTTTCAATTAAAAATAAAATCTTAAATAATAATTGGAAAAAATAAAATAAATGCAAAATATATTTTTAAAGTTTTATTTTTAATTAGAAAAATATACTAAACAAAACTTAAGATAAATTAAAATGTTTTATAACAAGGACGGAAGGAGTATGTTTTAGTGAAAACGGGAAGGTAGGGATATAAACAATAAAACAAAGAGTAATGATATTCTACTCTACTCTTTACTTATAACTCTACTTAGCAATCCTAATTGGCCATCCACATCATCACCTCATAAATTTCAAATAATACTTCATTATAAAATTAAAACCAGAATATATTATCAAATTTCTTTTTCCTTTTTATTCATCGTCATCCCCAAACCAAGATTCTTTTTTTTTGTCGTCAAATTCATCCCCATAATTCATCGTTGCCGGTCAACTTCAATAATTTGAGTTTCTTCATGATGCTCTTTGGCAGGAGAATTAAAATTCCTCTCTTACATAAAATAAATTATCAACAATCAGCGCAAAAGATTAATCAAGCAGAACTACAATCTTCCTCAAATTCTTCAACCACATAAATGCGTTGGATTTGATCTTCCTAATGACAGCCACGAGAGGAAGCCAAACTTGCTAGACTATGTCAAAAGCTATTCCAGTTCTTATGAATTAATAACTTAACATTTATATGCAAACAAGACAAGATTTCAACCAAAACAAATTTTAAAATTATGGAAGAACTCCCGGAGTATTCATTGCATAACATATATAGTCACAAATAAAGACCAACCCAATAGAAATCATGATACGGATATACGGATATAGAACTGTAAAACAGTGGCACAATTGGTGGAGATTTATGAATACCAGTGAGAAACAAGCCGGGTCATATTTCTTTCGGCGCCCACAATACGGCTAAACGGTTAGCTTTTTGATTAAGGATTTGGGATGAAAATTGTAATATTTTTTCAGATGAATAGAGACTGGCATAGGTGAGGAGAGAGAGGAACTTCAATTCTCCGGCCAAAGAGTATCATCAAGAAGCTCAAATTATTGAATTTCACCGTGGCAATGATGCACTTAGGCTTAAATTCTTCTCAATTTCATCCATCACACATATTACTAGTGCATGAACGAAGAAATGCTCGAATGCGAGCTTGAAATCGGGATGGTTTGGCTTAATTTTTACCCTAAGAACCTCTCGGGCGAGTAGGGTCGCAAAAAATTGGACTTGTTCTGAAAAAGGAAGGACTAATGGCCCTAATGTGGTGAGATTAATTTTCAGGGCTTCCCCTGCGGCTACCATATAACACCTTTCCACAGATGCAAAACCAACTTGCTTCCCCTCATCTTCTTGTTGGAATATTCAACCATAACTCTTGTCATCGCTACGCCTTTTATGGGCGCGAACAGTATGAACAAGGCCATATTTGGCACGAAAACGATCTGATGATTTGTTTGAAAGAAGAACTGCAGCGCACCCCCGAATTCTAACGAAGCAATTTGTCATTAGCATTGAGGTAAATTAAAGTACCTATTCATGTTCAATGGTTCCGTGCTAACCACCAATTAATGCATACCAATTTGGGTTCGCCTGTTACATAAATAAACTATGATGATTCATCGATTCGAATTTTTGATTGGATAACTCAAAATATCAAAACAGTGAGAGATGTTTGTCATAGATGTAGATTCAGTAAACAGCTACATAATACTCCATACTCCATACATGTTTGGTTTCCCTCAATACAAAATAGGCCATCAAATGTCATAGACAGATACATAGATCTCACTCAAATTTCATTCCATAGGTATTGTTCCTTATGGTAGTAAGCTCATGCGCCTAAAACTGAGTGTACATTATCTCACTTGTAATCCCTTATATTTTGTCATATACGGAGTATCTCTCATTGACATCTGTAATTAATCTCCTCGCTAAATTCCTTCATTTTAACTTAAACTAAGTAATATCAAAATGTTGGAATTTGAAAGTATACTGCATGTTATGTAACAATTGCAAAGATTGGGGGGGGGGGCGGCTAAACGAAGCTTATAAAATGAGACACTAATCAACGTACATTATTGTGATCAGATGGTATGCTTTTAGTCTTCATTATTTTTTTACGTAAATCCAACATTGTTAAAACTTATGAGTTATAAAGAATATAATCAGTTGTATTTTTAAAACCATACAATTTGTATTTGCGACATGCACATTACGCAACTCTTAAATGGGTGGAAAAATTCCCTCCCATATAATAAAATCTCATTGCCAGCTATTGGCATCCCAGATGGCTTTCTGGTCTTTCTTACATGTTAAACCGGCGTCAATATGTGTTATTCGGCATCACGGTTGGCTTTCTGGTCTTACATGTTAATTAGAAGGAAGCGCCGCCGACCCAATCGCCCACCATGAAGCTCTCAACCAGAAAACAAACAGATATGCAGGCTCTCTATTGCACGAACAACATGGTTGAATCATTCTTTGGCTCTCTAGCAACCTCAATTGGAGTCTGACAAACATCTTTCATCATGGGGCATTTGCTTAGCGTGGTATAATTAAAAGGAGTTACAAGACGGCGGCCTGAAGAATAATGAGGATTAGTTAACGTTAACCTTAGCGCCCAACTCTATCAAAGTTGTTCGCAACATCATAATAAAGACCATGGATTCATTCATTACAAGCCATTATCAATCAAGTCTTCCCTTCCTCAACCGCTTCAGAATTGCCGCTTTTCACTTGCTCATACATTCTATGCGAGAATATTCAAGGTTTTTTTTTTTTTTTCAATATGGCAATACAAAGCAAACTGAATTTAACAAAATAAAAATAAATATATTTGTTGGCAATTAATAATTAGGGAAATATCTCTGGTGGGGTTCTGCATTACCAAAAACAAAAATTGAGCCGTTGTCGTTTCATATCAACGATCCATAATCTATTAGTATTTAAGGCAAGTTCCTTCTTTACCGTTTACCGTACCCAAAAATGATTAGGAAACAAAAAGATATTTAAAATACAATACTTCCTTGGAAGAAAATTCTTATATTATTATACTTCTTCCTCGCAACATTGAGGAATTATTAGTACGTCAAAAGGGGTGAAAAAAAAAAAAAAAAACCTTGTCTATTTTATCGGAAAAAAAAAAATTCACAAGGGCAGACGAGGCTGAAATCTTCCTTCTCCAATTTGGAGACGTATTTCTTCAAGTCGGTGGAGGGTCCTGTTTAATTTTTTATTTTCAAAGCAAAATTAAAACCCCAGCTATGTGTTTGAATTGCCATGGAATCTACTATCTCACATCAATCGAAACCTCATCCTAACTGGCAGAAGCGAAACAAAGCCGATCAATATATATGCCTTTCGAACTCGTCATTGACATTCTTTCAAGACTACCCGTCAAATCCTTGGGGAGATTCAAGTGCGTCTCGAAAACATGGCTCTCTTTGATCTCAAGCCACGAATTCATCAAAACCCATCTCGCAGTTGCATCTGGAAGGGATGATTATGAACACCATCGTCTCATGTTCACCGCCTTTGGTCACCGAGGCCGATGGCTTCAGATATGCTCTCTAAATCCTCTGCTTTACCCTGCCTCCTCCTCACCTAAGGAATTCAACGTTGATTCGGAAGTGAAGTCTTATCACTATATAACTGGTTCTTGTAATGGGCTGGTTTGCATTGAGATAGATAGGGCCTACATTGATCCTAGGAAAGCTAAGCAATTGCCTGACGCGGGTGGTTTTCCGAGTTTCGGGTTTGGTTATGACAAGTTGAATGACGATTATAAAGAAGTTGGGGCGTTCCAGATCGATAACAACATCACCATCAAAGTGCATAGCCTAAAGAATGATTTGTGGCATTGGGTTGAGGGGGGTAAGATTGAGGGTAGGATCATTAGGTGGCCAAAATATCCTCTCCAATATGCAGGTGGAAAGTTTCACTGGTTCGTGATGGATGGTAAATGTAATGGTTTTAATGTTGTTACACATAAAATTGCTAGCTTTGATTTGGCGGATGAGACATATGTGGAAATGGATTACCCCCAAATGTTGGGACAGATGACAATGTGGGGACTCGTGACCTTAGACTTGGAACCTTGGGAGACTGCCTTTCCTTGTTTCGCTTGGTTAGAGATTTTGGGTTTGTTTGTACGTCATCTCATTTTACATTTTCACTCATTTTACCTCTTAAACATAAAATCCAATAGAAAAAAAATATTATCCAAATAATTTTCTGATTTACATTTTAAATTCCAACTTGAAACACTTTTTGTTAGTGTAATCACCATTTTAAAACTACAAATAATTCAGTGACAAATTTGGTAGGATTCCGTTGTTAAGTAATTGTTTTTGAAAACGTTCTTTTTTGCAGTGTCTATAATTGACAATTAATTGTTTAGTGATGACTTGTACTTGATATTTCAAAATGTAGTTCAAAATACTTTTTTTCAAAACCAACATGCAAACAACTTTTTGCTCAAAATACCATCCAAACGACATTTTTATTTCCCATTTAGTTTTCAATTTGAAACACTTTCTCCTTTTAAGTGGCAAAATGAAATGTAAATTAACGTCCAAACAAGCATTTTACCTTTACAAATATAGACCCTAGGAAACTTAACATTAATTACATTAAGATAGATATTTGGGTAATGAAGGGCTCATGGACGAAAGTCGCTTTTATTCCTTATCCAGATGGTCTTTGTATTCTCAAAACGTATTGTAAATTAGTTGGCTCATTGAGGAATTGTGATATATTGTTTGTATGTCATGGAAGATTGTTTCTTTACGATCAAAAGACGAATACATCCAGGGGCTATCCACAAATCGGTGACTTTGGACAGGCAACGTTGTATGTTGAGAGTTTAGTTTCGCCCTGATGATTTCCCATACATGATGAAGTATTACCAGCCCGGGCAATCGCAGTGAAATTGGATGAATTTCCGATGGTTCCTTTTGTTATTTGGCTCTGTTTGTTTTCTTTTTTAGTATGTGTTTTTAGGTATTTTTTTTTTCCTATTGAGAATGTAAAAAATAGATTATTGACCTCTTCCTAATAAGCAAGTTCTCTTTTTTATGCTTCCTAATTTGTTTTTGACTTGAACATGAGTATTAATTATTGCTTTTTTTGGTACGAAAACCACTTGTATTATTAGTAAAAACTAGTAAATTATCATTTTATTCGCACATATAGAGAATTAAGTTTCACAATCAAATAAATATGCGATATTTTTAATTACCCAAAAGAAAGATATATTCTTCTTCAATTTAAGGGAATATTTTTTTTTTTGGTCATTAGGCCTATTCTTCTTCAATTTGAGGGAATATATTTTTTTTGGTCATTAGGCCTCATTAGTCAAGTGATCATATTAAATGAATTGCATCATCTAATAGACACAAAGAAACACAACCGGATTGACACAAAAGAAACACCCAATATTTACACTTTGGATCGATGACATGGACTCGTCATCTACATGAGACAAAAGAAACACACAAGTAATTACAGCCACAGGATTGAGCGGGACCTGGATTGCAAGTCTATCTTGACTGGTATTTCTTGCTGTACGAGAGTCCCCTTTTACCATTTTTCCCGGCGGCACCAATTTCTGGTGTTTTCCATCTTCAATTCCGGCACCGATTCCTCTTTTTTGGTTTTCCTTTTTCGTTCCCCCTGTTTGGTTTGATTTGAGTTCGATTCGACCCTAAAAGAAAAGAGAGAAATAGCCGGAAATCATGGTGTTGGTGCTTTCGGATGACATTATTGAAGGAGAGATACTCCCACGGCTAGCAGTCAAAACATTGAAGAGATTCCGGTGTGTCTCCAAGATGTGGAGAAACATTATATCCGATTCTAAGTTCACCCTGTTGTCTGCTCCTAAACGGCAACGCCTTCTGTTGATTTATCCTCGCTCCTCAGATTCAACGCCTGGCGTGAAATCGCAGTACTTCTACTCAATCGACGGAGACCTCAAGATTGAGAAGCTCCCAGATCCTCATCTCATTATTGATGATGATGATGACTATCGGTACGGGCTGTGTTTTGGGTCTTGTGATGGGCTGGTTAGTTTTTGTGCTGAATTTGGATCTGGCGTTGAAAAACTGGTTTTATGGAACCCATCCACGGGCTGTTGTAGAACCTTGGATAATCTGTACCAAATGGTGGTTGCATCCCGCTATGGATTTAGTCTAACTGGAATGTGCTTCGATAGTCCATCCAAGGATTACTTGTTGGTGGTGGTGGCATTTCCCGATGAAGAAGATGAAGTATATGTTTATGTTGAGAGTTTAAAGAAAAAAGAACATCAAATAGGGGAGATGCCTGAAGTGGTAGCATCAGACATCTCTTTTCCTTATGACTTCCCCCAGGGCAGTGGTTCTGGCGTTTCAATTGGGGTTTTACTGAATGGTCATTTGCACTGGATTGTGGAGAGGAAGGGCGATCAATCCAGATTGATCGTTTATTTTGAACACGAGGTGAGCCGCTTTGGTGAATTATCCCTGCCTCAGCTTGAAGAATCTGATGATGATGATGATGATGATGGTGTCCCTGGTAACTTCTTTGGACTTTGCGTTTTGCACGATTGTCTTTGTGTGGTTAATGGTGTTGAGGACTTGATGGATGATTATCATTGTGATGTTTTCATGATGAGAGATTATGGGAATCAAGAGTCTTGGGGTATTTTGTTTTCTGTTAGAGGGCTAATTATGCCTCTCAACATTGGTGTCCCTGATAAGGTGCTGGTTTTCTCTTCGAAGTTCGGAAAATTGTACACTTACGACTTAGAAACCGATGTAATGATGGAAATTGATTGCCCGCCTTCTGGTTTGCTGCCTAAGTTTGTTGGTGGTGGCAAAGAAATTCCATTATGTATGGAAATGAGGAGAGATCCTCTTCTGTACCTTGAGAGTTTGGCATCAGTTCACTCTCAACACTGGATTTGATTAAACAGAGTGTTTGTGCCTACCTGTTTTGGGGGTTATGGGATCATTGCAAAGGCATGTTTGCGGAAGTGGTGGTAGTACTAGTAGAAGACAATCTGCTGTTAAGATTTGGAACCTAACTTTCATATCCTTGTGGGTAGTAAGTATTAGTAGTAATAGTAGTAGTAGAAGACAAGTAGAATTGGAACTTGAAACTTTGACATCCTTCTTGTCTGTTCTGGTTTCTGATCATGGTTCATGCCAAGTAGAGTGCTTTTCAAGTTTTTCTTAGTCAATTCTGCTCGTCATGTCATGTGTATTGTTTCTTCATTACTCCAGAACATCAAGGCTTCGTGAGTAAAACAAAGGAAAGAACCGCAGCTTCAACAGCCGAATAAATTCGGGAAGAAATCAACCTAAACTAAGGAACGTAAAAAGATAGTATTTTTCCGTGATATGATGGAGGCCTAACTTTAAAGTGCGGGTTATATGGGATGAAGGACAGAATCAGTTCTTCCCTTTTTGATATTGATGCTATTTTGAGTAGAAAATTAGTAGAATGTCATATTGCCTTCAACAAATAAAGTACTCTACATATATCGGAATGAAGAAGTCCATTGATGCTTTCAGTGTACTCAGTTAGTAGTTCGGGGTTTCCAGAGTAATTAAAGTCTGAAATAGACCCAGAAATTCTACCAACATGGATTTAATTAGAACTTCTCTGCAATATTCTATAGGTGAATTATCCTGCCTCAGCTTGAAGAATTTATGAGCGAAGATCCAAAGCAATCAAAGCAGAAAGAACATAACTGATAGGCTGATAGCTGCTTCATCTTTGGGCCATAACAACCAATATTTGGCTAGGTAAACATGACGATGATCCCAGAACCCATGAAAGCCTCATCTTGTGTGCATTAGCATCAAACAGCTACACCTTACCACTGATGCTATCTTTCAAGAGGTTCTCCATGGTGGTAGGCAACAGCTTGCATAAAGAAATGCTGTTGACAACCATTCTGGATTCCAAGTTCTGACACTAATGTTGGTGATAGGATGTACAAAATGAAACTTTGCAAAAAGGGATGATTAATTGTTACTATAAATTTTGAAAGCATAAAAAGAATCAAAGGATTATTGACTTATGCAATGCCTCCTCATTCAGTTAGCAGGCAAGAAAACAGAGAAAGATGAAGGAGTGGGGAGGAAAGCTAAAGCATCAGAAATCAGTTAAAAATCACAAACTATGGATTACGTTTGTGCTTGCAGACTTTATCACCTCATCCATTCAATTAAATTGTAGGGTAAACTATTCACATCACCATGGAAAGAAAAGAAACCAGGATATTAATGTGTGTGCTTGCAAAGACAGAAAATATTAATGAACCATACCAGTAAGGATGACTGCCTGATTGGTGCGTTCCCCAGAGCATTATCGTCTTTGTAAAGTATTAATGTAATGAACCATTATCACAATTGCAAAGTCTCAGGAACATCAAACATACAGGTCAAATCAACTTAATCCGTGCAAGTTTTGAAGAACAAATCTTCATGCATTTTTAATGTCAGCTCCATTGGTTGCAAATCCAAGGCTTTCCATGCAGCATTAAGACCCATCGAGGAGTGCTCAGTCTTGCAAATGAACCATGGTCAAAGATTTTCTCATTTTCACGATCTGCTAAGAAAGTCCATAATCAGGTAGCAAAAAATTAGATTGATATAGCTTTGAAGGAAATCAATCATAAAACAATGGTTGGGTTAAATATTATTTTTAAACACAGTAATCAATACAGGTAGGTGAAGTCTAACCAACCAGCAAAGCTATCAAAACCATACTACAGATAAAAAAAGGTTGGGCAATTGAACCTTTCAAAACAAAGGTTGGATGCTTAATGGGAACCTTGACAAAAGGAAAAAAAAATTAAAAAAAAAATGGCTTGAGATTGTAGAGGCTCAATCTCTAGAAATCTGTTTGTGCCTATTGAACAAACCAACCAAAATTAAAGGGGAAAAAAAATTATAATTTGCAAAATGGAAAACATAAAACAGAAAATACAAACTCCAGAAGAAAAGAAAGATAAATGTAACCAGGAAAATAGAGGTTTAAGTGGCATTACAAATGGAGAGTATAACAATTTTCATTAAAAAGTGTACCAGATCATAAAGAAGCAATGGCAGAGAGGCAACAGGATGGACAACAAAGAACAAGAAGAAAGCTGTCCAAAAGTGAATTGTAAGATCCAAAAGAACAAGAATCCTGCTATGAGGGCTGGCATTGTGCAATCTTGACCAAAACAGAAAGTATGTTAGACATATTCAAAAGGCCTTGTTAGTGTTGCTTCTCATTAGCAGAAATAGTTCATTGTGCAATTTAAAGAGGAATTTCACGCTTAGTAGTTACTACGTATGCAATAATCAAACAGATAGTATGCAATCACATAGAGAAGTTGTCACCAAATTTTGCAAGACTGATAAATTTGTATGTACTTATTATGGAAAACACAAACAGAAAGTAAAGTAGCAAGTCGAAGATCCATTAATCGAGTTGAAGTAAAATCCAAAGCCTCACGCTATTTGTATAGTCCCGGTGTCCAAACCAATTATTAGCGTACACTAAATCAAAGCAATTTGGATACAGTTCCATATTTTGGAAGAGCACAAAAGGTTGTAGGATCTGCCTGCAGAATCCCAACAACTTTTCAGATGTTGTTGCCGGAATTGTACCGGAAGAAGCTTGCTTAAGGTTGGGAAGAGGAAAATTGGGAGTTGGATGGAAAAAGTCCGGTAATCTCTGTTTTACGCTGCGCTGATATCACACATGCAATATTTTTTACACCAGCAACGTACCTAAACCGGACCATGATTCTAATATTTTAATAATATAATAATAAATAATGAACTTAGAATACAAAAAAAATATTGACAATCCTATTCCAATTATGAATCTTATAACAAGCAGGATACCACCCCCCTCTTTTTTCCCTATAAAAACGTATCAATAGATAGAAGTCATTATTATTCCGTAGGGTAACTAGCAACGTTGAATCCAGAGATTTAAAATTATTCTTCAAAAGTTCACAAGTATTCTTTTTCTATCGGTACCAGATGTGGAAATCGAAATCTAGTAGGGTTGATGAATCATGGACACTCCCCGTAGATTTAATTTGGGAAATTCTAAAATTGATTCCCGTCAAAACCTTGCTTAGGTGTAAGTGTGTGTGCAAACTTTGGTTATCCATAACTCGAGATCCGTTGTTCATCTCATCATATGGCGGCGGTTTCAAAGGTCTTCTTGTCACTCGTTCACATCATGACATATATCAGAATCATGATTTCTTTTACATGAATTTATCACCCGAAGGTCATCATAATAATGAGGATGTTGGAGTCTCAAGCCACATCTCGGAGTTTCACACCCTAAACCTAGGCCAGCCCATGAAATCCAAAGCTCCTGTAAACGGCCTTGTATGCTTCTATCATGGCAAAAACTCGTGTATCTACAACATTGCCACCAGGGAAACGATGTATCTTCCCGTCTCGAATTGCGATCTCGATATTTGCGACTACCATCTTGGTTATGATCCCTTTAACAGAGTGTACAAGGTACTCAAGACATGCACCCTCAATGGAGGTCGGGGCGATTGTCCACGTCCCAGACATAAGCATATATTGAACTGCGAGATTTTAACCATAGGTGTTGATTCGTCCTGGCGTAGTATTGATCCTGCGCCTTGGGAGTTAAGCAGCAGTGCTTATTGTGGGAATGGAGGACTCTATTGGGACAGTAACTTTTCCCGGTCCATTGGAGTATCCCAATTTATCTGTTTTGACCTTGTTCAAGAGAATTTTAAATTCATCACTAAACCCCGGATGATAGGAACATTTAGGTGGTTGTTTGGACCAAAACCCGCCGTAGAAAGGTGTTCCAATGTGTTCTACAACAACCACGAGGGTGATCATCCTATGGGGCCTTGGATAGATAACGAGCTTCGTTCATATAAACGGGCAACTAATTTCTTCGAGGACATTCATAATCTCAGCTCCTGGACAGAGCACAATATCAGGGTACCGGAAGGAAAAGCTGTCACTACACTCCCCAATGGAGACGTGATTTTCCTGAAAAGTTATCCTAGCAATTGGAAGTTTCCGATGCCGTTTTATGTATATGAGCGAACCAGTAGGGAGCTCAAGAAGCGTTTCATAGCGGACTGTCCTTCATCATCCATTGCACAAGAATGCTTGCTCAACTTAACTGAGCCTGTTGTAGCTTTGTATTATGAGGAGAATATCACCCCGTTGGGTTGTTTAGGTTCTAGCTAAGTGTTAGTTATCTTACTTTGTCTATTTTGCATTTATTCGGATTCTCAGATTCTTGCATTATACGCATTTCAATCCTATTTTCAGCACCTAACTCGACGACTATATATACATTCGCTTCAATCTCTATAAATGACCGCAGTACATATCTATAATTAGTGTTCAATTGGTTAATCTATAATTATAATCCCAATTCTTCCTAGTAATTATCGAACAATGTCAAATACTTCCTCCGTCCCAAAATTATTGTCCAATTTTGATTTTTATTTTTACTTCAAATTATACTAAAAGTAAAATATTGGACAATCATTTTTGAAATAGAAAGAGTATATAAGTTATTCAAAAAAATACTTCCATTCTCTTAAGAATATTGAATCAAACAGATTATAAATAATCGAAGCTCCCAAGGAATACTTCACCTTCAAAATTTTGAGCATGTTACAATTCGTGTTTCACAGTTACGTGCGGCCGGATTAAATAGTTGATGACCCCGATTAGATCGTCAATTCACACATGGGTTGACAATTTTCTTTAACAAAGTATATGAGAATTGTAATCTTAGTAAAAAACAAAAATTAGCAAGTTACGCATTTATTTCATTATATTACATGCTACTCCCTCCATTCCAAAATAAGTATCATTCTAAAATTTGCACACAGTTTAAGAAACACTTAAATATGGTAGCTAAATTATTAGAATATCCTTAACCAACCTTATTAAAATAATGTTCGCCAATAATATTATTTCTTTTGAGGGTATGTTTGGAAATTTTTCACCAAAAATGCGTTTGAATCTGAAAACGATACTTATTTTGAAATTTCTCCATTTTGCTACAACGACACTTATTTTGGAATGAAGGAAGTATTTTTTTGAGGGAGGGAGTACTATTTTTTTCTAGGAAAAAAGTTACGTCAAGTTTAACAAACGCGTAGCACAAGCGTAAATGCTCTTTCTATCATAGAAGATTGTCCATTTTGTTGATTTATAACCGCAGAATAAATTAATGGATTATTTTTGTTGAGAAAGAAAGAGTACTATACAACCTAAGCTTTTTTCATGATAACTAATCTTGTATAACTCTGTTACACCAACGTTTTGATGCCATTTATAAACCATAACCACTTTATAGACCGCACAAAAAAATAGATATTACTGCATCTTAGGCATCAATGGGCATTATTGGAGGCACCTGAATAGGGATTCATCAATTTCACCATTCCGATGATTGTTCTCTTTAGATGGATGAATTGATATCTTAGGCATCAATGGGCATTATTGCATTTGAATCCTGAACCAAAAGCAATATGCAAAGAACGATCCCCGTTTTGAATTCTCCCCTTAGTCTCAACATAAGCCAATTCATACCACAATGAACTGGTAGAAGTGTTGCCAAACAATGTCGAGCTGGATGGAAAAGTGGTCGAAACAGTAAAATGGAACAAAAAAAAAGTTTGAAAACAGAATGTTTGGGACTACGATATTGAAATTTTAATGTTAGGGACGTAAATTCAAGTAAGCCCAAATGTAAAGAAACATTTGGACATTTTACTCTATATATAAAGCCAAGGAAGGGGGATTTCCCTTATCACTTTGATAAACTATATCAGCTTCCTTTCTTGCATCAGCCAAGGAAGGGGGATTTTCGGGTTTACGAAATTACGATTCGGCTGCGTATATTTTCTCCCCGAACCCGGATCTGTCAAGTTGTTTGGAGCACATTAGTTGAGGTCCAGGCTTGTAACATGCAAAATCTACTAAGTAAACTCTCCTAGGTTTGGACATATAATTAACTTTACCTAGGAAAATCATAAGGACAGAATGGGAAGTACAGCAACAAATCCAAACCTGAAATCATCCCATAGTAGGATCAATTCGTCGATCCAAAACATGGAAAAATGAACAAACAGAACCAGGAACAGGGGAATTGATGTCAGATACATTACGTGAAATATCAGATAATGGTAACCAAGTTTCATATATTTGAGAGAAAGTTTGGAACATAAAGTAGTACAATTCTTCTGGGTAATGATCATCAAATCGGAATTATGTTGTTTCTGATATATGCTGATTTCATTGTACTGAGCCTTATCCGTGGGCAGAGGAAAATGTAGAATCAAATACTGTGTTAGAGTAATTGTAGGGATTTGATTAGATTATATTAATTAATTTGATCTTTTCTATAAGTTAATGCTATAGATTTGGTAGGAACATAACTCTTTTGTATAAATACTGGATTGTAATTCATCAATAAACACACAACTTCGCTCAAATCCTCATATTTATCTCTGATACACAAAAGGGAAGATGTCAAGAACAATTTGTATCGAATCTTTGAATATGAAGAAAATTAATGATGATCCTGTTTATTTTCTTTTCCCTCAATTCAGAGTACACCATAAAATCTCATAACCTCATTCCTTACGCATTTTTCATTAAGGTAAGGTCGAATATATAACATTGGGTGTACATTTTTCTCAACTGTAGTTTCTTACACATATTTGCTAGGGCGTCGAGAATATTAACAAATTATTTTGTTAAATCACTTACTTCTTTCGTCCCAAAATAATTATTCGGCCAGTTTAAATATTCACTTTTAGTTCAATTTGTATTAAAAAAAATTCAAACTGTACAATAGTTTTAGAACAGAGGAAGTATATTTTAAACATAAACTATGTATTATCAAAATCTGGGAATTCGATATTATTTAATACTTGCAAAACAAATTGATATTTTTTTTTTTGGGTGGAACAAAAAGAAGCAGATAAATGAAATGAGGACAATTTACATTACTGTAGTCAGATCGCTTGCTTTAGCCTTTAGTCTTCATTAGTTTACGTAAATCCAATGTTGTAAACTTGTAATCATTTGTTCTTATTTTTTCATCATACAATTTGTATTTCCGACATATAGCTTTCGCCTTACAGGTAGTGTTTGTGTGCATCATACTCAGTCAAGCACACCAGGTAATTAGCTTCCTTCGTTTCGTAGTTTTCACTTTTTCTATCTTGAAATAAAGTTCTTTTTATCAAGTTATTTTCATTGCAATAAACATGATTTTTTTCAAAACGAAAATTGTAATTCATTTTTTTTTCGATTAACGAAAAGTAAACTAAGTTATATCTCTTAGTGCGTATCTCAAGTTCTTACAGATTCATTCTTCACAAGTAGAGAGATACATGACGGGTTACATAAAAAAATATACACTCCTAACTAGATTAAGCGCCTCTTTTGCTAAGTAATTAGCGCATTTATTTTTAACTTTAGGAGTATGCAAAATACGGACCTCCCAATTTTCTAATAAGAGTTGTTGGATTTTTCTGAGGTCATGATCCAGCATATAATTCATCTTTAAATTGTAATTCATTTTAAAGAGAAACTTCTGAGCCTCCATAGTCTATATATATATATATATCCCCTACAAGAGTGTTGGTGATATGACGCATTATCCAATTGAATGCTTGATGTCGGAAACAGTGTATATGCGCCTTCACCCATCGACGGAGTGACGACTATGTTTGTCCCCACTGCACAGCTTGAATTCGGATTAGTTCAAATATTAGGTACTTAATATATTAAAGTAATAATAATAATATTTGTTTAACTTACATTTTGCTGGTTTTCATTCTACGGAAAAGAAAACAATGTTAAAGTTTTTTTTTTTTTTTTTGGTTAAACCCATTGAATTTAGTTTGCTTACTTTTAGTGAATGATCGTATACTTTTAGTTTAACAAATATATTTTTATTTTGGGGATCAAAGGAGCATCATATTTAAAAATTTCATCCCAAAAAGAACCTTTTGGAGAAGGAAAGGACATTTGTAGGATAGACATTGCACCTGATATTTCCATTCAAAACCCCCGAAGAAACACCCGTAGGAGTCAGCATTTCTTGTAAGACAAATTTTCTTTTGTTATTCCTACTGAATGAACTTTGCGGAAAAAAAAAAATCATACCCTCTAAATAATCTACTGAAAAACTAAAACCCAAAACTAATTTTGTGAAATAATCCAACTTTTGATAAAAAGATGCGAGAAGAATTATTCTTTTGGAGTTGGCTTTGAGGGAGAAGAGAGTGAACTTTTAGATTTATTTAGATTAGTTGTTAGTAGGGCTCTCACATATACAAATCAGTCCTATATTATAATTTAAATGAACACTTGGCTAAATTAATTAAAACTTCTACTTCAAAAAGTCGAACCCAGGGGCAGAGCTAGTCCTCGAAAAAGTGATGGAACAAGATTTTTAATTTCACAAATTCAATACACTTATCCGTTAATATTGTTATAAGTAAGGCAAAATCTATTTTTCTTTAGAAAAAACATAAATTTTTAAGTGGTAATAACTATTAAAAAAAAATTCAGATGGGGCAATTCTATATGTGACTCCGCCCTTGGTCGAACCTAAAACATTCCTTCCTATTTCCTCATTAATTCTGCATTATATTTGTAGTAGTTAGGGTTTCGTGTAGGAAAATTTTTTGTTTTTCCTTTTTTTTTTGGTTTTTTGTTTTTTTTTTCTTTTATCTAAATTTTGCTTCCTCCCATTTCTACTATAAACCAATTTGAAAATGACACTTGTTCTTTAGTACAAAAGGGGCGAAACACCTTAAAAATAAAATCACGACTCTATTACACTTTATTTCTAATAAGAAACACTAATAAAATCCTTCTTTTTTTTTATATTTATTTTATCTCGGTGCGTCTCCTCTCTCTCCTTTAAACCTTAACTATTACAATTTTGATTATTTTGAACCCATAATTCCATTAAACTACATTATCTACCATTGATGCCACAGTAGAGAGTGGACAATCAAGTTTTTAGACCGGTTATTAGTGCTGCTCTCACATATCACATCAGTTCTACATAATTTAAATGAACAATTGCTCATATTTTCTCAGTAGTTCTGTATTTTAGAAACTTTACTATATATATTTATGACACAGTCCCACCATGATATTTTTAATTTACTAGTATCTGTCATTATCGATCGTTAAATTTGTATCAGTTGTAACAGTACTCTTATTTAATTTAACTATTTTGATCACAATACATAATAATCGATCCAGAGACTAATTAACAGCACTCTTTTAAAAAAAAAAAATTGGAAAAAAAAGCGATCCAGAGACTATGCAATTGGTTCACCAACTAAATTGATGGATATTCATTGTGCTGAAAATCGTTTAATTTCATTCCGAAGAAAAATACCTTAATTCGTATGGTGAGTGGAAAGAGATAATATAAAGACTCATGAAATATATAAATCACCAAATTAGTCTTAAAAAAAAATAATTAAGCGAGCGTATTAGATCACTATTCTCGAAGGAGGATAGCGTCTTATATGCAATAATACAAACGATAATAATAATTTCTCTAATAAAGGGCGACTGCATCTCCCTCCATCAAAAGAAAACAATCCAACAAACTGTATTGTTCAATTCAACTTTTTATGGGACAAATAGAGTATATGATTGTGCTGTCGATGTATAATTTTCTAATTTCTTAAAAACAAATAATTTACTGGACTAAAACCCAAAACTAGTTTGTGAAAATAATCCAACTTTGATAGACATTTAAAAAAAAAAAGCGAAAAACGATTAAACCTAATTATTTCCTCTATCCTCCTATGATGAAAAGATGCGAGAAGAATTGTTCTTTTGGAGTTGGCTTTGAGGGAGAAGGGAAAAGAGAGTTGTGGTTGTTAATTAGGATTTCAATTCATTCAAACCCACGAGTTCTTGGTAAGTACGTTACGGCAGAGAGTGGACTTTTTGATTTATTCAGATCAATTGGCTCTCAGTCTCTCACATATACACATTAGTCCTGTATAATTTAAATGAACACTTGGCCAAATTGATTAAAAGTTCTACTTCAAAAAGTCGTACCTAAAACATTCCTTCCTATTTTCTCATTAATTCTGCATTAGTGACGGATTTAAGGGGATCAGGGTGGTCGATCGACCCCGAGTCGGCTAGATTTGGCCAAATTTTTCCTTAGTAGGGTGTTCGTTAAAATAATTTTTTTTTTTTGTTCGACTCTCCGGTAAGGGTTGAATAATCCAATTTTCGAACCCGTAATTTGAAAGTTCTCGTTCCATCACTGTTCTGCATTATTATATTTTTATGACACAGTCCCAACATGATAACTTTAATATTATTTCCTTCATCATCAATTGTTAAATTTGTTTTAATTGTAACAGTATTCTTATTTCTCCAGTTAAATTCACAGATCTTAAGCAAATGATCACGATGCTGGAAAATTGTTTAATTTTATTTCAGAACAAAACTGTCTCAATTATTACGGGGAGGGAAAAAGAGATAATGATGACTCATTAACGTATAAATCACCAAATTACTCTTCCAAAACAATTCAAAAATGAAAATAATAATAATTATTACTGTCTCCTTCCTAAGAAAATAGTACAACAACCGGTCTATTTATTTAAATTCAACAACTTTTGTGGATTAGAGTATAAAAATTTACATATGCTACATATAGGATTAATGAATCTTCGTACTCGGTATATAATCTTCTTACATCTTTTGTGGGAAAGCTTTTATATTTTTTCCCATATGAAAAGAATTAATATTTTGATTAATATTGACGGATTATTGAGCGTTTACGGTTCAAGCGTAGAAATGATCAACTCACCCCTTCCTAATTCCTATATATATAGACATACATTCACTAATGAAACTCAGACAAACACTCCAAACAAATCATAAACACAGTTTCTTATAATTGTGCTATTTCTTGAGAAGGGAAATTTGATGGCTAAGTTTACAAACTATTGCATCCCCTTGTTGCTTCTTGAACTGTGTAAGTTACTTTATATCATATCTCTCTCTCTTTTGAAGTAATTTTTGGCGCGCATTAGTCAATTATCATCCTATAATTTGTTTGGAATTGGTTTTTTTCATTGGTTTATATACAGGGGCGGAGCCAAGCCCCTAAGATATGATGGGGCAAAATTTTCAACACTTGTAAATTAATACACTTGCCCCTTATTATCTTAAATTTAGGTGAGGCAAAAAATAATATTTTGTAAAAAAAAATCTAAAATTTCAGGATTTAACTAGCAAAAAAAATTTTCAGTTGGGACAATTGCCCCACCTCAGATGTATGTACGTCCGCCCCTGTTTATATATATATATATATACATATATATTATTTTGCATTAATAACTGTCACATCTCATCATATCTTTTTTAACTTTTCTAATACACATTTTTACATTCTCAATAGAAAAAAAATACTACTGTCCTTTTACATTAAGCCAATTTTATTTTCTTTGTGTCCCTTTTGGGCAGTGTTTGGGATTTTGGAACCAGTTGTGTCGGCCGGAGTTCATTCCACTAAAACCCGCATCGAGTCCTGTGAAATAAATACGGAGGATCCGTGATGAAACTTGGATTTGTACGGTACTTAGGACGGGCGGCGATGATAACCTAGGCGGCGGCGAACGGCCTAAAACCTGCAAGACAAAGCCTCAGGTGCCTCCCGAGGGTAGACTCTCCGATGCTTAAGTCAATAAAGGGATAGAAAGAATAGGGAGAGAGGTAGAAGATACGTGTATCAGATATCAATTATGAGGAAGGCACCACCATTTTATATAGAGGTTGTGTTACCTGTTTCCTGAAACCTAGTCGTATTAGGTTTAGGCGGTGACTTAACCTCTAAGGTAGCCGGCCCAAACCCATTAGGGTTAGGGTTTATTTTATGACTCGTCAAGTGCCCCTAGCAAGCCATATTCTCGAGACTTGATGAGAAGAATATGGGTTGCTACGAGTGTTGCGTTTCCTCAAGTTTCATAGTGTTGCCCCAGTTCTTGAACTTTTTCGTTCTCGGGTGTCACCTATATAAGATAAAGAGAGATAGAATGCCTCGAGGAGGTCTTTGTGTTAGAAGAGTTCCTTGTTTGTGCGGTGGACCGCGAGTATCCTTGTTTGCGCAGTGGACCGCGAGTGTCCTTGTTTGCTCGGTGGACCGCGAGTATCCTTGTTTGCGTGGTGGACTGCAAGTGCGTAGATCATTGAGATACAATACAAAATAATAATGACATGTAGTAATAAGATGCTCCTAAGGAATATCCGTTCAAGCAGAAGATGTTAGGATGATCTCTTAAGTTCCTTTCCCCTAGGGTTTTTTTCAGTTTGTGCCCCGAGTACGTTTCCCTCATTGAAGGCAACCCCGAGGTGATTTTCCTCATTGCAGGGTGATGAGAATTTTTCCTAGAGGTTTAGTTCCTTGAAAGATTCCTTTAATCGTGCTTAAAAAGATATCGTGATATGATAGTAGTATGATAATGGTATCAGATATTAAAGCATGAAAAGGTTTTAGAAGTACCTCGATCTCGTAATAAATTGATTATTCGAGAAAGTGTTACCTCGATTCTGAGAAGGTAATAGTTGAGTAGCTAAAAGTCGAGATACGTCTTCTCGAATACTTCAAGTAGTAGTAAAGTGCTCGAGGGATGCTTGCCCCTTCGAGGAGATGTATCTCTCGAAACTTCAACCTTCGAGGATGCCCCTTGCTAATTGTTCTTCTCGATCAGCTGTGGGGCGAGTGCAGCTCCTCGATTATCTGTGAAATCGAAAGCTTCTTTGTGCCACTTGTCGGCTGACGTCTTCTTGCCCAAACAAAGATAATTTTTTGCGTGATCTTCTAGTTGCAAAATCGGAGCAACGAATTAACACCGTGGCTGCGAAAGATACAAAAGATTCCGTGCTTCACTAAGAAATTTATTTGGTTGTAAGGACCAAACAAATTGGTCCCACTGGCGTGCCACTTGACGAAGCTTGGATTTGTACGGTGCTTAGGACTGGCGGAGATGATGACCTAGGCGGCGGCGAACGGCCTAAAACCTACAAGACAGAGCCTTGGGTGCCTCCCGAGGATAGACTCTCTGATGCTTAAGTCAATAAAGGGATAGAAAGAATAGGGAGAGAGGTAGAAGATACGTGTATCAGATATCAATTATGAGGGAGGTACCACCTCTTTATATAGAGGTGGTGTTACCTGTTTCTTGAAACCTAGTCGTATTAGGTTTAGGCGGTGACTTAACCTCTAAGGTAGCCGGCCCAAACCCATTAGGGTTAGGGTTTATTTTATGACTCGTCAATCCACCACCTGAATTGGTCAATGAAATCACCCAGAAGATGCTTATCATAAAGACGATGCAGATGGCTAACGGAGTGGAAACTTCTGCAACCGCCGACAAGATCTTTCAGAGCGAGTTGTTGAGTCGACTTGCTGGTCCCATTCCATGCGGTGAAAGTTGCGTATTCCTGGGCTGCTTCCTTCCAGGTTGCAAATGCCAAGACAAAATATGTTATTTGGGGTTGAAATAACATGCAAGGACATGCTGCAAAGTGACGAAGAGACCACAACTATGGTCCGAATTTGAATGCTATTTGGGATTCTGTTTTTAAGTAATTCCTCTATCCCAAAATTATTTTCCAGTTTCGATGTTCATTTTTAGTTCAATTTGTGTTAAAACTGAAAAACCAACTGGATAAGAATTTCGGAACGGAGGAGGGAGTAATTTGGTTGGTTTGAAATTTGTATGTGGTGTGCTTTTGTTCCCCCTCTTCCTGGCATGAAGAGATTATCAGTACTTGTTGCTTTTATTTTGTGTGCGCATTTCCCTTTAAGTGTCGTTGTTGAATTCCTGTATCATGGTTTGTATAATACTCATCAATAAATAAAGGAAACAATTTTGTTATTGTTATTATTTGTTTTAATCCCTGTCTTCCTTCTCTTTCACTCATTGCTCGATCTTCTTCTCCTTCACAATCGCAATTAATTCATTTCAAAGTATACATTACAACATCAACGACCATTTAACCTCTTGATTCATCTCTGAATCCCATTTTTGAAATGCAATCTTAAGCTTTAAGACGATGCTCTTTTGGGAACAAAAAGGAGTTCCAGTTGATCGTATGGTTCTTGATCAATAAGAACTCAGCAAGGCAGATTTAGAAGTCTATCATACATGGCATGCTAAAATCATGTACCCCTGATGTCCCAATATTAGTAAAATTTCACTTTTAGTATAACTTAACTAAAAATGAAAACTCAAACTGAAGATTAATTTCGAGACAGAAGCAATATTAAATGTAAATTTATATGACTTTCTTGATTAATTAACTGATGATTCCAGCTTAAAAGTGAGAGTACGTCAGACTCGTACCTTCAACCATGTTAGTTTTTTTTTTTTTTTTTTCCTTTCTTTGGAATTTTGAGCAACAATTACAAGCTATTTGTTGATTAATTGAGATTGTTGATATATGAATTCTAACGACAGAGATTAAAACAAAAAAATGAACCATGGTTTGAGGATGGAAAAAAAAGGCAAAAAGAAATTTAATAGTAAATATTGGTTTTAATTTTTTAACTGAGTATTATTAGAAATTTATGAGGTGATGATAAGGATGGCCAATTAGGATTGCTATGTAAGTAGAGTTATGAGTAAATTTATAATAATATAGTGGGACATCATTACTCTAAAAGAAATGGTGCGGAAAATTAATTAAAGCACAATTCAGTACAAGCTATCAATAAGCAACAAATCCAGGGTACCTAAATATATAAACACAGACCTACATAAGCTGCCCCTTTGAAAAAGAAAAAGAATAAAAGAATTTTTTTTAAAAAAAAAAAACACACCAGGAAAATACTATAACCATAATTGAACTACAAAGCGGAAGTTGATCACTGGCAAATCAAATCCTGGAGCTGCTTTGATGAGGTGTTGAGGTTCATGGTACAGTTCATGTTAGTGGACTTCTTCTTGTTGAAAATCAGCATTAACCTCACTTTGCCTTTCAACGTTGACCTGCTAGTCAACGGGATCCATGCATGCTTAAGAAGCTCATCACCAAGCACATTCCCGGGCACTTTAGCCGATGACAAATCCACCGGAACAGTGAATTTCTTGGTCGATCGGAACTTAGCTTTGCCGCTTGGAATCACAGCTTCTCCTACTTTGATGTCTCGATAGAAAAACTCCATGGTGCTGTTTTCGTACTTGTATCGACCAAAGTTCTTGTTCTTGATCGCGAGATCCGCGTTCATCCTAACCTTGAATGATGCATTGGTGCTTAACGTTGAAACTTGGAAATCATCAAACGTGGCGGATCTCACCCGGAATTTGGGAGCATCGACCTTCATGACAACGAGAGCGAAGATCAATATGATCGCGGTTTGAAACACGGCGAAAGCAGCAACGTATCCTAAACATTTCATACGTCTCGCTCTGCGCTCTTCCCCTTGAGGATCCTTCAATCGTTCCATATCTGCTGCCATATCTAGGAAATAATGAATAAAATGGACGTGGTTTTTTCTTCTTCTTTTTGTATATATGTGGATGTTTTGAACGTGGTTGTGAATTTAATAGGTGTGGTGATGGAACAGGTTTGGTATCTATGGATTATTTATAGGTGAAGAGAAAGCACATATGTATGATTAGAACTCAAGTTTTGAAGCTTTCTAATTTCGAACTCATATTTTGAAGTAGTCTGTTCAACCTAGTGTTATGGTTGCGACAACGTAAATCTGAGTACGCGTTCAGGGTTCGTCTTGTCCACTAAGATTTTTGCATATGTACAAGTCAAGATACGATGTTCACAAGGACTAAGAAATTTATGTAATATCAGGTCAAATGGATCTTGACCAGGTCAAACATTGCGACCCACCTTGTTTTTAAAATCAGGGATAATAGACCTTGACAAAAAGCACTCACTCTTAATACGTCGGATTTTCTAGAAACCAATTAAAGACGTTAAGTACCAATAAAATTAAACAAAATAACACGTTTAAGTTTACTATTGTTAATTAACCTGAAAATGAAGGCCCCTAATTTAGAAATTGATAACTCGTTTCCTGGACATGAAAAATTCAACAAGAGGGGATGTAGCCCTGAGGACGTCCGTTCCAGATGAAAGGTTCCTTACTGTAGGAGGTAACATTATTAAAAGTTTAAAACCTGATGGGATAATAGAGATAGTGAAATGGAAATGTGAAATGACGTACTGAACATTTTTATATGTTAATTTAGGCTTTACCAACATTTTGTATTAATGAAGAATGACTAGTTTTAGCAAATACCCCCTCCCTCAGTGGGGAGCCAGATAGAAATTTGGGCACCTTCATATAATACATTACGCGTGTAAAAAAAATATTCCTCTATTTTAAAATTATTGTTTTGTTGAATCTTCAGTTTTAATATATATTGGACTAGAAATAAAAATTCAAACTGAATAATTATTTCGGGACAGTGAGAATAATATTTAACCAAAATCACTAAGAAATGAGATAAATCTCAACATGAAATTATTGTCTCATTAAAAGACATAACACAGATTTCTTGTTTACAGTCACGACCACTCTTCATATTTTCACATTGATAATAGACATGACAAACTCCCTTATCCAATTAGCTAGACAATCATTTTTCATCTTAATCATTGTTTAAAACAGGATCACGAGGAAAAAGAAATCAAATTATTTTTTCTATTTTATTTTGCTTGTTCATTTGATTGGTGTTGATTAATTGTTGGGAGCGTTTGATGCGATGATCTAAATATACACGTGTAATAAATACGAAGTCATGTTTATAAAGTTCTCAGGTATTTCACAAAAATTAATCATGATTGAATTTTAAATTTGGTATATAAGATTAATAGTTGAAATTGGAAATGGTTAGACTGGTACATAAAATCGAATTTGGTAGGAATTGGAAGTTCGCTACGTGGTGAAACCCTAGCTAAATTTATTCAATTGTCAATGTAAAGTCATCATTTCTATAGAGGGAGGTCTGCGCTATGGGTATTTTACTGAAGAATTGAGCTCCATTTTCACCCGAAAGGCCGAAACAGTACATAATACCCTCGGTACCTTTCAAATTAAAAATTGGAGTCAGTGGGGGCATCCTCCCCTGCCCTCGGTCCCAAATAATTTCTAATTTTGATTATTATTTTTAGTTTAAATTGTATTAAAAGTAAAATTTTAAACTGGACAATAAATTTAGAACATAGAGAGTATTATTTAGTCGTATTCGGTAATACAAATCCGTATATTTTTCTGCGATTGAAAACACATACTATGTCTCTATCCAGTAAGCGATCGAGTATCTTTCATCACCTTAATGGGATGAACACTACTGCTAAGACTTCTGTCGGTAGCAGAGCTGGTCATAATAATATTTGTTGCATTTGTTGCCATCCCTTTATCTTCTAACGTTTAGTGTTGCCAAGGTCTTAAGGATCAAAACTATATATCCAAGCTGCCATGAAGGGGCTTCAAGACTTTTCCATGAAAGGAAAGGAGAGATAACGGAATGGACATCAGCTCCAATTTTGTTTATGTTGCTGTGCATGCACCAATTAACTGATTAAGAGCCTCAATATCAAAATCCAAACCCTTGTGATGGGGTTCAAATTTTTTATTTTTATTTTTTTAAAAGAACTTTTGATGAGTTGAGCTACTTCAAAATAAATCATGTTGCATGTATAGTGGTGGCATATTTGGTTGCAATATGCATGGTTCTGACTTCTAAATTTGGACATTCTCTCTTCCATGATAGTTTAAATGAATGCGAATGATGGACGAATTGTCTTGAAATAGAATTCCACACCAGAGTTTGATCTTGGCTATAAAGAAATTAAATTTACTATTGGCTAGCTATTTTCCCTGTTACAAGTACCGCCTCCATCTCAAAATAATTATTCAGTTTGAATTTTTACTTTTAGTTTAAATTACACTGAAAGTGGAATTTCAAAGTGGACAAAATTTTGAAATAAAAGGAGTACAAAATATGCCTTCAAGACACAGAAGCAAACAACCACACTTCTCGTCATAATGACCAACTCCCAAATGGTTGCCAATCCCAATATACGAGGTGGTTGTTCTCCAAATTGGCAAATTTCGCCAATTCCCAAATGCGAAACTGCCAGATTGTCGTGCTTAAATATCAGACATGTCACATGTAGTACAAATAGATGATGACGGCAGCGGCTGATTAGTGCTGATAAGATGACGTAGGCTGCGGCAGATTAGCTCTGATTTGATGACGACGTAGACGATGGTGGATTACTGCGAATAAATTGGGAGACCACTATTGTTATGGAGTACTTTGTACATTGGCTCAACCCAGTAAGGTAGAAAATTATACCGGTGTTAAAAATTAATTCACTACTATTTGTCAAAAGGTGATTTGGGTGTAGTATTAAGAACGGTGCCACTTGGGGCCGTATGAGAGTTTGGATAGGAGCTTGCTGGGAAATTCTTGATAGTGTGCACTCCCACAAAAAATACAGTCAACTAACTTAACTGTTCAGGACCTCAAGCTACTTATGCTTCCGAATCCTTGTTATCACGGTGGATGAACGACACAACAGATTAATCGAACGTACGATCTAATCGACATAATCGCAAAATAAGAGTATTGATCCTTGTTAGTTTTATATTCTTTCCATCCTATAAAATCAGTTTAATTTTTTAAGCGAAGACATATAGCATGACAAATTTTTTGCATTTTTTTTTAACACAGAGGAAACAAGAGGAGTCGAGAAGGAAACATATATTAGTAGTAATGAAAGCAATGCATAAAAATATTAATGTATAATGTAAAAAGTACAAACTCGATTATTACCAAATCAGGGACCTAATTAATAAACGAATGCCCTACTACTATTGCTGCCCCCTTGAACAAGAAAATGAATAAAAGAATTCGCAAACACTAGGAAAATATCATAGTCATACACAAAATCTGAAGTTGATCATTAAATTACTGGCAAACCAAATCCTGGAGCTGCTTTGATGAGATGTTAAGGTTCATGATACAATTCATGTTGGTGGACTTCTTCTTGTTGAAGATCAGCATCAACCTCACTTTTCCTTTCAACGTTGACCTGCTAGTCAACGGGACCCATGCATGCCTAGAAAACTCATCACCGAGCACATTCCCGGGCACACTAGCCGATGACAAAACCACTGGAACGGTGAACTTCTTGGTCGACCGGAACTTAGCCTTGCCGCTAGGGATCGCAGCTTCCCCTACTTTAATGTCTTGATAGAAGAACTCGATGGTGCTGTCTTCGTACTTGTACCGGCCAAAGTTCTTGTTCTTGATCGCGAGATTCGCGTTCATCCTAATGTTGAATGAAGCATTTGTGTTCAATGTTGAAACTTGGAAATCATCAAACGTGGCGGATCTCACCCGGAACTTGGGAGCATCTACCTTCATGACAACGAGAGCGAAGATCAAGATGATCGCGGTTTGGAACACCGCGAAAGCAGCAACGTACGCGAAACATTTCATACGTCTCTTGCGACGCTCTTCCCTTTGAGCCACCGTGGCCAACTCTTCATCCGCCCGGCCATATGGATTGACCGCCGGCATCGTACCGACCTTGAATTGTCCTCCGTTAGTTGCCGCCATTAGATATGTATAGAACTTTTGGGGTATGATATATGCTTGTTTGGAATGAAGTTGCAGATCGGAACTGCGTACTTAGCTAGTGTTTGAGGTGAATAGGTGATGAAAGAGATTTTGATATTGGTCAAGTATTTATAGGTGAAGAAACACATGTAAGATTAGAACTCACTTTTTGAAGCTTTCTTGTCTGGTTGTTGAAGTAGTCTTTCTGATGTAAGTCTTAATTAAATGGATGAAGAAATTGTAACGCGTTCTCGGTTCTACACTTCTAGAGGACTATGACTTTTATCACTCTTTTCCACTCTATTTTTTTGCTGTTGCCGTGAACCACATTGGCGATCTTTTGAAACGAAAATCCTTAAAATAAAGATATCGACATGTATTTTTCATTTTACATCATACTATGCAAAATATTACATTTTTTTATTTTGTCACGCTTCTAATGTAATTTTTATTATTTTTTTTGGCCTCAAAATGATTAGTCAATTTAAATTCTAATTATAATACAATCAATACTAAAAATAATTTACTAAATAAAAAATTATTTCTGGGACGAAGGAAATATTAACTTAGTTAACTCAATAAAAACGAAAGCATACTCGATGCTGTTATATTCCTTGAGTTGTCTCCGTTTTGATGAGGTTTATGCATTTTGTTAAAGTCAAAAGTCAAGATGACATATCATACGTCGATGGTCATTCCCAGGTCAAAAATTGCGACTCAAACCCGTTTTAAGAAAGTATAGGAAAATATGGACATTGGCAAAAGTACGTTATTTTCCTTGTTAATTAACTACTCACGGTCCTGGAACACCAAATATCTAGAAAGCCTAGAAATTAATTAAAGATGTTATATCTACGCGTATAAATATAACAATTTAACCATGTTTGGACATCGCCCTTTCAGACGCTTCCATTGTAAGCTAATCTTTTACAACTTTCAATGCATTTTCTTTTTCAACGCAACACGTTTTTAAAAAATTTCTACTGATAAAAATTCGCAAAAAAAAAAATTTAATTTTAAAAAATAGATACTATCCACACAGGAGAGCATATATATATATATATATATATATATATATACATATGTTAAACTGAAACAATATATATATGTATATGTTAAACTGAAACAATACTATTGGATGACTCTTATTTGGAGGCAAATAGCACAACTTTTGAATTTATTTTTAATTTCTTTTTTGGCCTTCCTTCTTCTTACTTCTATTCTTTTTTCTGGGAGGAGGAGGGGGTGGTGAAAAGAAATTACTTGGAAGTGTCATCCTATGTCGAACGACCAATATCGTGTTGAATTAAACTAGTACATGTTCTTGAAATGAATGTCTACACTCTAGAAACAAGAAAAGCTTTCAACCCTTATAAAACAAGATATCAATCTTGAAAAGCTTGGCAAGGGTTCATACAGAATCCATGGAAGAAGACGGTAATATTTGGAAAGAATTTCTGTATTGATTTTTTTTTTTGGTGAAAGGTTAATATATATTTAACTTCTCAACAACTTTTCTCTGTTTACAAACTATCAAGCTATTACATAAAAAAAACTCACACTCAGCAAGCTATCTACCTGTACATTTAGAAACCTAATTTATCAATATACCTCTTCTCATTCTGTTTCAAATTTTGACAACGCATTCTAATCCTTCAAGCCATCTCCCATTCCACTAGTTCCACTACCTTGCCTTCACTCATCAGAATTCCTCCATGCTGAATCATATTTCTGAGTTTCCCAGATGTGATATACTGCAGCAGCCAGCACTGCATATAAAATCCGCCTCTTAACTCTGCTATATTTCCAAGTATTTACCAGTCTGTTTTCCCAAACATTGATTTTATCAGGTACTCCTTTGCAATCCAGCCATCTAAGAAGTTTCTGCAACACCAAACTGGCATACTTACATTTGAAAAAAAGATGGTCAAGACATTCATCTTCAGCTGAGCATAAGCAGCACAATAGAGGTTGACTAATAAATGGCAACCTGATCATTCTATCAGAAGTGAGAAGTCTCCTTTTCAAGGCCAGCCATAAAATGCAGCAATGCGTTGGAACACTATAACTGTTCCAAGCTATTTCAGCACCCTTCATTTTAATTCCAAGACCCCTCAACCATTCATAACCTGCCTTAACATATTAATGACCATTCTTCCCATCTATCCTGTAACACATTAGTTTTAAGTAATACATTAGGGTTAAGTAACTCTTTAACCTGAAACAACTTCTTCCAATACCAAGGAACTCAATGTCCAGGCTCATAATTCCAGATAGTCTGCCCCCTTAAATAGTACTCCTGGCACCACTTTAACCATAAATTGTCTTTCTTTTCTGCTAAGTCCCAGATTTGCTTACCCGGGGCAGCCTGATTCCAAAAAAAGGCTCCTTGAAGTTTAACCCCCCATGTTTTTTAGGCCTGCAAAGCTCATCCCGGGCTATAAGAGCATACGTTCTTCCATTCTCCTTCTTCCCCCAAAGAAACTCTCTACAAATTCTAACCACCTGTGTAATTATACTCCAAGGCAACATGAAAATGGAAGCCCAGTAAGTATGTAAGTTCAAGAGAACCGCATTAACCAACACAACCCTCCCAGCATAGAATAGGCGTCAGGGTTGTCCAACACTTAACCCTAGTTGTAATCTTTTCTACCAAAGTATGGCAATCAACAGCATTCCATTTTTGAGGAGAGATAGGCACCCCCAAATACTTCATTGGAAACGTTCCTCTATTGAATCCCAAAATGCCCTGTATTTGCTGTCTTACTTTTTCACTAACACGCCCACAATACACATGAGATTTACTCTTATTCGCTTTTAAACCTGATGTAGCAGAGAATTCATCTAACACTTTCTTAACCCTACTAACAGTCACCTGATCAGCGCTACATAAGATTATCAAATCATCAGCAAAGCTGAGATCTGTAATCTGTAGTCTTTTACATTTAGGGTGAAAGCGACCCCCCAATCTAATCTCAGACTTAAAAAGTCGACTTAGATATTCCATACAAAGAACAAATAACAAAGGGGATACAGGATCACCTGTCTAATGCCTCTTTTCCCCTCAAAGAAACTAGATAATCCACCATTCATACAAAGTGAAAAACTACAAGTAGAAATACATTCATAAATCCAAGCAGTGAACTTACTTGGAAATCGATAAGCTGCCAACACCTCAGTCACAAAATCCCAGGAAATTGAATCGTATGCTTTCTGGAGGTCCACCTTCATAAGACACCGTGGCGAAGCATTCTTCCTATTATAGAGGTGCACCATCTCCTGCGTGAGTGAGATATTATAGATAATCAGCCTGTCTTTAACGAATGCTCCCTGATATTTCTGTATTGATTCTGTTAGCTTATACTACAGCTTAATTATTGACTGTTAATGCTAAGTTAGAAATCACTCATCAGAAAAAGATCTATATCATCTCTCTAAGTTTTAATTAATTAGGAATCAACATGAAAGGATAACCTTTGAAGAGTCTCACCTAATGCTGTCGGCTTCGCTACCTTATATCGCTCATGAAGTTCTGGATTACATGGGAAAAAAAACAACACAAAAGCCCATACATATCTAGTGTAAAAGCTTCTTTAGCCAATGTATCCGCAAACATTAAGATTGCAAGACTTCTCTTTTTTTTTCCTTTTTTTTTAAAAAAATATTGCAGGACTTCAATATATGTACAAACTGCAAAAAAACACTAATAACTTTCTAATTGATAGTGAATGGTTTTTACTTTCTGGTATTTACTGAAAGTGTAAAATCACATTAGTCAACTCTGTATATCTGAATTTGAATTCATCTAAATCCGAAACCCTTAACCCTAAATACTTAATTACTTGAAAACTTCAAAATCGAATCTACATGACATAAAATATTCTGAATTGTTCCAACGCTTTTTTTCCCCCTCCATAAAATAAAAGATAAATCCCGAAAACTTAACTTAATACCATATTGAGTAAGATATCTCAATCATGTCGTGATCTAACCACAATAAAATGTAAGTGTAAGCCGCGGTAGGTCCGTCTCGACCACCAGGAGCTATGAATACCCAAAAAAAAAAAAAAATCCACAACAATCCAATCTCCCCCTAGTAAATCATGAATTTTCCCGACTTAGGATCCATGAACAACACCTAACAGCTCACCACGCTCTGATCAGCAATTCCACCGTCATAATATTGTTCACTTGAGAGATGGTAGCATTCAGTATACTCCATCCGTCCCGACATTATTATGGTCCAGTTTGGATTTTCAGTTTTCAGTATAAATTGAACTAAAAGTGAAAATTTAAATTGAACAATAATTTTGGAATAGAGGAAGTTTGACGCAATTTTGCTCTAAATGCTAGGTTCGTCAGCCTTGGGCTTCATGAATCTGAAATGAGCAAGCTACATAGAGACATATAAGCTACAAGAAGTAGCAGCTTATACAACAACTTTTTATAAAGTTATGGAACCAAACATTTTAGGGGCAGAATGTTCTCCTCGTAATAAGATAGATAGGTAGATAACGTCAAGTAGTGAAATTGAAATACCCATCCGTCACCAGTGAGGTTGGAATTTTCCGGGGATCATCATATTGATACATCAACACCTTCCCGTTTGGGAGTATACCCATGATGATAAGGACGTCATCATCCATCGGAAACTCAAACTTCGTCTCGGTTGATGTTACTTCTACTAGGCCATTATCCGTATCATGATTATATTTAACATGAGAAGATATGATTTTGTGTTCATTGTTTTGCTTGGCATATTGTGTAAGAGGATATCCAAACTTAATAACATTCTACAGTCTTCATAACTTTGTGGCATGCGGATGACGAAAAATCTCTCTTCAGAAAGATTGGAAGCGTAGATAATGGGATTTTCTCTCCTCACTACATTGTCATCCCAGTATAAAACTCCATCGTAACAAACGCTGCTCCAATATCTTATGCCAATCAATGTCGATGAAAACATCGGGGGAATCAATGCTTTTCCACGACCACGGCCGGGATGCCGGTCCCAGACGACAACGGGCTCCAAAGGTGAGAGTCTCGCAATTCCAAAACCAGGTACTCGAAAACTGGTCGACCCGGGATAACTTCACCACCTAGTAAACCTTTTGAACCGGATCAAAACCAAGATGGTATCCACAGAAGTGACCATAAGAGTTGAGATCACTAAGAGTTGAATCGGGAAGTTGTAGGGTTTCGCGGGTTGCGACATTGTGAATGTAGGAGTGGGTTTGGTCGTAGAAGCACATCAAACCCGTTGACCGGGCAGCTGCATCCGAAGCCACCGTCGGGAGGAAAAATTGTGTCGTGATGAGATATTTGTTTGGTTTCAAGACTCATGTAACACGTTTTCAATCTCAGCAATGTGGTTTCATAGTCGACATTAGAAATCAGAATCCCCCTAAAAGCACCACGGCGCTGATGTAATCCAGCGAATATCGGGTCACTAATAATTGATTGCCAGAGTTTGTATACGGACTTGAATTTCCGACACCAACTCCGGCAGGTGGTAGACGGACTGCCGAGGAGATATCTCCATCACTGTGACGGATTGTGTTACTGTGTTGCACACAAAACTCTTAATTAAGGGTTTATTTATTGCAATCGGAAGTCCGGAACCCTTATTGACAAGGATTTACAAACCTCAAATGGATTTTGTCGATCCACGTTTTTTATATACAAAAAAAAAAAAACACATACACATCGCAACATGTTCAAGTGCTCTTCTATTAGATAATTTAACTCGACTTGCAGTATTTGTTTTCATTGTAGTTATTCTGATAAAAAGTATATCCTATATATAAACAATCTAAATACATGTAACTTAATTGTTATTATTACTGGTAGTATTTGTGTTTACTGTAGTCACAATCTAATAAAAGTACATATAGTAAACAAATCAAATATTTATTAACATAACTGTAATTGAAAAGAATACATAACCTGAATTCGCTTTTTCTTTTGCATACAATACTGTCCACCAAACCATAGTTGTCCAAAAAAGTCAAGGAAACTTTAACTGTAGTTTATTTTGTAGTTTTCCTGTTATGTTAATGTCATTCCCTATCTCCATGTCTCAAAATTAACATAACTGAAATTATTTACCCTTGGATCAATGGATAAAAAGTGGTGCACATGTAAAATTTCTACCGGTCTTTTGCTTGGTGAGAAAATAGTAGATTTATATGGAGGTTGGATATTTATTTAGCGTTTTTTTTCTCTAATATGCTGTAGAAACCTTTTAATTTTAAGCATGGAATTCCATATTTATTCATCGATGTGATGTTTTCTTCTGAGGTATAGGTTCGTATATCAAATCTTAAATCGCTTATGCAATTTTAATTGGAATGACATAGATCTATACTTTGTAGTACTATTAGATTGAGAGTGAAAAGAAATCTATTAGCTGTCACAGAAAACTTTTAAATTGTTAAGTCGAAAATAAAGTTATTCAAGCGTCATCAAAAGATTGAATTATAAAAATTTCAATCGATGGACACTCTTACTCATGAAAAATCCAATCAGCTGGAGGTTAAACGCCCCCAATCCCTTAATTCCGTCCTTGTATATTAGTTACATAATCTCATTTCAAACGAATAGTTCAATTCATTCTTAACCAAATTCGGAAAAGGTTAGATGTAAAATTTTATGAAGTGAGTCTCATGTTTGTTTTTTCCATCGATGGAGAGAAAAGAGACAGAGAAGGAAGCTTCTAGTATGTAACACTTGCAATGAAATTGAAAAGAGAGAGGGATTCCAGCAGACATTGAAGGAGGGAAGATGAGCAAAAGCAAGGACTGGCTGGTACAATTATCTTTTCCCCGGTAAAAAGTAAAAAACAGTTTTGACAGTTTGACCGTGAAAATTACTAGGCAGTTAGGCAAATTCCATCGTCAACAAGTAAACTCAAGCACAACCCATCAAAGTAAATAACTTTTCCTTTGTTTTTCTCTCAGTCTGCCTTTTCTCTCTTTCCGGCGCAGATCCAATCGTGTCCAAATGGCGATAGAAAAATCCGCCAAAATCTACGTTGCCGGCCACAGCGGGCTAGTCGGTTCCGCCGTTGTCCGGAAGCTCCAATCTCTAGGCTACTCCAACCTCCTCCTCCGCACCCACTCCGACCTTGATCTCATTAACCAATCCGCCGTCGACGCCTTCTTTGCCGCCGAGAAACCCCACTACGTCATCCTCTCCGCCGCCAAAGTAGGCGGCATCCACGCCAACAACACTTACCCCGCCGATTTCATCACGATTAACCTCCAAATCCAGACCAACGTCATCACTTCCTCGTTCGCTCATGGCGTCAAGAAGCTTCTCTTTCTGGGCAGTTCTTGCATTTATCCCAAATTCGCCCCGCAACCCATCAAGGAAGAGGCGTTGTTAACCGGCCCATTAGAGCCCACCAACGAATGGTACGCCGTCGCCAAGATTGCCGGGATTAAAATGTGTCAAGCCCATCGGTTGCAGTATAAATTCGATGCTATTTCTGCTATGCCGACGAATTTATACGGGCCGAATGATAATTTTCATCCGGAAAACTCCCATGTGTTGCCTGCTTTGCTGAGGAGGTTTCATGAAGCCAAATTGAGGGGAGATGAAAAGGTTGTTGTTTGGGGAAGTGGGACCCCATTAAGGGAGTTTCTACATGTTGACGATTTGGCTGATGCGGTTGTTTTCCTGATGGAGAATTACAGTGATTTGGAGCATGTTAATGTTGGGAGTGGTAAGGAAGTGACGATTAAAGAGTTAGCTGAATTAGTCAAAGAGGTTGTGGGGTTTGAAGGGGAGTTGGTCTGGGATAGCAGCAAGCCTGATGGCACTCCCAGGAAGCTTATGGACAATTCCAAGATTGAATCATTGGGTTGGCTTCCGAAGATTTCGCTGCGGGATGGACTTGTGGATACATATAAGTGGTACTTGGATAATGTCCAGCTATGATGCAGGTGATTGATCTTGCATTATGGTTGTTCTGTTCCGCAATCTGTGACTTACATTGATGTTGTGTTTCTTCTTAATATATGTGTCCATTGCACAGTGTTCTTCTTGTACAACTAACATTCAAATGAAGAGCTGTTTCTCCAGGGAGATGTTGGATGGATTCTATCATTTGTACCGATCATAATCAAACTCGAATTATTACATTATTGAAGAATAAGTTTTTTTTTGAATCCTTTAGTTTTTAATTCTTGTTCCATGTTCATTCATAATGAAATTAAGACATGACTAACGAGATCAGTCCATGTCTTTTATGACTCAGCGTGACGGTGGCTCGTGCATCATAGTATGTGTTAGTGAAGAAAAGTTTAGATCTTAATATCATTTAGATTACAGATTTGATTGCTGCTGGAATTGGTTTAGAATAATATCATTTAGATTACAGATTTGATTTCAGCTGTTATTGGATTAGGAGAAGGAGAGAATTTTTGACTGGTGATTAAGTCCTAATTTGAGACTATTTTTTTATGATTGATTTCCATTATCCAAAAGTTTAAGGACCTTTAAGGGAGGGAGATCATCAAGAAGTAAACCTCTTTCGGATGTGCTTTGAGGACCTTCCTTCCAGTCATCGCCACTGTTTAGAATTTCCATAATCTGATAATTTTATAGGCTGTTGGATTCCATTGTGTTTAGTTTTCTGTTGAATTCAATGAGATGTTAACATAATGTTACTCTTTTTTAACATTGTAGAAGAGCGAAACTTGTTAAATACTTATTTGTAGTTGTGTATATAGAATTTAAAGGAAAATTTTGGATTAGAGATAGCAGTTTTTATGAAATATCAATACTCCTGCTTTTATTGGATAACATGAAAATTAGTTTATGAGATTTGTCTATTTGAGTTAATCATTACCTATAATCTAGACAATTATAATCCAAGTGGTGATGTCAATGGAACTAGCATGCACCTTGCAAATTCTTGCATTACTTTTCACTGATATAGGAGATACAGTGTTTAACAAAAGCTTCAATATAGGAGTATTCCCTGAGGCAGGAGATATGGTGTTTAACGTAGGAGATGTGTCCTCTTGAGGGTACCCTGCTGCCCTAGCTCTCTTTCTGGGTAAAAGGCTGTAGAATCTAGATCCTCTGATTGGGTGAGTATCATAGAAAATAACAGCACCATTTACTCTCTTGAAGTGTTTGCACGATCAGCTAAAGACTAATCTCTTTGCATCTGCCTACAAATTGAGAAAGAAAAATCATTCTTTAATTTATAATACTGTTATATCAGTTAGAGTTCCTGTTATGCCAAAACATTTGCAGATTTGAAATGTAACAGTATTTGCCCCTAGATTATTTTGTTTGTATAAATAAGGTCTAAATGGCCTACGCATTGAAGGTGATTTCGATGGCCTTAATATATAGAACCCATTATTCCAGAGGAATATAGCTGGTAGTTTCTTTACAACCCACAATTCTTTTATTTCCATATTTAGAAAATGCCTTGCTCTAAGGAAGAGATGTTATGAAGCTTTCATTGACGTTCTAATGACATTATTTCTGGAGTTCATTTTGGGTATACCGGAATTCAGGTATTCTTTTTCACCGTTTGAAACAAATTTATATCAAGTGGAGAAATGAATAGAAGCTTCTGTATTGCATTCCCGATCACCCTATATCTGTAACTAGACAGTACAGTTGATTGTGTCAGGCTAACTTATGGGCTGAAGCCTTTTGTAAGGATTCACTTGGATGGTTTAAAGGTCTTATTTTTGTATTCTCGTTGTTTTCCTTGTACCCCATGTATACTTCCTGGAGAAAAAGGCTTGGCCATTTTAGAATCTTAGATGAGTTAGAAGCTTAAATTTTGATGTTACTGGTTGAGATTTATAACTAGTGGGAACGGTGCAGTTTGTTTGTTTAGTTGTGATCCTCTCCAGCTGAAGAAGCAGTTGGAACTTTTGTATTCGAACTGCCTTAGAAATGGTCATAAAGCTGATGCCTGCAGTGCACATAACTAGATTAAGTATATGATTCCCTTGCTTGTTAAGCTCGACTTTTGCTGTAGTGAATGCAGAGTTAACCAAAGTAGGATTGCGATTCAGTACAACTTCAAGTAAAATTCAATGATAGCGATGGAAGTTTTGAGCCATCTTTTCCTCCACAAGACATAGTGTTAATTTTATCTGCTTAGGCTCAGAAGCCCTACCCAATGGAAATGGTCTTTGTGATAGCAATGGAAAATGGTTAAATCATTTGCTACTATGAATCTGGGGTACTTTGCCATTCTTATTCCTACAAATAACGGTTGACTATCCTAAGAAGAATGGTTGACTATACAGTATTCCCGTCTCAAAATGATTGTAATCTTATTAACCTTTCCAGAAAAGATGTGACAAGCATGCAGTGAGTCCCCCTAATGTTATTACCGTTGCGTCTGTGTACAGTTAAGCAAACAGAACAGCGCGGGTGACCAGTAATTTGTGCAATCTACTACACAGCAAATTTTTTGCAGCGGGATAATGGGACAGTTCACTGGGCACTAGTTCCACACTTCACACAATCAGCCTATTAAATTTTGGCAAATCCAAAAACTGCAGAAACAGCAGAAATCTAGAGCCTTATAGATATGTTTGTTGCAGTCTGCATTAAACTGCTCAACACCACCAATTCTGTTCAACATTGTTTTTTTTTTTTTTTTCTTTTTCTCTTCCTCTTTTCCCTCTTATTTAAAAAAACCCCTTTGGTCCTACTACGCTGTGCCTACTACTGCCATCCTGTTTCTTCAGCCCAATAAATGCAATGACCAAAGACCAAAACCCACGTGCAGTCCAGACTTTGTATCACTCTACACACCTCTACCAAAAACATTTCCCTTCAAAATTTTCAAATGCCTTAAAAGAAAACCAGAAGTAAAAGTGAATGCACAATGCTTCTGATCTAATCTTTTGCATCACACTTATCAATAATGTGTATGATTACAGTGCTAATTGAACGGGCACTACTTTGCCTAATTTCCCAAGCAACCATATACAAACCAAATGTTATACTCTCTCTCCCAAAATTATTGTCCAGTTTGAATTTTCACTTTTAGTTCAATTTATACTAAAAATGAAAACTCAAATTGGACAATAATTTTGAGACGGAGAGAGTATATAACTATCAGAGAGACCACTTGGCAAGAACAGCATCCAGATATTTTTATTTAGCAACCCCAAGAAAGAGTTCTAAGTCATTCTAGAGTTCATGAAGAGGGGGGCAAAAAGGGGAATACAGAAGAGAAGGTTCCTTGTTGCGGGACAAATCTAAGAACGTGGTAACATCGGTCATCCTGTCTATCATTCCAACTTAACCATATATGTTGTCTTTTACGGACAAGTCTTTTCGTAATTGCAAAAATACTACTACTTTAAATAAGACTAACGAAGCATTACTGAAGATCATACCCCATTCTCTACGTGTTTAGTTCAATAAACCATATTGATATTGAAATGAGAAAGAAAAAAAAAAATACTATGAACTAAAGACAGCCAAGTAACGATGTTGTCACTTGTCACAGCTCTCACTCTAGCATACGAAAGAACCAGCAAAAAAACCTCCATTCTTGGCCTAAAGTCAAGTTCATCCCCAAAAATATAATAACCAGTAGTCACCTTCAGCTACCCCACAGCCCACATCAATTAACCAATTTAATGTCAAAAGACAAATCTCAGACTCCAAAAGAAAAAAAAAAAGTGTTGAAAGGGTCCATTTGGATGCAGCAAATTAACATCAACAAGTCATCATCGTCATCCCATCACAAAAAACTCCGACACCAGTCCAAATCAACAACAAAATGAGAAAACAATACAAATAAAAATACACAAACAAATAGAAATTATAGATCAAAAACACTATCAATGAACAACAATATAATTCAAGAAAGTTGCGAAATCTTTCAAGAATAAAGGCTTCGGCTTTTTGCTTACATATCCATTCTTTACAAAGAGAAAGAAAGACAGTCACTAATTATAGATAGCGAGATTTTACACCTCAAAATAAAACTAAACTATGAAATGATTAACCTTTTACTATGTAATTTTTTTTTTCATAATATAAAAAAAAAAGAAGATAAACATGATTAGATTGAGCCGTCCCGCCAATATCACTCTCACCATTTACGCCACCATTTCCACCGTCAAAAACACGGTGTTGTTGTTGTGACCCATGAACCCTCAAGAAGACATTTCCAACAAGAACCCATTTTTATTCCTGGATCCCTCGGAATGAACAACTCATCAACGGCCCTCATCGTTAATTTGACCAAAGAAGAAGACCGCCACCGTACCTCAGCCGGAGGAGCTCGTCAGCACCGCCACTTTCAATCCATCACCAAACTAACCAAAAACAAAAAGGGAAAAAAAAAAAAAAAACCCTTTTCATCACCATAGAAATAAACCAACCAAGAGTCCAGTTCCCATATGGAAGACAAACCAAGGTAAAAAAGCAAAGATCAAATCTGAAAAAAAGATGTGAATACTTTTGGGCCAATTATTAACTGCGACTAATAATAATAATAATAATAAGCTAGCGTTAGTATGATGAATGGTGGGAAGTTTGGAAATGATGAGAAGAAGTGGCCGGGGAATGAGGGGAAGAAGGGACAAAGGGAGAGAGATGGGGGGGAAGATAGAAGTCTAGAAGAGAGAGTAAGACAGCCAGAAAGCTCAGGGGCAAGAGAGGCCCTTTTTAAGCCCTCTTGATTTTTTAATGCTTACAGAAATAATAACTACACTATATAAATGAATGTAGTATATAGTACAGGCTGAAACAGTGAATGTCTGTCTCTATAAACATAATGAGGCCAAGTATAATGAACATATGAAAACATGTGGAGATTGATGTTTTTTGTACGGTTTTTGCAATTGGTACTACTATATGCTAACCATATATATATATATATATATTTGTTCTTTTTGTTTTTATTTTGTACCAACATTTCTTGTTCTCATAATAAAAGTAATCATATACCCAAATGATTCAAACAAATCCGACACTTAGCCTAATTGGGCTTCACAAGTTATTCACATAAAGCCATGACCAAATCCCTGGAAATCACACATTCAGCTTTAGCTTTTTTACCTTGGTGTTAGTTGTAACTGATAAATAATAAGCAATGGTATTATCACAAAATGCTTGGAAGTGGCTTATTTTAATGAACGGACCTGTGACCGGTAGTACAATTCCGACAAACAACCGCAAGCATCAAATTCGAGGCCGTTTTTTTCTTCTTTAAAAACCTCGAGACTCCAACCTAAAAACCCAGAGGAACTGCAAATCCATTCCACACCAAAAGACTCATAAGAGAGAGATTTTTGGCCTAATATTCACTCGTTTACGGTTTACTTGGAATGGGATTGTAGCTAAAGCCTAAAGGCTTCTTGTTCTAGTAGTATTTTATTATATAGCCTTAGGGGAGCGTTGGAGCGGCGAATTAGCAGATTTTTAGCATCTCTTTCGATAAAAATTAGGCTCCTTAGTCAAACATAGAAAGGCCTGAGCGCGGTCCTAGACATTACCTTTGTGGTCCCCGCAGGCGGTAAAAGAGGAAAAAGTTAATTCAAATATCTCGTCGGACAGTAAAAATTTTAGTACTTGGCGAATTTCATGTGAGTTAGAATTCTTCCCCTCACCCCCCTTCTCCTCGTTGGAAAGGAAACATAACTTGAAACTTGTCACATTGACGATCCACAAGGATCAAAGTAAGATTGTTTTTTACCAAAAACACATATTTCTCCGTGTCATATTAATCTACATAAGTAAAACGTTAAAATAGTATGAAAACAAGTAAAATGTTATGAAATGTGAAAAGTGATAGATTTACAGGATAAGAATAAAAACACTGACACAATTATAACGGATGACCGACTGTTACGTCAGCGATTATAATTTGAAACTTTTACTGAACACATCATTACTTGAGAGAAAAAAGGTCGTTCGATTTAGTTATTCAGTCTTTATCGTTTAATAATAGAACGTTACTGTTTCTAAAGTAAAGCAACTATGACGCACGTAGTACTACTCTCGTATACAGTTACGACTCTTACCGATTAGTCATTTTTAATAATCAAACGTTACAGTTTCTAAAGTAAAACAACTATGATGCACATAGTATTAATCTCGTATACTATTACACCTCTTACTGATTTGTCGTTTGTAGTAATCCGATTTGTCGTTTGTAATAAAGCAAACGTTACAGTTTCTAAAGCAAAACAACTTAGACGGACACGGTATCAATCTCTGTTACGACTTTTACCGATTTGTCGTTTGTAATAAAGCAAACGTTACTATTTCTAAAGCAAAACAACTAAGACGCACACAATATCAATCTCTGTTGTGACTTTTACTGATTTGTTGTTTGTAATAAAGCAAACGCTACTGTTTCTAAAGCAAAACAACTAAAACGCATACAGTATCAATATCTGTTACGATTTTTACCGATTTGTCGTTTGTAATAAAGCAAACGTTACTGTTTCTAAAGCAAAACAACTAACACGTACACAGTATCAATTTCTGTTACGACTTTTACCGATATATCGCTTGTAATAATACAAACGTTACGGTTTCTAAAGTAAAACAACTATGACGCACAGAGTATGCTGCCCCTCTTACCGATTTTTGTTTTCTTCCGTTGATGGTGGTTTTGATGTGATGACCGGAAATGCGGACCACGACTTGTTTGTATTATTCTCTCTAGCTAGTTCGATCGGCGGGTTTAATGGGGAAAAGCTGGTTTTTAAGAATGTTCAGTATCAAATTAAGTGAATGAACTATAATGTGATGTGTCCGGCGAATAAGATCGATCAGAAGTTTGTTTTAACAGTAATGAAACGATTAAACAGTACTAAGTTTTATGCAAAAAAAGAAGAGAGAATAACAGCAGACAAAATGACATCCTAATTCCTGCACGAAACTCTGAATTTCTGAAAAAGCTTTTGCAACCTTCGCTTATTTTGAGACCGAAAGTTTCCAGAAAAAAAAAAAAAAGAGATCAAAAGAAGTACCTGAAGAAGAACAAGGATGACAAAACACCTTCAAGCTAAGCTGATCTCAAGGCAAATTTCACTCCTTCCAGCAAGCATCACAATCATCAAACTGACCTTGATTAACCTGTGACCCTGAAAGATCCTGAAAAAGAAAACACACCCCAAAAAAATTTAAGAACTAATTAGCCCAAAAAAAGAAAAAAAGAAAAAAGAGAGAGATCAAAAGAGGTGGTGGTACACAAATAATAACATCAAAAAGGGTTGTTAGTACAATGATTTTCTGAACAAATAAACCAAGAAATATTTCTTGGGACAAGGACGTATAAATGTAAAACTTTCAAAAATCATAAGAAGACAAACACAAAGAAAGGCTGATGCATGAGAGATCTGAACTGTTTCTGAACCTTATCACAGCGACAATAAAACTGCAAAGATATCAATCATTTTCACCTCAGATCTTTAAAAAAAAATTTTTTTTGGGTGTAATTTCAAAGGAAATATAAGGGAAAAAAAATCAGCTTTCATGAACACCTACTAGGGATTGAATGTGCATGAAGAAATGCATTTTTGGGAGTTTTCCCCTTTTAATTTCTCTCCCTCAAAGTTGAGCTCATGACTTATATATAGATATGCAAACAAAGCAAAGGTTTGCATGCACCAATGAGAATATATCCAGAAAGAGATAGAATTTACATGATAAAGGGGAAGATGCTGTGTTTGCCTGTGGGTACCTTTCAGTTTCCTAGAAGAAGCAGGTAGCTACAAGTAGTGCATTATGCTTTTGTCATTGGGAATACTGAGAGGAAGTACTCCTTTATATATACACACACACATATCTATATATATATATATATATATATATATATATATTATGTATATCTTTATTTGCAATTTCTCAACCTCCGATAGCTTTTATATATGATAATAATTGTAATAGTTTAACTATGAGTTGAGAATTACTGTAGCGGTTGATTAAGAAAAAATTCTTACTGTTCACAAATTTTTGCTCTGGAAAACAATTTACTGAGCTGGATCAGACGAAGTTAATTCAAGTGAAATATTTCGCAATTTGATAAATGACTTCAAACACTAATTACGTAATATTCCCGAAAAAGGTTATATAAATTAGTTAAAAAAAAATCACTGTCTTAAAAAAAGGTACATTAGAATTTATAAATTTTATTAATTTTAATAATTCACACATTAGAATATGAATTATTTTGGTGAAACAGAAGGTTGCACAATAAAACAGTCCATTAGCGCTTTTAGGCGAATTTCTTGACACCCTAAAAAAGGTTGTAACTTCTAGCACAAAGTTATTTCGTCCTGAAATTAAGGAGAAAATAGAGCTCGAGCCAAATTTTAATTTTTTTTTGTGTCTAAAATGATGATTTACTAATAGATTGCAACTAATTAATGAAGACATTTTTTTTATTGAATTATTTAAGCCTCAAAGGCCAGAGATCCTCTTCACTTCATTCGGATCAACACTATAAATGACAATAAATTAGAACCAAAAGGAAAAGAATTGCCTAGAGATAATCGTTCGAGACTGAATAAAATTATCAAAAAAAAGAAAGGAAAAAGCAAAAGGTTGGATAGCTTTCCGCTTTATACTGGCGCAGTTGAACTTTAGAGAAGCTTTTCAAATTTACAGTTTGCTATTCTCTTTTTTTTGCTTGAAATTGAGAAGGCAAAAGGTGCAAAGATTTCAATCCCTTTCTTTTTGTTTTCCATCTTCGCGAAATGCAATGCAAACTACCCTTTCATTGTTCATTTCAATGATTAAAGCCACTCATGAGTAATTAAAATTGATCAATTAATTATATGTCGAGGAAAAAATAGTTTTTAAAGAAGTACAAAAATGTACACATAACACAATTTATGGATTTCAATCAATATTTTTGACTCCACTAAAAAAAAGAAAAAAGAGAAGAAAGTGTTAAAAAAAGAGAGATTTTTGACACGAAGGAAAAAAGAAAAGAAAATGTGAACGTATTCACGTGAATAGCGCGTTCTCGCTATAAATCATGTATGTATCACCGAGTAAATATAATATTGGTTAAGGGCAAATTATCTGGTACATCCGCGGGCAACGTGTACCCCTGTAAATTCCGGTGTCCCTGCAAATTTCGGTCAAAATTCCAACCGTCTCTCACATACACACTCCTCACACACACACTCCTCTCACACATACACGAAAAAAGGACTCACCTTATGAAAACCGGCATGTTCGGCGGGACGGCGAATCCGGGGCAGGTTGGTGACCTGCAATTCCGGCGGTCGCGGGAGTCGATTCTGGTGGTGGCGGTGCTGAACGAGAAAGACAAAGAGAAAGAGGTGGCCGCGGGAGTCGATTCCAGTGGCGGCGGTGCTGAACGAGATAAAAGAGGTGGCCGCAGGAGTCGATTCCTGTGCCGGATTCGTTTTGCTTTTGCCGGATCAGTCGATTCTGACTGGGGGTGCACCATGCTCCCGGGTGCACCCAATACAGACTCTTGGTTAAGTATGCTCTAAAAAGTACTCTTCTTCTTTCAAAAAAAAAAAATAAAAAAAAATCATATTTATCAAATTAGATTAATACAATAAACATGACTATATTTTCTAGGATACATTAACGAGCTTAGCTCGGTTCATTGTTAAGGCTTTGACAATAGATTGATCATTAATCTATTTCGATTTACCAAAATGAGAAAATAATTCTAAGATACTCATCAATGAACAATGTGTTGGCCTGGTATTCCCCTCAATTGGGTCAACAAGGAAACAAATAAAACCAAGCCAAATTTGGCTTGGTTTTAGGAAACAAAACCCACTCCAATTCGATTTTTGTGTTTAGGTTTTTTTGCTCTATAAAAGCAGGACTTTGGCATAATTTTTTAGGTGTGTATTTTCAAGCCAAGAAGAGAAGAAAAGTTTGGACAGCCGTGAGTTTAGTTTTCGGTTTAACTCTCTTTTGGTTAGATCCTTCCAATCCTACTTTGTGATTTAGGGGTGTGTGGAAGAGTATTGATGTAATCCACCTTTGGGTGAAGTTCTATGTATCCACCGGTTGGTGAAGACTGTTTTTCCATTATTGTGATAGTGGAGATTTGACTGTTGTTACAATCTCGCGATTTTTCTCGATTTGGATTTCCACGTAAATTTGTGTGTCTACTTTATTTTATCGGTTCTTGAATTAGTTGCTTGTTTGGTTGGTTGTTCTATTTTATTGGTAGTAGGAAAGGAGATTTTCTTAGGGTTCGCTTCCGTGGTTTGTTGTGTTTATACCCTTTCCGTCACAACAGTGGTATCAGAGCTACGGTTCGGTAATTGAGGTGTTACACCAATAAAATAGAAGAGTCATCGGGTACTGGTACGATGATTAAATTAACTTTATCCAATTATCATATGTGGAAACCTAGAATGGAAGACTTGTTGTATTGCAAAGATTTGTTTGATCCTATTCTAGGGGATGAAGGTAGGCCAAGTAATATAACTGATAAAAAGTGGGCTGATATGCACAGGAAGACTGTTGGTAATATTCGGCAGTGGGTTGATCAAAGTGTGTTTCATCACTTTTCGGGAGAAACAAAAGCTGATGAACTTTGGGAGAAAATCCAGAATGTGTACTGGAAGAAGTCCGGCATCAATAAGTCATCTCATACTGAAACAGTTACTGTGTTGAGGTACAAAGATGGTGCTAGCATGAATGAGCACTTGAGTTCGTTTTAGGGTTTGTTGAACCAAGCTGTGAATGTAGGTTTAAAGTTGGATGATGAGGTGCAGACTTTGTTATTGTTTAGTTCTCTTCCAGACAGTTGGGACACTTTGAAAGTGTCTATCAGTAATTTAACCCAGGATGGTGTCTTGACCTTGGATCAGGTCAAAGAGGCTTTGATGAATGAAGAAGTCAGAAGAAAAGAGCAGAGTATTGAGTCTGAGTCGCAGGCTTTGGTGACAGAAAAGTCAGATAGAAGAGGGAGAAGTAAAAGCAGAGGGCCACGTGATCAGAATGACAAGTCCAGGGGACGGTCTAAATCCAAGAAAGATGTCGTGTGCTACCATTGTCAAGGGAATGGGCACTTTAAGAGGGAGTGCAGGGTTCTCAAGAGAGAACTAGCAGCGAGAAAAGGTAAAGGCAAGAAGGATGAATCAAGTGATGATGACACTACTGCAGTAGTAACTACCAGTGATATATTTGTGTACTGTGATGATGATACAATTAATGTTGCGAGTCACGACAGTGATTGGTTCGGTGATTCAGGTGTGTCTTATCATGTGACGCCTCACAGACACTTCTTTACCTCTTACACACCTGGAGATTTTGGGCGTGTAAGAATGGGCAACCAAGCCTCATGCGATGTTGTCGGCATGGGAGAGGTATCATTGGTAACGAATACAGGTTGTACTCTTGTCTTGAAGAATGTCAGACATGTTTCAGATATGCATCTGAACCTTATTTCCGTTGGTAAACTTGATGATGAGGGTTATCATAGCACTGAAGGTGGTGGCCGTTGGACAATTACCAGAGGGAATCTTGTTATTGCTAGAGGAAAGAAGTTGAATTCTTTGTATGTGTTAAATGCAAAGTTGAAGAATGAAGAGGTGAATGCGACTCACAATGCCTCCATTTATCTCTGGCACAGAAGGCTTGGACACATGAGTGTTAAGGGGTTGCAGATTCTTGGTAAGAAGCAATTTCTCCAAGAGGTGAAAGGTACTGCTCTAGAACCTTGTGTTGACTGTATCTATGGTAAACAACATCAGGTTTCCTTTCAAAATTCTCCTCCATCTAGAAAGTCCAGTCCTCTAGAGTTAGTTCATACAGATGTATGTTATATGAAAGATAGGTCGTTAGGTGGAGCATTGTACTTTGTTACTTTCATTGATGACTATGCTCGAAAGGTTTAGTGTTTTTCTTTGAAATCTAAAGATCAGGTATTAGATGTGTTCAAAGACTTTCACCTTAGAGTTGAACGAGAGACTGGTAAGAAGTTGAAGTGTGTTCAAGCAGATAATGGTGGTGAGTACAGGGGTCCGTTTGAGAAGTATTGCCGAGACCATGGCATTAAACTTCAGAAGAGTGTTCCAAAGACTCCGTAGCAAAATGGCGTGGCAGAAAGAATGAACAGAACTATTACCGAAAAGGTTAGGTGTATGCTCTCGAATGCAAAGCTGCCTAAATCCTTTTGGGGTGAAGCCATGCAGATAGCAGTTGATTTGATCAACCTATCTCCTTCAGTTCCGTTGGATGGTAATCTACCACAACGAGTTTGGACAGGGAAAGATGTCTCATTTAGGCATTTGTGAGTTTTTGGTTGTCGTGCCTTTGTTCATATTCCAAAAGATGAAAGGGCGAAACTTGATGGCAAATCCAAGCAGTGTGTATTCTTAGGGTATGGAAATGATGATTTTTGGTACAGACTTTGGAATCCTGTAGAGAAGAAAGTTTTCAGAAGCAGAGATGTGATCTTCTTTGAAAACCAGACCATTGATGATATGGGAAAAGGCGAGATGCCAGAATCTTCATCTGAGATTCCTGTTGATCTAGATCCAGTTCCTCCACAATCAGATGATTCTCCTGAAGGGGGAGCTGAGACAGAGTAGGATGGTGAGTTTGATGATGATCCTGCTAATGAAACAGAGACACCATTGGTTTTATCACTTCATGTTCAGCCTAGAAGGTCCACCAGAGACAAGAGACCTTCCACCAGGTACAGTGCTCATGAGTATTTGTTGCTTACTGATGGGGGAGAGCCAGAGTCGTATAAAAAGATTCTTAGTCATGAGCAGAAAGATCAGTGGTTAGCAGCCATACAAGATGAGATCAAATCCTTGCATGAGAATAACACGTATTACCTGGTAAAGCTGCCTACGGGCAAGAGAGCACTCAAGAATAAATGGGTGTTTAGACTAAAAACAAGTGAGAACAGCTCACAACCGAGGTACAAAGCCAGATTGGTTGTGAATGGATTCAATCAGAGAAAGGGTGTAGACTTTGATGAGATATTCTCCCCTGTTGTAAAGACGTCTTCAATCCGAGTTGTGCTTGGGATAGCGGCCAGCTTGAATCTTGAGATTGAACAGCTTGATGTGAAGACAACCTTCCTGCATGGTGACTTGGAAGAAGAGATTTACATGGAGCAACCAGATGGGTTTCAGGAGAAGGGGAAAGCGAAGCTTGTATGTCGTCTCAACAAAAGCTTGTATGGGTTGAAGCAAGCTCCGAGGCAATGGTACAAGAAATTTGATACCTTTATGATAGGGCAGGGATACCAAAGGACTACAGCTGATCACTGTGTGTTTGTGAAGAAATTCTCTGATGGTGATTTTATAATTCTTTTGCTTTATGTCGATGACATGTTGATTGTTGGTCATGATACTGCAAAGATTGCCAGATTGAAAAAGGAGTTGAATAAATCCTTTGCGATGAAGGATTTGGATCCAGCTAGACAGATCCTTGGGATGAAAATTTCTCGTGACAGATAGAATGGGAAGCTTTGGGTATCTCAAGAGAAGTATATCAAGAAGGTTCTTGATAGATTTAACATGAGCGGTGCTATGGAAGTCTCGACTCCACTTGCAGGGTATTTTAAGCTAAGTAAAACGCAATGTCCTAAAAGTGAGAAAGATAAGGAAGAGATGAAAAGGGTTCCTTATGCTTCGGCAGTTGGCAGCCTGATGTATGCGATGGTTTGTAGAAGGCCAGACATAGCTCATGCAGTTGGTGTTGTTAGTCGGTTTCTCTCCAATCTTGGTAAGGAGCATTGGAATGCTGTGAAATGGATTCTCAGGTATCTTAGGGGTACTTCCAAATTGAGTCTTTGCCTTGGCAATGGGAAGACCATGTTGGATGGATATACAGATGTTGACATGGCGGGTGACCTGGATGCTCGGAAGTCTACATCTGGATACTTGATGGCTTATGGAGGGGGAGCAGTTTCATGGCAAAGTAGGTTACAGAAATGTGTTGCTTTGTCTACTACAGAGGCAGAGTTTATTGCAGCTACTGAATCTTGTAAGGAAGCACTTTGGTTGCAGAAGTTTCTACAAGAGCTTGGCATGAAGCAAGAGAAGTATGTGGTGCATTGTGATAGCCAGAGCGCTATTCACTTAGCGAAAAATTCCACATTTCATTCGCGGTCAAAACATATTGATGTGAGATATCATTGGATACGGGACGTATTGGGCTCCAAGGCGTTGTTTCTTGAGAAGATCCATACGGATGACAACGGTGCCGATATGTTGACGAAGACTGTGAGTAGAGAGAAGCTTCTGTTCTGTAGACAGGAAGGGGGTTTGGTTTTACCCCCCAATTGAGGTGAAGGAGGAGATTGTTGGCCCGGTATTCCTCTCAATTGGGTCAACAAGGAAACAAATAAAATCAAGCCAAATTTGGTTTTGGTTTTAGGAAACAAAACCCACTCCAATTGTGTTTTTGTTTTTAGGTTTTTTTGCTCTATAAAAGCAAGGCTTTTTGGTATAATTTTTTAGGTGTGTGTTTTCCAGCCAAGAAGAGAAGAAAAGTTTGGGCAGCCATGCATTATTTTTGTATGAGAGAAAAAGAAAGAGAACTAGGGTTTAGTTTTCGGTTTAACTCTCTTTTGGTTAGATCCTTCCAATCCTACTTTGTGATTTAGGGGTGTGTGGAAGAGTATTGTTGTAATCCACCTTTGGGTAAAGTTCTGTGTATCCACCGGTTGGTGAAGACTGTTTTTTCATTATAGTGATAGTAGAGATTTGACTGTTGTTACAGTATCGTGGTTTTTCCCGATTTGGGTTTTCACGTAAATTTGTGTGTCTACTTTATTTTATCAGTTTTTGAATTAGTTGCTTGTTTGGTTGGTTGTCCTATTTTATTGGTAGTAGGAAAGGAGATTTTCTTGGGGTTCGCTTTCGTGGTTTGTTGTGTTTATACCCTTTCCGCCACAACACAATGATGCATAGCTAATTAGCTTGGTGAAGAGGATGATGTTATAGGATATAATTCTCTTCTAATCAACCATAATTACCGTGGGCGTCGAATTTTATGTTCTAGCATTTTGTGATCATTATCAAGTTCCAATGTGGAAGCACGACCTGGAACTAACATTCTGTCACATTGTTTCACAATCATAGTATCCCAAAAACAAAGGAAATCGCAAGTAAAAGATCAAAAGAGAAGGACAAACAACATATATTATATTTAGGGCCATAGATAAGAGTTGAGTTAATAAACAAAAACAAGAACTATGGGAAAATGACAAATTCAGGATTTTGATCCAATAAGCATACAGATTACTTAGAAGAAAGGCTACGTTAATTAATGTTATCGCTTATCCGCGTGTTCGTCTTACGTTATTTAACTCAGCCATAGACCAAGTCAAGATGTACTGAAAAAATCTCTCCTGATGAAAAAGGTGGCGTGTTGTCTATCCAAAATATTTTTTTGTCCGACAATTAGAGCAACAATGGATGATCCCATAACTTCTCATACTAAGAGTATGTATATAATACTATATCTAAAACTTTTTTGAGGCATTTTACCACTAAATTGCATCTCATTGTCACCAATAATACTCTATCTAGAATTTTTAGAATAAATAATAAAACGTAAATTAATTTGATTATGATACGTGTGTTTTACCATACAATTAGAAGATTGTTATAATTGATCCTCGACATTCTTTTTTCTTTTCCTCGACATTTGCATTGTCAAATTTTGCAGTAGCGCCTATAACTGACATTGGTAATCAGGTTAGAAATCATAATATATCTTCAACCGGAATGATACGGGAAAAGCGGAAAAGAAAAAGGGAAAAGCCAAAAAAGAAGAAGAAGAAGTAATGAGTAGTAGTAAAAGATGATTTTGTTATGATGAGGCCACGTTTTTTGAGGGATGGTGTGACCCACGTGACCACCGTCTTCTAAAGATTTTAGATTTGATTCCTGTTGATTTATGACTAATTAACCTATTGAGCTTTTGTAAGGCACAATGAAAGAGATCATAGTCTAAAAATTAAAAATCGAAACAGTACGTGAATAAGAAATCCAGACCATGTATGTTTCAATCACCAAATCATTCTTATATGTGGATCAATAACACGTTGACAATCACACGTATTTGAAAAAAATACCGAGGACTAAATTATTTACTATAACATTGAACACGTTTAAAATCAATGACACGTTGAAAATCACTAAACACATGTTTCAAACCAACAGCAAAACCCTTTCACTGTTTAACATAATGTTGATTAGAATTAATTATCACATGATTTAAACGGGGACCATTATTCTTTGCAGACCCAATTTTCAATTCATTTTCTCAAGTAGGTGTAATCATTATTCAAAGTTGTTATGCACAATAGTTGTGCTTTAAATAAAAAGTGAATCATGAAATATAATCCAGAATTCGATGATTTCCCACTTCACATAAAAGATGAACTCTACACTGTTATTTCCAATTTGATATCATAATTACACAAAAACATGACATCTAGATTAATAACGTGACTCGTTAAAAATAGTGTGGAGAAACCGTTCACCTCTGAAATTTAATTTTAACCAAATACTAGGAATTCAATAACATGGCTCTATAATTAACTAATTACGTCTTCAGATGAAGATGATCCAATTCAACTATCTTTGTTTCTGATATGGTCAATAAGGAATGAATTACTTGGGGGAATAAGGTTCAACATCCCACTCAAACGCATCTGAGGGCAATAAGGAGCAATGGGATGTGAAGTTATTGGCAAACTCGCATCTGTAGCAGTGAACAATTTTATACCAAGCCAAACAATTTGTGGCTAGTCATAAAATTAAAATATCCCTGTTGAGGTGATCAAAGCCTTTCATGGGTATGGAGCGCTTTATAATCTCTTCATGTATATTTATCTGTTCTGCTCATTGAAATACTAATAAATTAGCGAATTAAATGAATTAGTCACTCATGGTTAATTGTTTAATACTGGTGTTAGAGACTTTAGTCTAATGAAAATTCGTCCTCAATTCAAAATTTTGTAGTTTTTATGATCTCGTGTTTCGTAAGTCATTTTTACCACTTTTCACCGTTTAGTATATCAGATCTATTGGCTCGAACCAAGCTTGTTTATCCCTATTCTAATTTCAACAAATTTCACCCTGTAAAATTGAAATCATCCTGGTCATCGTTTATTTTTTACTTGGTGGTTAGGGATATGTGATTTTCTGTTGAATTTATCAAAGGAGGAATCGGAGGTCAATGGTTCAAAGGATCAAGTCAACAGCAGTATACATCAGACTGCATATAAGGGAGATGAAACGACAAGTTCCTTTGCAGCTCAGGAACTTATGCACCAGCTCAGGAAGCTCACGTGATCATCAATCCTTTCTTGGAAGCAACTCTTTATCCATGGCATCGATCTGATCAATTCAAGGTACCTTGATCAGCAACAATTAGATTGTAACTTAGTTAATGTATCAACGGATCAGATTAGATGTTTTGTGTTTCTTTATACTGTGAAAATTCAGATGATGAATTAGTACAACTGTATAGAAAAGTTAGTTATTTCGATTGATGTATATATATATAGGAGCTTGTACATCAGTTTTTTTCTTAAAAAAAAAGCAGAAATATACAGAAATTCCTCTAAAGATTCAGTCTAGTATCTTGCGTCTAAATGCTTTCTGTAAAGATTTGATTCTTGAAAACCATGCTGATGATTGATACTGTCTTCATGGTATCAGAGCAGGTTTAATCCTGCTCTGACTTCCGCTGATTTCGACAAGTTTCCTAAATAGATTCTTAGTTCTTCATCTAGAGAAATACGAAGATCTACAATTACTAAATCACAGAATCAATTTTTTTTTAAAAAAACTGGAGGATCAACGCGAACGAAGAGGAACTCATTCACTGGAAGAAGAGCAACTGAATGTTCACGGATGTGAGAATTCAGGTATGCAGCTTGTTTCAGTGTTGTTGACTAACAAGAACTACTTGATCTGGAGGTGTGCAATGATTTCTGCACTGGAAGCAAAGATGAAAGTCGGATTTATTGACGGAAGCTTTTCCATGCCAGCGGAGAATTCACCAATCATTTTGCAGTGGAGAAGAGCAAACAGTCTGGTATGTTCCTGGATCAAAAGCTCAATGTCACCTGAGATCATGAATACCTTTGTGTTCATACATGATGCACGTAAGCTGTGGAAGAGTATTGAGCAGCGTTTTGGCACTACTAATTTACCACATCTGTTTGAATTGAAAAGAGAAATTGCACTCCTTAGGCAAGGAAATATGACTGTGTGTGAATATTTTGGTAAGATCAAATAGATTTGGGATCAATATGAGGAGCTGAGACCTATGCCTATGATAGAAGGAACAGTTGGGGATCTGATTGTGAACCAAGACAATGAGGATCGTGTCATGGAGTTTCTGATGGGATTGAATGATATCTATGAATCAGAAAGAAGCCAAATATTGTTTATGGATCCTATGCCATCGGTTGATAAAGCATACAACATGGTGACTACTACAGAAAAGGCTAAACTAGTAAGCATACATATGGCTGCAGGTACAGAGAATTCTGCTATGATGATGCAAATTCCTCAGGTGTTGATGAAAGGACAAAATATGACGATGCAAGGAGCAGAAAATGCAGCTATGTTGGCAAAGACTATGAACTGGAAAAAGGACAATGCTGGTAAGAATGGTGGTAATCAAAAGATGGACAAAAGTCATCTGAAGTGCACACATTGTTTAAGGCCTGGTCATCTGGTGGGAGATTGTTTTAAAATCAAAGGATTCCCTGATTCGTGGCCTAACCCTAAGAAAAGAGGTCAGAACTTCAATGTGGCTAATATGGTGGATAAGTGTTGTGCAAAGAAGTTTTCCAAAAAGTGTCCATATGCAGCAAGGAATCAATACTGTTGTAAACACTCCACTTGACTTCTATGCAAATCATACCGGTTCATATCAGCAAATGCTAAACAATGGAGTTCAGAAAGAGCTAGAAAGGAACAGCAAAGGAAAAATGCCTGCTACTTCAGGAGGACAGATGGTGAACCTTGCACATTACCAGGAGTTTGTAGGTAGCACCACTTATACTCAACTTAACACTAGCCATTGCAATGACATAAGTTCGTTTGCATGGGTAATAGACACTGGAGCCACAGGTCATATGTGTTTTAATCATTCCTTAATGCATAATGCAAGGTCCTTTGATTCTTTTACTCCTGTTTTGTTGCCTGATGGGAGTACAAAACATGTTAGTCATTATGGTGATGTCAAACTTTCTGAATCCGTCACTCTGACAACTTGTGTGCATCTTCCCAGTTTTAAATACAACCTCTTATCAGTCAGAAAGTTGGCAAAAAACATCACACATGATTTTCTTATTTTTTGCTGATTTTTGCCTTCTGCAGGACCTTAGCAATGGAAAGGTCCTAGTAGCAGGGAGAATTATCAGAGAATTATACATTCTGGATTCATATTCATTCACTTCTGAAGCTATTTCAAAGTCTCAGGAGATATATGCCTCTTATATGCAATCTTGTAGTTTATATAGGGAGTCACTGAATACACAAAATGCCTGTAATAGTGTTGTTACTACTGTTCCCTCTCATATTCTACATAATAGATTAGGACATCCTTCACTTGATGTAATGCAACACATTACTGGTTGTATTATTCCTAACGAGAAACAGATTGAGATCAATAAATGTGTAGTTTGTCCACTTTCTAAACAACATAGATTACGATTTCCTGTTCATGATGGTAGAAGTAAACTCTGTTTTGACATGGTGCATATGGATGTATGGGGACCATTCCATCAATGTACCAATACTAATTGTCATTATTTCCTGACCATAGTAGATGATTGCAGCAGATGTACTTGGACCTATTTTTTCCAGCACAAAAATCAAGTACCTGTACTCCTTGAAAACTTTGTAACTATGGTTCAAACACAATTCCAAACCATTGTCAAGATCATCAGAACTGACAATGGAACTGAATTCCTAAACAAATCTGTCCAGACCTTTCTTGATCAAAGGGGTATTTTCCATCAAGGGAGTTGCCGTTACTCACCACAGCAAAATGGAATTGTGGAAAGAAAACACAGACACCTTCTAGATGTTGCTAGATCATTACTATTCCAGTCTAAATTACCCAAAAGGTTCTGGGGGGAATGTATATTGACAGCAACTTACTTGATAAACAGGTAACCCTCTAGGGTCTTATCCTGGAAATCACCATTTGAGGTTTTGTATCAGTATAAACCAGAAATCTCCCATTTAAGGACTTTTGGATGCTTACGTTTTGCAGTAAATAATGCACCAGGGAGGGATAAACTAGACCCTAGATCCTTCAAAGGAATATTTGTAGGATATCCTTCTGGACAAAAGGGATATAAGATTTTTTTGCTTAGAACATAAGAAAATCTTCATTTCTAGGGATGTTATATTTCATGAGGATGTCTCAGAATCACCAGATCTTCTTCCATTACCAAATATACAGTTTCATGATACAAATGATGGTTTTGTACCAAGCCTCTTTCCTGATCACCCTCCTTCATCAACTGAGTCTGGTTCAGATGTTTTGATCTCTAGTCCCTCCTTCTCATCTGAACTTGATAATGAAAACCTTAGTTCATCTCAGGATAATAATGCCATTCCTCTTAGGAGAAGTGATAGAATCAGGAAACCTTCTGTCAGATTATCATATTTTCACACTTCTTTTTCTTGTGATAGTTCTTGTTTTTCTCATTTTCCCTCAGATACCTCATATTATTTCAGTCCTGCATATAATGATTTTGTGGCAAATTTGTCTGTTATACATGAACCTAGTCATTACAATCAAGCTAGAACTAATCATAAGTGGGTTGAGGCAATGAATTTGGAACTGAAAGCCTTGGAGGATAATGGAACCTGGGAATTGACTAGTTTGCCACCTGGAAAGAAGGCTGTTGGTTCCAAATGGGTTTACAAGATCAAATGCAATCCAGATGGAACAGTTGAGAGATATAAGGCTAGGCTGGTAGCAAAGGGTTACAATCAAGTGGAAGGAGAGGATTTTACTGAGATTTTCTCACCAGTGGCAAAGGTTGTAACTGTCAGAATGATGTTTGCCATAGCAGCAGCAAGGGGTTGGAGTATATACTAACTTGATGTTAATAATGCTTTTTTGCATGGTGTTTTGGAAGAGGAAGTATACATGCATCCACCTTTGGGATATGACAAGGCTGAAAAGGGACAGGTGTGTAGACTGAGAAAATCACTGTATGGATTAAAACAGGCCAGCAGACAGTGGAATATAGAGTTCATCTGCAAGTTGCATGTTTATGGTTTCAAACAATCATATCATGATCATTGTTTGTTCACTTTGGATCATGGTGGTGTTCAGCTCTATTTGCTGGTAGATGATGTACTCATCACTGGTACATCAGATCTTGAAATTCATAAGGTTAAGCAGTTTCTTGATAAGGCCTTTACCATAAAAGATCTTGGTTTGGCACGATATTTTCTAGGAATGGAAATTGCCAGATCTGTGGATGGCATCTACATTAGTCAGAAGAAGTACATTACTGACTTGTTAAGAGATGCAGGAACGTTGGATTGTACAAAAGCTTCAACTCCTTTTCCTAGGGATCTTCAGTTTGTTTCAGAAGATAAAGATACAACACCTGTTTACCATAATCCTGAGAAGTACAGAAGACTGGTGGGAAAATTGCTCTACTTGAATTAAGGGCTACAAGGCATAAAAGGAGAACAGCAGAATTTGCCATAATGATCGATAATTATACCGAAGATTAATTGAAAAAGGGTTTTTAGAGTAAGTAATGATTAATGAAGTTTTTGATGAGATGAGAAAATTGTGATGAATCAGTGGCTATATATAGGGAAGGGACCTTTTACATGGATGAAATAATCCGTATACTCCTTCAAAGGCCTTAGTGAAGAACTTTCAAAAGTTCAGGTAATATTTTTGGTCATGTTGTGTGTTTTAGGTGAGAAGAAATGGTATTATATATTAGATAAAAAGAGTTTTTGAAGTAGCGTCCCGTCATTTTGAAACCTTCCCCGCATGCAATTGAACAGTTAAACCTGTAAATCGTATTATATGTTATGAGGAATTTTTCTTAATCCAATGATCTGTTTAACTCAATTCAAACATAGTACATTGACTGAGTTAATAAAACCCGACTCACTAATTACGGGTCAAAATTACCTATTCTACGTACGTTGTTTTATTTCTTTTGGTAATTTCAATTTATGGTCTAGAAACCATCTCGATCATAATTTAATAATCATTTCGTCCCAAAATTATTATCCAGTTTAGATTTTCAAATATAATACAAATCCACATTGTACAATATTTTTGAAAAAGAGGGTATATGCCTTATTAATAATGTCAAAACTTGGTATAATCTAAGCCATATTTTCCTTCCTTGTTGCAACAAATGGCCAAATATGAGTGCGAATAAGACCCTGATCCATGGAGCGTGTAAGAAAACACGTCAACTCGATCGTGTTATGCAAATCTTACCCATACAAGCTTGTCGCATTTTCAATGTGCTATATATTCCCGTTTAATGTATCGAATTATTACACAAATGCAGCTCGTTAAGACAGATGCCAGACTAGTATTTGATGTACAACTTAGGATTGGCAGGCTTGATATGGATATATTAATTCTCAAATGCTAAGATATTTCGATTCCGAATACTTTCTTGTACAGTGATATATTATAAACGAAAATGAAATTCTTGTTTATTCTTTGCCCAAGAAGAAAGACAAGACAATTGATATGTAAGTGCAAGAAACGCTACCAGACAATTGATATGTAAGTGCAAGAAACGCTACCATCAAAATCTTACCTTAGCATGAAATTTTGACAATCATGATCCTACAATATACATCAATATATTGAGTAACGTTCATCAACGATCATAAAGAATAAAGGAAGGAATCTTACTTTTAACACCCAATCCACATTCCTAAAGATATCTCTCCAAGATATGGACTTTTGACCGAAGAGTTAGCAATATTGATGGAGTCATTTGTTTCTGACGATAATATATAAATAAAATAACCAAGAAAAATATGCCACATGAAGGGTTCAATACAGAGTTTTGTATACCTTGCAATATCAGCTCCGGAGATCACTAAATGAGCATACTACTTGGGATAATTAAGAAATTAGTGTATGTTTGGCAAACTCAAAATTTAACTTAAACATTATTTTTACATACTTTTCATCAATCACCACCGGACTACCTTAACCACCGTCGATGGGCCGGATTCCGACCAAATTCCGTCCGGTGGTTAGACAGTGGTTGGGGGAGGTCCGACGGTGGTGGAGGTGGTCCGGTGGTAGGAAAAAAGATAATATTATTTCAATTAAAATACTATTAAAATAAAATTTTAAATCTATACTCAAATAACATTTTCAATCTTCTTCCAAATCCAAATAAAAAATAAAAACAAAATATTGTCCAAACAAACATATAATTCGAATACAACTTGTATACTGCAAATGTAACTTTTTTTTTTTTTGGTAAATCCTCCTAATGTAACTTTAGTTCTATGAAATGCAATGACCTTTACAAAAAAGACACGATGGTTATGCGTTAAATATAGGCTTAATGTGGATTCTTGGTGTAAGAAAAGAGACACATCATCAATGCAGTGGTATCGTACATTTATTACATAACTAGCGCACGTCTAAATCAAGTTACAACATTATATATACTAGAGTTATCCCTGCACATTTTTAAGCAGAATTCACTGTGGTTGAATTTTTTAAAAAAATCATAAATTTTTTTTTTTTTATTTTAGAGGATGAAAAATCATCAAGTATGTATATAATACAGTGTTTTTAAGAAAATATAACAAAAAAAATTACTAAAGAGTCGGTGTATAAAACACTATGTTCTTGTTTGGACAAGTCATTTTTTGCATTTTTGTCTCATTTCACCTCTTAAAACACCTCTCAAATACAAATTCCAATACTATCCAAATAAATTTTTAATTTACCTTTTAAAAAATATTCCAAAAACTTATTTTTACACAATTTTTCGTCCACAACCACCGGATCACCTCTGCCACCACCGGCTGCCGGCGTCGCCGGCCGGCAACCGACAGGCCAGATTCCTGCAATGGAATCCGACCAGCCGGCTGTGGTCCGGCAGCGGCGGCAGGTGGTCCGACGGCAGCGCCGGTGGTGGAGGTGGTCCGGTAGTTCTCTAAAAATATTATTATTTTAAATATTATCCAAACAACTTTTTAAATTTTATCTCAAATTCAAATAAAAACAAAAACAAAAACTAAATATCTTTACAAAATTTTTTTTTTTTGAGTTCGCTAAAACTTTCATGTTGAGTTTACTAAATTAGTTCGTAAAAGTTTACGAAATTACAATACCAAGTTATTAATAATTTTATCAATTATTACTTCTAATATTTTACTACGAATGAGTCATACTAATATTTTATCTTTCAAAATGTACACTATCTTGAACATGAAATATAAACGAAAGATGAATGCAATTTACACAACAAAACAAAGAAAAAAATTATTATATCACAAAACCCATACAAACCTTATCATATTACGATGATAACGATCTGCTCACATGTAATCGTAATTTTATAGTTTTACGCAATACATATAACACAATCCGTGCAACGTACTCTTAGTAACCAATAAAGAAACTAAAAATAATTAGCAATGGAAGAAATGTTTTTCATTATTAATTAAGTAGAGAATCACATATATATATATATGTATATATGAAATGTAATAAAGATGAGTGAAATGCATGGGTGAAAAGTAAATTAAAGTAACCAATTTATAAAAACTTTTAACACTTTAATAAGAGGGGGGTCTCCGGCGTTAACCCGTGTCAAAAGAAGTTTTTGAATTTGACATGTGGCAAAAAAACTCCGAATTATCTAACTGAGCAACATGTGTCGATTGAAAACTCTCCTTTAATATATAATGTAGATATAGATATAGATTTATTATTGATGCAAATGCATCAATCAATTTATCATATGGCTGATTTATTAAATAATAGTTACGGTTTACTAAAAAGAACTCACTTTATCTAAATTTTTTTTTATAGAATAATGAAAGTCAATATTTTAGTGCAAGGTTTGGAGAAACCACTTAATTTAATCCCAAAATATTCAACTGTTGGAATTCTCTCTGGACAATGAAAGTAGGTCATTTCCGTTAATTTTAAGAGTCTCTTAAAAGTTAACTGCACTTTTTGTCAATTAATAATTTTTTGTTATTATAAAAGTGCCTATTCATTTTTTTCTGATTGATTACCCTTTCATTCTCTTCCATTTCTTATGCCTCCGATCCCAAAGCCCTTCAAGATTTCTGCGTGGCCGATAAAGCTAGCCAAGTCAACGTCAATGGGTTCACATGCAAGAATCCCAAAGACATCACGGCCAACGATTTCGTCTTCCACGGCTTAGACAAGGCCGGAAACACCACCAACCCTCAGGGCTCCAATGTGACCCAGGTGTTCGTGGCCCAATTCCCAGGGCTCAACACTTTCGGCATTTCCAAGGCCCGCATTGACTACGCTCCCTGGGGACTCAACCCGCCTCACATTCACCCCAGAGCCACCGAAATCCTAACGGTTATTGAAGGAACTCTAGAGGTTGGTTTCGTCACCTCCGCACCGGATTTGAAGCTGTTCAGGAAAGTGCTGTACAAAGGAGATGTTTTCATCTTCCCGATTGGGCTCATCCATTTCCAGCGCAACATTGGGTACGGGAACGCCGTCGCTTTGGCTGCATTGAGCAGTCAAGCCCCAGGTGTGGTCCCAATTGCAGCTTCTGTTTTCGGATCAAATCCGCCCATCAGCGATGATGTGTTGGCAAAGGCATTCCAGGTTGATAAGAAGATTGTGGATCAAATTCAGGCCAAGTTTTAAAACACTATAATAGAAAAAAATTAAACAGCATTGATGACCGTGATGGTTTTTATCAAATTCTGGGTCGAAATAATTGGGAAGCCATAGTCTAACCAATAAATGTAGTAGTCTAGCTTTCAGGTAATATCATCTTTTTTTTTTTTTTTTTGTACTGAAAATATTGAATTGAAATAATTATAGCACGATTATAAACTGACTTTATAATTTTGTGTCATGTTAAAATTTAATCTTTTGTAAGTGAACTGAAATGTATCGTCATTATATATACTACATTAATCCAAGCATGTTACTTTTTTGCTAATCCCCCTGCCACAAAATCGTTAATGAAATGGTCAAATGTTCATGAGCCGAACTACAGACCACAGTTTATGATGCGGTTAATACTTAGGGTTTCATTATTTTTATTTTCATACATTTTATTATTTGGAGGGTATTTTTGGACTTTGAACTTTTTAGGGTTTTGTCTCGTTTTCTTTAAAACCTGAACTATGGTGTTTTGTTTGGCTGTTGATCTTGATAAATACAAAACGAGAGTTTCTCTCAAGCCTAGTTTTTCTATACCATTGGTTGGAGGAAGAATTAAAAACTTTGGTTATTATTAGTTGTTCGGGTTTAACAAATGATTAGTTGTCAAAACTATGATATATATACACTATACAAAGATTAATGATGGTATTTATACTAAGCCCTAACAATTAATGAACTTATGTAAGGCTAACATCATTTACAAGTTAACTAATCAGATTTTCTAGATTAACTATGATATATATACACTAGACAAAGATTATTTACAAAATGATCAAGTCAATTCTAACATGTGCTGCATTATGAATTCATCAGAATCCACCATTGTCATCTCACTTGGATCATCAACAAGTACTGCTGCTGCTGAATCATCCATTGATTTGTACAGAAAAACAAATGAAAACACATAAAAGATTCTATTAACACTTTTTTTGTTGTTGTTGGCTTTGTTTTTTTTTTTTTTAAAAATCTAATAGTCACTTCATAGAGTCCATGAGTCCATGTACTAAATAGAGTCCAATTCAAATTTTAGGCATGGATGAACAAAAAAAATATAAACACATTAAATAACTATCTCTCTCGAGATAGTTATTGTATATCATAATAATCATTTTGCGTTACAATCCAGAAAATTTGTCGGGTGTTTGTTCTGATTGATAGGGCATCCGCTACGTCAGTTGGATCAGAGCGAGTTTTATCCTTGGATTTTACGTGGATTTTTCTTCTCCTTGTGGCTCCGGGTTGTTTGATCATTTCCGTGCTTGAACTGTGATGGGGCCAAGGAAGGAGCAACTGCTCTGTGATGAGCTTCGAAAGTAATTCAAGTCTGACTTTGATCAGTTCACCGTCTCCTTGGAGCAACGCCTTTCAGAGGCTTTTGGTCGACATGTGGCGGACAACGTCACGCAAGAGATGCAATGGCTAGGGTTTACGGCCAAAAACCCTAAGAAAACTTCTCTTGCAGCTAGTTCGTCCAATGATTCTGAGGGCTCAACGATGGAAGAGGATTCTGATGGCAGCTCTTCTATGTCGGCTCGCTCTTCCCATGCATCTCGCAAGTGGCAAGATCATGATGATGCTGAGCGATGCTATTGGGAGTCTGGAATGCGTATCAAAATTTCAAAGTTTTCTGGTACTACTCAACCCGAAGACTTTATGGATTGGATTGTTCATGTTGAAGAGGTTTTTGAATTCAAGGGATTTTCGCAGAATAAACGTATCCAGCTTGTTGCAACCCGTCTTCGTGATCGGGCTTCCGCATGGTGGCAGCAACTTAAATTGAACCGTGTACGGCGTGGCAAATAAAAAATTCAGACGTGGGCAAGGATAAAAAGTGTGTTGGGGGATCAATTCTCGTCGACCAATTTCCAGCGCAACCTTTTTTATCGGCGGCAAAATCCTCCCCAAGGGAGTCATTTGGTGGACGACTACACTACCGAGTTTTACTAGCTCCTTTCGCGGAATGATTTAACTGAAACTCAGGATTAGAAAGTGGCCCATTATATCACCAGTTTGCGGCCTTCCATGCAGGATACTGTCTCTCTTCTTGATCCGCCAACGGTTTCTGCAACCCAACAGCGGGTGCATGAACTTGAGCGTCAACAGTAGCATCGCGGTAGCAACTGGTTTCACCTCCAGCCGGCGGTTTCGTCAGGTTCAATTTCTTCAGCTGGCGCAAACATGTTCCTCCACCTGAAACACCTGCTGCTTGTTGCCAACGAGGAGTTCTGAAGTGTTTTAACTGTGGGGAACAAGGCCACGGCATGGCTGATTGATGCAGGGAGTTGTTCCGACTTTGTTTCCACTGAGGCGGTTTGTAAGTTGGGCCTCGCAACGAAAGCATATCCTTCTCCATATAATCTTTCTTGGTTGAAGAAAGATGGCAAGGAGTTCAGTGATGTTTTCTCTGACACTCTTCCTCCATGTTTACCACCGATGCGCGACATTCAACATCATATTGATTTGGAGCCTGGAGCAACGTTACCCAATCAACTACATTACTGTATGAGTCCGGTAGAACATGAAGATTTAGGGAGACAGGTTGAGGATTTGCTTTAGAAGGGTTTTGTTTGAGAGAGCCTTAGTTCATGTGCTGTACTGGCCTTATTAACCCCTAAAAAGAGCGGTTCTTGGTGCATGTGTACTTATAGTTGTGACATCAATAAAATCACTGTTTGATACCATTTCCCTATCCCGCGACTGGATGATTTGCTCGATCAGCTTAGCGGTGCTAAGGTCTTCACCAAGATTGATGTTAAAAGTGGGTATCACCAAATCCAGATCCGCCCTAGAGAAGAATGTAAAACGGCGTTCAAGACACGAGAGTGACTTAGTGAGTGTCTTTTCATGCCTTTCGGGATGTCGAATGCTCCTAGCACTTTTATGCGTGTAATGAACCAGGTTCTTCACCCTTTCCTTGGAATCTGTGTTGTTGTTTAATTTAAGAACATCCTTATTTACAGCCCTACCTTGGATGATCATTTGGCCATGTTCGTGCCGTTTTGGTGGTTTTGTGCCATGAGAAACTTTATGTTGCCTCTCAAAAGTGTGTTTTTTTGGCTTCTGAGGTCCTCTTTTGGGGTATATGATCTCCGCTAATAGCCTCCGTGTTGATGAGTCTAAGATCATTGCTATTTCGGATTGGCCCACACACTCCTCCATGAAGTTCCTAGTTTCTGTGTCTTGCATCGTTTTATCGGCGTTCCGTTCCACATTTTAGCAGTATTGTGGCACCCCTTACTAATTGCATTTGGGGTCAAACCCTTTATTTGGATGGCAGTGGCGGATGATGCCTTCTAACAGATTAAGCGCCGTTTTACATCAGCCCCCCTCCTGGTGTTACCAGACTTTACTATCCCCTTCGAGTTGCATGCTGATGCTTCCAAGGTAGGCATTAGGGCCGTTCTTAGTCAGGTTGGTTGACCAATCGCCTACTTTAGCTAGAAGTTAACGGGCCCTAAAACGCGTTACAACACCTATGATGTTGAGTTCTATGCCATTGTTCAGGCCATTAAGCATTGGCGGCATTACTAGTTTCAGCGGCAATTTTTGTTATTTACTAATGATGAGGCTTTGAAGCACCTCCACAGACAAGTCAAAGTCTTTGCTCGTCATGCCACTTAAGTGGTGTATTTGCAGCATTTCACCTTTGTTGTGAAACCCATTTTGGGGGTTGCTAATTGTGTGGCTGATGCATTGAGTAGGCGAACCTCCTTGTTGACCTCTATGCGTGTTGCTATTCTCGGGTTTGATTTCTTTGCTGACCTACTGAATTCTGATCCTTGTTTTGGCCCTAATTTTTGCCCTGGTGCGTATTGGTGCTCCTTCTGATTTCCATTTGCAGGACGGCTTCCTCTTCCGGGGCAACCAAATATGTATTCTAGATTGTAGTTTGTGCCTTCTGCTCATTCAGGAATTACATGAAGAAGGTCATGTGGGCCGTGATCATACTCTCTATCTGGTTCCCTCCTCCTACTATTGGCCGGCAGTTCATAATGAGGTGGAGCGGTTTGTCCAGCATTGTCGTGTTCGTCAGATGTCTAAAGGCTTGGCTACAAATGCTGGTTTATAAATGCCATTGCCTGTCCCTACACAGCCTTGGGTTGATCTCAGGATGGACTTTGTCCTAGGGTTACCCCGTACTCAAGGTGGCAATGATTCTATCTATGTTGTGGTGGATTGTTTTTCCCAAATGGTTCATTTTATCCGTGTAAAAAGACTGCGGATGTCGTCCGTGTTGCCAACCTTTTCTTTCGCGAGATCTACCACTTACATGGGTTGCCTTCTTCCATTATTTCGGATCGGGACACACACTTTCTCAGCCATTTTTGGCAAAGTTTATGGAAGCTAATCAACATTTAGTTGAACTTTAGCAGTGCTACCACCCTTAGATAGACAGCCAGACTGAGGTTGTTAATCGCTCTTCGGGAAACTTGCTCCATTGTTTGGTGGGTGAGAATGTTCACAGTTGGGATCTAAAGTTGTGTCAGCGGAGTTTGCTCATAATCATGCTCTCAATTGCAGTACCGTCTTTAGCCCCTTCATGGCATTGTGGCATACTTTGTCACTAGTCTTCAGACGATGTATCATGCCGTTCATGATAATCTTGTTCGTGCGGCCGCGCGCTTCAAGTCTCTGGCAGATGTACATCGTCGTTTGGTTTAGTTTGATGTGGGTGATCTTGTTTGGGCTATTTGACGAAAGATCACTTTTCACTTGGTGATTACAACGTGTTGTCTACCAAGAATATTGGTCCTTTGGAACTTGAGAAGATCAATCCGAATGCTTACCGCTTGCGGCTGCCCAGTCACCTTCGCATCACAAATGTTTTTAATGTTAAGCACTGGGCTCTTTATCTTGATGCCAACTCACTTGCTTTCAATTCGAGGTCGACTTTTTCTCATCCTGGAGAGAATGATGCGGTTATTACTTAGGGCTTCATTATTTTCATTTTCATGCATTTTATTATTTAGAGGGTATTTTTGGACTTTGCACCTTTTAGGGTTTTGTCTCGTTTCCTTTAAAACATGAACTATGGTGTTTTGTTTGGCAGTTGATTTTGATTAATACAAAACGAGAGTTTCTCTCAAGTCTAGTTTTTCTGTACCATTCGCTGGAGGAAGAATTAAAAGCCTTGGTTATTATTAGTCGTTTAGGTTTAACAATTAATTTAATAGGAGAAATCGTTAGTCACTGTACCATTTGTTCAAGGCGATTAGGGATTTGTTTGTTTGCTCGGGTGTTTGTTATGATTGATAGGGCTTTCGGTACGTCAGTTTGTACAATTAAATTGTATATGTTCACATTTCCAACCCACAAATGTGATTATTCAGGGCTTTTGCCCTCGCATAGTTTACCCCCACAAAAAAGAAAAAATCATGATAAGCTTCCACTAAATAATGCCAGGAGATTCTTACTTAGGTTTCCAAGCTTGCATCTTCTTCGATAGTGTTGACATCAACAATGTAGCAACTTCATTTAAATTTGGGCGATTTTTGTATAATATACACTTCATAGAAGATGTATCTCCGGATTCCTTTCAATTAATCATCTACATCATAATTAATAAGCTCTATAATGCGTACTGGAAGAATCCACCTTAAGCCTATTCATAGCCAATTCCATATAGGTTAGTGGATCTCACAGAACTAAAGTTGAATTCGAAGTATATAATTTATATATCAATATAACCCTTGTTTCTTGCCCCTTCGGTTCCAAAACTATTGTTTAGTTTAGACTTTTTACTTTCAGTATAATTTGAACTAAAAATATAAACAGAAATTGGACAATCTTTTCGGGATGAAGAACGTAATATTTTCATTTTGTATCTTGATCAAGTCCCAATTTGAATAATGATCAATGACATATTATACTACCCATTTTAGTTTTCTTTGGAGTTGAAATTGTACTACCCATATATACAAAGATTTATTAAATAAAATTGGCATATGTGTCACTTTAACTGCATATTTACTTCATTATAGCTAAATCAATGTTGGTGCTTTGAGTTAAATAGTTCCCTTAAAAAAAGAAGTGGACAATGATAATTTATGAAAAGGGGAGTATCCAAAAATATAATTATTGCATTTGCCAAATCCGATTCTATGCTAATATCAGATTTAAAAAAAACCGAGTATCATGCATAGCCAAAACTAATATTGGATTTGGCAAATTCGATAATCATATTTTTGGGCATTCCTATGTTGTTGAACTATTTGTAGTCTACTTCTTATTTTCTTGATTATTTTTTGGTCAAAAACTTTGCTTAAAAGTCCCTATCCGGGAAAGAATTGCTAAATGCTTGCTTGTCCCTATTCTGGAAAGAAAACCGAGAGATCTTTAGGAATTCGTTTGGGTATTAAAAGAAATATTCAATCTTTATGATCGATGGCAAATGCAAACTGATGTGCTCATAATTTACCTATTTTTAATATCCCTTTATGTGAAATTTTACCAATATTTTGAGTACAAATGTGCTATTTATGTTATATTTGATTGTAGGAATTGTATTCAATTGGAGGAATTGTTGAAATTGTGGGCTAAAATGAAGATAAAAGCAACTCAAAGGGAGAATTGAAGATTTGATAAATTGACAAGGAAGAAATTGAAGTACTTCAAAAATTAGAGGATTAAACAAGCAATTTTAGAATATTGTTTGGTTTATCGAAATTGGCCGAAATAGAGGTTGTGCGGCTGATTTGGGATTGGAATTGGGTAAGAATTTTAATCCCGATATTATTTGGGAAACAAATTTTCTTCTTCTCCAAGAAGTAGGGTTTTGACGAAAGCCTATAAAAGGAGGATTAGAGATTTATTTTTAGAACGGGGACTGACCGAACTTGACCAAACCTCCACCGAAACCAAAACCACCGGTGGTAGCAGCTTTCTCCTCTTCACCATCGTCAACTCTTCATCATCACCATCACCGCCACCCCGCTACACCTTCTCTGCCGAATCTCTTCATCATCATCCCACGCACCACCTCCCTCACCTAGCTTCCATAAACACCACCAGCCTCCACTCTCCATCACGCACCACACCACCTCTGTTTCAGCCCACCTCCTTGACCTTCAACCACAAAACCACTTCGGCAGCCCCTTTTTGAGTTCCTTGCAGCCGAGAGGAATAGAAGCAGCACCATCCTGCTCCATTCCGATGCAGCAGCAGCAAACACCACCTTGCTTCCCTCTTCATCATCAATGAATTCCATCACCACCAGACGTTGAGCTCAAGCCATCACCGGGGAAGAGCGAATGGAAGCAGCAGCAGCCGCAAGGGCTTAAAGCCGTAGCCGAGGAGGAGAAAAACCCATGCAAATTTGAAGCTAGCAAAGCCGGGGAGCTCTTCGGGAATTATACCTTCATCCGGGTGTTTTGTTTTAATTATTTAAGTTAGATTGTTTTTGGATGATGTCTCTAAATATTATTGAATTATTTTTGATAATGTTTAGTGGTTAAATTCTTTAACTTAGGGCTTGGGTGTATCCACTGAATTTATTTGGTTTATTTGGTTCATTATTATTTGATTTTTCCATTAATTAATATTTCTGAAGATACTAATCGGAGTAGCGAGAGTGGAAGATTAGTATTAGTTCGTAGGAATAATAGACTTAGGGTGTAAGCTACGAGAGTAAGATTATAACCTTTGCACTATTTGATTCTTAATGATCTTAATGTGCTTTTGTTAATCCCTATAGTCACGAGAGTAGTCATAGGGTTAACCTAAGTAAGAGAATTATAGCGCGAGAGTGTATAGTTCTTAATTAGGTGAATCATTGTGAGATTAATGGAAGTTAAAAGTCAGATATTTATGAATTTAAACGAACCAAATATTCGGTAGGTAAACCCAATGTCCTAGGTTTTCTTTGTCTGATTATTTGAATTAATATTATTTGCTTTTATTTTATTTATTTATTTTAGTTTTATTTTAATTGAAAATTTGAGATCATCATTTATCTAGATAATAATAGGAGTAATTTATACCTGGTAATTAGTATTCCTTCTCTGTGGGTACGACCCTATTTGCCGCTATACTAGTGTTAAGTAGGTGAATTTATTTGGCTAGTTCTGACGTCGGCTTGTCAAATTTGGCGCCGTTGCCGGGGAAGGCATAACCAATATCAAAACTAGATTATTTCTTTTATTAATTTAGATTTGTATATAGTTTCCTTTGTTTTATTAATTTATTATTTTTATTTTTATTCTCTTTTTTTTCTCGTGTCAATATTTTTGTAGGATATTTGAGATATTATGGAGAATTTTAACTATGGATATAGAGAGACTCCCTATTATGGTTATGATTCTGAACATGGAGACTATCCTACATATCAAGAAGATCCGTACTCTTGGAACAATTCGTCTTCTGATCCTTACTATAATTGTGATTATCAAGAGTATTCATTTGATGCTGGGTACAATTCTGGCTTTGAGAGTGCGTATATGACTCCTAGGATGTTGTCATGTTTGGAGAGAATTGATAAATTGCTGGATGACATCGAGAAGAAAAATGCTTCATATTTCTCTCAAGAGGATTGTTACCACTCAAATGCATCAGTATATCAACCATCACCTCCTCAATCCACTCTAAGAGAGTTAGCAGTTCGTCAACCTACTCTAAGAGAATTAGCAGCTCGTCAACCTACTCTGAGAGAGCTAGCAGCCTTACAGTCATCACCTTGTCAACCCACTTTGAGACAGTTAGGATCTTCGTATCAGCAATCACCTACTCAACCTCAACTTACTGTTAGAGAGGTAGCTCTTCAAGATTTTCATAGTGAAAAAGGCTAACAACTTATCAAAGAGGTCAACCAATATAGATTGAGTGTAGGGTTGCCGGAATATGATCCTATAGGAAATTTGCTTAAATTGAATAAGAATGAGAAGATTTATGAAGATGATTCATTGGTCCAGTCTCCCCATCCACCATCTCAAATTGAGCTTGAATGTGAAGAAGTAGAAGAGACCGAAGAGATTAACAGTCAAGATATTCCAGGTTCTCCTGATTCTTCTCGTATATACATAGTAGTTAAGCATGATTCACTCATTCTGAGAGTTGGTGACAAAAATGTGGATCAAGTTGATTATGATGAGAATAACATTCCTATAGTTTCAAAAGAAGGGTTTGAAGTAGACACATGTGGTGAGGTTGTCCCTAGTATAAGAGATTTTGAGGATGATGTGAAAGATGGTTCAGTGAAAGACCAAGAAGAGGATCAATGGTACAAGATTGAATTTGAGAAAGAAGATATAGTGTTATTGGAATATAAGTTTATATTTTCTCATGGAAAGGAGAATCACTACAAGAGATTCATTGTTGCTGTTGAACATGGTTTTTTCTGGTATCAAGATGGGTACTTTGACTGATTGGCCATGGAGTACGGCTAAAGACTATAAAACAGTGCTTATTGGGAGGCAACCCAATTCTTTATTTTGTTTTATTTTTCTTTTTCTTTCATTAATAAGTTGATGGTTAAGTTTTTTGTTCCTGATTATCTGGAGATCTTTGATTTCTGGATTTTCGTGGTTTTTCTTAATCATCTATTTTTTAGGTTTGTTTTTCTAATTTATTTTAGTTTGCGATTAGGTTTGTTGGAAGGGCGGAACTCTGGTGTCCAATGGTGCTGAAAATGAAACATCCAAAAGTCTGAAGAAGTTGGTCGTGTGCTTGGATGGCAGTTGCAACAATTTATTCAACAATTCCGGTCCTCTGTTTTGCATTTTCAAGGTCGTGTCATTTCTTTTCATTCATTTTGTTTTATGTCTTTTCTTTTCTTTTCACTTGGGTGTCTTGTCTTTTGTGTTTTATACATTGAGGGCAATGTATGCTTTAAGTGTGGGGGAGAGGAATATTTGTGTTTGTTTTGTGTTTTGTGTTTGTTTTGGTGTTTTGTGTTTATCTTTCTTAAATAAAAAACCCATAAAAATTAAAAAAATTGAAAAAATTGAAAAATCCAACAAGGCCTATGATGAAGATGGTTTAATTATCTATAACATGTAAGAATTAGGCTATTTTGAATTGTATTGCTTAACTTATGTATTTCTATATGTTGCTTTGAATACCCTGCTTTTTATGTACTTAGTCGTGACTGTGGGATAAGCCTAAAGTGAGATATAGTTGCATAAGTTTGATGTAGATATGCCATGGAAGTTGTGTTTGATTCACTCATACTTATATGATTTGTACGTGGAACCCATTATGTTGTGAAGGAAAAGCAAGGCATTAACCCAATATCAGCCTTAAAAAACCTTATTGCTTTGAAACTTTGTGTTAAGTAAGTTTGGGGGAGGGGTGTTGGCGGATGCTTCTGAGGTTAGGTTAAATTTTAATGAGGGAGAAAAGGAAGAGCATTCAATGTTGATGCTAGCCCCATTGAGAGGTGAGGAATTGGCAACCTGAGCAGAGAGTCCTCAGGCCTGGTGAGGAAAAATAGATATGTAGACTGCCCTAAGTTGCTGAGCCACTATGTAAATGAGTGGAAAAATGCTCTGGGTAGTGGCCTGAGTTGGAAAGAGTCCTGAAGAAAAGCTGCATGGACCGAAGAATGGGTTACGAGGGGGAATAGGTTGTCTGTGAGATAAGTCCTTCCACTTCATAGCATGTCTGGTGGTCCATTGCATTGAAATATAGTGTGAAATGTGAATCTATGTTAAAGTGTTAATATATGGCATATTTGCAGTAGAGCTTTTGTTTTCTATGTTAAAATGTAAAGTGATGTCCCTGAGAAACGGATCGCGCACACACACAAGCGTGGGGGCTAAAAGTGCATATGGTTTGCATTGTTAGGTAGTCCATACTAGAGGTAGTTGAAGTCTATGTGTTATATGATGATTAAATCTCTGAGGCCGCCTGATTAAATAATTTAATGTTTTTGTTTGTTTTGATTTTTGGGAATGCTTGAGGACAAGCAATATTTCACGTTTGGGGGTATTTGATGTGCTCATAATTTACCTATTTTTAATATCCCTTTATGTGAAATTTTGCCAATATTTTGAGTACAAATGTGCTATTTATGTGATTTTATATTTGATTGTAGGAATTGTATTCAATTGGAGGAATTGTTGAAATTGTGGGCTAAAATGAAGATAAAAGTAACTCAAAAGGAGAATTGAAGATTTGATAATTGACAAGGAAGAAATTGAAGTACTTGAAAAATTAGATGATTAAAGAAGCAATTTTGGAATTTTGTTTGGTTTATGGAAATTGGCCGAAATAGAGGTTGTGCGGCTGATTTGGGATTAGAATTGGGTAAGAATTTTAATCCCGATATTATTTGGTAAACAAGTTTTCTTACTCTCCAAGAAGTACGGTTTTGACGGAAGCCTATAAAAGAAGGATTAGAGATTTATTTTTAGAACGGGGACTGACCGAACTTGACCGAACCTCCACCGAAACCAAAACCACCGGCGGTAGCAGCTTTCTCCTCTTCACCATTGTCAACTCTTCATCATCACCATCACCGCCACCCTGCTACACCTTCTCTGCCGAATCTCTTCATCATCATCCCACGCACCACCTCCCTCACCTAGCTTCCATAAACACCACCAGCCTCCACTCTCCATCACGCACCACCTCTGTTTCAGCCCACCTCGTTGACCTTCAACCACAAAACCACTTCGGCAGCCCCTTTTTGAGTTCCTTGCAGCCGAGAGTAACAGAAGCAGCACCATCCTCCTCCATTCCCACGCAGCAGCAGCAAACACCACCTTGCTTCCCTCTTCATCATCCACGAATTCCATCACCACCAGACCTTGAGCTCAAGCCATCACCGGGGAAGAGCGAGTGGAAGCAGGCAGTAGCCGGAAGGGCTTAAAGCCGTAGCCGAGGAGGAGAAAAACCTGTGCAAATTTGAAGCTAGCAAAGCCGGGGAGCTCTTCGGGAATTATACCTTCATCCGGGTGTTTTGTTTTAATTATTTAATTTAGATTGTTTTTGGATGATGTCTCTAAATATTCTTGAATTATTTTTGATAATGTTTAGTGGCTAAATTCTTTTAACCTAGGGCTTGGGTGTAGCCACTGAATTTATTTGGTATATTTGGTTCATTATTATTTGATTTTTTCATTAATTAATACTATGTATCTGGAACACAAATGGATCGCGAGTTTTATTCACCTCAGTGACAACCTTGCCACCCATAGATGTGAAAGAAAACATAAAATTATAAGCTCGAATGTTGTCGCGAATTTTTTTGCTTGTGGCAGTTTCGGACATGTATAGCTCCTTCAATTCTGCAGGTGGATCTTTCAGTAATGGAATGTGCACTTTCCCTTTCATGCAGCAGAGTGAAAATTTTGGGTTCTTTGAATGTCGGTCACTTCTGCATCTTTTCTTATACCACATTTTTGCACCACAATACTCACATGTGTGAATGGGATCACCAACATCCTAATAATCTAAAAGATTTCCTATTTATGTTAAGTCATGTGAAAAGATTAATATTCAATAAGTTAAATCCAGTATTCATCACCTTTGATTTTGTGACACCGTCTTCTGCAATAATTTTTGGTGGAGTAAAAGTGATTGATTTGCCTTTTATCTTGTATTTTCCAGGACTTAAAGACTTGCTGCTTTCTCCAATCTCAAATGTGGAAGGTAGTGCAGCTGTTGCAGTTGTCACCATATGAGAGTTTACTTTTGAAAGGTGCGGTGGTTGTGTTTTTTAAATTTCACACACAATGATCTGTAAAAGTTAGTATCACGTACCGACAAAAAAAAGTTTTCAATTTCAATATGAACAATTAAATTTGAGTATTTTCACCTGATGATGTAGTAGTGATTTTCTATGGTTGGGTACAAAATGAGGCTGAGAATCTTGATTTTTTGGATTTTTTTTGAGTTTTTCCCTTGTTACTGCTCTCCCCAGTTTCAAATGTGGAAACGGTAGCCATAATGGGAGTTGTGTTGGTATCAAATTTTGTTGTTGAATGTGCTGCAAATTGTTTCAAACTCATATATATTCACATGGAAAAGTCATTAGAATGTTTATGTAACTTATGTGAATGTGACATTTTACCTGCCGAGTAAGTAATTCTTTTCAATTTTTTGGAACTTTTGGGTCTGATAATACTGTGCTCTTGCTTTTCTGAGATGTTCCCTTTTTCCTTTCTGCTGGTACTGTGAGTGTTGTTACATTTGGAGCAATAGAATCTGAATACAAAAAAGGAGTATGTAATGTAGACATGATGCATTTGAAAGTAGCAAGAAGTGCTTATGGAATTAGTAGTTATTGAAAAGAGTCGTACCATTCGTAATATCATTCATTGCTGATCTTTCATCGTTAGTCTTGCAGTAGGTACGTGTTTTATCAAAGGAAGTGTTGAAAGCTTCATGGAAACTTTGTTGCCGGTAACTTGGACTTTTGGTCTGATTGACAAAGAAGAAGCCACCAAAGGTTCTTTGCGACGGGATTATGCTGGATTTGTTTGGTGTTGAGTTCTCGTCATTCCGTAATTGTTTGTCCTTACATCTCCTTACATCCAATATTTTTTTCCGTCTCATTCTTGCTTTGGCAGCAATTTCTGCATCCATTGTAGATGATGAAGTTAACAACTGTATATGGAGTTCTATAAAAATATTAGTTTTGTATGTTTATACAACAATATTACATTTGTGTTGAGTTACAATTTAAAAATTGAATTTTGATGAAACATGCAAACGTGGGGAGTGGTTTTCTCCCAATTCGGAACTGCATGCTTGTTTGGAAACTGAAAATGTAATTTTTTTCATTCACGCATTCATTATTATTATTTTTCAATTCAAAATCATGAGCATAATGCATTTGGAGTTAAGTTAATCTTTGAGAAAATATTAACTTCGTGTTTGATATGTAGAGTTGAAGAAGATAAGCACTCCTAATGTCAATTTTTTGAGTTCCTATATTCGGTTACAATTTGAATATATTGGTTTCAAAAAACATATGCAAAATTGTCTAAACTCCAAACATACTTCCTAGTTTGAAAGTGGATATTCAATTTATAGTTTCCTCAAGCTCTATATTTTTACTGAACAAATGTAGTTCCTCGAATAACCCTGTTTTAACAAATTAATCTCCAAGTACAAAACTTGAAATTACTGTATTGTTTTAGTAGATCTAAGGGGATTGTTTTATTTGGCCCGGAGCAACACATTATGAAGACTATTGTTATTATTCTTTAGAATGACTAATACATTTTGACTATGTGAAGCATGACTGGGAACACCTTAGGCTAGGCCCTGATTTGAACCTAATGCTATTTCACCGAAGTTGACATAGCTACTACAATATTTTGTCAAAAATGCTAAACTAATTTTCTGGATTTTCATAGCATCAAAGGAGCAAAAAAAAAAAAAACGCAAAATCATTAGAAAAACGTCTCTTTTTTCATTGATTAAACAAATCCACTGAGAAGAGGAAGAAAAAAAAACATAGCTGCTATCATACGAAGGACTAAATCTTCATGATACTAACAGAGATAGTCTTTAAGAAAACAAATATCAAACCTTGTCTGAAACGAAAATACAGAAACATAGAAACATCCTTAATGAACTATGAAAAAAAGCTTAAACTTGCAGAATGCATAGGAAAAGTGGTGGATTTGGTGATCAGCTACACTGCAGACTTTCTCTTGAACACTTTCTCTGTCTTCATAACACTCTTTCTCTTCAGCAAAGTTGACGCCACACTTGGTGCTCCAAGTTCTTGAATATCAACCTCATTTTCCTTGGCCTGTGGATTGTCTTCTTCATCATGAACCACAAATTTCTCTAGTGTGCTATATTGTTCATCATTGACCACCTTTTTGTTGACATCTGGATCATTTTCTTTATCATCAACTAGGCTGGTACGAACAAGTGGACTATTTGCCATGTTTGGATCTGGTTGAGAGCCTAGGACCTCTCCATCATTGGAAGAGATAGTTCCCTACAGTTGATAATTGTTACAAAAATTATGAAAATACATGGACACAATTCATGACATTCCAATATCTAAAATCACTTTACTAAACATAACCAATCCAAAAAATAGGTCCTTTATAGAAGATTTGTAACTCATTTATCGTATCAAAAGATAGTACATATAAAGTGATAAGTTTTGAAAAGGTTAGAACCTGTTTAGGGTTGGTAATTGTCTTGTACTTCTTTAGCCATTTTTCATCATCAACAACACGCACTGCAGTATACATGTGGGAATTATGCACCACATTGAACTTGTTGACAGAAACCCTGAATAGTAGGGTTTTGCCAATCAGGCTCAACACCTCAGGAGGAAATGTTTCTACATTCCCATACTGTCAAACAAATTTAGAATTAAAACTAATGTAAGCAGCAATGGTATTAATGATAGTTGTAATAAAAACAGAAAAGAATCTGAATAAAAAAGGGAAATAACTAACCTTTTCTCTCAACTGATAGGCACTTTTTCCAATGAGGCGAAACATATCTTTATCAAAGATTGTTACGATCATAATTCCAGTTGAATCAACAACAATGGTTTGAACTTTGAATATGAAAATTTATATGTATTGCATATCCACGATAAACAAAAGACGTTTAGCCAAATAGAAAGTTTAAAACTTAATTTAATTAAATAGATAGTACCTTGGAAAAGCTACAATTTTGTTGGTCGGACAGCGAGGACAGTTAAACTGTCCAATAGAAAATTGGCCATCCGGTAGAGGACCATCAGATTTTATGACATCAAAATCAACCTTTCTATTGCACTTCCTGCAAGCAACGTAGAACCAATCATCACCTTGAATTATGTCAACAATTTTACCCACAGTAACGAAATGACAAGCCTGGTTTCAACAGTTGAAAAAGTAATCAATAAACATAAAGGAAATATGTAGTTAAAAATGTATATGAAGAATATTCTGACCTCCCCAACATTCTTGATGCCATCAACAGTAATCAATTCAGCATCTTTCATGAAGGACTCAAGAGTTCCATAGGATGTCATTGTGGATAGTAGGGATAATGACTTTCCAGTGTCATGTTGGTTATTAACATTATCCATCCTATGTACATAAATTATAAAATTAAGGAGATATTATCAAACATAAGAAACCTTCATGAAAACAATGAACAGTTCAAAACGTTGATACATCAGATTATACCTGAGTTTGAAATCTCGAATTACATCCATATCAGTGTCGAGATAGATTTTGCCATTAAGTTTTGAGGTGGTGATGGACAATTGACTTGCCAATTTAACAGGTTGTTAAACAAAGTGCATCTAAGTCATAATGATGAAAGTATTATGAATTTGATTTTAAAGAATAATAATAATACCATTCCATGTACCACATTTCACAAACTGGACAATGAGTACCACATCGGTTTTATTTTCAGGCCCCAAGTAGTCTACAACTTGTTGAGCATGGGTGTCCCATAGGAGTGCCTTAAGTTTCTCATTCCTATTGAATTTGAAACATCACAACATTAACATTGTGTAATGGATTGACAAATATGCAGAAACAAATTATAAGGTAAACCAACGTACTCTAAATCTTCAAGTTCGACCAGCAACTTCTTTTGTTCCTTACCATCTTTAACCTCGGATATGAGGTCTCCTTTGGCTACAATTCGCCCAATAAGATCTGTAATAATTAAGAGAATTTGATGTATATTAGACATAATAACACCCTTCTAATTGAAGAATTTAAAATAAACGTTGAGATGAAAGTGGTTATAAACAAAGAAAACTTTAGAAACCATGATCCATGGAAACATAATCATATTCCTGCATTTTTAGCTAAGCCATTTAAGCTCACTATTGTGAAAGAGAAAAATAAAAAGTACAAATAGAATGCAACGATTGTAAATTAATGTGATATGAACTCATTTACAATTATGCATATCTTGAGAAGTCAATAGCAGTAAAGCAAAGTACCCGAAATTCAACATTCTATAAAAAATTTAAGATTTTGTCTTTGTCAAATTGCATCAATAAAGGATCAGACAGAGAACAACTAATCTATGATCCCATCACACAGAGAAAAAACATGAAAGAAAATTACTTAATTGAAGTAGATGAAAAAGTTTAACTATTATACCCCCAGTATTATACCTAAAACAACAAAATTACAAGTAGCAACAGTGGCAGATGGAAAATTAAAACACGATGGCAGCTACCATTTAAATTGAGATGAAATAGATGAAAGTGATTATGTACCAACTAAGAAATCTGGATCGTTTTTGCCCTCTTTGATAATTTCAAAAGGTTCAAAGTTGAACACTGGGTAGGGTAAGATGTCGAAAGGATCTGCCGACTTAACATGAGTACTCCTATATAGTTGTATTTTCCAACTGTGTTTAGAAGCTTTCCAGAAACCGTAATTCACAGTAACACCATAATTTGATATGAGTTTAGTATCTCCTTCCCGAAGAATCGTCTCAAACTTTCCCATACTCTATTTCTTGGCTTGTGCCTCGATTGTTGACCCCTACAAATTATAGATTCCGTTGAAGAGATTAGAATGGTCTTTTGAAATTTTGAATTTTTTCGACTGAAAAAACTCTGAAAACTTTATACCCATAAAAATACCCCCCTCCCAAAAAAAAACCTCAGGAAAAAAATCTTTGTGCCACTTATTTGCAAAAGCTAAATGAGTGATAAATACCTTCGAATGAAGTTGTTTCAGAAAGATTGTACTTGTTGGGCTGCTTCCAAATACTCATAATTCGCACAAGTAGAGCTCCATTATTCTCATGTGATGTGATATCATCAATAAAAAACTTGTCGGCCGTCATAGCTCGGACTGGATTCATGATTTTTTTTGCTGGAATTGCTTGTATGATGATGTAGATGAAGTGTTTGACAAAAGGGGCGGGCTTGTATTTAAAGAGAAGCCTCCATCTTTCTCATCAACTAAGATCCAAAAACTGACAACGTTCGTAAATTTCATTTTTGATGGATAAAATGATGAATCGTGCTTCCGTTTTGGCGGTTCACAGAATCGGTCGTGGGTTGGGAACTTCGAATTGAGGGTGAGCTAGAAAACGATGAATTGTGATCATCATCGTGTTCTTCGGCCAAAAAAGACCCTTTGCTGGTTTGGGATTTTTTTTTGTTTTTTTTTTTGTTGGTTTGGGATTTGGATTTTAAAGAAGATCGTGGGTTGATGGTTAAGGAGAGATCGTGGATATTTTGGTTAGTTGTTTTGTAGAAGCAATTAATCCGGAATTACCGTAGGAGTTTGTTAATAGATATAGTAATTTAGTTTCCCTTTACTATTTACTATGAGAAGTGATTTGATCGTGGATATTTTGGTAAATTGATTTGTAGAAACAATTAACCGGGTTTGTTAATAGATGTAGAAATTTAGTTCCCCTTTACTATTTATAGATAGAGTAATTTAGTTCCCCTTTATTATTTACTATGAGAAGTGATTTAGGCGGGAATTGGGTGTAAGAAAGCTTGCCAAGTCAGCTTTTGGAATGCTGTTGGATTTTCCCATAATAGGATATATAGAATAGATTTGTTATTCTTGTTTTAATTCATGTAAGTAATTGGCCACTATTTGCATGTCTGAAGATACTAATCGAAGTAGCGAGAGTGGAAGATTAGTATTAGTTTGTAGGAATAATAGACTTAGGTGTAAGCTACGAGAGTAAGATTATAACCTTTGCAATATTTGATTCTTAATGATCTTAATGTGCTTTTGTTAATCCCTATAGTCACGAGAGTAGTCATAGGGTTAACCTAAGTAAGAGAATTATAGCGGGAGAGTGTATAGTTCTTAATTAGGTGAATCGTTGTGAGATTAATGGAAGTTAAAAGTCAGATATTTTTGAATTGAAACGAACCAAATATTCGGTAGGTAAGCCCAATGTCTTAGGTTTTCTTTGTCTGATTATTTGAATTAATATTATTTGTTTTTATTTTATTTATTTATTTTAGTTTTATTTTAATTGAAAATCTGAGATCATCATTTATCTAGATAATAATAGGAGTAATTTATACCTGGTAATTAGTATTCCTTCTCTGTGGGTACGACTCTATTTTCCGCTATACTAGTGTTAAGTAGGTGAATTTATTTGACTAGTTCTGACGACAGCTTGTCACAAACTTGAGAGTTTATATTGATCGTTGCTAAACAGAAAGATCATGATTAATGTCAAGATTCATGAGGATGCAAGTTTGATTATAGAGTTTCCGAGCACTTATATATAAAAATTGACTTGCCTTTCTTCTAGGGTAAAAAGCAAAAAGTTCATTTTCGTTTTCACTCTACAACAGGGGATTATGAACCCAAATATCTTTATATTTGGGGACCCACGTATGTATGTCAACCCCTGCTAATCCGACATTTTACATCAAATACTGGTACGGCCGGCGTCTGTCTTAATAACCTGCATTTGTGCAATTTTTTTAATTATTCAACACCTTCAATGGCAATAGAACATTGGAGAAGCGATAATTTACGGCTAATTGCCGAAGACGGGGTGAGATTTTTTCTTACATACTCTGTCAATTCGGATTTACAAACATAATAAGTACGTAATACTTTTGCTGCTTCTTGTTTTAAAGTATAAGTAGGAAAGACATTGCGGACATGCATAATATGAGATATAATCTTACGTCTTGTTTGTATATATTTCCTCTGTTCTAAAATTATTGTCGAATTCGGATGTTTATTTTTAGTTGAATTTCTATTCAAAATAAAAATTGAGAGTAAACAATAATTTCGGAACAAAAGATCAATCTAAGGTCTGATATCTCCACAGTCCACTCACCTACGCTAGGGCAATTGTCACAACAAGGAAGGATTTTTTTTTATGGCTTAGATTAAGTCCTAACATATTATTAGCAACCAGCTATGCACATTGTACTAAAGGGTTGTTAAATTTGAGAGGGGAGAAAATTTTTAAACGGTCACTGGAAGTTAAGGGAAAAAAAGAAAGAAAGAAGGTAACTTTGACCCGTAAATGACTTCGTGTTTTTAAATCAGTCAATCAAGCTATTAAGTTTGAATTGAGTTGAACAAGTCAGGAATTAAGAAAAATTACTCAGACATAATATTATAGTTTTACGTTTTAACTGCTACTCTTGGTTGCGGGGAAGTTTTCAAAATCATTACAGGCTACTTAAAAAAACTCTTATAATATTTAATTCCATTTTCTTACCTAAAACAACACAACGAAAACAAAATATACCTGAAATTTGAAAATTTCTTCACTAGCTTTACTTAATTCTTAAAGCCTTTGAAGGAGTATATACGATTAGGTGGTTAATTAGCAGAAGCCGTAGACTATTTCGTCCATGCAAAAATTACACGGCGGCTTTGATGAACTTGATCAAAGCTCTCTTCCCTATATATAGCCACTGATTCATCACAATTTTCATTCATCTCATCCAAAGCTTCAATATTAATAATCATTACTTACTCTAAAGACCCTTTTTCAATTAATCATTGCTTCTCGATCATTATGGCAAATTCTTTAGTTCTCCTTTTATGCGTCGTAACCATTTCATTTGCTTCCATTGTTATTGCTGATGATCCTAAAGCCCTTCAAGATTTTTGCGTGGCTGATAAAGCTAGCCAAGTCAACGTGAATGGGTTCACTTGCAAGAACCCTAAAGACATCACCGCCGACGATTTTGTCTTCCACGGCTTAGACAAGGCCGGAAACACCACCAACCCCCAGGGCTCCAATGTGACCCAGGTGTTCGTCGCCCAATTTCCGGGACTCAACACTTTCGGCATTTCCATGGCCCGTATTGACTATGCTCCGTGGGGACTCAACCCACCTCACATTCACCCCAGAGCCACCGAAATCCTAACCGTTCTTGAGGGAACTCTAGAGGTTGGTTTCGTCACCTCGGCGCCGGATTTCAAGCTCTTCAGAAAAGTGCTGTACAAAGGAGATGTTTTCATCTTCCCGATTGGGCTGATCCACTTCCAACGCAACATTGGGTACGGCAACGCGGTCGCTTTGGCTGCATTGAGCAGTCAAGCCCCAGGTGTGGTCCCAATTGCACCTTCTGTTTTCGGGTCAAATCCGCCCATCAGTGATGATGTGTTAGCCAAGGCATTCCAGGTTGATAAGGCCATTGTGGATCTGATTCAGGCCAAGTTCTAAGAATTATAAGAGAAAGAAACTAAACAGTAATGATTGATGATATCATACGGTGGAGCTAAGACTAAGTTATTACTATTTTAAAATTTAATTGTGGTTTGTTACCAAACTTTGGGTCGGAATAATTGGGAAGTCGTTGCCTATCCCAAATTTGTATTAAATTTGTTTTGCAGGCAGCAACATATTTGATTTTCTTTTAGAAAAATTGTGAGTCGAAATAATTGTAATAGTTGATCCTAATCGATTATTAATCATTAAGTTCATAATTTTTGCGTGTCATGTTATGTTATTACGAATCCTTCCCACATTATTTTTACTGCATAATTTAGCGTCCCAAACGGACAAGCGAAAACAAACTCTAGAAAAGAAAAAAAGACAAAATTCAATAGAACATAAGTACTAATTAAAGCGAAATTATTTTTAAAATGTTTGATGCACTCGGATTTCGAAGAAAAGTGGATCTTTTCTTAAGAAAATAAATTATCCGTATCATTCATTTGGCATTTCACTATAATGTGTTATGTGCAACAGAAAAAGATCTCCACATTAAAGAAAAAACAACTCAATCAAGTTTATATATTTTCTCTGTACCAAAATTATTATCCATTTTGGATTTTCAGTTCTAATATTGATTGAATTAAAACTGATGAAAATTTACACTGGACAAGAAATTAAACTAAAATGATATTTATTTTTATTCAAATATAATTGTCATGTATATCATGCTACATATGGTCAAAAAATGAGGCAATCATATTTCATATCGAAGAAGTATTAGTTATTATTTCTACAAATCTTACACCATATCGGAAGAAGTATTAGTTATTTCTATCTACAGGCAATCATTTCATGCAACTCTCACAACTTTTTTTTTTTTGAAGGAAAAACGTATTTTCATTTATTACTATTGGAAATCGTCCAGCGGCGGTTGACGAAAGGACGCAGGCAAATGCGACCAGGTAGTACAAACGTTATCACTGTTTTTCGCAAATCTAGCAAATTCGTGTGCTAAGTAGTTGTCATTACGACTAATCCCAAAGATTCCAATCGGACAGGTCAATTGAATCAAAGATTGGATGTCCTCCATCACTGGCTTGAGATCATTCGGGTCTGAGTACGCTTCTTGAGTCGTAAGAATAGGGTTTATGGCATCCCCCATGATCGAGAATTCCACAAGTCTCAGCTCCTTAGCCATTAAGAAACTTTCTTTGATCGCTAAGGACTCAGCAATGTAGGGATCTTGTATTCCTGGTATCCTTTTCGACATGCCGCGAACAAAATTTCCTTCTGCATCCAAACAGCAAACTCCGATTCCTGCTCGACGATGCAGCCGAGATATCGCCCCATCAAAGAAGACATGTGCTCCGGCTGGTGGCCTACCCAGTAGCGGGTGAGACAACAAGGAGGGAGACAACCTTTCTGGCCACATATTAGCATCTAAGAAATTCCGGCACATATTCCCTGCCATTAAAATGGTAGCAGCTGGGGACATGGTTTCAGCCTCGTGGAAACCTTTGTTTCTCCTAAACCATATGCAGTTAAGTATTGTGGCTATGTACTCAACATCCTTGAGCTCCAGATTGAGAATGAGGGTCCGAATCCATTCATTGCCTTGAACACATTGATGTTGCAACACCTTGCTCTGCATGGAAGATATCCTCCACACCTCCAAAACGAAAGCGCAATCGAAAAACAGATGTCTTGTTGAAAGATCAGGGCTGTCACAGTTTGCGCATGGGTCAGCCTGTGGAAGATGTCGTCGATTCAAATTCTCTGGTGAGGGAAGGGTTCCATTACAAATAGACCAGAGAAAATGGTGCAGCCGTGGCAAAAAAATCATATTATCAAACAATCATATTAACTTTTACTACAATCAATGTTACGAGTAATTAACCGTAAGTAGAATTTTAGGGAAGACAAAAAAATTGAATCGACAGTGCAAAGCCGCCACTGCTTCTGGGTTATACTCACAACCAGAGCCGGCGATGGACTCCAGTAAGTCCTCCTTCTCGTTGCGCAAGGGCTGACCAAATCGGTGGAATCAGTAACACGGGATCTCATCCATTAAATATCTCTAACACCGGCAGCCGCGGTATCAACGGCAAGCAGCCGACCAACAAATTTTTTTGGGGCAACGTCGGAGGGGAAGGAACATGATTCAGTCGGCGTACAGATTTTGTTGGGGCAATGTCACTGGGTTGCCAGATTTCCGGTACAAATTCTTCCCGGATTTATTTCATCAAACAAAAAGACAACATATCGAAGTTACAAATTCGAAGAGGAGACATTCATAGAGAACATGCCGCAGATGGTATATTCAATCACTGCAGAATAATTCCCGGTGATGCATCGATGGTTTCCTTAAAAATGTTCTTGTTGGGAAATTAGTAATATATGATCCGGCGAGTTCTAATGGTAAATGTGATACTTACAGCAGGGTAACATTAAAAAGAATTTCATGGTAAATGTAATTTGAAAATATTAACCGTTTTACATTATAAATTTACCCTAAAACCAATAGAGATCCTAATGAAGCACACGTGTTTTGGGATAAATTTTTTTTTTTACATATATGTAAGATTAGTACTATAATTATTTCGACCCATAATTTTATTGGTACATAGAAGTATATTGCATGAAAACTAGACTAACTGCATTTTAGGGAGAAGAATCTCATTCCCTATTATTATTTCAACCCACGATATGGTATCGATAGATCATCAATGCTGTTTAATTTCTATCTCTAATATAGTTTTAAAACTTGGCCTGAATCTGATCCACAATGGCCTTATCAACCTGGAATGCCTTGGCCAACACATCATCACTGATGGGCGGATTTGACCCGAAAACAGAGGGTGCAATTGGAACCACACCTGGGGCTTGACTGCTCAATCCGGCCAAAGCCACGGCGTTGCCGTACCCAATGTTGCGTTGGAAGTGGATCAACCCAATCGGGAAGATGAAAACATCTCCTTTGTATAGCACTTTCTTGAACAGCTTGAAATCCGGCGCTGACGTGACGAAACCAACCTCCAGAGTTCCTTCCAGAACGACCAGGATTTCGGTGGCTCTGGGGTGAATGTGGGGCGGGTTGAGTCCCCATGGTGCGTAGTCAATGCGGGCCATGGAAATGCCGAAAGTGTTGAGCCCTGGGAATTGGGCCACGAACACCTGTGTCACATTGGAGCCCTGTGGATTGGTGGTGTTTCCGGGCTTGTCTAAGCCGTGGAACACGAAATCATCGGCGGTGATGTCTTTGGGATTCTTGCATGTGAAGCCATTCACGTTGACCTGGCTAGCTTTGTCGGCCACGCAGAAATCTTGAAGGGCTTTGGGATCGGAGGCATAAGAAATGGAGGAGAATGTAAGGGCTACAAGGCATAAAAGGAGAACAGCAGAATTTGCCATAATGATCGATAATTATACCGAAGATTAATTGAAAAAGGGTTTTTAGAGTAAGTAATGATTAATGAAGTTTTTGATGAGATGAATGAAAATTGTGATGAATCAGTGGCTATATATAGGGAAGGGACCTTTTACATGGATGAAATAGTCCGTATACTCCTTCAAAGGCCTTAGTGAAGAACTTTCAAAAGTTCAGGTAATATTTTTGGTCATGTTGTGTGTTTTAGGTGAGAAGAAATGGTATTATATATTATATAAAAAGAGTTTTTGAAGTAGCTTCCCGTCATTTTGAAAACTTCCCCGCATGCAATTGTAGCAGTTAAACCTGTAAATTATACTATTATAAGTTATGAGGAATTTTTCTTAATCCAATGATCTGTTTAACTCAATTCAAACATAGTACATTGACTGAGTTAAAAAGAATCACCGAGTCACTAATTGCGGGTCAAAATTACATATTTTACGTACGTTGTTTTTTTTTCTTTTGGTAATTTCAATTTATGGTCTAAAAACCATCTCGATCATCTTAATTTTAACATCCTTTTAGTACAACTTAATAATCATTTCGTCCCAAAATTATTATCCAGTTTAAATTTTCAGATATAATACAAATCCGCATTGGACAATATTTTTGAAATAGAAGGTATTTGCCTTATTAAAAAATATCAAAACTTGGTATAATCTAAGCCATATTTTCCTTCCTTGTTGCAACAAATGGCCTAATATGAGTGCGAATAAAACCCTGATCGATGGAGTGTGTAAGAAAACACGTCAACTCGATCGTGTTATGGAAATCTTACCCGTACAAGCTTGTCGCATTTTCAATGTGCTATATATTCCCGTTTAATGTATCGAATTATTACACAAGTGCAGCTCGTTAAGACAGATGCCAGACTAGTATTTGATGTAGAATTTAGGATTGGCAGGCTTGATATGGATATATTGATTCTCAAATGCTAAGATATTTCGATTCCGAATACTTTCTTGTACAGTGATATATTATAAACGAAAATGAAATTCTTGTTTCTTCTTTGCACAAGAAGAAAGACAAGACAATTGATATGTAAGTGCAAGAAACGCTACCATCAAAATCTTACCTTAGCATGAAATTTTGACAATCATGATCCTACAATATACATCAATATATTGAGTAACGTTCATCAACGATCATAAAGAATAAAGGAAGGAATCTTACTTTTAACACCCAATCCACATTCCTAAAGATATCTCTCCAAGATATGGACTTTTGACCGAAGAGTTAGCAATATTGATGGAGTCATTTGTTTCTGACGATAATATATAAATAAAATAACCAAGAAAAATATTCCACATGAAGGGTTCAATACAGAGTTTTGTATACCTTGCAATATCAGCTCCGGAGATAACTAAAATGAGCATACTACTTGGGATAATTAAGAAACTAGCGTATGTTTGGCAAACTCAAAATTTAACTTAAACATTATTTTTACATACTTTTCATCAATCACCACCGGACTACCCTAACCACCGTCGATGGGCCAGATTTTGACCAAATTCTGTCCGGTGGTTAGACAGTGGTTGGGGGAGGTCCGACGGTGGTGGAGGTGGTCCGGTGATAGGAAAAAAAATAATATTATTTCATTTAAAATACTACTAAAACAAATTTTTAAATCTATACTCAAATAACATTTTAAATCTTCTCCCAAATCCAAATAAAAAATAAAAATAAAATATTGTCCAAACAAACATATAATTCGAATATTACTTGTATTCTGCAAATGTAACTTTTTTTTTTTTTTTCTGGTAAATCCTCCTAATGTAACTTTAGTTCTATGAAATGCAATGACCTTTACAAAAAAAGACACGATGGTTATGGGTTAAAGATAGGCTTAATGTGGATTCTTGGTGTAAGAAAGGAGATACATCATCAATGCAGTTGTATCGTACAATTATTACATAACTAGCGCACGTCTAAATCAAGTTACAACATTATATATACTAGAGTTATTCCCGCACATTTTTAAACATAGTTCACCGTGGTTGAATTTTTTAAAAATATCATAATTTTTTTTTTAGAGGATGAAAAACCATCAAGTATGTATATCATGCAGTATTTTTAAGAAAATATAACAAAAAAAAAATTACTAAAGAAACGTTGTATAAAACACTATGGTCTTGTTTGGACAAGTCATTTTTTGCATTTTTGTCTCATTTCACCTCTTAAAACACCTCTCAAACACAAATCCCAATATTGTCCAAACAAATTTTTAATTTACCTTTTAAAAAATATTCCAAAAAATTATTTTTACACAATTTTTCGTCCACAACCACCGGACCACCTCTGCCGCCACTGGCCGCCGGCGTAGCCGGCCGGCAATCGACAGGCCGGATTCCGGCGATGGAATCCGACCGGCCGGCTGTGGTCCCGCGGCGGCGGCAGGTGGTCCGATGGCAGTGCCAGTGGTGGAGGTGGTCCGATGGTTCTCTAAAAATATTATTATTTTAAATATTACCCAAACAACTTTTTAAATTTTATCTCAAACCCAAATAAAAAACAAAAACAAAAACTAAAACAAAATATTGGCCAAACAAGCCTATATATCTTTACAATTTTATTTTTTTTAGTTCGCTAAAACTTTCATGTTGAATTTACTAAATTAGTTCGTAAAAGTTTACAAAATTACAATACCAAGTTATTAATAATTTTATCAATTATTACTTCTAATATTTTACTACGACTGAGTCATACTAATATTTTATCTTTCAAAACGTACACTATCTTGAACATGAAATATAAAAGAAAGATGAATGTAATTTACACAACAAAACACAGAAAAAAATTATTATATCACAAAACCAATACAAACCTTATCATATTACGATGATAACGATCTGCTCACATGTAATCATAATTTTATAATTTTACGCAATACATATAATACAATCCGTGCAACGTACTCTTAGTAACCAATAAAGAAACTAAAAATAATTAGCAATGGAAGAGATGTTTTTCATTATTAATTAAGTAGAGAATCAAATATATAATATATATGTATATATGAAATTTAATAAAGATGAGTGAAATGCATGGGTGAAAAGTAAATTAAAGTAACCAATTTATAAAAATTTTTAACACGTTAATAAGAGGAGGGTCTCTGGTGTTAACCCGTGTCAAAAGAAGTTTTTGAATTTGACATGTGGTAAAAAACATTCCGAATTATCTAACTGAGCAACATGTGTCGATTGAAAACTCTCCTTTAATATATAATATAGATATAGGTATAGATTTATTATTGATGCAAACGCATCAATCAATTTATCATATGGCTCATTTATTAAATAATAGTTACGGTTTACTAAAAAAAACTCACTTTATCAAATTTTTTTTTTATAGAATAATGAAAGTCAATATTTTAGTGCAAGCTTTGGAGAAACCACTTAATTTAATCCCAAAATATTCAACTGTTGGAATTCTCTCTTAAAGTCTGGACAATGAAAGTAGGTCATTTCCCTTAATTTTAAGAGTCTCGTAAAAGTTAACTGCACTTTTTGTCAATTAATAATTTTTTGTTATTATAAAAGTGCCTATTCATTTTTTTCTGATTGATTACCCTTTTTAATATGAAATGATAGCGTACCACTTATTTATTTATTTATTTATTTAATCATAAAATGATGATTAGAAAAAAAAATTTAAAATGAAAAAAATTAAGAAAATTTTTTAATTAAACAAGTAAAATGATGACTTGGCTCTATTAATAATAAAAAAATATGGTCAACTTTGGAAAAATGAAATCAACTGTTAATTTCCATCGCTTGTCCAAAGTTTGAGAGAAATTCATAATTTGTGATTGAACCTATAGTTTTTCCAAACCTTGAAACTAAGACATGGAAAAACCCAAAATTAACTCGATCTTCAAATACCCAAATTAAGTTCTGTGCAAAGCTATTTTCACTTTTCACTTACATTTGTGGTACTTACTACATCAAGTTCATAAACCAAAGAATTATCAGGGAGAGCACCTGGAGCTTAATCATAATTTGTAGCTTGTACTTTGTAGCACCCAAATTATCCACTTTTCTCTCCAGGGACCTAAGGTATCACTCCCGGCCCATACTAATGTCTATTATAGCTCTCGCCTCTCGGGCCCAAGTAATAATCAACTTGAATTCTTTTAAAATTAACTCTGAAGAATTAAGTTCACATTAAAAAAAGAAAAAAAAAACCTCTGAAGAAGTTAGTTAAACACTATTCGCAAGCCGTTGTTAACATCGAAGAAGTTATTTGTTAGAATACGTTGTTCCATAAGGTTGCGATTTAGGTTGTTCGAATTCCACAATTACTTGGGTGCATATACAATTTCATCTCATTCTTCTTGAGTGCTTTGAAGAGATTTACACGGAATAAATAATGTGGGAAGGATTTTAGATTAATTAAAAAAATAGTTTAACATGATGCACAAAATTTCAAAACAATCAATTTGTAATCGTGCTAAACTTTTTTTTTTTTTTTGATAAAACAGTGAATTCATGTATTAACTTCATAACTGTACAATGCTATTTCAGTTATTACATTTACTCAGGTTGTCTGTATAAACACCTAACTGAGCTAGAAACCTTCGGTCATTAACTCTAATGTTCCTGCACTGAAACAAAATTTTCTGCTTGATCTCATGCTTGATTCTGTCAGCTCGTTCCTTCGCTGTCATTGCTTTCTGACCATTCCTTCTTCCATTTCTCTCCATCCAGATGCCATAGATTGCAGCATTAAGGCATGCAAATAAGATTCTCTGTCTCAGCTTCCTTCTTTTCCAGATTTGTAGCCACCTTTGGGCATTCAGTCCTTGGATATCAGTTCTGATGTCCAGCCATCTTCTGAGTTCTGTCATTAGCTCCTGTGCGAAGTCACATTTGAAATATAGATGCTCAACACTATCAACTGCCTTCTGACATAATCCACATATATTATTACTTACTACCAACTGCAAGTCCATCAATCTTTGTGCTGTCAGCAGCCTGTTCTTCCAAGCCAACCAACTGATAAAGCTGTGCTTAGGGAGACTCAGGTTGCTCCATATGATCCTTGCTGGTGTAAATCTTCTTCTTTCCCCCCTTAATAGTTCATGTCCACTATCAGCAGTATATATCTTAGTTGCTGTACCTGACCATTGTCCTCTGTGTATGCCTGCTATCAACAATTCTTTGATCTTCATCAGTTTCTTCATATGCCAGCTACTATCATGAGGCAATTTATATTGCCAAAGGTCCTTTCCTTTAAGATAGTAGTGATGCACCCATTTTACCCATAAGCTGTCTTTATTCTTTGCTATATCCCACAACCGTTTGCCCATTAGTGCCATATTCCAGGTCCTTGGCTCTTTTATGTTTAATCCACCCTCTTTTTTCTTGCAGCAAAGATCATCCCAAGCCACCAACGACCAGCTTTTCCCATTTTCCTTTGTTCCCCACAAGTATCTCCTGCATTTACTTATAACCTGTTGTATCACACTTTGTGGGATCAAGAAAATACTAGCCCAGTAAGAGTTGATGCTCAACAGAACTATGTTAACCAGTAAAGCTCTCCCTGCATATGATAAGTGCCTTGAACTCCAGCAGTTTATGCTGGCAGTAATCTTTTCAATCAATATTTGACATTCAGCTTTTGTTCGTGATGTAGGAGATATAGGCAACCCTAAGTATTTCATAGGGAATTGGCCTACTGTAAAGCCCATAATCTGCTGAATATCTGGTTCCACCTCTTCTGTTTGTCCTCCAAAGTATAAACTAGACTTGCTGATATTGATAGACAGTCCAGTTGTCTCCTCAAATTGATTCAACACAGCTTTAATCTTCCTTACTGTTCCTACTTCAGCCCCATAGAATATGAGCAAATCATCTGCAAAGCTTAGGGAAATGATCTTCAAGGTTTCTCAATATGGATGGTATTGAAAGTCTTCCTTTTCTGCTTCCATTTTCAATAATCTAGTAAGATATTCCATTACCATTACAAATAGTAATGGAGATAAAGGATCTCCCTGCCTCAATCCTCTTCTTCCCTCAAAGTGACCTGTAATACTACCATTCAAGTTCAGGGAGTATGAACTGGTGGTTACACATTCCATAATCCAGTTGATCACTCTTCTTGGGAATCCATACTCTTTTAACATCTCTCCAATAAAATCCCAATGAACTGAATCAAATGCCTTCTTTAAATCCACCTTCATGACACAACTTGACTTAGTATTTTTCCTCCAGTACATCCTGATCAATTCCTGGGTTAACATGATATTATGAAAGATTAATCTCTGCTTAATAAATGCACCTTGATTGAGGTCCATCAATTTAGGTAAGATTAGACTGATTCTCTTGCACAACATCTTGGAGATGCATTTTTAAACTGTATTGCAGCAGGATATTGGTCTGAATTCTGCAGCATTTCTTGGCACTTCTGTTTTTGGTATAAGAGATATGAGTGTTGCATTCAATTGCTTGAGCATTTTCCCATTACTGAAGAACTCCAATACTGCATCAGTCACTGCATTTCCAACTATTGGCCACATTTTCCTGTAAAAACCACTACCAAAGCCATCTGGACCAGCACTTTTGTTGATATCAATCTCAAACATAGCTTGTTTTACATCAGCTGAAGTAAAGTTTGCAGTCAGGAGAATCTGCTGGTCTATTAATAGTGTGATCCCTGATCTGAAAACTGCATCCTTTGCTTTTGTTCTCTTCCAGCATGTTCCTAACCGCTGTTGATAGTACTGCAAGAAATGATGCTCTACCTCAGGCCATTCTTCTATCAGCTCCCCTTGTTCATTCACAAATGATCTGATCTTATTCCTGGTAGTCTTCTGCTGAATGCTAGCATGAAAGAATCTGGTGTTCAAATCTCCCTCCTGAATCCATCTATCTTTTAGAGTTCCAAAAACTGATTACTGCCTTGCTATATTCACAATATGTTTTAGCTACTATTTTCTCCTCCTCCTGAATAAGCTCATCCCTTGGATTGCTCAGTAGTCTTTTCTGCACATCTTCAAGTTTCATTTTCCACTCCTTCTCTTTCATCTCTACATCAGCAAAGTATTGTTTGTTGAAATTTTTCAGCAAAGGGTTCAACAGTTTCTGTTTTTGCATCAGACAAAACTGTTTACTTCCTTGTATTTCCTTGCTCCATCCCTCTCTTATCACAGCTTCAAAATCTTGATGCTCCATCCACATATTAAAAAATTTGAATGACCTCCTATTCTCCACTTTCTCTTCTCCCCATTTCATCATTAAAGCTGAGTGGTCAGAGATTCCTGCAGGTAGAATGTTGACATAACTTTGAGGAAATTTTGTCAACCATTCATCATTAACAAGAACTCTATCCAGTTTAGCCCATATTCTTTGATCTCTTATTTGTTTATTACTCCAAGTAAATTCCCCACCATATGTTTGCATCTGCCATAATTCACATGCCTCAATCATTTCCTTGAATTTGTCTGAATCAGAACTGATTTCATTCCTTCCTCCCATCTTTTCTTCATTACTCAGAAGGCAATTATAATCGCCCATCATTATCCAAGGCTGATGTATTCCTCTGGCTAAGTCCATCAACTCCTGTCAAAGTTGACTTCTGCCTTGAACTGTATGATCAGCATACACCACTATCAAATAATACTCCTTTCTTTGCTCTTGCACTAAACAGTGTATGAACTGTTTTGTGATAGTCTTCACTGCTACGACATACTCTCCTTTCTTCCATGTCAACAATATCCTGCCTTTCTCTTGATTCTGATGATTACTGATATAATCAAAAGTGGTCCATTTTCTTGCCATTAATTGCTCAACATTTTCACCATTTAGCTTAGTCTCAATCAATCCTGCCATCCCAACCTTATTAACATAGAGGAAATTAGTGATTTCCCTATGTTTTAGGGGACTGTTAAGTCCCCTTACATTCCATGAACTTATGCTATTCATGATTTGATAATGTTAATATTAGCATGATATTTGTGGTGGTTTATGTGTTGTTTTGAATATTATCTATGCTAATATTAGTTTTTTGATTCTTAATTTGATCATAGGAAGGATTTGGAACAAAAAGAAGAAAAGTGTTGATTTTGAAGAGATTTTGAAGGTTTTATTGAATCAAGTTTCAAGTTAGAGAAGAAGTGGTTAATTCCCACGTGGGCACACAAAATCCATGCCAAAATCAATGAAGGAAGCAGGAAATTCCATAAACAATGTTGTATTCTCGCGTGGGCAGGCTAAACAGGGACTAAAGTGCAAAATTTCCAAAGTTTTGAGGTAAATTTGTAATTTTAGAAAACTTCAGGGAACAATTTGCAAATTCTGAAAATTATAATTGGTTGCTGCGATTTTTGAACGGGCTGAACGTGGGGATGCCCTAAATTTGCATATAAATAGTCTTTTTCTTATTATTTTGAGAGAGGAGAAGAGGCACAACACAGGGAGCAACAGCTGGAGCTCAGGACAAGGATTTCTCTCTGTTTTCGTCAGTTTTAGCTCTGTAATGTCAAACATCAATTCTTGTGTTGTTGATTTCACCATGATTAGCAACTAAACCTTTTTTTCTAGTTAAAGGATTTTATTGAAGCCTTGATGTTATTCAATTGTGAGATCTAACTGCTTGTTTTTCACCAACGAATTTTGAGTATTTATTTATTCTCTTTGATGTGTATTGATGATTATTTGGTATTATTTGAATAGCTGGTAGCATTCAATTCTCCTAGATAATCTAATTTATTGAACAACAAGGTTTGTTTGTTCCTTAGAAGAGACGATGCAAATAATTACTTGGTAAGTAGTTTACTTGTGTTGTGTGAATAAATAATCAATTTTTAATGAAACAAGGTTTGTTTGTTAGAAATTGAATTGGGTCTTTGTTTGTCAAAACTGAATCCTAGGAGGTTCCAGGTAGTGTTTTTTGGCTATAGAGTGATTAATGAAGGTTTCTTAGTCACTGGTAGTTAAATAAAAAGACTGAGTTGTTAGGAGGTTCCAACAACGAAAACTAATATATTCATCATTTGTTGAGTTAATCTTTGCATCAATGATCAGTTGGATACATCAAGGTGGAAATTATTCTTTTGACTAGAGTTGCTCTTATTATTGATTTTCCAAAAGTATCTTTTATTGTTTGCAAATTATTTTTGTTATTCATTAGTTACAAATCCAAAATCTCTCCCATTTAGTTACTTTGCTTTTGATTAGAAATATTTTCACTTCCTTGCTCCCTGAGGAGACGACTCTACTCATTAGTATACTATTAAATTTGTTAGGAGTAGAATCTTTTATTTTTGTTGGTTTGACACCCACCAAGATTCCTAGACCCTGGATCAGGGTCACTAGTATCATTATAACATATAGAGTTCACTGATTTCAGTTTGTCAGTTAACCTTCCTTCAGCTTTCCTGATGCCTTTCTGATTCAGAATTTGCACTCCATCCTCCATTATACCTTGACTGGAACCAGGGCTCTTATTGGTTTCCTGCCTGTCACTCTTCTGAGGTGATCTTATACAATTCTTATTTTTTGCTTCCTGTCTTTTAGTTATAGCCATTGTCATAGGCCTGTTTTGTTGGTTCTGTTTCCCTTCTCCTTCTTTCTCTATCTGCTTATCCTTCAATGGTTGTCTCTCTTTCCCTTGTTCTGGTATTCTTTGTTGCCATTCCTTCGTTACTGAAACTCTGCACTTTTCAGTTTCATGACCATATCCTCTGCAATTGTGACATTTTAATGGTTTCCATTCAAATCTGATCTCCTGTTCCTGTAATTCCCCTTTTTCATTTTCAAACCAAACCACATCTTGCAATTTCTCCTTTATTTCAACTTCTATCAGTACACGAGCATATCTTGCTCTCAGTTTTTGAGATGTCATATCATCCATCTCAATTGGATTGCCAACAGAACTAGTAATTCTGCTGAGTGAGGTTCCATTCCAGTATCTCAATGGCAACTTTGGCAATTGAATCCACACTGGCACCTTTAGAATTTTATCCATATTAATCTCTTCCTCAACTGACCAATCCTTTACAATGAAAGGCCGGTTATCAAAGTGGTACAGGTTGAATTTCAGCACTTCTTCATTTGCTGCTAATGTCTTGAATCTAACCACAAATATACCATTTTCCAGTAGTAAAATTTTATCCACTCCCAGGCTTCCCCAATTTCTTCTGATATATCCATTCACTACTGGAAACCGATGATTTGCTCCAAGTACATAGCATAGTACTGAAGATTTCCAGTAATCAATCTCATTTTGCACTACCTCTTGTGTGATTTTGCTAATAACACGATCATTCACCTTCCTAGGCTCAATATACCTCAGCTTCTTATCATTCTGCTGCAGTGATTTAGGGTCGAAAGAATTCCATACATTTGACGCAGTAAACTCTACTTCCTTATCAGATTCAGTGTTATTATTCATTTTCTTCACTCCCGAACTTTCCCCCACAGCAATTATGCGATTATTGCCTAAGCTCTTCAGCATTAATGGCGTAACTCTTTCAAACTTCCACAATTGAGTGTGAATTCGCCCATTAGATGTCCTTTTTCCTCATCTGGTTGTTTAGTGGTGTTGCTGGTAGCTGTTTCCCCCTGATTCTTCGTCTTCCTTGCCATCGCAGACGTGAGATCACGTATGAGAAGCCGTTGACGGTTACACACAAGGTGTAATCGCCCACAGTGAGAGAGCCACACGCAATCGGAAACTAGATAATTGGTATAATCGTGCTAAACTTATTTCCACTCCCAATATTTTTTCATTTTTAGTACAGAGAAAGATACTGTTACTAGGAAGTTAGACAAATACTACATCTGTCTCAAAATTATTGTCCAGTTTGAAATTTCACTTTTAGTAAAATTTAAACTAAATATGAAAACTCAAACTGGACAATAATTATGAGACAGAGGGAGTACATTTCTGGGATGGACTGCTGCTTCCCTATTATTTCGACTCACAATTTGATAAAATCCCACCGTCTTCAACGCTGTTTAATTTCTTGGACTTTAAATTCAGAACTTGGCCTGAATTTGATCCACAATCTTCTTATCAACTTGGAATGCCTTGGCCAGCACATCATCACTGATGGGTGGATTTGATCCGAAAACAGAAGCTGCAATTGGGACCACACCCGGGGCTTGACTGCTCAATGCAGCCAAAACGACGGCGTTCCCGTACCCAATGTTGCGCTGGAAATGGATGAGCCCAATCGGGAAGATGAAAACATCTCCTTTGTACAGCACTTTCCTGAACAGCTTCAAATCCGGTGCGGAGGTGACGAAACCAACCTCTAGAGTTCCTTCAATAACCGTTAGGATTTCTGTGGCTCTGGGGTGAATGTGAGGCGGGTTGAGTCCCCAGGGAGCGTAGTCAATGCGGGCCATGGAAATGCCGAAGGTGTTGAGCCCTCGGAACTGGGCCACGAACACCTGGGTCACATTGGAGCCCTGCGGATTGGTGGTGTTCCGGCCTTGTCTAAGCCGTGGAAGATGAAATCATCGGCGGTAATGTCTTTGGGATTCTTGCCTGTGAACCCATTCACGTTGACTTTGGTAGCTTTATCAGCCACGCAGAAGTCTTGTAGGGCTTTTGGATCGGAGGCGTACGAAACGGGAGCAAATGAAAGGGTTACTACGAGGCATAAAAGGAGAACTAAAGAATTCGCCATTAAGATGAACTAATTAAACTTGGGGATCAGGGAGATGATTAGATTCGAAAGGCAGCTTAAAATTGATTACTCAGAAAGGTTTTAGAATTAAAGAATGAAGTTTTGGATGAGGGATGAATGAGAAGTTAATTAGTCTATGCGTATATGTAGAAGTAGAAATGAGAGGATCCATGTAAGCCGCGTAATTAATTTTGTTTAGATGAAATAGTCGCCGCCGGCGTTGATTCAATCTCTCCCTATGTTTTTTTTTAATTTTTTTTTACTGCTTATGTACCGTATGATTCCTCCAAGTAAAGCTAACTACAATACCGTAGAATTTTTCAATGTATTCAAAGAAATATAATTGAATAAACGAAAGAGATTTGAATTAGTTCCTTAATGTAACACCTTCCCCTGCTACTTGGTCCTGGTATAGCTACCTCTTGATATATATATATATATATATATATATATATATATCTGGAAAAAAAATGTTTGTATCTGTAGATCTTAGAAATGTTTGTATCTGGAAAAAAAAATATTTTGTATTTTGTCTGATATAGTTTAGAAACTTTTGAAGAATTTAGAAATGTTTTATAAGTGTGATCACAGAAATGTTTGTATTTTGACATAATAAGAAATTGTATTTGGTCCGGTACATTTTAGAAATGTATGAAGATTTTAGAAATGATTTATAAGTGTTACTTCTTATATAAATAAACTTGATCAAATATATGTCTTGAAGTAAATGCTAGACAAAATATGAAAGCATGCCAATAAGTTTAAATATTAGTAAGATAATTTATTGATGTTCTCCATTGGTTGTGCCAAATCAATACTTAGTTTTGGAGATTTATAGTAACTTTGTAGTAAGCTTCCTCCCAAGGGTATACGCTTAATTGTCGGAACTATTTCTTCCAAAAGTTTTTAGGTAGTAAAATATTAAAAATATGATTTTGAAATTGTTTAATTGCTGAAACTCATTGATCACAAATATGAGAATGAAAATAATGTAAATTTGCATAGGTTTCAAGTTATAGCAAAAAAGAACTCACCTCACCTTGGTTAATAAAGAAAAAAAAAATTAAAAGATAGCCCATTAAAAATTAAGAAATTTATATGTATAAAAACACAAATAAACATAGAAACATCATTCCTTCCCTCTCCGCCTCAAATTCATAAAAGGCTTCCCCATAAATTAATTAGAAGAAGCGACCTGAACTATTTATATGATGAGGAACTAAAAAAATTCCAAAAATCAAATTCAGAAAAGTATATTCTTGAAATCCCGAACACAAAAAAAAACGTGCTTCATTTGCAAATGAACTAATAATAATAATAATAATAATAATAATAATAATAATAATAATAATAATAATAATAATAATAATAATAATAATAATAATTGGTCAATTGGGAGTATGAAACAAAATAAAAAATAATTAAACAAAGAAAAAACACACTTCATAACTGACCATATACGAAAAAAAATCGAGACTCCATAATTAAAAAAAAAACACTCTAATTGAATGAAATATAAAAAAAAAAATTTTGATCTCTTATTTGTTTATTACTCCAAGTAAATTTCCCACCATATGTTTGCATCTGCCACAATTCACATGCCTCAATCATTTCCTTGAATTTGTCTGAATCAGAACTGATTTCATTCCTTCCTCCCATCTTTTCTTCATTACTCAGAAGGCAATTGTAATCGCCCATCATTATCCAAGGCTGATGTATTCCTCTGGCTAAGTCCATCAACTCCTGTCCAAGTTGACTTCTGCCTTGAACTGTATGATCAGCATACACCACTATCAAATAATACTCCTTTCTTTGCTCTTGCACTAAACAGTGTATGAACTGTTTTGTGATAGTCTTCACTGCTACGACATACTCTCCTTTCTTCCATGTCAACAATATCCTGCCTTTCTCTTGATTCTGATGATTACTGATATAATCAAAAGTGGTCCATTTTCTTGCCATTAATTGCTCAACATTTTCACCATTTAGCTTAGTCTCAATCAATCCTGCCATCCCAACCTTATTAACATAGAGGAAATTAGTGATTTCCCTATGTTTCAGGGGACTGTTAAGTCCCCTTACATTCCATGAACTTATGCTATTCATGATTTGATAATGTTAATATTAGCATGATATTTGTGGTGGTTTATGTGTTGTATTGAATATTATCTATGCTAATATTAGTGTTTTGATTCTTAATTTGATCATAGGAAGGATTTGGAACAAAAAGAAGAAAAGTGTTGATTTTAAAGAGATTTTGAAGGTTTTATTGAATCAAGTTTCAAGTTAGAGAAGAAGTGGTTAATTCCCACGTGGGCACACAAAATCCATGCCAAAATCAATGAAAGAAGCAGGAAATTCCATAAACAATGTTGTATTCCCGCGTGGGCACGCTGAATAGGACTAAAGTGCAAAATTTCCAAAGTTTTGGGATAAATTTGTAATTTTAGAAAACTTCAGGTACTAATTTGCAAATTCTGAAAATTGTAATTGGTTTCTGCGATTTTGAAACTGGTTAATTGTTGAAACTGATTGATCACAAATATGAGAATGAAAATAATGTAAATTTGCTTAGGTTTCAAGTTATAGCAAAAAAGAACTCACCTCACCTTGGTTAATAAAGAAAAAAAAAAATTAAAAGATAGCCCATTAAAAATTAAGAAATTTATTTGTATAAAAACACAAATAAACATAGAAACATCATTCCTTCCCTCTCCGCCTCAAATTCATAAAAGGCTTCCCCATAAATTAATTAGAAGAAGCGACCTGAACTATTTATATGATGAAGAACTAAAAAAATTCCAAAAATCAAATTCAGAAAAGTATATTCTTGAAAGCCCGAACACAAAAAAAAACGTGCTTCATTTGCAAATGAACTAATAATAATAATAATAATAATAATAATAATAATAATAATTGGTCAATTGGGAGTATGAAACAAAATAAAAAACAATTAAACAAAGAAAAAACACACTTCATAACTGACCATATACGAAAAAAAACCGAGACTCCATAATTAAAAAAAAAGCACTCTAATTGAATGAAATATAAAAAAAAATTTTAAAAATCACATTTTGTAACAAAAACACATTTAATAAATTCAATCCAAACATAACTAAAATCATACAAAAATTCTTGGCTAACTAACCATATAAGAAATCACATCTATTACCTGACAACGGCTACGGTAGCTGTAACGGATAGACGCATAAAAATAATAGTAATAACACTATTCTTGAACGGGAAAAACAAAAAAATAATAAAAGCTAAACAAATGATCTGTGAAAATAAAATCATTTAAATTTCAATATCTGTAATTGCACCACCACAACGGCCGAAGCAAGATCAATGAGAAGTTTTTTTTCCTTTGTGTTTATATAGAGAGGTAAAGAGAATATTTTTTTGAAGTCGAAATTTTATCCGATTAGGATGTAGTTGATCATCTCTAATGAAAAGATTGAACATGCTAATTGGAATGGAGTATATTTCACCACATATTCTCAATTGATGATTGATGAGGAATTTGTTTTTTTATTTTTTATTTTTTATTGTGGAGAAGGGAAGGATTAGGGAGTCCATTGTGGTAGAAATGAGAATGAAGATTCGGGTTTTTTATGAACCCATGGTTTTTTTTTTTTTTTTTTGGCGAAAATAGGAAGTGGACGTGGATTTGGACTGCATTTACCTTTTAAGTCTAGGAGATGTGGAAATAAAAATTTATTTTAAAAATATGATGTGAAAATGCCACATGGCAAATGACGGTGCTTTCTCTTAAGTGTGGTTTTTGTTTCTAATATACTAAGATATATATATATATATATATATATATATATTCTTTAACTTTTAACTGTACGTATCAGTCTATATCTCCAGGGAAATGATGGTTCAAGTTAGATTTTAGAGAAGAAAAGAGTGATTTTTATTCAAAGTAAAAATTTGAACAATATAATTACTATTTTTAATAAATCTAAAATGCTAGGCATAACGATTCATTGTTCAAGACATTCCCAAAAGAGAGTACAAAATTATCGGACCTTTTTTTAAAAAATCTATATGTATTTTTTAAACACTCATAAATCCTATCTGACCATTCTAAATAGGATTTGATCTTAAATGACCACATATCTAACCTAGACTTGTTTTGATGCATCTTCAAATTATAAAAAGCAAGAAGCACTTGGAAGATTTCTTGATGATTAAAATAGTATTATTTGAAAGAGTACTTGTATTTTCCTGCATTAATATAGATGACATAATGATGTAACCGAAACTAAACAAGTCTGCCTGCCTCATCCATAATGCGAATTGGTGCAGATATGCAGATTTCTTCAAAAAGTTAAAAACGTGTTTCTGGGAATACTAATTCTTTTTTTTTTTAACCACATACGACTCATTCATGAACGTGAAAAGGTCCTTCCCGTTCTCTATATATACAGAAACTACATCCTCTTCTCATTTCATCATCCAAATTCCAAATATTACTCAATTGCCAAAGCTCGAGCTTCCCCTTCACCATTTCCGAACAATTTCCCCTCAAATCAATGGCTAATTATTCAACGCTACTTCTTCTATGTGTTTCAGTTGTTGCCCTTTCATTCTCTTCCATTTCTTATGCCTCCGATCCCAAAGCCCTTCAAGATTTCTGCGTGGCCGATAAAGCTAGCCAAGTCAACGTCAATGGGTTCACATGCAAGAATCCCAAAGACATCACGGCCAACGATTTCGTCTTCCACGGCTTAGACAAGGCCGGAAACACCACCAACCCTCAGGGCTCCGATGTGACCCAGGTGTTCGTGGCCCAATTCCCAGGGCTCAACACTTTCGGCATTTCCATGGCCCGCATTGACTACGCTCCCTGGGGACTCAACCCGCCTCACATTCACCCCAGAGCCACCGAAATCCTAACGGTTATTGAAGGAACTCTAGAGGTTGGTTTCGTCACCTCCGCCCCGGATTTGAAGCTGTTCAGGAAAGTGCTGTACAAAGGAGATGTTTTCATCTTCCCGATTGGGCTCATCCATTTCCAGCGCAACATTGGGTACGGGAACGCCGTCGCTTTGGCTGCATTGAGCAGTCAAGCCCCAGGTGTGGTCCCAATTGCAGCTTCTGTTTTCGGATCAAATCCGCCCATCAGCGATGATGTGTTGGCAAAGGCATTCCAGGTTGATAAGAAGATTGTGGATCAAATTCAGGCCAAGTTTTAAAACACTATAATAGAAAAAAATTAAACAGCATTGATGACCGTGATGGTTTTTATCAAATTGTGGGTCGAAATAATTGGGAAGCCATAGCCTAACCAATAAATGTAGTAGTCTAGCTTTCAGGTAATATCATCTTTTTTTTTGTACTGAAAATATTGAATTGAAATAATTATAGCACGATTATAAACTGACTTTATAATTTTGTGTCATGTTAAAATTTAATCTTTTGTAAGTGAACTAAAATGTATCGTCATTATATATACTACATTAATCCAAGCATGTTACTTTTTTGCTAACCCCCTGCCACAAAATCGTTAATGAAATGGTCAAATGTTCATGAGCCGAACTACAGACCACAGTTTATGATGCGGTTAATACTTAGGGTTTCATTATTTTTATTTTCATACATTTTATTATTTGGAGGGTATTTTTGGACTTTGAACTGTTTAGGGTTTTGTCTCGTTTTCTTCTAAAGGACCGGGCAAGTATCCCCTGCCCGCTTTAAAGAGTCATATCAGTGGTAAGGGAAGATGCCGCCTCCGGTCCTGCCCTGTCTTGGCTTGATCCACTTCCTTCAAACCTGAACTATGGTGTTTTGTTTGGCTGTTGATCTTGATTAATACAAAACGAGAGTTTCTCTCAAGCCTAGTTTTTCTGTACCATTGGTTGGAGGAAGAATTAAAAACTTTGGTTTTATTAGTTGTTCGGGTTTACCAATTGATTAGTTGTCAAAACTGGCTATTACATAATTAATGATGGTATTTATACTAAGCCCTAACAATTAATGAACTTATGTAAGGCTAACATCATTTACAAGTTAACTAATCAGATTTTCTAGATTAACGATGATATATATACACTATACAAAGATTATTTACAAAATGATCAAGTCAATTCTAACATGTGCTGCATAGTGAATTCATCAGAATCCACCATTGTCATCTCACTTGGATCATCAACAAGTACTGCTGCTGCTGAATCATCCATTGATTTGTATAGAAAAACAAAAGAAAACACATGAAAGATTCTATTAACACTTTTGTTGTTGTTGGCTTTGTTTTTTTTTTTTTTTAATAAAAAAAATCTAATGGTCACTTCATAGAGTCCATGAGTCCATGTACTAAATAGAGTCCAATTCAAATTTTAGGCATGGATGAACAAAAAAAATATAACACATATTAAATAGTACGGTAGGAGTAGTAAAATCATGAAATCTCTCTCGAGATAGTTATTGTATATCATAATAATCATTTTGCGTTACAATCCATAAAATTTCTCAGGTGTTTGTTCTGATTGATAGGTCCACTACGTCAGTTGGATCAGAGCGAGTTTTATCCTTGGATTTTGCGTGGACTTTTCTTCTCCTTGTGGCTCCGGGTTATTTGATCATTTCCGTGCTTGAACTGTGATGGGGCCAAAGAAGGAGCAACTGCTCCGTGATGAGCTTTGAAAGTAATTCAAGTCTGACTTTGATTAGTACACCGTCTCCTTGGAGCAACGCCTTTCAGAGGCTCTTGGTCGACATGTGGCGGACATCATCATGCAAGAGATGCAGTGGCTAGGGTTAACGGCCAAAAACCCTAAGAAAACTTCTCTTGGAGCCAGTTCGTCCAATGATTCTGAGGGCTCAACGATGGAAGAGGATTCTGATGGCTCTTCTATGTCGGCTCGCTCTTCCCGTGCATCTCGCAAGTGGCAAGATCATGATGATGCTGAGCGATGCTATTGGGAGTCTGGAATGTGTATCAAACTTTCAAAGTTTTCTAGTACTACTCAACCCGAAGACTTTATGGATTAGATTGTTCATGTTGAAGATGTTTTTGAATTCAAGGGGTTTTCGCAGAATAAATGTATCCAGCTTGTTGCAACCTGTCTTTGTGATCGGGCTTCCGCGTGGTGGTAGCAACTTAAATTGAACCGTGTACGGCATGGCAAATAAAAAATTCAGCCGTGGGCAAGGATAAAAAGTGTGTTGCAAGATCAATTCTTGTCGACCAATTTCCAGCGCAACCTTTTTTAACGGCGGCAAAATCCTCCCCAAGGGAGTCATTTGGTGGACGACTACACTACCGAGTTTTACTAGCTCCTTTCGCGGAATGATTTAGCTGAAACTCAGGATTAGAAAGTGGCCCGTTATATCACCAGTTGGCGGCCTTCCATTCAGGATACTGTCTCTCTTCTTGATCCGCCGATGATTGCCACAACCCAACAGCGGGTGCATGAACTTGAGCGTCAACGGTAGCATCGCGGTAGCAACTGGTTTCACCTCCAGCTGGCGGCTTCATCAGGTTCAATTTCTTCAGCTGGCGCCAAACATGTTCCTCCACCTGAAACACCTGCTGCTTGTTGCCAACGAGGAGTTCTGAAGTGTTTTAACTATGGGGAACAAGGCCACCGCATGGCTGATTGCCCAAAAGTGACGAAACGCACGCTCGTAGTTTGGATACGCAAGACTCTTCGTTGGGGAATACTGAACCTATTTATGATATGGCTGGTGAGGATGAGGAGTTAGTTTCTAGGGATGCCGGCCTTGCATTGGTCTCTATGCGGTCTTTTCTTGCTCCTCCTTCTAGTGATTGTGATTGGCTTCACGCTAAAATTTTTCACTCTACTTGTACTGTCCAAAACAAGATTTGTCATTTCTTGATTGATGCAGGGAGTTGTTCCGACTTTGCTTCCACTGAGGTGGTTTGTAAGTTGGGCCTCGCAACGGAAGCACATCCTTCTCCATATAATCTTTCTTGGTTGAAGAAAGATGGCAAGGAGTTCAGTGATGTTTTCCCTGACACTCTTCCTCCAGGTTTACCACCGATGCGTGACATTCAACATCATATTGATTTGGAGCCTGGAGCAACTTTACCCAATCAACTGCATTACCGTATGAGTCCGGTAGAACATGAAGATTTAGGGAGACAGGTTGAGGATTTGCTTTAGAAGGGCTTTGTTTGAGAGAGCCTTAGTTCGTGCACTGTACTGGCCTTGGCCTTATTAACCCCTAAAAAGAAGGTTCTTGGTGCATGTGTACTGATAGTTGTGCCATCAATAAAATCACTGTTTGATACCGTTTCCCTATCCCAGGACTGGATGATTTGCTCGATCAGCTTAGCGGTGCTAAGGTCCTCACCAAGATTGATGTTAAAAGTGGGTATCACTAAATCTGGATCCACCCTAGCGAAGAATGGAAAACGGCGTTCAAGACACGAGAGTGACTTAGTGAGTGTCTTTTCATGCCTTTCGGGATGTCAAATTCTCCTAGCACTTTTATGCGCGTAATGAACCAGGTTCTTCACCCTTTCCTTGGTATCTGTGTTGTTGTTTAATTTAACAACATCCTTATTTACAGCGCTACCTTGGATGATCATTTGGCCATGTTCGTGCTGTTTTGGTGGTTTTGCGCCATGAGAAACTTTATGTTGCCTCTCAAAAGTGTGTTTTTTTGGCTTCTGAGGTCCTTTTTCTGGGGTATATAATCTCCGCTAATAGCCTCCGTGTTGATGAGTCTAAGATCATTGCTATTCCGGATTAGCCCACACACTCCTCCATGACAGAAGTTCCTAGTTTCTGTGTCTTGCATCGTTTTATCAGCGTTCCATTCCACATTTTAGCAGTATTGTGGCGCCCCTTACTAATTGCATTTGGGGTCAAACCCTTTATTTGGATGGCAGCGGCGGATGATACCTTCTAACAGATTAAGTGCCGTTTGACATCAGCCCCCCTCCTGGTGTTACCCGACTTTACTATCCCCTTCGAGTTACATGCTGATGCTTCCAAGGTGGCATTAGGGCCGTTATTAGTCAGGTTGGTTGACCAATCGCCTACTTTAACGAGAAGTTAACGGGCCCTAAAACGCGTTACAACACCTATGATGTTGAGTTTTATGCCATTGTTCAGGTCATTAATCATTGGCGGCATTACTAGTTTCAGCGGCAATTTTTGTTATTTACTAATGATGAGGCTTTGAAGCACCTCCACAGACAAGTCAAAGTCTTTGCTCGTCATGCCACTTAAGTGGTGTATTTGCAACGTTTCACCTTTGTTGTTAAACACATTTTGGGGCTTGCTAATTGTGTGGCTGATGCATTGAGTAGGTGAACCTCCTTGTTGACCTCTATGTGTGTTGCTATTCTCGGGTTTGATTCCTTTGCTGACCTACTGAATTCTGATCCTTATTTTGGCCCTAATTTTTGCCCGGGTGCGCATTGGTGTTCCTTCTGATTTCCATTTGTAGGACGGCTTCCTCTTCCAGGGCAACCAAATATGTATTCCGGATTGCAATTTGTGCCTTCTGCTCATTCAGGAATTACATGAAGAAGGTCATGTGGGCCGTGATCATACTCTCCATCTGGTTCCCTCCTCCTACTATTGGCCGGCAGTTCATAATGAGGTGGAGTGGTTTGTCCAGCGTTGTCATGTTCGTCAGATGTCTAAAGGCTTGGCTACAAACGCTAGTTTATACATGCCATTGCCTGTCCCTACGCAGCCTTGGGTTGACCTCTGGATGGACTTTGTCCTAGGGTTACCCCGTACTCAAGGTGGCAATGATTCTATCTATGTTGTGGTGGATTGTTTTTCACAAATGGTTCATTTTATCCGTGTAAGAAGACTGCGGATGTCGTCCGCGTTGCCAACCTTTTCTTTCGCGAGATCTACCACTTACATGGGTTGCCTTCTTCCATTATTTCGGATTGGGACACACACTTTCTCAGCCATTTTTGGCAAAGTTTATGGAAGCTGGTCAACATTCAGTTGAACTTTAACAGTGCTACCATCCTTAGATAGACAGCCAGATTGAGGTTGTTAATCACTCTTTGGGAAACTTGCTCCATTGTTTGGTGGGTGAGAATGTTCACAGTTGGGATCTAAAGTTGTGTCAGGCGGAGTTTGCTCATAATCATGCTCTCAATCGCAGTACTGTCTTTAGCCCCTTCATGGCATTGCGGCATATTTTTTCACTAGTCTTCAGACGATGCATCATGCCGTTCATGATAATCTTGTTCGTGCGGCCGCGTGCTTCAAGTCTTTGGCAGATGTACATCGTCATTTGGTTTAGTTTGATGTGGGTGATCTTGTTTGGGCTATTTGACGAAAGATCGCTTTTCACTTGGTGATTACAACGTGTTGTCTACCAAGAAGATTGGTTCTTTGGAACTTGAGAAGATCAATCCAAATGCTTACCGCTTGTGGCTGCCCAGTCACCTTCGCACCGCAAATGTTTTTAATGTTAAGCACCGGGCTCTTTATCTCGATGCCAACTCACTTGCTTTCAATTCGAGGCCGACTTTTTCTCATCCTGGAGAGAATGATGCGGTTATTACTTATGGCTTCATTATTTTCATTTTCATGCATTTTATTATTTAGAGGGTATTTTTGGACTTTGCACCTTTTAGGGTTTTGTCTCGTTTCCTTTAAAACGTGAACTATGGTGTTTTGTTTGGCAGTTGATTTTAATTAATACAAAACGAGAGTTTCTCTCAAGTCTAGTTTTTCTCTACCATTCGCTGAAGGAAAAATTAGAAGCCTTGGTTATTTTTAGTTATTCGGGTTTAACAATTAATTTAATAGGAGAAATTGTTTGTCACTGTACTATTTGTTCGAGGTGATTAGGGATTTGTTTGTTTGCTCGGGTATTTGTTCTGATTGATAGGGCTTCCGTACATCAGTTTATACGATTAAATTGTATATGTTCACATTTCCAACCCATAAATGTGATTATTTGATTTACAAGGCTTTTGCCCTCTCATATTTTACCCCCACAAAAAAGAAAAAATCATGATAAGCTTCCACTAAATAATGCCAGGAGATTCTTACTTAGGTATGCTTGCATCTTCTTCGATAGTGTAGACATCAACAATGTAGCAACTTCATTTAAATTTGGGCAAGTTTTGTATTATATACACTTCATAGAAGATGTATCTCCGGATTCCTTTCAATTAATCATCTACATCATAATTAATAAGCTGTATAATGCGTACTGGAAGAATCCACCTTAAGCCTACTCATAGCAAATTCCATATAGGTTAGTGGATCTCACAGAACTAAAGTTGAATTCGAATCATATAATTTATAATCAATATAACCCTTGTTTCTTGCCCCTCCGGTTCCAAAACTATTGTTCAGTTTAAACTTTTCACTTTCAGTATAATTTGAACTAAAAATATAAACAGAAATTGGATAATCTTTTTGGGACGAAGAACGTAATTATTTTCATTTTGTATCTTGATCAAATCCAAATTTGAATAATGATCAATGACATATTATACCACCCATTTTAGTTTTCTTTGGAGTTGAAATTGTCCTACCCATATATACAAAGATTCATTAAATAAAATTGGCATATGTGTCACTTTAACTGCATATTCACTTCATCATACCTACATCAATGTTGGTGCTTGAGTTAAATAGTTCCCTTAAAAAAAGAAGTGGACAATGATAATTTACGAAAAGGCGACTAGCCAAAAATATAATTACTGCATTCGCCAAATCCGATTCTATGCTGATACCGTATTTAAAAAAACCGAGTATCATGCATAGCCAAAACTAATATTGGATTTGGCAAATTTGATAATCATATTTTTGGGCATTCCTGTGTTGTTGAACTATTTGTAGTCTACTTCTTATTTTCTTGATTATTTTTTCGTCAAAAACTTTGCTCAAAAGTCCCTATCGGGGAAAGAATTGCTAAATGTTTGCTTGTTCCTATTCTGGAAAGAAGACAGAGAGATCTTTAGGAATTCGTTTGGGTATTAAAAGCAATATTCAATCTTTATGATCGATGACAAATGCAAACTTGAGAGTTTATATTGATCGTTGCTAAACAGAAAGATCATGATTAATGTCAAGATTCATGAGGATGCAAGTTTGATTATAGAGTTTCCGAGCACTTATATATAAAAATTGACTTGCCTTTCTTCTAGGGTAAAAAGCAAAAAGTTCATTTTCGTTTTCACTCTACAACAGGGGATTATGAACCCAAATATCTTTATATTTGGGGACCCACGTATGTATGTCAACCCCTGCTAATCCGACATTTTACATCAAATACTGGTACGGCCGGCGTCTGTCTTAATAACCTGCATTTGTGCAATTTTTTTAATTATTCAACACCTTCAATGGCAATAGAACATTGGAGAAGCGATAATTTACGGCTAATTGCCGAAGACGGGGTGAGATTTTTTCTTACATACTCTGTCAATTCGGATTTACAAACATAATAAGTACGTAATACTTTTGCTGCTTCTTGTTTTAAAGTATAAGTAGGAAAGACATTGCGGACATGCATAATATGACATATAATCTTACGTCTTGTTTGTATATATTTGCTCTGTTCTAAAATTATTGTCGAATTCGAATGTTTATTTTTAGTTGAATTTCTATTCAAAATAAAAATTGAAGTAAACAATAATTTCGGAACGAAAGATCAATCTAAGGTCTGATATCTCCACAGTCCACTCACCTACGCTAGGGCAATTGTCACAACAAGGAAGGATTTTTTTTTATGGCTTAGATTAAGTCCTAACATATTATTAGCAACCAGCTATGCACATTGTACTAAAGGGTTGTTAAATTTGAGAGGGGAGAAAATTTTTAAACGGTCACTGGAAGTTAAGGGAAAAAAAGAAAGAAAGAAGGTAACTTTGACCCGTAAATGACTTCGTGTTTTTAAATCAGTCAATCAAGCTATTAAGTTTGAATTGAGTTGAACAAGTCAGGAATTAAGAAAAATTACTCAGACATAATATTATAGTTTTACGTTTTAACTGCTACTCTTGGTTGCGGGGAAGTTTTCAAAATCATTACAGGCTACTTAAAAAAACTCTTATAATATTTAATTCCATTTTCTTACCTAAAACAACACAACGAAAACAAAATATACCTGAAATTTGAAAATTTCTTCACTAGCTTTACTTAATTCTTAAAGCCTTTGAAGGAGTATATACGATTAGGTGGTTAATTAGCAGAAGCCGTAGACTATTTCGTCCATGCAAAAATTACACGGCGGCTTTGATGAACTTGATCAAAGCTCTCTTCCCTATATATAGCCATTGATTCATCACAATTTTCATTCATCTCATCCAAAGCTTCAATATTAATAATCATTACTTACTCTAAAGACCCTTTTTCAATTAATCATTGCTTCTCGATCATTATGGCAAATTCTTTAGTTCTCCTTTTATGCGTCGTAACCATTTCATTTGCTTCCATAGTTATTGCTGATGATCCTAAAGCCCTTCAAGATTTTTGCGTGGCTGATAAAGCTAGCCAAGTCAACGTGAATGGGTTCACTTGCAAGAACCCTAAAGACATCACCGCCGACGATTTTGTCTTCCACGGCTTAGACAAGGCCGGAAACACCACCAACCCCAGGGCTCCAATGTGACCCAGGTGTTCGTCGCCCAATTTCCGGGACTCAACACTTTCGGCATTTCCATGGCCCGTATTGACTATGCTCCGTGGGGACTCAACCCACCTCACATTCACCCCAGAGCCACCGAAATCCTAACCGTTCTTGAGGGAACTCTAGAGGTTGGTTTCGTCACCTCGGCGCCGGATTTCAAGCTCTTCAGAAAAGTGCTGTACAAAGGAGATGTTTTCATCTTCCCGATTGGGCTGATCCACTTCCAACGCAACATTGGGTACGGCAACGCGGTCGCTTTGGCTGCATTGAGCAGTCAAGCCCCAGGTGTGGTCCCAATTGCACCTTCTGTTTTCGGGTCAAATCCGCCCATCAGTGATGATGTGTTAGCCAAGGCATTCCAGGTTGATAAGGCCATTGTGGATCTGATTCAGGCCAAGTTCTAAGAATTATAAGAGAAAGAAACTAAACAGTAATGATTGATGATATCATACGGTGGAGCTAAGACTAAGTTATTACTATTTTAAAATTTAATTGTGGTTTGTTACCAAACTTTGGGTCGGAATAATTGGGAAGTCGTTGCCTATCCCAAATTTGTATTAAATTTGTTTTGCAGGCAGCAACATATTTGATTTTCTTTTAGAAAAATTGTGAGTCGAAATAATTGTAATAGTTGATCCTAATCGATTATTAATCATTAAGTTCATAATTTTTGCGTGTCATGTTATGTTATTACGAATCCTTCCCACATTATTTTTACTGCATAATTTAGCGTCCCAAACGGACAAGCGAAAACAAACTCTAGAAAAGAAAAAAACACAAAATTCAATAGAACACCTGCACTAATTAAATCCAAATTATTTTTAAAATATTTGATGCACTCGGATTACGAAGAAAAGTGGAGCTTTTCTTAAGAAAATAAATTATCCGTATCATTCATTTCGCATTTCACTATAATGTGTTATGTGCAACAGAAAAAGATCTCCACATTAAAGAAAAAACAACTTAATCAAGTTTATATATTTTCTCAATACCAAAATTATTGTCCATTTTGGATTTTCAGTTCTAATATTGATTGAATTAAAATTGATGAAAATTTACACTGGACAAGAAATTAAACTAAAATGATATTTATTTTTATTCTAATATGATTGCCATGTATATGATGCTACATATGGTTAAAAAATGAGGCAATCATATTTCATATCGAAGAAGTATTAGTTATTATTTCTATAAATCTTACACCATATTGGAAGAAGTATTAGTTATTTCTATCTACAGGCAATCATTTCATGCAACTCTCACAACTTAATTTTATTCTCTTTTCTTTTTATCTTTATGCTCAAATTCTCTACATGGTAAGCTAAAAGAACTTGTTATGCCTCAAAGTTTGAATCGAGACATAACTCATTTCTATCCGAACAAATTTAATCAATCAGCCATTTACCAAAAAAAAAAAAAAAGAAAAAAGAAAAAACACCATGCAACATTTAAATCACCGGGCTAAATGTAACTTAGACCACGGATGTGTCATATTTTGCGTCAAGACATAAATTTTGGCTTGTCATAAAATTGAAATATCCACCATCAAACGGGAATCTTTGTTGTAAGCTGGGTTTTTGGTACGGCGAAAGGTTCAAATTAACACTTCTCGAGACTAAATTAGTAATTTTAAATAGAAGAGAGTGTTACGAAATTATTAAAATCTAAAACATGATGTAATATGAGAAATTAAATGTTGATGGAGAATTAATAAGAGTAATTTTTCATCAAAGTGTGATTAATTTTTCATTCCATAATTAAGTTGCACACAAGTGCATGTAACAAGAACGACGAACAAGTTTCACAATATAAATAGGTGTAATCGAGACAGAATTGCAACTGCATTTATGTAATACGCCTTTAAAATGTGGAAATCAGTATTGAAAGCCTCTGTCGTCGGGAATTCCCCCACAAGTAAGTCGGCACATTGCTGTCGGTTATCAACGGCTCTTTCCGCAGCTTTTACAGCTTCTTCCTTACGTTCCTCATCCAAATGACGCTGCGCATCTTGTAAGCTCTTGATCACATTTCCAAGAAAGAATTGGCATCTAAGGCACACATCTTTCACCCGATCATCAACCGTCCCGTTTGAGATGGCGTCGAGATCGGCACTAACCATAACACTTCTTGAGATGGAGCAGTCCGTGGATTGTCGGGCGAGCCCTATTACAGGCTTGTAAAGGCGATCCGGGTCTTCTAGCATGCATAACAGGCAGAAGCTAGGTTGAGGTGTTTTCCCACATACATAACTGATTACGGTTTGATCGCCTTTCACATTAAGGCATTTTGTGGCCATGAGGAAACATGATAAGGCTAACGGTATACTAACTCTCGGCATTTTATCTCTAGCTAGCAAGGTGTATACTATAGGGTTGTTAAAACGAATGATTGAGAATGGGTATCGTAATGGCCGATTCGGATATTTTTATAGGCATTAATTAATATAATGTACTTTCGATGAATTTGTACTATGAAATGATTCCGAGAATTTAACTTGTACACGATAGTCATAGAGTTGCCTCCATTTGTTTTTGGTTGCATAAATCCCGGATGAATTCAAGAATGAAGTTTTTAATCTGAAAGGAATATTGCAAAATTTTTAATTTACTGATCACCATTTCAGGAAATGGCAAAGGTTGGGGATTTGTTAACTGCCGTTTGAATATATGTTAGATGAGGTTGTCAATTATTACAAGTAAAATATGGTTATATCGACTACTAATAATGTTAGTCCAAAGTTAGTTTATTAGAAATTAATGCACGTGTAAATATTCTCTCCTATAGATGACGGGACGCAACATATTAAACGATGTCTTCCTTTCTAACAAGTCCAGTCTGAATCATCTCGCTAATTGAAAGATAACTCTTAGTTGCTTTAATTTGAGAATAAAAAAGAGCAACTCCTACACATTTTGAATGTGTACATCAATATATCATTGAGTGTACGCTTCGTTTATCAAATTTAGAACAGATTTGGATATATGTGGGCACTAAAGAAATTTATAGCTACTTACGACACTTGTAATACTAGATTGATTATTCTTGGGCTTCATGTCTCTTTCGAATGAAGTAGCATAAAAAATAAAAATCTAATTTGATTAATATCGAAGTAGAAAACACAGACAAAAGACGAATTGACGTTGTACGTAATACGTTTCACCGGTTACAGAAGGAGAGACTTGTTTATTTCTCAAGTAAAATAGTTACATTTATTAACAAATAAGGTAAACAACACATTAGCATCAATCCATAGCTTTTGAAAGCTGAAAAATACAAAGTGCTGTGAGTAATGTATAATCCTTTAGGGGAAAAACTACTCCCTCTTCAAGGGAACAAGATAAATAATTTAGGGTAAAGAAAGTATCACAAGTACAACAAACCTATATGCCCTCCCTTTCTTCATGCCGTCCTTTTTTTTATTTTTTTAATTTCGCCATTGCACTAAACCATTTGAGTGAGTGATAACTCATTACAATTAAAGGGGAAAAAACGAATTGAATTAAAACAGTGTGATGACAACCAAAACTTTTAGATTTGTCTTAATATTCTAAATGTAGTTCGGATTTTAATTTGTTTATAATTAATTATGCATTAGGGACGTTAATATTTGTATTGAAAATGCAAACAAGTACACAAAAAAATAAAAAGTGCAGTTTTTCTATCCTAAAAAAATATTTCACATTAAATTTTCATATTTGTATTGTTTTTTAAAATTCAAAGGCAAATAGATACGAGTCATATTGCGCCAAAGACTACGAAAGTTTTCTTCTAATAAATGTGCACAAATAGTTCCATTTTATAATCTCAGTCTACTTAGTATAGACCCCAGCCATTAGCTCTCCCTTGGATCTTATGTAATTTGTAATATATAAATACGTACGTTGAAGCTAGCATAATTTGTTTTTGAAAATGGTTACTTATCCAAAGTCGAAAGAAGTTCGTGATGACATAAAAAACACGTGTATTAAATAGGCTCCAAGAGTGGGGAAATCTTTGGCACCCTTACCAATTAATAAATACGTACCCTAAACATATAAATCTAAAGCAAAAGCACATTGAATGTAAATGCCTAACTACTAAATAGCTGTGCCTTCTAGTGAAACTAACTTTCTCAGCACTGCATTTGTTAAAGTTAGATAGCTCTGGTAGTGAATGTGATACTCATGAGTATCCAGTGGTGGTGCAAGTGTTGGCCACATGAGATATAAAGTTTATTGGTGACATTAGTGTTAGTCACAAATGCAATGACATATCAATGTCAATGGCAATAATGTCAATGTCAATGACGTTGTTGACATCTGATTTTAGATTCTCGCCTTATATGTCACATAAGCGCATAGCGACCCTCCCTATGTCCTTGTATCCTTTCATTATTTGGATGATGGTCCTGGTCGAGGCACAAAAGTTTCCTTGAACTTATATAAGGGTTATGATTAATGTTTACGAAATTACAAAACGAATTTATTTTTGAGTTGTTTGTGAATAATTAAATGTGCCTTAAGTGCATTTGTATTATTTGATAAGTTATAGAATAGAGAGGACATCTCTGAACACTAGCTCATCCCTATAAATACTATATTCCCATCCCAAGTTAACATGCGAGCATGGCAGCGAAGCGGGGTGTGAATGTAGTACATGGAAGTGGCCATGTAGTTAGTTTGAGTTTAGAGTTTCACAATTGATGCTTAGATGTAATGTTTAACATATGACACTGTCCACTTTTTTCACAAAATATGACGGTTGTTCTTTTATGAAAAAAGTATAATTCTTAATGCAAATTTACTAGTTATTTTTCACTAGCATAGATTAGATCATAATAATTTATTAAACTTCGTTTCTGTTCCACAGATGCCTTGAGCGAGAGATCGCTCGGCGGGTGGCCCAAAAAGTGTTTAAGCGCGTCTAAATCACGAGCTGTGAAATTGAGGACCGTCACATTGAGGGCATAAAAAAGATTAAAATTATTATTAAGGGCATTAGATTAATTTATTCATTATTGTAACTCTTAACATTTTTTTTAATATGAGATGGATTTCAATTCACTTAAAGTTTAACATGACGCACAAGAATGATAAAGTCAATTAATAATCGTGGAAATTGCAATTATTTCGACTTACAATAGTTTTAGTACAAAAGAAAGCTATTATCGCCTGATAGCCAGACTTTAACACTTCGGGGACAGACTACTGGTTCCCAATTATTTCGACTCACAATTTGATAAAAACGAACACGGTCATTGATACTGTTTATCTTCTTGCTATAATATGTTTTAGAACTTGGCCTGAATCAGATCCACAATGGCCTTATCAACCTGGAATGCCTTCGCTAGATTGTCATCATTGATGGGCGGATTTGATCCGAAAATAGAAGGTGCAATTGGGACCACACATAAGGCTTGATTGCTCAATCAGGCAAAAGCGACGGCGTTGCCGTACCCAATGTTGCGTTGAAAATGGACCAGCCCAATCGGAAAGATGAAAACATCTCCTTTGTATCGCACTTTTTTGAACAGCTTGAAATCCGGCGCCGACGTGATGAAACCAACTTCAAGAGTTCCTTCTAGAACGATCAGGATTTCGGTGGCTATGGGGTGAATGTGAGGCGGGTTTTGTCCCCATGGAGCATAGTCAATGCGGGCCATGGAAATGCCAAAAGTGTTTAGTGCAGGAAATTGGGCCACGAACACCTGGGTCACACTTGAGCCCTGTAGATTGGTGGTGTTTCCGGCCTTGTCTAAGCCGTAGAAGACGAAATCGTCGGCGGTGATATCTTTGGGATTCTTGCAAGTGAAGCCTTTGACGTTGACTTGGCTAGCTTTATCAGCCACGCAAAAATCTTGAAGGGCTTTAGGATCGGAGGCATACGAAATGGAAACAAATGAAAGGGTTACTGCGAGGCATAAGAGGAGAACAACAGAATTTGCCATAATGATCCAAAAGTAGTGAAGATTAATTGAAAATGAGTAAGTAATGATAAATGAAGTTTTGGATGGGATGAATGAAATTTTTGTGATGAATCAGTGGCTCTATATATAGGGAAAAGAGCTTTGATATCAAGTTCATCAAGATCGTGTAACATTTGCATGGACGAAATGAAGAAGTGTAGAATCCGTTAGTCATTCTCTATTGAGTTAACATATTTATATTATACATAATTACAACAAGATTACAACAATGCCCCTACATTAACCCTAGTATATACATACACTTACATCCTCCTGCAATTTGAACGGGAAGTAAACGAATATTCAGATTGGTACGAAAAATCTGTAAATAAAACATGAGGCAAGCCTTTCGTCATAATATTGACAAACTGATGAGAAGAGGGAACATGAAGAACACGGATAGCGCCCTGAGTAACTTTTTCACGGACAAAATAAGTGTCAATCTCAACATGCTTCGTGCGGAGATTCTGAACAGGGTTAGTAGACATAAAAATTGCACTTGCATCATCACAAAATACAACAGTGGCAGTGGGCAAAGAGAGAGATAATTCTAAAAGTAAGGAATGCAACCATCAAATCTCATCAATCGCATTGGCAACAGCTCGATACTCAGCCTCAGCACTGAACGAGAGACAATAGGTTGCTGCTTAGAGGACCAGGAGACAAGGTTAGCACCCAAGAAGACACAGTAGCCAGATGTGGAATGACGAGTATCAGGGCAACCCGCCTACTCAGCGTCAGAATAAGCCATAAGCTGATCAAGCGCAGTAGGCTGAAGAGTGAGACCATAGTGAAGAGTACCCTTCAAGTAGCGAAGAATACATTTGACTGCGTTAGAATGAGGTTCACGAGGCTCATGCATAAAAATACAAACTTGTTGCACCGCATAGGCAATATCAGGACGAGTAAAGGTGATATACTGGCGAGCACCAACAATGGTGCGATACTCATAAGGATCTGGAAACAAAGCACCATCGGTCTGAGATAACTTACTCTTACTGTCAATAGAGGTATGAGACGAATTAGCCGAAGAAAGCTGACAACGGTCCAATAAATTTGCTATGTACTTGGACTGAGGCAAAAAGAGACCATCAGGGGTACGAGTAGCAGAGATACCAAGAATGTAATGTAAATCACCCAAATCAGTCATAGCAAATTCCTTTCGTAAGGTAGCAATAATAGATGCTAACAAGGAAGCGAAAGAGGCAGTAAGAATAATATCATCAACATAGAGCAAAAGCACAACCATATTTCCACCACGATGATAAATAAAGATTAGACTTGGAGAAACAAAAACCATGCGAGGCAATGAAAGAAGCAAATCGGTGAAACCAAGAATGAGGTGCTTACTTGAGGTCCTAAAGAGCTCGATTGAGGTTACACAAATAATCTGGATGCTGATGATGAACAAAACCGGGCGGTTGCTTTATGTAAACAAGCTCACTCAGTAAACCATGCAGAAATGCATTGTTGACACCAAGCTGATGAATAGGCCAGTTACAAGAAAGAGCCAGAGAAAGAACAGTCCGAATGGTGGCAGGGCAGACCACAGGACTATATGTATCACCAACATCAATACCAGGACGCTGAGAGAACCCCTGAGCAACAAGACGAGCTTTATAACGATCCAAGGAACCATCAGACTTTTCTTTGACCCGAAACACCCATTTCGAACCAACCACATTGACATCAGGGGGTTTAGGAACAAGGGTCCAAGTATTGTTGCGAGACAAGACAGCAATCTCATCATTCATTGCTTGCTGCCATTCATCAAACTAACAAGCCTAGCGATATGGGGTAGGAACCTGCAAAGGAGTGTCAGCAATAGTACTAGCTAAATTGAAAATCACCTTGGGTTCACGAGTACCATCCTGAGCACGAGTAACCATAGTATGATGGGAAGAGACATGGGAGGAACCTAAGGGAGTGGAAGAAGGTGGAGAGGACTGAGAAGACTCCGAGCGTGGAGAAGGAACGACTGAGGAGAGAGGAGTCGGAAAAGAACTAACCCAAGGGGAAGGACTAATGGAAGGACTAACCGAGGGAGAGAAAATAGTAGGTGGGGAAAGGGCAGGTGGAACAAGCGAGGAAGGTGCACAAAAAGGAGAGGAAGATGAGGAACGAGACAAAGGAAGGGAAGTAAAAGGGGAAACATTCTCATCAAAAACAACATGACGAGAAATAATGACCTTATTGGAAGAAAGATCAAGACAACGATAGCCTTTGTGATGTGAGAGATAACCCAAAAAAACACACAAAGTAGAACGGGGTGCTAACTTATGGCGGGTGGTATGAGAAAGATTGGGGTAGTAAGAACACCCACAGGTGCGCAAGTGAACATATGATGGAGGTTTATTGTGGAGGACCTCATAAGGAGTTATTTTGTGTAACAAAGGAGTGGGAAGACGATTGAGAAGATAGTGGATAGTATGAAGGGCTTCAACCCAAAAATCAGAAGACATAAAAGCCTGGAATAAGAGAGTGCGAATCATATTGACAATGGTATGATTAAAACGTTCGACTTTACCATTTTGTTGAGAACAAGCAGTAGTAGACAAGCGGAGATGAATGCTATTAGTTTGGAAGAACTGCAAAAAAGTATTATTTTTATTTTCACCTCCTTTAGCAAATTGAAAATTGCGAATGACAGTATTATATTGATTTTGAACATGAGCATAAAGGTGACGGAAACAAGAGAAAACACCCGATTTAGAACAAAGAGGGAACACCCAACAATAATGTGTATAATCATCCAAAAAAGTAACAAAATATTTATAACCACTAGGAAAAACAACTGGAGAAAACCACATATCTAAATGAATAAGTTCAAAGGGCGAAGTGGCCCGAGATAAAGATGACTCAAAGGGTAAACGCACATGTTTCCCTAATTGACAAGCATGAAACAAATCTAACGTGGAATTTGAACAAGAAATAAGTGAAGCATTTATTAAGTTGGGCAAAACACATTGGCTAGGGCGACCTAATCGACGATGCCAAATTTGAGAAGTGGACCGATGAGCAGCAAGGGCAAGAACCAAGGCGGAGGAAGTGGAATCAACGAAAGGATAAAGAGGTCCAGAACTATTGCACCGAAGAAGTTGTGTCTTTGTCATAAGGTCCTTAATAAGAAAAACCAACAGGGTCAAACTCCATAGAACAATTATTATCAGTAGTAAAACAACGAACATAAATTAAATTTTCAGGAACATAAAGAACATTAGAAAGGCATAAAGAACGACTAGAAGTAGAGATATTTGAAGTACCAAAGGATTCAATAGGAAGCAAAGCACCATTGCCAATACACACTTTATCGAAACCATTATATGGGCATAAATTGGTAAGCTTACCGGAGTCATTGGTCATAGTTTCTCCTGCAGCAAAGTCAAAGTGCCATGGAGGAGAGGGTTGAGATAAAGTCGGATAAGCAGTAAAGGCCGGAGTGGGTGCGCCCATGATAACAGAAGGGCATAGTCAAGCAATATGCCCATAACCACGGCAGTTGTAGCATTAAACAGAATGATGAAACTGAGGAAGCCCATGCGTCAGAGGGAGAGGAGAGGGAGGCGCACCGAGAAGTGAAAGAGCAGAAGAAGAAGGGCGAAAAACAGGTTGCTTCCAGCTCTGCGACAGCCTCCTCTGCAACGACCACCACCACCATGTCGTCCACCAAAATTCTAAAAAGTAGGCTGAAAAGCAGCAACAACATAGGCAGGAAGAGTGGAAGGAGACGGAGCAGCAGGCGACGAAACCGGTTGAGCAACAAGAACATAAGGAGGAACTGAACCTGCCGCTGCTCTCTGATGTTGTTTCGCGAGTTTTGCTTCTTCGAGAATGAGCGAAGATTGGCACTCATCAAAAGTCGGTAGTGGCTTTTGAGAAGAAATGTGGCTAGTGGCTGCATTATACTCAGGACCCAAACCCATAACTATTTGCATAATAATATCACGATAGGTTACAGAATCACCGATAGAAACCAAACAATCATACAATTCTTTCAGGCGATTTAGATAAGCAGACATAGAAAGATGACCCTTTTCACAGTGGTAAAACTCCTGACAAAGATGAACAATTCTAGACTCAACATGATCACGAAAAATCTTTTCAATCTTTTCTCAAGCAGAGTGAGCAGAAAGAGATGTACCCGGAGTAATAATATTATGTAGAATCTCACGAGAGAGAGTTGCTTGAATCCAAGAGAGGGCAAGAGAATCAATTTGAACCTATTGATCATAATCGGGATCACCGAGAGGAGGACAAGGAGTTGAACCATCGACAAAAGTCAAAAACTTGATGACCTTTCAACACCGGAATGAAAAGTTTGCGCCAAATCAGATAATTGGAGAAATCAAGAACGTCATACACATGGTTCTTGATGTTATTGAGCGAGAAACTGGGATGACGAGAACAAGAGAGGGAATCGGGGAGGGCAACAGAAACACGGGAAGACGTGGTAGTCTTCGGATCGTTTGTCACATCATCGCCGTTCGCCATGAGAAGAAGAGAAAGACGGGTGAAAAAACAAAATTAGGGTCTAGAAGTGACAGCCGACTCTATACCATGAAGTAGTGTACAACCCGTTAGTCATTCTGTATTGAGTTAACATATATATAGTGTACATAATTATAACAAAATTATAACAATGCCCCTACACTAACCCTAGTATATACATACACTAACACGAAATAGTCCGTACACTCCTTCAAAAGGCTTCAAAAATAAAGCTAAAAGCCTTACTCAGCGAAGAACTTTCAAAATTTCAGGTATATGTTATGTCCAATTGTGTTGTTTTAGGTGAGAAGAAATGGTATTAAATAAAAATAGTTGAAACCTTCCCTGCATGCAATTGTAGCAGTTAAACCTGTAAATTAAAATATTACTATTTGCTATGAGGAATTTCTTAATCCAATGATCTGCGTAACTCTAATAAAAATATTTGATTGACTGAGTTAAAAAGCCCAATCACGTAAGGGTCAAAATGACCTATTCCACGTTGCTGTTTTTTTTTTCTTTTATGTTTTGTTTTGTGTTTTTTTTTTTTGTTTTGTTTTTGTTTTGTTTTGTTTTTTTTTTTTTCAGTTTCAAGTTACCGTTTAAAACGCCATCTCGCGCGATCGTTTTAATTTTAACATCCCTTTAGTAGTACATTAAAGTATACGAATACATATTAATACATAATCTAAGCCATATATTTTCATTGTCGAAACAAATGGCCTAATATGAGTGCGGATTGAACCCTGATTGATGGAGTGTGTAAGAAAACATCTCAACTCTGTGTTATGCAATCTTAGCCATAAAACCTTGTCGCATTTTCAATGTGCTCTATATTCACGTTTAACGTATCGAATTATTGCACAAATGCAGCTGGTTAAGACAGATATGCCAGACTAGTGTTTGATGTACAATTCAGGATTGGCAGGGTCGATATGGATATGTTGGTCCTCAAATATGAAGATATTTCGATTCAGAATACTTTTTTGTACAGTGAAATATAAGAAACAAAAAGAAATTTTCTTCATATCTTAAAAGAGAAGACAATTAATATTTAAGTGCCATAAACGCTACCATCAAATCGTTTCTTTTCATGAAATCTTGACAATCATGATCCGACAATATTGTAGTACATATATTATAGTTTGAGACTAAATTCTATAATTTTTCCAAATTTTGAAACTAAAACATGGCCCTATGAGTGTATCTACCAACATATATTACAAACAAAATTAATTCTCAAGAAAAACCAAAAACTCAATACCCAAATTAGGTTCTGAGCAAACCTATTGTTACTTATCGCTTACATTCCCTTTACTACATCATGATCAGTTGTTTGTGGTTCATAAACCAAAACCTTCTCAGGGGAGCTTAATCATAATTTCTAGTTTGTAGCACCCAAATTATTCATTTTTCTCCGCAAGGATCTAACTATATATATAAGTATCACTCCCTGGCCCGTAATGTCTATTGTATCTCTCGGGCCCAAGTAGTAATATGAACTTTTTAAAATAACTCCAGAAGTAGTTAATCAAACACTCTGCATATTCGTTTCAACGTTTTCACCTCTTCCCAAAGAAACCAAAAGTTTCCATGCACATTTTCTAGTTTTTCCCCTTCCAGTTAGGATTTTATCTGAAACGTAAATCCTCTACCGTTTGCGTCAATTCAGGCCCGATTAGAGATTGGTCGGGCCTGATGAATGAGATGCGTTGGAAGAGATAGTAATGAGTTCTGCTTCTGGCTGAGCAAAGATATGTTTGTCAAATGGTCTATTAAGACTTCATATGGACTGGAATTGAGTACAGCTCTAGCCGTTCTTCATCTTGGGATGTTAATTTGTACGACGGGGAGTTTTATATCGTCAATACGACGGGCCAAGTGTTTGTGTGGGTTGAATTATCTTCATCCGATCCGAACGTTGCCCATGTTCTCTTAACATCATCAAGTCTTCTACCTCCTCCTCAAAGAGGCAAATGCATGTCTAGTGGAATCATCTAGCGGTGAGTTACTAGTTGTTCAGTTGTACCGTCTTAGTTTTTACATGGATGCGAGGTATGGAAGTTTTTAATTAAAAAAAAATAAAGATCAACATCATCCTTGAAAATTATAACATAATCAGCTTATTATCGTGTTATAATTATTTCGACTACGATATTGTCGCCTAGAAGCTAGACAAATGCATTTTTGGGATAGACTACTAGTTCCCAATTATTTCAACCCACAATTTGAAAAATAAAAAATAAAAAATAATACGGCCATCGATACATTTTTAATTTCTTTTTTTGATAATTCTTAGAACTTGGCCTGAATTTGATCCACAATCTTCTTATCAACCTGGAATGCCTTTGCCAACACATCATCGCTGATGGGCGGATTTGATCCGAAAACAGAAGCTGCAATTGGGACCACACCTGGGGCTTGACTGCTCAATGCAGCCAAAGCGACGGCGTTTCCGTACCCAATGTTGCGCTGGAAATGGATGAGCCCAATCGGGAAGATGAAAACATCTCCTTTGTACAGCACTTTCCTGAACAGCTTCAAATCCGGCGCGGAGGTGACGAAACCAACCTCTAGAGTTCCTTCAATAACCGTTAGGATTTCGGTGGCTCTGGGGTGAATGTGAGGTGGGTTTAGTCCCCATGGAGCATAGTCGATCCGGGCCATGGAAATGCCGAAGGTGTTGAGTCCTGGAAATTGGGCCACGAACACCTGGGTCACATTGGAGCCCTGTGGGTTGGTGGTGTTTCCGGCCTTGTCTAAGCCGTGGAAGACGAAATCGTCGGCTGTGATATCTTTGGGATTCTTGCATGTGAACCCATTGACGTTGACTTGGCTAGCTTTATCGGCCACGCAGAAATCTTGAAGGGCTTTGGGATCGGAGGCATAAGAAATGGAAGAGAATGAAAGGGCAACAACTGAAACACATAGAAGAAGTAGCGTTGAATAATTAGCCATTGATTTGAGGGGAAATTGTTCGGAAATGGTGAAGGAAAAGCTCGAGCTTTGGCAATTGAGTAATATTTGGAATTTGGATGATGAAATGAGAAGAGGATGTAGTTTCAGTATATATAGAGAACGGGAAGGACCTTTTCACGTTCATGAATGAGTCGTATGTGGTTAAAAAAAAAAAGAATTCGTATTCCCAGAAACACGTTTTTAACTTTTTGAAGAAATCTGCATATCTGCACCAATTCGCATTATGGATGATGCAGGCAGACTTGTTTAGTTTCGATTACATCATTTCCCTATATGTTAATGCAGAGAAATAAAAGTACTCTTTCAAAGAATGTTATTTTAATCATCAAGAAATCTTCCAAGTGCTTCTTGCTTTTTATAATTTGAAGATGCATCAAAACAAAAGATATCAAGAGGGAAATCTTTAAAACAAGCTCAACACGCACACACATATGGTGTTATCTAGTACAGTCCATACTAAATACTCCATCTGTCCTAAAATTATTGTCTAGTTTGAAATTTCACTTTTAGTACAATTTGAACTAGAAATGAAAACCCAAACTGGACAATAATTATGGGACGGAGGGAGTATTAATTTTCACCCAATTAATACATACAGAGTTTTTGCTCCATTTATTCTCTTTTTTTGTTATTAGTTGTATTTTTTTTTCCTTTTGTCTTTTTTGTCCTCCCTCTTAAGCAAGGTTTGTGTCATTTTTTTTTTTTTAAAAACAAGGTTAATGATTTTAAATATGAGGTCATTTAAGAACAAATCCTGTTTAGAGTGAGATAGGATATGAGTGTGTAACGCGATCATTTTATACTCTCTTTTGGAAATGCCTTAAACCATGAATTTTTCTATAGAGAATTTTATAATTTTACATTTTAAATAATTGTCGGGTTCGGATATTCACATTGAGTACAAATTGAGAGGGAGTGAGGGAGAATCACATAGTTACAAGTTAAAGAATATATATGTCAGGAGGTAGCTATAACAGGGCCAAGTAGCAGGGGAGTAGGTGTTAAATACAGGAACTAATTCAAATCTCTTTCATTTATTTATTTATATTTCTTTGAATACATTAACAAGACGAGGGCAGTTGAAAGTTGAAACATTCTTCGGTATAGTCGCTAGCTTTACTTGGAGGAAATCATCATATATATGAAGCAGTAATTTTTTTCTTTTTTTTTTTTTGAACAAAGAGAGATTGTATCAACGCCGGCGTCGACTATTTCATCCGTACAATATTAATTACGCGGCTTAAATGAACTTTGAAGTGCCAATTATCCTCTCATTTCAACTTCTATATATACGCATAGACTTCTTAACTTTTCATCACATCCCTCATCCAAAACTTCATTCTTTTATTATAAAACCCGCTCTCTGATTTTAATTAATCTTCAACTGTCTTTCGAATCCGACCATCTCCCCAATCCCCAAGTTTAATTAGTTCATCCTAAATTCCTAATGGCAAAGTCTTTAGTTCTCGTTTTATGCCTCGTAACGCTTGCATTTGCTTCAACTGTGGTTGCAGATGATCCTAAAGCCCTTCAAGATTTCTGCGTAGCTGATAAAGCTAGCGCAGTCAACGTCAATGGCTTCACATGCAAGAATCCCAAAGATATCACGGCCGACGATTTTGTCTTCCACGGCTTAGACAAGGCCGGAAACACCACCAATCCACAAGGCTCCAATGTGACCCAGGTGTTTGTGGCCCAATTCCCGGGACTCAACACCTTCGGCATTTCCATGGCCCGGATCGACTATGCTCCATGGGGACTAAACCCGCCTCACATTCACCCCAGAGCCACCGAGATCCTGGTCGTTCTGGAAGGAACTCTTGAAGTTGGTTTCGTGACGTCGGCACCGGATTTGAAGCTGTTCAGAAAAGTACTATACAAAGGAGATGTTTTCATCTTTCCGATTGGGCTCATCCATTTCCAGCGCAACATTGGGTATGGGAACGCTGTCGCTTTGGCTTCATTGAGCAGTCAAGCCCCAGGTGTGGTTCCAATCGCAGCTTCTGTTTTCGGATCAAATCCGCCCATCAGTGATGATGTGCTGGCCAAGGCATTCCAAGTTGATAAGAAAATTGTGGATCAAATTCAGGCCAAGTTCTAAAACATTAATTAGAACAAGAAGTTAAACAGCAACAATTGACCGTGTCGGTTTTTATTAAATATATTGTGAGTCGAAATAATTAATTGGGAAGCCATTTTATACTCTATCCAATAAATATCTCAGTCTAGCTTCTAGGCGGCAATATCTTTCCCTGTACTAAAAATGTTGGTAGTCAAAGTAATTATAACATGATTATTAGTTCATTATTTTATAATTTTTGTGGATCTTTGGAAACCCAACCCAAATTAATTATTTATATCGCGTAAATCTTCTGAGCACGCAAGGAAGTATGCCCCAAGTTGGAGTGACATGAAACTATATATGCACCCAAGATATTATGGAATCGAATAGCCTAAATCGTATGAAGTCAACAGCCAATGTATCGTAAAAATTCAAAATGGTACTTGGCAGATTGGAGGAGTACATGGAGAGGGAACAGTATTGAAAGTTGAAACTGTCTTTTCCATTTCCCAAAATAAATAAATGGAGCAGTACTCTCGTTTCATTTTGGAATGGGGAGCTTAAATATAATGCACAAAATAATCACACTACAACCAAAGAAAAAAAGGTATTATGCTCGTGTCGATTGCTAACTTCTTCGGAGTTGATTTTTAAAGAAGTTCATGTTGATTACTACTTGGGCCGAGAGCTACAATAAACATTACGGGGCGGGGAGTGATAGTTATATATAGTTAGATCCCTGGGGAGAAAAATGGAGAATTTGGATGCCAACAAACTAGAAATTATGATTACGTTCTCCCTGATAATTTTTTTCGGTTATGAACCACAAACAACTGACCATGATATAGTACTAAAGGGAATGTAAGCGATAAGTAACAATAGGATTGCAACTTAATTTGGGCATTGGAAGATTGAGTTATTTTCTTAAATTTCACTGTTCTTGAAAAATTAATTTTGTTTGTAATATATGTCGTAGATACCCTCAAACGGAAATCCATGTTTTACTCCCAAAGTTCGGAAACATTATAGAATTTAGTCCCAAACTATAGTAAGTACTACAATATTGTAGGATCATAATGGTCAAGATTTGATGGTAGTGTTTCTTGCACTTCCGAATAAATTGTTTTGTCTTTCTCGTTGGGTAAGAAGATATAAGAAAGAATTTCATTTTTGTTGATGATATTTCACTATGCAAGAAAGTATTGGAATCGAAATATCTTAACATTTGATTAAAGACTTTTCTTGACTTCTCTCTTGAACTAGGGGCGATCACACTTTTTACTGTCTGTGTGGCTGTCCGACGATTTCTCCGACGCTCAGGCGTCAGCTATGACTAAGAAATCGAAGAAGAAGAGTGGAGCTGAGGAAAGTAAAGCTGGAGATCAACTTGAAATGGAGAAACGTGGAGAACAATCCTCAATTTTGTTGAAATCGAACAAGGTCAGTAGCCTAATTTTACAATACATATATCTTATTCGCAATTAATGCATACTAAAATTGGGAATCAGAGAGTTGCGGCGGTGGGAGAGTGTTCAAAGGTGAATGAAACAAAGTTTCGAGGGCTAGAAACGGGGGAAACTGTCAAAGAATTGAACGTATAGGATTCATTTGATCCGAAGAAATTAAGAAGTCCATAAAAGAAATTGCAGTTTATAGAACCTTGCATAGTGAATGAAAGAGAAATCGGGAAAATTACGGAAAAGGAAGTTCAAAGTGAGATTGAATACTGCCAAAGTTCTGTGATCTGTTATGTTCTTGGATCAAATCCTCCATTTTCAATAATGAATGGCTTTATTCGAAGAACGTGGGGAAAGCTGGGTGTGGATAAGCTTTATTGCAAGAAAATGGAATGTTTAATGTCGGATTCAAGACTTTAATGGCTACAGAGGAAATTTTAAAGCAGAATGTGTACCATTTTGACGGGAAACCACTTATTGTGAGAGATTGGTCTGTCAAAGAGAAAATAGAGGTGAATGAGATTTGGAAAGTACTAGTGTGGATTCAATTCCATAGATTGCCATTGAGATAAAGAATCCTACAACTCTGAGTAAGCTTGCAAGTATTGTTGGTAATCCAATTGAAATGGATGACATGAGAATCAGAATGAGTGGAAGTTGAAATTTAGGATAAATTGAAAGAATCTGTGTGGTATGAGAATGAGAAAGGTGAACTACAGGAGCAAAAGATCCATTATGAATGGAAACCTGTTAAGTGTTCCAATTGTAAAGGCTTTGGACATCAAGCAGAAATTTGCAGACAACCTGTGGTGAAAACATGGAAGAGTAAAGAAGTGCCTAAAGTAGTTCATAATGAAAAGGATGTGGCAGGAAAACAGGAAGAGACAGTGACTCATAAAGACAAGGTGGCACAGGCAAATGTGAATACCAAAACTCCCGTTAAAGATCAATCTATCAGGATCATGAGAATGCCAGGAAGTAAAGATGAAGAAGATGGAATACTAATAAGAAATCAGAAGGGAGTGAGGATCACTGAGGAAAGGCCATGTGATAAAAAGAGTTCTGTGAATGAGATTTGTTATCATGATACTAGTCACCCTTCTAAAGGATCTAGTAGACATGAATAACCTCTTAGCATGGAATATTATGGGACTTAACAGTCCCCTGAAACATAGGGAGATTGATACATTTCTCTCTATGAATAAGGTGGGAATAGCAGGGCTGCTGGAAACAAAACCGAATAAAGAAAAGGTGGAGGAGCTTATGGGTAGAAAATGGTATCAATTCGAATACATCAGTAACCTGGAATCAGGGGAAAAATGGAGAATTTTAATGATGTGGAGGAAAGGGGAATATCAAGGGAATGCTCTACAAGTCCAGTCTCATTTTATGCATTACCATGTGAAAGAGTATGCCAGAAATAGTCAGTTTTATCTAACATTGGTGTATGCAGAATGCAATGCAACAAGGAGGGGAAATTTATGGAAAGAACTGCAAGCATTATCAAGCTCAACCAAACGAAAATGGATTGTGATGGGAGATTTTAACTGCATAAGACAACCAGAAGAAAGGTTGGGAGGTGTCAATGAGCTGAGTCCTGATATAGATCAGTTTAATCAAATGATAGAGGTTAATGAGTTGTGGGAAATGTAGATGAATGGAGGAAGATACACATGGTGTAATAAACAGATGGGAAATCAGAGAATCATGTCAAAAATAGATAGAGTATTAGTGAATGATGACTGGATGCAAGAATACTCAGAAGTTTTTGTGAACATTATGCCACCAGGAATTTCAGATCACAATGCCTTATTGATCAAATCGGATGGAATGGTGCTCGTAAGGAAAAGAGCATTCAAATTTTATAATATGTGGATGCAACATCCTGAGTTTAAACAGATTGTCCAAGAACATTGGAATATGGAAGTGAAAGGGAGTAAACGGTACAGATTTGTGATGAGGCAAAAAATGATGAAATACTGGCTAGGAAGTTGAATAGAGAAGAGTATGCTAATATAGAAGATCAAGCACAAGAATCTAGACTGAAGTTGGACCAAATTCAGGAAGCCTTGAAGGAGGATCCATTCAATGAAATACTTCAAGTAGAAGAGAAGCAAATGATTAAAGACTATGTTGATAAAAGCAAAGCAGTTATTAGGTTTTGGAAACAGAAACTGAAAGATAAGTGGATATGTGAAGGAGACTAAATTACAAGGTACTTCCATGCTGCAATAAAACAAGAAAGTGTAAGGAACAAGATAAGATCATACATCAGAAGTGATGGGGGAAGAGAAGAAGAATGGCCAAAAGGTGGAAGATCATTTCCTAAGTTACTTTCAAAATCTACTTGGAGTATCAGGGGAAAGAACAGTAGCTAGGAATGAACTCTATCAGTCAGGAACAAAACTGACTTTAGAGCAGCAAGTTTTGATGACTGCTGAATTCACTAAGGCAAATGTAAAGGATGCTCTCTTCAGCATAGATATGAACAAAAGTGCTGGTCCAGATGGGTTTAGCAGTGGATTTTATAGGAAAACATGGGATATCATTGGAGATGATTTATGTGAGGCAGTGCTGGAATTTTTCAGAACTGGTGAAATGTTGAAACATGTAAATACTAATTTTATTTCACTAATTCCAAAGAATGAAAGCCCAAAAGATGCAACTGAGTACATGCCCATATCATGTTTCATTACCATTTATAAGTGTATCTCTAAGATGATCTGTAAAAGGCTGAGCTTAATTCTTCTTGATTTGATTGATCTTAACCAAGGAGCATTTGTGCAAAATAGATCAATATTGCATAATATTCTGTTAGCTTAGGAGCTTATCAGAATGTATAATAGACAGAATACAAAACCAAGTTGCCTGCTTGAAGTTGATCTGAGAAAGGCTTATGATTCCATCCATTGGGAATTCATAGAGGAAATGTTGAAGAACTATGGCTTTCCTAATAAATGCATACAATGGATTATGGCATGTATCAGCACATGTTCTTATTCTCTGAACGCGAATGGGAGCAGTGTTGGTTTTTTCCAAGGGAAGAGGGGACTTAGATAGGGTGATCCAATATCACCTCTTATCTTTGTAGTGGTTATGGAATATTTGACAAAGCTCTTCAAGAAAGCAGCTGAGAGAACAGAATATGTGTTTCATCCTCACTGTAACAAATTGAGGATCATATCACTGCGCTTTGCAGATGATCTGCTTGTATTTTGTGGTGCAGACCAGAGAACTTTGATTATAGTGAAAGAGATCCTGGATCACTTTGCAGAAAGTTCTGGACTGACAGTGAATTTGAACAAATCCAATGTACTTTGGTGGTATTGGAAGTAATTAGCAGGAGTAGTTGCACGCAATTATTGGCTTTGAAAGAGGATCATTTCTGATGAAGTACCTTGGCTTACCTCTTTCTCCCATAGCATGGAACAAGGGAGACTGTCAACTTCTGATAGAAAAGTTAACAGGAAGGAAGAAGTGCTGGTCATCAAGATACCTATCTTATGCTGGTAGAGTGGTACTCATTAATTCTGTGTTAATGACCTTGCATACATACTGGGCAAGTATCTTCTTATTGCCTCAGTCTGTCATTCAACAGATCATTGCAACATGTAGGCAGTTTTTATGGGGATTGAAAGATAGTGGGAAATGCTGGCCTCTTGTATCTTGGGACCTTCTATGCAGGAAAAAGATGGCAGGAGGATTAAATATTAATGATCCAGGAAATTGGAATCAAGCAATGATGGGGAAGAAATTATGGGACTTGGAAATGAAGAAGGAAAGCTTGTGGATCAAATGGATGCATACATATTATCTCAAAGGGAAGAGTGTTTGGGAGTCTAACTGTCTAAAAGATAGTAGTTGGCACTGAAAAAAGCTGCTTCAACTTAGAGATCAACTTAAACTAGGCTTACAGAATGGAAAGTGGATGGGAGGTCGTAAACCATACACAACAACAACAGGATATGAATGGTTCAGAGGACAGAAGGAGAAAAAAAACTGGCAAAGATAGTATGGAGTAAGTTCTTATTGCCAGAACACTGCTTTGTTAGTTGGTTAGCCTGGAAAAGAAGATTGTTGATAGACTTAAAGAGATGAATGTAGCTGTTATGGATGAATCATGCATCCTGTGCAGACAACATGAAGAAACTGCTAGCCATCTTTTCTTCAGGTGCTAATATGCAGCAACACTGATTATGGAGATAAAGAAATGGTTAGGCCTGGGAGCTATGATTCAAGGATTGAGTGCTTTCAAGTTAGTAAGAATTTGGAAGTCTAGATTAGTGAAAAGAAGAGTAGTATTTGCCCTTGTAAGTGCAGCATTGTATCATGTGTGGTGTGAAAGGAATTCCAGGAAGTTTGGAGGCAAGCAAAAGCAAGTGATGGACAGGTTTGAAATGCTGAAAAATGTGATCAAATGTAAATTGCAACACAAATTTAGAAATGGTAGTGGGGATGACATTAGCTTTGTAGAGGGTTTGGGAGTTCGATTGGCAACTTTTGATTTAAATTTGTATGTGTTTGAGTTCATAGATCAATGAAAGATTTACCTTTTACCAAAAAAAAAAAATGATTAGAAGACCAATACATCCACCCTGCCAATTTTAAATTTTACATCAAGTACTAGTCGCGCATCTGTCCTAAACACCTGCATTTGTGCAATAATTCGATACATTAAGCGGGAATACATAGCACATTGAAAATTCGACAAACTTTTATGGCTAAGATTGCGAAACACGAATTGAGGTGCTTTCTTACATGTACACTCCGTCAATCAGGGTTTGATTCACACTCATATTAGGCCATTCGTTGCAACAAGGAATAAACATATGCCTCAGATTATTTGACATATTATTAATGGAGTAATGATATTTCTCTCCATAAATTTAACTCTACTGACAATCTAATTGACACATTCACATTATCTTATATATTTATAATATTATTTAATTAAATAATAGAACATTCAAACAAATAAATTTATTGTTTCCATCCTCACCTGGAAATAGGGAGTTTCTCTTCCCTCCTCTACAATGTCAAATACATTCTTCCCTCGAAAATTCACAGTTCCAAATCCATGATAATGCCACCAATTTAAGGGTTCTGTGACTAAATCATGCCCCAAAGTTTCTTGGATTTGTTTTTGGAGTCCCGAAATATTTCTTTCTCCTATTTATTTTTTTGATGAAATTTCAATCATAAAACATGTATGCAGTAAATGAGTTTATGGGTCCTATTGTCAGGTGTGTATATTCTTTTTTTTTTTTCGTCCTCTTTGGCTAGCATGGCACGTGAGAAGTTAATTCGTTTTCTATTTGCAATTAGAGAATCAAATATGGTTTTAGCAAAAAAAAGAAGAAAAAAATTGATATTGTTTAGATTTCAGAGAAAGGATTAGTATTTTTATGGAAGAACACATATAGAAACTTCCACATATGCTTTATATTCTATTAACTTCTGCTTTGAACTTAAAAATAAGTGAAAGACACTTATCCCACATTAAAAATAGTAATCTAATTGGCTTCTGTGATGAGCATAGGCTTTGAGATCATTACGGTCAAGTCTCAGCCGGCGGGGTGATTCGCGATTATTACAGTCGTTGGTGCTCAGGTTTTGTGATGAACATAGGCTTCTGTTCTATAACGGGGGCAGAGTTGTGGGAACTTTTTCAAGGGCTAAATCTGGCTTGGGAGAGTGGATATAGATGGTTGGAAGCAGAGGTGGATAGCCTAAGTGTTCTTCAAATGGTACTCCAAGAAGACATCCCTCAGTGCACGCACCAGGGTTTGTTAAGAGCAATCAAGGATCTTCTAGATAGAGATTGGGTAGTAGAGGTAAACCACGTTTACCGGGAATGTAATTTTGTGGCCGACTATTTGACTTCTTTGGCGGGATCGAATCCAAGAGGCTTTACCCGACTGGATTCGTCACCAACAGGGACTCATTGGTGGCTTAACCATGATATACTAGGGACATCGTACCCTAGGTATATTGCAGTGTAATCTGGATTGTTAATATCCCTTGTGAATCAAAAAAAAAAAAAGAAATAGTAATCTAATTTGACGAACATATACACTTCATGTACGTACTACTCACCTCATTACCCATTGGTTTTGAGATAAAACTATATGTGGACTAGTATGGGTCTTCAAGATATTTAAAGGCTCAATCTAATGTTGTCTATCTGAATTACAGCTGCCCCTCGATCTGGATTTGATACGACTTAGATATGCGTAGTTGACGGATCGAGATGAACTCTCCGTATTAGAGAAGAGGATGTGTTTATGAAAGGTTAAAAAAAATAAAGCCAATTATAATCGGTTTTTTTTTTAATTTTTAATTAAATCATATTATAAATACATTAGATGATGTACTAACGTGAATGTTTATGAAAGGTTATTAGTAGAGTTAAATTCATACAGAAGAATATCATTCCTCTTATTAATATGTAGCCATATACTTAATATGTAGCCATATACTGTATTGTACTGCCAAAATGAAGACTATCTAGATGGCTTTTTAACGGTAACTTGATATTACACAAAGAAAGGAAAAAAAGAAAAAAAATCATCGTAGAATATGTAATTTTGACCCGCAATTAGTGACTCGGTGATTCTTTATAACTCAGTCAATGTACTATGTTTGAATTGAGTTAAACAGATCATTGGATTAAGAAAAATTCCTCATAACATATAATAGTATAATTTACAGGTTTAACTGCTACAATTGCATGCGGGGAAGGTTTCAAAATGACGGGAAGCTACTTCATAAACTCTTTTTATATAATATATAATACCATTTCTTCTTACCTAAACCACACAACATGACCAAAAATATTACCTGAACTTTTGAAAGTTCTTCACTAAGAGTAACTTTAGTTTGAAGCCTTCGAAGGAGTATACGGACTATTTCGTCCATGCAAATATTACACGGCGGTTTTGATGAACTTGATCAAAGGTCCCTTCCCTATATATAGCCACTGATTCATCACAATTTTCATTCATCCCATCCAAAACATCATTAATCATTACTTACTCTAAAACCCTTTTCAATCAATCATCACTTTTCGATCATTATGGCAAATTCTGCTTTACTCCTTTTATGCCTTGTAGCCCTTACATTCTCTTCCATTTCGTACGCCTCCGATCCCAAAGCCCTTCAAGATTTCTGCGTGGCCGATAAAGCTAGCCAAGTCAATGTCAATGGCTTTACATGCAAGAATCCCAAAGACATCACCGCCGACGATTTCGTCTTCCACGGCTTAGACAAGGCCGGAAACACCACCAATCCACAAGGCTCCAACGTGACCCAGGTGTTCGTGGCCCAATTCCCAGGGCTCAACACCTTCGGCATTTCCATGGCCCGCATTGACTACGCTCCCTGGGGACAAAACCCGCCTCACATTCACCCCAGAGCCACCGAAATCCTGGTCGTTCTGGAAGGAACTTTGGAGGTTGGTTTCGTCACCTCCGCACCGGATTTCAAACTGTTCAGGAAAGTGCTATACAAAGGCGATGTTTTCATCTTCCCGATTGGACTCATCCACTTCCAGCGGAACATTGGGTATGGCAACGCCGTGGCTTTGGCTGGATTGAGCAGTCAAGCCCCAGGTGTGGTCCCAATTGCACCTTCTGTTTTCGGATCAAATCCGCCCATCAGGGATGATGTGCTGGCCAAGGCATTCCAGGTTGATAAGAAAATAGTTGATCTAATTCAGGCCAACTTCTGAAACAGTAGAAATTAAACATCAGTAATTGATGATATCATTTGGTTTGTTACTAAATTGTGGGCCGGAATAAGTGGGAAGTAATTGAGTTTGTATTAGTTTAGTTTTGCAGGCAGCAACTTATTTCTATTTATTACCTGAAAAATTGTGAGTGGAAATAAATATAAAAATTTGTTATGATCGATTATAAATTAATTTTTCTATTTTTGTGTTATGTTAATATGAAATCCTTCCCGCATTATTTTTACTGAATAGCTCAGTGTCCATACCGTTACAAGAGATGCTTGAAACAAACAAACGAAAACAAGCACTAAATAATAGTCATATAACGACAAAATATGTTACGTGATTTATGAATTATGAACAACAGGATGAAAGCACTGTTTGGAAAAGAAGGGCAGGCACATCATTGATTATGTTATCTTAGTTTTGTGTTTGTCTAAAACGTTTTTTGGAGGATTAATGCTAAGATATTATTTTTAGAAAAAAAGAAATTATACGTACGTATCATTCATTTTGCATGTCGCTATAATTTGTTATGTGCACATTAGGGAAACAATGTTAATCGAGTTCATATATTAAAATTTGTTATAACGTCAAAAGATTTATTTCTTAAGGGTTGATACTTGATATATTTACTTCCCTGACTATAAGAACTCCTCCATGCACGTTGGGAAAGCATATCAAAAGGTTATCTTGTTCGAGTAATTGATGGAGAAATTCGAAAATTTAACGAAATGTTCGATGGAGCTGCACATAGATCCGAAAAGCAAATGAAAACACATTCTGTAATTACTAATTGAGAGTTTCGGTTAACACTTTTTGTTTTTTTGTTTTTTTTTTTTTGAAAAAAAAAAATCCAACATCGCGTCATTTCATAGAGTCCATGAGTCCATGTACTAAACAAACTCCAGTTCAAAGTTTAGGCAGGAGGAACGGCAAAATATAAACACACAAGTGAAATCACGAAATCTCTCACGAGATATACAGTTATTATCATTTTACGTTACAATCCTGGAAATTTCCATGGATTACTCTAATTGAGACAGAATTGCAACAACATTTATATAAAACCTCCTTAAGATCTCGAAATCAATATTGAAAGTCCCTGTTACCGGGAAATCCTTCACACCTTGTATTAACTCGGTACATTTCCGGTGATAATCGCGGGCTTCTCCGGCAACATTTGTAGCATCTCGAAAACGCTTACCATCCAAATGACGCTGTGCTGCGTCTAGACTCTGGACAGCTTTTTTCATAAAAGCTTTGCATGTAAGGCACACATCTCTAACCTGTACATCAATGCTGCCCTCGGCGATGTCGTCGAGATCCAAATCAACGCGGAAAGTTTTTTTTATGGAGCATTCCGTTGATGCTCGACCAACCTCGATTGGGTCCATCAAGTCGTGTTTTGGCTCTTCTCGCATGCATAGCTTGCAGAAGTCGGGATGAGGTGTGTCCTTACATACTTCTTTAATTAGGGCTTCATCGCGGCCACACACATCAGGACATTTTGTTGCCAGGAGGAAGGCAATTATGGCTAAGATCACACTAAGTCTTGACATGGTGCTTCTATCTAGCTATTGTACCAAAGGGATGCTAAGATTTAGAGATGGGTATTTTGTAAAGGTTGATTGGGGTGTTTTTATATGCATCATAACCGTAATTCTAGTGAGTTTATAATGATTCAGAGAATGTATATTTAATTTACACGCCATTAACTGAGGATGCGATAAATGGCTATTTAGATCCTTCTAAACATTGGGGAGGGGGTGGAATTTTACATGACTCAAACAAGATGTTGAAATGACCTCAACAGGTAGTACATTCCGTGATACAATTTAAAAACTACTGTATCAAATTCTGTTGATTTTATTGAATCGGAAACGGTAAGCATTGAGTGTACACTTCATGGATCGGTCCACTACAAATTTGTCACTAGCTTAGTAATTAGTAGATGGATGATAACTGCAAACTAGGTAGTAACCATCGATAAAATTTGGATACATGTGGTTATTATAGAAATTGTTCTAGCAACTTACGGCACGTCTAAAGTTAGTTTGATTACCAACGTAGAAAACACACAAAAGAAAAGGATGAATTTACGCAGTTAAAGCGGGCGTATTTTTATATTTTTATTTCTCGAGTGAAATCCTGGAACAAATACGGTAAACTTAAGAATTCTAATAAACATATTAATTTTGCATGGTACGTCCAAGTGATTTTGACAGTAGAAAGAAAAGGACAAAACAATGTAAAACTTGAAATTGTTCAAAATTTCAAATAATAACAGATCGACTGAAGCAATCGCTCGAGTGCGAATATTGCGTCCTTATAGGTGCCTTCACTGTAAATTGTTGCATAGAAACATATCATGTTCATCGAGAGATAATTTTGTGGAGGACTTGGCGATATTGGTAATTTCGCCTCTCTTAGGCTATGAAAAACTCATACCATGGTCGATTGGAATAATTATGTTTGTGACAAAACATCAGATAGCGAGTGTCACTTATCCAGGTGATATAGTACTAGCAAGCTATCTAAATTAATTTCTAAGGTTAACCTACTTTTGTTCCGAAAAAGACAAAATATAGGTGGAAGTAGTACAAATTAATACGTATCTAATACGGATGTATGGTATCACAATATATGGAAATGTTCCGATAATATTGTTAGGGTATTTTATTCTTGCAATATGATGTTTTAAGTTTTGTTTCCATTAGGGGTAGTAAAAAAGGCGAGGTGGATGGAGCAGAAAAGGTAGTAACCTACATCGTACTCTCCCGTTGATTTTTAACCACTACTGAATAAAACATGACTTGGGGAATCATAAGAACACTTATAATATTATTCGCCAAAACTAAGAAGCAACGAAGCAATATCATCAAAATGAAATTACACGGAAAGCGGTCTAATTAATCATGAACAAAAAGTTCCTCTAATTATTCCAAAAAAGGATTAATTAAAGCACAGGAAATTGTAACTTTAATTCAGTTTGTACTATAAATAGTTGAGTATACGAGATCACAAAACTCAACAAAAGCTAGAAATTACATTATAGAAGGGACAACATTGCTTCTGAATTTACTAATAAAATCTCCAAAGTATCCAACGCTTCAATATAAGGATTTGGTGATGGTAATCCCACAATTATATTGGCACATTGTAGAAAATAACTATGAGCTATTCCAACCGAATCTGTAGCATTTTGAAAAAGATCATAACCCCAAAACACCAATGCATCTCGCAGATTCTTCAATGAATCATCGAAATGAACAGTGCATTTCGTGCATATGTCTCTAATTGAACCATCACGACTACTGTTAGCCATGTTGTAGATATCGCGATTAATAGTGAGAATTCTTCCGATACAACACACCATGGATGCCCGGCCGAGGCCGGGTTCATCCTCGTTCTCGTGTTCAGGATCTTCCTTAATGCACATTTGGCAGGCGGTCGGGTCAGGCATTCTGGCACAAACTCGGTCAATTAGGGCTTGATCTCCACTCGCATTTTGAAGGCGATTTGCAGCCATGAGGCTGAAAAATATTGCTACAAGACTGAGCTTCAAAAGCATATTGATGGGAAGTATCGCTTTGTGATGGCTTAATTCTGTATTAAGTCAATGTTTGTTCTTGGTATTTATATACTCTCTTTTTCCTAAAATTAATGTCCAGTTTAATATTTCAGTTTTAGTACAATTTGAACTAAAAATGAAAGTCCAAACTGGATAATAATTTTGAGACAGAGAGAGTACATCTTACAAAAGATTTATCTACGATCTAGTCTGATCGCGTACTTTCATATTTTATCTTTGTGTGCACACTTGGTTAATTAATCAAGAACAAATTGGACTCTTGCTAGCTGGATGAATATTTTTTACAAACTCACTACTTAATTAGCACCAGTCCAAAATTGGACATACGTAGTCATTATGGAAATATTACACCTAGATCAACTTAGGGGACGTGTATAGCATAAGTTGAAAACGATGGCTCTAATTGAAATAGACAAACAAAATTTTGAACAAAGATAAAAGGGTAAAATGGAAAAACAAGATATACGTCCGATTTGACATCTTTAAGTGTAACAAATTAAAAACGATATAGTTACAAGGAGAAAAAATTTCTTACAACAGAAACAGATTATAACAAATTATATAATACCATTTCTCCTCTGCCGCCAACTTCAAATCACAATCATCACCACCATCATCATCAAAATGGACAAATGGGTACGGTTTCATTTTTTGGAAAGTGACTAAAGCTGAAGCTCAAGCTCCGTTTGATAATTATTGAACTCTGAATCTGAACACTTAACACTTAATACTTAACACTGAAGTCTAAAGTCTGTAGACTGAATTTACATTGTTTGATAAAAACGTCTGAATTTGATGTCTGAAGACTGAAGTCTGAAAACTGAATCTGAATACTCAGGTCTGAAAGTTATTTAAATTTTTAATATCATTAAAATTGAATTTTAAACCAAATTCTTTTAAATAGAAAAATAACTAATATTTTGTTTTAAATAATAAAATAATAATTTTAAAATAAATTTTTGGTATATATAATGAAACTAGATATTACACTTGGTAAAGTATCAATATATAATTAAATTCAGATTATTTATATATAACGATATATATATATATATACGTATACCTTGTTATTTAGTAAATTTTATGTATTAAAATTAGTTTGATTTGAGTTTGAAAGTTTGAGATATTTTATACTCACAATATAAATTCTACTTTAAGCACTCTTAATTCATTTGTCTTAAGAAAATAAAAATTTAAAAACAATGTAAAAATAAGCGTCGAAATAAAAATGAGGAAAAAAAATAAAAAATTATTACACAAATTAAGTGATAAGTGGTAGACCTATCACTTATTTTCTGGCTCACGAATGAACTGGTCATTCAGACGCACTTAATTAATTCAGAAATTGAAATTTTAGTTATCAAACGAATATAATTTGTAAGTACTTAATTAGTTCAGAACTTAATTCATTAAGAGTACTTTTTAGTATCGATTATCACACATACTTAATTGATTTCATTAAATACTTAAATAAATTAAGTCACTATATTAAGTGATTATCAAACAGAGCCTCAATGTGTCATGTTATGTCTTTGCTAAAATTCCATGCATTAGTAACTTTTTTTCTTTTTTCTTTTTTTTTAAAAAAATCTCATTTGCGTTTAAAAATTGAATTGATGTGTATGAAATAGAGGCTAAATTTTGATGGAAAAAATGACTTTATATATTTCCAGTTGCTATTGTATTAAAATTTTTAAATGGTACGTACGTGTATTCTGAACTTTCTACATGTTGTGGATCAACAAAATAGATTTAATTTTGCACGTGAAAATATTTTCTTTTTTATTTATGACTGGTTTGGACTACTTTGATGTTTCTGAAGTTGTGATCACTCTTTGAAAAACTAAATAATAGAATTCTATTCTTTGATTTCGGCTCCTTACTAACAAATTATATTTTTCAAAATTTGAAAACTTTGTTGCTCTTTGTGATTTTCTAATAAAAAACACATTAGGGCCAAGGTTTCCGTACGAAAGAGAAGTAAAAATCGTACAAAGATAAAGCCGTCTTATTAAACGGCTAATTTATATACCAGCCAAACGGTAACGAAATCAAAATTACATTCTGTTCTGAAATGAAACAGAAACTTATTTATTACACAATGAAAATACAAATTGGTCACTCAAAGTGTGACTACGAACAAACTAGTAAAAAATTTCGGGCATTCTGTCGAACACATGTAAGGCCATGACCACTTGGGTCATTTGGCCAGATGAAGCAACGATTCCTATTACGGATGGGACAATGAACTTTCCTTTCAAGGGAGATTTTTCAAACGGCGGCCATGTTGAAAGCGGAGAGTGAAAGAATCTAATCCGTTCTTTAAACCCACCATTATTGCTTCTCCTCATCTCTCAGGTTCAATATGTTCTAGAATGTGAGGATGAATCCAACTTTGTCAGAAGTTATTGACCCAGATGAGCAGCTCACTTCTTCTTTCTCCCTCAAAACAGACTAAAGAAACCAAACAATTAAATCCGGGAAACGGATAAACTGAATAATGGACTCAATATCTATTCATGTGCGTACGAAATGACTTATTCATTTTGTTTGGTTGCGGCATTCCATATAGTTATTTTAACTTTCAAGAATGCTATCTATAATAAAAAATTCTCTGTTATATTTGTAGAGTGTTTACCGTCAATAATGCCTAATATCCCAGTTGAATTGCAGGTAACGCAGTTTTTGATTTGCACCAATGAATGATATATACATATGTAATCATTATAGAAATTTATAGATACGGAACTTCTAAAGTAAAATAGTTACCTTTATAACCAATATGCTTACAACTTCCTTACGACATCAATGCCAGCTTGTCAAGAATACAAATTTGAGCTTCTCCTTGACGATTAATAATCCAACTCTTATATCTTATAACTCACTATTAGAGTAGTAGTTATCTAGGGTTGTTACTTATCATTATCACATATGTAGATATTATTCATTGATAGTTATCTCTAGTTCACTACTTGTATTATATATAGACTAGTACTCAATGTATTCATCATCCATGAGATTTTACAGTATTCAATCTCTTTAACCTGGTATCGAGCTTTTTTCGATCCTTCTTCTCCTTCCGCTATGTCTGCCGCTGCCCTCTCCTCTGGTTCTTCTTCGGTCATGTCTTCTTCTACTTTTTCCTGCACTCAATCAACCAGCGCCCCTCTCTTTTCTTTCTCGCCCAATCTCTCTTCCTTTAATCAATCTTTTTCCATTAAGCTTCAATCCCGTGAAAGCTTGGAAACTTCAGTTTACTCCTCTCCTCAACATGTTGAACTTGTCTTCCATTGTTGATGGTTCTGAACCCTCCCCTCCTCCCACCAATCCTACTCTAATACTCACGATTTTACAGCTCTATCAATGTCGCTCATCAATTAAGTTTGCTTTGGTTGTAACTTTTTATCATTTTCATGTGGATCGTTTTGCTCCGGTTTGTTGTCGTGTCACGCCAAATACTAGCTTCCCAATTTTTAAAGGACTTTATGATGTCTTGTGTCTGGTATTCACTTTATGATTCGGGTCTTTCCGGAAGCATAGTTGGCAGAAGGGGGGTTGGGGTGATTTTTTTCCATCAATTAAGGCTTGATCTCCAGTCATGGAGGCATTTTGTGGCAGTGAGGAATCAAGATAAGCCTCACATTACGCTAAATCTCAACATATGGTATTTCTGCTAGCTTGTACTAAGGGGATGTATTATGAATCAGTGGAACGACATTTATGGGTAATTAATCTTTTACCTTTCACGCGTTGCGCGACCAGTGTTTTTATCGAATCATATCATTTGATACCATTCTCGTTATTAAAAGTGATATTAAAAGTGATAAGTTACTGTGATTTTAAATTAAATAGAATGTTCAGAAAATCTTAAAATGTTTGACTAAGGAAATGCATACATATGTGAAACTTTTTACCTAATGGACTTCCAAAAAGGAAAAATGAAATCATTCGATTACAAATGAAATAGATCATTGTGTGATTAAAAATCCAATGGAATAGACACATCATGTTTGAAAACTCTTCCATTGGGCAAACATGATAAAATTAAAATTGTGTACATGGACATTCTATTTATAATTTGTGATATTAATTTTAATTTTCGTAAAAGCTTGTTTTAAATTTTGAGTTTGGTGTTCTAAAAATGATCAAAACCAAATACTATGATTTTTGTTTTGTTTTGGGTTATAATTTTGATTTTGGTGTCGTTGATATTTTATTCTATATTTATTTGTACTTTATCATGTGATATAACAAATGAATGATCGTGTAACTAACAATTTAATACTTGACAATTGTGAAACAAAATCAAAATAATTTTGTGATTATGTAGTCTATATTATACATATTTTGATTTATATTTGTACCAAAATAATTAGCTAGGGCGAAGTAGTTCCCTCAACCTTGATTGATTTAGACTCAGCAAATGTCTTTGCATCAGCGCATTGACATCAATTTCATTTCTCTTCTCTGCAGCAGGAGTCCTCTTCATTTTTTTTAATTCCTCCGACACCACTATTTTAACTCTATCGATGGAGTTTAGTAGTTTCTTCTGTGGTGTGAAACCTGATATCAAACAATATCTTGGGCATTGATATGGAAAGACTCTGGCTACAGCCTTTTTTACACATGAAATATATATCCCAAACAAATAGTCTATTTATATCTAATGCTGATTTCGCTAGCGTATCCGCACAGAGGTTGGGAGCTCGAGAAGTGTGTTCGAAGTAAAATTCTTAATTGAAAGACAAAAGTTCATGGATGTGCCTAAGGTCTAGATCCAGGGAAACTATTGAGCTTTGTTTCACTTTTTCGAAGTGGCTCTATAGCCACACTCGAATCGGATTCCACCAGCAACCGTAGGAATCACTGATTTTTAGAGTTTTCATAGGCTACCGAATGGCCCTGATTTCTGCAGTTTCAATTGAACATGTCCCTAATGGCATACAAGCAACACTCAAAAATCTTTCTTGGTCATTTTTCATGATAACTCCTGCAGTTGCCTTTAGTGAAAAGTTATATACCGCACCATTACAATAAGCCTTGACCCAAGCCGTCGATGGTTTTTTGTAGTTGGGACACTCTTTTTGCTTTCCTCTCTCCTTTTTCCACCTAAGGATGGTTCTGTTCCTTCTGATTTCATCTGTACGGTATGAAGCAATTCTCACCGCCTTTTCTGTTATGAAGCTACTATCATTGAACACTCGATCATTGCACTAATTCCAAATTGACCAGCATGTTGTCTCAAACTTAATTCTCCAGTTCCAATCATCATCATCCAAATTCGAACGCAACCATTCTTTTAACTCCTGCTGATGAGCTTTTCAGTGATGGCAAAATCTTCCCAATTGAAGTTAAGAGGAAATCAGTCTCACCCCACCAAAGAAGCCATTTTCTTCAGAGCCATCAAATTCTTAAGAGGAAGTTGTGTTAGAATGCTTGTATACATTAACATTTTCACAATAGCACTGCTACATAAAAAATGAATATGCAAGTTTAGCCTTTCCATTCTAGAAATTACTCTCAAGCTGTAGTGAAGCAAATTCAGTCATCAAGGTGTTCTAAAGGGAGCCTATGTAGCCTAATACAAAAGATCAATACTCTGTAGATCAAGTGAACTAAAATAAATGTAAAATGTTTTATTCAGCTTCGTAAAGTAGTTTAAAAAGACATTTCATAGTACTCCATGATGCTTTTTACACCTATGCTTTAAAGTTGCAGACAGAGAATGTTAATACTAATGTTGCACGCTTCATCAACCAGTTTGGAGAACATCTAATAGGACTCATATTTGATATGTGCCTAATTTGAAACTCCTAAGCTAGCCAAATTCATGAACCAAAGAAACATGTTATGCAAGCGGAGTCCTCAATCTTGAAGCTAAGGCTTCATCCAAATACTTCATTGGCTCAAAAAAAATTAGGGTTATACATGTTCAAAAAATGAGGCTTTTATTTTTGGAAATAAGTAATAAACAGAAGGAAAAAATAAATTTCAAAGAGACCTTGAGATGCAGTATTCACACACATACCATTTGATCAGTCGTTTATTTTCAGATCAATTATTTTATTTCTATTTTGGGGAGCACCAGCTTTGTCCGCAGCCTATTCTGCAACCTTTTTTGCACCAGCTCCCTGCCTGGCCAAACTCTTCCATTGTAACTCGAAGAGCTAGAGAAGTTCGGGATCCAAATTAGAATCCACACCAAATTCAAACCAGATTTGACAAATGATGCAGCTATAATAGCAGCAAAGCCGTTCCCACCCTTTCCATTATCATTAAAGATGGGATAGCTGCAAATGAAGAAAAATGATCAATTCATTGATGCATGATTGAATTTTAATTTAGTAGAGGAGCACAAGAAACCTTGTAAGGACAATAGAAAGAACTAGGGTAGGAGAAACACTCAATATCAGGCCTTATACAACTTGAAAAGGTATGATGAATTTCAGCCAAAAAGAAAAAGAAAAAGAAAAAGGTATGATGAACTGATATACCTTCACAACCCTTTAAATATTTTTCCACAACCCTTTCGCCTTTAGTTAAACACACAGAATTAATGTTATTTCTCGCAACTACAAATTAAAAGGAAAAAAGACAAGAAAATAACATAGTACTTTTTTTTAATCAAACCCCTTGGAAGGAATGCCAAATGCTAATTCTTCATCATCATCGTCATCTAGGTCTTCGTCATTAAACCTTCGTATATATCCTTCGGTTGATCGCTGAGATCAAAATGTTTGAATCAAATAAAAAAAAAAATTTACCTCAAGAAAACAGAATAAACTGAAACCAAACAACAAAGGATAAGTTGGAAAATATAAGGCTTACCTTAAATATGGATCTTATAAGAGTTTCATCTTGTTCATTCAGCTTTCTTTCCTGTCAACATAAGCATTGTAATTACAAGTCAAATCCCGTTTAGATTGAGAAACTTTATTCAGCTACATATGATAGAGACTGAAAGCAAAGACATCCTTGTTTCCCACTTAAACATTACATATCTAGTATGTCGTCCAATACTTAATGTGTGAAATTTGCAACCAAATAATTTGGTCAAATTACACACATGAGTAAGTAACATAGATCAACACAATCTTTAAAGGTTCTGTGGAATGCCTTTAATTGGAATAAGGGGCGTTATAATAGGAACACTGAGCCACAATTTAAAAGAGACTTGATAGTATATCCAGCCCATGTTTGAACAGGAATAAGTTTATCCATAACCCAATTCTGTGCCAAGCTTACATGTTTAGACGCTTGCATGGTACATCAGATACCCCGTAACCAAACAATGTTATTTCCCAAAAGAGGAATGCATGGTTGAACCTCAGGTTTCAAAACCATTTCAGTCCAAGTCCAATGATATTATAAAAGGAATGCATCAAGGAAATCAAAATAAACTTGCAAAAACCAGTTTCTTAATGTATTCTTTTAAATAATATAGAACATCAGAACATATTAACAATAACATTAGTGTCAAAAACGTATTGCAATCATAACGTAAAATCAGATAGATTTCAGAAATTTAATATTTAAATTAAAATGCGAAATTTTTAAAGACAGACAATAGAATGCATTCAAGACTGAAAACACCAACATCAACCTCGTAGCTTGCCCTCCTTCGAGTGTTGCAGAACATCAAGCATAGCCTCCATGCTAACAGTTGTTTGTCTTGACTGAAAATAAAAGAAGGAAAATACATAAGAAGAGAAAATGGTAGTAACCAGGTTTCAGGATCTAACATCAGCAGCTAGATTAACGTAACGTACGAGATATACATAATTGAAGGTAGAATAATAAACACGGTCGGAATTAGCAGGACTAATCCAACTCAAAAGGAAGCAAAGGAAGCCTGCTATCGGTTCCAGCATAAATCCAACCATCTTACTTAAATTCTAAAATCAAGGAAAACCCCTTACAGTAAACGAAAATTATATAGAACTAATCCAAACTTTTCACTACCCTTCAAAAATTCACTTGTAAACTCTAACAACAGAGCTATTTAGAACCATCCACTGCCGGACCAGAAAATCAAAATTCAATATTTCAGGGAAGAATAAAGGCACACAAGTTTGATAAAACTCACCTTTAAAGCGACCTAATCGGACAGATCGAAGTCAATCCAAGGATTGAATACAAATTTGGTGAAAGAGAAGTAAATAACAAAGATTGAATACAAATTTGAGAGGAAGGAGGAATCGGGAAGGAGCTCGGGAGGTCAATATCATCAGATACCATGTCACAATAAACAAAAAAAAACTCAGACAAGTAAAGCGCTTATCTATTCCTTCTACATTGATCATAAAATAACTCACACGGCTACAATACAAAGCATCATGCAGAAGGAACAATTATTCCAAATTCAACAAACTACAGGAAACTAATATTAACGAGCTAAAATTCAATCTTTCTATCAGATACCTTAGAAGTGTGGTCCTCAGTGCCCATAAACAAAGCTAGTATCTCCTAAACCTCCGAAACTTGTCAGTCTATACCGATCACCACTATTTACTACTTTTACTCCGCTTGAGAACACCTCCATCGAGGACAGTGGAGATATCATATTGAAAGCGGGTAGGATTGAAAAAGGCAACGCAAAGCCTTCAAATTGTATCACCTCCACCGAACGGCGAAGAGACAATTGCGAATTGGGAAAAACGGATACAATCCAATGTAAGCATTGTAATTATTAGAAAAAACAGATTTCGTAGTTCTAAGGGCATATGAATTATAGTTGTAGGGGGAATAGGACATAGCATGGAAAATTTCCTAATCAATAATCGGTGATGACGGTGGAGGAGGTTGATTAATGAGGAAGTGTTGGTGGTGATGATTACGTTTTCTTTTCTTTTTTTGAGGAAAAATCGTAGGGAGAAGGGACGACATCGTTTTCTTGTTTGGGGGTTTTTCCCCTCAAAGGCTTATCGGGTTTTTTTTTATTAGGATATCTTGAATTTATGAAATCCCGATTTTAACCCTAATAAGCTATTGACGTCATATCTATCCCATCCGACGGCCGAGATTGATTTGACGGGGATCCTTGAATATTTCTTGGGCATTATTTCTTGCCTACTATACCTTTTATTTAAGTATAAGGAAGAATGAAGATTTTCACCGGAAAAAGAAAAGCAAAATGGTGGAGATTGTTGTTCAGAGTCCACGATCTATGTAGACCTGTGATAACGATGGATCCGTGTGTGCAGGCTTGTATACTGACTCGGGAGTATATCCGGAGTTATAAACTGACCCAACAGTATACCTGGTGAATTATATTGTGGGCTAAATACCCCATTGGATTTGAGGAAGCGTGTTAGGGCAAAGAATCCCACATCAATGTCGTGAAAGATACGTCACTTGTTTATAAACTCCAAAGGCCACCCCGCTTATTGTTAATTAGTTTTGAGGTAAAATCTTATGGGCTTTTATATGGTATCAGAGCCAGTCCATCAAGAGTCGGACTCCAAGCCTAATGAGTCTGATGTGATAGAACTGGTAAGGCTAGGACGTGAGATGGTGACTGGGCTGAAAAAAAAAATAAACAAGTCCAACTCAAGAATATGTGTTGCGGATTGCGGGGGAGTGTTGAGTATCCCACATCAGTAGTGGGAGAGACTTGGTATCAATATATAACTCTATGGGCTATTTCCTTTATTACCAATTGGATGTGAGCCCAAGGTGACTTTCATAGAGATCATGAACATACGCAAACTTAATGTACATACATAGTCCTTGTTACATGCATGAAAGACTTCTAATTAATGTAAGTTTGAATCTCGATAGACAATAATCACAATAGTGTGTCATACATGGTAGTTATATCGCATTCACCTAATGGGATCATAATTAACTTCAATGCTTCCTCCCATTATTTCGTTGATTATTATCATGAACCCACAATATCATCAAAGATTATCAATCAGTTCATTCATGCACCCGATTTAACGTTTAATTGTCATGAAAGCAAAATATTCTCTTAACTTTATTCTGCTCTTTCAACCTACTTCTAATATCTTTGCCCGATTGACAACATTAATCGTCTATAAAAAGAACTCCACCCAAACATCCATGATGTAAAAAACACAAACAAACTACAAAAACTTGCCAATTCATTTGTTTTTTCTTTTCTCACAATGGCTAGACTCAGTTTTCTATCCTTTTCAACCTGCTTATAATCATGATCCTAATGTCCGGCACGCAAAACCTCCATCTAGTAAACGGAGACGCAAAACTTATCGCCCAAATTTGCTCCAAAAACCCTTCACCAACCTACTGCAACCAATGCTTGGGCGACTTCCCTAAGCAAAACGCGAAGGAACTCGGCTCAACCGCCACAGGTTGTGCCTTGGTGGCGAACGACGATCTGAGGGACGACTTTGGGGACTGCATCCAGCACGGTGCGACCGAGAAGTTGCGGGACGACTGCTCGGATTGCCTTATTTTCACTTCTCGCGTCGCGGCGCATTTGAACCAGGCCTTCCGTTCGTATTCTCAGGACCGGGTTTCGGAGGCTGCCGGGTTGGTGAAACGGGCTGTAGTTGAGTATAAAAAATGTGTGAAAGTCTTTAGGGCTACGTTCTTTCCCCCACCGTTGGGCCCACACTTTAGGGATTTTCCTGGTTTTGCTAGTGCTGCTTTGGGTGTTCTTCAACAAGAATAGTTAATTTGACGATTTTGGAGTAAAGATAAAAAAAATTGTAGCGAAAATAAATGTTAAGCAAATAGTACAGTATGTCATAGACCTGTGATGCAAGGAATTAATGAGAAAATTTACGTAGAGTTCGAATTAATGCTTGGGTATGAGTTTCTCTCTTTTACTTTTTGTTAATCGAATATTTGCTCTTTTGAATACACGATTTTTGTAGGGGGAAATTCTTGAAATTGACGAAATGTTTTTATCTTAATGAAGTTAAAATCGAATATTTTATACTTTCATTAGTATTCTTTTCTTTTTCCTATCTTAGTATAAGATATTTTGATTTGTCCTAGATTTTACTTAGTAAGTATTTTTTAATTTACAAAAAAAATCTTAAAAAATAATTCATAACAATCAAGAGAATATAATAAATGTGAAAAAAATATTTTTAAGTTTTTTTTTTTATAAATTAAGAATGCGTACTAGGTGAAACCTATAATAAATCAAGATACTTCTTCCGTCCCACAAAAAAAAAGTCCAATTTAATAAAATAGTTTATCCCAAAAAAAAGTCAAAATTAATTGAATTGAAATGACTTAAATATTCAAAGAGTAGTGGTAAGGAAAACAAGGTCCACTTCTATTGATTTTTATTTTTTTTTAGTTTTCTCCCATTTTTTCAAATGATTATATCTTTTAATATATGAATAATTAATAAATGTGTTATATATTAAATTAATCTACGTAACGAGATCTTTCCATCAAGATCCATTGTCATTATTTTTTGAGATAAAAAATTTTGATCAAATTTAAGTTAGGGGCGTAAAATGAGTTGTACATTTGGTGGATTGACCAAATTAAAAAAGTTGTACATTTTCAAACTGGACTATTTTTATGGGACGGAGGGAGTATCTTATATTAAGGATCGGAAGGAGTATTTTATTTAGAACAACATTGTTGATAATTATGATGATTTTGATGTATCAAATACCTTACCTTAAGAATGTTACTGATCATGATAATGTTGTTTAGGCTCATTTATTATTTGACTTTCATGATTATATATATTTTCGGCGCAAGGTACTGCTTTGACTCTATAAAATGGAGATCTTCATTTGTTTGAGAATCCCAGTCAGCAAATTGTGTGACTATATATTTTGTCGTTGATGAAGTATACTAGAATATGTTTTTCAAAAAAAAAGTATACTAGAATATGTACTAAAATTGAAAATCTCTATTAGACAATATTTTTTTGGATGTAAAAGTAGTAGCGAAAAATTCGTCCTAAGTGCAATTTTGAATGAATTGAATGGATACTACTAGATTAATCCATCCAAAGGATACTATGCATACACATATTGATTTCCACGAAATTTCCTTTTTATCTTTTGGTCGCAGATGAACTTTTATTTTACGGACGCTCACGTCGTGTTATATAATCATTGACGTAAACAATGAATTTATATTGAGAAGTTCCAATTTGCGTGTGGTTGCTGCTTAGCATCAACTCTAGGATGAAGAAAAATGCTCCCTAATTTAAAATATAATAATTTACCCCAATTATGTGCTGACATAACGTGTGCAATAAGTTTGTTACTATTAGTCTACAAATTAGTTCATATGTATGTGTTTTTTCGAGAGGACCGCTGCTCACGCATACTGAAATTTCATGAAAATTTCATTTTTTGACAAAAAATAATTAGAGAAAAATTAAATTAAAAACATCATCATCGACACACCTTTTATTATTCCATTTTTTCTAATACGACTCTGTGTTTACTTATTTTTTCAATCAACGTGCAAACTAAATATTGCAAGTCGTTCATTTTTCTTTTTTTTTTTTGTGTTTATGCATATCACGTATTTTGGGTAGTTATTTTTAGATATACATTTCTCACCTTTTGAGTTATATAAAAAAATAATGAAATTCATGTTAACATACCGTGCGATATCGGTATCACATCAAGCTCCTCCAATAATTATTCCATAAAAAAGGATTACTTAAAGCACGGGAAATTATAACTCTATATATGCTTCAGTTTCTATTATAGACGAAGGGACAGCATTGCTTCTGAATTTACTAACAAAATATCTATTGTATCCATCGCTTCAATAAAAGGTTTTGGTGATGGTAATCCCATAATTATATCGGCACATTGTAGACAATCACTATGAGCTAGTCCAACCGAATCTGTAGCATTTTGAAAACTGTCATGACCCAAAACAGCAATAACTACACACAAGGATAACACCAAATGAGATAATATCAAATATAAGATAATAACTACACAATATCACTAATTCTAGATAATTATCGCATGTGATAATTATCATATTGACAACTATAATACGCACCATTATCGTGGCATTTTCACAAAGTCACTTCAAAACTAAATCCCTTTTGAGTGTGAGCTTTTTCAAAGCTTAAGCAGGAAAGAATAGAAAAGTAAATACTGGATTAATAGAAGGCACAGAAAAACCGTTGTCATAAGTTCATAGTCGTTTTGACAATATATGTGTAGTTGAATGCAAAAATCCAACAACAATCCAAGAATTACATTATAATAATTGAGACAGAATTGCAACTACATTTATATAATACTCCTTTAAGATCTCGAAATCAATGTTAAAAGCATCTGTCGCCGGGAATTCCCCCACAAGTAGCTCGGCGCATTGCTGACGATTATCACCGGCTCTTCCCGCAGCATTCACAGCTTCATCCATGCGTTTCTCGTCCAAATGACGTTTTGCGGCTTGAAGACTCTTGATCGAATTTCCCAGAAGGAATTGGCATCTTAGGCACACATCTTTCACCAGATTATCAACCGTCCCATTTGAGATGACGTCGAGATCTACACTAACATTAACACTTCTTGAGATAGAGCAATCCGCGGATTGTAGGGCGAGCCCGAATGTATCCTTGGAGTAGCGATCCGGGTCTTCTCGCATGCATAACTGGCAGAAACCCGGTTGAGGTGTTTTCCTACATGTTTCATCAATTAGGGCTTGATCACCTTTCACGTTAAGGCATTTTGTAGCTATGAGGAAGCATGATAAGGCTAAAATTATACTAACTCTCGGCATATTATCTCTAGCAAGGTAAGAATACTATAGGGATTTTATTTTTGTAATAGAGAATGGGTGTTTGTAATGGTCGCTTAGGATATTTTGATAATCATGGTAATCTTACTTCCAATAAATTTATACTATAAAATGGTTCAGAGAATGAAAATTTTACACGATAGTTATAGGTTTTCCTCCACTTAGTTTTGGTTGCTTAAGTCGCGGTTCAATTCAAGAATGCATAAGTTTTTAATCTGGAAGGATTAAAACAAAATTTGCACGTTACTCACCATTCAGGAAATGGTGAAGGTTGGGGATTCGTTAGCTACCGTCTTAGTATTATATGCTGGATATGGTTGTCAATTACAAGTAAAAAGTAGTTATATTAACGACATGGTAGTCCAAAAGTTAGTTTATTAGAAATGCACGTAGCAAGTAATCAGAACGAGTGAAAAAGAAACACATTCTCTCTCTAAAACCCAAGTGAGAGAAAATCCTCTCTTTTTCCAAGGGAGAAAGGCCAAAAACTAAACACTTTTTTATCACCACTAAATATATTTTTACATCTACCATTTGCTTTGCTTAATCGATCCAGTAAATCATCCCTTGGATCCTATTCCAGTTATCCGTTGCTCAAGTTAATGGACTTGGCAAAATTTTTCTGCACCCTCTTCCCATTTGTTTTGCATGCAGGCTGGTGGCAAGTTCAGCAAACTCCACTAACGAAATTTAAATTCTTGTCTTCACCCTATAATACGGCGGCGAATTATTTGCCTCCTTCCCCAGATTCACTTTCCAACTCCGTTTCAGCTCTTTTTTTTAGTTCTTTTCACTTTCCAAGTATTTATGATTTTCTTAAAATCTTTTCTGCCCTTTTCTGTGTCATAATCCTTTAATATACCCACATTTACTCTACTCAATCCAGTAAAATATTCCCCCTGGGAAACCATAGAATCCCTTGTGTTTCTTTGTTATTAATATCCATCTGCTCTGTAGCTGAAAAATTCCTCTCGAATTTTCGATTTCATTGCTCCATAGTTGCAGATTTTTTCTTAGAATATCTTATAGTTTGCAGATCTACTTGAAAACAATTACTCATCGCCATGCAATGGCAGAAGATTCAGTTATAGCCATGTCTGTGGCTAGACCTGAGTTCTCTGAAGAAAGATATGACTTCTAACCAGGCATTGATGTCCATCCTATGCTTATCACCGCTTCTCATATGCGTACAACTAACATGCAGATTACAGATCATCATACATGGCTTTTGAGACAGAATCTACAGCTTTCTCTATTGGGATGTCTCTTTGATGACAGAGAATTTGATGATGTTCGCATGCAAAGCTACATCAATGAATATTGACCCATGAATGCTCGCGTCCTTCATTATGAAAGGAACTTCTTCATCATCAAGTTCCGTAGCCATGAAGATCTCCTCACTATCCTTGGTAATTGCCCTTATGCAGTCGAAGGTGGCTTGCTAGTGCTTCGTCGATGCTCTGACACTGAAGATCTGGCTTTGGATGGCATTCGAATAGACAAGCTGAGTGTCCGGGTGAGAATGCATGGTGTGCCAATCACTTTGCTGAACTATGCTGGTGCTCGAGATCTAGCCAAGAGAGTGGGAGAAGTAGCTCTTGTCAAGGAGGATTATGTTTCCCTCCGTAAGGCCACCTAGTTCGTAAAAAGGTATGGATTAGACCACAAGATCCCCTGAGTCCTTATTTTCACATTACTAAAAGAAATGGTAGGCGTGCAAAAATCAGTTGTTTTGAGAATGTGCATAAATTTTGCAAACGATGTGGAAGGCTTGGTCATCCTTGTCAGAGGTGTCGAATGGTCTCAAATACTGAATTGGAAGCATTCCTGGATAATTACTTCCTTCTGAAGGCCATCAGAGAGAATTCTCCATTGCTAATTTATGCCAACCGGCCCCTGTTTTTGTCTTCTATGAGGGCTCATGGCCATAAGAAAAAGAGATGTACCAGGATGCGTACATATAAATATCTACAGATGCAAGACTTTTACGAATCACTTCAATTATGATGGTAGTTCTCATGATACTGTCTTCTGTCCGTTTATCTCTGCTGAGTTCTCTGATTCAGAAACTAGTACTTTTTCCCCCACATTTGTACACAATCTTAGTTCTTCCCCTACTAGGTTTGATGATTTTGTAATAAGGCAATTCGAAAGAGATCTTGCATACTTTGCTTCCTCTGATGAAGGAGGTTCTGATGATTCCTTTGTCAAGATAGGCTGTGCTGGTGCTTCTCTGAAATGCAGATCCAAAAGAATTCACAAAACAAAAGCTCGCAAACGTGGAAATTCCAAAAAAAAGTTGATTCAAAGGCTGCTGATGTAGTTACTGATACTCAATCAAGTGACAGCTCCTTCTGTATGAAGATCAGGAAAGCACAGTCAGACACAGACATTCCAGCTCATTCCAAGTTTTCCACGCTGGATAAGGCTAAGTCAAGAATCAAAGCTAATTCACAAGGAGGATGGCGTATGAAGGTAGATAGTGATGATGAGGACGAGCCAGATTCAGACATTGTTGATCAGCCTCATCGTAGGAAACGTCATTCTAAAGACTCAAAGGCAAAATTCCCCAGAAAGGTGAAGAAAAGAAGCTGTGAAGCAGCACTTCAGGATTTCCCATGCAGTTTTCAGCTCCAGAATCAAGCTCAAGATTCCAGCTCTCTTAATGGTATTGCGGCAGTTGAACCAGAACAACTGCCTTCACAGAAATGAGTATCATCTCCTGGGATTGTCGAGGTATGAATCATGCCTCCACAAAGCATGTAATAAATAGAGTAGTTAATTAGTATAATCCTAATATCTTGTTCTTGATGGAAACAAAAACTAGTAGTACTTCGGTTTCACCCTGACAACAGGCTTCTATTTTTAAGAACTCTCTAGTAGTAGCTTCAGTAGGGCATAGTGGCGGACTAGCCCTCTTTTTGTGTGATGGTGTTCTACTCATAGTTTTATCCCGATCATCTAACTTCATTGTTGCCAAGGTTACTGAAGCAATGGGTTTTGATTGGGTGGCTGTATTTTTATATGGTTTGCCTTCTGCGCAAGGTCGAACCGAATTTTGGAATCAGCTAAACAATATCATTTCTGCTTTGTATTACCCTTGTGTAATTCTATGAAGACTTTAACCAAGTGGTTAACCCAGAAGATAAATATGGTGGCCATCAAGTTAGAGAGACAGATACAAGACCACTTCGACACCTTCTGATCAACAATAGACTTGATGAATTGCGCCTTCTAGGTTGCGGGTTTACCTGGTCTAACAAAAGACAAGGCAATGATATAATCTTTGACTGTCTGGATCGTGCCTTTGCCAATCCACAATGGTTAGATTCCTTTGGCTCTGCTATACTAAGAAATCTACCAATTCTACATTTGGATCATGGACCTCTAGTCATTGAACTTAAAGGTTTAAAGAAATGAAAGCCTAAAATTCATTTTGAACAATTCTAGTCAACCTGTTCACAATCAAATGACTTAGTGGAACAAGCATGGACTACACCGCCTCTTCAGATTGATAGTAAACCAAAAATATTGTCCTATAAATTGGATAATAGCCTTAGTAATCTTAATAGATGGAGTAGACAAAGATTTGGTCAAATTGATACATATGTGAAGAAAATGTCTGCTCAAGTAATGACCACCCAACAGTTGTGGGAACAGGAAAGATCAAATGGTAATCTCAGACAACAGTTAGCGGATCAAATAAATACACTGGAAGATGCATTGAACTATCAACAACACTACTGGAAACAACGGACTAAACTATGTTGGTCACTTCAAGGTGATCGCATTTCTAAGTTTTATCATAAATGGGCAGCAAGAAGGAAAGGCAATAAATGGATCACGGAATTATAGAATCCTCAAGGAATCTGGATCCAGAATGGAAATCAGTTAGGTGACATGTTGATGGATCACTTTTCAGGGATATACAGCTCTAATGACCCTCAAGTTTATGATGAACATTCTCCATACTTGCATGGTCTACTCAAAAACGTTGATGACGTATTCTCTCAAGATCAAGTCACAACCCGAGCAAGACCTTTTTCCAGGCAGGAAGTTTGGGCTGCAACACATCATATGGCTCCTTGGAAATCTCCAGGGCCTGACAGAATACTGGTGGGTTTTTACCAGAAACATAAAGCTACCATTGATGCTGATGTCTCACAAACCATTCTTGACGTAATGACATCTCAAACCTTCCCACCAGAATGGAATCAAACTCAAGTGGTGCTCATTCCAAAGAACAAAAATCTGGTCACACCAAATGACTTCCATCCAATTAGCTATGCAATGTCAAATACAAAATCATCACCAAGATGATTTCCAATCGTCTCAAACCTATGATGAATGACCGAATTGATGAAAATCAAAATGGTTTTGTACCGGGTCTGAATATCACGAAGAACATACTGTTGGCTCATGAAGTTGTTGAACATATACGGAAGAAAGATGGTGCATTGGGATTGGCTGCCATTAAATTGGATATGAGCAAGGCGTATGACCGTGTCTCCTGGCCGTTGTTACATCAAGTTCTCATTAAGGCAAAATTTCCACCGCACCTTATTGCCTTAATCATGCATTGGGTATCAACGGTCACTTACTCAATCCTGCTAAATGGTGAAGGACTCCCATTCTTCTCACCAAATCGGGGATTACGTCAAGGTTATCCTCTTTTCCCCTATTTGTTTATCTTATGTCAACAGGTACTTTTTTCTGCAATCAGGACAGATATACAATCCTTTCCGGGATTGGATGTCAAAATTAGTCGGAATGCTCCCCGCATAAGTCATCTCATATATGCCGTTGATAGTTTTTCTTTTGTGAAATGCTCAGAGGAAGCTATACTAGCACTTTCGGGATTGATAGACCTCTATTCAGCATTCCCTGGTTAGAAGGTCAACTTCAATAAACCATCGATCCTAAGCAGCCCTAACACTTCACCAACTATGAAAGCATTCTTATATTCCACACTTAAAATTCCTCAAGGGAAGTTTCAAAGTAAGTATCTGGGAGTTAGTCAAGATTTTAATGAGAAGAAGAAGGATTTTTTTTTGTCAATTCACTGCCAAACTATCAGCCAAGTTTGCAAATTGGAAAACAAGGCTATTATCCTTATCTGGACGCATTACTCTGGCAAAATCTACACTGTCTTCCATGCTTGTATATCCTCTGGGAGTTTTTAAATTGCTGGCTTCTACACTTCAGAAGGTAGACAGTATTACAGGAAATTTTGTTTGGAAAGGTGATTTACATGAACATAAAATTCATTGGAGGGACTGGAAAAAAGTCACGAAATCTCAATTCCACAGAGGTCTTGGTTTAAAGGCCACTAAGGAGTTTAATCAAGCCATCCTTGCAAAACATGCATGGAAAATAATGTTCATTGCTCTCAAAGGTTTATAGAGCTAAATATTGTTCCAACAGCATTTTACACCAACTCATCCGGCAACAAACTCATCTTGGGGGTTCAAAAGCATTCTCTGGGGAGCGGAACTTCTACAGAATAATGTGAAATGGAACGTAATCTCTGGTAAAGATATTGGCATTGCTGATGACTGGATAAATAAGAGTAATCCAATAAGCAAAAATTCCATCTTGGCAACATACACGAGTTTTAGGGTTAAGGACTTCATCCAACCCTCTGGTCGTTGGAATATAGTTTTTCTTCAAAACATTTTCCCGCCTTCCTTCCTCCCTCATATTACTGACATTCCTATTGATATTGATAGAGTTAATCAACCGGATAGACTTCAGTGGCTCCACACATCACATGGTACTTACTCGGTTAAAAGTGGTTATCAAATAGCCATGAATAACTGACACCATGCATCTTCTCAGCCACCAAATGCTCCAGAAAATAAAGCTTGGGAACGTCTCTGGAATTCATCAGTTCAACCAAAGCTAAAAACTCTGTTTTAGAGAGCTTTGCTCAATGCGCTTTCTTCTAGATTAGAACTAGTTAAAAGAGGAGTTCCAGTATCTAATGTTTGTCCCAGATGCAATCAAACAGAAGAAGATAACTTGCATCTCTTCTTCAACTGTTCTTCATCAAAGGAAATCTGGAATCTGGCTCCCACCGCATTTCACCATCTTCTGCAACAGGAACAGGCCCCCTTGTTTCAAAGATTTGTCTCCAAGGTTCACACAAATCCATCTAAGGAGGATATAGACTACTTCCTTATCATAATCTGGAATATTCGGAAGGAACGAAATGAAAAAATTTGGAGGCAACAAAAAATACGTTTGTGGAAATTTGGCGGATCATCCAGGTGGAGTTTAACATCCATAAGAGGCAGCAGAAGCAGAAAAGAGTGGTTCAAACAAGAATCATAAGTTCCTCCACTAACTATCTACTATCTCGTTTGATGTATCCTTTCACCCTATCACTCACAAAGCAACGGGAGTTTGGAAGATCACCTCCCCCTTTGATATAGTTCTTCAGATTGGATCCGAAGACATGGAGGCTCAGTCTCCATTGCAAACGGAAATGATGATCTCCATTGCAAACGGAAATGATGACATGTCTATCAGCACTTTAACAAGCTTCCAATTGTAGAATCAAAAATGTTAAAGTTCACACAGATTGTGAATTTTTAACAAATCACCTAAGGGATTTACAAATCCCGATTGAGGTGCAAGAAATTGCTCCTCTTCTAATTTCTCTAATAGATACATTTGACTACTGTGAACTGATTAAAGTCAATAGGTCGTGTAACATTCTGTTTCACATTGCTACTTGACAGAGTGAATCACATGTATATAAGTCTGAACCTCATAAACTACAAACAACTCGGGTTAACCATTTTGGGCTAGCGAGAACAAAAGCCTAGCCTGAAAGTGGGCTAGTCTATGAGGCTGGGATGTTAAAAATAGTATCAGAGTGAACCCTGGTCTAGGAGCTAAGTGCTACGTGCGGACACACCTCTGAGCCCACTGACAGGACAAGTGTAGAGACACCTCTGAGCCTGCTGACGGGACAATTGCGAAGCACGGGAGCCACCTCTAGAATCCTATTCTAGGGGAAGAATGGGCCACATTCTTGCTTGTTGAGCTTTGCGAGGACGCAAAGATCCAAAGGGGGTAGGCTATAACATCCTGTCCCACATTGCTACCTGACCGAGTGAATGACCTGTATATAAGTCTCAACTTCAAAAACTACAAACAATTTGGGTTAACCATTTTGGGCTAGCGAGGACGAAAGCCTAGCCTGAAAGTTATTGGACTAGTCTATGAGCTTGGGATGTTACAGGTCGGATGCAATGGAAGTCCATAATATAGCTTACTACAAGATGTAATGTAATAGTCTAGGAACGTTATCCTAATCTAATACAGGTTTCCTTTTCTAAAAAAAAAAAAGAGGAATGCGCGTATATATGTATGTAGTGGCTAAGGATATTATATGCATATATCATTCAAAAGATTAAAGAAAACCAAACAAATCTGGGAACTGATAATGGACTCGACATTTATTCATGTACATACGAATTTACGAAATGAATACTTACTTCTTTTGTTTGGTTGTGATACATTACATTTAGTTATTTTAACTTGAAGGATGATGTCAATATTAAACAAAAAAAAATCCCCATTTAACACAACGTAATGAGTTTTACTTGTTTCTAACAAATTTCATGCCCATTTAGTCACTAGGGTAAATTGTCAGTGAAAAGCTTAAAGTCGTCACTAAACTCCATATTGATGACAATCCAATTGCATGTTGGATAATATTAAATGATCTCTAAATCATTAAAGTAACGAGAAATTGGATATTTGACACTAAAGCTGCCATGTTAGCGAGAAGAAGCAAGTCATCAAAACTCTATTCACAACGAGAAGTTGTCACTTGTATGTATCATTAAAGATATGTTTCTTCGAACTACATCTTTTAATGGCCAGATTCTTCCATCGACCAACTGTAATTGTCACTAGAATTTTCATTTAAAACTTTTAGTGACTACAAAAAAGTGACATCATCATATCTTTATGGCGATAAAATATCATCATACATTATGGAAATGAGTGACACACGAATGTACAAATGTACGACAATATATCATCACTAGATGAACTACTTGGTTGCATCGATTCTTAATGAGGATTGATATCATCACTACAACTTCAAAATTGTTACAAGAAAAGTCTGTCCCTATTGAAAAAACTGTAGTGACGCTCATGTGGTCGTTGCATTCGTCACTAGGAATTTTAATCAGTCATCCAGTGACAACTTTTAGTGACACAATTTGTCGTTGCTAATCTTAGTAACAAACAAAAGAAAATAAAAAACAAAAATAACGAAATAAATATTTATTCATTAATTATTCACCAGAAAAAATTCTTCATTAATTGCAAAAATAAGAAAGTCATGTTAAAGAGAAAACAAGGAAATATATATTATTTGATAGCAATTACATGAATTTAAACTATATAAATTATGTTACGCAATCGAAAAAAAAATTATCTTAGATTTTACTTGGTATTTTTGTGCATTGAACTCTACCTTTAGTCTACGAAGAATGCAATCTTTTGTTGTTGGACAATCCTTGTACTAGAATCCTATCTATATAGTCAGTAAAAATATTAATTTTTTAAAATAACAATTTAGGTAATACATGTAAGTAAAGAATTTTATAGCAGTGTTGTCCTAACGATGTCATTTTTATTTGTTCATCTGGAGATTGAAAATTTTGTGCAAAAAAAATTGCAAACCTCTGCATTGCGGCTCGTATGGAACAACGAAAAAATTGAGTATTCGAACAAGCAATAATCCGATAAACTTAATCAAACTCAAGAGCTAAACCTGGAGATTGCCCAATTTTCTTATTTGGCCAACCAGTCATTGAAATAAGATATGAAAGCATTATATTTAAATAAGATTAATTCAATAAGTAAAATTGTAACCAGCCGTCATATATCTATTTAACAAAAAAATAATAAATTTGACCTGAATGTGTATAACTATTAGCTCCTTGTGCAGCCATCTATATTACAAAAGGTAAAGCATATTAACTTAGAAACTATCTAGAACATAAAAATTCAAAGGTAAACTAATTATGACATTAAAGGGAATAATTATGGGCACAAAAATTAATTTGTAAAGTATACCAAAACATTAACTTGAAGACGAATGTTTCCTGGCAAAAAAGAAAAATAACATGGTACAAGGGCAATTGATAACGTTGCACCACCTATTTTTTCATACATGCAAGAATTTCTTTAAATCCTTTGGGGATATCCTTGCTTCAATGATGTTGGGATCTTCTTCTTCTTTAGGGAATTCATTCAAATAAAAATTTTGATAAGATATTAGGTTTAAATCAAAGTTAAGTGGTTTCTTCTTTATTTCCTCCTTATGAAGTTTTCCAATTTGATGTTTTGTCATCTCCTTTTCACCATTCCTCTTCTAATGTGAGAAATACCTTGAACTGAAAATTACTTACCTTAGTATTGAAACTATATAAGACTCACAAAATCCTTTAATTATCACTCAAAACAAATTTGACCAATAAGTTTTTATGAACATTATCATGTACATTAAAAAAAAATATTATAGTCCTTATGTTCTAGAAAATAATTTATATTGAGTTTTGTGATTTGTAGTACCGAATTTTGTGATTTATATTATCTTAACACAAATCACAAAACTCAACTAATTTTGGGAATAATAAATTGGGACAAACCGTTTAGCAAGGAAGTAGTACCTTTAAATTCATTTGATAAAATCTGTATTGAGAATGTACCCAGTACATGAAAAATTTGCAGCTAGTAAAAAGATATGGGAGAATTCGCACATAGTACATGCAACAATTCATTAAATAAACTATGTATTGAGAACGTACAACTATGGAAGCTAGACAAGAAGGCTCTGGGCTAAATAGTTATATGAACTTACATGTCGCTTAGGGTTGGTTAGAGCGAAGGATGGCGACTGATCTGAATGGAATCCCGACAGCTGTGATGTCAACAATGGAGAAAAGCTCCATAACGGAGTTGAGAGACACCGACAAAGGTCAATAGGATGAGTGGATTCGAAGTCAGCAACGCCACCTTCGATGCAAATGAATTGTCAAGAAAAATAATTATTCCTAGAAAATTAAAGGAATCGCAATTAAGTACTTGAAAGATCATATATTGATAAGCTAATTGCAATCCATAATGCAACAAACACTACTAAAAAACTAGCCTTTAATGACAGTAATCTTAAATGCTTTTAAGGAATTGAAAATGAGTGTGATGATAGATGCTTTGAGAAGACATTAAGGTGAAGGATAGGTAATACTACACTATTTAACAAATAAATAAATAAAAAAAGGATTCTGCCTCAACTTTCTAATTGCCTCAAACTTTTTCCTCTTTCTTTTTTTTTTCCCTTCCAAAGAAATAGTTTTTATTAAAACCAGCCTCTTTCATTTTGTTTTATAGTATCTAACCAGAAAAAAGGATTTCCATAAAAAGAAAATTCATGTTTTTCTATTTTTTCCAATAGCAAGTATTTTCAATCGTCCGGCATTAAAAAAACCCATTCCCTTTGTCTTCTTCTGTTGTAAAAACCTAGGTTTTGTTTTCTTTTTCCAATCTCATCAGTTCACAATTTAGGAATTGCACCTACATGAAGGTGAGTTTGTATTTGGGTCCTTCGACATCGATTTCTATGTTCTTGATTTGTTTCGTGTGACCACCGTTTTTGTTGCATATTGTAAGATTTGTATAGCTCTCATTTTCTTTAATCTTTAGTTCCAAATATAGATAGAAGGATAACATTATTGTTGTTTATTTTGTATTTACTAAATAAGATCGTATTCGCACCCAATTATAGTGTTTGATATGCATCTAAACTGTTTGACTTTTGCTTCTATGAAAGCAACCACAATATTCAATTTAGTCTACTTATATCTTAAATACAGAATCGAGCTAAAGGTTTCTTTTGTGCCTTTGGGAATTCGCTTTAGCTTGTGAGCAGCTACAACCAGGGTGCAATAGGTCAATGTATTTGCAGTCGTAAAGGGTAAGCCTTCTGAACATCTAATACTAGTCTTAGTTTTGAGGTGTTAAGAGTTGCATGCAATGAATAAATGGTAAAGTTTAGCAGTAGCTGAGGAATTACTGAACATGATTTGAGTTTGACCGTGGAAGCAATCATTTTGTTTAGAATCAAAAAAGAATTTTCACATTCGGGTGGCTAGCTTTAAGGCTTTCCTACTTCATAGTTTTGTGGATTCTTTCTAAATTTTCATTGAATTTGACTTCCATTCTTCAAGGTTTATTTTTCCTTTTATATTTTGTTAGTGGGTTTTATGGATCTTGCATAAACTTGTTTAAAACAAGACATGACACTGCCACTTTTCTGAAAATATAACAAAAACCATATTTGACTCCCTCTGTTGTTAGGCCTTTTTCTCATAGCTCTAGAACTCTTTTTTGAGATTTCTTTTATGAATATCTTCTTCATTTATTGTGTTTTAATGTGGTTTTTATGGATTGCAACACAGAGTTATAGTTTAGCCGAAAATTTATTTTGAACATGACAAGTCACATTCTGAAAATTCCTGAAACCTATCTCTCGCGGTTGTTTTCAGAGTTTCATTTCTCCCGCTTCTTGAACTGTTTTATGAAACTTATTTAGTGAATGTCTTCTATGTTTATGGTGGTTTACTACAGACATTATGGATTGTATGGAGCCATAGATTGTTTGCAATTTGACTTTGAACTTGACTTACCAAATTTGAAATTTTTGAAACACCAGTTCTGAAGTACTATTCTGGTGAACATTTTTCTCATAAAGTTTGAAATGCTTTTCCTGAATTCTACATGAAACTCTTCTTTGTTCATCTTATTTGTAAAATTTATAAAACAAAATGTTCAATTTGTTCATCTTATTTGTAAAAAACACACTTTTGTTTTCCTTCTTCCATTCCATCATCTCTCTTTTCTGTTCATTCTAATATCACTTTTTAGGTTTAATGTGAAAACTTAAACCTGATAAACGAAAAACGTTTAATTCATTGTTCTACTATATCAATGGGTGATCCACTTAAATCTCTCTCATTCTTGTTATTTTTGTAAATAATTTTTTCTAGGACATGAGTCTTTGTTAACTTGATGGCATCGTCACTTTAGTATATTGTTGGCTAGTTTCCTTTAAAGTTTCATTGGTTCAAAAAATGTTTCGTTCTTATTTGCTTATTTGCATCTAATATTGGTGTTTCTTTGAAAATCCTGCTACATCATGTTTGTAATGTATTTGCCAGAGTTAGTATCTTGAGTTGGTTCACATTTCTATTATGATATTATGTGTGTTTAACGTAATGAAACTAGGGAGTAATTTTGGGTATATACCTGCCCCATAATTCTATTTTGTTTCCCATGAATAGATGTATGTAATGTACTTTCTCCATGTGCTTTGAAGGTTCAATTTGAAAATATCGTCTTTAACGCTATGTATAGAAATTGGATGAACATGTCAAGAGTTAGTGATGAGTACTTAAATGGACTTTGGTTTTTTTAGGCTTTGCCTTTTCAAATACAAGAGTGAATAGCATGATATAACGTCCATGCAAGGATTGCAAAAACACTATGTTTGCTAGTAGAAATGAAGCTTTTGAACACTTGTTCACTAGGGGGTTTATTCTTGGATGCAACTTATGGATTGCTCAGGGGGAGCTTTCTTAGGGTGGTGTAACCAAGTTTAAGGCTCAAAGGGATTGTCCCATAACTACATAGCATATTGATGACATGAGTTGTTTAGTTCATGATGTTTTTTGGTGCTCCGCAAGATGATGTTAACATGCAAGAGGAATCTGGTTTGCCTAGAGATATTGAGGTACCTAGGGGCCAAGCTGGAATTTTTCATAACTTAATTGACTCTTCCCAAAAGAAGTTACATGAAAAATGTGAAAGTTTAACAACTTTCGTTTACAATTCGTCTATTACACCTAAAGTATCTTGGGAAAATAAGTAATAAGGTTTTTATATGTTGATGGACTTGTTAAGAGAAGCATTTCCTGATGCCATGACTAAGATACCTAAACCATACTATGAAGCTGAGAAATTGAGGAAAGATTTAGGACTTGGTTATGAGGAAATTGATACTTGTGTAAATGATTGCCCATTATATTGGGGGCAGAATGAGGGAAAAGAGTCATGTGAGACATGTAAATAACTTAGGTGGAAAACATCAATCACGGATCCCAATGGCGATAAAAGGAAGATAGGACGAAAAGTTTTGCGGTATTTTCCCATCAAACCTAGATTGCAAAGATTGTTCATGTCAGTAAAAACGGCTTGCCTTATGAGATGGCATACTAAAGGGCGTAAACAAGAGGGTTACATGAGGATCCTGCTGATTCTCTGGCATGGATTTGATAGTTGACATCGAGATTTTGCTAAAGATGTTCACAATGTTTGATTGAGTTTAGCTTCATATGGATTTAATCTATTCAAAAATATGAATGTAAATCATAGCACATGGCCCGTGATCTTAATGTCGTATAATATTTTGCTACGGATGTGCATGAAACAACCATATCTTATGTTGTCTCTCATGATTCCTGGTCCAAAACCTCCTAGAAACAACATTGACAATTATTTACAACCTCTTATCACCGATTTTGAGGGATCTATGACAAGTTGGAGTTGAGACATATAACGCTTCAAATAAGCAGAATTTTAAGCTCCATGTTTCTTTACTTTGGACTATAAGTGATTTTCTATGATATGCTAATTAATCTTGATGGAGTACAAAGGTGAATTTGCATGTACTGATTGTCACAAAGAGACACATTCATTTTGGTTGTGAAACGGTAATAAAGTTTGCTACATAGGTCAGAGACGATTTCTAGGAAAAGAACCTCGGTTTGGTAGAAATACTCGACTTTTTGATGGTTCAATTAAGAATAGAACTCCACCACAACGACTATCGAGTGATAAGGTGATTGATGAACTAAAAGATTTTTATTTAAGACTTGGGAAAAAGATTAAAGACAATCAAAAGTTGCCTTTTAGTTGGAAAAAAAGGAGCATATTTTTTGAATTTCTTATTTGAAAGATAATGTTATTCGTCACAACCTTGATTTCATGCACATTGAGAAAAATATTTGCAAAAGCATTTGTGGAACCTTGTTGGATTTGGAAGGTAGATCGAAAGATAATTATAATTCAAGGGTTGACTTAAAAGAGATGAGAATTAGACCAGAGCTTCATTCATTTGAAAAAGAATCTGGGAAATTTTACTTGCCTCTAACATTATATAGCTGAACAGGAATGAGAATAACACATTTTGGAAATTGCATATCTATAAAATCCATCCCATTTTCATTCACATTTACCCATTATATTCTCTTATTATAATTGTTCTCTTCTGTTTCAGTTCTTTACAAACTTTTGCTTATGATTTTGTTTTTTTTTTCTTCTGAAAAAGCTTGGCTCCCTCTCGTAGAGTTCCAATTGAGGATTTGGTACCGGATAAGGCCGTTCCGCCGGTCGGATTCAAATGACCACCGCATGGGCGCCCCATCCCAAATCGCCTGAAAGAGTCTTCTCTTTTAATGCAGGAAATAAGTTCGCTCTGAGATAAAATCGAGGTTCTAGGGAAACTGTTTGTGAAGTATAATCAAGTGATGTTGTTTGCAAGCAATGAATGCTTGCCTTTGAAGCTTGTCATGGACAACATTAAACTGAGTTGGAGGTGAAGGTGGCTCCGATCAACAAGACCATTAAGGTGGCTCCGATCAGATATGCTCCTTAAATATCTCCCGATGTGTTCAACTAACACAACCTAATATATGCCTAAAAATCCATGATTATAACATTTTGATGCAACAGTTGCTACCTATAGCTTTATGAAAAACATTGTCAAAGTCGGTACGTTCTCCTTTGCTACAATTGTGTAGATATTTTAGAGATTTACGCTTCAAAGAAATTTTCCCTACAGACGAGACCCGTTTGAAAAATGAGATTCTTGTGATACTTCATGAGCTGGAGAAAATCTATCCTCCATCATTTTTTGACATTATGGTTCATCTACCAGTACATTTGGCTACGGAAGTGAAACTTGCAATGCCAGTTTGCTATCGTTGGATGTATCCAATTGAAAGGTAATAGTCATTTTTTAAAATAATTCCTCTATGATTCAATATTTTGAGCTATTGAACAATACCATAATAATTTTTTTTTCCTTGTATATATATTTGAAGGTATTTGGGAATTTTGAAATCACATGTGTACAGTAGAAGTAGACCTAAAGGCTCGATTGCTCAGGGCTATTTAGCTAAAAAATGTTTGACATTCTGTTATCTGTATTTAGCTGAATATGTGAAGACAAAGTTTAATCGAATATCTTGAAACGAAGATAGGAACACAGTTGATGTAGCTAGATTAGATGTATTTATCATGGGAGCTCATCCTCTTGGAAAAGCCACTCCACCAAAGTTTGATGATGAAATGTTAAAGAAAGGACATTAGTATGTGTTTTTCAATTGTAAGGTTGTTCAACTTTACGTTGAGTAAGTTAAATAGTTAAACTATATGTGTAAATGAATAATTTATGTTATTTTTGTCAAAATTTTGAAGTTAAATATTGTTACCTTTTTCAACCGACATAAAACAATGGTTGAACAAACCAATCCCAATGTTGCACCACATCGAATAGAAGAGATTCATAGTAATACTTTTGCTGATTTTATTTAGCAGCCATGAAATATATCCCAACCAAATATAATGAACATGTGGATCAAAGCTACTTACATTTTCTTTTTTTGCAAAAAATAATAATAATACAAGACGAATATAACTGTTCTTTTCATTTTGGAAGAATTTCTATTAAAGGCATGAGAAAAGCTTTGAAATTCGACGGCTAAATCAGCAACTTAATAGAAAAAATTGTATCTTTAACCTTCCAAAAAACTGTACTAAATAATCTGCTACATTCTTCCCAGACCTCTACAAGGAATTTCTCAGATCAATCTTTTGGAAAGAATGGCTATTCAGACTTCAGAAATCCGTGAAAGCATCCAGTTTCTTGTTCTGGGCAGATCAAATTTCACCCAAAAACTTTTCTACACTTTTTCGAAACCAATTCTTGTTGGTTCCGATCTTGGAGAGAGATTCGGCTTTAAAGCAGGGGATACTTTTGCTGATTGGTTTGCACAACAGGTAACTTTTAGCTTATAGTATGTTGAATATCTCATTTACATGATGTGATAATGACTATTATTGTATTCACTAGGTTGAAGGATTGGAAATTATCGAGGAAGATCCAATATCAAGAGATTTGAAACTACTTGGTAGGTGTCCAAACTTTATTGGGGTTAAATAGGATAATTATGTTGTAAAAGGCATTAGGTTTCACATGAAAGGCTTGGAAATCTCTAGGACAACACAAAATAGTTGGATTGTGGTAAGGGCTACAACATCTAGTTATTCAAGTGTAAGGGATCAACATCCAGTACTGAGTGATTTAGATTACTATGGACAACTCACAGATATTATTGAGTTGGACCATGGTAAAGGACGAAGGGTTGCCCTTTTTTAATGTGATTGGGTGTCAAAAGGAAAGCGTTTGAAGCAAGATAGTGATGGGTTTACTTTGGCCAATTTTGAGAAAGTGAAATGTCACAAACAGCCATTCATTCTAGCATCACAAGCTGAGCAAATGTTTTATGTGCGAGAATCAGACAAGTCTAATTGGCATTTAGTTATTTCTACAGTTGCACGAGCACGATACAAAATAGAATCCCTTAATGATGTTGAAACGTTCTTGCAAAGTAATGTTTGCAATCCTACAATGAATTTTGAGAGTGATAATTTTATTTTAGTTTGTGAAGACAAAGAAGGTACTGAAAATTGACATTGATCGAATAAAAGAGAAATCCAAAAAATCAAAGAAGCGTAAGGGTCATACTCGTTCTTAAAAGTATGTTGTAGGTATGCACTAGCATATTATGTATCCAATTTTAATGATTTTTTTTCCTATGCTAAGAATCAGTAATTGGGTACATTTGTGTAGTGAATTGAATGTTTGTGTTTTCTCAGTATAAACATACCGATATAGTTGAGGAATAAAAAGTTGGAGAGATAAGCTTTACAAGGAGATAAAGAAGAAGAAATAAATTGTTGCTCTTTGATAACACTCTGGCATCTTTCAATTGGATGGACATGCTTTTGAATTTGGAAATGAAAGTTAAAAAGGCTAGCGATAAGGATGATGAGGTGGCAGGTGATGAGAATGATAAACCGTGAAGAGGCTAGGAATGAGGAAAAGGAGGCTGCTGAGAATTGGTTGAGGTTGAACAAGAGAAGTTCTTACTAAGTATTTATCTGCAGTTCATTATGATCTCCTTTGTGTTCATTAGGGTAAAAGGTCTGATGTCCGAACAATGAATTGCAATGGTAGTTTATCACCCCGAAATGGATTCTTAGTCTAGCTCCTTTGTTTCCTTGTTATTGTTCTAATATAGAGCAGCATTGGAGCTTTATCTCTTCTCTCTGAAAATCTTAATTGTCTTGTATTGTTTCCATATAATTCACTAAAGTATTTGTCATACATTATTCATGCTGTCATTTGTGGAAAAAGTACATTTGATTTCAAGTTTTTTGGATAACGAGATAGTCTCTTACCAATTCAGCTCTTAAATCTTAAGGGAAAAAACTCATAGCATAATTGGAATAGGAATCCTTCATCAACATACTAATACTACGTTGGTGATCCCTCCCTCCAGTTTTACGTTTCATCATAAAAATTCACTATCATTGTTAATTTGCCAATTCAAATTCATTACTCACTATCTTGTTAGTTTGCCAACTATCACTGACATTTGGCAATATTATTATATGTCTACAATCATATTATATATGCACAATCTACAACATTTATTCTCATTTACTTATAGTAACCGTAGTGGTTATACGAATTGAATAACCTTTTTTTACGTTCTAGCCTCCTTTGTACCACAAAAGTAATTCTTTGTTTTTCCTTTTCACTTCAAGCGACTTTAGTATAAAAACAACACACACTCTACCATTTTTAAAATCAAATTGCCCAAATTCAAATTAAATTAAATTAAGAGAATACTATAATTTTTCTATAAAAAAAAAGGTATACCATATTAATTCAAAATTAAAATTGATGGACCGAGTTCATTAAATAGTTCCTTTGATAATCTTCAACTTTACTAAATTAAACATAAAATAATTGGGGGATGTTATAACCCGCCAAAAAATAAAAAATAAAAATGCACCCAAAATTTTGTATATAAAAAAGGGAATACTACCAAGAGCACAAAATAGACCTTTGATAATCTTCAAATTTATGAAAATATTATAAAACATGTATATAGAACAACATGGGGAATACAATCCACCAAAACATAATAAAATCTAAGCGCCAAAATTTTGGAACACCCACGTTTAGGAACCGATCACTTCTCAATTTCACAAGGGTCTTCAAGTTTCAAATATAGGATGAGGTATTTTGTTTTTTTATCAAATTTTGATTTGATTTTCATCGTTGTCTATTTATTGTTTTGGAACTCTAAAGAAATTGATCCCCCGAAATTTTGTTGATTTGTACTATTTGGTTGAGATCGATTGTTTCTTTACTTAGTTTTTAGTCATTAGTTTGATATTTTTCTTTGTAATATTAAAGTAGTTTGAGCTTTTCTCCTATGGATTTGGGTGTTTTTTATGATGACTCTACCTCTCTTTAGTTTATTCATGTGGAATTCTGCGTGAGAGGAATTGAATCCCTGGGTCTGGTGTAGCGGGAAATCGAAATTCCATCCAACGCAATTTCAATTAACTAGGGGTTTCCCAATTAAATGCATAGTTTCGGCTACTTTTGGCCGGTTTGTCCCTTTTAGTACTGTGGTTTTATTGTAGTTTTCATTGTATCTTTGTACAATCAATTCAGAAGCTATTAGTTCTTGCCTTTTTTCAATAACCTCGTTAAAAATGAATTTTCATGTAAGATGATGTTAAGGTTAATGCATATCTATTTTTGTTAATAGATAATCATCTCTAGCTTTGTTCAGAATAGTAAATACTCTTGAATAAAAGTGCTTCAAGCTAATGAAAATAATTAAAACGCAAAATTCCATTAAAAATGAGTAATTTTGTTAACCTTGATGGTTTGCGATTGCTCTAAATACAACTAACAACCACGATACTAAATGGAAGAATTGTGTGTTCTGATGTTCTGATAGTGTTTTTTCTACCTTATTATTGTCAGTCATGCATTATCCTTGTCCTATATTCTGTTTTCGATATGGTCATTCAACAATGGAGCCTTAGAAAGTTTTTAATTCCTAATAGTCGGGTTCTAATTTTTTTTAATAAATATTTGCTTTCATTTTTGTATATGTATGGCTAGGTATGGATAACAAATGCCGAAAGTGCAAACAAAATAATACAAGACTTCAAGATGAACCAATTGAGCATCTACATGGGGATTGCAACAACACAACATCCTCGTGTTTGTACTCATGATATCCAACAACTTGGCATGGTCATAACTACTTATCAAAATCATAGGGCTCAAGTCCAACAAAGCATCATGACGATATGTGGAAGCCATTATCTTTGTGTTGAGAATGTTGGAATGCAAAGGATGATGGCAATAGAAGAACACCATTCCCAAAATCTCCGTCTTACATATGACATCAGAATATCAACAAAATCTTAGTGGTAACATCCACCCATTGCTGATGATGAGAGCTAAAAATTATAATATTTCTTATGGTTCGAATATCATACGACCGACTTTCTTCACAACAGATGATGATCATTCTTGTGGTTCCAATATCTTTCAACCTAACATAATTATAAGTAAACACCATCTTGCTACGAATGGTTATGGCTAACTCAATATGTCAACTCCTCAAGTAACAAGTATGATTAATCTTTCCCTATGGATCTTTGTTTTTATTTTTTTTAGATGTTGATGGCTTGCTTAACATTGCCCCTTTTTAATTTTCAACAATTCATAGCTACCGTGAGCAAAACGCAAGTTGGTAGGAGAATTCATAATGGACGTGTGGATGAAAATTTATATCCAAATTTAGATGTGCATCAATTGGTGAATATAGTTCCCGGTGAATGTGTTGTGATGGAGGAACCAAATATGAAAATTTATACTACAATCAGCATTCACTTTATATTTCTTATTTTATAATGTATTTTCTATGAATTTTTTGAAGGTGTGATTCAAAAGTAAGCACCAGATAGCCAGACAACTAATGCACACATCAAAGGTTCAAGGATCGAGAATGTTCCTCCCACTGATAGCTTTAGAGCAGAACAAGAGGAAGGTAATTTTGTTATACATTAGTACCATGATAACTTTAGATTGTGAAAATTAATCTTGTTGTGCATTATTTTTGTTTATTTTAGATAGTGAAAGTGATGCAAAAAATAGTAGTAAACGAAAAACCACGTTAATGAAAAGTGTTTGGGGCCGACCACCTCAATTACCACCCATTCACATTGAGTATAATGAGGAGGGCAAGCCAATTAGGGGCCAATGTGATACCCTTGTCCATTTCTTAGGTTCTTTGGTGAGAAATGGTTTATATTGCCTGTTACATGTGAAAGATTGGAGGAAGATGCGAAAAGAATACAAGGATGAAATGTTAGACATTGTAAAAGTAATCCTTTAAATTTTTTGTTGAAGATTGAGTAATGCTGTTTGGTTTTAGAAACTGGTTGTGATTGGTTTATATAGTCGAAGTCAATCTATGATATGATTTCTTGGTTACTTTTTTAAACAAGTTGGACCAAAATTTTTATGTGATACAGTTATGGTTCTATGTCTCTCCTATAGCTGAGACAAAGATTTTGTGCCTTATTGGTCACAAGTGGAAAAACTGGAAGAGTGCATTGAAAACTAAGTATTGGAGCCCTAGGCCAGTAGAATATTTAGTAGATTATTGGGGTGAAAGAGTTTTGCTAGACCAATGGGTCAAACTTCATGGTCATTGAAACTCAGAGGAGGCAAAGGTTTGTACCCATGCCTTTTGTCCAAATACTTGTACTTCAAGATTTTTAATTTATTTTTCTACTTTTAACTTTATGTGCACAGAAAGCAAGTGATAGAAACAAAAAAGCTAGAAAGGAAAAGGTTACGAATCAAAGAACTAGGAAAAGATCATTTGCAAGAGTTAAAGTTAAGATGGTAATATATGCTCACTTGACTTTTAAATTCTCTAAATATTTTATATTGCATCAAAACATCTTTTACTCTTTGAAGTTCTTTCCTAAGCAAAGGAGATAGGGCATGCCCCGATTAGTGTTGAAATTTATGTCAATTGTTATGTTGATCAAAAAGGGAACTCTACCGCATGTGGTGCTACTTTGAGTAAATTTGTAACTGTGTTTAAATTATTTTAGATTTGTATATCATGCCTAGTTGTTCCTCTTTCTCCCGTATATTAGTAACTCTTGCTACTTTTAATGGAAAGTCAACACCGAGGGAGCATCAACTTCAAAAAGGTTCTGATGTTGTGATATCAAGTTTAGATATAATAGAATCAGCACAACAAAGAGATGGAGCTTCATAAGTTAAATTGGGACAACATTTCTCAGCATCAACCACTGTCTCTGACAGTGCTATGGCAAATCTGCCGGTGGCTTTTCTTCCCGTTTCTTGTTGAAAAATGAACATGAATCAATGAGTTTCAAATATATAGGCATGACTTATTTTTCTTTTCTCTTATCAAGGGTGATGCATATGTTTATTTGAGAAGCGTAGATGATCTCAACCAAAGCATGGCTAAGAGTATAATTTATAGCATAGACCCAAATGTAGAAGTTGGAGGACTTGTTGAAGGACCCATATGGTGTGCAGTTAATATGAAAGTTATTTTACACCGTAACGAATCAATACTCCGGCCTTATGGTAATTTTAAGATGATTGGAGATACACTGGGAGAAATAGTTGCTTGGTCTATGAGTGCGGTATGTTTTCTCCAATACAATAATGTCATTTGTTAACATTAGCTAGCTACATATAGCTTATTCTATTTAACTGACAAATTTACACTAAATGTGTAGGTATCATTGGCCGTCGAAGGTTGAGAAGTCACTTTACTGATTCTCTTCTGATTTGATTTTCACCAAAGATTAAACTATTGAAAGGATTGTAGCACAAATGCCATGGTTCCATAAAGTGTTTTAAGTCTTTTATAGTTGCAACACTACTTGACATTAGCTTTTGATTGTATTGGCTTTGATTTAGCGACGTTTAAAAAGTGTAGGATTATTGTTTTTCAATTTAAATTTATTTAGTTCTTATATTTTGTTTCTCCACTTTACCATATCCTTTAATTGAAAATTTCTTTCATATTAAACAAAATTAATCTGGTGCTATTATGATGGACAAAATTAATCTGGTGCTATTATGAAGGCTCTACAAAAGTTAAACTCGATAGTAAATTGGTTTGATATTCTAAATCAAACTCAGATGTGGGATTAGAAAAAAAAATAAAAATTGCAATTGCCAAAATAAATACAATCTAAGGCACTACATAGTGCCTTAATGTGTTTAAACAATTTATATTAGTGTGATATTAGATTATTTTGTTCACATTTTAAAGTGTCTTCAAATATTACTAGATGTTATACCCGCACGATGCGCGGGGTAGATTACAATATTTTAACAATTACTCGTAAAATAGTTTTTAAAGAAGATTAAATTTGTGGAATCATAATTACCAAAATAATAATTGTTAGAATTTTTCGCAAAAATAAATGTGATGACATGAAAAATGAAAGAGAATGGTTTGTCTTTTTTGTACCATAAATGTTCTAAGATAAAAAGAAATGAACAATCACGATATTATACAAATTTGACAAAAAGGAAACAAAAAAACCACAAATATATTGCTAAATTGGGTATACATACATATAAAGAGTTATAATATTAATATTCAGAGATTTAGAATTGGTATTTCCTTTAATTCAAAATTATCTTGACGTCATATAAGATATTTGAGATTGCCCGTGAGGCTTGGATTATTTTATTTCCTTTTTTCTATTTATTCAAAGAAATTTTTTTTAATTAAAATAACTAATTTGAGATTTATTTTTTAATTTAATACGGATTAGATAACGTGAATTAACTTACATAACTAGGGGCTAAATGATATTCACGTCTCTTATTATCAAACATCACAATTTGTTAGTCCAGAGGTCATTAATGGTTTTCCTTAGAAAAATAATAAGAAAGAAAGAAAGAACAGAATTAAAAAAAAAAAACTTTTAATAAAATAAAGGTCATCATCGTTGATCCCTCTCAAAGGAATAGGCATTGGTTCAACTCCAGTTATGCTTTAGGAACAACAATTTCAGTGTCAACCTACCATAGAAATTGTATTGATAAGTATTCATAGAAAAAGAAGTCAAGTTTTGAAATTATCATTTTTTGACATATACACATTATTGAAAATGTGGAGAATACATCCACCCGTTTCTCCCAAACATCTCTTTTTTGTCAACTCCACCAATTGGCCAAGACTACTGTGTACATGTACTAAGCATAAAATGTGAAAGTCTTAAAAGAGACTGTAAAACATGATAATTTCGAAAGATAAAGATTGATACTTCCCGAAGAATCATTTCAAACTTAGCATTTCTTGCTCAACTAAATTTGTTAATACAAACAAAAATGAACTCATTCATGCAACATAATACCACCCACCATTTGTTTTGTATTATTTTAAAATTAAAAAAATACATTCTATTGTTTAACAAAGTGTAATTTTCCAAGTGACTCGTCAAAACATTTGGATTTCTGAAGTGAGATTTCGGTTCAAAAATATTAGCATAACTCAATAGCAACAAATCAAGATTCAAATATAATACGTAGAAGAAAAAGGCAATTTCGAATTTTCTAACCTGGATAAAAATCAATGACAATAATGATTTTGATTGTGCTTTCTTTCAAAAGTTCTAAACTTTCACAAGAGTTTTTTGCGGGCAGAGGCTTTGACCTTAATCCCGGCAATCAACAACATAAATACCTATCTATAGAGAATGATACAATTAAGCATTATGATATCAATAAAGTAAATATCATTGGTGGTAAGCTTTTCGTCGATGGCAAATGTGCATGTCATTGATTGATTTTAGATTATGTAGCCATAAATTATGAAAAACTAAAACCCTAATTAAGTGATGATATAGTATTTATGGTGATTAATTTTGATTGATTGTGTATTTAATGTTGACTTATTTGTTTTAATTTGTGAGGGAGTGTGGATTATTTCGAGGAGGGAATTGATATTTTTTTTAATTGTATCATGTACTAAATGGACGGGAAAGAGGTTATTAATACAATAATGTTGATTGATTGGTATTTTTTTCTAAATTGTACTCTATTATTTACACGATTGGTTGGGAATATTTTTGGAGAGGGATTAATTAAATGAGTCCAGTAGTAATTTTGGGGATTCTTTTGGGGAGGGAATAATTCCGGCGCATTAATGTTCATTAATCATGTCCATTCCATTTAATTAATTTTTATTATCCTATTTTGAACTAATGTTTTAAATGCGATTTGATAAAACTTTATTTACATAAAATTTGAAGGACTATTAGTATAATTGTTGTAAATATTTTTTGACTGAAGCATAAGAAAAATGACACATATGATTTTATCCTATGTGGCACCTTTAGAATTGTTTTTTAGTTTCTCTCTCCGGTTTCTCTCTTAGTATAATACTATAGATTTCTTAAGACACTATTAATTACCCTAAATATTATATAGTACCACTTATTAAAGTGCCTTTATAGTATATCTTTGATGCCAAAACACCTACCATAACAATGAATTAAAAGGCACTTTTCCTAAATGCCTTAATAGCTCTAAGTGTATTATAAAGTGATATATTGGGGCACTTTTTAATGCCTTCAAAGGTTAGTTTTGCAGTAGTGAAAATGGTTAGATCTAACTGATTTGGCAATGAACAAGGAAAAGTGCAGTTCTTGTGCATCAATGGTGACAGATACAGTACCACATCTTTGCGTTTTTCGTAGTGCCTCTGTGCTTGCTCACTCTTGTGTCTTCTTGACTGTTTTTTTTTTCTTTAGGAGAACCAGGGCAGTTCGTGGCAGACATCTCCCTGATTTTATTGAATTAAAATAAAAGTTATAATTGGCAGTGCTTAAGACTTACCGAAAAAGAAGGACCGTCTTACAATCATTTTCAAATTTTTCTATAACGGCCCTTTTGCAAAGCTAAAGCTAAGAGCTGTCTTACAAAGAATCTTCCAGTGATCCCCTGACAGCTCTAACATCTCTAACCTCTCTAAACTAAGATACTACCTTATAAAGATTGTCTAAAATCCCTAGCAGTTTTTTGATTTCCTAGTCTAGTTCCTACATAATCCTAATGTAAGGAAAAGATTGTTAATCCAATGATAATATACCTCTCAAGTGCGGTGGAAGGCCGGTTATATCTTCTTGACTATATGTAGTGCTAATTAGGTAAACGAAGTCATACACAATTTTTTTTTAAAAAAAAAAAGGCAAAGAACAAAGAAAAACTAAACTAAAATCAAGGATAAGGGGATGAAGGTAAAGGGCATCTAATCTGGCGTAAGTAGTTACGATAATAAGGAGGACTAAGGAGTTATCCATATCCTCTAAGGAGGGGGAGGTACATTTTCCATTAGTTTTCCTCCAAAGGTGTGAACTAATTTCCCTCCAATCATAAAACTCAGGTATCCAATATCTGACCTTTCTCTTGTCTTCTTTTTCTTGGGGGAAAAAGAAAATTGTAGATGTTGGAAACATCTTGTGGTATCTTCCATCGTTTTCCCTCCATAAAAGTATACTTTAGTTACAAAACAAGTGTTTTGTGAAACGTTAAATATCAATTAACACAAGGTGTGTAGAAGTTGTGTTAAATTAAATTTCTATTTACTTTGCTAAATAAGGTTATTTTATGCAATGAGTTCATAATATAGTACGAGTTTACATATGTTAATTTAAAACAAACACTAAACTTCACGCAAGAGTATAGAAAAAGAAAATAAAATAAATAAATAAAACCAAAATATTATTGGTATTGTTGCTAAAAGAAACTAAAAGATTACTGAATAACTTCTTTTTTCATTGTAAAGAATAGAATATCTTCCTTCACTTCATAACTGGAGACTTTTATTAAAAACGTTTTGCCAGACACAGTGAAGAACCACGTTCAAGAATTGAGAAAAATACAATCATCTATTCAGAATCATTCACATAAGTCTTAGTTATGTGATAGACAAGTATATTTGTTATTTTAATATGTAGTTCTATCAAATGCATTGTGTTGAAATTTTTAGTTAGTCTCCAAAAATACCCACCACGTGTTTGTGTTTATACCAATCTAATGGTGAATATGACAAGAAAAGCATAGTGTATTAGATCGATCATATAAATATTGATTAAACCTTTTAACTTAAAAATGTAAAGATTGTTATATTGCCATATTTAAAACTACCCATAGTTAGTCTCCAAAAATGCCCACCATGTGTTTGTGTTTATGTCTTGTTTCAAATTTAATTTGATCTTTTTTCTCGAATATATTTATATTGGGATAACTATTTCAAGCAATGGATAAGAGTTGCATGCAAATCAAAGATAGAATGGATGAATGTTATTTACAATGTGTAAAGGAATTTTTGGAATTTGCTTTTACTACTGGGTGATAGTGAACATGACAACTTAAAAGAAATGTTACATGATTTTGGATGGTTTGGGCACTATGATGAAGGATGGTTATTACTAAGAGGTCAAGAGTTCGCTTCTCGCTAGAGCCATAAAAAAATATTTTGGATATGATACTTTGGAGATAATTGGATGAGTGATGATATGAATCAAAATAATATGGATGGCGGAGACGTCGATGGAATTATGAGATTATTGGAAAAAATCAATAAGCAGCTTCACCCATGGTGGAAAAACTACACCAAATTATCATTTATTGTCACTCTAGTTCATATGAAGACTATGTAAGGTTGGACGATTAGCTCTTTCGATGCGTCGTTGGAGTATTTAATGAAGTTCTTCCTATTGAAGCTTCAATTCCACCATCATTTGGGTTTCAAATATGAGAAGATCCATGCATGTGTCCACCATTGTGTTCTTTATCGTAAGGAGTATGAGCACTATACCATTTTGTCCTAGTGAAAAATGCAAAGAACCAAGGTATCAATCAAAGAATTCAAAAGTGCCTCGTAAAGTTTTTGGATATTTTCCTTTGAAACCAAAACTTCGTACATTTTTCATGAAGAAGTAAGTGGCTAGGGGAGGAAAAACAGAATCTTAGAGATGACAATGTCATACGGCACCATACAGACAGTAATATAGATAAATGTTAGGGTCCACCTACGTTCTGCGAATCACCCCCGTAACATAAGGTTAGGCCTTATCTCTGATAGATTCAATCCGTTCAATATGAGAAATGCATATACAATTTGGCCTGTGTTTCTTGTCCCATATAATTTGCCAACATGGAAATGGATGAAAGATAAATTTTCAATTATGTCAATGTTAATTCATGGCCCTAAATCCAAAGGAAATTATATTGATGTATATTTACAACCTTTAATTGATGAACTAATTGTGTTGTGGAATGGAGTTAAAGCTTATGATGCTTATAAAAGGGAAAGTTTCACATTGCGTGTTTCGTTGCTATGGACAATCAATGACTTCCCTACTTATGTTATCCTTTCTGGTTGGAGAACTCAAGGATACTCTGCATGCCCAAAAGTACAAAACTAATAAAATGTAAAATAGACAAAGAAAAGTGCCTTCTTTGAGTTGCCATATTGGTCATATCTGAAAGTGAGACATAACATTGACATTATGAATGTAATTCAAAATATAGCTGAGAGTTTGTTGGCACAATCATATGGACATTCCTGGTAAAACAAAGGGCACGCGGAAATCTCAAAAGGACTTAAAGGATCTAAAACGTAAAACGAACATGCATCTAAGGAATGTCTGACTTTTTGCACGATGTATTTGAACGATGTTGACACTATGTTTAACGGAGTTGAGCGGAACAATGAAAGGCCAGCATCTGGGGGAGAATATGTTGTATTCTCATGCACAAGACGACCATTTGGTGAAGCAATATTAGGAGTCTTGGCTGAGTCAGCTTTAGACAAAATACATCATACGTGCTAAACATTTTTTATGAGGTTCAAGAGTATGTCCTGTGAGTAAAATTTTTATTTTCATCATAATTGATTTTTTATTATAATTTGAATGCCTTACATAAGCTAATAACCTTATGTCATATTAATTCAAGGAGCATAAAGAAAAGCTCGAAGAAGAATATTTTGCTAACATAGATCAAAGGCATGAACAAGAATGTTCTTTTGGTTTCTCCATCATGTAAGGGAAATTACTTACAATTTTTATTTATGTTTATTCTAAACATTGTTGCATGTCATGTTATGAAAAGAAAAAAATTTCATTTTTTAATTTTTATAGATAACATCTTCAAATGAAAAAATGTGATCCTTAGCAATAGGACCAGATGATTGAGTTAGGCACTACACTGGTTGCATAGTGAATGGGTACAGATTCCACAATCAATGCCGTGAAAAAGAAAGGAATACGCAAAATAGTGGTGTGGTTGTTCAAGATATGCACGGGAATAACATGATCGACTTTTATGGTATTCTACAAGAAATAATTGAGGTTGAATACCTCGTAGGAAAAAGAAAATTGATTGTATTCAAGTGCGCCTAGTTTAATATGGGTGATTCATTGGGTATCCAAATTGATAAAGAATCAGGAAGGATCAGTGTAAATTCTTCCAATAAATGGTATAGGGATCAACTTTATATTCTTGCAATTTAGGCCTAACAAGCTTTTTTATATGAAAGATCTTAAAATGGGTGGCAATTAGTTTGTTGTCCGGAAATCTAATCTTCGAAACTCTTACGATCTTCTAGACCCAGAAGATGAGGATTTTAGTTGATAAATTGACCAAGAAGAAGAACCAAAAATACATTTAGTGGACTTAGAAGATGTAGAGGACCATGGTCGGGAATGAATTTACCATTGCAATTGGTCAATTCATCATTTGTTAATGATACATCTAACAAGAAAATGTAAATGATGTTAATAGTGTCAAATCATTAGAAGCGGAATAATTGACTAGTACAACTTTTATACATCACGTTTGAGTTTTAAATTTCTTGAGTTTAGTTAATGCAAAGTGAAAAATATTTGCTTCAGTTTTAATGAGCGTTTCTATTTAATTAATTATTATTATTTATTGGTAATTGGGTAATTAAAATTATTTTAATATAGTGACAACTTTTGATCATTAATACACAAAAGTCATACTAGTGACAACATAATATCATCATTAACTATTTGATTATAGACTTTCGTAATGATTACTACAATTTTTGAAAATAAATTGGTCGCTAAGGCTTATTGCACCAAAATTTTATCATTAAAATAATATTTTAATACTAATAACTTTGGATTTCACATATTTTTTAAAATTTAAAAATTATATATGATGTACGTCATATCGGTCTCATCCGGTTTTTTGTCCCGGGCTAACGGGGTTGACCCAGTGACCCCTTAACTTTACCGACTCGTCTTCCGGTCCGGGTCTAACGACATTGGTTACAAGTCCAATTTGAGCCATCTTGGTATTTGAAAAATAACTCTTAGTTGATTTATATGGAAAAGAAGAAAAAAGAGGAATTTGTACGAATTTCTGTGTGCCTATCAACGTAGTTCTCATGTTGCAAAATTATTGTCCTGATTAATTTTTTACTTTTGATTAATCATTTCGGGACGGGGCAGAATGAGTATTATTGTTTTCTTTCATATTTATAAGGGTGGTTAGGGGATTAGGATGGAAATGGTTATTATTGAAGTCGAGGTTCGATTTTCGCTAGGTCAAACCATTTTTTTTTAAAAAAAAAAAAGTGTCAAAGTAATAACTAATATTCTAAAACCAGCTTAATTATCAAATTAAAAATGGAGGATGGATGACCTGTGCGTTCACAGGTTGGAGAATGAGATTTATTTATTTCTCAAATAAAATAGCCACATTAATTGACCAATATGGTAAATAATATATTAGCATCAATCAATAGCTTTTGCAAGTTGAAAAATACAATTTCGGGTATTGGGCCAGCAAGCATTTGGTCTAAGTGATAAAGGTATTGGGCCAGGTTAACTATGATTTGGGTTCGAACTCGAGCATAGGAATGTAGCAGTGATTAAAATACTTGTTGGGAAAGTTTTGCCTCCCAATAGAGACCTACCCGACTCGAATCCGGATTAATCGGAACAATGATTTCGAACACCGAGTGCGTAATATAAAAAACAAATACAAAGTTAAGTGAGAAATGTATAACCTTTTAGGGGAAAAGTTACTCCCTCCGTCACGTGTACCCAAAAAAAAGAAAAAGATTTTAGAACAAAGGACTATCATGCGTACAACAAATCTACATCCTCTCCCTTTAATTTGTTCACGCCGTCCATTAATTATTTATTTTTCCATTTCGCCGATGCACTCAACAATTTGAGTGATTATAATTATGCATCAGGGACGTTAATATCTGTATTAAAAATGCAAAAAAGGTATATGAACAATAAAAAGCATGATTCTCAAATGATTAAGGACATGAAATTTTAAGATCCAAAGGCACATATAGATATGAGTCATATTGCGCTAAGACTAAGAAAAATTGCTTATACAAAATGTGCGTGTTTACTTCCAATTACAATCCCAGTCTGGTTAAGTCTAGTCTCCAGTCATTAGTCTCCCTTCCATCCTATTTGATTTGTGACTCATCAATATGAATATTGAAGCAGATTATAATTTGTTTTTGAAAATGGTCGAAAAGCTCGTGATAGATATAAAAGCAAACGTGTACAAACCAGACTCCAAGAGCAGAAAAATCTTTGGCACCCTTATTAAAATATCCTAAACATACATAAAAGTAAAGCAGTCTCTTAAAGGCCAAAATACTAAACAACATTGCTTCGAATTGTTGATAATATTTTTAATACGACAAATAAAATAATCATTTTGAGACATACCGCGTATATGTTTTAGCTAACGAGCATATGATCGAACCTGTGTCATGTCCCAATTTTGCAAGGGAACCGGAAGACCTAGGACTCTGTAAAGCAACTCGAGCAGATATTTTCTTGTTGACGGATCTTCACGGAGGCAACCATTAAAAGTGTCATCTTTGAGAACGTCAGGGAGACCATCTACTCGGAGAGCTTCACAAGCCATTGGGTTATCGGATAACCGAAGGTAGCACCCAATGATACGTTTTAAGATCTTTAGAGAAGGTCTTTCATTAACAAGTTCACCAACCACACTTCCAAGGACACGGATGAAGAACAAAAGCCTCTCTGCGTTCACGCATACATAATCCAACCCTACATCAGTCGACAAAATCTTTTGTACAATGTAGATAGCAACTTCTTTTGACAATTCACCACCACCATTCTCCATTCTACCTAAACACAAGGGGAAAATTTCGTTATCGAGTAGGAAACGAATGATTTCAGTATCATCATCCTTCACCAATGCTCCGATGAGGGAGAGGCTCGCAAGCCTTAGGTATTCGAAAGGCGTGGAGGTGTTCATGTTGTTGAGAAAAGGGTAGAGATATAAAGGAATATTAGCCCTTAAGAACGGCATCCTTGTGTCTGGATGTAAAGCCACACATTGGAGAAGAGCTACGGCATTGCAAACCCTAGTTGACCGTGCAAGAGTTAGGGTTTGAGAACGAGACAAATCCGGGTAAATTGAAAGGATTTCCTGAAGGAGGGCTGCAATAGTTCCAGCAGTGTTCCATATCAATGGCCCTAAATCTGGGAAGATTTCTTTCCTCTTACAGAGTTCGAGAAGCGCGTCTTCTCGTAGATCACGGTTTGTGAGTTTAACTACAAGTTCTCCGGCTACAATCATCTCCAACTCCTTTGTGCCGGCGGTGCCTACGGATGAACTATTAGCCGCCGAACTACAGGCGGCGTTCAGGGACATGGCTGGTCTCAAGTTCGCCTTTAGTTAATAACCCTATTTTATTGGCTCAAACTAGAAACCTTTGAAGGATATAGTTATACACTGATGAGAGAAGTTGGCTCAAACTAGAAATCTTTGAAGGATATAGTTATACACTGATGAGAGAAGTAAATCGTAGGGCTTCTTTTAAAGAATTTGTTTGATAGGCAAAAATAATTATTTTTTTTATTTTTACAAAATTTTCTTTTGTCTATTATTTGTTGTTATAAGGCCGAAAATATTATTGATTTAAATAGGTTTACTTTTAATTTGCAAGATGTAGATTACAGTATTTGATCACCCATTGAATAACGCGAATCCTGCTCCATTGTTGGTGTCGCCATCGGAGAAGTAAGTCCTACGGATTCCTCTTACTTCTAACAGGGAACTCATTTTGCAAGTTTTTGTCAAGTAAGCTAAAGAAATCAACCAATATTTACTTTCTGGATTTTGCTTAATCAACTGCATACCAAAACCAAAAGAAAAATTCAAGTCAAAAGTGCCTCTACCTTAATTATTAAGGCCCTTCGGTTGAGTTTAATTAAGTGGCAGGCTGAGTTTACATTCTCACCCGAGTATTTTCTATCTACCTTTAGCTGTGTGCCTTTGTTGAGTTTTTCCCAAATTCTTTATTTTCTAAACAGTCGTTCTCAATGTAAATTGGTAAATACATCCTATGAAATTTTGAGAGAAGGAATCATTTAACACATACATAAATTTCAACAATTACCTCTTAGAACATAACTCCATCCAACTGGTCCGGATGCGCTAGTTTCATGATCTGTTTCAAAAACAAGAGTAATACTAGTGTTTGTTTAGAAATCACAGAAAGCTTCGAAAGTTGTGTTTTTTATTCAGCTACATAAGTATGAAATTATACAATAAGGAACGGATCTAGGGGGTCCGTCGACCTTGCGGCCGGCATTTTTTTAAAGAAAAATATCTTAAATTTTTTATATAATAATTTTCGGAAAAAAAGAAAATTAGTTATGGTCGACCCTACGCTGGTTCCATCACTAACAATAAGGGTAAGTTCTTCTCCTAAATTACACGAGCAACCATATCAAAATTAAATCACCAAATTAACAACAAAATAAAATCAAATAATCCTATCATCATATCTTATCCTAATTCTCTTCCATTAATCACGCCAACAATGAATGTTCTTCATATATATATCTTGATATTTACTTCCCTATATAGATATAAAGATATACTCCAAACAGAACTGGGAAGGTATCTCAAAAAATTACTTCGTCCAACGGAAATAGAATTGTGCAGTCATTATTGATGGGAAAATATTGGCAATTTTAACAAAATCATCACAAGAAGTCAACTCACAAAGGTTTACTGAGTTTCGAGAATTGTCTATAGGAGACCATTTTGTTGCAATGTGTAAGGGTGTTGACAAAAGCAGTACCATGAATTAGGGGGATTGAACGAGAACATTATAATATTGGATGATCTACATAATTGATGTTTTTTACCAAAATAATGTATTAACATAAATTTTAGCCTTTTGACTCACTTACTGATCCAAAGAAACTGTATCAATACTCTTACCCAATCCAACAATAACTTCAGCTTTAAATGCAAAACAATGTTTTAACTCAGACTAATGTGGATAAATCTAATGGGTATGACCAGTTCCGGTTCATATATATAAACCAAACCTTACAGTCATTCAACATTTCAATCCTTCTGTTCTTCTTCCCCGCCCATTATTCGTATTTGTGAATTCAATTATTTAAGATTTTTGGCAGGAAGAAAAACAAAGGTGAAACTCAAATGGCATGCAAAACGTTATTATAAATCAATTTATCATTCGGACAAAATTCCCTTGAAATTACCCTAACTGAGAAATAATTGCAGGTGCATTTACATAATACTCTTTCAAAATCTCGAAATCAATATTAAAGACGTTATCAACTGGGAAGCCACCCGAAATCAAGTCGGCGCATTTCTGGCGATTATCACCGGCTCCGGCCGCCGCATTGGCGGCATCTTTGAAACGTCTGCCATCCAAATGACGCTGCGCAGCTTGTAGAGACTTCATAGCATTTCCAAGGAAAAATTGGCATCTAAGGCACACATCTTTAATCAAATTATCAACGGTGCTATTGGAAATGAAGTCAAAATCTACACTAACTTTAACACTTTTTGAGATGGAACAATCCGTGGATTGTCGGGCGAGCCCAATCGCGTCCATGGAGAGGCGATTCGGGTCTTCTCGCATGCATAACTGGCAGAAGGCGGGTTGAGGTGATTTCCTACAAATCCCATCAATTAAGGCTTGATCTGCAGTCACATGGAGGCATTTTGTGGCAATGAGGAAGCTTGATAAGGATAGAATTACGCTAAATCTCAACATGTTGTACTTTTTCTCTAGCTAGCAGTAGTACTAAAGGGATGTATTATTATGATTTATAGCGGATGGGATCTTATTGATGGTAGCTTAGTTAAGGTAATTTATAGGCAACTTAATCGTGGTTTCAATGAATTTGTACTGTGAACTGAATCAGAGAACACGACATTCAAGGATAATAAAGAAAGAAGATTTTTACACCCCCCAAAAAAAAAAAAGAAAAACAAAAACAAAATAGTGGAGATCATGAACATAACAAATTTAAATTTAAAGTATATAATCCATCCATTCCAAAATAAGAGTCATTTTAGAGAATTAGAAAAATTCCAAAATAATTGATCTTTTCACATTTCAATGAAAAATTTGTCTTTTTCAAAACTACCCTTGAAAGAGAGGAAATGAACATCTAGAAATTTGACATATATTTCTTGTTCTATTAAAGTACAATATGAATGTGGTATTTGTATACAATGAAAACTCTATATGCAACGGTAATTTCTACACTTAACTACACTTAATTACACAATATATCAATATTAAATTACATTCAATATCATGATTTGATCTTATCATAATATTAATGAGAAAGAATATTCTCAAGTCTTACAACCCTCTATAAACTGTTTGCATACTTATTTACATACCGTATATATATACTTCTTAAACTATTAATTTGCATGAGTAACTTTTTTAGTCGTTACATGAACCTTTTATAATTAAGGATGGTAAGTTTTACGAGGGATAAAAAAAAAGATTGTTAAGCTACAGTCCCGTAATTTTAAGAATATGGTGTTATTTAATAAACAGTCATTGGATCATATTAAATCAATCACAGCCATAGAATTTGCATTAAAGGAATAAAATTATTAAAAGTGTATGTGACCGGCAACCGGTAAATTATTTATAGTATATATAATTTAATGTTTCCTAATTTACGTCTTCAATTGCTGCATAAGATTTGATAATTTCCCAACTACAGGCTCAATTAGCGAGAGCAATATACTTTTTACTTTTATTTGTTTTCTGGTTGATTTTGAAAGAAACTTTGCTTCATAAGTACATAAAGAAGCATTATACGAAAAAAACTGGCGTCGAATGAGCTGATATTTGGGTTATGCTCTATGGTTAGATTCTCTTACTAGTAACTTAGCAGATGTTGTAAATAATCTTGCCTTTTCAAATTGCGAGAATATGTTGTTTGCATTGAGGCTCCCGCTCCTCTTAATACCGAGAAACTATGACTACGGTTGTTAAAAAAAAAATTAAAAAAAAAAAAACTCAATCAGTAAGGCTTATAAGAAGAATATAAATAGAAAAATAAAATTGCTAAATAAAATTTATATAAGAAATAGTGCAATGTTTTTTAAGTCAATGTGCACTTATGTATAAGAAAATTCTAAACAGAAAAACTAAATTACTAAATAAATCTTATATAAAAAATGGTGTAATGGTTTTTAAGCTAGTGTGCAATTATTATTTATAAATATAGGTACAATATTTAATGAGCAAATGCACAATTACACACCTAGATTTTTTTCTAATATAAAAATAAAATAAAAAATTTTAATTAAAAATTATGGAAAGTTTTGATATAATGCAATGGTTTGAAAGTGAACGTGTAATGTTTTTTTCTTGAATGTGTAATTGTATCCTTAAAAGTGCAATGCTTGAATATTTATTATTAACGTACTATAAAAATAAAGCGAAACAAAATATAGTGCAATTAATTATTAATTAATTATAATGCAATGTTTTATAAACTAATGTGCAATCATATATGAGTATTTATGCAATACATACAATGAAAAAAGAAAAATTAATTATTAATTAACGATAATTTTGTTGTTTTAAATATTGAAACTTTTCTAGATTATTCAATTTTTTAAATTTTGGTTACCTGCTTAGCAGGTCACAAAAAATTTTAAAAAATTAAGAAAATTTAATATGATATTGATGTGTCACTTTCATGTTGGTTAAATTTTAACAGGACTGAATCCTCAAAATAAGCAACGAGACCCGAGAATTCTTTCATAATTTTGAATCTCGGCTTCGTAATTATATTGCAATCATTACATCGGATCATAAGTAACTTCAACTCCCCCATGATTTCGTTGATTATTATTATTAATCCTATCATCAAATGAACATCCGTATCTAGAATTATTAGTTCACCCGATATTTATGCTTAGTTGCCATTGAAGCAAAATATTCTCTAATTTAAAAATATTACAATTCCAAAATCTTCATTCTACTCCTAACATCCCTTTGCCTGATTGACATCATTAATCGTCTATATAAACAACTCCATCCAACATGCAAAATGAAAAACAAAACAAACAAGAAACACTTGCCAACTTATTCATTTCTTTTCACAATGGCTAGACTTAATTTTCTTGGCTTTTCTACCTGCCTTATGATCATCCTAATATCCGGCACACAAAACCTCCAGCTCGTAGACGGAGATGCAAAACTCATATCCCAAATCTGCGCCAAAACCCCTTCACCAACTTACTGCAACCAATGCTTGGGCCCGCACACAAACGAAAACGCGAAGCAACTCGGGGCAACCGCCATTAATTGTTCCGCGGACGCCATCGACAGGCTGCAGTTAGACTTTGCGGACTGCATCGAGTTCGGCGCAACTCCCAAGTTCCGGGATGACTGCTCGGATTGCCTTACTTTCGTAAGCCGCGGCTTGGCGGATTTAGAAAAAGCCCTCATTTCGTATTCTCAGAACCGTGTTTCGGAGTCGGTCGGGTTAGTGAGACGGGCTGTACTTGAGTACCAAAAATGTGTGAAGGTTTTGGGAACTTCATTCTTTCCGCAACCATTGGGTACTCATCTTAAAGATTTTCAAGGTTTTACTGACGCTGCTTTGGGTGTTCTTCAACAGCAATAGTTTTGATGATTTTTGGACGAAGGAATTTTGTAACGAAATAATTTCTTTACATTTTTACGAAATCTATATTATTGTCATGGACCCATGATGTGAGGGATTAAATGAGAAAGTTTCTAGAGTTTGAATTGATTCTTGAATATGAATTTTTCTGGCTTACTTTTTGTTAATCGCGAATATCTGCTCATTTTGTACACGAGTTTGGAGGGGAAATTCTCGAAATGGTCAAATCGTGACAAAGTGTCAATTCATTTAACCCACGTCAATCATCCCAAAGTTAAGTAATCCAAATTCAATTTCAGGAAATAAAAATGTAAGTCTGACTTCCTTTTATAAAAAATAAAAAATAAATAAAAATAAAACCATCTATAGTTTGAGCCTAAACACTAGACAATTCATGTCTAAACCCAATATTCATCATCACTTCAACTAGAACCCGAATCTCTTAAAGAATCCCAATCTCAAGCTTTTTACATTTCTTCAGAATTAATAATCACGTGACTTACAATATTCTCCCGCATAACTACAAATCGATTTAGGCAAATTAACTATTTCCTTCTCAGATGATCAATTTTCTTCTTCTCTTCCACCGTTGCCACTCGTGCACCATCATCACCGAAAGGCGTCACCGTGATTTCATTTTTGAAGTCATTACATGTCAAAAACTGCAATTTCCGCTTTTCTCCAATACAAAAGGGTTGGAACCCATTAATTGAGTTTGAAAGAGTAATCAAGGTGTTGTAGAACGACAGGGATTTCTAGAAAGATTTTCTCCTTGAAAGCGACAGCTAAGGTTTTAGGTTCCCGATTAGTAGATTAATTTTTACTTTTTTTTTTTTTTTTTCGGGATTTAGTTATGATAAAAGGAAGTCAGGATTTTAATTTTTGTTTTCCAATGATAGTTGAATAAGCTTTAGTTAATTTGAGTTAGAGATGATTAAGGTGGGATAAGTGAAAAGACACTTATCATGATTTGACACAGTATTACATGAAGTGTTAGCCGATCCCCCTAGTGAGAAAAATGATTATTATTGTTGTTGTTATATTACATTAAGTGTTACAGAATTACAAAACAGAAGACTCGGTGTCGGAATTGACAGCATATATTTGTACTTCGATGAATGAAAACACGAAATGTAATGGTAAAGAATGAAGATTTTTACCGAGAAAACATAAACAAAATCATGGAGATCATGAAAATACACATAATTTAATGTGTATACATGAACCGCTTCTAATTAAAAAAATGCAATTTTGAATCTTAGTCAGTAACAACACGAATGTGTCGCACTTCGTCACCAAATGGGATCATAAGTTACTTCAATGCATAATTTTGTGTCCACATTCCGTTGATTAATTAATAAGAAAGTACACCACTCCCCCCCAGTTGTACTACCTTCGTTCCAAATTAAATAAAAGTCGATACTTATAGAATTAAACATGTATAATAAAAACGATACATATATATAGTATCCTGTGAAGTAAATATTGCAACCTTACAAAGAAAAGGATCTCTGTATTTATGTTTGAAAAAAGTAATCAATTTAATGAGACATTATCGTATCAATGGATACATTTTTTAAAGACAACTACAAAAAAGAATACTATTATCTCTATTTACCTTCCTAAGTTGTACACACAAAAACTAGTAATAAAAAAAGAAAAAAAAAATCCTCCACACAATAATGTTGCAAAAACCTACTGCAATGAATGCTTGGGCGGAATGTTTCGGAGTCTGCCGGGTTAGTGAGACAGGCTATAGTTGAGTACCAAAAATGTGTGAAAGTTTTGGGGACTTCTTTCTTCCCGCAACCATTTGAATACACACATCTTAGGGATTTTCCTGGTTGCTATTAATGCTGCTTTGGGTATTGTTTGACGATTTTGGAAGAAGAAATTTGAGAAAAAATAAAGTTGTTTGAATGTTATAACCTATGCATTAATTTACTCAATACGTAGAACGATAGGTTTCAATGATAAAAATTCTCGAAAATGACAAAATTTAAATTTATAGAGATGAAAAATACAAGTGATTATAATTCATAAGAATTTTGAACTGGAATAGTTTCCTACAGTGAATTAACTTCCAGAAGAAGTATATGAATACTTGAGAAACTTAATGATTGTGAGATCTCATTACCAAAAAACATGGAATCGATTAACAATAAAATGTCGATATGAAGTTTACATATACTACAACAGTTAGTGAAATGAATGAGGATCATGAAAGTCTATTGTGAGTATAGACATTAAACTCATTAGCCATAATGAATACAAAAAGACGCAATACACACCTGAAGATGTGTTCTCATAATTGTGATTGTTTGAAAATTTATAAATTTGACAAGTAATATATCGGCTAGATTTTAGTGGCTGGGTGATTGTGTAAAGATTATCGAGCAACCTTCTTATTGCACATGTTTTTTCCAAAATTTGGTTATTGATAATGAGGAGATAAATTCTCTTGCGATAGATGAAAATGAAAAATCTTCCATTATTTGCTAAATCTGGTAGCAAATGATGAAATAAAATTGCGTCTATTGAATATAGTGATCATTTGATACGTGATACTTTACATTTAATAATGACGTCTATATGAATTCCCTAAAGGATTCAATAGGAGACATGGTCCTTATTCTCGAGAAATTAATTCAAAAGACTTGCGCATGTTCTTGTGTTTTTATGTGTCTAGATAATATTTGGGTTCATATTTTTTAATATAATAGATATAATTGTTTATGCATTTTTTTAATATATTTGAATATATCATGTTTGTCTATCATGTGATTGCCTGTGATTTTCTCTGAGCTTATATAATCATATTCGCATGATAAACTATTGAGATGTTTTGTAATTTGGTTAGTGACAAACTCTTGTAGAGTTTTAAAAGGCTGGATATTACCGAAACTTATCACGAAGTTCGAATAACTTGAATATAAATAAAACTCCTGAAGAGTTATATCATAGTTATTAACACTTCTAAGAAAGTTTAAAAGGTTGCTACTTGCCTGAAGCAAGAATAATGAAAGATCTTGAGTAGAATCTCGATCTAAATAGTTTGACATTTGTATATTCAATACTTGTTGAGCGCACTTGATTAAAATTTTGATGTGCATATATATCTTTCTTCTTGACTTTCCATTAATGATGTAGACCGGCTTGGTCCTGAAGTACCATATAAAGTTTCGGTTTATTTAATCAAATAGTTAAGACTTGGATGTTGTATACTGATTCCTTTAAGGTGATGGTCATGCATCTCCATTATTATAAAGCATTCAAGATTAAATATGGTATATGAAAATGATCGTCTATATGAGAAGTTGAGGTGACTATTTGAAAATTCTATATGTGATCATTTTCTACAGTGACGAAACTAGCCAACATCTTAGTGCTGGACGAGAACATCACAAGTGACATACTCAACAAGGGGGTAACCCACGTTGTACTCTTTTCTCCTTGATCGAGGTTTTGTCCCAATGGGTTTTCCTGGCAAGGTTTTTAATGAGGCAGCATCACATTCGGAAATGCACTCTTTTTCCTTCACTAGGGTTTTATCCCAAAGTGTTTTTCCTGGTAAGGTTTTAACGAGGCATTGTTGCGCAACGATGGACATTCAAAGGAGGAGTGTTATGGAAAAATCTGATTTGATTGAATGTCCACATAATATGTATTATTCTATTCACAAATCAAGGAGATATGATTCTATAATATTTAGCATTAATGATAGGTGATTCATTTCACATAGTTTGATCCCCTATTTCTTGTATGAATAGGGAGCTCATTCATGCTTCAAAACACATCTGAATACAAGTCTCTTATCTCTCTACTCTCTTATGTTTCTCTTGTTCTTATGCTTAGTTTCATATTAGTAGTATAACATTAATTTTATAATATCATCATATATATTTGGGAGTACCTAATTTGAAAAATTATAGGTCATTTTTGAGTCATCAAAGCCCATATACATCTTGACCCAACTCCATAACAACGAGAATCATAGGAAATGAGCCTGAAAAAAATTAAATCATTACATTACGATAGAAGGGCGGAGCTAGGATGCCCCTACTGCCTAGGGCCCACCTCAAATTTTACATATGAAATTATATATATTTACTTTGTTGGTCAGTAAATTAGAGTTAATTTTATGTTTGGAAAGAAAAATGGTAGGAAAAAGTTGATATTGTACCTCTGGGCCTTAAGTTTTGAATTAGCCTTGTGCCTACTGAATACTAAAACCCAAAATGTGGTTGTAATGTTAGGCCGCTAAACAATCATATCTGTTCGATTGTATTTAGTGTTTTATAGTAATTGTTAATAATTATTGAACCCCTTCACTTTTGGATGCATTTCCTTATTGAAATTTTTTTATAACGTGAAAAGGCATTTCAGGAACAAAGAAATAATGAAAAACTCTTGATCATTTTTTGAACATTATATTTTATTCTTTCAGTTAATCCATTAAAAAGAACTAGATGCTTGGCCCGGCCAAAAGACCGAATGACCGCCTTCAGATATTTTCTTCTGATATTCTTTTAGTAAATCATAATAAAAATATAATATTTAAGAGCTAACTTGTACATTCTTGTGGAAGAACCTCTCATTTCATCTTTGTTTGTAAGTTAAGACAATAATAATAAGAAGAATAAGAATAAGAATAAGAATAAGAATAATAATAATAATAATAATAATAATAATAATAATAATAATAATAAGAATAATAATAATAATAATAATAATAATAATTGCAAAAAAAGAATTGTTGTTTCAGGATCTTCAATGACAAAGAAACGATTTCGTTTTTTTAATAAAGAATCCAAAATCATCCATGAAAGTCACAGCTAAATCAACTTGATAAAAATAGACCAACAAAAGAAATAATTATCAATCAGAGAAAAGAAAGCGACCTAGAAAGAGAGCAACCAAAAGTAGTTTCCCAAGCCTAACTTTGAATCAAAGTAGTCCCTCAAACTGAGGCCTCAGTCCTCGATGTCAATTTTGGTTTTGTTTTTTTTTTTTTGGGGGAGGGCGAGATCGTGGCCGCCGAGCCTCCCAGATGTATTAGATATGGATTCAACTTGTCGCAATCCAGTAGCAAAAGAGTTATCAATGACTTCCTTCAAATCAATTTCATGCTCTCATCTAAGGGAAAAAAAAATAAAACATTTCAATCAGTAGATGTCTGGGATATCGCCCTTGAGGATTTAGCATAAAACATATGCAAATTTGTCACTTGTTTATGATGTTATCTTTTCGGTAAAACACCCATACAGTCATAGACTAAAATGCTCTTCTTAAGACATTAAAGCTAATTATGAAATAGGAAAATACTGGTATCTGAGTTAATACTTAATAAAATGATTCCATCATTCAAACATTACTTTAAATCACTAATCTTTACATTCCCCACAATGAAATCTGCATAAACCCTACATGAATAAAGGGCATCAAATCCGCTACCTCATTGAAGACCACTGACTCCAACTTCATCAGCAACCTTTATATTCAAAAGCAATATTTCTTCCTCCCAATGTAATGAGTTGGCGGAGGAACACATCCAAACAAAAATAACTAAACAAAATGAAATTTTAATGAATCAAGATTCCATTGTTTCAAAAATTATATATTAAAAACAAACAAAAATTATATATTAATTCCTAAAGAACCAATTTCTCCAATTATATGTTAAATAAAGAACAAAAGAACCAAACAAAACCAACAAAATAAGAACCAAAATGTAAGAATCTCTCCGGAAAAACAACCAAAACAAACTTTGTACGATCTTTGTATAAAACAAATTCTAATTGCAATTATATATTAAAAGAAACTTAAATATAATTTTTTTGAAATATAAATTACAAAAAAGAAATTATGTACTTACATTGTTGCCTTTCAAAGTTTTAGTATGCCCTGCATAGGAGGCGGCAATGCATACTACATTTGAGCCAATGGGTGGAGTCTTTTCAATCATTCTTTCTTCTATCCGAAAGGATAAAAATAAAAAAATAAATAAAAAACAATCAAGAACATTAGAATAACTGTTAGAAGAATCTTCTACTGGCAAAAAAATGAGTTGATTGCATCACCTTGTTTACTTTCTTCATGATCATCATATATACCTAGTTCTTCAACGGATTATCCTTCCCATGATCATTATCAACTTCTGCGTAATTTTGTCTCATCATCGTGAATACGCCCGTGATGATTACTTTATGAGAAGTCCAATGATTCTGTAATAGAGAAATTAGAAAAAAAAAATTTGTTCTATTCATCAGAAAAAAAAAAGAAAAGAAAATTTCATGAAGGTTTTTATATTCATAACCCGAATTGATTTAAAGATTGCGTTTTGAAGTTGATAAACAAAAAAACAAATCAATCTCATTACAAATTATTAATAGCATAATATGTCAAGAATATTTCAAAACGTGTAGAAAAGATTTTTATTTTTTTTTTAATAACATGTTGCTAACACTAATGTTAGAATCCTCTGATATCTTGGTCGGATCTTTTGGACATACCTAGTATTATTGTCATTCCATTGATCAAAATTGAAAAGAGCAATCTTCAAGACATCATTATATTTCCATATTCTTCATCATCACCAAATTTGGGATCCCTGTCAAGGCTGCTATTCCGCGGATTCAAGTTCAGAATCGGTGATTTGGAATATGCCATCTCATGTTGTCCGCAAATTGGATTGGCCTTCGCCATCGCCGTGAGATTCAGATCGTCCTCTGCCAAACAACAAAAATTCAATTGTGCTAGGAGCGGATTAATAGATCTGACAGACTATCAAAACTTTAGATCCGCTTCGGGTTGACCTTAATGAAACACCAAATCAACCACCAAATCATCTTTCTCATAATCCTCTTTATCCTCTGGCACCATCGCAACACACGAAAGCTCATCCCGGATCCCCGTCTTTGGCATAGCCATCATGGGCAATACCATATGTGTTTTTTTTCTTCGAATTTTGAAAGCTATCAACGTCTTTAACATCCCAGATTCCTGGTCTTTAACATCTTTTTGTTCCTGCTTTTTAGCTTCATTTTGGCTTATAATTGGCAATGGAAATATTTTTTGAATTTTGATTTTTCTAATTGAATAGAAAGATAATATGGAAAGAATTTGTATTGTCTTTCAGAAGCTATTCATCCAGGATTTGAGAATTGATTTTGTGAAAAGATAACTGAGAGTGATTTTGGGATTAGATGCCAAATTCAAAATATGGATTTGAAACATTCACGAATGAAAGAGATAAGGGTTCCAGAATTAAAGATGAACATTTATTTTTACAGAATGTAAATCCCTTAAATTGGGGAGTATTTAACGTGATCATTTTGTATTTTACAGAATTTTGGAATCTTTTTTTTTTTTGATAAACATATGACACGTGGCATCATTCTTTTGCAAAAAGAAGTATTTTCTTTTGTTCAGGCGGGAAAAAAACTTATATGAAATTGACACGTGTCTTAAGTGTCATTTGCTTTCATGAAGTGTAAAGGGATTTTTTTTACACAATATCAATTTAGCTCAATTTTTCTTTCGTTTATCATGTGTTAAATGTGTTCCCAAGGAATTTTAATCCTAATTCCGTCATTATTACGATATATGGCTAATAACATCATGTTTTAACCATGGTTTTGTCCTAATGGAGGATTCTTGAACCAAAATAAACCGTCCAAACCTTGTGCAGCCAAAGAAGTTAAACAATCCAGTACAAAATCCGCATCCTGAAACTCGTATAATTTGAACCTCTCACCCACGGGCCAAAATGGTTATAGCTCCAAATGTTGGCTAAACTCCTTCAGTATGGCCCTTTTTGTATCCTTCGTATTCATCCTTTTAGCGCCAAAATGTTCAAAAGGAGATGATCAACTACATTAATAAACTTATTTCTAATATACAGGTACCATTTTCAAAAAAAAAACTACATTAATAAACTCTGCCGGAAACACAATCACCAACCTTTTGCAAAGGCTGCTTCGACAATGGATTTTAAAAGAAGATGTTCAATATGCCTTCAGCAGAATGCCTTGTTCCATTGGAAAAAATAAAATGACCAAATGGTTTAGACTTTAGACCTGGCGTTTCGGCCATCGTTTTCAGCCTTTTAGCATTTCGGCCTCCCATTAATCGACCGCCTTTCACTCAAAATCACCTGGCTAGTTTTTGCATTGATTGCTTAAGTCAATAAGCCAAAGGAAGAGTGCAAAGGAGCTTGCGGGTTTATCACCCGGCTGCGCTCAGAATGTAGCTCTCTCGTTACTGCTCGATTTAACCGACTGCGGAAGAAGCAACGGAGCCACTAGAGCGTTTCGGATTAATTGTACGATATGCTCACTAACATATGCCAACAGCGCGCGCAGGGTAATTTCAAAACCGCCCGCCAACTCTACGGCTTTTTTCGTAATCAGCAATCTTCGAGCGCTGTGTAAAAGCTTTGAGTGAATATCAGCACTGTACGCAGATATTGGGACTTGTATTGTACGCTAAGGCTGCAGCGGGCGTTTGGCCACATTACTAGTTTAAAATTTACAATTGTTCTTACTTCCTCACTTTTTAGTCAATGTATGGTAATCAGATTTTTTGGTTAAAAGTTTCTCTGTCTTTCATTATTGTCATAATGATCGAATCACCAAAGCAAACTGTCCTCCGTGAATGATGATTTGCAAGAACAATCCGGGGACCACCGGCTTACGCCTTGCCAATCAGCGACAATAAATGAGAAGATGAATAGACTTAGCATCATTTTTCTGCTCTTGATCGACGCTTAATTACATATCTAGAATGCAAATGGATGGCAGTTTGATGCAAAAGAATCAGCTCTTAATCAATTATCACATCACGCCGCCATCACATTCGCTTTCCAGATGGCAAGACATCTAAAATCGTGCACCATGTCAAGCATAATAGAAACACGCATCACGTGCGCGCACAAATGAGTGGCACCATAAACGTCCTGGCACATACAGTGTCAAAGTAGAGCATTAAAGATGTTTGTGCTTCAATTCTTCATCCCCATATAGCTGAAGCTTACGGAATCACTGTTTTAGTCTACAGAAACGGTATCCAGCTAACTATTCTGGTTAACATGCTTTTGCTAGGACATGTTCAATTTCGTGAAGACAACTAAAAGGAGCCATTCGAAGAGCTTAAGAATCGGAAATGACCATGTGATATCATTGTTTCCTTCTCTTCACAATTTCAGAAGCCCAAGCTTTACCAACATCTGTTTGGAACTTACCTGTGAAATAAACATTGACAAGTGAAAATGGACATGCACATGGTAAGTAAATGAACTTTAAACTTCATGGAAATCTGGCAAGAGACTGCAACACGTGCAATGTGAGAATTGCTAGTACATCTACGTAAATTTCCATCAAATACAAGCATCAACAAATTGTTTAAGAGCTGTATTTGTTTATGAACTAAACCAATAATGGAAAGCGAAAAATTTAGGGGGGAGGGGAAGATACATGGACTCAACAAATAAAAATAGCAAATCATCGCTGAACAGAATACAGCAAAGCAAATATGAAGGAACTGGCTTTGGTCTTTACTAGTATGAGAGCAAACAAAATACCTGCTGTTGACTGGAAAAACTCATCCAAATTCTTTCCTTGCTCTGCAAAATTAATGAGGTATAAGAATTCATTAACAGAGACAACATGCTCCAAAGAGCCCATTTTTACCACAGACAAATATAATTAGCAATAGATAAAATTATGAAAAGAGAGAAATTGCAAAATCATCAGAAAATTAGAGCCATGCTTGTTATTTGAGATCAGGAACACAGAGCTCCTAATCCAAAGAGGAAAGTTCTATCTCCAGCGGGATGTCGCTTTACTACATCTATCATCTTGTGTAGAACTCATGAGAAATGTAGCCACCAGATGAAATTTAGATGAAATATTTCCCCTACTAATAATAAAACTGAACAAATAAATGACTTTGTAGGGCTACAGAATTCCACTTCATTATTGTTAATTGATTTGCATAATTCTTCTACTGACTTAACATAGTTCCCAATCATTCACTTTCCCACCCAGTCTCAAAAGAGTTTTTCTCCAAGGATAGGATGCTTAAGAAAATAGCACCAAAGCAACGCATAGGAGACTTACCATTTTCATATTCCAAAGCTTGAAGAATCATTTCCACCTAAAAATATAATTAGTTCATTAGACCATTGCAAAAATGCATAAAAGGATGATGTATGCACCAAATTTCTGAACGTAACAGACACGTGATATGCAAATAGACAGAGAGACATAAAGCGAATGGTCATGTCGGAGAAGGGTGAAAAATCAAGAATAAATCCAACTGCACATCTGTGTGCCAAAATTTTAGGCCACCAATGAGGCAAAATCAATAATAAAAACAGCAGTTCCAAAATTTACCAATATTCGAAACAATATGTCTACCATTCTTCCTGTCTTAATAAAGCTACTCCAACATTCAGATTTTTTGAAAAAGAGTCTTGACTTACCTTATCAAGGTCCTTGACAATCTTAGCTTCAAGAGAAGTGCTATCTTCATACTCATTCCACAAATCAGTTATCTCCTTAGCTGTAAACATAAATAACGAAATCTCACATTTAGAGTTTTCATCATTTAACTTTCAAGAAGCTAAACCAAAAGAAAAGGATTAAAAAAAATGATACCACGTGGACCTCCACCAAGTAGTTTGCCCATGTGCTCCAAGGCCTCACGTTCTAATCGATGCTTTTCAATATTGGAAATACCGTCTAACGGAGTAATATCACCTACAATAGCTATTCACCAAAAAGGAATCAAATTGAGTGACAGAGAGCAGCAAGGACATCAAATAAAGAATAAACTAATTAATATATAGCAGTAAGATATGATATGAAACATGATCATCGTGAAAGCCAATTTTGATATGAGTTTTGAAAGCCTTTCACATGTCATCATACACCAAAGCTTTATATGTTAGGTAACTTTTAGACCCCTGAGCAAATTGAATCTTTTAAGTTCTAAGAACTTTTATGATCTTTTACGGAAACAATTGAAGGTTACACATTAGTTGGGCTCAAGATTATACTTTTGTTTAAGGAATATCCCCTCAAGTAAAGCTCTCATGAATTTAACCTCACAGAGCCACTTCCTTTACAGAGTAGACCAAAGAGTAACACATATATCACTAAAATGAAAAAAGGTACAGTCTAGCATGCAGCTTCTCAAGTTTCCAATATATCCGAGATATAACATATAACTAAGATATAAAACATATATGAAAAAGGACAGGCATAAGCATTCACTCTAACCTTCAGCGATATCATGCACAATTGCCATTTTTATACACCTGAACACAAAGAAAACAAAGCATCCCAAAATATATCTCAAATCTGAATCTTGAATAAAAGCAAAATAGAAGTTAAGATGAGATGGACATACTTGTCTCGACTGACACCAGGAACATCAGGAGCAACGAGGGCCATGATTCCCATCCGATACATGTGATCGGCTATTGATTCTGGATTCTCCACCTCTTTCCTCACCCATCCGGTTCTCTTAGTAGTCTACTTAACAGTTCATCGAATTCATCATTAGCTAAAAAAAAAAAAAAATCAGAATGCCAAAGACACTAAAGCACGGTTCCGCACTTTTAAAATTACATGAAAACTTGACAAATAGCACGATAATATAATAGTGCAAGCAGATTAGCAACTCTAATGTAGCACCATTCATACACAAAAAGCATGGGACAATTAGGTTTTGGGCACCATTCAGCATCATAATGTGATGAGTACATATTTACAAGTTCAGTGTCAGATAGTAACAGCCAATTAACACTCTAATTAATACAGCTGCGGTGGCACTCACTTGAAGTAACAGACTCATTTTCTACTAATAGATGCAATTTCATTACAAATTTCATATTATACCGGGAAAAAATGGACACAGACGTCAACCCCATACTGGAATAAACTTCAAATTCAGTTCAAGGAACTGTCAGTGAAGGAGTCTCCACCAAAGGCATTCGTATACAGATTCCTTATACATAACTCACAGAGTTAGCACAAGCTAAGGAAAGTAGCCTGAACCGGAGTAGTTAACCAAAGGGTGGAGAAAAAAAACACATAAATTTTTCAGCCTAATTTCTTAGAGTTGAAAAGGCTGTAGTAAGAGGTGATAATGAGCAAGAGAATTGGGCAAGGAAAATTACCTTGAGGCGGTGGCAGAGAGTGAGGAAATCAACGGCGGAGGAAGCGGAACGAGATGGGGATGACGGTGGAGAAGAAGAAGCAGAGCCTTGGGAGGTAGCCATCGGAGGAATCAATCTACTGAAGAAGAAGAAGAGGAATTATCAGAGTGGAGAAGTAGAAAAACACTCTTGGGGATATTGAGAATTTTGGACTCACGTTTCTGGATTTCAAATCTTTCCATCAATCCGTCCTCGGGCTCAGGCCCTTCTCCTCTCTTTATTGCAACTATAAATAATTTTGGGTTGCGAAGGTATCTATTCAAATTGGGCCGACTGTTTTCTTGTTGCTATAAACATTTGGGCTTGTGTTGCGCATCGTTTCGTTTTTTCAATACTGAACGAATGAGAAGACATATGTCCCAGAGCGACGCATGTCCCTTCTGTGCCAAGCCGGAAACATTGCTGCATCTGTTTCGTGATTGCCCAAGAACCCGACAAATTTGGAGCCTCCTTAACCCGAAGGGGATTACAGCAACACCCGCGAACTAAGCTGCACAATTCAGGCAGCAACAGCAGAAATTACCAGATAGAATCGACTCCAACAACGAATGAAGCCCCCCACTGAGTATTCAGCCCGAAGGAAAATCCGATTGGAACCCCCCACCCTGGGAATGGGTGCGCCTTAACACCGATGGAGCAGTGGCGACGTCACCCAGAAAAGCAGCGGCACGGGGCCTAATTCGCAACTACGAAGGAAAACGGCTAATAGGCTTTACGGCCGAAGTAGGCGGAGATTTGAACTATCTTTTTTGGACTCCAAATAGCATTGATATTGGGCCTTAAAATGTCCAATTTCAATTGGACTCATTACAGGCAGTAAAACTGATCAATGAAGACCACAGCAGCCCGGCTGCCAGTAATGTTTTGTACAGAGTTAAAAAACTTCTAGCTTTTGAGTGGGTTGTAGAAACTACCCACGTTAGACGCCTAGCAACAAACCGGCCGATTCCTTAGCTAAGCTATGATTATCCCACACTTCAGAACTACATATTTTGGCACACCCTCCAGAGTCAATTCTAGAACATATTGTCGAGAATTTCCCTAGTTCAACTCTTCATTGAAGAGTTCCTTTTGTACACTAAGCTACGGCTTCCTCAGTATATATATGAAAAAAAAGTTTGTTTTAGTAATATAATAAATTAAATAATTATTAAGTTTGCTATACAGCTAGAATATTATTATTTTCATTTCACACAACGATCGAAGTGCAAATTTGTAACAAATTCTAAGTTATTGGAATTAGGCAGGTAACGGCAACAGGCAGAGAGGTGTAGAGGAGAAATCCTCTTAGGCTCCATTTGGTTGGATTGAATTAGGATTGAATTGGAATTACAATTAAAAATGAGATATTAGGATTGTAATTCAATCATAATTCCTTTGTTTGGGAGATCTTAAGAATTGAGTATAATTAAGATTTTAATACCAATTCTTGCGTTTGGATGTTTAGGAATTTAGATAGTTATAGAATTGAGTATATCTGGCCATTTGTTCGGTTTGGCCTATTTTGATCTCTGGCCAGTCACGGTCATAGTGAGGAATATGTTGGGCTTGCATATTTTTGAGCAACGGACATTGACGTCCTGAGACTCATTTTCCCAACCTGCGTTTCCCTGAACCCCAAACAAATATTTTGATGGCAACTTTAAAACTAATTTCAAAGCCAAATGAAAATCGGTTGAAAGATTCGTAAAGTTTTGGCGCAAACTTTGATAAACAAAGAACTTTTCTGCAGCAAGAAACAGATCTAAATGACACCATATCATGGAAAATAAGGCTACACCAAAACAGTCTTCAAAATGAAAACTGGAATTTTGCCGAAATCGAAAAGCTAAGCATACTAATCTGAAAATCTTGCATAATTCACCCATATAACTTTAACTTGAATAAATCCAGACTAAAATAACACTATCACCATTAATTACCCTTGTGGAGCTGCACCATAAGCCACCGTTGTTTCATTTCAACTGTTGACAACCCAACAAACGTGTCATATAATCTATGATTGTCCATCATCAAATCTAGGGCTTTGAAGGTTTGCATCTCGTCCAAGGAGACTACCTTCAATGCTTCAAGTATATCTTCCGGTGTAGCTTTTTTTGTAGCAACCAATATTTGTCCATCATCATATTCTTCGCCTCTTTCTTGCGTTATCCTCGTCATCATTACAGGAGAGTTGATAATCCATGTAATCTAATTATTAACCAATAAATAAGCACAACTATTGACTTTTCTAAAGCCATGTAAATGATGCAAAATACATCAAAAGATTCTCTAACAGAATTGCTACAAAAAGCAAAAAGTCTACCATTACAGAGGAGACAATGAAAGACAGGAAAATCACAAACGTAATACAAACCAACAATTAAAACCTGAATTTAGACGTAAGACGAGCCCACATTTAATATTTCCTATTAACGTAAACAATTTACTGATTAAACCTCAGCAAGCAATATAGCTTTTCATACATTACCATCAAGTAAAAAATATCCAAGCAACTATGGAATCACAATTAGAGTTTTATTACTACTGATCATTTGCCTTTCAACACTTGCTTATGGAGATGTTCTTCCTGCTAATGAAGGTACATTTATTGACTTGAGGGCTACTACAAAAATGATGTTTTTGATGCTAATTTTGCGCACCTCACTATTTGTTTTAGCAAACCATTAAAACAACATTAAAGTACAATAAACAGAGAGGGATTTTATCAAAAGACTTCAGAGAAAAAGGTCCAAAAGTCAAGCAAAACAAGCCTCCCAAAACAGGAGCTTAAACCAGATTTTCTGACAAAAAGTTAAATGATTTCCAGCGACTAATAAGCCAGATTCAAACTCAATTTTTGGACAAATCATAAATCCATTTGACAATCCAAGAAGACTGCGTTAAACTACACTCAAAGTTGAAGAGTTTTCCAAAAAGAAATTCTGAAAAAGAATCAAAGAGCAAAGAGAAATAGGCATGTCAACAGTAGGGTTCTGTTCAGGTTTTTCTGCATTTTTCAGCAAGGATAATGTCATCTTCAAATCGAGTTTCTGGGCAAACCACAACTCCGATTTGCATTCCATAAAAACTGAATTAAACCATGTTAAATGAAGATGATTTTCATATAAAGAGATCCTAAAAAGAAGCTAAGGAGCTGGGAGAAAAAGGGCTGACAACAGTGGGTTGCAGTTCTGATTTTTCTGCACTATTAAAATATAATCAGCAATCTACGTTGTTGAACCCACATTTTAAAAGATTTGCAAGGTCATTTGGTGAAACATGCAAACTGAAACAAACCTTACTAACCTAGGAAGAATCTGGTATGAAATCATGGAGAGAAAGAAACTTACAAGATGACATTTGAGCGGTTCATTCAAACAACTTAAATCTGGATTTTTTAACTCCGTATAACCGAACTCTTTAAACTCATTCATTCTCTTTATTTTAGTTCAAGTCTGCGTTTATATCTTCAGACCATCAACAATCATTTACATGCTCCTTACAACAACCTTTAGCAGCTACATTATTTTCAAAAGGTACCTTTCTTTCTTCATGATGCACTTTTGCAAAATGAACAAGAAAGATTTTCAAAATTACAATCAATGCCCTTAACTGAACAGGAATGCTGCAAGAATAAATGTCAACATACCTCAATGAAAGTTCCCAAATACTCCAGAACGGCAGGAATCTTGGCTTCCGCAGTAAAACACATTCAGACGTTAAAAAAACAAAAGGGAACAAGAAATAAAAATGTATAACATAGCTGAACCCAAAGTTAGAAGAGTTGGCGTCTACGTATGTGTATGGACAAGAGAAAAATAGCTAAAGAAAAACAGAAGCCTGAATCATTCTTACCTTATTAATGAGATTCTTCTCTGAAAACTTAAGTGATTCAGCTTCTTCTTTAGATTTGCATGCCTTAATTTTGCTCTTAATCACCTCTAACTACAGCATAGGAAAATACATAAATAGATTCCTCTTCAAACTTTATAAATGATTAAGCAGCAATAACGACCGTTAAACTGCAAAACTAATTAAGCATATGAAAGGAAGAAGTTCATAGTCAAATTTTAGTACTGGTTAGTTCAGCTCAATAAGCGAAAATGGCAAGAAAGCAATTCAAGCTGCGTTTAAAACCAAAAAATCTACCAGAAAGACAGAAACAACCAGCAAAGGCGTTATATTTGATCATCTCCTATTAATAGCTTAAGTATATAAGATGTGTTTTTTTTTTTTGAGGGAAAGTATATAAGATGTTAAATATTCATCTCCCTCACATTCAAATACAGTTGGGCACCTATCTCCTAGTCTCTTGTGTTTGATCAAATAAAAAGAAAGATATAGTTTAAGCTGAAATTTAGAACATGATGATCTTTTATTTCATCAAATCTAAGAATACAAAACCATTCCACAAACTATGCAGGAGAATTGATGGTAGCAGATTCCTAGAACGTGCATAAATTACACTCATCACTACCCCAAGAAAAATTAGAGGAATCATTCTCTGTACATTAAAATGTGCTAAAGTAAAAGCCACCGAACTCATTAAAACAGTACACCAAACAGGCATATACTTACTCAGGGAAGGTAGAAGAAAACCCCGGAACACTATTTCTTCCCATAAGGGAGCACACACTACGAGTATTAAAGCGTATAACCCCATCGCTACTGGAAAAGCACTACAAGTACCTAACTTATCCAATTCCAGACGAGATTCCATATAAACCCTCAAACAGGTACGAGATTCAATAAAACCCAGAAACATGGACTTTAAGCCAAACCCACCACATCTAATCAAAATTCAGTAGAAAACAAGCCTTAAAACGAGGTTATTCATCGAAGAAAAACGATTGCAATTATTGAAAGACCAAAAACAAAATAGATCCGGAAGAACATCGACTCATCAAATAAGGTACAAAAATCAAATATTCGGACAACCCAAACTTCAAGCAGAGCCACCATGAAACAGACGGAAATTCTGTTACTTTACCTGCTCAAAATCGATAGAAAACTAAAGAGCCCTGCAAGCCGGCGATTTCGGACGGGCTTTGACATGGGAGGAAAAAAGGAAGAAAGAAAATAAAGAAACGGTAAATGTGCGAAAGAGACGTCAATTTTATCCGAACCCGAAAAAAATAAGTTGACCCGGATTTATGACCCGCGATTTTTTTAAAAGACCCTCGAATTTGAATTGCAATTATTTGCTCCCACAAAAGAATTGAAAATAAAGAATTGAGCCCCCATTATGAATTATAATTCTAATTCTGGAAGTCTATTTTTATCAGCCAAACACAAGAATTGAAATTGAAGGTCTCCAATTCCAATTTTTGGGTCCAATTCAATCCAACCAAACAGAGCCTTATCGATTTTTCTTCACTTCAAACGTGGCTGCTTCAGATCTTCAATTTTTGTTCCATTGGGGGAATTTTCTAACTGAAAAAAAAAAAAACTAAATAGCAATATAAATATCGAAACTCAATATGGACTACAACAGAAAGATTAAAATTTTAAATAACACCATATCTAAAATTGAATAGAATGAGTTATACCTGCAGGCATAAGTTGTCTACATTAAAACCATTAAAGAAGGATCATGGGTTTTTGCATTTTAATTTCAAATTGCATTTTGTCTTGTTCAACATCAAAATCATGATTTTAGCTAACTATCCTCAATGGAGACACACCCGATAACAATAGATCTGAAAGGTACTAACAATACAAAAGTCATTTCCTGGGGACTATTTTTTTGTGCATGCATGGCTGAATACAACGTCAAAATATTAATTCGAAACCAAAAATCGAATTAATAGTGGAGTCCCGATCTTCTAATGACAGTTCTTATTCTCTTTTTTCCAGGAGTACAATAAAAAAAAATCAAGAACATATATAATTAAGATCTTGGGGGAGGTGAAAGATGCTGGTTTCTCTTATCAATAATTTCACAACTGTGAAAAACCCTGTGACTGTTCCTCTTAATAACTTTAGCATCTTTATGAACACCCGGCAATCCGATAAAAACCTTCACAATCGCATCGTGACATTTAAGCCCGATTCTGACTAACTGATGACAACACTTGGCATCAATGTTGACTTCTTTCTTCTTATCAGGGTTGTACAAAGCCGCCACGATTTCGTCGGCGCAATCGTTGCTAATGTGTTTAGTGCATTCCTCCACGAATTCTTTCAACTTTTTGGGTATGTGTTTTATGTTTTTGTCGTCGGGGGAGTTGTCAGGCGAGTCTGCCGGCTCCGGAGGGGGTGATGAATGGCCGTGGTTGTGGCCGTGGTGGCCATGGTGTTTCTTGAAAGAGGTTTCCAATGTCGGTGATATTTGAGTATCGTCGACGTCCACGTCGACTTGGGCAAGTCCGGGTCGAATCATGACGGCCATGGCAATGATTAAGAAGGCTAAAATTAGGGAGGGATTTCTTTGTTTGGTCGACATTTTTAAGGTTTAATGAAGCTTTTCCTATCGACTTGGGAAGGATGGAATGAAGAAATGTGGATTTTTATAAGGATGTTGATCAAGGCGTTTTTAAAATTAGGGAATTAATGTCATATTCACTTTTGCGTTCATTAAATTTATTTTGTTGCACCTTGCGTAATGTGAAGTAATTAATTTCAATACAGTTATTTGTATGCTCCAAATTTAAGTAACTGACGAGAAAAAAGAAATTAATTTGCTGTATTACTTCTCATTTCGTATACTATGTACATGAGATATTTTCTCTAATTCACAAAAATAGTCTAAACTATAAATTATAAATCATACTTTTTTATCTGTTCCTTAAGCTTAATCCATCATTAAGTTAAGATATAAGTATTGAATACTCATTCCATCCTAGAACAATTGTCCAGTTTGATTTTTATTTTTAATACAAATTGTACAAAAATCCAAATAAAACAATAATTTTAGAACAAAATATAGGTACCAAGAAGGTATTGTAAAAGTTCGGTTCCCGTGCTTTGTCTCGCTCGCGTCGATGAGTCAGTATTCTGAGTTACTCAACGTAGTCTAGTTGGGTGAGAAACACTTTCCTTTTAATAAATATAGATCGTCTAAATCCCTTCAAACATTCTTAAGGATACATATGAAAATATAAATATGTACCGCGTCGGAAAAACAGGGCGATGGAGAGCAATCGATTGTTTTGTTTATAAATGATGATTCATTCATTATTCGTGGCTCAATTCGATCACGTACTTCATTAGAAACAGTGAAATCGTGCATGCGCCTATCAAATAAATATATTGCATTATACATTCTACTAATTAGTTGGTTTATGCTGATACAAAATGCACACGGGTTATACTTACAATTAATCCTTGATGTTAAGTCTAACTTTATATTGGGGTTTTTCTGTGGTAGATGTAAGTCTAACTTTTCATTGTAATGTTTGTATTTCTGTGGTCGTAATCATTTTAGGAAAAATTCTTGACGTAGTCAGAGGCGGAGGGGAGAGCCTGCCTTTAAATATTTACAAGGAAGTCAAAAATAAATAAATAAATATACTTTACCTATAATTTTTTAAAGAAAATTATTATATTTTATCCCTCCTTACAACAATTCCTGACTCCACCACTGGACGTTGTAAGTTTTGATATTCGTATAAGGCGTAAAACTTGCAAAATTCTCTTCAAGGGTTTAAAATTGATCTTTTGTGTTTTCACATATTGTTAATTCTTTTTCCCTTAACTACACGTTAATTTTTGAATAACTTTAAACAAATAAGATTTATTTTCTCTTTTAAACTCGTTCAGATGCTCCATTGAAGAACCTTAAGTTTTATTTTCAAGAGAGGCTTCAAATCGAGTTAAGAATGAATTTTTCTCTTTGAGAACTCAATCATTAATTATTCTTAAGTACGGTAAGCGAGATCCTTATTTTGAATTAGAGGAATTTTTAACCCAAAAATTATATATATATATATATAGAGGAAGTAAAATATATAAAATATGACTCTTTCTTGAAACCTCAACAGAAGAAAATGCCATGAAACAGAGTTTGGAAGGGTTGAAGTACAATTTATGTCTATCACCTTTGACGTTCTTCGATATCAATTAAGATTACTACCCTTCAGACAGGAAAATTAAATTAAGGATACTACACAAATAATTCTTCTCCATTTGCAACTATAATAGCTGGGCTATGTCACTGGACGTTTATTGAAATTATCTTTTTCCTTTTTAAATATATATTACGCACTCGGCATCAAAACAAGACCTAACTAATTATAATTGAGCCTTCTTATGGGTTTTTTTGGTTGTTTCTGATTAGAGCTGCTACATTAAAATCACTTTTCTAAAAACGATATATAACATGTTTTTGGTTTAAGCATAAAAATAGCATTGCGTACTTATTTGCTAAGTTTGCTAGACAGTACAATTAATAATTATTGTTTAATATCAGTACGATTTTCTACTCCTAGATTAGAATTTATTTGAGACGACATAAGCTAGAGGGGCGGTTCACGAATCAATAATAATAATTATGAGGATAATAGTAGTAGATTAAGTACAAAATAATTGATTAATCAACTAAAAAGACCTACCAAGAAACTGTCGGTGGGATGCAAATGAAGGCTGTCTTATATTTATAATCTCAGTACGTACTTTTAGTCAAAATTATGTTTGGTTATGGGCATAATTAGGTTTCGACCATGCGCTGTTTGCTTCATCATTACTTTATTTTATTTTTCTCTCCCAAAAGTTTTAATCAATTAGGTGCCGCATTTATCAATGGTTAGTTGAATAAAATAATTGTTGATAATGACCCTATGGAGTATACAAATCTCACTACTACACCTAGTGAAACAAGCCAAATTAATAGATAGTGTAACCCCACTAAGATTGAAAAAAATAGTTGTACTACGAAAAATCTTAGAGACAATTTGATTGTTTGGTCTAGTTGATGTATTTTACTCAATAAATAATAGAATACATATCATACCAGGACAAACTTGCTAATGACAAGTCCTAGATATAACATGATGTTGTATCTCCTTTCATCAATGTTGTATTGTTGTGGATTTCCATTAGACAAAAGGGAATGTGTTAATTTACGAAACGATAATACCATCTATTGATATAATTTAATGTAAAATGTTATAAGTGATATGATTGGAATTCTGCTACGTTAATATACCACATATAGTTGCACAATTATTTAGATAGCATAATACGAATACAATACAATATTTTTATTTGACAGTCTTTTAAAACTTATTACCATCAGCCATAGTGTAATTACCGTTATCAATCATTCCCTTTTGATGAATGACTAAAGTAAACAAACACTTCTGTTGTAGCTACCATAGTCAAAAGAACTAAACGGGATTCTCTATTGAGTACGAACGGATATAAGATTGGAATTGATAAGTAAATTAGTATTAGAATATAATTTAAGTTATCTTGGTTTAGGCATATCAAAACACTGTTTTAAAATTTTTGCAAAAGAGACTCTTCAATAAAATATGGAGAGACGATTAAATTTATACATCAAGGGCCAATCGAAGTAGCCAAAAATCTACGATGAGTGTCGGCAAGAAAGAGCCAAATTAAAGACTGAGAAAGATGAAAGAAGCTCTTCTTCAATGAACCATCACTCCAAAGGACCAACAAAATTATAGTTTCAAATTCTTATAGTACTTCAATAATAATAATAATAATAATAATAATAAATAAATGAGAAAAAGAAAGCCTTACAGTTGGACCCTTAGATGTGACACTAGCCCAAGTAATCAACCAATCCAACGGCTACGAATAGAAAAAGGACATCAAACTCACATGGTGTAGGCCCGGTGTCCATATACCCTTCTTCCAGGGTATCTTTTTTCTATTCTTAAACTTCCTATGCTGAGCTGGGTAGTGCGTATTGGCTGAATACATTTTCTCTAAGCTTAGCTGTCATTTAAACTTTAATGTGAGTTTCTTTTTCTCTAAAAATAAATGTTAAAAATACATTATCAAAAATTTCTGTGTCCCACTTAGAAAATTCTTTATGACCTAAACTCCATTGACAAAAGGAATTCTCCAATTATTAGACAAACTAACACGCTACGCTACCTTTTAATAGAAAAAAAAAAAAAAAGAGAGAGAAAGATTTTTAGTTAAAGAATTTTCTATGAAATTAATGTTGATTGATTACCTTAATAACATTAGTATAATCTTCTGTTAGCATCGAAATTCTATCATTTTATCCCCGTACACTATATTTATATTATGAATACTGATCAGTGATTAGTATATTCCTAGCTAGGTTCTACATGGTTTAAAAAAAAACTTATTTTTCAGAATAATGACTTCGAACACCATCTGCTTAATATACCCAAAAAAAAAAAAAACCCTTATTCTTGCGTCTAAAGTAAAAGTCTAGTTATACGATTAATAACGTTAAATTATCAAATGCTAAATCGTAGAAATGCGGATTTCGGCGCATAATCTGACCTCCCCGAAAGATTTTCTTTATTAACCAACTTGAATATATCAACTGTTAACTAACTAGCTGCGTAATTCTACGGTTATACCTCTCTTTCATAACCCAAACTAATCAGTAGGAAAAAAAAAAAATCGACCTACAATTTAGCGAAGTCTCGTAATTTTGGGGTAGTTTCGGATTTAGGATGCTTTTTATTCTCCAAATAAATGCACCTAAAAGATGAAGAAGTCGTATAGTCGCAACTATTCATAGTAAAAATAAGTTCTAGTGAGATATGGAAATTGAACACACCTGTATTATCTCATTTTTAGCCTTGTACACAGAATTGTGTTTTCTAGTGTAATAAGTTTATTAAAGCCAAAACAAAAAAAAAAAAAAAAAAACTGGTGCAAAGTAATTAAAATAGCCAAAGCGTGGGTGGAGCTGCAAATTGCAAAAGAAAAATTTAACCACTTTTGGGAAGTGTGCCATGATCGGAAAGTAAATTAGCAATATCATTCAAGAATAGTGAAACAGAAGACAGCCAATGTAAGTCAGTGAAATGGTAAAAATGAGCTTTGATTTGATAATTCGATATCCTTTACAAACACAAAAGTAGAAGTAAAACTCTAAAAAAAAAAGTGAGGAAAAAAAGGAGTCAATCTTCATCACACTCCTTCACACATCCTCATCCTCAAGAAAAGAATATATCTATCCCTTCTTCTTTTCTTTTTTTCTTTTTTTTTTCCTTTTTCTTTTTTTTTCCCATTTTTGAGAAGATTACAAGGAATTTCTACCCTCCATTCCTTTCATGTTTATCGTGAAAAAGAAAAAAGTAAATCTAAAATACAGTGAAAAAATTTCAATTAAAAGAAAAGGTAAAAAAAAAAAAAAATGATTACTCCTGTCATAGCTTTACAGACTTGCTGCCTTGATTGTAGCCGTAATATGCGAGGTACCACTTGACGAATTTCTTCAACCCGGTTTGCAAATCGGTTGTGGGTTTATACCCGAGTTCTCTTCGGGCAAAGGTGATGTTGGCGTGGGTGAACGGAACGTCGCCGTTTCCGGGCATGTCCAAGAAGTTCTTCTTCGCCTTCACCTTCAGATGTCTCTCCAGTATCCCTACCATCATCGGAACCGTCACCGGCGACGTGTTGCCCAGGTTGAAGATCCGATACTGAGCCGGGCCCCGTTTCTTCCCGCCGGATCCAGTACTCTTCTTCGCCGTGTCCAACGACGCCACACAGCCTTTGACCACATCGTCAATGTAAGTGAAATCCCGGGCCAAGTCAGCCCGATTCTTGCCCCGGTAAACTGTAATCGGCTTCCCCTGCAGAATACTCTTGGTGAAGGAGAAATACGCCATGTCGGGTCTCCCCCAAGGTCCGTACACCGTGAAGAACCTCAACCCGGTAATGCTCAACCCGTAGATGTGATTGTAAGTGTGGGTGATGGCCTCGCCGGATTTCTTCGTGGCAGCGTAGAGAGAAGCGGGTCTGTCAGTACGATCCGATTCGGAAAACGGGACGTCTTCATTCAACCCGTAAACGGAACTGGAACTGGCCCAGACAATCGCCGGCTGAGGATCGGCGGTCTTGCAGGCTTCCAGAAGGGTGACAAGGCCGGCGATGTTGCTGTGGACATAAGAATGGGGATTCTCCATCGCGTATCGGACGCCGGCCTGGGCGGCCAGATGCATCACGTGGGTAAAAGCCACAATGTCGAACAACTTGGCCAGCAATTTGGCGTCGTTCACATCACCTTCAACGATGAAAACGTTGTGGGAGTTCAAAAGGGCCTTTCTCGCTTTCTTCAACGACGGGTCGTAGTAATTGTTGAAGTTGTCGAAGCCGACGACGCCGTCTCCCCGTTTCTTCAGCGCCAGAGAGACGTGGGACCCGACGAATCCCGCGGCGCCGGTGACGAGGACGGAGAACCCGTTGGGCCGGTGGATCTGGGCGGAATTACGGACCTGTTTCTCCCAATGGATCCCACCCCAGGTCGACGAGAAATAACGGGTGCCGGAATCCATAAACGATTGGAAACTCAGATACGAAGCCGTCAGAGCAATCAAGAACAGAGCCCAAAGGAACATCGTGCTCGTGGAAGCGAAGCACCGGTGGAACTGCCGGTTCATGCCGTGCCCTCCTTTATCTTTGAACTTTCCGGGCGTCGACGGGAACAATTCCTCCTCCAACGACGGCATTCTTTCTTTATTTCTTGCTCTGTTTTTTTTTTCTTCTTCTGGGGTTGAAAAAACTTGAAACTTCAGAGCAAGCTGTAACCGTGTAAACCGTACAAATCCCTTTTCTTGAATTTACACTAAAGTATACAAACACAAACTCTTTTTTAAAAAAAGTAATTCTGGAATTTTTGGGATTTTATATCTGATTATACAGATGCAGAATGAAGGGAAAAGGCCTGCACTCTGCTAAGGAGGGAAGGAAAGAGGGGAAGAGATTATATAGTGGGCGACCACAAAGGGAGGGAGGAGACAATTCTACGCGTGAGAGCGCGTTCAAAGACAGCTGGAGAAGAAAGGGGAATTGAGAGATTATCAAACTGGAAATTTTTTGTAATTTCTTTTTTTCTTTTTCTCGCTTTTGTTCTGTCAAAATTAATAATTTGTTTTTAATTTGTTACCAATTTTTTTTTTTTTTTAATTTGATTGGGAGGTGGTGAGAAAAAGGAATATTAAAAGAAGAGGGGGGACAACAGGGAAGGACACACACAGTCAGAGACAGCCAATTATATTACGAAAAGGGGAAGAATTTTTTGAGAAACAGAGATTTGGGCATTTAGGAGATTTACTTTCTATGAATAGAAATGATGGGTAGTTTTTTCAGATAATTCAATGAATTCAGATTTATTTCACCTAATAGCTAACAGGATGTTCATCTATGGACAGTTTTTTTTTTCCGGTTAAATGTGAATATATCTATGAATAAAAAGTTAAATTAAATAATTATTTCGAAAGGTATTACTCTCTCCGTCCCAAAAAAAAAATAGACCACATTGAGTTTTTAAATTTGTACTAAAAATAATACAGAACTCAAAACTCAAAATGGACTATTTTTTTTAGGACGGATATGGTATAAATTATAATCTAAAATGTTCTTTCTTTTTTTTTTTCGAAGTTAGTTGTCTAGTTTTTTAAAAGGGACTTTTAAGTTGTACTATGTCTATATGTTAGAATCATGCCTTGCTTATAAACAGAGAAAGTCCACTGTCGTAATCAGAGAACTCCACGCATTATTCTCACAACAAAAAAAAACTTTTACACATTAAAACGGTGGTAATTTTGGCACCAAAATCTTGAAGTTAAATAGGTAGATATTAAAAACAAAAATCTTTTGGTATCAAAACTCTAATTATAGAAATGTTATTGATTCATATCATTTGTAGGATTTATTGTACATATAAACATGAATAAAAATGTAAATATTTGGTACGTTAATAGTCCACTTTATTGTAACAGAATATTAGACTATTAAATGGGACGAATGGAGTTTTTATCTTGTTGTCCTACTTATAACAAGATTTCATTTTAGGCAAAAAGATTTCATACAGGGCTTAGGCTGATTAATAAGTTTGATATATCCAATATATCAGCATTTATGATTTAAAAGGGAATCCATGGACTATATGATGGTTCATGAATTAGCATTTTGCACGTAAGCCAGAAAGACGTAAATGAAGATACTCATCCGTTACTTCGCTACTGGTTTATTCGTTTTCCCGAAAAAAGAACTAAAAATGAATTGGTTTATTACAAAATTCAAATTTGCGTATATTATTTCACTACTGCAGAGAAATGACAAAAGGTTTAAAAAAAAAAAAGAATGATTGAAACTTTGATTTTTCATCCGTCCCAATTTGTTGTGAAAACTTTCTTTAAAAAGGATGTATTATAATCCTACAAGCATCCAATACTGCGAAATCAAACCCTATAATATAGCGACCTAAGTTAAAGCTAAATGAGAAATTAGATTTAAATTTGAATAAACGTGTATTATTGGTTATTATTCATGGGAAAATTTTATAATTGTCCTAAAATAAGCGTCGTTTTAATTAAGAATGAAAGGAAACTCTTTTGATTCAAAATCATTTTTGAAAGAAAAAAATTTAAGCACTTTGAATTCTTTGCCTAAGTTCGTAGCTACTTTACTCCTAAATTTTTGTCATCCCCAGATTTTATGTATGATAAATGTGTTTAATCATCTTGAGAACAATACTAAGTTTTAGAAGATTAAAAAATCAAATGTGCATTTACTTACATCTATTGTTCGAAGGAATGTAATGGTTCGAAACATTGCCATGGATTATGAATTTTTTATGCTGTTGGTTTTGTCAAGCATGAGAGTATCGGTGATTTATACGTCTCATGATTATTATCCAGTTTGGATTTTCATTTCTAGTTCAAATTAACTAAAAGTGAAATTTCAAACTAGATAATAATTTTGGGACAGAGGGAGTATGAGGTATTTCTTGAATGGACTAAGGCGACTTTAATGGGGATTAATCGCAATACAATTATGTTAATTTTGAATTTACCTCCTGATTCATGCACTAATAAAACATATTATTTTAGCTAGGAAAAAAAAATTATTGCATTTCTTTTAAGAATTTTAGGTTGCACACTCTTTTTTTTTTTTAATAATGCTATAATTTGCGCTATGCTCAACCAAATATTATCACCGTCAATTCTTTTTATGTGATTTGATACACTTAAATATCAATATAATCGCAATTTTTTAAAATGATACTTTTAAATATCATCTGTAATTCTACACGTAATAAGCACAACTCCTATGTGCTGCAAATTGAGTAAAGTCAAACCATGATCATTTCAGATTTTGTGCATGACCAATCAATCAATTATTTTCAATAAAATAAAAGAGAAAATAAACGCAAACTCTTCAATGAACAAGGAAAATGATACTCTCACAAGCAATCTTTTTCTCTTGGCATGGAGAGAGTAGTGCAAATACTTAAATAGTTATTAAATATTTAATTCAAGAAAACTGAAAAAAATTATTTTATTAACGACGAAATTGCAAATCTATTACTCCCTCTGTCTCAAAATTATTGTCCACTTTGAGTTTTCATTTTTAGTACAATTTGTACGAAAAAATAAAACTTCAAACTGGACAATTATTATGTAACAGAGGGAGTATAAAGAAAGACCAAGAGCAATAGAATCTTCTAGGTTAGTAACTTTAAGCTAGTTAATTAGTACTTTACTGAGATGTCACACGTAGCAATATGACATTAGAAAAAGAACAAATCTACAAGAAATGGTAATACGCGGCCCTATTGAAAAGGCCAACAACGAGTAACAAAGATGTCACTAAAACAAATGGCCGGATAGAGAGTGTAGACTTGCTCAAGTCTTTAACTATATGCATTTTTTTTCTCTTTATTTTGTTATACAACATTCCATGATCAAAATTATTGTTCCGACTAACTCATATTTAAATTAGTTATCGTTAATTTTTTATAAAGTAAATTTATCTTAATAAATATTTTAATCATTAGTGTAAATTTATAATAGAATTTGATCAATTACAATTTACGTTCCGTTATTTTTATTACTTGAATCAAGTGCTTATTGGTAAAATATGTTATTTTGACTAAGTTAGTTCTTACATAACAACGTAGCCGAAACTACTAATAAATACTTTATATGGTTTGAAATTGGACAAAAAGTAGTCATTTGAGTTGTTTTTCCCTCTTGTTTTAAATAGAAAAGTTAATTGGAGAGGGAATCAGGGGCAGTGCAAACGGGACTACGGCAGTACTATGTGTACTATGATGATTGAATTAATGTGGGTTTTGGGACTATTTTAAATGGGGTCAAATAGTGAATAACTTCTTGTTTTGAAGGGGAAATCTTGTTTGTTTTTATGTGTAATGTACGTTGTAATATACGACCATTTGTTTATAAATATTCGACTGCATCAACGCTCTATCGACTGAAAGTCACGTCTCATTTGTTATTTTGTGGAGACAACTTCTTATTTATTTTTATTTTTTTACATTTATTAAAATACAATTTGTGCAACATTTCATTCGAAGTCAAATATTCTAGATTTATATAAGGTGCTCCTCACGTCATTGATTGAAAGACTACAGTGTCATGGCATATGGATAATATTAGCATTTACTATATGAGTATAGTCTAGTGCTCATTTTTAATTCACTGTAATTCCATTAGCTTTCGTATTTTGAAAGGAAAAAATTTATTAGTTGCTTATAGTTTAGATTCTAACGTGAATTAGAGGAATTAAAAAAAATATTCTTATTAATTAAAATAATTAAATTAACAAAATTTTTATTTTGACGGCAATATATAACTTAAAGTAATACTCCATCTGTCCCAAAATTGTTCAATTTAGATTTTCACTTTCAGTTCAATTCGTATTAGAAATGAAAATTAAAATTAGACAATAATTTCGGAACAGAGGAAGTATTAAGCTTGAAAAAGAGAAAAGAGTTGCAATTATTTGCCCGTTTCGAAGTGTAGGTCCTCGGTGTTCTGGAATTTATTAAGCAACAAGTTAAGCTCGTCCTCCCTAATTATTTAATCAAACAGGAACTTTCTGCGAAGTCTCGCAGTACATGTTAGACTTTAAATAGTGAAATACTTTTTAAACAAATGAGTGTTAACATTAATAAACACTTTGAAAATGTGAAACCATTACAAATATTTTATATTATTATTATTATTTTTTCAGTCACTGAATACTTGATTTTACTGAATGTTTCAGTACAGGTTTGGCTTAAATATGCATTACTTGAATTCACCTTTTTTTTTGTTTTTCTTGTTAATCCAAAAGCACGCCAAAATTCCTCTTCCTGATGGACTAATTAACTTCAAAATTTAATTATGTACCATGTTAGTGGACAATTTTATAGTCATGCCAATTAATAAAATTTTCATTATACAGTAAAGATAATATTCGTAAATAGATTTATATATATATATAATTTAAATGTGTAAAATTCTAGAACAGTCTATTTAACTTCACTTAACTCGCTATAGCATAAATCGTATAACATCTTGTCAATCAAAATAAAGAGTACTGTAGTAATGGTGCTATATACTTGTCTCCCTGGGATACTTTACAACTTCATTTAAGTAAACATCTATATAGAAATTAGAAAGTTAGAAACCAGCTTTCTGTCACCCCCTTTAAGTTATTAGAAAATTAAGTTTTAGTTTTTACAATAGTTGGAAATTACTCTCATTTTTACGTGGTTTTCTAGCCGTGATTAAAATCCCAACTACTTCAAAAGTACAGTTTTAATTTGTTAGCTCTTTCTTATCGAATGAAGTAAGTTTTGAATGTTAGACATTATCACATATCCGTTGAAAATGAATTACGAAAAGAAAAGAAAAGAAATAAAAAAAGGAGTAAATTGTTAACAATCACGTTAATTTTCTCTCTCTTTTTTTTTTTAATAAGAAACTATTTATTTTGCAAATTACAACACTAAAATTCAAATATGGACTTGTTACAACACGTAGTCTTCAGAATTCAAATTAATTATGAAAATGATACATATGCCGTTACAATCTATAGATTTAATAGTGGACACTTGATTCCTGCCATTTTGATCTATTCACAATTTCAATCTTTGGTACATATGGAAAGGCGATATGTTTTCTGTTAATCTATCGTTTTGCCTAGTCACTAACCACCTAGGTAGTGATAGAATTGCAATGATACAATTATAAAGTCGAATATCCTTTTCGCTAACTTTAAATTTCTGTATTACTAGGAGAAGAGAGTAGACGATAAGAAAAATCAGTGTGTTTATATTTTAGAAATTCAGATGGATTGGGAAAACGCTAAATTACACGTGTTCTAGCCTAATATATACTTTTTGAAACTTATAAAGATTGGAATTTGAAAACATAATAGATGTAGTTTTAAAAAATATAATAAGCAAACTTAGGGGATGCTGTTTGCAATCAACTCAAAATTTAACTGTAAAAAAATACAGTAAATGGATAAATAATAGAGGATAAAGAGAGAAACAGAAGGGTTTCTGGAGTGAAGGAAAAGAACTTCAGGCTTCAACTTGCAATAAAAATATGCAGTATAATACAAAGCGAATATACCAGGGAAAAACGCGGATAAAGGGCGGCAAAATAACAGAATTGGTCCCCACATTTCCAGGTTTGACGTTTTGGGCGGTGCGGTGCAATATCCTTATTATTCTTAGTATATTGTTTTTTAAACCATGTTGATGCTCATTTTAAAAGAACACCAAAAAATATTACTACATGACAGTCTATATTAGCAAGAAGATAACGAATTAGTAGAAACTTTGGGTTTACTCTCCTTGCTCTGGTAATCTAATGCTATAAGACTTTCGTCTTTTTTAATGGTCAGTATATTTCATACAATTATCTATTTAATTAAACATTCGTCTCACTACACCAAATTATTCGATTCCTTTTATTTCGTTGGTTCTCGCAATTTCACTCTCTTTTCCCATCTCTCCTTGTTAATTTGTTTGCCTAAATATATAAATTATTATTATTATTATTATTATTATTATTATTATTATTATTGAACCCTTTACGATACCACGATTCATGTATGACTCCTCTTTATTTCTGTTAATGAATTCCACTGGCACTCCCTGATTGTTTTCTTGACATCATCTGTGACTGGATCTGTTCCCTTATATTAAATTTGAATGGATCTGTTCCCTTATTCAATACGGGTTATATTATTTTATTGAATATGAATACACATTGGCACACCAAATGATGACTGTTTCTTTTTGTTGCACTTTGTTTTAGCAACTATGTATGGATAAGGCATCATTATTTCTAAGTCACACAGGCATTAGAAATCAAATCTCACGCTATCAAAATATCGTTGTACTTGGTTTAAATTATAATCGGTATAATGATTTCAGATACCATTTAATTTTGTTCGTGAAAAAAAATATTTATGCATCCGCTTCAATTAGAAGGATATATCAATATAACTTAAAACATTGAAAAAAACGTTCCCTAAAAAAAAGAAAAGAATTTAATTCGGTTGCTAAAGTGAATATCAAAAAGGGAAGTCATTTTTTAATATCTTGATATATTTATGGACTTGTTATACACCTTGTAAATCTGGTGAAAAAGATATTTAGAGTAGTTTATAATGTTAGTCTTAGAGTGACGCGTAGAAACACTTGAAATCGGATTGTCCATGTGAAATCTTTGATTTAGTTTGGACTTTCTTTCTCAATTGTGAATCAATAACTCAGCATTTACATATTAATCAACTTCGAATAATGATCAAGTGGATATTTTTATATGTCTAGTGGTTGGTTGTGTTGTGGCATTGAAGTGATCTTAGGTAGTTATCTGCTTGCTTGGAAGTCAAGTATATTGACATTACAAGCAACAGCAAATATACTACTAGAAACTTCAGTTTTTGTGGTGCTGAGTGTAACAACCAAATGAATCCCTACTAATAGCAGGCAATACGGGCGTAAGGATTAAGTTTAGCTAGCGGCATTTAAGTCTGAATATGCTGGTGTTATCATGAATTCTTTCTGTTCTAAAAATTATCACGTTTATTATATACGTTTCAATTATATTTAGTTTGATAAATAGGATAGTTGGAGTAACATAAAAATATGATGACGGTGGTCAAAATGCATGCCCTTTCACGCTACCAACAAAAGCAATAGCGTGTAAGATGACATTAGAAGGAACATGGCGATTGGTGATGGATTCCCAAAATAACGGTGTCGACTAATTGTACCGTTCTTGAGTCCTTCAAATTCAAATTTGATAAAGTTATTGAAAGATACCCGCGGAACTATCACGGAAGAAGACAATAAGATTTTAAGCTAGTAAATTTAAGTCTTGTTTAATGGACCAGGTATTGAGTCAAGTCAAGAACAATGTTGTAACAAATGTATATTTAATTAAATATGTTTTTTGCTCCTCCTCTCCAAAAAACAAGAGAATAAAAATTAAAGTGGTTTCTATAATTTTTTATTATTCTTTTCTCCGTTTCAAAATGATTGTTTTGTTTATTGTATTAGTTGAACGTAATTACTTTAATTGAATGTAATTATCATGTCTAAAAAACAAAATTTTGGGCCCATAACAAAGATGATAAAACTGGGCCGAAATTTTCGCTGGGATAGCTGTATCGCTTTGTTTTTCCTTTGGTTATCTAGTCTTTTATGTCTGTTGTCCTGCCCAAATAATGGATTGTCTTATAGCAATGGGCTCAAACACAAAAACAAATACAATCATCCCTTCTTTTTCTTCTATGACTCTTTAATTACCAAAAATTCCTCAGGTTATGTTCAGGAAGTACTATCTTTGAAAAAAAGAAAAAAAACCTATTGACTAGAAATAATGGGAGGAAACACAATTACGATGGAATAAATTTTCGGTAGGAATTTAAAGTTTCAAATTTGAATTAAAATATTGTGTATAGAAAGATCAATGTTTGAGAAGTGGTCTTCCTAAATGAACTTCAAGGGGTAAAAGATCAATGTGAAGAGTTACGGAGCTCAAATTAGAATTAGAAGATTAATATTATAAAAATAAAAAATTTCGTCACTTTAAAGTAATAGATATTCATTCTGTTGAAAAAAATTACCTTTTCTTTATATTTAGTGGAAGAGCGAAATTCTTTTTAAAGTGATCTGGGCATTAAAGGAAACATAAATTAACTCTCTCCCCTCTCTTTATTTTTTCTCGTAGACTTTTTTTTTTTTTTTTAAAGAGTGAAGTACCTGGGAGATCATTAAACTATTCCAAAGTACGTGGTTTGGTCATTACAAAATTTAATTAATACGGAGGTCAGTAGACTGTATATAATTGGTCATTCCCTTAATTTTTTGACCGTTATTCTCAAATTTTTCATTACAGTGAGAGGTATTGAACGTCAAATTTTTAATATTCTCTAATTACATTGTTTTTGTAATTTTTTATTTATATATATATATTTAATGTTTATGTGTATAACAATTTAGTTTATACTTTTCTTTCGCACTTACAATTTTTTTTAAAAATATTTTATGAGGTCTACTCGGATTATCAAATAATTTTAATCAAGTTAAACAATGTCAGTAGTTTATGGTTATAATTATAAATAATGAACAAAATATTTTACAACTTAATTTAAGAAAAATTTGGAATTGTTATGGCTGTTAGTTAGTCGAGACAACTAGAAAATCCGCCCGAACCGAACCGATTCGAATGAAATGGGTCAACTATTCAGGTGAAATCAGGGATTTGCGAGTGTACCTGATCAACCAAAGAGATACCTCTGTTTGGTGTGGGTGAAAAAAATTTTATTCAAACACCGTCCGAAAACTCAAATAATTAATAATTTTTTATTAAAATATTATATATATAATAAATACAGTGGCAGAGATAGGGGCGGTCGCCCCCCTCCCATTTTTTTCCTTAAGGAATAATTAATTTTTTTAGTTTAAAATTTTTAAAAATTATAAATTTGCCCCTCCTACTGGAGATTTCTAGCTCCGCCATTGAATAAATAGTTTAGGGTAGTAGGGTTGATGTCTTAGCTCATGTTTGGACAACATTTTGTTTTAGTTTTTCATTTGAATTTGGGAAGAGATTTAAAATATAGTTTGCTGACAATTTTTGAAAGTATTATACTATAGTGACCATTTTTTAAAAGTGGAATAGTATAGTGACCAGACTTAAAACTTTACAATAGATTAGTGACCAAACTTAAAACTTTAAAATAGTTTAGTGGCCACCGGTACTAAACTTTATAATAGTTTAAAAGGTAAATTAAATTGATATTTGGATAGTGTACTAGGATTTGTGTTTAGAAGGTAAAATGAGACAAAAAGTAAAATGAAACCACAAACAAACAAACCCTTATTTTCTTTCTTCCAATCGCCGCCTACTCCCTCTTTCTTCTCCATTTCTCCGCCAGAATTGCTCCTCTCCTTCTTCTCCATCTCCTATTTTCTCTCTTTCTTCTCCATCTCTCGGCCATAATTGTAAACCAAGTCCCCATTTCTCTCTTTCTTCTCCATCTCTCGGCCACCTTTTTTTTATTTTTATAAATCCCTCCTCAAATATGGAAATTTCAAAACTCCAATTCTCAAATCTCCAATTCTCTTGTTTATATCACAATTGCGGTCATAAATCTGGCTTATTTTGGATTATTTGTTTGATTTTTTTCTTCTTTTTGATAAAATTTTATAAGGATAAACTTCTTCAAACTTTGAAATATTTGTTTTGTTTATTTTTTGAAGAGAAAACTGATATTTATGCTAGTGAATTTTTCATTTTTTTCCCTGAAAAAAAGCCTATTTTGGGTCCATTGCAAATTTGCAACCTAATGAAATTCCGATTTGAGCTTCTTTTTGGGACAAAAATCTGAAATGAATGTTGTTAGCGTTATGCACGAATTCATGGATGTGTTGGTTCGGGTGAACTGGAGCCCGAACCGACAAACCCGATCGCTTATTCGGTCAGTTCGGTTCGACATAATTGATTTTGCAGTTTGGTTTTCGGCGGGTCTTGTATGAGAAAAAATCTGATTAATCCGAATCAAATTTTACGCGAACCGATTGAACCGTCCGAATTAATAGTCCTTGAAATTGGTGTCTATTTAGTAAATCTGGAACATTTACTAGTGGGAACCATTTTGTAAACTCTAATTTTTTTTTATACATTTGGGAATTTTTCCAATTAGGACTAATTTTTTTAAAAAAATGTAATTTGCACCAGTAAAAATGTAAATTAATTCTTATACATAGACATTAAAATAATATAAATGAAAAAATAAAAGAAAAATAAAAAGATTAAAAAAATGAAATTAGAGAATACTAAAAATAAAACAAAGAAATGTCAAATTAACTTTTTTTAATAAAATAAAATCTTCATGAGCAAAACGTTAATAATCCTAACTAGAAGGACCAAAAAGATAAAGATGATAAATTGTACGTGTAATTTTTGCATTGGACGTTCAATACCCTTAATTTTAACTAAAATTTTAATGTTAACGGCCAAAGTTAATAGAATGATCGATTATATACATTATCATAAGTGTAGTAACCTTCGTAGTACTTAAATTTTTGTAGTGATCAAACCACGTTTCTGTCTGCATATGGTTTGAAAATTTTTTTGAAGTACAATGAAAGAGATTAAAACCTTTAACAACCTAAATTATAACATTTCATGCTTTGAATAATATTGAATTACTTTGGGCCAATTTAATTTTTTTTTTCTAGTAAATGATATACTTTGTATTGCAAATCAAAGAGTCTACAATAAAATAAATTCAAACCAACTCAAAACCACTTGTCCTATCTATTCTCACTGTCTTATACTGTACAATAAAACAATCACACACATTAACTAATCAAGTTATTTTTCTCAAGATTACTTTTTACTGCTCTTCATAGTCTTGAAACAGTTTATCAATCTCCTCTTTAACTCACCATGAATCATTCCCGCCCAACCACTATATTCACTGTCGGATCTTTTGTTCAAAAACAGTCAGATTTATATTCTTCCATAAATGGTACTCGCTCCAATCTTTATTATGAGGCATTTTAATTGGTCCTAAATTTTATGTAGTGCGTTCTTACAATTGAAAATAAAACTTTAAAAATACTTTTTAATAATTGAAAGATAACTAGAAATATAAAAATATTTTTCAAGTTCTATTTTCATTTACAGGAGTATACTAAATGAAATTTAGGACCAACCAAAATACCTGACGAGAGAGTAAATAGCAGCTGCAATTGATGCATACAATTTGCTTCATTCTTAATCCTTTCCATACACAACACTATTTCCAATTTTTTTGAGTTAAGTACAAAGTTTTCAATTTCAACCAGACTCTAAATCTTTTTTACAATCATCTACAAAATAACAATCTTCAAATAAATAATCAATAGTTTCTAAATGATTAGTATTATATCACGCAAAACATATGGAATAATATAGTTCATGCGTATCGGCCTGTCTCGAGTAGGTAATCTCCCACACCAACATAACCAAGTACGAAATAGTGTGGTAAAAAGGTTCCAAATGATTCTACTCTCCCTACACTTCTGTCCAATACACCTGTAATCACTTATATCCCGATCGAATATTATATTTGCCATTTTGTGATTTCTTCTACTTACCCTCTTTAAAATCATGTTTTCACTTTGTTCTTTAGTTGTAGTAATTTGATCCAATGCCAACTTTAATATTTCGGGACTAATAAAAAGTGAATTGCTAGGCCTGATCTCTCTTCATCTTATTCCTTTCTTCTCTTCAGCTAGTCACCACTGTAATTTTAGAGGGTCGACAAATGAAAATACAAACGTACACCACTGATTAAATAACTTTAACGAAAAAAAAAACCCCACTGATTAAATGCTTCTACTATAGGAGAATTTGGTGCTGAAGGGTCGACCGACCTTGTAGTTCCGCCCCCTGAATGTGAGTGCGATCTACACTTCCAAGGAAACTTCACAGTCTATCATTATAAACAAAGAAAATTCATTCAAAAGTTTACCAGTACTCCCACGAACTTAAACCAAAATAATTGTCTCGTTTGGACTTTATGTTTAGTGTACATATTAAACTCAAAATGAAAATCTAAATTAGACTATAATTTAAAGATGAAAAATGTACATAACGTATAAGCTGCAATCGCATTTGTGCATTTGTGTGAACAAACATAAAACTTGGAACCTAGATCTTAACTAATGAGAGATCGCTGTTTGTATTTTTTATTTTTTTATTTTTTTTTTTTGTGTCAATGAGACGTTTCGACATGTGTATGAGCCACATGACCATATTTTGATGAACATTTAGATAGAATGACATAAAAATCAAGGAAATAATGTTGGAGAGTCAAAATTACTTTCCTTTTCTGAACACGTGAAAAGGATAAATGTGACACTCTTCCATTCTGTTAATCAACGATATCTTCCTCTCCTTAGTTTGATGTAGTTTATTGCCATCGGTTTTCCACTAAAGCGTGCTGGGAAATCAAAACGCATAAAGTAAAATTATAACATCAGAAACAAAAGGGGGAGAAGACTAATGTTGGTGCTAATTATTTATAAAGAACTAAATATATTCGACAAATGGTCACACTAGGATTAATGTGGCTGAGATTTCTGCTAATTAGGACCTCAAATTGTGAAACACTGACTCATCTTAAGCTAATCAAATAGCCTAGTTGGTTAATTAATTATGCAACGCACGAAGGTCAAATCCGCATGAACCTTAAACCCTCATCACACGTAAGAATGCCTATGGTTATCCTAGTAGATATAAAATTTGTTCAAGTATTAATCTTATATTACAAAATGATTATCTAATTTAAATTATCACTTCTATTATAATTTGAGCTAAACTAAAAACTTGAGTTAGACAATAATTTTAAAATGGAAAGATTATTATTTTTATTACTATTTTAAGATGCATGATGACGGAATTATGCTTACGAGTTGCAATAGCTTCGTAGAAAATTCACGCATGATCATGATTTACTTTCTGAATTAGGGACATTTTTGGTTTATGGCAATCATAAGAAGTGGAAATCATTTTCACATGAACGAATAGGAATGAGGAAAAGTTGATAGATAATTGTTTAAACCAGAAACAGTCTCCACTCTCCACAGTAAAATATATTCATATGGAGATAAGATCGTATTCGTCTTAATAAGAGCTACGTTTGTATAATAAAAATCTCGTAATTTACAAGATTCTTACTTATTATTTTAATGCGAAATGGATATCATCTGAGATAAGCCAACCGGTTTAATTTCACACCGATACACATTAAAACTTAGGCCATCGTAACAACCATCAGAATATAGCTGCCATCGCGCAATAAGAACCATAAGAAGATAGCTAACATGTTTTTTGTTTGATAACACTTTTTACATGGTTTTTATTTTTATTTTTTTGGGTCATTTTAGCATGTTTCGTAACGAGAAAACTGAACAGTTTAATAAATAAGTGGTGGTTAAAGTCTTAAACTGGTGTACAAAATAGAAACAACAACTTTAGCTTGATGTTTTTTTTTTAATTACTTAGTGAATTCAATATTTGGGCGTTCTTTAATGAGCATGTGCTCTTTAACGTGATTGTGAGTACTTAGGTTTATTCTATTTAAACTTGATCAGTTGGATTACAGAAAAATGTGTATGATATTAACGAGGTAAGAAAGATTTTTTTTTTTTTTTTTAAAAAAAAGGAGGCTAACACTTATACTACCACATTTCAAGGGTAATGGAGCTTAATTCATCCATTGAAGAAAACAACCTTCAGCTTTTAGTAGCTGCTACAATTCTCTCCTTCAATTTGTAGCTCTTTTCCCTATCTTTCTTTAGGAAAAACAAAACAAAGATAAATTTTTTTTTTCACACTCACATATCAGGTATTCAGGTGTCCAAATTTATTACTCCGACTAATTTGATTCAACCTGAGTAGGTCATTTTTGTGGGATAAAAATCTCTTAACGAGTATTTTAATTTCTTTTTATATATCTATATATATTCTTTTCGTATTTAGCCTTTTTCTATCTTCCTCCAACGTCTTATACTTTTCCATCTCCCTCCAATTTATTTCTCTTGTATGTACTCCAATTTCTTATATTTTTTTAGAGTCCCCACCCCCTCCTTTTTTAGGTAGGATGATGCATGAGTCCAATATCGAGTGGCTAAAAATTGAAAATTCAGCTAAATCTCATTAAAAAAAGGGTATCAATCACATCATATATATACGCCCCAGTTAAATATGGTGACTCTAAGATATAATATAAAACAATGGACGTCTTAACCATAAGTCATAACCATATTACATAATTGATCGCGATCAGAAATCTCATACAAACGGACAATTTTCTTATGTAATCATCATTGACATATTCGTTCTAAATTGAGTTGCTTATGGTCAAAACATTATAATTTTGGTCTATGTCACTGTAATAGTACTACGGATCATCATCCAAGGAACAATATCGAAAATGACATATTCACTGGTTTTTGTTCTTGACCTAATTAGTAACCAGACCATTTTTGGTTGAACTGTATGTTATATGTACGCTTAAATAACTTTAGGAAAGTTTAAGGAAAATGGAAGTTAGGATACGATAAAAAAAAACTTTTTAAATTAAGATCACTTTCATTGAACAACAAAAACAACACAGACACATAGTACCTAGTAATTAAAACACGATCATACACGAAGTCTACAAACAAAATCAAACAACACCACCAGAGGACGTAGAATTTTCCACTTATTCAAAGGTCTTGCATGAATGGGTATAGATAAAAGTTATTTCCATCTCCCAAGACATGAATTACTTCAATTCATTTTCCATGTCCTTCACCGTATCCTGATCCAGATCCGCCCCCTTCACCATGGCCAGAACCACCTCCATTGCCAGAACCTTCCCCGTAACCGCCACCGTGTCCAGAACCGCCACCAGAACCACCTCCTCCACGGCCACCCGATCCCGAACCAGCTCTTGATCCAGCAGAGGAGCCAGCCTCGGAACCAGCTTCTGAACCAGCTCCTCCAGAGCCTGAACCAGCCCTTGATCCCGCGTAGGAACCAGCGGAGGAGCCAGCTTCTGAACCAGCTCCTCCGCCAGAGCCACCAGAAGAACTTGAACTTGAACTCGAACTCGCACTAGACGAGCTAGAACTAGACCCGCCAGAGCCAGAGCCTGAACCCGCTCCAGCTCCGGCACCCGAACCTGAACCGCCCCCGACTCCTACACCAAGGCCTAGCCCTAAACCCAAACCTCCTGATCCAGTTATACTTCCCACTATATTTCCCAATCCCAAGTCCAACCCTAAGTCCTTCCTCGCAACCCGGCTCTCACTCACGGTCGCAAAAGCAGAAACAAGCAAAACAACAAGAATGGACAATGCCTTCAACCTAGTCATGTTTGAAAACAAAAAAAAGGGTTAACAACTAGCTCCAAACAAACTGAATTTGTTTGTGAAACAGCTAAAAGAAATGCTTCGATTTTCTTGGCTAGCTAGCTTCTTATCAAGGGATGATCTAAAATGAAGAAACAAAGGGGTATTTATAGGTGAAGAATTAAGAAAGTTGGTAAGAAACGTGCCAAAGTTAGAGAATAATAGCGTATAAAGGAAACAAGAATCCAAAATGAAGCCAAAAGTTTTGTGGTGGTAAGGCTTACGCATGGAAGGCAAAAAGCTGAGGAGAGAGTCTCTCATGTGAGATGTTCGTATTATCATTTCAATTGGTGCCGACGACCCACAATTCCACTATAGGTGTAGTAGTGGAGTTTTTGCGTACACCTACTCGTATTTTTTAGTTATAGGCTGAAAATTAATTAAAATGTGATGATAATTATCTATACAGTTTTTCCTATTATTTTGTCTTTTGATATATCAGGAAAAAAAAAAAGAACTCTCTAGAAATATACCAACCATACATCTTGGGCCTTCCTCAGCTCGTAGTTGGAAACTTGTTCTTTTCTTTCTAATGTAAAATAGCACTAAGCATTTTGACGTAGCAAGGTTTGTGGCTGGGTAAGAGTCAACAACAGAGTACGCTTTGATAATTAGTTGATTTGTTTGGATTTATTTTCTTTTTTTAAAGGCCAGAGACATGAACAACGAACTATTTGAACTCATACAAGACACTATTTAAGTAGTGCTGGATTTGGATTAATTTATTTTTTTCCAAATGCATTACTACTTAAATACTTTTTCCCCCTCTTTAAAGTGCCCCTTAATTAATCCTCTAAAAATCGTGGACTGAGTCAGGAATTTTACAGAGTAAGTATGAAATTTATAAAGATAATTAATCCTATGTTTTATATATATATAGTTCATACTGAAAATTGCAAATAATTTAATTTAGAAAATATCATGTGGATTAATTTTTTAGAACGAAGAAAGTACTATTTAATTTCATATATACATGTATTTTTTAAAAGTACAAGCGGAAAAAAATATTAAAATTCCTGCGTCTATAGGAAGTTTGTGTAATCAAAAGTTAGATATGTCTACTAATTGTTGAAAAAACGAAAGGGGCCTCTGCAAAATTCTGCTGACCTCGACTTGCTTAAATGGTCGATACTCCAAGTCTCCAACTACTTCACTTTCCCGTTCAATGAAAGACAACTCATGAATCATAAGATCTAAGCCAAACCTTTAATCAGAGTCAAAATTTTCTCCACGTAAAATAGAGTGAAGTCTATTTGCAATCCATCATCAACACCGTTAAATCACTTAACTTTTTGGTCCAATTATCTTCCCGTTTGTCCAGTTTGAGATTTAATTTTTAGTATAAATTATACTAAAATCATTGTACGTATATGTATTGTTTGTCCAGTTTGTGATTCAATTTTTAATATAAATTATACTTAAAATGAAAATTCAAACTGAACATAAATTTGAGACATAGTGAGTATTTATATATGTATTGTTTCTGTTGGGGAGTTTGACGTGTACAATATATTTGCATATTTTCGTAAATTAATAAGCAAAGACACCCAATAATATAGTTGAGGAATCCATTATTAATTATGTGGTAAAATACTGTTGTGGAATTGACTATGGCAGCACACTAATCAAAATTGAAACTGATTGGGTGAGATCTATACTTGTTTTACTGTTATATATTCTTGTCTAAGGTACGGAATTTTCTCTTAAATGATTGCTCTTAAAAAGTTTCTCCCTTCAAGATTTTGACTTGCTTAATTGCACTCAACTTTGTTCACTTTTTTTTCTTTCTTTCTTTGCGAAAAAACAAACAGTATCATTAACTTTTTTTAAAAAATAAAAAAGAAAAAAATTGTGCATGTATTATTATCACAATTTATGTGACGAGACAAAATCAACTATGGCACTTGTAGGGAAGCTATCATCATCTTTTGAATCTTCTTATTGGTTTGATTAGCCAGATTGATTGCCCCCAAAAAGTATGAGAATAATTAATCAAAACAAAATTAAGATCAGCACCGAGGTAGGTAATCATTTATATTTTTTTTGGTTTGTCAATTATTTATTAATTAAATTTATATGGTTAATTAAATTTATTAATACTCGATGAAGAAGAATACAGGTACTAGTACATATATATGGTGGCTCGAAAGAAAAAAAGAAATGATATCACAAAAATAAGCAAACAAGCCACAAACCATTTATTTATTTATTTAGATACAAAAGGGCATATATATTATCGTATGAATTAATTCCCAGACCCTGATCCCGAGCTAGCCCTAGATCCAGCATAAGAACCAGCTTTTGATCCGGCACTAGATCCACCAGAACCCGAACTCGATCCAGCTCTAGAGCCTGCATGAGAACCAGCTTCAGATCCTGCACTAGATCCACCAGAACCCGATCCGGCTCTAGACCCTGCGTAAGAACCAGCTTCAGATCCTGCACTTGACTCGGACGCTCCGGATCCGGATCCCGATCCAGCTCTAGACCCCGCATATGAACCAGCCTCTGATCCTGCACTAGACCCGGCAGACCCTGATCCTGACCCTGACCCCGAACCAGAGTATGATCCTGATCTCGAACCCGAGCTTGAAGCTGAACCAGAACCAGAACCTGAACCTGACCCGGAAGCCGAACCACCACCACCGGCTCCTCCGCCAACGCCCAAGCCGGCCCCTACTCCAGCACCTATTCCGCCAACTCCAACACCGGCACCACCTCCGCCTATGCCCAAACCAACCCCTCCTCCACCACTTCCTCCAAGGCCGACTTGGACGCCGCCATTGCCGCCGAGCTCGAGTCCCAAGTCTTTCCTTGCCACCCTGCACTCAGAAACAAGTGCAACACAGCAAAGAAGAAACCCTACCAATGCAAGGGACTTCATAGCTGCCATTTCTTTTTTTGGATATTTAGGGCTTGTGCTCGAAGATAATTAAAAAACGCTCAGTATGCTGCTTCAAGGTTAATAAGCTAATAAGATGCAACAGATACGATGAAGATGATCGAGTTGAAGTTGGAGTTAATGCATGCATGGAGACTGAGGTATTTATAGGTGCAAATATCTAAGCTCCTGGTGTGAAATAAAATGGGTGGAGATTTTATCATTTTGAGGGAACTTTCTTAACAATGATGCACTAGTGAAAATGCCATTTTTAACGTGTCATTTGGACATTGTAACCAAGGTATAAAATGTTTTGACCATTGGGTTGATGTGTCATTTTGGAATTGACTTTCGCAACAATTCTTGTGGCTGCTATGGCTTGGACGTGCAAGAGATTTTGCTTAGTTTGACAGGCATCCAACTCCACTAAGCTTGGTGGAGTCAAAGTGCATGCAAGTTGTCTTTACCATCCCATTTTTAGGGTTCACACTTCTGTTTAATTTTTTTTGTAGTGTTCCAAGTTCCAACTCTTGTCCTAATCTACGATACAAGTGTCGATTCATCCTATTTTTTTGTTTTTTTATTTGGTTTGGCAAATGAACCAATAGTATTTTGAGACAAAAAAAAAGAAAGAAAGCAGGTGCCTTTTGTTTCATAAATATGTTGATTTTGAAATAACCAGATATTTAATGTGGTGGTAAATGACAATGTAATTATATACTCCCTTCGGTCCTTATTATAAGGCATTTTAATTTTTCCTAAGTTTCACCTAAAACGCATTTTTTACTGTCAAAAAAACCTTAAAAAGATTTCATAACAATAAAGAGAACATAAAGAATATGAAAATATATTTTTAAAGTTTTTTTATCAATTAAAAATGTGTATTAGGTGAAACCTAGGACAAAACAAAATGTCTTAAATTAAGGACCGGAAGAAGTATTAAATACAATCCATTATGATTGTTTGTTACAAAGTATTAAGTTCGATCGACATTGTGTGTTTTGCTCGAATATAAATTCTTCCCTTAATTTATAATAAGAATGAAAGGGTTGGATGAGATTTTAAGAATATATATATTGTTATCATCGTAAAGTTCAAAATTTTGTTACTTGTTGTATAATTTGGAGTGTGTGTTTGACACTTTCACGAATAAGACACTTTAGAGGTTTATGGAAGTCTTTCATTCCCCCCACAACCCCCACATATACCTTCCCTAACTACCGTAAATGTCTACCCCTCCAATGTTGATAAAATGAGTGAAAAGGCGAATTAAATTGTTGGGGTAGCACAAGAAATTAATATTAGGACAACTAATTAATTCTTACAAATCTTTTGGATCAATTTTTTTTTTTTTTTTGATAAACTGAGTGAAAAGGTGGACTCTTTTGAATCAGATTTCAGTGTGCCTTTATTTTTGGAAAAAAAAATTATACAAAAGAGTATCAAAATGTGAAAAAAAGTGTATTGGGATAGTATATTAATCAAAATAATACGACCTCTGTCCAAACAAAAAACTCCACATTGAGTTTTTAGATTTATATTTTTTTTTTCAATACAAAATTTAGAATTCAATGTGTATTTTGGATACACATGGAGAATAAAAACCTAATAAATACCGTAAAACAAAGGAGAAAACAACCAAATAAATGCAAAAATTATCCTTGACGTACTAATATATTTTGAGGGGGACAAAAACAAATATGAGGATCATCAGCCCAGAGGCCCAGACATTAACAAGGCTTTTTCAGCAATCAGTGGAGTTTCACTCAATGCACTTGAGTCAAACCCAACAAATATTTCAGCGCAATTATGTTTTGATTTTTTTTATTTTTTTTTGAAAGCAATTATGTTTTGGTTATATGGTCATTAAAAAAACTCTTGTTATCCGTTTGGGTCTAAATTTTTGAAGGGTTTATAGTTCGGAGAATAATTCATGTGTTTTCCTCACGAAAAAATGGGTTGTTCATGAAAAATTGGGATTGGGATGCTTTCTATGAACCAGTAGTTATTGTAAAACAAATTTTCTTTGTTCCGCTGCTGCGAGGGCAAGATTTTTTTTGTTATAATGTTTTTTCCCAATAGAAAACAATCAATTGATTTTCCAGCAATATGCAATTTATTTATTTATACACGAGGCAGGTAGCTCTCCTGAGAGAAAGGAACTTCTATTAGGATTAGGTTGATCAAATACAATTTTAATGAGGTTGGATCATTGAGGATTGAGATGAGAATTAAAGTTTGGAACTTTTTCCATTCTCTTTGGTTTTTAAATTACAAGGTTTGCCCATAGAACAAGAATTTGCTGCAATACTGACAAAACAGGCTACATCCTGCTTTCTAGCAAATCATCAAAAACTTATGTGAATTACTCCGGACGAGTCATGGATGAAGCTAGGACCCCTTTGTGACATCGTGTGTGCACCTGTCGAACCTATGGATAACGTCACCTTAACATTCTGAATTTGCATATTGTGATTAGAACTATTGCTTTCAGAGCGAAAATCATCATTTTTTTTTCTTTTTTTGATAAATATGTTATGCTATTTTCTTGATCCTTTCTCTTGTTACTTGTGATGGATCTATATTCATGAATGCATGTTTTTGAGTAATTCATTTGATCGACAACATAGAAGTTAGTGCAAAGCTTTCAGTTTTGGTAGAAACTTTTGTAATATGCTGAATCAGTGTTTAGGTTTTGCAGTGCAATATCCAATATTAGAACAGGAATTATAATTGGACTAAGAACAATGCTAGAAAGCTTATAATTGTTTGTGCCATAATAATGATTAGACTTATATTCTACTTAATGGAGAAGATTTTTGGTGAACTTGAAAGTTAGCGACTCCATCTCCATGCGCTGAATTTGCAGTGCTAGTTTGTACCTAAAAGCTCGTAGTTTGATGGCCAGGACTGAATGAGGAGACGAACATATATAGCAAAAATAAATCTTTTGTAGTGTTAGATTTTGCGTCTAAACCTTTTTTTTTAGGTTAACATTCTTCTACAAGCATTGTATTCATCTATTTCATCACCAACCTTGATTGTACAAGGAAACAAGAGTAGTTTTGGTGTGCTTTTTTGGGTTTTTTTTTCCCCTTTTTTTTTTTTTTTTGGGCACACATCTTCATCAGCCTCCTTAAATGTGAGCTAACAACACTGAATTTCCGTAAAATGCTTGTATAGTGTCCTTCATTGTACGCCTTTTTTGTCCAAGATATCTCCACATTTATACATACTTCTCACAACTAACAACAGCCTCTTCGGTTTCAAATTCTGAGACACTGTAAGTCCATATTGTTTCTATTACATCTAATGCGGTTGGGATACACTTCTCCATGACAAATTCTCTCAAAAAACTGTCAAAAAATTGATGCCAAAGATAGCATGCATCAATATTAACGAAAACAATTTGTGCTTTTATTTCTACTGTGACTAACCATTAAATGGCCAATCCTACAATTAGTTACACTTAAGGAGTGAATTATCCTCTTTTTTGTCCCAAAATGATCATTGTCATATTTGTTATATTAAAATATTATTTTGGACATATACAGTATATAAAATCTTAAAAGATAGTAAACAAGATAATTATTTTGGAACGCACATAATATTATATAAGATCAGTGTAGAGTCCATATAATGAAGAACGCATACCTTGTTGATGATCAAAAGAAGGATCGACCTCCAAGTGATTGACAAATACTTGTAATTTCCTCTTTGCATCTTTTATAGCTCCAGACTCTTGTACTTCATCTGGTGAGCTTATGAAAATACAACTTTTAAGTTCTCAATTTTTCTTATATTCAACTGATTTTAAGTACTACTACTTTACAAGAACAAAGAAAATTGCAATCTATCTACAAATTTATAAGAGAAAGCTTTCTTCTTCTTCTTCTTCTTCTTCTTCTTCTTCTTCTTCTTCTTTCCGAAATATTTTTTTATCCCTTTTCTGTTCAAGAGTGCTCTATGGCCCGATTGTTGGGTTTAAAAAAGTATGTGAAGAAATAAAGAAAGAAAAAAAAAACTTAACATAGCAAATTATCATATGCCATTTAAAAACTAAAGGAAATTACGGCACGGGATATATTGATGGTTATAACGGAAGTAATGTATGCCATAATTTTTTTCCTTAATTGTCAATAATCATATACACTTTTCGAAAAGTGGTCGCGTTTACTTTAATCATCCAAGTTTCTCTTGATCACCTTTAAAATAGTTTTAAACAAACACAAAGGAATGTACAAGCCTGTTAGCGATTAATCAGTCTGTGCATCAATGATGTAATTTTTGACACATTAAAGAGAGTAAAGATTAAAGTATCGATTATGGTATTAAGTTAATGTGGATGATCATGACATTTTCATTTGATTTATATTAGCTAAATGCATACAAGATTTAAAAAGATAGGTAAGTAATGGTATATTTTCTCCGTCTTAGAAAAATAATCGGTTTATCAAATTAAAATAGTTTAAAGTGTACAACGATCTAAACTGTAGGAAAATTATCCCATAAAACTATAAGCTCTAAGGATTAATTCACCTTCATTTAATCGCGAGACTCCTTCAATTTCCTAAGCTTCGTCCGCTTTCGAACAATACAACCGCACTATTTATTATCATTGACTTGGGACCAAATCTGTAATAAATACAAATTGTGGCCTCAAAAGTGGGAATTGAAGAACCTTAAGGGGCTGTGTCAAATGTCAACTGAGATTAGTCCAGTCAAATAAACCTTAATCAAAACTAATGCACACACTAATTTTCTGGGAAAGCGTCTGCCGATTCGAAGCTCTCTCCTCTTCTATTCCACCATTTTGTGCTTTGTTTGAATCGAATCTCATCAATGGCCGAGGTCAGAATCTAAAAGCATGTGCCCTTTTAAATTCTATTTTGGATAATCGTTTTTGTGTCTGCCCTTTTCCCCCCTCTATGAATCCATCATTTGTACCCTTTTTTCATTTTCCTCTTAGTCAATTGCTGGTAGATTTTATGTAATAACGTACTATGATCTGCTCTATATATTAATTTTTGTATTGATAATGTATATGTTGATGGGAATCGTATGTATATGGGTTTTCTTTTGTCGAAGAAATTGTTTTTTTCTTTTTCCTTTTTTGTTTTGTTTTGTTTTTTTTTTTTCCGAGCTTCGAAATGTTTATTTCAATTGTTGATTAGATTACGAGAAACCACAGAATTTACCTTGTTTTTGTGAGATTTTCAAATCGGTTTGTTCTGAGTTCGTAACAGCGACTATCTTGAACTGTAATGAAGTGGATAGAAGTCAGAGATTTGAGTTATTACGGATTTGTTTTTGAGATGTATAGATATATTTTTTGAGGGTAAACTCTGAGGTTTGGTTTTTCTTTGTTGATTTAAAGGGTAATTAGGCTGTTGGAATGCAGTTTTGGATTGGGCACTAGGTATTGGTGATTTTTTTTCCTAGTCAAAATCAGGTGCTGAAATTTCAGGGAAGGTGTTAAATGGGGACTACTATATTTAAAAAAGCCCCTGTTTTTTTCGAGCAAGCGACATTAGAATAGCTGGTATAGATTTCTTCTGTAGCAACCCATTCAGAGAAGATAGCTAACCACATTGTAACGAACCTCATTTTCTAGTCATATCGTTAGTTTATCACTTATCTTTGTGACCTGAAGCCTTGAAACAAACTATGCGCTGCAAGGATATCACCCCATTTATTGGTGGTTCGTCCTAAACCGGACCTCTGTTAAGACACACTCTTTTCATCCTGTATCTCTCTCCCTGTTAAGACACTCTCTTTTCATCCTCTGGGCATGTCTTGTTCCTAATGGGAGCCCTTTTCTTTTTCTAATGATTCTGTCTCAAAAGCATGTATTGGGATGCCCTTTCCTCAGAAGATAGTGTGTGCAATCTGTTCTGTGATTTTATAGTGCACACGACTCTTTTTCTCTATCTAGCTTGCTTTGATCTCTCAAAACAGGTTTCAGGATTGTGAATTTGGCTTACTATTGTGTAGCATACAAATTGTGGTTATTATAATTTATAACTAATCAGTGCATTTTATGGATGACAACTTCGCTGCATTCATTTTGTTCAAATAAACATCTGTTGGGCGTTTGGTGAGCCTGTGAAGTTTATGGTTGGAAAAGCAGACACTGCACTCTTTGTTGGCCATCTATTTTAGCTGGGAAGATTATTTTATCTTTTGAATATTTGGACAGTTTTATAGGTCTTGGGAGAGAATTCCTATGAGAAGCAATTGCCTTAGTGGAGTGGTATTTGAATTTGAATTGGATATGTGCCTAGAATTTATTATGGTTATAAGACTATTTGCTATATTTATGCGGACATCTGTTCTAAAAAGAGTTTAAAACCTAAAACTTTGTGTTTATATACATCAAGTTAAAACTTGCAAGAGGATAAAATTTAGGGAGAAATCCTTTACTTGGCATCTTTTTTGGAAAAAGCATCTAGATCTCGATTTTGATGTTATGTTTAATCTTGCTTCAGATTGAACTGAAGACTGCACCAGCTGATTTTCGTTTCCCAACAACCAATCAAACCAGACACTGCTTCACACGCTACATTGAGTTCCACAGGTAGTTGGATAACATTTATAGCCAATGGGCATCTCTGCCAGTCCCGCTTGTATCTAACTATATTCTGTATTGTAAAATCATTTATGTTACTTTCATGACCTTGTGAATTTAGAAGTTAGTATATTTAAATGTAGTATGGGTTTCTATGGACGATTAGTTTGTTTTATTTGCTTTTGGCTTCACTCTTGAAATGTATAAAGTCGTGTTGAAAATGTAGAAAGGTGCATTTAGAACATATAAAGCAGATTGCAAAATGATAAATCAAATGCCATTCACTTCTGAATTTATTAGGTTACTGATATTGCAGATATCTTGATACTTATACTTCTGATGATAGTTGTAGGAATATCACACGTTGCAATTGACAGAAACTAATTTTAATTCCTAGTGGTAATTCCACTTCTGGTGGGCATCTCTTGTGCCTACTGGTCTTAATTTTGTTACCTGGACTGGAAACCTGTATATGATTTTATTAAATATAGTTTACCGAAAATATGCATTTTTGCTGAGTAAATGTAAAATTTAGTTTTGTTGCATTTTCTATAAGCACATGTGAGTTTAACAGTCTTCTGGCTGTCTTTCAAACCTGTGAACTGTTTTGTCTATTGCAATGATGTAACTATTACCTTAGGATGAATCTTTAGCTTTTAAAGGCTCAGCTGTCAATTACGATTTTTTGCCATTGTACTATATCAAACTTGTCTTTTGACTGTTTATGTGGATCTATTGGATCCTGTATACTCAGGTGCTTGGCTGCCAAGGGTGATGATTCTGGTGAATGTGAGAAATTCGCCAAATATTATAGGTCACTTTGCCCGGGTGAATGGGTAAGTGTTTACGCTTTTAATATTTCCTAATTTCTTAAAAGCTGACTATCTAGTTCACTGTATACTATCATGCAATTTTCCATGATAAGATTTGAGTCTAGTTTGGTTCAATTGGTGCACCTAATGAACCTGCTACACTATTTTCATGTTTGTGCAAGAAGGATGTTATGACTAGTAGTCTAGTACTCTAGTGCTTCTCCTTTAAGTTGAGCAACAAGCATCTTTCTAAAATCATGGTGGTAAAATTAGGTCAGACAATACTGGACCTCTTTTCTGCCAATTGATTGTAATGAAGCTCCGCATAACCTCACCTCACAACTTCGAATTGTCTTCAACACCTACATTTGTATCCCATTATTAGCATGTGGAGATCTATTTAGTCGCCTGCTGTTGGCGGTCAAAATTGCTTCGCGTGCGTTGGAAGTTCCCCGTCTCTACTGTAGTGTCCATTATTAAAATATCTTTCATTAGTTTGGTGCTTTCTGTTCGTGCATATGGTGACATCTGACTTAGATATTTTGCATGCATCACTATTCCCGCTGAAATGGGATTTTTCTAATTTCTGTTCGATTTCATAGGTTGACAGATGGAACGAGCAGAGGGAGAATGGCAATTTCCCAGGACCTCTTTAATCTGAACAACATTAGGGGGATTGAATTTGATCTTATGGCTGCAGAAGGACCTGCTATTTTGTGATTTGTGTCTTTATTCTATTTGGATTGGATTTAGACCCAGCATGGTTGCTTTGTTGCTGATTTTTCTCAGTGTGTTTTCGATGTTAAATAAAATGCTTTTCGCTTTCGATCTTTGTATTTTCTCACATGACTTTTCTCCTTCAATGCAACAAGGCATTAATATAGCACGAACCTTTTTTGTGATTGAATTGACTACCCTTTGTACAATTCATATCTTTATCCCCTTTTGAATTCGTTCTCAAAATTTTGAGATTTTTTTTTGGTTAATTCTTTTTTTTTAATGAATTCAGCGGTTCTCAGGTGGCCCTACATTTTGTATAGAATATATAGTACTATTTCTGAATTGTGATAATGAATCTTTTTTAACCTAGGCGTTTGTTAATACCACTTGCTGCTAAACTATAGAATTTTCATTCTTCCCTTTCATATTCATGACTAAATTACAGAATTTAATACTCCCTCCATTGCAAAATAAGAGTCATCCTTCACTTTGCACATAATTTTAGAAACTCTTAAATAAGATACTAAAATTACTTGAATATCTTCAACTAACCCCATTAAAAAATTATTCACCAATAGTATTAATTCTTTTGAGGGCAATTATGTGTATTGAAATATGAGAACGACACTTATTTTGAGATTTTTTTATTAAAACGACATTTATTTTAGAACGGAAGGAGTATTGTCTAAGGAGGGCTGTTTACGATTCGATTTGATAGAGTTGGACGTTAATATTTTCTCCAGCAAATAGTTTTTTGTTCTCAACGATGTATTTATACGAAAACCATATACTGGTTTGGTTGGTATCTGAGGGTATGTTTGTTTCATCTTTTAGTATGTATTTTTAGGTGTTTTTGGTATTGAAAATGTAAAAAAAATATGTTGGAAATGTAAAAAAATATACTGGAATGGGACAATTATTAATTAAAATAAACTTTAAAAACCATAAAAAAATCAAACAAACAGAGCCTCGCGAACTTCTAAGGAGAAAACAATCACCATTTTCATATGTTAATTTTTATTAAAATTTACCTTGTTATCTTTACTTTTTTTTTTTTAATATCCTCTCTGTAGAAGAGAAAAGATAAAACAGTCATAGTTAAAAATTGATAATACCTGACAATTTTGGTCAAGAAGTCAAAATTTATAAAAAAAATTTGGCTCTTTCTCTTTCTATATCATCCTTTCATCTGTTCAGCATCATCATCATCATAATGTCCATTTCCATTCTTTTTGTATCTTCCAAGATATAATGATTCATTTGAAGAGAAGAAACCAAGCCCGTGTCATCAAATTTAACCTTTCCTTCAATTTCCACCAGGTAAAAATGCAGATATTATTACCGTGTCTTATAGAGAGTCTACGTCCGACTGTTCAACAACTAGCGCGTGCGATATTATCTCATAACCGGCGGAAACGGTGTTACACACGTGGACGTCAAGCGCGTTGTCTTCACTTTCCATGAACCTTCTGAATAATACTAATACTCGAGTCAATGCCATCTCTCCGAATTTAATAATTGTCCCTCCATGTTGATAATTTTCAATACAAATTCCCCTCTACCTCCAACTCCCCCCCCGGGGCCCACACGCAGTCACACACTTGCCACCTTCTCTGCCCGTTACTTAATCCCTCACCCAATCATCTATTCTTGAAAAATCTGAAACCGATCTCCATTAAGAAAACCGTTTAGTAGTTTCTAAAGTTTCTTGACGAAAAATTCAGTTTAATTTTTGAAGAACCCAGATCAAAAAATTGTTCAGGAGAGGCTTTTAGTCTTGAACAATGGTGAAGTGCAGTAACAGTTTGATTGGGATACTGAACGTGTTCAGCTTGATTCTGTCGGTTGTGATTCTGGGTGGAGGGATTTGGCTCTCCAAGCACGGAAGCACTGAATGCGAAAGTTTCTTCCAGAAGGCCACCATAGCAGTTGGGGTGTTCTTGTTGCTGGTTTCCGTGGCCGGAGTTATTGGTGCTTGTTGTGGGGTTTCATGGCTTCTCTGGTTATACCTTGTGGTCATGTTCCTCTTGATTATCCTCTTGTTCTGCTTTGCGATCTTCGGGTTCGTTGTCACTAACAAAGGTGCTGGTGAGGCGCTTTCTGGGAAGGGTTACAAGGAGTATAGGCTTGGGGATTATTCCAATTGGTTGCAGAAAAGGGTCAATGATAACAAGAACTGGGCCAAGATTCGGAGCTGTCTTCAGGACTCTAAAATCTGCCAGCATCTCCTTGAAGACAAATCTGCTGATGAACAGGCTTTCGATCGGAGGAAACTTTCTTCTCTTGAGGTATATCTCCTGCGAATTTGTTATGTTTGTTGATTCATATGCTTATTCTGCATGAAGTTATGTTTTTATTAGGTTTAAATTGCTGATTTTTGGTGATGGGATAAGGTACCTTTTTAGATCTGGATAAACCTTTTTTGACTATTGGGAAGTCTTCCCTTTGGTAATCTGGTGGTCCTGTACTGTGGAATTTATGGTATTAGCGTTTCTTTGAACTTCCATCAGATGGGTCTTTTTTCCCCTTTTTTACTTTGATTTACTTTTTTATGGATCCCATTTGAAAGTTTTATCCAGTCATTGATGAAGTTCAGAGAATTGAAATCCAGTTTTTCTGAGAAGGAAATTGTCTAGATATACTTTACACACATCTTTTCTTTTTGCCACAAAGTTCCAGAGTTACATTCCTTTTCCCTGCCTGTCGGGTTTCAGAATAGTAGATGATGGCTTCTTGCTTAAAACTTATCCTCTTTTTCCAAAAGTATGCTCTGCTTTTTATTTCCAGATGGTAATTTGATGCTGAATCTTTTTCTTGAGATATTAAGTAATTTGATGCTCTGCTATTTCTTTAGCAGTCCTAAAAGATTGCAGTCTGTATTCTTTTTTGATGAAGTCTTTCTTGTATTGAATTTCTGAATATGAACATTGATGGTTCCGTAGTGTCTTGGATCATTGTCTTGTTCTACGCCATTTTTAAGGTGGTTATTGATTTTTTGGAGGGATAAGTAGTTACCTTGAATCTTTGTTGACTGGCCGAGATGTAAAATTTGCTTGGTGTGAAGCATTGTCTGCAACTTTTGTTGGCTGCATATATCTGGTTTGTCTGAAATCTGGGATGCTTAAGAGTGCCTTGCTCTAAGCAATTTCGTTGTTTTGTTATTCTAATAAAACATCTCTTTTTTGTGTAGTTGTTTGCAATTCTTTTGGTTATTTTGCATGCATCTTAGATATACAACCTGCGTTTCTCGACTCCTTTATGGTATCATTCAACCTTTATCTTACTCAAATAAATAATGTTTCTAAATCGTTGTCATTAATTTTGCAGTCTGGATGCTGTAAGCCATCCATTGATTGTGGCTTCACCTATGCCAATGGAAACTGGACCGCTGGAACAGCTCCTCCATCGGACAATCCAGATTGCAAAGCATGGAACAATGACCCTGCTCGGTTGTGTTACAGCTGCCAATCATGCAAAGCTGGTTTCCTGGATAATATCAAGAGTCTTTGGAAGAGAATGGCTGTTCTGATTGTGGTTGTTTGGGTCATCCTTGTCATCATATACTCTGTAGGATGCTGTGCTTTCAGAAACAACCGGGAGTCTAATGCATGGAAGCACCGCTACCCCTGAGCTGTGGTGTGGTTGATGATTCTTAAGTAGATGTTGCATTCTGTAGTATGCTTAGGATATTGAGCGCTTCTGCTAGCTGGTATATTGGACTTAATTCCCATCTTTCTTATTCATGTATAGTATTATGAATCTTTCTTGATATCGCAGGATCAGGGATCTCCCACTGTAGTAGTTCTTAGATCTTGCTATGACACTGTTCTGTTTAATTCAAGTTTTGTGCAGCTTGTTGAGTTCTGGGTATCATCTTCTTGATTGATGTCCACATTTTCAGCCTTTGTACTTGTGAACTTGTTTTTGTGCTCCTGGATTCTCACATATCATAAGACTTCTTGCTTTTGGCAATTGGTGATATTCTGAATCCAATTAAAACTCTATGATTTTCCCACAATGGGAATCCTCTGTGATTTAGGTGTATGAAGCAAGTCACAAACATGGTTGAACATTACTGACTTTCCAATAATTCTGAATTCCGCGTTTTAAATTGAATTCTCTTCTTTCCCTTACTTTGCATTTGTTGCATACAATTGTGCGGTTTTCTGGTAGTCGGGGGCAAGCAAGATAGCATATTATTTGATGGTCTTTCACTTCTCTACCCACCAATGATGACACCTTTGAATGGCTTTTGTTTGGTGGCTGAGTAATTTCTCAGTTGACAAGTTTAGATGTCTTTTTGTCTGTTTTCACCTAAGGCAACACGTTTCTTCGGACCTTAAAATGTGCTTAGTCCATCATCATTATCTCATTTGTTGTGATCTCGTCGTCTGATTAGATTACAACTTAAAGACATCTTCCAACTATCGTGCTATAGATTGCGTGTACTCATATGACATGACTCCTTCCATTTTGGGCTTCTCATGACACATAGTAATACCCACAATCTGAATATGTGGATTATGATGAGGTTTGTATTATTTCAATCCCAAAAATAAAGAAGACCACTGTATAGTTTTAATCAGAAGAGGATAAGTGTGAGAAAATGAAGCTCTTTTGATCGTACCAATATGACAATTTCGCAGTAATCATTTGCACAATTTGCAATTTACTGACAAAAGGTAGAGATCTAAAATGAGCTTTGACTTGTGTCGTGAACAATAGTTTACTTGACGAAAAATTGGTCATAAAAATGACCAAAAGCTTCATAAGTGTAAACACGAGGGACTAAAATGATTATTCCAACATAATTAATGGACCAGAGAGTGTGATGTAAACATACGGTACAAAAAGTGCTACTCCAAAAACTCCGAAGGATCAAAAGTGTCGTAAACCCAACCTAATGGATCACAAGTGTAATATGCTTCTCTCCCTATATCTCTTTCAATCCTAAGGAAACTCAAAATGTTGACTTCCAGTAACCTCTAATATCTTGTGCTACTCTTTGTTGGACAAGAGGGGCTCCTCCAAATCGATCGCGTAGCTTGTTTTCTCCACGGATTCGTCGATGCAGCTGGCCGAATTGCATTTTTTGGCCTCCTCCGGCTTCTTCTCTGCGTCAATCTCGACTTGATCTTGAGCTTTTCCCCAAAGGACAACATAGAGTCCAAATATTACAGCTATTGCACCTATCAAGCTGAGGATGAAACATCCAATCAGAATTTCTGGATGAAAGGGTGACAAAATTCACGACTTCTCATAGTGACTAACGTTACGTTACTCTTATCATAAGTTATCAATTTTAATTAATTTCAGCATGGCATATTAAAATTAAAAAAAAATTACCTGCCCAAGTACATCTCTTCGTGAACAAAGGTGGTGGCTAAGAAGGTGACAATGACAGTGTTGAGTGGGTTGAACATGGCAGAGAAGAGTGGACCTCGTCTTTCAATGCACCATGCTTGAGCAAAGAATGAAGTTGCTCCCGCTGCAGCCTATATTTATATATGGCAAATGATAAATTCCATTTCTTTCTGTTCCTTAATAGCTAGCTAGCTGATTTTTTTATTTTTTTTTTTTCATTTTTCGTCACAAGTGGTAATCATATATTAACAAACTTAATCTAACTAAAAAAGCGTGATCAAGAACAATTAAACACTACAAGTTGTGTCCAATTAGCTGCATGCTCACTGCGTGAGTGTGTGTTTGACGGAACAGAAACAAAAGATTAGTAGTACGTACAGTGAAGAGTAGACAACCAAGTTGAAGAGGAGAGTTAATCTTCCAAGCGTCTAAATCTTTCTCTAAGAAGAAAGACACAACTCCAGATTGCATTGACCCAAACAAGCACATCCAAGCTGTCAAACATATATGATCTGGGTAGCTCTTGGACACCGGAACCTGTTAATATAGCAAATTGCACCAACATTTTGTCACAGGGTTGATCATATTTTATTATTAAAGTTAATGTATGTTAGTAACACATGTCGGAGTTAAATTAATCCGATACAAGTATGACTCAAATACATAACGTCTTGTTCTAAGTAAAAGTTAAAGACGAATCACCCAAATAGTCACTTGGGACAAGTGCTCCAGCTCAATTATGTCTCTCATCTTAATTTTTTTGTTCAAAAAAAAAATTAAACTCGTACTATTATACGAATCAAAGTGACACTAGGATTAGCAACTCGAAATTCGATCTTTATTGGACTTTTGACCCGATTACCAATAACACTATGTACCGACTCATTTTTATTTTTTTTTTGGTTTGATTAAAATGTTAAAGTTAACTACTGATTTGTACCTGTAAAATCAGCCAAAGTGACCAGCAAAAATTGCTGGTGAAGATGAGGAAACAACCAAGCAACCAAGTCTCACCTCCCTTGCTGAACAACATGTGCCTTGGATTGAATTCCATGTTTAGTAGCTTCGGCCCTTTCAGCAACACCATGCTTATGGCTCCCGTTACACATACGATTGTTCCGAATATTTTCGCAATACTTCTAACGCTTTTGAAGTTTACTCTCTCTAACCTGTGTAGTTACATATTTTATTTATCATCTGTTCCCAAAATGATTATTTTGTTTGTTGAAAAGATATCAATTTTTTTCGAAAATCGTATACTTTACCCTAAACTGTAGGCCATTAGGAAAGTGATTGCAGGAAGGATATTCCCCATTGCACTAGCTATGGAAGATGAGGACAAGTATAGACCCTCAAAGTAGATGTTCTGGTTGATTGTTATTCTGAAAAAAAGAAGACAACTTTATTAACACTTGAAAATGATATCAATTTCACATAGGAAAAGGGAAGATGAGATTAGTTTGTGGACATCCTCCTATTCCAAAAAAAAAATAAAAAAATTAGTCACCTTTATTGAATTAAATACAGTTTCATGAAGTGGATTTTTTTTCCGGACAGAAAAAATAATAGGAGGAGGAACTTACCCAATTAAAGAGATCAAAAATATCAAACCGAAGTTCTTCAACCCCAAAGAACATCCACTTGTGCCTTTCCTGCATTGCCATTAATTATGAAGGAAAAATTTAGCACACATAATTTATGTATTTATTTATTCTTTATGTTTGACATTTTGGGATGAAAGAAAAGTTTGATTAGACAGTGATTTACCTTAAAAATGCTATAGGAGCAATAAGCAAGAAGGCCAATCCTTGTCGATACACCACAAAAACTCGAGGACTCATCCCATGTACGAAAGTGGCTCTGGTGAACAGAGTGACTGCTGAATACAGAAACTGCAGCATTAACATGACAATCACTGGCTTCTGATTTTCCACACTGCCCATTTTTCTCTCTCTTTTCTCTGAAATGATTAAATTTTACAAAAAAAAATGAATTATGATTGACCAATGAGTGTGAAAGACAGAGGTCCAATTGTTCCACTTATATAAGCTTCCAAGCACGTTATAATATTCCTAGGACGAAGAGACATAGATACAAAAAAAAAAAATGTTGGAGCATGATTGGGGGATCAAATTTCTCGAATTTTCGTGTCACTACCAATTTTGTCTAATCTACAATTCTACATCGTGCCATCTTATCCTATGGACTTATGTTATAGTAAATAAATAAAATCTGAGTCTCCCAATAAGATCATCTCGATATTGTTACATCACTTATAAAATATATATATAGGTACAACATTAATGTCACAGATTAATCGCTATGAAAGTCTTGTGTTAGATTGTATATATTTACGATTAGCTAAATGTATATGGCAAAGGTTGACGCAGTTTGGCTAAATATGTGTGAATTAAACACATCCATGGCCTGAAGAAGATGAATCATGTGGCAGATGACAAAAAAGTGGAAGTTTGGGCAGCATTATTTTGTCCCCCGGAACAACTTGATGTAACATGATTTTTGTATAGACTAGGTTGGCTCTGATGTAGAGCTGAGTTGGAGGGTTGGGCATTTGGCCGCTAATTTGTTTAGGAATGTACTTTATTCATGTCTCATTCACTCGTAGTCGCACATTGATGCATTATTAATTTGCAAATAAACTGAAGAACTAGTCTTTACATTAGAGATTCGTTTTTATTTGTATGTATAAAATTTAGATTGATAGCACAGTGTAAAGGAATTTGGTGTAACAAAAAATATTTGGAATATTCTTTTTCTGCACGAGAATTAGTGAAAATAATAGTACAATGGTTAAAATAGCTAAGTAATAAGGGGTAATAAGTCTAAATATCCTCGCAAAATAATATACGTATTGGACACGAGCAAATTTATGAAAGTAGGCGATTATGATACATCATTCTTCGATACATCACATTCATGAATGGTTCAAGATGAACGATATTGTTATGATGTGTAATGATAAACTCATCTAATTGAGGTAAATAATATAATAATTTATAATTGAAATATCCTTTTCCACAAGAAAATAAATATCTAAGTGTGATTAACCAAGTTCTTCATGTGGACTAACCAAGTTAAAAGACAAACATCCAGTTGATTTGGTACACTTTTAAAGTATCGAATTAGGGGGGCGCCATATGGGATGACAAGACCAGACTTTGATTGATTCAAATTAGTATAAATTTAGAAGAATAAAAACAGTTATTGTAGATGTCAGGAAACCTCCTGGTCGCCGCTGCTCCCGAATAATGCTGCTTTTTTTTTTCTTTTTTTTTTTTTTCCTTCTTCTTTTGTTAGCTATGATAACAACGATCCTAGTTATTACCTAGATTTAGGAAGAATTAATCATTTAATTTGGGCTTCAACAGAATATACCGTCATTTTTTATCTTCCTCTTTTTTCTTTTGTTTATCATTCTGTCTAGATGTTCGTTAAAATCTCATTGGACTCACAAATGTGTCCGAACCGCGCAAATATACAAATGTAAATGTAATCAACAATTTAGTATCTGCGAAATGACATTCTCATGGTAAACAACTAAACATGATTGGAAAAAATTGTATTGTACACTGGATATAAAAAATAAAAAAAAAACTGTTATAAATTTTTAATGTGGATGTCCACAATTTATAAAATTTATATAAGGAATTAACTTTTTAGAGATAATATTTAGTTAACTAGATTTTATCATTGTTTGATGTTATAAAAGGAGATCATTCTCCACAGAATAATATACGGATCTATTCTTTCTCTATCTCTGTCTTTGTTCTCTCCCCACTTGTTATTTTCCAAAGTCTTATGTTTTTATTTTTATTACACGGTATCAGTACAACTCTCTATCCAACTGAGAAGATTTTAATCTATAGATCTGGGAGTGCGGTTGATTTTGACCTGTAGATCAGGGAGTGCGGTAAGTTTTTCTTGTTTTGTAAATGTTGTATACAGCCAAATACTCCTATAGTAGCCTTTTCTATTATAAATTTCTCATATATTGAATTTGCTCTATTAGTAACAATTTCATGAAAATATTCAAAGGGATTTTCTTCACTTCCTGAAACAAGTGGATTCGAATTTATTAAAATATCATAGTCGTATAAATTGACCACTTAAAGTGGCACATATGAACAAAGATAGAAGATATAAAAGTTATATCGATATGACAAAAAGGCTAATGATTGATGCCTTTTAATTAGTGAAAGAACTTAAATATGCAAGTGTAACAAGAAATTGCTCTTGCAGTAGTAGTTTATTAAATTTTCATTAAATACACGGTTATCGTCTTATTTAAAGAAATCACAATACTCTTGATTTTGAGAATTTTTACTTCCTAAAACAAGAATTTTCACTTTCTGGAACAAGTGGATAACTACGTTGTTTTACGAGTCAAATTGTGATAATGAATCTACTATAATATGGTAGTCACGTATAAAAATAATATTTTTCACATAAATTTGAAGATTATAAACAAGAACACTATAAGAAAGTTGCTCCTGAAGTAGCTATATAATTCTTATTAGCATTAAACAAACTATTGAGTTTTGTTGCAAATAATATGATACTCGTTTAAGTTGGACGATTGCATTTCTTGAAGTAAATGCGATTATCATGAAATTTAATGTTGGACAAATTGAAATCCCAAATATAATTGAGAATTGCTAATGATACCAAAAAATATTTCTAATCGCCAGAAGTACGAAATTTTAATGAAAATAAAATAATCCACCTGAATTTGGAAAGATGAAAAGAATAAAAAGATAAAAGATCATTAAAATCTTGCCTAATCCATACTAAGACCATATTGCTACTCTCTATCAAGAATGAGAAAGATGATGTTCATTATGATATTAATGATATTATTATGGATGTTGCTTACAACCACCCTGAAGGTGATAATAGTTACTTTAGTTTATCACGAAAACATCCAAGTGTATTTTTGTTTTATATTTTAATTCGAGTAATTTCTTTATTATATATTTTATTAGATACTTTAATATTTCTTGTGATTTTATGAATTTGAAATTAATTAAATGCTCTTGTAGAGCATGTATATGAACTTCTCCACAAAATTGGAGAAAAACTCCTGAAAAACATTATTTGGTAATGAATTAAATACTCTATAATTGAAGAGCATATGTAATTGAATTCCACCATAAAGTTGGATATATTTCCCGTAGAGCATCAGTTACCGAAAATCTCTAACATTATATGCATACTCTGGCAGAGCAATAATCTTTAGTATAATGGCAATAATAACTGAATAAAACCACACTACTACAGAGTAGATAAAACCATTAGAGAAAATGCTCTTATGAAGAAGGGTTGTTTTGACATGGTTGAATAATTAGTTCTTTATTGTCTCAATAAGAGAATTTGTGAATTTAGCTCTGCAAGATTAAATAAAATGACAAAATGATTTTGCACCGATGTCAAAAGGATTCGAGAAAAGATTTTCGAATTTCAGAAAATTGTTACCATATACTTGTACAATAAGAATAAAGTTTCCAGAAGAAAAATTGTATTAATTTTCGTATTATTTTGTGTTAAAAAATATACATGTATAACTATCGTTGGGTTTTATAGTAAACCGGAAGTTTTCTAAGGAACCAGAAGTTCACTTCTCGTACCAACAAGTTAAACTAGAAGTTTACTGATTATTATAAATTTAGACATTTGACATAACTAAGTTCATGTGTTTCAAATTTGGAAATCAGGAGTTTCTTCAAACAAATTAAATGATGTGCTAAAAGATTGTCATTTGTATGTTTATCATTAACTTGCAACCTAGAATTTGTGAAAGTCAATTACCAACTTCAATTTAGTTATGTGTGCATTTTCATATTCTCTTGTGAGAGAATTTCGATTTGGTAGTTCTGGTACATGTATGACTCAATATTAGGATAAATGTTTCAGCGATAAAACTTGAACATATATTGTACTAGATGTTAGACCCGTCCGATGGACGGGGAGAACATATACATAGACATTACTACACAAACTAATCAAAAAAATGTTAATATTGTATAGATTTTTGTATTTTTATAAAATATATAATGAATTTATTAAAAAATATAAAACACAAACATCGATAACACTTTACCAAACGAATACACTGGTAATTTATTAAACGCAAAAAAGATTGTTAAGAAATTAAAAAAAATGAACTTTGAATTAAATAATTATATATCATGCAATATTTCTTGGTAGACTACATTGGTAGTCTGGGGTAGAAAGGTCGGCTAGGGTGATTAAGAAATTATGATAAGGAGTTTTTTATTTTTTTTGAAAAGGTTTATGATAAGGAATGGTTACTACAGAAACAACAACCCTAACTTGTTGTAGAGGCCATCTAATTTTTTAATAAGAAAAATTAAAAAAATTGGATATCATGACCTTTATTCCTTGTTTCGGTGTGACTTTTGATTTCAGTGTTTTTATTTTATTATTTTATTTTTTAAATATGATGCATTCTCACTTTCCTTCATTTTTATATTTTAGCCTCATTTGTTCGTTTGATTTAGTTATTTCTCATTACCTATCTAATAATTTATCTTTAATTAACTTACCTGTTGTCAAAAATATTTTATTTAAAATGTGAGGGCGGGACTATTTTTTTACCCTTAAAGAATATCATTTACCTATTTTTTTCTTCATTAATATCTTTGTAGACACTTTCGCAAATATCAAATCTATCCTGCTCATTTTTTTTTCGAGTTAAAGTTAGATTTTTAAGTCCCGCTACATCAACCCATCACCATAGTATTTTAACTCAATTCCATATTTGAAGCTAAATTATAGAAGTTTTAGGTTGGCCTAACTTCTTTAATTATTTTAATAAATTATTAATATAAAATTCTTTTTTAGTTGCGTTTTTTTTTAGGAGGAAGAGATCCGTCTGTCGGATTTGCAGGGATTTGGTCAAATCAATATAGGGTTTGGATTTTTTCAGTTGCGTTCTTTTTTTTTTTTTGTGCATTTTTATATCTAAAAAAATAAGAAAATGCCACATAGGATAATATATAGATATCCTATGTGGCATGTGCTCCTTAACTTTAGATTTCTCTCTCTGATTTTTGCCTTAGTATAATATATAGATATACAAGCAAAAGTGAAACAGTCCAGTAGAATCGTTCATTAAATGTGTTCAAAAAGAAAGTAAGCACCCCATATATACAAGTGAGGGCGTTTTGAAATATAGAATGCATCAACAATATGCATAAACCCAAATGGACCATTAGAAAAAATTATCCCATACATTGATTTTTGGTCAGGAACCATACGTATCCATCTTCAAAATTTAGATATGCGATTTATATTAATTATTCCACTACAATGCACACAAAGATGGAGACCCTGAAAGAGGTTAAGAATATATGTTAGATTTTGAACCTCTAGTCTTTGGGGTTATTGATGTTAGGTTTTACTATTCGATTGGCTCATTGTGTTGAAGTGTTAGTTACTCCAAGAGGAGATCTATTTGCTACTCGATTGACTAACAATCAATTTGACGAGTTAGTTATCCCAACATCAGGGGGAGAAGTGAAAACAGATGATTAATAAATTAAATAGACGACATCATTATCTCATTAGATCCTCAATAATATGAACCTGAAGTTCAAAAGATAATGTTTAAGACCAAATATTTATATGACCAAAACGTGTAAGTATATTACGTGCAAAAGGCTGTTAATGTTTAAATTTTGATGTTACATCCCTGAAGGATCATCTACCACTATTGTTTAAATTAATGTCCATTTTATAAGTGGTAGAACCATCGATTCCAATGATAAGAATCCTCGTAAATTATTAAGTTTAAATCTATTGAGATAGTAAATATGAGTGATTAAATGGTTTTCTAATACTGTAAATATAAACTTCCAGAAGAAGAACAAGAATATTTTAAAAATTTAGTGATTGTGAGATTTCATTACTAAAGAAAGACGAAATCGATTGGCAATAGAATGTCGACATGAAATTTGCTTATGCTACAGTTGTTAGTAATAAATGAAAATAAAGATCATGAAATGAAAATCTGTTATGAGTGTAGATATTAAACTTTTTTGCCATAATGAATTAAAAGACGCAATATACACGTCATAAGATGTGTAAGTAGAATTGAAGTTGCTTGAAACTATAAAAATATTAGCCAATAATATACCGGTTTAATATTGTTGGTTGATTGTGCAAAAGATAGAGAGAAACCTACCTGTCAATTTTTTGAAATGATTTTAGCCTAATTGTTTATATCTCAGTAGCAAACACACATACATACATATCAACAGTGACGGATTTAAGGGGGGTCAGGGTGGTCAATCGGCCCCCCGGTCAGTCGGATTTGGCCAATTTTTTTTTAGTAGGGTGTCCGTTAATTTAAATTTTTTCAGTTCGACCTTCCTATGACCATTGAATAATCCTATTTTCGACCTACGATTTGAAAATTCTTGTTCCGTCACTACATATCAACAGAAGAGCAAAAAGAAACCAAATTCAAAGAAGCAAATAAAAGCAACAACAGATTCTCGTCTCTTTACCTTCTTAAGCGATCGATAAAAATCCATCTTGCAGCATACATTGGTTTCCTCTTCTTCCTGAGGAAACACATCATCCAACTGTACTACCACCACCAAGAAAAACAGAGAAAACATTTAAATCAGAAGCTAATTAAATTATAGAAGAAATCAACAGAGGAACAAAAAAAAGAAAAAGGTACGGAAAAAACCCTTTTCAGAAAATTTGAGTTTAAGAAAACACTTAGACCGTACAGCACAAGAGAGCCCCCTAAGTCGAAGAAGATAATGGAAATGTTTCTTAAAAGTAATTTTTACCTCCTCCGGAGCTGCCAAGGGCTTCTTCTCTGATCGTCGATATGTTCTCTCCTGGCGCTTCTTCTTCGCTGACGGTATTTTCTTTTCCGGCGCTTAACGGAGGGCTCCATTGCCGACCGGCGCCACCAGAAGTTTTCCGCCGGCTGATCGGTGATTATTTTTACCCGCTACAGAAGGAATCGGGTAAGGGTATCAGATGGATATATGGTTCCAATCCCAAGTGTTTGGGCCTCGTTCAGTGGCCCAAATTCTTAAGAAAGAATAAATTAGATCTCATTTATAAATGCAGGAAATTGTCCTCCATATATTTGACACTTGAATTTTTAAGAAAATTCACCAATAGTCTTAATAACCAACAAAACTAGTTACAACTTTAATGTTTTAGTTAATTTGATAGAAAAAGGTATTTTTTTCGATTATATCTTCTAGCCAATTCATCATCATTCTAGTAATCAGTTGTTATATTGCTCTTTTTAAGGATATAAAAATAGAAAGTAATAATGAAGACATTGGATAAACCGTCTAAAATTGTTTACCGACATATATGTAATGTGATTAATTTTTTTTCCTATTTTTGAGAAAAACATTTGCTCTCATCATAATTTCAGGTGTTATTGAATCATTTTATTGTTTTTACATTTTTCATAGATATATATGTTTGGGCATTAAAGAAAAAGGTCCGGTGATCTGTCTATTCAAATTTCAGATAGCGTGTCGTAACCACAGCCAAAATGGGACGTCAACTTTTACTAATTACTTCCTTTGTATCTCTACATAATTGTCCAGTATAGGTTTTTAATTTTATTAATTTAATATAAATTAAAACTAAAAATTCAAACTAGACAATTATTTCGACGTAAAGATGGAATATAAATTCGTGTTTTTGTAATTGGATTATTATATTATTAAAAAAAATTAACCAGCTAAAGAAAAGTTGAAAAATGTATTGATCTGACAAGTAGTAATTTCCATTCTTATACGCTTCCATTTTCTTTCATTGACTGTCCAGAAGCTGCATTTTGTTTTTGTGTTCTTAGTCAATAGTTCGAGTTTGTTTCTTCTTCAAGTCCTCGTCCTTTTCCTTTTTTTTTTTTATTTTTTTATTGTAGTATTAAGAGGGGTAGTCTAGCAAGTGTATTAAGGTTGGTAGGAAGGTTTTGATTGAGATGGAAAGGGTTATACATATTGTGAATACATGTTGCACATCCATGATTTTCTATTCCATATGTTTCTCGTCGCATCTAGCAATTAAGAACAACAATTGTGTAGATTAAGATAAATGTAAGATTACGATTGACTAAGAACACAAAAACAAAATGTTACGTTATTGTTGAAAGATTATCAGCTAATTACGTTATTACGTCAATCATTTAGGTCATTTATTTTTATTGAAAGATAAATGTTACGTTATTATTATTCATCTAGACTGTTAATAAAATTTCGATTTTCACTGCTTATAATAATAAGGATTATATTAATATACCACAAGAGAGCCCTAAGGAACATTTGTTGATATGAAATAGTTACAAAAATACTATCACTCTATTTCAAATTATAGTCCTTCCACCTTAGAGCACAACAAAGGGTTCTATGTATTCTCCCATGATTATGTTGATAGTGTTATATTGGTAGAAAAAATCTTAGTCACATAACTAAGAAACCCAATTCCTCTATGCAATTAATCTATATGATCACTTTTTCAATGACTACACAAATTCAAAAAATAAATTAAATTAAATTATCAGTTATTCAGCGCAAAAGAAACTTTAAAAACATGGAACATCTTTTTTTGTTTTTTTTTTTAATGTTTTTGGGGAAAGGATAAAATTTAGAAGCAGTTGAAGAGCCTTGATTTGTTTGATCAAAATCCAAAAAAATTTACAATTTAAGTAGAATGGGGTAAGGAGAACAATATAGGCAACGATCAAAGAATATAATCATCATTCTATAAATACAGTGTAACATGAAAGAATTGGACAGGAAGTCAATCTTCGGATCCACAGCATGCATATCAACTACATATAAATGCACTTTCCTTACTCCCCTTTCAACGCTGTAGCAAAAAGACGAAGAAGGGTAACAAAACAATAATATCCGGTGCACGCTGCACACTGGAATGTACAGTTTTATACTTTTAATATAAGGGTAAAATTGAAAGTCAACTATTGATTAATGACGGTCTTTATCTTTTTCCTGGCGAGCTTTAAACTTCCAGTACTTTTATTCAGTCCAACAAATAGTACATACGTATGTCACAAGCACAAAAACAATATGCTAAGAAACTCAGCACACTTCACAATCGATGCCCTGACTATATATACAACGTTACAATGGGCACCCTTAATTTATTCATTACATGATTGCAAAAATTAATTAATGGTTGCTCCCATCAATAAATTTTGCATCACCCCAGGAACCAAAACTACAGACCTGAAGGCACCCCAGATAAAATTATACACTATACGATATTTCTTCTGTCTAAAAATTATTTTTAGTTTGAATGTTCATTTTTAGTACAATTTGAACTAAAACTGAAAATTCAAAATAAAAAATAATTTTGGAACGGAAGAAATATATATTTAATCCATATTCTTGTGATCATGAATCGTCCCAAAGTAAGAGGAGACGGGGAAATATTAAGATACGCAGCAACAGGCTGCCTGATTGTTGATAATCTGGCACGTGTACGCCGGGAAATTTATGCAGTATTGACCACAAGGAACCGGTCCGCAAGCTATGTTGGGGTAACAGTCACCTGCATAATAACTCAAGTTAAAAATTGTATACACAACAGTGTGCGAAATTGGGTTAAAAAAATCAGCACATATTAATGAACAAAAGATCGGGAAAAAAAAAGTACGAGCAGAAGAAAGAGAGAGATAGAAAAAATTGGGGAAAGTACCAGCGACGGTGGTAATGAGGATGAGTAAGCCAATGAGAATGGCAATAAGCTTTGCCATCATAACAACTTGAGACTTATTACCAATGCCCATTTCAACTCAAGATTAATTGAGTAGTAACTAAAAGAACAAACAAAAGTGGATTGCCTTTATTTTTCTTTTTGCTTTTGTTGCGACTCTGGTTATGCATGATTGTTGTTATGTATTTATAACCTGAAGGCCCCAAGTGCACTGGGAGGAGGAAACATCTGCATATACGCAACATGTCTTTTGTAATCTTTATAATTATATCCTGTTTTTTTCTTTTTCTATTTCATCATTTTTCTTCTATAAAAATCACAAGTTTGGACATTAAAGAAAAAGGTTCCGGTGATCTACAGCCAAAATGGGACATCAACTTCTACTCACTAATCGTCTCCTTTCGAAATGATTATTTAATTTGAATTTTCATTTATAAATATTCTAGTACAAATTATATAACAAAAAACATCATAATCCAAATTGGGGGAATCAATTTGGGACATGTAGAGAATTAATGAAGGAAATTAATTAGCTTATTTATAGTACTAGTAAAAAAATTAATCAGCTACAAGAAAACTTGACAAATGTGATGTAACAAGTAGTAATTTCCGTTCTTATACTTCACCATTTTCTTTCAACGATCATCCACAACCACAACCTGCATTCTCATTCTTAGTCAAGAGTTCTTCTTTCATTGGTTCGAATGCATATAGGCAATGGCAAGGAGTTTGTTTCTTCTTCTTCTTCAATTCTTCTTTCTTTATCTTTTATATATATATATATATATCTATTTAGTTTCCGAATTCATTGCTCTGATTAATCTAAATTTGAGTCGGATAAGATTGCTTCTTTCTTCATGTTGTTGATAAATTAAGAAGGCAGAGATTTGAAAAGGAAATAGGTCTCCTAATTAAAATGGTTGCGACTTGCGAGAACGGGGATAAATAAGAGATTACGAACAAGTATTGCAAACTGTAACGTGTAAACATTTTATAGTCTATCGTACTCTTCAGCGAGAGATTAATTGTTATTGACAGTAGATAAATATCATGTGAATATGAAAAAAACGATATACTGTAATTTTTTAGGTTCTCATTATATGAAAATCCTCTATCATTTTGCTGAGGCAATTTAATCTTATTTTTTTTCATTAAAAAGCGCAATTATACTCCCTGTGTTCTGATTTTTACATAATCATAATATTCAGAAAATTTCTTTGATTTTAACTGCGTGTGTGGATTTCTTATGGGATACTTAAAAAATAGAATGATTTATATAAGCATAATCAATGGCTATTACATATGATTTATATAGAGGAACCTATAAGTAGATACCACATGAGATAATACTAACTATAAGATAAAACTAACTACACAATTATCACAATTATAGATAATTATCACATGGGATCATTATTATATTGACACGCCCTCTCAAACTAATGACAGAGAAGGTAGTAGTCTCAGTTTGTCCAAGAATCAGGGTGAACGACGATGCAACAACAACAGCAACAAGCGAACAGTAGTAGGAAACTACCACCAACAGCATAAGAATAAGAAGGTGATTGACGGTGGTGCAAGAAAGAGATGCGGCACGACCGAAAGATAATTGGTGGGATGCAGCACGACCGAAGGATGAGTTGTAAGGGAGAGGCAGCGATGTTACATGCCTTATTTGAACGAAGCGAAGTACAGACGGCGCGAAAAAGAAAAAGAGTAAAGAGAAGTCGGCGGCAGCAAGATTGCACGCAATGACAAGGGAGAATCACACGAGATAGAAAGAGAAAGGTTGGTTGGGTGGGGAATTGAGAATAATATATTATGTGTTTGCATCGATGTAGCCGAAGAGAATCCGGCGGGGATTCGTGTGTTGTGTTTTTGTGTGTTATTAAGTGTTTGCAAAAGAAAAAGACTCAATTGACAAATGCAGGAATCAGAAACAGAGATCAAGGACTAATTTGTACAAATTAGAAGTTATTGGACTAATTTGCACAAAAAAATTCAAAAGGACTGGTGTGAAAATTTCACAAAGTAGAAGGATTGGAACAAATTTACTGAATTTGCTAAATTGGCTCGGCAGCTGAATTTGCTGGTTTTTTTATTTTTTATTTTTTTTTTAGTGTTGGTTTGCAGAAACCAAAGTAGAGAGGCTGTGGTGTTTTTGTGTTGTAGCGAAGATGGTGATGGGATGATGGATGCGTGTGGATAATGGAGGGCAGATGACCAAACTCAAACGTGAAAGAACAAAAGTGATTTGGGTGAATTGATGATTTTTCTTCGTGAATTTTTTTTTTTTTTTTTTTTTGGTGGGAAGAGGGAAGTGCAGCTGAAAGATAAACGTGCAATGACCGTTAAAGAGAGAAGAAGATCCTACGACAACCTTGACAACGGAAGAAAGTACAGCGGCCAAAGAAGAGAAGAAAGACCGATCAAAGGAAGAAGGAAAGGCTGGGCGTGGGGGGGATTGTGATTTTTTTTTAGTTTTGTTTGTTTTTGGGGAAAGGTGTTGGAGAAGAACGGCTCACGGTCGAAGAAGATGATGGCGACAGCAGGGAAGGAGAAAAGATACGGCCATCCAAAGAAAAGAAAGGAGAAGAAGGTGAACGGCCAAGAAAGAAGGCGTATTCTTTTTTTTCTTTTTTTGATAACATGGCTTGATACCAACATAGAAAATAGAATGACTTACATTAAGCAATAATCAATAGCGCTATTACATATGATTTTTATATGAAGAAACCTACGACTAGATTTTTTTTTATAATTTTCACCAGTGCTACAGCGGAAGAAACCACATGGGATAATACCACAACTAGATAATACCACATGAGATAATACTAACTACTCCATCTGTCCCAAAATTATTGTCCAGATTGAGAAGAAACCACATGGGATAATATCACAACTAGATAATACCACATGAGATAATACTAACTACTCCCTTTGTCCCAAAATTATTGTCCAATTTGAGATTTTATTTTAGTACAATTTAAACTAGAAATGAAAATCTAAACTGGACAATATGTGACGGAGGGAGTATAAGATAAAACTAACTACGCAATTATCACAACTATAGATAATTATCACATAGGATAATTATCAATTGTCAAAAGTCACCTTGGACTCCCATCTCAAAAGCAATTGGCAATGAGTAGGGTGGCCTTTGGAGCTTATAAACAGGTGAAAGATTCTTCACGACGTCGATATGAGATTCTTTGTCCCAACACCCTTCCTCAAGCCCAATAGGGTATTCAGCCCATTGGAGTTGTACAACACAACATAATTAACCAGATATATTGTTGGGTGTGTCCACAACTCCTGATATATTATAATTATGGGACGGAGGTAGTATAAGATAAAACTAACTACACCATTATCACAACTATAGATAATTATCACATAGGATAATTATCAATTGTCAAAAGTCACATTGGCCTCCCATTTCAAAAGCAATTGGCAATGAGTAGGGTGGCATTTGGAGCCTATAAACAGGTGAAAGATCCTTCACGACATCGATGTGGGATTCCTTGTCCCAACACCCTCCCTCAAACCCAATGGGGTATTTAGCCCATTAGGGTTGCATAACACAACATAATTAACCAGATATACTGTTGGATCAGTCCACAACTCCGAATATACTGTCAGGTCAATGATCGTACACAGGGGTCCACACTCCGGATATACCACCGAGTCAGTCTACAAGCCCGCACACACAGGTCCATAGTTATCACAGGTCCACAGATCATGGCTCTGATACCATGTGAAAAGTCACCTTAAGTTCCCATCTCAAAACCAATTGGCAATGCGTGGGGTGGCCTCCGAAACTTATAAACAGATGACAGATCCTTCACGACGTTGATGTGGGATTCTTTGTTCCAACAAGGATAAAGGGAGTAAAATATATATAAAAGACATATATTACTCCTTTCATTTCCTTTTAATAATCTATTTTATTATATTCTTTTAAATCAACAATTCGAACTAGTTCCAAAATAGGCTCGAGCGAGATTAAGAAATTTTATGAAGATGAAACTTACCGAAGAGAAGTGACGAAGGATGGATTTGTATGGTGCTTAGGACGGGCGGCGATGATGATCTAGGCGGCGGCGGACGGCCTAAAACCTGCAAGACAGAGCCTCGAGTGTCTCCCGAGGGTAGACTCTCCGATGCTTAAGTCAATAAAGGAATAAAGAGAATAGAGAGAGAAGGATGTGTATTGTGTGTAGAAGGTGTAGAAGATAAGTAGAAGATATGAATTATGGGAGAGGAACCACCTCTTTAAATAGAGGTGGTGTTACCTATTTCCTGAAATCTAGTCATAATAGGTTTAGGCGGTGAGTTAGCCTCCAAGGTAGCCGGCCCAAACCCATTAGGGTTATGGTTTATTTTATGACTCGTCAAGAAATTTTAATACCACAACTAGATAATACCACATGAGATAATACTAACTACTCCACATGTCCCAAAATTATTGTTCAGTTTGAGAAAAAACCACATGGGATAATATCACAACTAGATAATACCACATGAGATAATACTAACTACTCCCTTTGTCCCAAGATTATTGTCCAATTTAAGATTTTATTTTAGTACAATTTAAACAAGAAATGAAAATCTAAACTGGACAATATGTGACGGAGGGAGTATAAGATAAAACTAACTACTCAATTAGATACGGCCATCCAAAGAAAAGAAAGGAGAAGTGCCCCTAGCAAGCCATATTCTCGAGACTTAATGAGAAGAATATGAGTTGTTAAAAGTACGAGGCTGGAGTGTTGACGGCTTATTGAATTCTGTAATGTTGCCCCAGTTCTTGAACATGATATTCCTGCAAGATGAACAAAAGGGTGATGGTCGACAGAAGAAGGTCCTCGAGGGGACAAGGGTCGATGATGACGGGATCCTTGGAAAGACAAAGGTCGACAAGGGGTGGTCCTCGGAAGGACAATGGTCGACAATGGAAGGTCTTTCCAAAGGACGATCTTCAGGAGGATCTTCAGGAGGACAAAGGTCTTTGAAAGACGGTCTCGATGAGAGACAATGGTCCGTGAGAGGACAGTCCTCAAATGGATAACGATCTTCAGGAGGACAAAGGTCTATGAAAAGGCGGTCTCGATGAGAGACAATGGTCCGTGAGAGGACAGTCCTCGAATGGATGAGTAGTCGCTGGAGAAGGGTTCTCGAGAAGACAATGATCGACAGAAGAAGGTCCTCGGAAGGACAATGGTCGATAGGTGGTGGTCTTCTCGAGGAACGTGGTGTACAAGGACTTCTTAGGAGATTGAGCTCGAGTGGCTCGAGCTTGTGGATCCTGCTATTAAAGTCGACAAAGATATTGCAATAATAATAATAAAGGAATGACATATAGTAATAAGATGCTCGTAAAGAATATCAATTCAAGCAGAGGATATTAGGATGATCCCTCGAATTCCTTGCCCCAAGGGTATGTCCCTGTTTGTGCCCCCGAGTATGTTTTCCTCGTTGAAGGGTGATAGGATTTTACCGCGAGAGGGTTTGTAATTTGAAGAACTCCTTCGATCGTGCTCAAAAAGATATCGTGATATGATAATAATATGATAATGATATCAGATATTAAAGTATGAAAAGATTTTAGAAGTACCTCGATCTCGTAATAAATTAATTACTCGAGAAGATGTTACCTCAATTCAGAGAAGATATTATGAAAGTCGAGATACGTCTTCTCGAACACTTCGAATAATAGTGTATTGCTCGAGGGATGCTTGCCCCTTCGAGGAGATGTATCTCTCGAAACTTCAATCCTCGAAATTGCCCCTTGCTTCGAATGACTTGAGAGCTTATATGGATTTGCACATCAAATCGACCCGATGATCATCGTAAAGCACCAATAAATTTCAGCTTCGCTTCAAAAAATTATTTGGTTGTGAAGACCAAACAAATCGGTCCCACTGGGCGTGCCACTTAACGAAGCATGGATTTGTACGGTGCTTAGGGCGGGCGGCGATGATGATCTAGGCGGCGGCGGACGGCCTAAAACCTACAAGACAGAGCCTCGGGTGTCTCGCGAGGGTAGACTCTCCGATGTTTAAGTCAATAAAGGAATAGAGAGAATAGAGAGAGAAGGATGTGTATCGTGTGTAGAAGGTGTAGAAGATAAGTAGAAGATATGAATTATGGGAGAGGAACCACCTCTTTATATAGAGGTGGTATTACATGTTTCCTGAAACCTAGTCGTAATAGGTTTAGGCGGTGACTTAGCCTTAAAAGTAGCCGGCCCAAACCCATTAGGGTTAAGGTTTATTTTATGACTCGTCAAGAAGTAATTCCCCTCGCGGTTTCTCTTTTCCCACTCTCTTTTTTCTGATTTATAGTACATCTTACCAATCTACTAATAAGAAACCTTAACAAAATGAATAAAATAGTCTAGCTAAAAGTCATTGTTAATTCTTTTTAATGATAAATATATTATATATTCGTATATGTTGTATTAATGGAGGCTCTCCACCTATTTTGTTACCCCACCAGTTCATCCACACAAGCAACTGCAACTCAAGATTGATCTAATATATAGCCGCCTTCCAATCATTTTCAACATTTCTTTTTCTTAATTAAATTTGATATAATATTCTAACAATTTAAGTTAAGTAGCTTGTTAGACAACCTATATTTGATATGACAACAGGCAAAACAATGGGTGCGAGGATATTGTTAGATAGAGCAAGGTTTATTATTATTATTATTATTTCATGTTGATGTATACATTCCGAATTAATGAAGCTTTGATGACATATTTCAATTGCAAACTTATTCAAGCCAAATTTTTAAAAGACGATTTTCGTAGACTTTATGAAGTTATAAAGAGACATACTAAAACATGTAGAAATATGAATATTGGCTAATGATGAATCGGGGTATTTTTCCTTATTATGTTCATGGATAATTTTCTTAAATTCCAATTTCACTCCTAATTACGAGTTTTCCCATTTTTCTCTTATATCTACACAAATTCCAGCAGTTCAACACTTCCCATGTTCTTCTTTTATACTTCCAAAAATCAATTACAACTTTGGGCATCATCGCATTGTTGTTGGGGATGCGGTCGAAGTAAGCTCTTGTATGAAATTTATCAAATATTTTTTATTTTATTGCAATTTTATTTAATGGTATTGTGCAATTATATCATAAAATCACGTTGTTTAAGAGGACAGGTGTCTTAAGTAAGTTTAAGTAAGTTTATATCGAAAGCATGTACTGTATGTATATTTATACGAAATATGGGTCATTTTATTATGTAGGATATGGGCTTAGGGATCTTTCAAAGACTTTGTACAAATCCAAACAAAAATTTACCGTATTCGCTTTGTAAGCGAGCCTTATGGCCCATAAATTATGGGCCATTTTATTATGTAGTTTGGAGAGCCATCTAAATTCCATCGGTTGGATTTAGGAACGTTTGGTGAAAAACGAAACCACTCTGAACCAAAACCTACAACCATGCACCGAGGCAGACGTTATATTGATATATAAGAATTATACTTCTTCAAATCTTCATCTCAAAACAATAAATAAATTTGAATAATTAAAATATTTAATTAGATACTTAACACGTCAAAAAATTGAAAAAAATAAATATAAGAAAATATATTTTATCATTAATTTCATAATAAATTTTGGTGATATAAACCTCTTATATAAATCCAATTTTTAAGGATTCTTTTCGTAGGTTATTCAAGATGCTGATTTGGATATCAAAGTCCTATTCCTACTCAGTGTTCCCTCTTTATTCTAAAAAAAAAAGGTCCTATTTAATGCCATATTGGGTGTACCCCGGTGAAATGTGAGATTAATTATCTGGGTATATGTCGTTCTAAAACTCGTCATGTATATAGTAATTCCTTCTATTTTAAAATAATTTTTATAATATGATGTGTGATAATTATGTAGAGGAGAAGGAGTAATTCATTGATAGGCTTGGTATATAAAACTACGTATTTTATGGAGTGGGACAAAGGTTGGACAAAAATAATGGGACATGAGATCTGAAAAATTCACGAAATGACATAAGGAATAATATTGTAACAACTCCATATTATGTTGCCCTTCGAAAAAGTTTCATGTGATGACCAGAAAAACTAGGACACTGCTTTCAACTACTCTTGACTAAATAACGTCCGCCACAAAACTTCTTAATGCACCATTAATCATTCATTAGTGAATGTTCAAATATATAATTAATATAGTTCGGTGTTAAATGACTACAAGTTCTTCTATTAATTAGTAGTATCATTGGGATGTTATAAGTGGGGTGTTGTAACAACAAGGCCAAAGAAAGGGCAAGAGCTCAAATTTCCAATAAGAACTTGAAAAAAAATATAAGTATTCTTCCTGTTTTAAAATAATTGTTTTGTACATAAATTTTTTTAATACAATTTATACTAAAAATAAAATTTTAAACTAGATAATTATTTCAAGACAAAGTGAGCATTAGAATGCAGCCATAGCAAGAGCCGCCAAGAGTAACAAACCTAACAACATTTCAAAAAAGTTTTCTTTCAATAACCACCAAATCCAGTTAATGCATGCATGCGTACCAAATACTTTTACGAGTGAAGAAGTTAACTAGTATTTAATTGGCTACATTTTCTCCAAATAAGTTTCTTAAATCAAGAACTAAATCAATCACTAATGGCAATATATTATACGCCATATGCCTTCAAATGGTGATTTGCAACTTTATTATTATTAGTGTCATACAACCGGATCCAATCGATGTTTCAACCAAGTTGGTTAATTTTATAAATCGCCACTCAACTTAAAGTGGGTTCAAGACAAGAGAGTAAGATATATTTGCTTAATTAGTTTATCTTTTTTCTTTTGTCAAGTTAGTAATTAAGGCTGTACGTAGTAATTAGTTGGGGGCTTGGGGCAAGTAGCTAGGTATAGTAGTGCAACATGCATGCATGTTTGGACCCCCTTCACGGGAATCACTTTGCGTATTGGTACGTGTTATTTGCTTGTCAAAAAGTCTTCATAATCGGAGTCGTTTACGTGATATTTTGGTTTTCACACCGAAAAAGATTATAATATCACCTCCAGTTAATTTCGTCGAATATGCTTCTAAGATAATAATAAACTATTTTTCTGTTCATCAATCAATATGGAATTAGCTAGAAGGAGATGTTCAATTTACAATCGATCCAAAATAGTTATTTATAATGAACGAAGTATGGATTCTGATAAAACCATTCTTACTCTTAAAAGAAAATTATTAATACAACAATCTTTTACAAAAAAAAAAAATAAAAATGATGATCTTTAACTTGCACAAGTCAGCTATCCCTGAATCCGATGCTAGGATGATGATGTAGCTATCGTATGAGTCGTCGAGCACATGCCGAAACAGACCCATGCTCCCTCCCTTAGCTTCCTAGTTCCCTTTCGTGGGGACTCAAACCTAAAATTTTTACTTCCATGAGATGAAACCCTGTCATTTGCATGCCTCACAAAGACCTCACCTTTTTAGTTTTTACTTCCGGTACTTTTTAAATAACCCGCGTCGAGTACTCATTATATATACGTACGTTCATATTAATCTTAGTCCGACTGAAATAAATACACATAATATTATTTGGATTATCCGACTAATTTTCATCCGTCGTAATTATTAGGGTTACAAACATGTCACTTGTCTTGTGATGATAATACGGGGTTAAAATATTTTTCTTCTATTTTTACGTGAATTTATGCCCTTTTTATACTTGGTTCCCATAATTTGCTTTACCTTTCTAGGGGCAATTCATAGCAATTACTTTTTTGTTTCATGTTCTTTGCAATGGTGATTCCTAGCAATCTACATTTATATTTCCCATTTGCTCATATCCCATGCCTTTTCTTCTTTTCGTCCGTGACGCATGACGACCCAATCAATGACTCGTGCATAAATGTACATTTCTTTTTGTCCTTCTAATAAAAGTGTAAACGTCGCAAACGTCTACCCCTCTCCAAATATATGCAACAAGGTAGGGTATACCCAAAGCACATTGTGTACGCACCATTGGACATTCAACGTGCAATTTGCTTAGCAACCTTTTTGCGATATGGCCAATTATCCAATGCAATGCCTAAACTTAAAGTTCTGAATAAACCACTCCATTAAAAGAATTTTAATGGTCACTATAACTTGGTATCGGGCTCGAAACTTGAACGAAAAAGAAACGCATTCTTGTGCCTTATTAACAATCTTTATAAAAATGATAAATAAAGGAGATTCTAATCCTTTGATCGTTGATACTCCATCCGTCCCATAATTATTGTCCAGTTTGAGTTTTATTTTTAGTTCAAATTGTACTAAAATTAAAATTTCAAAGTGGACAATAATTTTGGGACAGAGGGAGTAATTAATAATCCTACAAGAATGTGAATAAAGTGTTATGGAGAATAAATTGTCCAATAAATTGTGCTATTGAAAGCCTATTTAAACGTGAGAAATTGATCCCTACTTCAAAAAAAATCAAGTCACCCCTTTCCATGTCCGAATAAGATTTTTGTGTGCAGTTTTATGTTAGAAAATTCTTTGCCTCGAGAGGGGATCTTTTCGTTTTCAGAAAATAAGAAATTTGGTATATTGAGTAACTAGTTGTAATTCCGTGCTCTGATTATGTAAGATGCGAGTGTAAAATTTTAAGATTAAATTTCTTATGAAACTGGAATATTATGAGTTGCAAAATATTGTTATTACAATAATCAAAATTGCAGTTATGCCCATTTTCGTATTTGTTGTTTGTTTTGATTACATTTTATACAATGGCAGAAATCAATTGCATCTTTAGTAATATTACCTTTACAAATTTTAAAAATACATTTTCTTATGTAGCTGAAGTATTATGAGTTGTAAAATATTATTATCAAATAAGAATTGCAATCATGTCTATCTTCATATTTATTGTTTGTTTCGGTCACATTCTACAAAATGAAAGACATCAATCATATTTTTGGTAATATTCCTTTTACTGCACGGATTTTGTTACATTTAACTTTAAAAGTTTTAGATTACATTAATTTCCTGCGCAGCCGGAATATTATAAATTGCAAAATGTTACTATCTAATTAAAATCATAACTAGGTCTATCTTCATATTTATTGTTTGCATCTTTAGTAATATTATTACTTTTGTTTTTTATGTAATGTTTTCTACCTCGAACGATATATTAGCAATTTTTTAGACAAATTTATCATTATTCATCTTCATTTTAAATAAGTTTCTTTCACGAAAAAATTTAACATTATCCCTCTCAATCGTGATAAGAAGTTAATACGTGAACTTTTAGAGAGAACATGAATATTAGAAATAAATATTTTACTTACTAATATAAGAAAGGATCAAAGGACTGCATTGACTTGATAGTCTGAGACATGCTAGAGTAGCTTAGCTTGGATGAACGGGTGAGTGTTATTGATGAACATTTGACCCTTTGACCGGGCATGACCTTTTTTTGGGTATATTAGATATTTTAGTGTCCGAAACCCTCTATTCCGATTACAAATTTACAATGAATCTGAGTTTTGTGTACGTCCGAAAAGCTCTACAGATCTCCAGCTCGCCAAGACACTTAATAATATTCAATTCGATAACCTAATTAATTAATATATATAATTTGTAAATGTCTGTTTTTATGGGTAAAAACACAATGAAGAATTTGATTAAACACGAAAATTAAAATATTTGTTATCAAATTTTTTTTAGGTGATTCATAATAAGGGAACTAACTGGGTATACATTAATTGAGTGACTAATTGAATATTCTGACAAAGTATGCAAAGTACAATACGGTACAATAAAGACGTGGTCTTTTAATCTTGTACCTTCTCCGGTCTGCACATTGATAAACAGTGCTGAGACCCTATAACCATTGCTTAAAAAATGTACCCTCCGTCTCCCGGTTATAATTCATTTTGTAGAATCATTTATGCACTAAAATAGTTATTCAGGACAAATCCATTTCCTTATACATTCAGGGATAGATTATACTCTTTCTGTCCCAAAATTATTGTCCAGGTTGAGATTTCACATTTAGTACAATTTGAATTAAAAATGAAAATTCAAATTAAACGATAATTTCGGGACGGAGGGAGTAATATATACGATGGTTATTAGTGATATACAAACAAATGCATAGGTCGAATTTGGTTGTCAAACATAGCAAAAGAAATAGGTTAATTTTAGATGGCACGGTCAATCGATTGAAACTCTTTTGGTTTGTAAAGATTGGAATGGCTAAATTGAGTGAAGATACTACTATGGTACATCTATATATCCAAAGTAGTAATATGTTCTTTCTATGTCTTTGTAAAATGTATTTGAAATGTGTATTGTCAGGATCTGGGCGGGAATTTCTGGTATGTATCAATCGTATTTCATTAATAAAATGACGTTTCTATTATGTATGTGGTGTATTTTAAAGGTGAATCAGTCGTATGGCCATTAGTAAAATGATACAATAACTTTTACATACGTCAAAGATTACCCATGATTCTCGGTTGAAAAAAAAAAAACATAAATTCATATAATAATACCTAGAAAAAGAATGTTAACTCATTCAGGTGGCGTAAACATAATGTGAAAGTTGCAGTTAATGTTGACCTTGGTGACGACGAGGTCTTCATCACCATTCTGGCATTCTCATTCATCAAAATTCATGCAAAAAAATTATAGATTATCTACAGTAGTTAGGACTTGGGGATCACATATATAGGATTACGTATCAGCTGTCCGGTGCATATCAATCCGGTTGGCAACAAAGGAATTTCTTCTTTGTTTCGACAATATTGGTCCAGCTAGCGAAGTTTATTTTATTTTTTTAAATTGTTTTTTCATAAGAGAGATTTAATAGGACAGCATATTCCAACGGTAATAAGGCCATCTATAGTGGTTGGAAGCTAGACCGATTGAACACAACTACATGAGTCCTAAGGTCGGTTCACCAACATAACTGCAGCCACTATATATTCTATATTATTTAAAACAAAGAGGTTGGGGATGATCTATTCGTGATATCCCAATCCCATCCCATGTTCTCATAAGTTGAAACATGACTTATAAAATTTGTAAAAAAAGAAAAGAAAAGAAATGAAAACTCGAATTATAATTAAATTTTGAGTTCATCTTACTTATCAAGTTTTTTGAAACAAATAATGTGAATCGATCATTTATAGTGTGAAAAGCTCATATATGCTATGTACTAGGAAGAGAGACAAAGGCTCGACCCAAACAAGTAAATGTACTCCTCCTATTTTAAAATTATTGTCCAGTTTAGATTTTTACTTTCAATTTAATTTGTACTAAAATTGAAAATTTAAAAATTATACAATAATTTTAGGACATACGGATAATCAGTTATATAGATTTCGTTTCGACCCAAAAAAAAAAAAAAACTACTTTGAAGTCCAACGAAATGACTAATAATTAAGTAATAAGGCTTTAGGCTTGAAAGCTAAAGATATTGGGTTTTAACTTGAAAATCTATCTTATAGCATTCATTAAGTTTTCGATATCACTCTACAAAAATGATGTGGGAACTTAAACATTACTTGCAAGGTCTAAATGTAATTACAAGATGCCAACGTGGTTTCGAAAGTGAAATATACAATTATTAACTTTAGTACTAAAGTTAAATAGGGCGAAAATTAAAGGTATTATAAAAATGCCTACTCCCACAAAGTGATTAATCCATGTATCCTTCAAAACTCATTCAATCCAATAGGACAAAATTGGGGGTAGGCGAGAGAGGGAAAGAGGAGCCTGAAACAAGATTTCCTGATGGCTCTGATTCAATGATGAAGAGTCAAAATGGGATTGTACACAAGTTTCCCTCAAAATGGCCATCAAAAAAATTCAAGTTTAATCCCCGCAAGTTTCATGTTTCGCTTCTTCAAGTAGCCTACACTTTAGAATCAGTGCCAAAAGTAAATTGGCCATACTTTGAAATCAAGTTGATCATGTCCTTTTACCACTAGCTAGCTTGTACCTAACCAGGCAACATCCAGCCAAGACGACAAAACTCAAGAAAGTGTAAAATTTCGTCAATTGTCCAAATGAACAAGAAATTTGAAATGTACACTTATCACGCCTATAATTTTGTACAAACAATGAGCGGTATAGTTAGAGGGCTTACGGTAATTCGGTTTTACCCTGAAAGATTGTTATCATCACGGGATCAGATATTCATTCGTCACGGCAATTCAATTACTTAAAAACAAAAAAACAACAAAACAAAACAAAAATAAAATGTAATAACAATTGTCTTGCCACCGCACATAAGAACATACAATTCTAATTGTGCAATAAATACTTAGGTAGGACAAACAGCTGTGCCATATTATGCTGCTATGCTATGGAAGTATAGTAGGAGCAGTAGAAAAGATGAATTAAACGCGTTGAATATCACATTCCCATCACGATTGAGTAATTGACTTCGCTGCCCCCAAAAAAAAAAGTTACAGAACACATTAAATTGCAATCAATGATCCATTTGTAGTTCTTTGCACCTCTCTATATATAAGTACTTTTCCCTTCTACTAAACCAAACCAGAAGGTGGAGGGAAAATAAATCAAAGCCAATTGAGAGTACTTTTTTCCTCTGCTTTTCTGTACTCATTTAGCCATCGGGGTTACTGATACTTGACTGTTCTTTCCACTTATTGCATTTCATTGGGGCCGGAAAGAAGGGGGGATTGTAAGAAAATCCTTTGCAGAAAAATGGCTGCACTTTTGGCTACTTGGCCATGGGAAACTTTGGGCAGCTTCAAGGTACATTACACTGCAAATAGAAATTGTCGATCGACCCTTTTAGTTTTTAATTCCTGGAAGCTGATTTTTATTCTTGTTTTTGAACAGTATGCATTGTATGGACCATTTCTTGCGAAGATTTTGTACACAAGGCAAGAAGAAGACAGAAGCCAGGCCATCTGGTGTTTCCACATTCTAATGTTGTGTGTTCTTAGATGTTTCATGTATCAATCATGGTCATCTTTTACCAACATGCTGTTTCTTACACGAAATCGCCGCATTCTCCAACAAGGTGTTGATTTCAAGCAGATTGATCAAGAATGGGATTGGTAATGTATATCAGAATTTTTTTTTTTTTGGTTACTTCTTCTCTTTTGCTCGATTGGTATTGATGTTTTTTTTTTTTTTTGTGTGTCAATTTCAGGGATAATTTCATCTTGCTTCAAGCTGGATTAGCTACTTTGATATATTACATGTTCCCTGATTTGGTTAATCTTCCACTATGGAATACAAGAGGCTTCATTGCTGTTGTTCTGCTTCATATCACAACCTCAGAGCCATTGTATTATTTGACACACAAATATTTCCACGGAAACTACTTATTCAACAATTATCATTCACTTCATCATTCCTCCCCTGTTCCACAGCCCTTTACAGGTTAGACATTGTGATTCCCCTGTTTCAATGATTCTTGGAATTCTACTCTGCTCATCATGATAATGATATGGGAAAATTTTATCTTTTTTTGTTTTGCAGCTGGACATCTCACATTTCTTGAGCATCTAATTATGGCTTGTGTAATTGGAATTCCAATTCTGGGGGCATGTTTTCTTGGGTTTGGATCAGTGATGATGATCTACACGTATGTATTGATGTTTGATTTCCTCAGAAGCTTAGGACATTGCAACATTGAGATTGTCCCACATCAGTTGTTTGAAATTTTCCCATTCTTACGATACCTCCTGTACACTCCAACGTAAGTAAACCGTCCGGTGTTTTTTTTTTTTACCTTATCTTTTTCCTTACAATTATGAAGGTTTATCTGCTCTCCATCTGGCTCACATTTTTGCATTTTTAATTGCCGCAATTTTGGGTTGTAGTATTCTTTATTGTTTTTTAGTATATAAGAAGAAAATTGAAAGAATTGAGAGGATAAGAGTGTTCACGTGTTCCCTAGCAAAGAATACATGCATTTATTAATTTAACTACCATCTTTGAATATCATTTCTGTACTGTTGTGTTGATTAATTATTGCTTGATGATTAAAGTCATTAAAATTGCTGCTGATGATGATCTACTTACTTCCGGATTAGCATATACTGATTTGCAATCATCAATCAAATTTTTAATTAGTCTCTGTTTTTATCACATAAAACAACTGTTACCTAAAAAAGAGATGAGATGCTCCTATATTGCAGATATCATAGTCTTCATCACACGGAGATGTCAACCAACTTTTGCCTTTTTATGCCACTTTTTGATCTTCTGGGAAAGACCCTTAACCCCAAATCATGGGAAATGCACAAGCAATTCAGTATCAATGCAGGTAAAAATCATAGCTTTTGTGTACAGAATGACATGATGAAATAAAGTCTGATTGATTTGTGAATGTAGGTAAGAATGGGAGGATTCCAGATTTTGTGTTCTTAGCTCATGTAGTGGATATGACTTCAGCGTTGCACGCAGCTTTCGTATTCAGATCATATGGGTCAATGCCATTTACTACCAGACTTGTCATACTCCCTTTCCTGCCAATCTGTTTCATCGTCATGCTCTTCATGTGGGCCAAATCTAAGACCTTTTTGGTCTCTTTTTACAACATCAGAGGCCGGTTGCATCAAACTTGGTCTGTTCCTCGCTTCGGGTTTCAGGTAATTTCATTAATTTTGTTGCCATCATTCTTTAAAAAAAAAAATTCAATCTTTCAATTAGGTTGCAGCAGAGTTACAGTGAAATTGATGGTGCATTTTCTTTGTGCAGTATTTTTTACCATTTGCAGCTGATGGGATTAACAAACACATAGAAGAAGCCATTCTAAGAGCTGATAGATTGGGAGTCAAAGTTATCAGCCTTGCTGCACTGAATAAGGTTTTTCCTCTGTTCTCTTTTGTGTCTTTCATCAACAGAATCAATTTCATTAAGCAATATTGGTAAAAAAAAAATTTAGATTGATATGGAACCAAAAAAAGTGCAATGGATTATCTAAAAATTGACCCTTGAAATTGTAAGGTCCATCAGACCATATGTGACAAGGGGTTGTTGGGGAAACTTAATTATAAATCTTTCTGGCATTGAGTAAATGCTATAGTAAGGAGGCACATGCCTTGCCCTGTAATGTTCTGCTGTATCTATCACTGTTTTTAGCTGTATGGGCTGTAACTCTCTGCATTAGGTGTGTTTATAAGCAGCCTTTAATGTAAAAGGGTCCAGAAAAAAGCCAAAAATTTACATTCAGGATCCATCAAGATAATGAACAAAACAAATTTTTAGGTGGAAATTTCCTGAATGAACTTTGTTTATCATAATCTTGTAGAATGAGGCACTGAATGGAGGCGGTACGCTGTTCGTGAACAAGCATCCAAACCTTAGAGTTAGAGTAGTTCATGGAAATACATTAACAGCAGCTGTGATCCTTAATGAGATACCTGAGGATGTGACTGAAGTGTTTTTAACTGGAGCCACTTCTAAACTTGGAAGAGCTATTGCACTTTACCTTTCCAAGAAAAGGGTTCGAGTTCTGGTATGTTTATGTCAATAACACAAAATTCATACAGAAAACAAAGTTGTTTGAAAAAAAATTCCACTTTTAAAAGCATTGATTGATCATATATGGGGTTTTTGTGCAGATGCTGACTTCTTCAACAGAAAGGTTCCTGAAGATTCAGAGAGAAGCCCCTGCAGATTATCAGAAGTATCTAGTCCAAGTTACTAAGTACCAAGCTGCTCAGAACTGCAAGGTATGCCAGCTTCTTCTCTATGTGTGTGTGTGTGTGTGTGTTTTCCCTACAGGTTCAGAACAATAATTTCTTTGATAATGACATATTGTACCATCAGAATTTGAGGTCATTAATTTTTTTTATTTTTTTATTTTTTGGCTGTCATAATTTAATAGACATGGATAGTTGGGAAGTGGATTACACCAAGGGAGCAAAGCTTTGCACCACCAGGAGCACACTTCCATCAGTTTGTGGTTCCACCGATTTTGAGGTTCCGAAGAGACTGCACATATGGTGATCTTGCTGCAATGAGGCTACCTGAAGATGTTGAAGGTCTAGGATCGTGTGAGGTAAGAAATGAATCATATTGCTTATTATTTGTTGGTCAATTATTAAAACTCGACAGAACAAATTGACTCAATCGAACCCTAAATCTCGCGGTTACAGTACACCATGGACAGAGGAGTAGTACATGCATGCCATGCTGGTGGAGTGGTTCATTCGCTGGAAGGATGGAGTCACCATGAGGTTGGAGCAATTGATGTAGATAGAATTGATTTAGTGTGGAATGCAGCATTGAAGCATGGACTTAAACCAGTTTCAAGTGTGAAGCAATTGGTTTAGAATTATTATTAGAATTCAAAACAGGCAAAAACCAAATTGGTTTTGGGGAAAATTTCTGGATTGCCAATTATTATAGATATGCAGGTGACACTGTTTTGTTCAAGTTAATCACTATACAAATTCAATTGAAAATCCCTCTTCTTGGGGGAAGAAAAAAAGAGAGAAATTATTAACTATTTTTACTGTTTCATTGGTATTGTAAATTGAAATAATTAGTGAATGAACAAGTCTCAATCTTGCTTTGGTTGCTTGAATAACACAAAGGGAGTCTGTGATTCCTAGAGTTGACAAAAATTACAAAAACTTTAAAACAATCATCAATCAAATATTAGATAAACAAATAATACTAGCACTATCAAATGTTTGAACACGATCCCAGTGAACTTAATGTACTTGTCATTATAATTTATTAATCGAAGATGTGTTAAAGAATACTTTTTGGGATGTTTACCTGATTTGTGACAGTAGAATCTCAGGTACAAATGATGATCGATGCAGGATACCAAATTCTTGCCAAGAATTGAATGTCCGCCATGTTACTAGTTCTGCTGCCCAAACCCGTATAACAATCATTCAATTAATTAACTGTAGCATCAATGTCTGGACAACCAGTATTAAGAAAATTAAGAGAACAAACTTTTGGCAATCATATCTCTGTTGATGTCCAATTAATTGTAGCATCAACGTTTTCGTTTTTGCAGTAATTTTGAGGTGTACAATTACTGTAGCACGATATTATCGAGGTCAACTGAAATTCTAGTGTTTGATATCGCCAAATGTTGAAGCAATTAAAAGCAACAATCATATTTATTAATAAAATTTTGATACGCAATGCCAAACAATCTATTAAAAAATAAATCAAAGATAATAAAATTATTTTGGACTTCAAAGAGTAATATTGTCGGAATAATTTTTAAAAAGTTCTAATTTTATGCTAATTTTGTGGCTCGTGCTATAATGCCGTGGCAATCATTGTGACATGTGAAACGTATTAATCCAATATCAATACTCAAAAAAAAAAAAAAAATCACAAAAGTTAAGGCCTACTTAAAAAAAAAGTTCAAAAGTAATAATATTTAAGTTATCAAAATTGTATTTTAAAATATAAAAGTTTATTTTTTCGGCACGGTATGGTACTTGTAAGTTTCATGTGTAATATATTTTTTTAAAATACAAAATTATTTTGTATCCACAAACTTGCAACACTTATATGTCTCTTAGCTTCATAAAATTATTATATAAAACATTGAAAAAATAATACAAGACATATCAATTATATAAACAAATGTGCAATTACATATTAGCTCGTGTGCAATCGAAATCCTTAAACAAAGAAATTAATTGAGAATTTATGAGATAATTGACTATTTTAATGGCTTAAACTTTGTTAAAATAATTGTTTTTAATGATTTTGGTAAGTTTACATGTATCATTTGGTAAGTATATCAGAATTTATGATGTTTTCTAATTAATTAAACTTGAACGGGACCATACATTTAGAATTTTCCATTTTTTTCACTTTTATTCCTTCCATCTTAAAACGAGGGTGTTTTGGTCAAAAAAATTCTCAAAAATAGATGTGAACAAAAATAATTTTTTTTCTATTTTATGTAAACAAAACTAGTTGTCACGGATTTGTCAAATCCAAATTTACCCATTTTGTACTAGATTCGGATTTGGAAAATCCAAATCCACCCAATAGAAATGATCCATCAGATAGTTGTATTACAATATTAGGAGATTCGTATTTGGCAGATTCGAATTTGGTAAATCCGTGGCAACTAAATTTGTCTACACCATTTCGGGACATGAATTTTTTTTTTTGGTCCAGGTCTTTCATTGAAAATTTATTTCGGTAAAAAACTCCTTAAAATGATTCATTTTCGAATTTTCGTTTCAGTACATTTTTGGACAGATGAAATAATTTTTTGGAATTTTTTCGTTTTTAATCATAAAGCTAAAATGCGGTTGTAAAACCAAAAGTTGTTCTTATAACATATGGCCTTTGGAATTTTGACCCAACAGGGCCATTCAAAATATTTGGGTTTAGAACAATGGGAAGTGAGATGGATAGTCTAACTTAACAAAGTGTTACGATTCTTCAGTATATTAAAAATAAAACAGTGGGAAGTGGAGAACACATGCATCCTTCTAGTCTTTTGGTGCTCAATTTTCGTATTCAAATCACAAGACAAATCGGTATTCTGTTTTTTTTTATCAACCTGTTTTTTAAAAAGGAAAAATTTATACCCCACGTTTGAAGTTCAATATTGTGCATTTTGAAATATTGGGCTAAAGCCCAATTAGTTAAGATGGTCCAAAAGAAGTTCTTAGATCCACTTTCTCTTCTTCTTTCTTCTTGATAAAGCCGGAAAAAAAAAAAAAAAAAAAAGAAGGCACAAACTGGAAGTGTCTAGGTGCTGCCACGTGTTTGCCGCGCGTCACCCAACACCGACTACTAACCGTTTCTAACTTCCTTCCTTGGTGAATCATCATCATCATCAAAGAACGATCCATTGGAGGGACCAACTTTTCCATTCCCAGATTTCTAAGCCAAAGTTTCACAGCAATTTGGTTCTCTTGTTTGCCAAAAAAGAAACTGGAATCATGGTGAAGAAATTGTTCTCTTTCCTACCGGTTCACAAAGCGAAACTCATGAAGAAACGGGTCGACCAGAAACGATTGTTGCTCAAAAGGGTGTTAGACTTTTTGAAATCGGATAATTACATGTTTGCGCCGCTTGTTTCATCCCAGAATTCTACGTTTACAACCTCTTCCGCAGGTAAAGAATCGAACTTTTTGTCTTTTGTCCTTCGAAAATTTTCTTATTTGTGGTGGGATAAATCCAATTTGAACGGAAATGTTGTTGATTTGTTGTGGGGTGGTAGGATTTGAGGCATTTGAACAACCCATGAAGACGAAACAGAAGAAGTTGTCTGGGAAAGTGAAGGATTACATGACATCTGATTGTTACTTGTACGCCCCTTTGGTTTCGAATGAGCCACCAGGTAATTTTTTTTTTTTTGGTTCCATTAGATGATTTAATTTACTGTATTATTCATTTATATGATGCACGTTATGGTTAATTGTCTCTGAATTGCAATGTATAAGTCTTTGCTCTGGAGAAATTGGGGGTTGAACTATTCCCAATGTCAGGAACGTTATTCTGGTTGTTTGTGCAGTTGTGATGTTAATTTTTTTAATCTGGTTTTGTTAAATTTTCGCGTAAAAGAATTATTTCTGCTGGTGAGAATTGTTTCTCTGGTTATCGGTTCTTAAAATTGGTTAATTGTTAAAATCTGTTAGTGTATAGAGCGGCTAACACCTCTTCTTTCTTTCCTTGGAAATTTCTTTCTTCTTTGGCGAGTCGCAGATGGTAGTTAAATAAGTTAGATTAAGTAGAACTCAGTAGTGTGGAGCCTGTGACTAAAATGGAAATGAATATGGGATTTATTTATCTGTAAACCATTTCGTACTGACGTTATCGAATTCTCTAGTTTCTTCACCAAAAGTTCTCATGAACTAAATGAGCGGAAGTTATTCGTGTCATTGTTTTCTCCCTTTTTTCCCCATGAAACAGCCAGATTTCCCTGATGTTATGGTATAATATGAACTATAAAGCAAGTGATCTGTTTTCTGTGATCCATTTCTTCTTCCGGTCAATTATCATATGTAACCTTAGTTTTTCATTTAGGTCTTCTTTCTTTTGGTGAGACCTCTTCTGACATAATAAGTCCAAGGGAGTCATCAAAAACTGTACCTGAAGAAAATAAAGGCCTGGGGCAAATTACAGAAAGCAACAGTGTCACAGAACAGCATTTTCATGGCTACCCCTACACAAGAAGTGCCGTTATCAGGCATACTCTGATGCAGAAAGAAACAGTGAAGCATGTGATTCAGCAAAATAATCGCCCTTCTCCTGTGGAAGGTAATACAGATTTGCAGTTTTGTACTTTACATGCTTATCCTTGTCCTGTGGTATTTATTCAATTCGTAGAGGTTATGGTAGCATGGTTAGTTTTATAATGTTGGACTCACTTCTTTAGATATTATCATCTTTAAGCATGTCTTTTCTAGTCTTCTCTTGAATGAAGGCAGTTTCAAGTTTTCAGAAAATATGTTACTGGATCAAAATTTGGTAGAGGTTGGCTTTGGAGTTAATGGAACAAAGTCGAAAGCTAGCTAGAAGGCTTGCACTCACTTCATAACATACACTTTTTTGCTGTATGTGAATAGAAAACATTCGTCTAATTGAGTAGCTAATTTCTTAGATTCATGTGCAACAATATTTTCCTCATTTTATGGTTCAAAAGCCATTAAATTTTGACTTTTATGTTTATATTCTCTGTTATTCTGGATCTTCTGGTAGAACACTCTGGACTTGTCAATTCCTAATTTATGTTTTGCTTTTCTTCTGTTGATAGGAGATGAAAAAAAGAAGAAAAGTGGAAGGAAAGGGGCCAAAGTAAAAGGAAGCAGTACTGCCAACACTAAAAAGTCAGTTTAAGACACCGTTAGGATGTTGATCCTCTTTTGTGTTAATTTAGCATGGGTTGCAGTCTCCAATAACTAATTTGTGAACATTCTAGATTTCTAGCAACTTATTGGAAATATGTAGTCAAAACCCACTTGGTTATTACATGAGTTAGGCTAGTTGATAAGCTGATTCCTGTTTAAGCACTTCAATGATGGCGAAGTATTCTTTAGATTTTCAAATTTCTGTTCAATCATACTGTTCTGGTTCTAGGTTAGGGTGCACGTATCCACGCATTGCTACTCTCTCTGTAAAATACGTAAGAACTATGCATTGGCTTTCTTGACAGGAAAAAAAGATCACTGGAAGAGAGAGGGGTAACTTTGCTTCAGAATGGAAAGCACAAGATTAGCCGAGCCCTGTGAGGCTTTATTTCAGTAGCATTGTGAATCCTCTAATATATAACTGTATACGATGCTTAGGCTAGCTGTAGTCAGTTCCCTGACTTTCCTCTTCTGACCTATCATTTACCACCTTAGATTTTGCTCTTTCTTTTGTTTGTCTGGTCTTTTTTCTTTTTCTCTTTATTTTTTTTGTGTTTTTTGGTGGGTAATGTAAAACCAACAATAGATAATCAATGCATGATTTGATGCAGGCTTAGCCTGTTGCCCTTTCCATATCTCTATTGAGGAGACTCGTTTGATCTTGTTTTATGTAATTTTCTCTGTCATGATAAAGTATGATTCTCCAGTATCAGAAGTTTGAACAGCAACTGAAGATGCAATCTTCTGGGGTATTTTAGCATTTTAATAAGTGAACTTGTGGGGAAATTTATTATCTGTTGATACACAGTTGAAAGAAGCTTCTTTCATTAACCTCTATGGTTTTTCCATATGTTCATCAAAGAAAGAAAAGATTCAGGAGCTTTACATAGTCTGTCTGCTTAATGTATAAGATTACAGAAACGGAAAAGAGAGAATTGCTGATCTTGGTCTGTCTGCTTAGCCTGACATGGCTTCAAGACCAATGTTAGAAGGGTTGGATTATCAGCAAATCCTTTTGCAAGCGGGCATTATCAGTCTACTCTTTTCCATGCAAGTTGCTATGTATGTTCTGCATGGTTAGGTCTGTATTGTCGTTTCATGGCTAGTCAGTTAGGGTATTTCTCTCTGTTTTCACAAATTTTAACACGCCATGCATGCGTGCACTGGGCATCAACGCAGAGAAATCACTTAGTCAATGATGGTGTTTTAGCTTGAATTTTTTCAAGGTTCGGCTCATCAGCAATTTCTTCTGCAAGCTGGCATGGTCAGTGTACTCTTCCCATGCAAATTGCCATGTATTGTTCTTCATGTTTAGGTCTGAGTCGTAATTTCATGGCTTGTCGGTTTGGGTATGTCTGTCCATTATCACAAACCTAATCACGCTATGCATGTGTGCATTAGTCATCAAACACTTAGAATTCAATTAGTCAATGATAGTTCATAGACCTGGAGTGGATATTATCTTTGATACATAGAAATTAGGAAATTGAAGTTGGATGGATAAATATAACTGTGGCAAGGTCCCCCTATTCTGGTTATGATCTGTAATGACAAGTGTTTAGTTTGCATCATTGCATGCGGCCATTTGATGTCTTTTTCTAGGTTATAGACTTTGTGCTGTTACGTAAAAGAATCAAAGGACATCTTCTAGCTTAGGTAGCAGACTGATGTTAGTTATCTTTGCTCTATTATGGAGTTCTTGGTGGGACAAGGCAGAGGATGGTGTTTCCTTTCCCTCTCGAGGGGTCCTTTTATTTATTGAACCACACGTGCAGTACTGGACTGAAGCTAGTTTGTTGATGTGGATCAACATCGTTCAGTGGATAATAATACATTTGTTTTTTTTTTTTGTTTCTGTTGAGTTCAATACATTGGTTTGTTGCTGTCTTAGATTGTCAACATTCATGTGTGGTGGTGGTCTGTGTCCATACTTCTTTAACTGTTTGGTACAAATCCCACTTGGCCACCCATAACATACCGTTCTTTAGATCAATTTAGTTGTGTTAATTAGATGGGGACTCCCCCTTCAAATTAATAGGTTAGATACTTGGATTAGATGTTCTAATGCTGTTATACTCATGTTTCGTAAACGTTAATGCTTTTGATACTGTGGATAACCATAATAAGTACAACATGTTGTCGTTTGACTTTTCTACTTAGTATATTGTTGCATATTCCATACATCTGATCTGTATATGATAATGATGAGAAGAACCATCTTTTACATCCTACTCTTCAACAGGCGTTAACATTTTGTTTTTTCACGGTAGTGTTAGTTGACCGTTTGTAACGATGATTGTGGAGTAGAGGTCATGTGCACAATGTTAAACAGCTCGTATGCGTTGTGTGAGTAACATTCAGCACCAGTGATATCCTGATATGTGCTCAAAAACCTATGACCTCTGGTTGGAACTTTATGGTTGTACCGTCTTACATAACTCGCCGACTGCTGATAGTCGAGTAAACACTACCCGGTCAGCCGGCTTTTTAGTTGCCGCCCCGGTGATGGAAACCCGTAGTTAAGCATATGCATGTGAGAGGCTCCGTGAGTTTTGGTAGATGTCGAACTTAAAGTAACGTTTCCTTGAGGGAAATGTCGGGCTTAGTGTATGCTACCAATATAGTGATGGTTTTTGTTAGTGGAGATTAGAGAGGGACTTATCAATGAACAAAAACCAACCAAAACCGTCAAATCCCTTTTGTGTCAGTTCAAATTGTTAGGCTATGTTCAGGGGGCCTAATCATCTTTCGTTATGGCAAACTAGTTTTTATTTTAGATGTTACCCTCTCTGTCTTTTCCTATTTTTTTCCCCTGGTGAGTGCCCAACGCGAAAGCGAGGTGATAATTTGTTCGTACTTATTTGATCGTATACAGTAAAAAAATTTCTTTCTTCTTATTAAGAGAATTAATACTAATAGTTTCTCACTTCCCTTAGTGTGACATGAACTTGTGTATTGAAAATAGGGAAGTCAATTTACTACTATAATGTATTTCATTTTTCCATAACTTATATTGTTCGTACTTATTTCTACAACAATTATGAGGTTCTCCAAGCCATAGCATAATGTATTGCACTTACTTCTTTGATTTCTTTCATTCGTGAATAATGTCATAATTCAATTTTTTTTTTTTAAAAAAAAATTATTTACCATGAAATCTGGTTCTCCAGATTTGGGTAAAAAAAAGTGTCAATTTATGTCTCAACTTTGTAGGTGGTTCTTTTCTAAAGCAGCATTTTTCTTTAGCTTTTCTACCTATAGAGAGGTATAGTATTAGTATGCATGTTTGAAATCTAATTATCCTTTCTAAGGAAAATTTTTTAGTATGATATTATTTTTGTACCTTGAAAAAATAATTCACATTAATAAGTATTTGGAAGTAGAGGACACTTAAATGTTGCAACCAAGAGCCTGGGCGGTTTTCAAAGATTTGAGTTTTCGTCACAAGGCGTTGATTAGTGATTACAGCATGATATTGTTAGAGTTTCTCACCATGTAATCTTGTAATTTCTAGAAACTAGCCTATGGTCTCACTTATTGTAAAAAAAAAAAATGGAAATTCTCTTTATATTAACTTTTGGGTTTTCTTCAAAAAAAAAAAAAAAAGAAAAGAATTTTTGGGTACATTACACTTCCGCCCAACAAATCAGGAAGATTTAGCCTTGAGTAGACTTCTTTCGAGAGGTACAATTCTCTTAATCATGTTCAAACTATAATCATCATTAAACTGATCATATATGTTCATGCTTCTTCAGATTAAATTGGGTATCTAGTTTTGAGTTTTTCAAAAATAACATCTGTAGCAAAATCATTAAAATTACGGGTTATCTCCATTATTATTTCCATTTCGGTTGTTGATACTGATCTTTCATAAGATTGAACTGTGGATCAGAAACTATATATGATTACGATGTGCGTACTAAACTAAACTCTGCCATGACCAACGTTAGCCTTTATCGCAGTTATTATTCACCATTTCTGAGTGAAATTAAGGTCAGAAGAATAAAAGATAGGCGGAAATCACGGGGATATGACACTTTTGTTTTCTTTTGTTGGACCCCAACCCTTTCAATAGGTACATGTGATGTTAGAGATTTGAACGTGAACCAAAGTAGTTGTGGTGGTGGAGTGGAAGGGACTCCTCAGCCTTAATAATAGGTCGAGGGTTCGAATCTCGCCATGAGAATGGAGCAATCTTAAATACTTTAGTGAGCTGTCCCACCCATCGAGATACCTATACCTATAATTCAGCGAGGAGGATTAATCACATAATTTGGCCAGTTGTCCTACCCTCCGAGGTACCTATATCTATAATTATCTTAAATACTTTGGTGAGCTGTTCCACCCATCGAGATACCTATACCTATAATTCAGCGAGGAGGATTAATCACATAATTTGGCCAGCTGTCCTACCCATCGAGGTACCTATATCTATAATTCAGCGAGGAGGATTAATCACATAATTTGGCCAGCTGTCCCACCCATCGAGGTACCTATAATTTAGCAAGGAGGATTAGTCACTGTTGCCGACGGTGGACACCCTGCAAATATGAAAAAAAAAAAAAAGAGAGAGACTTGAACGAATTCGAATACAAATATTCTGTGACACTTTTAATCTATTTTTTACAATTTTCTTTTTGATAATCTATCAGTATATCTCTTTAAAATTCATATTATCACCTTAACAAAAATGCCAGAAATCTTAATATGTAATTGAATCGATATGTAATGAACATATATAAAACATAAAAATAAAAAAAATAAAAAAAACGAAGAAGTTGAGCGTCTGATAAAAATAAAACTCCCAACATAATGCGTACGACCTTTTGCTTAAGAAGAGATCCGTATATCAAATATGAAAATTCTTCAATTAGTACACTCTGGAGAAATATGCTTTATCAATTGACAAAATGAATTAATGTTGATTGAAGTACAATATCAATCACATCCTAAAAGGTGTAAAGTGTAAACATTTATTTTCCATTAAAAATAATAGGTTTTTTTTTTTAAAAAAATTATAATGGAAAAAACTCAATTATTTACACTGGAAGATAATACACCTTTTAGGATGTGATTGATATTGTACTTCAATCAACATTAATTCATTTTGTCAATTGATAAAGCATAGGTGTAGTGGTATATGAATGTTTACCGAACTACTGTAGAATATTTACACCAAAATCTGTATAGGGGCTCGTGCACATTTAAACTACATTCATGCACGAAGCCAGCAGGATGTCTCATTTTGTGAAAATCCTTTTGGAAATATGCTTCACACTTGTTTACCTTTCAGATTCGATTATTGTTGTTGATTCTCACTTGAGTTGTTCCCTTTGGAGTTCAGGGGGTGGACATATGGTGTCAGACTGTTAGCTGCTAACAAAGCGCAAAATATTTTAATTCTGTATGAATATATTTTTTTGGTCTAAAAAAATTATCCAGTTTAGATTCCTTGTTTAATACCATTTGATCTAAACATAAAAAAGTGGTAATACATATAGGGAAGATTTGACAAGAAATTTTACATAGATTGGTGTGGTTAAAATTTTACTATCCTCCTGGCCTTCAATACATAGACCTAAGTTATAAATATAGACGGTTATGATTCATTCTTTATTAAAATTTCCTGTAAAATTTTCCTATATAAAAATTATTACAGTATCTAAAATAAAAATTTAAATTTGACTATCAATTCCAAAACGAGAAAATATTACTTTGACCAGTATGCATGACTACAAATATATATCATTACTCACTACAATTGATACAATGTTCAAAACTTCAAATTGAACACCTCCGCCACAATTTCTCAGTAATCGAGATCCCATGTTAAGTTAAGTGTACCTCTTTCTTTTTTAAAAGTATATTTTTCTGTTATGAAATTATTATTCAGTTTGAATTTTTATTTTAATATAAATAAATAAAATTCAAAGTAGGGGAATCATTTTGGACAAATTAATGAAATGTATTTTTTGAAATGGAAGTTTACACTATAATTTGGCATTTGTAATTATTAAAAAACCATTATTCACACAGAAACTACGTTGATTTTGATGAACCATTAAAGAAAAATAACAATATATATAAATATAAGTTGCGCTTGCGACACAAAAGGAACCTTCTAAGCCATTTCGAAGTTGTTCGTACTGCAAGTAAAATCCAATTAGCACACACACCGATTTAATTCTGTTCCCATAATAAAGTCAAAGACACTTTAATTAGTATCTATGAAATCTTCTTCCCCAAATTAATATTAATAATTATATGATCAGCACATATATTGTGTTTTTTTTTTTCTTTCCCTTCGAACTGACCGATGGCCCGTTTAGTTGATTTATGATTGCTTACGGAGCCCTTCGTTCCATAATCGGATTCTTTCAAGGATCGAAGTCAATTAGTTATGTGGCAGCCACATTGGCTTTGACTTGGTGGGAAATTTGTCTCTGAAGCTATTGCTTCTTGTTGAAGCTGTGAGTGTTGGAACTAAAAACAAGTGAAAGATACTTGTCCCACGTCGTAGTTGGGAAGTCAACTTGATCAACATATATACCCTCTATGCCGCTCCTTCCATTGCCAATTGGTTTTGAGGTGGAACTACATGTGGACTTATATGGGTCTTCAAGATGGTATCAGAGCAGATTGTGCGACCAGTGAACTTGTGGGTAGACCTGTAATGTAACTGTACTGACCCAACAGTGTATCTGGACTGTAACAGTTTTGAAGGGAATCGGTCCAATCCCTTCGGTCTTGAGAAGGGGGTGTTGAATCTGTGAGTGTTGTGACTAAAAACAAGTAAAAGACACTTATCCCACATTGGAATGGGGAAGCCAACTTAATCAACATATATACCCCATATGCTACTCCCCTCATTGCCAATTGGTTTTGAGGTGAAACTACATGTCGGCTTATATGGGTCTTCAAGGCTTCTGTTAGGACATTCACAACAATAGAATAATGTGAGTGTAAAATATTAGATGGGTCGTTGGAAGGTGTATAAAAATGGTCGGGGTATCAAAATTTTCAAGCGGAGTAATATGACAAGTTGGTGGGGTCGGTGGGGGCATGGAGCCCCTCTTTTTTGTTTTTTCTCTTTTTGGTTTAATTAATGAACGACATATCTTGTGTTTTTTTTTCGTTTTCCATTATAATCTGGCAATTGTTTTGGCCTTTTTGAAACTGATCTCAATTTTTTTTTTCATTATTTAGTCAATGTTAATTAATATTTTTTTTATATTATTATACGTTATTTAATTATGTTTTTATATTTTTAAAAAATAATAAAATTCTACAATGTACTATAAAAAACATACATAAATGTCATTATTTTTTGTATATAAAAAATATAATTTTGAAAAATAAATATAATTACTTTTAAAAATTGTAAAGTATTAATAGTAAGATAGATGCGGGGTAATAATAGTGGGGTAGTTGTGAGTCTAAAATTATATGAGTAGTGAGTATAAATTTGTTGTAGGAAAAAGTGTATGAAATGAGAGTGTAGTGGAATGCTGAGGTGCCAGTGTAAAGTTGTGTTGAATTAGATGAGTTGTTGGGGATGCTCTTATGAGCTACCGTGATATTATTGAAGTGTGACGAAAAAGATTTTTTTAAAAATATTATGATATTCGAACTTGGTATTTTACGTAAAATTTTAACGTCCTAATCACTAAGTAGTTCGTTTCCAATTGTAAATTATTAACGCATTATTGAAGTAAGACGATAAAAGAATTTTCTATATTAGTGAAATTCGAACTTGATATTTTACATAAAATTATTAAATCTATAATCACCAAGTAAATGGTTTGTTCCCAAATGTAACTTATATATCGGCAATGTATTATTGAGTATTGACATTTTAGGAGTGAGTTTACTCTAACTAGATGTAACCCGTGCGTTGCACGGGACAAAAAATATCTTAATTTGATAAATATCACCTTACAAATAAATGTATTTATAAATAGAACATAATATATATTTAGGATCGCGTTAAAATAAAATATGTATTAGTTGCAGAGAATGAACAATACAGTTTGAACTTATAGAAAAATGGTACAGATTTCAAGTTTTGCGGTGAAATAATTTAAATAGTTAAAAATTATATGACTTTAATCGAACAGTAAATATAAAATTAGGAAATAACTCTCACGTTGGAATTAAATATCACATATTTTGCAATATTTCTTTGCAAACTCTATTTGTAATCTCGTTGTCCATTTCACTATCTTGATAACGAATTAGTAAATTTATGTTAACCAAAAATTAGTAAACTTGTTGTATTGACTAAAATTCCAAAACAAAACAAACATACCATTTTTTTCTCATGGGAATTGAATTACAATCTAGTGGTTAGTGTGTTGTGTTTTTTAAGTGTAGACCCGGATTCAATTCCTATGAAGAGTCGGAGTAGTTTACCTATATTTAAGTATAATCCACTTGAGTGTTCTTTTTTTTTTAAAAAAAAAAAACAACATTGTTTCTTATTCATTTGCAGGAAGAGAAAAGTAACTCTTATTGCATTCCTACAAATAACAACAAATATTACTGACAGCCACACAATTAGTAAAATAATCAAATTGCTACAACTTATAAAGTTGATTATCCTCTCTATGGACATCAGTGTAGCCTGTGTGGTTAAGGGTTGCCGCGCGGCCTTACATTCCTGACTTGCATGATACCGCGGGTTCGACACTCAGGGAAAAAAAATGGAGACTCATTTAAACCATATACTAAAAAAAAATAAAGAGAAAAAAGTGTAGGTAAATGAAAAAGATTATTTACCAACACCCTAAACTAATATAATCAGAGATAACTTAGATTCCTGAAATTGTTTTGTTAGAGGATGTTTAGTGATTCAGAGATAACTTAGATTCAATGCTCACGTTTTTAAATGATACTTTATCAAGAAATTTTTATTTTAAAATATATTGCCATTCACGAAAGTATTTGACAATTGTTTGTTCACTCTTGTTGGGATGCTTCGACCAGTAAGGCTCTTTTATTGATTTTTTTTTTTTTTTAGGGAAGGGGGTGGGCGATTATGTAAACTGCAAAATGCATAAGAGTATGTCTTCTATGAGTTTGATACTGAGTTTTGTGTCAACTAAATTCAAGAAATAACAATCAATGAATTGTCCCTCATTCATAATCATATAAATAATACATATCTATATGATAAGTAAAAAAAAAACGAAAACCAAGAATATCTTAAACAAATTTACAATCGCAATTCTGTCATAAAATAATTGTCCAATTTAAATTTTGTACAAATATGTACTAAAAGTAAAAATTTAATATGAATAATCATTTTATGATGGAGATAATACTTATTCATGATTACCATCTTGGGAAAAAAAATGACATAAAACAATTTCATTGAGCTGTTCACTCCCATTTTTTCCAAAGACCAATTTCACATCAAATTCCTTTCAACTTTATGCAAACCGCAACCTTGCTTTGCGTTAACTGTGAGCACCCTTCCTCAATCAATCCGAATGGTGCATGAAAGAAAGATGTATGAACTACTTTGAGATGACGCAATTGGCATCATATCCTCCAAACATGTTTTTGAACGGTTTATATGATCACAATATGTGCAATAGTTGGAAACATACTAATACGTTCCAGTAGATAGATAGAGAGCTCAACGACCACCATATTATGATCAAAATTTAGAAGCTGAAGTTGTATCTATTTGATCTCAAGTATCAAAAAGTGGTATAGACCTCAGTTGTTCACCAAAGAAAAAAAAGAAGTAGAGGCACTCCCTGACCACATAGTCATATTTCCACCCAAAAAAAAAAAAAAAAAGCACTTGGCATTCAAACAAAAACCTAGAGTTCCATCAAAAAGCCAAGCTTGCATATTCCCTTTCCTTGTCCAGACATCGTAGAGATGTCAACGGAGCTCAAATCCAAGTTGGAATTCCAATCCAAGTTGTTTCTTTTTGGAGAAAAAGGTACAATGCTCAATAAACACTTGTCAACTACAAATTAAAACGAATTGAGCAAGCTTAATCCTAAATATTAGAAGCTAACTATAATCAGTGGCTTTCAAAAATACTCCCTCCATCCCATAATTATTGTCCACTTTGCCCAAAAAATTTTGTCCCAAAATTATTGTCCAATTTGACTTTTTATGGATCAAGTTACACATTTATCCTTAGTAAAAAAACATTATCCATAAAGTCTAAGTGGTTAAACAATTACTTATGTAGGGATATATCCGGTTGTTTAAGGTAAAATATAGTTAAGTTTGACCAAAAATAAAATTTTTCATTTTAGTAAAAGTGGACAATAATTATGGGACGGAGGGAGTATTAATTTGCTCAGATGTTCTTTCGCATCATTTTCAGCTGTCATCAGCTTTCCATCTTCATCGCCGGACTGAATTGCGACATAGCTGTGATGATGACACATATGCGAGAAATTAATAGAGAGAGATCCGAACAAAGTGAAACCTCACCGCTGATTTTTTGAATCGGGAGATTGGGAATTAAATTATCAGGCATTTTGGACTGGTGGCATTTGTTAACTTGCAGAATCAAGAAGCTGTTCCAATCCAACACCACCTACACCTGCTCGAAATCTTCATTGAAAGCATTTACATTTCAGATTTACCAACATCGGCGCTACACCGCCAGTAGTAGAAAAAATATACTTTGTCGATGCTAAATCCACTCGGTGGACACCATCTTCAGCGTTCATTGCAGCTCAATCAAATATGACAAATCATTTAAATAAAATCCACATACCTTAGAGTGAAGCGTGCGATTCTTATATATATTTATTGTAGCTCTTTTTGTTGCCGAAGGCATATATAATGCCTCGGCCACCATTATGGTTTATCATAGGAACTCAAATCTCTTTCGGAACAAATTAAAGTAAAATAGCTGAAAAAAAAAGTGAGGAATTAGAAGAAAAAAGAATATTGAAAAAGGATTTTAAAAAAGGATTATGCAAAGAAACTCCTAGAAAGATTAAAATTAAGGATTTTAAAAAAAGATTCATATAAAAAATAAGAAATTCACCCAAATAACTTCTGTCCGTTCATCGAAAACTTGCGATCAACTCATAACGGAATTAAAAAATATAAGGAGATAAAAAGAAGAAACTAAACCTTGATTTTGTGCATGCAGCGGCATACAATTAAAAATAGGTAGAACTCAGATGACAGAAGGCCATTGAATTTGTTCGTCTGTATTTCAATATATTTAATTTAATTTAAAAGAAAAAAAAATTGAAAAAAAAAAAACGTTCCAAAGTAGCAACATTCGTAACCTGCCATAGATTAGCCATATGACAGGAGAAGGTCGACAGAAGCAAGGGAAGGGGGATCGAGATGGGGAAGTTTTGGCATGCGTTTTCATTACTCATGGAGGGATTTAAGGATTCTTGAGATTTTTTTTAAAAAAAATTAAATTCAACTTCAAAATTGTGATATGATATGAATGGAATGATTTGATCTTTTTGTTTTGATTTGGTGAATCAAATCATTGAAAGAAAAAATTTAGCCATTGACAGAAAAATAGTAAATATGTTCTTTTCCTTTTTTTTTTCCTTTTTTAATAAATCAAAAAATGAAGAAAATTGCTAGTCATCCCTTTTTACCCTATTAAAGCAGAAAACAGGATACTGATGTGGTAATTTTTTATTAAGATATTTTGGGTCCAAATGCACTATATTGCATAAATCATTCTGCCACGTGTCACATCCTTTTAAAAATAAAAAATATATTTACAATATTAACGAAGAGATCAGATGACCATACTCATTCAAATTTTGAATTTGACAGTGTATGGAATTTTCCTTTTCCATTTATTTAGGACTTTTGAAAAAATTAATTTTCGGTCAATCAATTATTTTCATCAAAAACTAAATTCATTCCTAATAAGTTTTGATTATTTATATATCAATTTATTAGATTAGTATATGATAAGTGAAAAACTATCTCGGTTTCCTCTCTCCGAATTTTTTATTATTAAGTTATATAGATTAACTCTAATTTAGGACGTCGATTTTCTTCCTTAAGAATTTACGGGATCGATGGTGCATGAATGGCTTTCGCACTTAGGAATATCTTCCGATGCATCTTGGTTAGATTGAAGAATGTTTCACAAGAAAGGTCCGGTATATTTCTAATTTGCTACCCGTAAGGAAAACAAACCACACATACATTATATCATGTCTACCAGTTTACAAAATGGAACAAATATCAATTACGTCTTAGAATTGTCACCAGAAATTTATTCTAATTCTATGCAGATCTCGTTGCGATCAATAATCATTCAATGTATGTATAAAAATTATATGTACATATTTTTTTTCTCAAAAAAGTTTTGTGGTTTGCATTTTGCAAAACCCTTCAAATGCACACTTTAAAAAAATGCCCCATGTGGAGACCATGTGGGTTTGATTTCTTCCTTTGTTGCCAAAGCCAAAAAAAAACCTTATGCCCTACGAATTTTTCCAACTTTTACGACCCCACATTCTCTACTTCAGCATTTTCTCCGGATCCGGCCAAATATGATCAACAGTTCCTTAACTAGTATTATTAAAAAGGTTACAGTTTTTTCTTTTGGCGCTCAATCACATATCATCTCAATTTTCATATCAGCTCCTTCAAAATCGCCCGTCACTATTATGGAAAAGTAGATTATTATTATCGATAATAGATATCCTACAATGTAAAAAGATAATACGTCAAAAAATTAAGCTGATTCACCTTAGTTGTCCTTGGTGATGTTTGAGTTTGACCTAATCTTGTGAATAAATTGATAGCCCCTGCCATTGATGAAGTAGCACGTATGATAATGAAACAAATATAAATTAAGTTGCCCAATAGCAATTTTGGAGATTTACTTCAGATTATTCGGTTACATGGTATTTTATAATGCAACTTGTGGAGAATTTGGTTAGATTGCACCACATATTGCAGCGCGATTTGTGCACGACCCCTAGACAATATATAATCAAGGGAGAGTATTTATATCATTGTATTGTATTTATTCCACTTTAAAAATAATATATTTTTCTTAATCGTCTACTTGTAATTATCTAGATCAAATGATAAAGAATTTATTCTTTCGCACACAACTTGAGTTCGACAATGTACTATCACAAATAATTATTGAAGGATTTTTACTTTTTGAAAGGAAGCTGCCTATGTTAGGTGAAGATTAATCGAAATTCTGTATATATTAACTTAGAAACTCTCATAATTTTTGTACGAAAAAGATCGCACATATATGTTTTCCATTCGAGCATAATAAATAGAGTGCGTTTTTGGGTCATGGCAAATCGTTCAAAAGCGCATGAATGTGACGATTCGGTTAAACATATTAATCAAAGAGGCTGTTTTTTGGTTGATATGCTATATATATTGCTAAAGTCTAAAAATTAATCGTCATCATCAACTAAAAAGCCATAAAAGACGGCTGATTTGTGCTTACAAAAATTCGAGATTCCTTTGATCATCATTATCATTAGATTAAAGTTAAAAATCCACAAAAAAAAGTCCACCACACATGCGCAAATCCGTGCATTAGGGCCGAAGTTTTGTGTGGGTTTTATTATGCCTTGGTGTTTTTCTGTACTCACATTTAGTTACATGTTTTAGGTTTGCATGAGATTTTGGTGACCTTACAACCATTTTGTCAACAACCCTATTTAGCTACATGCGTATAAAGCAATGTTTAGTACAATGATTATATCTTTTTATTTTGATGTAGTAGGAAATTAATTACACGCCTTCCTCCGAAATGCATCTCGTGAATAGTCTTTCAACCTCATGTCAATGTCTAAAACAAGTTTTCACACTGGACTTTGAAATCCAAATATATATCATAATCAATTTCAACACACGTGATTTAACAAATCAATGATCTCAATTAAGTTCAATAAAACTAATAACAGAGTGAAACATAGTCTAACTTACAGTGATAAGATCATACAATTGAAACGAGATAAGTCGGTGTAACACAAAGAGAATGATTAAGGGAATTGAAACGAAGGACTATTGAGTGATTAACGAAGAGATAAACCTACATATTAAGTCTACTAATTAATTTGAATTTTCTAGAATTTCCCTCATGTATACATTACACATAGGAAATGAATACTACTTTTGTGTATAACACTAGGAGGGTGTTTTTATTTGGGGGTTTCGAAGGTGGACCCTTGATTCCATGTGCCTGCATGTGGAGTGTTTTTATCGGATTGGCCCACCATACACTTCCTTTGAGCCAAATAAATGAGCTCCTTTGCACATTCTTCTTCTTCTCATTCTTCTCCATTCCCATTCCCTTTTTTTTTTTCCCTCTCAAAGTGTTTTATTCTTCATGACCTTCACCTTCTTGAACCATATTTGAATTACCACTTTTTCTTCCTGCGGATATTGTTTTCTTATTTATATCTTGCTTTGCTCCAACTTGTCGGTCGATCCCTCATCTTCATTACGGGCATGATTTGCGGAAATTGATTTCTTTGACACTGTATTTTATCTAAGGTAATTGTCAACACCTTTGCTCTTCTTGACAATTCGATTTATTACTCGTTCACATCGTTATGCAGATTTTGTATAGCACATTTAATTTTATTGAATCATGCATTTTTTTTGGAAGAATCAAGCATCTTTATGGTTGTAAATTGCTCGCCCATGAAAAAAAAAACACATTTTTTTTTCATTTTGGAAGTTTGATACTTTTGTAACCCTTTAATATAGAAGTTTACAATGGCGTCACTCTTTAAGCATTAACTTATTAAGATTTAGAAATTGAAGGAATAAACAGCTTCTTATCATTTACAAATTTAATTTTTTTTTCTATGTTTTAGGATGAGGTCTCCAGGTTCAGTTAAGCGAGAGTTCTTGAGAAAATGGTTAAAGGGCTTACAAGTTTACAGCTCTTCAAACAACGAAATGAGCATTCTTGAGAGGAAAAAGGTGATAAAATTATCAGCTGATGTGGCTATGGCATCCACTAGAATTCATTCAAACTCAAAGTATTCATCTTCTTGGAGTCGAGCCCTCATGGCAAAAGCTTCAAATGATGCCTCAAATGCACCCCTTTTGTCGCATGTGCTAGGGTCCGACAACGGCGTCTCGGCCGATAGGTCAATGATATCGGAGAAAGATGCTGCGAAGAGGAACTTGGTGATGATGAGGAACAAGAGGATTAAAAGCAAGAAGATTTTGAGAAGAAGTTGTAGCAACAAAATTAGGAGTTTGAGAAGGAAAGCAGCCCATGTGGTTGATGATAAGGGTAGAACAAGTTCTAATATCGTTGCAAAAAAACTTGTAATGAAGAGGACTCAAGTGTTGAAAAGGCTTGTTCCTGGTGGGGAATTAATCATGGATGAAATTTCATTGATAAGGGAAACCCTAGATTACATCTTGTCACTTAGGCTCCAAGTTGATGTAATGCGGCATCTTGCCAATGCATCCGAGAAATTGGATAGTATGTAGCTTTGATAATTTTTTGTTCTGTATATATCACGCACTCGGTGTCTAAAATACTGTCCCAACCACTAAGAGAGGCAAAGCTAGCTGATATACCAAGGGGATATAAGTAGGAAAAACGTTGTATACACATGTAGTTGTACTTGTTTCCTTTTTTCCTCTCCTTTTTTGGTTAAGGTGGAATACATATGTGATTCTGCTCTTAATTTGCTCTAAGAAGATGGTCATGGGAGAAAATCTAATCCGGCTGGTGAAGGTATGGGGAGTGACTTGTACAGACAAACAACGCTTAAATTAATTATTATGTGATTATATAGTTATTATTTCTGCCTTTATAAAAAATGTCTGCAATCTGCATTGTGTTCATTATCTACTTCTATATATCATCGGTTTTTAGTGTTTTTTAGAGTTAGAATGTTACATAGCTAGAGGAGATTTAGTAAAGCTTTATATCCCGATTAAATAGTTGGCTAACAAGTAGCAAATGAGGTTTTATATATTTATGAGAAGCAAATTGAAATTAAATAGAGAGTTAAGTTGTTATTTTTATGTAAATAAGACTGGAAAGAGTAATTTGATAGTTCCGAAACATTTGATTGCCAATATATAGTGAGATACATTAACAGATAATTTAGATAGATATGATATCTTATATATGTAGTACATATGTATATAAGAATATAATGCTGGCTCCTACATACATGAACATTTATGATATATATTTATTTATTTATTTCATAGTCCAATTAAATTTCATGGAAAAAAAACCTTAATTATTGCTGCTTTTTTTTGGGGGAGGGATGTTTAATTCAAGAAACTAAAATTTAGAGTTGTTGCAAATCTCATTACTCCAGCAATGTGGAGGTTAAATGAGATTATTAATAACAATATTCTCTTTGCCCAAAACAAGCCAATTCTCAATATAATATTCATAAGTGAGTGCAAGTGTACAGAATGCAAATTTTTCTTCAAACTTCTCATGATATATATACTTTCCCTCAATTTAGATCTACAATGATCAGGGCCGAAGTTTTTCGGATTCGATATTCATTCCTATTATTTTTTGAAGAAAAATAATTCATCCTAGATTTTTTGTGTTCCAAAGTAATCCAATTCAGCCAATTCAGGCCAAAACTCATTTCTCCGGCAAGACTCCGACGAAATTTGAATTTTATATTTCTTTTTTAACATTCTTTTCTAGAGAAAAAAAAAATACTGGTTGTTCCCCTCATTTTGTAATTTATTAGTTTTGCCCCAAACAAGGAATACTCTTTTGGATTGCCCCAAAAAAGTATTGATTATTTGGGGCAAAACTAACAAATTATAAAATGAGGGGGAAAAAAAGATGAGTCGTTTTTGTTTTTAGCCTTATGATCAACTACTTTCCTGATTCCTAGTAAGAAAGCACTCCAGATTCCTACATTGCGGAACCTCAGCCTAAAATGCGGTCCATCTAAGAGATACAGAATGAATCCCTATTAGATTAGTGATCCTTGAATTTCCAAGCAGATACAGAGTGTATCGACGTCCCTTCCCATCCAAAGATGAGGCTTTTCCCATCCACGTTAATGCTGCAAGAACTGGACTTATTACATCTTCTAAGCAAAATCCCTGCTTGAGTAACTGCTAAGTTGCTGAACTCTGTTTCCATCATTCCACATTTGGCCAAAAAATCCCTCCAGAATACAATGCTTTCGAATCGGACTAACCTCCGGCGGCCTTCGGTTGCAACCATGTTTCCAATCATCTGGCAGAACACAACCTCTTCCATCCATTTCCTAAACGTAGCCCTGTGTTCCAGGGTATGCCTGAGTGCATCAAACACTGCACTGCAGAATACGAGGCCGTTGTAAAATCGTGTCGGAAAGTCCCGCGTGTTCACGGTTGCTTCGATTTCTATGATCGCCATGATGAATGGATTGATATTCTTAACCACCTGTAAGAGAGTTTCCAAGTGGTTTGGACAGGCTAACTGAGTTGAAAGCCTGAATTCGGAATAAATCGCCACCGCTTCATCGCGTTGAAAATCGAAATGATCTGGTTTGAGGTCCTTCAGCTCTGAGATGACCATGAGAAATTCAAAAGGTAATCGAAGGCTCTTAGCAAAAGACGACAACTGATTTCCTACCGCTTCCAACATCTCTTTACTGCTCCCAACGGCCGTTATCCTGAGAATTTCAAGCGGACAATCATATCGATTCGCGAGATTCTGCATGATTAGAGTCCAATGTGAACCGTTGTTGATTCCAAAATCTATCAAATGAACCCTTTTGGAACGTTCCACGGCATCCAGGATCGCCTGGATGGCTGCAGATTGCGAGGCTAGTTGAAGTGGAAATTCTTGTTGGCATTCCATCAAATCAGGTCGCAAATGAATCTCAGCCTGTTGCACATCCAACGGCTTCTTCATTCTCAACCTTTCTCCAAATTCTTCAGCAAGGTATCTTCCTGATTCACGGTCAATCCTCTCACGAAGCCCTTCTGAAAAATAGTACACAACCCTTTGAACAGGATTGCCGTTTATGGAAGCTGATAAATCACAAAGTGATAGCAGCTTTTGAGCCTGAACCCACTGACGATTCGCCACCTTCTCAGCCGCTGCTTGAAGTAGTAATGCTAATTCCATATCTTCTGAAGCTTCTCCAGAAGGGAGGGCGTCACATTCAGATTGATCTTCCAATTCACTAGCAATAAGCAAGGAGGCAGCACCCGATCCGACATCGCGCGACTTGATCCGAAGCAAACGTTGTTTGGCGAGCTTCATAATGCTGACAGTTGAAAAAGTCGAGGTCGCATTTGTATTTCCATCCCACAAACGCTTCCCTTTGGTGTTGTTATCTTGCTGCTTCAAAGGCAACAAACATGGACCTTCATTATTGTGACAAGAATTTTGTTGTGATAAATTTTTGATCATTGATCCACTACCCAAATCCATGTTGTTTCCTCCCACAAATGTTAAAACGTTTAGGATATTTTGACTCTGATTTTCAAAATGAACATTATGAATCTTATATATTTATCATTCCAAAGCAGAATTCTATTTAATATTGATGAGATTCTCCACAGAATATGGCCAATTGAAAGGTGCAGACTATGATGTTCCAAAAGCCTAGCAGGACACGAGAAAAGAGCAAGAAGTGACTCATTATCCTTGTCATTAAGCATGAGATTTACCAAAAAAATGTTGCACACAAGACAAATGAAGGCCTATTCGAAGAGTTTAATTATGCAGCCGTAACGAGGATTCTTCTGCAACTAAATGATTTGAAGATGTAGATTGGTAGAAAAAACTGAGTTCCATATATTATTCCTTTGAAGCATCTAAATAGCCTTATGCACTTAAGCTTGGCCCAAATTACAAATGTAAATGATAGAGCCCATTGCACGGAGCTGGACTTAATAACTTAGCACTATCTTGTTGGGTTGCTCAGCTCCTCCTTATTTTTGTAATTATTTCTTTTTCTAACTATTTCTTAATATATATATACATATGTGTGTTTGGTTAACCATTATTTAATATCTTTCATGTTGGAATTTTAAACTTTACTGTGACTTTTCATCTTTTCGTTGTATTTTAGCCTAAAATTTCCATAGAAAAAACAGGAAACAAAAAATCCAGATGAAGACAACGCCAACATATACAGAAGCTAAATTGCATATACCTTTCTAAACATTTCTGAAAATTAATCAAATTTTGAACATTACTAAGTGATTCCTTTTGGAAGTATAAGGAAATGTAGACACGAATGTTTTGTAAATTTAGCTCATTTTATATGTACAGTGTAGTGAAGTGAAACTTCTCATACATGTATATCGTATTTTAAGGAAAAATACTAAAAGAAATATTTCCTCCGTCCCAAAATTATCGTCCAGTTTGAGATTTTATTTTTAGTACAATTTGAACTAAAAATAAAAACCCAAACTGGACAATAATTATAGGACGTAGGACCAGAACGTTTAATCCTCAAGAGTTTCCTCTAACTCTATAAATATGGATCATTTGGATGTTTTTAGGGTACAATGAAACCACCAAATACTTGGAATATTTCCAATGGCATTTCTTATCCTTGTATCAGGTTGTTGGTTCACTAAAGTGCGTAGTGAAACAACATGATCTCCATTTTATCTCATAGGAAATTCGCCTAAACAATTGCACTGTATAGTGGGCGAATTTAGCCTAAAGGAAAACAAATTTACTTGTGACTTGGAGAAAAAACTTTCTTTTGTCCTAATCATAAATTCTTCCTCTTGTTCTTTGATCTAGTGCAGCCATTGTTGTCCACTATTCTTGAAGTAGAATTCCAACAATATATACTATTACATCGCATCCTATTATAAGTTGAAATGTTGAATAACCGTAGTCATAAATGAATAGATCTATTTAACTTTTTTTTATATATACAATAGAGAAAGTAAAAGTTTAAAATGCTAATATATTACACTTCGTGAGTGGAAAGGCTAGACTGTTTAATTTTTCTAATCCAGTAATGAGCTGGAATAATAATGTTCCCTTAAAAAAAAAAAAAAGCTGGTATAATAATGTTAGCATTACAAAAGAATGAAATTATATATAACGCCACAAAATTCAAGGAATAGTAGTAGTAAAAAAGGGTACAAGAAGGCAAACACCAATCTAGTTTCTATCATTATTTTAGGTGAAAAAAATAAATGTTAGGTCGAATCGACTTTGAAAATAGCCATCAACCCATCAATGCTTTGATTAAGGTAATTAGGGTTAGGTTAATTTACATGATTTACTAATTAACCTAACCCTAGGGTTAGGTTAATTGCTTTATACATAGAAGCGAGAGCAGTGAGACTGATCGTGGGATTTAGCAAGAAAATGTACGAACTCTTCAAAGATTGGGTTAAAGACCAATCAAATTAAGTAGTTCAATGTTAAAAAAAATGTTAAGAAAACAAACGATCACTGAAGAGAAGTGAAAAGAGAATAGCCTCAAACCCCTACAATTTGCCTGTGATTTAGGAGGGTATTAAGGCACCCAAATCAGCTAACTGGTTGATTAATCCATCGGAAGCAAACAAACAGATCAAAAAAACAGCTTGCTGTTTCCCACAAAGATGCTTTCCTGATTCAGCTCAGAAATCTTTTTTTAGAATTTATATCTTTGTCCATACTATTTCTAGCCAGCTTCTCAATCCTCCAGGAGCTTTTAATTCGTAAAATTATTTTTCCAAGAATTTCAAGTACAAGTTTTGGGAACTACAAAGCAAAATTAAAAGTGGAAAATGGCCCATGAAGCTATCAAAAGGGTGAACCCCAACCCCATTTGGCATCTTTCTTGACATTAATTGGACAATGGCTTTTGTTCTCCCATACCTCGGCACAATCAAGCCAGCTACTTCAATCGCCCACAATAAGATCAACTATATTTGTTCATCCAGTAGTACTCTTCTTTTACGGCGCTAATACGACTTCTTTACGTTAGTACAATATAAAAAATAAATAGAATAGAATAAAAATAAATATAAAAATAAAAAGAACAAGAAGAAGAAAGACTTGGTTATTACACGGGTTATATGAAAAACATTACGTTAGTACACTTCTTGCTTAATTAGTGCAGCTCATAATATAGTTTAATCAGGTATCATGGAGTTAGTTTCCATGGGATTAGAACCCTAGAGTTGTGATTAGTTCAAGACCAACTTGGCCTAATTTAGCTTTAAAACCACGGCTAACTAAAGCCGCCTAAATAATTCATAATAAGGTCACTTTCTTGGATCAAACATTGCCAGTAATTAAAATTCGGTTGACAATGTAGGTTTTCTCTCTTACAGTTGAATTAAATCTTCTTTTTTTTTAACATTAAAATTGATGTTTTTCTAAACTAGAGAGAACATTATATATCTATAGCCGGTGAATTTCGTTACTCTTTACCTACCATATTGGAGTATAAAACTTTTCTTTTCTTTTTTTGAAACATAAGAGTATAAAACATAGATGCGCATAGAATGCTTGACTGCTACCCGAAGGATTAGAAGAGTATAAGATCATATTGTGTTAGCTACAGTAAGTAGCTTAGTTTACTTAATTAGTGAAAAATGTATTTTCTTAATTATTTTTTAAGAAAATAGACAGAATTCCTCAATCAAAAGTCAGTTGGGACTTTAAGCTACTTGTGAATCTTCCACAAGGATTAGAAAAGTATACCATTTTATTGTGTTAGAAGCTTAGTTTACTTGATTAGTGAAAATTTAAAATGTTTTTCTTAATTAGTGAAAAGAATAGACAGAATTCCCCAATCAAATGTCAGTTAGGACTTTTAGCCATTTGTGAATCCTCCACAAGACTTAATAAATTTATTATTCCCTCCGATCCTAATTATAAGACACAAATTTGAACTTACTAGTATGAATGTGTGCTTTATAATTAGAACGCGAGGAATAGTAAACTACACAATTGGACAATTAGTCTATTTATACTGATCAATCACTAGCACATCACCCTGTGGATGTGGGACTTGGGATGTCAGGATGATTTCCGACTAAATGTTATAGCTGACAAAGAAATTTTCAAGTCTTTGGCTTCAGAGTCTAATCGGGAAGACTATCAAAGTATTCAGCTCACTTGGACAGTACCGATTAATATTTCTGAAAAGAATAATGATAAGTACAAGAAAAAATTGCAAGAAAAAATGACAAGAAAATAATCTCACCCATCTATTTTAAAAACTTTTTATACGGGGTTTAAACATTTAAAGTTATAGTCTAGTTTAGAAGTTTGACACATTATTCCTTGTAAATTTTCCTTGTCATTTTTTTTCTGTACGTATCATTATTCTTCTGAAAATTCTAATCAAGGACACTAGGGTTAATGGTTATATATTACTCTTCCAAACTCTGTTTGCCTCTTTAATTAATCCATAGGATTGGGCATTTTCTAGTAAGTTTAATGATATCTTTCTGCCATAATAATAATAATAAAAGTTATTAGCAGAACTAGTTTATTTAACTATATCATGGACGGTTTCTTTTTCTAAAGGAGAATGCGAGATATGGCCTTTTGATCTGAAAAGGGAAAAAAAAAATGAACGTGTACACTCTTTTATTTTCATTTTTCTTTTCTAGTATACTCTCTCAGGCCTTAATATTTAGAATGCGCACATTTAAATAAAATTTAATTATAATTTTGTGTCTTATAAATTGGACTGAAGAAATATACCAAATAATCGAAGAGGTTAGATGTTTACAAAACATATCAAAAAAAAAGAAAAAAAGAAAGAGAGAGTCCGAGGAAAGGATTAGATATTTTCATGAGGACAACCAACAAGAATTCGTAGCCTTTTGATCATTGTCTTAGTACATTGGACTTAATAATGTTAAGACAGTAGTAGAATGTCTTTGAAGGCTCAATCAATTGATGGGAATCAAATTAAACACCACCTTTTCTTTAATAAGAATGAACACTCGTTGGATTATGTTGTTGATTTGTAACTTAATATAGTTTGGTGGTCCTAAACTCCCCCTTTGATCGAATACGAATAAGGGGACAAGAATACAAATTTAATTTAAGTGAATTAACGTTAAAGTTTCTTGTCACATGAGGCTAATGAATGCAATCATTGTACTTGAGATTAAGGCCACCCAATCTTTGATATAAAGGCCTATCAGGAAGCCTTTTTGTTATTTAATTAAATAGATTATTACTGCAAGGGATGATTGATTAATAAATATTGATAAAGTTTAGGAAATCCAGTTTGGCCCTATTTGAAAGAATACTCAAACATATTTTAGGTCACCATAGCTACCTAATTATTTTGTTAAAACTAGTTACTTAATCAGTGACGGTCCAGAAAAATAGTTGACATTATAATTTATTATGAATCGTATAGTTAGTGATATATTTTACAAATTACAATATCGAATATTTTTGTGGAGACAAAGAATATATGTTTTATAAACTTAAAACATGTTTAAACTCACTCACGTAAATACGTCTTCACGAAACAACTACCAGGAACATCACCACGATTGCTATTTGGCTGGCTGGTGATGGTGATAATTTGTAGTAGAGATGATGGTTGAAAAGTTTGATTCCAAGGTTATATTTGTTGCAACAGAATCTGAATGCAGAAATTTTAGTATGATAATAAAATTTTAAGTCGACATTTTAGAGATTTAGTTGTCTAATTAAGGTCGGGTAGAGGTGTAAAGAAGGCTATTGCCTGCAGTCTACGTTTCCTAAGGCATTGGAAGGTTAGTTTTTACCCTACACTAATAATTTTCAACCCCTTTCATGAGAATCGACCATGCATCAAAAGAGAAAAGGGCTTGAGGTTATTCTACAATGCAATCCTCGATTCTCCATGGAAGTGGTAGGACGTTGGTCGTGTATTTATCATGCACTCTTTGAGTTTTAAAACAATCGTCTAGTTTATATTTTTATTTTACTACACCTCATATTAAAAGTAAAAATTTTTAAAAAGATAATTACTTTAAAATAGAGAGAATATTACTGCTATTATTATTTTGTGTCAAAAACATGTTCATTTGAGTTCCAAAACACCTTTGATTAAAAATCTAAACTAAAAAGTAAATTATAGTCTATCTGTCTCCAAAAAAAAAAGTTTCACATTAAATTTTGAAATTTCAACCATTTTTAGTAATGAGAACCATTTTTGTAGATTTTTTTTTTTAGACAAAAGGGAGTACCTAATATTATTCCAATTCATCTGTTGGGACAAAAGAATCCCACACCGGTGTCGTGAAGGATCTGTCACCTGTTTATAAGTGTCAAAGGCCACCCCACTCATTGCCAATTGGTTTTGAGACGGGAGCCCAAGGTGACTTTGAGATGGTATCAGAGCCCACGATCTGTGGACCTGTGATAACTATGGACCCGTGTGTGCGGGCTTGTGGACTGACCCGACAGTATATCCAGAGTGTGTACCCGTGTGTACGGGCTTGTTGACTCACCCAGCAGTATATCTGGTGAATTATGTTGTGTTGTGCAACTTCAATAAGCCAAATACCCCATTGGGCTTGAGGGAGGGTGTTGGGACAAAAGAATCCCACATCGGTGTCATGAAAGATCTGTCACCTGAGGGAGGGTGTTGGGACAAAAGAATCCCACATCGGTGTCGTGAAGGATCTGTCACCTGTTTATAAGTGCCAAAGGCCACCCCACTCATTGCCAATTGGTTTTGAGATAGGAGCCCAAGGTGACTTTGACATCATTTATTACTTTTTTTTTTTCAGGTAACATACTATCACACATATACTCAATTCTTGAGTGACAAGCTTCGGGTGCTTGAACTATTTATTATAAATATATACATATCATCAAATTTGCTACACCATAAACATTAAAAAAAACAAAAAAAAAAAAGGTAACCCAAAAAAGAATGACAAGACCACTATTATGGTGTACAAGTTGTACACCTGAGCATATGAGAATGTTTCTGTTTGGGAGGGATTCATTTGGTTTCAGTTTCATTCGAAAGTAGAAATTGTGGATGTTGAAGGCAGTGGACAGCTCTATTACCTGGCCAATGACCCCCAAAACTTATCCATTTCAATCCTTCAATCCTTCAATTTATGGTTACATATCAAAAACTCACACAAAAAAAAGGGAAGAAGGGACCTCCCAATGCTTCGCTTTTACATTAAATTTTGATGCCTCTGTAGTGGTTGGCATGTGTGGTTGGTTCCATTCCAATCATCTTTGAGGAGGGTTTTCTCAACCAAAGTATTGCTTATTTAAAAGCACAGTTCATTATTATTATGATGCTTCTTAATGGGTCCTCTCTTTTCTTCTATCTCTTTGAAGTTCTATTGACAATATATTAAGAGAATTTTCATCGATCTTTCCAACTGTGAAATCACATATCTTGAAGGGCTTTTTTTGGCTAAATTGTTTTTTTTGAAAACTCTGGCTGAGGGGACATAAAGAAGCTCACACTAATCACTTCCAAGCTGCAATTTGCAAGGAGATGTCGTGTTCTTGCATTATAGAGATCGAATAGACATATGTTTAGGAAAGAGCTATAATATTATAACCGATAAATACTTGATCCGGTTATTAAAGATGTAATTATCAGTTTAATTACAAAGAGATTCAGATTCTGATATAAGTGACATTGATTAAAATGTATGTTGAATAATTTTATCTTTTGAAACATATCCATCTAATTCGAATAGAATTAGTCGAATTGTAGCAAATGTTGTATTAACTTTGTCACAATATTTCATGCACCAAAAAAGAGAGGTATTGTAATCTAATTCATGCGGTAAGAAGGGATATTGTAACTTTGACTTTGTGGTACAAGTTTCGAACATTTTAAAACATTATTTGCTTAATTATGTGGGGGTGATACAGTCATCCATAATGATTTCTTAGATTAGTTTGTTAATCATATTCGCCCTCGTTTTCTTATTGATTAATCCAGCATAAAGTGCTTTAATGACCACTTTCTACAGTGTCAATGGACCACACTACACGTGTTTGCAAACTCTCACAATGCTTTTCCAAAAAAAAGAAAAAAAAAAAAGAAAAAGAAAACTAGAAATTGCTAGGGACTTGTACACCTAATTATATTTTTTGCACATTTGTGGGTCTTAATTACAATATGACATTTATGTGGCTAAAGATGCCTCAAATTTCATGTACTTCCTCCGTCCAAAACAAAAATAGTGTATGTAGAACTCTTTTTTTTTCAGAACAAAAAAATGACTTTAAGCGGTTCTTATATGGCATTGGAAGATATTGTTTACTTTACTTTCTTATATAGCATTGGAAATTTTTTTCTTAACAATTTGCAACAAACAGAACCTACAATCTTGTGCAAGAAGAAGATACTCTGCCACCTTTTCATCTCCTTTTTTCTTACCAGTTTGAACCAAACAAATACACTATAAAATATTGATCCACAAGGAGGACAATAAATACAAGTGTGTTCATTCATACATTTTAACCTAGCTAGGTGGAGTTCAACAAAAGATGGAATCAACTTATCACACTTACCGTGTATTAGTCGTGACTCGTGAATCATGTTTTATTCATAAAATAAAAACATCGTCACTATCTATCAATCATAATCTGTACTAATTTGAAATGCATATATTAATTTGAATAAAATGATGATGTTTCACTGATAAGACACGGTTACTACACTTACATCGGACATGACAGAGGGTATTGCTGGTATATTCATTTACAAGTCACCCAAGAACCGTCGTTAATGAGGCTTCAATTAGGACTGAATTGTAAAGAGCAGAGCTTTCACGAGGAGAATGTGTAAAACCTCCATAATTTGAAGGGGTTAAGTGAGCATAAACCTTACACTTTGAGGGTTATTTATATCCTAAACCAAGAATAGCCTTTTTACTCTTCATTCTGCTCATCAAGCCAACAAACAAAAAAACTGGAAAGATTTTTGCTGGGTTAGAGAGCTACTCTTAATTCAATGGATCATCATCCAGATGAGTTTAAGCACTTGAATACAATATCTCAAGCACATCCCGAGACAATGGACTTTCTGTCTAGTGCTTGGTGCAACTTTGCTGTTCATCAAGCTTTTCACCCTGAATCTGATCATCATCATCATCATCAGCTCCAACTACAAAAAGACCAATCTCTCATTCATCTGCATCATAACTCCTCCTTGAAGACCCTCGACCCTGTTTCTTCTTCCCCTTTCATGGTAAGCCAACCCAAAAGAGAAAAAGTTTAGTTCTTTTTTATTTGGTCTATAGCTATAGCACCTTTTTTGATCATTGTCCCAAGCTTAAAAACTTATTACTGATTGTGACATTTCAGAAAATAGACAATGACTTGAAGATGGACGATACTGACAATTTTGTGCCTCCATGGAAATCCAATGATCTAAAGGTAAGGAATATATCAACTACTTTTTGCAACCTTTTTAGTGCACTGAAATCTATATGAATTTGTGTATTTGACCCTCCCTTTTTTCTTCCCAATTGTTTTGTTTCTCTTTTAGTCATGGATATGGATGCAACAAGCAATGCATCCGGAGTTGAACTATAACAGCTATTTGAAGAAGAAATGGGTGAGTTTTTTTTTCTTTTTTGGGCAAAGTTTTGTTCAGGGCTATGATGGATGATTTGATGTAACAGTCTTTAATTAACATGGGATTTTTGGCATGCAGGCGCCATGGAAAATTGGACAGCCGCTTAAGAAAGTGCCAATCAAGAAATGGATAACAGAGATGAAGCAGAAGAGTAAAGAGGATAAGAGATTGCAGAGAGCTGAAGTTCATGCTGCAGTATCAGTTGCAGGTCTTGCTGCTGCTTTAGCCGCCATAGCTGCTGAAAATTCATCATCGAAAAAACACGACGACGATGACGATGAATCAACTAAGGCAACAAGGGACTCTGCTGTGGCCTCTGCAGCAGCACTGGTGGCTGCTCAATGCGCGAAAGTTGCCGAAGCCATGGGAGCAAAGAAAGAGCAACTCAGAAGTGTTATGGGAAATGCCATGTCAGGGACCAGTGCTAGTGATATCATAACACTCACAGCTGCAGCTACAACATGTAAGTTGATTGAATTGGAAATTTTCTTTAAATGGAGAATAATTAATTTCTTAATGATGTCTTTTTTTTTTATTTTGATGTTGATACTATAGCATTAAGGGGAGCTGCAACTCTGAAAGTAAGAGCAGGGTACAAGAACAAACTGATCAATGGAGGAGCACCTGTGCTGCCTATTGAATTAGATAACACTGATTCGAATTTCGACTTCGAAAATTATAGGGCAGTTATGGCAAAGGGTGCTCAACTATACTTGGAGATGCAAGATGGTAATACATGTGCTCTGTTTTTCCATTTATATATGTGCTCTGTTGTCTTGAGGTCTCACTAGAGGGTAGAAATTCTAGGAAAAAATGTTGGGGTTTTTCTTTTCCTCTAATGTGATTTTACTTGTAGATCAATCTGTTGTTGTTCTTATGTTTTGGTGTGGCTCAAAATTTGGAACAGGAAAACGCATCTTCAGGTCCGTGTCGGTCATCCTCAACAGAGAAGCCAAGGTACAAATACAATTAGAACTCATATTTTGGGACGGAAAAGCAATCAGTACAGCATGATATGTCAAACATAGAACTTAATTATGGAAGCCCTAAAGAAAAACCATATAGTTAAACCTAAATGGCTGTTAAAAAACTGAATGAAACATTGGAAAACTTGCAATATGCAACTTTTCAACTCCTTTTTTGTTCATTCCCACCAGGTCATTGTCAGAATAAGGAAGCTTAATTTACTCAATGCTTTTTCAAGACCACAGGAAAGTAAGTACCCTCAGCTACAAAATTTGGATTTCTTAATTCCCCTTTGCAACTTTAACTTTGTACTCTGATCTTAAACTGAAGGTACCTTTAACAGTACTTCTAAAGTTCTGTGATGCTATATACTTGCAACCCCGACTTCTGAAATGAGCACGAGACACTAACACCATGATCACTTTTGTTGGACTAGGTATCGTGCAAGATCTGTATGGTGAACTGTACAAGGAATCAGAATCTGGAGGAAGCCAAGCTACTACCTGCTATCTTCTTGTGCTGAAGACAAATAAAGGGATGCTCAAGCTGGACATGATTGATGATCACCAACGTTACAGGACATGGTCCATGACAATAAATCATATGCTCACTCTCTCCTCTGTTACCAAATATGAACTTCAATTCTACAAAGTCTAAAATTTAAGGTTTAAAAAACCAGTCCATGTTTGATTCACAGTGTTTGTACTTCTAATTTTCTTTTATGTATGTACTTTAAAAGGAGAAAAGTATCGAACTTTCTTGTGCCATGTAATCTTTTTTCAGACTTTTACATCAAGATATTGTTAATTGCTTGCATCAAGGGTAGTTAAAAAATGTTCCGACCACCATGGCAAAAAGATGGTAAACTTAATGCTATGATCAGTATATACATCATCTGATTCTCGTAAACTTACAAGCTGTATACTGTAGAGAAAGAATCATTTGCTATGGTACAAATATGACTTCAAATGGAGGAGACGTATAAGAAAAATTCATTCCAATATATAACAAATTTACAAGTCATATGTACTAGGAAGACCTGTCCACAACAGAAGCCTTCTCGGTCGATCCAAAAATCTAGCTTGCCACGCAGGCTCTTCGTTCTCAAGAGTAAAACCACTTTTTATGTATAGATTTTTTGCAGGCTCATTATCAACAGCAACATGGACATACAAATCACTTATTCCTGAAAATTTTTAAAGGCTGACATTTATTTCTTCATGGAGCTGAACTCAATTGAAAGATATGCTAGTAGAAGAAGAAGCAAAATGGAATTCCCAAAGAATAAAACCTTGCTTGAAATTCAAAACGAAATACTCTCTCAGATATCATGTTTCTTAGCAAAATAATCAGAAAATCGGTTAGTCCACCAAACAGGAGAGGAGATATACTATACAGTTAAATAGCACCGACAAACTGTTACTTGCAACTAAGAAGTGCTTTTGGTAGTTCAGTTTATCATTGCAACTTGGAAGCCAAATTCAGTAGGCTAATTTTTCCAGGTGTGAATGACAATTTCTTTGCATTAAAATCCTATTTCTGATCTTATTAAGGCAAACTTTGTGAAGAAAAATACGCCAATAGTTTTACAGGCAGAATCTTCAGAAAGGAGAGAGAGAAAGAAATAGGAGAAAAGAGAAATTACCCCACTCTTCAGCAACCAACTTTGCCTTAGAAATGAGGTCAGAGCCTAGGCCATTTCTTTGCAGTTCCTGGGCAACACAAACGTTGCTGAGATAGGCCCTTGCAAAATCTGCTCCAATTCCCTGCAGTATGTATCATAGCAATAATATGCATCGGGATGAAATTTGACAATGCTGGAAGCAGAACGCAATAAGCATGAATACCTTTGGCTTCATCCCAGCAATTTCATCAGGAAGTCTGATACACTGGTTGATATCCAAGGTCCCAACAACTACTCTTTCTTCTTCCCCATCAGAAAACTATTCATCATTCAAATACATAGTGAAAAAGATTACTAAAGGAGCAAGAAATAAAAACATCATCTTTCGCAGCTACGTACAGATTTGAATTTCAAAACACCGAGCAGAAATTTATGAAATTCCCTCATTGCAGAAAAGTGATAAATTTATTTTCACATACTCAAAAGACATGCAAAACAACAAATTTGCCCTTAAAATTATCTACCTGGGGAAAGATTTCTTCCAATCATTCTCCGAACTGACGCAATATAGCATGTGTCACGTTGGGAAATTTTGGTTCAGTATATCCTTCATTAATGCTCTCAAAATATAGCTACGGTGCAGCACTCACATTCCGATTACATAAGATGATCGTTAGGTTTATACAGGAAACTTCATAGAGTTTCAATTTGATGAGATGATCTTCTAAAATATATGAGAGACTTCACCAAACAAAAATACACAAATCCTTGCATCCTTAACCAGCCACTGGATTGATCATATAACATGTGTATATCCTTACAATAGCAACCCTCCAAATCAGGATGCCCATGCGAATGTTTCCATTCAAAGTGTTAACAAATAATAAAACCTGATACTAACTCATCTAATTTACAAACTTAATTATGATCTCAAATACAAGCTCCACAAACAAACCCCCATTAAGTGGCCAAAAGACACTGGAGATGGAAGTTGTAATATCCAACAATAGGCAGCTGAACATTCATGCAGACTGATGAACATGAAAAAGGCCAGGACTGATGGAATAATCAACAATAAGTAAACGTAAGGAGAAAAAAATGAAACTTAACCTTGCAGTTGTTGCTTAAATCATCGGAAATGCTTGTTACTTGAGACAATGGTAACGTAGCATCAATGCAAGAGACCTTCTTAAAGCCCACCCTAACCCCTGCAACACGTTCCTTTAGGGCTTCAAATTCACGCTCGGCCAAGTATTTCTTGTGATCCTAAGAGAACTTGACAAGGAGAACATACCATCAGCATTAAAGAGGTAGTGTTCAAGTATCCAGGCAAAAGACACATGCCAAATTAGTAAAAAGGGTTCTTTTATCGGAAAGACTAGTCTAAAATCTCCTACCGTTGAGGTTCAGACATAACCAATTTGTAATATTTTTCAAAATGAGACAGTTAGATCATGTTGCCATCCATAGGAAATATAATTTCAACAAAACGCCAATAAAAATTCATCCAAGTGTGGAATACTTACATCTTCGGACAAAATTATTTCACCATAGAAGTTAACAATACATCATCTTAACTGTTTGGAATAGCAAGCAACACAAAATCAGCCATCGCAGCAATAAAATACAAGAAGAATTGAACCATGCTTCACATCATCAACTACTTTCGTGCTTAAGGTAACAAAATTCAAATCCTAGGAAATTGTTTCCAACTAACTAAAAAAAATATCAAATGGGGATGAAATCATAGCCCAAAAACTACTAAAACATTGATCAATTCTTAACCCAAAGAGTTCACCAAAGGGAGAAAAAACAAAGCCAAAACAATAAATACGGCAGTCTAATAAATGAGGCGCATCATACTGACTTGGATTCCAAAAGAGTCGTCTTCGAAGTTGTAGAAACAGCGGACACGGAGACAAGCTGCAGCCCAGAGCTCAGCTTCAGATATGCCCACCGATAATCGAAGCAAGGACTTGTCAATTCTTGCTCTCTGAGCTGTTGAAGTCGCCGGCGGTAGCTGTTGGTTGTAAAGTTGAGAAGTAATAGTGAGTGAGTAAATTGAAGGGGGAGTAGAACAGTGGCGATAGGTGGAGGAGATGAAGGCGGCGGCGGGGGTGGCGGGGTAGGAAGGGCGGTGACACGGTGGCGCTAGGATAGCCATTTCTTCTTTTTCTTCTTAAGATTTTGCTAACCCAAAAAAAATAAAACCAACCGTAATTTGAACGAAACTCCACCGGTCGGACCGAAATCGGTCAAATTAGTCAAACTTTTAGTGAATATTGGGCTGGGCCATTACACAATTGGGTTTGTGGACATGGGTTTTAGATTCTTTTGATATCCACTAATTTGTGCAGGAAAGTCCACAATTCCTAATCAAAAATTTGTTCCTTTCAAAAGGTGTTAGTTGTGAATGATGTGCTGATTTTTTTATTTTTTTTTTTTCATATTTGCAGGGTGTCTACCGTCGGCAACAGTGATAATCCCCCTTGCTGAATGTAAGTACCTTAATGGATGGAACAACTGGCCAAAGTATTTAAGGTTGCTCCATACTCATGGCGATATTCGAACCCTCGACCTATAATTAAGGGTGAAGGAGGTTCTTCACTCCATCACAACCACTTTGGTTATGATATCCTGATTTAATGGTAAAATCAATTTCAATCCCCACTCCAATAAAAAGTGAAGGGGACTTTACCTTACTCATTGACACCAAAATTGCAGTGACCTGAGTTTTGCTAATTGCAAATAAATGTAACGAAATCGTGTCAAAGAAAAAGTAACATGTATGACAACAATCATAATCGTACACATTTTAATCTATGACTTATACTATAATTGCAATGAAATCTATTTTTAATGGTTGGAGTCAATATATCATAATGAAATGTGAGTTGTTTATTGTCAAATAATTTGGGACGACTAAACAATTGTTTGTACGTTTTTTTAGAACTTGTTATCAAATAAATTCACTATTCTCCCATATATCATGTCAAATATTAGAGACTAGATTGGACAGTTTCGATAGATGTAGAAGAATCACATCAACGGAATAGCCAACTTAAAGGAGTACTTAGGAGCCAGGGAGTCACACTGTCACCCCCCAGAAAATGAAAATGAGTTATGTATCACATGGTACCCAATTTTCATGTCCCGTCTAAAAATGATTTTGAAGAAATGAATAATAAATACAATAATTGTTTAGGGACGGAAAAAAATAATGATGTAAATTGTTACTACATTCACAAATTTCTATTTTATTATTATTATTTTTTTGATTGATTTGAACTTTTATCATATGGGTCAATTACTGTAGAGTTGCACAAATTTGGTCATAGTACTGCATGGCCATCAGAGAGCTTTAAATGCACATATACACATATAATCCAAGCAGTTTGGCGATCACATGCAAACAGACAGAGTACTCTCCCACTCAGTATATGCGTAACGTTTGTGTAAGTGAATTTATTCCTGTGTCTTTATATTACGTGAAAGGGGGTCCAATAAATCACATTTATATGCACAACCAAAAGAGAGAATATGTGAATATATGTTTATCAGAGATGATGAATGAACAAGAAAATAGACAGTAAAAAAGCACTGATTGATGATGGATGGATGGATTGACTATGTATTGTCACATCCTCGAATTTTATTTTTTTTTTCAAACTGGTGATCATGATTATGATATTCAGGGTTCAATGAAAAATCCCCACCTCCACTAGAAAGAGAAGAAAATAACAAAATTATTAAAAAAAAAAAAAAAAGTTTGAACCAATGTTTTGCAGTTGTATACAGCCTGCTGTTTATGTATGGGAAAATTTGGTTATATTGGAGATGCATTGGTTGAATATTTGTGTTTCTTGTATGGCGATGATGATTAGGGTTGGGATTCCCTGGGCTCTCATTGAATCTGTAACTCGGGTTTTTGTGTAGAGCGATTCATTAGCTTCCTAATTCGGTTTGTTGGATGGTATTGAGCAAGGAGCTCGCTCAATTGGGATTGTTCAAGTAATTCATCTTGATTGATTGAGTGTAAAAAAACGTTTAGTGGTACTAATTCCAGTTAATGGATCATGTGTCTGGTTTAGTAGTACGAGTTATAACGAATTCAGTGTGAACTATTATTTTTGTTAGACGAATATATTGAGTCTAAATATCATCCATAATGCTGTTGATGATTTTTTTTTTTGAGTACAAAAAATTCTGAGAGAAGGTACTGTTACCATGCTGGTGTATGTGAGCATAGTGATAGGATGTCCTTGTTGATGAATAGTGAGGAATAATTGCCTATATACCAAGTTCCAATCCACCAATTTTGTTCACTTTTGAAGCTCTTTGAGAAGCTCTGAACTAGGTAAAAACTGAAGCAACAAATCCAATTTTTTTCCCCCTACTCTGAACTCTAAAGTCTCTGAATTATAAACCCACAGAGACAACACATGCTATTTACAAAGTACTGAAATCACAACATCTCTGATAATCCCACAAAAAACAATAGTCAATGTTTGTTTGAGTTGCAATTTTGATTTTTATTACAAACCAAACCAAAATCCTCACAGTATCTTTTATTTGGCAGTGTGCAGTCTGTGTAACATCAGACTATTCAATATTCATCACAGAAGCTGAATCCAAAAAACTTGAAAAACAGAGTCCCTTCTGAGTTGGACTTACCTTCATTTCCTTCTTATTTTTAAGCCCCCCTTCTGCTATAGGGACTTTTTACGGAGTGCTGATTTCTATACAATCGTCAATTGGATCAAAATGAACTAATTATGTACTCCCTCCGTCCCATAATTATTGTCATTTTTAGTTCAAATTATACTAAAAGTGAAATCTCAAACTGGACAATAATTTTGAGACAGAGGGAGTACCAGATATTTTGAATCTTATTTTCCATACCACTAACATTATTCCTTTTATGCATCTTCAATACACCAATTCACTTAGCAGATTATTCTAATGTGTATGGCAAAAACTACTAGTCAAAAGAAAGAATTAAATGAGATGGGTGCATAGTAGAAGAGAATGAGAGCGATATTTGCATGGGATGATCATCTCCTTTCCCTTTATTTCACATTGAATTTAGTAATCCTCTTCATTAATGGTGGACCATTCACTGTTGCAATCTTCTCCACCATTTTGTCCAAAACCTTACCAAAAAAAAATCCCAGTCCCTAGGCCTCGTTTAGTCGTTTCCCTTGTTAAATTATGCTACTAGCATTTAATTAACATAACTTGGAAGGTGGAGAAAAAAAAAAAGTTGTATGGCATTGGCAGATAGCTCTGCTCAAAAAAAAAAAAAAAAAAAAAATAGTTGCAGAATGCAGGGGGGGTTTGAGTGTGTTCAGTCACATTACTTGTTATACTTACCCTCCCCCTCCCCCTCTCTGCTTTTTGTACTTTTCCCCCCATTAAAACAGAGTTTGAAAATTCAATGCAAGTTTTGTTTGTACTTTGTACCCATTAGAGAGATAGAGCTAGCTTTCTAGCACTAGTATTCTCTCCTGTTTTGGTGTTTTCCAACTCTCCTCTTTTTCTTTTTCACAGAGCTCTCAATTTGATCATTTGGGGTGTCACTTGTCAGTCCTCATTTTTTATTTTTTTTATTGTTCTTGTTCATCTGTCTTTTTGGCCTATATAAAGCCACAAAACCATCCCTTCAAAAGGGCATCTTTCACTTCATTTTGGTGCCTACTTCCATCACTTCAAAACACACACTCAACCAACCCATTCTGATAAGCATCTTTTCTTCAAGCTATCTAGCTCTTCAAAGTTCGTTAATGTCTTCAGTCTCTGTCTTTTCAATCTCTTCCAGAGACAGCAATTTAGTAACAACAACCTTGAGTTTTCATAAACCCTTCTTCACAATGAAGCCCATCTACATGAATTTGATGAATTTCACAAGAAGAAATGACGGGCTATGCAGATTATGTTTTTGTAAACAGAAGATGAAGTGTCTCTAATTCGTTTGATGGTGCTATCCTACTTGAGCTTTTCTGTTTTTTTTTTTATTTTTATTTTTTGTTACAAGGTGTTTGGTATGGACTTTTTGGATTAGTGATTTTGAAGGTTTTTTCTTCTTGACCTTGCAAGGCTTTCAAATCACTGTACTCACCTTGTTTTGCTATTTTTTCGTGCTCATTTGATTCAAACCTCCCATCTTCTCTGTTTTGTGTTATTCCTCCTGAGCTTCTGGTTATTGCTTTGACCTCCTGTACACCATCTTGCATGGTTCTGTTTTGATGTTTTTCGTGCCATTGAAATTCGATCAAGTTTATCTGTATTATATTTTGCTTCATTAAGCGAGTTAATTGTCATTTCTTCGTATGTAATAACTCTAATATCTTCATATAGTTGTTAGTAGTTCTAACCACTACATTGTGTAAATTCTGAGTAAGGATTTCGCTAACTTACCTATATGTTTTTCCTCCCCCTGAAGAGACAGAAACAAGAAGGTATTGGAAGTTCGATACCACTTTATTGTGGATTTTTTCAGAGAAAATTCTTAAGCGAAAAAACGTTAGTTTGTTTATTACAAGTTTTAGAGAATTGTGTATTGGCAATCCTTCAGGAACTTATGTAAAGCAAAGCTTTGATTATTTGTAACATTTTGTTCGGTATATATATATACATATAAGAAAAGAGCTTTCGCTATGTATTTATTGGCTGTTGTAATCAATCAAGAGCACAACCGTATTAAGAGATATGTTTATCATCTTTAACTTCCATCTTTACGTACTGAGGTGAATTAGCATGGATCTTTCTGTTTTTTCTTTTTTAAATTAATTACTCTTTGTCATTCTTATACTAGTATAGTTTAGAATTTTCATTTATAATACAAATTGGATTAGAAATGAAATTATTTAATAGAATGTATAGAAGTTGTAATAATAAAGGAACTATGCATTTAAGATTTTTCATTTATAATACAAAAAATTGTAGTATTAGAAATGAAAATTTTGAAGAGGCAATCATTTTGGGACATGAGTTGTTGCATTGAAGGAATTATTACAAAGCTCAAGTAAACTTTAACGCGTACAATCAGCACGTGAGTAACACTGGCAGCGAGTTTCATCCACTGTTTGAACTTATTGAGTACATCCTCTTCTAATCTGTAAAGATCAATTGTTCTATTGTCCCGTTGCAGTGACGGATTTAAGGGGGTCAGGGTGGTCGATCGACCCCGGCTGACTGGATTTGGCCAAAATTTTTTTTAATAGGGTGTCCGTTATTTGAAATTTTTTCAGTTCGACCCTCCGGTGACGGTTGAATAATCTTATTTTCGATTCCGCGATTTGAAAATTCTCGTTCCGTCACTATTCCATTGTAAAGTCAAAATGGTATTTTCCCGTCCAATGTTATTAAGATATTTTATTTAGTGTACTCTCGTTGTTTGAAAGTGATTGTTTGTATTTAAATTTTTTATTTCAGTAAAATTTATTTATTTATATAATTTTGTTGCATGTTTACAAAATTGGTAAAGGGAGTGATGAAAAGAGAAGTAATCAAAATGTACAATTCAAGGGAAGTGTATTTAAACAAATTAGCAGTTTAAATGAAACCCTAATCCAAAGAAAAAACCCAAATTCATTCAATAAGTAAAAAAAAAAACAAAAAAGAAAAACTAGGAATTCGACAGAATCGAACTAAAATCAGGAAATGGAATACTCCCTTTGATTCTAATTATAATATACAAATTAATATTTAAATTAATTTAAATTTGTGCCTTACAATTAAACTGAAGGGATCCAGTGAAGAGATTCACCTTGCCGGAAGCTTGAGGTGCTCTTTCTCAGATCAATAGTATGGAGGTTGTTCTCGTTGGCGAAGAGTATGAGAGAAGAGGGGGACGGTTTTTTTTTTTAAAAAAAAAAAATTTTACTTGTTTATTTATTTTGAAATAGAGGGGGTAGGTTTGAAAAATCGGTATCCAGGAAATGATTTAATAATGATTGAGAGGTTTCCAACCTTTATTATATAATGACTTGGGAACCACAGTTAAAAAGATTACAACTCTGGATTAACATTCCAGTCAAACTAATTTGAAACATCAAGAAACACACACACACACACACACACACAATGATACACTATTTTTGTATATTAATGAGTAAGTGTTAGGATTTATGTTGGTAGATTTTGTGTGTTAGACAAGCTGGAAGGATTGAAGGTGTAATATGACATTATTCTAACACAAGCAATGAGACCAGAACAATGAGTATCATTAACATTTTGAGACCAATTTATGAGATCACACCAAAACAAAATCGGACCTTGCTCTTTTTAACGTACAAAACACAAAATTCCCCTTTCTTTCTCATTTCTGGGTGAAAGTTACATGTGAACAATCTCTTTTGTACAGTATATACAAACCAAAAGATTGGACCAATCAACTTAAATGTACCAAAAGAACATTAATTTTCTATTTACTGGACCAAAAGATTGGGTGGTAAATGTACCAGCATCATCAAGGTGAAACCAATCAACTTAAAGATGCTAGGGTCCTGTAAATCAGAGTGGTTAAATAAAATAAACCAAAAATAATAATAATAATAAAATCACGTTTGGTGCTGTGTAAATATCAGTTCTATTTTCAGCAACCGCTTTCAGTTGCTACGCATTGATTGAAAGAACAGAACCAATTTCTGCCCTCAGCTTGAGAAGTAGAACGCCGAAAGCTTAGTCTTGAACACCGAACCAATTGTTCCCTCACACTGCGATCGCTCCTTGGAACCAAAGAAGGCCTTGTATCTGGTGTACCCATACAAAGGCCAGGGCTAAATCTCATTGATGGAAACCTTTGGCAGCTTAAGGAGCGGAAAGAAGAGCCGAGAGGGCTAATTCCAACACAACCAGGATCAGGCTTACAGAATGGTGTTTCCATAGAAGAGAGTTCTGAAGCATCAGCTGTACAGGCACAGAAGGGAAGGGATATACTAGTTCGAGGATTTTCTTTCACTATTGGCTTTGTGCCCTTGAGTTTAACAAATGAAACTATCCCCTGCCGGCAAAGAGGGCAAGCAATTGAACCTGGGGGGCCATGAGCCACCGCTGAGGACCGATTAGTGGAACACAGGTACAAGGCGCATTGAGTGCAGAATTCATGAAAACATCCTGCACGATCGGGGAATTCGTGGATTAATGATGCAGTAAAACTTTTGCAATATTTCACAATCTGAAGTAAAACTGCAATTGAATTTCCGGGAGCAGCTACAATGCTAAAGGAGAAATAAAATTTTCTATGTCCTATTACAGTTAAAAGAACTTGATCGAAGGAAAAGGAGTGTTCAGTGAAGAGAGATACAAGAATACACACACATATTTGTTGACAGAAAGTTTACCCAATTGATGTGAGAAAAGGTGGATATGACTTTACAGTTTTGTTACACAAGGATGGCACCTAAGTCTCGAGCAGTGAATATTTAGGAAAGGGAAAATACTACCAGTCTAAACTGGCAGACCACTTACAACAGAACAGAACAGCTCACTGGTTGCAAACATTATCAGCCAAAATGTTTCAAGAAATGATTTCACATGAATTTGCATGGCAGAATTTAAGCATAGGGGTGAAGAATTCTCTCTTGTTAGTGTTTCATACGGTTCACCTCCAATTTTCATCTCTTTCAACAAATAATGTGTTGGATTAAATTGTCTCATCATGAGAACCCAAGCATGCAAGTTTCCAGTAGCATACCTTCTGCAGCGACTGTACACTTTCTTTCCAAGCAAACAACACATGGATCCACACGCGTGGTATGTGAGTCGCAGCTTTTCCATCCACATTCTCTGTAAATTAGTAACAAAGAACTATTACCATTGATGCGTCTTTCTTTTCCAAATCCAAAATTTCAGCAAACATACATCAAACAACAAGCCTTCATCCCACTACGTGTGGTCAAACATTACAAGAAAAATTGTGAGCTAAATAATGTTGGAAATTTAAAAGAAAGAATCATTCACACTAGTTAGTTTCCGACTTTTTATCATGTCAGTTTCTTAACTAGGTTAATTCAATTCTATAGAACATATTGCAATGGAACATTTCATTGTGAAATTGTCGAGGGCACATAAGCCAAGTAACAGACTCATACATTGTCCCACTCTCATCCCTCTTCATTCTCTAAATTTTCCATAAAGCACATTACACACTGGTGGATAAAGAGAAAGGAAAGAATTAAGAGCTAAACTACCAAACAGCAGTTCATAACTGTAAGTAAAAAGAGTCAGGGAACTACTACTCATCTGATGGATAGAATAAATGACTTAAAATTACTATAACAGAAACACTTCACACGAGAAATTTATTTTTAAACCCCCAATCATTCCATAAATTAACATAAGAAATGCAAGCTAAAAGGTGGCAATGAATCAAGTGTGCACACGTAAAGTTAATAGCATAACATTCATATAATCACGAATCACACTTGAAGACAAGTTATAACCTTCAGAAACCAGTTATATTTCAAGGTCATGGAGATACATGAAGACAACTACATAAGAGCACCAATAAGTGAAGACATCAAGGTTGGTATTATTGTTTACCTAGCTATATTTACAATGCTCATAAGAGGGAGACACAGATACGGGGAAGGTTGAAGTTGAGGCTGTCCTTCTGGTTGCGTCTTCAGAATCTCCTCAAGCCAGTCTCTATGCCATGAGTGAGCTACCATCAGAGGAGTCCACCTACCCATGAACAACAGTGAGGAATTAAAAAGAAGAATAAATTAAATCATTTACTGGTACCAGAACCCACATGAAAAGTAAATATTTGAATTTGTAAAATCTAATGAACTTTGTTCCATACAGGAGCTATCTGCAGAATGTTTCCGTTGAAGAGTGGGTGTCAAAATTGTGAAGCTCGTAAAATTACTAAGAGATAATGACCTAGAAAGTTGTCACATTAGATCCACAAGTTCATTGAGGTTTGGTACAGCAAAGATGATCTACCCAAGCCAGAATGATACTTTATATAGCATTTGTTAATTCAATCACAATAGAATAGAGGTTCTGTATGGACAGGTAATACGACCAGGATAAATGGAAGCATTAAGAAAAGTCAAATTACAGCATCAAACATTTGCAGAGGAGATTTCTGTAAGGAGAAAAGCAAGCGACATATGTTACAATTGAAAACATATAAAATCTTATCATCTTTACTGTCATTTATAATTTAAGAATTTAAGAAAGAATTTCATGTCAGCTAAGCCCAAATAAGGATGGAAAATATCCATAAAGCTCTGGAACCTCCCTATACATACCCATTGGCATTTGTTGTCGTGAGACTTGCCCCTCTGGCGATCAAAAGCTGAAATACAGCGAAATTAGAATTTGAAATCTCTCATTTGATATCCAAGGAAGAAATTCCAGGCTTCACAAAAATTACCTGACAACATTGTGCATTACCCCCACAAGCAGCATAATGTAGTGGAGTGCTTCCAGCACCTGCATAACCAATCATGTTCCCATAGTTAAAGACACTGGAAGAGGAAAATCTAAAAAACAATAGTAATAAAAAGAAAATAGAAAAGAAGAAGAACCATTTGCAAGTTTACTTTCTCAGTGCCATCAACATTAAAAGCTACCTTCACCCAAAAAGACCGTCATTTTGGTTAACACCCGCATGTGTGGGCCAGACTAGGGTTCAATAATAACCTTCACAAACTTACCATATATGTTTGCAAGAGGCTATTTATGCAAATTGAACTAATTCCCTCGAGTAAGATGGTAACAGCTCCTAAAGCAGCACCATTGGCTTAATATTTTTGCAAAACCTCAACTTAAAAGGTTTATAAGGGGTATGTAATCATATTTGTCTGTCTGTGAGACCTTTCATATCTCAGTGCACAATGCAACACTGTTCTTCATATTATACAAGATAAAAATGTTAAGGTCTATAGTCTTAATGAGACCAATGCTTCCTGAAAGGGAGCAAGTATGGCAGACGTTTACAAATTAGGTTCTCCAATTGCTTAAGTGACATTCGTAAATTTGTTCAAATCCCCTTTTCCACCCATTAAATTGCTGCTTCTTCTATTAGCAAAATTTGCAAATCCCCTTGGTGACAAAGCAAATAGCAAAGTTAAGACGAAACGAGAACAGAATAAGAAACTGAGATAGCTGTGTTACCTATCAAATCAATTGTAGTCCCGTCCTCCACAGTAATATCACTTACAGAAGCTCCCAAGTCCAGAAGTAGTTGAACGGTTTCACTGTGTCCGTTCAGAGCAGCCATGTGCAGGGCTGTGATGCCTCCATCAGCAGGTTTATTGATCACCTGATAGAGTGCACTGATAACACACATTGAGATAATTAGCATACACAAGCAGAAAGTGGACCGTGTAAACACAAGAAATTGCGTGATATGGGCTTACTCTTCATCAAATTCCGAAATTGATTCTTCATTTCTCAACCCTTTCAGGAAAATGCTGCTAAAAGTAGGAATGCTAGGAATGTAGTCAGCAAGGAGAAGCCGAATGCATTGAGAATGCCCATTCAGAGCAGCTAGGTGAAGTGCTGTACCCCCATTCAGATAATCAGCTTTGTGAATCTAAAATTCAACACAGGCAATAATTTTGAATATCTCAAACAGAAAGAGATTCAAAAACTGAATTAACACCGTCAAAATCAGGGGAACAATACCGAGGAGAACATTGTCATACATTAGCTTTGTAAATGATCAAAGTCTGAACAACCTCCCAATGACCATACTGACAGGCTTGCATCAATGCAGTCTGTTCACCAAATAGATAACACAGATTTTTTACTTCATCAATCAGATAGAATACTTGGCTTGAAAAGAAAAAGCTTTGTTTTTTTTTTTGGAAGAAAATGTGTAACACGCTGTACTGATTCTATGATTCATCAGTGGAAGTGTAAAAAGTGAAACATATGTGGTGGTAACGAAAAGATTTTACCTGCCCACGATAGTTCCTGAGATTAATATCCACTCCAGAGTCAATCAGAAGAGCTACAATCTAAAGATTAAAAAACGAATATCAATTAACATGGGATAAAATTCAATGCGGCAAGGTGAACTATCAACAATAGTCAGTCAGAATCACATGTCCAGTTTTCTGTATAAACATAAGCTATTTCTAATGTACCTCATGATGGCCTTGAGCTGCAGAATAGTGGAGGGGGGAATTCCGAACCCCAAAGGTGGAATATCTTACAAGGCGAGGGTTATAATCCAACAAAGCCTTTGCTTCCTGAAGATCACCATCTCTGGCAGCAGAGACTAGCCTCTCTCCAGATGCAGAACAACCAAAGGAATTCCCCACCAAACTCAGAAACCTCATACTCATCAATTAAGACCTTAATTTCTCAAAAACAGATTGATCGCATGATGCCCCACGTGCATACCAAATTAGCCGATATAAACTCAAAATTTCCGGAAACTCATTGCAGTCATCTTATAAGTTTATAGGGAAGGGACAAGCTTGAGCTTCTCCTTCCAATCAGATTCGTGGTATTCTACCAAACTATGAACAACCCACAACAAAACTTCACTTACACAAGGATCCCACAAAATTTCTGCCTAAGCGTCAATTCTCACTTAACTATGACGACGAATCACAGGGTAGCTTCTTCAAGAGGAAAAAACTAGATGATCTTTTCAAACTCCAGCAAACCCCCAATCTCATTCTCCAACTTGATCATTGTATAAGCTTTATTATGTATGCCTCTATGCCTTGATGGTGACAACTTCATACAAACAATAGAAATGACCCTTTCCAATCAAAGAACCACCAAAACGAGAAGTAAAACATACGAATGCAAACCTGAGCAGATAAGAAAAAAACAAAGCCAAGCAACATATTAATGAATAGATAAAAAAGAATAAGAATTTGGTCAACAATTGAAGGTTTTAGACCCAAGAATTAAACGTTTCTTCGCATCTTCAAAAGCCAGACAAAAACAACAACCATAGAAATGTGTTTCTGAGACAACCCACCTGAAAGTTTCGATATTCCCGGGAAATACAGAACAAGTTTTGACGCGTCCCAGCTCCAGAATTTCCCTGAAATTCAAGAATATCCAATACCAGGGTCCAAATTCTTCAGGGAAATTTCCAGAATAAAAAGAGAGAAAGATGAGAACCCAGATCACATATTTAACAAAAAACAAGCTGAAAATCCTATAACGAGTTTTCAGTCACGATCACAGCCTCCGTTAGAGAGGAGGAAATATGCCCAATAAAAGACGGACGGAGGTAAACAGACAATGATCCCCCTAGAATCACTGTCTTTGCCAATTTTTTTTGTTTAGATAAACTCACAAAAAAAAAAACTGTCTCAAATGAGGTGGAAATTAGCTGAAAAATTCCCCCTTTTTCAACAAATAACCTTTCTTTGTGCTCTTAATAATAAAAAAAAAAAGTGGAAAAAAGAGGTTGGTTTATATAACTAAGAAATTAAAAAAAGAAATAAAGGGTACGATTGAGGGGAATATAGAAATGGAAGAATGAGAATGTGGGAAGGACGGGGCAGCGAGGTTCTCGGCAAAAGCTCTTTTCTTTCTTTCAATATAAGGACAACAAAAGGAGGAAGAAGAAGCCTGCAAACAAAAGCGTGCAATTCATCATCATCATCATCAGCATCATTATTGAGTATTATTAAATTCTTGTAACTAAGCGTTTAACATTTGTTTCAGACACTAATGGTGGTCAAGTGGGTTGATTGATCTGTTTTGGAAGTAAAGTAAATTTTAATTTTGATCTATCTTGATTTGGGGAAGTCATTGTCAACTCCTTTTCTTTCTTTCTTGTCAGTGTCTCTCTCCTCGGAGAATTTAATGGCCAGCCCTTCAGCCTCTTTTGCTTTGCTCACTTTCATTTCCCACATTTTATAATAAGGTTGCCAGGTGGGATGTGACTATGAATTCTGCAAATTTATGAGTTACTTCAATCTTTAGAAAATTTATTAGAGTTTATTGAATATCTTTTACCCACACAGTAGTATAGTGGGTCTTTTCCCTAAAAAATTTAATTAAAACAAAGGTGGACAAATTTAAATTTTTCAGAATATTTGTGGACATGAATATATCCCACGGATTTCCGAAATCCGAGTTATAATTAAAATTGAGAACTCGGATTTCCGAAATCCGAGTTTACCTCGGATTCGGATAATTAATTTTAGTTTTAATTAAAATGAATTCGGATTTTCAAAATCCGTTTTCTATTAAATTCGGATTTCCGAAATCCGAGTTTACCTCGGATTCGGATTTTTGAAATCCGAAGGATATAGATTTGTCCACAAAAATTTCAAAAAAATTAATTTGGTCTACCTTTTTTTAAAGAAAATTGTTTAGGTCAAAAACTCGTAGTAAATCAGTGTACAACTAATACTCAATTACGTGAAATTAAAACTAGAGCTGGGAAAAAAACCACGAACTTACTACCCATCCAAATCTATTGGACTTTAGTCCATAAAAGTCCATCCATTTAAAATGTTAGACTTAAATGGATCTGGATAAAAAATTGTTTAGATGGGTATGGATAATCCACAGTTACCCATCGGGTAGTCTATTGGATTTTCAAACTATTCAATTATCATTTATTTATTTTAAGGAAGGGTCATTACGGACTAGGTCATGACTAGGGCTACTGATTAATCGGATTTACTCGACGAACCACCCGAACCGAAACTTATTCGGGTGATTCAGGTCGACTATTCGGCTGACATCAGGGAATTTCGGCTCTACCCGAACAGCCAAATAACAAATGCGGTTCGGTTTCGGTTGGTAGAGCTGTTGTTCGGAGACCGATCGAATTACCCGAATAATTGATTTTTTAATATTTTTATATTAAATATATATACTAAATTTGACCAGAATTATTTAGGGTTTAGAACTCATTTTCAGATTTTCTTCTTCGACTGTTCGACACTCTCTCCTTCTTCTTCGAATCTCTGCGTCGCCGTCAACGGCAACCCAACGCCGCCGACATTCCAACCACAATCTCACCTCCAAAATCACCTCCACGACTCCTCCTCTCATTTCCCACCTCCAAAACCCATTTAATCGACCAAATCCACCACCAATCTAACCTAAACCAGATTTAGGGTTTCAGTTCCCAATTTGGGGCTTTTTTCCAATCGATTGATTCGAATTGTCCACCTCCACGACTCCTCTTCCTATTTCCTACCTCCACAACCCAGTTAATCGATGCAATCCATCACCAATTAAACCCAAAACTAAATCTAGGGTTTCACTATTTTGGAGTTCCCAAATTTGATTCGAAGTGACCTCACCGGCTCACCCAGCTCACCCTCCAGTTTCGGCAAATCCTCAAGGCTTTAGGTAAAAAACGAAAAACAGTTTTTTTCTTGTAATGCTTCTAATTTGGGCTGTAAGCCTTGTTTATAAGTTTCTTGAGATTTTTCCTTCAACTCTTAGTCTGTTACTCATTTACTCATGTTTTGGTTTGTGTTTCCTTTAAATGCAGGAGCAGGAGACTGTTAATGTTTCTGTTTTAAGGTACTTGGCTACTGTTGATCATTTAAATTCATCAGTCATTAGGCTACTGTTTAACAAGTTGATAGTTTTTGTTATTGATTGTTTTGTTTTTGTTTTCTTCTATTAATGCAGGACTGAGAATTGAAGTTTCAAGTTGTTACTGTTTTAAAGTAATACTTTTTTTTCCTGTCTATCTTTGTTGAGCTTTGATCTTTCTAAGTTTCTGTTTGAATGTTTCTGAGAAAATATGCATGATTAGTTATACATTGTGAGTTCACTGAGACTGAATTGTGACTGTCAACTGGTACTGGTGATTGCATGTGAGTGGTTGAGTTCAGAATTGTGAGTTGTGACTGTTGTTATTTCTGAAAAAATGCATGGTTCACTGTAACTATAAGTCTATAAATGTCACCACAAATGTTGCATGGAATGTTGACTGTTGTAATTAATGTTTGTAATTTTAGTACCTTGTTGCGACTGACTGACTGTCAATGCTAATATGCATTCATGTGATTCACTTTGTGATTGAAAAGTCTGAAATTGAGTACTGCCATATTTATCAGAGATCATGCCTTGTTGTTTATGATGTCTTAGTGTTTTAGAGAAATTGTTGTATCATGCATGCAGGACTGTCAACTGTTAACTGACATGCTTCTTGATTCTTGGTTGGCTGTTAAAAAGTGTTGTTGTGTGTTCTTCTGTGGTGTTTGTGCTGAATGCGACATTTAACTAAAATGCTTTTTTTCCTTCTTTTTTCTGTGTAGATGTCAGAAATAAGATCTGATTTTGATGACAATCTTGACGATATTGAGGAGATTGAAGTCGAGAGAGGTTCACTACCTCTTCCTCTGCTGGATTTGCCTGATGATGATGCGTTGATGGTAGATGTACAAATTGAGGCCAAGGGAATTGATGAAGGTGAACCTGCTGTTCCTAATGCACCAAAGCTCCCGAAGCAGCGCAGGTTAACTCGTAAGTGCTCTACGGTATGACCTTACTTCCCTACTCATAAAGATGTTAAAGGTATGTTATGGGCTAATTGTAAGTATTGTGGTAATACATATATGGCACATTTGCGGGTTTGTAAAAAGTATTTATCCCTGAACCAGGATCCTGGTCAGAGTAAGTTAGTTATTGAAACTGGGGATGGAAAACCTGCGAGTGTAGGCACTTGGATGTATAATGAAGAAGAAATAATTAGGGCAATGATTTGCATGATAATTGTTGATGAATTGTCTTTTAGGTTTGTTGATAAGAAAGGGTTTACATATTTTTTTAGGAAGTTGCAGCCACAGTTTGTGCCTAAGGGTAGGCAAACAGTGGCTGATGAATGTTATAAACTGTATTTATCTGAGAGGGAAAAATTAAAAGTTGAGCTGAAAGGAAATGCTAGTAGAATCTGCTTCACAACGGATACATGACTTCTTTGCAGCAAATAAATTATATGTGTTTGACTGGGCATCATGTGGATAATAATTGGATTTTGAAAAGGAAAATTTTAAGTTTCTGCCCTATAACAAGTCATAGGGTTTGCAATTGAGAATTGTTTGTTGGATTGGGAAATCCCTTTTGATAATGTTTCTTCTAATGATTCTGCCATGGAGTATTTGAAAGAGCAATTTTCTCACCAAGAAAAGTGTGTGTTGGGGTGCTAAATGGCTGTATGTTTGTTGTATGGCTCATGTGATGAATCTGGTTGTTAAAGATGGTTTGGCATATATAGGCAAGTCTATTGATAGGATTAGGGCTGCAGTTAAGTATATTAGGCAGTCTTCAAAAAGATTGGCAAGTTTTAAAAAATGTGCTGAAATTGAGAAGTGTGGTAGCTCTAAGAATCTAGTATTGGATATTTATACTAGGTGGAATAGTACATACTTAATGCTAGAAACTGCTCAAGTGTATGAAAGAGCTTTTAGGGGATACGAAACTTAAAATCAGCACTTTAAAGACACTTTGAGGTTTGATCCTGAAGTGCCAAATTCTGGGCCTGGTTTGCCTACTTCATTAAATTGGGTAGGAGTTAGGAGGGTTGCTGGTATTCTTCAGCATTTTTACGAGATAACCTTGAAGGTATCTCGTACAAAAAGTGTCTCTTTGAATTCTTTCTTCACTGATATTCATTGTATTGATGTTTTGCTGAGGAAAATCATCAATGAAACTGATGATAATGGTCAAAAATTGATGGTTGAAAGGATAAAAGATAAGTTTGATAAATACTATGATTATATTGCGTCAATGAATCTTGCTGTTTTAATGGCATGTGTTTTTTATCCAAGAAATAAGTTGCAATACATTAGAGTTGTATTTCAACAGGTTTATGGATTAGTGGATGGAAAAAACAAATATGAATTTGTTAAAAGTTGTTTATGAGTTGTTTGTGGATTATGTTAGAATCCATGCCCCTAAACCTATTTCTAGTACGCCTTCCAATTCTGATTCCAGTTATTCTCAAACAACTTCATCGGGGAAAAGACCTTCCCCGATTGATATCAAGCCTTCAAAGCTGCTTAGAGATCAGTTTAGGATGGAGTTGATGAGAAAGAAAGTTGAAGAAGCTGGTGGGGCTTTAAAAATAAATGAAAAATCAGAATTGGACAAGTATTTGAACGAGGATGATGAACCAGATTGTCCAAATTTTGATCTATTGAAACTCGTGGAAGGTGAAAAATCCTAGGTTTCCTATCCTTTCTCTGATGATTCGTGATCTTTTTGCCATTCATGTCTCAACTGTGTCTTCGGAATCATGTTTTAGCACAAGTGGCAGGGTGTTGTATGCATTTAGGAGTTCTTTAACTCCGAAGACTGTTCAGTGCTTGATTTGCACTCAGGATTGGCTTCGGGCGGGGGAGTTGAAGAAGAAGAAGGTGTTGAAGAGAGTTGGGAAGACCTCCTTCGCATGGAAGAAAGTTACACTTGTTTTAAATACATTTATAATTTTTATTCATCTGTTTTTTTCAATTGGGTGTTGACTGAATGACTTTTTTTTTTCCCAGCTGCTGAAAAGGGAAAGAAAACTGGGTGCGATAGGCACGTTCTAAAATCCAGACTTTATTTCGGTTTTCTTCTTCCATGTTCATCATTTTTGCTGTTTCTATTGAGTTTTGATTGATTGAATATTTCTTCTTTTTTTTTTTTTCTAAAAGTTGTTGTTGCCTGTTGCCTGTTGCCTATTGCCAGTTGCTGCTGCCTGCTTGAAGTTGAACTGATCAACTAAACTGTTGAAGAATGAAGACTGAAGTTGATGTTGTACTAAGTGCCAACTGTTGAAATTGCTGTTGCTATTGAAGACAATGAAGAGTTACTACAATTCTGTTGATCTGTTCTATTCTGAAATCAAGTTCTCTGTTCTCTTGTTTAGAATGTTCTGAATTCAAATTTGGACTTTGTGTTGTGTAATTCTGTAATAACCATTTCCATTTGGCATTTGTGATCATCTGTGTCTGTTTGTTGTGAGTTGAAGACTTGAAGTTCAGAAGTTGATCATTTGTGTTATGAGTTACTGAGTATCAGTTCACAAGTCATTCATCATTTGTGTGTTCAAACTTGAAAACATTGAGTTGTTGTGACCATTCCATATTTCCATTCCATTTGTGATCTTTTCAGTTTTAAGTTTGAAATTGAAACTTCAAACTTTGATTTGATTTCAGTTTGATTTCTTTTCAGTTTAAGGTAATTTATTGAAATTGTAATTTTGAAAGTTGAAACTTTGATCTTTTCAGTTTGATTTGTAGTGAAATTTTTTTAATGGTAATTTCGGTTTAATTGGCCCCCAAACCGAAAATCCGAATGCTTATTCGGATCGGTTTGTTTTGGGGAAGCATACTTTTCGGTTCGGTTTCGGTCGGGTGAAGTGAAATTAAAAAAATCGATTAAACCGAACCAAATTCACTTGAACCGAGCTGAACCGACCGGATTAGCAGTCTTAATCATGACGAGTTGGTGCGGGTTGTGAGTCAACTGATTTAGTATAAAATTTTTACCCGCGGGTTGATCCATACATAAAATTATTTTTTAACAACGATATATTTATAACTTAATGGACTTATTTTAACATTTACTCAAGTATAACTTGGTTAGCCCATGCATCGAGGTGGGTCGACCCAGTAACCAAGCCACGATACGCGGTTCGAATTTTTATTTCTTGTTTAAATAAATCTTACACTTATATTTTCTAACTCATTGAAGTTTAAATTTTCCGTTTCGACCTATATTAAATTGGGTCGATCCATAGATCGTATTGGGTCGACCCAGTAACTGAACCACGGTACATGGATTGAATTTTGATTTTTCTAAAAGAAAGTATAACCATGGATTTTAATTAGAGACTGATAATTTTTATATTTTCTACTAAGGTTTACCGGGTCGACCCATGGATCAAACTGGATCGTCCCATGGATCGAGCTGGGTCGACCCTGTAATCGGATCATGATACACCGGGTCAAATTTTTATTTTTTGTTCAAATAAATTTTGCACTTGTATCTTCTAACTCATTCAAGTTCAACTTTCACGTTTTGAGGCATATTAAACTGGGTCGATCCATGCGTCGTGTTGGATCGATCCAATAACCGAATCACGGTAAATGGATCGAATTTTGATTTTTTTTTAAAAAAAGTACAACCATGGATTTTAACTTAGGAGACTAATAATTTTTTATATTTTCTTCTAAGTTTTACCGGGTCGACCTATGGATCGACCCATGAATCGAGTTGGGTTGACCTAGTAATCAGGTCACAATACGCGGGTCGACTTTTTATTTTTTGTTCAAAGAAACTTTTACACTTTGTATTTTCTCACTCATTGAAATTCGATTTTCATGTTTCGAGCCATATTAAAATGGGTTGATCCACGGGTCATGTTGGATCGACCCAGTAACCGGACCACAGTACATGTATTGTATTTTGATTTTTTTAAAAATAAAGTACAATCATGAATTCTAACTTAAGAGATTAATATTTTTTGTGTTTTTTACCAAGTTTTACCAGGTCGACCAATGGATCAAATTGGATCGACCAATGAATCGAGTAGGGTCGACCCATTAATCGGATCACGATAAGCGGGGCGAATTTTTTTTTTCCAAATAAAACTTATACTTGTATTTTCTAACTCATTAAACTTCAAATGTTCACATTTCAAGCAATATTTAATTGGGTTAAGTTGGGTCAACCCAATAATCGGGCCACGATGCATGGGTCTATTTTGATTTTTTTTTTTGTTAAATAAAGTACAAACATGAATTTTAATATAGGAGAATAATAAGTTTTATGTTTCACATCGAGTTTTAACGGGTCGATCCAATATCCGGGTCACATTTGAATTTTTGTTCAAATAAAATATACACTTGTATTTTCTATCTTATTGGACTCATAATATTCATATTAGTGTGCAAGAATTAATTTAGTATTTTATTTTATTTAGTTGTTCTCATATTTATTAAATTGATAACATATGAATTTATGTTATAAAGTCAATTAAATGTAATTATGAATATCCATGTGTATTTATTCATGGATATCCATGGATACCTATGGATATTCATGGATATCCATTTAAGTACACTAAAGTCGACTAAATGTATTCATGGATACCCATGGATATTTAATACCCATCCATTTAAGTCCATTAAATTTAATGGATATGAATGAGAATTTATTCATTAAGCTAATAACCATTAAAAACCAATCTCAAGTCGTCCAAATTCACACATTTCTCGGCTTGAATTAAAACTTTCATGGATTCTTCTTTTAACTATTAAAAAAATTAAAGTTCCCAAATTTGTAATTACAAGCACAAGGATACAAATTAGCTAATGATGGACGTTTTAATGATGGGCATGTTTTGATTGTCGTAGTTTGTTTTGGGTGAAAGATTTTAATTTTGGTGAATAGAGGCGACTAGGTTATTTTCTAGTTTATTTTTATGCCTTTTTTCCTTGCAGCCAACATGAGGATAAGCCAGGTTATATTGCTTGTTACATTCTAGAAATTAACGTCTTCATTGTATATTGAAATTTATGTGAATAATCGTGACTTGATAGTTTTTCAAATTCTATTCCGTTTTATTAATTTGTTAATGATTTGGTTATGTTTTATTTTTCGTACGAGAATAAGCCTTGTTCAATTCTCACATCACTCAAACGATCAAATCGTCTTCTAATAAAGATATCTCCGACAGGCACATGATCCTCGTTGCCACTTTCTTGTGACACTCACTGTGACACAATCCAATTACTCTTTATAAATTATATAATTTGTGTTCAAAAATATACCATAGTCACATATTTTCAATGTAGATAATTTTTATATTTTTATTTTATTTTTTATATCAATATTTTTTTAAATAAAATTTGACTATTTTTATTGAATTTTTTAACTACAAAAATTAAAATAAATAAGCCTTAACCCGAAAAAAGTGAACTCCCAGTCGTAAAATATATCAGTTCGAAAGTGATGGTGAATGGTATATGTATTAACACGAATTATATAATTTATAAGGAGTAATTGGATTGTGTCACAGTAAGTGTAACAAGAAAGTGACACAGAGGATCCTGTGTCTCTCCGACATTGTTCCCCCAACAAGAATTTTCTATTGTATCTTATTTTTCATTTTTTTTGGTTAGGGGGAAAGTATTGTGTTGTAAGCAAATATGTATGATTTATTTGTGTTAAGTCAAAGGATCTTAAGGTGCCTGGTTTTTTTTTTTTTTTTGACATATAATTACGAGCACCTATTCTATTACATGTGGGTGGGGTCTATAGGGAAGAGGATAGTACTATTAAGGGGGAGACTTCACGCGCGCATGCCGTGATCTGATACTTGGAAAGCCTACTGGCAGTGCAAGCTGAAAACTTGCAAATTTAACACTGTAAGTATTGTTAGTGGGGTTCGAACCTGGGTCTCTCGAGTGTGATGCCAAAGCCCCAACTAATTGGGCTACCCCTCTGTTGGCGAGTTGCCTGGTTCATTGTAAACATGAGCATCAAAATCGATTTCATACTATTTTGGAATGTTTATACAGTTTTATGAGCAACTGGCTTATAAGATACAGTGGCATTCTAGCAATCAAGACTGGTACCATGATTAGGATGATGATTTTTTGGATGTAGTTTTTTTTTTCCAATGAGTAAAGAAATATCCTTCCTTGTTGCCTATCAATAGATACATCCCCAACATACTGTAGGAAGAATGGCTTTGTCAATAGTTTGATACATACCTGAAATAATTGCAGGGATGTCGTGTCGGAGATTGATATATTTTTGGTGATGAGGTGATGTATCTTTGTTTCTTATTTACTTCTTTTTTTTTCTTTTTCTTTTTTAGTTTACAACAACTCGATGAAGCCAAGTTTATCTAACACATCTGTTTCTACTAACAAGCCAACATTTGTTCCTCATTCGAATCTAACATCGTTTTAGTTAGTTTATCGGCACATTGATTGCTTCTTCCTTTGCCTTCAATATAGAGCAATGGCCAATTCATAATTCGAATGCCTTCAAAAACTCATCTTTTGTATTTTTGATATGTCCACTAACCGTCATATTCACTAAATCATTACACACATCAGCATAACAAATTGAATTTCAGCAAAGCCTTGTGGTGATGGTTCCCATCATTTCTCTTATCATCTCTAATAGGTCATCTACTCCATCTTGTGTTCTCCTAACTCATCTGAATTTCCCTTATTTTCATATTAACAACCCCGATCATATCCTCTTGATCCATTGTATCACCATTGAAGAAAAAATCGCTTAGCTAATTTCAAATACTCCAACAAACAACCCCAAATTTTGCCCACCATTCTATGTCCTGGTGTGCAAGGTTATTCATCCATTCATTGAGATGAAGTTGAAAGAATTCTTCTCTTTGTTGTTCTGGCAATAATTCAATCCATACTAGTTCCACCACTCTGCAATCCCGAGTCGCGTGGGAAGTTGATTCGACTATTTTGAGGTCCCTTTCATTTCCAAATTTTGCTCTATGTTTATTGTACCTGCAAATTAGGAAAATTACATGTTAAGTGAAAATTACAATCCAAAGAAAATGACCTTTCTGACTAGAACTTAAAAATCTCTGATGTGAAAGCCCATTTTGAAGATCTAGTTGATTTTAGATGCAGTTGGATTAATAGAAAATTTAATGTTTTCTATCACTCTCTAACTCAACATGCAAAAAAAAAGTATGCTTTTGAAAAATATTGGGACTCTATTCTCCAATGTATACCTCATATCGTACTGGACGGTATTCCAATAAATGAATGAATTTCTTTTCTCCTCAAAAAAGAAAAAAAGAAAAATTACATGTTAAGTGAACCTAACCTATTTTGCTTCCGTTTTGGCTTGTCTTGTCCCTCATTTCAGCTTGTAGTTGTATACTCAAGATTATGCTGTATATTTGTGTAGGAATCCATTTTTTAAGTTTCATCACATCCCAATCTCCTGTTTCACCAATAAAGTCTTCTAAAGTCTTGTTCATTTCTCTAAGAAGTATCAGTTGTAGAGCATGTTCAGTTAATTTAAACACATCTTTCACCAAGGCATCTAATCGTAATCTCATTCTCTGGCCATCCCCTACAAACCAATATTGGCTTTTATTTGTTTTTTTTTGGGTTAATAGTGAAAATCGTTATAAATGAAGATGGAAAAAAGGACTTTTGAGGAAGATATATGAGGACATTACAAAAAGATACATCCATATTAAAATTTATCTTACTAGTAAGCAATAAACTTGTCATTTATTTGTCTAAAGGCAAAACTCGGTAGCTCAGATGAGCCAACAAAAGGTTTTGTTCAATGATTTTAGTCCATATCTTTAGGTTTATTCAAAAGCTAGGTGCATTTGACAAAAAATTTAATGGTCAACTAGCAAAACCGGTCAACTATTTAACATTTATTTAAAATTTTTGACTGATGTGGACCGAATAAATTTTTTACTTAGATTTAAAAGAAATAAAAATAAAAAAATCCTAATGCTTTTTAAATCTAAGTAATATTCAACGATCAATCAAATTGTCCAATTATAATTTTGACTGATACTTTCTTTTAACCGTTAATATATAAAATAAAAATAAAGACAAATTTTAATAAACTAAAGAAAGCATCTCCAAGGCACCATATTGAATAAAACATGAAAATTATAAGTGGACAATCTGATTGACCGGACGACATCAATGAAAGTACATATTTTATGGTAGTTGCTTTTAATTGTTCATGTAGGTCTTGCTGATAGAATGTTAATTTATATATTAGTCCGGAATTTAAATAATTCAAAAAACCCTGTAGAAGTTTGTTAAGATCCAAAATAAGAACATATGAATACATTAAGGGCTTGGAAGTGCAAGTATCATCATCTAATTCATCTCACTATAAAAAATAATATGATGTTATTAAATAATTTACTTATATCTTAAAAAAATTATAGTCCATATTTAATTTTGAAATTTGTAATTAAAAATGAAAAAATTTCAAAATTCATATTATAAATCTTAAAACTTAATGTGAATTATTTTTCCAGGATATATGAAGTATCATTTTCTAGGAGAAACTCAGAGATGATTACCTGAGAGAGATACTAGGGCATCCATATTTTTTCATTCAGCGAGTCAGAACTGTAACAAAAACGAAAAGGAAGGCTGATAAACAAGAGGAAGTGGATGAGCGGAAATGTGGAGAAGACCATGCCAATGCAAAAGTTGTAATTCTTGAACCCTAAAGACAAGCAGCTGGAGCTAGGGCAGAGTCTCGCATTGAAGATATCTTGGTTTAACAGTGCCTGGATATCATAATCACAGGAGGCCAACAAACTGTGTGAGACTTAACAGGATTTGACACCTATTTTGTAGATTGCATTCTCGAAGACCAGAGAATATCGCATTTCAAGAGTTTAGATGAACTAGACACGAGAGTTGGTTTTCCACTTTTTAGAATCAAGAACGTGATGGCAAACTTGGCTGTTGAGATGGTCACAAATATGTTTAGGTAGATTTGTAGATGTTCTTGAAGTACATGGTCATAAATACTGTTAATTATGGGGTATACATAGGCCTTCCTCCTTGTTTTTGTTTTCGGAGGGTGAGTTTTAAAAACAAAGAAAGAAAGAAAAAGAGTCCCGTATTTACTCTTGTATATCCATAAAAGATTATATAGTTGGAATTCTTAAGTGGTGATTACTACTTAAAATGAATATGAGTGTTGAATAAATTAAGTATAAATACCCAAACATCAGCCTACATAAATATGAGAAGGCTGGTGGTATTGCTAAAGCAAAAATTAGCCTCCAGAGCAATATTGTACATTTTGGATAAAAATATCCTTATTAAAATTCCACCACACCTGCTCACCAATTAGTCCCTCAGAGTCAAGTCATGACTCACGACCCTCCCTGCCCATGCTTCACCGTCGATTACCCATCCGTAAACCCTAGCACCTTTTAACCATAAGCTTCAAATTCTTCTTCTTCTTTTTTCCCCCTTTCCTCCAATTATAAAATTATTCAAGGTTTTATTGATCATGGCGTCTCATTCCTAGAAAAACCTAGTGTGGTTCTTACTTCAGAATCGAGTTATTGACTAGGATCTTTGGTGAAAAAAACAAACTTTTAAACTCTTGATTGAGTTTGATTGGTTTGTTGTTCACAAATAATTAGGTTTGCGAAAAAAGAGTAGGGGAAATAAGAAATCTAATGGAAGCCTAGACATAGAAGGGGGAAGGAGTCTGACTAATTTGATGGCAAACTAGGGAATAGATTAATTTCTCTTTTCCATCTCCCCGTCCCCGATGACTTTTTCTTCACCTCTATTGGCACATGTTATTTCTAACTATTCATGTGCCCTCCCTTCAAAGAAGGATTTTTGCCAAAGAAGTTTTCAGGATTTAATAATCTGGAAAGATGTCACAAAATACTAATAAAAACATTCATAATTGCTCTGATTTTTTTTTCTTTGTTTCTTTGGGTTTTCATGATATAATTTGTTCTTGATGTGATGGTGTTTTAGGAATGTTGACTCTATTTGCATTTTGATAGCCATGGATTTGTGCCGAAAAGAATGTATAGTTTGGTTGGTTATGTCACATAGACTTCTAGCTTAAAACAAGTAGCAAGGATTGTTATTAGTGAAGAAATTCTCATGGTGACTAAGGCACATAGACTTCTAGCTTGAAACGAGTAGCAAGGATTGTTAGTAATGAAGAAATTCTCATGGTGACTAAAGGGTAATCTGGGAAACAAAAATATAAATTGCTCTGGAGGCTAATTTTTGCCCTGGCAATATCTCTAGCCATATGAGAAATCTATATATACCTTATTAAAATAGAAGTCCAAGAGAGAAAAACTGATGATGTTTTGCATTCTCATGAAATATTTTTCCTTAACAAAATTACAAAAGTAAATTTATTAATGAAAAAGAAAATGAAAGATACATATCATACTATGATAAAAAATTTTCCTAAAAAGATGTTGTCACACCGTTTAAAATTAGTCCTATTCGCCAGATTCAACCAGCATTCAAAATTAGTCCTGATGAAATCCAATTATTTTTTTATTTTTAAGAAAGAAAAATGACATGTTTTACTGTATATTTTTTAATTTATCAATTTGCCGCATTTTTTTGTTTTTCAATTGAACCAAATTTTAAATTTAACTCACCTGAGACTGTTCCTTGGCCCGTAGGTCCTAACACAAGGTTAGAATTCTAGCTCTTTTTCAGTTTGACTCTATTTACTTTTATTTATTTCAATCAAATCTTAATATCCCAAAATATAAATTTACTACATTATTTACCCTATTCTCTCTTTCTTTTTACCGCAAACAAACTAAAAAGAATCCGAAAAAATTTATTTAATCTACCCTCATAGTTTTTATTCTGCTAGCCTATCACTGCATCAACTATCCAGTTTCAATGTTTTATATCAGGAAATTCTAAAATTAATGAAATAATAATATAGCAAATAAAATATCTCTAAAATAATTAAATAAAAGAAAAATGATAAGTATAGTGACTTTAAACAGTGAAAATAAATAGTGACTGAGTTGGCCTCCTATTTTGTTACCACTTTATCGTGGAAATTATATCTTTCCCTTCAAAATTTCACTTTTATCCTTAATTAGTATAGACACATCAGTCACTATGAGTTATATAAAATAAAATTTTCATACTAAATTCTATTTAAGAAAATTAAATTTCACAAAATCTGTTTTTTAATTTTTATTTTTCATCCTTTCATCAACTTCTTCTATTTTACCAAATTCACCACTTTTTCAATTAGAAAATTTAATGTTTTAGAATTTTCATCATTTTAATCTCTTATTTTACTCTTTCAACTCCTAAAATATTCCAAACCTTTTCTTTTTCTCCTTGTGTTTATTAATTATGCCAAGGTAAAAAAATTAAGACAATGAGTATGTTCAAAAAATTAAGACAATGAGCATGTTCAATGAGTCTGGTTTCAGGTGAAATGAGTATAGATTTTTTATTCTAACGTGATAAATTTGGATAAGATAAAATCAAATAGAATTTTGAATTTTTATGATTGACAATGTAACTATGGGTAAAAAAAGATGACAATAAATTTTTTTTAAATTTTAGAGTTTGAGAAAATGGTTAGTCGAGTAAAACAAAGAATTGGAATAAAGAAGGGAAAAAAAACCAAAATTTATTTTTCTTTTAATTATTATAACAATTTATTGCAAAAACATTCTTTAATCTAATATTATTTTTAAAATTATTTTATTAAAATTATTTTATTATTTTAGAGATAATTTATTTTCTATATTATTATTTCACTAAATTTTGATTTTTTTGAGATAAAATGGTGAATTAAACATTTTATATAGTAATAGGCCGACATAATAAAAAATATTGGGGATAAAATATAAAAATATTCTAAGATAATTTTTAATTTGTTCTCAGTAAAAATGAGAGGATATAGAGTGAACAATGTAGCAAATTTTATATTTTTGGATACATTTGATTGAGATAAATAAAATTAAATAGACTAAAGTTAGAAAATTAGTTGGCTAAAGTTAAAATTTGGCTCATTTGATTTTTTTTAAAGAAATAGTGACAAAATTTATAAAATTGTAATATATTAGATAAAATTCATAATTTTTCTTCTTAAAAATAATTTTAGAAATCGACTTTTGCCTAAATGGTGGCTGGATCAAGCAAATAGGACCAATTTTAAATTAAAAAAAACTATCAAAATTAATTTCTTCACCTAAAAACTATTAAGAACAAAATGTGAATAAAAATATTTTAGAAACTAAAAATATCGGGCAGCCAACAAAACAAAATGTGTGACAAAAGACAATGGATAAGAAAATTCAGCCACCGCCTAACTAGTTAACAGTTTACTCAATGGTCCAGACTAAATTTTGTCACCTTTTTAACCCAAAAAGAAAAAAAAAATTGTCACCCCTAACAATTTTTATTATTTTATCTCAAATCACATTTTAAATCTCATCTCAATCCCAAAACAAAGACTAAACCAAAAACTAAAATAAACCATTGTCCAAACAAGTGTTTTGGTGTAAAATTTGTGATCCAAGGAAGACTTCAAATTAGTACACTATTTTGGTGCAATGAATAAGATTACATCAAATTTGGTGTAAACTACCAATTGCACTATCATTGTGCACTATTTTTTTTTATTTTTATAAAAACAATGATTTGCTATATTTTTAGACTTAAAATAATAAATTATATTATAAATAATATCATATTATAAGATTTTTTGAGATCTTCAAAATAAGACTCATATTGTCTATAATATTTATTTTTTTTAAACAAATATCTTTAATTACCATTATTTTCTACTTACGAATATTGGCTAGATATAATTAAATCACCACATATAAAAACTTGTAGCACAAATAAGAATTAACACAATTAAATAAAAATGTAATTGTAAATATGTGTTTTTAGGTGTTTTTGGTATCGGGAATGTAAAAAGGTGTATTGGAAATGTAAAAAGGTATGATGAGATGAGACAGATATTACTATATTATTCTGAAAAAACCATAAGAAAAAGGAAACAAACAGAACCTTTATTTTTAAACGAATGAACCTCAAAACGGGTCATTGAACTATTAAGTAATTCTAATAAAGGTCATCAATCAAATTTATTTGTATAAAAGATCACCTTACTAAGTAAAAAACTCATCAGAGGCCATTCTGTTAATTTTGGCCGTTAAATAGTGACGGAAATCCATTTTTCACATGCTTTTGGGTTAAGGGGTATTTTTGTCATTTTTTATTTTCAAATATTTTTTTTTAAAAAAAAAATTAATTTTTTTATTTTTATTTGTTTTACAATGCTTCTTCTTATACTTCCTAACTTGTATATGCTGGTAATATAATTTCTAAATTTCAAAAATTAATTTAAATTTTGTAGTTTAACTTCTAGATTATAAATTTTTTTTAAAAAAAATTAGAAAACTGAAAAAGAAGAATTCGAGTTGAAATACACATAAAAATTAATAGTTTATCGTTTTAAACAAAAAAAACTAAAAAATCAGCTAAGAGAAGTTGTTTCTTCTAGGTTATTTAATTATTTTTAACTTGATTTAATCATTTAATTATTAAATTTCACGTTTACTTCGATTTGAATTTCTCTTCTTTATGTTTTTATAAACTAGAATTTAAAATACAAATGAAAAATAAATTTTTGAAATTTAATAATTATTATAATACCAACATATACAAGTTAGGAAGTGAAAAAGAAGAAAAATTGTTTTAAAAAATTAAAATATTAATATATTTAAAGAAAAATACAGAATTATGAAACTACCCCTTGACCCAAAAGCATGTGAAAAATAATTTTCCGTTACGATTTAACGTTCAAAAGAGTTTTCAGCTAAGAGAAGTTGTTTCCCCTAGGTTATTCTGGGATTTAAATCGTGATAGAAAGCTATTTTTCATCTGTTTTTGGGTCAAGGGGCAATTTCATCAATTTATATATATATATATTTAAATATTAATATGATTAATTTTTTTTTACGATTCTTCTTCTTTTGCTTCCTTACTTGTATATGTTAGTACTAGTATCATTATTAAATTTAAAAAATTAATTTGTCATTTTTATTTTAACTTCTAGTTTATAAAAAAAATAAAGAAGCGAAATTCAAATTGAAGTAAACGTGAAAATTAATAATAAATGATTAAATCGAGTTGAAAATAATTAAATAACTTAGACGAAACAACTTGTCTTAGCTAATTCTTTTAGTTTTTCTTTTAGTTTAAAATGGTAAACTATTAATTTTCATGTTTACTTTAACTCGAATTTTTCTTCTTCATTTCTTAATTATATTTTTAAATTTTATAATCTCGAAGTTAAAATACAAAAGTAAAATGAATTTTTAAAATTTAGAATTCTACTACCAGTATATACAAGTTAGGAAGTATAAGAAGAAGAATTGTTTAAAAAAAAAATAAAAAAATAAGTTTTTTCAAAAAAATAAAAATTAAAAAATAACAAAATGACAAAAATACCCCTGAATCCAAGCATGTGAAAAATGAATTTCCGTCAATATTTAACGGCCAAAATTAACAGAATAATTTCAGATGAATTTTTTGCTTAGTAAGGTGACCTGTTATACAAATAAATTTTATTGATGACATGTATTAGAATTATCTAATAGTTCAATGACTTGTTTTGAGGTTCACTCTTTTTAAACTAAACTAGATGCTTGGCCCAGACAGATGCCTGGGCACCCCTCTACTTTAAATTTGTGTTAATAGATAAATAAATTTTTGAGTTGGAAAAAATAAAATAGCTACGCATTTGGTTTTTTTTTCTTTTTTTAGCCAAAAATAAAAATAAAAATAAAAAATCATCTGCCAAAGGAAAAAAATATTGAAAAGTACAACGATACAGAAACCATACAAAAGAATGTGGAGTAATAAAGGAGATAAGTTTATGACAAATTTAAATGCTATTTTAATTTGATTGATAAATGATAAATGTTAGGAGTTAAAATTGTGTAGCTATTTTTCTAAAGTAACTTTTGTTTTTCCGGATAAGATTTTTTTTTCTTTTAAAAAGGGGATGACACGTGGCAGAATAGTCAATGCAATATGGTGCATTTGGAGCCAAAAAGTTTTAATAAGAAGTTGCCACATCAACATCCTGTATTCTGCTTTAATAGGGTAAAAGGGATTTGGTGCATCAAGGTTGGAGTTTAAAAAAAATTGGTGCAAAAAAATGTTGAGAATATTTCATTTCTATATTAAATTTAACATAAAATATAGTGTAAGGATTGGAGATGCCGTTACAACTTTTATATAACTCCATAGATGTTGGATTTAGTATGTTCCTTATTTCCTCCTCAATTGATGAATATTCTTATTATTTTGCCTGTGTGATTATAGGCAAATTGAACGAAGAAGAGCACTTACAAGTTACAAATCCACTTGGTAAATTTTCACACTATCTTTTTTTTTTTCCTTTCCCTTTTTCAATTTCAACTTAAATGAGTGAGAATAGGTTAATTTGTACTAGTAATAGAATCATGGTCATAAAATGGGGAAATAGGTAGGGAAGAGAGGCAATTGAGGCTGGTCTATAGGAAAATGATCAGGAAAATTTTTTGTTTTTGTGGAAGATGATGAAAAGAGCAGTTAAAAAAAAAAAAATGGTCGGTTGCTCACTCTGACTCTCCCAAAAACCCATAAACAAATGTCATTTGTTTCCTTCTTTTTACCTTGAATCTGGATCCAAAACACCACGAATATTCCTGGGATTTCATCATTTCCCATGTTTTTATCATCATTACGCTTTCTAAACACTATCATTTCACAGTGGTCATAGAAATTTTTACTCATCCCCTGTTTCTTCTTCTGAAGAAGTTATTTCTACTGCTGTGTTTTTTCCTACTTAAATGAAAGGGTACGTTCTGGAAGGACAAGTAAACTGTTTGTATATTAAAGTGAAAGGGGAAAAAAAAAGCATCTTTAGACTGGAGCTTTTTTTGCTGACTATCTTTGCCATCTTTTCTGTGCTTTTGTCCAATAGTTTCAAACTCCTTTTTGTTTTTTTTTTTCCCATATAATTAACATGACATGATGGCTTCATTTACAGCGGATTCATGGGCAACACTGCAGAAAGTGTGGATGCAGGAACTCTCTCTTTACTGAGCCATCATTATTAACACTACTACAGTAAGATTTCTACCCAAGTACTGAAAGAAAAGGGGTTATTTTTTTTACTTCCCCTCTGCGTTATTGAAGCAGCCAGAGAAAGAGACACAGAGGCAAGGTATGTGATTATTAATTACCTTTTTTTTTCCATTCATTTTCTTAGCAGAAATGTCATTGTCTAAACCTTTTGCCTTAGTTTTGTTTGTAACATGCTGAACTTTGTAGTTTAAAACGTTTTTCATGGTGGAGCAAATCTCTTGCTGTTAGATGAGCTGATTTGATTTCCCTTGAACTTGGCTCCCTTAGCTCTCCATAAATAAACACTTGATTCGAGTTGATATGGATTGAGCTATAGCAGAGTGGTTTCATTCGCTTATCTTGTTCAATGTTCAGTTTGAGCTGAAACAAATTTACTCTTCAAAAACGGATTACTATTTCTAGACTTGTTGTCTAATGCACGAGCTCAAAGTTTGAACTCACTTGGGATTCACCTGTAGGCAGATCTAGTAAGATTCCCTCTGTCGGGAGATGTGAATTAAGCAACTTTCTTGTTCTAGTTTCTTACATATACATTTCTGTCATGGAGATTTTTCATGGCCTGGAAGAAAGTAGAGATCTTTTTATAAATGATTGTGATGAAAAACCTTCATCAATGGAGATAGATAGCTTGGTTTAGCCTTTAAGGTGGCAGGACTGAGAAATTCTAAAAGAGGTGAACTTTTTTGCAGGAAAAAGGAAAAAAATTAAAAAAGAAATACAGTGGAGAAGTGAGCAAAGAAGTTTCAGTAGTCATATTCTTTTGCTGCTATCTTTAAAACATTTCTTATGTGTTTGTGCCTGAGAGTTTGAGAGGCCTCATTCATTCATTGACAAGTCGAAGAACTAATCTAGCATTATAGGTATTGTGAGCTTGTGAAAAATAGTCGTCCTGGTTTTAAGTGTATCTGTCAGTGCATAGTTTTATTAATTTAGGTTGTTTGATGGGGTGAAATTTTTTCCAGGTTTAAATGGCAAAGGATGGATCACCTAAGCCTCATCATCTGGAAACGAAAAGGAAACGACTCACGTGGATTCTGGCAGTGAGTGGTCTGTGCATATTGTTTTATGTTCTAGGTGCTTGGCAAAGTACTAGTCCTACACCTTCTAACCAATCTGAGATGTGGGAAAAAGTTAACTGTCAAGAAAAAACTTCTGAGAAGGGGAATTCTGATACCCCGACATCATCTGATGTTTCATCGTCACTCTCTTCTCCTCTGGATTTTGAAAGCCATCACCAGTTAGATTGGAATACTTCTGAGGAGGTGCAGGCATTTCCACCATGTGATGTGTCCTTAACTGAATACACTCCTTGCCAAGATCCACATAGGGGACGGAAATTCGATCGCAGTATGTTGAAGTACCGAGAGCGCCACTGCCCTGAGAAGGAACAGCTTCTTCGCTGCCTAATACCGGCTCCTCCAAACTACAAGGCACCTTTCAAATGGCCACAGAGCAGAGACTACTCATGGTATGCGAACATTCCTCATAAACATCTTAGTGTTGAGAAAGCAAATCAGAATTGGATACAGTATGAAGGGGATCGCTTTAAGTTTCCTGGAGGAGGCACCATGTTTCCTCGTGGGGCTGATGCCTATATAGACGATATCAATGATCTGATTCCTCTTACTAATGGAAACATCAGGACTGCGATCGATACAGGTTGTGGGGTAAGTGCAGTTATTTTGCCTGCTTAATTAGATTGATTCACTTGTTTTCTGATGTTGTGTTAATGTTTGGCTTGCCAGACTTCCCATTTAATTAATCCCTTTATATTCAGTTCAGCTAATTAACTAATGTCAATAGGTTGCAAGTTGGGGTGCTTACTTGTTGAAAAGGAATATCATTGCAATGTCTTTTGCCCCTAGAGATACACACGAAGCACAAGTTTGGTTTGCACTGGAACGTGGCGTTCCAGCAATGCTTGGTGTTATGGGTTCACAACGGCTTCCATATCCTGCAAGGGCATTTGATATGGCTCACTGCTCTCGCTGTCTGATCCCTTGGTTCCAGTACGGTAGGTTTCTGCATATGCTATTCATGTTGGAGAGTTCAGAAGCATGTTTCTCTAATCCCATGTGAAGAGTTTAGCTATTTTCTCTCGAAGTTGACCTCCTCAGTAATGCTCAATAAAAAGTATCTTTCATCTTATGCAGATGGACTCTACCTAATTGAAGTTGACAGAGTTCTTAGACCTGGTGGGTACTGGATACTATCTGGACCTCCTATCCGATGGAAGAAATACTGGAGGGGTTGGGAAAGAACGCAAGAAGATTTGAAACAAGAGCAAGATTCAATTGAGGATGTTGCGAAACGCCTATGCTGGAAGAAAGTGGTAGAAAAGGGTGACCTTGCTATCTGGCAAAAGCCTATCAACCACATTGAGTGTATTAAAAGCAGGGAAATTCACCATACACCCCCCATGTGCAAATCAGACAATGCTGATGCAGGATGGTAGTTATTAAATTCCTAATTAGGCTATTTGATATGAGAATGTTATTGATGTGATATCATTCTAACCTCTATGTTATTATCTTCCTTGAAGGTACAAAGACATGGAAACCTGTATCAGCCGACTACCAGAGGTTAGCAACAAAGATGAAGTGGCTGGCGGGGCCTTGAAGAAATGGCCTGAGCGTGCATTTAGCGTTCCTCCTAGGATTAGCAGTGGCTCTGTACCAGGAATCAGTGTGGAGAAGTTCCAAGAAGATAATGATGTATGGAGAGACCGGGTGGCGCATTACAAACATGTCATAGGTTCAATAGGCCAAGGGCAATATCGCAACATAATGGACATGAATGCTTACTTAGGTGGCTTTGCAGCAGCCTTGTCAAAGTATCCAGTGTGGGTAATGAATGTTGTTCCTGCCAATCTAGATCCTGATACTCTCGGAGTCATATTCGAACGTGGATTTATTGGCACATATCATGATTGGTGTGAAGCATTCTCAACATATCCAAGAACATACGACCTCATACATGCAGATAGCGTGATTAGTATGTACCAAGACAGGTATATATAAATTATCCTTCTTTAGGCCTTTCTAATCTTGCGTCATATCTACTGCCTCTTGCCAACTCGAGTGACATATCTGAATGTATTTGATTGGCAGGTGTGACATTACTTACATTCTTCTTGAGCTAGATAGGATTCTGAGGCCAGAAGGAACAGTTGTGTTTAGGGATGTGGTTGAGACATTGGTGAAAGTCAAGAGCATTGCAGATGCAATGAGGTGGGAGAGTCGAATTATAGATCACGAGAGTGGACCATTCAATCCCCAGAAAATTCTCGTTGCAGTGAAAACCTATTGGACTGCTGAAGCTAAAGACTCATAACTCTTGTGGTACGCTGGGAAGTTGATATTCGCCATCGTCGTCATCATCATTTCGCAGGCTTCTGTGTTTGCAGTTGATTGAAGCTTGCATGGAGTTGTCCGAATCCAGAAACTCGAATATATGTAACTAGTTGGTTTCTGATTAACAGCCAACAGAAGTTTAGTGGACTACTCTCCTATGGAAGACACAAAGATCACTTTGCAACATTGCATCCATGATCATGTGACTCTCTAATTTTGTCTAATGTATACATTTTTAATACAATATTTTCCATTTCTAATATCTTGGGACGTGGATGAAATCACTGACCTCTTTTTACTTTATTTTCACTATTTGGTTTATCTCTGATTTTTTTTTTTTTTTGTCAATGCAAAATACCTATTAAACCACTATCAAATCTAAAACAAAAACTGAAAATGGATGTCTATACAGGCGGGCCCGTAATAGCTTAGCCTTGCATTTGATCTTAGCAGCGTTACTGGTTTTTGCTGGTTAGTTTCATTATCATAAAGCAGCCCCAAAAGAATAAAAAGATTGACATTACAATATTCCTGATTTCCCTTCTACAAAACAAGACTCATTTAGATGGTGTTCAGAGAGCCGAAGGATCTGTAACATAATAGGTGAAGGCATTACACTAGAGAGCAATATATTCAATAAACAAAAAAAAAGTTCAACGGTTAAGGTATCATTAAGCTGACTAAATTATGTGATTGTCAAAGGAATCTTCTTTCGAGGAGCTTTACATTATTTAAACACTTAGTGGTTTTCTGATCAGGAAATTCATTGGAATTGGATTAGCCTTTTACACACATTGAATCAATAAAATATTTCTGAAAGATGATACTTCTTTAAAGGGAGAATCTTCTTTGCGCAATGGAGGTCCACATGCATGAGACATCATTGGATTGGGATGCAAATGCAATGCAATAGGGATCGCTGAATGCCGTGAAATTTTCATTATGGACTTGTTCCGTTGAAGATATTAGAATAAGAGTACAACACGATTATTGCACAAAGATTGAAGAAAAATGATGATGCTCGTATACGTTCTAAGATGTTACACCCATAAATCACCTATCGTTGTACTCGTTGAACTGCCATCATTGACATGTAAATGATATTAGTGCATCTCCATCAGCACCAATTACAATACACTTTACTGCATTCTCATATGGATATTCCACCCACTTTCTTCTTTTTTACACATTCTATCCCAATAGTATTAAATTTATCACCTATATAATCTTAGACGTTTATCACCTATATAATCTTAGACACACAACTAATCTATTATTATTATCCACAAATATTTCACTATTACTACATAATTAACCAAAATTATTATATTTAAATATATTTATGGCAAATATATAATTTTCTTAGTTTCTAAGGGAAAAAATTGTAAAAAAAAGAAAAGAACACAAGTAAACAATAATAAAATATATAATTTTCTTAGTTTCTAGGGAAAAAAATTGTAAAAAAAAAAAGAAAAGAACACAAGTAAACAATTATAAAATATTTATGATCATTAAATCACACCATGACTTGGTACATAAATTTCAAAAAAAAAATATATATATATATATATAATCGAAATTCACTACGAGAAAACATCCAGAGAGAATGAAATTATCTAAAAAGAAAAAAAAGGACAAATTAATAAAATTAATTTAAATCAATAATGTGGCGAAAACGTCCCAAAATATGCTTAACCAAATATGAAATTAGTTCCTGATGTATTTCACGATCACGTATTTGAGCAGTTCTTTGGATGTATTGTTGAATATTTGAGATGGGACCTTGAGAATGTGCAAAGTGAGTAGTATCCCCATCATTGTTTCCTCTCTCTCATATGCTAATATCATATTGTGTAATATAATTATATTTTTAAGTTTGGATTGATGCCAAGATCGAGCCAGTTCACATCTGATATGCCAACAAGATTGGAACACTCTAATGCACGCTCAACATCTTTTCATGCTGACTCTGACATTTTTTTTGAAAACTCTCCTCTTATCCTCTACTGGCGATGTAAAACTCTTCGCAAATATTGCCTACTCTGGATATATATCATTGTAAATAATAACTTTTCCTGTATTGAGTGGCATTTACTGTAAATTAAATAATTACGAGCGTACCCGTTTAACACATCGTTAAATCGAGTCCAAAATACATATGTCATATCTATAAATCAGCAGATTTGATTGCTTCAAGCACCACAATCGATGGGAACACTACCATGATAACCGAAAGTGAAATGACCTCTCTACCCAATTGGACAGTTTTTTCATTTCCATTGCATACAATCAATGCTTTCGAACATTCCAGGAAAGCCATGACGTTCATTGTGCATTTGAAGCAAACGTTGAACATCATCCTCGTTGGGCCTTCTCAAATATCGTGGTTAGAAAATTACAATTACGCATTGACAACATTCTTCTAAACATTTAATTGTAGTAAACTCACCCATCTTTAGATATTCCTCAAGGTTGTCAGTTGTTCCCCATATGCTAATAGCCTAATAGCCGCAGTAACTTTTTGAATGGTGATGAATCCCATTTTTCTTGACGTATCAACCTTCAGTTGAAACTTTTTGGAGTAATTTTGAACAACGTCTACAATGCGAAGAAACAAAACTTTTGGCATCCGAAATGTTCGACGAAACTGCTTAAGAGTAAATACTGCACCGTTGACAAAATAGTCATCTGACAGCCGTTGTTATCCAATATCATGCTCTCGATCGATATAGTTTCTCCATTGAGAGCTACCACTAGAACTTGCATCTCTTCTTTGTTCGTGCAACTGATCCAAACTCTTTATGATTCGCAAACCTTTGGTATCATATATTTGCTCAGTCATAAAGTCGTTCGTTGCATCTTCCAGAAATGAGGGAGTGAAATTGGGAGGGGGATTTTGAGACATTGTATGGAAGAAAATTGTATATGCAATATAACTTGTGTGGAATATAGGAAGTCATATGCAATATAATTAGCATCAAGTAATACATATATATATATATATATAAATGTTCCCATGGAGTATTACAATCAGTTTTCCAACAAATATTTTTTCAATGGCTAATTTTTATAATGATTACTTTCTCAACAAGTCTTTTTTTTTCAATTATTTTTTCTAGTTTTAGATTGTAAATATATATATATATATATTGGTAACGCTGGGGACCCCACCAGAGATGAGTAAACCCATGCCTACAGCAATAGCCTGCAAATCACAGTGGAAGGTAAACCACAATAGGCAAGCTTGGGGTGACAAGTTTTTGGGTGCAAAATCAAGGTTTTGGTTGTATATTATGTGTGTCTACTTTTAATATTACTACTTGAAACATTTAGTTTTATGTTAGTTTTCAAAAAAAAAAAAATTATATTCATTCTAAAAATTAAAATTGAATAAAACCAAAAAATTGCAAGACAAATACAATAATTTTATTATTCTAATAAAACACACTTACAATATAATAAAATGTCTAAACGAAAAACATAAATATAATAAGATTAGTTATAATTAGGCCTAATTTTTGCACAAAAATGTTCATGGAGTGTCTTTCTTCATCAGTCATATCCTTAGTATCCTTGAACAATATCTCATATTCTTTGGCAATTGCATGTCTATTGTACACTTTGTTATATTCTTCTTGAATAGCCAATTTTTTCTTTTTCAATGCCCATCAAAGTAGTTCGAATTTTCATGACTTCATCACCGTTATCATCGTCGCGTGATTTTTCTTTTCCCTTTGTCACATCTTTCGTTTTCCTTTTTTGGCTGCTTTTTGTCCTATAAGACAATCTCTTCTCTAATGTCATTGATTTCGATACTTGGGTCAACATTTGATGATGAAGTGTATCCTCCAAATTCATTAATTTTTGACCTCTTGCTTGAGCCTTCAGCGGAAGCAACAATATTCCATTATGGATAATATTTTTTTATTTTCCGCACATCTTCATGTTGGAAATGTTTACATTTATTTTGTTGGTAAAATAATTCATGAACAGCTTCCTTTATTTGCTCATCATTCTAATTAACACGTTTTTCATTCCACAATCTATTGAAGTGTTGATTAAATTTATTAACATATTTTAAAAACCAATACCAATGAGATTTGCACTGACCTTGTTCCCTTTCTGGGAAAGATCCTCTCTTGTTGTTGTAGTATGTAACCGCTTTCAAGACTCTTTCATGTCTTGATAGTTTCCTATAACACTGCAATTAGAAGTTGTGAGCCATGCACAAGTGAGAAGTCGGTCTTCATCCACACTCTAATGCTGATAATTTAAAGGTATTTTCTTTTTGTGGTTCTTGCGATAGAGAAATATTTTCCACTCCAAATTGAGTTGAATATAGTGGTGAAAAACTTTGAGAGATTATTCCCGTAGGTGTTGAACTTTGAGAGCCAGATCTCCCGTTGACATCTCTTCGTGTTGAAATTGGTGTTGATGGACTACCTGAAAACACATATTTGTGTTAACTAAACCCGATGGAAAATTATTTCCAAGCATTCGCGAAAAGTAGCTGGGTGGTTGATACATCACGAATAGGTTTGAAAATTTTGACGAACTTCCATGAATTGGAGGAAGATTTTGGACACCAAAATTTTGCGAATACCCAAAATTTTGCATATTGAACTAAAAATTTTGGGGCAAAAATGTGTGAAAATTTTGGTAAGCATTATTGAAAGGAGGAGACGGATTTTCATCACTTTGGGTAAATTTCTTGTTTTTTCTTTTATCCATGATAGATGAGAATAAGTATAAGAAGGTGAAGAAAATGTAATATAAAAAATTGAATTTACCATATTTATAGAAATTATTTTGTATATTATTCTTAATTTGAAAAAATTACTATTTTCTTAATCACTTCAAATAGATGAACTTGTCAGATTTTGGATAATTTTGCATATTTTTTTATACGTTGTATTGATGTTTTTAAGATTTATAGATTTTGGATAGGATTTTTTTCATTTGTCAGATTTTGCTAGGATAGAATGAAAAAAAATTCTCAAAATAGTAAAAATGGGATATCACGGTGAGAGAGAGACCAAAAATTCCCAAAATAGTAAAAATAGGACATCAACTGTCAGTGTTGGAGGAAGAGATAGAGAGAGAGAGAGAGAGAGATAAAATTTTCAAAATAGTAAAAATAGAATATCAACGGTCAGGACGGGAGAGAGACAAAAAATCTCCAAAATAGTAAAAATGGGATATCAACGATCAGGTTTGGAGAGAGAGAGGGGGGAGGGGAGGGGGAGAGAGAGAAGAATGGATGGAATTGTTGCGGCTGCCCCCATGTGCGTGGGCATGTCAGTTTTTTTTATGGAAAAAGAATGTCAATTCTGCGTGTAAGACAAGTTTTGCGCACAAAATTTTTGAATGTACTCCATTGGCTACAGTGTATAATCCACATCGAATTATTTTATTGATGTAGATGCTCTTATTTCTGTTTTTAAATATAATCCACATCAAGTTTTGATATTTAAACTTAAAACAGTATGTATTTAAAGACTTAATGTGAAAAGATACATAGTAACACTTTACCTATTATTTAGGGTTTGATATTAAGGACAAGGGGGACGACCATGTCCATTTTGAAGCTGAATCAAGGAAATTTAGAAAGCAAATTTAGCCCAAATGATCACAAAACCTAAGAAACTCAGACAAACCCAAAATATATGAACTAAAAAGTGCAAGAGTGAAAAGCAACCTTTGTCAGCTGTAGATGGTTGTTCATGATGCCGCCTCCTTGAAACATCTGAACCGTGGCCCAAACTCTACAATATTGGGCTTTAAGTTAATTCTATTTTTCTTTTTCTTTTTTTTTTTTTTTTTTTTGGGAAAAGTTTCTTAGTGTGTTTTCGATTTTAGTTCTGAAGAAAACTTTTGCTGATTTTTGTTCAAATTATTCGTACATGTAATTGATCAGTTTCATAAGTAGCAAAAAAATTACTACTTTTTTAGAGTTTCACTATTGAAACAATGATTTATTAAACTCATGTGCCTAAAAAATACTCCAATACGAAAATAGTTTTGCAATATTTATTGTAAAAGATCTTCTGTATTACTTTTATGTTACATTCCGTGTGACACTAATTTGATAATTGATACGTGTTTAATAATTTATCTAGGTTCGCTTATTATTTAGTTAGTATGTTAGTATCAATAATAAGAACACGTATTAATCATTTAACTAGTGTCACACCGATTATAACACAAATGTATCACAAAAAACAACCTTTGGCATACATACCTGCTCTTAAACAATTAACTCTTATCAACTTCCTTTTTTCTTATTCGGCTTGGACCAAATTATTGACTTAGTTTCTATTTCAAAAATTTTCCAATCTGGCACACTTGTGTTGAAAAAAGAAAGGTTTCCCAACTCATCACACAAAGAAATGATCATCCTGAAATACTTTATTATTTTATCTTGTACTTGATCACGACCTCGATGCTTTACATATAATTGCATGATGATGGAAAAGGCGGACGACGTAGTCTGAATGGATTTCATTTTCAAAGAACTGCTAACATGGAAAATGCAGATCAAAACCTTCCAAATTCGTGGGGGTTTGGTTCAATTATTGTGGAAATTCGGCCATTAAGAAGTAGTTAAGGAAACCTAAATTAGTCAAAAACAGGTAGAGGTTGCTAGCTTGGGGGGCGAAGACCAAATCCTTATTCTTATTGTAACTAAGCTACTGGTGGTATAGTATGATACATTTCTTTATCGATTCGTCCCACATTAACAGTTCACTATTTATGTTAAATAGTAATTAAAATCGAAAGACCACGTGGAACAGTTATGAAACATTAATTAAAGGATATTATTATGGGAGGATACATTTGTACTCCCTCCATTCTAAAATAAGTGTCATCCTACACTTTGCACATAGTTTAAGAAACTCTTAAATAAGGTAATAAAATTACTTGAATATCCTCAACCAACATTATAAAATTGTCCACCAATAGCATCAACTCTTTTGAGGGTAATTTTGGAAACTTTTAACAAAAAATGCATTGAAATGTGAGAACTACACTTATTTTGGAACGGAGGGAGTAGTTAATATTGGACCTATTGAGATATGGAGATATTGTTGACGGGGTCTTCTTCTTTGATGAACTCCAAAATTTAGTTGAGGTATTTTAGTAGGGACATTTAGCATACATTGCGATGCAGTGCTGCACATGGAGTTTCTTGTTCACTTTGCAAAGTCTACATCTTATTTCACATCTGCTGATTATTCTTAATTATTATTCAGCCTTTCAAAAAAAGTTATTATTTAGATTTGGAGAGATTTTTTGTTATTATTATTTCTTTGGTTATAATATTCTAAGGGGATGACTGAAATATCCAAAACTCTTAGGCTAAATATTTATAAGCACCTTTGGGATGCATGCATGGCCAATGAGTTGGACTAGATATGGACATCATGATTTTAAATCACATTTCTCCCGATCAATCTCTCGTCCAAAAAAAAAAAAAGGATTAATTACACTTTGATGATTTTTCATTATATTTTATTCTGACAGCTTTTTTAATACTCTCTCTGTCCTACAAAAATATTTTACATTGAGTTTTGAATTTTATACTGTTTTTAGTACAAATTTTTAGAAACTCAATATGGACTATTTTTTTTGGGACGGAGATAGTATAAGCTAAATTGAGTTTACGAGGGAAAATCAAAGTAACGTTGTAAATTAAGCTAATTTGCATAATAGTATAAGATCAGGTTATAAACCTAATTACTGATTGAATTTGCTGTGAAAATTACAAATCGATGAAAGATCGGGTTAAAAATTTTAATAATTCACAATTCAGTTCGCGTGTCACTGTGAGTAAACAGAGGAAAATTAAATATTAAGTTGACAATGAACCTTTATCTTATCATCATGTAAAATTTAAATATATTGTCTTCTTCTAAGAAACAAAACATTCAAATATTGTCCTCTTATGTCACACGTACAATACCAATATAGTCATGGTGTTTGAATAGTCGTGTTTGGACAATAATTTACCAAAAGAGAAAAGAACAAAAACAAGGGGGGGTGCCCTTGGAAAAGGGGAAATTTTGATCAAATCATGCAAAAAAACAGATTTGTATTTTGTTGTAGCAGGAAAAAGAGGATAAGATTTTTTTTTTGACACATAATTACAAATACCTAATCTATTACATGTGGATAGGGTCTATGGGGAAGGAGATAGTATTATTGAGGGGGAGACTCCACACGCACACGCCTCGATCTGGTACTCGAAAAGCCTCCTGACGAATACAAACAAACCTGCACAAAATCAACACTGAAAATGTTGTTAACGGGTTTCGAACCTGGATTTTCCAGATTAGATGCCAGAACCCAAACCATGGCAGAAAGAAAGTGACAAATTGGCTTACATGAAAATGAGGTGTGATTTCTGATTTTCTGACCACAAAAACAAACAAACAAAACCTCAAAAAGAAGTAAAAACATAAACTCATGAGGTTGGCTGTCGACATTAGAATTGGCCAAAACCTTAAAATATTTTCTTAGATTGGGGTTAGATTTGCAGTGAGGTGACTGGCCCCCCTTTTGTCCTTTTTTTTTTTTTTTTGTACTTTCGGTCAACTGCTTAGCAGATCCTCTTCTTCTCTCATAGTATCATTTCAGCTGACAGTAAAACTTTTTCCAATTGCATGGTGATTGATGACGCCCGTGTATTTGTACATTTTGTTTGTATCATTTTTTATTTTGGTAGGTTTTTTTTTTTAAAAAAAAAAATTTAGATAGCCATTGAAGCATTGACAAAAAAAGACATTTTGTATATTCTTTGGTTTAAGGACACAATAGTTGGTCCATATGTTTGTATTAGCTTGGAGACAAGTCACCCATTTTCAAGTTATCGGGTCAATTTCGTGTTATATATTTCACATAATTTAAGAATTTTTTAGAGCAAAAATATGATAAAAACTCAAATCGTGTTATGTCGTGTCAGTTGTTTCTGTAAATCGTGTTGTCGTGTCGGAAATTGACACCCTCACATTTCAATAGAATTATTGTTGGTTTTGAACGGAATCAAAACCATACGTAGTAAATGTGAGCGGGGAAAAAAGAAAAGGACAATACCAGAGTAGCATATTGCAAAAAAAATTTCGTCTTCGAACTGGATGTAGTTTGACTGGTAACAGTGTGCTGATTGATAAGGTTAGAACGAAAGAGACGAGATATTAGTAGTAAACCCTAAGGTAATCATTAGTAGTAATAATACTGACTATATAAAAAGTTATTTTTAAATGTTTATCAACCCTCTTGAACGTTTCTTATGTCATTTTTTTTTCTTTATTATGGTAAATAACGTCTCTTATATTGTGTTCACTCTTGAGGTTTGATCCAAAGGCTAATGCTAGACGGCTTCCCACATTAGCTACTTTGACAATTTAATTTCTTTGTTATATTTCATACCACGTTGGTTTGACGATTTTTCTTTTTCGCAAGAGTGATTCGTGCCACTTTGTATACGCAAGAGTGATTTTACATATTAAATCAACTCGACTAAATCTTTTCTTTCTTTCTTTCTTTCTTTCTTTCTTTTTTTTTCACAAAACTAAGTTGGTTCTCATGAATATTATTATGATATTTCTCGCGTCTCATAAATATAATCCATATTACAATTAATACAATTATGAACTACGATTAATGTGAATTAGAGTATTAAACCGTGTCCGCCATTTCAGACCTCAATCAAACTAGGAATCAACACCTACGTACTACTCGTAGGGATCGAGAGGAAAGCCTAGCTAAGTAGCTAGTTAATTACTAATTTTCTTTTTTCTTAATTAGTTTAAACGAGCTTCAGCCTAAGTGCCTAACACATATACAAAAGTGCATACTTCGATTTGGGAAGCAAAATTTAGTAACGTTTGAAATCAAAATACATGGCAAAAAGTCAAAACCCAATAAAAAGTGCATTAACAGTAGTAAACTAACATTAGAAATTTGACCATGAAAGGAGAGAGAGTAATCCCCGTGATTCAATTATTGGGATTGCAAAAGTTGAATCTCTTTAGGTGTATGACATATATAGGAGCACCAAATCTGGGATGGAGACTTCTATTCAGTTTGAGCAGTGTGACATCAATTATGGACTTTCGTTTTTGTCAATTTGTGTGTGGCACGAGTGGCAAGCCCCAATATGATATGGTTCAAAATTTTGTTTTGCTGTTTAGGGTTTGCCATCATGTATCCGTCTATAATTACAGAAATCAAAAAGTGAAAAGAAGTATGAATTGGAAAAGGAATTGAATACATGAAGCAAAACTACATTAAAAAAAATCATGTACAACAAATAATTATTGGAATAGTTAATCTTTTGTAAGGTTCGACATATTTCAAATCTTGCCATATTTGGTTTCATATACTCCCTCTATTTCAAAATGTAAGTCTTTTTAGATTCTGCATGCAAATTAATGAGACAATCATCCAAAAATTAATTTATGTGTTAAATATTTATTTTACTCCTTATTAATTACATTGAAACTATAAATAAGATTAAATGAAAATAGATTGGCATCATTTATTGAGGGTAAAGTTTGAAAAATAGTCATTAATTTGTCTAGAATTTATAAAACGACCTACATTTTGAAAAATCTCTCGAAACCTAAAATGACTTACAATTTGAAATGAAGAGAGTAACCGGCAACAATAATGTGAATAGTATAGGTCATATTAATTCCGGCCATTTAATTATGCTTTTAGACTCTTTATAAATTCATAGTATAATAAAACATTTTTCTAGAAAAAAGAGAAGAAGAACCTGCTTCGCAATACTCAGTATGAATTTTCAAATCTCCACCTGCATATGAGAACAGGCCAAGAAATTTACGAACAAGGAATTAGGTTGCCAAAATCTCAATATAAAAGGGCACACTGTGACAACGAAATGTGACCGAATGTATCACATAGTATATGTCTTTTGTTACATAAAAGGGTATTTTTGTTTCATCTCCATTCCCGTCTTGAAACTCATGGACTCAATTCTGGAATCAGAACTTTGGCAAAAATGGACCACCCAGAAAGAAGAAACATAAAATTAGTTTTTTTTGCTGTTTAATTTGCTTACACCGCCATTGACCCCCCATAGATGCATGTGCCCTCTTCAAAACATAAAATCCACTACTTAACTAGTTTGAGTAAACGCTGTACAATCTTTTGAGTGCATATTGTGCAATCTATATTTTACATCTCAAAATTCCACACTGAAGAATTCTCTGAAACCAAAAAGACAAAAGTTGATAAAATTATTATTTGGCAATGAAATGAGCTTAATTTGATGATTGTAGAAGTTGATATTAAGAGTGTATTGTGTATGAAGACGATCTAAGATCACCCACGCTCGTCGTGAGGAGGCATGGTATTTTTTATTATGAATATTGTTGAAAGTAGTTTGTATTTTTGTAGAAAAGTAAATTTATTGAGGACAGTCTGATATTTGGACAAGATTTAATCTACCTTGACTTAAGAACAATGTACTTCCTCTGGTCCTTGTTATAAGACATTTTCATTTGTCCTAAGTTTCACCTAAAATATTATTTTGATCGAAATAAAAATCTTAAAAACGTTTCCTAATAATTAGTAAAACACAATGAATGTAAAATATATTTTTAAGTTTATTTTTTTCAACTAAAAAGACATCATATGTGAAACCTATTATAAAATCTAAATACCTTCTACTAACGACCAGAGGAAGTACTTTAATGCTTGTTTGACCAACAATTTATTTTACCTTTTGTCTCATTTTACCTCTTAAACACAAAATCTAATTCAAACAATATTTTAACTTACTTTTTAAAAAAATATTACAAAAATTATTTTTACACAATTTTCATTCACCACCGCCTGCCATCGTCGGACCGTTCCTTGTCGCCGGCAGACCGCCGTCGGTCGGCAAGTTGGTCGGAATTTGGCCTGGACGACAGTCCAGCGGCGGGGGTAGGTATTAGAGATGACCGGTGGTGGTAAAATAATAATATTATTTTAATTAAAAACTATCCAAACAACTTTTTGAATTTTCTCTCAAAACACATTTTAAATCACATCTCAAAACCAAACCAAAAACTAAACTAAAAGGCAAAATAAGAGTTGGCCAAACAAGACCAGTACCAACCTTACTATAACGCTTTTACTTTGCTTTAGAAAATACTCCTTCCGTCCTACAAAAATTATCCAGTTTCAAAATGTACAATTTTTTTAATTTATTCAATGATAATTTTCTCACAAAAATAGTCCAGTTTCAAAATGTACAATTTTTTTAATTTAGTCAATGATAACAAGGTACAACTCATTTTATTCTCTAACTTTCCATTCTTACCCCTGTTTGAAAATTTATTTTAAGTGTCAAATTATAAAACTAATAATCACCGGAATTTCACTCCTCTTACTTTTCTCTCTCTCATTGTCACCGGAGACCAGCATCGTCCTCCGCTTCCCCATTATAAGCCTACCAAAAATTGGAACAAATCAGACGAATCGGAAAAGAACCAAACCTCGGTTGAACTTGGAGAGCGAAGAGTGAGACAAAGGGAGGCCGGCCCTATGATAATTTCAGGGAAGAGACAACGGCTGCAACGCCGCCGGCATACCTCACCGGATATTGCTCAATATATCATGAGATTAGCCTTTTTCTATCAGATCGGCCCACATCAAAGCCCATAAGATGGAAAGCACCAATCCCCAAGCGCTAAGATGAGGAAAAGAAAGGTTTTTCCGCCAGAATTTGCTAAAAATTTGGCTTGCAAGGTTTTTTGGGGTATAGGTGTTTTGAAAGAGGGGAAATATTATCGTTCCTCCTCGAATGCTATCGGCGGATTTGGTTGACTAACACATAGCCGGCAGAAGTGAAAGTTCTATCGATTGAATCTATTTCTCAGAATGGGTAGTTAAGTCATTTCATCTGTTTTAATTTTGACGTTTACGAAACTAAACTATTTTTTTAGGACAAGATTTTTTTTATCAAGCTGAATTATTTTTGTGGAACGAATGTAGTTTTTCTTTTCTGGGAAACTGGGACCATCAAATACTATTGTTTACGCTGCTTATATGTTGGAAACGAAATGACACAATTAAACGTGCATGTTCATTTATGAACCCTAATATTTTTACACCATATGTCTATGCAATCGGTCTAGTCTTGAAATGCCAAATATATTTTGATTGGACAAAATTGGGATAATCAACTCCGCGTTCTCCGTCCGGTGGACGATGACCCAATATTCATGTTATCTCTTCTTTACTGATTTTGAAGAAATATGTTAGAGATCTGAGCTTTCATGGCTTATCTTGGGAGTGAACCCCTATGACTTAATTGGTGTATGGAGATTTGAAGAGCATACTTCTTATTTTTGCTACTAATTAGGACGAAAAAAAAGTATTGCTAAACACCGATTCATTTTACTTCACGTGACTTATTAAAAATACAAAAAAACCCTCTTTATAGATACGTAAAATACTAACATAAAATTTAATATTACACGTAATTAGGTTTAAATGATATATATATATATATATATTAGTGATGTCTGGTCGCGCATTGGCCCAATATATCTGTAGATCTTAGAATAGTTTGTATCTGGAAAAAAAATATTTTGTATTTAGCCCGATATATTTTAGAAATATTTAAAAATTTTAGAAATGTTTTATAAGTATGATGTTTGCATTTGGAAAAAAAAATAAATTGTATTTGGTCCGGTACGTTTTAGAAATGTTTGAAGATTTTAGAAATGATTTATAAGTGTTACTTCTTAAATATAAATAAACTTGATCAAATATATGTCTTGAAGTAAATGATAGACAAAATATAAAAGTATCCTAATAAATTTAAATATTAGTAAGATAATTTATTGATGTTCTCCATTGGTTGTGCCAAATCAATAATTAGATTTGGAGATTATAATAGCTTTGTAGTTAGCTTCCTCCAAAGGGTATACGCTTAATTGTTAGAACTATTTTTTCCAAAAGTTTATAGGTAGTAAAATATCAAAAATATGATTTTGAAACTGGTTAATTGTTGAAACTGGTTGATCACAAATATGAGAATGAAAATAATTGTAAATTTGCATAGGTTTCAAGGTATAGCAAAAAAGAACTCACCTCACCATGACAAATAACAAAAAAGAAGTAAAAGATAGCCCATTAAAATTTGAGAGTTTTTATTTTTTTTCTGTAGGTAAAAATGATGTATAAAAATACAAATAAACGTAGAACATCATTCCTACCCTCTCCATCTCAAATTCATAAAAGGATTCCCCATAAATTAGTTAAAAGAAGTAACCTGAACTATTTATATGATGAGGAACTAAAAAAAGTCCAAAAACCAAATCCAAAAAAGTATATTCTTGAAACCCCAAACACAAAAAAAAAAAAAAAAACGTGCTTCATTTGCAAATAAAATAATAATAATAATAATAATAATAATAATAATAATAATAATAATAATAATAATTGGTCAACTGGGAGTATGAAACAAAATCAAAAGAAATTAAACAAAGAAAAAACACACTTCATAATTGGCCTTATACGAAAAAAACCCTGAGACTGCATAATTAAAAAAAAGAAAACCACTATAATTGAATGAAACATAAAAAACAAATTTAAAAAATCACACTTTGTAACAAAAATCCAATCAATCAACCAATCCAAACATAACTAAAATCATACAAAAATTCTAGGCTAACTAACCAAATAAGAAATCACATCATACTACCTGACAACGGCTACGGTAGCTGTAACGGATGGACGCATAAAAATAATAGTAATAACACTATTCTTGAACGGGAAAAACAAAAAAATAATAAAAGCCAAACCAATGATCTGTGGAAATAAACTCATTTAAATTTTAATACCTGTAATGGCACCACCACAACGGCCGAAGCAAGATCAATGAGATTTTTTTTCCCCTTTGTGTTTATATAGAGAGGTAAAGAAAATATTTTTTGAAGTTGAAATTTTATCCGATTAAGATGTAGTTGATCATCACTAATGAAAAGATTGAACATGCTAATAGGAAAGGAGTATATTTCACCACATATTCTCAATTGATGATTGATGAGGATTTGTTTTTTTTTTTTAATTGTGGAGAATGGATTGATTAAGGAGTCGATTGTCGTGGAGATGCGGATGAGGATTTGGGGTTTTTATGAACCAGTGGTTTTTTTTTTTTTTTTGTTTGTTTTGACGGAAATAGTGGAAGTGAATTTAGACTACATTTGCATTTTAAATTTAAGAGATGTGGAACTAAAAATTTATTTAAAAATATGATATGGAAATGCCACATTGCAAATGGTAGTGATTTCTCTTAAGTGTGGTTTTTGTTTCTAATAGTAAGATGTAACAATTATGATATTATTAACGTAAAAATAAATAATATTCATGCAATATTTTTATCCATCATCACCAGAAAACTTATTGTCATCGATGGATCACGACCCGCCGTCGACGGACTGGGAGTGATTCGGCGTTGGCAATATATGTTCAAGAAGTGATGGATAAATTAAATATTTTATTCAAAAATTTGTTCATACAATTTCTCAAACTCTCATATAAAACACCTTTAAATTGTACCAAAAAAAAGAAACCCTTTATATCTACATTTGAAATGAAATAAAAAGAAAAACGTTGTTCATGTTATTTCATTATATGTATGATTTCTTTTTTACATTGGAAATAAGATTATGTTATCTTCATTCTTGGAAATTGGAACGCATTATAATATATTAAAAATGTAAATTTCAAATGAAAAGAGACTATTCCTTGTTTTCATTCGTCTTGGCCTGGAGATACTTGTCGTTAACTATTCATTTTCATCTCCTTTTTTTCCGCAAGAGGAGTAGTACCCATCAGGAGATATACATGTATACATTTTCTTCTTTACTCGATCGTTCCTCATTTTCTCTTCATTATCATGGGCTACATAACTCGCCTCCTTAATTAATGGTAGTTATGTGTATGTAGTTGGTACTTTTAAATGTAACGAATTTATTCAGAGAAAAATAAATACCTTGTCTAGATTTTTTTTTTTTTTTACCTGGGAAATTTTTGTTTTAAAAAAAAAGCATTATTATTACTCCAATCATCTTGAAACTTTTGTCATTCGGAATAGGACTAAGCTCAAACTAAATTTACGTACGTAACGTAACCAATTTATTTGGGGATGATCTTGACAATTATGAGGTCTGATATATTACTGCCACTAGATTTTTATGTATTTTTGCAAATTTTATAAATTAATCTGTACTCCTATTAGAAGTTAATTTAGTACTAAATGAAATGTTATGATCTTATAAATGTTCAACTAAATATTGCGCCTAGGACCACTTGACAACTACCATTCAATAATATCAAATCTGAATCTTAAGTTACAGGATTGAAGTCCTGGAGGACCTGGACCATTTTATAGATTCATTTTCAATTGATTTAAACTCATTACCTACAATTGTGATCACAATTCATAATCAATACTTTAAACCACTTTAAGTTTCTTTAAGTTACCCAATGTAAATGAATCCTTTCCTCCACATTAGGTTGTGTGTGTGTGTGTGTTTCTTTCTCTCATTCCCTTCCCTCCCCCTCCCCCCCCTTTTTTTCCTTTTTGGTTGCCCCTCTCTCTTTTTTGGGTTTTAGCAGCTTATGATAGTGCAAACACAATGATTTTGAATACTCCATCCTATTTTCCTCCATATTAGTTGAAAATTGGATTATAAGTTAGAAGAAATTAAATAAAAATTTTAATGCATTTTGTATTTTCATTATTCCAATTATAGATTCAGTACGATAAACACGAAAATAATTTAGAAACGGAAAAAGTACTAGGACTATGCTAAATACTAGAGGGGAGGAGGCACTGAAGCCAAAGAAATGGTGGATCAATGAGGAGACAGAAAGTGAGGATTCTTCTTCTATTTGGGTTTTTGGTTCCATGGCTGACTGCTCTTTTGGAAGCACAAAAAGCTTAGCACAAAGCTCAGTCCTAAAACCCCAAATAGAAAAAGATTACAATACCTTAATGTCACTTCCAAGACAATGGGCTCCAGAAAAAGTCGCATTGACCTTTAGAAATTTCTTATAAAATCAACTTCCACATTTCCTATTCCTCCCAATAGTACTAAAAATTGTCTATATCCTATGCTTTTTTTCCTGATTTTACTTGAGCCTAGCCGGCTATACCATGATTTTGACTTTGAGCACTTATAGCCTTTTTTGTCCTGAACTGATCTGAGAAACTCAAACTCGTATGAAAACAAGGAAATGGAATTGGAATGGAAGAAATCAGGGAAGAATGTGGTCAGAAAATGGGTAGAAAAATGACAAAGGAAAATATGTTACTATATTACTGTTTGAATTAATCCTTATTTTTTAATCAAGGGCTAGCTTAGCTGGGTTGAATGTTGAGTCACAGAAAGAAGATTAATTTAATACTACTACTACTACTTTACAGTAATATCAGTAGAGATGTGATTTTCTTAATTAGGTGACTTAAATGTATACATTGGAGTTGGTGCAATCTTGCTTCTTCCAAGTCAACCAAAAAGGCTTACTTTGCATTTGGTGAATGAATTCCTCAAAGAGACATCTGTTATCACTGCAATATTTTCTATTATACCATTACAACCAGTGTGTGACACATCTATCAACTAATTCAGATTCAATTCGGGTTGACATCTTTGAAGATTCGAAGTTTCCTCAGTACGTAATTTAATGTTTCTTTTGTTTCAAAATTACTTTACAGTTTGAAATTTTACTTTTAGTGTAATTTGAACTAAAAATGAAAATACAAACTAGATAATAATTTCGGACAGGAAAGAGTATCGTTTGTTATTTGTCTTATAAGGATGAGCTTTAATCATAATTAACATAATCCAATTCCTTTAACATCCAAGTATTTGTTGGGGTTACTCACTCAAATGTTTAAGTGAACAATTTTTTTAACAATTTCTTGTTACTAACTATGAATGACCAGAAGGAAAAAAGAAGTGTTTTTTAGTCCATTTTGGATCCAAAGCGTATTAAATGGTTGTTGCTGTGCTGTTTGATTTATTGCGCAATTTAAAAGCCACCTTCTCTGCATGACATTTACTTCTACTTCAACCAATTTTTCTTTCCTCTCTCTCCGTTTCTGGTTCTGTTTCTCTCTCTCTCTCTCCCTCCCTAATCTCTATAACCAAAAATTTGACTTTTGCAGATCCACTGCTATAGTTGGAGTAAAACAAACTGTGGAGTTTCTGAAAGTCATTTTCAGAAGGACTTCTTACATCATAAAAAACAACAATTTTTTTTTTTTGATTGATTGTTTTCAAGTATTCAAACATTTTTTCTTGTGTAAGATTCTTGAATTATTTGGTGAGGTTTCTGCATGTGGGTTTAAGTCTTGTCAGGGGGAAAGATTTTTGGTGCATCTTATTACATGATTGAAGTATTAAAGTTCCAATCTTGATGACTTATCTCCAACCAAATTTCTCCGAGAAAGAAATGGTTCTTCAGCAGGGGAAAAGGTCCATTTCTCCGTCGCAGCCGCCGCCGTACTTTGTTCATCAGCCACCGCCTCCACCACCTCCACCGCCTTCTTCTTCCGGTGTCCAAACTGGTGGGTTCAATTTGAACAGTAAGGTTAGCCCAAGTGTACTGCTGATCATAATCATTCTAGCCATTATCTTCTTTGTGTCTGGATTGCTTCATCTTTTGGTTAGATATCTTTTGAGACCCCCAAGGAGGGATCCTGATGAAATAGACACTGTAACTGCTCTTCAAGGTCAGTTGCAGCAACTTTTCCACCTCCATGATGCTGGTGTTGATCAGTCCTTCATTGACACACTTCCTATCTTCAATTACAAAGCAATCATTGGTGTGAAAAGCCCTTTTGATTGTGCTGTCTGCTTGTCTGAATTCGAAGCTGAAGATAAACTTAGGCTGCTGCCAAAATGTAGCCATGCTTTTCACATGGAATGCATTGATACTTGGTTGCTGTCACATTCAACTTGCCCTCTTTGTAGAGCTAGTTTGATCCCTGATTTCTCATCCAACCGCCATTGTTCTCCAATTGTGTTGGTTCTTGAATCTGGAAGTGAGAGCTCCAGAGAAATCATACCAGATAGAGAAGGTGGTTTAGGCAACACAAATTCAGTGGCTAGAGTGAGTTCTCATCTCAGTACTTCCAGATGTGAAGATGAATCCAGGCTGCCTAATTCGGGTTTGTTGCTCCAAAAATCTTGTGAAATTCAAGTCAAAGAAGATGATAATCAACAACAACAACAAAATATTGTTGTGGGTTCAGGGGAAAAAGTTCTTCCTGTAAAACTTGGCAAGTTCAGGAATGTAGATGGAGGAGGAGGAGCTGGAGGGGAAGGAAGCAGCACAACTAATAATGTTGATTCAAGAAGATGTTTCTCCATGGGATCTTTTGCTTACATTATGGATGAGAATTCAGCTTTACAAGTTCCAATTAGGACTCCAATAAAGAAACAATCCAGTAAGAAACCAGCTCTGCCATTGAATCCAGGGCATAGATACGCAATGTCTGAATGCGGCGGAGGCGATTCAAGAAGGGATTTTGCAAACTTTGAAGCATTCAGAAATGGCGAGTTTCTCCAATGCAGCAATAATTCGGGTGGCATTGCTTATTCAGGCAATCTCTGCAGTAATGTAAATGACAGTAATAAGTCAATTGGGAGCAGCAGAGGAGAGAGCTTTTCATTCTCCAAAATTTGGCTCAGGGGGAAGAAGGATAAGGCTCATAATCACATTACAGATACAGAGCAGCCACCATCAAGAAGGGCATTCTCATTCAGGTTCCCAATGCAGCAGCATAATGTGATTGCAGAAGAAGATGATGTGAAGCATAATAAGAAGATTATTAATGGTGGGAGGAGGACCATTTCAGAGATTGATATTGGGAGGTGGGCAAATGGAGGGATTGAAAACAGCAGTGAATTGGATGCTCAGAGCTTGAACAGTTTGGATTCTCAATCAAATCATCCTTCATTTGCAAGGAAAACACTTCTGTGGCTGATGGGAAGGCAACAGAACAAGGTGGTTCATTCACAATTTTCATCCCAATTAGTTTAGTAGATAGCCCTCTTTTATTTGTTATCATTTGTTGTTGTTTTTTCTTCTTTTGTGGATTATTTCTTGGATATAGTTGTTCTTTGAAGGGAGATAAAATTAGAGATAGCTGTGAAAGAGGTCTTCTCATACAGATGGCTGCAATTTTATTTTATTTTTTTTCCACAGCATATTCAAGCAGCTAGCTAGTTGATTGATTGATTCTTCCACATAATTTTTAGTTTCAGAACATTTTTTTTTTTTTTGGGCTTGCTCTAACTTTGTTTATCAGATACTAATCAACAAAAAACTATTTAAATGGAAAGAAGGAAATAATCACTACTTACTGCGCATTTAAGCTTCACAATTCACATCAAAATTTAGTGCGTTAAGTGTGTTCTTTTGGTTGCTTTTCTTTCTTTACTCCGTTCGCCAAAAAATAATCATCCTATTTGTTGTCTTATTTTAGTTCAACTAATACGAAGATCATTTTAGGTCAAGAATTTCTCTCTCTGTTTTTTTTGGTAAGTGTAGCTTTTTACGTCCTTTAGGACTCAAATTCCTTGTTCTAGAAGGTCAGCCAAACATTGAAGTAAAGCCACTCCCTAAACTACTAGGGTTTCTACTCTTTCTTTCTAATAAGGTCAGATCAGATTATAGAATTACACAAATTTGTACTGTCTTAGAAGAACGGTCAGGTCAGTTAGAAGTACTAAAATAACACTAATTGTTCTTTCGTAGAAGGTCCGGTCAGATATGGAAGTTAAAATAAAAACTAATCAAAATTTTTACTTCCTTTTGAATGTCAACTCAAATAAATTTAGAAGTAAAAATCCGGAGCCGCCCCAATTTCAGAAATGAGTTCGCTAAACATCGAATGAATGGTTCAGTTTATTAAGAATCTCAGTCCCACATCGGTATTGGGAGAGACATGATATCACTATATAAGTAAATAGGCCACTCTCTTTCATAGCCAAGTGTTTTTGACGTGGAACCTCACAGGCTTCCTTACGGTTATGGGAAATGAATACTCTGTAAATATCCAAAAGAATAGGCTTCCCCCGATTTGCCTTCGATTTTCTTTCAAGGTAAGTTTGCGCCTCAACCAACTGTTTGTATGGTGTAACTAGTTACATTTTTCATTTGGGCCCATAAATTTTAGTTTTAGCCTGACAGAATTCACGAATAATGCTAAGTGAAGACAATTCTGCAGATTATTATGTGACAAATAGATAAAGACAATTTTTTCTCTTATGTTTTTTTTTTTTTGGGTTTTCCTAAAAAAGCAGCATCCATTATCTGTGTAGTACTGTTTATATGGTCGGCATTTGAAGGTTTTGCATTTTGCAAGCTATTATTAATGAAGTGAGCGTAATCAGTTTTAGACGTGTCAGAGAGTCGGGCACAGTATTGATCAGTCGGCGAAATGATGAGTTCTTGTATGAGAAATTTTTAAATTTCAATCATTAATTAATCGGATCGTTACACTTTTTAAAAAATAGATTTTACAAACACCGTTATATATAAATTATTATTACTATCGACAAACTCAATGCCAACCATCGATTCCGCGGTTGTAACTTGAAAGTTGAAATGGACCGTTAGGAAAAATTGTCCGATCTACCTTAAGTTTTATCCTCATTGTCAATTTTATCCTAATCTTTTTCAATTAGTTTATTTTATCCGTAATTATCACAACTTTCGTCAATTCGTCCTTTTTACCCAATCTCCGTCCAAATTAACGGTTTTCACGTTTTTCCGTCAAATAGGCCATTATTTTATTATAAAAAATTAAACTGGGCCCTTAAAGAATCAGATTTATTTCTTAATCACTTTTGACTTAAACCTAATTATGTTGGGTCAAAGTGGAGGGAAATTTCTCCCAAAAAAATTTATGGGCCCCACATGACCCAAAAAAATTCCTACTTTATAAAAGATCAAACCCCTTATTTCACACTGATTCCACACTGATTTCAACTGGAATTTTTTTTTTCTTCTCCACTTTTTTCTCTCTATCGTGAATCAACAGAGCATGGCACAATTGTGCAATTGTGGAAGCCCTGCAGCACTTCGCACTTGTTAGAGAGACAACAACTTGTGCAGAAGGTTTTTGGCATGTCCTCATTGTCCAGATCCTGAGGTGTGCAATTTTTTTGTGTGGCAAGATCCCCAGTTGGAGGTCAGAGGACGGGTGATCATCCAAGATCTGCTTAGGAGGATAAATAACAGTAAGGATAGGGAGAACATCTTAGAAACCGAAAATCTAAGATTGCAAAGGCGTGAGCGGCGAATTTGGTTTTATGTTGCTGCTACTGCCATTGTGGTGGTGTGTATGTGTTTGATGAGGAACTAGGTTCTTCATAGCAATTATCAAGACCAGTACTTTATTCAAAAAAAAAATAAAAATCAAGAGCAATACTGTCCTGTATCTTCAGTAGGTTATCTAGGTAGTAATATTTTTCTTTATGTTGGGTGATGATAAGAAGTAAGCACTTGGTTTTCCCTTGTACTCTCTTGTCATTTTTGAATTCTGGAATGGAAAGTGTTTCTATATACTTTTGAATGCATTTGAATTTGATTGTGTTGGGTTGGGAATATGTTAAAAGGCCAGTTCATGGACAGCATTGGCCATATTGGTCAAATATTTAGGACAAAATTGGCCAAAAATATCAAACTGTTGGGTAAAATTAGCGAAATTTGTGAAACATGTTAGACAACATTAGCCAAATAATTGGTTAAACCAAGCATCACTTCACATCTTCTAATCTTCACTGTTGGTGTAAAATATAAAGAAACCTTAAATAAAGAAGCATTTGAATGCAAGGTGAAAATAGTTTCATATATTAATAATCTTGGCTATCAAGCACATATGAATACCTTACACAGTTCAAGGCATGTTGTGCAACAAAAAAAACAAGTGATTCCCAAAGCAAAAGGTGCTAAGGTCTAAACAAAAGTACTACTTTCAACCTGCAACCTTGCAGTAGTAAATATTCTAGTAAAATAGGAAGACAACCAAATTATTGAATTACATCACTTGACATGTGACTCTTCTTCTCATCCTTCTCTGCTGCATTATTTGAGGAAGATCCGTTAACAGGCTTAGTGCCGAAATTTCCATCAAAATGGCTACTTTTGACAGTGTTACGATAAGAGCCTCGATACAAGTCATAAAGAGCTTTTGAACTTTTCACTTGTGGAACATCAGGGATCAAATTCTCCACTGTTGACATTAGTTGCTCAAATGTGGCCAATGCATCCGCAACAAAATTCTTATCATTGACACTTTCTGGTGGTTTAAGGGCTGAAGAAGGTGCAACCATATGTCCAAAAGCTTCCACAAAACTCGATTTACTGTGAATGTTGTCTGTGGTTGGATCTTCATCAATATTCTCATCAACCAGTTTGAAGGGAGCTTGTGAACTTGATGTCCGTTGAATTCGTCCTTTTTCAGATTTGCGAACCTTTTTTTCAGGTTGAGATAAACTAGCAGCCTGTCAATATTATGAGCCTTCACATAATAAGTATTCAAACTATCTTTTTCTAATTCTACTGAAATAAAGTAACATAACTAGTATATATATTCACCATAAAAAAAAAATTGAAATTCTTAACAAACCTTGAATTTTCTCTTTTTTGTTTTCAGTGGAGGATTTGTCTCAACATCAGTCTGTCCAGGTAGTTTACCTGTTTCCCTAGGAATTATAAATACCGGGACTTTTTCCCGATTAGCCTTGTTAGATCTCTTTGGTGGATCACGTCCCACATGTATCATCGGTCTACGCTGCTCATCAGAATACTGCAACACCACAACATCATGTTCTAACATCTGTTTTTTTCCCTGTCACATGTTTAGAAAAACAGTCATTTGCAGGCTTCTCAATAAACCAATACCTTAGCCAAATGAAACTTAACTCATCATACCTCTGGTTTAAGCTGCTCAATGTTGTCACGCAATATATCAGCTACGTGCTTATTAAATCCAACCTGCAAACATCATCATGTTAGTAGGATTGTGTACAATTTTAAGTAATTATATTATTGTATCAACTATACAGTACCTCAGTTTCTTTTTCTAAGCCAATGTCCTCACACACCTCAACATGAACATCTGCAAGGCTATCTAGACAACCCTCCATTGAACTCACTTGAGCATCCAAATGGACCTCAGTACAGTGGAATCAATCAGCAACATGGACTTCTGTTGACAAGTTCTCCCTTGCACCATTTTCAGAAGCAACACCCAGATCACCTTTAGGTTTCGCTTTGCATGACCTGACATTGTGGCCCTTTGTGTCGCATCTGCTGCAATGATTTCTTTGACCTTTTCTAGATAGTCTTTGTTTTTTATTTTCCTGAATGACTGTTATTTTAGTAGTAGATCTTCTCCTTTTTGTAGTAGGCCTTCCTTTCACCTTCCGTTTAACAGGAGCTAATATAGGAGGCTCTACGACCTTGTCCCATTCCCAATCTATTTTATCTCTCAAAGGATAGATAAAAGGTTCATAACACCTTTTATATACTTCAACAGAATAGCAGTTATCAATAAAAACAATAGGGTCTTGTTTTATAGACCATATAGCAGAAATTCCATGTATACATGGAATACCTGTGAGCTGCCACTTTCTACAGCTACATTCTCTTGCAGCAAGGTCAACTGCATACTTGCCATCATCTGGATGGTCAACCTCTACATGAGTAGTTGATGAGGGAGCTGCGGTGCATTCAGTTGCTAACTTTTGGTATCCTAAAAGCCTCTTGAAAATTCTTGGACAAACCACCTTGTTGTTCTATTTCTCATTTGCCATTGTTCTATTCTCATACATTCTTATGGTGGTGTACTTCCTCATTCCCTCCATAAGTCCAATGATAGGTTTTGCTCTTGCCTCGAGAATTTTTCCATTCAAAGACTCACAGTTATTGTTGAGTAGAATATCACAGTTACATTTAAATAGAAAAAATGCCCTGCACCACTGATTCCTAGGCATGTTGCTTAACCAGGTATATGCATCCTCAGATATTGTCCTCATCTCCTCCATTTCTTTCTTCCAGTGCCCCTTAGTGGTTGCCTTTGCCGCTGCCCAGAGTGCTTTCCTAAATGCATGTCCCCCATGCCCATGGTCTAGAAAATTTGCATGCAAATGCTTCACACAAAATCGATAGTTGGCTTGAGGAAATTCAAGTTCTGCTGTTTTGATCAGGCTTTTTTGCTTGTCACTCATTAAGGTCCACTGATCAGTGTCTTCTTTCTCGATTCTAAGATCACGTCTTAAGAGATCCATAAACCATCCCCAGGATGATGTGTCCTCGACTTCAACCACTGCCCATGCTATTGGATAAATTCCATTGTTGGGATCAACACCAACAGCAGTGAGCAAAACTCCTTTCTGAGGACCCTTCAAGAATGTGCCATCCAATCCAATAAACTTCCTGCAACCAGCTAAAAAGCCATCTCTGACTGCTGCAAAACAAATGTACAGTCTCTGAAATCTTTGTTGACCTGTTGAGGGGTGTGTCCAGCCATCCAAGGGTTTAAGAACCACGGAACTTCCAGGGTTACATCGAAGGAGCTCATGACAGTAACATCTTAGCTTATTGAACCGGTCTTCTATACTACCAAACACCAGTTGGAATGCCTTCTTTCTGGCTTTATATGATTGATCCTTGGACATGTCAATGCTGTATCGTTCCTTCACACTCTTTTTGAATTCCCGAGGTGTTATATTGGGCTTTTCCTTAATGAGCTCTGCTGCCCTCAGTGCTATCCAACTACTAGTCATACACGGGTTGTTCTTCACCCAAGTGCAGCTGTGTTTCGGAGCAAACCTGGTAACCCTAATAGTCCCATCCGAACATCTCCCTACATAAATCTTCCAACTGCATTTTCGATCAGGACACTTGGCACTAACCCTTTCTTTTTCAATTTTCTTAAAACCTCCACTGAAAACCCCTTATACTGTTCCATGTCCTGATAACATGTGTTGCCTGTTCCAAGCTATTGAATGCAAGACCACACTTCAAGGGTGGATCCCACATGTCTTTCACTGGATCAAATTGTTGTAGAGCAGGCTCGGCTTCTTCATCAGACTCATGCAATGGTTCAAAATCATCATCAGAATCTGGTATGGCTCTATTCACATCTCTTAGTTGACCACCAGCAACTTCATCTTCACTTTCCTCTGTATCCCCAGCCCCTGTGTGTGTGAACTCTATATCCCCAGTTTGAAGACATATCCTTGGACCATGCTGCTGATTTTTTCTACTACTTGCAACAAGTGTTTTCTTGATTGTAGGCTTTACCACACTTGCAGGACCTTCACTATAACCATTTTCACCACCCCAGGTTGCTTCACTTTCGTCAACATTCTCTTCATAATCTTGATCATCATATTCTGAATCGTATTCAGAATCCTTATCACTCCAATCTTTGTTATCTTCATCACTCTCATCATCATCACCATCATTATCTGACTCTTCATTCTCACATACATCAGCATTGTTTAACCCCTCAGTGTCACTTATATGACCAGCATTGTTCAAGTCATTACCTTCATTGCCCTCGGTACCATGTTCATCTGCAACCTCAACTTCTAAAGTGTACAACTCCATCCATCTATCACCGGCAAGTGCCTCTCCACGCGCTTCCATGAGTTCCCAATCATCCGATACACTCTTCACCACATTATCTTCATTTATATGGAAGAACTTGGCTTTATTCGCCAATCTACTTGTTTTTGCCATCATAACCAGGTCTTCAAAGTCTAGCTTTTCCAAATCAACATTATCAAAAAAACTATATTCTCCTCCACAATAAATAGGGGATGGTGTATATATCATTTCACTACCATAATGCATCTGAATGCTTCCCATAGGCGTAACAGGATCCGTGGTAAGGTAAAGGACAACAATGAGGACTCTAAACCCTAAAAAAATTGAACTGAAAACTGCATTGTGCACAATAAGAAAACCGCAATCGAGGGACCGAAATTTAACTAGAAAACACATGCATACAATCGGAATTTGGGACCACGAAAATCAAAATCGAGGTTAAGCCCTAAGAAAATTGATTAACAAATAATTACAACCAATTATTTTACAAGTTCATCCATCAGTAATGGAACCCACATGTATCATAATAAAGGGACATTCTTTCCCGAATCCCATTTTTGCAGCAGGAACGAAAGAAACAAAATCCCCTTTTTCCGAATCCCCTTTATGCAAATTGACACTTAAAGTCACAATTTTTTTTAAAAATATACTCACCATACTGAGGTGGAGGCTCATTGTTCTTCTCTTTTAGCCGTGGATCCAGCATCTCGACTGCCGATATTGCTACAATGCCTCTCCTCTCGCCGACAATTTCTTTTTATCTATTAGTTTCCCCGTTTTTTTGCTCTGAAAGTCACGAATCTGAGTTTTCGGATTTTTCGAAAATGGAATGTTTTTCACTTTTTTTTTTTTTTTCAGAATGAAGGACTTTGTTTCGTCGTTCCAGTTTTCCCTTTTCAAGAAAAGAAAAAAAATCCAAAATTCCAAAAATTGACTTTTGGGAATTTTTTTGGGCCATGTGGGGCCCACAAATTTTTTGGAGGAAAATTTCCCTCCACTTTGACCCAACATAATTAGGTTTAAGTTAAAAGTGATTAAAGAATAAATCTGATTCTTTAAGGGCCCAGTTTAATTTTTTTATAATAAAATAATGGCCCATTTGACGGAAAAATGTGAAAACCGTTAATTTGGACGGAAATTGGGCAAAAATGACGAATTGACGAAAGTTGTGATAGCTACGGGTAAAATAAGCTAATTGAAAAAGATTAGGATAAAATTGATAATGAGGGTAAGCTTAGGGTAGATCGGACAATTTTTCCTGGACCGTTACATTTGTAAATTTTACGGAAGTGGAAACTCTTACCATGTAGAAGAAGAAAGAACAAGTCCTCCATATAAGTTTAAATCATAATCTAACAAATAAAATACTCTCTTGTTCCAAAATTATTGTCTAGTTTGAAATTTCAATTTTAGTATAATTTGAACTAGAAATGAAAACCCAAACTGGACAATAATTATGAGACGGAGGGAGTATTTATTTTTTAACAGATGAAGTATATGATTATAACCATTTGTACTTCCTCAGCAGTCCACACTGGACAAAAATTATGAGTTTGTTGAATGAAAATATTATGAAATCAAAAAAATTTTATTTTGAGACGAAAGAGTAATTATTACTTTAAAGTCGTTGAAAAATAACTAGATGTTGATGTAATTTCCTTTTTAAAAAATTAAAAATTCCCTGACTTTGGTCAAATAAAATAGGAGTTCTCTTTATAATTATCGAAAATTGTCACCACCATTACATACCGTCGACAGAATGGATAGGTAATGCATATACCTGGGTGCTATTAAATCATATAAAAATTTATAAAATTAAAAAGGGAGCTTGACTATACTTACCCGTCCCCTTGGCTTTGTCACCTTTCTGTACGAAGATAAACTAGGAAAATCTTCCCAAGAGTAGGTGCAGTTGTGCAAATAATCAAAGTTAGCTAGAGAAGAGAATTCAATTATTCAAATTCAAATTTAGCTTATAGTTGTCCAACTAATTAATTAATTATTACTACTTCCTTCTAGTAGCTATATCTATTAGTACTCTGGCCTCTCATTAATTTTGGATAATTTGTGTTTTTGTTGCCACCAACAAAGCTTTAATTACAACAACAACAAGATTAATCAACTAAGAACATGGAATGTTCACAAAGTTGTTAATATAACATTAAATGGGACAACATGATGAATGGGGCTATGAACTACAGTAACACTGGGCTAGGGGATTTGAATTCTCATTAATGGCTGATGTTAATATGGTCACGAGAACAGTTGAGGGTCTCTTGTCCATTTTTTCTTTATTTTTTTTTTTGTTTTTTAATGGGTGACCTAACTCCACAGCACTGCAATTTTGTAGTAGTACTCTACACAATTCATACATCATTTCATTTAATTAGAAAAATTCCATCAATTTGTTCCTTTCTTCCTATTGTTGTCGGCATCACTTTCTGTTTCTTCATAGTTATCCTTATTTATTAAACGCTTTATATTTATCATCATTTTAGTGAGTCTTTGAAATTATCACTTTTAACACATAATTGAAACTAATATCGACCATTCTGACGTGTATATAAGAAATGAATGAAATTTACATAAAATTATAACATTACAAATGAGATCGAATATAATATTATAAAACGACCGATCTTTTGTGACCTAATAACCATACCCAAGGTATCATAAACCACAATAATGAATCATGAATGTCTAGGCTGCATGGTTGTTGCAAAAGCCTTTAAGTTCTTAAGGTTTAAGGATTCATATTTACAAACGCCAACCTCAAACAATAAAGAATGGGGGGCCATGTTCTTTTGTTAGGGTAGCAAATTCGATTATAACCGATGTTTGGAATGTGACAGAGAAAGAGGAACCTCATCTACAACTACAAGGCCAACATTTTCAGCCATTTTCAACACGAGAAAGCAAAAATATATAGCTACAAGCCCAATCCCTAACAACTTATCAAGCCTCATCTTCCTCCTTGTCAACACCACAAGAGACCAAAGTAAGCCCACCATCAAAAACCCAAATGTCTCATAGAGAGAATGGTCTTTAACTATAACATATGAAGATGGATAAACAGACCAGCAAGAGATAGCAAGTGAAATGCCCAACCCAATAATGATGTTGAAAATTGGACCCGCAAAGCAGCCTGAAATTGCTGTTTGGGCTCCACCAGGTCCACCATTTTTGGCCATTGTCAGATTTGACACCAAATCACCTAAGCTATTTCCCCATGCTAGTATGGTTAATCCCATGAAAGAATGACTAATTCCCAGAATGATTCCAATTGAAACTAGCAGAGAAATCAGTTCTTGAGCCAGTATATAAGTCCAAGTGATGCTGAGGAAGAATGCTTCTGTAAGCCATATGAAAGTGTACTTTTTTGGTGGATTGTTCTTGTCACTTGTGCAAAAAAGGATCAAGGCTAAAAGAATGGCTACTGATGCAACAATTGGGAGAAAAACCAGCCATGATTTTTGATAGTGTAAGTTCCATATTGTTGACAAGAGAACAGGAGCTAATGCAGCTGAGACCATTGCAATTGGCCTAGACCATCTTTCCTGACAGATGATTGGGATTGTTAGTTTCCTTGGCAGGTCTAGAGGCAGCTCTAACACGTACCAAAAGTCGTGAAAAATGCACGTTATCGTACCATTTTGTTTAGGAACTTCAGAATCACAGTCATTCACAGAGTCATTGCAAACTAGTAGAGGTGTAGACACAGGCAAACACCAGTTTTCGGATTCTTTTTCGCGCTTTTCGAGAAGCTCTGATGTAAAAATGAAAGCTACATAGATGAAGTACAGACAGAGGAAACAGAGAGCACCCCACAAGTTGATCTTGCCTACAATGATGAACACCAGAAGGCAACATAAGCAGGCCAGCAAGAAAAGGGAATTTCCTATGAAGCTGGATGAACTAACCTTTCTACCCTGATGATCAATACAGATACTAATCACCCCAACCACAACACTGGAAACAAAGAACACACCACCCAAGATGCTGTTTAGGCCAATATCTTTAGTATCTCCATCACCCATGAAGGAAATCACAGTTGCAAGAACATCAGGGGCACCATTTCCTAAAGAAAGAAGGGTTACTCCAGCAATTGTAGGAGAAAGTTTCATAACTCTTGATAGGCCTTCTAGTGAGGTGCAAAAGTATCTGCTTGATGTATCACCAAGAAGGTAGAATAACAGAACTAGCCAAATTGATAGTAAACTGTAACCAAGACTTGGGCTAAATGTGCAATAAAACAGTTGCAAATAACAAATGTAACCTTTAGGCTGACATCCCTGGTGAGATTTCACATACAAGCACTTCCCAAGCCTATCATTGTACCTATGAATTCCTTTACAACTAATGTCTTCTTCCATTGAGATTTTGTATGCATTGATGGATGAATTCTTCCCTTGTGTGATGGAGTTGTTTAAGAAAGCCGAATTCGACGATGAATCGAGGTGGAGCAAGATGCATAGTACCATGAACATGAAGGCCAAATTGAGAAAGACATGGAAAAACTTCCATTTGTGAAGGAAGAGGAACATGGCCATTTTTTTTTTAAAAATTTTTTTTTTTATTAAGAAGCCAGGCAAAATAGCTACTATGTGTTTGGTGGAAGATGTTGAAGATTCTTCCTTTATTATCGAATTCTTCGTATCTCTGACATGACAGAACAATCAAATCAAAGACTATTGTGATGCTGAGAAGATTTCAATAATGCCATGTATCAAACATTTTAGTACATTTTTCTATGATTGACAAAATGTGTGTCCAATTTAATTTTTATCCTTAATTTTTAGATAATACTTTCCCCAGGTGAACACATTTGAAGAGCAAATATGTGGGGTTAGCTGAAGTGAAATTGGATTTCCCCAGTTAGGCCCATATTTAAGTTTGGTGATGGATATAGAACAGAGAAGTTGGATGAAGATGATGAAGTGTAAAAGCAATAATGTGGACGGTTCCAAAATATTTTGGGTTGCTTATATGAGCAAAGCAAATTGATTTTTCATCGGTGTTAAGAGAAAACATTGGGTTCATATATGGATTGATCAAAACCGCATTGATGGACGTCACATCTGTTTTTAGTGTTTTTTATAATATTTTTATTCCGGTCTATGGATGTAAGAATGCGATATTGTTTTAAAAATATTATTATTCAAAAAAAAAATTGAATTAGGAATAGTTACCAAGTTTTTGCTATTTCAGAAAGTAGATAATTGTATAGAAAATGGGATAAAGAGCAAAATCTTCTCGGGGGACAGAATGAAGAATTGCCTTTACAAAAGAAAAGTCTACCAATACCGAAAAATATCTAAATAATTTTCAAAATAAATACTTAAAGTTCTCATAAAATAAAAAAGATACTCCCTTCGCTCCGAAAATATTGTAGAGTTTGATTTTTCTTTTTTATAGTATAAATTGAACTAAAAGTAAAAATTCAAACTGATTAATAATTTTTGGGACAAAAGAAGTATCAATAAAGTACTTGAGCATAAAGAAAACACATAGAATCTGTAATCAGTCCTCGAACTTGCTATGGTAGTGATTCTATTTCTCCCGATAAATCTATTGAGAGGGTTAGAAGAGGGTTGCCACCGGTTATTACTACCATGTGAGTAATCTCACTGGAAGCTAATCTCATATAGGTTAAATGCTTGCAACAATGATGATGCTCGAATGTTACTAATAAATTGTATTGCTTGAATGTTACAGAAACTGCCTCATTATATTTATTTATTTTTTTTTGAGAGTAAAAAGTATTTTATTTAATACTGCTGGAAATCGTCCAGCGGCCTTTGACTGATAGTTTCTGGCAAGTATGGCCAGTTGGTACATTCATCGGAACTATTTTTGGTTAGAGATACAAATTCATGTGCTATCTAATTATTGCAACGATGTATACAAAAAATCCCTAAGGGATGAATCTGGGTGAGTAGCATACAGATTTCCTCCATAACCTGATCCGAGACGACCCCGGTGGAAACAACTGTTGGGGCGTGGACGATGGTATTCAGAACATCGCCACAAACTGAGAACCGTTCCAGATGTTACTTGATGATGACTCACTAATTGATTGAATGTTATAACTTGAGTCTGATTGTTTGAATCAATTGGATTGCACAATTGATTATGTGTCTTGATGACTCACTTGTTCGAATGTATCCCTTGAGTTCGATTGTTTGAATTCATTGAATTGCACAATTGATTATCTGTCTTGATGACTCAGTGCTTGATTGAATGCAATGACTTGAGTTTGATCGTTCGACTTAATTGAATTGTACAATTGAATGGCAGCGAGCCAGCGATGTATTCTTTGATCGAATGTGATGTCTAGTTACTCTAGGCCATGCCAGAAGGTAAGGCATTACCTAAGGCATATAATTGTTGAATTTGAGGGTTTTTTTTAAATATATATTAAAAAAAGAAAAATTGTTGAATTTGAGGTTTTTTTTTAAAAAAAGAAAAATTGCTGAATTTGAGGCTTTTTTGTTATTTCACAAGTTTTCGATATTAAGTTAACTGAACATTGAAGGTAAAATATAATAAGCTCTTTTCTAATTAGAAGAGCCAAAAGTTAGGAGTAATAAACAAAGTAATTTGTTCTAAAAAACATAATAAAAATGACCAAAATACTCCTTAACAAAAAAACATGTGGGTTGGACATAAACTAGCTGTTGTTACTTAATGGCAAAAAGTAACGGAAACACTTGATTTGAATAATTACCTTTAATAGAGATATCTTACTATATTAGAAACAAAAACCACACTTTAGAAAAAGCACCATTATTTGTCATGTGGCATTTCTACATCATATTTTTAAAATAAATTTTTATTTACACATCTCCTAGACTTAAAAGACAAATGCAGTCCAAATTCACATTCACCTCCTATTTGGAAAAAAAAAAAAAAAACCACGTGTTCATAAAAAACCAAAATCCTCATCCCCATCTCCACGACAATCGACTCCCTAATCAATCCCTTCTCCACAATAAAAAAAAACAAATTTCTCATCAAGCATCAATTGAGAATATGTGGTGAAATATACTCCTTTCCTATTAGCATGTTAAATTTTTTCATTGGTGATGACCAACTACATCCTAATCTGATAAAATTTCGAGTTCAAAAAATATTCTCTTTACCTCACTATATAAAACAAAGGAAAAAAAAATTGTCATTGATCTTGCTTCGGCCATTATGGTAGTGCCATTACAGGTATTAAAATTTAAATGATTTTATTTCAGCAGGTCATTTGTTTGGCTTTTATTATTTTTTGTTTTTCCCGTTCAAGAATAGTGTTATTACTATTATTTTAATGCGTTCATCCGTTACAGCTATCGTAGCCGCTCTTAGGTAATATGATGTGATTTCTTATATAGTTAGTTAGCCTATAATTTTTGTATGATTTTAGTTCTGTTTGTATTGAATTGATTAATTGGGTTTTTGTTACAAAGTGTGGTTTTTTAAATTTCTTTTTTATGCTTCATTCAATTAGACTGGTTTTCTTTTTTTAATTATGGAGGCTCAGGTTTTTTTTCGTATATAGTCAGTTATGAAGTGTGTTTTTTTCTTTGTTTAATTGCTTTTGATTTTGTTTCATACTCCCAATGGATCAATTATTATTATTTTATTTTATTTACAAATGAAGTGTTTTTTTTTTGTGTTTAGTCTTTCAAGAATATACTTTTTTGGATTTGGTTTTTGGACTTTTTTAGTTCCTCATCATATAAATAGTTCAGGTCGCTTCTTCTAACTAATTTATGGGGAAGCTTTTTATGAATTTGAGGTGGAGAGGGAAAGAATGATTTTTCTACGTTTATTTGTGTTTTTATACATCATTTTTACCTACAGAAAAAAATAAATTTCTCAATTTTGAATGGGCTATCTTTTACTTTTTTTTAATTTGCCATGGTAAGGTGAGTTCTTTTTTGCTATAACTTGAAACCTATGTAAATTTACATTATTTTCATTCTCATATTTGTGATCAACCAGTTTCAACAATTAACCTCATATTTTTGATATTTTACTACCTATAAACTTTTGGAAGAAATAGTTTCAACAATTAAGCGTATACCCTTTGGAGGAAGCTTACTACAAAGTTATTATAAATCTCTAAAACTAAGTATTGATTTGGTACAACCAATGGAGAACATCAATAAATTATCTTACTAATATTTAAACTTATGAGGATGCTTTTATATTTTGTCTTGCATTTACTTCAAGACATATATTTGATCAAGTTTATTTATATTTTAGATGTAACACTTATAAAATATTTTTAAAATCTTCAAACATTTCTAAAACGTATTGGGCCAAATACAATTTCCTTTTATGCCAAATACAAACATTTCTATGATCACACTTATAAAACATTTATAAATTCTTCAAACATTTCTAAAATATATCGGCCCAAATACAAAATAGTTTTTTTTCCAGATACAAATATTTCTAAAATCTACAGATATATTGGCCCAGGTCATGCATTGCGCGACCAGACATCACTAGTCTATAATGAAAATAAAACTTTAAAATAATTTCTGATGTTATATCATAAAAATTGATGACGCGTTTCATTCTCCAAATTTCCAGGGACTTACGTGACTTTGTATCATTCGGTCTCAGTGCATTTGAATAGATTTCCAATGACACTTTCAATATAACAAATATTTGTTATACTCTTTATATACTACTATATGTAAACAAATATATTAGTTACTTCTAACATTTTGACAAAAAGTTAAGTGATCGTAAACAGATGCATGTTTAATTGGTGCATGCCAATCATTTAGATAGTGCAAACAATTTCATACTAATAGTAATACATAAAAAGTCTTTTTTTTTTTTTCCTAATCAGATGCGGCCTAGATTTCTCATAATACAACTATTTTTTTTTTTTAGGAAAAACAAACTTCATTGAAATTACTAGAAATAGTCCAGCACCATTTGATACAAGAACAGACCGTCTAAAATGACGTAGACGAACCGTCCTAATGACGTACTCACGGTGCTAGTCACTGCACCAGTGACTAGACCAATACAACTGCCAAAAGGGTTAACAATCTTATAATGGTATAATTCTATTGTTGGACATATCATGGAAAGAATAAAATTATGAACTCGAATATATCACTAATCACAGAATGAAGCACAAATTTGTCGTCATTAACGAAAAACAACACACACCAAATTTGGACTTGACCAACGGACTTGGTTTCTTTGACGCACTAAATTCGCTCAGTAAAGAATCAATCCGAGATCTATACTGAGGGTGGGCTATTCCACTTAATTGAATTAAAACACAACAATTAAAAAACAACCGAATCCGATCCGGCGTGGACTCCGTAAGATCTGAGATGCAGCGATGGCTTTTGGCGTAGATCGGCTGGATGGGTTCCGAGGGAGGGCGGCGAAGGGCAGCAGCGGTGGGTCGATCTGGGTTCCGAGCGGAGGACGGTAGCAGGGGCGGCGGAGGGCAGAAGGGGCGGCGGAGACAAGTCTTCTTCTTTTTTTCTTTTCTCTTTTTTCTTTTTTTTTTTTATTAAGAAAAGGTGATGATGGCTGAGGAAAGAAACTCCCCCAGCCAGTTGGTGGTGGTTCGAGGGGTTTTTGTTGAGAGAGAAGACAGATGGGAGAGATGAGAGAGAATAAGAGAGAGATAAGGTCAATTATAATATAGGGGTTCTAGGTACACTTAGCAAGGTGTACTTAGTGTGAGTCTCACGTGACCAAAAAATGGATATCTCCCAATATTTACAACAATGCCATTCGAGTGTATAACACGTGCCCATTTAAGTCCCCTTTTTGTGTGATTTTTGGAATTTCAAATCCCCCCATTTCCTCCTAATTTTCAGCGATTTACCATATCCATCTTCCACCCCATTCATCACAATCCGTCTCAAAAAAAAAAAAACTAAAAAACTAAATTTTCTCTGCGACGATTTGGCCAGGAAAGCTCTTGTTGGCTGGATTTTTGAGGACGGAATCAGACTGTGCATCAAATCTAGTGGAAATTGTGGAACTATACTCTGTTCAAGATGCGATTTAAGGTAATATATGAACAAAATTCATCAGTTTTATGTGTTTTCTCCATCGATCTAGTTATAAGAAGGGTTTTTTTTTAATACTGAATCATCCTTGTAGAGTGCAACGATAGTGGATCCTGAATCTGTAGAAGCTGTTAAAAATCGATGTATTTTTTGGATGAGTTTTGTAGATCTAAGGTATATGCATTTAATTAAAGATCTTTGTTTATCAATTTTTAAGATTTTTTCATCGTATTTGTTGTGGTTGTGGAAAATATTAATAGATCTGGGCTTTATTCATTAGTCCGTATTCAATATTCATCTTTGTAATACGTAGATCTAAGGTTCCTGCATTTGTTATTTAAGGTTGTGCACCAACTAGTCAGATTTGTTCATCCATTAGTTGTTGAGTGGGAAGGGTTTTCCAAAGTTTCGCTAATCATCATTTACTAACGGATTATTCATCATAATAATTGCATTATACGATTGTTATTCATTATTTTATTCGTTAATATTCATTATTTTAGTTGTTGTTCATCAACTACATTGTATCTGTTCATCAAATATTCTTTGTAATTCCTCATTTACTGCAGCATGTATTTCCCTACATTTTTTGGATGGGTTTTGTAGATCTAAGGTATATGCATTCGATTAAAGATCTTTGCTCATCAATTTTTAAGATTTCTTCATCGTATTTGTTGTGGGTTTGGAAAATACTAATAGATCTGGGCCTTATTTATTAGTCTGCATTCAATATTCATCCTTGTAATACGTAAATCTAAGGTTCCTGCATTCATTTATATATGGTTTTTCACCAATTGTTATTGATCAAGTAAAATGTGATTGTAAATATACGTCATGAATCCTGTAAAATAGAGTTATTCATCCCGTCAATATATGTTATTCATCATTTGAACATGTGTTATTCATTCCGTGTACATGTGTATTCATTATGCAAAAATATATCATTCATCCCAGTGATTTCGTTATTCATCATGTAATATGGGTCCGTATACAACTATTATTAGCTAATTAGATTTATGTAGTTTTAATGTTTATTCATCATTTTCGATATAATTATTCATCTTTAATACTATTGTTATTCATCATATACTTTGTGTTAACTGGATTAAATTTATGTAGATTTTTTTAATGAAATTGATTTTCTATGATTATAATTATTCATCATTTAATATGTGTTTTGTAGATGTTTGGTGTGGAATATGTTACATGCTAGATGTTCATTTTGTTTGATCAGCGGCAAAGAATTGCTCAACAAAATGAACTCGATCTGTCGGGAATCAAATATTCGACAAAATTACTGAAATCAAACAATCAACATGAACGTATCGAGCATCGACAAATCTTTCAAGACCTTATATGTTAAAAAATGACTAGTTTTTTTTGTTCAATTTTAATCTAGTATAATACATAATTAGAAGTTTGTTGGTTTAGTTGTTGACATTAACACATTGTAAAATATACTCTTGTTAATTTTCTGGATCAAAGTTATTCATTATGTTGTGCGTTATTCATCCTCTAATGATATACTATTCATTCATTAAAGTATAATTATTCATCTAGTAAAACTACATACATTCTTCATTTTAGTATTGTTATTCATCTTGGAAGGGGTCATTATTCATCAAGATTTGCACCGTTATTCATCTTGTGAATATCATTATTTATTTCAAAAGTTAAATTTACTCATCCATAACTTTGACACTATAAGAACACCATTATTTATCAACAATATTATCATTATTTGTCAATAAGCATATCATGACCCAAAATTTTGACGTGTTTAATACTAAGTAAATTGATGTAGATATTCATATGTAAATTGACGTGGCTAGTAGAATGAAAATTTATCTAGTAATTCAAACATAGGAATATGATATAGTGGAGAAAATGTGAATACATTAACGTGAGTTAAAACTAGGATAATGTTAATTTAGGAGTGTGGATCGATATTTGATTAAATTATGTAGCAATAATAAATTTTAAGTCTCTAGGGATTAATCTTGAAATACCGAATAGATGAAGTAGATAAGAACAGATGAGATTAATTAATTTAGGATTCTATCATTAGACATTTAATGTTATTTGTAACAATAATATTGACTAATTGCTAATATATGTACGATAGTAGCGTAACTTGGGGGCAAAGCTTCTCACATATTCTTTAATTTAATTAGTTTTCTTCACTGGAAATATTTAGAGGCATACAACATATACTTCCATTTCACTAGAAATTAAAAATAAATTGGAGCACTAGAAATAGAAGTAAAGAAAGAGGAAGACTAGGTCGATCACCAGCCCCACACAGAAAATTCTACATATTTGACCTCTTGAAATATTTTGCGGTCAAATATGAATGTGAAGGTAGTACTATGTTGGAGAAAAACATCAACCACTTCTTTGTATTAAAGTACAAAGAAGATAAAGTACCCAGAGCTTTTTCACGAATCTGGTACTAATCTAAGTGTTAGTTTTATATACGTGATACTAGTGCATTCAATTGGAGACTTTCTTTTAAATTATTTTCGTTTCATGGAAGTAATTGGAAGTACAGTTTGTACTTTCATTCTTGATAAATATTACGTGAATGGAATGTATATTAGGCACATGGTTAGTAAAAAAAAAATGCAGTCATGATTAGGCCTTGGGTTTTAAAACGGGATAAACTAGTAAGTTTTAAATGATGAAAATAAGGAGGCTCTAGACTTATAGACTAACACTAGGATAAATACAAGTTTGAGGTGTCCATTTTTTAGACCACTTTGTTAGACTTCTATGCAAGTAAATCATAGGAAGTAAGCTAAGACTAATAACAATAATAAAACTTTACTTGTTACCGCCTAGTGAAACCTTCGTCAGACTCATTAATATATAAACAGGGAGGGGGAAATAACGAGTAGATAGGAGAGCTTAGGGAGGTAGAAAAAAAAAAGAAGAAGAAAAGAGAGAGTGAGGGAGAGGGAAAGCGAAGGGGCAGGAACCGAAGAAGAAGTAGCTCGTTTCGGTTTCGATTTCGCGCGTTCTTGTGCTCCATTACGGTGTAAATAGATAATTTCCCACACTCTCTTTTATTGAAAGATAGTTGATGCTGGCATGTTCTTTCTTTTAGTCGTGGATTTAAGTTGATATGGAAAGCATGAAGACCACTCGATGAGAATAATGACTTGAGTAGTAGAATATAACTAGTTGGGGGTTTGAATTTAGCCGAGAGCTAGATGAGTTTATATTAATTCTGGAACTCTAGGAGATGAAGTAGACTATAGAATTTGGATAGTAGAGTTGGTTAGTCTTGGCTTTAAGAACAAGAAGTGAACAACCGAAGGTGACAATAGCTTTGAACGACAACCGAAGTTGAACGACGGAAAGGGGGCTATTGGGAACTAATTCTTCCTTTGGTTGTAGAAGAGAAAGCATCCAAGTTTTATGTCCCTCACTGCTCCAGCCACCTTATGGAATAAGAAGAAAAATAAATAATAATAATATGTACGTTTGAAAATTTCAGAATCGAGCCCAACTAAAGACACCAAAGTCGACCTTTAATTGTAACAATTAGACGGCCACCTCTACATAGGTTCTTACTATTAATCTTGGAACCAATTGAGCCTAAGAAAACTATCTTCAGTTTAGCATGCCTCAAGCTTTGGTGGCCAGATTAAAAGGTTTTATTGGAATGAATATATATATAGAGAGAAAATATGTGAGTCTTATACTCTCCCCTGAACCTAGACTCACGTTCAAAAAAAAAAAAAAAGAAAAAAAAAACTTCACAAGGAAGACCAGTAGCTACATGAATAAGGTGGGAACTAGCTTGATTAACCAAAGAAAAAAAAAGTAAACGCATAAAAGTAAAGAAAGTTAGGTAAAACAAAACTAAATTAAAGTTTACGTAGATATACATATATGTGTATATAGATCAAAAGAAAGAATCTTACATATAATAATTAATTAAAGTGATAAGAAATAAAAGATAATAATAATAATAAAATTAAACAATTAAATTATGAATATATTAACAATAATAATAAACAACTAGACTACTAAGATAATGATAGTAATAATAATAACCGTAGTAACTAAAGTATTGGTTATAAGTAGATTTAATTATGAACTAGATAATAACCTTACCTATTAAGTTAGTAAGTCCATCATACAGTACATGTTTACCAATTAAAATTACGTTGTTGGAAACGTTTACATGCAGACTAAGTGAACGAGAAAACTGATCAGCTCGGCAAAGCCGGTGAGTAATTCTCACTCTTTTAAAAACTGGGAGTATGAGAATATATATTTAAAAGTCACTACACACATGAACACATTTTAAATGTTATTAAAATATTAAATGCATATCGTTAGATGACCCGGAGGCGTACTTTATCACCCCGGGTTATATGTTCTATGTGGCTTCTAAGTGTTATTCTATCTGAGACAAAATGATATCGTTATGTGATCGAACGTACTTGATTGAACATGATCGTCGAATGTGTTTCTTCTAGTGGTGTACTTTATCACTCTAGGAAAACTATTGTTGTGATTGATTGATTGATGTGAAATAATGTGTGATTGTTGCTTCGGTGGACCCTGTTCACTTGGAGCCTGGGCCTTGCCTTTGCTAGGCAAAGACTTGCGGGCTGGCATCGGGCTTGGTCGCCAGGTTAGCTTACCTAGGCTATTGTTGTCCGGATGGACGTGGTGCTCATGAGTATCAATCGGTGGCCACAGGTGTTGAGGAGGGATTGTTATTGATATGGAATTGTTGTCTGGATGGACGCTATCGTATTGTTGAAATCTGGCTTGGGGTCCGTCTCTGTACCACGTAGGCTCTTTGACGGCCCTTGCTAAGGTTTCCCCGTATCCACCCCTTGTTAAATGACCAATGTAAAATGTTTGATTGTTGCATGTTAAATTTTGTTTATGAAATTATTTTACAGTTGAATAACGTTTTTGTTTTTCAAATTGATTTATTAAAAGTATCGTCGTAGTACATATAGTGGGAACTTCACTGAGCTTGGCGCTCACCCCCTTTTTATATTTTACTCCCTATCCCACTCCCAGGATCGAGAGAGATGGAAATCTAGTACAAGACAAAAGACCGATTTACAAGGCGACGCTCGTTCGAAAGAACGTAAATAATTTGTGATATTTCGCATGTGAAATATAATCCTTTCGGGTTTGTAGTTTGGTGAACAATAACTCGGGTTGGAGTTTTGTATTAACTCTTGAATTTTACGTTCGTATGTGATATAAGATTTGCGGGTTTGGTTATCGACTGTTTATCGAATCCTGGCGCGAGCCAGGTGGACATCCTAATTGGCCCATTCGTATATATGTTCCAGAGTGGTGCTGGTCGGGCGGTCACAAAGCATACCATTATTCATCCAAACAAACACCGTTATCTATTAAAATCTTTCATATTCAATTTTACTAACTTTGATAAATATTTTATATGTCATCAATTTCAAAATCGAAAATTGACTTTAGTATAATTTATATCATCGAATTTAAATAGATCTAAATAGCAAAAAAAAAAAAAAATTAGATGAAGATACAACAATAAATAAAAAAAAACTCGAATGAAATAAATTGTATAAAAAAAGAACGGGATAAGGCAAAAAAATTAAAATTAAATATGTGCTGAAAAAAAAAGGGATAAGAATCATGTGTTTAATTAATAAAAAATCCACGTGAATGGTTTAATTTATGAGAGTTTAAATGCGCAAGTAGAGCCATGAAAATAGAAGGAAATTCCCCCCTTATTTTTTGTCAAAATTGAAACACACGCACCACCTCCTAGGTATACGGTGCAAGGTATACCTAAGAATTTGATATTATTTGCCAGATAAGGTTGGTTATTTTTTATTTTATTTTTTTTGGAGTAGTTAAAATGAGGTTAAGAATGCGGTAACTATATCACAACTCTATCTATTTTTCCCCATCTTAATTACTGGACTAAAAATATGGTCCAAAATGATACCTCCATTCTGCCTGGCGAGCCCAAATTAATGTTGCAAAAGTAAGCCTAATACCACAGTCTCTATCGCTTCCTCCCTAAAAACAAGTCATAACGTATCCAATGTACGTTTCTTCAACAGGAATGCATTATGGAATTGAAATGTATATTTTTGAAATTTAATTTTACTGGAAATTCTATATATAGCATCTCTAGTTGCTAAAAGGTTTGTGGTAGTTAGATAATGTACTATTTGTCATTAAATCGTAGTTAAAAATTGGAATACGATGTAACTCGGTATTATTCATTCGCAATATGTATTATGTAATTCAACGTCTTAGGGTTTTGGCCAACTTCTTCTGTAAAGAAACAGGTCGAAATGAAAATGAACTTAAGCATTTCAAAAGTGAAGAAAGAATCCATTTTGGGCCTCAAATTAGATGGGAATTATGCGGAATAGTCCTTAGCTCCATAAGTACTTATCGAGATCGATCAGCTTCAAACTATCCATTACCTATGTTTTGAATTTTTGATTATCGTGAATTAAACGTCGCTTTGTATATGACGATCGAATTCAAATTTGAGGAGCCTTGAATTTCACCAATATTTTTCCACAATCGGGTTGATAGAAGTAGCAGCTAGCCAAGTATGTAATGCGCTTCAAAGAAGAATTATTGTTGGATAAATCTGAACCAAAGGCAAGCCAAAAATAAGGTAACTTGAATTTAGGCCCCAAAGCATTAATGCGCTTGTAATTATGTAATTTATTTCATTTGATTTATGAACTTATCAAAGTCGTCGATCACCTCGAAGTTGAACGACAAAGTTCATGGCAGAAATTCGCGAAACATAAAGAGTTATTACATTCAAACTTTTGTTTGATTTATTAATTCGTATATGCTTGCCAGGTCGTAACTCACAAACCCCAATGAAGAGGCAACTTATTTCCGAGCATCATATTTATGTTGCATCTTCTATTTGCAGCTTCTCAGCTTCAAACCCTGAAAAAAAAAAAAAACCGAACAAGATGATTTGATTTTAGTACCATGGTTAAGGATGCCCGAAAATTAAACTGTAATCACCTGACTAACTTATCTACAATAGTAGAAAAATAAATTTCTAAGGTTAAAAAAAAAAAAAAAAACCACCAAGAGAGGGCTTACTGTTGGTAATCAATCCTGACTTTTCCGGCATTTGGGTCAGCAATTCTAGCAAAAGCTTCCTGAGAGAGATCAATGGTCCCGGCACATCCGGGAGGGCAATAGTCGACGATTTTAACGACGACGCTTCCACGGCAGGGCTGGGGGACTCCTTGGTTTGTTGGTCCGGTGCATGTCACTCTGTAGTTCCTCCCGCAAGCTGCCCTGTTGTTCCATATTACGTCGCTGGCAGCAGCTATCATCACGCCGTTGTCTTGGTATCCATAGCAAGATGACGCTGTAACAGAATTACAAAAAAGAAAAAAAAGTACGTTACTACTTACTATATATAATTTTACGAGAAGATATTTCATACATCGACTGACATCTTTTGAAGACGTGTAAAAAAAAAAAAAACACTTACGAACATAAGGAGGTGTATAGTAAGTGGCAGTGCCACTAGCGGCGTAAGCAACGCTAACAAGGCATGCAACCAAGCTAATGATCATAAAAACTCTCGCCATGGCTTTATGATTGAAGTATATGAACTAGTGAAATATTAATTGTTGATCACTTGGAGTTTTTAAGGTAAAGTGATTGATGAGGAAAAAACTAAGAAAATCTCCCCCTTTTATATTTGAAAATCTTGGAGTGGGCACTAGGGAATTCTAACTGTCTAATGATGACCGCTCAACGTTTGCAGCAGCCACAGGTTTGCGGAAAATGGGATGAGTGGTAATTGTCATGGCTCATGCAGGAGTCTTTGTAAGTCTCTTTCAATTGATTCATAGAATTTTAAGTTTGAAAAATTCAATATATAGATGATATAGGTACGTAGTAGGGTGTCAATCTATGTAAAATGAGGTAACTGAAGATAAAAATTGACACGTTTATAATACTATGATAACAAAAAGGTCCTATTTATGTCTCCTTTTTTGTAAAAGAAAAATGTTACGATCCATCGAGAACTAATATGGACATTTTTACACAAAAAATAGTACCATTTGTGTGGTGTAAACTCAAATACGACGTGATTAACACTAAATATCATATCCACCCGAAATTTGGCGGACCGAGAATGGTCTTTTAGTTTGGCAATAGAGTGACTAAAGAAGAGGATTACATGAACCTAGCTAGCTTCTAAGTCCTTTTCGTATTGTACAAGTTACTTCCAACTGTAGATTTTTTTCCCCGATAATTAATTAGTTCAATGCAACGACTTTATCAATTAAATTAACATTCGTGTTCCAACCACAGATTATGCCATAAGGTGTAGCTCGTATAATTTTGTGAACTGGGACTGTCACACAACTAATAAAACTAACGATTTTTGTTGCATAATTAATTTTCACCTCTCAATAATCCCACGCTATAATTAGTGTTTACCGCCCATAATTTGTCCTTGTACAAGTTATATATCTTTTTCCCCGAGTTACATTTATTTTATTATTAAAAAATGATTAGATTAACATTGTAAGAGAATAATAGCAGCTCCATTTTGATTATGTTAATTTATGTTATCCCCGATTAAAATTTACATTTGACGGATGAATGATTAAGAAATTAAGCTTAAATTTAACCAAATGGTTTGTGTGGTTGAGTTGAGTGATAAAGATTGGTGACTTACCCTTCATTATAGATTCGTTAGAAAATAATAATGGACATGAGTAGATTTAAAGTCGATGTGCTTCAAAATAAAGTTCTAACTTTTTTCTCGTTCTACATAGAATTATTGTGAATTGACATGGGTTGAACGGAATATCGAATATCAATGGAATATTGCAAACAATTCACCTCAAAGGTGTATCTTGACCGTAATTATCATTTAGATGAAGACTGACCTCAAAACCTTCCCCCATGTCCCAAACAATAATCAGCATCCCTTTTTTTCCCCTTCACTTTTTATCGTTGATCTACCAGACATTCTCACGAGTGTTGGTAAACATAAAAGAAAAATGGTCATTTAGAGGTCATTTTTTTCCATTGATAATTTGGAAAGAGAGGTCAGAGTATGATTTTCTCTGCCTTCCCATTTTCAAAAATTCATTTTATTTTAAGTGGAAGGAGTAACCTTTGTGGAATTGATCCATCAGAAAAATATTTTTTTAAAAAATGACAATTAATTAAATTAGCCTTTTGGACAGTATTTTCAACATGTAAAATCGAATTTCTACGAAAATCAACTTTGTTAATTAGTCGTGATAATTTTGATTTTTTTTTTTTTTTTTGTTTTGAACGGTTAAATGGACCGATTGAGACAGGAGAGGAAGAGTGGAAGACTGAAGCTGCAAACAATATTACAGTGGAACGTGCACAAATTGGACTTTTTATAATATTATCAGCAGCCAAACAAGGACAAAATTAGAAGGTCTTGACCCTAAATCCTGAGATGACTTGATTGAACCGGCATCAAATTTTATGTGGAAGTAGCTACACTGTTTTGATCTTCTTATCTTTCCTCCCCGATTTGCATTAGAAAGATCTCGTCAATTATTCTGGTGTTGGGACACATTATTTTCGTTTCAGAATATTGGTTGAACAGGGATTATTGTGTGTTATAAGTTTAGTTTATGGTTCTTAAAAAATATATATACACAGAAAAGAATATAAATATGAGTAATTACCTATTTATCTTTTTGATATAATTTTTTGTAAAGTTGTTTGGGATTGAACAGAGTAAAGTATTTAGTCACTGATGAAGTAATTCGCTTATATTATTTGTGTGTTATAAGTTTAGTTTATGGTTCTTAAAAAATATATATACACAGAAAAGAATATAAATATGAGTAATTACCTATTTATCTTTTTGATATAATTTTTTGTAAAGTTGTTTGGGATTGAACAGAGTAAAGTATTTAGTCACTGATGAAGTAATTCGCTTATATTATTTGGAATTAACTTGTAATTAACTTTTTTCTTCTTTTTTTTTTCCGTCCAATGTTACACATTTCTCATAGACGGAATTATACAAATCATTTCCACTCGGATTGTCGTTTTTGTAGTGCAAAATGGACACGCAAACATATAATTCCAAAATTGACTTATGAAAACTTTTCCAAAGGATTCATGCACCGCATACTTCTAACTTGTACTATTGGCGTGCTACGATTTTGCTAGAATTTCTCGGACGGAATCACACACAAGTCATATCCTATTCCCTCTCTCTCTCTCTCTGTTTTTCTTTTTTCATAAAATGTCACAAGCAGCCGCTCAAGCGGCAAATGTGGGCATGTTTTCATATTATTATTTTTCTCTTTCCTAAAAAAATCTAGTTTTATGTTCCCTTTATCCTAAAAAAATAATCCACGACCAACCTCAAAAATCAATGTGCATTATTTATTTATTTGAAAAAATAACTTTATAAACATTGCTGGAATCAGCCAGCTCTGAATCATAACCAATTCGGAGGAAATGACCATAAAGTGTCCCCCAACTTACAAGACTTAGCATAATTCGCAATTTCACGTGTTATCGAATCTTCCAGATGATTAATCCAAAATAAACTAGAACTAACAAATTGTTGTGTGAGTTGTTGAATATTTTGGACAACCGGAATGGCTAACTGTGGTCTGCAATCTCAATGTGAATTATTTTTTGGGATAGAGGGGGTAAAACATTTTGTTCCTTAAAGAACAATTGAATTTCAAAAAAATCATGATTAACTTGATATAAAATTTCAAATGACTACCCCTATCTCATAACTAAAACGTATGGCAGCAACTGTCGTAGTTGAAAACGAATTCATTAGAGGCACATTGGAAATTTGGGCATAATTATTGATTGTACGAACTTTGATTGAGTTTATCAAAATTAAAACTTTTAACTATGCAGTTTCTTTTTTTTTTCTTTTCTGGAATAGAAAGATTATTTGAGACCCGGTTTGAAAGTATAGTGAGAGCACTACAATCTAGCACACTAGTAATACATCTTTGTGTAAAAGTAAACCTCCAAATTAGACTATAATTTCGGGACAGACGTAGTATTTTGTTTTCTTCCGTATGTTCTTTGTTTTCTTGGTTACAATCCATATGTTCATTTTCATAAACTCTTTTGTAAACATATATTGTGTTTTGCTATATTTTCATTTCTCTTCGTCTTCGGAGTCATCACAAATATGTCAATGCGGACACAGAATTTTTCACCTGCTTTTTTAGATATTGGTTTAAACGGTAGATGAGAGATGTACGCCTTCTAAGAAAGTATAAGAATCTGTTAAAATTCAAGGCGATTATGATAAAATAATGACGGAATTTACGTACCGCCCAAACAAGAAAAAAAGTGGTTCTTAATCCCAAATAAAAATATTCACTTAGTTGAAATGTTGTAGCGTACAAACATAAATATTCACTTAGTTTCAATATGAACTAATTGTTTTTGAACAAAAAGGAGTAGTTTTTTTGTAACGAAAAGAATAAAGGAAAAAAGGAAAAATTAGTACCTATGTCGGTGGTAATAGTGGAGGAAAAATAGAAACAAAAATTTTTAAGATTACTAAGGCAAATGAAGTAACTTGTCACAGGTGCGACCGAAATCGCATACTCACAAATGAAGAAAACAAGGCAAGTGTGAAATCATGAATGAAAGACGAAATAATTGGCATTTTCTATTCATCTTATCTTATGAAAGTTTGCTGGGTCTGGTCAATCCGAAATGAGATCTGCTGATGAAATCGTAACGATGTTTTGAAAAATGGATATTACGATAAAAAAGGACATTTTATTTCAATAAACAAAAACAAGGGGAAAATAACAGGACTAACAATAAGCAACAAATTTCTTCCTTATTCGATGCGATTATATTAATTATAAGCACCATATCTAGATCCCACACTGAAGCAGGATTTCATGTTTTCATTATTCTTTTTGGCTAATCAATCACAGCTGATTGTATTGAATCGTGATCCTCCCGGCATCAAGATTAGCAATGACGGCAAACGCATTCTGGTTAAGATCAAATGTGGTTTCACAAGCCGGACAGAAATCATCTATCTGAACATCAACACTTCTACCGGTGCAAGGATTTGGGGTACCCGGATTTGAGCTACCGGTGCAAGTTATTCTGTATCTCTTTCCACAGGCCCCGTTACGACCCCATATTGCCGGACTAGCTGCAGCAAATAGGGTTGTCTGATTGAAAATTCCGTAACAAGATGGGGGTGCTGCCAAAAAAAAAAAAAAAAAACAAAAGAAAAAGAAAAAGCCGTCCATTTAAGTCTAACATCGGAGAAAATGCCAAAAAAAAAAAAAACAGTTATTATACTCCGGCGTTCGATTTAAAAAAAGTCAAGTTTTGTTATATTGTTTTAGTTAACTAAAGGAACTGACTCTTCCATTTTGGAAACAGAACGAGTACTAAGGATTTCTTATATAATGTTTAGAAATACTTACGGCCACCACCTAGGGGTTGGGAGTAGCTGGCAGTGCCACTCTCGGAATGAGCGGTAGAAATAAGGACCATCAACGATACCATAAAAGCCACAATTTTCATAGATGCTGCCATGTTTCTGAATTCAAATATAAACATTTTTTTGGCATTCGGAGACAAGGATATATATATATATATATATATATATATATATATATATATATATATATAAGTAAGTTCCTCCTCTTTATGGGAGAATATTCAATTAATGTGGATGCCTCCACCCGTCTTCAAAAAAGGGGGAAAAAAAATCAAATTTCAAATTCTAAGTAGATACAATGTACATAATAATATTCCTTTCATCCTAAAATAATTGTGTTGTTTTAATGTTACTCCTTCTATCTCAAATTATTTTCATTTTAACTTTTAAGTACAATTGAACTTAAAAAAAAATAAAATTAAAACTGGCAATATTTTTGGGAGAAAGGATTACATTTTATTTTTGGTACAATAGACTTACATTTTAACTATCATCACCTATACTATAACTGAATATTCTCTTATACAAATAATCACCTGGCATCTATTAGACTTTTTAACAAAATTACATTTTTATTTGGACTCTGTAGGTCAGTTAATTTATTGTAACTGCTCTTTTAAAAGCAAAGGTTACAAGGAGAAGGTATAATGTCTAATGAGCTAGGAGGGAAGGTTAGATACTCGATGAGATGGTGAGTGTGACAAATTATTATTATTACGAGATTGGGTTAAACGCCTAATATATTTTAAAATATTAAGAAGTCTTAAAGTCCTTTACCTCTAGCTAGGAAAATGGAAGAATGCCGGAGTAGATTAAGGATGCACCTGGATACACAAATAGTACTAGTAGACATATATAGATAATTATATAGAAGAAAAAAAGAAAAATGCACTTGATCAATCGTTAATAATTATTTTAGCAGCCTATCTATATGTGAATTCAGTCAAGATCACTAGAAGGTTTGAGAAAGTATTTGGTATTTGAGGCTTAATTAGGCCTTTGGAAATGTCAGAGATCATAAGAAGGTAAAACACGGATGTGTTTGATCATGATAGGACCCATAAAAGTTTCTCCAGCCAAAGGAAAAGCAAAACTAGTAGTAAAAATAGATGGTGAAATTTAAAAATGATCTATAAAAGAGCAACAATTTTTTTTTTTTTTGAAAAAAAGTGACAAGTTATAGTGATTTAGATGTAGCGTAGGATGTGTTTATATATAAAAAAATTATTGGGTACAAATGCTGTATCCAAATTTTTAGTGCAACAAGTACTAGCATTCCCTATTTTGGTGGTATAACTATCGTAGAAATTATCTCTTTCTTATCAAAATTATTATTTTACCCAATTATTGTGTCTAGCTACACAATACTACGTGGTACAACAGTTGCACTGAATAATTTCTCTTATATATAACCCATCACTTATTTTTTAAGTAGTAGTTATTTAACTACACTCGAAAACCCCAAAGAACTCTTTTAGCAGTAATCTTAACTAACGAACCACTTAAAAATGAATACAATGAGGAGTAAAATTTAGTTCATTGTTTATATATCTCCGTCGACCAGTAGCCAAATCAACTAGTTCTTCTTTTAATTTGAAATGAAGTGAAAATGAATTTTGAAATGATATAAATCGAACCATTTCTAGTTCTTCATACGAAACAAAGAGGAGACATTCATGGCACAAGCGGCGTCATATTAACATAACAGAAGTCTTAAATGGGTGTTGATCTTGGATCAAATGTCAATAGACATACGAAATATACAGCATAAATGTGACATCGGCAACAGTGATCTCAATGGGGTTTTGATCTTGGGATTAAAAAAAAAAAATTCTATATATACTATTTCCATTTTTTTAAATCTTTTTTCATTAGGTTACGCATAAGTATTATGCAACAATTGATTGATCCTTTAATTTTTAAGTGTAATACCTTTCTTCCCGCTAATTATAAGTGTTTAGACTATATAAAAATTAAAATTTGAAGTAAAAAATGGTTAACTACATTTAGTATATATTATTAGGGGTATAGGAAAAAAACATATTTTAATGCTGAATTAGAAATAAAAATCGGCAAATAAATTTTTTTTTTTTGAATTCATAAAAGTAGTTACATGTTTTCCCAAGTGCATCTCCCTCTCCCTAGCAGCTAGACCCAAAATATGGCGTGTATCTTTAGTGCAACAAGAATTATTAGTAGCCGTGATTATGGTTTCAATGACTAACTAGAACCCAAACCAAAATGTGCTGATGCGGGTTTAGTCCTAGCCTTGGTTCTAAACTGTAAAATTTCGGTACTTCGTGTTTTCGATTTGGTTCCAATTTTGTAGTTCTGTTAGACCCGGGTTTAGTACTACTTTAACTTTGTTTATCACCAGTTTATTAGTCTACGGTTAAACTCATGTCCTGAATGAGGCAACCTTATTTAAACATTCTAATAAGGATTAACAAAAACCGCATCAAATTAAAGAGACTTTTATTGAAGTGCTAGCTAGCACTAGTTTAAAATTACATAATCCAATAAAACCACACACGATGATGTGCGATCATTGAACAAGTTTTTCCCCATTTCATATTCTCTCTCAAAGAGAATTGGAGGGGGAAAAACCATACATTACTACACCATTGCTCTGAAATTAAACAGAAAATAACAGATTAGCTAATTAAATGGAATATTTAAACACGGCACATCATGGGGCCCATGTTGCACTGCTGAGGGAGGAAGCGAGCCTTCATCCGCATCTGCTCCATCATCTGTCGTTGTTGGCCACCCTGTCCCTGCCAGTTTCCACCGCCTTGCTGCTGCTCCGAACGGGCCATCCCGAACGCCGCCCTGACGGCCTCGCATCGGCACTGTTCGTTGAAGTTCTGGAGGGTCATGCAGCACTGTCGGAGGTGGGGCTGCTGCATCTGCTGGCCGCTTTTTCCGACCACCTCTTCCAGCATCATCATGCCGGATGAGAGAGGTAGCGCTGGCAGTGGCGGATCTGCTGCATCTGCTGCTGGATCTGCTGTCGGCACATCTGCATCGGCATCTGCCCGCCTTGGTTCAGGTCTTCCTCGTCAACGGTGGTGGTTACGGTGAACCTGTTGGCCTGAGCAAAGGCCAACAGGGCTACTAACATTGCTGCAAATACTCCTAACTTTGCCGTAGCTACTTATGAGGTGTTGCTCTTGCTGTGGATTCCGAATCTAAGTGAGAAATTGTGTATGTTCTTTTTCCGGTGAAAGGTAAGGAAATGAAGGGAAGCGATTTATAGGAGAAGAGATCCATTGCATGGCTACAACGTGCATGGTATTTGTTCTCATGCGAATGATGCCAATTCCGTCGCGGTTCATTTAATTTGTATGCTTTTGTGTTCAATTGGATCTTCCCAACTATTTTCTTTTCGAGTATATTTTGCGGCGGTGCACTAAATGTAGCCTACCCTCTCCACATATGGGGAAGGTTTCATGAGATACTTTAGAACACAAATTCGATCATTTTGCCCAACAATGCGCCGTATCGCAATTTAATCGTGATTCGTGACAACAATCAGAACAAATTGTGCATTGTTGTTAGTTCCACCGAAGAATTAATAGTCACTTTATCTGTTACCAAAAAATTAATCAATATCTTAGAATTAATTTATTTAGTTCAATATAATATTCCCTCTGATCAATTATAACAATATGATGTTTTGTAACAGAAAAGGATTATATAGATAGTAGTATCTCAACGGAAAGGGGATCGAAAAAGCTAGGGCAGCAGTTGCAACCGTCAAAGAGGAGAGAGAAAAAGAGATGTTTCTGGAATTTTGTCAAATCTATTATGTAAAAGTATATACAGTATTTGTCCTAACCACTATTTATACATATATGTACACTGCTGACTTTAATTGACGTGTATATTTACATGTATGTCCATGTATTCCCTAATATATACAAAACAGCCCAACTATACAAAATTGTACAATACAAATCATAAGTATTGAATCTCTTTATGCACAAGTGGATTTAAGTCCTCTTCCGGATCCTCTTTGTTGTTCATCACGCCCTCCTCAAGATGAACATTGGGCGTGAAACCAAGATTAATCTTGCCAAGAAGATAATGGAAGCTGCGAGCAGGAAGGGGTTTAGTGAAGAGATCAGCAAGTTGCTGAGATGACCGGATGTGGAAAAGATCAATAAAACCTGCAATGTAAGAGTTATGCACCATGTGACAATCGATCTCTATGTGCTTCGTTCTTTCATGATAGATAGGATTGGCAGCAATGTAGAGGGCTGCCTTACTGTCACACCAGAAAGGAATAGGCAGGGATACAGTGACCATCATATCATGCAGAACATATGACAACCACTTCAATTCTCTAACAGTATACGCCATGGACCTGTATTCGGCTTCAGCAGACGAACAGGAAATGGTAGACTGTTTCTTGGTTTTCCAGGAGACTAAACAATCCCCGAGAAAGATACAATACCCAGTGAGTGAGTGTCTACTAAAATCACAACACCCCCAGTCAGCATCTGAGTAAGCAGTAAGAGACAGAGCAGTAACAGTTGGATAGAAAAGACCCTGATTGGTAGTACCTGCAAGATACCTTAACAGATGAAGCGCAGCTGACCAATGAGAGCTTCTGGGAGCATGAACAAACTGAGAAAGTTGCTGCACTGCATGAGTGAGATCAGGTCTAGTAAAAGAAAGATAGAGTAATCTACCAACTAAGCACCGGTACTGAGAAGCATCAGATAGAAAAGGAGTTGTATCCTTTTTAGAAAGCCTTAGATCATTGGGAAACGGGGTAGCTGTTGGATGCGCTTCCAACATGCCAACATCAGTTAAAATATCCTTGATATATTTTTGTTGACTAAGAAACATACCTGCTGAACCTCGAGCAATTTCAATCCCCAGGAAAAACTTTGCGGTACCTAAATCCTTGATAGTAAAGGGCATATCAAGAAGTGCCTTTACCTTGGTGATTTCATGATCATCAGAACCAGTAATAAGCACGTCATCTACATACACAATCAGCAGAATTAAAACAGCAGAGGTATGAAGAACGAACAAACAAGGATCAACATACGTCTGCTTGAAACGATAAGTGGTAAGAGTTTTGGTAAAAGCACAGTTCCACTGTCAAGAAGCTTGCTTCAAACCGTATAATGACTTGCGCAACTGACAAACCTGGTGAGAAGCGGCCTTCTGGTAACCAGGGGGTGCAACATATATACCTCTTCATCTAGGTGCCCATGTAAAAAGGCGTTGTTGACATCCAGCTGAAATACATTCCAACCCTTGTTAACAGCTAGGACCAGCAAAACCCTAACAGTGACTGTCTTGGCTACGGGGGAAAAGACCTTGAAGTAATCTTCCCCTTCAATCTGATTATATCCTTTCGCTACAAGTCGTGCCTTATATTTGTCTACAGAGCCATCAGCTTTACACTTGACTTTGTAGACCCATTTACACCCAATAGCTTGCTTACCAGGTGGTAACGTAGTCAAAGTCCAGGTTTGATTGTCCTCCAGAGCACTTAACTCCTTATTCATGGCCTTAATCCAATGAGGATCATCCTTGGCTTTAGTAAAAGTCTGTGGTTCACTAATAGTGGATATATTTGCAACAAAATGTAAATGTTCCGAAGAAAAAATGCATGACTCTTTCGAAAGAATGGTCTGATTAGTACACTGATTGACCAAGACAAAATCTTGCAAATATGTAGGTAGCTTCGTGGATCTACTGCTCCTACGTAGCACAGGAGAAGAATTAGGTTCAGATTGTACTAATGGAGAGGAAACTGAAGGGTTAGAAGAGGAAAGAGAAGGATCGATTGTATGTAAAGAAGGAGAAGACAGTGAAGAAGACGATGGTGACAAAGAACGATCATCCGTGGGAGGAATAGTGGATAAGATACCTCCGGAGGGGACATAATCTACATCATGAGAAACTGGTTTTGGCAGAACAGACAGTGAATCTGATTCAGAATGGACACGTTTAGAAGGGAACATATTTTCATGGAATTGAATGTGCCTAGAGATCACAATCTTTTTAAGCTCATGACAATAGACTTTATATCCCTTTTGCCCGTGGGATAACCGACAAACACCCCCTTAAAGGACCTATGATCCAACTTATCCCTATCAGGCCGGGAATTTAGAACAAAGGCTAAACAACGAAATACCTGTAGATGATCTAAGAGGGGTGGCTTTCCATGAAAAATTTCATAAGGGCTTTTCCACTCAAGTAACTGAGAAGGTGTTCGGTTAATAAGATATGTCGCCGTAAGCATAGATTCCCCCCAAAAGGCTTTTGGCAAACCAGATCTAATCAATAAGGACCTAGCAACATATATGGATCGGAAAAGCTAGGGCACCGGTTGCAACCGTCAAAGAGGAGAGATAAAAAGAGATGTTTCTGGAATTTTGTCAAATCTATTATGTAAAAGTATATACAGTATTTGTCCTAACCACTATTTATACATATATGTACACTGCTGACTTTAATTGACCTGTATATTTACATGTATGTCCATGTATTTCCTAATATATACAAAATAGCCCAACTATACAAAATTGTACAATACGAATCATAAGTATTGAATCTCTTTATGCACAAGTGGATTTAAGTCCTCTTTCGGATCCTCTTTGTTGTTCATCACTTGATAGATGGTGCTTGCGGTTTCAAATCGGAAGGAATGCACAAGAGCTGGGGCATATGATTGTGATCAATCCGGATTATATATATATATATATATATATATGTATATATTAAAATTTTTGGCACAGGCTTGCAATTTTAATGATACTCCAGATTTGGAGCTGGATGATTTCCTAGTAATATAAGCTGAATTGAATCTAGTATCAAAATTACAACTGAGAAATGTTCAAATTCTGGGATATTCGGCGGGGGCATCCATACAACATTAATTTGGAGAACGGGAGAATCAAATTGTTCTAACTTGTCTATACCAGTTTCATTGGAAGTTTGGGGGTTAAATTAGCAACATCTTTTGAATTCCTGTAAAACAATCTGATAATACATGTAAGATCATCTCCTGTTAAATTGAAAGTCGAAAGAATAATGTCAAAGTCTTATTTTCTTTTTTTTTTTAAAAAAATAAAATTTCATAAAAAATAAAAATAGGGCAGCGGATATAATCAAGTACAATTTTAATAATAAAGAAAATTTATATCCTTATTTAATCGACGAACTCTAATTTTTGCTTTAGCCTTGGCTTTTTTTTTTTTTTTTTTTATCATTTGTGTTGCTCCTGGAACATAAACCTCACTGTAGAAAGACTCTCGTTCCAATTCTCGCTCTATGTCAAATTCGTCATCTTCTAACTCATTAAAAGCATGATTTCGTTCTTCTTCGAAATGTATTTGTTCAACCGAATAACTTGAATTAGAAGCCTCTGCCTTTTTTCCTACTTCCGTATCATCTTTAGAAAAATATTTCGTATTTTCCTAAGCTGAAAAAGGGAGCAATATTTGGAGGAGTGGAGTGTGTGGTCGAGAGGAGTGGGAATATTCTGGAGCAGCAGGGTTTAATTTTCTCGCAGAGTTATTAGCCAAATAATTTTGGAAAACTATTTTTTCAGAAATTAAGGGAGAAGCATGTGGTAAAGGAGAGTTTGACTTCGAGTGTGACTCATTTAAAATTGAGATACTCTAATCACATTGTAATTGCTGAATTGGGGGGATAAGATCTTTGACCGCTGATGCCACAAGAGTTAAGGAAGGGTAACAGTCGCAAGCGCAATTGACGCGCGATTCACCTACAGAATTAGTGGATTTTCTTGACCGCTCTTCATCACCCGTGAGTCCTGCCGGCCTTTCAATGTCGGCAATGGGATTGCTTCTCCATAAGTGGATTTAGTTTGGTCAGAATCTTATGGTGAAGTGATACGAATCTTGAGGTGAGATGATTGAATTACCTCAAACGCGGAAGTTATGAATTTCTCAAGACTTGATAACTTGCGACACCAATGGAGAATACTCCAAATCACACGAGAAAGAGAAGAATAAAAGAAGAAGAACGATGCAAATCACAAAAATTTGAACAAAAAAGAATGAAAGATTCGAAAGATGAAGAATTGTATTTTGGTTAGCAACCCAATCGGTTCCTCTCTAATAACCCTATCCCTTCAATTTATGGATAGAACGGCTAGCGAAAAGGCTCCAATGAACAAACTAACAAAGCTACACACGTGAATAACACTTAAAATCACGCGCACGCATCAACAAAACACAAACAAGTGTGCAATGCACTAATCTTCGAAAAGAATAGAAAAAGAACAAAGAGTTTCCTCTCGTCTCGTATTGAAATAGTAATAATCATCAAAAGTATATGATTTTGGTCAACCAGCCCCATCTATTTATAGGAAAGGTTGGCTTGGACAAAAAGAAATTCGAATACAAGTTGAAATCGAATTTGTCTACCTAAGTTTCCTAATATAGATTTAAATAATAATTAAATAAATAATTACACATGTCACAATTATTTAAAACCATCTAGAATCTTCTAGAGGTGTATAAGAGTCGGCCAAAAGGGTTAAATGACTGAAAAATCCTTTTCCTAATTGAAATAGGAAGATAGGAAAATTCTGCCTGCGGTCGTCGACCCTTCTATCGACTGGTAGAATGTTCGATGCGCCACTGTCGACTTCCTTGTCGACCGACCTTCTGCTCGACGCCCTGCTGTCGACCTTGGTGTCAACCAACAGCTAACTCAAAGCCAGTTTGTCAACTTTGTTGTCAACTTCTTCACCTCGACCAAGAGCTTGACATGCACTAAAAGCTTCAATTCCACTCAAAGCTAAACATGATACCCATGCAAAAGAATCCACATTGAGAGTTTGAACATCCATGAACAAGTTATTGAGCGACTCATTCATTTTCTTCATTCGAGACCTCGTCATAAAACCTCCAATATTTGCTAATAGATCTTGAATCACTCTTTGAGTTTGAACTTAATTTTTCAGTTGAACAACGAGTTGTCCTTGAGCTTGATAACCTTGGATGTCCACATCATTCTTCTTTATTGATTTCTTCTTCTTGACTAAATCATAGTTGCGTATCTTGTCATCTTTCTCGTCTATCTCCTTTGCTTGACCATCATGTCGACGTGATTCTTTCAACTTCATTGTCGACTTGGTTCTAGCTTGACGCGAACCACATTTTGGCTTCAATCTTCCATCATCCTTAATTGTAACATCAATATGACAAAATATACCCTCTATGTGATCACATTCGATGTAATGATTATCATAGTTACTTATGACACTCAACGGGCCATCCATGATTGCATCAAGAAGAGGGAATAGGAGATGGTTTTTCTCCCGCGTTCGTTGGAACAGAAGCAGCAGCAGCGGTTAATGGCGAAGGAATTGCTAGCGGTGGAGATTCTTCATTGTTGGCGTTAACTAGCGCAACTCTTTCTACTCCCGCAACCACTAAAGCAGCAGCCGAATAATTATCCCCCATAGTTGTAAGAGCAGCAGCGGCTCGCTGATCAGAAGGATCAATAACACTAGTTACGAGAGCTTGGATTGATGCATCACCCGCTCCTTACGGAGACTCACTTTGAGGAGGCTCAATAACAGCCTGAGCTACCAGAAAATCTTCTGGAGCGTCTACTCCTTTTTCTGAGATCAAGGGACTGTCTGGGGCATCTATTGGAATGCCAATTTTCTCTGTCGCTTTCAATCCAGAGGTCAATCCCTCTAGGGTTCTCGCAGGGAGCAAGGTGATGACATGTGTTTGTGAATTCGGAGACACATCTTCAGCCACTGGTTGTTCTCCCGTAGGGGCGGAAACTTGTAGCAAAGGACTCAGCACAACAGTAGAAGGAGGAGGATTCATCAATGATGTTGCTTTGATTGATGAATTGAAGGCTGCGACTCTAGCTTTTTTAGATGATGATGCTTTTGTATTGCGTCGACAGGAATCATGATCATGGCCAATTTTTTTACAATCGACACAATATTGTGGCATATTTTCATAGTAGATTAGTTGGAAGTAAGACTTCCCTTCAACTCCCAGCCGGATTCGAATGGGATGTTCTTTGAGGAGGTCTATCTCTACACAAATGCGAGCCACCGAAGGTCGCGACATATTGAGGGTTGGTACATCAATTTGAAGAGGAGTATCTATGATGCTTACAAGCTTCCACAAATAGTCCTTGTTGAAGGGATGAATGAGGAGACCTTCTAAAGAGATCCAAACTGGAACAATGGAACTTTCATGTGCTGGATTAAAGTCAGTGGTCCATTTTAGGACTCGCATCTGATGCTTGTCAAAGGTCCACAATCTTTTAAACCAACAACAATGAAAGTCCTCTTCTAGATAAAAGCATATGAGGATGTGTCGATAATCAATCAACCCAATTGAAAAATTCCCTTTAAAGCCAATGATTTGGAATTTTCTCCTTAGATAATCCATTTTTGGCCTACCTTTGGTGAATTTTCCTACTAGAGCAAGACAAAATGGCGCTGCTAACTGTTCATCTTCTTCTTTTGTAAGAAGAAAAGTTGGCTCTCCTTTGAATAAAGTTGGCTTCGAGTGGATAATGGGTGGGTTGAGAATTTGATTTTTTTTTTTTTTGTGTATTGTTTTTGGATTTAAGGTAGAGCCTAAAATCTGTGCAAATGAAGGCCGTTGAGAGAGTGTTGGGCCTATGGCCGGCAGCATTTCCCCGGCCATAGGAGGAAGGGAGAGGAGGGTTTAGAGAGAGGAGGAGAGGTTTTTATTCTTCAAAATAAAATTGAAGTCTTATTTTCTGTATCAATAAGGTATACTGATTTCTCGTAAAGTTAAGTTAATGAAAAAACTTTTCTTCTACTTTGGAAAAATGTAGTATCACTTGTTTGACCTTAAAATTTATCGATTCAATAATCGACACTTAATAGTGTAATAGTAAAATAATAATACAAAAGATGGGAAACAATCATTCAAGTAGATCCAATTTACTATGAACTGAGTTATATGGAGAGGCATCGAGGGTGATCAACACAGTATACGTTGACAATTAATCTTAACCACAGTCAAGACTGGACCAAAACTACTCTTCTCTCAGTTAGTTCGGTACGTGGAAATTATGGGATTATTAAGCAAGTACCGTCAGTAAATGGACTTGAAAGGCGTACATATATTGGTTATAGACTTAATAGTCCACCAACATCAATAATGATCGATTTTTGACTAAAAAGGAACGTAGGTCCTTCGCCTTCCCAGTAGAAAATGGTGTCAATTTTCTATGTTTGAATGGTTCATATTGAGAATACGTAACGTGTACATAACATGTTGCAAATAGTTTAATATATTTTACCATTTATATGATTGAATAATGATATGTACAAAGAAAAATAATAAGGAAAAATTACAAAGAAATAATCTCACCCATCCATCGTTAAAACTTTCCAAACAGGGTTTATGCATTTAAGGTTATGATATAGTTAAGATGTTAACACATCATCCGTTGTCAATATTCCTTGTCATTTTTTTCTTGTAACTATCACTACTTTGTATGATTTATCCAAAAAAGCACATACAAAGAAAATATGTAATATAGAGACATCTAGATGAAAGAACTTGGGTGAGAGTGTTGGGTGGGATGGTTAGAGGATTAGAATAGGAGATGGTTATTATCAGGATGTTGATGATTTGATTCTTGCTAGAGTCATCTAATTTTATTTTATTTTATTTTTTTTTTAAAAATCTAGATGAAAGAACTATGGGGAAAATAAGTTCACTACCTTTCAATTTGAATATTAAAACCTGAAGTCATTCGATATTTGCCGCAACGCGAGAATGCATGTTTTCCTTGTCCTTCTTCTTGAACTTGTGGACTTAAAAAGAGCCACACGATATGATAAACATTCATTCAAAAAAAAAAACCACATAGCAGAATATATATCTGGACTTATTACCAAATTGGCTTTTTCGTCTACCCAATACAGAAATAATTAAGCCAAATTATCATAAACCACGTAGCTTAATATGTAGAAGTTTTCTCTTTTTGTTTTGAGAATATATAGAATTTACTTCTTTTGTTTTTTAAGGGACATATAGATCACCTAGTTAGGCACAAAAATAATACGTCCTTTGTTTTGAAATGATTGATCCTTTTAAAATAATTTATACTAAAAATTGAAAATCCAAGCTATGAAATCATTTGGCCTGAAAGATTAGTTTCAAAATTCTTTTATTGACTAAGTATCATACCAATTTAAGAGATAAGCATGTGTGACCGGGCCTAGTAAAATTTTTCATGGGATCAAGATTTAGCCAAAATGGTTATACACTAAATTACTCAATATCTATTAATGCTATTGTGACCGGCATGTTGTTCAAATTGTTGAATGGTCAACAACACAAGCATCAAACGATCTGATTAATTCCACAGAGAATGTATTATTCTACAACATTTTTTCATTATAAAAGGATATTTTACAAGTTGTAAGAGCCTTACGTTTCTAGTCTGGATTACCAAAATACTTCTGGGGGGATTCCATTTTGACAGCTACATATTTGATAAAGTGATTGCCCTCCTCAACTCTTGAAGGGAAAGTTCCTTATGAAATCTTGTATTCTAAGTCACTGAACTTTAGTCATCTTCGACCTTTTGGATGCCATTGTTTTGCTACTAACACAACTGCACATAAAAGTAAATTTGATCCCACGCTATTCGTATGTCAGGTCAGTAAACTGGAACATGTGCAATACCCTGGGTTACTGCAACCCTTGCCAGTTCCTGAACAAGCCTGGAAAGGGATTGCTATGGATTTTATTAAAATGTTGCCTATGTCCATGGAAGGATATGACTGCATTCTGATGGTGGTGGGTAGTTGAGCAAGTTTTGTCATTTCATATCAATGAAACATCTCTTTACTGCTAAAAAGGTGTCTGAGGTTTTTCTTAAAGAGGTATACATGTTGCATGGTTTACCTGATTCTATAGTGTCAGTCAAAGGTAAGATATTTACTAGTAACTTTTGGAGGACTTTGTTTCAAGCTTGGGGAGTGCAGTTATGTTTCAGTACTGCATCTCATCCCCAAACTGATGGGTAGACTGAGAGATTGAACCAATGTGTGAAGGCTTATTTGAGATGTTTTCGTAGCACTTCTTTTAGCAGTTGGTCTAAGTGGTCATTGCTCGCTGAATCGTGGTATAATACTTTATTTCACTCCAGTGCACAAATGTCTCCCTATCAAGCTTTATATGGTTTTCAGCCAACTGGTATTCCTTTAGGAGCCTATCATGAAATTGTTATTCCTGTTGCTATTGACATGATCCAACAAAGATAGATGGTAATGGAGAGGTTGAAAGATATATTGGCTAAGGCTCGGCAAAGAATGAAGTACTTTGCAAATCAATCAAGAAGTGAAAGGCATTTTCAGGTTGGAGAGTGGGTGTACCTGAAACTACAGCCACACAGACAGCAGACAGTGGTTCATAGAAGTTCTCTAAAGTTGATGATTAAGTTCTTTGACCTTATAAGGTGTTGGAAAAAGATGGAAGTGTGGGGCCTATAAGCTAGAACTGTCGGAGGAATCCAAAGTATACCCAGTTTTTCATGTTTCTTTGCTGAAAAAGTACATTGGAGCTCCCTCAACTTAGGTTTCTGCTTTGCCTGATTTAGAAGACGGTGATGAGTGTGAATTGGTCCCTACAAAGGAGGTTCATATTGCAGGTGTCACAGGAAGTGGTGCACTGGCTGATTAAATGGCGTGGTTTTGAAGTTGAAGATTCATTTTGAGAGGAATCTTCTTTCATCAAATGTCAGTTTCCTGACTTTACAACTTGAGTCAAGTTGTTTTTAAGGGGGAAGGAATGTCATGCACGCCAAGTTTAGCGGCGGTGAACATTCAAAATTATGCTGCAAACGATGTCGTTTAGTTTAATTCTTTCTTAAGCCGTATTAATGACCGCCATGTAAGGATTAGGTTTAAGCAGTGATTTGTTGAATAACTGTACTTATAAATCCTAGAGGTTAGGGCATTCCAGAATCATCGATTAAGAATTTTATAAACATATTGAGTTGTAATCTTAAATTCCAATTCATGATTTCTCTCATGAGGTCAGAGTTTCTTAACTGAGGTATTTTGTTCTTCATTATTTTCCAAATTGAATTTCCATTTCTGGACATAATCATTTCTGTTCTTGACACTTTAAAATTAATCAACTCCAGCCCATGCATGTCTGGGCCAAACTTTAGCAAGAACTCCAAAATTGCCCGTTTGGTCCTCTAAACCTTTAACTCATTGGTTTCCCCCTCGTTAATTATTCAAATCTTCAACTTTGCCCCTTCAAGCTGCTTTTTATCTCGATTTTAGCTCAAACTTTTAACAATTCGTTCATTTGAGCATAATTCTTATAAACAAAGATAAAATCACATAAATAGCACATTTTCTACTCAAAATATTAGCATAATCTCACATAAAAGGATATTAAAAAATAGGTAATTTTAAGCATATCATGCTTTCTTCTAAGCAAGAAATTCAGTCAACTCCTAGGTGTCATTTTTCTCCAATGCCAACAATTCAAGTCTCATAGCATCTTTCCATTTGTCATGAGTCCTAGCATGATTATAACAAGAAGGCTCTTGGATATGATAAACATTGGCTAAGAAGCTTTCATGTGATCCAGAAAAGACACAATTAGAGAAACTGAAAGCTAGATTAGAAGATTGAGAATGACGAGGGATACAGACAAAATCAGTTAAACAACCAGGAGGTTTAGTAGGTCTAGAAGTTCTACGAAGAACTGGCTGCTGTAATGGTTCTGGAGAGAAAATGAAAGAACCAGATGAAGAGTGTGATAAAGGAGAATTGGAAGGTATATGAGAGTCTCTATCTTGAAAAGCAGGAGATGAAAAAGTGTTGTATTTTCTTCATGAAGAAGGTTTTCAGATTTTGGATGCATGTTATTAGAAACATCATCAAGGTCACTAGATTCTTCTCTTCTATCATTGGTGGTATCATCTTCTGGATAAGCTCTAGGTAGAACTATATCAGGTTGCTCTTTAGGCTTGTCTAGAAAGATGTGTTCATAGAAAGTCACATCCCTGGAAACAATGATCTTATGTAAACAGGGACAAAAGATTTTATATCCTTTCTGATGAGAAGGATACCCCACCAAAATGCCTCTATAAGATCTTGCATCAAACTTATCCCTCCCTAGTCCATTGTTAACAGCAATAGCTAGCCAACCGAAAACCCTAAACTAAGACAAAAAGCAGGTTTTCATTTCTGTAAGATTTGAAAAGGAGATTTCTAGTTAAGAAGTAGAGATGGAATTTTGTTTAGAATGTGTGTTAATGTAAGTCTGCTTCCGCCTAGAAACTCTTATAAACATTTGATTGAAGCAAAAGAGACATGGCTATTTGCAATATATGGCGGTGTTTTCTTTTAATAATGCCATTTTGCTATGGTGTATATGGGCAACTGCTTTGATGAATGATACCCAACTTAAAAAGTAAGGATTGTAAATTATCATTGAGGAACTCTATCCCATTATCCATCCTAATGATCTGGACATGACTATGGTATTGTGTTTGAACTAAGGAAAAAAAAGAGGCACAAATGTTGACAACTTTGGTCTTATGCTCAAACAGAAAAGTCCAAACACATAGACTAAAATTGTCAACAATTGTAAGAAAAAACTGAGATCCATTCATAGATGTTTGTTTACATGGCCCCCTTATATAATATGTAACAAAGAGAAATTATTTTGTAGTTTGAATGAACTAGAAGGAAAAACTACTCTGCTTTACTTTGCCAAGGGACAAGTCTCACACATTTAAGCACCACAATCTCTGCTACTAACCTTAATATCTTTAGCAACATATTTTATTACATTCATGGAGGGATGGCCTAATCTATGATGCCACATTCTAGAAGTGGTAACAGACAAGGCACTAGTAGTGACTTTCTTCTTACAAAACATAGAAGTAGGATTTCTGTACTGAGGTACATAAGATGCATAAGGGGCTTAAGATTGTAAAATGGTCATCTCAGAAAAAGAATTCTTGTCAGGAGTACAAGGACCTTAAACCATTTTCAGCTCCAATGACCTTATTAGTCCACAAGTCCTGAAGTAAGCCAAAATTATCAAAAAATCTGGGGTAAATGTGTGAACCATAAGCTAACCTTCGCACAGAAAGCAGGTTATGCTTAAAAGAAGAAACATACAAATAGTTTTTAAGAACTATTGTATCTTAAAAGAAGGCACATACAAGCAAGTTGCCACCACTCGACTAATTTGCTCAACCAAATTAATTTAGCTCCCGCATATTAGGAGTTAGTTATTAACCTAGCCTAAGTTATTCATTGTGGGTAAACCCCCTCTAAGTAGCTCACCAATTCCTATTTTCATTGAGGGTCACCTTATCGCGTATCCCTGTGAGGTGTAATCTTTCCGAACCGACGGTTATTCAAAATGAAAGAAAGGAAACTATGAAAATAAAATGAGATATTACATTGACAAAAGAGTGATCAAACCCAAAGCTTTCATTATTTCACGTACAAAATGCCATTCCAGAAGTTTGGAAGAGCAAACTTTACAACTGATTATTTGGTATCTTTAAGGATGACTGGGTCACGAGGGTGCCAGATACATATGCCCAACATTCACTTGTGCAATTGCTCCATTAGCCGTCCTCCCAATCCAAACCATCATCATCATCATTCCCTGAATCATCCACTTCTTTTATTTCATTGACCTCCACTGGTTGTGCTTGCAAGAGCTGCCTCTTCCTATTTGATTCGACATCATCTCCGTCATCTTCCTCTTCATGTTTAGATTTCATTCCCACTTGTCTTGAAGCACGATTGGAAACATCATAATTGGGGAATATCATATCTCTGTTCGCAGCTTCTTGTTCAAGTTGCCGTTTCATTAGAGCTTCATAATACGCCTTGAGATATTCATCCTGGTAAGTCTTCATCACGTCTTTGTTTTCAGTTACAGGCTTCTTCTCCTCAGATAATTCAACAGCTGTTTTAGTACCATCTTCAGTAACCTCTTCCGTAACCTTTCCGAGCGGTACCTTTGTAAGATTCATGCCTTGATTTATCAACCACGGGGGTATCACTTTCACTCCTTGTGTAGTACTTGTCTCAGAAGATTTAATATTTTCTTCGGCCTTTGGTTTAGAAGGATCAATATTTCCATCAAGATGATCGCTATTTGCTCGATCAGTATTCGCTTGATCAGCTTCCCATGCTAAGAGGCTTCGGAACTCAGGAACAGGCAAATCTTTGACTCGGTAGAGTTGATCTGTCAATGGCTTCAGTTGTGATTCCATCTTCTTGAGCATTGCTTCTAACTTGTCACGCCGTCCTCCCACTACTTGTAGACCAGTTAGTTTTTCACTCTGTACTACAAGTTGTCCATTGCAATTCTCGCAATGGAAATAGTCATCTTCCATAGAAACCAACCGAAAAGCATCCAGCGCAGTATACGTCTTGCCGCAATTTGGACATGAATATTGTTGAACAGTATTCTTGTTGTCAAGTTTATCCTTTAGCAAATTTCTCATGCGATGAAGCCTGTACCTCAAAACATCATACATCTGAGCGTAATCCAAACAACAAAACGATTGGATATGAAACTTGATTTTATCATCTCCTTCTCTGCCCTTTGCTTTCTCTTTCCGATGATGTCGTGTAACCACCTTTTCTGATTCGAGGAAGCTCAAAGTACAGCGTAGTTGCTTCGAGTGCAAGTTCAGGGCCTTTGCCAGATCCTCTTCCTTTACCCATTGCCTCCTTGTTAGTGCATCCAAAACCACCACAGCAATTCCTCGATTGTCAATCCTTCCATTACAGTTCTTGGGCTGATTCTCCCCTTTTGTTGTTGTTATTATATCATCATCGTAAAAAGCCCTAGCCGCCAGCTTCACCAATCGATTAAACGGCGCAATGCTGATTTTATCCATGATAAAGAATCTGGGTTCTTCTCAGAACTCAAGATTCGTCCTAAGTTTCAATAATTCGTTGATTTCCAACACAGCAGAAAGAGATCGAAGGTTTGGGGCTGTTCTTCTCTTTGGGTGATTTGGAAGATAGTACTACGTTTTTCTTTTTCCCCAATACGAGCGATATATGCAAGTAAGGCTTGATTATTATGAATTTATACTAGTCTAGTATTGCAAGAGTTCCTTGTAATTTTTGGATTGGAGTATACTTTCGATTCCAATTTGGATTTATTTTATTCTTAGTCGGCTCACCGTAGGAATCACGCAGTTTCCAATTAAAATTAAAAACAAAATTGAATAAATAGATTACAAATCAGCTAATTAAGAAATTATATTATGTTGGAGCAGAAAGGAAGTGACAAATATTCAGCGTTCGCCTAACAATAATAAAAACCATATATCTATCTCGCCTTGTATAAACACTTTTTTTTTTTTTGGAAAGCCGCACGAGTATCAAACTTAATAAAATTTTTTCCGACAAATTCCGGTGAAGACTAAAGAAGAATTTGGACAACTGTGGCAGCAGACAGTAAGAGAAATACTACAACGCAAAATTCCGGTGTTAGCAAGTAGAATATAACTGTTTTTTTTTTAGTCTCAAGTAAATTGTACAACTTTACAACCTTTCTTAGTTACATAAACTTAACATCACATAAGAACACCTATCTTCTGCAAAAAAAATCTATCAACCTGTTGCTTACTCTTTCTAGCTTGCATCTGAAACTTCCAAAGCAGATCATTTTTCCACAGCTCAAATCTTTCCTGTGGTTTCTTTACTGGCTTCCCAACCCGGTTGTTTCTTTCCGTCCAAACATTGTATATCACTGGATTCAGCCCAGCATGTAAAATTCTTTGCTTCAGTTGATTAAACTTCCAAATTGACAGTACGTCATATGCTCTTAGCTCCTTGATCCTCTTCCTGAACCCAAGCCATTGTTTAAACTTCTGCATCAGTCCTCAGAGTACTTACAGTTGAAAAACAAGAGCTTACCACTGTCCATCTCTTTCTGGCACAAACCACAGAGAGGATTTCTAACATTCATCTGCATTTTCAGAAGTCTTTCTGCAGTCAACAGTCTGTCCATCCAGGCCAACCAACTGATGAAGTTGTGTTTTTGAAGGCTAGACTTATTCCATATGCTCTTAGCAGGATGATACCTCCTTTTAACACCTTGCAACAACTGGTATCCACTGCTGGCTGAGTAAGCTTTGCCACCATTTCCTTGCCACTGATCATTCTGTATTATTCCACTCCTCAATCGGTTTCTGAACTTCATCAATTTCTTTAAGTGCCAATTGCAATCTTGGGGGTGCTTATATTCCCATAGACTCTTTCCTTTCATATAGTAAACATGCATCCATTTCACCCAAAGGCTCTCCTTATTCTTTGCTAGGTCCCATAATTGTTTCCCTGGCAATGCCATATTCCATTTACCAGGCTCCTTTATATTCAGTCCTCCTTCCTTCCTTTACAGCATATATTTTCCCAAGTTACCAAAGCCCATCTCTTTTCATTCTCCTTCTTTCCCCATAAGTAGTTCCTGGAGGCACTAGTTACTTGCTGAATCACACTTTGAGAAATGAGAAATATACTTGCCCACTATTAGAAAAAGGGCATATTGAGGCACTAAAAAATGCCTTATATATTATAGTCTAATACTACATTTAAGGTTTTTTACCACATTTCTAAAAAGTGCCTTTAAATTCAATGTGATTATAGCTCTATATCTATAATGACACTTAAAGTGCCTTGACAAGATAAATATTGTGGCACTAGGAAGTGCCTTCATAACATATATCTAATTACATTATAGTTATTAGGTTAATTCTTTTGGGCTAGTTCAGTTTGGTTTGATATATCCGGTTCATCCATTAAAACCAAATTAATTTTGTTTATTTTTTAATTAAATTTCGGCAAAGTTCAAAAGTAAACATCAATAATTTAAAATCTTTAACAGAAGTAACAAAAGAAGTGAAATAGTTTTATTAATTTCAAAATTCCTCAACAAAGAAATTGCATATAAAACTAATATGTGTAACCAACTTGATCTTAAATTCTTCTAATCTAAGTAGTTCAAAGTCAAAGGTGGGCTTGAGTTGTTCTTGTTCTTGCTTCTTTTGCTCAAAACCATCTAACTTGGCGATAGATGATGGAGAAGGAACTATATATGAATGAAAACCATGTAGTGAACTACGCAGCAACTCTGTTGTAACTTTCAACATGTCCCGTGCTATCCCATGCATAGATCGTTCAAGATTGAGTTCCAAAGTAAAACAAATCCTGAGAAAGTTAAAAGAAAGAGAAATCCATGTAGATACAACAGAATAATATAATTGACTTTATTCAATGATATGAACAAGAATTAGAAACGTACTTGAATGTTCTGTAGCTTTAATTAACTTTCATACCTTGGTTTGCCATTTGTTCTTTCAAGTAGGGGTTTCACTTTCACATCTTCCAGTTACTTGATTCCATGTTCTGAAAGATGAGGAGAAGAAATCAATAAGGATCCATTAAATCACTTGAGAAAATAAGCAAATATGTTATCTATTGTGTTCATTATGGAGAACGTAAAATCAAGAAAATGTCCTATATGAACATCAATGTTAAAATTACGTCTTATTACAAACTATTGAGATGCTCACAAAGGTTGTGGACTGCAAGTCATCAAACCACAAAACACTTGAATCAAAATTGTAAACAATGTAAGTAGTGACTTAGAAACTCGTAAAAATTTGTAAAGAACATTTTTTGAATCGTATATTGCATCTTCCTCCTCAAAGCCCCTTCACTTTCATCCAAATCATGTTTCAAATTTCCCCTGATCATAGAAATAAGTCTCACTCAAAAGCAAATGGTGTTAGCAAAATGAAAGGCACCATTAGGGCCTTCAAAAAAACAACTTTATTAATCTAGTAAAGCTCCAACTGATCACAGGATTATTTCATACACTATGAAAATCTAAATAAGAACTAACTATTAAAGATCCAAATTCCAAACTTCAAATTTCGGTTTTTAGCAGTAGATATTATAATAACTCAAAGATAGAAATCAGAAAATGGGAAAGCTATGTAGAATATCATCGCTACTAATTAATTATCTTAAAACCTAGAAATCTAACCGTATCAGCACTGACTTTCATCATGTTGGGAGGCTTTAGATCAATTTAGCAGCCTTAATACACGAGTCACCGACTTTGGATCTGACAATCCGTCGTCACACTAATCAAATATTAATTACCTAATTAATACAATTACTAGTAGTAAAGTAGCAAATAAGGTCGATCCCACACAGAAGGAATACTAATTAATTACCAGGTATAAATTACTCCTATTATTATCTAAATGATGATCTCAGATTTATAAGATTTAAAACTAAAATAAGTAAATAAAATAAAAACAAATAATATTAATTCAAATAATCAGACAAAGAAAACTTAGGACATTGGGTTCACCTACCGAATATTTAGTTTGATTCAATTCATAAATATCTGACTTTCAACTCCCATTAATCTCACAACGATTCACCTAATTAAGAACTATTCACCATCGTGATATAATTCTCTTACTCTAATTAATCCTATGACTACTGTCGTGACTATAGGAAATAACTAGAGTACATTAAGAACTTAAGAATCTAACGTTGCAAAGGTTGTGTTTCTACTGTTGTGGTTCACTACCTAAGTCCAATATTCCCATGAACTAATATTAATTTTCAACTGTCTTTCCATCAATTAATATCTTTAAACATGCAAGTGGTGGCCAGTTACAAACATGGAATAAAAGCAAGAATATTATATATTGATCAATGGAAAAATCAAATAATAATGAACCAAATAAACCAAATAAATTCGGTGGCTACACCTAAACCCTAGATTAAAAGAATTTAGTCACTAAACATTATCAAAAATAATTCAATAATATTTAGAGACATAATCCTAAAAATTTGAATTAAATAATTAAAACAAAAACAATAAAACCCGAAAAATTCGGCCGAAAACAAAAGCTTTAAATCCCTTGTTTGCTTCGGTTTGGAGGACACCCTTATGTTTCTCTCGGCTCCAAGAAGCTCAAGGTAATGGAGAGGTAATGGCGATGATAAGATAATGATTAAGGAGCTGCTGCTGCGTGGTGGTCAAGGTGGAGCAGCGGAGGGAGTTTTGCAGCGGCAGAGGGGGGCTGTTTTGATGTGAGGGTAGTGGTGTATGGGAATGGAGGGCAACAAGGTGGAGGATGAAGGTGGAGAGAGGGGGCTGCCGGTTCGAGGTGGTGGAGAAGGTTGGGGCTACTGGTCTGAGGTGGTGCGGCAGAGGTTATCAAAGAAGCAAGGTCGAGCAGTGGGAGGAGGGTTGCAGCCGTGAGAGACGACGTGAGTTTTCGGTCAAGTTCTGTTGTAAAGATAAATCCCTAATTCTCCTTTTATAGACTTCCGTCAAAACCCTACTTCTTCGGGAATAAGGAAACTATATTTCTTTCAAGTCAGTTGGAATTAAAACTCCTCCGGATGATTTTATTTGGCCGCCGAAATCAATTCGGAAACCATCTTCTTCGGCAAGCACAATTCGGCCAATTCAAATTCAAAATTCTGAAATTACTTGTTTAGTCCTCCAAATCTTCAAGTGCTTCAATTTCTTCCTTATCGTTATTCAAATCTTCAATTCTACCCTTCTAGTTGCTTTTATCTTCATTTTAGCACAAAACTTCAACAATTCCTCCATTTGAGTACAATTCCTACAATCAAATATAAAATCACATAAATAACACATTTGTACTCAAAATATTGGCAAAATTTCACATAAAGGGATATTAAAAATAGGTATATTATAAGCACATCAGGATCCCCAATTTTCCATCACAAATACGACCATCAAAAGTGCTTGATGAGTTCCTTCGGTGGTCATCTCGTTTAACCTCCACTCTTTGGCATTTGTTTCTTCTTAATTGATTCGCAAAAAGGGGATTTGTGATGTGATAATGGCGGAAGTGGGCTAAATAAAGTTATTGGTTTAATTAAAAAAGGAAAAGGAAAAGAAAAGACTGAAGGAATATACCTATTGACCAATGGGTCACGGGTTTGAGTCACGCCAGGGTTAAAAGGAGAATCACTATTGAGCCCTTAAAAAAATGAGTAAAATTTAAATAGCCCAGGAAGAACTTCATAGAAAGCATGCAAGGTAACATCCAAGAAATTTCTATCTTTGGTACACAAAGGTAATCGGCACATACTTTCTTGCAATTTTTATAGAATAAGCAGCAATTGAAAGCATGTAAGGAAACCCTCCCCTAATTAGTAGCAATTAGTAGAAAAAGAAAAATATAGCTCTCACCTCTCTCTAAAAAGTTCGCCGGAAACCCTCCCCCAAACGGTGGTTGGGGGAGCCAAATCGTTTTCTTTTTTCGAAAACAAGCCTTTTAACACACATAGGGGGATGATTTGAGGCGCCAGACAGAATCGGATCTCCTTGCTGTTCATTCCAACCATGTTGATGGTTGCAGATCGGCCCGCGCCAGATATGAGTTCCCGCCGAGTCTGACAACAAGTGCAAAACAGAACCCGCACAAAAGATCCTGTTCCGAAGCCAAAACCATCCTCCCCTTTTGCTCCAAATACACAAACTTTGGTTCCGCCACCAGATCTGAAGACCCACTCTGAGAAAATCCGGCGAACTCCACCGCCGCCGTTCGATGTGGCTGCCGTTGATGCTGCCGATCGATGCTGTCGCCGTTGAGATCTACCACTGCTCTGCCGATTCAAAGCCATAGCCACCGTCTTCGACAGCCCCGTCACCAACGGTTGCCTTCAGCAGCTCCGTTCCGATCCTCGACTCCAAATTTACCCCGCTCAGTTCTGACCGAGTGATGCCTTCCCTCACGCTGCCCAATATTTTCACTTTGTTTTTATGTATTTATTATTTCAACCAAATCTGATTCTTGTGCTCAAACCGGTTCACCGGCGCTCTATTCTAAACCGGTCCACCGGTCTATCATATCAAGGCCGATTCGTCGGCCCACTCTTCTAAAGCCGGTGCTTTGATGATTTTCAGGAAACCGGTTACTTTGGTCTACAAATAGAATGTATCGAATTATGGGTTAGTTAGTTTAGACTTGTTGACTGTCGACACTCACTGTTCGGGATTTTCAAATATGCCCACCAAATGTGACAATCCATGAATGGTGATGTACTAAGGTCTCAGACGGGGACAAGTTTACTAGCTAGTCTTTTTTCGATATAGTTTACTAGTTTTTAAATCACCGTCATTATGAGACGGTTTCTCGTTGTAGGGGTAAGATTTAAGCACTGCCCCGAAATTTTATACTCTATTAATAAATTTCCCAGGTACTTACCTGGTAAAAAAAAAAAAAAAACCATCCTCGTATAGTCTTATAACATTATTATTTTTTTTTCATTTTACCATGCATTTTTAGAAATATACTTTTCTTTTAATAATTTTGAGGTAAGCTTGGATATAAAATAACACAAAATAATGAAATATTTAAATGAGTACAAACACTCACCTTCTAAATGTTAGCAACATCAGGAATTTACATTCATAAAATTAAGAGGTAAACAACAATCAACTGTATAAAGCATACAAAGGCATTTAACAGCAAGCAATATAAAATGTACCTTGGCCTTTTTCAGTTGAATCCACTCTTAAGTCTGGGAGGTGAACCACTTGAAATTATCATATACCAAAACATTCTTAAAAAGAAAATCAGAAAAGGCAAGAGTTTATACCTTTAAGGATAAATTACCATGGACAAACGTGAACTTTAGGAGCGGGGGACCTCCAATGCTTTCACTTTTATACTAATACACTGAGTTTTCCAAAAACTCTATCAACTTCATTTCGTTGACTTACGCGAATATATAGTAGGCGATTCCAACTTCATTTCGTCCTGGCATGGCTACCTTCCAACTTGTATCTTCCTGTCCAATAGGATTGTCAATTGCTAAATAGTACGTAAATCTAACAATTTTTTTTTCTTTTTTGTATTACGTGTTTGGTGTCTGAAATTATTACTTTAAGGCTCCGAGTAATCCATTTTATTGAAAATCTAACGGGATTGATCGATCCTAGAGTATCCATCAGTAGAGGCGTGCTTAGTTTCCCTTATGTTCCACGCCGACATTGTGACGTGCTAGTTAATCAAAAGGGACAGAAAATAAAAATTTAGAAAACAAAAGATCTCTAATTCTTGAATTGCTTTTTTAAATAAAAAATCCAAAACTTAAACAAAGTAGGAGTCCTAGGATAGTCAAATTCAACGAATTAAAGGGTGAAATGAAGCTGCCTTTGTCATATTATTCTGATCAAAGCTTCACATATGATCTAGGAGATCAGTTAGGGACTTAATTGACATTTTCTGTAAACAATAGAGCTAAGATGTACAGTTGACTTATATTTATTAAACTGTCAGTCATTAGTTAGGTTAAGTTTGTATATAAGCTTGATGATCAAGCTAAGTCTGATTAACACGTATAATCAAGATTTTCCCAAATTCAATCATGTCTTCTTCTTCAAGAACTCTTACTCAAACCCTAGCGGATTTTTTGACAAATAGACATACATAAGACACTAATCAATAGATCACAACAATAGCCTTTTTTGCAAGTCTCATGACGAAAACTCATTATGCAACAATTAATCAAAATATCTCAATTCGTTAAACTTCAGGAAATGAATTTACCTTCAAATCAATGAGAAGAGTTTCATGACAAATGACATCAAAGGATTTTGATTTCTATACGTAGAATGTTCACCTTCCAATCAAACTTTATCAGAATGGGGGTGAGATCCTCATTTGGATTAAATTGGCGGCCGGTAAGATGGTAATTTGGGACTTGTTTGTGTTGGATAGTGAGATACAGATCACATGTATCACTTTATGTTTATATACACTTTATAGCCTAATAAATTATCGCTCTGACATTCCATAACATATGTGAAAGTCGACACTGGCCAAATTCTATAATAATACTCCACTCCTCGTTTAGATAATAGAACAGTGGAACCGAATAATTGGAAGAACTGATTGGGAAATCATGCATTCAGGGGGTTTTTGTGATGTGGACGTCCTTATAAGAATAATGATTGGTACAAGAAAAAAATAATAAGGAAAAATTATAAGAAAATGATCTTACTTATTCATTATTAAAACTTTTAAACTAGGGTGTTTATATTTAAGATTAAGAGTATAGTTAAGATTTCGACACATCATTCTTGTCATTTTTTCTTTTTATTTTTTTCTTTTACCTATCATTACTCTCATTATAAAATTAGTTTGCTATCAAAAGTCAATGTTTATAATTTGTGATATATGATCGTGGATAACATTCAAAAACATTTGCAGCCAAAATGAAATTCATTAATTACAAAATATAAATAAAAATGACATATGCCCATTTATTTCAATTTTCATTAGTTTTCTAAGTAATGATTTGAACAAAAAATAAACATTTGTATCTTATCAATAATTTACTATCCTACGCGTTGTATTTAGACCCATTTAACATTTAAAAAAAAAAAAATCTTTTAACTGTCGACAAACACGTTATCATAAAATTATTTTGTTATGAAAAGAAAAGATTATATTTATGTCAATAATCCATAAAATTTGAAAATAACAGTCTAAAATTAAAAAAAGATTAAATAGAAAACAATAATAACAACCAACAAATTATAAAAAAAACGCAGAATTTAGATTTAGATTTTTGTTGATTTTCTCGTTGGCATTGCAAATTCGATGAAATAGTCCACAAGCAAAATCTGTACCCAAATATATATATATATATATATATATATATATATTGTGCTTCTTTTTATTGATATCGAAAAATCAAGTAGTATAAAGAAAAAACTTCAAACGACATTAGCAAAGTTAATGACTAAATTTTTCAGTACATTAACGCCAATGTCGCCAAGTTTTTAATATAGTCAAATTAAAAACGGAGTATATTGTATCAAGTTTGGTTTATTTTGACTTTTACATCAGTCATAGTATGTATACTTATCATATTTGAATCCGTCAGCCTATTCTTGGTTTCTTTAATGCAAATTTAAAATTAATTAGAAAGTTTTGTCCAGTAAAATTTAGATATTTTATAATTTATATAATAAAATATCTATAGTTACTTAATAATTTGACCGATTTACCTAAAATTAACTATTAACCAAACAATAATAATATCAAATCTTGTAATATCAACCTCTAAAACTAAAATTCGTTTGATTTCGTTTGTAGCAAATTGCAGATACTTCATATATATGCATAAAGAACAGTTTAACACCGTATATTTATATTTATCATTTATTTTACACAAAAGAAGAAAATGCATCCCAAATTAGAACGAAGGAAATCCTGCAAAAAATAAGCTACATATTGATTCAATTTGAAGCTTGAAGCCTGAAATCATTCAACATTTGCTGCACCTCGAAGATGCATGTTTTCATGATCCTTCTTCGGGAACTTGTGGACTTAATAGTTCGAGTGATAGACCCGCTATTCGTTAATTTCTGTACACAATCCTCAACATTTATACATGCTTTTCAACGTTTTTTTTTAAAATATTTATTTCTAGCAAATTTGACTTCGTCGTTTGACAAATTTAATTAACTCAAATAATTCTTAAATCATGTACTTCCACCATCCCAAAAATTTTTGTCTAGTTTAAATTTTTACTTTTGATTCAATTTGTACTAAAATTAAAAATCTAAATTTGACAATAATTTTGGTACGGAGAGAGTATTAAGTCACTAAATCTAACATTTACCCTCCTAGAACTCCATGCCGTTGGGGCACATCAAATAAAACTAATTTAAGAGATATATATAACCACGTAAGAAAGGGCCATGAACAATTTTTCACGGGATCGAGATTTGGCCAAAACTGGTTTATACACACTAAATTACTCAGAAATGTATTATTACCTATTGTGACCGGCGAGTTGTTCAAATGTTTGAATTGGTCAGCAACGTTAATTAACATCCATCGGACTGATTAATTCTACAAAGGTAGGATTATTCTACAACATTTTTTCCACTACAAAAGCACGAGGGGATCTGATGTTTTTGTTCATCAAGCTCTTTTGAGGATAATAACTCAAACTTACAATTTTAATTTCGGAAACAAACTATAGAATGGGAGCTGCTATGATGAAGGTCTTCATGATGATTGGCTTGGTGACAAGCCTGGTTTCAGTTGCTTATGCCGCTACTGGCACTGCTACTTACTATACACCTCCTTATGTTCGTAAGTATATTTTTGAAATAATTGTTCACTTTGAATTTTTATTTTTTGTACAAATTGTTCGAATGTTGATCAGTTTCATGAAACTAAATGCGCACTACATATATAATCAAAGATTTGTCCTCAATGATAATCGATTAATCAATATGGTGTTGATTGAAACCGCAGCATCTTCTTGCTATGGGTTCCAAGACAACGGAGTGATGATCGCAGCCGCAAGCGACGTAATTTGGGACAACCGGGCAGCTTGTGGGAGAAATTATCAAGTCACCTGCACCGGACCTACTAACGCAGGGGTGCCGCAACCTTGCCGGGGTAGCGTCATCGTCCGAATTGTCGATTATTGCCCTCCAGGATGTGCCGGCACCATTGATCTCTCCCAAGAAGCTTTTGCCCTCATTGCTGATCCCGCTGCGGGAAAAGTCAACATCGAATATCACCAGTAACACACTCCGTTTTTCTATAAAAGTTGAATATTTGAAGTTCAATTTTCAATAATGTATGTATGATCGATCCAAATTTACTTTGGCTTTATTTCGATTGTTTTTCTTTTTCTTTTTTTCAGGGTGTGAAAGCTGCAATTGAAGTTTCTCCAAAGAAGATCGCAACGAATTAATGGCGCCCAGAGATAACTAAGTAGTTTTATTAAAATTCATGTACCACATGTATTTTGAATTACCCTTTACATGATAAAGTATTGAATAATAAATAAACCCTGACACTTCATTATATTTACCCCCTAAAATTAACGTTCTATAGTGGAATCATACTAATAAATTGTCTTGGTGCATTATAAATGAAGGAGCAGAAAACGTATCCTTAAATTAAAAATCTTTGACACTTTTGCTCTTTCCGCTCTTCTTAATTTCTTCGTGGATGGCGCTAAACTCTACATAATTGAAGCGACTATACTTTTTACAGACGGTGGAGTTGGTGTAACATTACTTCATTGGAAATACGTATATAATTATAAACCTATGCTTAATCTTTGGAAATACGTAGTGTGTTTTTAATTTTAATTTGAATAATATTTTCTTAACCACAAGTATATGTCACCTTACATGGCATCGAATCATGAGTTAAACTTATGTTAATCTGAAACAGTACCACAAAATGAACAAATAATTAAACTTCGTTAGATCTTAGAAGATTAAATAGTTGTCTGTGGGAACGTTAATCAATTTTCTACGCCATGCTTAATTAGCTTATTAGTGAAATATCACAATTACGAAATTTTCACTAAAATATTCCAGTTATACATTTTTTGAGTCACATAAATAGCACCCATTAAATCAAATTCATCTCAACCGTACATCTCACTTCATACATATCTGGCGTCCATCAGAATATCATACTCACAAAATTATTCCATAAACTTTCCAATTTACGAACTTTACGCCAAGTCCACCGTAAAAATTTAAAGATAAATTAGTTGGGAAGATCCAATTGAAGCAAAAGCATACAAAAATCAACCGCGACGGAATTGGCATCATTTGCATGAAAACAACTACGTGTAAGCTTCATTTCCTCAAACTGCAACACCTCATATAATGCACATCAACACGTTGTAGCCATGCAATGGATCTCAATCTCCTATAAATTGATTCCCTTCATCTCCTTACCTTGCACCGAAGAAAAAAAACAAACACAATTTCTCACTTAGATTTGGAATCCATAGCAAGAGCAAGCAGTAAGTAGCAATGGCAAAGTTAGGAGTATTTGCAGCAATGTTGGTGGCCCTGTTGGCCTTTGCTCAGGCCAACAGGTTCACCATAACCACCACGGTCGACGAGGAAGATCTGAACCAAGGCGGGCAGATGCCAATGCAGATGTGCCGACAGCAGATCCAGCAGCAGATGCAGCAGATCCGCCACTGCCAGCGCTACCTGTCCTCCGGCATGATGATGCTGGAAGAGGTGGTCGGACAAAGCGGCCAGCAGATGCAGCAGCCTCACCTCCGGCAGTGCTGCATGACCCTCCAGAACTTCAACGAGCAGTGCCGATGCGAGGCCGTCAGGGCGGCTTTCGGGATGGCGCGTGAGCAGCAACAAGGAGGCGGAAGCTGGCAGGGGCAGGCCGGCCAACAACAACAGATGATGGAGCAGATGAGGATGAAAGCTCGCTTCCTTCCCCAGCAGTGCAACATGGGCCCCATGATGTGCCGCATTTAAAATTCATTTAATTACTTAATCTAATTTTCTATTTTCAGAGGTCAAGAAATAAAGCTACCCGGTACTAAATAAATCAGCTTGTGTATGTATCTGTAATAAATGTAAGGTTTTTTCTCCTTTGATTCTCCAGAGAGAATCTGATCAATGGGGGGAAATCTTGTTTCAAAGATCGCACATGATCGTGTGTGGTTATTGTCTGTGATTTGTGTGTGTTGTATGAGTGATTTGTGCTAGCTAGCACTTTAATGAAATATGGTCTTCTTGATCTCATTATGTACTCTTCAATATTCTTTTGATTTTATTTTCTCTCTTGGAATAATGGTGTTACAAGCGTAATAGTTCCCAAAATATGCAATCCAACAAGTTCACATTGAGAAGATCGCTGGATCTTCAACTAGCAATTTGGGGGAGTACTTTGAAAACATAGATTAGGTGAGGGTGCATTTTAAAACTTTACACAAAATTAATCTAACATGAACTGTATACTAAGTTGCTTGATGATTCAGACCAACTAATTTCCCAAATCTCTAAAACTATATAAAGGGACAATACAGGGAAAGGAAACCATAATTCACCTCCTGGCGGCCATGGAAATAATACACGGGCCTGGAAGCGAGATTGATAAGGAGTTGCGGCAAGAAATTTTTGTTATGCTGGTTTAATTTCATCGGCTCCGTCTCTGGAAACTTCATCAATAAGTTGGTGGATTTATCTCCAAACGACTACATAATTCCAAAAGTAATCCGGGTAATCAATCGGGATCCTCCACTACAGAATATCAAGCATTTAACTGTTGCAAGTAGTAGTACATGTCCCAAGTACAAGTACATACCGATCAATGTGGAAGTGTTGGAGTGTTTGCTTTGGATGGCTCCAAGGCTGGACACTCGGACTTCAGTTGTTGATCTTCATTCCACATTAACTTTTCAAATCATACATGGGAATTCAAGGAATGTAGAGGAGTTGATCACTTTCATAACTGGGAAGGACAGCAAATTGTTTAAAGTCAAAGTTAAAAGTTCTCCAGTTACTAATTCATAGAGGTTAGAGTTGCGGAAGTATTTTTTTGATGATTTGGACTGTTTCTGTGATGGCAGATATTTGGGTGGAAGTATAAAGGTCGCGCTGACAAAGGATTGGGTTTCGTTTATCCTGCTGATATGATTTCAGTAAGTACTGGATTCTTAAATAAAGATCAAAAGGAATTTGGCTGGGGGAAGAGTATTTGGGATGAATTAGATAAATATTTTTATAGATTCTCTATTGATGTAAACAGAAAATACTTGTTACATTCGGTGTATCCTTGTTTTTAGTGCTGCAAGTCATTTTACGATATAGGCAAATATCAAGACCTCTACTTATTTTACTCACACTCCCTTGAAATATAATTTGTTACCTTAATCATGTTTTAATCCTGACTCATCAGGCGTGTAATTAGTTGAGCTAAGACAGAAAAGAGCTATGAAATGCAGGAACAAATTAATTAGTTCAATTTCTGCAGCCAAAGATTTTTGTACTTGGCCAAGAGAGACACAGCTTCATGATTTCTGCTTGGAAGTCTATTGTACTCTTGCTAACATTTCCTCAAATGTCTACTCCCTCTATTTCAAAATAAATGTCGTTGGAGGAAAACTATTTTTTTTCCAAAATACATGTCGCTTTCGCATTTCGAGGCATGCTTTGTCAATTTCTTCCAACATTGCCCTTACATGGGAAATTGTAATTGTGTTTAAAGTAGAAATGTATTAGAACTAAATAATATTGGAATTAGAATTTTATTAAAAGTAAATAAGGGTAGATTAATATTTTAACCAAGTATTTATTGTCTTCTAAATTTTGAACCATTTTTCCAGCGACATCTATTTTAGAATGGAGGGAATAATTTAGTACTCCATCCGTACTATGATGAAAGTGCAATAAAAAGAAAAAAAAACACCAAAACTTTGAGATTGATCACGTCATCCTAGAAACTGAACAACATCTCATTTATTTGTAGACACATGATGTTAGACAATAGACACATCTCATTTATTAATTTGTATTGAAGAAATAGAAAAAATGGAATTCTTACCCAAAGCTTTGCCCTCGGAGTTAACTTTAACTAATACATTTTTAGTTAGCCAACTTTACCCCAATGTTTAAAATTTTCGCCAATTTTGTCCAATTGTGTCATTTTCCGTCCAACTTAACAGATCTCCGTTAATTTATTAATTAAATAATTGATTTAATTACACAATCATCCCAATAATTTTAAAAAAATATAAAAATAATTCCTGAATTATATAAAAAAACAAAACAGTCTATTTTTAATTTTTTCATTTAATTTTTCTCTATTTCATTCCATTTCTCTGCAATACTTTTAACAGCCATAAAATTAAAATTACTTTATTTTAAATTAATAATAATAAATTATTTTGTAAATTATCTTATTTTTCCTAATTAATAATAACAATTTAAAATAATAATAAAGTATTTTAAAATTATTATTAATTTTTAATTTTAATATCCTTTATTATTAATTTAAAATAATAAACAAAATTAATTTTAAATTAATTTTAATTTAAAATAAAATACTTTTAAATTAAAAAACAAAAATAGTTTTATTTTAAGTTATTATTATTTTATTTCTTAGTTACTAAAAAAATAAAAGTTAGAGTAAAAGACAAATACCCCTGTTGACCTGATGTCCGAAACGGTCAAACTTTCAGAATTGTGTTAGAGGACCAAAAAAAAATTGAACGTAGAAGTAGAGGACCAAAACAAACAAATATAGATGTAGAGAACTAAAAAGTGCGGATCGCCTTATATAAAGGACCAATTTTAGATTTCAGTCTTGTATTTATATAAACATATTAATTTTGTTAATAATTAATATAGTTTAATAGTAACGACAATATTTTTCTTCTTTTTTTTAAAAAAAGAAAAACAAAATCACCCCAGTGGACCCGGCTAAAATATACTAATAAATTATTTTGTTACCAGAGCTAGATATTTTATTTTTATGTGTGGTATTAGTTTTAGTTAAATGTTTTTAATCTTTATATTAGGAAGAATAAAATGAATGAGAAAAATAGTATCGTTACTGCTAAAATATATTATTAAAAAAATTAATATGTTTATACAAATACAATCATGTGTTACAACTATATAAAGATTAATTTTTATGGTAGAGTATGAAAATAAATAAATATTTCTTTAAAGATCGTATAATATAATTTTATGGTCATTAAAAGTATTAAAGAGAAATGGAATGAAATAGTGAAAAATAAGATGAAAAATGAAAAATAGACTGTTTTGTTGTTTTTATATAATTCAGGTATTATTTTTATATTTTTTAAAATTATTGGAGTTTTTGTGTAATTAATTATTTTATTAATAAATTAACGGAGATCCATTAACTTTGACGGAAAATAGCACGATTGGACAAAATTGGCGATAATTTCAAACATTAGGGTAAAATTGGCTAACTGAAAATCTATTCAGTAAAATTGACGATGGGGTAAAGTTTTGGGTAGAAACGCTATTTTTTCCTCGAAGAAACTGAAGCCAATAACAAAAGAGTACAACATTAGTCAGAAAAAAAAAAAAAAGAAAAAAGGAAAGAAAATCCCCGAGGCCAAAAGTTAGCTTTATGATCCCAACAAGTAATTCCCTTCTTGTGATGACTTCAAATTCTGCAAAATTAGCGAAACCAAACCAGACAAGATGAAGATTATAAAAAAGCAATTAATATGTTAGGAAAAAGGCACAACACGAACTCGTATTTTGGGAAGGGAAGAGAATTCATATTTGATATAAACTTACCGGTGATAGTCAATCCGAATGAACCCCGCATCAGTATCAGCAATGGCAGCAAATGCCTCTTGTGAGAGATCGAAAGTTCCCTTACAATGAGGACAATAATCAACGATTTCAACTTCAACCGTGTGACCATTGCAAGGATGCGGTGTGCCCAGATTTGTACCATCGGTGCAAGTTACGCTGTATCTTCTCCCACATGAATTCCCGTTGTCCCAAATTTGAGGGCTTGCCGAAGCAATGAGTCCCAATGGGGTATCGTTACCGTAACATGCCGAGGCTGGAAAATTTATTAAAAAAACCCAAAATAAAAATAATAATTATAATTGTAACGAAATTATACGTAGTTCTGTATCTGCAAACGATTATTGTCCAGTTTGTTATGTTAGAATAATGTATCGGATGAAACAAACATGGGGAGAGGGACAAATTAATTAAGACTTACGACTGTATATCGTGTTTAGAGTTGCATAGCCATCATGAGCATTTGCACCAAAAAGAAGGATGACTAACATGACTACCAAAACCAGAAATTTCTTCATCATCATGATTACTTTCGTAGTCTCTATATTTCGTTTCTTCTAAATAATCGCAAGCGGCAGAATTTGTAAACCAGCTTGATTTGGTAGTGGGATATCAACAATGGATGTTCTTGGTCCCTTTTATAGTGAAAAGCTTTGTCGTGCATGGGAGAAACTCGAGGTTTTTTGTCATGTGGTATTGTATGTGATTCGGATATGCTAAAAATCTTCTATATCAGTAGTGATTGGGCGCGAGTTAATGAGGCCAGCTATACCTACACTAGAGTTAGCAATGGAATGTTTCAGATTTATTATTTAATTCACTTCCAATCATGCTCGATGTGTGATTTGTTTTTCGTTTTGTTTCTTTCTGATTAACTCATGCATAATACGTCCGTCCTTCCTCGCGAGAGGAACGAGTTGCATAATTTAGCTTTATTCTTTTTGTGCAGAAATTTGTCTGTCTACATAAGATATGTAGGTTGCACGTCAAATTTGCAACTATTTGTAGTAACTAATTTCAATTTTATTGCTCTAATATGAATTGAAATCAAGTACAGCAATTTAGGCCGCCAATCACAGCAGAATACAATCTCAAGAGAACAAAAAAAGGAATAGTTCACTTTTCTTTTCTTTTTTTAAGATCATAGTTCACTTGTGTTTGGAACCAAATAAGTATTATCAAAATATTGATCTGTTGATCCGTTTTCTCCATTAGTATATTAGAATCTACCAAACACACTACTCCCTCTGTCATGATATTGTTCAGTTTGGATTTTCACTTTTAATTCATCTAGACAATAATTCTAGGATAAATAGTGTATTATCTTTTAGTAGCAAATACACTGATTGCACTCCGTCTTTTAGTTTTCTTTCCTTTTTCTATTATTTCGGCGATAGCCAATAGCAATGTTCGCCACTTTTTTATCCATGGTTTCTACTTGAGAGTCTGGAGTCATGATAAATCTTGTCGTAAGATTTATTGCTTGATGAAAATTAGTGATGACTGATGTGTTAAACATTTATTGACTGTTGTTAGGTACGTTATGAGTTAAAACTATTGAACTACCTGCGCTATTGAATAGTTCAGAATTGTTTTCTCTTTAGTAAGAGTAACAACTGGTTGATGATAAGATTTAACTAGTATAAGAAATATTATACGGTTGAACGATTTCGAACCAAAATTAATGAAAATTAAGATTTTATTAAAAAGAAAAGGAGAAAACAATGGTTAGTAATAGTAAAGCGAACAACAAAAGAGTCGAACAATGTATCCAAATCAGAAACAAAAAGAGAAAGGAATCGAAAAGGTAAAAACTCCCAAGAGAAGAACATATACAAATAGCTCATCTATATGTTCCTCATTATCCTCCATGGCGCAATCTAACAATAGGTGTGCCGTATTGTAGGCTTCAAATTCTGCAAATAGACAAACAAAAAAGTTTAATTCAATCAATTCCTATAACATATGTAGGACTTGGATAAATTTGAAACAGTATATGAGCAGGACTATAATCGGATGATATATAATTACGTACTGATCATATTCAATCCCAATGTAGCCAGCATCAGTATCGGCAATGGCAGCAAATGCATCTTTAGAGAGATCGAAAGCTCCGGGACAACCGGGGCAGAAATCGACTACTTCAACTTCAACCGTCTCGCCATCGATACAAGGATGCGGTACGCCGTTGTTTGTACCGCCGGTACAAGTTACCCTATATCTTCTTCCACAAGCATTGCCATTGTCCCAAATCTCATGACTAACTGCTGCGATTAGGCCTAATGGAGTATCATTACCGTAGCAAGCTGAGGCTGGGAAAAACCCAAAAGAAAATTGAATGATTTGTTAATAGGGACATCTAAGCCGTTTGTGAACTTGTGGATAGATAAAGACTTACGATTGTATATGGTGTAGAAAGTTGCAAAGCCATCATCAGCACTTGTAGCAGAAAAATACCCTGCCAATATGCCTATTAACATGACCAAACCTTTCATCATCATGATTAAATTTGATATACTCGAATGTAGCTTTTCTTTTCTTCCTAATAATTTGTAATGTAATTGTAAGCTTAGATAGTTTTTAGTTTGGCCTTTTTTATAACACCAGACGTTGTGGATGGGAAATTTGATCTGTTTGTCATTAGGGATTCCGGCGGGTGCAAAATGTTATTCATCTACTGTGGTGGTGATTTTACCAATGTAACTTCTTATATTAGTTTCGTGCTACTTTAATAAGTTACTTTGTTCAAAGACGTGATGTTTAGTTGTTCACACACGATAATTTCAGAAATTAGATAATTACAAGGCAGAAGAGTAACTAGTAAGCTGAAGTGATGTATATTTTTCGAAAAACTAAATTCGTGATTTATTATATATTATCGATTTAATATTCAAAATTACAGTCGATTCACCATACAAAAGAAAAAATAAATCTCAATCCCTCGATGATTCAAAAGTTCAGAAAACAACCCTCGTAATCCTTCTGCCCGAATAAAAGTTTAAGTTATGTTTATTACATTGAAATAGCTTAACAAAATATGAAATAGTGGTGACTAAAGGAGTATCAATTATATATCCATCTTAGCTAAGTTATCCAGACTCGGGTATGGATACGAAATCGGCGTCGACTCGTATCGACACAAGTACTCTCCCTGAATTTAGGTAATATAGGTCTTTTAGTCTCGGAAATTCACATTTCTTATTTCCACCAATTAATTTTTGGAAACGTGATTCATTTCAACTTCAAATTCTTTCCGGAGAATCATATGCAATAGCAATTAATATTGATTGAAGAAGAAGAAGAAGTAATGATTGAAGTCGCTAATGAGCCGGTAAGTAAGACAATGAAGATTCACCCGTTGGTTATTACCGCAATTGGAATCACTATTTTCAAGTATCACATGCTGAATCTTTTCGATAAATAGAAAACGAAACCGACCATAATTTCCAGCTTTATTACTATCCTGAGGAATATTGGAAATATGCTAAAAGCAGTCATTTGAGAGTAGAAATCGAAATAAGGAATCTTTTTCGTTTTGTCAGAGAAACAACGCCACAATTCTTGTTCTAAGAAATAGAATTAAAAAAATAATATAACAAATTAAAACCCCTAATTCAACTAATAGTGTGCTGTATGCTGTTCTGTTTATTAAAACGAAATTTAATTTAGAAAATTTGCCTTAAAATATGTTAAAGGCTGGGGTTGGTTGCTTGGAATTAGAGCTAAGAATTGGAATTGGAAGTTAACTAGTCTAATGTTATAGTTTATGTACTTTAACCAATACTATCAACATGAACACTTCTTATATATAGCACGTATAGAGATGTTTTGATTCATACCAACATGCCATCACAAAAAATACGGATATCTGAAATAATTTGTATGCCATGATTTTTCTTAACATACAGGTATGAGAGAGAAGACAGAGGAAATTTTTGCAATATGGTTTGATTCATATCCATATCATGAAAAATATGAACTGATTTTATTTTATTCAAACGATTATGTGGCAGGAATTTAGATTTTAACTCCAGGCCAAAATAATTCTTCCCACTTGAGAGCCACTCATAACCTGCAGCCACAAACAAACAATCAATTTAATTGTCATTTTCCAAAATTTAATGGATCCATATGTCTATACTAATTCAATGGAAGAAAAAAAAGAAACCAACAAATAAACTTGTTTTTGTCTTCCTGAGTATAATCAAGTTTGACAACCCCAGCAACCGAATCGGCAATAGTTTGAAAGGCTTCTTTAGAAAGATCAAGGGTTCCTGCACAGCAGGGATAATGGTCAACAATTTTGACTGTCACGCTCGTGCCGTTAATGCAAGATTTAGGATAAGGGTTCGTTGGGCCGGTGCATGTTGTTGGGTTTTAGTTTGTGAGATAAAACCAAAAATTAAAAAGTTGCAACCTAGACTTGGTTCAATATTTCTGGAACTAACTAAAGGGTGTCAAGGAATTAAAAGAATATGAAACGTGACAAATATTCACGAAAGATTACGTTGGTAACTTGGAACTCAAGGGCTATAAGTCTTGATTCGCATTCTTTCAATTCCTACTGTTTGCCTATAAATAGGTGAACTACTGCAGGTTTTTGGCAAGTCTTTTTACATTCCTAAATTCTTAAAGAACAAGGAATAATTGCAAAGTTGCTTGTTCTTCTACTTCTTCGTATCCTAGAGACAAATTGCCAATCAAACCTGGTGTTATAAAGTAGTGGGCACAAATATTGTCTTAAGGACAATGATTACAAGCTTAGAATACATCCAACCACTACAGTGTTTCCCCCAATATTGTTTTTGAATATTTCTTCTTAGAAACTCATCCATGTTTTGTCTTGTTATTGTCACATTCTTGTATGACTTCTCCAACTACAAATAGTTCGCATCTTTCAATCTTAAGACAATAGTATAACCTTGAAATTGATACAAGTACTTGAGGAGACAAAAATCAAAGATGGTAAAAAAACAACAAAGATGTAATCTTATAGCATGGAAATTTTTAGTTGTGTTCAAGTTGTTTTCTCTACGGTTTAGTTTCGTAGTCAAGTTCTGAAGACATATCTTGAAAGATCAGGAGTATACAACAGATAAGGTTTTTTTGTGTTAAATGCTTTATCTTGAATTACCAAGTTCAGAATGGACAAATCCATATAATAGTTTCAATATCTGTAGATTTGTGTTTTTACTTTTGTATTAACAGAATCTAGTGTTGTGAAAATTATGTAGATCAAGTTGTGTTTAAAGATCCTACAATAATTATTTGCTAGAGATTTTAAACTAAATTTGGTTGAAAAAAAACATGCAATGAATTTCTCAGTTTTAAGGAATGCAAAAGACATATTGTTATACTTGTGTTGAAATTGGCTTTTAACTGAATAGTTATTGTTTAAAACTACTAAAATTAATTTGTGAATTTCCAAAACCCAATTGTGTTGGAAAAAACTAGAACTATAGCAATATTGTAATTTCATTGTATGTTAGAAATTTTTCTGTAAATGAACATCAACAATATCGTCGAGTAATTTGAGTCGACAAAAAGGTCAACACCTATTGGAATGAGTTATATTTTTATGTTTGGGTCTGTCGAATTTGTCGTCGATTTTGGTAAAGTTGACAAAAAATTCGACGCTCATTCGAGTAGTTTGTCATTATGTGTTTTGTCGACTTTGTCGTCGATCTGATAGGGTCAACAAAAAAGTTGACGGCAGAAGAACATAACTATATTCCAATAATTTTTTGGACAATTTTGGTTCTGAAAATTTGGTGCTATGTATGGAATTAAATGTTTTCTGCATGTGAAAGTATGTTTCTCATAACAATGCAAAAGCATGGTTATGGTGAAACGAAATCTACAACGTTTATGAAAAGTTGTTATTTCTTGATCTTTGGACATGTTAAGTGTTTTTGTCTTGTGAGTTCAATTGAAATGATACAAATTAAAGTTGTATGTATTGATTCTAAATAAGAAAACACAAATGAAAGGAGGTGTCTACTAGTTCCAAGTGAAAGACATATTTGAAAAATATTTCAATTGGTTCAAAGTGAAAAGACACAAGTAAAAGTCATGTCTAGTCATCCAAATGGCACATTAAGGTTGTGACCTTAGTTGGTAGTCAAATATTACTTTTATAGTGAAACTTTTAAATTGGTAGTACTTACTTTTACATTGTTATGTTCAATATCGATGCATTTGATATGGTAGTATGCTTAGACATTTTTATTATTTGGGGCTGCTAAGGCATTATATATCTGCATATTATATAAATTAATTAGTGTTAAATACCTTAATAATGAAAATGTGAAACATATGCATAAACCATGGTTGCAAGATTACTTCCAAAGAAAAGTTAAAAGTTATTGTTGGTACAACACTTTGTTGTATGTGAACTTAATAATATTAAACTAAGGGATGCAAGAAATATTTTATCACTTTTATAGATAATTGCTCATATTTATGTGCAGGTTTATCTAGTGAAAATAGTGGATAAAATATTTGATAATTTTTGCAAATAAATCCCTAGTCTAAAATTACTCTAGTAGGTAAAATGATCTAGTATTTAATAAACAACAAATATTTTACCTAAAAATATTTCTATGTGTTATGATAATGCTATGCTAGTGAGTTTAAGTGGCCAAAAGGTTTGTGGAATAAACATTATTAAATACTTGTCATGTGTACAATGAAACTGCCTAAAGACTAAGTGTCTCCATGTGAAATGTGGAAGGGAAGAACATTGTATTATCTAATATAAAAAGTTCAAAGTGACACTACATAATGTTGTGTTCCTAGTCGGGACCAAGAACACTTAAGTGTATGGTTATATGAACACTAAAGTATCTAAGCTACTTATCATTTATTATAATATGTTGATATAATTGATGGTTATAGATTCATTTAAAATTTGTTTTTAAAGTTTCTAAACCAAGTAGCTAATGTATCATCTAGTGAATCTCTCAATTTCCAAAGTGTAAGTGGTTCTATGAGTGAACCAAAGAGAAAGACATTGACTTTCTGGTTTAAGCAAAGCCTAAAACTTATGAAAGTTTTCTTGGAAGTTATATCCTCGAAGGTTAATGTTTTTCTAGTGAGAGAAATAAAAATACTCTACTAAGTAAAACTTTATGATGGTTTTTGTAGAGTAAGTTAAAAATAATGAGTTTTTTGAATTTTAGGGTGATGCATTTGGAAAGAAGAGTTAATCATGGAATGGACTTGACATTGTCTAACGATATATGTGTCCAAATCGATTTAACTTTAAAGGTTCTAGACTAGTACATTGTAAATGGTTATTCCATTAGTAATATGCCGTTGATAGCAAGAGGCATCAATAGTATATTTGGACTTGAAGTGTCATGATTGCTTTGATTAATTTGACTTGTATATTTTATCTTACTAGTTAGAAGTTTCCATTAAGTTTTTCATGTTCACTTGTTAAATATGGAAAATATTATCCTAATGGTGACTTATATGAAAATGTGTATTTGGAACTTCTTAATGCTTTGTGCTATGAAATGATAAAAAGATATATGTACTAGTGAAGTCTTGATTTGATTTTATACAATTACATGATGATTGATCTAAGTTACTGTCCCATGGTACTTTTATGTTGTAAATTGCATACATAAAAATTTGTAAGAGTATGTAATAGATGTTTGCTTTTGTATAAATATTTATGCTCAATACACATACTAATTTTAAAAACGTGCAGTTTATACTAAGAAAATCCTTTTTCTAAGTTCAAATTTAAATGAGTTTGGTGAAAGAGGTAATGTCTTAATCGTTATGCAGAAGGAAATAGTGGGGGTTTTGTACTTTCTTATTCATATGATGTTAATAAGTTATTAACAAAGAGTCAACTTATGAATATGAAGGAAGTTTGTACTTTCATAATTTGATATTTGACATTTGTGTTAAATGTGACAATTCAATTACTAAACTAGAATCTTTTACTGATATTGGATGTCTTGTATGTGCATTAGAGTAGTGTTAACACATTCTGTGTGGTATGTGACTCACTAACTACACTAAGAGCCTAAGTAAGGATCATTGTAAATCTAATGATAAAATCATAATGTGTTTTTGAAAGACTAAGGATTATGATTTTCTTAAAACTTATTAGATTTATGTTGTTCTTAAGGGCTATTTGAATGCTAGTCGATATTCTACTATTAGTAATTATAACCCGTTAGTGGTTAAAAATTCATGTTTGATAACGAGAAATGTTTCTTGATAAGTGAAGCAAACAGTAATCACTCTCTCCAATATATAAAGGAACGGAAAACTGAATTTGTTGAACTATCTTTAGTACATAAGGAGGTGAAGTGACCAAAGGGCATCGGCATGTGTCGCTTGTAACCTTGTGTTGTGATAGTTGAATTAATATGTTTTATACATTATATTGTGGGAAATTTGACAATGGGTAAATATAGACATATAAATTCAAGATTGGTATTTCGTAATGAGATACAAGTGTTGATGTTGTCGGTATTGTGTTTGTAAAATCACAGTTTTGTTATGGATCCATGTACCCGATCTCTTGCGAGAAAATTGGTGTTTTTTGACAACATTAGAAACGAGATTAAAACCTTCTATCTAAAATTACAAACAATGGAAACCCAACCTTCTTCTAGTAAACCACTAAATTGAAAGGTTCAAAGGGTAAAAATAAGTTGTTTTGTAATTTTGAGCACAACCAAATCAATATGTATACCATTCCAAGGTTGGTGTATTATGTTACTCTTAAATCAGTTGGTTGAGAGCAATCTCTTAATAAAATTATTCATGAGTATTCAATTATGGTTAAGTAATGAATTTAAATAACTTTCACCTATTTGACCATAGAAGTGGTGCCTTTTCTAACAAGAGTTTGAGGTTATCTCTTGTACATGGTCAAGAAACTAGGATGAGCACATGGCCAGTAATAGTGCTAAACAATAATGTGAATTATAAGAAATGTTGTGAGTGTTCGTGCGTGCAAAATCAAGTCTGATATGGTTTAATTGTTGGTTCAAGCAAAGAGCCACCAACAAATTAGCTCTATTTGTGAGTAATTTTCACTATGGTGTGGTTCAAAACGAAAGTTACCACTCCTTATGCATGATTATCAATATTTGTGACTGTTTTATATCATAAACTAAGTGGGAGATTGTTGGATTTTAGTTTGTGAAAGAAAACCAAAAACTGAAAAGTTACAACCCAGACTTGGTTCAATATTTCTGGAACCAACTAAAAGGTGTCAAGGAACTAAAAGAGTATGAAACATGACAAATATTCATGAAAAGTTAGTTGGTGACTTGGAACTCCAGAGCTATAAGCCTTGATTCGTATTCTTTCAATTCCTAGTGTTTGCCTATAAATAGGTGAACTAATGTAGGTTTTTGGCAAGTCTTTTTACATTCCTAAATTCTTAAAAAATAAGGAATAATTTCAAAGTTGCTTGTTCTTGTGCTTCTTCGTATCCTAGAGACAAATTGCCAATCAAACCCGGTTTTGCAAAGTAGTGGGGGCAAATATTATCTTAATGATAGTGACTACACGCTTAGAACACATTCAACTACTGCAGTGTTTCCCCCAATGTTATTTTTGAATATTTTTTCTTAGAAACTCATCTATGTTTTGTCTTGTTATTGTCACATTCTTGTATGTCTTCTCCAACTACAAATAGTTCCTATCTTTCACATGTAACTTTGAACATTGTTCCGCAAATTTTCCTGCCATTCCACAGGGGATCACTAGCGGCGGTGATCCGTACGCCTTCCGGTGTGTTGCCATAACAAGCCGAAGCAACACCACCACCAAAGCAAAATTATGCAAGTAAATTACCTTAAAGTTTCAAGTAAAATTTATAACATCACTTTCCAATTCAAGTGATATGATGGTTATGAATAATTTTTTTTCTTAATGTCTCTATTACAGAACTAGAGCAATAGCTATGAAAAGAATTTATGCACATAAATAAAGGTGAAATGGGAAAGAACTAACGAGTATAGCTTGTATAAAATGTGGCTGTTTCAAGGGTAGCTAAAGCCATGGAGAGCTTGCCACCATGCCAACAACCAAAAAAAGTCAGTATAAGCCATTTCTTTTTAGGTGACGAATGCTAAACTCTATTAGAAAAAATCACAGAACAAATAGTACTGGTTGAAGAGGTTGGAGGTGTATTTGATAAAAATGATTGGACCCAAGTAAATTATGGTCAATAAATCCTGTATTTTGGTAAGTTGAACTGCAAACTTAACAATGATCACACTATGATTGGGTTTTGGTGCCAATTTTGTTACCATTTTTTTTTTGTGTGTTTGAAATGTGGACCTTGTCATCTAAATGTGTTGGATCGGGCCTTCTATTTCAAAAGAGTGGGTTAAAAATTCTTAATTTTAATTTTCATTTTTTTCAATTTTGTTTTCAAGGAACCATGCTTCGGCTTGCGGTTATCTTGCTTAAAAAAAATTGAAACACGGAAAACTTTACTCCTTCATTCTCAAATTATTATTCAATTTGTATTAGATATAAAATTTTAAACAGGATAATTCTTTCGAAATGTAAAGAGTATCTTTATACATACATACATTTTCAGTGATGCATCTGAGCAGCACAATAAGTTTTTACAAGATCCTAAGGAGGTGCACTGGTTTGCTACTAATGTTCTGAGGTACTTGAAGAGTTGTCCGTTACTTGGTGTTTTCTATTTCCATGATAATGATCTGAGTCTTTCTTCATTTTGTGATGATGATTGGGGAAAATGCACCATAACCAAATTCTCCATAACTGGTTACGGCATTTTTCTTTGTAACTCCCTCATTCCTTGGAAAACCAAGAAGCAACCGATTGTTTCAAGGTCTTCCTGTGAAGCTGAATACAAGAGCATGGAAAGTACATCATGTGAACTTCAATGGATCAACTATATACTGCAGGATCTTAGGTTTTCAGTGCTTTTGCCGATTCTTTTCACTTGTGACAACAAGTCAGCTTTGCATGTTACCATCAACCATGTATTCCACGAGCGTGCTAAACACATAGACATTGATGTTCACTTGGTCAGAAACCTTTACAAGGCATGTTTTCTTTGTCCACTTCACATTATTTCACATCTTCAACCTTCAGATCTTTTCACTAAGGTGTTACATACGCCAAAATTCAAGTTTCTTCTGTCCAAACTCAATCTTCCTGCTTTGCATCATCTGAGTCCTGAGCTTGAGGGGGTGGGGGCGGGATATTAGGCTTACGTACTAAATTGAAGATTGCCAAACTTGAAGAATTGCAACCGCCTTAAACTTGTTCAATAAATGGTCTGAATTGTAATTCTGTGTAAATAGTAGGGCTTCTTTGTATAGTTTACTATTAATTATATCAGTTCATTAGTTAGGTTATTTGTATATATCACCTTTCATTAGCTAGCTTAGTTAACAAGTCAATATACAGAAAAGATTCTCTTTATGTTTTAATCAGAAATTTAGTGAGTTCTTCTTCATCCATGGCTTCCGTACATGAAACCCTAGGAAAGATTTGCGGCTTTCAGCAAATGGATGGCTTTACTTTATATTTATTCCAAAATAAAAAAAAAAACCTTAAATCTGGCAGCATAATAGAATACTAGATCATCCAAATATAAAACCAATCAATGTCAATCAATTAAAGATCTTATGTTGTGTATATTTGAATGTAGACATTTTGGTTTGTTCTAAATTTTTTGTACTTTTTTAATTAAAAATAAAACTTTAATAATATTTAAAAATAATTGGGAGAACATAATAAATATAAAAATATATTTTTAGAGTTTTATTTTCAATTTAAAAATATAATAAATAATATTTAGGAGAATTGAAAATGCCTTATAAGAAAGACAGAAGAGAGTAAGCTATAAGATTTTTAGTTTTCTCACTCATGGTTTAGTTCAGTTTTCAATAAGTCGTGACCCTTCATATGATTATATTCTATTTCTGACAATAATGTCTGAGCAGAATGCTTTATAAACATGTCAATTAGAACGGAAACTAGTCCAATGTTATAGTATATAATTATACGCTTTAACTAAAACAAATATCAACATGAACACTTCTTATACTGGAGACGTTTTGATTAATGCACCAACATACCATCACAATCTAAAATACAGATCTGAAATAATTTGTCTGCCATGGTTCTTCTTGACACTTCTTGACAAAGGGCTATGAGAGAGGAGAGGAAATTCGCAATATGTTTTTATTCATACTCATACCATGAAAATATGAACTGATTTATTTCATTCAAACGATTACATCATGAATATTATTTCCAAAAGTAAATAGTAACTAAATTTATTATGAGGCTATGGCAAGACATGAATGTAGATTTTAACTCCAAGTAAAAATAATGCTTCCCAGTTGCGAGCCACTCATATCCTGCAACAACAGCAAACAATCAATTCAATTGTCATTTCCCCAAATTTAATTGATCGATATGTATATACAATGGAAGAAAAAAAAAAGAAAACTAGCAAATAAACTGGTTTTTGTCTTACTGAGTATAATCAATTTTGACAACCCCATGAACCGGATCGGCAATAGTTTGGAAGGCTTCCTTAGAAAGATCGAGGGTTACTGAACAGTTTGGACAACGATCGACGATTTTGACCCTCACGCTCGTACCATTAATGCAAGATTTGGGATACGCGTTCGTTGGCCCAGTGCATGTAACTTTGAACATTGTTCCGCAAATTTTCCCATCATTCCACAGCGGATCACTGGCGGCGGCGATCAATACACCTTCTGGTGTGTTGCCGTAGCAAGCCGAAGCTTCACGCACCACCAACGCAAAATTATACAAGTAAATTACGCTTATGTTTCAAGTAATATTTGTAACATTATTTTCAATTTTTTAAAATGTCTCTATTACAGAATTAAATTACGATTATGAAGAATTTTTTTTTTTTAAAAAAAGAAACGTCTCTATTACAGAACTAGGGCAATAAATGGTGAAAAAAATTTATGCACAGAAATAAAGGTAAAATTAAAAAAATACTTACGAGTATAGGTTGTGTAAAATGTGGCTGTTCCAGGGGTAGCTGAAGCCATGGAAAATAAGCTTGCCACCAGGCCAACAACAATACAACCAAAGAAACTCGTATGAGCCATTTCTTTTTAGTTGATGAATGCAAAACTCTATTAGAACAAATCACACAACAAATATTCTTGAAGCTAATTGTGATTTTGTTTGTTAGAAATCATGTCATTTTATAGTTGAAGGGGTTGGAGGTGTATTTGATAAAAATGATTGGACCCAAGTAAATTATGGTCGATAAGTCCTGTATTTTGGTAAGTTGAACTACAAAAAGCAATTAGCCATGATCACACTATGATTGGGTTGTTGATGCCAATTTTGTTACCATTTTTTTACGTTTGAAATATGGACCTTGTCACCTAAATGTGTTGGATCGATCGGGCCTTCTATTTCAAAATAGTGGGCTAAAAATTACGTTTAAAATATGGACCTTGTCACCTAAATGTGCATTTGAAATATGGACCTTGTCACCTAAATGTGTTGGATCGATCAGGCCTTCTATTTCAAAACAGTGGGCTAAAAATTAATTGTAATTTTTATTTTCTCAATTTTCTTTTCAAGGATCCACGCGGCTGGCTGTTATCTTGCTTAAAAAATATAGTATTAAATTTGAAACACTGATAACTTTATTCCCTTCATTCTAAAATTATTTTGAAATGAAAAGAACACACACACACACACACACACAGATATATATATATATATATATATATATATATAATCTATCGCTTTCGATAACTTATAACCTCAGAATGATTTTTGTTTTTGATTGATTTCAAGCATTTTTTCCAAACTAATCCCAACGACAATTCGCATCCTCTAGCCAAAGCATAAGAAAGATGTCTCATCTCCATTAGTGCATTTGCATGTTTTATCGGTTACATATACCGACTGTATTGTCGGTTTAATAGAGATTTTGGTGTTAAACAAGTGTCACACTTTCAAAATTATGAACCTATGATCAATGAAGGTTTTACTATAAAGCAAGTAAACACTTGTTGTAAATCTCGAATTGTGTAAATTTAACATTAGTCAAAAAACTTTTATTTCATCATTTTTTTATTAAAGACCAAAAATAAACTCAGGCAATTTAAATATGTAGATAATGGAGATTTAGAATCAATCAACACAAGAGAGTTTCCTTAACCGTTAAAATTTCAGTAAACACAGACATGACTGTAAATATTAGTTCCCTGGCTGCGCCACCTACGTTATATGTTGGAATTGACTAAGTCGATCAATTGAAATTAAAAATATGCCTAATTGTACATTCATAAATGAAATCTATACTTCGTACAGTGATATACAAATGTAATATAGTATCGATGGTTATAGCAAAATGATACGATGAAAAATTCTTCAGATGTACAGTAATTAATAACTCTCTTTTGTCAAACTAATAAAGTAGATTAAAATAAGCCGTGTGAGAAATGTACATGTAGATGTATGATGCCATCTATTCCGTATTCACTTAATGAAAAGAAAAAACCACACGCACACACACACACAAACATGGAGACACAAGAAACCTAAAGGCTCCGATATATATCGCTAAACATTTACTTAGTAGAGATTGGGATTGGCAATGAGATAAGCTTCGATGGCCTTGAAGGCAGTGATTCCGCTTTCTTTTCCAGCCTTGATGTTATCTTCACTGATTTGAGCATTTCCCTTGGTGAAATATGTACTTTTGTTCTTGCAAATGGATCCTCCATCAGAAGAGGGCACAATCTGAATCTCATAAGAAACCTTTTCAACTGCATCTTCCAAGATATCTTCTTCTAAAATACTGTATTTGTAGACATAATTCTCTTTGTCAAGTGCCTCGACGTGGTGTTTCACACTCTTAAATTGACTTCCTGTTTTCGTTTACATTTCCGCACAGCATCATTGATAAATTGTTGACATTAACTAATACATTGTGAATGTTTGATTGCATTTGTGGAGTATTAATTATTTACTGACCTTCATCAAAAGTGGTAACCTTTATAGTCCCAGCTCCACCATCTCCCTGGAGGATTCCGATGCTCTTGATAGTTTGAGGTAAAACTTTGGGAATGAGTTCGTCACCGTTAACAATGAAAGCGCTGAAAAGCCTTGCCGGTGGGATTGAGGAACTTCATGATTGTAAGTGATGGCAGCCATGACGATCAATATGGAGAAAATGCAAACTGGAGATTAATGCGTGAATATGTTGTGGTGAAACTGAATTCATCGGGGCTAAGTATTTATATATATTAGTTGTAATAACAGTAGTATATAATATCTTGATTAATTAATTAGGTACTCAATAGGAAATTGTTGCAAACTGTAAAAAACAAAGGCGTATTTTCTTGAATACTTCATCTTGTTACTGAAGCATGGAGATGGAGCTTTTAAGAATACAATAGGGAGCTTTGACAGTTTCTTCGGAAATGGACAGATTGTGTAGGCAGTTGACTGATGGACTTTTTTTTATTGTTAAATTCGTAACACAATTTTAACTTAAGAAAATAAGTTATTGTTGAAAAAAAAAAGAGTTATTGAAGGTCGGAGTAATTTGATTATAGGAGCTAAAACTTGTTGACCCATCGACATACCTTATTCTTGTGCATAATTGGTTGAAATTAGTGAACTAAGTCCATAAATACAACCTGTTATGTATGCTTATGTCAAATAACGCAGGAATTAACTAGTATTGTTTTTCGAGGGTAAATATTGTTAAGGCAAACAATTTAAATAATAAAATGAACAAAAAAGGAGAGACAAATTATTTGATCCTTGGTAGACCTCGTCGGCCTAGTCAATAACTTACGACTATGTGCTGCGGGAACTCGTCATATTATCAAAATTTTAATGATAATAATAAATAAAAAGAAGAAGGAAAAGAAATCAATGTTTGATTTGAGAATATGATTATGCCTAAAGATTTTTAATCAAATGAATTTCGTTATGACAGTATCACTATATTAGTAAATTTGGCCGCTTTTTTTCATTTCCTACAATGGGTCAACAAAATTTGTCCTTCTCTAACTTATGAAGTATTTCAGTTCCCATCCAAAAGGAATTTTCCTTGAACAAGTTTCCACTTTCATCGTGGCTGGTAGCAAAAAAATTTAGTTAAATCGTCCACTTGCAATTTTAAAAAATAATATATCTGGTTAAATTCCCCCCCCCACATGGGAAAATTATAATTCTGACCTGAACTTAATAGAGATCCATGCAAGTCTTGAGTACGTTAATAAATGAATGTTAATTTGATTGAACTTACTATAAATACTTGGCCCTCGAGTCCTTCAACTTCATCAAACCATCTTTTTGCATTACAACGTTTACAACAATATCCAAGCCATCTATATTTTGCTCTGTCTATCATCATCATCTCTTTCTTTCATTCAGATACTAAAATAACTCATCATGGTTGCCATCACTTATGATCATGAGGTTAATTCCTCAATCTCACCAGCAAGATTGTTTAATGCTTTTATTTTTAACAGCGATGAGCTCATTCCTAAAGTCTTGCCTCAAGCCGTTAAGAGTGTCGAAATCCTCCAAGGAGATGGTGGAGCTGGAACCATCAAAGTCACCACTTTTGGTGAAGGTCAGGTTCTATTTCGAACGTTTTTTTTAATGTGTGCGTTTGTAGTCAATTTCCGTACAACTAATGTATAAATGATTTGATTATCATTTGAAAATGTATAGATAGCCAGTATAAAAGCGTGAAGCACCACGTTGAGGAACTTGACAAATAGAATTACATCTACAAATACAGCATTGTAGAAGGAGATGTCTTGCAAGATGAACTTGAAAAAATATCTTACGAGGTTCACATGGTGCCATCTGCCAATGGAGGATGCATTTGCAAGAACACATATTTCACTAAGGGAAATACTCAAATCAGTGAAGATGACATTAAGGCTGGACAAGAAAAGGCGATTACTGTCTTCAAGGCTATTGAAGCGTACCTCATTGCTCATCCTGAGCTCTACTGAGTGAAGCCTCTACAAAAAAAAAGAAAGAAAATAACAAAAGCCTTACCTTCAGTTGATGCTTGTTTGATTTTGGATTTTGATTTCTATTGTGTGTGTTTGTTGGTCATGATTCATTAAGACGTGCTTTTTTTGTTGGTTTTTTTTTTCAATAAGGATTGGATTGCATTCCATATATATTGGGGCTCTATGAGCATGGCTCCATGATCAAGTTCTCTGGATCATTGTAATGTACCAATATTGAGATTGTTCAAAATTGATGAAGAAATTATATGCCGTGTGAGAAATGCATGGCCGCAAAGCTTTTTTGATTTTGCTTTTTTTTTTTTTTTAACTTGAGTGGTTTTTTATTCTTCTATGTGATCCACAATTTGTGAATAGTAAACTTGAAATTGAACAACTTTCTAGCCGCTAAAAATACTACATGTTATCCATTTAAATAAAGCTAATGATTAAATTAAAATGCAAGAAGAATAACCCCCCAAAAAAAGTAAGCACATTTATATGGCCGAGAGCAAGTACTGAACCCCAACCCTAGTTCCAGGGTTGCTCCAGGTGATTGAATTGTCACTTTGTTTTATTTAGATATCATTAATCAAATGCTATTGAATTATAGAAAATTACTAACAATTTTAATCATATCACATCATACGTGTTGGTTGTCAAGATAAATCGTGATTAATTTCAGTTATAGTTGTTAAAATTTTGATTGTTTCCCTGAAAGCGTTGACACGAGTCCCTAGAAGTACACATGTTACCAACGAGCTAATACACTATTCCTGAATTTTAATTTTAATACAATAAACAAGTACAAAATTTAAAAATATAAACATACAGGACAATCATCTTATTAGGAATAAGTACAACTTTTTATTACTGGTTTATGATGGTTTCAAGGATTGGACGGACTAATAAAACTAATAAACACAATGACTTAATTGGGAGCACACGGTTCATTTTTCAGTCTAATCTTAAAAACATTGATTTATTATACTATTTTAAGTTTATCAAAATAAAAAATTTTTTTCTACGGCTAATAATTGTTCATTTTTTAATAGTTTAGTTTAGTATACATGTATGCACAAGCGCTAAGTCATCATCCACCTTTTCTCTGAATTTATAAACTAAGTCGCTAATTGCCTCCTTCTACATATATGCTACTTAGTTCTTATTTGGAGTTCGGTTGGGCATTTCTTAATTTTCCGTCAATGCAATAGTTCGTCAGTTAGGGTTGTTGGCGCGCTGCAAGGGTATATATACAATATGGAGCCAAAATTATAAAATCATTTGATGCATTGTTATCCATATATCCATTCATTCATTCCAATATTGTAGGCTTTTTTTTCAGTCGTTTGGTGGTACCTTATTTTGTTTGATTAGCAGCTGAATTGATACTTGAGCGGGTCAAATGATTATGTTCCTATTAATAGGTCAAACGATTTGGACTTCTGCATATTATGAATTCTTTCAGTACCCGCGTCGACTTCACACTTCACAATCTATAGCATTTCCTATACGAATTTTTCTACAGGTATGATGAAATGAGGCCGGTGCAGGAAATTTATATATTACTAAATTAGTAGTTTAATTATAAAAACATTCAAAAAGAAATGAGGGCTCTTAGTTCTCGTATATTGATTTTTTTTTTGGTACAATAATATTGAAAATTATGTTGGCACAAGTGTGTAATTGTAATTAATTAAAATGATGGAGTGTCTTAATCCGATGAGTAACACCAAGTATAAATAACTTGGCCCAGGAGTCCGTCGAGGGCATCGAACCTTTGAAATACAAATTAAGATCTACAACAACAACAATATTTAAGCATTAATCTTTTTGCTCTCTAGCTAGCATCAACATTATCTCCTGCTTAAGTACACACTAATTTACGCCAACAAATCATGGCTGCCATCACTTATGATCATGAGGTTACTTCCTCAATCTGACCAGCAAGATTGTTCAATGATTTTATTGTTCATGGCGACAAACAAACAGATTCCCAAATTCTTGCCTCAAGCCGTGAATAGTGTCGAAATCCTCCAAGAAGATGGCGGAGTCGGAACCATCAAAGTCACCATTTTTGGCGAAGGTACGTCATGTTTTATTTGGAATGTTTTATTGATGTGTATGTTAGTAAGTCAATCTCCATACAACTAGTATATTATTTTATTATCATTTGAATACGTATATGTAGCCAGTTTAAGAGCGTGAAGCACCATGTTGTGGTGCTTGATAAAGAGAATTGTGTGTACAAACACAGTATTGTAGAATGAAATGTCTTACAGAATGCACTAGAAAAGATATCTTAGGAGGTTCAGATGGTGATATCTGCCGAAGGAAGATCCATTTGCAAGAACAAGAGCATATATTTCACCAAGGGAAATGCACAAATCAGCGAAGAAGATATTAAGGCTGGAAAAGAAAAGGCAATTATTGTAAGTGCTATTGATTTTCTTTTTCAATTTTATGTAATAGGAGAAATATGTTATAGTTTACATCTTAGTAGTTTTAGAACTTTGAATGTACAAAATTGATGATTAATACAAAATTTATTCGATTATGAAGTTCCAATATTAAAGTCTCCATTACATTTTATATAGTCAATTCAATTGCTTTTTACTTTTAATTATTTTTTTGCATTTAGCCTACAAAAGGCAACAATAATAATAACAATAATAATAATAATAATTCATATTATTGTTGCCTACAAAAGGAAACAATAATAATAACAATAATAATTATTATTATCATTGTTTAAATAAAATAAATTTTTATACCAACGGTAATAAATTGAATATTTGTAAATGCCATTATAAGCATATTATTAAGACATTTAAAAGTGTCTTAATAGTTCAGGACCTATGGCCACATTGGAATGCACGACACATGTCCGAAGTCTCTCTATAGTCGAAGTGCCTCCATAGCATAGAATAGAATGCATTTTAAAGTGTCTCAATATGGGGGGTTTTCTAGTAGTGTGTTGGGTTTAATTAAGGATTATTTGATCAATTTGGATTATTGCTATTTAATTTGATTTTGCTATTTGAACAAACAAAATTTTCTCCATCTTTTGCCACTCTCTACTTCAATGTAATAACTTAAACACAACAAACAACATCGAAGTTTCAAGATCAGTTTAAGCAAAATATTAAACAAAGCACTAATTGGGGATTAATCAGGTGTTCGAGAAAACCAAAAAATTCTTCATCATGCTTCCGTCCATAGATGTTCTGCATTTCCAGCTCCAAAATTTCATCTCAAGAGATGAACATTTCACCAAGAAGATGTGATGGTGGAAGAACATGCTTCATTTCTTCTTCCAACTGAAACATTATCACTACCAGAAGTGGGGATGGTGGCGGGTTGAGAAATCGAGGGTCTAAAATACCCGATCTCTGATTTTAAGGGAGGACAAAATGATTCAAAAGGATCAACCGTGAGTGTGTATATATATATATATATATTAAGATTACCAAATTAACATTCTACCATTGCATTCCATTAATTCAAGACAACTCCCGTTAAATTGTTGAATAAAAAGTTAACACTGATCAAATTTAGTGATGACTTAGGGCATGTTTTATAATAATACTACTTAATGCTTAAAATTATTTGATTAAACACTTTTTCATTTCAACATGTTTGATAACAAAAACTCTACCTCTTAGTAAATTAAGTGGTGCTGATTCACTGATATTGGGATAAATTATTTTTGGTGAAATGTCTACCTTATAATTTTGCGAGTAAATAGTTTTATTTTTTCCATTCACTTATATTACTGGGTTGAATGATTTAGACAAAATATATACCTTATAATTTTGCGAGTAAACTAATATACTCAACAACTCGACGATTATTTGATGTTGATTTAATAAATTCACAATGTACTTGAGCTCAAACTACACTTGAGTTCCTAGATGTGGACACATGCTTAAAATCAAGTTTAAACTACTTATTCATACACATTCGTAGCAAATGGTATAAAAAAAAATAAAACAAAACAAAAAACAACAGCTCCAACATAAATCTAATTCAGTACTTGTTCCAAAGTTTATCTTGGATTTGCATTCCATTAATTCAAGACAACTCCCGTTAAAGTGTTGAATAAAAAGTTAACAGTGATCAAATTTAGTGATGACTTAGGGCATGTTTTATAATAATACTACTTAATGCTTAAAATTATTTGATTAAACACTTTTTCATTTCAACATGTTTGATAACAAAAAATCTACCTCTTAGTAAATTAAGTGGTGCTGATTCACTTATATTGGGATAAATTATTTTTGGTGAAATGTCTACCTTATAATTTTGCGAGTAAGTAGTTTTATTTTTTCCATTCGCTTATATTACTGGGTTGAATGATTTAGACAAAATATATACCTTATAATTTTGCGAGTAAACTAACATACTCAACAACTCGACGATTATTTGATGTTGATTTAATAAATTCACAATGTACTTGAGCTCAAACTACACTTGAGTTCCTAGATGCGGACATATGCTTAAAATCAAGTTTAAACTACTTATTCATACACTTTCATAGCAAATGGTAGAAAAAAAAATAAAACAAAACAAAAAACAACAGCTCCAACATAAATTTGATTCAGTACTTGTTCCAAAGTTTATCTTGGATTTGCTGAAGAGATTGCCTAGGCTCTAGGGGGGAAAATATTATGAAACAATCACACTAATATCCATACACCAAAAAAAGACAAAATCCAACCAACACAGTCGTCATCCGTTTTCCATGCACGCGCGCGCACCCAATGTGAGATTGCATGTAGAGTAGAAGGTCTTTTATTAAATATATTTAATAATGTAAACTTTTCTAATGTATAGGGCCTATAGCTCAGTGGTAGAGCATTTGACTGCAGATCAAGAGGTCACCAGTTCGAACCTGGTTGGGCCTTTTCTCAAATAAAAACTTTTTATATTAATTTTTCCAAAAACTCTTACTATGTCATTTTTTTTTTCATGACATAAGACAAGAACCAATCCAATGTAGACGCAAAATTCACAACACTAACAATCGTGGAGAATCCTATTCGTCAAGGGGTTTCGTATTTTCTTGTTGTCTTCTTTGTTCGATTTGATTGAGTCAACCCCATTTATTAGTATGTCAAAGTTTGTTTTCTTTTATTTGATAGCTGGTTTTATCATGCTAAAGCCGCTATGTATATATACTATGGGAAATTCCAAATATAGATGGGATTAGAGTTTCCAGATTATGGCGGTTTATTTTTTCGGGTAAGTTTTTTTCTCCTTTGTGGGGTTTATTCTATAATATGAATTATATTATTATGCACTAGTGAACGGTTAGGATTGCAATTGAACACTTTCATAAATTAACTGTTTGTAGTAATGCAATTACATTTCTTTTTTAATTAAAGCAAAATAGTTTCTTCTATTTAAAGATTGCCTAATTATTGTACAAATTTGCTCATGATGAGTTTTCTATCTCTGTTGAAAGATTTTATTTTATTTTTTTAAGAAAAGAAGAGAAATATACTTGACTCGAGTTTAGGGAAAAAAACATCCAAACGAAAAAATAAAATAAAATTAGAAGTTGAATTAAAAACCTCTCCCAAATAAATCATCTATATACTTTGCTCAATTCCAAAATATATTTTCTCGTAAACTTTCCTACGTGTATCAGTTAGTCCTAATCTTTCTAGCAAACATAATAAAGAAATTGTATTATGTAATTAGGACCTTCCTAAAGTGGAGATAAGAACATCACATCTCCTTTCAATTTAGGTCCCAAAACCTTGGAATCATCTAATAATAAACAGTATTTGCTCCAATCAACTCCGTAAACCTTTGCATTGTGCATGGCTAACTAAAGCTTCCTCTTATTGATGTCGATGGATATGACACATTAACATTTCGTCTGCGTTAACTGGATCATGTTTCCTCCCACTCTGATAATACAGTCCCTGATCGTGCCATCACCGTTGGTTCTGCAACAATGCCGCGCCAAATGCTTTGCGACGGCTTCCAGCGTGATTGAGAACCATCCTTCCATGTTTATCTTAGAGCCCTTGTCGAACATCAAGAATAAGTTGTACCACTGCTTCCCGTATCTACTGCTGATTTGGGATAACTTGCTACTCATCGGACATTCTACCACAGCTCCATCAGGTCGATTTTGGTGCTCGTCCCAAAGACGAATTTTTAGTTCGTGTGAAAAGATCTTCGATGGCTTCAATTGAGACTCTGTTATTATTTGGAGGTTTTTTAAACTTTTTAGTTTTGATTAGTAAGAGGCACCTGGAGGAGTTGGTACTTCGCCATCCTGATCTTGATGGCCATACCGGCAAAGGAATTGGGTGGGATTGTAACTCTACCGTCATTGCTGTCGAAAGGGCTACTCAAGAAAAGGGAGAAAAAAAGGAGACAAAAAAAATAGTGCATAATAAGACTATAATATATATATATATATAGACACACACAGTAATACTAATATATATACTGTATACGACTAATATATATATATATATAGTAGAACATCTATAAATTAATACTGTTGGGCCCTCAAATTATTATAAATTTATTGATGTATTAATTATGATAAGTTAACAATTAGTTAATAAAACTTTAGAGTCATTGTAACTAGGGTAACTAAAAATTTAATTTAAGATGAAAATGATAATGATACAATGTCTTCGAAACCAATTACACGAAAAGAAGTACTTAATGCAGCAATATCTCTTCGAATTTTTCGTTACATTATTAGAAATCTACACCAAAACTTTGAAAGCAATAAAAAGAAGCAAAGATGAAATCTTTTTAGATGTCAATTGCAAAAAAGATATACATTACTAGATTCATATTTTACTTGTTCTTAATTTTTTATAATATATTTAAAGTCATTATTAATTTATGATATTGACGGGACCTATATGTACCTAAGACTTTTCTGAAAATTTATTAATTTATTATTTTATCGATTACCTTTATTTTTTATACTGGTCCCGAGTTGGAACCGAAAAAATTATTAATTTATAGATGATATTGATTTATCGATCATTAATATATAGATAATCTACTGTATATATAAGACATATATATACATATACCCGCACACACACACACACATATATATATAGAGAGAGAGAGAGGGAGGGAGAGAGAGAGAGAGCCTATACGGGAAATTCTAAATCTAGATGGGAATAGGATTAGATTTTCTAGTTTACGGCAGCTGGTTTTTTCGTGTGGGTTTTCTTTCTTTTTTTTGTTTTTTTCTTTTGTGTATTACTAATATTGTAGTTTCAATTTTTGAAGTTAACTAGTTAATAGTACTAGTATATTTTTTCCCGTTCATTGTACAAAACATGTATAAATACAATATTAAGTTGATACTTAGATACAAAAATTTGAACCACATTGTGACTTGAATTTTATTCTCTCTAGCATTTGTTAGAATAAAATTGACATTCAAATCGTTGAATTTAAATATATTTAAATTTTTTTGAAATTATTTTATAATTTTACTCGTAGAGTTTTAATGTTGTGATTAGTGATTTGAAAGAAGCAAAAGTGCAGACGACAATCAATTCGTCTAATGAGAACAATCGAATTTCAGACAGTCTTGTTAATGCGATTGAGCCAACAAACAATCTTAGCAAACATGAACAGAATGAGTGATTGAGCCAACAAACAATCTGAGCAAACATGAATAAAAGATGACATTGAAGCGTGCCTCATTGCTCATCCGGATAGGGAACATATGAGTTTGTGAACCTGTAAACAGATAAATTGTACTTACAATTGTATATGGTGTAGAATGTTGCAAAGCCATCATCAACATTTGTCATGACCCGAAATAGGGCCTAGTTGACACGCCACAAGTACAACAATGAACATTGTTCAAGGTCATACAAGTAAGGCAACATACTTATTCTTAAATATCTAATATATTTAATTCTTGCCAAAAAAGGCTTACATTTTATTTATCAAAAGTAACTTGCAGCGGAAACTAAATAATGATAAAACTTCTCAGACTTTTCTTTCTTTCTCAAACATGGTACCAATCTACCATTCTTCCCCGTCATACTACCCCTTGTAGCTACCATCATCACTATCACTCGAAATATCTATTGGGGGGTCAGTACATGCAACTTCAAGTACTCATATGAACTTAAAAACATTTCATTGCAACAAGAGTATTTCAAATTCATTTCATAATATACTTTCATTCGGTAAATAACATTTCATTTCATGAAAATTTCACTTTTGTAAACATTCGCTTTCATATGACGAAGCTAAGACGGTCCCATAAATGTTTGCTTTTATGAAATTGAGACATAACTTTACAAAATCATTAATCCTCATAAACCTTCGCTTTTGCAAAATTGAGACATAGCGATATACTTTATCATGATAACCTGTGCACAGTTCCAGATACAAGCCCTCCGAAATTCGGGACACTTTTAACTTAAAGTTACTCTCGCCTTTCGTTATATTTGGACTTATGCTTTGCAGCTTTTTCGTCCACTTCTACATTCACTTGGGGATTTAGGCTTTCCATCTTTTTCATCCTCCTTTACTTTTTGTGATCACTATCACAATATCGTACGTGTATATAGTCTCAATTTCAAAACATTTGTCATAAATCAGAAAAACATTTATCACTTTTCCAAACATAACAATGAAATAAACATTTAGTTTACAGAAGCACTTAAACGAGCATGTACATTGTGCAAGGGAACACACCTTATAGCTTAAACAACTTCTTCTTCGAGCAATTCAAGACCTTTCTCTGCACCTAACACCATATACAGTCCTTTCTTAATACTAGTCTTTAAGAAATTAAATTGTTGCTTTTGCCTTGTCTTCAGCCATTTGTTTATTGGGTAATACATTCTGATCTCTTATTTATTGTGTACTAACTATGATCTCATTAGAAACAATCTTCATAAAATATTAAAGGGATTACAAATAATCCCACTCAAAGGCCGTACTTCCACAGACAAGACCTTCCTTAATAAATTATTGTTCAACCTTTCACAAAATTTTCAAAAATATATTTTGGACCTTTGAAATGAGTTTTTAAAATATTTCATAGTATTTCACAAAATAATTTTCACAAATATTTAATCAAAACCAGCCATTCATTAGAAACGGTAGAATAGAATAGTCAAAATGTTTGTTACCAAAAGTAACCATCTATTATAAGAAAAATTTTGTAATTTTGATACCTAATAGAATACTTCAAGAGGTTTGTATGGATATAAAATATATAGAAATCCGAGTTTTGGTTTTAGAAAAATAATTGATGAAAGTAGATAGTTTCAACATTTTGAATTCAGAATTCAATGGAGTTTAGAAACTTCATAACACTTATTATACTTTTCAAAAATAGTGTATATTTGATATTTAGGTACCTCAACATGTCAGAAAACAATGACCGCAGGAACCGAATATAACAATTTATTTCTCTAAATATACTTGTCCAAAAATTCTAAATTTTTCACATATTTATAGAGACAAAAAATGGAGCTTAAATTAAAAGTTTTAAAGTTTTATTATGCCTTTAACTCCAACGTTTAAAATTAGAAATTTTGATGTAGTTTGAAAGGCATGACTCGAGAATTACCTCTTTAGACGAATAATATATGACAAGCCGTCGTCACACTAGTCAAATAATAATTACCTACTTAATACAATTACTAGTAGTAAAGTAGCAAGCAGGGTCGATCCCACAGAGAAGGAATACTAATTACCAGGTATAAATTACTCCTATTATTATCTAGATAAATAATGATCTCAGATTTATAAAATTTAAACCTAAAATAAAATAAAAGCAAATAATATTAATTCAAATAATCAGACAAAGAAAACCTAGGACATTGGGTTCACCTACCGAATATTTGGTATAGTTCAATTCACACATATCGACTTTTAATTTCCATTAATCTCACAACGATTCACCTAATTAAGAACTATACACTCGTGTTATAATTCTCTTACTTATATTAACCCTATGACTACTCTCGTGACTATAGGGATTAACAAAAGCACATTAAGACCATTAAGAATCAAATATTGCAAAGGTTATAATCTTACTCTCGTAGCTTTATAACCTAAGTTTATTATTCCTACGAACTAATATTAATCTTCCACTCTCGCTACTTCGATTAATACCTTCAGACATGTAAATAGTGGCCAATTACTTACACGAATTAAAACAAGAATAACAAATATTAATTAATGGAAAAATCAAATAAAAATAAACCAAATAAACCAAATAAATTCGGTGGCTACACCCAAGCCCTAGATTAAAAGAATTTAGCCACTAAACATTATTAAAAATAATTCAATAATATTTAGAGACATAATAAAAGAAAAAAAAATAAATTAAATAATTTGAAACTTCAAAACCGAATGACGCCAAATCCCGCCGACGGTTGCTGCGTTGCTTCGCGGCTGCTGCGTGGCTCGCCGGTGAAGAGGCAGAGGTGGTGCTCGGCTGTGGAGAAGAGGAGAAGCTGCTGCTTGTGCGTGAAGGCAATGGAGCAGGGTGCGGCGTCGGTGGTGCTGCGCGGCGGTGATGGAGGAGAAAGAAGGGCTGGTGCGTGGCGGTGATGGAGGAGGAAGAAGGTCTGGTGCGTGGCTGCCTCGTGGAGTTGGAGAAGAGGAAGCAAGGTGTTGCGGTTTCGGCGGTGGGATGAAGGAGGAAGATGATGGAGATCAAGGTGGTGGTTATGGAAGCAAAGCGGCGGTGAAGATGGTGGCCGGCTGCTTCGCGTGGATGATGGAGGAAGAAGGTGATGGCCGGCTGAAAAGGAGGGAGTTCGGTGGTTTTCGGTCAAGTTTCGGTTCCGTTCGTTGTAAAAATAAATCCCTAATCCTCCTTTTATAGGCTTCCGCTAAACCCTACTCCTTGAAGAACAAGAAAACTTGTTTCCCAATTAATATCGGGATTAAAATTCTTATCCAATTCCAATCCCAAATCGCCGCATAACCAACGTAACCTTCGCCAATTTTCCAAAAATTAGAATCAAATTGCAAAATTGCATGATTGGCCCTCCAATTCTCTAAACTCATTAATTTCTTCCCCATCAATTGCTCCAATGTTTAATTCTTTCCCATTGAGTTGCTTTTAATTCGATTTTAGCTCAAAACTTCAACAATTCTTCATTTGAGTACAATTCCTACAATTAAAGATAAAATCACATAAATAGCATATTTGTACTCAAAATATATTGCAAAAATCACAAATTAGGGATATAATAAATAGGTAAAATATAAGCATATCAAATACCCCCAAACTTGAATTATTGCTTGTCCTCAAGCAATCCCAAACATTAAACAGACAAAAACATTTAATTATTTAATTTGGCGGCCTCAGAGATTCAATCACATCATATAACACAAAGATTTCGACTATCTCTAGTATGGACTACCTAACAATGCAAACCATAGCTACTTTTAGCCCCCACGCTTGTGTGTGTGTGTGATTCGTTTCTTAGGGACATCACTTTACATTTAACATAGAAAACAAAAGCTCTACTGCAAATATGCCATTTTACTTTAACAACAGACTCACATTTCATACCATATTTCAACGCAATGGACCACCAGACATACTATGAAGTAGAAGGACTTATCTCACAGACAACCTATTCCCCCTCGTAACCCATTCTTCGGTCCATGCGGCTTTTCTTCAGACTCTTTCCAACTCGTGCCACTACCCAGAGCATTTTTCCACTCCTATACATAGTGGCTCAGCAACTTAGGGCAGTCTACATATCTATTTTCCTCACCGGGCCTGAGGACTCTCCGCTCAGGTTGCCAATTCCTCACCTCTCAAGGGGCTAGCATCAACATTGAATGCTCTTCCTTTTCTCCCTCATTAAAATTTACCTAACCTCAGAAGCATCCGCCAACACCCCTCCCCCAAACTTACTTAACACAAAGTGTCAAAGCAATAAGGTTTTTTAAGGTTGATATTGGGTTAATGCCTTGCTTTTCCTTCACAACATGATGGGTTCCACATACAAATCATATAAGTATGAGTGAATCAAACAACTTTCATGGCATATCTACATCAAACTTATGCAACTATATCTCACTTTAGGCTTATCCCACAGTCACGACTAAGTGCAAAAGAAACAGGGTATTCAAAGCAACATAGAAATACATAAGTTAAGCAATACAATTCAAAATAGCCTAATTCTTACATGTTATAGATAATCAAACCAACTTCATCATAGGCCTTTTGGATTTTTCAAATTTTCAATTTTTATGGGTTTTTTTTTTAAGAAAGATAAACACAAAACACAAATATTCCTCTCCCCCATACTTAAAGTATACATTGCCCTCAATGTATAAAACACAAAAGACAAGACAACCAAGTGAAAAGAAAAGAAAAGAAATAAACAAAAAGAATGAAAAGAAACGACACAACCTTGGGAATGTGAAGCGGAGGACCGGAATTGTTGAATAAATTGTTGCAACTACCATTCAAGCACACGACTAACTTCTTCGACTTTTGGATGTTTCATTTTCAGCACCACTGGAGACCGAGTTTTGCTCGTCCAACAAACCTAATTGCAACACTAAAGTAATTTAGAAAAACAAACCTAAAAATAGATGATTAAGAAAAACCACGAAAATCTAGAAATCAAAGATCTCCAGATAATCAGGAACAAAAAACTTAACCATCAACTTATTAATGAAAGAAAAAGAAAAACTAAAGCAAAATAAAGAATTGGGTTGCCTCCCAATAAGCGCTTCTTTAAAGTCATGTGCCGGACTATCTGGCTGATCAATCAGGTGGACGCTCAATCAAAGAGTGGGAACCCCTTTGATACATCATTCTTCTTTTGTCTCCAATCGCACCTACATCACCGATACACTTGTCAGGAGGGTCATTAAAATTAGCAATAAACACATCATTTTTATTTGGCTCCTTAACTGAATCTACTCTAAACACATGATGAGTAAATGCAGGGCATTTGTAATTTTCAGAAAAAATGAACTCCACAGATTCTTCTCCAATATGAAATTTTAAACTCCCCTTTTTAACATCTATAATAAGCACCATTGTGGCTAGAAATGGTCGACCTAAAATAATTGGCACATTAGCATCTTCTTCCATATCTAACACAACAAAATCAACAGGATATAAAATTTCTTCACTTTTACCAAAGACATTTTCCAAAATCCCTTTCGGATGAGTTATGGACCTATCACTAATTGCAAAGTGATGTTAGTTGGTTTCAAATGTTTCAATCCAAGCTTTCTACAAACAGATAAAGGCATCAATGAAACACTAGCACCTAAATCACATAAAGCTTTATTAAAACAAACATCACCCATAGAGATAGGAATAGAGAAACTCCTGGATCACTCAATTTTGGAGGCAACTTTCTCGAATGACAAGCACTACACTCCTCGATAATGCAATTGTCTCAAAGTCTTTCACTTTTCTTCGATTTGAGATGATCTCCTTCAAGAACTTCCCATAAGCCGGAATCGAGCTAAAGCATCCGCAAAAGGAATGTTAATATGTAATTGCCTAAAAATTTTCAAAAATTTCTCAAACAACCTATCTTGCTTAGTCATATGAAGTCTCTGCGGAAAAGGCACTCGGTGGAACATAAGGTTTAAGCGGTGGTGGCACATATATCTTTTCTTCTTCTTGTTCCACTTTCTCCACTTTTTCTTCATTAATCTGCTTACTCTCTACTTTCTTCTCGTCAGTGGTCTCATTCACTTCAGTGGTCTTTGGTTCCTCCTTGTCACCCAACTGCTTCCCACTTCTCAACATGATAGCACTACAATTTTCACGAGGGTTGATTTCAGACTTGCTTGGCAGTTGACCTTGACAACGAGTATTCATGGCGGAGGCCATTTGACTCACTTGCAACTCCAAGGTTCTATGAGCAGTTGTCAATTGATCTAATCTTGATTCTATTCTGTTAAACCGTTCAGTGTTTTCACTCAACAATTTCTCCATTCTCTCCAAACTTTCCTCCGTAGCTGTCTTAGGCGCGGATTGGTGTGACTTTGCTTGGAAACCAGGAGGGTTTTGAGGTCTTGCATTAAAGTCTTGAACCCCTTGATTATTCCAAGAAAAGTTTGGATGATTTCGCCACCCAGGATTGTATGTGTTGGAGTAAGGATTGTTCTGCTGCTGAGGCTTGCTGAAATTAGAGACATATTGTGCACTTGCCACTTGCATACATTCAGAGCTCAAATGAGGACCTGCACAGAACTCACAGACAGTGGCATGGAAGACTGCATTAGCATTTACAAGATTACCCATCGCCTTGGTCAATGCATCCATCTTTGCGTTCATGGCACTAAGCTCATTGACTTCATACATTCCAGCAGGCTTCTTGGAAACACTTCTCGAGTTCGACCATTGATTCCTATTCTTTGCCATAATTTGAAACAATTCGTAGGCATCATCAATTGATTTATCCATTAATGAACCTCCAGCTGCAGCATCCACATTGTTTCTTGCAAAGTCTGTCAATCCTTGATAGAAAGTCTGAACTAGAGTACTTTTCTCAATACCATGGTGAGGATATTTTCTTTGCAATTCTTTGAATTTTGTCCATGCAGCATGAAATGTCTCATCATCTTCTTGAATAAACCCAGTAATTTGATTTCTCAATTTCGCTGCCTTATGTGGTGGAAAGAAATTGATCAGAATTCCTTGTAAAGCTCATCCCAAGTTGTGATGGAACCAGGATCGCAAGTATTCAACCAATTCTTCGCTTCTCCCTCAATGAAAAAGGGAAAAGTCTCACCGGATTGCATCCGACGTTACACCATTTATCTTAACAGATCACGATCTCCAAAAGTTATCAATATGCGCATTCGGATCCTCATTGTTAAAACCGAGAATTGATTCTGCTGCACCATCCGGATCAATGCGGCTTGAGCTCAAAGGTATTCGCAGCAATGGTAGGCCTAGTAATACTTGACCTAGCTACATTCTCCGTAGGTGTAAAGTAATCCTCGGTGTCCGAGTGTTTACTCGTCGCCCATGGTTTCACTCGATTCTGCTCTTTTCTTAGTTTTGCTTCCTTTCGTTCGCACGAAATGTTCTTTCTATCTCGGATCAAATTGCACAATCTCGAGTTAGCACTTCGCATATAAAAACAAGACAAAAATATTTAAAAGAAATCACTAAAATAGTAAGACAATAAAATAAATAAATAAATAAATAAATAAAAAAACAAATCTAAACTAATAAAAGAAAGTAATCTAAATTCGATATTAGCTGCCTTCCCAAGAACGGCGCCAAATTTGACAAGCCGTCGTCACACTAGTCAAATAATAATTACCTACTTAATACAATTACTAGTAGTAAAGTAGCAAGGTGGTCGATCCCACAGAGAAGGAATACTAATTACTGTGTATAAATTACTCCTATTATTATCTAGATAAATAATGATCTCGATTTATAAAATTTAAACCTAAAATAAAATAAAAGCAAATAATATTAATTCAAATAATCAGACAAAGAAAACCTAGGACATTGGGTTCACCTACCGAATATTTGGTATAGTTCAATTCACACATATCTGACTTTTAATTTCCATTAATCTCACAACGATTCACCTAATTAAGAACTATACACTCGTGTTATAATTCTCTTACTTATATTAACCCTATGACTACTCTCGTGACTATAGGGATTAACAAAAGCACATTAAGACCATTAAGAATCAAATATTGCAAAGGTTATAATCTTACTCTCGTAGCTTTATAACCTAAGTTTATTATTCCTACGAACTAATATTAATCTTCCACTCTCGCTACTTCGATTAATACCTTCAGACATGTAAATAGTGGCCAATTACTTACACGAATTAAAACAAGAATAACAAATATTAATTAATGGAAAAATCAAATAAAAATAAACCAAATAAACCAAATAAATTCGGTGGCTACACCCAAGCCCTAGATTAAAAGAATTTAGTCACTAAACATTATTAAAAATAATTCAATAATATTTAGAGACATAATAAAAGAAAAAAAAATAAATTAAATAATTTGAAACTTCAAAACCGAATGACGCCAAATCCCGCCGACGGTTGCTGCGTTGCTTCGCGGCTGCTGCGTGGCTCGCCGGTGAAGAGGCAGAGGTGGTGCTCGGCTGTGGAGAAGAGGAGAAGCTGCTGCTTGTGCGTGAAGGCAATGGAGCAGGGTGCGGCGTCGGTGGTGCTGCGCGGCGGTGATGGAGGAGAAAGAAGGGCTGGTGCGTGGCGGTGATGGAGGAGGAAGAAGGTCCGTGCGTGGCTGCCTCGTGGAGTTGGAGAAGAGGAAGCAAGGTGTTGCGGTTTCGGCGGTGGGATGAAGGAGGAAGATGATGGAGATCAAGGTGGTGGTTATGGAAGCAAAGCGGCGGTGAAGATGGTGGCCGGCTGCTTCGCGTGGATGATGGAGGAAGAAGGTGATGGCCGGCTGAAAAGGAGGGAGTTCGGTGGTTTTCGGTCAAGTTTCGGTTCCGTTCGTTGTAAAAATAAATCCCTAATCCTCCTTTTATAGGCTTCCGCTAAACCCTACTCCTTGAAGAACAAGAAAACTTGTTTCCCAATTAATATCGGGATTAAAATTCTTATCCAATTCCAATCCCAAATCGGCCGCATAACCAACGTAACCTTCGGCCAATTTTCCAAAAATTAGAATCAAATTGCAAAATTGCATGATTGGCCCTCCAATTCTCTAAACTCATTAATTTCTTCCCCATCAATTGCTCCAATGTTTAATTCTTTCCCATTGAGTTGCTTTTAATTCGATTTTAGCTCAAAACTTCAACAATTCTTCATTTGAGTGCAATTCCTACAATTAAAGATAAAATCACATAAATAGCATATTTGTACTCAAAATATATTGCAAAAATCACAAATTAGGGATATAATAAATAGGTAAAATATAAGCATATCAATATACAACTATAGCATCCTTGGCTTCGTTTCCAGTTTTTCCTAAGAGACTTTATCACCTTGAAATGTTGCTGGAGAAATGAGCTTTCCTTCCTTCCACTTCACATTATTTCACATCTTCAACCTGCAGATCTTTTCACTAAGGTGTTACATACTCCACAATTCAAGTTTCTTCTGTCCAAGCTCAATCTTCCTGATTTGCATCATCTGAATCCTGAGCTTGAGGGGATTGGGGGGGGGGGGGATATTAGGGTTACGTACTAAATTGAAGATTCCCAAACTTGAAGAATTGCAGCCGCCTTAAACTTGTTCAATAAATGGACTGAATTGTAATTATGTGTAAATATTAGGGCTTCTTTGTATAGTTAACTATTAATTATATCAGTTGATTAGTTAGGTTATTTGTATATATCACCGGTCATTAGCTAGCTTAGTTAACAAGTCAATATACAGAAAAGATTCTCTTTATGTTTTAATCAGAAATTTAGTGAGTTCTTCTTCATCCATGGCTTCCGTACATGAAACCCTAGGAATGATTTGCGACTTTCAGCAAATGGATGGCTTTACTTTATATTTATTTCAAAATTAAAAAAAAAAAACCTGAAATCTGGCATCATAATAGAATACTAGATCATCCAAATATAAAACCAATCAATGTCAGTCAATTAAAGATCTTATATTATGTATATTTGAATGTAGACATTTTGGTTTGTTCTAAATTTTTTGTGCTTTTTTAATTAAAAATAAAACTTTAATAATATTTAATAATAATTGGGAGAACATAATAAATATAAAAATATATTTTTAGAGTTTTATTTTCAATTTAAAAATATAATAAATAATATTTAGGAGAATTGAAAATGCCTTATAAGAAAGACAGAAGCGAGTAAGCTATAAGATTTTTATTTTTCTCACTAATGGTTTAGTTCAGTTTTCAATAAGTCGTGACCCTTCATATGATTATATTCTATTTCTGCCAATAATGTCTGAGCAGAATGATTTATAAACATGTCAATTAGAACGGAAACTAGTCCAATGTTATAGTTTATAATTATACGCTTTAACTAAAACAAATATCAACATGAACACTTCTTATGCTGGAGACGTTTTGATTAATGTACCATCATACCATCACAATCTAAAATACAGATCTGAAATAATTAGTCTGCCATGGTTCTTCTTGACAAAGGGCTATGAGAGAGGAGAGGAAATTCGCAATATGTTTTTATTCATACTCATAACATGAAAATATGAACTGATTTATTTCATTCAAACGATTACATCATGAATATTATTTCCAAAAGTAAATAGTAACTAACTTTATTATGAGGCTATGGCAAGACATGAATTTAGATTTTAACTCCAAGTAAAAATAATGCTTCCCAGTTGCGAGCCACTCATATCCTGCAACAACAGCAAACAATCAATTCAATTGTCATTTCCCCAAATTTAATTGATCGATATGTATATACAATGGAAGAAAAAAAAAAGAAAACTAGCAAATAAACTGGTTTTTGTCTTACTGAGTATAATCAATTTTGACAACCCCATGAACCGGATCGGCAATAGTTTGGAAGGCTTCCTTAGAAAGATCAAGGGTTACTGAACAGTTTGGACAACGATCGACGATTTTGACCGTCACGCTCGTACCATTAATGCAAGATTTGGGATACGCGTTCGTTGGCCCAGTGCATGTAACTTTGAACATTCCTCCGCAAATTTTCCCATCATTCCACAGCGGATCACTGGCGGCGGCGATCAATACACCTTCTGGTGTGTTGCCGTAGCAAGCCGAAGCTTCACGCACCACCAACGCAAAATTATACAAGTAAATTACGCTTATGTTTCAAGTAATATTTGTAACATTATTTTCAATTTTTTAAAATGTCTCTATTACAGAATTAAATTACGATTATGAAGAATTTTTTTTTTGTAAAAAAAAGAAACGTCTCTATTATAGAACTAGGGCAATAAATGGTGAGAAAAATTTATGCACAGAAATAAAGATAAAATTAAAAAAATACGTACGAGTATAGGTTGTGTAAAATGTGGCTGTTCCAGGGGTAGCTGAAGCCATGGAAAATAAGCTCGCCACCAGGCCAACAACAATACAACCAAAGAAACTCGTATGAGCCATTTCTTTTTAGTTGATGAATGCAAAACTCTATTAGAACAAATCACACAACAAATAGTCTTGAAGCTAATTGTGATTTTGTTTGTTAGAAATCATGTCATTTTATAGTTAAAGGGGTTGGTGGTGTATTTGATAAAAATGATTGGACCCAAGTAAATTATGGTCGATAAGCCCTATATTTTGGTAAGTTGAACTGCAAAAAGCAATTAGCCATGATCACACTATGATTGGGTTGTTGGTGCCAATTTTGTTACCATTTTTTACGTTTGAAATATGGACCTTGTCACCTAAATGTGTTGGATCGATGGGGCCTTCTATTTCAAAACAGTGGGCTAAAAATTAATTGTAATTTTCATTTTCTCAATTTTCTTTCAAGGAACCACGCAGCTGGCTGTTATCTTGCTTAAAAAATATATTAAATTTGAAACATGGACAACTTTATTTCCTTCATTCTAAAATTGTTATTCAATTTGTATTAAAAATAAAAATTCAAAGTGGACTATTATTTTGAAATGAAAAAATACCTTTATACACACAGGCACATAGACACACACACACACACACACACACATATATATATATATATAAATGGTCTATCGCCTTTGATAACTTATAACCTTAGAATGATTTTTGTTTTTGATTGATTTCAAGCATTTTTTTCCAACCTAATCCCAACGACAATTCGCATCCTCTAGCTACAGTATAAAAAAGACGTCTCATCTCAATTAGTGCATTTGATTGTCGGTTTAATAGAGATTTTGGTGTTATACAAGTGTCACACTTTCAAAGTTATGAACCTATGATCAATGAAGGTTTTACTATAAAGCAAGTAAACACTTGTTGTAAATCTCGATATTGTGTAAATTTAACATCAGTCAAAAAAAATTTATTTCATCATTTTTTTATTAAAGACCAAAAATAAACTCAAGTGATTTAAATATTTAGATAATGGAGATAGAATCAATCAATACAAGAGAGTTTCCTTAACCGTTAAAATTTCACTAAACACAGACATGACAGTAAATATTAGTCCCCTAGCTGCGCCACCTACGTTATATGTTAGAACTGTCTAAGTCGATCAATTGAAATTAAAAATAGTACATTTGTAAATGAAATCTACACTTCGTACAGTGATAGACAGATGTAATATAGTATCGATGGTTATAGCGAAATGATACAATGAAAAATTCTTCAGATGTACAGCAATTAATAACTCTCTTTTGTCAAACTAATAAAGTAGATTAAAATAAGCCGTGTGAGAAATGAACATGTAGATGTACGATGCCATCTATTCCCTATTCACTTAATGAAAAGAAAAAACCACAAGCACACGGCACACACATACACAAACATGGAGACACAAGAAACCTAAAGGCTCCGATATATATCGCTGAAAATTCACTTAGTAGAGATCGGCATTGGCAATGAGATAAGCTTCGATGGCCTTGAAGACAGTGATTGCGCTTTCTTTTCCAGCCTTGATGTCATTTTCACTGATTTGAGCATTTCCCTTGGTGAAATATATACTTTTGTTCTTGCAAATGGATCCTCCATCAGAAGAGGGCACAATCTGAATCTCATAAGAAACCTTTTCAACTGCATCTTGCAAGATATCTCATTCTAAAATACTTTATTTGTAGACATAATTCTCTTTGTCAAGAGCCTCGACGTGGTGTTTCACACTCTTAAATTGACTTCCTGTTTTCATTTACGTTTCAGCACAGCTGATAAGAATATATAGTATGGCGGCCATTCAACTTGTTGCATTCACAGGGCCAAATCGGCCATATATATACATACAAACAGAAACCCTCAGTGTTTGGGTTTACTAAACAATGACTAGTCTACCCCTGAAGATTATATACATACATATATTCTATTACCTCCCTCAAGTTAGAGCATTCGGGTTACAAATGCCCAACTTGGAAAGAAGAAACACAAAATGGCGGTGACCCAAGGCCTTAGTAAAAATGTCGGCTAACTGACTATGAGTAGAAACATAGCGAGGAGAAATAAGTCGTTGGGTAAAAGCATCACGCAGGAAATGACAATCCACCTCAATATGCTTGGTACACTCATGAAAAACAGGATTGGCCACCAGATGAATAGCAGACTGGCTATCACAATGAAGTTGCATGGGTTGGAAATGATCAATACCAAGACCAAACAACAACGCCTTCAACCACTTCATCTCACAAACAGTAGAGTCCATAGACCGATATTCAGCTTCAGCAGAGGAATGCGATACAACTTGCTGCTTCTTAGTTCTCCAAGAGATAGGAGAAGAACCAAGAGTAACAAACCATCAAGTAAGAGAGCGGCGAGACAGAGGACAACTAGCCCAATCAGAATCATACCAACCATACAACTGAAGATCGCTATCAGAACGAAGAAGAATCCCATGCCCTGGATTCGCCTTCAAATAGAACAACGTGAAGTGCCGCCTCCCAATGAGTCTGTCATGGATGTTGCATAAACTGAGCCAAAAGATGAACAAAATAGGAGAGATCAGGGCGTGTAACCGCCAAGTAAATCAATCGACCGACCAATCGACGATAACGCTCAGGCTAAGCGAAAAATGGACCATCATCTAGTGGAAGGCGATGATTTTGCTCCATAGGAAATGCAGTAGGTTTGCCACCCAATAACCCCACCTCCGAAAGAATATCCAAGGTGTACTTCCGTTGACAGAGAAAAATTCCAGAGGCATTACGGGCAACCTCAAGGCCAAGAAAATACTTACGCTTTCCAAGGTCCTTCATGTTAAAGCAACGACTGAGATTGCCTTGAAAGCAGAAATAGCAATAGAATTATTACCACCAATGACCAAATCATCTACATAAACCAAAATGCTGAGAGTAATATCACCACGATGAAAAGTAAACAACGAATAATCAGCAGAAGACTATGTGCCTTGTGAAGTATTTCAATAATAAATAAAAAGAAGAAGGACTATGAAAACAACGTTTGATTTGAGAATATGATTATGCCTAAAGATTTTTAATCAAATGAAATTCGTTATGACACTATCACTAAATTAGTAAATTTGGCCGCTTTTTTTTATTTCCTACAATGGGTCAACAAAATTTGTCCTTGTCTAACTTATGAAGTATTTGAGTTCCCATCCAAAAGGAATTTTCCTTGAACAAGTTTCCTCTTTCATCATGGCTGGTAGCAAAAAAGTGTAATTAAATCGTCCACTTGCAATTTTAAAAAATAATACTTCTGGTTAAATTTTCCCCTCACATGGAAAATTATAATTCTAACCTGAACTTAATTGTCTGCAAGTGATTAAATATAGATCCATGCAAGGCTTGAGTACGTTAATAAATGAATGTTACTTTGATTGAGCTTACTATTAATACTTGGCCCTCAAGTCCTCCAGCTTCATCTAACCATCTTTTTGAACTACAACGTTTACAACAATAGCCAAGCCATCTATATTTTGCTCTCTCTATCATCATCATCTCTTTTTTTTCATTCAGATACTAAAATAACACATCATGGTTGCCATCACTTATGATCATGAGGTTACTTCCTCAATCTCACCAGCAAGATTGTTCAATGCTTTTATTGTTAACGGCGATGAACTCATTCCTAAAGTCTTGCCTCAAGCCGTTAAGATTGTCGAAATCCTCCAAGGAGATGGCAGAGCTGGAACCATCAAAGTCACCACTTTTGGTGAAGGTCAGGCTCTGTTTGAAACATTTTTTTAATGCATGTGTTTATAAGTCAATCTATGTACAACTAATATATGCATGATTTAATTATCATTTGAATACGTATATGTAGCCAGTTTAAGAGTGTGAAACACCACGTTGAGGTGCTTAACAAAGAGAATTGTGTCTACAAACACAATATTGTAGAAGGAGATGTCTTACAGGATGCACTTGAAAAGATATCTTACGAGGTTCAGATGGTGATATCTGTCGATGGAGGATCCATTTGTAAGAACAAGCACACATATTTCACCAAGGGAAATGCACAAATTAGTGAAGATGACATTAAGGCGGGAAAAGAAAAGGCAATTACTGTAAGTGCTATTGATTTTTGGGGGTCTAAAATACCCGATCTCTAATTTTAAGGGAGGAAAAAATGATTCAAAAGGATCAACCGTGAGTATATATATATATATATATATATATATATATATACATATATTAAGATTACCAAATTAACATTCTACAATTGCATTCCATTAATTCAACACAACTCCCGTTAAAGTGTTGAATAAAAAGTTAACAGTGATCAAATTTAGTGATGACTTGGGGCATGTTTTATAATAACACTACTTAATGATTAAAATCAACCTCATAGTAAATTAAGTGGTGCTGATTCGCTGATATTGGGATAAATTATTTTTGGTGAAATGTCTACCTTATAATTTTGCGAGTAAATAGTTTTATTTTTTCCATTCGTTTATATTACTGGGTTGATTGATTTAGGCAGAATATATATACCTTATAATTTTGCGAGTAAACTATTATACTCAACAACTCGACGATTATTTGATGTCGATTTAATAAATTCACAATGTACGTGAGCTCAAACTACACTTGAGTTCCTAGATGCGGGCACATGCTTAAAATCAAGTTTAAACTACTTATTTATACACTTTCGTAACTAATGGTATCAAGAAAAACAAGAAACAACAGCTCCAGCATAAATTTGATTCAGTACTTGTTCCAAAGTTTATCTTTGATTTGCTTGAAGAGATTGCCTAGACTCTAGGGGAAAAAATATTATGAAACAATCACACTAATATCCATACACCCAAAAAAGACAAAAGCCAACCAACAGAGCTGCATCCGTTTTCCATGCACGAGCACGCGCACCCAATGTGAGAGTGCGCGTAGAGTACAAGGTCTTTTATTAAATATATTGAATAATGTAAACTTCTCCAATGCATAGGGCCTATAGCTCAGTGGTAGAGCATTTGACTGCAGATCAAGAGGTCACCAGTTCGAACCTGGTTGGGCCCTCTCTCGAATTAAATTTTTTTATCAATAATTTTTCCAAAAACTCTTACTCTGTAATTTTTTTTTCTTGGCATAACACAAGAACCAATCCATTGTAGACGCAAAATTCACAACACTAACAATCATGGAGAATCCTATTCGCCAAAGGATTTGGTATTTTCTTGTTGTCTTCTTTGTTCGATTTGATTGACTCAACCCCATTTATTAGTATGTCAAAGTTTGTTTTCTTTTATTTGACAGCTGGTTTTATCAGGCTAAAGCCGCTATGTATATATATTATGGGAAATTCCAAATATAGATGGGATTAGAGTTTCCAGATTACGGCGGCTTTTTTTTCGTGTGTATTTTTCTCCTTTGTGGGATTTATTCTATAATATGAATTATATTATTATGCACTAGTGAACAGTTAGGGTTGTAATTGAACACTTTCATAAATTAACTGTTTCTAGTAATCAAATTACATTTCTTTTTTAATTAAAGCAAAATAGTTTCTTCTATTTAAGGAATTGCCTAATTATTGCACAAATTTGCTCACGATGGGTTTTCTATCTCTGTTGAAAGTTTTTATTTTTTTTTTAGAAAAAACAGAAATCTACTTGACTCGAGTTTAGGGAAAAAATATCCATATGAAAAAATAAAATAAAATTAGAAGTTGAATTAAAAACCTCTCTCAAATAAATTATCTATATACTTTTCTCAATTTCAAAAAATATTTTGTCGAAAACTTTCCTGCATGTATAAGTAAGTCCTAATCTTTCTAGCAAACATAATAAAGAAATTGTATATGTAATCAGGACCTTCCTGAGGTGGAGATAAGAACACCACATCTCCTTTCAATTTAGGTCCGAAAACCATGGAATCATCTAATATTAAACAGTATTTTGCTCCAATCAACTCCGTAAACCTTTGCATTGTGCATGGAAAATTGAAGCTTCCTCGAATTGATGTGGATGGCTATGACACATTGACATTTCATCTGCGTTAATTGGATCATGTTTCCTCCCACACCGGTAATACAGTCCCTGATCGTGCCATCACCTTTGGTTCCGCAACAAAGCCGCGCCAAATGCTTCGCGACGGCTTCCAGTGTGATTGAAAACCATTGTTCCATGTTTATCTTAATGCCTTTGTCGAACTTCACGAATAAGTTGTACCGCTGGTTCCAGTATCTACTGATGATTTGCCATAATTTGCTACTCATCGGACAATCTACCACAGCTCCATCAGGTCGATTTGGATGCTCGTCCCAAAGACGAATTTTTAGTTCGTGTGAAAAGATCTTCGAGGGCTTCAATTGCAACTCTGTTATTATTTGGAGGTTTTTTAAACTTTTCGGTTTTGATGAGTAAGAGGCACCTGGAGGAGTTGGTACTTCGACGTCCTGATCTTGGCGGCCATACTGGCAAAGGGATTGGCTGGGATTGTAACTCTACCGTCATTGCTGTCGAAAGGGCTACTCGAGAAAAGGGAGAAAAAAAGGAAACAAAAAAAATAAGTGCACAATAAGACTAATATATATATATATATATATATACACACACACACACACTAATACTAATATATATACTGTATACGACTAATATATATATATATATATATAGTAGAACATCTATAAATTAATACTGTTAGGCCCTTAAATTATTATAAATTTATTGATGTATTAATTATGATAAGTTAAAAATTAGTTAATAAAACTTTAGAGTCATTGTAACTAGGGTAACTAAAAATTTAATTTAAGATGAAAATGATAATGATACAATGTCTTCGAAACCAATTACATGAAAAGAAGTACTTAATGCAGTAATATCTCTTCGAATTTTTTGTTACATTATTAGAAATCTGTACCAAAACTTTGCAAAAAAGATATACATTACTAGATTCATATTTTACTGGTTCTTAAGTTTTTATAATATATTTAAAGTCATTATTAATTTATGATATTGACGGGACCTATATGTACTTAAGACTTTTCCGAAAATTTATTAATTTATTATTTTATCGATTACCTTTGTTTTTTGTACTGGTTCCGAGTTAGGGCTAAAATAATTATTAATTTATAGATGTTATGGATTTATCGATTATTAATATATAGATAATCTACTATATATATAAGACATATATATATATATACATACACACAGACACACACACACACACACACACACACACACACACACACATATATATATAGAGAGAGAGGCTATATGGGAAATTCTAAATCTAGATGGGGAATAGGATTAGATTTTCTAGTTTACGGCAGCTGGTTTTTTCGTGTGAGTTGTTTTTTCTTTTTTTTTTGTTTTTTTCTTGGTGTATTACTAATATTGTAGTTTCAATTTTTGAAGTTAACAAGTTAATAGGACTAGTAGATTTTTTCTCTTGCATTCATGTATAAATACAATATTAAGTTGATACTTAGATATAAAAATTTGAACCGCATTGTGACTTGAATTTTATTCTCTCTAGTATTTGCTTGAATAAAATTGACATTAAAACCATTGAATTTGAATATATTTAACTTTTTTTGAAATTCTTTTATAATTTTACTCGTAGAGTTTTAAAGTTGTGATTAGTGATTTGAAAAAAAGCAAAAGCGCAGACGACAATCAATTCATCGGATGAGAAAAATCAAATTTCAGACAGTCTTGTTAATGCAATTGAGCCAACGAACAATCTTAGCAAACATGAACAGAATGAGTGATTGAGCCTACAAACAATCTGAGCAAAAATGAATAGAAGATGACATTGAAGCGTGCCTCATTGCTCATCCGGAGTTCTACTGAGTGATACAACTTTGATCATCTATGATCACTTGATTGTTTTAGCACAATGCCATTTATGTTTTGTTGCTTTATGTGTGTTTTTTATTGTGCCGTGATTCGGTGATTGTGTATTTTCCCAATAAAGAACAATTTCCTTCCATATCGGCTTTTCTATAAAAGTTTAATTGGGTCCATTAGTTATATCTTGAGATTATATTGAAAATGATGAATAAACTTTTTTACCTTGTGAGAATGACAACATGTCCTATTTTCATGATATCTATTAAAAAAAAAGTTTCATAAACCAATCGTGATCGGTCATAATTATCAAGATTATTGTTTTCCAAGGAGATAAAGCATATACTTAGAGAGCCAATTATATGTGAACATTTTCACGGTGGACAGACAGAGAACATCTGAGTTTGTGAACCTGTAAACAGATAAATTGTACTTACGATTGTATATGGTGTAGAATGTTGCAAAGCCGTCATCAACATTTGTCAAAACCCGAAATAGGGTCTACTTGACACGCCATAAGTACAACAATGAACATTGTTCAAGGGCATACAAGTAAGGCAACAAACTTATTCTTAAATATCTAATATATTTAATTCTTGCCAAAAAAGGCTTACATTTTATTTATCAAAAGTAACTTGCAGTGGAAACTAAATAATTATAAAACTTTTCGGACTTTTCTTTCTTTCTCAAACATGGTAGCAATCTACCATTCTTCCTTGTCATACTAGCCCTTGTAGCAACCATCATCACTATCACTCAATATATCTATTTAGGGGTCAGTACATGCAAGTTAAAGTATTCATATGAACTTAAAAATATTTCATAGCAACAACAGTATTTCAAATATCATTTCATAATATACTTTCATTCCGTAAATAACATTTCATTTCCTAAAACTTTCACTTTTGTAAACATTCGCTTTCATTTGTTGATAGTTTAGTTTAACAAAATGGTTAATATTTAAAAGGAGAAGTATATATGTATGTACAAGCGTTATGTCATCATACTTTTCTCTTATATAAACTAAGTCGCTGATTGCAACCTTCTACATATATGCTCTAAAAGAATGACCAAAACTGATTACTAAAATACCAATACTTGCAGCTAGTTAATTCTTATTTGGAGTTCTTTTGGACATTTCTTAATTTCCCGTCAATAGTCAATACAATAGTTACGTCAGTTAGGGCAGTTGGTGGGTCAATCTATCTATCTATCTATAATAATAATAACCCCCATTATAGCAAAAACCAAGTTTTGTCAAAAATTCCAAATGTCACATTATCCTTAAAAGTCTCCCAACCCAAAATTAAAAAAGAAAAAACCCAAAAAACAAAGAAAAAAAAAAGACGTCCACTATTTAGTTTTCCAAAAATAAAAATTCCAAAAAGAAAACTAAACAAATATTAAAAAAAAAAAGATGGAAACCATCTCTATAGTAATCAAGATTATTTGGTTAAACAAAAAAAGCTAAAAACTCTCACATTTTCTTTGGTTTTGATTATCTTTCATAACCAACTCCTAATTTATATCCAAATATTAACTTCCAATTCTTTAAATAAATTCAGAACTTTCAGGATAATAAGGAAACTACAAATCTTACCAATTTTTCCTCCCCAAACCAAGAATAATCTCAATCAGCCTCCATCTCCTACAATCTTCATCGGTCCTCAATTTTAAATCAAACTCATCCATACGAGGGTTTTGTATAATTTAATTACATTACTACTAATGGTAACATAAAAAACACGTGTTCATCATCAACGTATAATTTAATTACATTTGTATAATCAAACACGTATAATTTAATTACTCTTCTGGTGGATTATAGCAAAAACTAAGTTTTGTCCAAAATTCCAAATGTCACATTATCCTTAAAAGTCTCCCAACCCAAAATTAAAAAAGAAAAAACCCAAAAAACAAAGAAAAAAAAAAGACGTCCACTATTTAGTTTCACAAAAATGAAAATGCAAAAAAATAAAAAATAAAAACAAAAACTAAACAAAGAAAGAAAAAAAAATGATGGAAACCATCTTTATAGTAATCCGGATTATTTGGTTAAACAACAAAAGCTAAAAAATCTCACATTTTCTTTGGTTTTGATTATCTTTCATAACCAATACCCAATTTCTGTTCAAATATTAACTTCCAATTCTTTAAATAAATTCAGCACTTTCAGGATAATGAGGAAACTGTAAATCTTATCAATTTTTCCTGCCCAAATCAAGAATAATCTCAATCAGCCTCCATCTCCTACAATCTTCATCAATCCTCAATTTTAAATCAAACTCATTCATACGAGGGTTTTGTATAATTTAATTACATTACTACTAATGGTAACATAAAAAACACGCATTCATCATCAACGTCGTGCTGTTCCGGTGGATTAGCGTGGAAGTTATCCCAAGAGCGACTACTAAAACTGCTTCCTCTCACATATCGAATTCTCAATCACATCTCTCGAAAAGAATTGATGAAAGGTCACTATAATACTCCAAAATCCCAAATTCCTCAACAATCACGGCCATTCTTTCCTCCTTAATTTTTGTATTCGCTCCCAAATCTCTTGCGTAGTTTTGAATCAATGAATAATTGATAAGAAATTGGTTGGGAATATTAATCTGTCCATCTCCTCCATCCAAAGAGTCCTCGGATCAGACCTATTCCTGCAAAACACCTTCGTCCATGGTTCTTGCAGATGCTATGCTCTGGGAGTTTTGGGAAACTATATAACGTTAAAGATATACGACTTAGACAAAGGTACAATCTATTTCCTTGTCACAAATCTGAATATATTACAACTTTATTTAATATTGAAGTCATTTTTTTTTATCGAGGCCGCACTTGTTGGTGCTTTAGAGGTACCTAGGCTATTACAACGGGGGGTAGAGCCTACTGGGGAAGGGGGTAGTACTACTAGGTGGAGACTCTACTCACGTGCGCCTCTTGCTCGGACTATCCGGTCCTCCGTGGCCGGTGATTGCAGTTCTCCTGCCTGCTTAAGCTGGCTGCTGGTCAGCTACCTGCTTCCTCCTTCAGCTACCTACTTCCCGTGTCCGCGGGAGGAATCGGACCCTCAACATCGCGGTTAAAGATACAACGCCCTAACCACCAGGGCAAGACTTGATTTCTTTGAAGTCATGTTTGAACAATCCTTTACGTCGGTAGTCTCCACATAAGTAGGATGCGAGATTGACAAGCTCTTTTAGCTTTTCAAAGCTTGGCACTCTTCTCAATTGTGCTATGTTTGGTCATGGTCGATTTCATAAAGGTTTTAAAAATAATATATATCTAATGCAGCAAGTCATCAGTAGGTTATTCGTATACTTTTGAATGCATTTTTATTTGTGGATAGTTGAAGATTTCTAAAGTAGTGAACAATGCATGTAGTTCTTATTGAAAAGTTTATAATATATTTAGTCTTATTTCCTTGAATTGGTATTTCAAGTTTTAAACTTTTTACAAAACTAAATTCATGTTTAGGGAGAAAACATAATCCTTTTTGATGGACAAATCTCCTTATGGTAGGTAATTTAGTATAATTTGGCAAATATTGGTGAAATTTAATAGCCAAAAGATTTTAAAAGGCCATCATGGTCTTTCAAATATCAGTACAAAGTTCAATTGTTTTTTATCATGTGGTAGCATCATTTGCATTTTTGATAGATTAATGTCTGAACTTGAGATAATTTCATTAATTTATAGAGTTGAACTAATTGTGTAACTAAAAAAGTTCTATACAGGTAATGAACAACGGAATAATCAAAGAGTGCATTGCCATTTTTGTGGCAGTGAACCCTTAAACTTCGTTTTCCAAGATGAGCAAAATGATAACTTTTTTTCTATATGTTATTTTTCATTTATGATATTCCTTTTTTTGTTTTTCTTCAAATCTACTTTATCTTTTCACTTGCCTTAGTGATATGCTCATAATTTACCTATTTATTATATCCCTAATTTGTGATTTTTGCAATATATTTTGAGTACAAATATGCTATTTATGTGATTTTATCTTTAATTTTAGGAATTGTACTCAAATGGAGGAATTGTTGAAATTTTGGGGCTAAAATGAAGATAAAAGCAACTCAAAGGGTGAATTGAAGATTTGATAAATTGAGAAGGAAGAAACTGAAGCACTTGAAGAGTTGGAAGAGTTTTAATTTAAATCGACTTGGAAAAAAAATTACTTTCTTATTCCTGGATAAATAGGATTTGAGGAAAGCCCATAAAAAGAGGATTTGGATTTTATTTTTGGAGACAGAGACTGAACCTTGCACCTCTGAGCCCCCGGCATCCATCTTCTGAACCGACACACCAAACCACCACCTCTCCACCTTCATCCACCACACGGCTTCATCACCATTGCACCCTACTAGCACTACACCAAAAAAAAAAAACCCACGCCTAACTCCCAAAAAAAAAAAACAAAATCACCTTCTCACCCTTTTACGCACTAAACTCCATCAACCACACTGATAAGCCGTCGTTACACTAGTCAAATAATAATTACCTACTTAATACAATTACTAGTAGTAAAGTAGCAAGCAGGGTCGATCCCACAGAGAAGGAATACTAATTACCAGGTATAAATTACTCCTATTATTATCTAGATAAATGATGATCTCAGATTTATAAAATTTAAAACTAAAATAAATAAATAAAATAAAAGAAAATAATATTAATTCGAATAATCAGACAAAGAAAACCTAGGACATTGGGTTCACCTACCGAATATTTAGTTTAGTTCAATTCACAAATATCTGACTTTTAACTTCCATTATTCTCACAATGATTCACCTAATTAAGAACTATTCACTCTCGTGTTATAATTCTCTTACTTAGATTAACCCTATGACTACTCTCGTGACTATAGGAATTAACAAAAGCACATTAAGACCATTAAGAATCAAATATTGCAAAGGTTATAATCTTACTCTCGTAGCTTACAACCTAAGTTTATTATTCCTACGAACTAATACTAATCTTCCACTCTCGCTACTTCGATTAATATCTTCAGACGTGCAAATAGTGGCCAATTACTTACACGAATTAAAACAAGAATAACAAATATTAATTAATGGACAAGTCAAATAATAATAAACCAAATAAACCAAATAAATTTGGTGGCTACACCCAACCCCTAGATTAAAAGAATTTAGCCACTAAACATTATTAAAAACAATGTAAAATTAATAATGCTCATTGTATAATATCAGAAAACAAAAATAAAACTGGAATATTAAACCAGGTGCACAATCGGAAGTCACAAAGATTCCAGCCGTGAAGAACAAAACTTTTGTCCCGAAGCTACTGCTTGTTTCAAGTTTCCACGTGACCTTCTTCTTCTTGGCTGCCAAAAGCTTCAAGTTTGATAATTGATAAATGGTGATGATGGTGAAAAGCAAGGTTGATGGGTGAAAGCTGCCGTCGGGTTTGTGGGTTTTAGGTGGAGGTGCAGGGAGAGTGTAGCCTCGGCGGTGATGGAGGCGTAGGGTTCGGTGGTTTTCGGTCAAGTTTCGATACTAAAAATAAAATCTTAATCCTCTTTTTATAGAGTTCCGTCAAACCCTACTTCTTGGAGGAGAAGAAATTCAATTTAATCTAAACTTCTTCCTAAATTTCAGCTTCCGCCGCCGCATGTTTTTTTTTTCTTTTCTTTTCTCGATTTTGTCCGTGGCAAGAAGGAACCAAGAAGAAATCAGAATTTTTCTTCAAGCCACATAAAACAAAACATGCGGGGCCTTTACAAGTCTCACCAGCCCACTTTGGCTTAAAACTTTGGACCTAATCAACTTAATAATTCAGCCCAAGCATTCTTCAGCCAAACCCAAACAAACAACTCCAAAATTTCGTATTCAACCCTCCAACTCCTCAAGTCATCTGATTTCTTCCCCATCAATTGCTCCAATCTTCAATTCATTCCCATTAAGTTGCTTTTAATTCGATTTTAGCTTAAAACTTCAACAATTCTTCATTTGAGTACAATTCCTACAATTAAAGATAAAATCACATAAATAGCATATTTGTACTCAAAATATATTGCAAAAATCACAAATTAGGGATATAATAAATAGGTAAAATATAAGCATATCACACACCTCCACGCCTCACCACCGAAATCCTATCACCTCACGTCCAACATCCATCTACGTACATCATTGGAAGGGGCACGCGCAGGAGAAGCCGGGCAGCATTGAATCTGATCTTTCGTTCCGGGTTCTTTTGTTTTTATTTATTTTTGAGATGATATGTAGCTAAATTATTTAATATAGGATTTTGGATGTAGCCGCCGTACTATTTAATTTAATTTAATCTATGATTGTGACTTTTTCATTAATTAATATTTATTATTCTTGTTTTTCATCCATGTGAATATCTGATCAATATTTGCATGCTTTAAAGTGCTGAAGTAGCGAGAGTGGAGGCTAGTATTAGTTTGTAGGAATAATAAACTTAGGTCGTGAGCTACGAGAGTAGGAACACCGCCTTTGCGACTAGTAATTCCAAAGTTCTTAATGTGCTTTTATTAATCTCTATAGTCACGAGGGTAGTCATAGGGTTAGTTTAAGTAAGAGGGTTATGACACGAGAGTGTATAATTCTTAAATTGGTGAATTGTCGTGAGATTAATGAGAGTCGAAAGTCATATATCTATAGTTTAAATTAAACTGAATAGTCGGTTGGTGAACCCTTTGCCCTAGGTTTTTCTTTTACTAATTTATATCTTTAAATAATTGTAATTGATAGTTTTAGGTTTAGATTAGTTTAAATTGATAAACTGCTAATTTAAATAATAATAAGAAATAATTTTAACCGGTACTTGGTAATCTTCTCTATGGGATCGATCCTACTTTCTGCTTTACTGCTAGTAATTGTATCAGGTAGGTAATTAATTATTTGACTAGTGTGACGACGGCTTGTCAAATTTGGCGCCGTTGTCGGGGAAGGCATAAACCAATATCAAAACTAGATTATTTCTTTTATTAATTTAGATTTGTATATAGTTTCTTTTGTTTTATTAATTGATTATTTTTATTTCTGCTTTTATTTTTATTCTCTTTTCTTTCTTGTGTCAATATTTTTGTAAGATATTTTAGCTATTATGGAGAATTTTAACTATGGATATGGAGAGGCTCCGTATTATAGTTATAATTTTGAATATGGAGACTATTCTACATATCAAGAAGATTCGTACTCTTGGAACAATTGCTCTATTGATCCTTATTATGGTTGTGATTATCAGGGATACTCATTTGATGTTGGGTATAATTCTGGTTCTGAGAGCGTGTATATGAGTCATAAGATGTTGTCATGTTTGGAGAGAATTGATAAATTGTTGGATGACATCGAGAAGAAAAATGTTTCAAATTTCTCTCAAGAGGATTGCTATTATTTCAACGCATCTGAATATCAGCCACCACAAGCTCAACCTACTCTTATAGAGCTACCAATATATCAACCACCACCTCCTCAACCCACTCTAAGAGAGTTAGCAGCTCGTTAACCTACTCTGAGAGAGCTAGCAACTTTACAGTCATCACCTTGTCAACCCACTTTGAGATAGTTAGGATCTTCGTATCAGCAGCCACCTGCTCAACCTCAACTTACTGTTAGAGAGGCAGCTCTTCGAGATTTGCAAAGTGAAAAAGGTCAACAACTTATTGAAGAACTCAACCAATATAGGTTGAGTGTGGGGTTGCCGAAATATGATCCTATAGGAAATTTGCTTAAATTGAATAAGAATGAGAAGATTTCTGAAGATGATTCATTGGTCCAGTCTCCCCAGCCACCATCTCAAACAGACCTTGAATGTGAAGAATTAGAAGAGACCAAAGAGATTAACAGTCCAGATATTCCAAGTTCTCCTGATTCTTCTGGTATATACATAGTAGTTAAGCATGATTCGCTCATTCTAGGAGTTGGTGACAAGGATATAGATCAAGTTGATTTCACTGAGCAGAACATTCCTATAGTTTCAAAAGAAGGGTTTCAAGTAGACAAATGTGGCGAGGTTGTCCATAGTATAAGAGATAATACGGATGATGTGAAAGTTGATTCAATGAAAGACCAAGAAGAGGATCAATAGATTGAATTTGAGAAAGAGGATATAGTGGTCTTAGAGTATAAGTTTATATTTTTTCATGGCATGGAGAGCTACTACAAGAGATTCATTGTTGCTGTTGAACATGGTTTCTTCTGGTATCGAGATGGGTACTCTGACAGATCAGTCATGGAGTCCGGCTAAAGACTTTAAAACAGCGCTTATTGGGAGGCAACCCAACATTTTATTTTGCTGTATTTTATTTTATTTTTCATGAATAAGTGATGATTGAGTTTTTTGTTCCTGATTATTTGGAAATCTTTAATTTCTAAATTTTCGTGATTTTTCTTAATCATCTACCTGATAAAATTTACCTTTGTTTTTGTTTATGTGTGGCAGCTACTCCCTAGAACAAATGGTGATGGAAAATGCTTGGATGGTTATGCACCAGATCTTAGGTAGTGAGCCACGAGAGTAGGAACACTGCCTTTACGACTAGTAATTTCAAAGTTCTTAATGTGCTTTTATTAATCTCTATAGTGACGAGTGTAGTCATAGGGTTAGTTTAAGTAAGAGGGTTATGATACGAGAGTGTATAATTCTTAAATTGGTGAATTGTCGTGAGATTAATGAGAGTCGAAAGTCATATATCTATAGTTTAAATTAAACTGAATAGTCGGTTGGGGAACCCTTTGCCCTAGGTTTTTCTTTTACTTATTTATATCTTTAAATAATTGCAATTGATAGTTTTAGGTTTAAATTGATAAATTTTTAATCTAAATAATAATAAGAAATAATTTTAACCGGTACTTGGTAACCTTCTCTGTGGGATCGACCCTGCTTTCTGCTTTACTGCTAGTAATTGTATTAAGTAGGTAATTAATTATTTGACTAGTGTGACGACGGCTTGTCACTTAGTATTTTTTTAAAAAAAGATTCTTATGAAAAATTATACGGCCCTCTACATTGTGCGGGATGCACGAATCACTTTGCTAAGGAATGCATAAAAGCAAATGGTGCTCCCCACATGTAATCTCCTCTCTAGCGGTTGCTACAAACTTTCATTATTTGTAATTGATACAAAAAATAATAGTGGATTACAATGCCCGTGCGAAGACACGGTGATGTGTTCATAATTTGCCTTTTTATTATATCCCTTCATGTGAGATTTTGCTAATATTTTGAGTACAAATATGTTATTTATGTGATTTTATCTTTGATTATAAGAATTATACTCAAATGAAGAATTGCTAAAGTTTTGAGCTAAAATCAAATTAACAGCAACTCAATGGGAAAGAATTGAAGATTAGAGCAATTGATGGGGAAGAAATTAATGAGTTTAGAGAATTAGAGGGCCGATGATGCAATTTTGGTATTTTATTTTTAGTTTTTGGAAATTGGCCGAACAAACGATGATGGTGCGGCTGATTTAGGATTGGAATTCGGTAAGAATTTTAATCCCGATATTATTTGGAAAACAAGTTTTTTTCCTCTCTAAAAAGTAGGGTTTTGACGGAAGCCTATAAAAGGAGGATTAGGGATTTATTTTTACAACAGAACTGAACCGAACTGGACCGAAAAAAAACCCTACGTCCTCCCGCCGACCTCCACCCTTTAGCCGCTGCAACTTTACTCCACCGGAGCAGCCTTTCTTCTCCTCCACGTAGCCTTTCTTCTTCTCCACGCAGCCACCATCTCTACCACCTCTTCACCTCTCTTCGTCATCATCATCACCGAACTCACCACACAACAGCAGCTCCATCACCTCTGCTTAATCATCATCATCCTTCATCACCGAAGCCATCATCCAAGCACCACCTTGCTCCCTTACTTCCACGCCTCCACGCACCAGAAGCTGAGGAAAAGAAGAGAAAGCAAGCAGCAGCCGTGGACTTCAAGTCTTCAATTCGGCAGCCTTATTCTTCATTCGGGTTTTGGAGTTTTATTTATTTAATTTCAGATTTTTGGATTATGTCTCTAAATATTATTGAATTATTTTTTATAATGTTTAGTGACTGAATTCTTTTAATCTAGGACTTGGGTGTAACTACCGAATTTATTTAGTTTATTTGGTTCATTATTATTTGATTTTTCCATTAATTAATATTTTTTATTCTTGTTTTAATCCGTGTAAGTAATTGGCCACTATTTGCATGTCTGAAGATACTAATCGAAATAGCGAGAGCGGAAGATTAGTATTAGTTCGTAGAAATAATAAACTTAGGTTGTAAGCTACGAGAGTAAGATTATAACATTTGCAATGTTTGATTCTTAATGGTTTTAATGTGCTTTTATTAATCCCTTTAGTCACAAGAGTAGTCATGGGGTTAATATAAGAGAATTATAACACGAGAGTATATAGTTCTTAATTAGGTGAATCGTTGTGAGATTAATGGAAGTTAAAAGTCAGATATTTATGAATTGAATCAAACCAAATATTCGGTAGGTGAACCCAATGTCCTAGTTTTTCTTTGTCTGATTATTCAAATTAATATTATTTGCTTTTATTTTATTTATTTATTTTAGTCTTAAATTTTGTAAATCTGATATCATCATTTATCTAGATAATAATAGGAGTAATTTATACCTGGTAATTAGTATTCCTTCTCTGTGGGTACAACCCTATTTTCCGCTATACTAGTGTTAAATAGGTAAATTTATTTGACTAGTTCTGACAACGGCTTGTCACACGGGTCCAAAAACCTAGTATATATAATACGGAGCCAAAGTTTATAAAATCATTTGATGCATTTGTTATCCATTCATTCCAATATTGTAGGTTTGCTTCGTTTTTTTTGTTTTTTTTTCCCCTTCGTTTGGTAGTACCTTAATTTGTAGGACATTAATTACTAGGATTAGCAACTTAATTGATACTTGAACTGGTCAAATGATTCTATTCCTATTAGAGTAATGATATTCTTCTCTACAAATATAACTCTACTCATAACTCTACTTACATGTCTATCTAGTTGGCATTCCACATCACCTCCTCAATAAGTATTAATTTTTCTTTTTACAAAAAAAAAAAAAGAAATAACTTTAAAAGAAATTTTATCATTTTCTTTTTTTTTCTTCGGTTCTTTCTTTCTTTTTTTCCCCCTTCACCATCACAAACAAGAATTTTTTTCGTTCAGGATTCATCACAATTCTCATCCACCCAAAAAACAAATTAGTTGAAGTGATGCTAATAAACTTGTAGTTCCATTGTAATTGGTGGGGATCTCTTAGATATGTTTTCATTTGTTTTGATTCTGAATCAAATCCTTCCATAGCTAGGGTTCTCTGTCCAATTTCCTATCTCCGAACATGTGAGTAATCAACCAATCTGCTGTTCATCAGCCACAAAAGCTTATACCTCGGAAATTAACCTAAAAGATAATAAGATTTTTTGAGGTAGAAAAATTCTTTTTTCAATTGGTGAAGACGAAGCTTAATTTTTTTTCCTTTCTAGGTTGAGGGTTCTGCCAAGATGCGACGGAAAGGGGAAAAAGGGGGGATGAAACTTAAGAAAGCTCCATTTGAAATTGATTATATTTTTAAAAACGAAGAAATAATAGATTTTATTTGTTAATTAGTAAAAAGAAAAATTAATACTTAAGGAGGTGATTTAGAATGCCAACTAGATAAACATGTAAGTAGAATTATGAGTAGAGTTATATTTGTAGAAAAGAATATCATTACTCTTCCATTAATGGGTCAAACAATTTGGGCTTCTACATATTTTCAGTCTACAATCGCATCGACTTCACAATTCATAGTCCATAGCCTTTCCTATCGGAATTTTTTTTTTTTCAGGGATGATAAATGAGGCGGTGCATAAAATTTATGCACTACTAAATTAGTAGTTTAATTATGAAAAAAAAAAAAACAATCAGGGGCTCTTAGTTCTCATATATGGGAAAATATGTCAACACGTGCGTAATTAATGAAAATCATGGAGGGTCTTAATCCAATGACTAGCAAGTATACATAACTTTGAAAGAAATATTGTGTGTATTATTTATGTTATACAACATGGTATTTATATTACATTAAGTTACAACCCTGGCCAACTATGTTGGAAACCCTAATTAGGGTTTCCGTGCTTATATATATTCTATCATCCCCCGCAATCGTAGCACGAGAAGGAATCATGCCTAGATTGGTTCTGAACGAATAAAATTTATCCTTAGCTAATGACTTTGTAAAGACATCTGCAAGCTGGGACTGTGTGGAGACAAGAAGAACACGAAGAAGACCAGCAGCAACACATTCTCGAACAAAATGAATGTTTAGACCAATATATTTGGTGCGGGCATGATTAACCGGATTTACAGCTAGGTATGTGGCATTATCACACGAGATGACTGGGTGCTGCGGAAGCAAGATATGAAGTTCAGACAAGAGATTTTCCAACCAAACGGTTTCAGCCAATCCAGAAGCAACCGCAAGATACTAAGACTCAGTAGAAGATCGAGAGACGGTAGATTGTTTCTTGGAGGACCAGAAAATCAAAGATGACCCTGAAAGACACAAAAGCCAGCTGTAGAGCAGCGAGTGGTAGGACATCCAGTCCAATCAGCATCAGAATACGTTACAAGGCGATCAAGAGGGCCAGCACGAAGATGAGTGCCATAATCAAGTGTACCCTTAACGTAGCGAAGAATGCATTTGACCGCCTGAAAATGCTGCTCGCGAGGATCATGCATATGTTGACAGACAAGACTAACGACATACTGAATGTCTGGTCTGGTGAAAGTCAGATACTGTAAGGCACCCACCAAACTCTGATAGAAAGTCAGATTATGAAAAGGCGGAGACTCATCCATAGAGAACTGAAAAGCTGGAGCAAGGGGAATGGCAACAGGATTAGCATCGGTGAGATGAATGCGAGCTAACAACTCCTCAGCATATTTGCATTGATGTAAAAACCAACCACCAGAGTGAGGAGCCACAGAAAAAACACCAAGTCATTATCGGAGATGGGAGAACCAAACGGCTGTTAATGAATCGGCCAACATCTTAAGCTTGGTAACATACTCATTGATGGTTAATTCACCTTTTTGAAGCTATGAACCTGCAATTTCAGTTGGAAAAGACGGGAACCAAGTTGATCGTGGAAGAGTTTCTTGATGGTGAGCCACGCTACGCGGGCGATAAGGGAAGAATTTAGCCGGATGATTGCTTGCAAAATCTCAGTGGAAACAGTGATTTGGATCCAGGAGAGAACAATGGAGTCGATTTGGGTCCAAGTTTGAAAGGTGGGATTGGGACTCAAAGAGGAAGAGCCGTCAGAGGCGGGGAGAGTTGATGGAGGACAAGGATCGGAGCCATCGATATGACCAATCACGGCATGGCCGCGGAAAAGCTCTTTCCAGAGCATGTAGTTGTTAAAATCCAAAACATGAGTCACAAAATTCTTTATGTTTGAAAGACCAACAACCGGATGAGAAGTTGGTAATGTATGAGGAAGATTGCCAGAAGTAGCAGAGTTGGTGTTCAGGGTTTCGGTCGATGGAATTGCAGTTTGTTGTGAGACAGCAGAGTCGGCGGAATTTGTCATTGTAGCAGGTTGCAAAGAAGAAAAGATGGACAGAGATGATGGAAAGAACCGGTGATAACCGAATACAGCAGAGTTGTGATTGGTAACCGAAGACAGTTAGCGGCTGAAAGAATGTTTTTTTTGTAGTTTTTGTTTTTTAAAGAAGCAAGGAAAGAAGCAGCCGCATTAAAGACAGCCGAAACCGAGAAGAGGAATCTGCGACAAGTTTGGCAATGAAGTACGGAGCAGTGACAAAATAAGAAGAAGCAGCGGCAGAGTGCGACACCTACAGGAATAGGACGTAAGGAGTTGAAGACTCAAGAAGAAAAAGAAACACAGGGGCGGATTACTATTCTAACGAGCAGAAGGAACAGAACCGTGGGATTAAGTTTGGGGAGAAGAACGGCATAAAGAAAACAAGGCCACCGGATTTTGTGTTTTTTTTGTCCGATTTTCGGAAGACAAAGAAGAAGGAGCAGCGGATGAGAGGTAATCAACGAACTGAACTAAGTGATCAAAGGGGAAATGTGATCCTAGGAAGCAGGAAGGCAGAAACTTGATCAAAGCAAGTGATTAGAGATGTGATCAAAGGGGAGAAGCGACGGAAGCTAGAATAGACGGCAGAAAAAAAAAACCTAAGATTATTACGGCCTTGGAAGGAGCGGGTGATACCATGAAAGAAATATTGTGTGTATTATTTACGCCATACGACATGGTATTTATATTACAATAAGTTACAACCCTAGTCGACTATATCGGAAATCCTAATTAGGGTTTCCGTGATTATATATATATATATATATATGTATATATATATTCTATCAAACTTGCTATCCTTCAAGGGCATCAAACCTTCGAATTACAAAGATCTACTACTACAACAATATTCAAGCATTTTTTTTGCTCTCTAGCAAGTATCAACGTTATTTCCTCTTTAAGTATATTAATTAAATCAACAAATCATGGATGCCATCACTTATGATCACGAGGTTACTTCCTCAATCGCACCGGCAAGATTGTTCAATGCTTTTATTGTTAATGGCAACGAACTGATCCCCAAGGTCTTGCCTCAAGCCTTTAAGAGTGTGTCGAAATCCTCCAAGGAGATGGCGGAGCCGGAACCATCAAGGTCACCATTTTTGGTGAAGGTCAGGTTCTGTTTGGAACATTCTTTTACTGTGTGCGTTTGTAAGTCAATTTTCATGGAACTACTAATTTGATTATCATTTGAAAACGTATAGGTAACTAGTATAGAAGTGTGGAGCACCACGTTAAGAAGGTCGACAAAGAGAATTATGTCTACAAATACAGCATTATAGAAGGAGATGTGTTGCAAGATGCACTTGAAAAGATATCTTACGAGGTTCAGATGGTGCCCTCTGCGGATGGAGGAGCCATTTGCAAGAACAAGAGCACATATTTCCCCTAGGGAAATGCACAAATCAGTGAAGATGACATTAAGGCTGGAAAAGAAAAGGCAATTACTGTCTTCAAGGCTGTTGAAGCATACCTTATTGCTCATCCTGAGCTCTTCTGAGTGATATAACTTTGATCATCTATTATCAGCTTATTGTTTTGCGACAATGCCCTTTTAAGTTCTATTGCTTTATATGTGTTGCCCAATAAAGAACAATTTCCTTCCATATCGGCTTTTCGGTAAAAGTTTAATTGGGTCCATTTAGTTATATCTTCAGATTAGTAACATGAAGAATAAACTTTTTTAGACCTTGTGACAATGACCACGTGTCCTATTTTCATGATATCTATAAAAAAAATTCAAAGGTTTCATAAACCAATCGCGATCAGTCATAATTAGCAAGCTTATTGTTTTCCAAGGAAGCAAGAGGATATTTAGCGAGCCAATTATAAGTGAACATTTTTACAGCAGATAGATAGGAAACATCTGAGTTTGTGAATATGTAAACAGATAAATTGTATTTTTTTTTACAGATAAAAAAAAAACGCCTACCAATTTGCCTATTAACATGACACCAAATGGTGTAGAATGTTACAAAGCCATCATCAGCATTTGTAGCAGAAATAAAAGCCTGCCAATTTGCCTATTAACATGACAAAACCGTTCATCATCATGATTAAATTTGATACTCGAATGTAGTTTTTCATTTCTTCCTAATTTGTAATGTAATTTTAAGATTGGATGTTTTTAAATTTGGCCCTTTTCATAACACCAAATGTTGTGGATGGGAAATTCGATCTCTTCGTCATTAGCATTGTGAAAGAGAGGAGAAAAGAGTAGAGATTTTAAGAACGTAAAATTTTATGAGAAGAGAGTTGTATTTTATTTTGTAAGAAATCTAATTTATAGACAACTCCACAATAACCAAAAAAAAAAAGAAAATCACTCTTAAATTCCTAAAATATCTCTAAAATTCTACGTTCAAATATTAAAAAATCTCAAAAATTAATTCAACTAAATGAATTTAGATCTCGATCTTAACTAAAAAAGTTTCCACCAACTCCCATAATCTATTTGTTTCTAGATTGGCTTCCGTTTTCATAACTCAAATATTATAATTTTCTCTTTTAAAAACTGGAGGAGCATATATGAAATTATTCATTCATTACATTGATAAAAGAAGATTTGCTTAAATGATTTATTTGTTTAGAAATGTCCTCACTAATTCACTCACACAGGTCCCTCAATTTCAACGTAAACTCTTGATACCACTTTATTGGGAAAGAGAGGAGAAAAGAGCAGAAATTCTTAAGAACGTAAAATTTTATTAGAAGAGAGTTATATTAATTTAGTGAGAAATCTAATTTATTGACAACTATGCAATAACCAAAAAGAGAAAATCACTTTTAGATTCCTCTCTACGTTCAAATACTAAATAATCTCCAAAACTAATTCAACTAAAATAATCTAAATAAATCTCAATGCTAACGAAAAATTTATTCTTCTAATTAAATATTTGCACTTAAAAAATAATTTAACCAACAGTTAGGGATTCGGGCGCGTGCAAATTGTTGTGGCGGTGATTTTACTAACATATGTACGTAACTTCTTAATATTTATCTTTTTGCTACTTTAACAAGTTACTTTGTTCAAAAACTCAATGTTTACGGGCAATAATAGTTTGAGAAATCAGAAAATTGCTAGATAGAGAGACTAGTATACTGAAGTGATGCATGGTCTCGAAAAAACTAAATTCATGATCGATCATATGTACATTATCGATTTAATTCAAAATTATAGTCGATTCACCCTCTAAAAGAAAAAGTTAATTCACCCTCCCTCTAAAAGAAATAGTATCTTAATTTCTTGGAAATTTAATAGTTCAAAACAAGTTGTAAACTTGTAATCCTGCCCCCAATAAGAGTTTAAGTTTTGTTTATAACATTTAAGTAGCTTAATAAAATAGAATTTACTGGAGACATAAGGGAGTATCATTATGCACCTGTATTCTTGGAAATTCACGTTTCTTATTTGCACCAATTAATTTTCGGGAATGTGATCATTTCAACTTCAGTTTCATTCAGGAGAAGCATATGCAAGTGCATTGTATCCTTTTAAGGGTATACAATAATGATAAACAAAAGAAGAAGAAGATGCACCCATTAGTTATTACCACAACTGGAATGACTATTTTTTAAGTATCAAATGCTGGATCTTATCGATAAATAGAAAACGAAATCAGCCATAATTGATAGATTTCCTGCTATCCTGCCAAAGAATATTGGAACTATGGGTAAAAGCAGACATTTGAAAGTATAAATCGAAACCAAGGGATCTTTTTTCGTGCTGTTGAAATAATTTGCACAATCTTTGTTCTAAAAATTATAATAAAGTACAAAACGAAACCCCAAAATCTACTCATAGTGTGCTCCATCATGTTCTGTTTATTAAAACAAAATTTAATTAAGAAAATTTGCCTTAAAATACGTTAAGAGGGACTATTACGGTATAAACCAACGAAGTCGTCGAAACAAACAAGAATGTTAAAACAACCAAACTTAGCTCTAACATGTTGTAACTTGTATGTGGTGTGGGGTATTTTCTAATTTTATCTAATGCAGCGGACGAGTTTTAGTAAAGGAATGAATTTACTATTTATTATTTCAAAAAATAAAATAAAAATAAAAAACTCGACTCTAACATCATACTAGAACACTAGGTCATCCAAATGCAAAACCAATTAGTGTCAGTTATTCAATGATCTTACACGCACGCACGCACACACACATACACACATATATATAAATAAATATATATATATATATGTATGTATATACCTATTAAGGACCCGAGGGAGTTTTGTTTTTCACTTTATTACTGGTTTTTTAATTCTCTAGTACTATATTGTAAATGGTAAACTTTGACTATTTTTTTTACGTAAGTCATAAATTTTTATTTTCCCCATTCGTAGTTTAAATTTCAATAAGTCATGACGTTTCATATGATTTTATTCGTGAGGATAATGTTTGAGCACCGCGATTTATGAACATGAGCAACGCGATTGTTAATGTGATTGTTAATGTACTTTAACTAAAATAAATACCAACATGAACCCTTCTTTAATAGGACAGATGGAGATGCTTTGATAATTAATAACAAAATACCATCACAATCTGAAATAAGAATCTGAAATAATTAGTACGCCATTTTTTTAACAACCGGGTAGGAGAGAGGAGAGACGAAATGCGCAATATATCTTGATTAGTTCATATTATGAAAATATGGAATAATTTTATTTCATTCAAATGATTACGTCATGAATATTATTTCAAAAAATACATAGTAACTAAGTTTATTATGAGACTACTTGTGGGCTGTGACAGGAATTCAGGTTTTAACTCCAGGGCAAGATAATTCTTCCCAGTTGAAAGCCATTCATACCCTGCAACCACCACAACAATGAAATCATTTCCCAAAATTTAATGGACCGATATGCATATACTACTAATTCAATGAAACCAAAAAAAAAAAAAAAAGAAAACCAGCAAATAAACTTGTTTTTGTCTTACTGAGTATAATCAATTTTGACAACCCCATGAACCGGATCGGCAATAGTTTGAAAGGCTTCCTTAGAAAGATCAAGGGTTCCTCCACAGCCGGGACAATGGTCAACGATTTTGACCGTCACGCTAGTGCCGTTAATGCAAGATTTGGGATACGGGTTCGTTGGCCCGGTGCATGTAACTTTGTACATTGTTCCGCAAATTTTCCCGCCATTCCATAGCGGATCACTGGCGGCGGCGATCCATACACCTTCCGGTGTGTTGCCGTAGCAAGCCGAAGCTGCACCACCAATGCAAAATTATGTAAGTAAATTACGCTTATGTTTCAAGTAATATTTGTAATATCATTTTCCAGTTCATGATGATTATGAAGAAAGTTTTTTTGTATTTTAACGTTTCTATTACAGAATTAGGGCAATAGCTACTGAGAAAAAAGTATGCACATAAATAAAGGTGAAATTGGAAACTACTTACGAGTATAGCTTGTGTAAAATGTGGCTGTTCCAGGGGTAGCTAAAGCCATGGAGAATATGCTTGCCACCATGGCAACAATAATACAACCAAACAAAGTCGTACGAGCCATTTTCTTTATATTAATTAGATGAATGCAAAACTCCCTTAGAAGAAATCACACAACAAGGAGTAGTGAAGTTAATTGTGATTTTGTTTGTAAGAAATCTTGCCCTTTTATAGATGAAGAGGTCGGGGGTATATTTGATGAAAATGATTGGACCCAAGTAAATTATGGTCAATAAATCCTGTATTTGGTAAGTTGAAGTGCAAAAAGCAATTAACAATGATCACTCGATGATTGGATTGTTGGTGCCAGTTTTGTTACTATTTTTTTGCGTTTGAAATTTGGACCTTTTTACCTAAATATGTTGGATCGGGCCTTCTATTTCAAAATAGTGGGCTAACACTTTTACCACTTCAATTGGGAAATAATTGGAAATTTAGTATGTTTAGGAAATGTTTTGAAATTTAATAAGGCCCTGATCAAACTTATTCCTAAAAGAGGTCAGCCAGAAAGCTTCCATATTGTCTCAGGTGGACCTATTTAGAGGCTAAGATGTGCTAGAGCACCCCCAGCCGATGGAAAAATGACCACCGCCGATTTGTGTCCGCCGCTGAATTTCTGACGAGCACCTCCAGTTAAATCGGTGGAGAGAGGTAAGGTTGAAGATGATGGTGAGAACTAAGCCCTTTATGGTGATGGACTAATGGGCTAAGTAGTTAAAAGGCCTTCCTTTTACCATACTTTTCCACCGGCCCTTTGTAATTTTCTGTTTTATTTTTAATAAACAAGACTACAAGATTAGTTATTGTCTAATTTCTTGTACGATTCAGGCAAAATTTATAAGTGATTGTATGATATATGTGAATCTGTTTTTTTTATTAATGTAATTTTGTTATTTCTTAGTTGTCCAATAAGAAAATTTTATTAGCAAATCTAATGGCAAATTTACACTATATTTATTTTGTTGCATACTTATGTACCATCATTGATTCAACTTAATTTAATTTAATTAAAATATTTGATTATTTTGTATGAATAGTGGAAATGGTTTGATTATTATTTAAGAAATTCAAATAAAAATAGAGTGAAGAATAACAATTCACTCTTGATAATTTTGATACTTTAATTGGCTACAACTCGCATATATGTGGGTGTAGAAAATTTTCTATTTGAGATCATTTTTCAATATAATTTGTATTTGTACACATAAATGTATTATTTAAAAAGAGGAATTTCTCACTACGCAGGAGAGCACCTCCAGAGCGCAAGGGCTAGTCCCACCCCTACTCAAAGGTGATTGCCAACAGGCTAAAACTCATCATGCCACATCTGACGCTGTCCACATAGGCAAGTTTTATACCAGGTCGGAAAATAATTGACAATATTATGACAGTTCATGAGACATTTCATTAATTGTGAAATACGAAAGGTAAAAAAAATTGCATTGCCTTCAAAATTGACTTAACTAAAAACATATGATCGTGTGATTCGTGTCACCTAGGACTTTATTAGGGACACACTTCAGGATGTGGATCGGGATCCCACCGTACCTGGATAACATAATTTTGAGCACACTATCTACTAGTTCAACATAGGTTCTATGGGAAGAGGTTATTGTTAATTCTTTTTGTCCATTCGGAGGGGTTAGACATGGGGATCCGGTATCACTTCATATTTGTGTGCTTTGTATGGAAAAAAACGGCTCACACCATTAATTTGGAAGTTGCCAAAGGTAATTGAAAACCTATTTTGTTTGGTCATGGCAGAGAATGGTTGTCTCACCCGTTTTATGCGGATAATTTCATTCCATTTGTACAGGTATCTTTGGAGCAAGTGGAACTAATTCAAAAAACTATAGATACGTTTTGTGCGTAATCAGGGTAGACCATTAGTCGAGATAAGTCGGTTGTTTATGTTCCCCTAAATATCGACGGTGAAGTAGCTACAAAAATTAACAGAACCATGGGAGTACATCTTGTTAGTCGCTTGGAGAAATGTTTGGGAGTGCTAATTATCCATAGCAGGTTGACAAGAGAGACATACAAGGAAATGGTTTCTAAAGTTTATAACAAGTAGCAAAGTGGAACCCGAAGGAGATTATGTTAGATGGAGATTTGTTAAATAAAGTGGTTTTAGAAGGAATTCCGAATCATTTCATGCAATAGACAATCCTACTTGTGGAAACTGGTGATGAAATTGACAAAATAAAGAGAAGGTTTATGTGGGAAGCCAAGGTGATTGAGAGAAAATCCAGTCTTGTTAATTGGAATTCTGTTGTGTATGCTAATTATTGTTATGACAATAACAACATCCAAAAGAAAAACTATTGGGAAAGAGGTGACCATGCCTATTGGTCCCCTTGCTACATCACTGACGTAATATGTTGGAACGGACTAAGTCAATTGAAATTAATAATAAGGCCTAATTTACATTTGTAAATGAAATAGTACTTCATATACAGTGATACGAAAATGAAAATTTAGTGTAACATCAATGATTCGAGCAAAATGATACAATGAAAAATTCTTCTCCCACGTCCTTTTTTTAATAATTCTCTTTTGTCAAACCAAAGAGGTGGATTATTAAAATAAGATGTAAAACTGCAACAGAATAGATCGAGTAGAGAAAAACTAATGTGTAGATGTACGATGCCATCTATTCCCTATTCACTTAATGAAAAGAAAAAACCACACGCACACACATACACAAACATGGAGACACAAGAAACCTAAAGGCTCCGATATATATCGCTGAAAATTCACTTAGTAGAGATCGGGATTGGCAATGAGATAAGCTTCGATGGCCTTGAAGACAGTGATTGCGCTTTCTTTTCCAGCCTTAATGTCATTTTCACTGATTTGAGCATTTTCCTTGGTGAAATATGTACTATTGTTCTCGCAAATGGATCCTCCATCAGAAGAGGGCACAATCTGAGTCTCATAAGAAACCTTTTCAACTGCATCATGCAAGATATTTCCTTCTAAAATACTATATTTGTAGACATAATTCTCTTTGTCAAGCGCCTCGACGTGGTGTTTCACACTCTTAAATTGACTTCCTGTTTTCATTTACATTTCAGCACAGCATCATTGATAAATTGTTGACATTAACTAATACATTGTGAATGCTTGATTGCATTTGTGGAGTATTAATTATTTACTGACCTTCACCAAAAGTGGTAACCTTTATAGTCCCAGCTCCACCATCTCCCTGGAGGATTCCGACGCTCTTGATAGTTTGAGGCAAAACTTTGGGAATGAGTCCGTCACCGTTAACAATGAAAGCGTTGAAAAGCCTTGCCGGTGGGATTGAGGAAGTAACTTTATGATCGTAAGTGATGGCAGCCATGATGATCAATATAGAGAAAATGCAAACTGGAGATTAATGCGTGAATATGTTGTGGTGAAACTGAATTCATCGGGGCTAAGTATTCATATATATTAGTTGTAATAACAGTAGTATATAATATCTTGATTAACTAGTTACGTACTCAATAGGAAATTGTTGCAAACTGTAAAAAACAAAGGCGTATTTTCTTGAATACTTCATCTTGTAAATTAAGAATGGAGAAGGAGCTTTTAAGAAAGCAGTAGGGCACATAAGTCGTTCTAAGTTGATCACTCTTTGACAGTTTCTTCAGAAATGGGCAGATTGTGTAGGCGGTTGACTGATGGACTATTTTCTTTGTTTTTTTTTTCCAGCTGAAAAGATTTTTTATTGTTAACTTCGTTACAATATTTTATTTTAGAAAATATATTGTTGTACCCAAAAAGAAAACTTAAAAAAGTTATTGAAGGTCGGAGTAGTTTAATTAGGAGCTAAAATTTGTTGACCCATCAAAATCAAGGGGGAGAGTGACTCGTGCTGGTGCCTTATTCTTGTGCATAATTGGACAAAATTAGTGAACTAAGTCCATAAATACAATGTATGCTTTTGTCAAATAAGGCAGGAATTGACTAGTATTGTTTTTAGCGGGTAAATAATGTTGAGACAAACAATATAATAACAAATTAAAAAAAAAGAAAGAAAAATCATTTGATCCTTAGTAGACCTGGCCTGCCAAGTCAATAATTTACGACTATATGCTGCGGTATTATCAAAAAAATTAATGACGATAAATAAAAAGAAGAAGGAAAAGAGAAAACAACGTTTGAGAATATAATTATGCCTATAATTATGCCTAAAGATTATTAATGAAATGAAATTCGTTATGACACTGTCTCTAAATTTGCCGCTTCTCTTCACTTCCTATAATGGGTCAACAAAATTTATCCTTCTCCATTATTACATTCCGCCATTCAGATTCGGTCACTTCTTCAATTCAATTTTAAGTTTTCAGACTTCATCAAAATTTATCCTTCTCCATTATCACATTCCGCCATTCAGATTCGATCACTTCTTCAATTCAATTTTAAGTTTTCAGACTTCAAACTTCAGACTTATCAAACGAGCCCTAACTTATGAAGTATTTCAGTCTCCATCCAAAAGGAATTTTCCTTGAACAAGTTTCGTTTCATCGTGGCTGGTACCAAAAAATTAAATTAAATCGTCCACTAGCAATTTTAAAAAATAATAGTTCTGGTTAAATCCCCCCCCCCAAATGGGAAAATCATAATTCTGACCTGAACTTAATGTCTACAAGTTAATAAATAAATGTAACTTTGATTGAACTTACTATAAATACTTGGCCCTCGAGTCCTTCAAGTGCATCAACCCGTCTTTTTGAATTACAACGTTTACAACAATATTCAAGCCATCTATATTTTGCTCTCTCTATTAGCATCATCTCTTTTTCATTCAGATACTAAAATAACTCATCATGGTTGTTATCACTTATGATCACGAGGTTACTTCCTCAATCTCACCTGCCAGATTGTTCAACGCTTTTATTGTTAACGGCGATGAACTGATTCCTAAAGTCTTGCCTCAAGCCGTTAAGAGTGTCGAAATTCTCCAAGGAGATGGTGGAGCTGGAACCATCAAAGTCACGACTTTTGGTGAAGGTCAGGTTCTGTTTTGAATGTGTTTTTAATGTGTGCGTTTGTAGTCAATTTCCGTACAACTAATATATAAATGATTTGATTATCATTTGAAAATGTCTAGGTAGCCAGTATAAGAGCGTGAAGCACCACGTTGAGGAACTTGACAAAGAGAATTACGTCTACAAATACAGCATTGTAGAAGGAGATGTCTTGCAAGATGAACTTGAAAAAATATCTTACGAGGTTCACATGGTGCCATCTGCCGATAGAGGATCCATTTGCAAGAACAAGAGCACATATTTCTCCAAGGGAAATGCTCAAATCAGTCAAGATGACATTAAGGCTGGAAAAGAAAAGGCGATTACTATCTTCAAGGCTGTTGAAGCATACATCATTGCACATCCTGAGCTCTACTGAGCGAAGTCTCTACAAAAAAAAGAAAAAAAAAACGAAAGCCTTACCTTCAGTTGATGCTTGTTTGATTTTGGATTTTGATTTCTATTGTGTGTTTTTTGGTCATGAGTCATTAAGACGTGCTTCATTTTTCAATAAGGAATGGATTGCATTCCATATATATACGTGGGGCTCTATGAGTTTTGCTTCATGATCAAGTTCTCTGGATCATTGTAATGTACCAATATTGAGATTGTTAAAAAGTAATATATTCTTCTCAACAAGTATAACTCTACTTACATGTCTATCTAGTTTGCATTTCATATCACTTTTTTAATTATTATTTTTTCTTTCTACTAAAAAATAAAATCTATTTCTTTTTCCTTTTTAGCGAAAATAGAATCCAATTTCAATCGAAATGTTAAAGCTTCATCCTCTTCCCCCTTTCGCCATTGCGTACGAGAACCCTAAACCTTAAAAAAAAAATAAAAAAATCTGGTTCTCCTTCATCATTTGAAAAGGGAATTCTTCTACCTACAAAATTGTGGCTCTCCGATAATTGTTGCTTAGTAGATTAGTTGATTACTCACTAGGAGATAGGAGATTTGACTGAGAACCCCAACAATGGCAGGATTTGATTTAGAATCAAGACTAACAAAACCATGTGCAAGAGATCCCCACAATGACAATAAAACTACAAGTTTATTATGGGTAGCTTCAATTAGTTTTATTTTTTGGTTGAATCAGAAATGTGATGATAATTCTCATAATTTTGGGACTTTTAGTGAGGAAGACATCCTCACGAAGAGGAATTCTCTGTTTACGATGGTGAAAAAAGAAAAGAAACGAAGGAAAAAAAAAAAGAAAAGGATAAAATTTCTTTTAAAATTATTTCTGTTTAGTTAAAGAAAAAATAATAATTAGGAAGGCGATGTGAAATGCCAATTAGATAAATATGTAAATAGAGTTATATTTGTAGAGAAGAATATCATTATTCTTGTTGAAAATTGATGAAAAAATTATATGCCGTGTGAGAAAATGCATGGTCGCCAAGCTTATTTGATATATATATATATTTTTTTTTAACTTGAGTGGTTTTTTTATTCTTCTATGTAATCCACAATATGGGAACAGTCAATTTGAAATTGAACTACTGTCTAGCCGCTAGAAATACTCCATGTTATCCATTTAAATAAAGCTAACGAGTAAAATAATACGCAAGAAGTAGAACCAAAAAAAAAAACAAAAAAAAAAACAAAAAAGAAAGTCAGCAGATTTATATCGTCGAAAGCAAGTAGTGAACCCCAACCCTAAATTCGAGAGCGACCGATTGAATCAGTTGAACTAGGCTGGAAGATAGTTCAAGTGTTGCTCCAGGTGAATTTGAATTGTCACTTTGTTTTATTTAGATATCATTCATTAAATGCTACTGAACTATAGAAAATTACTAACAGTTTTATCCATATCATATCGTGTTATTAATTATCGAGGTAAATTGTGATTAATTTCAGTTATGCTTGTTAAAATTTGGTTTGTTGCCCTGAAAGCATTGACACTAGTCCATCTAGAAGTACACATGTTGTTGTACCAGAAAAAAAAAAAAAAGTACACATGTTATGTTAGTTCTTATTTGGAGTTCGTTTGGGCATTTCTTAATTTTCCGTCAATGCAATAGTTCGTCAATTAGGGTTGTTGGCGCGGGTAAATATATAATACGGAGCCAAAATTTATAAAATCATTTGATGCATTGTTGTTGTATATCAAGCATTCAAATATTGTTGGCTATTTCTTCTTCGTTTTCTTTTTTCCCCTTCGTTTGGTAGTACCTTAATTTGTAGGACATTACTAGGATTAGCAACTTAATTGATACTTGAACTGGTCAAATGATCTGTTCCCATAAATGGGTCAAACAATTTGGGCTTCTAGAATGACACGATCTACATACTATGAATTGTTTCAGTCTACCATCGCGTCGACTTCACACTTCACCGTCTATAGTGCTCCCTATAAGAAATTTTCTTCAGGATGATGAAATGTGTAAGCAACTAATATTAATCACCTAAGTATACTTTATACCTAGCTAGTGCGTGCATCACAAATTTGGCAAAAAAAAAAGTGACCATTTTAGTCCGGATTTTATGTCGTCACACGCACATTTAATCCCCCAATTTTATCTCTTTTTTTGGACATTTAATCATCCAATTTTATCCCTTTTTTTAACACACGTTTAATTTTATTTTTTTTTGCTAATCCGGTTAGTTTATATTATTTAATTTTATGAATTTTTTTTTAACGATGATTTTTATTTTGGTAAAATCTAATATCGTTCATCATTGAGACTTATGAATGTGGAGAATCAATTGGAGCAAAAAATTTCAACTGATTAACAATAGAATTTGGAGAATTAAGAGTCAAATTTAGAAAATTTTGATGGATAATGATTTTTATTTGGATGAATACTGGTATACTTATCGATGAATAATGATAATATTGTGGATGAATAATGGTGTTCTTATAGTGACAACGTCATGGACGAATAAATTTAAATTTTGTAATGAATAATGATATTCACGAAGATGAATAACAATGCAAATCTGATGAATAATGATCTCGTCCTAAATGAATAATAATATTACAATGAATAATAGTTGTAGTTTTACAAGATGAATAATTGTACTTTAATGAATGAATAATATACGTTATAGGATGAATAACTTTGATAACAATAGTATAAATTACAATGGGTTAATATCAGCAACTAAACTAACAAACTTCTAAATATGTATTATACTAGACAAAAAATAACAAAAAAAACTAGTCATTGTTTTTAACATATAAGGTCTTGAAGGATTTGCCGATGTTCGATACGTTTATGTTGATTGTTTGAATTCAGCAACTCTAGCAAAATATTTGATTCCCGACCGATCGACTTCATCTTGATGAGCATTTCTTTGCTGCTGATCAAACAAAACATTATAATAAGTGAGATTTCACGTTCAATCAAAACTCTGTTAATCATCAATAACAATGCTATTGAAGATGAATAATCATTTTGAAAATGATGAATAAGCATTAAAATTACATAAATCGAATCTAGTTAATAACAATCGTGTAAAGGTACATACTAAATGATGAATAACAACATCACTGGTGATGAATGATGTATCTTTTCATGATGAATACACATATCTATGAAATAAATAACACATGTCAAAAGGATGAATGACATATATTGACAGGATAAATAACACAATTTTACAGCATTAATGACATATATTTACAATCGTGTACGTTCACATATTACATGATAAATAACAATTTATTAAAATGAATGGCATTTCTTCGCAGGATGAATGATGTTTTTAGTATGACTAACACATATTCAACGATCAGAATTTTTGACGATTTATTGCTCTAAATTTTTGATGAATAACCTCTCATTACGGATGAATATTCTCAAATAAAAAAAAATACAATAACAAACCGATGTTCAACGATAACAAATTGATGAAAAAAATAGGCTGATGAATAATGTCTAGATCTATTATCGGCGATGAATATCACATTATCAACGATGAATAACGATATCGAAATGATGAATAATGCCCAGATCTATTAATTTCTTCTAAAATCAACAACATATCAATGAACAAAACTAAGAAATTAATGAGCAAATATTTATAATCGAATGGACATAACTTAGATCTACAACTCAAACCAAAAAAACACATCCATTATTAAAGAAAAAAGTAGTATTACCTCGTTCCCTCTCTATTTTCCGATGTGCTCCTACTCAATTTAGAATCGACAATCGTAGCCCTCCGCATAAATATTTCAGAAAAAAAAAAGCAACATTATTAGAACTTGATGCGTGGAATAAGCACACAAAACTGATGAATTAAATCATATATTACCTTAATCCTCATTTTGACTAGAGTATGTTGCAATCCAAATCACGGGATTTGATGTCCACTATGATTTCCGTCTTCAAAAGTATCGCCGGGGAGAGGTTCTGATGCCAAATCGCTACAGCGATGAAATTTGGGTTTTTAGATTTTTTTTAGTTTGAGACGTCTTTGGATTGAATGGAATAGTAAATTGAATATGATTAATGATGGTTAAAAATTAAAAGAATTATCAGGAATTGAAGATTTATTTTTTTTACCCCTTTTTGGGCGCGTGTGTATCACCCTAGGTGCTTTATATTATAAATAGAAATGTGTCTGGTGCAGATAATTTATATACAACTAAATTAGTAGTCTAATTATAAAAAAAAAATTATGGCCTCTTAGTTCTCGTATATTGAAAATTATGTTGACACAAGTGTGTAAGTGTAATTAATTAAATCCACGGAGTGTCTTACTCCGATGACTAGCACCAAGCCCATATCATAAATAACTTGCCCAGGAGTCCTCCAAGAGCATCAAAACCTTTGAATTACAAAGATCTAACAACAACAACACTATTCTCGCAATCTTTTTGCTCTCTAGCTAGCATCAACATTATCTCCTCTTTTAAGTACACTGATTAGGTAAACAAATTAATCATGGGTGCCATCACTTATGTTCACGAGGTCACTTCTTCAATCTCACCAGCGAGATTGTTCAATGCTTTTATTGTTAATGGCGACGAATTGATTCCCAAAGTCTTGCCACAAGCCGTTAAGAGTGTCAAAATCCTCCTAGGAGATGGCGGTGCCGGAACTATTAAAGTCACCACTTTTGGCGAAGGTCAGATTTTGTTTGGAACGTTTTTTTAATGTCTGCATTTGTAAGTCAATTTCCAAACAACTAATATATATATATATATATATGTGTGTGTGTGTGTGTGTGTATGTGATTTGATTATCATTTGAAAACTTATAGGTAGCCAGTATAAGAGCGTGAAGCACCACGTTGAGGAGGTTGACAAAGAAAATTATGTCTACAAATACAGTATCGTAGAAGGAGATGCCTTGCAAAATACACTTGAAAAAATATCTTACGAGGTTCAGATGATGCTATCTGCGGATGGAGGATCCATTTGCAAGAACAAGAGCACATATTTCACCAAGAGAAATGCACAGATCAACGAAGAAGATATTAAGGCTGGAAAAGAAAAGGCAATTACCGTCTTCAAGGCTGTTGAAGCATATCTCGTTGCTCATCCCGAGCTCTACTGAGCGAAGTCTTTTACAACGAAAAAGAGAACAAAGAGTAGCCTTATGTTATTGTGTGTGCTTGTTTGATTTTTTATCTTAGTTTCTATTGCGTGCGCTTTGTTTGTCACGAGTCATTAAGATGCGTGCTTTGCTTGATGCATGATCAAGCTCTCTGTATCATTGTACTGTAATAATATTGAGATTGTTCAAAATTGATGAATAAATTCGCGTGTGAGAAATGTCTTCCAAGCTCATGTTGATAATACGTCCTTCTTGTTACATTGTTACCTCTAACTTGTAAAAGGGCAAACACAAAATTAACACTACTGGAAGCTTCAATTATAATTAACAGACTTTTTACGTAAAATAAAGTTTCGAGTTTTATGGAGCAAGATGAAATTCTAAATAGAAAGAACTTTTGTTCTTTTTTCTCTTTTGTTTGTGTGAACATGTGTTAAAGAGTAAAAGTATAAATGTTATTTTTTTTGAAAGGTATCTATATATTAATTAAGAAGTACTTAATCTATTACATCGCATTCGATGAAATGCTAAATTATGAACTTCTACAACATCTTGTCTACTCACTTTAATCAGAAAAAGTATAAATGTAATTATGATGGGATTGATGATTGGCACTTGGCTATTTCTCATCCATTCCATGAAATTTATGTGGCAAATTGAAGAGAATTGAATAGCGGCCTAATGTTTAGTTTGTTGTGCTTCATGACATTAGGCGTGTATTTAAATAGTCTTTGGTTTTTTTTGAAAAGAAAAAGGGTAACTGATTATGGCAACGAACCAAATAGTTCCTGTAGGAAGGGAGGCTTCACGCCTTATATAGGAATGGATAGTGGGTTTTTACGTATTTTTTTTACGTGATCCAATTTTCGTGAATAATAAATTTGAATTAGAACAAGTGTCTAATCACTAGAAATACTCCAAGTTATCCAGTTAAATAAATCAAACGATTAAAATGAGATCCAAGAAGTATATATGAACAAAAATAAGTTGATTCTAGATGATATTGAGCAAGTAATAAAACTCAACCCTAAATTTCAGAGCGATCGATAAAATCAGTTCAACTGGGCTGGAATGAAAGTTTCAGTGTTGCTTCAAGTGAATATGAATCGTCATTTCATGTTTTATATCTAGATTTTATAAATTAAATGTGAAGAAACTTACTAATAATTTTAATCAAATCACATTGTGTTGGTTATCTAGGTGAATCGGGGTTGTTCAAAATCTGGTTGTTGTCTTGAAAGTGTTGTCACGATTTCATTTAACATTATACAGATCACAGATGTTATTAATTAACCAGTACTTTTAGTAGATATTTTTATATTAAAATGAAAAATCCAAACAGTACAATTTAGAACGGGATATAATTTTTTTGTTGCTGGTTTCTAATGGTTGCGAAAATCGGCCAATAAAACCGATCAACCCAATGGCTCAGTTAAGCTACCTATTAGCTTCCCTATCTAATTTTAAAACAACATAGATTTATTGTACTATTTTAACTTTAATAAATGGACTATTTTTTCTGTAATAACGGCAGTAGCTCATTTCTTGAAATAGTTTTAGTTCCACAAAAATGTTTTATATTTAAAAGGAGAAGGGTATATATGTAATGTGCATGCATTAGGTTATCATTATCGGCTTTTTCTCTAAATCTTGAAGTAACTCGCATATTGGCAGTGATAGTTACCATCAATATATCTATGCTCTAAATGAATAGAACTTGGCTAATCCGCCACAAAAACTGATAGAAAAATGAAACAGTGAAAATGAATAATAACTATGATATTGACTGATGTGGCACGCATGTGATTGTTTAACTACTCCCTCCATCTTATAATTATTGTTCAATTTGAATTTTCATTTTTAGTACAAATTAAACTAAAAATGAAATATCAAAGTGGACAATAATTTTGAGACAGAGGGAGTATCTTTTATTATGTTAGTAGTTATAAATTTAGTGTGGAATAGTATTTTTGTCTTTTCACAAATCACTTTTATATTCCACCACCTATCACTAGCAACTTACTAGTTCGTTCTTATTTGCAGTTCTATTGGCATTTCTTAATTTCCCGTTAGTGCAATGATAGTTCAGTTAGGGTGGCTGGCGGGGGCAATATAGATAACACGGAGCCAAGAGTATAAAAATCATTTGATCTGTTATTACCCATTGTGTTCTTTTTTCTTTCTTTTTTCCCCCTCGTTTGGTAGTACCTTATTTTTTTATTTTTTATTTTTTGGTACAACCCTTTTTTTAAAATTTTTTTTGAAAAAGGTAGTACCTTATTTAATTTGTAGGACATGACTAGGATTATCAACTTAATTGATACTTGAACTGATCAAATGATTCTATTCCTATTAATGGGTCAAACAATTTGGGCTTCGAAATAATATGAATTGTTTTAGTCTACCATCGTGTCGACTTAACAATTCACAGTCTATAGCGTTTCCTATTGGAATTTTTCTTCGGGGATGATGAAATGAGGCCGGTGCAGAAAAAATTATATGCTAAATTAGTAGTTTAATATTTCAAAAAAATCAAAAAGAAAAAATTAGGGGCTCTTAGTTCTCCTGCATTGAGAATTATATTGACACATGCATAATTTGTTATTAATTTAGATCATGGAGGTCTTAATCCGATGACTAGCACCAAGTATAAATTACTTGCCCAGGAGTCCTTCAAAGGCATCAAACCTTTGAATTACAAAGATCTACTACAACAACAATATTCAAGCATATTAATCTTTTTGCTCTCTAACTAGCATCAACATTATCTCCTCCTTAAGTACACACTAATTTACTCAAACAAATCATGGCTGCCATCACTTATGATCACGAAGTTACTTCCTCAATCTCACCAGCAAGATTGTTCAATGCTTTTATTGTTCATGGCGACGAACTTATTCCCAAAGTCTTACCTGAAGCCGTGAAGAGTGTCGAAATCCTTCAAGGAGATGGTGAAGTCGGAACCATCAAAGTCACCACTTTTGGTGAAGGTACGTCGGGTTCTTATGTTTAGAATGTGTTTTTAATATGAGGAATTGTAAGTCAATCTCCATACAATAAATATATGATTTGATTACCATTTGAATATGCATAGGTAGCCAGTTTAAGAGCGTGAAGTACCAAGTTGAGGAGCTGGACAAAGAGAATTATGTCTACAAATACAGTATCGTTGAAGGAGACGTCTTGCAAGATGCAGTTGAAAAAATATCTTATGAGGTTCAGATAGTGCCATCTGCCAATGGAGGATCCGTTTGCAAGAACAAGAGCACATATTTCCCCAAGGAAAATGCACAAATCAGTGAAGAAGACATTGAAGCCGGAAAAGAAAAGGCAGTTATTGTCTTCATGGCTGTTGAAGCATACCTCATTGCTCATCCTGAGCTCTACTGAGTGATGCAACTTTGATCATATATGATGTTGATTGTTTTGCGAAGATGATGTTTAAGTTCTGTTGCTTTATGCGTGTTGTTATTGTGCCGTTATTCGGTGATTGTGTGTTTTCCAAATAAAGAACAAATTGCGTTCTATTTCAGGCTTTTTTTCTTATAGAAGTTTAATTGGGTCCATTTAGTTATCCTCAGATTAATCGAAAATGATAAATAAACCTTTTTTTTTTTTTACCTTGTGACAATGACCACCTGTCCTATTTTCATGATATCTACAAAAAAAATGTTTCAGAAATTGACCAATCGCGATCGGTCATGAGCAAGATTATTGTTTTTTTTTTTTTTAAAGAAGCAAAAGATATTTGGTGAGCGTACAGAAAAGTACTCTTTTCGTTCCAAAATTATAACATAAGTGACATTTTAAATTGGACAATAATTTTGAAACAGATGATATAACATGTAGTATATATAATACAAGAACTCTGAAAATTAAAACGCAAGCCGTCAAAAGTGAAAAACAGAATGCTTTTTCACTTTTCAATCTTCACCCCCTCCAACTTGTCCATTTTTTGACAATGATTGGATGACAAGGAACTGTTTTTTTTTTTTTTTTAATTGGGGCATATCTATTTTTTTTTTTCCAGAAATGCTATGGGGAAAACCAAATTCTTCATTACTCGGTTTCAAAAAATTTTGTTGGAAAAATTCTTTACCAGTAGTTAAGCACCAATAATTATCACGAATTTTTAAAATTTCAATAGTTGCGCTTTTGATTCTTTTTTTGAGAAAATGTCATTGAATAGTTAGTCTAGTTTTAATACAAACACGCACAACCTATTCAACATAAATTGAGATTTTATGGATGCGCGCTAGGAAAAGGGAAACAGAAATGGATTTATCCGTATTTTGTTATTAGTCATGGTATCTTAAAATGATTGTTATGTTGAATTCACTTTTAAATATAATTATCATTATTAATAATTGTATTGTCTTCATTTCAAAATAAGTATTATCCTACACTTTACAATAGTTTAAGAAACTATTAAATAGATTAATATAATTACTTGAATATTCTCAACTAAACCCATTAAAAAAAATATCCACCAATGTATTAATTTTTTTGAGGTTAATTTTTCAAATTTTAGATAAAAAATGCATTGAAATGTGAGAATGACACTTATTTTGAAATTTCTCCATTCTCCTAAAAAGACACTTATTTTAGAACGGAGAAAGTACTAAATTATTTTTGTGGGAGACATAACTCAGAAGATTAAAATGTTTGTTGCAAGTTTAGAACAATCATTTTAGGAGAAACAATCATGAATCATGTTTGAACTTATTATAACAGAGGAAATGGGAAAAGAAGAAAAAGAGACTCAAAAATCAAAATGGGGTATCCACCGATGTGACATTGGCAAAACAAACCATGGGCTGCGTAGAGAGCCGGGTTTAAGGGCGAGTAATATAACAACGCAAACAAAACAAGCAGCATAACCAGAATATTGTATAGTTTCCTTTGTTTTTTTTTGTTTTGGTGGCACACGTTTCCTAGCAAAAATAATTCGGCAGAGAGCTGACGATGGAGCATAACCGATGAGATAAGGCTGAAAACAACGACATGAACTTTTAATTCCTGACTCTTTGTGGGGTTCAAGACTTCAATTCCACCAAGAGGGAAAAAATATCTACAACCATATCTATCTACTCGGCACTTCGCCAAATTGCAACACCCAAATTTCACTTTATTTGTACTTTTTGGGTAAAGGTATGTGACTCGTGACTATTTTGGTGTAAAGAGTTAACAATTAGCGTGAATTTAACTAAAGGGCTTTTGGATATGATTGATATAGTTCAAAATTCACTACAAACATGAAGTTATTCTGAACGAACACATATTATACTTAAAAATATATTTTTATTTCATCTCGATGAACTTCTTTTGATTGCATATAAAAATGTAGTATACACAAAACTTGCACATATAGTGAAGTATATATACTCGTTCCATCTTACCGGACATCTTTTGACTACAAAAGTATTTTACACGAAATTTGAAACAATAATTTGATTAAATAGTGGGAACATTTTATAATTTGATGAATTGATAGTGATTTTTCTTTTTATTACTACTTCCTTATCATTTTCTTTATTATTTTTTCTCACATCCAAAAAATGATTATAAGGAAATGGATTTAGGGAATCTAATGAAAATGTTACAAGTACAATATGCCTTTGGAGTTTGGACAAATATGTAAAAAGAGTTGTACCTTATGCATCAGTTGTTGTACACAGTCTTACAATTAAATTAACAGAACAACCGACAAATAAAGCCGAACCCTTCAATATAATAGTCGTCCCCGCGACCCAAATCTCTCCTCCCCATCCACGAAGAAAACAACCCATCATCTTCTCCCCTTCCCCGTCGGGACTGCAATCAAGATAAGGACTTTTCCTACTGATTTTCTTCTTCTCTTATATAAATTTCCTTCAATTTTTTTTTTAATTTCTTTTGTAATACGAAAGATTCATTGCAAGAAAAAAAAAATTCCCAATTCCAATCCGACCCACATGCCAATAATCGAAGAAATTGAAGAGATCTCAGATACTCATCCTCCTCCCCACCACCACCACCACCACCACCACCGGCGGCAACGCGGCGGCAGTCATGCAGACACCCGAGAAAACCACCAATCGGTTCCAATTGGGAAGCCCTTTACGTATTCAGGTCCAAGGAAGATTCTTTTTGTCCTGCTTAAATGGATCATTATGACCTTCGTTCTTGCCCTGTTCCTCATCTTCATTGGCTTCGCTGCCCTTGTGGTCATTCACTTTTTCCTCACTAACACCGCCGTTCAACACCACCGTCGCCGTCGCGGCCGCGGCCGTGGCCAGGCGTCGCCCCAGAGTTTAATCGCTCTGGGTCCCGTTCACGACTTGTTACCTTTTGTCGGCTATTCCGCCGCGGATCAAACCGCGAGGGATTGTGCGATTTGTTTGGAGGGTTTCAAGGAAGGAGATCCTTGCAGGAAATTGCCCGATTGTGGCCACTTGTTTCATGTCCATTGTGTGGATTTCTGGCTCACCAAGAAGCCCAATTGCCCCGTTTGTCGAACCCGGGTTCAGCTGGATTGTGGCTCATCCGGGTCATTGCATAATAGCGATGATGAATGGAAGTTTTGGTGGCCGGTTGGAGCTTGAAGATGACAGTGCTACCAAATGATGGATTGAGTAGTAGGCAAGGGGGGCTTTCTTTAATGAGTGGTTAGTTTTGTAAAGATTAGATTTTTTTTTTCTTTTTTCCCAATTTGGCGTTTGTCAAATTTAGTTGTACATACTTTTTATGAAAAATATATAATTGATCTTAAATTGGTAGCATTTATTTCTGCTCCCCTGTTTGTGTTAATTTTCTGTTTTTGTGGTGCATTTTCTTTTCTCCCCGTGCAAGTTCTTGCCTTGATTGATTTGAGTTTTCTGCAATATTTGATGAGACTTGAGATGTTTGTTGTTCGGTAATTACTGAGAATTCTTTATACTAAACGAAGATAGGTGTTATGAGCTAGTGGGAATTCCTATAACATCGCTTTCTAATGTCAACTTGTGTAATCTCTTGGCACTGTTATGATAAGCACTGTTATGGATGATGTTGAATGGCAAAATGAAAAGCGATTTTACTTGGATAGATTTCATTCCCGTTTTGCATGTTGCTAAGTTAAAAGTCTGCGAAGCTGATGCTTTGCTTGGTGTTTATGGCCAGAGTTCTCACTTTGAATTGAAGCCATGTTATTTGTCTTGTATGAGCCAACTGCTTGATAATTTGTTGTCTCAACCCTGGAACATCAGTGTCTCCTTTCTTTCTTGCAGTATGAGGTGCATAAGGCTTAGAGATTACAAAGATTGTCAGGAACATTTCTGGACCTGTTATTACCCAACTTATCTTGTCAAAAAGCTTTCACTGCTCCTTGGATGGGAGCTTGAAAGAGAATGAACTCCTTTTTTGTTGGGAAAGTTATGCTTTACTTGTGCGCTGGCTGTAGTATTTCTTTCTCTGTATACATGCACAATTCCATCCAACCTTAGGACTCGTATAAGCATTGCACGGGGGTGCTTCCCGCGATGTAGCTAAAGCAATGTATCTTTATCTTCTGCTCAAACAACTGTCTGATGAAGCAAGTAGGTGAGGTTTAAAACAGTGAAATCATTTTTAGCTTTGAAGAGAGCTAGCAGTGGAGTTATTGATCTGTTGTGCTGCTATATTTGGTGACACTGCAGAAGTCTGCAACTGTCATGAGCACTGCGATGGCCATGTCCCTAACATGATTCTCACCTCTTTTTCTATCTTCCCTGCTTTTTGTGATTTTCAACTTTCCTGAATCTTAGCAGATGCTCCGACTTCAGTGCAATCCTCTTACATTTTTCACACTGCTCATCCCATCACAACATCAGTATGGCGGAACATTGATCAATCCAGCTAGGTTTGAATGAGTCCATAGCCTCATAGCCGAGTTTAGCTATACCAAGTCCATTGTTACCTTTAATTTTAGTTTCACAAAATGAATTATTAATGTGAGGCGAGTACTATACATCAATAGGATATGTTATATAGGGCAAAATTGCAAGATCAACTAAGGTTCTCCCCTTCCAAAAAAAAAAAACTAAAGGTTCTAAGCTCTAACCCAGGTGGTGTAAAGGGACTTGATGAAAGAAAGGGGAAGCTGTTTCAACTTCAAAGCAAACCAAGTTTTACTTAAATTGATTCACTGTGTAACACAACTGTCTCAACCGTGGGTAGTACTGCATCCATTCTTGATGGAACTGGCTTCTCGTCAAATTTAGTTGTAGAAACTTTTACGAGGAATAATATATAATTTTAAATCCAGCTTTGGATCTTTGAATTGGTAGCTCCTGAAAAATGAAAATATCTAAGTGAACTATCGAACATCAAACAGCTGTTATATCTTAAATATATTTCTTTTAAGATATCTAATTGTCTCTCTTAATGTTATCTTGGATGCAAATTAGATTCGATTTGATAATCGTTTAATCAACAGTAACATGAACTATGTGAGGTCGGTTAATCAGACGAGTTATATATAAAAGATTAGGAAAAAAAAATAAAGATTTCGACAATGGAAAATTGGTGATACGTCAAAGTAAATTACGAGACTGAGTTCATGGCTTATATTACCATTTTGTTGAATAAATAATACCCTTATTGCAACTGTACGGCCGTTCCAAAATGTAAGGACAGTTCTACTTCAGAAAAAAATAAAAAGAAAATTAGTAGCTTTCTACAAGCAATGTTTTTATACATATTAAAGGAAAGTAAGATTTGAGCATTACAACGTACGTATAACATGAATATAAGGGTAGACAACTTGTTGATCTTTGTTTTTTCCATAGTGTAGTGGACCATGTCAAATATAAGGACTTTGTGAATTGTGACCAATGAATCAATCATTTTTTCGCAGCACTTTCTGATCCTGGTGACTAGTTCTTTAATTTGAATAGTCCTTAACTTGAAACCTTTGAGCTTAATGAGTTGTGCCTCAAAGTCTCAGCCAATGAATGAATGGTGATCCTGTTAGACTTATTCCGAAATGGCATCTTTTCTCTGAAGTGGGAAAATATCCCTACTGTATAAATCTATAGCCTTTTGTAAGAGAAAAGCAACTCAGTAGCTTTCAAGAACACTTTAAAATTTTTTGAACTCTCAGAATATCAGATTGCGTATGCATCTAGGAATGGAGCTTTTAGAGCCTTTTCGAGCTACTGCAGTGATTTTACAAGAGTCTGTCAAAATTCTTCCGAAAAATGGGAAGCTCATAGCCTTAATACTTGTGCCTTCTGTGGTGCTCTATTCCCTTTTCTTCTTGCTGTTTAGTTTTTCTTACAAGTCACTGTTCCGTGATATGCTCATGAGAGAGTCCTTCATTCCTTTAAGCAGTCCTGGGAGCGAAGAATTCACTAATGCACTCGCTCGTCTTAAAGAAGATGTTGGCCTAATGTTTGTTGTTGAGGTCATTGTGCTTCTGGCTTACTGGATCATCTCCCTCTTATCCGTAACTGCATCAGTCTCGGTATCTGCCATCACAAATAGTGGTGGGAGTGGAAATTTATCTTGCAAGGAGTTTGCTTTAATGGTGATTCGGGCGTGTAAAAGATCGCTGATCACTGGATTTTACACGACGCTTCTTGGTTCTGGCTACTTTTTCTTTGTCTTGACTATGGCTGCACCCCTTTTTATGTTTTCTGATTTTGGGCTAGGATATGTCCCCTCTTCCATAATCTGGTACGCGGTTTTTGCATACTTACTGTATGTGTACTTATCAGTTGTTTGGATTCTGAGCATAGTGGTTTCAGTCATCGAAGAAAATACCTATGGACTTGAAGCATTGGGGAAAGCTTCAGGTCTTATTAAGGGAAAGAGGGCTCAGGGGTTTATCCTGAGTGCCGCTTTTGTGGTGCTTTCTGTGATCATGTTTCAAGGATTTCGGATTATCAGGGGTCATAACTGGCTAAAAAATGATGTACTTTTCGGGCTCTTCTCTGTGAATCTCTCTTTTATGATAAAGTTGTTTGAATTTGTTGGATATACCATTTTATATTTCCACTGCAAGAAGCACCATGGTGAAGAGATTGAACTTCATGGAGGAGCAGCAACAGCTGAGTTCTATAGTAAAATATCCACCGTTCCGTTCGTTGTTGAGGATGATATGGCATAGAAATGGCGTTAAATTGAAAATCAATTTTCTTTCTGTGGCTATTTGTTGTACTAGTTTAATTTTCTTCTTAAAAACAAGATTTCTGTTGTAAATGTTTGCATATGTACTGGTTTTTATCATAAAGGAATCACAGATTTTTCTTCTGCTTAATCCTTTTCATTTCTGATTGATATTGTTCCTTGGCAATTCATCGTCAACAAATGAGAGAAAACTAATCTTCGAAATCAAAAACTCTAATGAATATTTCTCCTACACTCATTTCGGACGGAACTCGAAAATCTCTTGCTTTCTTGGGAAAAAAAGAGTGCATCCCTGAGATTCTAAACGAAAGGCCTCAACTTCAAACCTAACACTAAAAAATGGGAGGATATATAGCATCTTTCATCACATTTTCAGTTTTCCTTGTTACTCCCTTCTGACATGGAATAAGTCAGACTAACTATATGTTATTGAAAATCCAATCTTTTGCCAAAATTGTTTATCTTGCCATTCTTGTGCCTCATATCTGTGTTTTTCGTAGCAGCTTCTGTTCATTGAACATATGAAGCGCATACTGGAAAAAATAGTAAGCTATAAGAAGGTTATCCAACATTTGACAAAGGAACATTCTTACATATCATTCAAGATTGAATATGCTCATGTTATTTTTGTGTTATTTTGTTTATATCTCTGTTCTGTGGATGTCAATCCTGGTTGTTTTTGTGTGACGGAAGAAAAGAAAGCCAGGACTAAAGGGAACAAAGCCGATTGGCGGTAACCTAAGCAGATGTATATAGATCAGGGCTGCAGGGCAGTCCTCTGATGTTCATTTTGAGAACTGTCTCTTGTGTATTTTATTTCACCTGTTTGCAAACTGTATGTAATAGAAATGGATATGCGTTCAGCACATTTTTTACCATAAAAATGCCAAAAAGAAACTATCCAGCAGAGAACAATCCATGTATGTCTACTCTTCTAGTTTCCTGGAAATGTGATTCTATGTTAAGGACGAGGAATCATTCCATCAAAAATTCATATTCTAGATAACAAGTTTTCGCAACGAAGAAAACAAAGTGAGCAAACATTAAAATTAATATCCACAATGGAGACATACATGCCGGTCATTTGCATCAGTTGAAAAATGCGTCCAAACCAGTGTTTTTTTAAAATTTTTTTATTATTTTTGTTATTATTTTTTTTTATTAATCCACCCGAAAGCACGGCAATGAGTAGAAAAACACATCAGATTAGGACAGCTTTTGACGAACGAAAAAAACGATGACCAAAGCAGTCAATTCTGAGGACATGAATTTCCTCGAAACTAATCTTGGACAACACGCCTAGCTTTGCATTAATTTAATGGACGACTTGGCTTTTTCTTGTTATACATTTTCCACAAGTCAATTCTTCATGATTAATTAATCTAATAAGTTGAATCCTTCCAAACAAATGAAGAAGAAATCCCTTCTATAAAAACTTAAAACATTTCACACAGATGATGGTATTAACCGAAAAACAATGGAGAAACAATCCAATTCAGTTTACTATGCCAAAATAGGGGCACAGCCTTCCTTACGCTTGTTTGGAATCCTTAAGGAAGCCTTCAAGGTTAGCATCAGGAATGGAAGGCCTTTGCTTTTCATCTTATTCATCCTGTTTTCATCTCAGGCCATGATTCGATACGCTAACACGCGCATCTTCCTACCTATCGCTAAAGATTTCGTCGCCAAATCCCAAAACCTGCCCAAAAATGAGACCATGTTTGACGCTGATCCTGCCTTGTTTCAAGCTTTCCTCAAGGACATGCGACACATTTTCGCCTACGCTTTCGTCGCCCTGTCTTTCCTCTGTCTCGTTGTAGTCTTTTCCGCAGCCGCTTCTGTGCACTCAACATTTGAAGCCTATACTGCAAAAGTACTGAGCCTGAAGGAAATGTTATCAGGCACCAGGGGAAGATGGAAAAGAGGTCTGAAAACGTCGATCTGGATGATCTTAATCGGCGCAGCCAGCGCAGCCCTTTTCTTTTTCATGTTTGGAATCGCTGGAGTCATGGCTGAAGGTTCTGCGCTGAACATTCTGGTTTCCATTGTCATGATTCTAGGCTGTATATATGCTCTGCATATGTATGTTCTCTGGATGGTTAGCCTCGTGGTTTCGGTCATCGAAGACGATGTGTCTGGATTGAAAGCCATCAGTGAAGCTAGTGAACTAATGAAAGGCAAAAAACGACAGGGATATACTTTGATGGTGTTTATCATCTTTGTAGGTGGAGCGATTTCTCATGTATTCTCCTACCTGCAGGGGAAAATACCTGAGACTCAAAATGCACAATTGGCTATTGTGATTGGCCTGGCAATCAGCGTTCCAAAGACTCTGGGATATTGTGTGTGGAAATTGTTTACGTTTGCTGTGTATACAGTGTTTTACCATGAATGCAAGATGAAGAAGATGGCGGAGGAGAATCGAGCTTTGTACACTCCTATTGCTGAATTCTAAGTCTCTCCAGCGAAAAAAGTTTCAGTATCTTCTTGTGCTACAGTGTTAGTACTGATGTTTGTGCAAAATAAAGTGCAAGATACTCCTGTTTAATCTGTTGAAAATGGTTCCCCTTTACCACATGTAATAGATTGATTGTTAGTGTGTGAAGTTGATTTATATTTTGAAACATAAAACAACACCACCGGAAAGTCTGTAATGGCAGATCACAATCTTTGTAGTATTTGGTAAAAGGTTTTAGATATCAGTCTCTTTCTATGGCATATTCATTCGGAATATTGCTCATAGAAGAAGATCGGCGTAAACAACCACCACAAATAGCTGGCCTGATCAGAGTCGAGATGACATAGTAATTAATCCGTCTCTTATTAATAATCTATTTTGTTCAATTCTTTATTAGTATTCCAAATCGATTCGCCTATTCTTTGTGAGTAAATAAATAAACGTTGGTGGAACCTTTAATTTCCGTTTTCTCAATATACTTCCGCGCTCCAAACACAAAATAATAATCTCTACGTCCCACTTTAATAATCCAATTTGTTGAAATGTTTTGGGACAAGGACTACAAAATTGAGAGGTAGCAACTACAATCATTTAGTTAAACTGCATTTACATTAATTAGTGATGATTTAGTGGCAGTGCTTTAAAATATACGGGAAATGAATAGTACCAAAAAATAAAGATTAAATTAAACTACATATGAAAGATCGAAACCTATTCTTGGACAGAACGCCAAGCCTGCAAGTTGCGGGAAAAAAACAAGTTGACTTACTCGTATTCACCTTCCCCAAGAACCAACTCACTATCAGGAATCTGACCTTAAGGCTTAAACTCCTTCCTAAATGATGAATTCATCCTTCATAAAATAGCTTCAACATTTTAACTCAGAGCCAGAGTGTTGTTTTAAGAATGGAAAACCTATCCATTTCAGCCTGCTATGCTCAAAAAGTTGGGCAGCCTTCCTTAGGCTTGATTGGAATCCTAGTAGAAGCCTTCAAGATTAGCATCGGAAATTGGAGGCTTTTGCTTTTCAACACATTCATCTTGTTCTCATATTACGCCCTAATCAGGTTGGCTAATTTGGTTATCAGTGACGCCCCAAATTCTTCTGCTTTTGGGTTCGTAGCTCTGCTTCTTGGGTGTCTCATTATATTGTTTTCTGTTACCGCTTCTGTGCATTCAACATTTGAAGCCTATACTGCAAAAGTAATATTGAGCCTGAAAGAGATGTTACTAGGAGCTGTTAAAGGAAGGTTGATAAGGGCTGTGATTACATCTATTTTGATGGCCATAATCACCTCGGTAACTGCAGCCTTTTTCTTTTTGTTGTACGTAATCATTGCATTTTCGAGTGATTCGGGTCAATATTTATCTCTCTTGAGTGCTCTTGCTTTCCTCGTTACCGTCGTAGGAACTTGCTGCATAGTTTATCTCTGTTCCCTTTGGATGTTTAGCCTTGTGATTTCGGTCATTGAGGACGAATTGTCTGGACTAAAGGCTATTTCTGAGGCCACTCAGCTGATGAGAGGTAAAGGAATGCAGGGAATTGTGTTGACGGTGCTTTTGATGTTGGTTGTTGGAGCAATATTTGGGGCATTCAATTATCTACAGGGCAAAGTCCCGGTTACTGAAAATGCAAAAGTGGCCATGGTGATTGATCTTGCCATTAGTGTTCCCAAGGTCCTTGCATTCTGCATTTGGATATTGGTTGCTTTTGCGGTGTACACACTGTTTTACCATGAATGCAAAGTGAGAAAAACTGGGGGTCCTTATGATCCTATAACTTCTGTTGCTGATCTTTAGATGTGCCCAAAATAATTTGTTGTTTCTCCTTTGTATTAGTAGTGATGGAATAGACAATGAGTGTTTGTGGATTACATGGCTACTTTTGTGAGGTTAATTTTGCGACAGATTACATGACTTCCTTATAAATGTTTTAATTTTGTCTTAGTAGTTTGCAATGGTTAAATGAATTCCCATTGGACTGAAACCATGGTTGAAACATGATACGATCGGTGTCTCTTATAAATGTTTTAATTTATTGATATAAGGTTTTGTCTACTTTCTAAATGTTGGAAGTTTATCATTTTGTATTTGGTAACACAAATTTGACAACCGATTATTCAAACAACCTGCTTTAGGCTTGTTTGGAATCCTAAAAGAAGCCTTCAAACATGGCATCAGAAATAGGAAGGAATTTGCTGTTCAACACATTGATCATGTTTTCACATTATGCCATGATAAGATTGGTTGATTTGTTCATATTGATAGCTACTGCAAAAAATCTCACTGAAGTGTCACACTCTTTTGCTTACTCATTCGCAGTTCTGATATTTTGGTACCTCATTCTATTGTTTTTGGTTTCTGCATCTGTGCATTCCTCATTTGAAGCCAATTATGCTGAAAAAGTATTGAGCCTAAAAGAAATGTTATTAGGTGTTTGTGAAGGAAGGTGGAGAAGGGCTTTGACTACCTCCATTTGGATCATCATAATCACCTCTCTAAGTTTAGCCCTTTACCTTTTCGTGGTCGAAATCATTATAATTATAGGTGCTTCAGGTGAACCGCTTAAATATTCTGATGTGTTCGGCATTCTAGCTTCCGTGATCGTTGTTTCAGCCGGTTGCTACATTGCATATCTCTGTTCTCTCATGTTGGTTAGCTTCGTGGTTTCGGTCATTGAAGATGAATCTTCTGGATTAAGTGCGATAAAAGAAGCTAGTGAACTCATGAAAGGCAAGAAATTGCAGGGATTTGTGTTAATGGTGATTATGTGTTGGCAGGTGGAGCTATACCTGGGGTATTTAGTTTCCTGCAATCAACAGCCCCTGCTACTGAAAATGCAAAACTGACCGTGGTGATTGATCTGGCTATCAGCATTCCAGAGAGCCTGGCATTTTGCATGTGGATATTGTTTGCTTTTGTAGTGTACACACTGTTTTACCATGAATGCAAAGTGAGAAAAACTGCCGCTTCTTACGATCCTATAGCTGTTGTTGGTGATCTTTAGATGTGCCGGAAAACATTTGATTTGTCTTATGGAACAATAGATTGAGTGTTTCTGCAACATATAAGTTCAAGTGTTAGATGTTCTGTATTTTGTAACATCCACCCCATTCGAACTGTACTAGTGTTAGAAGTTCTGTATTTTGTGACACTTCGTCACTCTATTCCATGGAACATACTAATGCTGGATTTTTTTGTCACTTGTATTCCCTCCGTCCCAAAATTCTCAATGAAAATTGGCAAACAATAAATCCTTAAACTGATGCAAGATGGAGATCCTCAATTACGATTCTGATTGCTTCACAGTTCACACACACATACACACAAACACAATTCTAATACGTGATATTACTCTTCCCGTCCCACAAATATAGTCCACATTGAGTTTTGAGTTTTGTACCTCTTTTAGTACAAATTTGAAAACTCAATGTGAACTATTTTTTTAGGACGAAGGTAGTACAAGATATTGAACTTTTCACACAATTTCAACACTCCAAAAGGAATACGTTTACACTTTATTTTGCACCGCAAAAACACACATTAGAAGACAGCGACTTCCGGGCAACATCTAAAATTCAGCAACAGCAGCTATGGGAGCATACAGAGCTCGGTTCTCCTCTGCAATTTTGTTCATTTTGCATTCATGGTAAAACAGAGTAAACACCACAAAAACAAACACTTTCAACAAACAAAATACCAAAGTCCCTGGAAAACTGATTGCCACACCAATCACCATAGCCAATGTCGCATTTTCAGTTCCAGTCACCGTTTCCAAGTACCCGAATCCCTTAGAATTTGCTATAGCTGCCAAGATCACAACAACCATCAACACAAATTCCTGCAATTTTGTGCCCTTCATGAGCTCATTTCCTTCAATAATAGCCTTCAATCCAGACTTCTCTTCTTCAAGAACAGAGACCACAAGGCTAAACATCGAGAGTGAACAGAGATAGACAGCATAACAACCACCTAAAATGAAAAATACCCAATTCAAATTCAAACCACTCAAGACAGGACCTTGAGCCATAATCAAAATCACTCCAAACACCAAATACAAAAGGGCTGCACTTGCCAAGCTAATTAAGACAATCCAAACGGACGTTTTGAAAGCCCTTTTGTACTTTCCACTAACAGAGCCTAATAACATGTCCTTCAGGCTCAACCCTTTTGCAGTATAGGCCTCGAATGTTGAGTACACGGTACTGGTGACAGCCAAAACCGTAATAAGAACCCAGAAAAACAGAGCCACCAATGAGTAAGTGAGAAAATGGCGTACATCATTGAGAATCAATTTGTTGTATGCGACAGAATCAGCATCACCAAATGAGCCATTTTTGGGGAGAAGCTTCACATGGGCCTCCAGATCTTCAACAATAGGTAATATTATGAACCAACTACCCAAGTCCAGGATGGAGTAACAAGAGAACATGATGAATGTGATGAAAAGCAAGAGCCTTCCATTTCTGAAGCTGGTTTTGTAAGCTTCTTTTAGGATTCCAAACAAGCTTAAGGAAGGCTGTACAACTTTTCCGGTATAGTAAGCTAAAGTTGATTGTATCTCCATCTGGTTTTTTTCTTTCTGCAATCAGAGGAAATTATTGAAGCATATATTGAGGGATTTATTGGTTGAGCCTTAGAAAGTTTGATCACGAGGAATTGACTAGCGGAAAGTTTGAACTAATAGGTTTTTAAGTCAAAGTCAATTCGTCTTTTTTAATTGCAAAATAGGCGTGTTGTCCAAGCGTTAGGTTCGAAGAAATTCATTTGCCTGAATTGAGTGCTTCAATTACTCTCTTTTCTGGCCCTTGTAAAACTTTAATTAATTTTCCTCTTGGATATATATGCAATAAATAAATGCACGGGTACACATTTGCCAAAAGCATGCATATGAAATTGTGTATATATTCTGCTGATTTTCATTTTGAAAAATAATAAATATAGTGAAATATTATAGTGACTTTGGCCTAGTGATTGATGTGTAATGCGTGATTGGTAGTTTATGTGATAATAATAACTATCTCTTAAAAATTAACTAATGAGTGATTTACACATCAGTCACTATAATTTTTCACTTTCTTTATTATTACTCATTTATTTTATATTTATTACTAATAATGAACGTAAATTGACCGGCATGTTTTGTGGATTGTATTTTTTCTTCCAATAAATTGTTATTGCTAATAATCATGTTGATCTCCCGAAAGTAAATTATGATATTGAATTTACAAAACCATCATTTGTTGCGGTCAATTGGGATCGATTAGTTAATCCGCCTTTGGGACTTGGCACACTGGCAGAACCTACTTCGTTTTAGTCCTCATGAACAAAAAGTAGTGTGTTTTATTTTAATTCAGATCTTTAATTTTTTTTATTTTTTTTTTCGTGTTCTTAAACATCATCTTTGATCTCAATGTATTGATTAATGATGTTAACTTATCGGTAAGGTATATTCTACTATGCATGTAATTAAGGTATAATCAAGATCATCTCTTAGTCACTGAAGCATCTATAACCGATGGGTGAAATGAAGACAATAAATTAGTAAAGTGTAATGCTGTTAACTCTCAAAATCAGCCAGTACTTATGTACTATGGTCTTTTTGATCAAGTGCTTCACAGAGAGTCGACGATTGAACATAGAACGTCAAAGTCAAACCAAATAGTTTCACTCTTTCGGCAATTCTTGCCAAATTAAACAAGTTCATAATAAGCTACTAAATTGTGTTTGCTAGTTACTGCTTATCCAACACAACTAAGACGAAGAAAAATAAAAAAGATATTCACTCTGTCCCAAAATTATTGTCCACTTTGAGATTTCACTTTTAATACAATTTGAAATAGAAATGAAAACTTAAACTATACAATAATTATGAGACGGAGGGAATACAAAATTTGAGTGAAAATACATTTTGTCAGGACCGTTTTATTAGGATGCCCAATGATTTCGTACCACAAAGGTTCTATTCATTCCCCTGTTTATTTAAACCATTTCTTATGAAAATAAAATTTTCATATTTAATATTTTTAAAATTACCTAAATATTACATGCATTTTTCATGTGTACGAAAATTCAAACAAAAAAAAATTGTAATCTTTTTAGGTAAAATATTAACCTAGCTGATATAATTTTATCATACATCCTAGCATAATTACGAAGATGGACCGTCAAAATCACACATCCACGCCAAAGATAACTGCGACGAATGACAATTAGGGACAATTCTGACTTATGCGGTGTCTGTTTTTTTTAATAATTAAAACATAAATATTAAAATTTAACAAAAAATCAAAATAATTTATAATAAAGATCACAGAAAGTTTAAAAAAGAACCTATTTTATTAGAATAGAAAAAGTTTTGTTTTCTAGTACAAATATGAAATCCCGGTAACTAATGTAACTCTCTGAAATGTTGTTTAACCCCAAAAAAGAAATATTGATATTTTAACTCCCTCAAGAATCACTAAAAAAAATCAAATCACCAAATCAACATATCAGGAGCCGAGCTGCGCCACTCAAGAAAGTGTCCATTCTAATGCATATATCTCTAAATTCTTGCATATTGTTTAACTTGCCCAAAAAAAAAAAAAAAGGAAAAAAGAAAAAACCCTCAATCCTACAAAAATAGTGCATGCATATTGGGTTAAGTATGAGCTATTTTTCTAGTGTATTGATTATTTTTCTGGGACAGAGAGCGTAATAATAATAAAAGGATTAATATCAAATGTACCCTCGAGGTTTGATCGAATATCTAAAAAACCCTTACCTTTTCAAAAAATATCAAGAACACCCCTTCGAGAACACCCCTTGACTGGTGGGTCAACTATGAAAATGACTTTCAGGCCACAGAAAGCTTGCCTATACCAATGACATTAACAAAAAGGGACCTGTGAAGACGTTGTTGCCCTTCACTCAGATAATTTTTTAACACTTAAATACTACTCCTTCCGTCTCATAATTATTGCCCAGTTTTAGTAAAATGAAAGATTTTATTTTTAGTCAAACTAAACTATATTTTACCTTGACCAACCGGATATACCCCTACATAAGTAATTGTTTAACCACAAAGATTTTATGGATAATGTTTTTTTCTAAGGACAAATGTGTAACTTGATCCATAAAAAGTCAAATTGGACAATAATTTTGGGACAAAATTTTTTGGGCAAAGTGGACAATAATTATGGGACGGAGGGAGTATTCTCTTTTTATGACAGTTTTACAGTTTTTCCACCCAAAGTATGGTATTTTGGTTCTTGAAGAACAACCACATAAATAAGAACCCAATCTCCATTAATCAAATTTCATCACTATGCACTCGCCTTTTAGCCATGATAGCACCACCAACATCATAAACTCACACAAGAAAAATAGATACAATAATGGGTCAATATTGGAAAATGGAACATTTCGCCCAATTAAATAACATAGATATAAGAAAAAACAATTTATACAAAATTAGTATAATTTGGAGGAACTCCTTTTGCTCCCACCTCGACTAATTTGAAGGAATTAGGACAAAAAAAAAGAAGAGGAAAAATCGACACCAAAAACAACCCCAACATCCTAATTTCTTTTTTCCACTACCTAAACCTAATTTGAGCTAGAGAATCCCAAAAAAATAAAGCAAAAAAGGTATTGAGTTCCATTTTTTCTAATTATTATTAATGCCACAAAAAATAAAAAGCAACCGACGAACCTTGCTTTCCATAATTCATATTCTGGTTGATGGCGGAGGCATCAAAAATTCAAAAAGAAAAATTTACGAAATCGAGAACCCTACAATCTCTAAAATCGGGATTGAAATGCTACCGGTGCCAACAAATTTCTTCATCCTCTCTCGATTTGAGCATTTCGTAATCTTAAACTAAACTCAGAGTTTTTTTTTTTCCTCTCTCTCTCTTTCATAATAGACCAATTAGCAGAAGCCGATTTTAAGAGTGAGAAGAATGAGGAAAGAGAGGCCCAAGCCCGGCCTAATTTCTTAGTGCTCTCGTTCCTCAAACGCATTTGGCCTAATAGAAATGCAGAATGCTAACTCTTAAAATCAATTCCGCGCATTTCCCACAGATGGTGCTCTGCGATTTCAATCTGTAGAAACTCCTCCGGTTGGTAAATTTTACTGTGAGTCTCACCGATTGAATTCCGGGTTTACGAGGTTCCTGTAACTTTTTTTTCCCCTTTTTTGCACCCAAACCGTTTGGAATTCCTCACAGAAAAGTATTCCTCAGACACATCAACAACAACAGGATAAATGAAAAAGGGTAGGAAGGAATTGGTCTCGCCTGTTTCTATTCAGCTTCCAGACGATGTCATTCTTGAGATACTCCGCAGATTACCTGTGAAGACACTCTTGCGGTTTAAGTGTGTGAGTAAATTGTGGAAAGAGATTATATCTAGCCGTAACTTCACTCTGTCTCCCACTGGAAGAGATCGAGCAATCGTGGGCTATGCGCCTTATACGAGTTTATCTCTTGATGTTTCGCCATTAAATTTCTATTCCATTGAGGATAATCTTTCAATGGTGAAGCTTCCTGATCCTGCTGGTGAAATTCTTGCTTATCATTAGCATCTTAATGCCAGGTTTGATTTCTTTGGTACTTGTAATGGTTTGGTACTCTTTTGGTCTGAGAAAGGAATGTATTTATGGAATCCATTGACCAGTTGTTGTCGTTTATTCAATCAGCTCGACTATCTGGCTGATCGAGTTCTAAAATGTTTAAATAGTCTCGGTGGAGAGCTGGACTTTGTTATGACAAAGCAAGTGATGGTTACAAAGCATTGTTAATGACTAATGATCCACCTCTTGGTGGATCAGGGTCTGCGTTTGTTGTTAGCTTAAGAACGGGTGAATACTGGACGGACATTAGTGTTCCTTATAAGGTACCCGGCCCTACTCTAACCCTTCTATTTCATCAAGATCGGGAGTTTTGGTTGGCGGTCATTTGTATTGGATCATGGAAAAGGAAATTGGTGGGTCAAGGGTGATAGTTTATTTTGACGAGGAGATAAACCAATTTAGAGAGATACCTATGCCGGAAGAGCATGAAACTAGTGATGAATCTCCTACTTACTATTTTGGACTAACTCTTTTACATGGATGCCTTTGCATGTCTAAAAGTGGTTCCACATCTTATAGCGGGGATATTTTCATTATGAGAGAGTCTGGGGCGATAAATTCTTGGACAAAATTGTTCACTATTGATGGAGTTTTACTGCCTCTTCGCACTAGGATTCCTAATGAAATTTTTGTGGTTCCAGGATCGGAAAGACAAGTATGTAGATACAGCTTGTAAAAGAAGAACCTTAGGAGGATTAACTGACCACCTGCTGACCTGCTACAGAAAGTTAGGAGGTACTATGAAACCAAGGCTGGCCATAAAGTATCAGTCACCATGTTTCTGATTGCTGGTCCTTTCATGTTCGCAGAAAGTTTGGCTTCGGTCGATTTGATATAGTAATTCCGGTTGCAAGAGTGTCTGGCATCAACTATGAAGAGATTTGCTAATAAAACATTGGCTTATGCTCTTTTTTCATGTATCTCTAAGTGATTTCTTTCTATGAAGCTGTCAGATGTTTTGCTGTATAATCAACAAGAAATCGTTACTCCTTAATTCCGTCCCGAAATTAATTATTATTCTTTTGGATTTTTATTTTTAGCGGACAAAGAGAGTAACACATTTGTGTGGGGTTATCATCATTTATAGTATAGGGATCCTAGATACACCTAGCAATGTGTACCTAGTGTGAAACACACGCGCCCACAATCTCAAAAATTCTAAAACTACTATTTATTATCCCTTTTTATTGGATTTTTGATTTCCAAAATTTCCATAACCGATTATTCATCCTAATTATCCGTCATTTATGATACCATTCATCCATTCCATCTGCAACCATAATCTTAGATATTTTTCATTTTGCATCATTTTGATATACCAAATTCTCACGTCGAAAGTACTCTTGAAGATGAACGAATTCGTGCAGCCAAAACTGAGATTTTGCATCACGTTGCTGAGTATTACGGTAAAAAATCATGTTATTTATCCCTTTTGTGTTGTTGTTTTCAAAATCTATCTCTTAAAAATATAAATTTGTCCGCTAAATTTTGTTTGGAATTCTTAAAATCTTTGTTTCGCTATTCATATTTGCCAGTTCGAGCTCGTTCGATAAATCGTTGAAGGTTTATGGTTCAGATTTGTTGTGAAAAAGAACAAAATTCAAATTTGGTGAATCGCCAGAGGCTTATGGATTCAGATCTGTTGTATAAAGAAGAAAAGATTAATAGATCTAGGTATTGTTCATTAGTTTAATGTCATTATTCATCTTTAAAACATGTTAGTTCATCGATGTTCTAGTCTTTGTCATCGATTTGTGGTTGATTTCAGAAAATATTAACAGATCTGGCATTATTCATCATCTCGATGTCATTATTCATCATCAATGTGTGGTTGTTTTAGTCATGTTTTCTTCTTCTGTGAAATATTATTCATCATTCATCATCGATTAATGATGTTAGTTCATCAATTTCTTAGTTTTGTTCATCGATCTGTGGTTGATTTTGGAAAAAATTAATAGATCTAGGCTTTTTTCAGTTTAATATCATTATTCATGTTTAAAACATGTTAGTTCATCGATGTTCTAATCTTGTTCATCGATTTGTGGTTGATTTTGGAAATCGGATTTTTACATCATTATCTATTTCTGGCGGTTATTCATCATCTCGATATCATTATTCATCATCAATTTTGGGTTATTTTAATCATGTTTTTTCTTCTGGTGAAATGTTTATTCATCTTGTATTCTAGTTATTCATTATTTTTGCTTAGTTATTCATTAAAGTACAATTATTCATCTTGTAAAACTACAACTATTCTTCATTGTAATATTGTTATTCATTTAGGATGAGATCATTATTTGTCAGGTTTACATCGTTATTCATTTTTGTGAATATAGTTATTCATTACAAAATTTAAATTTATTCGTCCATAACGTTGTCACAATAAGAACATCATTGTTCATCATGTCCGTAATGTTGATATTATAAGCACCAAAAGTCTTTTCCTCGGGGTTGAAACATCATCCAATAAGCACATCATCTGTTATTCATCAATACAACTTGTTATCATTACTTAAAATAAGATAATCATCGTAAATCTGAACAAGAGGATACATCATCTGCCAAAAAACAACAATGAAATTCATGTTCATCAGTAACCATATATTGTGCATTACCTTACGCATTATATTCACCAATAAACCGAATACATTCTACATCAATTATCTTTCAATAATTGTATAATAGTATTCATGGTGTAAACATTGGTTATTCATTACTGAAAAAAATACACATTGATTCTTCATATTCATAAGTCTCAATGATTAACCATAGTCAATTTTACTAAAATAAAATCTATCGTTATAAAAAAATTATCTCATATAATAAAATAATATAAAAGCTAACATGATAAGCAAAAAAAAGGTTTAAAATTAAACGTGTGTCAAAAAAAAGGGATAAGATCAAGGATTTAAAGACCAAAAAAAAAGAGATAAAATTATGGGGATTAAATGCCAAAAAAATGAGAAAATTGGGTGATTAAATGCGCGTGTGAAAACTAAAAATCAGAACTAAAATGATCACTTTTTCTCCCAAATTTGTGATACACGCACTGCTGCAAGGTGTACATAGAAGCTTAATATTATTTGCCGGGTTATCATGGATGAAAGAGACTATTGTCCTGCTTCATGTCATCTGCGGTAATCATGCTATATTGTGAAGTTAACAAACTGGCATTTAGCGGAAGTCATTTTTTTTTCATGAAGGTATTGCATTGTTTCTGAGTGAATAGGTTAAGTCATATAGGGATCCTCGAAAGTAGGGATTCTCTGCAATACCATGTAGTTCCTCCGTCCCATAATTATTGTCCAGTTTGAATTTTTATTTTTAGTTCAGATTTTACTAAAAGTGAAATTTTAAACTGGACATAAATTTTAGGACAGGGAGTATAAGATACTGAATTTGAACATATTAGTATGGAACATAAGGGGCTTAAATGCCCCTGTCAAGCAGAAAGAGTTGAAGAGACTCTTATCTGCAAGGAAGATAGTACTAGCCTGTATAGTGGAAACCAAAATAAGAAAGGAAAAAGGAGATGAAATATGGCAAAGGTAGTGGAGTAATAAGAAATGGTTCACCAGTTATGGGAATAATGGTAAAGGGAGGATAACTCTGATATGGGAAGATGCAGTAAATGTACAAGTACTGAGCAGCAATGACCAGAGAATTCACTGTATTGTCTATTTTGAGGAGGTGGATTTCAAATGTCATTTTACAGGTATATATGCCTCTAATAACTGGCAGGATAGGAAGATACTGTGGGATGACTTGATGGAAGTTAAGCAGTCTATCTCGCTACCTTGGATCATCACTGGGGATTTTAATAATGTCCTGAATGAATATGAGAAAATTGGTGGAAGAAAAGTGACACTGAATGAAGTAGAGTACTTTTATATGTGTGTTCAAGATTGTGGCTTGCAAGATATGCGGCAAGTTGGAGATACTTTTACATGGTGTAATAAACAAATTGGAATTGAGAAAATACTTGCAAAACTTGATCGAGTTATGATTAATGAGCACTGGGTGGATCAGCAGAATGATTCATCAACATTCATTTTGGAGGAAGGTGTTTCAGACCATAAACCTATGGTGATACATATCGAGGAGGAACAGGAGTGTAAATCTCGACCATTCCGATACTTTAACATGTGGAAGCTGGACTCTACTTTTCGGGATGTTGTGCGAAGAAGTTGGATAGAACCTGTAAGGGGAACAAGGACGTACTGCTTAGCACAGAAACTCAAAAGATTAAAGGCTCCTTTGAAAGTGTTGAACAAGGGAACTTTAGCAGACATCCAAGTTAAAGAACAGTGAGCTTGGACCAGGGTAACCAGACTACAGCAAGATTTTGTAGTACAAAGAGATGATGAAAAGTTGCAGAGGATGGAAAGAGAGGCATATGAAGATTGGTGCTTAGTTAATAAAGCAAAAGTAAGATGTTTCTATGGTAGAAGGCAAAGGAAGACTGGATAAAGGATAGTGATTCAAATAATGCTTTTTTTTCATGCGACAATTAAGCAGAAAGCAATGAGAAATAGAATTTGGAGCGTCACAGAGGAGGATGGTACTGTGACAAGGGACTGGGACAAGATTGAGGATCATTTTGTCATTTTCAAGGGCCTACTTGGAAATTCATCGGAGAGGAAATCTGTTGATGGAACTGTATTTGAACAGGGTAGGAGACTCAATACATAGGAACGGCTGTGGCTTATCAGACTTATTTCCAGTGAGGAGATTAAGAAAGGAATATGGAGAATTAATTTGAATAAGAGCCCTGGACATGACGGCTATGGGAGTGATTTCTTCAAGGAGGCGTGGAGCATTACGGGACAAGATCTCACTGATGCTGTTTTAGAGTTCTTTGATAAAGGTCAGCTTTTAAAACAGCTTAATACTACTCTTATAGCTTTGATTCCTGAAGTTCCAAATCCTATGAATGCTAGTCAGTATAAGCCCATCTCGTGTTGTAATGCCGTTTATTGTATAACTAAAATCATTAGTGATAGACTTAGTGAAATGGTCCCACTGATAGTTGCTGATAATCAGAACGCCTTTGTTAAGGATAGGTTTATCCTGCATACCATTTTGATTACGCAGGAGTTAATTTGTCTTTATGGGAGAAAAAATGTTAGTTGTCGATGTAAGATGAAAATTGATTTTAAAAAAGAATATGATTCCGTAGAATGGGGTTTTGTAGAGGAATGCCTTTATGGTTTTGGATTTCCTGTAACTTTTGTAAGGCGGATCCTGGAATGTATTAGCATACTATCTTTTTCGTTATGTATGAATGGTAGTACAGTGGGGTTTTTCCGGGAAAAAAGGGCCTTAGGCAAGGGGACCCTATGTCTCTCTTATTATTCGTAATAGCTATGGAATATTTTATGAGACAGCTAAAGAAAGCAGCAGAACACCCGAGTTCCAGATTTCATCCGAAGTGCAAAAGCCTGAAGATGACCAACACATGTTTTGCTGACGACTTGCTGGTTTTTTGTAAGCTTGGCCACTTCACTGTTAAGACCATAATGAAGTGTTTTAAGGAGTTCTCAGCAGCATCATGGCTTAGAGCTAATCCGGAGAAGTCTTCATTCTATTTTGGGGGAGTGCCGAAGGAACTGAAACAGATGCTACTGGATGAAACTGGATTTGGAGAAGATTTCTTTCCTATGAAGTATCTAGGATTGCCTCTCTCCCCAAGGAAGTGGAACCAGCAGGATTGCCAGATTTTAGTGAATAAAATCGTTGCCAGATTGAAGTGTTGGAGCACGAGGAATCTCTCCTATGCAGCCAGGTTATAGTTGATAAACTCATTATTACTTCATATGCATGCATATTGGGCAGTTGTGTTTATTTTGCCTAGAAGTGTATCTGGACATGTTAATAGATGTTGTAGAGAATTCCTGTGGGGAGTTAGGGATTCCGTGAGGTATGTTGCTTTGGTGGGGTGGGAGATGATATGCCATCGAAAATCGGAGGGGGACTAAGTATTAAGGATGTTAGAGTTTGGAATGAGGCGGCTATGGTTAAACAGATTTGGTGGTTAGCCCGAAAAAGGACTGTTTATGGGTCAAATGGACCGATGAATTGTACTTAAAAAATGAAGACATATGGTCTGTTAAACCACAGCCTGATTGTAGCTAGCATAGAAAGCAATTACTTAAAATTCATGATAAAGTAAAAGTTGATTTTGATGGAGTTGGGTGGATGCATAGTTTGTCCGGTAGATATACTATCTCTGATGGGTATAATAGGCTCATAGGAGGGGCTGATAATTGGTCTGCTACAACATGGGTCTGGTCTAGGTTGAATGTGCCGAAACATTCCTTCATTGCATGGTTAATGTGGAGGGAGAGACTGTGGACTAAGGCCAGATTACTGAAATGGCATGTCAATGTCACTGACCCTAACTGTAGTTTATGTGGCCAGCAGGTGGAGAATTCGCAACACATGTACTTCGAATGTTGCTACTCTGATCATGTTCTGAATCAGATTAAGGCGTGGTTAGGTATTAGAAGTTTGACAGGGAAGAATGGGAAATGGAACAGAGAGCTACCATATATTTGGAAATCTAATGTGCTGAAAAAGAGGGTTCTGTATGCAGCTTTGATGGGGGCCATTTATCACTTGTGGGAAGAGCGAAACAGGAGGATCCTCCAACAGCAGTGCAGAACTGAAGAATAGCTGATTCAGTTGATAAAAGAGGAGGTTAGTATAAGGGTTAGAGCATGTGGTAGGAGATTTAGTCATGTAGAATGGCTTATACTTGAAACATGGATGTTGTAAATTGGTGGTGTAATTAAAACAGGGTTTTTGTAAAAGTCTGAGACAGGGTGATGTAAAAAGTGACTAAGAGGGAAAAAAAAAAGTTCAGTTTACCTTTTTGTAAAGTCACAGGGTGATGTAATAAAAGTTCAGTTTACCTTTTGATTAAAAAAAAAAGAATTTCTCTTACTTGTTTTTGGAAAAAGAATTATTCTTTTTAATCGTATATATTTTGTGTTTTATTTATTTTGTTTTTTATGTTCCTGTCTAAATGTTTGTCAAATTCAAAATTTACTTAATTTTTTTGTCCTTCATATCATAACTAGATGCTTGCCCCGGGCGAATGTCCGAAGTCGTCTGTATTTTAAAATGGTTGAATGAAAAATAAATAACAAATTATTCAAAAAAGAATAATACAATTTATAATATGTATCACTTAATATAAAATTAGATCCACAACGCGAGCCATTGTCCGGGTTGTTTAACACTATCATATATATAATAATGTTCGTCTTTTCGGGAAAAAAAATATAACAACGTTCTGAATTTTATTTTGAAATTGCATGCCTCTATTATCCTTTGAAGTCACATAAGTTATTGAACTCAACTTTAGTTGGAAGTCTCCATTTGGACTGATAAAAATAGCCTTGCAAAACCTAAATTGAGAGCTAAAATTGTCATGCAAAACATTTCTCCAAATTCTGTTGATAGAGAGGTCAAATATGCATTTGTAGTTCGCTCTCAAAACGTCCAGAAATTCACTAGCAATCAGTCATCTTCCAGGGATCAATACTATGCATTTGTAGTTCCGTCTTAGTATAGTGTTATGCATTTGTAGAGCATGATGCCATGATGCATCTGAGCAACTGAGACCTCATTAAAAACTTAGCCTAATGCAAACACGCATTTGAAGGATTCAATGTAAACCAAGGTCGCAATAACATGTCCAATATTTCAATACCAACTTGATATATCATGTTGAAATCACTAATGATGTGAAAAAAGAACTATTTGATTTTTCTTCCAAATGCATTGAGAGAGAGAGAGAGAGAGAGAGAGAGAGAGAGAGAGAGAGAGAGAGACTGCTTGAATTTTCAAACAGGGATAGCATACTCTATACAAGAACAAATACCTAAACTAATGAATTAGTTTTTGGAATTCAAGAGGAAGAGTTTCCTCGGTTTGGTATGGCCGAGGTTCGCCTGCATTTTAAGTTTAAGAAAAACTCATAGGATATAATGTATATATATATATATAAAAGAATAGTAATATCAAATCGAAACAAAGTATTGGCAAAAAAGAATTAAAGAAGTAGAGACAACATCAAACTAATATGATACATTTATCTATTTGGGATCAAAATAAAAGAAGATGAAATTCGTTTAGTATTTTGTCACATTTCAAATGTTAATTCTTTGTCTGAATTAAAAGATTTGTTTAAGAGAGGGAAGGGAGAATAACACACACCGGAATATCAACAACATACCTATAATTTATAGTTGTTTCTTAAAGAATCATTTCATCATCTCTTTTCAGTGCTGATCTTTCCTGGGGTAGAGGAGCCAAAGTTTGCAATTGACAAAAAATATTATTAACTAAGAAATTAGAAACTAAAACAAGCCATTGCATATTTGCACTTCAGGCTTATCTGTAGCATATCCTCTCTCTTTCTAGTCGCTTAATTAAAACTGTAAGAACAAACTTTTAAACCAACAGCACAAAAGGAATTCAAAACTACACATCAGAATAAAAGAATCGACAAAAAAGACGACATCAAATTAACCGGGCCAACGGAACTGCACGATCTTTAAGGCCCTGGTTTGTGTCAAAATAGTTTCATTGAATAAATTTCTCTCAAGATTCAATTGAATAAATTAGGATAAAATTACCAGATGTCTTCAATGTTCCCAACTCCAAAAATTTCACCAATACTGTCTGAAGTATACAAACATGTCCAATAGTCGAGAAATAAATTACGATGCAATAACGTAATAAATTTGTTAATTTTGCTACCAATCATGTACACATAAGATTTCATCGGACGGGACCAAAAGTTAAAACAAAATTTTGAAAGTATCATATAGACAAAATAAATCTTTGAAGACAACTCACTCAATATTTCTTGATAGGGTATTTAATCAGATTCAATCTCTCCTTCTTGGCGAAACACGGACTACGATGATCAGAAATTTTTTTTTCCAGATTTGTTGGGGATTCGATCATGCTCGGATTTGCGAAGTGACTCGAACGATTTGTGTGACATGAGTCAGTGGCGTCGGAAGAAAGTACTGGTTGAACCAACACTTTTATTAAGGAGGAGGAGAATTTGGCGGCGGCAGCGGGGACGACTACTTCGGAGGTATCAGTAGCAGAAAGAGAGAAGAGAAAGGAGTTTAGCAATTCTATGGGGTTCCTATGATAGTATTTATTTATGGCAAATAATATTAAGATCTTAGGTACACCTTGCAAGGTGTACCTAGGCAGTGCGTGAATCACACACAAGGGAAAAATAATTGGAATTTTTGAGCCCGGGTAAAAGGAGTCCACCCGCGCATTTAATCACCCAATTTTATCCCCTCTTTTTTGGCATTTAATCCCCTAATCTTATCCCCTTTTTTTTTGCATTTAACTCCCTGATCTTATCCCCTTTTTTTGGCACTCGATTAATTTCAAATCTTTTTTCTATTTGCTTATCATGTTAGCTTTTATATTATTTTATTTTATGAGATAATTTTTTTATAACGATGGATTTTATTTTAGTAAAATTGACTATGGTTAATCATTGAGACTTATGAATATGGAGAATCAATGTGTATTTTCCCAGTAATGAATAACCAACGTTTAGACAATGAATATTGTTATGCAATTATTGAAAGATGATTGATATAGAATGTATTCGTTTTATTGATGAATATACATGTGTAAGATAATGCATATTATATGGTTAATGATGAACATGAATTTCATTGTTGTTTTCTGACCGATGTTGTATTATCTTATTACGTTATTATGATGAATATCTTACGTTAATTAATGAATAACGAGTTCTTATTGATGAATAATTGGACGATGTTTCAACTCTGAGAAAGAGGCTTTTGCTGCTTATAATTCTAGTGCAATGTTTTTTCAATAAAAAGGTTCAAACATTGGAAAATGTCCAAATCTGGAGTTGTATATTGGAAACAATTTGTATACAGCAAACAAGGAATAAAAAATTCATGAGGTAGATGATATGCAACAATGAGTAATTATACCAAATTGATGAATATGGTAATTTCAACAATGAATAATTGTACCAAAATGATAAATAATACAAAGATCTATTAATTTACCAAAAAAAATACTAGTTTACAAAACTGCCGAATAACCCTTTATATCAATGTCTACACTTATTGTGGTTTGGTTTTTTTGCAGATTCAGATATCTTGCTTCTTTTGGCTTCTGATTGTTGTTCTTCGCTCATGCTTCTTTCAGATTCTGTCTGATATTCTTCGCTCATGCTACAATATGTTTACAAATTCCATGATAACTTGTCAGATGTGATGAATTTTTTACCAAAAAAAATACTACATAGTTATAGTAAACGATGAATCCGACAATTTCAACAATGAATAATTATACCAAACTGATGAATAATACAAAGATCTAGTAATTTACCAAAAAAACAATACAACATAGTTATGGTAAACGATGAATCTGACAATTTCAGCAATGAATAATTATACCAAACTGATAAATAATACAAATATTTACTAATTTACCAAAAAAATAATACTACATAGTTATGGTAAACGATGAATATGACAATTTCAACAATAAATAACTATACCAACCTGATTAATAATACAAAAATCTACCAATTTTCCAGAAAAAACAACATCCAATAGAAGAACAAAACTCTAAAATTGATGAACAAACATCGTCAATCGAATGAATATACCTTACATCTACAGAACCCAAAAAAAAAAAAAAAAACACCAATGGTTGAATACGAAGAAAATTTTAAACTTTGATGAACAGATATGCATAATCGAATGCATATACAGTAAATCTACAAAACCCATCAAAAAACGCATCAATAGTCCAAAAGATTAATAGTATTACCTTCGTTCATCTTCACTTTCCGAACTGCTTCTGTTCGGTTCAGATCCTCAATCGGTGGTTTCTGCGTGGATGAATTTTGTTCATGTATTACCTTAAATCGCATCTTGAACAGAGTATATTTCCACAATTTTCACTGGATTTGATGCACAATCTGATTTCGTCCCAAAAAATCCAGCCGACGAGAGGTTTTCTGTCGAAATCGCTGCAGAGAAAATTTAGTTTTTTAGTTTTTTTTTTTTGTTTGAGACGGATTGTCATGAATGGGGTGGAAGATGGATATGGTTAATGGCTGAAAATTAGGAGAAAATGGTGGAATTTGAAATTCTAAAAATCCCAAAAAATGGGGAATTAAATGGGATTACTGTAAATATTGAGAGATGCTCATTTTTGGGTCGCGTGAGACTCACACTAGGTACACCTTGCTAGGTGTACCTAGGATCCCTATATTATAATGATTCTGATTTAGTCATTGCAAATTACAGAGAAACGTGTTTTTCTCCCTAATTTTGTGCAAATAAGGTTTTTCCTTATTATCTTCTTTACATTTAAAGTTTTTCTTATTATTATCTTTTCAAAATTTAAACTGCCTACAGTAAGCTTTTTTTAAAAAAAAATCAGAAGTAATTGAAGCTTGCGTTTCCTAATGCTACCTTTTGGGGTTTGTTCAAGGCTGCCTTTTTTCTGAAAATCTAGAGTACCACGTGTCAGTTTTCATTTTGTACTAAAAAAGACCTTTGGCGGGAAAATTTTCATTGTAGAGTTGGCATGTGTCATTCTCGTATGTTGCTTTAATTAAGTACTATAGATTAAAGTTTTCATGTCCTCTTATGTATAAACAATAAACACTAGACTTTTTATTTATCCTCCAGTTTGGTTACACACCTCCATTTGTCGCTGAGATAGTGAGAGATTTAGATACAAGTACAAATTACTCGATTGAATTTGACATCGATATGATAAAAGACTAAAAAACTTGTCATAACACGAAATGTGGAAACTAAATAAAGAACATTATTAATGGAAAAAACAAAAAAAAGAAGTTTTGTTTTCATCAAGGGTAAATGACAAATTGGAGCACTTCACTCAGAAATTGTCCCAAATCAATACGTGACACTCTTATTGGTCAATTAATAATCATCAACATAATGCTCACAGAGGAAAAACAAATTCCACTTAAAATCTTTAGACTTTAGCATAGAATGTGGAATAACAACCTCTTCTATGTGCAAGACACTAGGGGTGTTCATGGACCAGATTGGTCCGGATTGATAGTAATTTGTAATCAAACTGTTCACTACGGTTTTAAAATTTTTTAAGTCGTAACTGAACCAGTTTGATGTCTAAGCCGGACCAATTCAATCCGTTCCGTTATGAACGGATTGGTTTGGGCGGATTGGCGGTTTGGATTTTTAATTAAACTTTTCCATTTTGGGCCAAAATCTGGACTTTTTTTGTTATTGGACTTTTTTTTTTTTTTTTGCTTTTTTGGGGGAAAAAAAATTTAGTCATAGGGGGACTTGAACTTGCGACTTCAACTAGCCCTGATCACAGTTCCAGAACCACCGGTTACGGTTTTAGAACTGTCGGTTCATGGTTCCAACATATGTGGAACCATAACCGAATCATTTCATAGATAGTTTTAAATAGTTACGGTTCAAGGCGGTTATGGTTTCGGTTTCGGTTTCGGTTTTGATTACAGTTTCGGTTGTGGTTCTAATTTTGGTTTCAATTATAATTATGGTTTTATTTGCACTTTTGATTCTATTTAGGTTTTAATTAATAATTGAAATAATATTTTGAACAAATTTCATAAAGAAAATTCAAGCAAAAATACTTTAACTCGAAAGATGATTAATTTTATATCATGCCTAGTTTCAATACAACAAAATACATGATAAATTGGACCATCATTCACTTTTGAAAAATATAACTCAAAATGTACTTTTTCATGCAAAATATTTAAAGGATTAATGAGTGATTTTATATATTCCTTAATTAATAAGGTAATTTTTACTATTTAGTAGATATTATATTTATTAATTTCGGTTCAAACCATAACCGAACCGCCAGTTTCGGTTATGGTTCTAAAAAATGGAGAACCTGAACCGAACCAAAAAAATGATTTTGGTTACGATTATTATAAGCATAAATAATGGTTACGGTTTAGAACCGGAACCTTCGGTTCGGTTCCGGATCAAACTGAAACCGTGGTCATGTTTAACTTTAACCAAATTTAAGAGTAGCGGGAACAACAAAGTCATACAGGCAAATTAACAATTTCGTTATAAGTTATCATCCGCAGCGATATATACAAAACCATTATATTATTATTTAATAATATATGTATATATACGGTTCGGTCTGGTTTGACAAACGATTTAACAGTGTCAAACCGTAATCCAGACTGATATGATCGGTTTTAATATTTCAAATCCACCGAATTAAAAATTCACTTATAATCCGTCTGTTAATCCAAACTGATGACTGGTTTGGACGGTAGCAGATTGTGCCAAACTGTGAACACCCTACAAGACGCAATACTGCATATTTATTAATTCAGGGTTGTTTTTAGGTTCCGGAATAAACATTGAGGTAAGTTACAATTCATATCCGTCCAAATAAAAGAATTTTTTTGCCATATTAAAAAAGTTCTAATATATTAATTTGTACATTATTTATTTTCTGTCGCGTTTGGGAGATTGTTTTTTTCAGTATATACGCATCCGATGTCGATCCGCCTGTCTGGGAGATAATTAAACAACAAGGAATTCCAAATTCAGTGCATGATGTTAATCATAAACAACAAGTCATTTTCTCAAGTCTTCCTTTTAAAATCACAACTTTTTTGTACAAACCTTGTCAAACTTCTTCATACGAGCCGTTTGGCGGTAGCTTCTTTAGGTAGAAAGCTTTGATGAAAAGACAAATCAATTGGCAATAAGTAGGATGATCTTTTAAACTTATAAATAGGTGATAGATTCTTCAGGGTCTCGATGTGGAATTATTTGTCTCAACAATAAGTGACTGTACGGATATAATTAATTATCGCTTGAGTTTATCACCAAATAAAGGAAATAATTAGCAGCCAAAAATGAATCAGAAACGCTTTATTGTCAATTCCGTAGTTTCTACTTTGTTGGCTAATGCGCGTTTACGGATTGGATATAATTCTGATTCACCGAAGATGTCTACAAAAAAGGCCACCTAGCTTAAGATTAAAGAATGTCAATGTTGCTGCATCTGATTATTACATTATTTAATTAGTGGATTGTAAAATACTTGATCGGATATAAATTAATTTGACTTCTTTCTCTTTTCGTTTTTTTTTTTTTGTGTGGATTATTCCTAACAAAGTACAAGATCATGAATATAGCGAAACATTCATGCACTTCAACCATAAATTACACAAATTTTACGTCTGAAGTAATCAACTGAGCATAATAGTTCAAGTAATATGCGTTTCGGCGGGGTTTTGCTTGCTTTTTTTGTTCAAATTGGCTCCTAACATTCCCCACGTCTCATCTTTAAATTTGCTACCCAAACTCCAACTATATATACCCATCGAACTGCTTCATTTCCCCATCCAAATCTATTAAACTCAACTAAATATTTAAGCAAATCATATACATACTGTTTAAATTAAGGTGAAAATGGAGCAGCCCACCAAGCTTTTTCTTGTCACATTTCTTTTCTTGTTCGTCAATCAATCAATATTATCCAACGCTGTTGAGAACAAAATTACATACATCAATGTCATGTCTTTGGGAGCGAAACCAGACGGAAAAACCGATGCGACGGCGGCCCTAACGAGCGCATGGGCTGCCGCTTGTAACTCCTCCAAACCGGCCTCTATTTATGTGCCAAAGGGAAGGTTTTTGGTGAACCAACAAGCTGAATTTTCTGGACCATGCAGGAATAAGGCTATAACCTTGAGGATTGATGGCTCCATTATTGCTCCTTCTGATTATAATGTTCTTGGGAGTACTGCGTTCTGGATTGAATTCAAGAGTGTCGATGGAGTTTCGATTCGTGGCGGCATTCTTGATGGCAAGGGGACTGGTCTCTGGGCTTGCAAAGCTTCCTCCGGCAAGAGTTGTCCAACCGGTGTTTCGGTAAGCAATCAATTTTCCTCATTCTTATGGATTCATGTTTTTCCTTGTGACATTTAGGTTAACATATTCTGCCACTTTAAACCACCACGAGTGGAGCCACTAAACAAGATTATTAACGGTTACACTTGAAATGTTAGTTTCTTTTAAAGACTTTTGGAGTTTTGCACATGTGAATTATGAGCATAACTCATGAAGTTAGTGGGCGAAATGGGTGGTTTCTTTTCTCTAGCTTTTTAATTACCTTTTCACCTTTCCAAGTTTACTTTTTATTCATGTGTAATTGTAATGGGCAGTAAATTATGGCTTTTGCTATTCCTTACAGAAATGAAAAGAAAATAATTTTTTCACGAGTTGATTTGGTTAGGTGATCAAAATGTCGAATGATTAATATTCTTAATAATAATATGGAAATTATGGCTCTAATGACTAATATAAGTACATGGTTATGTGCAGACACTAGGGTTTACCAACTCAAACAACATCAAAACATATGGGCTAACTTCTCTTAATAGCCAACTATTTCACATTGTCTTCAATGGATGCACCAACGTGACGGTGCAAGGTGTGAAAGTCATGGCTGCCGGAAACAGCCCCAACACCGATGGTATTCATGTCCAATTCTCAACCGGAGTAAAGATCTTGAACTCTAAAATCAGTACGGGAGATGATTGCGTGTCCATTGGCCCTGGAACAAGCAATTTGTCTATTGAAGACGTTATTTGTGGTCCTGGCCATGGCATCAGGTAAATAATAATAAAGCAACTCTATGAACTCAAGATGTATACATTTATAGTTTGTTCCATTTTTATGATCTCCTGAATGCCTTATTGTTCACTTAAAATGTGCAGCATTGGGAGTCTAGGAAGAGATTTCGAAGAAGAAGGTGTACAAAATGTGACAGTTAAAAAGGTCACATTCATAAATACGCAAAATGGTGTGAGGATTAAATCATGGGCAAGACCAAGTAAAGGATTTGTTAATCATGTTGTTTTCCAACATGCCACAATGATCAATGTGCAAAACCCTATTGTCATTGACCAAAATTACTGCCCAGATCAAATCAACTGCCCTGGACAGGTACAAGTTAATCCTGTTTAAATAAACTATTTTCCCTTTTGGTTGACTACATAAATCTCCCTTCCTGTAACGCCGGGAAAGCTGCCAGAAATGAGAGTGATGATATTTTTTGTTATTACACTAAATGTGTCTATTCTTACAGGTTTCGGGAGTACAAATAAATGACGTTATGTATCAAGATATTCATGGAACATCAGCTACAGAAGTGGCAGTTAAATTTGATTGCAGCAAGAAGAATCCATGTAAAGGAATAACACTAGAAGATGTGAAACTGAAATACAAAAATCAGCAAGCGAAATCCCAATGTGCCAATGCTGGTGGAAATTCCCTTGGTTTGATTGAGCCCTCCAGTTGTTTATAGTCAAGATCTCTAAGGAACATAAGGTTATCTAAGTGCAAGTAGAAATAAATTATGACCTAATTCTGATTATTTAGGACTTTGCTTATGTTAGAGGCGTTGGTTTAGTAATTTGGCCGCCTAACTGAGCATATTTGTAACGGGCTAGCTTCAAGCCTTCAACAGATTCTTTTAATCTAATAAGATGATTTTCTATCTATCGTTTTCTTAGTTGTAAAAAGAGTGTTTTCTGATATTAATACTCAAATCTATTAACGGAACATGGGAATGAAAAAATAAATTTGTTTAGGAGAGACATTTTCAATTTATATATAGAAAATACTTCGTCCAAATCTTTAGATTCTTTTATGAAGCTTGACTTTCAAACCATATTCCATCCCCATAACGATAGAATCACAAGGGGTGACAGGATGATCTGCCACAACTTCCACCTGGAAATTGTAAATAATGGAGGCTGCGACCATTTTCATCACAACAAAAGAAATCTCCTTTCCTAAACAAGCCCTTGGTCCCGCGTTAAATGCCGCGAACTTGAAAGATGGCTGGTGTTTTATTCTTTCTTTCTCCGAAATCCATCTCTCAGGCTTGAATTCCAAGCAATCTTTTCCCCATATGGACTCCATTCTTCCCATGGAGTGGAAGAACAGAATCATCTTCGAGTTGGCATTAATAGATACACCGCTGGGAAGAACATCGGCTTTTTCGTGGCGCTTTGTGGTTTAGAGCGACTGGTGAATGAAGCCTACGGGTTTCACATAAAGCAGCATGGAGGTATACAAGGTGTTCAGCGTCACGCAAGCTAAAAATTACCAGATTCCACGGATGATGACAATGATGATCCTCCTCCTTCTGATCATGCTTCCAGCATGATATTTTAGTTTGAATCTCATGGAGAATCTTTTCTTTTGCTAAAGGATTTTTTGCAAGGAGAAAGAAGAACCAAGAAAGAGATGTACTAATGGTGTCTTTTCCGGCGGCAAGCAAGCTCAAAAAAGCATCCCTAATAAATGTCTTTGTGATCTTAGGATAACTTTTTGAACTCAAGCTAGTGGATTTGTAGGCCTGAATGAAGGAATTTAGAATGCTGATTTCCAATTGAACGATCCCATCTGGCTTATTAGTGGAAGAAGCAGTAAGTTTTTCCAATTTTTTCTCAATGCAAGGATAGATGAACTGATCAACTTCATCCCAAGCCTCTGTTAGCTTCCCTTCTTTCCCAATTCCAAACCATTTTTGAAGCTTCCAGCAAGTTTCCGGCAACCAGTGTCTCCGAAGGATGGCCTTCTCACCATCACTAAAAGCATATTGAGCTCGAATGTATGGTAACTCCAAGGACAAGCTGCCTGGATCATGGTCAAGAAACAATCTGCAGAAGCAGTCAAAAGTGAACCTCTGAAATATATCTTGCAAATCTATCTGTGAAGCTCGATTCGCATAATTTTCAAGCAATGGGAGAAGCCCTTTCTCGATTTTGGCCACAACCATTTCCTCCAGAATTTTCTTGAAATCAGGGTGGTGAAATATAGAGAAAGTAACTTTCCTATGGATTTTATAGATCGTCCATGGGGTTCTACCTCAAAACCAATTAGCTATGAGGAGAGTAGCCCATGGTCCCATAACTCACCATCTGCATTGATGATGCCATCACCTAAGATGTCGAACATTTTCTGAAATTCGGGACCCTTTGGATAGTTCGAAAGTTCTTGCTCAAGATGTAGTGGATATTTGCCGGATCACAAGTAAAAACAAAGTCTACATTGGCAAACCATGGGCCTTTGAACTCGAAAGTTCCTCCGGTTTCAATAAGGACTTCAGTCCCATAATCTTGAATCCGATGAGCGTTCTGAATAAGGGCTGGAAGCATGCCAACGATAGGCCAGTTTGTTGGTATGGAGCTGTTCTTTTTTTCTTGTTTGTTACACCAATAAAATTGATAGTAAAACCATAAAAAAGGAAGAAGGGCTATCAGAATAAAAAATGCTGGAGGTGATTGAAGCTATGTTTGTATAGGCATGATAAGGATCTCCATTAGCTCGGAAGAGCTCATCATTTGGTCTTTGTTTTATGTTTTTGTAACTATGGCTTTGATGTTTTTCGAAGGACACCAACTCTCCACACACTTAAATACTAGTCCATCGATATGGGATAGTCTACATTTATCATACACGCCACTTTCTTATGGTATATATACATCCATCATTGAGAGCCATCTAGGATATGTAGCAGATGTGTTTTAATTTTTCTGTTGGATCTTTTCACTTTTGGAAGAGAAATGGACATTAATGTTTATACCTGAATGTTTCGAAACGGCCTATATTTGATCTCATTGACTATTTAAATTAGGAATTATTTATCACTATATTGATTATATGGTAGCAATTTGGAAACTTCCACGCAACATATTCTTCTATAAGGAACATTACATGCATATACTTTTTCAATTAGTGGTATCAAAATGAGAATCGTGTAGATCTATATGTAATTGAACTTGTTGCTTGTGCTAGCAAGTCTTGAACTAACAATGGTCTAGTCATTGTGAGTCTGATCATAAAAACCGTTGAAACATATTGAATAAAGGCTGGCAAGAATGGGCAAAAAGTGTCAGCAAGTTGGTTTCAATTATTTAGTAGCATTATTAATTATGTATGGTATCATAATTGACAGGAGACTATCTCATGCATAAATGTGGGAGGGCGAGGAGGATGTTTTGATGATGGGTTTTCATAACTTGGAATGGAGAGACGAAAATAACAAGATATTAGGCTGAGTTTTGAATTGTGGGGGCTTGTGGTCCGGAAGTGACTTGGTTGTAATTTCGTGTACTACTCAATCCACTAAATGAAAACTCCTTATTAATAAGGACTGAAGGGAGCAGTTGCTGATACAAACCGTTTAAGTTTAATTTTGAAACATTTATATGTCATTAATTTCATGTTCCAGATTGTAAATTGTCTCAACCTCATGGTCGTGGTGGGTGGATGGGACTCACCATACTTATTTTTAGGCCTCGTTTGAATCGGTTAATTTTTGATGTAAAGCAGATACTGATTCATTACCTTGTTGCTTGAATAAGTAAACCAAAAAAAAAAAAAAGAAAATTCCCTTTTTATCCTCTACTTATTACGAACATGCACACATTTCGAGGCTAAATATTGAGTATAGCAGTTGTACCAAGTCAGTGTATGATTCTTCTCAATATTCGACTTGCTAAATCAGATTTGTTAATTCGATATAAAATTAGTTTCTCTTTTTTTGTAGTAATTACTGAAAACATTATATTCCTAGACTAGATGACTAAATAACCACACAGCACATGCAATGTGAATTCATTTTGAAAGACTATTTAAGCCTCGTAATAGTCGAATAAACTTTTGACTAATTCGATGAAGTTATTTATAAAGGACAACAGTTAAACTATGTATAAATAAATTATCGGCCCAAGCGCAAGCTTCTCGTGTCTTTTGAGGGTTCAGGCCTGATAGAGGTTGAATTATCCACCACCAAAAGTCAATGGATACCGGCTTCTCCTGCAAAACAAGGATTGTTAGGGTAAGTCCCGGGTCAAGCCCCGGAAAAATATTCCGATGCCTAAGTTAGATGATGTGGGAATAGAATCGGCTAAGAGTAGTAATGTTATAACCCTAACCTTAGAGGCCATAGTGATGTATATATAAGAGGAATCAGGATCAAGATCAAGGGTCTGGATCATCTAGCGAGTATGTGATACTGGGGTCAAAGTTCCTTTTGTCGAGTCTATTGTCTTTCTCCGGCTGGGTTTGCTTCTCTGATCTGCCATCTCTGTCTTCTTTACCGAAAGTGGTGGTTGCAGATCAATTAGGCTAAAGCGGTACTTTTCCCTTTGTAACTATAAATAGTAATCGTGGGTCTCATTGTGTCAAGTGGACGACCCGACTTCAAACCCACTGCGCATTTGACTAACTCGGGTCTTAATCATAGTTTGACCCTGAATTTATTTGACTGGGTCCCATCAACTAGCCCCGCAATCCAGATGTGACGGTTCGCCTTCAGAACGTTGCGTCTGGATTGGAAAAAACTTCTCCTCCACTCTTTTTGTCTCTTGGTTTGAGTAGGTGTCATCATGGTTTTTCAAATTTCAAAGCGTGGGGTTTTATCATTTTAACCGTTTCAAATTTCAAAAAGTCGAGTCCCTTTTAATAGCCTGTCTTTTCAAAGGTTCTATAAAATTCTTCTTTAAAGATTTTTCTTTTTCTCTTTTATCTTCTTTCCTCTCTTTCTTCCCCCCAAAGTAGAAGGGATGTGCGGAAGGTGAAAAGCTTGTTTCTTTTCGTTAGGAAGTTTTGCTGCCCCTCATAGATCCGAGTAAGTGTAGAAATTCACTTTCGACTCAGGGCTTCTACTTTTTCTGTTTTGATTTTATGAGGGCTTCTTTTATAATTCTGATTTTTGTTTGTTATTTCTTGCAGTATTTATGTTTGGGGGTTTACATTTCTGCGTTTGATTTGTCTTTTTGCATGCAAAGTGTCTGGTAGTAACAAGAAGAAACAAAAAGTTATGAAACCTCCGGTACCAAATCATTCCCGCTCGTCCCTTATATCTGCGGGGAAAAAGCCCCGGGTGCGGGCAAATGTTCAATCGTCGAACCCCAAATTAGGAATTAGTGTTTTTACTTCTAATTTGACAGAGGCTCAACTTGAGTCAATCAACACTTATTACAAGATACCGCAAGATTTTCGTGCCTCTGTTTCTGGGTTAGGGTGGACGATTGATGACCCTCTGGAAGGGATGATCGGTATTTACACGAAATTTTTGGATATTGGCCTGTGATTTCCTTTTAGTCGTTTTTTATTGGACGTTTTAAATCGTTATGGTGTTTCGATTTCTCAAGTTATCCCTAACTTTGTAGCCTGCGTTCTGGGTTATGAACTTCTTAGTAGGGCCTTGGCAGTTTAACCATCCTTTTATGTTATGTCATATTTCTTTAAACTTACTCCTTCTGGAGATTGGTTTACTCTTGCTAGACGTTCTAAGGAAACAGATATTATACGGGGTGTTTCGGATGGTTTTAAAAGTTGGCGGAATAGCTTCTTTTTTGTGAGAGATAGTATTGTTGAAGGGAATATGATATGGAGAGATCCGGATCAACCGGTAAAGGATGAGCCGAAAATTCCAAAACTTTCGAACTTAGTCATCCAAGCTTATTCGGGTCACTCTGTGTTTGGCAAAGTTTTGCCAGAGGTTGCACTTGTATATTACAGGATGAGCAATTTCGGGGAACCGGAAAAGGTGCCGGAGTTTCGAGATTCATCCGGAAAGGGTAGATAAATTATCGCTACTGTGTGGTTTTCTTCTATTAATATATTTATTATCTTTGTTGTATTTGTATACAATTGTTTCTGTATGTTTTTTTTTTTACATTTTTAAAGATGATTTTGATTTTTTTATATATCTTCCTTGGTAGTAGTTTCTGGTGTAGAATTTTTAGATTATGAGAATTTGGATCCTTCGGGTGTAAAATTCTTCCGTAGGTAGCACTGCAGACTCCAGCTCTCCTAGTGAGGATACGAAGGAGCCTGGCACTGAAGGGAGTTCTAAGAAACTGAAGATGACTGACGTGGTACCTGACGTTGAAATTTTGTCAAGTACGGAAGTGTTTTCTCCGAAGCCATTAGCTTCTAAGAGTGTTTTTGAGGATAGCGAAGAAAAAGGACATCCATCTACTGGATTTCCCGCTAAAGAGGTGTATGAAGGTCCTTCTGTTCCCCCTGCTAACCCTGTGATTTCATCAGGCGTATCCACTAGAGGGATTGAACCTTTTCGCCCCTGTTTCCAGCGTGTACATTCCGGATCTATACTTAATAGCTGTTATCTCCGGCAGGATTGGTTTGTTAACATCTTCCCCCCAGCCTACAAGACTATTCTAGGATGAAGATGTGGCTCAGAGGGATAGCTTTGCTTCCCTGGAGGTAACCGATTATACTGCTTTTTGACTACTTAAGTAATAATTAGCTTTGATGTGCGTATGTTTGTTCTGTTTTCGTTTTTATATCTTGTATTTACTATTTATATATATATATATGTGTGTGTTTATTGTTTTAAACTGCCGACTTGTGTACCACTCTGATCCGCAAGTTGGAAGAGCATCGAGTTACCTCTCTTGCTTATGAAGAGAAGTTAAGGGTTGCGGAGGCAAAGTTTGCGGATCTAGAGGAATCCTGCTCCGCTCTCCAGAAGGAATTGGAGGATGTATAGGAGGAGTTCAAAGTGTCTAAAGATGATCTTAATCTCATTCAGACCGGAAAAGCTAGCCTAGAGAAGAGGGTGGCGGAGTTGGGCGACGCATCTGCTCGAACCCAGGAGGAAAACAAGAATCTCGTCGAGACTCGGCCAGATTCGGGTCGCCATGACAGGGATGAAGGGCGATTCGGGTCTGAAAATAATGGCCCGCAAAAATCCGGTCTGATTAGAAATCCAACATCTTCATTGACAACAAAAAGGATTTGGGAAGATACGCCGTCATTCATTGACATCGTCAAAGGTAATATTTGATTTACTTTGTCTTTAATTATTTTATTGATTTCAATAAATTTTTTAATAATGTTGCTTGATTATAGGTTTTGGTTGTACTTTCGCAATGAATGAAACGCAATGTAAAACAATGGTACGGAGTATAACAATATGAATTAAGAGTTTATATATAAAATAAATAGAATTCTATACTAATTTTCTTTCTTATTCCTTTACAGTTTGCAAATTTCTCATGTGATGTATCAGAAATTTCAGTGCGGGTACATTAGAAAAAATAATGACGAAGGGTAAGAAATCCTATTCTTCAAACAAGTAAGTAATATTAGTATCCTATATTTAATCCATGAGTACAATGCTATGTTGCTTTGGATTTGTGGTTGATTCTTAGGACTGAAACATCACATTCCAGTTTCTTGAAGGAATGCTTGCATGAACAAAAGTAATATCGGAAAATTAATGCAGATACACTTGAAATTCAGGATTATTTTCTTTATTATTACCAATCTTCTTCTTGGATCTCTTGAATATCGCTTCCCAGTTTTATTGAATGGCAACTGAATAATGTGCACCAATCAAGCATTCCACACGCAGTTGTTGAGCCTGATAATCTGCATTTCGTCAGTCTCACATGCTGCTTATTATGGTGTATTGGATTATGGGAGATTTTGATTTTTTTGGTGTACTCGCAGTTAACACATTTTGGTCTATAGTTAGCCTTCTTCAAACAATCGAAAGTTTTTCATGAATGAGATTATCAAAACATTTGGAAACACCTAAACCCCTATATTTCCTTAGTATTTCTTTACACTTTTTATATCAAGCAATGTGATTCACCTTTGCTTTTTTATCTGTTTGATGTTTGTTTCTTTTTATAGGTCAAGTGTAGAGATTATCTTGATACCCGCATCTGGTGGTTAGTCTCCACCAATCTAACTTTTTCTTCCTTGCTTAAACGTGTACAAAGATACATTACACCAAAAGGCATATTATCCCTTAGATCTTTAGTATGATTCTGCAAGTAGGTTCATCAGGTTTTTAAAGGATCCAGTTATGTTAATCGGCATCGGCATCGGTATCGAAATATTAGGATAAAGTAAGAGAATTCAATCAGTACTTCAATTTTTAATCATCCTATGATGCCTGGAGCTATAGAATTGTCAGTTAATTTTCTTTTTTGTTACATTGCAGCCTCCTCTCCTGAACCTTGGAACAGTGTTGTTAACTCTTTAAGGAAATGATTCAAGAACTGTGTCATCCTCCCGCCTCCCAAATTAATTTATATTGCAGATTAAAGTACTTTTGCAAGATTGTGTTCAGTGGGGTGTTAAAGCCGGGTTCTAAGCCTGAAAAGCAACATTACTGGAAATTGGCGGAGCAATTGGGGGCTATGTGTGCTACTAAACGGGGCCCCTCAGTAACCCATGTGGTTTCTTTGGATTCTACATCAGATATAAAATAACTTCAGATAGTAGTAGTATTTACTCTTTGTTATTATGTTTTTTACTTCACTATATTAACTTTTACATCAAATATATAATCCAAGTGATAACACAACAAATTAATTTCCTTTACTGCTTTCAACTCTATGAATTAGCCAACGATGATTCACTAGAGTTTTTCTCTTCGATTATTCCTTTTGAATATAGCGATCTCTGATTCAGTGATGATCTATCTTTAGTCTGTACTAGAAATGACGTGATTTTTTTTTGAATTATTCTTTATATATTTAAATCCACTATTTATTAAAATGTTTGATTTGTGACTATCAAATCTCTTGGATGATTTTTTTATTACTAGCTTTTTCGCACATTGAATTTTTATATTTGTATTGTTTTTCCAGTAAACTTTCAAATTTTAATATGGTCATTTAGCTGGCTTAAAATGAAGACGTCCTGGTACAAATCATACGCCAATTTAATTTTCTTCAAATTAGCAATTTATTTATCCATTAACACAATATCAATATAGAGGGAGGCTCTCGGGCATCATCTAATTAAGATGAAAGAAAAAATTAAAAAGTTCGAATTACTCAACTCAATTAGTTATGTCAACAATCAAGCGAGCAAACCTATAAATCTTCAGTTTAAAATGAGAAACTTAATTAGTATTCTCTCCGTCCTAAAATTATTGTGCAGTTTGAATTTGAAGTTATGGTGCAAATTCAAATAAAAGTGAAAATCCAAACTGGACAATAATTTTTGGACGGAGGAGTATTAATTTTCAATCATGTTTATTATTAAAATTATTAGTATGAAAGATGGAGTATATTAGAGTTGCACAATATTATATTATGATTAATAATATATTAGCAAGTCTTTTGATTAAAAAAAATTTTTAAAAATTGAAATGAGAGAATTTAGTGGAAACAAACTATTCATCCATTTGATACATTAAAAACGAAAAGTATTCCCAACTAGGGGGAAAAGAAAAAACATTTTTGAAAATCTAATCTATTTAAGTTAAGCCTTCCACGAGGTTGAGGTAATATGGCCCAAAAGTCCACGTTAATTTTGTTGTGCTGCGTAAATGCCTCGTTCTTTGACCGTCCCCTTGTTACAAAAAGTAGAAATGCAAAACTCTACCTATTCCGGTTTGTGAGGGTTCAATTCAACTGTTAAAATCATTTCCGCTTCTTTCCCACGGATGAGGGTTCCGATTTGAATTCAGTACGTAGAAACTGCTCAGCCTGGTATTGAATCTTGCGGACTTAGTTTCGGCCGTTTTCTTTTCGCACGCACTTGAGCTGTTTGGTTTTATTCCTCTGAGAAAAGTTTCCCTCCAAATTACAGACCGCATTAACATCAAGTGGAGAGATGAAAAAAGGAAGGAAGAATTTTGTCTTGGCTGTCCATGTTCAACTTCCAGAGGATATCATTGCTGAGATACTTGGCAGATTACCCGTGAAGACGCTGTTGCGATTTAAATGTGTTTGCAAATTTTGGAAAGAGCTTATATCAAACCCGAACTTCACTCTCTCTTGCACTGGACGAGATCGGGTAATTGTAGGCTACGTGCCTTACGCGAGCTCATCTTTTGATAAGCACCAGCTGTATTTCTATTCAATCGATGATGATCTTTCAATGGTGAAGCTTCCTGATCCGGTTGATGACGTTCGTCCCTACCATTATCACCACCATTCCAGGTTTGATTTATACGGTAGTTGTAATGGTTTGGTACTCTTTTTGACGGACAATGGAATGTACTTATGGAATCCGATGACCAGTTGTTGTCGTCTTGTTCACCAGCTCCACGTTTTGGCTGATCGAGTTCGACAGATTAGCTTAAGCAGAGTCCATAGAAACTCTGGACTTTGCTATGACAAAAAAGCTAACGATTACAAAGTAGTGTTAATGGCTAATGATCCTCCTCCTGTTGGATCCGTATATGCTTCTGTTGTGAGCTTAAGATCGGGAAAAACCTGGACAGATATTAGCTTTCCTTATAAGGTAGCCAGACCCTCTATTTCTTCTTACTCGGGAGTTTTGGTTGGCGGCCATTTACATTGGATCGTGGAAAGGGAAATTGGTGCATCAATGTTGATCGTGTATTTTGACGAAGAGATAAACCAGTTTAGGGAATTACCAATGCCTGACGAACATGAACCTAGTGATGGATCTCCTGCCTATTATTTTGGACTCACTCTTTTATATGGATGCCTTTGCATGTCTAAAAGTGCTTCCATGTTTCGCAGAGGGGATATTTTCATTATGAGAGAGTACGGGGTGAAACAATCTTGGACAAAATTGTTCACTCTTTACGGAGTTATCGTGCCTCTTCACACTAAAAATCCCAATGAAATTATTTTGGTTCCAGGATCGGAAAGACAATTATGTAGATACAACTTAGAAAAGAATCACTTGAGGAGGATTAAATGCCCACCAGTTGAGCTGCGGCAGAAACTTGGGAACAAGTTTGAGACCGAAGCTGGCCAAGTATCAGTCACCAACATGTCTCCGATTGCTGCTCCTTTCAGGTTCACAGAAAGTTTGGCATCAGTTGATTTCATATAGCCAAGACAGTTAGTAGAGTGCCTTCAAGTATGAGGAGATTTGTTGAAGAGACATTTGGCTCTCTTTTAGACTGGTTTTGGGGTGATGTTTTCTTTTAAGTTTTGTTTTTTTTTTTTTTTCTCATATTTCAACTTGATCCCAGTTCAGCATTCAAGTTATATATTTCTAGTTTTATCGCAAGAAAAGCTGAAGTGAGCTGTGTTATCCATATAGTTCGAAACTTCGAATGAAGCAAATTATATTCATGTCTTCATTACCATCATCCTCAAAGAGGATTAATTGTCCACCACCAGACCTGCGACGGACAATGAGGAACATCTTGGGATTGAGGATGATGGTAAAGTTTGGCATCTGTTGATTTTATTTAGCAAGTACAAGAACAAAAGCATTTAGCATCAACTCTGAGGGAATTTGCTACTGAAATATCGCCTTATGTTCTTGTTCCATTTAGTGATTGTCTTTAAGATGAAGGAAACTTGTTGGACATTTTGTTGTATAAGCATGTTTTTTTTCACGAGCTGTGACAGACCAACTGAAATTGTTATCAGGTATGGAAGATGAAGAAATATTGTTCTCCTGTGACTCAGGAGTTTCGCTAGCTCTAACAGAACCGTATTGGAACCTCACAAAGAAGATGGGATCAAATATATGACCCTAATGGTTGTTTCACCTTGTTAAATAGCTGGTGGAAATGTGGAACCTAAGCTAGTTGGACAGTACTCTTATTTTATGTTTCTTTCCCTACTAAAACATCATCTTAGATCTCAAGTAATCACTGAAGTTTCCCTACTTAAAAACAGTCTTCTTTCTGTTAAGATTCTGTGGTATGAATTAGAACCTGCTGCAGTCATGCTTTTCAATGAATGTTTACTATGTAAAGATCCAACGTATATATTGAATCATGGATGAGATTCTGGGAAGTTTATATGATCAGTTGTGAAATTTGCCTCTTTATAAACAACGTGAGAAACGAGGGAGTCAACAGAAGAAGGGGAAAAGAAAAAACCTCTTAATGGGAGTTGGTCAAAAGAAGAAACTTTCTTTTACACTAACAGTTTGGCATCGGTTGATTTGGTATAGTAAGTATAGCTGTGTCTTGCATCAGCCATGAGAAGATTAACCACAGGATGGTTGGATTATTTTAGTTGCGTTTCTCTCTTTTTAGCAACTGATTTCTTGATGGTTGAAAGTTGGAATTCTTGAGTGTTTTTGTTGTATAAGCCGCGCCAGACCAGACCAACTGAAATTGTTATCACATTTGCATTGAGTTCATCATGAATGGAACATACAATTGCTCCGCTCTAAGTCAGGATTTTTGCTCTAACAGAACTATTTCGGGATTATGCACGTCTGGAGGAGATGATGAAAGGATCAGAGATTACGTCTTTATTGATTGTTTTGCCATGTAAACATACCGTAGTGATTGGCTAGGTGGGTTAGTACTCTTAATGCATGTTACCATTTTTCTTAAAAAATCAGTGGATCTCATCTATGAATCAACGAAGTTTATTGGTTAATTTGTTACCTGGATTTAATTAGTGACATAATATCTGCCACTCCAGTGTGTTTTAACATGATCACGTTTAAACGTTTAAAAACTTCATCTAATACAATCCTTTCAATTAGATACAAATTTCATGTATGATACAAAAGTCATGAAAGAACGTTTGGTGTTAATACTGGTTTTGTTGGGGGAGTTTGACAGCTTTTGCAACAAGATTGGGTAGTTGAGATTCGACATGAGTACCAACAAGCTAATTTTGTAGCGGATTATCTTGCATCGTTATTCGTTAGCGACTGAGGACCGAGGCGAGGTGCCCTCCACTTGGAGTTAAACCATGGTCCCGTTATGTAATAGTTTACAGTTTAGACTTATTGTATAAAAGTTGGGTGTATTTCATAAATTTTGCAAACTAATGGGTGAGTAATAAGTCTCAATAAAGCTGTACGTTTAGGACCATCAAATTTAATGGTCAAACCTTCTGCTTCATCCCCTGCTGGATAAAATACTCACAAAACCAGAACCCCGCACACACACACACACACAAAGGTGAGATTTTCTCAATTCCTCAGAAAGAGTTTGCGAAAATGCTGTCTTGCTCAACTTTGCCAGTAATGAATAAGGAGGCCCTCTTTCTTCCTTCAAAACGAGCACTATTTCTTACTGATCCTCATTCTTCCTCTGTTTTGAGGTAAAACTCCCCTGCCCCTCTTCTTTAATGGTTTCCTGTTTGAATTTGCTACTTTCTTTTTTCGTCGTAGGGTCGATGGTGGTTATGTCTCTTTTGGGTTTATCTGTTAAATTTTCCTTGCATTCTAGTTTTAGTACATATAGGGTCGCTTGGCTTCAAATTACATTACCAATTTATCATTTCCCGGAGTTCATTTTTGTTTTTTAATCTTTTGGTTTAAGTTGATTACTGTCGAGGTGGGTTGAGCAGAAGTGATTCCTTTTATTCGGATGAAGCAAATCCTGTAATGGGAATAATTCACTGCTTCAAAAATGTCTTCTTTTTGTCAAAGAATCATACAAACTAAGTAGACCAGCTGGTTTCATGCTTTTCTATGATGCTGGCTACTTTCTAGCTATAGATAATGACTCTGTAATTGGTGTGATGGGATTTATGGAAGTTTACATAGAAAAATATCAATAAAATGCCAAGTTATTTTGATCATGAAGTACTGATATTTTTTGAGCTTTGACCCATTAGATCAGGTTTCCTCTAAAACTTCTCGGCTAACCTTGGGTATTTTCTTGTTTAGGCATTCTATAGTAACCCCTCCGTCGAAGAAAGGAACGTACCTTTTTTAAAATTAAATGTCAGGATCAGAATTTGCGAGCGGTCTTAGATTGAAATTTTATTCATGTCTGAGCATTATTGTTATTATACTTTGAGTTGTCATTTCAAATTTGTTGGAACTTTTGAAAACTATTTGTTCAACATTTGGGTATTCACAATGTCCACTCGAACTGAGCTTCTTTGGCTCTTGAGGTGGAGGAACCGATGTTGAGAGTTCTCTCATGGTTTTATAGTGATTCATGTAAGGTTTTATGCTCTTAGCAATTTTAATGTGAGATATTTAAGGGACTCATATCGATTGGGAGTGATATACCGAACTACATCTTTTATTGGTTGATTGTGTCGGGAACAGAATCACTTGTTGGTTCATATTGTATTTATTCTTGAGTTAGACTGGGGAAAGGTCAGGCAGGAATCTAGTTTGAGGGAGTACCAAGAGTTGTTATAGTTGTATCAGACTATTGCATCTGTTTTTCATGATTTTTGTTGGAAGAACTCGTCAGAGAAAGATTTCTTCTCTTCTGCTGATATCTGGGCCACATCTGCATTTTGTGTAGCTTATGCATGTTTAATTTTGAAACAAAATCCTCTTTTGATCCCACGTTTCACTCTTTTCAGATCGGGATTGAGAAGAAGAGATGCTGCAATGCTGAGTCCTAAAAGTACAAAAAATCAAGCAGTTCTTGTTCTTGCAAATTCAAATGTATGCATCGACTAAGGCTTCTGCATTATGCTACCAATAAAATTTGGTAGAATCGTGTACAAAACTGTCTGTGAGTAAGTCCTGGTGTTTCATTGGAAATGGTATCTTAGCATGTGATATTTTATCCTCCTGATGCAGATTTTATTACTTCTTTTTGTCCCTTTTTGTTGGTGCAATCAGTCATACATAGTCTCAAGTTCACAACAATTTTGATACAAGAATGCTACTTATCTTGAGAGATTCAGAAACTGTGTGGGATAACAGTCATCTTGTTAGTCAGTTCTCACCGAGTAAAAACTAATTTTACTCGCTATTAAGTCATGCACTTCTTCATTGATAGAAGATTCAAACTAACATATTGGCAAATGTGGAGATGCTAGAATCCCCTTAATTATTGCAAACTTAAGGGACCGAATCTTTCGAATGCCTGGAGCCAAGTAAGATGAGTATTTGGTCTGTGATAAGTAAGAAAACGGCAGAAAAGGGGTCACTATTCTCGAATTATTTGTTGTAAGACAGATGATATTTTGAGGAGATATCTCTGTTAAGTTCAATTTGAAATATTTAAATTTGAATGATTGATTTATGTATGGACCGAGCACGATACCGACATATGATCCATATAACCGACCGCACGAAGTTGGAAAAAAGCTTCTTGTAGTTGTCTTTCTGTTAAGTTCGATCCTCTATTTGTTCCTACTTAGAGGAGTTTTCTTCTTTTTAATGCTTTATCTGCTCGAGCCTTTTTCTCATTCTCAGTATGTGCAACTTGAATTTGTAATCTTATACTCTTTTTTGGTTTCAAACATTGATGTCAACATTAGCATGTCTAGCTCCATAATTATTCCTGTAATTTTGGCTTTTAGATACCCAATTCTCTCGGCCACAGGACTTTATTTGTTAGATTATGTCTTCTCAATCTTGGTAGTTTTCATTCAGTTGACACTTATTTCATGATCAGTTGCATTAGGGCCAAGAATTTCTTACAAATGAGTGAACAATTTTACTATCTTACGCAGTTCCATTGGCGTTAATTCTTTAACTGAACTTCCTAGAATAGTAAGACACATCGTTCTTTTTAGTCCTACTTGCTAATCTACAGAGAGACATTGCATTGTTTACTTAGCTGAATCACGCATACCTAATAAGAAATGTTTCATCTTTTACTTAGTTCAATTGTTTATATTGTTTTGTCTGACATTCACTCTTTTACTTGTGAGGTGTTTAGGGGTCTCCAAGAAAAGGAAGTTCAGGCAAAGAGATTATCATGGTTGATCCTTTGGAAGCCAAGCGATTAGCAGCGAAACAAATGGAACGAATTAAAGCAAAGGAGCGGTTCAAGGTAAGTTAAACCCCTAACAGTATATACTCTCTTCTCTATTTTCAGTTTACAAAGCAGGTGTTTAGTCTTCCTATTTCTGCGTGGTAGCTGCTTTTTCACGGCCTTGTTCGTTGGAATTTTCACTTTTCCTAGAAAGTCGAATCATCCCTGATCTAGTCTTTTATGAAAATGTATAGAGACAACGTCAAATTGAAGCCATCAATGGTGCATGGGCCATGATTGGTCTGACCGCAGGATTAGTAATTGAAGCTCAAACTGGACATGGCATTCTATCTCAGGTAACACCATGTCCAACTGTTGAAATATGGCTTTCTTTTCTGAGGTTGAGGTCTTGGTTATATCTCTCTTCCTCTTGTACAGTTGGCTGGATACTTGGCTGCTGTTACTGGCTTTTTCCACGGATAGAACATGGACCCCAGCGTGGTTCAGTCAGGACGTGTAATATCCGATAGCAGATTTGTGTACCATGTTAGGCCTTATTCTTTTGCCTGTTATTCTTGTAGAAAGGTTTTGCGCATTGTATACCATTTGATCATTTTTTGCATTGCTACGGACTCTGCCTAACCTTCAAAGAATTTTGCCCATACAAATACAGTAAACTCGTTCCTCTGGATGAATTTCTGGTTTAGTTTGCAAATAATTTGGTTACTGTTGGATTTAGCCATGTTGAATAATGAACTTGAACACATTAACAAAGTCCTCTTTGTATGAACTTTTATTTTATGTTTCTTTCCCCCTCGTTACAGTAGTTGCATGACAATTTTATGAAAATTGCATTAAACAAGTACAGGTCTTTACATGATTTGATCAATGTGATTTACAATTACTTTTTTTGGTGCCGAAAATAATTGTTTTGTTTATTAGATTAAAATAGGACGGACCCCATTTGGGCATCAAGCGGGCATCAAGAGCCCAAAATGGAGCATTCGGATTCCATAAACACCGGGCTCTTTTGGTTTCCTCAGAAGTCTTTATCTTTTTCAATTATTTTCTTTTTTAAAAAATGATTATTACGTTTGCTATATTACTCCAAATGACAATCAGGACAGTAGTTTTTATATTTTATCATTTGAAATTACTAATGCTGGGGCATAGCCATCTACAGGAAATCGATGAGGGGGGCAAAAAGAAAAAGACAAGCTGACCATTTAAGGACAATTTTACATTTACAAATTAGTACAATTAAACCCCCCAAAAAAAGGGCCCAACCCAAGAGTCCTTGAGGAATATGCTCAAGTTCAAATGCAAAAAATAAATGCATGTGTACCTTTAAAATGAGAGAAAAAGAAGAGAATATCTTGTGAAGATTCCTCCTAAACACGTCTCATTTGATGTTCCTTTCTTCAAATGCCCTAAAAGGTAAAAGGGAAAGAAAAAAAAATCTGACCTATTGATGTAGATAATGTTAAACAATTGACCTTAAACCAGGTCTATGTAAATTTTAATGGCCTCATTGATGAAAGAAAACAAATTTAGAAGCATATCCACCACCAAAACATATGGATATTGGTACATATTCGTTTCATAGATGAGGCGGTATCTTGCATGTGAAGAACCAAATCTTTCAAACCTAATGGATAAGGGTTCACGTTCGGTTCTCCTCGTTGAAATTGCTGGAAGAAGAAAAAAAAAATCTATTCTTGTGGAGGAAGATCACGTCTACAACATAGCATTTTTATGTAACATAAGTGATCTATCTTAAATTCTTAATAGGCTTACCGTGTATCACTTCTCGTATAATATCTGCATGAAATTTTTCACCCGGTTGACACTGAAATTTTATTTTGAAAAATTAAAACTTTGATGTAATGATGTGATTGAACCTCCGCGAGACACTATTTCATTACTTAGACTTTATATTCAATGTTTTTTTTTGGGACGGAAAAAATATATGAGATAATCTGAGGTGACATACTCAATATACAAGTATCCTTTTGCATGATGATATGTGGGGGCAGCTGTGCCCCGGGATCTCACTAAATTTCTGAGCATGAATCACTGCTATGTTTTTAGTTGGATCCCTAGCTAGTTTGTATCCTTTCAGGCTATCTTTCGGCCAAGATTAATTATTGGAGAACAACAGTTACTTCTATACATCGCCATTCTTATCTTCCTAGCTTATTATGAAAGGAAAATCACTCCAATCTCAAAAATAACCACAACTTTTTCTTCCCGTTCAACAATCACATTATGAAGATTCCCGCCCACAAAAATCATAGAGAAGATATGAACAACCTCTACCATCTGATAATGAAGTATTATTGGAGCGTTCTAGAGTAATTTTAGTACTGACGAAGAGACGATGAATTCGAACCTCTTCATTAATTACCCGAAAATAATCCCATGGCAACTTATCCTGCGGTAAAAGAATAAAATAAAATTGCAGGTGGTTGTGATACTAGATACAATTCGGGTTTAGTGAAAAGGAAATATCATCTCCTTCATTCATGAGTTCAAAATCCTACAAAATACTACTTCCGGTCCTTAATATAAAGCACTTTGATTTGTCTTAAGTTTCATGTAGTACGCATTTTTAATCGACGAAAAAACCTTAAAAATATTTAATATCAATCAAGAGAACACAACGTATATAAAAATATATTTTTAAGTTTTTTTATCAATTAAAAATAAGTATTATGTGAAATCTACAAAAAGTCAAAATGACTTATAATAAAGACTGGAGGGAGGGAGTATATCATTACATACTCCTACAACGAGTTGCATCTTGCTTTTAAGGCACTAAATTGATAAGTGTGTAATCTCTAAAGTATAAAAAGATGAGTCATTGTGTATTTTTTTATCTTTTCGTTTGACTTTTGTAGTTACATTTTTACCTTCGAGTTAGGATCCTGGTAGAAATAGAAATCGATTTCGTTGTCACTATTTTCATTTGGTTAAGGTATCAATTCTTCTGAACATGTCCATTTCATAATTGAGGTAAAGGGACCTTTGCAAGCTATCAATTGGAACAGAGAAAAAAAAAAAAAAACACGCCATTTTCGTTGGTCTCAATTTTAACATGGTATATATACCTATTTAAGGGTTTCCATCATGATGAGGAAAAATCAAACTACCAACTTTGCTATGACAACCCAAATTAGCATGTTACTCCCTCCATTCCAAAATAAGTGTCGTTTTAGCAAAATGGAGAAATTTCAAAATAAGTGTCGTTCTCACATTTCAATGCACTTTTTGTCAAAAGTTTCTAAAATTACCTTTAAAAGAGTTGATGCTATTGGTGGACAATTTTATAATAGGGTTGGTTGAGGATATTCACGTAATTTTATTACTCTATTTAAGAGTTTCTTAAACTATGTGCAAAGTACAGGACGACACTTATTTTAAAATAGAGTGAGTACCATTTTATTTCAATGGTCCCTTGATTCCCTTCTTTAGGTGTTGTAAACATCCAATAAACTGATGATGTGAAGCAATAAATTTGATGCTCTTCAGCCATTGAAAAACGTATAATGAGACTGATTAATCGCTTGTATTGCATACGGAAAAAACACAAATTACTTCTTTTTAAGTCGATATCGGTAATTATTTGATCATTTTTATTCTTTCACGTATCATCACTGTTTTATTTTATTTTATTATTAAAAATAAAATTCCCCCCAGTAAATCCCAGTTAAATGTGAGTTCAGTAGTAGGAATTGAACTCAGATCTAATATCAAGAAATATAACATCCTCATTACTAGGCTGTCATTCAATTCACATTATTATTTTATTTTATTGTTTGTTTTTGCGATAACTATTTGCTAGTATCCCTTAATTGATAACAAGGTTGTCAACTCAAAATAAACTAAGACGGAAGGCAGTTAGTAGGTAATTGACCACATGAAACTGATATGATTATTTTGCAAGTCAATCAATTTAGTACATATAACAAAATCAATAGGTTCTGTAGATAAGGACGAGAGAAAAGGAGATCACCTAACTATACTAGCCACGTGTTTTTTCCACTTAGGTTAACAAAATCTTTTGCTTAGCCAAAATGTACAATTTTTTCCGAGTCCAGAAGGCAACAACACGAGTTCCGCAGGAAGCTTCCTTCAACCCTTTATGTCCTAAAGATGACCTTGTTAATTCAGAATTAGGTTTTTCTTTTCCTTTTTATTCTCCTTTTAAGAGAAAAAAATTCTAGTCAAAGCATTATTTGAAGCCCGTCATCTAGTAGTAGTGGTGTAAATATAGCCAATAATTCAATCAAAAGATATTAGGGTTTATAATTACTCGTAAATTATAAAGATGAAATCAGTTTTATGGTATTTTTTATATATTGACTTCTGATAATTGACTCATGTTTCATTAATTTCAAAAAAAAACAAAGGAAAAACTATTCATCTAGGGCCTCAAAATGGTGGATGTCGAAAAGTCTGTAAGAAATTTGTATCTTCGAGATAGAGTTGGTATAATTTTGCTTACTGATCCTGCTATTAATTATTAACTGATTTTCATAATCCAAATTAATACTGCTGAAACAATTATTTCTTTATCACTTGCTTCTTTCACTCTCGAAATAGTTGCATGTTTTGCGTCTATCATTTTAGAATTGAGAAAATGTATATCTTAGTACCATACTTTTATTATCATTATTTTCAGGAGCTTTTCCTGAGTTTGTATATCAAGATTCAACTTGTTATAAATGTACGTGCAAGCAATAAATAAAGTCCAAATGTGATGATCATCTCAAGGGACTCAAAATATGATAATTTTGAAATATTTAGCAAATGTTATCGCTGAATTTGAAATTTAATTTATAATAGTGACCACGCCAAATTAATTGTGCTCTAACCAAATTTAATTAAACACCAACGGCAATTTCTCCCCAAGCCACAAAACCCTAATTTTGTGTGTTGAGTAATGATTAAAAAAATATACTACCTCCGTCCTAAAAAAATAGTCCACATTGAGTTTTCAAATTTATACTTAAAATAATACAAAACTTAAAACTCAATGTGAACTATTTTTGTAGGACGGAGAGAGTATATATCTGTAATGCACCACGAAAAATATCAAATAGTACCACACTATCTTTATTAGATAGTTTTCATTAACTTATGGTGCGCAGACTTTTCCATAGCTACTAGCAGCTGGTTTGCATGCATTATTGGAAACTAAACCGAACATAAAATAATTTGGTTGGTTTAAACTCTAAAAACCAATCTAAATATGGCTCCTAAATCAGGAGGCAGCTACCTAGGAAACCAGCATAAACGCCCAGTCGCTATAACTACTAGATAACTGTTAGCATGACAATTTATACTATACTTTAGAAAAACAAAAATCAACGCACATAATTGGTTTGGTGCGTAGGTTTTATGGTTTGAACAAAAAAAAAAAGAAAAAAGAAAAATATCAAAGAAACAGATGGCTGAAAACTAAGAAGTCGTGCCTTAAACGATGACCTTTCTACCCCAATCACTAATTGGTGGTATCTTTTGCTTTTGAAATTTTCACTAAGTTTGATTTTGTATTTGTTTTGGTGCTGTAATTGTCAACCAAAGATATCCCTTCACGACACACTCAAAAACACACAAAACGTGGCATTATTTCTAGCAATTCAAGTCCAAACCTATTGGCATGAATGATATACCAAGACCTTTTTTTTTTAATGTTATTATTATTTGGTTTCATATGAAGGGTCTATCCTAATCTTAGAAAAGATCATTGTGGGCTATCACCATTGTCACCATTTTGTGTACCAGAAAGATGTATATAATATTACAGACATTTTATCCAGAACCCACTTTAATTATTTTTTAAATCTTTTTTGTAGTACTGTTGTTGTTGTTGAATATTAGTATTACTTGTATTTTGGTTTTGGGAGGACCATTCTGCTGGACTTGGGACAACTGCGCCTTCCTCACTGGCCAATCTCTCGACAAAAACACCAGTCAACATCTGTATAAAGTTGATAGATTTTTTTTTATTTCCTTTTTTTTAAGTAATAATCAATTAATAACAATATATTAAAAAATTAAAAATAAATTAAAAAAAAAGAAGGAGAAGAAGAAGATGTTGGATTTTTTAGATGAAAAAAAGGAAAGAAAAATAGAGTTCATCGTCAGAGAAGAAAAGAGATAAAAGTCAAATAAAAAATTAGTTACTTTTCTTTTTTTAATTAAAAATAAAATACCACTTCCTTTAAATAGGCTTTATAAAAAACTACCAATGGGAGAAAATATGAATCAAATGTCACCTTAACTGAAACTAAAAAACAAGAAAATCAGGAATAATCTAAACAAGTAAATAATTGATTAAATCTACTTTGAATCAATCTCTAACAGAAAAAAAGGGTTTTAGAAACTTCCGATCGACTTGAAAACTTTTTTAGACTAATTTAACGTTAATTTAAGTTTAAGGTTGGTTTGTCGTCTACATCCTGTCTCCTTGCTTCTATCCACACCACAATTCAAACCCATTCGCTGAAAACAGATTATATTAAATCCAGTTTTGGATAAAGATTTTGATATGCGTTGCGTGCGTGTCTGTATGGACGCGATCTGAAGGAAAAGATTTGTGTTTTTCCTTTTGGTAATACGAAAGAGATGACATTGAAATGATTTTTTAAACGTATGTCTCAACACTAATAATTTTAGAGCGACGACATTGGAATCAGACGGTAATATACACATTATACAAAAATTAAATAAAATAATCTTAATTTTCACAATACATGAATTGTACACACAATAAAGCAATATATGTTTCTATTTAAACATAGTAGATAATATCACTATCAATACATGAAGTGAAAGTTTATAGAGTGAATCGAAGGTTGGTTTTGGCTGTTTGGGAACTTCTGAGAAGAGACTGCGTGGTGAAATTAGAGCATATTTATCGAAAGGTGAATTTTGATGCGGATTCTTTAGCGGCACTAGCAATGATCAGCCCAGGTGGTTTACATTGGTTTGACGCTCCCCCGGATTCTGTTAAACCTTGACTCCAACATGATTTAGTTGGTGTGTCTTACCAACGTGCTGTAATAAACTAGTTTTCAGGTATTTGTCTCGTTTATAGTAAAAAAAAAAAACATAATAAATATCACTATCTTCTTTCGTCGTCTGGAGTTATTAATATCGGATATTATTACTATCAGTCCTACATGTTAGTTGTTAGATGTATGTAACACTAGATTAGATATACACATTTGAGTTGACTGGGGTCTAACAATTTAACCAATTTGCAAATATATATTATGAAAAAAAAAATGTTAGGCTAGACTGCTTGGAAGCTTTTGCCTTTGCGTGTTCTTGGGGACAGACAGACCAGAGAGTTTTACATACACAATCTTTGAATTTCGTTAACCAAAAAAAAAAAAAAAAGTACTGAACATTTGGACAGCATGTCTAGAGATTATGCAATGTATCAAACACCATATAGTTGGACTTTTGGGACAGTACCCCAGTTTTTAAGAAGGTTTACCAGAATTTTTTTTGAGCTGTGTTTTCGGGCTCCACTTTTCTTTATATCTTTACCGCACAAAATCAACTACTTGGTCTCTACTGACCAATTTTGAAGTAGAAGGAAAAAGAAAAAGGAGGGGGATCGATTTCCACATGAAAATGCGTCTGAAAAGACCGACAAAATTGGCAGCAAACACCTCAAATACACGGTAACAATTTTCCAGCCAGTAATATGGATTTTTTTCTTCTTCTTCTTCCTTTTTTTCCCTCACATGCAATTGTCCGATACATTGTATTTGTGTAGATGAACTATAAATACAGGCATCAATCACGGTAACCCTTGAACATAATCAGAATATGATAATAATTTTAGGACGGAAAGTGAACAAAATTAGTTGAGATATCGGCCAAATTTCGTAAACAACAAAATTAAACTTTTTCTACATTCTTAAAGAGCCTAGAAACTAATTAAGCCGCCCTTTTGGGCATTTTCTGTTCGCTTATGTAATAATGTTTACTACGTATAGTTCAATGGCTTAATAACCACCTAACTTAATCAGACTTTTTTCAGTAGAGGAATTTATAGGTAAGTAATTAAGATTAATAATTAGTTGATTCGACGAATTCAGTCCTAAATTTGAATTTATCACATAATGTTCCATGTACGGAGATCATATATATACAGCATAGCCAGCTCTTAGGGACCAAAAAAAAGTCAGAAAAAGTCTGGTGAATGCTTAATAAATTAGGAGCTCCACTTTGTAGGTAGGCGGTATCGGATTTGTGGCCCTTTTGATATTAAATGGTATTAGTATTTAGTACGAAGTAGTTTTTTTTTTTTTTGTATTTAATAATTGCTTTAAAATGAAAAAATAAACCCCATATAAAAAATAATAGTCCACTAGTAAAGTTTTATTAGTTGTCACCCTCCATTATTATTTAGTTTTGGGGTTATTGTGGCAGGGGCGTGTGCCGTGTGGGGTTTATTTTTGTTTTCTTGCTTTGCTCCACCATCTCCAGATATGGATAATGTGGGTTGCAACTTGTTTTAATAGGATACGAATAAAATCTTTTGATTCGAACAATACCGCGCTCGAGTTTATAAGCCCTTAATTATATCGTCGTCATGCTTACAATTTAATGTAAAATAAATCGTAATATTACCTCCGGTCCTTAATATAAGACATTTCGATTTGTCCTAAATATCATCTAACACGTATTTATAATTGATAAAAAAAAGTTTTAAGAATATTTTATAATAATTAAAAGAAGTATGAAAATATATTTTTAAGATTTTTTGTCAATTAAAAATACAAATTAGAATAAATCTAGAACAGATCAAAATGTCTTATATTAAGGACAGAGGAAGTACATTTCAGCTTACAAGTCAAGAACTTATTACACAGTTTTGTTAATAGCCAAACTAGCAAAAAGATTGTAAATCGTAACTTGATTCAACCTGTTTAGGGGAGTAAAAAAAGTGGTAATTTGTCAAAGTCTGATGAACAATACAAAAAAAAAAACAGTTTCTTTTTTGTTTGTTTCTTTTCTTCTGTCCATGGGTGAAAAAATCCCACTTTTGTTCCTTTCAATGGAGTTTTAACTTTTGGCTTTCGAGTTTCAACCATATCAATAGGTTCAAAATGAATAAATTAAATGGGAGTGCTCTAAAGGTACAAGGATGAACATCCAATTTCACAAGTTTGTGTTTGTCCACAAACCAAAAAGCAAATTTGACGTTTTCTTGTACAACTACTAAAACTAGGCAAAACGAATATCCAACTTATACCCTTTTATTGATCCACAATTTCCCTTTTTTGGTCGTAAGATCAAGTTGAAATAACAATAGTTTACTTATTCGAAAGATTAAGGATGAGCATTAACTTTGTCAAATATGTCAGGTAGTTCCTGATTATCAAGATTGATACGAATTTAAAAGTCTTTATATCGAAGCATATCGTGTAGTTGTGATATGTAGTTGTCTTTCCTTGACAATGAAATATTTAACTAATTTCCAATATGTATGGATCATTGCAACGATAACAGAGAAAGGTTAGAGTTAAGTTATACAATCAACTAATCAATAATGTTATAACCCGTGAAAATTTTGTTTCGTAACCTGGTTATAGTTATTCAATAACGCTTAATGAACACAAAAAAAAAAAAAAAAAAAAATTGGCCACCATCATTTATTAAATTTTGTATTGATCATTCTGTTTGTACCGGTATGATTGTCTCGTTTGTTATATGTTATTTATACATCGAATAAGACTATTATTTTGAGACATGGATGATATAATTTATGTGTTTCAACTTTCAATTAATCAATCAATTTCGAGAAGCTTTAATTTTGTTTTCCCAAGTTCTTACTTTTTTGTTGGTACAATAATGCATGGAAATGACGTTGGGACTTGGAAGTCATTGTTGCCTAACCAAGTCATCGAAGCAGCCTTATCTAAAGGAACCTTTATCTTTTCATTGGTGGGTTGAATGCAAATTAACCAGAAACGTAAAGATGCACTAAGGGGAACTAAAAAGTAATAAGAAAAGACAAAAATCAATTAAAAGTTTATTGGTAATATTCTTAGAATTTAGGAATATAACCCAATCGTTAGATTAGAATGGCAAAAAGAAAGGTCAAAGGAAAAGACAAGTTAGTTAGTGAGGGTACAAAATTGAGCCTTGGACTAAAATTATATGCATGGAATATTCTGCACAATAACATAAAATAACTACTTATTATTTGAATACAAGAAGTTCCTATGGTTCTATTGTAGGGTGAAAGTTTCTAAAATCCAATAATGTTGGATGAAATGCAAATCAATCGCGTGATCCTGACACGTTAAGGTTTATTTCGAATACTCCCTCTGTCCCAAAATTATTGTCCAATTTGAGATTTCATTTTTAGTACAATTTGAACTAAAAATGAAAACTGAAACTGGACAATAATTATGGGACGGAAGGAGTATCTTTTTTTTTTTTGGTTGGTATAATTTGCAAGTTGCTGTAGACATAAGATCATGAATTTGTGTGATTATGATTTTCAATGTAAATACTATCTAAAAAACATTTGAACTAAATCAATTGATCTATACATTTACTAAATCAATTGATCTATACATTTACTCGTGTAATATAAATCTGAAATTGTAATAGTGACCAAATTAAAACCTGTTTGGTAACAACTTTTTTTTTTTTACCGTAAACTAATTAGCAATAATCAGTGAAACGGTCAGTAATGGTTGATGGCTGTCATGAGGCGGTACAATATACCAATTGATCTGGTTCAAAAACTACAACGAGTATCCGTTAAATCTTGTGGCAATAATTTTCAATGAAAAACAAAGAAATTGATTTGGAACATCCGATAAAATTGGAAGGAGAACAAAGCAAACTGTAAGATTTGACTAAAGTCTTTTTGATAATTCCAAAAAGTCTTTTTTTTTTTTTTACAGTGCCAAACAAAAGGTTCAAAAATCACAGCAGGCTGCCGTCCATGTTCACCATGCAGAAGAGGAAATTAAAAAGAGTGTGGACAGAGAAAACAAAAAGAAGAAGGAAAAAAAAAGAAAAAAAGAAATCCCTTTCCTGCAACTCCCAAATGGATAAAGTGGGCCCTAGTAAGATTTGCCATGTGGCATAATAAAGGTGAAGGTCCACAAGGTAAACTGTTTATCCACAAGGACCATGACCAAATTATTTTATTAATACTACAAAATAAAAAAAATATATGTTTTTCTTTTCTTTCTATTTTTTTTTCTATTTTTAGAGGGAAAGAAAAGAACAGAATAATGAGAAAAGTCAGAGATAGGGAAAGATAGGCAGAGAGCGGCCACGTTTCCGGCAAATATCCACAACTGCTGTTTTGGTTTGGCTGTTTGGTGAGAGTTATTCGGTTCGGTCGGCCAACAACAGTACGGGCCGTCGGTTGCGGCAGAAATTAAATTAAATAAAAGCATATGAACATTTTTATTTTTATTTTTATTTTTTTGTGTTTGAAGAATGAACTTATCAAGTGTCCGTCCAATTCCACAAGTCACACTTTTTGGGTCAATCTGATGGAGAAGAAGAAAAGTGCGGCCGTGATGGACAAACCGGTCAGACCGTGATGGACAAGCCACGTTATTGCTCTTTAAGATTACGAAATGAATGAATAATACCAAAACGTAGATAATGACCAAAAGATGATGAGAATTTTAGGGGATCCTAGAAACCAAAAAAAGATCGCGATGTACATACCCATGTATGGATATGGTGGGTGGACACAATCATACTTTACAACGTTATATTTATTTTGGTGTAACGATCATATTTTATATGTATATTCATTTTTGGACAGTGTAACACGAGTTTTACTACAATAATTAGTATTTTCAGACAATTTCAATCAATATCTCTCATCATCTTTGCATTTCTTTTAATTTCAAAACTCACTAATTATACACCTCTTTTTTCTAGGGGCCTTGATTTCTAGGTCGATTGTCATACTTTACGCTGCACTAAATGAGTTAGATGGTGATGGAGGAAAAGTTATATTTAACGTGGTAATTAAGTGTATTTCATTTCAGTTTCTACAGTTGAACAATTAATTACAGTAGTAAAATTACAGAACTTGACCTTATCTCCAAAGTCAATACCCACGTTGCTCTTACAAAATAAAAATAAAAAATACCCACGTTGGAATGTTAGCTTTGACCGGTCCAATCCTAATCCCACCTCCCCGGGAAGAAATAGAAATTGGGAAGAAAATTTTGTTTCTAGTAGTATTTCCGAAGCAAGAAGGAGATTTTGTTCACAACTTCCTTGCCTAATTAATTTCATATTTTCAAATGTCAACAAAAATTAAATAAAAGTAAACAAGAAACACTGTCCGTCCTTATCTTTTGTCGGAAATAAACTAAAACCTAATTCTATCCGAAACCTTAATTTATCACATGACATTCTAGAAAATTAGGACAATTAAATTGACTAATTAGTTGGCATACTCGGGAAAATTAAGGTTTGAAAGGTTTATCCCCACAATTTAGGTGCATAAATCCAGAATCATAGGGAGGTTGAAATTGAATGACGTGCATTCGGCGTTCAAATAAATCGGCGCATGAATATTGTGCTTCATCCTGGGATTCATGCAAAATTTGATTATTACTAAGATAAAACTTTACAACTCGGATACATGTTTTAATACTAAATTAAGTATAATTACCAGTGTTCAGTTTAGTTACTGGTAACTAAACCATTTTTTGTTTAAAAAAAAATATGATCTTTACATGTCACTATGACGTAATAAAGAAAAAATCTGTTTGTTAAAAAAGCATTCGTCATTTTTTTTTTTCCCTTTTTATCATTTGGATTAGATGAGTCATCCCGACAAAAATGTTCTTCTTCTTCTTCTTTTTGGAATGAGTATCTTCCGACTATGATCGACACAGATTCCGATCAACCTAGCAAGTCATCAGTCATCATCAAGGATATAAAGATTGGGACGAATTAATTATATTCTCATTAAATTTGTGTCCTAAAAATGGCCACAATACCCCTTTATACAGTTTATTATGACTAATCTTGTGTAACTCGATCTTATCAGTTGGGTATAAAGTTCTGTAATTGGTGTAAAAAATTCACTATCAATGTTAATCTTATATTCTTATCATATTAGGGTTCAGTTTCCCGTTAAATATAAAAAGAATAATTTGATTAAATAGGTAACATCAAAATTAAAAGATATAATGAGAACGATTAATAATGTCAAACCAAACATTAGTATAAAAACAGTAGAATCAATTAGCGAGTGACAAAACAAATGTAGCAATGACAAAGTAAATCTACACCAAAAAAAAAAAAAAAACTTGATTAATATTGTAAATTTGTGCGTCAATTATTTACTGGATTATTTCACTATTTATATTATCATTTGTTACTAAATACAGTATGTTACAAAATGCACATGAGTGTTACAAGCAGTATAATAAGATAATAATAATCTGTTACACATTTTTTTTTCGAAAAAAAAAGAAAAAAGTCATATTGTATACTCACTCCCTCTAATAAATATGATCCTATCTTATTATCCCATACGTACCATTTAATAGGAGGATTCAAACCGTAATAAAACTATTCCAAATTAGATTAAAAAAATAATATTTCAATATATATATAAAAAAAAAAAGCATCAGAATATATTTGTGAGTCATAGAATAGACCGTATATAATGTTAGTTGAGTTTCACACCACTTAATTAAGAAGAGAGTCACACGCAGTGAATATTGCCCCAACCATTTTGGATAGTTTGAACCGTGACCGGGTTGTCCGTATTCCATCACCATCCAACTTTCTTTTTTTTTTTCCATCCCCAAATATAAGCTTGTGATTTCTTTCATTTTCTTTTTTTCCTTCTTTCTTTTTTTCATTTTTAGGTTATTATTATCCTGGTAAACCCATCTCAGCGAAACTAAAATTAATCACAAAATGACACTTTTAATGAATATAAAATCAACTTTAGTTTTTTCTTTATAGAAAAATGTGTTGTTAACAAATTTTTACTGAACAATTTCACACTCTTTAATCAAAACCCAAATCAAATCATATGATTTTAGAATCCACTATTTCCAAATCTAAACCCCTCTTAACACCGGATCGTCTCATCACCACCCACCATATTTGATTATGCAATTTTCATTATTTTTTTAGTTTTCATGATGGTCTTAAAATCTTAATTATGCTCTTATCTGGGATGAGAGGGGTGTGATCAGTATGGAGGGATAGTTATTTATTACCACGAGATTGAGGATTTGATTTTTGCTGAGGCGATCTAATTTTTTTTTAAGCTCTTATTCCACAATTTTCATAAATTATCCAAACCAGTTACCCAAAATCAGACCCGTTTTCGTAATTTGAAACATACCTACAACCAAAAAAAAAACCTATGACCGGTGAGAGCCGGTAACCTGGAACCACCATCCGTTCAAAAAGTCTCAAATCATATGCTTTGGTTTTGAAGTTTGAACAACCTAGGACCGTGTTGACACTTGACGCATAAGAAAAAGAAAAGAGGAAAAATAAGAAGATAAGCTCCAATTACGTAGTACCCGATATATGAATGCGTATGATGACATTTACGGTTACAACTTACAACGTAGTAATACTGTATAAGAGCATAACTATATTAATTTAACGTAGGGAAGGTCTTGGGAAAAAGAGCGTACAATTTATAGTATTCTAAAAGAAAACGACCACACCTTATCCAATTACATTAAACTGTTTACTTTAATCAATGCCTTTTTTCCTAAAAGAATTATTTTAATGTCTTTGAATCGTGGCTTCGCTTTGATAATCCAACTAATAAGTCGTGTGTTTATATCAATTCTTTTTTAATTAGCACACTCTTCACACGTCGAGGGACGGGTAGGCCAACTTTTTTATTTTCATAAGCTTGATTAGTTTTATTTAGTGGAATAATCATCAACTAATTAGTCAATCACAAACAAATGTTTATAACTATTGGTTGAACCATTAAATAGGTGCCACTACAAAAATTTGTATAGCTAAAAAAAAATATAGCTTTGCTAATTTTTTTTTCTTTCTTTTTGTCTAAATGAGAATGTGGGTTTTTAAAATTCGAGATATCTTCACATAAAACTAAAAAATAGGGAAAAAGATGATATTATTATATTCGAGATATGTACACACAAAATTACAATTAATTAATTTCTTATGTAATAGCAGAAAAAAAGTGTATCGTATACGTTTTTTTTTTTTTAATTTATTTCCAATTTCCTAAGCACATATACGATATGGATGAAAAAAAGATGATGTAGAAGGGAGTGAATAGTCAATCTTGGCCGTCCAAACAAATTCAAATTAAATTACTTTTTTTTTGAATAATAATAAAAAATATATAATAGTCGTAGTAAGTCGGTCTTCCTCAATTCGTTCTTATCCCTTTTTGCCACACCACACCACACCACACCACACCACCACCTTCTTCTTCTTCTTCTTCTTTCTTTTCCTTTCCTTTCCTTCAGTCCTTTCATTAAATACCAAAATATTAGTAAATCTTTTCAATTAATTTCTTTTCTCAAATTATATTTCCCAAAAAATTAAACAAAAAAAATTAAAAAGATATCTATTAAGAAGAAGAGGAATTTCTCTTTCTTTCTCCCTAACTTACTTACCATATAAAAGTCGACTATCCATACATGAAATGAAACTTCCTTATGATATAAACTCGTCCTATTATTCTCCCATGAAGCATATCCTTTTTGTTTGTAATACTCACCGATAGGAGGAGGAGGAAGAGGAAGAAGTATTCGAGCAATTACTACTATTTAGTAGCGCTTTCTTGTTGAGTTTTTTTCTTCTTTTTTTAGCCGCCACCATATATATTTTAGCCCATAACAGACGAGAAAAGAAAAAAGAAAGATTAACTGTTAATAATACACCTGCCCTTTTTCAATTCGGTTTTGTTTTGGTGAGGGTTGTTGTTGGTTTTCTTGATTTTTCATCATTCTTTGAATCTTTTGTGATTTGGGTTCATCAAAAGATTGATAAATAAATTAATAAAAAGTTTTTAAAGATTTGGGCTTTTTTGGTTTTTGGTTTTTGGTTTCTTGATTAAATCATGTTGTCAAGATCTTGTTTCAATCTTCTCAACCTTGAAGACTATATCTGTGCTGATCGAACCCGGATTCCCAGAGTCATGACTGTTCCCGGGATAATATCGGATGTTGATGAGGCCACTCTGAATGGTGACAACAATGGCGGTGGTGGTGATCACAAGTCTGAGGAGATGGAGACTGTTTCATCATCAGTGAATCAGGAGAGGAGGATCATTGTGGCTAATCAGTTGCCAGTCAAGGCTTACAGGAAAGGAGATGGAGAAGATGGTCAGAAGTGGTGCTTTGATTGGGATAAAGACGCCCTTGTTTTGCAACTCAAGGATGGTTTCCCTGCTGATGTGGAGGTGGTTTACGTTGGCTGTTTGAAGGTGGAGGTTGATCCAATGGAGCAAGATGAAGTGGCTCAATTACTGCTGGAGAAGTTTAGGTGTGTTCCTACTTTTTTACCATTGGATTTAATCAACAAGTTTTACCATGGCTTTTGTAAGCACTATCTGTGGCCTCTGTTTCATTACATGTTGCCTGTCACACCTAGTAATGGGGTCAGGTTTGATAAGTCTATGTGGCAGGCCTATGTCTCGGCAAATAAAATCTTTGCCGATAAAGTTATGGAAGTGATCAATCTTGATGAGGATTATGTTTGGATACATGATTACCATCTCATGGTGTTGCCCACTTTCCTTAGGAAAAGATTTCATCGAATAAAGCTTGGGTTTTTCCTTCACAGTCCTTTCCCATCTTCCGAAATCTATAGGACATTGCCTGTTAGGGAGGAAATTTTGAGGGCCTTGTTGAATTGTGATCTTATTGGCTTCCATACGTTTGATTATGCTAGGCACTTTCTGTCATGTTGTAGTAGAATGTTGGGATTAGATTACCAATCGAAAAGGGGGTATATTGGGCTAGATTATTATGGTAGGACTGTCAGTATTAAAATTCTCCCTGTTGGTATCCACATTGGTGAGCTTGAAAGCATTAAATCATCTCCCGAAACGGCCGAGAAGGTGAAACAATTGAAACAGAAGTATGAAGGGAAAACTTTGATGTTGGGAGTTGATGACATGGACATGTTTAAAGGTATTAGCTTGAAATTTATGGCAATGGGACAGTTGTTAGACGAGCATCCAGAATATAGGGGAAAAGTTGTCTTGGTTCAAATAATGAATCAAGCCAGAAGTCGGGGAAACGATATCCAAGAGGTACAAAATGAGATCAATAGAGTTGCCAGTGAAATCAACCAAAGATATGGGATTCCTGGATATGAGCCTATTGTTTGTGTACATGGCGAAGTTTCCACCCTGGATAAGGTTGCTTATTATTCTATTTCGGAGTGTGTAGTGGTCAATGCTGTGAGGGATGGTATGAATTTGGTCCCCTACAAGTACACTGTGTCTAGACAAGGTTGCCCAAATCTTGACCAGGCCATGGGTCTTTCAGAATCTACAACTCAAAGGAAGAGTGTGATTGTTGTTTCTGAATTTATTGGATGCTCTCCATCACTCAGTGGAGCAATCCGGGTGAATCCTTGGAATATAGATGATGTTGCTGATGGAATGAATTCGGCCCTGAAGATGTCAGATGCTGAAAAGGAGATGCGCCATGAAAAGCATTACAAGTACATCACTTCTCACAATGTTGCTTATTGGGCTAAAAGTTTCAATCAGGACCTAGAGAGATCTTGTGCTGAGCATTACCTTAAGAGGTGTTGGGGCATCGGTTTTGCCTTGGGGTTCAGGGTGGTTGCTTTGGGTCCTCATTTCAGGAAACTTTCGGTGGACCATATTGTCTCTGCTTATAACAGGTCTTCAAGTAGGCTAATTCTGCTGGACTATGATGGGACTATGCTGCCTCAGGATAGAGTCGACAAAAGTCCCAGTGACGATGTTCTTGCTCTATTAAACAGTTTATGCAGCGATCCAAGCAACGTTGTGTTCATTGTTAGTGGTAGAGGGAAGGATCCTTTGAGTAAATGGTTCTCTCCTTGTGAGAAACTTGGTATCTCTGCAGAGCATGGTTGCTTTACCCGGTAAGTTCTCCATTTTTCTTGTGATTTGTGTTTAAAGTTTCTAATGCTCTCTCTCAATCTTATTTTTGTGCTCTTTCTGGCAGATGGACAAAGGACTTCCCATGGGAATCCAGCATTTCAACATTGGACTTGGAGTGGAAGAAAATTGCATTACCTGTGATGGCACACTACACAGAAGCAACTGATGGTTCTTCCATTGAACAAAAGGAAAGTGCCATCGTGTGGCACCACCAAGAAGCTGATCCCGACTTTGGCGCATGGCAAGCAAAGGATCTGCTTGATCACCTGGAGAGCGTGCTTGCAAATGAGCCTGTAGTTGTCAAAAGGGGCCAGCATATTGTTGAGGTCAAACCACAGGTATTGGTTTTTTAAAATGATTTTTTTCCCAATCAAAAGCATGATTAGTAACAAGCAGCATTATTTAACATACAAGCTGTCATAATTGCAGAGTTTATATGGCTTATTTCTTATTGATTACACCTTTTTAGCTACCTCTTTTACAGTTGATCACGCCTTCTATTGCTTGTAGTTTCTTATATTGATTAAAACCTCTTAACATTGTAGGGAATTAGCAAAGGTGTAGTAGTTGAGAATCTCATAGCAACTATGAAAAGCAGAGGAAAGTCCCCCGACTTTTTGTTGTGCGTAGGTGATGATAGGTCAGATGAAGACATGTTTGATAGCATTGCTAGCTGGGTTGCGAATCAGTCATCAGCGACGGATACAGCTGAAGTCTTTGCCTGCACTGTTGGCCAGAAGCCAAGTAATGCAAGATACTACCTTGATGATACTTTTGAAGTCATCAAAATGCTTCATGGCCTTTCAACGGCATCATCACAGTCGCAGCTTCTGTCAAAGCCTCCTCATTTTCAGGTGTCATTTGAAGGATGATGAACTAAAAGTCGGGATGATGAACTCCTGTATAGGCACCCATCTAGAGATAGCAGATACTTCACTCATTGTACAGGAAAACATACTTTTTCTCTCATAGGTACTGATGAAAGGCAATTGCAGGAAAAAAAAAAATTAACAATACGTGAAAGTCTCATTATTTCCCTGTTGGATGTTGTGGTATTTCCACTATGTTTGACCTCTGGGGATTTAGTTCTAGCTTTATGTTTTTTTGGCCCTCCTTAAATCCTAGTACTCCATGACAACTAGCAATTTGTTTGGTAGTTTCTAGGCTAGTTCATAAGATTGCTACACTTTATTCTTCCCTCTCTTTTTCAACTTGAAAAAATGTTCTTTTCCTCAACTTTCCTCACTTTGAATTTGATTGTTACGATTTTTGACACTGCATTTTTTTAATATTTTTCTGAGTCATATTTTTTCTATCAAACATTACAATTTACAATTTTTCATGTGAAATTGTGAACTATTTTTAAAGGATTTAAAGGACAAAAAGAATATTATGTTAATGTAACAAACATAATTGTGAGCGGTTTTTATGCAAAATAGTAATTGCTTGAATTTACATTTCATTGAATATTTGAATTTTTATTTGCATTTAGTATCTGTCCTGCAGAACTGTCTGCCGTACGTCGCCTATCTATCTCTATTGAATGGATTTGGAGTTATTTTCATCAATTGTAAATTTGCAAATGATCTTCACTTGTGATTCTAAATATTCAAGATTATGCATCTCCATTTTCCACGTCAAAAAAACAAAAAAATACAGAGCATGTTTATTGTAATTTCATTTTCTTTGTAATGATGTCGAGTGTTCTCTTCACTTGTGATAATTCATTCCTAGACTCTTCCTAATAGCTAAATTTTACTGAAGCATCTGCCACTATATTTTGTTGACGGGAAACCATTAGGCTTTAAACTTCAGAAAACTCCCTTATGGAAGCGGGGTGAAGGTGCACTAACTGGAGCGATAACAACTCCGCTTGACGTGATCAAGACAAGGTTGATGGTACAGCTATTTTTTAGCAAAACCCTTTTTGTTCCTTATTTGCTTTCGCACTCTCTCTTTTGGTCGATCTTGTAAAGATCTTTCAAAGAATTAACAGAGTGGTTTCTGGCATTATTGACTGGGTGTGTTTCCCTTTTTAGCCACTCTGGTACATCATTAGTCTTGCTATTATACAAGGATGAGCAAACCAGATCCTGTTCATATAAATTTCTAATTGTCTTTTAATACTATATAGAGGTGTTGTCAAAATATGACAAAATGAACAAGAGGAGCCAAATTTTGTCAGATTATCCGTGACATGATTATATTTCATCGTGCATGTCTAATCAAAATAGTCCAATTAAGATACAAGAGACCTCTAATTCTATAGAATACACTACTATTTACGATCGAGGGTCTTCGTTCATCAAAAACTTCACAGCCTTCGCGAAATCTAGCTATAGGTGAATCATGAACATGTCTAAATCCTTTAGGGGAACTTCGCAGCCTTCACATCCGCTGTCATGTTGTTGAGATACTTGCGAGATACTGTAAGAACAATGTCTTCTGCCATACAACTCAAATCTGTTCCTGCATCCCATAAAACAATTATTTCTAGAACAAAACTGTTATGAATAACTAAAGTAACTTTTACTTCGTGTCTATGTGTTCTTATAGCTTTACAAAATAAAGGTCGTTTTCCTCCATATCCAAGATCAGATGCATCTGTCTCTATTATTTTTAATGGCAGAGGATCAGGCAATGTTAAACATGGTAATGCTTTTACTTGGATTTTGATTTCCATACAAAAATGATTGTGTTTTGTTTCAATTGTTGTTTTGTTTTGCCATGATTGTGTTTGTCAGGATTACACCATTCAGAAGTAAATTTTTTGAAAGCAGGAATCTACAAACTATAAACCCACAGTACAAAAATAGCCCATATATGTAAACTAGGATTGAGTAATCAAATAGTTTATGGGGTTTTCTGGCCTGCAGCCTGCTCCAAGCTCGGCTTTTGTAGAGATGAAAAATGGCCAGCTTTACTAAATATAGTAATACAGAACCCACGATCAAAATGGAAGGAGCAAACTTTGGGCTTTGATAACAAGAATTTGAGAATGAACTTCGCTGATGAGCACAACGTTGGACTTTATTGTATTTTATATTTATAGATGTGCAACGTTTGTATCTTCTAAATCTTATTTATAAGATAGAACTTTGTACTAAATTGTGCCCTACAAAGCCATTTGGACTTTGGGAGAGTCTATAACAAAAAGTTGTTTGGATGTTGGTTTTGAAAAAAAGTATTTTGAACTATATTATGAAATATCAAGTACAAGGCATCACTAAACAATTAAATACTGTCAATTATAGTCACTGCAAAAAAGAACTTTTCCAAAAACAATCAGTCAACAACGGAATCCTGTCAAATTTGTCACTGAACTATTTGTAGTTCTAAAATGGTCATTACACTAACAAAAAGTGTTTCAAGTTGGAATTTAAACTGTAAATCAGAAAGTTGTTTGGATGATATTTTCTTTTTCATTGGGTTTTGTGTTTAAGAGGTAAAATGAGTGAAAATGTAAAATGAGGTGATGTTTTTTTTTCCGTATAATGTTCGAGTATGGTCTACGTAAATATAAAAGGAAAAAAAAAATCGTTAGAAGAAAGCACCGAAATTCAAATTCCACATGCGAGAAGCACGTTTTTGTTATTTGACTTATTTCAAGGCGGTATGGGTCATGAATTCAAAGACCCACCCGCCACCAACCCTAATTGCGGATTCACGTTTCCGACTTTATTACTCCTATTTGTATGGTTTGGTCATATTGGGTTGACTTTGTGGGCCTCTCTTAGCATTTAATCACGAATATTTAGTGTTTTTTCTTTTTTCTATCAAAATATCACAAAATTTTGATTAAAGACCACGGATAAAAATGAATGAAAAGTTTTGTTCCATTTTGATTGATCTAAGATAATACTGTAAATTCCTTTTTTTTTTTTTTTTTCCCTAAAACAAATTTCCGAACATTCAAAAAAATCACTTAATGGCCGCAGTCGACAGATAAAAATGAATAAAAATTTTTGTTCCATTTTGATGAACTAAGATGTAAAATATAAATTTTATTTGAAACAAGTAAATATGTATATTTTTATGTTTTTTTTTCCCCTTAGAAAAAGGAAATGGTCATTTTATATGTCTTATTTAATTTGACTCAAGTTTGATTTAGTAGACAATTTTAATTAATGGCATATGATTTGTATCAGCAACGTGATATAACCCATGTTGGAGTTGAATTGGATTCAGGATCATTGATACAAATTCTTGGTCGCAAAGAAATGTGTTTATGAAGCGCACAATTACACAATATACAAATGCTTTACTTCTAAAAAACGTAATGGGGAAAAGAAAAACAGATCCAAACAAAAAAATAAACAATCAACCTTGCAGAGGCTCGAGCTTGGTACGACATTATTTTTCCTATTTGAATATTTGATCATGTGCACCAAAAAAATATAGTACTACATATTTATTTGATTATCGATTCTTCGAGATTAGAACTCAGTTTGTTAGTGTACTTCCCAAAATTGTTTGAGACATTTGACTACTAATAATGTTACAATTACAATGTATGCGTATCACCATTAAGTGTATTTTAATAGGGTACACATTTTTTAGATTGTTTTGGCTGACATAATTATTACATTAATTGTAATAATCCTGCAATAATGGTATAAATTTTAATTATTAGTAAGATTCTCTAATTTATCTAATGGTAATTTACGTTTTCAACTAAATTTTTTTTTTTTTTTTTTTTGGAAATATTTTCAACTTAAACTTTAAAAACATATATGTCGAGTCTCAATTTTACTAACTCCGAATTACTGATAATCGAAAGTTCTAGAATAGTTATTTTCTTTCTTCCTTTCCAAATAATTATTCATATATTAACTTAAATGAAAAACGGAAAAAAAAAATAATAATTAGCGAATCATTTGATTGAGCCTATATTTGGGAGCTTTCCTTTTAGCTTGATTGAGTAGCACTAGTCAACATCCCTTGACTTATTACATCCGCAATTAGGACAATCATCATATAGAAAATACTAATAACTATGAATGAACTCAAAACAAAATCTTAATCAGTAAAATATATTCTTTTCTAATTCTAAAGAACAAACCAACAAAAAAATCACAGCTCAATTGAACTCATCATCATTCCTCAGAACTCCAATTGTTTCTTCACCACCTTGCTTGTTGCAAATCCTAGTGTGAAACCCAGTTTTGCTTTTCCTTTTTTTCCCCATTTTTTGCCTGACATTATATTTAATAATTTAAAGGGCCACTTTTTTGGGGGCCATTGTTTCTTCTCCTTTACTGTTCAAGAACACTTTTTTCTTTTTTTTTTTTTTCCTGGAGGGGGAGGAAGAAGATTTTCAGTTCACACCATGGAGTTGCATTGATTTCAGTGTATGTTGCCTGCGGAGGAAAACCAGACTGGAAGAGTAGGATGGAACTGAAAAAGGAGAAGCTTGTGAGGTATGATGAATGCTAATGTTGTAATTTTTTTTTTTTTTGGTTTTGATTTCTTTATGCTGAACACTCAGATGTAGCAGAAACAGGTGGAGATAATATAGGGTATGAACTGAAGAGTGAAAATTCTGAGTCTGGTGAATGGTTTGTGAATTTTTTAAGTTAGTGAGAGTGTAAATATTGGTTTTTGATTCCATGTGTGAAAAGGGTTGTATTATGGTGGTTCTGAAATCTGAAGCGCACTCTTGTTATGGAACAGTGTATATAAGATGGCATACCTCCTTTAATTTTAGGTTGAATGGCTGCCTGTTTTAGTAAGGACTCGATTGAAGCTACATCTGGTACAGATGTTACCTAGTTGAGATAAAAAGTTTATTTTTATGTCCGTGTAGTTTCTGGATATGTTTTAGTTTGGAGTTTTGAAGAAAAATCTGCATTGTTTGGTTCTACTCTGTTGGAAGTACCTAAAAGAATCCTTTTTTTTTTTTTTTTTTTTTCTTTTCTTTCTCTGTTCCTCTCTTGCTTTGTTTTCCCTTATTTATTTAAGTTTTAAGAAGAAGCTGTGTTGGAATTTTGGATAATCTATGCAGGAATCTGCAGTGTTTGTATTTGATTTGGTTGTTTGTTGGCTTAGGTTTTACTCTGATGGTAAGCAACAAAAGGCTTTTTTCTGGGGTGGGAGTTCTGAGTCATCGCAAGAAGAGAAATCATGTTCTCAATATAAATTTTCGCCATCTTTGTTGAGCAATAAAAGTGGATATAAGCTTCCGCAAAGTCTTAAGTTTGGGAAGTCTAGGGTGTTTGGTGAAGAAAATGAGCCATGGCGCACAAGAATACTTGATCCAGCCAGTGACATTGTCCTGACATGGAACAGAATATTCATTGTCTCTTGCTTAGTGGCACTGTTTGTTGATCCATTGTACTTTTACCTGCCCAGTATGGGAGGAAGCACAGGCTCGTGGTGTATGAAGACCGATACGAAGTTGAGGATTGTTGTAACTTTTTTTCGCACCATTGCCGATTTATTCTATCTTTTACATGTTATTATTAAGTTCAGGACAGCTTATGTTGCACCAAGTTCAAGGGTGTTTGGTAGGGGTGAGCTTGTCATGGATCCGAAGAAGATTGCCCGTCGATATATTACATCTGATTTCTTCATTGATCTCATTGCCACACTTCCTCTTCCGCAGGTAACTTTTGATTTATCTTGGACATTTGTGCTCTAAATTACTTCAAAATTGGTATTGCATGCATTTTTCTCAAATGCCAACTCCAGCCTAGTATGTTTCAATATTCGAATATTGACTTTCAGACACAGCACTACTAAATGTAATCCTGATCTCCCTTAATATGGGAGGTTCTGGTTCTCCATTGGAAAGGAATTTTTCTACCTTTTGGTTGTGGAATATAGTTAAGATGTTCCATTATCTTTTTCAGATGTTCCATGAAATATCATGGAGCCCAATCACAATATGGAATTCAGGTTTCAACTTGTAGAGAGAAAGATGAGTAGCCAATGTCCTTGTTAGAAAAATTTCATTTGGGCTTTTACACGTCTTCGGTTGGAAACCGTTAGGTTATTACTTTTACTTACGGTAGCATTCAGAGCTGTCCTTTTAACGCATAATCACCTTGGATGACTCCACTTGTTTTTATGTATTTCTATCTCTCCACAGTGAGTGAGCTTCAGTAGATTATGGAAATGAAAATCAGAAGGTTCACAAGATAGATGCAATATCATAAAAGCTGTTTGGGACGGTTAAAAGGATTTTGATGGGTTTCCAAAAGGTTTAAAATGTTGAAGGGGCTATCTGAGGGCAATGAGAATCTGTTACTAAAAGATATGCAGGAGTGTATCTTTTATGGAACTACTGTTTACGGAACTCAAATGAATTTATAAAAGAATGCAGAACTGTCTGTATTTCTGGGCTGTATGAAATGGAGAAAGAAATCAACAAACTCACATTTTTAAAAACTTCAAAAGTTTATTGCTGAAAGTTCATGCACTTTGCTTGGTTCCTGCTATTTTGATACTCATTTAATCTTACTAGAGTAATGTACGTGGAAAGATGGGGAAACATTTGAATTTTTTATCCATCTGAATATGTCAGCTTTTTTCTTCAGGAAAAGAAGTCAACTTTCAGTTTTGTTGGTATTTTTAATTGCTTTCTGCTGCAATCCTTGGCTTCTAACTTCTGAACAAAAGTAAGACTAAGAACAACTCTCTTTCAGATAGTTATCTGGTTCATCATACCCGCAACCAGAAGTGATCAAGCTACTCACAAGAACAATGCCCTTGCTCTCATTGTTCTAATCCAGTATATTCCAAGGCTATATCTGATATTTCCATTGAGCTCACAAATTATTAAAGCAACTGGGGTAGTCACAAAAACTGCTTGGGCTGGAGCTGCATATAATTTGCTATTATACATGCTGGCTAGCCATGTATGTAATTCTTTCCAACCTTACTTTTATTTTTCAATAGTTTTTCCCTTCTTTCATTTTCTTTTCCCCTTTTTCAGTTTCCTCTTCTTTTTTGCGTTTAGAAATTTTATGATGTACTGAATCAATGACCTAACAAGTTTCTTCTTTCAGGTACTAGGGGCGGCTTGGTATGTATTGTCAGTTGACCGATACACTTCCTGCTGGAAGTCGGAATGCAGAAATGAAAAAACTCCTGTTAAATGTTTGCTTCACTATTTGGATTGTGGTACTTCTGATTCCACCGATCGAAGTAATTGGGCAAATGGAACACAGGTGTTCAAAAGATGTTTTCCTGATGATAATTCTGATCTCCAATTTGGCATATTTGCAAATGCAGTCAAGAAAAAAGTCGTCTCTTCAACGTTCTTGGAAAAGTATTTCTATTGTTTGTGGTGGGGCTTACAGAACCTGAGGTAATCACATCCTAGCTAATTCCTTCCTTAGATAGTCTGATATTAATTGCCCAATCTTAATATCTTAAGCGTTTTGTGTTTTCTCTGGTTTAGTAAATGGCCCATTGTTGTCACAAACGAGAACCAACAACATGTTGATGATACAGATGGATGTAGACTTACTGGAATTATCTTTAAGCATTTGAGTGAGCTTTGAAGCATGTTTTAAAAAATAGCCCTTACTGAAAAGCTCGCCAAAGGGATCAAACTAGAAATTCAATGAGATGTTGAAAGTTCTGTGGACCAAGTACATTAAACTTACAAATTCACTGATTCTTTTTAGTCTGAAAGTTTATTCTACTTGGGGAGGTTAGCTTTAATGGGTAAAGGCATTGATGTAAAGTAATTTAGGAGCAAGGTTGCAGAATAGAACTTGCCTTTTTTGTTTCTGAATGTCAATGAACTACTCTTCCAATGATTGAGTCATATTTCTTGTTTGGTTTTTAGCAAACTCTTACCTAAATTTCTTGACCAGTTCTTATGCGCAGAACCTATCAACGAGTACGTTTATTGGGGAAACACTATTTGCCATACTCATTGCCATTTGTGGCCTTGTTTTATTTGCACATCTTATTGGAAACATGCAGGTATGAACAAGGGTTGTTTTTATTTCAACTTTTGTTCTACATTCTAAACTCCTGCAAATGTCTTCAGAGTTGAACCTTGAAACACTTGGATTTTTTTTCCCTTTTTTTTTCTTGTTTCGTTCTACTTACTAAAAGTTACTTCGTTCTGCTTCATGCAGACATACTTGCAATCCTTAACTGTGAGGCTTGAAGAATGGAGACTTAAGCGAAGAGACACTGAAGAGTGGATGCGACATCGCCAACTGCCGGAAGATTTAAGACGGCGAGTTAGACGATTTGTTCAGTACAAGTGGGTTGCAACTCGAGGAGTTAATGAAGAAGCTACTCTGCGCGGGTTGCCTGCTGATCTGCGTCGCGATATCCAGCGTCACCTCTGCTTGGACCTAGTTCGGCGTGTATGTTTCCTTGACCATTTAATATTGGACAATCAGATTGCTTGTGGATCAATGCTTAGGTTTTTTTTTTTTTTTTTGACTACTTTTAAATCCTGCAGCATTGTAGATGAGCAAATTGCATGAAAAGATGGTCTACAATTCTGTTTCTAGTTAAAATATCATCAGTGAGTTCTTTCATATATACATTTAGTACAAATAGTCTCGACTCCCCTCTAAATCACTCATAAGCTCTGATTGCTAGTTTACGTCTGCTGCATTCTTTCTGTCAAATATCCATGTCTTAATGCTCACATCTACTAGCCAAACTAACCGCCATTCTTTTTCAGGTACCTTTTTTCTCACAGATGGATGATCAGTTGCTTGACGCTATATGTGAACGTTTAGTCTCCTCCTTGAGCACTGAGGGAACATACATTGTACGCGAGGGTGATCCTGTAAGTGAGATGCTCTTTATCATCAGGGGGAGACTCGAGAGTTCCACTACAAACGGAGGACGAACTGGCTTTTTCAATAGTATCATACTGCAACCTGGAGATTTTTGTGGGGAAGAACTACTTGCTTGGGCTTTGCTTCCAAAGTCAACCACCAACCTGCCTTCTTCGACTCGTACAGTTCGAGCACTGATTGAAGTTGAAGCCTTTGCCTTGAGAGCTGAAGATCTCAAATTTGTGGCTAATCAGTTTAGACGACTCCATAGCAAAAAGCTGCAGCACACATTCCGGTTCTACTCTCACCACTGGAGGACATGGGCCGCATGCTTTATCCAGGCGGCTTGGCGTCGACATAAGAGAAGGATGTTAGCTAAAGATCTTCTTGCCATGGAATCCTTTAGTCTCGGCTCCAAAACAGAAGATGATACTGAGCCTGAAGAGGAAGACGACAAGTCTGTCTCAAGATCAAACTCATCTTCAGCAAGATCAAACCTTGGAGTCACAATATTGGCCTCAAGATTTGCCGCCAACACGAGGAGAGGAGCTCAGAAGCTAAAAGGTGCAGGCTTGCCCAAGTTGCAGAAACCGGAAGAACCTGACTTTTCAGCTGATCCCGAGGACTAGAGATCGTGATTGCTAGAAAACAGATATCCGTCCAAATGGGTTGCAGATAATTGGATGATCCCAGTGCAGGAGCATACTCACTATTCATATCAACCTGGGTGCTCGAGGATGTTATTGACAGGCTCCATTATGGTTCCGCTCCCATTTTGTTCCCGGTGCTAACAAATACAGAGCTCCAATCCAATCATCACCTTGAGGGGAACGGCTGCGCCCTGGGGAACCGATTATTTCCTCTTACATGTACACCTAATGTTAATCCTTGCGGGTAGGAAGAAAAATCTAACTTTTACGCCTTGTTTGTATCGTAAGCATAAAAAAATACCACTACCTGCAGTTGGTGTTGGCTACTTACTTTCCCCGAAAATGGGGAATAATGACTTTTATTAGATCTTCAAAAGGTAGATAGCCATTGTAATATCCGCGGGATTTGACATGTTAACTTAAATGTTACTATAATTTATTGTCAAGTTGGAGTTCTATATTTTATCTTGATCTAGTAAAATGGTGGAGCATAAGAGTATTAAGTTATAAACTAAAGTTCTTAACCTCACTTTTATCTAGAAACCCTCGAGTAACATGAAGTTAGCTTACCTTGAGAAGAAAGTAGTCAAGTTGTGATTAATTATTTAATGAGAATAAATTGGGGAATGTACGAGGGAAGTAAATTCGATCTTTACACCTAAATTGAATTAGTAAATTGAAATAAATTTAGGACAAGTGACTATGTAACAAAGCGTGGACAGTAAATAATTCTCACCACCGACTCTTTTACTTGGCTATAAGTTTTTGAACTAAAGCTTTCTTTTCAATTTTATTTCGTCTCCCTGGGCATCAACTTCACTCAACACCCCTATGTTATCTTCGTCATCTCCCGAAGCTTAATTACCTCAACATCTTCATCACACACACCACCGCCACCATCCTTCCACTAATGTTCTAAAAGCTTTCGTTGATCCGGTCAGGACTCGAAACTGATCAGTATTAAACTAGTTTCACGAACACAGCCATCGAGCTAGCTGCCAAGGAAGTGAAAAAGCAAGAGAAATCGAAGACAAGAATTAATGAATTGTGGGTTTGGATTTTGACACTCCACTGAACAAGAAGATTAAGAAGGGTTATTCTAGTTCAAAAGTTTGTTAGGTGGCTACGTGCCAGTCATGTAACCACCTTGCTGAAACCCGCGAGTAAAGTCAGCGATGGGGGATTTGCTCCTTTAATTACTTCACCATAAGAATTAAAGTTAGAACATGAACAATCTTATAATCACTACTTATCGTCATAAAAGTTACAGAAGAAAACAAGATATAACAACATTATGCCTTTGATACTTTGATACTCAAAACAAAGTGCTCACAAGTATTTTAAGAATGATTAGTGACCTTATGCGATAGAGTTGAAGGGTCAAAAACGCAGAACCGTGTCGCTAGTAACTTGACAATATTATAATTTATTTGAAAAGCATTTGTACAGAAATAAATATCGAGCCTAGGTAGTAGTAAAGTGTTGCTAGTTCCAGCTAAGTGTCAAGCAAGTAGTCCAAGAATCATAAGAAAGTATAAATATTATGACTAGTCCAACTCCGTGCAATTAACTAAATATAAAAACAATATTGTTTGAGACAAAATAGATGGTACTTTATGTATTGATGAGATTTTTGTATCAATTAGGGTGGTCGTGACATCGTTAATCTGTTATTCACAGAATACATGTGCAAATGCATTGGCTTGCCTATTGGTACAGGTGAGTAATTCTCACTTTTTTGAAAATTAGGAGTATGGAAATATGTATTTAAAAGTCATTACACTCTTGAGCATATTTTTAAATGTTATTGAAATATGAAATGCATATCATTGAAGGACCCGACAGTGTACTTAATTACATCGGGATATGTGTTCTGGGTATTACCATATCTGAGATAAAGTGATATTGTTATGTGATTGAACGTTATTGTTGACTGGGTATTGGATTGAGTATGATATGTGAATGTGTTGCTTCTAGTGGTGTACTTTATCACTCCAGGACAATATTGTTGTTATCGATCGATTGTTGTGAAATAACGTGTGATTGTTACTTCGGTGGACTCTGTTCACTTGAAGCCTGGGCCCTGCCTTTATTAGGCGAAGCCTTGCAGGCCGGCATCGGGCTTGGTCGCCAGGTTAGCTTACCTAGGCTTATCGTGTTGTCTGGATGGACGCGAAGCTCTTGAGTATCCAGTGGTGGCCACGAGGTGTTGAGGAGGAATTGTTATTGGCATTGAATCGTTATCGTTATCGTATTTTGAAATCTGGTTCGGAATCTGTCTTTGCGCCACATAGGCTCTCTGCCAATCCTTGCTAAGTTTCCTTGTATCCACCCTATTGTTAACTGTTTATGTGAAACAGTTGATTGTTGAATGATTATATGTGAAATGATTTTTCTTTCAAATGTGTTTTATCAAAATAGTTTTAATAAAAGTATCGTAGTAGTATAGTGAGAATCTCACTGAGCTCGGCGCCCACCCGTTTTTATATTTTATTCCCGTATCTCACTCCCAGGTCTAGAATGGATGCAGATGAGTTCAAGAGAAGCATTCTGTCGAAGGAAACCGTCTGCAAGAGATGCTGTTGTTAATAAGTTGTAATATGAAATAGGTTTGAGTGAACATTTTAACTTAACGTTTAGGATTAACATTCGGAAACGATACTTAATAAACTTTATTGAGTTATTTTAGCATTTGTACATCAAAGTAAATAGCAGTAACACGCCTTGGGTGAGAGCCCAGCGAACGGCTCAACTCGTAACTAAACATGACGAATAAAAACATATAAGTGAGTTGAGTCGTGACAGCCATAGTAGTATTACTTTCATTCGAGCATTTTGCTCAAGATTTTTCTGAGTTGTGCTTGTGTTCTTTCGGAAGTTTGATTTATAAATTCTTAGAAATTTGCATGCATACTTCATTAACTACTGGAAATGTAATTGCAAAGTAATGGCTTTTATCTATTTTTCTTTTTCATAATTTCTTTTGAAATCAAGTAGTCATATTGGACCCTAGCCCGACTGAACTGCATAGTTTCCCTATTTTATGTACATTGTAAAATAGTTATCTTGTGGCGAATAGTTTCTCTTTTAGTACGCAATTTAGTAATTCCACTCATTCCTCTCTTAATCAAGCAAAAAGTACTAAAAAAGAAGCAAAACAAATATCCAGAAGCAAAACAAATAATAATCAGAGGGCCCCAGAAGCAAAACTAATAATTGAGTGTTCAATATCAGGAGTTTAAAGCTAATTATAAGCAAAATAGTATGATCTTCCCTTATTTACAACTCCTACCTTAGTCAAGATCCACAAAAACAGTTTGGTCTTACAACTACTACCTTTGTCAAAGATCCACAAAAACAGTTTGATCTCACAACTACTACCTTTGTCAAGATCCACAATATTTTGATCAAGATTCAGAAAAAGTGTAACTAAACATTAATCAAGATATGTTAAAGATACTGCGCCTGCCGGGAGCTGGTCAATAATCTTCTTTCTAGCATCATCCAGAGCCCTAGACCAACCCCTCAAGACTAAAAATGGAACAGGTTCAACTCCAATCCCATGCACTTCCTCACTTCGGGTTACCTCCAACCCAACATCTTCACACAGAGACACGAGACGATCCATTTGTATAGGGAAAATACCAGCATTCAAAAATTAAGAACAGCGAGTGTAACATCATTTCCTACTATGTTCCAGAACTTTTGAAAGAAAACATAAGACATACCGTCCGGACCAGGCAATTTAAAAGGATGCATTTGTTTGATTGCCTTCTTGACCTCGTCTTTTGTGTAGAGCGCTGTTAGCTATGAGTTCATGTTTGCTGTAACCCTCCTCCATAGACGCCCCATAGCTTGTTCTAAATCCGCTTCATTAATTGTAGAGGCTGAGAAAATCTCCTTGAAGTAACCTGTAATAATTTGTTCCAGTGCCTCCACTGAACTTTGCAAAGTGCCCAGATTGTCCTTCAAAGCCGAAATATGGTTTACCTCCCTTCTACGAGAAGCATGAGAATGGAAATACTTGGTATTGCGATCACCCTCCCGATACCGGTGATGTTTTGCTCTTTGTTTTCATTTTAATTCTTCCAGATCCAACAAAAAATCCAAGTGCAGAGTTGAATCTTTACTTCTGGAGTGATTTGACCCTTCTCGAGCACCTTAATTTCATGTCTAACCGAATCAATCTGTTCCTTGACATTTCCTATCGACGAGTGGCTCCACCTCATTAAACCAATGGCGCAATTATTTAATTTATCAACAATGGATTCTAGGTCAACATTCCAATTATCCTCTATCGTTTTTGCACATTCCTCATATTTCACCCATAGCGCTTCAAAACGAAACCTTTTCTTTTTCCTGGGACCCGATACAGGAAAGGATTCCTTAAATTGAAGATGGATTAAGCAATGATCAGACCTAAAGGTGGGGATATGTGCAACCCAATTCTATGCAAAAGTTTCTCTCCACCGGGAATTGCAAACCGCTCTATCCAATCTCGCTCATTGTGTGAAAGGGCTGACAGAGAGGCAACCCCAAGTAAACTGGTGACCATTATATCCCATATCCGACAACCCACAATGATCTAATGCAGCCCCAAAAACATTGATTTTCCTGTCAGGTTGCAGTCTCGAGCCAACGAAGTCAGATTGTGATAAAACTTCATTAAAATCACCAATACACAACCACGAGAGATTGTTATGATCCTTTAAGTTCTTAAACTGTTCCCACGCTATATGACGGAGGCTCGCGTTGGGCTCTCCATAGAAGCCAGTAATGCGGACAACGTGATCAAATAAAACGGCCTCCACATCAATAGGGCAAGCCAGCCAGAATTTCCAACAGCATCAACAACAAAGCAGTGCATATTAAGCCAATTCTTAAGCCTTCCTATATCTAAAGCATGGCACTTGGTTTCAGAAAGAAAAACCAAGAGGGGAGACTTTATGCGAACTTGATCGCATATTTCCTAAATTGTCTAGGGGTTCCCAAGCCCTCGGCAATTCCATGCAAAGAGACTTATGGCTGTCGGCAGGATTGGCCAGCCTCCACCGTTGACCAAGAAGAAGTGATAACCTCAGCCACAATCATATCATTGTTGTCATCCACATCACACTGCAGTGCCTTTTTGCTATCATGAGTTTGCTGCTCATCCTCCCCCTCATCTGAGATCTGAAGGCGCCTTCTCACATTGCCAGAAAGCTTATTCTCAGATCCAACGGGACGAGCAACCCTGTTGTTTAAAGATTGACGGCGGAAGCGTGCAGTGACGGCCCATTTTGCTGATTGTGAAAGCTCCACCGGGACTTCTGTCATGAAAGGGCTGGACGGAAGAAAGATAGATGGTGCTGTGGAGTTGGGGGGAAGGTTAGGCAACGTAAGTTCTTCCTGATGAGGTGAAACTGTTGCTATAGCCTGAGGCGAGGGAGGTGAGTGGTCATAGTTAGCTTGAGGATGTTGTTTCAGGGCTTTTTCTGGACTGAGCATTTGGATTGTAACAGAGGAAGGGAGGGATAGTTTTGGTATGTGAGAAGGGGTGTTGGATGAGTCACGGTTGGAGGTTGTTGGGGGAACGAAAATATTTCTTTGTGGTGCAGGTTACGGGTCAAAGCTTTGAAAAAGAGATTGGAACAGCTCCGCTACAGGGATATGTTGACTGTGAGGGTGGGGATCAGTACGATACCGGGAGGGGGGGAAGCATATTTAGAGTTTGTAGAGGTGGTAATGGCTGAGGTTTGAACTGTTTCGGTTGGTGGTAGAGAAGCTGAGTGGTCTGATTCTTGTGACGAGGCACGAACATCAAATTGTCGTCTTTGCGGAAACGGATTACTTGTAGTTTCAGCTCTGAGAGATGAATTATATTTCATAGGACCAGTTTTTGGCATGGAATTCATGATCCTTTGCTCACACTGTTGCACTTTGTGACCAATACACCCGCAGAAGAAACAAAATTATGGAAGTCGTTCATAGCGAATTTCTGCCACAAAAGATTGACCCTTATACTTGGCCCTGAGAACAAGACGAAGCGCCTTAGTAATGTCCATCTCAACACGAATACGTAGGAATCTACCAATAACCGAACCCTCAGCGTCTTGATCAACTGAAAGAAAACGGCCAAGGTTGTTCCCAACTTTCTCCACAAACCCTAGATTCCTGAGACCTAGAGGGAGGTGGTGCAGCTGAACCCAAAGAGGGCAGCGAGAGAAGTCCAGACGTGTGAGCTTCATGTCATCTGGAGCATCAATCAGATTTAGCAGGTGAACACGTTCAACCGTCCATGGAGACTGCTGAATACGCTTTTTATCAACCATATTAGAGAAGACAAAAAGGACCATGTTATCTTCTAGAGTTTTGTAAGATAGCTTCCCTCTTGGATTCCATGCACGTCTGAGTGATTTCACTATGTCACCATAAGGCATAACTTGAGTAGACATAACCCTACCTATTAGACAGTACGTAGGATCAACATCGAGAGGGTAACCTTCACCCCCCTCAATCTCCTCCCCTAGATCGTCGAGAGATAACCAGGAGCAAAGGCTTTCCAAGTTGTCCTCCATAGCCAGTTTGAGAGTAGACAATAGCGAGGCTATCGAGAAGGAGGAAAAAGTGAACAAAAATCCTAACTGTCACGCCTATACCTAGATGAAGTCCTGAAGAAACAAAAGCAGAGAAAAAACAAGACTTTAGAGATTTTTAAAAGAAAGAAATCAACTGAGGAAGAGAAAGCAAGCAAATTAATGGAGAAAGGTGTTATTTGAGGAGGAACAGATGTGATTAAGAGGGAGAAAAGAGGAGTCGCCATTAGACGCCTTTAGCTAAAGAGAAAACCCTAGCGAGCCATTATGTTATTATGATGATTTTTTCACTAAACGGACCGAACGGATTGAAACAAGTCGAGAGATTTGAGCAGAAGCTCCGAGGAGGTCACAACCGAGCGCCGAACGGACCGGGATTACCTAAAAACTGGAAAATAAACAGTTCAAAAATCAGATTTTTGTGAGAGATGTATTTCTTCATTGAGGAACAATACAGGCTGTATCCATATGATAATCCACGAGTGTGTTTGGTAAGCGCTCCTTTTGACTACCTCTAAACTTAGTCCTCTACCTTTTTTCCTCTTTTTTTTTCCTGAAAAATGATCCAGGATATTACATGCCAGATTCCTTTTCTTTTACATCGGCGATCAATTCAGCTTTTCCCGCTTTATTTAAAATTCGGATTGCTTTCCCTCTTTCGGAAAATTTTTTGGCTAAAGTATATATACCTTAAACCGGGTTGTTCAAATGAAAACAGTATTAATCATCTCGGATTTCTCTTTTTTACCTCGTAATCCGATCATCAGTTGGGGAGGATGGATTTATCCGATCCATATGGACCCGACCAATAACATTTGACAGGCCAACCAACTACTTATAAACTTCCAATGTCAGCTATAGCATCATTGTCTACGGTGCGTTCAGCATGCTGGAATGAGAATGGATGTATCTCTTGAAAGCCCACATATGATTCTAACTCAAAATTAATTGGTGATGGGGAGTAGTACATGTGGTTATATATTGGTTTCAAGTGTCTCCATCGATCCATGTGGGACATAGGTATATTCTCAACACCCCTCTCAAGCCCGAAGGGGTTGGAAAAATTGAATAAACTGTTGCATCAGTAAAGATCCATATATAACTGGATAAGTACAAGAAATAGAAATAAAAGCCACAATTTGAGTAAATAGAAGAAGTAAAAATAGAACACCTAGATTTGGGTAAGTAGAAGTAGAAGGCCTAAACGTGTAAGTAAATCATACCTCGGATATAACTGTCGGGTCAGTCAAAGCCTGCTCCACAAGTCTCGTAAGTCCGTGGATAAAACCCGTTTGATCCATCTTGAAAGTCCAAATATAGACCCACATGTGTTCCACCTTAAATCTAATTGGTGATAAGGGAAGTAGCACATATGGTTATATATTAGTTTCAAGTGTCTTTATCTATTCATTTGTGACATGGTTATATTCTCAACAGTATCGAAATATTATTACGATTCTAATCATTATGATGTTCAATAACAAAAAAACAAATGTTAAGCAATCACATGACATATATGATAAGATCGAAGTAATCTTATGCATTTGATATTTACTACTCATATTTATAATAAAAACTTTCAAAAACAATTATCACAAGCCAAGATATTTTCTCCCTCACTTTTGTCACTTTTGCCTCCATATTTTCAAGATTATCTTCAAATTTTCACAACATTTTAATCATGAACAACAAAACATGTCATTAAATTATTAGATAATTTTATCACAGTTCATCAATCAAATTTATTTCTAAAATAGGCAACTACACTAAGCAAAAAAAATCCATCCGAGGCCATTCAGTTAATTTTGGTCATTACGTAGTGACAGAAAATCATTTTTCACCTATTTTTGGATTTAGGGGAATTTTATCATTTCGTATTTTTGCCTTTTATTTAACTTTTCTATTTTTTTTAAAAAAAATTTCAATTGTGCTTCTTGTACTTCGTAACTTGTATATGTTGGTACTAGTATAAATATTAAATTTCAGAATTAATTTATTTTTTGTATTTTAACGTCTAGATTATAAATGTTTTTTTTAAAAAAGTAAATAAATAAAGAGGAAAAATTTGAGTTGAAGTAAATATGAAAATTAATACTTTATCATTTTAAACCTAAAAAAATTAAAAGAATTAGTTAATACAAGTCTTTTTTTTTTAGGTTTATTTTGGTCGTTAAAGAGTAATAAAAAAACTATCTTTTACATGCTTTTGGATCCAGAATTAATTTCATCATTTTGAACTTTCTTTAAAGAAATTAATTATAATTAATTGTCTATTCTTTTCTACAACTCGTATACTTATACTTCCTAACTTATATATGTTGGTGTTAGTATAATCATCAAATTTCAAAAACTATTTTACCTTTTTAATTTTAATTTCTACATTATAAAAAATTAAAAATAAAAAAATGAAGAAGAAAAATTCGATTTGAAATAAACGTAAAAATTAATAATTAAATATTTAAATTCAAGTTAAAGATAATTAAATAAACTAGATTGAACAACTTGACGTAACTGTTTCTCATAGTTCTATTTATTTAAAATGGTAAACTATTAATTTTCATGTTTATTTTAACTCAAATTTTTTTTCTTCATTATCTTTATTTTTTAAAAAACAAAGTAAATTATAATCTAAAAGTTAAAATACTAAAGATAAATTATGTTTTGAATTTAGAAATTATGCTAACTTAAACATATACAAGTTAAGAAGTATAAGAAAAAGATTTGTAAGAAGTTTAAAAATACAAAATGACAAAATACCTATGAACTCAAAAGTATGTGAAAAATAGTTTTCTGTCACTACTTACAGCCAACATTAACAGAATGACATTGGATGAATTTTTGGCTTAGTTTAGTGACCTATTTTTAAAAATAAATTTAAATGAAATTACCCTATAGTTCAATGACCTGTTTTGCAGTTTGCTCTTTTACTTAATAAGTTAGATTTTGAATTTCACTTGGGCATAAAACCAAAGCTTATGGATATTATTTTACAACTATGCATTGAATGTTTTCCATCTTGATTTTCTTTTAATGTTAGTTTGTATGAAAATTTTAAGTTTATTGTAAAAAGAATACTACTATTTTTTCTACTCCCATAAATAAGAACACTATAATAGAAAAGTGATTATGATTTTTTAACATTTCAAAACATTGGAAAGGGAATTGACAATTTCTTTAATGAATTGACTTTTCTTGACTAGAAATAAGATTACAATTCCTTCATTCCCATTCTAGTGCTCTAAACACACCCTAAAGGGATTCAAACACGAAATAGATAACTCCTCGCTAATAAATATGGTTTAGTACTCTTCAATCAAAGTACGCTCTCACAAGCGCAATTTAAATAGCTTTATATTTTTATCAAGCCATTCGCTAACTTAAGTATCGAAGTGCTAACTCTCGGTTCGCTGACTAAAGTCTCAAAGTGCTAACTCTTAGTGAGCCGGGGTTTAGTCTTCTATTCTTGTGATTAGGGTTTTCACCGGAAATATACAGTTCAACCGATAGTCCTCCGCCAAGTGGCATTAACTGTGGGGACCCTATGTTTTCTTTTTTTGAGTTTTCTTTTATTTGGAAAATCATGGTTTCTTGATTGAAAAGAAATCTCTTGAACTTGGTAGCAAGCACCATGATTGACACTCGGAAGATTATTGCGACTGATACGCATGATAATCGAAAGAAACAGCCAATGCTGGAAAAGAAAAATGCTACGAAAAATGTTGCGGCACACAACTTAAATGCTGGGATGGGAACGATAATGTGGTGAAGAAAACACAAGCATTGATGTGTTTCGCTCTACGACAATCCCAAAGCACCATTGGTTGTTTAAGAAAAACACTATCCTGATGCAAGAAGAACTCGAGGCTTTATCAAAAAGTATGAACCTCAATTCGTCAAAGGCTGACAGAGGTTGCCCAAGCTAGGGTTGATTAGAGGGAGGTATGGGAAGATCACCACCTTCATGAGTTGCCCCCCAATGAGGCTGGCTATCAGGACGAATGAAGTAGAGAAAGTGTTGGGTGTGTAAACCCAATGCCACATCGGTGACGGAAGAGTTCTAAACTCAGTATATAAGTCTCGTGGTTTACTCCCTCTATTAGCAATTGGTTTTAGAGTGCAACCCCATTTGGATTTATGTATTGGGCTTGAGAAGTACTGGACTAGGGAAGAAGGATGGCAACAAGTGGTATCAGAGCCCCAGATTAGGCCAGTCGGGTGGGTGATTTAGCCCAAATTATCTCGGTCAATCTAAGTGAACCCCAGGCAGTCAAAGGCCCACTACAAGCCGGAACGTAGGGATGGGCGGTCCAGTTACTCAAGTGGAGTACGGATTTGGGCTTGTTAAGATAATCTGGAAGTCCGATGTGGAGATTGCCCATGACGAGGAAGAATGTTGAGGGTCATGTGGCAAGGATTGTGAATCCCACATCAGAGGTATGAGGACATGTGAATCAGTTAATAAGTAAAGTGGACTCATGACCCATTAGTTTGAGTTTTTGAGTTCAGATGGGTTTTATCTTGCTTATTGGGATTCATGCCCTTTTCGCCACAACAAGTGGTATCAGAGCCACGGTTCTAGCCCATTTGATGTGCGGATAGCGTGGCATGTTCTCCCAGATTGACTTTATAATGACTTGTGGGCTTAAGGAGTAGAGCCGGTGCCTAATTGTGGGCCTTGTGTTATAAATCTTCATGACAATGGTGGGTCAGGCGGTATGTTCCGCGGGTGATGACGATGGTACAAGTTGGATTGTCGTTGAAGGGAATGCCCAGGTGTGTGGTCTTGTGTTTGAGGATAGGTTTGTTGGGTGTGCAAACCCAATCCCACATCGGTGACGGGAGAGTTCTAAGCTTAGTATATAAGTCTGGTGGGTTAATCCCTCTATTACCAATTGGTTTTAGAGTGGAACCCCATTTGAATTTATGTATTGGGCTTGATGAGTATTGGACTAGGGAAGAAGGATCCCAACAAGTGGTATCAGAGCCCAAGTTGGGCAAGTTGGGTGGGTGCTTTAGTCCAAATCATCTCGGTTGATCTGACTGAACCCCAAGCAGTCAAAGGCCAACTACGAGCCGGAACGTAGGGATGGGCGGCCCAGTTACTCAGGTGGAGTACAGATTTGGTCTTGTTAAGATAATTTGGAAGCCCGATGTGGAGATTACCCATGACGGGGGAGAACGTTAAGGGTCATGTAGCAAGGATTGTGAATCCCACATCGGAGGCACGAGGACGTGTGAATCAATTAATAAGTAAAGTAGACTCAGGACCCATTAGCTTGAGTTTTTGGGTCCATATGGGTCTTATCTTACTTATTGGGCTCTATGTCGGGTTTTTTCCTCCAAATAAATCCCCATCAGAAAGCTGCTAAAAACTCGATGGCACAAGATAGTCTCAACGACCTTGTTAACATGGAGAAACAACGCCTTGACGAGCTTGATCAATTATACAAAGAGGTTGATTTAAACCAAATAATGTATGACTGGGCCCTTGTAGAGATCAAAAGATGCTAGTTTCCCAGTTTTCCTAATCTTAGTAAAGACGATCTCGGGCCAGCATCCGCCAAATATGAACAAGATAGGCAAGCAGAAGTCGATCGAGTTTGAGTTGAAAAGTGAAAATACGAGAAAATCGTACGTATATGTCATGGACCGGAATTTAGTTTCTTTAGGGTACTCTGCCTGTTCCCAGAGAGCAAAATTGTTAGCAGCTTTTGACAAGAAACATCTCGATTTTAAGCACTGACGAAACTGAAATTTGATCGCCAGTTTAACACTAGAACTCCGACCGGATTCGGTAACCTGCAAAAGAGAACCTCACGGGTCTCCCGATGGTAGATATTCCGATACTTGAGTAAGTAAAGGGTTTGAGAGAGAAGTGTATGATTGCTATTGGAAGCTACAGATTGTATACCTCAATTATGGCGTGATCAACCCTATTTATAGACATGAAATTACTTTGTAGATGTTTTAATCTAGGTTTCATATTAGTTAACCACCATATTGAGTCGGTTGGACCATATATGGCGGGCCTGGTCCTATTACCCAATGTGGATATGAACTTGTCAAGCACATAGTATGAGAATTCGAGAGACAGTATGACGAACATGAGGCCTATTCTCCTAGTCTGGAAATTCTTGAAAATGAATATGATCTTAGAAATCGAATTAAAAGAGATCCCTATCGAAATTCAAAAGCTAGCCACAAACGGCACAGAATATATGGTTACCAAGATTAAAAACCGCTATTTGAGCACGAATATTATTATCGACAGGATAGTTTTCAAAAACATGATCTAAGGTGAGACTGGGGTGGCGATGAGAATCCTCGTCGTAACAGGCAATGGAGATATTTTCCTCAAGATCATAGGGAAGACCAATACTCTAGCGAGCTTATAGAAGGGCGTGATATTCTCATCCAGGTAACAAATATTTCAGTTAAATAGAGAAAGAAGGAAGATACCCTCCTCGATATCAGAGGCATTCTTCTCATGATGACCGAGGAGCGCAAGATCACAAAATGACCATTCGAGATCAGATGAGAAGAATTATTGGGACAAGTGTCAGTCACAGTCTATTAGTTCCTTGGATTAGGGACTTCTCGAAATCTAACAATTTCGACTTACCCCATGGATTTCAAGCCTTAAGGGGGAGACACAAATCTTGTGCAATTTCTCTAGCAATACACCCAAATAATGAATATAAGAAACGCACCCATGGAGTTCGCAGCTAAAGATTTACCCTCCTACCTCACTGGTCAGGCACAAAAGTGGTTTTCGCATCTATCCGAAGGAAGCATCTGTATCTATGAGGAGCTTGCAGTTCATTAAATAATATTACAAAAAAAAAACCAAAATAATAAATAATATTAAATTAATACAAACATTATTTATAAATAATATTAAAATAAATTCATTAAAAAAAAACCTTTTCGGTAAGTTCTTTTATCCTAACCCAGCCCTGTGAAATTTTTATCCTATATAATATTTATTCGGATCAACCTAGATACCCATCATTTAATCCCCAGAATTGAGATCCCACCTCTATCTTTTATCTATCGGAACCGTAATCTACATCAGAACAATAGCCAAAAAAAATATTCAACCAAGAAGTTTACTAAGATTGGAAAGAAATGATACTATATTATCTCAATCACCATTGGTGTACAAGGGAGCATATTTATGTACACATGCATGTGAAATCACCAAAAATGACTCTATATGTACTACTAATACTAACACTAACAACTCACACTCCCCCTCAAGTTAAAGCATATATACCATATTCATCTAACTTGTTACAAATAGACCCAACTTAGGGACCAAGGAAGGGGATCAAATCGTAAGTACATCAGCCAATTGATCATTCAAGCTAATAAAGTTAGTCACAATGTCTTTAACTAGGAGTTTTTCATAGACAAAATGACACTCTATCTCAGTACGTTTTGTCTGTTTATGAAAACAGGATTAGAAAAGTAGCATGATTATCACATTACAACTTCATACGAGAAGACGCCGGTTCACCAATCTCAATCAAAAAAATGTTTTAACCAAATAGACTCATAAGTGGCAAGAGCAATAGCTCTCTGTTTCTTACTTTTCCAAGAAATAAGATTGCCTCCAAAAAATGCATAATAACCAGATGTTCGACGCCTATCAACCGGAGATCTGACCCAAACTGTATCCCAATATCCTAAGATCTCACTATGGCAATGATTCTTATACAAAATACATTTACCTGAAGCATTCTTTATATAGCGAAGAATGCGAATAATAGCATCCCAATAAGGAATCTGAGGAGAGTCAAGGAATTGACTAGCAATACTAACTGGGAAAGAAATATCTGGACGGGTAACTGCCAAATAGTTGAGCTTGCCAACCAGCCGTCTATATCGACTTGGGTCACAAAACTTGTCTCCCTCATTTGACAACAGTTTTAAATTAGAATCCATTGAAGTGTCACGTGATCGAAATCCAAGAACGCCTGCCTTTGAAAGTATATCAAGAGAATACTTCCTCTGGGACACTAAGATGCCCTGAGATGAGCGAGCAACTTCAATGCCTAACAAGTACCGAAGAAGACCCAGATCTTTGGTCTGAAATTGAGATTGTAGAAAAGCTTTCAAAGCTTCAATACCATATGAAGCATCACCAGTAATAAGAATGTCATCTATATACACAACTAAAAGGATACGTCTACCAATGGAAGAGGTCTTGAAAAACACTGAATGGTACTTAAGAGAGCGTCGAAGGCCAAACTTCAAAACAGTATAGCTAAAGCAACCAAACCATGTTATAGGAGATTGTTTCAATCCATAAAGAGTCTTTCTGATACGACAAACAACATGATCACGCTCTCCAGAATTGAGATAAAGGCAGAGCCGGCTCTAGAGGGAGGCTCCTAAAGCTAAGGCTTTAGGCCTCATATTAGTTAGGACCTAATTTTTTAGAATTTTACTTATTATAGTTATGTTCTTAAATTATTTTATAATAATTGTTGAAAAAATAATTAAAAAAACTATACTAACATAAACATTTTGACATGCAAAGGAGAGGAAGACGATGGAATTAGATCAGAAGACTCATGCTTTGGCTAAATGGGCAATGACAAAGGTGAGGACATTAATGACTCAGAAGAGGTCATTATAGGAAGTGTAACAGGAGGTTGCGTAGAACAACGAGAGTAGGTGAGAAGATCTGGTTGATCTAACCTAGATAGGAGAATAGGTGGGAGAGTGCTATGATTACTAGAAGATGACTCCCTAATTTGTGAAGAAGTAGAAAAGATGAACCTACGGGTGAAAAAGATCTCGTGGTAGGAGAAACTAGAGAAGATAAATGATCACTAATTTCAGTAGAAGTAGAACGGAAAATGAATAGGACATTGACTCAAAGAATGTAATGTTTGCATATAAAAAATAACGTTGTAAGTAGGAGAGTGACAACGATAACCCTTTTGACAATTAAAGTAATTAAGAAAGACACATTTGTGATAACGTGGCTTGAGTTTGTCAGAACCAGGTCTCAATGTGTGAACAAAATATACAATCAAAAGTAAGAGGAGGAAGTGGGTGTAAGGACTCATTAGGAAACAAGGTAAAAAAAAAGAATTTTAAAGTTTAACACAGATTGACTAATCAAATAACATGCAGTTAGAACCATAGGTACAAAGTAACATTTATATGAATCAATAAAGTTCTAGCCGTCTCAATAAATGTAACAAAATGTTGAAAACTATTTTTAGAGGTTGTGGACTAGGACCTAAAATATTTGTGTGGACTAAAGCAAAAGGAGTAAATGCTTACTTATCAACCTTACTAGGAAATGAAACACGGGTGTGTTTACTGAGTTCACAAAATTCACACAACAGTTGAGAAACATTTTTTATATTAGGGATCATTAACTTCAAATTAGGGAGAGAAGGATGACCAATACGACAATGAAACTGTTCTATCGAGACTACATTATAGTTACATGAAAAAATGGGTGGTCGTTTCCCAAAATAATACAGGCCCACGGACTCATATCCAACACCAATTACTTTCCTTGTTTTACAATCTCGCAAAGTTACATTGGACCCATCAAACTCAATGGAACATTTTAAGAACTTCGTAAGCATACTAATAGACAACACATTCATGGGAAAATCATGCACATATAAGGCAGATAGCAAAGAGAAAAAGGAATCAAGTGACACGGAAGCAATGCCACGGATAGGTGTGCTAGATTCATTTGCAATCATAACAAGGGGCAAATCATTCGTAATTGAAGAGTTGAGAAAACGGATAAATTACCACTCATTATATTAGTGGCTCCATCAAAAGCCCGTCGGTCGCATGCATGTTGAGCTGTGAAAATACTAGAACCAGCAACAATTTTACAAGCCTGGCGAGTAGCTTTCGAAGCAAGAAACCAAGAATACTCTTCTCCAGAAATTACATCGGACGAAGGTATATTTCAGAAACCTGCCATAACCAACAAACACAACATCAACTAAGATCAACAAAGAGGGAAAAACACCCAGTAGAATAAGGGGATAAAGAAGATGCAGCGGAAGTTGAAAGTCTCAGCCGGAAATTAGAAGAAACGGAAAAAAAAAAGAAAAAAAAGGGAGCATATATTGATTGGGATGACCAATTTCAGAGTTTAGTAAATATTTTTAACATTAAGTCAAATCATTCTAAATATTGTACCATTCGGTGCAATTGTAATCGCGGTTCCATTAAGATTCAAAACACTATTTGAATACATTTCCATTTAGGATTCACGGTGACAAAACAAACGGCTCCTAAACAATTCTCATTGATATTGCTTGATAACTCTTGTTGCTTGCTCAACAATTAATTGCGCGGCCTGAGATCATCATCTTCCAATCTCTAAGTGTCGCATCGCCTTTCATGGTGTAGACTTATGTTGTCGACCATACTTATCGATCACAATCAGTCGATACCCTCTAATATAAGCGCCATAATAGAATATTTCCAGTACTGTACCATAAAGTATATGGAAGGAAGGGAGGAAGTTTCTGTAGTTACATTTGTCGTAAAAATTACCCCCAAAAAAAATGGATTTGGATATTTCAACTAACCAAACAAAAAGTATAAACTCAAGTAATGGCAGTTATCCCACAAAATTTACACGAAATTTCCACTTTCCTGATTAATATGTAGCCTTGCTAAACATACCGGGACAATTCTGACCGATCCGCAGCCTTGTTTAGCGGTGGTCTAATCTGATTGTGCTATTTGAGGTCAGAACTTCTCATCAATATCATAAATCTCTATGTTTCTATACTTCTGAGAAATTATTTCTGCCTGAACTTTTCTTGCGGTGTCAGTAGCACAACCAACAAGAATTAGAACTGAAGTGCCTGCAAATCCTCGGAAAGCAGTCAGATGTGTAGTTTGTTCAATCAAAGCAGGACCAGCAGCTAAAATTGCCAAAAATGCAGAACCAAGAACTGATATCCGGCTAAGTACCTGAGATTCAGGGTTTAGGGGATATATCAGTTTCCCATTTGAAATTTATGAACAGAGAACATCCTTAAAGAAAAATGACCCGAGTAACAAACTAGTTTTACAGTAAGACAAATGGAAACAGTCTCCCATTGTAACAGGATAATTGGACCAATCTTTATATGCTGTAATGAGAAAAACCAAGTTGCAGCCCACAATTTTGAATGATAAAATAAAACTGTTTCCTCTGTAACTGACCCTTCTTCCACAGAGCAGTATGATCCTTTCACAATAAATGAATTTGGTAGATTAAAAGTCAAGATTCTTCGCCTAGTGCAACATTTAAAAATAGGTCGGTCGTCTTTGTCTTTCACCCACCCTCGGTTTGTTCTTATTAACTAAATAATATTTCTTGGGAAGAATTTTCAGGTTGGTCACTTCAGATATCAGACAACAAATGAAAAAAAGCACTGTTTCATCCTGTGTAAGCACAATGGCAAGATGATCATGCCCTAAAAGTGAAGCATACTTACCGTTCTAATAAATGCCGCAGTACTTTTACCCGGTCGAACAAGTGGGATTGAGGCACCTTGACGCTTCAATTGTTCACTGACATCATCAGGGTCTAATTGCAGGAAGGTGTAGTAGTAGTTGAAGAAGGCAATCAAAAGAATATTTGTTGGGAGGTAGAAAGAACCTGAAAGGGCAAACCTCCAGTTAATGTGTACACTGAAAATTGTTTGCGCACAGGTAGACATTTAACAATGAAAATAGTAGATGAATCTGGTAGTATTCTTCTACCCACAAAGGCAAAAGACGTATACACTCTCCACTTTTAACCTAGCATTTCTAAGGATCCAGGAAAATTGAAATATCATCAGTTGTTCAGAAAATCAAACGGAATGGCCAAAACATGCCAACTTACTTCAATGATCAAATATCATATTTGTTCTGTGATTGGCCCTTAATTTGCCCAGATAGCCATATTTTGTTGATAGACAACCAAAATTACATCAATATTACCTACAAAGTCTGTATCTCTTGCCTCACAAGAACAGTTCAAAAAGCAGAATTTTATTTTCTTTTATTGACTCCCCTTTATGAGAAGAAGCAAACTCAACTTATCCCATCGTTGAACAGATTTGAATGTCTAATTGCTTGAAGGGCTAGGAATACAGTGGCAGGATCGATAATCAACTTTATTTCCATAAAGCAATAGCAATAGTTGTATCTTACCTCCAGGATTCAAGGCTCCAGCAGCCTTTTTGAGCACGCTCAAGCCAGTAAAGCGGGCCAGAGTGCCAGGAAGAGCTAATGAAGATGTTGAGAAGATGATTGGCATGACACCAGAGCTATTCACCTGGACCAAATGCAAAGTTTGTGAAAATAGGAAAATGTATCCAATAATACAATTTTGATATCACTATGAACTGCATTTACTGGTGTATTTGTTCTTATCAGGAACGTTTTATCCAGAAAGCCAAATGTAGTCCGACAAACAAGTCAATAATTAAAATTGAGGCATGTCAAAAAAGTTCTTTCCGCCCAAGCTATAGTTTATGTTAATTTATACTAGTTTCGAAGATTCCCTTTTGGATAAACGCTATCAAAAGTTTGTTAGCCGCTGAGAATTACTCAAAATATTCCCAGGCTGATCAAACTGTTTGTTATGTGCCTTTCATCTATTTGTATGCATAAGAATATGGAAACAGGGGAAGGCCAATGAGGAGGAGACTGAGAGGTCTCAAGGTTAAGTACAACCAGGGAAATGCAAAGGGAGATTCAAATAAACATTTGAAGAAAGAAAATCTGGAACCAAGGAGCTCAATAATATCTGTTAACTAGGGTATCTATGATTACCACGGATGAAAAATACAGTATAATGCAAATAAACAAACCTTAAAGGGCAAATATGCAGATCTTTGAAGTCCTCCAGTTCTACTAGTATATCTGTTAGCATAGTTGATCGGAATTTTCCTCTCCGCTTCCTGAAATTTGGATTGGAACAACATTACGTCTTGTTTATTAATTGAAATAACAGCATAGCAACTACAAGCACAGGTACATTTACCTGAACATATACAATACCGAGAACTAGAAGGAAGAAGGAAACAATGATGGCAATCAGCCCTACGTAATTGCCATCCCGGTATGCTTGCGCAACTGTCCTTCCAAACGATGCTGGTAAGTAAGAAATAATATTGGTGAAGATTAAAAGTGATGTTCCATTTCCGAGTTTTAAGTCAGTAATACGTTCTCCAATATATGTTGTAAATGCTGAGCCAAGAGTCAATAATACGACCGAAGAAAGAACCCATTGAGTACTAAAGTCATCAACATAAGGGCGCAGAAATAGGACTTGGCCGATTGCCTGCAAGAGAAAATTAAACCATTTGAACATCAAATGATGGTACTAGATGCGCAAATGACTACAGTGGGGTCTTATACAAAGAAGAGAAACCATGAACTACTACTGTACTCTGCTACGAGTGAGAGGTCAGACTCAGACGCTATGCAAACTAGAAAGAAATTTGAGCAGCCCATTCTTTTGCAAGTATAAAGCATGGAAACAACAAAACAGAGCTATGCATGCAGATATCCACGCTAATAGAAGGCCTTTAATGTTTAATTACCTGTACTATGGCAAATCCAACTGAAGCATAACGAGTATATTGTTGAATCTTCTTTCTCCCAGCTTCGCCTTCTCTCTTTTGAAGTTCTTGTAACTTGGGGTAGATCTGAGTGAGAAGCTGAAACACAATTTGTGCATTGATAAAGGGTACAATTCCAAGAGAACAAATACCAAGCCGGCCAATACCTCCTCCAGAAAATGAATCCAAAGTGCTCAAAAAACTGTTTTGGTCTAAGTTACCAACAAAAGCCTCCTGATTTACTCCACCAAGAGGTACATAAATTCCAAGTCGAGACAATGCCAATAGTCCTAAGAGTTTGAGAAACTTTCCCGGCAATGGGCCTTTGAAAAAGTCTCCAACATCAATGCTAGTGTCCTCTATCGCAGCTGGCAATGTTAAAGAACCCCAATCATGGGCAGCTGCAGATATGATTTAAACATGATGATAATGCATACCGTATTTAGAAGCAATTGACAAACCTGCGACCCCTTTCGATGATGATGACTTCTCCTTCCTGGTACCAGAAGTACTCTCAAATGTCTGGGAAAGCAAGCTCAAGACACTTTCCCATGCAGAATGTAGAGCTGATGGTTTTTCAGATTCGATGCCCAATGGATCAAATATTGAAGTCTGACTGCTGCTTGAACGAAATGTGCAATTAGTAAATGCAATATCAAGATAGAGCAACAGGTTTATACCATGCGAGCTAGGAAAACTAAAAGTAAGCTTAAAATTGCCCTGGTCAGATATAGTCCCTATGGTCAAAATAAAATTGTCACTATTCAGGAGAAAGCAAAAAATGCAAAAAGGGACACCATCGACAATCTTCATGAGCAAAATGTTTACATTTATTTGGAATCTTCTGCCACAAAAACCCACATGACTACCTAGTTAAAATCATCTTAGATAAAGGAAAGCGATACATGCTCTTTGATCATTTCAGCAATACTATTTTCATCCCAAAATTATTCATTAGAGTTTCAAATTATAAAGATGGGAGCTCTATTATCATCTATTTTAAGCAAGGCCCCATAATACTGGCCATAATGCCGAGTCACTGAGCAATACAAGCAACACATTATACCACAATCTCAGAAAGGTAGTACTACCAAGCACCAGGGCACCACTGTCTTATTATCTCAGGAGGAAGCGAAAAGTATTCTTTGTGTTTCAACCACTTTCATCCTATTGCACTCAAATGAACTAGAATTATATTATTAGCCAGACTAATAAATTTTATCCAGTCATAGGAAGAAGAATTTTGGGTATCAAAACGGCATAACTTCACCTAAGGATAGTAAATTGTCTCAATTATTTATGGTGTATATCGATGGTCATCAAGAAAAAACTAACACAACTGCAAAGAAATAAACTTTAGAAGTTAGCCCTTCAGAATACAATGCTAGACTTATGCATACAAACCTGTTAACAAAACTTTATTCAATGATAACCGAGGTAACTACAAGGCAATAAAAGGCTTATTAAAAAAAAAATCATAATTTTGATTACAATTGACGAAACCCTTTTGCAATTGAAGCTCGAGAAATTAGTTTAGAAAGGTTTTTGGACAGTTAATTGAATTAAAAGTACCGTGATGACGGCGGGGCCTTGGCGGAGGTGTTTGTGGAAACAACTAGAGTGGCTCTGCATACAGAAATGGCGTGTTGTTGCTTCCGAATCTTAGTGCAGAAATTATAGGGAGAATTGGGTTTAGAAAAACAATGTTTTCTTGAGATTGGAATCGGAGATATGGAGCTTAGAGAACCAACTTCTCTAGCCATTATCAACATTATCCCGTCTGTCAGTTCTTGCAGAACAGGACGAGTCCCCCTTTCACCTGGAAGCTCATCCACCTCTTTCTTTTTCTTTTTTCTTTTTTGTTCCTCTTTAGTAATTTCAGATTTTTTTTCATTGCGTTATCATTTTAAATTTTCCCTCCTTTATTGTGAATTTCATTTGGCTTCTTCTTGTTTTCAAATGATTTAATTGCAAAATAGTTTCTACGAAATTGTAGTACTTTACAATATAAATGATTGAAAAATACACTTGTATCCAAATAATCTACTCTCCAAAATGTTTGTCCAAATTAGGTTTTTATTTCTAGTTATAAAAGTAAAATATCAAATAATTAAAAAAAAAAACACATGTCAGAACGAAAAGAACATTAAGTTGGGACGGTGAGAAATTATTTTTAAAAAATATATATAAACAAAAATTAGATCAGCCTCAAAATCTACTCCCTTTAGTCCTTATTATAAAGTATTTTGATATCTCCAAGGTTTCATTTATCATGGTTTTCTATTTAAAAAATGAAATCTTAAAAATACTTTATAATAATTGGGAGAATCTAATAAATGTAAAAATATATGTTTAAATTTTTATTTTCAATTATAAGGGTAGAATAAATGAGATTTAGGATAAATCAAAATATTTTTTAATAAGGACCAGACGAGGTACTTAAATCTTAAAACAGTGAGAATTACTAAGTAAGAAAATCGATTTTTTCTTATCAACCTTTTCATGTTACCTCTCATTTATGTAAGTTTCATTCATTTAGGAGGGTTTACGATGAAATTTAAGGAGGAACCAATAATTATCCAGGTTTAAAAGAGAAATATGTAAAATTTGTTTCTAACTAATAAAGTTGTCCTCAAAGACTCTGAGGTAGTAGCGGAATCAGAATAAAAATTTTCTGGGACACAATGCATGTAGAATAACAAAGTTCAATTACATAGAGAAGAAAAATTAAACTCGCTTAACTAAATTGTTGAAAGAAAGAAATGAGGGAGCATAATTTTACAATTGTTCGTGATAAATCTAAATATTTTAATGCCATTTAACTGTTATACATTTCCTTTTAAACCCATAAATATATTCTTCGCCACACATAAGACAATCAAAACCAAAAGTAATAATCAATGAATCATGTTAATCTATTTTAATTTTTGGAATTTTTGTGCCATGTGTTTGTCATATCTATATCTACAGTATATATCAAGAGAGAAACCAGAGAAAGAAATAAAAAATTAATCTTACAGCTACATAGGACAAAATCTTATGTGGCATTTTCTAATACATTCTCAAATAAAAAAATTTATGTAATTGTTGAACAAGTCGTCTCATTTTAGACCCAAAAAAAAAAACCGTTATCTAATTTATAATTCTCACAGTTTTAACTTCTTAAAAAATCCTTTGATTTCATCTATAATTAAAAAATAAAAAATTACAGATTAATTCTCCAATAATGTCCCCGTAGATCAAAGATATAATACTCATAACAAAAAAACGTTTTAGAATGATTCCGTACGTAGGTTTATTCTTTCACACAAATATTTTTAATATAATATTAAATTTATTATTATATATCCCACACATCGTGTAGGTTTAACATCTAGTAAATGATAAAGACAAGTCAATGGAATCAGCATGTTGCTTTTTCTTCCTTCAAACACCCCCGGCGCGAAATGCATAATTTTGCTACTTAAGACCAAATTCTCAATCTAGTAAGATTTACTTTAACATTTATGAGGTCAATCTAAATAATACCTCCTATTCTTTTTTATATATATATTTGCAGAGTACTCCACTTAATAACAATATTATCCTTTGTTCCTGTAATTTAAATTGTACATTTTTTCTTTGGAAAATGATTGTCTTTTTTTTTTTTTTGTTTTTTACATACAAGGGAAGCTTAAGGCTTAGAAACAAAAGAGTGTACAATAATTGAAAAGAGTCGTGTCCCATCTGATCTATCTAGGGGCATATCTGGAGTACTAATCTCCGCACACATAAAGGCTAACGTAGAAGAAACTAACACCAGATTTGGTAAGACAAGAAGCTGATTAGGGCCTAAGCAAAGATCCAGACGGGTGCCATAAAGAGAACATTGGTGGTGTACCATAAGAAATTCTGATCTCTTAAAGATCTAGAAGATAAATTTTATTCGGTTGCCTCCGGTAGCCGCTCTTCGTCATTGGACCAGTGGTCTTCTTCCACCACTGTATTATCCTCTGACAACTCTACTTCTAACATATAGTCATTTTGGGATTCCTCCTCCTACCGTTGGCGGTGCGTCCAATTTTTTGCCTTCCCCATCTTGATTTTTGTTTTGGATTTCATGTTCGGGGTAGAAGATGAACAATCCATCTTCGTTTTCCCTCCATATTTTGGAGACGGATTTGGATGTGGAATATGAACCACAGTGTGTTTTTCCATCACCAATCCAGCGTCATTGACCGGAGCTACTGTGGTGTGCATCAAGTTGTCAAGACTAGATTGGTTGACTGAATTGTTGGCTGTAATGACTTGGGCTGGAGGTGGGCTCATTTGGGCAACAATAATGGTGGGCTTGAGAGTGGCATGATTTGGGCTTGTGCTTTCTTGGCTTCCTTTAATAGGTATTGGTGGGTTTTGCTCTATAGCTGGGATTTTCTTTGTGTACCTTTTAATCCACGCACCATCTCGGCCTTGTCGTTCTGGTTTCCTTTTGGTTGGAACCGTGATCACTGATTGGGCTTTAGGTTTTTGGCCCATGTTTTTTGTGGCTGTCTTTTTTGAGGCTGAGCGGCCATTGTTGAAAGCACCGGTGGGGATGAATTTTTAGCACTAACGGGTGGCTCCTTGTTCCAATTGAAGCTTGAAGAGTCTTTAGTACCATATGTAGAAGCTACATCTTGCTGCTCTTTATCAACTTCATCTAGTACCGCGAAAGGGTTATGCAATAAACCTTTGGTGAGATTAGGATTAGTGTGTTTGGCGCCATTACCTGGTGGCCCAAGAGGTGGCGTGTAACGCCTTCACCTTTTTATCGCGTGGCTCCACTCGCCAATGGTAAAGATCCGTTGTTGTCTAGTTGGTAACTGTGATGTCACCTGTGAGGTAGATCTATCCGTTGGAGCGTGTGGGGGGCCCTATGATATTGACGGAACAACCACTGGTGATTCTGGTGGAGATTTTCCGGTCGCCGGAATTTTTTCCTGGACTGTGTTACACTCTTCTTTAAAGTGACCATACTTTCCAGCATATCTTCTGTAAACCTTCATATTCCACATTGAATTCCATTCCATCGATCTTGGTCTTCCCTATTAATGGTTTGGTGAGATCTAATTCCACCGCCAATCTTGCATATTTTTCCCTTGTTACCGACAATGTATTTCTATCAGCTTTAATATATTTTCCTATTAGTCTAACAAGACTTCTGAGAAGGTTTTCATGAAAGTACTCCACTGGAAGACCCGGAATTCAGATCCATGTCGGAACTGCACTGATATTATCTTCTTTGGTATTGAACTATTTGTTTCAGGGTAATACCATGATATAATGTTCATCTAGAGACCAAGGGACATTGAGAAGGATATAGTAGAAGTCTTCGTCATTAGTTACTCGCATCAAATGGTACCCTTCAATGACTTCCACCGGTTTGACTTCACCCTTGACTGCTCCTTGGGCTTTCTAAAGACCCTTGAATCTCCTATATAATCGATCGTGTTGAAATTCCTGACCAAAGGTTTGACTGCTATGGTATACGTCATAGCTACCTCTATTTGCTTATGTACTCTTTGAGAGAAACGGGTTGAAGAGAGACCGTCTTCCTTGCCGTAGATGACATCCTCTTCTTGCATGGTAACCCCGATCATATGGAAGTTGTTTGTGCATTGGTTCCTTTGATCTTGAAGCAAACGATACCTGAAGGATGGATTACCCTCTATTGACGCGGTGGTCGAAACCGATGGAATACCAGAGTGATTGTTAATTTGATGTAATTCAGTGTCCATTTCTTTGTCATCTCTGTTCTTGACTATCATAGTGGCTGGATTGTCTTTGATAAAGTTCAATTGAGTCGGATCTTCCATCTCTGTGTCCATATTGGACCGGAGAACGACAGAGTTGTTGAAAGCTAAACTAATAGCCGGCGATTTTGTTTGTACCGAAAAAATCACCCTAAAGCATGAGAAAGAGGGGGTGAAAATCTCCTAAAACATACAAAACCAAGCGATTGTGGATGTGTTCTAAAACCGGCCTCGGACCCATAATCGAGGACTTAGGGTTCACTTTGGTTTAATAACAAAGAGAAAAAGATATAGAAAGAAGTGAGACAAGCCAAAGAGTGGTGGCCATCAATTCATTAGAATGGGAAGAAAAAGAAATAGATAGCGTCGACTAGAGATGGAAAGTGTAGATTATACGCTATTACAAGGAGTAATCGAATTCACTGAAGTACAAAACGATGAACAACTACCTATTTCTATGAAGAAAAATAGGCTAAAAACTATTTAATATAGGCTACACTAGAAAAACATGATAAAAGTACATGAAAGAAAAGATGAAAAAGGAATAAAAATGATAGTCGATGATGATCGATGTTGAGAGGTGTTCTATTTCTGTCTTGCGCTCAGCTGCTTAAATAAAAGAATAAGCCGGCCTTGGCTTTGTGCAAAAGAAATGGAAGTAGAGTCCCTTTAGGATCTTATGAAGGTAGAAGAAATCCACTTCTTCTTTGATCATATAAGAATACAACCCGTAGTATACTTGTCTAACTTCCAATCTAATAAAACTCCTACTCCCCAGCTCGTTTTTTCATAAAACTAATCATCAAATGGGGTCAATTAACTCTCCAAAAATGTAGGAAGTTGGGCAGCATGCAAGAAGCTTCCCAATATCAAGCCAGGTCGGACTCCTATTCTAATTAAACCAAAAATATATTTTTGGTGCTAACATAAAGCCTCCCGAACATCCATATGGAATGGAATGAGATGTGGACGTTGATTAGCACATTGTCACCAATAATATGCATTCGGCATGATACTAATATCGACATAATGCCAACCTGTGGGAACAATAAAGTAACACGGTACCCATGCAAAATTAGGAACATAATGATTAAAACGAGGTGCATGCTTACTACTACGCCGAAATGTTGGATGTCTCCTTTGATAATCACCTGTTGTGCCGGAATTTCTCGAACTGCGTCGACACCAAGTATGGTTGCCAACATTGCCGCGACGATCCTTATGAGCTTGCTAAAACTGATTCTCATGCGCAGGAGAACCACTTTTCTATCACCCACCATGATTTCGAACCCGAGATCTTGATGTGGCACTGATACTTTCAAGTACTTCATTAATCGTCGACAACTTACTAGCATCCGTAACAGAACATGCTTGATCGTCGCCGGCTTTATCATCGCCCTTTGACCCTGCAACAACAGATCCTTTCTCTTGGTCGGCTGCACCCTGAATAATCACATCATTATTAATCTTAGCCGAATCACTACTAAACTTAGAAACGACAACCTCGGCCCCAAATGCCTTGATTCTGCTAGTCCTCATAACGGAAGGTGTAAGCATCTTCGACTGATCTCTTGCAGAACGCTTCTTTTCTCGGCCAATCAAGGATTTCAGCAACTCACAATCTTTAGCCAAATCAATCCTCCATTCTATAGTAGCACCATAATCAAAATAAGCATAACAACTGTCGCCACCATTAAAATCAATGCCACGTAACCGGGAACCGTCATCGACCCTTTCTGCAAAGTGAAAACCATGCGGTATTGACGTCCCTTTATTCCGCTTGCTTCTTCTGTTGGCAGAACGTCTCTTGTCATAAAGCCAGGCATGATTAGACTTCTGCTTAACCGGCATGGAATCTGTTGCATCATTAACCAATTCAGCACTACTGTTGCACCGCCGATTTTGGAAGCCATCATTAGAAACTGCAACCTGTTGGTCTGCTGCTGCTTTTTTTGGAACACTAGCAACTTGGCATTGTGTCGATTCAGCTGTCACAGATAAATTGGTATCAGGAGTTGCCACTTGGCCTTGCTCTCGCTCGCCCTTAATTTCGTCGACACTTAGACAAACAGAAATATTAATTGCAGGTGAAACATTGTCGCAACTGTCACAATAAACTCCTCAATATCATTGTCGCTGCTAGAAGACTCACAAGATTTCATGCAATCAACTTCAACATACTAGTTTTCACCAATGACAGATTCTTTAGGCAAACAAAACGAATCAGTATGCACACAATGCTCAGTAACAACTACAGTTTCAATAATCGGCAATGATTCACTCGCCGAAATTGTATTTAATGGCTGCAACACCTGTTCATTTGCAGCGACAAACGCTTGTTGAGTGTGCTCAGACTGTTCCTGCGGGCCTTCCCTAAACTTGCCAAACTCAGCATCGAAATCACTAGGTAGCCCCCCCGACGTCGACGATAAATCTGTCACAGAATTTTCTTGCAACTGATCTGGTATTGCAATTGAACTTTCATTTGCTTCTTGCGTCTGCTGAGTTTGTTGTACCACCTGCAGATTCTGTACCTGCGGCACCACCTGTTGTAACTGCAACTATTGCAACACCTGCATCTGAACTTGCTGATATTGCTGCGACAAAACTTGTTGTGGTTGTGCTTGCAATAGAACTTGCTGATGCTGCAGCGACATAACCTGATGTGGATGCGCCTGCAACAGAACTTGCTAATGTTGCACCGGCGACACCTGTTGTTGCTAAAGTGCCTGCATCTACAATTGCTGATGTTGCAGCGACAGAACCTGCGGCTGCCCCTGCGCCTGAACTTGCTGTTGTTGCGGCGACAAAACCTGCAGTTGCTGCGCCTGTATCTATTGCACCATGTTTTACTAATTAGCATATTGTAAAAATCATGTGTAGCATTTGAATTACCAACAGCAGGCAGCCCCCCGAATCTTGAGGGATCTTGCACCATAGACCCGTCACGCCGTCCGTCAATGCAACTAGATTGCTGTTTAGCGCCATGTTGACCATAAGATTGAGGAAAGCGGCCATCAAGGGTAGCCTGCCATCCGATATTATTTTCAGCCCCCAAAGAATTATGTCCTACATGTGGAACTGCGAGCTGTTGAGAGATATGCCCACCAAGTGGTGATGGACTATAAGAATATGGAGATTAGAGATTACTAGGCAACCTATTATATGAAGAAGAAGTATAGATCGGATCCCTAGGGCCACTAAGATCGGATCCCATAATAAAAAACGAAAGGAAGAATTTATTTTTTTTTTTAGAGAAGAAAGAGAGATTTTAAAAATAGAGATTTTTAGAAGGAAAAACCACAACGATCTAGGAATCAAACCAAAGCTTGTCCCACTGGGCGTGCCGTTATGTTTGTGCCGAAAAAATCACCCTAAAGCGTGAGAAAAAGGGTGTGAAAACATGATAAAAGTACATGAAAGAAAAGACGAAAAAGGAATAAAAATGATAGTCGATGATGATCGATGTTGAGAGGTGTTCTCTTTCTGTCTTGCGCTCAGCTGCTTAAATAGAAGAATAGGCCCGCCTTGGCTTTGTGCAAAAGAAATGGAAGTAGAGTCTCTTTAGTATCTTATGAAGGTAGAAGAAATCTATTTCTTCTTTGATTATATAAGAATACAACCCGTAGTATACTTGCCTAACTTCCAATCATAATAAAGCTCCTACTCCCCAGCTCGTTTCCCGTAAAACTAATCATCAAATGGGGTCAATTAACTCTTCAAAAATGTAGGAAGTTAAGCAGCATGCAAGAAGCTTTCCAATATCAAGCCAGGTCGGACTCCAATTCTAATTAAACTAAAAATATATTTTTGGTACTCACAGATTTGATGCAATATCTATATGCCAAATTGCCAATATACGGGTGGAAAATGATTGTCTTGTTTGTTATATTATTAGAACGAAGTAGTTGAGTGGGCTTTTATCGTCTAAAAAAGTTGATTTTATTGTCCAAATGCAGTTTAGTTAACTTGTTTGGTCTCATGAAAAATACACTGGCAGAAAGACCAAATATTGTTTACTCCAAATGGCGGGCTGCAAGAAATGATTATGGATTCCATTGATAGGCCAGTAGATGAATTCAATCCACTAGATAGAGCCAATCTAAGTTAAAGCCTGGTTTGTAGCCCATGAAAGGAGTCTCAACGCTAAAGATTAGGATTGATCAAGCCTATTTCTCCTTAGCCCATATCAAATCAAGGTGACTCTGAAATGAAAGTTATTCCTATCTGCCAATTTGTTTGAGATAAAATGGTACAATTATAACTTCACTTCTTCCTTCCCATATTTCTGTATCTTATTTGAAACTACGAAAATAATATTTTTAGGTTTAGTATCCATTCCATTGCATTTGTTCGTTAATATGCATCTGGTGATCTAATATAAATGCAAAAGTTTTATCTTTTCTTCTGCATGAATGTACCCCTCCTAACGACGTTGATTTTCATTTCTGAGACCTCTTTGTTATCACAAATTATTACTAGCTAGGTTTTTTATTTTTTATTTTTTTGGGGCATGCATTACTGGTTTAACTAAATTAAGAAATCTGATAAATAATATATCTTCGTATTAGTGAGCCATCAGTCATACAGTATTGATTTATTTGTCTCTTGATTTTTACTCCCTTCGTTTGAATTAAATGTCATGTTTGTTGCATGATTTACGACAAACATAACAATTATCTTGAGATATGAAAATAATTATTAAATTAATTTCACTTTGTTTTATTGGATCCGATGTTCTATATAGAACATCCATCTCGGAAATACCTTTGCTATTTGAATTATAGAACGATCGATCACTGAATTGCCTTTTTCTATACGTTTGCGAGTTAGGATGCTGTCAAAATTGACCCATTATTTCACCAATTTAAAACGTGAAGCATGTCATTGCACAAAAAAAAACAGTTGTCCATCAAAAATCAATACTTCAGCAATATCGGTAGCCCCTTTTATTAAATTCCACACCCCAACAAAAATTTTCGTGTGGACCATGGGGAAATTTGCACCATAGATAATACTTTTGGTCCATCAATATTCCTTCTAGGTAAGAATTAAGACATGCCATTCAATGAACGCTTATTGAAATTATAAAGACAAAAAAAAAAAAAAAAAGTCTGTGAATTTTAATTAGTCAGACGTGAGATTAATATGAATGTGGTATGTATGATATGTTCATATATAATACACGTTATTGTTCACGTCGGGACAAACGCCAGATCAATGCGTAGTAATGGTCGATAGAGAAGAAATCAAATCCAAAGTACGTAGGAACGGCAGGCATGATATTTTTTTTGAAAACAAATTGTAGTCAAACAATAGGCAAAACCGACAATGCAAATTGTAAAAAAGGGATAGACAAATGAAAACTTTTTTTTGAGGCGCTTGACGGCGGCTTTTAAGTTTGAGCTTTAATGGAAAAAGAAGAAGAAGAAGAAGAAGAAAAAATGTGGTCGAGGAATGAAGGAATCAAAATGGTCCATAGAGATGAATGAATATCCCAAGCCGTTTGGGGGTTTGATTTTGCAGCCGACATAAAACAGCCTTATCAGGGACAAATTCGACCTCGCCCATCCCTTCTCTTTAATCTCTTTCATTCTTCTTCTTTTTTCTTCTTCTATTATTTTTTACTTCTTCTACCTCAAAAATGATTTTTTTTTAATTATTGGAATGAAATAGTACCACCTATGTTTTTTCAATATGATGTAATCTTTTTTTAATTTTCGTTAAATTTAAAATTAATATATATATATATATATATTACACGTTCGAAACGCGTTTTCATCCTCTCAAAAGTTGGACATTAGTAATAATGTGATGGAAACAGTATGTGGGCTATGTTTGTAACTGTACTTTTTGTTTGTCACAAATATCATGGGGAGCCTAAGTCTTTGGAAGAGTAATATTTTGTGACGACCCTTTACGCTTCATGAAAGCAAATGACACTTAGCACACTTGTCAGTTTCACATAAATATTTTTTTCGCCTAAACCAAAAAAATATATCTTTTACAAAAGAAAGATGCCACGTGTCATGTTTTCATCCGAAAAAAAAAAAACAAAGTTCCACAATTCTGTAAATCAAATTTATCAACCACGATTAAGGAAATCAGTAATAACTACTCCCCAATTTCAGCGACGTGTATTTACTGACTTCCCACAAATCACTCCAACTAATTAAATTTCCAAATTATCTTCTCAAATCAAATCCACCATTCATAATCAAATTCAATTTTCAAAAGAATGAAGAATCCGATATGCTCTATGTTCTTGATTCCTCCTCTCAAGAACAAAATTCATCGAAATTCCAACGCTTCACTGCACCGCTGCTGCTGTCGGTTGCTTCTGTCAATCATTGTTCCACCCGTCATTGCCGTTCAAGTCGCTCTTGTTGCTGGCTATCAGTGTTGCTATCGATCCATAAATAGCCACCATCATCAATCGTGATTCTCCAGTTGCTGCCGGTGCGGTCCGCCGCTCTGTTCTCTTCCTAGCGGCAACAGATAGGAGAGAAAGAGACAACACCCGACTCAATTAGATCTGAACAACAGCGGCCGAACGGTATGAAGAAATCCAACAATAGAAGATCTCTACATCGTCGTTGTCCATTCTTTTTTGGGGGGAATTCCGATTCCCGTCCGATTCCATCAACTTCAACTCTCAATTTGGGGATTATGATTTCTTCAATCCCGGAGTGCCCAAACTTTTTGAGAAAAGGGGATTAAAAAAATCCTAATCTCCTCTCCGGTAAAGTCAATATTATTTGTTTTTTCCAAGTATACTAGCATCCATGACAATATCGACCTCGATCAACTATTGCAGGTAATACTCTACTTGTGGCTTATATAATAGATGTTTTATTTAATTATTTGTCGATTAAGACAAGACTATTTTCTTATTTATTGGTTGGAAAAAAAATCCAATTTCAACATGAACTCTGTCCGTGTTGCAGTCGGTTCTATTTTTCAACAAGGCGACCAATGACGATGGACTTCTCATATTGATAATTTCAATATTATTCCGCAGTGTCGTATGAGTTGAATTACTATGGCGGGTTTCGTTGAACGGGTGATAAGAATATTCTTGGAATGCTTTGGTCTTTTACTTTCTTCTATAAATTATCGTTACTGAATTTTTTTTTTTAGGAAATTTTTGAATACTAATTTGGTTATTGGAATATGTAATTATTACCTAATTGACCAAAGCTTCATAATTTTAATGCTTTCAACTTTCTTATATGTTAATTTTTCTGATGATTTTATTACAACATCCAAGCACTTTCTTGATGTGTTTAAGGTATGAACTTATGTTAGAATGCACTAAATCTTGCATGTATAACATTCGTTTTGGAGAAGTCGACGTATAATGCTACGGGAGAGATCATAATGATGCGGTGCCACTAGCATATCAGCCGCCAGCTCTATTACTATCGCAATGAATCTAATTTCTTGATGAATAAATGAGGTAAGTTCACTTCAAGAAATTTGCTCTGTTGTTCTCCTTTGCTATAAAGATGTTTGCTGTTTGGAAATATTATTATCGTGGTTCGAGAGTTCTCTTTGTTATTTGAAAGCAAATGTGGGACTAATAAGACGAGAAGCAGATAGTCGGCATACAAGGAAGAATCAACTTAGGTGCATCAACAATAAATGAAAATTGTAAAAAAAAATCTAAGGTAATTTTTTGGGACATTTATGGATGGATTTCATTTATATATTATTCGATTTTCGAATGCCAAAACTTCAAGAAAGTGAGAATGTGAAATTTAACCATTACATTTGTGTTTACATTTGTTTTATGTTTGTTCAAAGACATTGTATCTTTTTATTAACAACCACCCCTATCTGTTTATGAAGATCCTGAAAGAACATTATAATAATATGATCTGAATATTGTAAGCCTTTTAAAATGATATGTTTTTCAGTAACTCTAATTCCTAATGATGACTTTAGAACATTTTGATCTGTTAGCTAAATCAACGGCTTTCCAGCTGCTTTGGGATTCATCAGTAATAGCAACTCTTTCTATGATGACTTTTCATCCTAATATTTTATTTCCTACACAGGTTTTGGGGGTTAAATTTCTGGTGAGATTGCCGTCAGGGAAAAGATAAACATGGACGATTTAGACGAGAATGCCGGCATTAATGGCTATTACTTTCAGTGGATGCGGCAATCGACGACAAAAAGTATTGAATAATTTCCCGATCGCGTAAGGCAAGTTTCTAGAAATTATGTTGCTTGATTGTTGGTTTTGGTTTTACTTTCGCAAAGGATGAAAGTACAATGTAAAATAATGGTACGGAGTATAACAATATGGATTAAGAGTTTATAAATAAATGGAATTTTATACTAATTTCCTCTTTTTTTCCTTTTCAGTTTCCAGATTTTTCATGTGATGTATCACAAATTTCAGTGTGGATACATTAGAAAAATAAGGACAAAAGGTATGTAATCCTATTCTGCAAACAAGTGAAGTAAGTAATGTTAGTATCCTGTATTTAATCCATGAGTACAATACTAAAATGCTTTGGATTGTGGTTAGTTCTTAGGACTCAAATATTACATTCCAGTTTATTGAAGGAAGGATTGCATGAACAAAAGTAATAGCGTAAAATTAATACAGATACACTTGAACTTCAGGGTTATTTTGTTGATCATTACCATTCTTCTTCTTTGATCTTGAATATCGCTTCCCAATTTTATCAAAGGTAACTAAATAGTATGTACCAATCAAGCATTGCATATTATGTTGTTGAGCCTGATAATCTGCATTTTGTCAGTTTCACATGCTGCTGGTTGTGGTGTTTTGGAATACTGGGGATTTTGATTTTGTGAAAAAAGAATTTTGAGTCGAGCTATTTTGTTTGTTTTAACTTTTTGTGCAGTTATGAAAAGAGACTTAGATTTGTGGAACTCTGGCAGCTAATCTGAGTTTTCAACATATTCACATACCATCACTGGTAATTTTAAAACATTTTATTCATTTTGTTTACATAATCAAAAGTGTGATGGTTTCAAATGGGAAACTTTTGGTAAGAAACACCTGTGGTTAGAGTTTAGGGAAACGAAAGCCGAATAATCTTCTATGTTGCAATTGACTGAATTCGCCACAGTTTTTTGACATTGACATAATTCTCTGCAGTTTTATTCATTTTTTTGGATTTGTATTGCAATTGAATTAACCTACATTTCAATCCATGCTTTTGGTTCCTCCATTTTGTTGAAATCAGGAACTGGCATGTCATGTAATGATCTTCTGTTGAATAGGTTTTGTGGAGAGTGGTGGTTCCCAACTATGTATTTTCACGTTTAACTTTATTATGGACGCATATGATTTTCTTGACATGATTGAAATGATTTGTTTTGTAACAGAGGATAAGATAAAGTCTAAAACATACCATCGCATGTTAAAGAGAGATAAAATTAGAGTAGCAATGGCTGCATTTACAGAGATGGACCTGGATGTTGCCAAACAATTTGCAAACAGGAGTTCAAGAGATCAAAGGAGCGTTATACTCGAAAACACAAAACCGCCTAGAAATGGGTGAAACGCATTTTGCATCGTGGTTTACATGTCCAGGATGAAGGAACTCGAGCTGCTCTGTATGAACAACTCCATCAACATGCCCTTTTGACTATGAAAATCAATTCTTCCAAGGATAACTGTAACGATGAGGACGTGGAGTCTGATATTGATTCAGAGAAAACTCTTGAATCAGTTGAATTAGGGGATGAAGATTTGCCGAATTCAGGAGTTCCATCTTTGCCTTTCATGGTTAGTAATTTGAAAGAGAAAAGAAGAAGCTGACGGAGAAGCAAGGGCAGCAAGGAATAAGGTCCTGATATTTTCAGAGAGAGAAGAGCTTTTGGCCCTACTAAAAAGAAAATTAAGAAGGCTCAGTCTTATAATTTTTATGCTCATAATAGTGATAGTGAAAATAGTCTAGAAGAAGGTGTGGAACATGAGCAGAATCAAAGTTATAATGTGTTTCTTAAAGATATCGTTATTAATCATAATATATTGCGTAATGAGTCTTTTATTGATCATGATGCACTGTTTAAGCGTTTTGGAAATATTGACTCGCCTTGAAATATAATGAATTTATTATAAATCTTTTTTTATTATGAAAAGTAATGAATTTATTATGAATCTTTTTTGTACGATTTTTTCTTTCCATTCAACCGACATTAGTCACAGGTTGGCGCTTGAAAGCCTGGGCCTAGCATCTAGGTGATGTATAACTAATTATTTTTTTTAGTATCTAATTATGTTTAATGTCCGTCTATAATTTGTTATTAAAATTTTTATTTAATTTAAACATAACATCAAAGCCGCATGGGTCAAGCATCTAGTATCTATCATAGTTTCATCTAGTATCTATTATAGTTTGAATCAGTAGGCCTTGCATGGGGCAGAGGTTATATGCCTGCTTTGTGACCGGGTGGATGATCATAAAATTAAAAACGAAAAAGTCTGTATGTTTAGATTGTCTTTTAAGTATTTTTGTATGTGAATGTAAGAGAATATATTCAAAATATAAAAACATATCTTAAGATGAGACATTTATTAATAAAAAAAATAATTATAAAAAAATCATAAAAAGACTCTCCAAACATGACCTTTTTTTTAGCATCATTACTAGTTTTTTTTTTTTCAAATTTTTTAATTAATATTACCTCTTTCCAAAAAAAAAGTCAACGTATATTAAAATACAAAAATTCATACAAATCTCAAACTTTGAATGATATAAAAATTATTAGTATAATCTCAAAATTATAATTTATTTTATTGGTACAGAGAGTATATTCTGTAGTAATATAATTTTTTACATTTCTAATACTGAAAACGGTCTAAATAGACGGTTAACATTTTCATGATGTGTAAGAATAAATATAAAAAAAAAGTTCACCCAAAAAAAAAGAATAAATAAAAAAGATTGAAGAAACGTGGAGGTGGGGTTTGGTTGGATAAGGGAAGGAAAGGGGGAGAGTGGTTGCTTGTCTTTTATTGCAAAAAGGTTGATTTGACATGAATGGCAAGTAGGAGTATAAAGTTGTAAAGGTACTCATGTCGTAACGTAAACCCCCCCCCCCCGGTTTCTACTTTTTCCTAATTTCAGCTTTTTCTGCTTCCAGACAAATAACAACTGCCGCTTTCCTTCTCACCAAAGCCATTATTAATTGTTTAATGATTTCATTCTTATTAATAATAATATTATTATTATCCCCCCATGCTGCTGTGCCATGCACCTTTTCTCCCTTTCTCCTTTCCAAAGTTAAAAAAGTGGTCTTAGCCAGTAAGCAATATCTATTAAACTAGTATAATAAGAATGATGATGATAATAAAACAAGATAGATGATTTATTTGCAAAACAGCACTCCAACTTTTAGGTAGTTATTAGCAATATAATTCCTCCTTACTTTGAAAATTGTTGAAATTAGCCCTCTGTGTTAGTATTGATCAAGAGTAACTAAGTCCACTATGATTCCTTGTTAACTAAAGTATTTGATAGTTCCTGTTGATAACATTGAGTTATCAAAATATCAATTATTAGCCGTAGCGAAATAAATTTAATACTTACATGAAAATCGATATATGCATATCAATTTTTCACCGTGTGTTCATACTATTTAAGGTAACTAGATGATTTTCGAATGTCCGTTTGATTTAAATACATAGTTGAATTGGAGGAAGAAAGGTATTAGCAGATATATTAGAGTACGAAGTGTTAAAGTTAGGAGACCATAACCTCGAGATATTGCGAATTGAATTTCAATGGCTACGATGTTATATCTTAACTATTATAGACCCCGGGGAGAAAAAGAAAAGAAAAACTAAGAATATTTATGTAGTTCCGTTTGAGAATCAATCACAATGTGAATTTGCTTGCCATTAAGTAACAATTAAAGGGGGCTAATGGCAATAGATCAATTTTCACGGTTAGTTTGCAAGTTAACTAAACTAAATAGCACCCAAAGTTAATAGTTCCATCTTGGCTTATGAAGTGGACAACAGAAGATGGAGGAGTTGGTCAGTCTGATAAAAAAGCCTAATTCCATATGTCATTTCTTTTGTTGTACTTCTTTGTTTGTGCTAACCAAAGTACAAAAGTTATATACATATTTCAGGATTTATTTTAACTTTTCAAAAAGATTGTTTGATTGATCATATTAGTAGTACTTTTTATTTTTTAGCAGTGTGGATTAGGTGGATTTTGGTCTTTTTGGAAAGAGCCACATAATGAGTTCTGGAGTTATGAATGAAGACAAAGACTTGATCTGAAATTTAGATAAGAATGTTTCTGAAACACTTCATGCGTTGCTTGCTTGCTTGCTTTTGAACTTTTCATTGGGAAAAACTAACTAAAGAATCAATGTGGAAGGATATATTTACTGTTGCAACAAAATTAAGTTGCTTCCTTGAAGATGTAACTTGTAATTAAATTCACCTGTCCAAATTAAATAATATAACAAACTAGATAATAATTTTATGACAAAAATTACCTTTAATAGGTTATGCAAGATTTTATGAATTTTTAATCAGGAAAAATGATTTGTATGACGAAATCAAATAATAATATAAACAGTGAAAGTTATAGTGACTTTGATATAATGAATGATATGTACAATGTAATCCGTTAGTTAAATAAAAAGTTTGTGGACCTATACCATTGAAAACTTTACGTAATTAGTGACTAAGGATTTTAGATATAACTGTGAGTAATTAATCATCTAGAAGAAGGCAATAATAATATGTTGTGGGTTTATCCCTGTCATCGCTACAAAATACCCTGACATACATACATACATACATACATACATACATACATACATATATATATATATATATATATGCAAATCAAATTATTGCATAACTAAAAATTGAAAGAAATTATTCTTCAAATCGGCCGGCTCCAAAAGAAGAACTTGACTCGGAATGTTATTTAAAAATTGGTGAAGAGCTGCCTTTTCAAGAAAGTCAGGAGACGAACTAATTTTTTATTATTATTTATTCAATTCAGGGAATAATTTCAGAATGAGTAAATCAATATATTTGTACACTTGTGTGCAGTAATTAAAAAAGATTAGATACTTTTAGGCGATTCTATTTATTATTAAAATGATCTGATGGTCTGTTGCACATTAAGAAACAAAATAATTCATTAATTAAGCACCTGTGTCTATTTGTAGAAGCGTCTTTATTTATATTTTTTTGAGTTCCTATTTCGTCAAAGTTTAAACTTCCGATCTAATAATCGTCAAACATCTATATATAAAATCCTAGAAATGATCAAAGTGAACAAGTTTTGTAATCTTTCTGTCTCAAAAATGATTACTATGTTGAGATTTTCACTTTTAAAATATTTTGTACAATAAATAAAAATTCAAACTGAACTATTATTTCGAGACGAGAATATTTCTTTTTCCCTAACATATATACGTGTGTAGTTTTGATTTCGCTGTACTTTTTAATCATTGGAGAATATTTCCGTGATCAATTTCAAATTAGACCTAACTTTAATATTTTATAATTGAAAGACAGGAATAAGCATCGAGGACTGATGTCTAACTATGCATTCGTGGATTTCTTTCGAATCAAACCCTAATGTAAAGATAATTTGCGGTGGAAAAAAAAATTCACAAAAAAAAGATGTGGTCTCAAAGAATGATGTTATCGCTTGCATAATATTATTTGGGAAATGAAAAAAAAAACAAATAAGACAAAATTCAGCAAATGAAGTCGGCAACAGGGACATATATATAGCGTCATATGTCTGTCAATTTTTGTGCATTAAATTGGGGCGAACCGTGTTTGTCGAGTCGACAGCTCTTTTTTCTTTTTTTTTTCTTACACAAAATTTTGGGATGTTCTGAAATTTATGCATTCCATTCTGAGTAATAATCTCTATTATTTTTGGACTTTACTACGCCATCACAATCCCCTTTTCAGCCCCAATCTCAATAGAACGGTCCCCTGCTTGAAAAGAACACAAAATACGTATACAAATTTTTTCATATTTGCAAATTGGAAGGTGTCTCATTTCACAATGGTCACTAATCTTTATTGTTAAATTATAAATATTCTGATCGGAATTATCCTTGATCTAAGAAAATGACTATAATACTCGTACGCTTCTGAAATTGTACAGTATTTTAGGACAAAGAGCGTATATAAAATACATAGGTCGGACAAATAAAAAAGTGTTAGAAAATCCCAATTGGTAATTGTAATAGAATTTTGTGGGAAGAATTAATTGAGGGACACATGCACGGGAAAATACGGCTGTTTGTTTCATCAGTCAACCAAAAAAAAAAGAAAAACATAAATAAAAATGGGCCTGAATGGCAGAACTAGATGTGCAAGTGTGTATGTAACACAAAATTGCATAAGCCACGATTGAATTTCAGAACCTTTTTTTTTTTTTTTTTGTCTTCATTTTGCAACAATTTTTCTTGCCTCTTCAATACTTAGGTCCAGGTTCAACGCAAGTGTCGATTTCCTTCTAGTTTTTGTAAAAAAAGTTTCATTTCAAGCATTGAATTTTCGGTGGGGTTTTATGCGTGGGTGATGATGTCTTGTGGCTTTTGGTTGGACTTATTCAATTTAGTGTGTATGTGCGTGTTCTTTCTATGTTGGCCTTTCAAGTTTGAAATTAGAAGCTAAATAGCAAATGGTGTAGGGGTGGGGAAAGTATGGGCACTTGGCACATCAATTTAAAAGAGGTCAATTGTCTTTAAGTTGTGAGGTGGACTATATAGTATATATGACTCTACATATATATGGTAGTATATTCCATCTTGTTGATGTGGAATGCAAGAGAAGCCATCCTTACCAAAGAGAAATTATCTATACATCTTTCAATCGTACGTGTTTAATTTGACACAAAAACAATGTAATTTCTAATTACTGAATGATATCTCAAATCAAAAAAAAAAAAATGTGATTAATTATATTTTTTAGACGAATCACCTTTTAATTAAACACCGCGATAAACCCTTATCTTTTTACCAAAAGTACCGGTTTCATTTGCATCATGTAATTCCCCTAGGGAGACACTATATTAAAGTTTAGGAAAATTATGCGATTTATTTACAATATATAATAATGATGTAAACAAAAACTAACTTAGAAAGTTTCCTCTTCATAAGTTACACCATGCTAATTAGGATATGTCATATGTTTTATCACATGCGTTACATTATTTACTATCTCAATTCACCTATTTTATCTAATCCATAATATGAAAGAATAGATCCATGTGGTTGGCATTGTACACAGCTGGAAGTTTGATGTGTTTCCGCTTTTGTACTTGTTTAGTGTTTTTATAGTACTAAGATGAGAGCAAACCACGTATGTACTAGTAGACTGTTCAAACTAATTCTAACCCTTTTTCGGACCGAAGCCGTTGTTTCTTGATTAAAAGAATATGCATTGGGAATGATCACATGACCAGAAGATCCTCGTTGATACAGGGAAGGAAAAACCTTCTTTTGTTTTTTTTTTTTTTGGGAAAAATCGAACATATACTTATTTATTTAGGCATCGATGGACTCATTTGGAAGGAAATGAATAAATGATAGGGGGGCCATATTTGGTGTATGTGGATATGGAATGATTGAATGTGGTTCTAATGGTAGTTTCTATATTTAGAAATAATAAGAAGAAGAAGAGGGAAAAAGGTGGTCGCAGCTAATTGGATTACCAATGTGAAGCCATTTGTTATATATATCAGCATCTTACGAGTACGTTGAAGATACATGCAAGTGAATCCTCGATTACCTTCGGGTCAAGGAAATGTTTTCATACGTTACACATTATTTGTATTTTTTTTTTTCTTCTGGTGGTACTAAAGATACTTCCATCTTAAAATGATTTTAGAACAGTGAAAGTATTTTAATACGTATTTTATAACCGTAATAACAAGTCTAATGAAGTGTTAAATGTTATTACAGTATTTGTTATCACTTTTTTCAAAAAAAAAAAAAAAAAACGAACTAAATTATGTTCTGTTTTTTTTTTTTTAAAAAAATGTCTTTTGTGATTGTATGAGGCGTATTAAATACCTACTATACTGAGACAAGTAGTTACTAGAAACAAGAAAACAGAAGCTGTTATTTCCAAATTAATGAGCGGACAATGGTGGTTTAGATCAACTGTGGTTTGTGTGGTGGGCAATTGGTTGACGAGAGGCTTCTACGTTTGTTCCCTTTATATTTTCGGAATACGTTTGTGTTCTTCTTCTTCCTTAATAAAATCAGAAAAAAAGATAAAATAGACATAAAATCCCTTAATTATAACTACATAAAAATATCTTAATTATAGGTATATATTAATCCTTTAAAAAAACAATATTTCGTTGACAAAATTAAATGTAAGGAAATCCCGTTAAATCAAGTGAAACATCAGCAATTCCTTTCCAATTCCCAATTTCAAAGAATCTCTTCCATTCCGTTCCTCTCTCACACCCGGGCCTTTAAATCAATTACTTAAAATCTGACATCAATTATCAATCCATCTCTTTCTACAACAGAGAAAAAATAAGCTGTCATGAAAGAAATTTGATTTTTTAAGGATGATTTTTTTTATTCTTCTGTTGTAGATATTATTTTATGATTTATTTAAACCTGGGTATAAGTTAACTGTTATAAATTAAATATTGTAAATTTGGACATAAATTTATGTGTAATAGCTCACTTTCTGTTCTTTCAATCGATTTTTTATTCTTTTAATTTTTTTTATTCTTTTAAGAATGATTCGTATTTTTTATTTAATCAATTTAAAAATACAGGCGACATCCCGGACATTCACTCGGGATAAGCATCTACATATTGCTGTCGTCCGCAAAAGTGCATATGTATGCATATTACAAAACCGTGGCGGATAGCAAACCTCTTTTTTTCTTCTTTTTTTTTTTTTTGAGAAATAATAGTGATGAGTCTCGTAAACAAAGAAGAAGATGGAAGGCAAGAACATCAATTGTTGGTTGAAGTGGTAGCAAGTGTGGTCTCGTAATTAAACAGAGGTCATGATTTCAACTTATATGAATGGCAGATAATTTGTTGGGAAGTTTTGCCAACACGAGAAAATGTAAAACTTAATTTTAGGGAATTAGGATATAGTTCTGTTCTCGTTGGACCATTCAATTTTTAAAAACGAAAACTTAGTTGGAGCATTGTACTGAAATTTCCATTGGTTAGGGAATAAAATATACTCCATTTACAATTTTTACCTAAAAAAACAAAAAGAAGAAAAGAAAAAAACGAGACAGAGAGTAGCAAATATATGTGGAGTTTGGAGAGATCAAAATTCACATAAGACGGTGAGAGAATACGCAATGTTATTTTCATTTGCCACCCAAAGATAAAAAAAAATACTGTGAAAGGTAAAAAAGTTGAAAAAGGGTAATTTGGAGGAACATTCTGTGATGTGGGCCACCACCTATCGGGAGTTTAGCGAATCTTACAGCTTTTTTTTTTTTCTGGGGAAGGAAGCAAATTGCAACGACACGTGGAAGATGATCCCACAGTACGTCGTCGTCGTGTGTGTCAACAGTCCGCTGCACCTACGTACTCTTCCCGCGTGGGGTCCCACTTTTGCATGCCCAAATCATCAATCCAAAAAGTTCATTTTTGACCGTTGATTTTTCCTTCTTATTCTATAGGGAGTAGTTCATTCATACTTCTTCTTCTACTTGACTGGGCTCTACTTGGCTACTTGAACTTGCTACTTGTGGAAAAGGGAAAATGTTGTTTCTTCATTGGTCCTTTGCAAATTGCAATTAATTAACACAAAAAAAAAAAACAATTTTCTAATAGATTGTTTAGTCAAAACAATTACAACTATTTTGATGTGAATGTTTCTTTGTGATTAGATTGACTCACGTGTCATTGGACTACAGTAACTACATTATTTATGCCTTACTATAAGAAGTAGATAACTCTTCAAATTAACAACATTTTAGTTCAAGTTGTACTTCCCTATGTACAAGTAAAAATACTTCCTATCTCCCTAAACTATTATTCAATTTAATATTTCACTTTATATACAATTTAAACTAGAAATAAAAACCCAAATTGGATAATAATTATGGGACGAGTGATATTTTGGGTTTAATTTAACTTATCCACTAAGCTGTTTCTTTTTTCCATTCACAGAGAAAGAAATGGAGTTAACAAGGGAACACATAATTCCTTGTTCTTTTATTCATTGTTCTTCATATATTCATAGGAATAAATGATTAAATATACATTACATATATTAGGTCAAAATTTAATATAACATGTAGGCAAAGGGAATTAAACAAATATAATATAACCAAAAAAAAAAAAGATGAGACTGGTTCAAGATTTTTGTTGAATCTATCAGCCAAGGTCTCACTCTATCCATGGATTTCTCTTTCTTTCTAATTTTTCTTTCTTCTCTTTACCCCCAACCCTAAAACATTTTCACATATTTACACCTTCACCCGCTGAAAAACGAAGGATTACTAATGGCATCCCCATACTTTTTTATACTCCATCTACCATTACTGCAACACTACTGGGCAGCAACTCTCCACCAGCTTTGTTATCCAAAGTTGAATCCAGTTCAAGCTGAAGATGAGCTACTTTCGATGCAGTCATCGTCGATGGTAGCCGGGAACTGAGCTGTTCAAAGCTCGGCGTTAGAGCTTTCTCTACCCACTCTCCTAAGCCAGACCGACCATGCCATAGCCCTCCTACGATCCTCTCTACGGCCTCTTCATCTACTTGAATGGAGGCCCTGTCATCTAAAACGATGGAGAACTTGGTAGCAATGGTTTTCTTGATCTCGCTACGAACAAAGGCCAAGCTCACAGGCTTGAATACTATAGCATCATCAGCTAAATTGAAAAGCTCATGAGGCACTGAGGTTGTAAATTGCCCAGTTTCAAGGCCATGCTCGTCTTCGTGATCTACGGTGAGGTCGCTCGAATTGTGGGATCCATCTGTTCTATCATCTTCACCATCTGCTGCTAAATTAAGGTCAAAAGATAGGCCGGAACTGGCTTGAATTCTTGGCCTTGTTGGTCTATCAGCATCCTGCAACCAACTTATTCTTCGTTTGGCATTCTTTTCACTCATCCTTAACTTCAACTGCCAATTACCACTCGCTAAGGAAGCAAACTTCTTTTCATCTACGGAAGCTTCAGCATTACTTATCGATGACCAATTGCCCGTTAAAATAAATATGACATTGCCGAGACTAATTTCACGACCATGAGAATCAGTAATCCTACCCCTTTCCATCGCACGCTTGATGTTGCCACGCATCAACATATCTGCTTCATCAACATCTTCCAACACAATGACTGAAAAGGGATTCATTCTAACAGCTTCCACGATCCGATCCAGTGCTGTCTTACCCCGGAAAATTGTATTTCGGCCTGCATCATCACGTCGTGAACCAAGAGGTATCATAATTGGATTAACACCAGACATTTGCTCAGAGAGGACAGATGCCATCTTCCTCTTTGCAATCCGATCAGGACCAGTAAATAACAACCACACATCACCCTTAGATGCACCACCCCGCTGTTTACCATTCCCTAATCGACAACGTGTAACAGCTGAGGCCACTGCAGAGGCTGCTTCTTGCTGCCACCAAGCTTTTTCCATCAGACCTTTTAAAAGCTTTTTGAAAGAATCAGCATCTAATGCACTAGCAAATTTCTCAACCAGCTTCATCTGAGGTGCAGAGCAAAGGCGACTTAACAAGTCTTTTACTTGCTCTTCTCCAGTTTCAGTGGCCTTTTCAGGAGTTGTTTCATTGGCTTTACGGCCAAGAGCAAGTTCTGTTCTCACGGGGCTTCGAGGAGGAGTGCCAGCACGGTCCTTTGGTTGAATGACCACTTCAGTAGGAGTACTGCGACCACCCAGAGGCGGGATGATTGACTGGTTCGGTGCAGAAACACGATCTAAAGGTTGGACGGCCCCTTCATTCTGAGTCAATTGCAGAGTATTGCCAAGTATCCGTGTAGTTGGCAATTTCGATGGAATGGGTTGATGTAGAAGTAGTTTTGGATTGCACAAGCTCATAGTTGGCAATGCTGGAGAAGATCTCTCTGGATTAACACTTTGATGGAAGCTAGGATGCAGCCGCAAACATGTATCGTTCCATTTCCTTTGTAATGCTTGAGTTTTCTGCTTCGCAAGCAATTCTGGATCCTTCTGAAAATCCACAAAAACATTTTCAACCACCGTTTTCTCAATGGCTTCATTCAAAAAACTAGAAATTGTTAAAAGAAAGCATACCTGAGACATATCTGTCAATTTTACAGCTCCGTTGCCAAGTTTGGCATTCTGCAGCCACTGCGGAAGAGAAGTCTGAGCTGGGGCTGGTTCCGACTTCTTATCAGGGGATGAATTTTCTAACTCTTTCCTCATAAGGGTCAGCTCTTGCTCATATTTCTCCAAACACTGTGGACAACAGGAGATTTTTCGCGCAGGATCAACTTTCTCACTGGCTGCCCTTGACAAAGCCGGATTCAATAGTGGCATCTTCTTCAATGAATTTAGAGGATCCGTGGAATTACCCAAAATTCTTTCAGCTCCAGGCCTACATGATTAAGAAATTAATTAAACAACAACGACAAATACAGATCTCAAAGCCAAGCACATCAGATATGCACCATCTGAACCAAAAAGAACAGACATCTGGTCATATTAAAAAACAATTGCAAGGATGAACTAAAACACATCTTTACCCTAGTATGCTACTCCTTACAGACTAAACATGGTCTGAATTATAACTGCTTTAACCATTTTCATCATAATATAAATGGCTGGATTAGCAATTGCTCATAAAGTTAAATTGCTTTTATAGCCAGATACCATCAGTTTATCCAATTAGGAAAACGAACAAGGGGAAAGGATCCTTTGAATCATTTAAGTCCTTCACGCATCCACAATTCTAAACAAAATATGTAAGCAAACAAATCAGTAAAATTGTGAAAACAAGTGTAGAAGCCACTGAACGTACCTTGAAAACATTCCTGGCATGGGGGATCTAGAAGTGATCGGAACAGCCTGAAGATCCCAATCGGTTTCCATTGTAGGATGATAAACTTGACACCTTAAATATGTCTCACAGGTTGCAGTTCCAATCAACCAACACTTACCGCGGATACCGTTCTCACCAAAGCTTGACAACAATTTCCCCATTTCCGCCACGGCTACCTTCCCTGCCTCTGAAACAACCTGCTGCTGCTGCTGACCGCCACCGGAACCTCCAAAATTCCCAGGCTGCTCGACAAGCCATTTCAAATCCCCCAAATCAAGAATCACCCCACCACTTCCGTTTCCGCTCATCCTACTCTCCACCAAAGCTTCGAGTTCCTTGATTTTCTCCACCATTTGATTCTTATCAGAACCGAGCTCTTTCTCAACTGAAACCACTGCAACATTCTTGAATAGCCCGTCATTACCCAATTCCCCTTTCTCAATTTTCTGTACAAGCTCCTTGACAACGGCCTCTGGCTCGGCCTCACCAACCAAAATAGGATTCCTTTTCTTAGTCCTCATCAAAATATCCACAACTTTCTTCACCTCTTCATTCCGCTGACTACCCAATTGGCCAGACCCACCCTCCATGAGGCGGCGATTCAAGTACATATTCCGATTAGGCATAGTCATAACTGGAGCCAAATTTGGGGTAGGAACCGGAATAGAAGTTGGAGGTGTGAGCAACCTTGGACCGGAGATTCCTCCGAATGTCCCCAAATTAACATTCCCATGAGGGATAGCATTCGAACTGGTATTCGAACTCGAATTCAAGGATTGTTCAATAGTGGCTTTTACAGCCGGGCTTGAAAAACTCGCCTCCCTCATCACCCGACTAACACTTGGGTCATCCAAGATTGAGATTATCAATTGTTCCAGCTCCACCTTAACGGCCAACAACGGTTGCTGCTGCTGCTCAGGACAACCCCTCCTCTGATGCGCTTGAGCCCGCTTAAGAGCCGCCATCAAAGCATTAGAAATGGGTGGCTCCATCCCGGGAGCCATGTTCTGAGCAGTCGGAAGCCGCTCTAATGCCACGCTGAAACAGAGCTCCAAAGCCCGGCACTGAAGCGGGTGGGAGGAATTAGGATGAGAACGAATACATGCTTGTCTGAGATACCCAGATGGGGAAGCCAAAAGGGTCGCCGCCACATGGAGCGGAGTTGTTTGGCCGTGATTTCTCCGGCCGGCTTCCGCTATGGAGTGGTTAAGGACGCTGGCAGCTTCCGGGGTCAGGGTCTGTTGAATAGTACTCAACCCTGCCCTCATACTCCAACAAATTTACACTTGGAAACAACCACAAAATCCTACTCACGAACTAGAAAAAAAAACAAAATTCCAAAAAAACCAATCTGGAGCTAGCTCAAGCTGAGCTGGGGAGATCACAAACAATCTTATCAGAATGATCAATGTTCCAACGGTCTCCGATACAGTATCCCAGGGTAGAAATTCAATTCAATCGAATAAAACTCCCCCCAAAAGAAAAAAATTCTTTCAATAAAGAATGAATGATACAGAAAGCTCTCTGGGTTCCGGCTTCTTTGATTTTAGCTTAAGCTAAAAAGGATCTATGTATATGGAAGTGTGGTGCCCCCTTCAACTTTACAAGAGTTCCACAACAAAAAAAGGCTATATTGGAATTTCAACGCGAAAGGGAAAGATCACACTCTTCCTCCTCAATTCAATTCACACACACACACAGAGACAGATATACCTTTCTCCTTCCTTCTCATTTCCCTGATTTTCTCTCTCTCTATCTCTAAAAAATACAGAGAGTTTTTATGTTCTGTTTTGATGTTTTTTTGTTTGGGTTGAAGGAGATGAATGATGATGATGATAAAAGCAATGAAGACATATACTATACACACAACAGCTCAACTCACCGTCTCTTTCAGCATTGAATAGGCCGGAAAGGAAAATATCAACTCTCTCCTCCTAGCCTACATAATAATGAAAGGTAAAGAAAATCCACACAAAACTTAAAAAATAACCAAAAAAATACGAATAAATACAGTGAGAGAGAGAAAGAGAGAGATGACATCCATCATAAATCAAGCGTTTATTATTATTGGGCGTTTTTACTTTTCTTTTTTTCCTTCTCCAATTTTTTGTTTAGAAAATTCAGTGTGTGAGTGCGTGAGAGAGAAAAGAAACAAGGATGTGGGATGATGATGAAAATGGGAGTATAAAACCACTTTTTTTGTGCCTTCAAAGAAGAACACCAGAAAAAGCCAAGTGAAGGTTAAAAAAGAGATAAAATTAAAAAGGGGGTTTTTTAGTTTTTAAAATGTTTTTTTGAGGTGGCAAAAGAAAGGGGGAGCATGCAGAGTGTTTTGGTTGTCCTATTAGAGAGAGAGAGAGGATTATACATATATATAAATATTAAAAAAAAAGTGGGTGTTGAGAAAAAAGAGAGAGAATTTATGGAAAATAGAAAAGGTGAGGAGGAAGAGATGTACTTTCAGTTGCAAGGATTTCTGGAAAAACAAATGCACCTTCTCTCCCCCTTTTCTGTCCTTTTTCTCTTCCTCTACTTTTTCCAATTTTCTTTTTTTTTTTTAGCTTTTTCCTTCAAAAAAAATTTAAAATTTACACCTTCTCTTTTTCTTTTGCTCAATCCAAGAGATCTGGCTAATAAATGCTGAAGTCTAGTAATCACTCCGTTCCAAAATAAATGTCGTTTTAGCGAAATAGAAAAATTTTAAAATAAGTGTAATGCACTTTTTGTTCAAAGTTTTCAAAATTACCCTTAAACGAATTAATAATGTTGGTGGACCTTTTTTAATGGGGTTGGTTGAGGATATTCAAGTAATTTTATTACCATATTTAAGAGTTTCTTAAACTATGTGTAAAGTGTAGGATGATACTTATTTTAGAATGGAGGGAGTACAAAACATTTTAATATTGAATGATTAGTGTGTTACTAATAAACGATAAGGCTCTTCTTTTATGTGAAAGAAAACCATATCATTATGCTCTATTTTCTTTTATTCACAATAATTGGTTTATGATCCAATATCTCCGTGTATTATTTGTTCAAGTTTTTAGGATTCATATTCACATCTACTTAGATTCAAACTCATAATTTCATAGTGTTACTTTAAATCCTAAAATTTTACTTCGTGATTAAGGTGCGTACTCAATATTAATTTTCGTATCTAATTCATAGTAGATCACACGTTATTATAATTTTCACATTTTTTAATCAAAATTCATGGGAATGAAAATTATTCTTTTTTAAAAGAAAATTATTGGAATGTATATACTCTTTCTTGTTCCAATAACTCATTATTTTATTAAGTTGTGAAGATAAAGAGAGAGGGAGAATAGAAAGAGAAGGGGGGTGGTTGAAACTTGAAAGGGGGTGAGGGGGATGAAAAGTAGTAGTAAGATAAATGAACCTTTTTAAGAGGTGGTGAGGAGATTCATATGAGTAGATTACTTTTACTTTTATGACATTAACAAACAAACACACTTTGCTTTCTCTCCCTATCTTTTTTTCTCCTCATGACTAAAGATTGACTGCCTTTTTAGCTCTCATTTGTCTTGCATTACTAGAGTTTTTCTAATCTGGTTGTTTGGTTTTTTTATGGTTTTTTCATATTATTTTAATAATAACTGTCTTAACTCAGCATACCTTTTTATATTTTTAATACACTTTTTTACATTCCCAATACAAAAAATACCTAAAAACACACACTAAAAAAACAAAACAAACATATAATATAATTGACATCACATCAAACAACCAAAATTATATCTTCTCCTTTTCTTTTTCTTTTTTTTTTCCCTAGTCTTCTCATAATTATAATTGCATTAATAAACTTTTTAAAGTTGGTTTTTTTTAGGAAAACCACTTTGAAATATCAATAATGAATATTTGGTTTTTAATTATTTATTAATTTTTTTAGGGCAGAAATCTTCAACATTTTATACTACATAAATAGATTTGTTATAACTGCTGACTTGAATTACTGCAGTTTCCAATAAGAATAATGATATATCTAGTAAAAATTTTATAATAAAAGTGTCAAGAAATAATCGCATTCATTAGTTTTTAATACTTTTCAACTTCTTTCAGTCCAGTACCTTATCAAACATATATAGCTTGAATTATTTTGTAGTGCATCATAATTTATTTTGTGGTAATACTTTAGTAAAACAATTTTCTCTTACATTTTTTGTCATTAAACAGTTTATTCTAAAAAAAAAAGATGATGTCCCCCCCTTCCCCCCCTTTTTTTGAAACAGTACATATATATTAATTCAAAGTACCTAAACTATTACAACGTTGTTTAGTATAATCTAGTTACTGTAGTTCATTAACATCATTTCTACTAACCTTAACTAGAATACGTGATTGAAAAGTAGATATTAGATTCCGTAGTTGAGAAACCACGTTTTGTGCTTCACTGGGAAGGGCGGAAGGCAGTTCAGGGGTTGATATATAGTCAACATTTCCCAATCAGTTTGCACTGGGACATTTTGTAGTAATAATATAATTGTGACAATTGTACAATTCATGAACTCTTTCGGTAAATTAAAGTACAGTGTATAATCATATGAGTAATAATGTTAAAATGTGAAAGTGAAAATAAGTCTATTATTACGAAACCAAGCAAGAGTCTCCAAAAAAAAAAAAAAAAAAAAGCAGCCTAAAAGTTTCAAAATCCAAAAAGGGGGGCCGCGTATGAAGTAAACTGCCCTCATTCGTCAGACCCTTAAATCGAATCGTGTAAAGATGAAGAAATCAAAAATATTTGGCGTGGGTTTAAAAATGTTCACAAACTACTGGCCTTTCCTTTTTGTTTGCCTTTAAACCAAATTTTCTGCTTTTCTCACGCAAAGTAACACATATACACAAAAAGGGGGGGCGGCATGCCTAAAATCATTATCTCCTTTTAATCTCATTTTTCTCAATATTTTCTTTTTCTATTTTTGCCTTTACCATTGACTTTCGAAAATGAATCTACCTCTCTCTCTCTTTTTCTGACTACTATTTAGGTGGAAAAAGAACCACTCACCAACAATTTCCTTGTTCAATTCATGAATTCATTTGGTGGTTGTCTTACTTTTATGTTTTGGTCATGAAAGTTTTAGGTTTTGTGCAATTTCTTGATGCGTGTTGAAAAATTTATGTAGTAGTGAATGTAAAGTATTGAGTTTTCAACTTTGTATTTTTAGAACAAATTTTAAAATTCAACGTGGACTATTTTTTCGGAACAGAAGAAGTAATTGTTTCAAAATAGAATAAAATCAACCTGGCCAACAAGAAAAGAAAATCAATATCATAATTCGTTGTTGTTTAAATCATTTCATGGTTCCTAAAAAATGAAGAAATATGAGTAGCTAAGTTAATTGGATATCCTCATCAATTTATAAATGTGCTTTGAGCAAGATTAGTACAAGAACTAATAGTATTTCTTGTCGGTAAGTTTTAATTTCTAGCCGGTAAGTTTTGCAAACATATGCTTTTTTTTTTTTTATTTAACATCAATAAAAATTTTCTAGAGTAATAGCTATATATATACCTATGAGGAAACTTTGTGACTGGAGATAGCCCCAGCTTACTTTTAATAGAAGTTTCTCGTTCTTTTGTTTAGGGTAAAAAGTTTTTCCCCTTTAATTAAGTGACTTCAATTTATAACTTGGTGAAATTTTTTGTCATGATAATACCGTTAATTAGACTTTCAAATAAATAAAGTAGACTCTGAAAACTTTGCTCCTGGTCTAACATGTATATCGCCCTGTGATCGTCGTAATTATCTATGATTTGAAATGAAAATTATTATTTGGACCGATTAAAACTAAGGCTCTATTTGGTTGGTTTTTTAATGGTTTTTTCATATTTTATTATTATTATCTGTCCCATCCCAGCATATTTTTTTACAGTTCTAATGCATCTTTTTTACAGTCTCAATACAAAAAATACCTAAAAACACACACAAAAAAAGAGTATGTTTGGAAAAAAAATTCAAAACTCTTTTTTGGAGTCTTGGGACAAAATCAAATGGTTAGATTTTCTTTGTTTCTATTAGCACTTGACCATCTTTTTTGCTGTAAACCTTAACCTATCTGGTCTGTATTTAGCAACTAGTATTTTATTTTTTATTTTTTAGCTGAAGTGATAATTCCACAAATTTATAAATGCCAAAAATTAAGAAAAGTTCTTTCATGTTTTTAGCTACGAACTTTACTCTAATTTGTGCAATATGATTGTACAGAAGAAACAAACAAATGATCGATTTTCATAGGCAGTTTGATTATACAATTGAGAATGAGAAATTTGGGGATCTTACTTGATTGATGAAAGTTACTTCCAATATAAATATGTTTATTTAGAATTTTAGGACTTATTATTCCCTCTGCCTAATTTATTACATTTGTCGACAGTCGATTTAAGGTTTTAGCAAAAGCCTTGTTCTGTTCTCCATTTTTTAGCTTCTTGTAATTACATCCGAAAGTTTCCTAAAAATTATTTTTTAAAATGTGATGATTTCATATCATACTCAAACTAATTCTCGTTCGACTTATCTTGGAAGGACTGATTCACAAGGCCGGAGAAGATTCCGTTCACATGATTATGATCTTTACTCTAGAGACTCAACCTCCGTACAAGTTTGACAAATTTTTTTTGGTTAATATGTATCTATTAATTAACAAGAAAATCTAATACTTATTTGTTTTAAACAAGAGTATTTTATTGAATCAAAATAATATAACTAGTGAATATTTTCCTTTTAGACGAAAAGAATCCTTTTTTACATTGTAATTTGTCTTGTTAGTTAAAAAGTAAATAACAAGACTTTAGTGATGTTTGTATGTTGGCTTTTTGCCTTTTTGTTTAGTTAATTAATTGATTGATTCCATACCAATTTACATGCGTAGAAACAAGAAAGAAAAGTTGCAATTAAAAATTAGTAAAGAATTTGTATAGAAATTTGTGTGACAGTCTCAATTTACAAAATGTTTCATAGAATCTGGATTAGATACGAAGGAGACGGAGAAGATGATACCCAATTGTCCATTGTCTTGGGAAGACTGAAAGCATGAGAATAGAAACAAGGAATTAACTTTAAAGCCCGGTTAAAACTGTGGTTTTTAATTAATTTATTAGAATTTACTTTAACGTTACGGTCAATTCGTTTTTAACTTATCGATCGCATATATCATATCATATATCCAGAATCTATAAAGAGATTTCGAGGTTCATCCTCACAGCACCAGCGCCAAAAAGGTTTACTTATAAACACTGGGTCCAATGTGGTAGAAAAATTGAACAATTTTAACAAAAATTTGGGTTCAAGTTAAAAACAAAAATATAAAACATATGTGATTAAAATAATTGTCAAGAGAATTTCACCTATTGAAAAAGAGATTTACTCAGTTTAGATTTTGATTTATCGGGACAACAAATTTGGATACTTGATATGTATAGTACTAACAAAACCAAAAAAAATAAAAAAATAAAAAAAAAAAGCTAAAAAAGCTTTGAGAGCCAATCTTGAATTTAGTTAAAAAAAAAATTTTCCAAAGAAATGTAAATGGAGTAAGTTCTAGACAAACTTTTGGATGTCATTGTTGAACATTTCAAACTACAACGATAAGATTAGGGTTTCTGAATATAAATGAAATGACTAGTTTACACCCTATTTTTTAAATGTTAAAAACGCGATTGCATAACTTATGTTCCTTGGACTATGTCCTTTTTTGGTAACCTTGATATAATGTTCCGATTATATTTATAAATTTTACACAATGCAATCGAAAAATTAGATTAAATCGTCCAAATTATCTACTTTGTTTATGCTTTTGCTCGAGATGAACCCTCGAAATGGAAAGCAATCGTGTTGTGGGATTCCTTCTTTCTACTAACCTTTTTCATAAATTTTCATTTCACCACCTTTTGTTAGAAGGCTTTCGAGAAACCCTCAAAAAAGAAAAAAAAAAACAAAGAATGAAAAAAAAGGAATAAAAAGTTGAATGATGATGATCCCCATCATATTCCCTTTTGGTAACGCACGCTCTCCCTTGTCTTTTACGCGTCTTTCGAGTCTAATAAAACCAACTTTTCACCCTCAATTCTTCTCTGTTTATTCCCCTATTCAAACCTTTCTCACAAACTTACTTCTCTTTTTCTAACTAAAGGAAGAAGAATGATGGATGATATGTCATCTCTCGCTTTTTATGACCTCAACCAAATATGTAAAAGTCATTGATATACGTCATAGTCGTTGGAGCTTGTAATCCGTCGCAAAAATATTTATATCCGGTTGAATCGTTTATTCAGTGTGTGTTTTTCTAATACACGGAATATAAATTATGTAAAATTAGAAAACAAAAAAAAAAATAAAAAATTGTGCAACGAAATACAATAACATGTGTATGTTTGTGTTTTCCTCTTTTCAATTTTTTTTTTTTAAATTTTTACATGATAATTACATAATCTCTTTGTAAAAATTTGACTTGGTCCATTCTATAGCTAACTAGGGTGTATTGACCTTCAAAGTTGATTGATGCTTTGAATTGTCGGGGAGTGAAAGGAATCATCTGTCACCTAGTCGAAATGATTCCCCCCAACTAAAAAGCTTTTTTATAGTTTACTTTTTAGTTTTTACTGTCCAAAAGTACTTTAATAGGTAAAAATAATTATTAAAAACAATGAAAGATGACTTATCAAAATCAACAAAAGAGTCAACATTCGAATTGAAATGAAGATAAAAAAAAAAAAGAAATTCTTTTAATCTGAGTGTTCTGTTCATATAATGTTTTGATTTTTAGTATTCAAGCACTTCTATTGTAATAACCGAAAATAATTTTTTTTTTTTTTGCAATGTTTTAGTTTTATAAACATGATCTTTTTTGTTTTAACTTTTAAGTTGGAATTGTAGCATAAGGGTTCAATTCATTACTGTTTTATGATTATCTAGAGAGAAAAAAAAGAAGAAAAAAAAGCAGGCATGCATGCAGAATACGACTTTTCCAACTTTGCTTTTTCCCCTAGTCCTTGTTTGTTTGCAATAACGACATTTGAAGGTTGGCCTTCACCGAATTCAGACTTTGCAATTTATTCATGATTAAAACTTCATTTTTATTTCACAAAAAGAAACTTTATCATATGTGCTTGTAACATTATATTTTATCAAAATAGTTACTGTTAATTTTTATCGATACATATATATATTTTATCAAAATAGTACGTCGTTATATTTGAATATAGAGTTATGTTTTTTGAACTAAAAAATACGATGAACAGAATTTATTTGTGAAAGAAAAGGATTGTTTGTGAAGTAATTTTCTGTTTTACTAATTCAATATACAGGATAATAAGGCGTCAGCGTGGGATAATGTCTTCTCCTCCGTAAAGCCAAGCATCATTAGATCTCGTCTTTAATTAATACATCAATTTCTTTCGGCTTCAAAGTCAAAAAAATAATTAAAAAAACATTGATATGTTTAGATAGCTAATCATTCGGCAACAAACCAATATTTAATCACCTGGAAAAGTTCAATACTGTCTATTCTGCCAAGTAGTTTAGAAACGATTGTTTCAGCTTCAAATCATGATTTTATTTTATTTTATTATATACAGAAATTAGTCGAGGCCGGACGTTGAGTTGTAATCTTTTAATTAAATATAATGACACATCTCAATCTTTGAGCTAATTTTCTTATTCAACAATGAAAGAATAATAACTGAATCCAATCATTCATCCACCAAATTTGGTTATTTTGGTTCTCGCCAACTACTCTTCGTTCAATTACTACGTACTAATAATAGTTGTGATTTTGGTACTAACAGAATATAGTAATTTAACTTGTATCAAAATAAAAATTATATTTGTCAAACAAGTTTTAATTGATAAACATAACTCATATCTTATAACAGATCGAGTTACCAAGACACTTAGAAAATGGTTAGGGCAATCATCACTTGTTCGAAACTCGGGATATTATCACTTGTAAAAAAGTAACTCTGTCCCAAAATTATTATCAGTTTGAGATTTTACTTTTAGCTCAATTTGTACTAAAAATAAAAAATCTAAACTGGACAATAATTTTAGAACGAAATAAATATACTAACTTTGTGTTTTTATTTCTAGTTCAAATTGTACTAAAAGTGAAATTTCAAATTGAATAATAATTTTGGGATAGAGTGAATATATTTTAAAATCATCGAAAACAGAATTCAATAAAAGTTGAAAAGGAAAAGATAAAAGGAGGGGCAAAACATAGCAAATCATATCGTCTAACTTTTGTGAAGCTTAAAAGGCTGCAAGTAATGTTGGATTGTCCAAGAAAAATTCCCTCTGCTTCAACCTGATGCATATGTCCAAAAAAGCAGGTTTTTTTAATTTTTTTTTTTACTGACAGAATCTAGAGGGTTGATGCTTATGGCAGGTGATCTTGACCGTTAGCTTCACATCTTTTCACATTTCTTCAAGTTACCGCCAAAAATCATGGATTGTTATTAGTTCATTTAATCCATAAAGTCAAATTTATTACCTTAATATTTCAAATCTTCGAGAGATATTTTTACATTCTCTTATTTATTATTTAATCACTTTTTTTTTCCCCAATTTTGTTAAAGGAAAAAAGAAGAAGAGAATAATGTATACTTCACTTTTTATCTCAAAATTCATTTTACTCCCCATTTAGCATTTAAATCTCAAAAAATTAAACAAGTTAGATTATTTAAAATTATTGTTCTAACCACTTCCAATTTGATTTAGATAAATTGGAGGAATAAAATAAGATAAGAATTTGATGAGAGAGAGTGAGAGGAAGAGACAAAAGATATTCAGAAAGGGGGAAAAAAGGTGAAAGGAGGCGTGAAATGGAGTCCATAGCCTTTTTCAGTGGCCAAGGAAAGCAAGTTTCAGAAAAAGTTGAGAGAGAGAGAGAGAAGAATGAGGGAGTAAGTACTTAAAAGTTAAAAAGCTAAGACCGAAGAAGAAGAGAAAGTAGATGGTGACTTTCAACTTTCCACATTTATTACCCCCCATTCCTCTCCTCCACTTTTGTTCGCAGAGTTTTTGTTGTTTCTTTGTCCCTTTATTACAGTTTACATAAATTCAAAATCAATAGGGTACTTAAAATTATCTGAATTGGCCCTTCACCATTTAGCATGTGATTTTTAATTTTTTTTTTTATCTCTATTGTCACTCAGTTAACTTTAAATTTAACCCAAAAAAGGGTCTTTTACCTAAATAAATGTCAGAAAAAATGAGAAGAACTTTTTTTTTGTTTTTTTTTTTGGGGTCCTGAAAAGTTTTGCCGAATATGCAATTTTCGTTTTTTTTAACTATCATTTATAAAACGGAATTCTATTATCCGTTTTTATTTTATGTATTTTCAAAATTCTGAAAATTGGAAAAAATTATTTCGGCATAAATAATACTAGATAATTTAAGTAAAAAAATAAAAACGAAAATTAGAATTCCGTTTTTATAATGCTCAAAAAACGAAAAACGAATTTCTGTTTCTTGGTTGTCAGTTTGTTAGCTCCATTATTGGTCTGACACTGTCTAACTATTTGTGACACTGTAGTGGCAACTTTAATAAAAAAAATAACGGAAGTGAAAAATCCGTTTTTCGGCTTATATATAAATGAAAATTTGAACTGTTCATGGATCTTAAAAGTTATGAATGGGAAGTGAAAAATTCACAGATGCAGCTAGTTTGAACCTGTATTTTTTTTGTCACATTATTATTATCATCAAGGTTAGTAATGCGTTGATGTTATTGATTTCTTTTAATCGTATTTAATATTGTATTAAATTATTTAATTATTGTGTTTATTAATTTTGAATGAGATTATTCAGTTTAAAAATATTGATCTTAGTAGGATCGTATTTATTTGGACAGGAATATTTGTTGCGCAGAAAGTTAATTTAATAGGAATTATTATATTTTTTACTAGAAAAATGGCATTGAATGGTCCATATTTTATTAATGTGTACTGGAGAAATAAATATGTAGTGGAGGATGGCACGATCAGAACATTTGATAGCAGGGCTGATGCGATATTAGTTATTGAGCGCAGGTTGTCGTATTCTGAGTTTTTGGGCAGAATTTGTGATAAAGCGGGTTGGGACAGAGAATATGTAAATCTGAGAATTATTTTGTTGTTCGAAAGCAACGGTGTAAGACGAAGTGCAACAATTACGGACGACTTGACGGTGAAAATTATTTATTATTTTTTAGGTTCATCATATTTGGAGCTGTATGTTGAAAATGAAGACACTGTGCAAGCCCAAAATTTGTTAGATCTTGCTGGACAGAGACAGGAAGATACATTTGGGTCGCAACTGCAATACTGGATGAATAATTCTCAACGACATGCAGAAGCAGGGCCTAGAAGGAGCAGCGGCGATGGATATGTTGCTGAGGCACGAGGCGGGGGTCAACATGATGACTTGATTCATCAGATGAGGATGATGCATCTGACGGAACTTATGTAGAAAGCGAAGAAGAAATTGATTATCAAACTGATGTGTCGGATGAAACTGACTTAGAAGAAGAACAACAAGAAGCAGAAGCAGTGAAGAAGTTTGTCACTTCTGATTTAGGTCAGCATATATATTCAGACATTGGTGATTATGAGAAGAGTATAGTGGACCGAGATGAATTTGGAGTTAAGATGTGGAAAGGTGATAAAGTAAACCTTGATTGGGACACCTGTTTCAACAACAGGATGAAGTTGAGACAGCTATCGAAGACTGGAACATACATCACAATAGACAATTTTATGTGACTGTTTCTGGCTGTAAGTCATGGGCTGCAGAGTGCACGACAAGAAGAATGCAAACTCCAATTGGGTAATCTACTTGTGCGTGGAGGATGCGTGCATCTTTGAAGAAGCATGGTCTGTGCCAATTGTGTACTGGGTTGATTGTCACAATTGCGTTGGATTAACTAGAGGAAATGACCATCGCAATTTGACGTCGAAGTTAATAGCCAAACTTATAAGGCGTAGTGTTGAAAATGATCCTGGTTTTAAGGTGAAGTCAATCAGGGCTGCTGTGAAGACAGCTTATAATGTGGATGTGAAGTACAAGAAGGCATGGAATGCAAGCAGGAAAGCCATCGAAGCGTGTTATGGTAACTGGATTGATAATTTCACCGAATTGCTTTGGTAAAAATTTAAAACTCATTATTTATGATATTTTCAGTTTGACTGTTTATGCGAATTTAGACTGTTTTATTAGAAAATTATTGGACTGTTTTATAAATCTTGGACTGTTTATGCAAACCTGGACTGTTTTATTAGGAAAATACTGGACTATTTTATAAATGCTGAACTATTTATATAAATCTGAACTGTTTTATTAGGAAAATACTGGACTGTTTTTTAAATGCTGGACTGTTTATACAAATTTTGACTATTTTATTATGAAAATACTGGAATATTTTTTAAATGCTGGACTGTTTATACAAATCTAGACTGTTTTATTAGGATAATATTGGACTATTTTTTAAATGCTGGACTGTTTATGTAAATCTGGATTGGTGTCTTATATCAGATCGGCATAAGGGGATACTCAGTGTACTGAAAAATATTGTCGATCTGTGGCTTGAACCATATTATGGATACCACAGGTATTGTGTTCGACATGTTTGGAGCAACATGGTGGCGAAATACAGAAATCAAACTGCGCGAACTAATCTTGTTTGTTGAAAAATGGGCAAGAAACGGCAAAATCACAAGTTTCTAAAATTTTAGCAACAACTGAGAGAGTGCAACGAAGCATGTCTTGCTTATATGATGGCTATTCCGAGGAGGAGGTGGAGTCTTGCCTACGATCAAGATTATGCACATTGGGGCATCTTGACAACAAATATATCTGAGAGTTACAATAATGTTCTGAAGGGTGTTTGATTTTTACCAATTAGAGCTGTGGTGGAATCGACTTTGGCGAAAACAACTAAGTTCTTCCGTGATCAGTATGCAGATGTCTTGAAGTGCAATACTCCTATTAGAGATAAGTATTGGAAGAAATTCTGTAAGTACGAGAATATAGAAGCAACTCACAAAGTGGAGCTGTACGATTTCCAGAACCAAGTATATGGGGTCATTACAGGTTGGCGTCGTATAGGGAAAGGTGGAAATGAACACAAAGTAGAATACATGGATTGGTGTTGTTCATGCAAGAAGTGACAGACTTACAGGCTTCCTTATTCTCACGCATTGGCTGTATGTCGATGGATTGGTGATCACCCAGAAAACATAATATATGAATATTATAAGATGAGCACATGGCGTGAGCAGTTTCGTCATTCTAGATTTGTTCCCGTCCCAAGAAGAGAAGAGTGGGTGTCTCCAGGGAGGAACCTTTGTTCCTGATTATGTCAATCTAGTTCTGTATAATGCTCCGGGTCATAAACAACAACAACGATTCTTGATGGCAATGGATTATATGGGCATGAGTGGATGCAAAAGATGTAGGAGATGCGGCGGTCGAGATCATTTGACAAAGGCATGTGGTCGCTCACACCGCATAATTGATCGGACAAGATTGGAAGTCAACTGGGACGCAGATGGTTTCGAAAATGTTGAAGAGGACTGAATCCCTCCGGTGTGTTGAATCTGGAACTAATATCATGTAATGTAATCTGTATTTCTGTATTTCTTTATGCATTTGGATGTTTATGTCTGACAAACTTGGTATTATGTATTTCTTTATGTATTTGGACGATCATTATTATTATGACTGTATTATTGTTATTTTAGTCGGATGTTTCAGTAGTTTGTGTAATAAATGTAATCTGGATTGATGTTTTAGTAGGAACTTATTTTGTACTAGTAGGAATTTGTATTAAAATATAATCTGGATTGATGTTTTGAAAAAAAAATAGGGTTTAGGTTTTAGGATAGTAAAAACGGAATTCGGAAATCCGTTTTTCTTTTAAACTAAAAACGGAATTTGCACATCCGTTTTTCTCATGTATAAAGTCCCACAATTCGTTCATGTGGATCATTTTCTTCCTTCCCCATTCTCATTTTCTCCGTTACTGTATTTAGGGAAAATGTCAAATTGGAGTAGCAGCAACAACGACAGCAACTCCAGTTATTTGTGTTATGAGGCATTTTTTTGTCCATTATGCGGGAATAAGTGCAAATTTATGCTATCTAATACGCCCAAAAATCCATACCGTCTTTTTCACTATTGTCTTATTCACCATTTTCAGGGTTGGGCAGAACCCGTAGGAAACAATGCTGGGAGTAGTTTCATTGACAACGGCAAACGAATGCGAACATTCATCATGGATGTAGAAATTGTACCGGCAATAATAAGACTAATTTTTATTTTCTAAATCTAGCATGTTTGGTTTAGAACCCTAGATTGTTTCCCTGGCGGCCACCCACCTTAGCCCCATCTAAATCCACAAATCCGTCGACTTCGACACCCTCCCTCCCCCCCTGTATTTGACGCCGCTGTATTTGACGCTCCCATCCCCGAATTTTGTCGACTTCGACAAGACTCCGTCATCGCCGCTGTATCACCTCCGCCCCCTTCTTCTCCGGTGCTTCGCCTCTCACCGGTGCATCGCCTCTGCAACTTCCAGGTAACGCCCTTAGCCCATGCAACTTCCGGTTCTGTTTTTGTTTTGTTTTTTTTTAAATGCCTCGACTTCCTTGCTTCGAATTCCTGCTTTTTTCTTTTTGCATTTCAATTTGCATAGCTGAAACTTGATTAAGAACAGATTCTTTTTCCTATTTAATGGTACCTTGTTATTGAATACTTTACAGGTGATTTGTCCAAGTATAATGTAGGCTTTCAAAGTCTTTTTGTTAAACTAGATTCAAGTACAAATAGCCAGAGCAGGTGTACTACAATGGTGAAACTCTTTGGTTATATATTCAAATGTCTGGACATTGATTGTATACAATCTGTTTATTGTTGCAATTTGTTGAATCTTATTTGCTCTGAATAAAGATAACGTTTGTCTAATTAAATAGCATTTTACTAGTGGACTTAAAATGTAATAACTTTAGTATTTGTTGGCAAGTATTTGGGTCATATGGGAAATTTTTTTGTGTTTAGATAACTTGAACTGGGGAAAATGTGTTTGGAGGGCTGACAACTGACTCTTTGAAACTGAATACTTATTTTAACTTGAAATTGAATATTATGTAGATTCTTTTTTTATTTTAATCGGCAGATTGTCTCTGTATTAACACCTATCTTTTCCAAAACCCCTTTTTACTATGTAGCTTGCATACATCACCACTGAGTTTCCTATGTAACCTGTACTATGTAGATTATTGCATACTTAAAGTTCTTGTGTTGATACACATTTTTAATACATTCTAGTTCTGTTTTTATTTAGTTTACATTCTGATTTTTTTTTACATTAGGAAATATGGTTAGTCGGAACCCCAAAAATTCACAAACAAGGGTCCGATCGATTTAATGCCGTTTGGAACAGTGAGCCGAGATACATGACTGAACATCATAACTGTCGACGATTTGATAATCTACTTTGGGAATTGTACGTAATGAGCAATGACATAGTTAAAGGTTACGTGGCAAAAATGGATTTTGGATACTTCTTCGAGATGGGTCTCATCCGATTAGACAACTCCCTTGTGACAGCCTTGGTTGAAAGATGGCGGCCCGAGACTCATACATTTCACTTCCCAATGGGGGAAGCAACAATTACGCTCCAAGATGTCGAAGTTCTTTTGGGTCTGAGAATGAATGAAAACCCTGTAACTGGCCAAGATTCGCCACCAGCTAGTTGGGTCTCAATGTGCTAGGAACTTTTGCGCTTCACACTTGCATTTTAAAAAGGGTCCAACCAAGTTATAATCACTTCGCTGGCAAAAGAGTGTAAGCAAAAACTTCCAGTTACGACCTCAGATGATGGCTGCCAGAAAAGGGCTTGGGGTTTTATTTTATGGGCAATTGGAGGTTCACTATTTTCGGACACAACCGGCAACACTATGCCTTTGCTTTATTTGCCATTACTGAAGAATTTTAAGTCTTGTAGCAATCTAAGTTGGGGAGTGCATGTCTTGCGGTGTTGTATAATAATCTTTGTAAAGTATCAAAAAGGATGAAATGGGATATAGGTGGATGTCTTTTTTTTTGCAGGGATAACTCGATTTTGAATTGTATTTATTTTATTTTTTCCTTTTATGTATAATTTGTGTTCTTTTAACCTAACATGTGTTACCTTTACAGATTTGGACTTATGAGCGAATCCTAAGGATACGCCCTAGGAGGAAAAACCCGGAAGACGACGATGATACCTTGGCCTTAGGTTTAAGGTAGAGGTGTTCATTCATTAGATTTTTCGTAGGTGGCCTCCCACTGTCTCCCAACACAATGAGATCAACTCGCAAGCCTTAGGAAGGCTGAAGATGTAAGGGTTTCTAATCGCTTGTTGATATTCAACTACAACCTTCTCAACCGATTGGCAAAGTTCGCAAGTGAAACATTCCTCACCGTGGGACTGGAGGAGGCAGGTAGAAAATCGAGGAAGAAGAAGAACCAGAATATGACCGTGGGATTGGAGGGAGCCAGGGAAAAAATCGAGGAAGAAGAAGAACCAGAATATGATTTTGAACTCAACACCGACTTGTTTCAAACTCCAACCCCCCAGTTTGAAGACGAAGCCAACCAAGAAGGTGAACCTACTAGTATGGATGTGGATGTTACCCCGCCCTTGAAGAAGCAATCTAGTCTACCTTTGGCGTTAGCAAGGCCGCGTAGAAACATAAAGAAAATCAACCGCTACACGCCATCCACGACCCAACCCAAGTCACCCCTAGAGAAGGAATAATTCCTTCATTTTGTTATTTACCTCTTTTAATGAACATTGAGACTTTTGTTGATGTAGTTTTTTATTTAAATATATTACAATTATAATATTTTGTTGAATTGATGCGCGAGTTTAGGGTTTATGTTGATGCTGCTGTCTTGGTATTGTTTTGTTGCTGAAATATAGTCTGTTTTCTGTATTTTTAACAGGTTTGACAAAACAGGTCAGTTCTGTTTTTTTTTTCTGTCTACTGTCTTAAAATTGGATTTTGAATTTCTGTTTTTAGTTTTCTAAAAATAATTAATACAAAACAAATTTTGTGTTTCCGTTTTTAACTTCGGAAAAATATTTACTTCGCAATTTCTTTTTCTCATTTCCTTAAATAAAAATTACAAAAGAAAAGCGAAAATGTTAAATCCGTTTTCATTAATCAAAACAATTATGAAATCTTAATTACATCTAATTCTTTAAAGACGGATGTTCAAAATCCGTTTTATGCATAGTGCACAGAAATACGGAAATTCAATTTTTTGGCAAATACTTTTTCTGTCCACTCCCACATTTTGGCGTATTTCAGCCGACTTCTTCTTTTCCGAACATATTTAGGTAATTGAAGTAATCTTTAAAGTAGTGCATTATTTCCTTCAACATATATTATTCACACAACAAAGTCAAATTAAAAAGTTGTGTCAAAATTACATGATGTAAGTTGCATCCCCTATCTCAAATCAAATATCAAAATTATACAATAACAGTTGAAAGTGTGTAATTCAGTTTGGATACAGTGTTAAAAGAGAACAACTCAGAGTAAAAATTTATTTCATTTTTTATTCTTCTCAGTTTGATACCATTCGTGGAGACGTGTCGTTTTCCAAACGAACTATTAGTGCGTTCAGATCTCCATAAATTACGAGTTTGAATCCCAGTGACTAAAAAAAAAAAAAAAAATAAAAGAAATCAAAAATAACACTCCCTCCTCTTCTTTCACTCAAAAATCAAATTGATATGTTGATAGAGAATCGAATAACATAGTTTAAAAAACTTAAAGGGGGTGGTAGGTGTTCATTTCAAATTTGAAAGGACCATTTTGATCATTACCTCTTGTATATGATGAATTAATGTGGACTACAGACTTGGGCTCTGTTTGTTTATTTTTTTTTCATGGTTTTTTCAGAATAATATAATAATAACTGTCTCACCCCATCATATCTTTTTACATTTTCAATATATTTTTTTACATTCTCAATACAAAAAATACTTAAAAACACATATTAAAAAAATAAAACAAATATACCCTTAATGTTACGCAGCAAAGATAATTATTGACTTTTTTTTTAGTTTCATCAAGAAGGTAGGGTGGATACGTAAAACGGCTAAAGAGCTAGCTCTCTCATTGTTTCACCTAAAGTTGAGTTCTCATATCAATCTGAAGTCAATAAATTGTTAGGTTTACGATCATAGCTCTAGTATTAATTGGTCGATGCATTTCTCTTAGTCAAAATTTTGACAATATCTTGCTAATTCATGGCTGAAAAGATTTATTTCAAATTGATTGGTGGCCAACTATGTACCCATTTGAGCATGTTGGTTTTCCTAGCATTGAAATTTGATCAAATCCACCAAAAAAGGAAGAAAAATGGCGAGGACAAATTATGATTCTTTTAATTTGGTTTGAGGGAATTATGCTTTTGATTAGGAATATTCATGCCAAGATCAATAGTAAATAACATTCCCTTTTAAAACTTTTATTTTAAGATAGAAGGAGTATTATTATATAATCAAGGTTCCTCTTTTCTTACTTTTAAAAGTTTACTGACTCCTACATAATTACTTCCTGAAAATTTCAAACAAAATCATGGTTCGTGTTTTCAAAATTAGGGGGAAAAAAAGGAAGAAAACAGCACTTGCGAAGTAACCTTAGTGAGAATTTATGATTAAAACTGAAATTTCATATACTCTACAAAAATAATCTATTTTGTTAATTTAAAAGTGACTTTTTGATACTATCTCCGTCCTTGAAAAACAAAAAATTATGCACACTTCGTCGACGAATCTTAGGATATTTAATTTCATGCTTTTACAACATCAATAGAAAATGTCTCATTAAATTATAGTGAAATATCCTTCTTCTAATGTATATTTAGCTACAAACATTATTCATTATTAATAGGAATTTTGGACTTTTATTTCTGTTGTACTAAAAACAACTTTTAAGCAGTTTATAAATTGTTTATAATTAATCAATTAATCAGGGTAGAAAGAATATTAACACCATTCGTGCGGATATTAAACATTGAGGAGACTAATGAACGCGGGATGAAGTCTTGAAGATATGCTTTTAGTTTCAAATTTTTGACTCATACGAAACTTCGAATTTCTGCATCTAGAAAGAATCCAAATACATACTACGTAGTATCTTTTGTTCAAGGAAAGTACTCATCTAACTTATTGGTAATTTGTATTAATAATTTTCGAAAAGGACTTATACTAAATTGAGGTCAAAGACAATAATGTAAAGAGAAAAAATCCACAGGAAATATAGGAGACTGACCTAACTATTACAGTCGTTGAAATTCAATGTATTCTTACAGCCATCAGTATGCATGCCCTAAAGTATTAAACTATCGTTCTTCCAGTAGTCAAACATTTTAAATAATCTAGAGATGAAATTTAATGCATATGACTATAAATTCCGAATTTTGTTTGTTGAAGTAAGGATTCGCAATAAACTTTTTTAGTAGTTTTTATTTTGTGACACATTGGATTACTAATAATCCATTTTCATTTCTTCATAAATTTTTGGAATAAAAAAGTGAAAATTTTTCATAAAACCCTATACAATCCAAAAGAAACATCATAAGTATGGTAAAGATTTTGAGATGGTCATGCGATTGTTCTACGTTTATCATCTAAAAATATATGCAGTCCATCCGAATGCAAGAAAATTACTTTCTCCTTACCATTCTGATAATTTATTTTGTTACACGAAAAAATATTGAGCCAGATGGAAATACCTAGTTACAAACTTTTCAAACCAATTTCGTGTTTTCCGGTATCATAAGTTAAGTTATTCCTAGTATAGATCGCGCAAGATATGAAATGGAATTTTATTTATAAACTTCTTCTTTTGATAAAGTTAAAGCGTTCTCTTAATATGACAAAACCTATGCACAAAACAAGTTGCGACGAAACAAAAATGCTCAACTACATTTCTATCTTCAAGCTTGCATCATTAACCAACCTTTTACAATCTGGTAAATTTTTATTTTTTTTTATTTTTTTTATTTTGAAAAACTCATTCATGATTTCTAGGTTTTTCACCAACGTACAATTGACGGGAAAAAGGAAAAGAAGAAAAGAAAACCCACAGACACAAAGTGACAGTGAGGTGTGTGTTAATATGTTAGTTTGCATACTACAACATCTTCAACAAGAGAAAAACTTATGTCCCACTACACCTATACCTTTTCATGCCATCTAACCTTGCCAATAATGGAAGAACATGATTTAATTTGCCTTTTTTCACCAAGAAAAGATCGGGGAAGCGTAATAGACGCCCTACCTCGGAGCATTATTGTCACTTTTTCTTTCTGTGAATCCACAAAAAGTAGGGTTTGAATCTTTGTAGAAGTTTCATAAATAATAAGGTACCTATCTAAGCTAGCCAATCATGTAATAAACGAATACAATGAAGGTAAAACAATTCGTAGGACAATACGCCATATACACAACTGAGGATAAGGGAAAATTGGAGAAATTTCGATCGTGTATTCGATAAAATTGACTTTATTCTGCTCGAAATAAAAGTTTTACTAATGTTTTAGTTTTATAAAATTTATTGTTATTTTAAAATGGAAGAGAATATTTGTAACCACTAACGTACACTAGTCATGAAAAGAAGGTACTTTTATCTTCACAAAACTATCTACATTCAAGTACAAGAAGACCGAGTATTTCAGCAAGATTTATTGGGTAATACCAAACCAACCTTTATGTATATACACATATGTATTGCTTTACTTGATGTTATTTTTAATTAGCCACTTTCCAAGCTACACTTCAAGAATTGGAATTGATCGGTTTATGATCGTTATGGAAAGCATCTCATCAAAAGTAAATTGATGGAGTATTATGATACAAGAGGGCCCAAAACCCTTTTCACTAGTGCAAGAAAACCCCACTTAACACTCCAAAACTTTGCACAAAATAAATATGCAACACATTCATTGATGAGAGAAATAAAACCCTTTCTTTCTATATTCCACCCCATGTGTGAGTGTGTGTAATCATGGGGCATCAAAGGTCAAACTTTAAGCAAACATACGCATATAAACAACAACAACAACAACTTACAACACACACAGTCACACAGTTGGAAGAGAATTGATAGCCATTCCAATTCCATTCCCCTCCAAAAGGTTTTTTAGCTTCTTTTACTCGAAGCAAAATGGTCATCAAAAGTATGTCATTTTCTACCTTTTCCTCTCTCTTTCTCTCTCTGTCCCTCTTCACATTATTAGTTTAGAATATGATGAGAAAGTGGCCTTGCTTTTTTGATCATATATAGATTAATTAGGGTGCAAGAGAGAAAGAGGGAGACGCACCAATCAAGCAAAAAATGACCATTGGTTCCCCCTTTTCACAATTACAAGTATTGTGTCATCATTGCTACAAAGAATTCTTTCCTTCAAAAAAGTTCGGGGGGACGTTGTTGTTGTTATTATTTATGGTGTTTATTGTGTCATCATCAAGAACTTATCTACAGTTTGGATTTTTTGAGTCTGGACTCCACAATATACAAACTATAAACCTACTTTTTGTGAACCTTCTTCATCACATTTATTTATTTTTAGTTAGTTTCATTCTTCATATTCTCCACTTTCTTTTGTCCACAGCCTTACAAAACAAGAAAAGATACTCCTCACTAATATTTCAAACCTTTCCCACTTTTAATTTTTGGAACTATTTGTGGAGAAAAAGTGTTTCTTACAAGTTCGTCGGAAGCAATTACATTATTTCCATCACCAAAAAAAACAGTCACTTTATTTTTTTAAGACGGAGAAAGTAATCAGACGATGGATGCAAGATTGATAGTTAAGTAGGCGATCTATCAATGTGATTTTTTTTTTCCAATTCTCGTCATAGAGCAAGAAACAATCTATAAAGAAACTTTCTGGTTGCCTTAGTATTTTGAAATATACAGCATATGCGTCAACAGTATATTTTGTGATTTAATTTATCAATTATATTTATATACTTGATGTGAAATTTCTGCAGTGAAATATTGTTTAGACTAAAAATCATTCATGACGAGAAGGATCACGGAATTGCACAAAATGATGATCTGTGAATGAAAGCGAATGCAATGTTTTATTTTGAGAAGATAATGAATATTATGCGGAAAGGTCAGTGTTATTTGTTCTTCTAAAAGATATGGATTGTGTCAATTACTAGATGAAAATCTCCTCTTAAGGACTCAAATATTTTTTTAATACATTCATATATTTCCTTCTCATATCCTCAAGACACATTAGTGTAGTAAAACTAGTACTCTTTAACTGATTATTTCAATGAATCTGATAATAACTATTTCGCGTGGTACAACAGTGAACAGTTACATCAAATTATTTCTATCCATGTTCACATCTTGACGATTTCACCTTAACAAATTAAGATCAAAATCGTGATTTAGCTGCAAATATGTGTAGTGTGCGACCAAGACTTATTGGTGTCGTTCTTGATGATGGAAGCACCGGCCCATATCATAAATCTATTCAAAAGCACCTTTCCGCTCTACTTAGCTAGGGACAATGAAGAGATGCCAAAAGCTTAGTTCAAAAGGAGAGAACATGGCATCTCTTTTCTCTTCTTCTTCTCCACTTCTTGTTGTTCTCTTTCTTTTAAGTTCCATAAAAGTATCCTTCAGAGTATACTAACAATGGAAAAGTCCCTTTTCAAATAAGAATGGCAAAAAAAAAAAAAAAAGAGGCAAAAATAACTTTTCCTCCACTATTCTTGTTTGAATAGTATAATATGTAGTAGTTGTTTGTTGTTTGAACTTTAGACCCTTAATTCCTAGCTTCATGATATGCTTTACACATAAGGATCCAACTTTCCAGGAGAAAAATGAATTAACGAATAATATCAAAAAGAGAATCAATCAATCCCTAACCCTTTTGGACGGACTTGTAAAAGGAAGACATGAAAATGTGCATAATGGGTTAATTACACCTTTATAACGAGGCGTGGAAATGGAAGCTATAATTGGGGTTTTTAGTAGTGTACTAGATTGAGAGATTAGATTAATCAGTGGATTAGATTAGGGTTTAATTAGTTGAGTTTAAAGCCATAAAGGTAGGGCATAAAATTTCTTTCTTTTTGTCAAAAGAAAAGTTTGAAGAGACTTACCTTGTATCCAATGTTTATTTGCTCTCATTGCAAAAAGGCTAAAAGGGACCTACCACAGCAAATTATTAAGCGGTTATTGGAAGTAAACGCTTTCTTATGAGGTGAAAAAGGGGTTTTTACTATTTGAATTATCAAACCCTACAGAAATTATCTACTACTTTTCTTCTTACAATCATAGCAAATTTCTACTAACCGATGTATATATACTCAGTTCGTAATGTACAACAAATTAATTAGACGAATATGTACTTTACCGTCTTATTTCGACATACAAAAATCTTATCTCGTTTAGACGGAGAAAGTACTAATTAATTAAGGATTTTTTTTTTCATTTTTTTAGTACAAGAAAAGAGACTAATAGTTAAAAAAGAAAATTAAACCCTTTTTGATACGAGAACATCGACGATGTTGTGTTCTAACCACGTAATTAAGATTCATCATAACCAAAATAAAAAATAAAAAATACAGCCCTTTTTTTTAGTGCAACTACATAATTATGTAAGGGTTAATGTTGCTTAAATCTTCCCTCTTATGTACCTTATGATGAGAATCGCACTGTGAAACCTAAAACTTTAGACGATCGTTTCAACTAGATATATAACCACCGGAATGGTCATATCCCAACTTAGGGTTTTCATTTTGTTGTTATGGATAGATGAACACCGAAGTTGCTCCTATTTTTGCTTGAACTATGGATAAATAAAACAAAGCATATCAACCTGCAGCTGGCTTTATGGTTTTAAGACGCGTGATTTCATTAGTTTTGATGGTTAATTAACTACTTAAGACACTCTTAAAAAACATTCTTCCACCAGTTCATTTATAACAAACTAAGATAGCATTAATTTACACCTAAGAAAGTCATCATTTTCGTAAGTATTAAGGAACTTTATTTGCGCTCACAGATGATACATTCTATACTTCTCTTCCGACATAAAATATAGATTAGGATGTCTATGGAAGGAACTAAGCTTTGTTTGTTTTCTTTTTAGTTGGTTTTTTTAGAATTAAATAATAATAACTGTTTCATCCCTCCATACTTTTTTATATTTTTAATACATTTTTTTTATATTCCCAATACAAAAAACACATAAAAACACACACTAAAAAAACGAAACAAACATAGATTCACGATTCCAAAACAAAAACTCGAAATGTATATAGTGTAAATAAATACAACGGAGTAACAAAGTAACCCATGGGAAATAATTAAGTCGCGGAGTCATTTCTCTTGATAAACGTTATGAGATTCCTTTTTTTTTTCTTTTCTTTTCTTTTCTTTTGAGTGTAATTTTATACTGTTTCATTGTTCATTTTATTTATTTATTTTTATTTTTTTTGGGACAACAATCATTAAAACTCATGTGTAATTGAAGATGCATTTTGGTCAGAATTAAATTGTTGAGATGTCTATCACTATAATTGGAGAAAATGGGCCCTTGTTTATTCTTATCCTCAATATTGTTCAAGTTGTCTAAGCATTAGGTTTTCAAATTGAATGCTAGATGAGCTTTGTTGACAATCAAAAGCAATCTTTTGTGTCCATATCCGCGTTTTTATATATACACATACCCATCATATATATGGACCAATTTTTGCTAAATGTATAATGCATCCATTCTAAAATGATTGTATTATTGTATTCATGGTAATAACCATCTTTAATTTTAATTTATTAACCACCCTACACAATCCTTCCACCCTAGTACTAAAATTAATCATAGAAATATTCATCAAAATAAATACTACATAAGATAAAGGGAGGAAAAAAGAATTGTAGAAGGCAATCTAAAAGATTCAAAGCTAGCATGTCTCATATTGAAATTTGAAAATCGAACATATTTGAATTTCTTAAATAGGAATTATATATGCTACGTAAAATGGTCCCTAAGGTCGCCATGGGGGTGTCCACAATCCATGAAGTTGTAGGAGGTTTTCAGAAAGTCAATCGAGAACTTGTTGTGACGGCCGGAATCCTTCGCTTTCGTTTTAATTTGTCATACAACTAGCTGATATTGGGGATCAAGCAGATGACGCGGTGATTGTAACTTCTCTGTTCATTTCTCCCTCCGGTCCTTAATATAGCCCATTTTGATTTTGTCATAAGTTTCATCTAGTACGTATTTTTAATTGACAAAGAAATATTAAAAATATATTTTTACATTCGTTGTATTCTCTTGATTGTTTGAAATATTTTTAAGAATTTTTTATTAATTAAAAATACTTACTAAGTTAAACTTAGAACAAAATCAAAATATATTATAAGGACCGGAGGGAGTATTTAAAAGTTAAGAGTTCGAGTTGAAATAAAAATATATTAATAATTAATAATTAATAATAGCCGACATTGTTTATGAAAAAAATGAAATCCCTGGATTTGAAAAGTAAGAAATATTCAAGATAAATAGATTGTATGAAGTTAATAAGAAGAAATTAGAAGTACTTCCTCTTGGGACGACAGACATGAGTATTATCAAAAATCTATTGTAATACATTGAAAAGAATTCATTATTTTGATATAGAGAGGGAAAAAAAAATTTGTTTTTCGCTAGAACATTCATAGCGAAGAAGAATGATTCATTAATTATGCATCTTCAAAGTATAAAAGACCTAATTAAAGCATATTCTCTACCACATTCTTAGTTTCTGAAGCTGGTGAAGATTTGTAAATATGGTAGTCGACTTCATGTATTTTCTTTTTTGCAAAAGGAAAAAAAAAAAGAGAGAAGAACAAACCATAAAAATAATAATAACACAAGTGGTCCTATATATTTGTAGTATATATATATATATATATATATATATATAATTGCAATGATATAAGTTGCGTAAAAATTACACATTCGTTGGGTCGAATCTTTTATTCCACTCCATCTTTTTGAACTAAAATTGGTAAATAATCCTTCCAGTGTAGGATATCCTAAACAAAAATCATGTTTGTTATACTCTTTCTGTCTCAAAATTATTGTCCAGTTTGAACTTTTACTTTTAATACAATTTGAAGTAAAACTAAAACTAAAAACCAAACTAGACAATAATTTCGGGACGGAAGGATTTTTATTTTATAAAAATTTAACATAAAAACTTTTGGAATCTGCAAGTAGTAATGCATGCATAGCATTATGTAGTTTTGAGCACATAGTAGGTACGTGACTAAAATAAAATATTCATTCATCAATGTTCGTGCATAATTGTGTAAAAGAAAAGGAAAAAAAAAAGAAGAAGAAAGAATTAGGGTTAAGAATATTGTGTTAGGTTAAGTAAGGGAATAATAAGAAAATAGATACGGTCGGAAAACTGGCAGATTTGGAAGTGTCTTGTAGTTCATCTGATCAGATCCCCTTCACTTTCCTCACATGATCGTGATTGGAATAGAAGCCATTTATGTCTGCACCTTATTTTAATCAAGATATATAAGCCCCCACACAGTTTTGCATAATAATTAATTAATGTCAAAATTTTAAGATTATAAATTAATAAATTAGTCTTTCAGTACTGAAATCCATACTTTGATTAGTTATCATAAAAACGATAGTTAATTCAGAGATGATGTAACTGTGATGAGGAAAGTTTTAACAGTATACTCTTCGTCCAAGAATCTGAATTTTTTTAAAGAGACAAAACATTTTGAAGGTTTACTAAATTTTTGTTTTTGTCCAAAGAGAACAATTTATAAACGACTGCTCTTATCTTATTTACTTATTTTAATCTGCTTTTAATTTAATCACAACTATTTTTTCGAAGACGGAGAGAATATGTTTCATGATATGATTCAATCGATGCAAAAAAAAAAAAAAAAAAAAGCTACAACAGATGAATAATATCTATGCAGTTGGAGAAATGGTTTTTTCACGCTGATCTTGTGAGGTTTTCTTTTTTAAAAAAATTAATAATAAAAATTAAGGTGTATTCATGATTTGGTTAAGATATTTCATTATTTCCTGAATTACACGGTGATATCCAAGTACCACAAAAAAGAAAAAAAAAAAGATGTTAATTGTGAAGTTGATACTGAAACATTAAAAAGTCTTGATGAAGGCCCAAATGGCACAATTCCGGCAAAGCCATAAATTGGCACACCACCTAAATTAGTATACACGAAGCAAAGAAAACTGAAAAGTTAGCCACAGAATGTTGACCTTTTCAAGGATCAAAGTTATTGATTTCAACCAAATTAGGGTCACATGTTTCATTATTTTTGACAAGTACACTAATTTAGTGTAATTATTGTATCATATAAAGTTAGAAATATATATAAACATGCGTATGATTTCTGTTATCTTTGTGATATTTTTTTTTTAACTTAAAATATATATATATATTTTGAGACGAAAAGAATACTGAGAATATCAAAAAAAAGAAAAAAAATGCAAAATTTTAGGTGCAAATGGAAGCTCAGCCAGCTTGCAAAGATAAAGCATTGCTATTGCCTATCTTCCCAAAGGAACATAACAAGTTTACAATCACAAAATTCCCGAAGGAAATTGGTTTAGAGTGACATAACCATATTTGAAATTCCATTGGTTAAGTCTCATTTTTTTTATTCAAACTTTTTTAAAAATCTTTTCATGGTTTGAGCTTTGTGACCCCTTGTTCTTCAAAAGGAATGAAGCCAAACTTCCATCTTGGTCAGGGAATTATCTCAGGTTTCATGAAATTCTTGTTAAGTGTTGGGCTACAATGATTTCAGAATTTCATTTTCTCTGGTAACATCTGGGCTGGTTTGGTTTGTGAGTGCTGAAAAGAAGAGCCCAAGAACTTCAATTTTATTAAGTGAAGAAAGGCCCATGGGGCGCGGCGCAACTCAACTTAATTAGTACGACGCCAAGAAATTATTAAGTATAACGAACAACACAAACAACAAACCATAACTGCTAATCCGCAAGTATAGCCCAAAATGTTTGTGCCCATTATTCATATATGATCTCTCTGTAGGAAAACTCTTCATGGAATGCTGCAAAATGAAGACTTTGTTTGATGATAAATCTAAAAAGGTTAGTAATTAATGATTATATACATCTAAAAAGAGATTAATTTGATGATAAATGGAAATAGCGAGGGAGAGAAATTCGAATTACGAGATTAATTTGAAGATTTTGTTTTTTTGTTTTTTTTGTTTTTTTTTTTACTTTATTCTTGCTGTAAAATACGCTATTGCTGTGTGAGGAAAATGGAGAGATTCTAGGGAGGTATTTATAGGGATTTGAAAGAAGAGAATTCATGTTTAAGTTTGATTTACTGTTTGGGGATTAGCCACTGTTACCGACAATAGACACCTTGCAATATGGAAAAAAAAAAAATGTTTATGTATCAATCTTTGTGCAACAACATTCCATTTCCATATGATCACAATGGTCTTGGCTTGTAAAAGTTCCCTAATCCTGCTAACCAAATAATAATAGTAACAAAAACCATTGTTTAACTCGCTTAAATGGCGAGCACTCGAGTAGAGGCAGTATTAGAAAGTTCATGCAATGCATAAGTAGACGCTAGACTTATTTATTGCTGTAAAAAAAAAAAAAGAGCGTGTTTTAACTGGTTTTTGGATTTAGATGGTCCGCTAGGGCTAACTCAAGTCAAGCAGAAAACCGTCCTAGGATTATTAATTGAATGTCTAACTTTGGCAACATCCTGAATTCCAGACTGCAGTAATAATGGAAGTGAAAAGAGATCCAGAAGAAAGAGGCTGTATCATTTGCTTCAGAAAGACAGCTTATTACTCTAGTGATATAGCAGTTGGACTAACAGAAACTCTCTCAATAGTTCATGCTTAACGCATGATCAACTGAGTTCTGTCTTATTGGCTTCTGCAGCCGTCCGAAAACAAAACTAGCATATTTGTAAGGATTACCAACAGTACAGAACATAATGAATTAGCCAAGATTGGTTCACAACAACACAACTTGAACAGAAGCAATCACTGGAGTAATGTGGACCAAACGAATTAAAAAGTACCTCCACTGAGATTAAAAGACTGCATTTCACATCTCTGCATTCTCTCCGTTGGGATTAAGGACAACATGCTGAAAAAACAAAGGAGATGAAATGCATTAGATTACCATAAAAAAAAAAAAACATGGCTTTTCTCATTCTGATTTCGAGCCAGAGATCTCATTGGTTAGACAATTAAGAGAGAAAATCAAATGAAAGAGAGGAAACAATGAGTACTGATCTTTCATTACCTTAACTTGTATCCTCTTATATGTATAGGTGATATGAACTAGACCATCACTGGTCTGGATAACCGCTGGATAAGAAAACTCCATTCCTGGTGTGTTTTCCAGTGTTGAGACCTCGCACCAGGAGTCTCCATCATCTGCAGATATAGCAACTTTAAGGACAGCCCTTGAGTCTGTGTTATATGCCAGCAACACACGCCCATCTCTCAGCTTCACACCATCAATTCCTGGAAAGTATACAAAGTTAGTCGCTTGGAAGCACAACTCAGGCAACTTTCTCAATCTTAGTCTCAATACATGACTCTGAGCAGACCCAATTTAGGTATGTTACTTGATTGAAATTAAAAGAGATCAAGGGGATAGGAGCATAACTACGTGTTTTTGACGTGTGATGTTAGCATGACCAGTGTAAGCTTTTGTGTTCTATTGGACCCGGAAAAATAACCATCTAGCCTTGTTTACAGGATATTATCACTTGATTCAACCTGAATTTGGGTTTGGCAGTTCAGTAGGCTGTGCAAAGCTCCAGCTATGACCTCCATCTCTGGACTCTGACATGTAAACTCTGCCATGGTTGTTAGATCTCATCAGCATGCGCCAGGTTCCCTTTGCAGTCACGTAAGGCACTGGTTGACTCACAGCGAGAGGCTTGTTCTCAATGTATATCGGCCCATACTTTTTCCAGGATTTCCCGGCATCTGGAGTGATCTGTTTTAGGAGTTTCAGAACCCAGAACCTATTCATATATTTTGCTATAAATTATCCTTACGGACAATGCCTAAATAGATAAAATCATCAAAATTTCTACCTCCATCCAAGCACCCAAGGAGTTCCAACTATTTATAGAAGATCCACAGAGCAGGATCCCATTTTCCAGCAAGAAAGGCTGAGAATATTTTTCATGAGCAAAAATTAAATGAAAAATCATATCTGACTATACTTTTTACACTAGCAACAAAATCAGCTGTACCTTATTTTTTATTGGTCCTAATATACCAGGAGGAAGCTGTTCTCTCTCCTGCCAAATGACTCCCCCATCATAAGATCGTTTCATGAATCCACTCCATCTGGAGTTGACAAACATCTCATCAAATGAAACATCATGAAGCTAGCAACAGAGTTTAGGACAGTTCTATTTGAAGCACTTAGTAAGTTTCTGGTTCAAATGAAAGCTCCAACATTTTGCGGATAGCAGATTACTAACTTTGAATATTCATCTACAAATGCTTTATCTTTTTCATATAGAAACCACTCTGCTAGCTGCCCCAAAACGGAGCATCATATTAAGGTTCCGTCTTCAGGAGCCTTTTTTTATTACTCTCAAGCATCAAAGTATGCTAAATCAAAGAAGAGGGGAATGGAAAATGAGATGACAGAATGGAAATAATCCTTATACATAAATATCGAGATACATTTTCCTCACCAAACTCAAAATTGGGTTATATAATATTCCCTGCATTGATGATTGGCTTTTCATACTCTCAAATATTTTTCTAAAATTAACAATAAATATGCTCCCACATTTCCACAATGTCTACAAGGTAAATCTTTTCGAATTTATGTTTGTGCAACTTTACCATAGCGATTCCAACTTCCAACTAAAAGAATCCATCTCAAACTCTGCACTTAACAACCGCAAACAATCATCAGATGGCCTTTTACTTCTCTTTTTCATTTCCTCTGGAATAAAAATCCCATATATCATTACTATCCAAATAAGCACTATCCTAAGGTGGGGGCAAGTTCTTGCAATTCATCAGAAGTTCTATGGAAATAAGATCACTTAAAGCAGCCCAAGGGATTCTAAAAGCTTCTGACTCTCTTCCCTACAGCATCTTTCTCTGAATGAACTTGCCCTCAATAAACCGTGGATATTTCACATACCCCATCCCTTGAGTCCACATAACCATCCTTTCCACTTCAAAATCTCCTCTCCCATGGAACACCATTTATCAGATCCTATCTTGATGAAATCTAAATGCAATAAAGCATGCCAGCCAACTCAATCTTAGTTTCGATCAACACACAAGTACTTAAATCACAAAGAACATGAGAAAGAGCTTAGATACTTACCTCTGAATATCCTGCCCAATTCTATAGAACAGTAACAACTCGTTTGTAGGAAGCTTGAATAATACAGGATTCCACATTGGGACATTGGGTTCTTCATCAGCAATAACTGGAGGGTGCCAAATGCCATCCTGTTATAAAGGGTATTTATTCATTTAAGAAATTAGCAATGAAGTTGGAATAGAGACTTTGTATTGAAGTAAAGTTCCGAAACAAATTACAAACTGACTGTTTATGAATCTTCCAAAGCAAGAGGGTTTTATACTACCTTATATGTCTGCATCCAAATTTTAACATCCGGAGCACCCTCTACTGTTCCAGCATAATAAGCAAGTAAAAAGTGATCTTTACCAACCTGTATCAATCAACCCATGTATCCAAAATCAGTAAATGGCCACAAAATGCTTGACTGTGAATAATGTTTATGAAAAGAAAACCCACCTCAACGATGGTAGAAGCGTGACAGTTCATGAAGGGTGCAGAATTAGGCTGAAATGTGTACTCCTCCAGCACTGGAACCCAACCAGAGCCATTATCATTTGTCATTTCTGAACTTGTATCTGTCAACCCTTCTTCTCTTGCGAAATTTTTTGATAGATCTGCTACTTATTTGGGCTGCAGGAAATTGTTTCTATTCTCAGCTCAAGAATGCAGAGATTCTCTGACGTCTCTCTGGTGCATATATTAATAGTATATAGCGGTGGCTTTTGTAATTTTCTTGAGATTCTGACAAATTTGTAACCACCACCTTGTCCATTTCTGAGTTCCTTTTGTTTAATTTTATTGTTTCATGATGTATGACTGAGATTTGCTCTTTCCATGACATTTCTTTATGTTGCATTTCAATTTTTTATTTTTTTTTTTAATTTTGAATATACGAAAGAGCCTATGGCTTGATTTACAATACATCCCTGAGAGAGAGATAACGGGAAAGTGGATATACTACATTTCATTTAACCCACACTAAATAAGAATAATAATACAATATTTATATTATTTCTTTCGTCCCATCTTACATGAATTACGTATTAAATTGGAACGGATGGAGTATTTCTTGACGGTAACCCATCATATGGGCCAGAGCTCTAAAATTTTGGGGAAGAATACATATAGTTTATAGACTACATCCAATCCTCAAGCTAAACCTTGTATCATGAAAACCTAATGCAGCTAACCCAATAATGCTAGTAGAGCTCCTTCTATTTCAACTGATTGCTCTCCAGTCTCAGCTCCCATCAAAAAGAAGATTATAAGCTTCAAGAATGATACAGTGATTCCAGACTGAGAGCAAAGAGTCCTAACCTGTTAAACACAGGTTAGAAAGAGTTGATATTTGTAAGGCTCTGATGGAATAATAACGAATATGCGGTGCCCAAAGGTCAGAGTTTAGCTAACAACAACAGCAGCAACCCGAAACTGCATAGATTTTGAGGTGGCAAAGTTGGCAGACCATATAAAAACATGCATGAAGAACAGTCTTGGTCGTAGAGATAGAAAAAGCTACTCATGGTGCTTTGTAAGTTTGATTGATGGAATGCAGAGGATGATTACTTCATTTAGAATATGGTATTGTTCTTCATCTAAGACATCCTTTTGATAGATCATTCACGTACATGAACTACAGAATTCCTTGTGGCCGGAGAAGTTGTTCGAAGTCAAAAAAGAGCAAATATTTTAATTAAACTTTTTAAACAAAATGATTGAAACTAGATGAACTACAATATCACTACCCGAAATAGAAGAACATTTTCAAAAATGAATTTCTAACTACACAAAACTCATGCCACTTCTATATGGTGACACATATGGAGCATCTTGGACAAAGAGAGAAAAGTACCTGTGCTGATTGAAGACTGCAAATTTTCTTTGCTTGTGCTCTCAGTTGGGATTAAGGACAACGTGCTGCAAAATCAAGGAAGATGAAACATGAGATCCTAGCGATCTTTCTTATTCTAATGAATTTGTGGCAGGAAAATTCTTTCTATCGGAAAACACGAGTAAGAAATTAAGGGGAAAATATGAAGGTGAGTAGAAAAATAGAACTTCAAAACTACCATTGATAACTAGAATAATAATCAATCATTTGATAATTACAAAGGTTTTTTACCTTGATTTGCGTCCTGTTATAAGTATATGTGATGTGAACAAGATCATTACTGGCTTGGATAACAGCTGGATAAGAGAACTCCATCCCTGGAGTATTCTCTAGTGTTGTAACCTCCTGCCAGGAGTCTCCATCATCTGCAGACACAGCAACTTTAAGGACACCCCTTGAGTCGGTATTATATGCCAGCAACAGACGCCCATCTTTCAGCTTGACGCCATCGATTCCTGGCAAGTATTCCAAGTTAGAAGGCAGGACATTACCAATGATCATCTGCTTTAGAAATGACGTCATCTCTAGAGCTAAACCTTATCTAGCATATGATTAGAGAACACCATTTTTTCAAAAGAATTAAATCTATTTCGAGAGTACTATCTGGGTAAAACAAGAAACATGACGCTGAAGGATACAAACTGTATAAGAGATATTCCAGTATCTTCTTGCTTGGATGGATTACTATACATGGGAGCTTTTTTGGCGTTTCTTCTTTCAAGTTTACAACAGCTTACAATAACTGATGGGGGCACCTTATCTGCGCAACTCACAGGTTGTTTAATGTAACATTGCAAACAGTGTTCTCCCGAATATTTTCCAGCATTTTGATTTACTCCTAGTAAAAACCTCTCACAGCCTTTTCAACTCGATTTGAGATAACTTTCTCAATCTAAGTTTAAATGCATAATTTGAAGCAGATGTGTAGTTTAGTTAATTGAAATTATAGGAGTTTCAGATGGATTATCGTGGTTACTACCTTTTGTTTTCTGTGTATGAAGTATTCAAAGAAATAAACGTGATACTTTGGTCATAAATATTCTTTTTTTCTCTTTTTTCTTTTTTTTTTTTTTTGATAACGCTGGGAACCCCACAAGAGATGGGTAAACCCACGCCCACTGCAATAGCCTGCAAACCACAGTGGGAGGTAAACCACCCTAGGCAAGCCCGGGGTGACAAGCTCGGGTGCTCCACACTGTAACATTTCTTATTTTAGTTTATTTACTGGGCCTCAAAAATCAATTGTCTAGCTTCATTTAAGAGTTTGTGAGACAACCTGAGTTGGGGTTTGGCAGTTCAGTAGGCTTTGCAAAGTTCCAGCTATGACCATCTTCAGATTCTGACATGTATACTCTGCCAAGGTTTGTAAAAGATCTCAGTAGCACGCGGAAGGTTCCCTTTTCTGTTATGAAAGGAACTGGTTGAATCACGCCAAGAGGGTTGTTTTCAACGTATATTGGCCCATACTTTCTCCAAGATTTACCTGCATCAGGTGTTACCTGTTTTAGAGTGAGCAAACTCTGTCAAATACTAGTAACATGTTTTTGGACTCAACTGATATAGATATCTACGCACATTAAACAAACAATACTACCTCCATCCAAGCACCCCAGGAGTTCCAACTCTCCACAGAAGATCCACATAGCAAGTCCCCATTTTGCAGCAAGATAGGCTGACCCAACAAAAAATAAAAATAAAAAGTAAAATAAAAAATAAAAACCATCACATAATGCAATGATGCCGACTAGCAGCAAAATTAGCATAAAAAAATAAAAAATAAAAAATAAAAAAATCAGCCACACCTTATTTTTAATAGGTCCTAAAATACCAGGAGGAAGCTGTTCCCTCTCCTGCCAAGTGATTCCTCCATCATAAGATCGTTTCATGAATCCACTCCATCTGGTGTTTAAACAACATCAAAAAGCAATGTGTTCATGATTTCATTAGATTGTGGAATAAGTCAAATTGAAGCACTCAAGATTTCTTCCTGAAACCAAAACTCAATGATTATAATATAGCAGATTAAAACTATCACTGAGTAGTTCTACTTTTCCCATACGAAAACATCCCGGTTGCTAGTTTGCCCAATTACACCACCAGATTAAGGTTCTAATAAGAAACAAACATTTGAGCTGCTGTTGCTATCTCAGCAACAAAGTATGACAAATCAAAGACGACTGGAACAGGAAATTACTATATAGTAGGAGTTGGAAAACATCCTCATGCATAACATTGTTAACTTTATTGATGAGCGTTTCTTTCATTTATACATTCTCATGAACTACCAACAGAAGAACTATCAGAGTTTCTCTCACGCCTATATGGTAAAACTTTTCAGCAAATAAAAAAGGACATCTTTTTTGCAGAGCTTCCAACTAAAAGAATCTGAACTCATCTGCAGTTAGAAACTATATATGATCACCACCAAATCTTTCAGACACTACCTTCATTGAACGTTTTCTCTATCGTTATAAAGAAAGCTAAGTAATATTGACAAAAGTTCTTGCCATTCATCAGAAACTCTGTGGACACTGGATTACCAAAATTGGGGAGCCAAGGCAATTTCTAACGTTCTGAAACCTTGTTACTTTAGTTCCTTTCTTTTTATTAAAAATAAAAATGGAAAAAAAAAAATGAACTGCCCCAGCTAGATTTGAAACCAGACCTCATTGAAATAGCAATCCCCCACGCAAAACCCTAACTCTCCTTCCTTCACCTATGTTCTTTCACAAAGTTCCCTATTTGAAGTGTGGATACATCAAATATATCCTCCTTTGAGTCCAAACAACCCCTCTTTCCTATCTAAAACCTCATTTACCTCACTATCTCCCTTGGAAAACCAATATAAGCTCCAATCTTGACTAAAATTAGTGCAGTAAAGCATGCCAACTTACTCAAAATTTATGTAAATCAACGATTTGAACTTTTCCTCAGTAGGAATATGAGAAAGGTTTGGGTACTTACTTTTGAACTTCCTGTCCAATTTTGTAGAAAAGGAGCAACTCGTTAGAAGGGAGCTTAAACAGGGCAGGATTCCACATTGAGACGTTAGTTTGTTCATCTGCAATGACCGGAGGCAGCCAAATGCCATCCTGTTGAAAACAGCATTACAAATTGGCAACAATGTTGGAGTGAGACAGGCATTACGCCAAAGTTCTGGAACAGAAACCAAATCACCGATTCTCTAATATTAAGGCCTTGGCAATGCACACAAATAATAAAATTTCTATGAGAATGAACCAATGCTCTTTAATAGTAGTAAAACTAACATATTCTCTACGAGAAGCACATCGAAGTGATAAATATGGCGACAAAATGAGAAAGACGAGAAATATAAACATTTCAGACATGGTCAGTGCAGACGAATCAGATGCAGGGATCAAAGCTACCTTATATGTCTGAGTCCAAATTTTAACATCGGGTGCTCCCTCTACTGTTCCACCAAAATAAGCAACCAAAAAGTGATCTTTGTTAACCTATAAATCAAACAATATGGTTAGCAAGAAGAGAATGCTAGATTTTTACTGTGTCTTGATCTCGATTAAATTAAAGAAAAAAAAAACTGTCTTGATATTGAAAAAAATTACCTCTACAATGGTAGAAGCATGACAGTTATTGAAGGGTGCAGAATGAGCCGCAAAAGTAAACTCTTCCAGCAGAGGAAGCCATGAGCAATTATTATTTGTCATCACTGAACAAACTACGCCACGAACTTGTACACTTTCAGCCTTACTGCAACAAACAAAACAAGAGGATAAAATTTTGAAGAATTGCAGATGTCTCCTCTGTCTAAGTTAAAATTCATCTGCAGCAAATCTTGATTTGTACATGAGCAGAAGGGAGTCACTGAGATCTTAAAGTAAAAAACACAGAGTAAATACGTAGTCCCGTTCCAACTAACATCTTCATGAGATGGTCAAGATTGTCAATGGAAGGATATGAAGTGATGCTCACAATCAGAATAGACAAGGTTTGACCTCAAAAAGTGAATAGAAGAAGAGCTTACAAGGATGAGCGTTGTGTACCTTTCCGGGACTGAATGAAGCAAGCTTTCTGAAGATGATGAGTTGAAGCCCGTAATGTTCAATTTGTGTATGCACCTGAAACTGCTTCCACTCCCAGAAATTGAGTGACAATGTGAGCAGTTGAAGAACAAAAACACCAACCACAGAATAAACCACCAAAAAGCAGATTGAGGGAATTTGTTAGGTCCTTCTCTCATTTCTTTGAATCGTTGATTCACAGATAAAACCGACCCTCAACCACTTAAAACAAAAACATTTAACTATAAATATCTTCTGACATTTGATCCTAGACAGGCTGTTGTGTTAATGATTACAACATTTACAACAATCGTACAAGAAGCACTCTCTGCTATGGTCAGGGTTGAATGAATGAATTTTAAAGTAAAAAATTACACAGTGTCATTGATTATAATATGCAAGAAATAAAACAATGCCTGAACTGAACTTTCCTCTCTCCCAAGTTGTTAGAAAAATTCTACAATGTGAAAGGCAATAAGATGAGATCCCAGAAACGCAACTTCATTCATATATTATGCCATAAAAAATGTTCACAAAATAGTTCATCAAGGAGTCAAAAGTCAGAATTTTGAGAATAGAAAACGTACTCTACTAAATAAATCCACGCCCTGCAGGCAGTGTTTTTCTATCAATATTCAAACTTCAGTTTTAAGCTGGTACAGCTGCCAACTGCATATATATATATATATATATATATATATATATAAATAAATAATACTGTCTGGAGCTGTGAGCTGAAAGAAATAATCTTGTCCTTAATGGGTTCCAAATAATAATTCAGCATTTGAGAATTGGGATCAATTTAATCATATTAAATTATGGAATGATAATGGGCTTTGATGTAAATTATTCAGAAGTAAAAGTAAAATACGATAATTTGACCATTGTTACCTGTTAAAATCATGGCTGCCCAAAATCCCAGATTGTTGACACTCTCCATAGCTCTTGCTGTTGCCTCTGTCTCTGCTTCTGCGGGTACTCTTTTATCTCTCTCTCTCTCTCTCTCTCTTAACAGAGCCCTCTAAAAAGAATGGATTTTTATTGCTGGTTTTGTTGTTTTGTAGTGTGTTATTATTGGAGAAGAAAGACAAAGGGTGGTAAGGCTGCCAAAATTGAAGAACTCGAAGCTTCCCTCAAGAGTGCCTTGGAGAAATGTGCTGCGGAGAGGCAAGGCCGAATTAAAGCTCAACAGGTGCCCACAAATTTTCTTCAATTCTACAAGCTAATAGTTCTGATTTTGTGGGTTTGGGAAGAAGGCAGTTTAAACTTTTTTGGTTGCTGTTAATTTTTAGAAATATGGAAGAAAGCTTGCTAAATTTGGGTTCTGAATTGTACTTGAAATTGTTTCTGACACTACATTAGGCGGATATCTTTTGCATGATCACGAGATTATTTGATTAAGTGAAATTAGTTGGGGAACAGAAAGAGTGTTAGTCTTCAACATATTCTATTCAGAATCGAAATGTTGTAGGTGGAGAAAACAGGTTTTATATTGTGCTCTAGATTGCCACAGTTGTAACTCCATGAATTAGTTGTTTTGTATTCCTGATTTTGCCCAAACCTTTTCATTCTTATTCAGATTTGCCTGGACTGAATGGTAGCCGATAAATACTAATGGGTGGGTTTCAATAGTACTACTTCTATGACGTGATAGATGAGATCATATAGCTCCATGCTAAAAACGACATTAGAAGAAAATTTCTGGAATTTTGTTTAATGTTTTGGCTTCTCGGTTCAAGTTGCGTCTTGCACAATTTTTACAAAACAAAAAACAAAACCGGGCTTTGTTATTTTTAAGATATTGTGAATTATCCTTTATCCAATGCCTATTGGTGCAGGCTTTGAGGAAAGCATTGGTACGGCAAAATTCAGAAAATGTTGAATCGAACTCATATCCCATGGCACCCATAGCCATTGTACAGTCATGCTTCTCTACAAGGTAATCGTAGAACTTCTTTTCAAGCAGAATTATAAATCTTGTTTTACTGGTTTTCGCTGTGAAAGAATTGGATGTCCTCATTGAGCACTGATTCTAGAAATGGTTTCTTACTCATTTTAGCTAACACCATAGAGCATAAATGTTACTGCAGACTCGGCCAAAGCTCAGCTAATCTTTAACCTTATAAATTGCAAAGAAAATTATAGGTACTAGAATTCATTACAATCTTGGGGTCTTTCAATTTGTTTCCTGGTCCAAAGCAATATTGAGAGCCCGGACAATTTCACTAGCACTTGACTCTTCAACGTTTGCTGCCTAATTGAATTTACACAGGGCTTAGACTTAACCAATTCAGTCGGCCGTATGTTTGGTTGTCTGATTAAGTGGACTCTGGTTACTGTTGGGCAGCTTATTGTGATTCATAATGTCATAACTCCTTAGTTCTTCAATTAAACATGCATTCTTCACTATGCAAAACTTATATTTCAGTTTGTGCACAAATACTTGGTGCTCTTATGTAGATATAGATTTTGCTAGGGGTAAGTCTCTGTCTTGGTTTTGTACTTCTGATAAATGAATGTTTATGCTCTTAAGAAATGGGACACCAAGACAGCCTTTACTTGTACCTCTTGCAAAGGCATGCTTGAAGTTCGACTCTAGTCGGGTTCCTCCATCATCTCTTGAAGGTCTTGAAGAGTACTCACATTGCTGGATCTTATATGTTTTCCATCTTAACACGGATCTAGAAAAGATATGGAAGCATCCATCACATTCAAAGCTCAAGGCCAAGGTTTTGTCATGTTTATCGATTCATTTTTTCCAGCAGCCACTGTGTCATTCTTTTAATAAGCTTAGCAAAGTCATTGCAATTAACAGGTAAGAGTACCAAGGCTGAAGGGTGAGAGGATGGGACTCTTTGCCACTAGAACTCCTCATCGTCCTTGCCCAATTGGGCTCACAGTGGGAAAGGTACAACTCTATCCTTGTGTACTGCAAATAAATATTTCTTCTTATCTTTGGTGGTTTGTCGTATGTCCTAAACCAGAATTTCCTGGAAAAGTACCTTTTTGAATTACATTTTATACTTTTAGTGTGACAATTTTTGCGTAGTATTGAATTTATGCCTTGGAAACCCAGTACACCACTGCCTTCTCGAGTTAATTATACTCACCGATTTACAATTTCTCAAGATGGATGAATGGGTAATCTTGTTAATACTTATGCAAAATTATTTCATGATACTTGGAATTTCTTTTACAGCCCATTTAGAATTGATGGACCTTTTAACGTCCTGAATTGGTTTGTGAAATGGTGGGTTACATAATGATGTCCGTTGATGCCAAAAAAAAAAAAAATTTAAATCCTTTGATGCCAAATCCTCAAAAGCCCCTCAAGAATGCATTCTGTTTCTGAAAATGTCTTATGATTCACATGAGTAGGGTGTTGCATTTATCCAGTGAAGGGGACCTTAATGTCAAATGTCAGATTAACATCAGTTCCTATTTGTCGTTCAGGTGGAGGCAGTCCAGGGGCATAAAGTTTTCCTTTCTGGTGTGGATCTGGTTGACGGAACAGTAAGCTTTCTAACGACAGTAACTGTGCGGTTTATCTTTCCCACTCCTCACCCGGGCATTCGACGTGTTCAATGATTTGCATGATGCATGATGTTTCTAAATCGCTTATGAGTTGGTGCAATTTTTGCAGCCTGTCCTAGATGTAAAACCATATCTCCCTTACTGCGACAGTGTAGATAAAGCAACAGTCCCAGGATGGGTGAAGGTACATGCTTCTCCTTTAGCTATGGTCTAGTCTCAGGACGCATGTCACTGCCATATCACTGTCTGAACCGTGTGTATTTAGTTTTATGTCACTTCTCCTTAAGCTGTGGTCTAGTCTCGAGATTCATGTCACTGCCATATCACTGTCTGAACTATGTATATTTACTTATATTTGTCAAGATTCACGAGCAAGTTGCTCTATCTATTATCAAGTGAAATTTGCCTTGCAACGCTATAGGATATTGCATTCATCCCAGATATAACAAGATTGCATTAATTTCTCCTCAAGACTGTCCACCCAGTTTATGTCTTTATGTTGCTCAACAACAGGAGGACAAGTTACTGGCTGTAGCTTCTGTTGACTTCTCTCAGGGTTTTTCTGACACTTTAGCTGAGTGTTGGCCAGTAGTGGTGAGGCTTCTTCCCTAATCATGTCTTCCTTTGATCTGTTCAAAGATTAGTACACCTTGGTAATCATGATTTTGTTGCTATAGAACTTTGCAATCTCCCTGTACAGGAAAAGCGGTCTCTCTACACCTCACAAGACGAATTCAAAGGTTTGATCAAGCAGGTTCTTTCATGGGATATACGATCAGTATCACAAAGAAACCGACCACATTCGTCCATAGCCAAGGCTGAACCCAACGGCATGCCAAAGGATGCTGCAGTACTGGAGAAGCACAGCGAAAATGATGAAGAAGCTGAAAATGTTGAAGAAGTAGAGGTGTCGACATCTTCAGACTATATCATTTATCACCTCATTCTAGAAGGCCTGGATGTTTCATACAGAATCGATGTCAACAGCAATGTTGTGGTTGAGAAAGTCAACCATTCTTCTCAGGCCCAAAAAAAGCAATGAATAGTTATAGCACTTAATGTATAATAGGTTCTGATCTTCAACAAAGTTTTGATAGGACAAAAGGAATAGGCATAATATTTTGCTGAATTTGGACTGAAGAGTCCTGGGAAAAGACAAGAGGTGCTGGTGGATTTAACTCTCTTTTTTACGTAAGCATCAAAGCATGTACTACTTAGTTTATGTTTGGTAGAACTCGAAGCTCTGATTTTGTAACTAGGCACTTTGACTCCCCTATATATATCTACATTATATAAAGTGCGCAAGCACTTTTTGTGCACGGTTAAAGCCAAGTTGCAAGTTGGATTTGATGACATGGCATTTTATTATTAGACCGCCTCTTTCTTTTCATTTGGCCGTTGGTTTCTATGGTGTGACATTTCTTTTCCGTTGCTAGTTTTCTCCTTTTCTGTGCTTTGTCGTGAAGACAAAGCCTAGAACAAAGTCTCACTCCAGTACCACACTCTGATCATAATGCCTCCATCTGTCTTGTGTCTAAGCGAACGAAATTTCGGAATTAAGCAGCAAATATCCGGAGGTTCATGTGCTTTTGATTTTTGAAATTATCAGATTTATTGTCCTTTCTCCCATCTTCTATATCTTCGTATTAAAACCTTGAATTATGCGTCAAATATATTGGAGTTCACTTAGTTGCATGCAAAGCGTTTGATTATATGTTTGAATATTGTATGAATTTGCTTTGAATCTTTCGGTTTGTTGATATCAAATTTGGTTGTTGCAAAAATTAATCAGAATAGGTTTATCCTAGTTCTTTGTGTGTTTTTTATTTGATGTTTCTGTTGAAAACCTCCCTTCGTCTTAGAATTTTGCTTTTGGCGTGGTTGTGTTGGTTTTTTTTTCTTTTTGTATGTGTGAAGTTCGGAATTTGTCTGGGGATTTTATTTTCTTTTACTTAATTGGAGCTATTTGAGTTCGTTTAACAGTACCTAAATGTGTACTTGTTGAGTGCAACGATGCCAACTACCATGGCAGGACTGAATTTTTAAAAACAGTGGATAACAAATATACTTCGTTTATGTGATAAGAAATACACTTGGTTTTCTTTGCATGTTACCTGTTTGTTTTTATGCCTAAATGAATTTTTGATACTAATTCTACATTAGATTCATACTTTTTCCTTGAGACCGTTAATTTTGATTAAAAAAATGCTTCAGTGTTATGTTTGGCGCCAAAAGAAAAAATGATGAAAAGGCTATGCTTGTTTATGATGAAAATGCTTCAGTGTGTTAAAGGTGTTCGCTAATATTTCACAAAGAGTGTTATATTACATATAGGTGTTCTTTAATTGGTCATACAATTTCGAATGATTGGAAATTTTAAAGAGATTTTTTTACTACTTTTGATTTGTGTTTGAACAATGAAAGAGGTCCCAGTATTGACTTTTTCCGGAAGAAGTCTTGATGGGTCTGATTTTTAGAGGTAAACTGGTACAGAAACTTTTTACTGGATCGTTTTTAGTGTAAGGTAACATTCAATTAAAGCTAAACGTGTTGCAATGCGAGTTTGATTATTCTATGTTAATATAGGCCTGAACCAGAATAATCTGTTCTAAATTTTGGTTGTCTCCTTTTACATTTTATTAGACATCAAATGGTACTCTGACTAGTTCTTGAAGACACACATTGAAAAAAAAAATTTCATGCAACGTAAAGTTTGAACTTTTTCTATCAAATGCACAAAAACACAAAGCAGTGACTATAAGGAGTAAGATCTTCGGTTCGGTTTTATTAGTCGAACTTCTACATATAATAAATGAAATAGAGGAATCAATTTAATCATTGGATTATAATTGTTTGTTTGGTTGGATTTTCTGTATTTGCTTCAAAATAAAAAGATTTTAATTTTGATAGAAAAGCTCAATTGTTTATGGGTGATTTTTGTAGGTACCAGATGATGTGCCTTTGAGACTATTGAGTTGAAGCGCTGTGTTAAATTTCCTGTTACATAGGGCAAATATTTTCCTTTGAAGTCCTGATGATATATTAGCGCTGAAAAATTGTGCTAGCTAGAAGTCTATGTAATTGATAATACCAACATGGTGATGCATCAGTGTGTGATGATAGGTTGAAGGCCATTAATATGAGTAAGGATGATGCATCAGTGTGTGGTTTAGAAGGTAATTGCTATATGTTTTATCGATGTTAAGAGCTGGTTACTTTGGTGTATACAGAATACTGAATTACTAATTACATAAAATGATGGAACCTTAAAGAGTGTTTGCTAATGAAAATTAACTTTAGCCTCTAAAAAAATACTGCTATTGCAGCCTTGATGTTGCAAAAATTTTGATTTATTTTTTTCTATGAACATAACGCACTTGCTAATGTGAAAAACCACCATACATATACATATACATATATATATATATGTATATATATATATATATATATATACACGAAGTGAAGATATTGAAGGATTGCAAGCGAAAGTGTCTAAAAATAACCAAGACTTGCTTTAGATGGTGGTGCAAATTGCATGAATGACCTTCATTTATGCAATGGTGCTACTTCTATTTTAAGGACCGGTGAATTCTTTGCTTTCGAGGTAAACATTTCACGTTCTTCATTAATAGATAAGCGGGGAACAACAGAGCTAGTTTTGGCGGGTGAATTAGAAGAAAGATTAGTTAATATTAAAATTGAATCTGATTGGGCTTGCATACCCAGATTCGTGAAAGGATGCAAAGCAAGACGATGATGTTAATAGGGGATGTAATCATATGGAAACAAGCTACAGTTTAAAGAAGAAGCTGATTAATAGTGCTTTCAAGCTATCATTTATTTTGTTAATTTTTATCCTTACTGATTTAGTTAATAATGAGTAATTTAATACAACGGATTAAACAGAAAGTAATTGAGTTCTACACTATACCGGGTAAATTACTCACAAGCACCGCACCAATGCTAGTATATACATTAAAAAAACCACACCAATGCTAGTATATACATTAAAAAAAAAAATCGAGAGTAACCTTTTGGTTTTTTTTTTTTTTTCTTTTTATAACACATTACATTATAATTTCTCTTGTCATCACACAAAATGAGAGTAATTCGAAACTAGAAGAAGGGAAGTGTAGAAAAGGGGGTTCAAACCCTGCACCTTCTTTGGCCCAACACAAGAACTTGGCTGGTGGCCACTGGGACAACACCTAGTGGTTTTGTTTTGTTTTAAAAAAAATAATAAGAGACCAAAGGGCAAGGAGTCAAGGAATATAGTCTAAAAAACTATTGGGGCCATTAAAAGTCCATTCTGAATCAAGGCCCACGAAATCATTCTTAATGTCCAAGATGTAGAATCTTGTACAAATGGCCCGAGGCCAGAAATGAGACAAAATTTTAGAAATGTTATTTCAGTTTTTTTCTTTTTCTTATTGGTTGATAATAAGAAGAAGTACATTAGCTGAATTGTTTTTTGCAGTCGGAAAAATTACTCATTTATAGTCGACTGGATATTTATGTCCTTCTCCCTCCTTCTTCCTTCTTCTCCTTTCTTCTTCTTCACATTCAAACCCAAAAACTCAATCTTTAAATCTAGATCTTCGGGAACTAAAAAAAATGACGGATTGAGGCAAACAACCTCAGAGAAGCTGACCCTGTGTACCGGTAAGTTTTTTTTTTTTGTTTTTATCAAAATTGTTATCAAAAAATTCAAAAAAAAAAAATTTGGAATGGGGTAGCCGGTCGGACCGGACCGGCGGTCCGACCGGCTACCCCTGGTTGGGTAACCCCCGCAGGTCCGACACCGGCTACCCCTGAGTAATTAGTTTTTTTATATATATATTTACTGTGTTTGTTATTATTTTTTCTATATTTAATTTATTTATTGATTTTATTTTTCAATAATTAGTTTTAATTATATTTTTTTATATATTATTGATTATATTTTATTTATTGGTGTTCATATTATTATAATTTAAATAAATTTGAATAAGAAGTATAAATTAGAATTTTAAAAATAATATAGTTTTAATTATATTAGTTGTTAATTTTTAAATAATTATGGCATCTTTTAATTTATGTATTATAATAATTGTAGTAATAATTTAAATAGGATATAATTTAAAGATATTATAATTATTTGAATTTTTTACTGTAGTTTTAAATAAGTAGTTGTTATGTTTTAAAACAGTAGAGCATGTTTTAATTTATTTGTTATAATTATTTTTGTAATATTTTAAATAGGTTATAATTTAAAGATGTTATTATTATTTGATTATTTGATCATATATTTAATTTATGTGTTATATTAATTTTTATGTGAATTATAGTAATAGTGTAGTTATATATTAATCAATGTAGGTTAAAGAAAAAAGACCGAAAAGACCAGTTGTACCTGATTCTACATTGATGGTTGGGTTTGGTCCACAGAGACTTGAGAAGTCATTTGATCAGGCTAGACTGAACTGGGAGGATGTCATTGACGAATAAAATGTTCCATTCAAGAATTTAATTACCTTACATGATAGTCAATTAATACTATATTAAATTTTATTTACATAAAAAAATATAATTTAAATTAAATTATATTTATTACACACTAACAAATATTATTAATAAATAAAATACAAAGATTTACTTACCACTACAAAATTTAATTTACATAAATAATCATTATTAATAATATTTATTTTTTTAATTAAATAAAAAATCTAAACAATAAAGATTGATACTATTCATTTAAACAAACTAATTATTAAAAAAAATACTAATAATAACTAAAATAAATATAACATCAAAAAATTGAAAAAAAAAAAAGAAAAAAAATTTGCTCAGAGGTAGCCGGCGGCAAACCAGCTACCCCTAAAAAACTAGCCGGGTCAAAACCGGCTATCTAAACTGAAGGAGGGACTGGCTCCTTCTTAAAGAGTAGTCGACAAGGACCGGCTCTTTGAGCTTAGCTAGCCGGTTTTGACCCGGCTAGCTCTAAAGGGCAAGCCGGCGGCCCTTGTCCAGAACGGTTTTTTTTCTTTCATTATATCCAATAAATTTTGGCAAAAAAAAAACATACCAAATTTGAGGTCGAACCTTCCGGTGTTTGATTCTTTTGTTCTGTCTTTTTTTTAAACTCTAAATTATTGTAGATCTGATTTTGACATTATGATTTTTGGGTTTTTTTTTCTTTGAGAGTTGAAGAAGGAGAAGAGAAATAAAGGATTTGAAAGTATGTGTTTTATTACTCAGTGGCAAAAATGTCCAAATGACTGTAAATGAGTAATTCTTATAATTGCAAATAGCAATGCCCATTAAATTAGTGGTTAATTTCACACGGTTGAGTGATATTTATTGCGTATTTACTTCCATAAGTGTACTAACATTTGGTTGGTTGCTCATCAATTAATAAACAATCAGTCACTTTCACCCGGAATTGGGTTTTCACGGCTGGAACTAATGCAAATTTGATCAAAAGCAAGACTAATATGTGTCTTCAGATTTTCAGATTATTTTGGTTGGAACGGAAATAAAAGATTAAGGGAAATTTTATGTGGAAGGAAAAGAAAATTTGAATTCAAATAATTTAAGATTAAAAAAAAATGATATAACAGCGTAAACATATATGTAAATGCTGTCCCTTATTATGTTACCTTTTGCCTCTTAAAAGGAAAACTAATTGATAAAAATGAGATTTTACTATAGTCCGTAATAGTGTAGGAAAATTTTTAATTTTTTCCTTTTTTTTTGGTTATTAGAAATCAGTTGCTCCTCATTATGTCATTAGTAAGAGTGAGATTCAATTGTTTCTATCATTTCATTCATTTCATGGCTGAATCATTTCAGAAACAAACAGACACAATACAACACAATTAATCACAATATGTGTTATTTAGATTCCATGAAATTAACATTGAGTTTTGACGTGAACTATTTTTTTTTTTTTTTGAGGACGGAGACAGTAATATATATTATATGGAAGTTATAACATAATTTTGATCAAACAACCCCGTCCTACGGCCCTACACATGTGTGAATTTTTTCACTAGGCTAGTTAGAGCAAAACATTGGATTTAGACTTTAGAGGGTGTTGTGTAATGTGTACCTTGCAAGAAAAAAGAAAACGTGGCCTTTCAATTGGAAAAGTTTACACCATATAGTAATAGTTGAAATATAAAGGTGGAAAGAGACATATGCAAGCTCAGCTGAGCTGACCATTTTGATCACGATTTTTATCTCAAAACAGGCAAGCCGGACAAAAAGGGTCGCCGGAGTTCAATAACCTGCCGGCTCTAGTGAGCCCGGTGATCTGAAAAGTGAAAAGTAGTAGTAGTTAAGTGACAACAACAATACAACAATAGAGTGGAAAGTGGTTGGTGGCGGCTAATAAATGAGTTCATGAATTATGGGAGTGAGGACTTTAATGGGTACGGGCAGTGGGTAGTTTGACTTTTGTAGCTCTGTTCTTTAAAATTTCATTGTTTGAGCTTTTTGAGTTTTTATTTTTTTTATAATTTTTTTGTGGTTCATAACTTCATACATTAGTTAATTACTACTACTACTACTATGTGATGTGACTGTGTGTGTGTGTAGCTTGGAGTATCAATCCCTCTCCCCCACCTGCATAGCAACTGGCAACGTTAGAAGTGAGTTAGAATGTGTTTTTTTAATTTGTAAAAGGGTGGGGGAAGTAGAACAGCGGTCCAACAATGCCGGGTGCAAGGATCATAGATTACAGCCACTATTTTGGGTTTTGACAGCTCCTTCGGGACTCTCAGATTTGAGTTTGCCATGTTCTTCTTCTCTGCATTCAAAGCTTTCACCCACCAATGTCGTCAATTTCCCAAATGTCTTCTCCTGTTTTGTCTACCGGTACGTACTTATTCTCTCCATTCCAAAATAAGTATCGTCCTACATTTTGTACAAAATTTAAGAAACTCTTAAATAAAATAACAAAATTACTTGAATATCCTTAACCAACCACATTAAAAAAATATTCACCAATAGTATTAATTCTTTTGAGGGTAATTTTGGAATCATTAGACAAAAAATGCATTGAAATGTGAGAACGACACTTATTTTGAAATTTCTCCATTTTGCTAAAACGACACTTATTTTGAAAGAGAAAGAGTAGCATTCTTTTTCTTTTCTCTCTTTTTTTTTTTGAGAAATTTACGTAGTATTCTTTACATTCCAAAATAGATTTTATTTTTAATATAATTTACAGTATAAATAAAATATTCTTTGACGTGTTTGAAAGCTGATTCAAAAATTATTCTTTATTACTGTCGGGCTGCTTCACTACGGCTGGCTGCTGTGATGAAGGTGGGTAAAAATCGTTTAAAAATAATGTCTAAGAGGTGTTTTAAAATATGAGTTAAAATATTTCTTCGGTAATATTTATTTTGCATTGAGAACTTGTGTTTAAGAGTTAGAATAATTTTTTTTGGTTTTGAGAGATTGTCCAAACATTTTTGGCGTGTTTGGAAGCTGATTCAAATATTCTTTAAAACTTTAATGAAAGTATCATTTTGTGTTGTGCAAAAGTTGAAGGACAAGGAAAGGAAGCAGCACAGTGCATTCCTAATTGTACATGCAACTGTTTCTAAGAAATACTTCCGCGGAAACTGTTATAAAATAATTTTTTTTACCTTTCTGCTAAAATAGTATAACAAAAAAAAAATCATTTTATTTATGTATTTATCATTTTTAGTATGTATTTTAAAGTATTTTTCCTATTTATAACGTAAAAAAGTGGTGTTAAAAATACAAAAAAATATGTTAAGACGGCAGTTATTAATACAAAAATTTGGAAAGCCGCATAAAATAAAATTAAAAAAAAATACCAAACATAGAACTACATGGTTGGTATGGTCAAAATTCAATACTTTGACCGCAAGAAAACACGATCCTAACATTTTGCTAGTTTTTGAGCTGCTATTCAGTGTTCAAACTTCAAATTTGCATTCATCAACTGAGAAGCCCTGTTGGGGGTGGATCAAGACCACTTTCAAGACTACATAAAATATGCACACTCCTAAAATAACATACGACAAACTATAGATTTTTGTTTGACTAGTTTTTGTATTGATTCTTTTGATATTTCTATTAGTGAAACCAAATTATTGTTTTTTCTTTTAAACTCTAGATGGGAGGAATAACTATAGATATAGTTATACAAATCTTCTACTAGTATATAATTTAATCTTTTCTGGAATATTCTTTTACGACATGCATGGAAGACTGGGAACTCCTAGAAGAGGAAAAGTATAACACAGTGAAATTAAGTGCTACAAAAGGAAAGTATAAAAGGGCGGAAATTAAGAAATGTTTTCATTAAAAAAATTAAGAAAAGTATATATTCGAAAGAGGGAGAATGATTCTTAAACTTTAACCCTAAAAAATAACCTAATCACACGATTGGATTTTTTTTGGGGGCGAGGGGTAAAAGCTGACACGTGATGGACGAATTATTTCGTAACTTTTTACTTTTTCTAAAATTATTGTCTAATTTATATTTATATTTTTAATTTAATTTATACGACAACTGAAAATTCAAACTGACAATAATTTCAAGATGGAAAGCATACTATTTTTTGAGATTCGGACTTTTCTTCTTTTATTAATGCTATGATATGAAGGTTTACAATCAAACTACGGACAAGGTATAATGAGAGACCTCCTAAGAAGGAATAATAGTAAAACCAACGTGACTGCCACTGATTAATCAATCCATGATGGATGAAGCAACTCTTTGATTCTTTACAATATCCCCATCTTTCATTCCAAACCGTTTGTAGCTGTTGATTATCGTTAATCACAGTACAAAATACTTTTATTATTATTATTTATCAAATTCTACAATCACTTCCTTCTGGACTAAAACTCAAGCAAGATCTAACAAAAAGAAACCCCAAAACTCCCCTGATGATATATGCATTTCATCTTCGGGTGAGTGGCGGAGCCAATAGGCGGCCAGCCGGTGCGGCCGCGCTCCCTCCGATTTTATATTTTTTTTTAAGTGTTTTAAATAATTACTAAAGAAATAATTGTAATGGGTCAATTTTGCACTCCCTCCAAAATTTTACATTCACTTTTGGCTTAATTTACGTAGAAAAAAAATTGAAACAATGGTATATGTTACTCATATGATTATTGAATACAAAGATCTTAAAAAGTAAAAGTTTCATTTTCTTTTTAATTAAATCTCATATTTACTTGATAAGGATGTACAATCTATTAACAGTCATGATACGAATAAAAAGTTCATTGTCAAGTCCAAATTAATTTGAATGACATACATTTGAGACTGTAATAAAACTCCAATTTTAAAATTACTACATAGAAGTAAACGGTCAATAGTAAGTTCTACTTTTATAGGCTAAAAGCTTAATCGAAAAGTAAAATTGTAAAAGGACTGCGGGTTGGTGCTAAAACAAGGGAGGACACTTTCACTTCAAATAAGGCTATTTTTAGTATTGAACGTTTTACTTTTCAAAAGAAATTGTCAAATCTTGAATTTTTAATTCTAGAAATTGCCCTTTTTCTAACACTAAAAATCTGTATTTATGATTGAAAGTACACAGTAAAGATTAAATTAAAATGTAATAAATTTTAGTAAAAAGTCTTACATGACATTTGATTCTTTTCCTAGTGGTTATTTCCATCGTCGAGTTCTAGTATACCAAAAAAAGAATAAAAAAAAAATTCAAACTATTGTATGATATAATAGCTTCTAGTTGGGGGAAAAAATGTAAAATGCTAATGAAGTGAAAAAATTATTTGGTATAGATTTTTTTCAATATAAGAAAGAATTATATTTTAGTAATTCTTAACATTTAATATATTTTTTCAATTTTTAATACTTATTCTGTTGATTGTAATTCGCACCTACCCCCTAAACCAATATCCTGGCTCCGCCACAGAGTGATAATATTCATTTCATAGCACATCACAGATCAAGACTCGAGATCTTCATCATAACAAGTCGTCGTTGTACATGTATTAAAATTATCATGTGTATTGCTACGTATTACATGATTTACATCAAAACTCCACCCTGTAATTAATTAAAAAATAAATAAACCACATGAAACTTGAAAAATTAAAACGAAATATTGTTCCTGTTTTATCCATCGTACATATTTCACTTTTCTTTTCCTTAAAAAAAAAAAAAAATCTCAAATGGATTATTCTTATCTCAATATACTAGTGATGTCTGGTCGTGCAATGCGCGTTCCTGGCCCAATCTATCTGTAGATCTTAGAAATATTTATATTTGAAAAAAAATAAAATTTTGTATTTGTAGCGATATATTTTAGAAATGTTTGAAGGATTTAGAAATGTTTTATAAGTGTGATCATATAAATATTTGTATTTCACAAAAAAAAAAAAATTGTATTTCGCCATGTATGTTTTAGAAATGTTTTATAAGTGTTACTTATTAAATATAAAAAGCCTTAATCGAATAAATGTGTTGAAGTAAGTGTTAAATAAAATATAAATGCATCCTAATAAATTTAAATATTAGTAAGATGATTTATTGATGTTCTCCATTGGTCGTGCCAAATCAATACTTAGTTTTGGAGATTTTTAATAGTTTTGTAATAAACTTCATCCGAAGGGTATACGCTTAAAACAAAGTTGACACTTTGTAACAAAACCTAATTGATCAATTCAATTTAAAAAACTACTCTAGTTGAATGAAACATAAAGAAAAAATAAAATAAAAAAAAACGTGTCACATAAAGTGGAAAGGAAAATTTAGTAATTTAGTTATGGTTAGACAAAAGGGCAATTTAATACTTTTTACATGCCACGTGGCAATCATATGAGCTGTTTGAAAGGGAGGTTTTTGTTTCTAATATAGTAGGATATATACTACTCCTATAATCTATCAAAATCCAATATACTAATATCACAAATAAGTTTATTTATTCATTTCTTTTAATCTAAATTTGGACATACATAACACCTTCTTTTCCCTCTTTGTAACTGCCAATATCCCCCGTGGCTTCATATAATTTAGTCTGCATGAATGATTACTAAAATCTCTTTCAACAAACAACCAAATCTTGATTGCATCTTTGGGTCCTTCGACAGATGCATGTCCACTGTACTCACAATGGAGCGACAACATTACAACCAAACCAATGATCCATTTAATCGAACACCACAAAAATTGCGAGTGGAAAGCCAGGTAAAATAGTATAAGCTCTAGAGTATAGCACATGAAGACTGTAGTCATTTTGATCTGCTTCTATCTCACATTATCAGAGTTCAATATCAAATAAATAGGGAGTATCATTTTTTTGTATAATACTTACGTAACATTATAAAGTATCAAAGTCATAACACGTACCGTTGATATCTAAATACCAATTAAAAATTTATGAACGAATAGTTCATCAAATCCTAACGACGAACACGTAACTAAAAAAGGTTACATATACCAAATCTTTTTAAGTTTTAACATCTACAACTTGGTATTTTGCCCCTCTTAAGGATCTAGAGTCTAGAACTGGGTTTTTTTTTTTTTTTTAATAACCCAACTGTGTGCCAACGATGGTAAATCCGTCCTTTTGCCAGCGGCAATTTAATAGTTTATCCTCATATACTTCAAAAGAAAAAATAAAAAAAAAATAATACCAACGAATAGGGAACACTTTACAGAGCGAAACAACTCTCATTAAAATTTTGTTTATTGTCCATTTGTCCAAAACTCCAATCTCTCTCTTTCAAATTCCTCTTTTCTCCGGCCCCTCCCATCACCCGTGTCTCCACGCGCTCCGTCGTGGACACTGTAATGCACGTACTTAAAATTAAAATACACACCGTAACTGCCGTCAATATATATAGATACCCACCCAACCCACAACCCACGTACAGACAGCCCATTACATCATTCCCTGGAAATTCATTCCCCATCCAAAATTACATATTTACATCATCTTTTCTGCCGTTAAATAAAACGGCGAATTGGGATTTGGGAAATTTATTTATTTTTTCCTCCGGAGGACAAAGAAGAAGAAGAAGGGAAAACTGGAATAGTGTGACTTCCGAGGGGCAAGATCGTAACTTTAGCACTTAAACATCATTAATGGCCTCACCGGGGACGACGACACCGGCCGCCGCCTCCTCGGCGAGAGACAGCTCATCACGGCAAGCACTCGCCGCCACCGGCCCGCCGGCGGCGGCCTCAGGCAGGTCGTCGGTGATTGAGTCGTTGAAGGGCTGTACCCTGGCGGGTGTACGGATCCCCAAGGAGGAGCTCCGGAGGAAGGTTACTATCCCGGAATACATTAGGCTGGCCATGAAAGAAGCTATTTTGGCTAAAGATGTCAATGCTCCTTCCACTAAGGTTCATTTCGACGCCGCTCATGCTGCCGGAGCTGAGCCGGCCGACCCGCCGGAGGGACCGCTCGTCGTGTTTATTAATTCCAAGAGTGGTGGCCGTCACGGGCCGGAGCTCAAGGGCCGGCTGCAAGTTCTAATGGGTGAAGAACAGGTCTTTCTTTTTTTGTTCTTACATTTCTCACTTGACTTTTTCTTCCTTCTTTTTTTTTCTTCCCAATTTTTCGTTTTGAAATTTCTTTAACATTGGACTTGCGTGTGTCTGTATGGCGTGCTTTTCTGTCTGTTTTGATCGTGTTAAGGTTTGGTGGGGCCCATAAGGGTGTGGGAATACTTCTGACATGTGCTGTTGGTTCATGTTTTTATATTCATTCATGTCATTTGAATGATTTGTTAGATTTTTTTTTTTCCCTTTCCTTCTTGTTAATTTATGCACTAACTACTACAATTGTCAGATGGGTTTAAGTATATCTGTATGTAGTTATGCCTTTTTTTGTGTAGGAATGTTTCTGGTTTTTGGATGATTAAGTTAGCTTGAGGAACCATTTTTTATTTTTCATATGTTAATTATTCCTTTTGGGATGCATGAATGGTACGTTTCCTGTAGGGATATAGAATGCAAAGTGATGGCAATTTTCCTTGTGCGCTTGGAGGTAGTTTTCATTTGTCTAAAATAATTCAAAAAGTAAAATTCTTAGGGCCTTGATGTACCAAGGGTACTTAACAGATTTTTTACTATAAAGTGGTAGATCTTTACCTGCAGTTAAATGAAGTTCTGGACACTAGGAAGTTGAATTATTGTCGGCTGTTAATGAAGCTTTGGGCATTTATAAAGTTGCATTACTAAAGGATTTATCTTTTAACTGAAAGAGGTAGAATTCTGACAGCCATCAATAGAAATTGCCTTTGCTCGTTTCTACTTTATTCTAAATTTTTTGTGATTCAGCTTATCTACTTAGATATGGATTTAGCTCACTTTTTTAGCTAATTATGGTGCTGTTATACTGCTTGGAATTTAATTATAGTCTCTCTGTATTTGAAATTTGTCAGTTTTATTTTAGAGTACTTTATTATTTCCTTTAAGATGGAGTGAGCATGCTGAACCTTTCACCGTCGTTTCTTCTCAGATCTTGAACATTTTTTTTTTTTGACATTTTGTACATTGTTCAATAGTATTATTCCACATCTGCATTAGTGTAAAATAGTAGTACCTTGGAATCTGCTTACTTTTCTTGATTCATTAGTATGCGTAACTGAGATAGTAATCTGCCTTGATGAATTTCGTTGTTACTAAAACGAAGTGTTTAGGAGGATGCTGTTTCAGTTCCAATTTTCGGGCATAATATAAAGAAGAATTCAAGTAAAGGTTATTGAAGGCCGGGCATCATAACTGCTCAAAAGTCAAGGCAATGTTATATAATTTTTATTCACCCCCACCTATCTTCTGAGTAAGAAACCTGTGCAGTAGACTTCCCTTCTCGGCTGGTCTTTATGATATCATAATTTCGTTTCATCAATATCTACTCTTTATCTTTGTGTACATGTCTTCTGTAGCAAAACTATGCTTTGCATGGTTCTGTTAATGTTTCCTTCTTTCTCTTTCTCTGTGTGTGTCACAAGGAGGCTTGGGGGTGTTGTTTTTTATTTATATTATGGTGGAGTAAACTTTCTTTCTCCAACATGCTCAGGTTTACGACCTTTCCGAAGTGAGGCCTCATGAGTTTGTTCAGTATGGCTTGGGATGCCTGGAGAAGTTTTCTGATCTTGGGGATACCTGTGCCAAGACAATCCGGGAGAAGTTGAGAGTAGTGGTATGGATATTTTTAAATGAATTTCAAGTTCTAGGACAATGCTGGTTTGAAATTATTCTGTTGTCAACTTGTGTATGATATATATGTATTTAGTGGTTGTAACTATAAGTGAATGCTCGATTAGCGTCTGATTTTGTGGTCTATAATGGAGTCCTAAGTTGGTAGGTTAGTTTGGCAGGTAGCTGGTGGTGACGGAACAGTAGGGTGGGTGCTTGGCTGTCTAGGTGAGCTGTATAGAGAGTCCCGGGAGCCGGTTCCTGCCACCGCTATAATTCCCCTTGGTACGGGGAATGATCTCTCAAGGAGTTTTGGTTGGGTAAGCATTCCTCTTGGTCTACTTTCAGGTTTTGGAATTTTTCTTCTGTCCTTTCTGAGATTGTCTTCTTTTGGTTCTCAGGGGGGTTCATTTCCTTTTAACTGGAAATCAGCCATTAAGCGAACCCTTGACAGGGTTTCAAATGCTCCAACTTGCCATCTCGATAGGTGAGTTCTTTTAGTACTATAGGTTGTGCTTGCTGCTTTTTATCATGGTGATGTCATGAATATTTATCCAAGCCTATCCTTTTCGTCATCTATCTCGTTTAGAATACTGGTCTAAAAGTATTTTGATTTGCAGTTGGCGCCTTGTTCTTTCAATGCCTGCTGGTGAACCGTTGCAGACACCGTATTCTTTGAAGCAGTGTGAAGAGATATCTCTTGACGAGGTTGATAAATTTGATTGAAATAAAGCTATTTTCCTACAGTATCTGGTTTCATTTCTTGCTGGACTATATTCTCTGGTACTAGATTCCTCTCGTAATGATTTCATCAATCCAGTCTTTTTCATCTTTTGTGTTCAGTATGGATCTGCTACGCTTAGTTTCTCAGAATTCCTATCAATGTGATGAGCATATTTTTTTAATGTTAAAAACCAGGCTTGGTTGATCTTGCACATTGGACAATTATCACCTTTTTGGGTAACGATTGCATCAGTTCAATTCACGAGTCTTTGCATGTCTAAGGGTTAAACAAATGCCATTCATCATGAAACTCCATCTCGGAGTTGGTGATTCTGAAATGGGAACTTATTGTTAACTAATTGTTATGATCCCAGTTTACGGGAAATACATCACTCCATTATTTCTCATTGTACATTTGTTTTAGTTAGCTGTTCTGAACAATACCATTCTTAGTGAAGAACTGTGAATATGCAGTGTGAACCTTTTGATTATGGCATTACTTCATGGGCTCTTGTGTCATACGATTGCATTTCTCCTTTTTGTTGGTCTTTCCCCCCCTATTTTCCATCATCTCCCTTTTAGGGGTTTATGAGGATTTTTCCCCCCTGTTTCCTTTTGGGAACAAATGTGTGTTCCATTGAAATCACGGATAATCACATTTTATTTGTGTTGCTAAGCATCAGTTGAAAATTTGGATACTATACTATTTGAAATACTTGTTTATACTCTCTGTTTGAAGTTCCTTTCCTTATGAAAGTTAGTTGACATACATCAAAATCGCTTTGGCTTTAATTCAAGATTGTTCTTTGTTGTGAAGGGTTTGGAAATTGAAGGGGAGCAGCCTGAGAAGATGTCTTGTTATCAGGGGGTGTTCTATAATTACTTTAGCATAGGTATTTATCACAACAATAATTTATCAGAAATATGATTGTGAATGCTATTGCTGTTTCTAGCATACGAACATATTAACAAAATGCAACTTGTGGGGTGTGTTTAACTTTTTTTTTTTTCGTTTTTTTTTTCTTTTTTGATTTTTTGGTTTCAAGTTTCAACTGAATCTATGTTTAATGAAGTTATGAGTATCTTTTATTTAGTTTTATATATTTTCAAATATTTTTCAACGTAGTGGATTATTTCCAGAAAAGGATGTATTTGTTTTCAGTTTTGTGAGTACCTTTCCTTTCTCCCTATTCATCAAAGAACTATAGATGTAAATTCAAGACAATTTGAAAAGAAACCCAGAGTTTTAGAACGCATCTTGATGTATGAAATCAGCTTCAGTGGTGAATTAGTGTGATACACTTCTATATGACCATTAGATGCTCTTTATTAATTATGTACTTCTCTATTTGAATGCAGGAATGGATGCGCAGGTTGCATATGGCTTTCATCATTTGCGCAATGAAAAGCCTTATCTTGCACAAGGTCCTATTTCAAACAAGGTGGGTCATCTCTAGATTTATTCTTTAGCTGTCTGAGAGGATCTCTTTGTGCCTGTGAACTTTTGAAAGTCATTTTGTATTGAGTGAGCAAACTCAGACATTATCTTGTTCATATTTTCTTTTTTCCTTTTCCCATCCACCATCTTTACTATTTACTGATTGTTAGGAAATGGGGAAGTGGGAATTTTGGCCAATATCAGATAACTTTGATAGACTGAACTATATGTATGATGCTATTGATTCTCTCTCCAACCTAATACTCCCTCTGTATGTCTGTAATGTACACTAATTTAGTTCATTCCTTCATTTTCTATACTGTGACAAATAACTAAACTTTTATATTCTTGTCTTTTTTCTTTCTAAATAGCATGTTGACACTTGCCTGTTGAGCTTTCCCGCTGAAGTTTACTTATGTAGTGACCTTATTGAAAACTGGCTGCCTAATGAGTTGGTTTAGCTGTGTCCAATAGGGACATGGATTTTTCCAAGTTTGCCAATAAAATAACCTTGTTCTGTTGTTCTTTGACAACTATTTTGTTTCTGTTATCATTCATTTAGTTTATTGCAGATGTACATGGTGTAAACTTTTATTGTTTACTTTGTGTTTGTATCTCAAGAATTACCAACAGCCTACTATTCATTTATTTCAACTCAAGAATGCTGTCTCTTGTGCCCTTCAGGCTATGTAGGTTGCAAATGGTCTTTCAGTTTTTTTGGAAGATGGAAATTTTTATCTTCTCATTTATATTTCTGATTACGTCACTGTTCTTTGAAGCCTCTTTATGGAGCTGTGCTTTCTAATGTGAATGTTATTTCACCTCTTTGTTGAATTTGGAATGTCTTCCTGTTATTGTCTCAATCTATTCCTGCTTTAATGCTTACACCAACACCTTTAAATACAGTTGATATACTCTGGATATAGTTGCAAGCAAGGATGGTTCTTTACCCCATGCAGTAGTGATCCTAGTTTGAGGTGGGTTTTATTTTCAGAGACTGCTTGCTAATCTTTCTTGTATAAAAATACTTACAATTCTCTGCCCTCGATAGCTTGTGGATTTGTGCATCAAAGGCATCTTATTTTTGCTAACTGTCATCTTACTCCAGTAGAAGAAGTTTTATAGTATCTGCATTTTCTTCTTATGTAAATACGAAGATGGAGTTGAATTGCAGTATTTCCCCAGTAAAAGTGGCTTTCCCCTGTTGTCATGTGAATAAAATGTCAATAAAAAGACTCTGTTGTTTAGTTGTGTGGGTGGTAGTTAGTTAGGTCTTAGCTGTCTTTCAGCTACTAAACTGTTGGACATTTTCTGCTCGGAAGTCATATATCTGCATTTCCTCATCTTCTATTCATTCTCTGTCGTCATGCAAATGCAGGATGGTTATTTGTTGAACCTAATATTAGGAATTATAGTTTTAACATGTTTTGAAATTGATCTGATTTACTTATCAACTGTTAATAGTCATAAAGGTCATATGAAATCTATATTGGTGTTTTTTAGTTGATTAACCATCAATGTACTTTCAGTTAGTGTATGTGTAAACTTTTTTTGGTTGAAGGCTTATTTTGGCCTCATTATATTTATTTACCTGATGTTTCTCGATTCACTTCTTTAATGTAGAGGACTGAAGAACATTTTGAGAATACACATTAAAAAGGTCAATTGCTCGGACTGGGAGCAAATTTCAATTCCTGCAAGGTTTGTTTTTATACCTTTCTATGTCACTGCTATAGTGCTGATGTTAAACATGGTTTGTCCATTGTAAACTAGTTTTCTGTCATGCTCTAAAATTTTTAACTGTACTTATTCTCATGGACCACTGAGGTGTCGGTTTGTATTTTAGTGTGTAATTCAAGGGTTTAGGGTTTTAAGGTCTTGCCTACTCTAAAATTCTTGGCTCGCTAGTTACAGCAGAGAGGCAGGTAATATGCTACTACTGAAAAATGAGATCTTCAGAAAGAGAATATACCACTAGAAAAGTGAATTCTGAACCTGCTTACAAAATTTTGATTTTTCATATTCAGAATGAAACAGAAGACCATCAGCCATTTTTTTGTTCTGTGGTTTCTCAAGATTCTCATTTTCAATACACGGAAAAATTATTGTAAGTGAAATAAGATGGGAAAGGCATCGAACAAGTTGTTTTAGCATCTTCTGTAGCCAGCCAGTAGGTGATAGAACTGTTCCAGGTAATTGAATCATTGGTTGAAAAAATTAGCAGGGGATCTTTGCAGTTTGCAGTAAACAGTTCTAGAACGAGAAGTGCATGGCATACTTTGTTTTGACAAGTATGATCTGGTTTCTCGTATTAAAGTTTAATGTCAGAGTTGGACTCTGAAGGAAAGTTTAGTCATTTTTCTGGTTTATGTATCTCATATTTCAAATCTTATTGCAGTGTTAGGTCTGTAGTTGCTTTAAATCTTCCTAGCTATGGAAGTGGCAGAAATCCGTGGGGAAATTTGAAGCCAGACTATTTGGAAAAGGTAAATACAATGCCAGTGTCACTTTTGTATCATTGCTTTGTTATGCCGGAGCATTTTCTTCTTTTCTAAAACGTGGGACGGCTGACCAAATAAACAAAATTAAAAATATGGAAGAGTTTTACTTTTGGAAATGGCTTTAGGGTTTAGAGTTTTAAATTAGGAAATGGGTTTGGACATGTACGCAAATTCTTTCAGTAACTTGTCAATTACATGACAGAAGATATCGTGATCATCAAAATTAGAAGTAACTAATGGAATGGCATATGGATGCCGCATCAATTTATGCTTTTCCTGGAGATGATTAACGAGTGTGCCATCTTCTTGAACTCCATATTGCTTGGTCATGTTACCACAAGTCCTGTGACAAGTTTGATTGAATATCTGGAAAAAAAAATACTCTTAACATGCTTTCTTTTTATAATTCATGATTCAATGAAAAAGGCCCTCTGTGAAGGGCGTGTGGTCGCTGCTAATATGCTTCCTTTCTGCTCATTGTAATACTTTACAGAAAGGTTTTGTGGAAGCTCATGCCGACGATGGTCTGCTAGAAATTTTTGGCCTGAAACATGGATGGCATGCTTCAATGGTTATGGCTGAGCTCATCTCTGCCAAACATATAGCTCAGGTACTGCAAATAGTGATAGTGTGTTTAAACTCACACTGGTTGGTTACGGGATGGATTGTATGTATCTCTTATTCTTGCATACACTACTAAATTCAGTACTATATATGCCGTTTGTCTAGGCGTCGTCAATTCGCTTTGAGCTCAGGGGAGGAGAGTGGAAGGAAGCCTACATGCAGATGGATGGTGAGCCATGGAAACAGCCAATTAACAAGGACTTCTCGACGTTTGTTGAAATTAAGAGAGTACCTTCTCAATCAGTTATGGTTTATGGAGACTAAATTGTGTGTATCCCAGCGGATTTAATGCCAATTCCCTATGAGTGTAATCATTGTAAATCCATAATTTGCCATTGGTGGTTTTCCATTTAATTTGCCCCTTTTTGAGAGGGGAAAAAAGAGGCTTTCCTAGATGATGTAGATAAACGCATCAACAGCCAACCCGTAACTAAATTGTTGTGGAGATTCAGAAATTGTTAATCTTGGTAGCTGGTGTTGAACAATTCTGATTTTTCCATTTTGGGGAAATGTTAAATGTGATAAAGTGAAGAGTTAACTTTTGTTCAAACATTTGTACCCAAAAAAAAAAATTGTTCAAACATTACATATACCAATTTTTTTGAGAAACCAACTAACTTGAGCCAACCATATAATTATACTTGCCGGAATTTTTAACTTCGTATAACTACGATGGTTAATTTGATCGGTCAGATTCTTAAAATCTGATCCCGCAGCAAATATGTTAGTATTAAAGTTAAATCGATAGATCATGATCGTTCTGATTTCATGATTGTTTTTTTTTTTTTTTCTTTTTTTTCTGGTAACATCGGGAACCCCACTAGAGATGGGTAAATCTATGTCCACTGCCAGTATGAGGTAAACCATCTTAGGTAAGTTCGGGGTGACAAGTTCGGATGCGAAATCTGATTTTCGTGATTTTATAGGAGGAGAAATGTTACATTTCTATAGTCAGCAAAGTTCCATTTAGTTAAGATTCTAAAAAATGGTTTAAGACATGCATAAACGCGGAAGCGAGTAAACTTACTTCATACGTTAACTTAGTTATTCTTCTTGTGGGTTCCTGTCGTTTCACACGGCTTAGGAATCTTTTTGAGATTTGATTTGTGATTGACAATTACTCAAAACTACAGAAAATAACAAAAAAACAATACTCTATATGATATTGAGTCTTCATTATGAATGTTGACCTGTGGGATCTCAAAACCATACCAGCCACAATTTGGATTCCATTCCATTCCATTCCAATTCAGTGGTGGACATTTCTCCTTTGAATTTTCATTCAACCATCTTAGTTAGAGAAATTCAATTAAATGAATGATTAATGAAATTGGTTAAACATGAACAATCGTTTTTAACTAACCGAATTCCATAACTCAACATCAAGTATCTTTTTTTATATACTCATGATATTGTGGATTCTCTGGATTTGGGGATGCACTAAAACTGACAGGAAAATCACGATTCAAACTTCTAAAGATTCTTCAGGATTAATTCATGAAGAAATGATAAAAGGAATTGCAATCAGAGATTGTTCAACATTGAGAAGACTTTTCCAACTGTGAATAGAGATAGTAACATGTTCTTAACAATTTTGATTTAACTAAACGAATCGTGTTCAACTTAAGTCGCTGAATTTTCTCGATATAGTTTTCCCTTAATATATCTAAATCTAACATGTGGCATATATGTACAAATATCTCCCTATCCAACCATATTCATCCTTAAGGTATCATGTGAAATAATTACAATTCCATGGACCCAACAAAACTCTTCCTTTGTTAGTTTCCAAGAAACTTCAAAGCGGGCCTGGAGGGGGACCCTGGAAAATGATAATTTCTCAGCAGTTTTCAGAAATTTGTACATTCTTACAGCTTCAAGTTCAAGTAATCAATAGAAAAAGTTTGAAACAATCAAACTTTAATCTAAGTCAACTGAAGCTGTTTTAGGTGGGTAACAAGAAATCAGGAACTATATAGAAAAATGGAGTTTAGGTCCAATGCTAATTGCTTCTATACTCTTTTCATTACATCATATTCAAGATTCTAAAAGACTTCCAAGGGACCCTTTACCATAATCTATCAATCTTTTCTTGTTTTGCTCATGTATGAACACCAAAAGCTACAAAAAGATAAGCGCCACTTTTCTGTTTTAATAGTGACAATCACTAGCTCATGATAACTAACCTGTTCATGATGCTTTCCATCAAAAGTGCTTGTTCATTGGCTTATTTAGTCCTCCTCCTTTTATGGAATGTGGGAGCTGCTTCAGCAGCAGCAACAGGAGATGGAAGTAATCAAACTGCTGCACCAACTTATACTTCTGTCCACATTGGTCTGATTCTTGATTCCGCATCCCATATGGATGCTATGGTGGATTCATGTATTTCAATGGCGATCTCGGATTTTTATATAGCGCATCCGGATTATCAAACGAGATTGATTCGACACCGAAAAGATGCTCAGGAGGAACTAGAAGTAGCATCTGCTGGTTAGTTTTAAGGCCTGATCATTGTCATCATTCATTTTAGTTTGTTCTATGGAAAACAAAGTTAACATTCTATTTTCTTATGATTGGAATGCAGCCATTGAACTGATGAAGAATGAAGAAGTGCATAGCATTTTAGGCCCACAAATGTTCACACAAAATAAGTTTGTTGCAGAACTTGGTGGAAAAGCTCATGTACCTGTTGTATCTTTTACTGCCAGAAGCCAGTCGGTTTCTTATCAGCAAAGCCCTTACGTTGTCCGGACTACTCCTGATGACTCAAACCAAGCCAGAGCTCTTTCATCTATTTGCAAGGGATTTGGTTGGCTTGCAGCTGTGATTCTGTATGAAGACAGTGACTATGGTAGCCAATTTCTTGGAAAGCTAACAAAGGTGTTCCAAGATGATGAGATTCAGCTAGCATACACGGCCCCCATCTCGACCGCAGCTGAAGACCGGCACATCATGAAAGAGCTGAAAAAGCTTGTCACTTTACAAACTAGGGTGTTTCTTGTGCATATGAATGCTAACCTTGGATCTAGGTTGTTTCGGCTAGCCAAAGTAGCCGGAATGATCAGTGAAGGGTATGCGTGGCTTATCACGGACAGTATAGGCAGCTTCATGAGTTCTGTAGATGATGCTAGTGATTCTATGGAAGGTGTCATAGGTTTAAGGCCTTATGTTCCTAAGTCACAGAATCTTGACAATTTCAGAGTCAGGTGGAAAAAGAATATGCTTCTGATGAATCCAGACAGTGCAAAAAATCCAGCAGCAGAGCTGAATGTGTATGGTTTATGGGCATATGATACAGTTTGGGCACTGGCAATGGCTGCAGAAAAGATTAGACCTGTGAATCCAAGCTTCTTTAAGGCGAATGATGAGAACAAGAATGGGAGTGATATTTCTAACTTGGGACACTCGCAATTAGGTCCAAAACTTCTGAATGAACTACAGAACATATCATTGGAGGGGCTTGCTGGAGAGTTCCGCATGATCAATGGTCAGTTAGCAACTTCAGCGCTTGAGATATTCAATGTTTTTGAAACAGGAGAAAGACCAATTGGTTACTGGACCCCTGATAGAGGCATTATGCGAACATTATCTGCAAAAGGTAAACCAACATATTCAACTTCTACTAATGAGTTGAAGAGCATTTTGTGGCCTGGAGATTCAACAAAGAAGCCAAAAGGATGGGCCATTCCTCCAACTGGAATTTTAAAGATAGGAGTTCCTAAGAAATATGGTTTTATGGAATTTGTCAATGTTTCAAACGATCCTCAGACAAATAAGACTAAAGTTACTGGTTTCTCGATCGCTATATTCTGTTCTGTATTACAGCAGCTACCTTTCCAAATTGATTATGAATTCATTCCTTTTGTAAATAAAAGCGAATTCAGTAACGGATCATACAATGACCTTCTGTATGGAATTCCAAACAAGGTGAGTTTCCCTTCTCTTTTTTATCTTTTGATTCCCCAAAAGAAAAGTGAAAAACACAGTTATTAGTTACAGAATCATTCTGATATTGAGTTTCCTTTCCTCCCAAATGTGAACCAGACTTTTGATATGGTTGTTGGAGACACCACGATCTTAGCTGATCGAGCAAAATATGTAGATTTCACCCTGCCTTATTCTGAAACCGGAACTGTCATGGTGGTCAAAAACAGGAAAGGAAGAGATATTTGGATCTTTGTTAAACCTTTTAGGTGGGATCTTTGGCTACTGATATTTTCTACCTGCATATTTATCAGCATTGTCCTTCGAATACTGGAGCATCGAGCAAACAGCAGTTTGGATGCTTCTGTCCCTAAGAGACGCAAACTTGGTTTGTCCTTTCCAATTGCATCTCTAGCTTTTCCTGAGAGTAAGTTGTTGTTCTTGCTTCCTAATCATTATTGCGAAAAGCCATGTTCTGCATATTATTATATCGCTTTGGTTGAACTGTCAATCATTTACTTATTATATGTTCCATCCATGCTAAAGAATAAAGATTAGTTACTGGCAACTAAGGACATTGGATTCTAACAATACAGTTCCATCTGCTTTTGACAGGAGACCTGATGGCCAACAAATGGTCGCGGTTTGTCATGGTTATATGGTTGCTAATGTCTTTCATCGTTATGCAAAGCTATACTGCAAATTTATCTGCAATGCTTACAGTGGATCAGTTAGACTTCAGGTTCTCAAATGATGATTACATTGGCGTTCAAATGGATACCTTTGTAAAGGATTTTGTGATAAAACGTCTTAATATCGCCCCCTCAAGGATCAGGGAATATGGAACTATTGAGGATTATCACGATGCCATGACTAAAGGTAGCCGAAATGGAGGAATTGATGCTATCTTTGATGAAATCCCTTACATGAAGCTGTTTCTTGATCGGTACAGTTCTGAGTATAAAATAGTTGGACCTTCATACAGGACAGATGGATTTGGCTTTGTAAGTTCTCTCTTCCTCTAATCTCTTTGTGTCTAGCAGATAAAGAAAAACTATGCAGCTAACAGCAACTTCATGATGTTATTCCTGTCTGATACAACAGTCTAAAACTTGATCGGCGATGTAATCAAAACAGGATATAAATGCTAGCCATTTTGAAACATGAAAAAAGATTCATGTTGTGACAATAGTTTAAATCATCTACTCCACTCGAAATGGTGTTACATTATAGTTTCTTCTACTTTTTTTTTTTCTGAGACATGTTCTGAAGTGAACTTTAACTATCAACTGTCATGCATTTCACAGGCATTCCCTTTGAATTCTTCACTGGTGGTTCATTTCTCAAGGGCAATCCTAGCGGTGACAGAAAGCGAAAACATGACTGCACTTCAGCAACAGTACTTAGGGTCTAAGTTAAGTTCATCTAGTGATACTCAAATCAATTCAATCAGCTCAGAGAGCCCCAAATTAACAGCTTACGACTTTGGAGGACTTTTCATCATAATAGGCTCTGCGATGATCTTTGCACTGTTCTGTTCGGAGACTTCAGTTGGCCGAAGACTCACAAATGTAGTTGCATATTACAGTCAGAAATCTTTCTTTTTCCTGTCATTCAGAAGGAATGATGACTTAAGGGTTAACTCGATCGTCCATCCTGAAGACGAAAATGGAGATTTATCTCATGATAATGAAGTTCAAGGGGCCGAGAATGAGATTGATGATCAGCAGGGAAATCCTACTAATGAAGTACAACTATCTGAGGTTGGGAACACCAGTGCTACAGAAGGACCAACCAGTCAGTGAATGTAGAATTGTAGATTCTAATGAAAATACCTAAAGCTAGAAGATGTTGAGGGTATTAATCTGGATGTGAAAAATTGATACTCTACGTCCAAAAATGGAACAATAATTTTGGGACGAAAAGAGCATTAGATTTAGCTATAACGCACAAAGAGCACGATTTCTCTTGTACTATGTGTATTTATTAATCTATAATAATGTACAGTTGCATTATTGCTAGTATTTATGGTCACAACTCTCAACTTGTACATTTGTTAATGTAAAAAAAAGGGACAAACTTAACCATTGCAAGCATTTAGATCATATTTTTGTACCTTTTCCAGTTCTAGTTATAATCATATTTTTCCTAACCATTTTAACTGTTAATTCTATTGGAAAAAAAAAAGATATCACTAATCGGGCTATTAATATATAATCCACTTTGTTGTGAGTTCTAGCCCTTCCAACCTTGGAATGTCTGAAAATTGATTTTTGATGGACTATAATAGTTTTGAATCTTCGTTACCTTTTGCTGACTTCGGTACGTGACAGTGACATTAGTAGTATGTACAGGATGAGCTAAGAATTGTAAACCCCAAGGCCTCGTCATGTCTTGCGTTGTCAAATAATCTGTTGTAAAATTCGCGTCACAGTAAATATGCTTTTATAGTTTCTCGATCTAACCCGCTCCTTATTCTTTGGAGCAATCCATAGTGAACATCTGTCCCTCAACTTGTACCCTTTCTTTCCTTAAAATTACTATTTCAAGAACTGGTAATGAGAATCTAATGTTTACTTTCTTACATTTGCATGTGAGGACTTAGGAGAATATTCTTTGGTTTGAGTCATCAGATTCATTTTACTCAATCAAACATACATTCTGCAGTTAAGGTCTGACGAAGAAGTTGGAATTTACAAATTTCCATGAAAGTTTCCAAAGAATTTTCCAGGCATGTTTCTTACATTCTTACTCCTCCTTCAAGGCTCAACCATCAATCATAGTCAACTGGTTTTCAAGTTTGAAACCATCAAACTTCTTCTGCAGGTCAACTTATCAGTTATCAGTCGAAACCAATATATTAACAATTTAGTTAGTCTGCGACTTTACTTGCAATCTTTTCAGTCCTCTGGTTATTTGCTTCCATCAATTTTTTTCTCATTAGGCTGATTAGCAGAATTAGTGCAGAAACTAACATTTTCACAATGCTTTCGATCAAAAGTTTCCTTTCGATGGCTTACTTAGTCCTACTCTTCCTTTTGTGGGATAGGGGAGCTTCTGTATCAGGAGATGGAAGCAATGGAACTGCAACACCAACTTATACTTCGGTTCACATTGGCCTGATTCTTGATTCCACCTCCCCTATGGGTGCCATGATTGATTTATCGGTTTCTATGGCACTCTCAGATTTCTACGCGGCGCACCCGGATTATCAAACTAGACTAATGATCCACAGAAGGGATACTCGGGATGAAATTGATGTGGCATCTGCAGGTTATCTTTATGTCTTTTGCTAGTGATTGTAAATGTGTACAAAAAATCTCATCTGTTTCTTGTTTACGCCTCTGTCATAATATCTAGTACCATTCTTGAAGCGTATAATGCGTAGGAGACAAAAAATGATCTTGAGCTGAAGCAAATCACTGGAGTTTAACGTTATTTTCTCTGATTAAATGCAGCCCTTGAACTGATGAAGAATGAAGAAGTGCATTCCATTTTAGGTGCTCAAATGTTGAAACAGGACAGTTTTGTAGCAGAGCTTGGAGGAAAAGCTCGGGTGCCTGTCATATCCTTTACTGCCGGAAGCCAATATAGTCCGCATAAGCAAAGCCCTTACTTCATCCGGGCTACTCCAGATGACTCGAACCAAGCCAAAGCTCTTGCTTCTATCTGCAAAGAATTTGAATGGCATGAAGCTGTGCTTCTATATGAAGATAGCGAATATGGTAGCCAATTCCTTGGAAAGCTGACAGATGCCTTCATGGAGGTTCAGTTTCAGTTAGCATACACAGTTCCAATCTCGACTTCAGCTGAAGACCGCGACATTATGGTTAAACTGAAAAGGCTGATAGCCGTGCAGACTAGGCTGTTTATGGTGCATATGAATCCTAACCTTGGATCTAGGTTGTTTCTTCTAGCCAAAAAGGCCGGAATTATGAGTGAAGGGTATGCCTGGATCATCACTGACAGTATGGGCAACTTCATGAATACTATAGATGATGCTGTTATTGATTCCATGGAAGGTGTGATAGGCCTAAGGCCTTATGTACCTAAGTCAAAAAATTTAAACAGTTTCAAAACCAGATGGAAAAAGAATATGGTGCTGATGAGTAATTCCAACCCTGAAACTTCAGCAGCGGAGTTGAATGTCCATGGTTTATGGGCATATGATACAATTTGGGCGCTGGCAATGGCAGTAGAAAAGATTGGACCAATCAGTCCCGCCTTCTTGGGGGCGCATCCTGGCATTAATAATGGAAATGAAATTTTTGACTTGAGAATCTCCAGATTTGGACCAGAACTTCTAGCTGAACTACAAAATATGACATTTGAAGGCTTGAGTGGAGAGTTCCACTTGATCAATGGTCAGTTAAATACATCAACACTTGAGATATTCAACATCTATGAAACAGAAAGACCAATTGGTTACTGGACCCCTGATGGAGGCATTATGCGAAAATTACCTTTAAAAGGTACGCAGACATTTCTGACTTCTAGTAGCATCCTGAAAGGCATAATCTGGCCTGGAGATTCAACAAACAAGCCAAAAGGATGGGCCATTCCTCCAACCGGGAGACTTAGAGTAGGAGTTCCTAAGAAAGATGGATTTTCGCAATTTGTCAATGTTTCACAAGATCCTCTGACAAACAAGACTCTAGTTACTGGTTATTCAATTGACATATTCCTTTCTGTACTTCAGCTGCTACCTTTCCATGTAGATCATGAATTCATTCCTTTTGCAAATGAAAACGGGCGCAGTAATGGGACGTACAACGATCTTCTTAGCGCGATACCCAGAGAGGTCAGCTTTCTCTTTTCCCTATTCATCTTCGAATTTGATGAATAAAACTTATAATGTTGCATCACTCAGATATATGTCTTCCTCTCATTTTAATTTTGAACCAGGTCTATGATATGGTTGTTGGGGACACGACGATTCTGGCTGATCGAGCAAAATATGTTGATTTCACTCTGCCATATTCTGAACCAGGAGCCATTATGGTGGTTGGGAACAGGAAAGAAAGAGACATATGGAGCTTTGTTAAGCCTTTTAGGTGGGATCTTTGGCTATTAATATTTGGCACCTGCATATGTATCAGCATTGTCCTTCGGATTCTGGAGCACAGGGTAAACTGCAATTCGGGTTCTATTGGGCGAAAGAAACAGAAACTTGGCTTGTCCTTTCCAATCTCAGCTCTAGCTTTTCCTGAAAGTAAGTTGTTCTTGTTTCCAATGCACATTTGAATAGAATTTTTGGGCCTTTCAAATCTTGCAACACAGTATAACAGAATCATTTTATGTGTTCTATACCGATGATTAGTTGCTGGTTAGTTAGGACAGTTGATTCAAGTAATAGTACATTCTTGTGGCTATTGAACAGGAGAATCAATCAAGAACAAATGGTCGAGGTTTGTCATGGTTGTGTGGTTGCTAATGGCTTTCATCCTGATGCAAAGCTACACTGCAATTTTGTCTGCAATATTTACAGTAAATCAGTTAGCCTACAGGTTTTCAAGTAGTGATTGCATTGGCATTCAGGAGGGTAGCTTTGTGAGGAATTTCTTGATATATCGTCGGGGTTTTGATGAGTCAAGGATCAGAGAATACGCAACCATTGAGGAATTTCATGATGCTATGGTTCGAGGGAGCGCCAATGGAGGAATCGATGCTATCTTTGATGAAGTCCCTTACATGAACCTGTTTCTCGATAAGTATGGTTCTGAGTATAAGACTGTTGGACCAATGTATAAGACAGATGGATTTGCCTTTGTAAGCTATCTCTTCCTTTCTATCTTTTGAGTTCAATAAGATAAGAATATGACAGCAACATCATGATAACCAGAGAAGCTCTCTCCGTTTAGTACAAGCATCGTTCTTATTTTGGGACGGAAGGAATAGATATCAGTGAAAGAAGGAAAACCACACCATTCTGAAACACGAAGATGATAAGACTATGCCAATATTTATACACCAATTTCATAACTTTCTCAAATAGCTGAAAAGAATGCATGCAGTTTCTTGGAATTATATAATTACTCAAATATCTTATTTCCTTACTATGTGTAATCCAGGCATTTCCAGTAGGATCCCCACTGGTTAGCTATTTCTCAAGGGCAATCCTAGCAGTGACGGAAGGCGTAAACCTGACTGCAATTCAGCTGAAAAACTTTGGACCAGCCTATTCACCATCAAATAATCAAATCAATTCGATCAACACAGGTAGCCCAAAGCTAACAGTTCAGGACTTTGGAGGACTTTTTATTATAATAGGCTCAGCACTGGTTTTCGCACTGTTCTGCTCAGAGACACCAATAGGCCAGAGACTCACAGATATAGTAACAAAATATAGCCAAAAATCTCTCATTTTCCTATCGTTTCGAGGGAATGAATTCAGGATTCACTCAACTGCCCATCCTGATGATGCAGATATTGGAGGTTCATCCAGTGATGATGAAGCTGAAGGGAGTGATCATATCAATCAAGTATCCGGACAAGTCCAAGATTTAAACTTTTCAGCAAGAAATGGACGAGTTAATGAGTCTGAGCAGGGCAATTCTACTAGTGAAGAAATAAATCTGTCTGAGCTTGGGAACACCAATGTTACAGAAAGACCAACCAGCAGTTAAGACAGTTCAACAAAAACGGACTATTAAAATGGGACGGAATTAAGGAGCTGTAAATAACATTCAGGTTGTAAATAAGCTTCATTCCTGTTGTTCATAGTGGTAATTTTTATCCAAACATAATGTAGATTTGAAGCAAATCATCTGTCCTTAGTAAAGGCTCACTTGTACATCGATTAGCACCTAAAAACTTGTGAGCACAGCTTAGAATCTTTAGATTGCTTTATTCAAGTACAAATTTAGCTCAATATTTGTTGATTAGCACCAGAAAATTAAAAGAAAATAGAGATATCTATCTCCAAAATCATATATTCTGGACAAAATGAAAATGAAAATGAAGAATAAGAAATTTCAGCGAGATTAAGTTGATGCCTGAGGGCGATAGGCTTGGCCAACATAGAAACATGACAAAACGGAAATGATATGATTTTGTGTATACATTCTTCCTCTTTGACTATTCAATTTAAATCATAAATTATCATCAACTACATTCTATGGCATATATTCATGTCTGAGTTAACTTCACATATTTATGGTCCCTTTTTTCCAAATTGTTAGTGAGTTCTTACTTTTCAAACCATATGGTCCTTTTTGAATCTTGCAGATTATTATGAATCTTTACTACTCCTTCGGGTCTTCTTTATTTAGTTTTTCAGTCTTGCCTAATAAATACTCCTTCCGTCCCAAAATTATTGTCCAGTTTGAGATTTCACTTTTACTATAATTTGCACTAGAAATGAAAATTCAAACTGGACAATAATTATGGGACGGAGGGAGTAGGACCGAAGGGTCTCTAAATTTTGTTAACATTGTGTAGTAAGCACCAATGTCACAAATTCTGCAGTAAGTTCCAAGGAATTTTCAAGGCTCAATCCTAAATCGATGAGAAAATGTATTTTTTTCTCGGCCAATGCCGGTCCTTCATGTATTGTCGAGTACGTGTCTAAGATTTTTCCTCCTAAGCTCGTCTTATTATCTTATTTGAATAAGCAATTTTTTGATTTTGTTTCCCTTTTCCAGGCTGTTTAGCAGCATTAGCACAGGAAATTACAAGTTCAAAATGCTTGCAATTAGGAGTTTCCATTCCTTGGCTAACTTTGTCCTACTCTTGCTTTTGTGGGAAGTGGGTAGCTGGAATGGCAGCAGATGGAAGGAATGAAACTGCAGCATCAACTTATACCTATGTCCACATTGGCCTGATTCTTGATTCCACGTCTCCTATAGATTCTATGGTTGATGTATCAATGTCAATGTCGCTATCAGGCTTCTACGCAGCGGATGCAGATTATCAAACAAGAATGATTATTCACGGAACGGATGCTCAGGATGAACTTGATGTAGCATCTGCAGGTCATCTTTATGTCTTTAGCTAGTGATGGCAATCATTTGTCCTATTTTTCAAAGCCATAAACCTTAACAAACCATTCCATTTTCCTGTATATCATAGTTTCTGATACAAAAAAAAAATTAATATCGGTTTATTGACTTTGTTTTGAGATGGATTGCAATTTAACATTATTTTCTCTGTTTGGGATGCAGACCTTGATCTGATGTCTGATGAAGAATGAAGAAGTGCATACCATTTTAGGCCCTCAAACGGTTAGACAAGATAAAGTTATAGCATAACTTCTCCAAATGACTCAGTCCAAGCCAGAGTTCTTGCTTCCATATGCATGGGATGCAACTGTGTTTCTATATGAGGACTGTGATTACAGCACCCAATTTCTCGGGGAGATGACTAAAGCATTCCAGAAGGCTCCGATTCAGCTAGCTTACACGGTTTCATCTCGACATCAGCTGATGACCGCCAGATTATGAATGGCGCTTATGAATGCTAATCTTGGGTCCAGGTTGTTTCGGGTTGCTAAACAGGGCAGAATGATGAGTGAAGGGTATGCCTGGATTGTATGGGCAACTTCATTGCTTCTATAGATGATGAAGTAATTAGTTCTATGGAAGGTGTAATTGGCCTGAGGCCTTGGTGAACGACAAAGACTATATATCTAACCCTTGGTGAACGTCTATGGAAAGGAAGTTCCAATTTCAGCATCCTCAGGCCTTCGCTGCATGTCCAATCCCATTTGCGCCATCCCCTCAATAATATTGGAAACATCTTCACTCTGATTCTCACTAGTTTGCAAATCTGTTGTCATCTCTTCCTGTCCACTCTGAGCCTGGTCAAGGGTATTACCATCAGCAACAAAAGGACACATGAAAGCGAAACTAAAAGCGTAAGCATTTTGTCCAAAATATTGAAACTTGATGAGATCACAGAACAAGCCATAAAGAGCACTCAAGACCATACGAACCTACTTGCAATTGTACAAATCACAAATCTTGTAACGCCTTAAAAACATTAAGTGTACGTGAAAGGATCATATGGAGGCATTCTTTGTGAAGGGGGAGGGGAAGGATCATATGGGGAGGGGGTGTCTCAAAAGTAGCCAAAACAAGCCCTTGAACTGCCTCAATCAATACACATTATGAAATTTGAACATCATCATAAGATTTAGCATTTCTATTTTATGTTCTACTTTATTTATTCATTTGGAGAAATTGAAGGAGACCAAAATTTTGTAATGAGGAGTCAATATAGCGTAACTATTAGCATCCAAAACATACATGGTTCAGTCTTACTATTGCGCTCCCACCCAGTCACATGTGCATTAAGTAATAGACTGTTCAGAGAAAGCAAATAAGTACTTATTCAAATGCTGGTTGCAAGTTCACTTTGGTGGTGGCAAATGTTAAAAAAAAAAAAAAAATTATAACTAAAAGAACATGTAGTGTGATAACCGAGATAGACAAATCATATGCTCAAATCTAAACGTGCTCACTTGACGATGACGTACATCTGTTGATAGTGCAGCACTTCGCTGGCTCTGGGAAGGATTGGGTAAAGCTTTTGATCCGTCAGCACTTTTGAGTGTTTTGGAAGGCTTTGTGCTGCAGAGATTGCTTTTGTGACCTTTTGCATCTCTGTCAAAATTGAGCAAATACGTCAGCAATTTTAAGTGGGTGCAGAAAATTGTGGAGTTGAAGATGGAGAACCCGCTCCAGCCGGGCGGCCTGAAATAGTTGCTGTTCTTGCACTTGAATTTGACCTTTGAGTTTGGAACTTGGTGAAAAAAAAATTCAGGCGCCCTTTTCTTTAGTCATCAGCCGGTGAAACTAATTTTGTAAGCAGGGTATATTTGGAAGTTTCGGTCAAAATTTGGTTCAGTTTGACAAAAAATAAAATTTTGTATTTTGATAAAAATAGATAATAATTTTAAGACGGAGTAAGAAATAAAAAACCCAATCACTCTCTAACTCCAAATATCTCGGCAACTCCCCCAAAAAGAATCCCACAATCAAATCCTACTCCTAATCTTCCTAACAACCAAATCAAAAAAAGTGAATGTTTAGAGCTTAAAGTAAAAAGTGAAGCAAAATGTTTAGCAAAATTTGAACTTGAGAATTTTGAGTTTTTATTAGGAATGGTTATTTGGTATAATATAGTGTTTGCGGTTAATACTGTTACTAAAAATTTACAAGCAAAAGATATGTGTATTGATTATGTTATAGAACAATTAAAAGATCTCATTAGTTTTTTTGAAAATTATAGAAAATGTGGATTTGAGAATGCCATCCTTGCGGCTACTGAAATTGCTATAAATATAAATGTAGAAGCTAAATTTTAAGAAAAACGTCACATTTATAGAAATAAACGATTTGATGAAAATGTTGAGAATGAAGCTATTCGAACCCCTCAAAAAACTTTCAAATGTGATTATTTTCTTTACATAGTAGATCAAGCTATTTCATCACTACAAAGTAGATTTGATCAATTTAAGATGTACGAAAATATTTTTGCCTTTTTATTTAGTTTGGAAAAATTGAGATCACTTGATGATGTAAATTTAGCAAAAAAAAGTTGTCTTAACCTTCAAAATTCCTTGAAACATAATGCCAGTTTAGATATTGATGATTTAGATTTATTTTTTGAACTAAAACTCTTATGAGAAAATATAAATGTTGAGATCAGTACTCCAATTGATATTCTTAATTACATTAAAAAACTTAATTCTTTTCCAAATACGTATATTGCTTCTATGATAATACTAACAATTTCTGTAACAATTTCTTCAGCAAAAAGAAGTTTTTCAAAACTAAAACTAATAAAGAATTATTTAAGAACAAAAATGTCATAAGAAAGATTAAATGGATTGGCTAGTTTATCAATTGAAAGTGACTTACTGCAAGAATTAGATTATGAAAGTTTCATTAAGGAATTTGCATCTATAAAAGCTAGAAAGATTAACTTAATTAAAAGAATAAAAAGAAAAAAATAAATTAATTAAAAATATCTTGAAAAATAAAACTTAATCTAAACCAAAAAAAGGTTTTAACTCTGCAAGCTATAGACTATCAAGTTTATAGTTGCTGGTTCCAAACTCGAATAAAGAAGGAGGATTAACTTTTTATTTTTAATTGTTTTATTTTTGAAAGGCCCAAAATTTAAACCTCGCTTTAGGCCTCCAAAATCCTTAAGCCGTCCCTGGATGGAATACAACTTAATATTTATCACTAGCTTCTTCATCTATTTAAAAAAAAAAAAAGAAAGAAAGAAAGAAAAAAACTAGCTTCTTCATCTATTTCAAAAAAAAAAAGAAAGAAAGAAAGAAAAAAACTAGCTTCTTCATGATCATCAGCTTATTCTTCAGAGAGCAACTTTTGGGTAAAAAAAAAGAGAGGATTTTTGAAGCCACTAAATTTAGTTCTTTCAGTCATTTAGTTTTTAATTTTGACCATTTTGCCCCTGTCATTTGACCAAATCAAATTGAAGGAGAGAAAGGGAAAGGGGGGGGAGAGAGAGAGAGAGAGAGAGAGAGAGAGAGAGAGAGAGAGAGAGAGAGAGAGAGAGAGAGAGAGAGAGAGAGAGAGAGAGAATAAACCACTCGGACCGAATTGGGCAAGTCATCCGGTCCGATTCACATGAGAACGAATAAATTATTAATTTTTATTTTAATGATGGTCTATTCGCAGTATCGCTGCCTGTTGAATACTTCGTACTTTAAATATTATTAATAATATTTATACTTTAGTTCTTAAACTCTCAACTTTATATTTACTTGAAAATAAACAAGTAATTAATTTTTTCTTGAAAATAAATTTAAGATTATTTGTTAAGTTACTTTATTTAAATTGATGTTAAAATATAAAATTTTGGTTTAATCATTATTTTTTAAGATAATTTTTAGTTAAAAATATAATAATACATTTAATTAATAAAAATATAATGACATAAAAACTAGATTAACTAATTAGAAAAAAAACTTTAAAAATAACAAAAAAAATTAAAAATTTAAAAATAATAACTATACATTTAACTAATAAAAATTTAATGACATAAAAACTAGATTAACTAATTACAAAAAAAAATTTTAAAAAATAAAAATTAAAAAATAGTCTGACCAGACCGATTTGCAAGACCGGACCGGACAGATTTGCAAGACCGGACCAGACCTTGCAAGTCATACATCCTCGGGCAAAGGAGGACGGGCAATACACCCGTCCCTGTTCAAAGGTGAACGGGCAATACACCTGACAAGCCGTCGTCACAATAGTCAAATATTAATTACCAACTTAACACTAATATAGCAGAAAATAGGGTCGATCCCACAGAGAAGGATACCAAGTACCAGGTTAAAATTATTTCTTATTATTATTTAGATTAACAATTTATGAATTTTAAACTATTCTAAACCTAAAACTAACAATTGCAATTATTTAAAGATATAAATAAGTAAAAGAAAAACCTAGGGCAAAGAGTTCACCAACCAATTATTCAGTTTAACTCAACCTATAGATATGTGACTTTGGACTTTCATTAATCTCACAACGATTCACCTATTTAAGAACTATTCACTGTCGTGATATAATTCTCTTACTCAAACTAACACTATGACCACTGTCGTGACTATAGGATTTAATTAGAGTACATTAAGAACCATAGAATCTATAGCTGCAAAGACGGTGTTCCTAGTGTCGTGGCTCACTACCTAAGTTTAATATTCCCATGAACTAATGTTAACCTTCAACTGTCGTTCCTTCAGTTAAACACATTTTAAGCATGCAAGTGGTGATCAAATACTAACATGGAATAAAAGCAAGAATATTAAATATCAACTAATGAAAAAGTCACAATCATGAATTAAATTAAATTAAATAGTACAGCGGCTCCATCCAAAACCGTAGATTAAATAATTAACTACACATCATCTGAAAAATAAATAAAACAATGAAATCCGGGAGGAGTAGGCCAAAAGTTGAGTCTGAAATTGCTTGCTTCCTCCTCCGATGATGGTGCGTGGAGTAACGATGTTGAGGCGTCGATGGTGATGGAGGCGTGAGTTTGGTGGCTGATGTTTTGGGCGTAGGTTTTGGTTTTGGTGGATGGAGAAGGTTTGCGTGGAATTTTGGGGATGGGAGGAGCTGATTTGGGGATGAGGTGTAGGATTTGGGCTGCGTGGGCAGGAAGGTGGTGCGTGGGAGTTGAGCAAGGTGAGGTGTGTGCTTTGGTTATGATGATGATTAAGGTGCTGATGGTGGTGGAGGTCGGCGGGGTAGTAAGGAAGCAAGGTGGTGGAGATGGTGGTCGGCGTGGGAGTGGAGGAAAGGTGGAGTATTTTTTTTTTTGGTTAAGACTTTTCCAAAAATAAAACCCTAGTCTTTTTTTTTTTTATAGATTTTCCTCAAACCCTATTTCTTCAAGAATAAAAAAGTTATTTTTTTTTCAAACCAATTTAAATTAAAGCTCCTCCAACTCTTCAAGTGATTCAATTCTTCCTTGTCAATTTATCAAATCTTCAATTCTCCCTTTGAGTTACTTTTTCTCTTCATTTGAACCCAAAATTTCAACAATTCTTCCATTTGAGTACAAAACCTACAAATAAAGATAAAATAATATAAATAGCATATTTGTATTCAAAATATATTACAAAAATTACAAATTAGGGATATAATAAATCGGTAAAATATAAGCATATCAAATACCCCCAAACTTGAATTATTGCTTGTCCTCAAGCATTTCCAAAGATTAAAAAAAATAAAAAAATTAATTATTCAATTTTTGCAGCCTCAGAGATTTAACATCATATAACACAACGACTTCAACTACCTCTACTATGGACTACCTAACAATGCAAACCGTATGCACTTTTAGCCCCCACGCGCGTGTGCGTGTGCGGTTCTTTTCTTAGGGACATCACTTTATATTTAACATAGAAAACAAAAGCTCTACTGCAAATATGTCATTTTACTTTAACAACAGACTCACATTTCATACCATATTTTAATGCAATGGACCGCCAAACATACTATGAAGTAGAAGGACTTATCTCACAGACAACCTATTCCCCCTCGTAACCCATTCTTCGGTCCATGCGGCTTTTCTTCAGGACTCTTTCCGACTCAGGCCACTACCCAGAGTATTTTTCCACTCCTATACATAGTGGCTCAGCAACTTAGGGCAATATACATATCTATTTTTCCTCACTGGGGCTGAGGACTCTCCGCTCAGGTTGCCAATTCCTTACCTCTCGATGAGCTAGCATCAACATTCAATGCTCTTCCTTTCTCTCTCATTAAATTGAACCTAACCTCAGAAGCATCCGTCAACACCCCTCCCCCAAACTTACTTAACACAAAGTGTCAAAGCAATAAGGTTTTTTAAGACTAATATTGGGTTAATGCCTTGATTTTCCTTCACAACATGATGGGTTCCACATACAAATCATATAAGTATGAGTGAATCAAACACAACTTTTCATGGCATATCTACATCAAACTCATGCAACTATGTCTCACTTTAGGCTTATCCCACGGTCACGACTAAGTGCATAAAAAGCAGGGTATTCAAAGCAACATATAGAAATGCATAAGTTAAGCAATACAATTCAAAATAGTCTAATTCTTACATGTTATAGATAATCAAACCATTTTCATCATAGTCCTTTTTGGATTTTTCAATTTTTTCAATTTTTATTTTATTTATTTATTTTTAATGAAAATAAACACAAAACACACCAAACACAAAACACAAATATTCCTCTCTCCCACACTTAAAGCATACATTGCCCTCAATGTATAAAACACAAAAGACAAGACAACCAAGTGAAAAGAAAAGAAAAGACATAAAACAAAAAGAATGAAAAGAAACGACACAACCTTGAGAATGCAAAATAGAGGACCGGAATTGTTGAAGTTGAAGAATAAAGAAATCTGTTGCATAACCATCCAAGCATTTTCCATCACCATTTATTCTAGAGAATAGCTGCCACACATAAACAAAAACAAAGGTAAATTTTATTAGGTAGATGATTAAGAAAAATCGCGAAAATTTAGAAATCAAAGATTTCCAAATAATCAGGAACAAAAAACTCAACCATCACTTATTCATGAAAAATAAAATAAAATAAAGAAAAATAAAATATTGGGTTGCCTCCCAATAAGCGTTGTTTTATAGTCTTTAGCCGGACTTCATGGCTAATCAGTCAGAGTTTCCATCTTGATACTAAAAGAAACCATGTTCAGCAGCAACAATGAATCTCTTGTAGTGGTTCTCCTTTCCATGAGAAAATATAAACTTATACTCCAACACTACAACATCCTCTTTCTCAAATTTAATCTTGTACCATTGATCCTCTTCTTGGTCTTTCATTGAACCATTTTTCACATCATCCTCAAAATCTCTTATACTATGGACAACCTCGCCACATTTGTCTACTTGAAACCCTTCTTTTGAAACTATAGGAATGTTCTGCTCAGTGAAATCAACTTGAGCTACATTTTTGTCACCAACTCTCAGAATGAGCAAATCATGTTTAACTACTATGTATATACCAGAAGAATCAGGAGAACTTGTAATATCTAAACTTGTAATCTCTTCGGTCTCTTCTAATTCTTCACATTCAAGCTTTGTTTAAGATGGTGGATAGGGAGACTGGACCAATGAATCATCTTCAGAAATCTTCTCATTCTTATTCAATTTAAGCAAATTTCCTATATGATCATATTCCGACAACCCCACACTCAACCTATATTGATTGACCTCTTCGATAAGTTGTTGGCCTTTTTTCACTTTGAAAATCTCGAAGAGCTGCCTCTCTAACAGTAAGTTGAGGTTGAGCTGGTGGCTGCTGATACGAAGATCCTAACTGTCTCAAAGTGGGTTGACAAGATGATGACTGTAAGGCTGCTAGCTCTCTCAGAGTAGGTTGACGAGCTGCTAACTCTCTTAGAGTGGGTTGACGAGCTGCTAACTCTCTTAGAGTGGGTTGAGGAAGTGGTGGTTGATATACTGATGCATTTGAGTGGTAACAATCCTCTTGAGAGAAGTATGAAGCATTTTTCTTCTCGATGTCATCCAACAATTTATCAATTCTCTCCAAACATGGCAACATCTTAGGACTCATATACGCGCTCTCAAAACCAGAATTGTACCCAGTATCAACTGAATATCCTTGATAATCACAACCATAATAAGGATTAGAAGACGAATTGTTCCAAGAGTACGGATCTTCTTGATATGTAGGATAGTCTCCATATTCAGAATCATAACCATAATACGGAGTCTCTCCATATCCATCGTTAAAATTCTCCATAATAGCTCAAATATCCTACAAAAATATTGACACAAGAAAGAAAAGAGAATAAAAATAAAAATAAAAATAAAAATAATAAATTAATAAAACGAAGGAAACTATATACAAATCTAAATTAATAAAAGAAATAATCTAGTTTTGATATTGGTTATGCCTTCCCCGGCAACGGCGCCAAATTTGACAAGCCGTCATCACACTAGTCAAATATTAATTACCTACTTAACACTAATATACCGAAAAATAGGGTCGATCTCACAGAGAAGGATACTAAGTACCAGGTTAAAATTATTTCTTATTATTATTTAGATTAATAATTTATCAATTTTAAACTATTGTATACCTAAAACTAACAATTGCAATTATTTAAAGATATAAATAAGTAAAAGAAAAACCTAGGGCAATGGTTCACCAACCGATTATTCAGTTTAACTCAACCTATAGATATGTGACTTTGGACTTTCATTAATCTCACAACGATTCACCTATTTAAGAACTATTCACTGTCGTGATATAATTCTCTTACTCAACTAACCCTATGACTACTGTCGTGACTATAGGATTTAATTAGAGTACATTAATGACCCTAGAATCTATAGCTGTAAAGACGGTGTTCCTACTGTCGTGGCTCACTACCTAAGTTTAATATTCCCATGAACTAATGTTAACCTTCAACTGTCGTTCCTTCAGTTAAACACCTTTTAAGCATGCAAGTGGTGATCAAATACTAACATGGAATAAAAGCAAGAATATTAAATATCAACTAATGAAAAAGTCACAATCATGAATTAAATTAAATTAAATAGTACGACGACTACATCCAAAACCCTAGATTAAATAATTTAGCTACACATCATCTCAAAAATAAATAAAATAATGAAACTCGGGAGAAGTATGTGACGACCCGGACTAGAGCCACCCAGGTTTACCCAACTAAATGGTCTAGTTAAGGCGTCCACCTAGCTCGCACTAAGGTTCGTTTATCAATTAATTATTAAAACCCGCAAACTTTATATTATATAAAGGTACAAAGGCAACATTATTACAAAACTCAAACGTGAGCTTGAGTTATGTTTCTCGTCAAAAGGGTTATATTCACGCGTAACCTAACACAAACTGGCTAACGAACTATTTACATCGAAGCCGTCTCACGAACCGATCGTTTCGTAGCTTGGCTAAATTTCCATCGCGCTCGGACCTGGGAGTGGGTTAGGGGAATAAAATATAAAAGGGGGTGAGCGCCGAGCTCAGTGAGGTTGTCACTATACTACTACGATACTTTTAATAAAACTCTTTTTGAAAAGCAATATTCAAATATAAAACGATTTCACATAGAAACATTTAACAATAAACTATTTTACATTAAGCAATCAACAATAGGGTGGATACAGAGAAACCTTAGTAAGGGCCGTCAAAGAGCCTACGTGGCACAGAGACGGACTCGAAGCCAGATTTCAACAATACGATAGCATCCATCCGGACAACATGATAACGATTTGATAACAATTTCTCTCCAACACCTTGTGGCCACCATTGGATACTCATGAGTTCCACATCCATCCGGACAACACGATAAGCCTAGGAAAGCTAACCCGGCGACCAAGCCTGATGCCGGCCCGCAAGGCTTCGCCTAGCAAAGGCAGGGCCCAGGCTCTAAGTGAACAGAGTCCACCGAAGCAACAATCACACATTATTTCACATCAATCAATCAATCAATCACAACAATAGTTTTCCTGGAGTGATAAAGTACACCACCAGAAGTAACGCATTCAACGATCATATTCAATCAAGTAACAAGTCAACAATGACGACCAATCACATAACGATATCATTTTATCTTAGATACGATAACACTTAGAAGTCACATAGAACACATACTCCAGGGCGATAAAGTACACCTCCGGGTCATTTAACAATATGCATTTAATAATTCAATAACATTTAAAAATGTACTCATATGTGTAGTGACTTTTAAATATATATTCCCATACTCCCAGTTTTTAAAAGAGTGAGAATTACTCACGGGCGTTGCCGAGCTGATCAGTTTCCTCGTTCACTTGGTCTGCATGTAAACGTTTCCAACAACGTTATTTTAATTGGTAAACATGTACTATATGATGGACTTACTAACTTAACTAGGTAAGGTTATTATCTAGTTCATAATTAAATTTAGTTATAACCAATACTTTAGTTATTACGGTTATTATTATTACTATCATTATCTTAGTAGTCTAGTTGTTTATTATTATTGTTAATATATCCATAATTTAATTGTTTAATTTTATTATTATTATTATCTTTTATTTCTTATCACTCTAATTAAATATTAGATGTAGGATTCTTTCTTTTTGATCTATATACACATATATGTATATTTACGTAAACTTTAATTTAGTTTTGTTTTAACTAGCTTTCTTTACTTTTATGTGTTTACGGTTTTCGGTTAATCAAGCTAGTTCCCACCTTAATCATGTAGCTACTGGTCCTCCTTGTGATTTTTTTTTTTTAACGTGAGTCTAGGTTCAAGGAAGAGTATAAGACACACATATTTTATCTCTCTCTCTCTCTCTATATATATATATATATTCATTCTAATAAAACCTTTTAATCTGGCCACCAAAGCTTGAGGCATGCTAAATTGAAGATGGTTTTCTTAGGCTCAATTGGTTCCAAGATTAACAGTAAGAACCTATGTAGAGGTGACCGTCTAATTGTTACAATTAAAGATCGACTTCGGTGTCTTTGGTTGAGCTCGATTCTAAAATTTTCAAACGCATAGTTATATATTCTTCTCTTCCCTATAAGTCGTCTAAGCAGCGAGAGCCTTCAAACGCAGCTACTTCCTCAACTGCAACAAGGGAAGATCGGTTTCTAATGACCCCTTGTTGTCGTTCGATTTCAGTTGCCGTTCGGCAGTTGTTTACCTTTTTTTTTTCCTAAAGCCAAGACTAACCAGCTCTAATAACTGAATTCTACAGTTTATTGCATCTCCTTAAGTTTCAGAATCAATATCAACCCACATTGTTTCCGGCTAAAACTAACTCCTCCCCCGACTAGTTAAATTATAACACTCAAGTCATTATTCTCATCAAGTGCATGTTCATGCTTCCCATGTCAACTTAAATCCACAAATAAGAGGAAGGACAACATCATCTATCTTCCCATAAGGGGAGAAGGGAAATTAAATTACCTGCTTACACCGTAACGGAGGACAAGAACACACGAAATCGAAACCGAAACGAGCTGCTTCTTCTTCGGTTCCTGCTCCTTCGCTTTCCCTCTCCCCTCACTCTCTCTTTTCTTCTTCTTCTTCTTTTTTTTCTACCTCCCTAAGCTCTCCTATCTACATATTTTCCCCCCTCCCTGCTTTTATATTAATGAGTCTAAGGAAGGCTCCTTTAGGCGGTTAACCTATAAAACTTTATTATTATTATTATTATTATTATTATTATTATTATTATTATTATCCTTAGCTTACTTCCTAAGGTTTTCTTGCGTGGAAGTTCAGCAGATTAAGCTGAAAAATGGACACCTCAAGCTTGTAACCTTCCCGGTGTTAAGCTATGGGTCTAGAACCTCTTTGGTTTCTATTATTTAAAATCTTCTAGTTTGTCCTCCCTTGTTTTTTTTAAAAAATTCAAGGCCTAATCATTGCATTTTTTTGTTTCTAACCACATTCCCATTATACACACCCATGCAATATCTACCACGAATGAAAGTACAAAGTGTACTTCAAATTTCCTCCATGAAACAAAATTAATTTAACATAAAGCCTCCAAGGCACTAGAATAACATATTTAAATTAATAACATTTAGATTAGTAATAGATCTCTTCCCGTTTTTTTTTTGGCGTTCTCAAAAAAAATTATCCTAATTTATCGAATTTGTCCATTTCAATTATCTTGGCATCTATTAACCTAAAAGTGTTAAATTTTCCTGTTTATATTGTTGTTTTATTTATTTGTAAGTTTAATGCTAACCTAGCTAACTTTCAATTTAATACAATTTTCATTATCTATCATGCTACTCGGGAACTATACGAAATATCAAGTAGGTTAAATCTCACAGACGTCACAAAGTAGGCCAAAAGTTGAGTCTGAAGTTGCTTGCTTCCTCCTCCGATTATGATGCATAGAGTAACGATGTTGAGGCGTCAATGGTGATGGAAGCATGAGTTTGGTGGCTGAAGTTTTCGGAGTAGGTTTTGGTTTTGGTGGATGGAGAAGGTTTGCGTGGAATTTTGGGACTGAGAGGAGCTGATTTGGTGATGAGGCGTAGGGTTTTGGGCTGCGTGGGCAGGAAGGTGGTGCGTGGGAGTTGAGCAAGGTGAGGTGTGTGCTTTGGTTATGATGATGATTAAGGTGCTGATGGTGGTGGAGGTCGGCGGGGTAGCAAGGAAGCAAGGTGGTGGAGATGGTGGTCGGCGTGGGAGTGGAGGAAAGGTGGAGTATTTTTTTTTTTTTGTTAAGACTCCCCCAAAAATAAAAGCCTAGTCCTCTTTTTATAGGATTTCCTCAAACCCTATTTCTTCAACAATAAGAAAGTTATTTTTTTTTCAAGTCAATTTAAATTAAAATTCCTCCAACTCTTCAAGTGATTCAATTTCTTCCTTGTCAATTTATCAAATCTTCAATTCTCCTTTTGAGTTGCTTTTTCTCTTCATTTTAACCCAAAATTTCAACAATTCTTCCATTTGAGTACAAAACCTACAAATAAAGATAAAATAATATAAATAGCATATTTGTACTCAAATATATTACAAAAATCACAAATTAGGGATATAATAAATCGTTAAAATATCAGCATATCAACACCCGTCCCGGGTTTAAGGCGGACGGGCGGTTCACTCGTCCCGAGTCTCGGGACGGGCAATGCATCCGTTCGGGCAAACAAGAGAACGGCCTATCCACCAGTCCCGGACAAACTCCGGACGGGTTCCTTGCACGCTCGGCCGGTTTTTTAATTTTTTTTTTTTTAAAGTTTTCAATTTTTTTTAATTTTCTCTCTAGTCAAGTTACTCATTGGAAAAATGACTGGGGTAAAATGGTCAAAATTAGAAAATAGTAGCTGAAATAACTAAAATTGGTGGCTTAAAATAGTAACAACCAAAAAAATGTACAGTCTATTTTTCGATTTTCCCTCTACTGGTTAGCCATGATCCTTTCTGTCTTTTGATTTTGTGAATGCCTAGCCTTACTGTTTTTCTCAACCAAGTATACGAATTGCAAACTTTTTGTTTTGTTTCCTTTTTATTTTTTATTTTTTGCTTATGTATTTTTACGACTTTCATTGTGAAATAGAAACGCATGATCATCTTTTTCGTTGGTCCCGTGATGACATCATTGTATACTATGGCACGAAAGCACGTTGTAAGCTGATAGAGATAGTAAGTATCTGATAATTTAAAAGCTTGCATAGGTAATATGGGCTTCGTTCCAATGGTTAAGGAGCAAATGTACATTAACATTTAGTGTAATTAATTTGCCCCTTAGGACCCTAATTAATGATTTCTGTTTAGCTTTCTCGTCCTGGATCTGGAACTTGTTCAGAAATTCCATTATGAAAGCAACAGAAGAATGAAGTTATATGAATTGGAATTGTAACATTAATTAATGATCAAGACTAATCAAGAATATTTTAAGGGACTAGTATTAACTAATATAATCCAAATTTGTTATCCTTGGATGTGATGGTTTAGTGGAAAAGAGTGTCTGTGGAGAAAATGAGAGCCAGATTGATTTTAAGTTAACCAACCAGTGCAATGTATAATAGAGTATATAAGTGCAGCAACTTCTGATATCTTTCCTCTAATCTTGTTTTAGTCAAAGCCTGATTTTGATGGGAAGTTTGTGTAATTAGTAATGTCATCTTCCTTGCTCCATACGAAATTCGATGTAAATTTCAACGAACTTTCGAGCTTAAAGGGATCCTCTTTGAGTATGATAACTGAACTCAGCAAACTTCTACAGGTCAACTGCTTATCAGTTCAAAGGAATGACAGCAAAATCAGGAAGCTTGATTAACTAATGAATGTAGGTCCTGAATGCGTTTACTTGCTTACTTCCTCTTTTTTTCTTCTTTTTTATGGCTATATAACAAAGAAGCTCATTCCAGGACTTCCCAGGTGTTAGAACCAAAAAGGAAAAGCACTTTTTTGTTTGATTCTGATTAGAAAATCAACTACATTTCGCTATGCTTTCCAACAAGAGTTTTCTTTATCTGCTTTATAACTTTTTCCTTCTCATCCTTTTGTGGGATGTTGGATTAGCTGCCGCAGGACATGGTAGTAATAGAACTGCTGCACCAACTTACACTCCAGTCCTCATTGGTCTGATTCTTGATTCCACTTCCCCTTTGGGTGCTATGGTTGATTTATCGATTTCTATGGCGCTCTCAGACTTCTACGTGGCGCATACAGATTATCAAACAAGAGTAATCATCCACAGAAGGGATGCTCAGGATGAACTTGGTTCGGCATCTGCAGGTTATCCTCATGTCTTTTGCATGTAATTGTAATCAGTGTCTCATTTCCAAAGCAACAAGTCATAGCAAACTGTTCCATTTTTCTGTAGATCACAGATATCTGATACAATGGATATTATCAGTTTCTTGACTTTGCTTTAGGGTGGATTGCAACTTAACTCTATTTCTGTGATTGGTATGCAGCCCTTGAACTGATGGAGAATGAAAAAGTACACAGCATTTTAGGCCCTCAAACATTTACACAGGATAAAGTTGTAGCAGAACTTGGTGGAAAAGCTCATGTACCTGTAATATCCTTTACTGCCAGAAGTCAATCTCTTTCTCATAAGCGAAGCCCTTACTTCATCCAGACTACTCCTGATGACTCAAACCAAGCCAGAGCTCTTGCTTCCATATGCAAAGGATTTGAATGGCATGCAGCTGTAATTCTATTCGAGGACAGTGATTATGGCACCCAATTTCTTCTAAAGTTGACAAATGCATTTCAAGAGGCTCAGATTAAGCTAGCATACGCGGTTTCCATCTCGCCATCAGCTGATGACTACCAGATCATGAATGAGCTGAGGAAATTGATGACTATGCAAACTAGGGTGTTCTTGGTGCATATGAATTCTGATATTGGATCCAGGTTGTTTCGGCTAGCTAAACAGGCCAGAATGATAAGTGAAGGGTACGCGTGGATTGTAACTGACAGTACAGGCAACTTCATGCATTATATGGATGATGCTGTTATTGATTCTATGGAAGGTGTCATTGGTTTGAAGCCTTATATGCCAAAGTCAAGGAAACTAGACAGCTTCAGAGCCAGGTGGAAAAAGAATATGCTTCTGATGAATGTAGACAACCTCCAGAGTTCATCAGCAGAGTTGAATATGTACTGCTTATGGGCATATGATACAGTTTGGGCGCTGGCAAAAGCTGTTGAAAAGATTGGACGTGTCAATGCTGGATTCTTGAAATCGAACCATAGCAATAAGGGAAGTGAGATTTCTATCTCCAGATTTGGTCCAGAACTTTTCAATGAACTACAAAACACAACATTGGAGGGGTTGAGTGGAGATTTCCACTTGATCAACGGTCAGTTGAAGTGTTCAGCCCTGGAGATATTCAATGTTCATGAAACAGGAGAAAGACCAATTGGTTACTGGACCCCTGATAGAGGCATTACGCGAAAATTATCTTCAAATGGCCGACAAACATATTCAACTAGTACTAAGGAGTTGAAGAAAATTTTGTGGCCTGGAGATTCAACAAAGAAGCCAATAGGATGGGCCATTCCTTCAATGAAGCTGAGAGTAGGAGTTCCTAAGAAAGAAGGTTTTACAGAATTCATCGATGTTTCACAAGATCCCCTGACATACAAGACCACCAATGTTACTGGTTATTCAATAGACATTTTCTGTTCTGTGATAAAGCGGTTGCCTTTCCATATAAAGCCTGAATTCTATGCTTTCACAAATAAAAGCGGGTTTAGTAATGGAACCTATGACGATCTTCTTTATGCCATACCAAACGAGGTTAAGTCTCTCTTTCTCCTTTTCATCTTTGATTTTGATAAATAAAAATGAAAACAAAATTATTTGATGAGTGCACAATCCTTCTGATGTCTTTTCTCTCCTTTTAACTTGATGTAGACTTACGATATGGTTGTTGGGGACGTGACGATTTTGGCTGATCGAGCAAAATATGTTGATTTCACTCTGCCATATTCTGAAGCAGGAACCGTTATGGTGGTCAGAAACAGGAAACAAAGAGACATATGGATCTTTGTTAAGCCATTTAGTTGGGATCTTTGGCTATTAATATTTGGCACCTGCATATGTATTGGCGTGGTCCTTCGAATTCTGGAGAATCGAGCAAACTGCCAATCTGATTTTATAGGATTGAAGAAACACAACCTTGGCTTTTCCTTTCCAATTGCATCTCTGGCCTTTCCTGAAAGTAAGCTATTCTATACTTATGAAAGTGTTCAGCACATTTCCTAATCATGCATATTAATAAATCTGATTCAAGGAGTATGCCACTGTTTCTTCTTCTATGGACAGGAGATCTGGTCTTAAATAAATGGTCGCGTTTTGTCATGGTTGTGTGGCTGCTAATGGCTTTCATCCTGATGCAAAGCTACACAGCAAATTTGTCTGCAATGTTTACAGTTGATCAATTAGACTACAGGTTTTCAAGTGATGAGTGCATCGGCGTCCAAAAGGATAGCTTTGTGAGGAACTTTTTAAAGAAGCGTCTGAATATTAGTGATAAAAAGATCAGGGACTATTCAACTATTGAAGAATATCATGAGGCCATGAGAATAGGGAGCAAAAATGGAGGAATTGATGCTATCTTTGATGAAATCCCTTACATGAAGCTGTTTCTTGATCAATATGGTTCAGAGTACAAAATTGTTGGACATACATACAAGACAGATGGATTTGGATTTGTAAGTATGCTCTTCCTTCACCTCTAGGTATTTATCAGGAAAAAGAACAAGGCAGCAAACTCATGATGAAATGCCTGTTGGATTTAATACACTGGAGTAGGTACCAAGCAAGATTGAAATCTTTCCTTTTTTTCTTTTCTTTTTTTTTTGTTTTTTTGGTCCATATTGATGAAATATAAGTATCAGAATATCGAACAATGCATGAACTAAATCCTTATGGTCCTGAAACATTTGTAAGATCTAGATTATGCCAAGATTAATTTGAACCATCTTTTTTTTATAGCTTTCTTTCCAAACTGAAAAGGATGTTTTTCATTTGCTTGGGAATGTATGCCTTCTTCTAGATGTGCTGAGAAATGATTTTGCATTATTATGTGCAACCCAGGCGTTTCCTTCAGGATCTCCACTGGCAGCCTATTTTTCAAGGGCAATTCTAGATTTCACAGAAAATGGAAACTTCACTGAAATTCAGGAGAAGTATTTTGGACCTTCACATTCCAGTGATCCAATCAATTCAATCAGCTCAGAGACACCAGAGTTGCGATTTTACGATTTTGGAGGATTATTTATCATAATAGGCTCAGCAATGCTACTGGCACTATTCTGCTCAGAGACCACTGTTGGCCAAAGACTCACCGATGCAGTTGCAGATTACAGTAAAAAATCTTTCTTCTTTCTACCGTCTCGAGAGAATGACTCAAGAATCGATTCAACTGTGCATCCTGAAGGTGGAAATGGAGATTCATCTAGTGATGAAGAACATCAAGGTTCTGACAACATTGATCAAGAATCTGCCCAAGGAGATTCAAACCATTTAGCTGGTGCTGATCAAGTGACTGAGTCTGTGCAGGGAAATACTAAAAATGAAATTCAGCTTTCTGAGCACAGGAATGCCAATGTTACAGAAGAAAAACCAAACCAATAGTGAAAGCATGGATGTAAAATAGGCTTGAATTCAGATTAGATGAATCAGGAATGTAAAATAGGTTTGATCACTCATGTGCATATTGTCAGTGTTTATGGTCTGAACTTTGAAGTAAGTTTCTTAATGAAACGTGTTTAATATAGTCCATTGTAAAAATATGCAGATTGTAAAATAGGACCCTTTTAGCGAGTACCTTTTTTCTAGGAAACACAAACTTCTTTACTTGATTTGCAGACTTCCATGAATCACTCACCATGATAAAGTTATTCCGAAAATACCAATTTGACTAAACATTCACAGGTTTTTATGCATTCTTATTCTTAATAAACACATTTGCCAGAATTTCCTTTTAGGCTCTCCCTCTTGTATGGATCTGTTTGTTGTACATACGTCGGGACATTAAAAACATGTTGTGTTGTTCACAGTATGTCTCAACAATCTAAGGAAAGACTCCAAGGTTCCGGTTTCTTATTTTGTGAAGATGATCAAGACATGCATAAATCCAGACAATTCCAGTTTCTTTGGTTGTTATTCTTTTGCATTTTCTGCTATTTCCCTAACTTGTTCAGAAAACTGAAGTGGATTCATCTCATTCTTTCAGTTACTCCCTCCCTCCGTCCCAAAATAAAATTCTTCTCGACACTCTTATTTTGGGACGGAGGAAGCATTTTCGTTTAATTCTCCGTGACTTCGCCTTCTGAAGTGAGATTACCATTTGATGTGCAATCCAGGCATTCCAATAAGGATCACCACTGGTTATTTATTTACAAGGGCAATCCTAGCCATGTTACAGAAGGAGCAAACAGAATGCAAGAAAAATTTTGGACCTTCATTTCCATCATCTAATAATCAAATCACTCAATCAGCTCACAGAGCCAAAAAGTTTAACATGGCATCTCTTTGGAGTAAATTTTAATCCTAAGAGACTCCTCCATTCGGCCAAAGACTAAATGATAAAACAGCTAATTACAGCCAGAAATATTTATCTTTACTCTTGTTTTGAATGATAGGCCCAGGGATTACCTCAAACATGACCAATCATTTTAATCAACCTGAGTAAGGAGATACAAACATTTCAGCAGGAGATGATCAACTATTTGAGTCTGTTCAGCAAAATCCAACACATGAATTTAGCCATGTTGTGAATGCAGTACTTGAATGGCCACCAAATACTTCCTAAACCCTACAATCTTCATCATTTTTTCCCCTCATCATCATCATCATCACCATCATCAGTGAATGAAATGCGATTTCCGATCAAACAAATCAGTAACTTGTCTTGAATGGTTTGTAGACTTTGAGGTCATTCACAATTCCAGCAACAGAACCAGCCGCAGCAGTAATTGAAACGATGAAACATGCAACACTCATTAACTGTAGTAGTAGCCATCCTTTGCTCCATTTCGGTATCTTCTTTTGCACAATGTACATTTCCACCGGGAAGTATACAGTGAGAGGCCAAAATCCAATGGCTCCAAGAAGGCCAACTACATCATTGAAGAATGGCATGACCATAGAAATTACGGTGCTGAAAATGACAAAAATCGTGCGCCATATTAACCGGAAGAGATTGAGTTTGTATGATGACTTGAATCCATACAATGGGATTTCAATTTCTCGGGAGATGAATTTGCTTTCCGGAAACCATTTTGTTGCGGTGCCCTCGACGAAAGCAAAAAGTGGTTGGCTGAAAACTTGATAAGCACCAACAAGATGAATGACGAGAGCTAAATTAGCAATGTCAACTAGCCAATACGGGTTGTAGAAACCAAAGCCAGTCAAGAGATTTCCTGGAGAAAGATCTCCAAATGCAGCATAACCAAAACAACCACACAACATATAGAAAATTGTGGTTGCTGCCAAACTCAATAAGTTGGCCTTATTCATTGTTTTGCTTTCAGATGGTGGAGATTTGATGGTATCCTCAATCTCAATTAGGATAATTGAATAAGAATAAGCAAAAGCAATTGATCCAAGAGATTGGAAAATCCTCCATATCTTGTCGGTTTGAGTAACAATTCCAATACTGATTCCAGTTAAACTTCCCCTGATTTTGCCAGATTCTACTACTTTTCCAACCCCAAGTCCAAGACCAATTGCAGAATAGGCAAAAGACATCACTGCAGCAACAATGGATAGCCACCATATTTGGTCGAAATCCGGGATTTGAGAAAAAACGATTTGCACAACTCCAAAACTGATCATGTAAGGATTGCTTGAAACTTTACAAGGATCTCTTTGGTGGCTAGAATGAAAACAGTTGGACTTTTCGATAGCCGCCATGCTTACAGAAGCTGCAATAGTGTAACCAATTGCCGATCCAACAAGATTCAAGTGCTGAATTGCCCCACAAAATTTCACTTGGAACCCACCAAGATTTGATTTCACTGCATCCATATAGGTGTAGTTTCTTCTCCCATTGATCGGGTCCCCTGTTCGGTAACATGCTAACAGAAGAGTCGAATTATAATAGGTGACAAAGGAAAACAAAAGCATCACAACCGGACCAGCAATCCATCCCAGCTGGGCTACAGACCAAGCCAATGACAAAACTCCAGAACCAATTACTGCGGTAATGATATGAGCACTTGCGGTCCAAACCGTGCCGGTTCTCTTCGGCCTTCCATCATCATCAAATTTTCTGCAAACACGTTGTGAAGAAGGTGGCACATCCAGTGATGAGACATGTTCAACTCCGTGTGAAGACGAGTTTGTAGCGTCATTGTCGACCATCTTTGCTTAAACCAGATGATAATATCTCAAGAGCAGTCAGTGATGAAACTGGAATTAATGAGGTAATAGAAAAGTAAGAATTTGCACCTGAAAACTGGAACTTAGAAAGGCTTAACCACCAGAAAAACAATGACATTATGCTTCATAATTAAAACTGGATACAATATCTTTTGGTGAAACGATACATGACATATACTCTTTTGGTGAAACTAATGCTATTAATTATCTTTCTGTGTCAAAATAATTATTTCATATGAAAATTGTACTGATTGTGAAGATTCAAACATTACACTCATTTTGAAACGTAGTGATTATTTGTCTAACCATTTTATGTAGCTTTGATCCACAATCTAAAGGTTCAGCCACAAAAGAAGACATCACATCGATCATCAAGAAGAAGGAAAATAATACATCGTGGGGGAAGCAGTTTGTGTTCTTCGAAATAACCTTTGGATTAGCCTGGGATAGGAGATTTTTGAGATTTTGTTATCTTAAAATGTTACCTTTATATTTGTTATATGGCATTAGTTTACAATAACTGATTAGTTGCCATCATCTACGAAATGTGTATATCCAAGTTATATTGAATAATTATGTTTATTATTTATTTTTAAATTGGTGTAAACTAATGTGTTTACGGGTGACAAACAAATCCCTTTTACCCTATTAAAGCAGAAAACATGAAGCTTATGTGGCAACTACGTATGCATCTGTTTTGGCTCCAATGCACCATATTTCAGATTTCATGAGTCTTTTTGCCACGTGTAAGTCTTTTTTAATTAGAAGCTATATAATTTTTTTTTTTAAAAAAAACACACATGTTTTACTACAAATAAGGATCAGTTACATTTCAAACGAATGGATATATTAATTCAAATTCAAATATCCAATCGTATAGTTTTGCAGGCTTAATATAAACAAAAAAATAAAAATACCTAATTCGAGCAATTAAGAATAATGCCTTATAAACTAATTATTTATTATTCTCTTATAACCTCATATTTATAGATATATTTTTTAAGCCCCACCCATAGCATAAATGATATATACGCTAAATTAATTTATCAAAAAATAGTAATTCAATTAGATTTTAATAAAATAGTAATTCAAAAAGGCGCCCGGGCATCTGCCTAAGCCAAACATCTAGTTCAAAGTTATAGAAAAGAAAAGCTAATTACGAATGATTTTCTGTTTCATTGCTAATATCAAGTTTGTGCATTTTTAATGAAAAATTTTAAGATGCATAAGACACACTTGAAGTCTTGAACCCACGCCACTCACTACGTATCCGTAGGATGTACTTTTGTATAAATTATAAATTGTATTCTTATAAAAAAAAATCAGTGTAAACATACTTTTTTCATAAATTATAAATTTTATCCTTATACTTAGTAATTAGTCTAAGTGTTCATTTGTACATAAATTAATCGGTACTTGGTGTTTCATTTAATTTTAGTTGTATAAGACCTATATTTATGGTGTTATTACATTTTTCCTGTGCAATTTATGAATTACTCTCATTTTATAGATGTTATATTTTTATTTATAGTGGTAATGTAATTTACTTTTGCTTCTATAATATCTATCGCTAGAAAAAAAAAATTTATTATATTTAGCACATTTAAATTTAAAAATGTTTCTTAAAAGTGTATATGAATAAACACATCGTGCGGGTTTAACATCTAATAAAATCAAAGGGAAAATGTAATAATAGATTAAAAATAAATGTTTATGCAATTGACTTCAATATTTTTTGGGCTTTACTTTGACTGTGGTGGGATTTACCAAAATAATAAATAACTTTAATGCGATTTCTTCGCGGACCAGATTTAATTTCAGGCCTTAAATTTAAGGAGCACACAAATATCAACCTACATTTTTCTTTCACTTTCAGCATCCTAAATGCGTACATTTCTAGATTTTCATACAAATTGAGTTACAATCAGTTCTTGTCAGGAAAAAAAAAAAAAAAGTTACATGCAGTTCATACATGTTTTCTGAATTTATGCATTGATCCAGAAATTTTCCTATAATAGATGTAAACCACAACAATTCTATTTCTTTACTATATTAAGGTAAAAAGGAAATGAGATGCAAAATTACATTTTCCAGAGTTATCTACTATTAAATGGAGGAGCCTAAAGTGACTAATGCGAAAATTCAGGAAAACGAAAGAAGGAGAAGAGTTTAATCTTAATTTACCTTTTTTTTTTTTTTTTTTTTTCCTTCTTCTCCCTTTCTCTTCTTGTCTCTCCTTTTGCTTACTGGTTATGCCGATTTCGGCCAGAAAATGGTGTTTTATTTTTCGGACGTCGATGATATGGTCGACGGAAGAAATAAAAAGTTGGTGGAAGTGAGGAAGGAGAGCAAAGTGAATATGTTCGATGAAAATGAGGGAGGAGAAAATGATCTTCTACTGTAATAACTGCTGCTATATTGGAAACAAAAAACTTCTGTTTAACGGATTCATTCTCATGTTGTTGTCAACTGCCAAGTGGCTATGTACAATTGACAAAATTAATTTATTTATTTGACCACTGCCACTTGGCAAAATTAACTTCCCAAAAAAAAAAAAACTCACTTAAAAAAATTAATAAATATAGGGAGTTCTTTTCCAAGTTTGGCTTTCTCATTAACCAAAATTCTTGGGAAAATTTGTGTGAAGTCAGTGGAGGCCCTTAAATTAATGGTGGAACTATCACATTACAATAATGGTAGTAGTAAATTATCCCTTAATATTTTCTATACATGCTTTTATGTATAATCGACATTATTAATATTATTTACCAAAAAAATTATGAAAATTCATAATTTACAAAATTTCCCTCGGATCAATAATCAAAATTGTATATATAAAAAATATCTCATTTTCATGATATTATTTTCAAATATTTTTTTTATAGTAAATGTAACACGAAGAACTTTAGATAACAAAACGAATATATGCAAAACTATTTAAACTTTATTTTCTTCTAGTACAATAAAAAAAAGCAAAAACTTTTCGTAGAAAAACAAAAAAACAGCTAGTTTTCAGTATGAACTACAACATTACGTGAATTGAAAAATTCGATAATATCTTGTTTCAGTCACAAAAGTACACCACTTGGTGAACTAACAAACTTGTAAAGACTAAAGACCCAGGGACTTTATGCTGCTAACAAAGTTGAATTGTTGTTGGATAAATTTTTAAGTTACTCTTGATTAGGGGATTATGATGGAAGATAATTATTAACAGGAGCCGAAGGTTCAATTCCCTTTCACCATCCAATTTTAAAAAAATTACTCTAGATTATATATCTGTCACTCTCACTCTCTCCACCAAATTTTGAATAATGGAGACCTTATAAAATCTAACCTTGTTGGATTAATCAAACGATCCCAAACATGTTCAGGTTAAAATTTAGATTTTTAGCGAACCAAGTAAGAATATATATATATGAGCCTTTTTCACTTTTGTAATTCTTTATATTTGCAATTGGGATGAGTTTTTAATGAGTGCTACTTGAGAGGTTGAACACGATCAAGTTTAAGGGCCATTTTGTAAACATATATAAATTTATATCTTATGAATTTAAGGAGATAATAATGTACAGCTCTAATTACAAATTATAATGTGAAATTCCGCCCTTTTAACAATTATTACAATTTGACAACGCCCTTTACTCATCAGACTTAAAAATCATTGTGTAATCACCCATGAAGTGTGTTATCTCCATTCTCCAACTTCAACAAGTAAGCTTTTTTTTTTTTTTTCCTTTTTTTTTTTTTTTTGGCCTTAGAATTCGATTTCAATTGGCTACCGTGTAGAACAGATCAATATTTCTTGGATCATGTTGGGATCTCCTGTGATAACTAATAGTATACATTTGCTGGTCTCTCGTTTTACCTTTTGACATATTATGGTACGTTTCTCTGGAATTGGAGCAAACTAAAAAGATTCTTGCTTTAGGGAATGGAATTAAGTAAATTTGTGCAAGTTTCAGTTGGGAATTTATATGGAGGAGAAAACCCGATATGGAGCCCAATAAGTGAGATAAGATCCATCTGAACTCTCAAGCTAATGAGTTCTGAGACCACCTTACTTATTAACTGATTCACATGTGCTCATGCCTCCGATGTGGGATTCATAATCCTTGCCACATGACTCTCAACAGTTTCTTACGTATGCTTGGATGTGATTACTTTATGTACGTTTCTCTGGAATTGGCGATCTCAGATTTTTATATAGCGCATCCTGATCATCAGACAAGATTAATTCAAGGAAGATGTTCAGGATGAACTGGAGGTAGCAGCTGCAGGTTCTTTTTATGCCCTTTTGCTATATTGTTGATCTGTGTCATTGTAGTCATTAAAAGCAGTAAACCACAATGAACCTCGCTTTTCCTAATTTTATTTGCTAATCATACTTTACAATTCAAAAACAGGTTAATAAGCTATTATCTTTGCTATGAAGTGAATAGCAAAAGTTACAGTACCTGTGTTTGGAATGCAGCCGTTGAACTGATGAAGAATGAAAAATTCCACAGCATTCTTGGCCCACAAATGTTCACACAAGATAAATTTGTAGCAGAACTAGGCGAAAAATTCAGGTACCTGTGATATCATTTACTGCCCGAAGCCGATCCATTTCCTATGATTCATACTTCATCTGGACAACTCTAGAGGATTCATTCCAAGCAAGGGCTCTTGCCTGTATCTGCAAAGGATTTGCATGGAATGAAGTTGTCATAGTGAACGAAGATAGTGAGTATGGTAACCAATTTCTTGAAATGCTAACCAATGCTTTCCAAGAGTTTCGGATTCAGCTAGCATATGTGGCTTCCATCTCCACATCAGCTCAAGATTACAACATCATGGATGAACTGAAAAAGCTAATGACTATCGAAACAAAGGTGTTCCTGGTGCACATGAATGCTAGCCTTGGGTCTAGGTTGTTTCTCTTAGCCAAAAAGGCAAGAAAGTGAAGGGTATGTCTGGATTATCACTGATTATATGGGCAACTTCATCATATCTTTAGATGATCATGTTGTTGATTCTATGGAAGGTGTGATTGGCCTAAGGCCTTATGTACCTAAGTCAAGAAACTAGATAGGTTAAAGCTCGGTGGAAAAACAATATGTTTTCGATGGATCTAAACACTCCAGAATATTCAGCTGCAGAATTGAATGTGTATGGTTTATGGGCATATGATACAGTTTGGGCACTGGCAATGGCAGCAGAAAAGATTAGACCTGCGAATCCAAGCTTCTTGATTGTGGATCAAGGCAACAAGAACGAAGGCAAGTTTTTTAACCTGAGAACATCTCAATTTGGACCAAAGCTTGTAGCTGAACTACAAAACACAACATTTGAGGGATAGAGTGGAGAATTCCACTTGATTAACGGTCACTTCAAGTCTTCAGCAGTGGAGATATTCAATGTTTTTGATACAGGAGAAAGGCGGATTGGTTACTGGACCCCCTGATAGAGGCATTACTCAACAGTTATCTTCAAAGGCTAAACAGACATATTTAACTTCTACTAAGGAGTTGAAGGGCATTATTTGGCTTGGGGATACAAAAACGCAGCCCAAAGGATGGGATATTCTTCCAACCGGGATACTAAAAGTAGGAGTTCCTGAGATGGTCTCCCTCAATTCGTCAATGTTTCGCTAGACCCCTTGACAATGAAGCCTAAAAGTTAATGGTTTTTCAATAGACATATTCCTTTCTGTACTTCAGCATTTACCTTTTAACATACATCCTGTATTCTTCCTTTTATAAATGAAAGTGGGCTCAGCAATGGAACATAATGACCTTCTTTCTGCAATACCAAAAGAGGTCGGTTTTCTTTTTCCACTTCATTTTTTATCTTTATTTTGCTGAAGACTAATGATTAAGCATGTGATGACTGTAGAATCATTTTTATGTTTGTTGCTCTCTCCTTTTATTTCTTGTGTGGACTTTTGATATGGTTGTTGGGGCATGACAATTATGGCTAATCGAGCTCAACATGTGGATTTCACTCTACCATATTCTGAAGTAGGATCCGTTATGGTGGTCAGGAACAGGAAAGAGAGAGACATGTGGAGCTTTGTTAAGCCTTTTAGGTGGGATCTTTGGCTACTAATATTTGGTACCTCTACATGTATCGGCATAGTCCTTAGAATACTGGAGCATCGTGTAAGGAACAATTCAGATTATATTGGCAGAAAGAAACATAAACCTGCCTTGTCCTTTCCAATTAATCTTCTTGTGCTTTTCGTAATGTTGCAACTTATTAGAACAGAATATCATTATTGAAGATTAGTTGCTAGTTACTTATGACATTTGATTAAGGTGATACGGTTCTTTTGGTTTTGGATATTGACAGGAGAATCAGTTACAAACAAATGGTCAAGGTTTGTTATGGTTGTATGGTTGCTGATGGCGTTCGTCTTAATGCAAAGCTACACTGCAATTTTATCTGCAATGTTCACAGTAGATCAGTTAGCCTACAGGTTTTCAAGTAATGATTACATTGGCATTCAAGAGGGTAGCTTTATAAGGGATTTATTGATAAATCATCTGGGTATCAATGAGTCAAGAATCAAAGAATATGGAACTATTGAGGCATATCATGACGCCATGGTTAAAGGGAGCGAAAATGGAGGTCGATGCAATCTTTGATGAAATCCCATACATAAACTTGTTTCTTGATAAGTATGGTTCTGATTATAAAGTTGTTGGTCCAACATACAAAACAGATGGATTTGGCTTTGTAAGTTCTCTTTAGAATGAAAGGAAATAAGAAGCAACTTCATAATAATCAAAGAAATGTGTAAAGTCAAAGAAGAAAATACACTCCAATTATCCTGAAACATTATGCCATGATTTAAATTACCTGTTCATTGCATTCTTTGAAAACTGAACAGGAAACATGCGGTTTCTTGGAAGTAAATAGCTATTCTTCTGATTTTCTCTATGATGTGTTCTCAAACAAAACTGACCTTATGTGATCATTTGTAATACAGGCATTTCTTTTAGGATCTCCACTGGTTAATTATTTCTCAAGGGCAATCCTAGCAGTGACGGAAGGCGCTAACCTGACTGTGATTCAGTAGAAAAATTTTGGACCTACATATCCATCATCGAATTCTCTAATCAATTCGATAAACCCGGACATCCCAAAGCTGACAGTTTACGACTTTGGAGGACTATTTATCCTCATTGGAGCAGCGCTGTTATTTGCATTATTCTGCTCAGAGACCTCAGTTGGCCAAAAACTCACCAATATAGTTGCACATTATGGCCAAAAATCTTTCATTTTTATATCATTTCAAGGGAATGACTCAAGGGTTCACTCAACTCTCCGTTCTGATGATGGAAATGAAGTTCAAGAAACTGATCATATCAATCAAGCATCTGCACAGGGAGAAGATTTAGTCATTTCAGTAAGAAATGGACAAGCTAATGAGTCTGAGCAAGGCAATCCTAGTGATGAAATTCAGCTATCTGAGATCGGGAACAGCAACACCGATGCCATACAGGAAGACAAACCAGTTAGTGATCAATGTACTGAGTAATGCTAAAATAGAGAAGGTAGATGATATCCCGGGTAGGAATCTGGTTGAGAAAAATGATACTTGTGGATAACATTTAAGACTTAGCTGGATTAGGAAAGGGATTGAGTTGTTTTGTAAATAGTTTCTTTTCTTCTGAATGACTGTTGGAGGTTTTCAGCGTAAAAACAAACACTAGTCTCACTCTCAAGTCGCACCTGTAAACCTAATTGAGAAATAACCTGTAGAACTGCAGTTTTCAAGTACTATCAAAGAAGGCGAAAGTGTGTGGCTCAAAGTTCTTACCCCTTTATGCTTAAACGTTCTGATTTTATGAACAATACTGAGATTGTGGTATTCTCATAATAGTATTCAATTCTCATCTGCAGCTGGCCAAAAAAAAAAAAAAAAATAGAGGAAAGAAATACTAATAATATTAATAAATTAAAAGGATCCTTGTTTTTAACACTAACAGTTAGTAACTGTTTTCTGGGATGTGTAAGTTGTACTAATTTCACAAAAGTGAACTTTGATCTTAACGATAATGTCTGTAATATCTGGAACAAAACTAAACACACATAGAAAAGATTCTCTACCAAAAATACTACAATGTGACTATTCAAATGTGTTATAACTTGTATTGTGCAGCCATTTCCAATGTCTTACTGTCAATGTTAATAACTTCCAAGATACTTACTAGCTAGTTTACCAGACTCCGCGAAAGTTCAAAGAAAACATCCGAAGGCGATTGACTAACAAAGTTGATCGGGGAGGACCAAATAATCACGCGCTCTCTCGAGGGTGTTTTTAGGGTAACTTGTTAGATCATGAAAAACTAGACTACATTCTGGACTAATGAATGTAAAGTGACCCTCGTAAATCTGGATAAAAAGACATGATCAATATCTGAAAGCCTGAAAGAACCACAGTATATGATGAATAATGGGCAATCAGCTTCCCCAAGAAAAAAACCAAGACTGTTGAAGGCTGTAGCTGAATCCCAATCAAAGACAGTTCCGGAAATTCCTTGGAAATTCTTGAACTGCAATGCTTTTCGCGGAGTGCACCAGAATTCTGCCAACTTAGGATCAGGCTGGACTAAGTATTTGTTTTCTGCCAATCTTACTTCAAGCAAGCAATCAAACTTCTTGCAGGAACCTATTGGTTGAAAGGAACAACTGGAAAATCATAGGAAACTTACACAAGGGGATTTTGTCCTACATTTATTCGGTTAGATCATCGCCAGGTTATAAAGGACATCTAGATAACCTCCCTTTTGAACTCAGGTATTAAAACCAAAAGGAAAACTACAGTACATTATTTTTATAAGCAAGATTAGTAAGCCTCTATGAAGCTTTCATTCAAAACTTTTCTTTGCCTTGCTTGTATGGTCCTTCTCCTCAATTTGTGGAATATGGAAGCTGCCAAGACAGGTTTCATAAGTAATGAAACTGCAGAACCAACCTCTGTCCATATTGGTCTGATTTTTGATACTGTATCACCTATGGATGCTATGGTGGATACATGTATCGCGATGGCAATCTGTGATTTTTATACATCTCATCCGGATTACAAAACGAGATTGATTCTCCATAGAAGAGATGCTCAGGATGACCTGGATATAGTATCTGCAGGTTATCTTTGTTCCATTTTTGTTAACGATCACAGCCTCAGGCATTGTAGTTACTTCACAAAGTAAACTACAACAAATTTTTCTTTCTCTAATTTTCTTGTTTGTCAATCTTTTTGATACAATAAAATTTGAAACAAAAAAACACATGGAAGTTGTTCTATCTATTTGCATTGAAGAGAATCATCACATTAGTTAACAGTGTTCTTTCTTTGAATGGAATGCAGCTCTTGAACTGATGAACAATGGTGTGCACAGCATTTTAGGTCCACAAATGTTCACACAACATAAATTTGTTGCAGAACTTGGAGGAAAAGCTCATGTACCTGTTGTATCTTTTACCACCAGAAGCCAATCTGTTTCGTATCAGCAAAGTCCTTACTTCATCCAGACTACTCCTGACGACTCAAACCAAGCCAAAGCTCTTGCATCTATCTGCAAGGGATTTGGTTGGCTTGCAGCTGTGATTCTGTATGAAGACAGTGATTATGGTAGCCAATTTCTGGGGAAGCTAACGAAGGAGTTCCAAGATGATGAGATTCAGCTCTCATACACGGTACCCTTCTCGACCTCAGCTGAAGACAGTCGCATCATGAAAGACTTGAAAAAGCTTACTACTTTACAAACTAGGGTGTTTCTAGTGCATATGAATGCTAACCTCGGATCTAGGTTGTTTGTGCTAGCTAAAAAGGCGAGAATGATTCGAGAGGGATATGCCTGGATTATTACTGATAGTGTAGGCAATTTCATGAGTTCTACATATGATGCTGTTGGAGATTCTATGGAAGGTGTCATAGGCATAAGGCCTTATGTGCCTATGTCAAAGAATCTACGCAATTTCAGAGCCAGGTGGAAAAAGAATCCAAAAAGTACAGCAATAGAGTTGAATATGTACGGTTTATGGGCTTATGATACCGTTTGGGCGTTGGCAATGGCAGTAGAAAAGATTAAACCAGTTACTCCAGGGTTCCTGATTGCGAATGATATCAATAAGGGAAGCGAGATTTCTAGGTTCAGAATATCCCAATATGGACCAAAACTTCTAGCTGAACTACAAAACATTAAATTTGATGGCCTGATTGGAGAGTTCCACTTGGTGAATGGTCAGTTGAAATCTTCAGTACTGGAGATATTCAATGTCTATGAAACAGGTGAAAGACCAATTGGTTACTGGAGCCCTGATGGAGGGATAACGCGAAATTTACCTTTGAAAGGTAAACAAACATATTCGACTTCCACTGATGAGTTGAAGAGCATTGTGTGGCCTGGAGATTCAACCAAGAAGCCCATAGGATGGGCCATTCCTTCAACAGGGAAACTGATAGTAGGAGTTCCTCAGAGAGATGTTTATAGGCAATTTATCAATGTTTCATATGATCCTCTAACAAACATGACTCTAGCAACTGGATTTGCAATAGATATATTCCTCTATGCCCTGGACCTTCTACCATTTCATTTAGATTACGAGTTCTTTTCTCCTACTAATGAAAGCGGGCGAAGTAATGAAACATACGATGATCTTCTCCATGGAATACCAAACCAGGTCTGGTTTCTCTTTCTTGCTTCATCTCTGATTTTGATTTATTAAATGAACAACCATGTGATTTCTGTAGCAAAAATTGATGTAACTTTTCCTCTCCTTCAAAATGTGAAGCAGTATGACATATTTGTTGCTGACACGACAATCTTGGCTGATCGAGCAAAATATGTTGATTTCACTCTGCCATATTCTGCAGCAGGAACCGTTATGGTGGTCAGAAACAGGAAACAAAGAGACATATGGATCTTTGTGAAGCCATTTAGGTGGGATCTTTGGCTGCTAATATTTTGTACTAGCATATGCATTGGTATAGTCCTTCAAATACTGGAGCGTCGAGCAAATAGCCAACCAGATTCTATTGGATTACGTAACAGCAGACTTGGGTTGTCTTTCCCAATTTCCTCACTAGCTTTTCCAGAAAGTAAGTTGTTATTTACTTCTAGATATTCTTAAGAAACTGCTGTTGCAGTTTATAATCTTGAAACTCAGTGGAATAGAAAGCATTTTAGTTAATGTTTGATAAGAGTAACTAGTTACTGACATACGACATTTGATTCGAACAATACACACTTTTTTGTGCAATTCACAGGAGATTTGGTTACAAATAAATGGGCAATTTCTGTCATGGTTGTGTGGTTGCTGATGGCCGGCATCCTAATGCAAAGTTACACTGCAAATTTATCTGCAATGTTTACAGTGGATCAGTTAGACTACAGATTTTCAAGTAATGATTCCATTGGGGTTCAAAGCACTAGCTTCATGAAAAACTTTTTGGTGCATCATCTGAACATTAATGAGAACAGGATCAAGGGGTATTCAAGTATGGAAGAATTTCATGATGCCATGAGAAATGGGAGCAAAAATGGAGGAATTGATGCTATCTTTGATGAAATCCCTTACATTAACGTGTTTCTTGATCGATATGGTTCCGAATACAAAATAGTTGGACCTACATACAAGTCAGACGGATTTGCCTTCGTAAGTTATCTCTTTCTCTGGCCTCTTTGAATTATCAGGGAAAGCTGAAAAAAGACAGCAACTTCATGATGTTGGATTAGTAAACTAAAATGTTAGAAAACAAAAAGAGATATGTTTTTACTGATAATGCTTGAATGCCAACACCAACCAAAGCAGAAACAAAATTCCAGTCATCCTGATTACTGTCGAAGATTTATATTAGGCCAAGATTTTAGCCATAAGTTTCATAACTTTTCTTTAGAACTGACAAGGAAGTAGGCAACTACTTGGGAGTCATTCCTGACATGAAACTAACTTATTGTGTGTGATAATAATCCAGGCATTCCCTTTAGGATCTCCACTGGTTGCATATTTCTCAAGGGCAATCCTAGCAGTGACAGAAAGCGTGAACATGACTGCGATTCAGGAAAAGAACTTTGGACCTTCAAATCCAACAACTAGTGGCAGTCAAATCAATTCAGTGAGCTCAGAGAGCCCAAAGTTGCGAGTTTACGACTTTGGAGGATTGTTTATCATAATAGGCTCAGCACTGCTACTTGCACTATTCTGCTCAGAGACCACTGTTGGTCAAAAAATCACCAACAAAGTTGCAGATTGCAGTCAGAAATCTCTCTTCTTCCTACCGAATCGAGGGTATGACGCAAGGGATGACTCAACTGTCCATCCTGATGAAGATAATCAAAATGAAGATTCATCTTCTGATGATGATCAGCATCAAGGATCTGACCACAACATGAACAACATCAACCCTGAATCCGGCCAAGGAGACTTGAAGGTTTCAGCTGGAAGCAACGGCCCAGTTAACAAGGACAATCCTACAAATGAAATTCAGCTATCTGAGCTCAGGAATGCCAATGTAACGGAAGAAAGACGAATCAGTTAGTGATTGTTTAAAAGTAAAGCAACTTAAATGCATCTTGGAGGAGTATAGTAGTCAAAATGGCAGCAAAATAACATTCAGATTTTGCTGGATTGGGAAAAAGAAATTCGATGAAGCTTGATTCTTCTTGGAAATTATCTTTTCATTGAACCTTATACAGCTATGAAAGATCAGTTTACTGAATTTTCCAGCTTACTTTGACCATTTCTCACATGCGGGCAATCCAAAGACGATTAATATATAGTACGAAGTAATAAAAAACAAATTACACGTTTTCACTCGGTTTCCATGAGGGCCTTCTTCAGTTTTCATTGCCACCAAATGCAAGGAATCTAAAAAGTTGTGGAGTTTTAATGGATATCTTTTATGGTTATTCAAATATTAAGCAATTACTTAAAAATATGTGGTATTTAGTTGGTAATAACTGATAAATTAACATAAATAAACTTCTTTTTTTTTTTTGACGAAGAAGATAAATAAACTTTTTGGTTGGTAACAAATTACAAGACAACATCCATTTTAGACAATTTATCCAAATCAAGCCAATGTTCCTCCACAGCTCCAAAATCTACGTAGGGTGTTCAAAAAAACCAACAGCGATTAACCGAACCAAAAGCGACATAAAACCGAACCGATTAGCCAATCGGTTAAAGTTTTAATCGAGTTAAAGTAAGAAATTAATTTTCAACAGTGATTAATATACAAATGACAAATTATTTTTTAAAAATGAATTTTTTTGTCATTTGTATCTTAACTTCTAGATTATAAAAAAAAGAATAAGAAACGTGAAAATTAATAATTAAATAATTCAATCGAGTTGAAAAAAATTAAATACCTAGGAGAAACAACTTGTCTTAGCTAATTCTTTTAGTTTTTCTTTTTATTTAAAATGGTAAATTATTAATTTTCATGTTTACTTTAATTCGAATTTTTCTTCATTTCTTAAATTTTTTTAAAAAAATTTTATAATCTAGAAGTTAAAATAAAAAAGGAAAATAATTTTTTAAAATTTAAAATTATATACTACCATTGTATACAAGTTAGGATGTATAAGAAGAAGAATTGTAAAAAAAAAAGATTAAAAAATAATAAAATAATAAAATGACAAAAATACTCCTGAACCAAAAGCATGTGAAAAATAGATTTCCGTCACTATTTAACGGCCAAAATTAACAGAATGATTTGAAATGGATTAAAACTTTAGTAAGGTAAGCTGTGTTATAAATAAATTTAATTGATGACGTAGAGTGGAAATATATTAAATGTTGATGACTTGTTTTGAGGTTCACTCTTTTAAATTTATGAAAAACAAAACCATAAATATACAATGCTTCTCTATGAACATTCAATCACTATGGCATGAACTTTACCAATTTCATTAAACATATGAACATTAAACATATGAACATTAAACATATTCACCAAAATGAAGAATATTAAAGGTAAAACATATGAACATTAATACTCCATTGTATGAACATTATACCTTTAAGCAGATACATAATTGCATTGAACTATACCTATAGGCAATCAAAAAAATTTGTGTGTATACAAAGAATATCCTATATGAATTATGAAATACAATAATTTTGCGCTTTACATATTATACAACTATTGGAATTATTTATTCAGATTCTAAACTATTAACCATAAAAATTAAGCATATGAACTTTTTAAATTATGTATATGAACATTATATATAACTCATATAAACATATGCGCAAAAACCAAATAAACCATTAACTTTTACAAACAACAACAAAGAAATTGAAATATAGTCAGATTCAGTCAATGGAATCAAACCTTTTCTTCACATTACGAACGGAAATCATAGCTAACATGATTGTTATCTTCCTGGGATCTAGACTACCATTTTCTTACTCCAAACCTTAATAAATATATTAATCTCCCAATTGAGAAAAAAAAAATAAAGCCGACAATAGAATTCCATTGGCAAAAACACTCACTACTCACCTAAATTCAACATAAAAAATAAATACCAACCTTCTCTGAGCCATTGATATGAAAAAATCAGCGGCCGATGGCTATGGCGGACATCGGTTTTGGCCATCTACGGCAATCGCCAACAATAAATCATCGGGACCAGGTGGCAAATTCAGACAACGCCAATGACAATTAAATTAATCGATGGTCAGCACCCAGTGGCAAAGAAATCGGCCGTCGATTGCAACGTACAAAAATCTCTGGTATTGCTGATGGTCGGCGCACATTGGAGAAGAAGCCGGCCGGCAATTGCAGCATTCAAGAAACTTTAGCGTCATCGAAATGGGTTTTTAAAATTAGATTGATTATTATTCTGAAAAAAAAAATTGGGTTTTCAAATTAAATGGGTATGAAAGATTTTGAACTGAATAAAATCTAATCTCTATTTGAATTCTAGAATTGATGAGGTTTGTTACGTCAATTTGGTTCCAAATGTATTTTATACATAAAAAAATTATTCCTTATTTACTGGACATAAATAATATAGCAATTGCTCTAACTTTTCGCCATGTGGATTAACCTATTTAATTTTGTACCATGTGTCCGATTGAAAACTCTTCTTTAATATATATTAAGACAAGATATATATATATATATATATATATAGATGTACTTCAGAATGGAAACATATTCATTAACGATAAGTAACAAGTTGTAGCCCCCAAAAAAAAAGAATAAGTAGTACATGTATTCTAATTTTTTATTTTGAATATATGGTGATATGAATAATTCTAGTGCATCGTTTATAATTGGAAAATATTATGACTATGAGAACCGAGAGAAAAATTTCATATAGCTAAATATTTCATCGAGAGTACTGATGGAAAATATTGATTTTTCCTAGAAACTAAAGATTTAAGTGTGCGAGGTAACATATACAGAGTAACTGTTCACTTTATATAAAGAAAAATTTAATACAAAATACTGTAAACTCTTCCTAGATTAATCCTGTTTTAATTAATAACTTCTATTAAATAATACTTTTCTCCGGTCCCATTTCGAGACCTGTACAAAAAATAAAAAAATTCAATTAATTTATAAGATAATAATTTTTTAAAAATCACTTATGTAAATATAGGTCCCTACAATTTTATAATTAATAAATACTCAAAATAAGAAATTACATATGAAGATTAACTTAGATTTTCACTTAAGTACTATTTCGGTTTATGTTTGAAATTATCATGTTTTTATTCCGTTAAAATTATTATCATGTTATTAACCATATATATATATATATATGGTTAATAACATGATAATATATATATATATATATATATATATATATATGTGGGAGTGGCTAGAGTCCTGTTACAGGATGGTTCCATTTTAAGATAATAACTGTAGGATTAATTAGACTAATTAACAACCGTAGGATTACAATGAGGATGCATCATAGGTAAATACACCTAAACACACCTGATTAAACTGAAAAAATTAGAGAAATTGGTTAATTTTGTCCAAAGCTTTAAGTATCCAGCCAATTTGACCCAAAAAGATTTTTGCGAACCCAAATTCATCATCTAAATTTTAATTTCTGGCCAATTTCATCTAATTGACAAAAATTCCGTTAGATTTAACACCTCCGCTGACATTCCATTACGGATAAAATGACGGTTGTACCCAAAGTTTTAACCGCGTCGTTAATTTTACCCCATTGATTTTTGGTTAGCCAATTTTGTCCTTTACGTTTGAAATTTTTGTCAATTTCATCCAATTGGCCCATAATTCATTAAACTTAAGGAATTTCAGTTAATTTTTAACAAAAATATATCTCAATAGTATCAAAAAATTATAAAAATAACCCCAAAATATGTAAAATCAACAAAATAATCTCTTTTCATTAATTACTTAATTATTTTTATTTTATTTTATTTCTCTTTACTACTTTTTATAACCATCAAAATATATTATAAGATCTTTAAAATAATAAGTATTTATTCTCAAACTCTATTTTTCATGTGCAACATGTGAGTTTGGTTTAGAAGTAATTTTTTCATATTTTTAAAATTTTTAATTAATTTTTTTTTGTTATTTACTATTCTTTTTCTTATACTTCTTGACTTGTGTCTGTTGCTACTAGTATAATTACTAAATTTCATTAATTAATTTACTTTTTATTTCATAGATTATAAAAAAAAGTTTAAAAAGTAAAGAAGATGAGGTAGAAAAAATCGAGTTGAAATAAATACGAAAATTAATAGGTTACGAAAAACTCTAAAAAAAAAACTGCTAAGACAAGTCTTTCCTCCTTAACTTCTTGTAATTCATAGATAAGTTACGAAATATATATTTTACTCGATCTAGCCTAAAATGATTATTTTGTTTGTGATAGTAAAAATAATATAAAAATTAGATAATCATTTGAAATAGGAAAAAGTGCTAATTTATTTAGTCCACGACGATGAATTGTTTTAAATTTTGTTAACACAATTTTTATTCTTTTTTAGTAATTGTTGTTGTTACTTTGCCAATGTCTAAACTATAAGCAATCACTTGGAGTTGAATTTTAAAAGTGGATTTTAAAACTAGTCCAATCACTTCTGTGATTCTTGGGAAGGGTGGTCTCCTTTTGGTTTGACAGTTGGCTGCCTTCTGGTCCGATTTGGTTCATCTACTGGTTGAATGACCCCCCATTTAAGAATCTCCAGTCCCAGGTTCTCCAGTAACTGAAAAGCACAAAAGTGAATTTATCGCTTATGGAGGACAAAAGAGTATGGATGCCAACATCTCATGGTGATTTTACCATAGCCTCAGCATATTCAGAATTCCGTCAGACACAGAGAGTGGTTCCACTTGTTGCAAACTTCTGGAATAAATTTGCTCCATCAAAAGTTTCTTTTTTCTTATGGAAGCTTTTTAATAAACTCATGCCATTGCCAGATGTTTTGGTAAACTTAGATTTTTTTGCACAACCCTGTAGATGTTCCCTTTGTTTACGGGAAGGGGAGAATATGTTCCATGTTTTCCGAAGTCACAACAGGTATGGAACTATTTTTCAAATATTCTGGGAATTTTTGTGTCTTCTCATGCAGGTCTATGGAGTTATTTCAAGCTTGGTATACTATTGGTGATCTGCTCACTGCAAAGAAAATGATCAAGATAATCACTCCTGGTTTGATTTTATGGGGACTTTGGAAAGCCCGAAATAAATGTCTATATAGGGAACTTTTTTTTCTCTGAGCTCGGTGATCAAAGAAGTTAAAGAATAAATTTCTATGACTCTCTGTTCTCATAAAATCCGTGCAAAGTTAATGGAAGAAGTCCTGAAACTAAAAGATATTTTTGCAATAGAGGTTCTTTGTCCGAAGCCAAAGAAAATCGGAGCACTGTGCTGGATAGCGCCAAACCCAGGGGAATTTATCCTCAACACAGATGGATAAGCACTTGGCACTCTGGGAGAAGTTGGATGGGGATATGCAGTTAGAGGAGAAAAGGGAATGCTAGTAAGAGTTGAATGCCAATCTATAGGCAATGCTTTTTGTATAGAAGTGAAAATTATGGGTATTCTCTATGGTCTGCAATAGTGCGCTGAAAAAGAACTTCCTAGAGTCACAGTTCAGACTGACAGCCAAGTAATAGTTAAGTTATTAAGCAAAGTCAAGAACTTCCTATGGCGATATCATGCAGCTCTGAGCGAAATAAAAAATATTTTACAAAGCAGACACTACTCTATTCACCATATCTTTCGAGAAGTCAATGCTCTAATGGATGAACTGTCCAAGCAAGCGTCAAGTAGTAATTCCTTCTCTTGTGATCGTCCAACCGGCCTTTTGCCCCACTTGAGAGGTATATTAGCATTGGATCAACAATCTTTTCCTTACATTAGGATTAGATATGAACTAGACTAGGAAACCAAAGAACTGCCAGGGATTTTAGAAAATCTTTGTAAAGCACTATCTTAGTTTAGAGAGGTTAGGGATGTTAGAGCTGTCAGGGGATCACTAGAAGATTCTTTATCATACAACTCTTAGTTTTAGCTTTGCGACATGGCCGTCATAAAAAAATTAGAAAATGATTGTAAGATGGTCCTTTTTTTTGGGTAAGTGTTAAGCACTGCCAATTGTAACTTTTACTTTAAATATATAAAATCGGGGGATGCCCGCCAGGTACCGTCCTGGTTCTCCTAAAAAAAAAAAAACTATATAAGCAATCATTGAATTTCATGACAAAGATAAATACGCATATTTTTTAATATTTTTTAAACCTCAAAATTGAATTACAAAAGGTAAATTTTTTTTCTTGAAATATAGTAATTATACTAGTGCCAACATAGACAAGTCAGAGAGTACAAGAAGAAAATTTTTAAAAAAATAAAATAAAACAAATTAAAAATTTTTAAAAAATATAAAAAAATACAAAATTACCTCTAAACTCAACTCAAGTGTGTTGCACATGAAAAATATTTTTGAAAATAAATAATTATTTTTTAAAGATCATATAGTATATTTTTATGGTTATGAAAATTAGTAAATAGAAATAAAATAAAATAGATTAAAATGAATACAAGTGAAAAGGAGATATTTTGTTATTTTTACAGTTTTTTTTAAGCAAGAAAAAGGATGAAAACGACGTTCAGGTTCCGGATAACTCAAAAAATATTTTGTGAGTTATCTTTATAATATTTTGAAACTATTGAAGTATTTTTGTTAAAAACTAACGGAGATCCGTTAAGTTTAACAAAAATTTGACCAATTGGATGAAATTGACAAAGATTTCAAACATAGAGGACAAAATTGGCTAATCGAAAATCAATAGTGTAAAATTGACGACGGGGTCAAAACAGTGTAACCGCTATTTTTTTCTTTTCCGTTACTTTGTACAATTTGTTAGAAAGAAGAAGGGAAAAAAAAAGAAAAATAAATAAAATATTTTGTAATTTTTGTGGAACTGAAGAAAAGTGGCGGCGATGAAAATGTGGGTTGTGATGGAGGGAGGATCGTGTACTGTTTGTGGAGGCAAATTTTTATGTTTGTGGTGATGGTTTGAAATCCTCACAGATTTAGGAAGTGGTGATGGTATTTTTTAGGAGAAAAGTGGAAAGGGGTGGTGATGGTGGGGCAGCAGAAAACAAGTAAAAGAGGAAGAAAATGAAGAGGCTTAAGGTGGGAGCAATGAATTAGATTAGGAGATAAATTATGTGATAGAGACGTTACAATAATTAAATGGTAAGATAAGCGTATGTTACTGAATAACAAAAAATTAGAGATAAAATGTTAAGATTTTGGGTAAACAAAGTTTTTTACCAATAAAAAATTATACAAAGTAACAGAAGGTCACTAAAAATATTAAATATAACAGAATTCTCATCAATTTGGATTAAATTGACCAAAAATTAAAATTTAGATGATGAATTTGGTTTCTAAAAAAATATTTTGGGTCAAATTGGCCGGAAACATGATGTTTTGGGCAAAAGTGATCATTTTCTCAATTACTTTATGAGATTGTAAAATGTTATCAACCACATGGTTATATCTTATACCCTCAATTTTGATTGGTTGAAGACAAAACGGGACGTTTCCGTAAAAAAGACCAACGGGACTCTAGATTTTCTCTCTCTCTCTCTCTCTATATATATATATATATTATCATGTTATGGCTAGGACTGTAACAGACTTTCTTGATGTAAAAATATTAAAATTTTATATTTTCTAATTTATAGGATTGATTTTTTTAAAAAATTAATAAAAAATTAATTTATCACTAAATTAATAGTTATTAATTTATCGATAAATTAATAACTCTATTAAATTAATAAATTTTTGGAGGCCAAAGTGCTGTAATTTGTGGAGCTCTTGCTGTAAATCAATTGTAACTTTAAGAGAAAATCGTCCATCGATGGTTCCATGCCACCAGTACTTGTTGCTTTAAGTGTTGAAAATTTTGGATGATTTAAAATAAAGATATCAGGTTCGTATCTTGATTAACTTGAAATTGGGGAAACAGTTTCGAAAGACTCTGATTTCTAAAATAAATTCATTCGGGAGTCAAATATCCTTTTTATATACAAAAACTCTGCATTAGTACTAGGCAACTTTTATATGGTCCTTGTTTCTATTGGCACCTATTCCAAACTTCCAAAATGGTTTTTTTTTTTTTTTTTTTGGGGAGGGGGAGTAAGGTGTCACAATAGCAATTTGACCTCAATCTTTTTAGCACAAGCAATGCTCAAACTCCTACTAAAAAGAACTAGAAAGTAATGCGTGAACACGAAGGAATTAATTAGAAGACTTTTAGGTTAAGAACGAATTTTTAGCTGATTTTCAGTTGAGACCAATTTGTTTACTAAAATAAAAGAAAACGAGATGCGAGGTGATTTTGTATATCTTGACATTTCAATTTTCAAGTTCTAACTATAGATAGATTAACTAACCCGAGTAAATATTTATTGTGAGAGTTTTACTTCTTGAAGAGGACTTATCTAACTCGAATCTGGATTAGTCCGAATAATGATTTCAGACACATAATATAAAAAAAAAACAAAAACAAACTATACATTATTGTGTAGCATTAATTAAATGTGGATGCCGAGTTGACTTCATAAGTTTAGCCTGATTCATTAAATGTGGATGCCGAGTTGACTTCACATAAGTTTAGCCTGATTCTTAATCTCTACGAATTCTTAAGTTTCACGAGGTTTGATTCTTCGAATCTTTGAGGTTTTCAGTAATGATACAGTGTTTTTTTTTTTAAAAAAAGTAATGATACAGTAAATCATCGCTAAATTAATAATTTTGAGTAATTCATAGTATCGTGGTTGTTACTTTATGCCAACTGACACACACATATCATTAATTAATTAGATGCTTAAATCTTGTAAATGAATGAATTCTAATAAACAATCTTATCTACATATCATATTCTAACACTAACTAATTCGATTTTATCTTTTTTGAGAAACCATTCTAAAAGTTGCTCCAGTTTTTAGAATAACGACTAATTCTGACACAAAAAAAAAGAGAGAAAAAATGCATTTTTTGGAGATCACGTACGAACAAATTGAAACGAAAAATTAGCATAACTCAACAGGTCAATTATATATACTGATATCATCACAACAAGTCAACAAGCAAACTGTGGAGATTTGAATTACTATTATTATAAAAATAATAATTGTTGATGGATAGCGTACAGTTTGCAGTTTTCAAGCCTAAGGTTGAAGAAGATAATGTGACGTGTGGCTCAAGAGTCTTCCCATTTTACGATTAATTTTTTTCTTTCTAGAGGATTTTAATCATTAATGTCAAACAACGCTTAATAATATTAATTTTATAAAGAATCCGGAGACTTTATGACGTTCTAACAATCTTACTCCTTCCGTCCCAAAAAAATAGTCCACATTGAGCTTTGAGTTTTATATTGTTATAGTACAAATTTGAAAATTCAATGTGGATTATTTTTTCGGGACGAGGATAGTATTATACATATATACCATGATTGTAAACAATAAAAATTGTAAACATATATACCATGATTTAAGCAAGTGCAAAACTAGTGAAGTAATCTCATCATGAAGACTTGAACTGCGACGTTGAGTCTTTTGACTATAAATCATTATTGTTTAATTGAGAAACCATACATGGAATGTAGAGTAGGGAATTATAGATAGCATAAATTACTACTCTTTGAAACATATTCTGGGTGAACTGGAAGGATATTTTTGTAGAAATTTTTAAGGTATGGGATAGCAGATGTGAGATCAATTTCCAGTTTAATCAATCAGAAGTGGCATACATGTGCAAAATTCTCCAAAACGAAGTCCCTTAAACTATGGTATCTGTTCTTTAAGGTCCATGGAAAAGTTGGAATTGATCTGGCAACAATGCTAACTCCCCTGATTCTAACTTCTAATTAACCATTTTTTAAGTTGAACCTCTGATTCAAGCATTATCGATATAGTACAAAACATTCAAACTTTCTGCAGGTCAACTTAGAATTAAAAAATTTAAGAATCTTACCTACATACCGTGTTCTGGTCCAATGTTCAAATAATTAAACAATGCTCTCTTGATTTAGATGGATATGTAAAAAACAAAAAAAAAGCTTAGTTTTTGAGCCATCAAATCCTTTTCTCAGGTATAATCACCAAAAGAAAAAAGCACTTTCTGCCTTTAACACTGAAGCAGCATCAGCTTTAATTAGTATGGAAAATTATAGGTTCACAGTGTTTCCAGCCAAAAGTTTTAGTGTTTTCTTGGTTTATTCTGTCAGTGTCCTCCTTTTTTGGGATGTTGGAGCAGCTGCAACAGGACATGGAACTAATACCCCTGTCCACATTGGCCTGATTCTTGATTCTGCATCCCCTTTTGGTGCTATGGTTGATGTATCGATTTCCATGGCGCTTCAGGACTTCTACACGGCGCATCCGGATTTTCAAACAAGATTGATTCTGCATCGCAGAGATGCTCAGCAGGAATTGGATGTAGCATCTGCAGGTTAGTGAATGGTAGTTTTTTTTTGGTTTGCTAACTTTGCTTTACTTCAAACTGATCACACAAAGCTGACACCGTTTCTGTGAATGGAATGCAGCAATTGAACTGATGAAGAATGAAGAAGTGCATAGCCTTTTAGGTCCACAGATGTTCACACAAGATAAATTTATAGCGGAACTTGGTGGAAAAGTTCATGTACCTGTTATATCTTTCAGTGGCAGAAGCCAATCTGTTTCCTATGAGCAAACCCCTTACTTCGTCAGGACTACTCCTGATGACTCAAATCAAGCCAGGGCTCTTGTTTCTATCTGCAAGGGATTTGATTGGCTTGGAGCTGTGATTCTGTATGAAGATAGCGATTATGGTAGACTATTTCTTGGAAAGCTAACCAATGCATTCCAAGAGGCTCAGATTCAGATTGCATACATGGTTTCTGTCTCAGTATCTGCTGAGGACCACCATATAATGAATGAATTGAGGAAGCTGATAACTCTGCAAACTCGGGTGTTTCTGGTGCATATGAATGCTAACCTTGGATCTAGGTTATTTCTGCTAGCGAGACAGGCCGGAATGATCAGTGAAGGTTATGCCTGGTTTATAACTGATAGTATAGGCAATTTCATGAACTCGATAGATGATGTTGTTATTGATTCTATGGAAGGCGTCATAGGCCTAAAGCCTTATGTGCCTAAGTCAAAGAATCTAGACAGTTTTAGAGCCAGGTGGACGAAAAATATGCTTCTGATGAATCCAGACAATCAAAAAAGTTCAGCATCAGAGCTGAATGCGTATGTTTTATGGGCGTATGATACAGTTTGGGCTTTAGCAATGGCAGTAGAAAATGTTGGACCAGTGAACCTGAGCTTCTTGAAGGCAAATTTCAGCAATAATGGAAGTGATATTTCTAACTTGGGAATCTCCCAATTCGGTCCAAAACTACTAAATGAATTACACAATGTAACATTTGATGGGTTAAGTGGAGTGTTCAGCTTGGTAAATGGTCAGTTAAATGCTTCAGCTATTGAGATATTCAATGTTTATGCAACAGGAGAAAGACCAATTGGTTACTGGACCCCTGTAAGAGGCTTTACGCGTAAGTTGTCTTCCGAAGGCAAACAGACCTATTCAAATTCTGTTCAGGAGTTGAAGAGTATAGTGTGGCCTGGAGTTTCCACAAACAAGCCAAAAGGATGGTCCATTCCTCAGACAGGGAAGCTAAGAGTAGGAGTTCCTAAGAAAGATGGTTTTACGCAATTTGTCAATGTTTCGCGAGATCCCTTGACAAAGAAGATTCAAGTTACAGGTTTTTCAATAGATATATTCCTTTCTGTATTACAGCAGCTGCCTTTCTCCATTGATTATGAATTCATCCCTTTTGTGAATCAAAGCGGACTTAGTAACGGATCATACAATGACCTTCTTTATGCCATACCAAACAAGGTAAGTTTTCCCTCTCCTTTTTTATCTTTGTTTTTGGGAAAGAAAATGAACAACCACATTATTAGCATAGAGTCATTCTGATGTGGATTTTTCTTTCCTCTCATATGTGATCCAGACTTTTGATATGGTCGTTGGAGACGCGACGATCTTAGCTGATCGAGCAAAATACGTTGATTTCACTCTGCCATATTCTGAAACTGGAACCGTTATGGTGGTGCGAAACAGGAAAGACAGAGACATATGGATCTTTGTTAAGCCTTTTAGGTGGGATCTTTGGCTACTAATATTTGGTACTTGCCTATGCATTGGTATCGTCCTTCAGATATTGGAGCACAGCTCAAAGAATGGATCAGATTCTATTGGACCAAAGAAAGATAAACTTGGCTTGTCCTTTCCAATAGCATCCCTAGCTTTTCCTGAAAGTAAGTTGTTTCGCAACCCGAATCGCATTCCACAATCCACATAGTTTCATTTTCCTTTCATCATCTTTCAAATCTGTTTTGTTACAGTAGATAAGCTACTGGTGACTTAGGTTTGTTGACTCAAGTAGCATATGTTTATCTGCTGCTGACAGGAGACTCAATCACGAACAAGTGGTCAAGTTTTGTCATGGTTGTGTGGTTGCTAATGGCTTTCATACTGATGCAAAGCTACACTGCAAATTTATCTGCAATGTTTACAGTAGATCAGTTAGACTACAGGTTTTCAAATGATGATTACATTGGCGTTCAGGAGGGTAGCTTCGTAAGGGATTTTTTGATAAACCATCTGGATATTGACAAATCAAGGATCAGGGAATATGGAACCATTGAGGATTATCATGATGCCATGACTAAAGGGAGCAAAAATGGAGGAATCGATGCTATCTTTGATGAAATTCCTTACATGAACCTGTTTCTTGATCAATATGGCTCCGAGTACAAAACTGTTGGACCTACATATAAGACAGACGGATTTGGCTTTGTAAGTTCTCTCTTCCTTAACCTCTTCTATTTTAGCATTGTAAATAATAACAAGGCCACAGCTTCATGATTATCAGCTGAAAGTAAATTCCAGCGATCTGAAACATGAAGAAGATTTAGAACATGTCATGATCTAAAACATCTGCCATAAGATTCTTTTACAGCATGAAAAAGGATTCTGTCCAAAGCAAGAGTTCTGTTTGTTGAACTAAAAATAGTATAATGTACAGGACATCTAGTTTTGGACGGAGGGAGTTTGCATTTGCTCGGGGGTTATATAATTTTTACTTCTGAAATGAAATGACCTTATTATGTGTAATCCAGGCATTTCCACAAGGATCTCCCCTGGTGGTTCATTTCTCTAGGGCAATCCTGGCCGTCACAGAAGGTGTAAACTTGAGTGCAATTCAGCAGAAAAATTTCGGACCTGCATACTCGCCATCTGGTGATCAGAGTAATTCAATCAGCTCCCAGAGCCCAAAGTTAACAGTGTATGACTTTGGAGGACTTTTTATCATAATTGGCTCAGCACTGCTATTTGCACTATTCTGCTCAGAGACCCCATGGGGCCGACGACTCACTGATAAAGTAGCAACTATTAACCAAAAGTCTTTCTCCTTCCCATGGGTGCAAGGAAATGTCCCAAGGATTCACTCAAGTGTTCATCCTGATGATTCAAATAGAGACTCATCCGGAGACATTGAAGAAGTTCAAGGGTCTGACCATACCAATCACGAACCTGGCCAAGAAGATTTGGACATTTCAGCAAGAAATGGTCATGTTAATGCGCCTGACCAAGGCAATCATTCAAATGAAATCCAGCTATCTGAGCTTGGGAACACTGATACTACAGAAAGGCAAACCGGTTAGGAATCTTGTTGTGAAATACAGTAAATAACATTTAGATTCAGCTGGAGTATTAGATAAGCGAAATAATCTTGATTCGTCTTGTATATAGACTACAGTGCATCTACTGTTCTTAATATAGAGTTTGTTTCTTTATGATCTGAACCACATTTGTTGATTCATATATAGCTAGATTAGGTGAGTGTTTTTCTTTTAATCGGATCATCTCGGTCTTTTGTAAAGGAGTGATCCAAGGGATCAGTTAGTCAAATATGGACATCCACAATTACTTCAAGCTCAAACCATATGTTTCACGATTTAGTAGATCCTGATTTCAAGTGAGCTAGGTCCGATCGTGCTAAAAATTCATAATGCTTTTCTGAGCTGAGCTGTTCCTGAATCATTTACGTGTAAGTGCGCCGATGGCTGGAAGAAGGTAAGAGGAATAAGAGAATATAAGGACATCTGATTTGTCATTATTTTTACATGGTCTATTCAAAGTATAGTGCAGCTGTGTAAAATTTCAAACTTCATAAGAATCCGGCAAGGTTAAGAATATTCTGAAGATACCATGTTTGTTAACCAACCATTCCCACAATGCATATATATGATAGCAGAATTTTCAATGACAGAAAGGACAAGGATATCTAGTCAACGAAAAGATGGTGCGTTGTCCAAGTTATATCTTCTCGAAACTAAGCAAATGCTTTGAGGGTTCGAGATTCAGAAACTAAATATAGGGTGAAATGGAATTCCTTCCATGCAATTTCTGGGAAATTAAATGGGGATATATATGCTCATCCAAACATATATACTAATCAGGATTCCAGCATTTTAGGTATTCTGCAATGCAATTCTTTGTCTTTATGCAGACTGGATTATTGTTTTGGCCGCATTATGTTGTCTAGTTAGGCAGGTATATTGTAACACACAGAAATAAATTACAGGTATGTGTTTTTGTCAGAAACTTCATGTAGGAATATCAGTTAAAGGGTCCACATATTTAGCTGTTCTTGTCAACATCAAGGCATCCCAATCAGTACGAAATTACTGATGAATTGACTGGCCAATGAATTCCACCAATCAATATGTAGCATTCAAGATTTCAAATATTTTCCACATCTCTTACTCTGTATATATAGTTCCAATATCTTTGAGTAAAGTTATAACAAAACAAATTGAAAAGCACGGCGTCGTACTTCAGAGTATGAAAATATTGTTTATCTTTGCTTTGTTTGTGTTACATTTCACATTTGTAGTCACTACCGTTCATGCAAATGAAGCTGTTTGGCCATCAAGCCATGCTTTCATCGACATTGGTGTAGTTCTTGATACGGATTCGCCCATGGGAAGCATGTTAAACTCCAGCTTATATATGGCACTTTCAGGCTTCTACTCAGTTCATGCAAACTACAAGACAAGGTTGTGTCTCCATACTAAGAATGCTAAAACAGAAATGGAAGTCGCTTCAGCAGGTGAGCTGTCTTTCTGTATGTTATTTTTCATGATATTGTTGGTTCCTTTTTTTTTTCTGGAAACATTATAACAAATTTCATTCTGTGAGTGGAAAGCAGTTATGGATTTGCTGAAGAATTTGAAGGTGCATGGTGTTCTGGGGCCAGAATGGTTAAATGAAGCTACATTCGTCGCAGAACTTGGAGAAAAGGCTCATGTACCAGTTATTTCCTTCACAGCCAAAAGCCGAGCCTTTTCTCGTTTGCAGAACCATTACTTTGCTCGGACAGCTTTAGATGACATTCATCAAGTGAAAGATCTTGCAGCCATTTGTCAGGAATTCAAATGGCAGGAAGTAGTTGTATTCTATGAGGACACTGAGTATGGCAATCTATTCCTTTCCAAGGTAAATAAAGTATTCCAAAAATTTAGTATTCGGTTGTTATACGTCAGTGCTTTGTCCGAATCAAGTGAAGATGTTTGTATTACAAAGGAACTAAACAGGATGAAAGAAATGAATAGCAGGATATTTCTGGTACATGTGAACATTTCCCTCGGACACAGGCTCTTTCGCATAGCCAGCAAAGCCGGAATGATGAGCGAAGGGCATGCCTGGCTTGTTACTGATAGTTTGTATAACTTTTTGGATTCTGTGGATTCCAGTCCGATGGAGGGTGTTGTAGGCATAAGGCCTTATGTTCCAAAGTCGACAAATCTGGAGAATTTGATGGCAAAGTGGAAAATTGATGAATGGCTGAAAGAGACTGGAAGAACCACAATGCAGTTAGATATCTATGGATTGTGGGCATATGACACTGTCTGGGCCTTAGCAATGGCGGCAGAAAAGATGTTGAGTAACTATCCTGATTTCACAAGCAAAAGCCGTGGAGAAAACAGAACTGATATTTCAGATTTAAGCGTCTCTAAGATCGGCCCGAGGTTGTTGACTGAACTCCTGAGGACAAATTTCATTGGCTTGAGTGGGAAGTTCCAACTGGTTGATGGGCAACTACAGCCTACAGCTTTTGAGATTTTCAATGTGATAGAATCAGGAGATAGAATTGTCGGATACTGGACTCCTAGTTGCGGACTCTCCAAAAGCCTAAGTCCAAATTCTTCAAAAGAACTCAAAGCCATTATGTGGCCTGGAGAAACACTAGTACCACCGAAAGCTTTTCCTGTCCCGGTAACAAGAAAGCTGAAAGTTGGAGTTCCAAAGAAACCAGGGTTTGAGGAATTCATAAATGTACAATTTGATCCCCTCACTAAACAGTTCAATGTCAGCGGGTTTTCAATAGATGTATTCCATGAAACGCGAAAGCTGTTACCTTTCAAGCTGGATTTCGAGTTTGTCCCCTTTGTGAATGCAACTGGACAAAGTAATGGTAGCTACACTGATCTGCTTCATAAAATAGTTGACCAGGTTTGTTTGGTTTTAGCATAAATCATCTTAGTTGATATAAATTGTTGTATTTTTCCCTAGCTTAAGCGTGATAACTGTTGTTTGTTTCTTCTGATAAGGCAGACTCTTGACATGGTGGTGGGAGATATAACCATTTTGGCAAATCGAGCAACTTATGTAGATTTTACTCTTCCATACACTGAATCAGGAGTTGTAATGGTTGTGAAAAACCGAAAGGACATAGACATGTGGAGTTTTTCCAAACCTTTGAGGTGGGATCTTTGGCTGACAATTGTGGCAGCCTGCATTTTTGTAGGTGTTGTTCTCAGAGTAATGGAGCGTGAACGGAACAACACTGATGCGGGCTATTCAGCTCCACAGGAACCAAAACTCAACGTGATCTTTTTCCCTATTGCAGCTCTAGCATTTCCTGAAGGTAATTCTTTTATTTAGTACTAGCAGCTCGTATCAAACAGGACCAGGTATTTAGATACTTGATTGATCAGAGAATACCTGATTTTGACAGGGAATATGGTGGCTAACAAATGGTCAAAGTTTGTATTAATTGTGTGGCTTTTCGTGGCATATATACTGATGCAGAGTTATACAGCAAAATTGTCATCAATGTTCACAGTGGATCAGTTGGATTTTGTATGTTCCGAAGATCATTACGTTGGTCACCAGGCAGGTTCTTATGTCAAAGATTTCTTGATTGATGAACTTCACTTAAAACAATCAAAGCTGAAGAGCTACAGAAGCTTCGAGGAATATCATGAAGCAATGAGCCTAGGTGGTAGGAAAGGCGGCGTGGATGCCATTGCTGGCGAGATACCTTACATGAATCTTTTCCTGATCAAATACGGTTCCAAATACAGAATAGCCGGGCAAACGTATAAAACATCAGGCTTTGGATTTGTAAGTTCCCTTAGTTCTCTATCATTGTTCTTTGTTACCTTCATTATAAGCTTTTGGTTCTGTGATTTACATTTCATTTAATCAACATCATTTATGTTAGATGTGACAATCATTTTCTTCAGGCCTTCCCAACTGGCTCCCCATTGGTTAGTTACTTCTCAAAGGCAATTCTGAAAGTAACACAAGGTCCAGTCATGAAAACCATTGAGACCAAGAACTTTGGACCTAAATATTCCCCTGACTTCATCAATCGAGACAATTCACGCCTGACGGCGTCAAACTTTGGAGGCCTATTCATAATCATCTGCTCCGCAACATTGGTAGCATTATTCTGCTCTGAGACCTCAGCTGGACAAAGGTTAGCCATTATGGCAACATCTAAGATGCAAACGTGTTGCAGTATTAGTAGCAAAGAATCAAGTGAATGTGTGATTAGCGTTGAGAATGTTCCTGTCGATTCATCCAATGAAGACAACAAAATCCAGGAGGGCGACACAACTGCATCGAATTCACCAGGGGAAGTACAACAATGGAAGCTCTGTATCGGCGATGTTTTGGCTAGTCAAGGTGAAGTTAACATTTTTGTGGCAGGACCAGCTGAAGTTGCCTAATGATTTAAGAAAATGAGCATATCATATCCCGACCTACTTGCATTTATTTTTTTGTGTAGGCTAGAAGATTTCTTTGTCTCTCTTTCGAGATCCAACCCTTTCTGAAATCAGTAGTCATTAACTAGGACTCTTGTAAATTTTATTGTAGATACAACATACTTAGACACAAAACTTTGGTTCATTGTAAAAGTTAACAAGAAATAGCTTTTGTTTTTTTAGCTTTTCTAGTCTTGGTTCCCCTCCTTCTCGCTGCCATTTTCAAACACGCCTCAATGCACGTAAAAACTCCGATTCTGGAGATCAAAACAAGGTAGAGATTGGTGCTAATGCTCTTTGGTCAAATTTCAAATATACTTATACCAGGAGCAAGTAATCATACTTATATGAAAAGGTGGGATCAACAGATTTTCCTAGGTATGGTGTAATTATTCCTTAGAAATGATTCTGATAAAGAGGAAGTTAGTCTTCTTGAATATTGAATGAATTTCTCAAAGAAGCAAAAAAAATTGTTCCAGGTGAGTATTAGCACGATGACTTTCTAAATATAAGATCTTTAACCAGTGCCATCATGTACAGAATCAGAAGAACTTGGATGGGTGAAGTGGACTAATATATTTCCAGCTGATGAAATTAAGAACAAAATTTATTAAAGCTAAATTCAAGCAATAAAATACTGTTGAGTTTGATTAAGCAATAAATAACTGGATCTTTCTTCTCAAATTAATTGACAAGCAGAGATATTTAATGATCATCTATATATACTAGTTATGGCATCAGCTCATCTTAGCAGTTTACTGAGAATGGATTACTGGAAATGATTGCATTAAGATATCGTTCTAGTAACTTTGGCCCATAAATTTCAATGGAGTTGCCTGATTAATCAAGCTTCCTGTTTTAGTACCCAGATTACAGAAAACCAATCCCATTTTAGTAGTCAACATTAGTACAAACAAAGTGGACTATTAAAATAGGACGCTTGGAATATTGTTGTTTTACTTGGTCTTCTCAAACTGAAATCGCGAACTCTTTTCCATGATTCTCCCAACAATCGGAATATTCTGAATATACCGTGCTTATTAATTAAACATTGGCCGTTGAGCATTGTCTGTTTCTACAGATAAAGGACGAGGGTCACTTTGCATACCTAGACAATGAAAAGATGTTGTGTTATCCACGTTGTTTATCTAAGCAAATGCTCCTCAGATTCAGGATTGATTCTCTTTGAAGCTTTTTCAAGTGTGTGAATTGAGATACTTCCATGTTGTTTCTAAGCAAAAAATTAAAACTGCAATGCATTTCTTGTCTTATATTTATATGCTAACACTGCTTGTTGTTTGTTTTTACTTTTTAGAGCTTGTACGCTTTGCTCCATCAATGTTGTTGCATTTCGTTGGCTAGCTGGGCAGGTGAAATCTGAGACCATATGTGGAATAGAAACAAAGGTCTTAGCTTGTTCTTTTGCGGAAACTTCCGGTAGGTTTACTCATATGCTCATTAGTCTTTTCTTGGTCTACATTTTTTGACTGTTCTCGTCCACTTCAAGGCACCCCAATTAGAACGAAATTACTGAACATTTGATTGATCAATGTATGCACCAATCCATTTGGGCCATTTCAACAGCTCGCATATTCTCCAAATTAATCTGTTTTTAGTCTGCATATATAGTTACTCACTCTCTCTTTGGTAGAGTAGATAACATAACTCAGTGTACCGAAAGAGCCAAGATTTACCAAATCGAGCGCTTGGCTCGACCACTTACCAAGTATGAGAATTCTTTACTTCTTTACTGTATTTGTGTTGCTCCCTTTCGCATATGTGGTCAGTGCAGTTCATGCAGATGAAACCGTCCAGGAGTCAAGTCATCCATGCATCGGCATTGGCGTGGTTCTTGATACGGATTCACCCATGGGAAGCATGTTAAACTCCAGTTTAGAAATGGCACTTTCAGACTTCTACTCAGTTCATGCAAACTACAGGACAAGGTTGTGTCTCCAATCTAAGAATGCTAAAAAGGAACTGGAGGTCGCTACAGCAGGTGAGCAGTTAGTTTATGTACTTCTAATCTTGACCTTAACATAAATCTGATAATGAACACTTGTTGCTCTCTCATCATTATCCTCATTTTCTCCAACAAGGTGCGAATTTGTCGAATAAGAACTAACAAGACATAAATGTTTCTCATGTCTTACAACAATAAGGCCTTTCATCAAACAATAAAGAAGTTTTATCTGAAAATCAACTTTCCTGTCGGATAGGATGATGGCTTGCAATTCTACATGATTCTTGCCCATTCGTATAAAACATCCGCTTTTGACAAACTATGTTCTAGCAGGTTTCTTATGTTTTGGTTTGTAAATCCTGTTCCATTGATACTAGAATTGATCGTAAATTGTAACGTAAATTCAAAACAGTCGAGGAATTGCTGAAGAATGAGAGGATCCATGGTATCCTTGGCCCAGAATGGTTATCTGAAGCTGCATTCATCGTAGACCTTGGAGTAGCGGCTCATGTGCCTGTTGTTTCCTTCACAGCAAGAAGCCAAGCCTTTTCTCATCCGCAGAACCACTACTTTGTTCGGACAGCTTTAGATGACATTCATCAAGTGAAAGGTCTTGCAGCCATTTGTCAGACATTTGAATGGCAGGAAGTAGTTGTCTTGTATGAGGACACTGAGTATGGCAATCTATTCCTTTCCAAGTTATACAAAGTATTCCAGAAAAAGGATATCAGGCTGCTGTTCATCAGTGCTTTCTCTGAATCTGATGAAGATGCTTCTATTACAAAGGAACTAAACAAGCTGGAAGAAATGGATAGCAGGGTATTCCTGGTACATATGAGCATTTCACTCGGGCACAGGCTCTTTCGCATAGCAAGCCAAGCCGGATTGATGAGTGAAGGGCGAGCCTGGCTCGTTACTGACAGTTTGTCCTATTTGGGCTCTGTGGATTCCATTCCAATGGAGGGTGTTGTAGGCATACGGCCTTATGTTCCAAAGTCAAAAAACCTGGAAAATTTTAAAGCAAAGTGGAAAATTAATGAATGGCTGACAAAACCTGGAAGAACTGGAATGGAGTTAGATATATATGGACTGTGGGCATATGACACTGTCTGGGCCTTAGCAATGGCAACAGAAAATATGATGATTAAATATTCTGCTAAAATTGGCCCTAGGTTGTTGACTGAACTGCTGGAGACAAATTTTACAGGCCTGAGTGGGAAATTCCAACTGGTAGGCGGGCAACTACAGCCGTCAGCATTTGAGATTTTCAACGTGATTGGATCAGGAGAAAGAATTGTCGGATACTGGACTCCTGGAAGAGGACTCTCCAGAAGCTTAAATTTAAATTCTCCAAAAGAACTCAAAGCCATTATGTGGCCTGGAGAAAAATTAGAACCACCAAAAGGTTTTCCTGTGCGGGTAACACGAAAGCTCAAAGTTGGAGTTCCGAAGAAGCCAGGGTTCGAGGAGTTTGTGAATGTGCAATTTGATCCCATCACTAAAAAGTTCAATTTCAGTGGATTTTCTATAGATGTATTCCATGCTGCACGACAACTGTTGCCTTTCAAGCTGGATTTCGAGTTCATCCCCTTTGTGATTACAACTGGACAAAGTAATGGCAGCTACAATGATATGCTTCATGAAATAGTGAACCAGGTTTGTGTTTTTTTGAATCATATGTCACTCATTAGATAATGTTAATAAATATTTGTTTCAATTGATATTACCTTAGCATAAATGCAATAACAATTGTCTGTTACCTCTGATAAGGCAGACTCTTGACATTGTGGTGGGAGACATAACCATTTTGGCGGATCGAGCAACGTATGTTGATTTTACTCTTCCTTATACCGAATCAGGAGTGGTGATGGTTGTGAAAAACCGAAAGAACATAGACATGTGGAGCTTTTCAAAACCTTTGAGGTGGGATCTTTGGCTGACAATATTGGTAGCTTGCATTTTTGTGGGTATTGTTCTCAGAGTAATGGAGCGTGAAAGAAACAACACTGATACTGGCTATTCAACTCCGCGGGAAGCAAAACTCAACGTGATCTTTTTCCCCATCGCAGCGCTTGCTTTTCCTGAAGGTAATGTTTTTTGTTCTTCCATCATAAAACAATCAGGACTAGATGTTTAGTTGCTTGATTCATGAGGGAGTATTGTCTTGACAGGGAATATGGTGGCTAACAAATGGTCAAAGTTTGTATTAATTGTGTGGCTTTTCGTGGCATATATACTGATGCAGAGTTATACAGCAAAATTATCATCAATGTTCACAGTGGATCAGTTGGATTTTGTATACTCTGAAGAAAATTATGTAGGTCACCAGGCGGGTTCCTATGTCAAAGATTTCTTGATTAATGAACTTCACTTAAAACCATCGAAGCTGAGAGGCTACAGAAGCTTCGAGGAATATCATGAGGCGATGAGCCTTGGTGGCCAAAGAGGCGGCGTGGATGCCATTGCTGGTGAGATCCCGTACATGAATTTGTTCCTGATCAAATATGGTTCCGAATACAGAATATCGGGAAAAACCTATAAAACATCCGGCTTTGGATTTGTAAGTCTTCTTGTTCTTTGTTGTTGTTCATGAGTTACCTTAATCATGCCATCATTTCTGGTAGAGGTGACAATGGTTTTATTCAGGCCTTCCCCACTGGCTCCCCATTGGTTAGTTACTTCTCAAAGGCAATTCTCAATGTAACACAAGGTCCAATGATGAAGATCATAGAGAACAAGAATTTTGGACCAAAATATTCCCCTGACTTCATCAATCGAGACAATTCGCGTCTGACAGCTTCCAACTTTGGAGGGCTCTTCATAATCATCTGCTTAGCAACATTGGTTGCATTATTCTGCTCTGAGACCTCAGCTGCACAAAGTTTAGCCATAATGTCATCATCCAGTGTGCAAAAATGTAGCAGCTTTACCAGTAAAGAGACAAATGGCTGTGTCATTAGCGTTGAGGAAGTTTCTAGTGATGCATCCAGTGAAGACAACAAAATTGAGGAGAATGACACAACTGCATTAAATTCAACAGCGGAAGTTCACGAATGGAAGCTCAGAATCGCCGACGTTTTGGCCAGCCAAGGTGAAGTTAACATTTTTGTGGCAGCACCTGCTGAAGTTGTGTGAATTGGAAAAAAAGAAATGATACTCCACATCATCTTGGACAGGCTAAAGCATATATATTAGCCAAACCAGACAGTTCATTTGTCGACCAACATATTATTTGCCACATTGTAGATTTTCGCTTTTCCCACCCATATGAAATTGAATATTCAGCACCTTTGTTTCTTCTAGTAAGATGTCTCCAGCATTATGTACTGTTGATTATTGGTCACGTTCGAATTCGTTTAGTGATTCCAAAGGGTAGAGTTTACTCGATCCCATTTTAGTAGTCAACCTTAATACCCCCTCCGGGTTTACTCGAATTCGTTTGGTCACGTTCTGATTTTGTCCTATGTTTAATCTATAATGTCTTTTTAATTGAAAAAAAAACCCTTAAAAATTTATTTTCACATTCGTTGTATTCTTCTAATTATTACAAAATATTTTAAAGGTTTTTATTTCAATTAAAAAGACATCCTAGATGAAACCTCAGACAAAATCAAAATACCTTATAATAGAGGGAGTACAACAAAGTGGACTATTAAAATGAGTCACTTGGAGTATGGGAGTTTTACTTGGTCTTCGCAAACTGAAATCGCAAACTTTTTTCCATGATTCACCCAGCAATCAGAATATTCTGAATATACCGTGCTTATTAATTAAACATTGTCCGTTGAGCATTGTCTGTTTCTAGAGATAAAGGACAAGGGTCACTTTGCACACCTAGACAATGAAAAGATGTTGTATTGTCCACGTTGTTTATCTGCAAATGCTCCAAGGATTCAGGATTGGTTCTCTTTGAAGTTTTTTCAGGCGTGTGAATTGAGATACTTCCAATGTAGTTTCTTGGCAAAATTTTAAAAACTTCAATGCACTTCTTGTCTTATCTATACGCTGAAACTGCTTAATGTTTGTTTTTTGAGAGCTTGTACGATTTGCTCCATCAGTGTTGTTGCATTTTGTTGGCTAGCAAGGCAGGTGAAATCTGAGACCATATATGGAATAGAAGAAACAAAGGTCTTGGCTTGTTCTTTTGCGGAAACTTCCTGTATAGCTTACACATATGCTCATTAGTCTTTTTTTTGGTCTACATTTTTAACTGTTCTTGTCCACTTCAAGGCACCCCAATTAAAACGAAATTGCTGAACATTTGACTGATCAGTGTAAGCACCAATCCATTTCGGCCATTCAACATCTCGCATATACTCCAAATTAATCTGTTTTTAGTCTCCATATATATGTAGTTACTCTCTCTTTGGTAGAGTAGATAACAAAACTTAGTATACCGAAAGAGCCAATGACGAAGCCTGGATTTACACCGCCAGCTCAGTGGAACTCCGGCTTAGGTTTCCTGCAAAAGAGGACCTTGGGGGTCTCCTGAGGGTAGATACTCCGATACTTAAGTCAATAAAAGGGTTTTAAGAAAGTATATGGATAGTAATTTGTGCTAGAGATAGTGTACACGTATTGTGGTGTGATCAACTCTATTTATAGGCATGGAGTTACCTTGAAGGATGTCGAATCCTATTAAGTCTTATGTTCCAGAACCGCCTCCGTAAGGTCGGTTGGACCATAACAAACAGGATGGCCCGGTCCAATAACTCCCGGTAGATATGGACTCGCCAAGTGCCCCTGTCAAGTATTAGTTGTATGATATACACAATGCTTGACATAAAATAAATGATACCTGGACACGGCCCAAGTTGAATGAAGAAGTCTCGGTCCACGTTACGTCGAGCAGGCTTGATGGGGTAATTTGCGAGTCAGGATCCGATCCGGGAAGGCGACCCGGGGCAGAATCCCACCTAAATGGATGCAGACATGTCCATTACTCTGCACATTTCCCAAACTACGTGATATGTTTATATTTTACCTATTTATTATATCACTAATTTGTGATTTTTGTAATATATTTTGAGTACAAATATGCTATTTATATGATTTTATCTTTATTTGTACGTTTTGTATTCAAATGGAGGAATTATTGAGGTTTTGGACTAAATTGAAAAGAAAAAGTAACTCAAAGGGAGAATTGAAGATTTGATAAATTGATAAAGAAGAAATTGAAACACTTGAAGAGTTGGAGGAGTTTTAATTTAAATTGGCTTGAAAAAAATAACTTTCTTATTCCTGAAAAAATAAGGTTTGAGGAAAGCGTATAAAAAGAGGATTATAATTTTATTTTTGGAGATAGAGACCAAAGCCTCCACCCTTCCTCTTGCACCGCATACACCATCAGCCCCCCAAGCTTTCTCACGCACAAAACCCCAGCCCAAACTTCTCCGCCGACCATCACCGAACCATCACCCTTGTTTCCATTCACCTTAATCACCATCATCATCACTTTTCATCATGCTCCACTCCCACGCACCACCAAACCTTGATCAAACTAACTCTAAAACCTCCACCTTTCTCCATCACCGCCATCCACCATCAACTCACCTCATCACCCCATTAAGTCCACCCACGCTCCATCTCCTCTTCTCCACCTCCACGTCACACGCCACAAGCCCCATAAACTTCACGAAATACACCCCCATCATCACCTTATTCTTCATCATAATTAACCCCCAGCCCACGCGATCCATCACTATCTCAAGCACCAATCCAAAGCATCATCATCGGAGGAGGAAGCAAGCAATTTCGGACTCTCGGGTTTCATTGTTTTATTTATTTTTGAGATGATATGTAGTTAAATTATTTAATCTAGGGTTTTGGATATAACCGCTGTATTAGTTAATTTAATTTAAGTTATGATTGTGACTTTTTCATTAATTACTATTTATTATTCTTGTTTTTCATCCATATGAATACCTGATCAATATTTGCATGCTTTAAGGTGCTAGCTGAAGTAGCGAGAGTAGAAGGCTAGTATTAGTTTTTAGGAATAATAAAATTAGGTAGTAAGCCACGAGAGTAGGAATAACGCCTTTGCGACTAGTAATTCTAAAGTTCTTAATGTGCTTTTATTAATCCCTATAGTCACGAGAGTAGTCATAAGGTTAGTTTAAGTAAGAGAGGTATGACACGAGAGTGTATAATTCTTAAATTGATGAATTGTCGTGAGATTAATGAGAGTCGAAAGTCACATATCTATAGATTAAATTAAACTGAATAGTCGGGTGGTGAACCATTTGCCCTAAATTTTTCTTTTACTTATTTATATCTTTAAATAATTGCAATTGATAGTTTTAGATTTAGATTAGTTTAAATTGATAAATTGTTAATCTAAATAATAATAAGAAATAATTTTAACCGGTACTTGGTAACCTTCTCTGTGGGATCGACCCTGCTTTCTGCTTTACTGCTAGTAATTGTATTAAGTAGGTAATTAATTATTTGACTAGTGTGACGACAGCTTGTCACTACGGCTTCATATCATTATGCCTCCTTGAAAATAGGCGAACCGTCAAATCGGGGGGGGGGGGGGGGGAGGGAGGATTAACTTCCTTTACATAGATTGGAACAAATTAAACCCATTATTTCACTCGTCTCTAAAATCCTTCTGCCCAAAGACTCTCTCAAAGTCATATTTTGTTATTATCGCTAAAATCCTCAGTTCCACTGACATCTCCGACGGCGAAAGCGTTTGAAGTTTAAAGAAGCCGCGTCGAGAGCTAAATCCAAGGGTTTGCTGAATTTCTTAATTGCCCCTGGATAGTCACCGTTGTTGTCATATCTTTTGTAAGACTCGCCGGAGATATCACCACCCTGGGAGGTTACAACTCGAAAGGTGAGTGGTCTTTCCAACTCACTCTTACTTTCCAATTCCTTTATAATTCCAATTCTGATTCAGATATGAAATACTGTGGTCGATATGGCTAGGAACCCAGATTTAAAAACTGTCGATGACTTTGCTTCCACCATAGATTTCGATGAAAAGGTAAACGGTGTAAAAACAAGATATGACCTGCCCCTAGATCTAGAAGCTAGAGTCCCATTAGGAACCAAGAGGGCTAATTCTCCTCCTGAGGGAAGAATCACTGTATATGACCGCTTTATGTATCTAGGGTAAAGATTCCCCCTCTTCCCTCTGTTCAAGGAGATTGTCCAACACTATAAAACTCCCATTGCTTGTTTTACACCGAATTTGATAACTTTGTCCTCGGGTTCGCGAAAATATGTCAATGAGTAAAGGTGAAGTCCCAACTATTTCTGTAGAGATATCTCTTCTAAGTTGTCGTTCCCTCGACATTATTCCAAGATTGATACATTGTCAAGCGGCGCCTTAGACCTGGCATCAAGAAGATGGTCGAGGCATACGGTGGTTCACCTGAATGGAAGCCTGAATTCTTTTTTGTGAAGGCTTCGGAAAAGTACTGCGTTGCTTGGAACCACCGAGAAGTAGAAGGTCTCGGGTTGACAAAGGATGAGTGGACCAAGGAGGATGAGATAGTGTTGAGGAATTCGATGACGATTTGAAGAAAATCTTAAAGTACACCAAGCTTGTTAAATGGAGTAACGTGCAGTATTACATTCCCCCTGTTCCTGTCGAGAAAGAAAAAGATACGAATGTCCATGTCGAGGAGGGCAAAGATACTATCATTCCTGTTGAGGAAGAAAAGGTACTAATCTCTTTTATTGATTTTCCTCTTTTTAGGTCACGTCGTCAAGCAATGCTGGTTCTCGACTGTTTGGTGATGATGACCCCTTTCCTATTGTAAATTCAGATGAAGACGTTTCAGGAGTCAAACCCCAAAATATGTCCTGATCTGTAGATGAAGACCGAAATAGTTAGATCAGAGGGAGTGGTCAGAAAAAGTATGTGCCGGAAATTCAATTTCCATTTTTCAATCTACGATACCAAAAATGGATTTATTAATTCCATTTTTCTGATAATTAGGTGCAATTACAGCTTGATAAATATTTGATTAAATAAAATAGAAAATGATAATTCTTTTTTTATTTTGTAAATTATTGCGGAAAAAATAGGAAAAAATTGTAATTTAAATAAGAAGGGAAATATATTTCTGAAAATAAAAACGAAAAATCAAAATCTGTTTTTAACCAAACAGACTGCAATCATGTTCAAAAGGCACAAAAAAAAAAGTCATAATACAACACCATAATAACACCAAATCGACCAACAAAACCCTTGAGGCATATTTCAGAGCCATAAATTATAGTTTTTTTTAAAAAAAAAACATAGAGCTAGTACGTCAACAGAATTTGTAAAATTAAAGATATAACACATTCACTCCAACATAAAGCAAGCAATTTTAATGCCGAAAACAGAACAATAATTGTCAAGGAAAAAAAAAAACATAGCCAATGATGGAACAGTACTTCTCCAATGTTCCAAAGGCAAAAGAGGCAAGAACAGTGTAGACAACACAATGAAGCACTAAAACAGAACCATCACCAAATTAACTAAATTTACCACATTCACAAATCAACTAAGTACAAAATTCTAAATCCTTTACAAATCCAAAATAAAAACTACATTAATAGATCCGCCACATGTTTTTGAACATAAATGTGGCTGGCCTCGTAGAATTCCCACAGTTGTGTATCAAATCGCTTAGATTTATGGTGTTTGGTCTGGAATTTCTCCTCACCTTTCCAAGCGGTATTGGATCGATGATCACCCCGAAGGTAAAGAAGGTCCTTCTCGATCGGACAATGATTTGTGAAATTTTTTAGTTTGCGTCGAAGAAGAATTAGCCATGTTTTCTAAACAAAGAACGTAATAAAAAGAGAACTATTATTTTTTAAATTTTTAGAAAAACACACGGAATCAATTTGAGGAAAAAAAAACAGAACCATGATAAAGGGTACTCTAAATTTAAAAACAGAACCAGGAAATTAAAAAAAAAAAAAAACGAACAAATGGCACAAAATTCTACATCTTCTTGCAATTCTACATGATTCTTGCCCATTCGTATAAAAAAACAGCTTTTGACAAACTATGTTCTAGCAGGTTTTTTATGTTTTAGTTTTTTTTTTAATCCCGTTTCATTGATATGAGAATTGATCGTAAATTGTCACTTAAATAATGTCTTGAACAAATTAAAATTAGTACCATTTCCTTAATTATATCAAACTACACTAGTTGACGTGGTGTAACCGTTGTACAAAAAATTTACTCGGATTTAGTAGAAGCCATCATCCTATTGTTCGATGGACGAAATCATGCACCTAGAATAACTCACTGCAAGGAAAATGTTTTCTTTTTTTTATTTGTTGGAGAACCATTCAATTTCAATCTAAGTAGAACGAACAAGCCGCTTTCATCCTTTTTCCTGTGTGCTATGTGTAATCCCGATATTTGGTATGTTTGTTGCCTGTTGTTAATGTTAAAAAAAAAAAATGAAAAAAAAATTATACTTAAAATCTAAAAAATGAACTGTACATTGAGAATTAGAAAATATAATAAATACAGAAAATTAATTAAAGTTAGCGGAAAAACAAAATTAGTAAAATTAGCGTGGGATCTCTTGTGAATCTCAGAGAAAGAAAGTTTTGTAGGGACTTCAAATTGATCCCACATATTTCCCTTAAATGAGCCCCTGCGATTTCCTATGGCGGTTTCATGTGAGTTTCACTGATTAAGTTTGTAGGCCCCTCTTTTATGTTTCTTTTCATTCGCCTTCCAACTGTTTGATACATTTCCTCTGAGAAACAAAACTAAATTCCTCGCGAAAGATGAAAAGAGGCAGGAAGAAATTGGTCTTTGATGTTGAGCTTCCAGAGGGCATCATTGTCGAGATACTCTCTAGATTGCCAGTGAAAACTCTGTTGCGGTTTAAGTGTGTGAGCAAATTGTGGAAAGAGATTATATCCAGTCCTAACTTCACTCTCTCCCATTCTGGAAGAGACCGGATGATTGTGAGCTATTCACCTACCTGCCGTAAGGGACCAGGCCTCGGACATTTGCATTTCTTCTGTTCCATTTAAGAAGGGGAGATATCTGGATGGACACTAGTTTTCCTTATGAGGTACCTTCCCCTGTTCCTTATGGCTTCTCAAAGCCGGGAGTTTTGGTTGACGGCCATTTGCATTGGATCAAGGTAAGGAGTGGGTCACAAGTCATTGTTTATTTTGTTGAGGGGATGAACCAGTTTAAAGAACTACCAATGCCAGATGATGACGACCATCAATCATCTAGTGATAGTTACTTTGAAGTCACTCCTTTATATGGATGTCTTTGCGTGTCTAAAGTTGAGCGTAGTTTTGGCGCTCGCGTAAATGTTTTTATTATGAGAGAGTACGGTGTGAAACACTCTTGGACGAAATTGCTCACTATCGACGAATTCGTCATTCCCCTTCACATTAGAAATCCCAATGACATCATTGTCCTGGGTACATGGTGGCAACGAAAATTGTGCAGATACAACTTAGAAAAGAAGCACTTAAACAGGATTCCATGCCCACCACCTGAGCTGCGACAGAAAATTAAAAACAACTTGGAAATCGAGACTGGAAGTAAAGTACCACTCTCCATGTTGATGATTGCTGGTCCTTTCATGTACAGGGAAAGTTTGGCATCGGTTGATTTGACATAACAAGTACAATAACAAGAGTGTCTATAGCATCAGCTATGAGGGTTTTGCTAATGAAGTAAGTATTGGCTTATTTTTGTCTTCCATGTATCTCTTACTGATTATTTTCAAATCACTGAAAGTTGTTGGATGTTTTGTTCTACTACTGCGACAAATTGCCATCACATTTGCTGTGGGTATATCATAGATGAAACATATTGTTCTGTGGTAAGTCAGGATTTTTGCTCTTGTAGAACCTCTGGAATAAAGAAGGGTGCTTTGAAGAGAAGATGGGGTCACAGATGTCCCCTTAGAGATTAGTTTGCCCATGGTAAAATACCTAGCTAGTGGAACGTAAGCTACTTGGATGATACTCTTAATTTTTTTTTTCTCTTCGTTCTTTCTTTTTTTTGCGTTAATGTGTCTCCTAGAGTTGTTAACCTTAACTCTGCAAATTCCACTGTGCTCAAAATAAGTATAATGAACCTGCTAAAGCATGTAGCCTAAAGGAAGAGGAGCTCCACTGATATGTTGAAGTTCATATTTTCCCTTGCATTTCTTCAGCTTTACTCCCCAACAAGGTTGCACTTGCACGGGTTCAAATTTGAATTTCTATTTTCTATATTTTGGTTTAAGTTAATCACTTATGAGGACGAGGTGGATTGAGCAGAAGCTCAACCCTTTATCTGCTTATGGGGTTGCTTCAAATGTGTCCTGTTTGTCAAAGACAACGCAAACGAAGTGGAACCAGCAGGTTAAACCCTTTTCTGTTAATTCCAACACTGCATCTAGCAATAGATAATGGCCTAACATTTGGTTTGAATCGTGGATGGGATTCTGGGAAGTTAATTTACATCGAAAAAGGCAATAATTGCAAGTTACCTGTACATTTTTTATGATGAAGTTCTGAATTGTTTCTGAGCTTTGAACCATTAGACAAGTTTCATCTCATATTTCCAAAGGTTGGCATTTTATAATTGACACTGTACATGAGATTTTTGATTTCAAACTTACCTACTATTTCAAGATCGCAACTTAGTAACATTCTTAATTTCTTACGTTGGAACATTATAGCACAGTATCAGCCCTAGCTAGGCTCTCGCAGAGGATGAAATGATCTTGAGAGCTACGTATGTTCGGATTTTTTGGTGATTGGTTAAGTTGGTAACACTTTTATGTTCGTGATGGAAGGAAATCGTATCAACTAGAGTGCGCGTGGATCAAACGAAACATATCTTTCCTTAAGTTGACGCTTGAAAGTGAATATCTCTTCATCTTTGAAAGTGAGAAGTGCAGGGGGAGTCTATAACTATACCAGGAGTTAGACAGGTTTCTGTAAATCGTATCAGACAAATGCATCTGCTTTCCTGTGATTTTTGTTTGATGAAATGGTCGAGAGAAAGGCTTCTCTCATCTGCTGATAGCAGCAGTACCAAATCTGCATTTCCTGAAGTGGAATCATTTTTGAGGAATTTTTTTTATTAAAAAAAAATATAATTCTCCTTTATTTTTTCAGAAGGGGATTAGTGGAGATGGTGCAACATTGAGTTCTAAAACTGAAAGACCAATTCTTGGCATAGCAAATTCATGTCATGACTCAGCAACTAAGCTTTTGCATTATGGTACAAAACTACGAGAAGATATCCTACTCCGGAGTAATAACTTGATAGAAACGTGTAAACAAAAAAACTCGCAGGTGACTCCTATTAAAAAACCATGGAAAGGTGAATGATACTACCTCCGTTCTAAAAAAAACTAGTCCACTTTGAATTTTGAGGTTTGTACTAATTTTAGTATAAATTTGAAATCTCAATATCAGATTATTTTTTTGGGACAAAGGCTATCTTAAAAGGTTCATAAAATCTGGGTAATTTAGGACCAGATCTTCAGTTGCTTGATTCATCAGGGAGTATTGTTTTGACCTATGTTTTCAAAATCGGACCAGAAAGTGAACTGTTAGCGTGACCGAGTTGGTGGGTTTATCGAGTTAACGGGTTAGTTCATTCTTCGAAACCAGTGAAAATCGGTTAAAATAATATTAAAAAATATTTAAAAATTAAGTTTTTAAGAAATATATATAAAAATCGGTTCAACCGATACCGGTTTCTGGTCAAACCGTGATTTCGTCCGAATTTGACCGAGTTTGACCAGGTTATACAGAATCCGGTTTTTATGGAAACCGGACCGGTGAGACTTCCGATTCTCAGGCTAACCAGTTAGACCGCCCGGCCCATCCGGTTTTGAAAACACAGGTTTTAACATGGACCATGGTGGCTAACAAATGGTCAAAGTTTGTATTAATTGTGCGGCTTTTCGTGGCATATATACTGATGCAGAGTTATACAGCAAAATTGTCATCAATGTTCACAGTGGATCAGTTGGGTTTTGTATACTCTGATCAGTTGGACATAGTTTAGCCATTATGTCATCATTCAATGTTCAAAAATTTAGCTGTTTCTCCGGGCAAGAAACCAGTGATTGGGTCATTAGCGTTGAGGAAGTTTCTAGTGACTCATGACTCATCAAATTGTGGAGAATGAAACAACTGCATCCAATTCAACAGGGGAAGTCACGAATGGAAGCTCAGAATCGCCGACGTTTTGGCCAGTCAAGATGAAGTTAACATTTTTGTGGCAGCACCTGCTGAAGTTGTGTGAATTGGGGGAGGTTGGGGAGAATGATGCTGCATGTCATCTTGGACAGACACAAGCATTTATATTAGCCAAACCAGGCAGTTCACTAGTAGACCAACATGTTATTTGCCACATTTTAGATAATCGGTTTTCGCACCCCTATGAAAATGAATATTCAGCAACTTGTTTCTTCAGTTATTCTAGTAAGATGTCTCCAGCATTAAGTCTTGTTGATTATTGGTAAAGTTCGATTAGTGATTCCAAAGGGTAGAGTTTAATCAATCCTCCATCATTCCCTCTGTGCTATAGTAATAGTTCATTTCATTGAACTGCAGGGGACAAAAAGTACATTATTAATATGAAATGGATCAAGCCAGTAGTAATTTATATGTAAGGAGAACAGTGATCATAGGAAGGTCTTTGTTCACGCGTCATTGCTTCAACCACGAGCATTTGACAATCATTTCGGAACAAAGTATTTGCTCTCCATTTGATATTTACTGTTATCAGCGACACATTAGTGCATATGAAATGTAACACACATTAGAACTAGAATTAGAAGGCAAAACTAACTATCAGACAATATAAAATTCGGAGAATATAGACAAGAATGATTTCCCATAGAAGTAACTTAAAATGTGAAATCAATCATTATTTCGGGAATTTCTATGAAATTATAGAAATTGAGGTGGTATTATCAAGTGTACCGGTTGGAATCTTTCCCGTTAGCAAGTTAGTAAAATAAAAAATGGAATGTTTTACTGTTTAGAATTTCATTAATTTGTAGCCAAGGGGGTGAGGTTGAGCAAGCCGTAGGGAGTCATCTTCTACCCTTAATAAGGTCCCTTTTCTTGAACTTGGCCGACTGTTCAATCTTTCAAAATGTCCACAATTCAGAGAAAAGATAATTTTGGGCAACTTATTATATTTGCGAATTTCGTAAATTTGTCAAAACATACAATTCAAGTGACAATTGTATGGTGAAGAGATTCAATCAAGAATACTAGAAAAAAAAGGCAATGTGGGACCAGAATTTCCATGAAACTTTGTGAGATTTCATTGTAATTAAAACAATGGAGATATTTTAGTAATTTTTACAACCCAATTAACTAATCCTTGAACATTTCAAGTCGTTTAAAGTCTTCCGCAGGAAAAGTCTTTGAATTCTTTTTTCTGCGTCACTTGGTTTACTTGCCTGCCAATAAAGTTTGCCCACTTCACTCTTTTGGATCTAATAAATACCCATCTCGTATATCCCTCTTTCTCCAAGATTCTTGGAATCTTCCTACATCTAAGATTTTAAATTTCCAATAAGACAAGAATGTTTGGATAGTTTACTTGGCTGTATCTAATATTTTTTATTTTTTTTTCTTAATGCTTATATCAACTTATATAAGAGTAATTGAAACATCTTGGTTTCCATGCAAAGTGACAAACAGTCAATCGCAATGCCCCTTTTCGCTTCGCGTTCTTAGCTTTGCTTCTCTTACTGTTTGAAGATAATTCAGTAACCGCAGCTAATTATGAAAACCATGAAACAGCTCTTCAGACAGATTATAAAACCGTACAGATTGGTGTACTTTTAGATTCGGATTCACCCATGGACAACATGATACGTTTATGTTTGTCCATTGCTCTTTCAGACGTCTATGCAGCTCATCCAGGTTATAAAACAAGGTTATCTCTTCAAATCCAAAATGTAAAGGAGGAGCTGGATGCAGATTTTGCAGGTAGCATTTCATCTGCCTTTTAAGTATATCAACTGCCATTACTTCATGAATCAAATGCTACGTTTCTGTGTTTTTGCCATCTTTGTTGTCTATTATTACCCTACACCTGTTTAAAGCGTATCAAATTATCATCATTGATAGAGTCCATAAATTGTATTTTAATTGTTCTTATTCTACTAGTTAATGGACTCGGATGGGTTTAATTCATTAGTTTTGTTATTATTTCTTGTTAGGAGCTGGAAATAAAAGATTGGAGTTGTTTTGAACAAATTTGGATGTCCAGGGACCTTTTTGTACAATTGAAGAAGTTTTGGGAAAAAATGACAAAGTTGAAAAGTTTAGGGACCAAAGTTACAAATCGTGGATCTCTTTTTCTTTTCCAGTGGCTGACCTAAAGTTCTTTGCATAAATAGACTTTTGTTTTATTTTTGGGAGCAGCCGCGCAGAGGCCAAAGGCTAGCACCTCCCACATCTGGTTTTTCCCGAATTTTCATTGTTTTCCATGTAGAATCAAGTCGTCATACTTCCAACTATGAGTGGCTCAGTTTTCTTTTCTGATTCAAGAGATTTATCTAATTATTTCTATATGAGGTTTTGTTTTTAATTTATTGTTTTTGCCTATGATTTAAGTATTTATTGATTCTTGTATTGAGTTATGAAAGTAGATATCATTCAAATTGACAACTTGATTTGTTATTTATTTTCTAGTGCTATCTGCTAGTTGAATGTTACATAATAGACAAGAACCGGCAGTACTGAGTAGCAATTAGACAAAGCATATGTATTGGTGAGACATTGAATATGCATGTTAGTTTAAATGTGGAATCAATGAGGCAAAATCTAAATAGTTGCAGCTATCTTAATTGTTTAGATTTTGGTTCAACTATATTTCCTTGGTATTTATGTTGTCATTGTTTGGTATGGAACGCTATCGTACCCAGCCGAATTATGATAAGGACTAATTGAGTGCTAGGCTTGGTTAGTTAATTTAGGGAGATTAATTGATTTATTACAGCTATCCTAATAGATCTTTGGTTGAATGCTTAGATTGCAAGTGTAGTTTTAGTAGCCTGCGATTAATGAAATAATTGAGTTATCCGTCCCTTGAGTCAGAAGTCTGTTACTTTGATTTCTTTTCATTTATTTAGTTTTTGTTATTTCAATTTCATTATCATAGATTTAGAACAACAATCCAAAAATCCATCTTTGCATTAATTTGAAGGAGATAATCCATCGTTCCCTGAGGAGACGACCTTATTTCTCTATACTACATAGTTTGAAGTAGGTTAATTTATTTGTATGGCTTGACACCCCATCAATCATGCTTATTTCTTCACAAATGCACTCATTAGGCCAAGAACATGAATAGCCCATTTACCGTGCCGTTGCTTCCTTTGAATGTGATGCAGTTCTAAAAATGTTAAAGAATGGGGACGTTCATGGTGTTATGGGACCCCAATGGTCAAAAGAGCCCACATTTGTTGCGAAACTTGGAGAAAGAGCTCGTGTTCTCGTCATCTCATTCACAGAGAATACCCGGGCCTTTTCCCAGTCACAGAGTCCTTATTTTGTCAGAACAACTCCAGATGATATATACCAAGCGATAGGTCTTGCGGCCATTTGCGAAGGATTTGGATGGGATGAAGTAGTCATCCTACATGAGGACACTGAGTATGCAAACATTTTTGTTTCCAACTTGATTAAAGCATTCCAAGAAGTTGATATTCGGTTAGCATCCACGGTTGCTGTCTCTAGATCAAGCAAGGATAGGGAAATCACGAACAAACTCAGCAGTTTAATCATTAATGCCAAAGCAAACAAGAGTTTTCCTGGTGCATATGAATATTGTACTAGGACACAGACTGTTTGAACTAGCAAGAAGAGCTGGAATGATGAGTGAAGGATATGCATGGCTCATTACTGACAGTATGTCCAATTTTCTATCTTCTATCGATCCTTCGCCAATGGAAACTGTCGTGGGGATCAGGCCTCATGTACCTAAATCCAAGAACCTTGAGAAGTTCAGGGCAGAGTGGAAAAAGAATGCACTTCTGATATAACCAGTGGCGGCTCAACGTTTTTGAGGGCCTAAGGCGAGTTCTAAAATCGGGGCCTTTTAATAATAAAAAAACTAAAAAAAGAAAAAAAAAATTTTATCCTCCTCCTTTTTTCGCGCTTGGGACCGGCAACTATAAACCCGTGAGCTTATAGCAGGCGGAGTTAAAAAAGTTTTTTCCAAATATTATTCATATTAAGTTTTTCTTTCTAGCATTTTTTAAAGTATTGCTTATATTAAATTTATTTTTCTAGCTTTTTTGTTGTAAATTCTTTTATGAAAGTTCATGATCTATCTCTTCCAATAAGTCATTTTCTATTAATATAATAGCCAATCCATTTAATCTATCTCGTGACATTGTTGATCTTAAATAATTTTTTATTGTTTTTAGTTTTGAAAAACTTTTTTCTGCTGAAGCAACTGTTACGGGAATAGTTAACATTATCCTATAAGCAATATAAGCATTTGGAAAAGAATTAAGTCTTTTAATATAATTAAGTATATCTATTGGATTATTATTCTCAACATTTATATTTTCTCTTAAAATTTTTAGTTCATAAAATAAATCCAAACCGTCAATATCTAAACTATCATTGTGTTTTAACGAGTTTTGAAGGTTAAAACAACTTTTTTCTAAATTTTTGTAATCAAGTGATTTCAATTTTTTCAAACTAAATAGAAAACCAAAAATATTTTTGTACATTTTAAAATTTTCGAATCTGCTCTATCAACTATATAAAGAAAATAATCAGTTTTGAAAATCTCTTGAGGGGTTTTAATAGTTTCATTCTCCCCATTTTCATGAAATCACCCGTTTCTTTGAATTTTACGTTTTTCATCAAATTTAGGGTCTACATCCATCTTAATAGCAATTTCATTGGCAGACATTATAACATTTTCGAATCCATCGTTTCTGTACTTTTCAAAAAAACTAATGAGACCTTTTAATTGTTCTATAGCATCATCAATACAAATATCTATTGCTTGTAAATTTTTACTAACTGAATTAACCGCATACAATACATCAAACCAAATGACCATTCCCAATAGAAATTCTAAATTCTTAAGTTCATATGTTGCTAAACATTTAGCCTCACTTTTAATTTGGGGCTCCCTACTAGATACATCAGACAATGCTAATAAGGCATCTTTTAATTCTAAAGTTTGAAACCTTATTGCCCTAATACTTTCAACATGACTTTCCCAACGAGTTTGTGATAATGATTTAAGAGTTAGTTTTGGTAAATGCTCTTTTAGGATTTGCCACCTTTTGGTGGATGAAGAAAAGATTGTATATATACGTTGTATCACACCAAAAAATTCAGTGGCTTTGTTACAAGAATTGGCCATGTTGCAAAATACCAAATTTAAACTGTGACTACCGCATGGAGTATAAAACGACATGGGATTAATATCTAAAAATCTTTTTTGCACTCCTTGGTTTTTTCCTTTCGTATTAGAACCATTATCATAACTTTGTCCTCTTATATCATTTAGATCAAGTCCAATGTTATTAATTTCATCCACAATAGCATCAAAAAGTCCTTTACCAGTTGTATCATTTACTTCCAAAAATTCTATAAAGTACTCCATAACTTTTATATAATCTGATGAAATATCTAAACACCTTAATATTATTGACATTTGTTCTTGATGACTTGTATCAGGAGTACAATCAAGTATGATTGAAAAATACTTAGCTTCCTTAACTTTGTTTACGATTTTTTTTTTTTGATTTCAAACCCCAACAAATTTATTAGCTCATTTTGCATGTTATGTCCTAGGTAATGATTGTGGATGTCATTATTTAAGATTCGACGAATATGTTCTTGCATTATTGGATCAAATTCTGCAATCATCTCAATCAAACTAAAAAAATTTCTATTATTTTCTTGGTAAATTTTTTCATTCTTTCCATGAAAGGCTAAACCTCTTTTGCCAAGAAATTTTACAACCGCAATAATTCTTACTAATACATTTTTCCAATGTTCCTTCTCTTTACTAATTTGAACTTGAATATGTTTATCTATTGTTTTATTTTTTTTTTCAATCTCATTTCCAAATCAATCTAGGCACTCATATTTACAAAATGTTCATTACTTGTTTCATGTTTCTTGAGCATAGAGCTCATATTTTTCTAGTCATTACTACCTTCGTTTGCTAGCCTACTTACACATAGAATAGCATCAAACAATTTACAACAAAAGCAAAAAATCCTATCCAAATTTATAGAATAAATTAGCCATCTTCTCTCATGTTTTTCTCCATTAGGTAACTTTTGAATATAATGAGTAGAGGTAAAATGTCCATTTTTGGTTTTTGGAAAATCTATATCTACAATTTTAATTGGACCCTTTTCTACTAGCAAGTCTCTTAATTTAATATCAATATTTTTTCATTGACTTGGATCGTAAATATTTTTAAGAGTTGAATTACTTAATTCAAACATTTTATCTTCTACATCATCATCAGTTTCGAGACTGTCATTAGGCTTTTGACTATTTAATTCTTCTTTTTCCTCCACAAATTCATTATCATCAACATTTAAGGATTATTTTGATTATCTAATTCTTCTTTTCCCTCTACAGAACCATCACCATCAATATCTATAAGATTACTTTGATTATCTAATTAATTTTTTTCCTCTACCATTTCATTATCAATGGCATCTACCGGATAACTTTGTGCATTTGAAAAGCACTCACATGGATTTTCTTCTTTATCCTTTTCTATTGTCAAAAATTTAGTCAATGCCCCCCCTTTGTGATTCTATTAAAACTTCTTGTTTCCTTTTTTTAATTCTTTTTGAGTGGCCAGATTCATTTTCTTGTGGACATCACTAAAAAAAATTAAGAATCTATAAACTGACTAAATTAATAAAATAATACTATTACAACTTAAATCAATACTGAGAATAAAAAATGATAAAATAATAAAAACTGATAATTAGACGACTTATAAGAAATCCAATCTCTAGGAAATTGAACCTCAACTCAAACCTGAGAAAATAAGAAAATAAGGATTAGTTTTGAGTTGTTAGTTGAATTAAAAATTGAATCGACTCTATAAAAACTAATTAAAACAGAAACTAAAACCAGTGAGATTCCACTTCATTGTTCGTATTGCAATTTTTCGTAAGATTGAATTACATATAAAAACATAAAGATAAAGAAAGGGAAAAACTAAATTATCTTACCAATTTATCTTTCTGCCCAAGAACAACAACTTAATACTCGAGGAAATAAAATTTCAAGGAGAAATTAGAGAAGATAAAAAATTTATAGAATCACGTGACAAGGAAATAAATTGAGAAGATTAGAGAAATTTGGAGAAAAAGCCAGAAAGTGATAGCTATTGCTATAGATGTTAAAGTGGTGCGGATGGGATGACTACATGAGAAATGATGAATTTAAAGACGTTGTTTCCTCTCTCTCTCTCTTTTTTTTTTGTGGAAAAGAATCATGTAAATTTTACGGAAGGAATCATATAATTGATTTGGTAGTTAAAAAGATTGGGGTAGGATTTAGTGGGATATAATTGAGATAATTTAGGATTTAAATAGTGGAGGAAGTTACAAAAACAGTATTGTTGTAAAAAAAAAATACTATTAATTTTACTTAATTACTTTCCCTATTATTCTGAAGTATAAAACACACGTGAATCAATAAATGTTGAGTGGTATTTTTTTGTGGGCTATAATTGGTCAATATTTATAAGCTTAAATTTTTTTTTATAATATATATATATTCGGGGGCCCTTCCGATTCCGGAGCCTAGGTGATGGCCTATTTTGCCTAATAGAGCCACCCTGGATATAAACTGAAAGTTCAGTGATGGAGTTGAATGTTTATGGCTTCTGTGCTTATGATACAATTTGGGGCTTAGTAATGGCCATCGAGAAATCTATGCCTTCAGTGTCAAATCTCCTGAATTCAAGCCAACATGGAAACAGAAGTGAGATTTCAACTATAAAACTCTCCCAGTTAGGCCCGAAAATATTGTCTCAACTCTTGAACACCAAATTGTTAGGCTTGACAGGAGAATTCCAAGAAGTTGATGGACAATTGCAACCTTCAGCATTCGAGATATTTAATTTGATTGGAACAGGCGATAGAACAGTAGGATATTGGTCACCAGAGAGAGGAATAGCACAAGACGTGCCAATATCAGGAAGTCCGCCAACATATTCTACTTCCACGAAAGATTTAAGAGCCATAATGTGGCCTCGAGAGACATTAGTTCCTCCCAAGGGTTGGGATATTCCAAGAAGTGGAAAGCTCAAAGTTGGAGTTCCCACGAAAGATGGTTTCACTGAATTTGTAAAGATACAAAAAGATCCTTTGACAAATCAGTATAATTTCAGTGGACTATCTATCGACGTGTTTCTCTATTCGCTACTGCAATTACCCTTCCGGTTTGATTATGTTGTTCCTTACTTGAACGCTAGTAGAGATTGCAATGGGAGTTATAATGACATGCTCCAGATGGTAGTTGACAAGGTTTTTGTGCTGAACTTGTTCATTTATTTAAGGTTAGAGTATACATTTTCTTATTTGCATTTAGGTTTCATCTGAGGTAACACTTTGACTCTTTTGAATAAACAGACTTATGATTTTGTGGTGGGCGATATCGCAATTCTGGTGAATCGATCCAAATCTGTCAATTTTACGCTACCATATACAGAATCAGGAGTTGTTATGGTCCTAAAAAACAAGAAGACCATAGATATGTGGACCTTCTTGAAGCCTTTGAGGTGGGATCTTTGGCTTACTATAGTATTGATTTGCATTTTCATAGGTGTTGTTCTCGGCATCCTAGAGCGTCAGAACCACGACAACGCCACAAGCGCATCGATGCAACAAAGACGGGAGCGTCAGTTTTTCTTTTGGCTTCCAGTTGTAGTTCTTGCCTTTCCTGAAATTAAGTACACTTCTTTCCCCCCCCTGAAAGTATGTACTTATCTTTTCAGCAAATTTTAAGTATCTTCACTCAAAACCAGTTATGATTGAGAAAATATGATATATGTATTGCTCTTGACAGGAAATATGGTGGCTAACAAGTGGTCGATGTATATACTGGTCGTATGGCTTTTCGCGGCATACATATTTATGCAGACTTACACAGCTAAATTGTCTTCAATTTACACAGTTGATCAGTTGAACTTTGCATTTTCAACTGATTATAACGTAGGCTACCAGCATGGTTCTATCGTCAAAGATTTCTTGATCAATGAACTTCATTTGGACAAGACTAAGTTGAAGAGCTACACAACAATCCAAGAGTACCATCATGCGATGAGTCTAGGAAGTAAAAAGGGTGTCATTGATGCAATTTATGCAGATATCCCTTATGTTAAGCTCATACTCAACAGATACGGTTCTCAATACAGGATAGTCGGACCGACACACAAAACAGATGGCTTTGGATTTGTGAGTTTTCTGTTCTCTTACTAAAACGCTCTAGGAATCTTGGATGTTTCACCTCTGAACCACTTAAAATTTTGCATTTTCGTGTTTTTTTATGTTTGTTAATAAGGCATTTCCAATGGGCTCCCCCCCGGTTAGCTACTTTTCCAGGGCAATCCTGAATGTAACTCAGAGTTCAACAATGACTGCGATTGAGCAAAAGAATTTAGGTACAGGATATCCTTCTGATCTGAACTCCATCAATCATGAAAATCCGCATCTGACACCATACAGTTTTGGAGGGCTCTTCATCATTGTAATTTCAGCTACGGTGTTAGCAGTTTTCTGCTCTAAGACCTCAGTTGGTCAAAGTATCACCGCCACAGTATAAGATTCCGGCACTAAGTGCTCAAATTTGATGATGTTTAGGGCTAACGCAAAAGTTCAATAATCTCAATCCAGTGATGAAGATGCGGGAGAATCAGGAGAAAACAGCGCAAATGAGTTGCCAGGGACAGGGGAGAGCCCTGAAACTGTGAGCGACAATGTCGATATTCCAGAAGGACAATGTGTAGATATTATTGTTACAAATAGAAGAGCCATTAGTGTTGTTTCACATGAAACTAGAGAAATTCAGCTGTCTGAAATTAATCAATTAGGCTGTTTTAGTGGAATTTATCAGCCTGAGTCAAATGTAAGAATGAACTGAAGATCATGAATGTAGTTATATGTTTTCTCTATTCTCAAGTTGCTCTCTCTACTACTCATTAGATTTTTCTGTTGAAAACTGTCTGTATCAACTTTTGAAAATTAATGATTTTTGTTTTTGTTAAATTCTAGATCACAGATATTAATCAATACTTCCTCCATCCCATAATCATCAAATGTGATAGTTGATTTTCTCAGTAATAGTAGTATAAATGTCCAAAAGGGGCGTCTTCAATTTAGTAGTTTATTTCATTTTTACATTAAAAGAAAAACAATTAAGTACGTGTCACCAAGCCAAGTACCGAATTCAGTTGGTCATATATGCACACAAGGGGAAGTTTATTTCAATTTTATATATTAAAAAAAATTACGTACGTGTCACCAAGCCAAGCACCAAATTAAGTTACTCGTAATTATTATGAATTAAAGAAAGAGGTAAAAGTTAATTTTAGTCTTAATTGAAAACAGAGTTGTACTTGTGTTGGGGTTGGAAGTATTGTATAGTAATTATAAAATTTGTCAAATATATAATGACGAAAATCAATTAGAGTTTTAGTAATAAGTAATTATTGCCGTTTTTTTTCATTGAGTAATTAATGCTTAAAATTTTAGAGAACTGGTAAACTATTATTAAACAAAAACCCTTTCAAAAAACAAACGAAATTAGGAAAGCTTAACGGTAACAAAATAGCGTAAAGTTGACGAAGTTAAAATTAGGAAACAAGAAATAGAACCTGGGAAATCCTACTTGGAATCGGAAACCTCAGAAATTGGAAACTTGGGATGGCTATATATATGTAATGATCATGCGTGAAGGACGACTAATTCCCTGACCTTAATTTCGATTCCTCGTTGTTCTCATTTGTTGTTGCTCTGAAGAAGAAGAAGAAGAAGAAGAAGAAGAAGAAGAAGATGGCTGTTGAGGCATCGATTAAGAAGAAGACGATGGCTGATCCTTCATCGGAGAATTATGTGGAGGTGAATGAGATTCTGAGTGAGGAATTGACCTGGAGTGAAAAACAACTCTTCAAGAAGTTAGGGATTTTCTCAGCCGGAGATTTGGACAATTTTCCGGCGTGGGAGTTGAGAAGGAAACTTCTTCTGAATACGGGGGTGAATCATCGGAACCCACAAAGTACAACGGTGAATCATCTGATTAAATCTTCCAATACTAGTTCTCCTAATTGCAAAGAAGATGATCATGATGATATGATCTCTGAGAAGAAGAAGGATTTGAGATTATCCACAGCGAAAGTTCAATTAGCATCGAAGGTTGCCGCCAAAGTTGGATGTTTGGTTGAACCGAACTCTTATTCTAAGAAAGTACCAAGGAAAGTTAATGGGTCGTCGGAGAAATTGGCCCCAAAGAGTAAGAAACAAGAAAAGAAGAATCCGAGCAGAGTGGGAGCCCTTAGGAAGAAATTCTTAGCAGACCAAAGAAAGGCAACACTCAGCAAGAATAAAGAGAAAGAAACAGAGGATGATGATATTATTAAGACCACTCTGTTCTGCTCCGAATCTTCAATTACTACAAGAAGAAAGCGTAAAATTTGCAACATTAAGACTTCCCCCGAAGATGCAGATTTTCGGGCGTCAAAGAAGAGAGCTCGGGTGACAACTCTGAAAACCAGTAATCCGATAGCAGTAAAAGATGAACCATTGAAAGAGAATCTGAAGGAGAAGAAGATGGGAGGCATGATTAAATCTGAACAATGTTGTGGAGTAATTGGAGCTCCGGTCGCGAAACCTGCCACCACGGCGACTTTGAAAAGGCCGCCCAGAAGAGATGCTCCGAAGAAATTAGTACAAGAAGCAAACATGATACTGCCAAAGGAAGTAAAAGTAGAAGATCCAAAGGAAGCAGCAGAAAGGCTGAGAAGAGAAAGAGAAGCTTCCCGACAAGCCCTGGAACTAATGGAGCAAAACGCCGACGTTTACGACAACTTTCAGGTGATGCAAGATTTTATGGAGCTGACGGGGTGCTGTGTCTTCGACGGATTTGGTCCGGATTCGATGGGTAAATACAGTGATCAGTATTATTTCGATGATGACTCAAGTTGCAGAAGCTGCATTACAGAGGAATTAGAAGAAGGCGAAATATTTTAAGGCAGTTGCTGCAACAAACTTTCAAGGCGTTTTGCCTACTATCATGTACTCCTTTTTGAGGGTGAAAAATTGTTATGAAGGATCAGTCCATTCTTTAATCTTATAGTACTACTATTCTTTTTTTGGACCATCTATAATGTATTATGATGTCTACAGAACCCCTAATTTTCCAGTGATTAATTTGAAAGTTGTTCATACATGTGATGCATTTATGTTGTTTATTCAATTTCTACTGATGGTAGCTTGGGATGTTATTCCCTGTTTTGAATTCAAGGGGATTCCTCTGTTTTGACTCTGTTTTAATTCCAATGAACGACTAATAAAAGGAAAGTGCAACGGTGAAAAAATAGGGTAAAACTGACGAAGTTAAAATTAGGAAACAACGAACTAAACCTGGAAACCACATTCCTAGTACGAATCGAAAACTAAGTTCAACTTGGAAATTGGAAACTTACGATCATATAATTATATATATGGTGATCATGAAACACGATTTCTCTCTCATTGTTCTTTGTTTTTGGTCTGAAGAAGAAGAAGATGGCTGCAAAATCTTCTAGTAAGAAGAAGAGGTCTGCTGCTGCTGCGGCGGCGGAGAATTTGGAGGTGAACGAGATTCTGAGTCAGGAATTGACCTGGAGTGACAAACAATTCTTCAAGGACTTAGGGATTTTCTCGGCCGGGGAGTTGGATGATTCTCCGGCGTGGCAGTTGAGAAGGGAACTCCAGAACACCGCAATTGATGACCCGAACCCTGATCAGGAGGCTACAACTCCGGGGAAATCATCAAAAACTGATTCTCCGTGCAATGATCATGATGTTGGAACATTGGCTGAATCTTCTGGTTCTAAGAAAGCAGTTGAAGAAAAGCATATAGAGTCAAGGAAGGTTAATCGGACGTCGGAGAACCTGGGTCGGAAGAATAAGAAACAAGAAAAGAACAGACCGAGAAGATTGGTAGCGTTGCGGAAGGAATTTGTTAAACAAAGAAAGTTTCTATACAGCAATAATAACGAGAAAGAAACAGAGGATGATGATACTAAGAACACTCTGTCCTCCTCCAATTCGTCAATTGCTTCAATTGTTTCAAGCGGAAAGCGCAAAATTTCCAGTATAATGACTTCTTTCCCTGAAGATGAAGATTTCAGGGCGTCAAAGAAGGCAGAAATAGATCCATTAATGAAAGAGAGGTTGAAGGAGAAGAACATGGGGGCCATTATTAAATCCAAACAATGTTGCGGAGTAATTGGATCATCATCTATTATGACTAATTCCCCTGAAGATGCAGATTTCAGGGTGTCAAAGAAGACTGCTCCCATGGCAACTCAGAAAAGCAGACACCCGAAGACGGAGGAGAAGATCGGAATGATTAAAACTCTTTTGATGAAAACCGAAGCAAACCCGAATCCGATTATTACACAATTATGTAGATCAGTTGAATCATCTTTTGTTTCTTCTCACAAAGAATCAAGCGCGAAACCTCTCACAACTGCAGCTCTAAAAAAGCCGCCCAGAAGAGATAATCCAAAGAAATTAGTACAGCAAGAAGAAAACCTTCCTAACAAAGTAGAACAAGAAGATCCAGAGGAAACAAGGAGAAAAGAACGAGAAGCTTCGAGAAGAGCCTTTGAGTTAATGGAGAGAACCGTCCAGGTTGAAGATAATTTTAAGCTCATGGCCGACTTTGAGAGGCTGACGGGTTGCAGTGTCTACAAGGGATTTGGACCCGAAATGGGTCTCAGACAACTGAAAACCGGAAAAGTTTTTCGCCCTTTGGATTTTGTCGACGTTGTGATGAAACAGGAATTCAAGGGAAGCGATGACTACTATTCCGATGAATCAAGTTTCAGCAGCTGCGTCACTGAAGAATTAGAAGAAGGAGAGATCTTTTAGGCAGTTGCTGTAGCAAATTTTGATTCGTTTGAATTGAGGGTTAACTATTGTAGGTGTTTTGCCTTTTGCCATGTATTCCGTTTTGATTGTAAAGCTATGTTATGAATGATCAGTCCGTTCTTTTTTTATGAACTAAGATTGGAGATCCAGGACCATCTATGTTTTTTGGTGTCATCATTGCGAAATCCTTAATCGGTCATTACAGACTTTACGGTTTAAATGAGCACAAAAGGAAATCACTTGATAACTTACATCGCAAAGGATGTCTTCATTACACATTAGTAAGTAACAGCGTTTCCATTCGCTCTGGTTCTCCCGGAAAAAGATTAATAAGAACTGTATCTTTCAAGGCAAAAGTCATACCATCCTGGATTTCGCTCCTATTATGTCAATTCATCTGTGATTGCTCGCTGAGCTACAAAATAAGTGTGCCCTTGACAATTTAGACTTTGTACCATTCAAGCGCACTAATTATTGTGTAATAAGTCGTAATGTAGTCGGAGCTTCAAAAAGGGAGTGAAAAATGTGTTCTAAATGGTTACATAATCAATTAGACTGAAAGCAAGCAATAGGTCTAAATGCCAACAACCTCTAGCGATCTTCTGGCTGCACAGCAAGACACGACTCATCTCGCCAAGGAAAGAAGTCTTCTGGCAGCTGCGTCAAATTTTGTAACCAGAAGAAAAACCCGCGTAACAAGTTCAACTCTTTGCGACAATCAGCTGCCTCAAGCTTCTTTCTAAGACCAGGGTAGTGATCAAGGTATGCTTTCCCGTTTTTATCAGTTGAATACGACTTTTCCCTGCCATGGCGCAAGTCCAAGTTGCGACTGATTGGTTTGGTTGCTTTTATGTCTCGCAAAAGCCTCCTGTGCTCCATCTTGTTATATGGTTTTCTTAAAATCTCCATCAACTTCTCTCTGAATTGAGAATCTACACTTCCACTTGCATTTACTTCTCCACTTGTAGTGTCGAGGCAGATGCAATCGTCATCTTCACCTTCATCCGCGGAATGTGTGCCTACATCAGGTATTAGACACACCCTTCCATCTTCATCATCATGGACAAGATTATTATCATCAGAAGTTTCAAACTCTCCTGATCCCGTAGCGATCTTTGATGAATTTCTCATATTAACCTCCTCTATAGAAGATGTGTAATTCCGTAGATTATCAGGATCTTCATCATCTAATTCCATGCCTCTCTCAATCATTACTGCCTTGTCCTTCTGTTTCTTACAAAGGCTACCAACAACAAACTCGTTTGAACTGCAAATATTTGACCAAACATCTTCAACATTTTCGACAATCACATCCATAGTTTCCCTCCTGATATCATCATCCGGAACCTCTTCCAAGATTTGATCCTTTGGTAATCCGTTCCTTTCATCAGCTTCAACAACCCATACATTCCCATCTTGCTTAAGGCTGTTCAAGAAAATTTCATAATGTGGGTCGACATTCTCCTCAGTATCAGCATTTGTTCCTTGAACATAGTTTTCCCCCATCAAATATAACCCATATTCAGGATCCATAGACTTGGGCACTCTGAGAAATTGATGAAGCCAGAGCAGTAGAGTAGGCCCGGGAAACCTGCGATATTTCTTCGGTCCTACAGCAAATTATTTAAGAGATTAAGCTATACAATTGACCTTCAACCATTGATATTGTCATTATATTTATAGAAAATAATAAAACCAAATTGTAACCAAAATCAAGAAAGAAAAGGAAAAGAAAATTAAAAGACATCCCAAAAATTCCCAAAAAATTTCGATTTGACCTGATAACATTATGTAGTAGGGCTATAGGCCGTGATATTGCACCATCAGTGAATCTTCTTCAAAAATAGCAACTATATATGGTAGATAGTATTGTATTCGTGAAACCTAAGCGTATACTCTCTGAACCAATTTAATAACTAGCTAGCTATTCACCCAAGAATAATGTTACAGTAAAAGATTCAATTGAACATACCAGTAGTCTGTAGTCAATAAACAGCAACGGCGGTGTTTGAGTTCGGGTGTCGATTCCAAGGAATTATATCCAGGCGGAAACGGAAACCCTAAGTGAATGTTTTAATTTGGTAATATACCTTCTTGCTGAAGTGATGACAACTAAACCAAGTTTAGTTTGACTACATAACAGAGACGAATGATTGATGTGTCAATGTTATTGAATGTTTTTTGGAAATAATTTCATGATGATGCGTCAATGTAAATTAAGGAATTCAATTAAAAAAATCAAAAAAATTTTAAAAAGAAAAAAAAAAGGTTTTTGTTTCACAGGCCCAAACTTCTACAAATGGTAGTGAACATTTAAGAAAAACAAACTTTTACTTGTTGGTAACATAATGAAAAAGTCTAAAATCTAAAATTAGTACATTGTGCTAGCCGCTTAATAATACCATCATCCAATATCTCAGATCCCCCTGATACTGTTGTATACTTGTATGCCATAAGCCAAGGAATGTACTAGGCATGCGGGTCAAACCCGGGTTATAACACGATCCGCGTGCGGCTTTGGCTTGCCCTTTTTTTCCCTTTTTTTTTCTTGTACTTTTTTAATTAATTTTGTTACTGTTGCTTTTTTTTTTCTCTCTTTTTATTTTTATTTTTATTTTCCAGGAGTATATTTCTTCCTCTAAATTTTCAAATTTATTGTAAACTTCTTTAATATGTTCATGAATTCAGAAAAAATTAACTTTTTTTTTAAAAAAATTCATTTTCAATTCATTTTTAATATTCTTTTAGCTAATGAGGGGATATTAATTTTTAGTGTTGTTGTGTTATTTTTAGTGTTGTTCTTTTTTTTCACGATTAGTCTTCTCTAAGCAAGCACTTCCATTCAGAAATCCTAACTCCAACTCAATTCATAGCTAATGAGAGTTGCTAAAGTTATTTGCAAGAAGTCACCTAAAGGTATTGCTTCATACAGAGCAGCTTGTTCATCGGTAATATTGTGCCGTTTTTTCAATTTTTTTGACACAAAATACATGGTTGCAACACCTACATACTTCCCCGTTATTCTTTCCATGAAGCTGAAATTACCTATGAAATAAGGAATAAGATAGATAAGAAAATTGAAGCTCAAGCCATATGTCATGAATTGAGGGGCCTAATTGTCATAAATCCATAATTAGGGAGTAAGTTGTAATTTTAGTAATCTCGAGAACTATAAATACTCCACTTGGGTTGTAAAAACAATTATCGAATATTGTTGAATTGAATTGATATTTTTAGAATTGTGGATTCTTTCCCACTTTCATTTGGGCCTTGAACCCTAACTGTCGCCTTCCACCTCCGATTCGTCGAAATCCGCCTTTTCTCGTCGGTTCCGTCACCGGAATCTAAACCGGGTCTATACCGGGTCGTTTCCGGGTTATAACATAAATGGGTCGTCCCTTCCTTTTTCTCTTAAGTCATTTTTTTCTTTTTTTTTTTTTTTTTTTTGCTTTCAGCCCTTGCCCTAGTTGTTTTTCTTTTTGTTTTGTTTTTCTTTTTTTTCGACTTTTTGTCTTATTATTATTATTATTATTATTATCGATTTGATAATCATCAACGAAATCAATCTAAAATTAACATTATATTTTTTTGAGGAAAAAAATCAAAAGTATAATTGTCCCAAAAACAGTTAATACATAAATATTTTAGTTTTGGGTTAGAATTTTTTATTATATACTGACATATTAAACACCATAAAATTTTCAAAATTCTTTTATAATTGTTCCATATGTACACCTATATTAATATATATATATATATTAAATAATACATGGTATTTTTTCATAAAAAATTATGTAAGTTGAATTTTAAGTATATATTTTTTCATATATAACTAAATACTAAAACTAAAAAATTTTTAGCAAATTTCATAAAATAATGTCAATATATATATAATAATAAACATTAATATTCATAAAATGAATTTATATTATATACAAATTTTTTTACTAAATATAGGGAAAAAATCAACAAATCAAAAATTAAAATTTTTTTGAAAGTAATGAAAGAGAGGGAAACAAGGATGTTTATATGTTACTTGTTTGTGTGTTAAGTGAGAATTCCACATATCATAGTAATAATTCTTACGTAATAATATTTCTTTTGTTTCCTACAAAAAAGTGTGTACATAATAAATCACAAAATAATATAGCAAATTAAATAAAAAAATATTTTTTTCAAAAAGGATTAGTTTAAAGGACAACAAAGTAATCTAATATACATGTACAAAATGATTTTTTTTTTTTTTGTTTTATACATATCCATAATAGATTATTTGACATAGGAAATTAGTTTTTTTTTTTTAAATTTTTTTTGACATGAAGTATAAATTGTATTAGTTATATAGTAACAAACTAATATCAATTCTAAAGTATCCAAATTTTGAAGCATCTAAATACAAGAATTGTTATTAGAACCTTGATTCTAGTCAATTATTAAGATCTCCCAAACAAATGAATTGAGATTGAATTGCAATCCCAATATTTCAATTTTAATTTTTTTGGATAGTAATTCTAATTCAATTCCAATTCATTCCAACCAAACGGAGCCTGAATTGAATTGATATTTTCAGAATTGTGGATTCTTTCCCAATTTCATTCGGGCCTTGAACCCTAACCGTCGCCTTCCACCTCCGATTCGTTGGAATCCGCCTTTTCCCGTCAGTTCTGTCACTGGAATCTGACATCATATTGGTGAGAAGAATATTGGGGTTAACATGCGCTTTCGCGAGTTTCCATATCCAATGAGTAGTAGAATCATGGACTTGGGTGAAGATATGCTTGTATCTTGGAGCAGTAGATGAATGAGGGAGGGAGAGCTCGATGACAATATGTCTCAAAATGCCAGGCGTATGAAAGAGCACTGTTCTAGAGGCATATGTTTTTTTACCACCAGGCAGGGAGTTTGATCTTCTCCACAAATTGCAAGAGTAAATCATGATAGTCAATTATAAAGAGTCCCTTTTCCTCCATGGCCAGCATGAGTAAGTCAACATAGTTTAATTTAGCTTGAACACATTAAAGCTAAAACCTCATATTAACTTATTTTGTTAATCTTTCTTTTCGTTTTACTTTGCTTAATTAATGTAAAAAATATATTCCTATATTGTAATTTCTTTAATTAGTTTTGTTAGCATTGCTTTCTTTTTCCTCTTTTTTTTTTGAAGAAAAAAACCCAAGAGTATATTTCTTTCTCGAAATTCACTAAGTTTTTTTTTATCTTATTTATTTTCTTCAGTAATTATGTACATAAATTTGGAAAATAATTTCCTATTTTTTACAAAAACTATATCTTTCTTTCCTTTTCAAAAAATTTTTAGTTTTTTTTTGTGGCTAATGAAGTGGAATTAATTTTTGGTGCTATTGTGTTATTTTTATTTTTTCCAAAAAAAAAGAAAAAAAAGACATAGTAAATAATCATCACTAGTATAACTCAATTTGTCTGGAAAGTAAAAGTGCTATATCAAATAATTATTTGACAAAACTCAAAATAAAAAGAGAAAAAAAACCAAGTTAACCTGATAACGAATTAATTATACCAGATTATTTATAAAGTATGTCGCGCATCGCGTGACGAATGCTCAAGCACTAATTAATTATAAAATGATTACATAGTCAAAAATAAATATTTTTGTAACACAAATTAATAATAATACTATTATTTTTAGTATCATGGTTTTTTACCTATTGTTTATTTTCTTAGAAGAAAATTATAAGTGAAGATCTTAATGACTTCATATTTGAGACTTTTTTTTTTTTCACTCTTTGTATTTTGATTTTTATCAAACAAGACAAACTTAATTAATTCAATACTTACGGTCCTCTCTTAAGATTTCACACTTCAGACCCAAAGTAAGTTTTATTAAACAGCTACAACTTCACATCTCCCCTTCCTTGCATGACTTTTAACAGCTCGCCACAATTCACTATCTAATTTGTTGTATACAACCAGCCAATATGTGTGATGATGACACTTAGAATAGGGGAATTGTGTTTTATACATCACATGTTATGCACGATATGCAGACTATATATAGACAATAACAAACCCTAAACTAAGACATAATAGGAAATATACTAAATATTACAATACGCCTCCGCAAACTTACGGCGGAGAAGAGAGAAGCCGAAGTTTGTCCCGAAACCGAAAGAATAACTCTTTGGACAAGGGTTTTGTCAGAATATCAGCAAGCTGATCAGCAACAGAGATAGAATTGACCGAAACAAACTTACGCCGAACATGATCTCGAACAAAGTGAAAATCAACCTCAACATGTCGTGTACGAGCATGGAACACAGGATTGACAGCAAGGAAAACTGCACTACTGTTGTCACACCAAATAGAGGGAGGGCGAGTTAAAGAAACGCCTAACTCGGACAACAGATGACACACCCAATGCAGTTCAACACAGACATTAGCAACCGCACGAAACTCAGCCTCAGTAGACGAGCGAGCCACAGTGGGCTGCTTCCTAGATGCCCAGGCAATGAGATTGGGTCCCAAATAAATAAGAAAACCAGTAGTAGAACGACGATCATCCGGACAACCAGCCTAGTCAGCATCACTAAACGCAGTAAGAGTACCCAAATCTGTAGGATGCAGAACTAAACAGCAATCAACGGTACCACGAAGATAGCGAAGAACCCGTTTGAGAGCCTGAAAATGAGAAGTGCGAGGCTGATGTATGAACTGACAAAGCTTATTAACCGCAAAGGAGATATCTGGACGAGTGAGAGTGGTATACTGCAGACTGCCACACAGCCGACGACAAGTAGTTGCATCATCAGGAGACAACAGAGTACCATCCAAACGAGACAACACAACATTAGCCTGCAAAGGAGTGGAAACAGGTTTGCAAGTATGCATATTTGCAAGTCGTAGCAAATCATTGACATACTTGCGCTGAGAGAGAAGCAAACCCTTGGAAGTACGACGAACCTCGACCCCAAGAAAGTAACTCAATGGACCTAAATCCCGAAGAGAAAACTCCTTAGCAAGACAAGAGATAAAATGCTGGACCAAACCAGAAGAGCTGCCTGTAAGAATAATGTCATCCACATAGACCAGCAAAAAACACAACTGAGACCCACGGCGATAGACAAAAAGAGACGGATCACAACGAGACTCCACAAAACCCAAGGTAAGTAGAAATCCTGCCAGCCGAGAATACCAGGCCCGAGGAGCTTGCTTAAGACCATATAAGGACTTATGCAGTTTACACACATAATGAGGGCGAACCGGATCAACAAACCCCTGTGGCTGAACCATATACACGGTCTCACTGAGAACACCATTAAGAAAGGCATTACTGACATCAAGCTGAGAAATCGACCAACCTCGAGCCAGGGCAACAGTCAAGACCGAACGAATGGTGACCGGCTTAACAACCGGACTAAATGTGTCAGTGTAATCGACCCCAAAAGACTGAGTAAAACCTCAAGCCACCAACCGAGCCTTATACCGCTCAATAGAGCCATCAGCATGAGTTTTAATCTTATAATGCCATCGATTCCCGAAACATTGCCGGAGGAAGGAGGGGGAACTAAAGTCCAGGTGTTATTTTTGAGGAGGGCGGAAATTTCATCCTTCATGGCATTCTGCCACTGAGGAAGAGATTTGGCTTGGGTGAAGGATGTAGGAGCAGTAGACAAGGCTGGGGAAATAGAGGTAAGATGAGCCGAAGGATCAAAGATTTTCTTGGGCTTGGGTTGTGGACGAAGTGTCATTGAGTGCTGACGGGAAGAGGGAGGAGGAGGTGGCGGCGAAGGACTGCAATCATGACTATGCTTGCCAAGTATATATATATACCACATGATTCTCGATCCTAGTTAGTATGTATTCGATCCCCCTCTCTCATAAAAAGAAATAATAATAATAATAATAATTCAAATTGTAAATAGAAAATTGTGCTGTTTTTAACAACCAACTCTGTGATGAAAAAAGGAGTACGATGGACTTGGTAGATCATTCAAATAACCAACTCAAAATGTGACAAAATATGGTGACTAGTGTCAAGGTCTCAGCATGACTTTTCCTATAATCAACCACACATCAGGTGCGAGGGATGATTTAATAGTTTCAGGAAAAGGAAGAGCGGTTAACAATGTTATTTGTCACACTGTTGCCATGCCTTTCAACTTTTCTCATGAATTTTTCGCCTTCGCACTGGTGATTAAGATTGTTTTATTTAAAGAATTTTAGGCTGGAAGTTAATGGATTGTATGGCCAGTCCAGTAAAGTTGAAGTACCTCCAAAAAGAAAGGGGAAAAAAAACAGAAAGAAAAAAGAGAAAGAAATTTACGTCTTCGCTTTGCTCCAAATCCTCATACATAAAAAACGCTGTATACATTTGGCGACTTTCTCAAATCATATTTTACTCAAATCACTTTGGATTTCAGTTAATAAAATAAACGCACACATCCTAAAAACTATTCACTGGCCATTGTATAAGACGAGTAACGAATGAGAGCTATCAATGCGCGTGACTATTCTACTAGGGCTTTCCATATATAAAGCATTTGCTCCGTTCCAACTTGTATATATATATAGGCCACCAGTCACCCTATATATACCCCAGCCCTCATCTTCCTTACTTCGTCCCTATTCATTTCTTAGCCCTGATTGAGTTGACGACTGTGATGCATAATAAGTCCCAACATTCACCCAAATTAATATGGAAGGAGATTGCAGGAGGAGGGAAGTCATATTTTGGTTTGGTTGCTGGAGGAAATGTCCGTTTTCTCTGTTGGATATTGCTTTCGTGGTTTAAAATGAAGGTTTTCATTCTCTCTTTCCGAAATTGGTACAAGCTCCCCTGAGTTCCTTGCTACGTTATCGGTCCCGATTCAGCATCCTAGGAAACTTCTGAATACGACGGTGAATAATCGAAACCCTCAGAATACGGTGAATAATCTGATGAAATCTTCAGATACTAATAATTCATCTGAGAAATCAGGCCGATGAATGATATTCGCCCTTTGGATTTGCTTGGCATCATGATGAAACAGGAATCCTTGAAGAACTACAGTGATGAAACCTAATCCGATGATGAATCAAGATGCAGCAGCTGCATTAAAGAAAATTTGGAAGAAGGAGAAATAATTTTTTAAGCAATTGCTGTAATACATTATGATTTGTTTCAATGATGAAAGATATCGATTTGAGGGTTGATTAGTCAAGCAGTTTTGCCTAATGCCTTGTGTCATGTATTCCTTTTTTAGGGTAAAAAATGTTATGAATGATCAGTCTTTCTTTTTTTTCTTTTATTAGAAATGAGCTGAAAAGGAGATCTAACACCATTTATAATGTATTATGATGTCTAAAGAACCATTAATTTTCTAGTAATGATTTCGGTAAACGTTCATATTTCTGATGTTTTTATTTCTATTCATTACTTACTTCAATCCCAATTTCCGCCATATTCGTTATCTACTTAAGTGAGTAGGGAGAAGAGAAGTTAATTACACAAGTGGATTCAAAACTATTTCCAAATCTGTCATTAGGATGTGATCATTCTCCGTTTTGAATTTGAGAAGTTCTCTGTTTTGTTCTGTTTCAACTGAAATGGATATGCAGATTGTTTCTAGAGGAGCTGTTAAATAATTCATGATTCTCACATCTGGTGGCGGTGATATTCAACGATTAGTGAAAAGAGACTGATTTCAAGTGAAAGTTCATCGATCAAGAAATCTTTGACCACAGAACCTTGGTGGTAGACTTAGGTTTAAGCTCAACAGAAATCACATGCTGAGCACAAAGGGCTGTTAATATGATCACAACAATTTCTAAGATCATTACTATGTGTCTATGTCTTCCTTAAATTAGATTACCAAAGTGACTGCTCTCGTTCGATCCGGTGGAAAATAGGGATAAAGCAAACTGTAACCAAAACTTGTTTATATGGTGGTCAACCCACAAGAAGCACATGAAATGAACAAGAAGGTCGTGAACTAAAGCAATTAGGGGGTGAGGGGGAGAGTGAAAAGCTTGCTCGCACACACACATTTCTGTTCACCTTAATTTTGTCATTTTAATTGTCATGAAATAATGCATTCACGATCACTAGATTAATTGTGATCCCCTTATTTCTAAGCTTATACCAATTTCTTTTGCTTCGAAAAATACGAAGAAGATTAAGACAAAAATGTTTTCATATTTTGTATACATGCTTAAAGATACTCAATTTCAAAATGGGAAAACGGAAGCACCGTTTTTCTATATAGAGCTTCACCATTTTCAAAAAAAAAACAAAAAAAAAACTATATATATAGCTTCACTCCATATAAACCTTAGCTTACCATCCACATTTCAATGTTCTACGACACTTCCGTTTCAGTCAAAAGCCTCCTCTTTCTTTCTTTGACTCCAAACAAAATTACTTTGTCCTAATTTATTATCTCCTAAGTGGTGATCGAGTTGAAGACTGCGATGCAAAAGTAGTCCCAATATTTACTGAAACTGTGGAAGGAGATAGCCAGAGAGAGAAAATAGCTGAGGGGATCTGAAGGTTCATTTAAAGGTAGTACTGCAGTTTCAAGGTCATGAGGACCGGGAAATTACTCGTTTCGGAAAATCTCGATGGACGAGGAAGGAAGAATATGTGACAACTACTACTACCACTGCGCAGTGGGAAGAACTGGAACTATTCTAGATTTGTTTGAATCTTGATTGACGATTTGATTTGTGATTGTAATTCAGTGTTGAGTTTCGAACGAACCGTTTCCATATCTAATGTGTTATCGATATAAATATAGAAAAGTAAGGGACCAAATTTTGTTAGTACTGAGGGATCAATACCGATAATAAACAACCTATTTTTATTTTATTTTATTTTTTTGAGTACGACCAGTACAAACTACACAAATTTGTACATTTCGAAATTAGGACTACAACGGAGAACTGAGGAAATTATAACTACATTCATGATGTTTTGTTCATTTTTTCGTTGGAAATTATAATATAGTGTGTTCCCTTTGTCCCAAAAAAACATTTATATCGAATTTTAATGTTTATAGTAAAAATAATACAAAATTCAAAACTCAATGTGTGGACTTTTTTTTGGGGCTAAAGGAGTGTTACTTATTTACATTTTGTTGAATTGCTAGCCTTAAAGCAAACCACAATTAACTGTTTCTTTGATGTACAAGACCAACCAATGTGCGTGATGATTGTCCTGCAAACTATGAAACATATGATCCTCCTAAATAATGTATACCGTGGACCCTCAACTAACGAGATCTAAAAATGTGACCTCGTGCTTATCAACTTTCAAGGTTTCACCGTATAACTTTTCCATATAATCCACTAAGAGAGATGATTAAATTTTCATAAAAGAGATAGCTAACTGCACTAACTAGAAAGTAATCTTTTGGGTCCAAATTAAAATACAAAATTATTGTGTATGTATTTGTTTAGAGAAATTAGAAGAATTATGAACTACAGCAAAGAAATTGGGGCGAAGACGGCTAGAAAAGCTTCAGTCCGTTGTGTGTATTACCATTGATATTAGGGTTAATTTATACACAATATTTAGGGTTACAATAGTAATAAAAGTAATTACAATATTTATCAAACCCTAACTAATCTCTCATTATCGTAACACCCCCCTCAAGTTGGAGTATGAGGATTTCGAATGCCCAACTTGCCGAGGAAAAAATTAAACTCAGATTGCCCCAAACCTTTGGTAAAAATGTCTGCAAGCTGCACCTGAGTAGGAACATAATTCGAAAGAATAGTGCCCTTTAAAATCTCACCCCGCACAAAATAACAATCAATCTCAACATGTTTGGTGTGCTCATGAATCACAGGATTAGCAGCAAGATGGAAAACTGCTTGACTATCACAGAAAAGTCGAGCCAGCTAAGAATGCTCAACGCCAAGAAAAAATAACAAACCCTTGAGCCATTTGAGTTCACAAACAACGAAAGCGATGGCACGATATTCGGTTTCAGCAGAGGACCGAGCAACAGTCTATTGTTTCTTAGTCTTTCAAGAGATCGGAGAAGACCCTAACTGAACAAACCAGTCAGAAAGAGATCGCCGCATTAAAGGACAACTAGCCCAATTAGAATCACACCAACTAGTAAGTCGCAGACCAGAATCAGCCTGAAGAAGAAGACCTTTGCCTGGACTGCCCTTCAAATAATGAACAACACACAGAGCGTCATCAACTGAGCAAGCATATGGACACAATAAGATAATTCAGGTCAAGTGACAGCCAGATAAATGAGACGACCAACTAATCACCGATAACGTTCAGGATCAGGAGGGGGATTATCTTTGGCAAGCGGAAGTTGATGATTCTGTTCTAGCGGAAAGGTGTCAGGCTTGGCCCCTAACAAACCAACCTCAGAAAGAATATCCAATGTGTACTTGCGCTGGCATTGGAAAATACCAGTCGAGTTGCGAGTAACCTCAATCCCCAAAAAATACTTCAAAACCCTAAGATACTTCATATGAAAGCAGCGACTCAGATAAGCCTTAAAATACTGAATGGCTAAACTGTCATTACAAGAAATGATAAGATCATCCACATAAACTAAAACATTCATCTGATGAGTAGAACATCACAGGCTGGAAAGAGAATAGTCAGAAGATGATTATTGAAAACGATACTGACGCATATCAGAAGCTAACTTAGCAAACCAGCAATGAGGAACCTAGCGCAAACCATACAATGAACAACAAAGCCAACAAACCTTACCCGGATGTGCAGAAGAGAAACCAGGAGGCAAACGCATATAGACTTCCTCATCAAGATCACCATGAAGGAAAGCAATGTGAGCATCCATCTGATGAAGTTCCCAACCTTTCACAGCTGCAACGGTAAGCAAAATACGAACAGTCACCATTTTGGCAACCAGGGCAAAAGTCTTGTTATAGTCCAAACCTGCAATCTGATCATTGCAAAGAATGACGAGACAGGCCTTATAACGTTCAACCGATCCATCAGAACGATGCTTAATTTTAAACACCCATTTGCAGCCAATTGCCTGTTTTCCATGAGGACGAGTCTCCAAAGTCCAAGTACCATTATTTTCAAGGACTTGAATCTAGTGTTGCATAGCTGTGCGCCAGTGAGAATCCTTCATAGCCACGGTAAAAGTGCGAGGTTCAACATTTGTAGTAATGCGGGCCAGAAAAGCACAATGATTTGGAGAAAAAGAATCAGAAGTCATAAACTTCTGAATAGTATACGGCACACCTGAGGAACTAACAAAGCGGATGACGCAAGAGGAAGACTGCGATAACAAGTAGTATGTGCTGAGAAATCTTTGAGATGAGTGGAAGGGAACTTGACACGATGCCTACGGCCCAAAATTTCTTCCTGTTGATCAGACGAAGATGTACCCCCTACCTATGATAGTATTAGATTAACCCCCCCATCTAAGGTAAGATCAGAAAAAGCACAGAAGATGAAGAAGGGGAAGTTTGCGGAGAAGAAACAGGTAGAGTTGATCCAGACTCATCATCATCATCAAGAATAGGATTAGAAAGAAGAAGAAATCTTAGGCACAGAAGAAGAAACAAAACTCTCAGACATTGTAAGCATAAGGGAATTTAGACTCAGAAAATACCACATCCCGAGAAACAAGAATTTCCTTGGTGTCCAAATCATAAACACGCATTTTTCCCAAAAGGATAACCTAAAAACAAACAACGTCAACTTCGACTATAAAATTTATCACCATGGCGATTTTGATTATAGGGATGAGAAAGACAGCCAAAAACCTGCAAGTGAGAGAGAGAAAGAGATTTTCCATATAAAAGTTCAAACAGAGTTTTCCCATTGAGCACACTGGACGGGGTACGATTAATCAAATATCCCACTGTCAAAATACACTCACCCCAGAAATCGATAGGCAAGTGTGCCTGAAAACACAAGGCACGAGCAGCAACATTGAGAATGTGTCGGTGTTTACATTTGACACGACCATTTTTTTAGGTGTACCAACACAAGAAGTTTCATGGATGATGCCATGCTGGCGAAAATAATCAGACATACACCGAAATTCACTACCATTATCTGAACGAACAAATTTCACACCATTATAAATTGACGTGCAATCATGGCGAAAAAATTACAAAGTGGAAAAGACATCACTTTTGTCAACTAATAAGTAAGTCCAAGTAGCACGAGAGAAATCACCGACAATAGTCAGAAAATATCGTGCGCCAAAAAGAGAGGGAACCCAGTACGGGCCCCACAAGTCACACTGAATTAACTCAAAAATATCAAGAGTTTTAGTAACACTAATTGAAAAACTCTGCCTAGATGGTTTGGCTCGGAAATAGACATCACAGGCTTTATTGGAAAGAGTACTTTTAGAACTAACCCAAGCAGTAGGAAGTAATTGCAGAACCTTGGACGAAGGATGACCTAAGCATTGATGCCACAAATCGGCAGAAGACAAAACATTAGGCACCATACGAGAAGCGGTTTCCATAGCTCGGAAGAAATGCAGTCCCTTTCGTTGCTCACGCGCTCCAATTAGCATCCTCGAATCGCGGTCCTGTACAACACAAACATCAGAAGTAAAATAAGCCACATAACCCGAATCCTTCAATAATTGGGAAACAGATATCAAATGACAATGCAAGCTGGAACATAAAGAACATTGCGCAGAGTAATAGTGCTGCTAAGAATCACAGTCTCCGCTTTAGTGGCAAGAGTACAAGGACCATTGGGAAGTTGAACGGGCATACCAATAATATCTCGAACATCCGAAAGATATGCCAAATTGCCTATCATATGTCGAGAAGCACCCGAATCATACATAAAAAAAATAGACCAACCCGTACCAGACAATTTGTCAGTTGAACCGGATTTGGCCGAATTGAGCAAATGAATCAAAGTGGTCCATTGGTCAGAGTTCAAGCCGGTTACAGCCCGACCCGAGTCAGTCGACCCATGGCCCGACTGGGTTACCATTATATTGACATTTGCGGCTAGAACCACATCACCGCCTCCACCAGCAGTAGTACCACGTTCGACGCCACGTCCGCGACCACGTCCACGGCGAGCTCCAGAAGGAAAACGGTCCAGCCAACCATTTGGATAACTAACCAAGAGGAAACAACTAGTAATTTCATGACACGTCCGATTGCAATGATTGCAAAACAAAGGCTGATCACGACTGGAACCCCGACCCACAGCTGCCGCTTTAGACGCGACAGTAGCAACAGCCGCTGAATTATCGCCGGAAGAAACAGTAGAAGATGAACCGGCGCCTGCTTGGATGGGAAAGCTGACCATATCAGTCGTAGAATCCTTGGATTGAGTAAGTTGATGCATCTTTTCCTCCTGGACTATAGTAGAATAAACCTTGTTAATTTTTGGCAATAGATCCTGCACAACGATATGAGAGCGAGCTGTCGCATTTACTAAATCATCTAATCCGAGTAAAAATTGATGAATCTTCTCTTCTTCAACCTTCTTATCAATGGCGGCAATAAGGTTGCATTCGCACTTCCCACAAGAAACCAGCAAGTAGTTGATTGTCCACCAGTTTTCGTGATTGTGGAACGGAGAGATGGTTCGATGGAATTCATGATCCACGAAACCAGCAAGGATTTGATTGTCCACCAGTTTTCGTGATCAGGAGACTCAGCCGGCGGCTCCGGGATGCTTCTGTCAAGAAAGCCAAACTTTTTGTGGGCACGGAGGCTGGTTTTGACACTCCGAAACCACTCATCATAGTTGCTCTCACCCTTAATGTGATGTTGTTGCTGAGATTATCGTTGGTGGTCAAATCGTACAGAGAGATGGTCTTCCAACGAACAACTTCATCCCCAGGCTGATCCAATCGTCGAACGAGAAGGAGTCTCGTCAGAGGGAACATGAACTTCGGTGGTGTTTGCCATGGCAATAGGTAGGTTGCGACTGATAACATGAAAAATTTTGAACTACAGCAAAGAAATTGGGGCGAAGACGGCTGGAAAAGCTTCAGTCCGTCGTGTGAAAAGTAATATTTAAACCATTTTCTATGTCTATAATAGAAGCAAAATAAAATCACTATTCATACATGATAGCAATTCTCAAGCTTCGAAAGGAAAAAAGAAAAAAGAAAAGAATTCAAGGGAACCTTGGAAAAAGCCCATTTTATGAGGTGGACATGGGGGCTGACGATAAGCTATATATCAACAAGTTCAGCAATCCGAATGCAGCCAAAAGAACACTAAGGCTCTATTTGGACAAGGTTTCTATAAGTATTTTAGGCTTTTCGAAGTTAAAATCCGTTTGAAAAAAGAATTTTGGGGTCTTCTTTGAATTTTTTTTTTTTTAAACAAAAGTCTGATTAGAGTATGATTTTTAGAACACAGTTAGGGTGTATTTTTCAAATTTCAGAAAAGATTTTTCATAAAAAAGTACGCTTGAAAAATTCTAATCCGAATGCCTTTTTAATATTTTATACTACTAAAAGGTTTTTGTAAATTTCTTGTCCAGATGTATTTTTTCTTCAAAAAATACTTCCTACATTTTTCAAAAGTACTTCTACATTTTTAATAAGGACAATCAGTTTTTTATGTTAATTAATTTATCAATTTGGGGAGATGGAAGACGTAACAGTAAAAAAGGAGCAGGGTACTTATGTTCGGAATTTCATACCCTCGTAATGTATTCATTTAGGTTTTAGGCGTGAAAAGAAAAATTAGATTCTGATCATGTGAACAAAATTCTTTAACTTTTATGCCCCCAAAAAAAAGTATCTTCTATGTATATTTTTGGGGGTTATTTATCTTAATTATATATATATATATATATATATTTAACCAGCTCAAATACTATCATAACCAATATATGTAAGGATTTGCAATCTTTCATTAGATGCCATTTGATTATATAAAAGGACATGAATGAAAGAGTTCACATTACAATGCTACTCATGATCGATCAATACAAAGAGAGTAATCTAAAAGCATAGCTACATAGATTTAAAACCCTCGTAGTCAAAGGGCTGCACTAGAAGACTCGGTGCGCTCAAAGTCCATTATCAAACTAATTCAAATCGAGATAGATAGACAAAATTCTCCATCTCGATACTGTGGCCATCTGGATATATAGTTCTCTTTCTGCATCAAGTTAAGAGTTTTTCTTTCTACTCTCACTTGGACTTAATTAAACGAAATTAAGTGATTAAGTGGAGGCATATCTATAGGTCGTCCAAGCAGCCTTATGGATCGCTCATTCCATTTCTCGTAATGCATACTGTAGGAGACCTCTTCTGGGTCCACTGGGTATGGAGTTTCACGAATTTCAAACATCACCACCGATGGAGGAAGCGCTTTCTTTGGCAGTGTCATTTGCTGTTGCTCTTGTTCCGGTGGCGGCACTGGTGGCAGATCCTCATTACCTTCTGGGTTTGGTTCTTTGACAATAAATTTTGATAAATTCTGACGTGCATCCGGATCACCCATAAATATTGCTCGTTCAACCCATTTTTCAAAAAACATCTCGTACTCGACTGCGGATAGCTCCGGCTCCGCCTCAGCGTTATCAGGTCTCGTTGACTGTTTTGTTAGCAAATTACCGCCGCTGCCGAGTTTATCCATTATGTTGTAGTTCTTTGTTTGTTTTTCCCGACCGAATGCAACAAAAAGAAAACCTGAAAGACAAACCCTAGCTCTCAACGTTGTTTTGACGCAAAAACTTTCCTTACTTTTTTCGTCTAAATTACAAAGGTTTGGGTTGTATTTATAGGACGACTTAGTAGTAGTGAAATCCAGTAGAATTTGGAAATTGACGTACTAATTCTTAATCCTTATCGGAAACATTGAAACATCTAATTAGAAGATCCTTTTACGGGAGCATGTAGAATATACAAAATTTGTATTGATTTTTTTTTTTTTAATAAAAAACGTACTTGTGAAAAATTCTAATCCAAATACTTTTCTTAATATGTTTAACTACTAAGAGGATTTTGTAAAGTTTTTGTCCAAATGCATTTTTTCTCAAAGAATACTTTCTAAATTTTTCTTCAAAAAGGCTTATTTGAAAAGATATGTTGTTCTCCTTAACATCAATTAGCAAAGGCTTCAATAGCATATATTGATTTGGAGGACCAAATTAGCAAAGATTTGTTGCTACATTATCCAACTCTTCCAACTGGCCGAGATCCATCATCCATGGATACTGTTTCGTTTCCGTCGAAGTACTTCTCTATGGCAATTGCTTACTCAAAATCCATCCCATCTTCATGTAGAGGATACAACGATTTGACCCCGAAAGAGTTTGGCACTGGAGACACAAAAATGTTGAAATACATAATGATGGAAAAGAAATTTTTATTTTTTTTAAAAAAAAAGTGTTAATCATCAAATACAGTATAATGCTTATTTTGTCAGTAGTCATATTTCAATTTTTCATGTCAAAAAGATTAAGTATAATATGTGTCACCAAACGATGCACTTAATTAAAATAAGAATAATTAGGGTTATTAAAAGGGGTAAGGAAAGAAGGAAAAGTAAATTTTGGTCTTGTTGTGCAAACAGAATTTTACAATATGTGTGAGGGCGTCAGGACAAGTAAATAATCAATTTTGAAATTTGCCAAATAACAACGAAAATCAAATGGGGTATTAAGAAGTAAGTAATTGATGCTTTAACAGAAGAAGGTGAGTAATTAATTTTAAAATTTTAGGAAACTCGGAAATAAACAATCTCTAGATTTATTAAACAAAAAACACTTTAAAAACGACGGCCAGAATTAGGAAAGCTTAACGGTAACAAAATAGCGTAAACTTGACGAAATTAAAATTAGGAGACAAGAAATAGAAATCCTACTTGGAATCGGAAACCTCAGAAATTGGAAACTTGGGATGGCTATATATATGTAATGATCATGCGTGAAGGACGATTAGTTCCCTGACCTTAATTTCGATTCTTGGTTGTTCTAATTTGTGTTTGCTCTGAAGAAGAAGAAGATGGCTGTTGCGGCATCGATTAAGAAGAAGATGATGTCTGGTCCTTCATCGGAGAATAATGTGGAGGTGAATGAGATTCTGAGTGAGGAATTGACGTGGACTGAAAAACAACTCTTCAAGAAGTTAGGGATTTTCTCAGCCGGAGATTTGGACAATTTTCCGGAGTGGGAGTTGAGAAGGAAACTTCTTCTGAATACGGGGGTGAATCATCGGAACCCACAAACTTCTTCTGGTTCTCTTAATTGGAAAGAAGATGATCATGATGATGAGATCTCTGAGAAGAAGAAGGATTTGAGATTGTCCACAGCGAAAGTTCAGTTAGCATCGAAGGTTGCCGCCAAAGTTGGATGTTTGGTTGAATCCGACTCTGATTCTAAGAAAGTACCAAGGAAAGTTAATGGCTATATTTAGACTTTATTGCAAATCAATAAAGGTTTGCGTAAAGAATTGTGTTTGTGAGGGAGTTTGAAGAAGTAAATCAATTATGACATTTTTAAAACAGCGACTGAAAATCAAATAAGCGTAAATTTTTAAGAGATAATAAATACTGTTTAAAATATTTTAGGAAACTTTTAAGTCGTAAATAGGGTAAAACTGACGAAGTTAAAATTAGGAAACAACGAACTAAACCTGGAAACCACATTCCTAGTACGAATCGGAAACTAAGTTCAACTTTGAAATTGGAAACTTACGATCTTATAATTATATATATGGTGATCATGAAACACGATTTCTCTCTCATTGTTCTTTGTTCTTCGTCTGAAGAAGAAGAAGATGGCTGCAAAATGTTCGAGTAAGAAGAGGAGGTCTGCTGCTGCTGCGGCGGAGAATTTAGATGTGAACGAGATTCTGAGTCAGGAATTGACCTGGAGTGACAAACAATTCTTCAAGGACTTAGGGATTTTCTCGGCCGGGGAGTTGGATGATTCTCCGGCGTGGCAGTTGAGAAGGGAACTCCAGAACACCGCAATTGATAACCCGAACCCTGATCAGGAGGCTACAACTCCGGGGAAATCATCAAAAACTGATTCTCCGTGCAATGATCATGATGTTGATGAGATCTCAAGGAAGGTTGGAACATTGGCTGAATCTTCTGGTTCTAAGAAAGCAGTTGAAGAAAAGCATATAGAGTCAAGGAAGGTTAATCGGACGTCGGAGAACCTGGGTCGGAAGAATAAGAAACAAGAAAAGAACAGACCGAGAAGATTGGTAGCGTTGCGGAAGGAATTTGTTAAACAAAGAAAGTTTCTATACAGCAATAATAACGAGAAAGAAACAGAGGATGATGATACTAAGAACACTCTGTCCTCCTCCAATTCGTCAATTGCTTCAATTGTTTGAAGCGGAAAGCGCAAAATTTTCCAGTATAATGACTTCTTTCCCTGAAGATGAAGATTTCAGGGCGTCAAAGAAGGCAGAAATAGATCCATTAATGAAAGAGAGGTTGAAGGAGAAGAACATGGGGGCCATTATTAAATCCAAACAATGTTGCGGAGTAATTGGATCATCATCTATTATGACTAATTCCCCTGAAGATGCAGATTTCAGGGTGTCAAAGAAGACTGCTCCCATGGCAACTCAGAAAAGCAGACACCCGAAGACGGAGGAGAAGATCGGAATGATTAAAACTCTTTTGATGAAAACCGAAGCAAACCCGAATCCGATTATTACACAATTATGTAGATCAGTTGAATCATCTTTTGTTTCTTCTCACAAAGAATCAAGCGCGAAACCTCTCACAACTGCAGCTCTAAAAAAGCCGCCCAGAAGAGATAATCCAAAGAAATTAGTACAGCAAGAAGAAAACCTTCCTAACAAAGTAGAACAAGAAGATCCAGAGGAAGCAGCAGAAACAAGGAGAAAAGAACGAGAAGCTTCGAGAAGAGCCTTTGAGTTAATGGAGAGAACCGTCCAGGTTGAAGATAATTTTAAGCTCATGGCCGACTTTGAGAGGCTGACGGGTTGCAGTGTCTACAAGGGATTTGGACCCGAAATGGGTCTCAGACAACTGAAAACCGGAAAAGTTTTTCGCCCTTTGGATTTTGTCGACGTTGTGATGAAACAGGAATTCAAGGGAAGCGATGACTACTATTCCGATGAATCAAGTTTCAGCAGCTGCATCACTGAAGAATTAGAAGAAGGAGAGATCTTTTAGGCAGTTGCTGTAGCAAATTTTGATTCGTTTGAATTGAGGGTTAACTATTGTAGGTGTTTTGCCTTTTGCCATGTATTCCGTTTTGATTGTAAAGCTATGTTATGAATGATCAGTCCGTTCTTTTTTTATGAACTAAGATTGGAGATCCAGGACCATCTATGTTTTTTGGTGTCATCATTGCGAAATCCTTAATCGGTCATTACAGACTTTACGGTTTAAATGAGCACAAAAGGAAATCACTTGATAACTTACATCGTAAAGGATGTCTTCATTACACATTAGTAAGTAACAGCGTTTCCATTCGCTCTGGTTCTCCCGGAAAAAGATTAATAAGAACTGTATCTTTCAAGGCAAAAGTCATACCATCCTGGATTTCGCTCCTATTATGTCAATTCATCTGTGATTGCTCGCTGAGCTACAAAATAAGTGTGCCCTTGACAATTTAGACTTTGTACCATTCAAGCGCACTAATTATTGTGTAATAAGTCGTAATGTAGTCGGAGCTTCAAAATAGAGAAAGATGTAACAAAAAGGGAGTGAAAAATGTGTTCTAAATGGTTACATAATCAATTAGACTGAAAGCAAGCAATAGGTCTAAATGCCAACAACCTCTAGCGATCTTCTGGCTGCACAGCAAGACACGACTCATCTCGCCAAGGAAAGAAGTCTTCTGGCAGCTGCGTCAAATTTTGTAACCAGAAGAAAAACCCGCGTAACAAGTTCAACTCTTTGCGACAATCAGCTGCCTCAAGCTTCTTTCTAAGACCAGGGTAGTGATCAAGGTATGCTTTCCCGTTTTTATCAGTTGAATACGACTTTTCCCTGCCATGGCGCAAGTCCAAGTTGCGACTGATTGGTTTGGTTGCTTTTATGTCTCGCAAAAGCCTCCTGTGCTCCATCTTGTTATATGGTTTTCTTAAAATCTCCATCAACTTCTCTCTGAATTGAGAATCTACACTTCCACTTGCATTTACTTCTCCACTTGTAGTGTCGAGGCAGATGCAATCGTCATCTTCACCTTCATCCGCGGAATGTGTGCCTACATCAGGTATTAGACACACCCTTCCATCTTCATCATCATGGACAAGATTATTATCATCAGAAGTTTCAAACTCTCCTGATCCCGTAGCGATCTTTGATGAATTTCTCATATTAACCTCCTCTATAGAAGATGTGTAATTCCGTAGATTATCAGGATCTTCATCATCTAATTCCATGCCTCTCTCAATCATTACTGCCTTGTCCTTCTGTTTCTTACAAAGGCTACCAACAACAAACTCGTTTGAACTGCAAATATTTGACCAAACATCTTCAACATTTTCGACAATCACATCCATAGTTTCCCTCCTGATATCATCATCCGGAACCTCTTCCAAGATTTGATCCTTTGGTAATCCGTTCCTTTCATCAGCTTCAACAACCCATACATTCCCATCTTGCTTAAGGCTGTTCAAGAAAATTTCATAATGTGGGTCGACATTCTCCTCAGTATCAGCACTTGTTCCTTGAACATAGTTTTCCCCCATCAAATATAACCCATATTCAGGATCCATAGACTTGGGCACTCTGAGAAATTGATGAAGCCAGAGCAGTAGAGTAGCCCCGGGAAACCTGCGATATTTCTTCGGTCCTACACCAAATTATTTAAGAGATTAAGCTATACAATTGACCTTCAACCATTGATATTGTCATTATATTTATAGAAAATAATAAAACCAAATTGTAACCAAAATCAAGAAAGAAAAGGAAAAGAAAATTAAAAGACATCCCAAAAATTCCCAAAAAATTTCGATTTGACCTGATAACATTATGTAGTAGGGCTATAGGCCGTGATATTGCACCATCAGTGAATCTTCTTCAAAAATAGCAACTATATATGGTAGATAGTATTGTATTCGTGAAACCTAAGCGTATACCCTCTGAACCAATTTAATAACTAGCTAGCTATTCACCCAAGAATAATGTTACAGTAAAAGATTCAATTGAACATACCAGTAGTCTGTAGTCAATAAACAGCAACGGCGGTGTTTGAGTTCGGTCGTCGATTCCAAGGAATTATATCCAGGCGGAAACGGAAACCCTAAGTGAATGTTTTAATTTGGTAATATACCTTCTTGCTGAAGTGATGACAACTAAACCAAGTTTAGTTTAACTACATAACCGAGAAGAATGATTGATGTGTCAATGTTATTGAATGTTTTTTGGAAATAATTTCACGATGATGCGTCAATGTAAATTAAGGAATTCAATTAAAAAAAAAAAAAGCCATTAAGAGAGGTTATCAAAAAAGTTTTAAAAAGAAAAAAAAAAGATTGTTGTTTTACAGGCCCAAACTTCTACAAATGGTAGTGAACATTTAAGAAAAACAGACTTTTACTTGTGGGTAACATAATGAAAAAGTCTAAAATCTAAAATTAGTACATTGTGCGAGCCGCTTACTAATAATACCATCATCCAAGATCTGAGATCCCCCTGATACTGTTGTATACTTGTATGCCATAAGCCAAGAAATTCGCTTCGAAAGTCAGTTCCAACCACCACCACAAACCCCACCCCGCATAGACGCTTAATTATTAAATTATACTTCCTCTTCTTGAAATTATTGTCGAGTTTAGATTTTATTTTGGGTCGAACTGTTGAACGCCCTTATTTTTTCATTTGAACGCCCGTGAAAGACCGAGACGCCCCTGCAAAATGGAGGTAAATTTTTTTTTTTCGAAAAAGGGGAGGGGGGGCGAAGGAGGACCACGCCAGCCGTTAAGGGCTGGCGCAGGAGAAGCGCGCCACCCCTATGGGGGTGGCGTGCAATAAACTCGCCTCCCTTTACAGGGAGGCGAGACAGCCTTCTCCAATGGCGAAGGCGGTGGCGCCAGATCTGGCCCACCTTTGTCCGGAAATGCTCGCCAACCACCCTATTGGTGGCGCCCAAACGGGCGCCACCCATTTTTTTTATTTATTTTTTATTTTTTAATATATTTTATATTTATGAGTTTAATACTTATTATTATTAGTTTAATAAATTTAATTAATTCATGTATTTATTTTATTTGAGTATTTGTTTGGTAGTTTAATATTTGTTTAGAAAATTAGGGTTTATGCTAATTAGGTTTATGATATTTAGAGAATGTTTTTTAATTACGTATACTGTTATATTAACTGAGTTAATGGGTATAGCTGTTAGGGATTAGGATTTTTGTTAAAATAATGAGTTTTTATTAATAATATTTTTAATTTGTTATTAGTATATATTAATTATCTTTAAAGTATAAGATCATTATATCGGATTATATAACAATGTTTACTCATAGCAAATTATTTGTGGTTTAACAATGTTAGAGTTAATTTAAGTTATGATATAATTTGTTTTTAATGTGTGCAGGATAGGTTTGATCAGGGAGATGGAATCGATTATAGTCCGGCTTTTGCTACAGACGAGACTTTTGCGACGAAGAAGGAAGCTGCCGCATATGCGAAGGGTATTGCGAACTTCTACAATATGGAGTTAAGTGTATCCTCGCACAAGGATAATACTACTATACTGCTTTGTCATAAAGGAGGGCGGTACCAAGGTCAACAGGTGGATGAAAACGTGCGCGCGCGAGCCAATACAAAGACACAGATGACCGGATGCCAGTTTCGTGTTACTATTTACAAGACATATGATAGGTGGGCGATCCGTGTATATCCAGGTCCGTTGGGAATGCACAACCATTCATTGAAAGATCCACCTCGAGTCAGGAGGCCATTGAGTGAAGAAGTAAAAGAGCTTATTAAGGAGTACTCCAAAGCTAGGACTAAGGCAGTCCACATTTTACGAGCGATATGGACACAATTTCCCGATGAAAAGGTAACCTCCAAACAAGTCTACAACTACAGAAATTTTTTGCGTAAGGCGGGGTTTCCAATTCTAGATGACCTGTCTGCCATCGACGTAGTGGGAAAGGTGTTAGAGGTCGCAGAACAACACAAATACATCATCTTCACGGAGTGCGATGAAGAGACACAGAGGTTATCCCACGTGTTTTTCACACATCCGGATTCTTTGTTGCTGTTGCGGACGTATCCTTGGGTTGTCTGTGTAGATTCCACATACAACACAAACAAATATAAACTGCCTCTTGTGGAGTTTGTTGGAATGACCCCTTGCAATCAGACATTCCTTATAGCATATGCTATTCTGAGTGATGAGACGGGAGACAGCTACCATTGGGCGCTGTGGCAGCTCCGTAACTTGTATGGCGAAGATCTGCATCCGAGTGTCATCGTGACTGATCGGGAGCCTGGACTGATGAGGCCTCTTGATGATGTATTTCCATCCTCACATCACTTGTTGTGTACGTGGCATGTTTACAAGGATGTTGAAAGAAATGTGAAAAGAATTTTGAATGGAAACGCCCATGTAGCAAAAAGCTTCGCATATAATGCCTTCAAAGCAGTGATCGAAGCTGCAAATCGGGAAGTATACGAACAAAAAGTACAGTTTTTGGAGCATAATTGGTCTCAATTTCAGCCCGTTCTAGAGTATGTTAGGAAGACATGGTTAGTGGTGGCGCACAAGTTTGTGCATGCATGGACCAACACTTATTTGCATTTTGGCAACACCTCTACTTGTAGAGTGGAGAGCGCACACAAGTTGTTGAAGGAATGGCTCGGCATTCCAAATGCTTCTTTTGAAACGGTGTGGCACAGGGTTCACATGTTACTGGAGACACAGCTTACGCAAATAAGGTATTGGATTTCGATCCCCTTTTTAGTTAATTTGTGTATTTAGGTTGTTTAATTAATTTGTTAGAATTCCTCCACAGGGAGAAATTGCAAGAATCAAGGCAGAAAATAGGGAGGCAACACAACAACTACCCTTTCTACCAATTAAGATGCAATGTTTCACACTACTGCTTGGATCTATTGAACAATGAGTTGGAAAGGATGCAACAACTCGGAGATGATGTGTATTGGGAATGCAATCATTACCTGAAACAAACTCATTCCCTCCCTTGTGCATGTATACTTAAGCGTATAATGGAGGCCAGCAAGATTTTGACTCCAAAATACTTACACCAATTTTGGAGCACACTTGACATCGGTGAGGTTACAGAGAAAGATGGTTCGGATGATGTTCCCCCTCACAGATTGTTGTTCAGGCAATTAGTGGAAGAATTGGACGCTGCTGAGGAGCCAATACAGCGCGAGATCACCAGATTGATGTACAACAAACTTCACCCAGGCCAAGCCGAATTAAATGAACCGCGGGTTGGAAAGAGAGGCAAGAGCAGGCCGAAGAAGAGAGGCAAGGTTGCAAATTGACATAAGTACATATTGTTCAGAATAACAGAATCGGTACATAATTGTTCAAAGGAAAAAGCACTAAGTAGAATGTCATGGGGCCTGACTGTGCCGAAAGATGACATCATCCAGGTGAGTATCCCACTCCTCACCAAGACCCAAATCGAGTTTCTTCAAATCATCGATGCAACCTCGAGTCAACTTCTCCATCTCACGCATCCACTACAAATGTTAAATAAAACCATATTAATCCCTTAAAGATAGTACGTGTGTTATTAAACAAAGGGTATTCCAGTTAGAGTTGAACTTACGTAAGTGGTGCAGTTCTTCCCTGGGATGCGTGATGTAGACGGTACAGACTCCTGCAGTAGAAATGAATGTGAATGGCTCCTGTACCAGTCGAGATAATCTACAGCTGCCTGTCCTACCTCAGTGGACGATACCGGCACACAATGACTGAGGTTAATGCACTCCGACTCCGGAAATCTAACCCAAAAGTTACATGTCTCGGCAATCGGACGATCAACAAAATACTTGTGCGCATTTTTCCCGCGAAACTGAGTTACCGGCGTGAGCTGCGCACGAGGTATGTACTGCACGTAACCGAGCTGGCGTATCACTCTCTCCGGCATGTATGGCTCCTGGAAGTCGTGGTACATAATCCACCCACTGAAGATGGTCCTCGGATATGCTGCCGCCTGTTCGCAACCAAATGACTCCCATTCGACCTGCGAACGTTACCAACATTTATTATAGTGTACACAATGAACTACCCCTTACGCAATACACAGAATTAAAATATAAAGTGTACCTCTTGCTCAGTCATCGCGTCGAGCTGCGTACGAATCTGCTGGAGACGACTATGAATAGGCTTCGGGCCCTTATAGCTAACTGGTGTCCAGTCTCGGGCTCTGGGCCAACCATCAACACCTCGACGTCCTCGCCTCTTGGAGGGCTGGAAGCATGGAAAATACTCATATATCCATGCTTGGAGAAGGGTCATACAACCAACCATCGTGGTACACCCTGCTCGACTAGCAATACCAAGCTGACGGTAGAGGAATGCTAGTCTACCGGATCCCCAAGAGTACTCTGCAATATTGTCGATACCTCCGTGCAACTCATTCATAAGCGAAGCACTGATCCTGCCCCCACTCCTGTCAAGGAAGAGTGTCGAGGCTAACAAGATCCACACCCAAGCTTGCACCTGAACAGCGGGGAGGACCCTGCGACAACACTCCTCAATCAATATGTCGCTCACACCTCCGTGGCTCCATGCACGCTTTAACTCAGCCAACGGCATCCCAAGCAATCCCGCGACCTGCATCTTCAAAACCTCAGCTTCCGCAGGTTGGGTCAACAAGTAACCATCATAATGGTCATCTCCCCAAACGGAAAGTGGAAAGAGTTTGTGTCGGGCTGCCACCTCTCTATGAATGCAGAAATAAGCGCAAGGTCAATATCATCATACATGGTATCAATCAAATGATACAAACCGGTATTCTGAATCTGCAACTGTGCGTTCTTCGGCAACCTCGCATACCATCCATGCAATCTAGACAAACTCTTCTTTGCTGGCTTCATCGTCAAGTAATCTCTTGGTTATCCATTCCATAACTGATAAGCAGTGTGGCCAAGAAAACTAGGAATCACTGACCCATCACATGGCCTGCCAGGTACGTCGTCTGTCACAACCCAATCATCAGTTTCTTCGGTAGAAACCTTAGACCATCTGCTAGTACCTGCAACCCGAATAAATAATAGTGTATAAATACTTAATCGAATGCAATTAAGAAATTGACCATGTAGCAATGAATGCTGAAATTGTTACAAATACGTACCTGATGACGATGCAGCTGCCTCAGGATGGATAGAGGCACCAATGGATGCGCCACCAAAACAGGAATGAGGCTGAGTAGTCAGAGGGGGACCTCTAAAAAGAGTACTCTGTGGGCCTGCATGCTGAAGAGTAGTACTCTGACCTCTAAAAAGAGTACTCTGCGGGCCTGCATGCTGAAGAGTAGTACTCTGACCTCTAAAAAGAGTACTCTGCGGGCCTGCATGCTGAAGAGTAGTACTCTGAGCTCTAAAAAGAATACTCTGTGAGCCGACACGAACACTGGAACCACCAGGAGTGTAAGCTGAATTCAGGGCTGATAATCCCATAAGGGACTCCCCCCCTCTCTCCCCCCCCCCGGGTAGGGTGAACTGGAGTCTGATCAACAGTACGACCAATGGAGTTCAGTACTGAGTTATCTGCAATATGTATATCCCTCCTCTCATGCGAGGAATACTCGGATGTGTCATCCTCCTCATCCACATCGTCCCCCCCACTCTCAAAACTATCCTCTGCTGATTCCTCTCCCTCAAAATCATCATCATCATCATCATCGTCTACGTTGGCTGACTCACCAAGTGGGCCAAACGTAGGATGTACATTTTTCACTTTCTTTAACTTTTTTTCTTTTTCTGCTCGATGTTCGGCATACAGATTGCGTGTAACTGCATGCCGATGTCCGGATCCCTCAAGAGGCGATATCCCATCCTACAAAAGTTTCAAATTTTACACGTAACTTAGATTAATTAGTTTAATACAGTTTTATATTATTTAAATACGTAATTATAAAATTATCTACTATACATCTTAAGTGTACAATTTATTAAATCTACTAAGTAGAATTAATAATATCTACATATTTATTTTTTCATTTTTTAACCAAAATGAAATAAATATATAATTTATTATTTAATTTTAACCACAATTAAATAAATATTTTTTATTAACCCTAATTATCTACTAACCTCCTGTATTTTTTAAATTTGAACTTATTTATTTAATTTTTCTATACTAAGTATTTAATTTCTACGTTTGATATTTTTTTGAGGCTAATTACAATTAAACCGACTAATCTAATAAATATATTTTCTATAATTATATTTATAACAACTTTCATAATGATCCAATTTAATTTAAAAACCGTTAAACTCCCTAAAACTGCAAAAGTATTATAACTAATTTATTTACAGAAGATTAAACATATACTTTTAATAATAGTGTTTCCTAAATAAATTAAACTTATAAAAATAACTAATAAATTTAACTAATAATAAATAATTGAACTAAATTTCATAAGACCTACAATTACTAATAGTAACAATTAAATTACAATTACTATAAAATTTATAAATAGCAATTAAATTTAAATATATAATATAATAAATTAACAAAAAAAAAAAAAAAACCGGCCGGCGCCGGTTAATCTCGCTAGGAGCAAGCCGCCTGGCGAGACTTTTCTTTGCCACCCTAGCGTCCGGCGGCGAATAAAATTGCGCCACCACCGCCCCGGCCGGCGAGGGAGAACCGCGCCAAGGCGTGGCGCGCCAGCTCTGCACGCCCCGGCGCGGTTCTCCCTCGCCGGCGGGGGCGGTGGTGTTTTTTTTTTTTTTTATAAATACTCCAACATAATTCAAATTCAAAAAAACAATCCAAATTTACGTACCTTCAGTTTCCGTAGCGTTTTACGTAGCCGTTTCATTCGATCAGCCATTGAATCTAAGTTTTTAGGAGTTTGGATTGAGAGAATTTGAAATGAAAGATTGATTTAGGAATTGAAAGAATGAAATTGAAACTCTTAATTTATAAAATCATGTAAGGGCAGAATGGTCATTTGGTATTTAAGTAGGGCGCTCAAGGGAAATTTTTAGGGCGTTTGGTAGCCTCCCAGTTTATTTTTAGTACGAATATTTTTAGTACGAATCGTACTAAATATGAAATTCTAATAGAGGGAATATAAGATTATGTTCTCGATTTTTTCCAAACTTGAAGTCAAGTTTATTTTATTAAATTAAAATTTTTCAATGTAAGTTGTCAATTTAGCAAGTTTTTTTACACCTTTTAGCGTGCGAGTTTTCTCTGTGACAGTTACAAGAGTATTCTAAAGTTCTATGCGATTTAGTTTTCCCTGATATTTTTCTTTCAATTTCTACTTCTCTAGTTTTTATTATTTTTGTTAATGATGTTTCTTCTCATCTCTAACTAGGATTCTGCTTTCTTCTCTAAATCCTGTCCATTCTCGAATTCAATTCTCGTATCTATCTTTTTGTTTCTTGCTAGTATTATCGATTTTCCGGATTCTCATTGTTGTAAATTCTATTGATTTTATAAAAAAAAAAAACAAAGAAAAAATTCTTTGTTTTAAAACTGATTGTTCTATGAGTGCAGAGTTTGGTTTCACAAGGGTAACTTGTTTCGAGATTTATTCTCTGTGGTGATTAGGGTTTCTACTACTTACAACTTTGCTTTTATGGAATAAACAATTGATTGCCTTTATGCTGGTTTATCTCTCAATGTGGAAGAATCTTTCAGTCAGGGTCTGGATCCTTATGCAGATCCTAAAGATTCTTTATTCCTTGCTGCCAAGAACCTCTCTCCAAGTGTCATCCAGGCGCATGACATTGAGAAAAAATTCAAAAGTCTTTGGTGCACTAGATCTGCTGTTTCTTGTAAACCGTTGGTTGAAAATGTGGTGGTGTTCCAGTTTCAATCTCTTGCCGATCTAAAAGAGTTGAGTCTGGAGCTCCTTGGCTGTACAAAACTATGTTCGAAAGTGACTTACTTGTCCCGGAAAGACTCAATAATGGCGCAAATGTTTAAGATCTCAAGTTTAATAATTCTCCGTGTTGGGTTCATATTTGGAAGTTAACTCTGACATTTGTGGTAGTTGTATTGGAAGATTCTTACGGATTAAGGTGAATTTGGACATCTCAAAACCTTCACGAAGGGTCCTGAATTTCAGTAATATGAATTATTGATCGTTCCTGTTAGGTTTTTTATGAGAGATTGCCAGATTTCTGCTTTTACTGTGGCAAAACCTTTACGCTCTACTGTGGTGTATTCTAGTACTAGTGAAAATCCATCACCATCTAATCCAAGTTCTCCTCCCCACCCCCACCCCCACCCCAACTATATATTGTTTCTTCTCCTGAAAAAGCCATTTCTTAAACTCCATCAACTGAAACTCCACAACCAATTCCGTTATCTACTCCAAATACCGACCTAATTCTCCTCCCACTGCATAAATCTCCTCTCTTCCCCCATCTGTTTTACCTCCAAGCCCTTTCCTGGTCCAAGTTCCTGTTGATATGGATACACCAGCTAAAAAAGGTTCAAGAAAACTGAGAATTGCACATAGAAAGAACCATCAGTCAGTAAACATTACTGCTTCTCCATGCACTCGTGCTTCTCCATGCACTCGTGCCAAAAGAAGATTGATGATTGTAGAATTTGAAGAAATTACTGTTGAAAGTATTGAGAAAAAGTCACGTACTGATTGCTCTGTGATGGAAATGGAATCACTTTGGACCGACAATGGTTCTGATGACGAAGTAACCAATCATAAGGAGGCGGAGATTGGCGCAACTAGCCAATCCCGCCAAGAAATATTAGTCTTATCAGCTGGAATTGTAGAGGGCTTGGGAACCTTCGTACAATTCAGGAATTGCGTGGATTTCTACGTGCAAATTTCCCCGATTTAGTTTTTCTTTTAGAAACTAAATGTAATCTTTCTGTTTTCAATAAATTCAAGAACTCTGTAAATATGAATGGTGTAGCTGTTGCTAGTATTGGTAGATCAGGAGATTTAGCTTTAGTTTAGAAAAACCAATTGGTTGTTGATCTAAGGAGAATGTGTAATCGTTTTATTGATGTCAATGTTGAATTTTGGAATAAAAAGAGTCGGTTTACAGGAATATATGGAGAGCCGGATTTGAGCAAAAGATGAGATACATCGCAAAACCTTAAACTGCTTAATGTGGATCCTAATATTCCATGGATTTCTATGGGGGATTTTAATGAAATCTTGTATCATCATGAAGATGTAGGAAGCAGTGTTCATCATGACTGGCAACTTCATAATTTTAGAGATTTTCTTTCAACTTGTAATCTGTCAGGTATGGATTATTCAGGCCCGATGTTTACATGGAACAGATTGCTGCTTAGGGGCGGAGATACATACATGTGACCCTCAGGGTACTACTAAATTAAAAAAATATTGAAGCTTTGCCCCAGTAATAATTTGTAAGTTGGGGGGAAAGAAAAAAGAATTTGTAACTACCAGAAGTCAACAACAACTTTATTAAGAAATAAAATAAAAGTTATTGTTTAGTTGGACTTAGTTAAATTAATTAATTAATAATACTTTATGTTTATGATTAGTTTACCAATTAGAACAAAAAACAAAAGACACCCCACGTGACTTTTCCTTTCTTCATTTAACTTCCGAGAAGAAAAAAAAAATTTATTCTCATTCCCAAATTCAAAATCAGCCCTGCCGCCCTATTCTTCCTTTTTCAAAAAATAAAAAATAAAAAAAGCCCCGTTCTTCATTGAATCTGACTTCTCTTCTAGGGTTTAGGTCCAATCTTTTTTTAGTGATTGGAATGTGGAAGAAAGCATATAAAGACAGGAGATCGAACATTCAGTAAGCTTTACAATGTATGTAATTTTTTTTTAAGACTCTTTTTACTCATTTGTTCGTGACTTCGTGGGATTTGTACTTTTGTTGTTTTTGTGAGTAATTAGACTCCATTAGTTTAATCATCTTTTTATGAATGATTATTTTTGTGAATTAAATTAATGTTCGTTATAGGTATATATGAGATATTGATCTCCAATCTTTAACTGAAAAAGTCTTCATATAATCATATTTTTCATTGATTTGTGGTTCTTTTTATATTTGTCCGATTTCTATTTGATTTGTCTATTAGCTATTGATTCAAAAATTCTGAAGCGGAGTTTAATCAGAATTCTTGCCACCTAGATTCTAGAATGATGCGTCTATTAGTTGTCCAGTATTTTTTTTAACACCGTCATTTTAATTCTTTGTTTTGTCTAGGATATCTAACTACTTTCAAAAGAAATCGAGGTTACATGAAGGAACAAGTCAAAGCCAAACTAATCATGAAGAAGATGTCTCGAAAAAACCTCGAGTTGAGATCAATTTAGATGAAGGAACAATTCGAAGAGAAGGAGATACTTCGGCCATACCTCGAGCTAACATTAATTTGGATGATCTACAATCTGATCCTGCTCTAAGGATGAAAATTTCACGATATCATCCAAGTGATCGAGAAAAGGTCAGGAGAGCCTACTTGCAAAAAGGGCCTTGTCAACCTCGCCATCATGACTTTCCACAAAGAAAGATTGTTAAGGTATATAGGAGGTTCTGTCCCTCGTGGTTCAATGAATTTGGAAATTGGTTAGAGTATAGCATAAGTAAGGATGCTGCATTTTGTTTTTGTTGTTACTTGTTTCGTCCTGATTTTGGAAACCAAGGAGGAGGAGATTCTTTCACAGTAAATGGATTTAACAATTGGAAGAAAAAGGAGATATTTATCAACCATGTTGGAACATCAAATAGTGTTCATAATATTGCTTGGAGAAATTGTGTTGATTTGATGAAGGAAAGGCAACATATTGGAGTTGCTTTGGTGAGGAAATCGGAGCAAGCTCGACATGTTTATAGACTTAGGTTAACTGCTTCAGTTGATTGCATTCGGTTTTTGCTGCGCCAAGGTTTATCTTTTCGAGGGCATGATGAATCTGAAAGTTCATTCAATCAAGGTAATTTTCTTGAGCTTTTGAAATTTCTTGTTTAATCATAATGAAAAAATAAAGAATGTTGTCTTACAAAATGCTCCGGAGAACAATTAATTGACTTCTCCGAACATTCAAAAAGATATTGTAAATGCTGCTGCTCGTGAGACTACTTGTGCTATCATTGCTGAACTTGGTGTTGAATTTTTTACTATATTAGTTGATGAATCATGTGACATATCAGACAAGGAGCAAATGGCTATTGCTTTGCGTTATGTAAACTCAAGAGGCAGTATTGTTGAACGATTTTAAGGAATTGTTCATGTTAGTGATACTTCATCTTCATCACTTAGAAAAGCAATAGAATTACTACTCTCATTTTCTGGGTTAAGTATCGCTAGAATTTGAGGGCAAGGATATGAGGGTGCAAGTAATATGCTAGGAGAGTTTAAGGGACTTAAAAGTTTTATTTTGAAAGAGTATCCTCTTGCATTTTATGCTCATTGTTTTGCACATCAACTTCAACTTATTGTTGTAGCTTGATAGTTATAATAAAATTCATTTTATTATAATCTTTTATGCCTAATTTGGTTATATTTTGAAGATTATGAATGGACTTTATTATTATTTTGTGCCAATGTAGTGAAACAATGAAAAATGGACTATTTTGAGGTTTACTGGCTGCTTTATGGAGTTAAAAGATGAAAAGATTTTACCACAAGGAGATTAGTCAAAGCTCTTACTGGAAGATTTTTTTTACCAAGTCAAAGAAATCCATTTCTTGATTTTCTCCACCCGTTTGACCGACCTGATTTGGTAAAAGATTTGCAGCAACAACTAAATCCATTTGGATATATTGGAAGTGATTTGAGATAGGTTGTTGTATCTTTTTTTTGGATTTTTCGGTTAGGAAAACACCACTATAAATAGAGTAGTAGTGATAGGCTTCAAAGACTACACACCTGTGGCAAGCATTAGGCTGCTACCACTTTTCTCCATTTTTGCCACCATTTTCATTTAGCCTTTTGTTTTAATTTTTTTTGTCTACACCTTTAAAGATGTTTCTAGTCACTATGAGTGGCTAGTTTTGTTCATTTGGTTCAATGATTTTTATTCTTTTATATTATATGTGAGACTACAAGTTTTACTTTATTCTTTTCTACTTTTTGACTTTAAGTATTTATTGATCTTGATTTCTTTTTATGAGAGTAAATACTTGATTAATCTGACAATTAATCAAGTGTTTTCTTCCTACTGCTACCAAATTGTTTGTGCTGCGCTATCGTCTTAAACATTTGGCTCTAAGTAGCACATTAGCAGATTATGCATGTTGGTAGTGACACGTTGAATGTGCATAATAAGTCTAACTAGGAGATCAATAGGACAAAAACATTTTAAGTGCAGCTATCTCAATTATTTTAGTTTTTGGTTCAACTAAATTTTCAAAGTTTTTATTGCTAGTATAATTTAACATGGAACGCTATCATGCCCAGTTAAATTATACTAAGTTTTGATTAGGTGCTGGGCTTGGTCAAATATTTTTAGAAAATATAAGACTTTTTCCGGCTATCCTGTTAAGCCTACGGTTGAATGCTTGAGTTGTAGAAAAATGTATTTTTAGTCGATGATGTATATTATATTTGAATCATTCCTTGAACCAAAGTTTTTCTTTTATAAATTTTCTCTCCATTTTTATTTACTTCAAATTGTCATTTTATTTTAAAGAAAAAAAATCCCCCTTGTTTGCATTTTTGTGAAGCGAAGTGTTAAAAGTCGGCTCTCTTTGGATTCGACTTGATTCCACTATTTCTACAATTTAATTTTTTGGTCTGTTTGGAATTCAGATTAATTTTTGCGGGTCTCGACAAACCCGTCAAAATTTTGGCGCCATTGCCGGGGAGCCACTTCCTTTGGCTCTCGGTTTTATTATTTTATTACTTTTTTTCTCTTATTCCAAAACAAAAAAAAAGTTTGTTAAGTTTTAGTGTAGTAGTACTTTTTTTTACTATTATTATTAAAAAAAAAGATTTTTTTTTTATTTTTTATCTTGTTTTGTTATTTTCTTTTTCTCGATAATTATTTTTTTTACTTCGTTCTAACTCACAGGCCATCATTTCCATTGCAGATCATCTTTTGCCCAGCAGCAGTGCATCGGTTGGCCTCCGATTTGGGATTTTGTTCTTTGAAAATTTTCTTTTGCAGTAGCCACTAAGGGCTCCATCCAGGGAGCAACTTGTTTTTGGTGGAAAAGTGTCATTGTTATATTTATTCGATTTTGATTTGTGTTCTTATTTGTGCAATTTTTTGTGTTAAGTGAATAATTGCCTTATTTTGTTTTTATTTTTTATTTTTTTTATTTTGTTAATCTAACTGTCGTGCTCTACTATAATTGTTTCTATAAAAAAAAAGGCCCTTTTTTTTGTGTGTGCAATAAGTAGTCTTCTTGTGTTGGTTTATTGTGCTATTTTGCATCTCTATTTATCCATCCTAATTATTTTAAAATTTTGTTGGTGCATGCTAGTAACTGTAGGAATTTTATCATTTTAGATTGCTAGTTTTTGTGCATTTTTTTTTTGAGCTTTCTGGTTTATGAGTAGTCGTCGTACTGGAAATAGTGATCTTAATTACATTCTTGAGATTGAAAAAGCTGCTCGTCTGTTAAGAAAAGAAGCTAAGAAGAAGAAAGCTAATTTGCATTCTAGGGTGAATTTAGATTCTCAGTCATCAAATTCTGATTTTGATTCTCAGGAAGAAGAAAACATGGGTGAAAATAATAGAACTTTGAAAGAATTAGCTGCACCAAACTTGGATCAGCAGCCTCTATGCATTAATTTTCCAAATGTTGAAGCAGCGTTTGAGCTTAAATCTGGTCTGATACATTTACTTCCTACTTTTCGTGGTTTTGCAGGAGAAGACCCCCACAAGCATTTGAAGGAATTCCATGTTGTCTGTTCAACAATGAAACCACAGGGTGTTACTGAGGAGCAGATTAAACTAAGAGCGTTTCCTTTTTCTTTAGGTGATAAAGCGAAAGAATGGCTATATGATCTTCCCTCAGGTTCAATCAACACATGGAACGAGATGAAGAAATTGTTCTTGGAGAAGTTTTTCCCTGCTTCACGAGCTGCAAATATAAGGAAGGATATATGCGGCATTCGACAGATGACGGGGGAGTCCCTTATGAATATTGGGAAAGGTTTAAGAAGTTATGTGCTAGTTGCCCCCACCATCAAATTCCAGACCAGCTCTTGATCCAATACTTCTATGAAGGTCTTCTGCCCATGGATAGGAGTATGATAGATGCAGCCAGTGGAGAAGTTCTTGTTGATAAGACACCAGCAGCTGCAAAGCAACTAATTTTAAACATGGCTGAAAATTCTCAACAATTTGGATTGAGAACAGACGGAGGTGTTAAACTGACTAATGAGATAAGTCATTCTGCTCTTGTCAATCAAATTTCTGATTTAACTTCTTTGGTTCATCAAATTGCTGTAGGACAGTTACAGGCAGCTAAGGTTTGCGGAATCTGCACCAATCTTGGGCACGCAACAGACATGTGTCCTTCTCTTCAAGAAGACCCAACTCAACAAGTTAATGCCATAGGAGGATTTCCAAATCAACCACAACGAAAATATGATCTCTACTCAAACACCTATAATCCTGGATGGAAGGATCATCCAAATTTCAGCTATGGCAACCATGGTGGTCAACAGAGATTTCTCCAAACCTACAATAGGGCTCCACCACCTCCATCACAGTCGTCTAACTCAGGTATGTCTCTTGATGATATTGTTAAAGCTTTAGCAACTAATACTCAACAGTTTCAGCAGGAGACAAGAACAAGCATTCAAAATATGGGAAATCAAATATGCCAACTAGCTACATCTCTGAGTAGGCTGGAGGCTCAAACATCTGGGAAATTACCTTCTCAAACAGTAGTTAACCCAAAAGAGAATGTTAGTGCAGTTATGCTATCTCTGAGTAGGCTGGAGGCTCAAACATCTAGGATCCAGGTATGTTTACGATGCCTTGTACTATAGGAAATAAGAAATTTGAATATGCTAGATCTTGGAATGTTATGCCATATTCAATTTTCTGTGCTTTACATATGGGTCCATTGAAAGAAACTAGAGTTGTGATTCAATTAGCTGACCGTTCATTGGTTTATCCCGAAGGAATTGTTGAAGATGTTTTGGTACAAATTGGTGAACTAATTTTTCCTGCAGATTTTTACATTTTAAAAATGAAGAAAGATAATATCACTAATTCAGCTCCATTAATTTTGGGAAGGTCTTTCTTAAAAACTGCAAGAACAAAAATAGATGTGGATAAGGGTACTCTTTCTGTCGAATTTGATAGAGAAGTTGTTACTTGTAATATTGATGATGCAATGAAATATCCTGAAGAGTGTCACTCTATTTTTTCTATTGACATGGTTGATTCAGTTGTGCAGGATTGTTTTGAGGAGGAAGAAATTGCAAATGAGATTTTGGAGAATTCACAACTTAATGAGAACGATGCTTTTTCTAAAAATTACGAATTTGTTGAAAATTATTTTATTTCAGAATTAACTTCATCTCGCAAAAAGTTGTTGCCCTCTATTTTGCAGGCTCCCAATTTAGAACTAAAAGAATTGCCAGATCACTTAAAGTATGTATTCTTGGGTGATGAAGATACACTACCAGTCATCATTGCTAGAGGATTGACCGAAGAGCAAGAAAGAAGGCTAGTAGACATGCTTAAGGAGCACAAAATAGCAATAGGGTGGACTTTAGCAGATATCAAGGGTATTAGCTCCTCAGTTTGTATGCACCGTATCCTTTTGGAGGATGATGCTAAACCAGTGAGGGAAGCACAAAGGAAGCTCAACCCCCCTTTGAAGGAAGTGGTAATGAAAGAAATCCTTAAATTGTTAGATGAAGGGATTATATATACCATCTCTGATAGCAAATGGGTGAGTCCAATCCATGTTGTGCCAAAGAAAACAGGAATCACGGTTGTGAAAAATCAGAATAATGAGTTGGTGCAAATGAGAGTGCAAAATGGGTGGCGTATGGTGATTGATTTTCGAAAGCTAAATTTGGCTACGAGAAAGGATCATTTTCCTTTACCTTTTATTGATCAAATGTTAGAAAGATTAGCTGGAAAATCTTATTTTTGTTTTCTTGATGGCTTTTCAGGTTACTATCAAATTGTCATAGCTCAAGAGGATCAAGAGAAAACAACTTTTACATGCCCATTTGGTACGTTTGCTTATAGAAGAATGCCTTTTGGTCTATGCAATGCTCCAGGTACATTTCAAAGATGCATGTTTAGTATTTTTTTCTGAATATATTGAGAAATGCATCGAAGTATTCATGGATGATTTCACTGTATATGGGGATTCATTTGACCAATGTTTAGTTCATTTGACTAAAATTTTAAAAAGATGCATTGTAACTAATTTAGTCCTGAACTATGAAAAATGTGATTTTATGGTTAAAGAAGGCATTGTGTTGGGACATGTAGTTTCTTCGAAAGGCATAGGGTCGATAAAGCTAAGGTTGATTTAATTGTGAGCTTACCTTACCCTACAAATGTTAGGGGAGTTCGTTCTTTTCTTGGACATGCAGGCTTTTATCATAGGTTCATTAAAGATTTTTCAAAGATCGCATTGCCTCTCTCCAACTTGCTGCAAAAGGATGTTGTTTTTGAATTTAGAGAAGAATGTAAGGCAACATTTGATAAGCTCAAGGGGCTACTAACGGTTGCACCAATTATTCAACTACCTGATTGGAACTTGCCATTCGAAATCATGTGTGATGCAAGCAATTTTGCTGTGGGAGCTGTCGTAGGCCAAATGATTAATAAAAAGAGTCATGTTATTTACTATGCTTCTAGAACACTAAATTCTGCTCAATGCAATTACACTACAACAGAAAAGGAGCTTCTAGCTATTATTTTTGCATTAGATAAACTTAAATCATATTTGCTAGGCTCTAAAGTCATTGTTTTTTCTGATCATGCAGCTTTAAAGTACTTGCTAGCAAAGAAAGAATCCAAGCCAAGGCTGATTAGATGGATCCTACTGTTGCAAGAATTCGATCTTGTGATAAGAGATCGAAAGGGAGGCGAAAATTCAGTTGCTGACCATTTGAGTAGGTTGGTAAGGGAAGAAGAATCATTGCCTATTTCTGAATTTTTTCCTGATGAACATTTATTTCAATTAAAAGGCTTCATTCCTTGGTATGCTGATATTGTCAATTATTTGGTGACTGGAAATTTGCCTATCTCTCTTAGTAAATCAAGTACGGAAAAAATCAGAAGTGATGCTAAATATTATGTTTGGGATGATCCTTACCTGTGGAAATTTTGTTCTGATCAAGTGATTAGAAGATGTGTGCCTGAAAGTGAATATCTATCCATTTTAACTTTTTGCCATAGTTATGCATGTGGTGGTCATTTTGGACCCAAAAGAACTGCTGGAAAAGTTTTGAATAGTGGCTTATATTGGAAAACCTTGTTTAAGGATGCATATTTTTTTTTGTAAAAGTTGTGAAAAATACCAAAAATATGGTTCTTTGTCTCGTAGAAATGAGATGCCTCAAACCCTTGTTCTTATTTGTGAAATATTTGATGTGTGGGGCATTGATTTCATGGGTCCCTTTCCTTCTTCCTGTGGTTTTCTTTATATATTGCTAGCTGTTGATTATGTATCAAAATGGGTGGAATCAAAAGCCACCAAAACTGATGATTCTAAATGTGTAGCAGGTTTTATCAAGGCTAACATTTTCAACAGGTTTGGAATTCCTAAAGCAATCATAAGTGACCAGGGAAGTCACTTTTGCAATAGAACAATTGAAGCTTTGATGAAAAAGTACGGTGTTTACCATCGTGTTGCTACTTCATACCATCCCCAAACAAATGGACATGTTGAAGTTTCTTATAGAGAGATTAAGTCCATTTTGGAGAAAACAGTCAACCCGGGAAGAAAAGATTGGAGCTTAAGATTGGATGATGCATTATGGGCTTACAGGACAGCATACAAAACGCCAATAGGTATGTCTCCATATAGACTTGTTTTTGGTAAATCTTGTCACTTACCAGTTGAGATTGAACATAAGGCTTACTGGGCGGTAAGACGCTGCAACATGGATATAGAAGAAGCTGGTCAGTCTAGAAAGTTACAACTGCAAGAGCTTGAGGAGTTAAGGTTAGAGGCTTATGAGAATTCGAGAATTTACAAAGAGAAAACCAAATTGTTTCATGATAATTTAATTTTAAGAAAGCAATTTAATGTTGGTCAAAAAGTTTTATTATAGAATTCTCGTTTAAAATTCATGCTTGGAAAACTCCGATCCCGTTGGGTTGGACCTTATGTTGTCACTAATGTTTTCCCTATGGTGCAGTCGAGATTCAAAGCTTAGACACTAACAAAGTTTTTAAGGTCAATGGCCATAGATTGAAAATTTTTCAGGAATGTTCAGCTATTGTCCGAGTGGAGGGGATTGACCTGCAAATCCCTACTTATTTACCCGACTGAAAGAAAATGAGGTTGTCGAGCATAACGACATAAAACAATTGCGCTTTTGGGAGGCAACCCAAGTTTAAAGTTTCTTTCATTTTAATTTGGTTCAATTTTTACTTGGTTTCATTTGTTTTCAGTTTGTTGTCATTAAAAAAAAATAAAATAAAATTAAAAAAAATTAAAAATTAAAAAAATCAGAAAAAAAATAATAATAACTTAAGCATTTTTTTTATTTATCCTTTTTCTTTTGTTTTCAGGAGCTCATTTGCTCATGATGAAATCTCAACTTCTCTTCATTATTCCCATCATTGGCGATTGCTTTCACATCATGAACCATGTAGCTGCTTGTGGTATCAACTCCAAGTCTTCACATCTCAAAAGAAATTTTTCAGGGAGCTTCCAAAACTCAATTCTTATGCAGTTATTATTAATTTACTGATTGCTTTGCTGGCTATTTTTTTTAAAAAAAAAGTGGTTGAGTTGGTTCTTTATAAAGTTGAATGATGTTTGACTAGGAAATTTGCATGTCTAAGTACTACTATGTTTTCTATCTTTTTCTAGCTCTGCATTTTTCTTATTTTGCACTTAAAAGATGTTGTTCCAATCTTCTTGTTTACTTCTTATATGTGTAAATATGTTGTCTTACATTGAGGACAATGTAAAAATTAGGTGTGGGGGAGGATTTCCTTTTTGCTAAATGTTTTCATAAACCCCTAAATTGGTTTTAATGTCAAAATCCTCAAATTTTTCAAAAATTTTGGCTCTCTATATGTGCTAATTTGTCAATTTATTTCAAATGATCTAGAGCCAAAATATTTTTGTGTATCCCATTGGTTTTAATGGTTAAGAATGTGCCATATTTGATGCAAATTTAACCCTTTCCGTGCGGTTCCATAGTCAAAGAGCACACTTGCTCAATTTTTGAGTGTTATCATTCATAGTATGTTACTACACTGTTTTGCTCATGTCATACATTTTATAGCTGTATTGATGAATTTATGCAATAAATGATAAGGGCATTTAGGTTTCGCCAAGTTTAGCTATCGCAAAATCATACCTTAATTGTTTACCCCTAATAACCATTTCAAGCCTGGGCCTATTTTCTAACTCCACCAATATAATCCAGAGACTAATTTTTAGCTATCTTTTCACCTGTTATTCGGAGTATGTATGATCACTACTTGATTTTGGTTTGCGGAAAGTGGTTGTGCGGTGGCAATAGTGGTATGGTAGGTTTAGTATGATAGGATATATGTTCTTGTTTTAAGTCCAATAATGTTTTAGCTCTATATATCCAAAATGTCAGGACAGTGCCAAAAAAATGTTATGAAAAAAAAAAATTTGAAAAAACAAAAATGAAAAAAAAAATGCAATATGCTGAAAAAAAAGAGAAAAGAAAAAAAAAGGCACTTATGTTTTGTTTTCTGTCCATTCAGTTATTTGATTTATGTTTCAATTTCGTTTTTGTTTTAATAAAATAAAATAGAAAAAAAAGAAAAAATAATAATAATAAAGGGGGTTTGGTGTTTACAATATTTGAATATCTTTTTAGAACACCATAACTTGGTCATCAAAAGTCTTAGCGACTTATGTTTTATATAATAGTTCATTTAGTAGATTGGGATTTGGTTTGTAATAGTATATCATTGTTGCCATCATATGGGTCATCTGGAATGATGGTGAGAATTGAGTATGTGGTCTGCATATTGTCGGTAATTTAGCCCACTTATCCATATTTATCCTACCCTTTGAAATTTCCTAGCCCCATTACAACCCTATGAAAAGACCCTTTGATGTTGCATGATTGTTCATTTAGTGCTAAGAGGATTTGATACATGACAAACCTATGGAATGCATGCTATGTTTATGATTGAGGGTTTACTTAAAAATATCCTTTTCTTTTGAGTGTATTGAGTGAATCCTTGTAAGGCGTTATAGTTTGGTACATTCTGACAATGCTATCTGACGTTGATGGGTGCACATATTTTCTAAATGTTGAGTGATACTTTGCTTACTTATTTTACAAACGGTTGCCTAGTGCAAAAATTTTCCAAAATACTGATTTGTTTTGAGTTTTCAAAGATTTCAGTATGCTTGAGGGCAAGGATGGTTTTGGTGTGGGGGAATTTGATAGTTATAATAAAATTCATTTTATTATAATCTTTTATGCCTAATTTGGTTATATTTTGAAGATTATTAATGGACTTTATTATTATTTTGTGCCAATGTAGTGAAACAATGAAAGATGGACTGTTTTGAGGTTTACTGGCTGCTTTATGGAGTTAAAAGATGAAAAGATTTTACCACAAGGAGATTAGTCAAAGCTCTTATTGGAAGATTTTCTTTACCAAGTCAAAGAAATCCATTTCTTGATTTTCTCCACCCATTTAACCGGCCAGATTTGGTAAAAGATTTGCAGCAACAACTAAATCCATTTGGATATATTGGAAGTGATTTGAGATAGGTTGTTGTACCTTTTTTTTGGATTTTTCGGTAGGAAAACACCACTATAAATAGAGTAGTAGTGGTAGGTTTCAAAGACCACACACCTGTAGCAAGCATTAGGCTGCTACCACTTTTCTCCATTTTTGCCACCATTTTCATTTAGCCTTTTGTTTTAATTTTTTTTTTACACCTTTAAAGATGTTTCTAGTCACTATGAGTGGCTAGTTTTCTTCATTTGGTTCAAGGATTTTTATTCTTTTATATTATATGTGAGACTACAAGTTTCACTTTATTCTTTTCTACTTTTTGACTTTAAGTATTTATTGATCTTGATTTCTTTTTATGAGAGTAAATACTTGATTAATCTGACAATTTAATCAAGTGTTTTCTTCCTACTGCTACCAAATTGTTTATGTTGCACTATCGTCTTAAACATTTGGCACTAAGTAGCACATTAGCAGATTATGCATGTTGGTAGTGACACGTTGAATGTGCATAATAAGTCTAACTAGGAGATCAATAGGACAAAAATATTTTAATTGCAGCTATCTCAATTATTTTAGTTTTTTGTTCAACTAAATTTTTAAAGTTTTTATTGCTACTATAATTTAACATGGAACGCTATCGTGCCCAGTTAAATTATACTAAGTTTTGATTAGGTGCTGGGCTTGGTCAAATATTTTTAGAAAATATAAGGCTTTTTACGGCTATCCTATTAAGCCTACGGTTGAATGCTTGAGTTGTAGAAAAATGTATTTTTAGTCAATGGTCTATAATATATTTGAATCATTCCTTGAACAAAAGTTTTTCTTTTATAAATTTTCTCTCCATTTTTATTTACTTCAAATTGTCATTTTATTTTAAAGAAGAAAAATCCCCCTTGTTTGCATTTTTGTGAAGCCAAGTGTTGAAAGTCGGCTCTCTTGGGATTCGACCTAATTCCACTATTTCTACAATTTTATTTTTTGGTCTGTTTGGAATTCAGATTAATTTTTGCGGGTCTCGACAAACCCGTCATAGCTGTGGCAAAAAATCATATCCCTATTGCTTCTATGTTTAACTTGATTGCCATTGTCGTAAGAGTTGTTGGGGGATCGTGTAAAAGGAAAGATATGTTCGAGAGAAGCAGATGATGGAAATTAAAAAAGCCTTGGAAAACGGAGATATTTGTACTGGTTGTGGATTAAATCAAGAGTCTGGTCTTAAAAAAGCTGGAGATACTCTTCACATTATGGTACATTGATTAGTTTGATTGTAAATTTTTCTATAGTTCTTGATGTTTTGGAATATGTGGAGGAAGATGGTTATTTAACAGAGCAGAAGGCTGAGGCTGTTGGTCTAATGTAATCTTTGGAGACATTTGATTTTGCTTTCAATTTGCACTTGATGAAGAATGTTTTGGGGTTAGCAAATGAACTTTCTCAGGCTTTACAGAGGAAAGATCAAGATATTGTCAATGCCATGGTACAAGTTAGAGTCTCCAAAGAGAGGTTGCAATTGATGAGGGATGATGGATGGGATGCTTTATTGGATGAAGTCACAAAATTTTGCAATCTACATGATATTGAAATCCCAGAGATGAATGAGATGCGTGTTCTCAAGGGTAGATCAAAGCGTAAAAGTCCAAGTGTTACCAACTTGCACCATTACAAGGTGAATATATTCTATGAAGTTCTAGATATGCCACTTAAAGAGCTTAATGATCGATTCACCGAAGCAAATACTAAGTTACTTCTTTGCATGAGTTGTCTTAGTCCAGAACATAATTTCGATACTTTTAATAAGGAAAAGCTACTTTGTTTTGCTTCATTTTATCCATCTGACTTTTCACCCATGGAGATGAGTGCACTAGATAACCAGCTTAGCAATTATTATATGGATGTGCATTGTGATGAAAATTTTGCAGACTTGAAGTCGATAGAAGATCTTGCACGAGAACTGGTAAAGAGAAAAAAACATCTTGTGTATCAGTTGGTGTACAGACTTATTAAACTTGCACTTGTTTTGGCTATGGCCATTGCAACAGTTGAAAGAGCATTTTCTGTAATGAAGATTGTGTAAAGCCGGCTTCAAAATCGAATGGGAGATCGATGGATGAATGATTGTCTAGTTACATATATTGAAAAGGATCTTTTTGATACTATTGACAATGAACTTGTTTTGCAACGATTTCGGAAAATGAGCACTCGCAGGGGAACTCTGTAATATTTGTTAGGATTTACATTTTGAAACTTTGTCATATTAAATATCTTAATGGATAAACTTTTGCCCCACCTGCTACTAGGGGCTTGGCTCCGCCCCTGCTGCTTACACCAATTACTCAGAGATCCCTTCTTGATCGTGCTGTCTGTAATGAACACTGGAGTATTCTACAATTAACTCTGATCACCTTCTTCTTCATCTTCGATTTAATCTTCCTGGTTTGCAAAATAGAAGGCCTTAAAAAATTTTCAGATTTGAGGCGATGTGGGTGAAGTATGAGGATTGCGAGAAAACTATTCAAGAGTCCTAGAATAATGATTCATTTGGAGCTACTGGATAAAATCAATCAGTGTGCCATTGGATTGATGCATTGGGGAGGAAAACAGATACGTGAAATCTTCAAATGAATTGAGTCTTTGAAGAATATGATTGCTGGACTGGAGCAATGTCCAACTGATGCCTCCTCCAAAGAAAGAATTGGTGCTTTGCGAAGTGAGCTGGAAAATTTGTTGGATCAAGACGATCTTAAATGCAAACAACGTAGCAAGCAGCATTGGTACAAACACAGAGATCGCACCACTAAATTTTTTTCACGCTCATGCTAATAAGCGTAGGGAAGTGAACCATATCACTTCCTTAAAAAATCAGGAGGGGTTGGATTGTACTGCTAAGGAAGATTTGGAGAAGATTATTGTGGATCACTTTACTGAGCTCTTCACCTCTTCCCAGCTAGACTCAGTTGGACATCCAGCAAGCTTTAAGTAGAATTCATCCAAAAGTCACCACAGGGATGAACGATAGACTCAAGTTACCTTTTTCAGAAGCTAAAATGATTTGTGCTCTAAAGCGAATGAGTCCATTTAAGTCTTCTGGTCCAGACGATATGTTCCCTATATTTTTTCAAAAATTCTGGCATATCGTTGGTAAAGATGTTACTAAATTTGTTTTAGATTTTCTAAATAAAAATGTTTTTCCTCATGCTGTTAATTTTACCTATTTATTTTTTATTCCCAAAACATAGAATCCGGATTTTATCTCCCAATTTAGGCCAATCTCTCTCTATAATGTCATCTATAAACTAGTTCTTGTCCAACGAATGAGAGGGAAAAAATCAAACCTTCCCTATAACCATCACCAGTACCGCAACTGCCAAACCAAATTGTTCAAACCAAATCAATCAATGCAATAGTTGAAATTGGTCTATATATGTCGTGAGTTGAAAGTTTTTATTCAAACAGAAAAGAATCAAAAAAACAAAAGAGAAGAAAGGAGAGTAGGATATCAAGCTTAATAGCTCCCATAGAGGCGGCGACGATAGAGGGTATGATAGTAGCGGCGGCGGCATAGGACGGTGGCGTAAGAGACAGAGGAGAGAATTTGAGAAGCAGAAGAAAAAGATTTACTTTGGTGAATGATTTTAAATTCATCTTATTTATAGAGAAAGAGAAACGTATTAGAGAAGATTAAATGAATCATATTAGAGAAGATTAGAGATTTGGAAGATTTGATTTTGATATATATTTTCCAAACTTAAATATTTTAAATTTTAAAACGTATTAAAGAAGATAATAATCACATTATTTATCGTTTCGGAAAATAAATAAGGTAAAACATTAAAATAGTAAAATTCAGATTAACAGAATTACCAAATTACTTTAATCGTTTAATGAAACTCAAACGTGGAGGCGACATGTGGCCCTAAAAGCTATTGATGGTCTAACTAAGCTGAATTAGCTTCTGCAAACTACTCTCGTTTAACATATATATATATATATATATATATATATATATATATAGGATTAGCATCTAAAGTACTTGCTAATAGAATCTGTAATATCTTGCCTTCTACCATTAGTGATTCTCAATCAGCTTTTGTTCCTGGTCGGTTAATAACAGACAATATTTTGGTTGCATATGAAACGCACTACTACCTTATAGCCAGAACATCAGGGAATATTGGTCTAATTTCAAGCAAGCTTAACATGAGTAAAGCATTCGATAGAGTCGAATGGAGTTTTCTTAGAGAAATCATGCAAGCCCTAGGATTTGATTTTGTTTTTGTTGATCTTATAATCTCTTGTTTGTCATCTATTTCTTTTGGTTTTCTTCTCAATGGTATGAAGTTTGGAAGTTTACTGCCACAACGAGGTACAAGGCAAGGAGACACACTGTCTCCATACCTTTTTATAATCTATTCTGAAATGTTTTCCTGCATCTTAAAAGACTTGCAAGCTTGTGGAAGCATACATGGAGCTGTTGCTGCTGGAGCCCCTTCCATTTTTCACCTTTTTTCCGCAGATGATGCTCTTTTTCTGGGACATGCTACTGAAAGTGAAGCATTGCAATTCAAGTACGGAATTCGTCTCTACGAAAAGGTATCTGGTCAAAAAATTAATTATGAGAAGTCAGGCATTGTGTTTAGTCCAAATAAAAATGATACAGTGGCAGCTCGTATTAGATCAATTATGGGGATCCCTCGGGTTTACAAGCATGAAAAGTATTTAGGACTGCCAACGGTTCGGGGAAAATGCAAACGGGAGATGTTCAATGGAATTCAAGACAGAGTTTGGAAGAGAATAGAAGGCTGGAAAGAAAGGAACTTGTCAAGGGATGGAAAGGAGATCCTGATTAAGAGTGTTCTTCAATCAATTCCAACGTATTCTATGTCCTGCTTCAAGCTGCCGTATACAACAGTGCATGAAATATCTTCAATGATCTCTGCTTACTGGTGGGGAGACAATGACAACAAAAAAATTCGGTGGATAAGTTGGAAGAAGATAACTCAACCGAAGGAGGCTAGAGGAATTGGATTTCGGGACTTGAAGATTTTAATCTTGCCCTCCTCAGCAAGCAAGCTCGGAGGATTCTTACTAATCCAAATTCTCTCTTAGCAAGAATTCTAAAAGCTAAATATTTCCCTAACACTTTTATTTTAGATGCTTTCTTAGGTTCCAGACCGTCTTATCTGGAGAAGCATATTGGAGGGACGTGATTCTCTACTGTTGGGATGTCGCAAACAAATTTTTTCAGGCAATCAGACACGACTTTGGATGGAAAGATGGCTTCCTTGTAGTGCTTATTTTCAAGTTCATAGTTCCCCAACATTATTGTCTCCCTCTTCAACGGTTTCATGTTTGATCAATGAGGCTACAGGCTCATGGAGACGGTAGCTAATCAGAAGAATTTTCCTGCCTGAAGAAGCTGATTGTATACTCTCCTTACCTCTAGGTGATTGTACACGACATGACAGGTGGATTTGGCATCACCCCAGCAATGGAAGATTTAGCGTCAAGTCGGTGTATAACACACTAATGCGATCACATACGCGGCAAGGCGATCTCCATCCAGCTTTTGAGCTTTCTTCTGAAGACACAACATTCTGGAAAAAACTTTGGAGTCTTCGGTTACCTAACAGAATTCTTCACTTCTTATGGAGATGTGTGACGAATTCTCTGCCATCCCTGGAAAACCTAGAAAAAAGAGGCTGCTTTCCAAATCCTTTCTGTCCTCTATGCTTCACTGGAATCGGAAACACTACACATATCTTTTTCTGGTGTGAGTTCGCAGCAAAAGTTTGGACTACTGCGTGAATCCGACAATGCATCTTAATGTTACAGCAACCTAGATGGGATTTATGGGTACAAAATATGATCGTTAAAGCGGATAAAGCAGTCGCTGAATATTTTGGGGGTGCTTTGTTCTTCATTAAGGTTTTATCGAAACAGCACCTAGTTTGGAGATGACCGTTTCATCGCGCAAACCCTTGCTGCCAACGCAAGTCAACAACTTCGAGAATTTCATGCTTCTACTGCCAATCAGTCTATTTGTTCTCCAGCCCTTAGATCATGTCATCTTTTGGCTACAAAGCACTTGAAACTTGTATATATTTTGATGGTGCAGTTTCAAAGACCAAGAACTGTGTCGGCATTGGGGTTTATGTGAAATGAAAACGGGGGATCTCATTTAGCCAAAGGTCGACATATTTCAGGAGTTCAATCTGCGGAGTTGGCTGAGTTTCTAGCACTCAAGGAAGCCCTTCAAGTTTTAAAGTCTCATAATCTACAAAATGTTACCATCCTTGGCGATTCTTCGGTTGCAATCCTTGCATCCGTTGATGAGGCGGATTGCTCCTCACTTTGCCCACCGATATTATTGGAGATTAGAGATTCGTTAGCAGATTTGCACTTCTCGGATTTATACTGGATCCCTCGTTTGGAAAACGGTTTCGCCTATGTAATAGCTAGTCATTCGACGTCTCAAAGTTAGGAAGTTCGAACTTGGTTCTCTATACCAAGCTTCATGTATCAATCAGAGCTGGCTAAATTCCAGTAAGTTTAATGAATTAGTATCTTTTCTTCCCAAAAAAAAATTACTTAAATGTACATGACACTAAAATATATTGTGTACTCAGTTCTTCAATCCGGATGTAAAGTAATCGTATTCATTTGGAAATTGGAATGGAGGTAGAGGGGACTACTAGCTAACTTTTCTTTTATGCATGTTACGATACAGTTTGCTCTAATATGTACATCTTTTAATAGAACTTTGTTGAGAACATAGGACATATGCAACTATATTCATGACTTCAGTTCTACGTTCCGCTGATCATGCTGATTCAATCCACTAAGCCCCACCTGATTGATTCACGTTGTGCAATTTAGACATCTGAACTTCACCAGTTTGGGACGGAACATTTATGGATCTCCTATTTGATTCAGTACCATCATCTTCACTTTGTCCTGCTGGAATATCAACATTGTTGTTCACAGTTTCCGGGCTCTCCCCTGTTCCTGTCGTCTCATTCAAGTATTTTGTCCAAATTGTTTTGCTTAATTCCTGCCATAGCTGAACTTTGCGTTACATGAAGTATTGCCCTGGAGAAGTAGCTAACGAGTTGGGATCCCATTGGAGCAGCCTGATTAATGAAAAACAACGAACAGAAAAACCAAATTTCAGACAGGATTCATAAGAGCAAGAGGAAACTCATGAATCTAAAGCCATCTGTTTTGTGCGTCGGCCGACTATCCTTTATTGATCAACTGTGAAAAAATGCAAAGTTCAACTGATCAACTGCGAAAATTGGTGAATCATGGATTGTTTTAGTAGATAAGCACAAACACACTCAACCTGAAGGTCACAAGCTCTAATCACACTGTGAACACTTTAAAAGTGTGTTTACTGTAAAGAGAATTTTGACAAGACCTTGTCTCCTCCTTACTCCAAAGAGGTGCTGATTCCCTGAAGAAAATACAGTTAAATTCCAGTTTGGCTAGCGAAGCAGATCCGAAGCAGCTATGTCGTTGAATGGAACAAAGCGTGCTAGTTGCAGCAAGTAGAATCTGTCAATTTTTTTAGCACTAGAAGAAGGCTTGCACAGGAGTAGTGATAGTATAGCACTAGCGTGGTTGTAGATTCTGTGTAAAAAAACTGTGAAAATTAAAGACAGTTTTGCTATGTGACTCTGCATCAATATTACACCACGAACAGCCCTACAACTAGGACGAACCTTGATCACTTGTTAGCCACCTTATTTCTTGTTAAAAAGGTAAAGTACCACACCGTAATTCAAACGAAACAATCAAACTTTTGTATCAAACATTGTAAACATTAAGGAAATAACATGGATAATCTAACACCGCATATGATTAATAAAGATCAGTAAAAAAAAACTTGTCATGCATTTCCCGTTTACTCTAACAGCATATGATTAAAAAAAGACCAGTACAAAATTGGTTTTCGAAATTCATGATGAAACTCAAGTATCCATTCTTGATTCAACAACTCACGGATTCTCCCCATCTCCCCCAACCAGACCACCATTAACTCAAACAATTTCCCTTTTTTTCCCCTTTTTTGGGTACAAAGAAGGCATTGTCTGATAGAAAATTAAATTAAAATATTCTGAAGGTAGGAGGAGACAATGAACTCAAACAATTTCCTCACCACACTTGACCTTGTTGATAATATTCTGATTCACCATACCTTGTTGATAATAATCCTGGTTGATAAATGTAGGTACGAATTTCAAAATTTATTTTGAATTTTTTTTATAATATTCCTTGTTAATTAATAAATGTAAGTACGAATTTCAAAGTTTAATATGTATTATTCTTCTTTAAAAGAAGGGACATTACTGACCACAACCAGTCACCAAGTGTTAAAAGAGAAATATTGAGACACGTGCAGCAATTAGACAGCCACTAATTAAGACAAGATGAATTACCATTTGATAATGAAAAAATCTTTCATACAACTGCTCTACTAGGTAAGATTGTACAATCAGACACATAAACAGGGCAAAGTTATAATTTTAATGATAAAGTTATCACAAAATTAGGGGGGCCATGATAGTTTACTATATAATGAATGTGTTGTTGTACTAAAAGGGAGGATCCACTTGTTGTATGGAATAATTTTTTTGTTCCTCAAAGGTCACAATTATCATTCACGTGACTGGCGACAATGTTCCTCATTCGACGAAGCAAAGGAATGCTAACAAGGGGTTGCCCAAGTGATAAATGGGCATGACATCAACTAGGAGGTCTCGAGTTCAAACTCACTAACAGCACCTTTGTGTGGAGTCTTCTTTTAGTAGTACTATCTCCTTCTTTATAGGTTTTACCTCACATGTAATAGTCTAAATACTTGTAATCGTGTATTTAAAAAAAAAAAAAAAAGTGCTGCACTTGTTGAGAAGGCCAACCCCATTTCCACCAAATCACTTTCCATAACTTGCGATCACATCATTTTATCTTTTTAGTATCGCAGTCACTCAACACAAAAATTGTTCATGTAATACCTTTATTAAAAATTATTTTTAAGATCTCACAGTCATTATATTTCTTCCTCTCGATATATACCGGGCTATAACACTATGCAGTATGCATTTCAAATATTGAGAAACGATTTCTAGGTATCCTTTCTCTTAGTACTTAGTAGTTTAATTATTAGGACACCTTCCCTCACGCCCTATGAATTGATGATGAAATGGAAACAAGTTACGAACCTTTTCTATTTGAAATAAAAACTATATTATATGGGAAACAAGTTAAGACTTAAGATGACGCAATAACATGCGTACGCTTAATTAATTAACCACCGGCATCGACCGGACATTAAACAAGATACACAAACTTAACGTCAACACTAATTTATCAACCACACATTATTTCTACCTTTGAAGAAAGTAACATCATTCTAAAACCTCACATTTAGTTAGTTTACTCAACAATCTAAAACAGCGACAAGCGGCCCTTTCCATTATTTCATTATTCATTCTCTGATCCGATCGTATGATTTGATTAATCCAACAGTTTTTATCATAAGTAATAAACAAATGAAAATTAGATTTTGAAATAGTAATGACGGGAATAATGAAATGATACACATAAACACAAAACACAACTATAAACTTCAAAAAACTTGAAAGTTCATAATGTAATTATTCACCCTAGAACATGATGAAGTACTGCTTACTTCCAGTAGTAATTACTAACACGAATTTAACACATAAATACGTTAAGGGCAGACTTACACAACCTCTCACCAACAGTAAGTAATGGTGGGATCATCAGTAATGGAAAACATACACGTTGTATTCCACAATAACATCACCAGTGTTGAGATCAAACATAATAGTTTTGGCCAAAGCACCTCTAGCCAACCGGAAGAGTCCACGTACCTCCGACCAGCGGCATTTCCCCCACCGTATCGGACACCGAGTTCTTCCCCAGAATACTCAACGTGCTCCCATTATACATGCCTTCCACAAACACATAGTTCAAAGCCATCAAGTAGGAAAAATCCTCTTGGGAAGACGCAGCGTAAATCCCTTGAGCTCTTCCCACCAGCTTGGACCCGATGTCGGGGCCTTCCGTCAAGGGATCGTCCATCATCACCACCGCGCCATAACCCGTCCGGGAGGAGTTGGTAGTGGGGGCCGCCGCCACGCGGCCGACGGGTGAGAACCGCTGACGATGTCATGGAAGTAGAAGTGCAAGTGGCTGAGCTTCTCTTTCTTGTTTTCCAAGCCTATGTCGGCTTTTGATAGAGCTCTTGAGAAAGGCTGGGAATGGGTGAAGGCGGCGGATGATAGGAGGACGAGGAGGAGGAAGACGATGGCGGTGGCCTTGGCGGATTATCTAGTTTTGTCTCTCTGAATGGAAGTTGGAAGGGTTTGTTTTCAAGTTTATTGTTGGGTTGAACTAATAGTACTACTGGAAGAATAATAAGTAGTATGAGAAATGGGGAGCAAATGTAATGTGGTGTGTAATCATGTTGTGTAGCAGCTTTATGGAATCACACGGCTTCATTTCTTTTCTTGTTAGAATTCCACAAATCATTATCTCTCTTAAAATGGAGAGATTTGTAGTTCAACTAGAGATCAATGAATGTACTCTTTCCGCTCCTTAATATATAGTATTTTGATTTATTATAGATTTTACCTAATACGTATTTTTAATTGACAAAAAAACTTTAAAAATATTTTATGATAATCAAGAGAATACAACAAATGTGGAAATATATTTTTAAAATTTTTTTTGGTCAATTAAAATATATACTTGGTGAAACTTATAATAAATCAAAAATTTTATTTTAAGTATCGGAGAGAGTATATCGCTAATATGTGTTGTTCGTTGGCAGGAGTAATAACTCTATACTACATGTATATATCCGGCTGAAAGCTTATATTGATTCTAACCCAGGTTGCTTTCATTTTAGTCTCACATAGTACGTATACATACTTTTAAGTTCGTTGTTCTTTAAATTTTATTTAGATTTCAAGAATTATCCAACAAAAAACTTCTGTAGTCTTAAAAGAAGAATTAGTTAGTTTTTGGAGAACTCTGTCACTGGAAGACTATTTAGCATCCATGTTATCTAGAGGACTTGTCGTCATTGTGAAATCCTCGATTGGGGAATAAAGTTAATAATTAGCACAGACGGCTATTAACGATTTGATAATACACATAGAAATATTGCATCCCCTTCTCCGATGCTACTTATTGTTATACGTCTTTCTTAAAATCTTCATCAATTTTTTTTTTTTTCTGAATTGCGCACCTCCTTCTGCGCTCGAAAGTCTCCATCAATTTGTACGCCATCGAACTTCAATCACTTGTTAGCCACCATTGATACTGTCAAAAAAAGAAAGATATGAATCACATTAATAATGTTAAAATAAAGGGAGGGATATGATTGATATATTAGGATGATTTGATTTGGTCCGGTAATTAATGTCGTGATTTGATTTAATTTAGAATAAGACTTTATCTCTTGTATAATTATCTCATGATAAGGACTCAGTAAATACACAAGACTTCCTCCAATATTCTGATTTTGTCTCTGTCTATTTGATTTGGTTTCGGCTAATATGCCTTATTCCATTTCTATTAACATGGTATCAGAGCCACCTTGATACCTCTGTTTTCCGAGTTTTTGATTTCTTCTAGCCATGCCCTTTCTGGTTATCAATGTTTTTTATCCCCTTGATATTTTCTAGTTATTTGTATCATGCTATTTCCTGCTTCCGCTATCTGATTTATCCACCATGTTCTGCTACCATAAATTGGGGTGTTCAGTCAGCATTGTAATTCTGGATGTTCTGTCACCATCTCGATTTTGGATGTTCCGCCACCATCTCGGTTCTGGGTGTTCTATCACCATTCGAGTTTTGGATGTTCTGCAATCGTATCCTGTTTTATCATTCTGGGTGTTCTGACATTATCTGCGTCCTGTCTGGCGTTCTGTTACAATCTTTTTGCTTGTTTGTGCAGAGTTCCGCCCTTGGAGTTATATTCCACACCATTATCCACCTCTGTTGTTTTCTCTAGTCCGGTGTTGTTTCTTTTGTCCGCCATTGTCCGACCTAAATTTTCGGCGTGCTCTGCCTTTAAGTAACTTGAGTTTGAGTGGGGATGTTAAAATAAATTGAAGGATATGATTGATATGTTTGGATGATTTGATTTGATCCGGTAGTTAATATCGTGATTTGATTTGATTTAGGATAAGACTTTATCTATTGTATAAATATCTCATCATAAAGACTCAGTAAATACACAAAACTTCCTCCAATCTTCTAATTTTGTCTGTCTATTTGATTTGGTTTCGGTTAATACGCCTTATTCCATTTATGTTAACAAATCATCTCCAATAAAACTGGTTAGGAATGAAGATAACAATGAGATTTAAAAGGCAATTTATCTAGTATACCTGGGTCACCTTCCTCCCACTCCTATTTTTTAAACTACTAGTCCTAATTACACTTTTTCCACTTTTTTAAATAACATCCTATAATTTACAGATTTAGTCTCTTTAATTTTTTTCTCCTCTTTAAAAAATATCTTTAATCTTTAAACGATCATATTTCTCAATTCGTGAAGAATTAGAAAACGTGTTACACATGAATTTTATTGTACTTGTCGAGATCTATCCAACAAGTTTCATGTCGAATATTCTTTTCGAGTTTAAAAATGACTAAATTTCAATGGATAGAATAAGATGGATATCTAATTTAGAAAGATAGATAACCAGTTTAGTTTAGATTAGGATTCTTGTGTTGCATATATCTCTTGATTCGTAAAGAATTAGAATACGAATTATATATGAAATTTATATTGCTCGATGAAATCTATCCGATAATATCCATGTTGAATATTTTTTTGAACTTTAAATGTATTTAAATTTTATGGGCAGAAATGAAGAAATGTGTTTTTCATTTTTCTTTGAAAAACGGTTATCCGTTGTGTTGCTACTGATTATCCAACCGATTTGAACTGATTATCCATTCTATTTATACTTGTTATCCAATCATATTTTTGACATTCACTCTTCAAAAAAAAAAAGAAAGAAAGAAAAAATGATTGGATAAGCACTTTAAACAATTTGGATAATCAATAGAAAATAATTGGATAATCAGTGCAACACGTTGGATAATTAGTACAAAAAAGTTTGACAATCATTTTCATAAAAGAGCAAGGAAAAAAAATATTAGATTACCACCACAAAGAAGTTGGATAATCGATATGAACGCATTGAATATCCAGTTTAAGAAGATGGATAACTAACTTATTTTGAATTAAGAAGTTGGATAATCAATATGAAGTGGATGGATATCCACTACAAGCGAGTTGGATATCCAGTACAAACAAGTTGGATATGCATACAAACCCGTTGGATTACAACTAAAAAACAAGTTGGATAAGCATATAAACCAAATGTATGGATATCCAGTACAATCGAGTTGAATATCTATTTCAAACAAGTGGGATATCCATTACAAACAAGTTGGATAAACATACAAACCAAATGGATAAACAATGCAAGGAATGGATAACCAGTTCAAACTGATTGGATAATCAGCATGAACACAGTGGATAACCAATTTAAAACAAGTTGGTTATCCATCTTGTAAAACTGGATATCCACCTTTATTCTGCCCATCAGAATTAAGTCATTTTTAAGCTCGGAAAAATTCACTATGGACCTTGTTGGATAGATCTCGACGAGTACTATAAATATCATATATAATTCATTCATAAATTCCTCACAGATTGTGAGATATGCTCGTTGAAAGATTAAAGATGTTTTTTTTAGAAGAGAGAGAAAAGATGACAGGGACTAAACTTACAAAATATAGAAAGATTGATACAAAAGAAGTACAATAAAGACTAGAAATGCAAAAAGTAGGAGAAAGTACACGGTGTCTCCGGGTATACTGGATACAAACTTATTTAAAATTACATCCGGTACAAATGCCTGTATTTAGAAAGCACAAGTAGTAAGCCGGCCGGGTTACATAGCATCCCATAAGTTGGATCCATAAAAAAATGGGACTTTTCTCCTATAAACTAAGTAGCAAAAGGCTTTTATTTCAAAAAGTTACATACAAATTAAAAACAAATAATAATAATCCAAATTGAAATTGAAAATTGTACTATATCAAAGTATATAAGTACTTTGAGCTCTCATTTCAAAATCAATTGACAATGAGTATCGTGACCTTTGGAACTTATATATTAAGTCACTTCTCTTCACGCTAACGATGTGAAACAGATAATACACTTTAACATACTATTTTTCATATACGTACAATTCACAATTTGCAATATGGATTTATCATATTTCTGGGACTTGGTAGACAGTTCAAATACCTAACTCAAAATGTGACAAATATTGCGCCTAATATCAAGGTTTCAGCAAGTTTGGGGAAGTAAAAGTGGTTAACAATGTTATTTGTCACACTGTTGCCATGCGATTTCAACTTTTTCGCATGAATTTTAGGCTTTCTAATTATGCATGATTTAGGATCGTTAGGGTCCCATATACTCCCTCCGTCCCATAATTATTGTCAAGTTTAAATTTTCATTTATAATTCAAATTGTACTAAAAATAAAATATCAAACTAGACAATAATTTTACAACAGAGGGAGTACAAAGCATTCGCTCCGTTCCAACTTAGATAGTCCACCACCAGTAACCACCATATATATATATATATATATATATATATATATATATATATATATATATGAGCCCCAGCCCTCAATTTTCTTAACTTCCACCATTTCAATTTCCAAGCCCTGATGGAGTTGAAGACTGATACAAAATAAGCCCCAAAAACTACTCAAATTAGTATGGAACGGAGATAGCAGGTGGAGAGGAGACAATTGTTTTGGTTTGGTTGCTGGAAGAAATTTCCGTTTTCTCTATTTGATATTGCTTTTAAGGTTTAAAATGAAGGATTTTCATTCTCTCTTCCAAAAATTGGTACAAACTCTCTTGAGTTCCTTGCTAGGTTATCCATCGCTCAATCCTGATTCAAAGCATCCTAATAAAAGGCTTGGAGTTGAGGACGATTCCAAGCTCATGCAAGATTTCGCGAACCTGACCGGGTGCTATGTCCTCAACGGATTTGGACCGGAAATGGGTCCTAGAGAGTTGGAATCTCTAAACGTTGTTCGTCCTTTGGATTTTATAGACCGTGTTGAAGCAGGATTCCATGGGGAACTACAGTGTGAGTATTAATCCGATGAATCAAATCTGCAGCAGCTGCATGACATAAGATTTAGAAGGAGGAGAAATATTTTAGGCAGTAATGAATTCGGTAAATTTTCATATTTCTGATGTTTTTATTTTCATTTTTCGTTACTTCAATGCCAATTTCCATCGGATTCGTTACTTACCTGACTTGGTATATAGGGAGAACAGAAGCTAAATTACACAAGTGGATTCTCAAAACTACTTTGCAATCTGTCATTAGGATGTGATTCTCCGTTTTGAATTTGAGAGTTCTCTGTTTTGCTCTGTTTCGAAACCATGGCACATTACTCTGTTCCTTCATTTATCAACTGAAATAAAAGATGCAGATTTTGTCAAAAAGGACCATAAAATTTTCTTCTCCTTGACAGAAGCTGGTGGCAATGATAATCACCTATTAGTTAAAAGAGACTCATTCAAGTGAAGTTCATTGATCAAGAAATCTTTGACCAAAGAACCTCGCTGGCAGACTGCAAACGTCACATATTCCTGTATAAGACTAGCCAATATGCGTGATGATTATTATGTTAGACTCACTCAAGTTAACCAATAACTTTTTCCCATAATAATCAACAAAATATCAGCTGCGGGGGAGTTGAACTGGTAATTAGGTAGGCAGTGATCTAGTTAGTTATTTGTCACAATGTTGTCATGCGTTTCAGCAACATGGTCACTAGCCCGAATCCAGTCAGAAAATGCGATATTTATGAGTATTCTACTATGGTTTTCTGTATATAAATATCATCGCCCCAATATCCTCACCACTCGAGCCTTGGTTGAGTTGAAAGACTGCGATGCATAAGTCCCAAGATTCAATCCAAGTATGGACGGAGATAGCAGGAGGAGACAAGTATTTTGGTTTGGTTCCAGGAAGAGCCTTCCTTTTTCCTCTGTTTGATCTTGAATTCGTAGTTAGGTTAGAGTTTTTGCTCGTTCTTACAGAATTTGGTTCAAGCTCCCCTGAGTTCCTAGCTACATTATCCATCTCTTCCAACAGGTTGAGATCCATGGATTCCGTTTCGTGGCCGGTTGCCATCGTAGTAAGTCCGAACCTTCTCCAGCTGACGAATAAACTCCATTAAGAACACTCTGTCCTCCATTCTTATATTACTCCAAGCGGAAAGCGTAAAGTTTCCAGTATTACTACGAATTCCCCTGAAGATGAAGATTTTCGGGTATCAAAGAAGACTGCTCCGAAGGCAACTCTGAAACGCCACCTGAAGACGGAGGAGAAGATTGGCATGATTAAAACTCTTTTGATGAAAAACGGAGCAAACCCGATTATTGCTCAACTATGTAGTTCAGTTGGATCATGTAGAGAATCGTAATCTCCAGCTGCAGTTCTAACGAATTGAAGATATTGATTAGACGGTTGTTTTATGCATCTTACACTCATCTCGGATAAGATATTGATCAAGTTGTTTGTATTTAAATTTGAACGTAATATGTTCTGGTTATAGTTAAATCTTATGCTACTCTTGTATATAAATAAGGGTTAGTATCATGATGTATCTTATCATGATCAAGTTTCGCTGGGAAAACTAATGGTCAAAGTTATGCCCTTCTCTCATTTATGTGTTCTCTTTTATGTTCGGGCCATGAATGGAAAAGTTCCATGTTCCTAAATTAATAACACAAATAGGGTATATGCTCGCCTTTCTTTTGTATCCGGGAGTCCTCTGTTTTGTATATTGTTTGTGACGAAGCGTAGAATTGTTCGCCGGTTGGATGTGGAACTCTGGTAATGTATAACCTACGAAACAGAGCCTCGAAAGTCTCCCGAGGATAGACATTCCGATGCTTAAGTCAGTAAAAAGGGTTACGGGCGTGTATGAGTTGTAAATTGGTGCTAGGGATAACGTACCCCAATGGTAATATAATCTTTTCCTTTTATAGGCATTGGTTGACCTAGCGAGAACCCGAACTCTACTAGGTTTTCACCTTCTCTAATCACCTTAACCAACCGGCTGGGCTTGGTTATTGGACCGGTCTGATAGCTGGGCCGAGATATGGACTCGTCAAGTACCCCTGTCGAGTATTAGCTGTATAAAATAAGCAATGCTTGACATAAATGTATTTTACCTGGACTTGGACCAAAGGAATTGAGCAATCCAAAGCTTGAGGCCTACGATCGAAATTTTCAAAACTTTTCCCGTGGGTCAGGACTCAACCAGAGAAGAAGAGGCGATAGGAATCCCGCCTAAACTGAAGCAATCGTGCCCCATTATTACGAACAATTCCCAAACAAAAACTTGTATCATTATGCCCCTTCCTTGAAAATAGGTAAATCGTCAAATCGTGGAAGGATTAATTTCCTTTATAGTGACTGGAACAAACCAAACCCATTTACTTCACTAGTCTTCAGAACTCTTTACCCGAAAACTTTTCCAAATCTTTACTCTATTATTGTCACCGGAACTTCTAATATCAGTGATACCTCCGTCGACAAAACTACTGTTGTTGGAAGAAGTTGTGTCGAAGCACAGTCCAAGGGTTTGTCAAATCCCTTAGTTGTCCCTGCATAGTCACCGTCGCTGTCGCAGCACTTACAGGACTCGCCGGAGACTATCGCTACACTGGGAGGTTACAATTCGAAAGGCGAGTGGAAATCTTCTCCGATAGTAAGTTTTTCAAATCCATCTTCACTGTTTCAATTCCTTTAGAATTCCAGTTCCAATTTAGATCTATGATAATGTGGTAGATATGACTAGGAACCCAGATCTAAAAACTGCAGATGATTTTGCTTCTACCATTAATTCTAATGATAGAGTTAATACGGTCAGAACGAGATATGACTTTCCCGCAGAGTTAGATATGAGAGCCCCCGTAAGTAACTAGAGAGCCAATTCTCCTCTAGATGGAAGAATTACCATACACTACAAGAAAAATGAGTAGTTTAGACACCTTTTTGTGTCTCAATAAGTAATGTAATAGGACACATGTGATTCACATTGCGTAGGACACTACTAAATAGTGTCTCCTATAATCGAGTCACAATAAGTTATAAAACATTTGAAAGTGTATTATTAGATTGTCACTTATTAAGACACTTTAAAGTGACCCATTAAATAAGGTAATAGTTCACAAGCAATCCCACATAGTACACTTATGATAGTGTTTCATAATATGCATACACATTTTCATTTTTAATAAGACACTTTTTAGCAAATGTCATAATACACATATAATGAGACATATTTTTAGCAAGTGTCCCACTAAGATTCCCCTGCTTCACTCTGTTCGAGGAGATCGTCCAACATTATAAAACTCCTCTTGCTCGTTTTACACCAAACTTGATAAAATTCATTCTTGGATTCACAAAAATATGTGAACGAGTAAAGGTGAAGCCCCAACTGATCCTGTGGAGGCATTTGTTCCAAATTGTGGTTTTCTCGACATCATTCCAAGATTGGTATATTGTTAAAAAGCGTCCGAGGTCAGGTATAAAAATGATGGTTAAGGCATGTGGTGGCTCGCCTGAATGGAAACCTGACTACCTGTTTGTGAAGGCCCCTGAGAATTATTGTGTCGCATGGGACCATCGAGAAGCAGAAGGTCTTTGGCCGATAAAGGATGAATGGACTAAGAAAGATGATGAGAGTGTCGAGGAGTTTGACGATTACCTGAAGAAAATTTTGAAGTATTCAAAACTCATTACATGGAGTAGTGTGCAGTACTACATTCCCCCTGTCCCCCTCGAGGAGGAAAAAGATACCAATGTCTCCATCGAGAAGGAAAAAGTTACTAATCTCTTGTTATTACTTTTGTTATTTTTAGGCCATGTCATCAAGCAACGTTGCTTCTCGACTTTATGGTGATGAAGATCCATTTCCTATTGTGAATTCAGATGAAAAAGAGTTGACCACAGTAGCTGCTAGAGCTAAGAAGAAAAAGAAGAGAATCGTGAAACGTCCCAAGAAGGAGAAAAGAAAGAAACCGAGAGCTAACGTTCCTGCAACAGAGCCAACAGCACAAGGGAGAAGACCGATCCTCTGGCAACCGAGGAGACCCACGTTCCACCAGTGGAATCAGGGCCAAGCAATAAACCACTTGCCATGGACAAAGGTAAAAACCCTCTCGAGGAAGAAGAAATCGCCCTGCCTACCCCTATGTTCGCGGGAGGACCAACTGTGGCAGTCCACATATTTGGCGATCCTCCAACCATCGAATGCCCTTTGCTGGAAGAATTTGCTGTGCAACTAATAGAAACCGACAGTGTGAGACTGGTAAGTATTTCATGTCAGTTGGTGAATACTCTTGTAAACTTTTTATGGGTGAAATTCGCCTTAGTCAACAATTTTTGAGATGAGTGCAGCCTCAATGGCCTACTTGATGCATTCAAGGAAATTGAGGCTAGAACTGGTCCAAACTCGAGCCGAGAGGGACCAACTGCTGATCGAGAATCTTGCTCTCGAGGAAAAAACCAAGCAGATACAGGCCAAGGAATAGCAGTTAGCCTCTGTGCAGACTAAGTACAATGAATTGGACGAGAAGCTTAAAGATTTTGCCAATCTGCACATCTCAAGGGAGCTAGGACCTCCACAAGTGGTGTGCTGCCTTCTGATTTAGGATATTATCTACTGGCGGATTGGCAACAGTTATCGAGGAGGTCAATATAGCTACCGAAAGTAACTAGACTAGGTTTTTTATTCTCTGTAGTCTTAACCCGAAAGGTTTGTTACACCATAAGCTCCCTTGAGTTCCTTGCTAGGTCATCCGCGATCCGGCTCCAAAACATCCTCGATTAATTCTCCGCGCTCCACTGGAGCGTTTGCGATGGAGCTGTGGATAAATCTGGTTTAATGAAAGGGAAGTGTACACGGAATGTGGGGTTGGAGTGTGTGGTATGTTCTTCATATTCGGTTTCTGATTTATATATGAATGATCAGTCCGTCCCTTTTTTATCTTAATTTTGTACTAACTGGAAATGGAGATCCAGGATAATCTATATAATGTATTATATGTCTCTAAAGGAAGGACCACTACTTTTCCAGTGATGAATTTGGTAAATGTTTCTACATATGATAGTTTTTTTATACATTATTTACTACTACGATTTAAATTTCCACCTTACTTTCAAAAAAAAAAAAAAATGCCACCGTATAATATACTCGCGCTCGCTAACTCTACCCTTGAAGGTCTCAAGGTCATGAACAAATTATCAAGTTTGATTGTCTCTTAATTTCATGTTAAGTTCTAAATTTGGGATTACAGTTAATGAGCATAAAGGGTATTTAAATTTTTTATAACCCCCTTTTTTTGGTTAATGATGTTGTGAGTCTTTTCTTCTCCTTTTTTGGATCAACAGAATCGGAGATTCAGATGTCTAAAGGTCCTTCTAATCTTCTCAAAATCAAAATTTGGTAAATATCGATCGCAACGATATAACCATCAACTAATTCATGCATTGACCACTTTGTTAGCCTCCATATTTCCTATTCGAAAAGCAAGAGTTTTACCACCCTTTTTTCAGCTACAACTGGTTTTGGGTGAAGATAATCATATCACAATTAAAATTAATAACTACATCCGGTTTTAAATGCCTTGAAGTAGAGATTTCAAGTAAGAAACGGGCCAGTAGTAAAGACTCAAAATTTGGATCCATATAGAGATGGGCACTGTAATAGTGTTCTCCTATAAATCAATCAGCAAAGGCTTTAACTGGCAGAAATTAATTTGGAGGTCCTGATTAGCAAAAGTTTGTTGTCAAATTTTCACTTTCAACTTAAACTCTCACCACAATCTAACCTTTTTCCGCTACAAGATCAGCCGAGAAACGTGAAAATTCCCAAAATTATTCTCCACTCTAGATTTTTAATTTTAATTTAATTTACACTAAAAAAGAAAATTTAAACTGGACAATAATTTTAGGACGTAGGGAGTACTTTATTTCTAAACAAAATACTAATAGAAAGTCTTCGTTCATGAGTGATACACCAAGTAGTATTTATGATCAACTTGATATTTTTCAATTGGAAATCACTGATTTCAAGATTCTAAATCAACCAACGCCAATTGAAAGAAAGGGGAAAAAAAATAGGAAAGAGTTGACTTGAGAATTTCCCGGTCATGAGCGATACACCAAGTAGTATTTATCATCAACTTGATATTTTTCAATTGGAAATCACTGATTTCAAGACTCTAAATCAACCAACTCCAATTGTGATTTTCTGAAACCTCAAATTCGGAAGCAATTAAATGAATGTTGACTGCAAGCACTTAGCACTATACAGGTGCTTATGAAACACTCTATAATCAGAGTGCAAAAATGGATGGGAATCTTGATCTTGAAGGTGTAATTAAGCTTAGAAGCCACAAAGATAGATACTTTTTGGAGGCAACAAACAAGATTCTTATTTTGGGACGGAGGGAATAGACTAGTACTGTAAATGTCAAAATCAAACAAATGTTTAGGGAATTTCTCAGAAACTGAGGTGGTTTTGACATGCCAATTACTTGCTAAGATTGATCCTTTACCAGTGTGTTACTTTTTAATTTTTTCTGTAAATTTGTCGATTTCAAGTGACTATAACAACCTGAAGCCACCTATCCTAGATAGAGATTCAATCATACTACAAACAAATGAAGTCATTTAACAAATGAGCTCATGAACTTCAGCCGTTTTTTACTTGCATTACAAGTAAAAGTGAAGTGATATGGTCCTGACTTCTGATGAATTTCCAGGAAACCATACGAGGTTGACAATGATGGAGATATTTTACGTTTCTGATGTAGTTCCCGATCATAAAATCAAAGTATTGAATAATCTTTCTTGTCATTTAAACAAGTCATTGACCATTTCAATCTCTTTCAAGTCTTTCAAAAGGAAAAAGTCTTTGGAATTCCTTTTCATCACAGCAGGTTTTTCCTTTCATTTAACTACCAGAATCAGTACCATAGTGTATCAAGATCTGTGATCTGTCGCTTTCTCTGCTTGATTTTTGGAACTAAATGGTCACATCAAGAGAATAGAATCCAACTCCAAAGAAATTATGATAGATTTGCTCACAAACTAAAAAAAAAGAAATATTGGGATGGTTGACTTGACTGTATCTAAGATTTCCTCAATATGTAAAACTTCAAAAAGCAGTGGAATTAACAGATTTGTAGTTAGATTCCACATCAAAGTGACATTCTTACTGCCAAAAATGAAGCACCACTTTTCCTTGGCATTCCTTGTTTTGTTTTTCTTCATGTTGGAAGCAAAGTCAGCAGCTGCAACTGATGAAAACCATGGAAGAGCTCTTCGGTCAGATTATTCTACTGTCCGCATTGGCGTTCTTCTAATTTGGATTCGCCAATGGACAACATGATACATATTTGTTTATCTACTGCTCTTTCAGACTTCTATGCAGCTCATCCGGATTATAAAACAAGGATGTTTTTACAAACCAAAAACGTAGAGCATGAGCTGGATGTCGATTTTGCAGGTAATATGTCTGTTCGTTTAGGTTCAACTGCTTCTTTGAAACCATTTCTTCATGATTTCATAAGTTATTCATTCTTATATCTTCAAATTGATGTAGTATCTCATAAGGCCTAATAACATGCAGAACTCAGAGATTTTTTATTGGAGATATGTAGTAGTTCTTGTCATCATGTGAATGCAAATGTTTGGGACCAAATTGTTACGTATACATTGTAACTTGTATGGTTCTATGTTGTCTATGATATCTAGAGGTTATAAGCTTATCACTTGTGTATTATCACATATCACTTAAGGTTAGTATGATCATCAGTGAAACATGGAAATAAAACCTGCTCTTAATCCTGCTCTTTGACTGTTTGGCATGAACATGAATATCAATTTACCCTGTTACTGCTTCTCTGAATCTGATGCAGCTCTAGAAATGCTAAAGAATGGGGAAGTCCATGGTGTTATAGGACCCCAATGGTTAAAAGAGCCGACATTTGTTGTACAACTTGGTGAAAGAGTTCGTGTTCCCGTCATTTCCTTCACAGCCAAAACCCAAACCTTTCCTCAACTACAGAGTCCTTACTTTATCAGAACCACTCCAGATGATCTATATCAGGCAAAAGGTCTCGCGGCCATTTGTCAGGGATTTAATTGGTCTCAAGTTGTTGTCCTACAGGAGGACACTGAGTATGCAAACATTTTTCTTTCGAAGCTGAATAAAGCATTCCAGGAAGTTGATGTTCAGATAGCCTCCATTGTCTCTATCTCTGCATCAACTAAGGATATCGAAATCACGAATGAACTCAACAAATTAATGGCAAAGCAAACCAGAGTTTTCCTGGTGCATATGAATATTGGACTTGGACTTAGGTTGTTCAGTCTAGCAAGAAGGGCTGGAATGATGAGAAAGGAATATGCCTGGTTCATTACTGACACTTTATCTAACTTTCTGACTTCTGTCGATTCTTCGACAATGGAAAACGTTGTGGGGATTCGGCCTCATGTACCTCAGTCTAACAACCTGGAGAAGTTCAGGGCAAAGTGGAGGAAAAATGCACTTCTGATGAAGCCTGAAAGTTCAGTTATGGAGTTGAACGTTTATGGCTTATGGGCTTATGATACAATTTGGGGCTTGGCAACGGCAATTGAGAAATCCATGCCTTCAATGTCAGATCTCCTGAATTCAATCCATGAAGAAAACAGAAGTGACATTTCAACTATAAAAGTCTCCCAGTTTGGCCTGAAAATTCTGACTGAACTCTTGAACACCAAATTTTCAGGCTTGACAGGTGATTTCGAGTTAGTTGATGGACAATTACAACCTTCAGCATTTGAAATATTTAATTTGATTGGAACGGGAGATAGAACAGTGGGATATTGGTCACCAGATAGAGGAATATCAGGGGAACTGTCTTCTTCATCAGGAGGTCAGCTTACATATTCTACTTCCACGAAAGATTTAAGAGCCATAATGTGGCCTGGAGACACATTAGTTCCACCCAAGGGTTGGGATATTCCTAAAACTGGAAAGCTCAAAGTAGGAGTTCCGATGAAACATGGTTTCACTGAATTTGTCAACATACAACAAGATCCGTTGACACACCAATATAATTTCAGTGGATTTTCTATCGACATCTTTCTCGCTTCACTCAAGTTCTTGCCCTTTCAGCTTGATTATGAGTTTGTCCCTTATTTGAAGATAGGTAAAGGTGGGAGTTACAATGACATGCTCGATGAAATGCATAACAAGGTTTTCGTACTGATCTTTTTAATGTACATGCCATTAGAGTATGCATGTTCTTTTCTTAATGTTTATTGGTTATCTTTCTTCTGAATCAAAATGTTTGATTTCTTTTGAATAAGGCAGACTTATGATTTCGTGGTGGGCGACAGTCACAATTTTGGCAAATCAATCTGCATATGTCGACTTTACTCTTCCGTATACAGAATCAGGAGTTGTTATGGTCCTGAAGAACAAAAAGAGCATAGACATGTGGATCTTTTTGAAGCCTTTGAAGTGGGATCTTTGGCTTAGTATTGTCTTCACTTGCATTTTTATCGGTGCTGTTCTTGGAATCCTGGAGTATCAGAGCCATACTAATGACGTTGGTGCATCAACGCCACAAGGACAGCAGTCACAGCAGCTTCGATTGTTCTTTTGGCTTCCAATTGCGGTTCTTGCCTTTCCTGAAAGTAAGGACTAACTGTTCCCTTAAATTCTATGTACCTGTTTTTGCTGAAAACCATTTTTCATGTTATATATGCTGTGGTACTTTGCCTTCTTTGACAGGAAATATGGTGGCTAACAAGTGGTCAAGGTTCGTGTTGGTTGTATGGCTTTTCGTGGCGTATATACTGATGCAGAGTTACACAGCGAAACTGTCTTCAATTTTCACAGTTGATCAGTTGAACTTTGCATTTTCAACTGATTTTAATGTTGGCTACCAGAGCGGTTCTTTTGTGAGAGACTTCTTGATTAACGAACTGAACTTGACTGAGTCTAAGCTGAAGAACTACACAACAATCCAAGAGTACCATGATGCAATGAGTCTAGGAAGTAAAAAGGGTGGCATTGATGCAATTTATGCAGAAATCCCTTATGTTAAGCTCATACTCAACAGGTACGGTTCACAATACAGGATAGTCGGACCGACACACAAAACAGATGGCTTCGGATTTGTGAGTTTTCTCTTCCTCTTTCGAAAATCCCTTTTACCGTCTTGGATATTTTCATATAAATTTAACATTTTCGTGTTTTTTTTGGTTGATTATTAATCAGGCATTTCCAATGGGCTCCCCACTGGTCAGCTACTTCTCCAGGGCAATACTAACTGTAACACAAAGTTCAGTTATGGCAGGAATTGAGCAAAAGAATTTTGGACCAGGATATCCAACTGATCTCGATTCAATTAACCAAGAGAATCCAAGTCTAACAGCTTATAACTTTGGAGGGCTCTTCATCATTGTCATTTCAGCTACAATGTTAGCAGTTTTCTTCTCTAAGACCTCAGTTGGGCAAAATATCACCTCCACAGTATCAAATAGCGGCCATAAGTGGTCGAATTTACATATGTTTGGAGGCGGTAAAGCAAAAGAACATTCATCTCAATCCAGTGATGAAGCTACTGACAACAACGGAGAAAACGGCTCAAATGAGTTGCCAGGAACAGGGGAGAACCCTGAAACTGTGAACAACAATGTCGATATTCCGGCAGGACAAAGTGAAGATGATAGTGCTGAATCAAATAGGAGACCCATGAGTGTCGCTCGGTCTGAAACTAGTGAAATTCAGATGGCCCAAACGCACAACAGAAATCAATCAGGTGGGGCATAGTGGATTGAATCAGCACTCAGCAGGATCAGCTGTATGTATAGAACTGAAGATAATGAATGTACTTGTATATTTCCTATGTTATCAACAGAGGTCTATTTATAGATGTACAAATTACCACATATTGTATCGTAATATACAGAAAAGAATTACTTAAAGTTATCTACTTTCCATTCCGATTTCCAATTGAATAGGATTACTTTACACTCGGATTAGAAGTAGTACTCTTTCTGCGCTAAATGCCCATGTTAAATGACCATGTTAACCGATTTTTAAAATTTGGAAAATCCAACTCAATTAGATGTAGTAAATTTTAGTGTTTAATTTTTTAAATTACCTTTTACACTTCAATCCGATTTATCCTAAACGTAATAATGTTAAAACTAGATGCTTGCCCCGGGCGAATGCCCGGGTTACCGTCTTTACTTTTAAATCGATTAAATAAAAAATAAATTATCTTTAAAAGAATAAAAAATAAAAAAATAAAAAATTAATTAAAAGGACAGGAACTGAGTTATTACATATAAACCTATGTCGGGGTTTACAACAGTTAATTTACAACAGTTAACTTATACCCGGATTTACATAACTTATAAACCAATATCTAAACAGAAGAAAAAAAAAAACAAATCATCCTTAAAAAATCAAATTTTCTTCCATGACCGCTTCTTTTTCCTCTGTTGTAGAAAGAGATGAATTGATAATTGATGTCAGATTTTAAGTAGTTGATTTGAAGGCCCGAGTCTGAGAGAGGAGCGGAATGGAAAAGATCATTTGAGATTGAGTGGCAGTGTTGTTTCACTTGATATTTATCAACTCAATATTATTGTTTTAAGAGATTATTATATATCTATAATTAATGGATTTTTATGTTGCCACAATTAAGGGATTTATTTATTTATGTATTTCATCCCTTTTTTTCTGATTAGTTAGAGTGCCAAATGTCAAAAATGATTTTGTACTGAAAATGACTTTTGGCGGGAAAATTTTCATTGTAGTGATGACACATGTCCTTTTTGTTTGCTGCTTTAATTAAGTACTATAGATTTATTATCTGATTGATTTTATTTTAAAAATTAATATTTTAACCCTTTTCAATCGTTGTTGTATTATGTGATATGTTAGAACTTATTTAAACTATTGTCAAATAGTTTCCCAATCTTTAAGGTTTGATTTTGATCTACAAAATTTGTTTTTCGAGGATATCATAAGAATTATGCTGCCAAATGTTTAGTTTTCTTTTACCTCTTTTTGCTCCATATAAGATTTATAATTTTAAACTAGATGCTTGCCCCGGGCGAATGCCCGGGGTGTCGCCTGTATTTTTAAATTGATTAAATAAAAAATACGAATTATTCTTAAAAGAATAAAAAAAATTAGAAGAATAAAAAATTGATTTAAAGGACAGAAAGTGAGCTATTACACATAAATCTATGTCCAGATTTACAACATTTAATTTATAACAGTTAACTTATGCCCGTGTTTACATAAATCATGAACCAATATCTACAACAGAAGAATAAAAAAAATCATCCTTAAAAAATCAAATTTTTTTCATGACAGCTTATTTTTTCTCTGTTGTAGAAAGAGATGGATTGATAATTGATGTCAGATTTTAAGTAATTAATTTAAAGGCCTGGGTGTGAGAAAGGAGCGGAATGGAAGAGATTCTTTGAAATTGGAGATTGGGAAGACATTACTGGTGTTTCACTTGATTTAAGGGGATTTCCTAGAATTTGATTTTATCTACTAAATATTGTTGTTTTAAAGGATTAGTATATACCTATAATTAAGATATTTTTATGTAGCTATAAGTAAGGAATTTATGTATTTATTTATTCTATCTTTTTTTTCAGATTAGTTAGAGTGCCACATGTCAAAAATGATTTTGTATTGAAAATGACTTTTGGCGGGAAAATTTTCATTGTGGTGCTGACACATGTCCTTTTTATTTGCTACTTTAATTAAATACTATAGGTTTTAAATGAATACATCCAAGGGAAAAATTCCTAACCAACTTTTTGATGTAAAAGAAAATTATGTTTCTTATCTTAGTTGTTCGATACAAAAGTTGTTTTCTTGAAACTATGTCTTAGAGTAGAGTTCTAAAAGTATTAAATTTTTTTCCCTCTGAATAAAATTAAGTTCAATTTTCTATAGCCGATTAAATTAGTTAGGCGATTAATCTTAAAAAAAAAGCTTTAATCATTACATCAAATATACTAAATATATTATCCAATTAATTGAAAAGTTTCAAACCAAGATAGCAAACCTTATTCAGTTACTTGGATTAAACTCTCACTTAAGTTATTGTCATAGCAAAACTCCCTGATATTACTTTGACTTTTTAATAAGATGCTGACAGATTTAAGTTGTTTCTTTACTTCTGGAATACGAAGACATCCATTTGGAGGAATTGTAACAGTATTCGAATATGATTTCAGACAGAACTTACCGATTATTTCTAAGGCATCAAGTCAACAGATTGTGGGTATTTCAATCAATTCTTCGCCACTCTGCCAGTTTTGTGAAATATTGATATTGACAGAAAACATGAGACTTCTGTAATCGGGAGATCTTGAGTTATTGAGATTTAGGAGTTTTCCGAATGGTTGCTCAAGGTTGGTGATGAAGGAAAACCAAACGAAGGCATAAGAGATATTAATATCCATAAAAATACTACTTGGGTTGATGATAATAATAAGTCCATATAATTTATAATTTTTTAATTCTGTAAGTTAGTGATTCTATTATAAGAATCTTCACACTAATTTAACAAAAATTAAAATTGGTTAAGATTAAACCATCTTACGATGGAATTTTTTTAAATCACCATAGATTACAATTGTTTCTGTTTTACAAATTTTAATAATTAACATGTTATACAAAATTCATTAATTGCCATCTAAATGAGATGTTTAATTAATGATTAACCTCACACAATTCTCTAAGGTGTTTTTCTATCATTTTTTGAATGTTTACCTGTGGCTTGACTGATCCAGATATATGCATGAGCACTTAACTTTCGATTTTGTTTTATGACGTGATATGTGTAAAGTTAATAGCTACAAAGTAGTCTTAGAATGGGGTGAGGCGTATATTAATAAACTATTTTTTTTAAGAAAAATAAACTATTGATAAGATTACCAATACAATTTTTTTTTATAAAAAATATAATTTACCGATAAGATTACCTACAAGTTGTTAAGATAAGATTTATGTCATTGATTTACGGATAAGATTACCACTTTAAATTTTAATGTAAATAGGTAAAATGAATAAATTACTCAATAAAATTTACAACACATAATTGAGCTTCGTTTTTTAATTTTTTAATTTGTTTTTGGATTCATGACATGTGTCCCAAAAATACCATTAAGAAGACAAAACTGATTTTGGAAGAAAAAAAAACACCAACAAATATCCCTTGAATTGTTTAGGCTTGTGATCGTTTTTTTTTTCAAAAGTAAACCAAAGCATAGATGATGAAATTATTCTTTCAAATATCTCAAGCCAATAATCTCGTTAAAAATTATTTTACAAACTTTTACATATAATAAGAGTACTTGCAGTTAAAAAGATAGACAACTAAGTACAGCTTCAAAAATCTATATTTGATTTTGTTGTCGACAATCCAAATCTTGGTGCCAAAAAAGTGCATTGCTCAATCTCAAATTTATTAGTGGCTTTCTGGATGGTTTAGTGATTTGAATGAGTAAACTTTTACAAACATTGAAATAGTATAAGTGTACCTGCAGTTGAAAAGATACCCAACTAAGTACAACTTAGAAAACTGAAGTATACAGAATGATTTTCAAATTAATAGGAATTATGATATCAATAAAAAAGGAATGATGGTTATTATCTTTTTAGTTTAAAAAAATGATAAATTGGCTTTTATAAACTCATGGAATAAATAATTGTCTACATGAACACTATACTAAAATCTGCTTCCAAGTCAATGGCATGTGAAATGAACTTACATCATTCCGTTTCCTTTTCAAAATTATAAATTGATGTCCAATTTAAATAATATTTGCTAATGTATTTTTGGTAATATACATTTTCGTTTTGTTTTGAAGTTGGATTTATTTTTTCATAGTTTTAGTATTTTTCTCACGGCTAATTTTAATTTAGCATAAAGTGAATTAAATTTTGATTATTAGAAAAGATAGACTGAAGGAATATTTTTAGGGATGAAGTGAATGTGATTTTCTTTATTAGAAAGGTGATTTATCCAAGCAGTAATTTGGCGAAATTTGCTTTTAATTGTCACAAAAAGTTGTTTTTGAGATTCTAGGAACTACCAAAAAGTTGACATAAATTGATCAATTTAACTAATGACAACAATAGTCTCCCGTTTAAGTAATTTTTTGTGATTTTTCAAAAAAATTGTTCAAAACAGAATCAAGATAATCAACGTCACTGATCTATTCATGGATATATCGTGATAAAAAAAAATTTAAAAATTATTTATTGAACACTCTGAAAATTATTTTAAAGATATGATTACATAATCACGCAAGATTCCAAAAACTTCTTGTTGCGTGTTAATGATTTAGTTCGTGTATTACCAGATTGCCTAACAATCAATTCGAAATAACACCACTTATAAATCTCCTACCTTTAAATGTACTATACATTGATAAGATTTACTCCCACACAATTCAGAATGCTAATTAATTTCTTGCATAAGCTTAGTGTTCGTCATCTAAAGCACACTCTCAAAGTCATTCCTACTCAAAAAAATTAAACAAATACCAATGGCCTCTAAGTCCAATATGTTAGATGAAATCGACAGTTCACGTAATATGGGCGGAATGTAGTGGTTATTTTGTTAGGATATTCTAAAAATGAAGACTAGGATATTTTGTTAGGATCGATATTACAATGAATTGAGTTAAAATGAAGATTATGTTTTGATTATCATCCGAATAATTTCTTAAAAGGATTTAGATTTATAGTTTGTAAGGAAATTTTAAAGCATGTGTAGAGACGATACTAATATAAACCCTTAGGTGTTATGTGTGATCTGCGGGTTGAGTCATTGTAATGGCGACCACAATTCTTGATGAGAAGTTAAATGGTTAGTTAATTTACCACATCCAATAGCCTTGTACTGAAACCAAATGAAAACAATGGTGTACTCAACCACTAAAGTCTTTAATAACCGGTTCAAAAGATACTAATAATAAGTTAATAGTGCACAATGGGTTTTGAGATTTAAAGAATATAAATCTCAAAATTTAATATAGATTATTCTCTTGAAACAGAGAGTATCAAATTTAAAATTGATAATATGAATATGGTGAGAACAAAAGTATGTAAATTAAAACATAAACTTATCGATCTTTTCTGGGTTGAAGCTCTTCATACTGTCACCTATCTTCTCAATCGTCTTTCCATTTCCCTCTTACAAAATAAAACTCCTTGTGAGGTTCTTCACCACAAACTTCCATCATATGATCACTTGCGCACTTTTGGGTGTGCATGCTACCCTAATCTTTCTCACACCACCCATCATAAGTTAGCCCCCCGTTCTACTTTGTGTATTTTTCTGGGTTATCCTTCCCATGACAAAGGCTATCGTTGTCTTGATCTTATTGCTAATAAGGTCATCATTTCTCGTCATGTTGTTTTCGACGACAACGTCTTCCCTTTCACTTCCCTTTCTTCATCTAGTTCCTCCTCTAACTCTTCTTTTCGTTCGCCTTCGTCACACATTCCGCCTGCTCTTTCTCCACCTACTTTTTCCTCAATCTCTTCGCCTGTTCCACCTTTAGTAACTCCTTCCTCTCTTCCGACACCTCTCTCTTCAGTCGTTTCTCCTCGCTCGGAGCCTCCTCTGTCTTCTCCAACTCCTTCCCCTCCCTTAGGTTCATCTCATGTTCCTTCTCATCATCCTATGGTTACTCGAGCTAGGGATGGCACTCGTAAACCCAAGGTGATTTTCAATTTAGCTAGTACTATTGCTGACTCTCCTTTGCAGGTACCCACCACATATCGCGAGGCTTTTAAGTTTGATGAATGGCAGCAAGCATGAGATTGCTGCCTTGTCTTGCAACAATACTTGGACTCTTGTTCCTAAACCTTCTGATGTTAATGTGGTTGGCTCAAAATGGGTGTTTCAGGTTAAAGAAAAGTCTGATGGTTCCTTGGATCGCTACAAAGCTTGTCTTGTTGCTCAGGGATTTTCTCAGCGTCCTGGTATTGATGTTGGTGATACTTACAGTCTCGTGGTTCGCTCTGCCACCATTCGGACTGTCCTCTCTCTAGCTCTTTCGCGTCACTAGCCTATTCATCAGCTTGATGTCAAAAATGCATTTCTACATGGCCTCTTGACTGATCCTGTCTACATGAAACAACCACCCAACTTTGTTCATCTAAAAATCAGCATCCGGACTATGTGTGTAAGCTCAATCGTGCTCTTTATGGTCTCAAGCAAGCACCTCGTTCCTGATTTAACCGGTTTGCTTCTTGTATTGCTTCGCACGGTTTCTGTTCTTCCAAGTCCGACTCATCTATGTTTATTTATCGCCGTGGTGCAGATATGGCTATTCTTTTGTTATATGTTGATGATATTATTCTTACTACCTCTTCTTCTCCCTTTTTAGCATCCTTTATTGCTACTTTACGGAAAGAATTCGCTATGACTGACTTGGGTGATCTACACTACTTTCTTGGTATCTCTGCTATCCGTACTTCTGATGGTCTATTTTTGTCCCAATCCAAGTATATAGCTGATTTATTAGATCGCTGTCAGCTTTCTTTGGCGAATTTGTCCCATACACCTATTGATAGGAAGAGTAAGTTGTCTCAGACTGATGGTGATTTGTTTCCCGATCCTTATGAGTACCGCAGCATTCTTGGAGCTCTTCAGTATATCACTTTTACTCGTCCTGACATTGCTTATGCGGTGCAACAAGTTTGTCTTTTCATGCACGAGCCTCGTGAACCTCATTATAAGGCCGTCAAGCGTATTCTTAGCTACTTGAAGGGTACTCTTCACTATGGCCTCACTCTCCAGCCTATTTCGCTTGATCAGCTTGTGGCTTATTCTGACACAGACTGGGCTGGTTGTCTTGATACTTGACATTCCACGTCTGGCTACTGTGTCTTTCTGGGTGCTAATCTTGTTTCCTGGTCCTCTAAACGGCAACCTATTATTTCTCGTTCGAGTGCGAGGCTGAGTATCGGGCTGTTGCCAATGCAGTTGCTGAGCTTTGCTGGTTGCATTACTTACTCTCAGAGTTGTCTCTTTCTCTGTCCACCGTCACGGTTGTTTTCTGTGATAATATTAGTGCTATTTTCATGTCCATTAACCCTGTTCAGAATCTCCACACAAAGCATGTCGAGATTGGCATTCATTTTGTCCGCGAGAAGGTGGCCCAGGGTGATATCCGTGTTCTTCATATCCCCTCTTCTCGTCAGTTTGCTGATAGCATGACGAAAGGCATACCTCATGTTTTATTTACAAATTTTCGTACCAATATGAATGTTCGATTACCTCCCGTTCAGATTGCAGGGAGATGTTAGTGTATGTATATAGTAGGGTTAGTGTAGGGGTATTGTTGTACTCCTACTGTAATCATGTACACCATATATATGTTAAATCAATACAGAATGACCCATGGGTTTTACACATCCTGGACTTGCGCCATGGGAGGGAAAAGTCGTATTCCACTGATAAAAATGGGAAATCATACCTTGATCACTACCCTGGTCTCCGAAAGAAGCTTGAGGCAGCTGATTGTCGCAAAGAGTTGAACCTGTTACGCGGGTTTTTCTTCTGGTTACAGAATTTGACCCTGCTGCCAGAAGACTTCTTTCCTCCGCGAGATGGGTCTTGTCTTGCTGTGCAGCCCGAAGATCGCTAGAAGTTGTTGGCATTTAGACCTATTGCTTGCTTTTAGTCTTGTTGATTATGTAACCATTTAGAACAGAATTTTCACTTTTTCTTTGTTACATCTTGCTCTATTTTGAAGCTCCTACTATATTATATGACTTATTACAGACTAATTCTTGGAATTATGCTGGAAGATACTGCGTTACAAGATCAAGATTTTCCAGCTTCAACATATGATGTCGGTTGAAGTTAATCAATCAGAGGGGCCACTTGGTATATTTTGTAAATATAGGGATAGCATTGTAAATATTCAGTTTTAGTTAATCAGGTTAGTCGATTAGTCGTTTAGTTCCAGCACAGTATATAATTAAAATTGATACAGTTTTTGGACACATTAATGAAGAAAATCTTTGCCTCAATCAAGAATCCCAAATCTGAAAAATACTCTCTCCTCTTAACGAATCAACTCCAAACTTCCGCAAATTACCAAAATTAAGACTAATTAGCACGCTTGCAAGGTATGAAGACTAAACTGACCAGGCGTGTCACGGATGAATTGACATATATAACAGAAATCAAATGCAGGATGGTACAACTTTTATCTTGAATGATACAGTTCTTATTGATCTTTTTTGGGGTGCACCGGAGTGATTGGAAATGCTGTTACTTTCTAATTAGTAGTAAAAATCCTTTATGTATGATGTTAGTTATTGCTGATCTGCACAACTGCTGAAGCAATATTTCTATGTTTATCAAATGATTAATACCCCTTTGTGCTCATTTAACTGCAAAGTCTGTAATCCCCGATTCAGAATTTCGCAATGGTGACACCAAATAACATAGATGCCAAACCCAAACAGTACAAAACAGAGTTCTCCAAAAACTAACTAATTCCTCTTTTAGGACCTGTACAAGTTTTTAATTCGATAATTCTGGAACTTAGCATGGCATTAAGGGACCATCGAAGTTGGAGCGTTCAAGGATAGCGTTATTCACCAAATTCATCACTGGAAAATTAGTGGTCCCTTAGACATCATAACGCCTCAGTTCATATAAAAAGAACGGAATGATCACTCATAACATAGACTTGAATAATTAAACTTCAAATTGATATGTATTACATGCTGCTGCAACTTGATTCATCCGAATGGTAGTGATCACATCCCTTGAATTCCGGTTTATGGCAACCAGCAACTACCCGGAATCCAAGGATATCAGCCTGTTGGTAGAGATGGAAAACGTAGCAAGGAACTCAGGGGAGCTCGTACCAGATTCTGAACGAAAGAGCAAACACTTTAATCTTACCACGAATTCCGGATCAAAACAGAGGAAACAGAAGGTTATTCCAGCAACCAAACCAAAACACTTTCTCCTCCTGCTACCTCCTTCCATACTTGGATTGAATCTTGGGACTTTTCCATCGCAATCTTTCAACTCAACCAAGGACAACTTAGCTAGGAACTCAGGGGAGCTTGTAATAATTTTGGTAAGAACGAGCAAAAACTCTAATCGAAGTAACATGTAGTATGTAAAACCACAAATTCCAGATCAAACAGAGAAAGGAGAAGGCAGTGGTTGGTGAATAGAACAGCTAGAGGCTTGAGAGGTGAGTATATTGGAGCAAAAACTCACAAACATCGTCTTTTCTGACTGGATTCGGGCTAATGAACATGTTGCTGAAACGCATGACAACATTGTGACAAATAACTAACTAGATCACTACCTACCCAATAACCAGTTCAACCCCTCGCAGCTGATATTTTGGTGATTATTATGGGAAAAAGTTATTGGTTAACTTGAGCGAGTCTAACATAATAATCATCACGCATATTGGCTGGTCTTATACAGGAACCAGTGACGTTTGCAGTCTTCCAGCAAGGTGTTCTGGTCAAAGATTCTTTGATCAATGAACTTCACTTCAAATCAGTCACTTTTAACAAATAGGTGGATATATATATCAGGAGCAACTCGATGGATAACCTAGCAAGGAACTCAAGGGAGTTTGTACCAATTTTTGGAAGAGAGAATGAAAACCCTTCATTTTAAACCTGAAAAACAATATCAAACATAAAAAACGGAAATTTCTTCCTGCAACAAAACCAAAACAATTGTCTCCTCGTGAAATCTCCTTCCATACTCAATTGAGTGGATTTTGGGGCTTATTTTGCATCACAGTCTTCAACTCAATCAGGGCTTGGAAATTGAAATGGTGGAAGTTAAGAAAATTGAGGGCTGGAGCTTATATATGTGGTGGTTCCTGGTGGACTATTGACTATATAAGTTGGAACCGAGAAAATGCTTTATACATGGAACCCAAACGATCTTAAATCACGCATAATTAGAAAGCCTAAAATTCAAGAGAAAAGTTAAATCGCATGGCAACACTGTGACAAATAACAATGTTAACCACCCTTCCTTCCCGAAACTGTCAAATCATCATCCCTCGCACCTGATATTTGGTTGATTGTAGGGAGAAATCATGCTTAGGCACGATACTTGTCACATTTTGAGTTGTTATTTCGATGGTCTACCAAGTCCATCCTACTACTTTGCTCCCAGAAAAAAATATTAATTCATACTGCAAATTGTGAATTGCACAAACGTGAAATAGTAAAATTTTTTCAATTTAAAAATTTTGATTTTTTTTTCCATTAGTATATGTAACTTTTTGAAATAAAAGCCTTTTGCTATTATAGTTTATACTAGAAGGGGGTGGACCGCACGAAGTGCGGTCTATAGGAGATGAGTAACCCGGATTTTAATAAGTAATGTTTGTCTCTTTTTCCATAAGACATGGAGTGCAATCAGTACAGTTTTTAGTTTTTACTTGTTATCCAAAAAAAGTAAAATTAGAAAACAACTTTTAGTTTGATTTTGGAATTTCATTTTGCATGATAAACAAGTACAACTCGAAGTCACAGAGAAAAGGAGGCAAACAGAAGATGTAAACAAAGTGTGGGAATTCTTAAGATATACATGGATGACCTTATCTCGAAAACCATCATATATACAAATGCAACCTTTAAGTCACCCATAGGAGATCATACCCAAACTCTTCCTCTCTGTAACAAATCCTGAAATGTGGGATGGTGCACTGTTGGTAGTACATACAACTCTTTATCTTCTCGAGCGTGAAGTGTAGAAATTGATAATCGATCGATATATATATACTATTAGAACCTGCAATATTGGAGTTCTGCTCAATTGATCACATTAATGATCATGTCCAATAGGGAGAAAATAGATCTCATTAACAAAATAACTAAGAAAAAACAGACAACGCAGTCTAACAATAGGGAAAAAATAGAGATGTAGCATATGACAGTAGTATCTACTACAAGTTTTAGCCTGGCCTCATAAGCAGCAGGGTTTCATAGAGCAGTAACTGACATAAAAATAACAAAAGTGAGAACAATGGTTTACTTGAAACTGCTTCATGGTCATTGAAAACTTCGCCTATGCAGTCTTTAAGATTCCATTTTCTCACCGGTCCTAGAGCTCCTTTCCTACTTCAAGAAAAATATATACAAACCAAATAATTAACCAACGCTGTCAAAAAACAAAAACAGAACGATATAGAAGGTAATGTTCACAACTTCAGATAGCCAACTGATGTTACTTTCAACTATTTCAAAAGTTGAGCGAATCTTAAATCAATTTGATAGACCTTTGCTTGGTTCCACAAGGAATGGCATTTGTGCAACAGTGGCTCTAAGCATTAATAAGTCTGAAGCAAAACAATGTTAATTAGAGATTGAAAAATAAAAGTTAGTTTGTGACCTTTATTTTCATCAAGAAATTAAGTGTTGGCAACCACAAGAGATTTCTCACGCAACTGACTATAAAAGCAACGAAACAAGGTATAGTCAAACTTGCAAATGTGTTAAAGGTAATGAGCTCTGTTCAAGATAGTTATCCGCTCAAAAAAACCTACATCAACTTAATTGATCCCTGATTTAAATGTAGCTCAAACAAAATAATCAAGCCTTCAAGTTTCTTAGCAGCGAAATTCCTCACTAACTAAGACCGGTCTTTTGAATACTGAAAGTACAAAATCACAAATGTTCACGCAAACTCTATACTTTGTAATCTCAGAAAATAGGCAATAAAGCATTTAGTTAATTAGGCATTGTTTCAAAGTGACTGGTGCAAGTATAGAGGTTAAACAAACAGCTTACTTTCTTTGATGCCATCTGTTTTCCAGATTGTCTGAGGCATACTTTGGAAATTTCTTCAAAAACCCAATCTATTAAAACCACAAAACGGACAGAATTAATGCAAAGAAATGATCTCGAGACAACTTAGGCAAAGCAGTACATCACTTGAAGAAGTTTTAACAACTTTTTTGTCTAAAAAGGTGCAACTTGAATCCTTCAATCAACTGATTCGGTAATTCAAACACCTTGCAAACTATAAAAAACAAGCGTCCAAAATATCAATGATAAGAACATGCATTACAACCTTCTATGTGTAGTATAACACTTTGAATAACTTAAAATCAAACACCTTGAACGCATTAAACATCATATAAGATTTCATTTCAATTTCTTTTTTGGTAAACCGAAAAGAAGCAGTTTTCTACAGTGAAGAATTAGATCAACTGTAATTTAACCTTTTCGTTTAATCCCTGATTGGCTCATCGAGCCGAAAGTAGAATGCGTTACTGTTACCTTCACTCTTCAGTGAGGCCAAACAGGATAAAGAAAGGGAAAAAAGACCCAAATTTAGGGATCAATTTCACGACAATAAGAAGCCTAAAGTTCCAACGTAAAGCACATCGGCGCAAACCATCAGCATAAAGGAACAATTCGAGCCATCAATTGGAGCCATTGAACCGAAACTTATGGTTATGCTGTTTAGGGGCGGTGGAGGAGAAACAAACGGCTTCATCATTCGAATTGGAGAATTGCCTCATAGAATGGTAGAAGAAAGTTTACGCCTCTGGAATAGAAGGGTCTCCACATAGGAAACCGGCAACGGGAGATGGAGAGATTGAACTAATAGAGAGAAAGACGACAGAAAAGAGGTGGGTCTAATAGGCTAACGACACGTAGTCAATTTGGACCGTCAACTTGCAGTTAACCGTGTCAAGATTGGGGATTCCCCCTTTATATTAACTAGACTAGATATAGGAGAGAAAGCATGTTTGAACATTACAGTCTCATTTCTGTATGGATCCACCTCATGCTATGTAACCCGGCTTACTACTTGTGCTTTCTAAATAAAGGCAATTTGCAACAGATGTAATATTCATTCTCATTGTTATCTTCACTTTTTTATATTGGAGATAATTAAGGTAATTCATATCTTTCCTTTTTTTGACAGTATAAATGGTGGCTAGCAAGTGGTCGAAGTTCGACGGCTTACAAATTGCTGGAGAGTTACACAGAAAAACTGTCTTGGAGCGGAGGAGGAGGTGCTCAATTCAGAGAAAGAATTGATGAAGATTTTAAGAAAGTCATACTCAACGGGCAACTCGGACTTGCGCCATGGGAGGGAAAAGTCATATTCAACTGATAAAAATGGGAAAATTTAGTATACCTTGATCACTACCCTGAATCTGATCTTCGGAAAAAGGAAATGTGTTATAGATCATCCATAATATTTTTCATAATTAGTATCTTACATCATTGAAACAAATCACAAATGTGTTACAGCAACCGCCTTAAAATATTTCTCCTTCTTCTAATTCTTCTGTAATGCAGCTGCTGCAACTAGATTCATCGTCGAAATAATACTCATCACTGTATTTCTCCATGGAATCCATTCCAAATCCGTCGAAGACACAGCACCCCATCAGCTTTGCAAAATCAAGCATCACCCGGAAATTGTACTCAACGTCAGCGTTTTGCTCCATTAGTTCCATGGTTTGTCGGGAAGCTTCTCTTTCTCTTCTCAGCCTTACTGTTGCTTCCTTTGGATCTTCTTTTTTTGCTTCCTTTGGCAGTATTATGTTTGCTTCTTGTACTAATTTTTTCGGAGCATCTCTTCTTGGCGGCCTTTTCAAAGTGGCCGTGGTGGCAGGTTTCGCGATCGGAGCTCCAAAGCAGTAAACTTTGGGAGAAGAACATGCCATATTACATGATGATCCAATTACTCCACATTGTCCAGATTTAATCATGCGGCCCATGTTCTTCTCCTTCAAATTCTCTTTCAATGGCTCATGTTTTAGTGCCATCGGGTGGCTGCTTTTCAGAGTTGCCACCCGAACTGTCTTCTTTGACGCCCTAAAATCTTCATCTTCAGGGGAAGAAGTCATAATGCTGTAAATTTTACGCTTTCCACTTGAAGTAATTGAAGATATGGAGGAGGGCAGAGTGTTCTTAATAATATCATCATCCTCTGTTTCTTTTTCTTTATTCTTGCTGAGTACAGCCGCCGCCTTTCTTTGTTGAGCTAAGACTTTCTTCCTAAAGACTCCAACTTTGCTCGGTGGTTTCTTCTTTTCTACTTTCTTACTCTTTGAGCCAATTTCTCCGACGACCGATTAACTTTCTTAGGTATTGTTGGGAGGCGAGGACCAAAATAGGCAAACCAAATAAACTAGCTAATCAAACACGAGCTAGTTTTAGCACAGCAGAAACAAACCAAGGCCTCCCTAATTTGCAAGAATCTAGTAGGAGCGAAAAATACCAACACTAAGTGGAAGTAAAGCTACTAATGAAACATCAAGAAAGCAAAAGCAACACACAACACCAATCTTGGTTTTCAGAGAGGGAATGCGGTGGCTAATTAGTGGTCAATGTATGCAATGGTTGATGGTTATATGATTTTCGCGGCGAACATATTGATGCAGACTTGCTTTGCATAATTGCATTCAATCTTCACAGTTGATTCCTAAAACTTTTGCAATTTCAACTGATTCGAGGGGTTCTTTGGTCAAAGATTTCTTGATCAATGAACTTCATTTACCAGCAACTAGATGTAAGTATGAAACATTTACCAGAATCGATTGACTGAGAAGAAAATTTTATTGTCTTTAAAACCTTGTCTGTAACTTTCTTTCAGTTGATAACTCAAACGAAGTACATATTTTAACAGCAACTTTTGATTTAAAACAAAGTCAAAACAGAGGAACCCCTCCGAATTCAAAACAGGGAAATAACATCCCAAGCTACCATTGGTAGAATTTGGATTGTAGTATAAATGCCGAATAAACAACATAAAAACATCACATGTATGAACAACTTTCAAATTAATCAGTGGAAAATTAGTGGTTCTTTAGACATCATAATACATTATAGATGGTCCAAAAAAAGATTAAAAAATGAACTGATCCTTCGTAACATTTTTTCACCCTCAAAAAGGAGTACATGACAGTAGGCAAAACGCCTTGAAACACAGCACAACTGTCTTACAGCAACTGCCTAAGATATTTCTCCTTCTTCTAATTCTTCTGTAACGCAGCTGCTGCAACTGGATTTATCATCGAAATAATACTGATCACTGTATGTCCCTATGCAATCCGGTCCAAATCCGTCGAAGACACGGCACCCCGTCAGCTCCATAAAATCTTGCATCACCTGAAAATTGTCGTAAACGTCGGCATTTAGCTCCATTAGTTCCAGGGCTTGTCTGGAAGCTTCTCTTTCTCTTCTCAGCCTTTCTGCTGCTTCCTCTGGATCTTCTTCTGTTACTTTCTTTGGCAGCACCATGTTTGTTTCTTGTACTAACTTCTTTGGAGCATCTCTTCTGGGTGGCCTTTTCAAAGTGGCCGTGGTGACAGGTTTCGCGATCGGAGCCCCAGAGCAGTCAACTTTGAGAGAAGAACATACCATATTACATGATGATCCAATTACTCCACAACATTGTTTAGATTTAATCATGCCGCCCATGTTCTTCTCCTTTAAATTCTCTTTCAATGGCTCATCTTTTATTGCCATCGGGTGGCTGTTTTCCAGAGTTGCCACCCGAGCTTTCTTCCTTGACGCCCTAAAATCTTCAACTTCAGGGGAATTAGTCATACTACTGCAAATTTTACGCTTTCTTCTTGAAGTAATTGAAGATTCGGAGCAGAACAGAGTGGTCTTCATAATATCATCATCCTCTGTTTCTTTCTCTTTATTCTTGCTGAGTGTTGCCTTTCTTTGGTCTGCTAAGAATTTCTTCCTAAGGGCTCCCACTCTGCTCGGATTCTTCTTTTCTTGTTTCTTACTCTTTGGGGCCAATTTCTTCGACGACCCATTAACTTTCTTTGGTACTTTCTTAGAATCAGAGTTCGATTCAACCAAACATCTGGCTTCGGCGGCAACCTTCGAAGCTAACTGAACTTTCATTGTGGATAATCGCAAATCCTTCTTCTTCTCAGAGATCTCATCATCATGATCATCTTCTTTGCAATTAGGAGAACTAGTATTGGAAGATTTAATCAGATGATTCACCGTTGTACTTTGTGGGTTCCGATGATTCACCCCCGTATTCAGAAGAAGTTTCCTTCTCAACTCCCACGCCGGAAAATTGTCCAAATCTCCGGCTGAGAAAATCCCTAACTTCTTAAAGAGTTGTTTTTCACTCCAGGTCAATTCCTCACTCAGAATCTCATTCACCTCCACATTATTCTCCGATGAAGGATCAGCCATCGTCTTCTTCTTAATCGATGCCTCAACAGCCATCTTCTTCTTCTTCTTCTTCTCCTTCTTCTTCTTCAGAGCAACAACAAATGAGAACAACGAGGAATCGAAATTAAGGTCAGGGAATTAGTCGTCCTTCACGCATGATCATTACATATATATAGCCATCCCTGTTTCCAATTTCTGAGGTTTCCGATTCCAAGTAGGATTTCCCGGTTCTATTTCTTGTTTCCTAATTTTAACTTCGTCAACTTTACGCTATTTTGTTACCGTTAAGCTTTCCTATTTTCGTTTGTTTTTTGAAAGGGTTTTTGTTTAATAATAATTTACGAGTTCCCTAAAATTTTAAGCATTAAATTACTCCATGAAAAAAACGGCAATAATTACTTATTACTAAATCTCTAATTCATTTTTGTCATTATATATTTGACAAACTTCATAATTACTATACCGTACTTCCAACCCCGACACAAGTACAACTCTGTTTGCAATGAAGACTAAAATTAACTTTTACCTCTTTCTTTAATTCATAATAATTACGAGTAACTTAATTTGGTGCTTGGCTTGGTGACACGTATGTAAATTTTTTTAATATATAAAATTGAAATAAACTTCCCCTTGTGTGCATATATGACCAACTGAATTCGGTACTTGGCTTGGTGACACGTACTTAATTGTTTTTCTTTTAATATAAAAATGAAATAAACTACTAAACTGAAGACACCCCTTTTGGACATATATTAATACAGCTCACAACATCATTAACCCAAAAAAAGGGGTTATAAAAAAATTCAAATACCCTTCATGCTCATTAACTGTAATCCCAAACTTAGAACTTAACATGAAACTAAGAGACAATCAAACTTGAAAATTTGTTCATGACCTTGAGACCTACTAGGACAGAGTTAGCGAGCGCGAGTATATTATACGGAGGAAATTTAAATAGTAGTAGTAAATAATGTATAAAAAGTATCATATGTAGAAACATTAATTTACCAAATTCATCACTGGAAAAGTAATAGTTCTTTAGAGACATATTACATTATAGATTGTCATGGATCTCCATTTCCAGTTGATAACAAATTAAGGAAAAATAGGGATGGACTGATCATTCGATGGAATTCGTCTTTGGGAGAAGAAACAGAATATGAAGAACATACCACAAGCTCCACCTCCACATTCCGTGTACAGTTCCCTTCCACTAAACCAGATTTATCCACAGCTCCATCGCAAACGCTCCACTGGAATGCGGAGAATTAATCGAGGATGCTTTGAATTAGGATAGACGTATGACCTAGCAAGGAACTCAAGGGAGCTTGTGTTGTAACAAACCTTTCGGGTAGAGACTAGAAAGAATGTTAAACCTATTCTAGTTACCTTCATTTTAAACTTGAAAAAAAGAAATATTAGAAAGAGAAAACGGAAGGTTCTTCCTGCAAGAAAGACAAAACACTTGTCTCCTCCTGCAATCTCCCTCCCATACTAATTTGAGTGAATCTTGGGACTACAGTATTATACATGCATCACAGTCTTCAACTCAATCAGAGCTTGGAAATCGATAGGGACGAAGTTAAGAAAGATGGTTTGGCTTGAATGGTGAATAGTGTGACAAAAAGATGTTGGAACGGAGCAAATAATGCAATCTATGGAAAGCCCTAGTAGAATAATCACACACATTGGATTATTTTAAGAATGTGTTTTTATATATTGACTGACTGAAATCCAAAATGATGTTATTGGGGTAGCATATTTCAGAAATGTGCTAATTAGACATTAGCCTCCTCTTTGTTAAAAAAAAAAAAGTCATGAGTAAAGTGGGATTTTACAAATTTACCATATGAACAACTTTCTTTTTAAGAGGATTTGGAACAAAATGAAGAAATAACTGTCATACAATCCCTCAACTACGAACATAAAATTCTGAAACCCAAACAATCTTTAAAATCACGCATGAGAAAGCGTAAAAATCATGACAAAATTTAAAACGAATGACAGCAATGTGACAAACTACATTGTTAACCATTTAATCATCCCTGGCACCTGATATTTGGTTTATTATAGGGAAAACTCATGCTGAAACCTTGATATCAGGCACGATATTTATCACATTTTGAGTTGGTTGATTGAAGGGTCTACAAAGTTCGTTGTACTCCTTTCATCCCAGAAAAACGTAATTTACATCGTAAATTATCAATTTTACTAAAAATAATATAATTTTTCAATTTATAATGTAGATTATTTATATGAAATTTTGACTAAATAACGAATAAAAAAAAAAGAAAAACAATCAGATGCGTGAACACATTCACCAAATTCATCTCTGGAAAATTAGTGGTTCTTTAGACATAATCTAGATGATCCTGGATCTCCATTTCAGTTCATATATATTTAAAAAGAAAAGAGGGACTGAGATCATTCTTAACACTTTGTTTACCCTCAAAAAAGGAATACAAGAAAGAAGGCAAAATAGCTTGAATAATTAACCTCCACATTGATATCCTATATCATTGAAACTAATCATTAATGTATTACTCCGACTGTTAAAATATTTCTCCTTCTTTCAATTCTTGATTCATCGGAATAGTCATCATTGCTCCACGCGAATTCCAGTTTCATCAGGACCCAAAGGGAGATGTTTCCACTTCTCTTAGATAGTCATCATGTGCTTCTTTTCAATAGGCCACTATAAACAAGCCGTGGCTACAATTTGCTTCATCCGTATCTAGTTGATTTTTATTTTTTTTTCATGAATTCCTTATGTGAGTCTCATTCTTTTCGTCCAGGAAAATAATTTATTAAAATTTTGTTATTTTAATTTAATAAATTAGACTTCTTGTTTAGGACATGGAGGGTAAGCAAAAATAAATAGAGCTCGATAAAAGAATATCGCTCCGACAAACGAACCACATGGTGCCCAATGGAAACCCTTTAGTTCCCTTCGGGCTCCGGTGACATCCGATGAGAACCTCGACGTATCTCGTATATTTTCACGTGGTTTCGGTTGATCAACAACCGCGCAATTTTGCATTCTCGTGTTTCCTTTCAGTTTTCTAATCATGCATCTCCAATAGGCTCCGCAAGGTTAACTGCTTCTCCAGGACAATCTTCGAATATACACCCAACCAAAATACAACTTCCGTGCCAAAAAAAAAAAAAAAAGTCCACATTCTTTTCTTAAATTTGTACTAAAAATAGTACAAAACTTAAAACTCAATGTTGATTATTTTTGTGGAATAGAGGGAGTACAAAATTGAATGGATTACTTTTTTTTTTTTTTTCTTAATGCATGGATTACTCTCTTATCGGTTGTATTATGTAAAGAATCCTTGCAAATCGTTGACTATTTACCAATTTATTTTTGGTACAGACTATTAACCAAATCTTGATTTTTTGAGAAAATTAGATAGTCTTTTAGACATCTGGATAGTCTCCGATAAAGAAAGAAAACAAGTAAAGGTTAATATCACATCACAATCAATATTAAAAAACAAAAAAGTTGAAATAACTATCAAAATTACAAACAACATGCAAACAGAGAACTCCCAAATACAAAAGAAAGGCTCAGCATCTACCCAATTTGTGTTATTAATTTAGGAACATGGAACTTTTTCCATTGATGGCACGAACTTAAAAGGACATATAAATGAAACTTTGACCATTATTTTTCCCAGCAAAACTTGATCATGCTAAGATACATCATCATGATGCTAACCCCGATTCAAATACAACTATACAAGAGTAGCATGATACATCACTATAGCCAGAAGATATTACATTCAAATTTATGTACAAACAACTTGATCAATATCATCTCCACGATTAGTGTAAGATAAAACAACCGTCTAATCAATATCTTCAATTCGGTTAGACTGATCTTCTCCTACAGAGTTGAGCATTAATCGGGTTTGCTCCGTTTTTCATCAAAAGAGTTTTCATCATTCCGATCTTCTCCTCCGTCGTCGGGTGTCTGCTTTTCAGAGTTGCCATCGGAGCAGTCTTCTTTGACACCCGGAAATCTTCGTCTTCCGGTGAATTCATAATACTCTAGCGAGTCCTGCCAATTTTACTCTTTCCGCTTGAATTTATTGAAGAATTGGAGGAGGGCAGAGTGTTCTTAATATCATCATCCCCTGTTTTTTTCTCTTTATTCTTGCTGATTACTGCCGCCTTTCTTTGGACAGAGTGTTCTTAATGGAGTTTATTCGTCAGCAGTTGTCCTGGAGAAGTTCGGACTTACTACGACGGCAAACAGCAACGAAACGGAATCCATGGATCTAACTTGTTTGGAAGAGATGGATAATGTAGCTAGGAACTCAGGGGCGCTTGTACCAAATTCTGTAAGAAAGAGCAAAAACTCTAACCTAACTGCGAATTCAAGATCAAACAGAGGAAAAAAGAAGGCTCTTCCTGGAACCAAACCAAAACAATTGTCTCCTCCTGCTATCTCCTTCCATACTTGGATCGAATCGTGGGACTTTTGCATCGCAATCTTTCGACTCGACCAAGGCTCGAGTGGTGAGGATATTGGAGCGATGATATTTATAGACAGAAAACCATAGTAGAATACTCATAAACATCGTCTTTTCTGACTGGATTTGGGCTAGTGAACATGTTGCTGAAACGCATGACAACATTGTGACAAATAACTAACTAGATCACTACCTACCCAATTACCAGTTCAACCCCTCGCAGCTGATATTTTGTTGATTATTATGGGAAAAAGTTAATGGTTAACTTGAGCGAGTCTAACATAATAATCATCAAGCATATTGGCTGGTCTTATACAGGAACCAGTGACGTTTGCAGTCAGCCAACGAGGTTCTTTGGTCAAAGATTTCTTGATCAATGATCTTCTCTTGAATGAGTATCTTTTAACTAATAGCTGAATATCACCGCCACTAGATGTGTGAATCATGAATTACTATTTACCAGCTTCTGTCAAGGAGAAGAAAATTTTTATGGTCCTTTTTGACAAAATCTGCATCTCAATTCCAGTTGATAAATAAAGGAACAGAATCATGTGCCATAGTTTTGAAACAGAGCAAAACAGAGAACTCTCAAATTCAAAACGGAGAATTAATCACATCCTAATGACAGATTGCAAAGTAGTTTTGAGAATCCACTTGTGTAATTTAGCTTCTGTTCTCCCTATACTAAGTCAGGTAGGTAACGAATCTGATGGAAATTGGGATTGAAGTAACGAAAAAAGAAAATAAAAACATCAGAAATATGAAAATTTACCGAATTCATTACTGCCTAAAATATTTCTCCTCCCTCTAAATCTTATGTCATGCAGCTGCTGCAGATTTGATTCATCGGAATAATAGTCATCACTTTAATTCCCCATGGACTCATGTTTCATCATGTTCTATAAAATCCAAAGGACGAACAACATTTAGGGTTTCCAACTCTCTAGGACACATTTTCAGTCCAAATCCGTTGAGGACACAGCACCGGTCAGCTTCGTGAAATCTTGCATCACCTGGAAATCGTCCTCAACTCCAAGCCTTTTATTAGGATGCTTTGAATCAGGATTGAGCGATGGATAACCTAGCAAGGAACTCAAGGGAGTTTGTACCAATTTTTGGAAGAGAGAATGAAAATCCTTCATTTTAAACCTGAAAAACAATATCGAACAGAGAAAACGGAAATTTCTTCCTGCAACCAAACCAATTGTCTCCTCTCCTCCTCCTATCTCCTTCCATACTAATTTGAGTGGATATTTGGGCTTATTATGCATCACAGTCTTCAACTCAATCAGGGCTTGGAAATTGAAATGGTGCAAGTCAAGAAAGTTGAGGGCTGGGGCTATTAGCTATATATATATATATATATATATATATATATATATATATATATGTAGTGTTTACTGGTGGTGGACTAAGTTGGAACGGAGCAAATCCTTTGTATATGGAACCTAAACGATCCTAAATCACGCATAATTAAAAAGCCTAAAATTCATGAGAAAAAGTTGAAATCGTGGCAACAGTGACACAAATAACATTGTTAACCACTTTTCCTTATTAAATCATCCCCACCACCTGATATTTGGTTGATTACAGGGAAAAGTCATGCTGAAACCTTGATATTAGGCACGATATTTGTCACATTTTGAGTTGGGTATTTGAACTGTCAACCAAGTCTCAGAAAAATGATAAATCCATATTGCAGATTGTGAATTGTACATAAGATTTATTATCTGTCCGACATGGCCAGAATGAAGAGAAGTGACTCAATATATAAGTTCTAAAAGCTAACTCACTCATTGCCAATTGGTTTTGAGATGTGAACCCAAAATACTTATATACTTTGACATAGTACAATTTCAATTTCAATTTGGATTATTATTATTATTTTCATTTGTACGTAACTTTTCGAAATAAAAGCCTTTTGCTACTTAATTTATAGGAGAAAAGTCTCATTTTTACATGGATCCAACTTATGGGATGCTATGTAACCCGGCCGGTTTACTACTTGTGCTTTCTAAATAAAGGCATTTGTAACGGATGTAATTTTAAATCTCATTCTTATCTTCACTCCTAACCAGTTTTATTGGAGATGATTAATGTGATTCATATCTTTCCTTTTTTAAAGTACTAGTATGTGTTCCACACTTTGCGCGAGTTTGTCAATGTTAATAATTTATCTTTCAAAAGAAATAATTATATAATGTAATTATTAATATTTCTTAAAACCGTAAAATTTTTTTGATTAATCAATTTTAGATCAAAATGAGAGGTATTGATGTTATTTATGAGATGTATATTTGTAAGATCTGGCAAAAAATATTACAACAAAAATTTTGAAAAGTTGTATAATAAAAATTGTCACCACTAACTAATGTTATGTTTGGATTAAAAAATATATTAAAAAATACGTAAATTATGTCTAGATTCCTATGGCTTATTTATAGGCAAGGGGACTTGGGGATTAGACACAATTAATCGTCCTTGAAAATGTAAAATCGATAAAATTGAAAACAAAGTAGCACATAAATAGAACTTTAAGGGCTAAAATAATAATAAGTTAAAAGTGATGTTTGATGGTCTCAATTAGCGACACGTGTCGATTATCTTTCTTTCATTTAATATATAGTAGATGCTTGGCCCGGGCAGATGCCCGGGCGACTTCACATATTTCCTTTTGACATTATATGACACTGTTTGATCAATTATTATTATTTTTGTATAATGTAGATGAAAAAATAATTAAAAAAACTAATTTACACATAAGGGAAAAAGGCTACAATCCCTCGTATTCCTCACTACATAAATGAAACCATGTCATTAACATTGCTATCAAGAATCCGAAACGACTTCAAAACATATATAATGAGGTCTTATTATATAATCAAATTTCCCGTTACAACTCATTACTCAATTTTTATACAACAAATATAGAAAAAGGTATACGTCTTCCATTTTTATATAGCAATAACAATCATCTTGATCTATTTCTTCGACTTCTTTTGCAATGAAAGGTACTCAGCTTGCAAAACCTGAAAATCATGCTAGTGTCAGATCAATTCATTATATGTATATATGTCAATTGAAAGATTTCATTTAACTTGACCAAATTCACTCACTAGCACTATTTGAGAGTCTTAAGTTATCACAACAAACTCAAAGTTGCATAACCATTCTTCCCAAGACTATTCCAAAGTTTCCAGAACAATATAGAAATTTTATGATCTTTTTTCCATTTTATAACTCACACAGATGGTCGGAGAGTTCTAAGAATAACAACACTAAAGATCATAGAAAACTATCTTGGATATATACTTTATAGAACAAACCAAATTCCGATATATTTTTTTTTCCCCTAAAACAATCAAGTCAGTTTTTTCATTAAAAAAGAATTTATCTAACATAAAAGGAATGGTAATGGGAAAAAATGGATCTTTATCCGTGAGTACGCCGATGAATGGCTTCCTTAATTAATTGTTTTTTTCCTTTATTAGATTTTTTCTTCCCATGAGATGTAACATGAATTCGAACAATTATCAATAAAAACATAATAGAAAAACTAAAAAACTATAAGGACATGATTTAAAATAATTATAACAAAACCCATTTAAAAGCATATTTAGAATTTATATTGTCAGAATAATCTTTAAACTCACCCTATTTATATTCATGCTTCATGTTGTTATTCATCGGAAGCTGTTTCAAAACATCATGTAATTCCTTTTGCAAACCTGCAATCCAACTTAGTCATCACCCGTAGACTCATGTTTCCAAATTTATGCCCTGTATCGAAAACTAACAATTTATTTTCATCATGATTCATCATGAGGCTACTTATTAAGATTGATTTTAACAACAAAAAAAAAACCTGCAGTTGTCGGTTAATAAGCAGATCCACAGACACCAAATTGGCCAACGCTGTTATTCCTGATATTCATGATTATGCCGCTGCCGTGGCTGACCCGTTGGACGATATCATTGATGATGAGCTGACCATCCTACACATAATCAAAAAGATTTTCAATGATGAAGCGGCGGAGGAGAAAAAGAAAATAAGAAGCAATGGATTCATAATTGATTTCAGACTGTGTGTTCGAAATTGAAAATGGGATTGTGATTGATTGCTTAAGATTAGCATGTACTGATTTTGAGAGTAGCAAGAAATTAGGGTTTTTATTTAACAAATATTATCCTGATTCAGGGTCCACGAATAACACTGAAACACGTTTAACTCAATTTTAGGGACGGATTATTATCTCTTTTAAAATTTTAACTGATTATTTTATTTTTGGTTTAATAAGTGAGTTTTTTTAGAAGGCCATTTTTTCCCTGCCCATTGAGTGTGCCACGTGTCAGAAATCATTTTGTACTGAAAATGCTGTTTGGCGGGAAAATTTTCGTCATGGAGCTGACATATGTCCTTTTTGTTTGCTGCTTTAATTAAGTACTATAGATAATGGTAAATGGTGGCTAACAAGTGTTGAAGTTTGATGGTGTACAAATTGATGGAGAGTTTTGAGCGTAGAAGGAGGTGCGCAATTCAGAAAAAAAAAAGTTGATGAAGATTTTAAGAAAGACGTATAACAATAATGAGTTATATATAACACCAATATAGGAGAAATACTTCAACCAAGGGCGGAGCCAAGTAGAAGGCAGATGTGGCAATTGCCCCAGCTGGATTTTTCTTTATTACTCTTGATTTATGTCTATATTTATCCAAACTTGTTGGTATTTTTCATTTTTGCCCCAGTAAAAATTCAAAAGCCAAGGAGCATAAATAAAAACTACAAAGTAAAGGAAAAAATTATTCATTGAGAGTTGACTTTCATTAAATGTGTTAATTAATGGTCAATGAGGCAATGCAGTTACACTTAAAAGCAAACAAATACTTTTTTTTAAAAAAAAATTCCAAATTTAACTTCAAAATTAATTTCTCCATTTTTGTAAATATTTTTTCACTTGCATTTCCATCTTCCTACACACACATACCTTTAACTCATATTTTTCACTAAAGGTTTCAACTTTCAAACAAACAAATCTCCTTTCTCTTTTTTTTTAAATTTTTTTTTTTTTGTGGAGAATCTAACTCTTTTCTTTGAAAAAAAAAAAACCCTTAATTCCCATGCCATTGTTAGTTTGTAATTATTGGTGACAAATTAAAATTTGCCCACCACATTTGTGAAGAAAACATGAGTTGTTTAGATAAAATTTTTAAGAACTTTATCATACCCTTCGTCCCAGGAAAATAATTTATCATTTATAATGTATTTATTATTTATTATGCAGACTATTTTGTGAAACAGAGTATAATTTTTTGATGACTAACATTTTTTAGGCGTTATATTTTTTGCCCCACCTAGTGTTCAGGACTTGGCTCCGCCCCTGACTTCAACACTTCCCCTCAAGCCCAACGGGTATCAGGACATAAACCGTGGAATAACGTTGCGAAAACAAATTGGGCCACAGAATAATATCGTAGGCTTAAAATCACTACAGGCCGAGCCCGCTTTGATACCATATAGAAGTTTATGACTTTATAGCTCAAAACCAATTAACAATGAGGGGAGTGGCTAATGGTGCTTATATACTGATATAAATTATCTCCGGACAACAATGTGAGATAAATAGTTCAACCAAAACATCGAAGGGATGCACTATTTCTATGTGTATTATCAAATCGTTAATAGCCGTTTATGCTAATTATGAACTTTATTCCCGAATCAATGATTTCACAATGACGACAAGTCCTCCAAATAACATGGATGCTAAATAGTACTCCAGTGACAGCGTTCTCCAAAAACTAACCAATTCCTCTTTTAAGACTGCAGAATTTTTTTATTCGATAATTCTCGAAATCTAAATAAAATTAAAAGAACAACGAACTTAAAAGAATGTATACGTACTATGTGAGACTAAAATGAAACTAACCTGAGTTAGAATCAATTTAAGCTTTCAACCGGATATATACATGTAGTATAGAATTATTACTCCTGCCAACAAACAACACATATTAGCGATATACTCTCTCCGATCTTTAAAATAAAAAATTTTGATTTATTATAAGTTTCACTTAGTATATATTTTAATTGACCAAAAAAAACTTTAAAAATATATTTTTACATTTGTTGTATTCTCTTGATTGTCATGAAATATTTTTAAAGCTTTTTTGTCAATTAAAAATATGTATTAGGTGAAATCTATAACAAATCAAAATATTTTATATTAAGTACTGGAAAGAGTACATTAATTGATCTCTACTTGAACTACAAATGTCTCCATTTTAATGTGGAATTCTAACAAGAAAAGAAATGAAGCCGTGTGATTCCATAAAGCTGCTACACAACACATGATTACACACCACATTACATTTGCTCCCTATTTCTCATACTACTTATTCTTCCAGTAGTACTATTAGTTCAACCCAACAATAAACTTGAAAACAAACCCTTCCAAGTTCCAACTTCCATTCAGAGAGACAAAACTAAATAATCCACCATGGCCACCGCCATGGTCTTCCTCCTCCTCGTCCTCCTATCATCCGCCGCCTTCACCCATTCCCAGCCTTTCTCAAGAACTCTATCAAAAGCCGATATAGGTTTGGAAAACAAGAAAGAGAAGCTCAGCCACTTGCACTTCTACTTCCACGACATCGTCAGCGGTCCTCACCCGTCGGCCATACGCGTGGCGGCGGCCCCCACCACCAACTCCTCCCGGACGGGTTATGGCGCGGTGGTGATGATGGACGATCCCTTGACGGAAGGCCCCGACATCGGGTCCAAGCTGGTGGGAAGAGCTCAGGGGATTTACGCTGCGTCTTCCCAAGAGGATTTTTCCTACTTGATGGCTTTGAACTATGTGTTTGTGGAAGGCATGTATAATGGGAGCACGTTGAGTATTTTGGGTAAGAACTCGGTGTTCGATACGGTGAGGGAAATGCCAGTGGTCGGAGGTAGTGGAGTCTTCCGGTTGGCTAGAGGCTACGCTTTGGCCAAGACTATTATGTTTGATCTCAAGACTGGTGATGCTATTGTGGAATACAATGTCTATGTTTTCCATTACTGAATGATCCCACCATTAAGTTTTACCTTACGTATTTTCGTGTTAAATTCGTGTTTTTAATTACTACTGGAAGTAAGCAGTATTTCATCATGTTCTAGGGTGAATAATTACATTGTAAACTTTTTAAGTTTTTAAAGTTTATAATTGTGTTTTGTGTTTATGTGTATCATTTCATTATTTCCGTCATTACTATTTCAAAGTCTAATTTTCATTTGTTTATTAATTATGATAACGAATATTGGATTAATCAAATCACATGATCGGATCAGAGAATGAATAATGAAATAATGGAAAGGGCCGCTTGCCGCTGTTTTAGATTGTTGAGTAAAAAGGTTAGCGCACTAACTAAATGTGAGGTTTTAGAATGCTGTTACTTTCTTCAAAGATAGAAATTTCTGTGTGGTTGATAAATTAGTATTGACGTTATGTCTGTGTACCTTGTTTAATGTCCGGTCGATGCCAGTAGTCAATTAATTAAGCGTACGCATATTATTTTGCCATCTTAAGTCTTAACTTATTTCAAGTAATTAAAGTGATATAATATAGTTTTTTATTTCGAAACAAAAAAAAGCCGTAACTTGTTTCCATTTCATCATCAATTGCTTGGCGCGTGGGGGAAGGTGTCCTAATTAGACTACTAGGTACTAAGAGAAAGGATACCTAGAATTTGTTTCTCCATATTTAAAATTGCATACTGCATAGTGTTGTATATATATGTAGCCCGTTATATAAGGAGAGAAAGAAACATAATAGGCTATATAAGGTCTTAAAAATATTTTTTTAAAAGAAGGTATGACTGTAAGGTGAAAATGACTATGAACAATTTTTTGTTGAGCGACTGCGACACTAAAAAGGAAAATATGTGATCGGACGTTATGGAAAGTGATTTGGTGGAAATGGGGTTGGCCCTCTCACCAACTGGAGCACTTCCTTTGGTTTGTTCGAATGAGGAACGTTGTCACCCGTCACGTGGCTGATAATTGTGACCTTTGTGGAGCAACTCTCATGGTCAGACGGTAATTCATCATGTCGTAACTAGTGACTGTCTAATTGCTGCACATGTCTCAACATTTCTCTTTACCACTGGGTGACTGATATATTGTGGCTAATTATGTCCCTTTTTTTCGGGAAAAAAAAATAATACAGGTTAAATTTTGAAATTTGAATGCACATTTATCAACAAGGAATGTTATCAACAAGGTCAAGTGTGGTTAGGAAATTGTTTGAATTTGTTGTCTCCTCCTACAGTAAGAATATTTTAATTTAATTTTCTGTCAGACATAATGCTTCCTTTGTGAAAAAAAAAAAAAAAACGGAAATTGTTTGAGATAATGCTAGTTTGGTGAGGGGGGATCCGTGAGTTGTTGAATCAAGAATAGATAGTTGAGTTTCATCATGAATTTTGAAAACCAATTTGTATTGGTCTTCTTTTAATCATATGCTGAAAATTATCCAGGAAATCCAGGACAAGGTTTTTTTACTGATCTTTGTTAATCATATGTGCTGTTAGATTATCCATGTTCTTTTCTTAATGTTTTACTTTGTTATCTTTCGTCTATGTACCTGTTTTCCCTGAAATTAAACCATTTTTCATGTCGTATATGCTCTGGTACTTTGCCCTTCTCAACAGGAAATATGGTGCCTAACAAGCGGTCGAGGTTCGTGTTGGTTGTATGGCTTTTCGTGGCATACATATTGATGCAGAGTTCCACAGCGAAACTGTCTGCAATTTTCACTGTTGATCAATTGAACTTTGTATTTTCAACGGATTTTAAAGTAGGATACCAGACTGCTTCTTTTGTAAGAGACTTCTTGGTCTATGAACTGAACTTGACTGAGTCTAAGCTGAAGAACTACACAACAATCCAAGAGTACCATGATGCAATGAGTCTAGGAAGTAAAAAGGGTGGCATTGATGCAATTTATGCAGAAATCCCTTATGTTGTACCCAATAGATACGGTTCTCAATGTTGGAAAAGAGTGAATGAGAATTAAGTTTCTCAAGAGTTGGAAAATTAGAGTTAAGGTTAAAGGACTTTGTCCCACATGGGTGTTGGGAAGAGTTGGAGCTCACTTTATAAGTAAGAGCCCAAAATTGACTTGCAAGTTGACTTATCAATACTATACCACATCTCTCCTGCTCACCTGCGCCCGTGCAGGGGGGGTGCAAATGGAGGTCTGATTCGGGGCCAAAATAGCCTGACTCATGTGTGCGCACGAATGCCGAACCGAACTCTCGGGGGCCTGATCAACCTATGTTTTGCTCCGGTTCGAATTAAATTTTTCCAGTCAAAATGGAGAAGAGGATATGTAACGTCTAATAAATTGCTGGTTTTAATTCTTTTGAATAAAAAAAACGTTTTCAGGTTCATTTGAATTTAAAAGGCCAGAATTATTTGACTGTTTCAGCCTTGAATGAGAAGAATAAGGTGGTCTGAATGCATGAAACATTGGAACGTTTTCTAGGCCATAAATCTGCGAATTGAAGTGCACTTTAATGGTAAATAAAACCGTTTGAATTTTTCAGCAGCTCAAGGTTCTTCTCCAGTCTATAAATAGGCACTCATTTTCCAAAGTTCAACACACCAATCCTTCCTCCTCTTTTAGTATTCTTTCGAGTCTTTCTTTCTTTCTCTTTTTGGTTTCGGTGTTCATCATCGTGTTCTAAGTTTCGTTCGCTGGTAGAATTTCTTTGTGCTAAGTAGTCTCTACGTTTCCGTTGTATCCTGGGAAACAGTTGCTCGAGATCCTCAAGCACCATAGGTGGGGGCAAATCTGTTTTAAGGAGATCGTGTTTTCACGAGCCTCGAATTTCCTCTTCTTCCGTTTTTCCTTGCCTTTGCGAATACTACCCATATTTCCACCAACACGCAATACAGGATAGTTGGGCCGACACACAAAACAGATGGCTTTGGATTCGTGAGTTTCCTCTTTCTCTTATAAAATCCCTTTTGGCATCTTAGAAATTTTCATGTAAATTTAGCGTTTTCGTATTTTTTTGTTGATTATTAATCAGGCATTTCCAATGGGATCTCCACTGGTTATCTACTTCTCCAAGGCAAGACTTAATGTAACACAAAATTCAGCCATGGCGGGAATTGAGCAAAAGAATTTTGGACCAAGATATCCTTCTGATCTAGACTCAATTAACCAAGAGAATCCAAGCCTAACAGCTTATAATTTTGGAGGGCTCTTCATCGATCATTGTCATTCTCGCTGCAATCTTAGCACTTTTCTGTGCAACAACCTCAGTCGAGTAGAGTATCACAACCACAGTATGACATTTTCATGGATTTCGAAACCATAATGTGGAAGTTCAATCTACTGATCAAGCTGCTAGGAACTCTGGCGAAAATAGCACAAATGAGTTGCCAGCAACAAGGGAGAGCCCTGAAACTACGGACAACAATACTGATATTCCCACTATCCTGAATGTTGTACCGTCCCAAACTAGTGAAGTTCAGATGTTTGAATCGCACAGAAGAAAATGATAATTTGAAGAACAATAAAATAAATCAATGGGAGATAAATTGAATGGCTACATTGTGACGGAATTGATTACAAAATAAATGGTAGACAAATATTTATAGACATATCTATATTATTGGATAAAAATTATTGTTCGTGAGAAAAACTATACTTGATAATTAATAAATTAATTCTATCACTCTATAGAAATTGTCACTAAAGTAGAATCTTATCACTAAAATAGAGCCCAACTCTACTACTTTTGATGATTATCTTTAATATCTTCCCTCGAACCGAGTCGAAACTGGAGACTCAGTTTGCTTTGATTGTGTTGATGGCTTTCAGTAGCAGTGAAAAACTTGTAGACCACCATCGATTCTCTGTCTTGAGTGATTCTGACAATTTTTTGGACAATTTGCTTGAAATTTTTGTTGCTTTGTTAGATTGTGGTATGACAAGTCAAAAACTCTTCTTTTGAGAGAAGATCAGACTTTTACAATAATGAGAATTTTTGTGGATTGACTATTGTATGACAAGTCATCAAAACCCTTCTACTGAGAGAATCAGATTTTTGCCATAATGGAAATTTTTGTGGATTGACTTGTTGGTTTCTTTCCTCTTTCTCAGAAACTGAAATTTATGAATCAACTGAAGTTGATTTGTGAAAAAAAGGATAAAACTTGTGGTTAATGAAGATAAAAATTGTGAGTTTAATGGGATTGATATGTGATAGATTCTTTTGAAGACTGTGGATATTTTTGAGAGAAATTATTGGATTAATAGTGGAGAAAAAAGGCAAGACAGTGATTTGGGATGAATTTGGAATTTAAGCATACACATATGCTAATTCCAAATTTTTTATCATGATTTATTTTTTAAGATGACAAAACAAATTAAAAAAATGATAAGCGGAAGCATGAAATCATGATTTATTTTTGAAGACAACAAAAACAGAAGCAGGAAAGAACCTGCTCTGATACCAAGCGGAAAAATGAGAAATTAAAGAAAATAAAATAAATCAACGGGAGATGAATTGAATGGCTACATTGTGACTGACTTGATTATAAAATAAATGGTAGACACATATTTATAGGCATGTCTATATTATTAGATAAAAATTATTGTTCATGATAAAAACTGTACTTGATAATTAATAAATTAATTTTATCACTCTATGAGGTGGATATAGAACTGAAGATCAAAAGTGTAGTTGCATATTTCCTATGTTCTCAACAGAGTTCTATTTAAAAGATGTACATATTATAGCATACTATATAGTACATACAGAAAAGAAAAGTTAGCTACTAGTCCCCTCTACCTCCATTCCAATTTCCAAATGAATACAATTAATTTACATCCGGATTGAAGAGCTGAGTACATAATCTATTTTAGTGTTATGTTCATTGAAGTAATTTAATTTAATAAAATAAACTTGACTTTGAGTTTGGAAAAAATTGAAAACATAATCTAATGCTCTCTCTGTTAGAATTTTATATTTAGTATAATTCGTACTAAAAAAAAAAAAATCTAATATGGACAATCATTTCAGGAAGAGGAAGTCTAATTTAATCGTTAAGCGTTTATGGAATCCTTGGGGGAGCGGGCATTGAGGACTTCGATAGTCAGAACTGATTTTCGAAGCAAATTTCTTGGCCTATGGAATACAAGTATACAACGGTATCAGGGAGATCTCAGATCTTGGATGATCTATCTTCGGTATTATTAAGCGGCTCGCACAATGTACTAATTTAGTTCTTAGACTTTTTCATAAGTCTGTTTTTCTTAAATGTTCAGTTGTAGAAGTTTGAGCCTGAGAAAACAATCTTTTTTTTTTTTCTTTTCTTCGTAAAACTTTTTTCATAACCTCTCTTAATGTTTTTTTATTATTTTTTAAGTTAAATTCCTTAATGTAGATTGACGCATCAACATGAAATTATTTCCAAAAAAACATTCAATAACATCGATACATCAATCATTCTTCTCGGTTGTGTAATCAAACTAAACTTGGCTTAGTTCTCATCACTCCAGCAAGAAGGTATATTACCAAATCAAAACCATTCACTTAGGGTTTCCGTTTCCGCTTGAATATAATTCCTTGGAATCGACACCCGAAATCAAACACCGCCGTTGCTGTTTTTTGAGGTCGACAGGTATGTTCAATAGAATCTTTTATTATAACATTATTCTGGGTGAATAGCTAGTGATTAATTAATTAGTTTTGAAAGTATACGCTTAGGTTTCAGGAATAAAATACTATCTATCATTTATAGTTGCTATTTTGAAGAAAAGATTCACTGATGGTGCATATCATATGTCCTACAGTCCTAGTACACGTCAAACCGAAACTTGTTGGGACTTTGTAGATGTCTTTTGGTTTTCTTTTCCTTTTCTTTCTTGTTTTTGGCTACAATTTGATTTTCTTTTCCTAATATAATGACAATATCAATGGTTTTGCTAGGTCAATTGTATAGCTCAATCTGTTAAACAATTCGCAGGAGGACAGCAGAAATCTTGCAGTTTTCCCCAATTACTCTACTGCGTCGACTTCATCAATTTCGCAGAGTGCCCAAGTCTATGGATCCTGAATATGGGTTATAGTTGATGGGGGAAAACTATGTTCAAGGAACAAATGCTGATACCGAGGAGAATGTTGACCCACATTATGAAATTTTCTTGAACAGCCTTAAGCAAGATGGGAATGTATGGGTTGTTGAAGCTGATGAAAGGAATGGATTACCAAAAAATCACATCTTGGAAGAGGTTCCTGATGATGATATCAGGAGGGAAACTATGGATGTGATTGTCGAAAATGTTGAAGATGTTGGGTCAAATATTTGCAGTCCAGACGAGATTGTTGTTGGTAGTCTTTGTAAGAAGCAGAAGGAGAAGGTAATAGTGGTTGAGAGAGGCATGGAGTTAGATGATGAAGATCCCGATAATCTAAACAACTACACGTCTTCTCCTATGGAGGAGAATAATGTGAGAAATTCAACAAAAATCACCAATGGATCAGGAGAGTTTGAAACTTCTGAGGATAAGGATAATAATATTGTCCATGACGATGACGATGATGACTACTGCATCCGCCTCGAGACTCCAAGTGGAGAAGTAAATGTAAGTGGGAGAATAGATTCTCAATTCAGAGAAAAATTGATGGAGATTTTAAGAAAACCATTTGACAAGATGGAGCACAGGAGACTTTCGCGAGACATAAAAGCTACCAAACCAATCAGGCGCAACTTGGACTTGCGCTATGGGAGGGAAAAGTCGTATTCAACTGATAGAAATGGGAAATCATACCTTGATCACTACCCTGGTCTTCGAAAGAAGCTTGAGGCAGCTGATTGTCACAAAGAGTTGAACTTGTTACGCGGGTTTTTCTTCTGGTTACAGAATCTGACGCTCCTGCCAGAAGATTTCTTTCCTTGGCGAGATGAGTCGTGTCTTGCTGTGCAGGCAGAAGATCGTTAGAGGTTGCTGGCATTTAGACCTATTGCTTGCTTTTAGTCTTGTTGATTATGTAACCATTTAGAACACATTTTTCACTCCTTTTTTGCTACATCTTTCTCTATTTTGAAGTTCCTACTAGCTATATTATGACTTATTACAGAGTAATTAGCGCGCTTGCAAGGTATGAAGACTAAATGGTCCAGGCGAGAGGCGATACTTATTTTGTAGCTCAGCGAGCTATCACAGATGAAGTGACATAATAGAAGTCAATTGCAGGACTGTAGGACATGTTCCTTAAAAGTTACAGTTCTGATTAATCTTTTTCCGGGTGCCGGAGTGAATGGAAACTCTGTTACTTGCTAATTTGTAATGATGACATCCTTTATGATGTTAGTTATTGCTGATCTGCACAACTTCTGAAGCAATATTTCTATGTTTATGAAATGATTATACCCCTCTGTGCTCATTTCACTATAAAGTCTGTAATCCCCGATTTAGGATAATTCTTGAACTCAACATGGAATTAAGAGAACATAATTGTAAACCTTAAACGGAATACATGACATAAGGCAAAACACCTTGAATAATTAACCCTCAAACTGATATTAGTACATCATTGAAACAAATCAAAATGTGTTACAGCAACTGCTTAAAATATTTCTCCTTCTTCAACTTCGTCAGTGATGCAGCTGCTGCAACTTGATTCAGCCGAATAGTAGTCATCCCACCCTTTGAATTCCTGTTTCATCACAACGTGGAGAAAATACAAAGGGCGAAAAACTTTTCCAGTTTGAAGTTGTCTTAGACCCATTTCGGGTCCAAATCCCTTGTATACGCTGCAACCCGTCAGCGTCTCAAAGTCGGCCATGAGCTTAAAATTATCTTCAACCTGGACCGTTCTCTCCATTAACACCAAGGCTCTTCTCGAAGCTTCTCATTCTTTTCTCGTTTCTGCTGCTTCCTTTGGATCTTATTGTTCCACTTTTTTTGGAAGGTTTTCTTCTTCTTGTACTAATTTCTTTGGATCATCTCTTCTGGGCGGCTTTTTTAGAGCTGCAGCTGTGAGAGGTTTCGCGCTTGATTCTTTGCGAGAAGAAACAAAAGATGATTCAACTGATCTACATAATTGTGTAATAATCGGATTCGGGTTTCCTTCGGTTTTCATCAAAAGAGTTTTAATCATTTCGATCTTCTCCTCCGTCTTCGGCTGTCTGCTTTTCTGAGTTGCCATGGGAGCAGTCTTCTTTGACACCCTGAAATCTGCATCTTCAGGGGAATTAGTCATAATAGATGATGATCCAATTACTCCGCAACATTGTTTGGATTTAATAATGGCCCCCATGTTCTTCTCCTTCAACCTCTCTTTCATAATGGATCTATATTTGCCTTCTTTGAAGCCCTGAAATCTTCATCTACAGGGGAATTCGTCATAATACTGCAAATTTTTCGCTTTCCACTTGACGTAATTGAAGATATGTTCTTAATATCATCATCCTCTGTTTCTTTCTCTTTATTATTGCTGTATAGAAACTTTCTTTCTTTAACAAATTCCTTCCGCAACACTCTCAATCTTCTCGGTCTGTTCTTTTCTTGTTTCTTATTCTTCGGACCCAATTTCCCCGATGTCCGATTAACTTTCCTTGTCTCTACAGGCATTTCTTCAACTCCTTTCTTAGAAACAGAAATAGATTCAGCCAATGTTCCAACCTTCCTTGAGATCTCATCAACATCATGATCATTGCACGGAGAATTAGTATATGAAGATTTCCCCAGAGTTGTAGTCTCCTGATCAGGGTTCGGGTTATCGATGGCCGTGTTCTGGAGTTCCCTTCTCAATTGCCACGCCGGAGAAATGTCTAACTCTCCGGCCGAGAAAATCCCTAAGTCCTTGAAAAATTGTTTGCCACTCCAGGTCAATTTGTGACTGAGAATCTCATTAACCTCCAAATTCTCCGCAGCAGCAGCAGCAGACATCTTCTTCTTACTCGAAGATTTTGCAGCCATCTTCTTCTTAAGACCAAAAACAAAGAACAATGAGAGAGAAATTGTGCTTCATGATCATCATACATATAATTTATGATCGTAAGTTTCCAATTTCCAAGTTGGAATTAGTTTCCGATTCGTACTAGGAATAAGGCTTCCAGGTTATGTTCGTTTGTTTCCTAATTTTACATTCGTCGGGTTTACGCTATTTCTTTAATGCTAAACTTTCCTATTTCTGATCGTTTTTTGTTCCCTAAAATTTCAAGCATATCTCTTTAAAGATTATTGGATTTTCGTCGCTGTTTGAAAATTTTCATAGTATATTATTGATTTACTTCTTCAAACCGCTTCACAAACACAATTCTTTTCGCAAACCTTTATTGATGCAAAAGGAATCCATCAATAACAGGAATGAGGTTTACAAACCTGTTCCATAAAGTCTATTTATTTTTATTTTCACATATGAAAATTAATAAATTAAATTATACACACCTTTCTAGGCGTATGTATATAACACTACTAGTGACAAAATGAACCATTACATTTGATGATTACGTATTCTTTCTTTTCTTCTTTTAGGTTTCATCTTTTATGTCTAAAAAAGTAGAAATGATATCATGTCGGAAAATTAGAAGTTCTTAAATACTTCTACGTCTATGTCAAAAAAATAGCCTACGTCAAATTTTGATATTTATATATTTTTTTTACTTCAAATCTTAGAATTCATATGAACTATTCTTTTAGAACAGAGTTGTTACTTCAATTACAATGGAAGATTTCTATGAACGTTATGTTGTGATTAATATTTGTGCTTAGTAGTTGTAGTCTCTAGTGTTCATCCCTGTAGGGCACAACTTTCCAACTCTGTGCTGCCAAAGAGCATAATTGTGCAAGTCTCTAGAGTTTGCAGAAAATTCCTTAGATTCATGAAGATCCTATCAATTGGTAGCTAGGGATGAGGTTTGTGGATCTGAGAAATTTGGTGGACTAAACCTGAAAGGGCCTAAAGCTCGGAATGCAGCTCTTTTAGGCACTAGAGAACACTCATGATGATCAAGGAAATGTCAAAACCAGAAACTCTGAACCAATAAACGGCTACCAACGAATAATGAAGTGACGATGATGATTCTTTGCGGCCGATTCTTGATGTTATGCATTTTCCGAGTAGCTGAGAAAAACGGAGAGAACCAACTAGTCGTCATTAGAATGCGTATATTCGCCCGTTGGCGTGGCGTTGTAAATGGGCTGAATGGGCAAGTGGATAGAAATTTAGCAATTGTATGGAGTAAGCATAAATAACCTAAACGTAGCTTCACTGCTTGGATTATCACTAAAGATCAACTCTGGAGATCGAACAAATTGGTTGGAAAGCACGTTTTTTGGAGCAACAGTTTACATCTATTCTACAAATGCGTAAGTACTCGTTGTAGATTTCGGAAATGTTGATGGAACGGTTAGATTGTTGCCAGGACCATTACTGCATATGAATCAATGGAGGGCAACACTCTTTAAGAAATGGTTAATTTCAGTCCAAAGTTTTGTTAACACAATATTGTTCTGTCAAAAATGAAAAGGAATTGTTTTGTAAAAAAAACAAGAAAAACGGAACGTAAATGGAACAAAAAGACGACCATCGAAATTGAAAATTTGCTCATAAAAATTTGATCTATTACTATCATTGAAACCATGATTTATATAAATTACTAAACCATGATTTATATAAATTACTACACTGGAATCATGCTTCTTAATCCTCTAGGCTTACAATGAAATTATTGTCCGCGCGATTAGACATTATGATGCCCGAACCTTGTCAATGATTCCTTCATTATCTGCGTTGTCGTAAAAGGTGTCCTCCACAGCGGCCATTCGGTGAAGAGGGTTTGGAATTCTGAGTCAGCAATTGTCTCGGAGAAACTTGGGCATTCACTCCCACCGCAACAAGAGGGAATCCATGGGCTAACTGCATTGGAGTAGATGGATAACGTAGCAAGGAACTCAGGAGAGCTAATTGTACCAATTTCGGAAAGGAAGAGCAAAAACTGTAATCTAAGTACATTTACATCAAAACATGAATCCCAGATCCAACAGAGAAAAAGGAAGGTAGTGGTTGGCGACATAGAATAGCAAGAGTCTTTGATCATATTGATGAGTATATCAGAGCCATATATATATATATATATATATATATATATACCTAGAAACATTGTCTTTATTTATTACTTTTTTTTCGGGATGTTGGCTAATGAACATGTTGCTGAATCGCATTACAGCATTGTGACAAATAACTTATAACTAGATCACCATCTATCTAATTAACAGTTCAAACCAGTCTCTTTTATAGGGAAAATTGGTCATCTCTTGACCTGATATTTTGTTGATTATAGGAAAAAGTTATGCTAGAATCTTTGATTCTATTTGTCTCATTCTGAGTTGGTTAACTTGAGTCAATTGTACATTAAATCATCACGCATATTGGCTAGTCTTATACAGGCAAAAATTTGATTGTGGTGAACTGTCAAGAGAGTCATAGGCTGCCACTAAGGTTTTACGGTCAAAGATTTCTAGATCAATGAACTTCAGTACTTGAATGAGTCTCTTTTAGCCCAAAAAAGAAAAAAAAAAAAAAACACAGAAAGTAATATCACGGCAACTACATGTATGAATCATGAAATATTTACCAGATTCTGTTCACTGAGAAGAAAATTTTAGGGTCCTTTGGACATCATCTGCATCCCTATTTCAGTTGATATAAAAGAACAGATTAATTGTACCAAAAAAAAAAAAAGAAAAAAAAATAGAGAGAAGAGTAATGTGCAATGGATTTGAAACAGAACAAAACAGAGAACTCTCGAATCCAAAGCAGAGAACCACATCCTGATAACAGATTTCAAATTAGTTTTGAATGCATTTGCGCAATCAACTTCTGTTCTCACTACCTAGTTATGTAGCATAACATTGATCATAGAAAGGATTCACACAGAAACCATACCATTTGATAATTTACTCTCAAATTTGATGTCTTGAGTCATAAACAGCTTTCACTTTTGAGATGGTTCGTTCTGAACACTTTCCCCTCGCTATATGTATACATCTATAAGTTGAGAAAATACATAAATAGTCTACTTCTGGAACCACTCAAACATTTCTCTTCTTGCAATCCCTCCATGCAAGAGCCTTGTTATTAATGGATTGATTAAGTTTTGGAATTTGTGATTGTGATGTACAATTTTCAAATTACAATGTTGAGTAATTTTTATTTTTTAAATTTTTTTGAGATAGAGGAGTACTTCATTGACGTCATTTATTTCAATGAGTCTTTTTACAAATCCCTTTTATCCTATTAAAGCAGAATACAGGATGCTGATGTGGCAACTTCTTATTAAAAAATTTTGGCTCCAAATGCACCATATTGGTTTAACCATTCTACCACGTGTCATTCCTTTTTAAAAGAAAAAAAACGTCTTATCCGGAAAAACAAAAACTAATTTACAAAAATAGCTACACAATTTTAACTCCTAACACTTATCATTTATCAATCAAATTAAGATAGGATTTAAATTTGTCCATAAACTTATCCTTTTATTACTCCACATTCTTTTGTATGATTTCTGCATCAATGTACTTTTCAATATTTTTTCTCCTTTTGCAGATGATTTTTTATTTTTATTTTTATTTTTGGCTAAAAAAGGGAAAAATAAATGTGTAGCTATTTTATTTTTTCCAAATCAAAAATTCATTTATAATTAACACAAAATTAAAATAGAGGGGGCGCCCGGGCATCTGCTTGGGCGAAGCATCTAGGAATTAATTAATGTGGATTAGTATTAATTTCAATGAAAAGAGAAAACCCCATGCCAGAGTTCTCCAACAATGACATTACTGCTGGCTCAGTCGAAAACGTCGACCAAGATTGTTACAAGTTTATATAGACATGAAAGAACACCACGGAGGTTGATACTCTCTGACCAAAGGAAGAGTGTTGTCCCAGTCTTGATCACCTTGACCCTTCAATGGTAGCTTCAAGTTCTCCTTCAGATCCGCCTGAATTTTACGTCGATCAGCTTCCATGGAGCGGCTATTTTAGCCGAGAGGATAGATTTTGGCAGGCATACCGGGAAAGTAGATGAATAATCTAGCAAGGAACTCAAGGGAGCTTGTAATGATTTCAGAAGCAGAGAATGAAAGCCCTGGTCGCATCATATTCTTTTCAAAACCACGAATCAAAAATCAAACCGAGAAAGGATATCGGAAGGCTGATCTTCTTAAAATGAAACAAATACGTTTCTCTCTTGCTATCTCCTTCCATACTTTTGACTGAAAGTTAAGCTAAGGTAAGGTTTGGGAGAAAAAAAAAGCATGCGATCCATAATAAAGATCCCAAAGTTAGAGTGAAGAAATTTGTATGTGTGTGTATTTTTCATTTTTCCTGCTTTATTTAAAAATAGGACCATATAATAGATAGTTCACCATCTTCTTGTTTATTTCATGTGCTTCTTGTTGGTTAACCACTGTAAACCAATTTGACTTTACTAACAACTCTGCTTACTCTACGTATAGTTAGTTGGAATTTCACATTACTTTTGAATTTTGTTTTTAAACCAAAAAAATAAAAAATAAAAATAGCTTTCATCCTTTTCCCTCTTTTTTTCCCGTTCTTTTCTTCTCGTTCTTTCTTTTTCTTTTTCTTTTTCTTTTTTTTTTCTTGTGTTTTTGTTTCACCACCGCTTAATATAATTCCATCAACCAAGAAGAACCAGGTTCTCTCAAAATGAATTGAAAGAGGAATTCCTCTCCTTAAGGACTCTCCCTCGCAATATTGTGCCATTCAGTTTTTATATTTACGACGAGCAACTTTAATTAATAAAACTCCGTGTTCTTCGCATCGACAATATGTATACAATTAAGGTGCCAATTTTTATCATTGATCGTGGTCTTTAATAGTGATTCTCCTTTTATAACCCCTTTAATTTTCATACTGTACGTTGATTAAGTGTTGATTACTTCAAATCACATGCTAAGAGATTGGGAAAAATTTGGTTAAGGGGCGGTAGAGATAGTTAAATTAATAAAAGGGGTATGACCAAAAAATATTTCTAATTAGGGGCAGTAAATGTTTTGTCCAAAACATAAAACTAAAACACTTTGACTTAGACATATATGTCCATATTATTATCTCTACAAAGAAAAAAAAAAAAAAGAAACCCAGGAAATCTTTCGTATTACTCTATAACTAATAGACAAAATTAATCATATTAATTTGGAGTTAGCATATTGCTGATAAAATCACTTCCAATGTGTGATTAATTTTTGGACAAAATTGTTTTGATTACGGGCGTGTCACTGAACATTAGAAAGAGTCCCGAAATGTTGAGCCTTATCGAGCTCGATTGAAACCAAAGTTGGAAAGAAGGTGCTGTAGCTCTAGCAGCCCTACGTGATTCTGTTTGTGTTGCACAAAATGGCAAAGAAAAAACAACAGCAAGAATGGTCGAATTGAAGATGTCCTTTTTCTAAATTTTCCGATGTAGGCAACGAATGTTTAAGCACCTCCAAATTAATTTAATAAGGGGTAAATATGTCCGAGTAAAAGTGTTCTAATTTTATGGTTTTGAGTAAAATATCTAGTACCTTTCATAAAAAATATTGTTTGGAAAGCAAACAGAATCACGTGCAGTGATGGGGTGTCAAGCCACACAAATAAAATAGCCTACTTCAAGCAACAATAGTATAGGGAAATAAGGTCGTCTCCTTAGGGAACGATGGATTGTTTCCTTCAAATTAATGCAAAGGAGATTTTTGGATTGTTTTTCTATAGTAAGATAATGAAATACAAATAACAAAAACTAAATGAAAGAAAAGAAATCAAAGTAACAGGCTTCTGACTCAATGGACGGATAACTCAATTATTTCATTAATCATAGGCTACTAAAATTACTCTTGCAATCTAACCATTCAACCAAAGATCGATTAGGATAGCCGTAATAAATCAATTAATCTCTCTAAATTAACTAACCAAGTCTAGCACTCAATTAGTCCTTATTATAATTCGGCTGGGCACGATAGCGTTCCAAACCAAACAATGATAGCATAAGAACCAAGGAAATATAGTTAAACCAAAACCTAAACAATTGAGATACCTGCAACTATTTAGACTTTGTCTCATTGATTGCACATTTAAACTAACATGCATATTAAACGTCTCACCAATACACATGCTTTATCTAATTGCTACTCAGTACTGCCGGTTCTTGTCTATTACATAACATTCAACTAGCAGATAGTACTAGAAAATAAATAACAAATCAAGTTGTCAATTTGAATAATATCTACTTTCATAACTCAATACAAGAATCAATAAATACTTAAATTATAGGCAAGAACAACAAATTAAGAACAAAACCTCATAATGGAATAACTGAATAAATCCCTTGAATCAGAAAGAAAATCCCTAGCCACTCATGGACGGAAACATGGCGGCTTTCTTCTCCATGGAAATCCAAGAAAAATTAGAAGAAATAAAAGGTTTGGGTGCTAGCCTTTGGCCTATGCACGGCTGCCCACAAAAATAAAACAAAAGTATATTTATATGAAAAATTTAGGTCAGCCACTGAAAAAGAAGAATTAGTCCATGATTTGCATCTTTGGTCCCTCGAGTTTATAGTATTTTCACTTTTGTCCTAAACTTCTTTAATTTTGTATTTAAGTCCCTAGTCGTGTAAAATCATCCAAAACAACTCCAATTTATTATTTTCCAACTCCTAACAAGAAATAATAACAAAACCAATGAATTAAATCCATCTGAATCCATAAACTAATAAAATATAAACAATTAAAACACAATTTATGGACTCTATCATGCAGAAAATCACATGCATAAAAAATATTCTAGTAAAATTACTTCTAGAAAATAAAATAATAAGCTTGTTTGGAATGCAACAATGGCAGAAAATCACATGCAGCTTTCGCTGGTGAAAGAAAAAGGAAAAAAAAAAAGAAAAAAAAGGAAAAATTAATTAAGTAATCTGGCATGCCAACTAGATAGACATGTAAGTATAAACTAGATGCTTGCCCCGAGCAAATGCCCGGGCGATCTCTTTGATATTATATTTGTAGTAAAATGTATTAATATAATTATAACTTGTCACGCTTAGCGGATGCCCGGGGATGCCTGTGTTTTAAAGTTGATAAATGACAAAAACAAATATTTAGAAAAAAGATAATACCTTTTGTTATAATATATAAGGTACATATAACAATATATACAACCTAAAAGAGTAAAAAAAATTATTAGCAGTTCACGATAGAGTCCTGTCTCATAGTAACTCGTATTTTTCTCAATCCAATGAAGATGAGTAAATGAGTAAGGGGCAGCTTGACTTCTTCTGTTTGTATTTTAAAATGGTTAAATAAAAAAATAAAAAAAATTATTTTAAAAAATACATTTTATAACATGTATAATATAATATAAAATCATATCCACAGCCTAGTCGTCGTCCAGGTTGTTTAACATAATCATATATAACAATGTTCTATTTTCATTTTTTTTGGTACAGATTGGGAGGCTTTAAAGTTCTAAGGATTACTTTATGGGGTATGGAGCCCCTATTGCATCAAAATACAACCAGCTCCTAAATCTGGACTCATCTTTTTATAAAGGACCTTTGATTTTTTTGGACATATCTTTGGACTTATCTTTTTTCTCTTGTCCATGGCCAAGCGTTAAATTGTTTGGAATCTGTGGAGTAATGCTTTTCCAAAACGCATGGCCGACTACATTGTACAAATCTCCATCTGAATTCAAAGTGCACTATGGAAGATTGTTACTGCAATATTTCAACTACCTCACAATCTAAAAGTTTAACTCTCTGATGCCCTTAAGAGTTCTTAAAGTAATATGGAAATAAAAATTGATGAGCAACTTGTCAAAAAATCCAAAAGAAAAAAAGGGGGAAGAAACTTGGAGGTCTCTTTAACTGTTGATCAAAATCCAGACGGATATAAAAAAAAATGTCAACTGTGATGAGAGCAATGCTTCAAGAGGAAACTATCACCATGATAAAATATGTTGATGCACCAAGAAACAATAGAGAAATAAATTCCCTGAAAAAAAAAGAGATACATAAAAACTTTATTGCATCAAAATCATCGACGGTTATTGTTTTCGGTCAGCAGGGGAAGAAAGTGCTGCAATAGCAGCAAATGCATTAAATCGCCGTCAAATTATGTCGTAAATGAGAAAGAAACCGGAAGGTTTTATCTTCCTTTTGTTGCGAATGGAAATGGCGAGTCCATATCCATCACCGAGACTGGACCGGCCCATCAACCGGAGAGAGAGTCCAACCGGGACTCTTGAGGCGGTTTAGGTTCCCGAAACCTAATAGGATTAAGGGATTGTCAAGGTATTCTCATACCTATAAATAGGGTTCCTCACACCACAATATAGGTACGCAATCTACAGCTTAACATACTACATACCTAAACCTTCTAGCAACCCTTTATTGACTTAAGTATCGGAGTGTCTATCCTCGGGAGACCCTGAGGCCCTGTTTTGCAGGAAACCCTAGCCGGAGTTCTACCATTAGATCGGCGGCGTGTAACCGAGCATCGTCAAGTGGCACGCCCAGTGGGACCCGAAAACTAGGGTTTGTGTTGCAAAAACCTTCCCAGGTTTCCTTAACATCTCCCGGTAAAAGCTAGGGTTACAGGAACAATCAATACAATGGTTAGAGTTGAAGAAGACACCGGTAGCACAACATCTTCCGGCCAACGGCATAGTCTACGGGACAACACCCCCCTGGCCAAACTCCAACGCCGGCAAGAAAAAAAGAAGACAAGAAAGAGCCATGGCGAAGAACCTGAAAAAGAACCAGCAAAAGAGCGCTTGGTCCTTGGCGCTTCTCAACCTGATCCGAAAAAATAAGGCAAAACCAATCTTCCACCTGAGAAAGAGGATATACCTTCTCCTCGAAATACCCCTGCTGCCACAAAGCATTTGGAGGATCAGAAACTAGCCAATATCAAGGCTGAACTCAAGAAGCTAGGAGATGATAGCGATCAGCAATAGAGGATGCAGAGATATGTCCTCGAAGAAACCAGGCGGTGTTGTCTCCTTGGACAACCCGATCCCACAGAACAAGAGTTGAAGGATTTGATTGACGAAAAAGAAGCTCGCAGAACGCTAGCCCTTCTCAAGAAGAAGCGGGGAAAGTGAAAAGTCCAAGAGAACGAGAATTACCAAGAAGCAGAGGGGTACGAAAACCCCCACGAGGAACGCTCGAATGCTACCCGAGATACCATATTCTGGAACGCTTTTAGAGAAAGATACCCAGCCTTCGATACGGCCCTCGAGGAATTTGATGCGGTATACCGACGTAGGAACACTCGAGAGCACCACGATCCCCCGAGTGTCAAGATCATCGAAGGAGAACAGGGGAACCCCCCAAGGCGAACTAATGGACATAACTGCCTGGAGTCCAATTGGAATCAAAGAAGCCCTCGAAGAGGTGAATATAGACCTAGCTATGAACCATACCAAGGTCACAAGAACATCGAGGCCAACTATAACCAAGGATACCATCACCGTCCTCGATACTCACCTCCCAGACATCAACAATATAACAGGCATAGAGAAAATTCGCCGTACTTCCAGGGAGATCAGTAGAGAGCAAGAGACCAAAACATCTTGATCCGGGAGGAAATGAGAAAGATCATCGGGGTAGGGCTAGAGCGAAGTCCCTTCATCCCGTATATTCGAGATGAACCTAAGCCCCGAGACTTTGACTTCCCTAAGGAATTTAAACCATATTCAGGAGATACTGATGTCTCCCAATGGCTGCAAGGATATGTCCAGGTCATGGGAATTCGAAACGCAAACATGAATTTCATGGCCAAGGCGCTACCTTTCTACTTAGCCGGATCAGCACAACAATGGTTTGGGCAATTACCAGAGGGGAGTATAACTAGTTTTGAGGATTTGTCCGTCAAACTAGCTACCCGATTCTTTCAGAGTAAACGAATATCGCAGATGTCCATTAACCTCTCCTCGATCAGACAAGGGCAGCATAAGAGTCTGACCGACTTCCACAGACGGTTTATACAAGAAGCCTTGCAGGTCGACAACATCGATGATCGGGATGTTCGCAATGGATTCATCCAAGGCCTGAACCCCTTCGGAAAATCCTCAATGTTGCGAGTTAAGCTCTCGACCTAGCCCCCCAAGAATGCTCAAGAGATGTGGGCCATCGTCGAGAACCATATACAACGGGAACACACACTCAAGAGGTCCCAGGAATCTTTCGCTTCGGTAGGACTAAGGGACAAGCCAAAAGTCCCCCTAGAAAATAAACCGGGACTGCCCAAGATGGATAGGCAATTAACACCCTTAACCAAGCTGCGACGAGAAATCATCCAGATCCATAGGGACGAGTTACCAGCCCCGGAAACTCTGGCGCCTAACCCAAACAGATCAACAGAACAATATTGTGATTATCACAAAGATCACGGCCATGACACGGAGGATTGCCGAGAGCTTAAGAGGGAAATCAAAAACGGGGTCAAGTCTGGCAAGTTTCAGCAGTACGTGCAAGGATCAGCCTCCCGGCAAAAGAATAATAGACCCCCGTTGCGAGATCACCCTAAAAGAAACTTCAGAGGCCCGCCACGGAGAGACGGCCGGGGAAACAGTTGGCAACCGAGAGCCAACATCTAACAACAACCTTATCACATTACTGAAGCCGCACCACAGCCACTCCAGCAACTCCCCCCAGCGGATCCAACGAAGCTAATCACTCACCAGGTAGGAGCTATTTACGGAGCTCCCCTCGAAGTCTTATCCACCACGGCCATGAAGAACTCATTGCGGACCGTCACCAAAACTCCTCGACTGGAGCCTAGCCATAAGAGGTTTAAGGGGACGGAGGCCATTGTATTCACAGACAGCGATGTCGTCCCGGACATCTGTCCCCATACCGACGCTATGGTCATTGAGGCAATAATTGCAAATGTAAAAATCGGAAGGGTTTACGTGGATAATGGCAGCGCGATCGACATCATATACAGTGATTGCTTCAAGAAAATGAATATCAAGAACCCTTGCATCCGCCCAGCCCAATGCCCTTGATGGGATTCTCAGGCCACACTATTATCTCCACAGGAATAATTAGCCTCTCCATCTTGGTAGGGTCACATCCTAGAACGGTCACCTTAACCATCAATTTCGCTCTAATAGATGCACCCTCGCTGTTCAACATGATCCTAGGGCGACCCTGGATGTGCCAAGCACGCGCAATTTGGTCTCCCTATCACTTGGTAATGAAATTCCCGACAGAGTATGGAGTTGGAGTAGTAAAAGGACGCCAAGGTAGCTCTCGAGAGTGCTTGCTCACAGCAGTTAGAATCGGAAAGAAGACCGCATACCTTAATCCGTGCGCCGCTGTGTCGGAGTGCTACTCAATTCGACAAACGTCCAAATCACCAGAGGCGGAGGATCCCGAGACCTCCGATCTTCCCCCACTTAGCAGCAAGACGCGAGAGTTGATCCTGAGCGAGACTGACCCTGCTAAGACCGTTCAAATCGGAATTTCTCTCCGAGACCCGTTGCTAGGCGAGGTTAGTACCTTGCTACGCGAGTTCCGAGATATATTCGCCTGGTCTCCAGCGGACATGACATGAGTTTCTCGAGAAGTTATGGAACATAAGGTAAATGTTGACCCAAGTGTCAAACCGGTGCAGCAGAAAAAAGAGTATTAGCTCATGAATGTAATGACGTCATCAATGAAGAAACAATGAAGCTAGTCCATGCCAACATACTCCGAAAAGTTCTATGGCCTACTTGGTTAGCCAACCCGGTCTTGGTGCGAAAACCCAATAATTCTTGGCGCCTGTGCCAAGACTACATCGACCTCAACAAGCATTGCCCCAAAGACTGTTACCCCGTACCGGTCATAGATCAGATGGTAGAAGGTATCACCGGATACAGAATCCTCAGTTTTCTCAACGCGTACAAGGGATATCATCAAATCCTCATAGCACGGGAAGATACAGAGAAGACGACTTATATCACCGAGATGGGGGTTTATTGCTACGATAAGATGCCCTTTGGACTGAAAAATACGGGGGCCACGTACCAGCGTCTCGTGAACAGAACCTTTCATGACCAAATCGGCCGGAACATCGAGATCTACGTGGACGACATGGTGATAAAGACAAAAAAGGACGAGCAAGTAGCTGTAAATATGCGGGAGATTTTCACAATCTTACGCAAAATTAACATGTAGCTGAATCCTAAAAAATGCACCTTTTGTGTGGGGTCAGGAAAATTCCTAGGATACCAAGTCTCCAAGGATGGAATAAGTGTTGATCCAGCCAAAATCGAGGCCATCTTAGCCATGGAAGCGCCAAAAACCGTCAAAGAAGTTCAAGAACTCACAGGCTCCTTGCAACTTTAAACAGATTTCTGTCTCGAGCCGCGGAGAGAAGCCTTCTATTCTTCCATACCCTCTGCAAAGGCAGAAAATTCGAGTGGAATGGAGAATGCCAGAAGGCCTTCCAAAACCTAAAGGAGCACCTCAAGCAGTTGCCCACATTAGCTAAGCCCGAACCAGGAGAAACACTATATATTTACCTGGTAGCTCGAGAGAAAGCCATCTCGGCTTTACTCATGCAGTGCAAAGATAGCAGAGAAATCCCCGTTTACTTTGTTAGCAAAGTGTTGCAAGGAGCGGAAACCCGCTATACACCCATGGAAAGGCTTATCCTCAGCCTAGTCTTGGCCGCCCGACGTCTGTGCTCATACTTTCAAGCACACCCCATCATAGTTCTAACAGAACAACCAATTCAGCAAGTCCTACTCAAGCCAAAGGCCTCCGGCAGGATGATGAAATGGGCAGTCGAATTGGGCGAGCACCATATTGAATACAAACCTCGATCAGCAATCAAAGGACAAGCCTTTACAGATTTCCTAGTAGAAATGCCTCGAGCTATCGATGTCAAGGACATGGCGGAGCCTAAAGGTTATCCTGCTACTCGTGTCAACATCAACCCTCAAACTTGGTCACTATACGTCGACGGCTCTCGTTGTGATGAAGGGGGAGGAGCCGGCATCATATTATCCAAACCTCCATCTGATCACGACATCGAAAGCATGAGGGAAATGACACGGAATATACATACGCACTAAGGTTCGGGTTCTCAGTCACCAACAATGAAGCAGAATACGAGACACTGATAGTAGGACTGAACATGGCACTAAAGCTTGGAGTCTGCAAAACCCAAGTTTTTAGAGATTCTCAGGTAGTGGTTAAACAAATATTGGGAGAATACACAGCAAACAACGAGCAACTCAAGTGCTATCTTGAGAAAGTCCTCGACATCAAGGACAAGTTCGAAGAATGCACTGTGTCCCACATAGTCCGGTCGAAAAATAAAAGGGCCGACGCCCTCAGCAAGTTGGCCTCCTCGAACTTTGCACACCTCAGCCACAAAGTATAGGTCGAGGTTCTCCCCAATCCTAGCATCCAGGAAGCTCCTGTAATGGCTGTCGCCGAGGACGGCAGCACTTGGATGACCCCGTTTATCCAATACCTTACAGATGGGATGCTGCCAAGAGGAAAAGCAGAGGCCAGAGCCCTCCGATTGAAGGCGGTCAAATACACATTACGAGACGGCATCCTATACAAGCATGGGTACCTACTACCCATGCTAAGATGCATTGGCCCAAAGCAGGCAGCTTATGTGCTCGAAGAAATACACGAGGGATCGTGTGGGGCCCATATGGGGGCAAGGGCACTCGCCAAGAAGGTCTTGCGTGCAGGTTATTTCTGGCCTACAGTTTTCAAGGACGCCTACCAGTGGGTACAGAAATGTGAAAAGTGTCAACGCTTCTCTCCCATCACCCGACCGCCACAGCACGAGATGGTCACCATCCAAAGCCCTTGGCCATTCTAGCAATGGGGCACTGACATCATCGGCCCCTTTCATGCGGAAGGGGTAGGAGGAGTAAGGTGGGTTATCGTAGCGGTAGATTACTTCACTAAGTGGGTAGAAGCTAAAGCCCTGGCCTTGATAATAGGAATGAACGTCTTGGATTTTTTCTGGCAGAACATTGTATGCCGTTTTGGAATCCCAAAGATTATCGTCTCCGACAATGGGACCCAATTCGAGAGCAATCCATTCTAGTCATGGTGCGATGAAATGCAAATCGAGCGTCGCTTCTCAAGCGTGGCTCATCCCCAGGCTAATGGTCAAGCTGAATCCATTAACAAAACCATCTTATATGGGATCAAGACCAGGTTGTATGACGCAAAGGGAGCATGGGCCGACGAGCTTCGTCATGTCCTATGGTCATACCGTACCACTGCCCACTCCTCGACAGACGAAACACCGTATAGCTAGTCTATGGCATAGATGCCGTCCTCCTGGTTGAAATAGGCTTGTCGAGTCCTCGAACAATAAACTTCATCGAGAGTACCAATGATGATGACATCCGGCTAAACCTTGACCTGCTCGAGGAACGGCGAGACGCCGTCAGAATCCGAGAAGCAAAGTATAAAGAGATTCTGCGCAGACATTACAAAAAGAAGGTAAAAGTCACGGATCTCGCTGTAGGCGATCTCGTCCTAAGGAAAAATGAGGCCAGCCGAGCAGAAACTCCTGGAAAACTCACAACAAATTGGGAAGGGCCCTACAATGTTATCCAGGCTTCCCTAGCAGGCAGCTACCGCTTACAGGCCATGGATGATAGCGGGACTATTCTCCCTCGTTGGTGGAATATTTAGAATCTTTGCAGGTTCTATGTTTGAGTCTTTGCCCACTACTTGTTGTGTGCTTCATTTGCTTTATTTACCCCGTTAGTTTTATCCTCTCATATGTAATGCTAACCCAGGTCCTCGGGATATTATTCAATAAAAGACATTACATATTCCTTTCATTAACGACAGTATATTCATGACTAGTCATCGAGATGGACTCCCTCTTCAGGGCCATCCTCGTTAAAGAGCCGTGTACTCAACATCTGGACACAAACTCGAGAAATTCTCCTCACACACACTGCAAAACGAAATATGAAATCGAGGAATTCGTACCTAACCCCCTCGATAGAGCCGTGTACTTCACATCCGGCCTAAAAAGCGCTATATAAATTAATAATAATTCACTCCACAATATTGTGCGAGCTTGTAGAAAATATACATATTTTCCTACGCTATTACAAGGACCTCCCTGACAGGATTGTTAGGGGAAGGATGAATAATCCCCTTATACCCATACAAGCTAAGGAGGTTCACACATTGATTCAGCTTGTCCTTATGGTCCTCGATCTCTAGGTCCTGAGCGTGCACCCTCTTCGACAGCTCTTCTCGACAACTCCGAGTTCGAGGATCCACTGTTTCCTCCGGATGTTGAAAAGCCTCGAAGTTAATGTTGTTGTCCAGTAGTAGATTTTACAATTTGGCAATATAATCTGTAAGAAGCTCGATCTCACGAGCCTTCTCTTTCAGTATATCCATGGCCGCAATAAAGCGGCGAGTTCTGATCATAATCATGTGCTGAACTCGGGCTAGCACTTGAATTTGTGGAGAAAGCCACCAGGGATCAGGCAAAACTCAACGAGCTGTAGGAAGTACTGAGTTCAGACCCCAATAATCTAGAAAAACAGAAGGCAGAAAGGGAAGCATTCAGTTGTTATATCCAATCCAGCACGGCAGCCAATAGCTTTTTGTAGCAGAAGGCTAAAGAAAAGTGAATCGCAGAAGGTGATGAAAAGTCCAAATATTTTCATTCATTGTTGAAAGTTAAACAGAAGCGTAATAGGATTTGGTCAGTCTGGGAGAGGTCGGGGAAGGAGATAAACGACTGGAAGGGAATTCAAGAGCATTTTGTAAGATTCTACCAGATGCAGTTGGGGCGCTCATCAGAAAGAGTGAATGCTAACCAGGAAATTTTCAAACAAGGGCCGATACTTAATGTGGCACAACAATTGAGGTTAATCAAGCCAGTAAGGAAAGAGGAAGTAAAAGATGCTATCTGGGGGATGAATGTAAACAAGAGTCCAGGACTCGATCGATATGGAGCTGGCTTCTTCAAATCTGCTTGGAGCATGGTTGGACAAATTGTCACGGATGCTCTTATAGAGTTCTTCACATCTGGCCAGGTATTAAAGAAACTGAATTCTACTATTCTTGCTTTAATTCCGAAAATTGAATCCCCTCTTAATGCAAGTCATTTTAGACCTATCGCATGTTGTAATGTTCTTTACAAATGCATTTCAAAAATTATTTGTAGTAGAATTAATGATGTATTGAATGTGTTAGTAGATGAGAATCAGAATGCATTTGTAAGAGATAGGTCCATTTTACAAAATATTCTGATTACTCAAGAATTAATTCGCCTGTATAGGACAAAGGGGTCAGTGGTAGACTAATGATGAAAATGGACTTGAAAAAAGCCTATGACTCGAAAGAATGGGGTTTTATAGATGAAATGTTACTAGGTTATGGATTTCCAGAGGTGTTTAGGAACTGGATAAAAACATGTATGTCCACCCCTAGTTATTCATTGTGGATTAATGGCTGCATTGCTGGATTCTTTCCCGGGAAGAGTGGGGGGGGACCTGATATCTCTGCTACTGTTTCTTCTGGTATGGAGTACCTGACACGTAGTCTGAAATCTGTTGCTGATGATAGGTTTAAGTACCACCCAAAATGTAAAATCTGAAAGTTACAAATATATGCTTTGCAGATGATCTTATGATCTTCTGCAAAGCAGACTTAGGTACCGTTCAGAGAATTATGGATGTGTTTGGGGCATTTTTGCAAACTACTGGTTTAAGTGCCAATCAGCTAAAATCCTCAGTTTATTTTGGAGGGGTGAGTGAAGAGTTACAAAGGAAAATATGTGACATTACTTGGTTCTCTATTGGATCATTCCTCATGAAATATCCAGGTGTATCATTGTCGCCTAGGAAATGGTCTCAGGTTAAATGCTAGGAAATTATAAACCGAATAATGGCTAGGTTAGATGTTGGAGCACCCGACACTTGTCGTTTGCAGGGAGGTTGCTATTTGTTAATTCGGTGTTAAATGTCTATGCATTCTTACTGGGGATCTGTGTTTATCTTACCACAGAGTATAACTGCCATGGTAAATAGGGTGTGTCGTGAATTTCTATGGGGGGTAAGAGAGGGAGGAAGGCCTGTATCGTTGGTAAGCTGGCAGGATGTGTGTAGGAGGAAGGAGGAAGGTGATTTGCGTATTAGGGATGCCAGAGTGTGGAATAAAGCTGCCATTTTAAACCAGGTCTGGCAATTGGCACTAAATAAGGAGTCATGGTGAGTTAAATGGATACATGGAGTATACTTGAAGGGTGTCTCAATCTGGCAGGTACAGAGTAGGCTTCACTCTAGTTGGTAGTTGAAGCAAATCTTAAAACTAAGAGACCAAGCAAAAAGTGGATTCAATGGCAGTAACTGGTTAGCTGGGAGGAAGGGAAAATACACAATAGCCTCAGGTTACCAATGCCTGTTCGGTGTGGGGGTTAAAGCTAAAGAGACTCAAGTCATTTGGGCAAAACTGAATGTGCCTAAACATGCCTTTATTGTCTGGTTAGTATGGAGATGCAGAATTCTTACCAAGAACGAGCTTGCAGCAATGCATATTACACTGTCAGACATTAGTTGTGTTTCGTGTAAATTGGTACCTGAAAGTATAGACCACATTTACTTGCAACGTGAGTATACAAAGAGGCTAATGGACAGAGCTCTGAGATGGTTGGGTTGTAGAAAGTTTACTGGCTCTTGAAGGAATTGGGCAAAACAGACAATGAGAATGTGGAAGGGACTGCTCCTCAAGAAGAAACTACTATGGGTTGTGGTTTGTCCTTGCATCTATCATACCTGGGAGGAACGGAACTGGAGACTATTTGACAACAAAGAGAGAGAACCTGATGATATTATGAAGGTGATACAATGGGAGATGAAAAATGGAGTTCTTTACAAGCAAGGGCAGAAGATTACTACTCTGCTAAGTTAGTTCTGGACCAGCTTTTCTTCTAAGGATTAACCTGTAAAATTTTTGTAGAATTAGTTGAGTTATTTTGGGTTGTTTTGTTGCTTTTCCAGTGAGATTCTTCTCCTTATATTGTGTATAGGATGTCAATCAGAATGTACTTTCACTTTTTGGTGTTCATGTTAATAGAAATTTACCTTTTCACCAAAAAAAAAATTTAGAAAGTATTTTTTTTAGCAAAAAATACATTCGGACGAGGAATTTATAAAAACACTTCGGTAGTTAAAAAATGTTAAAAAGGCATTTGGATTAGAATTTTTTAAAAATATTTTTTTATGAAAATTCTTTTCTGAAATTTTGAATAAACACCCCCCCCAACTATTTTATAAAAATCCAACTCTAAGACTTTTTTTAAAAACAATTCAGAAAAGACCCCAAATTTCTTGTCCGGACGGATTTTTTAACTTCAAAAAGCTAAAAGTACATTTAGAGTTCTTTTTGGCTGCATTCGGAATGCTCTAACTTGTTGATGGCTTATTATGAGGCCCATGTACACCTAATAAAATGGCCTTTTTCCAAGGTCCCCTTGAATTCATTTTTTTTTTTTTTGGCATTCGAAGCTTGAGAATTAATGTTATCATGTATGAATGATGATCTCATTTTCTTTCTAATGTAGACATAGAAAATGGCTTAAATATTACTCCCTGTTCAAAAAAAGCAAAAAAAAAAGTCCACTATAGTTATACTATTCTTAGTACATATCACAAAATTTAATGAGCATAATTTAAATGAGTAAAGAAATGAATATTTGAACGGTCCTAATAAAAGCTTATAAAGAGGAACTTAAAAAATTTTATTTTTGTTATGGAAAAATATGATTTGATTGAATTTCCACATTAATATGTATTATTCTACTCGCAATCACGGAGATATGATTATGTAATATTTAGCAGTATTGATAGGTGATTCATTTCTAATAGTTTGATCCCCTACTTCTTGTATAAAATAGGGAGCTCATTCATCCTTCAAAACACATATGAATACAGGTCTCTTATCTCTCTCTACTCTCTTGTCTCTCCTCTTTGTTCTTATGCTTAGTTTCATTTTGTAGTCTACCATTAATTTTATAACACGTTATCAGCACGAAAGCTCTAGCAAAAGAGCTTCTACCACCACCTGAAGTTGGTGTGTATTGATTCTAAAAGCCTGAAGCCTCAATGAATATTTTAATTCTACCACCGCCTGAAGTTGGTGCGTATTGATTCTGAAGGCTGAAACCTCAATGAATATTTTAAAAGATTTTCATGATCTAAAGTGCCATGACCTTAAAAACTTTCCGGTGCACAAGTCTCTAGGCACACTGAGACGGTTCATCATGGAGTTCAATTTAATGACTAAAAATGATGATGATGGGAGAAAAAGGTAAATCATAAAACATGCATATTTGGTTTCCATATGAAGCAAAAATATTTTTTGTTATAAATTCTATCTACTCATATTATACAATCACGATGCAATTCTTAAGCTATGTATATGATTTTTGATCGTGTGAATGTATAAAATTTATATAAGTTGCATGTAATTGCGATAATATCCATATGTGCAATGAAAAAATATTTTTTTAAAAGAATTAATTTCTTTGATATTTAGATTGCAAGGGAAGCACTTTGTTTTATTATTATACATTTATTAAAATTAGTAAAAATGTATTCATAGAAAGAAATCTCCTTCTCATATTTTACTTTGTAATTTTATATTGGACTTTACTCATAGTATTACTGATATTACTAATGCAAGTAAAATATATTGCCAGTAGTAATATGAAATTGCATCATAGTTGCTAATGAAATAACAATATTGCGATAGCATATTTATAATATTAAATTACTCCGGTAGTAGCATTATCGTAAAATTTTTGATGAAATCTTATGAATTGTTTTCTTTCCATTCTCAGAAGTGAGTGGGCAGTAAATTATTTCAAAGAAAACGTAGACATTAAATCTACATTAATTATATATAATATACAATTCTTCACCTGAAATTGGAGAGTAAATTTGAAGACATGTTCAGTTTAGACATGGTCCATTTCCTGAAGTACATGTGACGATTATGAAACAATGATAGTGGTGATTCTGACAAATATACTATTTAGCACTTGAAGTTGGAAAAATAATGAAAACACTACTATTGATCTGAAGTTAAAAAGTAGTATATTGCAAATACTATCCTTGTGGCATAGAAAACCATTGGGTTCACATGTTCTGTATACGCACAATTATCTTATTGATATCTTTGATGTATTATTGAAAATAGACGAATTCATTACTCCTGGCGATAATGAATTAACAAATCATAATTCGATCTTTGTCGAACGCCCTGAAGGTGATTTAAAATTTAGAGATGAAAATGTCCAATATGTCAAACACCCTAAAGGCGTTGTGGTCTTTTGACCACCATAGTAATGATACTCTTTAATTGACGTTTCTATCTACATGTTTCGAAGAAAATAAGATCTAAATTTGTTAATGACAAAAGTATGCCATGCACATAGTGCAACTTATGTTACCTCTATGAGTATTGTGAATTTTATTAAGTGCCCTGAAGGGGATGTTAGTCAATGATAAACACAAAATCAATTAAAAGCTTCAGTAGAGCATATGCCATTGAATTATTCTGCAAAGATAGATGAAAACTTCTGTAGAGTATAATTACTCTGGAGAGTGAAAACAAATAAATATTTTTTAAGAGCAAATATAATGAATTTATCATTGCCTTTGGAAAAATAATAGTAAACAAACTTTTCTCCTAAAAGAGCAAGAGAATGCTAGAAGGAGAAAGTACATTGAGATACATTATATTCTCCAAGGTATCAAAGAAGGATATAAATTACTCTACCAACACAACTATTTTGAATATGAAAATTCATTGTTGTCTCCAGCAGAGCAGCGATACTTTATTTCAAAAGAGCAAGAACACTATGGTAGAATGAAAATAATTGAATAACAAATACTTTGGTTTCTCATGTGGAGTGAAACTGTTCTGGTATATTTAAATAATTAATTCACTATTTTTCTCCAGAAGAGAAATTCTATAATTTTGCCTTAACTACTTAAGCCATCCTGGTTTCAAGACGAAACAATAAATTTTATATACATTAAATTTGGAGAACCAGGAGTTTCTTCCAACAAATTAGAATATCAATCGATATGTTGATGAGATAGCCACATGTATGATTCTCGTTAATTTACAACATGAAATTTGCAGAAATTTTATTATAGAGTTAATTTGTAACTTGCAGATTTTCGTGTTCCTGCTCTTATAAGAATTTTGATTTGACAATTGTGGTGAGTATATGACTCAATACCAGAATGGTAGAAGTTAAACATTGAGTGTCTATAAGAGCAATAATGAAACGGTCTAGTAGAATCGATTATTGCATGAGTGCAATTAAAGTAATTACCTCATGTATAGTTCAGGAAGGGTTGAAACACAAAAGACAACAATTATATGCATAAGACCAAACAGGTCATTGCATATATTCTCCCCGACATTAGTTTGGTCAGAAACCATACATATCTATCTTCGAATATGATATGCGCATATTATATTATAATTACTCCACCACAATGCACAAAAAGATGGAGCCTTCAGAAGAGGTTAGAAATATATGTTGAATATTGAATATCTAGTTTTTGAAATATTGATGTTGGATTAACTACTCGATGAACTGATCTTATTAGTTGGATGAGTTAGTTACTCTCAAAAGGGAGATTATTAACTGTTCGGTTGGTTAATCGTCATTTTAGTGAGTTAGTTATCCCAACATCAAGAGGAGAAGTTAAAACAGCCTATTTATAAAATCAGATTGACAATGTAATTATCTTATTATGATGCTCGACGATATGAACCTGAAGTTCAAGAGATAATGTTTAAAGACCAGATGTTTACCTGACCGAATGTATAAATATATCTTATATAAATGGCTGTTAAAACTTAGAATTTAATAATGTGTCCCTGAAGGACTACCTACAACTATTTGGTAGTTGAATGTCTATTTAATGAGTGGTAGAACCATCGATTCCAAATGATAAAAATCCTTGTAAATGACAAGGTTTAAATCTATAAAGATGACAAATACGAGTGATTATAATTCATAAGAATTTTAAATTGGAATAGTTTTCCATTATGGTGAATTGATTTTCAGAAGAAGTATATGAATACTTGAGAAACTTAATGATTGTGAGATCTCATTACCGAAGAACATCGAATCAATCAGCAATAAAATGTCGAATGAAAATTGCTTATACTGCAGCAGTAAAATAAATGAAAATGAGGATCATGAAATGAAATCTGTTATAGATGCAGACATTAAACTTATTGGCCACAACAAATGAAAAGACGCAATACACACTTGACGATGTGTACTTAGAATTGAAATTGCTTGCGAACTAGAAGTTCAACAAGTGATATACGGGCTAGATTTTGGCGGGTGATTGTGCGAAAGATTATCGAGCAACCTCTTTATTGCACAAGATTTTCTCAAAGTCCGGTTTATCTTGTGGTGGATAAAAAAGAAAATCTTCTATTACTTGCTAATCTGGTAGTAAATGAAGATAAGAAATGTGTTTCTTGATTATAGTGATCACTTAATACGTGATACTTAATAATGACATCTATATGAAATTCCGGAAAGATTAAAAATAAAGGGACATGATCTCAATTCTCAAGAAATTATTTCAAAGGTCTTGCTCAAGTTATAATATCTTCATGTGTCTAGATATTTAGGTTCATATTTTTGAATATAATAGATATACTATGTTTATTTTTATCTAGATATGTTATGTTTATTTGTAACATGATTTTCTATCTGTTTTCATGATCATATTTGAATGATAGGATGATAACTAATACTACAGTGAGTATTCATAAGTCATATGTGCATTACAATTTTGTTAGCACCGAACTCTTGTGGAGTTTCAAAAGGCTGAATATTATCAAAACTTATCACGAAGTTCGAATAGCTTGAATACAAGTTATAATGATAGGATCATAGCACCGAACTCTTGTGGAGTTTCAAAAGGCTGAATATTATCAAAACTTATCACGAAGTTCGAATAGCTTGAATATAAGTAAAACTCTTGAAAAGTTATATCAGAGTTTTGAACACTTCTAAGGAAGTTTAAAAGATTGCTATTTGCCTGAATCAAGGATAATGAAAGATCTTGAGTAGAATCTCGGTCTAAATAGTTTGACCTTTGTATATTCTAACACCTGTTGAGTGCACTTGATTAACATCTTGATGTGCATATAGATCATTCTTCTTGACTTTCTATTAATGATGTAGATCGATTTGGTCCTGAAGTACCATGTAAAGTTTCGGTTTATCTAATCAATTAGTCAAGACTTGTATATTGTATATTGATACCTTCAAGGTATGATGGTCATGCATCTCCATTGTTATAAAATACTCAAGATTATACACGTATATGAATACAACCATCTATATGAGAAGTCGAAGTAATTTGTCTATTATTGATTTAAACAATCATGAACCTGATCAATAGTTTGGCATGCAACGAGAAGATTACAAGTGGCGTACTTAATAGGGGGAGTAACCCACGATGTACTCTTTTTCCCATGATCGAGGTTTTGTCCCTATGGATTTTCCTGACAAGGTATTCAACGAGGCAACGTCACATTTAGAAATGTACTCTTTTTCCTTCACTAGGGTTTTATCCCAAAGGGTATTTTCTAATAAGGTTTTAACGAGGCATTGTTTCGCAACGATGGACATTCAAAGGGGGAGTGTTATGGAAAAATATGATTTAATTGAATGTTCACATTAATATGTATTATTCTATTCGCAATCACGGAATATAATTATGTAATATTTAGCATTAATGGTAGGTGATTCATTTCCCATAGTTTGATCCCCTACTTCTTGTATAAATAGAGAGCTCATTCATGCTTCAAAACACATCTGAATACAAGTCTCTTATCTCTCTCTACTCTCTTGTCTCTCATCTTTGTTCTTATGCTTAGTTTCATTTTAGTAGTCTAACATTAATTTTATAACAATTTTATTTTTTTGAAATGCTGATCAAAATAACATTGTTATAAAAATGTTTTACTATCATCGCTAGTGAATTGTGTGCGCCTATTAACAAAGTCCTAATAGTTGAATAACAATGGATTTTTTTCGAAGTGGATAACTTTTCGACTATGTTTTAACGAGTAAAATCCAAAATAACGAGTAATATGGAATTTCAAAATTTCTCCAAACAAATATACAATGTTTCTGTATTTTAACTTGGACCAAAAGATAAATTTCTAGTTAGTCTAGCAATCTCTCTTATGAAAATTTTATCATTTCTCTTCCTTCTTAGAGTTATATGGTGAAACCTTGAAAATTGAAAAGCACGAGACTGGTCACATTTTTGGAGTCTGATTAGTCGAGGGTCCACGCTTCCACGGTATACATTAGTTAGGAGCTACTGAGCTAGGATCATGTGTCATAGTTTGCGGGGTAATCATCACGATATTGGCTGGTCTTATACAGCAAAAAAAAGTTAATTGTGGTTAGCTATAAGACTAGAAATTCAAAAGGAGAAATGTAAACAAATAGTATTCTTTTCGTCCCAGAGAAATAATCGGTTTTAAATCTTATATTATTTTTAGTATATATCTTAAAATTTAATATAAATTATTTTTTAGAGACAGAGAGAGTACACTATATTATAATTTCTGATGTAAGTGAGGAAAACATCATGAATGTTGTTCGAATTTCCTCGTGTTCGAAATGTACAAATTTCTGTATTTTTACACTGGTGGTACGGTATTTATATGGCGCCACTATGGGTATTGATCCCTTAGTGCTCACAAAAATTGATCCCTTACTTTTCACATTCATATTAATAACACATAAGATATGGAAACGGCCGGTTTGTTTCGAAACTCAAAACTAAAATTACAATCACAAAACAAATCATGAATTAATCTAAATTCAAATCTAAACTAGTTCCAGTTCTTCCTACTGCGCATGCAGTAGTAGTAGTTATCCTATGTTCTTGCTTCCTCATCCTACGAAATTTCGCAGAACGAGGAATTCCCCCGTCTTCATTACCTTGAAACTGCAGTAACAGTACCACCTTTTAAATGAACCTTCAGATCTGCTTGGCTGTTTACTCTATCAGCTCTCGTGGAGAGGTTATTTCAGCCGAGAGCATAGATTTTAGGTGGTATCTGGCGAAAGTAGATGGGCAATCTAGCAAGGAACTCAAGGGAGCTCGTTGTACCCATTTCAGAAACAGAGAATGAAAACCCTGTTCTAAATATGTTCCTCCCCAAAAGCACGAATCGAAAATCAAACCCACCAAAATGGAAGGCTATTCTTACAAGGAAACAAATACCTTTGAACTTATGCATCGCAGTCACCAACTCCATCAGGTAGGAGAGCATAAATTGGGACAAAGTAAGGAAGATTAGGGCTGTGCACAATGAAATGGAAGTGAAGTTATATATAGAAGAACCCCTAGTAGATTCCGACTTGTGGGAATGGCCAGCAGTTTCTTTTTTTTTTTTTTTTCTTTTTCTAAATTTTAGAATTTTAAAACATGTAGACAAAATATGACAAAGATAAACAATGCCTTCATCAACTCCGTATTTTGAGAGTCAAAAGAAAGAAGTACACAGAGTTGGAAATTACAATTCTAGTGATCATGAATGAATGCATTATCTTCAGTTACAAAATGAATCATTGTCGGCATCAAGAAGTTCATTTTCGTTGAATATCCAAATTAATTCAATAAGTTTGCGATCCATATGCCGAAATTAAAGTGAACAGAAATGTGTGTTTGTGTGTGTGTGTGTTTCTGCTTTATTAAAATAGGACCACAGAGTAGATAGTTCATCACCTTCTTGGTCATTCATGTGCTTCTTGTGGGTTGACCACTGTAGAAGTTCGTGGGTATAAACTACTTTTACCCCTATTTCTTACAGGAATGAATAGAAACAGTTACTTGGTAATTTAAGGATAGACATAGTTAGGGCATGTTTGATAACTTGAATTATTGTTTAAAATTATTGGTTTAGGTGATTTTTAGAATAAGCATGTTTGATAACCAAAACGTGGTTCTCTTATTTGATCAAGCACTACTGAAACTTTAGTACAGATTTTAAGCAGTAAAATTTAGCTTAATGCTTATTGCTATTTACTCTCATCCATCTTTTTTTTTAATTCTTTATTATTGAATTCCAACATTGTCCGTGAATATTTATTATTCAAGACACGAATTAAATATTCTTTAAAAATGTTAATGGTTCATTTTGATTAAGTAAAGTATCGTTGTTTTCACCCGTAAAAATCCTAATTTATTTCATACATATGTGTTTTGTTCTTTCTCTTTTAATTGATTTTCAAAGATATTAAATTTAATACTTTATGTCTCATTTATTTTATTAAGAAAAATGCCATGCGCATTTTAGTTTGCCATTTTACAATATATAATAATTTTATAGTATGTATTTTATAGATAATGAACATAATTACTGCATGGTTAGGGAAAAAATATTTTACAATAACGAAATTTTGAAAATTTATAAAAGGATAAATTGATAAAATTCACAAAATTCAGCATTCATATCGGTATTTTTATCAAATAATAATAGATCATTAAGTATTTTGTTTCATACATTAAAATTTTAAAATTAAGCATTCAGAGTTAATTATTAAGCATTTTTATTTCAAAATTATGTACTAATTTTTATCAAACAGGCCATTAGTGATTTTAGATCTGATGGGTTAATCTTCACCATATTGGGCTGCTCTTATACCCTGAAACAATAGTTAACTTTTATTTAAAAGGTAGTACTGCTACTATGGTGATGATTGCTTCGTAATTTAAGGGTAGACATATAGTTCACTTTTATTACTTTTATTTTGTACTGTAATTTCAATACCAAGAGATTCATGTTTTGTTATAAACATGTTTAATTGAAAAAGTACTTAATGAAATAATTTTAAGCATTAATTAGTGTTATCAAACAGGCCCTAAGTAATGTTGATCCACGCGCAACTGGAAAAGCAAAATTGCTACGAGTATTACATGTTTGGGATCTTTGATTAAGACAGTTTGGTTGAGAAGATTTTTTTTTCTTTTTTTGGTATATTATGCGCCGAAATCATTTTGTTTGTAAAAAGAAAAATATAAATGGAAAAAAAAAATAACCATCCACATTGATAATTTTCTCACATAAACGATCTATATCTTTCATTAATCAATGATGCACATAGGGCAAATTAAAATCACTACATTGGAATAATCATCGGGAATTGAGAGTGAACTACAATCTGAATCACATCCAGATCATGGAGTGGAAAAACGCCCAGAAAACGTTTTGGATTCACTCCGATGGCAAGAAAACGAAAGCCATGGATCTCACTTCTCAGCGATTTGTACGGTTGAGCGATGTTGCGACTGAGAACCTCAGAATAAGCTGAAGCAGAAATGGCTCCGAACCAAATGGGTAACCTAGCAAGGAACTCAAGGGTGCTTGCACCTGATTTCGGCCCGAAAGAACGAAAAAGACACCAACCCAAAACCAAACAGACAAACCACATAAGGGTCTCCCTGCAGTTCTCTCCTTCCATACTTAGAGACTGAATCTAGGGAATGCAGCAATGCAATATGTATACAATAATTTACGTACGTGGGTGTGAAAACACTAGTTCTGGACTTATAGGAGCTCCACTTTTTTTTTTCGTGGAAGCATATACTCTTCCGGCAACCGGAGAATATGGATATATGACAAAACCGCAAGCACCGAGTGCGGAATTAAACAAGAATCTCAAAGAGCGAATGCGGAATGTGTATATATATAGAGAGAGAGAAAAAGAAAATCCTAGTGGATTTTTTAGTTTTTTTAATCTTTCTGACAAAATGAGGCTAACTAATGATAAAATGGGCTCTTTTCTTAGTACTAGATCTTACTCTTTCCATTAATTCTAAGCTTCAGAATGTTTGTTTATGTATGGGAACAAACTGTTGAGTTTTGGAATGATTTTTTTAGTTTGTTATATTGATTTCAAAATGATGAGTAAACAGAAGGATTTGAAAACTTTTGCTAAATAGTGTATGTAATTCAATTTTTTTTTTTGTTTGCTTGACGATTTGGAGTAAAACGAAGTACTACATTTTAGTCCTTTAATTTCCTCTTTTCTTCTTAAGGGCTGGCCATAGAATTAATACCGTAGCTGCCAATCTTTTCTTCTTAAGAACAATAAAAATGCATGAGAATAGTGTGACAAAATACTGTATTATTACTATATTAGATCACTACTTGCTTAATTGTTGGGAAAAGTTATGCTGAAAAACTTGCCAAAAGGCGCGATTATTCGTCACATTTTGAGTTGGGTTAATCGAGGAGGATCAAGTGGTATACTTTCCTGGGTTAATCATCACCATATTGGGCTGTTCGTAGGCACTGAAACAATATTCCTTGAGCTAAAATATACGAGCTCCTCGTACTATTTTTATTTACTTATTCTCTTAAAAACAAAATTTATACGAGTGACGCAAAGGTGTGTATAACTCCAATAGCAAAACATAATACCTGGACAAATATTTCCATTGATTTGCGCGGACACCATGCTAATAATTGATTAACCATCCATTTTTTGTTGAAAAACAACATTATTCGAAGTTAGCATCCATAACGTAACACTATTCTCTTGCTTTTGTTTGTAACTAGGACTCCCCGTCTTAAAATTATTATTCAGTTCAGATTTTTAATTTAAAATGAATTGAATTAAAAGTGAAAACATAAACTGAACAATATTTTGAAACAAAAAAATACTTTTTAACAAGATCATACAAATGCACACGTCAAAAATTAAGCTCTCCTTGTAGTACTTCATATTTAACAAATTATAGTTTTGACTTGTGACCTTTGACTTCATCTGGGTCAAAGGTGTGGCCCCAGAATCAAAAGAAAATTATTAAATAAATTTAAAAAATTAACGGAATGAGGTTTTTACCATTAACTGTTAAAAAATTCTGTTAAAATTATTAAAATTAATGAAAAAAATATTTTAAGGAACTGATTTTATTGATAAAAATTTATAGTGACTCGAACTCGCTACCCCCAAACTTTAAGAACCAAAAATGAGTTATATTTTTTTTTTCTTTTTCTTTTTTTTTTTTTGTCATTCTAAACTTGAAAGTTTTTGAGTTGTACATAAAATATGAAAAAGTTTACGCACTTACAAAATTACAATTTTAGTGAAAGTCGACGCAATATATTCAGGTACGTACAAATGAATAAGTATCATCAAGAAGTTCAAGTTCTTTTGAGATATGAGGTATTATTATCCAAATTAATTCAACATGCGATCCATAATAAAGATACAAAAATTAAAGTGAAGAAATTTGTATGTGTGTGAATTTTTCTTTTTTCCTGCTTTAAAAAAAGGACCCTACGGTAGATAGTTCACCGGCTTCTTGTTCATTTCATGTGTTTCTTGTCGGTTGACCATTGTAAACCAATTTGACTTTACAGTTGGAAACTTCCGAATTAATTTTTTCTTTTTAAAACCAAAAAACAAAGAATAAAAATAGCTTCATTTCATCCTTTTCCCTCCTTTTTCTGTTCTTACTTTTTTTTCTTTTTTTTTTTTTTGTTTTTTTGTTTCACCACCACATAATATAAATCCATCAACCAAGAAGAATCTTTAAGGGCTCTCCCTCGAAATATTGTGGCATTCATTTTATATTTACGACGAGCAACTTCAATTAATTAAACTTCGTGTTCTTCGCATCGACAACATGTGTAAAATTAAGGTGTCAATTTTTATCATTGATCGTGGTCTTTAATAGGTGATTCTCCTTTTATGACCCCTTTCTATTTTCATAGAGTACATTGATTAAGTGTTGATTACTTCAAATCACATGCTAACAGATTGGATAGAGAAGCTGATTCAGTCAAGACATGACTTTTATATGTTTAAAATTACTTCATGAAAATAAATTAAAAAACAAAATTAATAGGCTTGTTTAAAACGCAACAAGGCAGCAAAATACATGTAGCATTCGGTGGCGAAAGGAAAAAAAAAAAAGAAAAAAGGAAAATTAATTGAGTGACGTGGAATGCTACGTAGATTAGATATGTAAGAAGAGATGTGGGCAGAGTGAAATTTTGTAGATCGAAAATATTATCACTCTTTGGTTTATCCCTGCCTAATTGGTTTTTTCCATAAATCCCGTGAGCCTCACTGTTTTAGTCCCAAAAAAAATACTAGTAATTTACTTAATCATACTCCCTCCTATCGTTATTACATTACATAGAAACTTTGATTTATCCTAAATTTCACTTGATATGTTCTTCTAAAATCATCCCAGGGTTAGCTGCTTCTCCAGAACAGTCCTCAATGTGGAACCAAAATGCAAAAATTGCATGGATTGCACTATTGGACAGAAGAATTTTTTTTCAGGATTTCCTTCTGATCTACCTGATTTTCGGACACTAGAAAGCAAAAAGATAATTCATCTCAGTGCCGTGATGAGTCTAGAAATCCAGGGGAGGTCTGAACTTGTCAGTGGATTAATCTCTCTTTAATTGAGGGTATATTATATACATCATCCTTGCAAATGGTTGGCTATTTAACAAATTTTGATTTTTGAGAAAGTTAGATGGTTCTTTAGACATCTGGAACGTCTCCGATTGAAAAGAAAGAAAAGAAGGAAAGATGGACACATCACAATTGGTATAAAATAATTATCAAATGGAAAACGATAGAAAACATAGAACTCCCGAATCCAAAAAAAAAAAAAAAAAAGAAAAAGGGCAATTAGCATCCATCCAATTTGTGTTATTTAGGAACACATGGAACTTTTTTCTGTTGATGGCGCAAACATAAAAAGGATAGAAATGAGAGAAGGACATAACTTTGATCATTTAGTTTTCCCTTAAAAAAAAATTGATCTATAACTAAACAACTAGTCATACTCACGTTTCATAATTCGACATGTTGGCATCTCGAACTCCTTCACACATCCGGTCAGCATGTTGAAGGCCTCCATGATATGGAAATTTTCTTCTTCTCCGCCGTTCCGATTTCGTCGACTCCATCTCTCCGTCACGGTGGAGAGAGCCGAGATTTTAACGAGGAGTTGGCGAATCAGGATGGATGGATGATCTAGCAAGAAACTCAAAGGAGCTTTTACATTTCTCACCTTTGTCTACTTACATTTCTCATTGTAAATCACCAATCCAAAGATCAAACAGAGAATAAGGAAGGCTAAGCTGGTCGCGGAGAACAGCAGGAGGCTTTTGAGTGGGTGACTTGGTGGATTATATATACAAGTTGGAACGGAGCAATCAAGTAATGCTACACATATGGAAAGCCCTAGTAGAACTCCAACACTCGCACTCAAACATTGGTAACTCTCGTTCCTAACGCAGGCCCCATATAAGTCCAATAAAATGGACCCGCATTGATTGTCTTTGTCTCTGTGTTTTACATTAACTGATGAAATATGAAATGATGAGTAAAAAAACGATTTGAAAAATTCGCCAAATTTACAAAACTTCCTTTCCCTTTAATTTTATTTTTTCCCGCGTGAGGATTAGAGCAAAATGAAGAAGTAAAAATTCTTTCTTGTTCTTTTTTATTTTTATTTTTTTTTCTATTTCGTATTTTTAACTTTATTAGCGGCCGGACTGGCCAAACAGTTCCTCAGTTGCCAAACCTAAAATTCTGAAACCCAATCAAGTTAGAAAATGGTACTATAAACTTAGAAAAATAGGGGTTACATAAGAATAATATCATCAAAAAGTTCAATTTCATTGACCATCAAAATTACCTCAATAAGTGTTCGGCGCCCCATAATTAAGATAACAAAATTAAAGTGAAATAGGAACACACTTTTTTGTTCATTTCACGTGCTTCTTGTGGGTTGACCACTTATATAAACAACAAGTTTTGGTTACAGTTTGCTTTATCCCTATTTTGCACCGGATCGAACGAGAACAGTCATGACTTTGGTAATTTAATTTAACGAAGACATAGGCATATAGTTAAAGATCTTAGAAATTGTTGTGATTATATTAATTGCCCTTCGTGCTCAGCATGTAATCTCTGGTGAGCTTCAATCTAAGTCTGCCATCAAGGTTGTCTGGTCAAGGATTTCTTGATCAATGAACTTCACTTCAAATCAGTTTCTTTTAACTAATAGGTGAAATATCACCGCCACTATGTGTGAATCATGCATTGTTATTTGACAGCTCCTGTCACGGAGAAGAAAACTTTATGGTCCTTTAGACAAAATCTGCATCCTTTATTTCAGTTGATAAATAAAGGAACAGAGTATTGTGCAATGGTTTTGAAACAGACCAAACAGAGAACTCTCAAATTCAAAAAACGGAGAATGATCACATCCTAATGACAGATTTCAAAGTAGTTTTGAATCCACTTGTGTACTTAACCTCTGTTCTAACTGGGTCGGTAACGAATATGGTGGAAATTGGGATTGAAGTAAGTAACTAATAAAAGCAAAATATGAACATTTACCGAATTCATTACTGGAAAATTAATGGTTATTTAGACATCATATATAATACATTATAGATGGTGTTGGATCTCCATTTCAGTTCATTAAAAAAAGACTGATCATTTCATAACATTTTTTTACCCTGAAAAAGAGTCCAATTCCACACCTACGGTTGAGTCTAGCCCATTGGCCTAATCTGATCCAACCGACTAAAAAGATCGGTTAAAGGAGTATAAACCTAATACAGTTCGTACATAAAAATAGGTAATTGACGGTCTATAAATAGGGTTCACTAAACCACAATAAGGTACACAATCTAGTACAATTCAGCAACTATACGTTTTCTTAGAACCTTTTTTTGTGATTTAAGTATCAGAATATTTATCTTCGTGAGACCCTGAGGTTTTCTTTTACAGATCACAAGCCTAACTGGAATTCTACAATTCAACCGGAGGGTAAATTTCGCCTTGGTCACGAATTAATAATATATACACTCAAAAGTGCTTCCAAGAAGATCGATGTAGATGGCCCAGTAAAAACATTCGAAGATGAATTACAAACGGAATACAATTTCCTTAACTAATTGGTCAAAATCCAGATATGAGATATTGATGATCCAGATATGAGATATCTCAAAATCCAGATATGAGATGCACAACTAATAACGTCCATTTTCTGTAGTGATTCCCTTACTTTGCGGAGTTCTAATTTACGTGCTCCTGCGGATAGGATCACTGTGAGTATTAATTAGTGAGGGAAAAATGTATAAATATAAGCCAAGGCCGAGCACCGTAGAAAGTGACTGCCTCGGTAGGTCACCCTACCCAGTAAAAAAAGCATATAATCTTTGTTGCGAGTTGTCCCACGTTTGTGAGGATTATATTCTTTGTTTTAGAGCGAGGCAAGTGACATGAGGAATCTTGCTCCCTTACAAAGCAAGACAATAACTCTTAAAGTTTAAATTATTCCTCCTCCATCCATCTAAAAGAATAGTTGTCCGTTTGAATTTCTAGTTTTAGTTTAACTTGTATTAAATCGGTGAATCCGAATTGAATGAGTATTAGTTTTATGCAACAAAGTAAACGATTTTTCTACGATAGAAAATTAGTAGAATTGATAGACTTTTTCATTTTTTTTTTTTGGTTTTCTTTTCCTTTCTTAAAAAAAGCATGGTTGGTTCATCAATAAATGTTTCCAAATTAAAATCATATGATACAATTGATTGGATGATTAATAGAATAAATTCAACTAATTATTGGATGCGCTTTCTAACAGATTATCACTTCTAAAGGGCTCAATTAAGCGATCAGATTATAGATTAATCTATGGCATGCTGATCAGGAGCCATGTGAACAATACCAAGCTGCTGCTTCAACACACAGCTTCCAGTTTACATTAATTAAGATTGTCGCCCCCCTCGGAGAGGCTTTCACCGGGGATCAATCTTTTACCATACGACTTATCCACTCAGGATATATAGACTTTACGCATAGGCAACAAGCTCTTTATTAGAGATAATAAAACTTACAAAAACTGACATAATTGGCCCTTTTTGTGAAATCTTTTGTCTATCTTCTGTTGTACTTTACTACGACTGTAAAGAGTTCGCCTATTTTTAGTGAGCTTCCTGTGTCAACAAAAAAGGAAAAGAAAAACAGAAAAAAAAAAAAAAGAAAAGAAAAAGCCAAAATACATGCAGTCTGCAGATCAACTTAAATCAATCCTCAAAAAATACCATCAGGCCTAACCAACATCGTGTTTGTTAGATCAAGTAATGTAAACCTTAATTAAACCCCTTCTGTTTCCTTCTCCTTGTGCAATTTTCAGTTCTCGAATTTGTATCCTTCGCATTTCCGAATCATAATCCTCCAAAACAGTCTTATTCCTCTTAAACGGCCTCTTCCTCCTCGGGCAATCTCTACCTTCGCCCCACTCCCCGCTTTTGAAGTGTGAGGGAGTTATGGTCCTTAGAAAGTTACGCCCTAATAGCTTCTCAGATTATTAATGGCTCTAAAAGCAGACCCAAAAAATCTAAAATTAGTATAAATATAAATTAGTACTACAACTTCGGCATGTGTTTTGAAAGACAACGGTTTTTTTCAAGTAATTGAATTACTTCTAGTCGATGGGGCGATTCCTATCTTAGGCTTGTAGCTACCATACCTCATAAGCCTCTATAGCCGTTACATGATTCAAATTATGCCAACGAAAACATACAAAAATGTAAACAAATTTTATATTGATCACACAATATTTGCGCGGAAATTGTATCCTGCAGCTGCACTTAATGGCACGTGCAACGCGCGCAACGCAGGGGCATGAGTTAGCCCGCGCGCTTTAATGCGTATGTTTTACCTTTTCTTTCTTTTTGGTTTAGGGGGGATTTTTGGATTTTCTTTCTTTTCTTTTTTGGGGTTTACACGAGAAATTTTTTTTGGGGGTGGGGTTTAGTGGGTTTTTTTTATTTCTTTTATTTCATTTTTTTGGTTTAGTGGTTTTTTTTAATGCGCATGACTTTTTCTTTGTTTTTTTGGTTTTGTTAGTGATTTTTTTAATTGTGATAATGTGCATTTTATCAAAATATAATTAACCTCTATTTTGATTATTTAACATTGGAAAACTTCATGCGTTCTTTTTTTTGCAATTTATTTCTTTTCACTGTAGTTCCTATTTCTTACTTAATATAATTTGAAATTATATAATAAGATCATATAAAATATACTAAACGACCTTTAAAATTATATAACAAGACCATAAAATAAATTGCAAAATATGAATTTTAAAATTATATATAGTAACACTATAAAACAAATTACTATAGCATGACCTTACAAATTATATAATAAAACCATAAAACAAACTATGAAGAGAAACTAAGACCATTAATACAAAGAAGTAAGACCAGATTGTCTTTCTAGAAAACCGATGCAACTACAAACAATTCCTCACACATGCTCGCTCCGATATACATATCCCCCAAAAAAATGATTCCAATATATGAATGGTGTGTCGTGCAAGTGTCCGAAACACACATGGTCGAGCATCTGCCGCAACTCACACAAGTCCCCTCCTCAGAAACAAGCGCTCCGATATCTCCATCGAAAAAAGGTTTCCAATTTATATTGGAAAGGCCGCGCAGGAGGCCGCAAAGCATGCTAACCGAAGGCTACGTGAGCATCAGCCGCAACTCACACAAGCCCGCTCCTCACACACGACCGCTTCAATATCTCACCTGAAAAAAGGTTTTCAATTTGTATTCAAAAGGCCGTGCAGACGGCCGAAAAGTACGCTAGCCAAAAGCTACGTGAGCATCTGACACAACTCACACAAGACCGCTCCTCACACAAGCCCGCCCCACACACACGACCGCTCTAATATCTCTCTCGAAAAAAAAATTCAATTAATATTCGAAAGGCCGCCTACGTGAGCATCTGTCGCAACTAACATAAGTCCGCTCCTCACACACGCCCGCTCCTCACACACGACTGTTCTCATATCTCCCACGAAAAAAGGTTTCCAATTTATATTCAAAAGGCCGCGCAGGCGGCTGAAAAGCGCGCTAGCCCTAGGCTACACGAGAATCTGACGCTCCTCACACATGCTCGCTCCTCACACACGCCCGCTCCTCATACACGACCGCTCCGATTCTCCTCCAAAAAAAGATTTCCAATTTATATTCGAAGAGCCTCGTAGGCTGCCAAAAAGCATGCTAACCGAAGGCTACGTGAGCATCTGTCGCAACTCACACAAGGCCGGTCCTCGCACACGCCCGCTCCGATATCTTCTGCGTAAAAAGGTTTCTAATTTATATCCAAAAGGCCACGTAGGCGGCCGAAAAACTCGCTAGCCAAAGGCTAGTGAGTATCTGCCGCTCCTCACACAAGCTCGCTTCTCACACATACTCGCTCTTCAGACACGCCCGCTGCGTTATGTCCTCTGAAAAATGATTCCAATTTGTTTTAGGAGTGATTTTTAATATGTAAAAAAAGACCAAGACCTAGAAGAAATATTGGAAAGCCAAATGCCAAAGATTAAAAAAAAAAAAAAAAAAAAAAAAAACCAAAGACCAAAGACCTAAGACCAAATACCATAGTGAAAACCGAGCGTGTGAGGAGCAAAGACCAAAGACCAAAAACCGAAGACCAAAGACCAAAGAGCAAAGACCACAGTGAATTATGAGCGTGTATGAGTACAAAAGATCCAATATCAAAGGCCAAAGGCTAAAAACCAAAAACGAAGACCAAAGACCAAATACCAAATACCAGAGACCAGTATGAAGAGCGACAGTGTGTGACGAACAAAGACTAAAGACCAAAGGCCAATGATTAGAGAGCAACGACCAACTAAAATCGAAGACAAAAAACCAAAGACCAAAGACCAAAGGCCCAAAACTGAGAACCAAAGACCAAAGACAAAAGATCAAAGATAAAAAGAATTAAAGACCGAAGACTGACGACCAAAAACCAGAGTAAAAACCAAGCGTGTGTGAGGAGCAAAGACCAAGAAACTGAAGACCAAAGACCAAAGACCAAAGACTAAAGAGCAAAGAGTAAAGACCAATGACCAAAGCCCTAAAACCAAAGACCAAAGACCAAAGACCAAAGACCAAAGAACCAAGACCAAGACCGGAGTTAAGAGCGAGCGTGTGTATGGAGGAAAGACCAAAGACCAAAGGCCAAAAATAAAAAATCGAAGACCAAAGGTCAGTAGTACAAACAAGCATGACCAGAGCGTCTTTCAGGAAGACCAATGTAAATATGTAAAAGTCAAGACGCATAGCAACAAATAGAAAAGCCAAACAGTTTGCACAAAACACTTAGGAGCAATAAGTAAGATCAGAGTGTCTTTCAACAAGACCAAGACTACTGCATAAAGTTTTTTAAAATTTCGGGAAACATATTCATGATGGATATTGTTGGATAAATCTTGTTGAGTACTATCAAAATGATATAAGACACTTGGTCTAATTATTTACAGATTCAGGAATAAAGTGATTTGAAAATTTAAGAAATTTTAAAAATCAATTCCTAAAATTAAGGAATGCTCATAGGGAGGGTTGTTTAAGGACGTGTGCTTCACGCATAAAAAAATCAGGAGGTGAAGGATCATATTTGCATAGCTAAAGTAAACGAGGAAAAGAGGATCAAGTTTTGGCTTCCTCCCTCCGAATCAACTCTAGCAAGATCTTGTTCCAAGTGTCAACAGGTCCCGGCATACACCAATGAGTACAATCACTAGGCATATTCAAGCCTAGTGGTCAATATTTGCTAGGGTGACCGTCCGGCCTGATCAACATTGGTTTGGTTACATCAATCAACCTGAATCTTAACCCCATTTTACTAATTCCTTCTTTTTCCGCAGCCCTAAGTTCCCGAACTTAAATTCTTTACATTTCAGCCAAATGCGGCGCCAACTCAGTCTCATTTCTTCTAAAAGGCTTAGTCCTCACAAAGTCCCCGCCTTCGTTCCACACACCGCCTTCAAAGTGGGTTGGTGTAATTGTCCTAAGAAACTTTAGGCCGTGGAAACTTTTCAGATTGTTGGTGCATGCAGTCCAGTAGAGCGAAATGTTTAAGTTGTAATCCTTGTATATCCAATGTTGGTTCCCGTCTTTCTGATTCTTGCCAGCCGAAAGATCCACTGGACATACAACCTGAAAAATTAATAATGTTACACCAATTAGAGTACACTTTTTATAGTTAGATGAATGATTTCTCGCCTTTAAATTGAAGAATTATATATTTATATATGAATAAACAAATTGCTAAGTAGATACTATATACACAAGGAAAAGGGAGGAAAAAAAGAAAAGGAAAGAAAAGGAGATCATGATAGTTAAGAAATCATTGGATCATCAGTATTCAGTAGGGTATTTTACTTACCCTTAATAATATGCATATAAGCGACTGCATATGATTTCATGCCAAAGAATCTCCAACCAAATTGATAGACTTTCCTCTCACAAGTTGCAAGAACCGGTTTGGGTCGAAAGTCGGCAACTCGTAGCTGTCGGGTTTCCACTTCTATTCCAAAAAACTCATGCTGGGCTTCCCGAATTTCTTGCAATTCTGAAGGTCATACATTCCGGGACACGTCGCGTTTGTGTATTAAGGTGCATCTGGATTAGGAACCCATTCCTCGGAAGACAAATCACAGCTTTCTTCATTCTTCACAACGTCGAAGGTCTCAATATTATTATCGGGCTCGATAATTCCATCATTATTCGTCTGCTTTGGTACAATTTGCGTTTCTGCTTGCAGAGGCTGTTTACTCTCACTTAATGACGTTACGGAATCATTACTGAGCAATGAGGATGAGTTTCTGGTAGATAATGAGGTGGGATTAAGGTAGAGGAAGTATGAATAAGGAGAATACACATATATCATAGTAACACCCAAAACAAAAGCTGCAAAACAAAAGCTGCAATACTGATCAATGTCGACTTTCTCGGTAATGTTGGATGAAAGGGAAGATTTTCATCATCAGCTACTTGATGGTGTTTTAGTTTCATAGGAAGAACTGGTTTCATCTGATTGGGGTGGGGGAATGCTTCAACTTAATTATGAAAACCAATTTCGATGAACAAATAATAATAATTGACTCAAAAGTTCGAATCAATGCAATTTAATTACGGGGAAAAAACGAAAATGGCCATTTGCAAACTTTGCTCCTATGTTACCCGGACTCTCCACATAGGGGGAGAGTACCCGTGTCGACACTTGTCGACACTGGTACGGGTGTGGCATATGTGTGTGGCATTTTAGTTGTAATTTCAGTTTCATAGGAAGAACTGGTTTCATCTGATTGGGGTGGGGGAATGCTTCAACTTAATTATGAAAACCAATTTCGATGAATAAATAATAATAATTGACTCCAAAGTTCGAATCAATGCAATTTAATTACGGGGAAAAAACGAAAATGGCCATTTGCAAACTTTGCTCCTATGTTACCCGGACTCTCCACATAGGGGGAGAGTACCCGTGTCGACACTGGTACGGGTGTGGCATATGTGTGTGGCATTTTAGTTGTAATTTTTAAGTTTTTTTTTCACAATATTGACAAATCTGACACTCAAATCCTACACCCACACCCGACACCCGTATCGGGTAACATAGCTTTGCTCTATTAATTTGGCTTTGTAGTTTGTGCTAAGTAACACCTAAAGATCTTTGTTAATGGTAGTTGACCTTTTTGCTTTTAATAATAAAAAATTTTAAGATTCGATCTGATAGCATACAGGTCTTCAAACCTCAACATTTCAAACTACTCAATGACAGTCTTGTTTCTACTTTTATATTATTTTCATCTTCTTTCTGACAAGAAAAATGTATACATTTCTCATCTTTTTCCGAGATGATATGCATAATTACCAATAAAATCTATCTGACGAAATCAATTTTCTTTTATCATAACCAGATCTGAGAAATGAACATATCTCGGTGGTCTGGAAATGGACACCGCGGCGGGAACCCAGAGAGTATGAATGACATTGACCATGTATATACGCGCATATATATTCTACTCTTATCTTTTTTCTGAAAGAACTGTTTAGTTTGGAATTTTTTTTAATATGAGAGAGTTAAGTTTAACTTCTCAAAATACACTTATTCAACTCGAATTGGACTGATAGAAAGTGACTGCCTCGGTAGATCGCTTGAATCTGTAAAGAAAGCTTTTAATTACTTTCATGTGGTCCAACGTATGAAGTATTGTTTGTTTTAGAGTGAGTCTTGGTGATCATGCTTGAGGAATCTTGCTAAAAAAATACTAGCTCAATTTATTTTTTTAAAGTTTTTGTTCGATAAAATTGAGTTGTTTTTCTTGTAGGAGGGAGGGAGTATTACTGGACGATCGATTTACTTTCCTACTACTTTCTCTTTTTTTTTTGTGGTTAATAGAGAAAAGAAAAACTCTAGCACCTTCTTAGTTCTTACAGTTAAGCAAATTAATTAATCTGGTTGGTGCATGAGTATGTAAATAATTGGAGAATCATATAGTGCCATTGATTGGAGGCAATTTATATGTTCACCATATATATATATATATATATATATTTTGATAAAGTAAAACATTTTCGGGGCAGTACATACGACTTATCCCGTACAAAGAGAAACCGTCAATTAAAGACGATGATTTGAATATTAGTAAACTATAGCAGGAATAGACTAGTACAGTGTAATAACAATAGAGTACAGTAATTATTTCCTCTGTCTGCATGATTCGCATCTTGTGGATCACCGTTCACGGACTGCCGCATTTAGTAGGCATATTTGGTAATCCTAAACAGTGAGTGATACAAAGAGAATCCTAACTAAACCATAACCCGATACAGTTTATTTGTAGATCAGAGAGGCGAGTTTCCGAGGGAAACAAGTTTTTTGAACCAGAGAACCGGCGAACCAATTTTTAAAACCAATGGATCCGTAACCAACTATGGAAGAACCGGATTTGTGGCTGGAGATGAAAAGTACAATCTGTGTTGTTTGTGAAGAATTGAGATGGCGGGACACTCGGCATCTGGGTGGCATCAGATCAGAGCTTCTCTGGCTGGCTGATCTGGGGATTTGGACAGATGGCCGCTTCTAGCGTCGGACCTCAGCGGCTGCCTGAAGAGAGCATCAAGCAGCGGCAACGGCTGGATTTCATATCAAAAAGGATCTGCAGATCTCAACAGATCTATCAACATTGCCGCGGATCCGTCTTGTTGTGACCGGCTCTGCAGCAGCAAGTGGAGGCCGTTCTTCTGAATCGTCGGCGGCAATTACGTCACTGCGGTTGCCGTTGATCTAATCACCTAATTCAGATCTGTAAATCTCTGTTGTCAACACAAGCTGGGGTCTCCGATGGTCAAGTTTATGGCGTTCGGTGAATTCCGAAAGTCGCGTGAGGCTGATCTGATCAGCTGCAGCAGAGGACGGAGGAGGCCTAGTCTATTTTGAAAAGAAGCCGGAAAAAAGAGAAAAAAATTGGAGAAAAAATTGGTGATCGCCGTTAAGGTTCACCATATATGGTGAACTTGTTTTAGGAATTGTAATACACACATATAAAAGTGAGTAACTTTTTTTCTTTTTCATAAATAAACTCACGCGCACGTTATGGGTGCCCATTTTTATGCTTATGATTTTATCCATGATCTTATCATCCATCTAATCGTGGTTCAAAATCAAAACTGTAAATTTATTCATTTTCCCCATGATTTCTGCCCGTTTCTGTAGCTCGTATATCATCAAACAAGCATCCATTGAAGAAAATAAATTGCTTACAAGTAGATACTTTTTTCTTCTTCTTTTTTTGTGTGTTTGAATCTTATGAACAATATAGTATATTTGTATGAATTTTTTGAATTGTATGAACAATGTAGTTAGTTTTCATGAATATTCGAATCATATTAAAAAGATGCATTGCATCCTGGTAGATACTTTTTTCTTTTTTTTTTGTATGTTTGAATCGTGTGAACAATATAGTATATTTGTATAAATATTTGAATCATCTGAACAGTTTAGTTAGTTTTTATGAATATTTGAATAATGTCGAAAAAGATGAATCGCCTCCTGGTAGATACGTTTTTTTTTCTTTTTTTTGTTTGAATCGTATTCTTTTTTTTGGAAACCTGTTTGAATCGTATGAGCAATATAGTATATTGGTATGAATATTTGAATTGTATGAACAATGTAGTTTATTTTCATGAATATTTGAATCATATGAACAATGTATTATATTGTCATGAATACTTTACATCGTGTGCAAGTTTTAAACATATTTTTAAGAATTTGAACAGTGAATTATGTTGTTATGAACAATTTAATTATATGTTAACATCATGAATATTTGTATTTTATTCCATATATAATGCAAAATAGTATTACTACTTTTGAAGTTATTTGTCATGAACATGACCTACACGAATTATGAATACCGTAATTATATTAAAATTTAATATATCTTATGCATATGACTCATATTAGGATTTGACTAATTGGTGTGTTCATAATTTATCTATTTTTAATATCTCTTTATGCGAGATTTTGCCAATGTTTTGAGTACAAATATGCTATTTATATGATTTCATCTTTGATTGTAGGAATTTTATTCAAATGGAAGAATTGTTGAAATTGCGGGCTAAAACGAAGATAAAAGCAACTCAGAAGGGAGAATTGAAAATTTGATTAATTAACAAGGAAGAAATTAGAATACTTGAAGGTTTAGAGGACTAAATTGTAATTTTTGTGTTTCTTCTTATGATTTGGCCGAAACAAAGGTGAAGGTGCGGCTGATTGGAGTCGAAATTGGGTAAGAATTTTAATCTCAATAGTAATTGGGGAAACAAGTTTTCTTCCTCCCCAAGAAGTAGGGTGTGATGGAAGCCTAAAAAATGAGGATTAGAGTTTTATTTTTATGACCGAACTGGATCGAAATCTCACCAAAACCCTCACGGCTGAAAACCCCCCTCCGCCGCTACAACGTACTGCTGCTCCACCTTGCTTCCTTCATCACCTCCGCAGACCACCACCTTGACCATCCATCAGCCTTGAACTTCGGCATCATCATAAATCTCTTAAACCAGTATCACCACCGAACCAAAAAAAAAAACCCCCACACAGCTCCACCTTCCTGCCTACCCAGCTCCAGCATCTCATCCCATCATCATCACCTTAATCATCGTCATCAACTCCACGCACCATCAAAAGCTCCATCACCACCGGACCTTGAGCGTCAAGCCGTCGCCGGGGAGAATGAGTGAAAGCAAGCAGCCGCAAGTGTAAGCTGCCCGTGAAGAAAGTTGGAAGCTAGCACAACCGGGGAGCTCTTCGGCGGTTGTTGCCTTCATCCGGGTGTTTTTGTTTTAATTATTTTAATTCAGATTTTCAGGATTATGTCTCTAAATATTATTGAATTATTTATGACAATGTTTAGTGGCTAAATTCTTTTAACCTAGGGCTTGGATGTAGCCGCCGGATTTATTTGGTTTATTTGGTTCCTTATTATTTGAGTTTTCCATTAATTAATATCTGTTATTCTTTTTTTAATCTGTGTATGTAATTGGCCACTATTTACATGTCTGAAGATACTAATCGAAGTAGCGAGAGTGGAACATTAGTATTAGTTCGTAGGAATAATAGACTTAGGGTGTAAGCTACGAGAGTAAGATTATAACCTTTGCAATGTTTGATTCTTAATGGTCTTAATGTGCTTTTGTTTAATCCCTATAGTCACGAGAGTAGTCATAGGGTTAATCTAAGTAAGAGAATTATAACACGAGAGTGTATAGTTCTTAATTAGGTGAGTCGTTGTGAGATTAATGGAAATTAAAAGTCAAATACTTATGAATTGAATCAAACCAAATATTTGGTAGGTGAACTCAATGTCCTAGATTTCCCCAACTTGATTGTTTCAACCTTTGAAAGTCATTGCATACTTTAGATTTTCGCTTTAGTTTTATTTTATTTGAAAATCTGAGGTCATCATTTATCTAAATAATAATAGGAGTAATTTATACCTGGTAATTAGTATTTCTTCTCTGTGGGTACAACCCTATTTTCCGCTATACTAGTGTTAAGTATGTGAATTTATTTGACTAGTTGTGACGACGGCTTGTCACTAATTAAGATTTGTATTTTGAATTTTGAATTCCAAATTTGAAGAGGAGAAGATTACACTATTATATGTTGAGATTATTTTCATAATAAATATTTTGAAGAATTAATTATATAGTTACATTAGAACGCGTGTTTCCACATAACCCGTGTACCAAATATGGTGAACACGGCTCACCATATAATCACTGTTGATTGGAAGGTAATTCAACTAATTATTAGATGTGGTTCCTAGATTCTTTCTTTTTCCTTTGTTAAGGGCTGTGAATCGGACTTAAAAATGGGATCATATTAATTAGACCTAATTAGATTAATCTTAGTATGCTGAACAACAAGCCATCCGAAGAGCAGCAAATTGCTGCTTCGACATAGTTTCCAGTCTCCACTAATTAAAATTGGTGCCCTTTAGAGTAGGGATCAATCTTTTATGATTCATCCATTTAGCATTTATAGGAGAAAAGATTTTTAAAGATAATTATAAAACGCACAAAAAACGGACATAAATGGCCTTTTGCCAAAATAAATGCATGCCCGTGAACGGCAAATAATAACAAGCACCTAAGTGCATTTTGCAACATGTACCTAAGAGGGAGGTGTGGTACACGCACCTGCCAAACAAGTGTGGTTCTTATCCCATATTTTTAGCAATCATATGTTTACCTATTTTCTTGGCCCACATTTTTTTTAAACAATTTTTTTTTAATCCATCTTTTTCATACTTATAAAATTTGGTAAAATTGAATATGGTTTATCATAAAGACTTTTGAATCTGGAGAATCAGTTGGGAAAAAATTTTTAACGGATTAGCAATTGAACTCTGGAGAATTAAACGTCAATTTGGAAGATTTTTATAGATAATGATATTTGTTTGGATGAATACCGATATGCTATCGATGAATATCAATAATATTATAGATGAATAATGGCGGTCTTACAATGTCAAAGTTATGGATAGGTAAATTTAATTTAAATGAATAACGATTTTGAAAGCTAGGTCGGCATTCTGTGGAGCAGACATCTTCCTCTCAACGATGAATGTCAAAGCAAAACTTGATGAATAATGATCCCATTATAAATGAATAACTATTCTAAAATGAAGAATAGATATAGTTTTGTTAGATGAATAATTGTAATTTAATGAATGAATAAAATATCATTACTGGATGAATAATGTGCAACAGAATTAATAACTTTGATCAAGAAAACTAGCAAAAATATATTTTACAATGTTTAGTCAGCAACTAAGGTAATAAACTTCTAATTATGTATTATACTATACCAAAATCAAACAAAAAATAGTCATTATTTTTAACATATAAGGTATTGAAAGATTCGCCGATACTCTGTATGTTTATGTTCATTCTTTGATTTCAGGAACTCTTGCCAAATATTTGATTCCCGGCTGATCGAGTTCATTTTGATGAACATTTCTTTGTCGCTGATAAAAAAAAAAAAAACAACATTACAATATGTGAGATTTCACATTCAATTAAAAATCTGTTAATCATCTTGAAGATGAATAATCATCTCGAAGATGATGAATAAACATTAAAATTACAAAAATCTACATTTAATAACAATTATGTACCGGTGCATATTACATAATGAATAATAACATCATTGAGAATGAATGACATATCTTTGCATAATGAAACTCCACATGTACATAATGAATAATACAAGTTCAACGGATGAATAACACAATTTTACAGGATTAATGACACATTTTTATAATCGTGTACAATCACATATTGCATGATGAATAACAATTCATTAAAATAAATGATATTTATTTGCAAGATGAATTATATATACAGTATGACTAACACAGATTCAAAGGATGAACCACTCAAAATTTACATGATGAATGATATACATTTACATGATTATATCAGATTACTATTTCGTTGAATAACGACACAACAGAGGATGAATAACCATCATATTTGCATACACCTAATGCATACTACAATGAACAGACTATTTAATGAATAAGGCCTTAATAGACGATGAATAATCATGATTAACATGATGAATAATCATCAAATCTTCATACACCTAATCCAACTAAAAATCTCAATAGTGCACATATTACATGATGAATAACAGATTCGCAGGAGGTGAATAATCACTTTTAGTAGGATGAATAAATCAGTATAACGCAAACGATATCCATAAAACGGAAATTATATTTAATTAGAATGACGAACAATCATTATTACCTGGGACTCAACCTGAAATATCAGAATTTTTGAAAATTTTCTTGCTACAATTTTGTAGGCGACCGGCGGCAATGATCGTGGAATTTTTAAATATGAATTTTCTTCTTTTCCACAATAGATCTGAATCCATAAACCTTTGGTGACTCACCAAATCTGAATTTTGTTCTTTTCATTCCCGATTACACATTATAATGATGAATAATGCAGAAAACAATGTTGAATAATGGAGAGATATGGCATAACCATTTCAATATCACAGAATAGTTGATGAACAACAACTAAAAACATGAATAACTACCCTAAAATAATGAATAACAACAAAAATATGAATGCCGATGGATTGGTAACTGTTGAATAACTGTTTAATACCAATGAATAATGGATGGGTAACTGATGAGCATTGTAACTTCATGAAAAACCCTTCCAACTCAACAACTAATGGATGAACAAATCTAACAAGGATGAATGCAGAAACCATAGATCTACGTGTTTTAATGATGAATATTGCATAAGAGTTACCGAATGACGCACAAATCCATTAGTTTTTTTTCCAGGACCGTAACAAATAGGATGAAGAAAACTTAAAAATTGATGAACAAATATGTATAATCGAATGCATATACTACAAAACTCATCAAAAGAACGCATCAATAGTTGAAAAGATTAATATTATTACCTTCCTTCATCTTCACTTTCCGAATTGCTTCTATTTGAATCAGGATCCTCAATCAATGGTTTCCATGTGGATGTGTTTAATATTAAAAAAAAGATTATTATAACAGAAAACATGGATTAAATACTTATAACTGATGAATTTTGTTCACATGTTACCTTGATTCAAATCTTGATAAGAGTATATTTTCTCAAACTCCACGAGATTAGATGCACAATTGGTTGCCCTCTTCAAAAAATCAGCCGCCGAGAGGTTTCTTGGACAAAATCGCCGCAGGGATTTTTTTTTTTTTTTTTTTAGGTTTTGAAGGTTTTTCTGGTTTGATACGGATTGAAATGAATGAGATAGGAAGATGGACATCGATAATGGCTGGAAATTAGGAAGAAATAGCGGTTATCAGGATTTGAAATTCCAAAAATCGTGCAAAAAAACGGGGATTAAATGGCCCCGTGTGTTTTACTCAAATGACATTCTCGTAAATAGTGGTAAATTCTCTATTTTTGGGCGCGTGACTATCACACCAGGTACACATTGCCCATGCTGTCAATGCTGATTTATTATCAATGGTGCCTCCTAAAAAAATAAAGCCAAATAAATGCAGAGCAATCAGAAATTAGTCCTGTAGAAATGTTTGTCGATGTAATGAACCTTTAACCTCTTAAGTTGGCTCATCACAATTTTATAAATCACGAAAAATTGGCGCATATTTTTTTATTATTAGTTGTTGAGTTGTTCCCTCTTTAGCAACTCAAGCAAGAAGTCACTAAGTGTATCAATCGGTCCAGGCCTAATTAACATCGTGTTTGTTGTATCAAGTAATCTAAATCTTAAACCCCTTTTGTTTCCTTCTTCTTGCGCAATTTTCAATTTTTAAATTTGTATCCTGCGCATTTCCGAATCATAATCCTCCAAAACAGTCTCATTCCTCTAAAACGACCTCTTCCTCCTCAGGCAATCTCCACCTTCGTCCCACTCCCCGCTTGCAAAGTGTGATGGAGTTATGGTCCTAAGAAATGTTACGTCCTTATAGTTTCTCAAACCACTAATGGCTCTAAAAGCAGTCCGAAATGCCTTCTTGCAACTAAAATAGGCATCGAATTGATAGACATTACCTTGTTTGCAGCCGGTGCAGCCAATGAGGGTGCGATTTTCGTATAACCAGCATAGCCAAAAGAACCTTTGTGAGGATGAGATGATAACATAGTCATAGCTTTCTAGTTTTGTACTCCAGCTTTCAACAGATTCGTCAAGATACAAACTGCAAGTGCTGGTTACATCATCGTCTGGATTGCTCATTTCTGATCTTAACAAATATGGAGATGAAACCATGGAAATGTTGAAGTTGTAATCCTTGTACACTTCATACTGGCTGTTTTCGCCTGAAGACAAATCAAGTGGGTGAAGAACCTGAAAATTTCCCAAAACAATATGCACACAAGACTTTAATTTCATCAAGAAAGTGTAATTGAATTGAATGTGAAAAAGACAAGAAAATTTTGAAATTTACGTACACTGGACAGGAGGCACATCAATGATTGCATATGATTCCAAAAGAATCTCCAACAAAAGCAATAGACCTCCCACGAACAATTTCCAGGAACTGATGCGGGTCGAATACGGGTAGCTTGCATCCGTCCGGTTTCCACCTCCATTTCATGTCATCCGCGTGTCGGACCTTCCATATTTGATGGAGGCGTAAAATTAAGGCTAGATTATTGTTTTTTGAAGGGTATTTTAGTTATTTTCATTAGTTGAGTTTAGGGTTTATTTTCTATTTATCCTTTTCTTATTTAAAGGCCGTAGCCGCCTCATTGTAAAACTGTTTTTAGTTTAATCAATCAAAATTTGAGATTCTTCTCCGACCTGGTTTTTCCGTACCAATTGTTAGAAGAAAAATTAGAAGTTTCAAATTTCAGTGCTCCGTTTCCTGGATATAGGTCGATAGTTCAGAAATTCCAAGTTCCAGTGCTCTATTTGTTGGATAAAGGCCGTCGACTTAGAAGCCATCGCTTCTCTAGACCATTTGTTGGAAGAGAATTGGTGAAGTCACGATCTCTCTGGACTATTTGTTGAAGGAGAGTCGTGAATTATTGTCGATTAATAGGCTGCGCAATATCACGGTTACGGTTACTAGGGTTACAACTGGAGGCTTCCGCTACATTAGTTGCTATCAGAGCTAGGTTCGTTCCTGGATCGTTCAACTTGCTTCGGTTTGGTTCCTTTGTCCTTAGTTTGTTCTTGAAAGTTTGGTTTCGCATTTTGGGTTGTCTAAGTTTATTGGAACTATTTTTGGGAGTGGTGCGATTGATTTGATCTCGTAAAATTTGTTGTTCGGCCTGGCGTGGCGAAATTGATTACGCCTAAATTTTGTTTTTAGGTTTCTTGGTGGAAGCGAATTTTTTTTTGTGTTGTTCGGCCAAAGTGGATCAATTAGCTTTGTTTGATTGTTGATTCCATTGAGTAACTCTTCGGAGCAAGTGCCATAAGAGAATTGCTTTCATTTGTTGTTGTGGTTCTTCTGCCGGTTGAAGTAGTATTTAATTGACTAATATCAGTTTATCAATTATATCCCTTCGCTCTTGGATTTTATCTTCGGTTAATGTTTGTGTGACTTAGGAAGGCAAATGTTTTCTCCAAATTTGATTATTCATCCAAATGAACAGGAAGATCTCCATGATTGTGCAGCAATTTTTTCTCCGGATTTGGGATATGATCCTTGGGAAAATCTTGAGCTCGATTGGACAATACCACCGGTTTTCCATGTTAACCCGGTCGAGCTGGAAGAGGTGATTGACGTTGCAGCTGATGATACATTAAAGGGTTTCCCGGTTGGATGTTACTTTCAGAACCATGACAGGCAAGGCCTGTGCAATTCTATCCATGCCTCAAGCTTTACTGACTTTGGCATTTTTTGAGCGGAAAAGTGCTATGGAATACCAAATGCAAGGAGACTTCAATTCACATTATTGGATTTTGTCCCTTTGTTGCGGGTGTCAATGTCCTGCGTGATATTAAGAGCACTTCAGATGAGTTTTCTTTCCAATATGGTGATCTGATGGAGCTGGTTCCCTTTCATTTACTCCCCCGGAGGCTTATTTGGCCCTTGCTAAGGATTTGAGACGTCCTTTTGCTTCCTTTTAGCGGTTTAACATCGAGATGGGGTAGTTGGCAATGGAAGTTTTCTCGGCCCATGTTTCCATTTGATCCAGGAAAAGCTATTCTTTCACTATCCTTAAACTCGAGACGAATTTTTCTCACCCCGGGAGAATGATGGAGGCATAAAATTAGGGCTAGATTAGGGTTTTTTGAAGGGTATTTTAGTTATTTTCATTAGTTGAATCTAGGGTTTAATTTCTATTCGTCCTTTTCTTATTTAAAGGCCGTAGCCGCCTCATGTAAAATAGCTTTTAGTTTAATCAATCAAAATTTGAGATTCTTCTCAGACCTAGTTTTTCCGTACCATTTGTTGGAAGAAAAATTAGAAGCTTCAAACTTCGGTGCTCCATTTGTTGGATATAGGCCGATAGTTCGGAAGTTCCAAGTTCCGGTGCTCCATTTGTTGGATAAAGGCCGTCGACTTTGGAAGCCATCGATTCTCTGGACCATTTGTTGGAGGAAAATTGGTAAAGTCACAATCTCTCTGGACCATTTGTTGAAGGAGAATAGTGAATCATTGTCAATTGATAGGCTGCGCTACATCACGGTTACGGTTACTAGAGTTACAACTGGAGGCTTCCGCTACATCGATATTTCATGAAATTATGACGATCTTGAATCTTATAGCAAGTTCCATTCGTGTAATAAGGTCCCTCTGGATTAGGAACCCATCCCCCTGAAAACAAATCGCAGTTTTCTCTCCCTCTTACTGCGCTGCTTCCCGATTTTTCACCCTCACCACCAGCTCTTTGGGTCGCCGGACTTTGGCCTTGGGCAGAATCAGAATCTTTCTGATCCAGTTTCGGACTTGACAACATTGAAGAGTTTGAGTTTGGGATAGAATCTGCGGTGGGATTATCATAATTCTGGATGTCTGAAGGAGGATAGTTAAGAGTAACCGTGAAACTCCAAAGAACCAGGAAGAAAAGGACTGTAAAGGCTACCTTTGGCACCCTTTTTAGTTGATTAACAGCAAAGGCGACCTGATCAGCTGCTGCTTCGTGAATCATTTTTGCAGGAGATTTAGACTTTGAAAGTCAAGATCTAATGACGCAAAAAAAAATGATGAACATGATGGGATGAAGGTGAAATGTCAAACGTTTTTTAAAATTTGTCTGCTTAAATTAGCACTTCTATTGTTGTCATCTTTGCAAATAATTGATTTTTACATGGCGAGGGCTTTCATAATATTGTGTAGGCTGCATTGCTAGCATCGCATGTAAAGCATAAACATATAATAGAACAGCCCACATCAAATTTTTGTTGTATAAGATTCGATAAGACAATGTGTTTTGCTAAATGTCGTAAAAGTGTTGTTCGCCGTGACATTCTTGAAAGAAACTAATTAATCTCCAGCCTACACAGCTCACTTAAGTAGTGCAAGGTAAGAAACCTCTCAGTAAAATTACGTTGTACGAAACAAAATAAATTAAAAATGAAGTAATTGAGGTGAAAGGTTCTAGGTCTACAAAATAAGATATATTAGGAAACTTTCAGATATTGACAACAATGCACACCCAGGCCAGGCATAACTTCTTTAACTTCAGGTAACTGACCTTTTATTTTCCGCCCTTTTCATCAACTCCAGCAGAAACTCATTCCAGGTGTCAATCGGTCCAGGCAAACACCAATGCACACAATCGTTCGGCTCCACGGCCTGAGTAGGCTTGTGACCATATCTACTGGGGTGACCATCAGGTCTGAGCAGCATAGTTTTTGTGGCATCCAGTAACCTAAACTTTAGTCCATTCTTTTCCCCCTCTTCTTGTGCAATTTTAAGTTCCTCCAGCTGGATCGTGTAGAAGTTTAGGTTTCCATCAGTCAAACTAGTTTCATTTCTCTTAAACGGTCTTGTCCTTGCACAGTTACCACCTTTGTCCCAGGTTCCGTTTTCAAAGTGCTCGGGAGATAACGTCCTAAGAAATGTCACACCTTTATAGTTTATACTGTTGATGGCTTTCAAAGCTGTTCTCCAGGCCCTTTGATAACTAAAAGAGGGTGTATAATGAGGGGCATTCGGGCAGTACAGGCATCCCATCAGAGTGCCATTCTCGTAGAACATTGTTGGACGAAGGAACCAATGCCCCGCCGAGATGATAACATAGTCGTAATCTTTAATCTGGTTTGACCACTGCTCAGGCTCATCAAGGAATAGATTGAAAGAGCGGTATCCATCGTTTGGATTAGTTATTTCCCCTGATCTTACCAAATAGGGAGCCCACAATATTGACATCCTGAAGTTGTATTCTTTGTATTCCCATATTCTGTTCTCATCTGTTGAATTTGAGATTTCGTGAGGATAAAGGACCTGAAAATATCACAACATGATGCCCATCCATCAATCTCAAAACAAAAGGAAAGTCTTAATCATGCAGAATCTAGTTCTATGAACTACAGACATGAGACACTAAAAAGTCTATAAATAAATCATGTGGCAAGCTCGACTAACAGCAGTATAGAGGTGAACGTGAAATTATATATAAAATTCATCATATTATTGAGAATAATCAAAACCTTATTCTAACATATATGTGCATGTTTCTCTAAGTTTGATCCAAAGATCTCTTTCAGTCAAGCGTGATTATTCGTCGAGGTAAGCTACAAAAAATCATGTGTTGTCATTAAATGCATAAGCTGCTATGAGTTGAGAAACTTATTTTGATGAACTTACCCTGGTCAAGAGGCACATCAATGAATGCACATGGTTCCTAGCAAGAGAGTCTCCAACAAAAGCGATAGACTTTCCCCAGACAAATTCCAAGAACTTGTGTGGATCAAATACTGGAAGCTCGCAACTATCTGGTTGCCACCTCCACTTTAAGAATTCAGTATTAGGCCTTCCATACTTCATGCAATTCCGATGATCTGGGATTACAAAACATGTCGAGTTTGTGTAATAAGGTCCCTCAGGGTTGGGAACCCATTCCCCAATAAATAAGTCACAATTTTCATTTTGTGGTGCTTCTGGTGTTACTATCGCAGACGATTCTGTAGTCTGGGTACCCTCCTCGTTAGGCTTGTCAGGGTTCTCTTTTTTCCCTTGGGTTACCTCCTGTGCCTTTGTTTCGGGTGACTTAGTAATATCATATTCTTGTTCATGGACTGGTGATTCCTCTTCGTCCCTTTTAGATACATTTTGTGCTTCCTCTTTAGCAGCTGCAACGTCCCCGTCTTCAGGCTTTTCTGAGTTGTCCTCGTTCCTTTCTGCTTCCCTTGCCTGTGTTTCTGATGATTTTGCAGCCTCAGATTCTTGTTCATCCTCTTCTTCCCTCTTGGTGACATCCTGCGAATGCTCCTCATTCTTTACAGATTCTTCCTTTACCTCTGTTGCTGATGACTTTGTAACCTCAGACTCCCCAACATGCTTTGCTGGTTCCTCCTCTACCCCCTTTTTTGCATTTTGCAGTTCCTCTTCACTATCTCTACCATGACACAGAGGTGAATTGTCATCATGATCACGACGCAGGTCACCATCTTTCGTCAACTGAGTAGTTGTAGGCTTGACTAATTCCTCTTCAACAGAAACAAGATTGGGAGGTGACTTTGCCAGATTACTAGTTCTATATCTTATTGAAGGAGAATAAATGGAGATGACTGATACAATAATTGCAAAGGCCACTAGTAAGGATATATTCGGTATCTTTCTTGTTTGAGGTTTCCGCAACGATAGCTCAATTGCATGGAACTTCATTAGGGATGTCTTTGGAACAAAAGCAAAGTGTGGAAAAAGAGTTAGGATGAAGCCAAGTACTAAAGATGCTGGACTAAGGAATTACATTCAATTAAGTAGCAAGGTGTTTACTGGCAGCCTTCTCTGCATTGTTGACAGAAGCACCAGCTCCGAGTTCCTAAGCACAAAACAAACAAATTTTACGAAACTTACAACACAGGTGACAGAAATGACCTCTCGTCAAGATTATATTAAACAAAGCAGTGGAAACAATACAACTGTGGATCTATCATATGCACGTTGAGAAGTGTGAAAAATAAAATAGTTTGCTTTGATAGGTATTTTTTAATGACAGGAGCATTATGTTAAGCTACCACATTTTAACCTAATGAAAAAAATTCAGTAAAGGTTTGTTCTTTGGGACTACTAATTAAAAATTGAACAATGGAGTGAATCTGAGGACTCTTGAGGACAACTTATCAAATTTCTCACTAGTATCGTTAGCGGCTACCAGTTCCGGTGGTTTAACTTGACTAGATGTTGCTCCGGATGAGTTGAAATCATGACTTCATCATGATATAGTTGGTGTTCCTACCAACGTTCTGTAATAATCTAGACTATTAGGCAATATGTCTCCTTCCATTGTACCAAAAAAAACTTATCAAATTTCTTTCTCAAGCCATCCAACTTAAAATAATCTCCCGGACTTTGTTTGGAGTAGTACTGTAGTAAGACACATTATTAGATCTTACCAAATCGTGTAAGTTGATATTACTCCTATAATTGTACAACCTCTATATTTACCTACCAAACTACCAGGGTTAATAGCAAGTTTACAACTTGCAAGCTGCTCCAGAAATGCAAAATTGAGAACTAATTAAAATGGAAAAAGAAGAAAAATATAACTATTTAAAACTCTCGAACGAAATCATCAAGGAGAGCAGGAACAACACAAGAAGAAACAGAGCAATTTCGTAAAACGGAATCTTTCAGCGGAATAACTAGATAACTAACTATATCAGAATTGATTTCCATTCAGCAACGCAAAGGAATCAAACAGTACTACTAAGAAATCCGGAGAACTAAATATAGCTTAGTAGAATCAGTATATAGGAAAAATCATAGGGAGAAACTAGAAAGTAACATTCGATCTTGAGCTTCAAAGAAGGGAAAGATTTGTTAGCAAAATAACCCTTTGGGTACTAAGGAAAGAACCTTTTGAGTTATGAGTTTAAGAAGCGGAAATGAAAGAGAAGATGATTCAGAATAAAAGAGAGCTCAACTATTTTGTAGTGAATAGGACTCTTTCTATCAAGAAAACCTTTGGCTTACAAGTCTTGCAACTTCTTCTCTCTACACCCTTTACATTAGGGGCCTAATCCCTATTTATAGTTGTACAGGGAAATTTCTACAAGATGTCAAGATTTTTCTACAACACTTAAATATCTAGATATTTTATTCTAATATCAAGATTTCTCCTCAAGATATTTCCTATAAACTATTATACAACTCGTAGATATTTCCATACACATTTCTACACATTCTAGAATATTTTTACTACTTTCTAATATCTTCTTTTTCTAGACTTCTCTATTAATGAGCTAGAACTTATTACCAATTAATACTTATGGTCTAATTTAATAACCTTAGGTAGCCGAATATTACTTAGACCAATCAAGTTTATTTACTAACATGATTCACGTTTATTTTTATTTATACCACAAACGGAAAGGAAATGAATTTGAAAAGAAGTGAAAACTAAAAATCTCGAAAGCTGGTGAGCTGCCGCTAAGAGCAAATGCGGAAACAAAGTAAAGAAGAAAGCAGAGGCTTTTAGTGTAGTGAAGAAGAACACCAGAAGACAGAAGTCTAGTAGATCTCTAGAGTGGAATATACTAATATTATGGAAGAACAAACACAACGTGAGGTTTGCGTATTTGGCAGGAATGAAATAATTATAATAATAATGATAGTAAAAGGGAATATAAAATGTGGATGTGGACCACTAATTACCAGGGTCGGAATCTCAGAAGAAGGAATGTTCTTTACTTTTCCGATCTTGGACAAACGGAAAAACTTTCGGGGTTAGAAAGAAAGTTGTGTAATGATTAATAGAGAGTTCGGTTACTAACCCTGAAACTGAAAAATTTCCTTAGCTCAAAATAATAATATACATCTGGTGAGCTGATCTCTGATCACTGGGGGTGCATCGAATGGCGTGTCTGTGACAATGACATACAGTAGTAGAGCCTGTTCATAGGTATCCTTGGCAGTGTAGGATGTCGGCAACAGGTTGCAGCAGATGAAGTGGTGCCACAAGTTCAAGTCGGGCCTCAGCAATGCATTTGGCTGAGAATCCTAAGGGATTGTACTGATCGTCCTTTTCCCAATTTATGCCTTCCTTTGCCAATCGAGACAGCATTACTTGTTCCAATGGTTGATTCGGATGCAAGGCAGCGAAGGTCTCTCTGTAATCTGTGATGACTCTTGGCAATTTCCAGATTGCCCTAATAGCCTCTGTGCTGCAGTTGATGCTTATTCCTTTGACAAACACTAGGTCTCTGGGGGCTGTGGAGAAGTTGCCGTAGAATTCCTGCACGATTTGGGTTCTAGGCTGGATAAGGGGCTTGGACAAGGTTTTCCATCCATGGCGTTTGATTTAGGCGAAAGCTTCACCGTTCTCGCCGATTCCCCTTTTTGCAATAATTTTCCCCCTTAGATGCTTCAAAAAGAAATCTCACGCCTTTTTTCTAGCGAAGGGTCATGGCTCCCACTCGTCTGTGAGAGCGTTGAGGGCCTGTTCTTGAAGAGTCCTTGGAGGGCATAAATTTCTCATTTGGCAATCCAGAAAGGCATGAATGATTGAAGGATTAATTAGTTAAAAGGTTTTGGGTATTTATCTCCTTTTAATTTCTAGCTATTTTCAATTCTCCATTCCCATTTTTCTTCATTTTTTGGCGTGAAAGAACTCAACAACAAGCTTTGAGCAGCGGTTGACGGTGGAGTTTCTCCCTGAATAGAGACTTGAGATTTTCTTTTTGTAATACGCTGAAACTCTGAAGTTTCAACCCGGATTACTGGTTGGTGTCTATATTTTTACCTCATTGCATGTAAGTGGATAACCAATTTTGTTCTATGGGACAAGGATCAGTTCGTCATCTTTATATGGCCGATTAATATTATTGATATTTATACTTCTTTGGTCTTACTTGAAATCACCTTATTGTTGATTTATATTTTGAGAAATGATTGGGTCATTGGTCAACTTGAAATCATCTTGTTGTTATATTGTATTTTGAGCAATTACTGCTTGTTAGCTGTTTGATAAAATGCCAGAAAGAATTTAGAATACTTTATCCTTGGACAGTGTTCTCTCTTTTTTTCTTATTTTTTGGGTGTTTTGACATTTCTTACCTTACCTTCATAATGAAAATCTGATCAAAGGCTTGCAACAACTACATGTTTTAGCTCAAATATTCCATTGATGGGGCAATTCCTACTTGATTTTTCCAAGTGATGCAATTTTACGATAATTTCAAGGTAATATTCAATGGCTTGTCTTCTTTTAATTTGGTGTTTCCATTTCAATCTTTTCATGTGATGTACTCTTTGATAGTATCCTAATGATGTGTGTTTTAAGTTCCTTATGTTACTGAGAATTGCGATTTTACTCTCTTTCGTTTAGAATTGTGAATATATCTTTACTTCAAGTCCAACGCTGGAATAGCTCAGTAGGTTAGAGCGTGTGGCTTTTAACCACTAGGTCGGAATTTCAAGCCCTCCTTCTAGCACTAGCACTGAAGTGTAGTTGCATGGTTTAATCTATAAAACACATCTAGTTGTAGCAAAACCCCATCCACTATAACAACAAATGTCATGATGCTTGACACTAAATCAACAAAACATGAATTGGAGGTTTCAGATTATAAACTTTTTTAGTCTCAAAAACCAAAAAGGCAAAATAACTCTCACTCTAATTATCTCAATTACATGGTCATAAAAGAAATTTTCCATCCCTCTTTCTTCTAAATGACCACTCTGCTGATATTATTCTTCTTAACCATTGAATGTCAAAACATTAGCTACCAGCCCCCTATCCTCTTGCCACATTCTGGAATAAAAGAAGTATTACAATCTAAATTTATGATATTGTATGATATTGTAAAACTCTATTGTAATCATGAAATAGTCCAAACTAAATACAGAAAATTAAAGTAAGAAATATAAAATCATAAGGAATGGAATTACTTACTTCTTAAACTAATTCTTTTTCCCAGGGCAACTTCGTTTGTTGTGTCCTTGTTGCTTGCACAAACTGCACGTTCCTGTAGTTTTGCCTTCTTTAGCATCCATCTCATTATGTAGCCTGCTTGATTTTGGACGCCCTTTTGAAGTTCTTTTCATTGAAGGGTGAGGAATGAGTGTCATCCCTCCACTTGGAGGCCAATAAGCCTTGTCCGGAATAGGATGGAAAAGGGGCGCCCAAGTATTTCCATATGTACGAAGATTGTACCAGTCCTGAATGAAAGGTTTTTAGTCCAAGCTACAATGCTGGCATGCAGCCAATACATGTGAACACGGAAAACCATGAATTTGCCACTTTTGGCAAGAACAATAGTATTCATTCAGCCTAACTACTTGAACACGACCTCCTTTCTTTTTGTTTGTTGATGATCGAACTGTTTTGATACTAAATGTTCTATCAGCTCGATTAAATAAAATCACTTCATGACCACCAGCCTTGATGCCATTGGAGATCATATTTCCATCAACAAGAGGAGTGAATGATTGTCCACTTCCCGCCCTTTCAATTCCTAACTGTCTTCTTATAGAAAAATAACTATTTGTCCGATAGAAAGTAAGCTGAACCAAAGCTGTGATTGGTAATGAGCATGCACCTTTCAACACACTATTAAATATCTCTGACAAGTTGGGGTCATGATTCCATACCTCTTGCCACCATCATGTGCTAATGCCCACTTCTCAATTGGTATGTCATCCCATCGTTTTTTAGCATCAGAATTTATTTTTCCAATAGTTTCCATTCTTTTGTCAAACTTAGAAACCTGATTTTCATTTGCAGCCCAACTCACAAGGTCTTTTAATATTCTATCGCGAAATTTGGTATTAAAATTACTAGCTAAATGGCGGCTGCAGAACCGATGATATGCACACAGCTCAGTCCATCCTGATCCAACTTGATTCATTGTTGCAATAATTCCTGCATGATTAAAAGTTAATATTCCACATAAATACAACTCAAAATCAAGAACCATAATTCCTGTGACAATAAAGAGTGAAGCATGACCAAGTCAGTTTATGAAAATCAAAAATTGATGGCTGCTAGGATCATAGAAGACTACCATATAAATTGATGAACAAGAGTTATAAAACAAAAATGCATGATTACTTAATTCTCTTGTATTTCTTTCCTAGAAGATCATTGTAAAGTACGGCTGAACCAAGAAAATTTAGTGAAAGAAAATGAAGTGATGATGCCTAATCTTCAATCGCAACACGTTAAAGAAAAAAAGGAAAAGGAAATGTTTGCAAAAGTTGACATACAGAAGGGGGAAAAAAAAAAGAGATAAGGCGGGATAATAGAGAAAAAAGTGGAGAAGTAGTTAATCTTAACATTTTATACAATTATCTATTTTCCATCATGGCAATTAAAAATATGATATGGCGCAACTTAAATCATGGAGGTAGTATGATTTATATTTAGGTTACTCATGGAAATAGTTTGAAGAATAGGGTTATTTGAGAAAAAAAAAACTCTGTTTTTTTTAGATTGAAAATAAAAAATTAATCAAATGTAAGTGGGCCCCACATCAGAAGAAAATTAAGAAACAAAGATGAAATTGACGGAAAAATGATTCAACCGTTAATTTTTCAAAAATTCCGTTAACTGGATCAATGATGATGAATAAACGAGAAGCATGTGACTAATATTGTAAGCAAAAATTTAATTGTGACCAAAAGTTATCACCCCCTTTAATTCAATGACCAAAAGTGCATTTTGTATATATATACCGGGAAGCCGAAGCTATAAAATCCAATTGTTGAATTTAGACAAATACTATATGCAAATAACATCTGACTGTGGTTCATAGCTCTCATTCGTAGCCAAGGCCCAAGCACTTAGCTAAGGCCCATATTGAGCTTCCTCAAAATCCCACTCTTCAACGACCAAGAGGCAATAGCAATGAGAAATGAGAGCTAAGGCACAGCCAGGTCATATTCCTGAGTTGATCCACGCGTAATTTCGTGACCGATAAAACTTTCCTTTTTCCAGTGGTTTAATGAAATAGTTTTTGTCTCATGATTCCTAAACTTAAATTTAAGGGTCCGAACCAGGTAAATCGATAATTGATTTCATTACTAATTATAAAACCATACACATCTTCGTTCAAATTAACAACGGAAATAATCTTCAATTGCAGTAGCTCTTGAAAGAAAAAATCAACACCAAAAAATATATGAAGACTAAAACAATTCTTGTCTTTGTACGAAGTTATTGACCATGGTAGTTGAAAAATAAACGAGTCCGGTACTGTATATTTTTAGTTTTCTAACGTTAGCTTTAAGAAGAAATCAATAACCAGCAATTAATCAAGTCCCGATCACGTTGAGGCAAAAAAATTTATTACACTGCTTTTGTGTTTCCAATGACACTTTTGGTGAAAAATTTGATATATATTGGCATTTTTCTTTTTTCTTTTTTTTTTATCTCTCAGATTTTATCCAATAGAGACATATAGTAACATCTACTTTCCTAAGAAAGCGTGGGTTTTTAAGTCTCGGGAAAAATTACAAAAAAAAAAAAAAATCTAGTTTAGTAATTCGCACAACAATAGTAATTTTTGACCTCCTGTCTATTTGAAAAAAAAAAAAAGAAAAAGAAAAAAAAAGAGGTCAATCATTCTCATTGTGTTTCATTCAAGCATGTTTCTGTTTTGCTAGCTTATGAAAAATATTTTCATGCATTAACTTTGTTGTTGGACCGAACCGCATAATATGTTACGATACTCCTTCCTTCCATCTAAAAAACTAATAATATTGATCTAAACAACTAGATCCATGAACATTTACAGAATTCTTATCATTGTTAGAGAAAAATTTTGCAATCCTTTAGATATCTGGGAATAGAGATTTATTCACGCAACGACACATACCAAAAAAAAAGGTCACAAACGATAAATCATCCAAAAAAAAAAAAAAAAAATCTCTTCATAACATCACTTTTTATTCGAATTTTTTTTTTTTTAATATGGTGAGGAATAACTCGAGTTAACCCCGAATCAAACCGATTTGTTATACTATCAATTGAAAACAGAACGTCTTGTCTCTATACTCAAGAAGGAGGACACTTATTTCCTTGCTTTGGAACTTTGCAATCACAAAAACAACCTTCCTCTATCAACGACTCTCGGCATTCCCCAACGGTGAGTTTTCCGGGATGCTCGGATTTACACTGTTCACTACATTCCGGCTCATCGGCTAGGAACCCTATCGTATACACACATAATCCCTCATCTTTAGCCTTTGCCGTTCCTGCATATATATTGAGATGAATGAACCAAACCATAATTAAATTAAGTATACTGAACATGGAAATAATCAAGAAAAAAATAACGAACAGATGGAATGGACGGTAAATATTTGTGGTTTACAAATTAAATCAAATGAACGAGAAAAAAAATACCTAAAACAAGGGCGCTGACGAGGATGATAAGGAAGCAGCTCTTCATATAAAGCTTCTCCATAGTATTGCTAATTATTCTTTGCTATTAGCTTTGGGTTGTTTTTTTTTTTTTTTTTGTTTTGCTCAACTATTTTCTTCTCTGCAATTGAAAGGACCTTATATAGCTGAGTAATATGTTCATGAATAGGAAGATTATGGGAACAAAATCATGGCATTAATTATTTGTCCAATTTCCAGGCATCTTGTTTTGTAGTAATATTGATAAATCTCTTACATTTAATCTCATTAAAATTTGACTTTTTAAGGAATTTCAAATATTCGATACACATCATTTCTCAAGACCTTCAAATTTCATTATCAATTTATTAAGTTGAATAATTTCGAAATCATTATACAAATGATTCCCCCGGCCCAACTACATGTGAATCGATCCATGGCTAAAAAATATGTCTAACATTATATGAAAAAGAATAACACATTTTAATGTCGCATATTCTTTCAATGATACACGGTACGTCACGTATTATTGACATCATTAAACTCGTTAATCAGATTTTCACTATCATAGCTGTCATTTTGAGGAAAAATAATACACTAACTCGTGTATCTCCTAATTCACAAATCAACGCAAATTGAAATCTTTTTTCCCCCATATATTATTGTTCCAAACAAACATGTCGACCCCACTCCGAATTCGGTATTGATTTTTTTTTTTTTTTGCATATATATATATATATATATATTTGCATATTCGGCATTGATGATTGTGTTAATTAATTTAATGCTCCAACATGTAGAAATGTTAAAGTGAAAAATTTTGCTTATTTCATTTCAATTGATTAATTAGTCATTGAAATTGTTTTGTTCATTCAAGGCTTCTACATGTTTGTTACGGTAAATTAATCTTTCTTCTCTTTGTTCACAGTTGCTCTTTAATTCCATCATTCACTGGAACGAAATCCCACTCCAAAAGATAAACGCATCATTATGTTTACCTTTTTTTACCTGTAAAAACAGTGCCATTCGATTTTTCTATTATTTTTTTAAAAAATAATATATAAGACAAGAAGTAGAATCCCTCCAAAAAATTTTCTGAAAAAACACGAATTGTTCATTACTAGCAATAACCTCAACACTTGAAAAAACTTACTTTACATGTCGAGGCGGAGCGCAAGATTGCTGTATTAGGGAGAATCAAGTGGCGCTGACATACATTGTCGCAAAAGATTAATGCATGAAACGCGTGAATCAGGAATTAATTGGGAAATTTGTGAAGCTAATGATCGTCGACTTACTCGTGAAAAATAATGAAATAAAAATGTTTTGCGTTTCATGAAAATCACTTGTGAGTTCTGTTGAACAACCTCTTCAGAGTTTCGGGCCGATTATTGTTAGATCGATCGAAAGATAATTTTTTTTCCCACATTAATCTATGATTCTTATAGATCAAAACAAGCAAACAATTACAGGTAGGATGGAGATGCAAAAATTATCCGAAAAGTGTCTTAAAAAAGTAGCACAAGTTGTGAATATGTTAACCTTTCAGTTACAAAAACTTTCTTGTGGGAAAGAACTATTATAACTAAAACTAAAACCAAAAAAATAAAAATAAAAATAAAAATTAATAGAACTAATGTCCTGTTCTAACAGGATATATAATAATTGTGGGACAAAATTAATACTACCAATCTTCCAAATGAAATAAAAGGGATATAAAAAAAAAATCCTAAAATACAACTAACACAAACCGGTTCAATAATCGGGATGATCAGCATTGCAAGTATTGCGAGAGGCAGTGATATAGTAAATAATTAGCCTGAACCCGAAATGGGCTCTTTACCGGCTTTAGGAACTCTGCAAACGCAAGCGCAGCGCGGCAAACAATTATTAATGGGGTCATTAGCGCATTCCCCGTAGACGTCATGGCTGTGTTCTCGAACCTGTCTTCTGCATTCATTCAGGCACGCCGACTGATCTGCGATGCACCCCACCGTGTACGCCGGTTTATCGTAATCCTCCGCCGCCTTCCCTCCTGCTTATAAATAAATATATATATATATATATATATATATATATTGTTTTGAATTAATTGATTATATATATAATTAAAAAACCAATTTGAAAAAATTAAATTCAATGAAAACATAAACTTAATAGAATAAGAGAAAATATTTGAGCAAAAGTCGTGTTCGATGAATCCGGCCCGAATCCAGGTTAGTTTGACACCATTAATTATGTGTTGTGTGGTTTAGATAGACAAACCTAAGACAAGGGCGAAGATGAGAACGAGGAGGAAGGAGCTCTTCAGATGAAACTTCTCCATGTTCGTCGTTGAGAAATATTCAAGTGTTTATTGTGAGAAGGAATAAACTCAATGAGTTGTGAAGAAACTAATTGAATGAACGGTTGCTTCTTTGTTTTTTTTTTTTTTTTTTGCTGTTGTTGAAAATGCTCAGTTGAAAGGACTTTTTATATGTATGCGAGCATCTTTATTAGTACTATATTATTAGTAAATAGTTTGTTATTTATCAACTAATTTCACTCCTCTTCATTACATAAATGCGAAATGAATGGAGGATAAACTAGAATAAAAGTGGAGTATTAAATGTGAAATGCTAGCATATGGCTATGATATTAGAATCACAACTGTATCATTAATTGATAACCATTGTATTATTTTGCTGGTCAGTGTGATTTCTCTAGAAGGTTATTTGGACGCTCTAGAAAAAGGTTTACATATTCAACAACCGAAGCTGAGGGCAAAACACGATGAATTTCAGGGTCCAACACGAGCCATTCAATTCAAGAATTGATTTCCTAGCTAATCATAACCAACATTAACCGTTTCTGTCTTCAAAATACAAAAGGAAAAAAGGAAATCTTCAATCGTATTAATAAGCTACAACAAAAAGAACAAATCACACTCTACAACAAGAATATTGTTGTCTACTGGAAAACTAAAACAAATGTTGTAATTACACAGATATTATTGAGGCAAAAAAGAAATTTGTGCCACTTTTGTATTGTAGTCGGTGTGACATTAATTTGATGATTGACACATATTTCATTACTTATCCAAATACATTCACTTAACTTTTTGTCACAGTATTAATATTAACGATAATGACACGTGTCAATCATTTAACTAGAATTATAGCGAGTCTAATACAAAAGTAACACATAAAACGTAGTATTTGAACATGATATTTGAGGATGTAGAGAAATAAGAATGTCAGTGATGATACATATAGAAAAAATTTGACAAGGAATACAAAGATTGATGTGACTAAATGTTAACTATCTGTTAACTCTTAAATAGATAAACCTCTAAAGATAAGATATAAAATGAACGGTTATAATTCATTTTATGTTAAGATTTCCTGTAAAATTTCTCTCCACAAATTATCATTATCCTAAAAAATGTATGTATGTGAGTTCTCTTAATGAAAAAACTTCATACTTTCAATATTACATCGGACTCTATTATACGTTACCTTATGCATTGCTTGTAGTCCATTCTACTAGTTTTAATTAGCTTACAAGTCTTACAAGAGATAAAACTATAAAATAAATATATATTTATATATGTAGAGTAAATACCTTCTTGAAGAAAAGAAAAGAAAACTCTTTAACGCTAACAGCAAGAGCTAATTAAAGAAGACCCAATTTGGAGCTTTAATGGCACGAAGCATGATACTATCAACACAACAAATTAACAAGCAAAGAAAGCTAGTTAAATACGCACTCCCTCTAGTCCTATTTATAAGGCATAATTGACTTTTTTGTAAAAATTAAAAGAAAGTATTTATTAGCTGTTGAAATATCTATATTATCCCTGACGGTAGCATTCATTTGAGGCCGTTGATAAATTAAGAGCAACTATTTTATATTGAGAGCAAAGTTTTTTAAATACCAACATTACCCTTATGCATATATAATTTTTTTTTTTTGTACTTTTATGTTTATCATTTTCCCCTAATATCCTTTACACTTGAAGTGAAATTCGTATTCACATTTTCTGCTCACGATCTCCAACATCGCCGCTTTATCCTTTATCTAAAATTTTTGGCTGGTAATTTTCGTCAATGATATCAGATTCCATCAAAATCCCAGTAGACAAACAAACCAAAAATTTGTGGAAATCAATCCGATTCCCAGCACAAAATCAAGCAATCTATCTGGCTTAGTTGATTCAATCCTAATTCACAAACCAAAAAATTGTGAAAATCAATCCGATTCCAAGCAAAAATCAAACTAATCTATATGGCTTACTTGATTCAATTCTAACGTTTCCCTGTGTAGTCAATCCCTCTTGAATCTATTTGGCTCATTCCACAACTTAGAATCCTTCTAATTTTCACATTGGCTTTTTTTTCATTCTTCACGATCGAAGTCAAACATCTTTTTTGTTGATTGCAATATCGTTAGCAGTAGGGTTGGGTGATTGTGAGTTGCGATAGATCCATTGCAGTTTAGTGCTGTTCTTTTATCCTTGTAATTTCAAGGATTATATAAAATACATGTTTTAATGAAAATAAATTAATTTGAAATGAGAAAGAACCTGATGAGTGATGAAATTAATGTGGATTATTTGGCAAAAAAAAATCAAGGAGAAGATCAATTAATAAAGATGTCAAAAAAGTTATGATGAAGGGAAATATTGATATTTGAGAAAAATTTACTCTCAATATAAAAAAAAAATTACTCTCAATTTATCAATTCTCTTCATTTGAAAGTTAGGTCTGCCAGCAGGAATGAGTCAAGTTAGTTAAGAGAGGGTAAACTTGGAATTAAAAAATTTAAGAAACCTTAAATGCATTAAATGCAACCTTAAAGATATCAAATGAAACCTTAAAAGATGACCGGAGGGAGTACTACATAAATTAGGATATCAATAAATGTACTCTCTCATCAATATGGAGAAGTTTCATCTGAAGAGCTGTTTCTTCCTCATCCTCATTTCTGTTCTTGTTTTAGGTTTGTTTTAAAAGTTTATTTCACCCCCTATCTGAAACCCGCTCGTCTCAAGTAATCTAGATTTCGAGCTAAATTCAGCATCCTATATTCTTTCGTTCTCTTTTCTTACTTTCATCTTCCAAATATGTCAAAATTTAATTCCTAATCCAAATATGTTCAATTTAACGTACAGGGAAGACAAAGGTTGATGACAGAGTACTTTCTGTTCCTGGATGCTTAGAAAGTCATAGGGAGTGTTACCTTAGGTGCGTAGCGACGTTGCCACACAGACCCCTCATCTGTGGGTATTGCGATCCCGCTTATGAAGGAGAATCTTGTGGGTGTTATTGTATATGCCCTAAGACGCAATATTGTTCTTCCGGTTATTGAACTGGTTGAGTATAGAGAGGTTATCACATATTATTTTTATAAAATAAGTAATAATATTGTAAATATTTTGTTGGTGATTTTAACTTTTTTGATAGTTCATTTTAGAATAATAACAATTATTCGAAAAGCTTTGCCTCTTGAAGAAAATTTACCTGGCTCGAATCCCGATCAATCTGAATAATAATTTCGGACAAAACATGTGTAATACACCAAAAAAAAAGGTTCATTTTTAAATAACTTTCTGAATACTTGTAAAAATATTTAGAACAATTCTTTTAAGAATAAGGTACCCTCGTTTCTGAGTTTTCTCCCTACTTGTTTGTTTGCTTATGAGAATCAATTGATGAATGTGAAGGTAAATCAATTCATTTAGCTAATGATTTTTCCCTATTAGAATTTCTCGTAAATTTTTCTTGCATGTATCACTACTCATAATTTATAATATATCCCCAGTTACGGGATAAATTGTATATTGTCAACTAATCATTGTAAACAAATGGAATAGTTAGAGATTAAATGGCATCGCATCAAATTAATTAATTATAGAATGAAAATATTGAAAAGGAAGATTAAATAATCAACCTTAGCACGTAAGTGTGATGTGTAATACAAATTAAACATGTCCAAATACTAATTTTGTGTCTTTATACCGAAAGTTATATAGGTTTTAACATCCCCTTCTGTACTTGGATAAAGAAATTACTGTAAAAAAAAAACTAATTATACAAGTTAGGGCTATTTTATAAACTTTTCGTGCGGGAGAAAAAATAAGAAACCGAAATCTATGGGCGGGAGGAAAATTGGATTGCTTGATTAGAAAGTTAAAAAAACGAGTCCGTATCCGGTGCACCCGGGTATACCGTATACCCCCACCAAACACACGCATTACACGCGCTCAACATTTTTCACCTTTACATTAAATGTACATCCAAAATTGTTTTCATCCATTTTACTGTTTTCATCCTCACGCACAAACACACACAATTGCTGGTTATCCAGAAGGGATAAACAGGTTATCCAAAAGGTGTAAACTGGTTATCCACAGGTTGTAAACTGGTTATCCACGAGGCGTAAACTGGTTATCCAGAAGGTGTAAACTGGTTATCCACAAGTTATAAACTGGTTATCCAGAAGGTGTAAATTGGTTATCCACAAGTTGTAAACTGGTTATCCAGAAGTAAAGAAGCAAACGACATGTTAATTGGGGGGCTTCGCCCCATATGATAAACTAAACGACTCCCGCGGCTACCGGAATCGCAGGTCACCAACCTGCCCCGGCTGCGCCGCCCCGCCGAACACGCCAATTTAGCTAAGGTAATCCTTTTTTCGTGTGTGTGTAAGGAGAATGTGTTATTGCGTTAAGAGGGGACACAAATTACTTGTATAAATCCTCCCGTGATAAACTAAACGACCCGGCTGCGCCGCCCCCCCTGCCGAACACGACAAATTTCATAAATAGTATTTAAATGAATGAGGGGTATTTTGCCAAATGATGGAGAACAAAAAATGAATGGGGGGCAGTTTGCCAAATAATGGAAATGAGGTATGTTCAATTGTGTATGACTAATTATCCATATTATCAATACTGGTTATCCAACCGTGTATAACTAATTATCCATATTGCCAACACTGGTTATCCACATTGTGAACACTGGTTGTCCATAGTGTGTAGTTGGTTATCCATAGTGTGCACACTGGTTATCCAACTATATTTAACTAGTTATCCATAGTGTGCACACTGGTTATCCAGCTATGTTTAACTAGTTATCCATAGTGTGCATACTGGTTATCCACAGTGTCAATACTGGTTATCCACAAAGTTTTCAAAATTTGAATGAATTCGGTAATTTATATATGCCACGTTTAAAAAAAAAAGAAAAAGAAAGCTGAATTATCTAGAGAGCTCACGCTATTCTAAGAGAGTAAAGTACACGCGCATGGGGGTACACGGTGTCCCCGGGTGTACCAGATAATTTGCCTAAACTTTTTCAGTTTTTGAGTTCAAAAGTTTGGTATTAGACAATAGAAATTTACAGTGTCTTCTGTTGACCAGTTTAATCCTATTTGATCAAAGTACCCTTGGTGCCATATGATTGGATTTTTTACGCACAGTATATATATAGGGTGCTTGAATTTAGGGTATCTCAGACCCAAAGTCGTGGGATAAAATGTGTTTTAGGGTTTCAAAACTAGACATTTTTAATCTTCTTGCGTTTTGAAAACGCAAATGGACTAGTCACCATTAAAAATTCGCGTTTCAGAAACACTAAACACGTTAATTAATTTTTTAAAGAAAATTGATCCGGAAAGAAAAGAAAGAAAAGCAATGGAATTAATGGGGGAAAAAATAAAAACGTGTTTTGAAAACGCGAGTCAAAGGAAACGCGTTTCTAAAACACTAAACTAATTTTTCGCGTTCGGAAAATGCTAAATACGTAATTCGCGTTTTGCAAACGCTGATTTGAGGAGTTACAGATGCGCTTGTGCTCTCCTAAATTACGTTTCTAATTTTAATCAAAATTGAAAGTTCAGTTTCTAATTTTATTACTTTTTTGCAACCAAATAATTCTCTTCTTCTTCTCAATTTCACCTCTCCCCCACTGAAACCCACACCCCAGGACCGCGCCCCCCAACCACCACCTTCAGCCTCCCCCTCCCATGGCAACAATATGGAATCCGGGTCTTCCTCATCCTCAACCAACAACGTGTCAGGCCTAACCCAATCCCTCTTTAGCAAATCCCCGAATTTCTCTTCCACATCCACCCACCCTACACCCAAATCCAATCCGGGTTCCGCAATTTCATCATCGTTGTCGTCCTCATCATCACTGCCCAACCCAAGGTTCCTCAACCGTAGCACAATCCAGTCAATTGCGGAAGTCCGAGATGGGTTCGAATCATCTTTATCGACCCGACCGCTTTGCAATTCGGGTTGGATGGTTCTGGGGTTCTTGTAATGGACAGGAGAAAGTGGACTTTGGGATGGCCATTTGTTAAGCCAAGAAGATGAATAAAGAAAAGAAAACCCGGCCATTTGTTAACCCACCCTTGTCGTCGGACGCCAAACCCAGCCCTGTCACCGCCAAAAAAGAAAAGAAAAGAAAAGAAAAGAAAAGATAACCTGAAATAATGGTCGCCGGATTCAACCCGGGTGACGGACATCGCCGGATTATGCCTATTAATATAAATCTTGTACCTTCAGCCGAATCCCGGATCAGTTTGCCCCTTTGTTGCCTGAAAGAAATCGAGGAAAGTGGCTTGACAATTTTTGGAGGGGAACCAGGCCGGATCCCGAATCCGAGTCAAATCCTTAATTTAATTAAATTTCTTAGTTTGACTTTTTATATTTTGACATTAAAATGGCTAAATTCTAAACGGACCCTTATCAAATTAGTGAAATTATAAAATAGACACCCTAATATTTATAAAATGACACTTTTTAACTTCTTTTCTTATTTAAACCACGTGCTATTGAAACTTTTTTCAATTAAACCTTTAATAATAATTTTCTATTTCAATTTTAACCTAAATAATATGGTATTTTACACAATGTTGAATTTGTATTCACTCTGTCCTAAAATAACATTTTACTTTAGTGTCAATGACATTAAATAAAAATCATTTCAAAATAATAATGTGATTAGTAAATGCTAATAACAATAATTCAACATTGTACTACTTAGTTTGACTTAAACGACATCAGTTATTGATCAAATTTGTTCTTTTTATACATATACTAGTTAGTTTTACTTACATATAATCTGTTAATGGTCAAACTTATTTTTTTAACATATTTACTACTTAGTTTGACTTAAACGAAAACTATTTTTAATCAAATTTATTATTTTCTCATACGTACTACTTAATTTTACTTAAATGTAATTCTTATTGTTCAAATTTGTTCTTTTTACATTTGTATTACTTATTACTTAGTTCTTAAGAATAAATTATGTCTTTCACGGAGACAGTTCGTCTGAAAGTATATTGGAATACTACTTATACAACTGAACCTGTGGAATGCCCATTTTCTCATCCACCTGCTGACAGGACAGCTATTGATAAATTTTACAATCCATATGGAATTCGTAGTGTGCCTAAGATCAATTCTGATGATTCTGATAATGCGTAGTGATGATTCTGTTAGTGTTTGTATTTGTGTGTTGTTTTGAACATTCATGTAATAAATCTCAGAGGATGATTATGTTTGCATTTGTATTTGTGTTAGTGTGTTGGTTTAGATGTTTGTGTGATAAATTCTAATTTTGCGTTTATCAATAGAATGCTAAAACAGCGAAAACTGGAAATTTCAAAATGCGATTAAAAAGTTTAAGGAGAACGGGAACATTTGAATCGCATTTTAGAATTCGCGTATATTGTATATGACTCATCAGATTCAGCCAGATTCAGCCATGTGTCCAAATTCTGGTGGGTCACATTATTCGCATTTCAGAAACGCGAAATTTTGCCCGGTTTAAACATATTTCGCGTTTCTAAAATGCGAAATGTTTCTGCCTTACATAGAATTCGCATTTTAGAAACGCAAATTTTTGTTTATGTAATAAAACTAGGCAAAAGTCCAGGACTTGGACTCCAGTATAATTAACTTTAAACACCAATCATTTTCAATTTATATTAGTAATATTTTCTTAAAAAAAATGTCGGTCTTCGTCATTATGTATTAAAAATGTAGTACTAATTATTACTATAAACATGTCGTATAAAGCACTAATTATCTTGGGACGGAGTGAGTACAAATTTTAACATTGTATAAGCATCATAATTTTTGGGGAAGGTATATTATAAAGATATAAATCGGAATAATCAACAAATCCGATCTCGCGCTTCACAAAACAAAAAAAAAAATCATGTTACAAATCAGATCCCATCGACAAAAATGACCAAATTACCCCAAATAGGCAGGAGTCCAGGACTTGGACTCCAGTATAATGGACTGGATATTTATATCTTTTTGGTCGTTCGACTGATTTTTGTGAAGTTATTTAACCCACAAATTATATGCGTGTCAGAAACGCGAAATAAATCACGTTTACATACATTTTGCGTTTCGGAAACGCGAAATCCTGTGGGTTAAGTAAAATTCGCGTTTCATATAAAATTATTTTATAAAATAATGATTAAATTTTTAATAAAATTTTTTAAAAATTTATTATAATTTTTTAATATAATCATTATTAAAATATTAATATAATTTCTTAAAAATTTATGACTATATCCTTTTTTTATATAAATAAAATATTTTGTTTTATTTTTTCGCGCTTTAAAAACGCGAATCCTTATTTAATTAATTTTTTAATATTAATTAATTACGATTAATTTAAATTAATTAGAATATCTTATTATTAGCGTTTCTGAAACGCGAAAATGGTGTTTTAGTGTTTTCAAAACGCGAAATTTTTTTTTTAGCGTTTCTGAAACGCGATATTTCTTATTTTCGTGTGTTTGAACCATGAAAGAATTAGTTTTGAAGACAATTAAAACCCTACATCTATTTTGTTCTTCAAAATTTTTTTGAGATATATATAAGTAAATTTTCCATATATATATATATATATATATATATATATATATATATATATATATATAAAAGAATCAAAAGAAGTAATCTTCCCCGAATCAAAAAGAGCTTTCCGAGCGCTGGTCCAGCTGCTCCTCTTCTCGTGAAACCATGGATCGCCGGCCGGCTTCGAAGTTACTCCACCTAACATTCAACCAGGATGCCAGGTGTTTTGCCGTGGGCACGGACGGTGGATTTCGGATTTACACCTGCGAGCCCTTCGCGGAGAGCCTCCGCCGGGATTTCGATATCCCCGGCGGCGTTGGCACGGTGGAGCCGCTTTTCCGCTTCTATTGTATACCGATAGTCTTCGGTAAGGATGACCCGCAGTATCCTCCCAACAGGGTGTCGATATGGGACGACATACAGACCGAGTTTACCGGCGAGATCACGTTGCCATCGGATGTCCGTGGGATTAGGATTCGGAGAAATCATCTTGTTGTTGTACTGGAGCACACTGTTCGGGTTTACAGTTTCCCCGGTTTGAGACGGCTGAACGAGATCGGGACGATCTCAAACCCTAACGGACTCTGCGCTGTGTCTCAGGGCACAGACGATTCGTTCGTGCTTGTGTGTCCGGATTTACGAAAAGGTCAGGTTAGGGTTGATAACTTCACCGACAAGAAAACTAGTTATGTTAGGGCTCATGATTCCGCGATCGCGTGCTTAGCACTCTCTATAGACGGAAGATGGCTGGCCACGGCCAGCACTAAAGGAACTCTGGTCCGCGTATTCAATACGCATACCAGAGTTCTCCTGCAGGAGCTCAGACGGGGAGTGGATCAAGCTGAAATCTACAGTCTCGCTTTCTCCCCATCCGCCGAGTGGTTGGCAGTCTCCAGTGACAAGGGGACCGTTCACGTTTTTAGCCTTAAAACCGCGAATTCGGAGCCGGAACCGGAACCGGTCTCGTATTCCTTGTCTTCCTTTATCATGAAAGGTGTTTTGCCTAGGTATTTCAGTTCGGAATGGTCGGTGGATCAGTTTCGTTTGCCTCAAGGACGTAAATATATTGTTGCATTCGGGGAAAAGAAGGATACGGTGGTAATACTTGGATGGGATGGAAGCTTTTACAGATGCAAGTTTGACCCTGCGGCCAGTGGTGAAGAAATGACGCAGCTGGAATACCACAATTTCCTTGACCCGGAGGAGGAGGAGCCTTTCTAACTGGAGATCTCGTTTAGATGTATTCATATATTATTTGATTAGAAGTTGAGATCCTCAAATTAAGACTCCATCTAATTTATGTGCGGATGCCAAAAGATAATAATATCCTTTCGAGCTAGCTATGGAGGTCCTTTGTAAAATGTCAAAGTCTTTCCAATGCCTTTTAATTTATAATTCTTCTTATTTCGCATAAATATTTTCTTTTTGATATATGTGTTCTCTCATGAAGATTAATTAGTTCATCTGTAAATGCAATTCTATCATATACGTTTCCAAAAGTATCCATGTGCATAAAGAGATTGATTCCTTATAGGTGAATAGGTGATGTTTCTGGCTAGACATGTTTCGAATTGGGTTTCTCATGGCAGTTCTTGTGCTTCGTTCACTCACTTTGGATTTAGAAAAGGTACCTTTACCTTGAGGGTATGTAATGCTATTTTCTTTTCAATCAATAAAACAAAAAAGAAGCGATTTTCTAACTTTAGAAATACTAGGCACATTGTTTTTTAAATAGTTTTTTCAAATTTCAACAGTTCAGTGTGTTCATCTGGCAACTGGCAAGTCTTAGGCACGGTAATTTGAACTCTATTTTATTTCAAGAATAAAGAGTACGTATGATTCTTCCTAATTAAGACTTTTAACAATAACAATAATAATAATAATTCCATATGAACACCATTAATTAATAGTCTCCATTTGATGCTATTAGGATCTTGTTGAAAGAAAATAAACTTCTTTAAAAAAAAATAATGATGACTTTACATCTTTTTATTATTTATTTATTTATTTTGGCAATGAACTTCTTTGTATTTCGGATTGAAAAAGAAAAAGCTTTTCATTGAATCATTGATAGACCGGTACTAGGCTCTATTTGGTTTGTATATTGAAGAACAAAAAATTTTAATTCTGAACATAAATTTTTATATTTTCAAGTACTTTTTAATAATTGTTCAGCGTTCTTGCGACATTTGTTTTACATTTCTAACAAAACTATTCCCCAAAAAGTTTCTATATTTCAATCTTCATCAATACATTAAAATTGTGAGGTTTTATTTTTTATTTATTTATTTTTTTTACATTTCTAACATTTTTTAGTGCTTGTTTGGACGTCAGCTTACATTTCATTTTGCAACTTAAAAGTGGAGAGTGTTTCAAGTTGAAAATTAAATAGAAAATGAAAATGTTGTTTGGATGGTATTTTGAGCAAAATGTTGTTTGAATGTTAGTTTTGAAAAAAATATTTTGAATTACAAATGGTCAAAATGGTCACTGAACTACAAGGGTTTATTTGGACAACATTTTGTTTGGGTAATATTTTAAATAAAATAGACCACCACCGGACGACCTTCACCACCGACGCTGCTGCCAGACCGCCATCAACCGCCGTCGGCCGGCGACCGGCCAGCCGGATTCTGGCGAGTTGGCTGGAATCCGGCCCGCCGGCCAGTGGCAATACGGCGGCGGTGGGTGGCGGTCCGGCGACGGCGGCGGTGGTTGAGGTGGTCCAGTGGTGGTGGACGAAAATGAGACAAAATACAAAATATGGAATTGGCCAATCAAGAGCCTGTGAATTGTTAGATTTGGTCACTGAAATATTTTTAGATCTAAAATGGTCATTACACTAATAAAAAGTGTTTCAAGTTGGAATTTAAAATGTAAATCAGACCGTTATTTGGATAATTTTTCATTGAATTTTGTGTTTAAGAGGTAAAGTGAGATAAAATGCAAAATGGAATCTTGGCGAAACAAGCTCTTAATCATTTTGAAATGTGTGACCGTGCATAGCACGTGACTAATTAAGCAAATAGGTTCACGGTTGAAAATAAACAAAATATAAGGCTAATTTCCAACCCCCAATTCCCCCCACCCCACCGCTATCTCTTCTATCCACATCATTTCATCCCCAACCAACAAACTGCCCAAAGAAGAAGAAGAAGCAGCAGCTTTCTACTGAGCTTCATTAATCATCAACAATGGCTTCCTCTATTACAGCAACAATGGTATTCTCCTTAGGCTTAAAAGGACCACCTCAAAACCACTTCTTTAGAGCCGTTCAATTCCCTCCATTAGCCCAGAGACTTTCTTCAAATGTCAGCTTTACTCACAGTGTTTCTGGGTTGAGCCCACTTGTTCTTGGCAAAGTTCCCACCTTTACCTCTCCTTCTCAGAAGGATCGACAACCCTTTACTGTTTTCTCTGCGAAGAAAGGCTACAAAATGAAAACCCACAAGGTTAATTTTCCATCTTTGCTTGCTTGCAGTTTTTCTCTTTGTATTAGTTCTTCTGGGTTCTTTGGACAGGCTATTTGAAAAATTGAGTAAGTTTATTCTCTTGTAATCGGATTTTTAGGCTTCTGCAAAGCGGTTTAGGGTGTCTGGAAGTGGGAAGATTATGAGGAGGAGGGCTGGAAAGCAGCATTTGCTGAGAAAGAAGAATACTAAGAGAAGATTGAGACTGTCTAAAATGGTTTGTTTTCTTTCTATCTTCTGAATTCCCATTGTGTGATGTTGAATTATGTCCAATTATCCTCGGAACGTTTGGCTCTTTCTCTAATGTTGGTACAAATTGGATTACTTGTGATGTAGCTTTACTTGATTTTGTTCAGTTCTGATCTTAAGAAAAGTGGTTGTTGGTTGTTGTTCTGTGATTGAGTCTGTCGTTATCCATGTGTTAAGCCTTGACCACTCGTCATTTGGAGCGAACTGAGATGCGGTATGCCAGCCTTTATTGTGGCATTTTTATGGTTTGAATGCATTTAAGGTATTTGGAAGATCACTTTTGCAGTTTAAGAATAGAAATAAAGATAAAGATTAAATTTGCACAATTACCTGGATTTAGCCCCCAAAGAAGACCTGAACACTTCTGAAACTCTGTAACTCCTGTTTCAATCTGTCCCATAAGACTGTTTTCAACCATGGTTTTTCAACAAAATTCTCTGAGTGCATTTTGATGTTTGACTGGATGCCCGCTTGAGTTAAGTAGTAACTGAAAACATTTAGAACATTCTTCTAATTGTTGTCCAATAAGGATTGGTTCTAATTGATCAGATTGTGGTATTGTAATTTATCTGCAAAAAATGTCCTGAAACCGATATCAGGTGATGAGGAAAACTGCGACAATTTTAATCTCATTAAGTTCATGATTCTTAGTATTAAGACAGATTATTTTGATTGATTTTTTTTTTGGGTGTTTGGGGGAATAGAGTATATCAGAAGCGAGCTAATGACGAGTATGAATTTTGTTTCTAAGTTTTTGTTATAGAAGTGATGAATGCTGTTTTTTATTCATGTAAAGAGGCAGCAATGCATATGCTTCATGCATAAGTGAGTTGAAATGCGCTGTAGTTTGGGCACATATAATTTTCTTTATGATCTGTACCAAAAAGTATATGGCTCTATTTGTTAAGGCCGTCAGTAATTCAGTATTTGAAATTTAGATTATCACATCAGATAGCTATTTACTTGTAGAATAAAATGAAGGTGGATAAGTTGATAGTTATACTTCATTTAGCACGGAAATTGTGTCGTAGAAGTGTTAGTATATTCGTGCTGTATTGATGGTTTTCTACTAGTGTGAAATTTGAAAGATATGATTCAATTGGAAAAAGGTAATCGATCTCCAAGAACAGTGAGTATAATTTCAAAGAAGTATTAGAAGAATGGAGGACACATCCTTTTCTTCCTTTACTTCTAACTGATCTGATATTTTTAGAGTTAAACATTGGTTTTGTTTTAACTTGTAATTTGGAATTTTTCTTTTCAATTGACCATCCCAAGTTCATAAGGACAGCTCATTTTTACTTAGTGTACAGAAAAACTGCAAAGTCCTTGAAGAGAACCTAATTTTAGAATCAATAAAATTTGTGATATATGAGGATCAGCAGTAGTTGAGCTACAAGAAGTTAGCTGGTCTACAAGAAGTGAATAGAGTTGGGATCAGAGCTACTGGTTTTGTGGGGTCTACTGTGCATTAACAAAGGGATATCATATTTAATGGATCTCAGGAAACAATACTTGTCATTACGAATGTGAAATTCTCTATAACAAGCCCTGCCTTTCTGGGAAAAATATTATTCAAATCAATTCTTTATTGAAGTGTTTTGGCTAGCCAAAGAATGTTACTAGCGGTCCAGTGATGATATGTAAAATACAACAGGCTTGATAACGGGGGATTCAAATCCTCATCTAAAGGGCTGAGGCAAATTCTAATGGAACATAAAATGAAAGAATCAAATAAAGAAGAGTCTCTTCAGCATTAAGGAAGTATGTTTCTCTAATAACTTTTCAGAGAATGAAAATTTTGGAAGTTTGCAATGTTAAACTAATAATACTGGTGGTCAATGATGTCCTTTGGTTGGATGAAGTTAATTTAAATAAGATGCAGGTTGTTAATGATGGAAATTCCGTTACTTTTATTTGAGAGAGCGAGATAACGAATTTCATTGGCAGCATCAAGTTGAGATTTAAATAGATTGATGATTATCAGTATGTTAGTGTATGGGAATGGTGATAAGTGGAGATTTGCGGTTGAGATTTTAGAATGTTTTCAACTTCTTTGTTTGGTGAATGAATGCGTTTCATGTATTCGTGTCCTATTAGTTAATGCACGTACTGCAGACCAGAAAAGTGCACCTCATAAATAACGTTACAGAAGTTCCAACCCATCTTAGCTGATTCAGAGAACATCATTTCTATATTTGTGTGTATAAGATCATATAGGGATCCAAAATTTTTATAGAACGTAATGTATAAGTATCTATTTTTCACGAGTACATGACAGTTCTTATTACGGCTTTCTTTCAATGGTAGTTAGGCTATATAAAGCTTAAGCTTGTTTATGGCAAATGAAGCTCACTTCAGGCATTAGAATCTGTTTATGCATTAAAATCTGCATCTGAATGAAGATAAAATGAATTGTCTGTTGTCTTTCACTAACTGCTTAAGACTGCAACTGGAATTACTGGACTGTTTGTGATGTGAAACATAATCCATTCATAAACTAAAATGTGTGCCTTTTGTTTGGCTTTTTTTTTTTTTTTTTCCTTCCCTTTAAGTTTGAGATGTGGACCAACTCTGCTAAAGTTGCAGGCATGATCAGAAATAGTATATGGCTTTACACGAAAAAACAAAAGTGAAAGTTGATCCCCATATATTTCACATGTATTTCAGTCAGTTCTGCTGAAGGAAGAAACAAACTTCTGACTATTGATGCTCAAAAGTAGATCAGTGTAGAGAAAACTAAAATGATTCAAAGAATTTAACTAGAAACCTTGTATATAAGCAGGCATTACTGTCTTGATTAATTGAAACTTCATCCTCTTACATGCTTCGCAACTTTGGTGTAGGTGCAAGTTGATCGCAGTGACTACGACAATGTAATTGGTGCCTTGCCGTATCTAAAAGTAAACCGAGCTAACTAGATGGTGATGAGTTTAGATTGCGTTGCAGTGTATGAAATGTAACGCAAATGGTTGATTTTCTTGTGTTGGGGCTCATAGCTTTTGATGTAAAGAAGAAACACTGACTATTTTTTCTTGTTCCCTTTTAATTCAATCTCAAAAATTCTGCTGATTAGGTTGCTCTATTCCATATTAGAGGACATGTTCAGATTATTTAGTTGGGTTCTGTTTATCCAACACAAGCATTTTGTTATCTCACCCTAACAATTGATTCCACATCAAACATTGATTGAACGCATTGCATTTAGAGCCACGAACCCGATTTATCACAACAACCAAGGATCATTTCATGTAACATTCATCAGGTTCTGATACATGTGTTAATATATTTCCTTTAAGTGCTCATTGAACTGTTGTTAGTGTGTTAATTAGATTCCAAAAATTTCGATAACATTCAAAAGGATAAGTATCATTTCTTAACATCTCAAGTCAAAAAAAGGTGTTTCTTTTCCGTGGCTGAGCATTATCATTTTTGATGTGACAAAATCAATGGCACTGGGAAAGTGGTAAACTTTGCTTCCACTTGAATGTGCAAAGATAGTAACACGATAGTAATCAAACTAATCAATGCCATCTTATCCATGCCAGCATCACAACACATCTTAGTGGGTAGAAATAATGAAAAATCCATTGTGTTATTGTGTTTATTGCATTGCACTGTATGACATTACTATGTGGCGAACTTTCAATCCATACTTTTTTACCACGGAAGTGCCTGATATATTATTATGTTTTCTCTCTTATTTTTTTTGCCTTTTTTTTTCGCTGCTTTGGACCATTACTAATCTGTGTTGAATAGAAGATACCTTCCTTATTTCATGCCATAGACTAACCACCAAAAATGTAATAATTCTCATTTTTCTGTCACATGCTATTTTTTTTTTCTGGGACGGATAGAGTATTTAACTTAGCATTATAACATTCATATCATCCCATTTTTTCCTCCTTACTTTGTGTCACCATTCGTAGTGAAGTGGTAAGCAGTGTTGTCGACTGTAATGGAAAACAAAGAAGAGAGTATATGCATCATAGGAGCTGGAATCAGTGGCCTTCTTGCCTGCAAATATGTACTCTCAAAGGGCTTTTCTCCAGTGGTTTTTGAATCTTCCAGCTCCATTGGCGGAGTATGGACAAAAACACTTGGAAGCACTAAGCTCCAAACTACCAAAGGATTCTTCCAATTCTCAGATTTCCCCTGGTCACCTTCTGTTGATACAAATTTCCCCAGCTCACATCAAGTCTTGAACTACATTCGGTCCTACGCGAAACACTTCAATTTGTACCCGCACATCAGATTCAACTCTGAGGTGTTAAGCCTGAGCTATGAGACGTTAGATCAAAAGACACAAACATCCTGGACCAGTGACGGCTCTGGTGAGCTATTTAGCAGTAACGGGACATGGGTAGTGACTGTTCAAGATACTGAAACAGGATCTACTAAGATTATCCGGTTCAAATTTGTAATACTGTGTGTTGGACGATTTAGTGATGAGCCAAATGTGCCTGAATTCCCAGTAGGTAAAGGGCCTGAAGCTTTTCTAGGTAATGTCTTACATTCAATAGACTACCAAAACATGGATGACACCTCTGCTTCTGATTTCATCAAAGGAAAGAGTGTTGCCGTTGTGGGATTCCAGAAATCTGCCCTGGACATCGCGATGGAGTGTTCCAACACAAATGGTAAGCAAAAAATATCACTTCAGGTTCTCTGAGAAGTACCCATAGATCAACTGGATATAAATGGTGAATGTTAAATGGCAACATTCACCGTGAATATAAAATGATTTTTTGCAGTGATTGACTTAAACAACAACCTGAATTGGATGTAAGTCTGAAACCATACATATTTAAATTCAGTCTATATGAATATCATGCTCTAAATGTTTGAAACAGTCTTGCGAGTTTTCTTGTGCAGGAGTTTATCATCCATGTACACTTTTGTACAGGACAAAGCACTGGAATGTGCCTGATTACCTTCCATGGGGGATTCCATTGGGATTTCTGTACTTGAATCGCTTCTCTGAGCTTTTAGTTCATAAACCCAATGAAGGTTTCTTGTTAAGTCTCCTGGCAACTTTCCTTTCACCTTTGGTAAACACCAAAACCTTTTAACATACCTTGTCTTTGCTTTCGTTTCAATATTCATTTGTTTAAAAATCTACTTCCGCATGAAGTTTACTCATTCATCAGTTATTTACAGAGATGGATGTTCTCCAAACTTGTGGAAAGTCACATAAAAAATAAGCTGAGCCTTAGCAAATTCGGAATGGTTCCCGAACACAGTTTCCTGAATGAAATACACTCTTGCTTGATCTCCACTGTTCCCCACCGGTTCTATAACCAGGTAGAAGATGGAAGCATCAACCTCAAGAACGCCCTGAGCTTTGGTTTCTGTAAAAATGGAATCTTGGTTGGCAATGACAAGCAGGAAGAAGAGGAGGTGGTGGAGGCAGATGTGGTGATACTTTGCACAGGATTCAGGGGCATCAACAAGCTAAAACGCATCTTTGAATCTACCATTTTCCAAGATTACATTGCAGGGTCAAATGATGCTGCAGTACCTCTCTACAGGTATTCTTATCTTCTTCAACATGAAAAATTCTCGATAAACCAGTGACTTACTAGGCAATCACATAACTACCTTATTACAATAAAAGTTGGAAAGCGACTTTTGCGATTTGAAGCAGTGGCATCAGTGAGAATTGTCAGTTAATATCATTACTTTTTTTGTACATTTGTAGTAGTATTGATTAGCCGGTCGTGGTATTGATCATCAGGGAGTGCATTCATCCAAGGATTCCACAGCTGGCAGTGATAGGATTTTCAGAAAGCCTTTCGAATCTGTACACATCGGAGATGAGGAGCCGATGGGTGGCGGAGCTCCTCCTTGGCACCTTCAAGCTTCCAAATGTTGAGGAAATGGAGAAAGACATAGCAGCTTGGGATATTTTCAAGAAGAAATACTCTAGAAACTACTACAGAAGATCATGCATTGGTGCCTTGCATATATGGTACAATGATCAGTTGTGCAAGGATATGGGCTGGAATCCTAACAGAAAGAATGGTTTTCTTGCGGACCTGTTCCTGCCTTATGGCCCCCTCGATTACACCACAAAGGGGCCTGCCCCTAATCTCTGAGTCGGGATTTTGCGCACTCATGCTGCAACTCTTGGATAGTATGTAAATCAGCGGAATTGCTCAATGCTTGGTGTGATATCTTTGCAAATACTACTACTAGGCACTTATTCCAGATAATCTCACATTATGCACAGTTTTAAGTCACGAGACAATCCTTTGATTTTCTGCCAGTTTTCTCCATTGTGTTTGCTTTGTAAGTTGGAGTCGCTCCACATTTCGTACCATAGAAAGGTTCTCAACACTGGCGAATTGAACTTTCCTTCCATTACAAAGAAGTTGAGTCTATCAGATGGTCTGTGATTGGGAGATTTTATAATCTGGGGGGGTCCTCATATGAATTCTAGAGCATTTGATGGCTACAGATGAGAGATGGTAGTTGGAGAGTTTAGTGATCTTAAGTACTTGAAATTAGTACCAGGTATGTATTATCCTCCAGAATGCCCAGTGATCGCTTGCCCATTCAGGATCTTGTAGTGCATTAGTGCAAGCAGCTTGAGAAGATTCCTTTTGACTTCTCAAGTATCTTAACACTGCAGAAAATTAACCTTCAACAATGTGAAAAATTCCTGTTGAAGAGTCGGTAAGAAGGTTTGAGGAACTGCAAATCGCGGGGCTCAAGCTCGTTTTACACAACTCATTTTCAGCTTAGGGGAGATCATATGGATTTTATAAACATCCTTTTCTTTTCTAGTAAGTGACCATTCCATTCATCTCAATTCAAACAACTCATACACTGCAGGAGAGGACTGATTTCATTTAGTTTTTTGAAAATTGTTTATTTTCATATGAAGGCTCGTCTTTGAAGGGAGCTCTCTGGTCAGTTAAGTTTGAAAATTTTTCCTTATTACTTGCATGGGCTTGCTATGTATTTGATGTTTTAATAAGAAGTGCAGGCGTCGATGCATTACATGTGTGCATGACACTTCCATATGTATGACTCAAGGGCCTCAGATCTTGTGTCCAGATTTTGTCATTATTCAATAGCAGTTGAAAATCTTAGTTCAAGTACATCAATATATCATTGAATTGGATATCTATGAGATGTTTCAAAGTTTCAATCTTCTGTATGGATCATGGATGTATACAGATTGGCTTTGATCAATTGCACACATTGGACCTATCACAGGAATGCTTTAAATTTGGCTGCTGTTTTCCTCCTATATCAGCTTTTGTTATCCATAGTTTAGTTTGATACTGTCTAACACATTGATTATTTACTTGCTTCCTTATCTTTGTGTATTTGAGCGTTGTGATATACGCACTCAATTGCGTCTTTCTTCTTCACATGATTGCCAACTAGGTCATTACATTATCTTCAAAGCCTGGTACATCTGAAAACACTCTTCTTAGTCTGCTACATTCCGTTTTTAATATTTTTTGGTCCAAAATAGTTCATAATATGTAAAGTAGTGAAGTCTATTTCTTATCGAAACGTAAATTGTTTTAGTGGTCTATATGTGTCAAGGATAGTAAAGTTTGAAATGTAGCGGACTAAAATGAGTATTTTCTGCAGCAGCCACCAGAAGAATACAATTCAAAACTAATGTCACAGCAGTAGGTGCCCATCTTAGTTGGCTGATTCATCAAACTTCATTTCTATATTTGTATAAGTAGAAGGATCCATAAAAACACACGAACACAGAAAACAACAGTCCACATGGTTTTTTTGTCACTTTGATGTGATGACTTCATAGCTGATGAGACATTGAAACAGTTTAGAGGCATGAACCTGGGCACCACATCTGTAACATTTCAGTCAAAAAAGAAGGCTTCACAGCTGAGATAAACATTATCATTTTTGCCAAAGTCGATGTACACTACCGGGAAGGTGGTAAAAAAAGTGCTGCTTTCCAATTATTCAAAGTTTGCTACTTTTAGAAAGATAATGCTAATCAAATCAAACAATGTAATCATCTTATCCATGCCAGCATCACAGGAATGGGGAATAAAAGCAATTAAAAAAATCTATCCTTTGGTTATTAAATTGTAGTATGACAATAAACGCTCGATCCATAGTCCATACCTTGCCACACCAGTGTAAAAATTAAGATGATCCCATGTGTATTGAGATTGGAGAAGGAACATTTTCAGTACTCAGTCAAACACCATAGTTGTATTTTACTTTGCACATAACTTTCTAATCATATCCCATCAATTTTTTTCTTTTCTTTGTGTTACCACTTGGTAGTAAAGCATTGTTGCTATTGATTCTGATATGGAAAATAGGGAAGAGAGCATATGTATCATTGGAGCTGGAATCAGTGGCCTTCTTGCCTGCAAATATGTACTCTCAAAGGGGTTTTCTCCAGTAGTTTTTGAGTCTTCCAGCTCCATTGGTGGAGTATGGACTAAAACAATTGGAATCACAAAGCTCCAAACTCCCAAACCAATCTTCCAGTTCTCAGATTTCCCCTGGTCACCTTCTGTTGATACAGATTTCCCTACCTCAAATCAAGTCTTGGACTACATCCAATCCTACACGAAACACTTCGATTTATACCCTTACATCAGGTTCAACACTAAGGTGTTGAGGCTGAGGTTTGAAACACCAGATGAAAAGACACAACCAACCTTGGACTCTGGCGAACTATTCCGCAATAAAGGAACATGGATGGTGACCGTTCAAAATAATGAAACGGGTTCTACTGAGATCATCCGATTCAAGTATGTAATACTGTGTGTTGGTCGATTTAGTGGTGAGCCAAATGTGCCTGAATTTCCAGCAGGTAAAGGGCCTGAAGCTTTTCAGGGAAAAGTAATACATTCAATGGAATACTCAAACATGGATGATGCCGATGCTGCTGAATTCATCAAAGGGAAGAGTGTTGCAGTTGTGGGATTCCAGAAATCTGCCCTGGATATCGCGATGGAGTGCTCCACCGCCAATGGTAAGTAAATCAATCAGTTCAGGTACTCCGAATGGTTCCTAATTTCCTCAGAAACATTCCAGGTCAAATAGATGAAATGGTCTTTAGTAGCGAAACTTGAAATGATTTCTCATATTAAGTTACTTGCACAGTAACGGGATAGACAGAAATTTTCAGATCGTCCGGATTTTGAATCATTATTACCATGAATGTTATTGCTCTAAATGTATGTATCTATCTTGCGATTCTTCTTGCGCAGGACTGGATCATCCATGTACTGTCTTGTACAGGACAAAGCACTGGACCGTACCTGATTACCTTCCATGGGGTATCCCATTGGCATTTCTGTACTTGAGCCGTTTCTCTGAGCTCTTAGTTCATAAACCCGACGAAGGATTCTTGTTAAGTATCCTGGCAACTTTTCTTTCACCCTTGGTATAGGATCGAACACTTCTACAGACGTTGCTTTCTATTGCATTTTATAAATCTCTCAGTTATAATTCTACTCATCATTTTCTTTTTTTTTTCTTTTTTTTTGTTGTAGAGATGGATATTTTCCAAATTTGTGGAAAGCGACATCAAGAATAAGTTGAGGCTTACCAAATTTGGAATGGTGCCTGAGCACAGTTTCCTGAACGAAATGAACTCTTGCTTGATCTCCACCGTGCCTGATGGGTTTTACAACCGGGTTGAAAGTGGAAGCATCAACCTAAAAAACGCTCCCACTTTCGGTTTCTGTAAAAATGGAATATTGGTTGGCAATGGCAAAGATCAGGAAGCAGAGAAAGTGGTGGAAGCAGACATTGTGATACTTTGCACAGGGTTTAGGGGCATCCACAAGCTCAAACACATCTTTGAGTCTACCATTTTCCAGGATTACATTGCCGGATCAAATGATGCTGCAGTTCCTTTGTACAGGTACTGATTTTTTTCATCAATGTAAAAATTTCTCGGTGAATTCACCATTTTAAACACAGGATTAGTGAGACTGGTCAGGGAAAAAAAAAATTCTTATCGTTGTGGAGGTATTGTCGTATTGATTAACATGTGTCGGGATCATCAGGGAGTGCATTCACCCTAAGATTCCAAACCTAGCGGTTGTTGGATTCTCAGAAAGCCTTTCGAATCTATATACATCGGAGATAAGGAGCCGATGGGTGGCAGAGCTCCTCCACGGCACGTTCAAGCTACCAAGTGTTCAAGAAATGGAGAGAGATATAGCTGCTTGGGACAATTTCAAGAAGAAATACTCAGGAAAATACTACAGAAGATCATGCATTGGTGCCTTGCATATATGGTACAATGATCAGTTGTGCAAAGACATGGGTTGGAATCCTCATAGGAAGAAGGGCTTTCTTGCTGATCTATTCTTGCCTTATGGCCCCCTTGATTACACCACAAACGAGCATGGCCATTAATCTCCGAGGAGTGATGCTTCCCATTCGACAAATTTCTCGCAAATCCATTATGTGGGGTCGATTATATAGCTCATATGCTATCATTCTAGTTTGGAAAAACATATTACACGTTCAGAAAATAATAAAGTATTTTTGTGTGTGTAGGAAACCGATGCTTCCTACAACTTCTTTTGTTTCAAATTGGCAAGTAATGGTAAAGGACACTGATGCTATGAAGCCTTGAATTTCTATGTCAGGTATTGGATACAGTTTTGTCTTCTGGAAAAAATTCAGTGCATTCTCATTTGTTCTGTTGCTCTACAAATGGAGTAAATATTCGCTTGATTAGTGCAATAATATATGTGACAAAAATAATGAACTGCAAAGTGGTATAAATAGTTGGTACTTGGTAGTACCAATTATTTCAAAACAACTTGTTGGAGTAGAAAAACTAGATTAGTGATCAAATAAAACTATGACTAGGGGATAAAAATAATACAAAAATCCGTTACTTTTATTTTTATGGTACAAGAGACGAGGTAAAATGCTAAAATGTCAAATTAAAAATAACCATAGTTTCAATACTCTGAATGGATCAATTAGACATTGAAAGTCACCTAAATTAGCAATGGCCAAATATGTAAAATAGTTTATTGCAAAAGCTGATTATTGATACTAATTCCGTCCCAAAAAAATAGTCCACATTGAGTTTTCAAATTCGTACTAAAAATTCAAAATTCAATATGAATTTTTATTTTTTTTTGTGAGACGGAGGGAGTAATTCATAATTGTGCTCAAGTTCAGCCACCCAATTTCGACAATTTCCGTGACTGTTCGAACCAGGCCACTGTAGTCCAACTTTTTCTTCGTCAAATTTCACCATTGAAACCACATCTTGATTATCTACTTCCACTTTTTACTTGTGGACTCCCAAGCTCGCCCATTCTTTCATTGTACCGTACGACAATACTATGTGGTATCCCTTGGCTCCGTACTTTGCCAGTGTAAGAATATGACTTCATCATGATTGGAAGAACCACTTCATTATTTCAAGGCCACAAACTAACTGCCAAAAAAAACAAAACCAATAGTGTTCTAGCATTCTCTAATTACTCCATTTCTTCTCTTTTCTATTTTAGTTACCAATAGACAGTGAACTTGTTTCCATTGATTGTAATGGAGAACAGAGAAGAGAGCATATGCATCATTGGAGCTAGAATAAGTGGCCTTCTTGCTTGCAAATATGTACTCTCAAAGGGCTTTTCTCCGGTGGTTTTAGAGAAAAAACTAGTTTTTTTGATAAAAGATAAATTGTAGAAGAAGAGTTTTTTACTGAAGCTGGACTACTATTCTTTTCTTCTGTTTTTCGTTTCTTAATACAAGTAGTATGACTAGGTCTCTTTAAATAGACTTACAAATACTCATGTGATAAATAGTCACTATACAGATGATTATCAAATAACCGAACTAATATTTATCACATGATATTTATTAACAGAAGTAAAAGAGTATGGATCAGGATTGAGTTGGCCGTAACTGCTTGACACCAACCAAGGTTCCATGTTGAGCATGATCGTCCTTATCGCTCCAAAGTTTAACAGTCGCCTTATCACTCCTCATGTTCTGTAAATCAGACCTCTCTTGAGGGTTATCTTCAACATCCCCCCTCAAACTTAGCCGAGGTTGGAGGCTTAGTTTGTGTCTGAAGAACGGCAACATTGGTTTAGAAAGAGGCTTCGTAAAAATATCCGCAAAATGGTGTGCCGAGGAAATATGTTTGGTGACAAAAAGTCCATGGGCAACTCTTTCCCGAATAAAATGGTAGTCCAATTCGATATGCTTGCTTCGGGCATGGAAGACGGGATTGACTGTCAGGTACAAGGCGCTGAGGTTGTCGTAATACAGAGTTGGAGGCGCGGGAACAGGAACACGAAGGTCTTGGAGAACATAGGTGATCCAAGTAATCTCAGCAGCGGTGTGAGCCATTGCCCGATATTCAGCCTCTGTACTTGATCGAGAGACTGTACTTTGTTTTTTTGCACACCATGAAATTAGATTGGGTCCAAGAAAGGTGCAGTAGCCGGTTGTCGATCGTCGAGTAATAAGGCAGCCTGCCCAATCGGCGTCGGAGAAAGCCGTGAGGTGAGAGTTTGTTGAAGCTCGAAGATGTAAGCCAAGGTTGATGGACCCTTCAACATATCGCAGGATTTGATGGACGAGTTTCATGTTGGCAAGAGTCGGAGAATGCATGAACTGCGACACATAATTGACGGCGAATGCAAGGTCGGGACGGGTGAGGGTGAGATTCTGTAAGGCTCCGACAACACGGCGATAGCTAGATGGATCAGCAACGGAAGGCGACGTCGGGATGGTGAACTTCGTCTCCAGCAGTGTGGGCATCGGTTTGCAGTCCACCATGGCAAAGCGGTCTAGAATGTTGGCAGCATAATGCGATTGGGAGAGAAGAAGGCCATCATCTGTTGAAGTGACTTCAATCCCCAGAAAGTGATGAAGCGGACCTAAATCCTTCATAGAAAACTCAGAAGACAACACATCAATAAAGGAGTTAATAAGAGCAAAAGATGACCCTGTAAGCAACATGCCATCAACGTAAATCAACATGTCATCAACGTAAATTAAAAGGACTAGAGTACCATGAGAGGAATGATATGTAAACAATGACGGATCAGCCAAGCTACACCGAAAGCCATAAGTGATGAGAAAAGTACTTAGCCGATCAAACCAAGCTGTGGGAGCTTGTTTTAAACCATAAAGAGAACGGTGAAGCTTGCATACATAAGTAGGAAAACGAGAATCAATGTGACCCGGAGGATGGTCCATGTATAAATCTTCAGAAATATAGTCATGTAAAAAAGCATTTTTAACATCAAGTTGCCGAATAGGCCAATGATTCATAAGAGCAACCGATAAAATCAATCGGATTGATTGATTCTTGCTGGACTTGGATGATCCAGAAACAGTGGGGCCGGAGCTCGAGGAATTGGAAACTAAAATGCTGAAATTTCTTGTTTCGATGTTCCGTTGGTATACGGAGTGACCCGAGAGACAGTTCCGCGCATGGTTTTTAGAAAAGCTGGATCATCTAGTTTATTTGTTTTCGAAGTCGGAACTGAAGTCTTTTTCGGTTAGTGGTGGCTCCTTCCTCTCTCAAGATTGTTCTGAATATCTTGGTCTTCTATACCTGAGCAAGGATTTTGCAATGTCAACATTTCCAGAAGTAGGAATCCATATGATCAAATATCCATATCAAGATCATACAAGCTGTGTTTGGTCTAGGCTTAGAGCACCTCTGAGGCTGTCCAACGTGGATTCCAACACAAACTTCCAGAGGAGGTATATCAGTTCGAGCAATAAAACATGAATGTAAGCTAACACGAAGAGGGAGTCGGTAAAAACATTTTCACTCTTTATGTCCAGCTGAATAATGTTCCTATCATTCAGTTTCATCAATGAAAATGCCACATCTCCTTTTATGAAATCCATAAATATGGCCAATTGCAAGATGCGGACATCTGGGCTTCCATTCGGTGATGCAGCCAATTTGGATGAGACTTGATGACCATAAAAATTTACAATGCAAGAATGCGTCAAAGAACTCAACATTCTGGCTTTCCTTTAAACAAGAGATCTCAAGATTCCTGATATCTTCTGCAGAACTCCCGATGTCTGCATATACTCCAAACTACAGGCTACCAATGCCAACAACAATAGATTGAAGTCTTCCCTTCATAGATTGCAGTCCCCTCTCGCATATATCATGGAAAGCAATATCTCCAGCAGCATCCAGACTCCTTAATGGGTCTTTCATTTCTATCATCATTGCCTGTTGGGCAGGTGCAGACAAAAGGATTTCCAACAATTTGAAATTTTGAACCAGATACACCCTTTCTTGCTTTCAGAACAACTGCACTTTTGTCACTACCACCAAAATGGTCAGAAACAAATAAAAAAAAGGCAAGCAAGGAGCAATCTGAACATTCTACCCCATCCATCTCTGCAGAACTGACAAACTCATCATTCGACAATCTTCTCCATTTCCTTCTAAGTTGCAGAATATCCATCAAGGTATTTGACGAAAACACAAAGCTAATTGTTCTGAAGATTTATCCTCTTAAGGTTATAAATTGATTCAAGTTCAAACCAGACGAAAAATGTCAACCTGTTGTATGAGAGATCCAAGTTCTCTAATCTTTTCAGGGAAGACAGACCAAACGGGAACTCAGCTAAGCAAGCTCGAAAGACACTAAGGCGTTCACGAGAGTTATCTCAGTTGGTAAGTTCATCTTAACTTACAAACTAAAGGTCCAAAATACTCCAAATTACATAGATGGCCAATTTCAGGAGGAAGGTAGCTGATCGAAGAATGACCAACAGTCAAGCTCTTCAGAGCAGCCACGTCACCCAAAACAGGAAAGGAAGGTGGCCTGGAAGGTACTCTACTCAGCTCCAATTCTTTCAAATACTTCAAGTTCCCAAAATCTAACCCACTTAACCCAGGTGCCATGGCATCTTTCACTTGCGTGCACTCCGACCCATTCAAATAACTGAACTCCTCAGGAAACAAATTCAAATATACAGGGCAACAAAGGAGTAAAGGGAGCTTATACAGCCTTTAGAACATATTTACTGATTTCAAACAGGAAGAAACAATATGAAACTCACAAATCACAGTTCCAGACCAAATAGAGGTATCTGAAGAACCAAATTGAGGTACCCAAAGTGGCTACATGAGTTGCAAATTTGACTTAATCAAGATCGTGTTGTATTTATATATTCATTCCGATACTCGTGTTTATTGAGCATTACTTGTAATATAGAAACAAAAACGACCTAAAAATGATAATTATGTCAAAGAAACTGGTTATGTCATTCAGATAGTACAGGAATCCCTAAACCAACCAACCAACCAACCAATCGAATTGGATGGAGGTCAAAGCTTTATAGAAATCTCTCAAAAGTCATAATAATCTGGATGAAGAGCACCAACCAGCCAATTAAAAAAGCTTTACAGAAATCTCTCAATAGTCATAATATTCTGGGCGAGGAGGTACATAACATCGTACACCTTCGTCAATGCAGGAAGGATGGTCACAAAGAACACGTTTAAAGCAGCAAGGAAAAAGGCAACGCTCACCATCCTTTGCTAACTTCGCTAACTTCTTGTCAACTCTGGATTGATGCTCACTTTTAAGTTCACAAGAGAGCACCCCTACCACAAGTCCATCTGCGGGTGGACGTTTAAGAGTGCCATACCGAGCTCGAAAGACTTCAGAGATGATGCTGGATGAATCATCAACCGGCTGAGCTTTGCCCTTGAAGGTAATGTAGAATCCACGATAACCAAAAGCCACAGGGATACATGTGATGTACTCTACTTCATCAAACTCAAATGCTTTGTACCCTGGTTTCTGCACAGACACAGACATCAGATATTTATTATTAGCAACCAAAATAGAATCAGCAAATCAAAGAAGAGCACAATGGCAAAGGAACTAAACAAATCAATGAATGTATGTATGTACCTGATCATGAGTTCTGTTGAAAACTGCAAGACATTCCCCACACCATTCAACGATTTGCTCGGGGGTTGAGTATTGAGTTTTTTTCATGTGCGTCCAAGGAATGAAACATGAATTTATGAGACGGACAGGACAAGTAGTCACCAAAAAACCCTGAGCAAAACAAAGATGTAAGAATAATTAATTAGGAAATATTACAGATAAAATCAGAAAATAACCTTAAGAATTGAGAAGAAAGGGGACTACAGTGTACATGAACTCACCCGACTCTCATGGACTTCCTTTTGGTATCTCTTCTTGTCCTCGACTTTGTGGTAACCCTAGGAAACCATAAATCCCCCTCGATGTCCGACTCCGATTCCGACTCGGACTCCGTCTCTGTCTCTGACTCGGACTCCGACTTCGACTTGAAGATTGGTGGCGGTGATGATCTCCTCGTCCTCATCCTCCTGTGTGCTGGTGAAGATTTCTCCGCCAAGGCAATAATGGATATTGGGCAGTCAGAATGCGATCCAGAATCTGTCTCCGATTCAGACTTCAAGATTGGTGGAAGTGGTGGCCTCCTCGCCGACCTGTGTGCCGGTGACGATGATTCATCGAATTTCCGTGCCTTCGTAACTGGTTGGTGGTTATCGACGTCGGAATGGGTCTCATCATCTCCTCCCATCGCCGCCGCGTTTCTCAGCTACTATTCAGGAAATTTCTTTTTTGAGTTTTTCTAACAAATTAGTATTATACCCGTACGGTGCGCGGTGAAAAATCCAGTTTAACATTTGAAATATTTCTGTTAATTATATAGAAAAAAATTGGGAAAGTTTTCAAAAACGGCATTGGAAAAATAGAAATTATTATGAAGGGCATGATATTTATTTAGTCATGATTATTATTTATTAGAATTTTTTTAATCTTCCTAATGACTATTTTATCCTTTTCTTAAATAGAACTATTGACATCATCTTTTCTTCTTCATCGTGTTATCTTCTTCACAAACCATAACCTTAATTACAGATCTGTAGCCCTTTGTTCATGAGTCATGATCATTAATGAATTGCACAAGGAATATGAATATCCATAGCTTTCAAAACATTCTTGGCTCCGTGTGGTTATCATTGTAGATCTTTGGCTATACTTTCTGAGGCATGTTATCTCGTAATTCCTTGTAAAATAAAAGTAGATTCCATCATATTACTTTTTCTCCAAACTAATATATCATCATTTTCTTTTAGCTAGTTAATTTCCCATCATATTGATAGAATTATAGTTGTTACTCTGAAGTTGCTCCTTCCAGATCTACGGAAAGTTGTCAATGATGGTGAAACTGATGAGAATGGATAAATAAAACTTGATGAGATGCAGTTTGAAAACATGCTTATTTGGATCAAAATTAATCTCCACATTTGACTACCTGGATTGTCTAATGAATTTGTAAAGTCGTCACTAATCTCATCTCAAATTGAATCCTAAAAATGATTCAAACTTAGGTTGGGATACGAGCGGCTCCGATTGAAGTTAATCGGAAAAAAAAATTTTAATTGCCAAATGTTAGGGTATAGCAATAAGGATATGACCGTAATTTGATATTGGGAAAAATATTACATGTGATTAAACATATTTATTTAAATGTAAATAAAGGCTATGCCCGTTTTTAATAATTTTCATCTTTCCAATGCCCCTAATGAGATTTTTCCTAAAAAAAATTTAGCTATTTGTATGAATGATGATTCAGTACTATTTATTTACTATATTTGGCAGCCCGGCCATTAAACAAAAAAACGAAACGGAAAGAAATACTAAATACTACTTACTTGTTCAAAGAAAAATTATTTGCCCTTAATTTTTAATTATGAAAGGGCCATCTTTTGATGAGTTTTATTTGATTTTAATTTTCATATCGCCATGCTTAAAAGATTATTTGTCCTTGGCAAGTTAAAAACATGCAATGGTTTTTGTTGCTAGTTCAATATTTTCGACAACCCATTAAAAAAAATGCAGCGGGTCTCATTCCCTCTTCATTTACATTTTTAAAATCATGTCACTCTATATTGTCCAGTTTAAAGGTTCCATGTTTTTAATAGAATAAAAATATGCAATGGTTTTAACTGCTATTTTAGTATTTATAACAGCTCGCTGAACCAATAAAAGAAAAAGAACCAGTGGTCTCACTCCATCTTCACTTTAATCTTTCACAACATGTCACTTTTGTTATCTGACTTAAAAGGTTCCGAGTTGTTGGTAGCTTTTAAAAAATTGACATAGTTTTGTCTACTATATTAGTATTTTTGATACACCGTTAAACCAAAAACGAAAAAAAAAGCCTTATTCCATCTTTATTTTCACTTTGTATATTAATGTTTAAAAGGTTCTAAGTCTTTAATAAGTTAAAAACTTGCGATGTTTTTGGTTGATGGACGTGTTGCCAATAACAACACATGGGAAAAAAACATTAAAAATTTTCAATCAATTTAATTCATAAAACGTAAAAACACGCAATAGAAAAGAAGAACAACTTAAATAATAATTATTGTAATTGGATTTATAAATAAAACATTCGTATTTAAGAATTTCTGATAGTCTCATTTGATATACATTGTCATCTTTAACAACATGCCACTTTGCATCGTCCTACTTAAAAGTTCTTAGTCTTTTGTAGGTTAAATACCTATAACAATTTTGACTGCTATTTTAGTATTTTTGGTAATCCGTTGAACCTAAAATAAAAACCAGAAGAATAAGCAAGAACTATTTGTTCAAAGATGATACTTATCGATAAATCAACAGTTTAGTATTTTTGATAACCCGTTGAATAAAAAAATTGGCGAGTCTCATTCTATATTCATTTACATTTTTAACATCATGTAACTCTGTATCGTGCTGGTTAAAGGTTCCATATCTTTGGTGGGTTAAAAATCTGCAACAGTTTTAGCTGCTATTTTAGTATTTATAATAGCCCGTTGAACAAAAAATTAAAAAGAACGGGTGGATTTCATTCTATCTTCATTCTTATCTTTAATAACATGTCACTCTGTATTATCTCATTTCAAAGGTTCTGATTCTTTGGTAGGTTAAAGAATTGTAATGATTTTGTCTGCTATGTCACTATGTATCGTCCTGTTTAAAGGTTCTATGTTTTTGGTAGGTTAAAAATCTGCAATGGTTTTAGCTGTAATTTTAGTATCTATAACATTCCGTAGAACCAAAAAAAAAAAAAAAAAGAACCAGTGGGTCTCATTCCATATTCACTTTTATCTTTAACAACATGTCATTCTGTGTTATCTGACTTAAAAGGTTCCAAATTTCGGTAGGTTTTTCAAAATTGACATGGTTTTGTCTACTATATTAGTATTTTTGACACCCCGTTAAGCCAAAAAAGAAAAAGAATAACAAAAGAGAAAAGAACCGATTCTTATTCCATCTTCATTTTCACTTTCAATACCATGTCACTTTGTATATTAATGTTTAAAAGGTTCTAAATCTTTAATAAGTTAAGAACCTGCAATGGGTTTGGTTAATGGACGTGTTGCCAATAACAACACATGGGAAAAAATATATTAAAAAATTCAATCCAATTTAATTCATAAGACTTAAAAACACGCAATAGAAAAGAAGATCAATTTAAATAATAATTATTGAAATTAGATTTATAAATAAAATTTTCGTATTTAATAATTTCTGATAGTCCGTTAAACTAAAAAGGAAAACAAAAGGTTTCATTCGATATACATTTCATCTTTAACAGCATGTCACTATGTATCGTCCTACTTAAAAGTTCTTAGTCTTCGGTAGGTTAAATAGTTAAAACGATTTTGACTGCTATTTTAGTACTTTTGGCAACCCATTGAACCCAAACGAAAAAAAAAAAAAAAAAGAATAAGCAAGAACTATTTGTTCAAAGATGATACCTAAATACTGTGCAATCAATGTGAAAGTTATATATGATCCTGAAGAACCAATATTCAGACCTTATGACAATTGCACAAAGATTGGAGACACACTTGGAGACATAATTGCCTGGCCAATGTCAATGGTATGGTTTTCCTAGCTATGAAATCATATAATTTGCTAAATTTAGTTGAATATTTGTTAGTTATGTTCTGATGAATATTTACACGGCATATGCAGGTAAAACCAGCTACTGAACATTGACTAGCATTTCTAGCACTACATTTGATTGGCATCTCCAAGGACGTACGTACTGCAGGGATGCTACAATATTGATCTCATTATTAGATTGTTTGAGTTCTTTTAAATTTATGATGAAATTGAACACTAGTTAGTACTTTTTTTTTAGAACGATTCGCACATTGATTCAATGCAATTTCAGACAACCGATTTGGATGGTTTATAATTATGTTCTATTAATTGATCTTACATATCCCTTTATCTATTGTTTGGTTAGTGAACTGTATTCAATAGTAACTTTTTCTTTACTATTTGAATTAGTTTATTAGAAAATAATAATTAATGTATTTTATATTGTGATGACAAAATAATAAATAAATATATAACTGAATATTCTCAATGAAAATAACATACGCAATCATAATAAAAAAGAAAAACAAAAAAAAAATAAAAACCAACGTGGTGGTTAAATATTCTAAAAATAGATACAATTGTCAGAATACATATGTTTTTTAGGCACTACATAGTGTCTTGTTTATTTAATAGTGCCTTAAATTATTTTATAAATGAAGACATGTAAAGTAGTTTTAGGTGCTTTTTTACCACATTTTTTTGTGTCTTTAAAAATTACTTTGCATGACAATTAAATGTCTTTGAATGGTACATAATATTACAATGTCAAATGTCTCTATAGTTTATCTTTGATGACACTCCACCTATCATAAACCCGACGAAGGATTCCTGTTAAGTCTCCTGGCAACTTTTCTTTCACCCTTGGTACAGGATCCAACATTTCTACATACATTCTTTTTTATTGTATTTTATAAATCTCTCAGTTATAAATCTACTCATCATTTTTTCTGCAGAGATGGATATTTTCGTAATTTATGGAAAGCGACATCAATAATAAGCTCAGGCTTACCAAATTCGGAATGGTGCCTGAGCCTAATTTCCTGAACGAAATAAACTCTTGCTTGATCTCCACCGTGCCCGATGGGTTCAACAACCGGGTTGAAAATGGAAGCATCAACCTCAAAAACACCCCCAGTTTTGGTTTCTGTGAAAACGTGATCTTGGTTGAAAATGGCAAAGATCAGGAAGCAGAGGAAGTGGTGGAAGCAGACACTATGATACTTTGCACAGGGTTCAGGGGCATCCATAAGCTCAAACACATCTTTGAGTCCACCATTTTCCAGGATTACATTTCCGGGTCAAATGATGCAGCGGTTCCGCTATACATGTACCTTTTTTTTTTTCTTTCATCGGTGTAAAAATTTCTCGACGAATCAGTGACTTTACATACCTACATTATGACAATAAAAGCAGAAAACAAGCTCACCATTATAAAAACATGTGTTGGGACTGGTCACAGATTTTTATTTTTCTTACCGTAGAGGTGGTATTGATTAACATGTGTCAGGATCTTCAGGGAGTGCATTCACCCTAAGATTCCAAACCTGGCGGTTATTGGATTCTCAGAAAGCCTTTCGAATCTGTACACATCGGAGATAAGGAGCCGATGGGTGGCAGAGCTCCTCCACGGCACCTTCAAGCTTCCAAGTGTTCAAGAAATGGAGAGAGACATAGCAGCTTGGGACAATTTCAAGAAGAAATAGTCTGGAAAATACTACAGAAGATCATGCATTGGTGCCTTGCACATATGGTACAATGATCAGTTGTGCAAAGACATGGGTTGGAATCCTCATAGGAAGAAGGGCTTTCTTGCTGATCTATTCTTGCCTTATGGCCCGCTTGATTACACCACAAACGAGTATGGCCACTAATCCCCGAGGAGTAGTGATGCTTCCCATTCGACAAATTTCTCGCAAATCCATTATTTGAGGTCGATTATATAGCTCATATGCTATCATTCAAGTTAGGAAAAACACATTACACGTTCAGAAAACAATAAGGTATTTTTGTGTGTGTAGGAAATCGATGCTTCCTACAACTTCTTTTGTTCGAATTGGGAAGTAATGGTAAAGGACACTGAAGCTATGAAGCCTTGGATTTCTATGTCAGGTATTGGATTCAGTTTTGTCTTCTGAAAAAAATTCAGTGCATTCTCATTTGTTCTGTTGCTCTGCATATTCAGTGAATTTTAGTTCAGAATGTAGGAAATTTTGATCTTTTTTTTTAATCAAAATGGCATATATATAACATTTACAGGCTACACGCCAATCATCCATGAACACGCTACTCCTACAATATCGTGGTTTAACCACCAAAATACGCCTGGTGGGGGGAGGGGGAATCCATCCTTGTTAAACCGGATGGATTCACCTCCGCCAACAATGCCAAGTAATCGGCGACAAAATTACTTTCTCTAAAGACATGAGCTAACCTAATCGACCAACATCTGTCCATCAGCTCCGGATTGCTCCCAGAAGGCCATAGTGCACGCACGGTGACCTCTCCTTGTCAAGAATCATTTGCAAAATACTCAGGTTGTCCACCTCCGCTTCCACTCTTCTAAAACTTTTATCCCATGCCAGAGAGAGGCCCTGAAAAAGTCCCCAAAGTTCAGCTCCTGTTATAGTGCAATACTCTATGTTCATAACAAATTCCCCACACCATCTTCTATGATTATCCCTAATTACTCCCCCTGCTGTTGCCAGGCCGGTTGTTCCATTCACCGCCCCATCTGAATTCATTTTCATCCATCCATCAGCGGGGGGAATCCATCGTACCATAACCTCCTGTTTAAGTCTGGCAGGGGCCCCCATGGCTCTTCGATAGTTCTCCCCATCCCTGATCTCCTTCTTTTTCTGAACAATTTCCCATATTTTCCTGTTGATTGGCGTGGTCTCCTCTGCAAACACCACCGCATTCCTTCACTTCCAAAGCTTCCAAATAGTAATTCCAAACATAATCAGCCAATCCCCATCAATTCTAGCTCTATTTTGGAGATTCTCGATCATCCAATCTAGCACTGGAGTTGAGAAGAATTGATATAAAAGATTCCCAGGAACTAACCTCAACCAAACCTCCCTTGCTGCTGAGCAATCCCTCACAGCATGAATTGCCTCCTCCTATAGAGCTCCACATACCGGGCATGCTTCATCCTCTTTCAAGTGCCGGCGGCTTTGTTCCGCATTGGTCAGGAGTCGTTCCTTTGCTAACAGCCATAGGAACGTTCTGATTCTTTGTGGACCCGCCCAACACCATATATACTTCCAAATGATCTCCCTGTATGGCTGAGATTGGTGCTGCAACGCCCCATACGCCATCCTGATCGAGAAGCATCCTGTTGAGGTGAATCCATATTAATACATCCTCCCCCAACACCGGGTTTGGAGGTGAGGCAACCGGAATCTGCAACAGTACTGATGCTGTGAGTCGATTAGAAAACATGTTCCATTTCCAAAGCCCCCATTCATCGACAAATTGATTCACTGTCAGATGAAGTTCAGCTTGAGGAATTTAAGTTAAAGCTATGGTGTAAAGCGGTGGTAACCCTACAACCGATTGATCAAGCCAAAACCTGGCTGTAGCCCCATTATTCACGACTCATCTACATCCTTCCTTCACTTGGGCCCAGCTCTTCTTAACTCCCTTGTAACATGGTGTAGCATTGGGTTTATGAGGGAGCACTAGCCCATTTTCAAGTTTGATACCATATTTTTCCTTTATCACTTTCACCCACAAGGCCTGATCATCAGTTAGCATTTGTCATCCCAGTTTCATCATGAATGTCAGATTCATGTATCTTTGTTTTTTGAGACCCATACCGCCCTGGTCTTTAGCCCAGCACTTCTGCTCCCATGGCACCAAACTCAGCTTCCTTGTGTTCGTATCTCCACCCCAAATAAACCTTCTCATTTCCTTTTCCAGATCATCACAAACCGAGACCGGTAATAACGTTGACTGCATTGAGTAATACGGCAAGGAACTTATAATTGACTGAGCTAATGTAACCCTTCCAGCCAGGGATAAGCTAGACGGATTCCATTTTCCCAATCTCTACTTCGCATTCTCTATAATACCCCCGTAGGTCCCTTTCATTACCCTACCGTTAATCAAGGGCATTCCTAAATATTTCCCCAGATCTTCAACAGCCGAGAACCCCATTTTATCAGCTAAAGCCATCCTTCTTCTATAGTGGACATTTTTTGAGAAGTGGATTTTCGTTTTCATGGAGCTGATTTTAAGACCTGATGACTTACAGAATTCAGAAAGGACCTTACTGACTATTGCTGCTTGCTGTTCAGAGGCTTCCATAAAAAGGAAGATGTCGTCCGAAAATAGGAGATACGGAAACTTCACTGTGTTTCTACCAAAAGAGATCGGCCGCCATTCACCCTTCTCAACCCTTTCAAGGATCGCATGCGCCAGCCTTTCAACACATAGTACGAACAAATACGGGGAGATTGGATCCCCTTGTCGTAGGCCCCTTGTTGTTTTGAAGGCCTCCAAAGGTTCACCATTCCATAACACCTTCATGGAAGGGCTAGAAACACAACACATAATTGATCGAATAAAGCCCTGTAGGAAGCCTGCCCTTTGGAGAGTATCTTCCACGAAATCCCATCTAACCATATCGTATGCTTTCTCTAGATCGATCTTCAAAGCCATGAAACCACGTTTCCCCCCCTTATTCCTCATGGCATGAATAACCTCCTGTGCCACAATGATGTTTTGGTTTATATGCCTTCCTGGGACGAAACTTGTTTGTGCACTCCCAATCAACTTTGGAAGTATGGGCTTAATACGATTAGCAAGAAGTTTTGTCGCAATCTTGTAAACTACGTTACATAGACTAATAGGCCGAAACATCCTTATGGACATCGGATTATCGACCTTTGGAATCAAGGCAATCAATGTCTGATTAAGTTCTTCCGGCTTCCCTTCACCATCCACAATAGCTTGCACTGTTCTACACACTGTATCTCCTACCACAGGCCATTGTTTTTGAAAAAAGAGAGCGTGTAACCCGTCTGGGCCTGGAGCCTTTAATGGGCTCATTTCATTTAAGGCCTGTTGAATCTCCAAGTTCGTGACTTGACTCCGTAGTAGCTGGCTTTGGCTAGGTTCAAGCCTGGGAAAGCAGATAGTTGTAGAGAACCCAACATACGGTGGCAGGTCAGTAGCATATACCTCTTTGAAGAAACGTGTGGCCATCCTCCCCAATTCCAACTGATCATCAATCAAAACCCCATCATCGTTGATCAGAATCCCAATCTTGTTCCTTCTCTGTCTACCCTTAACAAAGCTGTGGTAGAACCGTGTGTTCTTGTCCCCATCAAGTGTCCAATCCCTAGTCGACTTTTGGATTAGCAGTGCTCGTTCCTGCATTAGTAGCAAATCCATTTCTTTGTTCAGTTCCAATTCTAGATTATCTAGCCACTGAGAGTCGTATGATTCCCTAGCCCGCTATATCCCAGCAAACCGAGCTATCACCATCCGTTTCTTTCCAAGAATATGGCCGAAAACATCTCTGTTCCATTTAGTTACCAACTCCCTGAACTTTGCAGCTACCTCCGTGTACGGAAGAGATGAATCCCAGGCTTCTCCAACAAAGTTTAGAAAGTCCTCATGGAGTAATCACGCTGCTAGGAAGCGAAAATGGCTCATTCTTCTTCCCTGTACTTGTGAGGATCCAAAGCTCAAAAGAAGAGGATTGTGCTCTGAATTTCTTTTCGGTCTACGTTACCCGGACTCGGCCCTCCAGAACAAAATACCCGTGTCGACGCGAGTCGACACCGACATGGGTATGAAATCCGTATGGGATGCGGTCAAAGAAGTTTGGGTGCGTTGACTATATGAAGGGTGATTTTGGCGATGAAGGCTCAAGAGAAATCTGGCGCCCGAATTTCGCGCTCATCCAGAATTTATGTGACAAAAACAATGAACTGGAAAAAATGGTATAAATATTTGGTACTTGGTAGCACCCATTATTTCAAAACAAGTCGTTGGACTAGAAAACTAGATCAGTGATCAAATCAAACTATGTAAAATCAGTGATCAGTGATCAAACAAGAGACAATGTGAAATGCTAAAACATCAAATTCAAAATAACCGTAGTTTCAATACTCTGAATGGATAAATAGACATTTGAAGTCACCTAAATGAACAATCAATATGTAAAATTATTTATTGCAAAATTTCATTATTGATAATTGTGCTCAAGTTCAAACTTCAAACCACCCAATTTCGACATTCCGACCAGGCCACTGTAGTCCAATTATTTCATCGTCAAATTTCGCCATTGAAACCACATTTTGATTATCTGCTTCCACTTTTTACTTTGTGGACTCCCAAGCTCGCCCAATCATTTGTTTCTTTAATTTTACCGTACGACAATACTATGTGGTACCCATTGGCTCCGTACTTTGCCCGTGTAAGAATAAAGATGACTTCATCATGTTTTGTGTTGCTTTTTTTTTTTTTACCATAATTCATGTGTACAGAGATTGGAAGAACCACTTCATTATTTAAAGGCCACAAACTAACTGCCAAAAAAGCAAAACCAAGTGTTCAAACATTTTCTATCCTTCCATTTCTTCTCTTTTCTGTTTTAGTTACCAACATGCAGTAAATTTGTGGCCACTGATTGTAATGGAGAATAGAGAAGAGAGCATATGCATCATTGGAGCTGGAATCAGTGGCCTTCTTGCCTGCAAATATGCAGTCTCAAAGGGATTTTCTCCGGTGGTTTTTGAATCTTCCAGCTCCATTGGTGGGGTTTGGACTAAAACAATTGGAACCACTAAGCTCCAAACTCCCAAACCACTCTTCCAGTTCTCTGATTTCCCATGGTCTTCTTCTGTTGATACAGATATCCCTACCTCACATCAAGTCTTGGACTACATCGAATCCTACGCGAAACACTTCGATTTATACCCTTACATCCGGTTCAACACTAAGGTGTTGAGCCTGAGGTTCGAAACACCAGATGAGAACGCACAATCATCCTGGAATCTGTGGGGCGGCTCTGGCGAGCCGTTTAGCAATAATGGGACATGGGTTGTGACTGCCCAAGATACTGAATCGGGTTCTACTGAGATTATCCGGTTCAAGTTTGTAATCCTGTGTGTTGGTCGATTCAGCGGCGAGCCTAACATTCCTGAATTTCCAGCAGGTAAAGGGCCTGAAGCTTTTCAGGGCAAAGTAATTCATTCAATGGACTACTCAAACATGGATGATGCCGCTGCTGCCGGATTCATCAAAGGGAAGAGTGTTGCTGTTGTGGGATTCCAGAAATCCGCCGTGGATATCGCCATGGAGTGCTCCACTGCCAACGGTAAGTACATAGCATGACATTTATCCTGAAAACTTGCAATGATTTCTCACAATAGGTCAACAGATGGCGAATCGGTCTCTGTGAATAATGTTTCTCTGAAATGTATGTGGCTATCTTGTGAATTTTCTTCAACAGGATTGGATCATCCATGTACAGTTCTGTACAGGACAAAGCGCTGGAGTATACCTGATTTCTTTCCATGGGGGATTCCATTAGTATTTCTGTACCTGAATCGCTTCTCTGAGCTTTTAGTCCACAAACCCAATGAAGGGTTCCTGTTAAGTCTCCTGGCAGCTCTCCTTTCACCCTTGGTAAACACTGAAACTTGTCTATATGGACATGGTTTTCTGTTTTCAATTTCTCTATAATTCTTTTTGTTTATAAATCTACTCACCTGAGTTTCACTCATATTCATTCATCATTTGTTTCCAGAGGTGGTTAATTTCCAAATTCGTGGAAAGTTACATTAAGAATAAACTGAGGCTTAGCAAATTCGGGATGGTGCCAGAACACAGCTTTCTGAACGAAATGAACTCTTGTTTGATTTTCATAGTGCCCGAAGATTTCTACAACCGGGTCGAAAATGGAAGCATCAACCTGAAGAACGCCCCGAGTTTTGTTTTCTGTAAAAAAGGTATCTTGATTCAGAATCACAAGAATCTGGAAGAAGAAGAGTTGGTGGAGGCAGATGCTGTGATACTTTGCACAGGATTCAGGGGCATCCACAAGCTCAAACACATCTTTGAATCCGCCATTTTCCAACATTACATTGCCGGGGCAAATGCTGCTGCGGTACCTCTCTACAGGTAATTCTTGTACGGGTCAATGAGAGTCAGTGACCTAAGATGTCAATCGCATAGAACGACATTATCGCAATAAAAGTTAGAAAGCAGTTTTCGCCATTTGAAGCATTGGCATCAGTGAGATTTGTCAGTTAATATATCTCTCTCTATATATTTTTTTCTTGTTATCGTTGTAGTGGTATTGATTAGCCTGTTTTGGTATCATCAGGGAGTGTATTCATCCGAGGATCCCACAACTGGCAGTGATAGGATTCTCTGAAAGCTTTTCGAATCTGTACACATCGGAGATAAGGAGCCGATGGGTGGCAGAGCTCCTCCACGGCACCTTCGAGATACCAAGCATTCATGACATGGAGAGAGACATAGCAGCTTGGGACAATTTCAAGAAGAAATATTCTGGAAAATACTACAGAAGATCATGCATTGGAGCCTTGCACACATGGTACAATGACCAGTTGTGCAAGGACATGGGCTGGAATCCTCGCAGGAAGAATGGCTATATAGCTGATATGTTCCTGCCTTATGGTCCACTTGATTACACAACAAATTAAGTTTTGACAGTAACAAGCAAAACTTCAGCATTGATGTGATGTGTTTGCAAATACTTTGTAATTATTCTTTTGTTTGAAATGGAAATTAACAAACACTGACGAAATTGTTCAACGCTTAACAGGAGACAGAAGCTCTTGATGTCTCACTTGAACATAAAAAAAATTCAACTGGTTGAAGCATAATTATGTTAGATTCTCTAGTTAAGAGAACAAAGTAGACAATGTATACCTATCATTTTGTCAATTAACTTCGACAAGATTATGAGACGCTAATATACACAGTATGCAGCATAGGACTGCTTGAGACTAATAAGGATTTCCTGCTACAGAAAGTGGTCAGTAATAACCTAATGCGCATGTCCAAATAGCCTTTGGAAACATGCTTCAAGTTGCAGATATAAAGTCATGAACCAAATTTGACCTAAGAGATGAACATTAAGCTAACTTGTTACAACCAAACAAATTGATTTGGTGGATGAAGGCTAAAGAGCTTTACAGAAATCTGTCAATAGTCATAATATTCTGGACGAAGAGGTACATAACATTGTACACCTTCCTGAATGCCGTCGTCACAAAGAACAGGTCTGAAGCAGCAAGGGAAAAGGCAAGGCTCACCCTCCTTGGCTAAGTTTGCTAACTTGTGGTCAACTCGCGATTGATGCTCGCTTTTAAGCTCGCAAGAAAGCACTCCTACCTCCAATCCATCCGCAGGTGGTCGTGTTAGGGTGCCATACCGAGCTCGAAACACTTCAGGGGCGACGAGGATGCTGCTGGATGAATCCTCATCATCAAGAAGCCGCCCAAAAGCGACAGCGATACAAGTGATGTAATCAACCTCAACAAACTCGAATTCCTTCCTGATCAGGATGACGAGTTTTGTTGAATTCTGGAACGCATTCCTTGCACCATTCCACGATTTGCTCAGGGGTTGAGTATTGAGTTGTGAAAGTCCATGGAATGAAGCCTGAGTTTATGAGACGGACTGGACAATTAGTAGTCACCAAAAATCCCCTGGATCAAGAACGAGCAAAAAACAAACATGTGTTAAGAATAATAATTAATCAAAATTAGGGAATTATTTCCAATAAAATCGCTGTTCAATCGTTGATTTCCTCAACTTGTATAATGATTCATCGAGATTCCGTGCCTTTGTAACTGGTTGGCCGTCATCGACTCCGGAATCGACCTCATATCCACCTTCCATCGCCGCCGGCCAGCCGCGCTTCTCCGCTCTTCGGGAAACTTGTTTTTACCCAAAAAATTCTTTTCTTCTTCTTTTTCTTTTTTTTTAAGGACTAGAAAAGGGGAACTCGGGCTCAGGGATTCTCGGAATAGAAAGCTTTCTTTAAAGAAATTATTCAGTGCAACTGCTGTACTAAGTATGATTGCTCAACTAGACACAATAAATAGGGTAAAATAATAATTTTTGAAAAAAAAAAAGATAATTTTTACTGGAGTTATAGCACCAAAATAGAGGTGCAAATACTTGTTGTTCTAAAAACTAAACCAGGATACAGCAGCTGCACCCAATAATTTTTCTCTTTGAAGAGCACTAATTTGTTTTTTTTTTTTTTTTAACTCAAGGATTGTAATTTATGGTTTTGATCTGATTTTGGGACAACAGTGATATCTATTTACTGTGGTCCTGTGAAGAAAGAAAAATGTAAATGTACAGATTAAGATCATGGAATGCTCGTCCATCTATAGGATTTTCTTGATTTTCTTTTTTTAAAAAAGGTTATTTGACAATCCCTTTAATAAGTTTGTAAATACATAAGATTCAAATGATATAAAGACAGAATCAATGTGACCAAGCCAAAGAAGGAAATAAAAACCACGGAGGTTTTGTAATTGATGATTATATGCAACCAAGAATAAGTATTTTTTTTTTTTTCTAATACAACAACCCACCGACAATATAAACTATACATCAACAATGTAATTGGCTGGATACAATATCTTAAATTCGCTTATGAAAACAAAAATTAGAAAACTCACTTTTTAATTATGTTCCCCATATAATTATTTACAATCTTTATTATTTTTAAATAAAATATTTAATGTTTTTTAAAAAAAGGTCGAAACATTTTTTTATTTTACAACATGAAACATTTTTATCTGGCAAACTTTTAAAAATGAAAATGGAGTAATTTATGGCAAATTATCTGGTACACCCGGGGGTACGGTGTCCCCCCATGCGCGTGTACCTCACTCTCTTACAATAGCGTTAGTGCGCCATAATAATTCAGCTTTCTTTTTCTTTTTTTCTTTTTTTTAAACGCGGGGATAAATAAATAACCGAATTCATTCAAATTTGTAAAACTTTGTGATAGAGTATTATTGATTGGAGATGACCGGCGACGATCGAGGCGTTGAGGCGGCAATGGGAGTCAGCGATCGTGGCGTTGAGGTAGACACGGCCGGCGGCGATCGAGTCGTTGAGACGGCGACGGCGTTCAGCGATCGAGGAAAGGCTCCGATTCCACCAGAGTGGCGAAACAGTGATTGGATCGACAATATGCTTAGTTCAGATCGAATGATGAGTTATGTCGTTGATGATTCCGTCTTGATGAATGCGGAATATAGTGGTAGAAAATCCATCGAACAACCTTACTGTGCCAGTAAATCAACGCAAGGTCACAGTTCTGTTGTAGATCAGCTGGAATCAGGTAATCAATCAAGTTTTTTTCACAGTTCTATTTTTGTTAATATGAACTGGATAAGCAGTTATGCTGTGTTGATATCCAAAATGTTTTCACTGGATATCCACTTTGTTTGTGCTGGATATCCAGCTTATGTGTACTGGTTATCCAACTGATACACATGCGTATCCAAATTTTATTTGCTGGATATCCAACATTTTTGAGTTGTTTATATTGAATTGGTGTTTTTTTACAGTTCGGAGTGTATTGTTTGTGAGAGAATAATTAATCTAGTTTTTCACAGTTCTGTTTTTGTTAATGTTGTATGAAGTGGATAAGCAGTTATGCTGTGTTGGATATCCAAAATGTTTGTACTGGATATCCACTTTGTTTGTGCTTGATGTCCAGCTTATGTCCACTGGTTATCCAACTGATTTACATGCGTATCCAAATTTTATTTGCTGGATATCCAACTGATTTTTTGTTTTTCTGTTTGTCTCATTTTTTGTAAAAGAGCATATCAATGAGTTGTGGGATGATGTGATGCTGGATGATGCTTTGTGCATGGAAGTTACATCTGCTCTGAAGGGTGGGTTTTCTAACTTGCTTATATGTGTTTAAATTTTTTTTCTGATTTGTTTATCCAGTGTTAATACTGATTATCCGACTGCATGGTAATGGTTATCCAATCATCTCTTTTGTTTTTTCTCAGAATGTGGAGAAGATAATAGCGGCAATGAATTGGGAGTTGATAATGTGATGTTGGAGGAGGATGCCTTGCACAAGGAAATTTCATCTGTGACGAAGAATAATGATTTGGCTGTTTTTACTTTAGTTGTTAAGACGGCAAGAAGTGAGAAAGAAGCTTATGATTTGTATAATGATCATGCCCGATTGATTGGTTTTAGTGTGAGAGTGGGAAAACAGAAGTTTAGAGGTACGACTGATAAAGTTAGGATGAAGAAGTTCTGTTGTAACCGCGAAGGATACAAGAGATCCAGTGGAAATGGTGATGTGTGCCATGAGAGGGTTAATTTTCGGTGTGGGTGTCCAGCTTATATCCAATTTACTGTTGACAAAGATGGCTTGTGGACCTGTGCAAAGTATCTGGTTGATCACAATCATGATCTTGTGCCGAATGAAATGATTGGACTTCTTCGTTCTCAACGTGAAGTAGATGAAAATGATATGAAGATAATCAGAGACATGACAAGGAGTGGCATCCCTTTGGTTGATACATTTAAGTTTGTGGCAAAATTACACGGGGGAAGCCCGAACATGAAATATACTTTGAGAGATGCCTACAATTATGAGCGTCATGGTGTTGGATTTGAAGGTGGTGATTGTAATCAGCTCATGAAGATTTTTTGGGACAGGAAGGAAACTGAAGAAGATTTCTTCTTTGATTTTGAGTGTGATGAGCAGGGTAGGCTGTGTATTTTCTTCTGGAGGGATGGCAGAATGCGAAAGGACTATAATTTGTTCGGTGACTTGCTTGTGTTTGATACAACGTATCGAACAAACAGATATGGGATGATCTGTGCTCCATTTGTGGGTATGGATAATCATAACAAGAATGTCATGTTTAGTTGTGGTTTTGTGTTAAACGAGAAAGAACCCTCTTTTGATTAGTTGTTCAAGCAATTTTTGAAATCAATGGGAGATAAACAGCCACAAACCATAATGACAGATCAAGCACCTTCCATTGCTGCAAGTATTCGGACATGTTTTCCAAGTTCTCAGCATCGTCTCTGTGTATGGCACATTGGTGAAAATTCAAGAAAGCGAATTGGTCATTTAAGGAACAAGCCAGATTTTGTTAAGAACTTTAATTATCTGATGAAATACACTTCAACAGAAATCGAGTTCGAGGTATTATGCAGGAGGTCAGTTTGACATTTCCATGATTAAGAGTGTCTCTTATTTTTTTTTTTTTTTGTGTGGGTATGTGTTTGTTAGTGGTCATGCATAATCTTCCTGATGATTACTTATAGGTAGGTACGTTGTGTGGTAGGTACATTATAGAAGCACAACTAAAAAAAGGCATGGATAACTAGTTTACAGATTGTGGATAACCACCCATAATGTTCGGATGACTAGTTTACAGATTCTGGATAACCAGTAACTATGGTTAGTTTTTAGCCATTCTGGATAACTAGTTTACACATTGTGGATAACCTGCAATTATCTCTGGATAACCACCCGTTATGGCTGGATAACTAGTGGATAATCTAACTATTTTTCTTTTTATGCATGTTTTTTATATTGTTGTGCACAGATTATTGGATGAGTATGATTGTCATGATGACAAATGGCTCAGTGGTATTTATGATGTGAGGCATATGTGGTGCCCTGCATTTAGCAAAGATTTTTTTTCTGGTGGTACCTTGTCTTCACAGAGGAGTGAGTCAACAAATAATGCAATTTGTCGTAAGATGAAGGCCACATCATCGCTTTGTGATTTCCATGGAATTTTCTTTGATGTTGTACACTGTTGGCGGGTAGCTGTGAGGGGTGAAGATCTACATTGTAGCCAGGGAAACATCGATTCATATCTTCCCGGTGACCCTTTCCTGGAGAGCATTCGCAGAGTGTACTCAGTTGAAGCATTCCGGGAGGTTCAGCACTTGCACAAAGATGGGATGTTGTGCAGGCAGGAGCAGTTAGAGGTCTCAAATGATGGCAATACTGTGACGTACCATGTTTGGCGGTTTGGGATAGAGCACTTTAAGCATATGGTTATACATGACACTAGGTTACAGAGATTCTCATGCACATGCAGGTACTACTCTGAGGCGGGCATGCTTTGTTGCCACATTCTTCAGATCCGTCACGTAACCTCTGTTGATGAGTTTCCTAAAGATTATATATGTATGAGATGAACAAAAGGTTATGGTGCCAGGTCAAGCATAGCTAATGGGGAGATGGAAAAGCTGCTGGGCCATTGCTGTGGAAAGCACTAATTATGAGACGATTTTCAGACTTGGTGTATGCAAGTGAATATAACAAAGATGCAAAGAAATGTTGTGACGAGGCTGTTGACAGGCTTAAAGAAGAACTCGGCAGTTTCATTGGTTCAAATAATAATGATGAGTCTGTAGACAATGATGGTGTTATAAAGAATCCGGCTGTAAAGAGGAAGAAGTTTGGTCCCAGGAACGAACGTCCAAAAAGCATTCTTGAGAAGGCATGTAACAAAGTCAGAGGCAGGAAAACAAATGCAAGAATTGCTGCAGACCAAACAAGAGCTTCAGTTGCATCAGACCTGCATTATCAAAGCATGCCATTTCCTTATCCAAAGGGAGCTGCTCAACATTTTACAGGCTCAGGAAGTTTTGCTACTGTGAATGCTTCCCATCAAAGCGTGCCATCTTTGAACGTAAGTTCCAGTGGATTCTCATTCGTTAATCCAAGCGTAGATGCCAAACATTTTTCATGGGCAGGGGCTTCCACTTCTATGAATGCTTCTGATCAAATCATGCCGTTCATCAACCAAAATTCCGGTGGATTTTCATTTCCAATTCCCAAGGGAGCTAGCCAGGAGTTTCAAGACGAAAGCACTTCCGCTGCTGTGAATCCTTCTCATCAAAACATGACATTCATGAATGAAAACTTTGGTGGTTTCTCATTTCCTAACCGAAGGGAAGCTGCCAGGGAGGCTGGAGCGCAGCGTTTCTTCAACAAGATGTTTTATTAGTATTTTAACTTGATTTTGAAATGAACAGTATTGATGGCGTAAAGATTTTTATTTAAAAAATATTATTTATTTTAAATTGCAGTATTATACAACCAGTTTTAACTGGTTATCCATTTTGTTTGTACTGGTTATCCAAGTGGTTATTTTAAATTGGTTATCCGTTGTGTTCATGGTGATTATCCAACCAGCTTGAACTGGTTATCCAAGTTGTTTGTACTGGATATCCATTTTGTTTGTAGTGGATATCTAACTCGCCTGTACCGGATATGCAACTTTAAATGCATATAGATATTACAAAAAAACACATGAACACGTTGAACACAGATAACAAGTATAATCTCATGGATAATCAGGTTAAAGACTGTACTTGCATTTTTTTTGACTGGATAATCACTATAAAACATTCGGATAACTAGTACAATGATCATGGATAATCATTACAAACGGTTGGATATTGCTGCACATTGGCTGGATAACCAGTACAAAAGTCCTGGATAAGCAAGATAACAAGGATAAGCAGTTTAATAAAGAAGTAGAAAGACCAAGAAATTGGGACACTCAATTTTTGTTGTCTGGGAATTCACAGAAATATTTGGACAACCAAAATACATTGGATAACCAGCATAGATAATCTGGATAATTAGTACAAAGTCCTGGGATAACCAGTACAAAGTCCTAAAAGTATGTTAATGTTTCCCAGAAGTAACATGCTCTAATGATGAAACTGGTTTCTAGATCCGGCGATATACTTGAGTGTGTGATTTTCCTGGTAGGAACACTATACAACAACAAATGACGATTATCGTATCCTTTGACAATGAACTGTCCCGTTGGAGATGATTTGTGGCTTAAGAACACTGGATAAAGCCAATCATGACGGAAATGTAATCCGTGTGGAACGTGTGTGTTCACATTTGGGAATTCATGGGTCTCAAATATGCAATCCCATGTGGAAGTATCTGGATCCCATGCCCACATCTCACAGTGATGATTCTGAGTAATCTCGTACTCATCTATTACACACATAGTCCCCTGGAAGTCCAATATTTTCACTTGGAGATTATCTGAATGTTTTATAGTGATTATCTAGTAAAAAAAATGCAAGTACAGTCATTAATCTGATTATACATGAGATTATACTTCTTATCCAAAAAATCAATACTGCTTATCCATATGTAACAAAAGTTTTATACTGATCATCCAGTCAAAAAAAATGCAAGTACATTCTTTGACCTGATTATCCAAGAGATTATACTTGTTATCCAAAACCCCAATACTGCAATCCAAACGGCATATTCATTGGGGGGCTTCGCCCCCCATGATAAACTAAACGACTCCCGCGGCTACTGGAATCGCAGGTAACCAACCTGCCCCGGCTGCGCCGCCCCGCCGAACACGCCAATATAGCTAAGGTAATCCTTTTTTCGTGTGTGTGTAAGGAGAGTGTGTTATTGCATTAAGAGGGGACACAAATTAATTGTATAAATCCCCCCGTGATAAACTAAACGACCCGGCTGCGCCGATGCCCCCGGTTGCGCCGGTCCCGCAGCTAACCAGAAACAAAGTTTGGACAAGCAACACATAAAATCAAATGTTAAAAAAGCATGGATAATCAGTTCACAACATGTGGATAACCAGTTTACCACTTGTGGATAACCAGTATGAAATGGTTGGATAACCAGCAAATAATGTATGGACGTAGCCACATAAAAGCACATCTAAAAAAACAATGGATAACCAGTTTACACCATGCGGATAACAAATATTTAATGGATGGATAACCAAAAACAAAGTTTGGACAAGCACCCCTAAACCCTAAACCCTAAACCCTAAATCAGTAACAAAAAAAAAACACAAAAACATGGATAACCAGTTCTGTTTGTCCATGCCACATAGAATAAAATGTAAAAAAAGCATGGATAACCAGTTTAAAACTTGTGGATAACCACTTTACAACTTCTGGATAACCACTCTACAACTTATGGATAACCAGAATGAAATAGGTGGATAACAAATGTTAGTATGATATAGATGGATAAACAGAGATTACGGCATGGACAACGATCACATTGCATACGCAGGAAACCATGGATAAATAGTTCAGATCTAGTGGATACACACAAGATATTGCTGGATAATCAAAAAAAGAGGATCCCGGAGTAATATACTTACCATTCAAGCATGTATAGATGAAGGAGAATTTCAGATGGCCGGACGTAGGGTTTCTCGCCGTCGTCTGTGTGTGTGTGTGGGTTTGCCCTAAATTGGAGAGTTTCCGTCGACTGTGTGTTTGTGTGTGTTTATGCATGAGGATGAAATTGATGAAAATAACTTTATGTGTACATTTAATGTAAAGGTAAAAACAGTTAAGCGCGTGTGTTTGGTGGGGGGAGTATACGGTACACCCGAGTGCACTGGATACGGACTCTAATTTATTTTAATACTCCCTCCGTCATAAGAAAACAGTTCACATTGAGTTTTGAATTTTGTATTGTTTTTAGTATAAATTTGAAAACTCAATGAGGACTATTTTTTTGGGACGGAGGTAGTATTTAATTAGAAAGTTATTAGTATTATTTTTAGAACAATAGTCTATAGTGAATCAAATTCGGGCTATATTTCTTCGTATACCCTTATGCCATGAAGGTAAATTCGATTCAACCTAAGAAGAAACATTCGATTCAAACATAAGGATGAATTTAAATTGTAATATGAAACAACCAATTTACGCAATTTCTAGTGCTCCTAATGAAATTTCCTTATATTCCAAAACATACAATCAAAACTCTTTACCTTACACGAAACAAATCCGGTAATATTAAATAGCACTACTAATGAAATTTCCGTTGTAGAATTTTTTTCCTTTTACAAGAAAATTTTGACAAACCAAATCCGGTAATAAATCACAAAAAATGTCAACGACTTTTTCACCTGAGAGCCCGAATCCAATCATTTAATTAGAAAAAGCCAACTGGATCAGGGTGGGGTCCGCCTCCAGCGGGATATAAATGTTAATTAATAGAATTAAAGAATTCTTCTTCTTGTCTGCTTTCTCTTCGTTCTTCAACGATCCCACCCAAAAAATCCGCCAGAAAAAGGAAGAAAAAGGGGAGAAAGGGATTCCCATATAAGCTTACCTTTTCTAGGGTTTTTCGTCAATTTCAATCCCTTTCTACTCCTTTTCCTTTTCTGATTCTTCTTCTCCTCCTCCTCCTCCTTCATCAGCATTATCCATGCGACTTTCCGGAAATTCCCAAACAGATATATACATAATCTACCCTTTTTAGATTTATCATTGTTATTCTTTTCTGTCCAAATTTTGACTGGCGGATGGAATTTGATGGTGTTAAGTCGATGAAAACGATGCAGAAGAGGTCACATGCGTTGTCGTTTAGTCATAATTTTCCGGTGAAGTTGGAAGTTGCTGCGGCGGCGGCGGCGGCGGAGGAGAGGCAGTATGGTCATGATTCTTTGGATGGTGGTTATGGGTATTACGGTCGTGTCAGTAAACGTTCTAGGTTGTCTCCGTCTAGCTCGTCGTCATTGTCTTCTTTGTTTCAGCTTCAGGTATTCTCTTCCATTGGTTGTAGTGTTTTGATTTTGGGTTTTTTTTTTTTTTTTTAAATCCAGGTGTTATGTTTCTATCTGCGTGTTTTCTGTTTGGCTTTGTTGCAGCCGTTGAAATAGATTTTATGGAAGTGTTCTAGTTAAACTGAATTGAATCAGTGTGTGAAAAAGAAATTGAACTAAACCTTTATTTATCCCAGTTTGAGTAATGATGGATTTGGTTGTTAATGTGTTACTTTAGATGGGAAAATGGCTTAATTTGCGATTGCCATGTATTTCGATTTTGAATTTTGATGTGTGCCTTTTCCTGCATAATATGTGCCAATCTGCCTGGTGTGCAGTTAGTTGTCATGTTTGCAATTGGATACGAATTGGGTGGCAATTGCTGTTGTGGTCTTGGTGATGAGCAATTTAATTTATATGTTAAACCTCCATGAGGCCTTGTGACTGCGCGGCCCAATTTTAAGCATGGAAAGGTTACTGTGTGAACAAGAGTATCATGTTTTCACTGCACTGTGATCCAATTTCGGAAAATGATTATTAGGTTAGGATACCGTGTTAGGGGTGATATTTAAGCACATATTGGCAATTATATGCCTAGCTTGTATCTTGATGGTTTGAGTTTGTTCTTATGTGGAATTTCTGAGGTGCTCTTTTCTTTTTATCTTTTCCTTATTTGGCTGTTTTTTAAGTTTATTATTTATTGTTCTTTTCTTGATAGCGATGGAGCAGCGGGGGCCATGAGTTTTCTGCTGAGTCTTCGCAGCATAATCCGCTCGCTGAACCAAGTCCTCTGGGTTTGCGGTTAAGGAAGAGTCCGTCTTTACTTGATTTAATTCAGATGAGGCTATCGGGGAGCAATGCTTTGCCTGTAGCAGCTGCACCTGTTGAGGTTCCTAGTAATGGGATCAAAAAGGACGTAAAGACCTCAAGTGCATCTGATAAGATGAAGGCCTCGAATTTTCTTGCTTCTTCTTTAAGAATTGGGGGATGGGAGGTAGCTACGTGTTCCTTATAGCCCTTTCTTTTTAATGTACAAGCTTTGTTTCCTTTCACCTGATACTATGTCTATGGTGACAGTTCGTATCAAAGCATGAAGGTGACTTGGTGGCTAAGTGTTACTTTGCTAAGAAAAAACTTGTCTGGGAAGTTCTTGAAGGTGGTTTGAAGAGTAAAATAGAAATACAGTGGTCTGATATTATTGGTCTGAAAGCAAACTGTCCTGATGATGCTCCTGGAACTTTGACTGTAGTGGTAAGATTTACTCTGTTTTCTGTCCTCCTTTTTTATTATAATGACCTTGGAATTGACCTTTCCTTTTATAACCCTGTAAAATTATTAAAATATTTAAACTGGTCTTTTTCTCTCATAGCTTGCTCGGCAGCCCTTGTTCTTTAGAGAGACCAATCCGCAGCCCCGAAAGCATACTCTCTGGCAGTCGTCTTCAGATTTTACTGGAGGACAAGCTAGCATACATAGGTAAATTACAATAAGAAGTTTCTTGACCATTTCTTTTGTTGATTGCTTTTGTATACTGGTGATTAAATTTCAACACAGCAATTGATTTGATGCATGCATGATTAGTATTAATTGAACTCATACAAACATGTACCTTTTAGTGTGTCTCTTTGTCTCTGTAGAACTCTCTTCCATTTTTTCCTAAAAGTTGTGAATGTGTTATTTACTAACCTCAGGCATAGCTAAATGAAGTAATGTGATAAGTGGTAGTATTTAAAAATGTATGGGAAAATTCAGCTGGAATGATATAATACGATTGCTGTCGAGTTCACGATCCTTTCTGTTTTTGAATGCATTCCTTAATTTGTTCACCCTTTTGAGTTTATTTGGTTGCCATGAACAGGCAACATATTGTACAATGCCCTCCTGGAATGTTAAGTAAGCACTTTGAGAAGCTCATCCTGAGTGAACCACGGCTGAACTTTCTGAACCAGCAGAATGAGTTTATGGTGGAATCAATTTGCTTTGATTCCCAAGCATCTGTTCAAGAAAATCCAGATCAGAATAGTATTGAACTTCATAATGGTGAAGTCTCACCTGTTTCATGCTTTCGTGATGGAGCATCACCATCCTTGTCAGAATTATCGTCATTGAATTATGAATCGGGCTCTGTAAATTTGTGGAAAGGAATTCCTTCACCAAGCTCAGGTAATTCAATTTTCATGGAATAGTTGATTTATTCATGTCTACGCTGGAAGCCTTTTCATATGGTTCTTCATGGTTTTCTTCTAGTTTACTTCTGGACACGTTAGTTTGCATTTTGTGTGGCATTAAGAACATGTTTAAACTGTAAGTGACTTTGGCAATGTTTCTTTGCTGCCATTTCTTGGATTCACCGATTTGGTGTATGTGCCTTCATGTGGAAATTTACTCTTTATGTGAAATTTAGTGTAAGTTTTATTATGGAATTACTGTTCTTCAGTGCAATTTTGAGGAATCCTATACATGTGATTGACTACCTTTTGATTATCTTCAGTGATGGATGCTAATGCCATCGAAGGGAGCCAGGGATCTCAATCTGATATCCAAACACTGAAAAACTTGGAACAGTACAAAGTGACAGGGATTCGCCCATCAATATCCTTAAGTGATTTGGTGAATCACATTGGAAATCAGATCTCGGAACGAGTGACCTCTGGAAATATGCCTTCAGAGAAAGCATCAGAGTGCCATGAAATGCTTGAGAATGTTGCGCAGATGTTGCTAAGTGACACCCAGAATGATGCAGCTTCGGATGAGAAACTCATGAAGAAGGTAAACTCTCTCTGCTGCCTTATCCAGGATCCAGTGGCTTCTGTAAATTCTTTGGACCCACTAACTGAAGGGAGCAATGCCGAAGACTTCGAATGGGAGATCAAAGCCGCTGATGACGGCATCTCAAGGAATGATTCGTTCGGGGATCTTTTTCTTCATTTTCCCCGCACTGCATCTTTTCAGAAGTTTCTATGTGATATTGATGAAACTGAGGAAAACCAAAATTAGGTGAATGTTAGAAACTGGAAGCTGATGGTGAAGTTTTTCTTCCGCAGCAGCGTGTCAATATTTTTTATACACGCTGTGTTTTTCCTATTCAGTTGGACTTCAGGAATTTTTTTCGGATTCGGAAATTTTGGTTGATGAAGAATCCTGATAATTTCCTGGATATTGCGTACTTTTGTATATCAATTTGGGATATCAAGAGGCAATTGAAGTTCAAGATCCCTTTGTTAATATAGGTTTTTAATTTATAAGGATGATGAAGGCATAATTTGTGCCTGGCTTATAGAGTTGGCATTTAATAATGCTCTCCAGCAGCATACATAAGAGTGAGATGTTTCTTTTTTCACGGTTTGTAAATTGGTGTGGTTTTTGCTGTTGTAACTCTGATGATCCAATTGGATTGGGCCGAAAAGTTTATATTTTGTTCCTCTCAATTACTCTATTTGTCCAAAATATGATTGTCCTAACATAAAGAATTCTTTTGGACAAATTGAATGCAAAATACTTCTCAAAATGAAAAAAATGTAAGTCATTACTTCACTTTCAATAAGAATACCTTTATGTCTCATCTTCATAATTCAGTTTGTTATACAAAGTTGATGGGGTAGAAAGATTAAATTGAACGGCCAGCGTTATAGTATAAATATCGCAACTCAATGTTGATTATTTGTTTTTCTTGGACAAATATCGCAACTCAATGTTGATCATTTTTTATTGGTTCGACACCGAGAATTCTATTTTTAGTAAAAATTCTAAAACTTAATTTTTAGATTTTTTTAATTATTTTTTGAAAAATGGAGTAAAAAAAAAAAAAACCACCCATTATGGACATAGCTAAGGAGCAACAAATTTGCTACCATTAATTGCTTCATGTGTAAAGAGGTTGCTTGATGAGAAAGACTCATTAAAAGAACAGTGACAATAAAATTAGGCAAAATCTTAACTACAAATCATCTGTGCATTATTCTGAACAAAATTGCCCTACTTCTTCTACTCCTAAAATTGTCTATATAGCAGGAAACTGCAATTTCCATCTATCCAATCCAATATTGGCGACTTTGATTGATTTCACCTGCCTTTTGTGACTACAAGAAAGACAACGATGATGATCACCGCCATAAGTACGGCAAAAGGCGGCGAACCAAATCCTGAATTACGATTACCCGAACCCCAACCGCCGCCACCTCGATCATCGCCGCCGCCGCCGCCACCCAAGAAAAGATTAATGATAGGCATGCGACGAAACAGAGAACGAAATATGATACCGGCAATACTTGAGCCACCACCACCTCCTCCGCCTGGGCCAGTGATGAAAATCGCACGAAATACACCGCCAATCAAATGGCCGAACAATCCCAAGATACTAAAACTGTCACCGCCGCGGCGGCCGCCGTCATTCGGAGTAACAACGGCGGCGGCGCGGAAGATGCCAACCGACGGGGCGCCTCGAAGTATTACGCTTCCAAGCAGCAAAAGACTGAAGAATAAAAAGGCAACTTTGGGTTCCATTTGGCTTAATTACTTAAACAAAGTAGAAATAAAAAACACTGAAAACAACAACGTTGAAGAGAGTCTCGTTGATACTGATCGGATAAGTTTAAGGAAGAAATCTGGGAAAGAATGAAATCCATGGAATTATTTATAGAGGGTACGAGGTTTCCTAAAACGAAAGTCTGTGAAATTGAATCCCTTTCCGAGTAGGATTCGGATGGTTGCTCGTAATTTCTGTGTCTGATTTTAGGAAACCCCTTATAAAAAAATACTTGAAAAAAAAAGAACCCCAATTATAATACTCCTTCCGTCCCATAATTATTGTCCATTTTACCAAAAAAATTTTGTTCCAAAAAATTATTGTCCAATTTGACTTTTTATGGATCAAGTTACACATTTGTTCTTAGTAAAAAACATTATCCATAAAATCTTAGCGGTTAAACAATTACTTATGTAGGAGTATATCCGGTTGTTTAAGGTAAAATATAATTAAGTTTGACCAAAAATAAAATATTTCATTTTAGTAAAACTTGACAATAATTATGGGACGGAGGGAGTATAAGATTATTTTTAGGGTTTTCAAGATTCAGTCAAGATGACCATGGAAAGTCGAAAGGAAATTGATTTTAATTAAGAGCGAAATTATTCCTTTTTCAGAAAAATAGAGAAATTGTTCTAGATTTGTTTACGGTCGGAATTTTCGGTGTACACATACCATTACTTCATCACTGGCAAAAAATTTCTTATTCGTTATTGAGAAAGTGTGGATGGAAATCAAAATGTTAATACAAAACATTAAAAAATGAGTTCTTTTAATTTTAAGGGAATCATAATTTTTCCAAATAATTAACCCAAACTAGTAACTACAGTAAAAACTCTATAAATTAATAACTGCGAGCCCACAGATAGTTATTCTTTTATAGAATTATTATGTTATCGTTAAATTAATAATTATTATTTTGTTAAAAAATTAATATTTTATTAATTTAAAGGTTCTTTTTTTTTTCAATTCTATTATGAAACAAATGTTCAACTTCAACCCTACTTCCATATATATTTATGATCTTTTTATTTTTAATTATGGGTTGGAGAGATAAAACCTTTTTAAATGTAAATTTCAAGGAAAAAACAAAACAAAACTCAATAGCCTTCTACTTTCTCAAAAACTCAATAGTTTTTTTTTTTTTTGAGGGTATTTTATATCTTTACTAATCTATAATTTTTAGGAGACCTATATTTATAAAGGAATTTTCTGAATTTTTTTTTATCTTATTAATTTATCAATTTTGTTTGATTTTTGTACTGGTCTCAAGATTGGACCGAAAAAATTTCTTATCTGATACATTTTAGTAATTTATAGAGCATTAATTTAGAGATTTTTTTTATTGTTTCCCGAAGGGGGCGGCATGAACAACCAATCGTCATCATTACTAATTTTCAAACGCATAGAGATTTTATTTTTTTAATATTTCGGATTCGCTTGAGTTAAATTCTTCTAAACCCAATTCATATATATATATATATATATATATATATAATAGATAGAGAAGAAAAATAGAATATCCTCTACTGGTTTGTGTTACCCTACCAACAATGGGCGGCCCAATGAAAAAGGCTCTGACATCCATACGCGATGAGGCGAATTCAAAACCCTACGATAGTGATTACAGCCGACGGGAGGCGGAGTGAGTTTATGTGGATTAGGCATAGTATTATTCCCCTCCCAATAAACCCTATCCATATAACAGTCGAGACACTTGTAACGGTAATTTTTTTTTTTTTTGAAAAAGAACGTGTGTTACCCAAGTGATTTTTCAGCTTTCTCAATTAATACATGAACATGAAATTCATAGTAGTATTATGGCAAGGATTTTTTTTTTCCTACTTTGATTTTTTTATTTTTATGTAAAAGATTTTTCCTTTTAAGTGTCTTTTAAAAAAAAGCATCCATATAATGTGTTTTAAAATTATTATAATTATAAAGTACTTATTTTTAAATTATAACTCTTGTTTTAATCACTTCATAGTCACCTTACCATACTAGTTGAATATGTTTAAATTGTTACATCGTACTAATTATTCAAACACTTTCATTAACTTTCATTAATTTGTGTGTGTATGTGGACAAGGGAGTACAAACATCAGTAAATTAACCCACAAACAAACATCATACATAGCTATAGCTAGAAAGGTCAGAGTAATTATCATGTTTTACAAAAGCACAAAATCTCATTTAAACATCATTTCTCACGAACTCAAATTTTATAAAATGATTCACTATACAATTTCACTCACACGATTTGAACAAAAACTAAAAAAAACCAAAAAAACAAAACAAACATTATGGACATAAAAGTTTGGCAAAATCTTGACAAGAATTCATCTGCATTATTCTGAACAAAAACTTCCCTACATCCTACTCCTAAATAGGCTTTTCAGCAGGAAACTGCAATTTCCATATGTCCAATATTGGCGACTTTGATTTTACCTGCCGTTAGTGACTACAAGAAAGATAATGATGATAATCACCACCGAAAGCTACAAGAAAGGGTGGCGAACCAAATCCTGAATCAGGATCCCGACATCGATTATTCGAACCCCAACCACCACCACCACCGCAACCACCTCCGCCAGAGAAAAAAATCGCACGAAATACGCCACCAATCAGACGGCCGAACAATCCCAAGATACTAAAACCATTTCCGTCTCGGTCGTATCGGCCGCAGCCGCGGTCATGGGGAGCAACAACGGCAGGACGGAATATGCCGACAGATGGGGCTCCTTTTAAGTGCTACGCTTCCAAGCAGCAGTACGGCGAATAATAAAACGGCAACTTGGGGCTCCATATTGACCTAATACCTTAAATAAAGCGAAAACACTGAAAACAACGTTGAAGAGTATCGCCTCATATTATGTACTGATCGTCGGAGATGTTTTAAGGAAGAATTTGGGAAAAAACGAAATCCATGGAGTTATTTATAGAGGGTAAAGTGTTTCCTGGAATGCAAGTCTGTGAAATTGAATCCCTTTCCGAATAAGGTTCGGACAGTTGTTTGAAATATATACTAGATGTTTGCCGGGCAAATGGATGAGATTCTTTCAAATTTCAGAATTTGAGATAAACGAGGATTTCGTGGGTTCTTTCGAAATTATTGGTTGATTTTTGGAATTTTTTTATTAGTTAGAAGCATAAATTTAAGGATGTATATAGTTTGAAATAGATTACACGATCAGATCTCCAATTGTGAGCAACAAGATGTTTCATTTTTATTTTTTTTTCATGTTTGAATTTCCGGAATTCATCATTGGGTGAAGGAAAAAGGAATGAGGGATTATTTGGTCTTTTGATAATTTTTTTACAAAAATTAATAGCATTCATTAATTGATAATTGCAACCCATGCCCCTCACAATAAATAAGATCTTTCCAATGTCCCTATTAGAAATTCTCCCCAAATTATTTTAGATTTTGTCACGCTAAATTTCTGGTGTATATATCGTTACATTTTATTATTAATAAAAAGCTTATTGTCACCGACAAGTATTTGACCCAAATAGTAAACGTATTAGACTAATTTAATTACGATTCTGGATCAAAATACTTGTAGTAAGAGTTTTGCCAGCTGAAAGTGACCTACCCGGCTCGAATCCGGATAAGTCAGATATGATTTCAGACATCGGGTATGTAATATAATAAAAAGTATAATAAATTATTGTTGGTTGTTGTCAAAAAATTCGTGATTTTGTCAAAAATTTTTAGCACCTAGTACAAATTTAGTGAAGGAATGATTCAATTACCCATCTCAAGAAAAGGGTACATATCATCATATTTACCTATCATCAGCACCTCTCCAGACTCAAGGTGCTCCTCCACCTACAACGACAACTGAATTCCAGCTTTCATCGCTTTAGTGAAAGAGATTTGCTTTTAACCAATTGATGGAAGTCTCAGATGCAAAGAGGGATTAATTTTTTGGAATCGGATAGAAAAAGTTGTAGATCGATGCTGAAAGCTGAATTTTACTACTCCACCAGTGGAAAGCTGAATTTTCCCCTTGGTACCAAATAACTATGATGAACACCCATCTAATCTAATGTGATTTGCTGAGAGAGAGGAAAAAGATTGTGCGTTAGTTTTTGCCTTTTAGGATTGTATATCACTTTAAGATTATATCCAAATTTATTTGTATCTTTCTCCAAGGGGAAATTATTTGCTTCAAACTAAATTAAAACAGTTGATACTTCCAAAGAGATTGGAAAAAGCAGTGACATTGTTGTCTTCTTCCACGGAATGAGGAACTCAAAACGATGGACTTTTTGTGAGATTGCCAAAAAGTCATAACAAAGTTTTTCAGATTTCTTTCTTCGGTCGCGGTCTGGGCGTAGAAGGGTGGGTTTCAGGGGCACTGGGCAGAGACTAGAGAAAGGTGGAAGTAATGATATTTTTGAGATGGGTAACAATGTCTTTTTATCCTAAACTGGTTTTAAATGCTAGAAGTTGTTTTGGTCTCAAATTAAAACTTTAACAGAAAATTAGAAAATGAGTTCTTTCAATTTCAAGGAAATCATAATTTTTCAGAATAAATAATCCCAACTAATCCAAAAAGAAAAAAATAAACACCCCCCCTCCCCCCCAACCAACCAATGATCAACATTATTACTGCATTCGTCCCGAAATAATTATTTCTGGTCTATTTGTTTCAACACCACGTTTTTATGTACCTTGTCAAAGCGGACCAAGCCCTAATCGATAGTGTTTGTGAGCGAACCGGCAAAAACAACTAACATGACTGCTTCAAATGAGATTAAAGAAGTCCAACAGAAGACATTAAAGGGCTAGCCATAACTTCGATCGATTGCGAGCCCACGATGTTGTTCGACGCCCAAGATGAGACGTCATCGCTAGCAGCAAGATCCACCAATCCAACATTCAAGCAGAAATACAACACTGTGTTGGGGAACTCGACGCCACATTTTGGCGATTTCGGGCAATTGGAGACATCCGCTGGAACTGGAAATAAAGTGTAGCCACGACGAATAGTTTGGGTGACACACTTAGAACGACTGAGAACTATTTGAATTTAGTCGGGGGGTTGAAGTGTCCAATTGGTTATACCCTTCAGGGTTTCACTGATGTTGCTATCAATGACATTAATCAGATTCCACGGGTCATTACGGTTTGAGAGAGAATTAAATTTGTAGATGGACTTGCGAAAACTCTCTTTGTCGGATATATTCCCTCTGTCCCAAAATTATTGTCCAATTTGATATTTCACTTTTAGTACAATTTGAACTAAAAATAAAAACTCAAACGGTATAATAATTATGGGACGGAGGGAGTACAACTTTCTGTGGAAATTGTATTACGACATGGTTATTAATATTAAACATTGTATAATGAAAAGATTCATTAATTACGCAATTTTACTCACAAGATCTGGAAAAAAACAAAAAACAAAAAGAACACAAGACAAACATTATGGACATAAGGATATGTTGCTTGATGAAAAAGAGTCATTAAAAATACAGTGACAATAAAAAATTTGGCAGAATCTTGACTAGAATTCATCTGCATTATTCTGAACAAAAACTTCCTACTCCTAAATAGGCTCTTGAGAGGGAAACTGCAATTTCCATATTTCCATTATTGGCGACTTTGGTTTCACTTCGTGGCAACAAGAAAGCAAATGATGATAATCACCGCCAAAACAACAGGAAAGGGTGGCAAACGAAATCCACGGAATATGCCAACAGATGGGGCACCTTTAAGTATTATGCTTCCAATCAGCAGGACGATGAAGAAGGCGAATGGGGCTTCCATATTGACCTGATTCCTTAAACAAAGCGAACACACCGAGAAAACAACGTTGAAGAGTATCGTCTTAAATAATGTACTGGTCGGGAAAACTTAAGAAGTCTGGGAAAGAACGAGATCTGTGGATGTATTTATAGACGGTAGTCATGGTACGGGGTTTCCTCATACGGAAGCATCTAAAATTGAATCCCTTTTCGAGTAGGGTTCGGACAGTTGCTTGTAATATACTCGACTCTATCTGATTTTAGGAAACTCAATCAGTCAAGATGACCATGGAATGTCGAAAGGAAATTGATTTTAATTAAGGGCAAAATTATTCTAGATTTTTTAGCGATATGATTTTTTGGTGTATATACGGGGAATTTTTATTGTTGTTATAGGTCAAAAGTTTCTTGTTCGTCATTGAGAAAGAGCGGATGGAAATAAAAATGTTGATTAAAAATGAAATTGCGTTATTTTTATTCTAATTGAAGCATGCTTTTTCAGAACAAATAATCCAAACTAATTGAAGAAGGCTAATTATCATTATATAGCTTTTTTTAAAAAAAATCTGATTAGTTTAAGTTTTATTCAACATAAATTAATGGGCAATATAAAGATGGATGATGGTATTGCCTTATTTAAACAAAGTGAGAAATAAAAAAGAAAAACAGAATTTCCTCAACTGAGGTGTTGTTACCGAAGTGAATCGGAAATTTCCTAGTGGTAATGTTATGGCGAGGATTCGCTTAGTTGTATCTTTTGTCTTTTTCTTTTTTTTTTTTTTTTCTTTTTCACTTTGGTTGTTCTATTATTATGTACAAGATTTTGCTTTTCAAGTGTGAAATCCGTTTTCCTGTTATTTTAAAATGTTTGTAAGCGTGCATTTATGCTTCCCAACCATTGGGTAGTAGATTTGTTTTCTAGGCAATAACATTCATTTTACTAAAAAGAATTGTTATAATTATAGAGTACTCAATATTTAATCTTTTCTAATAATCACTCACTTACCAAGAAATACAACAAAATTTAACTTTTAACACAGCTTATCACACTAATTGAATATGCTAAATTGTTGCACCGAACGAATAGAAATTTGAACACTTTCATCATTGAGAGGTTCCCTACCTCCTCCCTTATTGACTAAAACAATATAAATATAACAAAGTGATTTTTTTTAATGCGGATAAGGGAGTACTACAACGTGACAAGGATTGTTCAAAAAGCATTGAATAAATTAAGACACAAACAAACATCATAACTACCATGAAAGGCCAGAGTAATGCACCATGTTTCACTATAAAGCATCAAATCCTCATTTAAACAACATTTCTCATGAACTCAAGTTTTGTATAAGAGACATAAAGCTGTAACAACGTCAATTATTAAATAACTAAAAATAAAAAAGGCCTATGGAATCTGATTAACCACATTGATAGCAACATCGATGAAACCCTGAAGGGTAGCCAATTTGGGTACTGGACCACGCCCGACTAAATTCAAACAGTCCGCCGCCTTTCTAAGCGCGTCATTCAAACTATTCGTCGCAGCTACTTTATTCCCGGCTCCGGCGGACGTCTTGGCTTGGCCGAAATCGCCGAACGTGGCGTCGAGTTCCCCGAGGCAGGTGTTGCATTTCTGCTTGAATGTTGGATCGGTGGATCTCGCCGCCAGCGAGGCCGTCTCGGCCCGGGCGTCGAAAGCCGTCGTGGACCCGCAATCGATTGATGTTAGGGCCAACCCTTTAATGTCTTCTGTCGGACTTCTTGAATCTCGTTTGAAGCAATCATGGCAGAATTGGTTGTTTTTGCCTGTTTTTTCACAAACACTGTTGATTAGGGCTTGGTCCGCTTCGACTAGGTAACAACGTTGTTGAAACAAACAGGCTAGAAACAAGAGACTGCAAAGGACATTAGTTTGAGAAGAAGGCATGGTAAGAGAGGAAGAAGAATTGTATTGATTAGCAAAAGAACTTGAAGGGATTAATGAGAATTGCAATGGTTGTAATTTGTTCGAGATTATGAGCCATTGAATTAATTTATAGGAAATGAAGAGATGCATACATATGGGATGTGACGATTTGGAGAGATATTTACGTTAATTAAGATAATCAAGCAATCAATAGCGTGAAAAAAAGGAATATATTTTGTTTACATTTGTTGCATAAACCCCTTTTGCGGGCTCGTTTTTTTTTTTTTTTTCCGGGTACTCTCAAAGTTCTTTAAAAAGATTCTTCTTTTTCGATGGTGATCGGTCATGGTGTATAGGTAGCGAGCTGCTTCATTTTCAGCCATATCTTCATTTTATTACTAATTGATGAATGATATTATACGACTTAAATGAAAATAACTCAGAGAATCTGAGTTGTTAATTAAGGTGAAATATGGGGAAGTGATACGTTCAGAGGATAATCTGATTTTGTGGGGGTCGGAATTCGGAAAACATTAAATGATTTATTTATGCATTTCAATTGGGGAATGATTAAAGTGTAATGATAGAAAACTCACGTAGCATGGGTGATGTGAACTGAGTCATATATGTCCACGTCTACAATTTAATCATTACTCTAATTAAAAAAGTATTTTATCTTTTTAAAAATAGACTCTTTTTTTGGTTATACGTATTAATAAAGGACCAACGGAATAGCATTTAACTTATCACACCGAATCGTAGTATGTTACCAGTCTATATATATATGCCCAAGTCCAGGAAGAATGCACGTTCAAGCCCTCAAAGCACCGGTTCATCACCTTTTGTTCATTGTGCTTTTAAGGATTCATTAAGTTACAAGATATATTGTTAGTTGTTAAAATTTAAGGTGCCTTAAAAATGACTACTACTCATTAATTTTCAACTCCAAGATGCATTTCAATTAAATTGCTTTAATTTCTGTTGAGAACAGGATTGAAATAATTTCTTTGCACCTTTTTTTTTTTTTTTGGGTTTTGGTGGGGGGTGGCGGCGCAAAACTTTTCCATTACATCAATAAAATCGGAAGATTAATCCGCCAAGCACAGTATATATGTAACTTACTAATTTATATATTCATTAAAAAATTGCGAACGTCTCAACTTCATTTGTATAATACAATGTATATCCCTCAAAAATCGAACATGATAAAGGCAAAATATATTATTGAACATTATAAGATCGATTGAGTGACTAATCAATAATAACATGATCATATTGTACCAAACAAAATAATAATAATAATAATAATAATGACATGATTATAATGGGGAATACTTCTTTTACAAGAGAAAAGAACTCTTTCGACTTGCGACAATACTGAACCATTAATTTATAATAAAGAATTTACTCGTTGATACAAATTCATTTATATGTCTATTAATACATCGCCCATCGTACATGTGAACTAAATTTAGTTTCAGTTAGCATCGTATAGTCGTGCCTTTTCAAGGAATTTGATTGACCACATTGATAGCAACATCAATGTAACCTTGAAGGGTGGCCAAGTCGGGTGCATTGCCCGCCCCGACTAGATTCAAGCATTTCGCCACCACATTACCAAGTGCATCATTCAATATCCTGGTGGCAGCTAATCTATCCCCGTTTCCAGCGCTCGCAGCTGCGGCGCTGAATTGCCCGGAAACGCCGTTGAGCAGCCGGGTACATTCCTTACAATTATCCAGGCACACAACGTCTTTGAGCTCGATGCAGTCATTCCCTCTAGCTTCAACGGCTTCCTGGGCAAGAATCACCGTCCGCGCCGCGCAGGTATTGATGGAAATCTTGGCTAGACCTTTTACGTCTTGAGATTGGCTAGTTTTGTCTAGTTTGAAACAATTATGGCAACGCTCGTTCTTGCCTGTTTTTTCGCATACCCTGTCTATTAGGGCTTGGTCTGCTTTGACTAGGTTACTACGTTGTTGAAACAAAAAGGCAAGTAGTATGAAGAAGAGAAAGCAAAGGGCATAAGTTTGAGATGAAGCCATGACACAAGAGAAAAAAACCGGAATGAAGAAAAGATTGGAAGGGATTGCTCACTATGAAATGTTGTCAGTTTGGATTTATATATGCATGGGAAGTGACGAGAGATTTTTACGTTAAGTAATATAATCAATTACACGGGAAAGAAATTGAATAAAAAGGTTAAGAAGAAGAAGAAACATCTCCCCTTTACATTTGTTTTCTATCTTTTGAGTAAATTTTCAGTACAACTGTTGTACTAACGTCAGCTGCATTCTATATACAAAAACGAAAAAGATAATATTTTTACGGGTCAGAGATAAAAATTCATGGGGCCAAAAAAATCAAATATTAATCCCTATTGGTTAGTTGGACTAAAAATGTGGGTACAGCTGTTGTATATTAGATTTTTTCCTTTATTTGACGTAAAACATAACGACTTCATAAATAATATCAGGACATATTCCGTCAAAATTAAAAGTACAAGATTTACTAATTAATGAAATAATATATATATATATATAGTATACTCTTAATTAAAACAGTAAACAAAAAGGATAGGTGTCAGTACCACAATGAAAATTCTCCCGCCAAAAGTCATTTCCAATATAAAATTATTTTTGACAAGTGGCACTCTAACTAATTAGAAAAAAAAAGAATGGAATAAATAAATAAATAAATAAATCCCTTAATTATAGCTAATAAAAATTCCTTAATTATAGGTACATACTAATCCCTTAAAATAGCAATATTTTTGAGTTGATAAAATCAAGTGTCAGAAAATGTCAGAAAATCCCCTTAAATCAAGTGAAACAGCACTACCAGTAACGTCTCCCTAATCTCCAATCTCAAAGGATCTCTTTCCGCTCCTCTCTCAGACCCGGGCCTTTAAATCAACTACTTAAAATCTGGCGTCAATTATCAATCTTTCTCTTTCTACAACAAAGGAAAAAGAAGCGGTCATGGAAGGAAATTGGATTTTTTTAAAGATGATTTGTTTTTTTTTATTCTTCTGTTGTAGATATTGGTTTATGATTTATGTAAACTCGAGCATAAATTATCTGTTGTAAATTAACTGTTGTAAACTTGGGCATAGATTTATGTGTAGTAACTCAGTTCATGTCCTTTCAATCAATTTTTTATTCTTCTGTTTTTTTATACTTTTAAGGATGATTTATTTTTCTTTATTTAATCGATTAAAAAATACAGCTAGGGGCAAGAATCGAGTGCTACTATTATAGCACATAATTGAGAATAACACAGAGAATCTGCATTGTTAATGTTACATAAAGGCGAGTCACGAGTGACACCTAGCAAAATCTGATTTTACGAGGTGGGTAAAAGTTAGATTTTCGATTCAGTATATAAAGTAATGAGTAGTATGAAAACTCATGATGTTTACCCTCATCAACCCCTCAAAATCGCATATGATCAAATATATAATTGAACTATATAACATTCGAGTGAATAATAATGGCGGATTTGCTTTACCTTTTGTTACAAGGAGAAAGACTTTTTTTGACTTTGGACATGTAGGACATATTATTCGTGGGGCAAAAAAAAAACTCTACATGTCCTATTTATAAGCATTACCAGCATTATTCTGATTAATCTTAGTTTAGTCTGTATTTCATAAATAGGACTGGGAGGAGCAAGTTAATTCATAGTCTCTATAATACATATAGAGTACGTTTTTTTTAACATATGACTCCATTGGCTCAACAACATTTATTAATCCTTCTGTTCTAAAAAAAAAAATTACATTGAATTTTGAATTTTGTACTGAAAACAATATAAATGTCAGAAACTCAATTTGGACTATTTTTTTTACCGAAGTAATATAATTTGGGCCTCATGACCTACTTCATTTTAGGTTGAACAGACTTGAGCTAAGTTCGAACTCAGTCAACTTCATTCATTCAATCGATCGTTAACAGCTCTCCTCGAAACATTGTTAGTTCTTAGTACTGGTTAATGTGATAGTTCTGATGACACATTGCGATAGCGAGGAATTATATTGATGATTACATTAAAGTGATAGGGAAATGGAAGCAGTACTAGCTACTAGAGAAATATGGAATGCCCGTTAGGTGCATATAGGATAATCGTTTCTACATATTTGGTTATTTCTTGAATTGCAATGGGTTAAGACTCAACATATATATGCCACCTTACCACATCTCTCCCGACTCTCCCACCAAAAACATCAGTTTATTCTCTAATTGAAAAAATTTGGAATTGATATTCGATCTTCTCAGCTCCACATGTTATTCAATCAGTCGATTGTGTTCTCATCCCCAAAAATAAATTTGCAAAAATCAATTGATTGTTAAATCGAAATTTGTGCTATCGGGACAGTCGATTTGAATAAAACTAAACTTGGGAATGTGGCGAAACTAACATTCAACTAAAACTCAAACTCGAACACAAACACATCATGCATGGAGGATTAGCGCATTGATCATCAGGTGTGATGCTCTCCAGGCATTGAGCATGGAATAAATGACCACAACCCAGAACACCAACTTCAGGAAGATTCATCTGCTCGAAGTAGTAATCATATTCGTCATCATATTCATCATGAAGAAATTGGCTTCCCCTAGGTTTACGAATCGTGGAAGATAAATTCTTTTGGCAAAGTGAGCAGGTCTCCCCTGGTAATGATTCACTTTCGTCGTCCGAACCTGTAGTAAAACATAGTATTGTTCGTTACTAATTAGTTTATCAAAGTGGATAATTTTTTTAATGGGACGAGAAGAACATGAACTGTACAGGACGTACCATCCCATGTGATATGGTAGACAGGTTGAGGGTCATCATAATCATTGCCTTTTGCAGCTCGAGTTTGTTCACTAGTAGTTTCAACTTTCTTTCCTGTATCAATACAACATATTATTAGCACAACTTGGTATCGATTTTCGACATGTTAATCAATTAATGCAGACTAAACTTGTTAGGAAAAAGGCTCAAAATCTGACAAATTTTTGGGGGAGGCAATTGAGTTTTTACCTTTACCTTGTTCTTGCAATCCAGGATTTGTTTTCATCTTAGGCTCCGAAATAGTAACTCCTTTAGCATTTTGGCCATTTCCCTTCTGTGTTGCTGTGGTGATCTTCTTCTGAGGCTCCGAAATTGTTACGCCGACTTTAGCTTTTCCCTTATCAATGATTTCAGCATAAGAGTATTGCTCTTGTCCTGCTCTTTTTTCGGTTGGGGCCACCGAATCAGCTTCTAATTTGCCATTTCGTTTCTCTAAATTGGTACCTTTTGTTGAAGACCCGGAGGTTATTTTTCCAACATTGGCTTTGCCGGTATCAATTTTTTCTGTACCTAAATTCGTACTTTTGGTTGAAGACCCGGAAATCCTTTCTCCAACCTTGGCTTTGCCGATATCAATTTCTCCGGTATCTAAATTGGTACTTTTCGTTGAAGACCCGGAAGTCCTTTCTCCAACCTTGGCTTTGCATGTATCTGAATCGGAATTTTTTGTTGAAGACCCAGAAATTGCTTCCCCAACCTTGGCTTTTCCGGTATCAATTTTGGAAGAAACCTCGTCTTTTCCCTTGTCAATTTTGGAAGAACTCGTTGATGGCCCAGAAATTGTAACTCCAGCCTTGGGTATTTTCTTATCGGTTTTGGAAGAACTCGCCGGAATAGGCCGTGAATTAACAAGAGTCTTTTCTGGTTTCTTAGACTTTGAACTAAGTCCATATCCGTGTGTTTCCGGCGGTTTTACAGAGGCCACCTGATTAGCTTTTTGCTTCCCCTTTTTCGGAGTTTCTCGCTCACTGGTTCCTGAAAAAGATCCCGGATTTCCATCACGGGAATTATTAATCATCATGCGTCTACTCTGCTCCGGCGGCGAAGAATTGGAATTGGGTAAATGCTTTTGTGCTGTAGGAACGTCATTGATGCTGCTGCCACTCCTCTTATTCTCACCAGCTAGAAAAATTTCATCAAACAGAAACGAACAAATTGAAAAACGCCCGAATCAAAATATACAACAACAATATAAGCAATGTAAAATTATAACTAATTATCTTAAAGCCGAAAATTATTCCGATGTAATAGAATTGGGTTTTGGTCCTATTTTCCAGTAGGGTATGATAATAAACAACATAAGACGAAATCAAAAAAAGGGGGGAACATGGGACGTACCGGAGCAGCTTTTGATTGACTTCATGGATAAAACCTCAAGAAAGAAGAACCGAAAAGCGCCCTTTATCCAATTGAAGAATTTCAGCATTAAAAAAAAAACCTCACTAAGCCATTCGCGGGCAGAGGTGTTTGATTGATTAATCGATTTTTTCTTTGAGAAGTTTATTGATTGTTCTTGGTTGGGAGAAATTAGCAAAGCATGTAAACCTACATTATGTTATAAAGTATACATAAAAAACTTCGTGTAAATAAATATATATAGGTCTTGGCAACGGCGGCCACTCACCATCTTTCTCCAATTCTAATGTGGGTCGGTTTTCGTCAAATTTTTTTTATATATATAAATATTCTAGGTTGTGATAAATACGTCTCAAAAAATAGTAGTAATCCGTTTCTCAAAATAAAACCTTTTAATATAAATAATGTTTTTTTTCTTCAGTATATATATTTACAAGTGCATATATAAAATAATAAGAATAGCTTTAACCAGGAAAAAAAAAAGGGAAAATTTCCAAACTTAAGGGACAACCAGCTGGTCCCTCAGGTGACAATGAGCAGCCGCGACTAGTAGTTGTAAGCAAAATATATTTTAAAATATTAAGTACTATATAATAAAAAAATTTTACTTAATAAATTTTAAATCAAAAAATCACCTTTTAAATTTAAAATAAAAATGAACATAAAAACTTTTTCCATAGGTAGATTCAAGGCGGTGTTTTTTTAAGTGGAAACTCATGAGATTTTGCTTTGTTTATTGCAAAGACATTAAAAGAGAGTAACAATATCAATATATATATATATATATATATATATAGATAGCATTAGAGTTCTTACCAGTTTACATAGATGAAAGTTGTATTTATTAATAGTCGATAGATATGACTTTTATTTTATAAATGTGATACTTAATTTGTCAAGATCGTTACAGAGTCTTTACTTAACCTGACAAACTTATTCAGAGGACTCTTGACAAAATTATCTTGTTTTGGTAGTATTACATTGCATCTTTGCATATACAAGACTATGTAGATCACTAACTTCAGAATAGCTGGCTTTAATCAGACAGCAATATTGAACGGGAAATTAAATTACGTAATAATCTAACAATTTCCTAAGTCTCGCTTGGGAGAGATAGAAGACTTTGATTCGTGACTAGTTGCTCACAATCAGTATAAACCTGGACGCACGAGATGTCTAGATTTTCTGCTTCTTGCAAAGCTCTTAGACATGTCATGACTTCTATTTGGAAAGGAGATAGTGAATCTAGAGAAACCGATTTAATCTGCATTAGCTAATCAGTCGAGGATGTCAATTTCTATGCTCCAACCGCCTTTCTTGTATGGGGATTAAAAGAGCTATCAAAGATGGTTTTGGCATAGCGTTGTGGAGGCCTGGTGAGTTCTTGACTGGTAGAACAAGGTGTTGGTCTGTTCGTGATGCGTTGATGCTGTTGAATATCTTGTTTGATCAACCTCCATGTATTTACTGGATCCATAGTTTGGCTTCTCCACAGTTTGTCATTCCTTTCCAACTATATTCCCCAAAAAATGAGAAGGAAGAGGTCTATTTCCTGCGGGGTTGGCTAGGTGTGAGTCCAGTGTATATACCAGTTAAAAATAGAAGATGCAGAACCATCTAGGATAGTTTGGAATTTGGGATACAGAAAACTCCAAATAGCTTAAGATATTGGAAAGTTGAAGAATAGATGAAGATTATCTTCTACTCCTGTGTACCATCTCGGACAAGTTGTGTCTGTTTCAACTCCTCTTCTGTAACCCTTCTTTAGATGGAAGAGCATTTAGTAATGCACGCCAGAAAAGGAATTTATGTTTTGGCTGTGTCTTTGAATTCCATAATTTTTTCCAAGCTGTTTGTTCCATCTGTATCTGGCTTTGGTTGAGGGTTTGAGCTTGATTTTGAGTCGCATTTGACATATTAAGAGTTGCATGGTAGCCTGATTGTACCGTATAGTTACCATGAGCTATGTGCACCCATTGTAGTCTGTCCCTTTCTTTGCTGCGTGAAGGATCAATGAAAATTCCACAAATATAGGGTATCAAGTAATATGGGAAAATGGTTCTGATGAATGAGAGTTTCCACAGTCCATTGGATCTAAGAAGATCTTTGACCATTAAATTGGAATGAATTGCTAAGAAGGAATCACTCTGAATTGGATTAGGGTGATTCGGGATCTAATCATCTGAGACTTTAATCTCATTCCTTGAGATCTCTTTCCACTTTGTGTTGTTGTGTAGCAGCCTTGCTCTCCATAAAACACTTTTGTATCCCCAGGTAGCATTTCCTGGTACTTGGGATTGTGGGAAAGACTCTGATTTGTAATACTTTGCTCTGTAGATTTTTGATAACAGTGAATTAGGCTGTGAAAGTATCTTCCATGCATGCTTGGCCATGAAGGCTTGATTGAATTCAGCAGTGGCTTTAAGACCTAGACCTCCATGGAACTGAGACTTTGTGATCTTTTTCCATGTTCTCCATTGAATACCCTTAGCTTGTTGATCCCCTTTCCATATAAACTGGCCTATAATATTATCAGCTTTCCTTAATGTAGATGCTGGGAATTTGAAAACACCCATTGGATAAACTAGCATGGCTGACAGAGTTGCTTTGGCCAAGGTGACTCGTCCAGCAAAGCTTGACAATTTGGTCTTCCAGTCTGCAAATTTCCTTGATAAACATGCTGTAAAGTCATTAAAGATGACTTTTTTCTTCTCTTAGAAGTCCAGAGAAAGTCCCAAGTACTTGCTTTGGAATGCTCCTTATGGAATGTTGAAGGTTGAATGGATGACTTCTCTAACGTGCTGAGGAGTGTTGTTACTGAGCAGGATGGATGACTTTTGATGATTAATCCTCTAGCCAGAAAATGCAACGAAATCCTCAATATGACCTGTCAATGCCTGAATAGAAGACTCTATACATTCTATGAAAAATAAGCTATCATCTGCATACATTAGATGACTTAGCATGGGTGCATTCCCACTAATTTTAATACCCAAACCAGGAAAAAGCCTTAATTCATATCGAATTGCAGAGGATAGCACCCGTTGGCACAGGATGAACATGTAAGGGGAAAGAGGCAACCTTGTCTCAATCTTTTAGTTGGGGCAAGGTAAGGAAGTACTTCTCCATTAAGTTTAATGGAATAAGAGACTGTAGTGACACAAAACATTATCAGATTGATCGAAGTACCTGGTAGACCGGCTTTGGTGAGAACAGCTTGAAGAAAAGGCCAAGACATTCTACCATAGGCCTTGCTCATATCTAACTTAATAGCTGCAAGGCCTAAATCTCCATCTTTTTTCCTTCTATGTTCTATTACCTCATGTGCCAAGAATATGTTTTCACTAATATTCCTCCCAGGGGCAAAACCATTTTGACGATCATCAATGACGTCTAGGATCACCATTTTCAGTCATTTATAATCATTTTAGTAATGATTTTATACCTGACATTACATAGACTAATTGGACTAAAGTTACCTAGAGTTGCATGATTTGGTGTCTTTGGTATTAAGACAATATTTGTCTGATTCCATTCTATAGGGAAGTGTTGTTGGTGGATTGCCTCCAGTATTGTGGTTTCAAGATCAGAATCAATGATATGCTTGTAAGACTTATAGAAGCCCGTTGGCATGCCATCAGGACCTGGTGATTTCCTGGGAGACATATTCTTTATTGCTTCCCAAACTTCCGAGGTGGAAAATGGTTGTTCTAGAGCATGATTTGATCCTTTGTGAGGCATTCATCCACATTCTGTAAAAATTGTGTAAAGAAGGGGGAAGATAACAGGTTCAGGGAGCTAGATTCTGTAACACCATAGATTGTAGCAATGTGATCCTGGAAGACTTCAGCTATTTTTTCCTCATCATGCACCCAATCTCCATCTGAGGATTTAAGTTCAGTGATCCAGTTGTTACCTTTTTTCCTGGTAGCCCATTTATGGAAGAACTTGGAGTTTCTATCTCCTTGTAAAGGCCAGATGAGCTTGGATCTCTGGTACCAATAATCATGTTGGAATTATAGAGCACCATCCAGTTCATTTCTCTTTGAATCTAGTTGTTGTGTAAGGACATCATCAGTGGTATTTGCTTCCTCTTGCATTTATATTTCAGTAAGCTAAGCTGTGAGTTTGGTAACTAGCTTTTCCAAATTACCAAAATTTTCTCTACTCCAGTTATGTAAGCCAATGAGACTTGATTTCAACTTATAAGAGAGTTGCTCTTGGTTGTTATCTATATCCAAATTCTGTTGTTGCCATGAAGTTTGGATGAGGGAGGTAGGTTGTGAACAGTTGGTCCAAAATTGTTCAAACTTTTTTTTACTTCTAGTTCTCTTGCTCTTCTCTTTAATCTGGATTAAGATAGGAGCATGATCCGACATTATTATTGGTAGGTTCCTAATCAAAGCTTTTGGGAAGTGACTTAACCACTGTTTATTCACAAATGCTCTATCCAATCTCTCGAAGATTGCATTCTCATTTTGCCTTTTGTTAGACCAGGTGTACCAGCATCCAATATGTTTAAGTTCTTCTAAGTCATGTTGATTGAGGAATTGGTGTATTGGTTTGGTATTTTGATCTTTAACTAGTCTTCCACCACTTTTGTCTTCTTGGGTAAGGACCTGATTAAAATCACCTAAAATGACAGTAGGATATCTAAAAGGGCTTAAATTGGCATTTAGCTGCAACCAAAATTCAGGTCTACCTTGGCGGGAAGGCAGACCATACAAAAAAAATCAAGCCAAATTGTCCCTGTCGGCTGCACGACCCTAGCTACTATTACATTACTAGAATGCATCAAAATACTAATGTTCACATCATTTAACCAGAATAAAGCAAGACCACCACTAAGTCCTACTGGATCAACCACAAAAGAGATTTTAAAAGGTGTGGTTTGCTGCCAAACATCTAAACTAGTAAAAGTTGCTTTAGTTTCCATAAGAAATAATACCTTAGGTCTATAATACTTATAGAGTCTACCTACATTATGCTGAGTAGAAGCACTATTAATGCATAGTTACCGGAGAGGATATTCATTGAGTTGAAGGCGGTCGATCTGGTTCAACCATCGTAAAACTCATAAGCTGTTCAATCAGTCCTTCAGCATCATGGACCTGGGAGGTATTACTTGCACATTTAGCAATCGCAGTAGAACCTTGGTGTGCTTGTTTCTTGGTTGGCCTGGTATTCAAATCCATGGAACCATCAGAGGCTCTCTTCTTACTGGTAGTGGAGGAATCAAAATCCATGGAGCAATCATTGTCCACCTTCATGATCCATACTACCGAATTCTTCTTCTGTGGCTGCATCTTCTTCCCATCCTTAACACCCTTGACTTTGTGCTTCCTTCCAATCGGCATGTTCCTTTGCGAGGAATGATAATATGCTGGGAGATCCGATTCAGAGACAGCTCTTCTGATCTTCATGAACCAATTGTCTGTGTCACTTGACTACATTGCAGATTCATCACCTGTTGACACTGATTCTGACATATCTTGGGAGAATTTCTGCTTCCTTGACTTCTTGATCCTTTTACATTTGATCTTAAGACTATTCCTATACATCTTATCGAGACTAATACATTCATCAGAAGAGGAAATGTGCATACAAAATCTCCTGTTGTTCCAACATGATTGAACACTTCCTTCCCTAGACAGACTAAGCTCATTTGCAGTACATGTAGAATCAAACCAATTGCTATTTAACACAGAGATAGGCAAAATGTGACGAGTTGGTGGAACATCAGGAACAGTAGGAACAAAGATTTCTAGTATAAAGTGAGGATCATGCCTCATGTCCTCTGAGGGAGGACTTTCAAGCATCCATCTCCAAAGATTCATCAGAGGAGTCATTAGCCATAGAAGAGTAAATTGTTGGAAAGGAGTGAAAACCACCTTCATTCGAGCTCTCAGTGTCTGATAGATAGTCTGCTGATGCTGCTGGAGCCGCCATTCTTCTTGGCTCATAAAAGTTGTTATTGTTACGAAGCTCTTTCTGCAAGAAGGCTTGTAGAGAGTTGGCCGGACCATCATCATGGTAGAAATTTTCAGCATTGAAGTCCGCAATATCTGTTGGCATGTCATCATTTCCACCATCAGAGTCATCAATATCTTCATCATCACCCGCATTGTCCGAATTTAAATCATTATCATCATTGTCATTATTTTGATTCTGGTTTCCAAACCATGGTAATGGCTCTGGCTCCTCACTCTCCGAAATCATGAAACCATCTTGAACATGTAGGATTAAATTCTTTAGCCTAACACTCCAAATCAAATAACGAGAACCAAACTAATGCGGAAGCATACTTGAATCCATTGCGGATGAATAATTTCTTCAGGTTTGGTTTGATCTTCCAGATGATTTCTTTAACCGGGTAAAAAACGTGAGTTCTCAAACTGACAAATGGGAAGGCAGTTTTGACGCCGTAAAGACTCACCCGGGGACCACAACCAGTTATATAGTAGTAGGGTTTCTTTTCCACCCATCACAGAAAAGAACCCTGATCTTTTAGGTTTCTACACAATAATGTCCACAACTTTAACTTAATTAATAATTAGCTCAAAACTTTAGTTAATATAATTTAGATCACTTTAATTGGGCTATATTTTATGATAGCATATAATATACAATTATATGTTTAGTGTATAAGTCCAAAATAACCTTACAGAACATAGTGATCAGGAACTGATTCTTAGTAATCTTTCATCGCAGTAAACTTGTAGTCAGGGAGCCTAGTAGATTGTTTCTTCTTATGTGCATGTGCTCTGAGAGAGCTTGTATACAAAGGTTGAGTGAAATCAAACAGCATTGGTTTATTAAACTTCGCTGCCTGCGCCAATAAGAAGTTGTCCGGGAATTGTTCCAGCGCATTTGGCTCCATCATGTAGCATCCTTGAAGAGGATGTCCCAGGTGGCCACACCTTTGGCAATACTTAAGCATATGCTCATATTTGCAACGGATCTTATCCAATTTTCCATCTCTTCTCCTGAAGTGAAAACAAGAAGTCAGAGGATCACCTGGTTTGATCCAAACTTGGACCCTGACATAAGTTGCTTTTCTCAGAGATCCGCAGTCTGCTTTAATCCTGGACATGTCAGAGATTCTACTAGCCAGATCTTCAATTGTTTGATAGTTCATCGCAGTAATGGGAACGCAGTGCATTCTGACCCATATGCTGAGCTTGTCAATCCGAATACTGTCCAAGGAGAGATCTTCATGGTCGTAGATTCTTCTGAGGATAAGGGACACCACCATTGACTACATGTGGACTATTGTCAAGAATAGCAAGCATATCAGATCAACTTTCAAACTTGATGATGAAGAAATTCTTATCATAATGGAGGATCCGGGTGTACAGAGGCCAATTTTTTATCATATATTTCTGCATGGCCCTGTCATCCACTTCAATATCATCAGTGAGATATCCTAGAAGAGACAGATTAAGATTCTCCTTGGATAGATGTGTTTGCACATCCGTCAGTTGCATGCAACGAGAACGGAGATAAGGAAGAGGGATCGTATGCGGATCTGCATCTACACCATGCCTGAAATCAAGCTCTTCCTCCGAAAACTCAGATCTTTGGACTGACATAGCAGTCACTGAATCCTCATCCATTGCATGTCGATAGATCATCGTGAAAGAAACAGAAAGAAGCCAAAAGAGTAGGATTTAATAAGTTTTAAACTTTAATGGAAGTAGAGCAAAAGACAGAAAGCTCAGTCTGGACAGATGTGCTTTAATATAAAGGGAACACGGAATAGGAAGGGCCGAGAATCAGATAAAAACAAGGAAGAGAAAAGGTTTATTTTTGGCTCAGTAGTGAATGCTGAACTCTAAAAGGCAAACGCCTTTACTAGTCTAGTTTCCAAACTTTGGTCAAGTAATATTGGAACTAGAAATGCATTCGGTTTTTGTAAAACAGGGAATGGAATAAAGGCGGAGGATCTTGTGGGACTCTAGGAGAGCAAAACCATAAAAGAGATGGATTTAAAGAGGGATTAGTTCTGATTTTCTCAAAAAAAAAAAAGGAGAGTTAGAAAATTAATAAGAAATTAGATTCTTTTGCATAGAGGCCAAATGGCATGAACTGCATAAAGACAAATATTGCACTTAGATCTGAAAAGTGGAAATAATTGATCGAGTTTAGGATAGTAAAATAAAGATTCCAGTGAGGAAAACCTCTTTGGAAGCAAAGGATTTGATTTTTAGATAGTAGATATAAACCACACTTGATGGATTTTGTTATGTGTTGATTTTGAAGATGAAGAGTCTCAGACTAAAATTTTGTTGGAGTCCTAAGTTGTCAATTTTCAAAGTCCTTGGGAGAAAAAGAGGACATTCTCTCACGAGTTTTTTAGAGAGAAAGGACAACTCTTGCAGTAATTATTGTTCAGACTCTTGTTCTAAAATGGAGGGGGTATTTTGTGACAAAGCATGAGAATTCAGAGTACTCTTGGTATTTATTGTTCAGAGAACCTTTGTTTCTGAAAAGGACGGATTATTTTGTGACAAAGCATGAGATACAATTTGTTCGAATATTCTTTCGGTTCATTTTGCAATCTTAATAATCCCTCTTATCTATTTTACAATATGTGAATTGTAAAGAGTCGGTACATCTTAAACTATAGTTGCTGAACAAAGTCAATTTTCACGTCATTTTTCTACAGGCTTATAAAATGTCAGAATCTGAACTTTGTTAACATAGAAACTGAAAATACTGGTAACCATAGATTTTATTAAATAATATTTCTGTAGCATTTTATTAAATATAATATTTCTGCAACTCAGTAACTATCTATTTCAGTCAATTTGCAAAAATAAAAACTGAAAATACTTAATACTTTACAATTGGAATAAAGTTTAATAATTTATGTACAAAGTAATTGGATTTTGAATGGATCATCAACTGTACAAGGGGAAAAAAACCAAAGTTAGGATCACTGATTAAAAGCATTACCAACGTTCCAAAGGAACTATATTTACACTTTTCAAATGTCTTCCATCATGTCACTTGTTTTTTTTGGCCATTCGCCAAGATCAGGAAGGAGGGGGCGAATGAATGGTTGTATCAGGTAACATAGCTACAGTCACTACGAAATATTCACAGCCTACTGGCAGGCCATACGTATTTGAGGCCGTCGATCCTGAGTTATTCAAGGAAAACCGACTTGAACCTGCATCAGACGTTGGCACATCAGCCCTATCTCTAACATGATCGACAGTCGAGGGTGCAATTCTCACGGATTGCCTCTCGATATGCACTATCTGCCCAACAATATAGGGAGGACGATTTGGAAGATGGTCCGTGAACAGAGCCACTGATTCTGAAGAAAGGTAATAGTGGGAGGAATTCCGGTTTATAGCCTCATAATGTCCAGCAGAGTTGTGAACAAAAGCAGCAATTTCATGAACTTCCAGCCGACCAAAAGATATCTTCTCCTTGTTTGCCTGTGAGAAACAATCACAGGTTGAGGATTCAGATGATAAAGAAAAGTTAATGCCCAGAAAACATGGTTACAACCAACAAAAACATGAAAATGCAAAAAGTGTTGCAGGTCACAATGCCATGACTATCAACAGTAACACAAAAAAGTAGTGCCCAAATCATCAGCATAACCACTACCAAGATTTGCAACATACAAGGTGGTCAAGAAGAATTCCAAAAAAGAAACCTTTAAATTCCTAATTTCAGTTGCAAGAACACAAAGCGAATTTGTACCAAATATAATGCCAAGATAAAGCACCGTATAAAACAAAGGAATAAATAAATAAGGCAGTCATTAGAACCTGCTTCTCATGTTGATGCTTAATATAAAGAGTGTTAACCAACTCCTTCTTCTCCTCCAACTCCTTGGCAAGCTGTCCATTTTTAGATTCAGCTTTTGAGCATCTCTCATGCAGCTCAGCACGTTGCCTCAATAAAATGCCGACTCGGTCAGCAAGTACACGGACACACTCGTGGAAATTGGCAGTATCATCATTTTCATTTTCATTGACAGAACTGCAACAATTAAAATTTTTATCAAGTCTACCGTCAAGACGAAAATGATAGAATGTGACAAAAAGACGATTCAACTAATGTATCAGACATGCCAGACTTCAGTTTCCTCTAACTGAAACATTAAGTTTCAAACATGCGATGCCTCTACCTGACACCATTACATTCCAGTTTACCATCCAGAATAATTAGAAAGTTCGCTACCACTTTTCATAAAACCAACTGATTGGAGCCAAAAACAACATATTTTAATAGCATAGACACCAGAAAAACTATTCACATTCTACCATGCCAGTAGAGCAAAAGGAAAAAAAATACACCATAGATGTGGACGCATATATTATACATCAGGCCCCGGAGCTAAATACACCAATGAACTCTACTACACTTACTTGGCCAAAGATTGAGCTAGAGAACGCAATGATTCAGTAAATTCAGCAACTCCAGGGGAAGTTACACAGGTTTTAAGTCTCACAAATAGACTCCGCAGCTTCAACGCAGACGCACGTACAGCACTATATTCTGAGGCCTTTCGATCTGCTGCTTTGAGATTGGTTTCAGCCTCTTTTCTTGCTTCATGCAGACAATTCTCTAAATGCACACAATTCATCTGTAAAAGTGCATGTGAAGAGGACACAAGCTTTAAGATATCAAACATGCGAAGGACAAGCCTGGAAACTAAAATTAACAAGTATCAGCAACGAAATTTCCACCAAATCTTTTCTAATGTTTGGCATGTCAATTTATTTTTTTTGTGTTGCGTGAGTGGACTGATGGAGTGGGAGGGAAGGGATCAGTGAGGATTCTTGTCAGTTAACCCAATTGCAAATGAACGATTGAAACAAAACCTAACTGATGAAATATATGTCTCTATTTCATTCATAACCAACCCAATCCCTAGAGGTGAAAGAGAAAAGAGTAATTTGTGAATTTACTATAGATATAGTAAGACTTAAAGTTACAGCAATTAACTTTATAGAATGAATACCTGAGATTCATCAAGGAGTTTTCGATTAGTCTCCAAATCCCTTCCAAATTTGGAAACCTCATCTGCTAAAGCTATAAGCTTACTTTCAGCTTCACTGAGTTGGCTCGATTTCTCTTCAAGTGCACTTCGCAACTCAAGAATCAGATCATCTTCCTTCGAGGAATCCAGACCCTGTTCACCAGTTGTTTTGGGAGGAGAGGCACTTGAAGGTTTAGATATGCTCACAGCCATACTAGTAGACAATCCTGCATCGGAATCTTTCAGCTCTCCGTCACGAATATTCCCGTCATCGCGCTGTGGATCTATCATTGATGAATCCAACGGTTGGTTTAGCGTACCAGATGAATCTGCCATGTTTTCATCCAATCCCTCATTAATCTTATTGTGTTTAAAGGGAACCCCAGGTTTAACATTCCTCGAACTAGAGGCAAAGAAAGTATCATCCATGTTGTCAGCTGACAAATGCTGCATGTGAGTTTCACCAACGCCTGATATTTCTGATTTGCTATCATCAGTTTTTGTGGATGACAGGGTCAGCTTCAACGTTTCATCATCAGTTGAAAGATTATTCCCTTGGACATACTGATCAGAGAGCCTCTGCTCCAATTCTTTAATCCGTTTTTCATACGAGTCACACTGAATTTGCTTCATTTTTAGCATGTGCTGCAACTGTTTCTCATACTCTTCTCGAAGCGTCAAAGCTTCAGTAGTTTTTTCGGCAGCAGTTTTTAGCAAACTATCTACTTTATTTTGATCAAGCAATTCGTAATCCAATTCAGAGCCCATTGAACAAATCAAAGCAATTTTAGAAGCGAGTTCAGCTTTTAATTTTGCATTCTCCACTTCAATTTTACTGGTTCCAGCAATATCCACTAACTCCGACCCCTCAAGAAATTCTAAAGAATCAAACCTCTCAGGGAAGTCCTCAACACTCTCTTCAATTTCAGCAGAGTGTGAACTGTCATTTGACATGGAAAATGAACCTCTGGACCCCTGCTTCTCAGTCTTAGAAGAAAAGCCAACTAAATGTTCAGGTGCATAACGATCAATGTCAGCTATGTCAATATCAAGCAAACTCGTATCAAATGGAGTTATATTGACATCACACTGGCTTGGGTTGTCATATAAACCCATTGATGTCAATACATCCCTTGGTACATACAAACTATGTACCTTCAGAAATTCTTCTCGTCTCCTAACTTCATCCTCCCTCTTCATCGCAAGCCTTTCAGCCATTTGTCCAGCCATGCCCATGTAAAGCTTCATGGCAGCCCTTCTCCTCACCACCTCTGCAAGGCATGCCCTGTATGCCGGACCAATGCCACGCACTATCCTCAACTGCTCAAATTGGTCACTCTGGCGCTTCAAAGCCTCCTGGAAAACAGAAAACTTGTAGCGTACATCTTTAATTGTGTACTGTATAAAGGCTATCTTCTGCATGTAATTGTGCACGAATATGTTCATTTCATTCTTTTTATCCCGACAAAAATCGAGCAAATTGGAAATTTCACGGTCGCAAGCCTGCATCTTAGGTAGGCAGTTTTTATCGTGGGTATCATACATAGGACCCAAAGCTGAAACAGCATCATGGGGACGAAGTGAGGAAGACAGCTCACCGGTGAGAGAGTCATCAACAAGCTTCTTCACTGTATTTACATCTTTACTGCACAAGTATGACGAAAATTTTAACAGACTTTACTTTATCAAAATGATGAAATAATTTTTAACAATGAAAGCAAAGAGAGAACCACAATCACATGAAAAGCCATTAGAATAAAGAACGCAAATATCAAACAGAAGGGGTAGCAAGAACCGTAAACAAAAACCAAACAATTTTATTTTCATACTGCTGGAAAAGAAAAAGACTAGTAAAGGGATGGCTGAGACAATATAACCGAAAATGACCTGGCAAATAACTTCTTACACAATGAATCAAGCTAACTTTACTCCAATTCTGTATCCTAAAACAGAACGATTTTCAATGACAAATTTGAACTCATACATTTAACATTAGTAAACCTACTTTTATCTCAGTGATAACAAGTCCACCACTTTGATATAAACCAGAGGATGATAAAAGAAAAATGTGAAGCATTGATAGCCTTAAGTGAGGTCATATCAGAAAATAGTCAGGGTACAGTCACGTAACGCATCACTACCCAACTGATATGCAGAAAACAAAAAGAAAATCAATGAGACAATCATTCAGGATACTGTACTTGATGAACACTTATAATGAAATCCTAAAGAAAACCAGCAAAACACGGGATAACTATGACAGCAAAATAGTACCAATGATTTGAATAAACAGTCAACCTATCGACCACTGCAACATCCCATGCCTTAACTATAGTATGAGTATCCACCATGAATTTCATGACACATTTAAACAAATCATTCATTAGGAACTGAAACTCAGTACACTAAATTCTGGGATGCGTGTCTGTTTGTTTTGTGTGTGTGTGTGTGTGTGTGTGTGAGAGAGAGAGAGAGAGAGAGAGAGAGAGAACCTTAAAGTCTGCATGATGCTCTTTTGCTCATTAATGTACCGTTGGTGCTCTTTTAAAGTTGTTTCCAATCCACCAATAAGGAAAGAAGCTTTACTTGAGAATAGATGTTCAGCATTCCGCTTTAGTTCTCCAAACTCCCGTTTGAACTGCAGGACTTTATTCTCAAACTGTCTGTGTGAACTGCTACAATCCTCCACAATCTTACGAAAGTTCTCTTCCTTCACAAAGTCAAGCAGACACCTGCGATTGGGAGACTGCAACTGGGGGCAAACCTTCCAAGCTTTCAATCTCTCTATATCCCTCCCAAAATTTGTCAAAAGATTAACATGCCTCCTATGCTGTTGAGAATAAAACTTCTCAAAATCCTTATAGTTCTGCAAAATCATCCTGTAAAAATGATCCAAATTGTGGGCAGCAATTTCCAACGCTCTCTCTTGAACCTTCAGCTCTCTAAAAAGCCTTTCAGAGACATCTATTTTAGCTAATGTACGGCTGTAAATAGCTTGTCCAAACTGAAAATGATATCTGAACTGCCTCTCATAAAGAGCTAAGGCCTTTAGCGCAGGGTCTGTAGCATCATCCAATGGATGATGGTCGTGGGAGGATGGCACAGGGGGGTCAGGAATATCAGTGATTTCAACTTTCTCAGCTGGAGGAGATGGAGAGTTGCTCCGCATTCTTGCTTTGTTGAACAAAAAGACTTCCCGACCATCCGAAGGTAGTCCATAAGTAGAAAGGGGTTGTGCTGGTTCTAACTTCATGTCCAAGCATAAAAGAAGTTGATCATTGACCTGAATTGCAGTACCGGATTCTAGGTATCTCTGGATAGCCTCAACAAGAGTATATTCATCACAATCAAGTTGAAATGAGTGCCCATTTTCGGCAATGTGAACTGGAAGCTTGCCCATTTGAACAACCCCTCCTGAGATATTCGAACTCATTTGTATGTCCAGAAAATAAGAATCGTGAAATCTCTCTCCACCACAAGAATCTATCAATATAAATCAATCAGTGAAGAACCCCTGCAGATTGTAAGGTTATTCCAAGCCAAAGACCAAATCTTGATCAATCAAACACCCTTGTTCCTGCCAACAACCAGGTTCTTAGAGCACCAATAGCAACTACTTCGCAAAATAACCAAAGCCAAGTTGCATAAATCCCTAAATTTCGCTTCTTGAAGCTTGAATCCCCAAGTACCAGTCCCCTCTTAATGTACGATCATCCCCACAAATCAGAAAATAGAGATCAAACTTATATATGAGCCACCATTCTCATACACAGAGAGACGAATATCTGTACCAAACTCTTTCACAGATTTCCAATGGCAAACGACCACCCCTTTTTTACCACGAAGTCCCAAATCAGTGGAAAACCCAGCAAACCACCAATAATTATATCAATACAAACCCCCAAGCAAGTCCTAAGCACTTCAATCGTGGAAAACCCAAACGAAAGTTGGAAAGTTTAGCCAATTGAAAACCCAATTGCTCAAAAACAAAAACTTCACCGCAGAGTAATTCAGAAAAATCCCACTTTTAATAAACTGCAACAAAAGTACCAACCTTATAAAACCACCAAAGTCCACTTCCTCCTGCCCAAAACCCTCAATCCGAAATCAATCAATCAATCCCTGCAATCAAATTAGCACAATAAAAAAAATCTTCAGCAAGAGCCCAGGAAAAGAAAAACAAAAATTTAAACCCACATGAACAAAAAGAGTACCAAACAAGGAAAAATTCAACGATTAAAAACCCCAATTACGTGAACAAAGAGAAAACACGGGGAAAAAAGAGAAAGTTACTTAGGATTTGCTGATAGAAGAGTTGAACACGAAAAGCTATCCCCTTTTTTTTCTTCTTCCTTCCTAATACCGTGCTTCTGTGGGATTGTTTTTTGTATAAAAATTGGGGCTGCTTCCTCCTGCTTTGTAATACGGATAGAAGGAAGACAAAGCAAAATCAAATATATTAAAAAAAAAAAACCCAATTTTTATTTCCCCTTAAAAATATTCCAATTGTTTCGGGAAGGGAGAAAATCTTCTGAAGGAAGTAACCAAAACTCAGAAACAGCAGAAGTTGAACAGTGTGGTTTCCCTTTTTTTTTCTTTTTCCTGTGTAACATATATATATATATATAAAAAAAAAAATTGGAGGGTTTCTTTGTTTCTTCTTCTTCCTAAAATCCTAAGTAATGGCAAGAATAAGTTAAAAAAAAAAAAGGGGAAGAAGTCTAGGAAGATTAGGAAATTGATTCGGATGATGCCATCTCTGCTTCTTCCTCTGCTCCTCTCTCTTTTCTCTCTCTCTCTCTCCTATCATGTCATCACTCTTCCTTCTTCTCTACCAAAAAATAATATAATATTTTTTTTTAATATTTTTAAAGTAATACTATAATACATGAATCTTACTAATAAGGAAGTTTTCTTTTGTTGGTTTGTTCGTTTGGGAGTATTTATTTGACGACCATGATGATGATGGTGATGATATCTGTGTGTATGTAAATGTTTGCACGTATCGACAATGTCTATTATTTTTTTTATTTTTAGTCTTCTTTTGGTGGGCTTGGACCCTTTTGGATCTTTTTGTTTAATTTCTTGAAAATTGAAAGTGGTTAAAAAAAAAAGAAGAAATAAATTTTACTGCTAGCCGCTTTTTTATTTTTAATTTTTTATAGTAAGGTGATCACGGTATTAATAATAACTAATAATTCATTTCGTTAATGTATAGAGAATTTGAGCTTCTAACATTGGATCTCAATAAAAAGACAATGTCTATTATTTTTTTTATTTTTAGTCTTCTTTTGGTGGGCTTGGACCCTTTTGGATCTTTTTGGGTAATTTCTTGGAAATTGAAAGTGGTTAAAAAAAAAAGAAGAAATAAATTTTACTGCTAGCCTCTTTTTTATTTTTAATTTTTTATAGTAAGGTGATCACGGTATTAATAATAACTAATAATTCATTTCGTTAATGTATAGAGAATTTGAGCTTCTAACATTGGATCTCAATAAAAAGAAAATGATGAATTCTCATCACTAAAGCTTGACTTTTCAATTGATCTTCCAGTTTTCTTTAAATTGAATTTTTTTTCCTCAATAAAGAGAATTGAATTGTGTAGGCCAATATTGGTTTGCTCCCTAATGTTAAATTTTGTCCTTTAAAGAGCCTATAAATTCACCTATTTTCTCATCCTCCGTTAGTTTGTTTGTTTTTTTTTTTTTTTTTGGCATATTTACAGGGTGTCCGCCTTCAGCTACACAGTGACTAATCCCACTTCACCACAATCACTTTATATATATATATACATATATATATATATATAAGGGCAGCCAGAGGCTTAGATACAAAAGTCCCTATAGTCGTAGGGATCATGACAACTTATCCACAGCTAATAATCCTACTACGCTAGACGGGGGTGTTGACAAAATCTGTCTCCCGGCTGGACATGTCAATCCAAACTTGGCTAGTTCATCGGCCACCTTATTGCTGTGACGACGCACATGACCAATAGATATTTGCCAATTGAGCCGGAGAAGCTTCCTAATCCTGTTACATACATTGCTACTAACAGTATTAGAGTTTTTCATAGACAGAGATTCAACAGCCTTCAAGGAATATAGTTCTAACTGTACTTTTCTAAATCCTAAATCCCACGCAATTTGTAGTCCATGGAATGCACCCCAGTATTCTGCTTCAAGGCTATTGCAGTTACCAATGTTAGCAGCAAAGCCAATTAGCCAATCCCCATCTGAGTTTCGAATGACACCACCTGCCGCTGATTTTGCTGATGTTGTTACTGTGCCTCCATCAGTATTAATTTTCACCCAATCTTTTGGCGGCGGGTTCCACGGACTTGTTGCGTGGAAACTCTGTGGCTTTTCGACCCTGGTGCAAAAATCCAGTTAGAACGAGCAACTTCTTTAACAAAAGCCTGGGTAGCAAATCTGAGTGATCTTTGTGAGATTATTTCTTCACCAAAAATCTCCTTGTTCCTAGTACTCCATAACTTCCAACATCCTACAGCAAATCATAGTGCCCAAGAATAATGGTCCTGCAGGAGAGAGGAGCTTAAATTAGATAAAAGCCACACCTTAAAGTTGTTTTCATACCAAAATGCCGTCCCCAGAGATGCTTTAATACTCCTCCAGAGCTCTTTACTCCTGAAACAGTCCCTGGAAATATGAAAGAGAGTCTCTTCTCCTCCACAAATATGGCAGCTGCTATCGTCTGAGAGATGCCGCCTTTTCCTTTCCACGTTCGACATGAGTACTTCTCTAAGTAGCAGCCATAAAAAGGTTTTACTCTTTTCTGGCCCTTTCCATCTCCACACTAGTTCCCACTGCTTCCCTTCGTCGTCCCAGCGTTCTTCTGTTAACATTTTATAGGCTGAGCTGGTGGTAAACCTCCCCGAAGTCGTGAACCTCCAGACAGGTCGATCAGATTCTGTCATATTTTGAGGAAGAGGTATTGCTCTGATCTGGTTTATGATGTTAGGTGGCAAGATTGTATACAGCTTGCTCCAATTCCAATTCTCCGGTATTGTCCACAAAATTTGACACTTTAGCTTGTAGTTCCACACCCGGAATGTCAACTATGGCGTGGTAGATCAGAGGTGTACTTTCATTCGCCCAAATGTCAGTCCAAAAATTAATTCTCCTTCCATTATTGACAAGCCATTTGATTCCTTTAAGTACTTCAGGCCATAACCTTGCAATCTGTCTCCAAAGACTTGATGCTTTGGTTTTCGAGATATCAGATGGTAGGTCCTCCCAAGAAAAATCATATTTTGCTCTTAGCATTTCCTTCCACAGGATATTCTCATTTGAGATCAGCCCCCATGCCAGCTTTAGGATGAATGCCTTGTTGAAGTCCCGCATTTTCCTAAGACCCAATCCACCTCTGTTTTTCGGTTGGCACACTGAATCCCAATAAACCAAGTGTATTCTCCTGTCTTGATCCTTGCTGCCCCATAGAAGATCCCTGTTTACTCTGTCGAAGGCCTCACATGTCGCTTTCGGTAGCACTGCCGATTGCATTAGATAAACAGGTATGGATGGTAACACAGATTGGCAAAGAGTGAGATTTCCTGCTATCGATATTCGTTTGAGGTTCCATTGCCGTGTTCTTGACTGAGCTTTCGTCACCCATTCATTATAGATATCTTTTCTAACTCTTCCATGGATGATCGGAGTTCCCAAGTACTTTTCCAAGTTGTTGACTCTTCGTATCCAACTTATATTGCTCAATACATCAGCCTGGTCGAATGCTATATTAGGGGACACATATAGCCCCGATTTATCAAGGCTAATGGTGTGTCCCGATGCCAGACAGAAACTTTGCAGTGTATTGCGGATGACCATCAGTTGATCTACTGTAGCTTCCGCAAAAAAGATCAAGTCTTCTGCAAAGAGGAGGTGCGAAAGAGGCATCTTAGCATTCCCAAATAGTAAGGGCTTCCATCTTCCCTGTTGTACCTCGATGTCGATAGATTGCGATAGTCGTTCCATGGCTAGAACAAAAAGGTAGGGGGATATTGGATCCCCTTGTCGAACCCCACAATTGGGTTTAAACTCTTCTCCCACGATGCCATCCCAAAGGATTTGAGTTGTACCCGAGTAGAGTGATCCCATTATCACATTCTAAAGTAATTGTGGTATGCCTGCATCTTGCAATGTATCCTCCAAAAACTCCCAGCTAATTTTATCAAATGCCTTAACCAAATCGATCTTAAGAGCAAGCTACCCTTTGCTTCCTTTAGCCTCCCTCATTGAGTGAATGGTCTCTTGCGCAATGAATATATTGTCCACTATACTCCTTCCTGCTACAAAACTAGACTGAGTAGGGCGAACAAGTGTTGGCATCACCCCTTTCAATTTGTTTGCAACCACCTTAGAGATTATCTTCGCTGAGACGTTAATCAAGCTTATCGGTCTCATATTTTGAAATCTTTCTGGATTCTTGACTTTCGGAATGAGGACTACGAGAGCTTTGTTGATTTTCTTATCTACACTCCCTGTCGCAAAAGCTTCTCTAACCAAGTCAGACACGGACTCTCCAATGGTGGTCCAATTATATTGGTAAAAGCTGGCTCCAAAACCATCAATCCCCGATGTCTTGAACTTGCTCATTTCAAAGATCGCCACCTTGGCTTCATCATCTTGGAGCTCTTTTTCAAGAAGCCTAAGTGTTTGCTCACTTAAACTTGGGAAACAACCCCGAGTAGCATATCTGTGGCTACACATTGCAGGCCGGCTGTAAACTTTCTTAAAAAATGCAGTAGCTTCCTCACTTATTTTTCCAATTCTGAGCACCAGGATCCATCCTCTAACTGTATCGCCTTAATTTTGGCCCTGTGCTTGTTGCCCTTAAAATTGTCATGGAATCTCTTGGTGTTGCGATCCCCGTGGGATAACTAGATTGCTTTCGAGTTTTGAGCCCTTAGAAGTTCTTCTTGCGTGACAATAACTTCATATTCCTCCTTGAGTGACTTCTCTAACTCTATTAAAAAGGCTAGTTGCCTTGTTGCTAGTGCTTTTTGTAAGCCCCCGAGCCTCGCAAGTAACCTGTTCTTCCTTTTATTTATATCTTCGAAAACATTAAATTTCCAGTCGTCAATTCGTTCTGTAAGCTGCAGCAGCGCATCTGAGAATTTTGCATTCGAATTCCATTTTCTGGAGAGCCAATCTCGACACTCTTCGTGAGCCTCCCATGCCATCAAATACTTGAAAAACTTTTTATCGGTGGGTGAGATATTCCTACTTTTGAAGGTCATGAGTAAAGGGGAGTGATCAGATGCCGCTCTGGGTAAGTGTTTTACCGTTGTCTCCTTGAAAAAATCGTCCCATTTATCATTAACCAATGCCCTATCTATCCGTTCATGGACAAATCCCCACTTCCATGTAAATCTGGAGCCTTAAAATCCAAGGTCTATCATTTCTGCCTTGTCTATCCAATTCCGGAATCTTTGACAGCCCTTAGACTTCCTTCCCCCAACTTTATCTGCCTCGTCCGTAAAAGCGTTGAAGTCACCAAACACCATCCAAGGTTCTGATACAGTCCCTGCAATGACATCTAAAGTCTCCCACAGTAATTTTTTGGTTAGCGGCTGAGGGCTACCGTATACTGCGGTCAACAAACACGACAAGTTATCTGAAAAACATACTTTGAAATGCATGTCTGCCAGTCATTTTGCAAAATTTTTATAGAAACAGAGTCACGCCACAAGAGCCATATACCACCAGTAGCATCCGGCTCATTCACACGAGGTTCAAAAACAGCCAGTATTTGAGGTTTATGCGGTTTAATCTTTTCTTTAATCATTGAAATTGTTACCTGATTGGAAATGCCCCTGCAATTCCAAGCTAGTATTCGTGTATCCATTAAAAAGATATAGAGGGGTAGAACTTACCTACCGGCGTCCGGTAGCTGTTCCAAATTGGCGGTGGACCAGTGGCCGTCGTCGGTCACTTTCCGTTGGTCCTCAACCATTTCATCTGCCTCCAGACCAATAGTTCCTTCTGCTATCTCATGCTGGGCAGGTTGCTTATTTCTATGCCTGGGCTATATCTTCAGTTTAGAGTTGATATGGATGTAGTGTGATGGGTCAGGAGGTTTTGCGGCAATTAGTAGTGAGGTGGTTAAATCGGAATTCTCAGTTGTTGTGGGGGTGGGTTTCGTCGGATTCGATGGAGATTGGCGGGGGTTGGGATGGGGTATATGTACTGTGGAATGGTTCAGTGTGTCGCCAGAGTTATCCATCTCGTTTACGGATTGATTTGTTGTCTGTTTCCCTGTATTTATTTTTTCTAGGAGCATTGAGTCTGTGGAAGCACTTGGGTTAGGATGGGGGGCTGAGGATGACTCGTTTTCTGTTAGACCAACGGTGGTCGTGGGTCTGGGGGGATAAGATGGGGTTGCAATCAGTTCACTTGATTCTGGTTGGGTTGGTTTCTTGGTCCACATCTTGTCTTGTGCTAGGACTTCAGATTTTCTCTTGGTTGATTTATTAGTTGTTTCCGGACTTTTGGTGTTTCCGGGCTTTTTCCTGCAGAGAAAACATGTGACCCATTAGCTTTAAAATGAGTAGTGGGGGTGGGGGTTACCTTCCGTGTTGGGCCATTAGTTGCTGGTTCCTGGTCCATGCCCGCTAAGGATGCAAACGGGTTGGCGGGTGGGCGTTGGTCTTTCGTGGGTTTTCCTTGAGGATTTGGTTTATGATTGGCCATCTAATGGTTGTTAGATGTCATTCTTCTGCCCCTTTTTAGAGCGTGACTCCACTCGCCCATGTTGGGTGTTTGTTCGGTCTGCATCAGTAGCCGAACTGCTTTTTCCCAATTTTCATCACTGGAGGTGGATGAGGAGGGCCCAGCTTGATGTCCGTTGTCTGATGTTTCCGTTGCCATAGAGACGTTGGGGGGAGAGATGTTGCCAGCGCTTGATGCTTCTGGTGGTGCCACCGTGGGATCTATTGTAACTTCCGGCAAAGTCGCTGGCGATTCTTTACACTCCTCTTGGGTGTGTCTGTACTTGCCACATGAGTAGCAAATCCTCTGGAGATCTTCGTATTCCATTGTATACGCCTTTCCATCGACTTTAACCTTACCTACGAGTGGTTTCGTAAGATCTAATTCTACTGCCATCCGGGCATATTTGCCCCTCTCCACTTGCAATGTGTTGTTATCTGCTTTCAGATATTTTCCAATTGGTTTTGCAATGTCTCTGAGTAGACCTTCATGGAAGTAGTGTACTGGGAGGCCTGGGATTCTTATCCATGTTGCCACCGCTGAGATATTATCCGCCTTCGAATCGAAATTGATTGTCCATGAAAGAACAGTGATGTAGTGATTAACGATTGTCCACAGGCCATTCAGGAGTGCATTATAGGTAATCCTCCTCGTCAGTGAGTCGAATTATGTGATACCCGTCAATTGAGTCTACAAGGTTGATTCTACCCCTGGGCTTTCAGAGAGAAGATACCCTATTTTGAATGGCTAGAAAGCTGAAGTTTCTCCCTAATGGTCGGACTACCAGAGAGTAAGTCATTGCGTATTCCATTCTCTTTTTAACACGGTCTGCAAAGTGAATAGTAGGCATCCCATCCTCGATAGTATAAGTGACATCCCCAGGTTCAGTTGTAACAGTATCGTGGTGGAAGCCGTTTCTGCTTGATTGATGCCCTTGAAGTAGCGAATCTTTGAAGGAATGAATCTTACCTTCAGAAGTCTTTTTACTGGGAATCGAAGTCGTGTTTTCTTTCAATTGAGATGGCACAGGAATCGGCGGATCATCATTATTTCTTATCTTCATGATGGTTGGATCTCCGGTGTTGTGGTCCATCGGAATTGGATCCTCTGGCTCCATTTCAATGGAGCAGAGAAAAAGGGGCAAATGTTGGTCTCAAACGGGTTACAGAGAGAGCTTTTTAGAGATTGCCGGAAAAACTCTAAAAAGTATCAATTGAAACTATGTTTTGATTCACCACAACCACTTTGATTTCCATTAGTTATTTTATTCCCCATTTTTAAATTTTCACAAAATAGTTCATACGTTAAAGCCCAATACTACGGTGATTCACTGAAGAGGCAACCAAAAAGCCATTTCCATCAAACGAGAATGGTCTGTAGTTAAGGCCCAATAATAATAATACAAGGCAGTACTAAATTATAATATATGGACTCATTAAAAGAATTCGTTGTTGTCTCAATAGAGACATTTTGCCTTTTACTATATGCACAAAAAAAGAAAAAGAAAAGAAAAGCATTCTCGCAAGTTTAAACTGTAGGGTTTTGGTCACCAAAAAAATCACGAAATAAAAAATAAAACAGATTTTTTATCACAACATTTCTTTACTACAAATTGAATAAACAAACTATAGATTGTATTATCCAATTAAAAAAATTACTAAACTAAAATATAGTGTACAATCTAGTGTTTAGGGTGTTGAGCTTCATGATAGTAGATATAAGATTAATTCTCACCAAGGATTTTTAACCGGGAGAGTGATTTTATCCACATTTATGCATGGTTTACTAAAGGTGAGAGGGTTGAGTTGGATGGTCAGGTGATTTAAGATGAGAGATGGTTATTACTGTGTTCGAGGCCTCAATTCTCACTGGGGCGATCTTTTTTTTTTTTTAAATGTGGAGTCCAGTACTGGAGCAGATTTTTTTTATTATTATTAAAAAAAATTTCCCGCTAAACTTAGATGTTAATATCTCAAAAAATTATCACGAAATGTTAAACTCTCAAAATGATAAATATACATATTTTTTATAAAATATTTTGTACCATTTTTTTTTTACTTTCTGTTTGTGCTTGGCCTTTTAAAGAAAATGTATATTTTAGTTTAATTATTTTTTAATTTTACAATACAATCTAAATTCTATTGAATTATATTGTAATAATACATTAAAATATACCAATTAAAAAAATTTAATCTATGCTAAATGTTTTATTTTTTGTGCAAAATTAGGTTTAGTTAAATAATCTTATTTTTTAGATTAAAAAAATAGATTAAAAAAATAATATCATTACTGTTAAACCATATTATTAAAAAATTAATATATTTATGTAAATCAACCATGAGTTACGAATATGCATATCGATAAATTTGCACAATAGTGTTTAAAAATAAATAGCTTTTTTTTAAAAAGATTATATAATATATTTTTATAGTTATGAGAAATAGTGAAAAGAAATAGAAAACAAAAAAAAATAAATAAAAAGTGAAAAAAGACTGTTTGGTTATTTTTACAAATTTTTGAGGTCATTTTTATAATTTTCAAAACTATTAGGGTATTTTTTATAATTAAAACTAACAGAATTCCGTTAATTTAAACGGAAATTGGCAAATTAGACAAAATCGGCTAACGTTTGGATAGCTTCGGGTAATATTGGCTAACCAAAAAAAATAGGGTAAAATTGACAGCGCATGTCAACCTTTGGGTAGATCGGCCAATTTTTCCGTGACACTTGGCAATTTTTTGTATATTTCCTGAAATTTGCTGGAGCTGGACGAGTTTAGAACTCAAATAACGGCCATCTTTTTCTCTTTATTATTTACACAGTTATAATAGCATATAGGTGTGGTTTGAAAAGAAAAAAAAAATCTTATGCGGAGTGCGGACGACGACTACGACGAACGAAGTTCTCCTGTACAATATCACCTTCAATTACATGTGTAAACCCTAGTTACCGTAGGAAAGCCTGCCTCCCTCAGTTCCATTTATCGATCATATATACACGTAAATTAGGGTTACAGTAAAAGTGAGAAAAAATCCTAGTAACTATAATAATTACATTGTATACCCTAGTTACCATAATACCTTCACCCTTTTGTATATAGGAATAGATAACAACAATTAGGAATTTAAATAAATAAATAAATCCATCCTCTTGTGACTTCTCTGGTTTGTTTTGGGTTTAGGAAACCTCAAGGTTTTTGGAAATTCTACTTAGATTCGGAAACTAGTACTACAGGAAGCAGCGCCTATAAATATATAGCTTAGGTTTTCTAAAATTTCCATAAACTCTTTTTGCCACAGAAATAATCGGTCGAGCCATGACGTCCACAAGCCAATTTCCGGAAGAGGAGTGTTTGATACAAGTACTTGCCAGGCTGCCGTTTAACACGGTGGTTATATGTGTAAAAGCGTTTCAAAATCATGGAAATCTCTAATTGAGAGTCGGCGTTTCAGAGACCTTTATAAGTCCATATATTTTAGCAGCACAACAGATGAAAAATGAAAATTCACGGTAGTCATTGTTTCGGAAGAAAATTATACAATTACTTACATTGATTTTCCTAGAAATCAGTTAGAGTCGTGATGCGAAGCTACATACGTTAAATTCATTATTATGATTACGGTGGTGAAATTTTCATCTTATAATTAAGGTTTTCTTAATTGGTTTCACCAGACACCAAGGACTTGTGCCAACTCTTATTTTCTTTTTTTGTCTCATTTTACCTCTTAAACACAAAACTCAATACACTATCTAAATAATATTTTAACTTACCCTTTAAAAATTATTTCAAATATTATTTTAATACATTTTTTATCCACCACCACTGAACCACCTCCGTTACTCATCTCTGCCGCCGGACCGCCCTCCGCCGCCGCCGGACCACCGACCTGCCGGAATTGGTCGGATCGGTGGCGGAGGTAGTCGGTGGTGGTAGAATAATAATATTATTTTAATCAAAAAACTATTCAAAATTTTTTTAAAATTTTATCTCAAAATAAATTTTAAATCACATCGCAAACTCAAACCAAAAAGTAAACCAAAAACTAAAATAAACCATCATCCATACAACCCCAATTAATCGTCTTGAGTTTTAATTAGTCTTTAATTTTTTTTTGTTTACATTAGTTTATTTTTCTATGTTTTTTTCTTTTTTTTTTGGAAGAGTTATGGCGTAATTTCTTTTTGTCTTATGGATTTCCTCTCTATTAACTAATTTATTTGTATGACCATTTTTTTTTTACAATGAAAGAGCCCAAAGTCTAAAATACTAACTATCATAGTATAAAAAATTTACTGTCAACATCCAGTAAACAAGTCGCAGTTTCACCAATCTCCAGTACAGCCACAATTTTACAATCCTATTCCTGCGCAAAGACTTTTTGATGGCTCGACTTTTTTTTCCTAGGTCTTATGCCTTGTCCTTTGTATTTATTTATTTTGTTTAATATCAGCAAATTTCTTCAGAGTCATCCTGATCCAAAAAAATAAACTTAAGAAACTTCCAAGGGTTCATATATAATGTATAGTGTTTTGGCCTTATCATTTGCATATATAGCATTCGATTCCCAACTACATGTATAAAGCAATAAAATTATCACGTCTACCATGAGGATGAATGATTTAAAGTGATAGCTTAATTAAACTACATGGATCCAATCCACTATTTAATTATAAGTACGAAATAAGTTATATTTGAGCCAATAGAACATTGAGGATGGCAGGCGGATGCCTCAGTTGGAGCAAAACAAATAAATAACTAAAAATAAAGTCAAACTATTTTTAATATATGAAATAATTAAAAAAAATATACTTACCTTGTAACCCCAAAATATATAAATCAAAATTAATTGATAATGTGTGTGGAGCAGTTCAAAAATTTTGTAACAAACTTTGTGTAATTTTTGGTTACACAATGTAAGTTTTATAAAGGCACGTTGTATTTAGCACCTTACTGACTAAAAGATAACTTTGATTCTCCATGCAGAACATTGACCCAATGTGTATATATTAAACAAACACTGTAAATTTTGTAATGAGTCTTTTATTACTAGATTCTTATTGCGAAAAAAAACTTCTATAATTTTTGCTTTCTTATTATAGGGTAAGCAGGTCGACCAACCTTTAACAAGAACTGTAGTAAAAGAAAAGCAAAGTGCCAAATTCTTGGGTGCACTCGGAACATATGATCCTTATTATACTTTTATCAGATTTCTTATATTTTGCAAGTTTAGTCTCTATGACTTTTTTCTCTCTCCTCTAAAAAACATCTCTAATTTTCAAACGGTATAACTCTCAATCCGTAAAGAATTTGTTATATATAAAATTTATAGTACCCTCGAGATCTATCCAACAAGATCTATATCAAATATTTTTTTTGAGCTTAAAAATGATCAAATTTTGATGGGCAGAAATAAGATGGATTATATATCTTGATCTGTGAATAATTAGAAAATTAATTATATATAAAATTTATAGTACGCGACGAGATTTATCCGATAAGATCAATATTGAATATTTTTTTGAACTTTAAATGCATTTAAATTTACGGGCAGAAATGAAGAAAATATTTTTTTTTCTGAAAATGCTTATCCATGTAGTTTGTATGTCTATCCAACTTGTTTTGTAGTTGTTATCCAAAAGGTTTGTATGCATATCCAACTTATTTGTACTGGATATCCAACTTGTTTGTATAACTATCCAACTTATGTGTACTGGTTATCTAACAAATTTATATGCATATCCAACTTATGCGTACTGGTTATCCAACTTGTTTGTATTGGGTATCCTAACATTTTGAGTTGTTTATACTGGATTGGTGTATCCGGCATTTTTTTGTTTTTTGTTTTTCTCAACTTCTGGAAAAGATAACAACGATGAGTTGTTTGGGGATGATGTGATGGCGGAGGATGCTTTGATATGTATATTCAAAGGCATTAGATATCCCACAAAAAATGCTCAAAAATATCGCTAAAAGATACTTAATATAAAAAAAAATGCATACATCTAAAATCATTTATCTCCTGCAAAAACATCAAAGTGATCGTATATTCCTATTAGATAAACAGTACAAACAAAATTGATAATCACTTCAAGTATTATAAATTGGTAAAATAATTAGCATAAACAAATCAGACAAGGATATTCAAAAAAAAATTTAAAAGAAAAAAAAAGTTGGAGAAATAGTGCAAATTGGTTGGATAATCGGTATGAAAACATTGGACAACCATTTTTTCAAAACAAAAAGAGGGAAAAAATGATTGGATAAGCATTACAAACTATTTGGATAATCACTGAAATAATTGGATAAGCAGTACAAATTGGTTGGATAACCAGTATAAAAAATCGGACAATCATGTTCATAAAAAGAGTAAGGAAAAAAAAGGTTGGATAACCATCGCCAAGAAGTTGGAATGTTGGATACTCAGTATGAACATAACATATTGGACAAACATTTTTTTCAAAAAAAAAAAAAAAGATCGGATCTAAACCTTGTTTGGATAAGCAGTGAAAATAATTAAATAACCAATACAAGTCGATTGGATAGTCAGTACAAACAAGTTGGACAAGAACTTTCGTAAAAAGTAGAATGAAAGGAATGGGCCGAGAAGAGGAAAAACGGCTGGATAAGCAGTACCATTCAGTTGCATAACCACTGTTAATATGTTGGACAACCATTTTTTACAAAATAAATGATTGGATAAGCAGTACAAACATAATGAATATTCAGTAGAAAGACGCTGGATAAGTATAAGATAAAACAAACGTGTAGGCATCTCGATTTAAATTCTCTTTGACATTCCCTCCGCTTTAAACTAGGTTGGATAAACAGTACCAATTAGTTGGATGGATAATCAGTATTAACATATTGGACAATGATTTCAAAAAAAAAAAAAAAGAGAGATTGGATAACCAGTACAAACAAAACGGATAATCAGTTCAAACCGGTCGGATAATCAGTATGAACACAATAGATAAGCATTTTCTCGGAAAAAAATGATTGGATAACCAATAAAAACTGATTTGGAAATCTTTCATAGGAAAAGAAAACAAAAAAAAAAAATTACATGGGAAAGTAATATCAAGCAGTTGGATAATCAGTATGAGCACATTGAACAAGCATTTTTCCAAGAAAGAAAAAGAAAAAAAATGATTGGACAAGCAGTACAAACTTATTTGGATAACCAATAAAAAAATAATTAGATAATCAATACAAAACGGTTGAATAATTAGTACAAACAAACTGGACAAATATTTTTGTAAAAAAAAAAGAATAGAAAAAAATGATTGAATAACTAGTACCAAGTTGGTGGATAGTCACTACGAACACATTGGACAACCATTCTTGAAAATTTTTTTGGATAACCAATATAAATAAAATGGATAATCAGTTCAAAGTGGTTGGATAATCAGTGTGAACAAAATGGATAACCGGTGGGAACATATTGGACAATGATTTTTTTTTTTTAAAAATAATTGGATAACTAGTACAAACAAAATGGATAACCATTTCAAACTGGTTGGGTAATCAGTATGAACACAATAGATAAATATTTTTTTTAAAAAAATATATTCCTTCATTTCTGCCCATAAAATTTAAATGCGTTTAAAGCTTGAAAAAAATATTCGATATAGACCTTGTTAAATAGATCACGTCGACTACTATAATTTTCATATATAATTCGTTTAAAAATTTTTCACGGATCATGAAATATGTACAATATAAGAATATCCATATAAAATAAGTTGGTTATCCATCTTTTTAAACTAGATATCCATCTTATTTCTGCCCATCAAAATTTAGCCATTTTTAAGTTCGAAAAAAAATATTCGATATGGATCTTGTTGGATAGATCTCGATAAGTATTATGAATTTCAACTCACGGATTGGGAGATATGCTCGTTTGAAAATTAGAGTTATTTTATGAAGAGAGAAAAAAAATGACAAGGACTAAACGTGTAAAACATAAGAAGTTAGAGAAAAAAGTATAATAAGGACTAAAAATATAAAAAATAGGAGAGAGTCTATCATGGTATCGGGTACACTCAAGATGATCTCAACAAAGTGTCACTAATAAGGTAAATAACCAATATATATTATAGTTATTCCATCGAGTTCCAGAGTTAAAGTTTTGTATTTTTTAAAACTAAAATAATTAATGTAATAAAGTTGATTTCTTTATTAAAAAAAGAAAGAAGGGATTAGCATAATAATAATAATAATAATAATAATAATAATAATAATAATAAAGGTAAAACTAAAATTAATTTACTCTAGCGGATCACATTGTTACGCGTTACTTACAGGATAAGGAAATCTAGGGTTTTGGAAATTTTGCTTGTAATGGGATGAAACCAGTGAGCACCGGGCCTAGAAATATGGACTATATTGTTGTTACCACTGTTTTATTCATCATCATCATCATCATCTTCTTCTTCTTCCAGAGAGAGTTATTAATTGTTCAATTTGAGGAAACCCTAATCATCAAACCAGTGGGAGAGGATAGAGAGAATAGAAAAATGTTGCCCTTGCCATCTTTCGGCCGATTTGTTTGGCCGTTAACTTCATAAAAAATTATTACAAACCTTTGAAGGGAAGTAGGGAGGATATCGATGGAGACATGTCCAGCAGAAAGCAACTCCCAAAAAGTGTTGTGAAGGAAATTTTGTTCAGGTGCCATTGGATTCAATATTTAGATGTAAATGCGTCTCAAAATCGTGGAATGCTATCATAAGCGATCCGAATTTCGCCGGAGAATATGTTGCTTATATGGGACCGAGGAGGAAGGATTTGTTTTCTTTTTGAATAAGTTTTAGTATGAAATTATAAATGTAATTATATATATTATTATTTGCTTCTAAAAATATTCGTTTATGGTTACTAGTCTCTCTTTTTGTGAATTTTTCTAACTATGTTGTTTCCACTCTTACAAAGTGATTTGCACAAGTTATGCACGTTTTTTACAAGTGATTCAATTTATTTCGTATCAAATTTTGGTTTCACCACAAGAGAGATAAAAAAACAATTACGGTGTCGAATGAAAAGAATTCATCCATCCATAACAAGATTGTGAACATGTGGCCACTAATCCAAAATAAAAACGAATACTCATTCATATTTAATAAGATCGAATATGTGATTATTAATGCAAGATGCATAATATAAAGCTTGCTACCCTTCTTTTTAACTATATATATATATATATTAAAAAAAAAACTATTCTCTTCGGTCTTTAATATAAGAAATTTTAATTTGTCCACTTATTATGCATTTTTAATTGACAAAAGAACTTGAAAAATATTTCTTAACAATCAAAAGAACAGAACAAATGTGAAAATATATTTTTAAAATTTTCTTACACTTACAAATGCATATCAGGGAAAATATATGACAAAATCAACTTATATTAAGAACCCGAGGGAGTATGAGCCATCACTTGCTATGCAATTTCAATTTCAAAGAGACAGGAATTAAACTTGTATTTGTACTAATTTCTGTACCAGTGTATTGAAATTGAAGTTGTATTTGTTTGGAATTCCATACTTTAATTATTAAAGAAGTTGTTTCAATCTGTCCAATTTAATCTTCTTAACCTTGTACACAGATAGTGGCACGTCTCCTACTTTGTGAGTTGAGAAGTGGTGTATGGTAGATTGTGTTAGCTCAATCATCGGATTGTGTAACTCAATCCTTGTATTGTACTGCTTAATCATATGGTTGATTTACATTTCTTTTTAATATTAAATATTATTATCGCTTTTGACAAAAAAAAAGTATTGAAATTGAAGAGCTAGAAAATGTATAGAATTGTAATACCAAATTCAGCAAAAGGAAAATTGCCCCATACTTTATGTGAGAATGGCCAAAGAAATAAAAAACAAAAAAGAAAGAGAAGAAAAGAAAATACTAAATAACGGTAAAAATCACTACTTTACTTCTGCCCCCATTTACAAGACCGCCCCTTTTCCAACCAATCCCGCTTCCTCCCAAATTTTGTCCTGTTTAAGATCAAGGAAAAGAATGCGAAATTCGAGATGGGTTTTTCTTGTTATGTTGATCTCGTTAGTCAGCAATGAGCTAATGTTGGCTGATTGCGGAAAAGATGATGTTTCGGATCCATATGCCCTGCAAAATGCGGATAGAGTCTCAAAGCTTCCAGGCCAAAGCTTCAATGTCAGCTTTGCACACTATTCTGGTTTCATCACTGTCAATCAGGAAGCTGAAAGGGCGCTGTTTTATTGGTTCTTTGAGGCTGCGGAGGACCCTTCTTCCAAGCCTGTTGTTCTCTGGTTGAATGGAGGTAAAAATCATCTCTTTGATTTCTTCTGAAAATCACTTTTGAATTATTTTTGGTTTTATGGGATATTCCAATTTAGGAAAAATGGTTGTCGGAGTATGTTGGCCTTTGGTACCCAGTTTTCTTAAACAGGTCTGTATTTTTTCATCTATTTGCTTAGTATTTAGCTAATCCAGTTTCAAATTTGGTTACCTGTGATTATAAAGTATTAAACTTAGTTTCCTTTTATGGAGCATCTGCACCCAGATGGCTGTTTATGAGTTTTTTTTTTTTTATTATGGCTTCGATATATGTTGCTTGCCTCATTGGATTTGGTTGGCATTTTGAATGGATTGTTGAGTTTGATCAGTAACTTCATTTCAGGGCCAGGATGTTCATCAATTGCTTATGGAGTGGCTGAAGAAGTTGGACCATTACATGTTGAGAAAGATGGGAAGAACCTGTATCTGAACCCGTATTCTTGGAACCAAGGTATAGATAATGTGCTACAGCTGAAGCTTCTTAGATGCTTTATCGTACTGCTATTTGTATCCGATAGTTGCAATCTTTTTCTTTGTCACGAATGCTTGAGTCTTGTGGTTGTAACTGCCACTGCTGTTTGTCTGAAAGGAGCTAATAAGACCAACCATTGAAGTTCCTTAATTGGTGATAAATAGAAGCAAAAAGTATTAATTGCAAATGGCGTTTTCTATATCATCCCGGCATCATGGAGGTGCTAATCCAATCACATTGTGTTTTCTTTTGGGCTAGTGAGTCATTCATGTCGTCTAGTAAATAGAGAGATCTCTGGTGTCAACAACTTGAGACCTGAAACCTTTTACTTTCCAGTCTTGTTAGCATTCTACTTAAGGAGCATTAACTAGTGGGAGCAGAATAATAGGGTGTGAACGTAATGCTTAGTTCCTCCACCACCTGAAGAATGAATTGGCAGTGAAAAGCAGGGCCGTATTTATTAAATATTTGTTGGCTTCCCTACTTCCTTGGCAGTTACAAGAAGTTTGTTTCAGGAAAAAAGTTACCTGATTCAGCTGCATTCTTGCAGTTGCAAATATGCTGTTCCTGGACTCTCCGGTTGGAGTTGGATATTCATACTCTAACACGTCCTCTGATCATAAGACCAATGGCGACAAGAGAACTGGTATCTCTTAGTTTTAGTGTTTCTCCTTTTGGTTCCTTATCGTTCAAAAAATGTCTTCCTAACAACATTTTACCTTGCAGCGGCGGATTCCCTTGCATTTCTTGTGAAGTGGTTTGAGCGTTTTCCTCAGTATAAAGGAAGGGAGTTCTATATCACTGGAGAGAGCTATGCAGGTAGATTTTTCTACTATTTGTCAATCCAGTAAACCACCACATATGCCAGTTTTGTCATCATTGTGAATTAATGAAATCAAATCTGTATATGGACTGCAAACATCACGAGCAAAAAAGGTAAAAGACGGTGTTTATATGTTGGAGCAAAAGTTGGAAATTTCCTATTAGGTAGAAGTGGAATGAAGTCTATCATACAACTTATCTTGCTGAAAATCCCTTCAAATTTGATGAACTTCGGTGCCATTGTTTAACCATTGTGAAGCCATCTTTAAACGGGTGTCCCCGGAGTTCAACTTAGATTATATCCTGGAAATCCATCTTTGTATATTCAACTGCACTACAAGTAAACTACTCATGAAAGTCTGCCATTTGAGTACCCCGTCGCACTTCTTGTTGGGAAATCTCATTGCTGGAGATGAATCTCAATTACTCGCTGTCTTTGGTTAAGTCGTTTGCTCTTTGCAAGATGCAGTTCCCGTACATGCACAGTTTTTCTATATCTTGTATAAAATATTCCATATGATATACCTATATATCCATCTATTATTTACCAGTATAGGCTGCGGGAACAATAAAACTTTTTCAATGATATAAAATCTAAATATGCGACTTCAACCATGAATGTTTCATCTTATTGATTTCTTATTGCAATTGGTATAGATGTCTTGATGAAAGATTCCTTATCAGGATTTTCATGTCTTAACCATCCAGTCCTACATTCATCATCTTTGCCTTTTCTTTGTCTATACTAATTTTTTAATGTTATGAATGGCTTAATAGTTCTATGATAACTTGTCAAGATTACAAAATCTCATTATTTTATTTTATTTTATTTTTTTTTCAGGACATTATGTGCCTCAATTAAGCCAGGCCATAGTGCATTACAACCTCGCAAAGAAAGAAAAGATTATTAATTTCAAGGGCTTCATGGTGAGTTGGGTTACAATTTGTAATTATTGTGATGTCTTTGGATGGAGTGGTAACTTTAACACTTGTAATGCAGGTCGGAAATGCTTTATTTGATAACTTTCATGACCACGTGGGGCTTTTTCAGTATTTGTGGTCTACTGGTCTGATATCTGATCAGACATTCAAGAAGCTAAACATATTCTGTGACTTCCAGTCATTTATACGTAGTACAGAACCATGTGATGGTATTCTTGACATTGCTGATAAAGAAATTGGAAATATTGATCAGTACAGTGTGTTTACTCCTGCTTGCACCGCCAATTTCAGCATGCTGAATCAGATTCTGAGAAGGCGGAATGTAAGTGCCCTGTATTAGTTCTTGTGAGTTTAACCTCTTCTATGTAAATGAATTTTGTGACTTGAGATTGTATGTGCTTGTGTTTGATTCATATAAATGCTGATTAACTTCTTGTTTCTTGAACTAGATTGATCCTAGCTTACTGTAGTGTATGAAATTTTTTTTTCAGTTAAGGTTTCTGGTGGGGGAAATATAGTTACACTCTGTTCGTGAAATATGTTATTCAATTAACATAACTAAGAACATCAATTAGACCATGTCAGTTGATTTTCATTTTGTAAGCATTAAGATAATGCATGTCTTTTTTAGTTATTGTAAAATCCGAAGTTCCTAAAACCTTGATGTCAAAATTATCTTGATTTTGGTTTAGTTCTTTAACTGTAAGCTCAGTTGTTCACAACTTAGACTTGCAAGCTACATATACATAAGTCTTCATGTTCTTTTATAGGTATCCGCATCTTTCAATATAGATTTCTAGTGTCAAGAAAGTTGTAGTGAAAACTCGATGTTTAGTCGAAAATGGCTTAAATTTCATACCCTCTTGTTTGTTGTATCTTTTGTTGAGTTTGTACTGAATTTGATGCCTTGTCAAAAAGGTTGGGAACATCAGAAGACAATATGACCCGTGTACAGAGCAGCATTCAACAATTTATTTCAATCTTCCTGAGGTTCAAAGGGCACTTCATGTTTACAACAGAAGCAGTTCATTTAAATGGGTAACCTGCAGGTATTTCTATCTAAATTTACAGGGTTTATATAAATCTACAAAGTCCAATTAGAAAGTTCTAATTAGAATTTCGTGGGATTTCGGCCAATTATAACGGAGGAATTAAAATTTATTGTGGCTTACTGTAGAGCTGACACGAGGAATTAGAGAGCTGTAAGCACAATTTGATCCCTATCTTCTATTTTATTTCTTTTTGGTTATAGCATCCTGCTTGGTATATTGAGATTGAGATTTTTCTCATAGAATTGGAACTTTCTAGCTTCATGAGCTACAGGGTTCCTCAACACTAGACTGCCATTTAACTTTTACTCTTGCACCTACTACATCAAGAATCACAGTCTCATCCCAATTTCGTTGTGTTGTCAATATAGGAACATACTAAGTTTCTTTCATGGTGCAATGACTTTCTATTATTCTGGTCTGCATGTTTTTGTCAAGCGTGCCCTCCAGTTCTAAATGTAGTTCTAGAGACATATTACATTCTAGCAACTTATAAGGTTTTACAATTTTCTTTTTATATCTATTGCAAATATTGTAGAAGCAACTTGTTTACCTGTGCTGTTATTGATTTGCAGTGATGAGGTGTATAATGGTTGGAAGGATTCACCACGTTCAGTCCTGGACATTTACCGTGAACTTCTCCATGTTGGGGTCAGAATTTGGGTCTTCAGGTTAATCTCTATGCTAAGCTAGAATTCAATATGCATGCCTTCTCTGATCTGGTTTAAAAAGCCAGATAGTTTTGAATCCATTGAAATTCCAATATATATATATATATTTTTTTTTGATAAGGTTCCTGTATATTAATAAGAACCTATTCTATTACAATGCATTCTACTATAAGCTAATTTATGAACTTCCTCTACATCTCGTCTACTTGCTTTAATTATTTGACAATAATTAAAACTTGAACTTAAATTACATAATAGCAAAATTATTTGCCTATATTAAGAACATACTTTGTAAAGGTCCTGACAGTACGACATCAGGAGTCTTTCCATATCAAATGCAGAAACAGGCCAAGAGAGTTTGAGGAGAAATACTGTAGTGACTTGTTTCTCTGTTCAAGGTCTCAGTATCAGCCATCAAACAGATAATCGTATATATATCCAAATTATGTTGTAGTAGTTTTACATGTGAGGCTCTTAACGGACAATTGACTGATTACGAAGAATTAGGTGTCAAAATGTTTGTCTCCCTGTGAGTTGCTCATTTGAAGTATTCTTATTGAAGGAGGGAACGTTCATAATCATTTGAATATAATATCTTTTAACATTTTTAATTTCATGACAGTGGCGACACAGATGCTGTGCTTCCAGTTACATCCACTCGGTATAGTATAGATGCTCTAAAGCTCCCAACTGTTGGACCCTGGCGTCCTTGGTATGATGATGGGCAGGTAAATTCATGTGTTTTTTCTGTTGACTGTAAAGGTAAAAAATCATTAACATCCTGTCACATTTATATTTGCGGTCCCGGGTTTTGTCTGATTGAACATTTGAACAGGTTGGTGGATGGACACAGCAATATGAAGGGCTCAATTTTGTTACTGTAAGAGGTGCAGGGCATGAAGTTCCCCTGCACCGTCCGAAGCAAGCTCTCACACTCTTCAAGTCTTTCATTTCAGGATCCATATTGCCTAAACAATCGGAGCTTAAAAGTGATTCTTAGTCTTCCAGGATTCATGTCGGTAATACTTGAACTGAAAGAAACTCTTTGAAGAGACAGAAAATTCTGTGGTACTGTTTCTATTCTCCTCCCACTTGTTTAATAAGGCCGAACCAACCTTCTTCCTAATAGTTTCCTCCTTTGTCTTACAACTCTTATATTATTATTTTCGGTTGTCTGACAGGAAGACAATCTGTAAGATTGGAATACCTTAATTAAGGCTACAGAGTATATTTGGTGAATTATTATTGCTTCCAAATACAATCCAAATGTGCCTGTGTAGATGTGGAATGTTGTTGCCTTTTTCTTTTCTTTTCTTTCTAGCATTTGTTTCTGTCATAGTCCAGTTGAATAAAACTTTAAACAGAACAACACAAATCCTCTGTCTCTCCTTTTTTTCTTCCTCGTACTTAACTTTCCTTCAAATCCAGCCATGTCCATGTTAAAATCCCTTCAAAATGAAAATAAGCAAAGGACAGTTGTCTCACATCAGAACGGTAACTAGGTTGACCTATGCCAATTTACTGATGATCTGTTGGTGGAAGTGCTTGTTAGATTGTTGGTGAAATCGTTGTTGAGATTTAGATGCATTTCAACTTTCACAATCAATATGCATATGAAATCATCCCCCCCAAAAAAAAAAAAAAGAAGTAGCAGAAGAGAATCCTGAGATTCTTTTCTTGAATTGGGGGGAGAGTTTTACTTTGTGGGTTGAAGAATTGGACTCTTCCACCGCATGGTTCCACTTCCTCCAAAGAGACCCTCCGCGCTCCGTAGAATCCTTTGCAATGGCTTGATTTGTTTGACTTATTACTGTAAACAGAATCATCGTATTTTTTTTTTTTTTTTGATAAAATGTAATACGAACATGCATGGTATTTTAATTTATTTTGCACCTAAAAGAATCTACTATACTTTAAAATCAAACTTCTCTATTTATATCAGTGAAATTAAGATCGCATTTAGTTTGGTAACGAGATTTTAATTCTTGACCACGGTAGCAGTATTTTTGAATCCGGTGACCAAACCCAATGCAACCTTAATTTCACAAGTAGGATATAGATATACTCGCAATGATTGTTTAACTAGTATGTTCTTTAGTATAAATTATATTATAAGTGAAATTCCAAACAATTTTGAAACAGAAGAAGCATATATAATATATTTCGGGTTAGTAGCGATGACTCAAGTATAGCTCTTACCAAATATTTGGTCTCAGCTTATCACCTTCGTGTCCATGCATGGTTCCAAATGCTCCTTGTTAAATTAGGGGTCGTGCTGTTGAGCGCCCTAATTTTTTCATTTAAACGCCCGAAAAAGACGTACACGTCCCTACAAAATAAAGTTGGTTTGCAAAAAAAAAATGTATAACTAGGGAGAAATGAGCCACCCCCTTAAGGGGTGGCGAGAAAACCTTCGCCGCATGGCGAAGGTGTGGCGCCCTTCTGGGCGCCACATTTGTGCTGGTTGGCGAGCTTTTTGCTCGCCAACCAAATGGTGGGTGGCGCCATTTTGTGCGCCACCCACCTTAATTATTTTTTTATTTTTATTTTATTTATTTAATTATCTTTAATTTAACTATTTTTAATGTATTTAATTAATTTCTTTTATTTATTTTAATTATTAGTTTAATGAATTTATTTAATTTATTTAATTCATGTATGTTCTTAATTTATTTATTTATTAAATTTTATTTATTTGTTTGGTGGTTAAACAAATAATTTTAACTTAAATATTTAGAAAATGTTGCTTAATTATGTAGTAAATTTTTATAAAAATTTATCATTTAGTTATGTAAAATTTTTTAAACGTAAACAAAAAATTATCATTTAATAAAAACTAAAACTTATGAATTTACTATCAAACAAATTAATTATTCATCATCGGTGCATCTAGCCGTCTTGGGAATATTTTTTTGGAAAAAAATATAAAATTTAAAATACGTTGAAACGAAAAATTAAAAAAACATGGAAAAAATATAAAATAATTTTATTTATTTTTTTAATATTTTTTAACTGCCAAATAGATAAATAAAAAATAAATAAATAAATAAAATAATTAATTAATGAAATAAATTAAAAAAAGAAAAAAAAAAGGTAAATTCGGTTTGGCGAGCAAAACGCTCGCCAAACCGAAGGGGGTGGCGCCACATTTTTGCGCCACCCCCATTTTGGGGTAAAGTTTCCTCTCGCCTCCCTTAATTGGGAGGCGAGAAAATTGTGCACCACTCTTTAAAAGGTGGCGCATTTCTTCTGCGCCAGCCGTGAAAGGCTGGCGCAGTGCTCCGTTGCCTCCACCCTTTTTTTTTTAAAAAAATATGAATTCAGGGGTAAAATAGTCTTTTTGAGATTTTTTAGGGCGTTCAAATGAAAAAATTAGGGCGTTTAGTAGCCTCTCAGTAAATTAGAAGTATGAAATATGAGAAGTTAATTACAGTAGACAGGATTCCCAAAAAAAAAAAAAAAAGATAAAAAAAACAACCTTACACAGAATGTTTGTTCATCAATTTCATTAAAAAGGTGTTTTTTTTTTTCATACATACAAAAACGTAGGTTTGATATATGTTTGTTAAACTTCTTAAAACTATATCTACATATTATATTATAATTAGGAATTGTTAGATTGAGAGTTTGGTAGTCCTTTGTGTGCATTTCACGTGTGATTTCAATATAATATCCCTTAATTTCTAGCTTTATTGTCTCTTCAGTTTCAAAATTTTAATCTTCTATTTCATCATCATTTTATTCGCATTCTCAAAAATACTTGTTGGAAAATAGCTTTGGTAATTGATTGAGCAAGTTAGTACTTAATGAAAATTTATGGCAAAGAAAATGAATAGTTTGTAATGGTAGGAAGATGAAGGTGTTTTCAACATTAATGTATTCAATCGTTATTGAAAATTAATGGTTAATCTTCTACTGGAAACAAATTATAGCTAAATATAAATATTCGAGATGAGAGAAATCATTACACACAAACAACACAAGTTAGCATGATAGCCTCGTACATTGTATTCATCGTGATGGCATGAGTCATGTCTTATTCACATATCATGTTAGCATTCTGAAATTTTTTAGCATATTAGAAATGAGCAAGAAGATTAATGAAGTTTTGAAGAGTCTTTAAATAAATTCTACTGTTTGTAAATTCAATTTGCTTTTGATTTCTCTTAATGTACATGTTTAGAGAAATACATAATTAATTTATAATTTGTTGTTGATTAATTTATTTATACGTATGATTGTTATATTAGTTTAACCGTGTTTTTCCTCTAATTTTGGGTGAAGAGATTCAAGTTTTTCTCCACACTTATCTTTCTCCGAGGATGATGTTGAAGGATTGTTTCAGAGAAGGTTCCAACTACATCAACGGTGGGCTCTACCCTTTTTAACTCTAATAACCTATGGTTCAATGTTATTTTTCTTTTTTTTTTTATAATTTATTATTATTAGCCACTTTTAATCATTGTATGTATATATATATATATATATATATATATATATATAGTTAAGAAAAAAACTAAAAATTCCTTTGTTACAAAGTACAAAGATGCAATCAAATTGCATCCTTCAGAAAATAAACATGAAAGTTATAATTGAGTATATAGTGAATTAGATATTTGAAGTGTTTTAAATAATTAAGAATTTAACTATCTACATCACTACAAAGAAATTTGAGATGGCATAATATTTGTTCCCTTCTATTAGTTGAGATTCTTTTTCTTCCATGCACAACGAAATTTTATTTAGGTAATTTCATCATAGCACATGCATATTTTAGAAACATTATAAGTATATTTTTATTATTATACCAAAATTTCACTTCTATAATATCTATTTCTTTCAATTAAGTATATTCTTTCCTTTTGGTTCATATTAACTATACATTTTTTTATTTTAATATTACAAGCAGGCATGAAGCGCGTATTATGCCCCTAGTATATTTTATTGCACAATTAGGCACTACTAATTAATTTGTGTTCGCATGGTATACGTGCATATGCTTATAATAATAATAGGAAAAAAAAAAAAACTATATCCTCTTGGCTTTCCTAGGTTTTTTTGAGCTTAATTTCAAGGTTATAGTACTGGAGCAACGTCTTGCTTTCCTTTTTCTTCTTAAACGATAGCGATTGTCCAATGGCCAGTAATTTTGCCAGGACAATTATTAACATCCAGGGCAAAACTTTACCCATCTTCCAAAATTGCTCCTTAGAAATCAAACTTATCTCTTCCCTGATCTCCAGTACGTAATCTATCGATTACCCTCTTTTAATCACCTATCTCTCCCTCCAATAATTTTATAGCTTAATACTAGGAATTGGATTAACTAAAGAACGCCTCATATCTGGTGAAAAATTTCACTCTTTTTATTGGACATCTTCACAAGCAAATATAGGGGGAGAAAGAAAAAAATTAGAAACATTGATTCTATCTTTGGTTTCGCTGTTGTTCGCAAATATATCAGTGCATTGTTGTTGTTGTTGTTTTTTGTTTTTTTTTTTCCTTTTTTTTATGCAAGTGGACGTTGACTGCAAGCTACAAATATAAAATTCAAAACAGTTTAAAAGGAGAAATTGTACAGTTTGAATGATTCTGTTGAATGCATTCTAATCGTTTTTTTTTTCCCCCTAAGAGTAATAATATGCTTATATGCATAGTATAACAACTGCTATAGCACGGCTAATCAATTGTGTGGGAGTTATTTTTTTCCTAATATGATCAACCCTCAACTGCCATTCATTTTGAGTCACAATCATCGAAATATTTTGGTGTGTGTTTTTAGTGTGTATTTTTGTTTGTTTCGTTTTTTTAGTATGTATTTTTAGGTGTTTTTTATATTGGGAATGTAAAAAAGTGTATTAAAAATATAAAAAAGTATGTTTAGATGTGACAGTTATTAATATATAAATATGAAAATACCATCAAAAAAGTAAACAAACAATCCAATGTAGCGAACCGCCCGTCAACCATCATGTCGAACTAGTTCCTATGTTCAAGCAATCTTCCGCATCACATGGACCAAATTTTGCTGATTATCACCAGTAATTTTCTGAAATAAGCATCAATCCGAGAACACCCAACTCACTGGATCTTGAATTTGATGTTCCCATACAGCCTTGCTGGCCACAAAGAAAAATAAATGATGCTGGCCACCACCGGTATAGGAGAAAAAGAACGCCGCCCGGGAAATAGAAAGAGAAAAACGGAGATCTAATTGGATTAATGAATCTCAGGGGAAGACCTCCCTCTCAAATCCTTTCCATCCAAATTAACCACTCTCATCTAGCCCCCTTTAAAGATAATACAACTATGGAGGATAATTATTGTTTTTGTTTTGTTTTTTTCCGAATTTTTTGTGTTAGAGTGATGTTTTCACGGTCAATTCTTGACGTTATTATCAGTTCTGTCGATAATGAAAAAAAATACTGGAACACCGTTCTAATCACTAGTCGGGGCGAATTCAAGAGACACACAAGAAGTTTGGGATGCTCCTTAAAGGAAGACTCACATTCGTGAGCATGGAAGACTCCTGCAGAAGTGTAATATACCGTTTTGTGCTTTTGCATTTTTTTTTTTCTGTATTGACTTCATGAAAATTGGGGCAAAATTTTGTTCCTTTTTTAGCAGAAGATTATGAAGATGATTCGATAGAGGCAAAAGGGATGTTATTTGGGCGAACTGCAATTTACCCCTGAGTTTTGGTCCAATTTACCATAAATTTTCAAAATTTTGGTGATATTATCATATACCCCCCTTGACTGCTAGTCAATTTACCAAATCTTCTCCTATCATATTAACATCATCATCCATTTTGTGTAAGCGGTCAAAAATACTCTTGACTCTATAATTTTGAAATTATACAATTCAAATAATTTTAAAAAATAAATCATAAATTAAGGTTAAAAAAATACTCCACATTGTTTATTTTATTTTAATGTACGTAATAATATAATTTTAAAATTAATTCTATCATGTCGTCTGAAATAAAATAAATTTTCATTAAATAAATTTTTTATAAAACATAATAAATTAATATATCAATCATGAATTAACTTTTATTTATTAACTTATGTTATTAGATGTGAAAATGACAAATTTTAAGTATAATTTTATTTCTAATGGTCGAAAAAGTAAAAAAAAAAAACTGAAAAAATGAAATTTATGTAAATCATGGTATTTTAGTCATTTTAATGTTTGACCCTTGCTCAGGGGGTTTATGATAGTGTTACCAAAATTCAGGGAGTTTATGTAGTTTGCCCATGTTATTTTATAAGGAAATAAATACCATTAATGCTTATAGTAAGTAGCAGGTCACCAAATATTTAATGAATAACATATTACTATTCTCTTAAGGAGAACTTGAAAATTTTCACCCCCTCTTTAAGAATTTTCACGGCCCTCTTAGTAAAAATTTTCGTTTTAATTTTTTAAGATCCTCAAATATCATGTTCAATAATATCCCGTCTTGTGTGATATTTTTGTGTTAAAGTTAATATGATACTAGGTAAATGCTTGATATGTGTCATTATCATCAATAATAATCCATTAACCAATAGAATAAAGAATCGACCAATTAGTCCCAAGGTATGCATGATAGGCATAATCAAATATGTATCAATCATCTAACTAGTATTACACCGAGTATAATACAAAAGTATCATATTGAAAATTTTTTGCCTCAATAATATCGAGTAATTACAAGATAAGTTTTAGTTTTCCAGTAGAGAACAATATTTTTGTTGTAGAGTTGTTTATTCTTTTCGTTGTAGCTTATTAACACCATTGAAGATTTTTTTATTTTTTTCCTTTTGTATTTTGAAGACAGAAACACTTAATGTTGGTTATGCCCTGAAATTCACCGTGTTTTGCCCTATGTAACCTTTTTCTAGAGCGTTTAAACAACCTTCTAGACAAATCACTGACCAGCACAGCCATATGCCAGCATTTCACGATTTTTTTTTCGTAAAATATAAACTTTATAATTTCTTCAAACACAAGTCAATGCTACAACTTCCTTCTATTACAGAATTCTAACCTAGTTAACACCCAATTTGGTTAGAAAATTTCTGTTTTCAGCACTACATTTGATATTCCCAGTCTTCATTTTCCATCTAAGTTCAGTTTTGATCAAGTCAGCCCTACGCTTCACCTCCATTTCCTGATTCCTAAACTTCCTCATATTCCTTTCACTCCACACATGATGAACAACTGCATTCAGGCTTGCATACAGCAGCTTTTGCTTCAGTCTTCTGTTTTTCCAAATACGGCCAAGTCTATCAATATCCAGAGAAGTGATCTGTCTTTGCACCCCCATCCACTGTTTGATTTCTGGCATCACTGCTTGAGCATATTTACACTGAAGGAACAGATGCTGGTGTGACTCATCCTCTTCTTTACACAGCACACAGATAGTATATATCAGCCACCTCTATTTGCATTTTGATCAGTCTGTCAGTGGTTAACAGCCTTCTCCTCCACGTAAGCCAACTGATAAACCTATGTTTTGGTAGACTGAGATTACTCCATATCACAGTTGCTTCCTTTGTTCTTCTGCCTGATCCTTTTAACCATTTATAACCATTCTTTGCAGCATAAGGTTTCCCATTGTTCATGATCCACCTGCCATTCTGAGTGCCCTCTTTCAGTTTCTCCTTGACTTTCATCAGCCTTTTCCAGTGCCAACTGCTGTCAGATGGTGCTTGGTATTCCCACATTTCACGATTAATATTCCACTTTTATTCTAGATCCTCCATTCATTTCGCATTTATGTAATGATAAAGAGGAGCGAAATTTGTTGAGAAATAACAAACTATTCACTAATAATATAGTAATAAAGATGCTCACATTCATATAAAGTCCTTTCAACTGAGTGTGAAATTAAACAAAGCAAACGTACGTAAAAAACTAAACCCTAAATTATTCAATAAAACGAAAAAAAAAAACAAAAACAAAGCAAACGTACGTAAGTTCTCAAAAACGAACATGGAAAGGTTTCATCTGAAGAGCTGCTGCCTCCTCGTCCTCATCTTCGCCCTTGTCTTAGGTTTGCCCATTTAAACTACACAACTATACTCATCGTCAGTCTCAGACTAGTCTGATTAATTAATTCAACACGTGCGTTAATTCGTTTTGATATTTTATATTATATCTGTTTCATTTAATGTTGGTTTTCTTCAATGCGGTTAGTTTTATACATCTGAACAAAAAACTACATATATATACAGGAGGAAAGGCAGCGGAGGATTACGATAAACTGGCGTACACGTTGGGATGCATTGTGGATCAGGCGGCGTGTCTGAATGAATGCAGAAGACAGGTTCGAGAACACAGCCATGACGTCTATGGAGAATGCGGTAATGACCCCATTAATAATTGTTTGTCGCGTCGCGCTTGTGTTTGCAGAGTTCCTAAGACTACAGGCTAATTATTTATTTATATCACTGAATCTTTTCAATTCTTGCAACGCTGATGATCCCGGTAATTGAACCGGTTGAGTATAAAGAGCACGAGTTATTGAACTGCTTGTACGAAAGACATTTCTTCTTCTTCCTTAAAAGTAACAAAGTTGATTTTTCAGCGTTTTTCTATGGTAATTAACGATCTTATTATTAACGAGTTACGGGTTAGTATGAAATATCCTTTTTTTTTTTAACAATAATACTCACCCTACGAACATATTTGATGTGTTAAGTTTTGATTGAATTTATTTATTCGGATGGTTCAATTATTAAGAAATATAACAATTGGACCAGAAAATTTTTCACATATATATACTGTATATATTTATTAAAAAAAGAAAAATATACGTACGTAGATATATATACCCAAAATTATTATATAGTTTGAATTTTTATTTTTAGTACAACTTGAATTAAATTTGAAAATCCAAACTAGACAACAGAGGAAGTATTTATTAATTATTTATTCAACAGATCTAGCAATCTGTCTGAACAAACTCAGTAGTGAATCAAGAGAACTCACTGGTGATCTTCATGAAGTGCAGAACATTTTTATTTCATGTGTTTCACGAAATAATTTACTGACGGTATATAATCACAGTTATTATGTAAAGGTTTTGATAATACGTGGATGCCTTCTTCGTCGATCTGATCCTCGTTTTCAGAAAGTCAACGCATAAGTCGTCTACGATCATCGGCTTCACAAATTTCCCAAACTTCCTGATTTGCGGCAATAAACGACTAGGGCTTTGATAATATTTCAGTAGTATGACCACCGAAACAATCTTAATTATTTCAAATTGGCGCAGTACCTATTGTACATATTTAATAACTTTCACCAAATCCAGCAAATTTTCCCTAATTAGTGCGTCATCAGGAAAGTAATTTTTTTTTTTTTTGAGGTTCCTGCAAGTAATGAACAATTCATGTTCTTCAGAAATTTAGAGAGAAATATAATAGTTCCTGTCTTTTTTTTTTTTTTTTTAAAGAAAAATCAAATGGCACTTTAATAAGTCAATTATTGGCCAAGAAAAACATGATGATTTCTTTGTCTTTTGGAGTGGGTATCATTGTAGTAAATGATCGAGGAAATCAAAGAATAAGAGCGAAGAAAGAAAAGAAATATAACTTTACCATAACAAACATGTAGAAGCCCGTATAATGAACAAAAAGAATTTCTAGTTGTTGAAGCTTTAATTTAATACAATCATCGTTACAAAATTCGAAATGCAAAAGGGTCGGTGCATTTTCCTCAAAATGACAGCTATGATAGTAAGAATCTACGTCATAATTTTATCGCAATAATGCATCACTTGATGATGATCTTCATATTCCCAGTAATTAAGAAAAAAGTAAGAATATTCTCTACAATCGCATCGTGTTTTATCAAGTAGAACTAACGCACTTGAGTTACGATCGATTCCAAAAGCATGGAAACGCATTGGCAGTATTCATATTTCACCATCGTTTATGAAACGCCAATCAGTAGGACAAAAAAACGAAAAAAAGAAAAAGAGATTTCGCATATATAGAGAGATAGTAACGTAACAGGATGTCTTCAGTGATTTTTTTTTTTAAATTTTTTTTTACTAATTTGTCCTCTGGCAATAATCATCAAACAAGGCTCCAGGGGATACATCAATCAATCATCAGCAAGTGCTTTTGGCTAAATTGGAGACAGCTTCGAGTTTTAAGTACAACTATGAACTTCTGCAACAATTAATAACTTCTATTGTCACCTTTCTCTTTTCTTTTTCTCTCTTCCAATCAGCAATAATCAAAAATAATTTCTCAAAATCAAAATTAATTAATTCTAACAACATTAAGCAGGTACAATGATCTGCAATTCTTAGTAGTAATCAGGGCTATCATTCACCTCACTCAACCTAGCTAGTGGATGGATATTCAGTGATGAGAAACCTTCTTGTGGATGAAAATATGACAGCAAAAACTCCAATAATGCAGCTCTTGTTCGAGGAAAAAAAGTTGAGTCACGTTGGAAATATGTTTGAAACAAAAATATCAACATCGTTTTCAAAAATTCAAGAATAAGTAATGCTAGAACCCAGTACTTTTTCCCCACCCACTTGCCTCCAATCCCCCTTCGTTTCAGATTTCGAAAAAAAAAAACAATGCGAAATTTGAGATGGGTTCTTCTTGTTCTATTGATCTCTTTGTTCAGCAATGAGCTGAAGTTGGCTGATTGTGGCAATGACAATGATGCAGACCCAAATGCGCAGCAGAATGCGGATAAAGTCTCGAAGCTTCCAGGCCAAGGCTTCAGTGTGAGCTTTGAACACTATTCGGGTTTTATCACTGTCAATGAGGAAGCTGGACGGGCACTGTTTTATTGGTTCTTTGAGGCTGCTGAGGACCCTGCTTCCAAGCCTGTTGTTATCTGGCTCAATGGAGGTCAACCAATTTCTCCGATTACTGAAAATCACATTTTCACTTAGGACTTGTTAATTTTTTTCTGCCATTTTTGAATTCTTAAACTTGTTTGAAGTATTTTGCTTCATTGCTTTTCGGAGGCGGTTTAAAAGGACTATTGAGTTTGATTAGTACTTTCATTGTTTCAGGGCCAGGATGTTCATCAATTGCTTATGGAGTGGGTGAGGAACTTGGTCCATTTCATGTTGAGAAAGATGGGAAAAGCCTTTATCCCAACCCCTATTCTTGGAACCTAGGTATCAATAATCAACTACTACATACTCCCTTTGTCTCAAAATTATTGTGCAGTTTGGATTTTCGCTTTAAGTTCAATTTGTACTAAATAAAAAATCTAAACTGAACTATAATATCAGAACAGGGAAAAAATATGCCATACTACTAATGGTTAATAAACCAATCATTGAAGTATCCTAATTGCGGAGGGAAATGCAAATAAGTACCATTCAGACTGTATGGTATAGTTAAGTAGAGAGATCCTTGGTCATATGAATCACTTGAAACCTGAAATTCTTTTACATTCAGGCCTTGTTAGGGTTAATAATAACCTGATTCAGATGCATTCTTTTGCAGCTGCAAATATGCTGTTCTTGGACTCTCCAGTTGGAGTTGGATATTCTTACTCCAACACATCCTCAGATCATACAACCAACGGCGACAAAAGAACTGGTATCTCACTTTAGTTATAGTGTTTTTCTTTTCGGTTGTTTTTTCATTCCAATAGAAAATGTTTCCCTATAACAACATTTTTTTTTCTTTACAGCGGCCGATTCCCTTACATTTGTTGTCAAGTGGTTCGAGCGTTTTCCTCAGTATAAAGGAAGGGAGTTATACATCGTTGGAGAGAGCTACGGAGGTACATTCTACTATTCAGTTCAATCCCATTATTTTTGTCAGGATGACATAATCTCTTGTTAATTTTATTCGCCTTTTGTTTTCAGGACATTATGTACCTCAACTAAGCCAAGCCATAGTGCATTACAACTCTGCGAAAAACGAGACTATAATTAATTTCAAGGGCTTTATGGTAGTATACAGTATTTGTCTTACAACAATTTGCAACTATAATGTTTTAAGGGATGGAGTGGTAACACTTTTTTAACACTTTCAATTAATGCAGGTTGGGAATGCTTTATTTGATACCCATTATGATCATGTGGGTGTTTTCCTATATTTGTGGTCTAGTGGTCTGATATCTGATCAGACATTCCAGCAGCTAAACCAACTCTGCGACTACGATTCGTTTATAAGTCCATCAGAACCATGTAACAACACTCTTGACATTGCCAACAGAGAAATAGGAAACATTGATCAGTACAGTCTGTTTACTCCAGCTTGCACAGACAATTTCAGCATTCTAAAGCGGATTCTGTCAAGGCGGCCGAATAATGTAAGTCGTGTTACAAACTCATCTCAGATATTGTGACTCAAAATTAAACCTCTTAGTACATTTGAATGATTTTAGTGTCTTGACTGAAACTTGATGGAATGTGAAAAAAGGCTCGGAAAATCAGCAGAGAATATGATCCGTGTACGGCAGACTATGCAACAGTATATTTCAATCTTCTAGAGGTTCAAAGGGCACTTCATGTTCATGACAGAGGCACTTCTTTTACTTGGCAACCCTGCAAGTATAACTTCCTATCTTAATTTTTTTTTTTCAGTTTTATTTGCAGTATGTAACAATGAACTATATTAAGATTTGGAGTTTTCATAACACTAGAAATATACCACATTTTTGTAACTTAAAGATTTTACATTTTTTCCCCATTTACTCATCATGTGCTGTTACACCAAATTGTAGTATGGATGTGTACAATACTTGGAAAGATTCCCCGGCTTCAGTCCTGGACATCTACCATGAACTTCTCCAAGTTGGCGTTCGAATTTGGGTTTTCAGGTCTTATACCTTATACTACTAAACTAGAATTCATGAATATGCATTTCTTATTCATCAAACCAAATTAGATTGAAATCCATTGAAAAATACTCAAGAAGTATGTCCTAATTATCTATTGTAACATGTTTCATTTTTTTTTTGACAGCGGTGACACGGATACCGTGCTTCCAGTTACATCCACACGGATGAGTGTAGCTGCTCTAAATCTCCCAACTGTTGGACCCTGGCGTCCTTGGTACGATGAAGAGGGGCAGGTAACTACTGCTTAAATTATTCCTATTTGAGTGTAAGATCCGAGATTGCTAACGATTTCTTGGAACATATACTCCATTGGCGAAATCCTTGTCCAATTTAGATTTTTATTTTTAGTTCAATTTGTATTAAAATTAAAAATCCAAACTAGACAATAATTATGGAATGGAGGGTGTATGTGTTTTTGCTGTTGTTGTGCTCTTTCTCATTGTTGTGAGTGATTTATGTTGAACATTTTTGAACAGGTTAGTGGATGGACACAACAATATGAAAAAGGGCTGAATTTTGTGACTGTGAGAGGAGCAGGCCATGAAGTTCCGTTACACCGCCCCAAACAAGCTCTCACTCTCTTCAAGTCTTTCATATCTGGATCCGCATTACCTGAATTGGAGCTTATGACTGATGCTTAGGTTTCCAGACTCCATATTTGTATTTTCTTGAACCCTAATAAGCCATTTGAGAGGGAGGGTGAAACTAATGCTGTTGTACGTAATTGTGGTACTGTTTCTACTCCCCTCCCATTGAATTTGATAAATAAGGCTATTGAAATCAAAATAAGAGAGCATTGGTTAAAAATTACTCGACAAGAAAGACTGCCTTGAGTCAATATACTCTATTCTAAATTTGCATTAAAAGAAGGGTATTGGAATTGGTAGTTTACAAGTTTGATTCGTTTAATGTGGTAAACATCGAACGCAACATTGATTTAGAGCACCCGTAAGAGCCTTGTGGTAATATGCATGAATTACATACTACAGCCAAATTGGTGAATTATTGAAGCATTCTCCTCTGTTTGAGCGGACGATAACTATATTAATGATACCATTTCTTTTGACTTATCTTTGGACTTGTCGATATTTTTGGCCACTTCTTTCGTAGTAGTGTCTCCGTCTTACAAAACTATGTTCTTTTGTTGTACTAATAATTCTATAAAGTAGGTTTTTCTTTTTTCTAGAACCGATTGAGTATTGTATAAGTTTAGTGTTCTGATCTACGTTTTGATTAATTATAATTACACATGAACCTATTGATTATACCATTTACTCAGTAGTATAATCGAATACATGCACCTATGTATGTGGATTATATTAGAGCCCTATTCTTTTCTTCTTTTTGTTTTTTTCATTTCTTCCTTTAAAATTCAAAAGTACAACAATATGCCATAGTTATGCTTATGGTTTTGGATATGATGATATTGAGGATGACTAGAAGGTGGTGAGAGTGTCCCAATTCTATCGAAGCTTTTTGATAGTTAATCGGGAAGTTCAGATTTATAGCATGGAGTCCAATTATTGGAGGGTTTTTTTACCACCATTTCCCCGTTTGAAAGATGGACCACTTTTGTCCACCAAGTTTATGAGAGATGGGTTATTAGTTAACAAGCATGCTCTCCATTGGATGACTGACGATGTCATTATCATGGCTTCGGATCGGAGACATACAAAACCATTCCACAACCAAGAGATTTCGTCGAAGAAAAAAAACTCGTATCATTTGGTTGTTTTGATGTTTTAAAGAGTTGCCTATGCATGGCGTATGGATACAAAATCTACAACTAGAAACATAAAGTTTGGGACAATGAAGGAATATGGTGTGAAGGATTCTTGGTCTAAATTCGTGGTTTTGCAAACATTAGGCAAATTTTGGCTATGGCAGGAAGCTGGTTATTCCCCTCCGTGTCTTGCTCCCATGCCGTTTTTTCGCAGGAGAAGTGAAATTTTCATATATGACCATGACATAATTTCTGCTTTTGATGCTGAAAAACAATTGTTTCAGGACTACCTTTCCTTTGAATCAATTAGCTATAGTGGTGTGTGTCCCTCGATCAACAGTCTCGTTGAGCCTTAGACTTGCTAGCTAGTTTCACTTTTATTTTTATTTTTATTTTTTTGGACTTGTAGAGATTTTTGGCTCAATTTATGGGTTCACAGAAGTGTAAGAAAAATCCTTTTTTTAGAGGTTTTAAAACAATTGAAAATAGTTATTATATAACTATGATTAAAAATATTGTTCATCGATGTTTTAAAAATGACTCCTAATTATTCTCTTTATCTTAAAATTATTATCCAATTGAAATGTTGACTTTCAGTACAATTTAAACAAATAATAAAAATCTAAATTGGACAATCATTTCACGATGATAGAGAAAACAAAATTATTTATTTGAAAAAAAATGTATGTTCCTAAACATATTAAATCAATTTCATATGGTCATATTTGATTAAATATGTGTTCATAATATTTTACCCTTACAGGTAGTAATGGTTTTAGAAATTAATTAAAAATGGAACCGTATCGAATTGCACTCATAACAATCATCATAACCAATGTCGGCATTGAAACCATAACCATAATAAGAGCTGATTAATATTTTTATACGTGGTTCGGTTATAGTACCATTGATTGTAAAACTATAAACCGACTATTTTAGAACTGTAATAAGCGGCTCTAAAACTAATTTGAGGCTTATTTCAAAATTTTAGAAAGGAAAGATAAAATTTTTAAATAAAATTTATAATATTTTGTATCTACAAACCGCGTAAAATTTATTGTATATTATTACTTACTTTGTATATTTTGAAAACATGAGAACAACTGTTTTAAAAAATCTTATAACGCGTTACCTATCACTAGTTACTAAAAACTAGTTGTCTTTTTCTTTAAATACCCATCTTCTAACTTTCACAGAGAATGCAGACTCTCTTTCTTTTATCTAATCGTAAATCGTTCGACTCTTTTCTGTAGCCCTCTCTCCATATACAAGACTGTTAATCGCGTAAGTTCTAACATATGCTCTTTTGATTTTTTTAGGAGGAACTATTTCTTGCATAGAAGTTTTCTTTAATTTATGCATTTGCATTTTTTATTTGGTTTATCACGAGCCTTTTTTTGGGGTTGAATACTTGTCTATGATGTCGCTGAAACTTTGACCCGATTTTATATTAAGCATGCATAAATAATTGTGTATATACCGTTGAAATGATTATTCTAGATAAAGGTGTATAGATATATTGTGTCATTTCATTTGGTTTTGACTATTTAATTATCAGTACTTCCTTCGTCATAAATGTATGATAACATATTTAGGGCAGAGGCTGTATTTGTTTATTAGATTATGATATTTATCTATATATTTTTATAATAAGCAAAGATTAATCCACTTGGGTTTTTACTAGGTAAAAATGGCTTATGAGCATATATTTTCACATAAAACAATAATGGTTTTAGTAATTAATTAAAAAATGGAACCGTATCATAAAGGCACTCAAAACAGTCATCATAACCAATATCGGCATTGAAACCATAACCATAACAAGAGCCGATTAATATTTTTATACGTGGTTCCGCTATAGTACCATTGATAGTAAAACCACAAACTGGTGATTTTAAAATGGTAATAAGCGGTTCTAGAACTTTTTTAAAAAAAACCAACAATTTTAGAATTGTAATAAGCGGTTCTAAAACTAATTTGAGGCTTATTTAAAAATTTTGTGCAGGAAAAATAAAATATTTTAATGAAATTTAAATAAATGTACAAACCGCGTAAAATTTATTGTATATTATTACTTACCATTGCTTTGTATATTTTAAAAATATTAGAATAGCTGTTTAAGGAAATTTTATAACGCGTTCCTTAACACTACTTACTAAAAAACTAGTCATTGTTCTCTTTAAATACACATATTCTAACCTTCACAGCGAACGCAGACTCTCTTTCTTTTATCTAATTGTAAATCGCTCGACTCTTTTCCATAGCCCTCTCTCCATGTGCAAGACTATTAATCTCCTAAGTTCTAACATATGGTCTTTTGATTTTTTTGATGAGGAACTATTTCTACATAGAAGTTTTCTTTAATTTATGCATTTGCATTTTTTATTGGCCTTACCACACGCTTTTTTTTTTGGGGTTGGGGGGTTTGAATACTTGTCTATGACATCATTGAAACTCTTACTAGATTTTATACTAAGCATGCATAAATGATTATTCTGGACAAAGGTGTATAGATATATCATGTCATTTCATTTGGTTTTGACCATTTAATTATGCAGTACTCCCTTCGTCATAAATTTATGATAACATATTTAGGGCAGAGAGCGTATTTGTTTGATTAGATTATGAAATTTAACTATATCTTTTAATAAGAAAAGATTAATCCTCTTGGATTTTTACTTGGTAAAATTGGCATATGAGCATACATTTTCACATAGAACAATAAGCTAATTAACTCTATTAAACAAAGCATTGATTTTCTGTCTAAATACTAATTTTCTTGTTTTGTCATCGCTTATCGCTACACGTCCGGACTTTCTTCTAGCCATAAACTCTATATGTATATATGCTAGTTAGTAATATTTAATTTATTTGGTTGCTACTAGGACAGGAGGTTCTTGCTATGCTAGGTGATGAGGCGGCAAAAAGATTGTTCTTGAGTGCGTTATATAGGAGAAAATTGAGTAGGTACATCTAATTTAAGAAGTGTGAAAGTTGACAATGAAGGAAGTAAATTTATTTTGCTATAATATGAAATGAATATGATCCTTTCAAAAGCCTCATATTTAACTAAATATCTTTTTTGTGAATGTAAAAGTTGTTTTTAAATGGTTTAAGATTTGGTCGCCTATTTTAGAACAAAATTTTAATTTCCTAAAATTAAATTTTCTACTTAAAATACGTGACCATTAATATAATATTAATGGACCAAATTATTCTACCAACTCTCTAAAATAATAGTAGTACAATCAAGTTTCCCAAAATTAAGGGAAAAAAAGGGCTACGTTCATAGTATGTCCAAAATCTATCTTTCAAGGAAATTAAAATTTTCTGCTTAAAATAGCCGACCAATTATGTGATATTAATAGCGACCAAATCATTCCAACTCCCTAAAATAATAGTAGTACAATCATATTTTGAAAAACAAAAAATAAAGGACTACGTTCATAGTCTGTTTAAAATCTATCTTTTAATTTCATAAAATTTATTCCAAGTTGAAAATGTGCATAATTTTTCTTTTTATTTCCATCTTGTTTATTAGATGAATGGTTTTAAAGATAAATGTGGTGTTCTGTATGACAAAAAATAATCAAACACAGAAATATACTTAAACCATTTAAAAGCAACTTTTATATATAGGGAAAAGATATTTTTAGTTAAAAATGCGATCTTTAAAAAGATCACATTCATTTCATAGTTTAGTAAAATATTAATTTTCATTATAATACTCCTTAAATGTACCTGCTCAGTTTTTCTCTATATAAAGCACTCAAGAATAATCATTTTGCCAATAGGAACAACCTCTTTCCTAGTAGCAACGGAATATATTGAAAGTTACTGGCTCATATATATACATATAGAGTTTATGGCTAGAGGAAAGTTCAGACGTATAGCGATAAGTGATGAGAGAACAAGAAAATTAGTATTTCGAAAGAGAATCAATGCTTTGTTTAACAGACTTAATCAGCTTATTGTTTTATGTGAAGTACAGGTGGCTGTGATCGTTCAAGATTCTAGAGACAACGAAGAATCACTGTTTCCATCAAGAGAGGAACTCGAAGAAAGGCTGGCAAAGTTTCTCAGCATGCCAGAGTTTGAAAGACACAAGAAGATGGTAACATATGAAAGTTATTTAGCTGAAGTTATAAGAAAAAAGGAAGAAAGAATTGCCAAACTAAAAAGCGAGAACGACTTAAGAGAATTTTCATATCTCGCGAATGAATTACATTACGGGAGAATCCTAGTTGAAGATCTGGATTCAAGGCAAAAGGAAGGAGTTAAGAATTACTTTACTAATGCTTTGGACAAATTTAATTAGTAGAAAGTAACAACTACTTCTGTCCTTGCAACAAGGGGAACATCAAAAGCACCATTCAAGCAATTGTGTGTTTCCTTTGATTTTGTCATTTTCAATAGAACTTAATTAGTGGAATAAAGAGTTAAGAGGACACATTTTTCTTTTTGTAATTTCATGTTTAGAAATGTAATTTTGAATATTAATACTCTAATATATTATTTTATTTTATTTTATCATTGTTGTTTCTGTATAATGACTTTTTTGCCCCTCAAAAAATTAAAAATTAAAAATAAAACTAAAATCAATTTTATTGATTCAACGACAATGTTTCTGTCGCAATACTGTAAACCTGCATTCTCAAAAGCATATTAAAAACTAGAAACAAACATAACATTCTCCTCATTTTGTTTCTTGGAAAAAAACATAACATTCACATTATTTAGTCAAAATATGCAATTAAGTCTTGTTGTTCTTACCAGTATTTGAATATTAACTTTATATTCAACGTTTTGGATAGAAAAAATATAAATGGTTAGACTACTCATACACTTTTAGGATTTACAATTAAATATGTTATCTGAATTTGATTAATTTGTATATGAAGCTCAATTTTTCGTTCTATCATTGTTGAATTTTTTTTGGGATATAAAATAATAAAAGTAGCAGCAAAAAACATGATAAATGATATGATATTTCTATAAAGTTAAGGAAGTATCAATGATAATTAACGTAAAATGGTCCATATATAATGAGGAAGATAAATGATATGAATTATTGACATTACTATAATCATTAACAACTTTTAGTAATTGTTACCACCCCAATTGGTTTTGCGGGATTCATTTTTATCCCATTTTTCTTTTCCATTTAATAATCGCAAAAAATAAAAAAGAAAAGGTTGAGAGTTGATATAAGAGGGAATAGTATCTACCACATAAAATGCATTAATAGAGGAGCATTTAGTGTGCTTGTAAGTGTAACTAAACAATTGAAAGAGAGATGGAGAGGTTTCAATCCACGCTAGAAACATATGTAATTAAGAAAACAAATAATGCTTTTTTGTTATGATAAATAATTATTTAAGAAAACAACCAAAAAGAAAAAGTAATATTGTCAATCCTCTTTGCCCGGCCCCAATTATTATTAAAATAATTACTTTTGAAAAATGCATTGCAACAGCGTAGTAATACACTAAGTGAAAAAAGTAGTCAATCTTTGTTGTTATATCATAGAATGTTACATAAATTCTCTAGTGGTTTGTTATTTGTTCAATTATTTTGAAAAACTTCTCCATTCAACAGCAACAACATTTATAAAACATTAAAAAAAACGTCAAATCAATTAATGAATAGATATCATGAGTTGAGTGAAAAATATAGGCAATATGAACTGGCAAATTGAAGGGCAACATGTGAAGGGAGAAACCATCTATTCCTTCCCTGAAAAAAATAGAGACAAACTTTAAGCAAATCAAACAGTGTACCGAAGTCCATAACCTAGGGGAACCTTAAAAAATTAATATCGAAATCAGGACTTTAAGGGATAAGGTTTGAATCTCTCACTTGACAAAGAGTTTGTTGTTTTCGATCTATTCAATTCATTTGACCTTCGGTTTTATGTCTTATGAGAGCAAGGGAATCATTATTGCTGCTTCTTACCTATTCGTCCGCAGTAGAATATGTAACAAACACAAACCGTATCAGTATATGATATGCAAATTAAGGGTCTGATAACTATTAGGGATGGTGGCTGGAAATGGCAGAGGCTTACCAGAACTTAGGGTTCTTCTAAGCGGGCAACACTGGAGATGGAGGCTTCTCTGTTTTACATAGCGATGGTTTGCTTTTTTTTCTTTTTTTCTTTTTTTTGAATTTTCAAGAATCTGTTTGAAGAATAAGCCCACCAAGAAAAATATGGACACCATGAATTATTTAGATGATGAATCAGATGAAACGATTTCTTTGCATGATTGATCTTTTACTACAGAAGAAGGAGCTTTTTGTGACCGGGAAAAACACTGTTTTGAGTTCCGCAACAAAGAATGGAGTAACTTCATGATCACCTCCGAGGAGCTTTGAAGCAATAAAGAGGTGATCATGAACTCAGTTGATAAACTCTAGGAGCTCATATCTTTGTTCCGCAATGATAAAATGATCTGATCTGGAAAACTGGTCAGCCTTTCACAATCACAAATGGAAGAAGAACCCAAGGCTTGATTTGTTCCAAAATTTTTGGCAAAGACCACCCTTTTTAGTCGTAGGACGTTGTAAAACATCAGTTCCTAGAAAAAACTGGATCATCTAGGATATTTGTTCTGGAAAACTATTCAAGTCTTTTTCCCTTCTAATCTTCTGAAATAGTTATGTAAGCATCCTCCATTCAAAGTGAGCTCCATTGCTGCACTCAGGTCTGTTTAGCTAATGATCTTCCGGCCTGGTTGATGCTCATGAAAAAAAAATTATTAGCTACTGCTACTCTAAATCCACAGACTTTAAAATTGCTTGGATCAGAATACTTAGCGGTTCCAACTTATAAGATTGACAAACAGTTGTTGGTAAAATTGTATAAGATATTTGTGATGAACAATAACAAGTTGGACAAAGAAGAAAAGGAAAAATCCGAGGCACGTGAAACACGTTTTCCTTAAAATAGATTCGCTCTCTCTCACGGAGTGCTAGAGGATGAAAGAGTGTTTATTTCCCAGGATATAACGGACAATGTGATTTTTGTTTTGCACTTTAGACAAAATTATCGGCGAACTGGAACTAGGAAATACAATGAACACTAGTGGAAATTAGGAACGGAACTGGAATGGAGGTTAGATTTTTCTTAAGTTGTTGAGAGAACTATAAAATAAGCCAACACTTATAGAATGGAGAGAGTCATTGCCTTAATAATTTCTGTCAATTAATGTGATTAAAGACAGAAAACCGTTTTGCTTTAATTGGAATAAAGCTAAAAATTCAAGGCCATTTAATTGGAATAAAACCACAAAACTACATTTCAGTTTTGCTCCAATAATTTTCCATCAATGTCGATTGGAAAATCAATACCAGTGATAAAATGCGGGTTGATCAGGTCTGCAAGTCACAAATCGGCATTCGTGTGTGTAGGCCGCACCTATGCACGAGTCAATCTATTTGACATTCACTTTTCAATCTGATGAGAAACCAATCTCTCATTCAAATAATCAGCTTATTTCCAACAATCCCCCACATGAATGAGATAATGTTTTTGGCTTAAAGTAGTGTTCACCAACTGATCATTGCATAGAGAAAGTAGGTGTTACCCTTTGAAGTTCCCCCTTATAAAGTATATTTGCTCTACTAGCTGTTCAGTAGATGCGATGCCATTGAACTGTCCGACTATATTGTATAAAGAAACCCAGATACAATACACAGGAACCATTTTTTTTAGTTCCATTCTTATGGTTTTATTCATTTTGGCCATGAACACGTCCTGGTTCTGCGAGAGTTTCTAAAGAACTGAGCCTTAAGAGTTCTCCTCCGAAGCGGCCCCACTTCCCTCTTACATAAGTGACTTCCTTAAGTCTAGAGTAAATGCTATTACTCACTTAAGTGTCATTAAAGCAACCCTTTGCTATCATTTTCCATCATGTCACTATTTGATGACAGGAATGAGTTGAGGTTACCCCACAGTGACCACACCAAGTCTTATGATTAGGTTGTCCCTTTGAACCTAGATCTTGGGATCTCCAGTCAACTAGGTTGGGTTTCTCTTCTTAAGAATTTTATACTTTACAGGTTATCTCACTCCTTTTTTCATTTTCTCAACTATCGCTCTGTTTAGCACACAAGTTAGCAGATCCGCGGTATTATCTTTTGACTTCATGCAGTCAAGTAAGATATCTATATATAGTTGAGAACAATTGTATAATGATACTATATCTGTGACAAAGTAATGTCTTGAATTACTATTATACCATTGACTACGTGTCTATATTCCACATCTATGATTATTTCTAAGTTACACACTGAATTGTTCCAAGAACATTACTGCTAAACAGCTATTGTCTGTTTCCAGGACATTATGTTCCTCAGTTAAGTCAAGCAATAGTGCACCACAATTATGCAAAGAAGGAAAAGACGATTAATTTCAAGGGTTTCATGGTGCATAGCTGACCCTGTTAAATACTCGAGTATTACAGAAACAAATATATCTCTCTGGATGTGTAATTACTTTCATTCATATAATGCAGGTTGGAAATGCTTTATTTGATGACTTCCGTGACCACTTGGGGCGTTTTCAGTTTATGTGGGCATCTGGTCTGATATCTGACCAGACATTCAAAAAGCTGAACCTATTTTGCGACTTTCAGTTATACAGACAACCGTCAGAGATGTGTGATAAGATTCTTGAAATTGCTGATAATGAAATTGGAGATATTGATCTCTACAGCATCTTTACACCTCCTAGCGGTGCCAATTTTAGCATGTTAAATCCACTGATGAGAAGGCAGAATGTGAGTATACAGGTAAACCCAAAAAATAAAACAATGTGACTGCAGTTGGCCTAGTTTACTGTATATTGAGCTTTTAGTTTGCTTCTCCATTGATCATGAACTTTCATTGTAGATCTTGGAAAATGTTAAGAATTTTGAAGAAAAAAGGAATTACTGAATAATATTTATGAACACATCTTGTATGCTATTTTAGTTGATATGATGCTTCTGATTGCAACATGAAAAACTACTGTTTGTTCACTTAGAGATATCGGCACAGGTTTCTAAAATTTTGCATGGGTCTTTTTAACTTCCATTCTTAATTACTAAAGGTTCAAGTTTGTATATTAGTTTTTAGACTTAGCTGGCTAACTGTGAATGCGCTTGATTGGTTGTAATAAACTAGCAAATCAGAAATTTTGGAGCAGTCATGAATTTATTTTCTGTTTGATTTGCCAATGAAATCTACCTTGATAGGATGGCGGGCACTTGAGAAGGCAGTATGACCCATGTACAGAGCAGCACTCAACAATTTATTTCAATGTTCCTGAGGTCCAACGAGCGCTGCACGTTTACAACCGAGACAGTTCTTCTAAATGGGCTGGCTGCAGGTAGTTTAATCATAAGATATGCACCGTTCCTGCTGAACTTGAATATAGGGCTAAAATTAGCACTACTCAAGCTTTTTTTTTTTTTTTTTGGAGTTTGTGATTTCTTTCGTTCTGTGTTTTCCTGAACAAAAGATGTAGATGGTTTGTTCTCTTCATTTGTCATGAACTATAACCTATACATGTGTATGCAAAGAATTCATTATGCCACTAGGGAATGTAACCATAATGAGAAAAGTACTGTGAATGTTTTGAGGTTGCAAGGTGAACGTGATGCGTTTCTATAAAGTCTTCTACCTGGTAGGCATCTCCCTTTTAGAATGCAACAATTGAAATATATTTCATCTGCTTGTGCACAATACTGAATGAAGTATCTTTTCAGTGCACTGGATAGTTGATACCAACTTCTGATGATTGTTTTACTGCATATCTTTGCAGTGACGAGGTAAACTCCAATTGGAAGGATAGTCCTCACTCGGTGCTAGACATTTATCGTGAGCTTATACCTAGTGGAATTCGGATTTGGGCATTCAGGATTATCTATCTACTCATCTCTGATGGATTTGCATTTCTTCATAAATCTGGTCCAGGGAATTGAAATTTTGTTTATGGTGCCATAACTCTGAATTCGAGTTTTTCTTAGTAACTATATTTCTGTTTTCTTGATTGTCCAATCATGTTGTAAGGTAAATATTTTTGCAGACGATGTGCAGAATTTTTTATGGTAAGAAACCGACTTTCCAAAATGGGTAGCTGATTCAAATAGGTCAATATCTACGTCAGGCCTTAGTCATAGCTATGAAGTCTCTGAAACTAATGAGACAATGTGTTTGAATCTACTCAACTGTACTAGCTTTTAACAATTTCACCATCATGACAGTGGTGATACAGATGCTGTTATACCAGCCGCATCAACGCGCCATAGTATAGCCGCTTTGGAGCTGCCAACAGTCGGGCCTTGGCGTGCTTGGTATGATGATGGACAGGTAAATCAGCTTGCCCTTTTTTCTTTTTCTTTAAACCATTCGTTTATCTTATGGGAGTTTATTATAGAGGCAGCTATTCTGCCCTATAACCATGATTTGGCACTGAAACCATCTCATTAGTGCCTATTCAATTTAATTTCAAAACAGGTAGCGGGATGGACACAACAATATGAAGGGCTAAACTATGTTCCTGTAAGAGGAGCTGGCCATGAAGTTCCCTTACATAGACCAAAACAAGCTCTGACCATGTTTAAGTCTTTCATATCTGGGACCCCTTTGCCAACTCTTGAGCTAGTGAAGGATTCTTAGATTTCTATTCTCTTATCTACTTCCACTTCAATTGAAAATGGACTAGAACAATCTAAGAAAGCGGAGTGAAATGTTGTGTACCTGTGCTTCATTGTTAACATTGACTCATTTGAGTCTATAAAGCCATATATTCTTGAGAAAATGCACTCCCCTTTACACAACTGTTTGAGAAGGGATATACAAAACAGTAAACTTGAAGATTCAATTAACAAAAATCAACATGATTTACAAGCAAGGTTTCAGTGAATTGGAAACCAACCAAAGTCAGAAAAATTGGCAGCTAATTAGACTGAAATCTTAAAACTTGTTCTACAAATCGGACAAGAATCAGTCCTAATCAGACAATTGAAGATACAACTTCTATGAAACACATGGTTGCAAGGAGCTTTCACAACAAATTCATCACCTTTAGAGAGGCTTTCCAAACAAATTGGACAAACTTTTACTTGTGCACGATGATGATCACTGAATGTAGCAGCCGTATTCTTTTCAACAACAACTTCAGAAATCCTGTCAACCTCTAAAGCAGGCAAAACTTCATGCAACAATCCCTTCTTCAACTCCAACTGATGGATTCTTTCCGGTTTATTCTTCAAATAATCTTCAATCTCCTTAATTTCCTCAGGAAAATTTTCCCCACCATCTTCAAGAAGTTTCCTAAACTGTTCATTGGCAGCCGTGATCCACTGGATGGTTTCCGGGCGATAATGATCCGACTCTTTCCTCTCCACATAGACATTCAAATCCAACACAAAAACAAGTTTGGTATCTCCCCTGTTCAGGAATTGAGGGCTAAAACGAAACGAACAGAATAACTCTTCAGCAACTCTCTGGGCTAATGCATCGAGATTCGGGCACGAACCCACAAGAATCAACCGTACCAAGGCCTCCCGAAGCAATTCTTTGGTGCTGTTGAAGTCCAGAAAACGTTGCCGGTCGCCGGCGAGAAAAGGCACGGTGACAACTACATCAGTTTCATCTCTTTTAGTAATGATGTGTTTAGGGGAGAAAATAGTTCTGGCCCGGATGAGAAAGGCGCCGCCATGATTGAACTTTGATGGCCGATTTAATCTCCATCGAAAGACTCGAGCCATCCCCATGTAATCTCTGATTATAGCCATTAGGATCAGGGATTGTTGTTTTTCTTGCGAATTAGAATTCTGTACGGGCTTCTTTGTGTGTAGAAATATTTATGCAAGATTTCACACGGAGGGTTGGTTTCCTAAATTTGCGAGAGGTGATTATCGGCAAATCCTATTGTCATTCTGAATAATAAGTTTTTCTGAATTTCTAAATTAATTAATACTCCCTCGGTCCCATAATTATTGTCCACTTTGCCCAAAAAATTTTATCCCAAAATTATTGTCCAATTTGATTTTTTATGGATCAAGTTACACATTTGTCCTTAGTACAAAACATTATCCATAAAATCTTAGTGGTTAAACAATTACTTATGTAGGGGTATATCCGGTTTTTTAAGGCAAAATATAGTAAAGTTTGACCAAAAATAAAATCTTTCATTTTAGTGAAAGTGGACAATAATTATGGGACGGAGGGAGTAAAACTTTTTATATACGTTTGGTTACTTTTATTAAAGCCCTTCGGTGCTATTATATAAAACAATTAAGTTAATTATACTCCCTCCATTTTGAAATACATGTTGTTTTAGGGTTTAATTAATTTTTTTAAATATATGTCGTTTTCACAAATCGAGTCACATTTGACCACTTTTTACCAATGTTACCCTTACATTGGAAATGAAACAATGTTTATAATAAATTTTTATTAGTTTGTGATGAGTTGTATAGAAAATAAATAAAGTTACTTTTGTATTTTAACTATATTAATTAATATTTTCTTGGTTTTGATTATAAAAGAAAAATGGAGAGAGTATATTTTAGTCCTGTTGAAAAGTCTTTACACTTTGTAGCAAAAAATACGCTCCCCTCCTATTTATGTCATTATTTGTTAAAGGATGTGTGGGTTTAGGATTTAGGATTCTAAATTTAATAAATGTAAATACACTTTATGCTTCAAATTAAGATTTTTCAGTAATATTTTTGTATTTCCATCTTTCATTAGTTGTATCAATCAGGACATGTCATCAACTAGTTTAATTGCATTGCTCGCCACAACATATAAGATTTTAATTTTGGGCCAACATAATTCTAGTTTGTTATGAAACATATTAATTGTGGATGTTGTTTTTAGTTCTCTTTATAGTTTTAACTTTTTTTATTGCAAAACTCCACTACTAACTCTTATCTTATGTAATTATGTAATCATGGAGTTAACGTAATATATTATTTTAGTTGATTCTAAGGCTATAAATAGAAGTTAAAGTAAATGGAAAAGACAGAAACCAAAAGGTCTCACGACCATTCTCCTATTCTCTATTGTCTTCCTTTTAGTGAATGATAAAAGTCGTTTTACCATTCACCAAAAGTTCCAGAAGATTCTTAATACAATTCCTTTTTTATCCATTTTGTCTTACTTTACAACTTTTTTCATAATATATTATCAACGCAAAAGTGTTCTAGCCAACTTTTTAAATTATTTCCTTAAAAAAAAAATAGATGTTTCAATGGTCAATGGCAAAGAAATATGTCCAACAGACAATGAAACTACACACTTCATACTAAAAGAAAAGAAATATTTTTCGTACATCGTAATGAAAAAAACTCATGTTAGTACTATATCTAGTAGTACAAAATTAATTGAAAGTTCCGGAAGAGCAAATATAATTCTCCCAAGAGGGACAAAATTTTGCATTGATGATATATTATACTCTTCAAAATCTCAAAGAAATTTGTTGAGTTTTAAAGATATTCGCAGAAATGGATATCATGTTGAAACAAATTGCGAAAATAATATTGAATAATTGTACATTACAAATATAATTTCTGGAAGAAAACCCGTTTTAGAGAAATTACCTTCATATTCTCATGAGATATACTATACATGTATTACAGCCGTTGAAACTTATACAACAGTGAACCCAAAGTTTACTAGTTATGGTGATTTCGTCATTTGGAATGACCGGTTGGGCCATCCCGTTTACATTATGATGCATAAATACTAGAGAATTTTTATGGTCATTCTTTAAAGAGTCAGAAGATTCTTCAATCAAATGAATTCTTATGGGTTGTTTGTTCTCAAGGCAAGTTAATTGTGAGACCATCACCGGTAAAAATAGTGTTCAGGGACTTTCATGTAAATCTCATTATCAAGTGAGCCACATAAATTGGCAGTCACAATATCCATAAGACGCATTTCTAATTTCTCACTTGTTGCCAGATGTAGTAAATATCGAAAAGTTGTTGCATTTATCACTGGAGAATACGTTTCTTCATAATCAATACCCGACCTTTGGTAAAATCCTTGTGCGACAAGATGGGCTTTATATCGCTCAATTTCACCTTTTTCATTTCTTTTCTGCACAAATACCCATTTAAATCCTACCGGTTGCACATCTTCTGGTGTGTGAGTAACAGGCCCAAAAACTTTACGTTTGGTAGTGAGTCTAATTCAGCTTGAATTTCAGTTGTTTTTGAAAAATGACCGATGCTCAAAAAGTTGAAGTGGATATTGCCAAAAGCTGTGGGGTGGCACCAAAACAAATAACAGAGATAATGGCAAAAAAGAGTGGTGGACGAGAAAATCTTGGTTTCATTCACAATGATTTGAAAAATTATTTACGAACTAAGAGAACAATAGCAATGAAGCAGAGAGATACTGGAGGTGTCCTAGAATACTTTCAAAGATCACAGTTGGAAGATCCAAACTTTTATTGTGCAATTCAAGTGGATGTAGATGATCTCATCACAAATATATTCTGGGCTGATGCAAAAATGAGGACATATTTTGCAAAATTTGGTGATGTCGTGTCATTTGATACCACCTACAGAAAGCACCGAGATGGTAAACCTATTGGAATATTCGTCGGTGTAAATCATCATAAGCAAACTTCAATTTTTGGAGCAGCATTATTGTACGATGAAACAACAGAAACATTTGAATGGTTGTTTGATGCTTTTTCAAGAGCTGTGATGGGTAAGAAGCCTCGAACAATTTTAACTGATCAAGATCAAGCGATGTCAACAGCATTGGCTACTCAGTGGCCAACAACTTACCATCGTTTGTGCATATGACACATTTACCAAAATACCACAACCCATCTTTCTGATGTCTTTGCAAAGTTCAAAAAACTTTTGCATCTGATTTTAGCAAGTGTGTATATGACTTTGAAGAAGTGGATGATTTCTTTGATGCTTGGAACCAGATGTTGGAAAAATATGACTTGTAAGACAATGATTGGTTAAAAAAATTGTTTGAGAAGAAAGAAAAGTGAGCATTGATGTATGGCAGGGAAACTTTTTATGCAGATATCATGACAACTCAAGGAAGTGAGAGCATGAATGCTGTTGTGAAGAAATATGTGAGTTATAAACATGATTTGGCTGAGTTTTTTCCATCACTTTCAGAGATTGCTAGATGATCGTCAAAATGAAGAATCAACCGAAGATTTTAGATGTTGCCAAAGTACTCCCGCAATGACATTACCTTTAGCAATTTTGAAGCATGCATCTGAGGTATACACGCATAAGGTTTTTGCACTATTTAATGAGGAGCTGCGGAAAGGAATTGAAAGCAAAATTGAGAGTGAGATTCAAGCAAGAAGCCAAAGAATCTATAAGATTAAGCTATGTCAAAGGCGAACTAAACATACTGTCACTTATGATTTGTCTGATGATTCTGTAAGTTGCAACTGCAAAAAGTTTGAATTTGCTGGTATTCTATGCACACATTCCTTAAAAGTGTTAATGACTTTGAATGTTATGAGGATTCCTGAGCAATACATTTTGAAGCGTTGGACAAAGTCAGCCAAGAGTGGAATGTCACGAGTATGCGGGGGAGTTGGTAACGTAGATGACAAAAAAAGGATAAGTTCCGGTACAAAGAGCTATCTTATTTGTTCATGGAGCTGGTGACAAAAGCTGCAGAAAGTGAAGAGGGATATGCATATACTAAGAATTGTTTCTTAGAGATGGGAGAAAAGATTGATACATGTGTGGGAAAGGGGAAAGAAGTTGAAGAAGCTAATCGGGTAATGCCCATAGTTAAGGATGTAGCTGAAAGTATGAGTACGGCTCTAAGTGAAATTGAGGTTGAACTTGATGAAAACAAAATAAAAGGATTGAAATCAAAAGCAAGAATTACTTACCAAACTGATAAGAGACCAAGCGCAGAAGCAAGGCAAAGAAAAAGGATACAGTCGTGGAAACACTACAAGTTAGCTGAAAATTTTGATTAATAATTCATATTTTTATTTTTTTTAAAAGGATGTCAATGGCAGGCTTTAAAACATGAAGTTTTTGCAATATATAAGAGCTGATTGATCATTAGTCTAAAGTTACAATTGATCGTGAAAACATGAAAAATTACGTACCACTCAATTAACAAATTCATAATTCTTATATGTTTCTTATTTGATTTAATCGCCATTATTGCTACTTCAGGATGATAAGTTTGAGAATAATAATAAGCGAATTGAGGTTCCTTCACCGGTCCTAAATTGGTCTTCCCAACCTCTTAAGGTAAGTTGAATCAGATATTAGTTTTAGTATTTATACCAATGTTTGCTTATTTTATTGATAAAAATGTTGTATTTTGTAGATTTTTGAACCAAATGAACTCCACTTTCCTGAAGTTATGTTATGTGATTCAAGCAAAAGAACTTTTCATTTACAACATTTTCCACAAGTCATGTTTGGTCATTTAAGCCAAGAGTATCAACATGATCATCATGTTTCTCCAGCTTTGTCGAGTTGTGGAAGAGGGAAACAACCACAATTCAATTATCCAAGTGTTAACGAGGTACGTACATGGATAGATTTACTTCAACGATTTAGTTATTGTTTGTTAAATTGAGAAATTTGACATTTCTTGATGATGAATGAATTTGAGTTGAGCAGTTGGATGCAAGCCAATGTGACCCAAGCCAACTTAACAAAGACTTTCAAGATGAAAGCTGGTCACGCCAACTTGACAAAGGCTTTGAAGATAATCGCAATTTCAAGGATTCGGCTTTTGAGTTTGATTTTATTAAGAAGAAATAGTGATAGAGTATGTAATTAAGGAAACCAAATTAGGGTTTCCGGAATAGTCGGCTAGGGTTCTATGTATCCTTGTATATATATATCTCAATGTACAACCGGTAAAACACACAGAAATATAATTCTTTCATGGTATCATCCTTCTTTTCTGGCCACTCAATTTTTATTTAGGGTTTCCGCCGTTTTTTTTTCCTCTACTTCCACTGTTTTCTGGCTTACAATCCCAAATCCCATCGGCTTACACTGTTTTCCGGCCTCTCCTTCTTGGCCTCTAATTCCTGCCTCCGTTTCGCTCTTCCGCCGCCGACGTAACTGTCCCCTCAAGCTTCCTCGTTCTTAATCAAACTTTGTTCTTCCACCGACGCAGCAATCTCCTGCTGCTGCAATTCCATCGCCACCACACAAACTCCCTCCGGCCGCTGCTGCTGCTGTTTATCATCCAATCTCCTGCTGCTGAAATTTCCTTTCGGCCGCTCCAATTCGAACCCGCCGCAATTCCTGCTCCAATTCCGGCAGCTCCAATCCATCTCTCTGCCGTCTGTTTATTCTTTTCTCTCTGCCAAAGCTGCGGATTTTCTTCTTCGCCTCCGTCGTTTGCCTCTGCCTTTCGTTTGGTCTGATTCCACCGTTTAATTCTTCATCATCTCGTTTGGTCTGCTTCTCATTTTTTTGGTTCCTCCGTGTGTCTTTTTCATCATCCCTATTTAATTCTTTCAAATTTATTAAAAAAAAACAAAAAAAAAAAAACAAATCCCCTCATCCTTACCACCCACGCAGCAATCCTCTCTCACCATAATCTTCCTCCTTCATGGCTCGGTCTGACGAATCCACAACCACCGCCACCCAAAACCAGCTGCAAAACCCCTCTCCTTCCAACACCTCTTCTCCGCTGTCTCATCCGGCCATTGGCCTCTCCAACATCAAAAATTATGTTACTCCCGTCCTAGATTTCACCAACTATATGCTCTGGAAGGAACTCTTTCTTCCGGTTTTTCGCGGCCATGGTGTCATGGATCACATTGATGGTACCTCTCTCTGTCCGCCCTCGACTCTTCCCGCTGCGGATGGTTCTTCCGCTTCTGTCCCAAATCCTGCCTTTCAAACATGGACTCAAATTGATTCCATTGTTCTCTCCTAGATTCAAGCCACACTCTCAACCGAAATCTTGCAAGCTATAGTTAAACCAAATTCTAATCTTACTGCTCGAGAAGCATGGTAAACTATTCAACAGCTTTTTCATGATCAACTTGGCTCTCATCTTCTTCAATTGAAACTCGAATTCCATAGTTTCAAGAAGGGTGACTTATCCATTAATGATTATGTCACCAAACTTAAATCCTTTGCCGATTCTTTAAAGGCAGTTGGTTCTCCAGTCTCCGAAACCGACTTGGTCCTTCAAATTCTTGCTGGCCTTCCTTCTGAATATCAATCTGTCTCGACCACGATTAGTCACAAAGTCCCGTTGCCTAATTTTGTTGAAGCTCGCTCCATGCTTTTCTTGCACGAAGTGCAACTACAGAATACCATCCCTACCACTCCTCCCGCGGCAACTCCGGCATTAGTTACGGCTTCTTCAACTGAAATCCTTCCTATTTCAGCCACCTCTCAACCTTTCACCAACAATCGTGGTCGTGGTCGCGGCAGGTTCCAGAATTTTCGGGTGTGTGGCGGTCGCGGACGTGGCCGAAATCAATCTTGTCAGTATAATTCTTTTTATCCTGCTTACTCTAATTTTTAGCCTCCTATGTTTTCTCCCAAAAACCGTGCTCCTTCACTTCTTGGTCCAGCTCCCTCTTTTTAGCCAGGACAACTTGCTATTCGCTGTCAATTATACAATCAAGCGAATCACTCTGCTAGAGAATGCTTCCAATTTCGGCAACCCGCTTACTTTGTTGATCAATATACTCGACCTCCTGCTCCTCCATCCGTTGATTCGTCCTGGTATATGGATACCGCTTGTGGTAACACTATGACTACCACTCAAGGTATTCTCTCCAATTCAAAGCCTTATAATGGATCTACTAGGGTTGTGATTGGTAATGGTAATATGTTGCCCATTCAATCTGTTGGGACTCTTTCTTGTTCTTCGTTCAAATTTCCTCGCGTTTATTGTGTTCCTTCTATTACGAAAAATCTTATTTCTGTTCATCAATTTGCTACTGAAAATCAATGTTCCGTTGAATTTGATCCTCTTGGTTTTTCTGTGAAGGATCTCTGGACGAGGATCCCTCATCTATGTTGCAATAGCACTGGGTCCCTTTATACCTTTCCTTTTACCTTGCTACATCAGTCTCTTGCACCATCTTCGACTCAGCCCCTTCCTACCTCGACCCCCTCGTTTAAACATCCTTCCTTTCTCATTCCCAAATAGCTTCCATCATCGATTATCTCCTCTCCCAGCAAAAGTCCTGTTTCAGATTCTATCTCTGCCACCCAAGTTTCCATTCCTACTCACCCTTCAGATCCTCTATCCTCCGTTGCTCCCTGACATCCTATGGTCACCCGCACTCGAGATGGCACACGAAAATCCAAACAGATTTTCTCCCTCACTGCCACTACCAATTCTCTTTCTCTTCCCATAGAACCAAAATCTTTCACTGAAGCAAATAAACACCCTGAATGGCATGCCGCTATGAGTGATGAATACAACGCCCTTCTGTCTAATCATACATGGGATTTAGTCCCACTCCATGTGCCTGCGAATGTCATTGGTTCTAAATGGATCTTTCGTGTGAAACTCAAATCTGATGGATCCCTTGATCGTTGTAAAACACGTTTGGTTGCTCAGGGTTTTAATAAAAAACCTGGGCTTGATTATGATCAAACGTTCAGTCCTGTGGTTAAAGCAGCGACAATTCGGACTGTCTTAAGTATTGCTGCATCTCGTAAGTGGCCCGTCCATCAGTTGGATGTTAAAAATGCATTTTTGCATGGCCATTTAAATGAAGTTGTCTATATGAAACAGCCTACTGGCTTTGTTCATCCAGACCATCCTCACTATGTCTATCGTTTGAACAAAGCTCTTTATGGCTTAAAGCAGGCCCCCCGAGCTTGGTTTCACCGCTTTACTACTTTCCTGCTTACACAGGGTTTTAAAGGCAGTCGCTCGGATTCTTCTATGTTTGTTTACACTGCTGGCACTGACATGGCTGTTCTCCTCCTCTATGTTGATGATATTCTCTTAACAACCTCTAGTGATCGTCTTCTCACAAGACTTATTAAGTCTCTGAAGGGTGCTTTTGCCATGACTAATCTTGGTCCTATCAGTTACTTCTTGGGTGTCTTGGTTTCTCCTCAGTCAAATGGTTGGTTTTTGCATCAACGCAAGTATGCTGAGGAATTACTTTCTCGCAGTCATCTCACTAAAGCTAATCCTGTTGCCACTCCACTTGCTCCGGCTTTTCAGTTCTCTGTTGATGAGTCGCCACCATTTCATAATCCGACTCTCTACACAAGTTTGGTGGGTGCCCTCCAATACCTTACTTTCACTAGACCGGACATTCAGTATGCTGTCAATCTTGTCTGTCAGCACATGCATGATCCCCGGGAGTAACATTATCATGTTGTTAAGCACATTCTACGATATATTAAGGGTACCCTTCACTATGGTATTCATATCCGTGCTGGTTCTCTTAATCGTCTTGTGGCTTATTTGGATGCTGATTGGGCTGGGTGCCGACAACTAGACGTTCTACCACTAGGTTTTGTGTCTTTTTAGGTTCATCATTGGTCTCGTGGTCTTCCAAAAAGCAATCTACTATTTCACGATCTTCTGCTGAATCTGAGTATCGCGCTGTTACTACTACCTTATCTGAAGTCGTTTGGTTAGAAAATCTTTTATCTGAGCTTCACATCAAGCTTCCCAGATCTTCAGTTATTCTGTGTGATAATATTTCTGCTACCTACCTTGTCGCCATTCCTGTTAATCATGCCAGAACAAAGCACATTGAGCTGGATATCCATTTTGTTCGTGAACGAGTTGCTGCTGGTCGTCTTGTTGTTCGTCATGTCCCCACACAATCTCAACTTGCAGATGTCTTCACCAAGTCATTAGCTAAAGATAAATTCTATTTGTTTAGAAACAATCTAGGCATGATTCCTCATCCTGCTACGATTACGGGGGGATGATAGAGTATGTAATTAAGGAAACCAAATTAGGGTTTCCGGAATAGTCGGCTAGGGTTCTATGTATCCTTGTATATATATATATATCAATGTACAACCGGTAAAACACACAGAAATATAATTCTTTCAAATAGTAAATAGATTTTGCTCTGTTTTAGATCCTTAATATGGTAGAGTATTAGCTTGGAAACTTTTGCTGGAGCAATAGTTACAAAAGACTTACTTTGTAGGTTCAGTTCTGTCTTTAGTGGTGCTTAGTTTGGATGATAATTCATGATTTGCCGCTTGTTCGGATGATTATTCGTGTTTTGCTGAAATTTATACATCATAATTTTTTTTTCCTTTTGCATTTGAGTGATCATTCTCTAAGCTTTGTTAAAGAGAAACTTTAGTTAATTCCTCTGTTGCGTAGTTGATTTCCCTTTATTAGTTACATAGCCGACGTTGGCATTTTGTTCCTCATTTCTCGTAGTTGAATTGGGTTCATGCCTTTTGGGTTTGAAGGGATCTGAACTTGCTGATCGGTGGGTTCATTGTTGTATTAGAGGATTAAATTTGGATTGTGTATTGGAGTGATAAAGCTTAATTAGATCTTGACGTAAAACAGCTTCCCTATTTTGTCTTTAACCAAAAAAAAAAAAGTTCAATTGATGCATCTCTCATATTGTTGCATATATGTATCCAATGATTTCTTGGTTGTCCGTCTGAGTTGCCCGTTACATGTTCCGTCCTTCGCTCTCTCGTATAAAAATAAAGACAGTGCATGTAATTATAACCAAATTCACATATAATATGAACAATGACAAAAAAAAAAAGGAATCAACCATTGAGAAAAAAAAAATATAATGATTCAGCGGTTAATACAATGATTTTGATTAAAACCTCATATAATATGAATCATGTCTGTTTTATTAGATTTCATGCTTAAACGAAAAAAAAAATTCAACGAGAACAGAGCCGTGAATATATTAAACTGGCCATAAAAAGGCTATGCAAAGGTAAAAACATAACCCTCTTTAAATCATGTGCACGTGCATAATGTTTTCAGTAAAGAAAAAAGAATCTCCAATGGAAAGAAACAAATCAATTAAGCGAAATGTTCTTTTTGGTTATACCTTGGGAAGTCGTCGGAAGATAAAATCTCTGGAAATATTTTTTTTGGTCACAAAACTAAAGTTTTACTGAAAATTTCAGACTTTCAAAATTAATACACACCAACTTCAGACAGTGAAATTATAAAGATTATTGGCTAGAATTCCCGCTGATAACATATTATAAAAATAACAATATGAAAACTAAGAATAGAACAAGAGGGATAAGAGATTTGTATTCAGGTATATTTCTGAATTATGAATGAGCTCCTTCTTTATATAAAAAGGAGGAGGGGACCAAATTATGTGAATCAAATCACTCTATCATTAATAGTAAATATTACACAATCATATCTGTCTAATTGTGAATAGAATAATAAAGAAACTGCAAGGATCGATCATTAAGCAAGAAATTTATTCTCAATTGCAAAGAAGGTAAAGTTGAATTTAAACGAGAGAAGAACAAAGCTTAGTTTAGCAAAGGAAGTCTGGAAAAATAAAACTGTCATTCATCCCTTTTTCCTGTTTTAAGTATATACATATATAAGACTTAGTCAACAATAACCGACTAAGACTTTTATTTACACAATGAGGACTTATAATGCAATATTCTAGGTAATTGCTGAATCATAATCTTCCTGCTTGTGGTCACGTGATTTGTGATCTTCCAAGATGGCAGAATGACAACCTGGAAACACACAACAGAAAACCGTATGCTTTTGCTGCTGCTGTGAGCTTTGTTCATCCAAAGCGTGATCACTCTTTAACCCTCCCCCCCTCAAGAGGAGCATCCCAAAGGCTCATCTTAGAGAGTAAGAAATTGAAAACCGAAACTGGAAGAGCTTTAGTAAAAAAATCTGCAAGTTGGTGAGAAGTGCTAACATGTGTGGGGAAGATAAAACTAGCCTTGAATTGATCACGAACAACGTGACAATCAATTTCTATATGTTTAGTCCGTTCATGAAAAATGGGGTAAGTTGTAATGTCAAGAGCAGCTTTACTGTCACAACGAAAAACAATAGGGAGAGGAATATCAATGCAAAAATCTCGAAGCATAAAAGCAAGCCACTGAAGTTCACGACTGGTGGCAGCCATGGCGCGGTATTTGGTCTCCGCAGAAGAACAGGAGATAGTACTTTGCTTCTTAGTTTTCCAAAAAACAAGGCTACTGCCAAGTATGATACAGTAACCAGTCAAGGAATGCTAGGAGGAGCGATAAGATCCCCAATCCGAATCACTATATGCAAGCAAGGACAGAGAAGAGGAATTGGAAGAAAACAAACCACGACTAACGCAGCCAGAGAGATACCTAAGGACATGAGTAGCAGCATGCCAGTGAGAATCATGAGGACTATGGACGAATTGACTGAGTTGTTGAACAACGAAAGTAATGTCAGGTCTGGTATAATTCAGGTATAACAGGCGCCCAACTAAGCGGCGGTAATGTGATGGTTCAGAATAAAGAGGAGTGGCATCTTTATCAAGAGACTGAAAATGCAGTCCAGGAGGAAAAGGGGTAGAAACTGAGTGACAATCAAGCAAACCAGCATCAGCAAGGAGATCAGTAATATATTTTCGTTGGCTTATATAAATGCCATGATGAGATCGAGCGATTTCCATTCCAAGAAAATACCTAGCAGGACCCATGTCTTTAATAGTAAATAGCCTAGGAAGATATGTCTTAACTCATTGCATTTCTGTCTCATCAGTGCCCGTGAGTAAGACATCATTAACATAAACCAAAAGAAATAACTGAATAGTGGCAGTAATGTAGCAGAATAAGCATGGATCATGATAAGATTGCTTAAATCCAAAACCTATCAACTTACTAGAAAATTCCAAGTTCCGCTGGCGGGAAGCTTGCTTCAAACCATATAATGATTTCTTTAATTTACACACCTGGCTAGGAAGAGCTCGATCATATCCCAAAGGAGGAAGCATATAAACCTCCTCATTCAAAAAAACCATGTAGGAAGGCATTATTGACGTCCAATTGATGGACTGGCCGAGATTTCGACGCAGCAATAGCAAACACAAGACGGACAGTCACAACCTTAGCGACTGGAGAAAACACTTCAAAAAAACCTTCACCTTCAATTTGTGTATATCCCTTGGCAACAAGACGTGCCTTGTATCGGTCGATTGTCCCATCAGCATTGCATTTGATCTTGTAGACCCATTTGGAACCAACAGCCTTCTTTCCAGGAGGTAATGAAGTAAGTGTCCAAGTATCATTAACTTCAAGTGCCTGCAACTCCTTGTTCATAGCCTCAACCCATTTGACATTAGTTCGTGCTTGATTATAAATACTAGGCTCAAAACCATCAGATACATTAGCAACAAAGGATTTATATGCACTGAAAAATAGACATGTGGAATCAGAAAAACAAACAGGAGAGACAGATGTAGTACATGTGAAAGTAGTCTCAAAATCTTGCAAGTATCCGAGAAGCTTAGTGGATCTAGTGCTACGTCTGAGAAGTGGTGGAGGTGGTGGTAAAGAACACAAAGGAGAGGATGATGAATGATGAGAGGAACTGGAAGAGACTGGGGACTGTAAAGGAGGTGATGATACAGGAGATGAAGAAATGTTGGAAGGAACAGAAGATGGAAAACTGGACCTGTCTTCTAGTGGAAAATGAGTAATGGAGTTATAGGGTTTTGTGAATCAGAGGCAATGCCAGGAAAAATATCTTCATGGAAGAGGACATCACAAGAAGTGATGATTTTGTCAAGCAAAGGACAGTAAATCTTGTAACCTTTCTGCGTTGGAGGATAACCAACAAAGATGCCAGAAAAAGATCTGGGATCAAATTTATCACGACATGGACCATTATTTACAGCATAAGCTTGACAACCAAAAACACGTAATAGGGACAAGTCTGGTTTCTGTTGATAAAGGATTTCAAAGGGTGATTTCCATTGTAAAAGTGGTGTAGGTATTCTATTTATGAGATAATGGCTGTAAGTAAGGATTCCCCCAAAATTTTTTTGGCAACTTCGACTGCAAGAGAAGAGATCTTGCAACCTGTAAAAGGTGACGATGTTTACGCTCAACAACCCCATTTTGCTGAGCGTATAGGGACATGATCGCTGATGAATGATACCAGCATCAACAAAAAAAGGTTACACTGTGTAGTAAGAAATTCAGTGCTATTGTCACTGCGAATGACTTTTACTTTGGCCTGAAATTGAGTTTGTATCATTTTCAGAAAATTGATTAACAATGACGGAACAATTGACTTAGAAGAAAAAAGAATGGTCCAAGTACTTCTACTATGATCGTCAACAATAGTCAGGAAAAATTGACAACCATTGAGAGTTTCATGTCGATAAGGCCCCCATATATCAACATGAAGCATTTCAAAACAGGCTTTAGTTTGTATAGAACTGAGAGGAAAAATATTTCGACATTGTTTTGCAAGTGGACAAATACCATAGTTTTCTACATCTGTTTTTGCAGCTTCTAAAGATGTGCATGAAATAGTCGAATAAGCTATAATGTGCTTCATTACAGGTAAGGAAGGGTGACCTAATCAACTATGTAAAAGCTGAGGACTTATAGTCACATTACAGGCATCAAACACCTGTTTACACGAAGACTGAGGCTTACAAGAAAAATCATTATGTAACATATATGATACATACAGTTCCTGGGACTTAACAATAGCTTGTGGAGTAAATGAGGCTTCATCCAGAACATATAATTCTTTGATGACTTTGCCAGCTGCCAGGACCCTTCCTGTTTTAAGGTCCTGTAGCAAGCAAAAATCAGCATAAAATTGGAAGAAAAGGTTTGACGCTTTGGCTAGTTTATGTACGGAAAGTAAATTGTATTTGAATCCAGGAACATGCATACATGATGTAAGAGTAAGCTGTTAAGAAACAAAAGCATCACAAAAATGTGTCACATATTTGATGCTTCCGTCAGGCAATAAAATGGGGGTTAAACGATTAGCAGATGTAATATTATTCATGAGTGACAAATCAGTGCACATATGACCCGTTGCTCCTATATCTGTGACCCATGCCTTAGAACCAATATAATCACAAGCAATTGAACTAAGTTTAGTAATGGTTGTGCTACCTGCAAAATCATGGAAGTGAACCATGTTGACAGAAGAACTTTCTGGGAGAATTCCTGCAACTCCTTTGCCCTTAGTGATCCTTTCAAACTCCTGTTGCATCATCATCCTCATCATAGCTTGCAGTTGTTCTGTATTGGTCATGCTTGTTTCAGCTTCAAGAGGAGAATCTTCAACTACATTGGCCACATTGAAACCTTGTCCTTGCCTTCTGAGTGGCTTATCTGGATAACCATTTAGTTTAAAACAATCCTTCTTCTCATGTCCTTCTCTCTGACAGTATGAACATTTCTTGACAGGTTTATCCTTAGGGTACCCGATTAGCTTGAAACACCCATCTTCAATGTGTCCAGTCCTTTGACAGTATGTGCATAGCAGAGTACTCTTATCTTCCTTCTGCAATTTACTAGTAGATGCAGCAGCCAATCAGATGTTCTAACAACCATAGCCACATTCTCTTCACGTGCCACCATATTGGTACTGACTGCCTGTGAGTTTCTGCTTTCAACAATCTGTTATACACTTCTTCCTCACTAGGAATAGGATCCATGAAAAGAATCTGGTTCTTCTCATGCTCATAAATTTCATTAAGTCCCATAAGGAATTCCATGGATCTATCTTCCACTTCTCGAGTCCTCAACAAGTTTCCAATTTCTCCATCTACAACAGGATTTGGCCTAAGTTACTCAAACTCATCCCAGAGCTGTTTGAGTCTACCATAGTAGTTTGAGATTGAAGAATCTCCCTGCTTAATCAGTGCTATTTCACGTTTCAACTCAAACAATTGTGGCGCAGAAGTTGTGCCATAACGTTTTTCTAACTGCCTCCATAAATTTCTTGCATCGTGAACAAACATAAACGTTCTAGCTAGATCTGGCATCATTGAACTCTTAATTCGTGAACAAACCAAACTGTTAGCTCGATTCCATCTAATACTCTTAAGTGTACCTTCTGGTGGTTTCGGAAAGCTTCCATCAATGAAACCTAGTTTCATTTTAGCTTCTAAGGCAGGAATCATGGTATTCTTCCAGAGCAAAAAATTCTTTCCATTCAGTAAAATTGAGACAAGAGGAGTTCTTGGATTTTCATAACCATGTACCTGCAATTGCTCTTCAATTAATGCATCCAGCTCTCTTCTTGTTCTTCGTTCATAACTTCTCGCCGAAGAATGGCTTCATTCATTTTGAGTTATCCTTCTGACGCTTCTCCAACTTCAATTGAAACCCTAAAAACAAAAAAAACCCCAAACTTTATACGGCAATTACGATCAGAGTGTTTGGCGGAAGGAACAGAGCATGATTAAACCTGCTCTGATACTATAGAGAAACTGCAAGGATCGATCATTAAGCAAGAAATTTATTCTAAGTTGAAAAGAATGTAAAGTTAAATTTAGACGAGAGAAGAACAAAGCTTAGTTTAGCAAAGGAAGTCTGGAAAAATAAAACTGTCATTCATCCCTTTTTCCTGTTTCAAGTATATACACATATAAGACTTAGTCAACAATAACCGATTAAGACTTTTATTTACACAATGAAGACTTATACTGGAATATTCTAGGTAATTGCTGAATCATAATCTTCCTGCTTGTGGTCACATGATTTGTGATCTTCCAAGATAGCAGAATGACAACCTGAAAACACATAACAGAATGCTCTTGCTGCTGCTGTGAGCTTTGTTCATCCAAAGCGTGATCACTCTTTAAATAACAATGGACATTCAATTTAATCAAATCATATAATTTCATTACAATGTTTCAATTTCACCGCAAAACCATTTTAAATTTTGCACATTGTTATCCATATAATATGTGACTATTGATTTACTCCGTGCATTCTCGTTACTTGATTAAAGAAAATAGAATAAAATTTGTAATTACTCGATTAAAGATAACATCCCTTCTAAAGCTTCCTCTGGTATTGACTGCATTTTCTGAATAATGGTATAGTGCCAATAGTCTGTCTGCTGTAAGTCTGTTGGCGTCGAACTTTCCAAAAGGCGAAAACGTATAAATTCGGAAATATATGGAAATATCCAAATCTGAAGGTTTGTTTTGCTCCACTCCTTAGTCCATCCATAATCTCACTTTTTCAACAAACTCCGGAAGCTTCTCTCCCTAATTTCTCATTGAAGAGGTACGATTTTTTCCATACCCTTTCCATTCCAATGATTTGAAGAGGGATTACTCCATAGCCCAAGCTTCATGGCCTCTTTAAAGCTTTCAGTTTCTCTGGATAACTCATCCACAAAACCAAATTGTACAGTGAATTCTTTTCGAGTTTTAGGCCAATTTTCAATCTCTTTGTTTCCTGGGACATGTGGTGTGTGTACAGTTAAGCCCTTTTGCAATTTGCAGCCCATTAAGGTTTCTCAGGTACTAACTGAATTTTCTGATGATTCCGAGTTGAGTTCTGTTGAATTAGTTTCTGTTGATAGTGTAATTAGCCATTCCAGTAGTGATGTAGTTTCTGAGACTTCGAATTCTAAAAGGTCGAGCTTTAAAGGAAGCTCCAGGAAGAGCAGTGTTAGAGTCTGGAGAAGATTTAGAAATGTAAAGAAATTGAGAAAAGACTCAAACTTGAGTTCAATTTCTTGTGAGAATAGTGGTGGTGGCTCTGGAGATGGTGGAACTGGAAGTATTGCTAACAAGTATGTTCTTATCAATTCTTTGTTGGATAATGAAATTGCCGAAGATTTTGATTTGTCTACATTGGAATCTGAGCTGAGCTTAGAGCGTTGTAATGCGATTTTGAAGCAGCTGGAAAACAGTGATGATGATAAAGCCTTTAGATTTTTTGAGTGGATGAAGGAAAACGGTAGGTTGAGGAATAATTTGGATGCCTATAATTTGATTTTTAGAGTTCTAGGCAGGAAGGGTGACTGGTACAGGGCAGAGAAAATGATTGAAGAAATTATTATGGAATCAGGCTGTGAGCTCAATTGCCAGATTTTTAATACGATTATATATGCCTGTCATAAGGGGGGACTTACGGATTTGGGTACAAAGTGGTTTCATATGATGTTAGAAAATGGGGTTAGGCCTAATGTTGCAACTTTTGGGATGTTAATGAGTCTATATCAGAAACACTGGAAAGTTGAGGAAGCAGAGTTTACATTTTCCAGAATGAGGGATCTTAGCATTGTTTGTCATTCAGCTTACTCAGCCATGATAACTATATATACCCGTATGAGATTTTATGACAAAGCAGAAGAGGTGATTGGGTTTCTGAGAAAAGACGAGGTGATCTTAAATCTAGAGAACTGGTTGGTTGTTCTTAATGCTTATAGCCAGCAAGGAAAGTTAGGAGAGGCTGAAAAGGAATTGGTTTCTATGGGTAGAGCTGGTTTTGCTCCAAATATCATTGCTTACAACACACTGATTACAGGTTATGGTAAGTTGTCAAACATGGCTGCTGCTCAACGATTGTGTAATGAACTTGAAAAGGTTGGGTTGCAGCCTGATGCAACAACTTGCAGATCAATGATTGAAGGATGGGGCCGGGTGAATAATTACAAGGAGGCAAAGTGGTATTACGAAAAACTAAAAAGTTTAGGAGTCATGCCTAACTCAGCAAATTTGTTCACGATGATAAATTTGCAGGCCAAAAATGAAGATGAAGAGGGTATCCTGAGTACCATTGATGACATGATGAAAATTGGTTGCCAAAAGTCCTCTGTCCTTGGTATAGTTTTGCAAGCTTATGAAAAAGCTGAGAGATTTGAGAAAGTGTCTTCTATTCTAAAAGGTTCTCTCTATGACCATGCCCTAAAAAATCAGACATCTTGCTCAATTCTGGTGTTGGCTTATGTGAAGAATGGCTTAATAAATGATGCATTGGAAGTGCTTGCCGAGAAGCAGTGGAAGGATTCTGTATTTGAGGATAATTTGTACCATTTGGCTATATGCACGTGCAAAGAATTGGGTCATCTTGAAAATGCCTGCAGAATCTTCACTTTCATGCCAAAAGCCAAAGGGAAGCCCAACTTGCACATATGCTGCACGATGATTGACATTTTTAGTACAATGTGTCTGTTCAATGAAGCAGAAAATATTTACCTTAAGTTAAAGCAATCTGGAATTAGCTTGGACATGATAGCTTTCAGTGTTGTTATCCGAATGTATGCAAAGTCGGGCGCTCTTGAAAAGGCTTGCCTGGTAATTGAGGCAATGGAGGAACAGAAGAATCTTGTTCCAGATGTGTATTTGCTCCGAGATATGTTCCGTATATATCAGAGGTGTGCAATGCTGGATAAACTGAAGGATCTGTACTACAGAGCCTTGAAGACTGGAGTAGTATGGGATCAGGAAATGTACAACTGTGTCATAAACTGTTGTGCTCGTGCATTACCAGTTGATGAACTCTCCAAGCTTTTCGATGAAATGCTTCAACATGGATATGCTCCTAATATAATCGCCATTAATGTCATGCTTGATGTCTATGGAAAATCTGGCCTTTTCAAGAGGGCAAGGAAACTGTTCTGGATGGCTAAGAAAAGAGGCCTGATTGATGATGTCTCTTACAATACCATGATTGCTGCTTATGGGCAGATCAAGGACTTCAAAAACATGTCGGCAACTGTCAGGACAATGGAATTTAATGGCCTTTCTGTTTCCCTTGAAGCCTATAACTGCATGCTGGATGCCTATGGGAAAAAAGGTGAAATGGAAAAGTTCAGAGATATCTTGCGGAGAATGAAGGACTCGAGATGTGTTTGGGATAGCTATACTTATAACATAATGATTAACATTTACGGCGAGCAGAAATGGGTCGATGAATTGTCTGGTGTTCTGCTGGAGCTGAGAGAATTACAACTGGGGCTTGATTTGTGTGGCTACAACACACTGATAAAAGCGTATGGAATTGCTGGAATGGTTGAAGATGCTGTGGAGTTAGTCAAAGAAATGAGAGAAAAGGGAATAGAACCTGACCGAGTGACCTACACTAATCTGATTAATGCATTGCGAAAGAATGACATGTTTCTGGAAGCTGTCAAGTGGTCCTTGTGGATGAAGCAAATGGGACTCTGATGTTGATGAAAGAGCTTGTAAAAAACAGAATTGCTGGAGATGCATGAAGGTATATGCAGACCAATTTTCTTTTGTACAGCCTTCAGGTCTGTTGTTTACTTTTGATATTTATATATACTTATATGATAAAATCACATTCTTCCATCCTCAGGCTAAGTCTTTTGGCAAAGTTTTCATGATTACCACCACCAATTTTGTATATTTCTTTTCTTGGCACCGTTGATAATATTGCCAATTTTCACATTGTAACTGAGGAATCTAAATGAATAATGTAAAAAGACAGTGCTTTACTTTCTGCTTGTTCCATTTGCATATATGCTCTTTCTGTGGGAGTAGGGGTGTTATGGGCTAGTGATTGTTATTACTACAAGGTCGAGGGTTTAAAACATGGTTAGGTCAATCCATTGCTTTTATTTATTTATTTATTTATTTTTCAATAGTTAATTTCAAAAAACCAAAGCTCTATCCCTGCTTTGGATATCACCGTGTCAACATCCTATAGCTCGCAGGAGTGGAACTACTTTAGTTCATCACCACTGCGCCTCTTGCTTTGAAATGCCTAAGCACTCAGGTGACCACAAAGTAACTCCTGATAAAAATTTTGCTTCCATCTGAATGGTGCAAAAACTTTCGACAGCAGAGCAGTATCGTTCTTTCAGTCGCAAGTACTACTGATATTACTGAATACGGTGCACTCACTTTCAAGGATGATGGTGTCAAACATTGATGCCGGATTGGAACTTATGTGGCCAATCGGCAAGATGGCTTCTGTAATCAGAGGATTTGCAGAGCTAATGCTTCTAGCAGAAAGCCGCAAAGTCAGATTGCAGAGGATGATGCTTAAGAGCTGGTTTTTTATTTGGCAGAGTTTATATGTATGGTTTAAAAGTGGGAAAGATTTCTGATATGTATTCTTGAAAGCAATGTTTGAACCTTTTTCCAGCCACTACTAATGGATGTTCTTAGGAAAACAGATTCTAGTGAAACATTAGGAACTTTCAGACAGAAACCTAAAACATGATCTACACATGGGACAAGAATCAGCCTTAATCAGCCAGTTCATGACACAAGTGCTATGAAACATATGACTACAACTAGTTTTCGCAACTACTTCGCCTTCAGAGAATCTCTTCAGACAAATTGGGCAGACTTTTACTTGTGACCGATGATCACCCGCATCCGAAATGGTACTTGTTGTCCCAATGACATTATCATCAGAAAAGTGTTCAATCTGATAAGCAGGCTTGATTTCATATGAGTTCTCCTTAATGTCCTCTTCGAATCTTCTGAAAAGCTCATCGCCGAAAACCTGCGGATTAAGGATTTCTGGATTGTCCACATAGTAAGGATTTGATTCTTCTCCGTCAATAGAGATATCCAACTCCAACACAAAAAGAAGTTTAGTATGTTCCCCTCATCAGGAATTCAGGACTAAAATGAAATTGGCAAATCAGGTCTTCAGCTAATTCGTGTGTTGAGATTTATGAATGGACGAACTAGAAAAAATTGTTCAAACTTCAAAGGCCTTGTTGAGCAACTCTTTTGTCAAGTTAATATCTAACAAGCATTGTCTTTCGGATTCGCTATATTGCACGATGATTCGAGTCGGGGTAATGTGTGTTGTGGGTAAAGATATTGGCACAGATGATACACATGCCGCCAAGATCGATCTTAGTCTTAGCCGGCTGCTTTAAACTCCATCGAAAGACACACGCTGATTTTGTCATATACCCAGGGGTTGCGTTGGAATTTGCCAAAAGTATGAGGGCCTGAGTTGCAAATATGTAATAGTTAGCAAATTCCAGAACCGGCAAAAAAACTTGCCGTCTCCATTTTCAGCAGTAGCAAAGAATTGGAATCATTTACCAAAATATTGTGTTTGTACCACTGGTCGCCTGAAATACAAGGATTAGAAAGAGTGGTCAGGAAATAACATTACCGGAAAACCAAATTCCATTTTTAAGAACTACAGTAATAAAAACGGAATTTCATTTACCAGTTATAATATAATTAAGAGTACTAATTGTTTTGACTGGATGATTATGACAAAAACGGAAAACCATTTTCCGTTTTAATTAAATTCATTAATTAAAAAAAATTCGTATAATAATAATACCGGGAAATAATTTTCATAGGTAATAAACGGAATTTGATTTTCCGTGTTTAACTTGGAATGTTTGAAAAAAAAAGTGAAGCCTAAAACTCACCAACCTGTGCAATACCAATAAACAGAACCAAATCTCCATTCAAACATAAACAAGCAGCAACTTGTGCAACACCAATAAATAGAACCAAAGCTTCATTCAAATAGAAACAAGCAGCAAAAGTATTCAGTCCAAATCACAACCACAAAAATTTCAACAACTAATCCATATCTAAATCATGGAATTATCCCCAAATCATGTCCAAAACAGTTCAAAACTACGAAATACAACCTAAAAAGAAATTACTCCTCCGGCGATGGCGGCGTGGACCTAGAAGGTGTATACTCTTTAGGTGGCCTGTGTTTCCGATCCTGTTTTCTTTTTGCCAAAGGTAGGCTGGATTGCTGCAAAGTTTGGGATGCCTGAAACTCAGCATCTTGCTCTATAGTTGGGGTCACCTCAATCTCAATACCTTGCTCCGTAGTAGTTTGTTCCTGCTCCATAGTAAACATAGTTTGTTCCCCAGTAAACATAGTTTGTTCCTGGGGAGACGGAGTTTGAAACAAGTTTGCCAAGAACTCATTGGATTCTACTACTTTCTTTCTTCCTCCAATTCCAGCCTTAGGGATATTAGCCCTGCGATATTTAGCAGCTGTTATGGGTCTTTTAGGTTGAATTTGGAGAACCACTTGGCTTGGATACAAAGTAGGCATCTCTGTCGGGACAATCGACAAGGCATTCTCAGCCAAAACAGAGATTGAATCAAAAAATTCCTCACATGTCGCATTTGAACAACATTTCTTAGCCTTGTACGTTTCGACCTTCTTGAGAATGTCATTCAAAGTGCCCTTCTAGAATTTTGCAAAGAGAAAAAACTATAAAATAACTAAAAAGAATACAAAATAATAGTAATCTATTGGAAATGGCAGTTGAGAATTACAATAAAGAAGGGTGTGAGGAAAACTTACATATAATTTTGCCCGATGAAGAAAACCCTCCACCCTTTGGTCATATTTACTAGGATCCGTACTGAATCTAACGGTCCTGGATTGATACCACAGAAGATAATCATCAGTGGCTAAAGGTAGCCCATTAGATGATGGGCCTTCCTCAATGGAGCTCAATCTGTCATCCCAAGAGTCAATGTATTCACGATTCTTATCCACCCAATTAGTCCCATGATATCCAGTCTTACCATAACGATGTATTTTTTCCCATTGAGTCTTGTTGGCAATCAAGGGTGGTTCTGGGATAGTTTGGATTTGTCCAAATTGTCGCAGGACACGATCGGGTTGATGTGGTTCCGTGACATCAAAACAAATCAACCACGTTTTTGATTGCCAACATTTTTGACCCCGTGTACAAGAATCAACAAGCTTAAGGAGGTATTTAGCATAAGGCATCCAAGTGAACTGACAAATTAATTAAAGAAACAGAATAAAAGTGTTACAATGTCCAGATTTGAAAAATTGGAAAAAAACAGTTCTGAAAAAGGGGAAAAAAATCCAATTATCTTGAAGGAGTTGAAAAACAGTCCTGAAAAAATCAACAACTGATCCAGCAGTGAAAAACAAAATGTCCAGATTTGAAAAAATGAAAAAAAAAACAGTGCTGAAAAAGGAGAAAAAAATCTAATTGTCTTGAAGGAATTAAAAAACAGTCTTGAAAAAATAAAAAATAAATCCAGGTTTAAAAAATAAAATGTCTAGATTTGAAAATTTAAAAAAAAAACAGTCCTGAAAAAATAAAAAAATAAATCCAGGTTTAAAGAAAAATGTCCAGATTTGAAAATTTAAAAAAAAAACAGTCCTGAAAAAATAAAAAATAAATCCAGGTTTAAAAAACAAAATGTCCAGATTTCAAAATAGTCCTGAAAAAGACCAAAAAAAAACCAGGTGCCAAAAGTCCATAATAATCCAAGCTTTTACATGATTAGGTGTAGTAAGAGCTGAAAATTGATCTCTGTAGGCAGTGATAGTATGAGCCGGTACCCCAGAAAGGCCCAAAGGAACGCACCACCTATGGGAAAAATAATAAACTGTGTAACGTTTCCAAGTAAACTAAAATAAGTGTAACAATAAAAATTAAAAAATATAAGTATATGTACATAACTCACCTTGCACCAAACGCATGGTCCTTGAAAAATTCTTCATCACATTGCCTCTGTGGTTGTATCACAGGGATACGCTCCCACGCCCACAACTATACATAAAAACAATGACAAGCTGTAAATTTCAATATTTGTTTTAAAAAAAAAACAGTGACTGAGAAGTGAAATGGTGTAAAGATGACCTGCAAAAGAAGTAGGCAACCACCAACATTCCAATTTTTGCTTTGTGTTGTCTTACAAAGACTTTTGTAAAGCATCGCGAGACATGCACTGCCCCAGCTAAGTTTAGCACAATCCTTCAGGTTGCGTAACAATGGCAAATAACATAAGGAAACTGTATCGGTTGAGTCAGGAAAAAGTATACCGCCTAAAGCCCACATTATAAAGACCCGTGCCCTCTTTTCATAAGCAGGTTTTTCAGAATTCTCGGCAATAGGCACAGGTGCTTGTTTTTTTAAGGATGATATGTAAATGGTGTTTCCTTTGAAGGTGGGTACGAAATCCAAAGTTCTTCACACATAGCTGGCCAGGCTGTCTTCTCTACAGGGTTGTGCGTAACAGGGGGGCCATCTACATTTAGACCTAGTAGAACCTCAACGTCTTGGAGAGTGATGGTTGCTTCACCCATTGGGAAGTGAAACGTATGCGTTTCAGGACGCCATCTTTCGACCAAGGCAGTAATAAGATGGTTGTCTAGTTGCAGATGTCCGTTCGACAACAAAAACCCAAAACCAGCTTCATGAATACATTCTACAACCTGCTTAGGAGCGCCAACAAACTCTCTCCAAATTCGACTATTATTTCTCCGGCACTTATGGTGTCTATCTATAAAATCTTCTACACCGTCGAAAACAAGTGCCGATCTATGGTCACCTTGCAATTGTAGGAGGTCGCCAATGTCCGGTCCCTGGTTAGTGTACACTTGGATTTGGGTTTGCGTTTGGGTTTGTATAGAAGAACTAGCCATTTTTCTGCAAAAGGAGTTAAACACGAATATTTCAACAATGACAAAGGGAGTAGAAAACTGAAACAAGGACAAAAGCAGTTAAACACAGAAAGTAATACCAGATAAAAGCTAAAGAGAAAACTTGAAATCAGAATACTACACATTAAAGGCTTTTCAAGTAAACTCAAGGACATTTTTCTTTTCAGTTCAAGTACTTTAATATCTGAAACGTATAATTATTGAGGCAGAACCACATAGAGGCAGAACCAAATTGAGGCAGAATCACATTCTAACTTTTAAGCAGTTAGAGAGTTGTGTATCCTTTTCAAGATAAATCTGGAAAAGACAGAGCAAATCACACCAAACAACTGCAAGAAATGCATGTCTCTGTTAACACAAAAACAGAACTTGACTAAATGATCTATTTACTAAGCAAGTTGCAAAACTAAAGGTTCTACAACTTCCATTAAAGTTCCAGTGAGCACCTTCCTGCTCTAATCAGGTCAAAATCCTACACAGACACTTTGCACAAAAACGAAACACAGAGTAGGCAAATTTGCAAAAAGCCGAACTAGATAATGAGAACTCCCAACTGAAAAGAAAAAAGGAAAATGGAGACAGACGGCAAGAAATACTTACAGGCAAATAATCTGAGTGTGATGTTAGCTCTCAAAAAGCCAGTGAATCTCCAAGTCTAGCAACGCGATGGCCGGCGGAGGGAGTAGATCTAACAAGGTGGTGGCCGGTGGATGGAGCCGAGGGAGTAGATCTAGGTGGGTGGTGGTCGGCGAGGAAGCAGAGGGAGTAAGTTTAGGTGGTGGTGGCCGGCGGAGGAAGCAGAGGGAGTAGATCTAGGTGGGTGGTGGTCGGCGAGGAAGCAAAGGGAGTAGATCTAGGTGGGTGGTGGTCGGCGAGGAAGCAGAGGGAGTAAGTTTAGGTGGTGGTGGCCGGCGGAGGAAGCAGAGGGAGTAGATCTAGGTGGGTGGTGGTTGGCGAGGAAGCAGAGGGAGTAAGTTTAGGTGGTGGTGGCCGGCGGAGGAAGCAGAGGGAGTAGATTTAGGTGGTGGTGGCCGATGGGTGGGTGGTTTCAGGTTACGGGAATTAAGTGGTGGTGGTGGAAGAACATAGGAAAAGGAGGAGGAAAAAATCCGGCCAACAGAGCAGTTGACCAACAGAGCTGATTTTATGCGGTCAAATCTTTTGACTGTAAAACAGAAATTCATTTTCCGGTTTATTATTATTTAAATTAAAACAACAAAACCGTTTTCTGTTTTTACACGGTTTCTTTTTTTTTTTTTACATTTTTACATCTAGATTTCCGTTTTTTCTTAAACACGGAAAATGGAAATCCGTTTTTTTGAAAAACGGAAAACCAAATGACATTTTTGATTAAAACCTGAAAACCAAATTGCGTTTTTTACTTAATTATGTTTAATTTCATTAGGTAATGTCCGATTATCCTGTTCGACAGTATTTATAATTCCACAAAAAAACATTATTAATAAACAACAATACAAATAAACTGTTTAGTATACAAAAAAACATTATTAATAAACAACAATACAAATAAACTATTTAGTACACACGCAAATATAACATTATTCAGACTTCTTCTACGCCTTCAAAACCATCAGCATCCCAATTGACATTTATTCTTGTCCGATCAGCTCTGCGGTACGAACGAGGACATTCCCTTGTTTTATGGTCAGTAGCGCCGCATCTCCTACATCTTCTGCGTCGACCCCTATAATCCATTGCCATCATGTATCGCCGCTTCTGGATACGACCCGGACCCCTGTAAAGAACAAGATTTTTATAATCGGGAACAAGGTTCCAGCTTGGAAAGGTCCACTCTTCTTTTCTTGCGACGGGCATAAATCCAGGATTTCGAAATTGCTCATGCCATGTTGTTGTCTTATGATACTCATGTATTATGTTCTCTGGATGATCACCAATTTCTCGGCACACACGCAAGGCATGTGAACAGGAAAGCCTGTAAGTTTGCCACTTTTTACAAGTACAACGCGCCTTACTATACTCGACGGTGTGAACATTCTGGCCTTTACCACCACGATGCAAGGCGGTAGTCACCTTGTATACAAGGTTTGGTTCATCGTACACTTCCACATCGTGACCAGCAGCAGTATTCTCATACTCACAGAATTTTTCCCAATACTGATCACCAATAAGGGTATCACACCTTAAGGCCTTTTCAAATTGCTCACGGTAGAACTTCACAGTTTTGGCCAGTGTTGACTCCACTATAGCTCTAATAGGTAAAAGTCGAATGCCCTTCAAGACATTGTTGTAACTCTCGGATATGTTTGTTGTCAGGTTGCCCCAACGTGCATAATCCAAATCATAGGCAAGACTCCACCTTGCTTTTGGAATAGCACGCATATATGCTTGACCTGCTTCATTGCACTCACCCAACTTCGCCCAAAATCTTCTAAATTTGTGCGCTTGCAACTTCTTTCCTAATCTCCAGCACACCCAAGCTGTTTGTTGCGGTTGGCTTTTGTGTTTGGACATCGTCTTACTCCGAACGTGTCGAAGACAATACCTGTGGTATCCCAAACGTGGTTCGTCCCACAAATCAGGATTGTTTTTCAGTGCACTGATTATCCCTTTATGCCGATCTGATAAGAGACATGTGACTCTGTTGAAGAGAACGTGGATCCTCAAATTTACCAGAAAAAATGACCAACTCTCCTCGGTTTCTTCATCCACAAGTGCAAACGCGATAGGCAGAATATGCTTGTTAGCAGTTTTCACCATTCCTACAAGTAACTTCCCCTTGTATTAACCACGAAGGAACGTGCCATCGATGCTCACAACTGGAGGGCACTTATGAAATGTCTCAATAGCAGGACCAAATGCCCAGAAAACATATTTGAAGGTCCAATACTCTTCATTTTCAGTCTCATCCTGCCATTTCCACTCAACAACTGTCCCGGGATTAGACTTCTGCAGTGCTGCCATATACCTATATTATTTTTAAAAAATCAGACCAACATGTTAAAATCGGTCCAGCAAAGTATAAAAACAAAAAAAAAAGTGCATAAAGTAAATAAATAAAAAAATAGTCCATACAAATTAAAAATTGTACCACGGTAATTCGGTAAAATTATCGATCCAATTGCCCCACACCGCTTCGATGGCTTTTCTTCTTGCATGCCATGCTCTCTTGTACTTCACATCTACCTTATAATGTTTCTTCACATCATCTCTTATTGACCTCACTAAATAATCTGGGTCTGTTTCAACATTACGCATTATAAGTCGGGCAATCACGCCGGTTGTTATATTGCGATTGTCATTTCCTGTGGTACGTCCCACACAATTGTGTCGATCTGTCCAGCTTACCATTTCAAAAAGACCATGAGCCTTACGAGACGCATGCATCCTCCATCCACACGTTGATTGGCCAGGTGGGGTTTCCGTTTTTCTGGTTATGCACTCTGCAACCCACAATTTCGGGTCAGAATATTTAACATAATGCTGTCTATTCTGCCAGGAGCTCCAGTCAGCCATAGCGGCCCTAATCTCTTCCTTGTCATTGAAGCACGTCCTTAAATCAATGTTTTCTTTCTTTCCTTTCCACATCTTAAGTGCAAGTTTATTTCAGTCTATTGACGCAACATTGAAGTCACCAATATCTGAATAAACATGCTGACCTTGATAAGAAGTGATTAATTTTTCTGCCTGTTGTTGTTGTGGCTCTTCTTCTGCATCGTCATTGCCAGTTTCATCCGCCACAGATGTTTCATAATCACTTTCTTCTTCGCTTTCAATATAAGTACCATCTGATTCATCATCCTGAACCGAATCACGTCCATTATTTTCATATCTGCCTTGAGCCTCGGTAATGAACCGATCCTCGCTGCTCCTGCTTGGCCCTGCTTCTGCGTTTTGTTGAGAAGTACTCGCCCAATGTGACTGTGACCAAAAGGACCCATCGTTTGTCCAAAAAGATCCAGTAAAATTTGGGCATGAACTATCCCTTCATTTTCTACATACAGATCCAAATTTGATGATCCAGGAAAATAATAAATAATTTCCAAAGACGAGTCATCAGTGATTGTCGCGGTCCTTCTAATACCGTTAGTTTCAAACAACAATGTAATTCTCAAATTCACAGAATATCTATCCCATCCGGCTTTATCACAAATTCTGGCGAAAAACTCAGAATATGACAATTTCCGTTCAATAAACAATGTGCCATCTGCTCTGTTATCAAATGTTCTAATCGTTCCATCCTCTATAACATACTTACTTCTCCAATATACATTAATAAAATATGGACCATTCCACTCCATTTTCTCCTGTTTAAATGATTATCCATAATAAATTAATGTAATTAACAATGACATTAAAATCAACTAAACACGACCCTAGAAATCTTAATAAAAATATATACAAAACAAATTATTTCATATAACATATATGATTACTGATTTCGTAAATCATCTCACCATTAAATATAATTACACTAATTCAAACAATTGAAAAATAATAATAAACGAAATAACACGTAATAAGTAAGATTAAATCATTACTAACCTTCTTAATGATGTAAATGTGGCATAAAAAACAAGCTAAAGCTGCACTTCCTTCTCCAAAACTGTCCAAAATTGTATATTTTCTTTCAGATTCAAAACTGTCAAACGAGTAAATAGTGAAATCGTTCAATTATAAATGAACCATAAAACGGAATTTGAATTTCCGTTTTTACTAATAAAACATGGTCCGACCAGTCACACTTACGAAGCGTCAGTGTTACGTCAGTGTCAGCACAATTATTGTCTTGCACATTCAAAATTATAAATGGAATTTGAATTTCTGTTTTTGGACACAAAAACGGAATTTAGATTTCCGTTTTTGCTGAAAAGCACTGTCCTCTGTCCAGTGGGTCAGTATCAGCACAATTATTTAGATTCCATTCCAAACACGGAATTCCAATTTCCGTTTTTTAACTTTCTTTTTTTTCCGTGGAAATTGATTTCTCCTTTTTCGTCGATATTATTCGCACCAATTTTATAATTTATTAATGGAATAAATAAAAACGGAAATCGGATTTCCGTTTTATTAATGAGAATTAGTAAAACGGAAAACCATTTTCCGGTATAGTTAGATACTGACCACAAAAAAAAAAAAAAAATAGTTACATGTCTTGTCCATTTTTTAAACTAATATTCTTGTCCAACACCCCAAAGAATTGATAATGTTTTTCCTATTTTCTTACCCTTTTTCTCTTTGATTTTACTCTTTTACCATGTCGATCCTCGCCGGATCTGACAAAGTGGTATCAGAGCTGAGCAATCCTCGGCCTGTATCACAGTCGTTTAATTCCGTTTGGGATTTAACGACGGACTCTGCCGGATTTTACGAAAATCGGTGGAGGAACCAAATACCGTGACAACCGGAAGTGATCTCCGACCTTCTTAAGCCGCTGCCTGAAATTCAATCCAGTGGAAGCTACCATTTCGAACCTTTGATTACTTCATCAGAGGAGATGTGGACTTCTGAGTCTCAATCACCAACCATACCTCAGGAACGTTCACCGGGAAATTGTTGGCCGACCAATCAATCCGATATTTTTGATGGAAATGATGCGATTGGTGGCAAATTTGGTGTTATCACGGCAGTGGAGTCACCTGAATTTGTAATACTGACGAACATGGACATCGCTTGGTGGACTGCAGCCAGCCTAGGAAGCACGCCCTTCTGGGTGATTCTGATGCATCGATGGCTATGCCCGTGGAGGATAATTCCCCGCGGGTTTGTGATACCGACGGCAAGGATGAAGAATTGGTTCCCGGTGATGTGAGTTTGTCGCTGATGGCCAAGCGGTCATGTCTTGCACCTTCTGCTACCGACTAAGCTTGGTTGCACACAAATATTTTTGAATCAACTCGCACAATTAAACACAAAATATGCTGATTCATTATTGATGCCAGTAGTTGTTCGAATTTGGTTTCCTTGGAGGTCGTGTGCAAGTTGCATCTTGAATCTCATCCTTCCCCATACATCCTCTCTTGGTTACATAAAAGAGGTGAGGTAAATATCTGTAAACAGTCCCTTGTGTCTCTTTGTATCGGTAGTAAGCATAGGGATGATGTGTGATGTGATATTATTAGCATGGATGCTTTTCATATTCTACTTGGTCGGCCTTGGGAGTATGATCGCAATGTTCATCAATCTAGTAGAGCTAATACATACAGTTTTATTTTTAATGGTGCAAAAATTATTTTATTCTCTAGTCGGGAGACTGAGGTGTCACCCCCGCGGCCTCTCCTACGGTTAGTTTTCTATCCATGAAGGTGATAATAGAAAAATATGAAGCTGCCTTGATTTAACATGTGTGGCATACTGCTGAAAAGAAAGATAGTTTATGGATAAAATGGGTTCATGAGCAATATATAAGGAATCATGATTTTTGGCTGTTACAACCTAAGAAGAGTGCACGTTGCACTGGAATAGACTACTGCAACTTAAGGAACAGGTGAAAAATGAATTTGCAGGAGGAAAATGGAAACATTCAGCCAATGGGAGATATTCTGTCAATTCGGGGTACCAATGGCTAATGGGTCAGGAGGAGGAACTTCCAGCAGCTGATCTCATATGGACAAGGTATGCAGTCCCAAAGCATTCCTTCATTTTCTGGTTATGTTGGAGAAACAGACTGCTAACCAAGGACATGATGCTGAAGATGAATATATTAAAGGATAGTCAAGACTGTATACTCTGCTATCAGGATCAGGAAACTGCTGATCACTTGATTTTTGGGTGTGCTTTTGCTAAACCACTGTTGGAAGCTATCCTGCAATGATTAAGGATCACAGGAGTTTCAGAAAGGCAAGGTTTATGGCGAAACCAGATCTTGACAGTATGCAGGAAGTCAAGGCTGAAAAGGAGACTTTGCTGGTCTGCTTTTGCTGTTGTTGTTTATCATGTATGGGAAGAATGGAATAGCAGGATCTTTGCTAATAGAAGAAGATCTCTTGATGAGGTTGTTAAACTGATCAAACAAGAAGTGTAATGGAGGCAGAGATGTGTTTACAAGGACATAGGACAGGGAAAAAAAAAAAATGAACTTGCTATTTACTTAGGTGATGTATAGTGAGTTGGTTGTAGATTAGGGTGTAATAGAAGAATAGCTTGTTTTGGTTGTAAGTATGCACTTGAAAGTTTAAATCTCAATATATTTACATTTTTCACAAAAAAAAATCATGAAAAGATATACTCCATATATATATATATTATATAAGTACTCTCTCTCTCTCTCTATATATATATAGATTCAGTTGATCGATGTACTGCAATGAAATAAGTTGATAACATTTAAACCTTCCTTGATGTAACCAAAGTGACAAAGCCTCTGTCAACCCTAATACTAGGATAATGACGCTCATCAATTTACTAGGTGATGCGGGTTTTCAAATCAAGTGAGATCCGCTAGAGGAGCATGACTTGAATTCGTGACTTTTTGAGTACATATATCCGATATGGTGTTCATCTGCTTTTGATTTTTTTCCCCCATTTTTTCGAACAAAAAATGAGGACTTTGTGGATTGTCACTCAGAGGTGCTGAAAATGGTTTCCCTGTGATTGAAAAAATGATGACAAAACTCGCAACCAAACAATGCAATTATCTAGTCTACTTTTAACCAATGTCGCAAATTCGAACTGAGGGCTAAATGTTTGGTACAGTACTCAAACCCATTCACAATTGACACCAATTGGACAAATCACAAGAGCAAAAGACGTCTTTGTTCTAACATATAGAAATTTACTCCTCCGTCCTACAAAAATAGTCTCCACATTGAATTTTAAAATTTATATTAAAAACACTATAAAATTCAAAACTCAATGTGGACTATTTTTGTGGGACGGAGGAAGTACTAGCATAAATTCATTACAACTTCACTGCTTCCCGATTGGAGAAGATCAACGGATATACAACAAGATATTGTAGACTCGAGGATCTAAACACAATCAGAACAGAGACATAATACCACCTATCAAAGAACGAGATGAAAGTTAAACTAACACCCTCTACATGTCTAGATTAGTACTGAGTAGGAAATTGAAGATACCAAGTCAAAATTTTGTCGCAATTGAGAAGACTTAGATAGAAATTCTGAAACATGGTCTGCACGCCGGAATCCGGAAACTCGATCTACACACCGGACAAGAATCAGCCCTAATCAACCAGTTTAAGACACAAGCTCTATGAAACATATGGCTACAAGCAGTAGTTTCAGCAACAACTTCACCCTCAGAGAGCTTGTCCAAACAAATTGAACAGAATTTCACCATTGAATGATCACCCTCATCAGTACCCTGGTTTTGATCAGCTTCAGCAAATTTTTTAACTTTTAAAGCCGGCTTGATTTCATACAATCCCGTGTTCGTCTTCCCTTCATCATTAATTCTTTCTGGGCTGTTTTTCAAATAATCCTCAATCTCATCTTCAATCACCTTAATTTCCTCATCATCATGGAAAGCCTCATTCTCGCTCATAATCAAAGTCTGAACTGTTTCTGAACTCTCCGCAACAGGGTCATCATGATTATCTGATTTTCCTCTTTCGACGGGGATGATTAAATCAGAAACAATCACGGGTGGGGTGTCTTCCCTGTTCAAGAATTCCGGGCTAAATCGAAACTGACAGAGTAGGTCTTCAGCTAGATTATCGACTAATGAGTTGAGATTCGTAAACGAACGACCCATGAATAGTTCTTCAAAGGCATGGCCCAGCAATTCTTTGGTTCTGTGGAGATCAAGCAAGCATTGCCGGTCGGAAACGCAGTACGGCGCGGTGACGCCGTGGGTTACATTGTCGTCGTCCTCGTACTTAGTGGTGGCGCGTATGATAAACACGCCGCCGAAATCGATCTCCTCCGGCGGCCGCTTTAGTCTATATTGGAAGACGCGGATTTGGTCCAAGTACTCTTTGATTGTTTCCATTATCATATCTTCTCAGGAGATTGGTATGGTTTTTGATTTGGATTTGGTTTTTCGGATACTGAATCGGATTGTCATTTTGTGATTCGGACTTGTCCAGCGTTCTTGGTAAAAGTTTAATGTTGAATTTGGGTCTGTTTGTTCTGAAGGCCCATAATCCATATATTTGGTCTGCAACATTCTTTTTTTATCCATATCTTGGCTTGTTGGGATTGAGGCACTATCTTTCATCAACCTGAACCACAGATAGGTAATTTGGATTGGATCACTTTGGTTTCCGGTATATGAATGTATCATTGTGATTTGTTGGTGTAATGTGATTGTACTCGGTTTTTGTATTTTTTTTAAAGGCCACTATGTTTTCATGGAGAATACCATTTCGCTGAGGCAAGCTTATTAAGCTAGACAATGTGTAGATCACTTTGCCTCCCTGGCTAATTTAACTATTTAAGCTTGTCGTTTTGGGTGAAATCGATCATTTTCTCGGGAACGTATATGTAATCTTTGTATTATAAGTACACGCGAGTTTGATATACGATAACATTACTTATAAATATATTGCTAATGAAATTAATTTTGGTACCCAAAGAAGGGAACAAATCATCTGATTAAAGAGGGATCACTTTAAAGAAGGCAATTAGTAAACTGATTTTTGGGAATTCGATGCTAAAAAGCTTCAACATACGATGTCAAAGAGTTAATTAAGTTGTTGATTTATGTCAATCCCCCCAATTTTGCTTTTGAGCTTAAAGTTCTGCATTAACACTATGAAGGAACACGCATTATAGACGAATTATTAATCTTTTCATGCTGAAAATAAAAACAACACTAACAACAAACAATCCAGTAAAACTGCAAATAAATGTTATTTGTGTCTATTGTCTAGCATAAGAGGCAAGCTTATTAAACCAATGTCATGCAAGATGATCTACACATAGGGCAAGAACCAGTACTTTTTAGCAACCATTCACAAATGCATCCCCGATGAAACTTGTGCGAGCAGCAATCCATCTTAGCAACTAAACAGCTGGTACCTTCACATAACTTCTTTACGCAAATCGCACAATTCCCCAGCGAATCGCTATCCTCGCAGAATACATAATTGAACATTGCCCTGCATTTCTTTTTAATCTTGGGCAGAAGTCTCTACTTATCTAGCAATTTGTTCTTGGTGAAAGCGCTCCTATGGCTAACCAACTTCCCGAAGTGATCTCAAATGTGTTCACGAATCTTGATGTCATCGTTACAACTTCCATCGTCTGAACTGACCTCATCAACATTTTCTACAAGTAGGTGGAGATCCAAAGAAATGATTGGTTTATCAGGATCCTGACACGACAGGACTAAAACAAAATTTAGTACACAAGTCTTCTGCTACAATGGTTGTTAACATGTCAAGATTGTGACAAGAGCGAAGGCCATGTAAATCTTCTAGGGCATAACGAACCAAATATTGTTTTGTAGTGTGAAGATTGTCCAACTGTTGGTGATGACACTTGTGTAGCAAATGAACTAGGGTTTTCTCAGCACACAGCTCGCTAGTTGGGGTTTGGTGGTAATTAACGTTGATCATAAACAAACCACCTGAGGAAACTGAAAGTGCTTCTACTTCCGGTTTCAATAACATGGGGTCCCACTTGAACACTTCAACATTCACATTCAAGTTCCTGATCATCATCTTCATCTAGGCTCCGAGGAAAATTAACGTGAAGTAGTTGACCAAATTCGATGTCGATATCGCGTTTCTAACTGTGAGCAATAGTGGAGAAAAGTTGATTGCAAGTCTTAATTTTTCTTTTTTTCTAGGTAGGTATATATAGTTGTGCACAAAAATAATTTAGACCAATCCTAATGTAAATTGTCTCGGGATTACTTTTTTATTTTTTTTCTGTTCCTTTTCCTCGCCGTCTTCGAAAGCCAGCTCTCCTATCAACTTAATTTAAGTTTAGCTAAATCTGTAATTTTTATTTGATCTCACATAAGAAATGTTTCTGGGGTAATAATTGACACAAATGATCCTTCTACAAAAAAGAAAAACAAAAAAGGAAAGACACAATTGATAGTTTTCATCTAGCTTATAAGTTTAATTATTGGTTAGGGGTGCGTCATTAAAATAAATTATTCACCAATTCCTTTTGCACCAGGAGTGTAAGTATACTAAATTACTGGGTTTATTCAGTACGTGTTCATGATTCAACGAAGAAATAAGGTTGTCAAGCGGGATGAATAGTATAACTAGGTTTATTATTGGGTTGGATAATTATTTTTTATTTTTATTTAATTGAAGAATTTTTAGGGTGCAATACTATATAATCACATAATTATTTCGGTAAATCGCTCAATTTTCCCATGGAACTTTTTGTTCCCCAATATATCATACTTTTCAAACAAATAATTGATATCCCAAGGTGTATGTTATATTATTTTAGTACAAGAAACAGAACAGTTTTGTTTTTTTTTTTTCAATGATAGAGGGGTACAGTTCACGCAAGAATTGTCCTCCTAAAAAGCATTGATCTGAAAGTATAATAATTCCAACAACCTCAGCGTTTGACTTCCAGTTAAAAATTTATTACTCGGATATTCAAAAAAAGACTAAACTGCAAAAAGCATCTCATACATTTGGTCAAAAAATAATTTTCCCATGCAATCCGCCCGAGCAATCATCGACAGCTTCACATAACTTTCCCTAGCAAATAGGACATTTCTCCGTTCAATCATTATCATTAATGCCTTTGACATATGTTAACTTCATCTTCATATAGGCAATGTATCATCACATGAACGTAACTTTACCCGAGTTGGCTAAGCAAATTGGAGATCTCCATTGCATCATCCTCGCAGCTAATTCGGACATAATTAAGCTTTGACTCAACTTCAAATATGAGACTGCCTTCATGCACTTGAATTCCAATCCGTTTTGAATTATCCGACCTTTCTTCCTGATTGAAACACCTCTCTGATTTGGCCATCATCATTGTTAAGTCCTTTGTAGTAGTCGTCCCAATATGGACGGCACCAATTCTTCACTCAAGAATACTTTAATGATTGAAAACCGTAATGGGTTTATAACCTTGACCGGACATGATTTCAGGACTAAATCCTAAAGTTAAAGCATAAATATTTTGTTACTTCCATGGCTAACAACATATAAATATTGCAAGAACGAAGGTTGCGACGGAGTAATATTCGATGCTGAAAAGCATCAATATTCGATGTCCAAGAGTTAATTAAAGTTGTGGATTCATGTCAATCCACCCAATTTTTCTTTTGAGCTTGAAGTTCTACATTAATTAACACTATGAAAGAACATGCATTAACAATGTAAAAAATTATATACGAGTCATTAATCTTTTCATAGCCGAAAATAAAAACAACACTAACAACCAACAAATCCAGTCTATAAAACTACAAACTAAATTTATTTATGTCTACTGTCTTGCATAAGAGGCAATTGCTTATTAAACCAATGTCACGCAAGATGATCTACACATAGGACAAGAACCAGTACTTTTTAGCAACCATTCACAAATGCATCCCCGATGAAACTTGTGTGAGCAGCAATCCATCTGAGCAACCCAACAGTAGGAAACTTCACATAACTCATCTGAACAAATCGCACAATTCCCCGGTGAATCGCTATCCTCGCTGAATATAAATTTGAACATTGCCTTACGTTCCTTTTTAATCCCGGGCAGAAGTCTCAACTTGTCAAGCAATTTGTCCTTGGTGAAAGCCCTCCTATGGCTAACTAATTTCTCAAAACGGACACAAATACTTTCGCGAATCTTGATGTCATCGTTAAAACTTCTATCTGAACTCACCTTATCACCAACAATTTCGACAAGTAGGTGGATATCCAAACAAATAATAGGCTTGTCATGATCCTGACACGACATGATTTTAGGACTAAAACGAAATTTAGTGCCAAGTCTTCCGCTACAACGGTTGTTAACATGTGAAGATTGTGACAAGAACGTAGTCCACGTAAATCTTCTAGGGCGTGCCGAACCAAATATTGTTTTGTGTTGTGAAGATTTTCCAAGTGTCGGTGATGACACTTGCTTAGCGAATGAACTAGGTTTTCCTCACCACATAGTTCGCTGTTTGGGATTTGGTAATAATTAACGTTAATCATTAACAAACCACCTAACGTATCTTATTCCGGTTTTAATAACATGGGGTCCCACTTGAACACTTCAATATTCACATTCAAGTTCCTGATCATCATCTTCATCTAGGCTCCGAGTAATAATTAATGTCAAGTTGTTAACTCATTGCCGATATTGTGTTTCTTGCTATGAACAATAGTGGAGAGAATAGTTGATTGCAAGTCTTAATTTTTCCTTTTTCTGAGTAGGTGGATATAGTTGTGCACATAAATAATTCTAGACTAATCCTAATGTGAATTGGTCTCCGGATAATTATTAATTTCTTTTCTGTTCCTTATCCTCTTTGTGTTCTTTGAAAGCCCAGCTCCCTATCAACTTAATTTGAGTTTAGGTAAATCTCTAATTTTTATTTGATCTCACGTTTTTCTGTTAGGGAAAAAAAAAGACACAATTGATAGTTTCCATCTGGCTTATCAATTTCATTATTGGGGTGCGTCATTAAAACATTAAAATAAATTATTCAGGAATTCATTTTGAACGAGGAATTAAGTATACCGGATTACTGGGTTTATTTAGTACGTACTAATTCATGAGTCAACGAAGAAATAAGGTAATCAAGTGGGATGAATAATATAACTAGGTTTATTATTGGTTTGGATAATTATTTTTTTAATTTTTATTTAATTGAAGAATTTTTAGGGCGCAATACTTTATAATCACATAATTATTTTGGTTATAAATCGCTCAATTTTCCCATTAAAATTTTTGTACCCCAACCTATCATAACTTTTCAAACAAATAATTAATATACCAACTAATCAACTAAATTACTTGGACTTGGAGCCTGTCTTCTATTTATACTCTTTTTGTCCTAAGATGTATGTTATATTGTTTTAGTACAAGAAACGAAACAGTTTTTTCTCATGATAGAGGGTACAGTTCACGCAAGAATACAATTGTCTTCTTACAAAAGCATTGATGTGAAGTATGGTAATTCCATCAACCTCAGCGTTTGACTTTCCAGTTAAAATATTTATTACTCGGATATTCAAAAAAGACTAAACTGCAAAAAGCATCCGATGCATTTAGTAAAAAAATCATTTTCCAAACAATCCGTCCGAGCAATCATCGAGAGCTTCACATAACTTTCCCAAGCAAATTGGACATTTCTCCTTTAAATCATTATCATTAATGCCTTTGAGGCAACGTATCATCACATGAGAATGATCAATGTAATCTTACACTAGTCTGGTAAGCAAATTGGACAGATCTCCATTGCATCATCCTCGTAGCTTATTCAAACATAATTAAGCTTTGACTCAACTTCAAATATGAGACTTCCTTCTTGCACTTGATTCGAATCCGTTTCGAATTATCTGGCCCTTGAAGCACCATTTCTAGTATTATATGAGTATTGTTTAAGTATTGTAGATGGAGGTTAATTTGGCTTCTTAATTATGCTTTCCAGACAACTACCTAGCATTGAACATTAACAAACCACCAAATAAGGAAACTGCTTGCTAAGATGCCGGTTACACTCGCTTGGGATCCCCACTTCAACACTAGAAGATTTACATTTTAGTTCATGATTCTTGCCATGATCATAAGATTCTAATAAGCTGCAAATATATATCGTAAAGCTTGATGGAATTTGAATTTAATATCTCGATTTCTTGACTGAATTAACTAGGGCGAGGCACACTAATTTTTTTCTTATTGAATAAACATTAATTTGATGTATTAATTTGTAGTATATATGAAAAAAAAGGACTCTGGGATTAGGAAATTGGAACATTTTTTCGTTTCTTATTCAATTCCATTTCTAAATTTCTCTTAGGTTTTGAAATCTAGCTGTCCTCATCAACTTCGAGTTTACGTTATCACTTTCATGTAGTAACATTATACTACGAAAATATTTGGTGGACTAAAAGGATAATATAACTTTGGCATGTATCAGTCCAAAAAAATAATTTATGTGACCAGATGTAATGAAACAACTATAGTGAAGCCTTTATGTCAAAATAAAATAAAATCTTCATGTCTCTTTCACAGGAAACAAGATACACGACTACGTATTTATCCGAATAAGTCCTTTTGAGAGATAACAAGTACATTATATTATGTCAAGACTCAAAGTTTGTCATAACTGATCAAGTATCTTTATCAATTAGACCAAGTAGCCTTAAGATTCAAATAGGGCTGCAGTCATTTCTTGCCACGTTTCAAACTTATTCTTCTTCCCTAAAATGTTTCAAGGAACTTTCCCCCTTATTTAACCTCGTTTGTACTTCCTCGTTCCAGAAAGTTATCTTCTCATGCATAGGATTAACTGACCCACTCACCCATACAATGCAAGATGACCTACACACAGGACAAGCAGCTTCATTTCTACCCAACCATTTAAGCAAGCAAGACTGGTGGAACTTGTGTGAGCAAGCCGTCCGAGCAATCGCCGGCTTTCGGTTGTCCTCACGGAACTTCTCTAAGCAAACTGGGCATTCGTCAATCAAATCATTACTATCGCAGCCTTTGACAGAATAATCGACCTTTGCAATGACTTCATCTCCGAATAGGTAACTACTTCGACCTGATTCCACTTCGATTCCAGTAAGAAATTCCAAATTATCAAGGATTGATTCGTGTCTGAAACTCGTCCCAAGGTTGATCAATTTACCATCTGGAAACTTAACCTCCTCATTAAATAATGGTGGCCTTGGCCTCGGCTCGGCTTCATCTGCCAGTGTCACGTAGAGACCTAGACAAATAATAGGTTTAAGACAGTTACTGGACAAAAATTCGCTACTGAAGCAAAATTTCGTCCCCAGATAGGTCGCGATTTGGGCGACGAGAAATTCATCGTTGGAAAGACGACGGCCCTGATGATGATCTAATTCCTTAAGGGATTCACGCACCAATTGCTTTGTGAACAGAAATGTGCTTAAGTGATTTCGCTGGAACTTGGACATCAAAATGACTGTGTTTTCTTGGTAACTTTGTCGCTGGAGATGATCTTTGCTTTTCTGAATATACGCAACGTTGATCATAAACAAATCACCTAATGTTATGGAAGCTTTCGGTTCCATATGATCAGATGACCTCGTCGCTTCATCTTCCAATTGAACTAACTTGGGATCCCACTTGAACACTCGAATAAAATCCACAATGGTTTAATTGATTAATGACATCTGAAGCAATTAATATAGAGCTTAGACTAAATAATGATTTTTCTTTACTAAATTACGTGCGAGGGAAATTAAGCTTAACTGATCGCAAGGGCCTTATATATAGGGCAAATAAATCTACTGATTTGAATCCGCATGGGTTTAGGAATACCACAAGAATCAGTTTCTTTCGGATTAATGAGTTTATCAATATTCTAATTGAAATTAATTTTAATTTTTTAGAAATCCTTTTCCCATTGGGCACACAGAAAATAACAAAAAGGCTTGTTGTATGTTTGATCATTGCTTTAAAGTGTCAGTGTGTGCGGGGTTAAGCCCTAGATAAACCCTTGATATCCCAAAATCTTACGTTACTCTTTCCATTCTGAATAATTGTCCAATTTATAGTGTTATAAAACATTATTTTGGGGACATATGTATGGAGCAATATATATCAACCAAGATTCAAGAATTGCGAAAACATGATGGCTAAACGATAAAACTGAAATTCAACTGAGGTTAAAGCTTGTGACAATGCGGTAATAATTCATCAATCTTTTTCTTTTTTTTTTTTTTCTTTTTGGTTACGAGATTTAAGGCATTGTCAGATATTGGCAATGTACCTTAACCAATATTATGAAATTAACTAAAATGATAACATACGCATAATATCGCTAGAAATTACAAAGATATAATTGAATAAATATACTATAATATTAATATTCAAATGTAGCTAACATAACACTAACATGAATATATGAAACAATCCAAGTGATTTTTTTCCAAACACAATCCAGCACTGCAGCGTGCATGCTCTACGGAACTTGTGTGAGCAATCCTTTAGAAACATGATCAGCTTAATTTTAGACAAGTTTTCTAAAGCACTAACTAATTTAGATTCGAACCGATTTAAATTTTTTAGGAAATCAAATATTTTCCTACAAGTCATGGTATTTTCAACTGTATCAAATAGGAACATTACAGAAAAATGATGGAGTTGGCTATCCATCAGCCTAAGGGCATCTTCGGATCTGGAGTTTTGGGACGAGATTCACACCCGAAATCCATCACTTAGGGTTCATTTAGAATGGTTTATGTTCTATCATGGTTTGCAGACTCTACAGTGGAAGTGGTGGTTTAACCACCAGAGTTGTGGGCGTTATGACACAAAGGGGAAAAAGATATGATATTACACCGAAACAACACACAGTGATCTACACAAAGGACATGAAACTTTTCCAAATTTAATCAGCCATTGACGCATGCATCCCAGATAAACCTTGTGTAAGCAAGCCGTGAGAAACATGAACAAGTTTTCAGGCAAATTGCACATTGTCCTAATGAATCATCACCACTGCATATGACCAAGTTGAGCTTCACCTCAACTTCAACGGTGGCTTCAACTTCAATTTTAGCCCAAGGTTTCAAAAAGTGAGGACATTTTTCTTCTTGTAATCTCACTCATGGTTAACTTTTGGCGTTGCTGACTCGGACAACTTGATAATATTAGAGGGCACATATTCTTCTTCTACAATAAGAGCGTGAAAATCCATACAAATACCGAGTTTTGGTCCTTGACCCGACACGAATTCAGGGTGACGGTTTTTAGAACGGTTTACCGTATCGCAGCGGAATAACAGGATTGAACTCTTTTACAATATTACTTGGCTCACGGTGAGTTGAACCTACGAGAGCTCCAACTTAATTCCACCTCTTCAAGTGCCTTAACTCAATATATCAATGAATGACAAAAGTATAATGAAGGATACGTTTCTCATATAACTCACTCACTTCCAAATACTCTCTCTTACAGCCATTATAAAGGAGTGACTAACTCATTCATTTATCTCTCGCGTTACACAAGTATTAATGGCTAGGAGAGTCCATCTTCTCAAGATGAGGATAGATTAAGACTTCACTCCTTCAGTTATTGTCATGGGCGGACAACTAATACCAACATCTCTCACTCGCACATGTCAATAATGGTGTTGTGTATTTTCTTTCGATGCATTGAGTTTAAATCATACGGCAAATGAATGATGCAACCACTGAGTCTATCTAATGTGGGAGCACTACACTAGAAACCAATCATGGCCATCATAGAGACATCTACCCTAAAAAATATATATATAGAAAACTAAATTAAAGACTCAGTATGCCCTAGAACTATTTGATTGTACCATGTCAAGTATCTCTAATCCCTTAAAAGAGCATACTTTGACATTAACTTTTTAAGTAATATGCTTATAATTATGTCATTTATCTAAAGCGTCATAACCCGTCGACGGATAAGCATAATACAAGGTCATAATCCTAATATTCTTCCTTTACCCTAATGTCAATTAGTTTACAAATTAATAGCTTTCCCAGCGATGCTCCGTAAGGTCGAATCACTCATGACCGTCGGCCACATGCCAAAGTAGCTTACATCAATTTTAAACCTCCTAACACAGTCTAAAGTCACAAAGGGCATAATAAAGATATAAAATATCTTTAGGATTCACACAATGAGGAAGCAGGGATTCATTCACTCATTTCCACTAATGGTCGTCTAGCACATGTTGTATAATACATGCTACGATATGAAAGTCATACAGATCTTAGTCAAGTCACTCCTTAAGCGCCTTGAAATCTTTCATTGTTCTCTAATTCATTCAACTAAAGATCTCACATCCAGCTTACAACTTTATATGGATAGTGGGCATTCCATATTTGATCTTACTACAAGACCTCATCTTGAAAATCAATCAAGGCGACAACTTAAATGTCTCATCTCTTGCTCGCTCCCGATAGCGCCTAAGAGGACTGTTGCTCGTGTGAGTGAGCCAACTAGCTTGTTTATCTAATCATTCAAAAAAAATAATTATATGTGCAAACAATCATCAATTTATTAAAACTATAAATCACATGAAATGATTGAATTAAGATATTATTCAATGGTTTCAAAATGTTATACATCACAAAATTCAAATTCTACGTAACCCCGACGTCTTAACATGACCAACAAATGTGTCCTTCGATAAGAGTTTAGTGAAAGGGTCAGCAACATTTTGGTTACTAGGAATGTATTATAAAACTACATTTTGTTGTGTAACTGCATGCTTAAGAAAATTATTTCTTAAATCAATGTGCTTAGTTCTACCATGATACTTGGGATCCTTAATGAAGTCCAAAGCAGTTGTATTATCACAATAGACCATAACAGGCTGAGATGCATCTTTAAGCACATCAAAATCCTCAAGAAATCTTCTAAGTCACATTGCTTCTTGTACAGCTGATGTACATGCAACAAATTCTGCTTCCATTGTGGACAACGACACGCACGTTTGTTTCTTAATCATCCAAGATATAGTAACATTGTTGAGTAAGAATGCATATCCAGAGGTTGATTTACGCTCATTTAGATCTCTAGAGAGATCAGAATCAGAATACTCAGCTAGCTGTAAATTAGAACCTTGATAGCATAACATGTAATCCAAAGTCCCTTTTATATAGCGATGAATCCTCTTGACAGCTTTTCAGTGATCTAAGCCAGGATTCGCTTGAAAAAGGCTTACAAGACCAACCGCGAAACAGATCTCAGGACGAGTGCTCATTGTGGCATACATCAATTTTCCCATAGAACTTGCATATGGAACACGACTCATTTTCTCCTTTTCGTCAGGAGTTTTAGGGCAATTTTCAAGACTCAAGGATTCGCCTTTAGCGACAGGAGTTTCAATAGGTTTGCAATTATGCATTTGAAAATGCTTAAGTACTTTTTGTAGGTAAGTCTCTTGAGACAAACCAAGAAACTTTTTGGAGCGATCTTGATAGATTTTTACTCCAAGTGCATAATTTGCTTCTCCCATGTCCTTCATCTCAAAATTTGAGGACTACGACTTTTTAGTAGTTTGAATCAAATCCATATCGTTTCCAGTTAACAAAATATCGTCTACCAACAATGATAGGATTACGAAACTCTTCTGTGAATGTTTTGTGTAGACACAATGGTCTTCCTCAATCATCGTGAACCCATCTTTAATGATAGCTCAATGAAATTTTAAGTACCACTGTCTGGATGATTGCTTTAAGCCATAGATAGATCTACTGAGCTTGCAAACTTTGCGCTCTTGTCCATCTATGACAAAACCAACTGATTGTTGCATATAAATTTCTTCATCCAATTCTCCATTGAGAAATGCAATCTTAACGTCCATTTGATAAAGTTCCAAATCAAGGCATGCAACGATGGCTAGAATAAGCCGAAGTGAGGCAAACCTTACTATTGGTGAAAAGGTTTCCTCATAATCTATACCCTCTAGTTGAGTATAGCCTTTAGCAACAAGTTGAGCCTTATACCTCTCAATAGAACCATCTGTCTGGCGTTTGATTTTGAGGACCCATTTGTTCGCTATTGCGTTTTGCCCAGGAGGAAGATCAACTAAGTCCCAGACTTTGTTGGTTTTCATAGATTCCATTTCATCATTCATAGCATTAATCCATTCTTGACTAGCCTTTGATGAGATAGCCTCATTATAATTTCGTGGCTTATCTTCATCATAGACAATAGCCATAAAAGATTCACCTTCAATCTCAAAATGACAACGAGGAATATTTCCACGTAGACTTCTTCGAGGGTGAAGATCATCTGAACTCTCATTTGATTGTACTGAACTAGAAGGAATGTCGCTCTCACTATCTCCAAGCTGATAAGGAATGAAGTCCTCACTTTCAACTGGATCAATTGAGGCGTCTAGTTGTTCAAAGAGTTCTAGATTCTCATTCGCCTCTCTTTTATTAAGAAATTCTTCTTCTAGAAATTCCACCTTTCGGGACTCAATTTCAGTTATACTACCATCCGGTTGCTCACCTATAAACATGTAACCTTTTGAGTGCTCAGGTACCTTATAAAGATACACTTTTTACCTCTAGGTCCCAACTTCCTATGCCTATGAGAATTGTTGTGTATATAAGCAGCCCACCCCCATTGTTGCAGATTATCCAAAATTGGTTTTCTGCCGGTCCAAAGTTCATATGGGGTGGAAGAAACTGATTTAGAAGGCACACGATTAAGTACATAGGCAGCAATAAGCAATGCATCTCCCTAATAAGAGAAAGACAAACTTGCTTGTGCCATCATTGACCTAACCATGTCAAGCAAAGTATGATTCCTTCTTTCCGCTACACCATTTTGTTGCGGAGTCCTAAGTATTGTCAACTGCCTGATAATCCTTTTCTTTCACACATTTCCTTAAACTGATCAGATAGATACTCACGGCCTCGGTCTGTTCTTAAACTTGTAACTTTCCTTTCTAATTGATTCTCAACCTCAACAATATATTTTCTAAAGCAGTCTAGTGCTTCAAATTTATGGAAGATCAAGTAGACATGACCAAAACGTGTGTAGTCATCTATAAATGTGATAAATAAGAACTACCATGCCTAGCCCTCACATTTAATGGTCCACAGATATCAAAATGGATCAACTCTAAGGAAAATTTGCCCTTTGAGCTTTTGAAAATGGTTTCCTGTTAGTTTTCCCCCTAAACAATTTTCACAAGTGGGCAAGTCTACATTAGCTAGTTGGCCTAAAAGACCTTCTCTAGCTAGCCTTTTTCATTCTATCTTGCCCAATATGGCCCAATCTATTGTGCCACATAAGTGAATCATTATTTCTATTATCGATAGAAGCAAGCAAGGAAAATGAATTATTATTAAAATTAGAATTATTTATAATATTCAGAACCATAAACCGATTTGTTACAAAACCAGAACCATAATAAATTGTTTCAAAGAAAATATCCATGTGATTATTTTCAAGCATCATGCGAAAACCTAACTTAAGCAAAGTAAGAACAGAAAGTAAATTTTGTCGAATTTCCGGCACATATAGTACATCATGGAGGTACAATGGGCATCCATTTTGCATCTCCAGTTTATAACAACCAATGCCATGAACATCAACACACTAGTGTCGTTCCCCATGTATACTTTGATACTACCAACTAGAACTCGACGATAATCCACAAACCCTACGCAGTCCCTCGTGACATGGTCGGTTGCTCCTGAGTCTGCAATCCACGAATGGAGAGATTCAGCAACTAACACAGTGGAAACTACATTACAAGTAATACGAGGAATATGATCAAGGTGTACCTTTTGTACTTTCTTCGGCCCAGTGCAATCACGAGCGAAGTGTCCCTGTTGACCACAATTGTAGCAGTTCAGCTTACTTATGTCCTTTTTACCAGCTCGTTTTCCTCTCTTGTGTTCGGCTTTCTTGTTAGGCCTAGGTTCATCATTCCCCTTATTGAAAGCACCTCCAGCTCTCTTTCGCTTAAGCTTAAACGCCTTACAAGAACTAGATTCAGCAATCAACACACTTGGAGATTTAGCATCCCCGAAGAGCTCTTCCTCCAACTCCAAATGACGAGCTATGGCCTCAAAATTCTTGATGCCATCATTGTGTGAGAGGTTCATTTTCATATGCTCCCAACTATCAGGAAGGGAATGAATCACTGCCTGAATCTATTGTTCATCAATAAGGTTACTTCCAGCCTTTTTCAACTCACGTATCATGCTAGACATGACCCTCAAATGCTTTTTCATCGAATGATTAGGATGCTTTTTGTAGCTATCAAATTTGAGAGTCAGTTTACGGAGTCGAGACGTAGAAGTCTTCCCATATTTCATATTCAAAGCCATCCACAAGGTATTTGCAGTGGGATGCAGCTCATACTCACACATCAGATCGTTTTCCATACTAAGCAATGTGATGCGAGCAGTATTGCTTTTTTCCTTCCAGCTATCATAAGCCTCGCAATCCTGACGGTGTTTAGCTGTGGTACCCTCTTCAGGAATAGCCATCTCAGATTTTAAGTCCTCTAAGACCTCTTGCTCATCCTGCGCATACTGAATTTTACGGTCCCAAATATCAAAATTATCACCGTTAAATTTCTCGCCCTTGTCAAGATCAGCAATGATTTGTTTAGAAGCCATCTAAAAAATAAAGCAGTGCAACCATTAAATATCTTAATTAGCATCATATAAAACTTTCGTGACAACAATTATATTAAATAATTTTAACGAGACTAAACATGTGCAAAGGAAACTTCACTATGTTTAGAATCACATCACATCACATTTGTCTCAAATTACTTACATAATTTTGTCACAAAAAAAAAATTGAGGAATAAAATTTAATTTACTCAACCCAATCGCTCTCACTAAGAGGTAAACCATATTTGACATGCAGGCATCCAATCAATTGTCACATAATAAACCAACTCTAACCTTTCAAGATATTATCACGTCTTGAAACAAGTCAAAAAAAACACATCTAAAAAATTGTTTATAGAAGCCTCCCACTGGTCTATAACAATACTAAATTGGTTTAATAAATTTTGAAAGTATTTCACAGTTGCAAAGAATTTCAAAATCTCGTTTTGTTTCTATTGAAAAACAAAAATACAACTCATCCAGATTTATTTCTACCACTTGATTTAAATGGAATCACATGGCACCAATTATTTGATTGCTATTGTTACTGAAATTCATGTTTCTTACTAAAGTAATTTCAAATAAAATTGTCAAATTTGAATAAGCATAAGTTTAACTGTTAAAACTTGCACATAACCGTAGCTAACATGAATCAGTATTTATGAACAAAACAAATTATGGCAAGTTATTGACAAAGAAAAAAAAAACTCTTTAATCATATAATAAATGCCAGTAGTAACATCACTGGTGCCTTTAGGATCAGCAAACATTTTTCTTTTCCACAATTTGAAAAATGCGTACTACCAAAATATATTTATAAGATCCTGATCAAATATTATTTCAAACACATAGTCAAAAATTGGATGCCTTGATGTTCTAACAGTGATAAATGAATACATTTACTGTCACATACATCATATGTACATATGCCTTTGACAAACAAATTTCATGGCAAATCAAATTAGCACATAAATTCTTCCATGTATTGCATAAAATAAAATAATACTCATGATTAATTTATTCGTTTGTGCATATTCATCAAATAAAATATTAAGTAATATTTTCACAGCGAAAAAATATATAATGCTCATCCACGCGAAATTTAGTGGTCCTCATTTTAACCATGAATCATTCACATAGAACATGAAAAGAATTCAGTATAGCTCTGATACCAGTGAAGGTTTTTAGAACGGTTTACCGTATAGCAGCGGAATAACAAGATTGAACTCTTTTATAATATTCCTTGACTCACAGTGAGTTGAACCTACGAGAGCTCCAACTTAATTCCACCTCTTCAAGTGCCTTAACTCAATATATCAATGAATGACAACAGTATAATGAAGGATGCGTTTCTCGTATAACTCACTCACTTCCAAATACTCTCTCTTACAACTATTATAAAGGAATGACTAACTCACTTCATTTATCTCTTGCGTTACACAAGTATTAATGGTTAGGAGAGTTCATCTTCTTAAGATGAGGATAGATTAAGACTTTACTCCTTCATTTATTGTCATGGGCGGACAACTAATGCCAACACAGGGCTAAAAAGGAATTGAACGCATAAGTATGTCGCATTTCCCCTGGCTACCTCCTGAAGATGTTACAATCATGAAGAGAGTGGAATTGGCTTAGGCATATAAACAACAACGTTGTTGTGGTTTGGCTATCATTTAGCCATTGGATACCGGACTTAGGTAGCTTAAACACTCGGGTTTCTTTGTCACATACTTCTCGATTCTTGCTCTTGTAACAATATACATTGATCATCTAGAAACCAGATAAGAAATCTGCCGATTACCCGGGCTGATGATCCCACTTAAACACTCATAAGCGTGGCACACTCTTGATCATTGTTGACATTGAGCACTCTAATTAAGGAAAAAAATTGATTGAGTTCAATGCTATAAACTTAAAATCACCACTTCTCTGTCTAAATAGTCTTGTATACAGAGAGAATTCTTTAGTTTTCAAATGCGTGTGGGATTAGGTTATATGGAACATTGTTAAATTTTGAATGCGTATGGCATTAGGTTGTGGAACAAATTCTTGTAGTATACTCCCCAACAAAATGTTTGTACTTGTCTATTGTTCTATAATTTGCACTATATTTGGTGTATAAATAGAATATTCCAAGCGTCTTTTTGGACCAAAATTTTCTTTTCACTCCAATGTTAATGCACCAAAAGGTCTAAATATAATGTTTTAGTTTAAATTTTATCTTTCTGGTAATTAAAATCTTGTAATTTGGTGATAATTTTGTAAAATTTGTTTATTAAAATCGCTCTTTATTTGATTGTAAAAGTATTTTTTGCCAATTTTGTTTTATATTCAATTTTAAAATAAATAAAAATTAATAATAAATTTTATATTCAATATGGATATTATTTTGAATATCTCAACAATATATTTAATATAATAAAATTTTCACAACATAATTCATTTTATAAGTTTAATTACATAGCAAACATATATTTAGAAATAACAAAGTAAAAAAGAAAGACCACTAAAAATAGTGTAATAGACAATTAAACCACATTGGTGCAAAACTATTCATTGCACCAAATAGTGTACTAATTTAGTATTTCACTGGAATATAAACTCTAGACCAACTCTAACTAGTTAACAAACATGACCCTGTTGTTGGATCAGGAAAAGAGCGTAGTGAAGATTAAGTACCAAATTAAAAGGGGCCAAAAAGTTGTCCACGAAATTGTTAAACTCATTAGGACATAAAAATTATTTCACCTTTAGTAATGAACTCCCCCTTATATATACAAGTTTTGGGGATTTATTACTTTACAGATTCTGGAAGGATATAAAACTAAATGAGACTAATGTGGATCTACAATTCAAGAAGTAACACCGATAGAGCTATGATGCATGAGATCGGTGTAAAATTACACACACACACACACACACACACACATATATATATGAGAAAGAAAAGGTGTTTATTAATGTTTTAATGTAGATTAAAAGTTTTACTCCTTTTCTCCCAAAATTAATGTCCAGTTTAGATTTTAACTTTTAGTTCAATTTATACTAAAAATAAAATTCTAAACTAGACAATAATTTCGGGATGATTGGAGTATAACAAAATAAAAAACAAACAACATATCTAGAAAAGTGAGACCTTGAATCATCACGTAGCCACAAGCGCCCTGCACCTAAGTCTTCTCCATGGTTGCAGAAACATGTATTTGAGAGATCCAAAGTTAAATCATAAAACCTTGTCCATCATGCATCGCGTACAACCCTCCCGTTAAAACCCCAACCCCCCCCCCCCTACATGCAATGGCGGGTTTCTGCCCAATGCTGAATGCTAAACATGATTTAAAACCTTATACTATAGCAAACTGAAGTTAAACTATAATCATGGTGTGATTTATGAACGCCTAGTCAGCTATCCTAATGTAGTTACATCATTTTAATTATTAAATGTTAATCCTTATCATGATGCATCATATTAAACAAATTAAAGCGCATCCCCGGGTCCCCAACCAACCCAACCCACCCCATGGTTGCATATGAGAACTGTGAGAGCAATATAAAGAATGATACTTCCGCATCTGATTGCATCGAAACCGCCATATGATTCCAATGATATGCAAAGACATCCTCTCCCCGTCTCATAATAAGCATCGTCTGTATAGCTGCACATGAGGAACTTGCATCGATCACGGTAATCCAAAGAATGATGCTTCCACATTGATTCAAGCAAAACCCAAGTACGATACTTCCGAATATGTTTCCTGTTTCCACATCCATGCCCTCCGGAAGTTTCATTCTATTAATTGCCGAAAGCACATGGCTCCTTTCTTACCGTTGAAGCGCAGGTTTCCATATGTAACCATGGGAATCGACAATGCAAGATGGACACGGTTCCATGATTCAAACTCAGAAAGCACTTATCAAACCCAAACAATGCAAGATGATCTACACAAAGGGCAAGAATCAGATCTCTGCAACCACTTGTACATGCAATCCTTATGAAACTTGTGAGAGCAATCAGTCTGAACAATCGGGTAACCGCTATCCTCACATAACTTATCAAAGCAAATTGAGCAATCCTCAAGTGAATCCTTATCATCGCTAAGCACATAATTCAACTTTGGCTCAACATCAGCTGTGGCCAATCCTCCTTCCACTATTATCCCCGTACGAAGTTTCAAGTTAGCAAGGAATTCTTCCTCGGATGAAAACCTCCTAGGTTAACTAACTTATCCGAAAACTGACCTCATTAGCATCATCATCATCAATCATATCATGATCATTGGACGATTCAGATGACTCCGAAGGCTTAGTATTTGAGGGTACGGATTCTTCTCCAAGAAGAACATCGAAACTGAAACAAATAAGAGGCTTATGACACTGATTAGGGGACTCGATTTTGGGACTGAAACGAAACTTCCAACACAAGTCTTCGGCTGCCAGGGCTAACTTGTTAAGGTTCTTACAAGGACAAAAAACATGCAACTGTTTTAGAGCGTGAAGAACTAAACATGCTGTGGTGTTAGGAGAGTTTAACCGTGGTAGATGGAACTTAGATAGCAACAAAACTAGGTTATTTTCATCGCAAAGCTCGCTACCGCCGGTGCTTCAGTAACAATTAACTTTGAACATAAACAAACCGCCTAAGATGCTATCTGATTCCTCCACCGGCTTAACTAACTTAGGATCCCACTTGAATACCTCAAGATCCACATTCAAGTCCCTGATCCTCATCATAAAGCTCTGACAAAAAATATGGAAAAAAAGGTTGATCTACTTCGAATTAGATTATCAAGAGAATAATCTAACAACACTTACCAAAGATAATCACGAACAGTTGACTGTATATATTGCTTGACTGAATTATGTCAAGAAAAAGAAGAAGATGTTGTATCCTTAAGGTATACAACCTAGGGTTTTGGTAGTAGGATGATAAAAGACAGAGAATCAAATTACGGCTGTGGAGTGCAATTTAGAGAAAATAATACAAGAATAATAACAAGAAGAAAAGCTATATATCGTCAAAGTACGCGATTGAGGAGGTATATATATATATATATATATATATATATATACATAATAAAAAAGCCTACCACTATAAGGATTAGGGTTCTTTGTCTCTTGACGGCTAATTCTTGCGGTAGTGCCGACAATGTTTTCAAAGTTAACCTCTTTGCTAACGCGAGTTCGTAGCTCAGTAACTTTTAGTAATTACAAAAAAATTAAAATATTCTAAATATTTTAGTAATTTCATAGTGAAACTTTTTTTTTAGTAATTACCCTTCAAGAACCAAATTTTTTTCCCAATAGATATGAGAAAACCGTAAAAAAAAAACTAATAATCTCAAAGTGTTACGGACATGAAGGGGAAATTTTTCGATAAAAAAGTTCAATAAATTTCGGAGTTCAATAAATTATTACTATTTTTGAAGGAAAAATATAATATGTAGTATATGGTTCTCGAGTTACAGTACAATAAAAACTTTAATAATGTTAAAACTAATAATAAAATTATTTTAAAAAAAACAACACTCCGTGTGCAATAATCAATGGCAAAGGGTTAGTTCCCTATATTTATATACGTACATATATGTCCACTATAAACCCTAAACCCTTGGGGAGCGACTTTCATCCCTCTTTACTACTTGTCATCTCTTCTCACAGCAAAACACCGTCGACGGAACCCTTATTGCATCTAAGAAGTCATGGCTACGGCGGTCGCTTACGTTTGTCCCCCATGTTGCGGGCTGGTTAGGTCAGCTCCCAAATCCACACTGAACTTTTCCCAAGCTCCCAAATCCGGCCTTAACTTCTCCCAAGCCGCCATAGGAAAGGTTCCCACCGGAATCAAGATCGGATCCATGACTCACATTGTCAAATCCAGCAAGAACGCCTTTGAAACCTTGTAGAAGAAGCACTCAGTAAGGGCCAGGAAGAATCGCCTCATGGGAGTCCAGTGGATAACGAAACCATGATCAAAGCCAAAAGCGACAGTCCTGAGGGAGTGGAGGAGAAAGTAAAGAGTTGGGAAACCGAAGGCGTTTCTCCGGAGGATACCGAAACTATAATCGAAGCCATAAGAGACACTCCTGAAACCCGAGTGGAGGACAAAGTGGAGAATTTGGAAACTCAAACCCTAACTTCGGAGGAAAATGAATCTGTAATCAAAGCCATAATAGAGGCTCCAAAAACCCCAGTGGAGTGCGAAGGGGTGCCTCCAGAGGATAAGGAAACAGTGGAGACTGATCCTGAATTTTTGGTGGAGCATAAAGTGAAGCAATGGGTATCCGAAGGCGTGCCTCCAAACCATATGGAAGATATAAACAAGATCCTGGAAGCATGTATTCAAATAAACCATATCAAAGCTGACCAGCAGGAAGTCGAACATCGTTTATCTTTGTTGCAAGATACGATTAAGATTCTGAAGGCCCATTTGGAGAAACTAAGCATTCAAATAAGCCAAATGGAAGGTGAAAAGCAGCAACTCGAACGCAGGTCATCTTGGATGCAAGGTGAGATTATGGGGCTCGTGGCTCATTCGGAAAAATTATGGGGCGAATTGGAGGCTGAGTTGGTGGCAGAAAAATTGAAAGCCAAGTTGGAGGCTGAAGAGTTGAAAGCTGAAAGATTGAAATCCGATTTGGAGGCTGAAAAGCTAAAATCCAAGTTGGACAACTTCAAAACGCTGGTTTCGTTGTTTGATAGGGTTGCTAATCTTCTGTGGAAGTAATTTGGGAATTTTGATACCTTATTTAAATTTTGCAAGAAAAAGAGGAGAAGAAAGGCATAGAAGTTGGACTGCATCATCGTAAAGCTTTAGTGATTTTTCCCCCCCATTTTAAACATATACTGAGAGATTTTCCTTTATTTAATTAAGTCGATATTCTACACTATCGTGAATTTTAGTTTAGTTTTTTTTTTTTTACATAATTCTGTGTGTTCTGTGTGTGGGTCAATATGATTATCATCTCACAATTCCTATAAAAGTTTTATTTTTTAGTTCTGTTTTTGATGGTCTTCCTTCCATTAGGGTTGATACATTCTTGCTGGTGTGCCATTTTTTGACAATTTTGTACGGCATTGTATGTGGTGATTCACAACTCTCTGATTTTTCGTTTACAATTTTCGGTCACTCTCTATTTCGTCATCAAATTCTGTTTGTTCAAGTAATCAATGATTACTCCGAACTTTTCTAAACTTAACTTTTGGCTAATTGATGACTCTTCCTGAAAACATAGGAGTTTGGTTGATTTGCTCAAGATGTTGTCTTCAAAAACGAGGAAATATGGTTTTGCAGCTGGTAGCTTGATGCATGGGATTTAGAGGCAATAGTAATTTGCTCTTTGTTTAACAATGTCACCTAAACATGTGTTTTGTTTAAAGCATAGTTCTTCATCTCATTTGGAGTTGCATTGGAAGCTAGCATTTGCCTTTATGCATTAACCTTGTTTCATGGAATTAACACTACTGAAACTACCTTCAAATCCCATTCAAAGAATGCATAAATTTGACAAAGTTTAGCAATGATAATATAACAATAAAACTTTGATATTTGAACAAAAATAAACTTTTACAAGCCAATTAAGCAAATTGTCATGTTGAGTCCCAAGCGGCAACTATAAAAAGAAGCTTTCAGAAGCCACGATTTGCCTTGTTGGAATCCAGCCATTGCATTATCTTTATTAGCAGCCACGATTTTATTCCAATACCAACTTAGATCTCCACTGATAGTTGCATTCCAAATAGAATTAGTGTTGATTGCCTTCAAAGTCGAAGATCAATCATTTAACTGACAAGCAAGAATATTGCAAACCTGCTTCTTTTTATATGAATAATAAAGGAGAACCTAATTGACTGGTTCTTCTAGCGGAGTTCTTCATACGAGAGCGTATAACAGTTAGTAACATGAATCTGGGATCCAAATACAACTGAAATCAACATCAATTGAATAAAATCCGGATCTATCATTGTATATCGGGAAAGCAAAAAGTCCACGTGACAAAAATTGCTTTGGCCTTAAAAAAATAATTAAAAAACGAGTTGAAGAAAAAAGAGAAGTCGTTCATCGGAAATACAATTGGAATTCGTTTTCTCACATCTTCCTTGATACGGGGGCTGGGCGTTCAAAGACAACAAGGAAAAGGAACACAAAAAAAAAGTATTCCCTAGACCAATTCACATTAGGATTAGTCTAGAATTATATTTTTGCATAACTATAAATACCTACTCAGGGAATTTTAAAAGATAAAGAATATTAAGACTTGCAATTAACTTTTCTCTCTGCTATTGTTCACTGAAAAAAAAAAAGCACAATATCGACATCTAATTTGGTCAACAACTTTACATATATAATTCGTCGTAGCCTAGATGAAGATGATGATCAGGAACTTGAATGTGAATGTTGAAGTGTTCAAGTGGGACCCCATGTTTTTGAAACCGGAAGAAGAAGAACTTTCAGTTTCCTCAAGTGGTTTGCTTATGATCAACGTTAATTACTACCAAACCCCAAACAACGAGCTGTGTGGTGAGGAAACCCTAATTCATTTGCTACACAAGTGTCATCACCAACACTTGGATAATCTTCACACTACAAAACAATATTTAGTTCGTTACGCCCTAGAAGATTTACATGGCCTTCGTTCTTGTCACAATCTTGACATGTTAACAACCGTTGTAGCGGAAGACTTGTGTACTAAATTTCGTTTTAGTCCTGAAATCGTGTCGTGTCAGGATCCTGATAAACCAATCATTTGTTTGGATCTCCACTTACTTGTAGAAAATGTTGGTGAGGTCAGTTCAGACAATGGAAGTTGTAACGACGACATCATGATTCGTGAACGTATTTGTGATCACTTCCGGAAGTTGGTTAGCCATAGGAGAACTTTCACCAAGAACAAATTGCTAGATAAGTTGAGACTTCTGCCCGGGATTAAAAAGGAATGTAAGGCAATGTTCAATTATGTATTCAGCAAGGATAGCGATTCGCCGGAGGATTGTGCGATTTGCTCAGAGAAGTTATGCGAAGGTACGAGCTGTTGGGTTGCTCAGATGGATTGTTGCTCGCACAAGTTTCATCGGGGATGCATTTGTGAATGGTTGCTAATAAGTACTGGTTCTTGCCCTCTGTGTAGATCATCTTGCGTGACATTGGTTTAATAAGCTTGCCACTTATGCTAGACAATAGACAGATAAATTTAGTTTGTAGTTTTATATACTGGATTTGTTTGTTGTTAGTGTTGTTTTTATTTTCGGCTATGAAAAGATTAATGATTCGTCTATAATTTCTTACGTTGTTAATGCGTGTTCTTTCATAGTGTTAATATAGAACCTTAAGCTCAAAAGGAAAATTGAGGGGATTGACATGAATCCTCAACTTAATTAACCCTTTGATTATAATAAAGATATATTTTCTGGGACAATATACGTTCAAATATAAATTTATTGAGAACATAGGTTTTGGAAGATGGTTCTGGAGGAAAGAAATGAAAGAAGGGTTTTGCACGGATTTCTATTTAACTACCCAAGAAAAATGTTAGAGGGAGGTATATACTTATGGGGATTATGAAATTTGAATATGAATGAATAATTGTTTGCTTCAATGAGAAGAAAGAATTCCCAAAAGTTGAATATCTGAGGTAGTAACTCGGAAGCCCTTGTGAATGTTGTCCATTATGAGAAAGATTGCTGAGAGTTACAGTATGTGTCTACGAGAGTAAATCCAACATTATAAAAGTGAAAAAGACATGTGAAACCGTTAAACTTTTGAATAAAAGGTTCAGCTTAATTATTATTTACTAGATCTCGAAGGGTATTTCCTGCCCTGGTTTAATCTCCTGCGCAAGTAGAGCAAAATAAGGCTTGAATAAGTTTTCTTCATATTTAACTACTCTTGTGCTCTTCTAAACTATACTGCATTCGTCCCAAAAAATAAAAAATAAAAAATAAATAAATAAATAGTTCACATGGAGTTTTCAAATTGTGTTAAAAATAATACTCCCCCCGTCTCACAAAAATAATCCAATTTAATAAAAAAGTTTGTCCCAAAAAAATGTCCAGTTTCACAAAAGTCAAAATTAATTGAATTGAAATGCCTTAAATATCCAAAAGAGTAGTGGTAAGGAAAACAAGGTTCACTTCCTTTTATTTTCATTTTGTTTAGTTTTCTCCTATTTTTTCAAATGATTATATCTTTTAATACATTAAAAAAATATGTTATATATCAAATTAATCTACGTAACGAGATCTTTCCATCAAAATTCATTGTCAATATTTTTTTAGATTAAAATTTTGATCAAATTTAAGTTGTAAAATAAATGCATATGTAGTTAACTTTTATAGAAATAACTATAATGGGCATTAATGGAAGGTAGGAGCATAAATAAGTTGTACTTTTGGTGTGTTGACCAAATTAAAAAAGTTGTACATTTCCAAACTGGACTATTTTTCTAGGACGGAGAGAGTACAAGACTATTTTATTGGGATCGAGGGAGTACATCAATAACGTAATTGGCCCCGGAGACTGAGGGATTCCTTGGTTCAAATTAAAACTTTAAAATAACGACGATGCCTCACCTTTCGTATGGGAATTATTTTTCTTGTTCGCTGTAGATAGGACTATTTTAAAATAAAAAGATTATAAATCTTAGATTATGTTTAAATCTTCAATTGGATTAAGAAAAATGAGATTGTCGCTCACACAAATTCAAAGTTGATAAAGAGGAGCTGTCTTCAAAAAGCCAAAGAGGAAAAGGAAGGTAAAAAAAAATTCCGAAACACAATAAAACTACCACAAAAAATAAGATTTTGTTCATGTACAATCAGATTAGCAGATAAAACATTTTCCTAATCTGTTTGGGTTAAGGAAAATTTCCTATTCTACTAGATTTTGTGTCTATATAAGGGATATAGAGTCATAAATATATTTTCTTTAGAGTCATAAATCTCGTCTGGGCCTTGGTCAAATTGATTGGTATCTCTATAATTTTTTGCCAGTGTTTTATTTTGGGACATATTTTATCAGAGGCTGATCAACGATGACGACGATTCGGGACTGGAATGTAAGTATTAAAGTGTTCAAGTGGAAACCAAGTATTCCGGAAGACTTTGGAGGCAAATAATATCAAGATCCTAAGTACACCTTGCAAGGTGTATTCAGGCAGTGCATATATCATAAATTTAGGAGAAAAAAGTGATTATTTTAGTCCAGATTTTTAGTTCTCACATGCGCATTTAATCATTGAAATTTATCCCTATTTTTTTGGCAATTAATCCCCATAATTTTATCCCCTTTTTTTTTGGCATTTAACTCCTTGATCTTATCCTTTTTTTTTTTTTACGCACTTTTAATTTTAAACCTTTTTTTTTTTGCTTATCATGTTAGCTTTTATATTATTTTATTTTATGAGATAATTTTTTTATAACGATGGATTTTATTTTAGTAAAATTGACTATGGATAATCATTGAGACTTATGAATATGGAGAATCAATGTGTTTTTTCCCAGTAATGAATAACCAACGTTTAGACAATGAATAATGTTATGTAATTATTGAAAGATGATTGATGTAGAATGTATTCATTTTATTGATGAATATACATGCATAAGGTAATGCGTATTATATGGTTAATAATGAACAGGAATTTCATTGTTGTTTTCTGACCAATGGTGTATTATGTTATTACGTTTTTATGATGAATATCTTACATTAATTAATGAATAAAGAGTTCTTATTGATGAATAATTGGACGATGTTTCAATTATGAGGAAGAGGCTTTTGCTGCTTATAATTCTAGCGCATTGTTTTTTCAATAAAAAGGTTCAAAGATTGGAAAATGTCCAAATCTGGTGTTGTATATTGGAAATAAATTTGCATGTAGCAAACAAGGAGTAAAAAATTCATGAGGTAGATGATATACAACAATGAATAATTATACCAAACTGATGAATACGGCAATTTCAACAATGAATAATTATACCAAACTGATGAATAATACAAAGATCTACTAATTTACCAAAAAATAATACTAGTTTAAAAAACTGCTGAATAACCCTCTATATCAATGTCTACACTTATTGTGGTTTGGTCTTTTTGCAGATTCAGATATCCTGCTTCTTTCGGCTTCTGATTGTTGTTCTTCGCTCATGCTTCTTTCAGATTCTGTCTGATATTCTTCGCTCATGCTACAATATGTTTACAAATTCCATGAATAACTTGTCAGATGTGATGATTTTTTAGTGTGTTTCTTAATATCAACGTATCAGATGTATCACAAACTTAATGAATGACTGTTCGATAAATTAATGAATAAATATATATAGATGATGAATAATCTGGGATTATGAAATCGGAAAATTAATAATAATTGTTGACCCAATGAATTCCCTTTACGGATGATTATCCCAAAACAAATTTTACAACAAATTATGATGAATACCAATTACCAAATTGATGAACAAATTTAACGAATAAATAACACATAGTTGTGATAAACGATGAATCCAGCAATTTCAACAATGAATAATTATACCAAATTGATGAATAATACAAACATCTAGTAATTTACCAAGAAAAACAACACTACATAGTTATAGTAAACCATGAATCCGACAATTTCAACAATGAATAATTATACCAAACTGATGAATAATACAAAGATCTAGTAATTTATCAAAAAAGCAATACTACATAGTTATGGTAAACGATGAATCTGACAATTTCAACAATGAATAATTATACCAAACTGATTAATAATACAAATATCTACTAATTTACCAAAAAAATAATACTACATAGTTATGGTAAACGATGAATCTAACAATTTCAACAAAAATCTACCAATTTCTCAGAAAAACAACATCCAATAGAAGAACAAAACTCTAAAATTGATGAACAAACATCGTCAATCGAGTGAATATACCTTACATCTACAGAACTTAAACAAAAAACAAAAAAACACCAATGGTTGAATATGAAGAAAACTTTAAACTTGATGAACAGATATGCATAATCGAATGCATATACAGTAAAACTATAAAACCCATCAAAAAACGCATCAATAGTCCAAAAGATTAGTATTACCTTCGTTCATCTTCACTTTCCGAACCTGCTTCTGTTCGGTTCAGGATACTCAATCGGTGGTTTCTGCGTAGATGAATTTTGTTCATGTATTACCTTAAATCGTATCTTGAACAGAGTATATTTCCACAATTTTCACTGGATTTGATGCACAATCTGATTCCGTCCCAAAAAATCCAACCGACGAGAGGTTTTCTGGCCAAATCACTGTAGAGAAAATTTAGTTTTTTAGTTTTTTTTTTTTGAGACGGATTGTGATAAATGGGGTGGAAGATGGATATGGTTAATGGCTAAAAATTAGGAGGAAATGGTGGGATTTGAAATTCCCAAAATCGCACAAAATAAGGAATTAAATGGGATTGTTATAAATATTGAGAAATGTCCATTTTTGGGTCACGTGAGACTCACACTAGGTACACCTTACTAGGATCCCTATATTATAATTGCCTCAGGTGCTTTCGTATTCAACGTCAACTATTATCGAACCAAGAACAAGAGCGAGCTTTATGGCGAGGAAACCAAAGGTTTTTGGATCCCGAAGTCTCACCTACAATACCTAAATTCTCCAAATTGCATAAAACAACATTTGTTGCTCAATGCCTTCGAAACATTAACTGGCCTTTGTTCTTGTCACGATCTGGACGAGTTAGCCTCATTAGTAGCTCACGACTTATGGTGTAAATTTAGCTTTGGTCCTGTGATCTTCAGTGCCGTCTCAAGGTTTAACGAGGGCTCAAGCAAGATTCAAAATTGGGGCCACTTCAGTAATCGAAGTTATCGAATTTACATAAATGTTTTTAGCAATTAAATTTATCCATAAATACAAATTTTGATACCTCACCACCAAGCAAAATATACTAACATTATATCATTTATATTAGTGCATTGCCACTAAATATTCAAAATTGAAATGATACTTTAAGATTATATTACTAAAGGTGTAGATTCGAATAACTATCAATGAAGATATATTTGAAAGTTTACAAATATTTTAACATAAAATTAGTTAGAAAAATATAATTTGGGACACTTTGGTAACCATTATTTATGATGAGAAGATGATGTTTATGATATATATTACTAATTGATATTTTTAGAAAAAGAAAACAAACAATATGTAAAAAAAATGGGGCTCTTATAATTTGGGGACCTAAAGCTAGGGCTTTAGAGCTTCCCCTGGTGATCTTGTCCGGTCAGGGTGAGGGTCGAAAACCCATTATTTCTTTCGATCTCCACTTACTTATGGAAGAGATCGGTGGTGGTGAAAGTAGTTGAGATCAGTGCAGTTTGAATCATGATGATGACATTAAGAATCGTGAAACTCATGTCCTTTGTGAGTTTGGGAAGTGGGTTAGTCTTCAGAGGGCGTCCACCAAACAAAATTGCTTACTTATCTTGAACGTTGTCCTGGAATTAAACTGAAAATTAAGCCAAAGTTGAAGTATAAATTCAGCGATGATTGCGGTTCAGCGGAGAATTGTGCAATTTGCTTAGGGAAGTTATGCGGTAGTTGGGTTGCTGGGACGAATTGCTCACACGAGTTCCATCGGGATTGCCTATGTGAATGGTTGCTAAGAAGTGATTCTTGCCCTATGTGTATATCGTCTTGCATAGTTAGGGTTTGATAAGTTAGACTCCTTGTTCTCTTTTCTTCATTATCGTATTGAATTAGCTACTGAATATGATGATGTATGAAAGTTATGTTTTGACATAGATTGTTGATGCTTTTTAGTAACGATAATTCTGAATAATCAGTTTACTGATTGCAATGTTTAAAGTGACCCCCTTTAGATGATTTATTGCTTTTACCAGCTAAGATGTATGTACTACGACGATGATTAGATTAATTTTGATGATCATCGCACCGTTTCCCTCCCTGAAACAGCTTGATTCATAACAAAAGCGCGAGTCTGGTGGTGTTTCTTTGAGTTTATGCATCAAGGCGTGTCCTTTCTTGTCAACATTGTTTGTTCAGTTCATTAACCAGAAGATTAAAAAAGTGCGTGATCTAGTGGAAAAAAACGATTGAATTCCTTTTCAAAGTCAGAAAAGGGAACTGCAGAAGAAAGTAAATTGACGTCGCGTCATAAACATTTGAAAGAGGGTGACATTCACAGATTTCAGCGTCAAGTTGGTGATTTTGCTGTAGACTTGATTCCAAATGTGCATTGTATTTGAGAATTTAACAAGGAATGAAGAGGCGCGATAATGAACTACACAAGAAGGGATGGCAATAATAACAGATGAAACAAGAGAAGCTGATAGAGGATAATCGAGCCGATGGTGCCGAATTTGTGCTAGAGTACCATTTGTAGTTTTATTTATTCTAGTAATAGTTTTAGGGAGAATGTGTAATGAAATTGCTAGTTCCTCCTATCTGTTCCTTGCTTAAGCTTTGAAACAGAGGAAAAAAATGGAACATGAATAAGATAGAAAGAAAAAGGGTTTTCCCACATCACTTTCATAAATGCAAAACTTCTAACTGTATACATTCGTCAGTGCCGAATTGCCGGTAGGGCAATATTCTATTTTCTCTCTACATACAACACAACACAACACAACACAATACAAAATTTTGGTCAGTAAGTATAGTTGGTGAAATCTGTACAAGCATTTACATCAAAGAATTGTTCTTCCACCACGCGCTCTAGATTGATCATCTCCAATCCACAGCCTAGGAATCAACATCAGTCTGGAACTGAGTGGAAAAAGCCCACTCTTTCTGGCATTGGACACAAGAACTGAGCTCTAACTACTTTGACGAAACATCAGGCTGTAACTGAGTGGAAAAAGTCCACTCTTTCCAACGTTGGGTCCAAGAACTGATCAGCAAATGAGTTCGTCAAGGCACTCCAGGAATGCCTTTAATTTCTCCCCCTATTCTTTGAGATGACAATGAGGAAAATCATCAGAGTTTGGAGAGTTTGCTTTCATCGAAGCAGCATAGAACAATGAAATATCCCTTCCTCAGCAAAGATAAATTCAGCTGATAAGCCCTCATCATGTTCCTTTTGTTGCTAACTTTCCTCTACGGCAATGTTAATTCTAGCAGTTGGATCTTACTTCATTTGCAAGTTAGATAACAATCTGCTGAGGATGCATTTGGCCAGAGTATTGTGATCCCTTCGTTCCTTCTACTTTTTGAAGGAGTGACTGAGCACATTGCTCTGACCTTCTACTGAAGCACATGTTGCCTCAGTAATTTGTCTCCATGTGAACGGCCAATGTTTCTCCCAATCAATCAATTGAAGAAGTACGGTGATTCCAGAACTTCACGCAAGTCAAAGTCGCCTCTTTTTGGTAGAGCAGGAAATGTCAAAGATGGATATGACGTTTGAAAGCTTTCAAGCAACTGTTTACCAAGACAACAAGATTAACATGTTGAGTTTGGTAGTAGAAGAAATAGAAATCATCACAGACAAATATAAAAGCTGTAAAAATATGACGGAAAATGTCATGGAGTTGTGAAAATCCTCAATTCTATTCCCCAGATTTCAGGTTTATTTTAAATTTAGAGGTTAATACCTTTTGAATGGAGAGATACAAGTGTTATCAACAAGGCTAATTCCATGTAGTGAACAGAGAGTATTGCTTGAAGAAAAAATGTTCAAGTGGTATGCTTACGTTTTCAAGTATTGGCATACTGTAAAGCTCCACAAATTTTTCCCGGAGTATTTGATTCATCTTGCCAACATCGCATGCATGGGTCCAGAATGAATCGTGTACACCTATAAAATAAACAATCCAAGAATCAATATTTTAGCTTCTGAATTGAGTACAAGTGCCGTCAACACCAACGTAGAAGATCTCTCAGTCACTTTCGCTCATCAGATAACAAATATGAATTCTTGCAAACGTTGAGGATATAGAACACGAAAGCATAGAACAAAAATCGATGCACAACCAAGAATAATAAATTTATGCATCCACGCAGATAAGTCCAGACAGGCCAGAGTTTTCTTGTTAACAGGCACCTACCTGCAAACTGTAGGCCAGCATCTCTACAGGCAACAGCAGTCATCATCATGTGCGTGCTGTCTAAGGAGTGCACAAAATTTGGAGGGAAAGCAGTACGTTGTTTTCTAGCCTCAACCTAAAATACAATATGATTTTGAAACTATCATATACATTAAAAAGAAAAGAAATCAGAGGCCAGCAACAATAAATCCAATTTATATGGAGAACGAACTCATACCGAATCACCTTCACGCTGCAGTGCCAAAACCTGAAGTGATGTTTTTATCTGTAAACCAACAAAGGTATAATTAACTATATTATCAATGGACTAGGTTAGAAACATGTAAACAAGATGAAAATGGGCAGTACCCTGAAGACTTTTTTTTAAGAAAGAGCAAATTAGTGCTGCATCTAAGAGTGCATAATGTTTTTAAGCAAATCTAATGAAAAAGGCAGGGAGAATGTTACAAGTTAGCCCGACCCCACATGGTGGGATAAAAGCTAGCTGTTTTTCTCCACAGCAAGTTAAAGTGTTCAAACACAACTACTCAAAACCAAACTTTTATATCGTGAAACCTTACTTATAGATAGGAATGAAAGATCTTTCAATCAATTGAAAACATAATTTATCATCATCGATGAAATGCGATCACGTTTACCAAACTAATGCTCAGATGAAATCCAAACATGGCTACCTTTATTCCAACTAGACCACAAAAACTCAATTCCACATGTCTGAAGCATGCCATTTCACTCTAAAAACTAAAGATAGTGCATGTTTTTTCTTGAATTTGTATACAAACTAAACTGATATGACACTTACAATGTGCCTTTGAGATTTAAAGTAAGGTTGCACAATGGGGAGGCCCAGAGGCGTGGTCCACCGCACAGGCTGGTTTTCAGAAGCAATCACCTATGAAGTAAGAGGATTTGTTAGCTAGCATACTTGGAAAGGAATTCTGTGATGTTAGAGATGTAAACTCCCAAACCTTAGCACAATCACCCAGCCAAACCATTATACCACGTGCTGCTTCAAACAATTCTCCAAGAGCAGCCATTGTCACCTGTAGAGGAGGTTCAATTTTAGTTTTTAACTCGAGCTACTTCTTATTATTCCAAACCTGATATATGCGAACAACAAGCCTAATGTCCTCAGATGGAATTAGCAGAATCTAAAACTTGAAATTGTGATTGTTTAATTTATATGATTAATTTCATTTTCTCTCTTATGTTAAAGTTCTCTAACATAAAAGTGCAGTCAAATCATGCCCAGCTTTTATGTTGAAGTAGAAACAATAATGTTATGTTGACACACTCAGCAGATCTGCTGATTAATTCTCAAAAGACAAGATTATTGTTTAAATCCTGCACAATGACCCAGAAATCTATTATCCAGTAGTGAATTTCGCATCCATGTAAAGCTCAAGGACAAATCAGTTTCCTTTCCATTTAGGCAGAACTTTCTTAACAACAGACTGTATTGCTGCGTATATTATAAATAAAGGCAGGGTAAATGGGTCTCCATAGATTTTTCACAGATCTAAGAATCAATTCTCAATAGGGATGGGTTGGGTGGGGATCTTCCCAAAAAATAAAAAGTGTATTGCAGAGGCTTACTTTGGCACCATAGCATGCAGCACTGAAGAGCAACCTATCATCAGCAATCAGACCCTTTTCCTCTAACCTTCTTTTGATTTGTTCGCGTGCTCCAACATAAGTGACACCGTATACAGAAGTCATGACAGTCTGCTTCACCAATTTCCTGTCAACCTGCAAATTGGGCATTGACAAGCGGTAAGAAAACACCTGATGGGGTATTATTCTAGCACCTCAGGCATGACAGAAGAATAAATGTTACTGACACAGCACTACCCAGAGAAACAAAAAGGGAAAAAAGAAAGCAGAAATCTGAAAGAGAACTCAACCTGATCAAGCTAAAAAATTAGTTACAATTACTGCAACAAAGCATTGTGCAGGGGTCAAAATTCAAAAGAAAGATCTGGAAGGATATTCAACCTGATCAAGTAAAAGCTTGGCGACTATAGCATTGGGATCTGTAGCAGGGTCCTTTTCACTGTCTAGTCGTATAATATCACGAACCCTGACCAGCAAAGCAGTTTCAAAGAGTTATAATGCAAAACAATTACAGTCTCCAAGAAGCAGCAAAAGCCAAAAGGAAGAATGTTAAAAAAATGGACACAAAACTGAAAAGCACATTTACATATTTACAATGAGAAAGACGAAAACCAAAATAAGAAAAACAAGAAATGCCAGAAATCTATATCAATTCCAAACGTGAAGATCATTTTAACTCAAGAAAAATGGAAAATTTAAAATGCGTCACAATATGCTCCATGGTAATTCACATGTAGCCTATCAACCTCATCCTCGGCAAATTTGAGTATGCGCCAAATACATCATAACTGTCGTGCATGGTATTATTAAGTCATAGGTTAGGGTAACCCTTAATGCACGATGTCTAAGAAGCGAGACACATTGCTAACTACTTTGACCAATGCCATTAACAGTGCAGTATATAAGCAGAACCCAAAGTAGATTACAATGATATATTATGGATTTTCCTTCTATCACTTCAATTACCTTGTGGCTATTTCTGAGTAAACATCAGCAGGTTTATCTCCAGCAATCAAATTGACAGCAGCAGCTTCCATCTGCACACAGGCAGACTGACTTCAGCAAATGGAGAAAAGGGAAACGGAAACAACATTCAACACGAAAAGTATTATGTGCTACACAATCAAGAAGATCGATGGATAAGGATCACCAAGATACTAAATCTCGCTTTACCACAAAGGCTAAAAATAAACGACTGAGCATGACATTAAGAAAAGTGGCTGAGAACTTTTACTGGTCTATCCAACTGAAACCAAGTCATTCAAGCATAGAAAACTGTAGGGTATCCAAGGTAGCAATTATCTGATCGCGAAACAATAAAACTACTTTACAGATTAAATATTATAAGTATGCACAAAGCTATACAATTACATAATTCAAGATCCAAACAGTGACACCGGGTAAAAAGATTCAAGTATCTCAGACACAGGTCAATCCCAAAGATTAAAGGATAAAACCAAAATCTTTCAATTCGGTCAAATAAAACAGCCATCTTAAAGGTGTTAATATATAAGTGTCATGAAGGAAAGCATACACTATCTTTCCCAAGAGCCGCATAGTGCTGTAAACCGTTGCATGAGCCATCCTGCAACAATATAAAAGGATAAATTATAGAACAACTGATCAAGTATATCACAAAAGGGGGAAATACAAAAATATTATAAAAAGCATCGATAAATTCTTTCATTTTAAAAAAAGGCAATGTTCAGGAATAAAGGTGCAAAAGCAGCCGGCATGACAGATATGAGATGAGCAAGGGATCCCTTCAGAAGTGACTCAGGAGAACAAAGAAAATTTACGTCATGCACCACATGTTATACAAAGCTAAGCTGGGAAAACGCCGACATCCCTCATTAGCTTCCCTTCAAACAGTTTCTCATAACTACTTTGATATACAAAGCCTTGGGTACTGGATTGCATTTCATCTCCAATTTCTTAGCATTTTTGCATTACAAAATGTTCCTCCTGTGTTCAAATTTTATTATTCTAGACAATCTACTCTAACTAGAGCGACCATACATTCATTGTGATAACAAAGTAGATGTTATACTTCGATATTGTGACACGTGTCTGGTTTGTGGAAAGTGGTCTGACGAAATTTGAGTACTTGAGTCTTCCTATGGCATGTGAGTTTTAGTTTTATTTTTGGCTAGCCATATATGTATGCATGTTATGAACATAAATACGGTTTGTAGAAAGGATAGGGTCAATGCTAGTTTGAACTTAATCTACAGAACCTTGTGGGCATATTTCCTTCATTGACAAGTTGAGGCATCAAAATGCATATTGCCAGGTTAAAATTCACTACCTTGCCAACACACATATCTAAAGTCCTTTTCCTTTCCTCTAGTTTGACAGAATTACAACGACAGGAAAGTGATACAGATTCAACAAGGGAGTCCTATATATAACAGCTCATAATGTGCGGAAATCATGTTTAGTTGGTAGCAAATCATAAAAAAAAAAAGGGCAAATCATATTTTGTTAATTATGCAGTTTGCAAAAAAGTTGGGAATATACAGGGTAAGTTGTTTTTTGTTTGAAGACAAAACGGATCAAAATTATTTCCACTTCAGTCACCTCTTGAATCTAAAGGAGAATGTCATAATGAGAAATTCACGTTTACATCATCATATCAAAAGAGCACTGCAAGTTTTACTACATTTTACCATAAAGATAAACTTGAAACACTTAAGAAACAAAAGACTTCCACATTCTGCTTATTAGATTCAGGAAACAAGATAACTATACCTGGTGGATTGGTAGATGGGAGATAACAGTATACGGTGATGAGCTCTTTAGAGCTTCCGATAAATTAATACAAGCTGCCAAGCACTGAAAAGGATCCTCAGCCTTCAACCACCACTGATTTCCATTAAGAGGATTATCCGCTGAATCCAACACTTCATTGAGGTGATTTTCCACAAAAGCCAGCCGTTGATCATGGGAAAGCTTCTTAACACTGCCACCAAAGAGATTAGCTAAATGTACTTTCAGCCAATATAGTCCGGACTTCCCTAGGGGCCGTCCTTCAGCAAACTCTAGGAGACCTCGACAAAGATCAGAACTGAGGTGATTTAAATGTGGATGCATAGGATAAGCTCTTCCACGAAAATCCAGATTGTGGGGATAGTAGAATCCTTCCTCATCTTTCATGTTACGAGCCACCTGCTCTGAAAAAGATCCATTCACAATCTACCTCATAATAACTTGATTTTAAAAACACTACAACATAATAATCTAGTTTTGAAGGTTAATTAGAACTGGCTCCAAAAGTCAGCTCATTTGGGTATTCTGTTCAGAAGCCTATAATTTGACATGCACCTTTTACATGATTCAACCTTTTAAAGCTCTTGCAAAAGACCAAAGAGAATGATTTCTTTTTAATTTCAATGCGATAGTTTCAGTAATAATGATATCAATTTTCTCTGGTATAAACTCATAAATATTAAAATTTATCAAAGGAAATAGATCTTACAGAGAGCTTCAGCTCAGTGTCACAACGCAATGAATGCAACTCTTGGTTGATTTTCCTAGCTTTTCTGGCTTTCCATTTCCATTTTTTTATTTCCTCCTCATTATCAGAGAGCAGTTCAGGTATAGGAACCTAGTCAACAGCAATAGGACACAGAGAAACAAATCATTAACTAAGAGCAATAGATAGTAAATGACAAAAAAGAGCAAATTGTTTGAATTCTAATTTACAAGTATGCCTTAGTTTAACTTTTCATTTATGCATCCAGTTCAATGACCCTTGCACAAATTGACCTCCAAAGTCCTGTAGGACTTGGGTAAGTGAACTGTGAATACCTTAGATGTGATAAGAACACTTCAATCTGTATCTTAACAAATATTTTGGACTAAAGACAACTGATACACTTCTATTTAATTAACATATTGCCAAAGACATGTATAGCACAATACACATCGTTGACATATATGTTATGGCGTCCCCTAAAGAACCTATTCCAGGTGACTCCCTTCCATATAACCCCCACTTTTATACTAATCAAATATAAGCTCAATATTAAGCATCAGTCGTTCCTACAAAGTTGCCATCGACAGGGATTGTTGAATAGCTGAAGACTCAATATGGGCCAAAGAAATTCTGCCCAACATTCGCCGAAAATATTATGCCAATAGATTGACCAAAGTTCTTGAAATTACAAATTACTCTATGCACTTGATGGAGTTCTTAAGAATACACTCACATCTTTCCTATTTACGAGGCCAGCAACATTGCCTCCTCCTCCCCAAATAGTCTCTACAATGTTAAGTATCCGTCTATTCACTCGCCATTTGGTGTTTCCCAAAGTATCCAAGGCCTGTGAAAGTGCATAAACAAAATAAGCTCCTGCATTGTTTACAAATCTCCTAAATATTGGCAAATGTCAGGCAACCAGAAAGTATAAATACTTTTAGTAATAAATTCTCTAAGATAATATCAAAGGTAAAATGGAGACAGAAAGTTACTGATAGCATTCTCCAACCAGTTCTAAGCAAAGAAATATATGCATCAACATGTCACCTCGAAAACTCTCTGCATTTGTTTCATTGGAGCACGTTTTATTGCATTTTGCTGTTGTCTAGACCCATGAGTTCGCATCAAGAAGGAAGGTAGGAACAAATAACCACCTTTGTCATACCTGAAAGGATGAACAGCTTATAATACTAAATATTCAAGGCAATGCCATCCTGAAAGCAGTATTTGATTCTACAAGTTCATTTGGTGTCACAAATAGCTTTACGGTCGACTGGAATTTAACTACCAGATTAATTTTTAATGAAGGACTGAATTTTACAGAATTCAACAAACCCTTTTAATTACAGCTCGTGACATAAAGCTTAAAGCAGCAAGAGATTAAATTTTCATTCTCATACCCTCTCCACTTCTTGGGTGGTACCAGCATTGGCACATACTGAACCATAATGTGTTTAGCCTGCATATAAAGAAAGTATAGCGCATCATTTGTAAATACAGTTTGTTATAGCGAAAAATGGTACAGAATGAAAAGTCTCCAAGTAAAGAATCATACATGAAAACTACAAGGGAACAGCTTATGCTGTAAGATAAACCTTAAACTAACTAATAATGTAACAAAGCAGACAATTAGGAAAACAGCCTCATGCAACAAGGAACAATCAGCACAGCTGCATAAGAGACATTGCAACAATCTCCAGTACTACGCTAATATCAAACTAAGCAGCAAACCACCTCTCATATATCCCCAATCCCACAAGTCTCATGCAGAATGTCCTTTGAACAACATTAACAAGCTCAAATCTCAATGAAAGCTATAAACAAATCATCTTAAAGATTGATTTATCAAATGTCAAAAGAGGTTTTCCGGGTCTTCCAAATAAGAACGATCACCATTACTATTTTTTGAAAAAAATTCTCAGTACAACTTTCAGTTATCAGAAACTGTTTCCATTCCCTTTGTTTAACAAGGAACACTGTTAGCCCAGCATGAAACGTAACATGAATCAACCAAACACTTACCCTACCAGAATCAAGAGAACAAAAATACATTCAGATATTTAAGAAAACAGTGAATTTTCATCTAAAAGATAGAGAGCACCACCACCTTCATCAAAATAAAAATGATAAAGAATTTCTACCGCACGAGATAGGCATTATAGATAAAGCTGTTCTGCCGAGAAGTGCATTTGATGTAACCACCAACATCTCAAACTTACGTGAATAAATGGCAATAATTAAATTACTTTGACAAAATCACAAAATTCAGATTTTCTATATTTATATATCCCTCATGAATCTGAACCTCTTTAGCTTAAACAATCTGAATCACTGCACAGAGTGATATCTCTTGTCTGTAGTTGTAAACAATTGTGGCTCTAAACTCATGGAAATTTAAACATCATTGCACCTTATAGATATCATTTGAACTACTCCTTATTGAAACAGTTAGGTCTTGAAAAATACAGAAAATTAATTCATAGATTGAGGCTCTACGTGATACATGAACAGCTGAGATATTTAAATAGGAAAAGTTACATCAGTAACTTACACTTCTATCAAGTCCAGAATAAATTACAGGATCACACTCTATAACCCCGTACCTTTTGACAGGGTGCTGCCTGCAAAGACAAATGGAAAATGCAAACAGAAAATTAATATTGAAATGGTGGATACTGATATCTTAAACATGAAACTACATGCAACAAACTATCTGAAGTACTAAACAGGCTTTCCAAAAAAATGCATTCAGTGGGCAACTTCAAACGCAATGAAGTTAGTGCTACTGCTATCAGAAGAATGGAAAAGATTATTATGGATGGTCATGTCTCGGGATTGATTAATTGGCACATCCTTTGCCATCAATCTCCAAGAACATAATGAAATTTTAGACATAAAAGTAATGACATAAAGATGTTTGTACTGAATGAGCTGCACAATCAACAGATTTCCATGTCAACAGAGATTTCTTTTTCCCATTAAAATAAAGCTAAAAAGAAGGTGAAATTTTACCCATAGTCTTTAGCTGAAATTTTCATGGTATGCCTAAATGCTGGTCTAAAATCCGGCGGACTGTCACTGGTCTCACTAACTGGAGGTTGCACATAAGCTGTTTCTATTAGAAGTTCTATAAGTCGACATCCCAGCTGCATAAATTTAAGAAATGGGCATGATTGGAAACCATAGAATGGCAGATAAACACAATGAGTCAGATTGAAAACAAGTAGAATCATAAAACAGCATAATACCACACCTTGGCTTGTATATCTCTGCCCCAAGGTTTGAATTTATCACTTTTCACGAGCTTTTGTGCCTCAGAAATCCTATTCCTTTTTAACAAACTCTTCACACGTTTTCTGAGTAGTATTGTCTCAGTACTCATCTGTTCTTCATTATCAGCAGAAGTTAACTTTCTCTGAGACTTTTTTGTTCTATCCAAGAAACTCTGAATCCTAACCTGAAATTTTCAACGAGCACATCAATGGACAATTCATTTGTAAAGAGAACTGTTTAGGTGTTTGGATTACTTCAGCAAGTATTAAGATTCACAATAAGTAAGCTTAAAGGAGGTAGGATCTGTTTCGGCGTAAAGAATTACAACATACATCACAAATCTCTCAAAGATATATCATCATTCGCTTGATCCACAAATACAAAAGACCGACTTATGTAGCCACAAAATTAGACAATTTCCTAAGCTCATTAGGCGCTGAGCCATCATATAGTTGGACTTTACATTAATGGAAAATATGTTAGATCTTGTAACATTCAAAAAGCACAAGATCCTAAGACTAAAAAAGTTTTTGGCCAAACCTCCAGTACAACAACGACGTCAACATACCCAGTATATTCCCAAAACTTCACTCTACTAACAAAATCCAACCAACTTTTAAGCTTAGAAAAAAAAAACACATATACACAGCAGATAGCTACAATGAGAAAACAAAATGCTCGAATCAGACTGATCACAAGGCTAACAAAGAATTTGGCATGGGCAAGGAGAATGCTACAAAATAAATGAAACTAAACCATAGCTCGATAGGCATGCTTTTCCACAAAAGATAGGTAGAATTATTGTTATTTAGGAGAAATAATTCAGAACAGTGTTTTAAATATTTGCAATCACAGAAGGGACATGTAAGACAAAATTCGCCAAGGGATGAAGAACTTTTAATTCTGCTGACAAGACCACATAAAAACCCCAAAATGGTTCAGCTTCGATGTAACAAACATAAGGGGAAAATAAGAGGCAAGCAGACAGAGGCACGCATACAGGTAAATAAGTAAATTTTCAAGGAGTTAAAGTTTAATGTATATTGTGAAATTCTTCCGAAAATAAAACAGGTACAACCTACAACCAGATTTCATGCTAGCAAAAACAATATGCATCCCATATCATTGCAGACCAACTGCTGTAGTGTCCAAGAAAAATTTGATCACTAAAGAATGAAGACCAAATTCGGGAGAGAAAAGAGAACCAAAACCAATGTAAGGAACAAAGATCTAGTCAATACAATGAAGAGGAAACCTAGATGAAACTGATGTTTAACCATGAAACTAAGGAAACATTGTTACAAAACAGAGAAATACAAGAAGGCAGCAAGATGCACATCCTCAAAGAAAAGATTATAATAAGAAGCATAAACAAAAGGGATATAGATAAATAAATACTAGAAAAAATCTTACATGCTTATCTGAAATACTTAAAAGTTCTTTTTTTATGGTCTTTCTCTTGCAACTCTGGCAAAATTACCTGGTGATATTAATTCATATAAAGCTTCTAAACATGGCAAGCTCCAAGGCTTCCTGAATATCTTAGCTAGGCTAAGACAAGTATAACTTCACTAGTAACTTAAGATGACTTCTACCAACCCAGTGAATAAACAAGAATCAGAACCTACATCTTAGAAATTCACTGGTTTGATTACTGTATTTCCCTTTTCTAAAACAAATTATTATAGTATTCCTGACCTTAGTGGTGAATCACCTAAATTTTGCATCTTTGCATAACTACAAAAAGAATGCAGCAAATGAATAAATAGAGTACTCACTTCTTGCTCAATTGCGATCCCAATCTGGGCTGCAGCTTCAACAACTCGAACACACCTATCATCTTTTTCCCCCATCATTAACAACCCCATTATTCTATGCATCACAATAACTGCCATTTTATCAGCTGGCAAGCAATCAATATATGGGGCAAATGCAGACTTCTTCTTAGTCACCTTAGCCTTTTGTTCCTTCTCAATGGCGTTTTTCAATGGCTCAAACCAACCCAAAAACAATTTCTTCATATAAGGCAAATTGGGAGCCAATTTCTTCTCGCACATTTCCCTTTCCAGTTCCTTATACTCTTCCACCATCTTCTGCCAAGCTTTAGTTTCAGCTTCAATCTGCCTTTTCCGCAGCAAATTATACTTCCTCCTCTCAATCTCTTGATATTCCAATCTGAACCCTTCTTTAATCTTCGACCTATAATAAAAATTCTTCATGAAAAGCGCCGATATCCATGGCGGGTCCCGAATAAAAACTCTATCCTTCGACTCCTTAGTCAAAACCTGAGAAATCCCTTTTGGGATAGTCTGCAAATTGCCCAACTCTTGAAGGTTTTCGGTGAAATTATCGTCGGTGGAGTCAGATAAAGGGTGTAAATGGAGGGGAATGGGAGTGTAGAGGGAAGGGAGTTTAAGGGCATGAGGGAAAGAGGAAGGAAAAAGGGTGGGATTATGCAAGAACTTTGGAGGGTCAGTGGATGAAATGAAGAAAAAGTTGTGTTTTTTAGGGGATTTCGAATTCCCCCATGGTGTATTTATCTGGGCTATTGAGCTAGGGGAGACAAGAGCCATGGAAGCAAAGAGAGCTAAATTTCAATGGCGGATGTGAAGAAAACAGCGGAGAAGAAGAAGATAAGGAAAGGAAGAAAGAATGAGAAAAAACAACAAAAGCCTCTGTGTGTGTAGAAGTGTAAACCTCTCTAAAACCTTCTCCCTCCAAATGCTACTGCTGCTTGACTGTGACCCGCAGATATTTCGTTTTTTTATTTATTTTTACCAAAATGAAAATTACAGTACAAAAAGCACATTTATATGACACAAATTGTGTTTTTTTTTCTCATTTTCAAATTAATTAATTGATTATTCTTTTCTTAAGCTTTTTTCTCTGTTTCTTTATGTCACAGTTTCTTATGTACTTTTCATTAAAAAAAAAAAAAAGGTTCTTTTGGAGAATATGAAAATTTAAGAAGGTGTCATTAACACATTTTCTCTAAATTGAGGTGGAAAATAGAGAACTCTTAGACTCTAAGTATCTTCATGGCAAATTGTTGAAACAGTAAGTTCAAAAAAATTTTACTTAGGTATTGTAAAAATGTCTAAACATATGTTTCACCCCCAACAACTACAATTCTTCTTCAAACAGTCAAGTCATGAATATATGAAAAGATTTATGTCCATGAATTTGAGGTGTCACTTTTCATCTAATTGATATTGCTCCATACATTAATCCTGCTCCATAAAAATTTGAGGATTACGCTCTTATTTCGTAGTACAATATGATCAAGATACAATAATAATTATTTATCTCACTGTGTAAGGTCAGTTATACAGATGATATGTGGTTCAGTTGGCATAGGTGACTTTGTGAAGCAGCCAGATAAGACAAACACCGAACAAGAAGAGTTTCATATCAAGAACCCAACAGCGGAGCAATTCAGGAAAGCAAATGACCTAACCATCCGGAATTGATATATAATTATTGACAGATATTTGATAGGAATTGGGTATTTTCCTAATGGGTGATTAATATGTCTGACAAATTTTCTTAAACTCTCACTCAAATTTGTGGACGACAGGAGTACCGAATCATGCTTAATCAAACCAAACCAAACCAAACCAAAATTGAGTATAAAAATCTCACAGCCTATGCTTCTCTATCCCCTCAAACCAAAAGCAAACTAGTGAGTTACCAAAGAGTTTAATGAAAATGTTCTTCCCAATAACTTTGATTCCTTTGTTCCTTTTAGCTGTGATTTTCACTCTGAAAATCATCGAGAAATGTAAGAAAGGCTCCAAAGCAATCGAAATGCTTCCACCAGGGCCAAGAAAACTACCCATCATAGGCAACTTGCATCACCTGATGAGTTCATCAGTATTGCCTCATCATGTTCTCAGGGATTTAGCCCGAAAACATGGAGACCTGATGCACCTTCAGCTCGGAGAAATCTCAACCATCGTGTTATCGTCTCCTCAGATGGCAAAAGCAATGATGAAAACTCATGATCTAGCATTTGCAAACAGGCCAGAGTTGCTGACAGGGCAGATCATATTGTACAACTGTTCGGACATTGCATTTTCTCCGTACGGTGAATACTGGAGACAAATGCGGAAGATATGCCTGATGGAACTTCTCAGCACCAAAAGAGTTCGGTCGCTTAATGCGATTCGCGATGACGAGGTTTCGCTACTCATTTCATCGATTCGGGATGAAGCCCGGCATTCGAAACAGGGCACAAACTTCACCAGAAAAGTTTACTCATACACTTGTTCGATGCTTCAAAGAGCTGCGCTCGGTAAAGTATCCGATCAGCGTCGAGATGCCCTGGTGAAGCTGGTGACGGAAGTTCTATCCCGGATGAGCGGGTTTGATGTTTCTGATCTTTTTCCATCTTGGAAATTCATTCACTACTTAAGCTTCATGAAGCCCAAGTTGCATGATTTGCACCACAAAATTGATGGAATTTTGAACACCATCATCGATGAACATGTCGAAAAACAGGACAGATTGAAAACTGGAAATGATGGTGATCAGTTCTACCATGAAGATCTGGTTGATGTTCTTCTGAGAATTAAAGAAAGTGGTGACCTTCCTTTTCCAATTACCAACACAAATATCAAAGCTGTGGTACTGGTAAGTTGTTCAATTTCAAAAAGTGATCTCATAAAATTTTATCTGACAATAACTTTTGAAGAGATTAAATGATAAACTACCATGAAAATTAAAAGATATGGCTTTTTTCTAATCTAAAATGATAAACTATTGTGCAGGACATGTTTTTGGGAGGAATTGAAAGTTCTTCCTCCACAGTAGAATGGGCGATGGCAGAGATGATAAAAAATCCAAATGTGTTAGCAAAGGCACAAGGTGAAGTAAGAAAAGAATTGATCATTGGGAAAGATTCATTAATTCAAGAATCTGATATTCAAAACTTGAGTTATTTGAAATTAATAATCAAAGAAACTCTCAGACTTCATCCTCCTGCTCCACTATTGATGCCTAGGATCAACACAACGCAGTGCGAAATCGATGGATATATCATACCTCCTAACACAAGAGCTATGGTTAACGTTTGGGCAATCGGAAGGGATCCCAAGTATTGGGAAAACCCGGAAAGTTTCATACCAGAGCGGTTTGAGAAACACTCTATTGACTTTGGAGTGATCCATTATGAGTTTTTACCATTTGGTGGCGGGAAAAAAATGTGTCCTGGAATGTCCTTTGCTTTAGCTAATATTGAGGTTTTATTAGCTAATCTCTTATATCACTTTGACTGGGAACTCCCAAATGGTAGTAGCGGTACGAGTTTAGACATGGAAGAATCCTACGGATTAACATCACCAAGGAAAAGTGATCTTCTCCTAGTTGCCTCTATGCATTGGTAAGCTATAAACGGAGGCCCAGGAACTTGTTTATGTTACAATTTGTGTAGCAATCACGCTCTATTAATTAATAAACAGCCCACTTATTTTAAAGAAAATAATGTATATGGATTGTAAACCATATTTGGAATGAATTATGTGTGTTTTTTTTTTTATGTCTTTAAGATGGCGACAATACTCATATTCGGAAGCTTGACACAAAAAATGTGGTTTGCTAAAGCTTTGATGGCTTCATTTTTTTTACTTAACACTCAGTCTTTTGTGTTCAGATCAGTGACGGATTCAAGCGGGGTCAGGGTGGTCGATCGACCCTCTGGCTGGCTGGATTTGGCCAAATTTTTTCTTAGTAGAGTGTCTGTTATTTGAAATTTTTTCAGTTCGACCCTCCAGTGACGGTTGAATAATCCTATTTTTGATCACGCGATTTGAAAATTCTCGTTCTGTCACTGGTTCAGAATCAGAATATATATGTTTACGTAACGATAACATTGAACAATGGGTACCCTCAATTTATATGAAATTGGTTTGTAAACACTTGGATCAAGTGCAACAGTGATTAAATATATGTTAGAGAAATTTTGCCTCTCAAAAAGGATTTTTTTTCTCGAATCCTAATTAATCATAACAATATACTTTTAGACATCGGGTGGATAATATATTAAAAATATTAACACTTTGCTATAGTATTTCCAAACAACTTTTAAGCCATCAACCATTTTACATATTCACATTCCAACAATCTAAAGTGTTGTTCATATTCTTCCCTCCCATTTGAATAGTTAACTTTTTATCAAATGAAAATTTTCCCTCTCATTTTAATAATTTTTTTTTTCAAATGAAAACAAACAAAATCGACTATTTAAATAAGTCGGATGAAAGGCCTGTGAAGAGTTTTTGAGAAAGTTCTATAATATAACCAACTAAAATAAGCAAACCAGTGTGCGCACGAAAGGTCCGTTAAAAGCAATTAGGAAGCTTTTAGACAGGAAATTGAGAAGTTAAGTTAAATCATGTTCATAAGGAATGTAATTTTGTGGCGGATTATTTGACTACACTGACGGCTGCAAATTCAGCGGGCCTAGTCCGACCGGATTTGCCTCTACCATGAGTCTGTTGGTGATTTAACTATAACATTTTGGGTATCTCTTACCCCCAAGCATTGTAATGCCATAGAGGTCGATGTATTATTGTCCTGATTACAGAAAAAAAAAAAAGGGAAAAAAGAAAAAAAGCAAGACAATTTTTGGGCTTTGGCCCACTGAAATGCATCTTTTTAATTTTCACTCCTATATTTCATTCAAATAATACAATTTGGTGCACTATGCGTGTGCGTTTTTCTCGGGTTGAATATAGATTTTAATATTTACTATCCAACAAAAATTCCTTTTGTTCTAAATTGTTGTCTAATCTAGCTCTTTTATTTTAGCAAAATCATGGATCTTTCATTTTTCTTTTGTATTCATCTTTGCAATTTCATTCTCGATCCGCTATCAGTATTTTCTGTAGAGATAACTTTTACAGATATTTTTAACATTATTGCATGCCCAAGTTCAAATGTTTGTTAATTAAATACTTTTACGACACAAAACAAGTGTTTTAATAATTGATATGATAATATGTGATTTAACAACTAATTATCGAAAAATGATTTTCTGTATCGCTATGTTTAGGACATGAATAATATTTAGGACTTATTTCTTATGTCAATTATAAGACACAACGGAACACTATAATTAATTCAAATTTGTACCTTATAATTAGGAGTAAAGGAAATATGTTTCAATTTGGCATCAACTATGCGATATTAATTATTTTTTTGTCGCCATTTATTGATTTTGAAGTTTTTATCACATGGACCACTTGTTCGGCAAACCTGTTCGACTATAAAACATGCATGTTCGGCAAACCAGTAATCTGGACCTGAATGATTTTTATTTTTATTTTTTTACTATTTAAATTTATCTGTAATCAACTGAGTTGTGTCCGAGTGATAATAACTTCTCCATTCTTAACTAAAGTTGAGAGTTCGAATCTCATTGTGAGTTTAAAGTAATTTTAAATCTTATGGTCAACTCGCTCACCATTAAAGTGCCTACTTTGAGTGAGGGAAATTAGTCATTATTGTCGACGATGAATACACTGTAATATAAAAAAAAAAAAAAAGGAAAGAAAAAGAGTTTATACTAGTTAGTTTTAGAATTAGATTTAATTTGATAATCGTTCTTCTTTTTTCTTTTTTGATAAACTAATTTGATGATCTTTCAATTTCATATATAGTTCGATTTTGACGTGGTAGTAAAAACAAAAATCAAATAAAATCATACTCTATCTCACTCAACAAGTACAAATTAATTACCTGAAAAGGAAACAACCTCCCCGCCCCAAACCACCCCCAACCCCCCCCCCCCCTCATAATACTACGAAACAGAAACATTTTGTGGGAGTCGATAACAAGTTTGTCAGTGAAATCAATGTTCAATGGCAAAATTTGCTAGCTGCTACCTCCTGAGTATGATTCTGGCAGTAATATGTAAGTAACACATCTTACTCTACCATCACCCCCAGCCGCTTTCAGTTTTATTGTTATCTGTCACTTTTAGTGCCATTTTTCAAGTTTCTTTAGGTTAAAACAATAGTTTAACAAATATGACGTTCACTGAGACAGAGAACAATACGAAATTAATTACTCCATACTAACGCACACATGAATTTTGAATGCACGCCGTATTTGGATTAACTTCGCGAAACAATCACGAATTAGAACTCCCATAACTCATGCTTCCTTCGTCATGAAATGATTGTCTTACGTAAAATTTAATTTTTAGTTTAAATTATAATAAAACTGAAAATTAAAATACGAAAATAATCATTATGGAACAAAGAGGAAGTACAATTTTCCACCTTTTCTTCATAAATTCGAGATGTGTGTCTCTGGGTTTACTTGGTTTCCGGGTGGAGCAGAAATTGTGATTGAAGTGGAATCATCAAGAAGAAACATGGAAATCACCTCGTCCGACAGGCGTCTCTCCGGCTCCACCACCTCCTCCACGGAATCCCCTTGCTTACTACTCCCCTGATCTACCTCCTCTAAGCGCTTACGTAAAATGTGGAAAATGGTGTTTACCTGGTCCAGGTTTTTATAGATTGTGCCCCAACGAATGCCCTAATTGTGTCGTCATGACAGAGTACCGATCGATCTTGATGAAAATGCGTTGGATCCCGAATATGATCTTCATGCCCCGAATTGCGAAAAATTAATCGAGGCTAGCTCTTGTTCTCGTTCTCGCGATATGCTCTCTCTGGTTCTTATTATAAGACATTTTATTTTGTAAGTTTCTAGTACTTCGTGTTTCTGATGGAGAAAAAAGACTTTAAAAATATTTTATTATAATAATTAGAAAAAGACAATAAATATGAAACTATAATTGAGATGGAATTAATGTTTCCTGTTAGAAAATCGAAGGTAAAATGATCCTTTCAGTTGTGACAATATATGAACCAAGCTCCGGAGAAATATATGTGATTAACCCTTAAAATCGTTTTGTGACAAAATCAAGAATCCCAATTCCAAGACATAAAGCTTTGAAAGAGACGGTGAAATGGTTCCTCTAAGAGAATACTGACTTAGATCAAATGGTTACGACTACAATTTTCCCACTCATTTTTTTGGCAGCAATTCCAAAATAGTTACATGAGGATCAGAAGAATTCCAGAACTCAAGAACATTTTCGGGGTCCGCAACGATTTCTTGTTTGATGCAAGAAGGGCAGCCTGGTCACTGGTGATTTGGTTAATACTATATTCTGCACCAAGCACAAATGGAAAGACAAATTAAATAAAGAACGGGGAATTATATTTGGAAACCTCATGATACCCAGTTTTTCCTTCTTCCAGCAGAGGTTAAAAAGAAGTTTCGGAAGAATGTGCTGATCTCTGCTAAACAGAGGCAGAATGAACATGGACGAGTAATGACACATATATGTATTGGAACACATGAAGGTGAAATAGACTATGATTGAAGCATATGAAATTAAGACAAAAAAAAAAAAAAAGAGTACATGAGTCAAGCACTAGCAATGAAATGGAGTACATTTGACTTTGATGATGAACTTAGTTAAGTGAAAAGGTCATTGATAAAATACATATCAAACATATCCTTGGTTTTTTTTTTTTTCAGAGTTGTAGGAAAATACACGTAAAAAACCATGTAAACGTAATAGTACAAACAATCCCTAAAGGATATAGGAATCAGGTTCTTATAAGAAAATGAACTTTTCTGGAAGATAAATCTTTTTTTTTTTTTTTTCCTGAGCCGACGACATTTTGCCCTCGGAATTTTGGTCCAATCTATCATAAACTTTCCGAACTTTGGCAATATTACAATATATCCCCTAAAATCATAGCCAATCTTCTAAATACTCCTTTAACATACTACCATTATCATCAATTCTGTGTAAATGATAGAAAGAAAATACCCTTCAATCCCTTTTTTTAAAATTATACTAGTTAAATATTTTTAAAATTATATCGTAAAATTAAATTTAAAAAGTAATCCATATCAATTTTTTTTTATATTAACGTGCTCAAATAATAAATTTTAAAATAACTATATTAATTTTTTTGAAATAAATAATCTTCATTAGTTGACTTATTTTTTAAGCATAACAAACTTATATTATTAATCATATATTAACTTTCATTGATTAAATTATGTTATAATTAAACGTGAACATGATAGACTAAGTAATTTCTATTTTAATAGTCAAAAAATGAAGAAAAACATATGAAAAAAAAAAGAAGAAAAGGAAATGAAGTGCATATAAGCAAATGTCATTTTAGTCATTTCAGTGTTTTGACCTTACTCAAGGGGTACATAGTAGTCTTACAAAAAAATCTAGGGGGTTTATGATATATCGGGCCAAAACTTGGAAAAAAAGGTAGTTCGCTTTTTTTTTTTAAAAAAAAGATAAATCTAAAATTGTTATGAATATATTAATAATGTGAATATCCACAAGATAGAAGAGTTATATTAGAATTCAATGTATAAAGATAATATTTAGTTAGAACGCACATTCGTTGATCTTATCTCTATATCTATTTGGCTATAAATAGAGATCAGTCTCTATTAAATAAGATGCATCTGAATCCTTTATTTCTCTCGTTCATAGTTCTTCTGTAGTTTATATTTATTTCATAATACGGTATCAGTACGAAATTCTAGCGAAAGAGCTTTATATAAATATTTATTTTGGGCTTTTTGCAAAGAAATAATGTCATGACCTGAAGACTAGAGTAGAATTAAGTAAAATTAGAGGAGTTTGAATTATATTTTAATATTTACCGAAGGGTTTGAATCGTTGTTTCTGTTTGTAAGTTGAAGGCAGCGAAGTAAAGAAATGAAAATGGAATTTTCTCTCTAAATTTCCATTTTACTATGTTATAATCCCCAAATATTACGTGAGCTCGCCGGAGCCAACTATAAATGAATGAGTAACTACCCGCTAAATTGTATTCCTTCTATTTCAAAATTTAATGTGAACTTGTTTTGGAACAGAGGGAATACAAAATCAAATTTATGGTTTGGGCCAAACCCAAATTACATGTTTACATACATATTCTTTTCGATGAATATAGAGTTTTATTTTTTCAAAAAACTAACTGGCGTCTAATAATCGATGAATAAACATATGGGCGTCAAGATCGAATGAGTCTTAGCTGATAATAAGCTAGAAATTATGAACATTTTTTTAACCACCTCTTTTTGAGGAAATATATCATGCAACTATTTGAATGAATTTTATAATTGACCACTTCATAGTGGAAGTTAAATTGCACTGGTGGAATATATATACAAATACCACTTGCTCATTATTTAAGCCAAAACTATATATCTCCCTTTCAAAACTATTTTAAAGTAACATTACCTTTCTTTCAGAATTTTTATTCACAAGCTCTGGCCGTGTTTATTTTGCAATTGTACCAGAATTTTCAGCTTTTACACATGCATGAACGCAAATATTCAAAACATTTCCTCCAAGCCATAATGTTCAAGTCCTCTTCGTAGTTCGTACTAATATTCCCATCTTGATGATTTTGACCCCACGATCATGCTTCAAAAGTATTCATTAAATATTTACGATTTCGAGCAATTAGTGTGTATTTAATTATATAAGCACGCGGATTTTTTTTTAAAGAAAAAAATTATTTTGTTCATTTGTATACTATAGGGTGGGAAAGAAGTGAGCGATAAAGACATGGAATTGATAAATTGAGAGCTTTATTTTTATATTGAGAGCAAAATTTTATCAACTCCCTACACTATTCTTACTTAGAATTTCTAGAAATAATAATCAGATTCATTTTCCGTTAATTGCTCCCTTCCTTTTTTCGGCCATTCATTTTTCCTTATTTTCCTTTTTTTTTAGCCATTCTTATTCACATCCGGTCGCTATTCCTCTCACTTTTTTTTTTTTTGGTACAATCAATATTCAAACAAAAAGAGATTTTTTCCTTAGTTATTTTTTTGCGCTCAAACAAAAAAAAATTTAATTTCTTCAACAATATATCTCCTAAGTTAAACTTATGTTCTTTGATTCATAGCGATATATAATGATTTTTACAGTTATCATCCTTTGTGTTGAGACTTGTGATGCAAATCTTCTATTAGTTCTCAATTAATAGATTTAATGCTTTTGTGTCTAATTTCGTGTACTTATTTTTGTTAAAAAGACCGAGAATTTAAAATTCAAATTAATTGATGATAATTGAATTATAGAGCTGCATAATTCTTATTATTATTGTTAAAGTCTTGCTGACATTAGATTTATTTTGTCTAAATGATCAATTTAGAGGCCATAGAGATAAATTTGTTTGCTTAAAGAATAAGGATTAATGATAGATTGTAGTGGTTTTTCATTTTTGCATACCAAAAAATATGAAACTAAAGGAAAAACTGAAATTAACTTGTCTTTTTTTTAGAAATGAAATTTTATTACAAAATAAAGTTTACGTGTCTAAATAAGGAAAAGAAGGGAAAACTTAAGGGTTATAAATATACTAATTTCTTTAATATCTTAAGTATAGGTAATATTGGTAGTTGATAAAATTTTGCTCTCAATATAAAAAAAATAACTCTCAATATATCACTTCCTCAAAGACATTGGCTTCAAGCCTTCAATCATGCGTTAAAAACACTGAATTAATATTATGAAACTCTGTAAAAATGTTTCCTTATCGGAAAATTATGGGATAAAAATTATTCACAGCGAGAGGAAATGTGAAATATGATTTGACTGCATATGGGATAAAAATAGGATTTGAACCACCGTTTTCTTGATTTATATCTATGTTCTACTCATTTAAACATAATACATTAATACTCAACCTTTTTAATTCGTAGACGATTAAACGGAGAACATGAATCGACATTAGACCATTAAACGTAACATAGGGTCAATAGACGATTAAACGTAGAACATGAATTGCCATTAGAAACATTTGTGAAAGTTGTCTGCGTGTTGGGAAGAAAAGGAAAAGAAGAAACCTTTCAAGTTCAACAAAAAGGAAGAAGAAGCAGTTCCTGCAATAACTGATGCGATGACCTAATGAATTGACTCTTTAAGGAACACAGTACAAAATGTTCTAAATATAGTTGAACTTCGGATGTCATATGCCGGATTGACGAGTTGACTTAATTAAGTTGCGGCTCACAATTATCGATCATTCTAACTCTAAATTGTTCTTCCTCCTCATTTAAAATGATTGTCTCATTTATTATATTCGAAACAACACAAAACGAAACTAATACGTTTCAGAAAACTCAATTTAAGAAATTTTTACCTACATCATTTCATCCCATTTCATACAATGTTGCATGAAAAAATGAGACCAATTCTTTGCCATGAATAGTTTGTCTAGCTATCTAATTATTTCACAGCAATAGCTACATGATAAAATTAGTACACAAGCGATAAAGGCTATACAGCTCAGTTGGTAGAGCCCCTCAGTTACACTTTACACGACTTTTTTTTCGGGTACAGTAGTATAAACTACTATAAAGTTTCTTCTTCTCTTGTGTTCTTATTATCCTTCAAGTCAACTTTAATGAAGATAAAAAAATATCTCACTGACTTTGACGTCGAAAAATGTCAACTGTGACGCGGGGAATCCGTGGCCTTCTCATTTCTCATAGCCTTAGGTCGGCGGGAGTACATCAAGTCAACCTACTCAATCCAGTGTTCTATTATATACTGTACTGCATAAAGCCATAAAGTATATATCCCTAAGCCCGAGCACATTTTTTATTTATATCAGCGCAAAAAAATTTAATTTCATCTAATGGTGTTTACAATTTTTCTTTTTAAAAAAAGAAGAAAGATCCGTTTCCAAAAGGAGTAAATTTGCAAAACAATAATCAACAAAAAAGGAAAATTAGTGAACTTTTAATAGAATACTTACGATACAACCGAACAAGTAGAATCTTTTATTACACGAGTGTAGTTTATACAATTTTCACATAAATTTAGTTTTACTCTAGTTATTGGTTCAGTTACACACATTATTATTCTCTTCTCTATTCTCGAAACGATTATCTGATTCTTATATATATATATATATTATTTTTTGTAATAAAGAAAGTATATATTATTTTTTAAAAATAGCACTATTCGGAATATAACAGAGGAAGAGCTATTTGAATTTAACTAGTGACGGTTCCTAGTTTTACATGCATCAAGACAACTTTTAGCCCATGGAAATAAAAGTTTGTAGTTCAAATGTTGGAGTACTTCCACTGAGCCAACTTGGCTTTGGGGTGCGACTTCCTGGAACTGAGTTAATGTGGACTTCTAAAAGGCTCTCCATTCTCAATAAAGCACTTGAAAAATATTTTTACCCTTGAAAAATACGTTTAAACATGAGATGGGGGCCTCCTTTTCTCTCTTTGGTTTCTTTAATTTGTGGTCCAATTAGTATATAAAATAACAAAACCTTATACAAAATGAGACAACTATTTATGAGGATAAGTCGGGCCGGAATCACTATTATCAGACACTGAAGCTGTCTTTTGGAGTATTATATCGTTAATTTCTTGGCTTTACAACGTTAATTGTTCATCGTCCAACACGTTAATTGTATATCAACCTTAAAATATAGTATTCATTTTTCGTCTTAAAAAAATAATCCAGTTTATCTAATTTTTCCAGGATACAGGGACTACTTAAACCAATGCAGCTGTTAGACCTCCTCGCTGGTCATTATTACCGGAAAAATTGATCGTTTTCGAGTCACATTTCAGTGATTTGGTTATCAAAATCCGGCGGTACGTAGCTCTAGCAGCCAGAGGTAGTAACACTAGTTTGGCAGCTATGTGAAACTTTGATAAATGGTATGTGATTAAATTTTGAGTTTAATAGATGATGAGGCGGTCCATATGTATGATCATTAAGGTAATGAACAATTTAAGTGAAATAGTAATAAATTCATTAGACAAAGTATTTTCTCTACTGTATTTATAGTGCTCCCCAAAAAAGGATGTGAAATAGTGACATATTGCATCATTTTTTTCTAACCCACTTGTAGTCGGAGCTTTTCCTCCCCACTACAGTTGGATCGTATAACTAAAACGAAAAAACGAGTGGATTAATCAACTAAATAGTGCAATTGAAATGGTATTGTTCCTTTATTATTTATTTTTGTGTTCTTTTACTACCTTTTGAATTTTTACTAATTAAATACCAGTAAATGAAACTCCAATAACATAATCGGCAGCCAAACAGGATTACAGAATCGAATTGAGTAGATATTTGAAAATTGTTCGAGTATTATATTCTTAGTGGTGGAGATAAAAGTTTAAAGAGTTAGGAATGTATATAATATATTATATAGATGATAGAGAGGTCTCAAATCATGAATTTTCTGGGAAGTACTCTAGGCTTTGGCTCTAGGAACTCTTAAGGGGTTAACAATTGGTGGGACATTAATTCATTCATGACGACTACAGTTTATATTATGAACGAAATCAGAAGTAAACCATCAACCACTTTAAAATATTTATATGACTGTTTATATTAGGAACGAATAATTGTACGAGCAGAAACGATATCAGAAGTAAACCATCGACCACTTGGAAATATTTATATGACGAAGAATAAAATCCATTAGGACTATCATCTGCAAAAAGAGTTACTTTTGAACGTAAAACACTCCCTTACGACTAACTGTGAAACAGTAAAGCTACTGTCCTTATATCACTATTTCATTTTTTTTTTTTTTTTGGTTGTGTAAGTTTTCGGAACTTTGTCCCGACTAATTCGTTGGTCGACTCGGGTCGCGCACCTGGCTGTGGTGGGTGAGTCTCCCAACAAGAATTTTTTGCATCCACAAAGTTTCGAACCCGAAACTTTGCTTAAGTGGCATCAAGCTGCTTACCAAATATGCCAACCTCGGTTGGTACTATTTCATCTTTGTTAGTACAACTTCTTGAAAACATTCATACTTAATTTGTGATACTTCACGTTTGTACAACACTTTATAGCCATGATATAGGCTTTGGTACCAAAGCTGAAAGTCACATTAAAACAGTAATAATGATTCACAGTAATACAACTACCAAACAAAAAGCACAGACACACAAAATGTTTCTCTGAATGAATGAATCTGAGCTCAAAAGGGAGAATCGATTTTTCACAAACAATAAATAATGACATCATCAATCAATAAATCCCTATTTCAGCCGACATATCTACCAGAATAAGATAGTTCACATCATATCATTATTACATCCTAACCCCCAAAGCCCTAAGCGTGCTTATAACCTAGATTATCTTCAACTAAACAACTCAGCTTCCACCAAAGCTCATTAACACTAATCCCACAAGTAAAAACAAACTAAACATGGTTAGGCCTAATGACATGTAAACCACCAAATGTCAAAACACAGCTAAGTAAAGTGTAACCTATTTCTTGTTTAATGTTCATTGTAGCAGATTCACATGTGTTAAAACCCGATTTGTTTATTTCGAAAAGTCAAACATCCCAGGCGCCAAATTTTATCGTCTGATCGATCCTGTAACGGCAGTTAGGCACGAAAACAAGCAAATTAAACATACTGTTTAAAGTTTAATGTGCTGCTACTTCTACTTGATTAATCATATTGGCTTGTGTTTTTGGCTGTACTTTTTGTCTCATTTCATCATCCTGAAATCATGTTCCACTAATTTGGGTCACCTGTTCATGTACAATATAAATGTGAGATTACTGTTCTGTATTCATCATCCTCTTTTCAGCAGAATTAGTCATATTCTTCCAACTTTTACCTCTGCTTCAAGAAACCAAAAAAGAGAAAGAAGAAAAACATGGGCTATTGCAAGTTTTCTAAATATAATTTGTTCTTCTTCATTTGCCTCTTCTTTAGTGCTTATGGAGAATACAATAGTAACCAAATCAGTTCTGATCAGGCTGCTCTTCTTGCATTCAAAGCAGGAATTGTAGCCGATCCCGACAATGTTCTCGATTCCTGGAATGCTTCTGGTGTTCCTGTGTGCAACTGGCCAGGGATTCGCTGTCACAAAACAACTGGAAAAGTTGTGGAGCTTGTTCTGAGTCATTATTCTCTTACAGGCACCATTTCACCTTCTCTTTCAAATCTTTCTGATTTGGAAGTTCTTGATTTGTCACAAAACAGCTTTGAAGGGATCATCCCTCCAGAGCTTGGTTCATTGTCACAACTCAAACAGCTCAGTTTATCTTCCAATCTCCTCAAAGGAAACATTCCATCATCATTAGGTTCTCTTCATCAGCTTGTTTACCTTGATTTGGGAAGCAACCAGCTCGCTGGCGAAATTCCTGAATCACTTCTTTGCAATGGTTCTTTTGCATTGCAGTATCTTGACCTCTCCAATAATTCACTTTCTGGAAAAATCCCTTTAAGGAATGAATGTTTTCTTGAGGATCTAAAGTTCCTTCTGCTTTGGTCGAACCAACTTGTAGGTGAAGTTCCTCCAGCCCTTGCCAATTCAACTAAGCTTGAATGGCTTGATTTAGAATCGAATTCGCTAAGCGGGGAGTTACCTGCTGATATTGTATATAGAATGCCTCGGTTGCAGTTTTTATATCTATCTTATAACAACTTCAGGAGTCATCATGGTAACACTGACCTGCAACATTTTTTTGCTTCTTTGAGAAATTCCTCCAATTTGCAAGAGCTGGAATTGGCGGGAAATGGCTTAAGTGGAAAGTTGCCTTCTATTATTGGTGATCTTTCTATTAACCTTGTACAGATTCATCTTGATGATAACCATATCTATGGTCCAATCCCTCCAGAGATTTCGAATCTCGATAACCTTACCCTCTTGAACTTGTCAAGTAATCTCCTCAATGGATCAATTCCAACAGAGCTTTGCCAAATCCAGAAACTTGAGAGGCTGTATTTGGCAAATAACCAACTTTCTGGAAATATTCCATCAGAACTTGGCAATGCTCTCCATTTAGGCCTTCTTGATTTATCCAATAACCATCTTTCTGGAACAATCCCGGATAGTTTTGCTAATCTTTCACAGCTGAGAAGACTTCTTCTCTACGGGAATTCTCTCTCAGGCGAAATCCCACCGAGCCTCGGAAAATGCAATAACCTGGAAATCCTTGACCTTTCACAGAACAGGATTACAGGGATGATTCCAGATGAAGTTGCTGGATTAAGTAGTTTGAAGCTCTACTTGAATTTGTCCAGCAATCTTTTGCATGGACCTGTGCCTCTAGAGCTCAGCAAAATGGACATGGTTCTGGCCATTGATTTGTCATCAAACAATCTCTCAGGCTCAATTCCCTCACAACTTGGTAGCTGCATTGCTTTGGAATATCTCAATCTATCATCTAACCACTTGAAAGGTAATCTTCCCGCCTCAGTTGGTCGCTTGCCTTATTTGAAAACGCTTGATGTCTCAGTTAACCAGTTAAACGGAGTGCTACCAGAATCTCTGAGGGAATCGACCTCTTTGATCATGCTCAATTTCTCCTATAATCATTTCTTTGGAAATGTATCAAATGAAGGAGCATTCTCATCATTAACTGTGAGTTCTTTCCTGGGGAATCCAGGTCTCTGTGGTTCAGTAAGAGGTATGCCAATTTGCCACAGGAAACGGACTCGCCATTTTGTTATGGCGATTCTTGTTTCGCTGGTTGCTTCATCAATCTTCTTCATGGTCGCGTATCCCCTGCTGCTGAAATTTAAATTCAGGAGGCATCTAACAGGTGAAAGGGTGAAGGATATAGAAAGTGAAGAAAAGGAAAGGAAAGAGTTGAAGTTACTTAGGATATCTCATAAGCAGCTTATTGAAGCCACTGGTGGATTTAGGTGTTCAAGCCTGATTGGATCAGGTCAATTTGGTCAAGTGTACAAAGGAGTTCTTCAAGATACCACACCAATAGCTGTGAAAGTACTCAATTCAAAAGCAGCTGGTGAGCTTTCGTGTAGCTTCAAACGAGAATGTGAAGTTCTCAGACGTACAAGGCACAGGAATTTGATAAGGATCATAACAATCTGCAGTAAGCCAGACTTCAAGGCTCTTGTTCTCCCTCTAATGCCAAACGGAAGCCTAGAAAACCATCTTTACCCGAGCCCTGGATCAAAGCGTGATTTGGATTTGGTTCAGTTAGTGAACATTTGTAGTGATGTAGCCGAAGGAATGGCATATCTGCATCATCATTCTCCTGTAAGAGTTGTCCACTGTGATCTTAAGCCAAGCAACATTCTGCTGGATGAAGACATGACAGCTTTTGTCACTGATTTTGGTATTTCAAGATTGATAAAAGGCGCTGATGAGGATACTTCAACCAATGATTCCGCCTCCTATAGCTCCACAGATGGTTTGCTTTGTGGTTCAGTTGGCTACATAGCTCCTGGTACATTTCCATCAAATATATTAACTCTTTATTTCAAACTTTCTTTTTCATGTTACATTTAAAAATCTCAAGTTACTAACTAACATGCTGTTCCTGAACATATATGCAGAATATGGAATGGGGAAAAGGGCTTCAACCCAAGGAGATGTATATAGTTATGGAGTTCTTTTGTTGGAGATTGTAACCGGGAAGCGTCCTACAAGTGTACTTTTTGAAGAAGGCTCAAACTTGCATGAGTGGATCAAGAGTTGCTACCCACACAATCTTCATCCAATTGTTGAAGATGCATTAGGGCGATTTTCGCCTGGTGGTAGGCCTACTACTGATGATCAAAACAAAAGATGGAGGGATGTGATCCTGGAGATGATTGAACTAGGTCTCATATGCACACAATACAATCCTTCAACCAGACCAACAATGCTGGACATAGCACACGAAATCGGATTACTAAAGGAATACCTCTCTTACTCTTCATCTCAACATATCGAAGAGGTTCCTGTTGAACCGATCAGCAATCCCCTCCCATGAGTTGGACTGTGTTTCATGTTCTCTGTGCAGTATTTTTTTCTTTTAATCCATTTTTCTGACATGAGTATCCATGGTTTGATGAAAAGATTCTCATGGATTACATTTTTGAGTTTTGACAACAGAAAATTTTTGTTTAACGACCTTTACGCCATTGTTCTTGCCCACCTGATTTACATTTTCGGCTGCTAAGTTAGTCAATTCTCATTTACAAGTAACTTCTTACATTCTTTGTTTCTTTTTTACATTTTGATACAAAAATCTCCCAATGTACGCAACAGAAGAAAACCAAAATAAAAACACTGTTCACAAACAACCCTTCATGATAACCTGCCTTACACAAACTAGAATGGAAAGTAGACAGTTTCATTCAAAACCAAGGTAAAAGTTTTACTCAGGTTGTATTTTCGGTTGTAATTTCAATGCATTTGATTTGATATTACATCTTCTCTGAAATTACGTAAACCTAAACAAATGAAACTAAAGCGTTTACTTAATTGAATAGGAGAGTTGTTTGGTACATAAAAATGAACAGCAGATGGTCTGTGCGCCTATACACATCTAAGTAGGCAACCAACCAAGTGAAAGCAATTTTGTGCTAGCTTCCATAGTTTAATGCACATCATAATCAGTACAAAAAGGTTATCTCCTGAGAAACCTGACCAGTAATATACTGTTAGCCTAATCAGTGCTTTTAAAGTTAAATCTCCTGAGAGCCTAACCAATAGTATCTCGTCCTCGTTGCTCTTGTAGCTAGTGACCATAATTTGATTTTGATTGTGCATGATATGCAGCCCACAAATCATGGTTTGCAGACTCGAATGGCACTTATAGGCTCCTTTCTGCCAAACATTCAATTTTTAATGTTTGCATTATAGGTAGCTAGTGGAAGGTCAAGATTACCCAACTCACTAGCTCTAAAAAAAAAAAGGGTAAAAAATAAAGAAAAATGATGAATTGCACTGAGAAAAGGGCATTCATGATTGTGAAGCCAAGAATATTGGCTTTATGTAGCCCAGTTCTGGAATTTTCACTGTCAAATTTTATCTCATTCTCATTACATACCGTAACTATGATGTCTCTAAAATGAGAACATATTCAGATGCATTAAATAAAAGCGTGAATTTACGAATAACGTATGAATTTATTGTGACAGGTGCAGATAGTATAACGAGGTTATATCGATCAAAATCGCTCTGCTGCATCCTCTTTTAAACTAAAGGGTGATATGTTTTGCGAGTTACTTCTTCTGCCCTAAAACCTGTCTGTTGATATACTTTAGTCCAACATCTGTTAATGAAAAACTATCAGCACCTGTGATCTATCTGTTTATTGATCTCAAGCATTCAGGCACTACTTGACAGATAATTTGATCTTTTTAACAAGAATAATGCCGATTGTAGTCATCAAATAGCATGCTGAACATGAAAATTGTTGGCAAAATGTGCTTCACAAATCTCATATCTAGACGTAATCTCGATGACAGACACTACTTCCATATAACTTCAAGTTGTGTTTTACTTGCACAACATTAATTTTATTATTTTACTGGACAAATCAATCTCCACTTAATCCTCTTTAGAGGGATATCTTCCACCTACCAGGCACACTGGAAAAAACCTGTTTCATTATCAGCACTCACTATCTCCCAACATCCTCACCCGCTATGCCAACTCCAAAACTTCCAGAAAACGAAGTTCCATTTCCTGCTTACTAATCAGTTAAAATTGCAACATGAATCAAATCAAGAAGTTGACTCTTCTGTATTTTTTATTTACAAGATCTCTTACATGGAGGTTTCTATCCACTTATATAGCTAAGACCTCAATACATGACATCAAAGATCTAAGTTGAATGAATGTGATCATAACAGCTAAGCAGAAAATTGAACTTCAACGGCATTAAGAATCAGAAATACTGATTTACACAAAGAATTTGGCAATATGTGATTATAACTGTTCAACTGGTTAGGAACACTAGACAAAAGAGTTATCACATTCTCAGAGACTCTCACTTATGCATTTGTCTAGAGGAACCAAACTAAAACGCTTTTTCGGAAATAACACCTTTGTACTTCTGAAGTTCTATCAGCATACTATGAAATTCTTGGATGTCAAAAGAATCAGTGAAATATGTTGAATAAAGCCCGTATCAATGATGGAATTTGAAATGAAGCACTGATTTTAGGCAATTAGTCAGTCATAATTTTATGTACAATCGCAGTTGTTCACCAACACATTTTGCACACACCACTTTTCCGAACTTTATGTTCAAACTGAACTGATTACCTAAAATTGGCATTGTAATGCATTCCTACATTTTAAGTTCATAACCTGCAGAGACTATAAAACTCTGCTTCCATCTGTATAAGACTGCCTGCACAATCCAAAATTGCAAGACAACTGATGGCCATATTCGTATATAATCATGCAACAGCAGTTTAAACAATTTAGGATGGCTGAAAGCTTTGCAGGAAGCTAACAGTGAAACCGAATCAAAACTCCAAACTCCAACAAGAACTCAAAAAATAGTAGTCCTGGAAAGATCCTTGAATCCTCTACATGTGCCTATGTCGACCAATATGTTCAAGAAGCAACTGATGGAAGCAATAAGAAGTAGCACGTCCTTCTCTTAATGAACCCTTTCACATAAGTTGGGATGATCCAACATAAAGATTAACATTGTGGGATACTCTCCAAAAAAGATCCTAACAAAAACAATTGGATGAGCATAAAAGTGTAAAGTATGATAAAGGATAGCCCTTGTCCCTTCAGGTGAAGGCAATACTCTTGCTTTATTGATTTGGAGTTTTCTTATGAAACATGAAATTCTGTTTCTGACAGTAAACTTTCTTGATAAATGAGACACAAGTACAATTTATTGATGCACATAACAGATAGCAGTGTTGCTCATATTTCACTTTCTATTACTCAGAAACTAATCCACTTAAAAAGGAAAAAATACTTTTTAAAATTACTGCTTGAGAGAATGAGTCGTGAAATTTCAAACAAAACTTTGTTTCACTATACTTTTCTGGCTTGGTGCCAAATCTGCTGGAAATTCCAGACCTGAGTTTTTTCCAGCATATTTTACACACTGTAAAGATATACCCATGGAACTAAGTCAATTTCATAGAGCAATCAGCAGTGTAATAGTTTCTACATGAAATCCAAAGAGCAATCAGCTCTTGTACCTCCTAGACTCAGCAAACTGGCAGTACGGTATTTATTTCAGTATGGAAATCATAACAATATTCAGCCTGATACAAACTCTGTCATAATGGCAGCTACAGTGGCTCTTACGTGTTGCCAATTAGGAACTCCAGGAAAGGTATAATCACTTCACGAAACTCAAGATTATGTAATTCATATCAAGTTGACAGCATCCAATGTCAATTTTCCAACAACTTTAAAGGACAGTCAGGCTTGTATGTGCATACATAAACATTGTTTAAGCATTTTAAGGATGAATTCACTAAACAAGTAAGAGATCAGGTGACCAAATCAAATCATCAATCAGAAAACAACTAGACATGTTAAAAATAATTCACAGATGTTAAACATTATTAAGAAATTAGAATCTTCAAAAATTTCTTTGCATACAACTTTATAGGCTTTACAAATGTACACAGGTTCAGTGTGGACAACACAATTTACGAGTATGTAGACTTCAAAAAATATGCAATTTACATGTGGTTAAGATGTAGTTACATGTCATTCTATCTCCCTGTATCACAATTGATCTTACATGATTTCCCAAGGATGATGCTAACAACTCTATAAAGCAAAAAAATATGTTACACTCCAACAAATCTTCTCACGGAAATCAACTTAAGAAACCACAATTCTCTTACAGATGCATGAAGCAACCTCTGTCTCTGATAGCTTTTCTTGGTAGAAGTTTCCAAATCAAAACCCCCTTTCACAATAACTACTACCTTCAAAGAGGCGGAAAGCTTCATTTTAGCTGGTTTACATCCAAAAGTAAAGCATTGCCTGTCCATATTGTTGATGAATAGACAAATCAATTTGGTGCGTCTTTAGAAGAAACGACAGGTATGAAATATAAGACATTACAGTGGTGAAGCTGAATTTAAGAAATCATTTGAAATCATGATTTCAAAAGAGAGATACTGATAAGGAACATTTTGCATACCAGAAACCTGTCAATGCAAGACATGAATGTTGAATAGAAAACAAGTTAAACAAGATTACCTCAGAGAGAGTATGAAGAGGTAGATCATCTGTAGGAGTTGGAGCAGCGGCAGCCTCTTTGATTTTCCAGCTACTGATTTCACCTTGTAGTGAACTTAACTGCTCTTTGATCTCTTTCAGAAGTTTCAATTCTTCCTCTCTATCTATACATTCTTTTCTTGAGGCCTGTCTCTCAACTTCAACTATTTCTGAAGCCTGGCCAAGCTTACGTAACTTGGATTGAATTTTTGGAGGTTTGCTTCTAGGATGAACAATCGCCGAAGTGCAGTCCACTTCAACAAGCCCACCACTTGGAATACTTACATCTTTCTCTTGGTTTGAAGACTTCACCATTTTGTATAACCAATGATTATCATCATGATTAGATGGCTTAATAGTTTCCTCTGTGAAATCCGGTTTCTGAAGTCCCTCATCAATTGAAACCACCATCTTTCTCTGATTTCTTCTCTTTAACTGACTATCATCATACCTCTCATCAACCTGGGGGACTTCAAAGACATCAAGTATTCCTGGTGAATCAGCATTCTCATCTTTAATTTCAGTTTCTTGTGGACTCCCACTATGTTTAACCAGATCAATTCCACTGGGAGTTGGATGCAGTACTACGGAAGGGGACAAGTCAGCTGTTCCTTTTATTGAATCATAAGGAATTCCAGATTTTTGTGAAAGCGGCGAAGGCGACCTCGAAGAATTCCTCAAGTTTGCATAGCTAACTCCCGCAATCTCTTTAATGCGGCCATCTAACTTACGAATCTGATCCAAATATGAACTGATGTCCCCACTGCTAGATATGTCTGTCTTCTTATCCCAGTCAGAATTCAAGTCCTGTAATTCCTGGCCTTTGCAACTTTCCACAGTTCTTGAGACCAAATCAATGTCAGGGCTTGAGCAATCCTCACTTTCATTAATACCCTTCTTCAAGTATGCTTTGAGAGATATAGGGGGAGCAGAATTTCTCCTTGACAAGTTCTTCAAACTCATTTCCCCAGCTAGATTTTCATTCCTTTGCAAGAGATTTTCAGGAAATTTTATCTCTCCGATTTGATCTGCACAACCCATGCTTAATAGCTTATACCTATAAGCCTGCACCTGATAATCTAAAGCAGACACCTCCATCTCTTTCTGATACATAATATCTTCAAAAATCGACAACGATTCCTCTGCATAACACATCTTTTCCTCAGCCAATCTTTTATACTGCTCAGCTTCCATTTGCACTGCAGCCTTTTCACCTTGCAAACGCAATATCATCGCCAATGCTTCACTAGCTGCAGTAGAAGAGGCTTCCCTCTCTGCATCCAACTCATTGTAAAGCTTTTGCAGCAGCTGTTGCTGAGCACAGAGAGTCTCTTTCATCATATCTATATCAAAACTAAGTTTTCCCATCCCACTTTCAGCCATTGGCTGTTTTAAGCAACCTGATTTGTATTATCAAAACATGAAGTGCAGAATCAATAAAAACTAACAGTAAATGTACATCTAAAATCCCATAAACCTACATGAAATGCAGAATCAGTTAGCTATATCTAGATTCAAGAAACTCTATGATCCTAAATGGAAAGAATTATCAATATTAACCTCTAAAAAACATAGATTGACAGTTCAAAGGCAATAGAAAGCAATTTCTAGAATGAAAAACTGCTGTGGAGGATCATAAAATAATATGACAACAGAATCAGAGGGTCACCCAGATAGATAAAGTTCCAAACTTTAACAGTGAAAAAGTATCTGCAGGGACTCATTCAAGAACATCTGAAGCAAGCACATAGAACAAAGAGAATAATCACGCCAAAATCCCCGAAAGAAATGACTGTAATTACCTGATTCTGCAGCAGAGGTGACCAGAAAGCAAAGGCCTGCAGGGGAGGAGAAGGACACAGCAACAACGATTGCTACGACAATAATTAATCACCTTCACGAAAATCACCCCAGAACAACAATAAATGATCACCAAATGCTCATTTCTTCAACCCCACATAAGATTCCAAACGCAGAAATTTCAAATTTTGAAACCGAAAAAGCTTGGACAAAAAGGGACGTGGGATCTATGAAAATAAAAAACAAGGGAAAATGAAAAGGGAAAGACCCCACCAACAACAACAAAAAAAGATGGCAAAAGGGAATGCAGAATCCAAAGATACAAATGATTTGGTTTTCTTGAGGGTTAGAAATGAAAGAAGAACAAAGAAGAATATCTGACAGTTAAAAGGGTAACGGTTTCTTTGATTTGTCTTTTACACAAAGGAATTATTTTGGCTTTTCTAGTCATCCCAGAATTTCAGACTTCCCAGGTAGCCCACATTCCTAAGGAGCTCTGATATTCTTCTTACCAAAATTTCCTTAATGAAGACGTATTAACTAATGTTTTTCTTTACATAGTAATTAAGAATGTCAAATCCTCCATTTCTTTTAATGGAGGATCCGACAATAAACATCAACTATGGGTTGACCTTGTTATGTTTCTTGTCCTAAAAAGATATATTAAGATAATCACTCCTGAATCTAAGATGACACGAAGGACTTGAATCTGAGATCAGGGATCTTTTTGTGTATTTATGTGAGCTTGAAGGAAATAATAATGAAAAATGAGGAGAAGTCATCATCTCACTTTTTTTTTTTTTTTTTTTTGACGTTTTTTGTAACTAAATTTCATCCTTATATTATGAATGGTAGGATATGACTGGTGTTTTGAAAACATTCATTCGATTGCTTTTTTTCTTTTTTTCTTTTTTTTTGAATTCAAAAAAGAAAATTAAAGAGCGAAACTCGAAATGTTTGAAATTATCCGTTAAATTCATTTGTCATTTTATTACTTTCTTATTAATAATTTTTATACGATAAAAGGAAGTAAAAGTCTAAAACACTAAATCAAAAACAAGAAGAAATTGACAATGTGGAATTATTTTTAGTACTTTTGTGCACCAAAATATAAGTAAAGTTATAATTTTTTGTTGATTTTAAAATGCTGTCAAGGTTAATTATGGTATCATATTTACATATTAAAACTATTTTTTTTTTCTTAGCAAAAAGATACGTACAATATTGTTTGAGGAGATATTCACAAAAGACAAAATTATATTGGTACCTGAAAAATCGAGCTCCCACGAGGCTAACATTTGGTTACGACAAGATAAAATAAATAAATCCCACGAGGCTAGCATATTTGGTTTACTAGATTCCAGATGACAAATGGACGAATTTTAACTATCCATCTAATAAAAGGCACTAATTAATCGTAATCGGTTTATCTGATTATTATGTGTTAATACATACAGAGACAATTTCTTGCAACAAAAGGGATTAGGACACACTAACTATAATTTATACTATTAACTTTTTGGTTTCATTATCTATGAACAAACATTTCGTTTTTGCCTTTGTTTTGTGGTTTTGCCTATGTACTGATAATGTAAAGTTAAACAAATAAAATAAAATGATTATGAAAATAAAATTAAAAAAAAATTGAACTGGCCATAATGACCTTAAACATCAACGTCTCTAGAATTCTATGTAAATACGTGTTATGATTGACAATGCTTTTAGGTTGTCAAAGAATGTTGTTCTTAAAAAAATAAAATAAAATTATTATTCTTAAGTTAACAAGATGAATGAAAAGGACTTTTCTTATTTTTTCGATTTAAACACTTTTTGATTAATTCTTTTCTCCTAATTACACGTAAAGGGTATCATGGTTTATCATGTTACTCTTCAACGGCTATGATGAGGTATGGCGACGTGAAGGGTCTCACCTCGCCGCCCATTTCTTTTTAAATCTACAGGAGGGCCTCCAATGTACTCATCAAAAATTAATTTCAAAAGAATAAAAAAAACAGCAATAATGATAATAATGATAAATTGCATTGCTAGACTGTATTTGATTAGGTTTTATGATTATCTTACTTTACGAAAAGGTGATCGTGAATTCACAAATCCACTTTTGAAAGGTCTAATTTGTTGAAACTTGGGGCAAATTACTCAGGGAATGATCTTAGGTGGTTTAATGATACTCCCTCTGTCCCAAAATTATTGTCCAGTTTGAGATTTCACTTTCAGTACAATTTGAACTAAAAATGAAAATCCAAACTGGACAATAATTATGGGACGGAGAGAGTTTATAGTTATCTAAAGAACCGACCTGATTATTGAAGCCATCGACACGCATGTAACATGTTGCGCTAGAAATCTCATATTCGAACCATTCCAGCAATCAGATTTTCCCCTTATGCGACAATATGATTGTGTTCATACAGTTGGAAGAATAGCAACTCCAGCCTTCAATAGGTAGTGCATAATAATGCATTAATGTGACTCAAACAACTGTGGAAAAAAATTACATCGAAATTATCCTATCAAGGGGAACGAATGATAAGTCTTAACAGACCTACAAAATGCACTAGACTAACAAATGGTGGTCGTCAATCTACTGGAACTTCGACTTGCCAACTAATAAATTGCGCTCTTTAATTAATCTACAGGAACTTCAACTTCCATTCTTATATCTGTGTTTCCAAGAATCTGCAGAGTGAGAGGAACAGAACACGTCAACAGACCAACACCAAATCCGACATTTTGGTAAAGACATGCTCAAAACAGTGGCATATTTACTATTGCCGATTCTAGGGAGTTGGGATTTAACCAATACAACTAAAACCCGGATTTATAGATTCAGTCAAAATAGATGAAATTCCAGCGAGTAAAACTCATAAATCAGATTTCAGGTGACAGTATGAGTTTTGACACTCCAGAGGGACGATGTATATGCACACAGCACAACATTCAATACCTTTCATGAATAATCAAAGAAGTGAATTCTCTTTCTTTCTCAGCGTTCTTTTCTCAAGCCTCCCTTTAATAGTCATTCTACACCTTATTCCAACTATTTCACTGCCGTGAGTAAGCTCCTAACATGATAAACATTATTCTTCCATGTCTGTGGTCATTTAAACCCTCATAACTTGCATATATTAAGATCATTGGTCGCCTCGAGATGAAAAACCAGTTTCAAGGCCATATAAAGCTTTTGCATGGGCATGGCATGACTAACTCTATTGCAGAAGGGGTAAAACTATAATAGTCAACAGTAGCGTAGTTGTTGGACCCCCAGTTAACCTTACCGATATTTTGGAGTTCAAATCATATCTTGTTTAATACGAAAGAATCACTCCAGATAACGGGATTTACCCCATTTTCCTTTCATTTACTGCCATCCTAAGATTTTGACCAAGTAAAAATAACTCATAATGTTTGTAAACTCTGACTTCCTTTTAGCAGCAAATCCATTTCAATTCAAACCCTAACTGATGCGAAAATCAAAAATAACCCAAAAATAGAAGAAAATAGACATCATGCATAAGTTTACAAGAATTTGAAAATTCAATGTGCAGATATCTTAGCTTGATCTATTTGTTAACAGCTATAACACAACCTTAACGTTGGACACAGAAATAATGTATTACTTAAAGTTGACTCTAATAAAAACATTTTTCCCATACCTTCATGAAGTCAGATTGTACTAGTAGAGAATCCTTGTTATAGCCAGCTTCTTCCAGAACTTTTGTCAGAACTTGCTGCAGAAATCAAATACATATGAGAATTATGGCACACCATAATTCATTTAGTTTGCTTTTCTCTGAAAAAGAGCTTGACTTGACATGCCATTCTGGCCATTGATAAAAGAAAGTGAAATTAACTTCCCAGCTTGTGACAGTGAGGGACCAACCTCTCTTTGTTGTTCTGATATAAACTGTCCGGTCAAGTCTCGCAAGATATCCAACATTTCGTTAAAAGTCACCTTGCCATTACCATCTGAATCATAAACCTTAAAGATGACTGCAGAGCAAAAGCAAATGTCTCAGTCAAGAAAAATAGAAGAAAAAAAAAATAGATATCCAAAAATTGCAGCATAAATAGACTCAAAAGTACAAAGAGAGAAGTACTTACATTCCAGTTTCTGTTGCAATGTTGCATGGGAGCTAAATGCAGACAAGAAAGAAACAAACTCCTTAAAATTCAGACCCTCAAGCATCCTCAATAGTCTCTGGATTGGCAAAGGAAGTCATGATTCAGTATTCACAAATTTTGAACCAATTCAGCTACAAATCATTAGCAGTTTTGGACAAACAAACAGACCAACTATGTAAATTGGGTAAATACTTTGGATTCATGAGTGTAAGCAATTTTTTCACAATAAATTGCAACACATTACAGTGAAACAACACACGTAAACACACTCTTTCAATGCCGATGTTGGATCAACCTTGTTTAGACAACTAACTATACCTAAAAAAGACTAAGTTAAGGTGAAAAAAAGTTTTGCTCCTAGCTGAAACACTAATAAGTTCCTTACATATGACATCAATGTAAAACAGGTAAAACCTTCAACCTTTACAATTTGTTCGTAAGCATGTGGACCAATTCAATTATAAGAAAAGTTCCCATATCCCAAATAGAATTTACATGTTACTTGAACAAAACTGAAGCAGAATACAATATATTATGCAAACATGAAGGTGGTCTCAGTGCCAACTAAATATATATATATATATATATATATATATATATATATATATATACACACATTCAGATAGTATCATCGAGAGAAAATAAACTACAATCAATGAACATGGTTAACAACCAACTAATCTACCCCTCTAGAATTCAAAGATCAACCTTGAGGTTATCGAAAGAGGGTCAAACAATCTAATTGGTTCTGGGTTTTCTATAACTCAATGTAATTAAAAGTATATTCACCTGAGAAAGAGGATTGACGGCGAATTCCGGTACAGACAAGAACTCATCAGCCGAGATGAACCCAATCCCATTGCGATCGAGCTGGCAGAATCTCTGGTACAATGAAACTATTTCCTGCTGTGAAACTGCACAAAGGTGCAAACTCTTTCGTAAAGATCAATTCAACTTAAAAAAAAAACAAGGAAAAGGTCTCAAATGCAGATACCAGAACAAGGAAGGGGAGAATCAAATTTACAGTGATTTTGACCGAGAATGTTTCAAATTGAGAAAAGTTAAAACAAAATTCAGAAAAAGGACAATGGAGTTGAGCAGAGATTTTACAAGTATGATAGCAGTGTTGTTGGACTTCTTCAATGTCGTATTGAGTAAGCATAGACGATGAATTGCCCATTGATTTCTATCTCTTCTTCTTGGGAGCAGAGTCTGAATCTCCCGAGAAAATATAGCAGAAAGTAATTGTTTCAATTTTCAGACAATTTATTATTATATTGAATTTTCTTTCCTTCAGGAGTTAAACTACCGGGCCTAATTAAAACATTGTTTGGCGGCCCAATTGGATGACTTTGTCTTTGTACCTCGGTCTTCTGACTTTGTGCCTTGGCTCTTTTTTTTTTTTTTTTTTTTCTTGAGAAGGTGCCTTGGCTCATATTGTGTCCTTTTTTTGAAAACATATTGTGTACTTGTTTCAAGTCAATTTTATTTTGTTTTAATACTTTTTCTCATTATCCTTCTCATATACTCCTAAATAGTAATCGCAAAAGGGACTATATTTTTGGGACATAGAGAATATCACAAAAAGTTGAAGTATTTTTTAAAGCGTACCGACTATCAAAATTAAAATGACAACGAATCTCTAAAAAACAAACGCAAAAAGTCAAAATTAATTAGGCAAGTCTCAAACCTCCTAATTTCGGGTAAAGTTTTTAGTGGAGATTGTCATCTTACTTGGAAACAGAAGGACATTCTCAAAGATCCTGACATTCCTCATGTACTTGAATACGAGTTGATAAGAACCTTGAGCCCATCAATTTCTTGTTCCTCAATTCTTCTTACAGATTCCTCGACAGACATTCCACATTGATGAACTTCAATTGTTTCCAACGTCGAGATATATGCAAAGTCAGAAGGGATCTCCTCGAGCTGCTTGCATTTCCGCACGATGAGATATCTAAGCATGGGCAAATGATCACTGAAGGCATCCCAATGGACAATGTCCAATGTGTCTAATTTCAAGTGCTTAAGCTTAAGAAACTCCCCTTCTTCCATGGTCCAAGTTGACCCTTCAAATGCTTTAGATTTCAGTTTAAGGATCTCCAGATTAGGCAATCTCCCAATCACTGAAATGTGACTCCAGGGAAGGCGAAACTGCGATAATGTCAACTTCTTTATACTGGAAGGAAAGGTCAAATCATTAGGCTCAAGAACTTTGCCATGGTATATCATATTCAATGACTCCAACTTGCAAAGTGACTCAATTGCTGGAAATGGATAGAGATATTTTGATGTATTTAAAACAATGCACCTCAGCCTTCGAAGGTTGGGAAACCTCGTCATCCTCTTATCGGTTACCTCCCCCAATGCAAAACACGGAGAAGAAAGCGATACCAAGTTAGGCATTTGATCTTCGGCCCGGTAACCCCCAGTGAAGAAAGCATTATTAGTTACATGTATATGCCTCAGCTTTTTCATCCTCCATATGGTCTCCGGTAACACCACTTTATCCTTGAAGCTCTTCACAATTAAAGTTTGTAAATTTTCAAGGTTGGACAAAGATGGTGGGATAGACTCCATATTACCACAAACAGCTAAATATCTCATATTGATGGTTTCCAAATCCAACACCCTGAGACGCCTATAGTTGATAGGAATGAAGGAGACATCGTAGGGGCATTGTGGATGCATATCAGAAGGGGCAAAGAAAAGTAGAGATCGAACAAACGTACCTAAAGGCTTCGATAAAACAAAATGTTTTCGATATACACAGAAACTTAGTCGATACTCCTTATATTCTGTTCCATCTGAAGTAACAACAAACTCAAGTGGAATAGTATGATCGAAACCATTATAATATGAATAAGGCTCATCATCAGCAGATATAGTCAGCAAAAAATTGTCATCTTTAGCTCTCATCAGGCAGAACTGACGGATTACATCATGAACTCGACAAGCTTTAACCATGCCATTTGATCTCCTTTTCGACACAATGACAAGGCTTCTTCCAATCAGGTCCGTTAAGCAATCCTCAGCAACATCCTCGAGGCTTTTGCACTCCAATTTACGTATAAATCCTTCAGCAATCCATAACCTCTGCAATCTGCTGACTAAAATGTCTTTGTCCTCTAGAAATGCTCCAAGATAAAGCAAGCAAGCTTTTAGATGATCAGGCAAATGATCGTAACTGAGTGCTAATATTTTCTTACATTGAGTCTCTGGATCATTAACTACCTGTGAGCTTACGCTGTGAGCAATTTGATTCCAAAGCTTTCGGTTCCTTCCACAACTCCTATTAAGCACACCAGCTACTTCACCAATCGCAAGCGGCAGCCCTTTGCAATTTTTTGCAATTTTCATACCAACTTCAAGCAGTTCTTGCGGACATTCTTCTTTGCGAAAAACTTTCAACTTTAGCAATTCCCAACTTTCCTCCTCAGAGAGCGGACAAAGAGGATGAGGATCACTACTAATTTTTGAAGCCGCATCTTTGAGACGACTTGTTACTAGAATTCTGCTGCCATTTGAGCCATCTTGAAATGGTCTTTGCAAATCCTCCCATGCCTCAGTACTCCACATGTCATCCATAACCACAAGGTACCTTTTCCCCTTCAACTGTCTATATAAGAGTTGTTCTATATCATCATCACCCTTCATCTCATAGGTCTCATCTGTAGTGGAGATTTGTGTCAAGATATCAAGAAACAAGTCTCTCTTTTTACAGTTTTGAGAAATGCAGCTCCAAGCACGGATATGGAAGTGATGCGTGACATTTTGGTCGCGAAAGACATTGTTAGCCAAGGTCGTCTTACCCACGCCTGGCATTCCAACAATTGAAACAATCTCTCGCTGTTGTGTGCCTCTGATAAGCCGATTAATTAGGTTATCTTTATCCTCATTGAGACCAACCATAACTTCTTCAATAACCGTTCTGGTGCCAGCCACTGACCTAACAGGCATCTTTTGCAAGGGAAATTTGCAAACTCCATCACTGGAAGTGTCATTCCTATAAGAAACAGTGAGTTCCTTCTTGATTTGCCTGATCTCATCCAACAGATTATCTAGCCATAGAGCATGCTGCCACGCATCCTTATATTTATTCAACGCCAATCCAACAGCAAGCTCCGCCTGATATGCCAGCTCTACAAGCCGCATTAGAATATGGCACCGTTCATGATTCTGAATGCCTTCCTCAAAAACTTCCGGGAATGTAGATATTATGCTATCCATATCTGAACAAATGGATTTGATGAAAGGAGTTGCATATGCTATGGAGCCGCGATTATGGTCAAGCAGATCTCTCATATTTTGCACAAGAAATTCAATGAAGCACAAACCAGGAGTCTTGGGGACATGATACTTTGGGATTTGGGACCCTCCAAGATTTGTCTTCAAATGCTCAACCTTTTGTAACAAACCAAGAAGCTGAAGGTCCACATCTTTGATAACTACTTCTGCAAGATTGTCATTAAAAGCAAATTGGTTATAGAGACATATTGCTCCACTAGCAACTCCTTCAATATCTTTTAAGATCAACTTCTCTTTCATGGTATTCTTCTTCGTCTTATCAGTTACTACTTCCATCAGGAAAAGGAGCCTACTCTGAAGAGATGCCAAATTGTGCTTCAGGGGAGGCATGAGCAGACTTGCATCTTTCTCTAATAACTCTGGCAAATGTGCATTCGCCCGTATTAGCAGCATATGTACAAGAGACTTAAATAGGAAAATGCTGACCTTGAGATGCACCTCCTCATCAGAAGAAGACTGATACAGAGATTTGACCTGAGAAGGGATTCCTTCCATGATCAACACGATCGGAGATTCTGTTTCTCGTTCACGATCGATGTAACGAGACACTTGGTGAAGAAAACCACACCCTTTGCTCAGGGAATTGAGATGGTTGTCCTTTGAAAGCGTGAGGAGATTGTACCCCTGCTTTTGATGGAAATCTCAGCCTGAATGGACCAAATCTTAGCCAACAAAATAGCATAATGCGTTCTACGAACCCTTGTCCTTTTGGATTTAAGAGGGCCGGCTTCTATAACCACATCTTTAACACCAGCAATTAACATCAAACGCACATCCTCCATGGTGATGTCATTGTGTGGAATTTTGATGAGACAGGTAAATAAGGACAACAGTTGGTTTCGAACCAGTTCAAATTCATGTTTGATACCAATTATGTAGTCAACAAAAGATGTTATGAATGTTTTGTTAACATAATAATTTCCCAAGGATCCTAGAACAATATCCAGGGACTCAGGAGTGGGAGGATCCATTTCATGGTACAGATCCTTTATGAGATGACACATATGAAATACCTCAGAATTTCGGTCTATTGGATCTACCAAGTTAAACCAACAAAGGCAATAAAAATGAGCGATATGGAGAAGCATACCTACAAATTGATCAGCCATCAGGTTGTCCTCCGAAGGAAACCAGGATTGATTGTCATAATCACCCACACTAGTACTTCTCAATTTGAGGACCCAATCCAGGGAATTCAGAATCCGTATCAGGACTTTGCACGGCGAATCGACACGGCTGACCCAAGAAGGCGTCAACAAACCATCCAATTCCTTCAAATTCCTCTTCAGCCTGATGCAAAAAAGCATCCAATTATACGCACTTGTCGTTTCAGACTGATGGCCAAGGTGGATAAGGAATGATAAATAGTCCAACCTAGGAAGCCTTCGGTACATATCATTGATCTCTCGCTTCAACGTACTGATTTCTTCTCTCAAAGGGTCGACAAATCGAAGCAATTTGGAGTCCAGAGACCGAAACAGGTCGCTAATCCCTCTGGTCATCAAGTTGACCAATGTAGGATTGGAAGTCAACGAGCGTTCAACATCAAATATGTCAATCCCGGCACGGTTAAGATGAGTTTCCATTTCTTTTGCAGCAGCTTTAGCTCTTGTAGCCAACGCCAAACCCATCCGAACAATGTCGGCGGAGGACGACGACGACGCGGCGTGACGGTGCCAGGGGTCAAAGTAACCGATGAATGTACACAGAAATCTGAGATCCCTGAATACGTCTCCCACCCTGGATGCTGTAAGGGTGTTAATCTTCCGGTCCGGTACTTTCCGGGATATGTATTCGTCGGCCAGATCGATAGCTCGACTGAAGTTAACCCATTCCTGAGACATCTCTACCGTACGTTGGGACAGCAAAAACGAAAGTCAGACGAAGAATCAACTATGTATGACACACACACACATCAACCGGACATGCTTTAACTGGAATCAATCCGTCACAAACACAAGTTTTCCACTTCTTTTATTATTAATTTATAACAATGCAATAAAATAAAAAAAATATTTTCTACACACCGAATTATTATTATACTTACTTTAATATAGAACACCTACATTGTTACTATAAAGTCTACGGCGAAAATAAAAACAACAGAAATGTCAACGGGAAATGATTAAAATAAAATAAAAAAACGGGATGTATCTCGCAGCCGGTTTAACTACTTATTAATCATTTTTATATCATATATTTATTTTTTCCATTACAGTACATATCTTACCCGGCCTAATCAACTACTTAATCATTTTTTTTTTGTTGATATGTACTCTCTCCGTCCCATAATTATAATCCAATTTTACTAAAATGAAAGATTTTATTTTTGGTCAAACTTAAGTATATTTTACCTTAAACAACCGGGTATACCCCTACATAAGTAATTGTTTAATCACTAAGATTTTATGGAAATATTTTCTACTAAGGACAAATGTGTAACTTGATCCATAAAAAGTCAAATTGGACAATAATTTTGGGACAAAATTTTTTGGGCAAAATGGACAATAATTATGGAACGGAGGGAGTATTTGTTTTTTATTACGAAATGGAAAAGGAAGAAACCTGGCACTGCAGACACAATATTCCAAAAGTCAAAGCAGAGGATGCTATTCACCATGCTATATAATATTTGGCACAATGTATTGCGTCTTAATTTACTTATTTATTTATAAGAATGAGATCGTGATAAAATTTTTAATGGATTTTCTAAACAGGAACGATACTGGACAGTGAAAATATATAGTGACAAATGAAAAGACAAATACATCATCCACTTACTAAACATGTTTATTTATTAATTAAAGGTAAAAATATAATTTTGGGAGAAAAATAAAACTTTTACGAAAAAGTAGCAAAAAGCTAGGGGTTATGATTAATCCATATCAATCACTATATTTTGTCACTATTTTTATTCACTATATATATCATTTTCGTTTATCTTATCACTATTTTTATTCACTATATATATCATTTTTCCTTTTCTAAATGTTCTGAATCAAATTAATCTGATCATATTAGATGGATAGCGGATTTTTCGTCAGGTTTCATTGTATAAGTTTTTAAGACATGTATATACCACCACTTTTTGTTTCTTTTCCTTCAGCAGTTGGCTCTATTTGGACAAGAGTTTTGAAAAGTTGTTTAGAAAAGTCTGTTTAAACCAAAATTTAGAAAAGTATTTTTTGGAAAATAATGCATTTGGACAAGAATTTTTAAAACCCTTTTTTGAAATTAAAAATATTAAAAAGTCATTTGGACTAGGTCTTTTTCAAAATTACTTTTTCTTCAAAATAATTTGTGAACTTTTTTTTTAAAAAAAATCATTTTTACACAAATTATCATTTTCATTTTCTTTAACTTTTCTTTCCTGAATTTTTGTTTTATTATTCACAATGGTCTTGTTCCAAATTTTCTTTTCCACACTTTATCTTTCAACATAAATCAAAATTAGAGTATAATTTTAAAATCATTATGACTAAATTAAAACATAATATTAAAAAACCATTCTAACTTATCAAATGCATAATAACTACAACTATTTGGATTTTGCCCTTTTATTCAAATAAAATCAACCTCTTTGATGAGGTAACCCAGGTAAGTAAAGAGCCTCAATTTACAAAACACAACATACAGAGCACCTCAGCCCAAATAAGTACTTTGTGGTTGCATAAACATCATCATATTCATATTAAACAGTCACCACGGCAGCTGGTAGGACCATAAGAATATCAACTCCACCCAACTCCTGTGATTAATCAGTGACTAGAGCACTTGAACCTCTGTGGGAATTAAAGAACTTGATTTCCAAGCATCCATATTTTGAGAGGCCATTTAGACTAACATTCAGCAGTGGGTAGAGTTTAGTCTACTTCTTCGAATACTCCCTTGCCCCGAATATGGTGGATCCAATTCTGACATTTGTACTACCCATTTCAATTTGCACAATTCAATTCGTGCATATATTACTCGAGATCTTGAATGAAACCCGACACAGTAGCCAAGCAGAACATCTATGGAAACTAAACTGGAAAGTAAGGAAATACCATAGACGTAAATTATATTGCATTAGCAATTGCCTTAAGAGATAAAATTTATGAGTTGCAGATGAAGTTGATTATCTGAGTATCCCAAAGTAAAGAAAAACAAAAACTTACAACAAGCTCAAAGTCTCCAGACATGCCCATTGACAGTTCACATTGCTCCTCCTTTAGTCCTAGGTCTTTACACACTTCAGCTCTGCAGTTTGCCAATGTCTGGAATCAAGTGTATTGTCAGATAACAACCAACTCCAATTGAACTGTATGAAGGAAAACAATGCTACGGACTTATGTAGCTCCCAACCTTGAAATTTCGGGCTGGAAGTTAATCAGGCATTCCTATTGTCATTAAGCCACTGAAAACGAGATTTGGACAGGATACAGTAATATGTTTGACAAGCTCCAAACAAGGAGCTGGTTCGACACCAGATTTGGCTGCAAAAGACAGAAAACAAAAGATATAATTTTGACTATTTTCTGAAGCTCTTTCTTGAAGGAGACATGTTCTTCACTTGTTTCTTTCTTTCAGAGTGCTTAGTTGTTTCCATTTCTTCTATTGTCAATGAGAGCAACAAAAACATGAGAAGCAACAAAATGCAGACATCTTCTTACAACAATGTTTAAAGCTTTTCAATGACAGACAACATGCACCTACATTCTTCTCCACTTGTGTTAACTTGGACAAAGAATCTCAAAGGTTTTCTTCCAATGTTTCCTACTGCACGATCAAGGTGATTGGCAATCTACAAAACCAAAGACTTCTTTACAGAGCGAAATTGGAAAAAGGTGCTGCAGATAATCATGGTTTCAGATATTCGAATTTTTCAAAGGAATTCGTACAAAAGAAGTAAAGGGGTATTGTAGATAATCATGACTTCAGATATCTGAAATTTTCTAAGGCATCCGTATAAAAAAAACCTCATAATCAATATAGTAGTGGCACCAAGACCTAAGTGGAGCTCATTTTTGGCTGTGCTACTCATGGTATACCAGACATAATTCAGTAAAACCACAAAGATATCGTACAAACTAATCATAGAAGCTTTAATAATGAAAATTGACACAACGCAAGAACAGAATTACTTTAGGAAGTTACAATGGATATAGAGTTTCTATACCTTCTCATCATCAACTGTTTCCACCACAGCAAGATTTGGTACTCCAGCTGCAAAATGGATCAAGAATGGCTTTATTATTAACCCACCCACACCACAATCCAAGAGTGACAACAATATAAGCAAATGGACTTCCTTATGCCCCAGAAAAAGGTCCAGCTCCTCTTTTTCGCTTGTATATGAACAGCATTCTATTTGCATTTGTAATTCATGAACACATTTCCACACAACTTCTTTTTATCCAATCAAATTTGCATTATCAATGGCCAATAATTTGATCATTTCTAAGCAATCACAAAGTATTATGAGAAATAAGCTTTTTTACTTTGAGGAGTGAGGGGACAAATAGGTCTTAAAATGGAGAACTAGGAAACTTACTCAAAAGAGGCTTCACTTTATTGCTCTGCAAATTTCCAATAAAATGCCCTCCGGAAGCTGAAAATTTTCCCACCAACGAACAATTCAACCAACTTTGCACCTAGTGATTCAAACTTCATCGGAATAATAACAATTACGATCGACTACTAAAGTGTCGCAATATATACTTACTTGAGGGGATTTTTGGATAACCTCTTGGACGTAATTCTCGCCGAAGCAACGGTGGCCGGCGTCGTACACTTGTCGTAATAGAGAAATCGGTTTGGTCTTGCTGACGACCACTACTCGGATTTCAGAATTGTACATATGGAAGGAAGCTCAAACCATACAAATATGATTAATAACTCAGTAGATGTACCATCAATACTAAAAAACCATTGCAACTCCAAAACAAAACACATACTAAGAAATAGAAACAGATTCATAGATGAACAAAAAATAAAGAGACGTACTACCTTGGCTGTAAACCCAATATCACTATAAAGATCAAGAAAAATAAATTCCATTTTTTTTAAAAAAAGATGAAAATCATCAAACCCATGAAAGAAAAACAAGAAAAAGAGTCATTACCTTTCAGATTTGAAAGAATCAAAGCTCCCAATACGTCCACAATAAACTATGGAATTGGAGTTTCAAATTCGTCCAAATTTTTCCAGTCAGCTATGGAATTTAAGACCCTTTTCTGTAAACCTCCGAAAAATAATCGATTTACTTAGAAGGATTTCAGATCTGGAGTGAGAGAGATGTTTGATTTGAGCTCTCCATGACAGCGGCGGCAGCGTGAAGGATGCACAAAATAATGATGCATAGTACGGCCGGCGTTTCTCTTTGTATAGTTAACCCGAATTGCCTATACCCGGTATTGACCCGTCATGGAGACCCGCGAATTTTTTTTAATCCAAGCTAAAAAGTCTGTTCAGAAAATTTGAAAAATGCCTGTCACTTATTTTCTAAAAAGTTTGTTTCAGACCTACTTTTTTCAAAAAATAATTTTAGAAAAAACCTTAAATTTGTTAGCCAAATGACTTTTTAACTCTAAACAGACTTTTTAGCCTTAAAAGTCTTTTTAGAACTGTTGCCCAAATGGAGCCTTATACTCTATCTTCTTGTCGAAATAATTATTCAATTGAATTTTCAATTTTAGTAAAGTATTTTGAAATTAAAAAATCAAATTAAATAATCATTTTAAGATAAAGTGAGTAATGAATAATAAAGAACGGAATAATAAGAATTATATTGGTTAAAAAGATGAGTAAGTGTCTATATGTTTATATCCTTTTTGCTCAAATTTCAGGTGTTTTGGAAGATGTCTTTAGTTCCACGAGTAACACGAACCCTACTCCGGGGATGCAGAAGCAATAGCCTAACGACTAATATATGCCTTCGTTAAAACACTCTACCACTTTCAATTTCTACCACAGTAGCGCTTTAATTTGCCGGTGCTGATGATCGACGTTATCCGTAGTAATGATGTCAACCTAGGTGGAATATCCATAAACATATCGAAAATGTTTAGAATGCATAACGACTTTTATACTAGATGGATGACAAATGAAATGCGCATAATATTATTGAGAGTCCACAAATTGTATTTGTGTTGTTATATTATACTAATATCTCATGACTCGAATGTATTAAATTGATTGGGTTTTGTTGTTATTTTTGCTAGGAGATGGAAATGAGAGAGAATTGATCTGTTTTTGACTATTTGAAACAATCAGGAATCTAAATGCAAAATCAAAGGACGTTGAGGATTATAATGAAGAAAATTAAAAGTCAAGGGACTAAAGCAATAGAAGTCGATGATGATGTATCACTTGCGAGAATTTTTGACCAAATATATTTTCATGGGATGGGTATGGACAGAACTATATCGGGTTAGAAAGAGAGTAGAAAGAAGTGTTTCAGATTTTTCAAATCTGAAAATAAGGTAATTTCGAATTTGCATAGTCAAGGGACTAAAGCAATAGAAGTCAATGATGATGCATCACTTTGAAGAACTTTGACCAACATATATTTTCATGGGAGGGGTATGGACGGAACTATATCCGGCATGAGTAGAAATAAGTAAGTATTTTAGATTTTTTAAATCTAAAAGTAAGGTAATTTCGGATTTTGAAAATCCGAAAGATATGTATTTGCTGTTGACCGAATAGGTCTTTCGGACTTTTGAAATCCGACTTCCTAGCATCAATTGAACTTTCGAGTTTCAAAAATCCGTAAAATGTACTTCTGTCCACAAAAGAAAAAAAAAACTTAAATGTCCATATAATATTTAATTAATTCCCGAAACTCCCTCACTCGCGAATAAGAATTTTATGTGGAATTTTCATAAGACGTTGACAGAGAAGTTTGCAGAGCTGCAGACTGGTGACGGTGGTCGGCATAGCCATTGCTACTATTATTTATTTTGTTAGATCATAACTCATAATAAAATCTCATAATATAACCAAATGAAGAATTCTACCAATGGTGTAGGTAGACAAATTAATCAAGATCTCTAACTTGTGATAGTTCCGATTTTCCTTCATCCAAAGCTGTTCAATAAATTTGTACTAGGAGGGGAAAAAGAAAAAACTTCAATAACAAATATGCATCGAATTTCTTTTTGGATATCATTGGAGCCTAAATGAATTCAATCAACTTCCTCGTCCGAGTGATCATAGGTGTCAGAAATCTTCACAGCTTCTTCGGAGATCTCAGGGTTGTCATTAAACTCCATGTTGCCAATCTTCTCTAGTCCCCCAGCCTCGAAAATCAACTGCGCATAAATATTCCGGCCCCCCGGCATCGCCTTCTTCTCCAATTCACCAGTCCTGAATATCCTATCTATACTCAGTAGACACATTCGAACCATGTCTAAATCACGGCTCCCGAGCAGGTCACACATTGGTAGTATGCATCCCGTAAGGACAACAGACCTATATATATATACATGCAAAATTCATATTTGTATGTTTGTCGCTCCAAAATAAGAATCCAGTTTTATGAACCACTCTCTCTGTCTCAAAAAAATTATCCACATCGAGTTTTGAGATTTATACTACTTTTAGTACAAATCTTAAAATCTAATGTGAACTATTTTTCTGAGACGAAAGAAGTATATTTATATTTTGGTATCATAAACAAATTTGAAAACTCAATGTGAAAACTATTTTTTTTAGATCAGAGTACTTATTAACCTGATGTGCTCGGGAGTTCCACGAGTGATAACATGGAAAATAACCGATGCAGCTTCCTTTTTTAGATCAAATTCAGCAGCTTGAAGTAGATAGACTAGAGGTCCAATCAGATTAGCATCAATAACAGCCTATATTTCGAAAAGCACGAGCAATTAGATGACAAGAATGGTATTTTGTTCACTAAATTCTCTAGGCGGACTCATAACGACTTGCGGGCTATTATATTCGAACAACACTAATATAAGACTAATTGCAAAGGGACAAAACAAAACCTGGATTTGATCATGAGTTCCGGCAGCGATGTTGGAGATGATGAAGCAAGCATCTTTCTTGATGCTTTTCATGATGTAATCACGAGACAATATTTGCAGCAAATGCAGGAGCCCTCCATGGTCAATTACGCACTGCGAATTAAATGATACAATGAGCAAAATACTTGAAACTATGCAAATATCATGGCCATAAAATTTAACAATTTCATGATTTGAAACTCTTAATTACCTGAGCCTGACGTTTATCCACCGCCACAAGATTCCTTATAACATGAACTGCAGGAGCCACCACAGCTCGTGATGGATATCTGCAATGTTACATTCACATTTTTCAACAGTAACAGAAGTTGCAGCAAACGAAACTCTTAATAAGGACGAAAAAGGGTATCTCATGGAACAAAATGGAGAACCGAAGTCCAAATAATAGTAATATAAGACTCACGAAAGTAGCTCCACGATTCTTGGAAAAACTTCAGCCTCAATCAAAGGTTGGATTTTGTCGATTGTACCATCATCAGAGATATAACAGAGAGACAAGAACGCGTTTCTTAACACTTCTTCGTCGTCTAAATAAATCAGGCGCTGAAGCAGTGAATAGGCAGGTTTCACCTGACAAATTATATTAAGATTCCCTTCAACAACACAATCTGGAAAAATTGACGGTCTAATGAAGTACGATCAATTAGAGTTAACAGAAAGCATTGAAATCTAGTAGCTAGCTAGGCCATTACTTGCTCAAATGGAGGTTTAGGGGTGCCCTGGCAAAGAGCTGATAAAACCCAGGTAGCTTTGCTTAGGATTTTAATCTCTGAAACCTTATCCATCAACTCCAGCAAATGGTTTAAAACTCCGTGATTCAGGACAATGTCACGAGACATAGGCGAATCGCTAGCAATATTTCCCAACAACCAAACCGCCTGAACATTCCATTAGAAGAAGATTCAGCCCGCATGATGTGAAATACAGTTCTCACAAAACATGGTTAATCATTCAAACATAATGCACTTGATATATTGACCTAATTTTGAAAAAAAAAGAAAAATCTGCATCGTCATTTTAGGTCATGCTCATTGCACCTGATTTAATCAAAGATATATAATGCCTCTTTACTAACACAGAATCGCAAAGGAAAAGAAAAAAAATGAAATTACGTACCTTCTCACAAACATCTTTGTTAGGAGAGTTAAAAAGCTTAACGAAAAGCGGTACAACCCCGTGATCAATCACTAGCTTAGTATCTTCAGATGATCCAGCAGTGACCATGGTAAGAACTTCTGCAGCCTCAACCTGTTTTATTAATTAATTGGATTTCGCAACACAAATTAATCAGGAAAATACAGTTAGAAAACTGAAAACAAAGAAAACAATAATACTTGTCGTGACTCTAATAGCTCACTTTGTTGATCCAAAATAGAAAACAGAGAAGAGTACCAAAATCAGGTACAGGAGAAGTAATAATTTACCTGAAGTTGCGGAAAATCGTCCTTGTTCAGGAACTCAACAAAGAAAAGAAGTATTCCAGGGTATATTTCGTTGAGAGAAAAGCTCCATTCTGTAATTCCAAAATTTTTTAAAATTGTAAAATTAACCAAGGAATTTTTTTTTTAAAAACAATAAAAATTAAGGAGGAAGAAAGAAAGAGTGAAAAAGCTGTAGTTTTGAGCATAAGCGTGGGAAATTGGTGGCAGTACTCCTTTCTTTCATGAACAAAAAAAATAATAATAATAAAATTACTGAATTAGTATAACAAAATGAAATATTTTTCTAATATACATTTTGACGTACCTGATTTGAGCAATTCACGAATGTACTTTGCTGATTCTAACTGCCAGTTTGCATCATTTGATAAAATTCCAGATAACACGAAGAGCTCAGGTATCTGTAATATAATGTGCACAAACAAGCAATAAGTAAGCCCCCGTCGTAACAAAATTTTGAACATCGGATGTCACATAATAACATTTTCACCATTATTAATTATTAGCAAATCCAACTGTACCAACCTCTTAGGTCGTACGAACTAATCAATTATCAGTGTTAAAAAAACAGGTTTAAGATTCAAGTAGCTAGAAATGAAGACGAATGGAAACACACTCCAAAAGTTGTCATGTTGACCTAAAAAACCCTAAAAGTAGAACCAGGCGCAAACTTTACAAGCTACATTAATTTGACAAATATAAGAAGTCTTCCTTTATAGAAACGAAAACATGCGAGAAAATTTTCGTGAATTTCTATCCAAAATGTTCTTTCCTTCTCTCTGTCTCCAAGATAAAATTCTTACATCACGGGTTGTACTAACTTTTTTTTCACGTAAAAGAATTTTGTTCTTTGAGAACAAAAAAGGATGCATCTTCTGCCTTTTTTTTTATAGATGTGTAGCTGTCTTTTTATTTTCTACGATCGTTTTTAGTGTTGTTCTAATTTCATTTGGACTTCTTCTCGAATCATTTCACTTTCCTTAGAGATTATTCTCGTGCCTTAAAAAAAAAACGGATTATGGGTGAATGGTATTGATGGAGAATTGTTTTTTTAAAATAATTAAGAAATTTAAAGTCTAAAACTATGTATACATCTCCCCGTCTACCACCGAAGCTTGAATGGAATATGGTCCATTTCCAATACAATTATGGATAGTACTATAATTAAACATATACGAAAAACCATACATATACGGAATTTTGAGTTCAACATTTTTTAAAAAACAAAGTTTTCAACCAAACAATATTAGTTAGTCCTATCTCGGGCAATAGAATTATAGAAATAACCATATCAACCTTTTACACTTCATTGATATCAATCCAAATTGAATCGATCGATGAGTATTCGAGACCAAGAACACAGAAGATCGAAGCTGCTCCATTAATCATCCAAAGTAATTCAAAACCCTTCTTTCTACCCCAAAAACAACAAAAATTAAATTGATTAGAATTAATAACCAAGAAATCAAGAAAATTTCACCTTTCCCTGCGGATTAAATACCGATTTAGCAGAATGCCGAAGTTTCATTTCTTCTTTGTCCTTCTGAATCCGCCGTCGGCGGATGATCCCATCCGTAGCTCCCTTTGGTCGTCTCACATAAGGCTCATCCGACATGGCGCGGAGTGGCTTAGATAACATCGTTTCTTTTCTTATTCTCTTTGTGTTTCTTTTTTTTTTTTTTCCTTTTTTTTTTCCAATCGAGCAATTAAAATCCCGTCGCCGCAACTCTTAGACGGGGGAGGAAAAAAGAAAAATTCTTGACAGAGGTGTGCTGAACTAATTAGAACTATTTGTTGTGTTACTTTGTATTTATTTGTATGATGTATAAATTAGTAAATATCGTAGAGTAGTGTGTCTAATTTTGGTAGTTCCAATTATGGACTTTTGCTGAACAAATGTCAGAGGTGCACCCTTCAATTTTGTCTGAGATGCATGCAATACCACGTTGGCCTTTTACCAAGAAAGAAAGACATATAAGTCCCATCCAAATTAGATATTATGAATAAATGTATATATACACGCAAATTAGTCAATAATCAATTAAGGTGTGTGTCAATCAATTTAAGGAACCATAGTTTAAATGATGGGAGGTATAATGTTACATTAGTCGAATTTGAAGTTACTTCCAATGTGCGTGTGAGATGCACGTTACGGTGGATGAATTCCTTTGCGGTGTAGGGTTTTAATCAGCGGATTATTACAGTTGGATTTTTCAGGAATGAAATGACAAGAGATTTTTAAGTTCCAAGATGGCGGTGTTTAAAGTTGATTTCTTCATGTGCTATTCACCATGTCTCAACTTTTTCCTCGTTTGTTATTACCTTGGTATTCCATATGTAATAATACTCTATTAACCAAAGTGATTGTGGTGGAGTGGAAGGGACTTCTCCACCTTTAATCATAGATTGAAGGTTCGAACCTCACCATGGACATGGAGTAGCTTTAAATACTTTGACCAGATGTCCCACCCATTGAGGTGCTTACAATTCAGTGAAGAGATTAGTTCATGTTGCCGATAGTGAACACCCCGCAAATATGAAAAAGATAAATAAATAATAATACTCTATTAAATAAGTTACCAACAGCAGAATGTAACGTCCCCTGCCGCAATTTGTTCTCTCAAAGAAAAGTTATCAAGTTATCATCCACCTCTCCAACAAACAAACGTAATAAATACACGACTTTACAAAATAAATATTTATAACGTGATCGTTATGACAAAGTATTCAGTATGTCTGTGTGTGTATGTGAGTGTGTGAGTGTGTGTGTGTTTATGGTGTGGCTCTGAAAATTAGTACTCCCTCCATTTTTTTTATGTCTTTCTAGAGAATTTATCAAAACAAAGAAGACATTAACTAATGTAGTTAAAATACAAAAATACCCTTATTAATTGTATATACAATTTATCACTAAGCAATAGAAATTTATTATAAATATTGTTTCATTTCCAATGCAAAGGTAATTTTAGTAAAAAGTGGTCAAATGTGCCTCGATTTGTGAAAACGACATATATTTAAAAAAATTCACCAAACCATAAAACGACATATATTTCAAAATGAAGGGAGTAATAAGATATTATAAGACAAGGGCACAAGGGAAGGAGGATTTTGTATTTCATATTCTCACTTGCAAATAAATATTTTATTTTATTCGAAAATTTTACTTTCTGGAAAGGACTTAGTATTATTTTACTCAAATACGGATTAGCTAGAACAAAGAAATTAGTAGATGCCAATAGGAATGGGGAGAAAAGGACATCAATATTTGGAGGCTGATAAAAGAAGAAGAAGAAGAAGGTAAAGAAGAATGGGAGAAAATCAATCATCAAACTTGGCCAGAAAGTTTTCTACGTCTTGACTCTAAACTCTACATGTCAGATTTAGTATACTGCGTCGCACAATCAGTAAGACCGAAATCTGGTTCAATTATGGGACCGAAAGAAGAAAGAGTTGATCACTTACTACTGGGACGTTAGAAAAAGGAAGACCAGGAAAGCTCCAAAGGTAATTTTAGGCCAGAGTCTTCATGGTTGTTACATCTTTTCTCAACTTGTTGAAACTTTATTCAATCCCACCGTCTTGCAGCCCTCAGGTAACCTGTTCTCAAGTTCCAAAGATAATTAAGAATGATGCGATTTCTATTAGTTACCTGATCTTAGGTTCAATATGTCCCATCAATTAGCACCTCGAATCCTAAATATCGATTAATGAAACAAAGCAATATGACGTAGACACAATATCATGTATTAAACAAACCAAAAGCAATACATTGACTATATCCAAGTCTTAAATTAAAAGTATGTAGCCAATAGACATAATTGAAACAGCGCAATATTATTAACAATATATAATCCCAAGGTCTAAAATTAAATTAAACAAAAAAATGAAGCTAAATCAAAAGAACCGATGGAAGAACTAAACATTCAACTGCAAGACAATGGACCATCATCACTCATCTTAATCAACTTCCTCAATAATAGGATCTGCACCACCATAACCGCCACTCCGGCCGCCGGCCGAGGGAATCTCCGGGCCGTCATCACCTGTGTACATTCGAGTAATGATGGGATTACAGATACTCTCCAGCTCTTTCAACTTGTCATCAAATTCCTCAGCCTCCGCAAGCTGATTTCTCTCCAACCATTGAATAACCGATTCATTGGTATCCTCAATTTTCTTCTTGTCCTCTTCACCGATCTTGGAACTGATCTTCTCTTCCTTAATGGTGCTCCTCATGTTATATGCATAATTCTCAAGAGTATTCTTGGCTACAACTTTCTTCATATGCTCTTCATCTTCAGCTTTGTACTTTTCAGCTTCCTTCACCAGATTCTCAATTTCTTCCTTTGTCAGCCTTCCTTTCTCATTTTTAATGGTAATCTTGTTCTTTTGGCCCTTTGTCTTGTCCTAAGCTGACACGTTTAAGATCCCGTTGGTGTCGATGTCGAAGCAGACGGTGATTTGAGGCACACCTCTAGGAGCTGGAGGAATGCCAGAGAGTTCAAATTTGCCAAGCAAATTGTTGGCACTTGTTCTACTTCTTTCGCCCTCGTAGACCTGGATGAAAACTTGATAAGAACATGTAACATGGCGGCCATCCAACTTGTTTCATTCACAGGGCCAAATCGGCCATATATATACGTACAAACAGAAACCCTAAGTGTTAGGGTTTACTAGACAATGACTAATCTACCCCTGGAGATTATATTCATACATATATATTTTATTACCCCCCTCAACTTGGAGCATGCGGGTTACAAATGCTCAACTTGGAAAGAAGAAACGCAAATTGACGGTGACCCAAGGCCTTAGTAAAAATGTCGGCTAACTGACTATGAGTGGAAAAAAAGCGAGGAGAAATAAGTCGTTGGGTAAAAGCATCATGCAGGAAATGACAATCCACCCCATATGCTTGGTACGCTCATGAAAAACAGGATTGGCCACCAGATGAAGAGCAGACTGGCTATCACAATGAAGCTGCATGGGCTGGGAATGACCAATACCAAGACTAAACAACAATGCCTTCAACCACTTCATCTCACAAACAGTAGAGGCCATAGCCCGATATTCAGCTTCAACAGAGAAACACGATACAACTTGCTGCTTCTTAGTTCTCCAAGAGATAGGAGAAGAACTAAGAGTAACAAACCAGCCAGAAAGAGAGCGACGAGACAGAGGACAACTAGCCCAATTAGAATCACACCAGTCGTACAACTGAAGATCGCTATCAGAACGAAGAAGAATCCCCTGGCCGGGAGTCACCTTCAAATAGCGAACAATGCGAAGTGCCACCTCCCAATGAGTCTGTCGTGGATGTTGCATAAACTGAGCCAAAATATGAACAGAATAGGAGAGATCAGGGCGGTTAACCGCCAAGTAAATTAATCGACCGACTAATCGACGATAACGCTCAGGCTCAGCGAAAAATGGACCATCATCTAGCGGAAGATGATGATTTTGCTCCATAGGAAATGCAATTGGTTTTCCACCCAATAACCCCACATCCGAAAGAATATCCATGGTGTACTTCCGTTGACAGAGAAAAATTCCAGAGGCATTACGGGCAACCTCAAGGCCAAGAAAATACTTAAGCTTTCCGAGGTCCTTCATGTGAAAACAACGACTGAGATAGGCCTTGAAAGCAGAAATAGCAATAGAATCGTTCCCACTATTGACCAAATCATCTACATAAACCAAAAGTACTAAGATTAATAGCACCACGATAAAAATTAAACATCGAATAATCAGCAGAAGACTGAGTGAAACCATAAACCTTCAAGGCACTAGCCAATTTGGCAAACCAGCAGCGGGGAGCTTGCTTGAGACCGTAGAGAGATCTCCGAAGACGACAGACCTGATGAGAAGTGCTAGAGTGAAAACCGGGAGGAAGCTTCATGTATACTTCTTCATTTAAGTCGCCATGAAGAAAGGCATTGTGGACATCCATCTGGTGTAACTCCCAATGCTTGGCAGCAGCAACAGCCAAGAAAGTATGAACAGTAACCATTTTGACAACAGGCGCAAACGTCTCAGTATAATCAATACCCTCAACTTGATTGTTGCCAAGGATAACTAACCGGACTTTATATCGCTCAACATACCCATCAGCAAGATATTTAAATTTTGAAAACCCATTTACAGCCAATGGCGCGTTTACCAGGAGGAAGGGAAGTAAGATCCCAAGTATGATTCTGTTCCAAAGCACGAATTTCAGCATTCATAGCCGAGCGCCATTGTGCATCCTGCATAGCCTCGCGAAAGGTATGAGGCTTAACGCCTGCAGTGATGGCTGCCAGAAAAACCCGATGATCAGATGGAAAAGAAGTATAGTTTACAAATTGTGTTATAGGATAAGGAGTACCTGAGGACGAAGACGAAGCTAGAGAAGCAGAAGGGGGGAAGCTAACAGTGTGGCGAGCATAACCATGAAGACGAGTAGATGGAAACTTAGTACACATACCACGGCCCAAAGGTGGTGAAGAAGAGACTGAGGTAGATGGGTCTGAGGGCATGTCAGTAGTAGGAGAGATAGAAGATGTAGGAGGAACAGACGATGAAGACGGAACAACAACAGGCACAGGATCAGAAACACCAGAAATATCATCATCATCAACAGGAAGACAGGCGGACCCGTATCAACCAAACTAGAGGAAGAATCTCTAGAAGTCGAAGAGATAGTAGCATAAGGGAATTCAGGTTCACAAAAAACCACATCCCGAGAAACCAAAAATTTTTGTTGCTCCATATCAAAAACCAACCAACCCTTTTGAGTGGTAGGATAACCCACAAACACACACTTTCGACTCCTAGGTGCAAACTTATCGCCCCCTAGCTTGGTTATGCACATAACAGAGACAGCCAAAAACACATAAGTGTTGAAAGGAGGGGGTGGTACCATATAACACTTCAAAAGGGGTCTTGCTATGCAAAACAGAAGAAGGAGTACGATTAATCAAGTAAGCAGCAGCCTTAACACAATTGCCCCAGTACTCAATGGGTAAACTAGCCTGAAACAGCAAAGCATGCGCCACATTAGGAATATGACGATACTTGCGCTCAACACGACCATTTTGTTGCGGAGTACCAACACAAGAAGTTTCATGCACAATTCCATGTTGACGAAAATAGGTACGCATAGACAGAAACTCAGTGCCGTTATCACTACGTACAGTTTTGACCGATTTTCCGAATTGTTGGTGAACCATAGCCAAAAATTCACACAAGCTATGAGAAATTGAGGATTTATCTTCTAATAAAGAAATCCAAGTAGTGCGAGAAAAATCATCAATAATAGTCAAGAAATATCTAGCACCACAAAAAGTGGGAACCCGATACGGGCCCCATAAGTCACAATGTATCAGAGAAAATAAATCCTTATTTCGAGTACTACTGAGAGAAAAACTATCACGAGAATGTTTGGCGCGAAGACAGACATCGCATGTTTTATTTAAAGATGTAGTACTAATACTAGAATCAACTAGTGATAACTGATGGAGAACCTTCGAGGAGGGATGACCAAACCGCTGATGCCACAACTCAGAAGAATTAGTAACCACAGCTCGAGCAACCATTGCAACAGATACTGCCCGGAAGAAATAAAGTCCCTCCAACTGCTCACCCGCTCCAATCAGCATCCTCGTAGTGCGGTCCTGAATAACACAATATTTATTAGTAAACTTGAGCAGTGCAATTAGAGTCCTCCAACAGATGATACAATGAGATCAGATTGCATTTTAAACGAGAAACAAATAAACAATTTTGATAAATCACAGAATCACTCAAATGCACCATGCCCGCCTTCGAAGCATAGGTCAAAGTACCATCGGGTAACTGAACCGGACGAGGAGAAATATCCCTCACATCCGACAAAAACTGCACAAAACCTGTCATATGATGAGTTGCATCACAGTCATACATCCATGTATTGGAAATATGCTTACCAGAAAGAGGTTCAGCGAGCTTAGTTTTATGCAAAAGAGAGACAAGAGTCTGGCACTGATCTGGAGTAAGACTGGAAGTTGCAGGTTTATCATTGTCTGTTAAAACCGAACCAGCAAACGGAGTGCCCCAGACCAAAACCGAATTAACTTGTGTGGAAGCAGCTCCAGAACCGCGACCCTGAGTGGAGCCGCGACCACCCCCACTCGAACCGGCACTAATTGAACCTGGAGCGCCAAAACCAGAAGCAACCCGATTGCTACGACCACGGCCAGAAGAAGACCGCCCCACAGACCGACCCAAACCAACACGGTTCATCCCCCACCACTCAGGATAGCCGATCAGGTCGAAACAACTAGACACAAGATGACCTGGCTTGTTACAATGGGAGAAAATCACTAACGAATTGACCTTTGAAGTCTCAGGTTTATCAGGAACCCGAGACCGAGATGGCAGCCGAGAAGACTGAATAGCAAAGCTCAAAGCATCAGCAACCGGTTCCGCCGATGGAGCCGAAGAAATAGATCGAAGACGTTCCTCTTGCACTAACAGAGAATAAGCACGATTGACCGATGGAAGAGGGTCTTGTGCCAGTAAATGAGAACGAACACTGCCATAAAGGGTACTATCCAAACCCATCAAAAGTTGGTGAAGCTTTTCAACCTCTCGACGGCGCTCCGATTCAGTATAAACCTCAATCGATCCACACGAACATTTCTGAAGCGGTTCATAAGCCGCGAGATCTTCCCACAACTGCTGGAGTTTACCATAATATGAAGCCATACTGAGCCCCTTTTGTGAACAAGTAGCAAGGTCCGTCTTCAGTTGTTGAATTCTAGGGCCGTTAACAATACCAAATCGGTCTCGCAGGTCATTCCAGAGAGAAGAGACGACTTCGCGATGAGGAATGGTGGAGCGAAGAGCAGGGTCAATGGAATTACAGAGCCACGAGATAATAAGGGAATTGTTTGTCCACCAGTCGTCCAAATCGGGAGAGTTGGCAAGCGACTAAGGGATGGAACCATCCACAAATCCAAACTTTTTCCGGGTACGGAGAGCAGTACGTACGGCTTGACACCACTCGTCATAATTGGTTTATTTCAGAACAACTTGGGTGATAACGGAGCCAGGATTATCACCGGACGTCAAGTCGTAGGGATCGATTGTTTTTAGATGAGAAGGGTCCACAACAGAAGTGCTGACAACAGTAGTAGCAGCAGGCGTGCCGGACGTGGACAAGGAAGTACCGGTTGTCATTGAAACAAAGCCAGCAGCAACACAGAGCACACAGAGATTGCAGGTGGCAGCAACACGAGGAACAAATCTGGCAGAAACAAAATCGGCAGCAACACGAGGAAGACGCATAGCAAGACGCACGCACGCATGCAACCGGATGAAACAGCAACCGGCAGCCGGCAGAAACACCGCAACACAGAGCATCGGTAGCTTGGACAAATATGGAGATGCCGAAAGATGAAGAACGAAAGCTTGGACGTGCGAAGCGGCACACATGAAGACGCACGCAAACGGCAGCTTAAGTACAGACGGACGCACACAAACGCACGCACACAGAAGCCGGGGGGAAGACGACAAAATGCAATTACAGACGGCAACTCCCTCTCTTTCAGCCCACCGGAGAAGAAGAGAGTACAACTTGTTTCAGTCCACCGGACAAAACTGATCAGAGGAAAAGAAAATTACTGGTGACGGCAAGAGTTTTGGAAGCCTGATACCACGATAAGAACATGTAACATGGCGGCCATCCAACTTGTTTCGTTCACAGGGCCAAATCGGCCATATATATACGTACAAACAGAAACCCTAAGTGTTAGGGTTTACTAGAAAATGACTAATCTACCCTTGGAGATTATATACATACATATATATTCTATTAAAACTGCAGTCTGATTGTCGGAATAGGTTGAGAAAATCGCCTCCTTTTTGGTCGGAATGGTCGTATTTCTCAGAATCAGGACACACATCACACCTCCGGTGGTCTCCACACCGAGAGACAGATCGTATTTCTCAGAATCAGGACACACATCACACCTCCGGTGGTCTCCACACCGAGAGACAGAGGAGCTATATCCAACAGGAGCAGATCTTTCACCTTCGGATCGTCTCCGCCACTCAGGATGGCGGCCTGAACTGCGGCGCCATAGGCGACAACCTCATCCGGATTGATGCTCTTGCAGAGTTCCTTACCATTGAAATAGTCCTATAAAAGTTGCTGGACTTTGGGAATCCGGGTCGACCCGCCCTATAAAAGTTGCTGGACTTTGGGAATCCAGGTCGACCCGCCGACACTGCTCTTATCCATATTCGCATCTCTCAAGCACTTCTCAACTGGTTCCATACGTTTCCTGAACAAATCCATGTTCAATTCTTAGAACCTCGCCCGAGTAATACTGGTGTAAAAATCAATACCTTCGTAAAGAGAATCGATTTCAATTGTGGTTTGAGCAGTGGATGACAGAGTCCTCTTTGCTCTTTCACAAGCTGTCCTCAATCTCCTGGGTGACCTCGGGTTCCCCGAAGTATCCTTCTGGTTCTTTCTCTTAAACTCCTAAACAAAATGGTTCAACATTCTGTTATCGAAATCCTCCCCACCAAGATGAGTATCTCCAGCTGTAGCCTTAACCTCAAAGATACCTTCTTCAATGCTGAGCAACGACTCGTTGAACGTACCGCCTCCGAGGTAAAAAATCAGCACGTTCTTCTCCCCATTGCCGCTGCCCTTGTTGTCAAGACCGTAGGCAATGGCCGTAGCCGTCGGTTCATTGATGATTCGCATCACTATAAGGCCGAAAATTGTGCCGGCATCCTTCGTCGCCTGCCTCTGAGAATCATTGAAGTAAGCAGGGACGGTAACCCCGGCATCCTTTACCGTTGATCCGAAATTTGCCTCGGCGATTTCCTTCATCTTGGTTAAAACCATGGAAGAGATTTCCTCCGCGGAAAACTGCTTTCTCCCTTATAAGAAACCACAATCTTTGGTTTTGCCCCTGGTCCGGAAGCATCATGGAATCTTCTGCCAATCAGTCTTTTGGCATCAAACACGGTGTTGACGGGGTTCATTGCGACCTGATTCTTGGCCGCATCTCCGATCAGGCGCTCGGAATCGGTAAAAGCTACATAAGACGGCGTTGTTCTGTTGCCCTGATCATTAGCTATGATCTCAACACGATCGTGCTGCCAAACTCCGGCGCAGGAGTAGGTCATACTGAGATCGATCCCGATTGCGGGGACTTTAACTTTTCCGGCCATGTTTTGTATAGAAGAATCAGTAACAAGTAATTTCTTATTTTTGATGAATAAGCTCTGAAGACAAACTTTTCTCTTCCTTTGGTGATTATGTATAGGTTCTCCAAAACATAACCCTCCAAAAGCATTCATATTGATTTTCCCATCCTTAAGTCGGTGCCTTAATCTCGCATAGACTCGGTTTTCCGACTTCAGTAAATAATAAATCAGTGTGGAAATTTTCCTTTTCCTCCTCAGTAAATAGATCAATCTGGAAGTTTCCAGTTATTATTATTATTATTATTATTATTATTATTATTATTATTATTATTATTACTATTATTATTATTATTATTATTATTATTATTATTATTATTAGGGAGCGGCTGTAGCCCGTTACAGGACGGTTTCATAGTTAATTAATAACCGTTAGACCAACATAGTTAACTAACAACCATACGATAAAAAAGGTGGTGTATTATAAGAAAATAGTCTAAAATCTATTTGATTATACATAGCACACCTACTACCAGTTTATTACTGCCGATTGATTATTATCGATTGATTACAGAGGTTGCCCGTTCAAAAGGGTGGAAAAAAAAATAAAAATCGGTCAACCCTAAATACACTACCACCGGCGATACTCCGGCTATTTGAAGAGGACGATCTCACGTTCTCCTTCTCTTCCGATTTATGATGGCAAAAATCACAATCATACAATCTATTTATAATTTCTCAATCGAGGTGGATAACCAAAACTATGTAGGAAAAATATAGGCCAAATGCTAATAAAGAATTAAATAAAATAATATTTGAGTCGCGCTAAAAAGCACCGTCCTTAAGAAACTACTCCAATAGTATTGAAATGTCTCACAAGGATTAAACAAGCCTTCCTCAAATGATAGAGTGAATAAGAACAACTAAAAAAATATTAATCCAACAATAAAGAATAATAGAAAGAAAACTTTTTATTTTAAAGACCAAAGAAAATTGTACTAAAACAACTCAAGGCTTTTGTATTTAATGTGCCAAAATCAGTAAACAAAGAGAACCAAAGCGTTTTGGTGATGAATGAGAAAATGGGCTTTAAGCCTTGAATGATCAAAAGGAAAAAGAAAATGTGGGAAAGAAAGATCGGAGAAACTAGAAAATGTTTGGTACCTTTTTTCTCACTCAAACTTGGCATTTATTTATAGTGCCAAAATGTCCCGTTGCTGCCCCTAAAATATCATAAATATGATTCTCCATTTGATAAGATTAAGACTTTTAGTGGCCAGATTTTAGGAACAGACTACTAAGACTCATTCTCCCATTTTGACTTGGCATTTTGGGTTTTATCCAAAAATATGTGAGATGAACCAAGTCAATTCTACAACACATTTTTACTAATTAACTTAGTAATGATAAAAATATTTTTGAAATATTCAACAATCCCCCACATATTTCAAAAGATTTAAAACTATAAGAATAAAACATACAAAATTTGTTGGATATGTTTGGGTGCAGTGTAATCAATCTGGTGTCTTTTGGACTATGAACCAAACTTAGATTAATAAAATATAACTTACAGAATAATTGGTGAAATTAAAATTTCTATGAACCAAGTATTCCATTTGTAGGACAGAGATTTTATTAACCACAATACGAACCCATATTTTGCTGTTCACGCGGTTTTGCGTCAATAGGCCATGCACGTGCCTGGTTATTCATGAGAGCTCTAAAGATCCATAGTTGATTTAGCATACATCGTCTGTCTCGATGATTTTCATGCTATAGCACCACCACCAAGGGTGAACACAAAACCGCTAGTAGATTTTGTCTCATCTGAATCAGAGATCCAGTTAGCATCACTATACCCTTCTAATACAGTGGGAAATCCACTATATAGGATACCATAGTTCATGGTTCCTCTCAAGTATTTCATTAGTCTAACAATAGCAGACCAATGCTAATGATTAGGATTATGAGTATATCTACTCAGTCTACACACAGCATATGCAATATCAAGCCGTGTAAAACTCATTAAATGCATTAGACTCCCAATAATCTGAGCATATTTAGACAGAGCAACTGGGTCACCATGATGTTTTTTCAATCGAGTGTTAGCATCATAAGGAGTGCTCACCGGTGTCACATCATAGTTTTCAAACTTCTTAAGAAGTCGTTCAACATAATGTTCTTGTGACAACATTATACCATCACTTCTCCTTATAACTTTAACACCCAATATCATTTTTGCTTCACCCAGATCTTTCATATCAAAATTAGATGATAGAAAATATTTAGTACTTTCGATTACTTGTAAACTAGTACCAAATATAAGTATATCATCCACATATAAGCATACAATCACATATTCACCATAAATAGTTTTAGTATAAACACATTTGTCCACTTCTTAAGAAGTCTTTCAACGTAATATTCTTGTGACAACATTATACCATCACTTCTCCTTATAACTTTAATACCCAATATCACTTTTGCTTCACCCAGATCTTTCATATCAAAATTAGATGATAGAAAATATTTAGTACTTTTGATTACTTGTGAACTAGTACCAAATATAAGCATATCCTCCACATATAAGCATGCAATAACATATTCACCATAAATACTTTTAGCATTTTTAAGACTTTGATCAAATTTCTCATGTCATTGTTTTGGAGCTTGTTTAAGGCCATAAAGAGATTTAACTAATTTACAACCTTTATTTTCTTTTCCAGAAACAACACATCCTTCGGGTTGAACCATATAAATTTTTTCTTCTAAATCACCATTTAAAAATGTTGTTTTTACATCCATTTGATGTATAAGAAGTTTATGAATAGAAGCTAAAGCAAATAGTACTTGAATAAAAGAAATTCTAGTCACAGACGCAAATGTATCAAAAGAATTAATATGTTGTTTTTTAGAATAACTTTTTGCCACTAGACGAGCTTTATATTTATCAATAGATCAATTAGGATTAAATTTTCTTTTAAAAATCCATTTGGAACCGATTGGTTTTGCACCAGGTGATAAATCTACCAAAATTCAAGTTTTATTTTTCACAATGGAATCAATTTCATTTTGAATAGCTTCTTTCCATAACTTTGCATCAGAAGAGTTTATTGCTTCATTATAATTTGAAGGTTCATAATCAGCTAGAATAGTTTGAAAATCGTTTTCAAAAGAAAAGAGTTTTCTTTGCCTTTTGCTCCTTCTAAATTCCTCCTCAATGGGAATTTCTTTATCACATTCAATAAGGGCATGAGAATTTTTATTTGACTGTGGATAAATATGTTCAAAGAACTTAGCATTCTTTGTTTCGATAATAGTATTATAATCAAGCACATCACTTTTCAAAACAAGAAATCTATATGCAGGACTATATTCAGCATATCCAATAAGCATACAATCAGAAGTTCTACTACCAATTTTCCTTTTCTTAGGGTCTGGTAGTAATACTTTAGCAAGGCACCTCCACACTTTTAAGTATTTCAAATTAGGTTTATAACCTTTTCATAATGCATAAGGTGTTTTACCAGTCTTTTCAGGAGGAATTCTATTTTATAAGTGACATGTAAATAGTATAGCCTCATCTCATAAATTATCAGGCGCTTGAGAGCTTACTAACATAGAGTTCATCATTTCTTTTAGTGTTCTATTTTTCCTTTCAGCTACTCCATTTGATTCAGGTGATGATAGCAATCTCGTAGATGAAGCAAATTTCGTTAATACAACCATCAAACAAGAAAGTACGAAGATAATTTGTCTATCACGTGAAACTCAAAAGAGAGCGGAAAATTCACAGTAAGACGATCGTTTATCTAAGGATTTCTATAACTTAACTCAAACCAAGCAAAGAACACATAATCTATGAAAAATTTGAATTAAACAACAACCCACACTAAGAATAGTAAGGACACCATTCAATATACTCGATCAGTCATCATTCAAGAGACTCAAGAAAGGTAGGAGCAAAGAATGCTCAACTATGAAGGAATACTATTGATTAGTAATCTCCATAACCAACAAAGATATGCAACACATACACTATCTCAAAATGCTTATGCCAAAGCACAACTCATCCAACAAAAGTAGGACAAACCCCACAATGGAACTCATGAACACACACATCATGAATTCGAAAACCATAGCCAAAAGAAAGGCTCAACTCTCGAACTACTAGAAATAGTATGAAAATAAGAAGTTTAGTTTTAAACAATTCTATCAAGAAGCATACTTGAAAAAGAACGGTTTCTGCAAGATCCAAGACAAGATGAAAACCCTGTTGGTTAAATCATACTTGACAAATGAAAAATGTACACACCATTTAACAAAAATTCCTCACCGGAAAAACTCTCATTAGAGAAGACTGAAAATGACCACACATGGGTGCTTTAATTTTCGGCCATACCCTCCTATTTATAGGCTACGAATTTCAGCCAAAGCACCAAAAAGAAGACAACTAGGACTCTCTAATCTTATCTCACGCAGGAGTAGAAGTAGAAGAGTATTTGATCTCTTCTACCAGTCTTTTAAAATATTTCAAATATTTCAAATATTTCAACTAGGACTCTATCTAAAATCTAGGAAACCTTATCTAAATGACTTATCCTCAAATAAGATAATACTTAGAAGGAATCTAAGATTACTAATAAAAAAACTCTAGTTTAATTCAGCCTACATGGCTTATCTTAACTAGATAAAATTCAAGAATAACTCCTACACTAGATAATACTCTAAATCTCGAAATTCAGCTCCAAATATTGAAGTAAAATGTCTTGAACTCCCTTCCAAAAGTGGAATATTGGTCTTGCGCCCCTCAAGTTTTAGAAAACTCCAATTTACTCCAAAACTTGTAGAATTCTCTTTATTGACTCCAAAAGATTGGAAAAACACTTGAAATAATTGAGATAGTTTGCAACCTATCCAATTGTGTAGCAATGTACTCAATCTTGAACACTTTGATCAAATAGGCCGTCCATTCAAGAACCTAAATGACTCTTCTCTCTAGCTTGATCAATGATCTTCATGGAGCACCTAGAGTCAAACTCCCTTGATACTCTTGAGCACTTATTTCCATGAGCGAATCATCTTCTTTGGTTTGAACCCCAAAGTTAATGACATTCTCATCATCTTGATCATAGCTCGTTTGAACCAACTCCCTATCACATAGGTAGTCAAGATCCATCTTTTCTTCCTTGATTAGCCTGCAAAGTAAACTTCGCATTCCAAAACTAGAATGAAGGACTAGCTCATTCCCCTCACTAGGAGAATCACCATGGAAGGCTATATGATTCTCATCGGGTGAATAAGGAGGCGTTATTTCTTTTGATATTGTAAAATGTTCCTAGAAAAATTCAGTGAACAATAGTTTCTTTTGATAGTGAGAGACAACGGTAACATGATGTGGAGGCTATTCAAAAATGTAAAAAATAAATTAATTAAACATATGAAACTAATCTATAAGGTAATATGTATTTGGTTTCCTTAAGTATTGGCTAATTGTTTTACAATATTCGTAAAATTTAGTTCACCTCCAGTCCCCTCCCCTCAGGAAAAAAAAAAATCATTTGGGTGATTTAACAAATGAATTATCTATCGGAGATGGGAAGATTGTAATTTGATCATGATTAGTTGTAAATATAGCTTATAGTGCATTATGTCAATAAAAACTAATAAATATAGTTTCTCGATTTTATTTTTGTATATTACGCACTCGGTACTGAATTTACTGCTCCGACTAATTCGGATTTGAGCCGGTATAATAAATATAGGTACTATATTTGTTTTTATTATTTTGGTGTTTTGAATTCCTTGATGGCATTTTCTCATTTTTCTTTAATATAATTTTTACATTTCTCAAACATATGTTTACATTTATCAGAAAGAAAATATAGTAAAGCGAAATAAACATACAGACAAAATGCATGTTGAAACAAACAAGCAATACCCTAATTAGGGTTTTAGGTTTGAAGCGCTCCTAATAGACTATTGCTAGGTAGTCAAATCTAGTGGTGACAGAATTGACAATGCAACAACAAATGATATAATTGTGATTCCTTACTATGAGAAGAAATCTCTTTCGGATTAATAAACAACTTGTTGTGTGTTCTGTTCCTAAAAATGTGTAGATTTGTGAAATAATTTTTTAATCAAAGTGTTTGAATCTCTCATGAGCGTATTTTGAAGATTATAAACACAAAATTAACCATAATATATATTTATAAAGAGGATAGTTATCAAAAATATTAGGTTTACAAACAATTCTTCTCTAATGAGCTTAACCACACTACTACTTGCCACTTTTGGACACACAGATGATGAACTTCACTTTCCAGATTATAGCACAAAAAAGACACCCATGTTACTTTCAGTCCTGCTGTATACATAATTTCGTTGATAACACGAAGCAAACAAAAAAAAATGCATGCAAAACAAACAACCGGTACCCCTAATTAGGTAGGGTTTTGTAGGCTTGTAATCTTTCCTAATAGGCTACAGTAGGCTGTAAAATTGGCAAGGCTAGAACAAATGCAATAATTGTCGCAACATTGCCTAATTTCCTAGATCTATTGATTCTCACTTTACAGCCAGTTGAATGAATGAATTTTCAAAAACTAGCTGTCTCAACTCCTTTTCTTGAACAATTTCTGTTCTTTTACACTTTTTTAACTATATGAGGTAATCTTTACTTAATGAATAATGTATTTTCAATTTTTTTTCTTTAATTAACCACCAATCTTTATAGTCCCATTCCAAATCTTTTGTCCTTGCTAGCTAGACAACCCGACTCTTTATAGATGCAATCGAATAACACTTACTCAATGTTTTAATCATTTGTACCTTCTATCTTACCCTCGCAAGAACATTAAATTTTTGCTTCAATTTTCCGTTGACCAGAATGACAATGCGTACTACCTTGCTATCTAGTTCTGCAATTAGCCATTTCCATTGATAAATTCAACTTATAATATAGTCAATGTCGGTCTTCTCCGGCAATGGATGCACCTCCACCACAAAACCTTGTCGCCAGAGCCGAGCCGGATCTCTGACCAACACAGCTGAAGCTCTGCCATTGTCACATTGGAACAAAAGTGTCACATGATTCACATTGAATCTGGGGGTTGGAACACATCACTCAAAACCTTGGATATAGGGAAAGCTTGGGGTTGCAGCACCATGAACCCGAAGGAGTTAAAGGTAAGATTCAATTAATTAATTTTTTAAATGGCTTAAAAGTTGAAAGTTAATTTTTTTGTTTTTGTTTTTGGACATAGGAGTATTGAGATAGCAACATGGGCGGCCTTCCCATAAAGCAAATGAAACAATGGTTTTAGGCCCCTATTTCTGAAAGGTTCCCAAATTTACAAAAAATTTATATTTTTATATTATCTTAAAAAATTAAAATAAATAAAAATAGACTATAGTTCATAAAAAAAAAGCTACATATTTTCAATTCCAATTTAAACTCTACAAATTTGGAGTTCTCTTTGTTGTTTATATAATTTGACGTAGATAAATTTTTTTGTTTGTTGTATTTGTATAATATAAGTCAAATTTTATCTAATCATTTATTTCGGCTGAAATTGTTTTAAAGAAAATTAATGCCATGAAAATTTATGAAAACATTGAAATGAGAACTAATTATATTGTTGATTGTAGATGGCGCATAGGAGAATACCTAGTGCACCGGCATTTCTTTCGGGTGCTAATGTGCCTACTATTGCCCTATGATCTCATGAGTCTTCTGGTGTGCTTAAGATCTCTTAGTGCACCGAGGGACACACTTTTTACCACATTAAGGATCCCATTAACATTTTACTGGAAACATTTATCGGCTAGAGTTACTTCAAGAACAGAGCCTGCAAGAGTTAGAGTCTCGGAAATAGAGGAGGAAGAGGGTTCCCACCTACCAGACACCACAGGGAGGTAAGAGTTTGGAAGAAGCCAACCTACGCCCTTCGTCTCGGAGCCTGAAGCTGAGGAGAATGTAGGGACTGAAGGGCATCGGGTTCCATTGTCAACGTTCCTCCTGAAGAAGCTTCTTAAAGTCTTCCCAGAGATTGAAATCGATGAAGAAAAGAAAAATTGTGGTAGCACTTCGATTTATACTGCTAGGAGCCATTGTCGGCTTAGCTGTTGGTTATGGGTTCAACTTTCTAGGTTACAATAAATTCTATTTTAATATTTGTTATAGTTGCATGATAATATAGCTCAAATATTTTTGAAATGTTGTTTAGCTCCTAACAAGTCTTAGTAAATTAATACGTAGTACATGTGTTATATTTCGTAAATCATTTTGCCTCTTTTATATAAAAATTTGATAGTGACATGAAAAGGAAAAGATTTGCTTTATTTAGCGTGTCTGTGTAATTTCTCAACAAGTAGATTTTCACCTTTTAGAACATGTATAAGTTGTATCCATTGTTCTTCCAAAATTAGCTTAGGAAGCAATGGTTTCAACATTTCTTTTAAGATTTTGGTGAAACTCTTGTTGTTGAAGTTGCAAAGGCTAAATTTATCTATAGTAAGTAATGGTATTCATAGATAGCTTTTCTGGAATTTAGGTAACGATTGTGCTACCTATCACCCTAGGAATTGGCACTCCCACCATAAACTTTTTGCATACTTCTAACAAATCGTGCTTGACAACCTCCCAACATTTGCAACTAAATTCACCAAAAAAAAAATATATATATATCAATACCAGGTGCACTTGAGGAGTCTAGATCAAATACATCTTTTTTTAAACCTCCTTTAGTGAGACCATTTTAAACAAAATGTTTTTTAGTAAGAAAGAACATAATGTACTTAAAAAATTTACTCACCTTTCTCTACATCATAATGTGTATTCTTCACCTTTGGAATACTGAGACTAAGTTTATTCATGTTCCTTTCATACGTTCATGAATTGGATCTATCCCATGCAACAAATTGTATGACCATCAATATATACTACATTTGTCCAAATCAATATTCACTAATATATCCTCATGCAATTACTTCATCTTTGTTTCATTCATACAAAATTTTTCAATATTTTAAACAGTTAGAGTCAATTTTAAATAGAAATTCCTAAATTAGTTGCAAAAAATAACAGAATACCTTTTATATATTAGGTGGATTGCCAAAATTGAAGACTTTTCTTCGTCACTTTTCTCCATCCCTATTGAGAAACAAAGCAAAAGCCAACAAAAATGATTTTTGTTTTTTATAAAAATGAGTGAGATTGATGATTTTCTTAACAACAATCCCACTTTCGGCTATACCATCCATCTATATAGCCTACTTTGGAGCCCACATCTACAAAGCAAAGATGGTTCTTCTAGCATCTTCCGCCTGTTGGGTATTAGGCAGTGTCCTTTCCAGTTGGTTTTAGCCACCATTGGGATGGCACTTCAAGGTTTAGGCCTTGGAGGACCACTTTTTGTTATGTAGATAATTCTAGATGTTCTTGATCCATACCCTAGGAAAAAGATTTGATCTCATTTTCCGATATGCCATTGAATATGCATCTATATTGGCAAATGTGAATATCAATCTTTGTTCTTCATTTGGTTATGGATCTTTTTGGGAATCACCATTTGGGGTAGTAGTCCTCCTGTCTTCAGCACTGGTCCTGATTGCTAGCCATATCGAAGGTGCCCCGTTACGCGAAGTTGAAAACCAGAGGGATCAACGAAGTTGGCCGAAGTTGATAATTGGCCTCACTAGGGAGTTTACGACGCCATTGATGGGGACGGGTTTGTTGATCTTTTTTGGCCCGTTGATACTAGATTCATTAGGTTATTCTAGGTTTGCATCCTTCGCAGGTCCAGTGGCAGCCCCAGTGTTAGGAATTATGTCATACCATCATCTGTATGGCTATCTCATTCAGCAGTTTGAGAGGAGGATTTCGTTGCTTTTGACAGCCTTCAGCCTCTTGGCTATCTCACAGGTACACATTCAGCGTATTTTCATATAATTTTTTTTCCTTATTCAACATGTTAAGCTTTTTAATAAACTCACTAGTTAGTTTTTCTTTTGAGTTAAAATAGTTTGGAATATTCAGCATATTCCAGGTGCATGCTCCCGATCCTGATTATCATTTGGATAGAAGTGTTGCTAAGGAGTTCCTAGGATTGATGGTTCCAATGTAATTACTTTTGCAATTATTACAACTCCGTATGGGTGGGAGACAGAGTATGCAAAGAGCAAGTCCAGGTCAGGAAGAGCTTTGGAAACAACTGTTTCGATGGCTATGCAGGTGGTGATGGGCCAGATCAGGATGAGACTCTTCTGTGATGTTAAGAGTCGGATATTTGCTATTATAGGGGCCACAACAGTTGCACTAGGATTGATGGTAAAATCCTCGGTACCGGAAACGACTAGGACTCCAGTCAACTAAATGGATGAAAACATTTGGTCTCGACATAGGCTATGGAGAAGATTCATCAGGAGAAGAGAGATTGGTAGCACGATTTAGTAGTGTACTTATTGTCGTTTAGTAGTATTTATGCTAGAACTTTAAAAAAGTTGTAATTTCTGCTACATATGCTTATGTACATCCAATTTTTATGTTACATTAATGAAATTAAATTTCTCATTTTGATCGCCAACACATTGTTACATGATTTTCAAGCAAAGACACATTTGTTTCAAAGGATACCTCCCCCACAAACAAAGACACATTTTCTATATTGATAAAGATAGTAATTTCCTTTTCCATTATTGTTACAAGGTGACAAGAAAAGGATATTAGTAATTGTGGATTTTCAAAGACGAGCCAGCGATGGACGTTTCATTTACTTCGTGCAACATATATGTTCTATTCCGTGCAACACACGTGCACAAATAGGCTACAAGGTTATTTATTCCTACCATGTTTGTGACAAGATTTAAGTGTTTCACAAATTCATTATCATGGAGAATCGAGGATGGTTTAATGGTTAGTAGTTGGGTTTTTTTTTGGGCGGAAACCTATACTCGATTTTTATGGGGTGTAAGGGAGGAAGGGAATTTAGGATGGGTAGGGGAAGGGTTAGGGGTGGTAGAGTAGTATAGGGTAATAAAAAAATATTCATCATCAATAAAAGTAAACTCCATATACAGGGAGGGAACCACCTAATTGTCTTGCTGGTCGGCTGACCCCACAGTCTACCGAAGAACTCTTTAAGAGTAGCCATGAGGTTTAGGTGACTGTCATATTCTCTCAATCCCTTTAGTAATGGAGGGTTAGAGCTTGAGGAAAAAGATGAACTGTTGAAAATTTTAGTTTGTAAAATAAAATAATTTATTTAGAATTTAAGAATAATAATTAAGTTGGCAACCCTTCACGATGTATGTTAGTTATTTCCTTGTAAGTTAAGAGTTGTGTAATTTTGTTCCTTTTGATTCTGCAAGTGTTGTCTATAAATTGGTGAACTAGTGCAGGATTTCTAAGGAGTTTGTATTTCTAAATTCTAGAGAATATTCAATAATTGCAAGTTGCACGTTCTTGTGTTCTTTATGTCCTAGAGACAAATTGCTAAACAAACCCGGTTTACAACATGGTGGGAGCAAATAGTCTTAAGAACAGTGTCTAACACGACTTGAATACATCCAAATCTTTGTGATTCCCCCATTATTGTTAGATTCAAAAATCTATCAATAAAGTTCATTATTCTTCATCTTTACTCTTTTGTGTCTTTTTGTTGTCTCTTTGGTTACTACCCCATATACTTCATGAACCAGATGTTTTCTCTTTCTTTTAAAAAAAAATTACTCCCTCCATTCCAATTCAATAGGCTCACTTCCCTTTTTGAGATGTTTCAAAACTTAGTCCCACTTCAGACAATTAATTAAGTTTTACTATAAACTCTCTAATATACTCTTTCTACTTTCACTGAAATCAGGAATATTTATTAATTTTTATTAATTACTCTCTCATATCAACCAATAACTCACTAGTCATTAATAGGAGTGTAGTAGGAATTTCATTTAAAATTAATCACATAAACTATATTACCCACTTTTTTTTAATCTTCGTGTATGTCTAAATGGGTCTATTGAATTGGAATGGAGGGAATACTTAATAACGTCATTTTAGGCTGAGTTGTTTTATTTAGTTTACTGGATTTTTTTTCTTTCCCCACATATGTTTCGCTTTCCCTTCCCATTCTTTAAAAATTCTTGTGTTCTATATCAGCCAACTTGATTTTTTCATTTTTCCTGGTCTTAACCCCCATTCTTTCAATGTAACTAATATTCCTTTTCGTGTTTTATTGAAAAGGTGTTCATTGCTCATTTAATGAAATAAAATGGCAGAGCTTGATTTTCACTTCTTTGATAACCTCACCTTTGAAATGGAGCTGGTCTGTTTGGCCTGTTCCCCAGGCGCCTTTGGAGGGAGCGAGTGGAGTAGTAGAAAGGAGTTACCTTTTTTCCGGTCTCGTTCCGAGATACGGTTCCCGCGGTCACTGTCCACGCAATTTGATAGCAGAAAAGGCCATTTGGGGAGGGGGCGTCGGGGGTATGATCTTGGAGTTCATTCAAGTAGTGAAACAATTATATGAATAGAGTCAGTGGTGGAGGGAGGGGACCAGTTAGGGCAGTCACCTTTGCTCCTTTCTTGGAAAGTTTTAACTTGGAATAGTAACATTTCACTATAAATTTATGAAAAAAATGAACTTCGCCCTTATAATTTTTTTTTCCTCCTTTTATCCCATGGAAAACATTACATTTTTTTGCCCATACTTTACTGAAATTCTAGTTTCTTAACTGAATAGAGTTTTTCAATTGAGCAGTGAGTGGAAACTTTAGGGTTGAAGCCCTTTGTACATTTTGGAAGGGATGATTGAAAGAAAATAGTAACTTTCTTACATATAAATTAAATTTATGGAATGGTTTTATTTTGGTTTTTGATTTAAAAACTACTCCCTTCGCCCAAGAAAAACAAATCTCTTTATTGAATTAATGGATTGTTTTCTAGGATGCTACTAAAATTTACTCTCATCAAAACGATAACTCCAACTGAAAAGTAACCACACTATATTTTTAATCTCCAGATTCCTAATTATGTAATCGAAACACAACTTATAAGTTATAACAAGATACAACTAGAAAAAATAAAAAAGAAAAGGTCTCCATTGCGTAATACTCCGATTTCGTTAAGGGCGAAACACGCGCACCATTAAAACAATGGCGAGTATAATTAAACCAATATCTTATTTAAGGGCGAAACACGCGCACTGAAACTCTCGTGTAAAATGTTTCTAATATTACACTTTCTTGCTTGATCTTTCTTCGTATTCTTTCTCCAAATGATCTGAATGCAATAGATCACATAACATAAAGTAGTCCGATCCACTTATGAATGGTAAAACAATGAACAAGAAACAGGAAATTAAAAGGACAAAGAAGAATCAAATTCAAAATGATGCAAACTCACATGCGTACATAATTGAGAAAAAAGAAAAATTATTGTGCTGACAGAAATTCACCTAATTGCTTTTCTAATCATCAGGCCACAAGATCTACGAAAATGGTGTTAGCCATGTGATCACAACGGAGCTTCTGACCAACAATTTGAAAACTTGTCAGGCTCAAGTTTTTTGCAAGACGCAAGGATTATATTTTGTAAAATTTGAAACGAAGAGTTGTAGATTTACTCATTGTTTTAGACATGATATTTTCTGTTGGAGATTTATTGATGCAGTTTGTTGTAAGGGCTGGCTTATAAGTGAGCAGTGCACTCCTTTTATGTAGGTAATTAACTTTAATTTGCGATAAATTAATGTAGTTTTCCGGCAAAATAATTCGATAAGTTTAGTTAATCTCTTGAAGAGTCACTCTCTGGTCCATTTTATTTATCTCTCTAGTTTGAATATTGTATTTCATATTAAAGCAAAATAAGTTTGTGGAAAAAGGTACACGTGTCAAGCTCCTGTTAACCCGTTTCCCGCCAAAAGTTTTTAGCATACAAATGCTCGACGCATTAATTATTAAATGTAAGTTACGAAAATAATCACAATTTATGGATGAATTTGATTATTAAGGAAAAAATCACAAATAGTGATCATTTATTCAATGATTTGACCAAGATATGCAAGTTTCATTTTGAATGATTTGAAAATTATTACAAAATGATATTGCTTGAATATGTGGACGTTTTATCCATAGTTATTCGGCTTAAATAAAATAAGAAACTATCAAAAATTATTGCTCATTTATACTTTGATTTGAACAAGATTAGGAAGATTTTTTATAATCAATTTCAAAATAATTAGTGAATGATATTATAATTGAATGGACGCTTGTTCCTTAAATATTCGATTTAAAAAATAAGAAATTATTACAAATTATTCATTAAATGTTCCCCCTCCCCCCTCTGTATGTACCCGCCCACAACATCGTTCTTCTCATTCTCTGCTTAATATAGGTTAGAATTAGAATCATTTACCAAAATATTGTGTTTGTACCACTGGTCGCCTGAAATACAAGGATCAAAAGAAGTGGTCAGGAAATAACAGTACCAGAAAACCAAATTCCGTTTTTAAGAACTACAGTAATAAAAACGGAATTTCATTTACCGGTTATAATATGTATGACAAAAACGGAAAACCATTTTCCGTTTTAATTAAGTTCATTAATTAAAAAAAATTCGTATAATAATAATACCGGGAAATAATTTTCATAGATAATAAACGGAATTTAGTTTTCCGTTTTTAACTTGGAATGTTTGAAAAAAAAAAGTGAAGCCTAAAACTCACCAACCTGTGCAATACCAATAAACAGAACCAAATCTCCATTCAAACAGAAACAAGCAGCAACTTGTGCAACACCAATAAATAGAACCAAAGTTTCATTCAAATAGAAACAAGCAGCAAAAGTATTCAGTTCAAATCACAACCACAAAAATTCCAGCAACTAATCCATGTCTAAATCATAGAATTATCCCCAAATCATGTCCAAAACAGTTCAAAACTACGAAATACAACCTAAAAAGAAATTACTCCTCCGGCGATGGCGGCGTGGACCTAGAAGGTGTATACTTTTTAGGGGGTCTGCGTTTCCGATCCTGTTTTCTTTTTGCCAAAGGTAGGCTGGATTGCTGCAAAGTTTGGGATGCTTGAAACTCAGCATCTTGCTCTATAGTTGGGGTCACCTCAATCTCAATACCTTGCTCCGTAGTAGTTTGTTCCTGCTCCATAGTAAACATAGTTTGTTCCCCAGTAAACATAGTTTGTTCCTGGGGAGACGAGGTTTGAAACAAGTTTGCAAAGAACTCATTGGATTCTACTACTTTCTTTCTTCCTCCAATTCCAGCCTTAGGGATATTAGCCCTACGATGTTTAGCAACTGTTATGGGTCTTTGTCGGGACAATCGACAAGGCATTCTCAGCTAAAGCAGAGATTGAATCAGAAAATTCCTCACATGTCGCATTTGAACAACATTTCTCAGCCTTGTACGTTTCGACCTTCTTGAGAATGTCATTCAAAGTGCCCTTCTAGAATTTTGCAAAGAGAAAAAACTATAAAATAACTAAAAAGAATACAAAATAACAGTAATCTATTGAAAATGGCAGTTGAGAATTACAATAAAGAAGGGTGTGAGGAAAACTTACATATAATTTTGCCCGATCTGATTGTTGAAGAAACGCCCCCACCCTTTGGTCATATTTACTAGGATCCGTACTGAATCTAACAGTCCTGGATTGATACCACAGAAGATAATCATCAGTGGCTAAAGGTAGCCCATTAGATGATGGGCCTTCCTCAATGGAGCTCAATCTGTCATCCCAAGAGTCAATATATTCACGATTCTTATCCACCCAATTAGTCCCATGATATCCAGTCTTACCATAACGATGTATTTTTTCCAATCAAGGGTGGTTCTGGGATAGTTTGGATTTGTCCAAATTGTCACAGGACATGATCGGGTTGATGTGGTTCCGTGACATCAAAACAAATCAACCACGTTTTTTATTGCCAACATTTTTTACCCTGTGTACAAGAATCAACAAGCGTAGGGAGGTATTTAGCATAAGGCATCCAAGTGAACTGACAAATTAATTAAAAAAACAGAATAAAAGTGTTGCAATGTCCAGATTTGAAAAATTGGAAAAAAACAGTTCTGAAAAAAGAGAAAAAATCCAATTATCTTGAAGGATTTGAAAAACAGTCTTGAAAAAATAAAAAATAAATCCAGGTTTAAAAAACAAAATGTCCAGATTTGAAAATTAAAAAAAAACAGTCCTGAAAAAATACAAAATAAATCTAGGTTTAAAAAAAAAGAGTCCAGATTTGAAAATTAAAAAAAAAAAACAATCCTGAAAAAATAAAAAATAAATCCAGGTTTAAAAACCAAAATGTCCAGATTTGAAAATTTAAAAAAAAACAGTCCTGAAAAAGGGAAAAAAAAATCTAATTGTCTTTAAGGAATTGAAAACAGTCCTGAAAAAGACCAAAAAAAAAAAACCAGGTGCCAAAAGTCCAGAATAATCTGAGCTCTTACATGATTAGGTGTAGTAAGAGCTGAAAATTGATCTCGGTAGGGAGTGATAGTATGAGCCGGTACCCCAAAAAGGCCCAAAGGAACGCACCACCTATGGGAAAAATAATAAACTGTGTAACGTTTCCAAGCAAACTAAAATAAGTGTAACAATAAAAATTAAAAAATATAAGTATATGTACATAACTCACCTTGCACCAAACGCATGGTCCTTGAAAAATTCTTCATCACATTGCCTCTGTGGTCGTATCACAGGGATACGCTCCCACGCCCACAGCTATAAAAACAATGACAAGTTGTAAATTTCAATTTTTGTTTAAAAAAAAAAAAACAGTGACTAAGAAGTAAAATTTAAAAATGACCTGCAAAAGAAGTAGGCAACCACCAACATTCCAATTTTTGCTTTGTGCTGCCATACAAAGACCTTTGTAAAGCATAGCGAGACATGCACTGCCCCAGCTAAGTTTAGCACAATCCTTCAGGTTGCGTAACAATGGCAAATAACACAAGGAAACTATATCAGTTGAGTCAAGAAAAAGTATACCGCCTAAAGCCCACATTATAAAGACCCGTGCCCTCTTTTCATAAGCAGGTTTTTCAGAATTCTCGGCAATAGGCACAGGTACTTTTTTTTTAAGGATGATATGTAAATGGTGTTTCCTTTGAAGGTGGGTATGAAATCCAAAAGTTCTTCACACATAGCAGGCCAGGCTGTCTTCTCTACAGGGTTGTACGTAACAGAGGGGCCATCTACATTTACACCTAGTAGAACCTCAACGTCTTGGAGAGTGATGGTTGCTTCACCCATTGGGAAGTGAAAGGTATGCGTTTCAGGACGCCATCTTTCGACCAAGGCAGTAATAAGATGGTTGTCTAGTTGCAGATGTCCGTTCGACAACAAAAACCCAAAACCAGCTTCATGAATACATTCTACTACCTGCTTAGGTGCGCCAACAAACTCTCCCCAAATGCGACTATTATTTCTCCGGCACTTATGGTGTCTATCTATAAAATCTTCTACACCATCGAAAACAGGTGCCGATCTATGGTCACCTTGCAAGTATAGGAGGTCGCCAATGTCCGGTCCCTGGTTAGTGTACACTTGGGTTTGGGTTTGCGTTTGGGTTTGTGTAGAAGAACTAGCCATTTTTTTACAAAAGGAGTTAAACACGAATATTTCAACAATGACAAAGGGAGTAGAAAACTGAAACAAGGACAAAAGCAGTTAAACACAGAAAGTAATACCAGATAAAAGCTAAAGAGAAAACTTGAAATCAGAATACTACACATTAAAGGGTTTTCAAGTAAACTCAAGAACATTTTTCTTCTCAGTTCAAGTACTTTAATATCTGAAATGTACAATTATTGAGGCAGAACCACATTGAGGCAGAACCAAATTGAGGCAGAACCACATTCTAACTTTTAAGCAGTTAGAGAATTGTGTATCCTTTTCAAGATAAATCTGGAAAAGACAGAGCAAATCACACCAAACAACTGCAAGAAATGCAGGGCTCTGCTAACACAAAAACAGAACTTGACCTCTCAATGCTTAAAAATTAACACAATATATTTGATCAAACTCAATAATCTATTTACTAAGCAAGTTGCAAAACTAAAGGTTCTACTTAAAGTTCCAGTGAGCATCTTCCTGCTCTAATCAGGTCAAAATCATACACAGACACTTTGCACAAAAACGAAACACAGAGTAGGCAAATTTGCTCAAAGCCGAACTAGATAATGAGAAATCCCAACTGAAAAGAAAAAAGGAAAATGGAGACAAACGGCAAGAAATACTTACAGGCAAGAAAATGAAAGTGATGTTAGCTCTCAAAAGGGCAGTGAATCTCGAAGTCTAGCAACGCGATGGCCGGCGGAGGGAGTAGATCTAACAAGGTGGTGGCCGGCGGATGGAGCAAAGGGAGTAGATCTAACAAGGTGGTGGCCGGCGGATGGAGTAGAGGGAGTAGATCTAGGTGGGTGGTGGTCGGCGAGGAAGCAAGGGAGTAAGTTTAGGTGGTGGTGGCCGGCGGAGGAAGCAGAGGGAGTAGATCTAGGTGGGTGGTGGTCGGCGAGGAAGCAGAGGGAGTAAGTTTAGGTGGTGGTGGCCAGTGGAGGAAGCAGAGGGAGTAGATTTAGGTGGTGGTGGCCGGCGGAGGAAGCAGAGGGAGTGGGTTTAGGTGGTGGTGGCCGGCGGAGGAAGCAGAGGGAGTAGATTTAGGTGGTGGTGGCCGGCGGGTGGGTGGTTTTAGGTTACGGGAATTAAGTGGTGGTGGTGGCAGAACATAGGAAAAGGAGGAGGAAAAACTCCGGCCAACAGAACAGTTGACCAACAGAGCTGATTTTATGCGGTCAAATCTTTTGACTTCAAAACGGAAATCCGTTTTCCGGTTTATTATTATTTAAATTAAAACAAGAAAATCGTTTTCCGTTTTTACACGGTTTCTTTTTTTTTTTTTTTTACATTTTTACATCTAGAACATAGGAAAATTAATTAAACTACTATACTAGCCCCTAATAAGCAGAATAAGCAGAACTAAACACAAACATATCAAACATGCTAGATTAAGAACAACTAAAATCGTATTATTGGAATCGTTTCTTCTAGGAGGCTCTTCATAACTAGTCACAATATTACTTCCAACAGGCACTGCCCAATCAACAAAATTATGTCTAGGACACTTGTGAAAAAGACGACCGGGATTTCTTGGAGTGTTAGAAAGAGTAAACATGCAAATTTCTTGACAAATCGGACAATAATATCTTTCGTATCGCAAATAGTTGCTGCTGGTGGAAATGCTACTTCTACTACCGGTTGACATGATGATTATGCACCTGCTCGTTCAGTTTTGGTACATTTATAGAGTCATAAACGGAATTTTAATTTCCGTTTTTTTCTTAAAAACGGAAAATGGAATTGCTTTTTTTGAGAAAAACGGAAAACCAAATGCCATTTTTTATTAAAAACGGAAAACCAAATTGCGTTTTTTAGTTAATTATGTTTAATTACATTAGGTAATGTCCGATTATCTTGTGACGGGCATAAATCTAGGATTTCGAAATTGCTCACGCCATGTTGTTGTCTTATGATACTCATGTATTATGTTCTCTGGATGATCACCAATTTCTCGGCACACACGCAAGGCATGTGAACAGGGAAGCCTGTAAGTTTGCCACTTTTTACAAGTACAATGCGCCTTACTATACTCGACGGTGTGAACATTCTGGCCTTTACCACCACGATGCAAGGCGGTAGTCACCTTGTATACAAGGTTTGGTTCATCGTACACTTCCACATCGTGACCAGCAGCAGTATTCTCATACTCACAGAATTTTTCCCAATACTGATCACCAATAAGGGTATCACACCTTAAGGCCTTTTCAAATTGCTCACGGTAGAACTTCACACTTTTGGCCAATGTTGACTCCACTATAGCTCTAATAGGTAAAAATCGAATGCCCTTCAAGACATTGTTGTAACTCTCGGATATGTTTGTTGTTAGGTTGCCCCAACGTGCATAATCCAAATCATAGGCAAGACTCCACCTTGCTTTTGGAATAGCACGCATATATGCTTGACCTGCTTCATTGCACTCACCCAAGTTCGCCCAAAATCTTCTAAATTTGTGCGCTTGCAACTTCTTTCCCAATCTACAGCACACCCAAGCTGTTTGTCGCGGTTGGCTTTTGTGTTTGGACATCATATTACTCCGAACGTGTCGAAGACAATACCTGTGGTATCCCAAACTTGGTTCGTCCCATAAATCAGGATTTTTTTTCAGTGCACTGATTATCCCTTTATGCCGATCTGATGGGAGACATGTGACTCTGTTGAAGAAAACGTGGATCCTCAAATTTACCAGAAAAAATGACCAACTCTCCTCGGTTTCTTCATCCACATGTGCAAACGCGATAGGCAGAATATGCTTGTTAGCAGTTTTCACCATTCCTACAAGTAACTTCCCCTTGTATTGACCACGAAGGAACGTGCCATCGATACTCACAACTGGAGGGCACTTATGAAATGTCTCAATAGCAGGACCAAATGCCCAGAAAACATATTTGAAGGTCCGATACTCTTCATTTTCAGTCTCATCCTGCCATTTTCACTCAACAACTGTCCCGGGATTAGACTTCTGCAGTGCTGCCATATACCTATATTATTTTTAAAAAAATTAGACAAACATGTTAAAATCGGTCCAGCAAAGTATAAAAACAAAAAAAAGAAAGTGCATAAAGTAAATAAATAAAAAAAATAGTCCATAAAAATTAAAAATCGTACCACGGTAATTCGATAAAATTATCGATCCAATTGCCCCACACCACTTCGATGGCTTTTCTTCTTGCATGCCATGCTCTCTTGTACTTCACATCCACCTTATAATGTTTCTTCACATCATCTCTTATTGACCTCACTAAATAATTTGGGTCTGTTTCAACATTACGCATTATAAGTCTGGCAATCACGCCGGCTGTTATATTGCGATTGTCATTTCCTGTGGTACGTCCCACACAATTGTGTCGATCTGTCCAGCTTACAATTTCAAAAAGACTATGAGGCTTACGAGACGCACGCATCCTCCATCCACAAGTTGATTGGCCAGGTGGGGTTTCCGTTTTTCTGGTTATGCACTCTGCAACCCACGATTTCGGGTCAGAATATTTAACATAATGCTGTCTATTCGCCGGGAGCTCCGATCAGCCATAGCGGCCCTAATCTCTTCCTTGTCATTGAAGCACGTCCTTAAACCAATGTTTTCTTTCTTTCCTTTCCACATCTTAAGTACAAATTCATCTCGGTCTATTGACGCAGCATTGAAGTCACCAATATCTGAATAAACATGCTGACCTTGATAAGAAGTGATTAATTTTTCTGCCTGTTGTTGTTGTTGTGGCTCTTCTTCAGCATCGTCATCGCCAGTTTCATCCGCCACAGATGTTTCATAATCACTTTCTTCTTCGCTTTCAATATAAGTACCATCTGATTCATCATCCTGATCCGAATCACGTCCATTATTTTCATATCTGCCTTGAGCCTCAGTAATGAACCGATCCTCGCTGCTCCTGCTTGGCCCTGCTTCTGCGTTTTGTTGAGAAGTACTCGCCCAATGTGACTGTGACCAAAATGTGTTCGGTCTTCCTTCTGTATGTTGATAGAAAGTACTGCCCCATTGTTGTTGGGACGCAAAAGGACCCATCGTTTGTCCAGAAAGATCCAGTAAACTTTGGGCATGAACTATCCCTTCATTTTCTACATACAGATCCAAATTTGATGATCCAGGAAAATAATAAATAATTTCCAAAGACGAGTCATCAGTGATTGTCGCGGTCCTTCTAATACCGTTAGTTTCAAACAACAATGTAATTCTCAAATTCACAGACTATCTATCCCATCCGGCTTTATCACAAATTCTGGCGAAAAACTCAGAATATGACAATTTCTGTTCAATAAACAATCTGCCATCTGCTCTGTTATCAAAGGTTCTAATTGTACGATCCTCTATAACATACTTACTTCTCCAATATACATTAATAAAATACGGACCATTCCACTCCATTTTCTCCTGTTTAAATGTAATAATCCATAATAAATTAATGTAATTAACAATGACATTAAAATCAACTAAACACGACCCTAGAAATCTTAATAAAAATATATACAAAACAAATTATTCCATATAACATATATGATTACTGATTTCGTAAACCATCTCACCATTAAATATAATTACACTAATTCAAACAATTGAAAAAAAATAATAAACGAAATAACACGTAATAAATAAGATTAAATCATTACTAACCTTCTTAATGATGTAAATGTGGCATAAAAAACAAGCTAAAGCTACACTTCCTTCTCCAAAACTGTTCAGAATTGTATATTTTCTTTTAGATTCAAAACTCTCAAACGAGTAAACAGTGAAGTTGTTCAATTATAAATGAACCATAAATTTGAATTTCCGTTTTTACTGATAAAACATGGTCCGACCGGTCACGCTTACAGGGCGTCAGTGTCACGTCAGTGTCAGCACAATTATTGTTTTGCACATTCAAAATTATAAGCGGAATTTGGACTTCCGTTTTTTGGACACAAAAACGGAATTTGGATTTCCGTTTTTGCTGAAAAGCACTGTCCTCTGTCCAGTGGGTCAGTATCAGCACAATTATTTAGATTCCATTCCAAACACGGAATTCCAATTTCCGTTTTTTTAACTTTTTTTTCCGTGGAAATTGATTTTCCCTTTTTCGTCGATATTATTCGCACCAATTTTATAATTTATTAATGGAATAAATAAAAACGGAAATCGGATTTCCGTTTTATTAATGAGAATTAGTAAAACGGAAAACCATTTTCCGATATAGTTAGATTCGGACCACAAAAAAAAAAAAATAGTTACATGTCTTGTCCATTTTTTAAACTAATATTCTTGTCCAACACCCGTTAGAATTATGGGCTTTAAAATTTAATACATTTTTTTTTTGCGCCCTTTGTTTTAATTTCACTTTTAAAATATTTTTTTTTTGACTTGGTTGAAGGCGATAAAAAGGGCCGCTTAATGCCATCGGTATGACCACTAATTCTTTTGTTTATACTGTGTAAATTTTTTCCAAAAGATGGCTTGCAAAATCTAATTTGCAAGTTATATATTTTCATTTGAGTAAATTATCTCAAAACATGGCTTGCAAAATATAATTGGTATGTTATGTTTATACTGTGTAAATTCTCTCAAAACTTGGCTTGCAAAATCTAATTTGCAGGTTACGTTTACTAATGTAAATTATCTCAAAACATGGCTTGTAAAATATGATTTGTAAGTTATGCTTATGTTATGTAAATTCTCCCAAAATGTGGCTTGCAAAATCTAATTTACATGTTATGTTTACTTTTTTTAACTATAAACTTTAACCCTATCCCAATACATGGTTTGCTAGACAATAACAAATTATGTTCATATCATGTCTCACTTTTAGAATTACTATTAATTCTTCCCATTTTTACGAAATACACTTTTTACTTCATTTACTTATATACATGGCTTTTAAAAACTAATTTGGATGCTATAGTAAGTATTTGAAGTTCCTAAAACATGACTTGAAAAAGAGACTTGCAAGTTGTGTTCACTTTTTCGAATTATCCAAAAACATGTTTTGTAAAATCTAATTTACAAGTTATATGTGATTAGATTCCCCAATTTTTCCAACACATATAAGTATTTTTTCTAGCCAAATTAGAATTCGAAACTAACATATTTGTTTTCTTTTTCTTAAAAATAAAATGTGTTTTGGAACCATTTCCTTTACCCAAAACATGGTTGGAAAATCTAATTTGCAAGCTATGCACTCCTTTTTAAGCTTTTCAAAAACATGGCTTGCAAAAACTAATTTGCAAATTATAATCTCTTTTATAACTTTTCCCAAAATATGGCTTGCAAAATTCAATTTGCAGATTATGTTCACTTTTTCAACATTTATCAAAAAATATCTTATAAAATCTAATTTGCAAGCTATGATCTCTTCTGTGAGTTTTCCCAAAAAAATGATTTGTAAAATCCCATTCAAAAATTTTATGTATAAGAGGGAAAAATCAAAGCAAAAATCATTTTATTAAACCATTTTCTTTACTACATCGTTATCCTCTCTTTTTGTTCTCTATTCTTATCATTCATTGATAAATAAATATGCCCGGGCCAAATACCTAGTTTAATCTTAAAGTGAAAGAGAAATTTTCAATCCCCTAACAACATATTAAAGGATTTTTCTTTTTCATTTCTATCAATGTCGAAGAAGCATATCAAAAAAGCATTATTGGTCATTTTACCAAAAAACAAAAGGGAAAATTTGTATGAGGGGTAGTAGAAAGATTTAAATTAATAAAAAGGGTATGAATTCCAACTAATTTTTCTTAGGGGCAATGATTTATTTGCCATAATTTATAAAATCAAGTCTCTGTATTAACTAGAGATGCATTATTCTTTTAATTAACAATCTACAACCAGCTCAAAGTGTCTGTATTAAAAAGAAAGTGTAACAACAGATTAAATTTCGACTAAGTGATCAACTGGTGCACAACGTGTGACAAATAACAACCTAGTTAGTGATAAGTATTTTTAGTAAATATTAAACGTATGAGATTGCTTCTATCCCATTATCATATAATATTTGATATCTTATTCCATGTCATATATTTTTTTACTGAACATCGTAATGGTAGGAAATGTAATGAGATTTCGATACATCCATTCTCTTTCCAGTGCAAAGAACGCACCCTAAATGGTGAGAATTATGTCGTTACAATTGTGGAAATCATAGTTACTTTCAACTTGTGGTGTTTGGGAGAGATGCTACAGACAGATGAATTCTGGTTGTGATGTAAAGGTTTAATCAAGACGGCAATTTTGTGCAACGATTTCAATGGACGGTATATACTATATATGCACAACTTTAATGGTAACCGCGGAGACAATTTTCAGGGATTGGTTACAAAGTCATCATATCGTACACCATGGTTCACTGTTTTAGGTGAACTAGTTTTTAGATTACACGCGCTTATAACAACTTTAATTAAAAATTGAGAAAAAATCTAAAACTAACTAATTAAAATACGGTATAAAAAATAAATAAACAAAATCTGACTTCAACTCTTCTCCTCGATTGTAGCCTTCATCATCTCACCACCATAAGATTAAATCCTGAATAAATTTTAAGTTAGTTATTAAGATATAAACATAATTTATATTACATAGTATATTAAAATTCATAACATATTCTACCAAAGTTCATGAAAGTATATGAAAATATTCAAACATAAAATTAATCGTTAACCCATAAATACAAAACAATAAACTATGTTCATATTCAATAACATACACGTTCATGATAAAGCCTTTATATGTTAACATAAATTTACATTATTACGAGTTAAATAAAAATAATTCATGTCTGCAATATACAATGTTCTAAAAAGGATTTAATAAAATATAACTTAAAAATTCATGAAGGTTACATATTTAATTCATCACATTTATTTCAAATGTTCATATGTTAGGGAGGAAAAGTTTTGGTTAAAATCATTTTTGGTTCATGAAAATATACAACTATGCATGACATCAAAATACCCATCTTCACATGAATTAAAGCAAAAAGTTCATATTTTAAAGGCATAAATCCATGAGAACGATATTCACATATAGTGAGAGCAAAAAATTTATATCTTCAACACATATAATTCATGAGCACGATATCATATAGCAGGAGGAAAAAATTCATATTTTGAAGATATAATTCATGAGCACGATATTCATACATGGTGAGAGTAAAAAATTCATATCTTCAAGACATATAATTCATGAGCACGATATGATATATAACAGGAGCAAAAAATTCATATTTTGAAGACATATAATTAATGAGCACGATATGCATATATAATGAGAGCAAAAAATTCATATCTTCAATACATATAAATTCATGAGCACGATATCATATATAACAGGAGCAAAAAATTCATATTTTAAAGACATATAATTCATGAGCACGATATTCGTATATAGTGAGCTCAGAAAATTCATATCTTCATAACATATAGTTCATGAACACTCTGAACAATATTCATAAACATAAGTGTGAATATAATGGTTTTTTTTTAAAAAAAAAAAAAACCATTACCTGAGTCATCTTGAGGAAGTTCATCTTTAGGAGTGCATGTTAATTGAAGTTGTTGCGCCAGTTCATCATCTTGAATGCGTATCAACTGAAGTTGTGACAAATCATCATCGTTGGCTCCATCGGTCTCCATGTTGGAATGAAGACTGCTGATAGGTCTTGAAGTTTCATATTATTTATGGGTATTTGTATAGCATTTTGGATTAGATTGTGCACCTATATTATGTATTTTAATATTTTTGGTTCCTAGGAGTCCTTAGAGATGAGATGGAGCAAAATGTTCCATAAACACACATTTTTTGAGCATTTTGACAAGGAAGCACAAGAAGGGAGCAATGACATCACATTCTCGTGTGGGCACACGAATCTCAGTCCAAAATTGAGCTTTAGAGAAGAAATTCCAGCAATGATGCTGCATTCCCGTTTGGCCAAACCGAAACAGGGACTAAAATAAAAAAATTTAAAAAGTTTGGGGTCAAAATTAATTTTGCCAAACTTGAGGAACCAATATACAAATTTCGGAAAAATTAATTTGCAGTTGCGAAATTCTGAAAGCTACTGGTGGCTGACCTACTTTTTGGCATATAAATTGATTTTATTCTTTTCTGGAAGGGGGAAGGGACTGAACGTGAGAAGAAGAAGAGGAGGCTGGAGTGGTCCTAAGCCGCCAATCTAGCCCTTTTGGGCGTTATTCTTCCTCATTCTCTATAGTTTTGTTTCAGTAAGGCTTTATTATGTGTAACTAAATTATTTTTCCAGTTGAAAGATATTGAAACCTTGGTTCTTAATAGTTGTCAGATCTAAATATTTTTCATTTCTCAATTCTTTGTAAGTATTTGCTTGTTCTTTTGAATGATTGATATAAAGATTTTGGATTCATGAATAGCTGGTAGCATTCATTATTTCATGATAGTTAACAACCAATAAGGCAGCAAGGTTTGTTGTTTTAAAAGGGACTGATGTAATTAAATTACTTGGTAAGTGATTTTATTATGTTATAAGAACAAGTAATCTAGTTTTTTATTAAACAAGGTTTGTTTCATAGGAATCAGAATTGGGTCTTTGTACTTAATGCAGTCATTTTCTTAATCTTAGGAGGTTTCAGGATTGAATTTCGACTAGTGTGGTTAATGAAGGTTTTTTTAATCACTAAACTTAGTTCAAGATTGAGTTTTTAGGAGGTTCCAACAACGAAAACTAATTTGTCTATAAGTGATTGAGCATATCATTGCATCTATGATTAATTGCCTAGACCAAGGTGGATATAAAATCTTTTGACTAGAAACTTTCTCATAATTTGCTTTTATTTTTTTTTACTATTATTTGAATTTTATTTTAACTACATTTTAGTTTTAAAAACTCAAAACCCCCCTTTCGGTTACTTATTTGAAAGAAACGAATCCACCATTCCCTGAGGAGACGACCTTGCTTTCCTATGCTACTAGTTTGAATTTAGATTAAATTGTATGTTGGCTTGACACCCCACCAGCTGCAATCCTAATTAAGACTGTAGTTACTGTTATCTTTTGAGTGGTGGTCATTGTTGTCTCCTTGATAAACTTCTGCATAATCATCGTTCATGAAAACAATAGAATCATCATAAATGATATCATCAAGAGGGTTTTGATTTAAATCAAGATTCATCTTGCAATGAATACATGGATGAAAGAAAGATGCAAGACCTTGTTTCTAATTCTCAATTATTTTTTTATTTTATAGATGAGTAGTTAAGTGAACCGCCAATAGTTGTGAAAATATACGGGATTTTCAGTTTGGATTTTTTTGTACAAGATCTAAATTGTGATAAGATATGGGAGATAAATAAGGAGTGTAATTTTAAAACGCGTGGTTATATTAAAAAAAAGATAAAAACCAATTTTTTTTTATAAGCGTGTAAGACAACTCCTAAAACAAGTTTACCATCTACTGTGAACCATGTTTAGGATATAAATTGCCTTGGTTACAAGCATGTTCTTTTTTCCAAGAATGCAGCGTTAAATGAGGAAAGATTATTATTAAGTTCTAATAAATGTCGTTGACGCATGTCCAATCTCTATTACCTAATTTAAGTAGCAACTTTTGAAATGTAACATATATATATATATATATAAGAAATTCATAGAAGATTTGCGATATAAACTAGTTCTTAATTGACATGATAAGATTTTGTTGGCACACAAAATAATGAAATGTGAAATCTTAATAACAACTGGACATGTCTTACTGGTTAAACTGATCCAAGTGTTCAAACAAATGCACCTTCAAATCAAATTTTAACTGGATTTTTTTCCGTGCAAATTAAAAAAAGTATTAAATTGAAATTTAGATGCAAACAAATTTAATTACATTGTGATTAAAATTTTATTCTCTCTGACAGTTGTTTGAATAAGATTAATATTAGAGTCACCGAAACTTAATATAAGAAAAAATTTTATTTTGAATTTTATTTTATAATTTACCGTTAAAGTTTCAATATATTTTAAAAATGATGAAACAACAGTCATTTATTTTTAGTGGAGGAAAAAAGGTCAAAAGGAGTGTAATAAATTATTAAAATTATTCTCTCAAACAATTATATTGGTAAAAACTAAATTTTAATGTATTTCGTCAGAGTTTTTCTTTTATATCAAAACTATATAGTATTGACTTCATATATTTCACGCAGGAAAACTATTAATTACGTAATGATATGTATCTTTCATTTTTTCTTTTATAATTGTTTCAATAATAAAATTTATTTTTATTTTTACCAAAACAACGTAGTTTTATTTGGGAGGGAAAACTTTTCATTAGAGTCTGATATCTAATCATTTATACTCTCTCGGACTTTTGTTTTAATAGGGTCATATTGATTTTTAGTGGAGAAAAAAGGTCAAATGGAGTGTAATAAATGATTAAAATTGTTCTCTCAAACAATTATATTGGTAAAAACTAATTTTTAATGTATTTTGTTAGAGTTTTTCTTTTAAATCAAAACTATATAGTATTGACTTCATATATTTCACGCAGAAAACTATTAATTACAAAATGGTAAGTATCTTTCGTTTTTTCTTTTATAATTGTTTCAATAATAAAATATAGATTTATTTTAACCAAAACAACGTAGTTTTGTTTGGGAAAAAAAACTTTTCATAAGAGTGCGACACCTAATCATTTATACTCTCTTGGACCTTTATTTTAATAGGGTCATGTTGATAAGGACAGTAATTTCCTTTTCTGTTATTATTACAAGATGACAAGAAAAGGATATTAGTAATTGTGAATTTTCAAAGACGAGCTAGGGATTGTTTTGATTACCTCGCAACATATATAGTCTATTCCGATCGTGCAACACACGTGCACAAATAGGATGCAAGGTTAGTTATTTCCTAGCATGTTTGTGACAAGATTTAGGTGTTTCATGAATTCATTACCATGGAGAATCGAGGATGGTTTAATGGTTAGTAGTTGGGTTTTTTTTGGGCAGAAACCTATACTCGATTTTTATGGGGTGCAAGGGAGGAAGGGAATTTAGGATGGGCAGGGGAAGGGTTAGGGGCGGTGGAGTAGTATAGGGTAATAAAAAAAGATTCATCATCAATAACAGTAAACTCCATATACAGGAAGGGAATCACCTAATTGTTCTGAGGTCAGCTGACTCCACAGCCTACCGAAGAACTCTTGAAGGGTACCAATGAGGCTTAGGTGACTGTCATATTCTCTCAATCCCTTTAGTAATGGGGGGTTAGAGCTTGAGGAAGAAGATTACCTAGACTGTAAGGGCTGGTTTTTTTGGAAAAAAAAAATTTACTTAATGACGTCATTTTAGGCTGAGTTGTTTGATTTAGTTTACTGGAGCGTTTTTTCCTTTCCCCACATGTTTTTCGCTTTCCCTTCCCATTCTTTAAAAATACATGTGTTCTATATCAGCCAACTTGATTTTTTTCATTTTTTCTGGTCTTAACCCCGATTCTTTCAATGTAACTAATGTTCCTTTTCGTTTTATTGAAAAGGTGTTCATTGCTCATTTAATGAAATAAAATGGCAGAGCTTGATTTTCACTTCTTTGATAACCTCACCTTTGGAATGGAGCTGGTCTGTTTGGCCTGTTCCCCAGGCGCCTTTGGAGGGAGCGAGTGGAGTAGTAGAAAGGAGTTACCTTTTTTTCCAGTCTCGTTCCGAGATACGGCTCCCGCGGTCACTGTCCATGCAATTTGACAGCAGAAAAGGCCATTTGGGGAGGGGGCGCCGGGGGTATGATCTTGGAGTTCATTCAAGTAGTGAAACAATTATATGAATAGAGTCAGTGGTGGAGGGAGGGGACCAGTTAGGGCAGACACCTTTGCTCCTTTCTTGGAAAATTTTAACTTGGTATAGTAACGTTTCACTATAAATTTATGAAAAAAATTAATTTCGCCCATATAATTTTTTTCCTCCTTTTATCCCATGGAAAACATTACATTTTTTTGCCCCTACTTTGGTGAAATTCTAGTTCCATAACTGAAGAGAGTTTTTCAATTGAGTAGTGAGTGGAAACTTTAGGGTTTAAGCCCTTTGTACATTTTGGAAGGGATGATTGAAAGAAAGCAGTCACATTCTTACATATAAATTAAATTTATGGAATGATTATATTTTGGGTTTTGATTCAAAAATGTACTCCCTTCGCCCAAGAAAAACAAATTTCTTTATTGAATTAATGGATTGTTTTCTAAGATACTACTAAAATTTACTCTCATCGAAACGATGACTCTAACAGAAAAACAACCACTCTAACTCGGATGGGGAGTGATTTGAATATATATTTTTTTAATCTCCAGATTTCTAATCATGTAACCGAAACACAACTTATAGTTATAACTAACAAGATACTACTAGGGGAAAAAAAAGGAAAAAAAAAAGAAAGAAAAAAGGTCTCCATTGCATAATACTCAGATTTCTTTAAGGGCGAAACACGCGCACCATTAAAACAATGGTGAATAGAATTAAATCAATATTTTATTTAAGGGCGAAATACGCGCACTATTGAAACTCTCGTGTAAAATGTTTGTAATATTACACTTTCTTGCTTGATCTTTCTTCATATTTTTTCTCCAAATGATCTGAATGCAATAGATCACATAACATAAAGCAGTCCGATCCACTTATGAATGGTAAAACAATGAACAAGAAACAGGAAATTAAAAGGACAAAGAAGAATCAAATTCAAAATGATGCAAACTCACATGCGTACATAATTAATTGAGAAAAAAAGAAAAATTATTGTGCTGACAGAAATTCACCTAATTGCTTTTTCTAATCATCAGGCCACAAGATCTACGAAAATGGTGTTAGCCATGTGATCACAATGGGGCTTCTCACCATATGAGCCTTATTCTGCCATATCAACTGTCCGAATTCTGGTTCTGTCTGGCGAGATCTTGATATGAATGTAACTTTGTAAGACAATTTCTGGTGCCTTTGAGTGAAGCTGAGCCTCGGCGGCTCAACCTTCACAGCGACGCCTTTGAACGGTGAAACTACGACGTGGTAATTGGATCCGGAGCGGCCGACATTGGTGACTGTTCTCCGGAGAGTTATAACCGAAGTATTTGCATTTTCAGGGAAAACAGCGGAAAGAGCAGGATAGTTCAGCCCTCCAGGATCAGCGAAAAATTGTCGGCATTTTCTGTTGGCGAACTTGGCGAAAACAGCGAGCTCTGAAGTAGTCAGGCCCTGTGCGCACAAGAAATCAAAGTAATCTTGTGCTTCAATGTCGTAAACCAGGCCAGGATTCAGGGCTTTCACCGGGTTTACATGACCCGCGCCGTGGTCGAAAGGCGTCGAAGGCTGGCCAGTGGAAGCATCTCTCAAGGGATTCATGGTGTTGTCGTGAACATAACTGGTTGTCATCAGGGCGGATTTGATCGCCGCAGCGCTCCAATCCGGGTGACTCGCCTTTAACAGCGCGGCGATGCCGCTCACGTGCGGACAGGACATGGAAGTCCCTGATAAAATGTTGAATTTGGTTCTCCGGCGATCTGTTGGCAAGCTTGATGGACCCAAATCCCCTGTCCACGCTGCCAGGATGTTGACTCCCGGCGCCACGAAATCCGGCTTTAGGATCTCCAGGGAAAGGAAATTCGGCCCCCTAGATGAAAATGCAGCTACAACTGGAGAAGGCCGGATTCCTGTTTTGGTTCCAAGGAACTGAAGTGTTGCAGTAGCTTTACGAGTAGATGCATAATTCTTAATCAGCTTTCCGACGGTTTCGCCGACCGCCACAGCCGGAATAAGGTGACTATCAGCTACCAATTCTTCCCCATTCACATCAGTGTTACACAGAATCATGCCTATTCCTCCTGCTTCTTTCACCACTTGACCCTTCTGAACTCGAGGACTAATTCCCCTGTCACAAATTACAATTTTTCCGGCAACAGAATGTCTATCTAATGTTCCTTCTAAGCAGAGTGAACTAGGTGTTGGACTAGTAGAATTACTTCCAAAGTAAACCATTGAGTATTTGGCTTCTTTAGAAAGAATTGCTCTGCCTTGATAAAGAGAAGTTCCGGTAAAGACTCTACCTGTTCCGAGCTTAACGGTGGCCGGAAAATCTCTGTCCATGGTGCTAGCTCCAACTGTAGTTATCCACGGTGAAACGTTTGTGAGACTAACAGGTTCGGGCCCTCCATTTCCAGCTGAACAGGACACAAAAACTCCCTTTTCCATGGCCCCGAAAGTCGCTATAGCCAAACTATCACGGTAATAAGATGAAATTCCACCGCCTAATGAAATAGACAGAATGTTTACCCCGTCGGCCACCGCTTGATCGACGGCGGAGAGAATGTCGGAGCTGAAGCATCCTCCGGTCCAACAAACTTTATAAGCAGCAACTCTGGCGCCAGGGGCCATCCCCTGCGCCGTGCCGTAGGCGTAGCCGAAAAGATTCGCTCCCGGCGTGGGGGTTCCGGCGACCGTTGCCGCAGTATGTGTGCCGTGGCCGTCTTGATCTCTCGGAGATTTGAATTCCTCTTGTTCATTGATCCTGCCGGAAGCTGCTTCATACCCTTTGTAGAATACTCTGGCGCCCACAATTTTCCGGTTGCAATGGCGCGATTCGAACCCGCGGCCTACATCGCATTTCCCTTTCCAATGATTCGGGATTGCTGTCATTCCAGTGTCGTTGAAGCTTGGACTTTCCGGCCAAATCCCGGTATCGAGAACTCCGATTACCACATTACTTTGGGAGACTTTGTCCGACCAAACATTCATACCATATTTATTTTGTAGCCCAAGAAACAATGGACTTCTGGTGGTGTGTAATTGGTATTTAGTTTCAGGGAAAACAGCCATTACACCATTCTTTTCTTTCAATCTTTCCATTTCTTCTTTTGTAAGATGAGCAGCCAGGCCATGGAAAGCAGTGTGGTAAGTGTAAATTATCCTATCTTCATCATCATCTTCTTCTACTTCAGCTGGTTGTGAAGCTACAGCAGATTTTACCATGGAGGAGTACCATTGGAAATGATCCACAAATAATGCTGGTTTTGCCCATTTATCAATTTGGACAATGTAAGTTGCCTTGGATGAAGAAGGGCTTTTGGTAGTAGTAATAGTGCATGTTACCAATGCTATATGGCTTGATGATAAGAAAAGAAACAGCCATTTTGCTGAAATCCAAACCATTTCTTTACACAAAATCTTTGAAAGTAAAGAAGAGCAGAAAATACTAAGTTCTGTTGAAAGATGAATCACATAAAAAAAAAAATCAGGGAATTTTAATATACCAAAAAAAGATAAAGAAATATGAGGGAGTTTTTGTCCTTGTGTTTGTCTTTATGATAAAGCAATAAATAAGGTAGTTGTCACTCATGAAAGTGAGTTTTCATGTAAGGAGTATAGTATGGTACTGATATACGCAGTTATTAGAAAGTTAAGGAGCTCACCGCTGTAGCTTTGGTAGATCGGTTAATTTATTGCAGTTGTACACCCACCGTGAAATGTTTACGAGATTTCAGACACTATCCTCTCTGTTCGTCCCAAAATAAAAATTTTGTTTATTTAACGATTATAGTATACTTTTTCGATTCTGATTAGAAGGTCCAAATTTATTTTAATTATAATGTCAATTTGTACATAATGAGGACCATAAAGAGTACTCCATCCGTTCTAAAATAAGTGTCGTTTTAACAAAATGGAGAAATTACAAAATAAGTGTCGTTCTCACATTTCAATGCACTTTTTGTCAAAAGTTTCTAAATTACCCTCAAAAGAGTTGATGTTATTGGTGGACAATTTTATAATGGGATTGGTTGAGAATATTCAAGTAATTATATTACCCTAATTTAAGAGAGTAAAGTGTAGGACGATACTTATTATGGAATGGAGGGAGTACAATAAATATGCGGAGGAGTACGTAGTTGTATGAAACATCTTTCCCAGTGATGAGATTTCTGCATGTGAGATGGGGGGACCTTCAATTTCAGTAGTGACATGATTTTCAGAAATGCTGTTTTAAACAAAAATTTAGTCAGGCAATTTCTTTATTTATGAACCGACAGAACTCGTTCCCATGTATCATCGATTCCGGTGCCAAAGCTTTTGTTTCCCAAATCTGCTAGTAAAAAAGTTGGAATATTCTGTCTTATTCTGTCAGATGTATAAAACGACGACATTTTCTTCCCAAAAAAAAAAAAAAGGCAAGCTGCAACCATTTTTTCCCCGTTATTTTTCACTCCCCTTTTCGTGGTTAAAACAAAATATGCAAGTCTACCCTTCCCAAAAATCCCCCCTTTCGCTTCTGTCGTTCACCGCCGGCGTCACCGCCTTTTCTGGAACGCCGACTAGACAACCTTCCCATCTATCCATTCAATCCTTCCATTGCTGCAATTTTTTGGATATTTCTGAGGCTCAATTTCAGGGTTCAAAGTAGAGAGATGCGTGTTGTGTTAAGTAATGTTTGATTCAATTTTATTTATTTTGGGGTAAACTCTAATTGAAGAAATCCTTGAGATTATTTCCATGACCTTCATCGGGGTCATTTCACTCACAGGCTTATAGGTTATAAGAAGGGTGTTTTGGTGGCTAGGGAAGAGTATTGAAGGGAGTAGGCTAGATATAATTCACGAGTTTGCTTTCCCTGCGGCAATTTTTTTTTTCCTTGTCTCCGAGCTTCTTCTTATTGTGACGCTCTTGAAAAGATTTCGACTCCGAACTTTGAATTTTATGTTGATTCGACTGAAGATCTGACGTGCAGATTGCAATTTCGATTCATCTAAAACTTCTTACTCTAATTCATATATACGGATCGTCGCAATTGATCGATTCGTCTGATAATTTTGGTTTGATTGGCTCGAGCGATAGATTAACGGTGAAACTCTGTTCAATCCATGGCGGAGACGAAGTTTCGATGAATTAGAAGAATTGTGATCATATAAACCCAAATTTGAAGTTCTTCATCTGAAAATTGGTTTTAATTATAGGCGTCTTACTAAATAATAATTGAATGTGTTCTTGCGTTTGTTTTTGGTCTTTGAATTTGGTACCTCAAGTCAAAAAAAAAAAAAAAAAAAAACAGAGTAAAGAATGTTCTTTTCTGAATTCTTAGGCCGGTAACATATTCTTTGGCCCGCAAAACCAGCTACTGTTGCAGGGGTATATGTGGAACTTTCTGATAAAATCTGGTTGAGTTTGACCAAAAATAAAATCTTGTATATAAGCAAAACGGGACAATAATTTTAGGACGGAGGGAGTATCTTACTTTGTTGGTTCCTTACATGAAAATTTTTCAATGGAAGGGGCTCCGATGGGGGATTCCAGAGATGGGATGGGATTCAACGTCGGAATTTAACGGGTTGTTGTATCGATGGAATTGCCTTTCATTGACGGCGGTTGGAACTTGGAATGAACTTGGTAATAGAACACTAAAAAAAAATCAGCCTAGCCTTTGTTTTCAGAGCAAAGCGACGTCGGGTTGCGCTATAGACAGAGTAAGACAGGGAAGGGGTGGACTGACGATCTGCCCCAATCGATCTTTCCAGTTAATAAAGTTGATAAGACCCATCGAAGAGAATTCATATTCTTGAATTGAAAATCAAGTCCACACTAACCAGAGGGGTTGTGGTAGAGTGGTCCATTCTTAACCATAGGTCGATGGTTCGAATCTCGCCATAAGAATAGAGTAATCATTAATCTTTTGGCCAGCTCTCTTACCCATCAAAGTGTCTATTATGAACGAGGAAGATTAGTCACTGTTGCCAACGGTAGACACCCTGTAATATGAAAAAAAAGAAAAAGAAAAAAAGAAAATCAAGTCCACACTTATGTTGAGCTGAATTGGTTGAAGGTGGCACCAAACACTGGATACACCAATATTTCTAGTGTCTAAGAGTCATTGTTTGAACTTTGAACGTTTTAATACACACTCATCCAGAATAAGAATTATGTTTGTTGTACTTTTAGGGTTTAGAATGTACTACTGGAAGTGTAGAAGATAAAAATAAATAAATAGAAACGGATCGAACCATGAATTTCTTAATAATATGGAATTTTCAAATCATTTATGAGATTTCAAGATCAATTTTTTTTGTTCGAGGCAGATGAGAGCAATGACAAACGACTATAGTAATTGACAGATACGATAACATGTCAAAAACAATTAGGGTGGTGAATTTTATTTTATTTTTTTCCGCCTCTAACATTTTATTGATCTTGTTGCAAACCAATGAAGAAAGCGCCAATATTTATTTTACGAGAAATATTGTAGTGTCGTGGCTAATTACTCATAAATTCATGCAAGGGTCTAAAACTAGTTAGATTATATAGTTTCTATTCACGTGAAAATTATTGTGACCTATGAATAATTAATTTTATCATTCTGCCGATGCTCCATACATAAATATTTTCCAAATGTTTCTAGGTTGAAAATATTGTTTTTTGATATAAATGCTTCCGAACTAACGTGTAAATCTACCGCAGTAGAAATTAATAGCAAAGCAGAGATGACTAGTAGTTGGTGCGGCTTCGTCTCTCTTCATTCAATCATGCTTTCTTTGATGTCGTCAAATTCATGCATTAACACCAGTCTGCCCCATACTATTGAATGCCACAGCAGGCCCTTTCAGAGATAAGCGCTACGTCTCCTCGTGTATCTATTCGCATTTAAAACGGCCAAAATGACATGAAAAACAACATGATACCCGTCCCCAAGAGAAAAAAGAGTCTTTCAAAAACAAAACAAAAAAAAAAGAAATAAATAAGAGTCGGTTGAATTGAATTAAATAATGTAATACTCCTTCCGTCCCAGAAAAATAGTCCAATTTGAAAATGTATAACTTTTTTAATTTAGTTAAACACACCAAATGTATAACTCATTTTATGCCCCTAACTTCCACGAATGCACCTTCTAGTTATTTCTATATATAAAAGTTAATTATGTATGCATTTATTTTTACAACTTAAATTTGATCAAAATTTTTATCTAAAAAAATATTGACAATGGATCTTGATGCAAAGATCTCGTTACGTAGATTAATTTGATATATAACACATTTTTTTTAATTATTCACGTATTAAAAGATATAATCATTTGAAAAAATGGGAGAAGACTAAAAAAAAATAAAAATCAAAGGAAGTGGACCTTGTTTTCCTTACCAGTACTCTTTTAGATATTTAAGTCATTTTAATTCAATTAATGAATTTTGTGAAACTGAACTAATTTTTTGGGACAAACTTTTTTATTAAATTAGACCATTTTTGTGGGACGGAGGGAGTAACAAACATCAATTTTATTTCGGGATGAGTATCACGATAATATAGAGAAGTTTTGACAACATTTTTTAGCCGTAAAGATTTTGATGTGTTCGGCAGTTGTATATTTAATCTTTTAGTTTATAATATGACTCGATAAATATATGAAAAAACATATTCTATATATATATATATATATATATATATATATATATATGAATTTTCTAAAGCAAGTGATAATGAGATGTGAATTAATGAAACACGCATTTCAGTATATGAAACCCGTATTCAGTATCTACAATGAGATTTTCTGAAATTAACAAACGCTCAAGTCTCAATTAAAACACTTGTTAACCCTGATTTGTCATTTATGTTAGAGTATTTGATTTGATTAATGTTACAAGTCTGTCTTCACCCACTTCTTCTGTTTTAAAATTATTGTCAAAAATTATTTATACTCCTTATGTCCCACAATTATTATTCAGTTTGAAACAAAAGAAACATATAAGTACCCACTCTTATCATCATAAGAAGAAATTAATTCACAATTTCACATCACCATGATCCATGCTACAAATATCGGATTTTTCCTTAGAAACTCCTGTTTGCCATGAGCCCGGATATTTTGCTCCTGAGTTTTCCGGTCGCCTGATGTTCCCTTCCAGTGCTAAAATTTTTTATCCATCATTGGCCCTGCCCCGCCACCTTGAATTCTCGTCATCTGCACGTCAAATTTGATGAAGTACTATGATTCTTGACTTATTTTAGTTTTCAGCCTCTTTAACTACACATATTTTGGGCCTTAGTTTCTGTTTTTACGATTTACGTTGTTGGGCTGGTTGTACGATTTTGGACCTTTTCCTGGTGTTTTCTTCTATTATACATTCACAATCTAATTTTTATGTACCAGCAGATACTTGCCCAAAGTAATAAGGTGTTTTGTTTCTCTTAAACGAGGTTTCGGATTCGAGTCTTGTGAATGAAAAGAGCAATGTTAGGAGAGCTTCTCGTTAAAAGAAGACCGACTCGATTTGATGCAGATTAGTTTGAGTACAATGCACTTAGAACACTATGTGCAGTATAGGAAAACAAATCTAATCTTTCTGTGTTTGTATCTAATTTTTGATTAATCTAAACTAACTAACTGGAATTTGATAGGAAATGTTTAACCTAATTTGGTCATTTAGGTTAGGATATTTTATTTGACTTGGATGGAATTTGATTCAATTTAAAAAATTTAACTAGCAGTCAAAAGAGTTTGATTGAAATTACCTCATTGTTATAGTCCCCATCCATTCCACATTATCTTTGTATAATGAATTATTACATTCTAATAAAAATAAAAATCTTGAAAAATATTTGATGACACGCCAAATGGGTGCGGGAAGCCTAATTTACATAGATCGTCTGCGCATTTGTTTGCATCCCTTGAGCAATATGCAATCCATTCAATCATTTTTAGGTGATAATGCATTTGGATTAAAATGTGGGTCACATTGCAAACGAATGATAGTTTTGGGAAGGGAGAATTTTTATTAAGGGCATTGGAAAGATTATATTTATTGTGAAGGGCATGGGTTATAAATTAATACTATCAATTTTTTTCGCTTATGAAAAGACCAAATAATCCCTCTTTCTTTTTCCATCACCAGTGAATCTGTAAATTCAAGAAAGGAAAATATAAATAAAAGTCCATTTGCTCAAAATCGGAAAATGGAAATCTTATCAGCAGAAACCATGGCCAAAACTTAATCTTATCCTTAGTTGCGGTCGACGGCTCCCCGATCTGACTTCGTAATCCATCCATCTCCTTCATCAATTAAAGTTTGGAGATCAATTCAACACAAACAAAGCCCTGGTGCAATAGTGCACCAATTACTACTCTTTTTACATCAGTGGCATTCTCTTTGAACCCTAATTATTATTAGAATGAGAAAACTTTGTAAATGACAGTTGATTCTTAATCTTGTTTGAAATCAAGCAATTGAGTAAAAATTATGGTTTAGTTCTATTGCATATGAAGAATACAGGAAACCTTGTTATAGTTTGGATCAAACATCTTATGAAATATGAGTTTGGATGTATAAAAAAAAGAAAAGAAAAATTTGCAGCAAGGTTGAACTTGGATGAATTCTAAAGGATAGAGGAACTTGGCATTGGTTTAGAAGAAATGGGCAAAGCAGTAATTTTGCAAACCCAAAAATACTAAAAATGATGTAAAATTAATGATAGTGAATTAATAAATCTCATGCCCTTTTTAATAATTATTATTCTTCCAATGCCCTTAATGAAAATTTTCCCAAGTATTTTCAAGAACCGGATATAAATAGGTGAAATTTTGTCACGTCCCCACCCGTTTTCCTTTTTCTATACATATAATAATTTCTACACAGTAAAATTCAGTCTCACCGGGCCAGCATCCCCCAGGCCATTTTGCTCTCCAATTTGATCGAATTCATCAGAAACCATCTAAAGTAAATTTCGTGCCTAGCAGCGATGTCCCAGCAGCCCAAGAGCTCAGATGATGAAAATCAAACGGTTAGCGTCTTTCAGCTTCAGAATATCATCCTCTTCCTTTTTTATTTTATTTTTTTTGGTTGTCTGGAAATTTTTGAATCAACGGCGTGAATTTTTTATGTGTTGGTCACACTTTAAATTTTTGGGATTTCTGTTAATTTCTGTATGGTATTAATGACATGATTTGGTATATTCATAGCTAGTAAATTGCTGCTTGTAGTTTTTTTCCTCTTTTTTTTTTCCTGTGGGAAATTTTTCCATTTTCCATGGGGTAATTGTTCATAGAAAGTTCAGAAACATAGAATTGCTGATGATTGATGAATTTATGAAATTATGAAGTATGTACCACTAATTGATTGTTATTTGGTTCAAAGAAGAAAACTTTGAGTTGAATTTGGAGAATTGCATTGTGTAAATGTGCTATTAAGATGATGAACTCATGATTATAAGTTGAAACTTGGAAGTTGCTATGATTCTATTTAACAAGTATAATTATATCATCATGTCTTGAATCTTTGTGAGTGGGGTAATTGGATGCAACTTGACATTTCCAGTTATTCTGTTTTCCTGTTGTGGAGTAGGAAATGTACATTCGAGTAAAGAGGAACAAGACCACATACTTCTTGCAATGTCTTCCTAGTGAAAAAGTTCTGCAGATCAAGGAGAAGTTGCAAGTCCTTATCGACGAACCAGTTAATAATCAGCGATTAATTCTGATTCAAACTGGAGAAGTACTAGACGATTCAAAGTCACTAGCTGATCAGAAGGTACTAATACATATATTATTGATGAGTAAGCAAGTCATTATATCTACTTGGAAGCATATGCTCTAAAAATTTCTGGCAGATCATCTCTCCTTTATCCTCTCTTATTCCATATTTTACGCTTTTGTTTCCCGTTTTGTACTGTGCCTATTTTATTGTGCTAAATCGTATCAAATTTTTGTTTAGGTTGAAAACGATGCTGCTGTGGCACTCACCTTGAGAAAAGGTTCCGTCCCTTTCTTATTTTCACTTCAAAGCCATTTTTTGATTACTCTGTTGTAAGTAGCTTTTACCTGATGTTCCTAATGATGAGTTCAACAACAGTGAATTGATGTACTCTGTTACGGTTTAGTTGATTAGCACTTCATGTAAAATACTTTCATACTATGCGGCATTTCTATAATGAATTTAGATGTAAAATTTGGAAGTCCAAGGAACTGAGGCTGGGCGTTTAACCATTTGAAGGATGGGAAGGGGAATCTAATAAAATGGAGCACTTACATACTGTTTCAAAATAATCTAATACACTGTGGTTTCTGTTGTGTTTTTCTGTATCTTTGATCTTTCAGTTTAACTTAGGAGTTGTGTTTCTTGCTGTTTTGAAGTGCCCTTTCCATTTTGGTAGCCTTAGGGACATTGATTCTGTAACTGAAAAATAAGAATAATTGCACTTATCTTTTCTCTGGATTTTTCACCCTCCTAGTCATATTTCTAGATATTAACTGGACTCTGCCTTAGGCTTGGGCATTTTTTCCCTCATCTTCCTCCCCTACCCCTGAACATATTATTGAAGAGCAAAGGAAGCATTATGGGATTCAAAGTTTTCATTTGATGTTGAATTAATTAGTGTGGTTCCTCTAGTAGTTTACTTGCTAAGACAAACACAAAGACACTGTCAGGTGACTGAGCAGATCTCCCATATCTTAACACGATGCAGTAATGTAAGCTTTCTCAATAGGCAAACCCCCTAGGCCCTCTTGTGTTCTACTTTGTATGACGAAACTGCATTATCAATGGGTATTGTACTTGACTTAATGTAAATTCTACCAAATACTTGGCTGTCTGTGTCTAGTACTCAAAACAATATGCATATAAAAGCTCGGTACATGTTACTTTCTTTAGATGGAAGTCAAAGCCTCTATTGAGTTGTGGCCTGGGATTTGAATCAAAGCGTCTAGTTGAGTGTGGAGAAACCTTGCAAGTTCAGAAATTTAAGTTCTGTATCTTGAAATTCTGCACACCTTCTTTCCAGTTTTTTGTGTTAATCTATTCATTTTTGGGTTGCAAAAGAGTGTGTGTAATAATTTTCGTTCGAATACACTCACATTGTTTTGCATCACCTGCGACTAACCAGCTTTCTAAATCCTTTGTATTGTTTTACAGCTGACAACGAATTTGAGGATGTTAATGTTGTGAAACCAGATGACTATATCCGCGATGGGGATGGTGGCTCAAATTGGTGACCTTCGCAGGAGCTGAAATTGTTAAACATTATCCTCTGCATTTTATTGCTGATTAACTTGTTACCTGTTAGTTGGACTTTTTACTATAGCACTAAAAGTTGATTTGTTCTAAGGGTTTCATTCAGGACTTAATTACAATACGAAGTTCGGACTAGAATCTTGATGCTTTTATCTGTCCTTTTTGTCTTCCTTGCTTGTCAGAGGCCCCAAAGAATCATATTATCACTTGTATTGAAAACATAAATGGATGGACATAAACCGGATAGAAGGAAATGAAAGGGCAGCCTGGCTTCTTAGAATCCAAAAGCTGCGTATGTGCTTAAACTGGTTAATTATGTTTGTTTCGTTTTTTTAGTGTATGTTTTTATGTGTTTTTTGTATTAGAAATGTAAAAAAGTATGCTGAGATAGGACAGTTATTATTTAAATATTTTGAAAATACCATAAAAAAACCTAACAAACAAAGGCCACTAAGGCTTGACATGCGCAATCTACTCAGGGAATTTTGTACTTTTTGTCCATAATCTTTACTGTAATAGCAAGTTTAGTCCACCACTCTTAAACCGATGAATTCACTTTGATTATTGTTAATTTTCTTCAATCTGATACTTCAGCTCTATATCATTCCCATTATTCTAACTCCTATTTTCACTTTCACTCTCCATTTACTCTTGACCTTCCTCTAATTTTCCATTGAATTCTGTTTTTACCCTCTTTTTCCACCACTTCTCATTATTTTACTTCTCTGGCGTGAACTAGGTTAGCTATTTTTGTTACAGAGATGTACCAGTTACGGTGAAACAAAAAGAATAAAGTAAAAAGAAAATTGAGTGATGAAACAGCATTCATCTATTTAAGTGTTGCTTTAAAACCTACTTCAAAATGAAAAATAAAATAAAATTCAGTGATGAAAAAAGCATTCATTTATTTAACTGTTGCTTCAAAACCTACTTATCAACATACAAAAAAAAAAAAAAAATGATGGAAACAGCATTCATTTATTTTAGTATTGCTTCAAAACCAACTTATCAAAAGATAAGCATCAGCAAATTTACACTTGTGTTCTGTACATCGTGACTCTTATTTACGATTGAACTACTACACGCACGGAGTATTGTCTATTTACAAACGGAGAACACTATGAAGCCTATTAGGAAATGGGAAATGGCACTACCACAAGAACATGAACTTCTCTCCGAGAAAAAGACTAGGCAGTTGGTGAAGAATGATAGACTAGAATGCGGGGATTTTCTAGTCCTCCCAGATTAGTAGTAGCTCAATAATACCTCAGGTCCTCCTATGAAAACTACAAGCCTTTACAAGTGGGAAGTGAGAACATCAGAACGCTATGACCTACAAGTTACACAGAAGTTACTCTTCTCCCAAGTTCCATATTTTGAGCTGAAGGTCCCCCCACCACACTCCTGCGCATATTCTGTTACAGCTGCGCGGGCGTAAAAATCCCATCTTCTTACCATCTCTGTGAGAGATATAGGTTGCGAAAGAGTTCCAAGAGAACTACTGAACTTTGATTTGGCCTTCATGGAAAGAGATTCATATACTTTACTGCAAGAGATATATCGTAGGATACTTTTGCTCATTAAAGTTCACAACATGAGACATAAACTAACAATGAAATATTCCAGAGGAAAGGCTACTTTGCATCGCTATTTACAAGTGAAGATACAATCATAAAATCACTGTTCATTAGTTGAGGGTAATCAAAATTTTACACACAATGACACAACCATAAACTAAACCTACTCAAATTGGATGATGTTATCCCATCCTATGCTGTAACCATAGAGGCAAGATTATCCGAACGTGTTTTAGCGGAGGGGATTATCAGGGAGTTCAAAGAATATCCCCCACATGGAAAGACTCACAACTCCTATTTTCTGTCATGTCTCACATATATAACTATAGCCATTACAGGCGGTGTAATTGTCCAAATACATTAAAGAGAAAAGCATAACAATACACCAACTTTAGTTGGAGAAATTGTTAGGTTTCCATACCTCACAGCTATATGAAACTTGTCCAGCAGTATTGGAGAGGAATTCGGATAATCTGTCGGAATAAGCAACCACAGGGGCTGAATAGGTGGCTGTAAGATAGCAGAGTTCCACAAATAATTGTTTCTGCAAGTATATAAAAGCATAGCTTACTTTCTAAGAAGTGAAGAGCATTAGCATCTCACCATCTGTGCTGATATGTACCGTGACTCCAAATTTCCACTGGAACAGACACCACCAAAAGAGCACTTCACTATTATACCTTCACCACTGTTAGCTGCGGCAGCTAAATCAGTTGCATCAACATCATCATCAATAATCTCCACCACCGTTCCAATTAGTTGCCTATTTAGTTTATGAATCTCATCTACAAGGGCATGGCTTGCCTGCAACACACACCACCTTCTTTTAATCAAAAGTAAGTCATTTACAATCAAAGTTGAAAGAAGCCTAAGCTTAACTTTCAACAGGGATTTAATGCATTGGATTAACAGCATTATGCAGGGATTGCCCAAATAAAAAGAACAACTAAAAATTTTAATAAGAATGGTATGCACTATTTAGGGCATAAATGTAAGCTTCAAAAAACGAAGGGATAAGATAAAAGAAACATGTATTTGAGGGCTCTCTCCCCGGCAGCATGTTAGATACATCCACTCTAAACAAAGCAAGCAAATAGTTTCACATGATAAGATGACTTGCAAACATCAAAATATGGCTTCAAAATTATCAGAATTTTCAACATGATGTACATGGAGAAGGAATAACCTCAATCCTTGGTTTTCTAAGGCCTGATGTACGTGTTGACTCCAGCTCCGGTAAAACTAAGCCATTTGCATTAGAGGACATTACACTTGTGGAGTGTCTCATTCTCTTTGCTTCGGTAGGCCCAGCCTGAGGGGAACAATTCTGGGCCCGTAGACAACATTTCGTTATGAAAAGCAGATCCTCACCAACAGCAGCTCTAATATCGTCAACTGATGCAGTCAAAGTTTTGTGGGATGTTGACGTAACCTGAACATGAAAAGTACGTCTCATTTGTATTTTTCCATCAATTAAAAAGTACGAGTGAGAGTGTGTACGACACCCATTAGCAGTTCATGTAGTGGATCAGAAAATCTAACCGCTTTAATTAACCGTTCAATTGGTTTTTCTTCCACATTCAACTTGCTAGAAATGCCGGAAGATGTCATCATATTTTGCTGATCAATTTGTAGAGAAGGATGAGCAGGAGCCTGTATATCTAGAATGCAGTTTGATTGGCCAATCAGCATGTTCTGTTTCAGATTTGATGCAGTAGACTGTTGCCCAATCATTGGCAAATCAAACTGTTGTCCAGTCACCTGCTGCTGTTGCTGCTGAATCTGCTGTGGGTCTTGCAATAAGGTCTTTTGAGAAATGGATGTCTGGCGCTGAGACTGCCCGAGATCCGACTGGGATGAATGCTGGAGAACTGGTTGTGTCACTTGATGAACATAGGGCTCCTGATTTTGTTGAAGGCTACATGAAGGAGGTGACTCCGTTGCAGATGGCTGCAGTCCGAAGTGTGAGCTTTCAATCTGACTTGGTTGTATTATGTTCTGGTGCTGTGATTGCGCCATATCTTGCAACTGACACTTTTGGTCCATCAATTGGTGATGTTGGAGCTGCTGATTCTGACGTTCAGATTGCATGCCATGTGCCACTGCCCAAAGCCAATGGATAGATGCACATACAAACAGAAATGCATAGGAGATCATGTTAAGAAACAAGCATCAAACCTACACCAATATTGCATGTTCTAAAATTCTTATAAATCAGGAGTATAACACAAAGGTACAGGACGATATGTCATTAGTGTGAAGCAGAGTCATGAGCTCCATAATCTCTCCGAGGCAAATATAAAGAATGAAATGAAAGTAAGCATGCATGTATAGGATAACAATACCATCATTTACTAATGTCTTGAAGAAAGCTGTCAGCTACGACGTAATGTCTCTGACCACCGAAACAATGGTTCACTCAGACATGTATACATGGCAAATACAATTGATTCAGAAATGCACAGTTGAAAGCAATATTCTTTTGTTTGTTTGTTTGTTTTTTTTTTTTTTTTTTTGGAAAATGGGAAAGCAGTATTTTATAAAGATACAAATTATAGAATTGCACCCAACAAACAAGCATTTTTTTCTTATTTCTTGAAGAATTCCAGTTTACTCATATCTATGTACCTTAAAGAACATAAGGCCCCTTTTTCTGCTGAGTTCTTTTTGTTCTTATGTACAGATGCTTTTGTAGTATATAACAAAGTAGTTATATAAGTGGTGATTGTAAGATGCTCACCCATGGAGTGCTGATATTTTGATAATTAACCTGAACAATGAGACAACCGTTCCAAAATATAAGGGCAGAGAAGAGATTTTAGCCAAGAATGTCATACAAGAAAGGGTTTGCTTTTGTTAGGGAGGGAGGTGATGACTCATATAACATGGAGCATATTCCAAATATAGACTCTGTCGCAGGTACAAGCTCAAACTAGTTCAAACACTGGATCAGAATGGAACCAGATAACAATCAATTTCAGTTCATCCTTTTCCCAGTTTTGGTAATAGCTGATACTACGCCACTTAACCAGCTGATTCCTACTAGGAAAATTTTCCTATTCATTGAACTGGTATGCATCCAAAAGAGAACCATAAATTATCAGGTGTATCGTATCTTCCCCTACCTCATTCCTCTTCAGTCATTTTCCTCCTCTTATCCAGGGCTATTTTACCCTGTATAAGCACCACTCTTCCATATCAACCATCATCCACCTCTGTCCTCTGCTCTGCAGAAACCCTTGCTCAAGGCAATACCCATTATGCCTCTGCCACCAAAAATTCTAATGCAAACTCAACTTCTCTTCTTCCCAAGCATCAAGAGTTCCTCCGCCTCTACCCTCTACCACCCTCCTCTACCACTCCCTCAAACCACTGTGGAGAACTAATCACTTGACCAAATAGGAATGCATTATGCACTCCAATCCTCGCATATTATAATGCAGCAGTTATGGCATTACCTATATCAAGCCGCAACCTATCAAGGTTGCCCTTTTAGCTCATCCCAATCAGGAACAAAGGCAGGGCATGAACACTGCTCATTTATCGGTTTATATATTTATCTGTCCAAATGGTATGAAGCTATGAACGATAAACAGAGAAACTACCTAGTCAAACAGCCCAATCATGAGCCTTCAACTTGATAAAGCTAAATCTTGGATTTCAATGTAAATAACTGCTCCAAACTGGATGGGAGACATGCAGAGAAATCTGAGATAAGAGAACGAGATGCAACACAGTAAAAGGGTACCCATCAAATCCAAGGTCAACGCTAAATAAAATTAATTACAACTCCCAAAAGAATCCCCACTCTCGCACCACCGAAAGTAGCAAATTGCTACTACAACAAAACTTAAGGTTAGCAAATATGCAATGCCAATGCATTTGCAATTACGTTTTGTCATGTATTGTTGATAATCACACGGAGCAGAATTTGGAGCTTATATATACATGTTTTCTTTCAGTCCCGTATTCACCCATTCATCATGGTACTACACTACCAACTACTCATAAGAGTAGAAGACCTATGCTGACATGTTAAGAACTTTAAATTGTTCAAGAGCTTGCAGAAATTCAAGGAAACATGTAACAACAGTGGGACAGATATACCGAAGATAATGTGAACCCTAATAAAAGAATGGTCAGACAGTTGGAATTAATAAAAGAATCTTGAGGAATCCAAATTACACGGACTGAACCGAGAGACTTATAAATCCTCTAGAAGTGGAAAACTCAGTCAATCACCTAACCTACACAGGATAAAGAATAATGGCAACCCATCTCTGAAGCCAGCTAAGGAACCATTTCATTGTGTTCTGAAAATGATTTTCCTGCTGAAATGGCACAACCCTAACGCAGGAGAATGAATGTGCTTTGTTTTGATCCAACAACTAATTTCCCATGATTTGTTAGCTTAGCCGAATTGCTAATTGATGTAGTTGATTTAATTCTCCGAAATGACATTGAACCAGCAATCATTGCTCGAAAGGAAGTCCCCTTTTCACTCCTGCGTTCTCCACTTTCTTTGGTTTCCTTTTTTCACTTTATTGTTGGAACTAAAACTCCAACTGCCATTAAATTGAACTAAGCTATTTTCTGAATTGCGGACACTGACACTAAACCCCACTGAATTTATATCCCTAAAAACTCTATAGCAGAGTTCTTAAAGTGAAACTAGCAAGGTAAAAAATTTGAAGCATCAAGAAAATTCTAAAAGGATAGCACTACTTAAAGATCAGATTTGCGGCAATCCACGGGGTTCAAAATTCTCCAAAGATTCTAGTTTGGTTTAATCATGTACGTGCATATAAGTCCTACTGTAGTCAACAGGAAAAACAGAGCGTTGCTCTTCTTCTGTATGTAATCATATTAGTTCCAACACATTTTGTCTTAGTAAGCACATGATGTGTTCTCCTATGATGGAATCCTAAACATTTAACTGGTAATGAAACAAAAAAAGAAAAAAAAAAAAAGGGAAACAGAAAAAAGAGGACATTCTAAGGTTAATGCAGCAAGAAAAGACTGTAATATGATAGAATTGGTAAAAGAGAAGCTACAAACAGCCATAATTAAAGAAAGTTTTATACACATAAAAATTTAGTCCTATAGTTCAATCTAATTGCAGATGAATAGGCTCAATTCAGCAACACACGGAACTCTTAATTCATAGAGAATACAAATTTGATGTTCTAAAGCATATTAATGAATCTCATGCAAAGAATATCAGAACTCATGCTCCGTTATGCATCACCAATCCTAAGGTTTCTTTTAGCAAAGCCACTCACAAGATCAATTAGGGCCAACATGAACTTTCGTTGGTTTATTTAAGATGACCTAAAAAGAATGTAAAATTCTCCAACACCATCATGCTAGTGAAAAGATCACTTAGCAATAGATAAAAAAGAGAAGAGGTCAAACACAAAAGACAGCTACATCTCACAACTTACGATAATGTCAATTGATAATCTGAATAGAGAGAACTAGAAAGGAAGCATGAGTAACCAAAAACACTGGCTTAGTATATGCTCAATTTCTGCAATCCCAAAAACAAGGACAAAGACTGAGATCTAAAGCACATAATTTTCACAACATAAGCAGCACACCATAAATTTTTACACAATCAAAGGTAAACAACAACCTGTAACAACAACATTTTCCATGGATTATAAAAGATAGAGTATTACAAGATAGCTTCAACGGGAAAAGTTATTTCCACATTCGCAAAGCACCAAAGAATATAACAATGATATACCTTCATCAGGAGGGGTTTTGCTAGCACTGGTGGTGTATTTTGATCGTCCACAAGCCATCTTTGTAGCCATCTTTGTGAATGGACATGATGCTTGCTTATGCATCTCCTCCACATAATCTGACTGCCATAGAATACATGACATCCAGCCGTGCAACCAAAGCATGAGAAAACCATACTCATTTAGCAATTCCGAAAGGTACAAGGGAAAAATAATTAAGTGTTTATATTCAACTTTCCATTCATTTAGTATGATCAATTTGCATGACCTGCCTGGCTTCGAGCAACAGTATAGATTTTCTCCTCAGCCTTCGTAACAAGATTCTTAAGTCCTTGCCACTGTCTTGGACCAGCGCCAGCATAATGCTTCCACATACTATCTACTCTGCTTAATGAGAATACAGACATTGAACTTAAACTAGCGGAAATGGAACATGTACTCAAGAAGAACTTCTAGGGGCAAAATCCCATCCAGTTGCACACGACAAGGACACAAAGAAAAGAACTCTAAAACACAGAAACCGATGTAAAATAAAGAGAAGTGCCAATGGCATGAGGACCAGCGTCAATCATTTTGTTTGATAGTTATACAGCTCCTACAATTTTCATGAGATTCATCGAGTTAATTTACTCATGTTTACAACGATGAATTCCTTAACAAGAAATGCAGCGACTAAGTTACCTTTTTTTTAAAGAATTTGATGAAAAATTATATTGACTTGTCCTGTGTCCTTATCTTTTTTACTTTTTTGCATTATTGAACACTTCAAAGTCAGAAAATATATGAACAACCTATTCATGTTGAATGATTAAGTGACTTCTTCTCATAAGGTATAAGCACCGTCACCAGCGTAGCATGTATTTCTTACCAGCAAAAATTACTCTGCATCTGAAGTTTTTATTGATATACTACATCACACGGGAAAAGCTTGTGAAAAAAGTGAAAAGATTGATCAAACTGACATATGGAAGGAAACATTTCATACCAAAAAGTGGCATCTTCTATTTAACCAAAGCAGAAAATCTAAACTAAGGAATTTGTGCCTCACTCGATTTGGAGTTATGTGGAAGCTCGAAGATAGCTAACATTCACGCATAAGAACAACAACACAACAATTGAGAAAATGCTTTCAAGCACATTTATCATCCCAAATTCTGAATAAGTCTCAGCTTGGCTGCTTCTTTTAACAAAAATGCTGAAGAACTAAAACAGCAAGAACTCTTCAGAGTCAGGTTTGATTAAAAAATTAACAAAGTAGCAAGCACGTATCATCTTCCTTGCACATCAGCGATAAAGCATCTAATACAAATAATTTCATAATCAGGCTCGGCGAAAAAGAAAATAAAACAACACACACACACAAAAAAAAAAAAAAAAAACTCATTTTCCTTGCAATTCAGCACTAAAAAACATATCAAGCATAACTTCGAAATAGTATTTTTTCATGGGAAACAAAAGAAACAAAAAGCATCCAAAGTCTGCCAGTAATCAACGATAACAAAAACAAAATAAACCCTAAAAATTTTCACATCCTCACCTCGTCTGGAAAAGTAATTGAAAAGAACAATTATATATCTTACATCACAATAAAAAAGAGCGAGAGAATTAAGCAGGAATCAGTACATCTCTTCTTTAATCATCAGCGGAAAATCGGATGGACAGTTAGTTCTCCAATCAGTGGCGTCCATAGCCGCCGGAGAATCAACATCTGCGACCGGCGATAACTCTCCTCCGCCGTCAACATCACCCGGAGGAGAAACCGGAGTCATCTGACCTTGGTCGGCACCACAATTATCGCTATTCATCGGCTCAAGAAACCTAATTGCTTCAAGTTTTGAGGTTCTCAACTTCCCAACACATTCTTGGAGTGACTATAGTCAGGTCGATTAATATATGTGACGCGGGAACGCATTTTGCTACTAAAGAAGAAATGAGCAACTGAACGATGTCGTTCGCTAGTCGGAATGGAACTTAGAATGGAGGGAAACACACTTTAGTCCGTTACGTTTGACCATCTGTTACAAAAAGATGCTAACGTATTTTATTTATCCTCTTTTTGTTCTTTTTTTTTTTTGGAAAAAAATCAAATTAGTTCTTCTGATCAAATTTCGTCTAAACTTTTTAATTTCAATTTCAAGAGTTTGCAGTTTTTTTTCTTAATAAAGTCTTATTTCACAAGAATTTTTGGGGAAAAAATTAGATAAAATACAGATGGAAAGTAATTTTCGAGAAATGACGAACATATACAAACAAATAGTTATAAGTAAATACACTCAAAAAGTGATACATTTTTATCAAACATTAAATACACTCAAATATGGATTAAAAAAAAATCTTAAGCATGACATAATAACGTGCTGAAGTATCGGCCCACACAGTGAGATAAAAGGCTTAATTGACTTTGTGTTGTATAATAGTATGATTGGAAAAGAAATTATTGTGAGGCTCCTCATTTGTCATCCAATGACTTGATTTCTTCATAGAAATACTTCTCAAAAGCATCGGCATGCTCCACTTGAAGGCGCAATGGAATGATGAAGGATCCATCTCCATCTTGACTGGGAATCAAGAAAACTCTTCCATCATAACCTAATGATCCAGGTCCCAAGTAAACTTCATCTCCCCAACCAAACTTAGCTCCGTACAACGGCAACAACCCGACCCAACTCGTGATGATCAAATTCGGGTTCCCAAAAAATGACCCCTGCGCGCAACCAACCGTGTGGAAATGTCTCTTAGTCGCAATGTTCGGGATGCTCTTGATGCAACGAAGGTACGATCTCACGTACTCGTCGGTAACGCTCTCGATCGCGGTCCTGATCTTCCTTGCAGTGTAGCTTACAGGATTGGATAAAAGTTCATTCACAGTGGATGAAACTGGTAAAGGCATAACCGCATTTCCAAAGTACCTTTTGGGCAATGGCGGGTTAATCCGGTTGCGAAAATCCACCGTCACGAACAAGACGGTTTCTTGTTCGGGTTGTAGTCCTCGGGCCAGTGATAAACACTTCCATATATGTGCACATACCACATCAAACCGGCTGACTTGTGGTCGCCCGCCGGCCGGAATCTTCCTTAGTTCCTCAACTCCTTTGTTGAGAAGGTCTAAGGTAGCCTTACTCCTGAGGGACTCAACTTGCTCTTTGCTTAGTTTCAGCATCATTGGTTTTGTTTCCTTCTTGCGCTCCTCCAGGTTATCAGGCTTCCCTAAAAGAAGTGGCAATGGAAAGAAATCAGTGTATTTCAAGTTAGGCTTTAAAGTTAGCTGCAAATCATCGTGCTGTTGTAAGACCCTCCGGTCTAGAAACGGATGATCATCGGATGGAGAACCGCGGGCGATTTTCGACCACTCAAACACGAAATGAACCGCGCTTTGTCCGTCTACCACAATGTGTGACATCCCGGCTCCAAATCCAATACCACCACATTTCAACTTTGTAACCTGTGCGACAAGCAACGGGACCTCATGGATAGGAGTTACATTGTAATCCACCGACGGGATAAGCGATCGGATTTCAGGGGACGGGCGAAAGTCCCCAAAATCATCGATGGTGAGGTTGGATTCAGCCTCAATCAGCAGAGCTCCCATGGAGTTACAATGGAGCTCGACACGGCCGCCATCGGTCCAGTGCAACCGCCCTGCGAGAGGGTAAAATTTCACCAGGACTTTGCTGAGGGAATCTTTCAGAATCGGGACAATTTCTTCGAGGGAGCTGTAGAAAGATGGTCTGTAGAAATAGATGGTTGGGGCATGAGTTAAGGGCTTGATTTGGTCGCAATCTGATAAATACATGACTTCTTCTGGTGTTGGTTCAGCTGGTTTCACAATGTGGGAGACGGACCTCAAAAAAACCATTTTTTTGTTGGGAAATTTGGCTTGAAAGTTAAAAGGAGATGAGACTAATGTTGTACTAGTTTCTTGTGGGATATTGAAGATGTACTTTTGTGTTCGTATATATAGGTTTTTTTTTGGCCCTTCAATAATTCTTCGTGGCAATTAATATTCCCTTCGTTTTCATTTTGTTTTTCTTAGTTCCTCCAAAGGAATCATTTCTTCTAGTCGAGTTGTTATTCTTTTTTTTAAAAAAAAAATAAAAAAAATCCTAAACTCACTCTAGTCGTGTTGTTCTCCCTTTGACAAGTTTTTTCATGCGCTAAGAAAGGATACCTCTAAAGCATACATTGTACTATGTTGTCCTAGATCCTCCCAGTCTCCAATAATTGTAACCTTCCAACACTAAAAATTAATCATTGATCACCATAATATTCGAGTTCTATAAACAATATTCTAATTTTGGAACGTAGAGAGTAGCTAATAATTTGTTTTTCTGAATTGTCTGCTGTTGTTTTTGAAGATATTTGAACTCCACTTCGTGAATCATTGCAATTTTGGGAATTTAATTCCACTATAAAATAATCCTAATCAAGTGATTCGTCATGACATCACCGTGGTTGAGTATTCCCTAACCAGTTTAGCAACCCCTTTCTCAATTAAACCATCATATCCGTGAACTTTCCTGCCACAGTAACTTTTGTCGTACTGTTTATTTATAATCATACTATGCTGTATATAAAAATTCATGAATCAGCTTAATTATACATAAATTTTTTGTAAGTGAAGTAAACTAATTATAAATTGTTTAATCATCTGCCATTCCGAATTGTAGAGTAGTTAGATGTATTAGGACCAAAAAAAAAAAAAAAAAAACTAGAAAGTAGAGTATTTGATATTTTCTTGAAACGGTAACTGTTAATTAATTCTTTCTGTCATGAAACTTAATATTCTACAAAAATAAAAAATTAGAAACGTATGATTAGTTAGAGACATTCGTATCACGTTGTATCAAAACACAATCATTGTGGTTAAAGATGGGAACTACAGTCAATTATTTTATACGTTCGGAGGAAACTTCCTTCTTTGTATTTTTCTGGTCAAAATCAGCGAGTTTTGGTGGAAGGAATATTATGTGAAATATTAGTAGCATTCTCATCCAGATGATGAATTTAGAGTTGGGAAGAAGGAATTTCTGAAAGCTCCCCTTCTCAACGAGCTGAGATTCTCATTTTCGTAATTTATGCACGCGGGATTTGTATGTATATTCTTTTTGGCAATTTACAAATTATTAGCTCTTTAAAAAACTCACAACTGCTAAGTACTGTTTTAGAATTTTTAAAAGTAATCGTTACATAAGCTCTTTATTCTTAAAAAGCATGAAAATTTGCTCACATGCCACTTCCACATCTCATGCACGTTTGAGCCATTTGACTTCCTTAGGCCATTTCTTCCTCTGAAATCTTGAGCATTCTTGTTCCACAATTTTGTTCAACCATTTGGGTTTCCCAGTAATGAAAATGAGGCATCCCAGACTCAATCCAATCAGTATCCCAGTTCCGTATCCAATCAGTGCAGCTTTCCAGGTAAATCCATCGATGAAGTCCTTGTTTATTTGTTGATACGGAGTTGCAGTCGCACTTGTAGTCGGGATGAAATCAGTACTATTCAAACAGGTTCTTGACAATGGAACTCCACAAAGGCCATCATTTCCCAAATATGAACTATTCTCAAATGTATCAAACTGGCGGCCTCTTGGAATGCTACCGACAAGTTGGTTTTGTGAAAGGTTTAGAACGGAAAGGTACGTCAATGCCGTCAATTGTTGGGGAATTTCTCCATCAATTTCATTTAATGATAGGTCCAAGGATTCCAATGAAGTCAAGTTCTTGAAGGTTAGTGGAATCGGACCTCCAAACCATTGTGGGAAAGATTCAAACCCTGAAGAGCTATGAGATTTCCGATGACATCTGGAATGAACCCATGAAATTTGTTGTTGGACAAATCTATGGTGGTAAAGATGGAAAGTACATGATAAACATCAATCTCCATTCCTTTTGTCACAACCAACACGGATGAACTTTGGTAGTATAAAAAAGTTCCGTTATCGAGCATCCGCGTTATGATATGATTTATTATCTTCATACTATTCAGTTGAGCGAAAAGATTTGGTGACAAGACACCGGAAAATTTATTTCCTGAAAGATCAAGGATTCTCAATGCGGGAAAAAATGATCCAGAGTTAGGAATACCAAGAGATCCATACAAATGGTTCGCTCTCAAGCTTAGAACCTGCAAGTTTTGTAGGGTTCCTAACCACCAAGGAAACATACCATCTAAGAAGTTATTTCCAAGATCTAGGACTTGTAACATTGAGCAATTGGACAAGGATCTCGGGATTCTTCCTTCTAACTGATTGTCACGTAGATTTAGACTTGTCAATCTACAACCGATTGGAAAGCTGGATGGAAGTATCCCTAGGAAACTGTTGGAGTGCAAATCTAGTATCGAAAAGAATGTGCTCAAATTCGCCAAACATTGAGGAACATCACCTCCCAAGTAGTTGTTAGACAGATCCAGTAACACAAGTGAAGACAAATTGCACATAGATCTCGAGATTTCACCAGTAAATTTATTATATGAAGCAAGGTAAACACTTATTTCATTGGGTGGCATAAGTAATCCCCCACTGAAGTTATTTGAACTAAGATCAAGAAACGCAAGGGACTGGGAAGGAAGTTGGGGGATATGAGTTAAAGAGTTGTGAGAAAGATTTAAATAAGACAATCCTAGAGCCCAGCTGTATGATGTCTGTTGTTGAGAAAATATTTGGCCTTGAAGCATGTTTTGAGAAAGATCCAATTGCTGCAGATTGTTTGCTCCTGTTAAGAAATCTAAATTCTTCACCCCACAAGAGGACAAAACCAAGCATTGAAGAGAAGAAGGTAAGGTTGAATTCCCTTGATTCTTGGTGAGTGATAGCCTATTGAAAGAAAGGTCAAGAAAGGATAGCCTTTGCAAGTTTGAAAAGAAACTCACATCTACATTTCCATAAAAGTGGTTGTATGACAAATCAAGCACCTTCAGATCAAGAAGTTTTGAAATGGATAAAGGAATAGGACCATATAAATTGTTACTGCTCAAATGTATCTCTTGCAATGAGTGATACTGGAATTCTTGGAGTCGGCCAGTGAGTCGATTGTATCCCGTGTGTAAATATGTCAAAGAGGGTAGGTTGAATATCTAAGATGGTATTGTACCATTGATTGAGTTGTAGGATAAGTCAAGATAAGATAGGTTTGGAAGTCCAGTAATGTTGGGAGGCAGAGGACCTTTGAGTGAATTGTCTGAGAAGTCTAAATGTTCAAGTTTAGTTAGGTTAAAGATTGTGGACGGAAAATAACCATTGAAAAGGTTTGAACGGATATCTAAGTTAGTTAAGCTTTTAAGATTACTTAAACTATCGGGCAATTGGCCTTCAAGCCTGTTATAATAAAGGAGTAGGACTGCGAGTTGTTCAAGATTTCCAATGCTTGGTGGCAAATGTCCGGTGAAACTGTTTCCACTAAGGTACATACCCTCCAATTCCGTGAGATTTCCAAAGGATTCGGGAATGGGGCCAGAAAAGTTACAATCCTTGAGGACCAAAAAGTTAAAAGATTTCAAGTTTCCAACAGATTCGTGCAATTCTCCTCCAGAAAAATTATTGTAAGACAAGTCAAGTATGTGAAGTGCGCTGCTAATATTCTGGTTTACCTTTAGTAATCTGCCGCTGAGACGATTGGCGGATAGCGAAATCACTTGCAGCTTTGGTAGCTGAAAAATTTCTCCTGGAAAGTCTCCAAAGAGTCCATTCGACGCAAGATTCAGGATTTCCACGGAAGCAGAGAGATTACGAGGCAGCTTTGAATTAACTCCGCAAGCCTCCAATGACAATTCTCTTAAATGAGTTAAATTTTGAAGTAACAATTCAAAAACTTGCGGTTCAACTGTAATGTTCTCGTTCAATGAGAGATCAAGGGTCACTAAATTGAGCATGTACGAGAGTTCTAATGGAGCTGAACCTGAAAAAACAGAGTCGGAGAGGTTAAGGTGCGCCAACCTCCGAAAGCCGGCAAAATTGCTATGTACCGGGGATGACATGAAGTCATTGTGAGCAAGGTCAAGGCTTTGAAGATGAGATAGATGAAAAATGGTGCTGTTGGAATTGATGGATCCTTGAAGCTGGCTGCAGCTAAGATCTAAACCAATAATTTCACCACTTACCTCATCACAGGTTACTCCATCCCACATACAACAGTCTGTGCTTCTGTTCCACGATTTTGTCTTTGGATAAGAAGGTTTGTCAAGTTCTTTGCACATGTATGAAGCTCCTTTATTAAATTTGAAGCTTTGCCTGAATTGGATCAAGAGGAGGCTGTTTTCGTCGGTACACAAATGGGGTGTATGATACGTTGAAATGATAACCGGAAAGTTAAGAAAAATGATCAAAAAAGGAACAAGGGCTGGAGCCATGATTGAGCTTTTATTAAACGTGGTTGTTGCGGAAGATGATAATATGTGCATATAATGCAATGAGCTGAAGTTGCAGAGTTTATGTATTGTACCTTTAATGCTTTACTGGTACATGGCTACTAATGTTATGCTGACATAAACTTTCGTTCGTATTAATTCCTCCTGTCAAAGTCATCTTGGACTCCCATCTCAAAACCAATTGGCAATGAGTAGGGTAGCTTTGACACTTATAAACAGGTGTCAGATCTTTCACGACATCGATGTTGGATTCTTTTGTCCCAAAACCTCCCTCTACACAATTATTGTCTTGTGTCGAATGGGTTGAATTCGTCCACTCTTATTGATTGATTAGAAGACTTAGGAGTCTTGTACCAAAATAAAAAGAGAAGAAGACTTAGGAGTCTTGATTTGAATGTGGAGGGTTGTGTGGTCATAATCTAATATCTTATCTTGACTTGGGTTAAACATATTGATAATCAGATTTTAATGTGAGTACATGATATTTAATGTGAATGAAGGACTAGATTCATGTGAGGCTAGGTGGTGGAAGTTAATAGTTCGCTGGAAATTCAGTTTCAATACTTTTATTTCTGTAATTCGCTTTTGTTTGCTGCCCCGTATACACATATACATGTCTCCGAGAAAGTCTTCTTAATTATATTTACAACCATTTTGCATACAATATTTTACTCAGTTATAGGAATAATTTGTAAAGGTTTTATCAAAATTTCAGTTTTAAAAATAATTATCATGATAAAATGTTGCGAAAAAATAACTCTTAATTCGTAATTATGAATAAGAAGAAAAGATGCATGGGGGTATAGAATATAGAAAGAAAGAAGATTTTCAATGCTTTAGCGAATTGATCGATTACCTTATTAATGGTTAGGCTGCCCTACAAAAAGAAGGGGTGGATAAGAAATGAATTTGATCTTTCGAACGCATCTATTGAATTTGGAAGTCATAGCTCTTTAAATTTTTGTGTTAGAAGGGAAAGCACAAACGAGATACGTTTTGATTGCTAAAGTATATATCCTTGTGGAAGAATCGATGAATTAGTCCCATCGTATGCACTCACAATATAATGTCATCCCTAACTATTCTATTTAATTAATGTAGTCCCAACCTATATTACATTTAGTCAGTTTAGTCAAATTAATGAGATTTCTCAAAATTTTAACAGTTTCTTAACTTTTCCGTTAACAATCTATTTCACTAATTAATAAATTTCAGCTTTTCTATTTTCTAATTCCATCACCGCCGCAGTTGCCACCGCGACCACGTACCCCTCTTTCCCCTCGGCCACCATTTTCGGTGTTTATCCCTCCACAGCTTCCATTTTTATACCATCTTCAAAATTGATTAATTGGAAAATACTACCACTCAGTTTGATGCTTACGTATTTCAAGATTATCGAATGATTTTCACCCATAGTACACTGTACAGATCATAAGAGTTTGAAAACTGAACTCAAAATCAGATGAAGAGATGGGTTTTGGGACAGCTTTTTGCCGGCTCGAATTGTTACGTCTAAGCATAGACTTTCTTCCTTTTTTTTTCCGGTTAGATTGAAGGGCATTGTTTATTTGAACTGCTGCCAGAGAAGTGGTTGTGGAGAAAATTTTGGATTTTGAGGTGACTGCGGTGGTAACGGTGGAGTCTTTGGTTGGGCCTGCCGGAATAAAAAATAAGAATTGATTTTTTTAATTAAAGAAATAAAGTGTTTAACGGAAAAAGTAAAGAATCTGTTAAAACTTTGGAAAATCCCGTTAAATGGACTAAACTGACTAAATGTAAAATGGTTGCGATTAAATCAACAAAATGGAATTGATAGGGATGAGATTATATCATGACTGCATACGTTGGGACTAATTTGTATATTCTTCCTTATTCTTGATACCCTCCATCTCTTTTAAACATATTCCAGGTTAATTAGTCTCTTGCCTTAGGAACTGGTTTAAACATTCAGAATAAGTTGCGAAGAGTGGACATATTTAGATGCCACATTCTATCCCTTGTCATTAGTATTACCTTGTCAATATGACAAGATAATGGAACAATGTCAAACAAACTCCCACTCATTCTTAAAGGTTTAGTCATTGTTCCAAACATTGAGTATAAGGAAGGAAAAAAAAAACTGACACCGATTAATCGAATTAAAAATCGACATAAAACTGAATTGATTAACCGAACATTAAGTTAATTGATATGTCCAGATTAAATGGTTTTTTATTTGTTAATTGGTTTAGTTTCAATTTTGCTTATATCTTTCTCGGTCAAAACAGAAAACTGATTATAGTAATTAAAATTTGTAAACCTAGTCAAATTTGTATGTCTCTTATTTATATATCATCAATTTTTCTCATTTTACCAAATTTTTTTGCTTAAAGAGTTTGTTATAATAACATGCTTTTGGGTTGGATAGACTTTTATATATATAAAAAAAGGGTTGATTGTTTATAATGTAGATTGTGAGTTTTGTTAAAAAAAAAAAAATTAATTGTTTGGTAGGCCTGAAAATGTTATATGCACTATATAAATTAGAAGAACAAAATTAAAAAATTTATCTAAACCTCAATTGCATTTTATTTGAACCATGACAAATAGTTTCAGTTAAACCTAAAGAAACCAATAATGAAACCGAAAACCGATAAACTGAAACTGTGAAACTAATTACCGGTTTTATCTAAAATTGATAAAATAGAGATTAATTGAAATCGATTAACCGAGAAACCGATTAAATGGCCGGTTGAAAACCCTAATTGTGTAATCATATACTACTTACTGTCTCAAATGTTAATTTGAGAATGTTTTTTAATTAAAAATTGCACTTAAAATAAAAGATGTTGACTGCATAATATTTTTGAACAGAAAGAGTATATACAATTGTCTACTTTGTGGTTCAAAAGGTTGGCTTTGTCAGTTCTGATTAGTGGAAGACTTGGAAGTCTTTGCCTTATTAGGCTTCTATTCTGATTAATTAGTGGGAGACTCAAGAGTCTTTCTTGTAATGATTTTTTTCCATGCACATTCCAAAAGCGTTAATCAATCCCAAGTGATGACGCAAAAATATATACACTTTTTTCTAGCATTTTTTGCTCATTTCTGCTTGTAATTTAGTGTTAATTAGTTAGAATTAGTTTATTTTTGGGGTGATTTTACAGTTTAGGTATCTCAAGGGGCCTATATGGAAAATCAGCATAATTGAGTACTAAATTGCACAAATAGGCATAAAAAAGGACTAAAATTGGAAGCTGCTGGAATTGAAGCTGCCGGAATTGGAGATGCTAGAAGGACTGATCAGAGCTGGAGCAAGTAGAGGAATCCTTGCTAAGGAAGGAAGATTAATAGCAGATAGATACAAGTCGAAGAATATACTGCAGCAACACTCAATAAGGAGGAAGAATGGCAGTTGTCCTGCTACCTAATTTGCTGCTGCAGTAGCTGTTACTGTTGCTGCTGTCAATCAACAAGGAGCCACTAGCTGAAATCTTGATGCCCAAGGAAGGAAATTGCGTTGCCATCACTGCAAGTTGTTGCTGCTACAAGTGGAAGAAGAGAAAGAGGGAGAATATGTGATGAGCAGCAGTTGCAACTCTGCTACTTACCCACTAATGCTGCTGCTGAGTTGATGAATTGGCTGTTGCATAAGGGTGAGCAATGGCATAGCAAGTGACCCACGATAACACGGGAGAAAAGGGCAGAAGATTCAGGCTAAATTGGGGGCTGAAGACATAATGATGAAAGGAAGCATGCTGCTGATGCTGATGCTTGTTGCTGCTGCTAAAATGGCCTCTGAGGATTAAAAAATGAAGAAATAGAGACTTGTGGCAGGAAATTGGAGCAGCTGCGCCATAGAAGAAAACTAAGAAGAGCAGGCAATGATGAAAGTAGTAAATTGCGGCTGAAGAGAATGAGCAACCAAGGAGAAGACTGTAACTTGCCAACAAGGTAAGTTGTAGAATAAACAAATCTCCTCTGCTGCAAGTTGCTGTCTCACCTTTCTACTGCAGAGAAGAAGGCTAGAACTCCACCAATCCAAGCCTCTCCAAATCACTATAAATACCCAGCCAATAGAAGTAGAAAATAGAACAGATTGGGTAGTTAGATTTAGTCCAAAAGACAATAGTTAGGTGGTAGTTAGTTGGTTAGAAACATGGTAGTAGTAGGAACAAGGCAGATTGTCGCTCTAGCAAGTGGCGAACGCCACTCGCCATAGTGAGCAGACAGAATTGTCCCTGCTACCATCCTCCCTTTCTTTCCTCTAACCTTTAGATTAGGATTCATGTCCTATCTTTTGTACTCTGTTGCTCTCATACTTAACTCAATAAGCATGAGTAGCTAACTCAGTTAAGGGTTCAATCCCTACTATCTTTTTGTGAAAGTTTTGATTCAGTTTTCTTGATGAGGTATTGTGCCTAGATAAGTGATTTAATTAACCTTCTAGTAAACTTGATCAATTAATTAGAAGTACATGCATGGTTATGAAGATCTGGAAGGGGGCGCATAACCTTAGAAATGCATAATCTAGTCTATGACAAAGGAGGAAAGCCACCCCCTTGGTTTCATTCACCAACGGCAGTTCGGTGGTGGCATAGGTGATCTTTAAGGGCTTAAGAACTTAATGGCCAGATTAAATAAGACTCTGACTGCTTTGATAGTCTAGGACTCCTTATTCTATCTTGACGGAATTATAAGGATACATAGGTGCCTGATTGAACAACTAATCATACACTACAGAGATATTGAATCAAAACTGGATCATAAAGGTGGGAAGGTAATTGACTCTTCTGCCACATCACTCTGTCAAGTGACTATTCTCACTCTCCCAAGTGACAGTCTGTTCAATTATTTTCTTTTCGTTCCTGCATTTTAATCAGATTTTAAGCGGTTGACTGACATCTCTATGGAACGATCCTGCTTACCACTAGCTAATAGTCTTAAGTAGGTTTATAAATTATTCTTTTGGGGAATGATTCCAACGAAAACACAAATCGTGTCTCACCAAAAGTGGCGCCGTTACCGGGGATGGCGTTAAATATCCTTAAAGTCTGATTATTATGTTCTGTTTTTATTCTTTTTAGTTTTTCTGTTTCGGTCAATTTTACTCATTCACTCACCTAAAATCTTTTATTGTTACTTTCGTGATTTGATTACTGGTTATGACTAGAAGCAATCCTTATGGAGAGCTAAGTTTTAACCCAGAAATCAAAGACACAGCGAGAAGATCAAAATCCTTGCGAAACAGAGAAGCTGCTGCTCAGGTTCCTAAAGAAGATCAGAAGAAGATAGCAGAGGTAGTAGCAGCTGATCAACCCCAAGAAAGAGAGCTACAACCAGCTCAACCAAGACTGCTGAGAGATTATTTTGTATCTCAAGAGGAGGAAGTTCAAACTCTATTGGTGTACAATGATGTCGCAGCAGAGAACTTTGAGCTCAAAACTGAAATGATCCAATGGGTCAAAGCTGCTTGTCCTTTCTATGGACTAACCAGTGAAGATCCAAATGAGCACATCAGGAAATTCCTGAGGCTGTGCAGCACATTCAACATTCAAGGGTTGTCCAAGGATGAAGTAATTTTGAGACTATTTCCATTCACATTGCAAGATTTGGCAGCAAAATGGTTGGACACTCTGCCCAACAATTCAATCAACTCCTGGAATGGACTCAGACATACATTCCTTGCTAAATTCTTTCCACCGGTCAAAGCTGCTGTTCTAAGGTCAGCCATCATAACCTTTCAGCAACACGGGATAGAGACTCTTTTTGAGGCTTGGGAAAAATTTAAGGATCTGATGAGGAAGTGCCCTCAACATGGTGTAGAGAAGCCAATGCAGCTGTGTATTTTCTACAATGGATTACAGCAAGCTTCCAGAGAATCACTTGATTCATCATCTGGAGAAGCATTCATGATGAAACCTGTAGACGAAGCAATCCAGCTATTGAAGAATATGTGTGCTAACCATTTCAGATGGCAGAAGGAGCCAAGAGCTACAACTAAAAAAACAGGAGTGTTGGAGTTAGATGCTACAACTCACTTGCAAGCACAAATGGCGGCCATCACCAATGAAATATCAAAGCTGAGAGCTGACATCAACAAACCAAAAGTTGATGTATGTGAAATCTGCACAGGATCTCACTCTAGCTTTGCTTATCAAGCCATAGTGGAAGAAGTTCAGTTCGTGAGGCAAGGATATAACAGAGGAGGCTTTAACAATTACAACAATTGGAGGCCACAATAGAACAACAACTGGACGAATCAGTAGTCAAACTGCCAGAGATCAACTCAACCACCTAGATTTTATAATCAACCATTCAGAGTGAAGGAGGAAGACGGGATCAAGGTTGGTTATGTTCTTGCTAGTCTTGATGCAACTGTGAAAGATATGCAGAATCAGGTTGCACAAATGGCAAGGAATATACCAGACAGACCTGATGTCACTCTTCCTAGTGACACAATGGAGAATCCTAGAAGGAGGGAAGCACACAACACAGATCAGAAGGTGGAAATGCAGCACAAGGAAGTGTTACAACTAAAGGAATCCAAGTAAAGAGTACCAATGAGTCTGGCATGAGACATTAAACCAATGCGCTGCTTGGGAGGCAACCCAACGTAAGTTATTTTGTTCTTCTTAGTTTTGTTTCAATTATCTTTTGCTAATTAATGAATCTGTTTAAGTGGTAATTAGAAAGGCTGGAATAGACCTTATCAGAAATTTTCAGGTGAACACTATGTGGATGGTTAACCTGAAATGCCTTGCAGACTATGATATAATCAGAGCTGCAACATTTCAGTTTGATTATCTACACAAGGCAATGAACATTGATCTGTCGTCTCAGTTGGGCGAATGATATATTCACTTTCGCGATTGAGATGATCGAACAAACTAAAGATGCAACCATGCACCTTGAATTCTGATTAAAGGGAAGAGAGGAGAACCCAGAGACTCACTCTGGAGAGTGTAAACTTTCACTCTCCCAAGTGAGAATATTGACTCACTAGCTGGGGAAGACAACTTCTTCAAAGTCTAGTCAAAATCTGCAAAAGTAGGAAAAAGGGGGATCACTTTTCAAAGACTTGATGTGATTGGTAGGCAGAGGAGGTCAGAAATGAAACTCTTCTCCATAAAACTGCCGCCCACGACCCCCATTGTCATAAAAACCCTTAAGCACATCCATCATACTTCTCCTCCAACCTCCAAAATCATAACCACAAAAATCTAATCAAAGCCATACCCTAAAATATAGTGAGGGAGAGACAAAGAGCAGGGAGAGGCGTGGTGATAGCACAAGGTGCGGTCATGACACCACCAAATCTACAGGAGTAGCCATCCAGAGAGAAGAGAGATGCCCACCGGTACATTATCCAGAACATAGGTACATCTGGGCTGTTGGTCAATCAGGTGGCAACTGAATTCTATCGAAGAAATTTGGAGAGGCAAGCAATTGTGGAGCGAAGTATGGTCGGGCAGCCAGATCCGAATTCCTACATAGCGCTCCATCATTGGGAAGGGTTATGCAATGTCACAATCCGAGCCAACCTCAGTACAATAAGGGAATTCTACAGCAATCTCAGAGGAGACCCTAGGGACGAGATCACTGTAAGGGGACAGGTAGTCAACATCAGCATAGAAGCAATCAGAGAAGTGCTCCATCTCCTAGAATTGGATTTCAACTATGCGAATGGAGCTTACCAAGCAATGGACAAGCCTCTAGAGGATGAATTGCCATATGCGCTATGCTCGAGACCTACAAAGGTAGAGTGGTCAAAACGCAATGTAATGCCAATGAGGCATCACAAAAAGGTGGTATAACATATGGCTCTTATGCTCTACACTCTGGTCTGCAACATCCCAATTGATGTAGCCACAGTCATTAGGAAACAGATGAATATCTGTGTCAATGACCCAAGAGAAAAGGACTGGTTCTTTTCTAGTGTTGGCAACAAGACCATTGCAGAGAGCCAATGTGCAATTCCTGCATACAGACATCAGGGGAGATATACCACCTCCATGGCAGCTAGAAGGACCTCCACATCCACACATGAACCTTTAAATCACCAATGGAAGTTTTTAGTTTTTCTTTTCTTTTCTTTTATCTTCTGTTTCTTTTTAATTAGGATTGTTTTTGTGTTTTTCTGTTTTTTAGATTGAGCCAACTTTGTATGATGATTTTTCTATTTTACAGATGAATTGCATGTTTAGTATATGTGTTTATTCTTCCCCTTCATCTTTGTGTTTGAAAGCATTATGGAAAATGCTTACAGTAAGTTTGGGGGAGGGATTTATTTGTGTTTTAATGCTTTAAGTATGACAGTAATCAAATTTTGGGAAAAATTTGAAATTTTTTTTCAAAGATTGTGTGCAACTATGAATTAATAGATATAAATACAGTGTCAAAAGTCTATGATGATTCTAAAATGTGCGGAAAATTTTGAAATTTTGAATACCTGTTGATTCACTTGAAGTCAGTTTTGTAGTTCTTCACTTTCTCGAGCACAATATGTCACTTACCAAATTGAGAGTTCTGAACTTAATGCTAAAATTTGAATGCCTAATTACATTGTTGTGATCTTATACTGGAGTCCACTTGTCTGAAATCTTGGGGGACTGTAATTTTGAGTGAAGACTAAGATAACCCTTCCCATCATGACAGACTCTGTAAGAGCCCATGGTGGTCTATAAAAGTCTAAATATCTTGGAAAGGGGATTGGTAGGCGATTGAATTGAATTGCAAAATCTGAAATGAGGAAGTTAGGAAGACTGTCCAATGAGGCAGTAATACCCCTGAGTGTTTAGGTTTGGCAAACCAGTAGAGAGAGTCCTCAGGCCTGGTGAGGAAAATCAGAAAAATGAATAAACTACCATAAGTTGCTGAGCCACTGGGAGAAATCACTATAGAAAGTGAAGTAGAAAAATGCTCTGGGAGAAATACCCTAAGTTGCTGAGCCACTGTGAAAATATGCTCTGGGCAATATACCCTAAGTTTCTGAGCCACTATGAATAGAAAACTGAGTGAAAATATGCTCTGGGTAGGGGCCTGAGTCGGAATTATCCAGAAGAAAAGCCATATGGACAAGGAGAAAAAGGGTTGAGGGAGAAATAAGGTGCAATCAATGTTGCTGCAGAATCTGAGGAAGTCCTTAGAATCTAAAAATCTCAGTAAGAATACTCTAGTTGATGGCATGCTGGAAATAGGTACTGATCACAATAATGTCCATTTGTTCTTAAACTGATTAATTCTTAGAATGGATCATAGGTAAAAACTTGAATTTTTGCTGTAATGTATGCACACACACATTGAAGAACTATGAGGCTGTTTTCCTATGATGAACAATGGTGCATAATTTGTCCAGTAAGGGACTTGAATCTGAGACTAACAGTGACACAATATTGCATTTACTTCTGTTCATTTAGTTGCATTCTTTTTCGATCACTTTCATTACTTTTGTCCATGAAAATAAAAAATTTTACTTCTTCTTTCTGAGTCAGTCTTTCTGTGTGTAGGTTAGTAGGAATGTGGCTTGAATCTGTTTTCTAAAGGATCAACAAAACTCTAAGTTTGGGGGTATTACTTAGGGACAAGCAACAATTCATGTTTGGGGGTCTGATGACGCAAAAATATATACACTTTTGAAGCTGCGGAAATTGGAGCTGCTGGAAGGACTGATCACAGCTGGGGCAAGTGGAGGAATTCTTGCTAAGGAAGGAAGATTGATAGCAGATGGATGCAAGTAGACGAATATCCTGCAGCAAAACTCAATCAGGAGGATGAATGATAGCTGCCCTGCTGCCTAATTTGCTACTGCAGTAGCTGTTACTGTTGCTGCTGTCAATCAACAAGGAGCCACTAGCTTAAATCTTGACGCCCAAGGAAGGAAATTGCGTTGACATCACTGCAAGTTGTTGCTGATGCAAGTAGAAGAAGAGAAAGAGGGAGAATATGTGATAAGCAGCAGCTGTAACTCTGCTACTTACCCACTGATGCTGCTGCTGAGTTGATGAATTGGCTGCTGCAGAAGGGTGAGCAATGGGGCTGAAGAAATAATGATGGAAGGAAGCATGCTGCTGATGCTGATGCTTGCTGCTGCTGCTAAAATGGCTGCTGAGGATTAAAAAATGAAGAAATAGAGACTTGTGGCTAGAAATTGGAGCAGCTACACCAGAGAAGAAAACTAAGAGAAGCAAGCAATGATGAGAGTGGTAAATTGCGGCTGAAGAGAATGAGCAGCCAAAGAGAAGACCGCAACTTGCCAACTAGGCAAGTTACAGAATAAACAAATCTCCTCTACTGCAAGTTGCTGTCTCACCTTTCTGTAGGAGAGAAGAAGGCCAAAACTCTTTTCTCTACCAATCCAAGCCTCTCCAAATCTCTATAAATATTCAGCCAATAACAGTAGAAAATAGAAAAGATTGGGTAGTTAGATTTAGTCGAAAAGACAGTAGTTATGTAGTAGTTAGTTTGTTAGAAACATAGTAGTAGCATAAACAAGGCAGACTGTCACTCTGTCAAGTGGCGAATGCCACTCGCCATCGTGAGCAGACATAATTGTCCCTGCTACCATCCTCCCTATCTTTCCTCTAACCTTTAGATTAGGATTCATGTCCTATCTTTTGTACTCTGTTGCTTTCATACTTAACTCAATTAAGCATGAGTAGCTAACTCAGTTAAGGGTTCAATCCCTACTATCTTTATGTGAAAGTGTTGATTCAGTTCCTTGATGAGGTGTTGTACCTAGATATGTGATTTAATTAACCTTTTAGTTAACTTGATCAATTAATTAGAAGTGCAAGTATGGTTATGAAGGTATGGAAGAGGACGCATAACCTTAGAACTACTTAATCTAGTCTATGGCAAAGGAAGAACGCCACCCTTTGGTTTCATTCACCAACTGCAGTTCGGTGGTGGCATAGGTGATCTTTAAGGACTTAAGAACTTAATGGCCGGATTAAATAAGAATATGACTGGGTTGATAATCTAGGACTCCTTATTCTTTCTTGACGGAATTGTAAGAATACATAGGTGCCTGATTGAACAACTAATCATACACTACAGGAATATTGAATCAAAACTGGATAATAAAGGTGGGAAGGTGATTGACCCTTCTGCCTTATCACTATGTCAAGTGACTATTCTCACTCTTCCAAGGGACAGTCTGTTCAATTGTTTTCTTTTCTTTCATGCATTTTAATCAGATTTTAAGCGGTTGACTGTCGTCCCTATGGAATGACCCTTCTTACCACTAGCTAATAGTCTTAAGTATGTTTATAAAATTATTCTTTTGGGAAACGATTCCAACGACAACGCAAATCATGTCTCACCACCAGGTTTCACAAATTCTAAAGTTTTTCGCCATTCTGATTTTTGCTTTTGTACTAAAATAGTAGGCGAAAGGAACATACTTCAACTTTAGTATCTTTTTTCTTTCTTCTTTTCCCTCTAAGGGCTAGTAGTAAAACTCAAGTTTTGGTTATTATAAATAGATAGACTTTAGAGACGTGCTGGGCATCTCAACAAGCACTATAAGTTGCCTTAGTCCATTGCGATACGAAATGTGCCTTTGTGAAAACATCTATCAATTGGTAATCTTAACCTCTTAAATATGAAATTTTTATACTTGACCTTACCCACATTATTTATGTGTTTCCCAACATGTTAAGTATGAAGAAATAGTATACCCTCCATTCAAAAAAATTCCACATTAAATTATGTAAATTTTTTTTTTGACAGAAAGAAGCGTGTGATATCTAATAGCCAGAAGTGATTGATGTCTAATATGAATGATAAGAGAGAATTATCATTAGTACGAAGGTTGGTTTGAAATTAGCGTGACAACTTTATCCTCGCCAAAACTTAGTACCCGTTCTATGTAAAGTTTTTTCCTAAAATTACGAAAAAGGTCACAAAGAGATGTTTATAGTCTAAACTGCCAACAAGGGAGATTTTTTTTTTGTTTAAAAAAAAAAAAAAGGAACATGGGAGAATTGATTTGATCAATTATCAGTTGGTGGTGATCATCAGTTTATGCCTGGTTTAGAGTGGGTCATGCTGAATGACAACGAAAGATGGCAGTGTCAGAATTTTAACTTTCAGGGCTAGATTTTTTTCCCCTTTATTGATAACAATAAAATTTTAATAGAAAAAGATAGACATATATAGACAGCTACTAGGAGGGTGAAAAGTCATGTTAAAATTCGGGATTATGGAAAAAATAGGAAAGAAATGGAATCTGAAGGAGAAGAAGAATTCCAATGCAAGCGCTTAATCGAATTAGGCATCCTGGCTTAAGAGATGTGTGAGCGTAAAATCTAAACTACGTCTTTCATTTCACTTAATTTACTTAGTTTAAATTAGATTTTTTTTTTAGCTCTTTGACATTAGAAAATCCGCATTAATTTATCGAACATTAAATTAAGTTGAAATAATTTCAAGATTTGTTTTAATTTTCATCAACTATTAGGAAATCATGCATTCTTGCAATATTGCCAAGTTATTATTACTTGCGCAGGAGGCAAGCTAATCTTTTATGTGTCATTCCAATTGTTTTCTGGGAAAGGCATAACAGCATTTCCAAAGTACCCTCTGCGCAATTGCGAGTTAATCAGGTTACGAAAAACCGGCAGACGTGTGGTCGGCCGGCCGAATTATTCCTTAGTTGTTCCTCAAGTCCTTTGCTGAGAAGGTCTAAGCCTTACTCCAAAGAACTCAATTCGCTCTTTGCTTAGTTTCAATATTGTTGGTTTTGTCTCCTTTTTGCGCTATCAGGCTTTCCTAAAACCAGTGGCAAAGGAAAGATATATACATTTCAAATTAGGATTTAAAGTTAGCTGTAAATTATCGTGTTGTTGTAAGACCCTCTGATCTAGAAAAGATGATCATACGGCGAACCGCGAGCGATTTTTGCCCACTCAAACATGAAATGAACCGCGCTTTGTCCGTCTACCATAATGTAGCTCCAAAACCAATTCCACCTCATTTCAACTTAGTGACTCGTGCGACAAGCAATGTCACTTCACAGATTGGAGTTACATTATAATCCACCAACGGGATAAGTGACCGGATTTGCAGTGACGGGCGGAAAGTCCCCGAAGTCATCGATGGTGAGTTCGAATTCAGCCTCAATCAGCAGAGCTCCCAAGGAGTTACAATGGAGCTCTAAAGAGTCCTATCAGATTGATCCGGGTTGAAGATATACTGCAACATGGTTTGATTATAATACAAAACACATTTAATGACTCTGCTGCACAAACCGAAAGGGCAAAACTGTACATAAAACTAACTATCAGTGTTTCAGTTATTTACAGCATTTACGGCATATGATCAAACCATGTTGCAGTATATCTTCAACCCGGATCAATCTGATAGGACTCTTTAAGCTCGAGCCGGCCGCCATCTGTCCAGTGCAACTGCCCCGAGAGGGGGTAAAATTTCACCAGGACTTTGCTGAGGGAATCTTTCAGAATTGGAACAATTCCTTCAAGGTCACAATCTGATAAATACATGACTTCTTCTGGTGTTGGTTCAGCTGGTTTCACAATGTGGGAAGCAAACCTCAAAAAAACCACTTTTTTTTTTTTGTTGGGAAATTTGGCTTGGAAGTTAAAAGGAGATGGGATTAATGTTGTACTTGTTTCTTGTTGCAGATTGAATTACTTTTGTGTTTGTATTCGTAGGGTTTTTTTTGGCCCTCCAGTAATTCTTCGTGGCAATTAATGTTCGCTTTCGTTTCCCTTTTGTTTTCTTAGTTCCTCCAAAGTAATCATTTCTTCTTGCCGAGTTGTTATTCTTCATAAAATAAAAAATAAAAAAAACCTCTTGTCTTGCTGTTCTCCCTTTGACAAGTTTTTTCATGCGCTAAGAAAGGATACCTCTAAAGCATACATGGTACTATGTTGTCCTAGATCCTCCCAGTCTCCAATAATTGTAACCTTCCAACACTAAAAATTAATCATTGGTCACCGTAATTGTTTCAAGCATTTTTCTTAATCCTCACATAGGGTATTGATCGCTGGTCAAGGACCAACAATCCCTTTAAGTAGTTGGGCAGTTGATGTTGTTCCAAAAAGGTTAATTTGTACAACTGATGCCATCTTTGCACAATTATGAGTAAGGAAAAGACATGCATGAGGACAAAATATAGAAACTGGAAAAAAAAGAATATAAATGCTTTAGCGAGTTGATTGCGCCTTAATGGTTGGACACTAGGACTGCCTTGACAAAAAGGGGTGCGTAAGAAAGGTTTTCGTCTTTCAAATCACATCGATTGAAATTGGATCATTTCTCGGCACTAGTACAGTTTATGTTGCTGATAGATTGAATTCATTATTACACATCGTAATTTATAGGCAATCCTACTAAACACAATTTCAACACTTTTCTACTTTTTATATGAATACATTTCACAGTTAAAAAATACATATGTTCCTGGACAATATTCTTATATATTTCAAACAAAACTCTAATGAATCCAAGAGTTTACAACTCTACCAAACCAGAATTCATTTTCATAAACGAGATCAGGTGATGAGAAGTCTATGAAGTAAACCCTAACTCCAAGAACAAGAAAACGAGAGAATGAATTTCAACTGAGGCTTTATTTCTGTGAATTATGATTTGATAAATACAATGTACAAGTATCCTTCTATATATATACACTTTAGGGTCGGTTATCTAATTAATGCTAAAGTCACCTGTACACGTGTAATTACATCACAGTCCATGCGTGTGATTATGTACAGTCATTGTGCTTCGTCACAGCTCTGGTGACACCAGCATCTCTCATGCGTGATCACCAAGTCAAGCACAGCAGGTAACAAGTTGCTGGAACCGCCAAGCTGCTTCTAGATCTTCTGAATCAGCTTCCGTACTTGCGTGTGCAAGAAACTTCTGTGCATCCAAAGCTGACGTGGCGGATGCGGGCATATATTTCAACAACAACCACATAGATTATCTTGTTTAGCAGAACTGAACATAAATAAGAATTTTTCAATAAAAAAAATCCGTAGGAAAAAAAATAGTTCAATGACCGAAATCAATCGACTTCTCTCTAATCCGCTTTGGTTTCTTACTTTAAAAAATGCTTTAAAACAATTCTCAAATTTAAATACGTGATTCCAACTGAATTCTGAACGCTGATTTTATTGGGGGCATGTGATTGAAGTGATTCAACTGATTAATAAACCTCTCCGAAATTGATAAAATTGGCTAAGGAAAGAACTACAGTTTTGTCGTCCAAGCTTCAGGTCATTCTTTCACCTTATAAACTGCTTTTAACACTGATCAATACATACACTTGATCGCTCGGAGGTATCAACACATCCCAATAGCAAATCGTCCACACAAATTGCCTCCAGAGAGGCTTGGAACATGATCGGCATGCATGTATTTTTTATATTATTAATATTTTTTCTATTATGAATAGTAACTTTGACCTTGGGATTATAAATACTTCTGTTTGATAAAAAATAATGATTAATTCTGAATATTTATTACTGAATTAGAGATGTTGAATTCATTAAACAGTTAACCAATAAGTATTAAATTAATTTTTATTACTTATATTTTATAATGGAGTTTCAATACTATTTAATTCATTAAGAGCTTCAGTTTTTATTATCAAACATGCTAAAGTCAAAAAGTGATTAGTGGAATAATTTTAAGCAATAATTGACGTTATCAAACTGAATATGTGTGTGTAAAAATTGAATTAGATCTTTAATATCACTTTATTTGAAATTATTTTTGCTGGGTTCTTAGTGAAATTGAAGACAAAAAGGTTACTTACCAATGTCTAAATGTTAGAGTTGTCATAATTTCATGATTTATTTGTTTTATCCTTTCAATTGTTAGGCAATCTTTATTTTGATAATTTGTGCATGTCATTCTTACTTGTGCAGATGCCAGGCTTATCTTCTCTCTGATCAGGGCGGAGACAGGGTCGGGTGCCCCCCTCAATTGGGCCCACCATAGAATAATTTTTAATTATTATAATTTTTAAAGTTATAATTTTTAATAATAATTTAATTGAATGGTGAAATAAGAATTAAGCTCAAAGTTTCAATAGAATCTTATGTCCAAAAAATACAGAAGGCCTAATATACTACTATGTATATGGAGGTATTTAAATATGTTTATGAAGGCAATATAAATATATTTATGAAGGCATGCGGTGAATATGTCTATAGACTCATAAGAATATGCTTAGAAGACGTACAATATATCTTTATGAACGGCATACGATTATGTTTATGAAGAGATACGAGTATGTTTATGAATAACATAATTAATATTATATATATGTCAAATTAATGAATATATAAGTCAACATATATGCATATGAAATTATATAAATTTAAATTAAAATAAAAATTAAATTAAATTATAAAGTACTATGTATATAGAGACATGTGTTGTTTAGAGTATAATAATAATAAATTAAATTTGATTGTAATGATACCATCTTCAAAGTAAAACTAGGTTATGGACCCGTGTGAAATTAGAAGGACTAATGTTTTTTGTTTCTTCTAAGTAATATTAACTTATAATTTTAATTTGACAATCTAACCAAGTTACAACATATAACAATTCAAAATGTTGAATTATAATTTAGTGTCACTAATATTGACAAAGGGAAAATTCTTATGAAGGCGTGGTAAGTTTAGTATTTCTTGAGAAGGGTGTAAAACTTTTAAAATTCTTATTAAGGGCATAGCAATCACTTAATATGAGAAATTTATTTTTCACGACAATTTTACCCTCATCTTAATTACTTCTTTTAAGAGGTTTTTAATTAGCAGGAAATAATACGCACTTTATTCTCTTCAAATTGGGGATTGGTTGGTTAGAGCCTGGGCAAGACTTGTACGAATGCTAGTTTAATTGTTTACTTTGAGTTGTCATGCGATGCGAATTTGATTAGTTTGAGTGCAGATGCAAATGCTACTTTATGTGTTGTTCTTTGAAATTTGATTCGTGCATTTTTTTTAAAAAAAAAAACTTTGATTTTCTTTTTCTAATAAGCATTTTGTAAATTTCCTTCAGTATAAAATTGAAATACTACCAGATTAGCAAGCATCCCAATGGTGAACTTGGGTTTCTGCAGTAGATCATCTCTAGTCTTTGGATTCATCTAATGTACATCTCATGGAGCTAATTTTTACTGGAAATGCATCCCAGAGTTTCTAATCAAACAATTAAACGACTCTTCTCTTTTACTATCACTATTGTCGTTACAACAGTACAACCAGGAAGGCTTGAATGAATCAGTGATGGCAGATGACACCATCAAACATCAATGGGTGTGTGTGGGGGAGAGGGGGGGGGGTGTGGGGGGGAATTGTGGAAGATCTCTACATGTTTGTGCCTAACAATGCTGTCATCTTTTCAAGGAAAAGCGACTGAATTCGGCCAGGCTTATTCAAATGATTCAATGAAGCGGCGTTGGACAAACCCGTCCGCTGGAACCGATCGATGATCAAAAGCTCTTCGGAGCTAATTATACTTTTCCAGATCGAAGTTATGAAGCTTCATCAATCGCTTTATCTTTCTACAAAAAATAATCAAAACACAATTTTTTACCCGGCGCTGATCAATTTAAGAGAGTTTAAAAGAGATGGAGATCATCAAATTCTTCGAGCTTCTAACAAGTCTTCATTTTGTTTACTTGTACAAAGTGGGAGTGTGAAGTGAGATTGACTTCTAAAGAAAGAAAAGTTCTTATTGCTCAAAAGGAAAAAAAAAAAGTAAATGGATCTCATGAAATCTGGAAAAATAACGAGACAAATCTTTAATAATTACAATAAAAGGGTAAACTTGTCATTGAAAGTAAGCTTCCTCATATTAAATCATAGTTACGCCCTTAATAGAAATTTTAAAAGTTTTACACCCTATCAAAGAATTATTAAACTTGCAACGTCTTTAATAAGAATTTTCCCTATTGACAAAAATTTTTAAAATGTAACAATAAAAGATCTTTATGTGCTATTTTCAAAGGGTGTCATGTCTTTCTCCTTCATTTTGGTCGTTTTCTCTCCATTGCATCACTTGTAGTGGTTGCACAGTTAAAAAAATTGAAATCGTAAATTCTTTAAATTCCATACAATACTCTTATTGTATTACCAATATTTGGATGAAAGAAATTGGTGCAAAATTTTAGAAATTTTAACTAGAAAAGTTTTATTTGATAAATTATGGTATATTTAACTATTGAAGTAATAGATTTGAGGGTTAAATACATAACATTTTTTTAAATCTTTTTTGGATATATGTGTAACTACCACTCTTTTTTTTTTGTAATATAAATTAAACCAAACTAAATTCTTTAGATTTGGATGGGGAAACTTTTTAGGACATTTTGACACTTGGATTTTTGGACAAAAATGATTTTTACTATAAAGGGGGTTATAGATAGATAGATAGATAGATTATGAGATGCTATATTTAATTTACTATTAAAATATTTGAAATATGAGCCAGATAAAAAGAATAAAATTTAAAAATTCAAAGAAATAAATTTCATACATATTTAAGTAGTGCGAAAAGAAAAGAATTGTCAAATTGATTTTTAAGCAAAAATGACAAAAAACCCTATATAAAAGAAAATAATAAATAAAAAAAAAGAAGATCTTAAGAATGTACTTTGTTAAAAAAAGACGAAACTGGAAATTTTAAAGTAAGAAAAAATTTAAAAAATTAATCAATGAAAATAAAAGGGAAAAAATATAAAGGAACACATGGCTATTGTGCCAAACAAGGGAGAGAGAGGGCCGCGCCTGCTCGAGAAATGGGCTCCCAAAATGGTCGCGCTTGTTGTTATTTTTTGGTGCTCCCAAAATGGGCTCTTTGGCCCAATTTTTCAGGTCCGCCTTCTGTCTCCTTCGTCTCTAATTTCTGCGGACTGCGGCCGTCGAAGTGTGTAGCCAAGAAGGAAAACACACCCAAAATCCCTCCAATTTTCACTATGCTACATCAATCATCGGGAGTTGGTTTGTTTTTCTGGCTCAACCTATGATCAATTGAGGTAAAATTAGCTTTTCTCCGTCATTCCCGTTTCTCAATTTCATACTTTCCCCAATTTCGTCAATTTCTTTTGCTAATTTTGCTGAAATTTCATACCTTCTCCCTTTGGGTTCGGCCGTAGAAGTGCAAATTGTTTAGCATTTTTTTTCCTTTTTATTTAGTGAAATATGGTTCTCAGTTCACTTTTTTTGCTCGCGGATGGCTTTTGGAGTTTTGTATTTGGTGAATTTTTGAGTGTTTAGGGTTGTGGCTGTTTCATTCTACTCGTTTAGGTGGTTTCTTCCGTTTTGTTTAAGCAGGTAGTGAGTGATTCACTCGTGGTTTTTGATGAGTGTGAGATGAAACTGAATTTTTTTTTTTTTTTCTAAAAAATTATACAGACCTCAACTTTCTTTTCGTTTTTTTTTTTATTAGCAGGAGTGTGGTGGTATAAGTTATTATCTGCTCTAAAGAGAACCCCGTAGAAATAAGCTGTCCCTATCTCATTTGGTTTAGTCTCCAGTTTCTAAGTGCTTCTTGTAATTTTGTGATCCGGCCTATTTTTGTTTCTTTTGGATGGGTTCCCCTGAAAGAGCTAGGATATCAGGGAAAAAAGATAATGAGGTTGATTCTGATGTAAAATTAGAGAGATTCAAGGATGACGATGAATGGATAGAGGATGATAAAAAAAAGCACCGGACAAGCAAATCACGAAGGCCTGGGATTGACGATGAAGAAGTTGAGGGTGTAGACGGTAGTGGGAGAAAGAAAGCTGGCGAGAGCCGTAAGAGATCAAGTGGCTCAGCCAGAGCTGACAGTGATGAAGATGATTTTGATACAACGAATGATTCACTTTCTCGGCATGCGAAGAAGAGAACAGAGGGGAACACTTTGGATCGGCTGAATAATAGGTACCAAGAAGAAGAGTTTTTGGAAAGAAGGGAGGGCAGTAGAGAAAGGGGTCATGGATCTTCTGAGCATGGAAAAACTTCAAAAAGAAGATGGGATGATTCAGATGTTGCTTGGCGAGGTGAAGATAGCAACTATGTTGATAAGTCTGATGTAAGAGTTAGGAGGCTTATCGAGTCTAAGCGTGACAATTTTAGAGTTAAAACTGATGCTCCAGTAATTGATCAGAATGAGAGCCAAACCAGGGAATCAGGTGCTACTGTTGAAAAGTTTATTATGACTCAGGAATTGCAGGATAAAAACTCTGATCCTGAAAGTATTAATAGGGAAAGATTTGATGCTTCAGTGGAAGAATTTAAAGCGACTTCATTCAAACGTGAAGAGCATAGCCAACAAAAGAATTCTGCTGGTGGGGACAATGTTGACAGCCATGATAGGTCTATCAATGTAGACGAAGATAGCAATGCATGGATGAGAGACAAAAGTAGGAGGGACATAGACACGTCTAGGAGATCAAGGTCTCCCGAGAGGAATGGAAGACGGAATCATGAATTGGACACCTCGGACATAGATTATGAACGAAGCAACAGTTTTAGGAGGAAAGAACAAGACCGGGATAGCTATAGAGATGATAGATCAAAAGCAAGAGAGGAGAGTTGGAATGACCGGAGCAGGGATCGCGAGGGCTCTAGAGAAGGCTGGAAAAGAAGACAACCCAACAATGTTGACAAGGAAGTAAAGGACATTAATACAGGCTATGATCATGTTAGAGATTGGGATGTGCCAAGACGTGGCCGGATGGACCATGAAAGGCCACAAGGTCGATCCGGTGGGAGGAAAGATGGTAACAGAACTGAAGCTGTGAAAACATCATCAAAATATGGTATATCAAATGATAACTATGATGTAATAGAGATACAAACCAAACCCTTTGACTACGGAAAGGAGGATTCGAAAACCATCCTTCCTAGAAGCAATGGACTTCCTCCACTATCCGATACGTTAAATGTGACTGATGAAGAGAATGCTCCTCCCAAGGAGGAAAGAGCTAGAAATTTGCATGTGAGTGCACTGTCTGCTGAGGAAGCAAATGATACACTCATAGATGAAAATGACTATCCAGCTGGAAAAGCACGTAGCCTGAAGGTTGGTATGCTTAATCGTGTTTCTGGGAACCAAAGCTCTGGTGGTGGTACACAGATGCTGCATGGAAATGAGGAGAATTCTTCTGTGAGATCTGGGTTACAGGGAGTTAAAGGTAATAGAGTACGAGCAAGGGGTAGACCTACTGGTAGAGATGGTCAACAAGTTGGGCTTCCAATGACAATGATGGCATCACCCTTTGCACCGCTTGGAATGCCACCGCCTGGATCATTGCAATCTTTAACTCCAAGCATGTCTCCAGCACCAGCAACCCCTATGTCTCCAGCTGTCTTTATGTCACCATTCCAGCCTCCGGTTATTTGGCCTGGTGGTCGAGGTATTGACATGAATTTATTAGCTGTTCCACCAGTTCTTTCACATGTTCCTCCTGGGCATTCTGTCCCCCGGTTCCCCCCTAATATAGGGACCTCACCGAACGCCCCTATGTATTTTAATCAAGCTGGCCCCAGAGTAGGTCCACCAAATGTACCTGCCCCAGGTTTCAATCCTGTGGTACCCTCTGGGCGTGGACAACCACCGCAAGATAAAACATCTGGAGGTTGGGTTCCTCCTCGGTCCGGAGTACCTCCTGGTAAGGCTCCTTCCAGAGGAGAGCAGAATGATTATTCTCAAAACTTTGTTGACACTGGGGAGCGTCCTCAGAACTTCATTAGAGAGCTTGAGCTCACCAGTGTTGTCGAGGATTATCCCAAGCTTCGAGAGCTTATACAAAAGAAAGATGAGATAGTCGCAAAATCAAATTCTCCTCCTCTGTATTTGAAGTGTGACCTGCGTGAGCAGGTGCTTTCTCCAGAAGTTTTTGGTACTAAGTTTGATGTCATTCTTGTGGATCCTCCTTGGGAAGAGTACGTTCATCGAGCACCTGGTGTTACTGACCATATGGAATATTGGACAATTGAAGAAATAATGAATTTGAAAATTGAGGTAGTTTACTTAAACAACCCTATCCCCTCCCTCTTACCTTCATACATTATAGAACCTGAAGAAATGGTTGGTTGTTGATATCAAGTTCTTTTTCTTCTTGATTTATAATTTGCATTGAAACCTAAATTTATGTGCTCTTTGGCCTAGATTCTCATTTAGTTATTCCTGGCAGATTCCAGCTGCTTCCCTATTTGCAACTGCATGGTTGTTGGATTATTGACTCATTTTCTTTTAACTTGCAGGCAGTTGCAGACACACCTTCTTTTATTTTTCTTTGGGTTGGTGATGGCGTTGGGCTTGAGCAAGGTCGCCAATGTTTAAAGAAGGTAGTTTATGTTTTATTAAAAAATGATGGTAAAAGTTGATGCTTCTGGGTTGTATAGTTTTGGTTTTAACTCATGTGTTTGAGTGATATGATGTTGCTGAGGCAGTGCTAACCTTGTTGTACATGCTGGTCTTTTTATTTAATGTAGTGGGGATTTCGAAGGTGTGAAGACATATGTTGGGTGAAGACAAACAAAACTAATGCAACTCCTGGATTACGGCATGATTCTCATACTTTATTCCAGCGGTCAAAGGTTTGTGATGAATTTCATTTGCTGTGTATAATATTTACAAGGTGGGGAGACCGCACAAGCTGCGGTCTGGCCCGGACTATTTGAAGCTCTTAGATAAAGGAAAATGAAATTAACACAAATTAGAATAATTTGATAACCAGAAGAAAAAAATTATTTAAAAAGGATAGCAAACATAGAACCAAAATGTATATCAGAATCAAAAGATGTTGGTGATTTGCTCTCACAACAGTAAACTGGAATTTCAAATTGGACCTCTGTATTTGAAAATCGCCAGAAGTATACCAATTGAAGAAACTATTGTCAAACCTGCAGGATGAAGCTTGTTTTAGAAGCTAATAGTAAAAGTTATTGTTGGAGGATCTAAAATTATAGGTTTCACCATCCACGAGACAATGGAAGGAACCTATAGTAGACTGTCATCATACTTTGCTCTATTTTATAAAAAGCTACTTAGCATCCTTAACACAATCTTTTCGTTTCTACCATGGAAATAAGTATCCCACGATGTGCAAAATTGAGCATATTATAGTTGGAGTTGAGATAGCCATTCCAAATATGATGTATATAGCAATAGAGGATGGCACGTATAGAAATTAGTTACTTTACCTAAACGGGACTCTTAACTGGTGGATCCGTGTTAGTATATAGTAGATATCCTTGGAACCAGAGCAAGCACTGTCTAGTGCTGCAATTAAAAAGCTACTGTTTCTGTTATACTTTTTGTACGTTGGTCATGGAGTAAATTGCGAATCTGCTGTTTGCTATCACAATGTAGGAACATTGCTTAATGGGCATAAAGGGAACTGTTCGTCGCAGTACTGATGGTCATATAATCCATGCCAATATCGACACTGATGTCATAATTGCTGAGGAGCCTCCTTATGGTAATTTGACCTGGATTTCTATGTTTATTTGTGTTCTTAAGATCTTACATGTCTTCAGTAGTCTCAGTAAATCCTGATGCAGTGATAATCTAGAATTCTTAGCATTTGATACTTATGTTATTCTTTAAAAGATTTAGTTTAAACTGGGAACTATTTGTAGTTCAACCAAAAAGGATAAAAATAAAAAATTATACAAATCGCTATCTTGTAATAAAATAATAGATGTGTTATAAGTGTATCATTATGGCTGAATTCAGTGTCCTCTTTCAATGTATTGTAGGATCTACTGCAAAACCTGAAGATATGTATCGAATAATTGAGCATTTTGCTCTTGGCCGAAGAAGACTTGAGCTCTTTGGAGAGGATCATAACATTAGGCCTGGCTGGTTAACTGTTGGTAAAGGGTTGTCCTCATCAAACTTTAATGCTGAGGTATGGTGATGACCTACTCTTTAGCAGGCTTTCATTTGCTACTACTTGAAATGGGGTTTCTTAGTAGGATGATTATTCTCTTATTATAATGTTATTTTCGAGTAACTTCTATTTTGCATTTATTTATTGGTCCTGAGCAAGAATTGAATGTTTGTAGGCATACTGTCGAAGTTTTGCTGATAAAGATGGGAAGGTTTGGCAGGGTGGTGGAGGTAGAAATCCTCCTCCAGAAGCACCACACCTTGTTCTTACGACTCCAGATATCGAGGCATTGCGTCCTAAGTCACCCATGAAGAATCAGCAACAACTGCAGCCACAGTCTTCATCAATCTCGCTGACAACTGGCAATTCCTCAAATCGGAGACCTGCTGGAAATTCACCACAGAACAATAGTACACCAAGCATGAACCAGGAGGCCTCCAGCTCTAACATCCCGAACCCACGTTCTTGGGTTTCTCCGATGGAAGGGTTTAAAGGAAGAGAAGGTGGACCTATGCCGCCTGAGATGTTTGACATGTATGGTTATAATGCATCTTTTGGTCCTAATGCTGAGTTCTTAGAATACGAATCCCAGAGAGCTATGAATATGTTACAGCATAACGCTCCTTTTTAATTGCTTATTTGTTATTGTAAATTGTACAATTTTGTATGCCTTTTATATTTATTTTTATTTTATTTTATTTTATTTTTGGCCTATTTCAAATCGCGCTCTGTTTTTTTCCTTGTATTTCTTGCGCAATTGGTGTTATAGGTGAGCGATTTGCTTCATATCTTATTGCTGTTTCGAAATTTACCAACATGATCATTTAAGGGTGTATTCGAGTCGAGTTGAGTACAAATTATCTGACTCGAACTCAACTCGGTAACAATTTTCATAAACTCGAGCTCGAATCGAACTCGGCTCGGTAATTCAACTTTCCCCCAATTTTTGTGATTTTTTTTTCTAAAATAAAACATAAAATTGTAGAGAACTTCTACACGGATTACAACTTAAAAGCAAAGGAAAACCAAATCTAATGAAACAAATACTTTTTCAGTCATTACCTTAGTTTGCATCTTTTTTCCAATCAAATTAACACCAAAAAGAGATTTGCATAAATGAAAGAAAAAGAAATATAAGTAGATCTGTTGAATGATGGGGAAGCGGATGGAAGAAGAAAAATTGAGAGAGATGAAGTAATAAAGATACACGAGGAGAGAAGTGGGGAGGCCGAAATTTTCTGAAAAATGGAAGAAGGGAGTTCAATCGAGGGAAGAAGAAGTACTGGAAGAGAAGAGAGTAAAGTGGAAGTAAATTAAAGGAGAAAGGAGTGGCCGGATTTTCAAGTTTTTGGAAGATAAAAATTGATGTGATCGAGGTGTGGTGTGGGGTGGGGGGGAGTTTCTGCCAAGAAATGGAAGGGTATGAAAGAAAGTTTCAATATAAAATTATATGTGTTATTTAAAACTTAAAAAATATATAATATATTATATTATTAAATATTATCCAGCCGAGCTACTCGTCGAGTTTTCGAGCTCATTATTTGGTACTCGAGCTCGACTCGATTAACTAATAACACTACTCGAATTCGGCTCAAACGTGGTCAAACTCGAGTCGAGCTCGAGCCTTTGACCGAATAGCTTGCAAGTACTCGAACTTGACTCGGTTCGTTTAACAGCCCTACCGATCATCATCCTCTTATATTGCAAGACCTCTTCACATGTGAAGCTGGTAATATAGTATTCCCTCCACTTGAAAATTATTGTCTTATTTGGATATTTGTTTTTAGTAACACTTGAACTAAAAAAATAAAAATTTAAACTGGACAATAATAATAAAACAGAGGAAGTACAATCTTAATCTCTCAGAGAAATAGTTGTGAACTCAAAAGGATCGCAAACGAGGGTGTTGATTTTCTGCATAATAAAGTTGATCCACAAAAAAGTTAGATTGTCTTGATCTGCTGGTGAAATGCAGTACTTGTCGAAGTTACGACGTCATAGTAGTTACTTTTGAGGACTCTTCTGCTATAAACCTATCTGATGTCATCCTGATATCCAGAGTTCTAAAGAAAGCTCGACATCTACAGTCACTTTACACTATACTCCTCCATCTCCTCAAGTTGGGGGTTAACTGTTTCAAGGGTAAAATGCTCGTTTATGGCGGTCTTGGCTGAGCTAAACTTCAGCTACAAAAAGCATAACCGAAAGAAATTAATCCAATCTTTGTTTGAGGACAAACATTTCCATCTTTTCACTCTCATATGAAGTCACAACACTTCAATTTCCATTTTCATAGCGAGGTGTTAACCACAAAGATTTCACTCGGTGTAAAAAACTGAGTTTCACATTCAGTGTACAATATCATACAATCTTTCATTATGAGCAAACAATAGTAAAATTAAACGGTGCTTATTTGCCAGGGTCTCATATTTACCAAGAACGACAAAAATTTGAGGTCTGCATTCTCTGTACTAAATCCATGAAGATTAATTATTCCAAGTATCTGTTACTTCCCAGCTAGAAGTTTACATAATGCCTTCTCGACTCGACAAGATACATAACTTTGAAACTTTTGCCACTATCTACAACATTTTAGGGCAGCACATGAGAAACAGTATCAGGGTAACGAACAACAAAAAAGCTGTTTCACATGTAAGAGATTCAAGGGCTTTCGACAAACTCATCCAAATCACTACTTATCAACGACTTTCAAATTTTGTGTTCTAAATTAGCATTCTTAACTCAACCTAAAAGTTACTCTATCCTTGAATGTGATCATTCAGCTCGAAAGCAGGGGAGACACCATTGAAACATCAAAGGGTGTAACTAAAAACAATTGGAAAAAGAGTCCTAAAACTGATTAATTTGAAATCAAAATCTAACACTCGTGAAAACCAATCCTTAATTCCTTATCTTTCTTAGCAAGCCGAAAGCACCAACGCAATGTACCCAATTCATCAAATTGAATTCTGAGTTTTCGATTAATAAATTATATTGGATTCTTCTCTTATATAATTCGTTGGCTGTTACTATTCTGCGCTTTCAACGAAGGTATTAACTATTAAATACTAATTGTTCTCGAAGATATACATGGCCCTAATTGTGGATGATTTTTTCAAAATCTCTAAAATCTTTTACCCCTCAAAACAAATACAAACCGCACAACGTATAGGGTAAGTATTAGTATCGGCATTATCGAATGACGAAAAAACCACGAAAAAAAGGTATACGGGGATCGATACCTGCGCTGGAAAGAAAAACGGAATCTAGTACCAAAAATAAAAACTTCTTGTAATCCTTAAGAGGATCATTGAACACTGCCGAAATGCGATCATTTGAGAAATACGATACTTAAAGCACTACAACCATTTGATCTCCTTAGGCCATTTCCTTTTGCGAAACCTCGAGCATTCTTGCTCCACAAATTTGCTAAACCATTTCGGTTCTCTGGTAATAAAAACGAGGCATCCTAGGCTCACTCCAATCACTATTCCAGTTCCATACCCAATCAGTACAGCTTGCCAGGTGAATCCATTGAGAAACTCATTGTTTCCTTTTTCATTCCAAGTTGGAATTGCAGTTGCTGGTACCGACTCGTTATTACTCAAACCATAGTTTCTTTACATGGGAAATCCACAAAGGCCATCATTTCCTGAATAGGAAGAATTTTCAAATGTATCAAACTGATGGCCTCTTGGAATGTTACCAGGGAGATGGTTTTGAGAAAGATTTAGAACTGAAAGATATGTCAATGTTGTCAGTCGTTGAGGAATTTCTCCTTCAAATTTATTTGAGGACAGGTCCAAGGATTCCAGGAGAGTCAATTTGTTAAAGGTTTTCGGAATCGGAACACCAAAGTTATTGTGTGAAAGGTTCAGACAATGAAGTTGAGAAAGGTCAAGAATTCTTAATGCAGGGAATTGGAATCTGGTTTTAGAAGTACTTAGAAACCCAGACATGTGGTTGTCTCTCAAGCTTAGAACCTGCAAGTTTTGTAGAGTTCCCAACCACCACGGAAACATACCATCCAATATGTTATTTCCAAGATCTAGGACTTGTAACATTGAGCAATTGGGCAAGGATCGTGGGATTCATCCTCCTTCAAAGTTATTGTCACGTAGATTTAGACTCATCAACCCACAACCGGTTAGAAAATCTGATGACGGAAGTGGCCTTTGAAGATTATTTGCGTGCAAATCTAGAATTGAAAAGGATCTGCTCAGATTCGCCAAACAGTGAGGAAAAACACCACCCAAGTTGTTGTTAGACAAATCAAGTAGTTCGAGCGACAAAAAAATTGCATATAGACACAGGGATTTCGCCTGTGAATTCATTATGTGATGCAAAGAAAAAACGAGTTTTATTGGACGGCATATGTAATGGACCACTCAGGTTGTTTGAACTAATATCAAGAGCTTTAAGGAATGGAAATGGAAGTTGTGGGATATCAATTATAAAGTTGTGAGAAGATTCAAATTAACCAATAATGGAGCCCATGTCTGCCCTTCCGAAAATATTTGGCCTTCATGTTAGTAAGTAAACTTAATTTGGTCCAATTAATATTGGGTAATCCAAATTATTAACTTGAACCATGAATCTTTATGTTTAATCCTAAGCCCAATTCCAATGAAGAATTGTCTAGATAAGAAGATATTAGAAAGTTCAAGAAATGTTCTAGATAAATATCAAGAGTATGTAGAATAATCCATGAAAAATATCTAGAAGAAATATCTAGATATTAGTAAAGAAAAGTCTAGATATTAGAATAAAATATGTAGATCTTTCGAAGGAGTAGAAAAATCTTGAAAGAGTGTAGAACCTTCCATGCACTCCTATAAATAGGAGTTAACCCCCTAATGTAAGTGTGTGTAGAGAATTGTGAGAAACCTTAAGCTAAAAGCTTAACACACTCCACATTGTTTCCTTTTACTACAAAGTAGTAAAGCTCCCTTTCTCCCGAACTTTCTTTCTCTTCCATTTCCACTTCCTAAGCCCATCACCTAAAAGGTGTATTGCTAAGTACCCAAAGGGTTCTTTTGCTAACAAATTGGTATCAGAGCTGGTGTTAATCCAGCTTTGAAAGCTTTGAAGTAAGATGGCAAATGGAATGATCTCTTTCCAATTCCCTCAACTTACCAAAGAAAACTATGGTAAGTGGTCCATTCGAATGAAGGCGATCTTGGGCTCTCATGAAGTTTGGGAGATTGTTGAGAAAGATTATGAAAAACCTCTAGATGAGGCTTCTTTGACTCCTGCCCAAAGGGGGGAACTCAACAAAGCAAGGAGAAAGGATCAACAAGCTCTTTCACTTATCCATCAATGTCTAGATGATTCCATGTTCGAGAAGGTGGCAAATGCTTCTACATCAAAGGAGGCTTGGGAGATTCTAGAGAATGCTAATAGAGGCATTGAGAAGGTGAAAAAGGTACGTCTTTAAACTCTTAGAGGAGAATTTGAAGCTTTACAAATGGAGGAGTCCAAATCTGTTTCAAATTATTGTTCTCGTGTCTTGAAAGTTTCTAATGAGATGAAAAGGAATGGAGAAAGCTTGAGTGACACAAGAGTGATAGAAAATATTCTTCGCTCTTTGACACCAAGCTTTGATTATATTGTGGTGGCCATAGAGGAGTCAAAAGATCTAGAGTCCATGACCATTGATCAACTCATGGGTACTTTGGTAGCTCATGAAAAGAAACTAAAGAAGAGGAGGCCTAAAGAATCTTTGGAGCAAGCCCTCCACACAAAACTCTCTTTCAAAGAAAGAGATGGAGGTTTTGGACGTGGCGGAGGCCTTGGACGAGGCAATGGTGGATTTCAAGGATGTGGACGAGGAAGAGCTCGAGGAGGCTATGTTCAATACACCAAAGAGGACAACAACCAAGGCTCTCAATCTACAAGAGGTCGTGGAAGAGGTATGAAGTTTCGGAAAAGAGGTAAATCTCGAATCCAATACTTTAATTGCCAAGAATATGGTCATTATGCAAGTGAGTGTAGAAATTCTAGTCAAGTAAAAGAAAAAGCCAATCTTATGGAGGTTAAAGATGAAGTTCAACTCACTCTCTTAATGGCCAGACACGAGGACAAAGGAGAGAAGAAGACGTGGTATCTTGACTCCGCTGCGAGTAACCACATGACTGGGGAAAAAAGGTGGTTCGTAGACATGGAACCAGCCAAAGGGTACGTGATGTTTGGAGATGATTCTAGAGCAAGGGTTGAAGGCAAAGATAAGATACTAATCCTTGCTAAAGATGGAAGTCACCAATACATCTCAGAAGTTTATTATGTTCCAAGTCTTAAGAGTAATATCTTGAGTTTGGGACAACTTCTGGAGAAAAACTATGATATTCATTTGAAAGATCGTAGTGCCATAGTTAAGGATCCAGAAGGAAAATTGATTACCATTGTGCCAATGACGAACAATAGAATGTTCTTGTTGAACATTCAACATAAGATCTGCATGAAAGCATGCTTGAAGGATGATTCGTGGATGTGGCACATGAGGTATGGTCATTTAAATTTTGGTGACTTGAAAATGTTATCTGCCAAATGCATGGTGAAAGAACTACCTCCTATCAATCAGCCCAATCAAGTATATGAAGGATGCTTACTTGGGAAGCATTCGAGGAGTGCTTTCCCAAAAGAAGCAACATCAAGAGCTAAGGAGCCTTTAGAACTCATCCATATAGACTTGTGTGGTCTTATCTCTCCGTCATCCCATGGTAAGAACACCTACTTCATTTTATTTATTAATGATTTCTCTGGAAAGACTTGGGTGTATTTTTTGAAGGAGAAATCACAAGCCTTTGATGCCTTTAAGACATTTAAGGCTGTGGTGGAGAAGGAGAAAGGCTTGAAATCAAAGCCTTAAAGTCTGATAGAGGTGGAGAATTCACATCAAGTAAATTCACCAAATTCTATGAAGAACATGGGAATAGGCGATTCCTTACCGCTCCTTACTCTCCATAGCAAAACGGAGTTGCAGAAAGGAAGAATAGAACCATTCTCAATATGCTGCGTAGCATGCTAAAGAGCAAGAAGATGCCAAAGAAGTTCTGGGCTGAAGCAGTTGATTGTGCAGTATACCTACTAAATCGATGTCCAACAAAGAGTCTAGAAGACAAGACTCCACAAGAAGCATGGAATGGGGCAAAGCCCACAGTAAATCACGTACGAGTGTTTGGGAGTATAGCATATGCCCACGTACCAAGCCAAAAGCGATCCAAAATTGATAATCGAAGTGAGAAGCATGTCTTTGTTGGCTATGACACACAGTCAAAAGGTGGTGAAAGCTACGACTTCCTTCCTGTCATCCACGAATACGATGATGAAAGTAGTGATGCGGGTGAAGATACTTAGCGACCTCAAAGTCTACGTTCACCTTTGAATGAAGAGACGCAAAGGACGAGAAGCCTACAAGAGATCTATGAGGAAACAGAACGCATAGGGGCTCTCACACTCTTCTGCCTTTATGCTGACTGTGAACCTCTAGGTTACGAAGAGGCAGCAAGGAACGAGAAGTGGAGACACGCTATGGATGAGGAAATGAGATCTATAGAAAAGAATCAAACGTAGGAGCTAGCCTCTCTTCCAAAACGCCACAAAGCAATTGGAGTAAAGTGGGTGTTCAAAGCAAAGAAGAACGTTAAAGGAGAAGTTGAGAAGTACAAAGCAAGACTTGTCGCCAAAGGCTACAAACAGAGCTGTGGCATTGACTACGAAGAGGTATTTGCTCCTGTTGCTCGCTTGGAGACTATCAGGTTAGTAATTTCTATCGCTGCCCAAAATAGATGGAAAATCCATCAAATGAACGTAAAGTCTGCATTCTTAAATGGCTTTCTTGAAGAAGAAATATATGTGGAGCAGCCAGAAGGATATGTGGTCAAAGGCCATGAGAATAAAGTTCTCAGGCTAAAAAAGGCTCTGTATGGTTTGAAACAAGCACCAAGAGCCTGGAATACAAGAATTGATCACTATTTTCAGGAAGTTTTCAAGCAATGGAGATATGTTGCTTGTTTGTTTGTACGTGGATGGTCTCATCTTCACAGGAAATTCGCCTAGCATGATCGAAGATTTCAAGAAGGCAATGACTAAAGAGTTTGAGATGACTGATATAGGACTTATGCCCTATTATCTTGGCATCGAGGTCAAGCAATTGGATGATGGAATCTTCATCTCTCAACAAAGATACGCTAAGGAAGTTCTTAAGAAATTTGGCATGGAGAAGTGCAAGCCAATAGCCACCCCTATTGAATATGGAGCAAAGCTCTCAAAAGATGACGAAGGAAATGTTGTATATCCAACTCACTTCAAGAGCCTTGTTGGAAGCCTACGTTATTTAACATGCACAAGGCCTGATATCCTCTTTGTTGTAAGACTTATCAGTCGATTCATGGAAACACCTACTATAACACACTTGAAGGCTGCCAAGAGGATACTTCGCTACATCAAAGGAGCATGTTGAAGGAGTTGAGTATGCCACAAGAAGAAGCGACAGAGATCTACGTTGACAACAAGTCAGCCATCGATAGGCAAAGAATCCAGTATACCATGATCGAAGCAAGCATATTGATACAAGGTACCACTTCATAAGGGAATGTGTGGCCAAGAAGATCGTTGAGTTGAAGCATACAAGATCTCGTGATCAAGTTGCTGACATTTTCACCAAACCACTCAAAGGAGAAGACTTTGCAAGATTGAGGATGATGTTTGGAGTCATCAAATCAAGTTTAAAAGGGGGTGTTAGTAAGTAAACTTAATTTGGTCCAATTAATATTGGGTTATCCAAATTATTAACTTGGACCATGAATCTTTATGTTTAATCCTAAGCCCAAGTCCAATGAAGAATTGTCTAGATAAGAAGATATTAGAAAGTTCTAGAAATGTTCTAGATAAATATCAAGAGTATGTAGAATAATCCATGAAAAATATCTAGAAGAAACAATTCCTATCTCATATTCTGTTGGAAACTTCATGACTAAGTGGTAGGGTGAGTAAACAGCCTGGGCCTGACACATCCATGGCCGTCCTAGGATCACATTAAATGGCGAGGGTGCATCGATTATGGCGAAATCTATTGTTAGAGTTACCATTCAAGGATGCGACCCTACCGTGATAGGAAGCCTAACAATCCCACTAGGGATTATCGTGTGTCCTGAAAAGTCCATTAGTGGTAATGTTGCGGCACGCCAATCTAGATTTTTTACATTCATTTTCTTGAAATACTCACTGTATATTAGATCCACCGCGCTTCCGTTATCGACATATACTCGACTTACTTTGACGTTTTCTATGATAGCCTCGATAACCATTGCGTCACTGTGTGGGCAGATGCCCTGTACAACATCACTGTCCGTAAAGACTATTGTCTCTGTCCCCTTGAAATGTTTGTGACTCGGTTCTTGAGGCAGCGTCTTAGTTACTTCTAAGTGATGCTTTCATTGCTGTTGTGGATAAGACCTCAAGCGGCACACCGTAGATAGCTCCTACATTGTGAGTGATTTGTTTGGTTGGATCCGGAGGAGGAATTCGCTGAATTGGCTGTGGCCCTCCGTCCAGGGATTGTTGGGCAGGTTGCTGCGAGTTATTTCTCTACTGCCAATTGTTTCCTCGGTTATCTCCTCAAGGGCCGCGATTATTGTTCCGCTTAGGAAAGTTACGGGGCGCTGTGAACTTTCCTCCCTTATCTCGAGGAGTACCTTGTGTGTTTTGTACATATGGTTGAAACTTTCCGGATTTGACCCCAGCTTCAATTTCCCGCTTGAGTTCCCTGCAATCTTCCGTATCATGCCCGTGGTCTTTGTGGTATTCACAGTATTAACTTGTAGACCTATTCAGGTTATAAGCTAATGGTTTTGGAGTGGGAAACTCATCCTTGTGAATCTGATGTATTTCTCGTCGAGCCTTCAACAACGGGGTTAAGGTCCTGCCGAGCCTAGGCAAGGGCGGTTTATTCTCCGTCGTTGACTTGTACTTGTCCCTTCCCCCTCGATCTCCTGCAACTGAGAAGGATTCCTCTGATCTCTTGAGTGTCTGCTCGCGCTGGATATAGCTCTCCACTGTGGCCCACATCTCCTGTTTGTTTTGAGGAGGTTGGGTGGTCAATTTCACCCGGAAGTGAGCAGACTTTCCCCATGGGTTGAGGCCTTGGATGAATCCGTTTTTCATGTCTCTGTCATCGAGGTAGTCTACTTGGAGAGATTCTCAAGTAAAGCGGCGATGGAAGTCCGAGAGACTCTCGTTTTGTCCCTGTTTGATCGACGCCATATCAATGGACATTTTTGTAATTTGCTTGCTAGGGAAGAAGCGTGTGGCTAGTTTCACGGACAAGTCCTTGAAGCTATTGTTGTTTCCCTCCAGTAACTGTCCAAACCAACGTTGTACTTGCCCATCGAGGAAGGATGGTAAAGCTTTGGCCATGATGTTGAGAGACGTGTTTCGGATTCTCATGACTTACACATACTTGTGCAAGAACCGCTGTGGGTCAGTGTCTCCTGAGTAATTGACGAAATCTTTTGGGAAGTCAAAGTTGCGGGGTTTCAGACAGTCTCGGATTCGTGGGACAAAGGGACTCTTGTCCACGATCATTCCTATCATTCTTCTCATCGAGTCGCGAATGGACAGGTCTTTGTAGCCTTGGTTCTCTCGATGCCTAGTGTATTGGGGGTCCTCAGTATAGGGAACGTCGTACCTCTGATGACCATAAGGTATGTATCTTGAGTTGTGGTGAGTATCACGATGATCGTGATAAGACTTCTCCAGAGGGGCTTTAGGTCCCAATCGAGAGTGGACGTCACCTCTTGGGGGAGAGTTCCACTCCCTTCTCGACAACTCCTCGACGCTGGGTGGCCGCGGGCTAGGTTGGCGGTGAGACTATTTTTTCTGTTGATGTTCTTTTGCAAATTGCTCAATCGCCGCAAAATTCGTCGGATTTGTTCTTTCGAGGGCATCCCAAAAGGTGTCACCAAGATTTTCAGAGGCCCCGGCGTGAGAAGTTTTGCGATTGCGGGCTACTTTGTTCAACTCTTCTCCCCCTTCAGCTGGGACTTTCCGTTTTCCTCGCCTTACCTCGAGGAGAGCTAACGTTCTTTTCGTCTCCTTCTCCTTGATCAGATCTTCCAGTTCTTGATCCGTAGGGTCTGGGAGGCCAAGTAAACAACAACGTTGGATTCCTCTAATACGTATTTCTTTTTCCTCTGGTTAAGGGAATTGATGTCTTTCAAATTCTTCAATTCCGTTTTGATCTCGGCTAGCCGCTATTTTTGGTACGGATCAGGAACTTTGTGATGAGTTTCTGGATCTGCTTTCCCTCACCTACGTGATTGGTTGGCTTTGTGGGGGATATCTTTCTTTTCGACTGCTGGTTGTTTTTCTTCCGCTTCTGTCTCTCCTGGAATCTCACTAGGGCTTCATCATCACTGGGGCTTTCACGCCTACCGGTTGATGCGGTACTGGATTGGGGATTAATGATTATAGCCATTGTATCTTAGAAAAACCTTAGCTTGGAGTTGTAGCAGCGGATCGAAAAGGTTTTGAAAGCTTGGGAAAGCTGTGACACAAACCCTAATTCTCAGGTCCCACTGGGCGTGCCACTTAACGATACTTGGAATTGTTCCTCCGGTCTAGTGGTGGAACTCCGGTTAGGGTTTCTTGCAAAACAGATCCTTGGGGCCTCCCGAGGGTAGACACTCCGAAGTTTAAGTCAGAAAATAGGGTTGCGTAATAGTTTGTGTATGTGAATTGGTGTCAAAGATAGCATACCTCAATTGTGTTGAGACCCATCCTATTTATAGGCATGGAATTACCTCCAGGGAAGCCGAATCCCATTAAGAAGCATATTTCTGAACTGGCTCTACAAGGCCGGTTAAGCCCTAATTGGTGGATAGGCCGGTTCGGTAATCCTTGGTGGATATGGACTCGTCAGATTGCAAATGGCATGGGACAAAGGAGCAAGGAAGGTACTAGCAGAGGTGGATAACTCAGCTGTTATGTCTCTAGTTATCAATAGAGAGAAGCCGGTAGGATTCCATAATCACTTGATCTTGGCCATTCGAGACCTTATGGATAGGGATTGGGTTGTAATACTTAATCACAACTATAAGGAGGTTAATTTTGCAGGCGATTATTTGGAGACCTGCTAGCAATTCCTTAAACTGGAGACCTGCTAGAAATTCACCACAGAACAATAGTACACCGAGCATGAACCAGGAGCCCTCCAGCTCTAACATCCCGAACCCACGTTGGTGGGTTTCTCTGATGGAAGGGTTTAAAGGAAGAGAAGGTGGACCTATGCCGCTTGAGATGTATGACATGCATGTATGGTTATAATGCATCTTTTGGTCCTAATGTTGAGTTCTTAGAATACGAATCCCAGAGAGCTATGAATATGTTATAGCATAATGCTCCATTTTAATTGGTTATATGTTATTGTAATTTGTACAATTTTGTATGCCATTTTTTTTTTTGGCCTATTTCAAATCACGCTCTAATTTTTTTCCTTGTATTTCTCGCGCAATTGGTGTTATAGGTGAGCGAGTCTATTTCTCTTTTCATCGCCTTTTCTCCACTTGCTTCGTATCTTATTGCTGTTCCCAAATTTACCAACCTAATCATCATCGATCCTTTTATTTTGTTAGATTTCTTTACATGTTAAGCTGGTGGTATAGTACAATTTTGGCGTCTCGGTGAAATAGGTTTGAACACTAAAGGATCGCAAATAAGGGTGCAGATTTTATGCATAAAAAGGTTGACCAACAAAAAAGCTGGATAGGTGGAGTTAGGGGTACAGAGGGGTGCAGTTGCACTTACTTAATTTTTTGTAATTAGTAGTGATATCTTAAATTTTTAACAGAAAAAAATATAAGTATCGCATCATTTTCTGCACCCCTACATTACTTTTCTGGCTATGTTGATTTCCATTGATAATCTAGTGAAATGCAGTATGCTTTGAAGCTACGACATTGATTGTAGTTATTTTTGCGGACATCTGTTATAAATTTATCTGATGCCATCCTGATAAAGGGTTCTATTGTACACCTTACTCTATCTCCTTAGGTTGGGGATAACTGTTTCAACTTTCGAGGGTAAATGCTCGTTTTTGGCTGTCTTGGCTGGGGAAAACTTCATCTACAAAAAGCATAGCTGAAAGAAATTAATCAATCTTTCTTTGAAGACAAACATTTCCATCTTTGCACTTGTCATTTGAAATCACAACACTTCACTTCTTAGAAACAGTTTTGCTGATTGAAGGACGAAAGCAGTACCATGCATAATCTGGAACCAAATTGCTAAGTATTTAATTGACTATTCAACTTAATATTCCCACAATGCAATGAAGATGGTGCATCGAGCTTAATGCCCCCAGGAAGTCAGCTAACAAAAAACATGATTCATGGAACCAGTATCCACACGTCTTAATGAATAAATAGTTTTGATGGCACATTTTCATTGGAAAGATTTTAGCTAATTTGCAATCTCAGAGTACAAACCGACAAGTTTAAGGAGTATGGAGAGAACAATGCAATTTGGGTTAAACTCGTAAGTTCACAACCCGTCTTTAAAAACTTTAAACTCAAAATGATATCAGTTCGCATGGGACCTCAAAAAAAAAAAATTGATATCATCATCATAAAAATATTAGGTTTTAACACTTTATTCTCTAAATAATTTATTAATTTTATTAATTTTGAATCCTTATTGAGAAGACTAATTTGGCCATGCATATTTTTTAATCCCTAAGGAGTGCCTAACTGCCTGTTCATTAATTGTAGGCTTAGAATCAATCCAAGTTAAAGACAATCCAAGTTAAAGAGGAGATGTTAAGACGGAATGTATATCATTTCGATAACAAACCCTTTATAGCAAAGGATTTGAGCTTAAAGGATGGAATTAAGAAGGATGAAGTCTCAATAACGCCTGTTTGGGTGCAGCTTCCACACCTGCCATTGAAGTACTGGAATGCCAAATCCCTGGGTAGGATGGCTAGTGTAGTAGGGAAGCCCATTCAGATGGACGATATGACCACAAAGAAATTAAGAGCAGTTTATGCCATGGCTTTAATTGAAGTGAAGATTCAGAAAGAACTGCCAAAAGAAGTGTGGTACAAGGATGAAACAGGTCAACTACTCATGCAGCCACTCAGATACGAATGGTTAGCAGTCAAATGTTCGAAATGCCAGGGAATTGGACATGAAGGAGGAATGTGCAGGAAAACACCGGTAGTAAAAGAAGTTTGGCAGCCGAAGAAACCTACTGAAAAAAACAGCTAATTCAAAAGAAGAAGTGGTAGAGAGTCAAGGAGTAACTCAGGATTGCAACCAAGATATGATGGAGCTTGATGCTAGTCTGGGCCTGCTGCAGGAGAGGAATGATCAGAACTCACTAACATCAAGCAGTCCTCAACAGGGTAATGGTATAATGATCTTAAAGAGAAAAGAAGTTAAGGGAAGGGGTAAAGGGAAAGACCAGAAGAATAGCCTCAATGGATAACGTCTTAATTTGGAATGTGAGGGGGCTAACCAACCCCCTGAAACAAAGAGAGGTGCTGCATTATTTCTCTATGAATAAAGTTAGTGTAGATGGGTTAGTGGAGACCAAAATCACAGATGAAACACTAGAGAAAATTAAAGCAAGGAAGGGACTAACTATGAGATTTACAGTAATCACTCAATTAAAGGGAGGGATAATGTCGTGTTCGAAGCCAGATGAATTTCAGGTTGACATACTGCAGGCACATGAGCAATTTGTGCACTGCAGTGCCAAAGAGATTGGACAGCAGAAAGAGTTTGAAGTTACGGTGGTATATGCAGAGAATAAGGCTGAAGGAAAAATAGCTTTATGGGACGGACTTGCTAGTTTAGCATCCAAGATCACTAAAGCTTGGATGGTAGCTGGGGATTTTAAAAACAGGTTACAGCTTGAAGATCAGCAAGCTGACATACAATATCAGCAAGATATCTCCAAAAAGTAAACCAGCTTACAGCTTCTGGCAACAGAAGTCTAAGGAGAAATGGGTTCAAAAAGGAGACTTGAACATAGCTTATTTCCACGTTGTAGTCAAGCAAAGGAACAGGAAGAATAAGGTACTCGCATACACCACTTCTGATGGGAAGCTTGAAGAGGATTGGAGTAAAATAACAAGCCACTTTCTTGAATACTATCAGAGTCTGTTGGGAAAAGAAGAACAGAGGGAAATATCAGAAAAAGAGGTTTTTGCATCTGGTCATACGCTTACTTTACGCCAGAAAGTTAAGCTGCTAAGGGAATGCACAGCATCTGAGGAGAAGAGTTCAATGTTTTCCATTGATAAAACGAAATCTCCAGGTCCAGATGGTTTTGGCAACGGCTTCTATCAGATTGCATGGAAAGTTGTTGGTGAAGATGTATGTTCTGCAATTTTAGAGTTCTTCACTAAAGGAGAGCGGCTAAAGCAATGGAACGCCACGGTAATATCTTTGATCCCTTAGACACTTGTGCCCAGAGATGCAACAGAATATCGAACAATATCCTGTTGCAATATTCTATATAAATGTCTGTCAAAATATGCACCAGGTTGGGAGAGGTACTGCCAGAACTGATAAATGACAACCAAGGAGCGTTTGTTAAAAACAGGTTAATTACTGCACAATGTCCTCCTGACACAGGAACTCATCAGAGTGTACAGCAGAAAGGCAGCTTATGTCTGATGAAAGTGGACATAAAAAAGGCTTTTAACTCGGTCTCCTGGAAATTTGTTGAAGAGATGCTGACTTATTTTTTGATTTCCTGACAGATTTATACAGTGGGTCATGATGTGTGTTTCTTCTAGCTGCTATACTTTAAATATGAATGGGCAGTATGTGGGATTTTTCCAAGGCAGGAGAGGATTAAGGCAGAGGGATCCCCTATCTCCTCTGCTCTTTGTTATGTGTATGGAATATCTCACAAGGAAATTTCAGACAGAAGTAGCAAGGCCTGGTTTTAAGTTTCATCCTCACTGCCAAAAACTCAAGGCCTGATGATTTGATAATTATGTGTAAAGCTGGGGTTGAAACAGTTAGAAGAGTGAAGTCTATTCTGGACCAGTTTGCTGCAACGATAGGCCTGAAGGCAAACCTGCAAAAATCCAACATCTACTATGGTGGAGTTAAGGAAGAAGAGCTAGAAGGAATATTATAAAGTATGTGGTTTTCAGAAGGAGAGTTTCCCATGAAGTATTTAGGTGTGCCACTCTCCCCGACAAAGTCATTCAACAAATCACAAGAATCTGTAGAGAATACATCTAGAGTAAAAAGAAAGATGGCAGGGCACATCCACTGGTAGCATGGGACATAGTGTGCAGGCCAAAAGCACAAGGCGGATTAAACATCAAAGAGCCAACTACTTGGAACAATGCTGCAATAGGGAAGCAAGTTTGGGAGCTAGCATTGAAAAAAGACTGCCTTTGGGTTAAGAACCTTGGACTTGGCGCATTCAGATCAATCAAAACCTTTACTGAACTCCAAAAATTCATCAAAGTTGAAAATTATAAATTAGGGATCAAAGCCGATTGATCAATACAAGAGATTCATTTTAGTAAACAATTGTGTGATACGTAAGGCTCGTAATATATTTGTCTTCCGTTAAGAGAAGTTATTCGTTTCTTGTAACATAAATTGGACGCCATGAATATATAGAAGATAATAACATACTTGAATGAAATCGGTGGCACTTTGCATGCAAACAATCAACTTTGTCACCTCATCTCTATAACCAACGCAATCATCATCAATACATTCGGATGCAATGAAAAGTGATAAGCAACACGGTCTTGCAATTTCTACTATTTTTTTAAACCCTGAAAACCCGACTAAAAATAGGTAAACTCATGCTTACGGCTATAAATTACAGTTGGAGATAAATCACTTTAGACGAATTTGAAATTTAGATATGAAATCGACAGTTCATATATGAATTTGCTATAACAAATTCTCTAAAAATGCCCGTTTGACAAAGATATATTCTACTCTTGCTCTTGTTGGATTGAACTTGAGATTTTCTCTTAAGCGTAAAAGATAATTTTATTTTGGGTTTTTCTTTTCGAATACAATTTTTTTCGCCTCAACGTTTTTGTTTACTTTTGTTTGTCGTGGAGTGGTGGGTGTCAAACCAACAAAAATAAAAGATTCTACTCCTAACAAATTTAATAGTATAGCAATGAGTAGAGTCGTCTCCTCAGGAAGCAAGGAAATGAAAATATTTCTAATCAAAAGCAAAGTAACTAAATGGGAGAGATTTTGGATTTGTAACTAATGAATAACAAAAATAATTTGCAAACAATAAAAGATACTTTTGGAAAATCAATAATAAGAGCAACTCTAGTCAAAGGAATAATTTCCACCTTGATGTATCCAACTGATCGTTGATGCAAAGATTAACTCAACAAATGATGAATATATTAGTTTTCGTTGTTGGAACCTCCTAACAATTCAGTCTTTTTATTTATCTACCAGTGACTAAGAAACCTTCATTAATCACTCTATAGCCAAAAACACTACCTGGAACCTCCTAGGATTCAGTTTTCGACAAGCAAAGACCCAATTCAATTTCTAACAAACAAACCTTGTTTCATTAAAAATTGATTATTTATTCTCACAACACAAGTAAACTATTTACCAAGTAATTATTTGCATTGTCTCTTCTAAGGAACAAACAAACCTTGTTGTTCAATAAATTAGATTATCTAGGAGAATTGAATGCTACCAGCTATTCAAATAATGTCAAATAATCATCAATACACATCAAAGAGAATAAATAAATACTCAAATCGTTGGTGAAAAGCAAACAGTTAGATTTCACAATTGAATAACATCAAGGCTTCAATAAAATCCTTTAACTAGAAAAAAAGGTTTAGTTGCTAATCATGGTGAAATCAACAACACAAGAATTGATGTTTGACATTACAGAGCTAAAACTGACGAAAACGGAGAGAAATCCTTGTCCTGAGCTCCAGCTGTTGCTCCCTGTGTTGTGCCTCTTCTCCTCTCTCTTCTTAATAATAAGGAAAAGACTATTTATATGCAAATTTAGGGCATCCCCACGTTCAGCCTCTTCAAAATCCGCAGAGACCAATTAAAGTTTTCAGAATTTGCAAATTGATCCCTGAAGTTTTCCAAAATTACAAATTGACCCTAAAACTTTGGAAATTTTGCACTTTAGTCCCTGTTTCAGCGTGCCCACGCGGGAATACCACACCGTTTCTGGAATTTCCTGCTTCCTCATTGATTTTGGCATGGATTTTGTGTGCCCACACGGGAATCAACCACTTCTTCTCTAACTTGAAACTTGATTCAATAAAACCTTCAAAATCTCTTCAAAATCAACACTTTTCTTCTTTTTGTTCCAAATCCTTCCTATGATCAAATTAAGAATCAAAACACTAATATTAGCATAGATAACATTCAAAACAACACATAAACCGCCACAAATATCATACTAATATTAATATTATCAACTCGCCCACACTTAGATTTTGCTTGTCCTCAAGCAAACTTAAAAAGAATAACTTTTAAAACCACTACTTTGAACCACAAGATTTAGAAATCATTTAAAACACAATCTCAACCACCATGTCATATATCAATCATAAACTTAATTAATTAGGCAATCAAACATAAGCTCCTCTACTACTATGCATAGTCAACAAGATAGTCGCTTCATCCCTAAACTCCATCAATGATTGGAACAAAATCACCTCACCAGTAAGTTCTCTCATTTTCTTTCTTCTTTTCTCTCAAGTGTGGCGTATCAAACAATTCACACAAATCAATATCTAGCAGAATACACAAGAATTTGAAAAGGCGTCACATCATCATACACCAAGCAAATAAACTTACCAATAAAGGTCTTTACATAGGGTTGTAATGGGACTTTAGGTAAGGAAAAGGGTGGATAATTATGGATGTAGGGTTATTTTTGTCAAGATAGACCAAGTATACTTAAACTCTACCATCTTACCATATATCCCATATAATGACATTGCTCATCCTCACACTTCAGAGTTCAAGTGTGCTTTGCATAAGAACTTGCAGTAAACTTCTCATATTACATTTAAAAACCTATGGCATCTCAAAAATATAATTAAGAACTTGCCATACTCTCAAACAAGTAGAAAATAGGGATTCATGCGATTTTTTTTCTTCTTTTTTTTCACTTTTTTTTTTTGCATTTTTTTTTCGCACGCCCTATATTACATCAAATGCATAACTTAAAACAAGAACACATGCCACTATAATGTCCAACTCTTACCACAAACCCAGTTTAAGCAACCTAATCCAGAGCTTGACAAAAGGGTAAAGGATAAAAAAAACAAGGCTAATGGTTTAATGTATCTGGAGCTAAAGAAAAACGGTCAAGGCTTGAATGGTTCACTAGGGGTAAACATAAATGGGTAGGCTTTTTAAGCTAACTTGGCTAAATCCTAGTGCCTTTATTCTTGTGGCAAGCCATCTACAAGAGCAGATGCGTCCTAGCTCGGCAAATTCAAGATTAATCCATACTAGATATGATATACTTCCCACATAAAAATGTTGAGCATTCAAATACACTAACTCTATTCGCTCAGAAAAGCTCAGATCACTCAATTTAAGGTAACTTTTTTGTGATAATATTCCAATCATCAACTTCAACACTTAAATTCACAACATATCTTAATAGTACATAGCAAATAAAAATTTATGTTTTTCATGCTTCACTTTTCAACCTATGATGATTAGCAACATAACAGTTGAAACGTTTGAAAACAGTGGTTCAGACTCAAATTTTTAAAAAAAAATTTATCAAAAAGAAGTTTAATTCTTTAAGTAAGCAATTTAATGAAGACAAATTGAAACACACTAACTCCTCCCCCACACCTAAAGCATACATTGTCCTCAATGTATAAAACATGCAGAGACAAAGAATAAAAGCATATACAAACTCCCAAATAATATTAAAGAGAAAAAAAACGGTACTTCCTTGGGAATTCGTAGTGGAGGAATCAAACTTGATGTGAAGCGGGAGTAACATCTCTTCGCATCGGAACAAAAAGATTGACCACGTAGAAGAATTTTCCTCGAAAGCTAGCTGTCACACTCAAACAACCATTAAAAAAAACTAACTCTACATCGATTAAATGATTAAGAAAAACCATGAAAATCAAGAAATCATAGATCTCAAGATCATCAGGAACAAAAAACTTAACCACCTAGTCGATTTATTCAAGAAAACAAATAACAAAAATTAAACCATTGGGTTGCCTCCCAACAAGCGCCTTTCTTTAGTGTCTTTGGCTAGACACAACATGCACCTCACTTACTCATATATGGGTGGAAGCAAAGTAATTTCTTCCACACAAGCACTTTCAAAATTCTCAAGAAAAGGTTTTAGTCTATGACCATTAACTCGAAAAATCTTACCAGACTCTAACCCTTTAATCTCAATCATACCATGAGGAAACACCGTCATAACTATAAAAGGTCCATGCCACTTTGACCGCAACTTTCCTGGCATAAACTTGAGTTTGGAATCGAAAAGAAGTACCTTCTGGCCAACAAAGAATTCTTTCTTGTGCAAGAATTTATCATGAATAAGTTTTGTCCTCTCCTTATACAATTGAGCATTATCATAGGCCTCCAATCGAATCTCTTCCAATTCTTGAAGTTGCAACTTCCTTTCCAATCCTGCCTCATCAACACTCATGTTGAACTGTTTAACTGCCCAAAAAGCACGATGTTCAAGTTCAACAGGTAAATGACACATTTTACCAAAAATTAACCTGTATGGTGACATCCCAATTGGCGTTTTGTAAGCTGTGCGGTATGCCCACAATGCATCTTCTAAACGAAGACTCCAATCCTTGCGGTTAGGGTTCACAGTCTTTTCCAAAATTTGCTTAATTTCACGGTTTGAAACCTCAGCTTGTCCATTGGTTTGAGGATGATATGCAGTAGATATACGATGATGTACACTGTATTTGCGCATCAATGCTTCGATTGTGCGATTGCAGAAATGGGTGCCTTGGTCACTGATGATTGCTCTTGGTATTCCGAACCTACTAAAAATGTTAGATTTAAGGAATCCTGCAACAACTTTAGAGTCATTAGTTCGAGTAGCTTTTGCTTCTACCCATTTCGACACATAATCTACTGCAAGCAAAATATAGAGATTACAAAATGAACTTGGAAAAGGACCCATAAAATCCATACCCCAAACATCAAATATCTCACAAAATAACATTGGGACTTGGGGCATCTCATTCCTAAATGATATATTACCTACCATTTGACACCTTTCACAACTCTTACAAAAATGGTATGCATCTTTAAACACAGATTGCCAATAAAAACCACAATCCAAAATTTTTCTTGCTTTGTTCTTTTCGGACCAAAATGTCCACCACATGCATGAGTATGACAATAAGTAAGTATGGAATGAATTTCATCATCAGAACACATCTTCGAATAATCGATCGACCCAAGTTTCCACAAATAAGGTTCATCCCATATATAATACTTTGAAGCACTTTTTGACTTATTCTTTTGAAAAGTACTCATACCGGTGGAAATTTACCAATAGTTAAAAAGTTAACTATGTCGGCAAACCATGGTTCCTTACCTTCCTTACCTTGCATGGCCCATAAATGCTCATCGGAAAGAGTTCGAAATTGGTTGTGACTCTTCATCGCGCACCAATCGGCTAAGATGATCAGCAACAGTGTTGTCAGTTCCCTTTCGGTCTTTGATCTCCCAATCAAATTCTTGTAGTAGAAGAATCCATCGAATTAGTCGTGGTTTTGATTCCTTCTTCGCCAACAAGTACTTAAGGGCTGCATGATCAGAGTAAACAACAACTTTAGTACCTAACAAATAAGACCGAAATTTATCAAAAGCAAACACAATAGCTAAAAGCTCTTTCTCAGTGGTTGTGTAATTGCATTGCGCCGGATTAAGTGTCTTGGATGCATAATAAATCACATGGCTTTGTTTCTGTCTCTTTGACCAAGTACTGCTCCTCTGACATAATGACTTGCATCACACATGAGCTCAAAAGGCAAATCCCAGTTGGGAGGTTGAATAATAGGTGCAGAAGTGAGAGCTCCCTTTAATATATCAAATGCCTTCTTGCATTCTTCTCCAAACTCAAATGCAATATCTTGTTGCAACAGCCTAGATAAAGGTTGTGCAATCTTAGAGAAATCCTTAATGAAGCGTCTATAAAAATCTGCATGACCAAGAAAGCTTCGAATTTCTCGAACATTAGTAGGATATGGCAAACTAGCAATTAAATCAACTTTTGCCTTATTTACTTCTATTCCCCTAGATGACACTAAATGACCCAAAACAATTCCCTCCTTCACCATGAAGTGACATTTTTCATAATTAAGAACCAAATTTTTGTCAACGCATCTTTCAAGAACTTTAGACAAATTATCCAAGCATTGATCAAATGAGTCACCATAGACAGTAAAGTCATCCATGAAAATTTCAATGCAGTTTTTGATGTAATCAGAAAATATGCTCATCATGCATCTTTGAAAAGTTCCAGGGGCATTACACAAACCAAAAGGCATGCGACGGTAAGCAAAAGTACCAAAAGGGCAAGTAAAAGTTGTCTTTTCCTGGTCCTCTGGAGCTACCACAATCTGGTGATACCAGAGTATCCATCCAAGAAACAAAAGAAAGCTTTACCTGCTAACCGCTCTAACATTTGATCAATGAATGGTAGTGGAAAATGATCTTTCCTTGTGGCTGCATTTAACTTACGAAAATCAATGCACATACGCCAACCTGTCTGCAATCTCATAGGAACCAGCTCATTAACATCATTTTTAACCAATTGAAAACCAGACTTTTTAGGTACCACATGAACTGGACTTACCCATTGACTATCAGATATTGCATAAATAATTCCCAAATCCAACAACTTAAGAATTTCTTTCATTACTACCTCTTTCATAGCAAGATTTAATTTGCGTTGAGCATCTCTTACTGGTTTTGAATCTTGCTCTAGCAAAATGCGATGCATGCAAATTGACGGGCTGATTCCCTTAATATCGGCCAAGGTCCATCCTATGGCTGTCTTGTAATCCTTCAAAACCCGCATCAACTTCTCTTCTTGAATCTCTGTTAAGTCATTGGCAATGATTACAGGCAAAGTCTCATCTTCTCCCAAGTAAACATACTTGAGATGATTTGGCAATGTCTTCAATTCAAGTTTCGGTGCCTGCTCAACAGAAGGTAAAATTCTATCATAATTCAGCGGCAAATCAAAGCGTTGGTTAACTAACCTAGAAGGTACTTCATGTAGTGCACAATGTTCCATAAGTGATTCTATGATTCCCTCATTCACTTCAAAACAAATGTCCTTCTGTTGCATGTTATGCTTAAGAACAAAATCCAACTCATCATTCACAAAATTATGCTCAAAATCCTCTTGGACTAATGTATCAATCATGCTAACACTAGCAAAAGATTCAAAATCATTTGGATACTTCATAGCATCAAACATATTGAAGGTAACTTTGTCACCATCAAATTCAAAAGTAAAAGTACCAGAGTCCACATCAATTTTTGTTTTAGCTGTTTTCATGAATGATCGACCCAACAAAAGGATTTCAGATTTAGAAACATGCTCATCACTCATGTCAAGTATATAAAAATCAGCAGGAAAAACAAGTTTGTCACATTTAACCAAAACATCTTCAACTACCCCTTCGGATATATTACAGATCATTAGCCAATTGAATTATCACATTGGTGTTCTTAAGAGACCCAATGTTTAATTCCTTAAAAAGGGATAAAGACATCACATTTATGGAAGCTCCTAAGTCAAGCATAGCTGATTTAATCATTCTCGACCCAATCACACAAGAAATAGCAAACATACCTGGATCGGAACACTTTTGAGGTAACTTTCTTTGGATAACTGAAGAAACATTTTCACTTACAAAGATCTTACCTTCAGGCTTCCTTTTCTTAGAACACAATGATTTAAGAAATTTTGCATAACTTGGAATTTGACCAATTGCATCCAACAATGGAATATTAATTGCAACCTTTCGAAAAATCTCCAAAATATCTTTCTCGCTTTCCTCCTTCTTCGCTTTTGCTAATCTGCCAAGAAAAGGTGGAGAAATCACTATTTCTGGTTTAGATGTAACATGCTCAGAACTTACCTCTTTTTGTGGTAGTGGGGTGGTGTCTAAATCTTTCTCAACTTCTTGTGAAATTTCTTTAGATACTCCATCTTGTATCTTAGGACCTTGAAGCTCTTTCCCACTTCTCAGCGTCATTGCACTAACATTTTCTTTGGGATTAATTTCTGGTTGGGAAGGAAGCCTTTCTGCGTTAGCCTCTAATTTTTGCAATGAGGTGGCCATTTGAGACATTTGTTTCTCCAAGTTCTGTATGCTAGCTTGAGAAGACTGTGAAGCCTGTGTAAGACCATGCACATTAGTTGCTAAACTTCTTACCATTTCCTCTAAAGACATACTTGACGTAGATGATGATGATTGATTCGGAGGTGGTGTTGGTGTAGAATTTCTCATGATAGGTTGTGATTGTTGCTGGAAGTTTGATTGTTTGTAGCTGAAGTTTGGATGATCCCTCCATCCTGGATTGTAAGTATTCGAATAGGGATCATACCTCCTCTGTCCTTGTCCTGGAAACCCACCCAGAGCATTAACTTGCTCGTTGGGATCATCTTGTAACTTGGGGCATGAATCAGTAAAGTGCCCAAAATTTGAGCAAATGCCACAAGCCTTGGCGGTTTGTACTTGCCCTCTGACCATTTGACGCACCAAAGAGGTTAAATCGATATTTGATTTTCTAAATTTAAAATACTTACCTCATTGACATGTTTGGTAGCTGTTTCGCTCTTTTATTAAACTATTGAGTAGTTTCAGCCATGGTTGAAATCAAGTCGGTAGCTTGTCTGGTGTTTTATTCATTAAAGCTCCTCCACCTGGCTGAATCTAACTTGTCTCGATCCACCTCGATAGCCCTTCATAGAAATATTGAAGTAGTAACTGTTCAGGATTTGATGTTGAGGACAACTCCTACATAACTCTCCGAATCTTTCCCAACATTCGTACAATGTTTCTCCATGGAGTTGTCGGATTCCACAGATATCTTTCCGAATATTTGCTGCACGATGTCTGGAAAGAATTTCTCCAAAAATTTCTTCTTCAATCGATTCCATGAAGTGATTGAACCAGTGGTAAACCATATAACCAGCGCTTGGCTTTGTCTTCCAAAGAGAATGGAAAAGCACGTAGCTGAATTTGCTCTTCGGTGACTCTGGATAGCTTACCGTTGAGCACATAGAATCGAACTCCATCAAGTGCTTATGAGGATCCTCACCGCAAAACCACGAAATTTAGGTAATAATTGAAGTGTACCTGGTTTTAGCTCAAAACGTGGAGTATTTTGCAGGCATGGTTATGCGAGAATGTTCGTAAGTTCACATCCGGAGTCGCAAGCTCCCTCGAGTTCGTCACCCATACTTTCTTCTTCAAATTCTTCCCCTTTTGAGCTTGTAACTTCTTCTTTTCTTCTTCTTCTTGGCTATCGTCCTCTTGAGATTCGGTGTAGCACTAAGAAGTAAATCTCTTTTCCTCTTTTCCTTTCGGTTCTGTTTATTGTCTTTTCTATCTCGGGATCAAACAATAATCTTTACGTATTATCGAACGCACCATAAAATTGAATAAAAATAAAATTAAAAATAAAAATAAAAACAAACTTTTAACAAGAAATAAATCACTTCACCGTGCTCCCCGGCAACGGCGCCAAAATTTGGTGGGTGTCAAACCAACAAAAATAAAAGATTCTACTCCTAACAAATTTAATAGTATAGCAATGAGTAGAGTCGTCTCCTCAGGGAGCAAGGAAATGAAAATATTTCTAATCAAAAGCAAAGTAAATAAATGGGAGAGATTTTGGATTTGTAACTAATGAATAACAAAAATAATTTGCAAACAATAAAAGATACTTTTGGAAAATCAATAATAAGAGCAACTCTAGTCAAAGGAATAATTTCCACCTTGATGTATCTAACTGATCATTGATGCAAAGATTAACTCAACAAATGATGAATATATTAGTTTTCGTTGTTGGAACCTCCTAACAATTCAGTCTTTTTATTTATCTACCAGTGACTAAGAAACCTTCATTAATCACTCTATAGCCAAAAACACTACCTGGAACCTCCTAGGATTCAGTTTTCGACAAGCAAAGACCCAATTCAATTTCTAACAAACAAACCTTGTTTCATTAAAAATTGATTATTTATTCTCACAACACAAGTAAACTACTTACCAAGTAATTATTTGCATTGTCTCTTCTAAGGAACAAACAAACCTTGTTGTTCAATAAATTAGATTATCTAGGAGAATTGAATGCTACCAGCTATTCAAATAATGTCAAATAATCATCAATACACATCAAAGAGAATAAATAAATACTCAAAATTCGTTGGTGAAAAGCAAACAGTTAGATTTCACAATTGAATAACATCAAGGCTTCAATAAAATCCTTTAACTAGAAAAAAAGGTTTAGTTGCTAATCATGGTGAAATCAACAACACAAGAATTGATGTTTGACATTACAGAGCTAAAACTGACGAAAACGGAGAGAAATCCTTGTCCCGAGCTCCAATTGTTCTCACTGTGTTGTGCCTCTTCTCCTCTCTCTTCTTAATAATAAGGAAAAGACTATTTATATGCAAATTTAGGGCATCCCCACGTTCAGCCTCTTCAAAATCCGCAGAGACCAATTAAAGTTTTCAGAATTTGCAAATTGATCCCTGAAGTTTTCCAAAATTACAAATTGACCCTAAAACTTTGGAAATTTTGCACTTTAGTCCCTGTTTCAGCGTGCCCACGCGGGAATACCACACCGTTTCTGGAATTTCCTGCTTCCTCATTGATTTTGGCATGGATTTTGTGTGCCCACACGGGAATCAACCACTTCTTCTCTAACTTGAAACTTGATTCAATAAAACCTTCAAAATCTCTTCAAAATCAACACTTTTCTTCTTTTTGTTCCAAATCCTTCCTATGATCAAATTAAGAATCAAAACACTAATATTAGCATAGATAATATTCAAAACAACACATAAACCACCACAAATATCATACTAATATTAATATTATCATGGAGCTTTGAGGATTTGGAGAAAAGTAAACAACCAAGATTCACATATAATGTTGACAAATGGCGTATAATTGATCTGACATTTGTTATGGAAGTAATGTGACTGAACAACTTATATGCTTTTGGTTGCTAAAAAAAAAAGAAAAGAATAATGTAATTATATTAATCAGATGCATTGTCCATGGCCCTAATTAATTTTGTTGAATAGTACTAACTAACATAATTCTACTAACCAGTATTTGTGATCATCCAGTTTACAGATGGTAATTAAACAATCTATTCTTATTTCTTAGGTTTTTTTTTTTATCACGAATATATCACTCAAATGTTTCCAGAAAATTTTTAATAATGAGTTATGGTCTTTTGTCTCCTGAAAATTTTCATAGGAGACCATAAATTTCTAATCGAAGCTATTTTAATTAGTGCAAAAGAAGCATAATTAAAAATTGTTGTTGATAGCAGACACGCAAAAAAAAAAAAAAAAAACACTCAAAAGACTATGCTCCGGGAAATAATCTAGTTTCAATCAAGGATAATCTAACAAAGAATACGTAAATTAAATTTGGGTTCAATGTAGTGTACGAATATAAGATAGAGCGACTATTATATTGCTTCATTCAAATGCCTAATGAGATCCCATGTGTGGGTACATTCTGTTTCAAACTAAAAATGTCATTTTAGCAGTAACTAGAATAAAACCCATACTGCGCACACCCTTCTCTGCATTTGAACGATGAATCCGGGAGTTAACATTTACTCACGCAATCCGCCAATTTCTTCTTATCTGTTTAAACCAAAACATATATTGCATCAAATGTTAGTAATTAAGTAAATACAAGATGTTACTAACCCAAGACAACCAGGTCTATTCTTCAAAGTTGAGTTGAATCGAAACCAATAATTGGGGAAGTGAGAATGTTTGTTTTTTTCATTTTTTATTTTTATAGCAAATACTCCTTCTGTTCTAAAATGACAGTTGCATATTTGAATCTTTACTTTCAACACGATTTGTACTTATAATGAAAAATTAAACCGGACAATCATTTCGTTTTTAGCATATTAATTTAATGGCACGGAAATAAAACTTCGGACGACGGAAAGAAAAACATTTTTTTTAAAGTCTTGAAATAAGAATCGATTTCAAAATTTCTTTGAAAAACAAGAGAGATCGAAGTGAACTGAAATGCTAAATCAACACAATTATACAAGTAAGCTCTCGAAAAAGAAAAAAAATACCTAGAGAACATCAAAAAACAAAAGCAGATTACCTGAACGACATTGGATGCATTTATTAAGGAAAAAACAGCGAGCTTTGTCTTTGAAGCTTGAAGAATCAAATCCAGTTTGTCCATTAATACCACATCCACATTCCCTGTTGCACTGTCTAATACAGAGATTCAGTACAGGTGGAGGAGCATCGGCGCATCCCACAAGACAATCACTTAAACAATCTGCATCCACAAAAGCAACAAAAATGAACAGAGCCAAAGATGCGATTAATACCGATGCCAAACACGGTCTTGTTGCCATTTTTTGAAAAGTACTTCAATTCTTTTTTTTTTTCTTTTCTCTGCTAGGGAAAAATCTCTCGTTGAATTTGCTTTTTTAAGTTTGAGGATATGGAGAAGAAAGCAACATCCCCAGAAGACTTAGTTATTTATGTGGGTGAAATCGTGAAGATTACGTAAGACTCACCATTTATTAGGAATTAATGGCGTATGATATGACATTTATTAGGAAAATATACAGATTGAAATTGATTGACGTACCTTATCAGGCTTTTACTATGGTGGTAAAATTTTCACCTTTAACGTGATCGTAAAAAAAAATCAAAATCAAAATCAAAATCAAACCCCCGGTTCTTAATATAAGACATTTTGATTTTGTCCTATGTTTCACCTAATACTCATTTTGAATTGACGAAAAAAATTTAAAAATATATTTTCATATTCGTTGTATTCTCTTGATTGTTATGAAATATTTTTAAGGTTTTTTGTCAATTAAAAATGCATATTATGTTAAAATTAGAAAAAATCAAAATGCCTTATATTAAGGACCGGAGGGAATAAATCAATAAAATATTCCATATATAGTTTGGTTCCTCTCTCTCTTTTTTTTTGGGGGAGAACCATACTTATGCATTGGTTGCTCTTTTAAAAAGGACTAACTTCATTCGAATCTGACAAAAAAAAAGTCTTCAGTCACAATTTTGTCCCGTTAAATGAAATGAAATGTCTATCAAACCCGAAAACATAACTTAGGGATTTTTTTTGTTCCTTCTTCAAGTAGCTTTTTGAATTGCCGCCTAGATTTTATAAATTAAAAATTTTAGCACCACCATCAACACCCATATTGTCTTCCTCCCACTATTCTATTTTATTTATTTTTCTTATTTTAAGTTTTAAATATTCAAATAAAAGTTTTTGGTTCTTTCCTCCTCATTGAGTGAGATTAATGTTTGTTCAATTTCCATGGTGTAAATTCCACGAATCAATTCAAACAATGAGAGAAGTAATCACAGTGTCAAACTGTTAACTTGCAGTTTCTCCAATGCTCCAACTACCATTATTATTTTTTTGCCTCTCAACCCAATTATGCCCAGGTGTTGCAATTAGAATTGGGCTGATTGTTGCCGATCTTAATAACATTCTTTAAAATATTTATTTAATTTGGAGTCATGTTAGATATTACTAAAGGAAAATTATTTTAATTTAGGTTACTTTGGCTATTAGTTTTGAACATTAAGTTATTTTCGAAAAAAAGAAACTGACAAACGGACCATTAATTAGGTTCTCCTCTATCTCGTAACTTGCTAGCATGTGTAAGAAGACCCTTAGTTAATTAGTCTACTTGAGAGAGAGACTTAGCTAAGAATCATATCCGGAGATTTTATTCAGGGGAAAAAAAATCATGACTCATTACATGATCAACATTACAGTCTTGCTTTACATTTTAAAGGTTAAAAAAAAAACAAATACTCCCTCTGTCCGATAATTATTGTCCAGTTTGGGTTTTTATTTTTAGTTCAATTTGTTCTCAAAGTGAAAATCCAAACTGGACAATAATTATGGGACGGAAGGAGTATTACATATATATATATATATATATATATAAATAAACTGTATCTACTATTTTTTATACATTTCCAACAGTCCAATTCGACTTAATTGATTAATTTGTGTTCAAGCACTTATTGTTTACCTTTGGTTTTGGTTTCAAACAAGCGAGTAGGTTGCAATAAAAAGTCATTTTGCTTGAACTCATTACATTTGCTTAAAACAGAATATTATAGTACTTTTTACCGCAATAATGTAAAAAATAAAAAAATAAAAAAAAGTCGATGTATGAACTATATGTTTGACTGTTTGTATTATTTTGTTCTTTTTTTTTTCATTCCCTTCTTGCGTAGCAGCACTTTAGGAATTCGGGTATCAAGAAGAGCCATGTTTTCTTATGTACAGTATTATTAAAAAAAATAGACGAAAAAATAATAGAAGTGCACATTTCACAACAATACCAAAACTAAATAAGCGAGTAAACCGCGGTAACTGTAAGGGGAAAAAGTGAGATTATTGATAAACTTTTTTAAAGAAAAATATCATTCAAAGGCTAACCAGATCCATGTCCGATTGTCTTGTTCAAACTAAAATTGCGCATTTTAGCATTAGCTTGAGACAAATCACAATATGGTGTGGGCATAATGATCTTTTCACCCTTGATTACAAGCCAATAAAGGCTAACATATATACTCTAGCATATATAGCTAGAATTAGATCCATGCTACTCGATCATCAGTAGTACATCCCCTTCTCAGCATTAATTGAATGATCGATGATCTCATTATGATCTTGGATTTAACATTTACTGCGGCATTCGACATATTTCAACTTATCTGTTTCAAAAGAAATACGAATCAAATGTCAGTAATTAATTGTAACAAAATGGAAATGCTAATTGTTCAAACCAGCGAGAGAGGAAGACTACAAATTTCAGAAAGCATGATATCCAAAAATGCGTAAAACTTTAATGTTAATTAACGAAGTGATTTTATGTAACGCTGCATTTACGTATACACATATTTTTGGTCGTTTATTGAAACAACAAATGCAAAACAAAATCAATTTACCTAATTTATATTTGGCGCATTTTATAAAGTAACATTTAACGTGTTCCTTGATGCCTTGAGGTTCCGCAACTCCGGAATTGCCATCTACCGTGCGCATTTTATTACTTTCAAAGATTTCAGTTTTGCCAGTATCACCACATTTCTTTTGGCAATCATCAATGCATTGCTTCATTTGTGATGCACCAACAGCTGAACATCCTACAAGGCAATCATCCATGCAATCTGCATCCACAAGAGCCAGAACCATGACCGTAACCGCCAATGATGTGATTAATAACGACACCAAACACGGTCTTGCCATTTTTTATTTTTGGAATTTATTGTTATGGGGGAATTTTTTTTTTTTTCTGTATTGGCGAAAATCGATTCTTGATTTCTTTTCTGTGATTAACATGGAAAAGGAAGCCTTATTTATAGGTTAGAAAATTTTGTATAATTCACATATTTATTTTCGATTGAGAACAAGAAGTAACCCTTTGTTTGCGCTCATCCAATGGATACAGATGGTACTTTATTCACATATTCTTTAATTCTCCTAAATAGGCCCCAACTTTTGGATTGCAAACAGTTTTGGTATGTAGTCTTGAGAAAATTTTGAAGGAGTCCTTAAACTTCAATTTATGTTCATAATAAGGATAGCTAAGTTAGTTGGACGCATCGTGATACAGTGAGTCGGGCTGAAAACCTGTTTTTGAGTTCGATTTTAATGACTTCCGTCGACCTTGAATTGAAGGGTTGCCTATTAAATTATTAGTGAAAAAATTTTCGTAGATTTGTGCGATTGATGTACATGTACACTTGAATTTGATGTAACTTGGGGAGAAGAAAAGGCTACATATACTATATAAAATATATAAAATGAATGAACAAGAACACGATAACAAAGAATTGATGCATTTAATGTTATAATCTAATCAGTCTCTTGCTAATTGTTTGACTTATCCTTTTGAAATTTTTGTGCTAAACACCACTCCGGTCCTTTTCAAATCTTTTATTTGATTTTTTCTAAATTAATTTCATTTATTGTGTTTTTTCAATTAAAATAAACCCTTAAAATATATGTGATTCTAATTATTATTAAATATTTTTATGATTTTATTTTCATTTGAAAAAGCACGATAAATCAAATTTAAGATAAATCAAAATGCTCTATAACAAGGAGCAAAAGAAGTAATTATGTAGCGTATCACCATGTTGCTCCAGACTTTCTACTCCATGTTAGTTATAACTTATATGTGAAGTTTACATACCAATTATGGTGAAACAATTAATATTAACATTTGTGGGCGCAATATGAAAGATCAAAATAATTTTGGTTCTGTTTCTAAATTTCTCCTAAAACCATTAAACCTTGTACGAATTCGAAACGTAGTCCAACCAAATCCCTTTAATTTTTTTTCATCCGAATTGTTTGTCGAAACTCCTCAATGAGGGACAGCTAATGATCTGGAAGTGATTGGTGATTTCGGACCACGCCATGAAGATCGGGTGATTCTAACTAATGCTTCCAGATTTTCTTCATCTGTAATATCTTGTTAATATCTAACGGTTAAAGAAACTAACAGAAAAAAGTGTTCTGTCAAGCTAACATAAGCTTTTGTGGAGTTGTATTCATTATGCGAGTTGCGAGATGGAAACAGCAGACGAGGATCATAAGGTTTTAGAATCCCATCGGACCTTGGTGTTCAATAAACTCAGATTTTTTAATGGCTTTGGACAATTCCATTGGGGTGGAGTTGGATAAAAGTTAGCTTTCGCATGCTTTTGACAATATAGTTCGAAGGGTGTGGAAGTGAACTTGAGAGGATAATTGTTGATCCACATAATAAGTTCTTCATACTTGAAGCACCTAGGTTAATCATTCTTTTTTTTTTTTCCACTGATATTGAGGATGTTCTTCATACTTAAAGGTGACCTAAGAAGGTGTGCTAATATTACTCTTCGTGGCAGTGATATTAATGACCCTCAGATCCTATATGATTTTCATGTCAAGCTAAACTGTCCGATTTTCTCCTGCTCCAGTTTGAGGGGATATACTTTCTAGTGATGTAGTAGAATTTATCAAGCTGGATTCTTAGGACTTCCTTCATCTTTTTGTTTTTCTAATTCTGAATTTCTGATTTCAGGAGTGGTTGAAGAGTTGGAGTAGCAATAATTTCTGTTGGACTTAAGAACTAATAGAACTAGTACACCCATTACTTTTTATCACGTGTATTACCTTGTCTAACCTATTTTGTATATATATGACTTGTTCTCTTAAAATATTCAAATAGATACTTGTATAAATTATTCTTCTCTATAATTTTGTTTATTTGTTTAACAGTTACGGTTAAAGTATTATCTTCAAATAATTTTGAAAATACAGAAAAAAAAAAATTAAAATATTGTTTTCCTTTTCTATCTTAAAAGGTTATTGTGGAGGAAATACTCCTTTTATTATGTTTCCATTCAAAACCTTAAAATCATTTTCTAACACACATATGTGAGGTTCAACATAAGATGATATAAACTATAGAACAAAAAGAAATAAAATATCATGATATGATAAAAACTTGTAAAATTCATTAGAAATAAACATCTATGCTTTTAAGGAAAAATTTGAGGAAAACCATTCTCTATATGGTTCCATCCTTAGTAGCTTACACTCTTCTTTGACTTGTTGTATAACCAAAGATTCAAGACTGAAATCTACTTTCGTCATATTGAAAATGTCATTTATCACTCAGTTGTTTCTTCGTCTTGTCTTATAAATACTTTTGACTATAATATATTTTTTTTACTAATTTTTCAATATGATTATTATTCACATCACGTTCACTTGCCAGTGAAGTAAAAACACGATAAAGAACATAATTTTTATCCTCTATTAAAGGTGGAATAAAATAATTAGGTGTCAAACATTGTAATTCGTATAATTTTTTTGTTCCAGTTAACTGTTCATTTAAGTTTTCATCATGTTCACACTAAACCCACTGCTAAGAGGGGAATTTTCCACATTTACATTTTTACGAATTGATATAAAATAAAAAAAATTTTAATTACTAGATCTTTTAACCCGCCCATTTGCCGCCAAGTACTGCTGACGTCACCAACATGCGCGATGACGTCAACAAGTTGCAAAATGAGTTTATCATGGTTGAGTCTTCAACAGAAAAGATAGTGGTGTAATATTCATTGGTAGAGAATCACATGTATTCCTTTGAGTATTTTTATGTATGACATTTCCAAATTTACCAATGATTCAGTGTGGAGAGAAAAGATAGTGGTGCAAGAATCATCATGCAACAAGAGTAAATATGATTATGAAGGTTATAATTTGTAAGAAAAATATGAAAAATCAAATCATAATTTTTGTTAGAGGGAGAAATATTATAATTTTAGTTTAACTAAAATAAAATAATAAATGCAAAACTATATTTTTTAGACGATAAAAATGTACTACAATGATTAATATCAGTATAACAGTGATGAATTTTATTTACAAATGAATTTCTTTTGATATTCTAACGACCAATTTTAGTTGATCATTAGATTTATTTAAAACATAATTGTGCCATTTATTGAAGGGAGCCAAGGAGGTAGAAATGATGGAGAAAAATGTTTTCTTTTTTTTTTCCCCAAGAAAAAAACTAGATGAAATGTAAAATAAAATTTTAAAAAAAAAATCAATACAAACAAAACAAGTGAAGCTAAGCTCTAAATCGGAAATTCGAGCAGCATCATTATCCGCTCTTCCAAGGTTCAACTCCGAAGTACAGCAATGGCTTCCTCTAAACTCATAGCTCCTCTTCACATCTCCTTTTACAGCCCCACGCCCAGAATTTCACGCAATAATGGTAATCATTCATTATTTTCTTCCAAGCGTATAATTTTAGTATCTGCTGCCAAAAGAGTAAAGAGGACTGGAAAATTGAGGTACCCATCAGAGAAAAAGAAGCTAAAAACGCTCAAACACAATCAAATCAACGAAAGAGACAAGCTTGAGGGAATTTGGAGGCTTTTCAAGCTCGAGGTCCCAGTTGAGAAAGACCCCGGAAAGGATTTTCTTGGTGTTTCGGATGGTTTGCTCGAACAAATTGCCAAAGCTCTCAAATTTTCGGTTTGTTCTGTACCTTTTCCTGATTACTATGCTTACCTAAACTGCATATACAAATTGGTTCTCCAGTATATTACCATATGAATTGTGTGCAACCGTTTGATTTTGTTTTTCAAAAAACCACAATTGTCATAATGAAGGAGGATTCACTCTTAAGTTGTTTTTTTTTTTTCGGGTTTTATTTATGGAAATGCAATCAACTACTGTCTCTAAGTGTATAGATGCTCTTGTCATGTTTGCAGGTAGCTTCAATGTTGCCGCCAGAAGCTTTTACAGTAGTTAGGAAGTCCTTTGATGCACGAAAGGTTAGTAAATTGAAAGTGAACTTTGTTTTCTTGCTTTTCATAAGTGCAATGCAGTTTTCATTGATTCATACTATAAAACTTATCGGAACACCATTTCGGTATCGGATTGATGTTTGATTATTTGCATTTCTTTTATTAGTGTTTGATCAAAGAAGGTTTTCCTTTTTTGTTGTGTTTTGTTGGTGGCAAACTTATGCATTTGACTGATAAATGGTTTTAATTTAGCAGTAGTTTGAATGCCACATAAAAAGGAACTTCTTGACGACATTCTAGCACATTAAGGAATTCAGCTGCTTATTATTCCTTTGAATGTCAGCTAATGAATTTGTTATGTGAGTTGCAGAAGGAACCAAAGTTTGTGTATACTGTTAATATGGATGTCAATCAACTTCTGAGTTTGCAGCCTCGTACATTGGACTTTATTTTAAAATTGGAGCCAAGGATTGGTTTGGTTGAGCATCTGTCTCAGCAAGGAGACTCTGGAGTTTCTGGGGATTTAACAAACATCATAAAGAATTGCAGAGGGGATGTTGGAATTACAGGTTCAGCAGAAGATGGTGTTCCGGCCAATAAAAATGGGAGATTACTTAAGAATCCCATCACCAGCAAACCGAAAGTTGCAGTAGTTGGCAGTGGGCCTTCAGGATTATTTGCTTCTCTTGTACTTGCTGAATTTGGTGCGGATGTTACATTGATAGAGAGGGGGCAAGCAGTTGAGCAAAGGGGACGGGATATTGGAGCTTTAGTAGTTCGCAGAATGTTGCAAGTGGAAAGCAATTTTTGCTTTGGCGAGGTTATCTCCTGATCTGCTTTGTACTGTTCAGGGCCTTTGGTGACATACTGAGTTATTCTTATTTGCCCTTTTCAATGTTATGGCCATCTTTATCATAAGACCACTGTCGTAGATTTTAATTTTCTGCTAGTTGAACTTGGTTAATTTGTTTTCATTCATTTGTTGAGGACTTATGCGTCACAGGGTGGTGCAGGTACCTGGAGTGATGGAAAGCTGGTGACAAGAATTGGGAAAAATAGTTCAAGTGTTCTGGCAGTAAGTGTCTTTCTACCGAGCAGATAACTCCTGTGAGGTCATTTTGATGTATTTGATATAATTTTACTGTCCGATCCTACCCATTCTAACAAATTGAAAAATGGAATGTCTACTGAAGGTCTTGGAAACACTAGTCAATTTTGGAGCTCCAAAGAGTATATTGATTTCTGGGAAGCCACATTTAGGGACTGACAAATTAGTTCCACTGCTTCGCAATTTTCGAAACTACCTTCAAGAATTGGGCGTAAGTCAAATCTTTTATTTTGGCGTTTGTCTGTAGATGAAATTATCTACTTATTGTATCTGTTTTGTCTCATTAAACTAGGTTACTATCAGGTTTGGGACTAGAGTAGATGATCTGCTTGTGGAAGGTGCTCAGGTTATGGGAGTCAGAGTTTCTGATTCAGTAAGCAATCCATCATCCACTGGCTTGAAGTTGCCATTTGATGCTGTAGTTCTTGCTGTTGGACATTCTGCACGTGACACATACCAGATGCTACTTTGTCATGATGTGGAGATGGTTAGAAAAGATTTTGCGGTAAGTTTCTCATTCTTGTGTCTACACTCTTCAGATAGTTTGGCCTTGCACATGTAAAACTGCCTTAGAATTTTGTCTTCTTCCCCAGTAGTGTCTATGTCAACAGTTCAGTGATAATAGTTGAATTTGTGTAAGGGCTTTGTTGGTTAATGAAAAGGATTGCCACTTACTTCATTCTTTTTTATTCTGTGTTTTAATCATTAAGGATTCCACTTGGCCTTTTATCCATTTGGTCGTTAGTTAAATATCCCAAGGAGTGTGTGTAGAACTCTTGACATTGTATGGATTTCTCTTTTGTTATTGCTTGGACAAGTTTTTGAGGAATATGAGGAATGTCACCTTGGGGAATTCCAGATGAGCTAGTAATGCCTATAATCTTTAAAATAATACTTTGTCAAATCTCAAATTAAACATTAGGAATTACTGAGTTTCGAGGAGAGCAGAATACTGGAACCTTTCAAATGTAAATTTGTAAATTATGCAATTATTCCTTGCACATTTAGGTACTGCAGCATGACTTAAATATGTATAGGAAAATGCTGAGTACAGTCTAATAGAGATCAGTGTATTCCTCTTTTTTCCATGTAATCTTTATTGAATGAGACAAGTATACAAGTGGAGGGTTGACTATGGTCGATGTATTTAAATGTTATGCGTTGAAGTATCTCGAAAATATGGTTCCTTTCCATGGTCTTGAGTTCAAATTAATATTTATTTTTCACTGAATTGGTCTTGTTGGCTGAAAAATTGATAAAATAACAGGTTGGTCTGCGGGTTGAACATCCCCAGGAGTTGATCAACAGTATACAGGTGTGTGATTGGGTAGAGTGCTCTTGATTTATTGTATATGGAAGAAATAAGCAATGTCAGTTACTTTCTTGCATATAGGTTTATATGCTTAACACCGCAAAAAGTCACCTGAAACATGCATTATCCTTTCGTTTTCCAATATCACACTTATGATTACATTGCATTTTTGGGTTTTTTGCACCTTGCTCATGAAGCTTTTGGGTAATCTGAATTAGAGATCAGATAAGAACTAAATCAGTGCGGTAGCTGTCCCTATCTCTAGGTTTAAGTTCCTTCATTCGTCACTCTTAGAATTCAACACCATTGGGAAATTACGCCGTACATGTATATTTGCTTCTTTCAATGGCTCCGGAGATATTTATTTCCTCATTCAATTTCACCACCTTTGATCAGAAATTTGGAAAATTAATAGCATTAGTCTGGCAAGTTCTATGACCCCCTTGTGGACTTCAACTCCTGTTCTGTGCTATGTTGTTTGAACGCCATTAATTGTGATAATTTATTAGGTACCGTTGCTCCTTGTAAACAATCTGTAAGATTGCAACTAAAAAGTCCCCTGCTAGTGTCATTTAACCAGTATATCTTTATTGCAGTATTCCGAGTTGGCCAATGAAGTTCAGAGTGGAAGAGGAAAGGTACCAGTTGCAGACTACAAGGTTGCTGAGTTTGTCAACAATCAACATGAAGGCACATCTTTAGATTCCGGGCCAACAAATCGTAGTTGCTATTCCTTCTGCATGTGTCCTGGTGGTCAGGTAATCCCTCTCTCCTCCAATTGTATGGAATGTTGGTCTGCAGAGCTGTGTTCACTATCTTGATGTTGATTATCTACAGCTTGCATATCCCAAATGCTGTCACGCATTAATTAGATTCGAGGTTTTCCATGTGTAATGTTTTTATGTACCTTTTTACAGACATGCGTCTGTATTTGAATTTACATTCTTATAGCCCTCAATAGTTTGTATTGGAATAGATTGAGTGCCTTGTAAATGGTTTGATAGATATGGACATTAGGGCTAGATTGTAATTAGACACAAAGATGCAAACTGCAGTGGCTGATTGATAATAGTTTATCTACATAAATATCTTATTTCCAGTGGCCTACACTTGGATCATCCTTATCAAGTTCATAGATTAATCTTGCTAGTTTATTGCAGGTGGTTCTGACCAGTACAGATCCATCAGAACTTTGTATCAATGGAATGTCTTTTTCTCGACGTTCATCTAGGTGGGCAAATGCTGCCCTTGTGGTTTCTGTATCATCAAGTGATTTTGAGGCTTTCAATTTTGAAGGACCGCTTGCTGGTGTTGACTTTCAGGTAATCATGTGCTTCCCCGTCTCCGTGGGAAAAAAAAAAAAGAAGAAAATGTTTGTTTCTTCATGTTTTCACTGTTGTATCACTTGTGCAGAGGGAATTTGAGAGAAGAGCAGCCTTAATGGGTGGCGGAAAATTTGTTGTGCCTGTTCAGACGGTGACTGATTTTTTGGAGGGCACATTGTCAGGTACATACATCTTCAGTCTAATTGTCTCTCTGATGAGATACTTGACTCTATAATCACTATATTTTCTTGTTCTTTATCTTCATTGCAGTAAGATCTCTACCATCATCCAGTTATCGATTAGGAGTTAAAGCAGCTAATCTCCATGAACTATTTCCTCCAAACATCACACAGGCTTTGCAACATTCACTTTTGACTTTTGAGAAAGAGGTGTACAATCTTACCAGCTAATATCTTCTATTCTTTTTAGTCTCTTTACTTTCTCCTTTTCTTACATGGTGACTGGTTAAGATATCTGCATATTCTTTTCTGTGGTTTAACATAACTATTGTTCTTCTTAATTTTCAGCTACCAGGATTTGTCTCCAATATTGCCCTTCTTCATGGAGTGGAGGTATAGTCAGTTTCTTGGCTTGTTCTCATTTTCACTCCAGTTCCTCAAATTTTCTCTTCTTAATCTGTTCTTTTCTCTGCGGGCCAGACAAGAACGAGCTCGCCTGTCCAGATCACGCGTAGTGGGGACACATACGAGAGTACATCATTGAAGGGGCTGTATCCCATTGGGGAAGGGGCAGGCTATGCAGGTGGTATAGTAAGTGCAGCTGTGGACGGTATGTATGCTGGCTTTGCATTAGCCAAAAATCTAGGTCTCTACAATGGAGGTATAGAACAACTCCTTGGTAGGGCTCGGAATAATGGATTCTCAAAATACTGATAAAAGTGATGCTTACATTGGCATGAATTTTTGTAGTTAGTCATGTAGACCATTCAAGGGAAAAAAAAGAAAGTAAGTCCATTTCTTATAATCTTTTGTAGCCCTCCACCTCCTGTAAAAGCACGGAGTTTGATAATTTAACCAAGCGGTTGATTGTACCAAAGTAGATTAATTTTTTAGGACCACCATGACCAGTGAAGGACATAGATTACTTACAGAATTTTCTGTTGACACCCATATAGAGGAATGATGACCAGTGAAAGCTTTCTATGAAGTGACATATTCATGGGCAGAGGAATGATGATCAATAATGATGTTGATTTTGTAGTAAATTATTGTATTTGGCCCTTATAGGCCATAAGTTTGTCACTTTGTCAGCATACTCAAGCACATGACTACATGAGAGCCCCTCCATTTGCTCTTTCCATTCTATTTTATGCAAAGCAAAAGCGGCTCTAACATGCATATGCCATCATTGTAGGAATATTGGTAGCCAAGACTTGTAGTATCTAACTTTATCCTCATGGCTTCCTCTCTTGGACCCATTATTATTTAAAAGCACATTGGATCATCAAATGTGTCAACAAAGGGAAAAACAAATGTTTTAGAACATTGAAAGTTTGTAAGTTAATGATCGAAGGAGGCATATATTCATGAGTTTTCTAATAAGGTGGAAAACAATATCATGTGACGTTTGGTAGCATAGGTAGAATAAATAATGCTCTCATGGTCTCGAAAAACAGAGTCCGGATTATTGTTCTAAAATAGTTCAATAAAAAAAGGGTTTTTTTTTTTTCCCCCTGAGTCGGTAAAAGTACTTTATTAGAGTTTTTGTTGATGGGATTGAATAATAATTAAATGTCCATTTTTATTTTAAAAAAAGAAGGACGCAAAAATTCCTTTTTGGGTTTCTAGGTTGTTTCTAAAATCATTATTCTTGTATTTTCAGAAAATTCTCAACTTTTTATTCAAGGTTGTTACTTTTGATACTGAATTATCCTCCATCTAAATCTTAATCCATTTTATAAATATCCACATTGCGGTTTATATTATATTTTGTACAAAATTTCAAAATTCAACTTTTAAATTATTTTTTTGGAACCGAGAGAAGGTACTAGTTTTTGCTTCCACAATCGTCATTCTAAACAAAAAAAACTTATGATTAACTTTCCAGTTTCAAGACGCAAAGAGTTTTTCTTATGCGAAACATTTTCAATTCAGAATAAGAACGGAAAAAATGAAAAAGAGGAGCTACCTATACTAGAATATTTTTTGCAGTAGTAATTAAACAAGACATGTGAGATTTAAAAACCAAAGGTCCAAAACCTTTTCTATAGTTCAGAAATAGACAAAATATAAGGCGAAATGATTTAGAGATAAAGGACCCTCCATCATTCGTCATATCGAGAGCTCTCTAACAGTTCTTATATATGTCCTACCATCGTCACACCGAATTCAGATAACGAAATAACACGCAATTTCTTTTTGTTGGTTTCGTTTAAAGATTTGTACGTTTATGAATCAAAATTATTGAGACAAGTTAGAATTGAGTTATTTGATACAAGTTAGGAGAAATATCCCAGTCACTGACCACCGCCTAAACCTATTTCGCTAGGATTTCAAGAAACAAGTAATACCACCTCTATATAAGAGATGATGTCTCTCTCATAATACACATCTTCTACCTATCTTTTACACCTCATCACACGCACAATCACCTCTCTCTCTATTCTTTCTATTCCTTTATTGAGTTAAGCATCGCAGAGTCTACCCTCGGGAAACACCCGAGACTCTGTCTTGCTGTCCTAAGATACCGTGCAGATCCATGCTTCGTCAAGTGGCACGCCCAGTGGGACCGATTTGTTTGGTCTTCACAACCAAATAAATTTTCTTGTGAGAACTGAGAAGCAAAATTGATTGATGTTTTGGGACGACACAGATAACCTCTCAAGTTCTTCGAAGCAAGGAGCAATCTCGAAGATTGGAATTTCGAGAGATACATCTCTTCGGAGGGGCAACCATTAATCGAGCATCTTACTACTACTCGAAATGTTCGAGAAGATGTATCTCGACTTTATCTACCTAACTGCTACCTTTTCAGGATCGAGGTAACACTTTCTCGAATAATCAATTTATCTCGAGACTAAGGTACTTCTCAAACCTTTTTTTGAGATGTGATCAATTTAATTACTGCTGATATCATTATTATGCTACTATCATATCACAATATCTTTTTAAGCACGATCAAAGTAATCTTTCGACGTACCAACCCTCTAGGGAAAATTCCTATCACCCTGCAATGAGGAAAATCACCTTGGGGTTGCCTTCAACGAGGAAAATGTACTCGGGACACAAATTGAAAAACACCCTAAGGGCAAGGAATTTGAGAGATCATCCTAACATCCTCTGCTTGAATGGATATTCTTTAGTAGCATCTTATTACTGCATGTCATTATTATCTTGTATTGCATCTCGATGATCTACACACTCGTGGTCCACCGTGCAAAAAAAGATACTCGCGGCCCACCGCGCAAACAAGGATATTCGCGGTCCACCGCACAACCAAGGAACTCTCTAATAACACAAAGACCTTCTCGAGTCACTTTATTCTCTTTATCTTATATAGGTGACACCCGAGAATGAATAAATTCGAGAACCGAGGCAACACTACGAAACTCGGGAAGACATCAACACTCATAGCAACCCATATTCTTCTCATCAACTCTCGAGAATATGGCTTGCTAGTGGCACTTGACGAGTCCAAACTGAACCCTAGGCCTATTAGGCCTAGGATTAGATTATTTGGATATTAAACCACCGCCTAAATCTATTCCGCTATAGTTTCAGGAAATAGGTAACACCACCTCTATATAAAGAGGCGGCGCCTCTCCCATGATACACTTCTTCTATTTATCTTTTACACCTTATACACACCCACAACCACCTCTCTCTCTATTCTCTCTATTCCCTTATTGACTTAAGCATCATAGAGTCTATCCTCGAAAGACACCCGAGACTCTGTTTTATAGGTTTTAGGCCGTGTGCCGTCGCCTAGATCATCGTCGCTGCCCGTCATAAAGCACCCTGCAGATCCATGCTTCACCAATCACAAATAGTATGAACTATGAACCATAACAACAATGATACATATATAAGGAAAATTCACACGGCAAACTTGCTGAATTCTGATCACAATCTCAGTTATCATGAGATCTTAAATCAAGCATCCAAAGAAATCAAGTTCGAAAACTATGTGGTTAATGCACGACAAAGTGTTCTTGCTCTAAAGTCCCTCTTGAGTGTTACATGTGTAAGACGGATTATCTTTATTTAGTTAATATAATGCGCATTGTATTTGTTTTTTTAAAAAAAAAATTGGAAATCTAGAATTAAAACAATGAATCGTTTGTTCTTCAATTTTTTTACTGTTTCGCAAGCTGTTGTTGCGCAACATCCAAGTTTGGTTGATTCGAAAGTTGATATATTTACTGATTACCAGAAAATATATAGCAATTAATAATTCACATAATGTGAGTGAATGAATGAAAAAAGATGGGAAAAGCATGATGAATCCTCACTACATATGTACGAAATGAATCATTGTGACTTGGGAGGGGAACAACACATACATTTTGCTCAGTGGTCGTATCATAATTTGTTTGATCTTTACACTAATTAAATTTCTGTCCATCTCAAAATAATAAACAGTACACTAAGTAAGATAATGATTTTAAAACAAGACAAAGTAGTAGTTACAATTTGAAATATACAAGAGAATGCCCATAATGATAAATGGCAGTTGGGTAAAGTTTCTTTTATCCGAAAAAAAAAAGTTCCTTTTATCTCAAAAAAAAAAAAAAATGGCAATTGGGTCCTATGCATTTTAATGATGAGATTAATTCCTGTACGCCCAAATGAACTAATCAGAAATAAAGTATTTTTATGGAAGTGGTCCGCAAGCTTGAGATTTAAATACGGATACTCAATAATACTTTAATATATATATATATACTAGTGATGTCTGGTCGCGCATTGCGCGATCCTGACCCAATATATCTGTAGATCTTAGAAATGTTTATATCTGGAAAAAAAAATATTTTCTATTTGGCCCGATATATTTTAGAAATATTTAAAAAATTTTAGAAATGTTTTATAAGTGTGATGTTTGTATTTGGCAAAAAAATAAATTGTATTTGGCCCGGTACGTTTTCGAAATGTTTGAAGATTTTAGAAATATTTTATAAGTGTTACTTCTTAAATATAAATAAACTTGATCAAATATATGTCTTGAAGTAAATGGTAGACAAAATATAAAAGCATCCTAATAAGTTTAAATATTAGTAAGATAATTTATTGATTTTCTCCATTGGTTGTGCCAAATCAATACTTAGTTTTGGAGATTTATAATAGCTTTGTAGTTAGCTTCTTCCAAAGGGTATACGCTTAATTGTTGAAACTATTTCTTCCAAAATTTTACAAGTAGTAAAATATCAAAAATATGATTTTGAAACTGGTTAATTGTTGAAACTGACTGATCACAAATATGAGAATGAAAATAATATAAATTTGCATAGGTTTCAAGATATAGCAAAAAAGAACTCACCTAATGATGACAAATAAAAAAAAAGTAAAAGATAGCCCTTTAAAATTTGAGAATTTTTATTTTTTTCTGTAGATAAAAATAATGTGTAAAAACACAAATAAACATAGAAACATAATTCCTTCCCTCTCCACCTCAAATTCATAAAAGGATTCTCTATAAATTAATTAAAAGAAGCGACCTGAACTATTTATATGATGAGGAACTAAAAAAAGTCTAAAAACCAAATCCAAAAAAGTATATTCTTGAAATCCTGAACACAAAAAAAGAAACGTACTTCATTTGCAAATAAAATAATAATAATAATAATAATAATAATAATAATTGGTCAACTGGGAGTATGAAACAAAATCAAAAGTAATTAAACAAAGAAAAAACACACTTCATAATTGGCCATATACGAAAAAAAACCTGAGACTCCAAATTAAAAAAAAAGAAAATCACTCTAATTGAATGAAACATAAAAAACAAATTTAAAAAACCACACTTTGTAACAAAAACCCAATCAATCAATTCAATCCAAACATAACTAAAATCATACAAAATTTCTAGGCTAACTAACCAAATAAGAAATCACATCATACTACTTGACAATGGCTACGGTAGCTGTAACGGATGGGCGCATAAAAATAATAGTAATAACACTATTCTTGAAAGGGAAAAACGAAAAATAATAAGAGCCAAACCAATGATTTGTGGAAATAAAATCATTTAAATTTTAATACCTGTAATGGCACCACCACAACGGCCGAAGCAAGATCAATGAGAATTTTTTTTTTCCTTTGTGTTTATATAAAGAGGTAAAGAGAATATTTTTTGAAGTTGAAATTTTATCCGATTAAGATGTAGTTGATCATCACTAATGAAAAGATTGAATATGCTAATAGAAAAGGAGTATATTTCACCACATATTCTCAATTGATGATTGATGAGGAATTTGTTTTTTTTCTAATTGTGGAGAAGGGATTGATTAAGGAGTCGATTGTCGTGGAGATGGGGATGAGGATTTGGGTTTTTTATGAACCCGTGATTTTTTTTTGGTTTGTTTTGACGAAAATAGGAAGTGGAAATGAATTTCGACTGCATTTGCCTAAGTTAAAATTTTATCCAATTAAGATGTAGTTGATCACCACTAATGAAAAGATTGAATATGCTAATAGAAAAGGAGTATATTTCACCACATATTCTCAATTGATGATTGATGAGGAATTTGTTTTTTTTTTTAATTGTGGAGAAGGGATTGATTAAGGAGTCGATTGTCGTGGAGATGAGGATGAGGATTTGGGTTTTTTATGAACCCGTGATTATTTTTTGTTTGTTTTGACGAAAATAGGAGGTGGAAGTGAATTTAGACTGCATTTGCCTTTTAAATTTAGGAGATGTGGTAATAAAAATTTATTTTAAAAATATGATGTGGAAATACCACATGGCCAATAATGGTGCTTTCTCTTAAGTGTGGTTTTTGTTTCTAATATAGTAAGATATATATGTATATAAAATAGACATTTTTGCGCTGTTTTGATCTAAAGTACACAATCTCATCTCAACTTCGTAGGAATCGAAATTAATGAATAGAATGCCGTCAGATGGTATCCTAAGATCTTTCTAAATTATGAATTTCTTTTTTAATTGCAATAGAGATACCCGAAATATGTAAGAATTTTCGTAGCGGTATTGCAAATAATCTTTTCATGGAAAAAAAAAAGAGTTGAAACTTTGGGTGATCCATACAAAACGCAAAAGACACAAATCAAATCATTTATCCAAACATGCCCTATATAATTAATAGAAAAGGTGAACAACATTTTAACCCGAGTTTTGACTCATTTTATCACAAATCTCCCAAATTTTGGGCATACTACTATATACTCTATTGACTTATAGTCAACCTACTAAATTCCCCTTAACATATTAATACCATCATTAATCTGGTGTAAACAGTTGAAAATACCCTTCAATCCTTATTTTTTTAAATTCTACAATATAATTTTTTATAGTATATCATAAATTAAGTTAAAAAGGTACTCCATATTAATTATTTTTATATTAACACACTTAAATAATAACTTTTTAAAATTAATGCTTAATTCTAAAACTGTTTCTTGAAATAAAATAATATTTGTTAATTAACCTGTTTTTTAATGTTTGATCCCTGCTCATGGATAAACGATAATATATATTACCAAAATTCAGGAGGTTTCTTATCGATTAGGTCAAAACTTGAGAGTAAAACGAAGTTCACCCATTAAGAAAATCTAATACTATTTTTATTTTGAATTTTCAAGAATCCATATTTTACTATTCTAGACATATTTTCCCTTCATATTCTAGATTAAAACCATTCCTAATGGAAATAGAAATACGATAATCGATTTTGAGCGACATAGAGGGGGAATCCTAGTGGGTTTTGAGTAAGGAGAGAAAAATCAATTCAATCTCTCACTCTCAGATGTTGTTTATTACATGGTCATGTTTGTTGACATGAAAAGGATTATGGAACTTTGAATAGGTCATGTTTGTTGACATGAGAAGGATTATGGAACTTTGAATAACCAATGATCCTTGAAGTGGTTATTCGATTTGTTTTATATTCCCTCTTTCTTAAAATTATTTTTCAGTTTGAGATTTTACTTTAATTTGAATAACAATGAAAGTTTACATTAGAAAATAATTTTGAGGCGAAAGGATATTTGTTTGATATTAAATGTGCGGTATGAGATGTCAAGACTTAATTAGTGGTGAAAACTATTAGATTCAAATAAAGAAAATTTTGAAACGATAATCTGATTTATATTATTTTGCAAATCTTCTTTGATCTAAAGGTGCTAAGTGCTAACTGTATAGTTGTATACTTTGTTATTACAAAAAATTTTTATTTTAAGAAAGAAAGATTAATGATCAATTATAGCATTCAAAAAAATTTCCGAAGATACAAACAAGAATAGAAAATCAAGAGTTCCCTTCATAGCACGTAAAAGACCTGGCCAACAAAATTACGTAAAGACAATTGGTCGAAAGCGAAAACACACAAATAAAACTACTTATTAAAATAGAAAATAAAAATGAAATAGGAACAAATCTAAAAAGAAAATAAAAGGAAAAAATATAGTAACTGCTAACGTGCGCATACTAATCAGCAAGTAGGTGGCGCGAAAATAACGTCCCCCGTCTTCTTGTTCTTCTTTCTCTTCTTCTTCATTTGGGCATTCTCAACTTCCCAAAGAAACTTCACCTTTTTAACTGTAAATTTCCTTTTTCTTTATTTTTTTTTTCCAATTTGATTTCTTTCAGACATCTATTTAATTCCTTATTAATTTAATATTCGTATCCTCGTCACTCCTCGTAAATCGATGTGAGGTAAGGTTTTTTAAAAACTTCTCCTCGTCAACCAGTTCAAAATTTGAAACTTTCCGACATACTTGGTCAATTTTTTAGATTCTTATACCCATCAGGAATTCTTTTCTAGACGATTCTCCGACGACCCTTTTCGCCGGCGGCGTCCCTTTATTGAACTCTAGCCGAATAACGGGTTAGTTTCTCTTGTGTTTGTAAATATGTCTAAATGGATGAATATCGGGGGCAGTTTAACTGCTACGCCGAAATTCCCATCCTGAATGTGGAAAAGTTTGTTCCTTTCTGTTCTTTTAGGGTTTTTTTTTTTTTTTTCTTTCGCTCTGAACTTTTAGATTGATGATTACTAAACCCATTATTTCTCTGTTTTTGTTTTGTGGGCGAAATTTGATTTTGAAAAATCATATGACTATGACTATCAGTTGACATTGTGAACACACCGCATGTTTTCAATGCTAGGAACAAAGGCTGACAATACCCAGATTTCTTTTCATAATTATTTCCAACATTTTACAGTTCTTTTTTGGAATTATTTTGCAATATGTTCATCGGGCAATGTTCCGGAGAATCTGTTACCTTCAAATAGTCAAACAAGAAATTATTATCTAATCATTCTTTCCTTGTACCGATGTTGTGGTAGAATTTATTTACTTTTGAATTTTGAAATTCTGCTCATTTATGGTTTTTTTTTTAATCTCTGTGAATAATTATGAGGCTGTGTAAATTTCTGGGGATGGACAATGATCTTCACATGCACGTGGTCCTCAGTATCTGTTCCCATAACTATGCAATTATATATGCTTCATTAATTGTTCATCATTCGGCGGTTTATTATTTATTGTTATTTAAAATTTATGTTCTGCAAAAGGACAAATCCGATTGCTATTAAACATGTTCTGTAGCAATTTGTCTTTGGGATATTATTAGTTGTTATTATTATAGATGTGAAAGGGGTTGAAAGCTGAAGTCAATTTGGGAAAAACCCAGTTGACATCAAGGGACATTAGGCAAAGGTATGGTATTGAATTTATGGCATAGATTAGCTTGTTGTAATTTTCAGTCTCAATTCAAGAAAGGGAAATTGGTGGGTGAAGAAGAAACAGGACAGAAGAGCTTGTAGGGAGAGAGAGTATCTTTAGTGTGTGTGTGTTGTTTATGTCCAGCCAGGAGGACCATGGCAGTCCCGTGAGAGGGACAAAAGGTGGGGGGCCAAAAAAATGAAATGGGGGATGAATAAAGAAACAAGTTATGGGGAAAAAGTGGAGGGAGAGAGGAGAAAAAGAAAAAGAGAAAAGGAAAGAGGGAAGCAAAAAACTATTCAATGTTCATTATTATCCAAAATTCCAGTCCAACATAATCTGCATTTGTTTTTATGCTGCCTATCTCCTCCTTTTCTCGCCCTTTCTTTCTTTTCTTCCTAATTTTTGGAGGGAAGGGTTTAACTAATCTGCTTTTGTTCTTGCCATTTTGTTTATAAGCGTCACATTTTGAAACACTGTTTAGTCTTTGACTGTACAGTTTCTATCCCGCATTGTTGTTAAGGTAGACGAAAACTTCATTTTTGCATTACTGAATTTGGGAACTTTCTTTGATCACTCTCCCTTTGTTTGATATCTTTTCCTGGGTTGATCATTTACAACCACGGGATGCCCTTTCTGCATTGATTTCCTGGCAGAATCAAATTCTTTGGTATTCAGATCCGAGTTTCTGTAAAGATGTATACTTTTGATGTTCTTTTTCTCTTTATTATCGTTCACGCGGTATTCTTTCTTTTCTTTTTTTTTTTTCCTATCTGTAGTATCTTACTTTTGCTGCTTGATTTTGGTGCAGATTTCCAGCAGAGAAAAGAATTGTCTTTGAAAGTCATTGGAGCAATATAATATAAGCTTAATGCGGGGTTTATAAAGCCTTTGAGATATGAGTTTTTGAAAGGGTGCTCCAATGTGGTCTAATTTGGACAAAATTTGATGGATTTATATGAATTGCAGCAGCACTCATTACAGAAACAATCAACAGTAGAGACCCCAAGACCGCCATTGGGTCCAGCTGAGAAGAACAATGGAACTACTACTCGAAGGTCTAGAACAAGGGAAGTTAGTTCTAGGTATAAGTCGCCTACACCAGTTGCATCTTCAGGTCCTAGGCGCTTCCCTTCTCCAACAGTCACAAGAACAACAACATCAAATGTATCTAATCCGAAGAGAGCTATATCTGCCGAAAGGAGGCGGCCCTCAACGCCGCCTTCACCACCAAGTCCATCTCCGTCGACCCCAGTCCAGGACACATCAACGGAAATGCTTGGTGGATCAAAGAAGGTAGTTGCTAGTAGTAGGATGCCTGAGTCTTTATGGCCCTCTACAATGAGGAGCCTAAATGTTTCTTTCCAGTCGGATAGTTTCTCTCTGCCTATTAGTAAGAGAGAAAAAGCCGTAACTCATGTTCTCACCGATCGAACTTTGAGGCCATCATCAAATGTAGCACGTAAGCAGAGTGAAATTACCTCTGCTTCAAGAAAGTCTACACCTGAAAGAAAGAGGAGTCCTCTCAAAGGGAAAAATTCTTCTGATCAGTCTGAGAATTTTAGACCAGTTGAAGGTGTACATTCTCGATTAGTGGAACAGCATCGATGGCCAAGTAGAACAGGTGGAAAAATATCATCCAGTTCAACAAATAAAAGCATTGATCTTGGTGATAAGGTAAGCAGAATCCCATCTTTGCCACATTCAGGATCAGGTATACCTTCATTGAGGAGATGGTCATTGGATGGCATGACTAAACCCTTGCAAAAATCTGCCAGTGACTTATTGGCGCAAGTAACAGCTGACCAAGGTGGAAAGCAAAGTTCAGTTGACGATAATTCACTGGAACTGAATAAGTCCGCCTCTTCAGCTTCGTTGGATACAACAAGATTATTGAATCCTGCAGTTCGATCTCAGTCCTTACCTGTCCATGGTTCCCGCCCTGCATCACCAAATAGAGCATCAGCATCATTGTCCTCTGTTTCTCGAGCAGCCAGTCCATTGAGAACAAAAACAAGCACTACTGTTCCATCAAGGGGGCCTAGTCCCTCGCGGTCAAGAACCTCAAGTCCATTAAGACAATCCAGTAATCCAACTTCTGTTCTTAGCTACATAGTAGATATTAAAAAGGGAAAGAAGACTGCAAATCACATAGAAGATGTTCACCAACTGCGGCTTCTGTACAATAGACAATTGCAATGGAGATTTGCTAATGCTCGAGCAGAGGTTGCTCTTCAATCTCAGGAGGAACAGGCAGAGGTTTGAGAAATTACATTTTTTGGATTATATGTTCAATTAATTGATAGCCTGATGAACTGTTTTCCAGAGTGCCGAACTAATTAACTGGTTCTTCGTATTTGAGAGCTGATTGCTAGGTTTTTTTTACTGCTTTTGGATGAATAACTTGCTTCATCTGTGTTTTTTTGTGTATGTCATATGGATAAGATTTTTGTTGCTATTCTCATTGTTGCTTAGTATTTAGTGGTTTGAGTGGCAATCATCCATCACTATATGTACAGTTAACATTAAGCCTGTCTAAGGCTCTTAAGTTAGAAGTGCTTCATTCACTCTTTCATTTCACTTGTTCATTTTTCGGCATCATGCTTTGAGCATAAATGCAAAGTACAGATTCTGAATGCTGATTAAGAAACTTGCTGATGCAGCTAACTCTAAATGGAGTCTGGAGAATTATATCAGATTTGAGACAGTCCATAATGGAGAAGAGGACACAACTCCAACAGCTAATGTTGAAGTTAAAGCTATTCAGAGTTTTGAACTACCAGGTTGGCATCACCCTGTGGACTCTTTATTGAATTGTTTGCATCTAATATTGCCATCACAAGACTCTTTCTATATCAGCCTTATACATATGATGCTTGACATTAGCTAGCTGTAAATATATACTTCCATTAAGGAAATCACCCCAATGCATTTATAAATTTAAACCTTGCTCCTGGATATTTATTTTTAAGTTTGAGTTTGTTAGCCATATAATTTATCTTAAGGTTAGCTACAAGTAAAAAATTGGTCTACCTGATTTTTGTGCTACAACTCTTCTCGTTGTTGCTGTAGAATGAGATCTACTGCTTCTTGAGCATCAGAGTTGAAAATGTTACTGGTGCAGATGCTACAATTGACTGAATCAACTGTAGTTTGCTGTTCTTTTTCAGTAACTAAAGGCACAGGAATGTATTGGTTCGCTGTCAGCTTTTGGTTATATGTTTTACGCAGCCATATTTCCACATTTCATGCTTGACAAGTAGATTGCACATATGTGTTCTGCCCATGTAATTGTCATTTGAGTGATAAATGGTCTGTGTTGGCTATGGTGAAATACTTTTCTTTCAACAAAAGCCATTTCCATTCTCTCTTTCCACTTGTTGAATCTGATGATGACTTTATTTTTTAAATCTTTGTTTCTATTTTCTATTGATTAACTTCAGGAAGATATGGCATTAGGAATTAGTGGGGAGATATATTTTGTTGTTTCTGACCAAGAATTGAGTCGGTTGGGGCTCGACATGGATAAGGATATGTTCGTTGCAGTAAATAAGTTGGACCGAGGACAATGCACATTTAAAAATAGGAATCCAATATTAAACGGTCTTCATTTCGAGTACATTGCCAACTGTTCTGACATGATTGTTATTCTTTCTATCTTTGCTCCACTTGGAACGTCTAGTCAAGTTTGGCTTTGAAGTCCTCGTGAATCCTGCTTAACATTTACATTCATAATAAAGATACTGAAATCTCCAATTTCAAAGAGGGGGGTGTGGGCTTGGGGGTGGGGACAGGCAGGGTGAGCGAGCTTAAGTGGCGCTGTTGTAGAGGTGTCATATATTGTATTACCTCTCAATCATCATGGAAGAAAGTGTCCATGTCCTCTGTTTACCATAATATTACGTCAGGAAAAAAGCTATGCATTTGATTGATGCATTTCAAATGCAACTGAATGACTTGTTTAGCATCTGCCCCGAGTACAACTACGTCATAACCTTCCCCTCCTAGTTCGAATTTGGATGTGCTAAGCACCATTTCAGTTGACTCTATTATGACATCTGCTTTCTTCTTTTTCCCTAATCTTTTTCATCTTTTGGTTTATGCATTTATTGGTTGTTGTTTGTCACACTAGTGTTGTACCATAATCTACCACTGTGAGCTACTTTTTTTTTTTTTTTTTTTTTTAAAGCATATTTCTTTGATTATCTTGAATGTTATTCTTTGAGCGCACTTTCATTTTGACTTATAGAATGAATTGCCTTTTCAGCTGGCATACCTTGACGAATGGTCACTGATTGATGGTGATCATGCTGATTCATTATCCCAGATTATCAGAGATCTGCAGACAAGCACTCTCCGTCTCCCAGTCACTGGAGGGGCAAGGGTATGCAGTTGACTATTTACCAAGACTGATTAATGAATGATCATAGATTGACATGTATATAATTTTGCAGGTAGATATTCAAAGCGTAAAGGCAGCTGTTTCTTCAGCCGTTGATGTCATGCAGGCAATGGGTTCCTCCATATGTCATGTGCTCACAGAGGTATGTTCTTCCATTTCATCTGCACCATAGGCTGTCACAGGCTCAGTTTAGAGGATCTCTGCTCTGTATTTTGCATAGGCTGATCTTCCTTGATTAAAACTGTAGTTCAGGGTTTTAAGGATATCAACGGTCTTGATAGCATAATCTCCCTCGTGTTTCCATTTAGATCTAATATTTTGAGCATCACAACATGAGAAACTTTGTCTGTAGTAACTATATATTTGATTCTGCAGCAAAGTTTTTACCCAAGTATTGTTAGATGAAGTAGGAGTCTTTTCTTAAGGATGAAAGGTGGAGAGTGTCTGATACATTCATGTGATTGAAGCTTAAAAGAGATACCTTGTACGGATTATCGACAAACCATTGAGCTTGTTTATTTCATAAGGGTGTTATGACCAGATTTCCGACTGTTATAAAATTTTAAAAATTGGGCACTATGTGAGAATGTCATTTAGCTCACTGGCAGCTCCTGAGCTGCTGTGTGTTTGATACACCTTATTTATCTGAAGATCCATACTCTTTTGAGCGTTATGTCCATTGTTGTGCATTTTACTTTTAATCAGAACTTTCAGGAACCTTCTCAGTTCTTGAGGAATGCCCCCTAAAATTAGATCAACATTACAGTATAGTGAATACACCTAATTTAAGAATCGGGAACTTACATTTTAGATATGGTGCTGATTAACTTCAAAACAATTACGTTTACAGATTTGAACATCCATTGTTGTTGATTCTAGGTGGAGGAAATGAACTCCCTTATTTCTGAACTTGCTGATGTTACATCTCAAGAAAGAGCCATGCTTGACGAATGTGAAGCTCTCTTAGTGTCGAATGGAGCAATGCAGGTAAGAATGACCGAAATGTTCAATGATGTCAGCATATAGCATTTTCAATGTGTTGTTAAATTGATCTTAATTCCAAATCATCTACAATTGTCTTAAGTTGGATAATGCAACTCTGGTGTCACAGTCTTCGTGATCTGCCTTTCTATTTTTTGCCTTATTTCTGCATGGCACAATTTGATTGATGCCGTTTTGAATGTGTATAACTGGTTCATCTTCAATGCAGGCCATGGAAAATAGCCTCAGAACCAACGCGATACAGATGAAAGAAGCTTGGGGAAAGGATCAGTTGATCTTTGGGAACTAAAGACCTGACAAATTCTTCGGTAAACAAAAAATACTGACAACTTTCTTAACAAAATGTTAGGGGAAATGAAAGGTGGTTTGATGGGCTTAGAGTGTGTAAAAATGAAATATGTATCTAGTTAGATTGTTTTTCCCTCTTCGCCCCTTTAGGAATTTTAAATTTTTGTAACTTATTAGGTTCATTTCTAGTTCTCTCATTTCCTTGAGCAAGAGCAATTGCCTTATAATTGCCAAATGAAAATGCAAGCAATGATGCGGGTTTTAAAGTAACCAGAATCTTTTGCCACTTGGTTTTTGCCATATTGCATCATGCTTTTATGCATTTTTAATCTGCAATGGGTATTCGCCACTAACGATTGGGTGTGTCAAGTTGTGCCGCTCCAAAATGAGTTTTGTTTATTGTATTTTTTTCAATTAATATTTCTTCCAGACCTTATTATAAGACATTTTAATTTATCTTAACTTTAACCTGGTATGTTTTTTCAATCGAAAAAGAAAATTTAAAAAATATTTTTTAATAATTAGAAGAACACAATGATTGTAAAGACGAAGTTTATGATAAATCAAATATCACTGGATGGAGTATAAATAGTTTGACATGACAATCATCATGAGTCTTATTTTGAGACAGTCCGAGTAAATTTATTGAATTTTATGAGGTTGTGGAAGTGTGAAATGAGTTCGTCATTAAATTTATAAGTAATCAACCCATTTAACAACTCATCTCCCTAAATTTGACTCATTGATATCACATTCTAACATTTTACAGAATTTGGAAATTTAATTGAAATTCAATTAGTTCGTAAGGGTTCACATCAAGTCAACGTTCCCCTAAAGAAAACCAGGAACCAAAAACTCAATGTTGTACAAAAATTTGACGCAAAAACAAAAGAGGGCGTTTTAGTTCCTGCTGTTTAATGGTTTAGATTTTTGAGAACTTTTGTACGCAAAAACAAAAATGCAGCATTGCATATTTTTTGTTGTTGTTGTTTTTTGTTTTTTTTTTTTTTTCCTAAAATGATCGTTCAGTTTGTTATATAAAAATATATATAAAGATGACAAGCTCTTAAGATAGAATAACATAATTGATTTAATCAATATTGCATATATTAAAACTTGAATAACCTAAATTCCGCACACGAACCATGCTTTTGGCAATTTCAAAATTCATGTTTGATTGAAAAACTGTGCTAGCGTTGAAATTAATTATGTAAAAAGGTCTTGTAATAAAGTTGCACGTATAACAGCCAAACTAGCTTTAGAAATGAATGGTTGTATGATAATTTTCCGCAGACTGTACAATTATAAATGATGTACAAATAGGCGTTGTAAATGATCTGGATGAATGAAATGCAAAATATTTGTTTACTGTTAAAAAACTAAAAATAAAAATTCATGTTTGATTGAAATCATAATTACTGATAGGTCTGGGCTTCTTGGCCGGCCCAGCAAGACTTTGGACTTCGCTTTGGTTGTTGAATAAGGCTCAAAAAAATCCTTTGACCCACTTCTTTTGAAGCTTTCAGGGATTATTATTTGATTCCCTTTGGAGGCTCTTAGACCTTTATGAAAGGAAGTAAATTTTACACTCTCTATTGCACATACTCTCTCTGCCCCAAAATTATTGTCCAGTTTGAGATTTTACTTCTATCCCAAAAGATCTGTGTCTTGCATGTTTTCTTTGGCATGGGTGACCGTTGACTTATTGCATGGGGTTTCTGCCTTAACTAATTTTTCCCTCCGTCAAAAAATGATTACCCAATTTGAATTTTTACTTTTAATATAATTTAAATTAAATTAAAAATTCAAAACAATAATTTTGGTATGGATTTTCCTCCTTCAACGTGAGTATTTTAATCTTTTATTTAACCTGAATCCTACAGAGAGATTAAACCACGTCTTCTATGTATTATAGTTGACTGTGTATTCACATTGCATTAATTTCTTCACAGCCTTAAAATCTTCCTAAATTATGACAAAGCTTGATCGAATCATTCAAAACATTGCTTGAATCTTGGTCAAAATCTAACAACATGGCTGAAGGAAGAAAATCTATTTTGAAAAATGAAAACTAAGAAGATGTGACGAACTTATGTAAAATCATATGACACCAATAAATTTTCGGGGCCCAAGAGTATTAGTTTAGAGAATTTTTACTGTAAATGGTTAATTAATAAATTATGAATTTCAGCCTCTTTCATTCGTAGTTTAAAAGCCTCCGTCAACATTTCAAGCCACTTAGACAAAATTCATAGAGAACTCTCATTCTGGCCAAATGCTTGAATCATTTAAAATAAATTTTACTTACGGGTAACATAGTATTTAAAGACTTTGCGGAAAAAAAAAACTGAATTCTCGAAGGTTAATGAATAAATTATATTCCCTATAGAAATCTAAATTTATTGATATGTATCTAAATTATAAAAATTTATTGATATGTATTTTTATGGATACCGCCTTATTAATATAGTAGGTTGTCAAAGTGATCATCAACATTTGAATTTTGAATATTTCCAGATTTTAGATTTTTCTAATTTAGTAATTTAATCGAGCAAATTTCCACAAGGTGATTCTCTTTAATGTTTCCAGTTGAATGAAAATAAATTAAGTTATGATGGTGGTAATATGAACCCGAAGGAGAAAAAAAAACATGATGAAGAACGAATAGGTCTGACAATGTAATATTAAATAAAACCCGTCTAAAAAATTATCTAACATACTCTAGTTATTATTTTGGTTTACAATAGATATACTGTAATATTAGAATAAAGAGAATTAAAGAATGACCTAAAGGAAAAATAAGAATAAATAAAATGAGAAATCTTGATAGGTAGTCGATCGGAATCAAAAGTTTAAGTCATATTAGGGTAAATTGATTCTTTTGTATCTGATTTAGGTAAATCCGTAGTTTTGACCTAAACAATAAAAGTGTTGGTGTTTCGTCCCAAAGTTTCTAAGTGAAAATATTTCTCTTTGGGTAGTACTATATATTTCTTTTATCCTATATATATATATATATAAGTTGTACACTGTGAGCTAGAGCGAATCAAATGATCGTTCACAGTTTACTAATTACGTCATTATCATCTTTCAATCAGCTGATTAAATCACATACATCAGCTCTAATGTTAATTATAACAGCAACAACTCCGTTGTTTTGACCTCCTAAGGAACTTTGAAAATGCAAACCTCCAAGCACACATATTGAAGTACACCACCAAAACGAAAAGTACAATTCGTAATTTGTAACATGAGACTCTCTCTATTCTAAAGTAATGGTTAAAAAAAAAAAGTGATTACCCAGTTTAAATGTTCATTTTTAGTACAATAATTAGTTTCGTACAAGGGGTTAGTCAAGGGAAAATATACAAGGAAAAAATTACAAATGAGTTTTATCTAAAAAGTATATGTGTGAGAAATAATTTCACGAGTAATGATGTAAATATGACATCAGTAAATCATGTTAATTACATTTCTTGTATTTATATTAAGAAATAAGAATAGGTTTGCTACAAGAATTAATTCATTATCACTCATCAACACATACTACACTATCGATCCTGATTTCTTTCCCCTAAAAATTAATTTAATCCAAGCAGTCAGGCAAATCTAGAAAATAACCCGAACGAAGGATTGGTAACAGTAAAACCACCATCCAACATAAGATCATGCCCACTCATAAACCTAGCATCATCACTAGCCATATAAACATCAGCATTTGCAAGATCTTCCTGATGCAACACAACTCCTTCAAGACTAGCGATTGCTCTTTTTTGTCCATCTTCTTCGAAGTCGAAAAATTTCTTGGTTATGGATGAACAAACAGCATGCATGAGAAGATAAACAATTAACCCGAAAATTATACTATGCACATTAAGTGCATGTAGCTAAGTACACATACACCCTTACTTAGTAATTAGTACAGGAAAGGAGGCCTAAACATGCAAGTGTTCATGAGTTAGGTGAAACACACGCACCACTCCTCCTTAATTTAAGGAAATGGGTTTTAAAATTTTCTTTAATCTTCAAATTATTTTATTTCTTAATCGGTAATGAATTAGACCAAATTTCTTATCATTTTGATAGTACTCAATGAGATCTATCCAACAAAATCTATCATAAATATGTTTTTTGAAAGTTTAAAAAATTTATGAAATTGGCTTGGTCTTTCGAAAAGACGCTCTGGTCTTCTTTGTTGCTCTTTGGTGTTCGGTTTTTGGTCTTTCGCATTTAGTCTCTGGCCTTTACTTCTCACGCACCCTCGCTCGTCACTCTGGTCTTTGCTCGCTCGTCACAAAGACCAAGCCAATTTTGTGTTCATTATTATTATTTTTTAAAAATATTATGACTTTGTAATATTTATGGTGAACATAAGAATCTTTTTTTTTTTTTTGGTTTAGTGAATTTTTTTAAATTGTGATATTGTACATTTATCTATATATAACTTAACCTCTATTTTGATTAGTTAATAATGGAAAATTTCATTTGTTTTTTTGTGCAATTTATTTATTTTCAATGTAGTTCCAATTTCTTACTTAATCTAATTTTAAATTATAAAATGAGACAATATAAATATTCTTTTTGCAATTTATTTCTTTTTATTTTAGTTCTAATTTCTTACTTAATATAATTTTGAATAATACAATAAGACCATATAAAACATACTACACGACCTTTAAAAATTATATAACAAGACGATAAAATGAATTACAATACATGAATTTTAAAATTTTATATAGTAAATACCATAAAACAAATTATTATTGTAAGACCTATGAAATTATATTGTAAAACCATAAAACAAATTATATAATGGAACTAAGACCATTAAAACCAAGAAGTAAGACAGAATTGACCTTTGAAATCCGCCGCTCCTTACACACGCACGCTCCTCACACACGTCCGCTCCGATATCTCCTCCGAAAAAAGATTTCCAATTTTAGTACGAAGTGCCGCGCAGGCGACCGAAACGCACGCTAGCCGAAGGCTACGTCAGCATCTGCCGCAAAGTACATGCCGCTTCTCACACAAACCCGCTCCTCACACAAACCGTCTCCTTACACACACACGAAAAAAGGATTGACCTTATGAAAATTGGCATGTTCGGTGCGGGAGTCGCAGCCGCGGACTGGTTGGTGACCCGCGATTCCGGTAGCCGCGGGGTCATTTAGTTTATCATGGGGGCTTCGCCCCCCAATTAACAGTTTGCTTCTTTAATTAAACAAGGAATGATATGAAAGAAAAAAGATTAGCAATTGTTTAGTAAAAAGGGTGTTTAATTAATTAAAGGTTGGTATTACAAATTTGGCCAAAGACAAAAAAATCGAAGACAAAAAACTGAAGACCAAAGATCAAAGGCCCAAGACCAAGAACCGAAGACCAATGACTAAAGATCAAAGATAATAAAACCAAAGACTAAGATCAAAGACCGAAGACCAAAGACCAGAGTGAAGAACGGGAGTGTGTGAGGAGGAAAGACCAAAGACCAAAGACCCAAGACCAAGAACTGAAAACCAAAGACTAGTAGTAAAAACAAGCATTACCAGAGTGTATTTTGAGAAGACCAAGGCAAATACATACAAATCAAGATCCATAACAATAAATAGAAAGACCAAACTGTTTGCACAAAACACTTTGGAGCAAAAAGTAAGACCATAGTGTCTTTCTGGAAGACCAAGCAACTGAATAAATTTTTTTGAGTTTTGAAAAACATATTTATAAAGGATCTTGCTGGATATATCTCATCGAGCACTATCAAAATGATATAAGCCACTTGGTCTAATTCATTAAGGATTAAGAAATAAAATCATTTGAAGATAAATGAAATTTTTAAAACTCACTTCTTAAAATTAAGAAGAAGGGACACGTGAATTGGAAAAGAGAAAGAAGGTATGTTAAATAAATTACATATATGAAGTCCCTCCATTGTTAAATAATTAAAATAGAACCTACATGCACTTAGGTTCTATTTTAATTATTTAACTCCCGAAGTTCAGCAGCTGCATTCTTAGTCAATCCAACCACAGCATGTTTAGAACTACAGTATGCATGAGAAGTAATGCCTCCAACACTGCCCGAAATACTGCCCAGGTTAATGATGTTTCCGCTTTTAGCCGGGATCATCACTCGGACAGCGTGTTTGATACCGAGGAAAAAACCGGCCACATTCACACGCATGACACGTTCGAAATCGGAGAGATGGTTGTTGATGATGTTAGGTTTCGGATAATCCACGATGCCGGCATTGTTGATCATGATATCCAGTTTCCCATGTTTCTCAATCGTCGCGTTAATCACTTTCTCCATATCGAGTTCATTAGTCACATCAAAGCGGATAAAAGTAGCTCTTTTGTAACCCAATTTGTCACAAACTGATTGTCCCAATTCTGCATTGATATCAACACACACAACTTTGGCACCTTCATCAACAAACACTTTTGCTATGCAAGCTCCAATTCCTTGAGCCACGCCAGTAATTAGTGCCACTTTGTCTGTCAATTTTCCCCTGAAAAAAAAACAATATAAATTTGATATAGAAACAATTAATATAGTATTGCTACTTTTAAGCAATAATAAGTTTATAATATTGACAGGGTAAGTCTTACGCACTGCCCTGGAAATATTTTACTTTATCAAGACATTCCCCAGGTACTAACCTGGTTTGCAAAAAAAAAAAAAAAAGCTTATATATATACGTCCCTTTTGCCAACTTCAACTTGTGAAAAAAGGGCAGGTGTAGAAGGAAAGAAGCTATATTCAAGATGCTAGGAAATTTTGAATTGATATTCGCAAAAGGAAACTTTAGTATCCTTTTATAGCAATCAGACTAGCTGAGACCATCTTGAGTGGTACTAGTACCACCATAGTCCCCTCTTATTTTTTGCATTATTAGTCTTTATTGTACTTTTTCTAAATAACTTTCTATATTTTGCAAATTTAGTCCTTGTTATTTTTTCCTCTCTCCTCTAAAAAAACATCTCTAATCTTCAAATGAGCATAACTCTCAATGCGTAAAGAATTAAAAAACGAATTATATATGAAATTCATAGCACTCATCGAGATCTATCCAACAAGATTCATATCGAATATTTTTTCCGAACTTAAAAATGACTAAATCTTGATGGCCAGAAAATGAAGGCCGCAAACAATACAAACCTGTTTACATAAACAGAGAAAACGGTTGGATAACCAATGGGAAACGGTTGGATAGTCAGTACAAAAGGCCGGAGAAGGACTTTCACAAAAAAAAATAAAGAAAAAGAATTGGTTGGATAATCAGTACCAAGCAGTAGAATATCCATCAGTTTATTACTGATTATCCGAAAGCTTTATACTGCTTGTCCATATATTTTAACTGCCTGGAAAACCATTTTTTTCAGAAAAAAAGAAGAAAAAAATAATTGGATAAGCATTACAATTCATTTAGATAATCAACGAAAATAATTGGATAAGTAGTATAAACTGGTTGGATAGTCAGTGCAAGAAATTGGACAATCATTTTTATAAAATAAAAACAAGAAAAAAAGGTTAACCATCACCAAGAAGTTGGATAATCAGTATGAACACAATGGACAAATATTTTTTCAAAAGAAAAAAGAAAGGAAAAGAAATTCTGTTTGGATATATCTGTCAAAATAATTGGATAACCAATATAAAACGGTCGGATAGTCAATACAAAAAACTGGATCTCGTTGGATAACCCATCAAAATTTAATCATTTTTAAGTTCAAAAGAAATATTCCATATGGATTTCGTTGGATAGATCTCGATGAGTACTATAAATTTTATACATTATTCGTTCACAAATTCTTCAGGGATAGTGAAATATGTGCAATATAAGAATATTCATATAAAATGAGTTGGTTATCCATATTTTTAAACTAGATATCCATATTATTTCTGCCCATCAAAATTTAATCATTTTTAAATTCGAAAAAAATATTCGATATGGATCTTGTTGGATAGATCTCGATGAGTACTATGAATTTCACATGTAATTCATTTTCTAATTATTTACGGATTGAGAGATATTCTCATTTGAAATTAGAGATATTTTATGAGGAAAGAGAAAAAAAAAGTAAGAGGGACTAAACCTGCAAAATATAAGAAGTTTGAGAAAAAGTAAAATAAGGATCATATGTGCAAAATATAGGAGGGGAGCATGGTGGTTCCGGGTCCAACTAAGAATTTGCTAGACTAGCTTTCAGTGCAATGAGTGATGCTAAATTGATGGGATGTCAAGCCACACAAATAAATTAACTTACTTTAAACTACTGTAATATAGGGAAGTAAGGTCGTCTCCTCAGGGAACGATGGATTGTTTCCTTCAAATTAATGCAAAGGAGATTTTTGGATTGTTTTTATATAGTAAGATAATGAAATACAAATAACAAAAACTAAATAAAAAAAAAAATCAAAGTAACAGACTTCTGACTCAAGGGGCGGATAACTCAATTATTTCATTAATCATAGGCTACTAAAACTACTCTTGCAATTTAAGCATTCAACCAAAGAGCTATTAGGATAGTCGTAATAAATCAATTAATTTCCCTAAATTAACTAACCAAGCCTATCACTCAATTAGTCCTTATCATAATTCGGCTGGGCACGATAGCATTCCATACCAAACAATGACAACATAAATACCAAGGAAATACAGTTGAACCAAAATCTAAACAATTGAGATAGCTGCAACTATTCAGACTTTGCCTCATTGATTCCACATTTAAACTAACATGCATATTCAATGTCTCACCAATATACATGCTTTGTCTAATTGCTACTCAATACTGCCAGTTCTTGTCTATTACGTAACATTCAACTAGCATATAGCACTAGAAAATAAATAACAAATCAAGTTGTCAATTTGAATGATATCTACTTTCATAACTCAATACAAGAATCAATAAATACTTAAATCATAGGCAAAAACAATAAATTAAGAACAAAATCTCATAATGAAATAACTGAATAAATCCCTCGAATCAGAAAAGAAAACTTAGCCACTCATAGTTGGAAGTACGATGGCTTGATTCTCCATGGAAAACAATGAAAATTCAGGAAAAACAAGAGGTGGGAGGTGCTAGCCTTTGGCCTCTGCACGGCTGCCCTTTTTGCAAAAATAAGAATCCTCTTTATAATAGAAATTTAGGTCAGCCGCAGGAAAACAGCAAAAGTTGGACGAATTGCAGCTTTGGTCCCTTAATTTTGTAGGTTCTTCATTTTTGCCCCAAAACTTCTTCAATTTTGCAAAAAGGTTCCTGGACGTCCAAATTTGCTCAAAACAGTTCCAATCTCTTATTTCCAACTCCTAACATGAAATAATAACAAAACTAATGAATTAAACTCATCCGAATCCATCAACTAATATCAACAATTAAAACACAATTTATAGACTCTATCATAAATTCATGGTTTTCTAGTTTGTTTAAAACATGCCTAATCTAACTGGAGCTGATTAATTTTTTCTTTTAATTAAACTTGGATTTCGCAATTATTCACATGCAGAATTTCATTAAAAGAAAAAAAAATCACGTGTCTTTCATCACTATACTATACAGTTTGCACTTTGCAGACATAACACTCGGAAAATAGTACTAGTAATATATTAGTCCAATTGTACAAGTGGTTTACGAGTCACGTTTGACGAGGTCAAACCCTGAAGCTTCTTGAAATTTTGTGTATGACCGTAGTATTATACTTCTTTGAAATGTGTATTAAAAGAAAAAAGAGGAAGGAATCCTACAAAGAACTTGAACAACGTGTATTAAATGGACAATTCTACACTGGACTGTTGTGTGTGCGCGCATTTGCAACATTAAAATAGTTCATTAATTAATTTAGTGTTAAGGTGTATTATCTGTCCCACATCGTCACTGTGAAGAGAAGTGACTCAATATATAAATTCTAAAGGCTACCCCACTCATTGCCAATTAGTTTTGAGATGGGAGACCAAAGTACTTATATACTTGGACATGGTATCAGAGCGGTCTAGGCCTGTGGTGGAGTTCCGGGCAGGAGGTGGCATGTGGTGATTTTATATTCTCCCACTTGAGCGTTGACTCGTGGGCTTGTTCTGAACCGATCCAGCGGTATAACTGACTTTCTCCCACTAGAGCGTTGACTCGTGGGCTTGTTGTGGATCGATCAAGCGGTATAACTGGCTTTCTCCCGCTTGAGCGTTGACTCGTGGGCTATTCGGTTCTTGTCCTGATCTAAGTCCATTGGGCAAAAAACATTCAAAGATCCATTGGATTTGAGGGAGGGTGTTAAGGTGTATTATCTGTCCCACATTGCCACCGTAAAAAGAAATGACTTATAAGTTCTATAGGCTACCCACTCATTGCCAATTGGTTTTGCAACGGGAGCCTAAAGTACTTATATACTTTGACATTTAGACAAAACTTTGATTAAAAATTGCAAGCACTACTGATATTTCTCACAAAAAGACAACTAATAGATCTTGGGATGACTTGCTCTCAAAATTTGGCATCTTGGTGAAAAATCTAACTTGGTTGAAGCATGAAAAATGTATTTCAAAAACTATGGAGATGTTACTACTCATACCATAGAATCTTAAATTGAATTTTTTATTTTTTATTTTAAAAAAATTACCATATCACATTTTTTATATTACTCAGACTTTTTGTTAAGGTGTAAAATCTATCACATATCGCCACCGTAAGAGAATGACTCAGTATATAAGTTCCAAAGGTCACCACACTCATTGCCAATTGGTTTTGAGATTGAAGCCAGAGAGACTTATATACTCCGACATGGTATCAGAGCGTGCTGGGTCTGTGGTGGAGTTCTGGGCGGAAGGTGACCTGTGATGATTTTATATTCTCCTACTTGAGCTTTGACTCGTGGGGCTTGTTTTAACCGATCCAGCGGTATAACTTGTTTTCTCCCACTAAAGCGTTAACTCGTGGGCTTGTTGTGGACTGATCCAACGGTATAAGTGGTTTTCTCCCCTAGAGTGTTGACTCGTGGGCTATTCTGCTCTTGTCCTGATCCAAGTCCATTGGGCAAAAAGTTCAAACACTCATTGGACTTGAGGGAGGGTGTTAAGGTGTATAATCTAACCAACATCGTCACCGTGAAGAGAAGTGACTCAGTATATAAGTTCCAAAGGCCACCCCACTAATTCCCAATTGGTTTTGAGATGGAAGTCCAAGGGACTTATATACTTTGACACTTTTTTATTCTTTTGTGTGTATATTGTTGGAAATTGTACGCTGCGCATTAAGTTCAACTTGGTGGCTGCACTTAATGGCGCGTGCTCTTCACACGTTGTTATGCAGCTTGAAGTTTCCATTTGTGCACTTAATGCACAGAATTTTGGTGTGTCTTTTTTTTGTTTTTTTTTCCTCTTGTTATTGGGGTTTATGGGTTTTAGAATTTTCTTTAATCTTCAAATGATTTTATTTCATAATCTGTAAAGAATGAGACCAAGTGTCTTATATCATTTTGATTGTACTCAATGAGATCTATCCAACAAGATCCCTCATGAATATGTTTTTGAAACTTAAAAAAATTTATTAAATAACCGTGGTCTTCCTAAAAAGCACTCTAGTCTTACTTGTTGCTCCTAAGTGTTTTATGCAAACAGTTTGGTCTTTTAATTTGTTGCTATAGGTCTTGACTCTTACGTATTTCCCTTGGTCTTCCTGAAAGACACAATGGCCATGCTTGTTTGTACTACTGATCTTTGGTATTTAGTTCTTAGTCTTTGACCATTGGTCTTTGGTATTTGGTCTTTGCTCCTCGCACAAGCTCGTTCTTCTCTCTGGTCTTTGGCCTTCGGTTTTCGATATTTACTCTTTGTTCTTTGGTCTTTGGTTTATACTCCTCACAGACGCTCGCTTTTCACTCTGGTCTTTGATCTTTGGTCTTTGTTCTTCGATTCTTGGTCTTTGGCCTTTGGCTTTTGGTCTTCGGCCTTTGTATGTTTAGTATGTTTAGGGTTTAGGGGGGTTTGACCATTTCCGTATCGGTTAGGGTCTAGTTATTTAGGGTTTAGGATTTAGGAGGTTTAAGCATTTCCATGTTGGTTAGAGCCTAGTTTGTGCCGTAACACAATTAAGGGGTGTTTGACCATTTCCATGTCGATTAGAGCCTAGTTTGTGCTGTAAAAAAAAATTAGTATGTTTAGGGTTTAGGGGGTCTGAGTATTTTCGTGTCGGTTAGGGTCTAGTTGCTGGGAGGCTTGAGGGTTTAGGGGGTTTTAAGCATTTTCGTGTCAGTTAGGGCCTAGTTTGTGCCATAACAGGATTAACCTTATAATTTTTTTTAAAACCAATTAGACTAGGGTCTCTTGTTGGTTTAAAAAAATTTAAACCGAGAAAAAAAATTATGTTTAGGGTTTAGAGGGGTTTGACCATTTCCGCGTCGGTTAGGGTCTAGTTGTTTAGGGTTTAGAGGGATTTAAGCATTTCCATGTCGGTTAGGGCCTAGTTTGTGCCGTAACACGATTAACTTTATAACTTTTTTTTAAACCAATTAGGTTTACGAGACCCAAGCCTAATTGTTTTTAAAAAAATTTAAACCGAGAAAAAAAATATATTTAGGATTTAGGGGGGTTTGACCATTTTCGTGTCAGTTAGGGTCTAGTTGTTGGGGGTTTAAGGGTTTAGGGGGGTTTAAGCATTTCTGTGTCGCTTAGGGTCTAGTTTGTACCGTAACATGATTAACCTTATAAATTTTTTTAAACCAATGTCAGACCCTAGCCTAATTGGTTTAAAAAAATTTAAACCAAGAAAAAAATATTATGTTTAGGGTTTAGGGGGGCTTGACCATTTTTGTGTCGGTTAGGGTCTAGTTATTTAGGGTTTAGGGTTTATGGGGGTTTAAGCATTTCCCTGTCGGTTAGGGCCTAGTTTGTTCCATAACACGATTAACCTTATAAATTTTCTTAAACCAATGTTAGACCCTAGCCTAATTGGTTTAAAAAAATTTAAACCAAGAAAAAAAATATTATGTTTACGGTTTAGGGGGTTTGACCATTTCCATGTCGATTAGGGTCTAGTTGTTTAGGGTTTAGGATTTAGGGGGCTTAAGTATTTCCATGTCGGTTAGGGCCTAGTTCGTGCCGTAACATGATTAACCTTATAAATTGTTTTAAACCAAGAAAAAAAAAGATGTTTAGCGTTTAGGGGGATTTGACCATTTTCGTGTTGGTTAGGGTCTAGTTGTTGGGGGTTTAAGGGTTGAGGGGGGTTTAAGCATTTCCGTGTCGGTTAGGACCTAGTTTGTGGCATAACACGATTAACATTATAAACTTTTCAAAACCAATTAGACTAGAGCTAATTGGTATTTTTTTAGGGTTTGGGGGGTTTGAGCATTTCGTGTCGGTTAGGGTCTAGGTGTTTAGGATTTTGGGGAGTTTAAGTATTTTCGTGTCGGTTAGGGCATAAAAACCCTAGCATAATTGATTTAAAGAAATTTAAACCAAGAAAAAAAATATTCTTTTAAGGGTTTGGGGGGGTGGGGTTTGACCATTTTTGTGTCGGTTAGGGTCTAGTTGTTTAGGGTTTAGGGGGGTTTAAGTATTTCCGTGTCAGTTAGGGCCTACTTTATGCCGTAACACGATTAACCTTATAAATTTTTTTAAACCAATTAGGCTACGAGACCCTAACCTAATTTGTTTAAAAAAATTTAAACCGAAAAAAAAATTAGTATGTTTAGGGTTTAGGGGAGTTTAAGAGTGTAGGGGGGTTTAAGTATTTTCGTGTCGGTTAGGGCCTAATTTGTGTCGTAACATGGTTAACCTTATAAATTTTTTTAAACCAATTAACTTTGGCCTTTGGTCATTTGGTCTTTGTTCGTAACACACACTCGCTCCTCAATCTGGTCTTTGGTGTTTGATCTTTAGTCTTTGATTTTTGGTTTTGATCTTTCGTATTTAGTCTTTGTTTTTCACATACGCTCGCTCTTCACTCTGGTCTTTGGTCTTTGATTTTTTGATATTCGGTGTTTGGTCTTTAGTCTTTGGTCCTCACGCACACTCGCTCTTTACTTTGATCTTCGGTCTTTGGTCTTTGCTCTTTGGTATTTAGTTTTTGGTCTTTGGCATTTGGTCTTTATTCTAGGTCTTGTTTCTAAAATACACAAGTAAGACCAGAGCGTCTTTTAGGAAGACCAAGGCAACCCGAATAATTTTTTCAAAATTTTGAAAAACACATTTATGGGGGATCTTGTTGGATAGATCTCATCGAGTATTATCAAAGTGATATAAGACACTTTGTCTAATTTTTTACGGTTTAAGAAATAAAATCATTTGAAAATTTAGAAAAAAATTGAAACCCATTTCCTAAAATTAAAGAATTGAGGGGCGTGTGTTTCATCTTAAAAAAAATTGGAATGCGCTAAAGAAGATGAGGTGGCTGCACGTGTCTTCACATTAAGTGCACGTACCTACATGCACTTAATGCTTACAGTATAATAACTCTTATATTATTATTCCTGAAGATTTTCTCGATTGTATTATGATTTTATAATTATTATACAAAAAGAGCATGCATAATCCTTATTGTTGTAATGAATATTATTTAAATCTCACTCAAAAGCTAGTTTCGGTGGATATAAAAAAAAATCCACAATGGATAGAAATGTCATGAAGTTAATATCGATAAAATGCTAATAATACAAGGGCGAATTAGGTTACGGGAACGTCGTAATAAGAGGTCTTTCGCTTTAATTGTCACTATTAAATAACTTGCTGAAGGGTGAGAGGGTTGGGTGGGGTGGTTAGTAGATTAGGATAGGAGATGATTATTGTCACGAGGTCGGTTCGATTCTCGTTGGAACCATTCAATTTCTTTATTTAATACCTGCTGAATTGCATTTTGTTTAAAAAAATAATTTTACTTGAGTTTTGGGCACACGTCCTTCAATATACAGAATCGTTTAAAGAAGTACATATATGACCAATGCAGTTAATTAAATATGGCAACTTCGATATGTTCCACGGTACGCGTGGTACATCAAGTCAAACGTGTAAAGATTCCATGACATTTCGTGCTTCAATCGTAGTATTATTAAAATGAAAAACTAACCTGTGATGAATCTAGTGTAGTACGTTTGAAAGCCCCGGCTTTTTATGCTCCGGAAAAAGTATATTCATTTACACATGTTGATTTCTTTGCGTTTTCTTTTCTTTTTTTTTTTTAAATGAACCTTCTAATATTAATTGCAAGAACAAAAATTTTTTTTCTTCAAGAAATTTAATAACAACAAATTGATAACTTTTTAGATATATATATTTATTTTTTTCATTTTAGGTCTCTAGCTCTTGTTGCGCTTTAGCTTAATTAATTACACAAATTCCCACAAGATTATTGGTTCAGCCCAATTTTACACTACAAGAAATCAGCTGAATAGCAACGACAAAATGGAGGACATCTCAAAATCGTTACTAATTAGGCACACTTTAACCACGAATTAGGCACGCAAGTTTGACCAAAACTCAATTTGCTTCTTTAACCACGAATTTGGCATGGTCGAAGGAGGTCGTGTCAAATTATGCTACAAAACTAATCAGGAAATACTTTTTGTCACAAATTAGTCACAAATACGGTCGTAGTAAAATTTTTTTGTGATTAATGTTTGGATAAAATTTCAATTTAACCACGAATTAGGCACGACCAAGGAAGCCGTGTTAAATCATATTGGAAAATTTGTCCATCACTACTTGTTGTCACGAATTAGGCACAAATATAGCCGTGGCAAACTAATTTTATAATTTATGCATTGGTGAAACATCAATTTAATCACGACTTTGGCACGACAAAATGAGAGCATGTCAAATCTTTCTATAAAATTTGTTCAAGATTACTTTTTGACACGAATTAGGCACAAATATGACCGTAATGAAATAAATTTGTGAATAATATATATATAAAATTCTAATTTAACCATGAATTAGGCACGACCAAAACGAGGCCCTATCAAATCATGCTGTAAAATTTGTCCAACGCTACTTTTGTCACGGATTTTTTTTTTTTGAGAAAAAAGAGTTCTTATTAATTTAAACTTGCTGGGAATCGCCCAACTGCGATTGACAAAAAGGGGGTGGTGTAGACCACATTTCAAACGAAGAACTAAGGTTCTTAGCATAGTCAACTATCTCATGAGCTACAGTGTTCTCCGTTCTTCGGCTAAAAAAAATTCCAAGGCAGGAGGATTCATTTAAACGTTGGCGAATATCTTCCACAACATGTTTACATATAGCCGGGAATGGATAATCAAATCGTGAAGTGCCAGGATTGCGTTAACCTAATCTCCTTGGATCATGAAACGTTCGAGCTTCTCTTCCATCGCCAAGTCCATAGCCTCTCTCATTGCTAGCAGTTCAGCAACAAAAGGGTCCTGGATACCATGCTTTCGTCGGGCTCTTGCACGAATAAATTCACCGCCTTCCTTCGCGCACCAAACGCCTAAGCCTGCACAGCGAAGTTGGACCAAAATTGAGCCATCAAACCAGATTCTCGGACCAGCTGGAATTCTACCAAGTAAGCAGCTATTATCTAGTAGAGGCGATGGTCTTTCCTGCCAATGATGAGCATCATGGAAGTTCTTGACAATGGTACTGGCAGAAACAACCACCTGTTGAGGGGTCCAGTCGATTCCTTCATGGTGTTTTTGGTTTCGACTAAACCATAGAACATTACTTACCGCTGCCACTAATTCCATGACTTCTTTAGGGAGCCTCATAACAAGTGTGGCCATCCAGAGAGCACCGGAAGGTTTCTCATGCTGCAGTAGGTTTATTTGGAGGCCTGTTAGTCGCCAGATAGTCTCAGAGAAGTTACACTTCAAGAACAGGTGCGCCGTAGAATAGTTGTCGGCGCTGCAAAAAACTCAGCAAGCCGGCTGCGATAAACCACGACGGAGCAGGTTCTCCGGACAAGGAAGGGTTTCAGTGCAGATGCTCCATATAAAGTGGTTGAACCTAGGCGGGATTTGGAGCTTCCAAATACGCTTCCAGAGGGGGGAATCTGATGCCAACAGCTGGTCGCGAACAAGGGGAGCAAAAGGATCAGGTTACATGGCTATGATCGCGTGATAAGCCGAGCGAACTGTATGTCTTCCATGGTGTGTAAAGTGCCAACGCCAAAGATCGAGGCCTTGGGAAAGCCCTATATCCAAACTTAGTATTGCATTGGCGACGTCAGGAGAGAAGATCTGTCGCACCAAGTCCGCCTTCCAGCAACCTTCAACCTCATCAATCATGACTGAAATAAGCGCGTCTTCCGGAAGTTGGTCATTGAGCCTTGGCGCCATAAAATCAGGTCCCATGGGAATCCATGGGTCACGAAATGCCCTGGTGGTTCTGCCAGATCTAATTAGCTTTCTGCAGCCTAGTTGGAGCGTGTGTTTACTTTCCAGAATACTTCTCCAAGTCCATGAAGGACGCGAGCCGAGAGAAGAGCCAAAAAAGTCTGAATTTGGATACTATTTGGCATTGAACATCCGAGATATCAGAGACGAGGGATTCATAAGCAAGCGCCAAGCCTGTTTGCTTAGCATGGCCAAGTTAAAAGCACGCAAATCACTGAAGCCAAGTCCACCTTTTTGTTTGGAAACCGACAACTTATCCCAAGAGTACGAATGCATGTGACGTTTCTCCTCCGAATCACCCCACCAAAAACTGGAAGCCATACTCTGTATTTCCTTTAAAATGTTGTCAGGAATACGGAAGCATGACATTGAGTAAGTAGGAATCGATTGAATCACCGATTTGATTAAGACCTCTCATCCTGCTTTGGATAGGTGTCTCTCTTTCCAACCTTGTAGCCTTTTCCAAATACTATCCTTGAGAGCACTAAAAACCTCCCTTTTATTGTGACCAATAACGGAAGGTAAACCCAAATACTTGCCATGGTTCGCTACTTGCGGTATCTGAAGAAGATCACATATACTTTGCGCAACAAAAGGATCAGTGCTCGAACTAAAGAAAATTCCGGACTTATCGTAGTTTATCCGTTGGCCTGAGACGAACTCATACAGCTGTATGGCATATTGCAGGTAGTGCGCCTCCTCCATTGTGGCTGATCCAAATAAGAGAGTGTCATCCGCAAAGAAATGATGTAAGATCCTCGGTGCTCCTCTAGCAACAGAGATGCCATGAATGCGCCTCGCTGCTTGAAGGTCCTGCAGTAGTACTGAAAAAACTTCGGAGCAAATAATAAATAGATAGGGCGATAGAGGATCGCCTTGAGGAATTCCTCTCCGGGGTTAGATGACCAAATTCAGCACCATTCAAAAGGAAGGAGAAGGTTACAGTGGATATGCATTTTCGGACAAGAGAAACAAAGGAATCACTGAATCCCATAGCTTGCATTACAGCACAGATAAAAGACCATTCGACTCTATCAAAAGCTTTACTCATGTCTAGCTTAATAGACATAAGCGGAGAGGTGCCTAAGGCTCTAGATTTCATATAATGATGGGTTTCATAGGCAATTAGGATATTGTCAGTAATGAGCCTACCTGGGATAAAAGCTGATTGAGATTCTGAGATAACTTTGGGAAGAAACAATCTAATCCTGTTAGCAACAGCTTTTGATGCAATTTTATAAATAACGTTGCAAAGACTTACAGGGCGGAACTGTTTAAGGGTGTCAGGAGTTTTGACCTTAGGTATAAGAACAACAGGGGTGAAATTGAGATTGGTGTCAAAACTACCACTATTCAGGAAATGTAAGACTGATTCTGTCACATCTTTACCTACAATGTGCCAATATTTTTGAAAGAAAACAGGAGACATACCGTCCGGGCCTGAAGATTTAAAAGGATGCATTTGTTTGATAGCCTTTTTGACCTCATTGTCGGAGTAGGGTGCCGTGAGTTGCAAGTTCATGTCCGAGGTGACTTTCTGCCTGACACGCCCCAATGCTTGTTGTAGATCAGCATCCCGGATCGAAGATGCAGAAAATAGCTCTTGGAAGTAGTTGGTGATAATATGTTCAATTGCATCGGGTGAGGTTTGGGGATTACCAAGATTATCTTTTAAAGCGGAGATTCGGTTTACTTCTCTTCCGCGTGAGGCATGTGCATGGAAGTACTTGGTGTTGCGATCGCCTTCCCGGTACCAGTGATGCTTGGATCTCCGCTTTCATTTAAGATCTTCTTGGTCCAAAAGGAACTCCAATCTCTTCTTTAGTAAAGAGATTCTAGACCTGGCTTCTGGTGTTATATCCACTTGCTGAAGCTGAGTAATTTCATTTTTGACATCAGATATTTGTTTTTTGACATTCCCAACCGATGATCGACTCCAGTGCATCAAACCGATCGCACATGAGTTAATTTTATCACCAATAGATTCCAGGTCTGTATTCCAATTCTCCTCAATGACTTTTGCACAATCTTCAGATTTCACCCAGAGAGCTTCAAACCGAAAGCGGCCCTTTTTCCTTGAATTTGAAGTTAGCTCTGATTTGCCAAATTGAATGTACAAGAATTGATGGTCCGATTGATAAGCCGGTACATGGTTCACCCGGTTCCACGAAAAAGTCTCCCACCACTTCAATGTACAAACTGCTCTATCAAGCCTCGCCCGTAACGTAAATGGATTTACAGATAATCTGAAAAATGTTTTTCATTTTCTATTGGGGTTTGATGCTTTTCACCTCCTTTATACCTGGTTTGTTGCATAGTACAGAAATTCTCCGTACTTTGTTTACATTGAGCTATTGTTTCTTACTCTATCTTTGTTTGATACATTTCTGGTTCTAATATGACAGGAAAATTTGCAAATCGGCTGTTTGCATCATGAGCTTACGGCTCATGGTAGACAAATGCATTGCAGCTGTTCCCTTTCGTTCCTGTGAACATATGTTTCTGTTTAATGCAATGCAACTGTGGGAGGTATACTGGACAGAGCTAGCAAAGCTGAGATGGAGATTTTTCGGCAGTTGGTAAAAAATCAGCTAGTCATTTTTTGGCTCTTTGCAACTAGTGAAACAGAGAACTCGTAAAATGTCATTTGTCTAAGACATTCATTTTCTTTCATTTGACCAACTGAGATACTAATGATCTAAATTTCATCTACTTTTACATTTGATTGCATCTGTTTTTAGGATTTGTTTGCTTAGAAATAAGTAGGCAGTTTGATTATTCAAATTTTTTGAAATTATTGGATGGTTTGTGAGTTGTGGGGCACTGGGCAAGTACTCTAGCCTCTGGGAGGGGGATCAACAATTCATATATGGTAAAGTAGGTTCTGTATCCTACCTCCAAAACAGTTTAACACTTTTGGCTGTTGCTGATCTCATATTATCAAAAACTTTTCTCCTAAGCCACCCTTGTATAATATTGTAAAATTGAAGATATTTGTTAACATAGGGTTATAGATAAATAGAGGTACATCTTGGGCATGCGATGAAGTTAAAAGAATACATAGAGATTAACTGAAATTGAATTAATTGCATACTCTAATTTGGTATCATTATAAATGCTGCTAGGTTCTCTTTAAACATTCTGACGTGCATTGACATATTTATGTCATTTCTTCAATTTGTTGCAGCAACACTCAGGGAGACATTTGTGAGGCATAGCAAGAAGCCAAGGATATACATTGGCTGCATGAAATCTGGACCAGGTCTTGCTCAAAACTCAGAATTATGTATATGATCCACATATACACTGTAAATGAAGTTTTAACTTTAAATGTTTGAAGACTAATCAAAGTCGCTTGAACAGGGGAGTAAGATATCATGAGCCAGAATATTGGAAATTCGGAGAGCACGGAAACAAGTATTTCAGTCATGCTACAGGACAATTATATGCCATTTCAAATGATCCGGCCTCTTATATTTATCAAAACCAGTTGAGTGCTTCCTGATTAACATTCCTAAAAGGGCTGTCATCCATAATCAAAAGTTGTTTTTACATTTTCCAATTTTGGCAGTTAGCATGATTCTTGCAGGCATGTACTACACAAGTATGCAAATTAGGATGTCTCTTTGGGAGCTTGGTTCATTGGGTTGGATGTACAACATTTCCATGATCAAAGATTATTTTGCGGCACCCACCTGGTATGAATTCTTCTTTGTTGGTTTTTAGATGTATAATGTGACTTGTGCTGGTTTCAAATCATGCTGAAGACTGGAAGTTATTCAATCTTAGTATCATTTGAATTGCTCAGTTAGGCATCCAACCTGGATATGACAGTTTTTTAATTCTTTTGTTTCATTAGGATCTTCCTTGCAACTGGTAAATTCACGTAAAAAAGTGATTCTTTCTTTTAAAGCCGACATCTTGACATTGCCCTTACAAACTTATAATAAGAAATAAATGGCAATAATCACAACTGAGGGAAAATAATTAGACATGGGAAGAAAGTTGGTTATTTGCATTTGATTTTCCCTTGTGGGTTGTAGTGTATTGGCAGTAAAATTATCACCTAACTATCCTTTTGGGACGAAGACAGCTAGTTCAACTATTTTATGAATCACATGTCCATGCACATATTCTGAACTTGTGGGTTCCTGGAACTGCATTATTCTTCCTTTTTTAATTATTGATTGTGGAGATAGTAATGGAACATATGTTGGTATAGTGTTCGTTTGAGCTGGATTTGGACTCCAATCATTTTGTAATGATACTTTTTATATTTATGAAATCAAGCAATTGATTTGTAAACATATTAGAGCAATCTAAAGAAGTACTATAGTTTCTTTGTTCCGGTATACATTTGATGCCAACACCATTTTTTTCATCTTCAGCTGTTATAGGACAAAGTGATGAATCTGGAGAACACTCGTAAGCATGACTCTAATTCATTCGAAGCTGATGAACCTCTACCAAAAGTTGTTAAATGGAACCTTTTATAATGTTTTCGAGGTGAGAAGAAGAAAAGAGTGTATGGTCTTAGGTTTTAAACAATCTGGTATCATCCATTGGACAACAAAAAGGCAAGATTGACACATATAGCCCCAAGGAGCATATTGCATCCTCGACACTAAGTAGTTCAATTGCAATTTATGATGATTCAACAATTGAACCAAGTGAACCAAGTGTTGGCATTGAAGCTGAAAATGGTCCTTCGGAATTAAGAGGTATGACAAATAATCATAATGCACGTACTACTGATTTAGAAGGTTGAATGGCCAAAGAACATTGTCTCAATTGATTGTTAGTTGTTAGCTTGTATTTTGGAATTTACTCCAGAGGAGGACTAGTTCCTTTTTAGTATTGTGTTTGGGAGCGATTTCCATCGACTCTTTACTTTGGTTGTAATTCAAGATGTTATAACTTGAGTACTATTCGATATCTATGTATATTGTAGAACGAAATGTCTAACTAGATGTTTCTTGGTTTGAATTTAATGCTTTTATATTTTGCAGTTGAAATGAATGGTTGTATAGGTTTTTAGAAAATTTAATGACAATTTTAAAATTTTGTTTTTTTAGAAATAAGTAATTCATACATTTTTAGACACGACTTTTTTATGAGTATTTTGTGCCCAAAAAAAATTGTATTTTAGACACAACCGTGTTTAAATTAAACACAAATTTTGCCACGGAATGCCGTTGTTAATATCGTGTTGTTTTTTAAAATTTCACCAAAATATTAGGCACGAAAATTTTATATTTAAACACGAATTATTTTGTGTCTAAGTTAGCTACGGAGCGTTGACTTTCTGTGTCTAAGATTTAGGCACAGACACTTTAGTTACTTCTTCCAAGTCGTGTCTAAAGTCGTTGCTAATACAGTTAGCCACGACCTTGAAGGCAAAATTAGGCACGACTGTTGTCGTGGCTGACCGGATGTTTTTTTGTAATGTTACCACCACCAAAGATAAAATGCAAACATAATTGAGAAGGTTGGGTTGTTGGAATTAAAGGTTTAAATGCTACCCTTTTTTTTCTTTTGTGTTTTTATTATGTTTGCAAATTCAGTATTTGAAACAGTTATCCCAATCAATCCAGAGAAGGAGGTAACTTTTCTTTTACATTTTTTTTTTATCCTTTTTGTGTCATTAGTGTTAAGGCAAAACGCCCTTCAGCATGTACCATCATTTATCCCCGTCTATAGAAGCCCATGAAGTTCTAAGTCAAAACTAATTGACAAGAGGAGAATAGTCCATGGAGTTTGTATATTGATACTCAGAGTCTCTCAACAATGATGTAGGATTGAAACTCTTTAATACTCCCCCGCAAACCCAACATTTCTTTTTGGGGTTAGACTTGTCCTACTTTTTCAGCCCAGGCACCGCCTCACCTCTCAACCCTATTTTTCTGTTGGATTTTTTGGAGTCCGAATGTTGACAGGCTGTCTTTCGTACCATATAGAAATCCATGGGATTCCACCTCAAAACCAATTAGTAATGAGGAGAGTATCCCATAAAGTTTATATATTGATACTTAAAATATATCAACACTGATATAAGATTGAGACTCATTAATACCGTCGAGGCGGAAAAAATAAAAAAAGAAAAACCAATGAGAGTAAGAAAGGCAAGGTACCCAGGGTTTTAAAATAGGAGAAGACTAAAAAACAAGGGCACGGAGACCGGATAAGTAAAGAAGTGCATTCTACATGAGTTACGGTATTAAGCCAGTCGCTTACAATTCATATCCTTATCAACTATATATTAACTATATATTATGTGTGTCCCAAAAGATAATCTAAATTGAGGTTTGAAATTTATACCATATAAATATTAAAACTTAATGTTGGCTACTCCCTGATATCCTTATGATAAGGCATTTTTTATTTTTCTTAAAATTTTATTTAGTATATCATTCTAATTGAAAATAAATTTTAAAAATATGTTTAACATTTATTATGTTATTTCAATTGTTATGAAATATTTTTAAGATTTTATTTTCATTTAAAAGAACATACTAAATGAATTTACGAATAATTAAATGACAATGCCTTATTGTACTGGAGGGCTCTATACTCCACATGATCATATATGTTGGAAGCGTTGAATACCACATAGACACCAGCTGCAGATCGATGTAAGAGAAAAATATGAATGAATAAAATCCTATTTCAAGTTAAGTAAGCTATATTTTTTACAGGTACATGCATCGGGCTGGTGCGGTTTTATACATATATACTCTGAGCAACCATTAGGGTATCTAAAATTGCAGATTTGTATTAGTGTTTGTGAATATAGTGAATTAGTGCACATATTCATTAGTTTGTATAGTTTGATTTATATAGTTTAATTTGTACTTTCTGTATAGTCTAAGGACTTGGCTGTAATTGTGTATAATTTAGTCAGTGAGTTGGCTTATTAGACTACAAATATAGAATCTAAGTGTTATTATAATTATCGAACTCAGACAAATTCATTACGCATTTAATATATAGAAAATCTTTCCCCAAATTCTCTCATTCTTGATTCCCTAATTCGACATCTTTTTTCAATCGGATTAACACAAAAATATCCCAATTGGCTTCGGTTAGATGGTATTAGAGCAGGTCATAATCCTGCTCTGTGCCGAAAATCAGTAGCTGGAGTAATCGGAAGTTCGAGAAAACCCTAGATCTCGAACCTTCTTCCTTTCGTGATCTCTACTTCTTCCTTCCTTGATTTCTCGAAAAACTAACCAGAAATGGCAACTAATCAGCAAGACTCGCTGAGTTATGGTGTTTATACACATCCATTGGTTCTGCATCCTTCGGATAATTCCTCGATGTCAATTGTCAATACAAAGTTGACAGAAGAAAATTGCATCTCCTGGAGTCATTCAGTTCGACGATTCTTGGGGACAAAGAACAAAATTGGTTATATTATTGGTTCAGTGGCTCGACTGAGTGAAGATGATCCGAGTTTTGAGCAGTGGAATCGAGTCAACGATAGGGTTGTCTCGTGGGTCTTGAACGCAATTTTGGATGAGTTGGTGGAGAATTACAATTTGGCATAAGATGCTGCTAGCCTTTGGGAAGAATTGAGAGAAGCGCATGGTACAAGGAATGGACCTCAGGTTTATTGCCTCAGAAGAAAAGTTGCTATGATTACACAAGGTAAATCAAGGAACTTTGTTGATCCAGATGAGCAAAGTGCATTGATGGCACAAAGAAAGCCTTACAGGAAACAAGAATTACAAACTAGGAATTTTGCCTACTCCATCTGGCAATTTGGCTGCTTCATATCAGGGAACTAAGAAGAATACTTATACTATCAATAAGGACAACAATTTGAGAATGGATAAGACTCTCAAGAAACTGCTGAAATGCGATCATTGCAAGGTGATAGGGCACTTAAAGGAAGGATGTTTTAAGCTCATTGGTTATCCGGATTAGTGGGAGGAGTTTAAAGAGAACAAGAAGCCTCAAATTCCTAGGAATTCAGCTAATTTGGCAGATCATCCCCTTGAGTTAGAAACAGGAGACACAACTAATGAAGATAATATGATGGCAATGATGAAAAATTTGAAGATAATGCAGACTGAGATGTCTGAGATGATGAAGAACATGAATGTTCTTGTTGGAAACAACAATACTGGACATGTCAACTTTGCTCATTATATAAGCATCGCGAACTTCTCCCTCTTCACTATCGGTGCACGATAATAACGTGCGCCTTTCATGACGGGCCGAAAGAAGAAGGGAAAAGCTTCGCAAAGCCAGAAAGGTGAAGAACAATAGCTAGTAGACGAATTGATTCAGAGTACACAAAACGGATCTGGGGAATAGTTAAAGGCGAGGAGCAATTTGAAGAAAATTTTGGAAAGGAAAGAACGAGAGTTGGACAGATTGATAGCTGAAATTGAGGGTTCGACTTCACAAAAATTGGGCAAGCCTCAGACTGATGGAAAAGAGAGTACACCTCAACCTAGAGTAAGTGTGGAAGATCAATTGGAAGGGGGAAGAGTAACGGGGTCAATCCCGGTTGGGCTGGAAACTAGGGTTTTGCCAAATCCAAGGAGACAACTTGATTGGTCGAAGGAAATGGAACGAGAGGGGAAGCAGAAAGGATGGGAGAGTTTTGACATTCACGAACTCAGGAAACCCAGTGGAAAGATGCAATTCATCCAACCAAAGCAAGTGAAAGGGCAAAAAATTGCAAAAATTAAGGAGGATTATGTTTGGCAAGAAGCTGAATATTGGGATTCGGCATTAGTCTGCTTTGTACTGGGCGTGAATCCACCGATTTGGGTAATGAAGGATTACCGTCAGAAGCTGTGGGGCAAACATGGTATTGACAAGGTACTTTTTCTTCCTAGTGGCTTGTTTGTAGTTCGGTTTACTACTGTTCAGGCTAGAGAGGCAGTACTTAATGTTAATTTCTATCATTTTAGGAATAAACCATTTATAGTTAAGCCATGGAATGTTGAAATTGGGCTGAATTATTGGGATGTAGATAGAGTCCCTGTTTGGATTCAACTCCATGGACTTGAGTTGAAGTATTGGAATTTACCGTCTTTAAGTAGCATGCATGGTCAGTACAATTGGGAATCCCATTTTAGCAGATGAATGCACTGTTAATAAGGATAGGGTTCAATATGCGAGAATTTTGGTTGAAATGGAAGTTGTTGAAATTGTGCCTGATAAGATCGTATTTGAGGATGAGCTTGGTAATGTGAAGATGCAAAAAATAGTTTATGAATGGTTGCCTACCAGATGCACTTGTTGTTCAGGTTTTGGCCACTTGACTGAGAATTGTTGAAAGGGTAAGATTGAGATGCCAGTGAAACCTAAGCAGGTAGTGACCGGATGGAAGAAGTGAAGAAAAGGACTGAGGGGTTGCAGTGTTCTGGAATTCAACAGGAGATCCTAGATACCAAGGAAGGCTCTGTTAGGAGCTCTCAACACGAGGGAATCCACAAAGAGCCTAACTCAACTGGATCACCGGTGAATACCAGAGACAGTGATGGGGAAATGAGAAAGCAATTGATAAGTGCTAGAAATAATACAGAACAGGTGACTGGGAAAGGGAATGATGAAAAGCATTTAGAGAAAGAAGCAGATGCTGGTCTGGGAAGAGTTGAAACAAATGCTATAGGTGGTAAAAATAGTTCCAAGGAGAGAATGATTGATCCTGGACCTATTTCCCATGTGTAGCATCCTTACTTGGAATATCAGGGGTTTAAACTCCCCCTGAAACAACAGGAGTTAAAAAGGATGATAGCGGCTGCTAAATACAATCTGATATGCTTAGTGGAAACCAAAATGGTACACGAAAGAGGGGAGCAGTATTTACAACAGAATTGGAATGGCTGGACATGGATAACCAATTATAGTAGTCATGCAAGAGGGAGAGTGATGATTATCTGGGATGACAGTTTGAATGTGATTCAGCTGGAACAAATAGAGGAAATGATCTACTGCTTTTGTAAAGATAAGAGGAGCAATAGTAATACTTTTTTTACGGGAGTCTATGCTTCCAATGCTCGAAAAGAAAGAGCAAGTTTATGGGTTGACCTGATGAGGATTTCAACTGGAATTAAAGGGCCCTCGCTTCTTATGGGGGACTTTAATACTATTTTAAAACCAGATGAAAAAATTGGTGGGAGGAAAGTGACAGTGCAAGATTTGAGGAATTTCAAAGGTGTCTTACAGAATGCGAAGTACAAGACCTGAGACAAAATGGGAAGATTTTTACGTGGTGTAATCAGAGACTAGGGGAGGAAAGAATCTATGCTAAGCTTGACAGAGCCCTTGCGAATGGAGACTGAATTGATATAGATATATATATATATATATATATATATATATATAAATATAGAATCACTAGTTTCTATCTTTATGGAGAGCATTTGTGATCACTCACCCTTGGTGGTTCAAATGTTTGCTGGAAACAGGAAACAAGGGAAAACTTTTTGCTACTTCAACATGTGGAGTCAATCTCCACAGTTTTTGGAACTTGTTAAAGGCAGTTGGGAACAGGAGGTGAAAGGCACCAAGATGTTTCAAATATGGACTAAAATGAAGAGATTGAAGTATCACTTTAGAAGGCTGAATAGAGAACAGTTTTTGGATGTAGTAGAAAAGGCAAATAAAGACTGCAGCAATCCTCAAACAGGTGTGGCATTTAGCTTTACAGAAGGAATCCTCATGGGTGAATTGGATTCACGGAGTGTATACAAAAAATTCATCAATCTAGGAAGTAAATTCTAAGGATGACTCGAGTTGTCATTGGAAACAAATCTTGAAAGTCAGAGACCAAGCAAGAGGTGGCTTCAGAGGTGCTCAATGGGTGGCTGGCAGGAATGGCAAGTACTCCATTACCTCAGGATATCAGTGGTTCATGGGAAGTAGAGAGAAAAAGCCAAAAATGCAGTGTATTTGGGCTCGATTGAATATGCCAAGGCATGCTTTTATTGCATGGTTGGGATGGAGGAAAAGACTACTTACTTGAGACCGGCTAACAGCTATGTAGGTACCAATTACAAATTCTAGTTACTTGTTATGTAGACGTGAGAATGAGTTTCTTGATCACTTGTACTTCGAGTGCACTTATGCAAAGGAGTTATTAGCTGGAATTATGGCTTGGATGAAGTGTAGGAGACTAGCAGAGGATGCTAGTAGATGGAAAAGGCAGATTATGCATATGTGGAAAGGTACCAAACTGAAAAGGGCAATCCTGTGGGCAGCTTTTAGTGCATGCATTTACCATTTGTGGGAAGAGCAAAATAGGAGGCTTTTTTATCAAAGTGAAAGAGTTCCTGGCAGCATATTGGAGCAAATATAGAAGGAGGTCAAACAGAGAGTTTTGTATAGGCAAGACAAGATGCGAACAAGTGAGTATGTAATGTACAATTGTCTTTTTAAACTGAACTTGAATGTTATCATTTTGCTGATGTACAAAAAAGAGTAGCAACAGTTTTGTAATAGGGAATAGGGGAACAGAAAGTCGGGATTTTTTGTACTTTTAGTTGCTTCAAGGATTTGATTGCTTTGAGTTTATTTGAAAAGCAGCTATTAACTCTTTGGTTCCTAGATTCGGGTGCTACAGGGCACATGTGTGCATTCTTGAACTTCCTTACTTCATATCATCCTATCACAAGTTATACCTCAATAACTTTACCTGATGGTACCATTAAATCAGTAGAAAACATAGGCACTGCTCACCATTCTGATCATTTCCAACAACCAGAATGTTTGCATGTTTCATCATTTAGATATAACCTAATCTATGTCAATAAATTGGCATCAGCTTCTCACATTGATTGTTATTTCTCCACATCCTTCTGTCTGTTACAGGACCAACAGACTAGGAAAATTGTTGGTGTTGGAAAGGTCTTAAACAGATTATACGTCTTGGATTCCAAATCTTTTTCATCCCACACTATCAACTAGTTTATCAAGGACAACGCTGGTCATCCCTTCATCTCTTCTCCACAGCATCACACCTTACATCAGTCAAACTTAGTGGATACAAGTAATAAAGACCTGTGGCATACCAGACTAAGTCATACTTCTGATTTTGTACTTAGGAAGGTATATATTTGTGATACATCTGATGTAAATCTAAATGTCCTTGACATTTGTCATCTTTCTAAACAACCTAGACTATCTATTCCAACAAGTTGTATTCAAACTTCTAGCTCATTTGATCTTATACACATTGACTTATGGGGGCCTTACAAACAAAAGTCTATCAGTGGTACTTTTTATGTTATGACCACAGTAGATGATTTTACCAGAACTACATGGACCTTCTTAATGAAAAATAAAGCACAATCAACCTCTATTCTTACCTATTTCTTTAACCTTGTTCATACACAGTTTGGAAAGAAGGTCAAATCAGCCAGGTCCGACAATGGTACTAAATTTACCAATTCTAATTGTCAAAACCTTTTTCACAGCCTTGGTATATTCCATAAAAAAACTTACCCTATACACCACAACAAAATGGTGTGGTAGAAAGGAAACATAGACATTTGCTTGAAATTGCTAGGTCCCTTCTTTTTCAGTCAGGATTGTAAATATATTTTGGGGGAAGCCATCTTTTTTTTTTTTAATCAAAATATGTGAATTTCTATTGAACTTTATGGGAATTTCTGTTTTTACATTTGAGCTGAATGCACTCCCCCACTCCATCTTTACATCTTCTATTGTATCATCTACCTATCTATCCCTGTCATTCTATCTATACCTACATTCAACTGAACAACTGTTCTATAAAAGCACAGTCTTTGAGTCTTCCTGTATTTATAGCAATGGCTTATTCTGACTCTAATTTCATCTTTGATCAAACTTACCAACTGTTCTTTTGTACGACTCAGCCCTTCGAACTACCGCTAATTTCGCTCCTCCTATATGTGGTATATACAAGCCATCATGACAACATATAGAATTCCTCTCTTCACTTTGCTCCTCTTCCATATGTGCTGCATTTCCTATTGCCACCTATATTTCTGACAGTCAACTTCCTAATGCCCATCCGCAGCTTGACTCTGCCCACTATCTCAGTTGAGAATTCACACTGAAAAAATAAGTGTTGAGCTATTTCATCCTACTGGTTACAGAGCCTACATACAGCCTCTTCTATCTGCACATTATGTTGAACCAATCTATCTTTGGTCCATAATCTTCCCTTCCAATATAGCCAAGCAATAAACGAATGTTTCGGCCCATTCACTCGGGACCAAATCCACTTGGTTTCCTTCATTTTCTCCTTCCTACCAATCATCCAGTTGTATCCTTCAGTAATAGTATATACCCCTTAACTATTTAGCTTCCATTTACTACCTTCAAACAAATCAATAGCTTTATCTCTGTGCGCAGCAGTTGCTTCCAATGCCAAATGCTGTCCTCCTTTGGCTGTACCTCCCAAATCCCATGATCTTTGAGATACAACTCATGGGTCCATTTAACCCATAAGTTGTCTTTTTTAAGCGCCAACCACCAAATCTACTTCAATATGGCTGCATCATTCCTGATTCTTGGATCTTTTATTCCCAGGCCTCCTGATTTTTCATGACACAGCTGATCCCATCCAACCAGAGCATTATACCTTCCTGATGCTTTTACACCCCATAGGAATTCATGACAATATCGGTTAACTCTGTTTGTTATGCTCATAGGTAAAATGAAAGCTGAGGCTTGTATACATGAAGATTCATTAACACAGAGTTAATCAATTGTAACCTAGCAGCATAAGACAAGTGACCTGTGCTCCAACACATTAGTCTAGCAACTATTCTGTCAACTAGGGTTTAGCATTCCATTTGATACCATTTTTTCGGTGACAGCGGGACACCTAAATACCTCATAGGAACTAACCCTTCTCTGAATCCAGTACTATCCCCTATTTTCTGTTTAGCCAGTCAGGCACTCCCCATAGTAAACCTCCGACTTCCCTATATTAGCTATTAACCTTGATGTTCCCTAGAACTCTTTAAGTTTTTTCCATTATACACTCTATTGTAAACAAATTAGCTTTACTGAACACCATGAGATTGTCAGCAAAACAGATATTCTTTAGTCTCATGTCCTTACATTTAGGGTGAAATCTGAACTAAGGATGGGTAGCTACTTCTTTCAACTGTCGAGTGAAATACTCCATGATAAGCACAAATAATAACGGAGAAATAGGATCTCCTTGCCTTAGTCCCCTTTTTCCTTGAATATACCCCATATTAATACCGTTTAAACTTAGAGAAAAAGATGTTCTAATAATACATGCTTTTATCCAGTTTACAAACTTTTCTGGGAAACCAAACCCTAAAAGACATTCTACGACAAAGTCCCATTCGACCGAATCATATGCCTTCTAAGGTCTATTTTCATTAAACATCTACTACTAATATGTTTCCTACCATATAGTCTTATCAATTCCTGAGTAATCAAAATGTTACGGATAATCAGCCTATCCTTTACAAATGCACTTTGATTACTATCCACTAACCAATACAGGCAGTACACTACTCAATCTATCACATAACACTTTTGAAATACACTTATACAACACATTACAACATGAAATCGGCCTGTATTGACTAGCATCTTTAGGATTCTCAAGTTTAAGTATTAAAGTAACGACAGTGGAGTTAATCTGTTTTAAAATCTGACATGTCTCGAAGAATTCCATAACAACTTCTGTAAAGTCCTGCTCCACAATGCTCCGCGCTGTATTGAAGAAATCACTCCCAAATCCATCTGGTCCCAGACTTTTGTTGGCATGAATTCCCCATAACTCTTTTCGAATCTCATCCTTCGTTATTGGACTGATCAATGTTAGTTGCTCCTTCACATTCAGTTTGGCCTATTGTGCAAAAACTTTTCTGTCACTGACATTTTTGCTTGATGATTGCCCCTGCTGTTGAGTAAAGAACTGTATAAAATGCTTTTCAATTGGTTGCCATTCCCTTATCACTTCTCCATTCTCTCCTGTAATCCCCCAGATTCTATTCTTCACCGCCTTCTGTTTAATTTTGGAGTGAAAGAATGCACTGTTTGCATCACCTTCTTTTATCCAATCTTTTTTTCAGTTTTTGTCTCAAAAATATTTCATTTCCCTTACTCAGCTCAATCCATTCCTTGTATGCATCCCTTTCTTGTTTCTGCAATTTAGGATCCTCCGGCTTTGCATTCAATAATTGTTGTATCTTCTGTAGTTCCCCATTAGCTTTTTATGTTACCACTTAAATGTCAGCTAGTTTCCCTTTATTGAGCTGCTTCAATGGTTGTTTCAGTCGCTTCAGTTTCTTTGGTAATTGGAACATCTTAGTGCCGTAAACAGAGTTACTCTAGCTCTGGTAAACAACTAACATAAAACGTAGATCAATCTTCCACATATTAAAGTACTTGAAGAGACGTGGTTTCCTTATAACATCTCCTTTAATCTTGATCACAATTGGGGTGTGATCATATATACCCTCATTAAGTACAAAGGCCACTGAGTCACTCTGCTGGTTTATCCACTCCCCATTGGTCATGACCCTATCCACTTTAGCTAGGATTCTATCACTTCCCATTTCACTAAAAGAAAAATGACCTATAGCGTCATAGTAATTGTGTCGCTATTTTTGGAAAATGTGTCGCAAAAAAAATTGGGTTACAAAATATGACATAATTTCTAAAGCTGTCGTAGATCGTGTAGTAAATTGTGCGACGTTTTTTATGAAAGTGTCGCAAGTAAAGCGGCATCACGTGTGGCGTTATTTAGTGCTGCACAAAATTAGCGTCGGATCATGACTTCTATATTCTTCAATTGCATCCCCCAATATAAATCTTTGTCAATTGAATTCTTTTCACTTCGGTAATGAGACAATATAATGATTTTTTTTAATCAAACTTGCAACTGAATTAACTTAAAAAAAACTCTTTTTTAATTACACCCTTGAAAATTTATCCCTCTTTCTTATACCGAACATCTAATGTACACAGTTATTCATGTTCAACTTTATTTTACTATATACGAAACCACGTAACTAATTAATCACATATTTCTAAACAACAACAAAAAATACGCACACTTTTGTGGCAAACAAATTCAACGTTGGGTAAATTGATGGTAAATCGCAATATTTTATTAAAAATGGCGCAGTTATGTGGCTAATTTGCATCAAAACCCAAATTCTGACGATAATTAATGATACTTTATTCTAGTGCCGCAAAGATGTGTCACAATTTTGCAGCAGAAAAAAAATGATGTCGCATATATGCTGCCAGACTATGGCACATGTATATAACGATGCAATTTCGTCGTAAAAATGCGTCATAAAAGGAATAATGTCACACATTCACGACACAAAGCTGCGACACTACTTTGGGAAGTGTCGCCAAAGGCCATATTTGTTGTAGTGTTCCTTATTACACCATGTGAATACTGGTCCCACCTGCATTACATTTTGTATTCCACATACATCTACACACATTTGAAAATGTTCCACTTCATTTAGTTGAACTGTTCTCCCTCCCTTTTTCTCTTCTGCTTTTAGGACATTGTTAAAATCTCCTACCAGGATCCATGGCTCTTGTATATTTGTAGCTAAACATATTAACTCATCCCATAACTCCTCCCTTTCTTGTAGGTTGTTTGAAGCATAGATTGCAGTATAGTAGAACTGAAAGTCCAACTGTTTGAAGTAAACTTTACAGTGCACTCTTTGTTTTGTACTGCTGAGTACTGCAACTTTACATCATCACTCCATATAAAACATATTCTCCCTTTCCCCTTGGTATCATAGCTTGTATACTGGCTCCTATTACACCACCATTTTCTTACCATTTCGCCTGCTAGTTCTTTGCTCAGCTTTGTCTCCACGATACATGCTAGGTCAATTCCATTTGCAGACAGGAATCTAGCTATTTCCTTCTACTTTAAGGGACCATTAAGGCCTTTTATGTTCCAAGTCATTACATTACTCATTGATCCTTGGATAAGGGTCAATAGTTTTGGTCCTTATATCCTCCACACTTTGCTCCTTCTCATCTCCATTTTTTGAACTACTTCCCCTGCTGAACATACTAAACCTTTGTATAATCTTATCATTTAGCCCCCCCTGCACAACCCTTCCATTCAAAGTGAGTAACCTTTTATCCGGTAGGTTATGACTTTTTACTTCATTCACTACTTCTTGTTTCCTTATTTCCCTCTAGCCCCCCTTGTCATTCCTGTACTTCCTCTCAGGTTCTCCATTCACCATAACAGCCTTATCCGCATTATTCCTCTGCACCCTTTGATCTTTATGACAATGCTCAGTGAGATGTCCATATCCCTTGCAGCAATTACACATCACTGGTTTCCACTCATATACTATCTGCTGCTCCTTAATATTTCCATTTTCATCTTCAAAAAACACCTTCTCATTCAATTTCTCCTGTATTTCTACTTCCACAAGCAACTTGGCATAATTCACACGTTCCCTGTTTGCAGTTGTTTTATTAGTTCGAATAGGCACTCCTATGGTACTAGCAATACTACTCAATGAGGCATTATTCCATTACTTTAACTCCAATCCTTTCAACTGAATCCACACAGGGACCTTCTCTACCTCCCTATAGTTAATCCCCTTTTCAGCTGACCATGGTTTCACTATAAATAGACTACCTACCTCTTTATTACACTGGAAAACACCCTATGAACTCTTATACTCTAAACCTCCCCTCTATACACATATGAGAGTGTTTGGATGCCTTTGTTATGCGACCAACACCCAGCCACATATGGATAAGTTTGAATCCGCAGCTATCAAATCTGTGTTTGTTGGATATCCTGCTGGTCGAAAGGGATATAATTGTATGATTTACAAGCTCATAAGTTTTTTGTGTTAAGGGATGTAGTCTTTCATGAGACTGTTTTCCAATATAAACATTCCTCAGAATCTTCTGTTTTTCCTAATCCTGATTTGGCAACTTGGCCTTCTGATATGCATCCTATCCTACTTCCACAAATTCTATCTCTGAGAATTCTAATTCTCCACAACATTCTTCTACACATGAAGATCAACATCATTCCCCTCCACCTATTTCATTTGATAACCCTTCTTCTTCACACTCAGTTCCTGCTCCTGTTTAAAGAAGAAGTACTAGAGTGTCTCGTCCACCTATTTAGATGAAGGATTTTGAACATTGTAAAGCCAATATGGCTGTTAATGTCTCTTCTTCTGCCTTACCACAAAGCTCTCCACATACACCACAGACTTTTCCCTTCAATACAGATTCTTCTCTTTATACTACACACGTGTCTTTTCTGGCTCACATACATTCAGTCAAGGAACCAAAGACTTATGCAGAGGCCATAACTAATCCTCATTGGATTGAAGCAATGCAAGCAGAGGTTGATGCTCTGGAAGCTAACCATACTTGGAATCTTACTACTCTACCTGCTGGAAACAAAAGTATTGGCTGTAAATGGGTTTATAAGGTAAAATTCAACTCTAATGGATCCATAGAAAGGTACAAAGCAAGATTAGTGGCCAAGGGCTACAACCAGATTGACGATGAAGACTTTTATGACTCTTTCTCACCTGTTGTTAAAGTTGCCACAGTGAGATTGATGCTGGCTATAGCTACTGCTTCAGATTGGTCTCTTCACCAACTTGACATCAACAACGCCTTTCTTCATGGCTATCTTGAAGAATAGTTTACATAGAACCTCATCCTGGTTACCTCACCAACAATGCTCAATAGGTTTGTAAACTCCATAGATCATTATATGGATTGAAACATGCCAGCAGACAGTTCACTGGACATATTCGATTGTTTGGATTCAAGCAGTCTTTTCATGATCATTGTCTCTTCACTTTCAGCAATGATGGTCAGTTTACAGCTTTACTTGTTTATGTTGATGACATATTTATTACTGAGTCTAATCATACTGTCATAGCTTAAGTTAAGACTTTTCTTCACCAGCAACTTACCATCAAAGATCTTGGTTTTGCAAAGTTCTTCCCAGGGATTGAAATTGCCAGATCATAAGAAGGGATGTATCTCAATCGAAGAAGATACATCTTAGACATACTACAATATGTTGGTCTGCTTGGTTGTAAGCCTACAACCACACCCTTACCCAAGGGTCATCACTTTACTGATTCTCCTGGACAGCCATTGCCTAGTGCTTCCTGTTGCAAGAAGCTTGTTGGACAGTTGTTATACCTGAGCTTCACCTGGCCTGACATTGCTTTTGATGTGCAACAACTCAACAAGTATATTCAAGTTCCTTGTGAAGACCACTGGGAGGCACTCCTTCATGTTCTCAAATACCTCAAAGGTACCCCTTCCCTTGGTGTATTCTATTCTTCTTCCAGCTCTTTTAATCTTAAAGCGTAATTGGGGCTCCAATCCTGTTGAACGCAAGTCCATCAGTGGGTTTTGCATCTTTCTTGGTTCATCTCTTATTTCCTGGAAAGCTAAACAACAGGACACCATATGTTGTTCATCTAGTGAGGTTGAGTATCGAAGTTTAAGTACAACTTGTAAAGAGATGCTTTGGATATCTTATCGACTTCAAGATTTTGTATCCATCTTCAAGGTCCCATTCCACTTTGGTGTGCAATGCTTCCGCAATTTATATCAGTGAAAACCTTGTTTTCCATGAGCGAATGAAAAATCTCGAGATTGATTGCCATTTTGTTCGTCTCTATTATCAATCCGGCTTCTTAGCTCCACTCTATGTTCCATCCAAAGATCAGCTTGCCGACTTATTTACAGAATCCTTGCCTTATCCTTTCTTTCAATCTTTGCTTATCAAGCTTGGCTTGAAGGATCCCCTTCGTCATCCAACTTGGGGGAAGGGTTGTGAATATAGTGAATTAGTGTACAGATTCATTAGTTTGTACAATTTGTTTTGTATAGTTTAATTTGTACTTTCTGTATAGTCTAAGGACTTGGTTGTAATTGTGCATAGTTTAGTCGGTTAGTTGCCTTATTAGACTATAAATACATAATCTATGTCTAATTGTAATTATCGAACTTTGATAAATTCATTACACGTTTAATATACAGAAAATCTTTCCCCAAATTCTCTCATTCTTGATTCCCTAATTCAACATCTTTTTTTTTTGATCGGATTAACACCAAAACGTCCCAATTAGGTTCGGTTTACATGAAAAAAATAAAAATAAAAAAAGATCCGTATGTTTATAGCTTGTGAAAACGTCACAAGGTATCTCACATGCCACCATATAAATAAAATACTTTTCAAAACAATAAATCATCTATAATATATAACAGATATTAATTATCCGTCTTGAATAATTATCTAGTTTGAATTTTTATTCTTTTAGTTTAAATTGTATTAAAAGTGAAAATCTGAAACGGATAATCAATTTTGGACAAATAGAGTATTATTATTAATACAAATTTCAAAATTGAATTTCAAAATTCAATATGTTTTCTTTGGAGAGTACATGAAATTAATACGATACGAAATTGATAGGGATCTGGGTGGTTGGAATCAGAAGTTTGTTTTGAGAAAATGACCAGTGATCTTAACAAACACAATCTTAGAAACAAAATCTTAAATTTTTTATTACGTCATGGTCGATAATATTCACTAATTTTCTTAATTTTGTTTTAGCTCCATATCGTTATTTCTTTACTTATTTGGAAAAAATTTTCCATTTAATACTCTGTTCACACAAGATCGTAAGTACGTTATATAGATGCAAATGCAAAAACAATATCAAACAAATAATATTTTCTCCCTCTCAAACTAACTATATATCCTCTTAATTGTTAATTATAATCATTTCAGAATGTTGGAAGGAGTAATATTTAATTCAAGCAAATATTTTTTATCTATTAAATTATTAGACTACTAGTACGGGCATGCACTGAACCTACAGTAATTTGTCAGTCAATTATTAATAATTAGCAAAAAGAAAACTGCAGTTTGCGTGAGAGTTTGAATAACATGGAAAAATGTCACCTATTGCCTTACAAATTATAAACTCATAGTACTAAGAAAAAAGACCTTTTACACTCGAAATGATCAACAGGGGAAAAAAAGGACCATTCCCCTCAAAGGCAATTTCTGAGTCACTTGACTACGGAAGTATATATGTAGAGCTAAGTTAATAAATATTAATGATAATTATGTCCCCGTTAAATTTTAATTTTTCACTTTTCATACGGTTTTACTTCAATTCAATGAAGTTTGTAGGGAATAATAAAAATTGCATACGGCCGTTTCTTTTTTTTTTTTTTTCTTAGAGACTATATAGAGATTTTGGGAATTATACATTATTTATGGAATCAAATCATTATGACCTTATTTTTCTGTATCCCCAGTTGACGTGAAACCAAGATGCATGCACCTCATCTCAAGCGCTCATTAATTGGGGTCTTTTTTTTATTCAATTTTGTTTAAAAATTAACTTATTGTCACAGCATTTCATCAACTTTAAAAGTAAATCCAGATTCAGCAAACAAAAGCCATATTCGAAGGCAAACAAACAAACATTCCACAATCATATCAAGATTTAGAAAACAGCCCAAATGAAGGATTGATGACAGTAAAACCACCATCCAACTTCAGATCATGTCCGCTCATGAACCTTGCTTCATCACTCGCCATATAAACAGCAGCGTGCGCCAAATCTTCTAGCTGCAGAACCACGCCTTCAAGACTTGTGATTGCTCTAGTTTTTCCATCCTCATCGAAGTCGAAAAGTTTTTTGGCCATCTCTGAGTAAGCAGCGTGAGAAGACAAGCAATTAACCCTAATCCCATGTTTCCCGAGCTCAGCAGCTGCATTCTTAGTCAATCCAACCACAGCATGTTTAGAACTGCAATATGCATGAGAAGTTATCCCTCCAATACTACCCGAAATACTCCCAAGATTGATGATGGTCCCACTTTTCGCGGGGATCATCACCCGGGCAGCGTGTTTGATGCCTAAAAAAACCCCGGCCACATTCACGCGCATAACCTGCTCGAAATCAGAAAGATTGTTGTCGAGGATGTTAGGTTTCAGATCATCTATGATGCCAGCATTGTTGATCATGATATCCAGCTTTCCATGTTTCTCAATTGTCCTGTTGATCGCGGTTTTTATATCCGACTCATTAGTCACGTCACCGTAGATGAAAGTTGCATTTTGAGAACCCAATTTGTCACAAAAAGATTGACCTGATTCCGCGTTGATATCAACACAGACAACTTTGGCTCCATGGTTGACAAAAACCCTAGCTATGCAAGCGCCGACACCTTGAGCTGCACCAGTAATCAGTGCCACTTTGCCTTCCAACCTGCAACAGAAGAAAACATTTATTCATTGATAGTGGATCATCAACATAATTGTTCGAAGAAAAAAAAAAAAAAAGGGATTAAAGCTGCTAGCTATTAGGGCGAATGATCGCTACCTTTTTCCAACTTTATAATCGGACAAAAGAGTAGGGGCCATTATGTTTTCAGACAAAAACTGTAACGACTGAAAATGTATGCTACCAAGAGTTGAGAGATTAGTATGAGAAAATGTGATATACAACAAAACGGGAAAAATGTTGCGTCCTTTTATAGCAATTTTCACCTAACAACCACACACAGTAGATATATTTGGCAAGCTATAAGAACTAACAACCACATGGTGCACATCAGGTGTTGTACGATTGTAATTGGGATTAGAAACAAAAAAATCTATATTTGACCCCAATTGGCGCGTTTTTATTCTTCATTTGTTAAACTTATGATTGTAGAAGCTAGTTAGGATACAACCCCCCATTTACACAATGTTATGTAAGCTAAGCTGTCATCTGGACGTTGTTGTTATGTTACAAAATCGGGAAGATTCTAGTGTTGACTTTTCAGCAATGCAACAGCATGTGCAGAAGAATAAACATGAAGCTGCGTGCATCGGATCAAAGTCGATGTCATCAGCAAGTGGTCCCGAATCAGTTAAGCTGTTTGACGCTGCCAACTGTAATCGTCCTCAGCGAGAATGTTACTGGAAACAGCATGTCCTACCATGTCATCAATCCAGAATCCCATCTTCGAGTACATAATCCAGCCGTCAAATGCGTCATTAGATACTTGTAATTAAAAGCATTAGCCATTGGATTAAATTGTGTTAGTTTAGAGTGTGTAAATAATGAGTCATCAGAATTGTATATATAGATAGATTGAGGATTTTTTTTTTTTTTTGGAAAAGAGATTAAGGAATGTTAGTTGTACAGAATATAGAAAATGTATCCACGATTTTTTCCCCCAAGTTTAGAAAGCTTTTTCTCCAAGCTTTGAAACCTAGCATTTACTGCAATTATTTCCTTTGATTTCATTGCCAAATTTCAGATTCTTTATGCTGTTTTGATTCTTCGACTGATGATTGGTATCATCTGTATGATTTATGGAAATTGTGTCTAAATTGAATGTATCAATTTACAAATTAGTATTTTTAAGTTTCAATACTATCCTCATGCCACAAAAATAGCCCATATTGAGTTTTCAAATTTGTACTAAAAACAGTACAAAACTCAAAAGTCGATGTGGATTATTTTTTCGGAACGAAATAAATAACTGATTTTTGTTTACATGCCGTACTATATACTTGCCTTTGCTGTAATGATCTAAAATAAGCGTTGACTGTTTGGTAGTTAGAGTAATGGACCCAAAACTTTCTACCTTCCCGGAACTCTAATATATGGTCGAAAATTGTGATAGGTGACGAAATTCATATGGTAATTCTTAAGGGACTTATAGAAGTCTTTGTTTTCCCTGTTCCCAAAAAAATAATGCGGAAGCTTTGACAGCGTGAGGGGGATTGGGGGAGAGAATATGTAATTCCTCCCTAACATATATTCTCTCCGTCTGAAAATTGTCATATTTTATAAAATTTTAGTTTTAGTACAAAATTTACTAAGAATAAAATTTAAATAGATAATCATTTTAAGACAGAAAGAGTATATAGAAAACAATTTACAGTAACTATCGTTAACATACGTGCGTAAGCTAGTTTGCACAATGAGAAGTAAAAGTGGCTACTGTCTGCAACGCTCATTATAAAAGCAAGAATATGCTGTAAATTCGGCAAATTATTACAATGATATACTACTTGATTAGGGAAATTGTTAATTTTGGGGTCTTTTTATTCAACAGCGACAATTTTGTTTTCATCCTACGACAAAGTTATTCTACCTTAATTACGTGAACATGTCTCTGTTGAATCATCATTGTAAAACTAGTTGACTTCTATACCCCAAAATCAATTAATTTTTTTGCCCTAACAAAACAAAATTTAGTCACTAGGAATAACATATTAGTAAATGGTAGCAAATAGAATAAACACTAGATCAATTGTCACGCGTGAAAACGTTATATGCATATAAACAAAATTGCATTTTATAAACGAAATGTACTAATACGTTCGTACTCTCACAGATGAGTACCAAAATTAATTCTGAGCTGCGGAAATTTTTTCATCCTAGCTATCTTGTTAATAAAATTGTTTAACTAATTCAATTATTCTTTTTATTTTTTTAATACAACTTTTACAAGTACCTAATTAGACTATTACATAGGAGTCTACGGAGTCGGGGAGGGAATATTACAATTATTGGAGAGACACCACGCGTGTTCGCCCTTTCGCTCGTCCATCCATCCTATACTTAATTAACAAGCCTTCTGGCTAGAAATCTGCATAATTAGCAGATAATGTGCTGCATGATTCAATTATTTGACTTAGCAACAGACCATGTCACACTCTCACATTGACAGTATACATAAGCATTCTTTGTCCAAAATTAAATCTCTTAAAACACACCAGTATACCTATGTACTAAAGTTGTTGGAAGCTGGTGTGGCTCAAGAATCCACCGAGAGGCCATCCTGAAATTTGAGACTATTCATTACGTATTATCAATACCTTGAAAGTCGTTGGAAAGTAAATTCAAGTTGGAATGAGGTTAGCAGGAATGAGGTTGGAGAATTGCATAATGTAGTATATAATACATGTTTTCGTAATAGTTTATGTACTTCTAATAAATATACAAGTACTATTTTTTTAAAAAAAAAAATTAAGTTGAAATAAATCTTGGAGATAAGAAACAGGATAATAATGCGAAATCAATGTACAACAAACAGGATAATAATTCTACAACAGAGCAAGTATATAATGTCAATATAAGAATTTTTGTTTTTGTAGGGACAGATGAAAACCACGTTCTTGCCCGTGCTTGCTAGCATATATTAAAACAAATACAGTTGACATTATATATGTGTTTTTGCGCCATGCATATATTAAAAAAACAAAAATTCCATAGTAAAAAACTTCAAGTGTCTAGCCAATTTTACCTGAAAGATTTTTGAAAAATCAAATTCATCATTTGAGCTTCAATTTTGGCTAATTTAATCCAATTGATGAGAATTCTACTAGATTTAATATTTCCACTGACATAGTTACTTACAGTTTTTTTTATTGGGAAAAAATTTTGTTGACCCAAAATTTTAAAATTTTTATTCCTACTGTTTTGTCATTCAGTAACATACGCTTATCTTACTATTTAATTATTATAATCCTCTCCACCACATAATTTATCTCCTAATCTAATCCATTTCCCCCACCTTAAGCCCCTTCCTTTTCTTCCCCATCCTTCCTCCTTTACTTGTTTTCCACCACCGCACCACCACCGCCCCATTCATCTTCTCCCTTAAAAAGTACCATCACTACTTCCTAAATCTGTGAGGATTTCAAATCATCACCACAAACATAAAAATATGCCTCTACCAACAGTACATAATCCTCCCTCCATCACTACCAGCGTTTCCGTCGCTGCCACTTTTCTTCATTCCACAAAATTACAAAATACTTTACTTATTTTTCCTATTTTAGTCATTCTTTTTTCTAAAAGAAGTAACGGCCCTCCATCTGACTGCACTATCCCACTTCTTCTCCATGGAAGCCAAAAAAGAAATCATTGCGGAGATATATTTATCTTATTTAGCAACTTTTTATCAAAATTTCTTTTGGTATCTTTCTATTCTTCAAAATTCTTTATACTCAGAAAATATCCTTTTACATTTTGTGGGTGTTGATTTAGAGAGTAGTCTCAATTCACTTATTAAAGACATTTTCCGTCCATTAAACTCAGTTATTTACTACCTTTAAATTCAAGGACTATCATTTAAATCGATGTACTATGTAGAAGAAAGAAAATTAATGCCCCTACATAGACGTTAAGACGGCCAAAGGTGATGATAGTGGTGTTGGCCGCTGGAGGCGATGGTAGATACCTTATTTTATTGAACGTTTTTTGAAAGAAAATAACAAAATAATGAAGATAATGAACAAACAAAATTCCTGACGGATAACAGAATCTTTGAAAATTAATAGAATCTTTGGAGTTAATGACAACATTTTCTGAGTTATTTTGTTGAGTATAGTAATTTATAATGGCATTAAAACTTTTATAGTCACTTAAAATAAATTGCATCATACATTACATATGGTGTCTAATTTTTAACATTAATTCTAAGTTAAAAATTTTTTTAAAAAAGTTAGCCTTTTGGGGTACAATTTTGAAAAAAAATGATGTACATTTAATCCAATATAAAAAGAATTTAAGATACATAAATGCAATGCATACTCTAATATTGACTGTATAAATGAAAAAGGAAAAAAAATTTATAGATATATTTTAGAATAACTAAAATCATTAGAATAACTAAAATCATTGGAGTTAAAATGTCGAAATTATAGGGTCCACAAATTTTTTTTCAAATGAAAAATTGTACAAAGTAATAGAATGTCAGCAGAGGTGTTAAATCTAATCGAATCCTCATCAAAGGGATTAAATTGGCCAGAAATTAAAACTTAAATGATGAATTTGGCTTCCCAAAAATTTTTTGGGTCAAATTGGCCAAACACTTAAAGTTTTGCGCAAATTGACCATTTTCTCTAATTTGTTCTGTTTAATCAGGTGGGTTTAGATATATTTACTTATGATGCACCTTCATTTTAATATTACGGTTGTTAATTAGCCTAATTAATCCTACGGTTATTATCCTAAAACGTAACCATCCGTAACGAAATTCTAGCCACTCCCATATATCCTACTATATTAGAAACAAAAACCCCCCTTTCAAACACCTCATATGATTGCCACGTGGCATGTAGAAAATACTAAATTGCCCTTTTATCTAACCATAACTAAATTACTAAATCTCCCTTTGCACTTTACGTGACACGTTTTTTTTTTAATTTTTTCTTTATGTTTCATTCAACTAGAGTGGTTTTTTAAATTGAATTGATCAATTAGATTTTTTGTTACAAAGTGCCAATTTTGTTTTAAGCGTATACCCTTCGGATGAAGCTTATTACAAAGCTATTAAAAATCTCCAAAACTAAGTATTGATTTGGCACGACCAATGGAGAACATCAATAAATCATCTTATTAATATTTAAATTTATTAGGATGCTTTTATATTTTATCTAACATTTACTTCAACACATATATTCGATTAAGGCTATTTATATTTAATAAGTAACACTTATAAAACATTTTTAAAACATACATGGCGAAATACAATTTTTTTTTTTTTGCGAAATACAAATATTTCTATGATCATACTTATAAAATATTTTTAAATCCTTCAAATATTTCTAAAATATATCGCTCCAAATACAAAATTTTATTTATTTCAAATATAAATATTTCTAAGATCTACAGATAGACTGGGCCATGATCGCGCATTGCGCGACCAGACATCACTAGTATATAAAGAAGATAACTCCATACAAGTGGAGAGATTTTTATGGTATATAGCTACTTTCAATGACCTTAGCAAAAAAAAAAAAAAATCTAGGGCATGTTTAGTTGCTTGGAAAGTTAGGGATAGTAAAGTTAACATTCCTAGGATTTTAATTCTGTGGATAATTATTACTTTATTTTACTTTCTGATTCATGAGAGTATGATTTTGAAGAATATAAATACTTTCTTGTATTTGGTTTTATTTTGGAAAATATACTTGAATGTGAAAAAAAAATAAAAAAAATATAGCCTATAAGCTCCCAAAATATTCTTTCTGAAATTCCATTCAAAATCTCGAGAAAATATGCTCAAAGTCCAACCACACGAGCAAGAACTTATTCACGTAATCTACTAGTGTTAACTATATGTATACCTATGTGTTTGTATGTTTAAACTTTTAACCAATCAAAGATGATTTAATTTTGAGTTAGATTAATCAAATTCAAATTTTATTTAATGTAATAGACATGTGTTCTTGAGTGTCAAATTTATTTACAACTACTATGTTTTTATCACAGGTTAAAACTACTTTATAACGATCATAGTATTTTTTTAAAAAATAATTTAAAATATTTTGATATACCCTTAAAGATGTATTTAAAAATATTTTTCTCATTTTTACTTCTAACATAATCCAAATCCTATCGTAATCCAAATCCTATCTTGTAATTCTATGTTGAATTTTTTGCGAATGATTTACATTTTTACTTTTGTGTTATTGGTTATTGGTAAATCAAAAATTCATATTTTATTGATTAAAAAATTATTTTGATAAAGTGTATAGTTTTTATGTGGCCAAATCAAATAGTTTATCAATTAAAAAATCATTAATCAAATTGTAAAAAATTTTAAAAATATGTAAATAAATAAAATTAAGAAAAAATAAATAAAATATGAATGATATGAAAATGATGATAAAATAAAGTTATCGAGAATAAAAAATGAGTAAATGTTAAAATCCTAAAAGTTTGGAATCACAATACCACCTCCCAAGGTGAGGAATCATAATTCAGGAAAGTTGTGTTTATTTTCCTTGATTTCAGGATTCTTTTTCCTATCCAAAAAGTAAACAAACAAAGGAATTTAAAAGTTAGGAAAATAATTACTTTAATTCTCTATGCCAAACAAACACTTGAATTTAAAAACAAGGAATTAGATTACTTTCGGGCCCATAATCTGTCGCAACCAAACAGGCCCCTAACTGTTTTTTAAGATCTCAGAACATCTCCAACAAATACACCAAAACCGTAAATTGGGTATTTTGATGCAAACCTTGTACTACAACGAAAACACTAAAATACATATTGCACCAAAATAGTACATTGATGTGGTGTCATTGCAATGAATAGTGTAATGAATAGTATTACATCAGATTTGATGCAAATTGTTTACACTATTTTTAGGGCACTATCTTCTTACTTTGATCTAAATATAGGTTTACTATGTAATTGAACTTGTAAGACAAATTATACTGTTAAAATTATATCATATTAAATTGAGATCTACAAGATAAGACTCATACTGAATATAAAATTTATTTTAAAAAATTAAATTTTGGTTATTATTAAAATTCAGTATGAAATAAAAATTGAAAAAAGAATTGATATTCTACAATCATATAAAAAACAATCATAAGAAACTAATTTCACGAATTTATTACCAAATTACAAGATTTTATTTAACCAGAAAAATAAAATTTAAACTAAAATATTTAATATTCGATCTTTTGGTGCATCGTAGTTGCAACGCAAAAAACTTAAGTATAAAAAAATACTTAGAATATTTTACTTTTGCACCTAATTTTGTTTAAATTATAATACAATGGTTGGAGAGGCTTTGAGAATGAGAAAATAGGGAGAAGGAGAATTAGTGAAGCAATTAAATCGGAAGGTCGGTGAGACGACACTGGGAACTAGGGAGCAAGGCACCACTCTTTTCTGCTTATCATAATACGTAAATTCTAAAGACGAATTTCTTATTTTGGAAAGAAACGACTATTAATAATTTAAAAATACTATACTCATACGAACGTATTATTTGAAAATTTTTAAACTCTTTCAACGGCCTGCTTTAATTTCTTTTAAGAGCTCTCCGCTAGCTGCCGGCCAAATCAATTCTGTTGAGTTAGAAAACTTGAAGGAAATGGACGTGTGATAGAATAACGATGATTAGTATTAGTAATAAAATATCCGCTTATATATCGCTATTCTCAGCACGTGGTTAAGTAATTATTCAGAGCAAAGAAATGCGCATTTTTTTTCAAAAAACAATTTTATTAAAAATAATAAGGCAGCGTATATACTAACCTTATATAAAATACAATTTTAATCTTAAGCTAAAGTTGAATTCCTATTTAATCTAGCAGACTGACGAACTTGGACTTTTTTTTTACCTTTGGCTTTTTTCGAGTGATTGTGAAAAGTTGGAGCAGAAATTTCACTGTAGAAGGACTCTTGTTTCATCGCATGTTACATATCAAAATCGTCTTCATCGGAACCATTGGAACATGATTTAGTCGGCCTTCAGAGTAGATTTCTACAATTGACTAACTTGTATTTGAAGCCTCAGTATTCTTTCCTACCTCCATATCATCTTTAGAAAAGCATTGTGTTTTTTTCGGGGTTGAAAAAGGTAGCAGTACTTAGAGAATTGGTATTTGTGACTGAGGAATGTGAAAATTCTGGTGCCAAGGGATTTAACTTTTGTGTAGACCTATTGGCTGAGTTATTTTGGGAAGTTATTTTTCCTGAATTTGAGATAGAAGGATGCAGTAAAGGAATATTTGACTGTGAATTTACCACGTTCAAATTTGGGTCATTCTTATCTGGTTGGCATTGCTGATTTGGGGGATAGGGTTTTGAGTAGCTGATGGCGCAAGAGTTGCGGACAGTGCTGCATTCACGGGCTCAACTGATGCTGCGCAATTTACTCGCGTTTTTGCGGGATTTCCTTGATTCTGCTCCATCACTGTTGATCCACGCTGGCCATCCGTTGACGAAAAAGATTATCCGCTACTGGTGGAGTCCCTTGCAGCGGCCGCGACTGGGGCAACAGTGGCAACGGCGACGGCAGCGACAGCAGCATTAGCACCTTCTATATGAGCCGTGACGTCGGCAACAATGATTTGATGATCTTCCAGAAGTAGCGGAACAGAAGTGGCTGCCCGCAAACCAGAACAAGCTTCAACATATTGCTTCTCCGGGGGATTTTGACTTTCTATTGGCGAAAGTTGTGTGGCAGTAACCAAATTGAATGAGGATTGATGATAATTCGTAGCGGCGTTAACAATCAGAGGGCCATGATTGCCAGCAGGTTCAGCAGCATCAAGTACGACATTCTTCGTTCCGGCGGCAGCTTTGGATGATAATTGAGGCAGTTCTTCAGCCTCTATCTCTTCTGAATTCAAAGCGAGCGATGGACTTTCAGGAACGTCTACACAGCTTTCTCCAACGCGGTCAATCCAGAAGTCGATTCCGCTAGAGGTTGCGCAGAGTGCAGGTTTAAGGCTCCCGTCGCACTTGAATTTCCTCAGGTGACTGGCTCAGCGACACCTTCGTGTTGCTTTGGAAATTGCAACACCGTCTGGATAGGCAGCGGATCACCATTAGCGACGGTAGTTTGCGGCAATGGAGTCTGAATAATATTAGAAGAAGGGGGAGGGTTGGGCAATGGCGCTTGTGTTAAGTGAGGCTTTAAAGCATACGATTCTGGCCTTTGTGATGATGAGGCTTTAGAATTGTGTCGACAGGATTGATGATCATGACCAAGTTTTTTACAATCAGCACAGTATTATGGCATGTTCTCATAGTAGATTGGCTGAAAACAAGACTTTCCTTCAACTCACAATCTAACTGAATGGGATCCTCTTTGAGGAGGTCGATCTCTACGCAAACTCGAGCCATCGAAAGGCGTAACATATTAAGCGTTGGAAAATCGATTTGAAGTGGAGTTCCAATGATGCTAGCAAGTTTCCACAAGTATTCCTTATTGAAGCGATGAATGGGGAGACCTTCGAAAGATATCCAAACTGGAACTATGGAACTTTTGTGTACTTGATTAAAGTTCGTGGTCCATTTTAAGACTCGCATCCGATGCTTGTCAAAGGTCCACAGTCCTTTAAGCCAACAACAATGAAAAAATCCTCTTCAAGATCAAAGCAAATGAGGATGTGTCGAAAATCAATCGACCCAATTGAAAAGTTCCCTTAAAGCCAATGATTTGGAATTCTTTCCGTAGATAGTCCATTTTTGGTCTACCTTTGGTGAATTTTCCTACTAGAACAAGACGAAATGGGGCTGCCAATTATTTATCTTCTTCTTTTGTAAGAAGAAAAGTTGGCTCTCCTTTAAATAAAGTTGGTTCGGAGTGAATAACAGGTGGGCTGAGAATTTAATTTTTTGTGTGAATTATTTTTGGATTAGAGGTAGAGCTTAAGATCTGTGCAAATGATGGCCGTTGAGGGGGTGTTGGGCCTCCGCGGCCGGCCATAGGAGAAGTAGAGGAGGAGCGTCTAGAGAGGAGAGGAGAGGAGACTTTCATGCGGAAAAAAAAAGGTTCATGACATACGCGCTAGCTTTCTTGATGAGACATTCTTTTGAATATAAAATGCGCATATTTCTACTTTCTAACAACAGATGGCCGTTGAGGGGCTGTTGGGCTTGCTGAGGATACATACGTTTTCTCACTCCTCAAAGAACAAAACAAATTGAAGTTAGTTGAGTGATCAAATTTCGAGTTAATGGAGGGAACTACCCTTTTAATTTGTTGAGTCTGCCGGCAAATTACACAGAAAAAGAAAAGGGAGATTTATACCTTAGAGAGCCTCTTTAAAAGAAAACCACATTAAGATTGTATTAAAAAAAATTATTTTGTATCGTTTTCTCATATGTTTAGATCGTTTTTTCATTGTAAATTTTTAATTTTTTTTATATTGGAAAGATAAAGAAAGAATATATTGAAAATGTAAAAAAAAAAAAAAAGTATGCTGGATAAAATATTTTTCAATTAATAATTATGTTTCCGATTATATGCTTGTAATATACGCCATTGAACATTTGATCCGAAAATTCCACGTATATTTTAGTATGGCATAATAAGAGTCATTTATGTCTTGTGGTTGTTAAACAGATGAGGTCAATTCTGACGGATCTCATGATCCAAACACAGGACTCCTAAAGTGGGGCCGATGAAGGGGTAGTTTTGTGGGGAATACCGAGTTTAGGGCTATCATTTGTACAGAGCTATAGACCTTGTTCTATGGCCTGTTAGTGGCATGGGAGCTGAGAGGTACAAGGGTGCAACCTTGCAATCTGAAGTCGAATGCAGCGTAGTTAGAATGGTTTCGGGGAGAAAGTGTTGGGTGTGCAAACTCAATCCCAAATCACTGACAGGAGAGTTCCAATCCCCGTATATAAGTCTGGCGGGTTACTCCTTCTATTAATAATTGGTTTTAGAGTGAAACCCTTAAAAAAAAAGAGTGAAACCCTATTTAGGGTTATGTATTGGATGAGGATACTGGGTTAGGGAAGAAGGATACCAACAAGTGGTATCAGAGCCGGTTCTAGTCTAGTTGATGTGCGGATAATGTGGCATGTTCTCCCAGTTTGGCCTTATAACGATTATCGGGCTCAATAGAGCTGGAGCCGAGTTTCTAGTTGTGGGCCTTGTGTCGAAAGTTTTCATGACAATGGTGGATCAAGCGGCGCGTTCCACGGGTGGTGACGGTAGTACAAGTTGGATTGTTGTTGAAAGATAGGCCCAAGTGTTGTCCTATGTTTGAGAGGAGGTGTTGGGTGTGCAAACCCAATCCCAAATCAGTGACGGAAAATTCCAAACTCAGTATATAAGTCTGATGGATTACTCCCTCTATTATCAATTGGTTTTAAAATAGAACCCCGTTTTGAACTTATGTATTGGGATTGGGAGTACTGGGCTAGGGAAGAAGGATCCCAACAGAAATGCAGCTAGTTGATCGGGAGCATTAGGAGTTAATGGCTAGGGAATGGATTCAGTGGAAAGTAGAATAGAGTGCATGCATTTAAGGAAGGGAATTTTGCGGCAGATTATCTTGCGTTTTATGCGACAATAAAGCGATGAGATGTCAATATTTACAACACTCAGCATCGAATCTCGAATATTGGATTTCACATAATGTAATAAGAGTAGAATATCCTAGGAAGATTGTAATTAGTACTAATATATTTGATTCAATTTTCTTACTCAATCCATTCCCAAAACTAATAATAGATTCTATTTTATTAATTTAATTTGATAAAATGGTTTTTCTTTGTTATACGGAGGAAGTACTTTTAACTTCATGTCAATTCAATAATTTCAATGGAATTAATTCTCAGTCTATACAAAACAAGTTACGTTATATATGCAGATGGAAATGAAAACATAAACTTATGTATAATTCTTCATCCGTCCCTAAATAATTGTTACATGTTCCTTATATTATAAAGCTTTGTTCTAATTATTTTGCCATGATGAGCTAATTAAGCTACCAGCTTTTCGAGTTGAGCACTAACGAAATGTCGGCCAAATGGGAGAAAAGTCGTCTTTCATGATCTTGAAGTTAAGATAAACGTTTGGTCTTCCCTCCAAAGTTTAACCAGTGGTATATCTCGCATAGCTAGCATCCGGTACCAATTATGAAGAAGCAAGAAAGATGTTTGAACTTCAAAGAGATCACAAGCAATTATACGTCAATACAAATAATTCAAAAGGTTCTGTTTTCCAGGATTTAGGTTTGAAATAATGATGTCTCGATGTGTGTTCATTTAAGATTTTCATAATAGTGACTAAAAGACTATTGTAGTTTTGCCACAGGGGGAGAGTCTCTCCCGGTTTGATATATATGTTAAAAGTAACAGTAAACCTGAGAACCTTACCTCCAGTCATAATTTAAGTATGAGGAGTAATAAGGCGTCAATAAAAGAATGGAGAGATAAGACTGATCATACTCAATTAGGAGATATGGATGTTGTCAAGGTAGTTTAGATTAATTCAATCCTGACAGTGACAATTTTCTGTTAAACTTGAGTTTATGTGAGAGTTACTGTTAGAGTTAAAATAGTTATCACTTTTGTATAATAAGTCTATAAATATAGACTACTCATGCTGCTTTGTAATCAAGTTTAATAGAAGAATAAGGATGTTATGACCAGATTTCCGACTGTTATAAAACTTTAAAAATTGGGCATTATGTGAGAATGTCATTTAGCTCACTGGCAGCTACTGAGTTGCTGTGTGTTTGATACGCCTTATTTATCTGAAGATCCATACTCTTTTGAGCGTTATGTCCATTTGGTAATCTGTATTTTTGTCCACATCGCCACCATAAAAAGAAGCGTCTAAGTATAAAAGTTTCAAAGGTTACACACTCATTGTCAATTGGTTTTTGAGATGAGAGCCCAAAATACTTATATATTTTGATATGGTATCAGAGCATGCTGGGCTTGTGGTGGAATTTTGGGCCACAGGTGGCTCGTAGTGATTTTATATTGACCCACTTGAACGTTGACTCGTGGGCTTGTTGTGGTCCGATCAAGTGGTATAATTGGTTTTCTCTCACTAGAGCGTTGACTCGTGGCCTTATTGTGAACCGATCCAGCGATATAACTGGGTTTCTCCCACTTGAGCGTTGACTCATGGGCTATTTTGTTCTTGTCCTGATCCAAGTCCATTGAGCAAAAGTTCAAAAGACCCAATGGACTTCAGGGAGGATATTTAGGTGTATTTCTGTCGCACATCGCCACCGTGAATAGAAGTGACTCAGTATATAAGTTCCAAAGGCCACCCCGCTCATTGCCAATTGGCTTTGAAATGAAAGCTCAAAGTACTTATATATTTTGAAATGGTATCAGAGCCAGCCCGCCACTATTCGGACTCCAAAAAATCCAACAAAAAATACGTTGGGCTTGCGGGGGAGTATTAAAGAGTCTCAATCCCACATTGGTGTTGGGAGACTCTTAGTATCAATATATAAGTTTCATGAGCTACTCCCCTTATTGCTAATTGGTTTTGAGATAGGAACACAACATATACTTTGACATCATTGTTGTGCATTTTACTTTTAATCAGAATCTCCTGGAACTTTTCACTTCTTGAGGAATGCCCCCTAAAATTAGATCACCGTTACAGTATAGTGAATACACCTAATTTAAGAATCGAGAGCTTAAATTTTAGATCCGGTGCTGATTAACTTCAAAACAATAACATTTACAAATTAATTTGAACATCCATTGTTGTTGTTTCTAGGTGGAGGAAATGAACTCCCTTATTTCTGAACTTGCTGATGTTACATCTCAAGAAAGAGCCATGCTTGACCAATGTGAAGCTCTCTTAGTGTCGAATGGAGCAATGCAGGTAAGAATGACCGAAATGTTCAATGATGTCAGCATATAGCATTTTCAATGTGTTGTTAACTTGATCTTAATTCCAAATTATCTACAATTGTCTTAAGTTGGATAATGCAACTCTGGTGTCACAGTCCTCGTGATCTGCCTTTCTATTTTTGGCCTTATTTCTGCGTGGCACAATTTGATTGATGCCGTTTTGAATGTGTATAACTGGTTCATCTTCAATGCAGGCCATGGAAAATAGCCTCAGAACCAACGCGATACAGATGAAAGAAGCTTGGGAAAAGGATCAGTTGATCTTTGGGAACTAAAGACCTGACAAATTCTTCGGTAAACAAAAAATACTGACAACTTTCTTAACAAAATGTTAGGGGAAATGAAAGGTGGTTTGATGGGCTTAGAGTGTGTAAAAATGAAATATGTATCTAGTTAGATTGTTTTTCCCTCTTCGCCCCTTTAGGAATTTTAAATTTTTGTAAGTTATTAGGTTCATTTCTAGTTCTCTCATTTTCTTTGAGCTAGAGCAATTGCCTTATAATTGCCAAATAAAAATGCAAGCAATGATGCAGGTTTTAAAGTAAACAGACTATTTTGCCATATTGCATTATGCGTATATACATTTTTTATCTGCAAGGGGTATTCGCCAATAACGATTGGGTGTGTCAAGTTGTGTCGCTCCAAAGACGACTTTTGTTTATTGTAATTATTTTTAATTAAATAGTTTGACTTAACATTTTTCAGACTTTAGAAATTTAATTGAAAAACAACTACTAAATTGTAAAGGTAGACATCCAGTCGACGTTCTTGTTGCATCAACGTGTCACGTTCTAGCAAGTCAACCCCTGAACTTTCTTGAAATTTTGCGTTACAGGCTTACAGCATTGCATATTTGTTGTACTCTTCTTTCTTTCGATCTAAAATGATGGTTCCATTTGTTTTAATAAAATATGTATACGGATACAAGTTTCAATGACCTAAATTCCACGAATCATGCTTGCAAAATTCATGTTTGAAATCATAATTACGGAAAGGTCTGGGTTCCTTGGCCCGTTGGCCGCCCCAGCAAGACTTTGGACTTTGCTTTAGTTACTGATAGAGGTTCAAATAAATCCTTTGACCCACTTCTTTAGAATCTTTCGCGGTTTATTCTTTGATTCCCTTTTAACAAAGTTTATTTTACCTTCTCTCATCTCTATTTACACCTTCTTTGTTTTTTATTTTTTTTTTTGTTTTTTGTTTTTATTTTTTTTTTGGTTCCAATGAAAGAAACCAAAAGTGTATATAACTAAATAACAAATCATTACCAAATTCCAATCACAACACATAAGACCGTGATCAGCGAATCCAATCATATATATCGTGGTGCAATCACAGTTTTAATATTCGCGGAAATCCATCTTTATTTAGTTTACACATTAATTATTGCTTTGTTACTATACTGAATTAGTGATTGGAATACTAATCTCTGTCTTGCATGTTTTTGGCATGGATGACCGTTGATTTATGCCAAGGGCGGCGCTACATACACTCCAGTTGGGGCTATTGCCCCATCTGATTTTTTTTTTTTCTTGCTAATATCCCCCAAAAATTTAAGAAATTTTTTTGGAAATATAGTTTTTGTCCCACCTAAATTAAAAATGTTAAAAGGCAAACATGTTAAATCACAAATTTTGAAAATCTTGCCCCACTATATTGTTGGGGCTTGACTCCGCCCCTTTATGCCATTGGGTTTCTGCCTTAATCAATCAATTACGTTTCTTTCTTCAATGTGTAAATTTTAGTCTTTTATTTTAACCTGAATCCTACGGAGAAATTAAACCACGTCTTCCATCTACTATATATAGTTGACTGGTGTACATATTCATATTGCATTCCTTCACAACCTTAAAATTTTCATTAGTTATGATTTATTGATAAATTAATAATAACTATATAAATTAATAAAATTTCAGGGTCCAAGGGTATTCGTTTAGAGAAGTTTTATGTAAGTGGTTAACTAATAAATTATTAATTTCAATCTTTTTCGTTCCTACTTTAAGAGCCTCCGTCAACCTTTCAAGCCAATTAGACAAAATTCGTAGAGAACTCTCTCTCTGGCCAAATGCTTGAGTCATTTAAAACGAATTCTACATACGGGTTACATTGTATTTAAAGTCTTTGCGGGAAAAAGAAAATAAAACTGCATTCTCCACGATTGATGAATAAATTATGTTCCCTTTTGTCCCGAAAGAAATTCAATTTTATAAATCAAAATATTAAAAATTTATTGATATCTATTTTATGCATGACCGCCTTACTAATATAGTAGGTTGTCAAAGTCATAAACATTTGAATATTTACAGATTTTAGAATTTCTAATTTTGTAATTTAATCAAGATAATTTTCACAAGATGGATTCACTTTAATGTTTCCACTTCCAGTTGTATGAAAATAAATTAAGGATGAGCATGGTGATATGAACCCAGCGAGGGAAAAAACATGATGAAGGACGATTAGGTCTGATAGAGCAAAATTAAATATAACCCCGTCTAAAAAATTATATAACGTACTCTAGTCTAGTTATTCTTTTGGTTTACAATTGATATATTATAATATTAAAATTTATAGTACTTAATTAAAGCAGTAAACAAAAAGGACATGTGTCAGTACCACAATGAAAATTTTCCCGCCAAAAGCCATTTTCAGTACAAAATCATTTTTGACACGTGACACTCTAACTAATCAGAAAAAAAAAAGATATAATAGATAAATACATAAATCCCTTAATTATAGTTACATAAAAATATCTTAATTATAGGTATATACCAATCTTTTAAAACAACAATATTTAGTTGATAAAATCAAATGTAAGGAAATCTCCTTAAATAAAGTGAAACACCAGTAATGTCTTCCCAATCTTCAATTTCAAATAATCTCTTCCATTCCCCTCCTCTCTCACACCCGGGCCTTTAAATCAATTACTTAAAATCTAACATCAATTATCAATCCATCTCTTTCTACAACAGAGAAAAAATAAGCTATCATGAAAGAAATTTGATTTTTTAAGGATTATTTTTTTTATTCTTCTGTTGTAGATATTGGTTTATGATTTATGTAAACCCAGGCATAAGTTAACTATTATAAATTAAATGTTGTAAATCTGGGCATAGATTTATGTGTAATAGCTCACTTTCTGCCTTTTTAATCAATTTTTTATTCTTCTAATTTTTTGTATTCTTTTAAAAATGATTCATATTTTTTATTTAATCATTTTAAAAATACAGCGAACACCCGATGCATTCGCCCGGGGCAAGCATCTAGTAAAGAAAATTAAAGAATGGACCAAAAAAAAAGTAAGAAAAAAATAAAATGAGAAACCTAGATAGTTAGTCGATCGATCGGAATGAAAAATTTTTGTTTTTTGTGAAAATATAAATATATTGCATAAAAAGACTTAACAGTGCATATTTACAATCAAAGAAAAACACTACTACAACTCATTATGCTCTATAAACTAATACTCCCTCTGTCCCAAAATTATTATGCAGTTTAAGATTTCACTTTTAGTATAATTTGAACTAGAAATGAAAAGTCAAACCGGACAATAATTATGAGACAGGAAGGAAGGGATACTATACTATCTCTCTCTCTCTCTAAATAAAAGCTCTCTCTGCAACGAACGTTTCTTTCCAACGCCCCTGTCCCAACGGCTAACTCCGACATGGAGGGCGGCCACCACAATGGCGGCCATGGGCAAGCTCCACCTGCCAATCACCAATTGAACTTCATACAAGCTTTATCCGGCCCAAAAAACTCAAATCCGAGCTCTTCAATTGCCGGCAAACACAAAGGGGAAATCGCCATCAAATTCCCAACTCCACTGGTAGCTAAATACTCTGAACCATATCAATATGCTTTGGTCGGTAAGTTTCCTCATGGTCGTCCTACCCTTGAAGTCATCCAAAATTTCTTTATTTCGCAAGATCTAGCTACAACTTTTACTGTGGGTCTGATGGGTAGCAAACATGTTCTCTTGAATTTTAATTCCGAAAAAGACTTGTTAAGAATTTATTCTAGGAGCATATGGTATATTGATAGTAAGCCCATGAGAATCTTCAAGTGGACACCATATTTTCATGTCGATAGAGAATCATCAATTGTTCCACTGTGGTTCAAGCTTCCCAAACTACCAGTTCACCTATCCAACAAGGAAACTTTGTTCGACATTACAAAACAATTTGTTACCCCCTTGAGAATTGACTCTGCTACTCAAAATGGAAGGAGACCAAATGTTGCTACAATACAAGTTGAAGTCGATCTTCAAAAAGAAATCCCAAAAAGAATATGGATGGAAATAGGAGACTCTTTTGGCTATTGGCAACCAATTGAGACTGAAGAAATGCTCCCTGCTTATTGTAATTATTGCTGGCATTTGGGGCACTCTGAATAACCTGTCAAGTCAAAAATCCAAATTTGAAGAAAGCATCCTAGCAACCCGGCCGACAAGTGGTTGACAAAGCAAATACTCAACACAAAGAGCAGCAAACCAAAGTTGACAATCAACACTTAATTTCCTCCAGTGAAGTTAATGCATCCGGAACTAGTGTATCTATGTTGGAGAAAGAGAAAATCCCAACCGATGTCCCAAACGCCTCAAATTTATCGCAAACATTAGCTCATGACAAATCAGATGTCCAGGTAACTGATGTTCCTAAAAGTTCTTCACTTGCTACATTTGATGAAGGTACAAATGAACATATTGAGCAATTGGAGCCAAACGATGACACCAACATGGTTATGGAGGCCTATGTTACCTGGACTCGGATACGGGGTGTCGTATCGGGTGCGGGGATCTGAGTGTCCGACTCGTTAATATTTTAGAAATATTGGACATTTTAGGCTAAAATGCCACACCCGACACTCATCCCTACACCAGTGTCGACATGACACGATACGGGTATTCTCCCCAAATAGAAGAGTCCGGGTAACATAGATGGAGGCCTCTACCCATCTAGTTCTATAGAATAGATTTTCCAGTCTTTTGGAAACAGATGAAACTTGTACAATGCCGCAACATGATTGTATCGAAGTATCTAAGCAACCCAAAAAAGTCTTTTCCTCGACGGATGATATACACATTGCAGCTAGCCAAGAACCTGCTACTGTACTGGAGAGGAAAAGCTAATGATCACTCATTCAGATGATGAAGCTTTGGAGGTATATGCCGACTCATTAGATCAGTTTAAAGGAGATCCTCCACTAGAGTCCACACATCAGCTAACTAAACGCAAACCAGGACGTCCTAAGAAGAGTGATCAGAACATGGACAATCAAGAAGAAGCACCATCAGACTAGCCAAAGCGAACTTCGCCAAGGCTTTCGTTAGTACTTCCCTTTCAATTCCTCTTTTATTTTAAATATTAATTATGATCAATTTTTTATTTTGGAATATTAGAGGAGTCAAAGACAATGCTGCTCAGCGGCGTTTGAAAAAATTAATTCGTATGCATAGCCTTTCTTTTGTGGTCTTACTAGAACCTATGCTTAAAACAGATAGCTTAGAAAAAATCAGAAATTTGCTCAAGTTTGATCATGCTTTCCATTCCATTACTAATAAGATTTGGATATTTCGTAGCTCTAAAATTCATGTAAGTGTTTTGGGAGGAACAAAACAAGTATTACATATGTCCATCACCTATGTTACCTGGACTCGGATACGGGTGTCGTATCCAGTGCGGGGATCTGAGTGTCCGATACGTCAATATTTTAGAAATCTTGAATATTTTATGTTAAAATGTCACACCCGACACTTATACCCACACCAGTGTCGACACGACACGACATAGGTATTCTCCCCAAATAGAAGAGTCCGGGTAACATAGTCCATCGCTCACCCTTCTGTTCCAAGTTCTTTTCTACTTTTTGCAGTTTATGCAAAGTCATCTCGGAACGGTCGTCGAGATATGTGGAATGACCTTACTGCATTTCATGAACAACACACTGGCACACCTTGGATGGTAGGTGGAGATTTTAACGTCATAAGGTCGATGGAGGAATACTCTGGATGTTCATCGCCGGATAGAGGATCAATGGATGACTTCAATCTTTGGATAAATCATTGCAACCTTTCGGAACTGCCATCTATGGGTCACGAGTTTACATGGAGTGGCGTTCGACATTCAGGCAGGGTCTCGAAAAAGCTAGACGGATTATTATTTAATCAAGATTGGATGGCTTTGTTCCCTGTCTCGTCAGTTCAGCACCTTAGTCGAGCAACTTCAGACCACAATCCCCTCTTGTACCAGTTTAATAATGCTGAAGAGAATCGACCTCGTAGTTTCCGTTTTCAATACATGTCGAGAAGGAGATCAGATTTTTTGAAAGTGGTGAAGGATAGTTGGGATCAACCAGTTTTGGGTTATGGGATGTTTGCTTTCTCTTTGAAACTTCGACGTCTAAAACAGGCGCTTAGAGAATGGAATCGCAAGTCCTTTGGTGATCTCTTTCAGAATATTAGAAATGTTGAAGACAAAGTCAGACAATGTGAAATCACTTTTGATAACACTGGGAATGATGCAGACCTAATGTCTCTCAATAAATCAAAAGCAGAGCTGCTTGCAAGGATGAAGGAAGAAGAAGATTTTTGGAGACAAAAAATGAAGCTTAAATGGCTCAAAGAGGGTGATGCAAACACAAGGTTCTTTCATGCTTCTCTGTAGGAAAAAAGAGCAAAAATGAGTATTTATAAAATTAAAAATGAGAATGGGGATTGGATCACTGATCTATCTGAAATTGAATCTCATGCAGAGAACTTTTTTAAAAATTTGCTGACTAAGTAAGATGACCTAGGCGCAGAATCTGCAAGGAAGGAACTACTGCAACATATTCCTTCTTTGGTAACAACTCAGGATAACGAAGAGCTTCTTGCTCCTGTGGGATTAGAAGAACTAAAACAAATTATCTTTAACTTAGATCCAGAAAGTGCACCTGGAACGGATGGTTTTGGTGGTCATTTTTTTCGGCATTGTTGGGACATAATTGTAGCTGATTTGTTTGTAGTGAACCAAGAATTTCTAGGTGGAGTTCCTATCTCAAGGGGGATTTCAAGTACATTGATCACCTTGATCCCGAAAAGGAACTCAGGCAACACTTTTGCAGACTACGGACCAATAAGCTTATGCACTTTCGTCAACAAAGTCTTCACCAAAATTCTGACAGAAAGACTCAAACCAAAATTGCATGGATTGATCTCAGAGGAGCAGTCTGCCTTTTTATCTGGGCGGGATATTACCGATAATATTTTGACAGCACAAGATTTATGTCAATTTCTGGAAGACAAAGACAAAGCGGTAGGTGGGAACATAGTGATCAAAGTTGACATGATAAAAGCCTTCGACAGAGTATCATGGGAGTTTCTTGAGTCCCTATTACAAGCTTTTGGTTTTCACCCCCGTTTTATTCACCTAATCTTGGGAAACCTACGGAAGAGCTGGTTCTCAGTGTTAATCAATGGTTGTCCCACTGGTTTCTTCCAAGCAACTAGAGGAATCAAGCAGGGAGACCCAATATCTCCTTATTTGTTCATCTTAGTTTCAGAAACCCTAACTCGTCGGATAAAATTTCTTGTTGAAACTTGAAAATTGAAGCAATATGGCACACCTGATGGTTCAGTGTCAATCTCCCATTTGTGCTTCGCTGATGACCTGATTGTCTTTACACGAGGAACCAAAAGATCTTTGCAAGAGCTTACAAAATTCTTCAAGAACTATGAACTTGCTACGGGTCAAAAAGTGAGCAACCAGAAAAGTTTCTTCCTTGCCTCATCAAAGAGCCGTCCTGAATTGATTTCAACGTATACTCGAGTTCTAAAAGTCCGCCGCGGTTCCTTGCCTTTTACATATTTGGCTTGTCGACTTTTTAATGACAGAAAAACAGCCTCTCACTTTCAGTTTCTTCTGGACGCCTTTGACAGTAAGCTTGCTAATTGGGAAAGTAAGTTTCTCTCGGCTGGGGGCAAGCTACTTCTCATCAAACATCTGTTATCTGCAATCCCACTTCATGTGTTTGCAGCTATTATTCCGCCAAAATCCATTGTCGAAGAACTTGAAAAACGCTGTCAAAGATTTTTATGGGGTGAAATGGATGAAGGTCAAAATAGGCGCTGGCGATCATGGGATCAACTAGCTTATCCAGTCAAAGAAAATGGCCTTGGATTGAGGAAATTCTCAGACATAATAGAGGCTTTCTCAGCAAAATTATTAGTGGAGGTTTAGAAATGGGGAGGGATTATGGACAAAGTTTGTATCATTATTATCACCAACGGTAAGGAAAAGAACATCATGGAGGAGGGTGTTGAAAATAAATCAAAAAGTGGTTCATCATACCAGAATTGAGATACAATCTGGTGCTTCCTCTTTTTGGCATGATAATTGGGTAAAATCTGGAATTTTGTGGGATCCCTCCCTACCTGAATTGCCTCCTTATTCTGATTTAACAATACATGATTTTTTTATGAACAAAAAGTTTTACATTGTTGAATTTGATAACATCTTGAGTGCAGACCTGCAGGAGCTTTTGCTTAATATGGAATGGTTTTCTCTGATGATGAAGACAGGATTATATGGCAGCCAAACTCCAATGGTATATTTACCTTGCACTCAGCCTTTCAAGTTTTGCAGAAACGACAGAATAAAGGCCCACTCATGGAAAATGTGTGGAACAAACTGATACCCTTGAAGTTCTCTCACTTTATGTGGCAACTCTACAACCGGTTACTCCCCTTTCCTGAAATTCTTTCTACTTACATTTCAAGCCATTCCCCTCTAGATGTGTTCTTTGCAAATCTGAAAGTGAATCAATCATGCACGTTTTTTTTTACTTGTCCATGCATCACTCCAATTTGGGATTTTTTTTGCTCTATGTTGGGACTGTCCTTACCACCAGTCTCTGGCCTGTGGGTTTTCTTACAAGCATGGTGGTCGCTTTGCAATTTTACCACGACAATGTCCTCTCTAGTTAAAAGCTTGCCCTCCTTTATTTTATGGGAGGTATAGAAAGCAAGGAACAAAGGTTTTTATGAAGGTGTAGCTTTTTCAAAAGTTTCTTTGATCAAATCAATTCGAGACCATGTCATCGGTATGTTCTAAACTGTAAATCTGGCAGCTCGAACTCAAAAAGAGTTTGAATATCTCCAGCATTTTTTTTCAGTTCGAGTCATGAAGCCAAAGAAAAGGAACATTTTACTTGTAAGTTGGCTACATCCTGAGCGAGGAAACTTCATTTTAAACACAGACGGTTCAGCGATGGGAACTCCGGGCAATGCAGGTTACGGTTTTGTTATTCGAGGAGATAATGGGCAATTTATATATGGAGAAAGTTGCTACCTGGGACTTGACTTCAACCTCTCTGCAGAAGATAAAGGTGTACTCCATGGTTTGCAAAGATGCGACTTGATGGATCTGCCGAATGTGTTTATCCAGTGCGACAACAAAATGGTGAAAGACTTGATTAAAAAAGGAGCTGATTACCCTTGGATTCATCATGCTGAAATGAAAGAAATCAAGACTATTTTGCAAAGAAGGAAATACTCCATTAAGCAAATTTATAGAGAATCAAACGTGGTGGCAGACAATTTGGCAAAACTAGCCTCATCAATGCATTCAGCTCAGTTTTTGCTTCTTAGAGATTTACCAGCAACTACAAGAGGTCTTATTAGACTAGACCAACACTCTTTCCCATGTGCATAAGTTAAGGATGTTGAAGAACATGGTGACGGAGAAGACTCCTTTTGAGTGTGCCCAGTTCAAACAAGCGTGGACAACAACGACGCCAAAGCCATCACCAAACTGAAGAAGACAAAGCATACTACATCCTGAGTGGAAATTTTATCTTACATCATAATCCCTTATAGGAAAGCTCAAACTACAAATGTGTACCCATGTCAAAAAACGTTCAAAGTCATGAAATGAAAGGTGTTTTTTCATTTTTTTTTTTAAAAACTAATACTATACTCTACAAAACAACTGCTGCAAAATTTCTTGTTCCTTGGCTGAATATGGTTGCCTTAAACAGTTTTGAACTCGCCAATATACCTCCTGTCTAATCACTTGAATTAACTGACTATTACTTCTCTCCCTTCCAACAAATCATCTAGCATTTCTTTCTTCCCAAAAATGATATATCAAAGCAGAAAATACAGCAAAAGGTACCTTCCTCTTCAGTTTGGAATTTCTCCAAGTACACAGAATTTTCTTTCTCCAGCCAATCTGATGACAAGAAATCTGAAGGTTTAACCACTGATTCACTTCATTCAGCACTTCCTTTTAAAATCTGCATTCAAAAAACAAGTGCAATGCATCTTCTTGCTGTTGATGACAAAATTCACATTTTGAATCAACCTGTGGAACCATGAACCGGTTAAGCCTGTCTGTGGTTTGCAATCTGTTCCTCCAACACAGCCAGGTTATAAACGCATGCTTTGGCACATTATAACGTGCCCAAATAAAAGATGCTCCTGAGAACTGCTGTTGTTCCTCCATTAACCATCTATACCCTGAACTGATAGTATATTTCCCAGAAACAGTATGATTCCACCTGTTGCCAGTCACTTGATCCTTGATCCTATCTCTTAGTTTCAGCAGCTTTTTCCAGTGCCAACTGGAATCTAACTTTGGTTGAACCTCCCACAAACCATATTTCTTTAAATAAACCCCATGGATCCAACGCACCCACAAATTATCAGCTTTATTGGCCAGACTCCACACTTGTTTCATCAAACCAGCTTCATTCCACCTTTGCGCATCCCGTGTGTTCAAACCACCCTCCTTTTTCGATCTACAAACCAAATCCCAGCTCACCAGTGACACACAACATCCATTTTCCTTCACTCCCTGAAGGTATTCTCGGCACATTCTATTTACCTATTGTGTTATGCTATTCGACAGAATAAAAGCTTGTGCCCAGAAATTATTCATCATCATCAGAACAGCATTGACAAATTGAAGACGCCCTGCATAACTAAGGTGCCTTGAACTCCATCATCGAATTTTAGCTGACATTTTCTGGACTAAGTGTCACATTCAGTTTGGTTCCACTTCCTCGGGAAAATTGGAACACCTAGGTACTTCATGGGAAAGCTACCTTCCTTGAACTCCGAAATATCCAAAATCTGTTGTTTAAGTACCTCAGAAACGCTTCCAAGATACACTGCTGACTTTCTAGGGTTTGAACCAAGCCCTGTAGTCTGAGAGAATTCCTGCAAAACCTGCATGATTTTTTGCATTGTATATACATCAGCCTTGCAAAAAATCATCAAATCATCTGCAAAGCTGATTTTTGTGAGTTTTAGCATTTCACACTGTGTATGAAACTTAAATTTGAGATCATTAGCAGCTTCTTTCAACATCCGAGTTAAATACTCCATTGCCATAACTAATAGCAATGGTGACATGGGGTCACCCTGTCGAAGACCTCTCCTACCTGAAAATATCCACAGTTTTCGCCATTGAGTCCTAATATATAAGTTGGGGATCTTACACATTCCATGATAAGACTGCTAAATGATTCAGGGTTACTGAAGCCATCTAACATGTCTTGAATGAAATTCCATTCCAAAGAATCATACGCCCTCTGAATGTCAATTTTCAGCATGCATCTACCACTGATATTCTTCTGGCCGTACATTCTGATGAGCTCTTGGGTAAGGAGAACATTATGCAGAATAATGTGGTTGCTCACAAACGCACTTTGATTAGAATCAATCAGATCAGGTAAAACACTCTTCAGTCTATCACAAATAATCTTGGAAATGATTTTGTAGACCACACTGCAATAAGCAATTGGTCTGTACTCACTGGCATTTTGAAGGGAATCATTTTTCGGGATTAGAGCCAAAGTTGTCGCATTGATCTGCCTGAGGAGTTTGCCATTCTCAAAAAACTCTGAAACAACTTTTATAACAGTCTCTCCAGCAGTGTTCCAAGCTCCTTTGAAGAAACCACTCCTAAATCCATCCGGCCCGGGACTTTTCCCATTATGTATACTCCATTGCGCTTGCTTGACATAAGTGTTGGTTTTTGTCTCAGGTTTAGGTGAATCTATAGTTTTGACCTAAACTACGTAAGTGTTGGTTTTTCGTCTCAAAGTTTCTAAGTGAAAATATTTCTCTTTGGTAGTACTGTGTATTTGTCATCTCCAACGTTTGTTGTTGAAAGCTATATATAAGTTGTAAATTGTGAGCTACAGCGAGTCAAATGAGTACACAGTTTACTAATAACGTCATTATCATCTTCAATCAGCTGATTAAATCACATATATCAGCTCTAATGTTAATTACAATAGGAACAACTCCGTTGTTTTGACTTCGTAAGGATTGCTAAACTCTGAAAATGCAAACCTCCAAGAACACATATTGAAGTACTTCACCAAAACCAAAAGTAGCACTTTGTAACATTAGACTTCCGTCTCACAATGATTGTTGATTAGTTTGTATTTTCAATTTTAGTATAATAAGTATTTTGATATAAATGGAGAATATACAAGAACAACAACATACCCACTATATTCCTAATTCGATTGGGGTCTGGGGGGTCAAGATGTACGTAACCTTACCCATGTATTTTCAATACAGAGAGGCTGTTTAAGTAGTTCGACCCAAAATGCATTGGTGCATTGATATATTGATTTCCCGCAATTTCACCAAATTAAGAAGCGTCGAAATTTAAATGAGCTATTTTGATCTAATCCATTATTAGCTCAAAACTGAAAGAATTGTCAATAATGGCACTTCCAGCTCCATTTGCAATAAAAAAAAAAAAAATCATACATGAGCTTCATCTAAAAATTATTTGCGCAAGAAATATTTCATGAGTAATAATGTAAATATGACATCAGTAAAATCATGTTACATTTCTTATATTTATTAAAATAGGTTTTCTACAAGGATTAATTGATTATCACTCATCAACACGTACTACACTGTCGATCCTGATTTCTTTCCCCAAAAAATGTAATCCAAACAGTAAGGCAAATCTAGAAAACAACCGAAACGAAGGATTGGTAACAGTAAAACCACCATCCAACATAAGATCATGCCCACTCATAAACCTAGCATCATCACTAGCCATATAAACAGCAGCATTCGGAAGATCTTCTTGCTGCAACACAACTCCTTCAAGACTTGTGATTGCTCTCTTTTGCGGCCCACCTTCTTCGAAGTCGAAAAATTTCTTGGTCAAGGATGAGTAAACAGCATAAGAAGATAGACAATTTTCACTAATCCCATGTTTCCCAAGTTCAGCAACTGCATTCTTAGTAAATCCAACCACAGCATGTTTAGAACTACAGTATGCATGAGAAGTAATGCCTCCAACACTGCCGGAAATGCTGCCCAGGTTGATGATGCTTCCGGTCTTAGCCGGAATCATGACCTGGGCAGCGTGTTTGATGCCTTGGAAAACCCCGGCCACATTCACACGCATGACACGTTCGAAATCCGAGAGATGGTTGTCGAGGATATTACGTTTCGGATCATCCACGATACCGGCATTGTTGATCATGATATTCAGTTTCCCATGTTTCTCAATCGTTGCCTTAATCGCTTTTTCCATATCAAGCTCGTTAGTCGCATCACAGCGGAAAAAAGTATCTCTTTTGTAACCCAATTTGTCACAAACTGATTGTCCCAATTTTGCATTGATATCAACACACACAACTTTGGCACCTTCGTCAACAAACACTTTTGTTATGCAAGCTCCAATTCCTTGACCGGACCCGTGATTAGTGCCACTTTGCCAGTCAATTTTCCCCTGAAAAAAAAAAAACCAATATAAATTTTGATCCAGAAACAATTAATATAATATTGCTACTTTTAAGCAATAATAAGCTTATATAAATACGTACCTTTTGCCAACTTCAACTTGTGAAAAAGGGGCAGCAGCAGGAGCCATTTGTGCAGAAATTGATACTGTTAGTTCTCGAAGAATTTAAGCTAGCTACGAAAAGTTGAGAGTGATAATTAAGAAGCTATTCAAGATGCTAGGAAATGATGAATTGATACTCGCAAAAGGAAACTTAAGCATCATTTTATAGCAATCAGACTTTCTTTTGGTGCAATCAGTGATGCTAAATTCATGGTTTTCTAGTTCGTTTAAAACGTGCCTAATCTGACTGGAGCTGATTAATTTTTTCTTTTAAACTTGGACGTCGCAATTATTCACATGCAGAATTTCATTAAAAGAAAAAAAAAAATCACGCGTCCCGCCTGTATTTTTAAATCAATTAAATAAAAAATACGAATCATTTTTAAAAGAATAAAAAAATAGAAGAATAAAAAATCGATTGAAAGGATAGAAAGTGAGTTATTATACATAAATCTATGCCCAGATTGATAATATTTAATTTACATCAGTTAACTTATGCGCAGGTTTGCATAAATCATAAACCAATATCTATAACAGAAGAATAAAAAAAATTCATCCTTAAAAAATCAAATTTCTTTCATGACATCTTATTTTTTCTCTGTTATAGAAAGAGATGAATTGATAATTGATATCAGATTTTAAGTAATTGATTTAAAGGCCCGGGTGTGAGAGAGGAGTGGAATGGAAGAGATTCTTTGAAATTGGGGATTGAGAAAACATTACTGGTGTTTCACTTGATTTAATGGAATTTCCTTACATTTGACTTCATCAATTAAATATTGTTGTTTTGAGAGATTAGTATATACCTATAATTAAGAGATTTTTATGTAGCTATAATTAAGGGATTTATGTATTTTTCTATTCTATTTTTTTCTAATTAGTTAGAGTGCCACGTGTAAAAAATGATTTTGTACTGAAAATAAGTTTTGGCGGGAAAATTTTCATTATAGTGCTGACATATGTCCTTTTTGTTTGCTGCTTTAATTAAGTACTATAGATATAATTTGCACTTTGCAGACATAACACTCGGAAAATAGTACTAGTAATATATATTAGTTTAATTGTACAAGTGGTTTACGAGTCACGTTGGACGAGGTCTAACCCTGAAGGTTCTCGAAATTTCGTGTATGACTGTAGTATTATATTTCTTTGAAATGTGTACTAAAAGAAAAAAGAGAAAGGAATCCTACAGAGAACTTGAACAACGTGTATTAAATGGACAATTCTACACTGGACTGTGTCGTGTGTGCTCGCATTCACAACCTTAAAATATATGTCATTAATTAATTTAGACAAAGCTTTGATTGAAAATTGCAAGCACTACTGATATCTCTCACAAGAAGACAGGTAATAGATCTTGGGATGACTTCCCTGCAATATTGGCTTTGGTGAAAAATCTAACTTGGTTGAAACATGAAAATGTATTTCGAAAACTATGGAGATGTTACTACTCGTAAGAATTATACAAAAAGAGCATGCATAATCCTTATTATTGTAGTGAGCATTATATAAAATCTGACTCAAAAGCTACTAAGTTTCGGTGGAAATAAAAAAAGAAAATAATAGTACACAATGGATGGAAATGTCGTGAAGTTAATATCGATAAAATGCTAATAATACAAGGGCGATTTAGGTTAGGAGAATGTCGTAATAAGAGGTCTTTGCTGTGAATGTCACTATTAAATTACTCGCTGAAGAGTGGAAGTGTTGGGTGGGATGGTTAGAGTAGGAGGGGGATGGTTATTACCACCAAATCTAGAGTTTAGATTTTGGTTAGGACCATTCAACTTTTATTTACAAAAAAAAAAAAAAAATCTGATGAATTGCATTTTTTTTTGTAAAAGGAAATGTACTTGAGTTTTGGGCACACGTCCTTCAATATACAGAATCGTTTGAAGAAGTACTTATATGGCCAATACAATTAATTAAATATGGCAACTTTGATATATTCCACGTTACGCGTCGTACATCAAGTCAAACGTGTAAAGATTCCATGACATTTCGTGCTTCAACCGTAGTATATTATTAAAATGAAAAACTAACCTGTGATGAATCTAGTGTAGAAGGTTTGAAAGCCCCTTCTTTTATATACTCTGCAAAAAATATATTACTTAACACAAGTTGATTTCTTTTCGTTTTCTTTTTTTTTTTAAAAAAAAGATGAACCTTTCCTATAACAAAAATTTTTTCTCTTTCAAGAAATTTAATAACAACAAATTGATAACATTTTACATATATATATATATATATTCTATTTTAGGCCTCTAGCTCTTGTTGTGCTTTAGTTTAATTCATCACACAAATTCCCACAAGATTATTGGTTCAGCCCAATTTTACCACCACCAAAGATAAAATGTAAACATAATTGATAAGGTTGGGTTGTTGGAATTAAAGGTTTAAAAATCATATCATCATGCTCATAAATTCTAGCAACTCTTTTTTTTTGTGTTTTTATTATGTTTGCAAATTCAGTATTTAAAACTATTATCCCAATCAATCGAGAGAAGGAGGTAACTTTTTCTCAACGCTTATTTTAATCACAATTATAAATCTATGTTACGATTTGAGTCTCGTAACTTTTCTTTTACCCCCTCTGTCCTAAAATTATCATCCAATTTGAGATTTTATTTTTAGTATAATTTGAACTAGAAATGAAAACTCAAACTGGACAACAGTGCCAGAGCTAGGGGGGATCAGCAGCGGCAATCTCCCCTCGCCGGAATTTTTCTTCAAAGAGTGGTTCAAATTTTTAGTCTACATTAATTTTTTTCTTTAGATTTTTACCCCTGCAAAATAAAATTTTGGACATTTCGCCCCTGTAAACACAAAATTCTAATTTCACTATTACTGGAGAATAATTATGAAACGGAGGAAATGCATTTTTATTTACCCTTTGCATGTCATTAGTGTTAAGACAAAACACCCTTGCAACACGTACCTTTATGGAATCATCATTTATCCCCGTCGAGGGGGAAAAAACAAAAAAGAAAAACCAATGAGAGTAAGAAAGGCCTTTACATATCTACCCACCCTGGGTTTGAAAATAAGAGAAGACTAAAAATAAGGGCACGGAGACTGAAGAAGTAAACAAGTGCATTCTACATGAGTTACGGTACCAAGCAAGTCGCTCACAATTCATATCCTTATTAACTACTATATATTATGTGTCTCAAAAGATAATCTAAATTGCGGTATGAAACTTATACCATATAAATATAAACTTAATGTTGACTACTCCTTCTTGTCCTTATATCAGTTTGTACTGTTTTCAAAACTTATAAATTGAATTTTCAAATTTGTATTGTTTTCAGTACAAATTTGAAAACTCAAAATGGACCATTTTTTTGGGACAGAGGTAGTATTTTTAATTTTTCTTAAATTTTATTTTGAAAATAAAACTTTTAAATTATATTATAATTTTTATTTTGTTCTCTAAATTATTATTATTATTTTTAAAATTTATTTTCAATTAGAATAACATATTAAATAAAATTTACGATAAATGAAAATGACTTATGATACTAAAGGGCTCTATACTCCACAGGACCACATATGCGGGAAACTTTGAATACCACATAGACACCAGCTGTAGACCGATGTAAGAGGAAAATATGAATGAATAAAAATCTATTTTAAAGAGGTATATGCATCGGGCTGGTGCGGTTTCATACATATATAGTCTCAAAAACCATCAAGGTATCTTATAAAAAGAAAAAAAAATTCTTCTCCCCCGTCTTCTCATAATATTTCAATATTCTAGTCATTGCTTCAGTGTTTTTTTAATAATTGGGATTATCCACAAGTTTTAACCCGTCAGTAGATTACAATCTACTGATCATGTTGCAGACTTTCAGTAGATATGAATCTACTGATTGTAGGAGTCATTCGGAGTTATTCATCAATCGATGGTCGTTGGGTTGTTGATCATAGTTCTTGTTCAAGAAGATGCATCTATCATAAATCTAATCATTAGATATATGAAATGGAGTTTTAATCAGAAGTAAAGTGATTCGAGATCATAATTTGGTACGTAACATGTCTGACAATTGAAGAATTTAACCGAATAGATCTAGAACTAGATCGGTTGATTGTAGTGAAGGCAACGGTTTCAAATTAAATATTATTCATATAGACAGTTGTCATATTTTAGTGATTGTATCTCTTTAATGTCAATCATGGCTCGACGAATTTTAATAAAGTTAATACAAAGTCTTTTATTTCTAAAAAAAAAATAAAAGAAATAAGATCCGTATGTTTGTGGCTTGCGAAAACGTCACGAGGTATCTCACATGTCACCTTATAAATAAAATATTTTTCGAAACAATAAATCAATAATATATAACAGATTTATAATTTTCTGTCTTAAAATAATTACTTAATTTGAATTTTTATTCTTAGTTTAAATTATATTAAAAGTAAAAATCTGAACTGATAATGAATTTGGGGCAAATAGAGTACTATTATTAATACAAGTTTTGAAATTCAATACCAATTTTTTTGGAACGAAGTACATGAAAATAATACGATACAAAATTGATAGGGATTTGGGTGGTTGGAATAAGAAGTTTGTTTTGAGAAAATGACCAGTGAACTTCGCAAACACTCTTCTTAAAGACAACATCTTTGACGAGTCTAAATTAGTATGGCTCGCAACTAAGCCGGCCCAAATTCGGTGAAAGGTCCAACCGGCCTCTAGAAGCTTCCAGGTCGGTTCTTAATTACTTTTTTACCAAGAAAAATGTTCCATAACCTAACTCTATAAATAGAGATCAACCTTTTATGGTTAAAGGTACGCTCTAGGCACCACAATTCATACCCTATTACAACTACTTTTACTGATTTAAGTATCGGAGTGTCTACCCTCAGGAGACCCCGAGGCCCTCTTTTACAGGTTTTAGAGTTTTGAATCCACTATGGCCGCCGGTTCAACCAACCGGAGACGTTGGTGCATATTCATGCTTCGTCAATCTTATATATCATTTCTCTTTTTTTACTGTTTTGGTCGATAATATTAACTAATTTTCTTAATTTTGTTTTAGCTCCGTATCGTTATTTCTTTACTTATTTGGAAAAAGAAATCCATTTAATACTCAGTCCACACAAGATCGTAAGTACGTTATATATATAGATGAATTGCAAAAACAGTATCAAACAAATATAATATTTTCTCCCTCTCAAACTAACAATTTATCCTCTTCATTGTTTATTATAATCAGTTCAGAATGTTGGTAGGAATAATTTTAACTCAAGCAAATATATAGATCTATTAAATTATTAGACTACTAGTACAGGCATGCACTGAACATACAATCATTTGTCAGTCCATTATTAATAATCAGCAAAAAGAAAATTGCAATTTGCGTATACGAGAGTTTGAGTGACATGGAAAAATGTCACCAATTGCCTTACATTACAAACTCATAGTAGTAAGAAAAAGACCTTTCACCCTCGAACTGATCAACTGGGGAAAAAAAGGACCGTGCCCCTCAAGAAGTCAATTTCTGAGTCACTTGACTACGGAAGTATATATGTAGAGCTAACTTAATGAATATTAATGATAATCATATCCCTGTTAAATTTTATTTTTCCACTTTTCATTCAGTTTTACTTAATTCAATGAAGTTTGTAGGGAATAATAAAACTTGCATGTTCCTCATGGTTCGTCATTATCTGCATATGGCCTTTTTTCCTAGGTGCTCAAGATGCATGCACCTCATCTTAAGCGCCCATTTGGTTCTTTTTTATTCAATTTGTTTAATAACTAACATGCATATTGTCACAGCATTTCATCAACTTTAAAAGTAAATCCAAATTCAGCAAACAAAAGCCATATTCGAAGGCAACCAAACATACAGTCCTCAATCATATCAAGATTTCGAAAACAGCCCAAATGAAGGATTGATGACAGTAAAACCCCCATCCAGCTTCAGATCATGTCCGCTCATGAACCTTGCTTCATCGCTCGCCATATAAACCGCCGCATCCGCCAGATCTTCTTGCTGCAGAGCCACGCCTTCAAGACTTGTGATTGCTCTTGTTTTTCCATCTTCATCGAAGTCGAAAAATTTTTGGGTCATCGCTGAGTAAAGAGCGTGAGAAGACAAGCAATTAACCCTAATCCCATGTTTCCCGAGCTCAGCAGCGGCATTCTTAGTCAATCCAACCACAGCATGTTTAGAACTGCAATATGCATGAGAAGTTAATCCTCCAAGAGTGCCCGAAATGCTGCCCAAGTTGATGATGGTGCCACTTCTCGCGGGGATCATCACCCGAGCTGCATGTTTGATGCCTAAGAAAACCCCGGCGACATTCACACGCATGACACGTTCAAAATCAGAGAGGTCGTTGTCGAGGATGTTAGGTTTCGGGTCGTCTAGGATGCCGGCATTGTTGATCATGATATCCAGCTTCCCATGTTTCTGGATCGTCATGTTGATCGCCTTTTCCACGTCCGCTTCATTGGTCACGTCACCATAGATGAAAGTTGCATTTTGAAGACCCAATTTATCACAAACAGATTGACCTAATTCTGCGTTGATATCAACACAGACAACTTTGGCTCCATGGTTGACGAAAACCCTAGCTATGCAAGCGCCGATACCTTGAGCCGCACCAGTAATCAGTGCCACTTTGCCTTCCAACCTGCAACAGAAGAAAACATTGATTAATTAATGGTAGGTAATCAAACTAAATTGTTCGAAAAAAAAGGGTTTAAAGCTACTAGGTAGTTAGGGCTAATGATCACTACCTCTTTACAACTTCAAAATCTGACAAAAGGCTAGGGGCCATTATCTTATTCAAACTGAAACTATAACTCCTGAAAATATATATGCTACCAAGAGTTGAGAGATTAGCATGAGAAAATGTGGAAAAAATGTTGCGTCCTTTTATAGCAATTTTCTCCTAACAACCACGCACCGTAAATATATTTGACCCCAGCGGTACGTTTTTATTCTTCATTTGTTAACCTTATGATTGTAGAAGACAGGTAGGATAGATACAACCCCCCATTTACATAATGTGATGCAAGCTATGCTGTCATCTAGGACGTTGTTATTTATGGAAATTGTGTCTAAATTGAATGTATCGATGTACAAAGTGGTATTTTTTAGTAACTGTTTTTTGTTTACAGGCCTTACTATATGACCACTTGCCCTTGGTGTAATGAGCTAAAATATACATTGACTGTTTAGTAGTTAGGGTAGTGGACCCAGAAATTCTACCTTCCCGGAACTCTGATTATTGGAAAATGTGACTGATGACGAAATTTATATGGTAATTCTTAAGGGGAAATGAAAATATTGGATCTCAGAACCATAGATGTCTTTATTTTCTCTGAGTAATTCCAATAATGATAATGCCGAAGCTATGACAGCGTGAGGGGGATTAGGCGAGAGATTATATAATTTCTCTATAACGTATTATTATTTTGATCTCTAAATTATTATTTAATTTGAATTTTTTTTAAATAACAATAGTAGTAATAATAAAAATTCAAACTGGACAACATTGAAGGACAAAAGAAGTATATAGAAAACAATCTACACTTACTATCGCTAACGTAGGTACGCGTAAGCAAGTGTGCAAAGCGGCTACAGTCTGGAACGCTCATTATAAAAGCAAGAATATGTTGTAAATTAGCCAAAATTATTACAATGATACACTACTTGACTGGAGAATTGGTTATTTTTTTGGTCATTTTTTATTCAACAGCGACAATTTTGTTTTTATCGAACGACAAAATTATTCTACCTTAATTACGCGAACATGTCTCTGTAGAATCAATCTTGTAAAAATAGTTGAGTTTTACCCCACAATGAACTAATTTTTTTCCAATAACAAACAAAATTTACTCACTAGTAATAACATATTTTTAAATAGTAGCAAAAACAACAATAGCAGGCGGAACACTAGATCAATAGTCACACGCGAAAACATCATAAGCAAATAACCAAATTGTCGTTATATAAACGAAATGTAACAATACGCGTACTCTCTGCGAAGAGTACCAAAATTAGTTTCTGAGTCGTAGAATTTGTTTCATCTTAAGATTGTTGATAAAATTATTTAACTAATTCAATTATTTGACTAGCACAGTCCATGTAACAATCTCACACCTACAGTATGTATAAGCATTTTTAGTCCAAAATTCAATCTAACAAATGCACAATTACGTATTAAAATTGTTGGAAATTGGCCCTTGGGTGTAGCCTAAGAATATATCGAGAAGCCGGGTGTGGCCTAAGAATATATCGAGAAGCCAGCTTGAAATTTGAGAATATTCATTGCATATTATCCTTAATTAGAAAATTATTTGAAGGTAAATTCAAGTTGGATTGAACCAAAGAGCTCAGAAATTTGGAGACCTAAATCAACAAGACAATCAATTCCTGAACGGAAAAATATAATATCAAGATAAGAATTTTTGTTTTTGAAAGGTCAAATAAGAACTACGTTCCTACCCATTTTTGCTAGCTAGCTAGTTACTAGACTTAGTTCCGACTAAATTGAAAATATAGTACTTTCCCTTCTGAAGAAATAGTTCACATTTTGAGATTTGTAATGAGAAAATAATATAAATCTTGAGACTAAATGTTAACTATTTTTGTAGGACAAGAAGAGTAATATAAATTCTAAACCGGAAGACCAATATAGAGACATTTATTTATCCTCCTTTTCCTACGTCAGTAGAGCGGGGAAAAAAATGATTTTATTTCACTGACAATCTAGTTAGGCCATTTCGAATCATCTCTCATTGAGGAATTCTTAGAATAGCTGATGTACAAACTTATGATCTATATGAGACGACTAAGTTTTACATTATTATTATTATTATTATTGTTATTATTATTATTATTATTATTATTATTATTATTATTATTATTGTTGTTGTTGTTGTTGTTACGCGTCCTTGGCTGGAATTTTAGACTTCTGTGTAAGGTTTTATTGCCTTAAAGCCGACCAATTTCAATTTTTTTTGTATGGTTTTATTTTAGTAAAATGACTTGCAAAAATTAATGGATAGGGTAATAAACATTGCATGCCTCTTAGCCGGCCGTTTAATTAGTAAAGATTATGGAAACGATATATATTGTTTATAGCATATATATATATATATATATATATATATATATATATATATTAAATACGAACTAATTTTCTAGGATCCTCCAAGTTGCTATGTATTAGTGAGAAGTACATAGCCTCTAATTGACGAGGAGATAGAATAGAAGATGTGCAAGCTTGTCTTTTATTTCAATTTCCAATCTTAATTTCCATATATATATTTTACTATATTAGAAACAAAAACCACACTTAATATAAAGCACCACCATTTGCCATGTGGTATTTCTACATCATATTTTTAAAATAAATTTTTATTTACACATCAGTTTCCTAGACTTAAAAGGCAAATACAGTTCAAATCCATCACTACCTCCTATTTTCGCAAAAAAAAAAAAAAAACACGACTTCATAAAAAAACATAAATTCTCATCTCCATCTCCACGACAATCGACTCCCTAATCAATTCTTTCTCAAAAAAAAAAAAAAAAATTTCGACTACATCTATGTTTGACTAAAATCAATTACCAAGTAGGGGTATGTTGCAGATTACTCCCGTGATTACTTTGATACTTTGCATGCACTCGAAGAGGCCTAAAGAATAAAGATCACTTATATCATTTTGTTACACTACTTTTCTGTCACGCTAATTAGTTTTTTTTAAAAAAACTGGCATTAATTTTTTAAAATATTTTTTTCCCAGAATTTAAGTATCATGGAAAAAACAATTATTACAACTCAATTAAAACAATTATTGCAACATACCCCTACTTGAGAACACGTGGTGAAATATATTTCTTTCCTATTAGCATGTTCAATCTTTTCATTAGTGATGATCAACTATATCCGAATCAGATAAAATTTCGACTTCAAAAAATATTCTCTTTACCTCTTTATAAACACAAAGGAAAAAAAAAATTCTCATTGATATTGCTTTCGGCCGTTGTGGTGGTGCCGTTACAGATATTAAAATTTAAATGATTTTATATCCACAGATCATTTGTACGGCTTTTATTATTTTTTGTTTTTCCCGTTCAAAAATAGTGTTATTTAAATTATTTTTACGGGTCCACCCGTTACAGCTATCGTAGCCGTTGCCAGGTAATATGATGTGACTTCTTATATGGCTAGTCAGCTTAGAATTTTTGTATGATTTTAGTTCTGTTTGAATTGAATTGATCAATTGGGTTTTTGTCACAAAGTGTGGTTTTTTTAATTTATTTTTTATATTTTATTCATTTAGAGTGGTTTTCGTTTTTTAATTATAGAGTCTCAGTTTTTTTTTCGTATATGGTCAGTTATGAATTGTGTTTTTTCTTTGTTAAATTGCTTTTAATTTTGTTTCATACTCCCAGTTGACCAATTATTATTATTATTATTATTATTATTATTATTATTATTATTATTATTATCATTTTTACAAATGAAGCGCGTTTTTTTTTTGTGTTCAGACTTTCAAGAATATACTTTTTTGGATTTAGTTTTTTGACTTTTTAAAATTACTCATCATATAAATAGTTCAGGTCGCTTCTTCTAACTAATTTATGGGAAAGCCTTTTATGAATTTGAGGTGGAGAGGGAAGGAATGATGTTTCTACGTTTATTTTTATTTTTATACATTATTTTTACCTACAGGAAAAAAATTTTCTCAATTTTTAATGGACTCTTTTCCTTATTTTTTTTTATTTGCCATGGTGAGGTGAGTTCTTTTTTACTATAACTTGAAACCTATGCAAATTTACATTAATTTTCATTCTTATATTTGTGATCAACCAGTTTTAACAATTAATCAGTTTCAAAATCATATTTTTGATATTTTACTAGCTATAACCATTTGGAAGAAACAGTTCCAACAATTAAACGTATACCCTTCGGAGGAAACTTACTACAAATCTATTATAAATATCCAAAACCAAGTATTGATTTGGCACGACAAATGGAGAACATCAACAAATAATCTTACTAATATTTAAACTTTTTAGGATGCTTTTATATTTTGTCTAACATTTATTTCAAGAGATATACTTGATCAAGTTTATTTATATTTAATAAATAACACTTATAAAACATTTTTAAAATATTCAAACATTTCTAAAACGTACCGGGCCAAATACACTTTCTTTTTTTGTCAAATACAAACATTTCTATGATCACACTTATAAAATATTTTTAAATTCTTCAAACATTTCTAAACTATATCGGGCCAAATGCAAATTTTTTTTTCAAATACAAACATTTCTAAGATCTACAGATATACTGGGCATGCGCGACCAGACATCACTAGTATATATTATACATATATATGTCACTACAATTTGATTAATGATGATACATCCTTTAATAATCTCACTAATTACGTTAGACTCTTCAACTTGCTCATCCGGAAGACTGTAAATACGTACATTGTTTCCTGCTCATGACTATCCATTCAAATGAGATTAGTTATCTCTTTTTATTTTGTTCCTCCTTTGATATGCCACATGATGTAAAGAATAATTCTCTAAAATAGGTTTTATTTTAGAAGTATATAGTTACGTATGACCATCTCAAGGAAGGAAAAGAATAATACGAGTAACAGAAAAAAGGTGAATAATAGCGAAGTCTAAATGAGTATTCAAATATGTGATTAAGCATATTCCAAACTCTGAATCTTCATCAACTAGTAACCTTATACACAAAGGGCAATCCATATGTACATTTAGCTAATGATTGCCTATTATTAAATTCCGTCAAAAAGGATTGTTGATTTTTCACTGATATCTAAAATGCAAATCCAAATTTAGCAAACCAAGCCAAACTTGAAATGGAAAACCAAAAAGTCAAACCAAATTTAGAAAACAAGCAAAATAAAGGGTTGATGATAGTCCCATCCAGCTTAAAGTCATGTCCACTCATGCACCTTGCTTCATCACTCGCCAGATCCTCTTGAATTATGTATTTATGATTTCTCTTGTTTTTCCATTTTCATCGAATTCGCGAAACATGGGGGTCATGGATGAATAAACGGCGTGTGAAGACAAACAAATCCAACACAGTGAGCTAAGAACTGCAATAACCATGTGAAGTTTTTTTGGTAAGATGGTTTAAGTTTCATTACCAGAGAAGGTTTAGGGTTACATCTTATGCATAATTACATATCAAAAGATCAATTCCAAAATCTTCAGAGAAGATTAGGACCTCATAATTACAAAGAGAGCTAACCACTATTATCTATGTCTTCTACTAACAATTTTAGGACTAATATGAACACGGTACACCATGCAAGGATTTTGACAGAATTTGGAATCTTCTGGATAGTTGCATATCTGATCTTAAGATTTAGTAAAATTTGGCTAATAATCTTCGAATCAATAATAGACTCACCTTGAAAAAGATTTCTGTTTCGGGCTCTCCAAATGTAGTAAATTGTAGCACAAAAAGACACCTTCTAAGCAGCACTAAGAGTATCATTTTTCCACACTTAGCAGTGTTGTTCCACAAGATGATCCCAAGAGCAAGGGAGGCTCCACCCATTAAAGTCACAAATAGCTTGCCAAACTTGAGCATAAGTTGGACATTCAAAGAAAAGAAAAGATGCTTAACATTTTCCTCATTTTGATGACAAAATAGACATACTGGATCAATTATAACCATGTGAAGTTAACCTCACAGAAAGATGACTTGTAAGAGAAATCTGTTCACAAGAGATTTCTCCCGCGGAAAGATTTTCGATATATTGTGATCTGAAATAAGTTTTGGTGCGGAACAGTTAATGTGTTGAATTTGCGTTTATAGGTAATATTGTTGAAAAGAATTTATTGAGTTCATTTAAATCAAGACGATGAACAAAATATAGGCCTTGGGTGAGAGCTAGGCAGGCGGCTAATCTGTAGTCAACCATAAATTAGTACGAGTACGTAAGTAAGTCAGGTGTACACACAAATGAAGTTTGTTATAATTTTAATTTGGTAATTAGTACCGTGATATGGTTTGATCTAGATTAGGACATTATCTTCTTGTATAAGTAGAGGAATACTCAATAAACAAACAAAAATTCCATCTGTCTCTCTTGTGCGGTTTCTTCTAATTAAAGTTGTGAAATAACTGTATGATGAAAAGAACACATACCCAGAAATACTTGTCAGGAGAATGTTATCTTTTGGAAGGGACCTACCCGACTCTACTTCGGATTAGTTGTAACCATGATTTCGAACATCGAGTGCGTAATATAAAAAAAAAAATAGAATAACACATGAAATTGATAAGTTCATGGGTTGTTGGAATCAGAACTTATTATTGGAGATTGACCAGTGTTCTTCATTAACTCTTCCTCTTTAAACGAAACCTTTCCTGAATAAATTTTTTTTATTGGGTCTTCATCAATAATAGTAATTGACTAGGGGGACTTCTTAGTTTAGTTTTAGCTCCATATTTTTATTTCTTTATTTATTTGTGAAAAGATCCATATCAATTAATATTTCTTCTGAAAGAATTAATCCTCACTCCACATGTACAAGATCATCAATACGTTAACTCTGCAGATGCATAAACAAAAACATAACTAGAAAACAATATTTCTTGTGTTCTAAGATAAATGAATTATTATAGTAAATTATTGAAAATTGGACAACTGAAAAATTTCAACTTTGCGTAAGAGTTTGAATGACATGGGAAAAAGTCACCATGCATATTACAAACTCATACTAAGAAAGGACCTCTACACTCAACATGATCAATTTTTTTTTTTTAAAAAAAAAAAAAAACCCCAAAAGAAGAAGAAGAGGACCGTTCCCCTCAAAGATCATTATTTCATAGTCATTTGACTTTATATATGTAGACAGAGAGTGAAATGTAAGTAAATATAGATATACAATCACACAGATATTGATGATAATTGTTACAATATCAAAAGGAATCTTGTGTTGACAATGTAACAATGCATCAGGTGCAGGATCATAAGCATGAACCAGCACGTTTGCAATCTGTCCCATCATCAGGTGCAGCTTCTTTGTTGCTTCTGGAAGAATTCTCATGAGCAAGTGGTCCTGAATCCAAATAGTTGTAAAGGTCCTGAATCCAACTGTAACCGGCCTTTGCAGGAATGCTACTCGAAAAAATCAGCAGCCATGTCATCAATCCTCACGTACATAGTTTACAGCCTTCAATTTATGTTCTTCAGGATTAGCTTAGTTGATTATTAACCATTGGATTAGATTGCGTTACTTGTGAGTCTGTAAATGATAACCGTACAGATAGCATGTCTGTGTATATGTATAGATGTAGCATCGATTAATCCAGGCTATACAGAAAAGGGGAAAACTTCTTTCTCAAGTGTTGAGCCCTAGCATTTAATACTCTCTGTTCTTCATAATTCCTGTCTAATTATACTGAATTTGATGTTGCTTCTTTCATCGTTGATGATCAATTAAGGTATGTAAGATGGTACCAGAGCAGATTGATCCTGCTTTGACTTCAGGTGTAGTGAATTCTTGGAAGAAGACTTAATATAGAATCAAGAAGGTTCTCCGTTTTTTTTTTTATTTTGTTCTGAAATAGATAAATGGATCTCAGAATTTGTGGTATTTCTACAGTAATTCCATCAAGAAACATACAGAGCTATGGATGATTTGCCTCTACTTCGGGAGAATCAGCTTTTTCGAGATGAGAGAAGGGAAATGAAGTCATTGATCGATATTCAACTACAGGTACATGGATCAGAAAATTCAGGAACACCTCACGTCTCTGTGTTTTGCTGAATGAAAGGAACTATTTGATCCGGAAAGGTGCTATGCTTTCTACTTTGGAAGCGAAAATGAAAGACGGATTTGTGATTGGAAGTCTGATGAAGCCGACGGTTAATTCACCTCAATTTGCAAGCTGGAAACAGGAAAACACTCTTGTGTGCTCATGGATTAAGAGTTCAACGGAGTTTTTTACCGAAAAAATTATCAAAGTAAGTACCTGGACAAAAATAATTTGAAGAAAAATAAAGTGGACAGAAGTAGATGTTCCGGATTTGGCAAATCCGAAAGGCACAAAGAGTCGGATTTAGCAAATCCGAGAGGAAGACAACTCGGATTTGTCTAATCGAAAGTCGTCCAACCTGAAATTAATTAAATTTAACTAAATGATTAATTAAAATTAACTAAGTTTCAGATTTGGCAGATCCGAAAAGTTTCAATAAAAAAATGATTTATATTTTGAAAAAAAAATCTAAGTGTTCGAAAATGAAATTTGACTAAAAAAGGATCAGCCAAATCCGAGACAAAGTGTTTCAGATTTGAGAAATCCGAGTTGTTGAATAAAATATTATTTTAAATTTCAGAAAAAAAATTCCAAGTGTAAAAGTAGATAGCAGGGGTCTCGGATTTGTCAAATCCGAAAGATCTGCAGAATATGTGGAAATCCGATAGTACCCCAAATAGTATCTTTCGGATTTGCCAAATCCGAGACATACCAAAAATTTGAAAAAAAAAATAATGGATTGGTTTTCACCAATCCTAACCCTATTTAAACCGCACCAACAACCAATTCATAACAAACTAATTCAACAACAAAACAATCACTTTTTATAACAAAATAATATAAAATTTTCAACTAACAATCCAAAATCATTCAAAAACCCTAAAAAAGACTGATGAACAAAAATTTCTTCCCTCTCCTAGGAATAGTGGATGGGTTGCGCGGCCTGTCGGATTTGAAAACCCTTTGTTCCTGCGGCTCTGGACGGATTATAAGGATTGGCTCCACTGACAAGCCATCGTCACACTAGTCAAATATTAATTACCTACTTAATACAATTACTAGTAGTAAAGTAGCAAGCAGGGTCGATCCCACAAAGAAGGTTACCAAGTACAAGGTTAAAACTATTTCTTATTATTATTTAGATTAACAATTTATCAATTTTAAACTATTCTAAACCTAAAACTAAACCATTGTAATTATTTAAAGATATAAATAAGGAAAAGAAACACCTAGGGAAAGGGTTCACCAACCGACTATTTAGTTTAATTTAATCTATAAATAAGTAAAGGAAACACCTAGGGAAAGGGTTCACCTAATTAAGAACTATTCACTGTCGTGATATAATTCTCTTACTCAAACTAATCCTATGACTACTGTCGTGACTATAGGATTTAATTAGAGTACATTAAGAACCCTAGAATCTATAGCTGCAAAGACAGTGTTCCTACTTTCGTGGCCCACTATCTAAGTTTAATATTCTCACGAACTAGTGCTCACCTTCAACCGTCATTCCTTCAGTTAAACACCTTTAAAACATGCAAGTGGTGATCAAATACTCACATGGAATAAAAATAAGAATATTAAATATCAACTAATGAAAAAGTCACAATCATGAATTAAATTAAATTAAATAGTATCGCGGCTACATCCAAAACCCTAGATTAAATAATTTAGCTACACATCATCTCAAAAATAAATAAAACTATGAAACCCAGAAGAAGTCGGCCAAAGTTGAGTTCGAGGTTGCTTGCTTCCTCCGATGATGATGTGCATGGGTTTGGTGTGGTGAATGGTGGCGTGGAGAAGAGGTGATGGTGCTTGGTGCGTCGGGGGTGTGTGGCGTAGAAAGGTTGGGTGATGGAGGCTTAGGGTTTGTGTGTTTGCGTAGAAGATGGTTGTGTAGAGTTGTGGGTTGTGGGGCTGTGTGTGGCGTGGGGTTTAAGGTGGAGGTCGGCGGAGGTGGTTAAAAAAATAAAACCCTAATCCTCCTTTTACAGGCTTTCGTCAAACCTTATTTCTTCAGGAATAAGAAAGCTTATTTCCCAATTAAAATTGGGATTAAAATTCTTGCAATTTCTTCCTCATTAGTTCTTACAATCTTCATTTAGGCCCTTTTTCGTTGCTCTTTCTTTTCGATTTAGTCCAAAACCTCAACAATTCTTCCATTTGAGTACAAAACCTACAAATAAAAATAAAATCACATAAATAGCATATTTGTACTCAAAATATATTGCAAAAATCACAAATTAGGGATATAATAAATAGGTAAAATATAAGCATATCATCCACGTTCGGGACTTGCGATTCTCCTCCGGGAGTAATGGTGAGAGGTTCTTCATGTGGAGTGTAAGATCCTCTCCAAGAACCAATATCGTCCTCTCTTCTCACATTGTCTCCTCCATTTCCTCACCTCCTCTCACATTCTCTTCTCCTGGGTTCTCTTACTCGTATTGGCCCGAACCTTCCGCCCCATCCTGTGATGGCCTGAAAGGATTCCTTCGCTTTCTTCCCCCTCCAATTTTATATCTTGGCCACGGTTTCATTGTTCTACCGTGTGGACCTTGTGAGGGGCGACTCGTATAATACTTCACAAGGATTTAGGAATCCTCAATTTCCATCTCATCGTCTTTTCCGAGAGTTAAAGCAGTGTGGGTTACGTCCACAAAATAGTTGAGCACCTTTTCGAGCTCGTCGTCTAGGTCATGGGCTCTACGACGTTCTTCTCGGAATGATATGGCCCTCACACAGACATTGTTCAGCACTTCACCCTGGAAATCAAATAATGTGTTAACTAAAGGAGTATAATTCTAAATTTATTTGAATAGAGCGTAAAATGCATTTCCATACGTAGATTAATTGAAAACAAATACTTACATAGACTTTCCATACTACTCATATCCGACTGATGAGTAGTGGCTCGGATCGCTTATCAATTTCATCGAATCTTTGTTATCCCACGCTTCGTACTTCTCATTAGTTTGACCGGATTGTCCTTCCTCCAAATCCATAGGAATGTTTCGGGCTCTCCTATTCCAATGGGGGCGTACTTTATTATGGTGTTCCACCCAATTTTTCTCAATAAGCTTAGACATGTTGTGTTCGTGAGCATTTTTATTCTCTTAGATATTGACAATCATAGGCCATCGGGGAATTCCTTGAATGTAGCCAAACTGTCTCACGACCCTGTCAATTTCGTGTGGTTTTCGGATAGCCCAGTAGACCATCCACGTCCTTGCCATCCAAATGGCACTTCCATGTTTACAACAATCAGGGAAGGTTGGGAGGAGATCCTCGTAGGGTTGCCAAACAAACTGTGAAAAAAAATTGGGAATTAACGAATTAATTCACATAAGAATGGTGGAAAAAAATAATAAATTGAGAACCTTTTCATGCTTACATCACTGGCTTTTAAGGCAGTCAATTGGTCTCTAGAACTCGGGAGACTAGACCTTGGGATGTCCTTGTGGGACTACGAGCAATTCCACCATTCAATACAAAAAAAATAAAAATCAAAGGTATTATTTATCCATAAAAATAATAAAAATATTAGTAATTTTAAATTAAGAGTATAGGAAATAAACTCACCGATAAGGTAAAGGAGCTGTAGGATCCTCTTCGAATCTCTTTAAAATTCTTTGGGGCATGATTCTTGGGAACCGCTCGTATGCCCAAACCTAAATCAATAACAACAATAATAAATAATAATACTTCACAATATAATAAATGTTTTTCAAATTGAATTGCCACGTATTGAATAAATAAATACATGTAGAAGATACACACAGCCGGTTACATCACGTTTCTCATGATGACTAGCCTCGCACAGACTAGAATACAAGTAAATAGAGCAGATCCCCAACTAATTGCACAATGATTAAAATCCCCCAAATGGTTCAATAAATATAAACCAACACTATTATGGCTTCTGTCCGGAAACATAAAAGAACCCATAAACTACAAGAGCATTAATCGGGCCCTTTGTTGATACACGACCTCTAAAGAACCTACAAAAACAACACTTCAAACCATAATATTTGTTGAAACACAACCTCCGGTAAGATGACTCGGATTTGCAAAATCCAAGACCCACTGTTAGAAGACCTTTCGAATTTGGCAAATTCGAGTGTGCCCGTTTCTCTGATATCGGATTTGAAAAATTCGAGATTCCATAAAATTAGACTCGCGGATTTGCCAAATCCGAGACAACTAGTTTTGTCCACAAAAAAAAAAGTAAATTTTTTTTTGTCCATATCAATTCTTTTAAATTTTTTAAGCCGAAGCACCCGAGTTCAACGTCACCAGAACTTGCTAACACCTTTGCCTTCATCTATGATGCCAAATCCTTATGGAAAGACATAGCAAAGCAGTTTGGAACAACAAATTTGCCACATTTGTTTTAGATTAAGGGATATAGCATTAACTAGGCAGGGGGAGTCAACAGTATCAGCATATTATGGAAAATTGAAGCGGCTTTGGGATCAATATGCACAATTGAGGCCAACTCCTATGGTTAACAGTGAATTAGGAGAATTGGTGGTATCAAGGGAATTAGAGGATAGGGGAATGCAGTTTCTGATGGGATTGAATGATGTATATGAAAGAGAAAGGGGCAATATTTTGTTTATGGATCCTTTTTTCCTGTGAATCACATATACAATATGATACAGCGGAAAGACATAGACAAGTAAGTATTAGTATGACCATGCCTTCTGAGAGCTCAGCATTGGTTGCAAGAATCCATGATTGGAAGAAGAATGTTGGAAATAATGTTAGGAATTATGTTGGAAACAGGACATGAACAGGACCAGAGGTAAAAGGAGCTAATTATCATAAACGAGACACAAGCAACATGTATTGTACTCACTGTTACAAATATAAACACACAAAGGATGAATGATTCAATTTACATGGGATGACTGACTGATTTTGATGAGTGTAAAAAAAAGCTTCAATCAAGATCAGGATCAGCAAATTCGGTATCAGTGGGAGAAACTCATTTGGAAGTGCCTCAGGATCAGCATGAAGGCTTTAGGGATCTACAAATGGCCATCTCAAGTGATGTGGAAAGGGAGATAGGCAGGAAAGGCAAAATGCCAATGGAAGGGAATGGAGGAATAAGAGGAGTCAAATGTGCACACTTAGATGCATTTATAGGTAGTTCTTGCTTCACCAAACTTAATCATGGTCAATGCATCTACTGATTCTATAAAACCTAGTTCTTGGGTCATAGGAATTTGTGCAACTAGGCGTATGTGCACAGAACATAGGCTCATGGTCAATATTAAAACAATAAATGTGTTTACTCCTGTACGGCTTCCAGATAGAAGTGTTGGTTCTGTATCACACATTGATGATGTTGCAGTTTCTCAAACAGTTATTCTTACTACTTGTTTACGTTTACCCAACTTCAAATGTAACCTTCTATATGTTAGACAGTTAGCCAAAGTAAAGAACCTATATTTTAAATTCTTTGCTTATTGTTGTCTGCTACAGGACCTTAAAACCAACAAGGTTCTTGTAGCAGGAAGAGTCATAAAAAAATTATAAATCCTTGAGTAATTTTCATTCACACCTGAAGCCATTCAACAATCACAAGTGTAGTTTGTAGCCTATAAGATTAACATCAGAAATTCAACCACCACTAAAGTTCCAGAAGAAGTTCACTCACAAGCTTTGTCAACAGTGTCTTTTGATGTAATGCACCTTGGATTAGGGCATTCTTCAGAGAATGAAATGAAACAACTTTCACAATGTAATAAGAATGATTCTTTGTCACATACATGTGAGATTTGTCCATTACCTAAGCAAACTAGAATGGTCTTTCCTCACAGTCAGATTCAAAGTAATAAATGTTTTGAACTGTTACATATGGATGTATGGGGGCCCTATAGGCAGTCAACCTTGGGAGGGTGTCATTTCATCTTAACTATTGTTGATGATTACAGTTGTTGTGCCTGAATTTTTCTGTTTATGCATATATGAAGTGTCTACTTTAATAGAACACTTTATTCATTTGATCATAAATCAGTTTCAAGCGTTTGTCAAAACTATTAGGACAGAAAATGGAACTGAATTCATGAACCATTCACTGTCTAATTTCACATTCAGATTAGGGATTATTCATCAGACCAGTTGTTCGTATACTCTATAGTAGAATGATATTGTTGAAAGAAAACATAGACACCTTGTGCAAATAGCAAGAGCCTTATTGATTCAATCTAAACTACCTAAATCCTTTTGGGGTGATTCAGTTTTCACTGCTACATACCTAATCAATCCATTGCCTAGTGAGCTTTTGGGATTGAAATCACCTTATAAATTGTTATACAATAAACCACCTGACTGAGCAATCTTAGAGTTTTTGGTTGCTTAGTGTTTGCTGTCAATACTAGTCCTCAAAGAGATAAGTTTGATCCTAGATCCTTTAAATGAATTTTTGTTGGGTATACATATGATAGAAAGGGGTACAAAGTTTTTTGTCCTTCCACACAAAAAATCATAGTTTCTAGAGATGTTCTATTCTTGGAGAATGTTTTTCCTACTATCCAGATGACTCTAGATGTACCAATTATACATATTCCTAGTATCCCAGAACCTGAACATCACAGTTTACCATTTTCAATGTCAGATGATCCTTTCTCCGTGACATCAAAATAGCATGATTCCTCAAATAATCCCGTTTCTTCAAGTGACCCACCTTCTACACTTGGTTCAATCTCAGCAGTGTCATGTGATACTCTAATATCATCCAATTTTCCTGACACTGTTTTCCTTAGGTTGAGCACTAGAGCAAAGCATACACCTTCTTAGCTTTAGGATTTTGATACTTCTACTTCTTTAATATCAGTCCATGCATCAAAATCATCTGTCTCTCCTTCTGCCAATACTATTACACATCACGAATTCCTTGTACATTTGTCTAGTGTCCAAGAACCAGTTACATATAATTGGGCCAGGACAGATCACTGGTGGGTTGATGCAATGGACCAAGAGTTGGAGGCTTTGAAGTCAAATGAAACTTGGACTTGACTCCTTTAATACCAGGAAAGAAAGTTGTAGGGTCTAAATGGGTATACAAGATCAAATGTAGGCCAGATGATACCATAGATAAGTATAAGGCTCGTTTGGTAGCCAAAGAATATAATCAGGTGGAGGGTGAAGACTTCTTTGAAGTTTCTTCACCAGTAGCAAAGTTAGTAACTATGAGATTGATGTTGGCTATGGGAGTTTCATATTCTTGGCCTTTTTATCAAATGGATGTGAATGATGCTTTCCTGCATGGTTTTTTTGGATAAGGAACTCTAGATGTTGCCTCCTCAGGGATATACTGAGGCATCTCCTAGAAAACTTTGTAAGCTGAAAAGGTCTTTATATGGACTTAAACAAGCTTCCAGGCAGTGGAATCAGGAGTTTCTTCATAATTGCAACAGTATGGTTTTATACAGTCATCTGATGATAATTATTTGTTTATCTTAAACACTGCTGATTGTCTATTGTTCATACTGTTTTATGTAGATGATATCTTACTCACTAGGAATAATAGTAGAGAGATGATAAAGTCAAGGCCTTTTTAGACAAAGCTTTCGCCATTAAAGACTTGGGAGAAGCTAAATACTTTTTGGGTATGGAGTTCAATTACACTGCTGAAGGACTATATATCCAGCGGCAAAAATATATTGCAGATCTTCTCAAGGATGCAAACATGTTGGATTGCATCCCAGCTCCCACACCATTCCCAGGGATCTCATGTTTGAGTCTCTTGATAACGATCCAACTCCTCCTCTTAACGATCCAACTCCTCCTGACTTGACTTATTTTGTCCAACAACTATGTCAATTTGTGCATTTCCCCTCACGAGTCTCACTGGACTGCAGCTCAACATTTTTTAAAGTACCACAGTGGTTGTATTTCTACTAGTTTATTCTATGCTAAATATGCTTCTTTGCATCTCATTGCATATAGTGATGATGATTATAGGAGTTGCAAATCTTCAAGGCATTCTGTGACAGGGTTTTGCATCTTTTGGAAAGCAATCTCACCTCTTGGAAAGCGAAGAAGCAGTCTACCATCTCCTCTTCTTAAGCAGAAGGTGAATATACACCAATGGCCTCAACAGTTAGAGAACTTCCGAGGATTACTTATCTTTTGAAAGACTTCCAAGTTCCTGTGGCTCTACCAATTCCATTTTGAACCAAGCAGCACTCTATATCACTGTCAATCCAGTCTTCCATAAGGGTGAAATTGAATACTGTATTTAACACTGCATTGAAAATGAAGTGCAAAAGATAAAAGAAAAATTTGAATTCATCCTAAAATGACAGATAAGAAAAATGAGGGTAGTATCATTTAATTTAATCAAATAATTTTTACTCTACTTCTTTGAATGATTGTTGATCATTTTTTTCTTTTCTTGCATTGGGAGTGACTGGAAGAGTAACCAGTAAAGTGGGTGTGTTCAGTTTTGTGTGATTTTGATGGAATTAATTGCAAGGCGGAAGGCACTTGATGAAAGCCAATTAGAGGAAAGTGTACACTTGTTACCTGGTTCAAAGAAGTGTATCCAACAAGGACATGTTCTGCAAAGAAATTGACCCAACAATTGATCAGAATGAGGATGTCTTGGTAAGAAAATGGAGCCTTTAATGAAGCAGAGAAAATGGTAGCTGGGTCTTGAAGCTTATTTCTCTCTAATTTGGAGGTTTAACATGTTTATTTGGGTTACAAGATGCAAGCACTCACGGAATTTCATTCTGTATCCTCCAAACAGATACAACGGTGATGGCTTCTTTGAACTTCGAACAAGTTAGCATTCCAGTTTCTTTGCAAATATTAGGTGATGATATTTTAATTTTGAAATGTAAATATTTTGTAAGTTTGAAAAAGTCGATAAACTTCTTCTTGTAGAAAATGCTCATAGACTAGCTACGCTTTGGTAAAAGCCTTTTTAACGTGTAATATGTTGATATTTTTGTTATCAATATATGGTGTACTTGTTATGGACCATTGTAATTGATGCAAAGGTTGAAATTTAATATTAAAATTTTAATTTGTGTTACTTATATTTAATTTTTTAATTAAAAAGGTTAGGTGTGAAGGCATTTCAAAATGTCCCAATAGACGCCTATTATGACAATTGTAAATGTCTTAATAGCTATTTACCTATTAACACGCTAGAATAGATCACGTTTTCAATCAACGCCTAAAAAACGTAAGTGTGATTATAAAGTGCTTAATAAGACAATTTAAAATGTCTTTATAGTCTTGTTTTGTTGTAGCGCCTCCTAACAACCACTCGCGGTAAATTGCTTAGGCAGGCTATAAAAAAATTGACTCAAATGGTACTTTTATATTCTTCATTGGTTAACCTGGAGATTTTGATTCAGAAGCTGGTCGGCTAGCTACAATCAACCTCCACTACTTTAATGTGATAGTAAGGATTAATTTATCATTATGGACTGGTGTCGAAATTAAATGAATCAATTTACACCCCCAAAAAAATCTGTTGTATACGATCATTTACTTAAGAGTAATCATCAACATGAATTCATTTTATTCTGGAACAAACTGAGATTAAGTGCTTGTCAATGAGATATCACATTGAGAGTGTTCAAATTGTTCAAGAAAAATAGTCCACTTTTTCGTTTGGTTTTAATTCAAATTATTAGGAAAAGCATCACTCTAAATACAGATATAATTAATGAACTAAAATTGTCGCACCATCCTCTACAAAACGGCAAAGGCATTGTTTTAGAATCATAGAAACTGTCCCAGCTACCATTGACCAATTTTTGTGTACTTGAAAAGTTTCTAATGAAGAGACCGAATTTCTTTCTTTTTTTTTGGGGGGGGAGGGTGTTGGGGAAGAAAATTTGAAATCAATATGAATAAACCACAACCTATCAATTAATGTAGGATATATAATTTTTTTTAAAAAAAAATTGAAGAAAAAGATGAAAAAAACGCGACACCAGTGGAGAGAGATTTTTGTAGTAGATAGCTGCTTTCAATGACCTTCAGAAAAAAAAAAAACCTGATAACTACCATAAGTTCATAACCTATGGATTATAAAGACCTAAAAAACTTAGTGACGAGTCCATATCCACCAACGATCATTGGACCGGCCCATCAACCGACTATGGTCCAACCGAATCCAATTAGGGCGGTTCAGTAATAAGAAACCTAATAGGATTTGTACATTCTTCAAGGTAATTCAATGCGTATAAATAAGGTTGGTCACACCACAGTTGAGGTACGCTATCTCTAGCTCCAATACATATACACTCGTTATTCCATAACCCTATTTTCTGACTTAAGCATCGGGTGACTCTCGAGGATCTGTTTTACAAGTAACCCTAACCGGAGTTCCGTTTTCATGCCAGAGGTACAATTCCATGCTTCGTCAAGTGGCACGCTGATAGAGTCCATAAATTATGTTTTAATTGTTGATATTTTATTAGTTTATGGACTCGGATGGATTTAATTCATTAGTTTTGTTATTATTTCATGTTAGGAGCTGGAAATAAGAGATTGGAGCTGATTTGGATTAATTTGGACGTCCAAGGACTGAAATACAAAATTGAAGAAGTTTTGGGGCAAAAGTAAAAATACTGCAAACTTGAGGGACCAAAGATGCAAATCGTGGAATAATTGCTGTTTTCCTGCGGCTGACCTAAATTTCTATTATAAAAAGAATTTGAGTGATGTTTTGTGGGCAGCCGTGTGTGTAGCCATAGGCTAGCACCTCCCACCTCTTGTTTTTCCCGAATTTTCATTGTTTTCCATGGAGAATCGAACCGTCATACTTCCAACTATGAGTGGCTAAGTTTTCTTTTCTGATTCAAAGGATTTATTCAATTATTCCATTATGAGGTTTTGTTCTTAATTTATTGTTCTTCCTATGATTTAAGTATTTGTTGATTCTTATATTGAGTTATGAAAGTAGATATCATTCAAATTGACAACTTGATTTGTTATTTATTTTCTCGTACTATCTGCTAGTTGAATGTTACGTAATAGACAAGAACTGGCAGTACTGAGTAGCAATTAGACAAAGCATGTGTATTGGTGAGACATTGAATATGCATGTTAGTTTAAATGTGGAATCAATGAGTCAAAGTCTGAATAGTTGTAGCTATCTCAATTGTTTAGATTTTGGTTCAACTATATTTCCTTGGTTTTTATGCTATCATTGTTTGGTATGAAATATCGTGCCCAACCGAATTATGATAAGGATTAATTGAGTGCTAGGCTTGGTTAGTTAATTTAGGGAGATTAATTGATTTATTACGGCTATCCTAATAGATCTTTGGTTGAATGCTTAAATTGCAAGAGTAGTTTTAGTAGCCTATGATTAATGAAATAATTGAGTTATCCGTTCCTTGAGTCAGAAGTCTGTTACTTTGATTTCTTTTCTTTTATTTAGTTTTCGTTATTTGTATTTCATTATCTTAGTTTAGAAAAACAATCCAAAAATCTCCTTTGCATTAATTTGAAGGAAACAATCCATCGTTCCCTGAGGACGACCTTACTTCCCTATATTACAGTAGTTTGAAGTAGGTTATTTTATTTGTGTGGCTTGACACTCCATCACACGCCTAATGGTACTCGAAGACTAGGGTTTGTGTCACAAAACTTTCTCAACCTTTTACCGTCGTCCCAAATTAGGGTTTCTCTCGAAAAAGATGGCTATAATTGGTAAATTCCAATCCAGTACGGCGTCAACGAGCAGGCAGCGAAGCCCCGATGACGACGAAACCTTGGCTAAGTTCCAAGAACAACATAGACGGAAGAAGAGCAACCGTCGGTCAGGGAAAGAAAATACTCCCAGGAGACCATCCAATCCCATGGACGAAAGATGGGAGAATCCTAGCAATCATCGTGAGGCACCCAATCCACCTGATGAAGAACGGTTTGCTGAAATCGAAGCAGAACTCAAAAGGTTGTAAGATGATAACAATCTCAACCAGAGGAAGAAAAAGTACATGTTAGAGGAATACCGACGCCGTTGTTTGCTCGGTCTACCTGATTCAACAGATCAAAAATTAAAAGATTTAATTGATGAAAAAGAGGCATGCAGAACGCTAGACTTACTCGAGAAAAAGAGCGGCAAACGCAAAATTCCAGATGAGGAAGGCGGGGAGGAATACAGGGAAACCCCCAACCGCGAGACCTCCCATGAAGAATTTCAACAGGTCGTAGTATAACCTTCTGGGCATCATTTGGGAGAGCGTATCCGGCATTCGAAATAGCACTCGAGGATTTTACCAAGGAATACAGACGCATGAAGTACTCTTGCAACCAAGGTCACCAAGGTTCACCCAGTGTTGAATTTGTATCCAAAAGGGATTGGAATCCCCCACCAAGAGGCAATGTGCACTCTCGATTGGGACCGAATATCCCCAAGGCAAAATCCTATCAAGATAATGATGATGCATATCGAGCACCACCTCGAGGGATAGGTTATCCTCGCTGAAATCGCCACCCAGATGACCGTCGCTCTCCGCAGCACTCTCCTCAGCCTCGACAGACGGAGCAGCAACCTCGAGATGGCGAACCCTATGTTCCACGACACCAGGGGGAATATGGCCACCAAAACACTTCTATTCACGAGTCAATGAAGCGAATGATAGGAATGATTGCCGACAAAAGTCCATTTGTACCAAGGATTTGTGACTGCCCGAAACCATGGGACTTCGACTTCCCCAGAGATTTTGTAAAGTACTCGGGAGATTCTGACCCCCAACAGTTCTTGCATGGATACGTCCAAGTTATGAGAATCAGGAACTCATCACTCGATTTCATGGCTAAAGCCCTCCCATCTTATCTCACTAGAGAAGCACAACGATAGTTTGGACAGTTGCCGGAGGGGAGTATCACCAGCTTCGAGGACTTGTCAGTCAAATTGGCTACACGCTTCTTCCCCAGCAAGCAGATCACAAGAATGTCAATCGACCTTTCCTCGATCAAGCAAGGGCAAAACGAGAGCCTCTCTGATTTCCACCGTCGTTTCATCTGAGAAACTTGCTAAGTTGATTACCTCGATGACAGAAACGTCGGAACGGATTAATCCAGGGTCTTAACCCATTTGGGAAATTTGCTACTCTAAGGGTAAAATTGTCTACCAAACCCCCTGGGAATACACATGAGACAAACGGTTGAAAGTTACATCCAGCGGGAACAAACGTTCAAATGCTCACAAGAATCCTTCTCGATTGCAGGAGATCGAGGTGGGCGAGACATGCCTAAGACTTTAACAGAAGCTAAGTCTGCATTGCCTAAACTTGACAGACAATTGACTCCATTACTGAAGCCCCGGCGAAAAATCCTCCAAATCCACAAAGATGAACTTCCTATTTCGAAGCCCATGGCTCCCAATCCCAAAAGGTCCATGGACCAGTACTGCAAATATCATAAGGATCATGGGCACGATACTGAAGATTACAAGGAGCTGAAGCGAGAAATTGAGGCTGGAGTGAAGTTTGGGAAATTCTAACAGTATGTGCAGAATGCTCCTCGACAAAAAAGAGGAAAGTCCGCGGGATCCCGTAACTTTCCCAAGTGGAACCCTCGAAGTCCTTGAGGAGATAATTGAGGAAATAATTGGCAACCAGGAACAATGTGCATTAATCCATTCAAAAGTCACTTGATGGGGGACTGAAACAAATCCAACAAGTTCCTCCGCCAGATCCTGCCAAGCAGATAACTCACAATGTAGGAACCGTCTATGGTGCGCCTCTCGAAGTTCTCTCTACAACAGCTATGAAGGCATCGGTTCGAGAAGTAACTAAAACTCCTCATCAAGAGCCCAGCCATAAACGATTCAAAGGGGCCGAGGCAATAGTATTCACCGACAGCAATGTTGTCCCAGGCATCTGTCCACACAGCGATGCCATAGTCATTGAGGCTATCATCGGAAACGTCCACGTTAGTCGTGTATATGTTGACAATGGGAGCGCAGTCGACATTAACTACCAAGACTGCTTCAAGAAGATGAACATACAAAATACAGATTGGCACCCGACAACACTACCACTAATGGGCTTCTCGGGAGACAGAATCATCCCCAGCGGAATTGTCAAACTTCCCATCACAGTAGGGTCGCATCCTCGAATGGTAACCCAAACCATGGATTTTGCCATTATTGATGCACCCTCGCTGTTTAACGTGATCCTAGGACGGCCATGGATGTGCCAAGCCCGTGTTGTTTGGTCCCCTTACCATTTGGTAATGAAATTCCCAACGGAGTACGGGATAGGGATAGTACAAGGATGCCAACGCAGTTCTTGAGAATGCCTCCTTACGGTAGTCAAAAGTGGAAAAAAGGTAGTGAAGTCTGGAGATACCACCACTGCATCGGGATGCTATTCAGTTCGACAAGGAGTGTTATCAGTCGAATCCAAGAAAGAAAAACAACCATGGATCTCGACCACCCTCCTCAACCGCCACTCAGTAGCAAAACAGAGGAGTTAGTCTTGGACGAGAAGGAGCTGGAAAAAAGGATCCAGCTTGGGGTATCCATAGACGGGACGTTGCGAGCTGAGGTAATCGCCTTGCTATGCGAGTTCTAAGATATCTTTGCCTGGGCACCATCTGATATGACTGGAATTCCTTGATAAATCATCGAACACAAGGTAAACGTGGATCCTAATATTAAGTCAGTACAACAGAAGAAGAGAATTTTCGCTCGAGACCGCAATGATGTCATCAACGAGGAGACACTCAAGTTAGTTCGTGCCAACATCCTCCGAGAAGTCCTCTGGCCCATGCGGTTAGCCAATCTGGTTCTCGTCCGGAAACCTGATAACTCTGGCGTATGTGCAAGATTACACAAACTTCAACAAACATTGCCCTAATGATTGCTACCCTTTACCAGTCATCGACTAAATGATCGAGGGGGTCACCGGGTTCAGAACTCTCAGCTTCCTCGACGCCTATAAGGGATACCATCAGATTCTTATGGCTCGAGAAGATGCAGAAAAATGGCTTACATCACCGAAATTGGAGTTTATTGCTACGACAAGATGTTGTATGGATTAAAGAATACTGGAGCTACCTACCAGCGACTGGTTAATAGAGCTTTCCATGATCAAATTGGGTGCAACATCGAGATCTACATAGACGATATGGTCATCAAGAGTAATCTCGACGACAATGTAGCAAAGGACATGCGAGAAATCTTCACGATTCTCCATAAAATCAACATGAAGCTTAATCCAAAGAAGTGTTCCTTCTGTATCGGTTCTGGGAAATTCTTAGGTTTTCAAGTCCCCAAGGACGGCATAAGCGTGGATCCTACAAAGGTCAAGGAAATCCTCTCTATGGAATACCCCAAGACAGTTAAGGAAGTTCAAAAACTTATTGGTTCTCTGGCAGCGTTAAATAGATACTTTTCTCGAGCTGCCAGAAGAAGCCTTCCCTTCTTCAAGACACTACAAAAAAGGAGAAAATTCGAGTGGACCGAGGAATGTCAGCAGGCTTTCCAGGACCTGAAGCCACACTTAAAGCAGCTTCCTAAGCTAGCAAAGCCAGAGCCGGGGGAAGTCCTATACATCTACTTGGCTGCTCGAGAAACGACTATATCTGCAGTCCTAATCCAGAAAAAAGAAGGGAAGGAAATCCCAGTATACTTTGTAAGCAAGTTTTTACAAGGAGCTGAGTCTCTATACACTCCCAAGGAAAAGATGATACTAAGTTTGGTATTAGTCGCTCGGCGATTGCGCCCTTATTTCCAGGCTCATCAAACCAAGGTCCTGACCGAGCAACAAATCCAACAGGTCATACTCAAACCTGAGGCCTCCGGTAGAATAATGAAGTGGGCGGTCGAGTTGGGAGAACACCATATCGAATATAAACCTCGAACGGCCATAAAGGGGTGGACATTTGCAGATTTCCTTGTTAAAATGCCCTGAAACGCAAGCACCGTACTTGAACCACCTCCAAAGAAACAAGTACAAAAGCATATTCCCACACTTCAACCACAAAGTTTGGGTCGAGATACTCCCCAAACCCAACATTCAGTGTCGAGTATCGCCCACAATTACTGAAGACGGACACACATGGATGACACCCTTTGTCCGATTTCTCACAGACGGAACCCTACCTAGTGATAGAGCAGACGCTCGAGCGTTAAAGTTAAAGGCAGTCAAATACACCTTAAGGAACGGAATCCTTTACAAGCATGGATACCTGCTACAAATGTTACGCTTTATTGGCCCAAAACAGGCAGCCTATGTCCTCGAGGAAGTTCACAAAGGATCATGCGGCACACATATGGGTGCTCGAGGGTTAGCTAAGAAGGTCCTTTGAGCAGGTTACTTTTGGCCTACAGTTTTCAAGGACACCTATCAGTTTGTGCAAAAGTGCAATAAATGTCAACGGTTCTCTCCTATCACTCGATAGCCACAACATGAGATGGTGACTCTCCAAAGTCCTTGGCCCTTTTACCAATGGGGCGTAGACAGCATCGGCTTCAAAGGGGGCAGGAGGGCTGCGATGGGTTATCGTAGCGATGGATTATTTTACTAAGTGGGTAGAAGCTAAGCCGTTGGCCTCGATATCTAGAAGGAAAGTGTTGAATTACTGTCGCTTTGGAGTGCCCGAGTTAATTGTATCAGACAACGAAACTCAGTTTGAGAGTGATCCTTTGAAGTCATGGTACACCGAAATGCAAATCAAGCATCCATTCTCGGCAGTTGCTCATCCCCAAGCTTATGGTTAAGCCGAATCCATCAATAGAACTATCATGCACGAAATCAAGACCAGGCTACAAAATGCCAAGGGGGCATGGGTCGACAAACTATCACATGTCTTATGGGCCTATCGTACCACAGCTCACTCCTCGACCGACAAAATCCCCTACAGTTTGGTCTATGGAATGGACGCTGTACTCCCTGTTGAGATTGGCCTCACCAGTCCTCAAACCATCAATTTCATCAAAGATACCAATAATGTAGACATCCTAACTAACCTTGACCTGCTTGAGGAACGACGAGACGCCGTTAAGGTCCGGGAGTTTAAGTACAAGGAGATTCTCAAGAAACACTACAATAAGCAAGTCAAAAGCACTGATTTCGCAGTTGAAGATCTGGTACTTAGGAAGAATGAAGCCAGTCGAGCAGAGACTCCTGGAAAGTTATCAACAAACTGGAAAGGGCCCTATCGAGTCATCCAAGCTTCCCCTTTTGGCAGCTATCGCGTGCAAACAACAGACAACACTGAAACCATTCTCCCTCGATGGTGGAACGTCTAGAACCTCCGCAGGTTCTATTTTTAAGTTCTTATCTGCTACTTGCTAATTTACTTGCTTTGTGTGGTTTGTTGTCTTTATCTCTTTATATGTAATGCTAACCCGGGTCTTGGGTAATTATTCAATAAAAGTTATTGCATATTACTATACTTGTGTCGACACTATGATATGACTAGTCTGCGAGATGGACACCCTCTTTAGGGCCATCCTCGATCTGAGCCGTGTATTCAACATCTGGACACAAAAATCGAGGAACTTTCCTCTTATTAACCGTAGATCGTGGTACCATCGTATCAAGGAAATTGTACCCAGTCCCCTCAAGAGAGCCGTGTACTTTACATTCAGCCAAACGAAAAGCACTATATAAATTATACTCGAGTATGAATCAACAAACGACGCCGACAAGGCTCGAATCAAATGCATTGCCCTCACACCATATGCGGAGTTGGATAAATACATCTTTCTATCCTTAAATACTAAGATCTTCTCCCCTGGGGTTAAATCGGGATGGCTTAATGACACCAGAGAATCCTAGCATTCTAAGCTGGTTGATACACGGGTTCAATTTGTCCTTCAGGTCGACAATTTCCCAATCTTACTCATTAAGCCTAAGCAGGTATTCCTCGACAGCCGTCCTCTCTTTAGCTTCTTTGTCCTTATCCAGGTCCTCGAGAATGGGAAGCAGGATCTCACGAATAGCCAATATGTTCTGTAAGATGCCAAATTGCCTCGAGAAAAACTTGGCCTCCTTGGTCCTCTTCTTCAGCAGCTCTATTGCAGCAATAGAGCGCTCTGTCCTGACTTGTATCTGCTTCTTGACAAACGAAAGAATGTGGAACTTCTCGAGGAACCACGGGGATACCACGATTCCTTCACAACGCTTCAACTGGGCATTCTCCTTTTTTAATTGAGCCATCTCCTCGCTTACATCTGTCTCCAAGATCAGAGAGTCTTGGTAGCCGAGATCATATTGATAGAGGCGGCGTTGATATTCTTCTTCCTTCTGTTTGAAACGTTGTACCAGTCGAGAGTGTATCTATACATTGTATGCCTGAACAGCGTCCATAATGTCCTTCTCGAGAGTCCTTACTGCAGAAATATTGTGGATGTTCTCCAATTTTCTCATGGATAAAGAAACCATGGCATACATGGGAAATTTTTTCACTTCATTTTCATCCAAGATCATCAAATGTACCTGGTGAACAAAGTATGATTCCTAGCAACAAGATTATATATCGACAATACTTGGAAAAGATGTTCAAAATTACTACCACTGGTAATATTACAAAAAGTTCTTAATTCCAAAATAAGTTCTATTACAAAAAAGAGAAATTCATACGGTTGCATTGGAGTGAGGAGTATTTCCTGGGTGATTCTCAAATATTCCCTCAACAAGAGGATCATTCTCCTTGGCTTCGTCGGTACCTTCCTCGACAGGGTGGTCCTGGTCCTTAGCTCCAAAAATGGCAGTCTCACCCTCCTCTGAGGCATCTTCATCACCATCCTCGAGTTTGATGCCAATATACTCATCTAGAACCTCAAGAATCTCCAGTTCCTCCTCAGGTCCCCTCGAAAGAACGTCAGCGACGTCTATAGGAAATGAGGAGACATCCTCAGGAACATTAAATCTTGGCTAAAGCCTCACAAAGTGGCTCCCATAGAGGCAGTTGCTCGATACGATGTTTGCTAAGGCCTTTGACTAGGGCCTCGTGCATAGTTTTCTTTGGGTCCTTCTTAAGAAACTGCTTGAGCCACATGGCCTTGATAGGTTTGTCATTACTAAGCCTCTTCAAACCGGCAACTGCGACTGCATGGCCTCCATACACCACTGTAGTTGTAATGATCTCCTCCACAATTGCGGTCATTCCGCCAGTGGGCAACATCCTCCACCAGAATGCAATGCACCATTTACTGATGTCTTCTTCGAGATGTACAGGTAGTTGTACTCCTAGAGTTTTTGATTTAGCTCTCCAAGCTGAGCCTGAACCAAGGCCAGTTCCTTCTCCTTGGATTGTAACTGCTGATTTTTCTCCTTGAGCTCCAATTTCTCGATCAAGGCCTGATCTCTCTCAGCACGAGCTTCAGCCAGTTCCTGCCTTAAGTCTCTCGATTGCTTCATACAGTTCATCATAACTGCAGTCACCTGTGGGGAACGAGCAAAGGATATGTTTGTATTCGTGCCAAATCATGAAGCTAGAGGTGTATAGTATATTACAAGATGTTTACCATTTTCAGACTATCGGCCTCAGTCAGCGAGGCGGCAAACTCTTTCAGCAAGGAGCAGTCAATCGTTGGAGTGTCGCTGAAAGTATAAACTGCAGTAGAAGGACCTCTTGCGATTAGCTCAGCAGGTAGAATGGTTACATTCCCCTCGAGAGGGCCCTTGCCTCTCTCTGCAGGAGGGGGTTGAGTGCTCAGCCCAGTTTCTTTCATTGTGCGCATCTCCTCCTTGATGCGTGGCGGCACCCTAGGCTCCTCAACACCAGGAGGAATGGCCTTCTCTACCTGTTTGGATGACTCCACGATAGGGGCATTGGTCTTTGATTTTTTGGTGCTGGATCCTTTCTTGGAATCCTTCACGACCCTTTTTTTTTTCTTTTTGCCCGCCACTATCTTCGTTGTCTAGGTACCCTCATCTGAATTCACAATATTAAAGGGGTTGGCGCCACCATAAAGATCGAAAGTGGCATTTCTCGATGACAAAACCTAAAGACAAGAGAAATAAAAGAAGAGTTAGTACCTTCTTTATCCTCCACAGGAATGGGGGGAAAGTAGTGTTGAACATCATTCTAGTTGATATATTTCTCGAACTCCTCCATGGCATCGATGTCGGGTCTGTACCTCTCAATTTTGGACTTATCGGCCTTAGTCCAGTCATCAACTATCACATCTAGTCCATGGGTTTCTCGAAGATCCCAGGCCATACAGAAGTTCTTGGGTGCTTTCACATATAGATAATCGGGTTTCCGCACTGGGGCACCATCGAAGAGCTCCATTATCTATATTGCTGATGACTTTGGGTTTTTCTTTACATTATACTAGTCCTTGAACTTGGTCAAGGGGATGCAGACTTTGAAGATACTTCCGTATGAGTAATCGAGGTTTTATGTTCACCAACTCACACAATTTCACGAAACTGAGAACAACAGATATCAAGTTTGGGATAAATCGAGCAAGTGGAATTTTATAGTGTTGGAAAATTGCTCCAAACAAAGGGAAAAGGGGGAATCTAAGCCCTAAAAACATAAATCGGTCATACACTGTGATTTTTCCCTCTAGTGGCGCATTCTCCCTCTCAGTACCTAAGGGGGCTCGATATTCTAGGTCTATGGAGAAATCGTATTTCTCAGCCACTGCCTTAGCTTTCTGGACGGAATCTATGGTGGAAACAAAATCAGCAAGAGTCTTTACATCTGAATCCCTAGCCATATCTACCAGAATATATACTAGCAACAAACTACACCGAAAAAGGTTGGAATTGAAACTGAGAATGGGTAAATCAGGGAACATACTGTTGGAATGAGTTTCCACTCCCCTTGTGAGTTGTAGCCTCCCAAAGTTGCAGCGATCTCCGGCGGCAGCTCCCTCTGGAAATCGTAACAACCACGATGTAGGGGCAATTGAATGGGTTTTCGGCGGAGCAATCGATAGAGCCTTCCTTAACTTTGGCACTCCTCGATCCGGCAGAAATAAACACTTCCAGTGGCGATGAATGGGCCACAAAGGTGAGTTCGGAGAAATTTTGTTTTCGCAGAAGGCGTTTTGAGAGTAGAGAAGAATTGTTTCACTTTGCAAAATGAATGTAATGAGTCCAAAAGGTCTTGTACATGCTGTATATGCCCAGGATTTGACAGTTTGGGTGAGTTTTAAGGAAATGGTAATGATGAAGGTGCCGCCGTTTGGGGAACGTGCCCACTAGAAACGCGCGGATTGATGTTTTGGCCGGGATCTTGAAACGGGTCGACTTCCCGGCTCGGATCTTGAGCAGCGAACAGTCCTATCAAGCCTACTCGATGAATGTTGGGCTACGACTTGCCCATTCTACTTGGGCCCGGTCTAAGTATTGTTTATTTTATGTCAAGTTTTGTTTATTTCATATAACTAATACTTGACAGAGGCACTTGACGAGTCCATATCCACCGAGGATCATTGGACCGGCCATCCACCGACTATGGTCCAACCGACTCCAATTAGGGCGGTTCAGGAATAAGAAACCTAATAGGATTCGTACATCCTTCAAGGTAATTCCATGCCTATAAATTGGGTTGGTCACACCACAATTGAGGTACGCTATCTTTAGCTCCAATACATATACACCCGTTTTCCATAACCCTATTTTTACTTAAACATCGGAGTGTCTACCCTTCGGAGAACTACGAAGCTCTGTTTTACATGAAACCCTAATCAGAGTTCCACTGTTAAGCCGGAGGTATAATTCCAAGCTTCGTCATTTAGACCTGAGAACGAGAAAGTTGGGAGAAAGAGGAACTAGCGAAGCAATTGAATTGGAAACTGCGGTGAGATGATGCTCGTTTTCAAATATCCACCGTGCATGTCACCAATCCTTTCGACTTTTTCTTTGGTGTCCAATGTCGGGTGAACGTCATGAATCACTTTTATGATGATTCCCTCAGCTACAGCAAATTCAGCAATTGTCCAGCTTAATTGAAGCAGGGTTGGGGTTGTCACACACAGACGGGTCCCTGTTCCAGAACCACTTGCATTCCCACATCCTGCATCCCCTATATATAAACTAATTTAATTCCTAATTTTTATTTTTGATTTTTAAATTTTATACAGAAAACAAAGCTCTGTGTTTTTGGATTCATCTGAAAAAATAGAGTCACTCCATGATTATTCCATCAAACAAACAATATAGACTTTCACATTTGTTAATATCTTTTTTGTAAGAAATTATAAGGGTGATATTGTCAATTCACAGAATTTTTTTTTTGTTGAGATTTTTCGCAAATAAACTACCGCCTTTTACACAAAATATTTTTTGGTCATACCCTTTTTATTAATTTGAGCTCTTCTTCCGCCCTTTAGCCCAATTTACCCTATTATAAATTTAAAAGTATTATACTTATACGATAGTAATTTTGAGAAAAACTTTTAAACTCTTTCAACTGCCATTATCCATCCATCCATTCTACTTCAGCATGTTTATTGGCATTATCGAATAAACGAAGACAGCGATGGGACTCAGGGACTGCATTCCAGCATCATAGTCACGTCGTTTTGATATCATCAATCACATGCCTATTTTAGATGGTTGTACCAAAGGCGGACATGATCATTTATAGTAAGGCCTTTAAATTTTTGTATTTTAGAAAAAAGTAAATACAGTTGAAAAAATGATAAAAGATTTCTTATTTACACCATTTTTAGTGCGATGTAACCTACATTCTTAGTCTGATACGTGCCATAGAATTAATATCGGTTCATGATAATACAAGTTTTATTTTATTCTTCTTTTATAATGTAAACCAATATAGTGAAAATTAAATAAATATTTCATATTGAAAAATTATGACATTATATTCCTAATAATATAAATTATTGTGGATGCTGTTAGAATCTTTAATTCGCTCAATGGGAAATACATTTGTTTCTCGCTCATGACTGTCCATTCAGATGAGATTTGTAATCTCGTTTTATTTTTGACTTGTTTCGTGTGTTAATGGTTCTTTCTCCTTTAATTAAGACATGACGAAACAGCAGATATAATTCACTAAAATAAGGTTTTCTTTTAGATCAGTGATCACAGAAGGAGAAGGCACATTGAAACATGACCATCTCAAGTAAGGAAAAGAAGGAAAAAGGTGCAATTATACGGAAGTCTAAGTGAGTATCCATAATCGGTACATATGTATACTAAAACAAACTCTGAATCTTCATCAGCTTGTAATCTTACAAATTAAAACAAAGCATAATCCATACATTCGGCTAGTGAATTTCCCTATTATGTAATTCTTTTCAAGAGGATTCTTGAAGCTTAACAGAAATCTAAAGGCAAATCCAAATTTAGCAAACAAGCCGGATTGGAAAGAGAAAACATTAATTATACAGTCATCAAACTTTAGAAAACAACCCAAACGAAGGATTGATGACAGTAAAACCTCCATCCAACTTAACATCATGTCCGCTCATGAACCTTGCTTCATCACTCGCCATATAAACGGCAGCATTCGCCAAATCTTTCGTCTGCAACACAACGCCTTCAAGACTTGTGATTGCTCTTGATGCACTATCATCTTCTTTAAAATCAAAGATCTTTTTGGTTATCGCAGAGTAAAGCGCGTGAGAAGACAGACAATTCCCTCTGATCCCATATTTTCCAAGCTCTGCAGCTGCATTTGTAGTCAGGCCAACCACGGCGTGCTTAGAAGTGCAGTATGCACGAGAAGTTATCCCACCGATACTGCCCGAAATGCTGCCCAGGTTGATGATGCTTCCGCTTTTAGCTGGCATCATCACCCGATCGAGCAGCGTGTTTGATGCCTAGGAAAACCCCGGCCACATTCACCCGCATGACACGCTCGAAATCAAAGAGATCGTTGTCGAGGATATTAGGTTTCGCATCGTCTATGACACCGGCATTGTTGATCATGATATCCAGCTTTCCATGTTTCTCTATTGTCGCTTTGATAGCATTTTCCCAAATCGGATTCATTGGTCACATCACCGCAAATGAAAGTTACATTTTGAGAACCCAATATGTGACAAACAGGTTGACCTAATTCTGCATTTATATCAACACAAACCACTTTGGCACCTTCATCAACAAACACTTTAGCTATGCAAGCTCCAATACCTTCAGCTGCACCAGTAATCAACGCCACTTTGCCTTCCAACCTGTACCAAAAGAAATCAGCGGAAAAAACATTAATTGGTGTTCTGATCATTAACAAAATTGATGCAAACGAAAAGAAAGAAAAAGGTTAAAAAGCTGCTAGCGGTAGGATTAGTGAGTACCTTTTGGTAATTCCAAAATCTGACAAACGGGAAGGGGCCATTTTTTGAAACTGAATGTCTAGTACCAAAAGTGCAGAGAATATGAGAAGATGTGGTATTGCAAATGGAAAAATGTGCATCCTTTTATAGCGATGGCCACCCTAACAACAACAGGCGGTAAATAGATTTGGGTAGCAGTAAAAATTGATTCAAATGGTGATTTGTATATTAATTCTTCATTTGTTATCTAGGCTAACTAGTACAACCTCATTTATTTTAATGTGATATAAACATGTATATATAATCAGTCAAGTAGGGCATATAATTATGCATGTCTTGTGTCCAAATTAAAGGGAAAATGGGGCTTTTCATCCCAAGGCTAACTAGTTACGCATGCTTAAACCGTTAATTTTTTGACTAGTTACGCATGCTTAAACCGTTAAGTTTACTGCTACGAATTGTGGGATCAAACTGGAATGGACGTTCTTTGAATCTTGATCGCGATATCTAATTATCAATGCCGGAAATAATATAAAATGGGATAAAACACGAGACAAGTGGAGAGAATTTTACAGTGAATAGCTTCTTTCAATGACCATGGCAAAAAAAAACTGGATAAGTGCCTATATGTATGAGGTATGAACTTAGAGGCTAGAGCATTGTAAAGACCTAAGAACTGTTTTTTTTTAGACGTGAGAACGAGAACAGTTCATGGCACCACTCTTTTCTAATTTCTCCGTCTTATAATAACAATCATATTTATCATAATATGTTAGTTCCAAAAACGCAATTCTCAATTTGAAAAGAAAATTTCATAAATTTTTTTTTGTACAAAATATTATTAATATTTTAAAAATATTATACTCAAACTATCGTATATTTGAAAAACTTTTAAAACTCTTTCGACGCCCTGCTTTGATATCTGTTAAAAGCTTTCCGCTAGCTGCTTTTTCTTTGATTGTTTATGTAAGAATTAAATAACTTTAGTATGAAAGTTAAATCATAAATACAATAATTATTCTAGGATTGGGAGAAAAATTATTTATGAATGAGTTGTGGCGTTATTTTACATTTTTTCAAATATAATTTTTCCAAAATAAAATGTTATAAAAATTTGTGGCCTTAAACATTAATGGGCCCACAGCAACGGCTTTAGCATCTTTATGCTTGAGCTCGACAGTAATAAGTAAAAGGTGTCATAATATAGATTATGTTTTAAAATGTATTGGGAAAAAAAAACAAGATAGGATAAGTTCTTGGGAAAATTTGGCTAAATATAGTAAAACATGTCAAATATAGTAAAAGCGGTCCTTTGGTAAGTCTTAAACACTTAAGTGTGTGTAATTTTTTCATAAGATGTAAGTAACGCCCCGTGTTTCAAATTTCAGGCTTAAGACATGTACACATGGGATTTGTAATACTCATTCTGTTCCAAAAAATTCGATAGTCCACATTAAATTTTAAGATTTACAATGTATCGTATAAATTTGAATAATTAATATGTAGTTTTTTTGGCAATGGAATAATATTTTGATATGAACATTCCTGATCAGGTAAGTTCTAATTAGTCGACCTCCCTGTCTCAAATTTTAAGCTGGCTTCTCGTGAGATTCAATGACCACATCCCAAAAGGCCGCATTCCAAAAGTTTTAGTCTGTAATTAACTATTTCCATGGAATGTGGCCGGAATCCGGCTGGCCGGTCGCCGGCTGGCGGCGGTAGTGGCCGGTCCGGTGGCAGAAGGTGACGACAGAGGTGGTCCGGTAGTTGTGCATAAAATTTGTGTAAAAATAATTTTTGAAATAAATTTTAAAAAGTAAATTAAAAAATTATTTAAATAATATTAGACTTTGTATTTGAGAGGTATTTTAAGAAGTAAAATAAGATAAAAATGCAAAATAGGAGTTGGACGAACAAGACCTAAGTATTCCGGTCGGAAGCCATGGTACAATTAGATACTCTCTTTGACGAACAAGACCTAAGTATTCCGGTCTGAAGCCATGGTACAATTAGATACTCTCTTTGTTAAAAAAAAAAAAAAAATTGTAAACGTTCATTTTTTGAGATTTGTTAATGTGGACGTTGTTTATTTTTTTATTTTTTATTGGAAAGAATGAGTATATTGTTTGGCTTTGAAATGCTGTGCAAGGCTGGCATTACAGAAGTCACGGTCCAATCAGATAAAAAGGTGATAGTGGACCTCCTCAATGATCGGAAAGGTTATATCCTAATTCATCCGATTGAGAACCTTTTACAATGCATGAATTCAGAGATCAAACAAATCTTCAGAGAGGGCTAGCTAGGTTCTAGGAGATTTCTTGGCTAAACAAGCCTCAAATGGTGAATCGACGCAACATACAAATAGCTTGGAGCTGTCAAATTAAGCAAAAGGACAACTTGCTCTGATCAGGGAGCCGTTCCTTATTTATGTGCTACTCTCTCCGTCTCATAATTATTGTTCAATTTAAATTTTCATTTTTAGTTCAAATTATAAAAAAGTAAAATATAAAATTGGATAATAATTTTGGGACGGAAGGAGTATTTATAACTCATTTTACAAGCACCAACCCTCTAGATATAGCTTGGTAATCCTGAACTGTGAATATTGCGTAATCTATTGTAACGATGTTCTCGGATTAAAAAAAAAACAAATACAATATTTTATCGTAATAAATGGAACACTCTGTTTATATTTTGCTTTTAAATTAGAACTTTCATGAAATTTATAGAAAAATCTATGTAGTTTTACTTTTAAGGTTGTTTAAGCTGTAACTTTCTTTTTAAAATTAACAAAAATTTAGAACACCGACCAAGTATCAGATTTTTTTAATTGGAAAAAAAAATCCCCGCCACTTAAATGTGAGTATACAGCTCTATTTGTTTAAATTTTTTCATGATTTTTTCAAATTAATTTATTAATAACCGTCCAATTTCAACATAATTTTTTACATTTTCAATACATATTTTTATATTCTCAATATAAAAAAATATAAAAATACACATTAAAAAACGATCCAAACATATAGATAAAAAAAGGAAAATTACGCTAGATCCACTTTTTAGGAAGTGCATGGTTCGATTAAATGGCTATGATAGTCTGGAGGATTCATAGACCAAGGTTTGATAGATGGGTATGAAATCTTCTTTTTAGCTGCTTGGTTCGGATGTATTGTGAATCTAGAAATGACGTGAAATTACATCTTTATCCCTCTCACAAATAAAAGTCATCTCCATCTCCCAGTCATTAACGAACACCCCGACCACCACCTCATAAATCCTCCCCTTAGGAGGAGCCACCGCTTTTGTTTACACCAATTTGACCAAATTTCCAAACTCGGAAGTCTACAATCATAGCAAATCGGAAGTCTACAATTGCAACAAACTCTCATGATATGGCAGAAATTCTTCAGTAGAAAAATAGATCTAGGATAAATATGTAGTAATTTAACTAATAACATAAATATTTATGACTTCAAGTCTCCGACTGATTTTCCCATACAAAAAACCAGATCGGTAATAGAATGGCGCAAGCTTATGTCTAACAATAAGACCCGAATCTTACAATTATATTTGAATTAATTTCAATTGATTTCAGAAGTGATTCTCTCTCGGAAAAAAAAAAAAAGAAAAAAGAAAGAAAGATAATTGGAACTTGTTATGTTGATGGCGGCCATGGAGGAAATGAAACATGGTTCCACAGAGAAAAAATGAATAGAAGAAAATAGAAGGGTTGCGTTGAAAAAAAAAAATGCTTCTAGTGTGTGGTCTGGAGAAGATAATACGATGGGGAGAGAGAAGAGGAGGGACAGATGAAGGAAAGAAAAGAAAAAATAGAGGTTTGTTGTTTAATTAGACTAAACCAAGCGAAACCTATCTTTTTGATGTGGAATGAAACCTTGCTCAAAGAATGAAAGAAGTAGACCGGTAAAACTGAACCAAGCATAATTTTTTGAAATGAAATAAGGTGAAATCCATAGAAAAGAATTGAAACCCACGGAGCAGGCACCTTGTTAGTTCTTATTATGGTGCGCTCGAACTTACATAAGTAACAGTTACTGTAGATTAGTTAGCTTCTATTAACAATCCCCCGTCCATACTATCTCATCCACGCTTCCCGTCTCATCGTGTTTTTCGACATTATTGTTAGAGAATTACCCCAAGAAAACGAAAACAACGATGGGACTGCCTACCAACATTTTCATCGTCCCTTTAGAATTACCACATCGCTTTCAACATCAATCACATCAATCATCACATGTTTATTTCTATGATTATACCAAAGGCAAGTGGTCATTCGTTGTATAAAAACAAATGAGAAAAAAAAAAACAAAGACTGTTCTTAAAATGGCAAAAATAATCCCACACCATTTTTGGTATAACAAAATTTACACCCATACTGTAATCCGGAAATGCTGTAATAAAGCAATAGATGTGATCCTTAACAAAGTAAAATTGATTGATACATTCAATGTAGACACAACCTCCATGGATAATAAGAACGTCCCAGTCGATATCTAAATAAGCTTACACTATCACACTATCAATTTTTACAGTTTACCAAAGCCATTTACAGGGTGTGGTTGTTAGGGGCGGTTAAAATCGCTTTAAACTTGAGAAATTAACGAGTAACATTGTATATATTTGAAATTATAAATCATATTAACCAGCATTTAGATCTGGTTTGCTGTTATTTTTATTAATTGCCAATTCGTTATGAAGGTAAATAAAAAAACGAGCTTATTGATAGAATATATAAATACAGAAACCAATTAGGGTTTGCAATAATCACGGCTAGGATTATTGTAGTATTGTACTATATATATGATGTTGTACACATGTAATAAGACATGAAAAATATTTTTTCATGATATTAAGCCTCCCACTGGGGCCATCAAATATTTTAGGGTTTTCCGCCATTGCTTCTCTTCTTCGTCGGCCGTCCAACTCTTCTGTTTCTTCTTGATTCCCCGCTCATCCCTGTTGTTACCCTCACCGGCACTGGTCTCTTCTTGCCGCTGCCGCTGTTTTGTCCGCCGTTGGAGTGCCGCGAGAGTTTTGAATACCATCGTACTCATGTCTCTTTGCGTCTAGACGTCCTCTTCACACTCTGCTGCATCCATCGTTTTTTTTTTCCAGTTGCTGCATCCATCAAGCGTTGCTCTTGGGCCTCTGTTGCTTCTGTTCAATTCTCGCCGATTTGCTGCTTCTGCTTCTCGCCGGTCCCTAAGAAAAAAAAAAAAAATTCTTTTCCTGCTTGCTGCTTCGCTGCTGTTGGGATTCTTTGTTGCTTGCTATTGTTGGGGTTCTTGTTTGTTCACCGTTTCTTTTCCTTCTTTTTTTTTTTAAAAAAAAAGCAAAAACAGCAAAAAAAAAATTCCTTCTTTGTTTGATCTTCTTCGTTTGCCTTTCACGTTCCTGCTGCTATGGCAAATTCGGCCACCTTTGGTGTCACAGGAACTCCATCTTCTGATCACTTTCAAACCACCCCCAACACCGCAACCCTGCCACCCTCTTCTCCTCTAATGGCCTTTCAAATATTAAGAACTGCATCACCCATGTTCTTGACTTCACCAACTACATGCTTTGGAAGGAACTCTTTCTTCCTGTTTTCCGCAGCCATGCCGTCATGGGTCACATTGACGGTTCAAATCCTTGTCCACCGGCGACTCTCGCTGCCTCTGATGGTTCTTCCACTCCCAATCCGACTTATCAATCTTGGACCCAAATTGACTCTATTGTGCTGTCGTGGATTCAAGCCACTGTTTCTACTGAGATCTTGCAGGCTATCGTTAAGCCCAATTCCACCCTCACAGCCTGAGATGACTGGCTTACGATCGAGAAGCTGTTTTATGACCAACTTGGCTCTCGGCTTCTCCATCTGAAGCTGCAATTCCACAGCTTGAAGAAGGGTGATTCTACAATCAATGATTATGTCACTGAGTTGAAGATGTTGGCTGACTCTTTGGCCGTTGTCGGTTGTTCCATCTCCGACTCTGATTTGGTTCTACAAATTCTCGCCGGTCTTCCTGCTGATTATCAATCCGTCTCCACCACCATCAGCCACAAAGTTCCTCTTCCTACCTTTGTTGAGGCTCGTTCGATGCTGTTCTTGCATGAGGTGCAGCTTCAGAACGTGGCCCCTCCTTCTTCTCCCGCGGCAACCACAGCCTTGGTGGCGGCTGCTTCACCTGGTTCTTCTCAGCAGCCGACGTCCACTTCTCCTTCTCCTGTTTTATCCAGTCATGGCCGTGGAAGGGGTCGCGGCTTCCAGAATATAAGAGGCTGAGGTTGCGGGCGTGGTCGCAATCGATATTTTGGTCAGTCCTCTTCTCCGTTTTATCACTCTTATTCTTCTTATCCGGCTCCCATGTTTACTCCCAGGCAGTGCGCTCCCTCTCTTCTTGGACCGCCTCCTTTTTCCTTGTCCAATTCGAGTCCTGTTCGATGTGAATTGTGCCTCCAGTTTAATCATTCTACCCGGGATTGCTATCAATTCCAACAGCCCGCATATTTTGTTGATCAACATAATCAGCTTTCTGTCCCTCCGTCTGTTGATTCTTCTTGGTATATGGACACGGCTTGTGGTAATACTATGACTCCCAATCAAGGTACTCTTACTAATTCCAAACCCTATCTTGGTTCTAGTCGAGTTGTGATTGGTAATGGTTCAAATTTACCTATTAAATCTGTTGGTATACTTCCTTGTTCTCAATTTCGCTTTCCTAGGGTTTATTATGTACCTTCACTTACTAAAAATCTTGTTTCTGTGCGTCAATTTGCAACTGAAAATCAATGTTCTATTGAGTTTGATCCCTTCGGTTTTTCTGTGAAGGATCTTTGGACGAGGAACCCTCGTCTACGTTGCAATAGTGTTGGTTCCCTTTACACTTTCCCATCCACCCTTTCAGATCAATCTCGCGCACTATCTTCTTCATCATGTCCGGCGTTCGCTGCTTCTGTCTCTTCTCATGTCTGGCATCAACGCCTTGGTCACCCCAATTCTTCTGTTTTATCTACATTAGTGTCACATCGGCGCCTTCCTGGTTCGGTGGTTTCCTCTAATAAGTTTACCCTTTGTCAGGCTTGTCAAATTGGGATGCATCATAAGCTCCCTTTTCTGCCTTCTACTTCGGTTACTTTCAAAGCTTTTGATTTAATCCATACCGATGTTTGGACTTCTCCCTGTCTTTCATTTAGTGGTTTCAAGTATTTTGTCCTTTTTCTTGATGATTTTACTCATTATTTATGGGTGTATCCACTTAAACAGAAATCTGAGGTGCCTCTCAAATTTATTAACTTCTATATTCTTGTCCAAACTCAATTCAATACTTCTATAAAAACTCTTCAATCTGACGGTGCTGCTGAATATGTTCACTCTCATTTTTTTCAATCTTTTCTCAACTCTAAGGGAATTGCCATGCGCATTTCTTGCCCATACACTCCTCAACAAAACGGCAAAGCTGAGCACATGAATAAGACTGTCCTCAATATGGTCCGCACCCTCCTCAATCAAGCTCACTGGCCACCTGAATTCTGGGTAGAGGCCTTAAATACTAGTGTTTATCTGATAAACCGTTTACCTACCAAATCCAAGAACAATTATGTTCCCTTCTCCCTTCTTTTTGGTACTCTACCTAATTATGGTGTCTTGCGGGTCTTTGGATGTTCTTGCTTTCCTAATCTATCTCATTTAGCTTCTCACAAGCTCCAACCTCAGTCCACTCCATGTATCTTCCTCGGTTATCCTGAGTCTTATAAAGGTTACCGTTGTTTTGATCCTGCTTCCAAGAAAATTGACACTTCCCGTCATCTTGTTTTTGATGAAACCTCTTTCCCGTTTCCTCAACTATCTTCAGTTCCACCACTCTCTACTCCCAACTCCCGTTTTAAACATCCTTCATTTCTCATTCCACGGTCCATTCCCACTTCCGTAATACCTTCACCTCCTCAACAAAAAGTGTCAATTGTTCCTTCTGTACATTCAGACCCTAAACCTTCTACTTCCTTGTCAACTCATTCGGGTCCTCCTTCTTCAAACCCTCCCACTCATCATATGGTCACCCGCACTCGGAATGGCACCCGTAAACCTAAACAGATCCCCTCTCTTACTACTACTACTACAATATCTTCACTTCCCCGTGAACCAAAATCTTTCACTGAGGCCAATAAATACCCTGAATGGCGAGCTGCTATGAGTGATGAATATAATGCTCTCCTCACTAACCATACATGGGATTTGGTCCCTCCTCCTATTTCTGCTAACATTATTGGCTCAAAATGGATTTTTCGAGTTAAGCTCAAATCCGACGGTTCACTTGATCGATGTAAAGCACGTTTGGTCACTCAATGTTACAATCAAAAGCCTGGTATTGATTATGATCAAACGTTCAGTCCGGTGGTTAAACCAATAACAATTCGGACTGTATTAAGCATTGCTGCTTCTGGCAAATGGCCCGTCCATCAGTTGGATGTTAAAAATGCATTTTTGCATGGTTATCTCAATGAAATTGCCTACATGAAACAGCCTACTGGTTTTGTTTATCCAGATCATCCTCAGAATGTCTGTCGATTGAACAAAGCTCTTTATGGCTTAAAGCAGGCTCCCTGAGCTTGGTTTCACAGATTCACTACTTTTCTGTTTTCTCAGGGTTTTACAGGCAGTCGCTCAAACTCTTCTATGTTTGTGTATTCTGCTGGATCAGACATGGCGGTTTTGTTACTTTATGTTGATGACATTCTCTTGACAGCATCTAGTAATCGTCTGCTCACCACTATTATTCAGTCGTTGAAGGGTGCTTTTGCCATGACTGATCTTGGTCCAATCAGCTATTTTCTTGGTGTTTCTATTGCTCCTCACTCTGGTGGTTGGTTTTTACACCAACGTAAGTATTCGGAGGAATTGTTGGCTCGTAGTCATCTCACTGATGCCAATCCTGTTGCAACTCCCCTTGCTCCCGCTTTTCAGTTTTCTGTTGATGAGTCTCCGTCTTTTCACAATCCAACTCTCTATCGGAGCTTGCTGGGTGCCTTACACTATCTTGCCTTCACCAGACCGGACCTTCAATATCCGGTCAACCTTGTCTGTCAGCATATGTATGATCCCCGGGAACAGCATTTTCAAGCTGTCAAACGTATTCTATGATATATTAAAGGCACACTTCATTATGGTATTCATCTCCACGCTGGTCCTCTTGATCGCCTAGTTACTTATTCTGATGCTGAATGGGCCGAGTGTCCCACTACTCGCCGTTCTACCATTGGTTTTTGTGTCTTCTTAGGATCCTCTCTCTTTTCCTGGTCCTCCAAGAAACAATCTACAGTTTCCAGATCTTCTGCTGAGTCTGAATATCGCGCGGTTGCTTCTGCTTTGGCTGAAACGGTTTGGTTAGAAAATCTTCTGTCAGAACTTCATATCAAGCTTCCTCAGCGCCCAGTGATCTTGTGTGACAATGTCCCTGCTACATACCTAGCTGCCAATCCTGTTAATCATGCTCGAACCAAACATATTGGTCTAGACATTCATTTTGTTCGTGAACGTGTCGCTGCTGGTCTTCTTCGAGTTCTTTATATCTCCACCCAGTCTCAACTAGCAGATGTGTTCACCAAATCCTTACCTAAAGATAAATTTTATTCGTTTAGAACCAATCTGTGCATGATTTCCTCTCCTACTCCGATTGCGGGGGGATGATAGAATATATAAATACAGAAACCCTAATTAGGGTTTCCGATAATCACGACTAGGGTTATTGTAATATTGTACTATATATATGATGTTATACACATGTAATAAGACACGAAAAATATTCTTTCACTTATATCGAAATTCAAGAGGGACAAATTTCTATAAAAGGACGCCACATTTTCCCTTTTGAAGCATCCCACCTTCTCCTACTCTTTCAAATTTTGGTGGCATACAATTCTAGTGTTATAGTATTTTTAGTTTCAAAAGAATGGCACCTTCCCTCCTGTCGAATTTTGAAGTTGGCAAAAGGTAAGGAGACTAACCCTAGCTAGCAGCTTTTTTTTTTTTTTTTTTCCTTCTTCCGCTCTCTTTGTTTGCACCAATTTTGTTGATGATCAGTCACCAATTAATGCTTATTTATTGACAACATTTCTCTCTTTCTCTCTCTCTCTCTCTCTTACTAAGTGCATCAATTCTGTTGAGGATCCACCATTGTGATTAAAAGTCTGTTTCTGTTGTTTTCTTTTTGTGCAGGTTGGAAGGTAAAGTAGCATTGATTACTGGTGCAGCTGAAGGTTTTGGCGCTTGCATAGCGAGGGTTTTCGTCAACCATGGAGCCAAAGCTGTCTGTATTGATATCAACGCAGAATTGGGTCAATCTGTTTGGTGACAATTTGGGTTCTCAAAATGCAACCTTCATCTACGGTGACGTGACCAATGAAGTGGACATGGAAAATGCGATAAACCCGACGATTGAGAAACATGGGAAACTGGATATCATGATCAAAAATGCCGGCATCGTAGATGATCCGAAACCTAAAATCCTCGACAACCATCTCTCTGATTTCGAACGCGTGATGCGTGTGAATGTGGCCGGAGTTTTCTTAGGCATCAAACACGCTGCCCGGGCGATGATCTCGGTGAAAAGTAGCACCATCATCAACTTGGGCACCATCATTAACTCCTCATGGTTATTGCAGTTCCAAGCATGCTGTTGTAGGGTTGACCAAGAACGCAGCTGCGGAGCTCGGGAAGCATGGGATAAGGGTTAATTAATTGCTGTTTACTCTTCGATGACCCACAAATTTTTCGACTTCGATAAAGATGGAGAAACAAGAGCAATCACAACTCTTGAAGGCGTGGTTCTGCAGCAAGAAGATTTGGCGGATGCTGCGGTTTATATGGCGAGTGATGAAGCAAGGTTTATGAGCGGACATGATCTTAAGCTGTATGGCGGTTTTACAGTCATTAATCCTTCATTTGGCTTGTTTTCTAAATCTTGATAACTTGTTTGTGTATTTAGCTTTCGAATTTGGCTTGGTTCCCGAATTTGGATTTACTTTCTTAAATTGCTTTTAAGGGAAGTCCCAGGTATTACAAGTGATCAGGATTGTCCTTCGTGTTAATTTATTCGTTGCGATCGCTGATAACGTACCGGATATTAAATATTGACATGTATGTCATGAAAATTCATGTTCAGTTCCAAAATCAACCAATTGTGAATTAACGGTGATCAATAATCAGATTATTCTCCATTTAAATATATGTTATGCCTCCGTGTAAAGGATTCCGAAAGTTCCTCTTAAATTTTAGTACGGCGTCATAAGATTCATTTCTGTCTTGTGTGAGTGTCTCAAAGAGAAGACGTCAGAAATGACTACCATGGAGTGCATGTGAATTTTTTTGTCATTTTGGGAACAAATTAAAGATGTGTAAGGATAAGTTTTTTTTTTTTTAATGCACGTGGTATTGAAATTAACTTTCTTTCCAAAAGAAAATCATAGGCTGATTACTACTAAAGTATGAATATTTATAGATACCAGAGAGTTTGAACCCGATTTGTGCGTACGTTACATTTATAGACTTTGATGAGAAATCTAATCGTCAAAAGATTAAGAGTAAGCAAAATAGGTAAAGGGGCTATGATTAAAAAAAAATATATAAATTTTGTATATGGTAATTAAAGTAGAGGTAAATTAAGAAGATAAAATAATATAATAAAAAAAACTGATTTAAATGATATGTATGTATAGGTAGATAAACTCGAACAATAACAACAAAAGGCTTACTTTGAGAATACATGCATGCTTTCTTCGCCCACAAACTAATGTCACTGATACGTTAATCCATACGATTATATCGACTCTGAATGCAAACAAAATAGTAACAGTTAACCAGTACCATAACAGTTAACTTTGTTCTCTAAAATGTGTTATGGTGACAAAAAATTGGCATCCGCACGATTAAACCTTGGGATTTTTATAGTCAAACTTTATCACCAAACTTGTACTAGTAGTCCAAAAAAAAAAAGAGAAAAACTTAAAATTTAAGGCCAACATAAAAACATATTCTTCGTTGATAATCTATATGAAATTTCAATTAACTTCCTTTAAATTCTATGAAATAAGAATAGGTTCAAATGCTCAAAACATTACAACAATTCATCTATTGTACTTACTTAAAGCAACAAACATTCTGGACACGTGTCATTACCACAAAAAAAATTTTCCCCCAAAACTATTTACAGTACAAAACTGAAGCTACAAAACGTGGACACGTGGTTCCACCAATGAGCAGCAAATTTTAGCTAAAGCGAGGTTCGGGCAGAAGCCTACTTTCTAGCACATGAATCAGTTTGAACTAATTAAAGTTTGAAAACAAATCATCCCTTAATTTAAGAGAGAATAATCAGTCCAGTTATCTCTGTAAACACCCCTATAATTACTACCTCAAAGCAACTATCTCAGCCCAGCCGATGCCTACTTTTCAGAAAGAAAGATGTTTGTTTGAATTTGAATGACTGAAAGATAAAAAAAAAAATCCCTCAATTCCAGGAAGGTAACTCATTCCATATCATACAGTTGTTACATTAACAAAATCAACAATAAGATGAGTAATTTGCATTATCACAATTAAAGTTTGAATTTCAAACAGGGAGGATCAGATATGTTCGGTAATCCTCTCTCTGTCTGCGAGATTCAGCAACAAATTTTTTTTTCTTTTTTTATAAATCAATAGCAACCGAATCCAGCGACCACCGATATTAGTAGTAGGAGGATAACCATGGAAAAGTAGCCTCCACCGCCGCTGCCTCCATGGAGCGCCAAAGCCATCATCTCTAAAAAAGCTATGATTATGACTCTGGAATAAATGGAGATATTGTAGAAACAAATTGCAGCATATATCACAATTTGTCAATGGCTTGAAGATTTGCACAAATCCCTCTGTTCCTCTTCCGACCACAACACACAAATGCGGATCCCAATACAGATAATATGTTCAGAAATCTTGGAATCCCTTACTATGGTTAGTTGATGGGTTCTCCGAATCATCAATCATCCCTATGCGGCCAGCCTAAAATCCCTCGGAGACGGCAGTGGCATCCGACGCTAGGGCACCTTCGCATGTTTTTTTTGTAAATCTGGTCGAAAGCTAGGGACAATTTCTTTGTTTTGGAAGTACAATCCTAGGGCTTTTGTGCTTTCAATTCAGAAGTTGGGGCGAATCAAAGAGAGAGAAAATCATGTTTGGCTGTATTATTTTGAAATAAAATATGCTTGGCCATTCTTTGCTATTTTCTTCAACCCTCGAATCACCCCGAAAGGTTATGTTTCTTATCAAAATCAGAGTATGAGTTTATGTAATTTTGCAATTATAGATTGGGCTTTGATTGTTTCAAGCTGATGTTTTTATAACGTTTTCTTCCGCACAAACAAAAGCTTCGTCCAGACATCCGCAGCCAATTCCATTATGAACATGGTGATGAAAATTACTGATATCTGACGTATTCAATGGAGGTGGAAAAATCAATGATTATGGAAAAAGCAAAAGCTATAGAAATTATTTTGCAAGGTGTTAATTCAATTATTGGGTTTGATGTTTTTTTTTTGCTTTTCTTTTAATGGTATCATCCTTTTAGAAATGAGGGAATAAGGAAGGAAAAGATTTTCTGTTGCAGGGGCTCATTCCTCTTGAATTTGTGGATTAGTTTTTCAATTTGGATCTCATTTTGATCAAAGACAATAAGGTCTGCATACTTGATTTCTTAATAAGGTCTTAATATCAGATCGTATGCAAAGCTAGGATTGTGGAATATCGAACTTCAACTCAAAAAAATCAATAGAATTCTCAAAATAGCTATTCTCCCGTAATTATTTCTGGTCATTTTGTGTTGTTTTGTGCTTATTGCAAAGCTATCTGAGAAATTAATTAAAGGTGGATAACCAGTAGACAAAAGCAGAATCTACAGAATCCATTAGCACAGGGTTTGAATTCAATTAAAAGGTTTGATTTTTTTTCTTTTGCTTTTAAAAGTATGGTTCATCCAAAATTTGGGTTATGGTTATTCTATATTTGTTTGTCTTCTTCAACAGATGCATAATCAAATAGAAAAAAGGCATTGATGGAAAAATAATGATTAAAGCTCATTTTTGGACAATTATAAAGTAGCAAGAAAACAATAAATGTGCAAAGATATATGAGGAAAGATTTAGTTTTCAGAACCTAACGGATATACTATGATATCTTTTATTTGTCTTTTGGGTTCCAGGGGTGAATTATAATCATCCTGGTGTAATTTCTATTTTGTTCCAATATGTAATTACTCCTGGAAGACATTACAAAAAATCCACAACTAACCAATCCACAACAGTTTATATAACTATAATATTAAAGGCGCCCGGGCAGAAGCATGTAGTTTCATATAAAAGAAAAACCTTAATTTTCTCGAGATGGAAAGAAAGTTTGATTAAGTTTCTGCGTTTGATCCACTTATTTCCGTCAGCTGCAATTAGACCACCAACCGTTGAGTGGACCAATAAAATTAGCCGTATGGAAGTGATTAGGCTTAGGCAAGATCTCCTTCACAAGTTTAAGGTCCTTGATGATAAATCACCGGCCCTTGGCCCAAACCAAATAATACAGACCTTGAATTGTTAGATTTTTTACAAAAAATTAAAAAATATAAAATGATTGAGATAAAATTTTCTTCCAATAAAATGATTCAGTGATACATAAAAGTACAATGATTTCAATAATGATAAAACCATTTCTCGATTAGACTTTCTATTATCTAGTCGTCAAGAATTGCATTCATTTTTCTTACTCTATCGGTTCTAAAAAATAGTACTCCCTCTATCTAGAAATTATTGTCCAATATTAAGAATCTCCCTTTTAGTACAAATTGAAAATCCAAATTGGGTAGTAATTTTGGGATAGGAGGAATAATACATTTTGTTTTACTAATTTTATTTGATAAAGTAGATTATTTTTGTGATAGGGAGAAAGTAATTTTAACTCCATGTCAGTTTAATAATTTCGCTTGAAGAAAGAATTCTCACTCCACACAAAACAAGTTATTTACGTTATATACAAAGATGCAAATGAAAACATAACTAATGAATAATGCTTCATCCGTCCCTAAATAACTGTCACAGGTTACTTATAGTATAAGGCTTTGTTCTAATTATTTTTGCCATGATGAGCTTAAGCTACCAGCTTTTCGAGTTGACCACTGAAGAAATTTCGGCCAAATGGGAGGAAAGTCGAATTTCAGATCTTGAAATTAAGATAAACGTTTGGTCTTCCCTCCAAAGTTTAACCAGTGTGGTGCTATATCTCGCATAGCTAGCACCCGGTACCAATTATGAAGAAGCAAGAAAGATGTTTGAACTTCAAAGAGATCACATGCAATTATACGTCATTACAACTAATTCAAAAGGTTGTGTTTTCCAGGATTTAGGTCCGACATAATGATGTCTCGATATGTATTCATGTAAGATCTTCATAATAGTTTTGTCACAGGGGGGAGAGTCTCTCCCGGTTTGATTTATATAGGTCATGGCTTTGACAACATCATTTCATTGAAATCGTTCTCTTTGATGAGTGTCAATTCAGGTTCATTAAGAAGAGATGAAATGGTTCTGGTCAAGCGCTTGTGTGGCTAATTAGAGTTTTCTAGAGGATGGATGTTCTCAAAGTTAATTTCTAAGACTGTTAACGCATTTTGTGGCTCGAAAATGCTTTGTAAGACCGACTGTACGTTTTAGGAGTAAGGCCGATGTTAATTGTATATTGTTCTTCTTTGATTAATACAAAGATGATCATCATTAATGCTTGTGACGAGAAAAAAAAAAATCATCCAAGGGAGGACGGAGAATGACAAGATGTGGTATATATATTGTAGTACAAAATTGACTTGCATTTATGAAAAAAGAAAAACAACGTACAACTACGACGAACTTATTTCAATTGGGCAACAACACCAAAAAGGAAAATAGAAGTAGAAACATAGATTACCATTTCACGATTTGGAGCCAACCAAATTACTAAAAGAAAAGAACAGAATCGCCCCAACAAAACACACACACACACACACACACACACACACACACACATATATATAGCTCTCTTTTCGGACTTTCCTCTTCTTCATTTGCATTTTCTTTTTTACCAAAAAAGCAAAATATTAACTATGGCATGACACATGTAGGCCAATCGCATTTGCAACCAAATTCATAGTAACATTTTCCGAAAAAGCAAGTCTCCCCATCGCAACCATCCGCTGAAGAAGCTGGCAGCACCATTTTCACGGGGAGAGTCTTGAGGACTTCAGCACTTGTGTACATTTTTCTTGTAGAACCCGACATCTTTCTTTCACCGGAGACGACCGTCTTGTCGGCTTGATCATGAGTAGTGTCCTCCACTCCAGAAGACTCAATGTCCAAAGCCCCGACAACTGCAATAATTCAGCGCCAAAAATTTAGTTTGTAGTATTAATTGCAATTGACAAAATTCCGCCAATAAAAAGAAAAATACTAAAAATTTGGAGAAAGAAAGAGAGGGAGTGATGAAAAAATAGTGACGCACATGCTGCAAGAAGTAAGAATAGGATGAAATAGTTGGTGAAATACGCCATATCGGATTTCTCTTTCTCTAGGAGTTTGTTGTAACAAAGAAAATGGCCAAAAACTAAAATCGTCTCTATTGCTGGAGAATTGGTTGTTGTTTTAGTACTAAATGGTGTGGTATATATAGGGAGGTAAGTTCACACTTGTACAAAATGGGTTGGAATTTTGAAGAGACTGGCTCCAACACGTTTAACGCTAATTACTGATACAATGAGATCTTTTGTTATTCTTGTAACAGGGAACTTTTTTTGTTCGCACATACTTATTCCTGAAATGTAATTCATAGTTAATTTTTAAGTCTTGGTCTCCTTTATTATTATTATTTTTTTTAAAAAAAAAAAGTACTGTATAACTAACATGCACTGGTTCAAGAAGTAGAGGTTTGGAATCAGTTTAATACTGATTTGTGCAGTAAAGAAGTTATTCAGCTCGAATTTAAATTCTTCAGGTAAAAATAAATAACTAAAATTAAGAAATTGAAGTATCAAACTGAATACAAACTAAACTACTAAATTAATTGCGTATTACACAAATCATTAATTGAATGACTTCACAAAAGTTCATCTTCTTTGGGTATAAAGTCGTAAACTAAATTACTTCCAAAATTTTATCCAAACCCCTAATGGTTAAAACCACGAAATTGTTGTGTCCAACGAGACGTGCATTATAAATCACGTATTAGAAAAGATAATGAAAGAAACTATTCTAACAATTTAGCAAATTTCAAGTATTAGTTTCTTCATTGTGCGAGAAAAACTTTTATATATAATAAACTCATCATATTTAAGAAATAAAATAAGAAAAAATCATTACCAGCATGATACTCTATATCTGGAACGCACTCATCATTCTGATTTAGGATACTCTATATTAATTTTATTGTAATATACTGATATTTTGATTTAATAAATAGTCTACATTAAATTTTTTGAATTTGTACTAAAACTTTAGAACAAATCGAGGTAGTACTGGTTATGTGGAATGCAAAGAGTACATTTTTAGCCTAATTGGAATTCTTTCAAAAAAAAAACAGAATGAGAAAGAGCCTTAGCTAGCTTGCACATCTAGTGACATATATTTGAAATGTTTAACAGAATCAAGAGAAATTATTATTCGGTATCCTGACGCAATTGTCATTCAAAGTCAAACATACACACTGCTTAATTAAACATGGCACTACTCGTCCTCAGTAGCCAAACAATATTTTGTAATATTAACAGAAGTGCTAAGATTTAGAAACGATTTGTGAAAGGTTCGTGGATTGCTTTTTGTCTTTGGTGAAGATGAGATGGATAAGCCTGAGTAGTACCATTCTCGAACAGACATCGTCAAATGTTTACTTCAAAAGTGCAAGCATTACCTCCATCTTCTGAACCCTTGTGTTGACCTAGAGAGGGATTTTTAGTTTGTGCGCCTTTATATTAACCAATATATATAAATCAAACTTTTTCTCAGTAATACATAAAAATGTAAGCATAAGCCTAACAAATTATGTAGCAATACTTCAGAGAAAAACAATTTCAGCAAAATCATACATAGTCAAGAGCAAAAATTAATTAAGGATTACTCTGCAACATGCACAAAAAATTAAACGGGTACCTTACCTTTACCCAAATCAGAAATTTTATTTTATTATATATATTCTTAAGGAATTTATATTCGTATGCATTTGAACTTATCCACTCGACTACCATATTAAACAAAAAGGATTACAAAAAAAAAGACAATTAAATGTTGGTCAAACTAAAATTAATGTCTTCCAAAATATTCAATGAAATTAGAATGTTGATGAAAATAAAAACAAAAAAACCCGTTTCACCAGGTACGCCTTTGGTTCTTCCTTATAAAATCTTTTTAAAAAAATTTATAAAAAAAAAAATCTCAACCAATTCAATTGTAATATTAAGAAAATAAGTAACTCCGACAATATCATAACAAACTTCTAACTTGAAACTATAATGATACTACCATATTGTTTGTAATATTTAATGATTTCAAATAATCAATTGCAAAATTAACTTCCATATATATATATATATATATATATATATATATATATATATATATATTACAACTGGACTTGTCAATATCCCTATAACAACAGTTATCTCCCAGGTTGAGGAGATGAAATGTTGAAATTGGTGAGCAAAGATTGATTAAAGATTATTCTGCAACATGCACAACAAAACGGGCACCTGACCTTAACACAACCAGAAATTAAATTTTGTTTTATATTTTTACAGAATTTACATTCATTCCAATTGATCTGTTATCATACACATTAAATCTCAATCCCAAAGTTGGATGCTACAATGAAAAAATTGCATCGGAACTTGAGAAAACAGAATATATAACTTCTAAAATCGATCCTTTAATTCTGCCACATCCTCGAGATTTGGCTTATAAATGAAATCGTCAACGCATATCCTGTGAATCACAAGTTTCGTGTAATCATGGAATGACCAAAGTAATTATATACCAAAAGGACAAGTCATGTGTTTTTAAGAACTGTTCATAGAATAAAAGGTAAAACTTTTAACTAGCGATATCGTCAGGGCAAAAATTAGCTTCAATAGGTACCAAAACATAAATAAAGTCAGGCTGGTCGACGTTCCTAGGTCACCATCGCATCGGAAAGAAATCATATCATGAAAACCCAAAGGAAAAAAGAAAAAAAAAGAACTAGAAAGATTATGAGCATTTTAATAGTAATTTATGACATTCTAATAATCTTGATGGGCGGGCACATGAACCGTTAAAAATGGCAGGTACCAAGAGAGGTGAAGAAGGAATCATGAAGAGATGGAAAAGAATTATCATTCAGCCGGATAACCTTAAATTTGATCTATTTTCTAGATTGCCATCAAATTAGTCAGACCCCATTCCCCTTTTTTCATGGGCTTTCATTGAACTTCTGATTTTCCCACGCTTTTTTAGTAAACCTAATTATTTGTGAACAACAAACCTAATTAAGAGTTTAAAAGTTTGTTTGTTTTCACCGTAGATCCTAGTTAATAATTTTCTTTCACTGGAAATCCCAGTCAATTCCGTATTCGAAACCACACGAGATTTTGTCCGGTTAAGACACCATGATCAATAATAAATCTTGGCAAATCTTGAATAATAAAAAAAAAAGGTAAAAATTTCGCATCCTCCAGTTTATGGTCAAAAGCGCTAGGGTCTAGGGGTTGGTGATCCGCTATGAAGTTTGGGCAGGGGGTGTGGTTGAATGTTAATAAGGATATTTTTGTCAAGAAAGTACAATATTGTTCTGGAAGTTAATTTTTGCCCTGTCAGTATCGCAAGCCAAAAAATTTACATGACAACAAAACCGGGAACACGTGGCTCTCTAAGACCTAGTTCCCCCTTTTTAATAGTATCGGTACAATTGCTTTGAAAGGAGCATATTTTAATTACATTGTTGGCTCTTATGCACAAGAGGTTTTCATTAGTCGTGGTGATAATTTTCACGTCCGGTACAAGATACTCTCTTCATTTTTTTTTATATATTCTCTTCAAGAATTTAGTAAAACAAAGAAAACACTATCTCTTTCTTACAATGTAAGTCCAATTTCTATTCTAGATTATGTCAAAATATAAATCCGTTTGGTATGTCAATGCATAATTTGTTTATTTTGCGTAAATTACCCTTGTCTGTATAATGATTTTTGAGTTAAGTAGTAATTAGTCTTGTTAATTAAGACTAAAATAGACCTTACTCTGTGTAAATTATGAACACTTAATATTTGTGGTACTCAAAGTGAATTTACATTGTGAAAAAAATATATAGTATTAATTAATACAGTTAGCAAACAAGGGGTTGGCATGGCATCAACCGGGAGGTCCTGGTTCAAATCCTACTAACAGCACATTTGTGTGTTGAGTTGTGCAGATTATTTTGCACCTACCAGGAACGCTTTCCGAGTACAAAATCGAGTCGTGCGTGCGTGGAGTCTCCTCCTTAGTAAAACTATCCCTTGCCCCATAGTCTTCACCCCACATGTAATAGACTAGATAGTTGTAATTGTGTATCAAAAAAAAATTAACACAGTTAAAATGCAAAAAACACCCTAATGTGTTTGTTATAAACAATATTGCATCATAATGCAAAAAACACAGTTATTATTCAAACAACTCATCACAAATCAATAAAAAAACTAATAAAAATTTATTATAAACTATTGTAATAGTTAGTATATTTCCTATTATGTTCTAGTTTAGGGTTTGTTATTGTCTATATATAGTCTGTATATTGTGCACAACATATTATGAATCTAATACAATTTTCCTATTCTAAGTTGGTATAGAGCTAGGTTTTAAAACAACCCAATTTTTTTCTTTCCTCCTTTTTCTCTTCCCCGCCGCCGGTTTTTTTCTTTGGCCGTGCGCACTCCATCTGGCGCAGTATGCCCCTTCTGTCACTCCCTGGCATCCGGACACTGGTGCTACGGATCATGTCACGCCAGATTTGTCCTCTCTCAGTATCTCCAATGATTATACTGGTACGGATCATATTTTAGTTGGTAATGGAGATGCTTTACCTATTCAGCATGTTGGTCAATCTGTTTTGCCATCGTTTTCTCGTCCTCTTTATTCAAATCGTGTCTTGCATGCTCCTTCTCTTACTAAGCCCCTGTTATCTGTTCAAAAGTTTACCAGTGATAATCATTGTTTTTTTGAATTTTATTCTGACTCTTGTTGTGTTAAGGATCTTTCAACCAAGGAACTCCTCCTCCGCGGTCGGGCTGATAATGGTCTCTATCGCTTAGATCTTCCTGCTCGTGGTTCCTTGTCTCCAGCAGCTTATCTTGTCTCTTTAGGTCAGTGGTATGCTCGTTTAGGGCACCCTAATAATGTCACTCTTCGTACTTTGGTTAGGCAGTTTCAACTTCCTTATTCCTCTGTGTCCACGTCCACTGATAAATGTGAGGCGTGTTGTTTAGGGAAGTTACATAGGGTCAGTTTACCTTCTACTTTTCATCGTAGCTCTAAACCTCTTGATTTAATTCACACTGATGTTTGGGGTCCTGCTCCTATTTTGTCATTCAATGGTTATCGCTACTTTGTGCTTTTTATTGATGACTTCTCTCTATTCACATGGATTTATCCAATTAAGTATAAAAGTGATGTTGTCCATGTTTTCAAGCAATTCAAAGCTCTCGTAGAAAACCAATTTGGCACCACCATTAAAAGTGTTAACTCTGATTGGGGTGGTGAATTTCGTTCTCTCAATTCTTTCTGTAAGGATGTCGGTATTGTTCATCGTTTAGCGTGCCCACACACTCATGAACAGAATGGCACTGTTGAACGCAAAATTCATCACATTGTCGACATTGGACTTGCTCTCCTTGGCCATTCCAGTACCCCTTTTCGGTTTTGGGATTTTGCTTTTAAAAGTGCTGTGTTTTTGATTAATCGCCACCTTAGTAAACCTCTTCAAGGTCACCTACCCTTCACTACACTATATCACCAGCCACCTGATTATACCTTTCTTCGTGTCTTTGGTTGCGCTGTCTATCCTCCTCTTCGCTCTTATAATAAACATAAATTCTCTTTTCGTTCTACTCAGTGTGTCTTTCTTGGGTATTCTCCATCTCATCTTGGTTATCGCTGTTTTGATGTGGTGACTAACCGTCTTTATGTTACTCGTCACGTTGAGTTTGATGAGAAACTCTTTCCCTTTAAACTTCCTATTTCTAGTTCTCCTTCTTCGCTGCTGGAGTTTCCTGCTACCCCTTGGTTGCGTGTAACCAGTTATCCTGGTATGCTTGCGTCGTCTTCTGCGTCTTCTTCGTCTCCTTCTAGGACACCAGTTATTTCGTCTCCTCCTATCCCTCCCGACTCATCACCTTTAGCTAGATTCTCTTCATCATCTGATTGTAGTCCTCCGCCACCACCTCCTCCTCCTTCTTCCCGTCAGCACTCAATGACACTTCGTCCATAACCCAAGCCCAAGAAAATCTTTGATCCCTCGGCTCATCTTACCTCTGTTTCCCCAGCCTTGTCTACTGCTCCTACATCCTTCACCCAAGCCAAATCTCTTCCTTAGTGGCAGAATGCCATGAAAGATGAAATTTCCGCCCTCCTCAAAAATAACACATGGACTTTAGTTCCCCCTCCTTCCTCCGGCAATGTTGTCGGCAATCGATGGCTCTATAAGATTAAAAATCATGCTGATGGCTCCATTGAGAGGTATAAGGCTCGGTTGGTGGCTCGAGGTTTTACTCAGTCTTTTGGGGTTGATTACACTGACACATTTAGTCCGGTTGTTAAGCCGGTCACCATTCGTTCAGTTTTGACTGTTGCCCTGGCTCGTGGATGGTCGATTTCTCAGCTTGATGTCAGTAATGCCTTTCTTAATGGTGTTCTAAGTGAGACCATGTATATGGTTCAGCCACAGGGGTTTGTTGATCCGGTGCGTCCTCATTATGTGTGTAAACTGCATAAGTCCTTATATGGTCTTAAGCAAGCTCCTCGGGCCTGGTATTCTCGGCTGGCAGCGTTTTTACTTACCTTGGGTTTTGTGGAGTCTCATTGTGATCCGTCTCTTTTTGTCTATCGCCGTGGGTCTCAGTTGTGTTTTTTGCTGGTATATGTGGATGACATTATTCTTACAGGCAGCACTTCTGGTTTGGTCCAGCATTTTATCTCTTGTCTTGCTAAGGAGTTTTCTTTTCGGGATTTAGGTCCATTGAGTTACTTTCTTGGGGTTGAGGTTCGTCGTACTTCCAAGGGTTTGCTTCTCTCTCAGCGCAAGTATGTCACTGATTTGCTACGACTTGCAAATATGCATACTTGCAAACCTGTTTCCACTCCTTTGCAGGCTAATGTTGTGTTGTCCCGTTTGGATGGTACTCTGTTGTCTCCTGATGATGCGACTAATTATCGTCGGCTATGTGGCAGTCTGCAGTATACCACTCTCCCTCGTCCAGATATCTCCTTTGCGGTTAATAAGCTTTGTCAGTTCATGCATCAGCCTCGCACTTCTCATTTTCAGGCTCTCAAACAGGTTCTTCGCTATCTTCGTGGTACCGTTGATTACTGTTTAGTTCTGCATCCTACAGATTTGGGTACTCTTACTGCGTTTAGTGATGCTGACTGAGCTGGTTGTCCGGATGATCGGCGTTCTACTACTGGTTTTCTCATTTACTTGGGACCTAATCTCATTGCCTGGGCATCTAGGAAGCAGCCCACTGTGACTCGCTCGTCTACTGAGGCTGAGTTTCGTGCGGTTGCTAATGTCTGTGTTGAACTGCATTGGGTGTGTCATCTGTTGTCCGAGTTAGGTGTTTCTTTAAATCGCCCTCCCTCTATTTGGTGTGACAACAGCAGTGCAGTTTTCCTTGCTGTCAATCCTGTGTTCCATGCTCGTACAAGACATGTTGAGGTTGATTTTCACCTTGTTCGAGATCATGTTCGGCGTAAGTTTGTTTCGGTCAATTCTATCTCTGCTGCTGATCAGCTTGCTGATATTCTGACAAAACCCTTGTCTAAAGAGTTATTCTTTCGATTTCGGGACAAACTTCGGCTTCTCTCTTCTCCGCCGTAAGTTTGCGGGGGCGTATTGTACTATTTAGTATATTTCCTATTATGTTCTAGTTTAGGATTTGTTATTGTCTATATATAGTCTGTATATTGTGCACAACATATTATGAATCTAATACAATTTCCCTATTCTAAGTTAAACAATACTGCATCATAATGCAAAGGTAATTTTAGTAAAAAAAAATGCCAAATATGCCTTAACTTGTGACGGAATGAGTCAGAGAAACAAGGAATCGATCCACAGTAGATCTTAATTTTCTTTCCCAACCCTTATAATGTGTTTGTTTGTAGATTCGTAGATCGGCAAGGGCTGGCCGGAGCATGAAAATCTTTTCATATTGAACAAATTTTTTTAGAGGTACTTTCACGCTACTATCATTTTTATGGGATAAATCATCAGTTCTATCGGTCTTTTAGTAAAAGAATTGTTACACCAGGCAATTACTATATTTTTTCCAGGTTGTGGTGCATTGTATTTGTTTTATGTGGACTTGGACTTCCGAATCTTGGTGACTGGAGAAAGATTGAAAGTACATTTTGCCAAACGCGCTTATAATAGTTATCAGAGAGAATTCTATATAAAATCTATCCAGCATTATATGATGTAACTTGTTGCTCAAATTGTGGTTTGTTGCATATAATAATGATTAGTCCCTTTGGTGAAAAAAGCTACCAAGGAATTTAATATGAACACTAGAAGAATTGGAAATCTATTTTTGTTTAAGAGTGTATACCGTTTTTGTCCCAAGTTTAAAAATATAATAACCAACGAACTATTTAGTGAATCTCAACATCATGATTTTTAGAATGAATGCATAAAATAGGATAAATCAATACTTAGCTGCTTAATTTTCCACAGTCCTATACAAAATATTTATGCAAATGAACCAACTATTTGTTGAATGCATAATCAGATCAAGGGGGATTGTGAGGAAACTTATAATTGGTTCATATGTCATTGTGCGTGAAGTATATGTATGATCTTTTCAACTAACAGTGTAGTAATATAATGCTACACACACACACACACTCATATATATATATATATATATATATATATATATATATAATCTATGCGCATAGTGTATTCTAATTGCATGCACATCTCATGATTTTATTATAACGAGAAAATGCACCAACTGCGTAGGTTGACAAAAGTATTCCCCTGAATACTCAAGCTCAAACCAGACGCAATTTAAAAAATAATCTGTCGGTCCTAAAAAAGAGTCTATACTGAGTTTGAAATTTTGTACTAAAAAATAGTACAAACAAAAAATTTAATGTGGGTTACTTTTTTTTTTTTACAGAGTCAAAATAAGGGGGAAAAAAAAAGAAAAGAATAAGCGATCAATCCTGCCATTAACATGCAAGGCTTTAACGGTGTTAAATCAGAAATAATTCTGTTAGATCGTATTTCGAGAACTTCAGAGTTTAAAACCTTATTTCTCCCAACAATAACGATGTACTATTACTTTCAACTTTCTTGTGTTCTTGGTTTTCTGGTTACTTGTGCATGGAAAACATTGAATTTCATCTGGTTTCAGCCTAGAAAACTCGAGAAGCAACTCCGATCACAAGGCCTTCCCAGAAATTCGTATATACCGATCATCGGTGACTTGAAGGAATATAGCAAGATGATTAAAGAAGCTAAATCTAACCTGTCGGGCATCGGTCGTCCTTCCGACAACAGCGACTATATCCGGCCCGGAGTCGTAAGCCGTTTCAAATTTGAAACCACCAAGAAATATGGTTTATATGCATAAAATGCACGATCATAATCTTATCATTTTTTTTTTTTTTTCGTCTTGGTCATTGATTTGGTTGAATTCATTAAAAGTTCAAAAAATTTCAGGTACGGATTGTTTCATTTGGTTTGGATCAAGGCCGGTAATTATCATCAAGGACCCTAAACTTATGAAGGAGATCTTTCTTAAGCCCAATCACTTCCATAAGGCTAATTTCATTGATCCACTCAAATGTCATGATCCCGGACTAAATTGATCCAAATCAATAGTTTAGGGACTTGATTGTAAAATCCGGTATCTATGGAAATATAAATAGAGATCCGGGGTCAAAAATCAATATTGAAAAATAGATTGTTGAATTGATATTTCAGAATTTGTGTGGAGTTTTCCCTAATTCAGGTTGGACGAACCCTAAACGTCACCTTCCCCATCTCCGACTTGCCAGAATTCTCCATTTCCGTCGATTCCGCAACCGGGATCTGACAAGTTGGCCTCAGAGCGAGTCGATTCTCGGCCCTCTGTTCCGATTCATCCATTGCTTCTGCACAAAGTCTCTGATTCGTGCAATAGAACGAGAAGGTTGATTCTGTGGAAATTTTCTTGGATGGAAAGGCAGAGGTTTGGTACCAGGGAGTCATCAAGTCTGTTGGTAAGCCTTCTTGGATTGAATTCTATGAAATGTTGATTCAAAGATTTGGTAAGAAGTCGGGTCAGAATTGTGTAGAGGAGTTTAATAAATTGTTTGATTGGGCTGTTAGTGAATATCGGGAACACTTTGAGGATTTACGTTCTAGACTGATGCACCTGGGTTATGAATTTGATGAAGGATATTACATTGCTTGCTTCATTAGTGGTTTAAAAGAAACTATTAAGCCAATGGTTAGAATGCTGAATCCTAGGACTTTAGCTGCTGTTTTTGATATCGCTATGTATCAGGAACAGAACTTATCTGCTCTGTATGGGGTTAGTTATCTTGACTCTGGTCAGTCTAGTAGTTTGCCTGGGAACTCAGATGACATCGCTGCTGGCAGTGAATCTATTTTGCAACCTGTTAAGCTTGGTAATAAGGGCAATGGAACTCAGTTGTCAACTTCTGTTGGTTCGAATTCTGAAACTAAGGCAGGGTATAAAGCTGATAAAGAGAATATACCCTTGGATAGACAGAGTACTACTGTTTCTGTTGGTGCGAAGCATTCTGGAAATAAGAATTTTGGAAACCGGTATGTTAAGAAAATGTCTCCGCAGGGATTCCAGTATAGATCAAACAACTAGCTCTGCTATAAGTGTGGAGATCATTTTAAACCCGGGCATGTATGCAAGTTAGGTCAAGTTAACGTCATGTTGTGTGAAGATATGGCCAAAGAATTGACCTCCGACAGTGTTATTTGGATAGTTGATGGAGAAATGATTGATGTGAATGACTTAACCTTGGAGTTTGAGACTGGAAATGGTTGAGGGTTGTTGTTGGACGGAAGCAAGATTGATCTTGAAAGTTTGTTGCTGTTTAGTTGACTATTTCACTTCTATGGTTCTACTACTGGTGATCAGTTTGGAGTTACTTTTCTTTTGTGGTTGCTGCTTGGAAGTTCAGCATTGCAAATTGTTCCAAGTTAGGTCAACTTTTGACAGTTTGCTTCCTGTTTCCAGTCTATTTGTGTTATGATTACATTCTCTTGTAGTTCTGGTTTAGCATTTGTGTAGCAATAAGGCATTATTTCATTATTACTATCGTTCCCAGTATTATTTTGTAACAGTCTTGAGGTCAAGACTGAAATAAGGGGGAGGGATTATCATGATCCCGGACTAAATTGATCTAAATCAATAGTTCAGGGACTTGATTGTAAAACCCAGTATCTATGGAAATATAAATAGAGATCTGGGGTCAAAAATCAGTATCGAAAAATAGATTGTTGAATTGATATTTCAGAATTTGTGTGGAGTTTTCCCCAATTCAGGTTGGACGAACCCTAAACGTCACCTTCCCCATCTCTGGCTTGCCGAAATCCTCCATTTCCGTCGATTCCGCCACCGGGATCTGACAAGAAATCATTGTTGGTTGGCCTAATTGTAGTTGAGGGAGAGAAGTGGATCAAACACAGAACGTTGATCAAACCTTCTTCCCAACAAGAGAAAATTAAGGTGTTTTCTCTTTTATATGAAATAAATAGTTAAGTCTCAAGCAATTCAATTCATTTATTCATGGACGGAGTTAGGGGTCAAGGGGTTTATCGACCCCTGGCCGACCAAATTTTCTCACAGTATAGCGGTGTTTGGTAGCTGAAATTTTTGTGATTAGAATTCTTAATGATGGTTGAATAACTTTATTTTTTATAATAGTGATTTGGAAGTCCTAATTTTGTCACTGGTTTTTTATTTTATAGAAATGTAAACGAAGTAAAGGGAAAATTTCTTAAAACTTTTTTTTTAATGAAAAACCCATTTTTTATTTAATACAGAAAGATGGAGTACATTGTTTTGTTTACTACATACATTCAATTTGTGGATCAGTTTTTCCTGTTTGCCTTGATTAAAAAACTATTGAACTTTGGATCTCCACCGGCTGAGTAGTGTTTTGGTTTATAGGTCCAGCAGATTAATGACTGGTAGTTTCAAAGTCACCCCAGAGTTATTCTGCCCACCAAAGATGCTTTCTCACAAAGGAAAATTCCATTTTTTTTTATTCGAGCTGCACTTTTATCACTAGCATATTTTGCACCCTTTTGTTGATGATTAATTTATGCGCATGTAAGGATAAGACTGCTGGTCTAGCCTAACGAGACCTCTTGTTCTAGCCGGTAAATCTTTTAGAAGTAAGAACTGTGCGGAATGCATTGATGAAGCTAGCTTTGCCAAATTGTTCGCCACCGCATTTGATTCTCTATAGATAAAGAAATATACACAGCAAGATGATGATTGATGCATTTGGTTACTTGATTCTGTTTGTATAAACATGTATATAGTTTTCTGATCACAGAGACCTGTTTGTAAATATCTTAAAGTCTTAGAACCTTATGTAAATACTTAGGGGCATACTTGTCATTAGTATAGCAATTAGAGTCGGTTAATCCTTTGTATTTAATGTGTCTGATTCTGGACACATTCAAGTGTGTTTTTACAGAAGTAAGGTAGCACAAAAGGTTGAAAGGGATAAGATGATGCAGTTCTTCGTGGAATTGAATGGCATTTATAAAGGTGTTAAGAATCAGATTTTAGCCATGAGACCTTTGCCTGATCTGAGAATTGCTTATGGGATGGTTGTAGAAATTGAGAGACAAAGAAATGTTCAGATGATTTATAGTAGTCAAGCTGATCACAGTGCCAGGATGGCTAGGAGTACTACAATGCAAGTTCCAGTTGCTATGAACTATCCTGTCACAATGCAACCTTCTGCAATAATACAACCATAACCTCTGATGACAAATCAGGCTACTGGAACTGGTCAAAATGTAGCTATGTTTGCACAAAAACAAGGGGTTCAGAAAAAGGAAGATAAGAGGAATCTGTGGTGTGATCACTGCAAAAAGTCTAATCATACCAAAGAGACTTGTTTTCATTTACATGGTTATCCGGATTGGTGGAGAGTGCATGATGGAAAAAAGGGAAGCAAGCAACAAAATGGAGGCAAACACATAGCTAACCTGGCAGACACACCAATGGATGCAATGATGGTGAATAATGTCATGGGATATAATGCTACAACTGTTGGATCCTCTAATCAAATGACAGGTCCTGAGAACATGCAGGCAATCATGCAGAGTCTCAACAGCTTGCATCAGGAAATGAATAGACTATCAAAGGGGAGGATGGCTCAAGCTGATACTGGAGGTGGACTAGTGAACTTTGCACATTATGGAGATTTTGCAGGTATGCATTATGACCATATACTCAATACCGTTGATATGGTTTCACCTAGTGCATGGTTTATGGATTCTGGTGCAACTGGTTATATGGCAAAAAACTTAGGTCATGTTCTAGGGATAAAGGTAGGCCAAGTGATATGACTGATAAAAAGTGGTCTGATATGCACAGGAAGACAATGGGTAATATTCGACAGTGGATTGATCAAAGTGTGTTTCATCACTTTTCGGGAGAAACAAAAGCTGATAAACTTTCGGAGAAAATCCAGAATATGTACTGGAAGAAATCCGGCATCAATAAGTCATCTGCGCTGAAACAGATTACTAGGTTGAGGTACAAAGATGGTGCTAGCATGAATGAACACTTCAGTTCGTTTCAGGGTTTGTTGAACCAAGCTGTGAATGTAGGTTTAAAGTTGGATGATGAGGTGCAGGCTTTGTTATTGTTTAGTTCTCATCCAGACATTTGGGACACTTTGGTAGTGTCAATCAGTAATTCAACCTAGGATGGTGTCTTGACCTTGGATCAGGTTAAAGAGGCTTTGATAAATGAAGAAGTCAGAAAAAAGGAGCAGAATATTGAGTCTAAGTCGCAGGCTTTGGTAACAAAAAAGTCAGATAGAAGAGGGAGAAATAAAAGCAGAGGGCCACGTGATCATAATGACAAGTCCAGAAGACGGTCTAAATCCAAGAAAGATGTCGTGTGCTACCATTGTCAAGGGAATGGGCACTTTAAGAGGGAGTGCAGGGTTCTCAAGAGAGAACTAGCAGCGAGAAAAGGTAAAGGCAAGAAGGATGAATCAAGTGATGATGACACTACTGCAGTAGTAACTACCAGTGATATATTTGTGTACTGTGGTGATGATACAATTAATTTTGCGAGTCACGACAGTGATTGGTTCGGTGATTCAGGTGCGTCTTATCATGTGACGCCTCACAAACACTTCTTTACCTCTTACACACCTGGAGATTTAATTGGTCGTGTAAGAATGGGCAACCAAGCCTCATGCGATGTTGTAGACCTGGGAGAGGTATCATTGGTAACGAATATAGGTTATACTCCTGTCTTGAAGAATGTCAGACATGTTCCGGATATGCGTCTGAACCTTATTTCCATTGGTAAACTTGATGATGAGGGTTATTATAGCACTGAAGGTGGTGGCCGTTGGACAATTACCAGAGGGAATCTTGTTATTGCTAGAGGAAAGAAGTTGAACTCTTTGTATCTGTTGAATGCAAAGTTGAAGAATGGAGAGGTGAATGCGACTCACAATGCCTCCATTGATCTCTGGCACAGAAGGCTTGGACACATGAGTGTTAAGGGGTTGCAGATTCTTGGTAAGAAGCAATTTCTCCTAGAGGTGAAAGGTACTGTTCTAGAACCTTGTGTTGACTGTATCTATAGTAAACAACATAGGGTTTCCTTTCGAAATTCTCCTCCATCTAGAAAGTCCAATCCTCTAGAGTTAGTTCATACAGATGTATGTTACATGAAAGATAGGTCGTTGGGTGGAGCATTGTACTTTGTTACTTTCATTGATGACTATGCTCGAAAGGTTTGGTGTTTTTCTTTGAAATCTAAAGATTAGGTATTAGATGTGTTCAAAGACTTTCACCTTAGAGTTGAACGAGAGACTGGCAAGAAGTTGAAGTGTGTTCGAGCAGATAATAGTGGTGAGTACAGGGGTGCGTTTGAGAAGTATTGCCGAGGCCATGGCAATAAACTTCAGAAGAGTGTTCCAATGACTCCGCAGCTGAATGGCGTGGCAGAAAGAATGAACAGAACTATTACCGAAAAGGTTAGGTGTATGCTCTCGAATGTAAAGCTGCCTAAATCTTTTTGGGGTAAAGCTATGCAGACAGCAGTTGATTTGATCAACCTATCTCCCTTAGTTCCGTTGGATGGTGATCTACCACAACGAGTTTGGACAGGGAAAGATGTCTCATTTAGGCATGTGCGAGTTTTTGGTTGTCGTGCCTTTATTCATATTCCCAAAGATGAAAGGTCAAAGCTTGATGGCAAATCCAAGCAGTGTGTATTCTTGGGGTATGAAAATGATGATTTTGGATACAGACTTTGGGATCCTGTAGAGAAGAAAGTTTTCAGAAGCAGAGATGTGATCTTCGTTGAAGACCAGACCATTGATGATATGGGAAAAGGCGAGATGCCAGAATCTTCACCTGAGATTTCTGTTAATCTAGATCCAGTTCCTCCACAATCAAATGATTCTCCTGAAGGGGGAGCTGAGACAGAGCAGGATGGTGAGTTTAATGATGATTCTGTTACTGAAACAGAGACACCACCAGTTTTATCACCTCCTGTTCAGCCTAGGAGGTGCACCAGAGACAAGAGACCTTCCACCAGGTACAGTGCTGATGAGTATTTGTTGCTTACTAATGGGGGAGAGCCAGAGTCGTATGAAGAGGTTCTTAGTCATGAGCAGAAAGATCAGTGGTTAGCAGCCATGCAAGATGAGATCAAATCCTAGCATGAGAATAACACGTATGACCTAGTGAAGCTGCCTAAGGGCAAGACAGTACTCAAGAATAAATGGGTGTTTAGACTAAAAACAAGTGCGAATAGCTCACAACTGAGGTACAAAGCCAGATTGGTTGTGAAGGGATTCAATCAGAGAAAGGGCGTAGACTTTGATGAGATATTCTCTCCTGTTGTAAAGATGTCTTCAATCCAAGTTGTGCTTGGAATAGCGGCCAGCTTGAATCTTGAGATTGAACAGCTTGATCTGAAAACAGCCTTCCTGCATGGTGATTTGGAAGAAGAGATTTACATGGAGCAATAAGATGGATTTCAGGAGAAGGGGAAAGAGAAGCTTGTATGTCGTCTCGACAAAATCTTGTATGGGTTGAAGCAAGCTCCGAGGCAATGGTACAAGAAGTTTGATGCCTTTATGATAGGGCAGGGATACGAAAGGACTACAACTGATCACTGTGTGTTTGTGAAGAAATTCTCTGATGGTGGTTTTATAATTCTTTTGCTTTATGTCGATGACATGTTAATTGTTGGTCATGATACTGCAAAGATTGCCAGGTTGAAAAAGGAGTTGAATAAATCCTTTGCGATGAAGGATTTGGGTCCGACTAGACAGATCCTTGGGATGAAGATTTCTCATGACAGACAGAATGGGAAGCTTTGGATATCTCAAGAGGAGTATATCGAGAAGGTTCTTGATAGATTTAACATGAGCGGTGCTAAGGAAGTCTCGACTCCACTTGCAGGGCATTTTAAGCTAAGCAAAATGCAGTGTCCTTAAAGTGAAAAAGATAAGGAAGAGATGAAAAAGGTTCCTTATGCTTCGGCAGTTGGCAGCCTGATGTATGCGATGGTTTGCACAAGGCCAGACATAGCTCATGCAGTTGGTGTTGTTAGTCGGTTTCTCTCCAATCCTGGTAAGGTGATTTGGAATACTGTGAAATGGATTCTCATGTATCTTAGGGGTACTTCCATATTGAGTCTTTGCTTTAGTAATGGGAAGACCATATTAGATGGATATACAGATGCTGACATGGCGGGTGACTTGGATGGTCGGAAGTCTACTTCTGGTTACTTGATGACTTATGGAGGGGGAGCAGTTTCATGGCAGAGTAGGTTGCAGAAGTGTGTTGCTTTGTCTACTACAGAGGTAGAGTTTATTGCAGCTACTGAATCTTGTAAGGAAGCACTTTGGTTGCAGAAGTTTCTACAAGAGCTTGGCATGAAGCAAGAGAAGTATGTGGTGTATTGTGATAGTCAGAGCGCTATTCACTTGGCGAAAAATTCCACATTCCATTCGTGGTCGAAACATATTGATGTTAGGTATCATTGGATTCGGGATGTACTAGAGTCCAAGGCGTTATTTCTTGAGAAGATTCATACAGATGACAACGGTGCCGATATGTTGACGAAGGCTGTGAGTAGAGACAAGCTCCTGTTTTGCAGACAGGAAACGGGTTTGGTTTTACCCCATTTGAGGTGAAGAGGAGATTGTTGGGCCCAAGTTAGACTCAAATTAGGCCCGAGGGCCCGAGTTCCCCATTTGGTTTTACCCCATTCGATCACTGAGTTTTCCAGGGTTGAGGTTTGAGTTATTCTTCCCTTTATTTCCTTTTCTTTTTGTTCTTTTTTGCCAATTTCCTACCAAATCTTCTTTTTTTTTTCTTTATTTTTTCTAAAATGTTGAGACTTTATTGTTGATTTAGGTTTCTACCTACTAAGAGAAACAGAAGAATTAATGAGATAGAAAAGGTAGTCAGAATGAAAATCAGGGATATTATTGACAAGAGATTAAAAGCAAGAAAAGTAGGCAAGGACTGTGTTAACAAGGACGATTTATGTTGGGCCCGAGTTCCCCTCAAATTAGGCCAGCAAAAAGGAAATAAAAACTAAGCCAATTTAGCTTTGGTTTTTTGATTTGACCGAGAACGTCCAAAAACCCATTACAACTTGGGTTTGGGTTTGGACGTGTGTTTTTTTGCTTATAAAAGCAAGGCAGCACTAGGCTTTTGTGCATGTGCTTTCAACCGAGAGAGAAGGTGAAAAATTGGGCAGCCGCGCAAAGCTTTGTGTGCGAGAGTAAAAGAAAGAAAGCTAGGGTTTAGTTTTCTGTTTAGCTCTCTTTTGATTAGATCCTTCCAATCCTACTTTGTAGTTTAGGTGTATTTTGGAAGAGTATTGTTGTAATCCACCTTTGGGTGAAGTCCTGTGTATCTACCAGTTGGTGAAGACTGTTTTCCCATTATTGTGATAGTGGAGATTTGACTGTTGTTACAGTCCCGTGGTTTTTCTCAATTTGGGTTTTCCACGTAAATTCGTGTGTCTACTTTACTTATCAGTTCTTGAATTATTTGCTTTTTTGGTTGGTTGTCTTATTTTATTGGTAGTAGGAAAGGAGATTTCCTGAAGTTCGCTTCCGTGGTGTGTTGTATTTATATCCTTTCCGCCACAATAATTTACTGGGAATCTTGTTGGAGTCTAATGCTAGGGTGATTAAACAAGAGAATGGTTTGAACATTGAAGATGTTATTGAAGAATGCAAACATTTCTATTTAGCTGGGCAAGAAACAACTTCCATATTACTCGTGTGGACTTTAATTCTACTTAGCAGGCATCAAGATTAGCAGTCGCGTGCAAGAGATGAGGTTTTCCAAGATTTTGGGAGGAAACACATTGATTTTGATGGCCTTAATCAGCTCAAAGTGCTAAGTTAATAATAAATCAGCTCCAAAAAAAATTATATATAAAAAAAACTAATAGCAAAGTGACAAAATTAACACAGTGAATGAGATAGTGAATGCGTGATTCAAAAGACAAACTTACCAAATCAAATATTCAAATTCCTGATAATTGTCATTTTAGAAAGTATAGTTTTGTAAAAAAAAAAAATTTTGCATATACAACATGAATGAGTACCTCATTCGTTGTGGTTGTGCTATTGTTACTTGGTTTTGATTTATAGAATACAAAAGCCATACATTTTGAAAATAAAATAATAAAATAAAACACACATATTGATGTCTGATGTCGGGAATATACATAATTTGGCATTATTTGAACTTAGTCTTTCTTTTTTTATATTTTATTTTTTACATATTTTAAATGATAGGTGACAATGATCCTCGCTGACGTCCTAAGACTGTATTCACCAGTAACAGTGCTTGTGCTTATGAGAGAAACTCGCGAAGAAAGAAAACTAGGAGAGTTTAAGACTCCAGCCGGGGTACTTCTGTCTTTACAAGTGTGGATGTTACATCGTGACTTTGAGGTATGGGGAGATGATGCCGAGGAATTCAAACCGGAAAGATTAAGGGATGGAATCTCAAGTGCATTAACGACAAAAGATATGAGCCAATTAGTTGCATTTGTTCCATTTGGGTGGGGGCCTCGAATCTGCATTGGACAAAACTTTGCTATGATTGAAGCAAAATTGACATTGGCCACGATTTTGCAACGTTTCAACTTCCATCTTTCCCCATCTTACAAACATGAGCCTCGCACCTAATCACACAACAACCTCAACACGGTGCCCATCTAATTTTGAACAAATTGTAACGTACTACGATTTAGTTAATTCGAGTACTTGAGTAGTTGCACAAATGTGATCATGTCTTAATGAAGACACAATTTCGACCCGTCTATCAAATGTGTTAAAACTTTTGTTACTTATGTTTTTTTTTTCTTCTTCTTCTTCTTCTTTTTTTTCTTTTTGCTAATGATTGTTGAGTAGCTTCATGGACATATATAGTTCAATTCGTGAAAGCGTTGAGAAATTCAACAATTTTCGAAGACCAAAACGATAATATTGACATAGTTTTTTTTAAAAAAAAAAATGTCCACATCTAGAGTTTTGATGTAATTATTCTAGCTAGCTATAGCACTTTATATTGTTGCCCACTTGCATGTCATGCCGATGACTGATGCGATGCTGTAACAACTACCTATAAAACATTAATTCCAAATCGATCAGAAATGGTGGATTAAAGGATTTTCTTGAATAGATATTTAGTTTATGAATGATTTTTTTTTTTCTGGCATAAACAATTCTAACAGCATGCTCACTATTTCAATGGGAAAAGACAAATTTCCACGTTGGAAGGCCTACCAACCGTGCAACAAGCTAACGGTGAGTCATTTTTTGTTGTTAAAAAATGTGATGAAATTGGTGATTGGACTAATTTGATTACTACTCGGTCGCTTATGAAATTTCACTGTCTCGCCTTAAGATCGATGAAATTTTATGAATTCTCCAAACATTAGGACAGAAACGCGAATTTTTCCCGATTTACAAGGATTATTAGTACGCCCTCCAGTGCTTAAAATAAGACATTTTGATTTTTTCTAGGTTTAACCTAGTACGCATTTTTAATTGACAAAAAAATCTTAAAAATATTTTACCACAATTAAGAGAATGCAACGAATGTGAAAATATATTTTTAATATTTTTTCATCAATTAAAAATGCTTACTAGGTGAAACTTAGGACAAATTAAAATATCTTATATTAAGGATCGGAGGAAGTATTTTACAGGCAAATTTTTTCTTATATTATCGAATTCATCACTGGCAATGGTAAAAAGATCTAACTAGCAGCAATACTTACTTCTTTTGTTCTTTGCCGCAAGAGAGCTAAAAAAAAAAAAATTATTGCCCAATCTCCAGAAAATTAATAAGTCAAAAAAATTAGAGTGCGATTGTATACCATACATATTTGCAATTATAGTCAAATTAAATGTCATATTCCTGTCGGATCATCAAGATCTTTATTTTCCATACAAATGAACCAAAAATCAAAAGCGTGGTACATACATGTTTCATTAGAATATCTTTATATTCCCGTGTAAGAAAAGAAAAAAAAAATTAAAAAGGAAGAAGGCTTACAAATGACAACAAACATTGCAATTCTTGCAATCACTCATTTTCCCTTAATTGGGACTTGTTATTTATTTATCACCTAAAGGGAAAATCACCACACCTTCATATACGTTGTTATAAGTCAAAAATCCTTTCAAGATTGCCAAAGGATGGTTTTGGATAATTTATAAACAATTGCCACGCAATTGGCAAGAACTTGTCCAGTCTGCAATTGCATTATATTTTCCCAAGTGGTGAGCTTCATTTGCTAGGTCATCGAAAACAACATTTCACTGTAAATGCTTCTGCGCTAACCTCGTGTTGTTTATATATTTAATTCATCGGTTGTTACAATGAAAGCGCTAGTATTGGGTGTACAATTTTTTATTGTATCTGATAATGATGCATTAATGAAACTGATCCCATCAATAACTAGATTTACATCGATATTCATACTTAAGTACGTCCCGAAAACAATCTGAAAAGCTTAAACGGTTGTTAGAATAACACATATACATAAAAAATTAAGTTATACTCCCTCCCTCAATATCAAGAAAATCGTCAACCAGAGTAATTTATAATATGTACTGTTGATCAATATATATATATATATATATATATGTACTGTTAGTATAAATGAGTGTCCAAAATAAATGATGCTCTTTCTGTCTCAAAATTATTGTCTAGTTTCGATGGACAATAATTTTTGGACAAAAGAAATATGTGATTTGCATAATATACTATTTTCTTGGATAGAAGAAGTACATTATAGGTTCTAAAATGATTATTATGTTGAATTTTTTATTTTTGATACAATTTGTTAAAAAAAAAATTCAAATCAAACAATCATTTTGAGATTATGATTTACGCTACGTACTATTTAACACGGTAGGACTTATAGGAATATGTTATTTTCCTAAGCGCAATTGATTACCCACCACCTTGGCCACCAAAATTTATCCAATATATATCCTCCCCTTCTATGATAAAATTTATTATCTTGTTTCGAAATGGTTTTTCCTTAAGAACTTTTTTTGTTTTGGGAAACTGAGTATTTGTGGTTTACGATGCTAGAACCAGATGAAGAAATTATGATGTATTTTGTATTTTACAAAAAGTAAAAAGTGGTACATAATTGGTTTAAGTAAAACTCTCTTAATTATTATGAGAGAACCAGTAAATTCATTCATTACAATGTTAATTATCCATTGAGCACTCTTGATCATGGGATGCTTGAGTTAAATAATTTCCCAAAAAAAAAAAAAGTAGCTACTATATTAATTAGCATCGTCTTGGTGATGTGATTCAAACAGATATATTTTCTTCGTCCTGAAATTATATGATATATTTCAGATTTAATTTTATTTCAAATTGTATTAAAATTAAAAATTCAATTAGGACAATATAGTTTTGGGGTCAAGAAAATATCGATGTTACAATATTCCTACCCTGAAAACTAAGCAAATTATATGAACGATCATCAAAGTCGGGAAAACAACCCAAATGCTGGATTAGTAACGGTAAATCCTCCATCAAGCATAAGGTCATGCCCACTCATGAACCGGCTCTCATCACTAGCCAAGAAAACCGCCGCATTGGCTAAATCTTCCGGCTCGAGGATCATCCCATTGAGATTCGTATACACTTTTGAGTGTCCATTTTCATCCATCTTGAAAAATTTCCGGGAGGGTTCGGTGAGAACAACGTGAGAAGACAACGAATTGACTCTGATCCCATGTTTCCCGAGCTCCGCGGCGGCGTTCCGGGTCAAACCCACCACAGCATGCTTGGAACTGCTGTACGCGTGAGAAGTAATCCCGCCAATCCGACCGGAAATACTACCTAGGTTGATGATGCATCCGGTTTGAGTTGGAATCATGACCCGGGCAGCGTGCTTGATGCCTAAGTAAACCCCCGCTATGTTCACGCGCGCGACGCGCTCAAAATCGGAAAGACGGGTGTCCGTGATGCTCGGTATTGGTTCATCGGAAACCGCAGCGTTGTTGATCATGATATCTAGCTTTCCATGTTTCTCAATCGTCGTGTTTATCGCCTTTTCCATGTCCGATTCATCGGTCACATCACCGTAGATGAAAGTTGCATTTTCAGGACCTAATTCGTCGCAGACTGATTGACCGGATTTTTTGTTGATGTCAACACAGACTACTTTGGCTCCGTGGTATACGAAAACCCTTGCTATGCAAGCGCCTATACCTTCAGCTGCTCCAGTTATTAGTGCTACTTTGCCTTCCAACCTGCAACAAATGAAACATGTAAAATTGAGAGCGAATAAATTTGAAATTCATTCCAAAGAATATATGTTTGTGATGATTTTTACCTTTTACAAATGTTAGGTTTCGATGAAACGACATCCATTTTTGTAGCAAGAGATGATTTTCACTGAAGACCTTTATGCTAAACGCTCAAGAAATGCATAACCAACAGCTTAACTTTATAGCTTAGAGTCTTAGACGCACATATTTACTACCGAAGTTCACTCCAGATTTTTTTTTTTTTTTTTTTGAGGTAGAGAGAGTATCTACTTCTGAAGTTCACATCACCTCCAGCGACATTGAACTTAAGACACCTGGATCTGAGGATAAGGCACTAGCTGTCCAAATCATTGGATTATTGAACGTACGTACATCATCTTTTTTTTCCCCGTTTCTTTGATCTAGTTTTATGTGTGAAAACGTACCCTCAACTAGGGGCGTTCAACCGGCTGGTTTACCGGTTTATCGGTTAATCGATTTTAGTCAATTCCGGTTTTATCAATTTTGGAAAAATAACCGATTAAGTAATCAGTTTTGCGGTTTCGGTTTTTATCGGATTTCGGTTTAATTATCGATTTTTACCAGTTTAACCGAAACTATTTGTCATTTTTCTAGACAAAATATAATCGATGTTTTCCCAAATTTTTTAACTTTTTTTTTCTTATTTATATAGTTCATATTATATTTTTAGACCCATCAAATAATGAAATATTTTTTAAACCCTTTCTTTTTTATAATAGTCCATCCAACAAAAAAACATGTTATTAGAACAAAAATTTTTAGTGAATTAATTTGGAAAAAAGAAAAAATATTAATGATATAGAAATATTAGATATAGATATAATTTGTTAATTATAATTGCTAATAATCGGTTATTCATTTTAACCGACAAAGTTATAAACAAAACTAAAAACCGAACGTATTAACCGGTAGAAAACCGTTTAACTGAGACCTATCGGTTTTATATCTTTTTTCGGTTCAATTAATCAGGTTTTTTTAGCACCCCTACCCTCAACTACTAGCTAGCTAATTGATTTTTTTTTTCTTGTTTATTTTTTTTATTTCATGTTGATTCATTCACGTCTATTGCCTGTAAGAACCTAATAGAATAAAAGTACATTTGGTCCAAAAGTCTAATTAATTTGGAAAACTTGTATATGTCAAGAATCCAATAGATTAGTACTGTTAGTTGTAAATACCTTTCAAGCTTTATTATAAACACTTCTCGCACAATGACATGAGAACTAGCTAATTTGAGGCAATCACTCAATCCCTTGCTCTGAGAACGCCTTAATTCGACAAGTAAATCCCATTTGTAATTGCATTGTCATCCTGAACACAATTATCGAAAATTAAGCGGTGACATGAATATTAATGGTATCTTATGTGTTTAATGTTCTAAACATCACGATTTTTAATTTTACTCAATCATAAGGGTTTATGCCAATGCAATTCTGAAAGTTGATGTAATTTTATGAACTTTTATTAAAAGAGCAGTGGTGGAAAGCATGGATAGGATAGGTAGAGTATATTATCAATGTAGCATCGTGGAAGATTGTGATTTGTGTCAATAGTTGTCTGAAAAATGAAATTACTTGATTTTTGGAAAAGATTAATTCTTTGCCTCTGCCGCGGGCAATTAATGATCAGGAAAGATGAGTATTCTATTTGTTTTGTTTGTTAGTACGTTTTTTTCAGAATTAAATATTAATAATTATCACGCCCAATCATACCTTTTTGACTTTTTATATTTTCAATAAAACTTTTTGCATTTTCAATAAAAAAAAATCTAAAAACACTTATTAAAAGAACGATCTAAACATAATTAATTTTGAGTAATTAAGGAAAACTGAATTTAATTGGGACAAAATGTCTTAAATCCTTGAACTTGCAAAATTGAGAACAAATTAAATTTCAAATTGATTACTAAGAATATATATTTGTTATTTACCTTTTCCAAATGTTAGGTTTTGATGAAACAACATTCATTTTTGTAGCAAGAGATGATTTTCACTAAGAGATGTTGAGATATGAATAGGTAGATTGTCCCAGATCGGTATCTAGGAACAATAGAGAGCAATTAATAAGCAAGTTAATCCTAAAATCTATCACCTTGAAGTTTTAAGTTGAATTGAGCTCCTACTTATTTATTAGATCCCGTATTGGAACTCTTTGGGCCTTATCTCCCAAACCAGAATTTCTGAAACCGTAACTTTGCCGGACAGAAGTTTCAAGGAAAAAAAATGCGTTTAAAAATAGAAAAGAAGAGGAAGTGAAGAGGAAAAGAAGTAACGCATCCAAAGGTTTTAATTAAAGATGCATTGGTTGCACCCGCCCTGGTATGCAGTGGACTCAATCGTCCCGCCTAATGCTTAATATTAATTGGGGGCTCCATATCTTTTTTTTCCATAGAAATTAAACAAAAAAAAAAAAAAAATCAAAAGCGTGGCATACGCATGTTTCTTAGAATATCTTTATATTCCCGATAGAAAAAAAGGAAGAAGGTCTACAAATGAGAAGAAAGATTCCAATCCTTGCAATCAATCATTTTTCCGTGGTACGTGTTATTTATTTATCACCTAAAGGGCAAATCACAGCACGTTCATATACGTTCTTATAAGTCAAAAACCCTTTGACATAGCCAAAGGATGGTTTTGGAACATTTATAAACAATTGCCACCCAACCATGGCAAGAATCTGTCCAGTCTGCAATTTCATTATATTTTCCCATTTGCCGAAGTCGATTTGCTTTGTCATTGAAAACAAGATTTCACTGTATTTGCGCAAATCTCGTGCTGTTTACATGTTTAATTCATCGATTGTTAAAAAGAAATCACTAGTATTGAATTTACAATTTTTTATTGCATCGGATAATGATGCAATGATGAATTAAAAATCATCCCTTTGAGATTTTGTATATACTTTTTGAGTGTCCATCTTCATCCATCTTGAAAAATTTTCGGGATGGCATCGCTGCATATGAAAGTTGCATTTTCGAGACCTAATTTGTCGCAGACAGATTGACCCGAGTTTCAGCTGATGTCAGTCAACACACACTACTTTGGCTCCATAGTTGACGAAACCCAAGGGCTTATACCTTTAGCTGCTCCCAATGCTACTTTGCCTTTTAACCTGCACAAATTAAAATTGCAAAATTGAGAACACAAATTTTTGAAATTTAATTACTGTACTAACAACAATGCTTATTGGCCACTTTTACCTTCCATTACCAACGTTAGGTGATGAAACGACGGCCATTTTTTGCACCAAGGGATAATTTTCACTTAAGACCTCTCTACTAAACGTGCAAGGAAAAAAAAAAAAAAAAAAGGAAACCACAGCTTGACTTTATAGCCTAGACGTACATGCATGTACATATATAAAATACTTTAGCTCAATTACCCGCAATAATAGTTCAGATTGAGTTTGGAATTTTGTACTAAAAATAATATAAATAAATCTAAAACTCAATATGAACTATTTTTTTTTATGGATTGTGATAATAAAATATGAGGGAGGAAAAAAAAAGAAAAAGCAATCAATCTTGCCATTACGCTTCAATGGCGCTCGTACAAATCAGAAATAGTCTTGCTACATCGTATTTCGAGAACTTAAAAGCTTAAAACTTAATTTCTCCCAACAACAACGATGTACTATTACTTTCAACTTTCCTGTGTCCTTGGTTTTCTGGTTACTTGTGCATGGAAAACGTTGGATTTCATCTGGTTTCAGCCAAGAAAACTCGAGAAGCAACTCCGATCACAAGGCCTTCCCGGAAATTCCTACAGACCGATCATCGGTGACTTGAGGGAATATACCAAGATGATTAAAGAAGCTGAATCAAACATGTCGGGGATTGGTCGTTCTTCCGACAACGGCGACGATATTCATCCAGGAATTGTTAGTCGTTTCATATTTGAAACAGCCAAGAAATATGGTATATATGCATAATGCATGATCGCATAATCTTTCATCATTTTTATTTTCTTTTCTTTTTTTGGATTATTTGATTTGGTTGAATTCATTAAAAGTTTAAACAATGTCAGGTACGGATTGTTTCATTTGGTTTGGATCAAGGCCGGTAATTATCATCAAGGACCCTAAACTAATGAAGGAGATCTTTCTTAAGCCTAATCACTTCCATAAGGCTAATTTCATTGATCCACTCAAATCACTGTTGGTTGGCCTAATTGCAGTTGAGGGAGAGAAGTGGATCAAACACAGAAGGTTGATCAAACCTTCTTTCCAACTGGAGAAAATTAAGGTTTTTTTTTTTTTTGTTCTTTAATGTGAAAAAATAGTTATATCGTTCCGAGCACTCCAATTCATTTATTACTTTTATAGAAATGTGAACAAGGTAACTTAATGAACTACTACTACTTCCATTTATTTTTATATGTCTCTTTACCGTAAATCCAAATTTTTTTAATATGTCGCACTTTAGTTTTTCCAATTTTATTATTATCTTTTTCTATTTTTAGTAACATATATATTAATGACAACTACTTACACTCTAATTTTGTAAAATTTCGATACTTGTAATTAGGGATAAAAAATATAATATACTGAAAAATTAAAATCACAATCTTTATTTTTTAATAGTTGTGTAAGACCAAAAGCGATAGTTAAAAGTAACGGAGGTTGTACAAACGAAGAATATGTCTGTGTTTTGCCCTATAATTTACCCAACATTTATGAAAACTTCTTGCCGTTTTTTTTTGCCTTTTGGATATAAAATTTCTCGAGGACTAATCATTTGCATATGCTAAACACCGACACTGATGCATGGTAATTAAATTAAGTTTCGTTCTGATTATCTTGCCATGATTAGCTTATGTTGCCAGCTTTTCGATTGAGCACTGAAGAAATGTTGGCCACGTGGGAAGAAAGTCTTTCACCTCAAGGATCTTGCGATTTAGATGTTTGGCCTTCTCTCCTAACTTTAACCAGTGATGCCATTTCTCGAACAGCATTCGGTACAAATTACGAGGAAGGAAGAAACGTATTTGAACTTCAAAGAGAACAAGCAAGCTATGTTATAACAACTATTCGATCACTGAGTTTTCCAGGGTTGAGGTTTGAATTTTTCTTACCCTTTTTTCATTTTTGCTAATTTCCCTTCAAATCTTTCTAGGTTTTCTTCTTCTTTTTTTTTTAAATGTTGAGACTTTCTTGTTGATGTAGGTTTCTACCCACCAAGAAAAATAGAAGAATCAACGAGATAGAAAAGGTGGTCAGAATAAAAATTAGGGATATTATTGACAAGAGATTAAAAGCAAGAAAATTAGGAGAGGACTACGTTGACAAGGATGATTTACTGGGCATATTGTTAGAGTCTAATGCTAAAGAGATTAAACAAAAGAATGGTTTGACCATTGAAGATGTTATTGAAGAATGTAAACATTTTTATTTAGCTGGGCAAGAAACAACTTCCATATTGCTCGTTTGGACTTTAATTTTACTTAGCAGGCATCAAGATTGGCAGTCACGTGCAAGAGATGAGGTTTTTCAAGTTTTTGGGAGGAAACAAATAGATTTCGATGGCCTTAATCAGCTCAAAGTGGTAAGTTTATAATCAGCTCAAACAAAAAAACAAAAAATTTTAAAAATATGTACTGTTACATAGAGCAAAGTGATAAAACACAGTGAATGCATGATTGAAAAGATAAACTTACCAAATCAAATTCCTAATAAATGTCGTTTTAGAAAGTATAGTTTTGTACTTCCTCCGTCTTAAATTATTGTCCAGTTTAGATTTTTAATTTTAGTACAAATTGAACTAAAAATGAAAATCAAACTGGACAATCATTTTGGGGCGGAGGGAGTAATTATTTTCTACATCAGCTAGCACCTCATTTCGTTGTGCTGTTTTTACTTGTTTATTTTAAAGAACACAAAAGCCACACATTTTGAATATAAAAATAATAAGACGAAACGCGCATATTGATGTTTGATATATACATATTTCAGGATTTTTTGAACTTGTGTCTTTCCTTTTTCTTTTTCTTCTTTTTTTTTTTTTTTTGAAACTTTTACATATTTGAAATGATAGGTGACAATGATCTTCGCTGAGGTCTTAAGACTGTATCCATCAGTACCGGTGCTTATGAGAGAAACTCGCGAAGAAAGAAAACTAGGAGAGTTTAAGATTCCAGCCGGGGTACTTCTGTCTTTACAAGTGTGGATGTTACATCGTGACTTTGAGGTATGGGGAGATGATGCCGAGGAATTCAAACCAGAAAGATTTAGGGATGGGATATCAAGCACATTAACGACAAAAGATATGAGCCAATTGGTTGCATTCGTTCCATTTGGGTGGGGGCCTCGAATCTGCATTGGACAAAACTTTGCAATGATTGAAGCGAAGTTGACCTTGGCAATGATTTTGCAACGTTTCACCTTCCATCTTTCCCCATCTTACGAGCATGAGCCTCAAACACTAATCACACAACAACCTCAACACGGTGCCAATCTAATCTTGCACAAATTGTGACGTACAGTTTAATTCGAGTAGTTGAGTAGTTGCACAATATTGTTCATGTCTTAATGCAGAGACAAATTCATCCAATTTATCAAATGTGTTAAAACTTTTGCTACATACTTATGTTCTTCACCGCATTCTTCTTTCTTTTCTTTCTGTTAATGAAATTTGACAGTTGATTACCTACATGAGCATATTAGTTCGTGAAAGTGTTGAGAAATTCAACAATTTTGGAAGACCAAAACGATTATATTGATATACTTAAAATTATTGTCTAGTTTAATATTTCACTTTTTAGTACAGTTTAAATTAAAAGTAAAAATCAAAAGTGAACTTATTAGGGTTGTTAATGTAATATTAGAGTTCTGGTACATAGTTACCTCTTTTACGGTTGTGTGTATTATATATATGATGTACAAACCCTAAAGTATATACAGTTTGACGGCTTCACATTAATGCCGGCTGCCTCAATTATACAGTGTCTTCACATGGTATCAGAGCAGGTTTTCTTCATCGTTTTTTTTTCATGCCGCCACCATGTCCGACGCCTCCAGTTCTTCGTCCTTCGTCCGATGAAGATGTTGCTGCCGATCGGACAATTTCACCGTATGACATAACTTCTAATGATCACTCCGGCAATATAATCACCCATGTTCACTTAAAGGGTGCTTCCAATTACGCCGAGTGGTCCAAAGCTGTGCGAATGGCTCTTCGTGCTCGCAAGAAATTCGGCTTTGTTGATCGATCGATTCCGAAGCCCAAGAAACAGAAGAATTTGGATGACTGGTGGACAATTCAGTCGTTGATTACTTCTTGGCTTCTCAACGTCGTTGATCCTTCTCTCCGGTCGACGATACCTCAGAAAGAAGTTGCTGCCAATCTTTGGGACCATCTCCGAAAAAGATTTTCGGTTGTGACTGGCTCTAGAATCCAGCAATTGAAGACTGATCTTGTTGAGTGTAAGCAGAAAGGCTCCTATGTTGAGTCGTATTATGGACGCCTTCAAAAATTGTGGGACGATGTGGACGATTCTGACACGCCGTTGGTCTCTGAATTGTGTGCGCCGTGTCAGGTTAAGATGGCTTCTATTTTGGAGCTTCACCGGGAGACGGAGCACCTTCATCAGTTTCTAATGGGACTCAATTCAGACCTCTTTGCTGCAGTTCATTCGAATCTTCTGTCAACCTTGCCTCTTCCGCATTTGGAATGGGCTTATGCTTTGGTTGTGCAGGAAGAACGACTTTGCTCGACTGCCTAGTGTGAAGCTTCATCTAATTCACCTATGAGCTTCTCTGTTCAGACCAATGCTGGCGTCCGGAATCCTGCGATTTTCGGCAGTGAAGTCACGGCTTTGGCTGCTTCCACCAACGCCAAGCCGAATGGTCGAGGTTCGCGAAGAAATCTTCTTTGCTCCCATTGCAACAATACCGGACATGAGATCACCGAGTGTTTTCAACTTATTGGGTACCCGAAAAACTGGTCTTCTTCTCGTCCGATCGCCGGCAGAGGCAGGGGACTTGGTTCGGGCCGTTGTCCTGCTACTTTTCCCGGTTCAACATCTGGCTCAGTTGGACCGGCTCCTGGTTCACTCGGTTCGGTTTCTGGTGCTGCTGCTCACACCATGGTTCAACCGCTTGCTGTTTTGGTTCGAGCTCTCAACCCGGTGCGATTTCTGGTCTTAACCAAGATCAATGGACCACTTTAATTAATTTGTTGAATTCGGCCAAATTAGCGCCCAATGAGAAGCTGTCCGGTAAGTCTTTTTCTCACAGGCGGATGTATGATTCCGGCACCACCATATGACTGGCTCTCTTGTTTATTTCTGTGATATTCGTGATATTGTTGCAGTTCCAGTTGATTTATCAAATGGCCAATGTACTTATGCCACTAAGGCTGGTTCTGTCATTCTTAGCAGCGACCTGACGTTACGCAATGTTCTTTATGTCCCCAGTTTACAGCGTCACCTTATTTCTGTCTCTCAATTATTGCGCGATTCTTCTTATATTGCTCACCTTACTCGCGATTTGTGTATTGTACAGGACCTAAGTTTGAGGACTCTGATTGGAGCGGGTGAGCAATATGAGGGGATTTATTTTTTCCGGGATATCGCGACTGCTTCTCCTGCGGTGTCCAACGGTCTTTCTTCCTTTGATTTGTGGCATCAACGGCTTGGTCATCCGTCTCCGAAGGTTTTAGCAATGCTTTCCAATGTTGGTTCTAGGAATGATAGTCGTCATCTTAATAAAGCTTGTGACATTTGTTTTCGAGCCAAACAAATGCGTGATACTTTTCCTATTAGTATTACTAAGTCTTCTGATATTTTCGATTTAATACATTGTGATCTATGGGGTCCCTATCGGACTCCTTCTTTTTCTGGGGCACGTTATTTTTTAACCATTGTTGATGACTACCCGCGTGCTACTTGGATTTATTTGTTACATGATAAGACAGAGGTTTCTTCGACTTTAAAGAATTTTTATGCTATGATTGCCCGTCAATTTACCAAGTTGGTTAAGACTGTTCGTAGTGACAATGGTACCGAATTTATGTGCATGTCTGCCTATTTTCGTTCTAATGGTATTTTCATGAAACCTCTTGCGTCAGTACTCCCCAACAAAATGATCCTGTGGAACGCAAGCATCGTCATATTCTTAATGTTGCTCGGGTTTTGCGTTCCCAGGCCCATTTACCTATTGAGTTTTGGGGGGAATGCATTTTAGCTGCTGGATACCTGATTAATTGTACTCCCTCGAGTATTTTGAATGGCAAAACTCCCTGTGAATTGTTATATGGCAAACCACCTTCACTTTCTCATTTGCGTGTGTTTGGTTGTTTATGCTATGTGCATAACCAGGATCGGAATGGTGATAAGTTCACTAGTCTTAGTCGCAAGTGTGTTTTTGTTGGGTATCCGTTTGGCACTAAAGGCTGGCGGGTTTATGATTTAGAGACTGGGAAGTTCTTTGTGTCTCGGGATGTTGTTTTTTCCGAATCCGAATTTCCTTACTCATCCCTGTCTCCTATTCCTGAGCCTACTTCGTTCTTTCCTTCATCGGCCATCTTTTATGATGATGATGATGACATCTCAGTTCCACTGGGTCCACCGGCTTGTTCTCCTACTGAATCTGGTCCTGCTCCTTCTCCGGGGGATGTTGTCTCGTAGTCATCTGATATTGCTAGTCCTGATTCTGGAATCTCCGATGCCAGGGGGGTATAGATTCAAGTGGTCCGCCGAAAGAACTTTTGGGTCGTGGTCACCATCAAAAGTTCCGCTCCACTCGTCTTTGAAATTTGAGGCTCATACTATTCTTGACGAAAGCCCCTCTCTCAGCTCCTCTGCTTCGTCGGTTCCTCAGGTATGTCCTATCCATTACACAAGTATGTGAGTTGTGACACTTTTTCTGCGCAACATCGTGTTTTTCTGGCTAGTGTAGCTGCAGGTTAGCCATGCAATTTCGCAGAGGCTATGCGAGATGCTCGTTGGCAGACTGCAATGCAATAGGAGATTCATGCTCTTGAGAATAATGACACTTGGACGTTGACATCCCTTCCATCTGGGAAACGTGCTATTGGGCGCAAATGGGTGTTCAAAATCAAATATCACTCTGATGGTTCGGTTGAGCGCCATAAGGCGCGTCTTGTGATTCTTGGTAGTAATCAGATTGAAGGTCTTGATTATAATGAGACTTTTGCTCCCGTCGCCAAAATAGTGACTGTTCGCACCTTTCTTGTTGTTGCTGCTGCTAGAGGTTGGGAGCTTCATCAAATGGATGTTCACAATGCGTTCTTACATGGCGATCTCCAAGAGGAAGTTTATATGAAATTACCGCCGGGTTTTTCCTCTTCTCATCCTGGTATGGTGTGTCGTCTTCGACGCTCCCTTTATGGTTTTCTCCAGGCTCCACGCTGTTGGTTTGCTAAGTTGGCAAGTGCTCTACATCGGTATGGTTTTCAACAATCCACCTCTGACTATTCTTTATTTACTTTGACGAGAGCTGCTGTGCAGCTTAATGTCTTAATATATGTTGATGATCTTATTCTATCTAGCAACGACACCGCTGCTCTTCAGTCCTTCAAAGAATACATACATCGTTATTTTCATACGAAGGATCTAGGGATCCTCAAGTATTTTCTTGGTCTTGAGGTGGCTCGACATTCCTCGGGTATTTTTCTTTGTCAGCGCAAGTATGCTCTAGATATTATTGCAGAGGTGGGTTTGTTGGGTGCTAAACCAGCTGAGTTTCCTCTTGCTTCCGCTGCTGCTGTTGTTTTCTCGGATCCTGTTCGCTATCGCCACCTGGTTGGGTGCTTGATTTATCTGGCCGTAACTCGTCCTGAGTTGTCTTATTCTATTCACACTTTGTCTCAGTTTATACAGAAGCCTATGCAAGCTCATTGGGACGCTGCTCTTCGGGTTGTTCGTACTTGAAGGGTACTCCTGGCCAAGGTATTTTCATTCGTGCTGATTGTGATTTACGGCTCTCTGCCTGGTGTGATTCAGATTGGGCCAGCTGTCCTATAACTCGGCGGTCTCTTACTGGTTGGTTTATTCTTCTGGGTGCTCCTCCTATTTCTTGGAAGACTAAGAAACAACAGACTGTTGCTCGATCCACTGCTGAGGCCGAGTATCGCTCCATGGCATCGACTGTTTGTGAGTTGAAGTGGTTGAAGACGCTTCTTCTGAGTCTTGCGTTTCTCATTCTCTGCCAATTCATTTATATTGTGATAGTCAGGTTGCCTTGCATATTGCGGCTAATCCTGTCTTTCATGAACGCACAAAACATATTGAGGTCGATTGTCACTTTATTCGCAATGAAATTCTTGCCGGTACAATTCTTCCCAGCTATGTGTCTACTCATGTGCAACTTGCGGATCTCTTCACCAAGGCTTTAGGCAAAACACAGTTTGAGTTTTTATTGTCCAAGTTAGGCATTCGGAATCCCCATGCTCCAACTTGAGGGGGGTATTAGGGTTGTGAATGTAATATTAGAGTTACAGTACATAGTTACCTCTTTTACGGTTGTGTGTATTATATATATGATGTGAAAACCCTAACGTATATACAGTTTGACGGCTTCACATTAATGCCGACTGCCTCAATTATACAGTGTCTTCACGTAACTATAATTTGGGGAAGAGGGAGTAGTAGTTTTAAAAAATCTCAATATCTAGAGTTATGATGTGATTCTTCTAGCTATAGCCCTATTGTTTTGCCTACTTGCATGTCATGCCGATGATTGATGCAATGCTCTAAGAACTATGTATAAAACATTCATTCCAAATTGATTAGAAATGGTGGATTAGAGGTTTTTCTTGAATAGATAATATTGCCATAAACCATTCTAACAGCATGCTCACTATTTGAATGGAAAAAAAAAAGGCAAATTTCCACGTTGGAAGACCTACCAATAGTGCGGCAAACTAACGACAAGTCACTTTTTGTTGTTAAAAAATGTGATGAAATTGGCGAATCGGACTAATTGGATTACAACTCGGTCACGTATAAAATTTCATACTGTCTCGCCTTAATTAGATCGATATAATTTTATAGTTTGCCCAAACATTATTTGGACGGAAATACCAATTTTTCCCAATTTACAAGGATAATTGCTATTTTCCAAAGCAACTGTTTTCTTATATCATCGTCTTCATCTCTGGCAATGGTAAAAACACTAAGTAGCAGCAATACGTCTTTCGTTCTTTTTCGAAAGAGAGTTAAAAACTGATTGCCCAATCTCCAGAAAATTAATAAGTCGAAAAAAGTGGAGTGCGATTGTATACCATATGCTCCCCTTCTATGCTTATTAATTGATTTATTATCTTGTTTCGAAATGGTTAGCCTTAAGAACATTTTTGTTTTGGGAAACTGAAGTATTTGTGGTATACGATGGTGCTAGAACCAAATGTAGAAATTATGATAGATTTTGTATCTTACAAAAAGTGGTACTTGGTTTAAGTGAACTCTCTTATTATGAGACAGCCCCAGTAAATTCAGTCACTAGAATGATATATCTCTTTAAGGCCAAATATAGACCCACATATGGTTCCCACCTCAAAACCAATTGGCAATGAGGGGAGTAGCACATGGGGTATATATGTTGAGTTCAAGAGTCTTCATCCATCCATGTAGGACAAGAGAACATGAGGTAATTTCTTTCTTTTCATTCATTTAACATGCCCCTCTCAAGTCCAATGGGCTTGGACGAGCAATTTTATATTTTTTTTCATTCTTGCGATCGGTTATTTTTCCGGATAAACCGTCGTCTGCCGGGCCAGTCAAAGTTTAAAGTTAAACCTCGGATTTCTTCCTTGGGTTGACAAAAGTTTCAAGACCTAATCTGGGTCAGTCCACCTCGCACCACAAGTCCCACAGGTCCGCGGATTAAAACCCGCGCTGATACCATCTTGAAGGCCCAAATATAGGCCCACGTGTGGTTCCACCTCAAAACCAATTGGCAATGAGGGGAGTAGCACATGGGATATATATGTTGAGTTCAAGAGTCTTCATCCATCCATGTGGGACAAGGGAACATGAGGTAATTTCTTTCTTTTCATTCATTTAACAATATCCACGGAGCACTCCAATCACTACTAGAATAACATCATCCTCGTGAATTGATCCAAACACATATATAGTTTCTACGTCACGAAATAATTATCCAGATTGAAATTTATTTTTAGTTCAAATTGTACTAAAACTGAAAATGCAAATAAGACAATAATTTTTTTAGGACAAAGAAAGTACAAACATGATGTTTCAATATTCCAACCATAAAAACTAAGCAAATTACAGTGTACGAAGGAAGGATCCTGAAACTCGGGAAAACAACCCAAACCGTAGAATTAGTGACGGTAAATCCTCCATCAAGCATAATAAGATCGTGCCCATTCATGAACCGACCTTCATCACTAGCCAGGAAAACCGCCGCATCAATTGGCTAAATCTTCCGCCTCGAGAATCATCCCTTTGAGATTTGTATATACTTTTGAGTGCCCATCTTCATCCATCTTGAAAAATTTCCAGGATGACATCACCGCCAGTGGCTGAGCCAGGGGGACCACTAGGGGCGGTCCCCCCCCTGCCCAAATTTTTTCCCAAAAACTTTTTAAAAATTTAGTACAAATTTCTAGATTTTTATATTTTCGTCCTTACTAAATAAAATTTATACATTTTTGCCCCTCCATTCTATAAATCCTGGCTCCGTCACTGATCAACGCAGCATTTTCGAGACCTCATTTGTCGCAGATGGATTGACCAGATCTTTCGTTGATGTCCGTCAACACACACTACTTCGGCTCCGTGGTTGACGAAATCCCAAGCGCCAATACATTTAGCTGCTACCAATGCTACTTTGCCTTCTAACTTGCACCAAATTAAACTTGCAAAATTGAGAACGCAATAAATTTGAAATTTAATTAATAAGAATATATATTTCTGATAATTTCTACCTTTTACAAATGGTTTATGAATATTGATTTTTAATTTTACTCATTATCATTAGGGTTTATGCCAATGTAATTCTTAAATATGTCAATAAGCCAGAGAGTTGCTTCTATCGATCATTGAGACCCATGAAATTTTATGAACTTTGATTAAAGGAGCAGTGGCAGAAAGCATGGGTAGGATAGTTATAATATAGGGATCCTAGGTACACCTAACAATGTGTACCTAGTGTGAAATACACGCGCCCATAATCTCAAAAATTCTGAAACTACTATTTATTATCCCTTTTTTATGGGATTTTTTATTTCCAAATTTCCATAACCGATTATTCACCCTAATTATCCGCCATTTATGATACCATTCCATCCATTCTATCTGCAACCATAATCTTAGATATTTTTTATTTTGCATCATTTTGATATACCAAATTCTCACGTCGACGGTACTCTTAAAGACGAAATCAAATTTGTGTAGACAAAACTGGGATTTTGCATCACGTTGCTGAGTATTACGGTAAAAAATCATGTTATTCATCCCTTTTGTGTGGTTGTTTCTAAAATCTATCTCTTAAAAATAAAATTTGTCCGCTAAATCTTGTTTGGAATTCTATAAATCTTTGTTTCGCTATTCAGATTTGCCAGTTCAAGCTCGTTCGATAAATCGTTGAAGGTTTATGGATTCAGATTTGTTGTGAAAAAGAACAAAATTCAGATTTAGTGAATCGCCGGAGGCTTATGGATTCAGATCTGTTGTGTAAAGAAGAAAAGATTAATAGATCTAGGTATTGTTCATTAGTTTAATGTCATTATTCATCTTTAAAACATATTAGTTCATCGATGTTCTAGTCTTTGTCATCGATTTGTGGTTGATTTCAGAAAATATTAACAGATCTGGCATTATTCATCATCTTGGAATCATTATTCATCATCAATGAGTGGTTGTTTTAATCATGTTTTCTTCTTCTGTGAAATATTATTCATTATTCATCATCGATTAATGATGTTAGTTCATCAATTTCTTAGTTTTGTTCATCGATCTGTGGTTGATTTTGGAAAAATTAATAGATCTAGGCTTTGTTTATCAGTTTAATATCATTATTTATGTTTAAAACATGTTAGTTTATCGATGTTCTAGTCTTGTTCATCGATTTGTGGTTGATTTTGGAAATCAGAATTTTACATCATTATCTATTTCTGGCGTTTATTCATCATCCGATATCATTATTCATCATCAATTTTGGGTTATTTTAGTCATGTTTTTTTCTTCTGGTGAAATGTTTATTCATCTTGTATTCTAGTTATTCATTATTTTCACTTAGTTATTCATTAAAGTACAATTATTCATCTTTTAAAACTACAACTATTCTTCATTGTAATATTGTTATTCATTTAGGATGAGATCATTATTCGTCAGGTTTGCATCGTTATTCATTTTTGTGAATATAGTTATTCATTACAAAATTTAAATTTATTCGTCCATAACGTTGTCACTATAATAACATCATTGTTCATCACGTCCATAACGTTGATAGTATAAGCACCAAAAGTCTTTTCCTCAGAGTTGAAACATCATCCAATAAGCACATCATCTGTTATTCATCAATAACAACTTGTTATTCATTACTTAAAATAAGATAATCATCGTAAATCTGAACAAGATGATACACCATCTGTCAAAAAACAACAATGAAATTCATGTTCATCAGTAACCATATATTGCGCATTACCTTACACATGTATCTTCACCAATAAAACGAATACATTCTACATCAATCATCTTTCAATAATTGTATAACAGTATTCATTGTCTAAACGTTGGTTATTCATTACTGAAAAAATACACATTGATTCTTCATATTCATAAGTCTCAATGATTAACATAGTCAATTTTACTAAAATAAAATCCATCGTTATAAAAAAATTAACTCATATAATAAAATAATATAAAAGCTAACATGATAAGCAAAAAAAAAAAGGTTTAAATTAAACGTGTGTTAAAAAAAGGGGGATAAGATCATGGAGTTAAATACCAAAAAAAAAGGATAAAATTATGGGGATTAAATGCCAAAAAAATGGGGATAAAATTGAGTGATTAAATGCGCGTGTGGGAACTAAAAATCATGACTAAAATGATCACTTTTTTCTCCCAAATTTGTTATACACGCACTGTCTAGATACACCTTGCAAGGTGTACCTAGGAGCTTAAAATTATTTGCCTGGGTAGGATAGGTAAAGTATCGTAATCAATGTAGCATCGCGGAAGATTGTGTAAATAATTTGTCAGAAAATGAATGATAAAAAACTACTTGATTTTCTTTGCCTCTGGCGCGGGCAATCAATTATGCAATATTTTTAATATGATGACTTTAAATTATGTTGAGATAATAGATCGAGTGGATAAGATCAAAAAGTAGAAAAAGAGGCAAATTGTTTTTTAAAATAAAATTGCTCAATTTGTTGTGAATCTTGCAGTGTCAGTTATTGCTAGTATGTTTCGTGTCAACCTTTTGGTTATTGACTTGTTACAAAAATTTTCTTGGCTCGAGAAAACAAGGGCCCTCATTTATAAAACCTTTAGGAAGTTATATGTCGTTTATGATTGACTCAAATATTTTTTTTAATCTATCACATTATATGTTCAACAATGTAACATTAAATATAAATTATTCTTATTTCTCTGTATTTTTAATAACATATATTAATGACAGTTACCTTTTTTTTTACTCTTTATAGAGTTCTAGTAATACTTTTAATTAGGGCCAAAAAAGATAATACATTTAAAAAATAAAGTTTCAAACATTGATTTCTTAATAGTTGTGTAAAACATAAAATGACAAATAAAAGTGAATGACGGTAGTACAACTAGTAAGTAATTTAAGAGAAGATAGATATTAAAGAATTGGCTACACCCCTAAATAAAATACATCGATGTGTAAGAAGGGCTAACTAATCACGGCAAACACGCCAGTCAAGCAAATAACTGGTGGACTTTTCTTTTGATTATTATAAAAAAGGCATGAATCCCAAAGATTACACAACAACGGTAATAGGCATTGAAATTTTCCCTTTCTCCCTATTTGTAAGTTATCTTGTTTCTCTCACCCATGTAAAATAATAAGTTAAATCATTTTAGAATATGTTCAATTAAAACTGAGGCAGGATACAACTAAGCCAATGAGCTCATTTTATGCAAGTTCCTTCGAAGCTGGGAAAGCAGCCTTTTACTTGGTTCTGCGACAAAAGAGGAGCTGCATATATTAGGCACAGATTAATTAAGCAGCAAAGAAACAATCATATTCTATCATATGTCAACCTCCGTGAGCATGGATCCCTACAGTGAGGTACTCTGTGCTAAATTCTTGTTGATTAATTTCCTCTCCCTTCATCCATCACGATCTTATTAATCAAGTTTCAAGTTTGTTTAATGCTAAAATTGTTTTAAGCATTAATTTGATGCCATCTCCTATATTTCAGGTAGTGTTTGGTAAGTTTTTAGTTAAGCCGGTCACTTATTTTTTGGTTAACAGTTATTCAATGGCACCGGCAGGTGTTAATCCGGCCGTACTCGTTAGCAAAGTTAATAAGAGTGGTTTGGTTTTATATGTGAAAAGGGTTGTTATAACCACCTAATGTGATCGATCGATCTCCAAAATCTTATTAGGTGATATTCGAAGAAAAGAAAGGTGTGAGGAAGGTCATCTTGAACCGACCCAAGCAACTCAATACCTTAACATATGAAATGGTATGCAATGACCACTCTATCCATTTCATAGTACCTCCTCTGTCCTAAAATTATTGTCCAGTTTGAGATTTCATTTTTTGTACAATTTGAATTAAAAATAAAAATCCATGACTGGACAACAATTATGGGACGGATGGAATATGTATTTTCCGGTCTAAGCCTAAGCTCATTTCACACTTGATCGGGGCAATATTGCAACTTTTTTTTTGATGCACAGATGTCCCAGATGCTAAGACGACTACGAGCTTTTGAAGAGGATCCGAGCATCAAATTTGTGGTTTTAAAGGTAATTTCTATGTGGAGGCTTGAGACAGTCTTTTTAATGTGAAAGTTAGGACACATCTTGCTGCACGTTTTCTGACGATAAATTCGTGTGAACACATAAAATTAGATTGTTCTCCTTTGGATCTGCAGGGAAATGGAAGAGCTTTCTGTGCTGGTGGTGACGTTAAATCTGCAATGAGTTATCTTGTTCAAGGTATTCCCTCCATTTCAATTTTGTAATTCATTTTAGGTTTGGAGAGATTTTTCAAAATGTAGATCATTTTACAAATTCTAGGCAGTTTAATGACTATTTTTCTAACTTTACCCTCAATAATTAATGCTAATAGATTCTCATTTAGTTTTGTTTATAGTTTCAATATAATTAATGAGAAGTAAAATATGTTTAACACATATATTAATTGTTAGATGATTATTTCTTTAGTTTACATGCAAAGCCTAAAGTAACTCACATTTTGAAATGAAGGGAGTAAGTAGTGGAGCTAATTACAGAAAATAAATAAGCGAGTCCACCATCAATACGACTCCTTAATTGGCATTGGTTTGGGTGTGTATTACTAAGCATTGCGTTTGACTTGGTCTAACATTTTTCATGATTAATAGTAATATCAGGACCAGTGCCGGAGCTAGAATTTGTAGTAATTAGGAACAAAATGCAACCAAAAAAAAAGTACAGTGGCAAAAAATGAAAATTTTCTAAAATTATAAGAACAAATTTCTAGGGAAAAAAAAAACAATTTACTTCCTTGTAAATTTTTTTGGGGGGAGGGGGGGCGGCTGCCCTACTGGTCCCCCTCCCTCCGCTACTGATCTGGACATGTCCATTAAGTGTCGTCCTAACTAGTTTTTATATGTATAAAGGGAAGACAAAAAAAAAAAAGAAAAAAAAACTGCTTGAACGGGTAAAAAATATAATTCAGACCCAATGTAACTTCGAGATCCAACCTAATATACCCTTTCCTGAACCAAAATCTAAGCACAAATCAACAAACCAGTTAACAATTAGATTGAGAAGAATATGGAAACAATTTGATATGATGATGGATGTATGATGATGGATGTATATATTAGGGCACTGGAGTTATGGTGCTAGCTACTACAGGAGACAACTGAATCTCGACTACGTACTTGCGACATATCATAAACCAGTGGTGAGAAAAATCTCCTTTTTGTCTTTTTATTATCACGGAATGTTTCCATGTATCCATCTCAAAAATGAATAGAAAAAGTCGTAGTTGTCCGTAGTTGGAATGCGTTATTATCAATGTTTATCATTCACGTAATATTGTAGTTTGAGTTTTTGTCTCTTTCAGGTAATATTGTATTACCTCCATTCCAGAAAAATAGTCTACATTGAATTCTTAAATTTGTACTAAAAACAGTACAAAACTTAGCGTTCAAAGTGGATTATTTTTTTGGGACAAAAATAATAGTACGTAATATTTGTAGGCAATTTAAATTAAGTGAAAATTTACGTATTTTTGTCACTATTTTTTAGGTTTCCATAGTGGACGGAATCGTGATGGGAGGAGGTGCTGGCTTAACCATGCAGTCAAATTTCCGGATTGTCACGGAAAAAACCGTAATCTTCAGTTTATCCTTTTTCTTTTGTTTGCTTTCCTTCCCTGTCAACAATGATTGCAATTTCATTACTTCTTTATGTGTTTTACCACGCAAACAACTAGTCTGTCCCATTTTAATATTCTCTCCATCATAAAATATTTGTACAGTTTAAATTTTTATTTTTAATTAAATACAAATAAAATTTTAAATAGAACAATAATTTTGAAAAAAAAGAAGTACTATTTTTTTTATCAAACTTTTCTACTTGAAGTGAGCTTTTAAATTGAGAAGGAAGAATATAGTTAATATATTTCTTTTAGTTTAACTGAAACTATGTGCAGAAATTTGCTGCACCGGAAGCTGCGATCGGGCTTTCTCCGGATTGTGGTGCATCACATTTCTTGTCTAGACTTCCGGGGTTTTTTGGTAATTACTCCATCTGTTTTAAAATTATTGTCCAGTTTAAATTTTTAGTTTTAGTTTAATTTATATCAAAAATAAAAATTCAAACGAGACAATAATTTCGGGACAAAGGAAATAACTCTTAGACCACCTTTTCCTTTTTGCCAAACGCCAAAAGTCGCCTGTATTGGTGTTTAAAATGTACTCATTCCATTCATTCATAATTAGAAATTCAGGTTGTTAAAATAAAACAATATAATAACGGATAAAGTAAGCATGTTTATGATCAATATTGTAGATTAAATAATTCATGATTCTATCTGAAATGCAGGAGAATACTTAGGTTTGACCGGGAGTCGTTTGAATGGGATAGAGATGGTTGCTTGTGGTCTTGCAACTCATTTTGTCCTTTCTAAGGTCAATGCAGTCTATTTTTATATCTTTTAAACTGTAGTATTAATAATGAAACTAAATATATGTATACATGTTAAAAAAGTTTCTCAAGTCTCTCCCTTGTTTGTATGATCAAATGAAATCATTTTGCCAAAAAAAAAAAAAAAAAAAAAAACCTAGCTAGTTCTTATGCTGACCGCATAATCATTTATTTAGGACTTAATTTCAATGGAAGAGGCTCTTGATTCCCTAGCAGCATCCACTGGAAAGCTGGAAACCTCAACTGTTTCTGAGACCATCAATAAATTTGTTCAGCAAGTACATCTCCAAAGAGATAGTGTCTTTGAAAGGTAACAACACGATAATACAATTAAGTTTATCTTTGTTTCATTTTTTTTATTCTTACTTGTTTTCTTACACTTAATAAATAGAGAAGAAACTATACCAAATTGATGGCCATAATTAAAACGTGGAATCCATTTTTAAGAATAAAAGCTTTGTTCTTGTTATCTTATTTTTATTTTGAATTTTTTTTTTCATTTCTTGTTTTAATGATACTAGATTAGATGTTATCAACAAATGCTTTTCAAAGGAGACGGTTGAAGATATACTCTCATCCCTGGTAAGTTACATTTCTAATTAGAAACTCTCCTTTGCAAATCAGTCCATTCATTCCAGTACTGTTTTTGGGTCGACCAAAGATAAATGAAAAAAAAAAGGTAATTAATTAAGAGCGCGTGCTATATGATTATTTATATTGTATTGCATGAAATTCATTTGTCCTCTCCAGGAAGAGTTATCTACAAATGATCAGCACCAAAAATGGATTGTCAATGCAATTAAGTCCATGAAATCGGCTTCCCCAACAAGTCTTAAACTTTTCCTACGACTGGTAAATTGATCTTCTCAATTCCATTTAATTTTATGTATATGCTCTACCCTGGAAAAAAAAATAATAATAATAGTAATAAATTAATTATTAATCTAAAACTGTATAACATATACTCCCTCCGTCCCATAATTATTGTCCAGTTTGGGTTTTCATTTTTAGTTCAAATTGTACTAAAAGTGAAACCTCAGACTGGACAATAATTTTGGGATAGAGAGAGTATAAATTTTCATTTTGAGGCGGATGGAATGTATATATAAAACTAACTAGTTACGTATATTAATTTTGTGCAATTCAAAAGATTAGGGAAGGACGAGCGCAAAGTTTACGACAGTGTCTTATTGCTGAGTTCAGGGTGACTTGTCATGTTCTGCGAAAAACTATCAACAGTGATTATTATGAGGTTAACAAAATTTCTTCTTACGGATGAATTATCGGACTTCTTTTTTCTTCAGTTGATTAATTAGTTGGTGAAAATATTTGATTCTTGCAGGGTGGAAGAGCATTGCTAGTTGACAAAAGTCAACCGCCTAAGGTAAATGGAATTTCCCATTACATATCGTAATTTTTTTATTTATTTATTTATTTTATTTTTTTTTGCACATAAGTAAATTGATGTTTTCTCGAAACGTTAGGGTATCGCTTTCAAGTTGAAGTATTCTTAAATAATCCCTTTCTGTTAACCTCTTTTATTAATTAAAAAAAAAAAGTCCTTATTTTTATTTCTCTTTGAAACCACATTAATATGATTAAATCTGTAATTCATAAATAAGATTGAAGAGTGTGAGTATTTGAGACTACTATCAACAATATTACTGACAAAAAAAAAAAAAAATTTGACAAAACATCGCCCGCTAATGCGCAAATTAAGTAAGTAAACAACAAAAAATTAATGGTGAGATAAAAATTGAAAAGAGAGCTCCTAATTGGAAACGTTATGTACGAGGTCAAGGTGTTATTGGTGTCACCCGATGTTGAGATTAAAACTTCAATTTAAACTTTTTTGCATTTTGTATATATATAATATTGACTTTAAATCCATTTCACAGTTCCATTTACATTTTGATTTCATCTATCATTCACAAATTGATTTTCAGTGGACACCTTCAAAGCTAGAGCTAGTCAGCCAAGAAATGGTGGAAACATACTTTTGTGAAGTTGAAGACGATGATGATTGGGCGCCTTTGCAACTTCCACAGAGATCTTCATCACCATATGCTGCTTTGTCCAAACTCTAGATCCGCTGACAATTAATCTTGGCATGGGGAATCTATTAAAAGATTAACAATACAAAGATTGCATGAAGGACTTACTGAAAAAAAAAAAATAAATGGTTTTTCGGTCACTCTTTTTCTTAAGTTGATAACAATGAGAATGGAATTCAATTCATATGCAAATGTGCAAATACTAGCACTAATCAGCTTTTCCACACATCAAAGTCTCTATAATTCAGTGAAGGAGATGATACTGAGCAAATATGAAAAATAATTATAAAAAAAAAATTACTATCGTAAATTTGCCTCTTAGTTGAATAGGGGAATTGATTATTGGCATTTGGCCTTACAAATTAGTACTTTCTCTTGGTCGTGTCCCATTTATATACTCCATTTGATCCTTATTATAAGGCATTTTGATTTTTTTTAGGTTTTCATCTAGTACGCAATTTTAATTGATAAAAAAACCTTAAAAATATTTTATAAAATCAAGAGAACACAAAGAATGTGAAAATATATTTTTAAAATTTTTTTATCAATAAAAAATATGTACTAAGTGAAATCTAAAACAAATCAAAATGCCTTATATTAAGGACCGGAGGGAGTATTATACTTAGTTTTTATACATCAAACACCAAAATTATTTTAAGACTAAAAAGTATCAAACATCAAAAATTTCTTTGGCTAAGTATCAGATTCATTTAATAATCTTACTTGTAAGTATGGACTAACGTACGTACGTCGGAAGGTTCACTGATCAAGTTGTGTATACATCTGTATTATTGTTATCATATATCAGTTATAATATAGAGCTCTACCTAGTTTGAAATTCACGTGCCCAAAAAAAAGTTAAAAAAAAGAAAAAAAAATTTTAAATTTTTTATTTCCTAATATCTCTCCTAATTTTCAGCCATCATTAATCATATCCATTCAACTTCCTATTCCAATCTAAAGACGTCTCAAACTAAAAAATCTAAAAAATAAAATATTCTCTGCAGGGATTTGACATTAAAACCTCTCATCGGCGGTATTTTTGAAAACGAAATCCAATTGTGCATCAAATCTCGTGAGTTTGGTTGCAATATACGCTGCTGAATATGAGAATTACAGTAAAATTTGAGATTATTCATCTGTTTTGTATTTTGTCCGGTGGCAAAGATTTGAGATTATTCCCATCGATTAGTTTTGTTGATCCATATGTGGTTGATTTTGGAAAAGATTAATAGATCTAGGTGCTATTGATCAGTTTAATATCATTATTCATCTTTAAAATATGTTAGTTCGACGATGTTCTAGTCTTGTTCATCGTTTTGTGGTTGATTTCAGAAAATATTCATAGATCTGGCATTATTCATCATCTCCGTATCATTATTCATTATCAATGTGTGGTTATTTTAGTCGTGTTTTCTTCTTTTGCGAAATGTTTATTCATCATTCATCATCGATTAATGATGTTAGTTTATCAATTTTTTAGTTTTGTTCATCGATCTGTGGTTGATTTTGGAAAAGATCAATAGATTTAAGCTTTGTTCATCAGTTTAATATCATTATTCATCTTTAAAACATGTTAGTTCATCGATGTTTTAGTCTTGTTCATCGATTTGTGGTTGATTTTGGAAATCAGATTTTGACATCATTATCTATTTCTGGCGGTTGTTCATCATCTCGATATCATCATTCATTATCAATTTTGGGTTGTTTTAGTCATATTTTCTTCTTTTGTGAGATGTTTATTCATCATCTATTTCTAATTATTCATTATTTTCGCTTTGTTATTCATTCTAATTGTGATACAGACTACAAGTGATGTTGTTCATCATGTAATATGTGATTGTACACAATTGTAAATATGTGTCACTTATCCTGTGAAATAGTGTTATTCATCCTGTCAATACATGTCATTTATCATTTGAACATGTGTTGTTCATTCCGTAGATATGTGTATTCATCATATAAGTATATGTCATTCATCACCAGTTATGTTGTTATTAATCATGTAACATGTACCGTACACGATTGTTATCAACTGGATTCGATTTATGTAATTTTAATGTTTATTCATCATTTTCAAAATGATTAAAAATGATTATCCATCTTCAATAGCATTGTTATTGATGATTAACAGAGTTTTTATTGAATGTGAAATCTCACTTATTGTAATGTTCTTTTTTTTTATAAACGGCAAAGAAATGCTCATCAAGATGAACTCGATCGGTCGGGAATCAAATATTTGGCAAAGCTGCTGAAATCAAACAATCAACATATAGGTGTTGAGCATCGGCGAATCATTCAAAACCGTATATGTTAAAAATAATGACTAGTGTTATTAATAATGTAAAATAGTGTTATTCATCTTGTAAATATACGTCATTCATCATTTGAACATGTGTTATTAATTTTATAGATATGTGTATTCATCATGCAAATATATGTCTATTCTTTATTTTATTATTGTTATTCATCTTGGATGTGATAATTATTGGTCAACATTTGCTTCGTTATTCATCTTTGTAGATATCTATATTCATTTCAAAATTTTAAATTTATTTATCCATAATTTTGTTACTATAAGAATACCATTATTCATCCACAATATTATCATTATTCATCGATAAAAATACTAGTATTTATCCGAACAAACGTCATTATCTATTAAAATCTTTCATATTTGACGCTTAATTCTCCAGATTTCATTGATAATCAGTTCAAATTCTCCAATTGATTCTTCTGATTTATAAGTCTCGATGATGAATCATATTCAATTTTACGCAAATAAAATTCATAGATATAAAAAAAATTCTCATAAAATAAAATAATATAAAAGATAATAGGATAAGCAAAAAAGAAAACGATTTAAAATTAAATGTGTGAGAAAAAAAATGGGATGAGAATTGGAGGATTTAATACGCGTATAACTGAAAATTAGGAAAAAAATAAATCAACTCGTGTAGAAGGAGAGTGTATTACACATGCCCATGAAATACACCTTGCAAATTATACCTAGGTGCTTGTTATTATTTACCTATCACATATTACTTCCTCTGGTCCTATTTATAAGGCATAATTGACTTTTTGTCAAAATTAAGAAAAGCATTTATTAGCTGTTGAAATATCTAGATTATCCCTGACGGTTTCAAAAAGTTAACTTCTTGAGTGACAACAAATTTGAAAATACAGCATTCATTTGAAAGTTAGGACTGCCAACTGGAATGAGTCAAGTTAGTTAATGGAGGGTGAACTTGAAATTAAAAAATTTAAGAAACTTTAAAGGCATTAAATGTAACCTTAAAGACATCAAATGAAACTTTAAAAGATAACTTATAAATAGTACCGGAAGAGTTTTATTCTTCTGATGCAAATGCTCTCAAGGTATCAAATTAAGTATTGATTTTTTGTATTCTGTTAGTTCATATGGCAACTTGTTCTTGTTTTATATATTTTAATTTTTTTTTAATCCTTACTAAATCATTGGTCGCATTATGCATTGCGGCGAACAATGGTTAGCCTTCTAAGGCTGAAGATCGATACCAATAAATATATGCACATTCCAAGTCTTTTTCTTTCTTCGTTCCTTTGTCTAAGAGAATGTGCTCCGTACGTTTTTGTCCGAATTTGTGAAAAATGGAGAAGAATCGAATATAGAATCTCGGATATATACCATAATGAATATGCAATTTAGCCAATGCAGGACGAAGATGAGAAGTATTTTGTTGAATCCATATTAGAAACTTATTTTTAAAATAACTCATGACATCCACATTACACAGTATGCAAGTAACCCAAGTGAGACTTGATGATTATATAACAGTAATAACTATTACTTATTAGACTATGATTGTTGTGAAAACGGGATCAACTAAGTCTTGGCTTGTTGAGGATACGCTTTCACACACATCAACGAAAAAAGACAAAATGAAGTTCGTTGAGCGATTGAATTTTGGACAGCACCTCCTTAGGTCATTGAAATAGAAATCCTCAGTCATTAAAAATTTACAGTAAGAATACTCTTACTCGGGAACTCTTTTTAATTATTTTAATTCTACAAAGAATGGACCCGTTTTTAAGATTCTTGTTAACAAATACTATTAAATGGAAAGAAACTTGCACAAATAACAAACTTGCAAATTTGATATATTTGTGACAAACTTGCAGCAATTAACAAACCTCTCGGTGATGTTGATAAAGTGTTTCAAATTGCACAGGGACTTGGAGACAAATATAAAGCCTTTCGAATCGCGGTGTTATCAAAACCACCATATCCATCTTTTAATCAATTTGTTATGTCTTTGCAAAATTTTGAGCAGGTTTTTGTGAAAGAAGAGACTCAAGAATTCAACTATCAGCAAGCCTTCCTTGCACAAAGAGGAAGAGGAAGAGGCCAACGTGGTGGAAGAGGTGCTCATAGAGCACGGGGTCACAACTCGTTCACAAGAAACTAGCCACATCGCAACAGTCAACCTCCTCCTCATCAGAATTTTGTCAAATCTAATGACAACAATTGGGGTGGACACCAAAATAAGCAAAATAGCGGTCAAGCACCATGCCAAATATGTGGTCAACCTAATCACACGACTGTTGGTTGTTTTTACAGGTGCAATTACGATACATAGGGGGAAAATGTTCAAGAAGCCCTTGCAGCCACGAATCTAAATAGTAAGAGTGACCCAAATTTTTACACTGATTCTGGTGCCACTTCCCATATGGTAAAACGAGGTAAACTAAATTCCTTGAAACCTTATTTTGACAATAATTCTCTAATCGTTGGTAATGGTCAAAAATTGCCTATTACACATACTGGAAAAGCTTTATTGAACACTTCGCATGGTGAACTTTTACTAAACAATGTTTTAGTTGTACTGGAAATTAAGAAAAATTTGATATCTATAATTAAAATTGTTGATGATAATTTTTGTACAATTAGTTTTGATTCTAACAAATTTGTTATTAAGGATCAGAAGAATCAAATTCTAGCCAGAGGACATAGGAAGGAAGATTTGTATGCACTTGAAAGGGGACAACTTGATGAAGCTTATACTGCCACTAAATCTCAAGGAGTTAGTTCGAATATATGGCATACTCGTTTAAGGCACCCTAATTTAAAATTTCTGCAATTTTTAGAAAATAAGAAAGTTATTAGCATTTTTCATTGGCTGGCTAAAAATACTATATGTAACAGTTGTCAACTTAGGAAACGTTATAAACTTTCTTTTAAAAATTCTGAATCAGTTTCTAAATTTCTTTTAGAAAAAATTCATAGTGATTTGTGGGGGCCTGGTCCTGTTAAGTCTTCACAAAATTTCAAATATTATGTTATTTTTGTTGATGATCTTACTCGTTATACATGGTTATATCCTCTGAAAAATAAGTCTGACATGTTTGATTGTTTTCTAAAGTTTCAAGCTCTTGTTGAGAACTTCTTTCACAGGAAAATTAAAATCTTTCAATCTGATGGAGGTGAAGAATTTACTTCTCATCAGTTCAAAAATTAGTTGGCAACATGTGGAATTGCACGTCAACTTTCCTGCCCATATACACCAGAACAGAATGGCGTTGCTGAGCACAAACATCGCCACATTGTTGAAACCGGTTTAACTTTACTTTTTCATGTAAATGTTCCTCTCAAATTTTGGGCTGATGCATTTTTAATAGCAATTTATCTTATAAATAGATTACATGTTTTCTTCAAAACTAGTATGAAAGCTCCTTATGGTATGAATCTTTGGTAAGAACCCTACTTACTCTGCTTTACGGATTTTTGGCTCAATATGATTTCCTTATTTGAAAACCCCTGTCATGCATAAGTTTTCAAAGAAAACAATTCCTTGTGTATTTAGAGGATATAGTCCATTGCATAAAGGATATAGATATCTTGATAAAACCACTAACCATGTTTACATTTCAAGACATGTTGTTTTTAGTGAAAATTGTTTTCCATTTAAGTCTGAAAATCAATCTTTCCCTATATCATCTGATGTATCATTCACTGCCTTTCCACTTTTTGATGAATGGTTTTCAAGGAATAAATCGAGCCCTCCTTCATGTAAAGTGTCAGACCTTTGCCCGCAAAATCAAGTCCCTTTCAACATTGAGTCAACATGTGTTATTGGTGAACAATCTAATGGTACTACCTCGACTCCATAATTAACTCCTAGAGACCCACATTACGATTTTAGTCCCACTGGTGGTGAATTGGAAAATGATGTTGAACATACTACACCACCTCCACATGAAGTTCCTATCATTCCTACTTCTTCAACTTCACCCCTGGCTATAAATGAACGCCCACAAATTTCTGATTCTCAAATAACCCACTTACCTTCTAGACCACATTGAGAAAGACGTCCTCCTTCCCACCTTAGTGACTATGATTGTCGTACTATTTCTGTGCCTTCTGATAATGCTCTCCTAGTGTCTGTGGTTGAACCCAAAACCTTAAAAACTGCACGTAAATATGATAATTGGCGAGAAGCCATGCAAGATGAAATAAATGTGTTTGAACACAATAAAAATTGGTCTCTTGTTCCTCGTCCGCAAAATGCTAATGTTGTAGGATGTAAATGGATTTCTAAAACTAAGTACAAAGAAAATGGTAGTGTTGATAGGTTTAAAGCACGCTTAGTAACAAAGGGTATACACAAATTCATGTCCTTGATTTTGGAGAAACATTCAGCCCAATTGTCAAGGCCACAACTATCCGTGTCATTCTTTCCTTAGTTGTTCACTTTAGATGGCCCTTTAAGCAGTTAGATGTGATAAATCCTTTTTTTGCATGGTACCCTTAATGAGAAAATTTACATGGAACAACCACCTGGATTTTTACATTCTACATTTCCTAATCATGTTTATTTGTTGCATAAATCACTTCATGGACTCAAGAAAGCACCTCGTTCATGGTTTTCTAAACTTTCAAATTGCCTTATATCATTGGGTTTTCGTTGTAGTAAAGTCGATCCGTATCTATTTATTTATAATCGTAACACTAATCTTATTCTTTTGATAGTTTATGTAGATGATGTAATCGTTACTTGAAATGCCACCTTACTCATTTCTCACATCATCAATCATTTGAATAAAGTATTTGCACTAAAAATTTAGGAGATCTCTACTATTTTCTTGGCCTTGAAGTTAAATACTTTCCTGGAGGCCTTACTCTTTCTCAAACTAAATATGCCCATGACATCCTTGGCAAAGCAAAAATGCTTGAAGCATCTCCAATTAGTACACCAATTGCCATCAAACCAAATTCACTTCATGATGATGAAAAGCCAGTTGGCCGCACCTTTTACAGACAACTATGTGGCTCACTTCAGTATCGTACTTTTACAAGACTTGATATCACACATGCTGTCAATCAAGTGTGTCAGCATTTTCACAATCCTACCATGAAATACCTTCGAGCAATCAAACGCATTTTACGCTATATTAAAGGGACTCTAAACCATGGTCTTCGTTATCTATCACAAAGTTCACTCACTCTTGGTACCTTTTGTGATGCAGATTGGGCTGGTTGCCCACAAACACGAAGAAGTACTACTAGTTTTTGCATTTTTCTTGGCTCTAATTGTGTGGCCTGGACTTCTAAGAAACAACTAACAGTATTCCGCTCTAGTGCAGAGGCCGAGTATCGTGCATTAGCCACTTCTGCTGCAGATTTAACTTGGCTCAAGTACCTCTTTAATGATCTCGGTATCAATCTTGAAAAGTGCCCTGTCATTCTTTGTGACAATAAGAGTGCCATTCACATGTCTCACAACCCTATTGTCCATGCCCGCATAAAACATATTGAGATCGACTATCATTTCATCCGGGAAAAAGTTATGACTGGTGATCTTAAGCGTCGGTACATTTTCACTACCAAACAAATTAGAAATACTTTTACAACCACTTCCAAAAGATTCGTTTGCCATTTTCCGATACAAGCTTGGCATTTTCTCTATCCCATTGCCAACCTTTGGGGGTGATAAGATACTCATCAAGGATTGGCTCAGAGCAATAATGGTGCAAATCAAGGATTAATGGAGAGAAGTAATGTTGCCCGTAGTCATGGCAACATTGAAGACAACCGTTGAGGAGAGGCCTCTATCACTTTAACCAATGTTTAGGGAAATCCTTTTAATGTAGTATTTGATCGTTGGATGTAATTGTATATAAGTAAAAGCATGTAGAAGCAATATGTAATGAAAGGATTACACAATTATCTCTAATCCAAAAATTCATCCATTTTCTTTTCTAAGCATGTTGTTGTAGGGTTGACCAAAAAGGCAGTTGTGGAACTCGGAAAGCATGGGATTAAGGTGAACTGTTTGTCTTCCCACGTTGTTCTAACTGCAATGTCTCAGAATTTTTTCAAGTTTGATGAGAATGGACATTCTAACGAGTACACAAATCTTTCTCTTGCCAGAAGATTTAGCCAATGCAGCGGTTTATCTGGCTAATGAAGCAAGTCGATTCATGAGTGGGCATGATCTCATGCTTGATGGAGGATTTACTGCTACCAACCCTTCTTTTGGCTTGTTTTCAAGGTTGCCAGTGAAATGAAGCTCCAAGATTCGAATCGGTTCTAAATAAAGTGACTAAAAAGGACGTGATAGATTCTTTCATGATTGTTATAATTATGATCCAAGCAAAGTTTAAATGAAATTGAGAAAGTTAAGTTGTCAACTTTGATGGTGACTAATTTGTTGGAATAATAATGATTCTTTCATCTTAAATTGAGACGCATTAGCAGTTTTGGCGATGGTTAACCCTGGTGGTTACAATGGCTAAATGATCCTCCATAAATTATAATTTGTAAAACTTTGGCTCCAACATAACTTTGTTGGTGTGTCTTACCAACCTGCTATAATAGCCTAGATTTTCAAGCATTGGCCTCCTTTATAGTAGCCAAAAAAAAAAAAATTAAGAGTCTTGTTTATTTAATTAAGTGATTAAAATACTAATAATAGAATTTTATTTTTATTTTTTTGTGATAAAAAAGTTTACCCAATCTGTTAATTTATCTTTCTATATTACGTCGCTCATCTCAGTAGACCAATTTACTCATTTGATTCATCATCTACTTTGAACAAATTATATTTACGGTCAAATAAACGAATTTGATAGCTTGTATAGAGTTAGTCAAACTTTGAAGAATAAAAATTAACCCGGCCAAACAAAAATAAAATTGATAAAAAAAAAAAAAAACCTTTTATAGTATGCATAGAAGGTTAAACTTACTAAATTTCTTTAGTTGGGAGAACAAAAATAAATAAATCTTTCTGAAATAATGCAAAATTACAAGCGAATAAGGTTGAATCTCACTGTTCTGCGTAATCTTTCCTCTTTATTTTTACTCCCAAATGCCACAATTTTCGTTTTGTAGCACTCTAATAATTACTCCCTCCGTTCTACAAAAATAGTCCAGTTTCAAAATGTACAATTTTTTAATTTCAGTCACTCACTCAAGGTACTCATTTTAATCATTAAATTGCCGCTTTTACCCCTATCTATCTCATCTATCAGTCAATCGCCATAAATATTTCTTCTTTGTTTCTTCGGCGGAGAACAAAATCAGACGCCACTCAGTTCAGCCACGAGCTCGTAAATAACCAAAAACGAAGAGAAGATCATCTTCGTAAACGACAGAAGAAGAGAAGCAGTTTAAGCCAAAAAAAAAAGTAAAGTATAATTTTTTTCAGTTATTGTTTTAAGGATCGTTTTTGCTACCGGAGATCGGAAGCCTTTCCGACGATCCCACAGTATATCACGGCCATCCTTCATTGGTGGCTCAGCTGGGCATCTCGATTGGCTGGAGATCTCAAAGGAGCACATCTTCAAAATCGAGAGATTCCAGGTTCTGAGTTAATTAGTTGATTAATTTGAGGGGCTTACTTTTTAATTGATTGAATTGAACTGGGTATGTCAAGGAGATTATGGTGATCTATGCGGCGGAAGGGAAAGAAGAATGACATGGAAAGGAGATTGTGGTGAAAAGTCGGGATGGCCGGAAAGTCGGGATTCTACCGGCAAATTGATTCGCCAGAAGATGTGAAAGTGGTGGCGGCATTCGGGGAACTTGGCCGCTGCATAATTATAGGGTGGAGTGGTTAGTATAATTTTGACAGTAGGTTTTAAGGGTACTCCAGTCATTTCAATCTAATTTAATGTTGATTTTATGAAAGTGGAATATGTTTTTAAGACAAGATTTTTTTTTGATCTGAGACAGAGGGAGTATTATAGTTTGGTTTTCCCAATTTTGGTTTTCCCGTCTTTAGAAGTCTTTGCATTTACGAGTTTAAACTTTCAACATATTCTCATTTTGGCTCTTAAAGTTCCATTTGTGTGCTACTTAGTTTTCAAATTTATCGATCTTACATTTTCAAAGATGATTAATTGTGTCTCATATTTATTAGAACTACATATAATCCCCAAAGTCCCCTTACCTATAAATACGCCATAAATATCTAGACATAGTTTACGTATTTTTTAAATATATTTTTTAATCCGAACATAACATTAGTTAGTGATGACAATTTTTATTATACAGCTTTTGAAAATTTTTATTATAATATTTTTTACCAAATTTTACAAATATACATTTCATAATTAAATAATATCAATACCTCTCATTTTGATCTAAAATTGATTAAAAAAATTATGATTTTAAGAAATATTTATAATTATATTATTTAATTAATTCTTTTGAAATACACAATTTTCAACGTTGACAAACTCGTGCAAAGTGGGGGACACATACTAGTAACTAAGAACGAAAGGAAAGAGAAAATTCAAGAGAGCAAGACAATAATTTTCAGTCCAGAAAAAATAACTTTAGAAATTTTTAAACTTGTATATATACATCCCCTGTTCCCTAACCATCCAAAAAATGACATACAAAACTCCCGCCAACTCTTTTCCCCTGCATTTCTCAAACTGAACCAAAAACCTCCTCAGCGCCAAATGATCTGCAGAGCAATTTCTGCAGCGCCTCAACGTGACAGGAATTTCTTTCTAGCTCTACTCCAAAACGCCATAAATCTCTCACAACTCAATCAAATCCATGCTCAAATCATTCTCACGGGCCACAGTACAGATCTAGCTACACTAACCAAGCTTACCCACAAACTGTTTGATGTTAAAGCCGTATCCCAAGCCAAGCTTCTCTTTGCCTCTCTCGCCAATCAAATATCTCCAGATAAATTCCTTTACAATGAACTCATCAGAGGCTTCTCACAGAACGGTTCCCCATTGGATTCAATTGCAGTTTATTCACATCTTCGCCGGAAAACCGATATGCAACCCGATAAATTCACGTATTCTTTTGTTGTTCCGGCTGTTGCCTCATCTGGGTTTCAAAAAGTTGGGATTTTGCTTCATGGGCATGTTCTGGTTTCTGGGTGCGGTTCGGATGTGTTTGTGGGGTCAGCTTTAGTAGATATGTACATGAGTTTTTCGAGAACAAGGGATGCTTTCAAAGTGTTTGAAAAAACTCCTGAAAGAGATGGAGTTCTTTGGAATACTATGGTCTCTGGTATGGTGAAGAATTTCTTTTTTCACGAAGCGGTTTGTATTTTCCACGATATGGTTGTGGAAGGGGTAAAGTTTGATTCAACTACGTTGGCCATGGTTCTTACTGCTGTTGCTGAGTTGAAGGAGTTGAGAGCGGGAATGATGATTCATTGTTTAGCTATGAAAGTTGGATTCCATTTGGATAATTATGTTCTCACTGGATTAATTTCATTTTACTCCAAATGTGGTGATGTTTCTAGTGCGAGGTGGTTGTTTGGACTTATTAGGAACCCAGACTTGGTTTCATATAATGCTATGATTTCTGCTTTTTCATGTAATGAAGGGACAAAATCTGCAGTAGAACTGTTCAAAGAATTGCTCAACATGGGTAAGAAAGTTAATTCTAGTACCATTGTTGGCTTGATTCCAGTTTCTAGACCTTTTGGTCATTTAAATCTTGCAAAATTAATCCATGGCTTCTGCATTAAATCCTCTGATGTTCTTAATTCTTCCGTTTCAACTGCTCTCGTCACCGTGTATAATCGACTTAGTGAGATTGAATCTGGTAGGCAGCTTTTTGATGAGTCCCCAGACAAAAGCTTGGCATCATGGAACGCAATGATATCAGGTTATGCACAAAATGGATCTACAGAAATGGCTATAGCTCTTTTCCGAGAAATGCAGATGCTTGACGTTCCTCCAAATCCGGTAACAGTTACCAGTATTCTTTCAGCATGTGCTCAGCTTGGAGCTCCAAGTTTGGGCAAGTGGGTCCATGATTTGATCAAGAAGGAGAAGTTTGAGTCCAATATCTTCGTGTCAACCGCTCTGATAGATATGTATGCAAAGTGTGGAAGCATTGAAGAGGCTCGTGCAGTCTTCAACACCATGCCAAAGAAGAATGTGGTGACCTGGAACGTGATCATTTCTGGATATGGGCTTCATGGTTTCGGGCATGAAGCACTTTCATTGTTTGATGAGATGTTAAAAGGTGGAATTTCCCCAACTGGAATTACCTACCTTTGTGTTTTGTATGCTTGCAGTCATGCTGGTTTGGTAGAAGAAGGGAAAAAGATTTTCCACTCCATGGTCCACGATCATAATCTTAAGCCCTCAACTGAGCATTATACATGCATGGTAGACCTACTGGGCAGATATGGGGAGTTGGATAATGCTTTGAGATTTATAAATGAGATGCCTATTGAACCAGGACCTGCTGAATGGGGTTCACTATTGGGTGCTTGTATGATTCACAAGAATACTAATCTTGCTCGCTTGGCTTCTGATAAACTGTTTGAATTGGACCCTGAGAGTGTAGGATACTATGTTTTACTCTCAAATCTATACTCAGCAGGCCGCAATTATCGACAAGCTGCATCTGTGCGTCAAGTGGTTAAGAAGAAAAATCTATCCAAGATCCCTGGTTGCACTTTGATTGAGGTTAATGGACATCCACATGTCTTCACTTCCAATGACAAGTCTCACCCTCAGAGTGAGGCAATTTATGCAAAGCTGGAAGAGTTAATGGGAAAGATGAGGGAAGCAGGATTTCAGGCTGAAACTATTATAGCTTTCCACGATGTAGAGGAGGAAGAAAAGGAGTTAATGGTTAAGGTCCACAGCGAGAAGTTGGCCATTGCTTTCGGACTAATAGTGACTGAACCAGGATCTGAGATCAGGATCATAAAGAACCTGCGGGTTTGTTCAGACTGCCACAACTTCACAAAGTTTGTGTCGAAAATCACTGAGAGAGTTATTGTTGTAAGAGATGCTAACAGATTTCACCATTTCAAAGATGGTTTATGTTCTTGTGGTGACTATTGGTGACAATGCCTCCAAGATGTTAATACTATTGTGAATTCAATTTCTGTGATTAAAATCTATTCATTCAATGATTTAACTCTACTGGTTACATCATCTGCTGGATAAGTATTTTTCGGCTGTTTATCATTGTAAGTGAAATTTCCATAGAAGCTGTTTTCTTTATAATCTGGCACAATGCTTTTCTGAACTTTCATTTTGATAAACAGAGTGAAGATCGTAATCTTTTTGTTCTGTTAAACTCTGTTGATGTTGCTTGTAGTACTGACAGAATCTTTTTTGACTGTTTTCTGACTCTGGTTGCAGTTTCAATATCTTTGTGCATAATCCACTAAACATGGAGAAGGATTCCTCAGACAATAAAGCTAGCCAGGTACAAGCTCCCACATTTTAACCAGACTTCATTATTGGGTTGTATGAATGGCCCTTACATATGTGAACTTGCTGCTGTGTGGATCCTGAATCGTAGCTCTGTGTCGCAACCTTAACTTATCTCAATAGTTTGTCTGTTCACATGTTATGTAAGAAAAATAATTACTCAATATTTACCCTGGGTTGAAAGATTGTGTTTTTATGAGCTAATTCAGTTCATTTTCTGAAAGAATCTTTATGATCCACTTCTTCATCAAACTGGTGGGATCTCCAAGTTCAAACCAAAATGAAGAACATATAATAGAGATGAAACAACTTTGCTTACTGAGCTGCACAGTTTTAGCAAACATATTCTGCATCATGTCTTTTTCCATCATGTACAAAATTGCATATATTTCTAGTGCTGAAAATAAATTCACATTTGACTTATTCTCTCATCTGTGACCACCTTGCTGGGTCATAAAATAGACCTTCAATACTCAATTGTAGGCAAAACTCATCTCTTCTACATAGAACATTCTTCAAGATTCTGCTTGTTTCAGCAGTTGATGCCACATTGTTTCACATCAGGGCCCTTGGTTTTCAATACAAATGGGTCTATGCGTACCCACAGCAAGGAGAATATTGAAGCCAGTAGTACTGACCAGATGATGACTATAGTGGGTGTCCTGTTTTGCTTTCCCATTAGACCTTTAAGGAATGGATAGAGATGAACAATCACCCAGAAGGCAAAGAAAAGCTTTCCAAATAGAGGACCCCATGATTGGTAGCCATTGTTTATGGCATCAGAGATCCCAGCGACCACACCAACCAGGTTAATTATTAAAATAGTTGTCGGAGGAATTAGGAGGGTTGTCCATTTGAAAGCATATAACTCGCCAAACTCTTCATCATCAGTGGCCTTAGATGTTACTGTGAAATTGGTATCGATCCCTGCTAAAATCTTGAGAAGACCTTGAACAACTGCAAACAGGTGAGCAGAAACTCCACCAATGACCCAAAACTGTTCGTTTCTCCACCACTCCTCGATGCTGACTCCACTCCACCTTAGCTCAAGGATGCCAGTTGCAAAGATTGAGAGGAAAAGGGCAATGAAGAATAGACTTGCAAAGGTGCTTATCTGCATAAAGGACAAACCAAAACAGGATTACTGTAGATGAAGGAGGACTGACACAGAAAAGGATAGAGATTCCATGTATAGCAAAGAAAGTTCAACATTTTTAGTTTTATCTTAAAAGAGGCCTACAGTTACGATGTTTATAAAATAGAGGTTCAGTTAATGGTCTTACCTCTGGCATTATGAATTTTCCGGTGAGTAAGCAGATTGCAGGAAGTGTACAGTAGGCAAGGAGGGGTATGGAGGTGAAAGGATAGACAGTAGTATTTATGTATGCAAATCGCTCAAGCCACTTGAGGTTTCCTCCTTTGTAACCATACCAGACAGGACTGTGTCGGCTGAAGAAGATCTCAACAGAACCAAGAGCCCATCGAAGCACCTGGTTCAGACGATCGGATAGATTGATTGGGGCAGACCCCTTGAATGCTGCTAATTTAGGCATACAGTATATTGATCTCCAACCCCGACAGTGCATCTTGAATCCTGTCAGGATATCCTCAGTGATAGAGCCATAAATCCAACCCAACTGCAAGTATTAGAGCCTCTGGTATTAATTAACAGTTGATGAAAGCAAGATGCATTTGATGAGTATATACAGTTATGTAGAATTCATACTGTAGTGGACCAAAAAAGAAACCTAAACCTGGTGTACCGAGAATTTTGGTAAAATTTACGACTGTAACAATTTTTATGACTGGAAATATGAATGTTATCAAGTTTCTTATTGATAAATTTTGTAAGAAGTTTCTATGAATGTCCAAGTACCTCAGTACCCCATTCTGTTTTGTCCTCGTAACCGCAGCTGATCACATGTATAGCTTCTTTGAGCAGGGCAGCTGGGCTGGAGGATGGTGGTACGCCTCCATCAATCATCAAGGTAGAAGTCACAAAAATTGCTGATTGGCCAAATTTCTTCTCGAAATTCATTTGAGACATCAGTATTTCCTTATCATCATCATATCCTGGTTCAGAAACAAAAATTAAGTCATGCTTTGAGCAAAAACATTCAGAATAGAGAACTTCAGTGATGGCAGTATTTGTTAGCCAACGACGTTAACCTTGAACTGCAGTGTCTCCTTTCACTCCGTGTTTACTGTATTTGGGAAGCTTCTTCCTTCTTCCAAAACAAGGACAACAGTCGCAGCTCACCATTTTGGGGCGTTTGGAACCCTTTGGTGGGTCGTAGCCATATAAAGCTTGTCTTCGGAAGACGCATCCTGTGCCAACATAAACAGGACCTTGGATACCATCAAGCCCTTTCATGTTAATCTGTCAAAGGAGACAAGAAAGAGATGTGTGAAACAGAAAGATGAGTTGAGAAGGTTGGCTGTCTAGCTTATATGCTAAATGGCGAAAGTTGAAATCATTACTACTCTGCAAAAGTTGAAAATGTGTTAAACTGGACACTGGATAGTTCTTTTAAGGAAACTCACATCAAAGAAGACTGTGTTTCTGTTTGCATATCGATCATGTCTGTCAATCCCATCAAATCTTTGAGGAAACTGGACATAGCAAACCTTCTTTCCAAGCTGGGGATCCATCAAAAAGCACATTGCCTCTCTCACTGCTCTGCTGTTGTTTATGTAGTGATCACAGTCCAAGTTCAGCATGAATGGTGCATTGGTAAGAACACCAGAGACACGAACCTGTAAAAAATCGTTCTCAACTGACAATGTATTTGTAAAAATTAACTCTTCTTTTACTAATTGACGCTATCATAATCCTTACCAGGGCATTCATGGCACCAGCTTTTTTGTGATGTTGGAAACCAGGCCTCTTCTCACGAGAAACATAAACAAGCCTTGGTAGTTCATTACCTTCAATGTCAGGGCCTCCACTATGTCCTAGAAAGACTTGAATCATGCCGGGATGATCCTTAGTGTTGTTTCCTGGCCATGGTGTCCCATCTTTCATGATCCACCCCTCTGCAGGAACTTTCATGGCTTTAGCCACCAGTGCATTAATCCTGACCTTAAACTCTTCGTACTCCCTCTGTCACATTAAGTAAAGTTATTTGTCAGACTTGCATTCAGAAATGACCAAAATCTTTGTTTTTCTGAAAGATGATTTTCATGAGATAATCTTACCTTCATCGCTCTACGCTCCTTAACAAACGTTGGCTGCACCTTGTCCTTTAAATAGTCAATTTTGAGAGAAAAGTACATCTCAGGTGCACGAGGCTCGATGGAAAATTTCTTGCAGAATGGAACCCACTTCCGAGCAAATTCTGCAGTTTCTGATAAAGCTTCGAAGGTACACATTTTGGCTCCATCATCAGATATGTAGCACGAGATTTTGTCAACTGGGTAGTCCATTGCCAGTATTGAAAGAACTGTATTTGCTGTAACAAGTGGAGGTTCCTTCATTGGATCAACTGTACTGACAAAGACATCTATTGGAGCTAGCATATTAGGCTCACCTTCCCTCTCATACCTGTATGAGAATAGGTTATGAACTTCTAAGTTTTAGTTCTCTATGTTTGAAAAAATTATCATTTGTATGAATCATGCCTTCATTTTTATTAAAAAGAGAAATTATGAAGCTTGGGATGGACTATAATTTACTTTTTGAAACGACATTGCATATTATCTCTTTCAACAGTTGCTAGTATCCTAGATTTTTCGCTAAATTTTCCAACAAAATGATGTAAAATGTGCTAATTCAGGGTCTGCAATTCTCACCTGAGAGAAAGGCGGTCCAGATAAGTCTCTCTATTGATCGGGAACCACTTGGGAAACTGATCAAGAATCCATGAGAAGGCAAACCAGATCTCACATATGATTGAAGTAAGCCACAGTCCAAGTGCATCATGCACAGGGTTAAGAATTCTATAACGGAGGAAAAATGCGAGGACCACAAGCCTAGTCACAATGATCATCCGGTAAGGATTTATCAAGCTTGATGCAATTGGTACTTTCCTTGACAATGGCTGTCTTGATTCATCTACCCTGCATTTTTAAAAAAAAATTAAAAGAAAACATAGATTCAGTTAAGCTGACTGATCCATCTTCTGATGGCCAGAAATCGTCATACATCATTAGTAGACATTTTTCATTTATGTAAATGACCTAACTAATCATAGAAGCTCCTGTATAAACCAAATGGTTCAAAGCATATGTTTTGGCAGAGAAATCATACCATTTTCATACCTTTACTAACTTCAAAAAGAAAGATTATCTATTTGAGTTTTTGTAGTAATCTAAGCAGGTATACATATCTGTAAATTGAATACGTACATGGCCATGTCCGGATCCGCAGATTCATCATATTCTGCTCCTAGATTTCCTTGTTGATGCATCTTCCAATCTTCCATTCTTTCTTTCCAGCCTCCACCTTCATTATCATCCCATCTTGCACTTCCTGTATTGCAGCTTAATGAATTGTAGGATACCAACTAATAGCACGTCTCTATGATCCTAAGTAGTAGTATTTGTTTGAGCTTAATAAATTACCAGGCTCAGGGGATGGATATGGATGTACTCGTTTGTGTAGAGAACCACCCAACATCTGCTCTCCATTGGCGTGACTAGATATCGGAAATTCACCACTCACCTGCATGCATGAATAAGGAATTGGTTTTCATTCAAATTCCATAAGAAAACGAGTGTCTCACTGAACCTAATTTGGAAACTGTTTACTGCATCAAGCATTGATCGCTCATGAATCATGATGATTGTTTACATTCAACAAAATAAGGGACAAATGTATAAATTTGATGCATAAAAATGAAAAACCCTTTCAGGTATCAAGATTATGTTTTCTTTTCTTACAGGCCGAGAGCGGACACCAGCAATGACAGGAGGGTATTGAGCAGTTTCTTCATCTTCAGGTCCTCTTCCATAACTCATCTTGCCATGAAGTAGCGCTTCAGCAATTTGTGTGTTCTTGTTTCGCTGATGATCATCAATGTTGAATTCGTGCTCAATGTCATCAATGTCTTCCTCATCATCATCTCCTTCCACCCTTGGACTCCCTACATGACATATTCAAAATCTCAAATAATTTTCTTTCTGTTCAGAAGATGGCCAAATGAAAGTATATATGCATGCAGATGACAATACTGATAAAACTTTTCTAAGGTTTCATCAACTTTCAAAGTAGCCTGACACTTTCATTACCCTTGAGTCGTTTGTATCTCGTCTTGCACTGAGGGCAAAGTTGGCTGCCTTCTCTCCTCTCATATTCATAACATGGCCGGCACACCGGAAAACCACACTCATTACAAGCCACAAACAGATCTCCATCAACTGTTAAACCGATTTCATCATTGCATATCTCACATACTTGACCAGTTAAATCCTTCAAGGGCTTAGGCTGCAATGATCGAAGCAAACAAAATTTTAGCGACACATTCGTGTATCATGGCCAAGCGCAATGTTCACATTTACCTCTTCATGGCCCTGAATGACGACAAGCTCATTCCGGTTATGAGAGCCGGCGACAAGTCCGGCACTGGCTTCCATGGCAGAGATCAGCTAGAGAGAGTGATGGAAAACTAGGAACAGGACTGAAGTATTAGTACATGGAAGAGTTCTTTTTAAGGAATAATGAGGGAAGTGTTAGTATCCTCGTGTATCAACATCTGGTTCTCTATCTTTCCCTACCTACTAATATGGTGTGTGCAATATTAGGAGGAATGTCGTTGGTTGCAGAGTCCTCTTTGCCTCCAAGCAAAGCTTCCCCTTTGTTTCAACTTTCAACCACCTCACACATTCTTTTTGCTTCTTTTTCTTTTTTTTTCGCCATAATTGATGTACATTTTTTTTAAAAAAAATCACATCTTAATACAATCATAGTGATTTTTTTTTTTTTATAACTCTAGAAACCCACCAGAAATGAGTAAATCCACGCTCACTAAAATAACCTGCAAATCACAGTGGGAGATAAACCACCTTAGGCAAGCCGAGGTGATGTTTAATATTTTTATTTGATCCAAGACATGCACTTGATCATCTGATTTAGCCTAATCTTTGTCAAATTATTTACCTTCAGCTCTTCCTCTCTTTGGAACTCTCAGAGGGTCCATATTTCGTTTGTAATCACTAGACATATAATACTGACATCTCATCTGAAAATTGAGAAAATATCGTCAAACGAACGTAACGCTTTATCAATTTTATATAACATTAATATTTCAAGATTTAAGGTTAGATAGTCCAAAGCTTTGAATTTAATTTTGCAAAATTAATCTATCCAAATCGGGCGTGGGAGGAAAAAAAAAACTAAAAATAATACATCAATAAAAAAGAATTCTTTGTATTCCGAGTATTAGAAGTCTAGTCCGGAGAGTGCACAATTTTGACTTTCAATGTAAATGCCAATAAACAAAATTTAGTAGCGAAGGTTAAATGATGACGAGGTTAATACTAATTAGGATTAGCTCATGAGAGTGTGACTTCTATTCACCATGATTTTGTCAAAGTACAGATTTTTTAGTCAACCTCTCTTTGGGGGAGAAAAATGAAAAAGTAGAGTAAGAGGAGATAAACCTCTCATGATGGTTAATTTGTTCAATATATCTCAAATATCTCGTACAATGCATTGAAAAGTTTATCAAACTTGTTCTTTCATGATCATTGCAAAACAATCCGTTCTAAACTCCTAATAACATGCCGATTTGAGAACTCCCTTTGTTAGATCCCATCTTCTTTGTTTGTTAGGTTTTTTTATAGTATTTTTAAAATATTTAAATGATAACTGTCTCATCCCAACATACCTTTTTACATTTTTAATACACTTTTTTACATTCTCAATACAAAAAACATCTAAAACACACACACTAAAAAAACGAAATAAACATATGAAAAGATGTAATTTCATTTTAACAATAGGATTTTCATATTTTATTATGTATGATGATACATTTACGAACAAGGGATGCTACCTTCTATCTCATATTGACAGTCCATTTTGTTGAAATAAAATGATACTATAGAGTAGGATATACATATAAAACTACAGTTCCATTGAGTGAATATGTTCGATCAATTTTCCATTAGATTATATCACAATTATAATAACCCGCGCAGAAGTCACTGGATCAATGATTGAACCATCAACATGACACCAGATTTTTTTTTCCCCAAAATTTTCAGCTAAAATGATATTTATTTACTGATGGCCCTAATGGGATATGTTAAGTACACGAAATTGAGACAAGCAAACTAATCTCTGTATTAGTTAAGAGCTAGAGGATGGAGAATGCTTGGCCATGAAGTACTTCAAGAGTAAGTCATGCACAACTGTCCTGTTCTGCTGGAGAAAAGTTTGGTCAGTGAGTTGGATATTCTGCATCAGGAAAGACAAGTTTCACCATTGGCCCTTCTGTAAGTTTGAAACAATCCTGAAATCCTGAGCCTAAGGAAAATTGAACTTCAAGGTTCATCATAAACTTCGGATGCATATGATTTTGAACCTTTCGAAAACAAACGCTACACCATATCACCCGTATCCAGATAGAAATAAAGTTTTTTTTCTTTAGAGCATGCATCAGAAGGAAATCGAGGAAGGGGAAATCGGGTGCTATAGGATGATTACAACAAAAATGAAGTTGAGAGTCACGACTAATGGCAAAACTATTTACACCTAAGGGTGTGTTGAACTAATTCTATACAAATGGTCGAACTCCTACCTAGTTTCCCATTCATCTAGTGTGCACAAAATGCGTATGCTCCAAACTAACTTCCCGCTAATAAGAGGATCAAAATGTGTCGCAAGTTACATATAGATTACTCCTGAAACGGGCTTAAACACTAGCTGACACTTCAGTTGCTGCGACATCAGTTACCGCAGATTTATCCTTTTTCTTTGGCTCTTCCTTTCCTTTCTGCAGAACAGCCTTGTTTGGAACTAAAACTACAAACAAGTTTCGATCCTTGAAATTTTTGGCCTCTTCCGTTGCCAACTGCACATTTGAATACGTAGGAACAGGAAACATTCAGTTGAGGAAGAAAGACAAAGAAACCAAATTAACTACAAAGCATTGCTGACTGAAATAGTACAATCTCAAGCAATTTTCTTCATTTCTTTTAAGAAAGCTCAACCAAAATAGTAAAATAGTAAACACATATGTGCCCGCGTCCCCCGTCCCAAAAAAACAAAACCAGATAATCTAACAAGCATAGAATGGTGCAGCGAGGAAACTACTAACAAATTAGAAAGTAACCCAATAACCACAGCTAACACAACTAAGAAGAATCAAATTCCCATCCACCACGCGTTCAGTTCTCTACAGATGTAAAAATGACTACATATGCAGAATTGAAAATTGTGAACAGCACAGGCAGTTGCACTTGCACAATCACTTGTAGGATGAAAGTGGGATTGAAAATATTGTAGAAACTAATTGTAACATCATGATGACAAGGGTTTCTGATCTGCTCAACAATAAAAATTAAAATTAAGTCCTTGTCCCGCTATGTGTCATCGACTATATAGAATATCCCACTATTGCATTATACAAGAACATACTGCTTTATTTGTCTAGTCAGATATTTTATGGCTTTCATAATACGATCATTTCCAAATTCGTGGGGCTTTCCATTGCACTTTCAGTTTGCTTGATAATTCTATATTCTCTGCGCGTTATACCAATGCACTGAAAAATCTCAAACGCACATCTAAATCACGTGTTTATCACAGTTCCTATGAGCTGGATTACATTCCTTTATTTTCTCTAACACAGTCATTGATTCAGTCTACTTAATGTAGTTTCTTCCTTTAAAAAAAAAATGAGTAAAGAAAATCAGCAGAAGTATTAAACACAAAATGATATATCTGAGGCTTATATATTTGTCCCTTAACTATGATGCCTCAAACTTCACTTCAATAACCAAACCAAACCCAAAATGAATCACTTATTCATTTTTATGACCAGGTTTCCATTTTACTCTGATGAATTTCTTCTGCCATTTCTTCCTCTCAGCCACTCCTCCGACCAAGGCCAACTCCGCATACAGCCTCCAGGTGATTCTCTCATGCCTAATGGCACCCCCACCATCCACCCCCAGCTTCTTTTTCCCTAACATAGCAGTACTTCAACCCAAGCAGCTTGCCGAAATGTAAAATTTGCATGTAATTTTCTACCCACGCTACAAAATCATACCCTCAAAAACATTAGCTCCACATTGGGTCCTCAACTATCTATGCCAGCTTCTAACCACATCGAAAGTTAAACCCTGTTTCTAGCGTTCCACTACTCAATTTGTGACTGTCATTATGGCATCTACTCAAATAATTAAATTAGGCCATAGAAAGAACCGTTATGGTTTAAGATACTATGTAGAAACAACCCATTTTTAGCAAACACCACAAACTGCTAACAATAAGATAAGCCAACCTATCTAAGTTTTGGTAATGTTTGATTCAAAACCAATTGGAAATACCTCTCCCACATCATTCTGGAAACGTTTGATAAGCTCAATGGCATTATTTCTGAACTCCTTTTCCCGGCCTTTTAAGCTCACAACGACTTTAACCTTCAAAAGTTACCAAAACAATTAACAAGGTAATTCTTTACCAGAACAGGAAAACACCAGTATTTCGGAAAATCAACCTTATCACCATCTTTCAGAAATCTCTGAGCTGCCCTCAAACGAACAGAATAATCATGCACGTCAATATTATACCTGTCAAGAAGTTACTCATGGATATTAGAATAACAAAATCACCTGTGTAAAGAAATATGGGCATGATGTAGAAGCATTAAAACAAAGTTAAGAAAATCACATCACAGCCAAACTACAGAGTATGATGCCCACTTAAGTACAGATCTAAAAGACAAGTTACCTTTACAAATACCCAAGCAACTATGATTCATAAAATGAATTAGAATAAGCTAATTCAACCAAAATACAAATAAACAAAACATAGCCAAGAAATAACTGAGGGTGACTTTATATCACCACTACATTTTAGCTTCAGCACACCACAAAAGAACAGGTAAGGAAGCAATTAGGGGCATCTACACATCAGTTTCTAACCACAAAAGTAACCTGTGGTTGGAGTAACGAATAACTGAAGCTAGGGATGAAATGTTTTTTCATGGACAGATTTAGTAAGGGCATCCAACTAAAGTATATTAAAAAGTGGATTAGCAAGACACTTATCTTAGATTTTCAAGAGATGGCAGAAATATTTTAGGATAATCAAGTTAGAATTGCTAAAATACAGTTGACTGTGAGCAAAATTAGGATGACTTGATACCAAAGCAAGATAGATATAACTTAATGTTACGCAGACTTAAGATAACTTGTCTCTAAGCACTGTAGAAAGAACAATTCAAGATTTAAGCAACTAATCAGGAAAATCAAACTGCCATGCTATAGGGCTCCGCTACAAGGAAACTTTAGATGTCTTGGTTCCCAAATCTTTATAGCTTGACTTCGTTTAAGTTTGTCAAAAGTCTACTTCCACATAAGACAAATGAAGAGACTGCACTTGATATCATGGAAGCAGAACTTTAAGTTTCTTTTCTTTTTCCTAATTTTCAGGTTTGCTGTCAATATTGACCTATCCTTCATTCAACACATTAATACTATTGAATTATGTTGCAGTAGCGAAGGACTAATTCTTTTCCTAGTATTACTAGTTCTATATGCTGTGAAGGGGATGAATGGGACTGGTCACATGAGTTCTAGATATTCAAACCTAGCCTGAAGAACAATCCCATGATGCTAACATGACAACTCATGAAACTATCTTGGTATCAGCAATGCCTTCCACTACTGCTAGGTTCACGGTTCTTTCCACCAAAATAAGGTTTGTCTAAGGCCCTCTTCCAGTTTAATGTTCTACTGTTCCCAAACCAGGGAACTTATTTACAACCCAGAAATGGACAGCAAAAGCCATATAAACTCAAAAGATTACTACAGACAAGGAAATACGATCCGTAAAAAGCACAAGTCCAAACCTTTCAAAACCCAAGAAAACAAACCATATGCGTGGCTAACAGTTAAGATGGAAAAAAAATTAAAAATTTAAGATTAACAAGTTAATAAGATCGGAGTTAAGTATCAGTATATTCAAATGTTTCAGTTAAGTCTGGCAAAACAGCCGTCACATAATCAACTAACTGATAACAAATCAAAAAATTACAACGGGTAACTTACCCCATCTTGAGTTCTTTCAAATCCATACGAACAGCTGTCATGTAAACCAACACTCTCATCAATTCTAGTGTCTAAAACTACACAGTTACACATGAAACAAATATTAATAAACTGTACTAAAGGAGAATATCAACCAGTACCTTTCTTTTGCTGCACCTTTTTCTTCTTTTGTTGCTCATACCTGTACTTGCTGCAGAGTTCACAAAAAAAATGCTTGGCTATAATATAAAACTCAAAAATAGAAGTCTGCAAAAGTAACATGCATATAACCAACAGTTAACTACACATTCACCAAGTAAGAATCTATACAAAAGCTAGTACTAGTACACAATCCTGTTATCCATCCGCAGTGAGATATATTTCAAATCAGTTTCAAAATCAACTAACTGTACGAGAAACCTTTTATCTATTAGAAAGGATCTGCTAATTTAATATTAACCGAGAAATGCAAACCAAATGACTTGAACCATGCTTGAGACATCAGAACATTCAGAACTAAGGTTTGGTAAAAGAGTATATCTAGCGAGCTTATTTCAGCAGAGGTTATGACTAATATTTTTCAGGTAATTCATCAAAATCCAGTGCAAAATTTCCTAACTTTAGACTGATTTGACTCTTCGACTTAGCTCATGTTAACATCAGTGAAGCAACAAACACACCCCAAATTAAATTTCTCAACCACACAAGGTGAACTTTAAAGAAAGAACTTAAAGCATTTCAAAAGAGCAAATATTCGAATGGTCCACGGCATGTTAGAGACAGGTTCCAATAGCAGAATGGCACAAATTACTCATCATTGTGACACAAATTAATTTAACGAGAAAAAAATGGCCCATACTTTCAAGTTCCAGTTTACAGAAGGCAAGAATTCTTTACGAATCGATCAAAAAGATATTAAAAGATCATCATTTGAGACGGAGGGGCATGTAAATTAAATATTCCCATACTTAAAAAGTCAAGATTAAGAGCCAAATTAAGTTTCCTCATAAAACAATGTACATTGCTTATTCAATTCATGAAGCACAAAAAGGAACCAACTCAGCCATAATCCATACAAGAATGCAAAATGATATATCTTACTTGTAATCCATTATTCGAAGAACAGGAGGATCAGCATCAGGTGATAATATGACCTAAAAAAGATCCAAATAACCAGAGTCAATTTGTTAAAGGGCACAATACTCAAAAGTATGGTACCAAATTTTAGTTGAATTGTTATGTTAAGTTGTTATTGTAAACAATCAAAAGCATTAGAAGTACTTGCTCTTTACATCACTACTAAAGAAATAAAAAGATGTTGTCAAGCTCAGTTGATCTCAAAATTTCAGCTTGCAGTATAAACATGTGAAACTTCACCTATACAATTGTTATTGAGGTCAATGGCAGCACTAGTATATGACTTGAACATTAAGTGTTGACACCAACAGAAAGCATATGCAAACTATTTGATGTCCCCATAATGTCATACCAGGCTAATGGCAATTACGTATAGTTAGGCTTGACCAAGTTCAAGAATACAGATCACAGAATTTAAGGTGAAGTTTCAAACTATCCTGATATAATTATGGCACAATACTCTGAAAACAATATTACTACCTCAATGTTACCTAAATTCGATAGCATTAAGCACAATAGTGATGAATGATGATTAAATGCATCGAAGAGGCACGTGGGAACATTTTAAAAAGGGCATTTCCCGCACTCCCAAGATAAAACCAAGTCTTCGGGTTCTTAGCCTTGCACATAAAGCTTATATTTTTACTTAATAATGCAATGTTTCTCGTCCTAGATTCATCAACAAGTATATAATGCTTCATAAAGAAAGATGAAGTAAATCAATATATGTTGGACCCTGATCATCAGTTTGAGAACAACGTTAATAACGATTTGGAAATTTTTATTTCTACTTTGAATTTAAAAACCAACAAGTGGAAGCACACGTTAGCTGCATAAAGTTTTGAACATACCAAGTCGAGCTGAGCATCTTCGGCCATTTGAATAGCCACATTTTTCTTCACTATTCCAACCTACAATGTAAGAGCAACAAACCAATTCAATATACATTATTCCAACATAACCGAAAAAAAAAAAAAAAAAAAGTCCCATAGTCAAGAGTTACAAGACAGGCATTAAGCAGCTTACATTGTTTTGCTCTTCATCAATGAGCCTTACTTGATCAGACCTATTTTCAAAGTTCAAACAATTAACAAAATATGGTGGGAAACTTCACAATTTAGGTCCTAATAATGAACCAAAAAACAGAAACAACTTTCTAAAATTTTCCGCCAGAGCTGATTTTAAAAACTCAAATATACACAAAGAAGGGTACCTAATGGAGGAGATATCGAGGACTGGGTCTTCTTCTGGTGGGCGCTTACGAAGATTGCCTCCACCACCACCGCCGGAGCGGCCGGAAATGGAAATTTTGCGGAAGCTGACACAAAGGGGGAGCCGGATGGTGGAGGGGTTGTGGAGTCGGAGACGGAGGCCAAAAAAGTAGGAAGAAGGGAAAAGGGTTTTGTGGGAGTTATTAAGAATGGGTTTGACGAGGAATGTGCTGGTGCTGAGACCAGCCATGGCGGAGGCGGTGGTGGAGGGTAGCTGACAGGGGAGCCAAAGTGGTGGGTGTTGCGGTGTGAAGCTAAGGCACCGAGTGGAGCTCCTTATCCATACTTTTTCCTTTTTTTTTGTTTTCTCATTTTTTTTTAAGTTTATTTCTCAAATAAAATTTCAATATTTTGCATCTTACAGTATTATAATTTAAAATTTTAACGCATTAAATAAATAATAATTGGAGAGAAAATAAAAATTAACTGCTAAATATTTTGTAATTTCAGAAATTAAGTGATTAGACTTTTCTTGGAATAATGAATGAGACAAAAACTTTTCATATTTTGCAAGTGAAAATTTTCCACTAAGTGGAATTCCAACCACTAAGTAAAATAAAAATAACATAAAAAAAAAACTAATCTTTTCCTTTTTTTTAAAGATTAAAGTATTATATTAAAAGATTAAAGAGGGGTACTTGTACACATTGTTTGGTAATAGGCAAGCCTATGTACCTCTTTTACTTGACATCTATCTACTTTAATTAAAGTACATATAACAAACTTATGTTTTAGCTGAATAATTTCACCTATTAGAATCTGAGCTTCTACGGGGAAATCCAACTCAGGCAAATATTGCGCTTCGAAAGCACTACAGTCTGTATATACCGTAACATTCGTAAGACCCAATTGTGATGAGCTTGGAGGGCCAATTCACACGCTTGTGCTTCAGCTTGTGAGGCCGATAAAGCTTGTATTTGGACCGCTTTTATTTGTAAAATTGACCCTGTTGAGGATTTGATATTCCAAGCAGTACTTGCACGTCCTGTTAACTGTCGGTAGGATCCATCAAAGGTAATTAATGCTTGGCAACCTAGTAAATTCCACCCACTCAAATTAACTGAGGTAGCGTTGGCTTCTTCAGTTTCTAAATTCATCTCCTCCTATCTAGCCTTGTCGAAAATTTTTTTGTTCATTTGGAAATCCTCAAACGCCAACCTCCAGACCAGATTGGGATCAAGTTGCTTTCCTTCCCAGACTTTGCGATTTCGCGAGATCCAAATCCACCAAACAAGATGGGCTACCAGAGACCAACTATCCTCCATCGATGGTGTTGCCAGCCAGTTTTCAATCCAAGATCGAAACAAGATTGGAGGGTTGGAGGCAAAGTGGCTCCTTAATGAAGAAAATTTCCAGATCTGGAGTGACCATTCGCACCCGAGGAAGAGATGATCCGTGCCTTCTTCCATCTGTTGGCATCGTGCACAAATCAGAGAAAGATCAACCCCTCGTTTATTCAGATCAATCAACGTTGGAAGCGTCGCCGTCAAAGCTCTCCAAGTCAGTAACTTATATTTAGCAGGAGCTTTCAATTTACACAATTATTGCCACATATTTCGAGTAGATACTGCGACATCAAGAGGATTTTTTCCTGTGATATTCATAGCTTGGTAGTATCCTGACTTAACTGTATACTGTCCATTTGGATTTGCTTGCCAAATGATCTTGTCATCTTGGTATGCTAGCTGAGGATTGATGTAGATACCTTGAATTTGGTATATGATATCGTCTGGAAAAAAAATTCGCAACATGCCTAGCTTCCATTGTCCACTTGTAGACAGGAGATCTTTAACTCTGTAATTTGCATGAGTGGCTAGTATTGAATCTGAATGGATTGGATTTACCTGATTTGGAATCCAAGTCTCATGGATTTTTATGCTTTTTCCTGAGATAACCTGTCATTTTGTCTGTGACCGTAGTAGCTCTACCCCCCAAAGGACCCCTTTGAGGCCCCATATTGTATTATTCACCTTACCTAGATGTAGGAGAGACTTATCATGGTAGTATTTCCCCTCATAGATCTGAGCAATCAAGGAATTTGGTTGAGTGACTGCTTTCCAAGCATGTTTAGCCAACATTGCTTGATTGAATTCTTTGGCTGATCTCAAACCTAAGCCTCCGTGTAGTTTAGAATAACATAATTTATGCCAAGCTCTCCAGTAAATTCCCCTCTCCTCCTTGTCTCCTTTCCATATAAAATGGGCAATTATTTGATCCACCTTTGTGAATGTTGAGACTGATAACTTGAACACTCCCATAGGGTACGTCATCATGGAGGAAAGTGTAGTCTTTGCTAACGTGATTCTACCCATGACTGAAAGCAATCTTGCCTTCTAGTCTGAAAATTTGGCCCGAATTTTCTTTTCAAAATGCTCAAATATCTTGTTTTTTGGCTGTGCAAAGTTGAGGTCAATTCCCAGATATTTTCCAAGGGAAGCCCCTTGTGGGATATTCAGGAATTGGTGGAAATATCGTTCCCAATCAGGGGGGTATTTGGACTGAGTAAAATACCAGACTTCTAAAAATTGACACTTTGTCCAGAAAACTTTGAATATGTTTGAATAGCTCTATTTAGTCCCTTGATTGCATCATTCTCCACTTCTAAAAAGAAAACAGTATCATCCGCATACATCAGATGGTTTATTTTCGGTGTATACCTGCCCAATCTAATACCCAAGCCCCTAATGGTTGTCGCCTCATGGTGGATGGTTGCTGACAGAACTTGCTGACAGAGAATAAACAGATGAGGGGACATTGGGCAACCTTGTCTCAATCCACGTCTTGGCCAAAATTTCCTTGAACTCTCTCCGTTAAACAGAATAGAGTAGGAGACTGTAGTTACACAACTCATAATAAGGGTAATTAAAGATGGAGGAAAATGTAATTGGATTAGCACTGCTTGCAAAAAATCCCAAGACACTTTTTCATAGGCCTTGGTCATATCGAGTTTTACCGCAGCCATTCCAATACACCCTTTTCTGTTCTTGATATGTTGAATAAGTTCGTGTGCAATCAGGATGCTTTCACTAATATATCTTCCAGGCACGAATCCATTTTGTTGTTCATCTATCAAGGAATCCATCACAAGCTTGAGTCTTGTCGTGATCATTTTTGCGATGATTTTGTATTTCACATTACAAAGGCCTATAGGACGGAAATCTGAGGCTTTCTTTGGGATTTGGACTTTGGGGAGAGAACTAGATTAGTTTGGTTCCATTCATCATCTATGCATTGTTGTTGACATGATTTTAGAACACTTGATGTGCCTAGACCTTTGACTTGCTGCCAGTATTTTTGATAAAATCTTGCAGGGACACCGTCAGGACCCGGCGTTTTCCAGGGGGCCATAGCTTTTATTGCTGCTAGGACTTAATCATTGTTGAAAGGTTGGCTGAGATATTGCACTTGTTCCGAGGTGAGCTCTCTTTGAATACGAGACAATACTTCTTGCAAATTTGTTGTCGGAACTTCATCATGATGTGAAAAAGGATCCGGATCAATGTAGATATGTTGAAAATGTCTTTGAATGATTTCATTTATGATCAGGGGATCATATTGCCATTCATCCTACTCATTTTGTAATACTGTGATCCACTTATTTCCTCTGTTTCGGGTAGCCCATTTATGAAAAAATTTAGTATTAATGTCTCCTTGTAGAGGCCAATCAATCTTTGCACGCTGACTCCAATAATCTTGTTGTAGCTGTAATGTTTCCTCTAACTCTAATTTGGAGTCATTTAATGCTTGCTGCGAAACCGGATTCTGTAGGTCATTTTCCCATTTAACCTGATTGTGTTGGAGCATTGCCATTAGCTCCTTAACTCTTTTGTCTAAACCACCAAACCTCTGCTGACTCCACTCACTAGCTTTAGTAAGACAGTTTTCCAGGCATGTTGAAAGATTGGTCGTAGGCTCATGGTCAACAGACTGATGTACCACTGCCTCTTTGCATATGATCTCCTGTACCTGCTTGCATTTAACCCAGAAAGATTCAAATTTAATCTGCCTCTTAGTTCGAGATGGGCTACCCTTAAGTTCTAGTAGAATTGGCCCATGATTGATCGCATGATAGGTAGATTGTGTAGATGAGCTTATGAAAGTGTTGTATCCAATCCTTGTTGATGAATACCCTGTCCAACCTCTCATAAATTTCCTCACCCCTTTTGTGGTTGTTGGACCATGTATACCAACACCCAAGGTGTTTCAATTCTGACAGAGAGTGCTTCTTGATTATGTCCATGAGCATGTTTGGCTCATTATTTGTAACAAATTGCCCTCCCCACTTATCTTCCTGACTTAGAACTTGGTTGAAATCCCCTACTAGAATGCTAGGGTACTGCAAATTGGCTAGAGCCATACTTAATTGCTGACATACAAAAGGTCGACCTTGTCTATGGGGATGTCCATACAAAAAGATGCCTAACTATTGTAATCTCCAAGGTTCGACAAACTTAGCGATAATAAAATTAGAGCTACTACTTAAGATAGACACCTTAATACTATTACACCAAAATAAACCTAAACCTCCACTTCTACCAACAGGATTAATTATAGTAGAATTCATAAAACTAGTACTTTGTTGCGACTGTCGCACTTTATCTTCCTCGGAAAGTGTTTCCATAAGAAACAGCACCTGAGGACGATATTGTTTAAGTAGTCGCGCCAAAGTTTGAGAAGTAGGGGTCTTTCGCAAGCCCCTACAGTTCCAACAGAGGACTCTCATTGAGATTGCAGCGATTGATTTGGTTCAATCGCCGGGAAAACCTTCTCTGCTCCTTTCTTGATTGCTGGTAGTGTGGGTGGTGGATATGGTTTCAGCTTCTTGCCCTTAGGAATAGTCATAGGCGTATCTGGTATGTTCCTCTTTTGGGCCAGTCATCCTTCCATCAGGCACTGACCAGAAAATAGTTGTGTCTATTTGAGTAAATAGGATAGGTACATCAGACCAGGTAGAGACTTTTCGTATGATTCTGCGATGACTGTTACCCCAGTTGTGACTTGTTTTCCGAGTCCTCTGAGTTCTCTTTTTCCTGATTTTATCCATCTACCTCAGCCTGCCAGAATCACTTTCAGCATCAGAGAGTAGCTCAAACAAGGCTGAAGTAGATGCCTGATATGGGTTAAGCTGGATCAGGGAGCTGCTCGAGTTGATAGAAAAATTGTCGGCTTTATTTTCCGCGTAAGTGGGTTTTTGGAAACAAAAGGACCCCTTCTTGAGTTTGTTGACCTTTCGTTGCTGCCATTCCCAAACCATGTCATTTCGTGCCAGCAGATCAACTTCTACATCCTGTAGTTTTAGCCACTCCACATATTCTTTGGTCAATTGATGAACCTCATGTAAGTCCCCTTTGGGTTTTGTTGCCACCTGGAGAGGTTGTGAAGAGAGATGTTCCTTTTCTGCTAGGATTGGGGACAGTTTCGCAAGATTCACCATGTGATTCGACTGGCTTGTTTTAGCTGCCTCTTCCCATTGCTGAGATGTACTACCTTCATTTGGAAGGTTTTGTGAACCATCCTACAAAAGAGTATTTACCACCTCTGTCTGCTGAAGCAGTTCTCCAGTCGGTGTGAAGGCCAGATGTCCTTCCTCATTAACTCCGACATGCACATCACAGGGTGATGCATGATTATTGTGATTGACTTGGCCAGATGTTCCTTCGGGGCCAACAGGGTAGCTATGGTTGAAGGAGGCTGTTGCTAGCTGGTATACAGTAAATAGATCCCCCGGCAGATTACTGTGGCCAACATCCATAAGTGTTGGGCCTCCTCCATTTGGCAGACCTCCATGGAACTCGAGTTCTGCTGGCTGATTTCCGCCTCCATTATCCGAAGGGGAGGGGGAACTTCTAAAATATGAAAACCATTTTCAGATGGGAGAAATCCGTTAGCTTCAGGTTGCATGGGGGCTTCATTTCCTTGATTGTCATCATCGATATGATCATTCGGGTCTTCCTCCTGCATCTCATCATTTAAATCAGGCTTTGGGGGCTGTACCTGTTCCAAACCATGCTCGACTCTCATTGTAATTTCAAAACCATTTTTAATGGTATTTTCATCAACAGTGGCGAAATAGTTCCTTTGACTATCCACAAACGTCTCTGTGATAATGGAGGTTCGCTTATGATTTTTATGACCATGAGCCCTTATTGATTCAGAAAAAAGTTTTTTCATGTTGTACTTCACCAGTGGAGCGTTGTTTCTACCAGATTCATTGAAGAAGTACCCATCAAGGTAGGATTCCAATTGAGCATCGCTAAGATGGAGACACCTTGTGAGTGGGTAAGCGAGCTGGCCACATCTGAGACAAAACTTATGCATTCTTTCATAGCGGCAGTCTAACCAGGTTTCCTGCTCCAAGTCCAATGTTACATAAAAGCTTGGATTGAGAGGTTCATGTGGCTTAATCCAGATTTTTGCTCGTATATATGTTGTCATAGATAAAGACTCTGCATCATCCATTACTTTTTCTACTTCACTCATTTATTCTGCCAAGAACCTCACTCCCAGGGGGCTGAAGCAATCAAGCAGGACGTGATGAAGTCTGGACCAGATGGAGAGTTTAGTAACTCTGAGATTGCTGATGGAAAATTGGGAATTCCATCGATGTACCAGCAGGAGACCACCATCAATCGCATAAGGGCCATTGTGAAGCACCAACAGCATCTCTTCTTTGTTTAAAAATTGAATTACATAGAAATTTCGGTCACGGTGGATAATCTGGGCATAGAGACCCCAATTCACAGTAAGGGAATGCTGCATGCGATGCTTGTTAAAATTTCTGTCATCCAGAAAGTGGGCTAATAGACAAAGGGGCTACTTTTCCCGGCTTTGGGCCGTTGCATAATCTGGAATTTTGATCACTTTCCCCCTTCTGCTGGGTCTAGGAACATGGTGTGGATGTATGTCCCGATCAGCCCTGTAGTCTCTGGCTTCTTCTGAAAAGGCTGGCCCCTGACCTTAATAAACGCTTTCAGATCTCTGATCTTCTGGCAGTATAGCAGCCATATTTTGGTATGATCAGAAAATTAAAACCCCAAAACAATTATATTTGCTTAGTTTCTGTGGCAATAACTGTAATTTAGAATTTAGTATGTTGTAAAGCTAATAACTGGAAGGTTTTAGTGGACTGTGAATTTGTGGCTGGTTTTGTATATTTGTGTGGTGGTTTTGGCAGGTATAATAAAGCCAAAGGCAATAAGAGACAGAGCAAAGAATGTTTGTAATTAATGAAAAGGTGCCTTTTGGCACAGATTTGGAAACAACTTTGTATATAGTGCAGCAGTTTGCTGCGGTAAAGGCTTGTGCAGCTTTTTATTTGTTGATACTCATGCACCCTGGCTGCTAAAAAACTAATATTCAAATTTGGTTCAATAATTTATATCAGAAGATTCCTGCATGCTTGACAAATGTCTAAACATACACTACAATGCTCAACATGCAATGACCAATTTGTTTCCCTGATAAAGTGAATTTCTGCTCAAGGATGAACTTAAGATTGGTGTTTAATGGTGGCAGGGTCTTCTAAACGGAAGCAAAGGTAAAATAATGGGAGGTTGATCATAGGCTGCTATAGGCTAGAGTTTATTTTATGTTTAGAAATCTAAGTTCAACAGCAGTATGATTGAAGCCACCTGCATGCTTGCCAAATGTATGAACAGGCCCACTAAATCAGACAAGCAGCAGTCTGCTTAGTTGTCCCAAGAAAAGTAAACTTTCTGCCCAAGTATAGTTTACAAATTGAATTTAGAAGATGCAAAAAACGCTTTGGAAGAGGAATTTAATTTTTGATTTTGATTTCCAGAAATCCTTGTTGAGTTTGAAGGAAGGGTGGATTAATTTGGGATACTTTTGAAAGTTCAGGGTAAAAATCTCCTGCGCTTTCTCTCTCTCTACCCTAGTGAGAGAGGGAAGGAATTTTTGACTGGTTGTTTTCTTGTCTTTTCATTTTGAGTCCAACACATAAAACAATGATATATATTCACATCTAACTATTACTTAACAAAGTTTGGATATCTCAAACGATCTCATCATTAATATCCATAACACTCTTCTGACATTAAGGTTATTCGGAATCATAATTCTCAAACTCGCTTTCTCATTTATAATTGTAATGATCAACTGGCTCACCATCACTGTTTTATTTAGCTGACGACTCATTTAAGACGATTAGATCGCTGACTAGGTTGATTGCATCAATCATTACATCATTTCCAAGATGAAAAAAATTAGCAAGAAAAGAGTCAAAATTCGAAGCACCAACATCACTATAACGGGAGGAGAAAAAAACTGTCACTATTAGATATAGTCTAAAAATAATTAGAAAAAAAAAGAAGATATAGTCTTCTTTCTCTGTTTTTCTATACATGAGCGGTGTATTAAATCTGTTAGGAGATGGTCTATACTCTACACATAATTCGGGATTTTGTAACATTTCTATTTTACTTTTAATCAATGCAACTAAAATCTATAGTATTATACTAAGAGAGAAATCAGAGAGAGAAAATAAAAACATGTTTCTAGAGTGCCAAGTAAGCAAAAATCCTACGTGGAATTTCTATAGAAAATGTTATAAAAATTTTTTTTGCAATTACGCTACAAGTCCTTGGGATTTTATGTAAATAATTTTTTTTTACACTTAATGGACGCTTAAAAGTGTTTAAAATCATTGATAATCAACATTAATAAGTAATTAATGTCATGAATTGAATGAGAGACAATTTGAAGAAAAAATATGGAATGATTTGCCACTATTTTTGAAAGTAGTTATTTCCCGTCCAAAAAAAAATAACATAATGTCTAATTTTTTGAAACAAATCAATCAACATTAAATAATAAGATATGTTATGGAGTGGAAATGGGCGAATTTTGATGAACTTTATGGAATAGTTTCACAAGATTTCCGAAAATAATTCCGGTATTAAATTTTTATCATCGAAAAAAATATAATCCCTAATTTTGTTTAAAACAAATCAATCAACATTAAATGATAAGACATATCGTGAAGTGAAAATTACCATTCCACATTATAATAATTGCTAATTGGTAATGACCGGGAAAACTAATACTACGTGATATCCTCAAAATATAAATTAATATTACGTGATATCCTCATCATCCTTATTCTTGAATAGTTAATTATTTGAAACTAAAATCAATTTAGATTCTATATGACGTTCCTAAAATCCAAAAATATTACCCGAGAAAAGAAAATCAACCTAAATAAGCCCTATAAACGAAAACACACAACATTGGTAAATTATGTTTTTATTTATACGATTTAGGTTAATTTTTTTAAAATTCATTTCATCATGCATTTTATTAAAAGAGAGAGAGAGAGAGAGGGGGAGAGAGAGAGAGAGAGAGAGAGAGAGAGAGAGAGACCTTAGTGTAATTATCAAGAAGTCTTTGAATTTTATACAAAATTCTAACCACAACTTCCATATAAGATTAATTCTATTTTTTGGGTCTTAAAAATCATATCCCATGAATTAAGCACATTGATTTATTTTTGCGACAATTGTGAAATTAATTTTTTAAAAATATCTCCAATCAAGATCAATCTCTTAAAAATTTAAAAATAAAATCTATCCCCACTTATATATTCTCTCTTCGTTCTCCTCGCCTATATCTCCTTCTCTCCTTTCATCTTTCTATGTAGTTCTTTGTTTGTTTTATTTTGCCTTTTCTCTCCATATTTTTGCTAACACGAATTTTTTTGTGTTTTGACTTCTTTTTATTTTTCTCTTTTTACTTTTGCAGGGAGCCATCATTCGTCAAAACAATCCATGGAACAAAGAATATGTTAGTGCAGGTTGAGTGCCTCTGATCTGAGTATGCTTTTTTATTATTTAGGGAATAATTCGCCATTTTAGTCCCACAAGAAAAAGTAGATATATACATGCCACCCATTTTTCGGTAGCCATGAATATGATACATGCTAATGTTTTGGGAGTTGCATGCGTTGCCTTAGCAGGGAAAATAAAGTTAGTCTTCAACTTTTAATATTAAGTAAGCTAATCGCATTGATTTACCTTCAGTGATACATTGAAAAAACATGCGCATATTGAATTTTTATTAAGTATCACGCATAACACACATTTTCATTTTATAATATATTATTGTACCAACTACTTGATTTATGGAGATTAATAGGTGAAATAATTGGGTTGCAAGTGTTGCCGTACCTGCAAAGAAAAACTCACAATATGAACTTAAAGGTAGAATACTTTTATTAAAACCCGTAGATAGTATTTGCTTTTAAATTTTCCATAACAATTTAAATTTCAATGCCATCCATGAACATCACAAATAAGTTAGGAGGCTTGTGATTACTATTACTTATGTTCCAAAACTATTCATCAATTTGGATTTTTACTTAACAATTTGAATAAAAACTAAAAATAAAAATTTTACAGTCATTTCAGAACAAAACGGGAATATTTCATGTTCCAAAATCATCTTTGTTGTATTTATGGCAGGAAAAGAGTAATAGAAGATCATCTTTGGTACCAGCATTGAAGAATTATTTAGCCAACTGTTTGAGTTGTAGCTCTTAAATTTTGCACTGAGGGTATTAATGAAATTTATAGATTTATAATCAAGATGTGTAATTGCTGAATTACAAAGGAAGTACTACAAATTTATGGATTTATAATCAAGATATGTTAGCTATTTTGTTTACTTTTGGTTGTATAATGCTTATATTCATCATTTTATTACAATATTTTCTCCGTAAAATCTATAAAATACTGCTATTTGTTATAAATGTAATATTTTTACCTATGACGACAATATAATTTACTTTTACTCATATAATATTTATTATTTCAAATCAATCACTTTATTTATATTTATCACATTTAAAAATTTGAAATGTTTTTTTTATAAATGTATAGGAATAAACCCCGCACATGGTGCGGGTTTCACATCTAATTTTGATAAACCAAAAATGACCCTCGCCCTAGAATCAATAGCAAATGATAGGACTTAAAATCAATTGCAAAGAGCTGATGCACTGCTCTAATCTTCAGTATATATACGCATAGCATTTAGATTAATCTCCACCCGATTTGGTAGACCATTTTTAAGGGGGGAAAGGAAAAATCTTCAATAATTACAAGTTCATACAAAACTTTTAAAATCTAAATACTTTTCAGCTTTCATAGGAAAAAATGCTCTAATTTTTGGGTCTACTTCTGTCCACCTCGTCATGTTTATGTTAAACATTTTGAGCTTCTTCTTTTTCATTTTCCTTTTTTGGGGGCGCGTCTGCATGATCAAGTGCACACACGTGGAATCCAAACTAACTCCACAATCCGACACCTCATCAACTCAATTTTCTCTACTTTCAGTAGTCTATATCCTTTCGTTTCTTTCTTAGTTCTTGGCCCTTCCACCGTCTGTTAAATAGCCATAAAAAAGCTACATAAGCCAGCTCCACACTTTAAAATCTCTCCCAAGTTTTTCTTTTTTGTCATTCATTTCCCACTCTCAAATACTCGTATTGTTTATTTACGGAGTAAGACAACATAACAAAACAAGCCGCTTTATAACGTAAGTAATAATATCATTGTTTCCGTCTCATGTTAATAAAATACTTACTAATATATACTTATCGGACAAGATTTCGTGTTCAATGTATATCTGCTATCGCTTCCTGAATCCTTCATGAAGATCCCAGAAACCGGCGCTAAATCCTTGAGCGTTATCCAATTATCCCCATTCATATATAATTCGTACTTCAACAATAAACAATCCGCTGGAATAGTACTAAAAACGAAGCTAAAAAACCAAACGATATCAAAAACTTTCATCATATAGTAAAGTTCCCCTGTTTCAAACCTTTTTTTCTCTCTTCATCAATGGCTACCAAGGAAAACAAAGCCATAGGAATAGACTTAGGCACAACCTACAGCTGCGTCGGAGTATGGCTAAACGACCGAGTTGAAATCATACCAAACGATCAAGGCAACCGAACCACGCCTTCCTACGTCGCCTTCACCGAAACAGAGCGTCTGGTCGGCGATGCTGCCCGGAATCAGGCCGCAATCAACCCGCACAACACCGTCTACGACGTCAAACGCCTCATCGGCCGGCGATTCTCCGACCCTTCTGTCCAGAGCGACTCAAAGCTCTGGCCCTTTAAGGTCACTCCCGGTCCAGGCGAGAAGCCTTTCATTTCCGTCAAACACAAAGGGGAAGACAAGAAGTTTGCTCCGGAGGAGATTTCTTCTATGATTCTTGATTACATGAGGCTGACTTCGGAGGCGTTTTTGGGTTTCAAAGTGAATAATGCTGTGGTCACTGTGCCTGCTTATTTCAATGATTCTCAACGGCAAGCGACGAAAGACGCCGGTTCGATTGCCGGGTTGAATGTATTGAGGATTATTAATGAACCGACTGCTGCTGCAATTGCGTATGGATTGGATAAGAAGCATTCGAGAAGAGGGGAGCAGAATGTTTTGGTGTTTGATCTTGGTGGAGGGACTTTTGATGTTTCTCTGTTGACAATTGAAGAAGGGATTTTTGAAGTGAAAGCCACAGCTGGAGATACTCATTTGGGTGGGGAAGATTTTGATAATAGGCTTGTTAATCATTGTGCTTCTGAGTTCAAGAGGAAGAACAAGAAAGATGTTACTGGAAATGCCAGAGCTTTAAGGAGATTGAAATCTGCTTGTGAAAGGGCTAAAAGAACGCTATCATCCACAACTCAGACTACTATTGAGGTTGATTCTTTACATGAAGGAGTGGATTTTTACAGTAGTATTACAAGAGCAAGATTTGAAGAGCTCTGTATGGATCTGTTCATGAAATGTTTAGATCCTGTGGAGAAAGTATTGAGGGATGCCAAGATTGATAAATCAAAAGTTGATGAAGTTGTTCTTGTTGGAGGGTCAACCAGGATTCCAAAAGTACAGCAATTGTTGCAGGATTTCTTCAATGGGAAAGATCTCTGCAAGAGTATTAATCCTGATGAGGCTGTTGCTTATGGTGCGGCAGTTCAGGCAGCAATCTTGACCGGAGAAGGCGATTCAAAGGTTCAGGATCTTCTATTGCTCGATGTAACTCCGTTGAGTCTTGGCCTGGAAACAGCCGGCGGTGTGATGACGACTTTAATTCCGAGGAATACAACAATCCCGTGTAAGAAAGAGCAGATTTTTTCCACGTATTCGGATAATCAACCGGGTGTTTTGATCCAGGTTTATGAAGGCGAAAGAGCCCGGACGAGGGATAACAATCTTTTGGGCAAATTCGAACTCACCGGAATCCCTCCGGCACCCAGGGGAGTACCTCAGGTCAATGTTGTCTTCGACATTGACGCAAACGGGATACTGCATGTGACGGCGGAGGACAAAACGGCCGGAGTGAAGAATCAGATCACCATTACAAACGACAAAGGGAGGCTGAGCAAGGATGAGATTGACAGGATGGTGAAAGATGCAGAGAAATACAGGGCTGAAGATGAAGAAGTGAAGAAGAAAGTGGAAGCCAAAAATGGGTTGGAAAATTATGCTTATAACATGAGGAACACTGTGAGGGATGAGAAGTTTGCTTCCAAGTTAAAGCCAGAGGATAAGGAGAAGATTGAGAAGGTTGTTGGGGAAGCTATAGAGTGGTTGGATAGGAATCAGTTAGCAGAAGTTGATGAACTGGAGGATAAATTGAAGGAGCTGGAGAATGTTTGTAATCCTATAATCTCTCAAATGTATCAAGGTGGTGGAGGCAGCTCGGGCATGGATGAGGATGTGCACGGCGGTGCGGGTGGTGGCTCTAGTGGTGGTGCTACTGGATCCGGCGGTCCCAAGATTGAAGAGGTCGATTGATGGACAGATCTCTAGGTGCTTACAAGTCGCAAGTACTCTGTTCTTTTCTTTTTCAAGTGTTGAAATGTTTTTCTCTAATGTATTTTTGGTTTAGTTTAAGACTTTAAGTTGGTGTTTTGTAAAAGTAGTATTGTAATTTTGCCTGGAAAACAGTGATTTAAGGAAAAGGTACTGTCATGTTGAAAATTGTAGTTGATCTGTTGAGTTAATTGGTTAATATCTATAGCGTATAAATATTAGAGTAGTGATACGTACAGGGAAAAAATGACAAGGAAAATTTACAAGGAATGACGTGTTAAATATCAAAACTAGACTCTAATCTTAAATGCTTAAATTCCATATAGAAAGTTTTTAAAATGGATGGGTCAGATCATTTCCTTGTAATTTTTTCTTGTACCTATCATTATTCTAAATATTACTAGTGTTTGGTGTACCGCACGAAGTGCAGTGTTTAAGAATAATTTACCGTGTATATAGCTTGAATATGATTAGTAGATCAGTTTAATTAGATGTAGATTTTACACAATAGTTATGATACTCCACTCTATGAATTTTTTTTTTCTTTTGATACAAATGAAGGAGGCAAAACTTGTAAATTAAGATAAAACAGATCGGAATACTAATGTAACTAGGTTTTCAGTGTATCCGGCGGGTCATCCAATTGCAAGATTCCTCCAAGACCAGTATATGCGAGAATTGCTAGAGAATTCGTAGCAAAAGTCGATTCTCGATATATGTGCTTCAACTCAACAAATCATGACCTCTGCAACAAATTTCGAATGGCTAAAATTAAGCCTCGGTGCAAAACTAAGATATCCTCATCGCTCTCCACAATCTCAATCACACTATGGTTATTCACCTGGGTTAAAATCTGTTTTATCCCTAGCTCCCAAGCAACTTAAACCCTATAATAAACCCCATAACTCAGTGTCAATGATTGAACAAAAATCAATATTCATAATAAATGCCATCAAAAGCTAGCAGTCCCCGTACAGTCTTGCAATACATGAATCGTCGTCTTCGGACCATTTCGACAGACTTTACAAGTATCAATGTCTAAGATATGGCAGCGGTGTCGCTCAGAATTGGTCAACAGCCGTTATTGCTGTCAGCCAGAGGATTTAATTTGACGAACCCTCAGGGGACCAGCCCGCCTCTAAATTATTTTCCAGAGCCACTGATTGCTACTCCACAAAGAGCACGTAACAAAATATAGGCAGACTTTGTCGTAAACAACCCCACTTTGTTTGTTAGGCGGTTTAATGGCCGAGATTTTCATCATTATAGTCACAGGCAGAAGATTCGCAAACAGTTCCCACTTCCATACACCCCTTTCATCAACAAAATCAAAGAAAAAGCGGAAGATAGGTAGTTGTACTCTACGTCTAAGTTCCTTTCATAAATATTAAGGTTTCTGCTCCATAAATGTCGGGGAATCTTCTCGACGCCTCTTCCACTGCTGATGGCCTGGTCGATCCCAAAGTGCATCCTCCGGACAGAGAAAGCAGGGAGTTTCCTGAGTTGCATAAGGCTAATCCTCCTTCAACGATGGTTATCGTTAACTGAAGCGATCCCGGTTTCGAGATAGATCTGCTGAGGACATTGATATAGGTAAAGGATTTACTAATCAACCTTGTAGTAGTTTGCCGCCATAAAAGATGAGCTTTCGGGATATGCTTAACCAGAACCGTCCTCATTTGGAGATATCATCTGATGATGAGGACGGGGGAGATTTGAATGATGATGTTACCATTGACTTTGGCAGCGTTGAGCCTGATGTCGAAATCAAAGACAAATTTTATAAATCGTTGATAAAGTCGTGGCAGAATGTAGTTATAGTTGCATGGATCAGGTTATCGGGGATGCCTATGCACTTCGATCACTAGAAATTCTTTCGGAAAATTGGTAAGGTAGTGGGCAAAGTTGTGAAAGTTGATAGTCAAATAGCTAGACTAACATGCGGAGTACGAGTTTCTGCCTAACATATGTTTTGAATTTGGTTGATATGGTTTTGTGGCCAAGGCTTGCCCGGATCGTCCAAGAGATGATGGTATGTCACAGGTGAATCATAATGCTGGTCTCGTGGTGAATGAAAGTGAAAAAAGGAATCAGGATGGGGATAATGTTGTTACTGGAGTCCATAACAATGTTGTGGCTCAGGACCAGGGGGAGGAACGTGTTTTTGGTATATGGTTGGTGGCCAAAACCCCAGCGCATAACAAGCAGGCTCGTAATGTGAATAAAAAAAGAAAAGTAGCATTGTGCAACCATCAGGGTCAAGGTTTCATATGCTAGATGTGCAATAGGAAGAAGAAAATATGAGTCAGCATAATTGTGCTTCTGCAAAGAATGGAGAGCCAGTTCGGTTCCATGTGGGGAAGGAGAAGAAAGGGAATAACATGGGGCAAATGAGGGAGAATCAGAGGAGTGGAAGAAAGGGTAAAACTGATGAATGGAACATTGTTACGGACTCCAAATGGATGCATTTCCTTTAAAGCTGCCAGAATCTCCAGAGTAGAGACATCCTGTTCCATCCATTCCACTGAGCATTGTTCCATATGCAAAAACACACAAGATGTCGACAAGGAAATGGAAGAACTAGGGCCGGCTGTGTAAATTTCACGAAAATACTCAACCGTCATAGGTCATAATATTTCCGGATCCTCCATGAAAGAGCCATCAGAATCAAATAAAAAGAGTATCTTATTCCACCTCCACTTCACCTTTACTTTCGATGATAATACGAAGTATTTTGATCCCCCAACAAAGCCCAATCCGTCCTTGATTTTTGAATCACCATAACATCTTCTTGTAACAGAACCTCATCCAGTTTGCTACATAATGATTTCTCCAAGCTCTTCAATCTCTCAGTTGTATGTCGCATTAGCTCGCTTTGCACCCCGCCAATTCGAGCTAACAACTGCTTCTTCCTTTGAAGAATATTACCAAAAACATTATGATTCCACTCTACTAATGTAACTATACTAATAACTCTACTTACATGACAATCTAGATAACATATCCACATTACCATGTGACTAATTAATAATATTTATAAAAAAAAGAAAATGAGAAAACCCTCATCAGTTTCCCAAGTTTTTTTGAAAGGAACATTTAAACACAAAAAACTTATGTTTCTTTTTCGGCTGGAAAATGGGAATAACATAATTTTCTGGTTCACAGCCACCACCAGATCGGCACCCGCCATTGGGCAAATTTCTTCTTTCATCTACAACCACACCAAAAAGTTTCTATTTCTCACAAAAATTCACAATTCTCCTCCTCATTCAGTGATTTGCAACCTAATCAATCCTTTCTAAAATAATCTACGTGAAAAGTTACAAGGTCACTCACTAAATTGAAGCGGCCCCTTCTTGAATCCTCATTAAATTAATGCAGTATTGTAGACCAATGGCAACAAAAAATGACCCTAGGTATTACAGTGCCTATCGATGAAAAGAATGATAAGTTTAGGTTATTGAAGTAGGTGATAAAACCTTGATTTGATATGGGATGAATTTTGGAGAATGCTATACAATATACTTTGTGAAAAAAATAGAAGGAAAAGAAAATCACAGCAAGTTACGATGATTTTGGATTTTTAATTTTTAATTAAATATTATCATTAATTTTTTATGGTAATATGAACATGCCAACTAGATCGCCATATAAATAGAGTGGAATATCATTACTCTATATATAAAGGAAACGAAAATAAATAGAAGAAGTCAAGACCTCCTTTGAATTTGAAGTCTCTATAATAAGGTTTTTATGAAATAGATAATATTTTATTATCTTAAAAATATGAAAAAGAAGTTCAATCTCATTAAATTGGGTTGAAAGAATTATTACAAATGCCTTGTGTTGCTTGTTTATTCAACATATATATATATATATATATATATATATATATATTTGGATACATGGAAGGCAGCTCAAGGCAAGCTCAAAACTATTATTTCGAAAGTGTGCTACATCAATGACTTCATGGAGTAATCGTTTTTCCGCATCTGGTGATTCTTTAAGTCTCTTCACTTCCCAATCCACTTGATCTTTTAAATCTGTTGGGCATTCAGCCACATAATTTGTTAAACAGAGCACACATGTCAAGTCCTCCATGCATCCCTTCATGATTTTGTTGTTTATCGATCTTCCACAGCACCGACTACTAACTTTGCAATGATCTTTTGTTGTATGATGCAATAGGAATAGAAAAATCCAAGCCGAGGCTTCTGTACAGTACAACCTTCATTTTTGTTTCTTTTTGTTGTTCTTTTCATTGCATTGCCTATACACATTTTGGATAGATTTGGAGACCTCTGAAACATTCTAACTGGTGATTCAATTATGCTCCAATTGTTCCAGTGAACTTAATAGCATAAACACTAAAAGACACTGTGATTTATACAATAAAATTTGTCTTGAATAGGCACCATTCTTCCTAAGGCTACAGACTTTGGATCCGCACTCCCATGACCTTTAACAAATCATTTTTTTTAACCAATATAGTATTTGATAAACCATCAACTATAACACCCCCATACAAATTTTTTAATGAAAGCAAAACAAAAACAACATGATGATTTACCTTGTTAGAAAAGACTATTTACACTTTGGAAAACCTCACCACACTATTTAGTATCTATCAAAAAGTTTAGAATGATTTTCTTGCTGCTCAGCCATCCAAAAGAATACTTACACTCGTGCTATTTATTACCAGTAGCGGTTTTTAATCACCATTTCTACACCACAACACAACAAACAAATGCATTATTTAGGTTCTTTTTTTTTGTTTTTTTTTTGTTAATGCTGCTTATCAGATGTATAGATGCATTCAGTGAATAGTGGGGACGATATACATTATGTTGATAAAATGTGTCAAACCCAATCATAAAAATAAGTACCAAGGTTTTGTATGATTAATTTTTTGGATCTGATACGATCTTTCTAGGTATTATTACAAAAATTTTAGGTGAATATAAACTTGAGTCACGAATACAAAGATGAACCAAATATTGTGAGGATCAGTCACCAAAAAGTTCTACCTTTCATCTACTCAATATTTCTGAGGCAGAGTTTGATTTGAATATGTCAATATTTCTTTATACCGGTTCCTCTCGGAAAAATTCTGAATAACTTTTGTTGTCGCCGTTGCTCTTATATATATTTTTATCACGATATCATGATCTAAACCCTTGACCAAATCCCCAAAATCTTCAGTAATCTCAAGCTGGTAAAAAACATACAGATCCTTCAGAGAAATCCTATGACATGTATAGTGGTTTTGGTAGATCTAAAACTCATATGCATTGAGTTTTCTTCTATTTTTCAACTTCCCATCAAAGTAATTGAGGACTATGTACCCACCATGAGTATTAAACAAATACACGAGTTCATCGATATAACTACGAGTACAAATATAGCCACGCGGAGACCTAGCAGCAAGAACAAAAGCTTCATCTCTATTGTGAGAAAACTTCCACCGAAAGTAGTTTTCAATAAAGTTTCTATAATCAGCGAGATTTGCATGAAACGCTAGGGATAGAGATGCATTCCACATTCTCGCATCAGAGTTAAGGTAATGTAAATTATTATCCTCTTTGACCCTGCATGTACACACTTGGCCTGTCTGGGTGACGGCAAAAAAAAAAATGCTCATGTTGAGGAATCATACGAGATTTATGAAAGCCATATAGAAACATCAACAAGAAAAGTGAATAGTCAAAAACCAAAAATTATACCTATACTCAATTGCATAATCAAACAATCACATATTATCACCTCAAGTTTTTTTAGAAGTATCAAACACCAAATGTGAAAATTAACAATTTCACTTTTTCTGGCAATTAATTTTTTATCCATTAGTTGTGAAACCTCACAAGAAAGAGATCTATATTAAACGAAATCTCATAAAACGATTCAAAAAATATGAGAAAAAAACTTTGAAAACAGAGAGAGAAATTGAAACTCTTCACAAACGTTATGCAACATAACACTCTTAGTGACATAAAATCGAACACCTTGAATACACTAAACATGTAATGATTTTTATTCATTATACTTCCTCTTCACCAAAGTTTAACAATCACTATCTATCCCTAAAGACTGGTACCAAAGACTAACAAAAAAAATCTCCCTAAAGATTGTTACTGAAAATTTCAAATTTTTATGATTTTTTTGTTGCAAAATTCAAAATTAATCAGAGATTTCTACACGGAAGAAATGAATTTAAAAACTAATTTTAATTGAATGAGATGAAAAGGAAACACAATAACAAGAAACTAATATTTCTATTCTATCTTGATTTCTTCCTTCAACAAAACAAAAGCTACCCTCCTTCTTCAATAGGCAAAGTAGGGGAATAGAAAAAAATCCACAGATGTAAGAATCAATTTTAAAGTGTAGAAGGGTTTAGAAGTTAAAATATTGGGTGCACAATCTAGAACAACAGTCGGGTAAGCAAAATCCAACTACGGGTAATCGGATAGAAACGTCAACACATAAAAAGAAATACCCAAGGGATGAAAGAAGGGGTCTAACGAATGTGACATCTATATAATATACTAATAGAAAACTCATAAAGAGAAATCAAAATACTTTTTTACTTGACGTATAGGATTTTATCCTATGTGTTAATTTTTTTAGATTTTTAGATTTATTAAAATTAAAAATAAAATAAAGTATTACCTTCATCTACAATTATACAACCGCTAAAATAATTTATTTTAACAAAAAAAAAATACATTCTCCTCTTTGGCTATATCCTACTATATTAGAAACAAAAACCTCTCTTTCAAACACCTCATATGATTGCCACGTGGCATGTAGAAAATACTAAATTGCCCTTTTGTCTAACCATAACTAAATTACTAAATCTCCATTTGCACTTTACGTGACACGTTTTTTTTTTTTATTTTTTCTTTATGTTTCATTCAACTAGAATGGTTTTTTAAATTGAATTGATCAATTAGGTTTTTTGTTACAAAGTGTCATTCAACTAGAGTGGTTTTTTAAATTGAATTGATCAATTAGGTTTTTTGTTACAAAGTGTCAATTTTGTTTTAAGCGTATACCCTTCGGATGAAGCTTATTATAAAGCTATTAAAAATCTCCAAAACTAAGTATTGATTTGGCACGACCAATGGAGAACATCATCTTACTAATATTTAAATTTATTAGGATGCTTTTATATTTTATCTAACATTTACTTCAACACATATATTCGATTAAGCTATTTATATTTAATAAGTAACACTTATAAAACATTTCTAAAACATACATGGCGAAATACAATTTATTTTTTTTTTTTTGCGAAATACAAATATTTCTATGATTACACTTATAAAATATTTCTAAATCCTTCAAACATTTCTAAAATATATCGCTCCAAATACAAAATTTTATTTTTTTCAAATATAAACATTTCGAAGATCTACAGATAGATTGGGCCAGGGTCGCGCATTGCGCGACCAGACATCACTAGTCCACTATAGAAACAAAAACGAGAAAAAAAAAACACTCTATGAGATCAAAATAAAACATATTCTCAATATTAATATTATAAAATTTATAAAGAAAGATTATTGATATTGAATTTTCTCGATTTACGAATCGTGAATAAACGAACAATTACAAAGTTAGAACACCAAATCACTATTAAAGACAAAATTTTACATATTTATGTAAAAGATTCATGAATATCAAACAAATATTAAATACTAAATATTACTAATTAAAGGGTAATGGTAGTGTACTTGAGATTCTTTCATTCTTAACCATAACTTAGAACGTTGAACTTGATCATGTGCATGGAGTAACTTTAAATTTTCTCACCTATAGTGAACTTAAATTCTTTGCGAACTAAGGTATTAATTACTGTTGTTGTGGATATCATGCACTTACAAAGGCGGAAAAGAAGAACTAAATTTTATTTACCGATAGAAATAAATTCATCGAAGCACGAAATTTAAAATCAACTCTCTAAGTTAATTCCAGAACAAGAGAAAAAGCTGAAGCAGGGACATTTATGATTAGATTTAAGGGTAAACCCAAAAATTGAAGTACAATATCGTGTTATTGGTACAATTTTCGCAAATCCATTTCTAATCTCATCTCATAAATTACTTTACTAGTATTTTCAATCACTCTGTGACAATAACCAAAGAACCACCACCGAATGACGAAACTAACTTTTGTATATTCTAAATTCTTTCACTATTTTAGGTTCAAAATTAACATATTACTTATATATTTTACTGTTCTATATATTCATTCATAGATATCAGGAGTCCCTACTAGTCTAAAACGGAAATGGGGATCTCAGCCATGAAAAATTATGCTTTTAGGCCTTGTGGGTTTTAAGGGTGTGAGTTGGGAAGGTCTTGGTTTGGATTCGTGGGTGTCCAAAATAAGACATAAATGGCTAAATGCAATAGTCCACATGTCAAAGCTATTATATTGGATACAATAACATAGTAATCATCGTTTTCAATAAGTGAATAAGCGATAAACCATCCTCCATAAATAGTAGAAGCAAGCAAATGTGGGAAGAAATGGCAGCTGTGCAACGCTTCTATTGTTCCATGCTCTAAACATCATTTTAATTGGTCCTATAGCCATAAAAAGGTTTCCACCAACATAAGCGGAACCTAGAATCCAGTTATTGGTCCTAACAGGCACAAGAAGTAAAATCTGGGGAGCGAACAGTCCCTCAATCACCATTCCCAACAAGGTTCCTCCGCAGATCATTAGATTTTCCCCTTCGGTCGGGCAATAGATTATGAACATAACAATATATCCCCCTCCATAATTATATATTTCCTGTTAAGGAGGATAATAGGCAAACCATCTTTTGGGTGGAGGAAACCATAAGCGATTCCACACCTCAACAAAGTGCCGATATTTTGTATTTGATTCTCTATATTTTGTTAAATACACATTTTTACTCAGTACTTTAACACTGGCTAGAATTAAGATTGTTCATAAACTGGTTCAAACTTATCAAACTGATTAATAATTTGGTCTTACAGACAATTTACCATTTTTATTTGAACCCGTTGGTTTCTAAAACGAAAAAAAAAAATCTGAAGCAACAGTCAGATTGTAGATAACAATAGTTAGAATTGTCCTATACATTTCAATTTATAATTTTCTTATTCTCTACGAATTTTTTGGTACAAAATTGCAATGGAGAATATTTCCAGCTAATGTAAAGGATAAAAATATATATTTAGTTAAATATAGATAATCAAATGTAGGATTCACTCTTGAGAAGTGTCCATTAAAAATTGCACTAGACACTGTCTCAAATCGTGACAAGTGCCTTTTTACTTAATTCACTTGAATTATCTCCAATTCTCTACTTCACAAGTAATGTCTATTATTTGGGGGAGGGGTGGGGGTAATGGTTTAAAATATCCATTAATAGTGTTATACTTAATTAATCATCATTTACCACAAGACTTTTGTTATTATTACAAAACTTAACTATTAACTTTTATTTATTTGCTTGTTTAAACTTTAATAATAAATTACACATAACCTAAACCAAGCTTAAAAGGAAATTGTATTTTTGATACCATTTGGTATTTATTTATTTTGGTGAGTTATATTAAAAATAAGAAAAAAAATATTAGGAAAAAAAGTCATGAGCCATTTGTTTGGGGAGAATCGCATTCGGAATTCATAGAGATGTTTGGTTAATGGGATTCTTGATTCTGGAGATTGGCTAAATCCAATAGATCTAATCTCATCTCCTACCCTATGATTCGATTTCGAATCCTTTTCTCTCTCTTTTCTTTTCTTTTAAACAATTAACTTTTACTTTCTCTCATCTTCTCTCTCCTTTCACTTTTTGCATCCCCTCTTCTTCACACTTCATAGTACAAATTCCTTATCCTTCTTCTACCCATCCTCTCTCTCTCTCTCTCTCTCCCTTTTTTTTTTACACTCATAAATTTCCTTCCATATAGATTAACATCGACGACCACGTATCTGAGATAATTCCAATATGTTGTTGGTTTGGTTGATTTAATAGACGCCAGCATGGAGATTTTCTTTTTCTTCTGATTCCGTTATTTTAGTACCGCTTTCCAACACAGTCACATCCACCAGGAAGATTAGGAAAGGGGTGGCGTTCAGGTGACCAGGAGGAGAGAAGAATCCATGAGCAGGGAGGAGAGAGGATATAGTGAGAATGACAAGATTCCTAAATTATATTAATTGGATAAAATTGAAATTTCATCATATTTTTATTTTTCAAAACTTCATTATTCAAATAACAAAAATCATAATCAAGTCACTCCACAACTTATACCAAACTAGACTATTGGATTCATGAATCCATGATTACTCAAATCCAATTTGTCATCATTCAAATCCATTTTCAACTGACGAAATAAACGGTTCCTCAATTATTTAATTATGGTAAGTTTTGGGAGCTACTTGGGTTATATAAACAAAATGATAGGGTTTATATTCAGTTTGTGAGAGTTTATGATTCAAGCCTCTAAAAACATTGTTTCGTGAAATAAATTAAAATTTGTTTTATGTGATTTACACTGCATTGATTTGTTGATTTGAAATATGAATTTTTGATTTCAAAAAGGCATGTGATTTTTACAAAAAGAAAACAATCAGACCCGGACCGTGATTGCATGCAACAATTGATTTCAATCAATCAAAATGACTAGTTAGTGATGAACTCCAATAATTCTTTTTATTCTCTAGTAATACCGTGATGATGTCAAATGAGAACTTCGCTTAAATTGTGAAATCTTTACAATATTGACAAGCCGTCGTCACAACTAGTCAAATAAATTCACCTACTTAACACTAGTATAGCAGAAAATAGGGTCGTACTCATAGAGAAAGAATACTAATTACAAGGTATAAATTACTCCTATTATTATCTAGATGAGTGATGATCTCAGATTTTCAATTATAATAAAACTAAAGCTAGAACCTAAAATATGCAGTTACTTTCAAAGGTTGAAACAATCAAGTTGGGAAAACCTAGGACATTGGGTTTGCCTACCGAATATTTGGTTTGGTTCAATTTTCATAAGTATTTGACTTTTAACTTCCATTAATCTCACAACGACTCACCTAATTAAGAGCTATACACTCTCTTGTTATAATTCTCTTACTTAGATTAACCCTATGACTACTCTCTTGACTATAGAGATTAAACAAAAGTACATTAAGACCATTAAGAATCAAACATTGCAAATATTATCTTACTCTTGTAGCTTACAACCTAAGTCTATTATTCCTACGAACTAATACTAATCTCCAACTCTCGCTACTTCGATTAGTATCTTCAGACATGTTAATAGTGGCTAATTACTTACACGAATTAAAACAAGAATAACAAATACTAATTAATGAAAAAGTCAAATAATAATAAACCAAATAAATCCGGTGGCTACATCCAAGCCCTAGATTAAAAGTATTTAGCCACTAAACATTATTAAAAATAATTCAATAATATTTAGAGACATAATCCACACAAATCTGAAATTAAATTAAAACTCAAAAACCCGAGAAGAGAACGAAGCCGCCAAGTTGACAGTTTGGAAGTCCACGGCTGCTTCTTTCTTCTTCATGTCAAAAGCTGCTCCCCCTGATGATGTTGGCAATGGTGCGTGGGTTGCTTGGAAACAAGGTTCTGATGGTGTGTGGGTTGCTTGGAGTAATGGTGAGGTGTGTGCTTTGGTGATGATGATGAATAAGGACCTGCTGGTGATGGGGTGATGATTAAGGTGATGATGCAGTAGCAAGGTGGAAATAGGCTGGTGATGTTAATGGTGGTGTGCGTGGAAGTGGACTTGCGGCGGTGATCGGATGATGATGGTGATTATGCGTAAAGTGGAGAGGAGAAAGCTGCCGAAGTTCAAGGCTGATGGATGGTCAAGGTGGTGGTCAGCGGAGGTGATCAAGGAAGCAAGGTGGAGCAACAGCGAGTTGCAACGACGGAGGGGGGTTTTCAGCCGTGAGGGTTTCGGTGAGATTTCGGTCCAGTTCGGTTCTAAAAATAAAACTCTAATCCTCGTTTTATAGGCTTCAGTCAAACCCTACTATTTGGAGAAGAAGAAAACTTGTTTCCCCAAATAATATTGGGATTAAAATTCTTACCCAATTCAATTCCAAAAACAGCCGCACCACCTTGTTTCGGCCAAACCCTAAGAAAAAACAAAAATTACAATTCAGTCCTCTAAATCTTCAAGTGTTCTAATTTCTTCCTTGTTAATTAATCAAAATTTTCAATTCTCCCCTTTTAGTTGCTTTTATCTTCATTTTAGCCGACAATTTCAACAATTCCTCCTTTTGAGTACAAAACCTACAAATAAAGATAAAATCATATAAATAGCATATTTGTACTCAAAATATATTGCAAAAATCACAAATTAGGGATATAATAAATAGGTAACATGTCAAATACCCCCAAACTTGAATTATTGCTTGTCCTCAAGCATTCCCAAGAATTAAAACAAACAAAAACATTTAGTTATTTAATTCGGCAGCCTCAGAGATTCAATCATCATATAACACACAGATCTCGACTATCTCTAATATGCACTACCTAACAAAATGCAAACCATAGCTACTTTTAGCCCCACGCTTGTGTGCATGTGCGATCCGTTTCTCAGGGACATCACTTTACATTTAACATAGAAAACAAAAGCTCTACTGCAAATATGTCATTTTACTTTAACAACAGACTCACATATCATACCATATTTCAATACAATGGACCGCCAAACATACTATGAAATAGAAGGACTTATCTCACAGACAACCTATTCCCCTTTGTAACCCATTCTTCGGTCTATGCGACTTTTCTTCAGGACTCTTTCCAACTCAGGCCACTACCCAGAGCATTTTTCCATTCCTATACATAGTGACTCAGCAACTTAGGGCAATCTACATATCTATTTTTCCTCACGGGGCCTGAGGACTCTCCGCTCAGGTTGTCAATTCCTCACCTCTCAATGGGCTAGCATCAACATTGAATGCTCTTCCTTTTCTCCCTCATTAAAATTTAACCTAACCTCAGAAGCATCCGCCAACACCCCTCCCCAAACTTACTTAACACAAAGTGTCAAAGCAATAAGGTTTTTTAAGGCTGATATTGGGTTAATGTCTTGCTTTTTCTTCACAACATGATGGGTTCCACATACAAATCATATAAGTATGAGTGAATCAAACACAAATTTTGATGGCATATCTACATCAAACTCATGCAACTATGTCTCACTTTAGGCTTATCCCACAGTCACGACTAAGAGCATAAAAAGCAGGGTATTCAAAGCAACATATTGAATTACACAAGTTAAGCAATACAATTCAAAATAGTCTATTTCTTACATGTTATAGATAATTAAACCATCTTCATCATAGGCTTTTTTGGATTTTCCAATTTTTTTTCAATTTTTTTATGGTTTTTGTTTTTTTTAAAAAAAAACACAAAACACAATATAAAACACAAATATTCCTCTCCCCCACACTTAAAGCATACATTGCCCTCAATGTATAAAACACAAAAGACAAGACAACCAAGTAAAAAGAAAAGAAAAGACATAAACAAAAAGAATGAAAAGAAAACGACACAACCTTGGGAATGTGAAGCGGAGGACCGGAATTGTTGAATAAACTGTTGCAACTGCTCTTCAAGCACACGACCAACTTCTTCAGAATTTTAGATGTTTCATTTTCAGCACCACTGGACACCAGAGTTTCGCCCTTCCAATAAACCTAATTTCAAACTAAAATAAATTAGAAAAATAAACCTAAAAACAGATGATTAAGAAAAACCACGAAAATCTAGAAATCAAAGATCTCCAGATAATCAGGAACAAAAAACTTAACCATCGACTGATTAATGAAAGAAAAAGAGAAATAAAGCAAAATAAGGAATTGGGTTGCCTCCCAATAAGAGCTTTTTTAAAGTCATGAGCCGGATTATTTGGTTGATCAATCAAGTGAAGGTTCACCCAAAGAGTACAAAACTCCTTGAGGTACCTCTCTCTAGCAAAGTGCAACTTCAGTCGCTGCCCGTTAACCTTGAAAGAACCATGTGCATCATCAGAAATCTCAAAAGCACCATATAGGAACACCTTAGTAACCATAAATGGTCCAGACCACTTTGAACGGAGTTTTCCAGGAAATAGCTTCAGTCGCGAGTTAAAAAGTAAAACCTTCTGACCTACTTCAAACTCCCTCTTCCGAATATGCTTATCATGCCAAAATTTAGTTTTCTCTTTATAAAGCTTTGCACTCTCATAAGCATCCAGTCGAAACTCTTCCAACTCACTCAATTGTAGTAGTCTTTTCTCTCCAGCAGCTTTCAAACTCATATTCAACTCTTTCACAGCCCAATAAGCTCGATGCTCTAACTCCACCGGGAGATGACATGATTTCCCAAACACCAAACGATATGGAGACATACCCAAGGGTGTCTTAAAAGCTGTCCTATAAGCCCAGAGAGCATCATCCAATTTCATGGACCAATCTTTCCTTGAACGCCCCACTGTCTTCTCAAGAATTTGCTTCAATTCTTGATTCGCCAACTCCGATTGCCCATTGGTTTGAGGATGGTAGGCAAGAACAACCTTATGAGTAACATCATTTTTTTTAAACAGCGCATCCAAATTTCGATTACAAAACTGGGTACCTCCATCACTAATGATAGCTCGTGGAACACCAAATTTTGTAAAAATATTCTTTTTGAGAAATTTAATCACCACACGAGAATCATTAGTTTGAGTTGCTATGGCCTCGACCCATTTTGACACATAATCCACCGCAACCAGAATATACTGATTGCTGAAAGAAGATGGAAATGGCCCCATGAAATCTATACCCCAGACATCAAAAAGCTCGACCTTCAAAATATCATTCAAGGGCATCTCATTACGCTTGGAAATATTACCCATTCTTTGACATCTGTCACATTTCTCCACAAACGTTCTGGTAATTTTATACATGCTCGGCCAATAGAATCCGGACTGCCAAACCTTAGTTGAAGTTTTGGATGAACCAAAATGGCCTCCACACTCTAAAGAATGGGAATGTGTAAGTATATCTTGAAACTCATCCTCTGGCACACATCTTCTAATAATCCCATCAGCACAAAACTTGAATAGTAATGGCTCTTTCCAAAAATAATGCTTTACTTTCCCATAAAAACTTCTTCTTCTGGTGATAGCTGAATTCAGGGGGAATAACACCACTTATTAGATAGTTGACCAAATCTGCATACCATGGAACCGAAGAGAGAGCTAAAATTCTTTCATCAGAAAATTCTTCATTGATTGGAATCTCTACTTCTTTTGCTGGCACCACAATTCAAGATAGATGATCAGCTACTGCATTCTCAAGCCCTTTCTTATCCTTGATCTCTAAATCAAATTCCTATAATAACAACACCCAACGAATAAGTCTTGGCTTTGCATCTTTCTTAGCCAACAAATACTTGATTGCTGCATGGTCAGTGTAAACTATAACTTTTGAACCAACTAGATATGATCTAAATTTATCAAAAGCAAAAACAACAGCAAGCAATTCTTTCTCAATAGTTGCATAATTCATTTGAGCATCATTCATCAATTTACTAGCATAGGAAATCACATGCAACTTCTTATCCTTTCTTTGACCAAGAACTGCACCTAGAGCATAATCACTAGCATCACACATCAACTCAAAAGGTAAACTCCAATCAGGTGCTGCTAAAATAGGGGTTGTAATTAAAGCTTTCTTCAAGGCATTGAAAGAAGTTAAACAATCATCAGTAAACTCAAAAGCCAGATCTTTGTTCAACAAATTGCACGAAGGTTTAGTAATCTTGGAAAAATGTTTAATAAAACAACGATAAAAACTAGCATGTCCAAGAAAACTTCTAACTCCCTTTGTTGAAATTGTTGGAGGCAATTTCTCAATAGCTTCTATTTTAGCACGATCCACCTCAATACCTTTGGAAGAAATTTTATGCCCCAAAACTATACCTTCCTGCACCATAAAATGACAATTCTCCCATTCAAAACAAGGTTAGTCTCTTCACAACATTTTAAAACCAAAGAAAGGTTAGCAAGACAAATATCAAAAGAAAATCCAAACACAGAAAAATCATCCATAAACACTTCCATGATCTTCTCGATGAAATCAGAAAATATAGTCATCATACAACGTTGAAAAGTAGCAGGAGCATTACACAAACCAAACGGCATCCTATGAAATGCAAAGTACCATAAGGACAAGTAAAAGTAGTCTTTTCTTGATCTTCAGGAGCAATAGGAATTTGATTATAACCAGAATATCCATCAAGAAAACAATAGAATTTATGCCCAACAAGTCTTTCAAGAATTTGCTCAAGGAAAGGTAAAGGAAAATGATCTTTCCTAGTAGCACTATTCAACTTCCTATAATCAATGCAAACTCTCCATCCAGTTACAGTCCTAGTGGGAATCAATTCATTATTTTCATTTGCAACCACAGTCATCCCACTCTTCTTAGGTACAACTTGAACAGGACTAATCCACACACTATCAGAAATAGCAAAAATAATATTAGCATCTAACCATTTCAGAATCTCATTTTTAACTACTTCTTTCATGTGAGGATTCAACCTTCTTTCATATTCAATCACAGGTTTGTGATCATCTTCCATTAAGATCCTATGCATGCAAACAGAAGGGCTAATTCCCTTTATATCAGAAATTGTCCAACTAATAGCTTTCTTTCTCAATCTTAAAACACGCAACAATTTCTCAAGTTGTGCATCAGTCAACAGAGAACTCACAATCACAGGCAATGTATTATTCTCACCTAAAAATGCATACTTGAGATGTGCAGGGAGTGGCTTCAACTCAAGAACAGGAGCTTCAACTGAAGAAGATGGCGGTAAAGACTTACCTTTAACCAATTTTTCAAAACAAACCTTCTCTACACGGGAAAGTTCCATAGTACAAGCAACTTCAGCAACTTCTTCCCTCTCATCATCAACAGTACCTGTAGTACTCAAACAAAACTCAAGAGGGTCCTTAGAAATACCTAGCAAAAAATAAGCTTTTGTTAATTCGTCAAGCACATCAATACTGAACACATGATCAGTAAAAGTAGGATACTTATAGTCCTTAGAGAATGTAAACTCTACAGACTCTTCACCAAAATGAAACTTCAAACTCCCATTTTTGACATCTGTCACTGCACCGGCTGTAGCTAGAAAGGGACGGCCTAAGATAATTGGAATTTCAACATCTTCCTTCATTTTTAACACAACAAAATCAACAGGAATATAAAATTTATTTACTTTAACTAGCACATTTTCCAAAACTCCCTTAGGATAAGTTAAAGATCTATCAGCTAGTTGCAAAGTAATCTTAGTGGACCGCAATTCTTTCAAACCAAGTTTCCTACAAACAGACAAAGCATGAGTGTAACACTAGCACCTAAATCACACAAAGCTTTTCTAAAATCAACATCACCAATAGTAAGAGGAATAGAGAAACTCCCTGGATCTTTCAGCTTTGGAGGCAACTTCTTTTGAATGATTGCACTACACTCCTCTGATAATGCTATTGTCTCAAAATCTTCCACTTTCCTACGATTCAAGAACTTCCCATAAGCTGGAATCTGAGCTAAAGCATCTGCAAAAGGAATGTTAATGTGTAATTGCCTAAAAACTTTAAGAAATTTCTCAAATTGCTTATCTTGCTTTGTTCGTTGCAATCTCTACAGAAAAGGCACTAGTGGAACATAAGGTTGAACTGGTGGTGAAACTGGTATCTTTTCTTCCTCTTTTTCCACCTTCTCTTCATCAATCTATTCACTCTCCTTATTCTTCTCATCAACCATCACATAATCTTCATCAATTTTGGCTTCTTCTTGGTTACCTACTTGCTTTCCACTTCTCAAGGTAACAGCTTTATAGTGCTCACGTGGGTTGATATCTGGCTTGCTTGGCAAGTGACCTTGCTCGCGAGAATTTGTTGATGTAGCTATTTGACTCACTTGCATCTCCAAGGTTCTATAAGCAGTACTCAACTGATCTAACCTTGCTTCTATTCTGTTAGACCATTCATTGTTTTCACTCAAAAATTTTGCCATTCTCTCCAAACTTGCCTCCGTTGCTGACTTAGGTGCAGATTGGTATGACTTTGCTTGGAAACCAGGAGGGTTTTGAGGTCTTGCATTAAAGTCTTGAGCCCCTTGATTATTCCTAGAAAAGTTTGGATGATTTCGCCACCCAGGATTGCATGTGTTAGAGTACGGATTGTTCTATTGCTGAGGCTTGCTGAAATTAGAGACATATTGTGCACTTGCCAGTTGCATACATTCAGAGCTCAAATGAGGACCTCCACAGAACTCATCGACAGTGGCATGGAAGACTGCATTAGCATTTACAAGATTACCCATCACCTTGGTCAGTGCATCCATCTTTGCATTCATGGCACTAAGTTCATTGACTTCATACATTCCAGCAGGCTTCTTGGAAACACTTCTCGAGTTCGACCATTGGTTCCTATTCTTTGCCATAATTTGAAACAATTCATAGGCTTCATCAATTGACTTATCCATCAATGAACCTCCAGCTGCAGCATCCACATTGTTTCTTGCAAAGTCTGTCAATCCTTGATAGAAAGTCTGAACAAGAGTACTTTTCTCAATACCATGGTGAGGATATCTTCTTTGCAATTCCTTGAATCTTGTCCATGCAGCATGAAATGTCTCATCATCTTCTTGAATAAACCCAGTAATTTGATTTCTCAATTTCGCTGCCTTATCTGGTGGGAAGAAATTGATCAAGAACTCCTTGTACAGCTCATCCCAAGTTGTGATGGAACCAGGATTGCAAGTATTCAACCAATTCTTCGCTTCTCCCCTCAGTGAGAAAGGAAAAAGTCTCAGCTGGATTGCATCTGATGTCACACCATTTATCTTAACAGTATCACAGATCTCTAAAAAGTAGTCAATATGCGCATTTAGATCCTCATTGTTAAAACCGGAGAATTGATTCTGCTGCACCATCTGGATCAATACTGGCTTGAGCTCAAAGGTATTAGCAGCAATGGTAGGCCTAGTAATACTTGACCTAGCAACATTCTCCGTAGGTGTGAAGTAATCCCTCAGTGTCCGAGTGTTTACTTTATCGCCTATGGTTTCACTCTGATTCTTCTCCTTTCTTAGTTTTACTTTTTTTCTGTTTGCAAGAGCTGTTCTCTCGATCTCTGCATCAAATTGCAGAGTCTCAGAATTAGCACTTCGCATATAAAAACAAGACAAAAATATTTGAAAGAAATAAAATAAAATAAAATAAAAATCTAAACTAATAAAAGAAAGTAATCTAAATTCGATCTTAGCTGCCTTCCCCGGCAACGGCGCCAAATTTGACAAGCCATCGTCACAACTAGTCAAATAAATTCACCTACTTAACACTAGTATAGCGGAAAATAGGGTCGTACCCACAAAGAAGGAATACTAATTACCAGGTATAAATTACTCTTATTATTATCTAGATGAGTGATGATCTCAGATTTTCAATTAAAATACAACGAAAGCTAGAATCTAAAATATGCAATTACTTTCAAAGGTTGAAACAATCAAGTTGGGAAAACCTAGGGCATTGGGTTCACCTACCGAATATTTGCTTTGGTTTAATTCATAAGTATTCGACTTTTAACTTCCATTAATCTCACAACGACTCACCCTAATTAAGAACTATACACTCTCGTGTTATAATTCTCTTACATAGATTAACCCTATGACTACTCTCGTGACTATAGGGATTAAACAAAAGTACATTAAGACCATTAAGAATCAAACATTGCAAAGATTATAATCTTACTCTCGTAGCTTACAACCTAAGTCTATTATTCCTACGAACTAATACTAATCTTCCACTCTCGCTACTTCGATTAGTATCTTCAGACGTGCAAATAGTGGCCAATTACTTACACGAATTAAAACAAGAATAACAAATATTAATTAATGAAAAAGTCAAATAATAATGAACCAAATAAACCAAATAAATCCGGTGGCTACATCCAAGCCCTAGGTTAAAAGAATTTAGCCACTAAACATTATTAAAATAATTCAATAATATTTAGAGATATAATCCACACAAATCTGAAATTAATTTAAAACTCAAAAACCCGAGAAGAGAACGAAGCCGCCGAGTTGACAGTTTGGAAGTCCACGGCTGCTTCTTTCTTCTTCTCGTCAAAAGCTGCCCCCCTGATGATGTTGGCAATGGTGCGTGGGTTGCTTGGAAACAAGGGTTCTGATGGTGCGTGGGTTGCTTGGAGTAATGGTGAGGTGTGTGCTTTGGTGATGATGATGAATAAGGTGCTGCTGGTGATGGGGTGATGATTAAGGTGACGACGCAGTAGCAAGGTGGAAACAGGCTGGTGATGTTAATGGTGGTGTGCGTGGAAGTGGACTTGCGGCGGTGATGGGATGATGATGGTGATTATGCGTAAAGTGGAGAGGTGAAAACTGCCGAAGTTCAAGGCTGATGGATGGTCAAGGTGGTGGTCGGCGGAGGTGATCAAGGAAGCAAGGTGGAGCAGCAGTGAGTTGCAACGACGGAGGGGGATTTTCAGCCGTGAGGGTTTCGGTGAGATTTCGGTCCAATTCGGTTCTAAAAATAAAACTCTAATCCTCCTTTTATAGGCTTCTGTCAAACTCTACTATTTGGAGAAGAAGGAAACTTGTTTCCGCAAATAATATTGGGATTAAAATTCTTACCCATTCAACTCCAAAAACAGCCGCACCACCTTGTTTCGGCCAAACCCTAAGAAAAAACGAAAATTACAATTCAGTCCTCTAAATCTTCAAGTGTTCTAATTTCTTCCTTGTTAATTAATCAAATCTTCAATTCTCCCCTTTGAGTTGCTTTTATCTTCATTTTAGCCGACAATTTCAACAATTCCTCCTTTTGAGTACAAAACTTACAAATAAAGATAAAATCATATAAATAGCATATTTGTACTCAAAATATATTGCAAAAATCACAAATTAGGGATATAATCATAGGTAAAATATAAACATATCAAATATGCAATATTTTTCTAAAAGAGAAGTGATGTAGTCGACATAAAAGAGCTTACAACCTTACACCACTCATAAAAGATTGATTGAAATTTTTTGACAATCAGCTTATGAAGTACCATGATCAATGAATAACTGCAATAATGTCGTAAATAGTTGTCAATGACTTATGCATATGTAAATATTTTTATCCCTTTTGAAATTATAATAGGATTTAACAATGTGATAACAGTTAAATTTACCCATTTTAGCAAGTAATTCTTATTTCTTTTCACTTGTAAATTAGTGTCAATTAAGTAGAATTAGTTTACTTTTAGGTATGGATAAAAGTGGAATTTGCTGAAATTGTTTGGCCAAAAAGTGAAAAAGAGCATGAAAAAGACTATAATTGGAGTTGCTGGAATTAGAGGATGAAACTGATCAATTGAGGAAAAAGAGAAGCTGAATTCAGGCTATTAAAGGAAGGTTGTTAATCCATCACCACAAGTTGTGGATTCTTAGCAAGTGGAAACCAACAAAAAGAAGAAGAAGTTGCTGCAAGTTGAAGCATGCTGTTGTTTTTGTTATTGCTACTGATCTGAATCAGTGGAAGAAGAAAGAAAGAATGGCTACTAATGAAGGGAGACGACTACTCTGTCATCAAAAGTTGCTAATCGCTGCCAGTGGTGGAACTAGACATGCGGCTTTGGGGGGGCTGGATTTCATATTATATAGGGGTCGAAGTATATTGAATGTAAAATTTCAGGGGCAGATCAACAAATCATATGATGGGGTTTTAATAAAAGAGAGGTCTTTTTGAAAAACTAATAAAGTAGATATACTAATTAGTAATATTTTATAATTTGTATGCTCCCTAGTCGTCATCTTGCTCATCAGATCCCAGTTGCAATTTTGTCGGAAAAATTCGACTGCCCACCCTTTGAAACTCGTTCAATTAAAAACCTTCGAACCCCCCTCCCCCTCCTTCAATTACAAATCTTCAAAATCACTTTAGCGATCTTTTTCTTCATAAATTGGGGGCTGAAAAGATATGGTGGAACAAGCAAAAATTTCCGATCCTAAGAGCTCTCATGGATCTTGGCGGCGGCCCCGGGGTCAGCTGACCCCCCGGACACTTAGCTGAGTTCGCTGCTAATTACTGCAAGTGGAAAAAGAGAAAGAGAAATAATATAGAGCTCAATCACAGCCACTGCATTGCTGTTTCTAATAAATAAAGAAGCAGGAATTTAGGGAAGAGGCTGTTGATGTTGATGTTGAGAATTGCCACTATTGCAGCTGATCTTGACTGAGATAGAAGAAGAGCAGAAGATTGGAGGCAATTTGGGGGCTACAACAGAAGGAAAGAGAAGGAACCAATTGATTAAATGGAAGCATGTTGCTGAGGCTGCTACTGAGACTGATGTTCCTGTTGTTGTTGTTGTTTTTGTTGGTGGCTAGAGGATTAAGGAAAGAACAAAAGAGAAATTGGTGGCTAGAATCAGAGATAGAGGTGCCAGAGAAGAAAACTAAGAAAGAAGGCAATGATGAGATTCTGCTCTGAGGAGAAGAAGGCAGCCAACCATAAGAAGGCAACTTGGCAAATGGACAAGTTGCTCAAATAAACAACTCGAACTACTGCAAGTTGTTGCTCTGAGCTGAAGATGAAGAAGACCAGTAGAATAAACAACAAAGCCACCTTCAATCTTTGTAAATAGGACAACTAATTCCAGATGAAAAATAACAGATAAGGAATTAGAATAGATCCAAAACAGAGTAATTAGAGTTAGTTAGGAACATAAAGAAAACAGAGTGTTGCAGTACACAGGAGAAACTGTCACTCGGGGAAGAGACTAGTTCACTTACCCTAGTCAACAGACAGAATCTCTGCTGCACAGTTTTCCCAGTTCTGTCTTTCCTAATCTTCTGAGTTGGGATCTGATGAACTCTTTATATTTTGTTGCTCTCATGTTTCACTCGATAAGCATGAGTAGCTAAACTCTCACTGGGACCTAATCCCTATTATCTATATGTGAATGTTCTGATTCAAGTTCTTATATGAAGCATTGTATCTAGTTTAAGTGTTAAGATTAACCTTTTAGTTAAACTGGTCACTTAACTAACTGTGCATGCATATTATGGAATTTTGAGAGGTTGAATATAATTTAGAACTCTAGTCTATGACAAAGGGGATAACAACCCTTGGTTTTAATCATCAATGAGAGTTAGTTGATTGGCATAGATGATCATTAGGCTTGAAGTTCTTAATGGCTTGAAGTAATGAATAATTAACATAGATATATAGTTAATTTGATTATATTGGAACTCTTTGCCGGTATCGAAAGTTAACGTAGGGAATATTTGTGCCTGATCAGACAATGCTCATATGTGTAACAGAAATTACCCAAATCATAACGTGAACATATAAATAGGAAGGAGGATGATCCTAGTTTTTCACCACTCTGTCAAGTGACTTTCTCACTCTCCCAAGTGACAATCTGTTCTGTTTCAGTTTTTATTTGCACTTTAATCAGATTTTTATTGATTTACTGCCGTCCCAGTAGATCGACCCTACTTACTGCTTGCTATAAGTTTTAAATAGGTTAAATTTATTTTTGGTGGTTCAACGACCGTCTACCACAACGATATCAACATGCTCCATCAATTACTAATATTTTACCAATGTGTTGCAAGACTATACTCTTGCTATTGAGTTTACAGTCAAACACACAAGATGTAGAAAGAAAGTATTATCATGTTAATGAAATGTACCATAAGTGAGTAACACTGGTGAAAAATTCCATATATTGCACGATACAAAGATTCTTAAGTTTAGGATGCATGAAACGACAAGAAAAGACGTACGTTGAGTATATTTAATGTACTTCACTTTGTTGAACTATCGTTTGTATTTAATTCGCTATTGGCATTGATCAATGTAGTAAAACGTGCACATATATGATATCTCACGATATGGTTATTGAAGACGAAGTAAAGAGTAACTGACTAGAATAATGATAACGAATGTCTTCAGATCTTTGTTAATAAGCGTTTACGACAAAAATACCATTATTATCTTAAAAGGTTACATAGTTAGGTTATCGATACCTGATTTGACAACTTTGAGCTCATTTAAGGAAATTTTTCGAGGTAACAACCGACAATGATTCATTTTTCTAATGCCGTTGAAATTAATAAATTGTTAGAATTAATGCACACATAATTTGTAAACTAATAAATATAAAATTTATGAAAAATTTAAACAACTACTAATACCATTTTTGTATATATATTATAAACTAAATAAATTATACAATAGGAAATAAAAATGGTTATTATATATTTTTGAATAAATAAATGATGTAATTTGTTATGCTAGTAATATATTATGGATAGTAGTAGTGAAATAAAAAATGTCATAAAAAGTATATAGGAAAAAAAGATGTAACATGTTAAATATTGCAACTAAAGTTTTTATTAGATATACTTCGAAAAAAATACTCCTATATAGAAAAAAAGGAAAAATTAAAAAACAAAAATTCTGAGAATAACAATCCGAAGAAGGGTTTTTCTCTCTCCGTTTAGTGAGGCCACATATATAAACGACGCAAAACTGCTCCCCTCTCCTCTTTCCCTTCATTCCTCTTCCCAGTAGAGAGAGGAAAACAAATAAAAACTCTTTCTCTCTCTCTCTCTAACCCAGACAGATACATATATATCCCTCCCCCTCTATCTAATCCCTTTTTTGCTTCTTCTTTATCATCATTGAATTTTATATATAGATACATACATATCTATATATAAAGTTTGAATCTTTGTTGTTTGCGAAGGCTTACAATCTTGAACGGCGGAGATTGCTTTTTTGTGGAACGTTATGCAGGCTGATCAGACGGTGATAAGTTTACGTCCTGGAGGTGGAAGCCGAGGTGGAAGCAGAGTTCTTGGTCCTCGCTTTGAACCCTCTGCAATCAACAACAATAGTAATTCTGATCTCCCTTTGTTCCGACCCTATGGCGGCGGCGGTGCTACTTTGTCCTCTTTTAAGGTATATGTTCTGTTCCTTGTCTTTTTTGGATCAGATCTAGGTTTGTTTGGATTGGCTGGATGTTAATTTGGACTATCTGGGTTGTTTTTGTTATTGTTGTTAATGTTCGTCTGCTTCAAGATTCGATTTTTGGGAAGAGGGGGAATTTGGGGATGACGAAGAAGGGTTTTTTTGTTGCCTGTTTCAATACCAGAGTTTTATCGAACGGTCTGTGTGTATTTGTGTCTGTGCTCGGGTTTCTTAGTCAATCTAGTGATTTTGTAAGGTGGAAGGTTATTGTCTTGTTTGTATGCATCCATGGATATGTTTAGTGATTTGGTATGGTGGAAGGTTGTTGTCTTGTTTCTTTTGCTTGTTTTTGGATATTGAGGGACTGTGTGAATAGTGTCTTATCTTTTTAGCTAATACTTAGTTGTGTGCTTCGTTCTACTCTTACCACTTATTTGGTAGTTGGTTGTAACACTCTACTTCCTGAATTTGATGCTTTATGGCCGCGAGGGAGGAACTGCGTATAATCTGTGGTCTTTATTTTATTTCTCTACCTGCATATGAACCCACCTGCATGACACTCTGATTCATTCTTTGTTGTTCATCATTAATGATATTGTTTGAAGTTTAGTCGTGATATGGTGTTAACTTCGGCATTTTTTAGTTGACTAAAGTAAATTTGACGTGATACTTCTGTTAATTGGAAATTTATGCTTTAATCGTTGTTTGGGGTTCGTGACTTGTTTCTTTGTTATTACATGCAAATTATTTTAATTGGTGAAGATGGTGTTCTATGCTTGTGTATTCTGAAGTCACCCACTTTTCATTATTTATTACCTGCGCTTCTTCGTTTATTCGACATTAGGTCTACCCTGTATGAAAAGTAGGATTTTGATGAATTGTTGCCTCATTGATTTGGTTGGGTATTATTCTTGTCTCTCACTCAATTGGTCTTATGGCTTCCTTGTACCTAAGAATAGTTATTATTGGTTTTTGTTTATCCTCTTTTTGGTTGAAACAAATGGCCTTTTTACTTTGATGTTTTATCTGAAGAGGTCTATGTGTTACAATTGTATATTACTCTTTGGCTGGAGTTTCCTGTGTCCTAATTCTTGGCAGTGCATTTAAGATGTGTACTTGCTGTAAATATGGACACAAAAAAAATGTAGACTTTAGGTGGGCATGCAAGGAGTTTGGTGTAGCCCATAAAGAAATCTACAGACATTGAACTCTATATAGAATCTTTAGAATCTATGTTCTGATAAGTAGCCTTATTTCATTTTTGGCTATGTCTTTAAATGCATGTCTTCCTTGCGCTCTCATTCATATTTTCATGACTGTTAATTTCTGCTAATAGTTGAGCAGTACAATCTTGCTCTAGTTTTCTTTTTTTTTTGGGGGGGGTGGGGGGGGGGTTAAATATGAGGTTCAATATAAGAGTCTTTATTTGTCTATATGTTGGTAGATACTTTTTTCTGAGATGAGTGAAATATGTTTCTGATCTAGCGAGAAGTGGGTTAAGTCTGTTTATTTATAGGTGGGGCCAGGGTGACAGGATGGTTTTTTGCAGGTTTAGTATATCCGTTGTCGTTTGGTGGTATTTGATTTTGTCTAATTATGATTCGTCTTTGCAGGCTGCGGACTCCCGTTTCGAGGGGCGTGAGCGTATTCGGTATACCAAGGATCTCCTCCTACAGTTGAGGGAGGTACTGATTGCATATTCTTCTTTCTGCACTTGTCTTTATTTTTGTGTCCATCTTTGTTAGTGCATTACTTTCATTGGTAATGCAGATAATATTTTTACTGTATTTTATCTTTAAATAAAAAAAATACCATTTCAAGACCTTAATTGATTTTATTCTTCAGTAGCACTTGGTTCAAATTTCTGAAATGAACTTTTAGTTTTCCGGGTGGGGGGGGGGTTCCATGTTGGAGAAAATTTCTGTATGTCTGGTGTCTTAATATTGAAATTGCATTGATGCTATTCTATTCAATTCAACACCGTGTCATGGTGTGGAAAGACTTTAACTTTCTTTGCTAGATTTGGAAGCTGCTTGTTCTCTTTTGGTTTGTGCTAGATGAGTTGGTGTGCCTTGGTATTGTCCTTTACAATGGTTGAATGATTACATTTTGGTTTCCATGTGTTCCAGTGCATCTTTAATTGCTGTTATTGAAATCAACTTAAACTGCCTGATTAGAGGATGTTCGATTACCTGATATTGTTGCCTACTTAATTGGTTTGTTATTGGATATAGGTGGTCAGTACTCCAGAAGACATTCTAAAAGTCAAAAATGAAGTTGAAACTGAATTTTTTGGCGAAGATCCAACCTGGGGCCGGGTGGAACCAAATGTAAGTTTGTTTGGATCATACTCTTTTGCCCATGTAATCTTTACATGCAAAGGAGTAATTATCTGATTCAACTTGCTTGGAATGTGTCTGATATCACTAAATTGGAATTTGGAATTTCTGTTGTCTTCCTTCTTTCTCATTACTTCACCTTTCCCTCTATAGATAACAAATTCGCAGAACCGGTACTCTGAGCCAGACAATCGTGATTGGCGTAGCCGGCCTTCACCAGAGAAAGCCCCAGAAGAAAGATCCTGGGAAAAGCACAAGGAACAACCTAGGCACCAAGATCCAAATCAGTATAATCCACGGCAGGAGCCACCAAATGCCCCATTTGGAAGATCTCCGGCACCTGTGAACCCAGTGGTAAGTTTCAGGTTATGGTTTCAGTCTAGAAAATTATTCTCTTATCGTTGCCGTTAACCTTTTCTGAGTACCCGTTTTGTGCTTTTAATTTATTTATTTTTGTGGTAACAAGAATAGAATGCCATTATCGCTCCTGTACCTTTGTCTTATTTATTTCAGAAACAATTTAAGAAATTTTCATTTGTTAAGACACTGCTGTCGTTTCTGATGGAAGTTTGAATTGAGTTGAACTTGTGAACAAGTTCTAGCTTTCAAAACTCTTTTTTTTTTTTTTTACTGTGCTATGTTTATGGTTGCACTGCTTTTTTTGATTGAAATCTTTGGTATTTTAGTTTCTGTTGTTTGCGTACTCTTCTTCCATGCAATAAATTTACTAGATCTTGTAACTTAGTACCTTACATTTGGGTTGGATGATCAAGTAGACTAATAATTGGCGTTAATTTCGGCAAGATTCCAATTTTTTGGGTCTGTGAGAAAGGAATTTCGGAAGTTTCAATCTAAATTCTAGTGTATTTGGTGTTAGTGAGGAGACATTGCACTTCATAGGTTCTGACCTGATTTGATTCTTATATCATCTCTGTGCTTATTTCGTCAATCTTTTATGATACAGGGAGGACATGCACCTGCCTTCATCAACAAGGCTGAAGTGCCATGGACAGCTCGGAGGGGGGTTCTTTCTGATAAGGATCGTGTTTTGAAGGCTGTGAAGGGGTAAGTTCTCGGAGCTATATTAACATCTGTTCCTCCCAATCACCCCCAAGTTTACATTTTGCCTTTGTGATTGGATATGATTTTCTTATTTCTTGGATGTGATTGTAAATAATATTTTGTGCTTTAGAGAGAGAGAAGAGAGAAGAGGGGGGTGGTGTGGGAGTGGGAGCGTATGCATTTTGGGATTTATGTATAGTTTGTGAGCTTGAGAAATTGCAGGTAGTTCCACGTTGTAGCTTTATTGATGCATTTTTTTACTCTTGCCTAATCAATATTCATTTACGCAGAATCCTGAACAAGCTGACACCGGAGAAGTTTGACGTATTGAAAGGTCAACTGATAGATTCCGGAATAACATCAGCCGACATTTTGAAGGTAACACCTCCCCCCCTCCCCCTCTCTTCTGCGCACTTTGGTTTTAAGGGATATTTCCCCCCCTCCTTTAAGTTACCTTTCTTGGCTTGTGAACTAAACTGCTACCAAAGGGTTCTCTTGCCTAATCAATATCCCTTAAAAGGCTTGTTTTTTGTTGTTGTTGTAGAATCTAATATCCTCATGAATTTGCAGGGAGTCATCTCTTTAATATTTGACAAGGCTGTTCTGGAGCCTACATTCTGCCCCATGTATGCTCAGCTGTGTTCAGACCTCAATGAGAAGTTGCCTCCATTTCCATCTGAAGAACCAGAAGGGAAACCAATTACATTCAAGCGGGTTCTTTTGAATAATTGCCAGGAGGCCTTTGAGGGTGCTGAGAAGTTGAGAGAAGAGGTTAGGCAAATGACTGCTCCTGAGCAGGAGATGGAACGTAAAGATAAAGATAGGATGCTTAAGCTTCGGACTTTGGGAAACATCCGGCTGATAGGGGAGCTTCTTAAACAGAAGATGGTTCCCGAAAAGATTGTTCATCACATTGTTCAGGTTTTATTCTTTCTTGAGCAAAAGAAGAGAAAGTGTTATGCTTATAAACTAATGATATTCCATTTGACGTCTTAATAGGAGCTCTTAGGGCCTGACACAAAGAGCTGTCCAGCTGAGGAAAATGTTGAGGCTATATGCCAGTTCTTTAACACTATTGGCAAACAGCTTGATGAAAACCAAAAAGCACGCCGTACTAATGAGGTGTACTTCAACCGCTTGAAGGAACTATCAACGAACACTCAGCTTGCTCCCCGCCTGCGGTTTATGGTTCGCGATGTTCTCGATTTACGGGCTAATAACTGGATCCCCAGGCGGGAAGAGGTGATAATTTGTTCATCATTGTTTAAGTGGGTTTATTTCATGTTGAGTACTTACCATTCATGTCATTATCTATTTTTTATTTATAGGTGAAAGCTAAAACCATTGGTGAGATTCATTCAGAAGCAGTAAAGATTTTGGGCCTGCGACCGGGTGCTATTGCCAACATTAGAAATCCCCGTGGCATAAGCTCTGATGTGCCAAGTATTAGTCCCGGAGGGTTTCCAATCAATCGGCCTGGCACCGGTGGTATGATGCCTGGAATGCCAGGTGCCAGAAAGATGCCAGGGATGCCTGGAATTGATCCTGACAACTGGGAGGTTCCCAGATCTCGCTCAATGCCAAGAGGTGATGGGGCAATGGTGCAGCCTTCTGGGCGTGTACAACCACCATTAGTGGGCAAGTCACCATCATTGAACCAAAGACTTCTCCCACAGGGCAGTGGTGGTCTGGTGAGTGGTAGGACCAGTGCCCTTTTGCAAGGCACTGGGGCACCTCCTGTTCGCACACCCTATGGTGTGTCAGCTGACCATACCCCACAAGCACCCCCCTCTTATAGGGCACCCCAACAAGCATCTACACCTGTAGTTGTTGAAAAACCACTCGCTCCAACAGTGAGGGTGAATACAGACGAACTCAAAAGAAAAACAATCCTCCTACTGGAGGAATATTTCGGTGTGCGAATCTTGGATGAAGCATTAGCGTGTGTTGAGGAATTGAAGTCGCCAGCTTATCATTCTGAGGTTGTCAAGGAAGCTCTTCTTCTAGGATTGGACAAAAGTCCACCTTGCGTTGAACCTGTTGGAAAACTTATTGAATACTTGTGGATGAAGGAGGTCTTTACTGCAAAGGATGTAGCTACTGGGCTGTCTCTATATGCTGCAATGTTGGATGATCTTGGCATTGATCTGCCGAAGGCACCTGCTAACTTTGGTGAGATTTTGGGGAGGTTAATCTTGGTTGGAGCGTTGGACTTCAAGATGGTGCACGAGATATTAAAGAAGCTAACGGATGATTTCTTTCAGAAAGCAATATTTACTTCTGCAACTCAGATTCTGAGTTCTACTCCAGCTGGGAAACAGGTTTTGGAATCTCAGGCATCTGATGTCGAGGCCTGCCAGGGGCTGTTCCAGTAAAAGCTTTACTCCTCATCGGTGAGAGTTTATGTGGGCTGTGGATGTTCTCAAATCATTACATGTTGGGGGATCTGAGAAACTTTGTTCCAGATTACAGATAAGGTTGAAACGCGGGAGAAACGAGATATTATAAAGTGAGTTGTATATTTTCCCGAGGACATTGTAGTGTGTTCGCTAAATCAGAAAGAATCAGACTTTAAGAATTTTGTTCTCAAGAGAATATGGTCAATCATATGCCATGTTAGCTTGAGGTTAAAGGGTGGGTTCTTTGATGACCCATTTGTTTTTGTATTTCATTAGTTTTTTTTTTTCCCCCCTATATCATTAAATTTGTTCGTGACTAAGTGAAATTTTATTTCTTTTGCTGAACATGGTAGCGCTGAAATGTCACCGCTGAAAACACTGCTGCACCATTTTGAAGTAGAGATTTTGTAGCATATTTAGCCATTTTTGTTAGGTATTTGACATGCAGAGTTGTTTTGGTGGTTTTTCTCCGTGTATGGAGAAGAAAGCTTTGGGTATGGTTTTCTCCTGCTCCTTTTTGCTTTTAGAAGTTGTTTCCACAGCTCCCCTTGTATTTGGTGTTTGCATGTTGCTTCTGAATTCTCCTTTTAACAGTTTGAAATTGGGGGATCCATAAGAACAGGTTTTTTCTTTCAGGAGATTCACCCATTGGATCCCATAGAAACTGATATTGTTTGAGCGTGCAAGATTTGGGAACTGTAGCAAAGGGAAGAGTATTAGTACAACCTTAGTTGGATTATGGAATGTGTCATGCTATTAGAATGATTTGCTTTTGTTGGAGACTTGGTTCATTGGTGTCGCCCCGTCGCTATGCTTCTCTACTTTCTTCCGAGGATCGACTTCTTAATGCGCATGTTTGCTTTGCGAATCGAATTTACCATTCTCGATCGGCTCCACTGTTTAGGGACTGATGTGATATCAATTTGCAAATGGAAACTAAAAACAATTCGTAAATAAAAAAAGATGTATATATATAAGATATATATGTCTCATGGAAGAGTCTCGACTCCATCCAAGAATAGACATAAGTGATAGAAGTGCTAAAAACAAACCAAAGAGGACAAGACAAGGTAGTGATTAATTCATGTTTTTAAAAATTCAAGGGACCAAAATTTAAACCAGACAAACAATAAGGATTCAAAAGCAATTTTTCTACATTTTAGCTTTGTAATTGTATCTTGAGCTCCCGCCCTAAGAAAATACACCACAATTGTACTGTGGAGCTCAGGAGTAGTTCGGAAGCGAAAAATGGGGACGCAGATATCGCAGAAGGACGACAATGAAACGCTTAAGATGGCGGTGGCGGTGGCTATTTTGAAATCGAAGCTTCTTCTGAAAGAAAATCTTCAATCCCGGAGTAGTGTTGATCATAACCCTGGGGTTTCGACTTCCAATTCTCAATCGGAGGAGACATCACTCAAATGGAAACGCAAGGTCATCTCAATTTGATTCCGATCCACTATTATTATTTGATTTTGTTACTGTGAAACCCTAGCTTGATCGAATTCTTTGTTTCCGGTGATTTTTTCTTAGGCAAAGGAGCGGAAACAACAGATTTTGAGACTGAAAGAGGAACTCAAAATTGCCGAAGGTTTTTAGTCTTCTACCTCTACTTAATCTTCGTACTCAAAATTTGAGCTATGTAATTGATGTTCGGTTCCTATTTTAGGCTGAATCTGTTTTACGAGCAGACTGGGAAATTCTAAGTCTCTTTCTTCTGTTTTGTTCTTTGAAATGGTAACCAGATGGCCTGCAATATGACTTGTTTCCTCAAAATGCGTCTTGCAAATGCTATTTCTTTGATGATATGGGCGTATTGGGTGGAAATCAACTGGACGACAGCTCTAATTTGAGATTCAACGATCTTTTGCGCCGGAGATTTTTCAGACAAGGTTTATTTTTCTAGATTACCTCCTTCGTTTGTTGTGCTTTTGAATTATAATTGAGGTTTTAAGGGTTTTCATTTCTTTCAGTGCGAATAAAGGACAGAAGAAGGAAAAGAGATGATGCTGTAACACAAGAACGTGTGCTTGGTATATTCCTAACACACAATCCATTTCTTGTAGGCATGTATACGGTAATGAATGCTTATGAGCATTGCCTTTTTCCCCTGGTAGTATTGGACGGAAATCCTTTATACAAATTAATGGGCTGCATAATTTCTTCCTGCCTTTTGATTCCAAAGTAGTGCTTTACCTAAAAGATGCAATCCAATGTGCTACCATAATTGTTAATTTTTCTGGGTGATATATGAATGATTGGAAAATTTCAGATAGTGATGTGTCTGCACGGTGTTCTCAAGAACCCCTCTTTGCGGACTGTTCTGCTGGAATTATGTTTGTTGCTAATAACAGGATAAATGAGATTTTTTCCCTACTCCAATTATCTGTGGTATCGCATTTTAATGATGCTACAAATAGATACCATGTTTTCTCTTGATTATAGCTATCTAACTATGTGACGGTGGTTACTGCTCCTTTTAGATCATTATTTTCCTTCAACTATCTGAAAAAGAGCTTATAGGTTTATCTTTGCACTTGATCAGACTAAAACTTGTATGCGGTTTTGTTTTGTCTTCTGTTTCCCTTTGTATTCCTTGATATCAAATTCTGCCAATGTTTTGGTTCAGGAAGTAGCAGCGATAATGAAATTGAGCAACTAAGTGCTTCAGTGGATTTTCTAGTGGAGCTATTTGATACAGTTTCTCCTGCCAAAGTATGTTTCATCTTGCACCTTTACTAATTACCACAGTTTATTTATACTTTATTCACCCATCTTTTGCCATGAGTTCACTTTGTAGTTTGTCTTTTTATTTGTTTGTTTAGCAGATGGAGGAAAAAGCTTTCAAAAATTGGTCGCACCAAGCTGTGGACTTCATTCTCTGTAACTGTTCCTCCATCTTTGTAATCGCTACCAGAATTTAAATGTGTATAATGTCAGTTTTGTCTTAGTCAGTTTCCTTGTTCGGGTCTGAAAGTAGCATTGTCATCATCTTTCTTGTTGCATGTTAAAAGCAGAAAAGAATAGATAGCCATTTCGTTTTTGTTTGTCATGGTAGTGGCTGGATTAAATGTTGTCATCGGCCTGAAGGATAATAATAATTCTCTTGATAAGTTTAGCGACTCTATACCCACTTCTGTAGTCTTGTTACACTCTCTGCAGGGGAGAAACCTCATTCTTGCATCTAAAAGCCATGGTGCCATTGATGCTTTCTGTATTGTCGACCTTTTAGTATCATAATTCTCTGCTTTTATCTCTCTAACACCTGGTCATTCGTTTCTGAAGCGACATTGAAGACCATACTTCCTTTGAAAATTAATCTACAAACAGTTGAGGGCATTGTCAATAGTTTAATCATGCGATTACTGAGAAGAATGTGTAATCCTGCACAAGGAGACGGTAAACACCTGATGAAAATTATAATCTGTATTGTTTTTCGTGAACCTAGTTTGGTAATGATGGTTCCCTTAGATTTGTACATCTTCAATTTGCTCTTTATCCTGTGAAAAATTGTTTTTAGCATTCAGGGATTTGGATTAAGTATTTGTTATGCTTTTCTGTTGATGAAAACATGGTTAATTTAGCTCACTTTCTAAAATTTTAGTCTTTTTTTTTGTTTTTTTATAATCTTCAAATGCAGACTGATGTGTAATCTTTTACTTCTTTGTTGACGAACCTAACCTACTGAAATAATAATAAGATTTTTCTTCACTAAGTATTGATATTTGCAGCTGCGAGAAATCTTTCTTGTTGATGGAGAACTTGATTGTTGGAATATGTGAAATCTGTCTTAGTATGCTCTGTAAATCTTCAATACTGACAAACGTTAATCATTTTCACAGCTCCATAGATCAGTGCTGACTTTTGAGAGAAGGCAATATTGTCATGAAAAGATGATACAGTTTAATCTCATAAAACAGTTATATCATATATTGAATTGCAAAATCTTCTCTGTTGACTATTTTCTACGATTGGCACGAATGAATTCTTATAACGTAGATGTATGGCGGCCTTGACTAAAGTTCAGATTATACATTGCAAGTTATGTGGTAGTTGATTTGATCTTGTTGGCAATATACTGAAAATACTTTCAATTTATGAACTTACTTCAGATTGTTGCAACCAAGAGGTTCAAAACTGTGACACTGATATCCACTTCTGTGTCCAACACTTGATACGAAAGCTTGGGAACGATCCTTATTTGGGTCAGCGTGCCATCCTTTCAGTATCTCAAGGAATTTCTACAGCAGCTGAAAGTTTGATTTTTATGGATCCATTTGATGATGCTTTTCGGAATATGCACACTTGTTTGTACATGATGTAAGTGCCCACTATACCGTCCATAATATCTGTAATTGCTTCCTTTTCATTTATATCTTTTATGTTAAAATTTTCTTGTGAAAAATGTAGTTCACCACTACACATATTTGATTATGACTTTATGGCATCTTCTAATCATGTCGATAAAATTTTATGGTAGTGCTTGAATTTATCAGCTGAACATCTTCTTTGATTCACTTCTCAAGCCATGATTACCTACGTCTAGCGTATGACTCTAAATAAACTCCCCAGTCAATCAAATGCAGATTGAAATGACAATAATCTGGCATTTCTTTATGATGGTGTTAACATTCTTTTGCTGGCATCGCAGGATTCAGCTTATTGAGTTTCTGGTATCAGATAACTTGATGACTTGGTCAACCAGAGAAGACTTTGAAATGGGTGAATATGCTTATTACTTTCTTAAAAAGTTGTCTTCCCTTTCTTGCTGGATAATTTCTCATCTGTCTTCTTGTACGTACATCCTCTGCTGTATGTTTTGATAATCTGAAATCGACCATGGTGCTTCTGCAGGACTTTTTGAAGAATGGCTGTCATCAATTCTCCGTGCTCGAAAAGCATTAGAAGCTTTAGAAAACCGGAGTACACTTTATGTCCTGTACATGGATCGCGTGATTGGGGATGTGGCCAAGAAAGCTGGCCAGTCCTCATTCTACCAGAGGCTCAACCCAAACATTCTGAGTGTTCTGTTCAGCTGACAGACTACAATAGCTTGTCATGTAAATCCTTGGTAAGCCGATCTTCAAACCAAACTACCAGTCTCTATCGTTATGTTTATAGTGTAGTAGGAAATTGAAGCCATTTTAATGATTGTTATTCATTACCCAGATGAGAGTCAATTGCTGCATGTTACTGTTGAAGTTCTTATTATCTTTCCACATTCAGTAGTGTTCCTAAGTATGAGTCGATAAAAAGCTACAGGTAAACTACCGATTTTTAGTGATTCCCCGCATTACGTAAAGAAAAAAATAAAAATGATAAAGCAGGTAAATCGGAATGTTCTGGCCTTTTGCCTTCTAGCTTCACGGAAAGAGAGAGAAAGTTGCCAAGAACATGAAGAGTCAAAGAAGAAAAGGTAGCCCAAATGGGGACAATAGTCACATTGAGAAGAAACACGGCCAAAATTATTGTGAGTTATGACCAACAAAGACCGAGTTTGAGCGACAATGACCTCCCTAGTCAAACTGGGCAAACTCTAGTTTACCTTATCCGTTGATGATGTCTTCTTACCTTCTAATCATTTTATTCTAGTAAGTAGGAGTAATTATAATGTGGAATCATCATTTTTAGGTTCTTACTAAATTTAGCATTACGCTTATTATAGTTTTATAATTCCTTAAAGCCCAATTTCATTCTTTTGTGCTTATCCCTCCATGTAGAGCTAGCTTAGTACTTATGTTGAAGGAATTTCAACATTTTGAAACGTTTGTTTTGTTTGTTTTGTTTTGTTTTGTTTTTTCCCCCTTCATTTATAAGCCTGGCCATTATTTATATTTCGATAACAGTTACGTACGGTTCATGATTATTTAAGACTAAAAGCGATGGTGATTCATGTATACCTTTTCATCACCAGTGTTAGTCCTTTTATTTTTTCTTGTAAATGTCTAAACCAAGCGGTGTTCACAAAATATAATAAATAATAATTATATGTCAAATTTGATTATTCCATCGTTAATTTTTTACTTATTATGCGCGTGTCATCCTTGCCTTCCATGCTAGAAGGTTCTTGGTGTCGTTTAAGTTTTATCGGATATGCACTTAATTTGGTGTTCTAATCAAATGATCTTTTGATCCCATAGCTCAATAAGTAGTAGTAGGTCCTCCCATCCGAGTATAATAACATCCATTCGCCCAATTTCGTGGTCCATTCATGTTATTTATTATAGCTAATTTTTCCTCACCAAAATGCCACCAAATTTGACCCCTGTGACCGTGTATTGAATTCATTCGTTGCTGTCTATATATACACTTCTGAGAAGGCGATATCTATCCTTACCTATCCAATCAAGTGATAATCATTTCTGACTCATCGAAAATGGCTCAACTTAAAACGTTGCTCCCTGTGTTCATCATTCTGTCACTGCTAATTCTGTTGCCCATATGTTCTTCTTCAAGCTCACCTCTTGATGACCACCAAACCGTTTCGAAATCGCCTATCGAGGATTCCTCGCAAGAGGGTCACGGAAAACAATTCTCATTTGATAATAGCCGGAAACTAGGTATTCAAATCAAAGCTGGGTTGAGGGGGACGCGGATGCGTCCCGTCCCTGTTGGTACCGGAACTCACAAAGATGGCTCATCTTCAGCAACTTCAATCGGCGAACAATCTTCTTTGTTCAAATTTCGATTTCTTTGGGTTCTCACAATTACATTAGCCCTCTTCTTCATGTTCTAGTGAATATAGTAGTTTCGTTTATTTCTTATTGATCGAGTTTGTTTTACTCAAAACAGTATGGAGGTTTTTCATATATGTCCTAGGATAGAATAGATGATCTTAGACTATGGTTTTATCACACATGGAGATCTCTCCATCTCGATCCTCGTGTGATTGCATTTGTAGGATCTGTAAATTTAGTCTACAACCTGAAAATTCATTTAATTTTTTTTATTCAATTGCTGTTTGTAAGTGAGGATTGCTCATATTGTGTGTTGTTACAAACTTTAATTAATGTTAATCATTATTGTCCATTGATGATGTTTTTTGTTTTCTTTTTAGCTGCGCCTATTGACATGAAGTCCTGATTTTCGAACAGAACTTCCCAATATTGTAAAGATTAAACAATTAATCTTTAACATAATTAGTAATTGCACTCGGTAAAAACCAAAGTTGTTTCTCAAACTCCCTTGCATTAATGTCACCGAAAAGACAGTTCATATCATCCCATTTTAGCTTCGCATCAACAAACTACAGTTTTTTAAATTTTGAATACTAGAGTCTAGACTACTTGAAAATGAATGATTGGTTGGCATATCACAACTTTCTTAGACATGAAAAAAACATTTGTCGGAAATTTCTCCAACTAGAGGTTGAAAAATGAATGATTGGTTATGTTTCTCTTCTGATTAGAAAAGGTTAAATAAATGAAGATTATGTAAGCCTATATAGTTCGACTTGTGCACGAGCGTAATATCAGCACATACGAATGTCGAATTAAAAGAAGTCACAAGACTATTAAAACCCACGTTTCATATCTGAAACTGAAATGAAGTAACGATGAAACTAAGGACAGAGTCTTATAATCACAACACAGACCTTTAATGTCAGTGTTTTTTTTTTTAAAAAAAAAAAATCCATCTCAATGGACCCCACTTAAATGTTACAACCTTGGTATCGGTATCGTCAGTTTGTTTATTATTTTGACAGGTAGCAAAAAAGTTTACACTATTTGCTGTTGGAGAGTTTTCATTTTACTACCATATTTTTATGAAGGTCTTTAAAGCACCAAGACCATTGAAACATTTGCAAAAAATAGACATTAGAAGAGACAAAATTTTGTTAGTACGATAATAAGAATGTAAATAAAGTTTTATTAACTATCATCCGGCTTTGAATTTAGACTTGAGCATGTAGTAAAAGATAAAAATATTTGTTTCTCATGAATATAACCGGCTCAAATCTTTATTACTTGAAACATTGGTTTCAAACACAGGATAAGTATATACTATAAGAAAGAGCCATGATCAACTAAGGTAGGATACAATTTATCCATATCATCTATGATCACCTATCAGAAGACAGAAAACTGAACATGACCAAATCTCTACAAGACCCCTTTGAGAAAATATACTTCCTCAAAACACCTTCTCTTTGGAACCCTGCTTTCTCAAGAACCCTCTGTGAACCTATGTTATCCACATCAACAAGTGCTTCCACTCTTTCCAGATATGGCCACTCTTCAAAAATGGTAGAAATCACCATCTCCACTGCTTTTGTCATGATCCCTTTGCCCCAGAAACTATGTGCCAGAACATATCCCAACTCAGCTCTGCACTTATCATTCCCAGAATTTGGTGTAACAGAGATTGTCCCAATTGCCCTGTTGTTGGTACAAATTGCCTTTAACCATGGATGAGGAATAGCACGGTTCTTGATGAAATCTATGGCCTGGTCCTTTGAAGTGTAAGTATCCCAGAGGCAATATTTACTCACCCTATCATCAGTAACCCAAACCATAAAGTCATCTACATCAGATAGTTCCATGGGTCTGAGTGTGATTGTCTCACATGATTCTTCTTGCTGCTTCCTTACTTGATCATCATCTTCTGATTGAATTTTGGAACAAGTTTCATCCATTTTACATTACAGAATACTAATATGACATTCATGTTTACATTTGTCATTTTTATAGGGGTTGAAATGTGGTGATGATATCTAGATGTACATCTTTTTTTTTTTAATTGATTTAAAGACCCAAAGAAAGTTCTTGGTAGCTGCTTAAAGTGAGTGGGTATCAAGTGAAAAAAAAAAAAATCCAATTTTGTTGGTCAAAAGTCTATGTGTAAATAATAGTAATGCTTGATGAGCAAGGAGAATGAATGTGATTGGATATGCATTGAGGAAATTCCTCATAATTTCAAGGATTATTGCAAATTAAGGACATAATTTGGGAGATAAGAGATCTTTAGCCCAAAGTTTTGAACTTTAAAAGTACCAAATAACGTGTATATTAATTAAGTGAAAGTAATGTTGGCATAATTTTGCCTCGCAATTATCAAGTTATAGTATATACATTTCTCTTCGATATAAAGAGTTGTATTTGTTGGATTATTATATCTTTTTAGAATATTACACCCCGTGTGTGAAACTCTTGTTTTGATTAATTCTATTGAAATATAATAAATATTTGTTAAGGGAGAAAAATGTCCTCAACAAATATTTTAAACATTATTGCATAGCTACGACTACATTGAACCCGAGTCATAATTTTTGTTTCAGTCTCGGATCCAAATCAATCAAAAGTTTTTGTTAAATTATTTGAATTTAAGATAACGAGACTATTTCTTTCCATAGAGTAATTGAAAGTTGAATATTATTTAATTCATCTCCTCAACAAGGCCGACTGGGCTCAATGTTTAGTAGGCTGAAATACAAGGCCGACTGGGCTCAATGTTTTGTCATCTTGGGGAGGACGTCGCGGGAGCGAAATACAGAAGAAGAAACCGAAAGGAAAAAAAAAAAGGAAACTTTTCTCCTAAAATAACAAAGTAAATAAAAATGTTTATGTATGGTAAAAAAACAATATTATTGTGCTTGAGAGTAAAAAAATATGTACATTAGGTGAAAAAAATCTTGCATTTTTTAGTTAAAGATGTTTAAACTTTCAATAAAAAAGAGATAAAATACAACCCTCACATAAAAATTGTAAAGTTACGACTATGTTCCAATAATAATGATGTAATAGAGGGTTTCTATGCGTTTCGCGCGTGCACAAAATTATTAATATGACCTTATTATTTATTGTGTGTATTTTTTCTATGTGAATTACTACATTACAAATATAGCATATTGATACTGTAGTTAAAACATGGAAGAGAAAGTACTATACATTCACAATATTGATAAATCCATGATAATGCAACTTCTTAAAGATGTAGTAACGAAAAGTATAATAATCTATATTTATCTTTTTGTCTACTTTGACACACACACACACACATATATATATACATATATAAAAAATCTCTAAATATATTATCTGTGCATGTTAATTTCATCAGTGCCTCTGATTATTACAATTAAAAAAGTTGTTTTCAAGAAAACCTGAAACTTAATGAAACAAATTGGATTGTTTCAACGGGTTTCCAGCACCGCAAATGTATGAACAGTGGAAAGGCAAAATAAATAATCACAGGGAGGAGCAATTATTATTTCTTACCTTAGGAAAAAAAAAAAGATTTCATAAGAAATCATGAAGAAGACATGAATACCTAAAAAAATGTGTAAATTCTAACAAAACTGAAGATTAGAACTACAACAATAAAGAAAACAGAAATTAATTCTATAAACCACAACCGCTTCTTTTCAATATCGTTTAGAGTAAAAAGTTCAACTATTTTTCTTTGTTCTCGTTCTTATAATGAGGGAGTTGAATGCGTACTTCACCTTATAATTTTTCATCTTCGCTTAAATTTGTGGGGACTTTTTCTTTTTTTCAACATAGCAAGGAGGGAAAGTACGATGGTAAATGGGAAGAAGAAAGACAGCCAGACGAAAAAGAAACTATGAAATCCTACAAGAGAGTTACACCTAATGGTCTTTTTAAAAGAACATGGATAAGTAACGAGTATAACAAGAGACAAGTAATATAAAACGTATGATTATTATGGGGGAGATGATTGATCATCTCTTATCACCAAAAAATAATGAGTATATGAAATTCATAAAGAAAGAATAATGACAGTGAAAATTTTTTAAGATGCAACCGACAAATTAACTTCTATTTGTTACTTTTGTCGTCATAAATATTAAAAAAAAAAGAAGAACAAGAAAAAGATTAAAATAAAAGAAATCACCGTTTGGAGTTTCCTAAATAATGACATTAAAAAATTTTTAGGTTACAACTCCTATTTGTTATTAATTTTGCCTTCAATATAAAAACATAAAAAAAAAGAAAAAGAAAAGAAAAGAAAAGAAAACATAAATAAGTGAAAATAAAAGAAGTTACACATGAGAAACACAAATGCACACATGTGAAGGACTACCAAAATTATGTCTATATTCCCTAATTATAATATATGCTGATAATAAGTCCGAAGATTTACCAAATACTAGATGACGAATTTCAACCTCCGTATCAATACTATTAGTCAATTGCTTGATTACAATCATACTATGTTTCTCTATAACATACGATTATGTATTATTATTACAGTTAGTTAATTACCGTTCCCTCTTTTATCATGGAAAAGAAAAATATAAAAAAAATCGTTCAGAGGGTTGGTACCACTTGTGCATGTTTTATAGTAATTTATTAAAGTAATTCATATCTTATCTTCCTCATTATAACCATATAATATTTGGCTTACTTACCATGATTAATAAAAATATCAAATCCTAGTAATCATGTTTTTGCCGATATTTTTTTAGTCATTATTACCAGAAATTTGAGAAGGAGAAAGAAAGGAAAAAAAATGAAGCTCCTTATTCAAATTAATACATGAAGGACAAATCATAGAATTTTTAAAACATAGATTTTATTCAAGTAACCATTTATGAAATAAGTTTCAAACTTTGAAAAAAGAAATCAATAGCACATTTATTGATTAAGTAAGGAGAATTACCATTTGCAGTTTTTAATACACTTTTTAGAATTGGTTTACTAAATCACAAGAAAGATTTTTTCTTTTTTGAAAATGAATAAAGATATTGTCATGGAATCAATAAAATTGATGTAAATATAACAATTATTATTATTTATTACTCTTGAGCGGTACAAAGTAGAATATTGATACAATATAAAATTCTCCTTATAAATAATTAAAATATGCATTACTATGAATTGAAATTACAAGAAAAAAAGACAAATTGTGCAATCATCTAGTTCTCTTGTTCTTCTTCTTGCGAGGACACAACTTGTTGCTCCCTTCTATGAACTTTGTTTAAAATATTGATGAAGTAATTTTTAATTGCCTTCTCTTTAACTTAGATCCAGATCTTGAACTACAATTCTCCCGTCCTATAACTCATTCACGAGATATGAAAATTCTCTAAGGTCATTATCGCGCGTTAAATCTCACAATTTTTTTCTCCTTTTTCTTTATAACTTCAGGGAGAAAACTATCGCATGTTGCCATCTTTTTAGCCTTTCATCTTTCGGCATGTTGAGAAACTCAACTAGCCTTTCATTAACTTGCTCTCTTGATGGCCATAGTGATTCTTCGTTGTCCATGAAACCTTGCGTGATCATTGCCACCTGTAAATCACATAAAATAACTAGCTGGTTTATTTTATTAAACAAAGTATCAATTTTCTTTTTAAATACTATTTTTCTTGTTTTTTCCTCATCCCTGATTCATACACGTCTCAACTTTCTCTAGCCATAAAATAAATATGTAATACATACTGCTAACTTTCTATTTATCTTGTTTCTACTTGCTAGGAGAAGAGACAAAGAGGTGATTCCTCTTGAGTGGTATATATAGGGTAGAAAGTTGTCAATAAAATTACTCGGTGTGAAGGACGTAATATTATTGCTAAAATTTGAAATCTATACGATCTTCTAATTGACAACCTCAATTCAATCAAATATCTTTTTGCCATATAAAAAAATTGTTTTTAAACAGATTAATTATAGTTATGTTAAATTTTATAACTTTGACATACACGACTCTACATTTAGCTTGAGAAAAGATTTCATCCAATTGTAGTACTTCCTAAGAAGATTGATAATGAAAAAGAACAAATATATATGGGCATTTTCAACTTGGAATTAATCTTATGAAATCGAAATATGGTTTTAATATGATTTTTCCTTTCTTTTTTTTGGGCGGGGGGATAGTTGTGTTATTAAGGAAGTTGGTAGAAAGATTTTCAAAATATTAGCTACACCTAATAATAAAAAATAAAATTAATATCATATAATTAGTCGCCTGTTTTAAGAAGAAAATTTATTCTTTTTTTCCCAAGATACAATGAAACTTCAATTCCTTACCAAATTATATTGGGAGTATATATATTCTCAAAAATAAAATTCAAATAAGTGCATTTCCTTTTTAATGGGCATTTGTTGGGGAAATAAAAGAAGATTGACCGGTACTAATCCATGTGTAAGCTTTGACATCCTTTTGATCCATTGATTTTGCTTTGAGGGAAAAAAAGGACCTTTTGTCTTCGAAAAATTCAATCAACTCATTTTGTTTTTTCACAGTAAAAACCCAAGTAGATTAATTTTTGCTTATTTTTAAATTTATAGTTAATACTCCTTCCCAAAGTTATTATGTTGCATTTGTGACGGAGGGAATACTACCTAATCAATAAATCAGCTTTGAATTCTAATTTTATATAGTTATCAAAAGTAAAAACGAAATGTAAAGACACGTTTTATATACGAATGCTAAATATGAAATCGTCCACAAGTATTCAATAAAAAGAAAACAAAGCTAGTATATAAGCCACATATTACTTTAATTTTGCATGTTTGACTAGGTACGAAAATAATACCTTACAAAGGCAAATGAGAACAATTAAAGAAAAACTTCAGCGCAAGAAATAGCTAAGCCAAAAAGAGAAAAATTAGTACATATTAGAACTTACAAGATTAGCGGTCTTGTTGATGGCATATATGAAGAGACGATTTGCCATCGAAAAGGTATATCGATTTAAGATTGGACGATAGAAAGAGAGTTTGCGTTCTATGCACCTGTTAAAAGATACGTATTTAAAGAAAACGACAATTATATTTTTTAGTAAGTGATAGTAGGTATCGCATACGAATATTCTTTAACTACTGTTTTTATACTTTTAGAATGTACTAAGTGATTGTACATAAATTCTACGCGGCTTGTAGGCAACGCATTATGAATTTCTTGAAAAATTCACATTTACATCACCATATTACATACGGTTGAACTAGACCTAACAACAATTCTATATAAAACTGTCGATTATGATTTCAAAATCATCGGTTTGTGGTTTTTCAGATTAACGAAATTGTAACTAATCATCTATAATTAGTTCTTCATGATTTCAATTCTAAACGGTTATGATTTTTAGTTGCGGTATTAGTCATGATTATGATTATGATTATGGTTATGAAGTAGTTCTTTTTTAATTAATCACTAAATCATTATTTTTAGAGAAAAATAATATGAATATTCAGCTAATTAACTGGTTATTACTGTATGTATTTGTGAAAAAAATTATTTAGGTACACATATTGTTCTCTAAATAATTTATTTTATCTTTTGCTAAAATATAATTAGGAGTCATTTTTCAAAAATTTGATGAATAACAATTTTAATCTTATTTATTTAATAATTATTTTTAACAATTTTAAACCTTTAATTATGCTTTTGGTTACATGAACAATAAAAGGTAACGACACCACCTAGTAAATCGATTTGTAGTGGTATTGATTTAAAACAATCGTAGCATTATATTACTTTCATTGTGGATTTTATTTTTCTTCAGGGGAGAGAGTGATTGAGACTAGAGCATTAATTGTGAAAACTCATCTTATGGTAAGAAATAAAAAACGCCCCCCCCGTCCGCAGAGAAGAAGAAGACGAGGACAGTCCCGTATGCCTACGAGGAAAGTTTGTTCGCAAAAAGATTCGCTAATATATTGTCTTTTATCTATATTACTCTTCCGCTCGCAAAATGATTTTTCAAATTAGATTTTTATTTTTAATTTAATTTTATTAAAAATAAAAATCTAAACATGATAATTATTTTGAGACTATGAAATATATACATCCCTTTTTCTCTATTAAAGCAGAAGACATGAAGCTTATGTGACAACTATGTATGCATCTGTTTTGGCTCCAATGCACTATATTTCATATTTCAGGAGTTTTTTTGCCACGTATAAGTCTCTTTTAATTAGAAGCTATATAATTTTTTTAAAAAAAAACACACATGTTTTACTACAAATAAGGATCAGTTACATTTCAAACGAATGGATATATTAATTCAAATTCAAATGTCCAATCGTATAGTTTTGCAGGATTAATATAAACAAAAAATAAAAATACCTAAATCCAGCAATTAAGAATAATGCCTTATAAACTAATTATTTATTATTCCCTTATAACTTCAGATTTATAGGTATATTTTTTTAAGCCCCAAACCATAGCATAATTGTTATATACGCCAAATTAATTCATCAAAAAATAGTAATTCAATTAGATTTTAATAAAATAGTAATTTAGAAGGGGCGCCCGGACATCTGCCTGGGCCATCTAATATATATATATAGTAAAATTCTATTGTTCAGTTTTAGTTTTTGATTTAACTATTTAGTCGAAGTCTATCCAATTAAAATTTGACACGTCATCTGACATTATAGGGTGAAAAACATTATAACAAAATCCAGATTAATTTTTTTGACATGTTGATATGTAATTAGTAAATATTTCTACAAAAAATTTAGTTTCAGACAGTTAAAGATTGCAAGTTGCAACCTTAATAAAATTCAACACTACCATTTCCTTCCTGGAGACTACTCTTATTCTCCTCCTTTATTTAAACCAAAAAAATAAAATAAAATACATAAATTAAATCCACTGATTTTTTCCCTTAATAGCACCATTAAAGGATTAGTATTTCAATATCCTAATAATTATTCAAAATCTGGAATCCCGGATGACTGAACTGACCTAAAAGCAGCATATGTATAAATTGTTTGTGAATGAGAAATTAGATCCATCATCATAATCGTCTCTGGCATCTAATATGATATCTAGATTTGCTGATTAGTCTTTTTGCTTTTTATAAGTGCAATCAATCTCTCAAACAGAGAAATGAGCACAAATTCTTCACATTGATAGGAAATGACCCTGAAATACGCGACCTCTTTATTTTCATGATTATTAATAGATTTTTGAGTGAGCATATTCAGAAAGGATAAGAAACTAGATTAGAAACTGGATTTACGTGCATTGATAAATTACGTAGTTCGAATTTCGGTGGTTTTGGGAAGAAGATGATAAACCGATCGAATGAATTTGGTGACAACCTGCCTTATAGGTTGCCGGTTAGTCTGGAAATTATCTAGTGTGTTTGTTTTTTATGGCTTATGGTACATTTTAGTTGATCCTATGGTTGTAATGATTCTTAATCATCCAACGGTTAGAATTACTTAATTAGATAATTCAGGGACTATGGTCTAGTCGACTGAATAGTCCAGTTGATATTAATAGTCGCCAAATCATTAAGATTAATAACAACTATTAGATTAAAATGAGGTATTCTTAAAACTAAAATACTTCCTATCACACCTGATAATTGCATTGCTACTTTATCAATCCGGTGCATTACCTGTGAATCAAAAATTAATTCATCAATATCATAATTTTCACCCAGCCTCAAGCCATATTCGATTTTTTTTCCCCATTTTTATTTGGCTAAGAAAAATCATTAAAATATTCATCCTCCGGAAAGGTTCTATTAAAACAATGAAAATTCAAGCGTTTAAAAAGAGATAAATGCATCAAATCAAAGTAAATGGAAAACCCATGTCCATCGTTTTTTTGCAATGTTTAAAAAGTCCGTCCAATCAAAGTATTAATTACTCCTTATTAGAGATAAAGGTGGCGTCGTTTTTTCGAAAGCTTTTTGGCAATGATCGAATTAGAATTTACTAGTCATTGTTTTGGCTGAATTTTGCATTTCTCCCTACGTAATTCGTTTGTTGTACATAATTTAGTGACAACAAAAAAGATACAGAGCTCCAGGGATTGATACATTTGAGATTGGTGTACAGTAATAGGAGTATATCTTTATAAGAAATGTCCGGCGATGGAGGATGGACTTTTCAAAAGTTCTGATATCAAAAACAGTAAAAGTAGATGGGAAAAATCATCGTTATAAAACCTAATCAGATTAGTCTCAAATCTTTATTGAGATTAATTCTTTTATCTTAGTAATGGTAAAAACATGTTAGGTAATTGTAACTTATCTTCCTTTTTTTTTAAAAAAAAATTAATTGTAACTTATCTAATTAGCCAATTAACAATTAATATAGCATTGTTATGATGTTGCACACCCCATCATAATAATATATGGCGTATCTCATTTTTATTGGATAAATTTTAACTGAATGGTTCAATAAAAAACTAATGACTGGACTATAGAATTTTTCTATATGGAATATATATGCTAGAAACATGTACTGGAAACTAAGGGCATCTCCAATGCTACACCCCTCTATCCCTCAATTTTACAGTTTCTACAATAAAATTCTTCTATTTTACAGTTTCAACGGTGTCAGAAACTCCAACCCATTCCCTCTATATAATTCCCTCTAAAAGAATATTCTCATTATATTTTTTTTCTAATTTATTAAATAAAATAAGTAGTTTTTATAATTAATTATTTGATACATTTTACAAGTAAAATTTATATGTAGCAACATTATAATTAGATTAGTCATTTAATCTTTAGTGTAATGTTGAAGTTTTAATTTTCAGTGAATTAGAATAGATTGTGTTTAAAGTTTATCAATATTTATTTTTTGCTTGTGTAATTGTATAATTTACTATTCTTGTTAGTTTTAAACTCTAGTTTACAATAATTATCCGATTATGAAAATAACATTGCTATTTTAATATTACTATTACACATAATTAAACATGAAATAATTACATATAAGTAAGTTATTAAAATAATTAATTTCAATTATTATCAAATAAATATATAATAATTAAATATAACAATACAACCATTACTTAAAAATATTACTACTACATTTTCATTAGCCCAGTTCGGTCAATCAAACTAAATAAAACAACAAAGAAGGCCGGAATTAATCTAAACTAACTCCAATCTTTAGCCCAAAAACTAATAAAAAAAATTTAAAAAATAAATAAATGGGGACTGAACCCCACCCACCACAAAAGTAGCGGGTGAACAGTGCTCCTGGACATATCCAGGAGCTTGGAGGCATATAGAGGGATGGAGGAGCGCCCCCCCTTAAAATATAGATGCCTTTGGAGATTAAATCCCTCCATTCCAACCGGCCCCGCTTGATATAGAGGGCCGGTTGGAGACGCCCTAACGATTAAAAATATCTGCTGACATTGCTAGTTTACTACAGGCATATGGATTTTCAATTTAAAGTAGCATTCCTAAATTGCATTTTTATCTTTCCTACACTATTTTTCTGTTTATTCTACTAGGACAACAAATTTTGGCCTTTTGGGATAGGCAAAATATAAATGTCAACCTTAAACATTCCGAATATGTATTCCTCCTCACCTTATACTTATTGGGAGTATGACAATAAGACTTGTAGGTTTTATGCCACACGGCATTGGATCCTTGTAATCAATTACCTTTCACATATCGATCCTGAGAATGACCAAAATACCTTGAACTCACGTGCATGATTTGCCAACATATGTTTGTATCCTCCTCCTTATTCTTCTTTGGGAAATTTTAAGGATTACAGGAACTATGACTTATAGAGGCCAACACCAAATCGTCTTAATCATCAAGTGCACGTACACACGCAAACAAAAATAAAGAAAGAAAGCAAGAATAATTAACTCACTGTCACTGAAGTCACTAGCGACGTTGAACACTTTGTCAAATAAGAAAAATATTGATAATTCACCTTCCAAGGGAAATTCGTTTTTACCAAATGTATGGTACAATACAGGAGGTTTAATCAAATATACGAGATCAAATATTTGGGACAGTAATATGAATATAAACATCATATCGAATACTTTTTGCAGAAAAAAAAAATTGAGATTCAATGAACCAGGTTGGTGGTTTTTAAGTGTTTAAATCGTTTTTTTAGTGTGTATTTTAAATATTTTTGTTATTGAAAATGTAAAAAATCATGTCAAGAGAAGACATATATTAATAAGAAATATGAAAAACCAACCAAGGGCATCAAGATTCTTCAGGATGGGAAATTTTTGAAGAAGATTTTGTTTCTGTATGTAGTATAAAATGAGGATGTTATACTTGGTGGAGCAAGGACAGCGAATGTGATTCGTTATTTCTAAAATCCAATTTTATCCCTATTAATATTTTTTTCCACATTTTTCTTAAATCTCAACAAAAATTCACGAGCCGAATTTAATTTGCTCTTAGCTCAATTGGGCATGCTTTTCTCAAACTCTTCTATGCCATTCCATATTTTCATTCCCACAACCAACAACCAAGAACTCCAAAAGCTTCCCTGCTCTATTCAATAAAAAGTTTGTGCATAGTTTCATTAATCAAGTTCTCATAATGAATTTTATTATTTTTTGTGTTTTGTCGTTTGCTTTAATGGTGTTTTGCAATTACCAGGATTACCTTTCTGATGAATAGGTCTACGATTTTTTACGAGTAGAATTTGTTTTGTTATCCTTATGGTTAAGATAAAATTTTCTTATATTGTAGTTTATCAATTTATTATTCAGCAATAAATGTCTTACGGATGCTGAGACCTGAATTTGACGCTTGAAGTGAATACCATTGGAATTCATCCAAATAAATTAATGTCTTTGACATGCAAGTTGAGGTCAAGTTGTTCAAACTGTAGCAAAAATATAGTTCAAACAAAATTTTCTAAATTTTTTTTTTTAAAAAAACAAATATTGTAGCTTGATTTGATTAATGAGAATGTTGACTCAAGTTGAATCGAAATTCAAATGAATTTTTCTAAAATTAATGGAGTGCATATATGGTAGCTTGATTTGTTTAACGAGAGATGTCAACGCTATATTTTCTGAGTTCTTATTTTATACAAATTTTTTTGAAACAATAATGGTAATTTTATTTCTGTTATCAGAACAAAAGGGGTAAAATGAAAAAGAATGGCATGTACAGTATTACGGTTTTGGTTTTTGCAGAAACGCTTTTATTTCGATTGGGTGACAGATAAAATAGATGGGGCAATCAGTAAGGGTAAAATATAGATTTAGAAAAATAAGATTCGGATCTATGTAAAACTATCCATGGATTTATCACTGGCCTTCTTGGAATTATCCAAAAGTTTAAACATTTTCAAGCATTCAATTTTTCCATACTTAAAATACCAGGATTGCCGTTTTTATTTTCTTAACTTTCTCAACAACTAAACAACATATTTGGATTTTACTTGGCGAAGAAGCGAAAACCTAGCTGGTACTCTGTGTTTTTTTTACTCCCTCCGTTCCAAAATAAGTATCGTTTTAACAAAATAGAAAAATTTCAAAATAAGTGTCGTTCTCACATTTCAATGCACTTTTTGTCCAAAATTTCTAAAATTACCCTCGAAAGAGTTAATACTATTGGTGGATATTTTTTTAGTGGGGTTGATTGAGGATATTGAAGTAATTTTATTACCCTATTTAAGAGTTTCTTAAACTATGTACAAAGTATAGAATGACACTTATTTTGGAATGGAGGGAGTATCATTTTATGTCCGAAGGAATGGATCTTTGTACCATGGCCTTATATTTTAGTTATATCTTTAACTGAATCCATTGATTATTTCAGTACCAAAATATGAAAAATCAAAGCCTCCTTGCCACTGATTTAATTGCACTATAAATGTTCGCATCAATTATAAATATGACTACAAAATTTTGAACTTTAAAAGCACCTAATGATGTGTGTAAAATTACATGAAAAGTATTGAGCGGCATAAATTTGCTACTTGTACTTTTCGTTTTCAAAACAAAGTCTTTTATTACTATTATTTGCATGGATACTTTTCTGGAGATAAAGTTCTCTCAATAAGTATATGAAATTGAACCGAATGATCAGATCGTAAATCTTCTTAAGAAAATTCTACTTTTCTGAAAGAGATATAATAAGAATACAGATTTTATTATTTTTTTTAAGAAGATTAATTTAACCTAGAAAATGCTTATATAATCAACATGGTAAGACATGGAACACATCCACAGGTGAAGATAAAGATGTTGGGACAAAGAATCTCACATCGGTATCGTGAAACATCTGACACATGTATAAGTGCCAAAGACCACCACACATTGTCAATTGATTTTGAGATGAGAGCCCAATGTGACTTTGACATGGTATCAGAACTAACAATCTGTGGACATGTAATAATTATAGACCCGTGTGTGCGGGCTTGTGGACTGACCCGGTAGTATATCCAGAGTTGTGGACTGATCCAACAGTATCTCTGGTGAATTATGTTGTGTTGTGCAACCTCAATGGGCCAAATACCCTATTGGGCTTGAGGGAGGGTGTTGGGACAAAGAGTCCCACATCGGTGTCGTGAAAGATCTGTCACCCGTTTCTAAGTGCTAAAGGCCACTCTACTCATTCCCAATTGGTTTTGAGATGGGAGTCCAAGGTGACTTTGACATGGTATCAAAGCGGGCTCGACCTGTGACGATTTTAACCCCATGATGTTATTCCGTGGCAAGCACCATGGGCTACACCCCTCATTGCTAATTGGTTTTGAAATAAGAGTCCAAGGTACTTACATACTTTGACATGGTATCAGAGCCCACGATTTGTGGACCTGTGATAATTATAGACCCACGTGTGTAGACTTGTTGATGTTATGGACCAGTATGCCTTGGACTTGCGTCAATCGCTTTCGTGCGCACGGGTGGGCTAATGGTGAAGAGTTGTAGACTTGTGTGCCTTGGACTTGCCTGAATCGCATCCGTGCACATGGGCGCGTTTGTGGTTAATTATATTGTGTTTTGCAACCTCAATAGGTCAAATACTTCATTGCGCTTGAGGGAAGGTGTTGGGACAAAGAATCTTACGTCAGTGTCGCGAAGAATCTGTCACGTGTTTATAAGTGCCAAATGTCACCCCACTCATTACCAATTATGATAATTATAGACCCCACATGTGCGGACTTGTTGATATTCTGGACCAGTGTGCCTTGGACTTACGTCAATCGCTTCCATGCGCACGGGTGGGCTAATTGTGAAGAGTTGTGGATATGTGTGCCTTGGACTTGCGTGAATCACATCTATGCACACGGGCGAGTTTGTAGTGAATTATGTTATGTTTTGCAACCTCAATGGGTTAAATACCTTATTGGGTTTGAGGGAGGGTGTTGGAACAAAGAATCCGACATCGGTATTGTGAAGGATATGTCATCTGTTTATAAGTGCCAAATGCCAATCCAGTCATTGTCAATTGATTTTGACATGAAAGCCCAACGTGACTTTGACAGTCTTGTATGACTGGAAATCAAATCTCAACTTAAATGAGAGTTATGAAATACGAAAAATAAATGGCTCGCTCCATCCAGTAAAATCAATCTGCAACGGTAGTATTTTTTTGAAGCATTAACAGTGATGGAAACAGAGGGACCGACACGAGCAGTTGGCCCCTCTCCTTTCTTAAAAAAAAAAAATAGAGGAAAGTTAATTTTATGTTTAAAAGATTAGGAATATATCATTTTGCTTCTACGTACACTCGCTGCTCAGTGAGACGAGACCACTGAATCATTTTCAATCATAGTTGTATTATTTTAATTTAATTGCGGAATTTCTTTATTCACAGAGGGAATAAATTGAACCTAGAGATGGTTATAAAATCATCATACATGGTAAGAAATGGAACACGTCTTCCGTCCACAGGAGGAGAACAAAATCCCGTTTGAAAAGTTCTTAAAAATTAAAATGCTCTACAATTGGTCAATTTATTGTCGGCCGTATTTTCCTTAGGAAAACAATTTGTAGAAACTGGAAACTAGAAAATATAAGTATATAAACTTGCTGCTTTACAACATACAGTACAGCCACTTGATTTTTTTTTTTTTTTTATTTAAAGTTGCATCCTAAAATGCTAGTAAAATGCATTTGTGTCCTACTATACTACGAATATTAGTATTATTAATTTTTTTTTTTGGCACGAACCCATTAGGGCTGGCCACGTACTTTACTATTGTAGTAAGAATTAGGAAATGTACAGTGTCAAATGCAGATGAGTCCAAATCGCCGTTTAAAAAATAATAATATAAAATATATTATATTTTGTTCCAAAATTTTTTTGTTGTTTGTTTAACTAAAATAATAATTTCTGGGATAGATAAATATAAATAAAATGTAAACCTCAAATATTGAAATATGTATTCCTCATCATCATCAACCTATTCTTATGCACGACGAGTGTCAACAGGACCCTTTGTAGGCTTTGTTCTATGGGGTTGGAGTTTGGAAATTGTTGCCAACCAACCAACGACATTGCATGATGCACCTTTGAAATAATCTTGATCGGAATTCATCATCTGTGGGCCAAAATGAACATTCAAGACATAATTTTCGGGTTTTTTTTTCATTTACTAGAAAAGTTTTAATAAACGAAAGTATAATACTTGGAAAGAATGTAAATAGGGGGAAAAACAACAAATGAAAGCACCATATAGGTCGAAAAGATGTATGTTGTTGTATGGACGATGAAGTTTGGATTTGTATGGTGTTTAGAACAGGCGGCGATGATGATCTAGGCGGCGGCGGACGGCCTAAAACCTGCAAGATAGAGCCTCGGGTGTCTAACGAGAGTAGACTCTCCGATATTTAAGTCAATAAGAGAATAAAGAGAGTAGAGAGAGAAGGATGTGTATCGTGTGTAGAAGGTGTAGAAGATAGGTAGAAGATATGTATTATGGGAGATGTACCACCTCTTTATATAGGGGGTGATGTTACCTGTTTCCTGAAACCCTAGCGGAATAGGTTTAGGCGGTGGCATAATCCCCAAGTAACCTAATCCTAGGCCCAATAGGCCTAGGGTTAATTTATGACTCGTCAAGTGCCCCTACCAAACCATATTCTCGAGACTTGATGAGAAGAATATGAGTTGCTACGAGTACGAGGTTGGAGTTTTGATGACTTTTCGACTTCTGTAATGTTGCTCTAGTTCTTGAACATGATGTTGCTGCAAGATGAACAAAAGGGTGATGGTCGACAGAAGAAGGTCCTCGAGGGGACAAGGGTCGACGATGACGGGGTCCTTGGAAAGACAAAGGTCGACAAGGGATGGTTCTCGGAAGGACAATGGTCGACAATGGAAGGTTTTTCCAAAAGACAATCTTCAGGAGGACAAAGTGATAAAGTCCATAAATTGTGTTTAATTGTTGATATTTTATTAGTTTATGGACTCGGATGGATTTAATTCATTAGTTTTGTTATTATTTCATGTTAGGAGCTGCAAATAAGAGATTGGAGCTGTTTTGGATGATTTTGCACAATTAGGGACTTAAATACAAAATTAAAGAAGTTTTAGGGTAAAAGTGAAAATATTACAAACTTGAGGGACCAAAACTGCAAATCGTGGATCTCTTTTTCTTTTCCAGCGACTGACCTAATTTCCTCTTATAAATAGACTTTTGTTTTATTGTTGTGGGCAGCCGTACGTGAGGCAAAGGCTAGCACCTCAAACCTTTTATTTCTTTCAATTTTTCTTGAATTTCTATGGAGAATAAAGCTGCTATGTTTCCGTCTATGAGTGGCTAAGGATTTTCTTTCTGATTCAAGGGATTTATTCAGTTATTCCATTATGAGGTTTTGTTCTTAATTTATTGTTCTTGCCTATAATTTAAGTATTTTTTGATTCTTGTCTTAATTTATGAAAGTAGATTTCATTCGAATTGACAAATTGATTTGTTATTTACTTTCTAGTGTTATCTGCTAGTTGAATGTTACGTAATAGACATGAACCGGCAGTACTGATTAGCAGTTAAACATAGCATGTGTATTGGTGAGACATTAAATATGCATGTTAGTTAAAATGTGGAATCAATGAGGCAAAGTCTGAATAGTTATAGCTATCTCAATTGTTTAGATTTTGGTTCAACTATATTTCTTTGGTTTTTATGCTGTCACTGTTTGGCATGGAACGCTATCGTACCCAGCCGGATTATGATAAGGACTGATTGAGTGCTAGGTTTGGTTAGTTAATTCAGGAAATTATTAGATTTATTACGGCTATCCTAATAGATCTTTCGTTGAATGCTTAGATTGCTTGAATAGTTTAGCAACCCGTGATTGATGAAATAATTGAGTTATCCATCCCTTCAGTCAGAAGTTTGTTAATTTGATTTCTTTTCTTTTATTTACTTTTTGTTATTTGAATTTTATTATTGTAGTCTAGAAAAACAATCCAAGAATTCCATTCGCATTAATTTATAGGAAACAATCCATCGTTCCCTGAGGAGACGGCCTTACTTCCCTATACTATTGTAGCTTGAAGTAGGTTATTTTATTTGTGTGGCTTGACACCCCGCCATAAAGGTCTATGAAAAGACGGTCTCTGTGAGAAACAATGGTCCGTGAGAGGACGGTCCTCGAACGGATGACGATCTTCAGGAGGACAAAGGTCTATGAAAAGACGGTCTCGATGAGAGACAATGGTCCGTGAGAGGATGGTACTCGAATGGATGAGTAGTCACTGGAGAAGAGTTCTCGAGAATACAATGATCGGCAGAAGAAGGTTCTCAGAAGAACAATGGTCGATAGGTGGTGGTCTTCTCGAACAACATGGTGAATAGCTCGAGATTGTGGATCCTGTCATTTAACTTGATAAAGATATTGCAATAATAACAATAATGATGACATATCGTAAAAAGATGTTCGTAAGGAATATCAGTTTAAACAGAGGATATTAGGATGATCCCTCAAGTTCCTTGCTCCTAGGGTATGTCCTTATTTGTGCCCCGAGTACGTTTTCCTCGTTGAAGGGTGATAGGGTTTTACCGCAAGAGGGTTGGTAATTTGAAGAACTCCTTTAATCGTGCTCAAAAAGATATCGTGATATGATAGTAATATGATAATGATCACAGATATTAAGGCATAAAAAGGTTTTAGAAGTACCTCGATCTCGTAATAAAAATATTATTCGAGAATGTATTACCTCGATTCTAAGAAGGTAGTAGTTGAGTAGATAAAAGTCAAGATACATCTTCTCGAGCACTTTGAGTAATAGTATGGTGCTCGAGGGATGGTTGCCCCTTCGAGAAGATGTATCTCTCGAAACTCCAATCTTCAAGATTGCCCCTTGCTAATCAGCAAAATTTTAAAATCTTTAGGGACCAAATAATTAAAATCATTAGGGATTAAGTGGCAATTCTCAAATTGAGGAATTGTTCTCGGCTGAATATTCTGCCCCTTTTGACGGATTTTGAACTCCAGGGACTGTTTTTCTCGATTACCTGTGGAAAAAGTGCAGCCCCTTGAATTCTTTGTGCAACCGAAAACTTTTTTGTGCTACTGGTTAGCTGATATCTTCTTAGCCAAATAAAGATAATTTTTGGTGTGGTCACCGTGGCTGTTCAAAGAAACCAAAAATCTCGTGCTTTGCAAAGAAGTTTATTTGGTTGTGAAGACCAAACAAATCGGTTCCACTTGGCGTGCCACTTGACGAACCTTGGATTTGTATGGTGCCTAGGACAGGCGGCGATGATGACTTAGGCGGCGGCGGACGGCCTAAAACCTGTAAGACGGCGATGATGTTACCTATTTCCTGAAATCCTAACGGAATAAGTTTAGGAGGTGACTTAATCCCCAAGTAAACTAATCCTAGGCCCAATAGACTTAAGGTTAATTTATGACTCGTCAAGAGATAACGTTTTTATTTAAATTTTTATTTAGATTCTGAATGTAATTTAAAATATATTTTAATTGAAATGTTGTATGAAAGACAAAAAAAAATTGCCGACTAGAGCCTGGCAATACAAACTTGCATATTTATAGTTGGCGTCACATAAAAAATGTTAAGCTGCCCAACTAATCTCCAATTATGATGCATAAATGTGATGATAGGAAACTTCACAAATTTGGATTTAAGCCTCTGCATCTCTTTTTCAATTACAGTAGAACTTTTATAAATTAATAATTTAAAAAATTTCTTTGAAGAAAATGAATCGTCACTAAATTAATTAATTTGCAATTTTCTTTACCACCAATCAATCAAATATTCAAATTCTTCTTAATAGTAAAAAAATTCATGCATAGTTTTTATCATCTCCAGGGACAATAAAACAAGTATCAATAGTTCATATTTTATTAAATATTTATAGTTATTATTTTTTTTTATTTTTAGAATATTTATTAATTTATAATATTGTTGGGACCTATACATATATAGGAGATTTTCTAAAATATTATCATCTTATCTTTTTTATGGATTTTTTTTCACTTTTTGTACTGATCTCAAGTTGGAACGAGAAAAAAATTTTAATCACTAAAAGTTATTAATTTATAGATTATTAAGTTACCGACGTTCTACTGTATTTAGTTACAATTTACATTCACATTATAGGCTCCTCTTTTAATGCATTTCATGTGGTAGATACTATTCCCTCTTTTATCATCTCTCAGCCTTTTCTTTTTATTTTGTGATTTTCTTCCGGAAAAGAAAAAAGGGGTCAAAATGAATCCCGCAAAATCATTTGGGGTGGTAACAATTATTAATACATTGTTCATGATTATAGTAATCTCATCAAAGTAATTTATGGACAATATCATCCTCATACCATTTGGCTTTAATTATCATCGATACGTACTTAGCTTTAAAAACTATCATATTATAAATAATTATTTTTTTGCCGCTACCAAATTTTATTATTTTATATCCCCGATGATAAAAAGAAAAAATGAACTTCATATACAAAATGATCAAAGAATACATTGAACCGTAAATCCTGAAAGTACATAAGTAGTCTAACTATTTATATATTTTTTTTAAATCTAAAACATTGAATAGAAAGCTAATATTCAAACATTGATAAGAAAAACAAGATTTAATAGCATATTTTGACTAAATTAGGTGAATGTTATGTTTTTCTCCAAAAGAGAGAGAGATAACTTTATGTTCATTTCTAGTTTTTAATATGCTTTTGAGAATTGTACGTTTACAGTATCGCGGTTGAAATATTGTTGTTGAATTAATGATATTGATATTAGTTTCATATTTAATTTTATTTTTTTGAGAGCATAAAAGTCATGTTAAAAAACAACAATCGTGAAAAATAAATAAAATTTTTTTTAGAGGATTAATATTCAAAATTACATTTCTAAAAACGAAAATTACAGAAAGAAAGATGCCTCCTTTAACTCTTTATTCGCCTAATTAAGTTTTATTGAAAATGACGAAATTAAAAGAAACACCTAATCGCTTAAATGGTTCAATTGATGTTCTTCTTGTTGTAAAGCCGGAAGTACTTGTTCATTTTTATTAAATTCGTCCAAAGCATTAATGAAGTAATTCTTGACGCCTTCTTTTTGCCTTAAATCCAGATCTTCAACAACGATTCTTCCATCATGTAGTTCATTCGCGAGATATGAAAATTCTCTTAGGTCATTCTCGCGTGTTAATTTGGCAATTCTTTCTTCCTTTTTCTTTATAACTTCAGCCAAAAAACTTTCATTTGTTACCATCTTTTTGTGTCTTTCAAATTCGGGCATGCTGAGAAACTTCGCTAGCCTTTCCTTGACTTCCTCTCTTGATGGTAACAGTGATTTTTGGTTGTCCATAGAATTTTCAGCAATCACAGCCACCTGTACTTCACATAAAACACTAAGTTGATTAACTCTATTACACAAAGAATTAATTTTCTTTCGAAATACTGATTTTCGTGTTTTCTCATCTCTTATCGCTACACGTCTAAACTTTCCTCTAGCCATATGTATATATACTAGTAACTTTCAAATTATTTGGTTGCTGCTAGGGGAGGAGGTTGTTGCTGTGCAAGGTGAGGTGACAAAAAGATTATTTTTGAGTGCTTTATATAGGAGAAAACTAAGTAGGTACATTTAAGGAGTGAAAGCTGGCAAATGAAAGAATTAATACTTTTACTAAAATATGAAAATGAACGTTATCTTTCTAATGAATTCATATTTAACTAAACATTTTTTTTCCATAATATAAAAGTTGTTTTAAAGTGGTTTAGTGTATTTCTATGTTTGATTATTTTTTAGCATACACAACACCACATTTGTCGTGAAAACCATTCATCTAATACTTCCTAACAATTATGCGAATTTCCAACTTGGAATAAATCTTATGAAATTGAAAGATATTTTTGAACATACTATGAACTTAGTCCTTTCTTTTTTGGTTTGGAAATATGATTGCACTACTATTATTTTAGAGAGTTGGTAGAATGATTTGCCATTAATATCATATAATTGGTATCCTATTTCTAAAATTAAAATTTTCTTCTTAAAATAGGCGACCAAATGTTAAACCATTTAAAATAACTTTTATAGTCATGACAAAGATATTTAGTTAAATACCAGGTTGTTAAAAAATCATATTCATTTAATATTTTACTAAAATATTACTCCTTTCATTGCCAACTTCCACACTCCTTAAATATACCTACTTAGTTTTTTCCTATATAAAGCACTGAAGAATAAGATACACTCTTCTGGGTACACTTTCAATCTCTTTAACAAATTCTATTTGGCGTAAATGTATATGCTCATAAACTATTTACTATAAAAAAAAAAAAAAAACAAAGATATACAATTACATTTTTATGAATATTTGTTGAGGAAAACAATAGAAGAATGACCCTTACTCCATGTGTAAGCATGGGATTATTTTGATTCATTGATTTGAGGTATAAAAACTGATCTTGTCTCGAGAAATTCAATTAAGCCATTTTTTCTCAGTAAAAACCCAAGTGGACTAATCTTTGCTTTTATAAGTATAGTTAAATATCATAATCTAATAAACAAATACATTCTTTGTCTTAAAATTGTTGTGATACATTTATGATGAATGGGTTCTACATAATTAAATTAGTCAAAATCAAATGAAATGACACAATATATGTATACACCACTGTCGATAATAATCATTTTAACGGTATGTATACTACAATTATTTATGCATGCCATAATAAAATCTAGTCAAAATTTTAGTGACAATATAGACAAGTATTCAATTATAAAAGAGAAAAAAATAACTGGTAATAAGCCGAATAAAAAATAGAAACGTAGAAATTAATGAAAACTTATGTGCAGGAAATAGTTCCTCCTAAAAGACTCAAAAGAACATATATTAGAACTTACAAGATTGGCAGTCTTGTATATGGCATAACGAAGAGACGACTATGGAAAAAAAGTCGTGGCATTTATGATTGGATAAAAGAAAGAGTTTGTGTTCTCTACGAAGGTTAGAAGATGCGTATTTAAAGATAGCAACGACTAGTTTTTAGTAAGTAGTGGTATGTAACATGTCTTAAATTTATTTTAAACAGCTGTTCTAATACTTCCAGAATATACTAAACGGTGGTAAGTAATAATATACCATAAATTTTACATGGTTCGTAGATAACATATTATAAATGTCAGTAGAATATTTTATTTTCCTGTACGAAATTATGACATAAGGCTGACTACAGTTCTAGAGCCATTGATTACAATTCTAAAATAACCGGCTTGTGGTTCTAAGATTGATAGAACTATAACTGAACCATGTATATGAAATGTTGATCGGCTCCGGTTCTAAAGGGTTATTGTTTCAGTTCAGACATTGGTTATGACGATTGTCATGAGTGCAGTTATGATAAGTGAAAGGATAGAGGACTGCTATGAATTGTAATCCTTGATCATTACGTATTGATGTGGTCAATATTTATAGGCAGATTACATGACTAACTGACTAAGGGATAAGTGATAAGTAACAACGCAAGTAATGCTAGTCTATCTCAATCTCATATACATAATCAAACTTATCAAACTATTCTATACATTCTATCATCCCCCCTCCGTGCAATCGAAGCAGGATTTTGAATCATACCAAGATTGGTGCAAAACTGCAGAAATTTGTCCTTTGATATCGCTTTAGTAAGGATGTCGGCACACTGAAGTTGAGTATGAATGTGTTCCACAGTCAAGAGGCCGGCAGCAAGTTATTCCCGAACAAAATGCACATCAAGCTCCATGTGTTTGGTTCTTGCATGATTAACTGGATTCGCAGCAAGGTAAATAGCTGAAATATTATCACAAAAAATAATTGGCCTGCAAGGAAGTGTAATGAACAATATCTGAGAGAAGATGCCGCAACCAAAGAGTTTCAGCTAAAGTAGCGGCTACGACACGATATTCAGATTCTGCAGAAAACCCTGAGACAGTAGTTTGCTTCTTCGATGACCAAGAAATCAAGGATATTCCAAGAAAGATACAGAAACCAGTGGTTGAATGCCGTGTGAGGGGACATCCAACCCAATCTGCATATATTGGCAAACCTCATTGACAGCATACTGGATATCGGGTCTAGTAAATGTAACGACCCAACTCACCTATATGTTATTAAATACATCATGTTTAGTTACGAGTTGAGCCGTCTGCCGGGCTCTCGTCCAAGGCGCAATACTTTTATCTACTTTTAATACAAATTCTAAACATTGACTTAACATTATCACTAAAACCTAGATATCTCATATTACCCCCTATCAATAACAACGTCTCTGGAACACAGTCTTGCTTCACTTGGTCTCATCCCGCATCAATTCTAAACCTGGGAGTGGGATAAGGGGATAAAATATAAAAAGGGGGTGAGCGCCGAGCTCAGTGAGGTTCTCACTATACTAGTACGATACTTTTAATAAAATTATTTTCATAAAACAATATTCAATATAAAATAATTTCACATAAAATCATTCAACAATCAATTATTTCACATTAAGCAATTGACAATAGGGTGGATACAGGGAAACTTTAGCAAGGGCCGTCAAAGAGCCTACGTGGTACAGAGACGGACTCCAAGCCAGATTTCAACAATACGATAGCGTCCATCCGGACAACAAATCCATATCAATAACAATCTCTCCTCAACACCCATGGCCACCGATTGATACTCATGAGCACCACGTCCATCCGGACAACAATAGCCTAGGTAACCTAACCTGGCACCAAGCCCGATGCCGGCCCGTAAGGCTTCGCCTAGCAAAGGCAGGGCCCAGGCTCCAAGTGAACAGAGTCCACCGAAGCAACAATCACACATTATTTCACATCAATCAATCAATCACAACAATAGTTTTCCTGGAGTGATAAAGTACACCACCAGAAATAACACATTCAACGATCATATTCAATCAAGTACATTCGATCATATAACAATATCATTTTGTCTCAGATACAATAACACTTAGAAGCCACATAGAACACATACCCCGGGGTGATAAAGTACACCTCTGGATCATCTAACGATATGCATTTAACATTTCGATAACATTTAAAATGTGCTCATGTGTATAGTGACTTTTAGATATATATTCCCATACTCTCAATTTTTAAAAGAGTGAAAATTACTCACTAGTATTATAAGGTGGTCCTCGTCTCCAAACACTTGATCTGCAAGTTAATTATTAATAGCAATAAGAATCCAATGCCCTAGACTGCTGTGCATTCCAGTTTGTACAAGGATCATTTTAAGACTAACTAAATCATAAGTCGGAGTTTCTTCCTTCTTTTCCTACTGTCAGTATTTTTGGTTTTAGTGCTTTTATTCTTGCTAACCGAACTAAAAGCATATGGCCTTTTCTTTCAAGTATTCTACTACTTAGGAGTAAATAGTAGTTTAAGGTTAATTTTAAAACATAAAGGCTTCTAAGTTTTAGCTGAGACCCAAGTGGAATTTACTCCATTTTTTTTTTCAAAAGGTAAAGCAGATCTTTATTATGATAACTAAACATATTCCATACGAAAACTATAAAAGCTCTTTCTTGACTGTCCACTACAAATTAAATGAAGAGCCAGATCCAATTTCCTTGATTCTTACTTGGGTTTCAAGGTGTGGTTATACCAGTAAATGAAATATACCAAATCGTATCCTAACATAAACTATCAAGCAAACAAGGATTCTCCCGTTTTTTGGTGCCTTAAGTCTGGACTCTAAAATCACACCCTAAACACCATGTTTAATTTTCTTTCTCCGCACTATTCAAATCCAAACACCTGAATCTTACAACCAACACAAGTTTATGAAATGATGAAAGCTTAATCATCCAAATTAGTTCATACCAACTCTCTCCTATTTAGACAAAAATTAATGCCATCTTGCTTTCTCGTTTTTTTTTTTTTTCTATTACTTAAAACTACTTGTTCGGTCCATTTCCACCTAGTGGTTATCGGATACATCCTGAACACTTCTATTTAGAAATAGTAAGGAAGTACAAAATATGATCCCAAAGAAAACGTGGCTTAAGACATACAGTAAACTTTCCTACAGCTTTGAGTTTTCTCTCACTTTATTTTGTTGAATTCTATGGATTGCCAATAGCTTGCTACTTGAATTTGATAAACAAAGACGGGTCACAAAGCTAAGAAGGCAGTAGTAGTTACCTATGTACACCACAACGGCTTCCGACGACATCCGAAATTGAACTTCAAGATTTCCTTTCCCCTATTTGGCGTCCGTCCTCCCGTCCTCCTTTATCTTCTCTTTCTTTCGATTTAGCAACATCTATAGTATCTAATTGGGTTCCTTACTAATACTAGTTGGCAAAGTAAAAGGGTTCGTTGATCCACCGGTATTGAATAGAAAACAAGGATGATGAGGTTGATAGGCTCACTAATCTTCAATTGCTATCTTCCCCAAGTCCCCCTCATAGCTCTGGTTTTCGTTTGTATATCCAATAGATATTTGAGCTAGTCTTTTGGGGAAGATTTTAGCAAGCCAACAATTTGCGGAGGTCGGTGGAACTGACTCGTTAGAAGGAAGAAAGTTTTGTGATGATAATGAAAGAATGAAAAGGCAAGTGGATTTATGTAGTATATGATGGCTTTATATACCAAGCTCATCCCAGCTGGAACTACTTAAAAAGAACGCAATATAGGGCGGTGACTGACTAAGAGAGAAACTGGATTACCTTTTGTTTCAAACTATAGACTATAGGATAATAATAGGATTGCTCTTGTGAAGTTTCTAGTGTATGTTTTTAACAATGATGGGTTTGCTCTATGGCTGGATATGACTAGGATAGTCAATGACTTGCTTATTTTGAAAGTAGTACTATGCAACTTCCTCGTGGAATTGAGACATGACTCAATTCCAACGATTTGGGCCAGGAAAATGTGCAGCAAGTTTAGTAGACTTGGAAAATTATTCTGTATTGATCCAGAAGGTTATATTCCATGATACTTATACCACTGGAAGCCTCTTTGAACCTAGTTTAATATGCAACAACCGGATTACAATTTGAAGACTTCTACAGCAAGTTATGATTATTCTACTAAAGTCATGCGTCAATACCTTCACAAGTTCTAGACACGAATTTATCTTAATGGTTCCACCCACTTAGCATTTTCCTTGACTTTCTCTACTCCTATTTCATATTATTACAAGGATTCTTCACTCCAGGGGCTAAACTCTTTGTTCCTTTCGATAACTTAAAGTAAGCAAAAGGTTCAAAACTTTGTGTCCAAGGAGAAAGAAGAAACCAGGCAGTGTGATCTTATTTGATCAAGCTAGAAGATAACAAAATTTTGACGCGGCAGGAATGAATGATTTTAAAATTGGAACTTCTAAGCCTTCTCAATTGAAAGAAAACAGCCACGCGCTAAGTTGGCGTAGGAGATTAACATCAGTACTAAAACTATCTAGAACCTACATTGACTATTTTAAATACTCATTTTCTGTTCTTAACTTAGTCATGGTATAGTAAAATAAATATTTAGTTTCTAGTAATTCCCACTGAATCATTAAATTTTCAGAAGCAATTATTTAATATAAAATGTTCCTAGTGTCCCTACTATATTAGATATTACATGTGTTACCAACCTAAATAAAAGCATCTAAATTGGCGCAAATTAGGTTTAACACGATCCATTGTGTCATATATTTTCTATTTAAAATCTAATCCAGGTTATTTAAGTGTCAAGTTATAATTTTCCAAGCACGTCAAAATTTTTGGGATATCACAGTAAAAGTTAAATAATGCAATGCTCCAACCAGACTTCGACAGAGTGTAGGATTATGAAAGGGAGCAGTGGCTTTTGTGGAGAACTAAAACCGGGGAACAAGAGGGGCTGCAACCGGCTTAGCATTGGTGAGGTTGCTCCTTTCCAATAACTCTTCAGTATAGTTCTGTTGATGTAAGAACCAGCCATCCTTGTGCTTGCTTATAGACACGCCCAAAAAATAATTAATGGAACCAAGATTAGACATGGCAAAAGCATTTTTCATAGATGTAGTAAAAGAATTCAGCAACTTGACATGGGAGGCAGTCAGCAATATATCGTCCACATATAAGAGTAGAATAGCCATGGCAGGTCCAGACTTGTAAACAAACATAGATGAATCAGCACGACTACATTTGAATCCTTGAGTCAAAAGAAAGGAAGTAAAATGATGAAACCATGCACAAGGGGATTGTTTTAAGCCATATAGAGCTTTATAAAATCGACAGACATGTGGATAGTCCGGATGAACAAAGTCAGTGGGCTATTTCATTTAGACGACCATGCAAAAAAAGCAATTTTGACATCTAACTTATGTACAGGCCAATTACGAGAAGCCCCAATGTGTAAGACCGTCTTGATTGTCACAGGTTTAACCACATGACTAAACGTTTGATCATAATCAAGGCCGGGTTGTTGATTATAACCCTGAGCAATCTAAAGTACTATCTGCCTTTAATTTTATGCGAAAAATCCATTAGGACCCTATAATATTCGCATGAAGAGGCGGTCGTACTAAATCCCAGGTATTGTTTTGTGAAAGTGCGTTATATTAATCAGACATAGTAGCCCTCCATTCGGGGAATTTATTTGCGTCTGTAAAAGATTTTGGTTCACGAGGTAAGGAAGAAGGAGAAGTGGTGACAGACAATGAAGGAAGGATTTTTGGACGACGAGTGCCATCCTGAATTTTGGTTATCATCGGATGATGGCGCAAAGGAGGAAGTGGAGTTGATCGATCATGATCAGGAGAGAATGGCAAAGAAGTAGAAGATGAGGATGAATCATTATGACACGCAGAAACTGGATTGGGAGAGATATTGAGCTCCGGAGAAGGATTAGAAGGAATACGGGAATCCGATGAAGGTCATGAAGGTGAAGGGGAAGAAATAGGTATTTGCGAGACAAGAGGAGGCGAAAATATAGGAAGAGATTTAGGGATCAGAAAGGAAGGTGTTTTGAAAGAAGTTGAAGACTGGGGAATAGAAGTTTCACTGGTTATTAACCTTTGATAGGGGAAAACATTTTCATTGAATGTAACATGACGGGAGGTATACATGTTTTGAGAGATTGGATCATAAAAACGATAGATTTTTTAATTTTTAGGATAACCAAAAAAAATACATTCATCAGACCGAGGAAGGAGTTTGTTGGTGGCAAGATGCGAAAGGTTAGGAAAGCATGAACACCCGAAAACCCGCAGACTAGAGTAATCGGGAATAGTATTATATAGACGAAAGTAAGTGCTGATGCCGGAAGTTATCATAGTTGGTAGATGATTTACAAGAAAGACACTAGTGAGAAAAGCCTCAACCCAAAAAATAGGTGGCAATTGAGCTTGAGCGAAAAGAGACCGAATCATATTAAGTAGAGTGTGATTCATTCTTTCAACTTTCCCATTTTGTTGGGGAGTATAAGGATAAGAAACACGTAGTTGAATGTCTTTAGTATTTAGAAAATTACGAAAATTTCGTGATCAAACATATTTAGCAGAACCATCGGTTTCAAGGGTTTCAATTGAGGTATTAAATTGATCCAGAACAAAAGAATAGAAATGAACAAATTTGGAATAAACCTCAGATTTTTGTTTTATTGGACAAACCCATAAAAATGACTAAAATCATCTGAGAAAAGAACAAAATACTTATAACCGGAAAAAGAAGAACAAGGTGAAATCCAAACATCAGTATGAATAAGATCAAAAGAACGTTGAGTAATGGAGTTGGACAGAGAGAACTTCAGGCATTGATGTTTTCCTAATTGACAGGGGCGACACAAGGAGGCAGGCCATTCAGAGGATGGAACTTTTGAAGAAGGGAGGTGGCGAGACAACTTTGACATAACCGAGGCATTGGGGTGTCCCAATCTTTGGTGCCAAAGAGATGGAGAAACAGACGTTGCAACCTGAGCAAGAAAGAAAGACGAGGGACGAAAAATCTTAGGTGGAAATAGATATAGAGAACCCGGACTATTACAGTGAAGACGTAGTTTTTTCGTCCATAGATCCTTCACAGAGAAACTAACAGGATCTAACTCAATGGAGCAATGATTATCTTGAGTGAATTTACGGATAGAAATCAGATTTTTTGTTAAGGAAGGGACATAAAAAACATTGGGGGATTTAAATGGAGAAACTAAAGTACCGATGGATTTAATAGGTGAAAAGGTGCCGTTACCAACAACAACTCTATTGATACCTGTGTAAGGTTGGGGTTGAGAGAGGGTGCCGGCTTGAGGAGTCATTGTGTTGGAGGCGCCAGTATCAAGATACCAATTAGGATCACCATGCTACAAAAGATAAGGAGAGGCTGATTGAGTAGCATTGTCGACATAGAAAGCCAGTTGTTGAAACTGATAGCAATCTCGAGTTGTATGATTATTTTGCATACATAATTGGCAGCGAAGAGGAGGGTTGGATGGATAAGAACCCAACAAAGAGTTGCCTCTTGGACGAGATGAGAAAAAGGGTGGCTGGAAGTGACCAGAGGACTGGAAGTTTTATGGTGGAAAACTTTGACGACCACGGCCCCTGCCAAGGCCACGGAAAAATTGGTTTCGGCCATGACCACGTCCTCGATTTGAGGATTGATTGAAAGATTGAGAAGGAACAGAAGACTGATGAGAATCAGAGATAGTAGAATTAGTAGAATTTGCGGCAACAAGAGCAGTGGAATTAGGAGAAACCGCAGAAGAGGAATTTTTTTGCAACTAAACCTCATGGAGAAACAATAGGGAACGTGTTTCAACAAAAGAAGAGAGAGGAATTTTAGTGGAGATGGAAGTAGAAGCAGATAGAAATTCATGTGGTAAGCCGGCTAGAGTTTGGAGGACTAGATCAAAATCGGAAATAGAGCTTCCAAACGCAGTTAGAGAGTTAGCTAGGATTTTGAGACAGTGAATATAGTCATTGATGGAAAGATCACCTTTCTTTATATTATGAAACTGCATCTTTAGATGGAGAAATCGAGATCCGATGTGATCTTGGAATAATATTTCAATGGCAATCCAAGCATCACAAGTAGTAAGGGAATGGTTCGAAGAAGTAATAGCTTGAGGGATCTCGGTGGAAATGATGGCTTGAATCCAGGAGAGGACAATGGAGTCAATTTGCATCCAAGATTGATATGCAGGGTTGGGAGTTTGATTACTAGAAGAATCAGAGATGGTAGATGAGGGACAGACAGAAGTAACATCAATGTGGCTGATGACATCATGACCACAAAAAACCGGCATAGAAAGTTCTTTCCACAAGATATAGTTTGTGAAATCAAGAACCGGAGAAATGTAATTTTTGATGTTGGAATGGCTTAAAGCCTGATGCGATGAGGAAGAAGAGGAGCTGGAGAACGAGGAAAGAGAAAGAGAATGAGTTGTGAAAGTTACAACAGAGGAAACAGCAGGAGTCGACATGGCGGTTGAACTTCAGGGCATGGCGGCTAAACTTTAGGGTTTGTCAGCTGATACCATGAAAGAATAGAGGACTGCTATGAAGTGTAATCCTTGATCATTACGTATTGATGTGGTCAATATTTATAGACAGATTACATAGCTAACTGACTAAGGGATTAGTGATAATTAACAACGTAAGTAATGCTAATCTATCTCAATCTCATATACATGATCAACCTTATCTTGTTTTTAAAGGGATCAATAGTGGTTCCCCACTTACCCCCGACATGACTCGAACCCGTGACCTATTGATCAACAGGTGAGGTGTCTTACCACTAAAATGCACCTCGTTATCACATGATCAACCTTATCAAACTATTCTATACATTCTATTAATAAGGTTCCATTTTTTATTGATAACTAAACCATTACCACCTTTAAGGGTAAAATATGATGAATATATACGTGACCTAATATAGTTGATTTAATATAAATTTTTAGGAAAATATATTTTCTTCCAAATGAACAGTTTTGTCCTTTCTAAAATATACTCCCTTCGCCCCGAGATGATTGTCTAATTTAGTTTTTTATTTTTTATTTTTTGTTTAAATTGTACTAAAAGTGAAAATTTGAATTGGACAATAATTTTGAGACAAAGAAAATAATGATTAGGAGTCATTTTTAAAAGATTGATGAATAATATTTTTAATCATAGTTATTTAATAACTATTTTCAATGGTTATGGTTTATAATCCAATTCCTTTCGAATTTAGTTACTTTTTAGACTGAAATCTTAGTCAAGCTTTGGTTGACGGCCAGTAATATGAGTAAAATAAAAAGGGAAACTGACTACTTTATTCCAACAAAAATATGCTAATATTGAATATAACAATTTATAGTTTCATACCATATACCTACTTTGACTAGCGAGTGTTTTTTGGTAAATTATTGGGCGTACCCCCTCCTATTTTTTGCATTACTAGTTCTTATTACTTTTTTTTTTCCTCTCTTCTAAATAACTTCCTAAATTTTGCAAGTTTAGTCTCTGCTACTTTTTTCTCTCTTCTACAAAAAACATCCATAATCTTCAAATGAACATAACTCTTAATCTGTGAAGAATTAGAAAAAGTGTTGCACATGAAATTTCTTATATTCGTCGAGATCTATCCAACGAGATCCATATTGAATATTTTTCTCGAGCTTAAAAATGATCAAATTTCGATGGGCAGAATTAAGATGGATATCCAGTTTAAGAAAATGAATAACTAACTTATTTTATATTGGTATTATTGTGTTACTTATATCTCTTGATCTATGAATAATTAAAAAACGAATTACACATGTAATTTATAGTACTCGACGAGATCAATCTGATAAGATCAATCTCGAAATTTTTTTCAAACTTTAAATGCATTTAAATTTTATGGGCGGAATTGAAAGAGATATGTTTTTTTTTCCTGAAAGTGTTTATGTATTGTGTTCATACTGATTATCCGACCGGTTTGAATTGATTATCCATTTCGTTTGTACCGAATATCCTTTTTTTTGGGTAAAAATCATTTTCCAATATGTTAATACTGATTATCCATTATATTTATATTGCTTATCCAATCATTTTTTCCTTTGAAAAACAGTTCTCCAATGTGTTTGTAGTGATTATTCAATTGTTTTGTATTGGTTATCCAATTATTTTTACTGCAGGTCCAAATAAGTTTGCATTGCTTGGCCAATCATTTTTTCCTTTTTTTTTTCTTGAGAAAATGTTTGTCTAATGTGTTTCTACTAATTATCCAACTCTGTGCTATTGTTTCTCCAGCTATTTTTTACATGTTTATGAAGATAATTGTAATAAATTTGTACTGGTTATCCAACTTATCCGTGTTTCTTATCCAACGTAGTTTTTCTTGTCGTTCTTTTTTAAATGATTGTCCAATGTATTCATTGTGATTATCCTACTGCTCGGTATCGATTATCCAACCATTTGTTTTTTACTTTTCGTGAAAATCATAGTCCATAACGTTATACTGACTATCCGACTATTTTTTATTGGTTATCCAATTATTTTGACAGCTTATCCAAACATAATTTATTTTCTCTCTCTCTCTCTTTTTTTTCTTTTGAGAAAATGTTATCTAATGTGTTCATACTAATTATATATCCAACTTTTTAGTGATGGTTATCTAACTTTTTTTTCCTTATTTTTTTTATGAAAATGGTTGTCCATTTTTTTTATATTGATTATCTAACCAGTTTGTACTGCCTATCCAATTATTTTCTTTCATTATCCAAATAATTTGTAATACCTATCCAATCATTTTTTTCTTTTTTTCTGGAAAAATGGTTATCCAATATATTTATACCGATTATCCAAACGGTTTAGTTTGTTAGTGCCTATCCACTTGCTTTGTACGCCCTATCCATCACTAAAGAATGTTAAAGAGAGTTCAAATCGATATGCTTACCCATTTATTTTTATTTTTTTTACTTATCCGATATTTTTCTACTGGTTATCCATTATGTTTTTACTGTTTATCCAATCACTTATTTTGTAAAAAGTGGTTATCCAACGTCTTAATAGTTGTTATCCAACTGAATGGTACTACTTATCCAGCCATTTTTCCTCTTATCCAAACATTCTTTTTATTTTAATTTTTACGAAAATCTTTGTCCAGTTTGTTTGTACTGACTATTCAACCGTTTTGTGCTAATTATCCAAACAGAATTTGTACTACTTGTCCAATTTTTTTTTTTTTTTTTTTGAGAAAATGTATATCCAATATATATGTGCATGCTGATTATCTAACTTGGTGATGGTTATCAAACTTTTTTTTTTTACTTCTTTTTTATGAAAATGATTGTCCAGTTTTTTATAATGATTATCTAACCAGTTTGTATGTCTTACCCTATTATTTTCACTGATTATCCAAATAGTTTGTAATACTTATCCAATCATTTTTATTTTTTAAAAAATGGTATTCCAATGTTCTCATACCGATTATCCAACCAATGGTTTGCACTGCTTCTCCAACTTTTTTTTCTTTTTCATTTTTTTTAAATATCCTTATCCGTATTTTTTAAAATAATTATCCAACCGGTTTGTACTGGTTATCCAATTATTTTTACTGTTTCTCCAAATCGCGGCAGCTATCCATTGGTTTCTTAGTGCTTATCCAACGTCTTTGTACTGGTTACCTAACACAAATACTTTCTTCTTCTTCTTTCTGGATTATTTTTATTATTTTTATTTTTATTAAAAAAAATCAATATTGCTCTTATCAGATAGATCTCGTCGAGCACTACAAATTTAATTTGTAATTCGTTTTCTAATTCTTTACGAATTGAGAGATATAAATTTTATAAGAATATCAATATAAAATTAATTGGTTATTTATTTTTTTAAACTAGATATCTATCTTATTTCTTCATCGAAATTTGATCATTTTTAAGCTCGAAAAAAAATTCGATATAGATCTTTTTGTTTAGATCTCGACGAGTACTATAAATTTCATATATAATTCGTTTACAAATTTTTTTACGGATGGAGAGTTTTTTTTTTTTTTTGAAAAGGTATTGAGAGATATGATCGTTTAAATATTAGAGATATTTTTTGGATGAGAGAAAAAAAGTGACAGGAACTAAACTCGTAAAATATAGGAAATTATTTAGAAGAGAGGGAAATGAGTTAATAAAGACTAGTAATGCAAAAAAATAAGAGGGTGAATCATGCTCCCGGGTGCATCTAATATACACTCAGTTTTTTAACTCCACCAATCACAGTTATCCTCTTTGTGTTGTATTTATCTGACTTGTGAATTCCGACAGATAAGTTCATCTTCAATTAATTCGGAATAGCACGGTGCCCTAAAAGTATTTATTTAATATAGCAAGATAAAGTCTTCAAAAAATAAAAAACTTATTTTTAAACTAAAAAATTTTTTCACCCTCTTGGACATACAAATTCCCAGTTGCGAAACAATTCTGATTGAAAAGTCTCAAAAAAAAAAAAAAAAACGAATGAAGGAGACAACACAATAGATCCTTTTTAGGTCATCAAGGGATGGTGCTTTAGCCTTTAGGAAAGCAGCAGCTATAGTTTTAGTGAACAATCAATTCTTCGACCTCGGAGAACATGTGGTATGTTGCAGCATTATGACGAAAGTCGACGACTCAAGACAAACGATATAGGATATCTTAAACCAATGCTCCCATCACTCCCATCACCGATTATTTTGAAAAGAAAAGGATGCATATGTTGTAGATAAAGGTAAATTATGGCTACCTGTCTAGGTTTTGAAAAATATGAAAATATGAAATGCAAAGGTTTCTTGTGAAAATTCAGGAATCAATAGTTCACGACTTAACATCTCCTATTTATTTATATTTTTATACAAAAATGTCATCACACCGAAAACGTCTGGTGAACCCATTTCGCAACTTTCACGTGACGTTTATGAAAAGAAAAAAAAAAAAAACAATCAATCTCATGTAATACTAATGTCTAATGTGTTAACGCACTGAGATCACTGAAACATTTCCAGTAATTATTTCATAATCTTAGTTAAATCACAGAATTCTTTTTATTTGACGAGAATAATTAAAAATCGAAGAAACTCGATAATGATATGAAATTACCATACTTTTTTTTTTTTATCCCAAGATGATTATCAAAGATAGAATGAATACATGGTAAGAAATGGAACACGTCTTCCGTTCACTAGAGAAGAAGACAGTCCGTTTGCATGTGAGGAAAGTTTGCAAGAAAGCTCTACAATTCGTCCATTTATTGATTTTTATATATTAAAGTAATATATAATAATACATTGAACTTGATGGTTTACATACAGCCACTTGGTTTTTCAATTAAAAGTAGCATTTTTTGTAGTCTGGACGATGATGGATGCGTTTATCTTCCTACCTACGAATATTTATATACGTTTTGGCATGTGTCCTTGGGACGGGTCACGTATTTTTTGTTAACAATAAATGTACGAGTGTACCTTCTTTGTACAAAATAAATATTTTCTCTGTTCCATAATTATTGTCCAGTTAGAGTTTGAATTTTCATTTCTAGTTCAAATCGTACTAAAAGTAAAATCTCAAACTGGACAGTAATTTTAGGACAGAGAGAGTCAATAAATAAATGTACGAGTGTCAAATACAGATAGATAATACCGTGCATGTAGGAGAAATATCAAATCGTATGTTTTATTTAAATTTTACGCACTTTTGTCCCAAAAATTATTATTCTCTAGAAGGTATATATAATTTATGTATATTGTAAACATTTCAATTATGATTATGAGTACAATTGGAAATTGGAATGGCATGCTCCTATGCCACGGGGGTGGTGAGAGAGGAGACTTTGTTGCCAACCAACCAACTCCATTGCGTGGATGCACCCTGTGTAATAAACTTGGTCGGACTTTTTAAAGATTATTTTATTTATTAAAAGTGGCCAGTTTATCATTTATATAAATTGTAAAACTAAAAAAAAAAGTATATAAAAGACTTTTATATCGTTAACATTTCAATTTGAATTAATCTTGTTTGCCATTCCGTTCATGTGGACATTATAAGATGACTTACAGAATAACCAAACCTAACTTTGCTGTAGATATCCTGCAGCCAATGCTAACTAATGACGTTTGAGAAGATTAATTTCCGGAAACTAATTAGCAGCGTCGATTAAAATATCTATATTAAAAAATTTATATATCTTCAGAAAAAAGAAATCATCCGAGTCGAATCTAGATTAATGGAGAGAATAATTTAAAGTATTGTCGTATTATATCCAAAAATTCCTTTTGTTACATTCTTATGTTATTAAGGTCTCGTAATGTAGGACCCCGTGAAGTATAGGATTGTTTACTTACAGTGAATCTGTGCTTTCTTTCATTGGACATGGAATGTTGGAATTCTTTTTTTTTTTTTTTTAAGAAAAAAACTCCATTACGATTGCTGGAAATCAGCCAGCTCTGATTGATACGAATCGTCCAACAACAACTGACAGGAGAATACAATCACTAAATTAGTCACTATACTATTACAACTGAAAATACAAAATAAAACTTTCACCAACCAATTGCTATTTCCAGTAGGAAAAAACCTCCAACGGTATGATTCTATTGTTGAACATACAACGGAACAGATTAAAAATCTGAACTCGAATAGGCCACTACTCATCGGATTAAAGCTCCAATTTGTAAATCTAGATAACAGATTTCTCATTATATCAATTTCTCCTTCGGGGAATTTTAAGGATTACAGGAACTATGAGGCAAACACCAAATAATTTTAATCTTGGACTAAGAGAAATGAAAACTTCGCCCAAACACCGAAATGTTTACAATTTAATGAGATGATTGGTCGTCATTATTATTAGTGATTGACATCCGATCTATTTCAGAAAAATAATCCAAATTTATAAAATGTCATCATAACTAAAATAGAGATAAGCAACTGTTATGAGTCGAAAACGAACTCGGTAAGAGTACACCTGGAAACTTAAAAATAAGTAATCATTATTCCTTGTTTGTCTCCAAAGTGATACCTGGTTTGAATCCAAACTTAATCGGGATGATGATTTTGAACATGTGTAATATTATTTAAAAAGAAATGCTGTACTTGTATCACTTAGAATTGTTTTTTTTTGGTTAAAAAAAATAGTATTTTGGATTTTTTTTTATTTGAAAATTTAAGAAACTGTATTGAAAATGTAAAAAGTAGGTTGAGAGGGACATTTATTAAATAAAAAATTATGAAAAAAACCAACCAAAAAATTGAACCAAGCAGAGAATTCACCTTCTAAAACTTCTTTGGAATAAACCCAAACCTAACTCTGCTACGAGTACCGTGCAGCCACAGCTAGCTAGCTAGCTAGTTGTATGGACTTCAATGAAGCAAAATAAAAAAGCTTCATAAATAAATACAGCCACAACCAACTCCTTTTCACTTACACAATTCAACTTATACGTACAGCCAATTAAAACGCAATCCACCAGACAATTGCCTTATAAATAGGCTGCTTGGCGAAAAACAGCAAATTTGTAGTGTTCAGTCTGAAAAGCAAATTCATACTACCCAAAGTACAAATAGCTATAAATCAAATCAAACATAAACTCTTTTCTTTTCTTTCTTCCTCATTTACCGATAGTACATATCATCACAGCGAAATTTGCTTCTGGAATCATCAAAAAGTCTATACCCAAATTCCCAAATTTGAATTTTCAGAACACGACTCTGTTTTTCCTTTCCTTTCTCTTCTCTTTCCTTCCAATGCATTTCTATATATCTTGTAGAATCTAACTTTCTTTCCTCTGTTATACCAAAATCCCTTGAAATTTTTTCCAGCTTCTTAAATTCCATCCGTGTTTTTTCCTTTCTTTTTCATAATGGGAAGTGACAAAATGAAGACAACTGTGAAGGAAACGACAATGGTTCGTCCTGCAGAACCAACTCCATTAAAGAGGCTGTGGAACTCGAATCTGGATCTGTTGGTGGCCAGGATTCATATCCTGACTGTCTACTTCTACAAGCCAAATGGGTCATCGAATTTCTTTGATGGGCCAGTTTTGAAACAGGCGTTGAGCAATGTTCTTGTTTCGTTTTATCCCATGGCTGGCAGATTGGGGAGGGATGAAGAAGGGAGGATTGAGATTGATTGTAATGGTGAAGGCGTGCTTTACGTCGACGCCGAAACCGATTCGAGTCTCGATGATTTCGGTGATTTTACTCCCAGTCCGGAGCTCAGGAAGCTGTTTGTTCCGGCGATTGATTACTCTGGAGACATTTCTTCGTATCCCCTTGCCATGTTCCAGGTACAGAGTAACTACAAAGTTTTTCTTATTTTCCCTCCCTTAGTTTTTACACGTAATACTATCATGGTCGAAATTATTGTTCCGACTAATTCGAATATAAGTGTAAATTGGTTTTTTTTTTTGGGGGGTGACAGAAGTCTCTCTTGCCAAATTTTGAGTTCTTTAATGTGATTTACTGTTCTTATTTTTTGGTTCTGAACATCCAGGCTGTGTGTGCTCTGTTACTGTCTGCTCTGTTTTGGTGGAAAATTTTTTTGCTAACATTGATGATGGTTTGAAATTGTGACTAAAAATTTCAGCTTTACATTCACAACGAGAAGTATTACATATTTCTTTCGAACTTCAGAAGGAACATTCTGCTATACTCATTGGAGATTTCCCTGTAGTGTATAGACGAATAAAGCAATGAAGCTTGTGTTATGAGTGTATTCATCATACACAAATTTTCTTGTACGTTATTTTAATTGACTCTCAATGTAATTTTTTCTACGTTTTGTTTTTTTTTTTTTTTTTTTTTTAAAAAAAACTTCCACTCACTTAAATGTGGAAAAGAACTCGAGGGTTTGGAACTCACCAGGCCAAGACCTCATTTTCAACAAAATCAAGATACACTAAAAACAATCTAATCAAGGACTTGGAAAATTAAGAAGATTTAATTCCTATGAGTGGACTAATATTTTATGAAAGTACTATGATGTGATTTTTGAAGGGTCAGTTGTGTTTGGATAGTGTCTCAAAATAAAAGAGTAACATTTTTTTTTTATTTTTGCAATTTTCAACACATATTTTTATACTCTCAACAGTTTTTTTCTTTTTTTTTTTGCGAAGACAAGTTATTATTTGCAAGTTCATTTCATGATTTCACTATCAACAATGACGTTTTCTTACTAGTATGTCCGTGCACCATCGTGTAACGTAATTAGCGTGCAATAATAATGGTTGCCTTAGGCCAATCTCCAAGATTTTCTCGACTTTTCCTTTGCTTAATTGCCCTAAATTTTCCCCATCTTTTTCTCAAACGATGAATTTTCGTTTTGTAACCTTTTTTAAAAAATGTTTCAATTCCTTCTTTGTTGTTTTCCAAGAAATGGGGACCTCGGATTTGTCGGGCCTAAAGAAAAGTCAAAACAGAATAATGCTTCCATAGGATTTGGAAAATTTCTTGTTATCAAGGTTGAATAGCAGCTTGTTATGCAGTCCACAAAATTAGAAATTGGGGGTGGCATTGCATTATTTGCTAGGTTTGGAAACTAGGGTTTAAATAATTCTCAGGGGCTGCTCTCTCAAATCTGAAGCCTGAAGACATTCAATATGAACGGTTTAAACACATGACTTCTTTTTAAGACGGAAAGACCACAATATTTTCAGGTTAAAGTTTCTCTTTTGTGTCTTTCTGGTATCAATGAGTTGTCAATCATCTTCTTCATTGTTTCCTGCTCAAATAAACACAAAAAAACATTCAAATAAATCCAATGACCATAATTGCATGAACAGAATATTTGGTGAATCTCTTGTCGCCAAAAAGTAGCTTTGTGATAGTTTATTATTTATATTTTCTTTTAAGGTAAAATATATTCGTGGCCTAAGCTGTTCCAAAATTTGTGGCTATATATGGTGCACCGATTACGAGGGAAAGGTTGCAAAATCGTCCCCTTACAGTTGGTTTGGCTATTTAGGGACCAGTAAATTATTTTCGAAAGTTGTCCTATTAATCGTTAAACTCTCCATTTTAAAATATAAGTCATTTTAGATGTTGTACGTAAATTAATGAGACAATCATCCAACAACTAAATTATTTGTTAAATATCTATTTTACCGCTCATTAATTACATTGAAACTATAAACAAGACTAAATGAAAAGAAATTGACATCTATTGAGGGTAAATTTGAAAAAATAATCATTAATTTGTCTAAAATTTGTAAAAGGACCTACATTTTGAAAAATCTCTCCCAACCTAAAACGACCTACAAATTGAAATGGAGGGAGTAGTCTCATAGGCGAATGGATTGAGAGGGCACTGGAAATTTATCGTACAAAACATTATTTTTCTCATATGTGTAGTTGTATAAAACGTTTTATTATGACGAAAATAACAGTAACCAAATAAATAACCGCTTACTTGTGTTAACCAGAATGGCCATAATTTTTTTTTTTTTTTTAAAAAAAAAACCAGAATGGCCATAATTAATCTGCTACCATTGCTGCTGGTAGGATAAAGGGTCACTTTCTCCTAAGTACAGAAGGTGTTATTTTCTATGGGAGGTTTCAAATAGTGAAGAACATGTACTATCTTTTTTTTCTATTTTTATTTATGACCTATAATGTATTAAAATGGCTAATAATATTCTTTTTCTAATAAATGTTGTGCATTTTGTTAAAAGGTAACCCGATTCAAATGTGGTGGAGTAGCACTTGGAACCGGTGTGCATCACAATTTATCGGATGGCCTTTCATCTCTTCACTTCATCAACACATGGTCGGACATAGCTCGCGGACTCTCCATCGCCGTCCCTCCTTTCATCGACCGGACTCTCCTCCGTGCTCGGGATCCCCCGAAACCCGTATTCGAGCACGTCGAATACCATCTCCCTCCAACACTAAAACCCGAATCCGGTGGAACCAAAGTACCAAAGTCGGGCCTGAAAACCAGTACCACTTCAATACTAAGAATCAACCCTGAACAACTCACCCGACTAAAAGCCAAATCCAACAACGAGGGCAGCACGTACGAGATTTTAGCGGCACATCTATGGCGTACCACGTGCCGGGCACGTGGACTCGACGACGATCAATCCACAAAGTTGTACGTTGCGACAGATGGAAGGTCCAGGTTAAGCCCTCCCCTGCCTCCGGGCTACTTAGGCAATGTGGTATTCACATCCACCCCGATAGCCGAATCGAGCGAGCTTCAATCCGAGCCGTTGGCGAATTCCGCGAAAAGGATACACAATGCATTGGCAAGAATGGATGACGAGTATTTGAGATCAGCTCTGGATTACCTTGAAATCCAGCCTGATTTGTCAGCATTGGTCAGGGGACCTCAATATTTTGCAAGTCCTAATCTCAACATTAATAGTTGGACCCGGTTGCCCGTTTACGATGCGGATTTCGGGTGGGGAAGACCCATCCATATGGGTCCTGCGAGCATTCTGTATGAGGGTACCATTTACATTCTCCCAAGTCCAAACAATAAAGATAGGAGCTTGTCATTAGCTGTGTGCTTAGATGCGGATCACATGCCACTCTTCCAGAAATACTTGTACGATTTCTGAATAAGATTGGTCTGGAGTCACATTGTGATATGATTCAGACTTGTAATTCTTTCTTCTTTTTTCGATGGTTGATTTCTTACATTTTGCTTGGATGATGTTCTTTCTATTCATGATGATGTGATGACTAGATAGTTGTCATTTGTCCACCCAAGTAGTGTTCAAATAGATTGTTGGTTTGCAATAATGCCAAATGGAATGTCGTTATAAGATAAAGTTTCTTCCTCAATATTATTACTCTGATAACTTATGTGTAGCAATCATATATTAATCGTGATACAATATCATTTTTCTCGTATACATATTCATTTAACCTTAGATACAAAAACCCGTGACAAGTGGATTATATATATGACTAGCTAGACTTAGTACGTGAATTAGAAGAAAATTGAAAAATTGCTGGCTGTTCTTAGAGGGAGGCTGTAAACTCTTTCAAAAATTTCGACTTTGGTTGCGTTCCATGATAAAGTGGTGGGATCATGGAAGAAAGCAATACGATTGCATTCTAAAGACGGAAGTAGGTTCGATGATATGGGGGGACCAAAAGTGGGAGTGAGTTAACATCAAATGGAGGATCCGTCCAATCTTAAAATTAAATGTGACATGAACTGGACATTTATCCCGATGTCAGGGAGAAGTATTCCCATTCCTAGGTGATATAGAATGTTGTGGTTACTCGTAATGCACCCTGTAAAATGGAAACATGTCGCTTTATCATATAATTTCGATAAAACTTGTTTTTAAATTTTTAAAAGGGTGTGGTTGATGAAACTCTTGTTCCACATCGGTGTTGGGAGTGGCTTTGTATCAATATATAAAATTTATAGGCTAATCCTCTCATTGCTAATTGGTTTTGAGATAGAACTCAATGGACTTTTATATGATATCAGAGCGGGTCAAGCCCATTGTTATAATAGGCGATCAGACAGATGCAATTGGATTAACCCATAAAAATATCGGGTGATGTTGTCCATGTCTGTTGGACCTGAGGGAGAGTGATGTAACTCTTATCACACATTGGTGTTAGGAGTGACTTTATATCAACATATAAGTTCCATGTGCTACTCCCCTCATTGCCAATTTATTTTGAGGTGGAACCCCATTGACTTATATAGTGGTTCATATCGAAACAAAAGAAAATAAGAATTTGAATAACATAAAGAAATAAAGAGAGAAATATCTAAAGGCTACATTGTGATTGATTGTCTGGATACAATATTCATATGAGTAGCTCGTTATTTATAAGAGAACTTTTTTACAACAACCTTATAAGATAAGGCTAAACTATTTTAAGTAACTATTGGAAGAAATCAATCCCCGAGATTACGAGATACTCTAGGAATTCTTGATAGCCAAACATATCTCATCATTGATGAATGTGATCAGCCTTATTTTGGAAATGACATGATCTCGATCTTGAGAGATTCTGTTAACATCCCCCCTCAAACTGAGTCGGGGCTGGAGACTCAGCTTGCTTCGAGTGTGTTGACGGCTTCTCATCTTCATGCGGCAGTGAAAAATCTTCTTGTGGTCCATTGATTCTAGCCATGTTTTGGACAAAAAAAAGGCTTGAATTTATTGTTAGATTTTGTATGATGAGTCAAAAACTCTTCTTGTATGAGAAGATAAGACTTTTGCCATAATGGAGATTTTGTGAATTGACTCAGAGGTGACTTTCCTCGTTGTCTGAAATTTGTGGATTAACTAAAGTTGATTTATGGGAAAAAAAAAAAAGAACACAAAGTCTAGGGTAGAAGACTTTGTTTTGTATTGATTGAATGATTTGCAGGTTTTTTGTGGACACTGTTGGGAGAATCAAACAAGAGTTTGGGATTAGCAGTAGAAAAAAAAAAGAGTGATTTGGGATGAATTTGGAATTGAAACATGACACAATTGTAAATATTTATGACTGAACTAATCATGATTTTATTTGTTGAAAGAAGAAAAAAAAATACGCGGAAGCATGGCACAGAAGCAGGATGAACCTGCTCTGGTACCAAGAAGAAAATAAGAATTTGAATAACATAAAGAAATAAAGAGAGAAATATCTAAAGGCTACATTGTGATTGATTGACTGGATACAATATTCATATGAGTAGCTCGTTATTTATAAGAGAACTTTTTTACAACAACCTTATAAGATAAGGCTAAACTATTTTAAGTAACTATTGGAAGAAATCAATCCCCGGGATTACGAGATACTCTAGGAATTCTTGATAGTCAAACATATCTCATCATTGATGAATGTGATCAGCCTTGTTTTGGAAATGACTTGATCTCGATCTTGAGAGATTCTGTTAACAGAAACAAAGGATCCAAATCACTCGTCATTGTCTGCTCAAGTTTAGAATGGCAAATCTTTCAAAGTTACATTTTCAAGAAATAACACCAATGTTGGTCTGGCAAATGCAACTTACAAAGCCACAATCACCAACAATTCTCGAGGCATACACGTTATTGTGGTGCCAAACACCCTATCCTTCAAGGCAAACCATGAAATGAAGTTATTTATGGAACCTTATGGATTTCTATAGTGGTTCCTATCAAAACCAATGATCTAAATTACTCGTCATTGTCTGCTCAAGTTCAGAATGACAGATCTTTCAAAGTTACATTTTCAAGAAATGTCACCAATATTGGTATGGCAAATGCAACTTACAAAGCCACAATCACCAACAATTCTCGAGGCATTGGGGTTATTGTGGTGCCAAACATCCTATCCTTCAAGGCAACCCATGAAACGAAGTTATTTGTGGTGACAGTTGCGGGTGAAGAATTGAGAGGATTTGCTTCAACTGATCTTGAATGGTCTGATGGACTTCATAACGTCAAAATCCCAATTTGTGTACGCAAACGAATAGTTTTTTAGTAATAGTAGTAACATGTCTTTTTATTTTATTGAAGCAAAAGCAAAATATTTGGTCTAAAAAAAATTTAAATGGAATAAGCAACTTAGGAAAATTTTTTATTAAGGACACGAGAAGGTCGTGTTCTTCAGTCTTATAAAAATACTTTACATTGAATTTTGAGATTTATACTATTTTTAGAATAAATCTCAAAACTCGATATTAACTTTTTTAGGGGAGCATTAGGTTTGTTTTTGGTTAGTGTTTTTTTTTTTTTTTTGTTTAACTCCGCAAAAGTAGTCTTATCTTTCACCCATGTTTGTGGTCACCCTTTGTGATTCTTAATTCCAGCGGCGACCGTGAGCCTTCGCTAAACAATTCTCTATGGTCTTGTGCTTTTACCCCCTTAATCTAAAAACTAAGAATCAACCATGAAGAAGTCAAAAACCGTTAAAGCAACGGTTGCTTGGCAAATAAGTTAGGAAACAATTAATAGTAAAATCGATGGTTGATTGAAATGAGCTTATTGCGTCCGTCGGTTTGAAATCATCAAATCAATCAATTTATTGTTTTGTTTTCTCCTCAATTCAGCCCTGCAGTTGTGTGTATTGAAGTTTTAAGTTTATCTACAATGTCTTAGAAACACATCTATAGTACTTACTTAAAGCAGCAAATACAAAGGACACATGTTAGCTCCAGAATGAATATTTTCTCTCCAAAGCTTTTCAGCTCTTTTCAATACAAATCCGAAGCAAGCAAAATGAGACACGTGGCACTCTAAAATTTCAGAAAAAATAAAGCCTTAAGTAACCCCAAAGCTTTACTTCTAATTAGGAAAATGAAGAAAACCATAAGCAGTTTAAATTAGGGATAAGGACAATTACCCTATCGAGTTATGTCCCAAAGACAATTATCCCTTCGACGTTTTATATAAGGACAAATTCCCCCCTTGACCGTTAGAAAATCAATGTCAATAGTACTATTTGGTGAAATGACAATAAAACCATGGTGGTTCTGGCAAAATCTTGGGCAGGAAAATGTAAAAGGTAAAGTTACTTATTTAACCCTCTGGCTACACGATGAAATTAAAACCTCCCCTGTCCCATTTTATCGTTCAAAATCCAGGCAATAATTTTCAAAGCTTTTTGAAACCTGACTTCACTTTGGCAATCAATTTTCTTGTGGTGATTTTTTATTTCATCTTCAATTACCATCTTAATCGGATTCATTACGGTGAGATGAAGATCATTAGGAAAACAAAGTCGACGGGCATTTGTTTTGTCCAAAAGAAGCCAGCCAAAAATGGTGAGTGTTGAGAACTCTCTTTGGTCACATGCATGGATCGTTAAGCATGAAAGATGGTGTATTTTATTTGCCTAGTAATCGTCAGATTGATCGCAAATTGTAGATGAAAACGTGAAGCCCTAATTTTCAACAATCAATCCTGAAAGTTGAGGGTTTTTTGTAAATCTTTTTTTAACGTTTAATTCCAATGATTACATGAACTTCGAATAGTATATTGATCCTGATTACGTTTCATCATATGTTGTATGTATAGAATCCATCAATTAGGGTTCTTTGATTTAGTGGAAATCCCAACATCTGGGGTTTTTTTTTTCAAACTTACAAATGGGAATTACGGTGCATAATATGATTTGCAAGATATGATCAATATTTCAGTGCTATTTTTTTGGTTCATATGCTAGACGTTTTGTTCTTTTACTGTAATCTAAATTGGGTCGGGTTTTGGATTTTTTTTTTAATTAGTTTATACTCCCATATTACATGCTGGTGGTTTGTATGAGTTTATTTTACACTACGAAGGTCGGGTTTTTCAGATAAAAAGGTGGACGCTGAAGAGTACTCTCGTGTGGTTCTCTTGTCTGATATGACTAAGGTCCTGTATAATGATCCCGGCTTATGGAAAGTGTTAGATTGTTGTATAACTGCTGAAGTGCCTGGGAGGACTGAAAAGATGCTGGTAAGTGATGATAATGTTCTTGCCGATGTATTTGAGTTGTGTCAAAATCAGAAGTGTATAAATATCTATCTTGATGATGTTAAGTTGCTTTTGGATGATCCCGAGGGTGGTAATTTAGGTGGTTCTAATTTGCATGTAAGTAAGGATTCTGGACTTTGTGAGAAGAGCCATCACTTGAATGAGAATTTTGGAAATATGACTGCTAGTGGATCTGGTTTTGATGTGTGGAATGGTGTTGATGTAGGATATTCAGACAATTATGGTGGTTTATTATTAAGTGGATTTGGTAGCTCACAGGTCACTATCAATGGTGGTTGTGAAGACCCTAATCCAGCTGTGGCCGTGAATTTTAACACAAATGGTGTAAACATTGTTGGAGCTGATGTCAATACTTTTCTAAATGTCCCTGAAGTGAAGCAGAAGCGTAAGAGGAAGAGAAGGATAACAAAGAATATTAAAGAAATCAATGATCTTAGAAAGAGTAGTCAGAGAATAAAAAATGCTGGAGGAGACACATTTGCAAATGATTATATATGTGAAAATGGTGACTTTAGTACATCTCAAAATGTTGGGTTTAGACTAACTGCAAATGGTGACAATGGAACTTGTGAAAGCTTCAGGGAAAATGCACAACTAGCTGGGGAAGATGTAACTAATGCTAATGGGGAAGAGCAAAATGATGAGAGTAGTGATGAACTATATTGTTTGAGCGATGATGATCAGGGTCTAGAAGAAGAAGATGAGATGTTAAGAAGATACACAAAGAATTCGAAAAGTGATCATGATTCAGATCATATTGGCTTGTCATTAGGTGAAACAGAAAAAGAAGAAATTAGTGATTGCAATGATTCTGATGAGGATTTTGATGATGATCCCTTCAATGGATGTGTGAATAGGTCAGAATTCAAGGTACCTGAGGGAGGCAAATTTGAAATTAGGAAAGGTATGTTATTTGCAGATGTAAATGCTTATAGGAAGGCCCTATATGAGTACTCCATATCGTGGGGATTCACTATTATCAAGTTCGTAAATGAGAAGACAAGAGTCACATCATACTGTGATGGTGAAGAATGTAACTGGAGGGCACATGCTTTTGTATGTCCTGATGGTGTTACATTTGCTGTGAAGACATGTCAACCAATTCATACATGCCAAGTTAATCCAAATCTGACCGCTTCAGTAATGTGGATTGCTGAGAAAGTCCTAGACTTAGTTAGAGCTGATCGGGTGTAAAGATTGATATTCTCAGGGATTCTTTGATAAAATTGGGGGTACACCCATCAAATAAGCAGCTCTTTAGAGCAAGAACATTGGCAATTGAGATGTTAGATGGCAATCATGGAGAGTCTTGGAAATTGCTACCTACGTACTTTGAGATAGTAAAACAAAGTATTCCGGGGACTGTGGCGAAGATAGAGTATAAAATGCAACCTGGTAAAACTATCCCTAATATTATGAGAGCATTTTTAGGGTTTAAACCTTTTGCAAATGCGGTAATGAAAGGATGTAAACCTTTTTTGGGTTTCGATGGATGTTTTCTTAAAGGTCCATATGGGGGTGTTTTACTTAGTGCTATTGGAATAGATGGAGATAATGGTTTGATACCCATTGCTTTTGCTGTGGTAGAGAGTGAGAATATTCACAGTTGGAAATTTTTCTTCAAACAATTCTCAGACTTGATGGATGGATTTCCAAGAGACAAAGAGTAGACTTTCATGACTGATAGGCAAAAGGTATTTATGGCCTTAATGCAATTCTTTTCAAATTTCAGTTGTTTTTCTTTGCCTCTGGGCGCAACTCTTTTTTTTTTTTAATCATTACAGTGTTTTTTCTTATCTCTTAATTAGTTCGTAACCATATTTTATTTTTTAATCTTAATACAGTTTTTTTCTTTTAACTAACTCAGTTTGTAAATCTTATTTTATCTTTTTATCATTTCAACTTTCTTTATTTAAATGTGTTTGTGATTGACAGGGACTAATTGATGCTGTGGATGATAAGGTTTCACATGCCATTCATAGAAACCGCAGCCATCACATTCTCTCAAAATTCCGATCTAGATTTCCAGGTTTGCTCCTTAGGAAATTGTTTTGGGTTGCTGCGAAGGCGTATACTAAGGCCGAGTTCAAAGCAGCAATGGACTACATCAAAAAAAATCAACCCGGATGCATATCAATATGTTGATGACCTTGATGAACAGACTTGGGCAAGACATGCCTTTTCAGAAAGTTTGAAGTGTGAGCATATCACAAATAATATTTCAGAGTCATTTAACAGTTGGGTTGGAGACTTGAGAGGTAAACCTGTTGTGGTGATGTATGATACAATCAGAGGAAGATTGATGTCAAAAATTCACACGAGATATGCAGAGGCTACTTTGTGGGTATATGATGTAACCCCAAGAGTTATAAAACAGCTCAAAGCAAATGCACAAGCCTCAAGAACTCTGAAATTTTGGTGTTTCCAAGACAAACTTTTCGAGGTTAGAGAAGAAAATAAGTCGTTTGTAGTCAAACTTGATGAAGGCTATTGTGATTGTAAGGAATGGAACCATACTGGAATTCCCTATAGGCATGCATGTGTGGTGATACTTAATAGAAGAGAAAAATTGGAATCATATTGCCATTCAAGTCTTTCTAAGACAAACTATTTGAGGACATACAACCAAACCATGTTACCAGTGAAAGACCAATCCTTTTGGCCAGAGTTTGCATCCCCACAATGCCTTCCTCCTTTGACAAGAAGAAGATCTGGAAGGCTAACAAATAAAAGAAAAAAGTCTGCTCATGAAGAGCCAATGAAGAGATCATCTAGGGGCAAGTGTGGAAAGTGTGGTGAATATGGACATAATACGTGAACTTGTGCTGGTGGACCTGTAAAGACTAGAAAAGGTTACAGCAACAAAAAAACTACAGGTTCAGGTTTTTTTTTTTTTTTTTTTACCATTTTAAACATAGTTTGTGATCTTAAAATTTAAGTTATTTTTTTGTTGTATTTCTGATGTGTAGAATGCAAATGGAGCTGCTGCAAGGGGTAAAACTGAAGCTGCTGCAAGGGTTGAGAATGGAGCTGGTACAAGAGGAGTTGCTAGAAATGGAGGTGCTGGATGTGATGGTGGTGGGAATGGATCTACTAGAAATGCTTTTGCTGGAATTGGAGTAACTATCAATGCTACTGGAGTTGGAATTATTGAGGCTAGAATTGGAGTAACTGGAAACTTTGCTGGTAGTGAAAGCCAACCAAATTTTCCTCTTACTCAATCAAGCCAGAAAAATGGCTCAGTTCAAAGACCTAGTGGCTCACATCATAGTACTAATCCAAGCCAAGTTGTCAATCTTGGAAGAAACAAAAGAAAACGGGCTGTCAAAAATACTCAGGTACTATATGTTAATAATTTTAATTTATGTAGTAATTTAAAATATTATTACCTAACATTTAAGTTTGTGGAAATACATTTGAAGGATCAAATGACCGACATTCAGTTTTTTAGTGAAGCTGATCAGTATGGAATAAGACAGTTATTAAATGAACCTTTTAAGCAGCTACAGAAGAAATCAAAGAAGAAACAAGATAACAATGATGGTATTGAGTTTTTGGGTGATACATTCATGTTGAATACTAAGGTAGGAGGGAAAAAACAAGTCGTGATCAACCAGCAGGTTTGTTCTGATTTTGCTTTGGTTTATTGCAGATGTATTTATCAAGAAAAATGTAAATTGTTTGCTATGTTTGTAGCTAAGACATAATTTTGATGTCTCAGGTGGTCAGTAACTCTAGGAGTGTTGAAAGGTTATTTGAGAGCATAAGGGCAGTATCATTGCTTGGAGGTGAATTGGCCGGAAGATTTGTAGTAGGTGATCCAGCAAAAAGAAAATTAAAAGTTGGAGTTTCAACATCCCAACCAGCTCAAAGTGGAAATGTGTCCATTCCTGTTGTTGCCCCCAAGATAGTAACATTTGCATCAGCAAAAATAGGTGCTGCAAAACAAGTGAACTCCTTCAATGAAGAAAGTGCACCCCGTGATTAGTCTTAATATAATTATAGTAGTTTATTATTTGGTTTATAACTGAGACACTGAATGTGCTCATGTTTTTTGTTTTGAACTACCACTGTAGCTTTTGAGACAATTTTGCAGATTGCATGGCTTAAATAATTATCTTTTTTTTTTGCCTGTGTTAGGGCAATGGTATATATTACTTTACTACATAATGTTTAACTCTCTTTTATGCGATCAAAATCAGGTTGACAATAGTGTTTTTCCAAGTTTAAGCTTTGTTCCTAATTTGAATTGCTACAAGTTTAAGTTGCCACAAGTTCAGGTGTTAGAGAGGATATTTTTAGCAATGGTGGTTTGAAGGTTTCAGATTAGAGCAGTGCAACTGCTGGTGAGGGTTCTACCAAGTATAAAGCTAAAGAAAGGCAAGGTAAGTTTTTGGTGTTGGGATTCAATGTAGTTAGCAAGGGGATCATGATAGCAGAGATCCAAACGGTGGAAGATTCAGATTGAGCAAATTTTCAATTATGACAAGCCCTTTTATACACATTTGAAATGTGCACTCGTGACATTGCCAATGTCATGTCCTTGTTTCCTTGTTTATTTACAATTGCAAACAAAATTACACATTATGGTTGTTGCATTTCACTTCCAAGGCATACGCAATATCATTGAATCAATACATCACAAAAAACTAGTGATCAAACCAAATATTACAGCCCTTATTGTACACCACAAAACAAATTAAAGAAAAAATATACATACCATGCGACTAGATTAATCCCTAACCGATACAATAAAAAAGATTGATTAACTCTTATCCAATACAATCAACAACACGAGTGCACAAAGAAATAAACATGTTGAATTTATGATAACCACTGTACGCATCATTTTATTGCAACCACAATTACTCATTCTCAACAATTCCAGCTCAGTTTCATCTTTAAATAACTGCCTCCCATCAAACTTTCTTGTGATTTTCTCCTTGTTTCGTGCGAAGTATCTCCAAATTCGATGTTTGTTGGAGCAAAGCCAATCAACAAAATTATGGCGAGGAAAATCATTATAAAGCTTACCCGGATTGTCTTGAGATTTAGAAATCTTAAATAAGGCATCCCGCATCGTCAATCCGTAATACTCAAATCACCCATAAAATCTCATCTTGTGATTACTCCATAATGACCAAAAAGAAAAACAACACTCCAGCCCCCAAAATCGACAACCTTAACAACATACTCCATATATACCTTATCGATTAATCAATTCCTTGCCGGAATTATTGTAGACGCGGATCGCTTCTTTGTCGAATTCCAATCGGGCGTTTCAATTTGGCTGACATGTGAGAAATTTAGGGAAAGAGAAGAAGAAGAAGAAGAAGAGAAAAAACTAACAAGATTTTCCATCTTCTTTTTATCCAAATCGACCCACTGAGCATCCAGGCAAGAGTAGTGGCCGCAAATGGTTGTTTTCGCCTTCAATTTTGACTCTAACAAAGAAAATGAACTCCAATCGAAGTAAGCCCCAATTGTTTAACCCTAATTTGGCTAGAGAGCATCTACGGGCAGTTGCATAAACTTGGGTTGTGGGGTTATAAATACATATAAGGGTAGCATTGTCCAAAAAAATATCGATTCAAGAAATAGGGGCTTTTTCGACTTTAAACACATTAATTTTCTTACGTTATTAGCTAATTTTCCACCGGAATAGTGTAGAAGGGCCGCTTTGTCCATTGACTGGCGGTCAGGGGGGAGTGGAGATTTGTCCTTATATAAAACGTCGGAGGGGTAATTGTCTTTGGGACATAACTCGAGGGGTAATTGTCCTTATCCCTTTAAATTAAGCAACAAACAAAATAATAATTACTCCATAATGTCAGCCACTATCATTGCGTCCAAAAAAAAACTCCCTTTTGAATAGCTTCCACAACACAATTCTTTCATATATAATCAAATCCCTAAATTTACCTCCTATCAATCACAGTGCATGTTTCAATTTTAAACAGAGAAGATTGATCTCTTTAGATTTTTTTTTATTTCATTTATTATTTCTCTTCAGTGAAAATCCCTAAAGTCCACTCTCTTCTCTCTTCCTCCCACCGGTCAATACTTCCAACACTGTCGCCACCGCTGCAGCTGCCGCCAATTTCTCCTCCCCCTCCACACCAGTGTTGTTTTGATCGGTTCTCTTCTTCCTTCGCCGACGACTCACATCACACAAATCTGTTCGAATCACTTCGTAAATTCGGACAAGATCAATAGCAAACGAAGAAGAACTACCAGAGGTGATAACTCCATGAGCGTGGACAACTGCAATTTCGAATAGCTACAATCTTAGATATGAAGAAATGAGAAATAGCAACAATCAATCGATAGCAGCCGGTGGCGAATGTTTGAAAATCAATCGATAGTAGAAGTAGATTTTAAATTCACAAGGTCATATTGATTTCCTCCTTTACAATCATTTTAATTGGAATTTGTAATTTATGGATTTAAATTTGGCCCAAAACACTGATTTTGATTAAAGATTGATGTTTTTTCTTGATTCTCTGTGTTTTGTTTGATGTCTAGAGCAGGTTCATGGTGTCTGATTGAGTCAATGGAATGTCAAATCTCTTTGAGTCTCTGAGGAGCATTCTGAATGCCTTACTTCCTTAACTTTTTTTTTTTTTTTGGCCTTAAGAGCATTGCAAATTGGAGATGATGGGTAGTTAAGTATAGGCTCTATACATTGACTTAATTTCTCAGGTACTGCATGTTGTTCTTTGCAGGATCGTAGCCAAGGCACTGGTCTATGGGGAAGCCGAAGATGGAGAAAACAGTGAAACTCTGCTCATGAGTTTATCTGGTACTTTGGAACCCTTTTTTCTGTGACGTAGGTTCCTAATCATTTGATTGTCTTAAACCAAAAATCTCATTTCCACAAAAACTTAAAAATCAAAACATGATAGAATTAAACCATTCTTAAGATGAATTGAAAATAAAACACCATTTATGCATTATTATTTTGATATTAGATTTGTGTACATTTGTTAGAGTGTTAATGGTGTTTGTGTGATAGAATGCTTCAGAAAACCTAAGAAAAAAAAGATTCCATACCAGGTGGAGTGTCAATAGCATAAGCCTGTGGTATTGGAAGCGTTAGTTGCTGTCTGCTCATCCATGCCTTTTTTCTCTTAATTTTTTTTGTTTGGTAGTTATTTTAAGTCCTTTTTTTCATGAAATTCGTTTTCAGCCTGACATAAATTATTAGGTGGTTTTGGTCTTTATTTTCTCTTGAATTGATCAAAACTTTTGTTGCTGGATTTTTTCTAATATTGGATGTCTTTGTTATTTATTTCAGAACCTTAGTTTCTTTTGGCATAATGATATTATCAAACTTCATATGAAGGGTGCATCTTATAAAGTTCTCTCAGTTTTCTTCATTAAACTATTTGAGCCCACCCTAACAACATAAAAGTAAGGTCGAAGATACACATTTTCCATTATATTGCAGGCATGACCTAGTTTTGGGTTGAAGGTCTTCAAAAGGAACTTAATGAAGGTAGAAGGATGGTTGAACAGATTAACCTTTAGGTGGGTTGCTGCAATATGGCTGAAAAATGAGAAATCATTTTCACTAGAATATGCCATTAAAAGAAGGTTTGTAATCAGAAATCTTTAGCCGGGAAAAGCTCAAATGTCAAGAAAGTGGTTTAATGGCTCTCTGATGTACCTTTTATATTTGTATTGTCATTGATTTTTTATATTTGGGTGATATATGTTATTGAGTAACAAAGAATAAAAAGGCTTAATTTCTTTTTTTATTCATGGTTATGGCAGATTAGTGCTGCTCAAGCTGTGGCTTGGGAGGCGTATTTTACTGCTATCTACGGTGAGAAAATTTGCCCCGTCTAAGGTGATTCTGAATCAATATTGGTCTTTGTATGGTGTGTGGGTATGGTGTGTGAAAAATTTTGCTTTCACCTTGGTCTTTCTATTTGTTTACGGCAACTGTGTGTCTTTTAAAATGTAAAGATTCGTTGGAATTCTGTTATTTGGAAAAAAAAAATTGTTTTGGCGTAAAAAATAATAGTAAAATTGTTCTTCAAATTTTTAACTCTTCTTTGTTTTCCACCACGATCCTTATCCGACCCAATTCGCAAACCAAATAATTGATATGAGTTGATATAATTTTGCAGGGAAAGAAAGAAGCATCCATGGCAATTGCTTTATGCACTCTCAAAAGACACAGTGAAAAAAAGGGCCAAGAAGTTTAAGAAACCCGGGACCTACTGCAAAATCTCTATCAAGGTATGCTCTATAAAAGTACGGGCTGCATCAATAAGAATTGATGGTTGTAGGTTATTTGAAATCCACTAGGTTGTACTCATCAAGTTATATCTCATGAGTATAAGACTGTTACTTCATATTGTTGTTCTTGGGGTTAAACGGCTGTCAAATTGTTTAAGATGTTTAAAATTGATTGTGTCATGTATATTGCTGACAGATTCAACTCCCTCTCAGCTCTCTTACCTACAAAACTCAATAAATCAACTGTCACAATTTTTACAGGTCTCTATCATGTTCACTGTGCTGTTAATTCTACCATACACGCACATCAATGAGGAAGTTAAGTTGATCACTTGCTAGCTTTGTTATCAAACTCAAGCTCAGAGTCAAATTGAAAGTAGTAATGAATCTCCAACGAGTCCGCTACATCTGCAAAAGCTTACAGCTCTCACAAACGGGTAGCGTCTTTTGAAGAAAGACAGTTTGAAGAAGTCATTACTTACATTTGCTTTTTTTTTTTTTGGTTAATATTACTTACATTTCCTATTTGATAGATCATATTTGACAGTGTAGTAGTGTTTTTTCACGGGTATCATGTTCCTTTGTATCAAATTTCAGATTTTTTTTGTCTTCGATTAGACTGTCAATCTCAGTGCTGTAAACATATGATATAATAAAAAAAAATCTAAAACTGCTACATACTGTAAGTTTTATTGTTTCACATAATTTTTTTTCTGTTGTCTTATTAATGTAATTGTAACCATTTGAATTGATGCCCATCGCGTTGATACAATATGTAATAATCCATCCCCTCAATCCTGAAACCTTAATATATGATTGTGTTGGATAACACTTTTACAACTAATGTGTCACGTAGTGTTAGGCATTTGACGAATGTGAAAAAATTTGAAGATATTTCAGTCAGTGCTGGATTGTGAATAGTAATGATAACAGTGTTAGGAAATTTTGGTTACGAATGATGATAATATTAGAAATTTTCTTGATTTAGTTATGAGAATGAGAAGGTTCGTGCCACATTAACAGAGGCATTAATTCTTGCCCTATGATTTGTTTTGTTTTATTTAACCGATTTAATATGAATGTAACATTAAAAGCACTTAGGCAGCTGCCCGGACCAAGCATCTAGTTTACAATTAAACAAAACAAAATTGCGCGAGCATTCAATGTCCATTTCACTTGCAATTTGGTTAGCTAACTAAATTGCACTTTCTATCATAAAAGCGGTACACTATTTTTATACAATTATAAATTTTTTACTGAAGCTCCTAGTACTTATTTTGCTCATAAATAGGGCAAAGCGAACTGACGAAATCAATACTATTTTCAACTATGTCAAACTTAAACCATATCACTTCATAGGTTTCAACTTAATATCATTTTAAGTCACTCTTTCATCTTTTTCTTTTTTCTTTCCCCGAATACATAAACTTTGTCGCACTATGTTTGTTACAGAGACTTAAAAGTTATAAAATCGAGTCAAAAATTATGTAAGGGGAAAACAAAATTAATATTCATTCACTGGATCATTTGCTACCCATCTATATTTTGCCAAGATTTTGAACAAATTTCATCAATTATATAATTTATTAGGAGCCAATTACTTTTTTCTATGCTCCCTTCATAAAATGGCGGATAAAATAATTGGAGGTAATAATTTGGTAGTATGAGATTCACTTTGATAGGGCTCCATATGCAACCTTTTCTTTTGTTTAAAAATATCTTTTTCATGTTTACATTGCAATTGTGCATTTTATTTCCTAATTACACTTATTTTTAGCATTTTGGTGCCATAATATCAAATGATGTTTAGCTGGAATTTAATAGTTATCAATTTTATAAAGATTTAGCAATACCCTCTATCAGGTAGTATTGACTAGTTATTAACAAACCAACAACGCAAAATAAAATGAAACTAGTTATTAACAAAAGGGATAGTTCATCAACATATATAGTTTTCATACCATTTTATTTATGAAATATTTGTTATAAAGTTACTCTACAAAAGTAATAAAAACTGTATTTGGATTGTACTTGAGTTGCACATGTATTGCTCGTGTATTTATGAGTTTGAAAAACTTAAAAATACTTGATTTTTTTGCTAACTGACAAACAAAAAAAATGTACTCTTCTACTTGAAACCTACATAACCGAATGACGGTCTCATAAAATTTTGTCTAAAAAATTCTATGGCAATCTATATATATGCTTATGTAATAAGCATATAAAACAATTCTTATAGCTGTATAAAAATGCATACGGCTTCCACCAATGATATCATAGCCGTTGCAAAATTCAATAGATTTCTTCCACACAAAAACACCCTCCGTTTTTTTTTTTTTTTTGAAATTCACATTTCTACTTCAAATAGGCCAATAGAACTATCAAGCTTTTTTTTTTTTTGTACATAAATGTCGAAGAATTCACGCAAACGACCCATCAGGCTCTAAATTAAAAAAGAAATACACATCAACACATATAAACTATTATAAGATACGATAAAAAATAATTCATTCCACGCTAAAAAAAATTCCTTACAAAACCCACGAGTCGATAATCACTAGGAACGATGTAAATATATTGGAAATGATCATCCATGATGATTTGTATAAACCTGTTTCATCCCATAAAAATATACACATATATATAGAAGACACATGTATATATATACATATAAATATATACAATCAGAACCGCAAGTATTAAAGATTTCGTACATCACTTAGTTCATAGTATGACGATATTACGCACTTTTATTAAGAAACACCAATCAAACGATTAATGAATTTAACAAAGTATAAAACTCAAGAAACGAATGAAACTAACATAAATAATGAACAAAACACATATCACCGATGAAAACAGAAACAATATCAACAAAACGAGTGATTTCCATGGATAATCAGCTACAACGATCACATTAAAAGGAAAATGAATGAGTTTAAAAAAATTACGAAACATCGCACCTTGTGTTGATAACGCAGATTTGTAATAGAAAGTGCTTTGAGAAGAGAGCAAATGAAGGAATCTACCGGAAAAAATGGAGCAAGTTTTGGAGGAAAAAATGAAGTAAAAAAAGAGAGAAATGGTAGATGTAGTGGTTAAAGAATTAAATGGAAAATTATAATTAAAAGTGTAATACTTAATGGAAAGTAATAATGTGTTTGAATTGATGTGATGTTGCGTCTACTTGTATAAGTATTTGAAGTGATCATGTCTGTTTATATTTTATTTAGGACGCTGTATCTAATCGTCAAAACATGCCAAAATATTCCTATATGATCGTCAAAATTACGAAACTGGTATACCATATCTAAAGTCCAAATTATAAAATCTTCGAAAACTATATCTCCATCCACAACCATTGGACATTAAAATGGTATACTTTTCAACGACAGTGTCATTAGTTTCAATCCGTCTGTAGCAGCCCATTCAGTGACCATGCCCTCCATTTTATCTTCCACGGGCAATATCAAACACATGATGATGTATCCTTGACAGTGAACCTATATCCAAAAACAAGAACACAATCAATTAGAAAATTTCATATCCCCACCGGATTAAATATTTTGAATCCAGGGGTGGTTTGCATACATATAAGTTCACAAGTTACCGGAATCAACTTGGGAACACCAAAATCGTGCAACACTAATTCCTCGTAATATACAAATCTATAATCCTTGACGTAAGTTTTATTTACCCCGGCAAATTAAGTGGATTCCACTAGGTACCATGAATCTTTTCTTTGCAAGCAAAAATTACACCATAATTCTTATCACGATGAAATTTACGTACATCAACTAACAAAATCGGTCCAAAAATAAATTTCTCTATGACTTTTGAACTATCTTGCACACAGCAACTCTTGTCGGATCAAGTTTTTTAAAAATTGCACGCATAGCATCATCATCGATCTTATGAAGGGTTATTCTTAAAATATTTCAATCACTACTAATAGTACTATGCGCAGCTTACAATGGATGAATATTAGGATTTTGAGAACATAGTTATTTGGATAATTAGTTAAGGATAACAAAGAAAATACAGTTAGAAATTAAAACCGTTCGTGGTTTCTTTAATTATTGTGTGATAAGGAACAAAGCTAAGCGTGGAAATTTGGGGGCACATGCTGAATTATTGTTGATTCTGACACTTCATGATACACGTACGAAAGATAGCCGTGTCTAAAATGATCACGAAAATAAATACAAAGAACCCATAACTAAATTTCCTAAAAACCACAATGAATTATGGAATTGAATCCCTTTGTTTTCTAACAATGACACGAAAGACTTTGCAATACATATCATTACTCATGTTACAGGAGGTGAAAGGAGACTAAATACGTACTAAATAAATTTCCACTTTGATTGTAATGTTTTATTTCAGTAATCAAATATTTTTCTGGACACAAGAAATACCACCTGGTTCTCCAAAAATTGTTGTTCTTCAATGTCTTAAAATTGTTTAGACATCAAGCTTGTTTTTCTTTCATACAAAAGACTGAATATAAAAAGAGTTTTTAATATACAAATGAGTAATGGAGTTACAAGTCTTGAATTCTCATTAAATTGAAACGTACTATAAAGACTGGAATCATATCGTCCTGTACATTATGCAAGACTAGCTGGTTATTCTTTCATTCAAAAATAATTGTCTTTTTATTTAATATATATATATAATAAAATAATACAAAAAACGAATAATTATTTTGGGACAGAAGCATACTTAAACGAGATCATTAGTTTATGATGAAGGAAGCCAAACTGTTCAAAAGGCTCTGAGATTTCTCAGAATCAAGTCGCAAGGCATGAAAGCAATGATCTTCTCCTTCGACATCAACCAGTTCCACTTCGCCTTTCCAATCACTTTTCTTCAATTCTTCAACATAATGAAGACTGTTCTCTCTCAGAGTATCCTTCTCAGCAGTACAAACAAACACCTTCTGAACTCCAATCCTAGATAAATCTGGTGCATCATCAGCAAATGGGTTGATGAATGGATTGTTAATCCCGCCTGGAGCAGAAGGATAAACCAACATCCACATCTTATTGACCAAAGTTTCTCTGTCATCATTTCCTTTCTGAGTTTTTGGATCCAGAAAGTATGGAAATGATAAAAATGCACCCAAGATTTTCACCCCACCAATTAAGTTCTCAACCCCTGTTCTCAGGGCCATATTATGCACAATATTCCCACCAGCACTATCACCCCCTAAGTAAACTTTACCAAAATCACCATAATTTATCAGCCATGGCTCTCTGTTAATATTACCTTCAATTTCAGAATCCGCAACAGAATTTGAGGCAACCCATTGAAGGGCAGCCCAGCTATCTTCGTAAACTGCGGGTAAAGGGTGTTCTGGGGCGAGCCTGTACTCGACCGAGATTGTCACCGCGTTGGCCTTGGAGATCAACAGATTGAGATAAGAATGGTGGAAAGAAGCAAAGGCTGAATCCAGGCAGAAGCCACCACCGTGGAAGTAGACTAAAATCGGAAGCTTTTCCGTGCTGGGATGGGTGATTTTCGGAAGGTAAAGTCTAGCTGAAACTTCAGATGAAACTTTGATGTCCTTTGAGGAGACACTAGTGATGGGATCATCAAGACAAGGAGGAACATATGGGGGGCTGTAGATTCTCTCCACAGTTCCATCTTTGTAAACCTTGATGAATGGAGACAGATCAGTCTCTACTTCTTTGGATTCAGAAGCCATAATGCTCAAGATTACTCAAAGAATTTTTCCAGTGGCAGTGTGTGACTCTGTGTTCTTCCGGTGTGGGATCTTTTGAGAGATGAATTTGGCAGACACTGCCTTTGCAACTTTACTTTTCTTTTTTCCCTTTCAGTTGGGAAACTTACAACTTTACTCAAAACTCAGAAGATCTGATTCAAGCATGTCGAGCCCTCATTTCTGACCATTAGTTCATTTAGATATTTTTTTATCAACTTTTGTTTTTGTTTGGTGAAGGTTAAAAAACAATTATTTGATTTAATAATTTTGATTGTACTCAATTGTCATATACACGGTACAACTGAATTCGCTTTTCTTGCAAGCCTATGTTAGTTTCAGAAATAAATTTTGGGGACAATTTATCACCAGAACCACAAAATCACAGATTTTATACAATCTTCACCAATTAATATTCAATTGGAAGATGAAATACAGATTTTTTCTATACATATTGACACATTATTAACAACAAAAGTAGCACACCATACAGACAAATAACCAAATTAAAAGATCTGCAATGTCGCTTTAGCGTCCAATTCTTATAGTATAGTTCATTGCAGCAGCCACATCCTGCAAAACCAACATAGCAACACAAAATATTGCTGAAACAATTAAGCTTCAGATGACATCAAATGATAGCGATAACATTGTTGCCTCTTAGTTATTAGCTATGTTTTCCTGCATCTAGGCAACATGTTCATCGCTTATTACTTTCTTCCAGTATAGCACACGAACTAGCTCAAACCACCACCAACAAAATGTTCTGGCAAACACTAAAATCATTTCAAAGGTACGAATCACATTAACAGGACACGAAGGAGACTTGACACCCAAATTATACAACCAAAAGATAACTGAGTATTTCTCACCTAGAGCATGCGAAGCTTTGAGGTGGCCACAAGAATCACATTACGTGAACAGTTCCCACACAATCAGCAGTCGGATTGCGATGAGGTTCAAGATAATTAGACAACATATATATGATATAAATCATCACATGGTGCCTAATCTTACTCAAGGGACAGAGATCCCCACACTATAGCACCTGATACAAGAGTCTTTCAGGGGACTGGGGCTGGGGATGAAGGGTCATGAACAAACAAGGGAGACATTACCAAATGTTGACAACAAACACCTTAACAAAATAAAAGCATTGACACTTTCTCAGATTCAATGTCCTCCAAGTTTTATACAAATAATGGTGTTCTATAAGCCTGCTGACAATTATGGCATAACTCGGATACCTAATCAATTATACCTTTTCAACAGAGATGCAAACCAACAAATGAAGCCAAGAAACTTAAAACATTCACAGGACTTTATAGTCAACAAATGAAGTTACGTTGCCTAATCTATGGCAAATTGGCAATCAACTGGACTCATGTCTAAACAAGACTGAAATGAAGCAGCGAAATTGCAACACATGTTTCATCAAAATGTCAAATGTCTGGTAAAGAAGATTGCAACACAAAGTTTTACAAGAAAAGGAAAAACGAAAATGAAAGATTCAAAGAACTAAACTTACCAGAGATCAATGATTTCTCAGTGTTAACCTCCTTTGAATAATCAAATTCGAAATACATCAGTCTGGAACCTATCATCATACAAGTTCCAATGACCATACCTCTCAGTATTGTAAACCGACCTAGGTATGTAAAAATTTGGCTTCTTGATAGTTTTGAGATTCTTCAGATTAGATGATGCAGCTAAAATATCCCGGCCAGTTATATTTGGACAACCAGATATATCCAGGTACTCAAGGTTCGGACACCCTTCAGATATCATATGAAGACCCTTGGCAGTCAATTTGGAAAATTGTAGTTCTAAATGCAGAAGATTAGGCATAAATTTTCCAATCGCAGCAGCGTCCGAGTCTCCATCTTGAGGACAGGCATTGAGATAATCATTAGGTACAGCCCCACGATGTTGGGAAGGATCCAACCAATTCATCAAATTCCTTCTGAGAATCTGGAGCTTAGGACATTGCTTGCCTATAACTGCCAGAGATTGATGAGATATTTCATAGCAGTAGCTGATATCTAGTTCCCTAAGGTTGCAACATTTAGAAGCAATCTTAGACATAATCCCATCGGAAACATGAGGAGAGCTCTTAATTGAGAGAACTTGAAGATTAGGGCATCTGCAGTTGAAAAGAAACATCATCAATCAGTTTTTAGACTCACGTTAACAGTTAAAACTACACAAGTAGCAAGACTGACCTACAAGGACCAGGAATTTGAGGCAGGAATCAAATACTCATGAAAATTTTTTTAATAGTTTAAGATTGCTATAGGACACCAAGGTCGAAACATAAAGAAAACTAGCATCTACACTCAGTAAAAAGCCAAACTTACCAACCTAATACAATAAATCAAAAAGTTCACCATCATCATTTGATAAAGCAGAGTACAAACTAAGTATACTAAGCAATTTAAACATTTCGGAATTAGCAAAAGGACAAAGATTAAGTATGTTCATCGGATTCTTGCAAATTTTAACCTTTACACCTCAAATACTCCTTTTAGCAAACAAAAAGGTTGTTTTTCAGTCAATCTACCTAACATGATGCAGGAGTTCATTTCCACATAGTATTATTTATTTTGGTTCCATAAATTTTCCAATTTGCAAAAAATAAATATAGGACGAAAACCTAAAAAAAATGATCACAAAAACTCATAATATCAAGACTAATAATATTGCAGCAAAATGAAACTCCAACAAAAAAGATAGAAAGTTCAAAGACGGGAACCTTTCAGGAACCAAACACAGAGAGCGATCAGAGCAGTGCCTGACGCGAATTTCAGTGAGGGAACCATCGCTCCAGCCAACGACGGATCGGAGCATGGAATCGATCCCGCGTTCAAACTCGGGCCTCCAATACCGGGGCAACTCAGTCAACGATTCGAACTGAGCTTCCACGTCAAAGATGGAATTGAAACACGGATCCTTGCAGGCTTCCAGCCACGATTTGCAGACGAGCATGGGTCCCCGCCACCGGTCTTCCATCGGAAGGCGGGAAAGGATGCTGATGAGGCATTCGCGGGTCAAATCGGCCCAGTCGCCGGGACTCGTTCCGGGTTCGGACCCCCCTCCTTCTTTGTCATCCATTTTGATTTTTGGGTGAATGGGAGCAAAATTCAGTTAATTATCGTTAAATTCAGTTTGTTAATATAGACGTACTCAATCTGGGCCAATTAATGAATTGCTTTTGTAAAGGCCGAATAGCTTCGGTCCAGCTTTTAAGGCCCACGTCTCATTTCCTGAAAAGCTTACCTCCAAAAGCAAAAAATTAACAAAACCTCTACCTTGACCATAGTTAGAGGGTTCGAACCTCACCATGAACATAGAGCAAGTTTAAATACTTTAGCCAGATGTTTCACCCATTAAGATGCCTACAATTCAGCAAATGGGATTAGTCACTGTTGCCGACGGTACTCTGCAAATATGCAAAAAAAAAAAAAAAATACACTCTTTTAACATGACTAATACGACTCTTATTCTGAAATCAAACACATGCAAGAAAGTAAAAATTCTTGGAGATGTCAATTTTGTTTTGTTTGAAGTTTTTAATCTTTTTTCATCATTAACATTTCTGTACTTTGTCTAATTTTGGGTTAATATTGTTAATTATCAGAAATGTATTATATTCTCAAAAGTTAAAGCAAACTTGGTTTTTGAGAATTTCTCTTCCTCTTGCCGAAGCTGATGAACTTCCCTCCAAAATGATCTCTTTTTCTAAATTAAAAAATGATCCGGAAAAAAAGGTGAAAGCAAATCCAATAATTAGAAGCAAAACCAAAAGGAAAAAATAATAAAAAAGCAAAAGCCATCAACTTAAAAGAAACACAGGTCTTTGTTCACTATTAACTCCATTAATTAAAGAAGCAAACCACCTTTTGACAAAATGAATTATACTATCCAGTTTGAATTTACATTTTTAGTATAAATTGTACGACTAAATAATGAAATTTCAAAATTGACAGTCACTTTGAGAGTATTAATTACAGAGAGATAAACCGGCCATGGAATTCAGGGATGCTGCAACCGATGATCCTTAGCCTCCGATGGTTACTTTGTTGATCAAACTGCAGGTGTTTTTTAATGTTTTCTTTTCTTCCTCCTTTTTCTTTTCTGTTGTCCTTTTTTAAAACTGATGGACAGTTAGATTTTCAGTTTACCTGATGAACCCACCTGCGATCAATTTATCCTTCTTTTTTTTTCTCCTTTTGTCAGATCATGTTAATACCGATTGGTAGTACATTTATACTCCATCCAATTATGCTTTGCTAAGAAAAATAATGGGACTGTTTTAAGTGTTTGATGCTGTGAGGGGAGGTCTAAGTCGATTCTAATTTGGTTGGGAGTTGGAAAAGGTTCTTGCTTTGGTTCTTGAGTTGTTCATTCTCCCTTTCTGCCATATGAGTCTGTCTGTTTCTTTGGGGAAAAAAAACAAGCAAAATGTCTTATTCTGACCAACTTTTGCATTGCAGTATTGCAGTAATGAACTGCAGTATTGCAGTATTGCTTTGGTTCTTGAGTTAAAGCCACTCATATGGTTTTTGTTTTTTGTTTTATTTTCCCCCCTTTTTGCACAGTGGGTTACAGAAACCCTATTGTTGAACTAGGTAGTGATTGGCTTAATCAAGTAACTAGACTCACTATGGGACATCTTGGACAAGGTCTTGGCTGGATCAATGAGAATTTCGGAAGTTCTAACATTGTTCAGGAGGAAATTCAGAGAGGTCTTGAGAAGGCGAGAGGATTGAGGATGAGATAATTACTGCAGGCATTGCCCAGACTAGAGAATATTGGAGGCTGAAGTAAGGGAAGAACTTAAATTGGGGAGAGAAATGCATTGAGGGTTAAAGCAAGCAATGCTTTTGGCAAAGTTTCATACCCAGTGGAAGTAGGGATACTGATGGAACCAGGGAGAATTCCTTTTTTGCAACAAGGGAAGGGGCTGTTGTTGGACGGAAGCATTACAGAAGAAAGACTAAGGATGCAGGCAAAAACTGAGGCTCTGGGAATTGGTGCACAGTCCTCTCATCCAAGGAGTATAACTTCCAAGGTTGAAGGCGTTACAAATTCTCATTCGGGTAGTGGCCTACAAGAGGAGAAGATTGTTATTCGGGTCAGTAAGTATTCCTCCTCTTTATTTGCTCCTGAATCTGTCTTGGTGTTGGGGCTTAATGAACCGTATATAGTAAAAACTTTGATAAAGTGTCTGAACATGTGTTTATGTTGGTACTTTGTTTGTAAGAATATCCATTTTTCTCGGTACCGTAGAATGATGTGTTGTGCAAAATACGTTAGTGTTGTATGATGTCAGGTTTCTATGGGGCATGCTATATATTGAAATTCATGCAAAGGGTGTTAAACTCTTAATGAAGGTGTATTTGTATGCATGAGTTGTGCAAAAGACAGTCCTGTACACTAGATTAAATGTTACTATGCGCTTGATAGGAATTAAGAAACATATACCCTCTTAAACTATTTGAAAATCATCCCAAAGCCATTAGAAAACTTTACTATTTTAACTTTGGATATTAGCCAAGTTTTTTGGCTTTTCTGATGAAGCAAAGAATTCTACTTTGAGTATGAAATGAAGCAATCTTGTTCTTGCTTGAGTTGTTTGGTTGAATTTGGACTCTTTGCCATTTTGTTCTTGGGTTTTAACTTTGTCTAGGATGAGTTGTCCTATTTACTGGGTAGTCCAGGTATGGAAGTAAGAGCAAGATCCATATTTGTTTTCCAATACATTTTGCTGAATACAGTTTCAAGGAGATTTCTCAGCTTTTCACAACATAGAGGGAGAGGATGAAAAGGAGGGGCTTTACAGCTAGATTCTTGCATAGAACCTAAGTATAGAACCTAATAAATTGATATTGACTTCAACTAAAAATCTGCTGAGGTGATTAGTCGTGGGCTCTAACTTGCTAATTAAAACCAACCTTAAAGTCATGCAATCAACACGTTTTATATACAGTATATGTCTTTAGCTAGTTGCTGTGCCTGTGTTTATGAAACAGGGAGGAGCTGCACCTACCTTAATCAAGGGGGAAGTGCCATGGTCAGCTCAAAGGGGGAATCTTTGTGATAAGGATCGTATTTTAAAGACTGTGAAGGGGCAAGTTTTTGGGGGCTTTTTTTAATACTCCCTCCGTCCCATAATTATTGTCCAGTTTTATTAAAATGAAAGATTTTATTTTGGGTCAAACTTAACTATATTTTACCTAAAACAACCGGATATACCCCTACATAAGTAATTGTTTAACCACTAAGATTTTATGGATAATGTTTTTTATTAAGGACAAATGTGTAACTTGATCCATAAAAAGTCAAATTGGACAATAATTTTGGGACAAAATTTTTTTGGCAAAGTGGATAATAATTATGGGACGGAGGGAGTATCTGTTTTGATTTTAATTTATTTATTTTCGTCAGGGCTGATTTAGTCATCTCATATGTGTCTGAATTTGACTTGTTTTATTCCTAGTTTGAATTTCCAGATTATAGAAGCCTCCTTCATAAAATGCATCCTCTCTGATAAATTTTGATTATTTTCCCTAAGTTTTGACAAAGAATGGGAGACTTATTAAATCACAGATAGTATATTCTGTTTGTTTGTAACATACACCAATATTGGATAATATATTTTTCGTGAGCTTGATGGATGGCTGGGCAGTTCCACCTTTTCAGATTTATTGATGCATCTTTCTCTTGATTCATATCTTAGTAATATAGGTACTGTTTACTGCAGAATCCTGAATAAGCTGACTCCAGAAAACTTTGACATGTTGAAAGGTCAACTTATATATTCTGGAATAACATCAGCAGACATTTTGAAGGTCTTGATTATTTCTTACACTTTTAAATTTAAAAACAGCTTTTCTCTTTCTTTCTGTTATTTCATTTTTCTCTCAACCTTCTTGGCATCTGAACTTTATTGAAGGTTTCTCTTCGTCTCTAAAACTTGTTCAGCTTTTAGCTTAGGACCTAATATCCTCCTTATGAATTGTAGGGAGTCACCTTATTGATATTTGACAAGGCTATCCTGGAGCCTACATTCTGCCCCATGTATGCTCAGCTGTGTTCAGATCTCAATGAGAAGTTTCCTCCATTCCCATCTGAAGAACCTGAAGGGAAACCAATTACATTTAAACGGGCTCTTTTGAACATATGCCAGGAGGCCTTTGAAAGTGCTGAGAGGTTGAGAGAAGAAGTTAGGCAAATGACTACTCCTGAGCAAGAGATGGAACGTAGAGGTAAAGAAAGGATTCTCAAGCTTCGCAATCTAGGAAACAACCGGCTCATAGGGGAGCTTCTTAAACAGAAGTTGTTTCCTGAAAAGCTTGTTCATCACATTGTTCAGGTTCATTCATTGTTTCTTGACTAAAAAGAAAAGAAAGTTTTGTTATATTTATTCTGAGATACTAATGATGTTCCATCTGGCATCTTATTAGGAGCTCTTAGGACCTGATACAGAAAGTTGTCTAGCAAAGGAGAATGTTGAGGCTATATGCCAGTTGTTTAACACCGTTGGGAAACAGTTTGATCATAACCCAAAAGCTCGCATTGCTAATGAGTTGTATCTTAACTGCTTGAAGGAACTATCAGACAACCCACAGCTTGCTCCATGCCTGAGATTTATGATTCAAGATGTTCTTGAGTTGTGAACAAATAATTGGGTCCCCAGACGTGAAGAGGTGAGATTTTGTTAGTACTTATAGTGTAAGTTGGTTTGTATTTTCTTGAGAAATTTAGAGACACCTAAGGGCTACAGCCTAACTATGATATCTTGTCCGTTTGTGTGGAGTTTCTCCCAAAGATTAAGTACGGGGTTTTCAATCCTTACTAGTTGTGATGGATGTAGAAAAGTTGTAATTTTTTGAAGTTTTTGGTTAAGATAACATCAAAGAATCTGACCAAAATTGAAAAGGATTTGAACTTGGAAATGAGTTTTAGAATTCCAGACTGTACTTCTATTTTTTATATTCTTGGTTAATAATTGCGCTTTATTCCATTTTAAATTAAAAGCTTTGGGGTGTTGGTTTTCTTTTAATTTGATTTCTTCTATTCTGCCTTGCGATGAATGTACCAGGCAGTTGTAACTTTCAAATTTACATTTTGATAATTATTTTGGATGATTTAAGTAGATCAGTAGATGATCTCAGCCATTTTTTGATAAGAAATCTAGTCTCAATTCATCCCTCTATGAGGATTAACCTCGTATAGTTTCTATCTTTGCGACCTAGAATATGGATGAGAAGTTGCACATTTTAGGTAATGTTCTGCTTTGATTCTTTCACTAAATATGTATATAACTAGTAGCAGTGCTTTTTGAAACAGGGAGACCCTGTATTCACCTTACACAGGACAGAAATGCCATGGTCAGCTTGCAGGGGGGTCTATGTGATAAGGATCGGTTTTTGAAGATTGTAAAAGGGCAAGCTTTTGGGCCTTTTAATACATCTAGTGGTTTTTAATTTTTATTGTTATTATTTTCAATTTCCACTGTGTATTACTTGCTGATTAGTAACGTCTTCTGTGTTCAAATTTAACTTGTTTTATTCCTAGCTTTGATCTCCAGGTTATAAAAAAAGGGGAAAAATAAAGGATATGTTTTGTTAATTCAGAATATTGTACACGTCATTTTGCGATTGAGTTATTTGGGATGTAGAAGCCTGCTTCATGAAATGCATGATCTTTGTTACTTTTGAGTAATTTTCTCGCAGTTTATGCTTTTGACAAAGAATGAGAAAAATCAAATCACCCACTATACTCTGTTCATAACATACCATGTTCTGATGGTTCCATATTTTGTGAGCTTGGCGGATCGCTTGGTAGTTTTAGCTTTATTCATGCTTGTTTTTTCTTAACTCTTATTTAGCATGTACTCCTTTTTGCTGAATCCTGAATGAGCGGACACCAGAGAAATTTGACCCTTGAAACATCAACTGATAGATGCTGCAATAATTTCAGCAGACATTTTGAAGGTCTTGATTCTTTCTTACAGTTTTAGTTTTAAGGAACATCTCTTCTCTTTGATTATTTTATTTTTTCTCAACTTTGTTGGCATCTGATCTTGATAGTCGTGAAGAGTTCTCTTTCTTTCACTCTTTTACTGTCCTCTCTCATTTCTGAGGCTTAAATTTGGTTGTTGATAAATAGGCTTTAGGCTTTAAGACCCTTTGCATTCTTGGCATTCTTGCCATGGTTAGCCTGTAAAGGGTCTCTTGGCATTCAACTCTTTATTGTTCTATCACTTATTCCAGGATTTCTGATACTTCAATTCGGCTGTTGAATTAATTTCGTTATTGCGTTAGAACTAATGTCCTCGTTAATTGCAGGGAGTCGTCGCCTTGATATTTGACAAGGCTGTCGTGGAGCCTGCGTTCTGCTCCATGTATGCTGAGCTGTGTTCAGATCTCAATCTGAGGTTGCCTCCATTCCCATCCGAAGAACCCCAAGGGAGACCATTTACCTTCAAGTGGGTTCTTTTGAACCATTGCCAGAAGAGGGTGCTGAGAAGTTGAGAGAAGAGGTTCGGAAAATGACTGCTCCTGAGCAACAGATGGAACGTAGAGATAAAGAAACGATTCTCAAGCTTCGCTATCTTGGAAACATCCGGCTGATAGGGGAGCTTATTAGGCGCAGGGTGGTTCCTGATAAGATTGGTCATCACATCGTTAAGGTTGTTTAGTCTTTCGCGACTAAAAGAGGAAGAGTAAGTTTCATTCTGTTGATACCGAGATACTGATGGTTTTCCCATTTGACATATTCATTGATAGGAGCTCTTAGGAACTGATGATATAAATAGTTTGTCCAGCTGAGGAAAATGTTGAGGCCATTTGCCTGTTCCTTAACTCAATTGGTGAACAGTTTGATTATGGCCAAAATGCTCGACAAGCTAATCAGGTGTACTTTGACTGCTTGAAGGAACTATCAGATGACCCTGATCAGTTTGCTCCTCAACTGAGATCTATGATTCCTCGTTGTTCTTGACATGAGGACAAATAATTGGGTTCCGAGACAGCACCGTCCTCGTTAACCCCCCGGACATGAGGAGATGAAATTCAGTCATTTAGTACTTATTATGTATAACCTCTGTTTAAAAAAAAAAAAGTCCATATTTAGTTTTAACCTTTGTTACCTGCAATTCTTGAAACTCTATATGGACTATTTTTTCAGGAAAAGAGAATATATACTTCGTGTTTGGTTTGTATCTTGTTCAGAAATTGAGATATTACTGTAATTCTGCGGTCCTAACGGCTGTAATTTGCAATGATGGCGTGTGCGTGGTGTATCCTCCCAAAGATTATGTACAAGAACTTTATGTTTTACTTACGTGTGATCTATGTAATTAAAATTTTTACTCTCTGTCATAGAAAATTTTGTTTTTAGAAGAGGAAAGAGATGAAGATACTTTACAACAGCAGCCAAATAATTAGTGTATGAAGAGAAAGTCGAGGAGCAATATAAATGGATTATTTAATGTGAAAATTTTATTTGTATTTTTCTATTCGAAAAGAATAGCTAACATTGAGTTTTATAATTTGTAATATTTTTAATATCAATCACAAAACTCAATGTGAATTATATATTTTGTTAGGCAAAGGGGTGCAATTTGTTTTTCATTGCAGCATTATAGCTAGTGGGGAGAAAAAAAATCAGATGATATGAATTCCATCCAATTGGTTAGCAATATGGTGTGTGGATATGTTGAGAGGTACATTAATTCAACTTGGACAGTCTAATAAGTCCTGATATATTTATGCTCTGATATACTCGCTCACTCTTTTCCATAATTATTGTCCAGTTTGGGTTTTTATTTTTAGTTTAAATTATACTAAAAGTAAAATTCCAAACTGGACAATAATTTTGAGACGGGGGGATTAAATGATATTCCAATAAATGTCAAACTTAAAAACTACAAATTCAATTGATCTAAACAAAAAGTACCACCGTTTGATATTACAATAAATGTCAAACGTGAAAACTACAAATTCAATTGATCTAAACAGAAAATACCACCGTGTAGTGCCAATTACAAGAACACAAGAAATAATAACTACTGAGCAAAATTTATTGTGGAATATACAATCGAAACACATTTAGTGGGAGGAGATTTCTCTTCAGATATCAGAATACATTCCGTGCTTGAATGCATATCCCCATTGACAATTTGACAACATGGATGATGATACTACTAATATTAACCATAAATCAACTGTGATGTTCCGCTTGATTGAAATCCTCGTTGGAAGGATCTTGGTGGATGGATTCGATGTCCAAAATCATTACTCTATATAATTTAAATTTGGATTGGATAGATTTTTGTCCGAATGCAGAATTCTCTTAATAAATATTAGTATTATTCCCGCACGTTGTACGGTGATATAATATATTATATATTAATTTAATAATAAAAAATATAATATTTCGGTTTGGCTAATAATTGAATACAGTCTTTGGTTTATTTCACTTTGCATCTCGGTTTGACTATTAAGGGAACAAAATCGGATGATGACATTATTATATAATAAATAAAATTAAATATGAAAATAATGTAACATATGAAATAGAAAGAACTTATATTGTCAAATAAATAGAGTATAGAATTTGTAAGTCTTTTTAATACTAAATTAAATTATTAGGGTTATTACATAATTATAAAAAGTATAAATAATAATTAAGAAACCCTAGCCTACCTATTTTTTTTCCACAGCCGCCCACCCTTTTTTTTTCTCTTCTATGCTTCAGTTCTCACTTCTCAGCCACCCCGCGGCCCCCTTCTTTTTTTCCCCCTCTATTTTCATTCTTTTTCTCCCTTTCCTTCCTACCATATATTTTTTTTGAGGGATTCTCCATCTTCTTTCTATTCCTATTTTTGAGGAATTTTTCCGATTATTTATCGCAAAGAAATGACTCCCCTCTAATCTGGTTGATTTGTTGTATCGGATATGATGATCAAGGTTTTCTTTAGGGATGAGGAGTGGTTTCTTCCTTTTGAGAGCCAGTATGAAAGATGATGATGCAATATTCCTTCTTCTACTTAGTTGAAAATGCTAGTGTTGTTGAAAAAAATGAGTTCTGCCTGATTGATTTAGTCAGTCAGTTGCCGGATATATTTTACCGTTAATTTTGTACGGTCAATTTTAATTAAAATTGGTCCAAGTGAAAGTTAATTTAATAAATTTTACCATTTTACTTTGGAAAATACATATATTAAAAATTCAGTAAATATAGTTACCAATAAAAAGATGACACGTGTATTAAAACAATTATCAACAAATGAAAAGATGACATGTGTACTTGAAAATTATTGATGATCTAATTAATTGACATATGTCTTTTGAAAAAAATTCCCCTCATATATAGTAAGATTTGAATTGTTATTACATGTCATTTGAACCCGGATCCTAATTAGTTAAACTGAAGACTAAAAAGAAGAAACCTGTTCTTCACGGTGAAGACCGACTAATGAACGTGGAAAGGTCTTTCTCCACGACACTGACATGAAAAGACTTCGATTTGTTGAAAAAGTTTGGCCCGTTGAAAATAAATACTCGTAGCTTGTCTTAAACGTTGACGGAAAAAAAGTGAAACAATTAGTACCCCACTGCAGCTTTATGACAAAAACTAGGGTAAGGTTTTTGGTATTATCCCATCTTCTATTATTATCTAATTTACATTTTAAGTTTTAGTATAATTTAAACTAGAAATGAAAATCAAAATTAGACAATAATTTCAAGACGAAGAAAGTATAGTAATTCAAATAACTTCTTTTTTTTTTTTTTTTTAAGTTTTTCAAGAGTCAAAAAGTTCGTAGCTATCATCAACGAAAAGTGGCAAACGTAATCCGGTTAATTGTTGAAATAAATTCTTCTTGATCTAAAGGGAAGAAAACTAATCATGGTTTTCAAACTGAGAGCTCAGTTCTTATTTTATTTAACCAGGACAAGATATTTTTTCCAAGGCTCAAATCGAAAAGACTAAAGGAATGAACATCCACAATGCATGAATTCCACGGCAAAGACATGTAAAGTCATTGATGTAACAAGAACAAGAGAGACTTTGGACTTATTAAAAAGACTCTTCCAAGGAACACCCCAAGCTGTTGGGACCATATTTTATACTACTAAACATTTTATTAGTGACCTTTCTCATTAACTATAACCGAATAATAATCTACTCCCTCCGTCCCATAATTATTGATCAGTTTGAATTTTTATTTCTAATTCAAAAATTGTGCTAAAAATAAAATTTCAATCTGGACAATAATTTTAAGATAAAGGGAGTATTTTTTTTTTTCCCGTTTTGGGACCGCTCAGGACAATCAACTTCAATATGCACTATTTATATGCAACTTAATTATTTTTTGCTCGACCCATCTGAAATCTGGTCCAAGTGTTATCATTAATGCAAAGACAAAACAAAGTATATACAGTTCAATGTATATAATATATAGCAACGTTTGTGACAACTTCCTAAATCACCATTGAGATAAAGAAAAAGAAAAACAAGGCCAGAATTTCTCAGAATGAAGTCCTTGATTTTCCCAATTTCATACATGTTCCTTGGTTTCTTATCAACTTGTTTAGGAAGAACTGCCATCACTAATATCACAACTGATCAGATTGCTCTCTTGGCCATCAAAAACCACATTATTACATCTGACCCTCATCACCAAATTCTCTTCAGAAATTGGTCTTTGAACGAGAATCCTTCTGCATCATCAGTTTGTAACTGGAGTGGAGTCGCTTGTGGCTCACGTCATCATAGAGTCACCGCCTTGAATATTTCATACATGGGTCTTTCTAGTACCATACCTCCGCAACTTGGAAATCTCTCTTTTCTTGTTTCACTTGATATCTCCGGTAATGATTTCCACGGAGAAATCCCAGAGGAATTGTCCCGTCTTCGACGATTAAAAGTTCTGAATTTCCTCATCAACAATCTCAGCGGTCAAATACCATCATGGATTGGCTCCTTACATGAACTAAGGTATTTAGGTCTCATGAATAATAGCTTCACTGGTATTATCCCACCTTCTATCTCTAACCTTTCCAATCTAGAGCAATTAACTTTGGCAGGGAATTCTCTTCAAGGAAATATCCCTAAAGGTATAGGGAATCTTGTTAATTTGAGGGAACTAGATCTTGAGGAGAATAGAATTTCGGGTCCTATTCCTCATGAAATATTCAACATTTCCACACTTGAAGTTTTTGCTTTGACAAATAACAAACTGTCAGGAAATCTCCCAATGTCAATGTGCAACCGTCTTAAGAACCTCTACTGGCTGAATCTATCATGGAATAGATTAAATGGTAACATACCATCTAATTTATCCCAGTGTTCGGAACTTCAAATGTTGTCTTTGTCTGTCAACCAATTTGGTGGATACATACCAAAAGAGATTGGAAGCTTGAACGCACTTCAACAACTTTATCTTAATTCTAACAATCTGGAAGGTACGCACAATGTCTTATCTTTCTTGTTCTTTTACTTAGAAAATACTTGTGGTGGTTATTTAAAAGGAAAATTCTATAGTACTATCGACTAAATATTTCAATCTCTTTTTTTTTTTTTGGAAATAGATTCACATTGTGATGTGGACTGTTTTTTTTTTTTTTTTTGCAAAAAAAAAAAAAAACCTTACAAATCCCTAGTTTGAAATGAATCCGAGTCAAATTCTAAAAACAACAATATCCTAACCACTACACGGTTATTCAATTTTTAGTTGTGAACTTTTATAGTTTTCAAGAAAATAAAGTAATTATGATAATTATATTTGTAGATAACTATCATGAAATTTTTTTTCCATAAATTGAATTTTGACAGGTGTGATACCAGAGGAGTTTGGCGATCTTAGCAATCTTGCAATGCTCACACTAGATAACAATAGCTTAAGTGGTTCCATTCCAATTCGAATTTTCAACATTTCGACCATAAATATGATATCCCTACCGCTCAACAACTTATCCGGAAACCTTCCATCACATATATGTGGCAAACTCTTCAACCTAGAATACCTTTATCTTCAATCAAACAACCTTCATGGTGTTGTACCCGAATCGATTTCAAATTGTTCCAACCTCATAGAAGTTGACCTAAGTGAAAATAAATTTGTGGGTGGCATTCCCAACACCCTTGGAAACCTTAGACTTCTTGAGTGGCTGGATTTAGGCTCCAACTACCTAACAAGCAACTCTCAACCTTTGAAGCTTGAATTTATGGATTCCCTAACCAATTGCAAGTTCTTGAGAATGTTATCCGTGGGTGACAATCTGCTTGATGGTTATCTCCCCAAGTCAGTTGGGAATCTTTCGAGTTTTCTCGAAAACTTTTATGTAGAAATTAACAGAATTAAGGGAAAAATTCCAGAAGAAATGGGTAATTTAAGTAGGTTAACCATGTTAAGTCTTGAAAAAAATCGCTTAACGGGTTCAATTCCAGAAACATTTAAAGGTTTGCAGAAACTACAAGAGTTATATGCAAATGATAATGAATTAGATAGGGCCATGTTTGAAAAACTATGCGAGTTGCCAAAATTGGCACTCATATATCTAAGTGGAAATAAGATTTTGGAGCCAATACCAGAATGCTTAGGCAATGTTACTTCTTTGAGATATCTCCACTTAGGTTCAAACAAAATAAATTCCATCATCCCTCCAAACTTGTTAAACCTCAAAGACCTCTTGGAACTTAACCTCTCCAGAAACCTTTTGAGCGGCTCCTTACCTCCCGAAGTAGGGAATTTGAAGGCTTCAGTGCGGCTAGATTTTTCAAACAATGATCTTTCACTTGGCATTCCCAACACAATTGGAGGTTTGCAAAACTTGGAGTACCTATCACTAGCATTCAATGGGTTGCAAGGTACAATTCCAGAGTCTATGGGTAAGATGATAGGTTTGAACTTATTGGACTTGTCACACAATAATCTCTCCGGCACCATCCCAATGACATTGGAAAAGCTATCCTATCTTGTGTATTTCAATGTTTCTTACAATAATTTGAGTGGTGAAATTCCTTTGGATGGTCCATTTCAAAAATTAACAAGTGAATCATTCATGTCCAACAAAGCTCTTTGCGGAGCTCAAAGGTTCCATGTCCCTCCATGCCAAAGAACTTCACCCCATAAAACGAGAGGCCACAGGATGATGAAGGTTTTATTTGTTTTGCTTGGGTTGGCTTTTGTTGTGGGTGTCATTGCCTTCGTATGTGTTTACATTCGATTTGTGAGAAAAGGTAAAGTTCTAAGAATGTCTGATTCGGGATTACTTGCATCAAAAGAAAGGTTTAGTTATTATCAATTAGCTCGTGCAACTGATGGATTTCATGAAAGGAATCTATTAGGAAAAGGAAGTTTTGGATCTGTTTACAAAGGTGTTATTGATGAAGGGAGGGTTGTTGCTATTAAGGTGTTCAATCTAGAAATACAAGGAGCATTCAAAAGTTTTGACACAGAATGTGAAGTACTGCGTAATCTTCGACACATAAACCTCACAAAAGTTATCAGTAATTGCTCAGCCCCAGATTTCAAGGCATTAATACTTGAATTCATGCCTAATGGTAGTCTTGAGAAGTGGTTGTACTCTCATGAGTATTTTCTAAATATCATACAACGGTTAGACATAATGATTGATGTAAGTGTGGCCGTGGAATATTTACACAATGGATATTTGACGCCAGTGGTTCACTGTGATTTGAAACCTAGCAATGTATTATTGGACCAGGACATGGTTGCACATGTAAGTGATTTTGGTATTTCAAAATTTATGAGCCACGAGGATAGCATCACTTACACCCAAACAATTGCTACATTTGGTTACATCGCACCAGGTAAAACAATTTAATTGTTACTCAAAAAGTTAATTTACGATCTTGTTATTCAAAATAAAATTGTAAAGAAAATATATTTTTATGTTAATTAATTAATCCATAGGTTAATTATCGTGTGCAGAGTATGGACTTGAAGGACTAATATCTCCAAAATGTGATGTGTATAGCTTTGGGATAATGTTAATGGAAGTTTTTACCGGAAAAAAGCCAAATGATGATGCGTTTGATGGAAAATTCAACTTGAGGACTTGGGTGAATGATTCAATGTCCTGTGGATTTGCTGCAGTGGTAGATACTAATATCCTAAGTGCAGATGAAGTGAATTTCACTCAGAAGATGCAATGTATATACTCCATTATGGAACTGGCCCTAAATTGTACTCATGATTCTCCAAGAGAAAGAAGCAACATAAAAGATGTTGTTGTTGCACTTAAAAAAATTAAACTTCAAATTCTCATGCACCATCCATGAGGAAAAGGTATACTTCTATCTTTTTCGCCTACGTATGGTTTCAATGCGAAGGTCTTTGCTTCAAATCTGTTGCTGTATTTTTGTTTCATTCTTACTATTTGTTTAGCTATTTCAGAAATTGCTGGAAATGATGTCATATTATTTATCATTTTTTTTTGTAAATTTCTATTTTTTAAAATTTCATGTCTTTCGTTGAAAATATCCATCAACAACTCGCACGCATGAAAAAGAATCTGAAAGATCAAAAATTACAATTAATTACAAACCTCATACAATTGTCAACAAAAAAAAAAAAAACATTACAAACCTCATACATATACATGTATAAGGATATATCAAATCCTTTTCAAAAAAATGATACTCTCTCCGTCCCAAAAAAATAGTCCACTTTGAGTTTTAGAATTTGTACGTACTAAAAACAGTACAAAAATAAAAACTCAATGTGGACTATTTTTTGGGGACGGAAGTAGTATATCAGATAAAAAGACGGTTGTATGTTAATCTGTTTATTTATTGTATCGCATTAGAACCTCATACATATAGTAGAGTATTTGAAAAATAAAATAAAATTACAAACCTCATACATATACATATAATGATTTATGCTACATAAAGATGAATTTTTTTGTGTGTTTGTTAAGATTTTCGGTACATAGCATTTTTAATCTTTTTTCTTCCTTTAACATCCATATTTTTACACTCGATTTTTTTTCACATTTTTAAATTCTTTAACAATCCTTATTTATTAAATTTTAGAATTTAGATTCACCCTAAAATTCATCTTATTCATTTCCACATTTGTATGTAATTCCCAGATGGCCAAAAATTCCTTAAACACACTTTTTTTTTTTTCTCTCTTTTCTTGAAAAACTTCCCTCCAAGAAAATGTAATTAGAAAAGCAGAACGAAAAGGAAACGAAGAAAAAGGCGATCAAGAAGCAAAACAGAGAGATGAAACCGCCCACACGGATTCAGGTCCTCCGTGGCCGATCAGCCGCCGCCGGTCCCTCCAGTTTACTGACCATGTTTCAAACCCGCGGCAGAAAAAATATCCCTGAACCCAAAAACATGTGAAAAATGGATTTCTGTCACTATTTAACGGTTAAAATTAACAGAATAATCTGAAATGGATTAAAACTTTAGTAAGGTAACCTGTGTTACAAATAAATTTAATTAATGACCTAAAGTGGAAATATATTAAAAGTTGATGACTTGTTTTGAAGTTCACTTTTATAATTATTTGGAGTTATAGTTTTGAATGCTAAGTGCCTAATTTACCCGAAAAGAATACCAAACAAAATGTTCAAAGCACACCATCAATGATTCGGCCTATTTTTATTTATCTTTTTATAAAATTTGTATCATTTGTTATTGTAAATATGTGCTTACCGTTTTTTTGAAAGGTATTCCTCCAGTATGAAATAAAGAGTAAAAGCAAACTCCAATAATTAGAAGCAAAAGAGGAAAAAAAAAAAAAAGAAAAGGAAAAAGCCACCAAAGTCTGCGCACTCAAAAAAAGAAAAACACTGAACTAGTAAACTACTAAAGTATCACAGAGTACTGAGAGATGATGAATCCGGCTATGGCATTCCAGTACACCACGGCCGATGAACCACCGCCTCCACCACCTCCGCCGCCGTACTGGAACGGTCAGCACCATCAGTCACTGCCACAGTCAAGTTACAGTTGCTTTGCTGGACAACCCTCTGGAGGTGCTTCCTACTGTTAGTTTCTTTTGTGTCCCTCTTCCTTTTTTTCTTTTGTTGGATTTTTTTTAACTTGATCAACTTCTCTGCAAGTATTGCTTCTTGCTTTTCAAGACGAGGACCTTTGTTTATTTGTTTTTTTTTATGAAATTTATGATGGTTTTCTGGGTCACAAAGAAATATGTGCTTAAGATTAAAGATGGTCGCTGGATGATTAGCAGTTATATTTATCCTTCAATTCTAGTTTGGTTAAGTTGATGGTGTTTCAATGCAGGGTCAAAGTTATGTTACTGTTTCCGTGTTTGATGCTGCCGATGAAGGTCTATGTTGATTTTTTTTTTTTTTTTTTTTTGGTACTAAGGTCTCTGTTGATTTTGATATGGGAGTAGGAAACTAAGGTTATAGCTTTGATTCTTGCTCTCTTCTTTCTCCCTTCCTGCAATTTGAGTGAGTTTCTTTTGGGGAAACAAAAGGAGGAGGGAGACTTGATTTTGCTGACCTTTATTATTGCAGTATTGCTTTTGCTGGAAGTACATAAATTAAGCTTCTAATATGTTTTTGTTTCTTTACGACAGCGGATTACAGAATCCCCAGCTTTGGACTGGGCGTTGATTACATAAGTCAAGGAATGGGGCACACCAGTGGATATCGTGGACAAGGACATAGCTGGATCAATGAGAATTTTCAAATTTCAAAAATTGTTCGGGAGGAAATTCAGAGAGCTATTGAGAAGGAGAGGATCAGGGATGAGATAATTGCTGGCGAGATTGCCCGTAGAAGAATATTGGAGGCTGAAGTAAGGGAAGAACTTAGAATGGAGAGAGAACTGGCATTGAGAGTTAAAGAAGGGAGTACAACGGACAAAGTTCCATATCCAGTGGATACGGGGATACCCTTGGCACCGAGGGGAAATCCCTTCCTGCAAGAAGCTAAGGGACTTACACTGGAAGAAAGAATAGCAATGTATGTCGAAGAAAGATTAAGGATGCGAGCAAGGCTTGAGGCTCAGGGATTTGATGCTGTACCATTTCAGCCGATCAGGACCATTAACCCCAAGGTTGAAGCGGCTGTATCTTCTCTTTCAGAAAGTGGCCGACAGAAAGAGAAAATTGTTTTTCTGGTCAGTGTGTATTTCTCTTTTGTACCTCTGAATCTATTTTGGTTGTAGGGCTATATTGACTGTGTTGTATGTAATTATTAGAGAAGTCTCTGAGCATGTGTTTCTTGTTAGTATTGTTTTTTTTTAATCGATGCAACTCCCTTCCTTTTGTTGCTGTAACGCTTGTGGTTTCATTTGAAGAATACATTTGGTTAGGTTTTATGCGTCTGTGTACATGTATTGGCTACAGGATTTCTCTATGCGGTGTGCTAAATATCGAAATTTGAGGAGAAGATGTTGAATTTTGGAAAATCTTAATGAGATCATACTTAAATGCACGAATAATGCAAAAGAGGCATTAGGATCTTGTGTATTAGATTGCATGTTATTATGCTCTTGACAAATTTTATTAGAAATACAGGCCCCACTAACTTGGATGGTATTGTCGTTCTTAACTTTCTGGTGTAAGAATGAACTCTCTGGTTTGAGTATGAAATTTGTAAGCAATATTTATCTTCCTTGAGTTGTTTGGTTGAATTTAGGCTCTTCACTATCTGTTCTTGGACTTCAAATCTCTGGGATGAATCTCGAAGTCGTAGCCGTTGGCTTTCTATACACCTTTGGAAGTAAGAACAAACTCCAATGTTGCTTTCCAATATATATATATATATATATATATATATATATATCTTTTTTGCTGAATTCAACTTCAGGTGTATACTCAACATTCCACCAAAACATCTGGGGGGTTGGGTGGATGGGTGGGTGAAGGAAATGTAGGGGCCTTAGAGAGTTTATATATCCCAATAAATTGACTATGACTTCTACTTGGTACAAATTAACTGGGTTCACACCTTCAATGCATCCTTATTTGGTATGTTCCTCAGCGTTTGGTAATTTTTCAGGTTAGTTTGTGTTCATGGTTTTCATTATTTTCCTTGTGTGATATTGTGAAGCAGCCACGAGTCCAAATAGTTTTTCGCTGGGAGCTTTTTGTTTCTTTGAATCTGTAAACACCTTTGCCTATGAGTTTGTAATATACTTTACGAGGCGATCGTTTCCTTCCATTTTTTTCCCCTCTTTTGTTGATTTTTGTTTTCATTTGTTTGTATGAACCTGGATACTCTCAGTCATTGGAGTTGACTTTTTATCCTATGAGGTAAAAAAGTTTTTCGAATGAATGATGGAAAACAGTTTTATGCAATCAAATACATGAGACCAGTTGAATACTATAATATCTTGAAATTCGAAGCAGTTTTTGAACATCTGACCTGCAGGTTATATTCATAAATCATAAGTATGCTGATAGCATAGAGTAATGTACATATAGTGGTTCCAACAGTAGCTTAACACAGTTTTACTTTTTCTTCTCAACTTACATAGAAAACATAGATAGATTTATGTTTGATTTGAAGCCTCTTTTTTATTTCTTACTGTTGGGTGGGTTTTCTTTCGTTCCATTGGGACTAGAGATTTGGCGTTGAAAATATAGAAGTCACACCTTGATCATAATAGTTTTGACTTTTTCCTTCCAAGTTTATCTGGTTTACACTTCATCAAGAAAGCCTGTCCTGAATACGATGATGCAGTTAAGTGTCATTAAGATTGAAATCTTGAGGGGTGTCTGATGGAAAGAAAGGAGTGATTCTTGTTCTCTGGGTTCGGAGTAATGGATTCTACTTGCAATAGCTTGGTAATGTCCAGTGTTTTTGTAGTTTAATTGTGAATTTCCCCTTACTGATTACAGTATGGCTTTGGATTGTAAATAGCAGTCATTTTTCTGTTAGATAGAATGAAATTGTCCTTTTGAGGATTGATCTAATTAGGTGATCCCCTTCATACTCTGCCTGAGTTACTCTATCATCCACATGGACATTATCAAAACAAGGAATTATAGTGAGGGTGTGCTTTTGTCACAGAAGGTCTTGTCTGACTGTATTCTGAGTAGTGAAAGTTCCTGCATCTGTCTTTAGTTGAGGATCATGTAGTTTATTGTATGTAGGTATGTTCAGAAGGTATATTTTGAACCAACTGTAAATACCAACTCATGACTTTACCCATAAGGCAATTGACTGACAAATAAAAGATCTCAACTATGCAACATTATGAGAATCTCCTGTGCATCGTGGTGATACATGTACGATTTTAGATGATGTCATCTCATCAGGTCATGATTGTCTCTGGCGCTTTTGTTAAGGATCCTAGGCTTGATTTATCTAGGCCATTTTAAAAAGCTAATGATGGAAATCAGTTCTGAAACCAGTTCTATCGAGTCTCATTGCATCCTTGAACTGTGTTATCTAATGATGGAATTTCAGGAGTCAAAACTGTACAAGAAATGCATCTCTGTGTTAAAGTACAATCTCTGTTAGAGCTGTGTCAGCACCGAGCTTTAATGCTTAGAAACTGGAATAACTTTTCACAGATGTCCTGCTGGCTGAGAAACTGGAATTATGCTTAGAAACTGGAATAACTTTTCTGTGATTCGTGAACACAATTCATGTAATCCGGAATCGAAATACGGCCGACTGAACAAACCATTCGTTCTTGTATATATTATATATTGCCTCCAGTACCTTTTTATGATTGTCTGTTTTTAATTTGCAGCACAAATCTATCTATCTATTTGTTTAGAGAGGTATATCTGTTTAATTATGAGATGCGCTTAATCTTTTTATATAGGTTAAACCTGGTGCCAATCCTTCTGTAGCTAAGAGCAAAGCCGTATCTCCATCAGAAGAGAGTGCAAATCTTCTTCTCAGAGTTGGAAATAGGAAAGGGAATGGATCGTGGAGTTGTGAGATTTGTGGAGTTAGTACCACTAGTGAGCGTGTCTTAAACGAACACATCCAAGGAAAGAAACACAAAGCTGCATTGCAGGGAAAGAGGAATGGCTGTTACATCGGGCTTGGTGTTCTACCGAATAATAATCTGAAATCCATGATAGAAGTTACTCCTGTTTTGAACCCGGCACAAGAGCTGAAATCAGGTGGAGAAGTGCCACAAATTGGCCAAAGTGAGCCTTCATCATTGCATAATGTTTCGTCAAAATGTTTGGATGAAAATAGCGTGTCAGTTATGGCAAAGAACAGGAAACTGAAGGAGAAAATACCACAGAAAGCCCCCAATAAGCAAAAGGAGAAGGATAACTTTATGTTTTGGTGTGCTATGTGCCAGGTAGGAGCCGACCATGAAAAAGTGATGGAAGAGCATAGGAATAGTAAGAAGCATGCGAAAGCGCTTCAAAAGGCTGGTGATAATGATCAAGCTATATTAATCCCTCATATTATAGGTAGTGTGGGCAAAAATGGTTCTAAAGAAGCTACCGAAGGAGATAATCAAGCTTTTAATAATGTTAATTGTACTACCAGAGAGGATCATGTGGAAAGTAAGGACTTAGATGCCAGTGAGAAAGTCAAGCAGGAAATCGAAACTGAACATTTTGGTGAAGATCCAACCTTGGGCTTCAGGGAAACTAGTGTAAGTTTAAATACATCATGGATGGCACCTTTTGTTTTTGTTTTTGTTTCTTTTTTGGTATTGTCATATTTATGTGCAAAGGAATGATTGGGGATTCAACTTGCTGGAATCTGTTTGATATAAAGTGTTCTATGGAAGTGGAACTGGGAAGTGCTGTTGTCATCCTTCTTGTATCTGAGGACTTCACCTTTCTCTTAATAGATACAAAATCAGTCCCAAAGTCAATGCCCTGAACCAGATAATTGTTACTGGCGCTCCTGGCCTTCACGAGTCTCTCTAGCCACGGAGGAGAACTCCTGGGAGATGATTCACAAGAATAGGCGATATGCTGGACAACGGGATGTATATCATTATGATCAGCTGCAGGAACAGTTGAATGCACAGTTTGCAAGACCTCAAATATCCCGTGACCAAGGGGTAAATTTCATGTTATGGTGGCAATTTAAGATATGTATTTTTGTTCCTTTTTTTTTTCTGTGTGCTTCTGTTGTGATTGCATTGCCTTTAATTTGTTTTCGTGGTACCACAAATTATGAGCCAATCTCACTGCTGACTTTTGGTCTTTTAAACTTTTTTTTGGGTTGATAGTGTGTGTGGATCGAGCAAGATGGCAACACATGATCCATATAGCTAACCCCACACTCTGGAATAAAGGCTTGTTTTAGTTTAAAACTGATGTCGCCTCTGATAGCAGTTTGAAATGATTAATCTTGTGAAGGAGTTGCACATTTCAAATCTAAATTCTACTTTTGATGTTCTATTTTAAGGGTTGGGCTTATTTTATGCTGTTGAAATGAAATCTTTGGGTTGTTACTATTTTCTTGATTGCTTTTTCTTCTCCTGTGCTATGAATTTACCAGATACATGTAACCTTGAACTTAACATCTTGAGAATGACTTTTTTTATTCCAGCAGATGATTTCGAGCAACTTTTTTTGTTTTGTTTTGTTCCTTTTTTGTTTGTTTTTTCTTTTTTTTTCCTCTTTTAAGGGTAAGAAAATTAGTCATTATCTCCAAAAGCTCTTTAGACTATTGACAGTTGTCAGCTAAATTTCTCACGGCTATGTTGGAGATAACTTAAAAAGATAAACTGCTTTTTAATCATTATCGATTCTCATTAATTGTTCCACTTCACAAAAATTTGTTATGTGAAGATCGGTACAAGGGAATGCATCTCTTTGTTGCTTTAGAATGAACTTGTCAAGCTATGTGTTGGCTTCGCTTGATTTGAAACCTTATTTATGCCAAAAGGCATCTCTATAGTGGCTCTGGCATTTATGCTCAACTATTAGATTTCTAGCTGCAGTGATCATATATAGTGCTTAGAAGCTAGAATAATTTCCACCGAGGTCCGGCTGGCTGAGTCTCTGATTAGTTAACTACATTTTGATTTTCCCTTATAACCTTTCGTAAATGTTTGTGCTTGTAGTCCAAATGCCAAGTATTTTTTACATACAAATCAGGCCTACAAACAGCAAATTGTAACATTCTTTGATTATTATACTTATCTTTATTATGTATCCTGCAAGCAGTGGCTAGACTTTATTCTGGTTTCCTTTTGCTGGCATAGAGTTAAATCTTTTTTCCGCTCCTTTTCCTTTTTTAGGGGGAATAAATAGTTATAGCTATCTAATTATGGATTCAGGTCAAACCTGGTGTTGATGTTTCTCGAACAAAGAGTAAAGTTGTTCCTCCTGCAGAAGAGAGTGTAAATCAGCTCCTCAGCGTTGGTAATTCAGAAGGGAATGAAGTGTGGAGCTGTAAGATTTGTGGAGTGAGTACCACTAGTGATCGTGTCTTAATTGAACACATCCAAGGAAAGAAACACAAAGCTGCGTTGGATGGAAAGAAGAAAGGCTTTAATATTAGGCTTGGTGTTCTATCCAACAATGATCTGATGCCCGTCATGGAAGTTAGTCACGTTTCAATTTCGGAACAGGAGCTAATATCAGGGGAAGAAGATCCACAGATTGGTCAAAGTGATCCATCATCATTGTGTATTCTTTCTACAAAATGTTTGGATGAAAATAGCACGTCAATAATGCAAGGCGATGCAAAGAACAAGAAACCGGAGGACAAAATTCTACAGACATCCCTCAATGAGCTAAAGAAAAAGAATAATTTTACGTTTTGGTGTGAAATGTGCCAGGTTGGATCTGACCATGAAAAAGTGATGGAAGGTCATTGGAAAGGTAAGAAACATTTGAAATCGCTTCAAAAGGCTACTGGTCAAGCTATATTAATCCCTCAGATCTTGGGCACTCAGGGTGAACATGGTTCTAATGGAGCTACTAAAAGAGATAATCAAGCATCTGATAATGTTGATGGGACTACCAAAGTGGAACATGTGAAAAGTACGGTTTTAAATGGCCATGAGGATGTCAAACAGGAAGTTGAAACTTCAATTTCTGGTGAAGGTCCGACCTGGGGATGCAGGGAGGCCATTGTAAGTTCTTTTATCGCTTGGATGATAATTCTTTTACGTATTTGGGATTTTTAAATGCAAGGAAAAAGTTTTGGATTAAACTATTGAAGTGGAACTTGGAATTGCTGTTGTCTTCCTTTCATATCGCACCTTTCTCTCAATAAGTACTAGTATCAGTCCCTGATCTGACTTGAATATCCAGACAAATGGGTTTTAAATTTTGTCGCTCCCTTTCCTTGAAAGCTGTTTTCTTTTTTATTGAATATTTTATATTCTCTACACCATTCAATGTAGGTTAAAGAGGAAAATTTGCCAAAATGCTGAGTATATTTTGCATTGAAAATTTGAAGTGTAGAACTCTTTACCTTTTTATAAAAATGTATTTTTCTTCACATTATTATGGATTGTTATGCTTGAGTTTTCTACACAGGTTAAACCTGAAGCCGATATCTCTGAAACAAAGAGGAAAGTTGCCTCTCCTGCAGCAGAGAGTACTGAAAATCAGCTTTCCGTAATTGGAAATGCAGAAGGGAACAGAGTGTGGAGTTGTGAGATTTGTGGAATTACTACCACAAGTGAGCGTGGCTTAATTGAACACAACCAAGGAAAGAAACACAAGTCCAAGGAAGCTGCTTGTGACAAATGACAATCCTGCAAAGAAGAATGCCCAAGGAACGGAACATAAAATTTCATGCTTTGGTGTGATATCTGCCCAAGTTGGAGGGGCTGACCTTGAAAAAGTGATGGAAGATATCATAGGAAAGGCAAGAAGCATATAATCTTTAGGAGGTTTCTCAACTTTTTGCTGTATCAACTAAACAATTATTCTAAAAAAAAAAAACTTGTATAGGAAATCAATTTCTGCTTTCAAATAAAAGGAGGCCCTGTTGAGTTGATGATCAGTTTGCCCTTTTATTGGTTTACCGAAAACACAAAAAAATTAATCAATTTTGAAAATTGTCGTCAATCTTACTTAATTAATCCAACGTCGACAAGGCTTGCACAATTTGGACTGCAAGTACGCATATCATACCTGGGATCGATGAAAAAAAAAGCTGGGGTGTTTTTTAAAGGTTATGGAGGAGTATGTATAATTAACTTAAACGACTTTCTCTCTCCGTTAATAAATTAACAAGAACATGCAGAACGGATAGAGTACTGCGCAATATACTTATAAGTAGTCTTTTATTTTTTATTTTTTTCTATTGTGAAAATACACACCTCATCATAATTAAAGGACTAAGTAAGAAAATTGCAGTAGTTGAGTTCTGCAGTACTTGGTGATCAGCAGCTTCTACTAGTCTAATTAACTTTTTATCTTGTCCTTACAATTACATAATGAAGTAGATGAGTTTGTCACCGGAGTTCAATAGAGGTTTTGGTGGTTCCGATAGGCGGTTGACAACCGACAAAGAGAATTTGAAGATTTTTAGTATTTTTGATAAAAAATGATTGTTAATTAATTACAGAATCTTGTCTGAACTAATATATACACAATAAGTCAGTTGACTAATCCTGACTATCTAACATTTACAAACTCACCCTATAACTATCAGTATTTACAACTTAATCCCTGACCTATACACAATTCTATAATGATTGAATATCCTTGTCAATTGATGAATCTGGAATTAATGAATCATCATATCCATTCTTCAACACACCCCCCCCTCAAGAGGAGCAGGGGAAGAACACCACATGCTCATCTTGCCGAGAAGAAACTGGAAAGCAGGTGCAGCTAGGGACTTGGTAAACAAGTCGGCAAGTTGGTGAGAAGAGCTGATGTGGTAAAGATCAATAAATCCAGAGGTATAGCAATCCCGTACAACATGACAATCGATTTCAATATGCCAAGTACGTTCATGAAAGACGGGATTACCTGCAATATAGATGGCTGCCCTGCTATCACACCAAAAGGAAATAGGCAACAACATAGAACATGAAGATCACTCAGCAAATAACTAAGCCACTGCAATTCCCTCACAGTGAAAGCCATTGCTCGATACTCAGCTTCAGCTGAGGAGCATGAAATGGTGGGTTGCTTCTTGGTAGTCCAGGAGACCAAGCAATCACCTAAAAACATACAGTAACCTGTGAGAGAGTGTCGAGTGAACTCATAGCATCCCCAATCCGCATCAGAATAGGCCCTAAGTGTAAGAGATGTTGATGCTGAGTAAAAAATCCCTTGAGTCCTAGTGCCAGCAATGCACTTCAGGAGATGGTGAGCTGCATTCCAATGAGATTGTCGAGGTGCATGAACAAACTGCGACAACTGCTACACAGTATACGCTAAGTCTGGTCTGGTGAAGCGAAGATATAATAATCTCCCAACAAGTCTCCTGAATTGAGATGAATCTGACAACAATGGTGTTTTATCCTTCTTCGAAAACCGAAGATCACTAGGAAAGGGAGTTGAAACCGGCTGAGCATCCAACATTCCTGCATTTATAAGTAAATCCTAAATATACTTATGCTGACTCAAATACATGCCAGCAACTCCACGAGCAATCTCGATCCCTAAGAAAAACTTTGCATGGCCTAAATCTTTTATGGTAAAGTCCTTATGGATCACAACTTTTACCTTTTCTATTTATGTCTCATCAGAACCTGTAATCAGCATATCATCAACATATACTAACAGCAGAATAAGCACTGATGCTAAATGAAAGACAAAAAGATAGGGATCGACATATGACTGTTTAAATCCATTATCTGTAAGAGCAGCTGTAAAGGCATGATTCCACTGCCTAGAAGCCTGTTTAAGGCCATAGAGGGATTTGTGCAGTTTACAAACCTGCCCTGGATGTGCCTTATCATATCCAGGAGGAGACAACATATACACATCCTCCTCCAATGTCCCATGAAGGAATGCGTTATTCATATCAAGCTGATGAACATTCCAGGTTTGATATACGGCAATAACAAGCAAAACCCTAACTGTCACAGTTTCTGCAACTGGGGAGAAAACTTCAAATTAATCTTCGCCCTCAACTTGGTTGTACCCCTTTGCAACGAGTCGTGCCTTGTAACGATCGATGGTTCCAACTGATTTACATTTCACTTATACACCCATTTGCAGCCTATTGCTTGTTTTCCGGGTGGTAAGAAAGTCAAAAACCAAGTACCATTGGTTTCCAGGGCCCCTAACTCCTCATTCATCGCAGCAATCCAATGACAGTGATTCCTAGCCTGATTAAAGGTCTGTGGCTCTCTTACAATAGACAGATTGGCTAGAAATCCTAGATGTGCATCAGAGAAAGAGTAGAACTCACTGGAGACTACATTGGCTAAGGTTGGTGGCAATTGTACACCACTGTTAGTGAGATGAAAATCATGTAGCCAGGTGGAGAGGTGTCGAGTTCTATTACTCCTACGAGGTTCAGGAGGAGGAGAATGAATGACTGAATTATCAGAAGATTGTGAAACAGGAGAATCTGTAGGGACTGGGGAATGTGATTGATAAGATGAAGAAGTGGAAGGGGAATGATTCAATGATGGTAAAGGTGAGGACTGAGATTCAGTTGGATTCTCTTGAGGAGAGGAAATGACTGTGGAGGGTTCATAATGAACATCGGCAAATATAGGACATGGTAAAGCTGGTTGGTCTATAATATCACCAGAAACCGTTTTACAAGGAAATGTGGTTTCCTGAAATTGGACATGTCTAGATACTATAATCCTTTTCTGATCAGCACAGTAAATTTTATATCCCTTCTGACCACTGGGATATCCAACAAAGAATCCTCTAATGGCTCTAGCATCAAACTTATCCCGGTCAGGTGACATGTTGTGAACAAAGGCCAAACAGCCAAAAGTCCTCAAATGACCGAGAGTAGGTGGTTTATGGTGCAGAATTTCGAAAGGAGTCTTCCAAAGAAGTAACTTGGAGGGTATTCTATTGATAAGATAGGTTGCCGTCAAAATGGATTCCCCCCAAAACCTTTTCAAAAGGCCAGATTGAAATAACAGTGATCTTGCGACTTGCAAAATGTGCTGGTGCTTTCTTTCTACCACCCCATTCTGTTGGGGTGTGTATGGACATGTTCTGTGATGAACAATGCCATTTTCCAAGAAAAGTTTTTGCACTGTGGCATTAATAAATTTAGAATCGTTGTCAGTCCTAAAGATCTTGACACGGTGGTTGTACTGAGTTTTGACTAAGATGAGAAACTGCCTAAGTGTTTCAGCTACTTGTGACTTGTGTTTATGGAGGAAAGTCCAAGTAGTCCTACTAAAATCATCCACTAGGGTGAGGAAAAACTGAGCATTTGTCAGAGACAGCATTTTATACGGCCCCCATACATCAGCATGAATCATCTCAAACACATCATTGGTCTTGATAGAACTTAAAGGAAAAGCTAGCTTGTGCGGTTTGGATAATGGAAAGGTTTCACAAAAGGACAATTTATTATCAAAATCAGCAGAATCAAGGTGGGTTACATGTTTTAAAACATCAGTAGAGGGGTGTTCTAATCTGTTATGCCAAGTAGACACAGCAACATTGACCTTAACTGTAGAATCTGAAACAGCAATACTACGATTACAAAGAGATACAACAGAAAATTTCCTTGAAACAGCTAGAACTAGCTTAGAGTATAAAATGTGTGTTTGTTGAATTGCAGCTTGTGTAAAAGAATAGGAATTGACTATGTAGAGCCCATTGACGACCATGCCTGCTCCAAGGACCTCATTACTCCTCAGGTCCTGTAGCAAACAAAATTCGTCAAAAAACTTCACATAGACACCTGAGGTTTGTGCAAGTTTTCTCACAGACAAAAGGTTATGTTTAAAGGTTGGTACACGTAATACAGATGAAAGTGTAAGTCTACTAGAAACTTCTACTTCTCCCATATGATGCATATCCCTAATACTCCCATCCGGCAGACAAACAGGCGTATATATATCAAATACTCTAGCATGAATCATCAGTGACATAGAGTAACACATGTGTGCCATGGCACCACTATCAGTTATCCAAGAATCATTACTGATCGCATTAACTAGATTAGCAGCAAAATGAGAAATGACACGACTACCTGCAAAATCCTGCAGATGAGCATAGTTCACTCTGGCATAGTTGGCAGAGGTTGTAGGAGCACCGTCCACAGCAGATTTCCCCTTCATCATTATTCCAAATTCTGCTTGCACCAAATTGGCAACCATCATTTGCCAATCTCCTTTAGAAAGTTCTGTGCCATCAAAAGGTGAATTTGTAAGGTGAGCCTGATGTTTGGGCATTTGTCGTGGCATCTGTTTGCCTGTTGATCCATGATATCCTTGCTGATTCTTACTCCCATACTTCTCTTCCCACCAATCCGGGTATCCTTTGATCAAGAAACAGTTATCTCTTATATGTCCATGTCTGTTGCACTTATTACAAAACAGTTTCATCTTTTCTTTCTTAGCAACAACCTTAATCTCCTTCCAATCCCTCTGTTCAGTTTCCTTCTTCCAAGTCCCTGGCTTAGCCATCATGGCCACATTCTCAGGTTGTACTGTAAGCATAGTACTTACCTGCTTCTGAGTTTCTTCATCCAGCAGCTTGGAGTAAATCTCATCCAGGCTGGGCATAGGATCCATGCGTAGAATCTCACTTCTGAGTGATTCATAACAGTCATTTAAACACATTAACATTTGATAGGCCTTATCCTCAGTTTCTCTTTCATACAACTTCCTCATAGCTTCTCCCTCACAAATAATCGGAGGTTTCCATTGACTATATTCATCCCAAAGTTTGTTCAGCTTGTTGTAATATTCTACCATGTTCTTATTTCCTTGCCTAATCAATGCCATTTCTCTCTTCAATTGATACACCAGAGAACCATTTTTCTTTCCATATCTAGCCACAATTGTGTCCCAAAATTGCTTAGCAGTGGGAATAAATGCAAAGCTACTGGCCTGACTAGCATCTATAGACTTTAGAATCCAAGATCGAACCATACTATCAACTCCCCTCCAACGAAGATAGTCAGGTGAATTAATTGAAGGCATGATCCAGGTACCGTCTACACACCCTAACTTCATCTTTGCATCCAAAGCAGTTATGGCAGACATTTTCCATATTAAAAAATTTGTAGTGGTTAAAGGAGTACTTACCAGCGACATCCCAGGGTTGTCAGAACCATGCAACTGGAGTTGTTCTTCCATGAACCAGTCCAGATCGCTATCAGTCATCGGACTTCGGGAAAATCCACGCTCAGTCCTTCGATTGTTCCTATCTGCTCTTCCAATTCCACGAGCGAATCGATGTTCCTCTTCCCACCGCTCTCGATCGCGGCTGAATTCTTCATCAGCGTTCTCCATAATGAAATTGAGTGATTAGGTTTTGTTCCTGAAGCACAAACAAGTAGATTTATTGGTTAAGTAATCAGGCAGGATCACTCCTGCTCTGATACCATCACCGGAGTTCAGCGGAGGTTTTGATGGTTCCGATAGGCAGTTGACAACCGACGGAGAGAATTTGAGGATTTTTAGTATCTTTGATAAAAAAAAATGGTTGTTAATTAATTATAAAATCTTGTCTGAGCTAATATATACTCAATAAGTCAGTTGACTAATCCTGATCATCTAATATTTACAAACTCACCCTATAACTATCACTATTTACAACCTAATCCCTGACATATACACAATTCTATAATGATTGAATATCCTTGTCAATTGATGGATCTGGAATTAATGAATCATCAGATCCATTCTTCAACAATTTGACCTGAATCGCATGATTGGCAGGCATATCCATTGGACCTTAATGAGTGTCGATAGCTTGATAGATGGTCAATTTGCATGCTAATCCGTATGTCCCAAAATTATTGTAAAGTTTCGATTTTTACTGTTAGTTCAATTTATAGTAAAAATAAAAATCTAAACTGGATAATAATTTCGAGATATAGGTGTGCAACTTTTGCTTAGTAGAAGTAGCTCCGCAAGAAAATTCATATCATAATTAAAATGATGACATCAATATACACTTCTCGTTTTGTTCCGAGTATCTACAAATCTGGGTTCTCTCAGTCAGATAAAATGACTAATTTGTCTTTTTCTTTTTTATTCCACCTCTTGCAAAATTGAGAAAAAAAAGAGTAATGACATGACTTACACATCATTAATTCAACTGAATTTAATGACGTAAATGGCAGCAAGATGAAACAACAGGTTTTCTCCAGGACCTTTCTCTTCGAAATTGCTTGTTCACGGTAAAGGGTTTTGAATTTGGTGAATCTTTACTCTATCAATATTATCTTATAATGTCAAAGATTACAAAAAATTTATATATTCTCTTCAAGCCGAAATTCTTGGTTTCAACTGGCTTAAAATAATTAACAGGCCAAAATTCTTCAGATTTTTTTCCCCCGCAGGAGAGCTGGGGTTGAGAGGGACGGTGATGCGTGAAAAGATTATGAAAGTTACGGCTATTTTTTAGGATGGATAAATATGTCATTTTGTTATAAATTTGTTTTGGATGCTAGAAGTTATTTTGGGAGAATCAATTCCCTTCAAATATATACTCTCTCTATCTCAAAATTAATGTTTAATTTAAAATTTCACTTTTAGTATAATTTGAGCTAGAAATAAAATTAAAATTAAAAAATAATTTTAGGACGGAGGGAATAAGTCGATGAACATGATGAGGTGTTAATCCACACAAATAATTATAAACCTATTTCAAGCTACGTAGCATAGAGAAGTAAGATCGTCTCCTCAGGGAACGATGGATTATTTCCTTCAAATTAATGTAAATGAGAATTTTTGTTGTTGTTTTAATCTATAATAAAGAAAACTCAAATAACAGAAAATAAATAAAAGAAAAGAAATCAAACTAACAAACTTCTGACTCAAATGACGGACAACTCAATTATTTCATTAATCACGGGTTGCAAAAACTATTCAAGCAATCTAATCATTCAACCAAAGATCTATTAGGATAGCGTAATAAATCAATTAATCTCCCTAAATTAACTAACCAAGTCTAGCACTCTATTAGTCCTTATCATAATCTGGCTGGGCATGATAGCGTTTCATGCCAAACAATGACGACATAAATACCAAGAAAATATAGTTGAACCAAAATCTAAAGAATTGAGATAGCTACAATTATTCAGTCTTGTCCTCTTGATTTCACATTTAAACTAATATACATATTCAACGTCTCACCAATACACATAATTTATCTAATTACTACTCAATACTGCCGGTTCGTGTCAATTACGTAACATTCAACTAGCAGATAACATTAAAAAAGAAAAACATCCAATCCAGTTGTCAATTTGAATGATATCTACTTTTATAAAATAAGAGTAAGAATCAACAAATACTTAAATCATAGGCAAGAACAATAAATTAAGAACTAAACCTCATAATAAAATAACTGAATAAATCCCTTGAATCAGAAAAAAAAATTTAGTCACTCATAGTTGGAAGTATGACGGCTTGATTCTTCATGAAAAAACAAAGAAAATTCAGAAAACGAAAAGTAAGAGGCGCTAGCTTATTCCTACGCACGTCTCCCCATTTATTAAACTATGAAGTCTATATATTTCAATACTTGGTCAGCCGCAAAGGAAAGAGAAAAAATTTCCAAAATTTTCCAATTAGTCATTCAACTTTATAATTTTGTCATTTTTGCTCCAAAACTTCTTTAATTGTGTAAAAAGGTCCCTAGACGTCCAGATTTGCCCAAAACAGCTCCAATCTCTTATTTTCCAGCTCCTAACATGAAATAATAACAAAACTAGTGAATTAAATCCATCCGAGTCCATAATAAACTAATAAAATATCAATAATTAAAATATAATTTGTGGACTCTATTAAATTCCCCAACATTTAAAGCATGTTTATCCTACAGCATTAAAGAACAAAGGAATTCTAGCTTTTCTTGTTTAAGATTCGCCTCAGGAACTTTAGCACTCAAAAGAAATCATGGTAACAATAAAACAAAAATTTATAATTGAGTCAAATACATTATGTGCTTTTACCCTTTAGCCCTTTGTGTGTGTGTAAACCACTCCCTAGGGACATCACTTTCAAATATAGCATAAACTACAAAAATTCAAATGCAAATATGCCACTGAAGAGTGAATTTAGGATTCCCAATTCAGACTATACTTCAATATAATGTTACTCCTACACATATTATGAAACTGAAGGCTTACAGTTACACCTCACATTATACAATTCAACGCACTTCCCTCATACCCATTCTTCGGTGGTCCATATGGCTTTTCTTTGGACTCTTTCCCACTCAGACCCATATCCAGAGTATTTTTCCATTTGATTTATGTAGTGATTTACAAAGTGGCTTAGCAACTTAGGACAATCTACTTACTCATATTTTCTCACCGGCGTACCTGGGGACACTCCGCTAGTTGTTTGCCAGACTTCGCACCTATCAATGATCTACCATCAACATTGGATACTCTTTCTTTTCTCCCTCTTTAAATTGTACCTACCTCAGAAAAGTATCCGCCAACAACCCCTCCCCCACACTTACTTAGCACAAAGTATTTTAAGCAAAAAGGTAAAAATGCTATTTTCAAACCACCACTCTCCCGTTTTTCGAGTTTGAAGTAACGATAAGCTTAATGCCTATTTTGGATTTATAATATAGCAAGGTCCCACATACACATGGTACAAATACTGAATGAATTAAATCACACTTTGGCATATCACATGAATTTAAACAATTACACATACATGTTAAGTTTATCCTAGAGTTATGGCTAAAATGCGCGAGTAAACTATTCAGCGTATAACACATAATGCACAGACTCAAAAGAAATTTTTGTCCCAATGTAATTAGACTTCATAGAGTCTCAAGTTAAGTTCATCATCGGCTATTTTTGGTATTTTTCATTTTTTTCTTTTTTCATTTTTTAACAAATAACACACAAAAGCAAATAAAGAAAACGGAAACCCCTCCCCCACACTTAATTTCTACATTGTCCTCAATGTTGTCTACTATACTCACACAAAAGAAGTAAACCAAGGAGCTAAGCATGACTTCATAGTGTGGGATAACACAATACGTTTAAATTCAATCACTCAAATTCAATCCCCAGAAAATAACTACTAAAAGCACAATTCAAACTCAACTCAAAGTAGCATAGAAGACAAAATATTTAAACAAGTTGAGACTTATAAACATTGACACTCTCAACACCAATTCAAAACAAACAAACTCCAAAGAAGACCCTCATCAAAACGGCAGCAAAAAGAATTAATAAAATCGAAACTGCTGTAAAAAGATGAGATTCGAGACTTCTTGGAGAATTTTGGTCCAAACTGAAAGCGCTGAAATTAGAGGTGGAGGCCGTCGGTAGCAGCAACAACAGCAACAATACTGGACTCCAAGCCTATAACTAGGAAAACTTTCTAACTTGGGCGGCGGAGAAAACGAACCTGAGCAGCCCTTTGCGTCAGACACGGAGCAGCAACAACAACTAGTAAACACCGGAGGTGATGAAAGTGCTTGACTGACGATCGAATGCAGCAAGGCAGTGCCGATTAAACTTAATTGAAGCAGCGACGGACACCAGTGAAGATGAAGCACAGCGACGGTGATGACTGATCATAAAAGGATGGTCTAATGGAACTCATGAGCAGCAATAGGAAACGGTGGCTGCAGCAGAGAGCGCCAGAATTGAGGAAAGCTCGCCGAAAGTGGAGCATATCGACGGTGGAGTAGCAACAATCGGCGGAACAGTGGCAGCGGTCCGAAAACAGAGCAACAGCCGGCGATGAGGAGGTGGTAGCTACTGATGGTGGCAGTAGTTTCTGTTTGTAGATGAAGGTCGCCAGAATTGAGGTGAAAACCACAGCGGCGGCAACTAGCAGTATTCGCCGGCAAAATTAGAGCTCGAGGAAGCAGCCGATGGTGGTGAGGCGTCTGGCGGAAATGGATGCAGTGATTAGAACGGTGGTGATGATGGTTGATGGCGTCGGGAATTGATTGGGGAAGACGGTGGACAACTATGGATTGGAGCTGATGATGGCCGTTGACTGAATCGTTGATCGAACGCCGGTGAGAAGGATTTGTGGTTCCAGGGGCAAAGAAAAAAACGTAAAAATCTTTTCTGTATGTTTTTTATGATTTTTTTAATAAAAGAATAAGGAACAGGCAAGAGTCCTTAGGCATGATCATGTGTAAGGAGGGGTTCGAATCTGCCCGACGGAAAGAAAAATAAGTAAAAGAAATCAAACCTTTGATTTTCTTAGACGTGATCACGCCTAAGAAAACTAAGGCTTTGTTTGTTTTCTTTTTTTAGTTGGTTTTTTAAGAAGTAAATAATAATAACTGTCCCATTCCAGCATACCTTTTTACATTTTCAATACACTTTTTTACATTCCCAATATAAAAAACACCTAAAAACACACACTAAAAAAATGAAACAAACATACCCTTAACATTCTCATCAATTCCAACGAACCTAAAAAGCACTTACCTGTGATCACATGATCACGCTTTAACAAACCACCCTTTTCCTTAAAAGAAAACACTAAAAACTTAATAAAAATTTAACTTCAATTAACCAAAACACCTAACTAATCAAACACAATATAAATTAAACACTTTGGGTTGCCTCCCAAACAGCGTCTTTCTTTATTGTTTTTTGCTAGACCAATTTTTCATTCTCAAGGTGAAAATTTTGAGATTTCACCTAACAACGGTAGATAAAATCCCGAGCAATATCCAAGGAAATCAAAGTTAGATGGACTAGATTCAGATTCAAATGCAGATATAGAATCAGCAAAATGAGGTGGAAATTAATCTCCCTTAACAGTTTTCTTATATACTCCACATCTATCTAGCCTTTCTAAAATTGTATCTATCTTTACTCCTATTTCAGGAGGTCGAGGAAGATGTCCATATGCACAATCTAGAGATATAGGTGGCGGTTTCGACTCTAGTTTTCGAGATTTCTATTCATCAATTATATCAGCAATAGAACACGGTAGAGTAAGTATACCTGGATCATTGTATTTGGAAGAGAATTCTGATTGTAACATACCTGATACATCTTCTCCAACTACTACATCATTCTTGAAAATGTTCTCCATCACCTTTTGTTTGGACTCCTCTATCATTGGCTTCACTAAATATCTAAAGAAGAACTAACAAATGCATTAGTTGGACAAAATAAAATTGAAATATCAATTACCTCATTGTCGTCCAATGCATCTGCTTCATTTTTCTCTACTCTCATATGTTTCAAATCTTCTGCATTTTGAGTAGGTATAGTCTCAACACCATAAACTTGCTCTATGAAAGGATATTTCATTTTCTCTAATCCAGGCCTTGAGAATCTGCTAGGAAATGGAGGAAGTATCACAATATGTGGCTCTTCTCTAGAAATTTCTTCCTCTGCCTTCTTCTCAGATACTTCACTTTTGGGAGTTCATTCATTCATGGCACACACACTTTCAACTGAATTATTTACCAACGGAGATGGTAATTCCACAGGCTTTGAGACCTCAAACTTGTTAATAGCATTAGCTAGCTGGCTAATTCGGCTCCCCAGATCTTGTATGCTTGCTCTTGTTTCTTGTATGCTTGATCTTGTTTCCTGTTCAAATTCAAGAGAATTAGCTGCCAAAGCGTTAACAATCTCATTTAAAGACAAACATGAGCCTTGAGACTATGAAGGTTCCGAAACATGGTACACTTGTGGTGACTGAGTTGGCTGATACTCATAGTTAAATCTTTGGTTATCTTGCCAGCCTGGGTCATATGAGTATGAACTAGCTTCGTATCTCTCTTGTGGCGGTCCCCAAGATTCTCTCATGGCATTCTGAGCCTTCCATTGGTGATATGCTAATCTTGGACAAAAGTGTCTAGTATGACTAGTCATTAAACAAAGACCACATCTTTCGACTTGTTTCTGTTAACCTATAGTTAAATTTTTCACAAGAGAAGTCAGTTCAAGTAATTGTTGCTCAAGATATGAAGAACTTACCACATTTGTATTCCAACAGTTATCTCGTCGGTTCCAAGATTGATGTGCATATGAATCCGTTGCAAAAGGAAAAATAAAACAAAATAAAACAAAACAAAAATTTAAAGGAAACAAAATAATTAACACCGTTCCCCGGCAACGGTGCCAATTTGATGAGGTGTCAATCCACACAAATAATTATAAACCTACTTCAAGCTGAGTAGTATAGAGAAGTAAGGTCGTCTCCTCAGGGAACGATAGATGTTTTCCTTCAAATTAATGCAAATGAGAATTTTTGTTGTTGTTTTAATCTATAATAAAGAAAACTCAAATAACAGAAAATAAATAAAAGAAAAAAAATCAAGGTAACAGACTTCTGACTCAAGGGACGGACAACTCAATCATTTCATTAATCACGGGTTGCAAAAACTATTCAAGCAATCTAAGCATTCAACCAAAGATCTATTAGGATAGCCGTAATAAATCAATTAATCTTCCTAAATTAACTAACCAAGCCTAGCACTCATTAGTTCTTATCATAATCCAGATGGGCACGATAGCTTTCCATGCGAAACAATGACGGCATAAATACCAAGGAAATATAGTTGAACCAAAACCTAAACGATAGCCTTCGTTTTCTTTTGTATATGTCACCGAACACATTATATTTCCAGTCTATGTTCAAGAGAGTGAGTCTAGTGCTTCTGGAAGATTTGTGTTTTGTGGCCAGTGTTGATTGAGCCAGTTCTTCCAAGAGTTGTGGCTTTTCCATGCAGATAGGTATCTAAAAAACTTGGTTTCTGCATTTGGTGAGATAGTAGTAGAGAATTGAAAAAGTAGGGGTGAATGGTTAGAAGCTACCCTTCGCGAGACATGGGACCAGATAGGCCAATCTGGCGTTGGACCAAAACTGGCAGATTCACCACTTCCTCTGCTCACAGGGTAATCAGTGAAGCAGCCTGGGATCCAGAAGATAAACAGTGGGACGCAGTATGAAAATGTGAAGGACCAAAACGCGTCAAACTCTTCCTCTGGGCTCTGACAAGACAGACGAACCTCACCAACACTGAACGAAAGAGAAGACACCTCTCGGAAACTGACGGATGCTCATTTTGTGGCAGGACAGAGACTCTCTTCCACTTATTCCGAGACTACCCGAAAACTGCACAGATCTGGACAAACATCAAATCAGACATCCCTTTAAACTTCTGGTATGAACTAGATTGGAATAACTGGCTGAAATCTAACTTATAATGTGTTTCACCATTGCAGGAAGGATATCAATGGGCCACCTGCTTCGCAACAGCGTGCTGGAAAATATGGAATGCGAGAAATCAGGAAATCTTCGCTGATGAGAACTGCAACAGCCGAGAACTAACACTGAAGGTCCTAGCGGCGACAAGAAAAATCTATCGATCCAATAGAATCGACAAACAGAATCGATCCAATTTACATCGAACACCCAACCAAAATACCCAAAACAGTATCCCACCAGAGAACCCAATCTGGAAGCCGCCTCCATGGGGTTGGATTAGACTTAACTCCGACGAAGCAGTCGCCGCATCGCCGAAAACAGTGGCAGCCGGTGGCCTCCTAAGAAACCACGAAGGTAAATGGATCGTGGGTTTTATTGCGAATATTGGTTTTTGCCCCATTCTTGAAGCGGAGCTTTGGGCTGCTTTCCTAGGGTTTCAGATCGCATGAAATTTGAGCTTCAGGAAAGTCCAACTTCAAATGGACTGTCTCCAAGCAGTCAACTCTATAAACGATGAAGCCTGGACATTACTAAACAGCAACATCCTTCATAGGATAAAAAAACTTCGCCAGCAGCAATGGGCAGTCGACACTACTTACATAGAACGCAACGGCAATGAACCGGCTGATTCATTAGCCAAACTAGGATTATCTTGTACCCCGAGAAAATACGTTTTGTGAACACCCTCGACAACAATCCTAGAAAAAGTAAGAATAGAATGGCTTAGCTCAACTCCACCTTAATGAAATGACTTTTGTATACCGAGCACTATAAAAAACTGTCACAAACGCCAATTACATCAGTTTCATTTAAAATAATAAAAACATATCACATAGATTTTATATTTCGTTTTTTTCTATATATTCCACAATTTAAGTTCATATAGTATAACTGAAAAGGTAAATCTATAAACATGATGCATGTTTTAAAATTTTATTTTCTTCTGACAGCTCATCTTATCTTCAGATTATTTATTCCTTGTTTTACATTTCATAAATTAATTCGTATAAACTAATTAGTCAATAAATATAAGACTCGATGATAATATGAATATCATCAATCCAAATGCAAAACACAACATCACTGCTGATATTGAGATTGTAGCGATGGATCAAGTGAACACTGCAATGGAGATGGAGCTACCTCACAAGAAATGATTGGTGGAAGTTACATTGGAGGAATTGCAGAGACTCAAGAAATGATTGATGCTGCAAATTGCTGATATTGAGATTCTATAGAAGGTTTGCTTTCAATTCCACCCTTCATGAACCGTGAATTGAGGGGTTCTTTTGTCATGCCTAATTAGAACTTCTCTTTTGTTTTGTCATAACTATTGAATTATTTTGTTTTTGTCTCGACGATTGGAGATGTATCTCATTCAAACTTGGAAATCTCTTCAACTAAATTAGCTCATGCTCTATAACTTAAGCACTATGATCTACTTCTGTTTGTAGTACCGGATACGCTGGTGGGAATGGGATTAGTATATCCTTATTGCACAAAGCCTTTGTGTTCGTATAATCCATACTCTACCTTCACCATCTTAAGAAATGTTTAGAAACTTTGTTTACCGTAGCATCCAGTATAAAAAGGCGATTTCTTCATCATAAGTGTTTAGAAGTAGCAATTTCTGGCCAAACTGAGTAATCTATTATAAGCAGATATCAACTTCTTGCAAATGCCAGCTTATCAATCAAAGAACCATGGCCCTGAATCAGCATTGCACCAAATCAATAATCTGCTTAACTATTTGTATGCACATTTACCACCCTGACCCGAATAGTGGGTCAAAATTTTTTAGGCTTGCTAATAATCCATATCCATATGGCTATTGGCCCCTTAATATCACCAACTGATCAGCCTAGCATTAATCAAAGCTTCATAGCATCACATTCCTAGATGAAGAAACCCGTCCCTTTGATGAGAAAAGACAGCAGAAACCGGAATGAACCTCATCACCCTATTAGCTACTGCAACTTTTAGCTATCTAAAAAGCATCGAAGCTCTGAACTTGAAAGACAAAGATGAATACCATGCCTGAGATTCCTACTCAAATGCAATTCAATTTCTCTATGTGCATTTAAATGTAAACATCGGCATCATCAGATTTGAGAGTTTTATATGACTGCGTTCTGATATAGAATCAAGTTCAGCTTCACATTTGCTTGACCTTGATGGTGCCCATGGCCAAACCAAATGTATCAAACAGTTGAACTACAATATCTGTGATTTCTTAAACAAGTCAATTGTTCTACGGTCAACCCATCTAACAGTGAAGGAAATAATCACGATCAACATAAACCAACTCGAATTAAAACCTTATCAAATCCACAACCCCAGATGGTACATAAACATAAATTAACTAGGGATAATAAGATTCAATGATGAACAGAGACGAAACAGCAGATTCCGCAGGGTTAAAAATAAAAAAGGGGCGAAAAACAAAAGCAAGGCTTTCCATACAAATCAACCGGGTATAAAATAATGATGATGAATCAGTGTGTAACAAACGATTCATATGGAATCGACACAACAATCAAAGTTTTCGATAACTAGGCAAGGGGAGCGTAATACTCTCCCCGGGACATATCCCGATCGATGAACACGATTGCATAGAGAGCGTAGATGATTCCGGGAACGTATCCGAGGATCGTCAACAGCAAGCAGATGAAGAACTCAACCTGATCAGACACAGAGATCAAGAAACCCAACCAAAAAAAAAACATATCAAGATAAAAAATTTTGTTCGAATTTGATGAAAATTAACAGAAGGGAAAAAAAAAAAAAAGATTAGGGAGGAGCTTACGGTGCAGCAGCCATGACGGAGACAAACACCGAGGGGTGGGAGGAGGATGGCGAGTAGAATCTCGCAGCAGATTTCGCATCTGGATGCCATTGTTGATTTTCCCCCAAATTTTTGTTCTTTCTTGTTTTTACTTTACCCAGGGGAGAAACAGGGTGGAAGACAAAATATCTGTACAATGTAAGTATATTGTAATGGGTCTGGTCAAACATCAACGCGTATCAATCTGATTGGCATTTACTTATAATAAATTATTGCTATTTAATAACAAAAATTATTAGTTTTTAAATATTGAATTTGAATCCAGATATAAATTTTATTTTTTCCGGAACCATAAACCAAGTGTAACTAAAAAAATTAAAATCAACATATACATGGTGAACGGAAACACGGAATATTTCGGGATTAAATAGCCTTTCAGCAACTACAAAAAAATCCCAAACTGTAAATCGTCTAACCTCTTCCATCTCCTAGCTAGCGACTGTTTGACTTTGGGGTGGTTCAGACCCAAAGTCGTGGAAAAAAATATGTTTAGGATTTGAAAATTAGACATTTTTAATCTTCTCGCGCTTTAAAAACACAAAACAAAAAATTAAATTAAAAATTTACGTTTGTGAAACGCAAATCTTGTTAATTATTTTTTCTAAAAATTGATCCGGGAAAAAAGAAAGAAAAAAATAGAATTAATAAAGAAAAACCAAAAATTGTGTTTTAAAAACGCGAATATGTATCTCGCGTCTCAGAAACGCGAACAAAGCTTTAGCGTTTTAAAAACGCGAAAAGCTATAAATTTAAAATAATTTTATTTTTATTTTTAGACTTCATCTAGTAATATATAAATTCACAAAGCTGTGACAATTTAGCGTCAACGCGTATCAATCTGATTGGCATTTACTTATAATAAATTATTGCTATTTAATAACAAAAATTATTAGTTTTTAAATATTGAATTTGAATCCAGATATAACTTTTATTTTTTCCGGTACCATAAGCCAAGTGTAACTAAAAAAATTAAAATCAACATATACATGGTGAACGGAAATACGGAATATTTTGGGATTAAAAAAACGAAAATTGATTTTAGCGTTTTAAAAAAGCGAAAATATCCAGAAAAATCTCCTTAACCACTCATTCGGCTCCACGTGTATTTTGCTGATAAGTCTTGAATGTATTCGCGTTTTATACCCCCGAAATTTAGGATTCACATACCAAACCAAGCAAATAACAGCATTTCTTCCCTTCTGTTGAGCTCCGATTTTGAGTTTCACTCCGGAGGACTTGGCTGAATCCGGGAAAGCTCTCATTTCCTTCAAATTGAAAAGTTGCTCCGAAGTTAAAGAAGATTGATTTGAGTCCTGAAGTCTATTTCAAACCCAAAGTTTCAACATTCATGTAATTTTTTTTCGTTATAGAAAACATGTACTTGTTTATGCTTATTGTGAGCATAGGATGATTTATTATTAGTTAATAAATAATTGTGATTTATTCAATTAACGGTAAATTTTTCATTAGGCTGATAAAGTGAATTGAAAGAAATATTAGTTAATAGAATGTTAAATTAGATGAGCTTTGTAAATTATTATATATCGATTTCTGTAAAATAAAATAAAATAATAATATTGATATTGAATTTTTGAATATTTTTAGCATAAGAATAAATTATTTAATTCGGGCACAAGGTTTAGATTTAATATTAATTTAAATTCTTTGATTGTAAAATTTGTAAAATACCATCGAAGATTGTGTGTGCTGTTGTTAAATTAGATGATTCTTGAAATTTATTGTATATTAGTTTCTTAAAAAGTTTATAATACCCAGATTGAGTTTTTAAAATATTTTTAACGTAGAAATGAATTATTAAATTCAAGCGTATAGTTGTTCTTTTGAAATTATTAAATCTGTAAACGGGGTAAATACTATTTCGGTAAAACTAAAATTCAAAATGAATTTATGTTGAATCTAGTGTTCTGATTTCGTAGGAATTGATTTTGCAGACCGTAAATGTCTTTCGCGGAGACAGTTCGTCTGAAAGTATACTGGAATACTACTTATACAACTGAACCTGATGGGACTATCACGATACAGCGGGATGCGCCGGACGGTTATCTTATTATTGATGGTATGTTAGATTTCTCGGAACTTGTTGATAAGGTATGTGGTGTGATGGAAGTTGATAGAGAAGTGTTGTATATTGATTTTTCTTTGGTATGGACAGAGAGGTCAGGGAAAAGGTCTCGTGTGCACATTAATGATGGTAATACTGTACGGTTCCTTTATCTTTGTGCTGATAAATGGCCAGAATTGTACCCTGAAAATGTTGAGAGAATAGGCCATGTTTATGCAAATACATCTAACCAGGATACTGGTGCCGGCACTAGTGGTGGTAGAACAGTTGAAGACAATGAAGATGGAGATGAAGATGAAGATGAAGATGCAGATGGCGGGGGTGTCGAAAGCAGTGACGATGAGTACATCCCATCGCATGAAGACTCAAATGTGACACTGATTTTGATTCATTTTCTTCAGTACCATATGTTTTCGACGACATCAGTGGATGTGACAAGAATTTAAAGGAAGAAGATTCTGATGGGATAAAAATATGGGACGGCAATGCGATGACGGTTGACCTTGATGTACATTTTACCAACAAGCTTGAGGCACAGGCGACAGTGGGAGAATGGAACTTGCGACATGGTCGGACTTTCCGGGTGAAAACTAGCTCCAAACGAACATGGTATGTCGAATGGTAGACCTGTGGGCCCAAATATCCGAAAGAGCATCTTCACGGCTATGATTGCCTGTGGAAGGCACGAGTTTCGCTGCAGAAGGCTTCCAATACTTGAAAAATGGTGGTATGGTCCGATTCCCACAACTGTCTTGGGGCAAACAAGAGAAACGAGTCCCGAAACATGACGTCTTCTATGATTGCTAGACTGGTTGCCCAAAATATGCGAAAACATCCAGATTTTGCAGTTGCCCAAATTCAAATAGAAGTTTTCAAAAGGTACCAAGTCGAATGTAGCTACAAAAAGGCATGGCATGGAAGAAGAAAAGCACTTGAGGCTCTGTATGGTACATGGAAAAGTAATTTTCAACAACTTCTCAGCTTCCTTGATGCATTGATCATGTCAAACCCGGACACCTATGTGTGATTCAAGTTTAAGAAAAATTTAGGAAGCTCGCAAAGGTTTGTATGTAGGTATGTATTCTGGGCATTTGGGCCATCTATACAATTATTTCATGCTTGCTGACCACTAATAACCATCGATGCCACCCACCTTCGAGGATCCTACAAAGGAAAACTAATTGTGGCATGCGTGAAGTGCGCAAATGGCACAATTGTTCCCATCGCGTTTGCTCTTGTAGACGAAGAGATCATATACAGCTGGAAATGGTTCTTGAAGTATTTGAAAAAGTTTGTTCTACAGGATAAGAAGACCTGTATTATCTCTGATCGAAATCAGGATATCCTTACTGCCATTGACATCTTGTTGTAAAAATATCCAGAGATGGGAATCCACCGGTATTGTCTAGAGCATGTTAAAGCAAAGTTGGTTGGGCATTTTCGAAAGGAGAATCTGGGAGGCAACTGTCAAATGATTGGTTCAGCGACGCAAAAGACAAAGTATGTGGCAGAGTGGCAGAAATTAGAAGAAAAAAATGACAAGGCAGCTCGTTGGCTTTAGAAGTTGGGTGTTGAGAAATGGACATGTTTTTACGATGGAGGGCATCGTTGGGGAGAAATGACCACCAACATTTTAGAGAGTTTCAATAATGTTCTAAAAGGTGCTAGATTCTTCCCGATCACAGCTTTGATCCTAGCATCCTTTCAGAAAAGCAACAATCTGTTTCAGGCAAACATTGATATGATCCAGACATGTCAGACTGTTTTAGCTCCTAAGTCCATGAAACTGTATGAAGAGGCCCGGAAGAAATCAATGAGGCAACAGGTAAACCGATTTAGCAAGAGAAACCAGAAGTACGAAGTGGTTAAAATAGCACCTGATAATCAACCATGGAAAGCTGAGGAGAAGCAAGTTGTGCTCTATGCAGATCGAGAGTGCACTTGCGGGGGGTTGCAGACTACCAGATTTCCTTGTTCCCATGAATTTCGAGTTGCCCGTGAGCTAGGTGACGACCCCTTCCCACTTTTTGATCCATGTTACACTACGAAGCGATGGTACCATCAGTTTTCTAGAGAATTTAACCCAATCATGGAACCATGGCCAAAGGCAACGTGCCAGATCAGGCCAGATGACACTAAACTTGTCCACCATGCTGGGCGGGGTCGGAAGCGTGTGAATCGAAAAAAAGGTGTAATGGATTATACAAGCAAATCTGGCCAGCGAAGACTCCAAACTTGCAGTTTATGTAAACTACAGGGCCATAATGCCAGGGCATGCCCATATGCGACAGTTTGCGCACGATGTGGAAGTTTAGATCATGATACTGTGGAATGCCCATTTTCTCATCCACCCGCTGATAGGACCGCTATAGATAAACTTTATGATCCATATGGAATTCGTGGTAGGCCTAAGATCAATTCTGATGATTCTGATGATGCGTAGTGGTGATTCTGTTAGTGTGTGTGTTGGTGTGTTGTTTTGAACGTTCCTGTAATAAATCTCAGAGGATGATTCTGTTTGCGTTTCTATTTGTGTTAGTGTGTTGGTTTGGATATTTGTGTGATAAATGCTAAAGGATGATTCAGTTTGTGTTAGTTATTATTCGGTTTGTGTTTATATAACAAAATTAGTGATTTGTTTATTCGGTTTGTGTTTGTATGATAAAATTAGTTGTCTAAATTTAATAGTAATGTAATGTACTATAATTTAATTTTGCGATTATCAATAGATTGCTAAAACACCGAAAATGAGAAATTTTAAAATGCGATTAAAAAGTTTAATGAGAACGGAAACATTTGAATCGCGTTTTAGAAACGTTATATTGTACATGACTCACCAGATTCTGCCACGTGTCAAAATTCTGGTGAGTCAAATTATTCGCGTTTCAGAAACGCGAAATTTTAGCGGGTTAAAATACATTTCGCGTTTCCGAAACGCGAAATGTTTGCGGGTTAAATAAAATTTGCATTTCAGAAATGCGAATGTTTGGTGGGTTAAAAAAATTTTGCATTTCTGAAACGCGAATTGTTTGTGGGTTAAATTCTCAAATTCGCATTTCGCTTCCTTGTTTTCTTACCCGGTCTGCCGTCGGAATCCATTGAAACCAGTGAAACAACATCAAGAAGTTGACAGCGAGTTTCGGCGTCGATTTTTTGCATTTTCTAGGCTATATATCGAGGTAAGTTGTTATTTGGCAATCATTTAATCTTTTTTTTTTTTAAATTCATGCTTTTAAATTCATACTTTCTAGCGTATTTGTGGTTTTTTTTTATAAAATAATGATTAAATTTTTTTATAATTTTTTAAAAATTTATAAATTATAATAATTATTTCATAATTTTAATAATTTATATTTAGTATAGCCCTATTTAATTTAATGAGTATCAATTATAATATTATATTCATATTCAAAATTTAATTTTCCTATTATTAAAATTATCAATATAATTAAAATTATCAATATAATTTTCCTCTTAATAATTTTTCTCTTTATAGCTCTATTCAAAATTTAATGATTATCAATTATAATTTTGAAATTTTCCTTTAATTTTATTATTAAAGTTTAATAATTTTTCGAAGTAAATTTGCCTACAAATTTTAAAACTAGGCAAATTAATCAAATTTTTATAACTATTTTCTTTTTTTATTTAAATAAAATATTTTTTTATTTTTTTCGCACTTTGAAAACGCGAAACCTTATTTAATTAATTTTTATACCGTTAATTAATTATAATTAAGTTAAATTAATTAGGATATCCTAGTTTTAGCGTTTCTAAAACGCGAAAATGTTATTTCAGCGTTTTCAGAACGCGATTTTGTCAATTTTCGCGTTTTTAAAGCGCGAAAAAATTAGTTTTGGCGACAATTGAAACCCTAGATCTATTTTGTTCTTCTTCAGTTTTTTGATATATATATAAGTCATTTTTCCCCTAGCTTGGCCAATAATGGCAAAACACAATGTCATAAAATTTACTGCAAAATTTAATTTATAGAAAATGTAAACACTCCACAGTCCAATCTTGCCATAGCTAATCACAAATTCGATTTTTTTTTCTTTTTTTTTCAATACTCCTAGTATTATATAAATGATCATATAACTGTTGATTAAATCACACAATGGGATAATTTCACCTAATTTCTTTTTCTACTGTTGATAATAATAACTAATTTTATCGTAAAATTATTGACATCAAGCATGGGATGAGTGGACAACAATCCACGTGCAATGCTTTTTTAGACGTTTTGTAGAGTGTGTTTTAGTATCGTAATTAAGCTTGGTCGGACCATTAAATACTTGTTCACATCAGCCATATGACTTATCCAAATTAAGGGCTAAAAGTGATTCAAGAATTTGGAAATGGTTAACGAACTAGAAGTCTAACCAAAGAGATGAGCAGTTCATTTGCGAGAATCAAAGCCGGTATCATTCTAGCTGACCTACTAAGAAAAAAATGACTAGTTATTCCCAACCATTATTGTCATAAAAGAAAAATGTCACAAAATACGGTGACCCCTACATCCTATTTGCCACAAATATTACTCCCTCTGTCCCAAAATTATTGTCAAGTTTAAAATTTTATTTTTAGTACAAATTGAACTAGAAATAAAAACCCAAACTGGACAATAATTATGGGACGGATGGAGTAAAACAAATTGAAAAGTGTGTACACTCGAAAAATCTCAAACTAGAGAAACAAAGATCAAACGAAGAAATCTAAATTCATTAATTTGGCAGACCACATGAAAAAAAAAAAAATCAGGCGGTGAGAGGACGCCTTTCATCGTCGAGTCTGCCACCACCGCGAACCACGATGGCATAGACGGCGTATATTATTCCGGGAACGTATCCTAAGAGCGTCAGTATCAAGCATATGAGGAACTCGCACTGTAAAAACATCAACATCAAAATCATTAATTTGGGAAAAAAAAAAAGAATGAATTCACCTCAAAATCCCATTTAAATCCAATTTCATATTGTGAGCAGGAGAATTCTTGCGACAATTTGTACTTAAACTACAAATCTCAACTGAATAATCATTTTAGAACACTGAGAATATGACTTACACTGCAGCAGCCGTCTCTAAGGCAAACTCCAAGAGGTGGGAGAAGGATGGCAATCAGTATTTCTAAGAAAATCTCACCTCTAGTTGCCATCTTTGAATTTGCAGTGTATGTATGTGAGAAAGATAATAAGTGGAAAAGAAAGAAAGGATGGAATGGTAGATGTATAATGTAATACGATGCTCTAATCTAGCTAGAATTTTTTTGCTTTAACTTGACAGACAGATTACAAATTTGAGACCTCTATGGAGAGTAGTAAAGTATAAATAGAAGAGTAAAAAAAAATGAAGGAATTTAAAGAGATGTTTTTTAATGTATGAAATATATGAATAAAAATCACATGTGTACTATGTAGGAATTTGACTAGGTAAGCTGACACAATCTTGGTCAAGCTACAAAATGGGGAACATTAGCAAATTCCATCACACTTGGTCAAGGGGAGGGAAACTTCCGGTTTCCAAAATGCATAATCTCTTCTAACTCGGAACTTTTGAATTTGATGAAGCAATGGGATCGACCCGTAGAATCAATCCCAAGCCATATTTATCTTCTTGGTACACATTTTTACATCTTAAAATTTACAAATCTCCCCAACTCGTTTTTGGCTAGTTCATATTAATTTTATTTTCTTCTTTTGATGTACAATTTTACATTTTTAGATATTTAGAAAACTTTTCAAACACGCTTGGGCTGCTGCATTTGCCAATAGTTGAGCTATACATTCAGTAAAAGGAACCGCTAACAAAATTAAATTACTGAAATATTTATTTTTCCGTCACCAATAGTTGCACATCAATATCTGCATGCCTCAATTGTATCTTCCATCCACAAGAAAACTGATTCCTTTCCAATTGTCTCAATGAATTTTGTGACCATCAATTTCTCCATCACGTCAAGCCTCGGATCCACCAAAATCATCTGGACCCAACAAAACATTATTTTCACTGTAATAACAAACTAGATGTTTGGCCCGGGCAGAAGTCCGGGCGCCTTTAATGTTACAGTTATATAAACTGTTGTGAATTGGTTAGTTGTGAATTTTTTGTAATGTCTTCCAAGAGTAACTACATATTGGAACAAAATAGAAATTACACCAGGATGATTATAATTCATCCTGGAACCCAAAAGACAAATAAAAAATATCATAGTGTACCCATTAGGTTCTGAAAACTAAATCTCTGTTGCTATTTTTTCATATATCTATGCACATTTATTGTTTTCTTGCTACTTTATAATTGTCCAAGGATGAGCTTTAATCATTATTTTTTTCCATCAATGCCTTTTTTCTATTTGATAAACCAATAACATTCTTCAACAATTCTCAACCGAAATCCGAAACATTCTCCTTTGATAACAAACCTGCAATATCACAAAGAGTTCCAAACATGAGAAAACCTCTTAAATAAATAAATATATATATATATATATGTTAATATAACCAATCAAATGAAATTACGAAGACTAGCTAAAATATTAGAGGCATATGCTTACCGATAAAATCATTAGAGTATCAATCAATTTCAACACCTTCCTTGTTGATGTTAAGAGCCATGACATCTTCAATAACACCATCCAAAGATGGAAGTCCTAATCCTAAAACAACAAAATAAAATTATAAATTGATGACATTGCAACAAATTTTTTATAATAGCCAAAGAATGTTACCTTCATCTCCAAATAGCTAATTCCTACTACATATCAGTGATTCAACAATATTGGAGGTCAATGAACTGCGATACTGATCAAGAATTCTTCTACCAATACTAAAGGTTGATTCTGAAGCAATAGTTGACACAGGAACACATAAAACATCCCTAGCCAATCTAGCTAAATCTGGGTAACGATATGCATGGGCTTTCCAATAATCAAGAACTTGAATATCTGAAGTTCTTTCAGGCTTGGCTCATCTAAATACAACTCCAATTGGCTCTTTCTTTTTTGAAAAAGATGAAGATTCGACACTATCAAACTGGTCGAACTCCTACCATATCATCAAAACAGAAAAATTCATGATAAAATCAATTATAATATAAATGTATATTGACGAAATAAAAGAAATAAGATGACCAATGTAAATTTGTATACCTTCCAAACATCCTTAGATTGTTGGCCTTCTTCTTCTGCAGCTCTGGCAATACGCACTTCATTTATAACTTGAGAACTTGAAGAAGATGAAGCCATCCCCTGAGCTAAATGCTCATCAAAAAGACCTTCAACTGTGCTCTTCACTTTGGCTAATTGTGCAGAGTTAGGACCATAGAGCTTATTATAGTTGAACTCAAGAATATTATACTTATATCGAGGATTAAACACCACAGCCACAATCAACAATAGATTGAAATCACATCAATATTTGTTGAACTTTTCAAACATTTTATTGCCCATGTCTCGTATAAACTCATATGAGCTTGTGCATGCCTCCACCAATTTTAATTGCACAAGAAACACTTGAGGGAAATACAAATTAGCTGTGGGGTAAAGAGACCCTGAAAAAGCATTGGTTGCATCATAAAATACTTCAAGGAAACCGCAAATAGTTTCAATTCTCTTCCATTCTTCAAAACTTAGACAACTCTTGAAGTTGGAGTCACTTAAATGCAATTGACAGAAGGCAAGCCGATAATAAATTGCACATGAAAGCATCCTATATGTGGAATTCCATCTTGTAGGCACATCTTGAACCAAAGATTTTTTTCTTATCAAGAGAAGTTTGCTCACAGCATTTTAAAAACATGTCTTTCCTCGTTTGAGACCCCTTGATGTATTTGACACACTCCCTAACCTTTTCAACAGAACCATCAACTACCTTGAGACCGTCTTGTACAATCAAATTCAATATGTGCTCAACATCTTACATGAAACAAGGCCCCATCATGCACCAAAGCATTTTTCAGTTTCAGTTGAGACCTAAGAATCTCAACACAACCATCATTTGAAGATGCATTATCTAAAGTGATTGAAAACAATTTCTTCTCAATACCCCATTCAATGGCTAAACAGTGAATCTTTTCAGCTAAAGATACGCCATTATGAGGAAGAGGCATGTAAGAAAAATTCAGAAGTTTCTTATGCAACACCCAATCGCAATCAATATAATGTGCAGTCAAACTCAAGTAACCATCAGTGACAATTGAACTCCATGTATCAGAAGTTAAACAAATTCGACTAGGACATGAACTTAACTCATCACGGAGCCTACCAATTTGAGAAGAATGCTTCTTTTATTCTAGCAGTATTCCTACTAATATGTGCAAGTTTCGGTTCCAAATACTTAAGCAAATCTCTAATGCCCTCATATTCAACGAAAGTAAATGGTAAGTTATGTCTAATGATAGCTTGCACCAATAATTCTCTAAATTTTTCTTGCTGAAACAGTGGGTTTCGAGTAGAAAGTAGTGCACCTTGTTCTGCGGAGAGAAGATATTGGCCCTTATCTTTGGTTGTCATTTTAACACATCTCTCTATGTGCCTCTTTTGATTTTCAGTACCATACTTACTTTCAGCAGAGTAGATTGTCCCACATTTTTTACATTTACACTTCAACTCCTCCCCAGCTTTCACTTCAAGCAAATCAAAGTACTTCCATATATCAAAAGTTAACCTTCTTTTTTTCTTACCACCTTTTGGTACGGTTGCTTCAACTTGATTGGATCCGTTGGTCTGGAATGGTCACGTCAAGGTCATCATCATCACCGTCATCATCAATGTCAACTATATTTTTCTTCTTGGGCTCCATTTTTTTACTACAAAAAAAGAAGAAAAGAAAAGTGAATATCAATTACCAATATTATTATAACTGACTTTGTATCACTTTGTATCACTGCCAATCTACCATAACCAAATAAATAAATAATCCAAAAAAATTTCTTCAGGGGAAGCATCATTTTTAAATCGCGGTTTGTTCTTGACTCAACTCCCCAAAAAACCCTAATAAATCACTACCCGTAAAGAAAAAGAAATAAACAAACTAACCAGCAGCAAAAAGAAAAAAAAATGAATCAAGACCCGTAGACCCCAAAAAAACCAAACAAATCAATAAGAGTGAACCTCAAAACAAGTCATCAACATTTAATATATTTTCACTCTAGGTCATCAATTAAATTTATTTGTAACACAGGTTACCCTACTAAAGTTTTAATCCATTTCAGATTATTCTGTTAATTTTGGCCGTTAAATAGTGACGGAAATCCATTTTTCACATGTTTTTAGGTTTAGGGGTATTTTTGTCATTTTTTTATTTTTTATTTTTTAATCTTTTAATTTTTATTTTTTTTTGCAATTCTTCTTCTTATACTTCCTAACTTGTATATACTGATAGTATAAATCTAAATTTTAAAAATTTACTTTCCTTTTGTATTTTAACTTCTAGATTATAAATTTTTTAAACAAAAATTTAAGAAATGAAGAAGAAAAATTCGAGTTAAAGTAAACAAGAAGATTAATAATTTACCATTTTAAACAAAAAGAAAAATTAAAATAATTAGCTAAGACAAGTTGTTTCTTCTAGGTTATTTAATTTTTTTCAACTCGATTGAATTATTTAATTATTAATTTTCACGTTTCTTATTCCTTTTTTTTTAATAATCTACAAGTTAATATACAAATGACAAATTAATTTTCAAAAATTAATTTGTTTGTCATTTGTATCTTAACTTCTAGATTATAAAAAAAGGAATAAGAAGCGTGAAAATTAATAATTAAATAATTCAATCGAGTTGAAAAAAATTTAATAACCTAGAAGAAACAACTTGTCTTAGCTAATTCTTTTAGTTTTTATTTTTGTTTAAAATGATAAATTATTAATTTTCATGTTTACTTTAACTCGAATTTTTCTTCTTCATTTCTTAAATTTTTAAAAAAAATTTATAATCTAGAAGTTAAAATACAAAAGGAAAATAAATTTTTAAAATTTAGAATTATACTACCAGTGTATACAAGTTAGGAAGTATAAGAAGAAGAATTGTAAAAAAAAAAATTAAAAGATTAAAAAATAAAAAAATAAAAAAATGACAAAAATACCCCTGAACCCAAAAACATGTGAAAAATGGATTTCCGTCACTATTTAACGGTCAAAATTAACAGAATAATCTGAAATGGATTAAAACTTTAATAAGGTAACCTGTGTTACAAATAAATTTAATTGATAACCTAGAGTGGAAATATATTAAAGGTTGATGACTTGTTTTGAGGTTCACTCAATCAATAATCATACAGTTCATACTACCATTAAATATAGTAATTCATTAAATATATATATAAAAAAATTAACATGCAAAAACTATAATAATCCATTAAATATATATAAAAAAAATCAACATGCAAAAAGTATAATAATCCAAAAAGGCAAAAAGGATGCATGACAAATTGCAAACCAACGACATACGTAACCTATGAGTTTTCTTATACATAAAATTTTTGTGAAAAACTAATTAAATAAAGCATCATAAGTTCAACCCTTAGTGCTTTACCTTTAGCCTGGAAATTGAGAACTTGATGGTAGTGGTAGGGATAGCACGTATTAGGAAGAAATGGAGAAGACAAAGAGAGGCACTGTTGTTGACTGTTGAAAGTTGAAAGAAGACGAACTGATGAGGAAAATAGGAGGCACCATCAGATCTGATGATTAAAATAAGAAAATAAACTAGGGTTTAGATGGTATCTTTTTAATAATTACCTAATAAGGCCTCAAAATTAATAAATTAGTTATTTTAAATTTCGAGTCAAATGGGTCATGGCGGGTCGACCTGAGTTCGACTCGTTTTGTTTAACGTGTTCACAGGTTCAACCCGATTTGGACACGAACCCGCCAGAACTCAACCCTAAACCCGCTAATTACGTGTTAGGTTCAAGTCGTATTTTCGTGTCGTGTCGAAGATTGACACCCCTAAGCTTTAGTATAACTATATACTGGAAATTCAGAAGAATGCAAACATTTTCAAAGTTGTGTTTGCAGTTATAATAATATGTTTCTATTTACATCATTGGGTGTTCACTATGATAAATTTTTAGCCCAGAGAAATGAAGGGGTTTACACATTCCGTGTTCAGGGTCAGTTGTACCATTTTATGGACACATTAATGCCATCTAACAATGAAAAACCAAAAAACCTGCAACTTTACTTTTATGACACAGAACACGAACTTGAAAACCGGTTAGCCATAAGTTCTAAAAAATTTAAAGTGTTGTCCAAGTTTTGATGCATGTTTTGAAAAACAATCCTTATGCTCACTCCTTCCGAAGTCTCAATAATGTAAAAAACTTATCAGAGTATAAGATTGCTCTATATGCTAATCCCACATTTGATAATAATGTATTCAATAAGCCCTCTGCATCCCAAGTTGCCGGTATATGGTTAGAATCTAAAGAACCTGAACAGGTCATATGTTAGCACATTCAGGTTTATCCTAAAACTCACGATAAGAACACTCAACCGCAAATCATTCGACAATATTTTGGATGTTATGATCCACTACAATACCCTCTTATATTCGCTGGTGGAGAGCCAGGGTGGCATCAATCAATTAGAAAACTGAAGCCACAAGAAAATGCTTCTTGTCTAAGAACCTGCCAAGGGGAATTAATGAACACAATTGAAAGCTATAACAATGCTCAGGATTTCATAGAGGCTGAAATGGAAGGTAAAAACAACGTCCATGTTTATTCATTTTAACTTTAGAAATTTAGAAGCTATCAGCCTAAACAGGAAGTTACTAATATGTAGGTGCAAAAGGAAAAAAGAATTCAAGAACTGAAGTTTCATGTCGCGAATATTACTGTTATAAACTACAAGCTAGACAAAATGATAAATCATTTTTGCTTCATACTGGCAGACTTTTGTAACAATATGTCATAGACATGTATATCAAAATTGAAACATCAAGATTACAGCTTTATAGAACAAACGAAATGCAAAATCGCTTGCGAAATGATGTTTATCATGGCCTTTTAGATGCTGTTTCTCAGGGATATAATGTAGGTTCTGATATTGGTAAACGGGTAATACTACCTACATCTTTCATAGGAGGACCTAGAGATATGAGGAAACGATACGTAGATGCTATCACTTTAGTACAACATTATGGAAAGCCTGACATCTTTTTAACTATGACTGCAAATCCAAGCTGGCCTGAAATAAAACCTTTCTGCTTACAGTCTGATGAAACCCAAAATAGATCGGATATAGTCGTTAGAGTATTTTGTGCTATATTAGAAGCTTTAAAAAAGGAACTCTTTGTAAATAATATTTTCGGCGAAGTTGTTGCTTACACATATGTAATAGAGTTTCAAAAAAGAGGTCTCCCACATGCTCATTTCCTTCTAATTTTAAAACCATCTTCAAAAATATTCTCCCCTGAAGCTTTTGATAGATTTGTTTGTGCAGAATTACCAGATAGGAACACCCAGTTAAACTTATATAACTTAGTTGTAAAACATATGATGCATGGACCACGTGGTGACCTTGATCCAAACTGTCCATGCATGAAAAATGGTAAAAATTGCAAATTTAATTATCCAAAAGATTTTTCAGAAACTACAAAATATGGACTAAACTCTTATCCAATATATCGAAGAAGAAATAACCGTCATGTTGCCAAGGTCGGAACAGTCTGGCTCGACCACCGATCGGTGGTTCCTTATAATCCATACTTGTTGGCCAAATTTGCTGTTCATATTAATGTTGAAATATGTTCAACTATTGAAACTATAAAATATCTTTATAAATATATTTACAAAGGACACGACAAGATCTTCTGTAAAGTAGTTGAACAGGGTGGTGAACCTGTAGTTGATGAGATTCAAAACTTTTTGAACGGCAGGTGGATTTCCGCTCCTGAGGCAGTTTGGCGCATTTTCAAGTTTGATCTTAACGAAATACATCCTGCCGTTATACTTTTACCTGTCCATTTAGAAAATGAACAATCTGTTATTTTTCCTGGAAATCAATCATTAAGCAGTATTATCAAAAGTCCCATGTTAAAGAAAACTATGCTTGCAGAATTCTTTCATATGAATAAAACGAGTGAATATGCAAAAAAGAAAAATTGTTTGTATATTAAATTCCCAGAGCGGTTCACTTGGTATAAAAATTGCAGAGAATGGGTTCCACGTAAAAAACAACAAGTAATTGGACGTATTCTTATTTATTATCCATCCCAAGGTGAAAAATTTTACCTCAGGTTGCTTCTGATGCATATCAGAGCACCAACATCTTTCAAAGAGTTGCAAACTGTCAAAGGTACAACATTTCACACATATAAAGAAGCTGCAGAAACCTTAGGATTAATGCAAAATCATAGTACTTCCGAATCATGTCTTCAAGAATGTGCTGCTTTTCTAATGCCAAGTGCCCTAAGACAATTATTTGCTACAAGTCTCTACTACTACAATCCTTCTAATCCACAAAATTTGTTGTCAAAAAATATCGATTTTTTGGCAGATGACTTTAAGCTAGACAAAATTCTAACCCATGATGCCATTAAATATAAAGTCTTAGATGCTATAGTCTTCCACCTTTATACAATGAGCAAAAACCTTGAAGATTACTTTCCTGTAGACAAAGAATTACAAACAAATCTTGAAGATAGTTTTACAAGAGAGTTACGAGCTAAACAAAACATTATTATACCTCCTGAAGACCTTTTAGCTATTAAACAATTAAATAAGGAACAACAAATTGCATATAGTCGTATATTGTGTAAAAAATAACATACCAAAGGTTTTCTTTCTTGACGGCCCTGGAGGTACCGGCAAAACATTTTTGTACAAGGTACTTCTTGCTACTGTAAGATCTGAAAAACAGATTGCTCTTGCTACTGCTACGTCAGGTGCAGCTGCATCTTTACTCCCTGGTGGTCGTACTTCACACTCAAGATTTAAAATTCCAGTAAATCAAGATGAATCTGCACCTTTTAGTGTGTCAAAACAGAGTACTCTAGCTTATCTATTACGAGTAGCAAAGTTAATTATATGGGATGAAGCAACGATGGCAAAACATACCATCATTGAAAAATTTGACACTATGCTTAGAGATATAATGAACTCAAATTTAATTTTCGGTGGTAAGATTGTTGTTTTTGGTGGTGATTTTCGCCAAACATTAACTGTAATTTTAAAAGGTACGGAAGAGGATATCATTAATGCTTCAATTGTTATGTCGCCATTGTGGAATCGGCTTGAAAAACTCAGATTGAAACAAAACATGAGAGTATGTCTTGATCCACAATTTTCATCTTACTTATTAAAACTAGGAAACGGTATTGAACAAACCAACAAAAAGGGGGAAATAAGATTGCCATCAGAAGTAATCATTCATTTTACTCATGAATCTACTTTAGTAGATATATTCACACAGTATTCCCTGGTATTACGAATTCCGATTTTGATATTCTACCATATATAAATAGAGGTATACTCACTACAAGAAACGAATTTGATCATGAGATTAATAATATCATAATTCAAAAATTTCCTAGGGATGAAGTGATCTATCTGAGTTGTGATGAGAGTACAAATGCATTTTCAGTGCCTGACCAACAAGAATTATTTCATGCTCTAATACCTCAAGGGCTACCACCACATAAACTGATTTTGAAAAAGAATGCACCTATTATTTTGCTTAAGAACATTAACCCAACCGAAGGACTATGTAATGGCACACGTCTTCTGCACATTGATTTCACCACTATTGTTATCTATGCTAAAATTTCAGTTGGTCTATATGTAGGAAAACCAGTTTTTATTCCTCGAATTACACTAAATGCTCCACAAGATAACTTCTCATCTATTCCATTAAAAAAAAAAAACAATTCCCTGTAAGACTTCATTTTGCTATGACAATTAACAAAGCACAGGGGAAAACATTGGACTTTGTAGGTATATATTTAAAGGAACCAGTATTCTCACACGGGCACTTTACCTTGCATTATCAAGAGCAAAAACTATACATCAACTTAAAGTACTAATTAGGCCTGCAACAATACTCATAAAGAGTACTGACTACACAAAAAGTGTTGTCTATCGTGAAATATTAGACGCAGCAACTATGAACCAGGAGCAGTTCTTTATGATGTGGGAAAACTATCTGCTGAAAAGAAGTTTTTTATGTAAGAAATTAGTCCTTACATAATTTGTAAAAAATTTATTTAGATCGTAGTCTATTTTACATGAATTCATAATATAACAGGAAATTCAGTTGCATTGTTTCTTTCTAAGAACATCATTTTGTAGCAATGTATTTAACCATGTGCTTATTTTCCGAAATTCAATTATTGTAAAACACTTCTGCAATGCATAATCCTCCATTTACACAAACTTGTCTCAAATTTGTGCAGGCTAACTGAAGAGAAATGCACAACACTTGCCAATCTTGAGCCCACACTTCGTGAGTGGTATACCCGGGTACTAATTATTGAAAAAACACCATTGAAGAAGCTTCAGTCTGGAAAGACAGCTGAAATTTGTTCTCACCGATCACGAGGTACCACTTTCTTTCTCCCTAAATTTTGATCCAATAATTGCATTGTGCGTGTTCTGGGGGGCCTGGATTATGAAATAATTAGTCAAGATTCATCGTCTTTTAACTTTTCTTGAGTGTAAGAAATAAGAAATGTGCTTCTGCATTTGTTTTTTCCTTTTTCCCCTTTTTTTTTAAGATCTGATTTTTCCTTCCAGCAGAAATGAGGAATTTTTTAGTCGTGTTGATTTTAATAGTTCATCTTGCATTGTCAATGTTTAAGATAGCTGGATGTCGCTAGATAGTAGATGTTATTGTGTTCGGCTGAATTCCGGATAATGTGTGATTGAGATTTTGCCTTTACTGAGACATCACTACAAAATTGTAGTACCAAACAAAATAAACCGATATCTAAATACCTATCTGAATAAGGTTATTGTACACTGAACAATAAAAGTTATTTACTCATGATTTTACCTTTCTAGAGGTGAATGAATCTGTAAACAATTCTCTTTTAGTGGTGGTGGGATATTGATCGATTTTAACAATCGAATATGTATAAGCTTCAAATCTTTCGTTGTATCCTATAGTTTGGAGCATTTTCTAGCTTTTTTTACATCGCCGATTTATTTTGATCCGATTTTTAAACGTGCATTTTGCGGACAAAAAGAAGGGGTTAGAGTTAGCAAACTTATTAGAATACTCGAAAAAGTATTAGAAACTAATGATTGCATTATAAGAAGAAATAATTTATTTTCAATACTTTTCGTTTGAGCTTTATACATTTATGGTACTGAATATTTATACAATTAGGTTTCAGTTGAGGAGTCACAACACCAAACCAACTTAACTTTCTTTCAAAAATCATAATTTCTGATTTGATAAAGATTTTTCCATTTGTACTCAGTAATTTCTAATACGGTTTGATTAAAGATTTAATTCTATGAATCAATTTATACTAATTCAAACTACTTGTGGACAGCACACCAAAATACAGTGCATCGTATTCCGCCCAGACGCCCAGATCTTGATGAAGTGCTGAAACTCTACAAGACTTACTACATTGGAAATGGAAAAATCATGGCGCTAAACAGAAACTTCTCCATTCTGGTGGATTATAAGTACCAAATGGTTCTCAGCAGGAGCACCTACATTAAGGCAACAACCAAAGAAGAAGATCTATCGCTGGATAATGTCTACCAGCTGACACCATTTGCAGAATTTTCAGAATTCTTGGGATCATCAGATGAGAGAGTTGGTAAGCTCTTTGTTTCAGTATTTTTAGCAAACTGAAACCATCTAAGATAAAGGAAAGCCCCTAACAATTATCTCTCCTTCCCAGATGTACTGTGTGGTGTTATACACTTTCTGCCACCATGTTTTATTCAGAGTAAAAGAAAACACATACATGAGTTTGTTGTCATGAATGAAGAGTATGCATCACTTTTTTAGCAGGATTTTTTCTTTTTTACTTTCTTTCACTATGTGAAATATACAAAAAAAAAATCCATTACAACATCTTTGTTGCTTTCCAGATTAAAACCAATGCTACTGAGCTTGTGGGAGGAATCTTTACGAACAGAACGTGAACATCTGGTTAACAATATTCACAAGAACTCGATAATAATCGGGACAAGCTTGGCTGTCACCACTTTTCACGGTAAAAGACAGTTTTCTGATGCTCTTAATCTTCCCCGTTTATTCACACCAATTTCGCTGCTCTTTGTTTCATGTCATGTCTACATACATATCAATTAATTCTGCCCATAAAATGCCAGGTATGTCTCTTAATGCACAACCCAACAGTGTCATCTTGTTTGACCCGCCGATACCTGAAGTTCACCTGCTTCGATCATGGTAAACAAATAATTAAATTTAGTGTCTAAATGATTGAAATTTAGCGTCATCTCATCTCATTCTGAATTCATTACTTCTAGATTTACGAAACACCCAGCAGACATTAGCTTTTATGTTGACAGATTTCAATACCTGTTGGCCTTTGATTTATTACACATTACACATATTTAGTTACATAAAAACCCATAATACCGTCATTCCCATAGAGCTCAACAACTCCAGTCATGGGAAATACATGTTTAAAATCACCATCTGAAGCTCAGGAACTACCTATATGCCTTAATGTTACAACGATTCTTCTGTTGAATTAGTTTGAGATGTTTTTGAATTGAAATTGAAAGTCACTGCTTTTCTGCGAGCAACCAAATTAAATAGAAAGACTTAATAGATAGCTTGTCCAATTAAATATATTCTAATAGCACTTCTTCTCTTTTCAACTTCAGAACATTCTGATAAATGTCTATTATAGAACACATAAAATTTATAAATATATGCATGAAGTTTTCCCTCTCACATAACATTTTCACTTGTGATTTCATTTCAGGTTAGATTCCAACACAGAATACATAGAAGCTGTGGTCTCTCAAAAATTGTATGAAAAACAACATCAAACAATTACAACACCAAGCAACTCTCGCATTCGCAAAATCGGTCAAACTCCAGCAACCCGGTATCACAACATTTGTACTCCTTCTTTATCTCTGTTTTAATCATTAAAAATACTGTCATTATATAACCTTTTCCACTCGAATGTATTTGCATATGCAGCCTAAATCATTTTGGGTAAAAGCAAAGGCATCCATCGTCAATACGGATCAGCATCTTTACATATTAACATGCCCAAATTGTTCTAGAATGTGTGGTGGATCTCATCCGAAGAGCTTTACTTGTCTATACTGCAAAACAAATCAGCCCAATTCAAAACCTGCGTAAGTTCACTTATTGCCTCAGTGGCATATGTTATCTATATCTTGAAATTAACAGGTCGTATTAGTAATTTGATCCTCCATTATATAGAATTAACAAGTTTCATTAACATACTTCAGTTCGAAATACAACTCACAGATGGAACAGGCGATCTCACCACCCTAATTGAAGCAAAGGAAGCTGAAAATCTTCTCACCATGACAGCGGATGAACTAATTAAACTCCAACAACAGGCACTCTTCTTCTCTTCTTCTAACACATAACATCACCTCATCAACAGTGTCCACACATATGAAAGTAAACTGCCCATCTGACTTTTTCCCTTTATCTACACAGCAAAAGACACCTAGACATCGACCGAATCAACAGTGAGTTTGAAGATCTAGACAGACTCTTCCACTTGCGTTCAAGCACGAAGGCCACAAAAGAAGCACCTACGAAATACATTGTTGCTGCATATGTTCTCCCATCTTCACCATCTTTAACACCAGCAGAATCCAGCGAGAAAAAAATCTCTTCCAACATCCCGCAAGTAACAACTGCAGACATAACAATGACCGGAGAAGAAACAAGTGCATCTACTCAACCACAAAGCACAACCCCACCCGCAAAAAGAAGTTTCACATCATCAACAAAATTGGCACATCGAGCAACCAAACATGCCAAACAAGACTAAGAACCAAGAAAAACCACCTTTTGGTACGTATTAGGAATGCCTCTTAACTACTTCTAGTAGGAGCTGACAATAGAGCAATACTTGGTCTCTATTTTTTGGCAAACATGACTACCATTCATATCCCACAAAATCATGTTTGCGTAAATATATATTTTGTGTACATAGCGGTTGTTGTAGTAAATGGTGTTCCTAATGTTATCAAAGGTTATATACCTAATGCTCCCGTTGTGTATCAATTTAAATTCCAGCAATTTCCATCTTCATATACCATTTATTATCGATGTCAAATCTCATATGGACAGACCACACATGGTTTAGAAGCCGAAATAACCAAAAAAAATTTTAAATCTCAAAAATCATAAGAAAACAAAATACACATAATAAAGGTCTGTTCTTAACAAATAAAGGTATGTTCTTACCACACACCTCATTTTACTACCATGTATCACCACACCATGCCTTAACAACTAAAGGTTTGTTCTTATATAACATCTGAACTACACCTATATAACACACACTGACAACTTTCCCTACGTGTATATTTATAAACACCCCAGCCGGCCACCTCTTCAATTAAACATCTTCAAATATCACCAAGCCCTTCACTAACAACATTGTACTCCCTTATTCAAATTTTCATACACTAAAATAGATCTATTAAACTAAAAACGCAGTCCAACCCCTATCAAGTTGAATACGGCTCGAGTATTGTCCCTAAATTCTCATTTTACTGTCATTTTTTCCTTTTTCTTTTATTTTTCTATATTTTCTAATTCATTGCTCCTATTTATAATGCAACTTGCACCTAAAATTCTGAACTCACAAAATGGCGACCCCTGAAACATGTACTTGCATCTATTGTGGACAGTGCACATACAACTCCTGGTTCGAAAGAGAAGTCAACGAATTATTAAAACGACTTCTATCTCATCCAATATGGAAATACATCTCAAAAACAGCACTAAACAGAGAATGGAGACTTCTACTTCTACTGCAACGAACTACAACCATCGAAGCCGAATTGAACAGTTCTGCTCATCTCATGTAATCTTATATCATGTATTATGTTCATAGCGGTGTTTCTTTCTATGTCAATACCCGTGTACAATTACTCCAGCAAATTGTATATCATCTAATAAAACAAAATTCACCTACTTCTTGCTATTTATTAATTTGTTATCAAATATTAATAATCCGGGTCCCCTTACACCCACCACCGCACCTCGTACGGTGCACCTCCATCTAGTATAATTAAGAAGCCAAAAAGCTTGAAGTTTAGAGAGGTTGCCCCTGATAGTTACTAGTAACTATGTCTTTGCACATAAACTCAATAATCCCCAGAGGAGGATTATCCAAAAGGTGTACCCCTAACGTGTACGAGTGACCTAATCTAGCTAAAGCATCAGCGGTCTGGTTTGCTTCCCCTGGTATATGAGTGATGCGAACTTCCAAACCATATTGCAAAAGTCTACCTTCCATGAAGGCTACCTTCCAGTTCGATGAGATGAACATCATGTAGAAGTTCAAGCGCTTCTAAACAATTTATTTCCACCTGTATGTTGGAATACCCCTATTCTCATTTTTCTTTTCATTATCCAACAAAGGGGATTAGCCCCAAAATTCATTTCATTGAGATGGAAAAGTATTTTTTAATTGTAGTGTTCTCTCAATTGGTTGCACTAATATACTGGTTAAGGGTGGGGTATATCGTTTATATCGTTCGTGATTTCGTTGGTGATGTTTTCGTGCTTATTATGCATTGTTCGAGAAAAATTAGTCATATTTATAATTTATAAAAGTTTCATCCGATATATGATATGATCATCATTAATTCGAGTAGATCTGCACATGTTTATCTATTATAAACATAAAATTATGATTGTTATTTATTCTAAATTATGTTTTAGACATGTTAATTGTATTATCAATCGTAGCTGACGTTTTTCAACAAACAAATGAATTTTTTCTTTCTTCCTTAAAAAATTCAACCTGAATTAATTCCACTTGGTAGATCTGAATGAGCTTATATTTTTTAAATAATGGACGACATGATTTAATTTATAATGTTTAAAAACTATTGTACCAAATACAATGAAAATAATTTTTGGGTAACGATTCCTCGTTGAAGTAATGGAAAAAGAATGTTTTTTAAACTTTGGTCGACATAGTCAAATTTCTTGTGTCGATCAGTGTTGGCTAACTTCTAGTAAGTTTAACGAAATGTTATTTTTCCAAAAAAAAATATATTTTTTTTAAAAAAAAAAGGAAAAAAAGAAGTGACGTATGGATGATTCAAATTAAAAAAACCGTTACTTTGAAATAGGGTGCGCAATTTTACCCGTCAAAAATGTCAATATCGTTAATCTTTAACCGCAACTTTTGTACACAATTTTTAGACAAAAACCCCAAACCTTAAACCCGCTCCTTGCAGGTCTCGCACTCAATCTCGAATCTTTAATTGGAGTAAAAAATAAAAAAATAAATAAAAAAAACACCCTTTCTGATAGCGGCCGAGTTAAACCCGGCCATGGCATTCAGATACACCGCCGGCGAGGAACCGCCGCCTCCGCTGCAGTACAGTCACGGGCAGCCGCAACAGCTGACGCCATTGCCCCCGCCACAGTCTGGCCTCGTTTTCTCTGCTGAATCAACCGCTGGAGGTGAGTCTTCTCTTTCGTTTTTCAGTTGGGTTTTCAAAAATTCATGTACAGTTTGTTTATAGTACATTGATCAATTCAGCTGTGATTGTTTGTTGTATGCCTCAAGATGGGAAGTTTCTCTACACAAAATTAAAATTTTCTTGATAATGCTGCTTGTTAGGATGCCAAAAAATAAAAAAGGAAACAAGAAAAGAAAAGAAAATCCAGTTCCTTTGAATCTTGGGAGTCAGAGACAGCCCTCTGTTCCATCTATTTGAATTAGTTTTTTTGGGTGAAAAAGAGAGGAGATCGATTTTGGTCAAAAATCATTATTGCATCATTATAAGTTGTATTGATTGCAGGAAATACGGAATTAAGGCCAATAGTGACAGCGGGTCACGGAAATTTCAGGTTTGGGATGAGTAATGACTATCTTAACCATGGAGTTGTGCACACAAGTGGGTATCATGGACAAGGATTTGGCTGGGTAGATAATAGTTTTGGTCCTTCAAACAATGTTAAGGAGGAAATTCAGAGAGCTTTAGAGAAGGAGAGGATTAGGGAGGAGATCATTGCTGCAGAGATTGCCCGGAGAAGAATATTGGAGGCTGAAGTACGGGCAGAACTCAAATTGGAGAGAGAATTGGCTATGAGAGTTAGAGAAGGCAATGCTTTTGGCAAAGTTTCATATCCGATGGAAGCTGGGTTACCATCAGAATCTAGGGGGTTTCCCTTCCTGCAAGATGCTAAGGGGCGATCACTGGAGGAAAGAATCGCAATGTATGCAGAAGAAAGCTTAAGGATGCGGGCAAGATGTGAAACTCAAGGATTTGATGTTGTTCCTTTTCAGCCAAGCAGGACCATTAGCCCCAAGGTTGAAGAGCCTGCACCTTCTCATTCGGAAAATGGCCAACAAAAGGAGAAAATTGTTTTTCTGGTCAGTGTGAATTTCCCCTCTTTTTGCCTCCTTAATCTGTGTTGGTGGTAAGGCTATTCAACTGCAGTTCTGAGTAAATTTTGTTTAGTCTCTGGGCATGTGTTGTTGATATTGTGTTTCTGTGTATATGCAACTCCTTTCCTTTTTCTGATAGGTATGAAATGAATGATTTCATGTGGAAAATACTTTTGGTTCATGTTTTATGGTTTGTGTTCATCTATTAACTTCAGTTTTTGGGGTGTGATAAATATCAATATTCGTGGAGAAGGTGTCAAATTTTGGAAAATCTTAATGAGAGCGTAGTTGTATGCATGACTGGTACAAAAGATGCATCACTGTCTTGTGTACTAGATTGCATGTTATTATGCTCTTGTAGGAACTCCAAAAATCTATACCTTCTTTATGAACCAAAAGTGAACATAATCCCATTTAGAATATTTTCTCTAGTAATTTTGGGTGTTAGTAAAGGTTTTCACTTTTCTGATGGACTGAAAAACTCTAGTTTGGGAGTGAAATTTTAAGCAAGTTTTAGTGCCTTGAATTGTTTGGTTGATTTTAGGAACTTCGCCATTTGTTCTGGGATTTCAACTTTTATCTACGATGAATTGCAAAGCCCTTTGGAAGTTGGTTTCCTGTTGGTCGCCCACCTATGGAATTAAGAGCCTGTGTTACTTTTTCCCTAATTTCGCTGACATTTGCTTTCAAGAAGGTTTCTTAGCTTTTCTCTACAACTTGTCGGGGGACGGGAGGCAAAGGAGAAGGGGGTACAACGCGAGTCATTCTTTTACATATCCTAATTAATTGATATTGACTTCTACTGGGTACACTTTGGGTACACTTTGTATTCACTGATAAGATTACTCATGGACTTCTGCATGTTGAAACCAACATCAAGTTATCTAATCAAAACCTTCCTTGTTCTATATGTTCCTTAGTATTTATTTGATCATTGTTTGGGTTAGCTTCAGAACTGAGTTTTCTCTGCTTCCATAATAGCCATGTCTAACTTAATCTGTCAGCCACTTTGTTGTTTTTGCCGGTTTTTTTTCCCCATAATTGTGACCTTTTCCTTCCACACAGGATTATTTAAATTTCATAAGGAAAGCATAGCCTGAATGCAGTGATGCATATTCTTGTTGTTTAGTTTAAAATCTTGAGTGATGTGAATGTAGAGCATCTAGGAGGTCTGATAGAAAGAATGAAGAACTTTGACTCTAATCATTAGGGTGTGAGATAATGGATTCTCCTTGGAATCACTTGCGAACAAGTAAAGTGATTTTGAAGGTGAATCTTGAATTTTGCCTTTACTGATTAGGATTTTAGTTCTGAATTCTTTTGAAAGAGTTCCTTCGGTTATCTCTGTATCATGTTCGCTCTAGATTTTCTAGTGAATCTTTAACATGTTAATTTGTCAGTTAGATAGAAGGAAATTGTCATTCAAAGAATCAAAATTCAGGTGGATCCCTTTGTAATCTTTTTGAACTTTTCTATCACTACACATGGACATTATGAAATCAAGGGATCACATTCTAAATTATAAAAGGTGACATTGCAACCGAAGCTCTTGATTGACAGTGTTTATTCTGAATTATTGAAGTTTCTGGAATCTATTGAATTTTTTCAGTTAGAGGTCATGCCGTTTATTCTATCTTTGGTATGTGACCGAGTCTCAAAGGCTTGCGTATTTACCAGTACTTAGTTTTCTGTATAATTCAACTGGTTTTCAAGAATCAGTTAGCTCAACTGTGCATACTGGTGAATCTATGTATGGTTTTGATGGGGTAATCTCATCAGTCATGATTATCTCCGGAGCTTTGGTCATTGATCCCATTGCTCGCTATGGTGAAGACACTTTAAAAGGCTAAATTGTTTGAATACGCTCCATTAGATCTTATTGCTCCTTTTCTGTGAAAATTTGTTTTGTTATGATGCATTTTGAGAGTCAAAACTGTACTAAGGATGTATTAAGCTTAGAATCTCCAATCTCAAGTACACCAGAATTTACTTGTCAAACTATGTTTTGGTGTCGGTTGGCTTCTAAATTTGGAAGCTGATTTATATTAGGCATCTCTTCACTGATTTTGTCATCGAAGTTCGTCTTTTAGAGCTCTAGCTGCTGTTAGCCAAGTGCTTAGAAGTTTGAAAGTTTTCACAGAGGTCATGCTTTCTCTGATTAGTGAATGACGTTTCTACGCTGCCTCGTAATCTTTTATGAGTATTTGTTCTTTTGCGTATTTTGTATTACCTCCAACGCCATTTTTTGGACTATATGCATATTAACTCCCAAGTCCAAATGCTTAGTATTTTTCGTTTACAGCTCAGGGCTATTAAATAGCAATTTGTAAACATTCTTTTTATTGTTTTAATATTTTGTCATTATTTTGCTCTTTGGGAGCAGTGGCTGAAAACTATCATATTCTGTTCTCTTTTGCTGGTTTAGAGTTAAATCTATCTAATTATGGATTGTGCTTGAGTTTTCTATATAGACCAAACCCGGTGCTGATCTTTCTGGAATGAAGAGGAAAGCTGTATCTCCTGTAGAAGTGAGTGCAAAACAGCTATTCAATGTTAAGAATACAAAAAGGAATGGAGTTTGGAGTTGTGACATTTGTGAAGTTAGTACCACCAGTGAGCGTGCCTTAAATGAACACATCCAAGGAAAGAAACACAAGTCAAAGGAAGCCGCATTGAAGGAAAAGAAGAATTGTAACATTGGGCTTGGTGTTGTACCGAATAAGAAACTGAAGCCTGTTATAGAAGTTACTCATAGTGTGGACATGGAACAAGGGGTGAAAATAGGGGAAGTAGCATCACAGATTGGCCAAAGTGAGCCATCCTCATTGCATGATGTTTCTACAAAGTGTTTGGATGCAAATAATGTGTTAATTTTGCCAGAAAATGCAAAGAACAAAAAGCTAAAGAAGGTTAAACTACAGAAAGCCCCTAAAAGGAAGCCCAAGGAAAAGAATAATTTCTTGTTTTGGTGTGACATGTGCCAGGTTGGAGCCAAGAACGAAAAAGTGATGGAAGATCATAGGAAAGGTAAGAAGCACACGAGATTGCTTGAAAAGGCTGCTGAAAAAGGTCAAGCTGTTTTGACCCCTCACACCAGTCAGGGGGAGGATAATGCCAGTGAAGCTACTGAAGAAGAGAATCATGCATTTGATGATGTTGATAGGGCTACAAAAGAGGAAACTGTAAAACGCTGTGATCTAATTGTCATTGAGGAAGCGAAAGATTGTGAGGCAGCAGAAGTTGCAATTGACACACTGAACTGTTGAGTACAAAACGCCTTGAAGAGTTCAGTGAGTCAATTTGAGTTACTGAGCCGGAATGTTTGCTTGCAGCTGTGCAGTGTAGTAGTAAGACTTTAAAGTTTAAACATTCTCCAATGTGATTTCTGTTCCAGGGTTCTCATGAAATATTGCAGGACTGATGGAAAAATAAAATGGAGAGGGCTCCATGAGGGTGACTAACCTTGTATCTTTTGAACTTTTTCAAGGAATTTGTAATTCTTTTTCATAGTTATTATTCTTCAGGATAACTAAATTTGCATTTTGTTGGCCATGAAGACAGTTCAGTACGTAGCTGATAAATTTTGGATCAAACTGACTGGTTCAATCAACACAGTTAGCTATACGATTGATCTTCTCAATTAATACACAATTTTTGGTTTTTGGGAGTTTCTTTCCAAAACCTTTTCAAATGTTTGGTTCAGATTTGGAAAAAGAACCAATCCAAATAAGTCAAGGCCGGAAGAATACTTTGTTCTCCAATCTATGCGGCCGTCCAGCACAAGAGCAGAAGACATTAAAAATATATATATATATATATATATATATATATATGTATGTATGTAAACAGGGGGAAATGTGTGAAGAACCTTCGAATATGATGAGTCCGCCACGATCAACACACACGTACACGTACTACCGACATTCAAAACGAAACCAGAATCTCTTCCACAAGAACAGAAGGCAAAAGATGAGGAAACAGTTGTTACCTACGTATGCAAATAACAACCTTGATAAATCAGCCTCACCAACCGGCCAAAAATGAGAACATTAGGAATGGGGCCAAGTGGCTGGTTTTTCTTGACCTAAAAGGGCCACTATTTTCCCCTGCAAGAATGATGCCGGAAGGGCAGTTACAACAACAAAATTGAGGGGCTTGATTTGTTAGTAGTATTCGAATATTCTTCACGATGAAAGAAAATACAGATGGCATTTTCAGCTTTTCCCACCAAATTTTCCTTGTTTACTCAGTCTAAGTCTCTGCCAAAAGAGGCCTTTTTTTGGCCTTTTACATACGCTAAATACATGTATTAATTTCTACTGTCATATCGGTTGCAAAATAGTAGCGTACAGAACATTAGTATTTGACATATGGAGCTAAAATTTCCTTTACAAACCAGGAGACGGGATAGTCTTCATAAAATTCTATAGAAGCCTAAAAAGTCTATTTCGACTGCAATCCCATATTGACTATAGACGATTTTTCCGATGAACCTCACTAACAAATGGTAATAGTTGCTGTATTGACCTTCTATTGCATTTCAGAAAAACAAGGAGCTCAAACTCTCAAGGCCACCGGGTCTTGCCATGAGATTTTTCGCTTCCCCATCCGTGATGAACCTTCCCCTGAATTCCTACACACGGATAACTTAAGGTCATTAGGTTGTTCTTCATTTCCGCCTCTTGTAAGACCCATCTTTGGCTCCTCAAACTTCAATGGTTCGTAAGCGTTCTGCATTTCTTCCTCCTCCGCCTGTAACAGGAACCAAACAAAGATGGTAAGAAAAGACATGGTCACCATTTCAAAGTTAGCCTTCCAATGTGGTGGTGCTCAGCCACTTACCGAAATCTCATTCAAGTCGAAGATTGGAGCACGATTACTAGTCAATGTAACTTCTTTCCCGCTAAAACTTGTGTCCTTATTCAAGTCAAAGATTGGAGTTTTATTAGCAAAGGCAGTATCATTCCCTGCCTGCCTTTGTTGGCTGTTTAAATTCATAACCGTGTCTGTATTCTGAACAGCAAGCTCATTGAGATTGGACCACCTTCGGCCGTTTGTCTCTGGAACCAGAGATATACTACGCAGGCTAGCTCCATTTTCAACATCCAGTGACTGCCTACGGTTCAAATCAAGGACTGGAGCTGTGTTTCTCAGAGCTGCTTCCTTCACAAAATACAACTTCCCTTTAGGTTTTGCTTCTGGACGAGGAGGTAATTTGAAGGCATCCTTTCTCTTTGAATTGCGACTCTTTGAACTTTCACTCCCTTTCCTTCCCACATTGGGCGGTGCAACTTGAGAGTAGCCCAAGGACTTCATCTCTATCAGATGCTTATGCCTTCGACGCAAAAACCTATATGGTCAAAATTCAAATAAAACAAAGGATTTATCATTTGCCAGACGTGCAACAGTAATTGCATAGCCAAAAAAGAAAAAAACAGAAAGGAAAAGTTAAACCGTTATATAGGCACGTTAATTACCAGTCCTACAATATGTTCCCCTTACGACCTAACAAGTTTGTTATATACACTCAAATCTTTACCTAAACCTCAACCCATAAACTATATCACGCATCGGCATTAGCAGAGAGATAAGCATAGAAGTAAAGCATACTTTCCAAACACTCGTTCTTACAAGAACAGGAAAAGTTTGGTAAAAATTATAACCAACAAAGAAGCACAGATCATCTAGTAACCAAATTTAAGAATCAAAGGCAAAATAATATACCTAACTTCAGCCAACAACCTCAGCTTCCTGTCTTTTGCAGAATCCAACTTGTTTTTTATGTCATTTACCTCCTGTATCACAACAACATGATGATTTAGCTTTGGTGCAAGATCAAGACTCATTTCTCATATTTGTGTACAAAAAAGATGTCTACTTTACAAATGAGAAAAACAAACTAACCAAATATACCACACAAAAAGGAAAAGGAAGGTAAAATCTTTTCTCAGAAATAACTCAAAATCAACGGAAAGACAAAATAAAATTGGCATTCGCTCAACCAAGCATAGACGTTACTAACCAAACACAAATCAACTGAGATAGCGCGGTAACTGAGGCTAGAACTACAAGGGGCTAAAAACCCCAGAAAAACAGAACATAATTTAGGCTCAATGCTCTCAACCCGCTCAAGAAGAAGTAATTTTTCCGCAAGGTTAGGGGCAGAAACACTGATTTTGGAGGAGTAAAGCCAAAGCACAACACATCAAAAACCCACTCACAAATTCAACCAACCAAAAACCAAAAACAGGGGAAGAGAACACCAAAACACATCTGCGAGAATTCTAATCAAGTACGAACACAGCAATCCTCAAGCCACAAAAGCAGCAAAAGGGATTCACAAACACATCGAGAATCAGATCAAAACAACACCCAGAAACAAAAAGCAGCCTCTTAGATCTTAACACACCAAGAAAGAGAGAAAAACAAAAAAAGGGCCAAACAAATCAGTAAAAAACAAACCTTCTGCAAGTCCTGATAATCCTGTAACAGAGCCTGATGCTTCATCCTGGTTTTGGCATCTTCATAAACAGGAAGTTGAGGAGCTTCCAAAACAGCAACCTTCTTCATCTTCTTAGACATCATCACCCCAGATCAAAAGGGAATAAAACCCAGAAGCCCTTAACCCAAAAAGTTCCGATCTTTGAACTAAGCAAGACCCCTCAATAAAGGGAGAATACAAAGAGATGGGAAATGGAAGGAAGACGGAGGGTTAGGGAAGAAACAAATGAATATTTATGAGACCAAGACAGAAGGGAAAAGGAGGGATAAGGACAAAAGGAAGAAGGAAATGAAAATGAGGAAATACCACAACTATGACTAATACTACTAAGGCTATAAAGAAAGATGAGATAGGAGGGTAAAGACATATGGTGGAAGTAGAAAAAGAAAGAAGGTATTGATGATGAGAGGGGGGGTGAGAAGGTTCTGGCTTTGTTCCCTGTTTTCTCTGTGAAAAAACACTGACCAAGAAACAAAGCCCAAAAAAGCCCACATAAATCGGGAAAAATATATTTCATTTTTGTGCCGTATGTTTGTTTTTTGAATGAAAACACTGTGAGAGAGAGAGAGAGAAGTAGTGATGAAGATGGATATGGGTTGCAGAAGGGCATTTCTGGCATTAAATTTTGATGCTTTCTGTGTGTGACTGCGTGTGTGTGTGTGTGTGTGTGTGCAATTGAGGGGTGAGGTGGGTTTGGTTGGAGGACATTTGAAGACATCTTCCCTCTTTCTTTTCTTTCTTTCTTTCTGTATTTGCATTTCTTCTCTCTGCTTTTTTTTGGTAGTTTTTTGGGTTTTTTCCTTTGTTCTACACACTCACATAAATTTTGGTCCAGCTGGGCCATTTAGGGAGAGTTGGGTGGGGGTGGATGGCGTGATGGTGTGGAAGAATGTGGACTGACTCTTTCTGCTTTGTTAAAATGGAGGGTTTTTCTCCTTCTTTATTTTTGCCTGTTCTGCTGAGGACATTGGAATAGGATAGCTTTGACAAACAACATATAGATATGGCTTTAGAGAGAGAAGAAATCAGAATATGAGATGGTGCTGAAAAAGCAGCAGTAAGAGAGAGAAAGAGACAGAGAGTTAAAAATGGAAATGGGAAAAAAAAAAAAAAACACTGCTCTGTATTTTTCTGCTGAGTTTTGCAGTGGTTGGCAAGTACCTTGTTTTTAGGCTTTGGGGCTGGCTATATTAGTGTGTGACTGTGTGTGTTTTGTTGTGGGATGATGGCTTTGGCTTTGATGATGGTGATGCCCTTTTCTTTATTGCAGTTTGGGCCAGGTTTTACTTAAATTACCTTCTTGCCCCCTCCTACATTGGTCACTTTCCTTGAATCAGTCAACTTTGTTGCCACCTTTTTAATGTTTTTATCTGCCATTTACATTACCCATTGGAAACTATGCTCATGATGATTCATTTCATATTCCCCCATCATCATTTTTTATTTTTCTGTGTTATGATATTTTGATGATATATAGACCCTTTTTTCCTTCTTTGAGAGTTATTTTGGTAAGGTTTCTTTTCTTCTTCAAGTTCCTTTCTTTTTCTTTGACCCTCTTGGTTTTCTTCTTTTTCTTTCATTCATGAAAATATGAGGTGGCCAAATGTGTCATTGCAAGCGTGCATTTCAATCCCATTCTTCTTCTACCTAACTGGGCTAATAAAACTTCCCAAATTTAGTTCAATCCTCCCCACCCAACTTTCCTATCACATCTTCAAATCTTATCAAATTAAGTTAAAGACTCTGATTAAATTGAAGATCTTGACAAGATCCCCACAATTCCAATCTCATCATCCTGCAAAATTTGTTACCTCATTTTTACCATTCCTGCAAATTGCCCAGTGAAAATATTCATAGCCCACCTTAAGATGAAAAAATGGTCCCTATCTAAGCTGCAAGGTGCATTCTTTTCTACTTCTATCATCTGATTCAATTCACGACCATGGTTAATCTTTTGATATACCTTCAAAAGGGCTGGCCCAATTTATAATCAAAAAAAAGAAAAAAGCTGTGTTTCTCTTGGAATTTGGTATTTTTGACTTGGTTGAAACTTGAAAGTCCAGAGCTCCTTGCTACCTTATCTTCCCCTCTCTCTCATTATTTTTCTTTCAAAGTAGTTTCCTATCTAATCTGCCATCCGTCTTTCTATCTGCTTTTCTGGGATTTTGTTTGCTTTTATGAAAGTGTCAAAAAAGTGTGTGTGTGTGTGTGAGAGAGAGAGAGGTGGAAGGTGGGGAATGGTCAGTGGAGAATGGTCTAGTTGAAAGTTTGCCCCATTTGGAGGTGTTTGCTAATGGCGCCATTAAAGAAAATGTTGAATCAAACTTGGCATGTGAATATGACGTACGGTATGGGGGGAGAGAGAGAGATAATCAAAAATTCCGAGGGAAAAAGGGTTGTGTTCTTTATTAGTTTCTTATTTCTTTCTTTCTTCATATTGGTCTAAAAGATATTGGTCCAAAGTCTAAACCCTAAAGACATCCATTGATCATGAGGAACACCATATATATGTGTAGTGTGTACAGTATACACCTTGAGAATTTATGGGTTTTTTTTTTCCCCCATGATAGAGGAGGTGAAACACTGAATATAATACATTAGAACATGATTCAAGTAAGCCTAATGGGATGAAAAAAAAAAAAAGTCTCTTAATCACAAAATGATTTTAAGCTAACAAGCGCTGGATGTGGTATTAGTATGTTTAGCTGAGCTCTTGACAACACACACAAAAAAAAAAAAAAAAAGTTGACAAACAGTTGGATCATTAATTGCATTATCTAATATACTCCCTCCGTCCCAAAATTATTGTTCAGTTTGGATTTTCATTTATAGTTCAAATTGTACTAAAAGTGAAATCTCAAATTGGACAATAATTTTGGGACAGAGGAAGTACTTGTTAAAAGAATTTCATTATTCTAGGATAAATTTACTTTCATTATTCATAATACCACTTATTGACAGAGTTTTATTTGTCAAAAAACAAAAATAAAATAAAAAATTTATCTAGCTCTGAATTTGAATCAGTTGGGACGGAAGTTTTGGAAACCAATGTACTCCATAGAATACATTATACACCAAACCGTATTCCCAACAATTTCACATGAGTCATGCAAGTTTTGACAATGGTATTTTATGTGATTCACGCATGGGATGCAACAAACTACACCAACTTGCAAGACCTCCCACTATTTTCTCAGACATTTTTCTTAAAAGAAAAAAAGAAACAAAGAAAAATCGTTCATGTTACACAGATTCTTGGTGGTTGACTTCCAAAAGTTTCGATGATTTAAAAAAAAAGAATCATATTAAAAGCCGAAAAGTAAAAATATATGAGACTACAAATGACCAAAAGGAGTAAAGTCATCAAGAAGTAAGATGAAAGAAAGAAGGAATGATAATCAAATAAATCACATCATTTATGAATAGTAGTAGTACAAGAAAAGAGTTTAGAACACATTTTTTTTTTTTAATCTTGCTCCAAATGGAATTTGTTATCGAGTGGAAAGAATAATACTCCTTACGTCCCATAATTATTGTCCAGATTGAGTTTTCAGTTTTAGTTCAAATTGTATTAAAAGCGAAATATCAAACTGAACAATAATTTTGAGACAAAAGGAGTACCTACGTTTACAAGCGAAAAACATTGCTCATTCATTTTCTATTGAACCTTTTACTTTCCCTTTCTTCCAGGGTAACTATTTTAGAAGTAGATTCAATCTTCTGCACCACATTCTCCACGAGCTGCTCACTAGAATACAGAGTTCTGAAAGGTGCTCTAATTCAGGATCCAAAAAAGCAGTTTCCAAAGTAACAGGATCCATTAAGACAATGCAATTAGTATTTTGTTGCATATGACAAGTAGCCCAAATTTACGCAAAGGAAAACAAACCTCTGGAGGAACAAGGATGAGATCTACAGGACCAAGACTGCTGCTTTCGGCATCAATATATCATCATAGGTTTCCATTTCCTCCTCCTCCTCCTCCTCCTCAACTGAAACAACTGATGCCAAAAGGTCCACAAACTTATGGGCAATCCATTCTCAAGTTTTGCTCCCGAACACAGAATGAAACATTTTAGTATCAAAAAAAAAAAAAAAGAAAGAAAAAAAGAAAAGAAAACAAGAACATTATTTTGTTAGCGAGGCAAGTAAAATAATACTCTTTCTGTCTCAGAAAAATTATTTGTATTAAATTTTGATATTTATATTAAGAAGACAATACAAATTTTAAAATAATAAAAATTTTAAAATTCAATATGTATTTTTTTTTAGAGGATTAAGAACGTAAAACAAAATTGAACATGGAGCTACTAGTAGTAGTAGTGGAAAGTAAATAAATTCCCAAAGAAAAATAAAAAGGTAATGGGGGTATTTTCATCATTATAGGATTTGCTAAGAGGGAAAAAATAAAAGAAAGAAAAAAAAAAGTGAAGATATTTCTCTCCCAAAATAACAAAATAAATTTGCAGACTTTTGCTGAGGTTTTAAAAAAAAGAGTCCAGTCTATTACTCTATTATCCTCTTCGCCCACCGAACAAACACCGAAGTCCAACTGTGTGTCTGGTTGAATAAACATGGCGTCAATGGCTGCTGTCACCGCTCAACTCACATACCCCAATCTTCACGAGTCTACTAAGCCGAAGCTCTCCCCGCCATCATCTTGTATTCTCTCTTTCTTTCTCTATTTTGGGTTTTGTGGGTTTCGGTAATCTGTTGTGCTGATGCTTGTGTTCCTTGTTTATTGCATATAGATTGTCAATCTGTGATGATTTTTGTTATTTTGTACGTTTTGAGAAATGGGTTCATTCAGAAGTGTCCTTTTTTAGAGAAAATAAAGGAAACAGAATTTAAAAATTGGTGTCTAATTTCATTACTTGATTCTTCCCAGTTTCACTTTAGCTATACAGTTTCGGTCTTGAAATGAGAATTTGACAAATGTAATGTTGAATTTTAATGGGAGCTGCAAATCTAGATTGTTCCGTTCAACCAATCATACTGATACAATTGATGTTTACGAGCTCAGATATACGTAAAACAAATTGATGAAGTAAGTAATTATCTAAATGTGTGCCATTTGATTTTGGGGCTTAACTCTGCCTAGAGGATTATATGCCAAATTCTGATAAGTTGATGCTGTTGGATAACTTGTCTTTGGATTTCTACTGTGGCAATGGTTCGAACCCCTTTTGCATGTAAGCAAATTGCTAATTAAGATGGGCGCCATCCAGTTTGGACTGAAATTGGACTTGGCACCAATGGATGTGGGTTGTTTCCGTTGCTTGGATGCCTTTTTTAGCTTTGAAAATCCCTTAGACTTCAAATGGAATTTCTACTTTCTTGGGTGGCAGGGGGCTATGGCACCTCTGCTATTCTTTCATGGAGCTTACTCACTTGGATTTCTGGTGACTCCATTGCTTGGGTTTGGGGTATGTAGCACCAGGTCATATGTTGTCAATTAGAGCACGGATAGGTGTGAATTGAAATTCTTGATCTATATTTTGCTACAGCCAGTGGAAGCTAAACCAGCTATAGATGTGAATTGCTGATTTGTAGAAAAGACCTTTTTCTTTTTGTGTTTGTGTGTGTGTGTGTGTTTACAATTTAACTTATGTTCAATTGAATTTAACATCACATTTTGGGGACAACGTGATCATGAGAAATTTATGGACCTAAGACTGAAATTAGATTTACCCGTACCCGTTGCAAGAGAGTGCTAGTTGTAGCCTCTTTTTACTGATATTTCTTTCATACAATTGCTTTTGTCTCAACTCATTAGGTTGTTGTGAAGTGAAATCTTTGATAATTGGGAAATCTTTATCTCAATTCCTTTTTTTTTTTTCCTTTTATTTCTTTCAAACTTATATGACATCTCGTGTAGGGGTTAGTTCAACTGTCACATCTTGCCAGAACAGAGAAAAATCATCCAAAAACCATATGCGATTATCCATGCTTATGTTCAATAATGCCTTACAAGATAACAAGTATTGTTGAAGGAAAACCTCTGCTTTTTATCTGCAGATGCACATGGATTTCCTCTTGGCTACTTTTGTGATGTACTACTGTAAAAGGACACTTTAAATGGCATTGAGACATAATGTTTCTTTCTCTTAAAGAGATTAGATGTCTGTGCATTTCTTACTCTCTTGATTCATGCTGCTCAATGTTATTTGCTTCATCAATGATGTTGGTGTAACTGTCAGCTGAGGTTCCGTTCTTGACCAATTGTTTTTTTGTAATGTTGTCTTGTTTCTGTATTATTTGCAGATCTCTGCAAACGTGGATTTGGCACACGAAACTTATCTTGGTCTACCTGTCACAAAAATACCCGTAGACAGTTACAAATTTGTGGTCTGTTTGGAGGGGGGAAAAAGGATAAAAATGAGGCGGGTGATGATGGTCCCGCTAAGGTATGTGCATGAAATTACCTTCTGTTATCTTCTTACATCTTCTATATCATCACTCTTCTCACTGTCTATATATTTCTGGATAATATTCCCCAGCTCATTGAGGATAAAGTTTAACTCAATCTGCTCTTAGGCAGGAATTCTAGGAAACATGCAAAATTTATATGAGACTGTGAAAAAGGCTCAAATGGTTGTTCAAGTTGAAGCAGTACGCGTCCAAAAAGAACTTGCTGCGTAAGTTTCAGGATGTCTCCACATTTCATGGCTTGTTTGCAACTTTATCATTATTATTTACTTTTGCTACTGTTGTGTTCTTTTTGCAGAGCAGAGTTTGATGGTTATTGTGAAGGTGAACTCGTCAAGGTATGTTACCCCATAGCTTCAACTTTATAGAAAATTATGGGATGAGGTCCTAGTATCTGTAAACATATTATGATCTTTTTTAAGTTCTTTCCGGATTTTATGTAAACTTCAACATCTTGTTCTCCTTTCTCTCCCAAAAAGGGACACATCAAGGAAATCGTTTTCTTCTATTTCTCTTTTTTTTAACTGTTGAGCGAAAAATTATGTTTGTGTTTAATCTCATGAAAATTGATTCATGGATCTCTGGTTCTGAACTTTAGTTGGTGTCCAACTGTCAAGCCTAACCTTACTGAAGGCACGGGAGAGATGGATTGGGTGGAAAAGTAATATGAAAAAGGTTGTAGTGTGTGATAATAGATCTACCACTTTCTTTTCTTGTTTCATTCCTCTCTAAACTCAACATCCATGTGCCTAAGATATCATTGTCATTGTTAACATTTGTTAAAAGGGAACGAAAAAAAGGCGGCTTAGTTTATAATCAAAAGTGTCTTCTCAATATCTGAAAGTCATATTAAGGATAGGTGGTGAGCTTAGAAATGCCGTAGCCTTTAATTTGATGATTTAACACTGCTAAAACATATCTCTTTTGGTCCTCAGACCGGTAAAACAAAAAAATGGAGAAGTGAAGCCTTTTGTGTTTGGTTTACTCGAACGTAAAACAGTATGCCAGAGAATTAGTTTGCACCTACTACATCTTATTAAACAAAGTTCTGCGGTTTCGCCTGTAATCTTTTGATTTTTGTGGCACTTTTGTTTTTGCGTGACTAAGCTACCTAAAGCCCTTGCCACATACAGTATCCTACTGACATGATAGTATGATCTTGTACTTTCTGGTGTAATTTTTCCTCCTTCCATGTTTTCAGTATGTTGCCTGGATGAGCATGCGCTAGAGAATTTCTAGCTTACATTTTACTGGTTTGTGAGGATTTAGGTAAAGTTTGGAGTTCAATTATCTTTCAGGTGACTTTATCAGGGAACCAACAACCAGTACGTACTGAAATCACAGAGGCTGCAATGGATTTGGGGTCTGAAGTAAGTATCATATTATACTCAGCCCTTTCACTGCAGATGTTTGTGAATCCTTTTGGCCTCTACTTTTCTTGATAGGCTTTTGAATAGACGTGGCAAGCTCCTAGCCTTTGTGGCTATACATGTATTTCTGTATTAATATGAAAATGGTATCTAAGTTGGCATGGTCAAGTATAGGTGTTAAAGATGGCTGCTGGTATATGTTGCATGAACTATCCAAGATATTAATAGGTCCTTGTTAACTTGAAGCAGAAGCTCATGTAATCTGAACTTTCATTCAACTCCCAATGCTTTTCTCTTCATGTCAATGCTAAAATTGCTTATTTGTTCTTTAATCAGCAGTAATAATACAATGGAAGCATTTTAGTCTTTGCTTCAGATCATCATCCATCCGCGTATAAGGGTCGGGTTGTATATGCTTTTCCTGTGTACTGTGTGTAAGAAAAAGAGAAATATTCCTTAAAAAGCTACCTTGACCAACAAGATGGTGTCATTTTTGCTACGAGCCAAGAAGCTCCTTTAGGAGTTTGGAGAGCATATATCGGTTTCCTGCATCTTATCTGGCTCCTTAGCTCAAACCTATAGAAAAGTTTGGCAAAAAGATAGGGGTAAACACCTTAGATCCAGACCGAACATGAGATTATCTTCTCTTAAGTCATAACTCAGTAATATCAGGTGAAAGCTCTTTGGGATCGTTTCTAGTTTTTGGCCTTTTTACTATAACACAATAGCAATGTCATACATGGCTTTTATTTCGCCCGCCTTTGGAAACTCTTATTTTCTACTGTTGAAGATTATCTTCTAAACAAGTTTGACCTTCAGTTGAATTTGAAAAAGTTCGACTTTTGTTCTTCTTCTCGATGAGATGACTTTTCACAGCTTGTTTGCCTCGTGTGAACTAAGACCTTGAATAGTTCTGTAAAATTCCTCTCCCTACTAAGTCTTATACCTTTTACAGTACTTAGATTGGAACTAGGCACTTTCAGATCACAATTAATCCAAGTTATTCCTAACTAATTTGCAGTATACCTTGTCTACTACATGCAAGTATTTGACTTCTGTCTGTCCTAGTGGCATTGTTCAGATTAAATGCGCCTGCATTAAGTTCTCTGTTTACTTAGCTTCTGGTGACAGTTTTTGTTGGGACTGGGACACATTAGCTTCCTTTAAGTGACAGCTGGACCGCTGGAATTTCCCCTTTTACTTCCCTGGTGCTTCTAGTTGTCACTTTTTGAAGAAGATGCTGCTGTAACTGTCTAGTTTCTAATGTGCTTCTATTGTTTTTTTCTGATGGTTAACTGATTGATTATCTGCACCATTGTCCTGAACACTCGATTATTTCACTGGTGGCTGGTTAATAACTTATGCTCTAGTGGCTAGGTAGAAAAAAAAAAAAAGAATTTCCCTTATCGCATCTAAAGTTAGACATTTATATTCGTAGGCGGTTGATCTTATTTGAACTGTTGTACCCATTCAATGACAATTCACTGATTTCTCTTCAGATGGTTGAGTGGGCTATATGTTATCCTTTCCTAATATGCACAGTTTGGCATTAGAGAGAAATGACTGAAACATAATGACAATTTGTACACTATTTTTTGTGCAGAAACTTTCCCTTTTGATCACCGAGGCATACAAAGATGCTCATCAGAAGAGTGTTTTGGTAAGGATCTTATTCCAAAAAATAGATGATGTCCCTTGACTTGAACATGTTTATGGTTTTTCAAACATAGAAGAAAAGGGCCTTGAAAGCCCAGACTTGCTCTTTTGTCTAAGTATTGTTCCACTATAAATTTTTAAGGCCATGAAGGAGAGGATGAGCGATCTTGCCCAGAGTTTGGGAATGCCTCCAGGTCTCGGTGAGGGATTTAAGCAATAATGCAGCAGGATTCCAAGACCAGAAAATATAGAGTGGAGGAATTGTAGGCAGATACACTTGATCTTGGTTTTTATTTTAACTTTTTTTCTTTTAGTATAAAAAGAAGAATTGACCAATTTTGGCATAGGAAACATTATGTGATCAGGATTTTCTCCAATGTATTGTTTGCTTTTTATTTTATTTTATTTTTTCGTTTTTATTTTTGTGTATTTCATTTTGGGTTGAAGATGGGTTTTTTCTTGAATTCAAAGAACTGAACTCTTCTAGTTTTGGCAGTTTGACGAAATCCATATTTCATAACGTCTAGACATGTCTGTATACATCCATATTCTAGTTTCAAACCTGTGACTCTCTGGCCATGTCTGGTCGCAAAACAACATCCTTATGATTCACCCGAAGTCTGGCCAAATGATACTGTTCTGCAACTTCACAAATACAAATCATATTTACTTATCTTCATTTCTTTCACGGCGCCGATATGGAAATTCTACAAATCAATTGCTTCCTCTTCGCATCCAAAGCAAGAAATCGGGGATCTTCCATGGAAGAATCCCCCAAAAACCCTAAACAAAGACATAATTTTTAGACATTCATCTGGCTCCCTGCTAAAGCCCTAGTTTGATTCAGGGTGCGTATGCATTTCTGGCGTACTTTGATTTCATTGCCAAAAATTCATCAAAGCCCCACCTCACAAAGTCTTCCAGAGAAGATGACTATGCTCATCGCTGGGTTATTTTTCGATGTATGATTGACATGATGGTTTTTAACCTTGATACGAAGCAATTCCCTCTTGCTCGTGGATGATCGTGTGATTGCAACATTGTTGGGTACTTCCAATGGCCTTGTTTGCGTTTCTGGGAGAAAGGGATTCTTTTTGTGGAACATGATTACATGTCTAAAATTTAACAACAGAGCTCCATTGTTCAGTTTGGTACCAGTTAAAGGCAAGTTTCTTCTATTGCTGTTCTTGGGTTTTGAACTATTCTGAAAGAATCACATCTTTTGCAGTCTTATTGCTATTATTATATTGATGAATAGATTAGAATTTCCAGATGTTATACATCCCAATTAGAACATGTAAGAGGGGATGAAGAGGAATCGAGTCGTGCCCTGCTGGTTACCTTTAACTGCGAGGTTGAAGGTTCGTTTCTTACCGCGGATGCAGGAAGCAAGAAGTTGAAGGAGGATGCATGTAGCTCACCAGCAGCCAGTTTAAGCGGGCAGAAGGCCTGCCATTGTAGTCCGAACAAGAAGCGCACGTGAGTAGAGTCTCCCCCTAGTAGTACTGTCCTCTTCATATTAGGTTCTACCCCGCAGTAATAACCTAGGTACCTATAAAGTACTAATAGGTGCCGCCTAAAAAAACGGATGGAGCATTCTTGTTCTTAATGCTAGAAATGTGCTAGAAATCTGTTATGTAATGATGGCCTCTTTTTTCTCTCTGTTTTTATGGTCTAACTAGAAGTGCTCGCAAGGTGATTAGATGAAGATTTTTATAAACTTTTTGTGGATGAACAAGTAAGTCCTTTTGCATCTCTCATTTATGTTTGTGTTTTCACAGTGTTGGGTAAATGATTTTTGTGAACCGGTCTATTGATAAACGCATCGAGATAAACATCAAATAAGCTACTATTATTATTATTATAATCTAAAATGTTCATACAACAGCTCATATTCCATTTTCAATTTACAATTAAATTTGACGAGGCTGTTAAATCAACTTTGTTTTCTTTCTTCCAAAGATATTCCTTTCCTCTGCTACAATTTTGGCTATTCATGAATAGGCCTTAAAATGAATCATATTCTTCTATTCTATTTGAATCTAGGGAACATACTTTTGGGACAATATATAGTATTTGCTTGCTTGATCATACCCCTAAAAGACATTGAATTCTAGCTCTGTGTTGGTTGCATGATATATTAAAAGGGGTTAAGAATTTGGTAATTTTTTGCCTGCCAAGAATGATTGAAACAGAGCCAAACCTCTCTCTGGTTGAATCAAAGGGACTTCATGTCCGGCCCCTCTTACGGTTGCAAAGGTTAATCCTTCATAAACCTCTGTCCAGCCTCCAACCTGTCCACCAAGGTACCATGGATACCATTTTGTCTTCACTTTCAGGTCCATATGGCTCAGTGAAAACCTTGTGGCGGTGACTGGTACTACTGAATCTGTATCCCCACTGCAATGTCGTCGGAAAACAGGATGCAAATCTCTGAGGTTAAGTTTTCAAGAAAACTTCCAACTAAAGTCTAAAATATGTATTTGCAAAATTACTAGTATGCTTATTAAACTTATTAGTGCTTTAGTTTTTGCTTTGGTCTTTTACATTGAAAAAGTCTTGAGTTCAATTAACTTCGATGGTCGTGCCAGGAGATTAGAATATAGATGGTTATTATCAGGAGGTCGATCGAGGTTCGATTCTTGCTGGGCCAATTCATTTTTCTTTCTAAAAAAAGGTTGGATGGTTGTACCTGAAGATCCAAATTCTTAGACCGGCTGCGATCAACTTCTTGTATGTTGGCAGCATTGAAAAATCAGCGTCCTTCCAGTTCTTTATAAGCACATCACTAAACAGACCAGAAACAGAAAAGAATTGAGTATCGAGCGAATTTTCATAAACATGTTCATCTAAATTAATGATTAGGCATTCTTGGTTTAATTAGTAGTACCTGCAAGCAGTCCATTTGTATGGAATCCCAGTAGTATTTGCATGAAGGGCTTTCTGAACATCTGGTCGATTATAGTACTTTTCAGCATAATTCTCAGTGCAGGGATCATATCCAGATGCCCTTCGACGCAAAAGACTGTTCTTCAGCCTCATGTGCTTGTTTGCTGCTGGTGTTCCTGAACTACAAGTTGGGGTATAAATACTGTACTGATCAATATCGCCAAATTCATGATTCAGCGCATAATTTACTGCATCATCACACTTTTGCGATGAATTGTCCGACGAGAAATTGCACGATTTCATGATTGATGTGTATGTGCTATCTGATATGATGGAATGTGTCCACCAATATGAAACTGTTCCTAAGCTATCATATTTGTTGTCCATTACACCATTTCCAACCTGAAAATGAGGTCAGGTAGTTTAGACCATGCATTCATATCAAATGAAACGAGGAATCGAAATTAGGTCTCGCTGTTATTGTCAGTACAAAAATTAGCTCCGTGAGATGATCTCTGTCATGACGATAACACTATAATTCAATTGATAATTAAAATTACCATAGTCCCTTTAAGATTGATGGCTGATTTGGGAAACTGTTTGTTGTAGTCCAGGATTTTCAAGGCCAACTGGGGTACATAATGCCCTGATGTAATTGATGAGCACATATAGAAAAGAGTGTCAAATTTTCTTCTTTTTTTTTTTTTAAAAAAAAAAGTCAGACATCTATTTAAATTCCCGTCTCTTTCAATATTTAAATTTCGCCGAATGTCAAATTTTTCTTTAATAAAGCAATCAAAAGAGTAAAAAAGAATGTACAGGAAATTATAACTACACATAACATACCTGCGTAGCTTTCCCCTGTAATGTAGAGAGGTCTATTTTTGTATTGAGGGAATCTCGAGAACCATCTAACTAGGAAAATTAGAGCATCCTGAGCTGAGACACATGATTTGATACAAACTCGAATTCAGTGACGTCAATTTATTCATTCTACAATGAAATAGTACTGTTTCTTATGTTCTAAAATTACAATCTAGGAGGTCAAATATTCCATACCTGTCCTTTTGTCACCGAAGTTCTTGAGGTCAGAACTTGTATTTGTGTAAGAGAAACCAACACCAACTGGAGACTCCAGAAACAGAAGATTTGCCTCTGAAAATTTATCCATGAAATGATCAAGTTAGGTTATTATTATTTTTGCAATTCAAAAAAAAAAAGAAAAAATAATTATTGATGGATTATTAATTAACTAACCTGTATTCCAAGAGTATTTGTTAAGGAAGAGTGATGAAGATGTCTTATTGATTCGAAATGGTCCGATTTCCTCAGAGGCCCCATAAGCCACAGATGAACACCCTGGTCCTGCAATTTGATTTCCCATAAATCATCATCGCAAAAATACATTAAAGAATTAAATTCTTTTTATTAACACGTATTGTTTGCTTACAGACACAGTCAAAAATAACGAAAAATTAAGGACAATGATTTCGTGTGCCAAATAAGTAATTTTCCAAAAACTTCGTGAACGTGGGGAGGCTGTTGAGTATAAACAAATGAATAAATTAGAAGAATTCACTTTTAGTACAATTTGAACTAAAAATGAAAATTCTAACTGGACAATAATTATGGGACGGAGGGAGTACTTATGTTTGAGAGTTCGGTAACCAAGTCATAACCAAGTTCCAGAGTCTATAGATATAGCTGCACTGCAGGAGTAGTATTTGACTCTTTTCTTCATCGGATTCCCTTTACAATTATTTTAATTCTTTAATGTTGTGGTTTTCCAAGGTCACCCTGGTTGACTTGATTACATAGCCTTGCAATAACGGATGAAATACCGAATATATTCTAGTTAACACAAGCACTATTGGGGGTGAAATTAGGTGATTACTAACTCATTTTGACCTTTTTAATCTGTCTTACCAGGTGAATATGTTCTATCGATCATTTCCGCAACAATCCTCCACCTAACATATATAACTAGCTACTTAATCCAAGACTAATATAGTTGAAGGACTTTTATACCGAGGCAACAACTGCTCTCTTGCGTCCTTAAAATGATTGTCTATTTATCGTATTAATAAAAATAATTAAAAAAATAGATAATTATTTTGCAACAGAGAAAATAAATTTTAGTGTACAAAGTTTTGTTACATTAAAATGGGTTGTTCTTTGGCTAGGAAATGAAACACATGAGGCCATAACATGTATGCATCCTTTGAGGAAGCAGCACATTCAAGTAAAACACCTACCCCAGTGCATAGAATCATTAATTTTCTTCATTTTCTACTTTTTTTTTTTTAATTTTCATTTCTGAACAGTCGACTTCAGCTCTTGAAAAATCAAAATTATTAAAACACACACGACAGTGACAGATACAAGTTGTTATTTCTATTTTTACTTGTACTAGGAATGCTTACTTTTTTTTTTTTATCCATTTACCCTAAAGTCAATTTCACAATGTACTATAAACTCAAAAGACATCAATTAATCAAACCCGTGTTTTGCAATCATCTTTGTGTCCAGAATTTATCAGACAGCACATCCTGACCTTCATCATCACAATCTTTCTCCTTTTCCCTGTGTAAGTTTCTGAGCACGCATGCATGGCTTAGAAAGTCCATAAACGGGTTTTTTAATCTTAAATGGTTTCTTGAGCACGTTGGAAGATTATTAATATCCTCAAATTTACGTTGTGTTATGTATCCGTTTATGATATTTCACGGTCTATTAATCTCGCGAACGTGAGTGTGTGTGTGTGTGTGTGTGTGTGTGTGTGGGCGTGTGAAATGGTTGGACTAACTTTAAGGCTCTTAATTATGGACACAGTGACCCTATATGAAAAGGGTAGAAGAGAGATGGGAGAGTTTTTGGTGGCTAGCAGCATTGAAAGCAATGGAACATCAACTGTGAAAAGTTGTTCCACTTTTTTTTTCCCCCGAACGTTTCTGTTGGTGGTAGCTAGTTTTTCACTTTTTTGGAGTTTTCTCATTTGAGTATGATCCCAACAAAAAAGCATCAAAGTTCATCAGGACCCCCTCCCCAACCAGAAAAGAAAAAAGCTGTTCTGATAAATCGAATTCAAACAAATAATAAGTTGCAGGAATAGAAGGAATAATTCCCTTAAAAAGGAAGGAGACATACAGTTATCACGAGCACCCAGAAAAAAAGGCTCTTACAGTTTTAGAATTTAGTGACATTTTGGTTGGAGTATATTGGCTCAGAAATTTTGGCTTCACATTGAAAATTTGTTCCTTGTGTTTTTTTCTTGTTTGGGGCTTAGCTGGGAATAGTGTAGTAGTTTTCTAAGCGTGCACTGGACTGAGATTTCCGCAAAGTAGTGGGGCGCGCTAGTGGTTAGAGAAAAAATTTACTCCATTCCACCCAAGAACGATGATCAAATTACACATAAAGATCATATATTCCCTCCGTCTCCGTCTCATAATTATTGTCCAGTTTGAGTTTTTATTTTTAATTAAAATTATATTAAAAGTGAAATCTCAAACTGAACAATGATTTTGAGACAGAGGGAATATTATTTTTGTCCGGAAATGATTGTAGTATTTGGATTTTTGTGTTTAAGATGGGGAGAGAATTATAGTTCATAATTTATCACAGATCATACCAAATGATATTATGCAAAGACCAAAGCACAAAACAAAATAGAAATGATGGTTAATTTCGATAAACATCAAAAGCTCCATGAAATCATTCACACGAAGTGAGTACTTAATTACCATACATGAAGTTTTTCTTAATGTGCATGCATGTGAGTACTGTTTAATTAACACAGAATCCAAATTCGACGCCACCAGACATGGAATTAAATTCATCGAATCTTCACCGATAAGCAATCTATATCTATATCCATCTATTACTAGTAGTATTTTGCAACAAAGCTTTCACGATTTTCAATAATTTTTTTTAAGTGCACAGAATTGCATTAATCCTTTTTATACTTCTTCTGAAAATCCAATGCTTTTAAAAGGGTTGCCTATATGAGCTATGAAAATGCCAGTCAAAGTAAATAAATGAGCTAAATTTCCAATTTCACTAATCAAAGCAAGCATAAATGGCATGTTGTACCTAAACGGACAAACTAAATGAACTATTTTTCTGGAACAAAAGGAGTAAATAGTAACTAACATTTTTTGTAAGTGAAAATTTATGTACGAGGTTTTGACTTACCTCCATTGAGCCAAAGAACAAGAGGCTTCTTCTCAGGGCTGGTAATGGCTTCTGTCAACCAGTAAAAAAGAGCTCTGCCATTCTTCTCGTTGACCGTAACGTAGCCAGAAAATTGAGCAAACGAGACCTTTGGTTGGCCGGGAAGTGATATAATCCGATCCAGCTCTTGTTGCTGTGTCAGAGCCAGGATAGTTGAAAATGGTGAAACTATGAGTAGGAGGAAGAAGCAGCAGCATAAATGGAGCATTAATGGAGTAATGCTACCACTACTGCTCCTTTGGGCTGCCATTACAGTTAGCTGCAGCCTTCAAAATCAAAAGGGACCTTTTTAATTTGTGTCTCTCTCTTTCTTTCTTTCTCTCTTTCTCTTCTAGACTCTGTAGATGAATATATATAGAGGGAGAAGATAATATTTATGGTAGTAATTTCATATGGATGTATAAAGTTCAATATAAAGACAGGTAAAATGGTGAATGGTGAATGGTTGATGATGATGGAAGCAGATTATGGAGATGGGCTAATAGGGAAAGAGAGGGAGGGGTTCATTCAAACCTTAAATGAAGCCACATTACTTCCTTTGCAGACAGCTCAGACTTGTGGACCTTTTTTTTTTCCTTCATCATCTTCCTCTCTCACACTCACTATTTTGAGAGAGAGAGATGAGCTGGTTCAAGAAAGGAAACTGAACAAACACTTGAACATTAATAGGAGCCAACTAACTCCAATATATACCACTATCTCTGTCTAAACAAACTAGTCAACATTGAGTTTCAAGATCGATACTAATTTAATATTGACTTTTTTTTTAAGACAAAAAGAATAGTATTGTATTATACGATACATGATTAGTGAATGGGGAAAAATTAGTGTGTGTTTGTTTCATTTTTTAAATATGTATTTTTAGGTATTTTTTCTATTGGAAATGTAAAAAAGTACGTTGGGATGAGAAAGTTAATATTTTATTATTATGAAAAAACCATCCAAAAAACAGAACAAACAAACACAAGATAGTCCAATAAATGAGATGAGTATGCTTTTTTTTGTATTGTTTTGATTTAAGTTCAATAAAGCGAAATCGTATTGAGTAATCGAATAAATTTATTAAGTTTTCATTATAAAATCCAATCAATTAAATTTTTAATTCTTGAATGCGAAATCTCGTGGCTATAATCTCAAACCTCCCAACCTTACAATCAACAACTATAATCATATCACATGCCATCAAAAAAAAAAAAAAAAAAAAAAAGAAGAGGGGGGAACCCTTACAATATCGATGCTCCTCATTTGAAGTTGATGTGTTTGGAATTTTTCAGGACCAATAGAATTCCTGGTTGGTCGTCCGTTGTGTCTCCATGAACTGACAATATGGAATGGCGTTCTTTCTTAAGTACAAATAAGAGTACTTATTTTGTCCTAAAATAAAATGTTATCTATTTTATTGTAATAGTTAAACAAACAGAATTCTCATTTAAATAACAATGTACTCCCTCCGATCCTAATTATAAGACATTTTGATTTCTTTTAAATTTTATTTATCGTATTTTTCAACTGAAACTGAAAGTCTGAAACTTTAAAAATGCTTATAATAATTAGGAAAAAACAGTAAATGTGACAATGTAATTTTTAAATTTTATTTCAATTAACTTACAAAAAATCAAATTGCCTCATTCCCGGAGAAAAAGTACTTGTTACTAAAACTTTCTTTACTTAATCTGATGTTGAGATCCGGTGGTGCATTAAATCCTCGTGAGACCCAGTTGGTAAGCCAACCAATTCCTACAAACAAGACTTGTTTGTTTGAAGCCTTGAAGGTCTTGAGTTTGGACATGACATATATTACGTTCATTTTGATTACTAAGGAGTCATGAATATATCCCATGTGCTTCAACTTAGAATGCTGATAACACTTCCCATCAAACTTCATTCGTGTGTATGAACACTAAATAAATTAATCAGATGGGATCGGTACAACCCAATTCTGATTGATATCCTGTCGGCACGATTTGATCAAATTTCGAATTAAACATCTATCTATATAAATACTTATATTGTTTATATGATTCGGGTAGCAGTAGTGTATATTCTTTGAAAGTTACGAGGAAGCCCTCATCTCCAATTGCTGTCCAGAGTGTCCAATCCCCTCTTTTAGTGGAAATTAACATATGATCATCAAATATCAATTTGCATTTCAAGGAAACTTCTTATCTGACTTGCAGAAATTAATTACAAGGTATAAAACCAAGTGAATTTCAATAGTGATAATGTGTTTTTTTTAGGTACAGTTGTTGTTGACCAAGCCCAAAGAGACGTATGGTTGTATCATGCTGTGTTTTCAAAACTGGACCGGCCCAGGCGGTTTAACCGGTTAGCCCGGGAACCGGAAGCCTCACCGGTCCAGTTTCCATAATAAACCAGATTCTATATAACCCGGTCAAACTCGATTAAATCCGGGCAAAATCGCGGTTTGACCAGAAACTGGTACCGGTTGAATTAATTTTTTGCATATATTTCTTAAAAAATTAATTTTTAAATATTTTTTAAATATTATTTCAACCGATTTTTACTGATTTCGAGGAACGAACTAATCGGTTAACCCGATAAACCCACCAACTCGGTCACGTTAACGGTTCACCTTCCGGTCCGGTTTTGAAAACATAGGTATCATGTACGAGCCCAATACACAAGTCTAATGCATATTTATTATATTCTTTCGTCTCCGAAAAATTACTCCAAGCAACAAGAAGACAAAGTGAATTATTTCTCAATACCAATTCTTTTTTTTTTATAGAATTAGAGAACTTCCCAATCTTAATTGGCAGGTTATAATTATACATACTCGACCGAATCAAAACAAAGTCGCAAATGCTTTAGCTAAGTTTGACTTCTCCTGCCCGGATGGATTCCATATTCTATTTATACCGCCGTCTGAAATTAGAAAATGTCTATTAGTAAATAAATTAGAATCATTCACGACCATAAAGATGTCTTGTAATCATAAGCCAACGGCTTCCTTTGTATGTATATAAAAAAAAAGTGAATTATTTCTCTCAGGCGAAAGGAATGAAAAGCTTAATTGATGGCATGCACCGACTCCAAGTGCATCCACGGAAGCACGAAAAATATGCAACCCCAACAATACAAAACATAACTTCACTTCTTTTCTTAGAAAAAAAATTATTTTAATTAACCAAAAATCAGATTATCGAATTTACGGTACCATCGAGTTTTCATCTTAAAACCTTAATCATTCCCTCCCGATTGCCCCAGCTTCATTTTCTTTATAAAGTGAAATTAAATCTCCTATAGCTAATTAATGAACAAAATTATAACAACTAATTTCATTTTAAACATATATATCATTTACATTAATAACTTTTGATCCCATAAAAATAGGATTCAATGACAATTTGCTCAAAAAGTAAAATTATACTCCTTCCAACCCCAAAAATAACCTAGTTTAATGTAACAGATTGACGTATTTCTTGGGTACACAGGGGATACTACTACAACATAAAAATATTTTATTAATTAAAAAAGAATTAATGTTAATTATTTCTTCGGTTAAGGTTCGAATTTCTTTTTATAAATTTATACTCTCTTGTGCTTTCTATTAATACTTCGATTCAGAACTCCCAAAAATTAATAAGGATAATAATAATAGCAGGAAAATTAGCCGGCATTTTATTTTCTTTACTGAAGTTTTTAATAAGTAAATAAAAATCGATCAGAATTAACAAAAAGCATCCGTTGTAGCACTGGCAAATTATTGAAATTGAGAGAACAGCCAGTTGGTAAGTTTCTCTTGCCATCCAAATAATCCGGGTTCGAACCCCGGCAACGGAATTATCATCTTTTTTAAAAAAAGATCTTATCAATAAATTACATCCAAAGTTTTAATTCTCTTATCAATAAATTACGTCCAAAGTTTTAGGACAATTTGAACAAAAAGTAAAAATCCATTAATTATTAATTTTTTCTAGAGGAGAAGCAATCTACGACAACAAGAAGTCACCAATATTCTGCTCAGTGCTGCAAATTCTATTCCCTATGTCTTAAAATTATTGTCCAGTTTGAGATTTTACTTTTAGTACAATTTGAACTGAAAATGAAACCTAAACTGGACAATATGAGACGGAGGGAATACTCCGTACGCTCAGAGCTACATTGCACATTCCGGGAGAGGAGGCATGCACCACGTCGGTGCCAGAGTCGGATTCGGTTGAGAGTGTTCCGTTGCCGGACTTGGTTGTCTATATAGTGGATACACATTCATATTGATGCATCAATAAATTATTCTAGCAAGCGATCGAGGATCCTTCTTTGTGGTGGGCAGCCTTTTTGTGGGAGAGCGTGTGTCTGGGAACCAGCTACTATGTATACGGGAGTCTATTTAGTACAAAGACCAAAGAGAAGGGTTTTGGTTTCAGAACTCAAAAGTGGCTTAGACCACACAAAGAGAGTCGTTGAATCATTCATTTTCATTCCATGCAATTTAGGGTTTTGCATCATTCATGTTCTAACATTGGTTGAACTAGATTTTTTAAACTTTTTTGGGAAATACATTAGGTATAGAGGTTACGATTGAAACCACGAGGAAAACAGCATTTGTGAGGATTCAATGAATGTGCCTCATTTGAAATTTAATCAAATGTAAACTATATGCTCTATTCGTCCCAAAATTATTGTTTAGTTTTGATTTTCAGTTTTGGTATAAATTGAACTAAAAATACAAAACCAAACAGGACAATAATTTTGGAACGGAGAGAGTACAAACAAATCATCTTCGAGACCGAAGGAGGAAATTCATGATCATTTTATCAAGTGTGACGCGGGGGATGTAGATTGTCCGAAAAAAGTATGCTCCTATTGAAGTGCGAGTTATTCACTGTCAGTATTGGTCTAGCGTACATGCCTGTCGAAATTCTTCTGCGACGATGTTGCTTGACTTCTTTAGTAGCCTCAAAGTCCAGCAGTTATACAGAAATTAGAGGAAACCTTCGGATGTGGTCTAGTACGTTACCTCCTTCTTTGTACCAAAATAATTAATGGGCATTTGTTTTTTTATTTCTTTCTTTTGTTTTACACCCGTGACTAAGAACCAAATGTTTTAGTTAAAATAGCTAAAAATTTGAATACTGGAGAAAAAAAAAATTCCAAAATGGTATTTTGTTAACCAAAAAGCGATCAAGGTTTCACAGTCGTGTACGTAATATTTATTGAAATTTAAATTTGATAACAAGTTTTAACAAGTAATGGTCAAATTCAAATGCCTAACAATTTAGGCGTAGGAGATCAAAGCCTCAGTGAGATTATATTCTCCTCATAGTAGAATACTCCACATATAGTCCACAATCATCAAGAACAAGGAGGAGGATTCTGTTCAGCAAAAAACGTCTCATGCACATAACAAGTAGCGGATTCTGTCCACTTTAACCGTTTCATACACTTATCTTGCATGAGTGAAACAAGTAAAAGGAAAGTTGGGATCCTGGATTTCTCACCAAGCTGTAACCACTAATTAATCAGTGCCTTTCCATTGGGAAGAAATCTCCAAGACGTGGAATCGAGATTTGTTGTTTTGATTGTGCACTTTGAATTGATTGTTTCAAATTTTATTTTTAGCATAATGTGTACGAGACGTATAATTTCAAATACAATAATTATTTTAAGACGGAAAGAACATGTATTCATTAAACCTTCTCACTAAATATGTGATGGAGTATTCTCTAAAAATAATTTATAATATAATATATTTAGAAAAATAAATGAAAGCATCGATTTCGAAACGCGGGCTAGCAGTAGCACCTTGAAATTCGAAACGGTATAAACCATCTTATCTCCGAATGAAAACAAAGGAGCCGTCGAAGCCGACATTGGGGTTAAATTTGTATACCCGTAATAGTAAACTAATTCTAGACTATTGTCTCCCAAAGCCTGAAAAAAGAAGTGCTCAAATATATTTATCCCGCCGGCCGGCCGGCGATGTACCACCAGCAATCAGGAGGAGCTAGTGGCGGCAGTGGTACAATTACCACCCTTTTCGCCGCCGCGGATAATTCACCCCTACAACAAACACAAATCCATCATCATCATCCAAATAACGTGAACTTGTTCATTGAAGCCGGAAGCAATGTCGTGAGACATGAGCTAAGTGCTTATGGCGAGAAATTTCTGGAATCAAGCTCAGCTTTTCTACAAAGCAGGAGTTGCATTTTCAACACCCAATATTACTTCCAAGTCAATGACGAGTACGTCAAGAATAAAGTCAAGATGATTCTCTTTCCATTTCTTCACAAGGTATATATGGCATACATTCGTATACTATTTATTTAGTCAAAAAAATCATCTGTATTACTTTTTGTGTTCCGCTTCATGAATTCGTGATTAAATATGATGTATAGGGGCATTGGATAAGAGCAAGGGAAGTGGTGGGACGTGATTTTACTTACAAACCAGCCATTTATGATATTAATGCGCCTGATTTATACATACCCTTGATGGCATTTGGTACTTACGTTGTTCTTTCTGGCTTCTTTTTGGGGACCCAAGGAAAGTAAGTTCATTTTCCCTCAGAGCTTGTTTCCTTGCTATATCCTTTTCCTTTTTCTCTTTAGAATTTTGGTTTACACTGAAAATACGTGCTCCACTTTTCTCATGAAGTTAATCAATACGAATATAATTATATTTGTTTTTATCTCAAAATGATTGTATATCCTGATTATTGTACTAAAATGTTACTCTCTCTGTCCTAAAATTATTGTCTAATTTGAGATTTTGATTTTAATGTAATTTGAATTAGAAATGAAAATCTAAATTGGACAATAATTATGGGACGGAGGGAGTATATAATAAACAAAAAGTCTCCCATTGGACCTAAAAATTATTACATGACTGACTTAAACTGATTGTACTACAAAGTTTGCGTGTTTATACAGACAGTGATTATAAGTAAATTTCACAAGAACAATATCCATAGTAAAGCATTCCTGTTTTAATCAATCGTACATGTGTGATCGATCAGGTTTAGTCCAGAAGCTCTAGGAGTGCAATTATCAACAGCAATACTCTGTTGGTTGTTGCAAATCCTACTTCTCGGAGCTACATTGCACACTCTTGGAGGCGGTGCCGGAATCGGAGTCGGCGGAGAAGTTCCATTGCTGGACTTGGTTGCATACGGTGGATACACATTCATAGCAGCATCACTAATTATGACTGCCCGAATCCTTCTTTGTGATCATCTTTTGTGGGCAGCCATTTTGTGGGAGAGTTTGTGCATGGGAGTCTTCTTGGTCAAGACCATGAAAAGGATCTTGGTTTCGGAACTCAGGAGCGGCGTGGACTACTCCATATCTAACAACAAGAGAAATTACCTCTTGCTTATGATTGCAATTTCTCAGATACCTCTACTACTTTGGCTAGGTAGCAGTTAATTAAATTAGCTACTATAGAATAAGGCTTTGCACTATTCATTTCTCAATTATCGATTAACTTAATTAATGTGCTTTCGTATGCTTGAGCAGCTGAGCTGATTTATAAATGTGTGTTACTCTTTTCGTTACACTTACATAGTTCGCCTGTATTAATATGGATTATGACTTCTAATGAAGTGGGAGAAAACCAGTGGCGGAACCAGCCTCATGACAATTGGGGGGTTCGCAGTCTGTGGACTTTAGAGAGAAAATTTTATAATTTATTTAAGTTTATTTGAAATAATATTTTAAAAAAATAAATATTTATGTTATCATATTTATTTTCATATTTATCGGCATAGAGTTCATACTTTGAAATTAAAAAGTTATAAATTTGGATATGCAGGGAAGCTAAATACAATTTCAATTAGTATTAATAAAAATTTATGTTTTATAATACGGACATTTTAATTTGGATTGCACTAACATTAGCTGAAGTACAAAGAATGAAGAAAAACATTAACTGTTCTTATCTAAAACTATAAATAAAAGATAAGAAAGTAATGACATAATAGGAGAACATTAAGGATAAGGTCAATGTGAAAGTTACATAAATTATTGGTAGTCTTAGGATTTGATAAAATTTTCCCATATATTCCTTAAAATTTGTACACAAAAAAAAAAAAAAATGCTCGAGATTGACTAATATGGCTTAATATACAAATAAAAAAAACATAATAACAATAAATAAAACCTTGAGATTTTTATTCCTATTTTTGAAAATCAAGAGTGGGAGAAACTACTTGGAAAAAGCCAAAGGGAAGATTTTTAATTGGCTGGGGTACTAATGTCATATTTATATTCCAAAGGGAAGATTTTTAACTTTCTTGGTTAGTAATGTCGCATTTATCACGTATAAGGACTAAATATGTAATTTTCAAAGTTTTTTTTTTTTGGTAAAAAGACTTAACTTGGAAGCTAAGATAGACTAATCATACAATGCCAGGTAGAATCCTAGCATCCTTTTCCAGCAAAAACCTAATACAATGCGGGGAAACATAAAAAAAATATACCCCCCGGATCTACATCTAGTGCCTTTTTTGCTAAGGCATCCGCACACATGTTGTTATCTCTGCATGTGTGCCCAAATCGGTATCCGGACTAGCTAGTAGAAGGTCGTATAAACGCCTTAATTTCGGATCCAGAGGAATCTGTGTTTGGCCTTTCAATCTACTAATAAGATCAAAAGCCACCTGAGAGTCAGTTTCTACGACTACGTTGGTGATTCCTCGGTTGCTAGCCACTTCCATGGCAAGTCGAATCGCTTTTATTTTTGCCGATTCGATCGAGCATGTACCCCTTATTCTCTTGGTGCAGGCATATAAAAACTGACCACGAGCATCCCTAAAAATAACTCCTGCAGCAACTTTGCCAGAAGATAGACAGAGAGCCCGATCACAGTTCGCCTTTATCCTTCTACTTTCCGGGGTTCTCCATCCCTGGGGTGTAATCCCTCTTTGTTGCCATTTAAGCATGTCATTGCAGTTCCTGATCTCTGCTGTTTTTTTTGCTGCAATTCTGATTGCTTTTTGTACAGACAGGGTAGCTCCATTGAACACAGAGTCATTTCTCTAACCCCAAATTAACCAGCATGTAATGGCAAAACTAATCCCCCATTTGAAATCATCTGCATCTAGGTTGTTCTTAATCCACTGCTTGATATCCTGATGGAAGAAACTCTGACTCCGAGATCCAGGTACTACCTGCAGCCACACTTGCCGTGCGAGTTGGCAGTCCCTCACCGCATGGATTGTTGATTCCACCTCCGCGTTGCATAACAGGCAAACATCAGCTATGGTAGCTCCTCTTTCCTTACACAATTTATTAGTTGCCAATCTATCATGGAGCATTAGCCACAGGAACGACCTGATTCTCTGAGGCCCTTTCCAGCACCACACCCTCTTCCAATCTTTATCTGCCTGCAAAATAAAATCGTCAAGTGCCAAAGAATATGCCGATTTCAAAGAGAACTTACCGGACCTATTGAAGAGCCACAACGGTTTATCTTTTCCCAAGTTCTCCGCCGGGAAAAGAGCATTTGGAATAATTCTAGCCCGATGTGTTTGAAGAGAATTTTCAAAGTTTTTGATAAAAAGTTCTTCTCCTTCGATGTGTTTCTGCAACCCGCCGTCGCCGACAAACCTTAATTTGGAATAATTCTAGCCTTTGCCGCCTAGATGTCTCCATCAGAAAGCCTTCTCTCACACTAACACTGGGGGGGCTTGGAGTAAAAGAGGAAACCACCGAAAATAATTTCCGGCGGTATCCCTGTGGATTTTCCGGCCACCGGAGGGGCTCGAGACTCCCCCAGCCCTAACGTAGTTCCGCCCCTGGAGAAAACAGTGTTCGGTAAAGTTCATGTGTTAGTCCCATAGTCTCATACCCTCTCATAAATCAAATATAAAGTAAAATTCACCACTCATTTATTTTGCGATCGTACTAGTAGATTATATCTCTATATTATATCTTACTATATTAGAAACAAAAATCACACTTAAGAGAAATCACCACCATTTGTCATGTGGCATTTCCATATCATATTTTTAAAATAAATTTTTATTTCCACATCTCCTAAGCTTAAAAGGCAAATGCAGTCCAAATTTATTTCCACCTTCTATTTTCGTCAAAACAAACAAAAAAAAAAAATCACGGGTTCATAAAAAACCCAAATCCTCATCCCCATCGCTACGACAATCGACTCCTTAATCAATCTCTTCTCCAGAATTAAAAAATAAATAAATTCCTCATCAATCATCAATTGAGAATATGTGGTGAAATATACTCCTTTCCTATTAGCATGTTCAATCTTTTCATTAGTGATGATCAACTACATCCTAATCGGATAAAATTTTAACTTCAAAAAATATTCTCTTTACCTCTCTATATAAACACAAAGGAAAAAAAAAATTCTCATTGATCTTGCTTCGGCCGTTGTGGTGGTGCCATTACACGGATTAAAATTTAAATGATTTTATTTCCACAGATAATTAGTTTGGCTTTTATTATTTTTTATTTTCCCGTTCAAGAATAGTGTTATTACTATTATTTTTATGCGTCAATCCGTTACAGCTACCGGAGCCGTTGTCAGGTAGTATGATGTGATTTCTTATTTGGTTAGTTAGTCTAGAATTTTTGTATGATTTTAGTTATGTTTGGATTGAATTGATTGATTGGGTTTTTGTTACAAAGTGTGCTTTTTTAAATTTGTTTTTTATGTTTCATTCAATTAGAGTAGTTTTTTTTTAATTATGGAGTCTCAGGGTTTTTTTTCGTATATGGTCAGTTATGAAATGTGTTTTTTCTTTGTCTAATTGCTTTTGATTTTGTTTCATACTCCCAGTTGACTTATTATTATTATTATTATGATTATTATTATTTTATTTGCAAATGAAGCACGTTTTTTTTTGTGTGTTTGGGGTTTCAATTACTTTTTTGGATTTAGTTTTTAGACTTTTTTTAGTTCCTCATCATATAAATAGTTCAAGTCGCTTCTTTTAACTAATTTATGGGGAAGCCTTTTATGAATTTGAGGTGGAGAGGGAAGGAATGATGTTTCTACGTTTATTTGTGTTTTTATACATCATTTTTACTTACAGAAAAAAAATAAAAATTCTCAAATTTTAATGGGCTATCTTTTACTTTTTCTTTTTGTTTTGCCATGGTGAGGTGAGTTCTTTTTTGCTATATCTTGAAACCTATGAAAATTTACATAATTTTCATTCTCATATTTGTGATCAACCAATTTCAACAATTAACCAGTATCAAAATCATATTTTTGATATTTTACTACCTATAAACTTTTGGAAGAAATAGTTCTAACAATTAAGCGTATACCCTTTGGAGGAAGCTAACTACAAAGCTATTATAAATCTCCAAAACTAAGTGTTGATTTGGCACAACCAATGGAGAACATCAATAAATTATCTTACTAATATTTAAACTTATTAGGATGCTTTTATATTTTTTCTAGCATTTACTTCAAGACATATATTTGATCAAGTTTATTTATATTTAAGAAGCAACACTTATAAAACATTTCTAAAATCTTCAAACATTTCTAAAACGTACCGGGCCAAATACAATTTATTTTTATGCCAAATACAAACATCACACTTATAAAACATTTCTAAAACTTTTCAAATATTTCTAAAATATATCGGACCAAATACAAAATTTTTTTTTTTCAAATACAAACATTTCTAAGATCTACACATATATTGGGCCAGGGTCGCGCATTGCGCGACCAGACATCAGTAGTATTATATATAGGGAAAATCTAGAGCCTTGTTGGCTATTTTTACGGAACCGTCACGTTTTGTCTTCAACCAATCAAAATTGAGGGTATAAGATGTAACCATGCGGTTAATAACATTCTATAATTTCCAAAACTAATTGAGAAAATGGTCAATTTTTTTTCAAAACTTCAAATGTCTAGCCAATTTGACCCAAAAGATTTAAGTAAACCAAATTCATCATATAAATTTCAATTTTTTGCCAATTTAATCCAGTTAATGAGAATTTTGTTAGATTTAACATTTTCACTGAAATTCCGTTACTTTCTACAGTTTTTTATTGGTAAAAAATTTTGTTGACAAAATTTTAACATTTTATTCTTAATGTTTTGTTATTCAGTAATATATGCTTATCTTAACATTTAATTATTATAACGTCCCTATTACAAAATTTATCTTCTAATCTAATCCATTACTCCCACCTGAAGCCTTTTTTTTTTTTTTGTGCTCCCACCCTAAGCCTCTTCCTTTTCTTCCTCTACCTTCCTCTATTTGTTTTCCGCTGTCGCACCACCACCGCCCTATTCCTCTTCTCCCTTAAAAATTACCATCACCACTTCCTAAATCTGTGAGAATTCCAAACCATCACCACAAACATAAAAATTTACCTCCACCAACAGAACACAATTCTCCCTCCATCACTACCCGCATTTTTGTTGGCACCACTTTTTTCAATTCCACAAAAATTATAAAATACTTTACATATTTTTTCGATTTTTTTCCTTCTTCAATCTTAAAGAAGTAATTGTCCTCCCTCTACCTGCACCATTTGTCCCTTGCCCACTTCTTCTCCATGGCAACCGAAAAAGAAATCATTGCAGAGATACACTTATCTTTTTTAGCAGGTTGTTATCGAAATTTCTTTTTACCGTTCCATTCTTCAAAATTCTTTACCTAGAAAATATCCTTTTACATTTTGTGAGTGTTGATTTAGCAGGTAATGTTATTTCACTTACTAAAAACATTTTTCTTTCATTAAACTCAGTTAATTATTAACTTTAGATTCAAGTACTATCATTTAAATCGATATACTATGCAGAAGGAGGAAAATTAATGCATCCACATGACCGTTAAGACGGCAAAAGGTGATGATAGTGGTGTTGGCAACTGGAAGTGACGATAGATACCCATTTTTATTGTACATTTTTTTAAGAAAATAACAAAATAATGAAGATCATGAACAAAAAAATTGATGCTGGATAACAAAATCTCTCAAAATTAATAGAATCTTTGGGGTTAATGACGAAATTTTCTAAGTCATTTTGTTGAATATAGTAATTTTTAATGCATTAAATTTTTTATAATCACTTAAAATAAATTGCATTGTACCTTACATATGGTGTCTAATTTTTGAAAATTTTAAATTTATTTTAATTTATTCTTTTTAACAATTTTCTTCTTGTACACTCTGACTTGTATATATTGGCACTAATATAATTACCATATTTCAAGAAAAAATTTAACTTTTGTATTTCAATTTTGAGGTTTAAAAATAATTAAAAAATACACTGTTAAAAATATACGAATTTATCTTGGTCATGAATTTCAATGATTGCTTATATAGTTTAGTCATCGGCAACGTAACAATAAAAGTTACTAAAAAGGAATAAAAATTGTGTTAACCAAATTTACAACAGTTCATCGTCGTGGACTAAATAAAATAGCACTTTTTCCTATTTTAAAAGATTGTCTAATTTTTAAATTATTTTTATTATCACAAACAAAATAACCATTTTAGGCTACATCGAGTAAAATTATATTTTGTAACTTACCTATGAATCACAAGAAGTCTAGGAGGAAAGACTTGTCTTAGAACTTTTTTTTTTGTTTTTAGATTTTGTTATTTTTGTTTAGAATGATTAACTATTAATTTTCATACTTATTTCAACTCGATTTTTTCTTCCTCATTCTCTTTATTTTTTAAACTTTTTTTTTATAATCTATGAAATAAAAGGTAAATTAATTAATGAAATTTAGTATACTAGTAGCAACAGATACAAGTCAGGACGTACAAGAAAAAGAATCGTAAATAACAAAGAATAAAAAAAATTAAAATTTAAAAATTTTAAAAATATGATAAAACTACTCCTAAACCTAACTCACATGTTTGCACATGAAAAATAGAGTTTAAAAATAAATAATTATTATTTTAAAGATCTTATAATTTTATTTTGATGGTTCTAAAAGTAGTAAAGAGAAATAAAATGAAATAGAAAAAAAATAAAAATAATGAAAAGAGATTATTTTGTTGATTTTACATATTTTGAGGATTATTTTTATAATTTTTTTGATACTATAGGAATATTTTTGTTAAAAATTAACTGAAATCCATCAAGTTTAACAGAAATTGGACCAATTAGATGAAATTGACAAAAAAATTCAAACATAAAGGACAAAATTGGCCAACTAAAAAAATCAATGGGGTAAAATTAACGAAGCGATCAAAACTTTGGGTACAACCGTCATTTTATCTGTAACAGAATGTCAACGGAGATGTTAAATCTAAAGAAATTTTTGTCAATTTGATGAAATTGGCAGAAATAGAAAATTAGATGATGAATTTGGCTTCCCAAAAATCTCTTGGGTCAAATTGGCAAGACACTTGAAGCTTTAGGCAAAATTGATCATTTTCTCTAATTTTTCAGTTTAATCAGGTGTGTTTACGTATATTTACTTATAATGCACCGTGATTTTAATCCTACGGTTGTTAATTAGCCTAATTAATCCTACAGTTATTATCCTAAAACGGAACCGTCCCGTAACGGGACTCTAGCCGCTCCCTTACATATATATATATATATATATATATATATATATATCTATACATTAAGGGAGAGTTTTCAATCGGATACATGGCGCAAAATAAGATATGCTAATCCACATGGCGAAAAATTAGATAGTCAAGTCCACATGTCGCAACCACATCACTCCATCATTTAATGATAATTTTTTAATGTAAAATTATAAATTTATTAAATTACATTGTATAACAACTAGTATTTTGTCCCCACGTTATGTGGTGATATAGTACTCTCAGAAAACAAAATAAATTGTCCACATTATATTTTGTATTTATAATGTTTTTAATTAAAATAGTAAAATATCATGTGGATAACCATTTTCGGGCTTGGGTAACATTTTTATTTTTTTTCCTTGCATATTGCAGAGTGTCCACCTTTGGCACCTGTTAAGAGATAAGGGTGGGTAATCATTTGTTTCTTTGGTATTATTAAAATCTACACTAAATCTCCAATAATAATTGGGATTGTCACCATACCTTCAAAAGCAATTAAATCTCTAGTATTCAAACTCAGCCAAAGGAAATATCAATCCTATAAAAGGTCAATTTTTATTGACACCAAAAATCAAATAGTTGGCATACAATCTATACATATATATATGACATTTTTTTAATCTATGAAAGACTGCATTTTTAGCACCACCACAACGATGAAGGATCCAACAAAGTACAGTTTTCCTTTTTCATCACCCAGAAGTCAATGGAGGCATCTGAATGTACCAATTTACCGGGAAATTACGTGCCTTTAACTATTGGTGTGTATCATTGGATGTACCTTTAGGTACTTTCCATCTTAAGTGTACTCTCCATCCCTTCTAAATTTGGTGGTTCAGTTGTGGCAACCATCATGTACGTACGAATATAGTTTTCACCATCTAGAAGATAGTAGAGGGAAACTGAAGATATCAATTTTAAATTAAATAAAATTAAAAACATCATTTTGGCATCACTCAACTAATAACACACTGATAAATGAACACAATTTCTCTCAGGCTAAAAATCAAACATCCAATGCACCTGTTAAATTAACGGTCTCTCCACATTTCTTCATCAACCAGCAATTTGTTTTCATTAACATAGTTCCAGACTTCCAGTGAGAGATGGACAAATCGAAGAGATTAAAGGGAGAGAAGAGAGCAAACAGAATCGTTGAACGAAATTTACCTAATTTGTTTAGCCAAAAAAATGGTTGTTCCATCGTCTCCTCTCTTTATATTTTGCTTTCCACGGTTTTCTCTTCAGTCACGTTGCAATAGTGGATCGGAACATGATCTGATTTCAGAAATTGCGTTGTTTAGAGGTTGATTTAGATTAGATGATTCATGATTGAGAAGTGAAGCTGCAAAAAAGAAAAAAATTGGTTCGACAATGTACTTTGAAAGAGAAAGATGAAGAGGAGCGGTGAACATGGCCCAGAGCAAAAGCAGCAACCAGTAGCCGACTGACAAGTGTAGGGGGCTGACAAGTGTAGGCAGCCAAACCGAAAGAGACGGTGAAGGCCGCAATCTATAACCCAAGTCTCCAATCAGGAGCCGACACGTCTAGGGGGAGTGACCGACCACCGTACCTAAACGGGAATAGTCCTAGTCCAACTCCTCCATTTTTACATAGATATAGAAAAATACATAAATTTTTATAGTAAATTAATTAGTAATGAATAAGATTGGTGATATAATTTGTACATCTTGTCTCCCTAGAATACCATTATTAATTATTTTCTAATAATTTATGATACACAAAATGGGAGGCAAAACCTTAGTGACATAATTAGGTTTTTGGAGTGTTATGAGATTTCTTTGATTTCCCACTTTTTTTTTTAATCAATACTGGTGACTTTTTTGGAATTATGTATTGCTGCTTCTATGTAATTTAAGGTTTTTCCCCCTCTTCTCAAAATATTCTTTTCTTAGAAGATATCATCTCGTACAATTTTAATTTTGACAATTCTATTTCGAATTTTCGAGTTTACTTCTAAAATTATTTTTTACTCTGGTTTTTTGTGAAACCAAAAGTTTTCGTGCTTGTTTGGAAAACGTTTTATTTTAGTTTTTCATTTAAATTTGGAAGGAGATTTAAAATGTAGTTTAATGACAATTTTTAAAAAGTATTATATTATAGTGACCATTTTTGAAAGTAGGATAGTAAAGTGACCAAACTTAAAATTTTACAATAATTTAGTGACCAAACTTAAAACTTTACAATAGTTCAGTAACCATCGGCACTAAAACTTACAATAGTTTAGTGACCAAACTTAAAACTTTACAATAGTTTAGTGACCATCGGCAGTAAACTTTACAATAGTTTAAAAGGTAAGTTAAATTAGTGTTTGGATAGTGTATTGTGTTTTGTGTTTAAAAGATAAGATAAGACAAAAAGTAAAATGTAACAATAAACAAACAAGGCCCTTCTCCTGGTTCGTTTTTTTACCCCTTTTCGAGCCACTAGAACTACAATTCTAGATTCTAGAAGAGTAGTAAATAGTAATACAGTAACAGTAAAATGTGAAATATTCTTGTCCTCCTCTTTTCCGAAAAAGAAAAGGTCAACACACTATAAATATTCAACAAGAAATCCTTTTGATTTTTCTCAATTTACTTTCTTCTTCATTGTGAAACGCGTCTCGCTCCGCCCAGGTACCTTCTCTATTCTAAAGATCACGTTTCGCCTTTTTCTTTTGGCTTGTTTCTTTTATAGGTTTTCGATCTTTAATCACATCGATTCATAATCCAATTTTTGATACCTGTTTCCCGCATTTTTACGGTTTGGGAAAATTATCTTGATGTAGATCTAATTTTGAATCAGGAATTATGGTTTGTCATCTTGGTATCAAGATCGGGGGTTGTTCATAATCATGTAGTTTAATTGGGTCTGGGTTTTGAAATTTTTGCAGGGTTAACCATGTTGGAACAGTTATTGATTTTTACTCGGGGAGGGTTGATCCTCTGGACATGTAAAGAACTTGGAAATGCTTTGAAAGGATCGCCGATTGATACCCTTATTAGGTCTTGTCTATTGGAGGAGCGATCGGGTGCTGCTTCTTACAATTACGAAGTACCTGGGGGTTCTTACACTCTCAAATGGACGTTCCACAACGAATTAGGGCTTGTGTTTGTTGCTGTTTATCAGCGGGTTCTCCATCTTTTGTATGTGGATGATTTGCTCGAGATGGTTAAGCAAGAGTTTTCGAAAGTTTATGAGCCGAAGCGAATGGTTTACAACGATTTCGATGATGTGTTTCAGCAGCTTAAAAAGGAGGCCGAGGATCGTGCTGAGAAAGCTAAGAAATCAAAACAGCCTGTGAAGGTTTCAAACGGTGGTAATATGGGTAAGAAGCAGGGGGCTGGGCAGAAAGGTGGTAATGGTGGTGGAGCTGATGGAGGTAAACAAAAAAAGAGTGGTGAGGATGGAAATGGTGATAAGAATGGCAAAAAAACTAATAGTTATCCAATTGAAAATGGGCATTCCAACGGTGACCATGTAGTAAATGGGGAGGTGGCTGCAGCAGATGATGCTAATGGTAAAGAGAACAGGAGTTCGAATACTGTGGCTTTTGACAAAGATAAGCTGAAGAAGTTGCGTGGAGGTAATAAACCTGGAAAGAAAGCTACAACTGCTGCAGTTACAAAGGGTCCGAAGGAGGCCACCAAGAAAGCCCCAAGAGTTTGGGATGATTCACCTTCAAAAACAAAGTTGGATTTTACTGATCCTGTGAGTGAGAACGGGGATGAAAATGTTGCTGCTGTTGCAATGGATCATGGTGAGAGTATGATGGACAAGGAGGAGATTCTTAGCAGTGACAGTGAGAGTGAAGAGGAGGAAATTGAGAAGGACACTAAAACAGAAACAAAGAAGGGGTGGTTCGCATCCATGTTCAATAGGTAGTTATTGTTTCCTTATATTTCTCTTTCTCGATTTTGATAAATTTGATCTGATTTGATTGGTATGCCATATATTCGCTAATTTGCATGTAGGGTTGAAAGTAGGTTTCATATATTTGCATCAACGCCTGTGGTGACAATCGAAGTTTTGAATATTCACGCATCTGCCATTATGGTAGAGTACTAATTAATGATTCAGGAAAAGGTTACATTTTAGGTGCCCCGATGGACCTGAAAATGATGTATAGTTTTTTGTTAGCAATTTTCAATTCTTATCACCAGTTTTTAGCGATACTGACCATATGTTCTGATAGATTGTCTTTCACTATATAGAGTTGTTTATAGATGTGGATGCTTTTAATGAAGATACTCTCTCTTGCTGATCTTAGTCTTAGAGCACTAATTGAGTCAAAATTTAGAAGTTTCCATTTTCATGAGAAGTACCTGGGAAGGTTGGTTGGGATGTATGTGTGGTATTCATAATGATAATCATAAGAAACACCTGGAAAGGTTCGTTGGGATGTATGTGGCAGCATTATGATGATTGCATGATGGGTAAGTTTTGTCGATGTTGTTTGAGACTAAGTCTTTATATGATTTTTGGATGTTTTGTGACATAAAATAACTGAAGATATGGTCATGACATACTGTTTGATTGATTGTTGCGAATAACATTTTCTTATTATCTGCAAGGTTTTGTACTTCTATGTTTTAGCGTTGGTCTTTCCACTAGTAGATACCTTTTCAGCCACCTACTAAGTTTCTACTATGATTGAGTGAAATTGCGGTCAAGTGACGTCTTTTTGTTAAACAATAATTTTTTTCCATGTATGGTGCTGGCCGTATGCCCATTTATTTGGAGAATGCCATCAGATTAGACTTATTTGAATTCTTGTTCCTTGTATTCTGTGCCTTGGAATATCTCAATGTTTTTTCTGTCACCCTATTACAGTATTGCTGGGAAGGCAAGTTTGGATAAGGCAGATCTTGAACCTGCTTTGAAGGCTCTGAAGGATAGGCTCATGACTAAGAATGTGGTATGTGGGGGGTTTTATCTCCCTGATCTTTTGTTTTTCTCAGTCTTATCTTTTATTTTACTTTTCTTTTTGTTCTATTCACATGAGCCCAAGATTTTTATTCGGTTTGGTGAATTTACTTATGAGGGTTTAATAATCTGTTATTAACAGGCTGAGGAAATAGCTGAGAAACTCTGCGAGTCAGTTGCGGCAAGTCTGGAGGGTAAAAAGCTTGCCTCTTTTACAAGAATTTCCTCAACTGTGCAGGTATGTAAGACTTGATATATAGATAAAGTTCTTTCCCCTCCACGAAATGAGATTGATAGCACTGATTGTAAATCTGCAAACAGGCTGCCATGGAAGAGGCTCTTGTTCGTATTTTAACTCCTAGACGCTCGATTGACATTTTGAGGGATGTTCACGCTGCCAAGGATCAAGGGAAACCATACGTGGTTGTTTTTGTTGGAGTCAATGGAGTAGGAAAATCTACTAATCTAGCTAAGGTAACTTTCATTATCACAGTTGGTTTAATATGTTAAAGCCTTTCAAACCCTGTTTATTTGAGATTTTGTTTTTCCATTTGTAGGTTGCTTATTGGCTGCTGCAGCACAATGTCCGTGTAATGATGGCAGCTTGTGATACTTTTCGCTCAGGAGCAGTTGAGCAACTTCGCACACATGCTCGTAGACTCCAGGTATAAATCCCGCCTATCTTTTTTTCTATATATTTGACTTAAGTTGATTCCCGTGAATTTTATCTGCAATTCCTTAGTGAGGTTTCACATTGGGAGGTGATTGTCTAACTACCTTGCCAGATTCCAATATTTGAGAAGGGTTATGAGAAAGATCCCGCAGTTGTGGCAAAGGAAGCGATACAGGAGGCCGCTCGAAATGGTTCAGACGTGGTTCTCGTCGATACTGCTGGTCGAATGCAGGTAAGTCGATTTTGTGTTATTGTTAGTACAATCAATTATAATTAGTTTTGTGTACCTGTGTTATGCAATAGCTGCTTTAGAAAATTCGGGATAGTTTCTTTAGTTTCTAACATATACTTTGGGTAGCTCTGTATCTGGGGTTGTCCTCAGATTCCAATCATTTTTTCAGGATTTTCCTAAGAATATACTGATGGCAAATTAGCTTATAATTGTTGCATTATGTTCAACAGGATAATGAACCGCTGATGAGAGCACTTTCAAAGCTGGTTTACGTCAATAATCCAGATCTGATATTGTTTGTTGGTGAAGCTCTAGTTGGTAATGATGCCGTAGATCAGTTGTCAAAGTTTAATCAGGTTGGTCTTTTCTATTGAGTGACGCTTATCCTCTTGTCTTTTGATTTGAGATCTGTGTAAGTTTATTTCTACAGAGTATTCAGGTCTTTCCTCTTCTCTCTGGCTTTTTATTCAGAAACTGGGCGACCTTTCACCTTCTCCAAATCCCAGATTGATTGATGGAATCCTGCTCACCAAGTTTGATACCATTGATGACAAGGTAATGAAGTTGTGATATAGATTGTTTGTGGTTTTTTTTTTTAAATTTTTTTTTATAATAATTCCCTTACCGGTTTGGTCCTATTATTTGATTGTTCATCTTTATAATGGTCGTTATCCATGAAAATATTATGTTAAATGGTCCAGGTTGGAGCTGCACTATCGATGGTCTACATTTCTGGAGCACCCGTCATGTTCGTTGGATGTGGTCAATCCTACACGGATTTGAAGAAGCTAAATGCCAAGGCCATAGTGAAGACCCTACTTAAGTGATGAAAGATTGTGCTTGTGTTCTTTTCTGCTCCCTGCTTTTTCCTGTGCTAGTGATTTCATTCTCACCACACTAGTGGTGTTCGTGTTTATGCCGCAGCACATTCTGTCCCCTCTATGATCTCACATTTTAATCTCTGACTGTTGAAGGTGAATTCATATATTTGTCTCCCATTTTGCCCTCTTTGCCTCATCCGTTAATTGCTTGATTATATTTATGCATATGCGATGGTGTTTCTTTTCTTGATAAGTACGGGTATATTCCTCGGTTCTATATGAGTACATTTAGGGCCACATTTCTTTCTGAAGGAGCAGCACGGAGTGCTTCAAAATTCACATTTAGCAAGCAAAGCTAACACGTTCTCCCACCGTGTCTCCTCTTCGGAAAACAATGGAAACTGAAAAACATAAGTCCTGCCAGGAACCAAAACATCATCAGACATCATCTCCACCAAGATTTACTGGTACACTGGCAAGGACAATGAGTTCCTCCACTTAAACAAACATGGCTGGCAATAATTTTGAGGATGAGGGATTATATAATTTGATCTTTAACTCCAAAAAGCAGAAGGGGGGGAAATACGCGTAAGAGGGAATACTTTGATCTTTAACTCAACATCAACATAATTTTGGGGGGACGGAGTGGTATGTATTTTGCAGTTCTAAGTTGTCATGTCACATAGCTACACCATTCAAGGCTGAAAACCAATCTTCTTTCTATAAGTTTTTGCTCAAATTATCATAAATACAATTCTCACAATCATATGCCGCATTGCCTACTGGTCACGCCAATTCACAGCAAAAAGGACCAGAACAGGGAAATGCTATCAATAAACTAATTAAGGGATAACAAACTATTAATAGAACGAAGACCAACAATATGGAAACATCTTGACACTGTAATGGCAAAAGACAAGTCAGAGATTCCATGAACCGTCTCAGAAAGAATGACAGCATCTGGTGAAATCGGCATTGACGACAGCAAAGGGGAGCCAAGAGCTTCCCTGATGTATGCTTTCTGATATTCAACAACCCATTGAGAAATCGACTTATCCACGTCCAATGATTCGAAAAAAAACCTTCGACAGTATCTGTAGGTTATTAGCCCGGCTTTCTTCCGCATCTTCTGGACCTGTTGAAAACCTCAGGAGTGAACCCGGCTTCAAACATTGATTCATCCACGCAAGCGCAGTATCACCGTAACATCACCATCTCCGGCTGCATCCATTTCTCCCTCATTCATGTGATCAGGACGTTTAAAGACTCGAGTAATCTTAACCTGACTGAACTTTACAGAACACGAAGCAAGAACCATTTCTCCTGATTTCTCAGAGGCTAAGACATCTTCAGTCGACAAGGCCTTGACCGCTTCTTTTACACCCTCCATTGACCTTCCTAGTCTCTTCCCCAACACATTTAAAACACTTGCACGCAGCGAAGCATACTTCAATGCATCGTTGCAAGGGACCAAGGACTTAATGTTGAGTTCTTTGAGGACATACTCTTTCACGTTTCCCGCAATGTCTTCAAGAAAATCGGTATCAGGGTGAACAATCACCATCTCCCTGAGTGGAGTCTCAAGAGTTTTCTTGTGACGATGGCGGATATTATGTGCAAGGAGGATAGTTCTTCAATCTTTTGCTCATCTTTTTTCCCATCCTCAGCCAAAATAATTAAGTCCATTGCAGATCAGATTCTTAAAAGCAGGTTTCCCAAATAACGCAGTTGACAGAACCATGAGAGTGTAAAACCATCCGCGAGAGTTTGGTCGAGCCCCTCCTCGGCCACAAAATCCCCTGGAAAGCTGTTTTCAAATAGTTCCACATTCTCAAATGGATAATGGATGTAAGCATAATCCACTTTCGAACCAGCAATCAAATACATCCTTCACGCGGCTAAGGACACCAAATTCAGGACCGCGAAGAGATGGAATTGTGATATGATCAATAATTTCGCCATGTAAATCAGTCGCCTTAAAACCAGAAAGCCTCCTCATTATCATAACTAATCAAACAACGGTTCATATCTTTTTCTTACAAGGGATTCCCCTGAGACCCTTTGAATCTCCTCATATGTAACACCTCCTTTTTTTTTTTTATCTTTATTAACAGGAGGCTCTGAAATTCGCGATCTTTTCGACAACATAACCGGTTTCGGACCTTAGCATACGAAACTCCCCTGTTCATACAAAGAGCCAAGTTACATGGCAATCCCAGCCGAATCTGTAATACCCTAAAATTTTCATGTGTTAGGTTAGACATTAGTATTAGTTATTGTTAAATTGGAGTTACAGAAATTTATTTTAATATATTAAAATATTAGCGACAAGAATTAGTATGTCTTAAAAAAAAAAAAAAAGAGAAGAGAAATCCTAAATATGTGGTTTTGTAAATAAACTAAAGAGAACTCATCTAATTTTCTTTAGAAAACGTTCTCTCTACTACCTCCATTTTCTTGCTTGTTATTACATCCTAAAACAAGCTCATGTAGAAAGCATTACCAAATCTCTTCATTTTTTTTTTTTTGAAGTATAATACAAAAGTTGCGTGGTCCAATTTCCATATTATTCAACACCGCCGCTTTAATCATTTTATTATTTTCTTCCTTTAGAATTTAGACATAATGGCCATTTTGTCATATAGACACATACGCACCGATTTAATTTTATATCTTTTCTTCAAAGTTAGAAATACAAAGCAACTAAAGGTTAAAGAAATTAAGTAATAGGGAACCTTAGGTCGGTTCCGGAAGGATATCCATTAGTTGGAAAAATTGGCCGATCTACCTAAAGGTTGATATGCGTTGTCAATTTTATCCTATTCTTTTTTCGAATAGCCAATATTACCATAAACTATCCAAACGTTAGCCGATTTTGTTCAATTTGCCAATTTCCGTTTAAGTTAACGGAATTCCGTTAGTTTTAATTACAAAAAATACCCAAATAATTTGTAAAAATAACCAAACAGTCTTTTTTTACTTTTTATTTAATTTTTTCTGTTTTCTATTTCTTTTCACTATTTCTCATAACTATAGAAATATATTATATAATCTTTTAAAAAAAGCGATTTATTTTTAAAATACTATTGTGCAAATTTATAGATATGCATATTCGTAACTCATGGTTGATTTACATGAACATATTAATTTTTTAATAATATGGTTTAACAGTAATGATATTATTTTTTTAATCTATTTTTTTTATCTAAAAAATAAGATTATTTAACTAAACCTAATTATGCACAAAAAATAAAACATTCAACATAGATTCAAAATTAATATATTAGTACATTTTAAAACATAAAATATAGCTTCAATAAAAATATTTAGACTTTTAAAACATTAGGAAGAATAGATTCTAAGTAATTGAAGTCTTTTACTATTATTTCTTTTTATTCTTTGCTAAAACCAACTTAGTCTTATTAACTAGCCAAAACCAAATAAGGAGCCATCTGATCAGGTTATATTGTTCATGAATAGTTAGGTTAGTTTATTTATGTTTTAAGTAAATAATTTTTAAGTCGAGGGAGGGAGCATGCTACGGGGATATAGGAGTAACAAGTTGTAAAATCGAAGCAACAACGCAGCAGAGAATCCTTGTTAACGAACTCATCGAAATCCCCAAATAGTAAGCTTCATTCCTTGTTAAGTAATCTTAGTATTTTAACAATTGGTTGAGAAACACTGATTGATGGCCAGGATTAGAGCTATGGCTATTGTATTTCTTTGAATTTGTTGGTTAGATCTTAAATGTTTCCGTACATGTTGAAATTGAGAGATTTCTTTCCAAATTTGATTTCCATAGCTTAAGGCTTCATTTTTTCCAGTAGGGGACCTGGGAGTTAGGCACTATCGTGAACAAATAAATAAAAGAGAGCACAAACTTGAGTTCTGAACAAAGGAATTGGGAAAAAGAATTCCAGATTGGTTAGCTGTTCTGAGGGGTCGATTATTATGTTTTATGGCTCTTTTCCTATATATGCGTCTTACTAAACCCTTTCCTGGTGATCAGTGTTTCTTCTGTATTTTTTACGGCATGTCAAATGGCTTGGAGGATCTTTCGAAATATTTGCTTGAAATAAGGCATGTTTGCTGTTGGTAATATGTGAAACTTAGAAAAGCAGAGTTGAGCTTCCTTGTTAGAAGCTCGTTTCTCGTATTTGTTGAATCCTTTCTCAAGATTTCTTTCTATGAGTCTTTTCCTTGTTGAGCTTATTTTAAAGTGGCTCTTACAGGTTATATTAATAAATAAATCTCTGATTTGTTAAGAAGTTGGGTTTTAACATAACATAATAGTCACTGAAAGTTGGTCTGAGTTACTGCTTTGGGGAGACTTGTGCCTCACGATTTCTGAACTCTTCCTCTGATTTCTTTGGTAGAACTTCATTTACTTTATAATAGTGCAACTCTGTTTTACCGGCTGGTTAGAAGGGCTAATGGTTTGTTTATAAATGGATACTGAATTTGACACTCTGTCACCTTAGGGCTGAAAATTCTGAACTTATAACTTAAAGGCCAAACTTGCATCGTCCTTCCTTCTTGAATCCGAACTCTTCTTTTTCATAGAATTTGTTTTATTTACTTTTGCTGTCTATCATGTTGTAGAATAAATCAAGAGCTAGTCGAGCTTAGGATAGTTAAATTGTGACGGTTAGAGATCACGGGCAAGACATGCCCAGTGAGTGTTCTCCTCCATTTTATCTCGTCTTTAATTTCAAATATTTTATATTTTTATAAAATTTGTGTGTGGATTAGCACGTGGGTGTGCATGGGTGCCTTTGTTGCGATCTGAGTGATTGTGTGCGTATGATAAATGGGACTTCGGTCCGTGAGTTGTGATGCTGTGTGATATATAATACGGGATTATAGCTTGCTCTGTGGTCTAGCTAAATCCCAACTTAGTGTTATATGGGTGTAAGCCTGTTATGTGGACTTGCTAAACCCGTGCTTAGTGTTATATGGACTTTAGCTTGCTTTGTGGTCTGGCTAAATCCATTAGTTGAGGATTATAGCTTGCTGTGTGGTCTGGCTAAATCCTCGCATAGGAAGGCTATGGCTTACTGTGTGGTCTGGCTATGTCTCGACTTGTTTGGTCTTCGCGCGAAGTCGTATCTGTTGCCTGAAAATTATCTGTGCATGCGCTTGATTTACTTTTCCTGTTTATATCACTTGCGTGCATGTGATCCCCCGAGTATTACTTGAAAATGTTTTCTAAACTTGGGGACCTCACTGGATTTAGCTCACCTTTTTAGGATTAATCTTTTACAGGTTCTATGGGATGAGTTACGGCAAGACTACACTGTTGGTGGTTGCTATTAGATCATGATTAGCAAGTTATATGTAAATAAATAATGAATCTATAAATAGAGAACACTGTTTAGTCTTTTAGATAAGTCTTGATTACATTTACTAGGATATAATTTAATCAATTTCAAGTGTAATTAATTTATATATTTAGCATTTGTAGTGTGAGATCTGGCAACAGACACCTTACTAAACCTCCTTTGTTAGTGTTAAGCTGGCTAGAGTTAATTAGGGGGTATCTCATACTCCCTGATGAAAAGGTTTTTTTTTTTTTGTGTGTGTGTGAAAAGGTACCTGTATATTAATTAAGAAGTACCTGAACTAATACATCGCATTTTATGGAATGCCAATTATGAACTTCTACAACATTTTGTCTGCTCACTTTAATCAGTGAGCAAGACTGAAATAAGTAAATACTAATAACTAACGAAGAGACAAGTCATGGACTCGGCTTGAAAAGGAGAGAGTACACTTACATCCACCGCTTTGATTTGCATCACCATACCATGATGTGATAGTATCTTCCAAGCACTAGCCGCTTTGCGTGTTCGATGGCTAAAGGATCCATTAAAATGGCTAAGGAATCATCCGGACCCCTCTGTGGTAGCGATGATTGTGTGTTGGGAGAAGGTCTTCCAACTACCGGTCTCTCAAGGCTTAACTTGTGAAGAGTAAGTTCATTTTGGATAAGTCTCCAAGATACCGTCGGATTATGAGATTGGTTTCTCCAAATTTTATCATTCCTTTCCAACCAGATCGTCCAGATGATGATAAAAAACAAATCAATCTCCTCTTTATCTGGATGATACTGAGTCCATTGAATGAACCATTGATGCAAGGATTCAAATGTAGAGTTGTATATTGAGCCAAACTGAGGAAAAGCCAAGGCCTAGATAGCCTGGGAGGCTTCACACTTAAAAAATAAGTGTAAGCTATCCTCCTCCTGCCTACCACATCTGGGGCATAATAAGTCCACTTGAACTCCCCTTTTGCATAGTTCTGACCGAGTAGAAAGAGCGTTGAGTAATGCTCTCAAGAAGAATAACTTGTACTTAGGTTGAACTCTAAAATTCCAAAGTCGTTTCCAAGCTAATTTCTCTGCATTCTGAATTGCGGGACTTGGCACAGGTTGTGGAAGGAGGGCATTGATGGCCAATTGATACCTTGATTTGACTGTATAATTTCCATGATCAGTAAGTGTCCAATGGAGCTTATCCTTTTGATGTAGTCTTGCCGGGTCTATAAAGATCCCAGTAATGCGGGAGATAATATGATCTGGAAAGAAATTCCTAAGAGGCAGAATCTTCCATTGACTATTTGGATTAATAAATCGGTCCACAGTCATGTTGGACATAGCTAAAATGAAATGAGCCGCAATCGGATTCTGAGTATCAGGAATCCAGTTTGCTAATAGAGGGATGTCCTTGCCTGAGATTACCTTCCATTTAGTATGATTCTGCAGAAGTTCAGCTCCCCACATGATACCCTTGAAACCCCAGGAGGAAGTTTTGGGAGGTTGTACTGGAGGAAAAGTGTCATTGTTGCAACATTTGGCACGGAAACAACTAGCCAGAAGAGAGTGGGGCTGAGAGGTTATCTTCCATGCATGTTTGGCTAAGAGTGCTTGGTTGAATTCTTTTATAACTTTGAGACCCAAACCACCAAGAAAAAGAGATTTTTGTAATTTTCTTTCATGCTCTCCAATGAATTTTATGTTCCTGGTTGTCTCTCTTCCAAATGAAATTACCCATAATCTGATATGCCTTATGTAAGGGGTGAGCAGGAAGTTTGAATACTCCTATTGGGTACACTAACATTGAGGACTAGGTGCACTTGGCCAAGGTGACTCGACCAGGCAATGATAGCAGCTTTGTCTTCCAAGAAGCAAATTTGCTGCTGATTTAAGCAGTGAATTCCTTGAATATAGTCATTTTCTTTTCCTTGAAATCAAGAATTTTTTTTCCAAATATTTACTTTGAAAATGTCCCGTGGGGATCTTGAGAGTGGAATAAATGAAGTTCTTTATTTTCGGTCTTGTATTAGCACAAGTGAGGATTGAAGATTTGTGAAAATTAATGTGCTGGTCAGAGAAGTTGGCGTAGTTTTCCAATAATCCTACTAAAGCTAAAAACAGAAGATTCCTTGCACTCAATGAAGAAGAGACTATCATCAGCATATATGAGATGATTCACCCTGGAAAGTTGTGAATCTCTGATGTAATTGCAGAACAGAGGACCGGCTGACAAGGGATAAATGAGTATGGAGACAAAGGACATCCTTGTCTCAATCCCTTATTTGGAGAAAAAGGTGGTAAGATTTCACCATTAACTGGAGGAAATAGGAGATTGAGGAAACACAATGCATGATTAAGGAGGTTAGTCTGCGGAAAAGTTTGCCTTGTTAAGGACAGCCTATAAAAAAGGCCAAGAAACCCTATCATGGGCCTTACTCATATCAAGTTTGATGGCAGCCAAACCTATCTCGCCTTTTTGCCTCCTTATGCATTCAATGACCTCATGAGCAATGAGAATGTTCTCACTCATGTTTCTGCCTGGAACAAATCCATTCTGATTCTTGTCAATAAGATCATTCATAACATGCTTGTGACGATTCGCAATCATCTTTGCCATGATCTTATACTTGACATTACACAAACTGATTGGACGGAAGTCATTTGGGGTCGTCGAAGTAGACGATTTAGGGATGAGGACCAAATGAGCCTGATTTCATTCTGGAGGAATACATAGTGTTGAAAGCATCCAGAATTAAAGATTGGAAGTCCGAGCCAATTATGTTCTTGTAATGTTGATAGAATCCCGCGGGCATCCCATCAGGTCTAGGGACTTCCAATGAGATATTTGCTTGAGGGTAGCCCAGACTTCGGACTCAGTAAATGGAACATCTAAATAAGCTACTTGATCAGTGGTCAATGATTCACTCATATTTGCAAGAAGACTGGAGAGAAATGAAAAAGACTACGAATTCTGAGAACTTCACTAACATGTAAATATTTGAGAAGTGACTTAGAAGCAGAGTACGAAGTTGATCGTATTCTTGAACTCACAATCCCTGAGCATCACATAGCTCAGTAATTCATTTGTTCCCGTTCTTTCTAGTAGCCCATTTATGGAAAAATTCGGTGTTTCTGTCTCAAAATTGTGACTAGTAAAGCTTGGCCTTCTAATGCCAATAATCCTGTTGGAGTTGTAGTGCTTCCTCCAATTCCACTCGGTGTTGTTCCAGTTACATGCTAAGCTACTCATCTGATTTATTTCTTTCCCATTGCATTCGAACTTGTGCCAGTGATTTCAAAAAAAAAAAAAAAACTTTGTGTCAGTTGTCAGTCAGCTTGAAGACCAGAGTGTCTAGGTTGCCATAACATCTTTTACTCCACTGATAGAGTTTTGGCAAAGTTCTATCCAGTCGGAATGAGAGACTTTCCTGGGAACTATCAATATGAAGTGAAGAATGAGTCCAAGTTTGGGTTACCAAATCTTTTGAAGAAGGACAATTCGACCAGAACTGCTCTAATTTCTGCTGCTTCTTCTGAGAGCGTTTTTGCTTAATTTCCACAAGAATTGGGCCATGATCTAAGCTTATGATTGGAAGGTTCCTGATGATAGCCTTATTAAAAGTGTTGAGCCATTGCTTGTTGGCAAAAGCACGATCCAGCCTTTCAAAAATTGCCTCCTGTCCTGGTCTCTTGTTTGTCCAAGTATACCAACAACCCAAATGTTTCAATTCTTCTAAGTCATTAGAAGACAGTAGTTGTTGTATGTTTCTTGTGTCTTGAGGCCTAACTGGACACCCACCAATTTTATCCTCCTGATCTAAGACTTGATTAAAATCCCCTAACAAGATAGTAGGGTAACTAAAGCCCTGGAGGATCCCATTTAAATGTGATCGAATTTAGCCCTGCCTTGTTGCGAAGGGAGACCATACAGAAAAATGGCCAGCCATTCCAGGCCTGTAGTTTCCTTAACCTTAGTAACTATTACATTGGCATTGTGATAGTGCACACTTAACTGAATACCATCTATCCAAAAGAGAGTAAAGCCACCACTGGATCCTATTGAATCTATTACAACAGAATTTGTAAAAATAGAAGATTGTTGCCAAACAGCCATACTATGACTACTAGACTTAGTCTCCATAATAAACAAAATATTAGGCTTATAGTTCTTAACTAACCTATTTAAAGCAAACTTTGAAGAGGTATTATTCATACCCCTACAATTCCAAGAAAGAATACTCATGACAACAGAGGCGGTTGCTCTGGTGCAGCCATTGTAAAACCATTCAGCTGAGCAAATGCATCTAATACTTTCAAATCAAACTCAGGTTGAAAAGATGTTACCTGAGAAATCAACTGGGTGTTTCCTCTCTTGAAGGATAGTCCATGTTTCCATGAACTTACTGATGCCTCCAGCAAATCTACATTTCCTCTTTTCTTTCCCTGAGTAGTCTGAATGGACTGAGGAAATAGCTGGAGATTGATTCCTTTGATATTCCTTCTTCTCTTTCTTTTTTTTTCTAGTCGAAATTGAGGTAAGATGAGTGGCTGAATTGGTACACTCATATTGTCAAGGATGCCAACGCCACCCTACTATAGCCACATTTGACTCCTTATCCCTTCCACTGTGAACCACCTTGTTTGCCATCAGTACATTTGTTCATGGTTGATGATATGTTTGAGGTCCTTGAGTCCCACCAATCCGCAAAGTAGGACAAAAAATATGATTCCAAAGTTTGAAACCTTTCCACTGTGGAACTGTTTTTTTCCTTATTACAAAGCGACATAAAGTTGGAACAAATTTCAGGTGGCGGAGAATATGGTTACTAGGCTGTTGATAGTCCATGGTGGAGTTTGATTTAAGAGCATTATTTCCAAATTTGTAAAGCTTTTCAGGTTCAACTTCTCTGGTCATGGCATCATCCTTTGTTTGTGAATTTACCGGTCGCCACACCTGGTGACTTAAGGCGCCTTTGAACCTCTAAATTTCCAAGATTGGTCGGCCCCTTCATAACGATTTGGTTCCGGGGAAGATGATTCAGATAAACCTCTCTTATGACGACAAGGTCTTCGGTTCCATTTACATCGACGCGGCAGAACAGCTGTAGATGCCGGTGAGAACGACTGAGGAGGACCTGTTGTGTTGGCTATACGTGAAACCAAAATAGAAAGAATGACTAACCCTCTCCCCGATGCAAACAAGCCCAAAAACCCACAATCCTGACTTAATGTCGATGAAAAAGATGCAGCTATAGGGAACTCCAGTTGAATTTTGAGGAGCTCAACCGTAGTGACGACCTTCAAAATCGCTGATCTGGCACCGATGAGTACAACAGTGGCGGAATCTAATTGCAATAGAAGTCGTTTGACAGTTGTGATATACTGTCGAAGGTTGCCATTTGTCGAAAATCTCAATTCCTTAACCAATTTTTCCATCAATCCGAAGTTCCTTCAAAATATAATAGTAATTTGTTTATGACCATTTCTAGGCAAACCACAATGGATCACCAGTGCAACACCTTTATTCATTAAGAAAAAGAAGTGTTATTTTTTTGAAATATAATTTAGAAAGTGTGTGCTGAAAAATAGGTGCACGTATAACTAAAATTATTCAGAAAAAATATAATAAAAAAATTAAAAACAAATATGTGTTAGAAAATAGGTGAGAGTGTAACTGAAATTTTATGAGGAACAAAATCAACTTGATTAGAAGGAGATTGTATTACACTTGCTCGCTAGGAGCTCCTTGCATCGTACTTCTAGGAGCTCCTTATATGATGCATAATAAATGAGTTGGCTATATATGATGCATAATTTAAATTAAACGCCTCAGATTTACTATTTATTTATTTATTTTAAGAAAATGCTACCATGATTTTTAGGAAGCCGTTGAGATACTGATATATGTAAGCGTTTCAAAACATTGGTATTGGTCTTGCATATATCCTTTACCCGTTTTCAATCACGTTTTTACCACGGCAATTTTTTCACATCGAATTAAATAATTCTCTCACAAAGTAAATAGGAAAAAAACGTCCCTCTTTGCCTTTTCTTTTCATCCAGTCCAAAAAAAAAAAAACAGAGAGAGAGAGAAAGCCCCTTTTCACTAGAAAATTTGACATACAATAAATATAATGAAATTTTTATGTGGGACAGAGGGAATAGCTCATATATTTATTTACTACTCCCTCCATTTTTTTTTATATGTCTTTCTAGAGAAATCATCAAAAATCAAGAAATTATTAATTAATGTAGTTAAAATAAAAAACTATTCTTATTTATTGTCTATATAATTCATCACTAACTAATAGAAATTCATTATTAATACTGTTTTATTTTCAATGCAAGGATTATATTGGTAAAAAGTAGTCAAATTTGACTCGATTTGTGAAAACTGACATATATTCAAAAATTTTCACCAAATCCCAAAACGAGCTATATTTGAAAATGGAGGGAGTACTACTCTTTTGAACTATTAGCAACCGATTTCACTTCAAACCTGTCAACCTTAATGATGCAAAACAGGTGATAAACAATAAGTGTGAGTTTCAAAACTTCCACTTATACAACCACATTTCATTTAATTCGCCACTTAATTGCATAAAATAACTAAAACGGTCATCAACAAGAAGAAGAAAAAGAAAAATTCAAATTCAAATTCCAATATCCAGCAACATTCCAACTTCCAAATCCAAACAACTACGGAAGTGCCACTTCCATGTGTTTCTCACGTGCCAAACGCATTTTGAAAGCTCCGGATTTTCCTAGGCAAAACACACACACACACCCACACATTACAGGCCTAATCCTACTCATAGTACAGTACTATAAATTCACGTTAAACCTCAGCCCAGCAGCCACTTCTATATATAATAGGGTTCTTCCGTTACTCGTTTCTTCACATTTAGAAAGAAAAAATTTCAAGACATTCTTATCATCTTTTCTTCGAATTATATTTATAAACCCTTTAATTTGTTGATCATCAAAATTCAAATGGCTAATTCATTCAAAGCTGGTGATCTTCTTCTGTTTCAGTGTTCGCTGCTTTTGGTGTTGATGTTTGCTTCTTGTTCCCAAGCAAGGGAATTTGGTGTAGGTGGAAGAGGGAGTTACTGGAAAATCCCATCTTCTCCAGATGCTTACAACAAATGGTCTTCCATTATTCGGTTCCAAATTGGAGATTCTCTAGGTAATTCTATTAGTCTGTTTTTTTTTTTTTTTAATATATAACCTTTCAATTTTTGGATCAATCTTTTTTTCCGTGCAAGTAAGGATATTGAAGCCTTAAAATCATACTATTACGTTTCTTGATTAAGCATTTGTGTTTGGAACCTTATCGTGATTAGCATCAGTTACATTTCAATTTCTCCCTAATTCTGCACTTGTTTTGGTCTCTTTTCTTATTTCTTTGGTATGTTCTTAGTTTCAGTAATTCATCTGCGAATTCTTAGTGATTCAATCTCCATAATAAGGTCTTTCTTTTCCTTTAAAATTTTTATCATTTGTGGTCAAAAGAGAAAGATGACTAGAAACGTTTGGATGCCCATCACAAAAAAAATAAAAAATACTAGTAATAAAAAATGAAAAATGAATAAAGTAAAAGAAACTTATAATTTGACAGTTACAATTAAAGCAATGTTCAACGGAAGTAGTACGCTTTATTTTTGTCATTTCCCATTTTGGTTTTTTCCCCCAGAAACGTTTTTGTTATTTTCCCAATGTTGGTATTATTTATTGCTTCACATCTCACGTTTTATTTGTCACGCTTTTTAAGTTAAAAAGTTAATTAGTAGTACCTTTTTGCTGTTCTTAACTTAGTAGTACGTCCAAAGAAAATAAAGAAAAAGAATTACTAATGTATTACTCGTTTTAGAAAAAATAGTGGAAATTTCCTTTGCGGTAACGTCTAGCATCGTTATTTTTTTTTTTTTCATTTTCTAGCGGTTTTGCTTTGATTACTGATTTTTGTTTATTTGTTCGGTTTGCATGAACACTAGTTCTGGAGTATGATGCAAACAATGATTCCGTTCTGGAAGTTTCTGAGGCAGACTACAACACCTGCAACAAGGATAACCCGATCAGAGCCTTCCATGACGGGAGAACCAGGATCCAGTTGGACCGATCCGGTCCGTTTTACTTCATCAGCGGTGCCGATGGCCATTGTCAGCAAGGCCAGAAACTGGAGGTCCGTGTCCTCTCTCCGAGACATGGTTCAAGGGTTCAGGCTTCTCCGGCACCAGCTCCTTTCGCGTATGCTCCGGCGCCTGCTCCAGCCAACGGTGGACATTTAGGGCTAAAGCTTGAGATTGGTGCTGTGGTCCTTGGGAGTTTGGTTGCTTTTGCATTGATGCTTTAAGTAGTTTGGTCATTTTGGATATGATGATTAAGAGACAATGTGATGAAGGACCAGTAGACGGTTAAAGTTAGTACCTAATGTAATGTGGTATCGTCTATGATCAGTCTATGACTATTATATATGGTTTGGATAATTGGATCTGCTCTTTGATTTTTAGTCTTAATTTTGAAAGTTGTTAGTTTCCTCAATCGTTTTATAAGGGTTTTTAAAGGTATAAATTGATCTTATGTTTCAAAATGATCATTAGCTTATTTGTTATACTAAAAATTAGGCATTAATTTCGAAGGTCGTATATTAGCCAATGACAGTCACATACAGTCAACAAGTCATATACGAATTTGGAACTCATTCAAACAATTAGTAAATCATTACGTACGTTGTTCTATCTTGATTTGCAAAACCAATGGAGATAATCCTATTTTTGCTGAACTAAGAAAGCCATCAAATAATTGCATGGTAACAACTATGGTGGCTAGTACTATATTACCCCGACTATAAGGGTTGGTGACCATCTCGTTCTAACTTTCATTTTAATGTCATTAGTAATTGTCCCACGCGTTGCGTTGCGTGGATGTGTAAAATGAGAGGAAAAAAACCGAACCTTCTCTATAACCATCACCGATGTCGCAACTAGCAAACCAAATCGTTCAAACCAAATTAATCAATGCAATAGTTAAAATTGGCCTATATATGTCGTGAGTTGAAAATTTTTATTCAAACAGAAAGGAATAAAAAAACAAAAGAGAAGAAAAGAGAGTAGGATATTAAGCTTAATACCTCCTACAACGGCGGCGACGACAAAGGTTATGACATTAGTAATAGCGGTAGCAGCGGCAGAGGGCGGTAGCGTAAGAGGTAGAGGACAGAATTTGAGAGGCAGAAGAAAAAGATCTACTTTGGTGAATGATTTTACATTCATCTTATTTATAGAGAAAGAGAAACGTATTAGAGAAGATTAAATGAATCGTATTAGAGAAGATTAGAGATTTGGAAGATTTGATTTTGATATATATTTTTCAAATTTAAATATTTTAAATTTTAAAACGTATTAAAGAAGATAATGATCACATTATTTATTATTTTTAGAAATAAATAAGGTCAAACATTAAAATAATAAAATTCGAATTAACGAAATTACTAAATTACTTTAACCGTTTAATGAAACTCAAACGTGGAGGCGATATGTGTCCCTATAAGCTATTGATGGTCTAACTAAACCGAATTAATTTCTACGAACCACTCTCCTTTAATATATATAGGATTTGATAATTTGGGAGTTATAAATTTCAGAATGCGTCATGGTTTTCTCTGATAAGGGCTCGCTTCATTAATTAACCTCGTGCCCAACTTATACAAGGTGCTACTTGACATCTAAATATACACTGATATGAATGAAATAAAGAAAATGGACACGCGTGAAAAAACAAACGTATGACCAAATCAATCAAGAGATAGCTATAAGCGTCTACCTATTTATTTAGTGCATTGGTTGGAGTTCAATACCCAAAAAATAAAAATTTCAAAAACAATTCTATAAACAAAGATAAAAATGTGTGTAATTTGTTTACAAAATCTCGTGGTCCGTAGTTTGTTTTTCGTTAATAAAAAGTTCCGATACAATCAGCGGATTTCCCAAGACTTTGAGGGCTCATTCGTAGTTTTGTAAAACGTTTAAGAGCAATCTGTAATTAAGAATTTTAATATCCAACTCCCACCCAACTCAATCACAAAATTTCCCAATCCACCTAAACTCCCTTATTCTGGAGTTCTGCAATTTTGGACAACACTATTCTACTTGATTCTTGGGTTAAGAACCCAGTAATATCCCGAATTTCTGATTTTTTTGTAAGCCCCTTTACCCCTGTTTGATTGTTAAATTTCTGTAATTTTTGTTGTTGTTTTGAGTTCTGCTCCTAGGCAAATGAATGCAACTCATTGCAAGTAGCATTGTTGGTTTCAGAGGCTTTGGTCAATTTCATTTAGATGAGTGCTTTTCTGAATCATTCATCTCTTCTTGTCCTTCTGATTGTAGGGATGGCTTGCGGGAGTATAAACTCCCAGTTTGGAGCTGTAGTTTTGTGGCATGGTAAAGGGCAGAGCATATCTTCAAACTTGGAGCTCTCCAAATGTAAACCCCAACTGAGACTCAGTTCTCTGGATTCTTTAAGGGTGAGCATATCTTAATTTTACAGCCCTTTTCCCCTCTATGTTTTTCAATTGCAATTGTGGGAAAACTGGAAGGTGAAAGTGATTGGAGTTTGTGCGTGCTGGAGACCTTTATGAAATATTAGTTCTTGCTCTTTAAATTTTACATAATTGGTTTGTGGAAGTTGTATCTTCTGGTATGTCAGCAATCCATGTATATATGTAGTTCAGTTTTTGGTAACAGTTCTTATTCTAAATCAAGTAACGCAAAGAATTCATTTTTAACTTCGATGAATTTATCTCAGTTGATTGATTAAGGAGGTGGACTATAGTGAACAAGAACATTTTTAGATAATTGAATTTGAATGACTGTGTGTGTGCATATATTGGAAGTTAACAATATAACATCTACCTTGGTTGATAAATAATCCGAAAACTCTGCTTGGTGTACAGAGATGTCTCTTTTGGGTTACGGAACATCAATTCTTTGGCTACCGAAATGCTTGTTATCGCCTAAGTGCAAAATTTATAAAATTATGTAGGTATTTAGATTTTGTATCATTCGCTAGTATGATCTTAAAGGTTGCAAAATTGTTGACCATATCCAGACCTTGAAAACTGATATATAGTGATATGATTTGTCACTCAAAATTGATTCAGAATTTTCATTGCTATGTTGCAGTCTTTGATCATTAGTAACTGCGGTTGCATCTTCTGTCGTGATTGTTCTAATTCTGAACCTCCAATAATAGATAGACCTCCTTTTCCTATGACCCTAAGTTCGCATTTGTTTACTGCTGAGTCGATACATCAAATTGAACCGAAAAGCTAAAGCTTTTCTTTTGGTTTTGGGTGTTATTTGTTATCCTGACATCATCTTTTCCGGGCTGGAGAATTGGCTGATACATATTTTGAAACTGGAACTCTATATTTTCTTTCAGTTGTACTCTCTTTACCTTTAGTTTCCACTATCTGAGTACCTTTATTAGATTTTCGATGGTCACATAAATTATATATATTTTGGTTAATATGGAATAATATGAGTAAACAAAGATAATAAAGTATATCATCCACTTGATTGTTTTGTTCCTGCATGGTCAAGTGCAGACTAATTTGAGAGAAATGGTTATAAGCATCATATTCTGGTATTTAATTAAGGGAATAGATTAGCTGTTCTTTGTGATGAGGAGTTTTTAGAGCTCGCCAACCGATTTTGTGCGAACCCTGAGTTTGTGTGCTAATGAAGATTTTGAACTTGTGTTGTTGATCAGTGACTACTTTTCTAGCTACCTTAGTGTGACACCACTTGAGATGCTTGTATTTATTGGAATTGCACGTTGAAGTTCTAAATAGTGAGTTTATGCCTTAAACCCATATGCGAATCATGCTAACTTGCTTTTCCTGACAGCAATACTGCAGTCCTTTCACACTTCAGTTCAAATTCAAAGTCCCATCACAAAACTTTGTCCGATCAGTAGTCATCAAATGTGATCATCCACAAAATGCAGATTTTCCTCGCTACTACTCAAAGAAGGAGAAGAAGCCATTCCCTGTACCTATTGTTGAGTTAAGAAGAGCTGCTAGGAAGAGGTTCAAGGACAGTAGAGGCCAACCCAAGAAACCTCTTCCACCTCCTAAAATTGGCTTGCTTGTGAAGAGTCTGATTCCATTGGCTTATACTGTTTATAATGCAAGAATTACATTGATTAACAATCTCAGAAAGCTGTTGAAAGTGGTGCCTGTCCAAGCTTGCAAGTATGTTCTACCTACTTATCACTAATTTCCTAGCATGAAGTGCCATTGCTTTTCGGATTAAACTTGTGCAAGCATTTATAGAAATATTAGTAGCTTGATGAGACAATTTGAAAAGTTGTATTCCCCTACAGAGAGCCACTTTAATGTTCTTCGCAGAACTACTTTGAGTACTAATGTGTCAACTGCAGGTGGTGCAATGAAATTCATGTGGGACCAGTTGGCCATCCTTTCAAATCCTGCAGAGGATCATCCGCCTCTGTCCGAAATGGAGTTCATGAATGGACAAAAGCAGTTGTTGATGACATAATCGTGCCTGTTGAAGCTTACCACCTCTATGACCGTCTCCAAAAGCGCATCACCCACGCAGAGAGATTTTCAATCCCCAGAATTCCTGCAGTAGTAGAACTCTGCATCCAAGGAGGGGTCGATTTGCCTGAATATCCTACAAAAAGGAGAAGAAAACCCATCATAAGAATCAGCAAAAGCGAGTTTGTCGATGCAGATGAGAGTGAATTGCCGGATCCTGACCCAGAAGATCCTTCACCACCATTATTAACAGAAATACCTGACACAGAAATTATTCCTCCCTCTACTGCAGAAGAAACTGTGGCTCTGGCAGAGGAGACGCTCAAAGCATGGGAGGAAATGAGAGGAGGAGCCAATAAATTGATGAAAATGTATCAAGTGAGGGTTTGCGGATATTGCCCCGAAGTGCATGTTGGCCCTAGTGGACACAAAGCGCAAGTTTGTGGAGCTCATAAGCACCAGCAGCGTAATGGACAGCACGGGTGGCAGACAGCTGTTCTCGATGATTTAATACCTCCGAGGTATGTGTGGCATGTTCCTGATGTTAGCGTTCCTTTGTCGCGAGAGCTTAGAACTTTTTATGGTCAAGCCCCTGCTGTAGTAGAAATATGTGTACAGGCTGGTGCTGCTGTGCCAGAACAGTATAAGCCCACGATGAGGTTAGATATTGGAATCCCTAAAAATGCTAGAGAAGCTGAAATGGCTGTTTGATTGGAAGAAATCACATTCATTTCAATTATCATATCTGAACTACTTCATAACAAAAAAAAAAAAAAATAGATCTACATTACACTCATTCTGCGTTCAATACAAAAGTTTTCTAGTATGTTGTAATATTCAAGGACTACCTCTATTAAATTTACCATTTGCTTAAATCAGTAGAATGAAGAGAAGCTTCCGCAGCCTCTTAGTGTTGATAGTTTTGATTTAAACCCCCTTATTCTAACAAAAAGTTTTATGTTCTGTTGAAGAAGGTAAAAGGGAGCCAAGGATTCCAAATCTTGTGCAATGATATGAATGCAGGATTCTAGTAGAATAATTGCTACGTGTAGAGTTATCCTAAATCTTAGATCCTGCTGTCTGAATATAGAGAGGATTTGGCAATGAGACCTATTCCATGGCTAACACTTGAAAAGGTCACTGAATTTTCCACCATTAAGATAGAAATTTTTTTGGGAAGAGTCTGCCATTTGTCAAACTCATCTTCCTTCATTACTTTTTACCTCTATATTTATCACACTCAAAATTGGCATTCCCCTTCATCAATTGAAACAAATTAACACAAAAAAAAGTTCAAAAACACATTCAGAAACCTTTCTAAGCAAGCTAGTAAACCTCTTTAAAAAGTGAACAAGAATGGTAGCAGGAAGGCCAGGAAACATTAAGCATGGGGCTTTCCAAGCCCCGCCACCACCGGGACAACAAACAATGAACGCGGCCGGGGTGGCCACCCCAATAACGGGTCAGCCAACTGCCGGTCCAGGGGGAGTGGCGCACCAGGCTAACATCCCTACGGCGCAGCACAGCTCGGAGGTACTAGGTCAGACGAGGAAGCTAGGCGTGTCTCCAGCCCGGATGGCGGTTGGTGGCGTCGCAGTTATAATGACATTGGCTTATTTCACGTTGTATTCCCACAAGAAGCCCGAGGCCAGCGCCCTCGACGTTGCTAGAGTTAGTTCTGGAACTGCTAGTCCCCAAAACACCCGTCCTCGCGATTAGAGGAATACTTTCAACATATACTTCTGAATTGTGCCTTTTCAAATCTATAATATCTTAGGTTTTTTTTTTTCATTTTGATCTTTTCTTCAAATTTCTTTTATCTAATTGGAATTTGTTTAATTTGTTGTGATGAATATCCTTTGGAAATGATCATGGTAATGAATAACGTAATGTCTGGATCTGTTGCATTGCTTTTGTTATTTTCTTTACGAGGTACTACAGCACAAAATTTGAGGCTGTCTTTATCTTCTTTTTTTTTTGGGGGGGAGGGGTAGTATTTATTGCTAGTTAGTACTCCTTCCATTCCAAAATAAGTGTCGTTTTAGCAAAATAGAGAAATTTCAAAATAACTGTCGTTCTCACATTTCAATTGTCAAAAGTTATCAAAATTACCCTCAAAAGAGTTGATGCTATTGGTGGACAGTTTTATAATGGGGTTGGTTGAGGATATTTAAGTAATTTTATTACCCTATTTAAGAGTTTCTTAAACTATGTGTAAAGTGTAGGACGACACTTATGTTGGAATGGAAGGAGTAAAAGTTTGTATATAAACTCAAAATGCTAGTAGTATTAGAGCACAAAAAATAAAATATTCCTTCTTTTCCCCTTTGAAATGAAAATGGTAAAAACAGAATTTAGATCATAAGAACAGAAAGTACTGGTTATGTATTTTTCTCGAATTGACGACCGACTTTTTAATATTTTTCTGATAAGGAGATTATCAAACTCATTAACAATTATTAGTACAGTATGTTATATTGGAAAAGAAAACACGACATTCTTAGTCCTACATTAACAAGTGTCATATTCCCCCGGTATTTTCTTTTTTACTTGTATAAATCCTTGAAGTGGTAAATGCAATTGACCCAAAATAACAGTTCCAGTGTGAATTCACCATTTTTTACTACAAAAATTAATAAAGACTAGGTTCTGGATAATGCACGGGTATGTTATAGGCTTATAATTGTTTGTATCTTAATTAAAACCGTATCAAAATTAGTTTCAGATAAAACTACTTTGAAATTTTTGTATTTATTTACGAAAATACACAAATAATTTGTTTTTAAGAGATTATTGAAACTTAGACATCATAACATGAATAAATACACATATAATTTCATCATAAGTCATTTACTATTTTTGTATATTCAGTTTTTCCTAAGATGCTTTTGGGCACTGAAATAAGAATATATGAAAAATTCATGAAAGGAAAAACTATATATCATTCCTTCTAACATCAAAAACTACAGCAAAACTTAGAACAATAATTATAGATCAAATAATTCATCACTAATTTTTTACTTTTTATTTCTGTAAAACAAAATTAATCAGCAACTTTGTCAAAAGATCCATCCCTTTGAACTATTATGTTTGGCATGGATCATGGAGCAACGTGAAAGGATGGGGTGAGACATTAGCATATTATTTTTACATGAATTACAAATTGAATAAATATATCCTTGGATTCTTACCTTGTACTCCGTTTCTAAACGATAGTCTTGTAGTCGTTTCCGATTTTGACTACTCCATCAAACATGATTTCTCACAATGAGATTGTATTGTGATTGATTGTTGATTGAAAATAATTGATCCACAAATTTTTCAAGGACTTTAGAGAACTTTAAACATATTGTGATTTATTTGAGGAATTTATTTGGGGATAGAATTATGATTCAAATTAAGTGTAACCGCTAAAGTCATGAACCAGTTTCAAGATTAGATACAATTATTGATTTTTTTTTTTGGATAACTATAAATCAGAAGTTTTTTTTTTTCAATAAAAAGTCTTTTGGGTTTGGGTGTGGAGATTTTTAAGGATGGTTTTTTTTTTTTTTGATAACTAAAACCGTAAGTTTTGTTTTTTTTTTTTTTCAATAAGAAGTCTTTTTTAGATTTGGGTGTGGAGATTTTTAAGGATAGGTTGACAATTGGAATTTTGGACAAAATGTGGTTTTGTTATAATGGGGTGTGTATATATATATATATAAACATATATATATATATATAATATATAGATATGAAAATTCATGAAAGGAGAAACTATATATCATTCTTTCCAACATCAAAAACTACAGAAAAACTTAGAACAATAATTATAAATCAAAGAATTCATCACTAATTTTTTACTTTTTAACAAAATTAATTAGCAACTTTGTCAAAAGATCCATCCCTTTGAACTATTATGTTTGACATGGATCATGGAGCAACGTGAAAGGATGGGGTGAGATATTAGCATATTATTTTTACACGAATTACAAATTGAATAAACATATTCTTGGATTGTTACCTTGTACTCTGTTTCTAAATGGTAGTCTTGTAGTCGTTTTCGATTTTGACTACTCCATCAAACATGAATTCTCACAATGAGATTGTATTGTGATTGATTGTTGATTGAAAAGAATTGATCCATAAATTTTTCAAGGACTTTAGATTTGAACAGGTAGTTAATTTGGATAAATAAATGCTAGAGAACTTTAAGGATATTGTGATTTATTTAAAAATTTATTTGGGGATAGAATCATGACTTAGATTAAGTGTAACCGCTAAAGTCATGAACCAGTTTCAAGATTAGATAAAGTTATTGATTTTTTTTTTGGTAACTATAAATCCGAATTTTTTTTTCAATAAAAAGTCTTTTGGGTTTGGGTGTGGAGATTTTTAAGAATGGTTTTTTTTTTTTTGATAACTAAAACCGCAAGTTTTTTTTTCCAATAAGAAGTTTTTTTTAGATTTGGATGTGGAGATTTTTAAGGATAGGTTGACAATTGGAATCTTGGACAAAATGTGTTTTTTTTTTTTCAATAAAAAGTCTTTTGGGTTTGGGTGTGGAGATTTTTAAGGATGGTTTTTTTTTTTTGATAACTAAAACCACAATTTTTTTTTTTTCTTTCAATAAGTCTTTTTTGGATTTGGGTGTGGAGATTTTTAAGGATATGTTGACAATTGAAATTTTGGGGTATATATATATATATATATATATATATATATATATATATATATATATATATCCCTATATATATAGGGAGCAACTAGAGTTCCGTTACGGGACGGTTTCATTTCAAGATAATAACCGTAGGATTAATTAGGCTAATTAACAACCGTAGGATTACAATGAGGGTGCATCATAGGTAAATATACCTAAACACACCTGATTAAACTAAAAAAATTAGAGAAATTATTTAATTTTGCCCAAAGCTTTAAGTGTCTAGCCAATTTGACCCGAAAAGATTTTTGCGAAGTCAAATCCATCATCTAAGTTTCAATTAATGGGTCAATTTCATCCAATTGACAAAACTTCCGTTAGATTTAACACGTTCGCTGACATTCTGTTACAGATAAAATGACGGTTGTACCCAATGTTTTATTTGCATCGTTAATTTTACCCCATTAATTTTTGGTTAGCTAATTTTGTTATTTACATTTGAAATTTTTACCAATTTTATCCAATTGGCCCAGGTTCCGTTAAACTTAAGGGATTTCAGTTAATTTTTAACAAAAATATATCTTAATAGTATAAAAAAATTATAAAAATAACCCCAACATATGGAAAATCAACAAAATAATCTCTTTTTATTATTTATTTATTTATTTTTATTTCATTTTATTTTTCTTTACTACTTTTTATAACCATCAAAATATATTAAGATCTTTAAAATAATAAGTATTTATTTTCAAACTCTATTTTTCATGTGCAAATATGTGAGTTTAGTTTAGAAGTAATTTTGTCATATTTTAAAATTTTTTAATTAATTTTTTTTATTTTTTATTATTTACTATTCTTTTTCTTATACTTCTTGACTTGTATCTGTTGCTACTAGTATAATTACTAAATTTCATTAATCAATTTACCTTTTAGTTCATAGATTATAAAAAAGGTTTAAAAAATAAAGAAAATGAGGAAGAAAAAATCGAGTTGAAATAAATACGAAAATTAATAGGTTATCATTCTAAGTAAAAAAAAATCGAAAAAAAATGCTAATACAAGTCCTTCCTCCTTGAATTCTTGTAATTCAAGATAAGTTATGAAATAATAATTTTACTCGATCTAGTTTAAAATGATTATTTTGTTTGTGATAGTAAAAATAATATAAAAATTAGATAATCATTTGAAATAGGAAGAAGTGCTAATTTATTTAGTCCACAACGATGAATTGTTTTAAATTTGGTTAAACAATTTTTATTTTTTTTAAGTGATTGTTATTGTTACTTTGCCGATGGCTAAACTATATTAGCAATCATTGAATTTCATGACAAAGATAAATACGTATATTTTTTAACTACATATTTTTTAATATTTTTTTAAACTTTGAAATTGAAAAACAAAAGGTAAATTTTTTTTCTCGTAATATAGTAATTATACTAGTGCCAACATATACAAGTCAGAGAGTACAAGAAGGAAATTGTTAAAAAAATAAAATAAAACAAATTAAAAATTTTTAAAAAATATAAAAAGACAAAATTACTTCTAAAGCCAACTCAAGTGTATTGCACATGAAAAATATTGTTGAAAATAAATAATTATTTTTTAAAGATCATATAGCATATTTTGATGGTTACGAAAAGTAGTAAATAGAAATAAAATGAAATAGATTAAAATGAATACAAGCGAAAAGAGGATATTTTGTTATTTTTACATTTTTTAAGCAAGAAAAAAGATGAAAACGATGTTCAGGTTTCGGATAACTCAAAAAATATTTTGTGAGTTATCTTTATATATTTTGAAACTATTGGGGCATTTTTGTTAAAAACTAATGGAGATCAGTTAAGTTTAACCGAAATTTGACCAATTGGATGAAATTGACAAAAATTTCAAAGATAAAGGACACAATTGGCTAATCGAAAATCAATATGGTAAAATTGACGACAGGGTCAAAATGGTGTAACCACTATTTTTTCCTTTTCCGTTACTTTGTACAATTTTTTAGAAAGAAAAAGGGAAAAAAAAGAAAAAATAAGTAAAATATTTTGTAATTTTTGTGGAACTGAAGAAAAATGGCGGCGACAAAAATGCGGGTAGTGATGAAGGGAGGATTGTGTACTATTGGTGGAGGCAAATTTTTATGTTTGTGATGATGGTTTGAAATCCTCACAGATTTAGGAAGTGGTGATGGTAATTTTTAGAAGAGAAGAGGAAAGGGGCGGTAATGATGCGACAACGGAAAACAAGTAAAAGAGGAAGAAAATGAAGAGGCTTAGAGGGAGCAATGAAGTAGATTAGAAGATAAATTATGTGGTAGGAACATTATAATAATTAAATGGTAAGATAAACGTATGTTACTGAATAACAAAATAGTAGGGATAAAAGATTAAAATTTTGGGTCAACAAAGTCTTTTACTAATAAAAAATTGTACAAAGTAACGGAATGTCAGTGAAAATATTAAATCTAACAGAATTCTCATCAATTTGAATTAAACTGGCAAAAAATTAAAATTTAGATGATGAATTTGGTTCCCAAAAATATTTTGGGTCAAATTGGCCAAAAACTTGATGTTTTGAGCAAAAGTGATCATTTTCCCAATTAATTTATGATATTATAGAATGTTATTCACCACATGATTACCTCTTATATCCTAAATTTTGATTAGTTGAAGATAAAACGGGACGGTTCCGTAAAAGTGGTCAAACTCTAGACTGTTTCTCTCTATTGTTGTCACTTTTCTCAGACGCAACTTCCAAAGTTCGAAATCCCCCCATCTCATCAACGATTCTTCTCCTCATCTCTCTGCATAGAATTCATCAATAGCTCTGCGCTGTCAAAGACTACTACTGTGTGTGTATGTGTGAGAGAGAAAGGAAGATTGTGATTAAAGACGCAGTGAGAAGGCGGCAATGGTGGTACTAACTCACCGCTCCAGTTTCAATTGTTTCCAGTTCCACCCGTTGCCACCACTACTCCGCCGTCTCGGTAAACGCTCCCCCAAATGCTTCTTTGCTCATCTCCTCTTTTCAACTATTTTTCTTTATAACTCACTGCCGGAGTTTTTAACGGTAATTTGTGTTTTTCTTTTTGAGATAATTCTTTCATCACCTTAATTTCGTTTTGCAGGTGAAGGAGCATCCCGGAATTTTTGCAGCGTGCCACTTCCCCCTGTAATTCCTTCTTTCTCAAATATCAATTTTCAATTTCCAATCTTATAATCTTAGTTGAAATTTTTCTGGATTGCTATCTTCGAAAGAGTTTGTGACTAGTATTGATTATACGCGATTGGCAATCGTGTATTACTGTTAAAATTCCAATGTGGTAGTATAGTTTTATGTCTAGGAATCTATTTAGGCTGACGATATCGCGGGGTATAAATATTCTTGCCATTTTGTTGTGTAGTTTAAATATACAAATATGATGCTCAACAGTTAATTTATGAGATATATTTGCTAAATGTTGAAGTTGGAGATAGAAATTACTACTTATTTTCTGTAAGATTTTTTTTTGATAGTAGTCACTCAGATTGTACTATTCTTTTTTCGTCAGAAATGTTATCTTTGGTAGTTTGTGCTACACGTTAGAATTTAGGGATTGTAGCTGTTTTGTGTACAAAGTTTTATGCCAATTTGTTATTATAGGATTCCGGGCTTAGTAATTTATGACTAAACATTTGTTAGGCTTATATTTCAACATATCCATAAAAGGACAGATGTCATACACAAAAAGATTAAGTTAGATTCCATCTCTCGCTCACTGGCCTAGGGACGAATTAGCATCTTTAATTCTTTTCATCTCTCGCTCACTGGCCGAGGGATGAATTAGCATCTTTAATTCTAAGAACTTACTCTTTGTTTTCTGGGGTTTTGTTGGGGGGCAAAGTTATCTTGGATCTGTAAACTGGTACGGCGGAGAATATACTAGTTCCATGTTAAAGTACTATGATCCTTAATTGTTTAGTCACCATATATGTTTTTTCCTGACTTATATCTTTTTTCTACTGCAGTTGAAGACTCATAATAGTTTCTGCTTCAAGGTCTGTTCTCTGACACATTCAACGTCGGTAACCAGAAATATATGTAAGCAAATGTTGAATTTATGTTGAATATATGATATTGTTTAAGATCGATACATTTCACACTATCAGTTTTTCTTTTAGTACGTATGTAGTATATCATTGTAATTTTGAGGTTAATCTCTATATCAACTCTGCACTGTTCATAAATAACCGGATGTTTACTTGGGAGATAGTTCTGGAAAGTGACCAAGTTTCACATTAATTATGTTGTTCCTTCTAACTGTCATATTTTCTTACTGTCGGTCTTTATGAACATGTCATTATACAAACGTTTCATATGACGTTGGATTGTATCTTCCTTACCTTAATATTTATTCCTCCTCCTAAACCCCCAATCTCTTTTCCTTTTAAATATTTTCTTTGTTATTTTTTTAATTGTCTAAAATTCTTTTCTACTTTTTGATTTTAGCTTCAGAACCTTAAAAACTTTTGTCTGCTCCTATCCTCCCTGTTTTATTTAATCTTTTTAGATCCCCTTATGGACAATTTGTCCACATACTGATTAATGCACACGCATTGTATCTTTTAGTCTTCTAAATTTATATGTGCAATAGCCTTCTTTCTTTTGTATTTGGTTCCAATACCCTTTTAATACTTTCTGAAGTCTCCTTGTGGAATTTTCTTCATATTCCTCTTCATTTTCATGTTTAAATTTGGTGAGCATTTTTTCTGTAGGTGACTTCCCTAACAAAAGAAGACCGGGTCATGAATTATCGAACTCTTTTGGGCTGCTTGAGAAATTTTGTAGAACATATGAAGAACTCAGTAAGAATAAAATCTGCAAATTTTCAAGACACATTGTTAGATCTGATCTTTCTGTAACTGGGTCTGTCGGTTCTTCCTATCCATTGCCAGGTACATTTTGAGTGTCTTAGCTGGTGCCAATTTCCTTTTGAACCTGCATAACTTTTCTTTCCTTTCTTTAATTGCAGAGATTCAAGCAGGCTCCAAATTGAGAGGAATTTGCTTCTATGCTGTTACTTCTTTTGTTGCCATTTTTTTGTTTGTTTTGATGGTGGTTTCACATCCTTTTGTTCTCTTATTTGATCGGTACAATAGAAAAGCACAACATCTAATTGCAAAATGGTGGGCATCATTAACTATAGCTCCATTTTTTAATATCAAGTTTGAGGGTTTGGAAAACCTTCCTGCTCAGGATTCTCCTGCTGTATATGTATCCAACCACCAGAGTTTTCTGGACATATATACCCTTCTTACTCTTGGGAGAAGCTTCAAGTTTATTAGCAAAACTTCCATATTTCTCTTCCCCATCATTGGTTGGGCCATGTATCTCCTCGGTACTATTCCTTTGAAGCGCATGGATAGCCGAAGTCAGTTGGTAATTTCTTCATCGTAACCTCAAAATCAATGCCACAGTGTTAGTTCATTCTTGATTTTCCAGTTCTTTGTTTACTTGCCGTGTTTCCTTGCCGTTTCTCTCAATTAGATATCTTGTCGCTTCCATCAACGAGACACTGATCCATAATTTTGTTCCATGTACTCAGGATTGTCTTAGAAGATGCATGGATCTTGTCAAGAAGGGAGCATCTGTTTTCTTTTTCCCAGAGGGCACTAGGAGTAGAAATGGAACATTGGGGACTTTTAAGGTGATGGCTGTAACAGAATTTTCCAATTAAGGATACATCCATCATTAGTGAACACCCATTTTAGGGCTTTCGGTCATACAGCTGACACAGTTATATAGATGCAATGAGCTAAATGAGGTTCACTGTCTACTTAATTTAGTAAAAAGGAGGATGACTGTTGAAATACACTTGGTTAATGTCCAGAACTTGGGATTCCTTATCTCTTCTCTCTTTAATTTCGTTAAAATGAGGATGACCTGTAGAAATACACTTGGGTAATGTCCAGAACTAGGGATTCTTTATCTCCTCATTGCCTTCCTTGGTACATTGGATTGTTGAATTTGTGTATTGAGGAGCATAAACTTTCTGAGTTATTTCTTTTGGTTTACAGAAAGGTGCATTCACCGTTGCTGCAAAACTTGGAGTGCCTGTGATTCCGATTACTCTTATCGGAACTGGTAAAATAATGCCTGCAGGGATGGAAGGTCAACTTAATCCGGGAGCAGTTAAAGTTGTTGTTCACCCTCCAATATTAGGAAAGGATGCCAACTTCTTGTGCAATGAGTCTAGGAATGTGATAGCAGATGTCCTGATTTGCGAAGGCTATAAAGTCTTATAGAGAATGTTTTTAGATGTCTCTATTTGGGAATCTATCGTCTATGAGATATTCTGGCTTAAAGGTGCGGAATTTTTTAGTTTTCTTATCTTCATGATTTTTATATATTTGTTTATTTTTCCTTTGATTCAACTGGATACTTGAATAAGCATTTCCTTGACAATTTGTTAATTTATCTCCTGTAAAAATCATTTATCAGCTTATGGAAACAGACACTTTTTTCTAGCTTTTGCAACTTTAATTTTTGGTGGGGCGCGTAGAAGATAATAGAAGGTGCATTAGAGATGCAATAAGTGAAACTAGGTTTACTGGTAAAAATGGTGAGATAGGAGCATCTGAAATAATGGAAGTTTAGTTTCAGAGAGAACATGGGGCACTGACTTTGATGAGTCATCTGGTATGAGAGCAGCTAGTAGAACATTATAGTCCTGATTCTAGAGTGGGTAAGACTGAGGCCACTGTACTCCCACTTTCGTGCTGGAAAGAAAATCCAACTATTTACTGCACATGCTGTGGTGTAGTTCATCTTGATTTTGAAGTTTCAGTTTTCACTTGATTGCCAGTAGTATCACACTCCATAAGCTTTCTGTTGTTTCATTTGCTGCATTTATGTTGTATCAACCGTTTCTACATTTTGTCGAATTCTGCAGTTTGTTTCTGTTCTTTAGCTTATAGAAGCATAGAAGATGTGACATATTTTGAGATCTGTATGTGTCTTGTGTAAGCATATATATGCTGTTTTATTCATTTAATGCACCTTTTGCTTACGTACTATTTCATGGAGGCTGGCAGATATCAAAGAAAACCTGTTATCAAAATGTATTCTCCTTTTGGATTCTGATATTCCAACTAGAACCAAATTGAATTTCATATAAAGATGTTGGTCTTCCGACCAGATCCCCCAAAAACCATTTGTGGTTTCTTGATCTGCAGCATTCCTTTGTGGTTTCTTCCACAGCTTGTTTTGATACTCAAGAAATCACTAACCTTGCCTTGTCATTCAATTTTCACCTCTTCGATCCCTTGGAATTGTTTCAAGCAGGACTTTGATGTTGTAGTTACTTTCTTCATTAAGTTGTTGATGATGATAATGATACTATTCTAGTTCATTTCACAGATGTCAAGAAAAATTTTAATTTCCTCAATTTTCCATTCACTTGTTTATGTACCCTTTTCCTGCAGATGTTGCGGGTTGAACTTGAGACTTAGAATCCGAAAGGTTTTGTTCAAATTGCTGCTTTCTATGTGCACGACGTTTTTTTACAGCAACTGCTGGAGATCCAGTTGTTATATGTGATAAATTTTGAGGCGTTCTATTGTGGAGACTGAGAAAGAAGATTGTTGCATAGATACAAGAAAACTCCCTCTAACTTGAGGGAAACATGGCAAGGAAATAACTCATGCATGGAGACAATAAGAGTATACTAATTTAACTAATAAGGGATAGAAGGTTTTAATTTGGGAAGATGAGCGATTTTGATTTAGAAAAAGGAGAGGGGCTTTCTTGTATTTTTATTTTTTTTATATGGCTTCTCAAGGGGGTGAATTTCTCGACCCTATTTAAGACGTTGAATCTCATGTGATCATTAGGGATTTATGATCATTGTCATAGTATTAAAATTTTAATAAAGATGGTTGAAATGCCGAACTACTTTACTAGGAAACCAGCTATGAAGAACGTAATCTGTCATTAGAGAAAAATGCTCGCAAGGAAAAAGTGTAAAAGTTACAAATACGTGCTTGATATAGAAGGAGTAAATGAATTCTCCTTCTCCAATGATAATTATTATGAGGATGACTTCAATCCCGACAATAATAACGCAAATGACTATGATATGGACGATAATGATAATGATAATGAGTGTGATATGGATGAGCGTGTATTTGATGTCAAAGGACTGTTATGAGTGTGATTCATAGATGAGTGTGTTCGTTGTACTATTAAAACACTAACTTAATATTATTGTTTTGAGTTTTCTCTAGTAATTTTGTTAGACCAACTGTTGTTGGTCAATGGTTAAAAAATTATGTCAATTATCACCCAATCCATTAGAAAGAGTTGAAAAGTGGAGGGGTGTTCTCTCTGTATTTACCTGACAAATTCAGAAAAAAAAAAAGTGAACAAGAAAGAAGAAAGAAAGGAAATAATTGAATTAAAAAAACAACTACAAATAGGTCCGCAATTGTTACTAGTTCCCGGTAATTTTCTTTAAAACAAACTAGATGCTTGTCCCGGGCAAATGTCCGGGGGCGTCCCACCTAATAAATCGATATGTAAATAATCAAAATTGATTAGGAATGAATTTAGTTTTTGATGAAAATAATTGATTGACCAGAAATTAATTTTTTCGGAAGTCCTAAATAAATGGAAAAGGAAAATTTCATACACTGTCAAATACAAAATTTGAATGAACGTGACCATCTGATCTCTTCGTTAATATTGTAAATATATTTTTTATTTTTAAAAGGAGGTGACACGTGGCAGAATGATTAATGCAATATGGTGCATTTGGAGCCAAAACATTTTAATAAGAAAATGTCACATCAGCATCCTGTTTTCTGCTTTAATAGGGTAAAAGGGATAATCTTTTACGGAGATGTGGCATCTTCTTGGACCAATTTTTTACTCGACCATTGCGCTTGTTCTTGCTTGTATAGTTACTTTATACGAAATATGCTAAACAAGTTTAGGACATTTAACAAGGTTGCTTAGAAAAGGCATTGAGACGAACACCATTGTGTCATTAGTGATGTGAATGAAAAGGACAAAAGTGAAGGTTATCCATGAATCGAATGACGGCTAGTTTATTTTCAAAATAAAATATTGCCATTATTTTAGATTTAATGGTTGTTAGCGTGAATGTGACAAATACGAAAAAGAAATGAAGCAATCAATAGAGTTGAAATGATGTCAAATCTCGCGTAAGTAATAAATAGTTCAATCAGGGGTGGAACCAAGTCCCAAATATATAGTGGGACAAGATTTTTAAAATTTATAATTTAATATATTTGCCCCTTAATATTTTCAATTTAGGTGGGACAAAAATTATATTTATACAAAAAATTCTTAAATTTTAGGGGAATATTAGTAAAAAAAAAAACTAAAAATTTCAGCTGGTGCTATTTGTATGTAGCTCCGCCCTTGAGTTCAATCACTCCAATAAATTCACATTAATATTTTAAAAAAAATTATTTAATGCATAAGTTCACATTAAACCTTTAAGTTTATATTAATATAAATTTCAAAACTTAACGTGAATTATTTTTCCAGAACGAAATTAATAGATTTTATTTTTTTGAGATAGATTATTAAAATGGAACAAAATAAAAATTACCTTCGGTTTCATCCTCACCCACCGGTGAATAAGAACCGACAAATGTAGAATCTGTCTTAATTGGAGTCATCAACTCATATACATGCCGAACGTAAAAGGTAGCCATCAACAATAGTTGTCTATTAAATTAGTTAAATTACTGTTTCGCACAGTAATTTGTTATTTTTCTCCGTCGTGTTCCTGTGTAATGTAGATGGTGCACACATGCCACCTTATGTAACTTTCTTGTTTAAAAAAATTTCAGCCAGAACGAAGGCATGTTTGGTAACAACTTATTCTTTGTTTTACCTCCAAAAAAAAAGGAAAACGGGGGCATTTTAGGTTTCGAATTGAATTTTTGGCTTTAAAGATCCAAGATCCATAATATGAAACAAAGATGAACTCGTCCAATCCTCTGCTACATTCTTCATTCTATGTTAATTGTCTACTTAATCTAATTACTTATCCATATGAATTATTCAATTATCATGATTCGGAGAAGAATATAATCCTCTATTCTAAAATAAGCGTATTCTATGTTAATTGTCTACTTAATCTAGTTATTTATCCATATGAATTCATTCAATTATCATGAGTCGGAGAAGAATATAATTCTCTATTCCAAAATAAGTGTTATTGGAGAGTTTGTATATAATTTAAGAAACATTTAAATAGGATAGATAAACTATTAGAATATTCTCAACCAACTTTTTTAAAATAAATGCTTACTAATAATACTATTTCTTTTAAGTATAAATTTGAAAATTCGGGACAAAACGTATATTAATATCAAAAATGATACTTATTTTAGAATTTCCTCATTTGTTAAAATAATACTTATCTTGAAATGGAGGGAGTATTTCTCTATGCATGATTGATTAATTAACTGTGACAGGAGTATTAGTCATTAGCCATTTCAAATAGTGTATTGACCAAATAAAGTAAGAGGTCACATTACAAAGAACCAATTATGCAGACAGCTAGATTGTTGGGAGTTGGGGACCATAGGGGACATAAGATAAATACTTAGGACCATAGGTGTGTTTTCATCTTAAAAATCCCACTGTGTCAATCCATCAAAAAGCATATTATCATCAATCAACGAACAAAAGCTAATAATTTTTTTTTTTTTAAAAAAAAAAAATGGTGGCTAATTCTGCCTATTCACTAGCAGTTGTTGATTTGGCACCTTTCTTCAACAAAGAAGTTGATGAAGAAGATGGCAAGAATAGAAAGTTGGTGGTGGTGGAAGAAATCAGCAAAGCATGCACAGAATGCGGGTTTTTTCAAGTAGTGAATCATGGGATTCCATTGGAGCTGTTGAAACAAACGTTAGACGCTTACCGGGCTTTTTTCGATTTGTCGAATGAAGAAAAACACAAGTTGGTTCCGAATCCCAGGGTTCCTACTCCAGCTAGTGGCTACTTCAGGAGCCCAGATCTCAAAAAGGAAGGGAATGAGCATTTCTTGATTCGTTCTCCTCAGCTGGGCTTAAATTCTTACCCCAAATGTCTTCCCAGATTCCAGTTAGTGTTCGTTAATTAATTACCTTCTTTTGTTTTTGGTAGTAGTTAACTCTTTCTTCGGTTCCCGAAATTAATGTCCAGTTTGGATTTTTATTTTTAGTTTACTAAAAGTAAAATTACAAATAAGACGATAATTTTAAGACGGAAGGAGTATTTATTAGGAATAGGAATGTAAGTGATCGAAAAACTACGTAAATGTTTTTTTTTTTAATGTGATTCAGGGGAAGTCTGGAAGAGATATATCCGAGTTTCTTGAAGCTGGCTTCAGTGATGGAGAGCATAATAAATGATTCGTTGGGTTTTCCTCCAAATTTCCTGAAAGAATACAACAGAGAGAGGGATTACGATTTCCTTCTGGGCTTGCACTATTTTCCGGCGACGGGGACGGAGACCGTCGGGAAATCTGCTCACGAAGACACGTCATGCGTGTCGATTCTGTACCAGGATGACGTCGGAGGGCTTCAAGTTTGCCACAACGGGAGGTGGATTTCGGTGCCGCCGATCGAAGGCGCATTGGTTGTCAACATTGGCGAAGTCCTTCGGGTGAGTCATCTTTGCTCTCCCTCCAATCTCTCCTCCACGTGTTATTTGGTTGCATCAAAGAGTTGTTCTAAGGGTATTGTAGTCATTTCACGTCACAAGTTGATTTTTATTTTCCAAATTGGGAGTATTCGTATGAAAAATGGAAAGAATATTAATAGTAAGAGTTTGTAAATAAAAAAGATATGACACAACATTGTGGTTGTTTCACCTAATAAAATTAGATATGTGTATCATTATCGTCTTTTTTTTTAAAAAAAAATCTGTGGATTGATATTCAGATGCTCACAAAGATAATTCATGGATTAAATATATGTAATATAGGGGTGGTGTGAAAAATTGGTACATTTTGGCGCTGGCCTAGGGGATGTCTATCCTTTTACGTGAATTATTATAATTCAATATTTGATCCCTCATAATTCAATATTTGATTCCCTTCACCAAATAACCTTTTTTTTGTTTTTTTTTTTTAAAAAAAATTTAGTTCTTACATTTGATCATTTTGTTTGAAGACAATCATTCTAGAATTGGCATAGTACTTCTTTTTGGAGCACAATTGAATATGTGTGTCTGATTCACATCTATATGTGTCCTAAATATCACTATATGAAGTGAAGGGCAAAAAAAACAGACTATTGGTTGAAAATAGAACTCTATGATGAGGAAGAAGACAAAGTCGCATTCTTTCATGGAAATTTCTATGGCTGTAGAAAATTATTTTAAATTTAATTGCCCAACGAAGTTTTGACCTTACCTCTTAGCGCTAACAATTTGCCCTTACCACACCACCCAACTCTCCCATCTTTTTATGACAGCAGAGAGGATTTCTTTTCTTTTTTTTTTTTATAATTAAAGTGTTAATTCTCTGACTTATTTCCCTTACAAAATTTTCTTTTGATAATCTAATCTGTCATGAATGTGGAGATTAGGTACTGAGCAACGACAGATTTAAAAGTGCAACTCACAAGGTGATGAGAAGTGAAGGTCGAAATCGTTATTCGTTAGCGTTTTTTCATAATCTCAAGGGAGATAAATGGGTGGAGCCATTGCCACAATTTACTAAAGAAATTGGAGAATTGCCCAAGTACAGGGGTTTCCTTTTAAAGGAATACATGCAAATGAGGCTCAAGGACAGGAGACATCCTCCTGAAAGATATGAAGACCTTACTCGGATCAACTATTATGCAATAAATCAAAATTCTTAGAAGAAAGAATATGGGCCCCTCGAAAGACATCCCAGAAAATTGGAACGATGCAGTGCTACAACAAAGGTATGCCAATTAGATACTCTTTCCGTCACAAATTATTGCCTAGTTTGTATTTTCATTTTTGATATAAAATAAAAGTGAAATCTAAACTAGACAATAATTTTGAGACTGAGAGAGTTACGAGACATGATCAGTTCTGATTGTTTGATCAGTTCTGATTGTTTATTTGGTTTATCGTCAGTGATTGTGATTTATTGGAGCTCATGTATTGTATATGAATGCGAATGTAAACTAAATAATCCAATCCATCTCAAAAACAGAGTTTGATGTTTTATTCCACTGTTTGTTTTTGTACAAAGGGAGAGTCAGTAAGTACCTAAAAACTTCACAACACATTTTGTTTGGGAAATTCGTGTTCTAGATACGACTCTTTCTTTTGGGACGAACGACTGTTACATCTCGTCTTCTACATACACCCAGACGAAAACTGAGAATTGCAGCAATACCAGAATACTCTGAAGAGTTCGAGATGTTGGCGTTTTAACTTAATTTATTTCAAAAGATCGATTAATTTTTGTGAAACCTTTTTATGACTAGTATGACTTGCTGCTTCGGTTTTGGTTTCTTAAAAGAGTTAATTTGACACATTAACTTCTAAGTTTTATTAATTCAAGAAGATATGATCTTTTGATTCATTAACTTAACACTTACATTAATATTACTTACATAAATGAAAGTTATGACTTGAGATCACAAGAGACATCCAGCTACATGGTTTGGGAATTGAAGCCTATAAATAGTACCATTTCTCGTCTTTCAAAATCATCCCTTAAGTAAACTTTTCTTTGAGTCTTTTCTTCCTCTTTTAATCTCACTTAAATATTGAATCTATATATTTGTTGGTTCCTGTGCCCTTTAAACTTAAAAGAGGAAAGCTTCTTTTATCTTGGGGGAACATTTGTTAGACCGAAATAGTTTCTTTAAGACAGTGCAATTTGCACGACTCAATTTGCACGAAATAGTTTATTTTATTTGTTTATTGATTTAGCATTTTTGGAGCATTACCCCAACACGAGAAACTGTCGCACTTTTCCCAACAAAGAAAATTTGGGCTGCAAAGTAATCCATAAAAGCCACAAGCACCATTGCTGGCAGACGGAGAAACAAAGGATTGGCAGAGGGATAATCCCGCGCTTCTTTCTTCTAGTTAAAAGCTCAACCAGGATCGATTTCAAGGATGTGGAATACACCTTTCTTCACATATTCATTCTCAGCAAAATTCTTGCCCCGAACTTGTAACCCAAACCCTTCCAATTCCTACCCCACCGCCTCAATCAAAATTTCCAATCTTGACTTCACCTTTTCCAGACAACGTGGTTTTTTTTTTCTGAACTTTCCTGACTGTATCCCGTCTTGCAATCAGATTGTAAGCAACCCGTAAATCATTTGCATTTTCCGGCACCATCTCCACACTACCAGGACCGTTTGGCACCAACAAGGGATCTTTTCAGACAATCTTCATTATTGCCTATTGGAATCGTTCTGGATTGGAGATCACCACAGAAGGCTTGAAATTAATCCTTGTTCGATGCCGAAAGTATTTTTCTTACTTGTCGTAGATGATAAAGTAATAATTGCCCTTTACGATATGCAACTGGATTATGCAATTAATAGATATCACTATCAATAAAACAAAATTCAGAGCAAGAAGGAAATGTCAAGTAATAGAGATCACTGTACATGATCAATGACAGATTGTCCAGGACTACAGGTTGAAGATTATCAGTCCATTAGCTTTTCTTCACTTTTTGTTTTATAGCACTATAGGGGATACGGGTAGACCGAAAATATTAGGGAAGACATTATTAAAAAAAAAAAAAGCTGAAAAAAAAATCTGAATTTGCATAATGATATGTGTATTGATGATCAAGTACAATGACGTCTTATGATCCCGAAAAATGACTTTTCGTGGTCTTTGTCGTTGTTGTATTGTGTTGTTACTTACTAGAGCTCATGTGTATTGGTTATGAATAGGGATACAAATGTTTTTACAGAGTACTCTATCTATCCATATGTTTTTGGGGAAAAAAATCTATAGTGTCTTTATAGATATTTTTATAGAGTAACGCATTCCAATTTCCAAATGGGGAAACCATTCAAATGTTATTCAGAAAAAAGCAACTGGAATATTTTACGAAGTTGAAAGCACTACTAGAAAGATAGCCTTTTAAGGACCAAAAATGACTTTAGGGGCAGAACATAGATAGAGACAGAAATTCAAAATTTACAAATCATCCTTTTAATGTGGTCGTACCGTTGTAGTTCAACAAACGTGACTCTTTCTTTTGGAATAGACGGAATTATTGGTTTTGTTCTTCTGTTGCAGTACTCAATGCTTCCTAGTTCCCGCCAGGGGAAAACGGAGAATTGCTGCAATATTAGAATACTTTGCCAATCCTTCTCCAGAAACGTGCATGGATGAGAAGATGTATACAGTGCCCCCTGAATCCTTCACTGACTTTACCAAATCTGCATATTTTTTCTTCTTCCCGATAACCGAATTCCTGTAGAGTTCATCACTGATGAGAAGTGTTTGGACAGCCCCATTCGCATGGGCAACTTCAACATTATTAGGTCCATAGCATGCTCGAGCAGGATCCTTATTCAGTAGCATTGAGGAGAATTCGTTCAGGGCTCGAACCTCTTCTGAGATTCTTGTATCTTTGATCCTGTTCATGAAATCCGGAGCATCAAAAACTGCCTTCAAACTCTGCGCGTTGGTGTGCACAAGAACTATGCGTGCCTTGTTCTCCGTAATCGCGCTAAGTTTGTTCCTTTTGGCCTCGAGCAACATTTGATCATGAAGCCAACCCTTTGAGTATGCGGGGCAGGCAATCACAACGCGGCGCACCACCTTGAAATCAACGTGTCTGAGAAGCGCCTGCAGGACATTGTAGATGAATTTCTTCATAAATCTGTCAGCATCCGAACGATCGCGAAAGGTGTGATGTTCATCTTTTTGTTCTATACGACAACGAGAAACTGTCACACTTTTCCCCACAAAGAAAATTTGGGCTACAGAATAATTCATCAAAACCACAACCAAATCAGTGGCGCGAGGAGGAGAATCAGAAGAAGCTTGATGGAGAGATTCCAACGCCAGCGAATCCCACGCCTTTTTCTTCAAGACGAAAGCTAGACCCGGCTCAATTACAATGGTGTGGAATACACCTACGCCTTTCTCCACGTATTGTTCATTCTCAGCATCAACATTATTATTAATCATCTTCCCTCGAACTCGCAATGCAAACCCTTGTGTTTCATACTCCATCGACTCAACCTTGATTTCCAGCGTTGATTTCACCCACATGATTGCTAGCTTATGATCCCTATCTCTAGATGTTGTTTTCTTTACGGGTTTCTTGACAGTTACAGAAGTGGAAATCGTATCGCCTTTTGCAATTAGATTGTAAGCAACCCAGAAATCATCAGCTTCTTCCGGCACCATCTCCACTCTACCAGAACCGTTTCGTATCAAGGAATCTCGTCCGACAATCTTCATTGTTTTTTGAATCAGACACTCGTGAAACTTTCCCTTTGAACTTTTCTTCGTGCCTTTCTCTATATTTATAGAAAGAAAACGAACCCTTTTTACCACAGAAATTTCGACATCCTATTCCAGCTTTGAGTTGGATTCACAGTAATTAAGTGTTCTATCCAAATTCTATTGTACTTTGGGTTTCATGTGTCCGCCAAACACAAATTTAGTATCGTTTTATATCAGTACTAGTGATTAACCCGCACTTTAATTAATTTTCAAGCTACAATTGTGCAGTTTATAAATTGTTCGTGCATTAATACACACACTATATAGGTGTTTCATAGCCCCGCCTACGCGGGGCCCCTATTTACATAATTTAGGTTAAGTTTTTTCTACTGTGAGTTGATTATGATAAAATATTTAAGATTAATGTGTAGTTAATTTTTTTCTATTTATGTTCTTAACATCATCAAAACTAATAAAGATTGAAGTTAAACAAATGTATCAACACAAACGATGAATTATTATTATTATTATTATTATTATTTTTGGCTAATGTCTTACATTTTTTATTTATGAACCTGGAATAAGTAATTGACAAAGAACTTATTTCTTGTTATAACTTTACGATATAAATCAATAAAGATTTACATATTATCTAAAAAAGAATTTATTACTATTATTATTATTATTATTATTATTATGTGGAGAGCTTAAAACAATAAAGGAAAAGTCTTTTAATGATTGTACTGCTTAAGTGATGTGCAAAACAAAAAAAAATTCTAATTCTTGAACTGACCTAATAAAAACTCTTATATATATATTTATATTTATATTTATATATATAAAGAAATTTCTGCAAAATTTTTTTAATTGATTCAATTTCAATATTCATCAAATTTTGATAAATATTCACAAAATTTATCAATTTATTATTTATTTTTTAATTAGATACATACATCATATTATTAAGAATGTATTCCCAAATGTGAATCTCGCTTTTATTTATTCAGGAATAGGATCCCTTACAAAATTTAGGTACGTGGATAAAAAAATTATACACTATTCTAACACTTTAGCATATTTATGAGATTTGAAAGAAAATCGTGTTAATGCATTTATGTGTACGCAAACAAACAAACAATCAAACAAAACTCAAGAATTCAAAAGTGTTGTGATGATAATTGTTTTATGGGGTGGTTTTCCTTATGTTTTTCTTAATATTTTTTAATGGCTAAGATTTCTGCAAATTATTTTAAATTTAAGGTTTTTTTTTTTGATTCCATTTGTACTAGAAACCAGATTGAATGTGAAGTTTTATTATATGTTATGATGGATAAAATATTTGATGTATGATATATGTATGTAACAAAAGTGATTAATAGTTACAGGTATCATGTATATAGAGTTTACCATGTATCGTGTAGGTATGCATGTAGGCATGATATTTGTCAAATAAATGGCACAGTACGGTCCTTATATTTTCATTGTAGGCCATGCATGTCATGATGACTTGGATTGATGGGTATGCATGGGGTATATATGTCTAACCACGACGACAAACGAAAAAGTACTGTGGAATCGTACTTTATATACTAGTCGGGATATATTCAGCGCGCTACACGGAGAATTAAAATGCCCGTTATTTACAAATAATATTCCAGTTGATGAGATTTTAAACGTAAATAAGAATCATCCTCTTTGGGATTTTAAACGGGGTCTCATTAAATTCTTGTTCCAATTTGTTAGTTTCATGACTTTTCTGAAAGATACTATTTATTGCTCTTAAAAGAAGGTGTTTTGTATATGTCTGACTTCTTAGATTCATTATTTCAAGTGCAAAGTTTTCAAGTCTAAGTGCTATAAAACAGTTGCACTGGTTTGAAATCTTTCTTTTCTTGGCTTCATGTGTTTTTCTTTCTCCTTCGTGTTGTTTTCCTTTCGGCTGATTATAAATTATCTTTCTTCTCCTTTTGTTTGTTTCTTACACAGAATTCATAAGAAACGGGAAACGTTTTCTCTAACAAATGCAAACTATCAGAAATCGGGTACTGTTGAACCCATAATTACTAAGTTGTCTTACTACCATCAGAGGTAGTGAAAAAGGACCACCCCAAACACATATTTCTCTAAGAAATTCAACTTTTACTTAATCTAATGGTCTTTTAAGCTGATTCCTGTAAACTCATCTCATATTATAAGCTTCTATAAACCAAACCCGTCAACTTACTTTAACAGATAAAACAAATGGTCTAAAGAGGAAAAGAAAATAAGCATTTACATTCAAAAGGAAGATACTGCCCTGGATCGAAAGAAAACATAAGTAAAATGAGAGCGGAAGATAAGAACCACATTGCATACAGAAAGCTATTCATAATCACCAAATATGCTAGATCCATTATCGAATAAGACCTAAACAATGAATAAAGAACGTGCCCAGATCTTATTTTATATTTCAGTTTCCACGAGAAATGAATGGGGGCTCAGTGAAAATCAATGAGTACTGGAAGATTATTAAAGTGTTTCCTCGAGAAAATTATGAGAATTTGAGACCTTTGTGCAAAAATTAGTCTAAAATATGCAAAAATATAGTTATATTTAACAATTTATAGGCTACAACCACTAACTCGCTCGTATATCATTCAATTATCAATAATGCTAATTACCGGAACAAATTTAATTGTCTTTGTGGTTCTCTACAAATTAAGAACAAGCCTGCTGGTAGAGAAGGAATTCTTTCTGTGACTTTGATAGCTGTCCTTCAACCTTCTGTGTGATCTTCTCTGCCACACGAATTGACTCCACAAGAAAATGAAATCCACCAAATGAAATGTTCAGGAAGAGCCAATACCTGCAAATGCCGATCAACTAACTCGGTAGCTTGAAAAATCCTCATGTTCATATCCACCGAGTCCAACATGGATTGCTCTCTTCAAAGCTAATCTCAAAGCTAGCAACAAAGAATCTGCCAGCTTGTGCACTGTAACAGTCTCCAAAAGTACTTTTGTTCTTCCACCAGTTTTTTGTTTCCACAAAGGTAAAGGCAAGAGTAATTTCGGAAAAATCATCAACAGAATTTGAAAACAGATGATACTCCACATACAAGAAAAGATAGAAAAAGTTTGAAGCTTTGCTTATAAAGTAGGGCTCAAAATTTGTAGAATATTCCTTACTTCCCTGTAAATAAATGTGTTGTCTCAACCTTCAAAATTCTCATGGGGAAGAAAATTTATTACCACAAAAAGGGAATCATATAAAAAACAAAAAGTTCAAGCTCAAAGAAGCTTCAATTGACCCAAGAAACACAACATAAAAGATTATGATCAATAACTACTAAGGTTTTATCTCACTAGGTGGAGGGGCTATATAGATCATATACTACCATCATGCTCTGGTAGTATACATGTTCTCATCTAAGTTTTAAAATATATTTACTCCTGATTTTAGCATGCCTTCATATTTCCATTATGATATTAGTAAGTGATCCTACGTTCTACTCATTTAAGGCATCCAAAGGTCTAATGTGCCCATGCTCAATCCCTTTTAAGCGTGGTTATCTCATTTTCTCATCTATTTATGTCACTCCATTTCCTTTCCATTTATATTAGGAAGTGCAACCATATCCTATCACCCTTTTTGTTTCATGTTAAATATTCATAATATTGCTCAATTCAACTTAATCTATAACAAAATGCAACTGATGAAAATTTTAATTCATGAAAAAATAAAATATAAAAAAACATAGAAGAAAATAGCCTATAGCTCCAAGTTCAGCTCAACGGTCAATAAATTGTAATTTTTACTTTGCAACAGTTCATAGTTCTTCCCATGATTGCAGCTGAATTCACACTCGTCGACGAAAACACAGTAAAACGTTTTAAGAAGTTGGAGGCAAAACACAAGCCACCAACATAAACTATAAGTATGTACATAATTGACAATATTATACAGGAACTAAAGACTCCGCAAACTGATTATTACCAAAGCTGAAGTTTGCAATATAGCTTGTTTGAAGGTCTATCCCAAAGGGTGTCTAACCCTGCACCAAGAAATAGTTCACCAATATAATCAATAGTTTCCAAACATGCAACCTGCAATTCAAAGATATGGCTGGAGTGAAAAGGAAAAAAAAACCGTTTTGCTTCCATTCAATTGATTTTGATTTCCTAATCTATCTTAATTCAAGATACATACATTTTCTTGATTCTAAAGATGAAATTTCTTCTCCAGTATAAGGTTTTGCAACTTCAGATGTTTCTCCACACAAGCAAAGATGGCAAATTTCTCTCAAACGAAGCATACTTACTCAATATAAACTTATCACAATCCTCTTCCCCTAATATTTTGTTAGACTCAAAACCACTAGAAAGAAGCAGAATCAAAAGTTGAATAACGAAAAGGGGAACAGTCAGATAAACTCACTTTCATATTTCTTCTCGAATTTACTGGTGATGTGCCTCTTCACAAAAGTAGTTTTACCTACAGGGGAGGAAAATCTCCAAATTAAACATGTAAAATAATTCAGAAATTAAGAAACAACAAGGGGGAATCAAACTGAAATCCTGAACTCACAGGCCACTTGACACCCCATATTTCAATTTCAATTTCAAATTTTGCATCTCGATTCTGTATCAGAGGAGATAGAAGCCACGACTGCAACAAAAAAAAAAGCACGCAAATATGAAGACTAGAATAACCCACTGAACTAGAGACCTAAAAGCATGTCCTTATGAAGTAGCAAATAGAATACCCTTGATGTCATCTCGCCCTTTAACTGCCTGGATTTCTTTTCCAATTCCTCAATTAATCCTTGCACAGTTTTATCTATCCCTTTCTTCACAGAAACTGGATTGGCACCATAAGTAACTCTCAGTAAACCAATCTTAATAATTTCACGAGCAAGGACAGAAGACGTTGTTGTGCCAACACCAGTAGAATCGTTGATCTTGCTTGTAACCTATACACACATTTCAACTTTTCAGAAGAAGGTAATAACACTGACATTATTAGGGAACGTAAAGTAAAAGAAGAAAACAAAAGATGAATCTAATATATAAAAATGAGAAAAACATGACCTCTCTGATAAGTGCAACACCAGCATTCTCCATAGCATCAGGCAACTCAATGGCTCTGGCAATAGTTAATCTAGCATTAACAACCTTGGGAGATCCAAACTCGTTCAACACAACATTTCTTCCTGTTGCACATCAAAAAACAAATAAAAATCGTATTTTTGAAAATGATCTAACAAAATCTCATAGCATACAGAAAACAAGTACATAGGTAATATAGAGTAACGTAACAACTACTTTTCCCGAAATATTACGGCTTGTTTGGCCAACATTTTGTTTTAGTTTTTGATTTGGGTTGAGATGTGATTTAAAATGTGGTTTGAGATAAAATTTAAAAAATTGTTTGAGTAATATTTTAAATAAAATAATAATATTTTTAGAGAACCACCGGACCACCTCCACCACTGCGGAATTTGGCCGGAAAATGGCCGGCTGGTCACTGGCCGACGGCGCTGGGTGGTCCGGCGGTGGGCGGTGGCGGCGGAGGTGGTCCGGTGGTTGTGGACGAAAATTGTGTAAAAATAATTTTTGAAATATTTTTTAAAAGATAAATTAAAAAGTTGTTTGGATAGTATTGGAATTTGTGTTTAAAAGGTATTTTAAAAGATAAAATGAGACAAAAATACAAAAAGTGACTTGTCCAAACAAGACCTTAACATTCTCAATAACAAAAATGGTAAAGGGGAACAGTCAGATAAACTCACGTTCATATTTCTTCTCAAATTCACCGATGATGTGCCTCTTCACAAAAGTAGTTTCACGTATAGGCAGGGTCGGTCTTGGGCCGGTGCGAATGGTGCTACCGCCCAGGGCCAAAGGGAGGAGAGGGCCCTTTAGTAATCCCCAATTTAAAGTGTGACTATATTAAGTTCGCGGTTGGGTTTTAAAAATGTGTGTGTTTGTCGAAATTAGGCTCTGAAATTATTTAGCCATCCAATTCTTATTAATTAATTTAACCAACTTCTTAAAATGTACAGAAGCCCAAGCTGTCAATCAAGAAAAAAAATAACTAATCTTACCTAAACAAAAAACCAAAGTAAAAACATGGGCCGAGCTCAGTTAACTTGATACCCCAACTGGGGGAAATAAAGTGAATGGATTTGTTCATAAATCGGCCTTTCATTTTCCTATCATTCATGGTGTAATTATTATTAAAAGAATCACTAGTAGGACTAGGATTGTTTGTTTGAAGTTTGAACAAAAAAAAGTTAGAGTTTTAGCCACAAAGTTATATTTTGCATCTACTCATCATGTTCTAACATTAGATGAAATATTTGTTTGTTAAGACAATTTTGATTTTCGTTTGGGTGTGTCGATTATTAAACACATAATTAAAAGTTTTTGTTTCTGACATTTTCATTGACAATTAAAAATGATATTGAAATCTGTAGACTTAATTCCAATTCATTGACACTCATATAAGTGTGTTTGAATCTTTTTAAAGGAAGTTGAACAAGATTATAAAGAATTTTGATATGATAAGTTTAGGATTTACAGAGTTCACAGTAAGGTTTGATCCACTAGTTAGTAAGGCTCATCATAGATTTTTTTTTAAAAAAATAAATTGAATTTATTCCCATAGTTATGTAAGGAAAATTCGCCTGCGTATATTTACAAAAATAAGGTGGTAACATCATAAGAGTTTTATCGTTCATAAAATGACTTGTCCAATTCGAACGTAGGGCGGTAACATCATAAGAGTTTTATCATTCATAAAATGATTTGTCCAATTCGAATCAGATTAAACGCAACATAAGCAATATAAATTTTGGATGTTGAGTGCAGTATACGATATAAAAAATTAAAATAATCATTTTATTTATAAATGTATATCCTATTTCACAGGGCCCATATTCTTGTTTTGCACTAGGGCGCTCCAGAAGTTTGGACCGGCCCTGCGTATAGGGGAGGAAAAGCTTCAAATTAAACATGAAAAATTCGCCAGAAAATATTCCCCATTTAATCACATCCGCAAAGAGAATTTATACCAAATATACAAGTAGATCTCTCAAAGAGAGATCCAAAATATACCAAAAAATAGAAAAAAAAAAAAGAAACTTTTAGAATTTTAGATTGAAAGAACAAAACACCCAAAATTGGGTGAGTCAATCTGCTACAAGAGGAGGATGACAGAACAAAAAAAATTTAGATTCCCATCCTTGTTCATGTAGGATAGGAAGATTGATGGAACTTTCTCTCTCGAAGAAAATAAGAGAAGAGAGAGAAGAGAGAGAAGAGAGGAAAGAAAGAAGAGAGAGAGAGGGGGAAAGAGAGACAGCCCCATCATCTTGCTTTACTCTATTATATAAGTACTGGTGATACTTCATTTTTGACAATTAGCAATTCCTCTTGAAGTCTGAGAAAATATATGGCTCTGAACCGTTAGATGGACAAAAAAAAAGGCCCTTCAGTCTATTAAAATCGTAATAAGGAAACTCACTTGACACGAGACTCTCAGTGGCTGAACCAGCTTTTGACAACCAGGAGGAGTGGAGGAGGGGGAGGGGGGGGAGGGTGGCTGGGTATGTATTAATCCGACAGTGGAGAGAGATTTTTTTTTTCGTTGGTTTATCAAGTAATAAATATTCAATGTAAATTATACTAATAATATCTTAATTTTTTTTTGCATAAGTAATATTCATAATTAACTCTGTATAAAATCTTCATACTATTAACAAAAAATATACGCTTAATTGTCCAAAAAATCCTAAAACTTGGGGTGCTATATTCATTTGGTCCCAAAAGACCAAAATTGTCTTCCTAAGGCCCCATAACTTGTATTTTTGTTTTTCTGTGAGTTGACCGTCAAATATGGACTGTCACATGCCTCTCACATGATCTTTTGTTAAAGGGCATATATGACATTTCAGTTTTTGAATGTTAGTCAAGTGCATATCACGTGCCAACAAGCTACCAGGCAGCCACCACCGGAAATACATCACCGTCTATCGGCCAGCACCTTTGATAGGCAGCGCCGTCGCCGGTGTCACCAGCACGCCGGAATATTTTTCGAAATTCGACAAGTTTGTGGTGGTGATATGGTGGAGCTGAAGTCAAGGCGGCGAGAAATGTCGGCGGCGTTGCTGGTGTCGGTAAATGTCGGTGGTGACGACGGCGGTTCAAGCTGGATGGTGGTGCATGGCGGCGGTATAAGGGTGGTGAATGGTGGTCGGTCAAAGGGTTGTCAAATATTCCCGCCCGAATAAATTTTGAATTTTAAAATTTGAAATTCAAAAAAAAAGGTGACACGTGCTGCTGTGTGCGTGTGAAAACCTGATTAAAAGTATCCGAATAAAAAAAGACTTTTGATACGTACCAGGCACGTGGGTTTTGAAGCGGGAATAATTGGAGAATTTTTCCCTCCAAGAAAAACAAGAAAATAAAAAATGATAAAGAAAAGAGAGATCAAACTCACGTGTGCAGAAAGTGGACTCCACATATGTTTATTCAAAAGCCACCATTGACTACTATATTCCTCAAAAAAAATAAACACTCAAAAAGTGCAGAACGTCAACAATGGGTTTGGGAAGAAAACTAATCTGGGGATTTGAGGGTCATTCGAGCAAGAAAATTAGTAAACTATTGAGAAAATTGAATTAAACGGGTAGATCTAGGCGAATCTAGGGATTTGAAGATGTGGAGAGGACAAGATACTCCAGATGAAGATTACGAGCACGACGCTCCGATTTACGGTAAGAATGGTTTTTTTTTATTTGAAAGTATTTTTTATTTTGGTGGATGTGTGTACAAGTAATTGTTTATCAAGTGTTTTTTGTGTGTGGAATTATAAAAAGAGTTCTTTTTTCTCCACCTTTTATAAGAGTACAGGAATTTCATTGTGGAATCTAGGGTTTTATTCATACGATTAATTAAAAAATCTTATTTTTAAAGTATTTTTTGTGTTTCTTATTATACAGACAAAGGTTCTGGTCTGGTAACAATCAAACTTCGTCATGGAGGGGGGTTCATAATGAATCCGAATTTGAAGTATGTTGAGGGAGAAGTTGCTTACTTTGACCAGGTACCTATTGCGTTGCTTACTAAAGACGCTCTCGAAACTTATATTGATAGGCTCGGCTACTGTAGGCCACATAAGCTATACTATAGGGATGGAAATGTAGAAGTTAATTCTGGGTTTAAGATTATGGCTGGGAATGAAGATGCACAACTACTGATTACGACACAGAATAAACATTCAGTGGTGCAAGTGTTTAGAATTGGGTTAAATGAGTATGACCCATTTCAGAAACATAGTAGAGTAGTGTACTATGATTCTGAAGAAGAGGAAGATGCAGCTGATCCTGATTATGAGAATGATACTGACTATGACATGTCTGAAGACGATGATGCTGATTTTCAGAAGTTTGTTGATTCTAGAGTGGGAGGAACGCAGTGGTGTTCATACAAAGTGTTATCTGACTTTGTAGACCCTGATGATGTAAGATTGCGCGATGATGGAAATGAGTCAGATGCAAATTATGGGTTCAGTGATGATGATCAGCAAAGCAAAGTCAAAAAACGCATGGAGTTCAACTCGGAAACAAATATGAAGAATCTATCATTTCACTTGAAACAGGATTTCCCAAATAAGTTTATTTTATTGAAGGCAATCAGACATCATAACATACTTGACAGGAGGAATATTCAGTTTTCCAAGAATGATTCTGAGTTTGTGCGAGCGTATTGTGAAAATTGTAACTGGGAGGTGTATGGTGTGAAACTTAAGGGGGTTGAAACTTTCCAAATCAGGACGTTTGATAAGCATACTTGTGGGAGAGTGTGCACAAGCAAGAACATAAATTCAGATATTATCTCAAACTGGTATTTGCCTGACTTTGCTCATGATCCTAACATCAGTGTTGGGACATTAGTGTTTAGGGTTAAAAATGAAAAGCATTGCACCATCTCAAGAACTCAAGCCTGGAATGCAAAAAGGAAAGCACTTGAGAAGGTGAGAGGAAAAATATCAAAACAATATGGAATGTTACATAGATACATGGCTGAGATTAGAAGGTCAAACCCCGGGACAACCATTGAAGTTTTATGTGAGAAGTATGAGCTCGACAGGTTTCAGCGATTATATTTTTGCTTAGGGGCAAACAAGAAAGGATTCAAAGAAGGCTGTAGGAAGATAATCGGCATTGATGGAACTTTTTTGAAGACACAATGTAGGGGTCAGTTATTGACTGCGGTTGGATACGATGCAAACAACAAAATTTATCCAGTTGCATTTGCTGCAGTTGAGACTGAGAGCCAAGATAGTTGGACATGGTTTCTCAGTTGGCTTATTGAGGACCTTGGAATAACGAACTCACCTGATTGGGTCATAATATCCGATAGGCAAAAGGTAATAGTATTTTTTTTTATATTGTTTGTTTGAACTGACATGTTTAAATTAATTTTGATGTGGCTGATACTTAGTCTTCTATTTATGCTTCATGTGGTTGTTTTAGGGTCTCTGTCCAGCTGTAAAGTTTCTGTTGGACAAAGTTTCACATCGACATTGTGTTGAACACTTGTCCAACAATTTCAAGCAGAAACATCCAGGTTTGGCATTGAAGCAAAAGATGTGGAAAATAGCCAAGGCCACGACTACTCAAGAATATGAAACTTTGATGGATGAAATGAAGGTGTTAGATGAAGCAGCGTGGAAATGGTTAAAAACTGAAGATGCTAAGTATTGGTGTCGGTCACACTTTAGAACTGAAACCAATTGTGATATGGTAACAAATAATGGGTGTGAGGGATTCAATCGTGCGATTCTCTCTGTAAGATGTATTCCTATTATTGGTATGGTTGAATGGATTCGTATTTACCAAATGAAGAGGGCTCACGAGATTCGAGAATGGATTATGAAGAATGATTTTGTGGTGGGTCCAAAAATTGCAAAGAAATTGGAGAAATATTCTGCCAGAGCAGCAGGGCATACTGCCCTTTATGCTGGGGATGGGAAGTTTGAAGTTATGACTTCAGAAAGGGATCAATACAGTGTTGACTTAAAGGCAAAGACATGTGCATGCCGAAAATGGCAGTTGACTGGCCTCCCATGTCCTCATGCAATATGTTCGATTTGGGAAAACAAAGACAAGGTCGAGAAATACATTGATGAGTGTTACTCAAAAGAGATGTATTACAAGGCATATGCACCAGTTGTTAATCCAATCAATGGTCCTAAGCTGTGGCCTAAAGTGAATTTACCACCTTTGTTGCCTCCTTATTTTAGAGTGATGCCAGGAAGACCAAAAAATAGTAGGAATAAGAGTAAAGATGAAGCACCGAAAACAAACAAGAAGGGATCATTGAAGGCCAGTAGAAAAGTTGGCCCGGGGGTGAATAAATGTGGATTTTGTGATATCCAGGGTCATTGTGCTAGAAGTTGCCCCGACCTGGAAGAAGCAAGGAGTGCAGGGATTTCAATTGAAGAAGCTAAAGCCCTTAGAAGGCAGCAACAGGTCTTTAAATTATGTTCTATTTAGACGTATTAATGTCGTTTTTAATTCACTAGAATTTACTGTTAATGGTGATATTTGTTTTCGTTTGTTTACAGCAAGAAGGTAATCCACCACAACCCAAAAAAAGGGGAAGGCCTCCAAAGAAGCTACCAAAAACCAATGCTACAGGTGAACAAACAAGTGATCCACAACCTAAGAAGAGGGGAAGAAAACCAAACCCTAGCTCCAAATGTAAGTACTGCAAGGGCTCAGGCCATTTCGCTTCAAGTTGTCCAGTTTTACAAAGAAAGGAGGCTGCGATATTGGCTGAAAAAATAGCTAGGGATAAAGAACTACGAAGGCAAGCAACAGAAAAGCAGGCAAGTGCTTCTATAATTAATAATATTATCAAATATCAGTCACTAATCCTCTTTGAATATTCTATGAGCATGTGTGCTTGATATAGAATATTCAGTTGCAAGATTAAATGGTAACTTTGCCTACCATGATCGTAATTTGAATTATAATTTGTTATTAATCTTGTTAGGAACGCGTATATGAGGAATCAAGAGGTCCAGTCCAACAAGAGAAACCAAATCCTACTAATGACATTCCCATATGTGCTTATTGTTCACTAACCGGACACTTGGAGCATGCTTGTCCAGTGGCTGATATCGACAAATGTTTGGCAGGAAGAGACGACGTGGAAGACGTACTATTTTTTTCGCTTTCATGTCCCTTCTAAAACATTGATGCTTATTATAATGGTCCTTCATGAAATCAACATCTAGTTGTTTCAATTTCTATAAAAAATTTTTTTTTCCTTTTTTACAGAATGTGAATAATGATAAACTACCACAACAATCTGAGTATCATGTGGCAGTAAATAGAATCGAACATTCTAAGGTATCGGAGGGTGAACCATTTGACGAGAATACTTCGTATTGTAGGTGGCATGACACATGGGGTCATAATGATGATAATTGTCCCCAACTATTGAAGCACTGTGACTTTTGTAACATGTCGGCACACGATATTAGTGAATGCCGAGAAGCTGAGGTAACTTTTTCATCACCAATGGTATGATTTCTGCAACCGTGTCATTTTCTTTTAACTGTGCATGTTGTAGATTGCTGCTGAACGTGAAGTTTTAAAGAAGAAGGAAACTGACGCTACTGTGAAAAATTGTTCAAGTTCTGGAATTATGAACACACCTGGGGCACCAATGGTATGATTTATGCAACCTAAACTGAAAATTTTCGCAAGTAATTCAAAAGAGTTTTTGGGTCATATATTGTTACACTTACTGTTTCTTGGTGCATATGGGGCTTTGTTTTAGGACATTGACATTGTTGGAGGAACTCAGACTCAATTAAGTGGTGATGATGTTAGACATAGGACAAGTGCACATGAGCCACAAGCAAAAACAACGAAGAATGTGAAGATCAGTCAAGGCTGAGATCCAAAGTAGTATTTATGGTGTTAAGAATGTACTTTGCTTGAATTTATTTTGGCCTTAGGGAAAATATATAACCCTAGTATTTTGTGGCATTGTTGCTGTATTTTGGATCAACTACGTATGGGTGTAGCGGCAACATGAAACATAACCTTATTAGTATGTTGCGTCTTGTTTGGGATAGTCTTCTTTTGCAGAAAAAAAAATTCTTATTTTGCGTAAGGATTTTGTTGAATGTTTCCATCAGAGTTCTGTTTATATCAGAAACATGTACTCCTGCTCTTTTTAAACCTTCAACAATTTAGATTATTTGCTCCAAATATATGTGTAGAACAAATTCAAACTTCCAAATTCACTTGGACAAAAATAAATTCCAGGTTAATATTACATTTTAGAAAAGATTACAAGACTGAAACACACATACTACGATATTACATCAAACTTCATTTGGTCGGCTTCCAAGTACCTTTTTTGTGTGCTCATGACCCCAGAAAACTTTTTTTTGGCTGTAGTAGTGAACACAAAACTAGCCACAACCAACAATAAACTGTCTCTAGTGAAGACAGCAAGATCACAATACACTTTCGCAATTCAATCAATAACATAGTTAAATCATTAATTCATTATACATTAACAATATCACGTCACAACCTCAACCTATATACAAAATACATCCTAGTATGAAGGTTGAGAGTCAAGTTGATAGAATTCATATTAAGCATCAACAATAATAAACACATCACTATTAACAACCTAAACCATCTAAACAGTTAGATAACTAATCCAACTTCAGCCTCCCAATCTACGAGCTGATTATTACGATCCATGAGAAGAGAAGACCAACAACAAGATATTTGATTACCTTTCTAGCAAATTCCAATTTCTTCTCTTTAAGGACCAACTTGCCCTCCAACTCAGCTACTAATTCATCTTTACCTCGCAAGATTTCATCTTTCCTTGCCAATTCAGAAGTTTTGTTGGCCAACTCAAATTTTTTCTTTGCAATAGTACGAAAAAATTCTGGCAGCAATTCATAGCATCTCGCACAACCCACTGGGTCGTACCAATCAAGGAAATCGCATTTATCCTTGTCAGGATATTTTGAGCAACCGAAGAACCACCTACCAGGATTTTCAGGTGTTTTCGACACCTTTGGAGGAGCTGGTAGTGCACAGAAACAATAACATTGAGCTACATGAGAAGATCTCATCTTTCACTCCTTTAAACCGGAACCTTAATCCCCACGATCTAAATTCGCTACCGTCACTACTTTAATGCCGATAGAAACCCTTGACGATTGAACTCTTTTTTGTTCATATCTGATTTGGAGAAGTGCTAGTATGAGGTGGGTTTGGGAAAGAAATTGGGAGTGTACCCCAATTCAATCGATTAGGTTTGTGAAGAAAAAATGGGGACTACCGACCCGTTAATTTATGGAAGTTTTTTTCTTAATTAAATAATTACAAGTTGACACGTGTCGATCACATATAATCACCTGAAAAAATAATATTTGCTGGATGGTGTTGCCGTCGGGAAAGGGAGTGGTCGGAGTTAGCCGGGTTTGGTTAACATGTTTGAGTAAAAGGTCAGATATGCCCTTGGAAAAAATATCATGTGAGAGGCATGTGGCCGTCCATATTTGACATTCAACTCACAGAAAAATAAAAATACAAGTTATGGGGCTAGAGGAAGACAATTTCGGTCTTTTGGTACCATATGAATATAGCAACCCAAGTTTTAGGATTTTTTGGACAATTGATTGAAAAATATATGAAACTCATTTTGGAGCATGCTAAGAAATATTTTCAATTCATACCTATAAATTAGTCCAAGTTATTCATAACTATAAACATTTTTTTTTTTTTGGAAATTGAATCACAACCTATTGCTAGAATGTTGTGCTTCCTGGGCTAGACCCGGGTTCAATTCCCACCAAGAGATTTGTAAGGGGATTTTATCCACATTTCCACTGGAGTGATTTTTTTTTTTTTTTTTTGCAAAAAAAGTAAGCTTATTTTAGTATGAAAAGAGTAATAATAGAAGTATAATAGTTTCTGTAAACTTGATTTAGAAAGAATGTAAATAAAATTGTTTAAATTGATAGTATTGAGAGATTTCATATTATTTTATTAACTATTCAAAAGTTTTAGGCCTCAAACTCTTAGTTTTAAATGATGTGGGTATTTTATACAATATTATTATAGACATACTAACTTTGCAATTGCAAATATTCTAAAATTAGGGTTGTCTTCTTCGTTCATCCCACAGTTGAAACTTCATTACCACGGCCGCTGATTAAAAAAAATTGAACCTTATCCCCAAGCCCCTAACAGCTGCTATTTAATATTCTGCAAGCCCCCTCACTCTGTAATCGGGAGGGAGGGAAGGTCGGGGGTGTGCTTATGATGACGAACAGAGCTACCAAGATCTCAGACTAGAAGCACGGCCTGAGCTTCTCCGACTGGCCGGGGGGATCAAGGCCCCCTGAGTCCCTTAGTGGTTCTACCACTGGAGACTCTCGACAAGAGCTTCTTGAATTATAACACGAGATTCTCGACATGACTATAACCTGACTTGACACGAGATTCTCGAATTATAAGCATATCTCGGATTTGAAACGTACATTTTTAACACACGATTTTTTTTAAAGGTTGCGGAACTCACGTAAATACAATAAGAACCACGATCTCCATAAGATCCAACTAACACTAACATGTCTTAATGCATATAGTTTATTTTTCATAAATATTAAAATAATGAACTTTTTGGGAAGATGACCGTGAGAATTGATAATATGCAAAATTGACATTAAATTTATAATATAAAACCAATTACACCTGACATAAGATTCACCGATTACCAAAATAATTCGTGCTTTTAACATGCTGAACCCACCATGATTTATATATGATACAAGTCACGAACTCCATCATGTCCAACTAATATTAAGTTCTCATATCAAAAACTATCTTTGTTCATAAATATTAAAATTATTGTAGTTTTTGGTAAACCAGCCATCAAATTAACATGAATCTAAATGTAATGATATGTAACATAAATTTCACCGATTATAATTACAATTCAAATTTTTAAACATGTGAATCCCCACGATTTAAATATCGTGAATCACGATTTCCGTCACGTCTAGTTAACATTAGGGTTGGAGGTGCCAGTGAGACAATCGCCCTAGCGCCTTAGCCATTTTCTTAGAAAAGGGAAAAAAAAAAAAAAAAAGAAAAGAAAAACCACCCAATAGCCTCCACTATAAATATAGGGAATTTCCGTTGTATAAAACCCTAAAGAGAATTGAATTTGAGTTTCCTAGCAAGACGCACAACATTCTACTAGTATATTGTTATTCAATGTCCTAACCATTATACCCTTTATATACCACTAAATTGCAAGATAAGCCACTACATTTTAAAACATTTAATGCCTTAGACCAATAATAATTATATACTCCTCCGTCCTAATTCAATAAGTTACTAATTTTCACACAAATTAATATAACTAATTTAACTAATAACTTTTACTTTAATCTTCTTAAAATAGCCTTATGAAGACATTATAATTGTTAAACCAAAACTTTAATTTTTTCTTGATATTTGTTGAACCAACTCCTGGAAATAGGTGGACTAATTACTCATTTACCCCTATTCCTCTCTTCCTTTTTTAATAATCGAGTATAATATTCCTTACGGAGAAAATTTTATTCTAATGTGATCTCTCAATCAATCAAGAAAAAGAGAACGATCAAACCAAAAAGCATGCTCTTACAAAAACTCCTCGTCTCCATGAGAGTACTCCAGCTCAAACTCTCCCAGTTAGGACCGGGTTTAAAATTTGTATTTACTCCGTATAATTGTTGTATTCCGTCCACGTCATTCTTAGTGAGATCGACTTTTCGGATGTGAAGTTTGGCACTTGCATACATGATCACCGATTTAACTTTAGAATGTTCCAACCCTAGTATGTGACCAATCTCGTGCATAGCCACTATTTCTAGATCGGTAGTGAATGGAAATTTTAGTTTATCTGGATTAACCACCCACAGTTCATCTCCATCTAGATGGAGTAACCCAACTTCAGGCTCGAAAGAGTGCCCTAGAACTCCCAACATGCCATTGAACAGAAGTCCATCACCATGATCTTCCACATAAAATCCAATCTTAATGTCCGCATGATTCAAATCATTTGTCTCTATGAATCTCATGGGAATCACCGCAGGCCAACGCCCAAAGGCCCATTGGAACGTATTTACTCCTATTCCTCTTATCACAGCAGCTAACCTCTGTATTCGTATTTCAATACTGATTTTTTTCATTCTTTAGAAAATGGGAGAAAAACAAAAAAATCAAGGTAAAATTTGTTATTCTTTTTGCAAAAAGAATTGGGAGGGAATTTGAATTTCGGATTAGTAAAAATGCAATTCAATTTGAGGTTCATTTTAAGTAAAAATTTAAATTTGGTTTTCTCGTAAAAGTGCCACCCAACTTGTGACTATTCCCTTATTGACCCAAGTTCAAAATATCCCATCTTAAATTATCAGAAAAAGTAAACCTTGTTTTATCCCATTAGTGCCTAGATTTTTCATAAGTTTAGGTGGTTGGTAATTAGTTGAATTAAAGATACACTTAGTAATTTATTAGACACATACATCCTAAATAGGGAAAGTAGATAATTTAGTGGGACACCCTTAAATAGAAAGGTAGCATATTGGATAGAGACAAAGAGATTATAATTTTTTGCCTCACTTGCTTGCTTGAGGGGGCTAAACTTTGCCCATGACTACTCTAGTTTGACTTGACGGGCAAATTCTAATAAATATAAAAGCAACACATTAGATTTACATATGAAAATTTTCAAATGGTTGTATCTCTAAATCAGAAATTTATTAGACTTTGGTTACGTGTTATTTTGGATGATCTTGTTATTATAGATTTTAATGGTCAAACAAATTTAGTTTTGATGGTCCTATCTCACCCCTCTCTGTGGTTCAGTCTTGATAGCCTCACTATGTAGGAGTTTTTTTTTTTTTTTTGATGGTTTGTTCAGAATTATTAAATAATAAATGTGATATCGCAACACTATTTTTATATTTTCAATATGTATTTTTGTATTTTCAATATAGAAAACACCTAAATATATACGCTGAAAAAATGATTAAAACACTAAAGTTACTTTATTTGAATGGTGTTGGTGCATATTATATATTTTGTAATTCTAATGTATTATATGTACAGATTAATAATTTGTTATTTGATAAGTTTCTCGTATATAATTTTAATAGTCTTACAGGATGATTTTGTAGTATATATATATTGATGATCTTTCAGTTTTTTTTTGGGGGGGGGGGGGGGCTTGAATAAAGAGAGAGAAGAAAGAACAAATTTTTTGTGTCCAACAAAACAATACTTGTCCAACCAAAAAGAAAAAGAAAAAAAAATCACACTTATTTTTGAAATTTTCCACACACATCTCAGAACCTTATATGAATTTCTTTTAACAACATAGAGAATATTAAAAAAAAAAGTTCCTACTTTTGTGCACTTAACGTGCATGGTATGACAGGCAGAATTTTATTCCAAACTAGAAGCACGCCCCGAGCTTCTCCGACCGGCCAGGGGGATCAAGCCCCCCCGAGTCCCTTAGTGGTTCTACCACTGGAGACTCTCAACAAGAGTTTCTCGAATTATAACAAGAGATTTTCGAAACGACTATAATCTGACGTGACACGAGATTCTCGAATTATAAGCATATTTCAGATTTGATACGTACAAAACACACGATTTTTTTTTAAGGTTGCAGAACCCATGTAGATATAGTAAGAACCACGATCTCCATAAGATCCAACTAATGCTAATATGCCTTAATGCACATGTTTTTTTTTCATAAATAATAAAATAATGTAATTTTTGGTAAGATGACCGTGAGAATTGATAATATGAAACCAAGTGCACCTGACATAAGATTCACCGATTACGAAAATAGTTCATGCTTTTAACGTGCTGAACCCACCACGATTCAGATATCATACAAGTCATGATCTCCATCACGTCCAACTAATATTAAGTTCTCTTATCAAAAACTATCTTTGTTTATAAATATTAAAATCATTGTAGTTTTTGGTAAGCTAGTCATCAAAGTAACATGAATCTAAATGTAATGATATGTAAAATAAATTTCACCGATTAGAATTACAACTCGAATTTTTAAAAATTTAAATCACCACAATTTAAATATCATGAATCACGATTTCCGCCACGTCTAGCTAACACTAGGGTTGGTGGTGCCAGTGAGACAATCGCCCTAGCTCAAAATTTGCCTTAGCCATTTTCTTAGGGGAAAAAAAAGAGAAAAATAAAAACCACCCAATAAACCCCCACTCTAAATATAGGAAATTTCCGTTTTATAAAATCCTAAAGAGAATTGAATTTGAGTTTCCTAGCAAGAAGCACAACATTATACTAGTATATTCTTATTCAATGTCCTAGCCATTATACCCTTTATATACCACTAAATTGCAAGATAAGCCACTGGATTTTAAAATATTTAATGACTTACCCCAATAATAATTATATACTCTTCCGTCCTAATTCTATAAGTTTATACTAATTTTCACACAAATTAATATAACTAATTTAACTAATAATTTTTACTTTAATCTTCTTAAAATATCCTTATGAAGACATATAAATTGTTAAACCAAAACTTTAATTTTTTTTTTCTTGAAATTTGTTAAACCAACTCCTGGAATGTAACAGGAGAACTAATTACTCATTTACTCCTATTCCTCTTATCAGAGCAGCTAACCTCTGTATTCTTATCCCAATACTGATTTTTTTCGTTATTTAGGAAATGGGAGAGAAACAAAAAATCAAGGTAAAATTTGTTATTCTTTTTGCGAAAAGAATTAGGAGGGAATATGAATTTTAGATTAGTAAAAACGTAATTCACTTTGAGGTTCAATTTTAAGCAAAAATTTAAATTTGGTTTTCTCGTAAAAGTGCCACCCAATTTGTGACTATTCTCTTATTGACCCAAGGTCAAAATATCCCATCTTAAATCATTAGAAAAAGTAAACCTTGTTTTATCCCATTAGTCCCTAGATTTTTCATAAGTTTAAGTGGTTGGTAATTAGTTGAATTAAAGATACATTAGTATTTTATTAGACATATACATCCTAAATAGGGAAAGCAGATAATTTAGTGGGACACCCTTAAATAGAAAGGTAACGTATAATATTTTGCCTCACCTACTTGAGGGGGCTAAACTTTTCCCCTGACTACTCTAGTTTAACTTAACGAGCAAATTCTAATGAATATAAAATCAACACATTAGATTTACATATGAAAATTTTCAAATGATTGCATCTCTAAATCCAAAATTCATTAGACTTTGGTTACGTGTTATTTTGGATGATCTTGTTATTATAGATTTTAATGGTCAAACAAATTTTGTTTCGTTGGTCCTATCTTACCCCTCTCTCTGGTTCAATCTTGATAGCCTCACTATATGGGAGTTGTTTTTTTTTTGATGGTTTGTTCAGAATTATTAAATAATAAATGTGATAACCCAATATATAATTTTTCTAACATATATTTTTATATTTTCAATTTGTATTTTTTATTTTCAATACAAAAGAACACCTAAACGTTTACACTGAAAAAATGATTAAAACACTGAAGTTACTTTATTTGAATGGTGTTGGAGCATATTATATATTTTATAATTCTAATGTATTATTTGGATAATTTAATAATTTGTTATTTGATAGGTTTCTAGTATATAATTTTAATGGTCTTACTGGATGATTTTGCAGAGTATATATATATATATATATATATATATATATATATTTTGATGATCTTTGAGTATTTTTTTTTTTTGGGGCTTGAATAAAGAGAGAGAAGAAAGAACAAATTTTTTATGTCCAACAAAACAATACCTTTTGTCCAACCAAAAAAGAAAATCACTGATTTTTGAAATTTTCCACTCGTAAGGATATGAATTCTTTTTTTAGAACATAGAGAATATTTAAAACAAAAAAAAAAAAGTGTTCCTACTTTGTGCACTTAACGTGCATAGTATAATAGCTAGAAGTTTATTTCAAACATAGTATATACAATCTCCAACTTTGTCATTCAAAGATTTTTTAGAGTTAGTCACTCTAAAAAATTAACATTGATTTTTGAAATTTTCCGCCTCAGAGCCTAATATGAAATTTTTTTTCAGAACATAGAGAATATCAAAAAAAAAAAAATGTTCCTACTTTGTGCACTTAATGTGCATGGTATAATAGCTAGAATTTTATTCCAAAAATACTATGTACAATCTCCAACTTTGTCATTCAAGGAATTTTTTATAGTTAGCCACTCTTATTTCAAATATGGCTAATGATTATGGTAGATCAACTTTTTTAGCATCCAGAGTTACCAAAATTGCCCTTATATGAGTTCAATTGTCTATCCTCTTATATCCTCGATCTTTTATCATTTACTTGCTGCCTTCCTCCTCCTCCTCCGATTTTCTTTTCTGATTCGATATCCAAAACTCAATCTCCCCTCCAAACGAAGAAGTGAACAAGGAAATAAAAGGCCATTTTGTGATCGATTTTGTCCTGATTTAAAATTGTTTTTGGCCATTGATGCTAACTTTTTGTTACTTATAGTTTTCAACAGCAATAGACATTATTTTTCAGATTATTTTTTATTTAATTGTTCACAATGATGGTTTAAATTATGAATTTTAACATCTTTCTATTATGATGGTAATAATGGTGAATCAGTTAGGCAACTGCTATGAATGATGAATGCAATTGGAACTAAAATAAACCTCTGATTTCACTTGTTTCTAATTCCCTTTTCCCCTAAAAGCGTGCAGAGAGGGGGAAAAAACGATGGTTTTTTAAGCTCAAAAAAGTTTCAAGAATTTGGACAATGCAAGTGACAATAAAGCCTTGCATGATACCATTTCAAGCTTTTGCAACATCCTTTCATGCATGATAGCGCTACGGACTCTAATGGCCAGTCCATGGGCTATGGTTTTGTACAATTTGAAAACGAATAATCTGCGCAAAATGCTATGGACAAGTTAAACGGAATGCTGTTTACTGATAAGCTAGTATATATCAGTGAATCACTACTCCTAAGAAAGGGACAAAGAATGGTACGAGGGTAAAGCTCACAAAGAAGTAAGAAAGGGAGCAAGAACTTAAGACTGGGCAGAAAATCCATCAAAATTCTAATCCATTAAAGAAGGTAATTACATATATATATATATATATATATATATTCAAATATTCGGATATCTTCAACTATTTTTGAACAACACTTAAAACTCGCCAGTCATAACAAGCGTGTATAGACACCCGATTATAATATTTGATGATGATGATTATTTTTTTTTTGAAACTATGATGATGATATTATACTACCTAAGGTTAGCAAAAAGAAAGATAAAACTGATGCCAATTGAATTTGGGCGACATGTGTGGCTATTAAGAAATACATTTACAAATTTCTCAAAAGCATTGATTTTTTAAAGGAAGACCAAAACAAAAAAAAAAAAAATGCTGATTAATCAATCGATCAATCAATCAATCATTCTTCTGATTGCTTATTAAAAAGCCAAAGTACAAGGAAGAAGCAGAAAGGTACAACAAAAAAAGCAGCCACTTTAAGAAAATCTTCAGTCTCTCTTGATATTACTTCAATTCTTGACCAATCTCCACTATACCTGAATCACATCATGCATCATTTTTCTTTTTCTTTTTTTTTGTTCTTAATTGATGTTTGATTAACTTTGAGTTTCAGAAATGAGAAAAAAAAAAAAAAAAAAAAAAGACTAACCCGGCATCCACGAAGCCTAATGCGAAGACTCCAATTGCAGTTTGCGCGATAAGTGTGCGTGGTAGTTTGAGTTGTTGAGCTGTTGCATTTTCAGAGAAACTGTTGTTCTTCTTTGCAAATCCGACTATGGAGCAAGTTCTTGTGCTTCTTTTCTCAAGTAAGAAGAGACGAGAAATGCCATTTCCACCACAAATTAGAGCATTATCTAGTACCACCATTTTGTTCTAAAAAGAAAAAAAAAAAAAGTCACTAGTAGCTAGCAATTTCCTTATCTATATTCTCGTGGTCTAGTAGAATGGAAATGAATGGCTACCATTGAATCTCGAGCTCCAAATTCAAGCTAGCAAAACCAACAGTATTGTGTTGTTATGGTAATGATGAATATTGAAAACAACAAATGAAAACACTTTGAATCATTTTCACAAGATTGAACCATCATGTAAGTAATCTTTGAATTCATCATTTTACCTTCTTTTTTTTTTCTCAAAAAAGACATCTTTCTCACGTACTAATTTAACTCTACTACTACAAAACTTACAATGTAATACAACAATTACTTATAAGAGGGGAAAATCTTCTAGTGAGTGGCACTTAAAACTTTTGAACTTTCTCCAAAATCTGGTGGCAAAATTGAATGGTTACCTAAATATTTAATTTTGTCATTCAAACTGTGAGTATCAAAGTATGGCATCGACACGATCAGTGAATGGTTATCCAAATATTTTCATTGTACGGCCATGCATGTCGTGATGATTTATATATGTCTACACACGACGATGAACGAAAAAGTACTGTGGACTGGTACTTTATCCATTCCTATATATAAAGCATGACTGGAAGATTCTACAATTTTCGTTCGTTGTCGTCGTAATATATCACGACCTTCTTCATCTTTTTTTTTTTCCTTTTGTTTTTTGCCTTTTTTAATTAAATAATAGATTGAATATATAGCCGTCGACAAAAGGCAATATGATAACTCAACGGCATGGATAACTTCCTTGGAAATGTTTAGGCCCACGTGAATCACGAAATACAACGGTGAGAGTTGAGTAAAGTAGGGCCATTCTCCCCCTAAACAAATTATAATCCCACTTTTTTATTTCAAACTCATCTTCACTAAATTTACCAAAATGAGTAAGTAAAGTAGGTCACTTTTTCTCCCCGCATTACTGCATTCCTTTTATCACAATTCTAAAAACAAATTTAGCCCCACAATTTGCAGTAAAAACAAGTAAGAAACAAAATGACGCAGAGCCACTACGGAAGAAAGTTAAGTTGGGGCGTAAGTGACACATGTTTTAATGTCACTTACAACCAGTGAACATGCTCTTGGATACATTTACATAACATATTTAAAAGGTTTATTTCTCCAGTTTATTTGTATTGACTTAGTAATATTTCAGGCGAAAATTTACTTGAACTAAATTTTTAGTTGAATTATGGTGAAAACAATGTGCAATAGTAAATCAAATAAACACTAAAAGAAATTAAAAAAAATATAAAGTTTCACAGTGCTCAAAATGCCAAATGAGTAAGATTTCTAAACATTCAATAATACTTTATTAGAATTCTTAAAATATTCCAATTGGATTTGAAGATGTTACACCTTAGTAGAATTAGAAATAAAGTATAATCAAGATGAAAATGTTACACCTTAGTAGCTTATATTATTTCAATGTAAATGTAACTGAACAATTTGAAAATTTACAAAAGTTAGATTATTTTTTTTTTTGGTGAAAATCTAAACTTGTGTTGATAATCGCATTAAAGCACAAATTTACAACCAAAACCACTATGTTTAAAATATTTTGAAGTGTTTGCAAAGATAATCGATTTTTCTCTCTTTTTTTGTGTGTGATTTTATCATTTTACTTTTCTAAAAGATTTTTATTTTGAACAGTATAGGAAAAGATTATAAGGAAAATTTATAGAAATGTCATTCTCCAATTTGGATTTTACTTTTGTTAAAATTATACTCAAAAGTAAAATTTTAAATTAGACAATTATTTTTGGATAGAGAAAGTATCGCACTAACCTCAAATAGGTTCTTTTTAGGAACACCTTAAATAGATAAATATCCAAATAAAAAGTATAAAAATTAATTGATATCATTTAGATCTAAACTACACCATTCTTTCTTTATTTATTGCATAACATTTATAAATTTCTCAAATTGTTACGCGCGGACAAAAAATATCTAGTATATAAGTATAGATATAGATATAGATATTATGAATAACTTTAAAATTCTAAGCAAACTCTAGTCATACTCCTACATCACACCTTTCCCTTTTAATTAAATTTAAAGGGGATGTCAACTCAATAAGGGATCTGAGACAAACCAATTACAACAATGATACTACCAATGTAGTAAACCATAACGATGTGAATGATATAGATTAGTTGAGAAAATCAAAAAACAATTGAAACAGGTGTGAATAATATTCTCTTTAACTGAATCATACACACAGGATACTAAGAGAGGGTAATGTAGAATACAATAAAGGACAAATACAAAACATCATAACACTCCCCCGCAAGCTCAGGGCGAGGAGTGACCTATATCTTTGAACACATAAAGCTAAACCTCTGCGAGTTAGCTCCATCTGCCAACTGATCACGAGTAGAAATGAAGTGAACTAGATGATCAAGAGGAGCAACCTTTTCACTGACAAAATGAAACCCAATTTTGATATGCTTTATACTAGCATGAAAAATAGGATTCTCGGAGAGATAAGCAGTACCTAAATTATCACACAGAGGATAGGAGCAGCACGAAGTGTAAAAGGATATAGCAGTGGTACCCGATATTTTTTTTTCCTCATTCACACCTTACTAGCATCACCCTATTATGGGGTTGTAACTTGCACGTAATAAATCAAAATTCAGTGTGAGAAGAATATTATGTAAATTAGAGATCACTTGAAATTATCAATGTCAAATTGTCCAGATCTACCGGTTGAAGATTATCAATCCATTTCTTTTTTACCTAGAAATTTTGTGTTATAGCATTATATGGTAGGGGTAAACTATTGAAAAAAAAAAAGAATAGAAAATATTGATATGTATTGAAATATTAATCGAGTACAGCATATGATATCCATATAATCGACTACATGGGATTGTGTTATAGTATAGAGCTCAATCTCATGTGTATTGTTTATGAATGGGAATATATATGTTTTTACAGATATACATATGTCTTTGGGGATTGATTCTATGGTGTCTTCATATTTTGATAGTTCGCATTTCAGGTAAGTTGACCAAATCGAAAACGATTCAAAGTTTATTTAGAACTCGAATATTATTTTACAAAGTTGAAACCACTACTAGAAAGATAGTCTTTTAAGGACCAAAAGTGATCTTAGGGGCAGAACATAGATTAAAAAAAACATTTAAAAGTTACATATCATCCTTTATATGCGTCCTATTGTTATAATTCAACAAATATGACTCATTTCTTTTGTGTTGGGCCAATATTTCTCCTCAATTGAGCCCAGCATGATTTGGCCGAATAAAAGAAAAACCAATTGGATTTGGTTTTTCTTTTATTGGTAGTAGGAAAGGAGTTTTTCTTGAGAATCGTTTCCACTGATTTGTTGTGTTTATACCCTATCCGCCACAACAGTGGCATCAGAGTTACGCTTCGGTAGTTGAGGTATTACACCAATAAAATGGAGGATTCATCGGGTACTGGTACGATGATTAAATTGACTTCATCCAATTATCATATGTGGAAACCTAGAATGAAAGACTTGTTATATTGCAAAGATTTGTTTAATCCTGTTCTAGGGGATGAAAGTAGGCCGAGTGATATGACTGATAAAAAGTGGGCTGATAAGCACAGGAAGACTGTTGGTAATATTCGACAGTGGATTGATCAAAGTGTGTTTCATCACTTTTCAGGAGAAACAAAAGCTGATGAACTTTGGGAGAAAATCCAGAATATGTACTGGAAGAAGTCTGTCATCAATAAGTCATCTGCGCTGAAACAGATCACCAGGTTGAGGTACAAAGATGGTGCTAGCATGAATGAGAACTTGAGTTCGTTTCAGGATTTGTTGAACCAAGCAGTAAATGTAGGTTTAAAGTTAGATGATGAGGTGCAGGCTTTGTAATTATTTAGTTCTCTTCCAGACAGTTGGGACACTTTGGTAGTGTCAATCAGTAATTCAACCCAAGATAGTGTCTTGACCTTGGATCAGGTCAAAGAGGCTTTTGATGAATGAAGAAGTCAGAAGGAAAGAGCAGAGTATTGAGTTTGAGTCGCAGGCTCTAGTGACAGAAAAGTCAGATAGAAGAGGGAGAAGTAAAAGCAGAAGGCCACGTGATCAGAATGACAAGTCCAGAGGACGGTCTAAATCCAAGAAAGATGTCGTGTGCTACCATTGTCAAGGGAATATGCACTTTAAGAGGGAGTGCAGGGTTCTCAAGAGAGAACTGGCGGCGAGAAAAGGTAAAGGCAAGAAGGACGAATCAAGTGATGATGACACTACTGCAGTAGTAACTACTAGTGATGTATTTGTGTACTGTGATGATGATACAATTAATGTTGCGAGTCACGACAGTGATTGGTTCGGTAATTCATGTGCGTCTTATCATGTGACGCCTCGCAGACACTTCTTTACCTCTTACACCTGGAGATTTTAGTCGTGTAAGAATGGGCAATCAAGCCTCATGCGATATTGTCGGCATGGGAGAGGTATCATTGGTAACAAATACAGGTTGTACTCTTGTCTTAAAGAATGTCAGACATGTTCCGGATATGTGTCTGAACCTTATTTCTGTTGGAAAACTTGATGATTAGAGTTATCATAGCACTGAAGGTGGTGGCCATTGGACAATTACCAGAGGGAATCTTGTTATTGCTAGAGGAAAGAAGTTGAACTCTTTGTATTTGTGAATGCAAAGTTGAAGAATGGAGAGGTGAATGCAACTCACAATGCCTCCATTGATCTCTGGCACAGAAGGCTTGGACACATTAGTATCAAGGGGCTCCAGATTCTTGGTAAGAAGCAATTTCTCCCTGAGGTGAAAGGTACTGCTCTACAACCTTGTGTTGATTGTATCTATGGTAAACAGCATAGGGTTTCCTTTCAAAATTCTCCTCCATCTAGAAAGTCCAGTCCTCTAGAGTTAATTCATACAGATGTATGTTACATGAAAGATAGGTCGTTGGGTGGAGCATTGTACTTTGTACTTTCATTGATGACTATGCTCGAAAGGTTTGGTGTTTTTCTTTGAAATCTAAAGATCAGGTATTAGATGTGTTCAAAGGCTTTCACCTTAGAGTTGAACGAGAGAGGAACAAGAAGTTGAAGTGTGTTCGAGCAGATAATGGTGGTGAGTACAGGGGTCCGTTTGAGAAGTATTGCATATACCATGGCATTAAACTTCAGAAGAGTGTTCCGAAGACTCTGCAATAGAATGGCGTGGCAGAAAGAATGAACAGAACTATTACCGAAAATGTTAGGTGTATGCTCTTGAATGCAAAGCTGCCTAAATTTTTTTGGAGTGAAGCCATGCAGACAGCAGTTGATTTGATCAACCTATCTCCCTCAGTTTTGTTAGATGGTGATCTACCACAACGAGTTTGGACAGGGAAAGATGTCTCATTTGGACATTTGCGAGTTTTTGGTTGTCGTGCCTTACTGATGGGGGAGAACTAGAGTCGTATGAAGAGGTTCTTAGTCATGAGCAGAAAGATCATTGGTTAGCAGCCATGCAAGATGAGATCAAATCCTTGCATGAGAATAACACGGATGACCTGGTGAAGCTGTCTAAGGGCAAGAGAGCACTCAAGAATAAATGAGTGTTCAGACTGAAGACAAGTGAGAACAGCTCACAACTGAGGTACAAAGCTAGATTAGTTGTGAAGGGATTCAATCAGAGAAAGGGCGTAGACTATGAAGAGATATTCTCTATTGTTGTAAAGATGTCTTCGATCCGAGTTGTGCTTGGGATAGCGGCCAGTTTGAATCTTGAGATTTAACAGCTTGATGTGAAGACAGCCTTCTTGCATGGTGATTTGGAAGAAGAGAGTTACATGGAGCAACCAGATGGGTTCCATGAGAAGGAGAAAGAAAAGCTTGTATGTCGTCTCAACAAAAGCTTGTATGGGTTGAAGCAAGCTCCGAGGCAGTGGTACAAGAAGTTTGATGCTTTCATGATAGAGCAGGGATACCAAAGGACCATAGCAGATCACTGTGTGTTTGTGAAGAAATTCTCTGATGGTGATTTTATAATTCTTTTGCTTTATGTCGATGACATGTTAATTGTTGGTCATGATACTGCAAAGATTGCCAGGTTGAAAAAGGAGTTGAATAAGTCCTTTGCAATGAAGGATTTGGGTCCGGCTAGACGGATCCTTGGGATGAAGATTTCTCGTAACAGACAGAATGGGAAGCTTTGGGTATCTCAAGAGAAGTATATTGAGAAGGTTCTTGATAGGTTTAACATGAGCGGTGCTAAGGAAGTCTCGACTACACTTGCGGGGCATTTTAAGCTAAGCAATATGTAACTCTCAGCAATATTCTTCCCTCGCACTCGCAAAGAGAAACCTTGTCATACTCCACCGACTCAACCTTGATTTCCAGGGCCGAATTCACCCGCTCGAGTTCTCGCTTTTGATCTCTGCTATCTTTAGAAGAATTTGTTTTCTTTACAGCTTTCTTGACAATTACAGAAGTGGAAACCGTGTCGCCTTTCGCAACCAAATTGTAAGCAACCCAGAAATCATCAGCTTCTTCTGGCACCATCTCCACACTTCCGGAACAGTTTCGCACCAAGGCATCTTTTCCGGCAATCTTCACACTGGAAAGCTCACAATAGAATAATAGTATCAAAACTGATCAATAATAACTATTTCCCTTTGAATCCGTCTTGTGATCTCTATATTTATAGAGAAAAAAAGGAACCCTTTTACTACCTAAGAAAAGGAAATTTTGACGTCATATTCCAGATTTGAATGATATTCACAGCAACTATGTATTCCACCAAAACCTATTGTACTTTGGTTTTAAGTCTGCAAACCCAAAATTATAACTGAATTCTATATTTTATTAATTAGTTTATGTAATTAATTAATATAGATAGATTTGCGTGGTTATGGATAAAAGCAAAGTTTTTATATTTACCCACCTAGAACATCTATAATTAAGTTTACTTTTTAGGTAGAATTAACTTAACCTAGTGCACGTAATATGGTGCAAGTACGATATGAATTTCTATCTTTCTTCATTTACTAAGCACATGAGTTTCTTTTTCTTTTCTTCTTATTTTTCCTTTATATTTTAAAATAAGAATACAAAAAAATTTTACGAAAGTGAAAAAAAAATAAAAATAAGTAGAGTTGAGATTGAAATATTCTTGTTTTAGTTTAGGAAAACAAAATTTTCAATGAGGGGTGTAATCGACATAAAAATCTCAAACAAGGCCTCTAAAAAAGAAAAATCGGTATTTTAGCCCAATAGTGTCTTCAATTTAATTCCAACTAGATGATTCTGCCGGACGAACGCCCGGCCACATGTTCCTTAAAGCGGTTCAATAATAAAATAAATATTCAAAAAAATTAAAAAAAATTCATTAAACATCCAAAAAAATAAATTATTAGCTCACACATTTTGCCTTTGGATTGAAATAAAATCTAGACCCGTATATTAAATATAACCTTAAACAAAACATTAACAAAATTAATGGGCCTTTTTTTTCTTGGGGGCCCTGGTGCAAAGCACCGTTTGAACCTCCCTCTAGGCCCTAGTCCATATGAAAAAATTGTCATGCAAACCGGGTTATGAAGGTGGGTTAGGCAATTCGGGTAATTTTTAAATTATCAATTAGGGCAAGTAGACTGTGTGGTTTGGCTTTAATTGGGGACCATGCTTCCAGTGCAGCTTCCTGGAAATTCCTTCAATTCAAACGTCCAAACAGTACTATGTAGTGAGCTGTAAAATGGCGTTATTTTTGTCTTTTTTTCCATTTTCTGAGTTGTTAGCTAAATTAAGGGATTAGAAGGAATCTCTTCTGTCTATATAATGGAATGAGAATTCGATGAGCATTATTATGAAAATATTATCAAATGGAATTTCCTCATGAGTTTTCTCCCTTCTGCATCGTATTTTCTAAAATTCATTCTCTTCTCATCTTCATCTCTACTTTTCTCATCTTTTTCTACATGAAATCTCCTTTTTCTTGCTTTTCGGGTCTCAAAACAGTTCATACCATCACATTTGGTATCAGAGCAGTAGATCTTTCGGACTGTGTGAAAAAAATGACTGAAACTAGATCTAAAACTCAACAGCTTGAAGAACATGCTAAAAAGCAAGATCTTCAAATGATTGAGATAAATGAATGGCGAAGACTGATGGAAAAACAAGTTCTTGATGACCAAACGAGTATGGAGGAAAAAATCAGTAACTGGGGAACGCAGTTGGAAGCGAAAATTAATCATCATGCAAAGCAATTCACAAGTCTTAGCAGCCAATTGTTGAGCCTCTTAAAGATTTGGCAGAAAGATGAAAACAAAGGAACGTTGCACAGCGAGAAATGTCCTCTGCTTCCAAGCACTTCAGGAGTGTCCAAAATCAACTTAGAGGACGAGTCTCCCAGCCCTTGGAGAGATAAGAATGGTAATAATTCGTGGCTTAATCAACCAAGATTGGAACTTTCTAATTTCTGTGGAGATAACCCTCTTGATTGGTTGAAAAAATGTGATAAATACTTTAGCATTTATAAGATTGCTGATGTTGATAGGATGGATGTTATTGAACTGTATTTGGATGGTAAAGCTGATTTATCGTACCAAAGTCTGAAACGAGTTAAAGGGATAGTTGCTTGGCCTGAATTTGAGAGGGAATTAGTAAAAAGATTTGGTGAAAAAGGAGGAATGAATCAAATAGAGGAGTTTAACAAGTTACAACAGACAGGAATTGTAATGGAATATCATGAGAAATTCGAAGAACTGAAATCTCTAGTCTTGTGTGGTGATCCTATTAACTAAAACTTACTTCATTTCAAGTTTTATCAGTGGTTTAAGAGAAGAGTTGAAACCTATGGTTAGGCTGCTAGAACCTCCCACACTGCTAAGAGCTTTGAAATTGCTCAAGTGCAAGAGAAGACTTTAGAATTTACTGTTAAAGAAATGTTGGCCAAAAACCGCAACCAAAGTGTTTCTTTTAAACCCTACCATCCACCTGGGAAGGCAATTAGCAGAAACCACTTGTGTAATCCTGGAAATGACCATTTTAAGAGAATGCACCACAGGAGATTCAGTATAGGCGCAATAATAACTTATGTTGGAAATGTGGTGAGAAATGGGGACCTAGTCACATATGTAAGCTCCAGCAAGTTAATTTATTGCTGCAGAAGAAAATGATGACTTAGGAGACCTTGATTGGTTACAGGAGGAATCAGAAGATAATGTTATCACAGAACTCACCAAAACTGATCCTTTGAATGCTATAACTCAGCTTGAAGATTGCTTTGCTATGAATGATGAAGATCGGAGGATTATTGTTATTGTGGGATATATTGGTAAAGTATCTATTAAAATCTTGATAGATACAGGAGCAGCTAAGAGCTTCCTGAGTAACAAGCTGGCTTTTAAACTGGGTTTAGAGAGGAAGAAGGTTAAATCTTTTATGGTATCAGTGGTTGATGTTCACAGAACTACAAATGATCAAATATGCCCTGTGCTCAATGAAATATTCAACAGTATCATTTGAAGTTTGACTTGAAGCTCATAGAATTGGGACATTGGGATCTAATTCTAGGCACTGATTGGATCACTTATTTCAGTTCTATATTGTTTGATTATGAAGCTTTCTCTATACAACTACACAGGAGGGGGGAGGTCATTATTTTGAGAGGCCAATCCATAGATGAATTTGATAGGCAAGAGGCTAAATACAGAAAGAGTTTGTATAAAAAAAGGAGAGTAGATTGTGAAATTCTAAAGGAAGTTCAGATGGAAGAAAGAAGAAGGATAATGAACCAGTTAAAAAGGCAGAGAGAGCAACATTACAATTGGGATGAATTTGAGAATGCAGGGATTTTGAGTGCAGTCAACATTGGAGCCATACCACTAGAAATCATGGAAGTGATAGATGCTTTAACCTATGTAGTCAACATTGTGAAGTCAACATTGAAATCTTCAAAGAACCATCCTCCCTTCCACCTGTCAGAAGTGTTGACCATCAAATATGTTTAAAGCCTGATGTTGTACCCTTTAAACTGAAACCTTACAGGTACCCTCATGCACACAAGGATGAAATAGAAGCTCTAGTGGAGGATATGCTAAATAGAGGAATAGTACAAGAGAGCAATAACCCCTATGCTTCACCTGTTTTACTAGTTCCCAAGAAGGAAGGAGAATGGAGGCTTTACACTGATTATAGGCACCTAACTGCCTCAACTATCAAAAGCAGGTACCCTATTCCAGTGATAGAAGAATTACTTGGTGAATTAAAAGGAGCTAAATACTTTTGTAAGATTGATTTGAGAGCAGGATACCATCAAATCAAAGTCAAGACAGAAGATGTACCAAAAACTGCTTTCCAAACACACCATGGACATTTTGAATACCTGGTCATGTGTGTTGATCTTACTAATACTCCTGTCACTTTTCAAGCTCTAATGAATCAAGTTTTTAAACCCTACATCTGCAAGTTTGTGTTGGTCTTTTTTGATGACATACTTATTTACAGCCTTACTTTGCAAGATCATGTTACTCATCTTACTGTAGTGTTGCAAGTACTTAAAGATCATGAGTTGTTTGCCAAAAGAAGTAAATGTTCTTTTGCTCAAAATGCCATTGAATACTCAGGCCATGTAATCTCAGAAGAAGGTGTTGATGTGGATACCAGCAAGGAGGAGAGTATCCAAGCATGGCCTAGCCCGACTAATATAAAGCAGCTAAGGGGATTTCTGGGGCTTGCTGGATATTACAGGCAATTTGTAAAAGACTTTGGCATTCTAAGTAAACCACTTACTAATCTGCTTAAAAAAGGTGCCTTCCAATGGAACCAAGATGCAGAAATGGCCTTTCAGATTTTAAAAAGAGCTTTAATGAATGCTCTTGTTTTGAAGTTATCATATTTCAGTTTGCCTTTCACAGTGGAGACTGATGCTTGTGATACAGGAATGGGAGCAGTGTTGATGCAACAAGGAAAACCTATTGCTTATCTTAGTAAGGCTTTCTCTCCTAGAAATCAAGGTCTATCTATTTATGAGAAGGAGCTTTTGGCAGTGGTAATGTCTATTGGTAAGTGGAAACACTACCTCCAAGGACATCATTTTATAATAAAAACTGATCATCAAGCATTAAAGTATCTCCTTGAGCAGAAACTTACAGCTCCAATGCAGCATAAGTGGTTGACTAAGCTATTAGGGTTGGACTATGAGATACAATATAAGAAAGGGAAGGAGAATATTGCAGCTGATTCACTATCCAGACTCCCAAATGAATTGGTTCAGGAAAGAGAACTTAATGCTATTTCCAGTTTTCAACCTGTTTGGATGCAACAATTAGAGAGCAGTTATGTGGGTGATGAATCAACCCAACAACTTATAGCATCAGTTACATTGAATCCAAAAAATCCAGAAATGCAGTTGATTAATGGCATCATCAAATGTGCTGGGAGAATTTATGTTTGTAAGAGTGCTGAAATCAGAAAGCTGCTGATAGAAACTTTCCATTCTTCTCCATTGAGAGGTCATTCAGGTTAGAAGGCGACTTACCAGAGGCTCTACTCTACTTTTACTTGGAAGGAAATGAGAAAAGAAGTAGAAGAGTTTGTGAGACAGTGTCAGGTATGTCAAATGCATAAGGTTGAACATGTGCCTTATCCTAGCTTGCTGCAAGCTCTGAAAGTACCACAGGAAGCTTGGAAGGAGATCTTCATGGATTTTATTGAGAAACTACCTTCTTCCATGGAAGGTTACACCTCTATTCTAGTAGTGGTGGACATGTTAACAAAGTATGGGCACTTTATTCCTCCCAAACACCCTTTTACTGCCAAAACTGTTGCTGAAGTCTTCTTCAAAGAAATTTTCAGACTCCATGGAGCTCGAAATTCGATTGTCAGTGATAGAGATCCTGTGTTCACTAGCCATTTTTGGCAAGCCTTATTCAAAACCATGGGTATTACACTGAGTATGAGCAGTGCCTATCACCCACAAATTTATGGACAGACAGAAAGACTCAATCAGTGTCTTGAATCATACTTAAGATGCTTTTGTAGTTAGAATCCTAGTTCATGGTCTTCATGGCTGAGTTTAGATGAATGGTGGTACGACACCTCCTTCCAGTTCAGTGCCAAGATGACTCCCTTTGAGGCTTTATATGGAGCAAAACCGACTAACATACCTATGGGACCTTATACTTCTGTGGTGATTCCAGCTGTGGAGAATATATTGGAAAAAAGGGGTGAGATCATGCGAACTTTGAAAGATCATTTGGAAAAAAGCTCAATTCCGTATGAAGTTTTATGCTGATAATCATAGAACTGAAAGAACCCTCAATGTTGGAGATTGGGTACATGTGAAGCTCCAACCTTACAGACAGAACTCAGTGGAATTCAGGTCTTCTTTGAAACCGATGAACATATATTTTGGTCCTTTTGAAGTATAGGAGAAGATTGGCAATGTTGCTTACAAATTACAATTACCTGCTCATTCAAGAGTCCATCTTGTCTTCCATGTGTCCCTCCTCAAAAAATTCATTGGAACCAGACCAGATACTCCAACAGAATTGCCTGATTTAGATGATCCTGAGCACACTGCCTTGATTCCAGAAGCATTTTGTAGAGAAGAATGGTGATCAGAGGAACCAAGGAAGTTGCCCAGTGGTTAGTTAAACGGAAGCACATGCCGGAGGAAGATTCTTCGTGGGAAGATTGCTCTTTCATCAAGAAAAAATTTCCAGCATTCCAGACTTGAGGACAAGTATGATTTCAGATGGTGGCAATGTCATGCAAACCGGGTTATGAAGGCGTGTTAGGCAATTCGGGTAATTTTTAAATCATCAATTAGGGCAAGTAGACGGCGTCATTCGGCTTTAATTGGGGACCAAGCTTCCAGCGCAGCTTCCTGGAAATTCCTTCAATGCAAACGTCCAAACTGTACTATGTAGTGAGCTGTAAAATGCTGTTATTTTTGTCTTCTTTTCCATTTTCTATTTCCTGAGTTGTTAGCTAAATTAAGGGATTAGAAGGAATCTCTTCTGTGTATATAATGTATTGAGAATCCGATAAGCATTATTATGAAAATATTATCAAATGGAATTTCCTCCTGTTCCAGTTTTCTCCCTTCTGCATCTTATTCTCTAAAATTCATTCTCTTCTCATCTTCATCTCTGCTTTCCTCATCTATTTCTGCCTGAAATCTCCTTTCTTCTTCCTTTTCGGGTCTCAAAACAGTTCATACCATCACAAAAATAGACTATATTTAATTTGTTACGACCCATTTTAATTATATCCATTTTAATTATATGTACTAGGGCCCCTAAAATGTTTGGACCAGGAAGCTTAATTTGATATATAAAAACTTAGAGATGGTGTAAAAATTTAAGTAAACTTAATTTTAGGTGTTCTATATAAAACTTTGTTTTTATCCTATGCAAATCTATCAATTATTCACATACTAAGTAATAAAATATAGAATTCGGTTATAAATTTGGGTTTGTAGACTTCAAACTAAAGTACAATAGGGTTTGGGTACTGTGAATCTCATTCAAATCAGGAATAGGACGTCGAAATTTCCTTTTCTTGGGTAGTAAAAAGGGATGCACGTAATGGGGTGTAAGTACGATTTAAATTTCTATCTTTCTTCATTTAATGTCTTCATAAGGGGAAAAAATCAAAACAAAACACAATTGCTATATGACTACGACACTACTTTAGGTTTAGGTCAACATTACTGTTCGCTCCATGACCTAATCTGTGGGGAAAAGCTTCTTCTCCCCCAGAATCCCTACCCAAAAAAAAAAAAAAAAATCTCAATTTAATTAGTTCAATCGTGCATGTCACGTTTTTTCCCAATTATTTAGCAGAAATTAATTCTTGAAAAAAACTTGAACCATCATGTTCTTTCACATTTGGCCAAAAATAAATTTTGGTCCTTTACAAATAAAAACGTTTTCTTTCATCTAATGCATTTAAGTTATAAACTATTTTGGTCCAAAATCTACTACCTAGCAAAATGAATTTTTTTTTATTTTTATTTTCCTGTATTTTGTTTTTTCTATCAAAGTCAACAGAAAGCCATCTCTACAACCCAAATGTAAAGAACCAAAATAGTTCGTATTTGAATAAAAACTTGAATTCGTTATTGGGATATAGCTTCAGAATCATTCTTAATATGCTCTCTTATTCATGGTCATCATCAATCAAGTTACTTGGCTCCCTATCCAAAATTATTGGTTTATTTACCGTAATATTAAACAATTAGAACACTATTAACATTATTAGAACAAAAAGAGAAATATATAGAGTTTTTTTCTAAAGTAACCTTGTCTTTTTCTTTTTTTTTGTACAAGTAAAGGAGGCATATTGCCTAGCAGACTATAACATATGGCTCCTTCTCTAGTCATGATGGGATGGCAAGCTCGGGAGGTCTGATTCGGGATCATACTGGCCGTTGGTGTGGAGGTTTTATAATGAACATTGGGTTTTGTCGATTACTGGGGCGGAGTTATGGGGATTTTTTCAGGGTTTGAATCTTGCTTGGGAGTTGGGCTTTCAGTCTATCATTGCGGAGGTTGACAACATAAGCATGGTTAACATGGTGGAGGGTAGTGACCAAGTGGTTGTATTGCATCGAAGTCTAGTCATGGCAATTCAGGATTTGATGCACAGAGCATGGACAATTGAAACATCCATCGGGAGGGGAACTTTGCAACAGATTCTCTAGCTTCATTAGCGGCTTCCAGTCCGGGAGGTTTGACTTGTCTGGACGACCGTCCGGATGAGTTGAAACACTAATTTTATCATGATGTAATTGGTGTGTCGTACCAACGCTTTGTAATAATATAGTCTAACGTAACATTGTCTATCAAACTATGTCCCTAGGTAACTTAAATTGAAATCATATACCCTCAATAATTTTCACCTAGCCATGTCATCATAATTTAAATTATCAAAATGGAAAATAAATCAATAAATACAAGGACTTATCTAAGATCAACAATCAGCATATCACTCCTGCTAAGTTTTCAACAGGATTCAGTAACAATTAATACATTTTTTCATTTCGATGGTTCACCATGATCCATAATCACATGCACAAAATTAGAAAAATACCCTCAATACTCAATAGATCTCCATCAGGCCGAGGTGTGGGAAACAGAGTTGTTTGTCAAGTTTGATCCATTTTGGAGAAGAGGACATTAGATCTCAACCACCAATTCAACAAATATTAATCTTATAATTGGGAAAAGTGCGAATTTGAATGGATCTTGGCACCTCAAATAGTTATTTGATGAAAAGAAATAGAAAAGGTTTAATTTATAATGGTGTCTCTTTTCGGCAAGGAATGGACTGAAAAATAAAAAGGCTTTTCGGGAGTATTTTTGGAGCATGCTCAATTTTCTACATTTATGGAACTCGGTAGTAACCATTTTACAGGTTATGGCAATGAGGAGAAGTATTGGCAATTGTCGAACACGTAAAAAATTAGGGATATGTAAGTCTGTAGGTTGGAACAAGATTCTTATCATGATTGAAGGTTCTGATTAAAATTAAGCAGATGTGGCATTGTGTGCCCCTCACATTTGTATTGGCTCTTTAATCATCTGCTGCAAGCCTTCAGTTCTGGTGCCTTAGAAAGTGGAAGGCTAGAAGCAGGTTTGTATCTAAAAAGGAAAAAAAATGGAATCGAATTAAGACTTCTTTATCTCAGTGGCAAATTTGAGTCTATGTGGCGTCATTTTAAGTTACAGAAGCAATTTGGTTCCAGTTTGGGTTATTTAGGGGACATAATTTGTCAAATAAGGTTAATTAAAAAAAAACTCGGAATATATTAATGTATACAAACTTATGTACTACCTCCGTCCAACAAAAATAGTCCACATTGAGTTTTGAGTTTTGTACTATTTTTAGTACAAATTTACAAATTCAATGTGGATTATTTTTTTAGGACGGAGGGAGTACTAAGGAATCCATTTGTAGAAGGAGCGAAAAGTAGAAGATCAGGTGGGAGTGGAGAGTCGGCAGGAATTGTTACCTCGCCAGCCGGAAGATTTTGCTTCGTAAATTGTCATGAATTATCAAAGCAGCATCGGTATTGATTATTTCATGTAATTGAAGCATCTTTTCAAGAGGAAATAATATAATGAACAAGATAATTATTTCGAAATAAAAAGAAAAAAATGCACGAGCAAAATGATGAACTCAGAGCTTGTTGAAATTTCTTGTCAAGCTTGGTTTTCTTATATTAAAACTATTATTTTTTACGCTTAATGCTGATCATGCATTCCATTTCTTTCTTTCTTTTTTTTTTTTTTCAAGTCGTTGTCTGAAAGTGCACTAATATCTTTAAATATCGATTAAAGGGTCAAGAACTTGAAGCTATTAGAATATTGCGCCACAGAGTTGTTCAGGGTCTCTATCTTCATCTAATGTTTGATTGTGAAATTTTCACTATTTTAATCATGATCGACGTTAGTAAAAATTCTCTCTCTCTCTCTCTCTCTCTCTCTCTCTCTCTCTCTCTCTCTCTCTCTCTCTCTCTCTCTCTCTCTCTCTCTCTCTCTCTCTCTCTCTCTCTCTCTCTCTCTCTCTCTCTCTCTCTCTCTCTCTCTCTCTCTCTTTTTGGCCAGCCTTATGTTAACTAGTTTTACGTTCTTTAATTTGAAGAATTGAGAAGATAAGAAATCTTCAATTCTATGTATCATAAAAATTAATGAATAACTTTTAAAAATGGTTGGAAGTGTAAGAATAGCTTTCAATTTTCTTTATTAAGATCGAAAAGCTTTTTTTTTTTTTGTCCGTTATCCCAGAATGGTTACCTAGTTTGAATTTTTATCTTTGATTCAAATTATACCCCCTCCGGTCCTTATTATAAAGCATTTTGATTTTGTCATAAGTTTAAACTAAGATGTCTTTTTAATCAGAAAAAAAACTTTAAAAATATTTTTTCGCATTCGTTGTGTTTTTCTAATTATTATGAAATATTTTTAAGGTTTTTATTCCAATTAAAAAGACATCCTAGGTGAAATATAGGACGAAATTAAAATGCCTCAAAATACCTTATAATAAGGACCGGAGGGAGTACTAAAAGTGAAAATCCTAATTTAAATACAACAATTTTTTTTTTGAAAATAAATTGAATAATCATTGTAGCATAGAGAAGGTAATATCTTTGGGCGATTTTGTTTTATCAAACTTTTCAGAGGACCAAATACCAACATTTAAATATCTTGGGAGGACTTGAGTGAAACTTGTTAAAGACCCGTGGATTCCGACTGTAATTTCAATTTATCGAAGAAAATAACTGTCAAAATTTCATTTATCCGAAATTTCCTTAGAAAATATAAAAGGAAACTGCGGTTAATTTCGGAAACGAAAGAAGAAAAAATGGTTAACCAAAAAAGAAAAGAAAGGGAAAAAATGTGTAAAAAATAGCAAAAACAAAACGAAAATAAAAAAAATTAAAATATGTGACAGAAAGAGACAAATGCCACTGGGAAGCAGTCATATTTCATATTGACCAAGATTTTCACTGCCAAAATTCTTCGTTTTTTCTCCACCATTTTCCCATTTGGGTAGTTGTGCTCAAGAACTTGGACAAAGAGAAGTTTTTGGGCAACCCAAAAAACCCGCAGGAAGTATTTTGACTTCAACATCTTTCAACTGCAATTCTCCAAAGTCCAACCGTAACTCCCCTCAATTTGTGCTTCAATTTATGCTGCAACTTGAAGTCCTGTTTACTGTAAGTTTTGGTTTCCTGATCTAATTTTCTTCATTGAATCTAGAATATGATGTGTTGTTGGGTATTTTAGAGTCTATGCTGAGGAGGGTCGGGGGTTTTGGGGGAATTCGGTGAATAAATGTTGGATTTTTATTAGATTAATTATGTTTGTTATTGGGAAGTTGTGATGAAGAATTTGATTTGGTTGCTTGACTATATTGGTGGGCCTTCGATCTTGTTTGCCCCGTTTTTCTCTTGATTCTATTTTTTGGTTCTGATGTCCCTGTTGGAGGAGAGCGATTCTCCATGTGAAGTGATGGGTGGAGAGGGCCAATTTTGGTATTGATCTGGATAAAGTCCATGTCTTTGTTTTCAGGCTTAGGTTGAGTGGTTTTCTTGTATGATGTTGTTGGAGTATTTATTTGATGTTTAGTAGCCATTTATTAAACTTTTGTGTGAAGTGTTGGCAGTAAAATTCTAGAATTGGGAACAAATTCTTGAGAAAAGTTCAATTATAATTCATTTAAAAACTTATGAAACTGTTTCCTATATTTTATGGATATTGTTTTTTATTTAGTGCGATTGAGGACCTGAAGCAATTTTCGGGATTTGGAGAGTTTGTATGGCCAACTTTACGCATTTGGCCTTCTCCATTGACTTCTTTATTTGGGTTGCAGTTGGTGCAGAATTGTCACAACTACTTTAAGTTGTATTATATCACTGTTTATAGTAAATTGCTTGTAGTCCTTAGGGTTACCATTACTGCAATTTTGAATGCCAGTTCCCCAATTTCTGCTTTTACACTTTGTACTTTTGAGAGTCCTCTCACAACTTAGTTCTAGGGTTATAATCTATGTGAAGTGTACTTTCTCTATTGCGGTGGTGTGTTCCAAAAGTTTTCAACGGAAGTTGAAAACGTATTCCTATCTTATCTATTTCTATGTTGGTAGGAAATTTGATGTGCTACTTAATTTTTTTGTTGGCCTTAACTGGCTTGCCAAATATTCTGTTTATGTTGAGTACTTGTTGAGAAAAGATATAGTCTGTTCTTTCCTTACACTAAGTATTTGTCCTTCTACCTTTCCTTGCAGCTTTAATTAATGCCGTTGATTGCCTAAGATGTTTGATCCTGCCGCAAAATCACAGTATATAGGTGGACAGCGGGAGAAGTTTATAAGGTACTTCCATTTTGCATTGTTTATACTTAGTTAAGCTCTTATGAGTTATGGCCTGATAACTTGGTGTCAACTGTGGCTTTTGTTACAATAGGAAATTTTGTCATTTGGTTCAATGAGTTTTTAGGAGGATAAGTACCTTTCTGTAGTAAGGTTTTAGATCATGCTTTTAGGCATCATTGTGGATTTTTAATTTAAAGTTTTCTTTACTCAATTCTTTGTTTTGTTAATGTACCAAAGCTCTTGGGTATGAAAAGAATAACGTGGGTTCTCCAAGGTGTTTTTATTTTTAACCATTTGCTGAGGTAAATCAAGAAATGCACTTCTTTAGACAGGGTTGGTTTGGGGGTCATACTTCTCCTCATATTACAATTTGTTATTATTGTAGCAATGCTTTACGTTCTTTTTACTTTGATTATAGTGCTTTCTGTTCTCTAGTAACCTGAATTCCAAGATTTGATTTGATTTGTAAACTGTTTCGGATTTCATCTTTGCTAGTAATTTTCTTTTACCCAATGTGATTTAGTTTGGAATGCATCTTTTTTTTTGTGTGTGGAAAAAGACTGTGTGGGTAATGAGGCATATCCAAAAATTATTTTATCTTCAATAGCTGAAGTTCTATTTGATTCGTTCCATAAATGATCGCTTGCCACTTCGGAGCTCCTAAAAACAGTTTGGTGTTTTTTGTGAATAGATTGGATGACTTGGACTCAACTCTGTCATCTCCATCAGCCTCTGTAACAGCTAACAAATGTGGTTTCAGCATTGAACGCATAGGAAATGCTGGTTCTTCAACGACCACCACATCCAAAGCAAAAGGAATGAAGAAAGGATCTCAAGGGCTTAGATCATTTGGTCGATCTTTTGGTTTTGGAGTTTCGAGAGCAGTGTTCCCTGAAGATTTAAAAGTGTCAGAGAAGAAGATATTTGACCCTCAAGACAAGTTTCTTCTTCAGTGGAATAGATTTTTCGTCATAACATGTATTCTGGCAGTTTCCGTGGATCCACTTTTCTTCTACCTTCCTGTTTTTGATAATCCATCGAAATGCCTTGGGATACATCGCTCATTAGCTATCGTAGTTACCACATTGCGCACAATAATCGATGCTTTCTATCTAATTCATATGGCACTTCAGTTTCGGACAGCTTATGTCGCTCCTTCATCGCGGGTGTTTGGACGAGGAGAACTTGTGATTGATCAGGCTCAAATTGCAAAACGATATATGCGTAGTTATTTAGTCATTGATTTCCTTGCTATACTTCCACTACCTCAGGTTTGATTACCTTTTACTACACATATTTTTTTTACAGCTTTAATTGTAAGTTATGTTGGTCAGGGTAAAGCATTTGTTGAGGTTCCTAGAGTGGCTGTATTTTAGCTTATTTTTAGTTTTACCATTCGTGTTTGTACTTACGGATCGAGAAAATGATTTTGTTTCTTATATACTTTTGAAAGGTCCAGAACTGCATATTTATCCATTGTTGAGGGATTTGATTTGTTTTGACTAGAAGAAGTATCTATTTTTAGATTATGCGTTTTTCATCTACAGAAATTTTTTTGTTAGGTCCCCATCTGAGTAGTTAATTTCATTACTTATCTCATGTCATGCTCCCAACATTGTGAGAAAAAAGGCTTTCTGAATATGTTGTTGTATCTCATATCATGCTCATGTCTAACTGCTAGTATGTCGCTATTTCATTGGCTTGCTTAGTGTATTTTCTACATCTGCTTCAAATCTTTTCATGGACATTCATTGATATCATTGGACGGTATGGTTTTCCTGTGCCAAATAAAATGTGTTGGAATTCCTAAATTTTCCTTTTGACTTCATTTACACTCCCTTTTTTTGCATCATCTAAAAGTTCTTGTATATCTGGATGCTTGTATATTTATCCTTTCTTTTTGGTTGGTTCTGTTATTGTCCTCTTTTACATTTAAAAATTCATCGATGCAACAGTTAGTTTTTTGTTTGCATTGCAAGTGCTCTTTAATATCTGGCTTTTGGTCAAAGTGCTAAAAGTTTAGAAATTGGCAGCAACATACATGTCTCTTGACTTGTAAGTTTTCAAAAGTCACTTCAACTATGGAAAGTTAGAGGCAGTGTTATGTGTGGTTGATTGTTGAAAAACTTTACTGTCATACAGTTACAATTTGTTCCCATCATGCAGATTGTTGTCTGGAGATTTCTTCAGAAATCTCAAGGTTCAGATGTATATGCCACAAAACAAGCACTACTTTGTATAGTGATGCTTCAATATGTCCCGAGATTTGTTCGAATACTGCCCCTCACCTCGGAACTGAAACGCACTGCTGGTGTATTTGCTCAAACTGCCTGGGCTGGTGCTGTGTATTATTTGTTATTGTACATGCTGGCCAGCCATGTAAGTCTTTTGAGTAGTTTGGCATACGAAACATTCTAATTTATGATATTTCAAGTACTTACATCCGGTAGTATGATTGCATATACTGATGAAATCTCTTTATTATGGGGCTGGATTTACTTTGCAGATTGTCGGGGCACTTTGGTACTTACTCTCTGTAGAACGCAATGACTTCTGCTGGCAGAAAGCATGCAAGCATAATGCAACTTGTCATACGGATTTCTTGTACTGTGGCAATAGCTATATGAAAGATTTCAGCTCTTGGGGGAACATTAGAGAGTTGGTTTTAAGTACAGAGTGTGGCGTGGAAGATGGTGATACAAAGTTTGATTTTGGAATTTTTAAGCAAGCCATGTCGTCAGGCATAGTGTACTCGAAGACATTCTTTTCCAAGTATTGTTATTGTCTTTGGTGGGGGTTGCAGAATCTAAGGTGAGTCAAATTTTTTATTTTTTATTTTCTTTAATTTTTTTGGGTGTTATACGTTTCAAGTAGGGTCTTTTCTTCATATTCTCTGCCGTGTCTTCTTCTAGGTGCTTTTTAAATTAAATTAACCCGTACATCTGCAATCCTACCTAGTGGTAGTGTTGTACTTTCTTTTACTAATAATCTTTGATGTTGTTGTTACATTGCAATGACAAAAAAAGAAAAGGTTAAGCGGATATTCAACTCTCCATCAGAAAATGTTTCTTATCTTATTATAAGCATGAAGAGAAAGTGAGGATAGTGAAATGAGTGTGTTGAGTAGAATATGTTGTTAATCCTTTGGAAAGAAAATTATTCCAATAGAGGAGGAATGAGAGAAAAATTCTTAGAGTAGTTTGGATGCTTGGAAAGGAACTTTGAATAGCCTTAATGCATTGAAGCACAGATACAGATAGATTTTTTGGTAGAACATGATTGGTAGTTTGGTGACACAAATTGTGGTCTAAAGGCTTATTTAAGTTTGTTGCTTGAAGGATGCCCCATTGAGACAGTTCTTGGCCTTCATTTGTTTATTTATTTATTTATTTATATGGTTAATTAAGCTTCAAGTTTCCTTCTTTGGACTTTTTCCCTTTCCTTTCCGCTTGGGACATTTTTTTCGCCCTTGGGGCCATATTCTGGAGGAGCTTTGGATATAAGGACAAAATAAATAATTGTGTTTACCCTGTAGGGTCCAGATCTAGTTAAGATATAATTTGGCTATCTGGACTGATGCAGGAAGATTTCAGAAATATGGGTAGCTTCATATTAGGTTTAAGGAAAATAGCTAGTATCTTCTTAGAATTAAGTTTCCTTTTAGTTTAATTTCCTGTTTGCTAATTACCTTAATTATGAATTAGTTTTAGGCAATTTTAGTATCTTTAGGAATAAGCCAGGCTTCTCTATAAATAGGGTGGTTCTGCAGTAGTTGTGATGGACGTTTTTGATATTAATATAATTTTAAGCTTTTGAAGCGTCCGAAGACTTTGTCTTTCTGAAATCCCTACAGCTAGGGTTTGCCTTTCCGTCTGTTTTCAATTACCCCCCGTTCCCCATCAATTTGGTATCTCGAGCCCCAGGTTTCGATGGCACGCAAAGGCTGTGCTGCTGTCCCTAGGAGAGTTCAGAATCAGGAATATGTGGTTAGGATTGAAGAATTGCGACGAGAACTTACGCAACTCAGGTTGCTGGTGCAGAACCAACAACGTGACAACCGTGCGGCAGCACGGGGATTGATACCCAAAGGTATCGAAGATCCTGATCCACCTGAAGGTGTTGATGGGATGTATAAACATAAGGTAGAAGAGGTCAGTCCGTTCTATGGTCCCGGAGATCAACACGGTCAACTTGAAGAACGATTAGATTGCAGTAATTATTCTTCAGACTTACCGGAAGGTAATATGAAGGATGGGATTTTCTCTCATGGTTTAGATTATGATCCATGGGAGAAGCATGATCTTGATTGGAACAATCCACCAATCTATGATGAGTACCCGGAAGATTGGGATGAGGGTTTGGATGTCTCTGAGGAGGATGTTATTGAGTTTGGTGAGCCTTGTCTTTTAAGTGATTTAGAAAACAAGGAGGAAAAGGTGTGTTACAAGCAGATTGGTGTTGACAGATTTGATTTGGGTTGCCAGAATCTTGTTGAGAGTGCAACAGCTTTTGGTTATGTCCAGGAAAAGTTGAGTTGTACCCAACAAGTTCAGGTCTTAGAGCTCGAAGAGTTTAGCACAGTGCTTGTGGATGTCTTTAAGAGCCTGTTTGTCAATAATATGGTACTTTTAATGAAGAACCATAGTTTCCACAACAGAAGGAGGTTGTTTTGGACTACGATGATTAAGTCTTTTAACCTTCGGTAAGAATCAAGGAAAGAGGTTATTGAAAGAGTCTGCAGGATGTCCTTTTGATCGAGGAAAGCTGAGGAAAATTTTTTTGGAAACACAGATATCAGATGAAAATCAAGTTCTACACAACATCAATTTTCATCAAATAGCTTTGTCCAGTAAAGTGCTTGTCTGTGATTGCTATCAAACCAATGAGTCTGTTTTTACACTAAAACCTGCATCTCTATTCAAGGTGAAGATACTTTATTGGTTCAAGAGGTTTCCATGACATAAAGTTCTTTATGCTTGGAGGAGGAGAAGAAAGAAGGCATTGCAGTACTTAACTGGAATTCCTTTTGATAGAGGAAAACCCAAAGCAAAACTCGAGGACGAGTTTTCTTTCAAGCAGGGGAGAGTTGATGCAGGAAGATTTCAGAAATATGGGTAGCTTCATATTAGGTTTAAGGAAAATAGCTAGAATCTTCTTAGAATTAAGTTTCTTTTTAGTTTAATTTCCTGTTTGCTAATTACCTTAATTATTAATTAGTTTTAGGCAATTTTAGTATCTTTAGGAATAAGCCAGGCTTCTCTATAAATAGGGTGATTCTGCAGTAGTTGTGATGGATGTTTTTGATATTAATATAATTTTAAGCTTTTGAAGCTTCCAAAGACTTTGTCTTTCTGAAATCCCTACAGCTAGGGTTTGCCTTTCCGTCTGTTTTCAATTACCCCCCGTTCCCCATCATGGACTGTTTTTTTAAAGATCTTTCAGGAACTGGTCATTGGATGGATTTGATGGGGGATATAGGTCAAGTAGAGATTGGCTATTAATGTCAGAGCAAACTTTTGTCGAATCTATCAAACAGCTTGAGGAACTTATTTGGAGTCGGTTTCTTGATGGACTGTGATTCTGTTAACTATCAGCAGAATAGAGAAAGAGAGGGGGGGACTCTCCTCTGTGCTTTTGCTTCTACTTGTACTTTCATGAGTTTCCAGAAATGGGGTTTCGTGAAGTCGACAGAAACCTATAAGAATTCTCATTCTACCTGGAGGGGAGAAATGGTCAGTTAAATTTGGAGGCTTCTTATATCTATCATTCTGAACTATGTATGAACTAGGTATCATACGTGAGGGAAGTCAACTAGCAATTGATTGAAAATTGTCTGGTGAGAAAAGGAGCGATTCCTCTGTATTCCGTGACATAGTTGAAACTGGGACAACTATCTGGAACTTTTAGGTTTATTCTTAAGATGATATGCTAAGGATATGCGGGAAGTAATTGGTCATTTTTGTAAAAGTAACTGGTCATTTTTGTAAAAGTAACATGTATTCTGATGTATGCGAATCCTTTTGCCTATTGTATTGTCCTTGGGCAGAGTATTTGTCAGGTTCTTTTGAAATTCTTATTGCAATTTTTTTTTCAATCATTGCTCATTGTGATAGCAATTTATGACTATTTTGGACTTCTAATATATCACCTGCGCTACACTACTTCTTTGTGCAGTACCCTTGGGCAGGGACTTCAAATTAGTACTTATCCTGGAGAGTCTCTTTTCTCTATTGCACTCGCAATATTTGGCCTTATCCTCTTCGCATTATTGATTGGCAACATGCAGGTACCTCATAAATCTCAGAGAAAAATTTGCATGTTGCTTGGCCAGCTATTTTTTTTGGTTTCCTCTGTGTGTGTGTGTATGTGTACTTTTTTTCCCAATTAATCAGCTGAGTTGAATGTTAAACTATGATGGTTACTGTAGTCTGAAGCTTTCTTAGTCGCCCATGAAATCTAATGATGTGCACCCGAAAGTCGTGAAATTATATGGTTACTGTGTCCATCTTTTGGCTTAAAGGAGTGTTTATGATCTCATTTGTTTTCTTGTAACATCTCCCCGATTGATCTCTCCTCTGCATTATATTTAGCTCATTAGTAGGTGGCATTCATGGTCTTTGTTTCCCATTGTTGCTCGACTCTGATATCCATTACCAGTTGAAATTATCAAATATCAGAATGTCTCAAGGAACAATCTTTTCTTTGTCTTAAATTGTTGTACTGTTAGAAGTAAAATAAACCAAGATTATTGAAATCTTTCTTAGCGGTCTTAGGAGCTTGTAAAGATCTACAATAAATGTGGAATATTACTTTCTAAGAGAAAGGTGTTCATTTGGAACGTGGTTGCTTAATTGCTATAAATTTTGTTCTTAAAAGAGTTTCAAACGTCTTCCGAACTGGAAGGCTTCTATGTTAGTTAAATCCAACCTAACAAAGGGGCTGTTTTGTGGTCATAACTAATGCCTTATACGCTTTTATTAACAAGCAATGGCAGCTTGCATGTACAGCGGATGGGCTTTGCTGAAAATAATGGCAAATTGACATTTTGACATTCAGAATCTTTTGCAAGTTGAAAAGGAAAAGATCTTCCGTTACGTGAAAAGGAATTATTGTAATGATACTTGCACTAAGCACACAGAAGATAATCTCTTACGTGAAAAGGAATTATTGTAATGATACTTGCACTAAGCACACAGAAGATAATCTCTTGGTATTCAATGAGATGTCTTAGGTTGTTGACAATGGGAAAAACAATTAAAAACTTCAGAGTTGGCCTTCATGCAGAAAAATTGGGCCAACTTAACAATCAAGCTCTTATGCAAATGGAATAGAAAAAGACCTTTCCTCAATTTTCCTTACATAGGAACTATGTTAAATCTATTTTGCAGGAAGTTCATGAAATAAATACCCATGGTATCCTAAAGAAAATTATGAGTGGTTATCATAGTTTTCAAGGGAGGATGAGCATTCTAAACTGTTTTGGCTGATCTGGTAACTGACGAACATGTTTGTTGCGTAAAGTTGCGTATGCTATTTTCAACTGGTGAACAAAACTTCTTGTTGTCTCGAGTTTGGTGAAAATTGGTACTTTGCTTTTCTTTTTCTTATCACATTTGATGTAGAGATTTCTTTTTCTATGGAATGGCAAGAAAGAACGTAGAACATTTATCCAGAGTTTCTAGTCTGTATCTGCTCTGCACATGACATCCTTTGGTTTTGTGTCTGTTCTTCTGGATGGTGCAAAGAGATTCGATGTAGGTTTTGCAACATTACCTCAATGGAGTTAGATGCTTAGGAGTAAGCTCTTTCTGATATTGGCATTTTGTGATTATCTTGTGCTCCAAATCCGTCATTTTTTGTTTGGTAGAACTGTCTTAATGCCAGTTATGTTACCCAGATCCCTGAGCCAACCCCTTTTAACGGCCACCAATTTTTTTTATGAAACTGCCTGTTTTTGTGTGTAAACAATGGGTAATGAAATGGAGGAGTTTGAGGTCTGCTGATTGCGAATTCTTTTTATGCGTTAAAATTTTAGCATGTAAATGCAAGCAACTGTTGTTTAAAGACTTGCGGTGTGTCGTGCATTGATTTTTCGTTCGTATGTTGTTTTTAAATTCTTTTCCTTTGGGGGGGGCTTTTTGCAGACCTATCTTCAGTCACTTACTATTCGACTTGAAGAGATGAGAGTGAAAAGGCGTGATTCAGAACAATGGATGCATCATCGTTTGCTCCCACAGGATCTACGGGAACGAGTTAGACGTTATGATCAATATAAGTGGTTGGAAACTCGTGGTGTGGATGAAGAGAATTTGGTTCAGAGTTTGCCGAAAGACCTCAGAAGAGACATAAAGCGCCACCTCTGTCTAGCTTTGGTGAAGAGGGTAATCATTATAAATTGCTACCTGAACTTTCATTCTTGGCCTGTCCACTTATTATCCTTTTACGGTTGAAATGTTACTCTGCTTTGTGGTACGCCAAACCTTGATATGTTGAAACCATAGTTTATCCTGTCATTTGAGAAATAGTTCATCTTCAGCAGTCTTAGAGCAGCCAGTGCTCGTCTACATCTGCCAATAAGCAAATTAGTAAGAGAAATGAAGGGTGTATTTTTATGCATAATTTGTCCTGATGAATGGGCTTGATTTGTGGGGTTTATTCTCGTTTCTCTGTTCTCAACTTGTTACATTTCAAATGCAGTTTTTAACATTTGAAATGCTTTAGTCTAACGTTTCCAATGCAAAGTGGGAACAGAAAAACAGAACAAAAATGCTTTATAGAGATCTTAGTTTGATTTTTCCTTGTTTAGGAGCAAGGAACTTTGATGTTGCTATTTATGGTGTCCCAATTGTGCTTTTTGCTTACATCTCCTGCCATGGTTCACAGGTTCCTCTGTTTGAGAATATGGATGAGAGGCTACTTGATGCCATTTGTGAGCGGCTGAAACCCTGCTTGTACACTGAGAGCACTTACATTGTTCGAGAGGGAGATCCAGTTGATGAAATGCTCTTTCTTATACGTGGTCGCTTGGAGAGTGTAACTACTGATGGTGGAAGAAGTGGATTTTTCAACCGCAGTTTGTTACAAGAAGGGGATTTTTGTGGAGAGGAGCTTCTAACATGGGCTCTGGATCCAAAATCAGGTGCTAACTTGCCATCTTCCACTCGAACTGTGAAGGCTTTGACAGAGGTTGAGGCTTTCGCCTTAACAGCTGATGAATTAAAATTTGTGGCTGGTCAATTCAGAAGGCTTCACAGTAGACAGGTTCAACATACTTTTCGATTTTACTCGCAGCAGTGGAGGACATGGGCTGCTTGTTTTATTCAAGCAGCTTGGCGCCGACACTGCAAAAGGAAGCTTATGGAACTTCGGAAGAAGGAAGAAGAAGAAGAGGAAGCTGCTGCGGCGGCGGCTGCAGCAGCAGCAGCAGCAGCCGTGGGGAGCAATAATGCTGCAGGAGGTTCATACAGTCTGGGTGCCACCCTTCTGGCGTCGAGATTTGCAGCTAATGCACTTCGCGGTGTTCACCGCAACCGGAATCTTAGAAGTGCGAGGGAGTTGGTGAAATTGCAGAAACCCCCGGAGCCAGATTTCTCAGCTGATGCAGAATGATATGCAAATCCTGACTAACTAATTCTGTCTTGTGCTAGTTTTCGGTGCTGACCTTGCATATACGTGAAGGGTTAATTTAAAGAAATGTATGATATGCAAATATCAAAATACAGAACGAACTTCAAGTTGCAACTTCAGCTTTGATTCTTATCTATATTAAACATGAATGTTACCATCTGTAAAATAGCTTTTGTTTGAAATATCAGCGGCAATGTTGTTAAATTGTGCCCCGTTGTCCCTCGCATTCGTGATTGCCGAAGTTTTTTTTTTTTTTTCATTGTAGAGGAAAGTGTATTCTCTTGTTCAATATTTAATATTTGATCAAATTTTTTCCGCCCATCTGTAAAGACGGATGAAACTGGACTAAGTAGCTGCCTCTGAATCCTTATCCATATATTTATTAACTTAAACAAAAAGCTGGTTTTACACATCACATCGGAAGCATGGGATAAGATATTGTCAATCTGTTAAGTATAATCCCAGGTAGTGGTGTTACAAAAGTCAGTAGATATTTGATGGAGTAATGGGGAAGACAACATTGGGCTTCGGCCAATTCACTTTGATATGTTGATACTCTGTTGATAAGTCGTCATATGGCCCTTGAGCATTCCTTGGAAACCTTTGGGTCCATTTGTCACGGATTACGAAAATCTTGTTTTTGCTTACTAAATACCCTGATGATGACTTGCCCAAAAAGCTTGTCTCCTGCATTTTGTTCCGTGTAGTCTAGACGGATGTACACCTGAACCGTAGCTGCCAATTTCTTGCTTTGACACCGCAATTGTTGATGGTATTCTTCGTATTGTGTTACTGTCTATGAGATTGTGGATGCTCTTTTTTGCTCATACTGCATCAAAACTAATTGAAATCCATACGAGTTCTCTCGTGAAACATTGGTTCAAGATCTTTTAAGAAATGGAAGTCTTATTTCAGAGAAATCATAAAAAGTAAGACCCAAGTATCCACCATTCTGAAGGCGGAAGATGAATTTGACTCTGGTTGCCAATGTTAGACGCTGGTTGCCGGCTCACCTCCATAAACATGGAATACTCTTTCTGCAAATACAGTCTACATTCTACATCAACGTTTTGAGAATCACAGCATTTAAGAGCTTGCAGAAGTTCTTAAATGTGATCTCACCTAGTATCAACTGCAGCTAGGTCCTTAATGCCATTACAAGCTCCCACAAACCCGAGCAAAAAAAGTTCAGGGGAAGGCAAAGCTTAGTCAACCACCTGCAGTTCTGAGAAAAGTTGGACCAGCTAACTATCCTGTGGTAATTTATGAATCAAAATTCGTACAAGAAATTCAGTCATCATGTCATAAAATAAGTATTCTTTTCTAAAATCTATGCATAATGTCTTCTTGGAGATGCAAAAACAGTACACTAACAGCAATTAACAAAAAAAAAAAAAGGATGGTCAACCTTCAAATGACCAGTATACAGGTTAAATGACATTACTATATGATTAAGCAGTTGAAACTTGAACCAAACAATGATCGTGGGAACCCTTCGCCACCTTACCCAGTTTCAAGCTGGTTCACAATTGTCTTGGAAGCATAGACTACTTTCTTCAGCTTCCACCTCAATCAATCTTCACGGATGAGTATATGAGCCTTGTGAACCAGAAACATGCGTAGAAGCCGATTGTTCCAGTCAACACAAAGAATGCGTACGAGGCTATTAGCATGTAACCAAAGTACAAAATGCCAGATACTGGCTTTGTGATCTCCAGCTTTGTGAAGAAGTAAAATGCAGCATAAAGGAAGAGATAGAGAGCTGATGACCCTGAAGTCAGGTATGATCTCCACCACCACAGATAATCCTCACTACAAAGCTGGAAATAGCACAGCACGATGGTGATCTCAGCACAAGTGACAACCAGGATGATGAACACAAGGAAAAGGAAGCCGAAGATATAGTAGAACTGGTGCAGCCAGATTGAGGTGAGAATGAAAAAGAGCTCAATGAATACCGCTCCAAATGGTAGTATCCCTCCAATTAAGATGGAGAAAACTGGGTTCATGTACCAGGCCTGTTCGGGTATCTGCCTTGGGATCTTATTCGTCTTCACTGGATCCTCAATAGCAGGCTTCTTAAATCCTACATAACTACCCACAAAAACAAGTGGAACTGAGATGCCAAACCACAAAACCACCAAGGCAAACATGGTTCCAAATGGCACCGCCCCAGAAGACTTCTCGCCCCAAATCAAGGCATTCAACACAAAAAAAATGACAAACACAATCCCCGGGAACATGAATGAAGTACGAAGAGCAATCCTCTTCCATTCTGTTCCTTTAAACAGCTTGTAAAGACGAGCAGATGCGAATCCAGCAAAGAGACCCATGAAGACCCAGAGAAGAAGCATAGCTGTCATCAATCCACCACGGTTTGAAGGGGAGAGGAACCCAAGTAATGCAAAAACCATGGTAACTAATGTCATCCCAAAGAACTGAACACCAGTCCCAACATAAACACAAAGCAAGTCTGAGTTTGTTGGAGGCCTGAAGACGTCCCCATGGACCAGTTTCCACCCAGTCTCCTCCTGAGCTTCTTCCTGAGTCTCTAGCTGGTTGTACTTGGAGATGTCGCGATAAAGAGTACGCAGCATAATCATAGCAACCATGCCCGAAAGGAAGAGAACAATCATCAAAGAATTCACAATTGAGAACCAATGAATTTGATCATCAGACATTAGAAGATAGGTATCCCACCGAGATGCCCATTTCACATCACTCTCCTGCCAGTTGAACAATAAAAGAAAATTAACATTAAAGGGCTGACTTCACTAATGAAAAAATAAAATAATGGAGCATTTTTACACTCTAGCCTTACCTCGAACTGAACATCATAGGTAAAAATAATTTCCTTCTTATCATCAACCTCTTGAGGAGAATCTGAGTTGGTCACACTTCGTTTTGCATGGGGATCACAGGTAGTTAATCTAACATTATCACTCCATGTACCATCATATTCATGCTTTACACTGGACAACAAAAAACATCCTCAGATAATAATAAACAAAAGACTAAATAGCAGCTATCATCAGATTAACAACAAACAGACTAAATAACACCAGACATTGGGACAAAATACCTAAAAGGTTTAACTTCGAATCCGACAATTCTGGCAGCTTCACTTTCTGTATCCCTGTGATACTTCACGGTAAATGATAGATGGTTGTAGATAAATTGTCTCTCTTCTTTGCTCTACAAAAGATTAAACAAGCAAAACGTTAAAGACTTTCTAGTTGCAGATTGATGAAGTTGAAAATTCACAATCTAAAAGAACCAAAGTGAATAGAAACACTTTCACACTTACACCAGCATATTGTCCTTTAAGCCCAACATGGAAACCATGTTGGTACACCACAGTTTCCTGATCAGGTCTCTTTATGGGCATAACAAGAGGTAGATTATCCAAGATCCTGAGATATACAACAAGAGGAGGGAATCATACATTGAACAGATAACACATCTCATAGGAATCGAAGAAGGAAAACTCCTAGGACGAACAAAAATATTTATCGTAGGAAGCTTCTTACATGTTCACCCGATATTCATCCTCGATTTTCTCCTTGAATGCTTTCGCAGTTTTTGCATTAAGGACAACGCGGCAAACGATCTGGCACATCTGGGGTTGCCGCATTTTGAACTACAAAACCAGAATCAATTTATCAGTTTCCAAAATTGGTTTTGGCAACTGACAGATACCAAGTGGAACTAGGTCCGACAAACAAAACTTTTACTGAAGTAACGTGACTAACCACATAAGGCGAGTTCTCAATGCGGTCACCACGAAGAACTTCTCCAAGATTCTCTGCACTGTCAACAATGGTTTTTGGAGTACAATACGGGAGGGAATAATAGGAGTAAGGAAGTTGTGTCTTTGTAGAGGTCAGCTTGTTTACTTTGACCATGAGATCATCTCCCTGCAACAAGGTACGCCAAAGTTAACAAAGGCAGAAGCAACAAAGACAGAAAATGACCGTAAAGGTGATCTTATGCAGTATCCGTTAGACAATTTGCTAAAACCTGCACCAAAGCTCGAAATATGCCCACAATATTTAATGTTTCAGGGATATCTTGTTTAACATACAGATTCATATTGGATTTTTAAAACTCAAATGCATAAACCATATATATTACAAAATAGATATATTTTCTAATAAAAAAACTACACATAAACAGAAGAAATAGAAGATGAAATCTGAACAAGAACCAAGAGTTAGCCAGATTTCAGTCCACCATGAAATTAAAACACACTTTTTTAATTTTTTGCGGGTAAATAAAAGACAATTCGATTGGAATTATCATTAATACAATCATTGAAAAGGAACACTTCAAATGATAAAAACAAATACCTTCCTTGAGTCAATAGTCAAAGAAAGATACCAACCAAAGAAGAAAAGGATTAAACAAAACTAAAGACTGTATTTTCCCTTTTTTTTCTGACACGGACAATAAACGAAGACCATTATTTGGAATGCACAAATTATTATATTGGGTCAAACAACCATTGTTCTTTCAGATGATAAGATCCAGTTTTAAGCAACGGTCTATTTGCCTTGATCACAAATTATGAATAATATCTGGACTATTTGCACGTGGTAAACGAGTTCCATTCTTGATGTAGAAATTCCTTGAACTAAATTTACTTCCTGCCATGCTCAGAAAATCACAAAAATTTTGTCATCCAAAAGTTCCCAATAACGTATACCATATGCAATTCACTCAAAAAAATTCACAAACTGATGGAGGCAAGCAATGACCATTAGCAATAAGGACATCAGATTAGTTTCTTCTACCGATTGATTCATAAAACTAGGCAAAAGTCATTGCTAAGAACACAATTAAGGGGAAAAAAAAAGAGTACAAAAAGAACCAGAATCCAATGAGATGAAAGCATGTCCCATCCACAAGGCATAAAAATTTGAAAGAGAGAGAATTGCAAGTTTCACTAACTAGAACTTCAGTATCAGTAAAAATCAAACCAAGTAACTTGGATGCATCTGAAAACACATCCTTTTACAAACAACAAACAGGAATTTGACTCTAAAAAACAAAGAAAACAAAAACTGCTTCCCGCAGCTCTGTAACACAAGATTGTATCATCATCAATACAAATTTCGAGTAAATGGCTACACATAGATCCCAATAATTAGTGTTAAAATCTTAGAAGGAAAGACAGTATCAAGTTTATGAAGAGATTTTGAAGCCAAGAGAACGCGGATAAAATGCAACATCTTGCATTAGCTCGTTACACTAATACCAAAACAACAACCGACTGAAAACACCAGTTAAATCCAATATACAACTCCGTATAAATTTGAATCATCACATTCCATATCGAACAATATAGAATGGTTCACAAAACACATTTCAAACAGTGACAGAAAATGTAGATCCTTGATTAACACAGAGCAAATAAAACACCACTTAACAATCTCCAACAATTAAAAACATAAAAGAGTATTATTCACAGCCAACAAAAACACGAAATAGTAATGGGGAGAAAATTACAGTCAAGAAATCCTGCGGCGCGACACCGGGGAGGTAGAAACCATGAGCGGTGGCGAAGAGCAGTCCGACGATGACGATCGACGCGGCGATCCACACTTGAGGCCTCGCGACCTCCATCTCAATCCTCTCACACTAGATCTCTCCTTCTCTCTCTATCTTACTCTGTAACTATTTCTACACAGACCACACAACCAAGATCTAGATCCACACACCGACACACACACAATCACCGATTATAAATATATATAATGACTATATAGATTTGAGCTAAAAAAACTCCGAAATCTATCAAAGACAGAGAGGATACTATTATATTCTGCTTTGAATCTCCGAGGACTCGGCGATCTCTTCTTATATGATGACGAAGAATCAGAGACTAAATTGACTGTGTGAGTGTGTGAAAATTTTCTTTTATTTAATTGGAAAAAACGGGAAGTACAAGGACATGATATCCTCCAATGTGCCGGTTTATTTGGAATTTACGGAAAGGGCAAAAAAAAAATTTAGGAGTCGAAATGAAGCTAGCAATTTTTTATAAGGGTAATATGGCTGGTGATAGCTGGTCTCAGTCGCTGGATTGCGTGAGAAAAGTAGAATTAATGGTTGAGATTAGATCTGAGGGCACAGGTAGTTGAAAATGTTTCTTCTTTTTTTTTTCTCTCTTTCTTTTTGGTCAATTTGTATAATTCAATTTAGCTGTAAGTATGGTAAATTTCGATGGTAATTCAAAGTCAATAGACATACATATTGAAATATTTGCATTTACGAAGAACGTAAATACTCCTCATGTCCTTAATATAAGTAATTTTAATTTATCCTAGATATGTTTTTTAAATTAAAAAATAAATTTAAAAATATATTTTCAAATTCGTTGTAAAAGGATTTTCTTGATTGTTAGAAAATATTTTTAAGATTCTTTTATCAATTAAAAATAGATACTAAGGTAAATGTAAAACAAATCAAAATGTTTTTATATTAAAAATCTGAAGGAGTACATATTTATACAACTATATTAAGTAGTGTGTATGTAATAAACATTCACAAGAAAATTTTACATGAAATGATAAGTTTGAAGGTTGAATATGGATTATCTACTTAATTTGAAATGAACAAACTCTAGAGATGAGATATAGTGATTAAAATAAAGTAAGTTAATGATCAAATTATATATTTCCAATATTATTATGTCAAAACTCTATGAGCGAGTAGAGTGCATGAGCAAGGACAAAACGACCAAAATTTGTTCATACTTTTGGGCCAAAAAAAGCCAGATATAAAACATGCTGCATGACTTCTTTCCAAACATAACAGAATTGGAATGCTACAAAAGAATCTATTAGTATAATGAATGTAAATCTTATTCCATGAACATGTGACATTGCCGTGAAAAAAGACTGGGAGGCTGCTAACGCCCTAAAAATGTCTCTTGAGCGCCCTAATATAGTACCAAAAGACCTTTTTGTCCCTACATGATTTTATAAATTAAGAGTTTCAATTTCATTTTTTCAATTCCTAAATCAATCTTTTACTTCAAATTCTCTCAATCTAAACTCCCAAAAACTTAGATTCAATGGTTGAACGAATGAAACGGCTACGGAAAGAACTACAAAAACTGAAAGTACGTAAAAATTTGAATTGTTTTTTTCAATTTTATTTATTTTGAACTGTTTAAAAAAAAAAAAAAAACAGCCCCCGTCGGCGAGGGAGAACCGCGCCGGGGCAAGTACAGCTGGCGCACAGATCTGCGCCAGCTCTGTAAGGAGTGGCGAAGAATCAGCCTTGGATGATGTCATCTTCCGTCACAGTCAAGCCCCATGACATTCTACTCAGTGCTTTTTTTAAAAAAATATTTATGTAACGATTTCGTTTTTGTGAACATTATGGACTTATGTTGATTTTCAATTTTATTTTCATTTATGTGAACATTTATGTAAAGATCTCATAAAATTAACGACATATCACCCGAGATCACAAAATTCTCGTGTGGGTCTTATCGGGACCAAAGTACGCTATAGCTGCATTCTGGGTTCAAGAGGTACTTCCCAACCAATAACACTACTATTATGATCGTGCCGCCAAATGGGGTGGATAGGGGGAATCGAAAAATCACCCTGCAGATTGAGTCGAATGAAGTGATGGTAAGGCTCAAGGTGGCATATAACTATCTGGAACTCTGGTCTTGTTGCCCCGCCATGTGCGATCAGTGGTAGCACAGTCCAACATGTGCCGTCTAGATTTACAGCACCGTCTGTTCTGAAGTAGTATACAACAGCATTGAAATATGTAGCAAGGGGATAAAAGTTCTCTATCGACATCCAGTGACCTACGGAGGTACCAGTCCACCGTATACGCTCTAGGTTTTCAGGTAATTTTTTCCACCTACAAAGACAAGTAAAGGAAGGTTTTAAATAAAACAACGTTGATGCAAGTGTATTAAAATCGCTCACAAAATTAAACTGGCTTCATACCCGTAAAGGTTCCCGTACAGCCCAGGGTTATTTATAACCTCATCATACACTATCTGCCTGCACAAAACATGATTATTCTGCCCTCCCAACATGTAACTCGCAAAGATGCAGAAACCACAATTGCCTTCAGGAGCGACATCAAGGTATGACTGAACATGATTGTGGAGTATCTGCGGAATCTTATTCTTATGCCTAAACTTGAAAAAGTCTGTCTGCATCACATCTTTAACCAAGTAAAATAATATCATTATTTCTAGATTACATATCAGTATTTAATAACAATATAAATTATAATCGTACCTCCGCCATTGGGTTCAGATCCCGACGTGTGGCCTCTACTGGAACTGCTGGTGTTGGTCCGACCTTGCCCAGTCCATGTACCTGCTCTTGCACGCCATGAAACAAAAGTGCTTTAATTAAATGAAAATAATATTTCGCACATTTAAAAAGATAAAGTAATATCGGACCTCTGCTCTGATCTTCAGCTCCCGACGTATGGCCTCTACTGGAACCGCTGGTATTGGTGCCACCCTGACTGCGGTCCCTGTATGCTCACACATTTGGTTTGTCTTGCTTTCTTTTTGAGATGCCTCTTTTCTTCAGCCTGCCCTTGCCTCTCTTTCCAACCCACAGTTCATTCGATCCGGCTTGGTTCGGGTGAAGTTTGTTGTACACCAATCTGGTGATCTCGCGCTGTATTGGCTCCTCAGCAGCGTTCAATTCTTCCACTAACTGCCTGAACAACAATCTGTGAGGGGGAACATCATCGGAACTATCCTTCTCTGTAACCTCACCGATGTCAAGTGTGCTCCAAAATTGGTGTAAGTATTTTGGAGTCAAAATCTCGTTGGCCTCCATTATACGCTTAAGAATACATGTACAAGGGATGGAATGATTTTGCTTCAGGTAATGATTGCATTCCCAATACACATCATCTCCGAGTTGTTGTGCCCTTTCCAACTCATTGTTCAATGAATCCAAGCAGTAGTGTAAAACATTGCATCTTAATTGGTAGAAAGGGTACTTGTTGTGTTGCCTCCCTATTTTCTGCCTTGATTCTTGCAATTTCTCCATGTGGAGGAATTAAAACAAATTAATTAAACAAACTAAACACAAAAATTAACTAAAAAGAGATCAAAATCCAGTACCTTATTTTTGTAAGCTGTGTCTCCAGTAACATGTGAACCATGTGTCAGACCGTTTCAAAAGAAGCATTTGCAGTGCCGAACCATTCCTTTAACAACTTGTGTGCGCTTTCCACTCTACAAGTAGTGGTGTTGCCAAGATGCAAATAAGTGTTGGTCCATGCATGCACAAACTTGTCCGCCACCACTAAGCATGTCTTCCTGACATACTCTAGAACGGGTTGAAATTGGGACCAATTATGCTCCAGAAACTTCACTTTTTCTTCTTAATCTTCCCGAGTTGCAGTTTCGATCACTTTTTTAAAGGCCTTGTACGCGAAACTTTTTGCTATGTTCACATTTCCGCTCAAAATTCTTTTCACATTTTTTTCAACATCCCTGTAAACGTGCCACGTACACAACAAGTGATGTGATGATGGAAATACATCATCAAGAGGCCTCATCAGTCCAGGCTCCCGATTAGTCACGATGACACTCGAATGCAGATCATCGCATACAAGTTACGGAGCTGCCACAACGCCCAATGGTTGTTGTCCCCCGTCTCATCACTCAGAAGAGCATATGCTATAAAGAAAGTCTGATTGCAAGGGGTCATTCCAACAAACTCCACAAGAGGCATTTTATATTTGTTTGTGTTGTATGTGGAATCTACACAAACAACCCAAGGATACGTCCGCAACAGCAACAAAGAATCCGGATGTGCAAAAAACACGTGTGATAATCTCTGTGTCTCTTCATCGCACTCAGAGAAGATGATGTATTTGTATTGTTCTGCGACCTCTAACACCTTTCCCACGACTTCCATGGCAGCCAGGTCATCTAGAATTGGAAACCCCTCCTTACGCAATTAATTTCTGTAGTTGTTTACTTGTTTGGAGGTAACCTTTTCATTAGGAAATTGTGTCCATATCTCCCGTAAAATGTGGACTGCCTTAGTCCCAGCTTTAGAGTACTCCTGAATAAGCTCTTTCACTTCTGCACTCAATGGCCTCCTGACTCGAGGTGGATCTTTCAATGAATGGTTGTGCATTCTCCACGGACCTGGATATACACGGATCGCCCACCTATCAATGATCTTGTAAATAGTAACGCGAAACAGGCATCCGGTCATCTGTATCTTTGTATTGAGTCGGGCGTGCACGTTGTCATCTGCCTGTTGACCTTGGTACCGGCCTCCTTTATGACAAAGGAGTATAGTACTATTATCCTTGTGCGAGGATACACTTAACTCCATGTTGTAGATATTCGCAATACCCTTCGCATATGCAACAGCTTCCTTATTCGTGGCAAAGTCTCGTCTGTAGCAAAAGCCGACCTATAATCGACTCCATCCCCCTGATCAAACCTATCCTGCACACATTAAAAATGAATTATATCATCACTTAAATTAACTCTAACAATATTAAACCACAAATAATTTGCTATGAGCAAAAAATAAAATATATAATCCGATATAATGATCTTATACTTTAAAGATAATTAATATATACTAATAACAAATTAAATACATTATTAAAAAAAATCATTATTTTAACAAAAATCCTAAACCCTAACACCTAAACCCTATACCCATTAACATACTACCTAAACACCCATTTAACAAGAAACAAACTATTTCATACGAACATACTACGTAATTAACATAATTACAACATATAATAATCTAAATACATTATTAACAAAAAAATTAACACATTTAATATAAAAACTACAACCTATGAACAAAATACATAATTAAAAAATATTCTCTAAATATTTAAGTTTAATATTTTTTATAAACCAATATCATAAACCCTAATTAGCATAAACCCTAATTTTCTAAATAAAATTAAATTACCAAACAAATACTCAAATATAATAAATACATGAATTAAATAAATTTATTAAACTAATAATAATATTTATTCAACTAGTAAATATTAAATATATTAAAAAATTATAAAAAAATTGATTAAATTAAAAAAATGATGCGGGCGCCACCCATCGGGTGGTTGGCGAGCATTTGATAGGATGATGATGATTAAGGTGTGATGGTGATGATTCAGGTGATGATGATAGTGGTGGTCGGCGGAGGAGTTGGGGAGAGGGTTGGGGTTTTTCTTTTTTTCTTTTTTCTTTTTTTTGTGAAGGACGGTCAAGTTCTCTGTCTCAAAAATAAAACTCTAATCCTCCTTTTATAGGCTTTTGTCAAACCCTATTTCTTCAGGAATGAGAAAGTTACTTTTTTTCAAGCCAATTTAAATTAAAACTCCTCCAACTCTTCAAGTGCTTCAATTTCTTCCTTTGAGTTGCTTTTTCTTTTCAATTTAGTCCAAAATCTCAACAATTCTTCCATTTGAGTACAAAACCTACAAATAAAGATAAAATCATATAAATAGCACATTTGTACTCAAAATATATTGCAAAAATCACAAATTAGGGATATAATAAATAGGTAAATTATGAGCATATCACGTGTATCATTGACATCTCTAAGACTGATGTACATTGTAATTTGCAGACTAAATTGAAGAAGTAATTACTCTTAATAAAATGCGTGAAATGGAATACTTTCGAAAGTGCCACTTTAAAGAAATACCTCCATTGAAGATTTATGTACTACTCCCTCTATCCCAAAATTATTGTCCAATTTGAGATTTCACTTTTAATACAATTTGAACTATAAATGAAAACTTAAATTGGACAATAATTATGGGACGGAGGGAGTTTATGTTATGCATTTTCATTGTTTTAAGTTCAAATTCTCCCACCTTTTAGACAAGAGCTTTTACTCAAGTTCACAGACAAAGCATTTAACACTCCCAAATCCTAGCTATCCTAAAAGTCAAGCCTTGCGTGGGTAAACAATCAGAGTGTTGTGACCCTTACTCGCGTGATAATGCGACAGCAGGTCCATATGAGGTTGATAATTGATACAGGAGTTTAAGGAGTTGATTTGTAGAGAATGAATCAAACCTAGGTATTGTAAAGTGAATTTCGTCATTCATTATTTGGTTTGCTTACCATCCTTTTGGTCTAGGAAACTCAAATTATTACTACTATGATTGAAACGCGATATTATTGGTAACTATTAATAATTTAAGTTTCGAATTCTTTTTGGCCTCTTTCATCATATTAAAAAAAAAGGTCAGGTCGAGTAATGAGGGCAGCAACAATACTACGTTGCCAAAAGTGCACGCAACATCCACAACGAAATCAAATGGAATTGAAGTACGAATACATCATGTTATAGCAAGACAGAACCAATCCCCTAATCCTGTTTTCGATAATAAGAACACGGGTTCACAAGGCCTACAACACAAACACACGAATCGACACAAATTGCCTCAACATTATTTATGGTCACATCTTTGAACGTCTTCATCTCAATATCATAAACTGCAAGCTTTTCCCATCCAATTTGCAATGACAATAGCCTCCTTTCCATTGAAAATGTCACTGGCCTAGAGTGTGAAACTGATGAATCAAAACCAACTTCAATGGAGGTTAACTTAATCCAAGAGCTTCCATCTCCATAATCCTCCATTAACCACAAATCCCAACCGCGCTCAAAGAGCGAAGAGTAAAAGCAGAGACAGGAAACGCGACCATTCAAAGAACATAACTTCTGATCATAAACATATTTTGTATTTATTTGGCTTGGATCGTAGGAAATCTTCCGAAATTCCTCGCTTCCAAGATCAAAGCCCACGATGAACTCGTTGGCGTATTGCGGATTATCGGATACAAACCAGTGCAATGCACCATTAGCAAAAGCACAATCATTGACTCATGAGGAAAGAAAAAATTGAATTCATCTGGCATCTGGAATGGTATGGCATCCTTTATTCTCTTCCAGGAGTTCTGTTTCAAGCTATAAACACAGAGTTCATAGCGATCAGAACTTGGTAAATTATTCAGATGATCAGAGAAATCACTGAATGTATGCCATTTTACCACTTTGTAGTCGTCATCAATGTAATCGTACCCGAACCCTGTACCTAAACAACAACCTCTGTAACTCGAGGGAAATTCATATGGCGGAAAAGGCAATGCTGAGAACTTATCAATCCAGGGGTTCCACAAAACAAGATCATCTGCCTCTGAATTCCACAAACAAATGATCCCATTACAAGATCCCGCTAATTGATACTCGCGGGCCGGAAACTCCAAGGCCGGGCTGTTAAGTTGTTTGGCAATTGCTGGAACTGAATCCAAGGAATAAAATGTACTTCCTTTCACGGAGATAATTCTGGTTTCGATGTGGGATGTTTTGGAATGCAGTTTGGTGAAATATGGGCTGACGATCAAATCGCGCCATGATTTCGATACGCATCTGAATCGAAGCAGAGAATTAAATGGCAGCCTCAGAAGCACATTGGCAATCAAATGTTGTGGAAAATGATCTGCCATTGTACATTGTTGCTAACTATAGCAACAGGGCCATGTCTATATTATAGGATTCCGAGGAGTAATCCCCTGGTGATATAAACTCCGGATCAATTATATGAAACTTGATCGTGAAAAGAAAAATGGAGGAAACACAAGAGGGAATAACCAGGCTAGGAAGCATGTGCTTGGTTGCTTGTGAGTTGTGGAGACTTTACTAATTTGCAATATTGAGTGCAAGGAAAATGAAATAATTTAGCCTATTAACGTAGTTTAACAATGATTACTCAAAGATATTAGTGCAAATGAACATCTATACCAAAAAAAAAAAACTGCTACTATGAATTAGCAATACCTTCATAAGTTAATTTATAACTGAGGAAAATAAGAGTTCGATATCAAAAAAAAAAAGATCCCTTTCTTTTTAAATATCTTCCACAGGTTCTTGTTCATAATGAGCTAGAATTTAGCTACAAGAATGCTTGAATTCGTGGAATGAATTCTTGTTATGTTGGTCGGAGTGTTATAGTACAATTAACAGGCTGTTGTTTAAGTAAGGAGTAGTATAATTTAAGTCCTTTTTATATTCAAACTCGTGGATACAAGTAATTTGATTTTCATTTCGTCATCCCATCTAAGTAAAAAGTTAGTTGTCAGTAGTAATTAGATCATTCTTATTTCGGCAGCCAAATGTGGACAAACATGGCTCAATAATGAATACATTCATGTAGGGGTATATTTTATATCTAGCAGTGGCGGAACCAGGTTTTAGTATTGGGGGGCTAGATGTCCATTAGACTTTCGAGAGTTTTTTTCTTCATTAAATAAATTTTAAAACAATATAATTATCAATAAATATTGAAATGATTTTATTATCTTAGTACATTCACATAATGGGTGTAAAACCAACACTATTAAATATATATAAAAAAAAGACCAAAGACATATTTGGAAATATGCTATAAGATCCTTTTTAGTTCATAATTATTTAGCTAATTTTTTAATGACCTAAATAACAAAAATATATTAATACTGGGTTACTTTTATAATTTTTGAAAGTTAAGTGGTCAAAAATAATAACAAAAGACTAGGGGAAAGAATTATGGAGTGATATGGGGTATATTTACTATATGACTAGAGTCTGGGACCTATTTTGAAATTTTGTAAAATTTTTAACTCCATCTTCTTCCTTAATTCCGTCCCTGCAACTCCGGCAAGACAGCTACGGTCCGAATTTAGAATTAAAAATCCAGGTCTGAGACCCCGAAGGCTGGTATTTCATCTCAATGCCCAAGAATAAGCCCTATCAAGCACACTTCCGCGGGGGGTGGGGGGGTGGCTGAGAGGGAAAATTGAACCATCTAAAGACTCCGGTCAGAGAGTATTCTGGCTCTCTCCGGCTGGCCGGGAGGGAGGGGGGGCTTGAGGCCCCCCAATCCCCTTAACAGTTCCGCCCCTAATATCTAGGGGCCAACTTAGAACTACACAAATCGAAAATGCGTATGAAGTTTGTTTAGTCACATTAAAACTTTTTTCCCGTCTTTTGCAAAAAATCACATTTGACATTTTAGCATTCAGGTCCTTACATATGGAACTTAATTTAATGTAATTGGAAGAGTTAATTTAAAGTGCCTACAAAAGAAAAGGATAATACTTTTCCCTGCTTGTTATGATTGACTTTAATGACGTGACTAGAACACGATTTGGTTGAGATTTCTCACTCACAAAATGTAATAGTTTATGAACAAAGAAACATACACAACCAAAAAGAGTGGAACTAATGATTCGCTTTGAACAAGGCTAACAAGGCTACCAAAAAGAAGGGCTAACAAGGGTTCCAACACAAACACATGAATCAACACAATTTGCCTCACCATTTATGGTTACATCTCTAAATGACTTCTTCTAAATATCATAAATTGCAAGCTTTTCCCACCCAATTTGCAATAGAACTTGCCTCCTTTTCTTCAAGTATGCCACTGGCCAAGAGTATGAAACCGACCAACCACTAGGAAAATCAATAGAAGTTAACTTAATCCAAGATCCCTCATCTCCATAATCCTCCATCAACCATAGATCCCAACCGCGCTTAACGCGAGAAGCGCAAAAAACAAGACAACAAAGCAATCCATTCAAAGGACACAGCTTCTGATTATAAGTGTAATTTGGACCTAAAGGGCAAGGGTCACATGATATCTTCCGAAATTCCTCGATTCCAAGATCAAAAGCGACAATAAACTTCTCGGTGTACCTCGGTTTATCGGAAACGTACCAATGTAACGCACCATTTTCAAAAGCGCAATCGTGAGGAAAGAAAAAATTGAATTCATCAAGCATCTCAAATAGTATGGCATCCCTGATTCTCTTCCAAGAGTTCAGCTTCCAACTGTAAATGCAGAGTTCGTATCGATCGGAACTTGGTAATTCATTGCGGCTGCAATTAAAATTGGCAATTTCATTGCTATGTTCATCGTCTATTTGATAAATTAGTCAAAGTTGTTCGCCAGAATTTTTTTGCTTGGGTTCTTATTTTTGTTCCCAAGGCATCCTTCATGAAACTTCCTGTGTTGGTAATCCTCAACAAAACGGTCTTGTTGAACGCAAGCATCAGCACATTTTGAATGTTGCTCGTGCTTTGCGTTTTCAGGCCAATTTTCCAATTGAATTCTGGGGGCATTGTGTTCTTACTACAGGCTGTCTGATTAATCGCACCCCTTCCTCTGTCTTATATGGTTATACTCCCTATGAGATGTTATTTGGGAAACCCCCCGATCTTAATCATTTGCGTGTCTTTGGTTGCTTATGCTTTGTTCATAACCAGGATCATCGAGGAGATAAGTTTGTTTTCCGTAGTCGGAAATGTGTTTTTCTGGGGTATCCATTTGGAAAAAAGGGTTGGTCTGTTTATGATCTTGAGTCTGAGAAATTTCTTGTTTCTCATGATGTTAAGTTCTGTGAGTCCGAATTTCCTTTCAAACTTCCTCCAGTGTCTGTTTACCTCCTACCCCTATTCCTAGCATTTTACCTCTTGTTGATGATGATGATGATGATCTCGTGCCTGCTACTTCTGCTGAATTGACTCCTGATCCTGTATCACCTCCTACTTCCGGTGATACTGTGGTCGGTGGAGGGGGTTCTCCTACTCCAGCTCATGTTGCTCCTACAGAGTTGCTCGGTTGTGGCCACCGCAATAAGGTTCCATCCACTCGCCTCCGTGATTATATTCTTCCCACTATTTGCCCCTCTACAAGTTCAACTGATCCTCACTCGTCCTTAGGTACGCCCTATCCTATGCCATTCATTTTCCCCAGCACATCAGATACTTTTGGCAGCTGTGTCTGCCACTGTTGAACCTCGCACTTTAATTTGCTGAAACTGTTGCAGATGAGAATCGGCGTGCTGCTATGCAATGCGAAATTGATGCTCTTGAAAACAACAATACTTGGTCTCCGGAACCCCTTCCCTCTGGCAAAAAGGCCATTGGTTGTAAGTGGGTCTATAAAATTAAGCACAGGTCTGACGGTTCCATTGAGCGCTATAAAGCCCGACTGGTTATTCTTGGTACCAAACAGGTTGAGGGTCTTGATTACCAGGAGACTTTTGCACCCGTTGCCAAAATGGTCACTGTATGTGTTTTTCTTGCTGTGGCTGGTGCTCAGAACTGGGAACTTCATCGGATGGATGTGCACAATGCTTTCCTTCATGGTGATCTTCATGAGGAGGTTTTCATGAAGTTGCCTCCTGGTTTTCATTCTTCATCTCCGGGCCAAGTATGTCATCTTAAACGCTCGCTTCACGGTTTAAAGCAGGCTCCTCGTTGTTGGTTTCCTAAGCTGGCAGGTGCTTTGAAGACTTATGGTTTTTGTCAGTCTTCTTCTGACTATTCTTTATTCACCTATCATCAGCGTACTGTTCGTCTCTATGTTCTTGTTTATGTTGATGATCTTCTTATTGGTGGGAATGATTCTTCTGTTGTTTCTGCATTTAAGCTTTCTTTGAGTACTTGCTTTCATATGAAAGATCTTGGTGCTCTTATGTATTTCTTGGGTATTAAGGTTGCTCGTAATTCTTCTAGCATTTTTCTCTACCAAAGGAAATATACTCTTGACATTAATCTCTGAGGTTGGTTTGCTAGGTGCCAAACCTTCTGGTTTTCCTCTAGAACAGAATCATCAGCTTCCGCTTGCCGAAAGTAACAGAAAACCAACTTCCTGAAGAAGTTCAGGTATTTGAAAGTTTTGAGATCTCAATTAATTATGTTATGACGGGACAAAAGTGGAACCGATGTACAACAGAAGTCGACGATAAATTTGCCTATGCTTCAGCAGTTAATATTATAAATGAAAATGAGGATCAAGAACCAAGGTCTGTAGATGAGTGCAGACGAAGAAAAGATTGGTTAAAATGGAAAGACGCTATCAATCAGAATTAAATTAATTAGGTAAACGTAAAGTCTTTGGACCAATAATGTGCAGACCTAAAGATGTGCAAGTGGTAGGATTCAAATGGGTATTTGTGCGAAAAAGAAATGAGAAAAATGAAATCGAGCGTTATAAAGCACGTCTCGTCGCACAATGTTTTTCCCAGCGACCGGGCATTGATTATGAGGAGACATATTCTTCTATGGTGGATGCAACAATGTTTCGCTATTTGTTAAGTCTGGCAACAAGTGAAAGACTAGAAATGCATCTTATGGATGTTGTGACAACCTATCTATATGGATCACTTGATAATGAAATTCACATGTAAATCCTGGAAGGATTTCAGATCCCTGAAGGATTTGGTTCTCGAGAGCTTTATTCAATTAAATTGTGTAAATCTTTGTATGGCTTAAAACAAGCCGGACGAATGTGGTATAACCGCCTTGGTGAATATCTGATAAAGGAAGGTTATTTAAATGATCCAATATGCCTATGTGTTTTTATCAAAAGAGTGGATCTGAGTTTGTAATCATTACAGTTTATGTTGATGATTTAAATATGATTGGGACTCCTGAAGAGCTCACTAAAGCTGCAAATTACTTGAAGCGAGAATTTGAAATGTAAGACCTTAGAAAAACAAAATTTTGTCTTGGTTTACAAATTGAGCACACCAGAAGTGGCATCTTTTTACACCAGTCTGCTTATACTGCTAAAGTGATCAAACGGTTTTACATGGAAAAGGCACATCCTTTGAGCACACCTATGATTATAAGGAGACTTGATAAAGATAAAGATCCTTTTAGGCCTTGTGAGGAAGGTGAAGAGTTATTTGGTCCAGAAGTAACTTAACTTAGTGCTATTGGGGCATTAATGTATCTCGCTAGTCATACACGACCTGATATATCTTTTGCTATGAATTTATTAGCTAGATATAGTTCTTCACCTACAAGAAGACATTGGAATGGTGTTAAACATATATTTTGCTACCTTCAAGGTACGATAGATATGGGTCTTTATTATTCAAGAACATCTAAACTTGATTTAATAGATTATGCAGATGCTGGGTATTTATCCGATCCTCATAATGGTCGATCTTAAACTGGTTATGCATTTAAATATGGGGGAACAGCTATTTCATGGCAGTCTATGAAACAGACTTTAGCTGCAACTTCGACTAATCATTCTGAACTTATGGCAATTCATGAAGCAAGCCGAGAGTGTGCTTGGTTGAGATCCATTGTTTCTCACATTCGAGGATCGTGTGGATTACATTTGGAGAAAAATGTCCCTACTACTTTGTTTGAAGATAATACTGCCTGCATTGACCAATTGAAGGAAGGATACATCAAACGTGATAGAACGAAACATATTTCGCTCAAATTTTTCTTTACTCATGATCTTCAGAAGAATGGTGAAATCAATGTTCAACAAATTCGTTCAAGTGACAATGTAGTTGACTTATTCATAAAGTCATTACCAACATCAACTTTTGAGAAGTTAATTCACAAGATTGGAATGCGGCGGTTGAAAGATGCCAAGTTATGTGCTTAACAGGGGGAGTTCCTCCACGCTGTACTCTTTTTTCCTTGATCAAGGTTTTATCCCAATGGGTTTTCCTGACAAGGGTTTTAACTAGGCAGCGTCATATTTGGAAATGTACTCTTTTTCCTTTATTAGACTTTTATCCCATCGGATTTTTTCTAGTAAAGGTTTTAACGAGGCATTATTCCAAGAAATGGACATCCAAGGGGGAGTGTTATAATTATCTGATAATATGGATGTCCATAAACTAGTAGAGTTATACAAGAACTCTTTGTATAGAGATAATATTTATTAGATCTTATCACCAGTTAGATGTTATCTCTATTTGCTCTTATCTTTGTTTCTGCTATTCCTATAAAAGGAGACCAATCTCTACAAAAATAATACACAGATCATTCTCTCTTTCTCCCTCTCTATTGTTCTCTATCCCTACTTGTTCTTTCTCTCAGCTTTATAGATTTGTTCTTCAGTTTATATTTATAACAGCTAACACATTTTCTGTAAAATATTTCTTGCCTTATGAAATAGAGTAGTGTTTTCCTCTCCTTTATAGTTGTAATCACAGTAGGGTTCAACTTTAGAAAAATAAAGATTACCCAAAAATAAATAAATATCCATAGAGGATAGGACTAATTTCCATGTATGAAGTTGTTTTTATCTTGGATTATCTTTTGCAACTTGGGATGGATTTTACCATGGTAAAAGGCGGGTGAAAATTAAAACATCAGAGCCTAAGTACATAATATTGGCTGCAGAATCTGGTGGTTCATGTACCAACAACTTGCAACTATTAAATGGTATGTTGCAACACTTGAATTAGGCTATCAAGGATCATTAAATTGGTGCCTACTGAATGTACTGAAAGGATCTTTGTTTGGAGCAGAATTTCAGCACGTTTTGGCTTACAGGGATGTGAAGAGTTGGCTTGAAATTGCTACCAACAACATTGAGATTCCCTTGGTGAAGCTAATGAGGATTCTGAACCATATTCTAGTTTCAAGGAAATTTGTGTTAGTACAAGTCGACTTCTTTGCCAGGTTCAGTCATGACAAGTTTTAATTGAGGCACAAGGTTTTTTTTTTTTTTTGGTACAAAAGAGGAGGCCGGGGCCTAGGGTTGTGGTACTATCACATTCCGTGAGTATGAAACACCAACTATAACATGCATCAACCACGGTTTAACTATGACTGGTGGATCATATAGTCCTTGGCACATGGTTTATTTTAGCAAAATGTTGTACATTAACAATTAGCAGCAATTTTCAATCCGAGAAAAAAGAGCATGCAACAATTAGCAGACTTTGTTTTGTTGAAAATTGAAAGTATGATGAGCTGGTTTGACCTGCCTACAATTCTCGATTCCATTCCACTCAAGATCTACCAAAGAACTCTTCATTTTTATCAGGCTTGAGGACATTGCTGGTTTTAAGAAGGGTGATTTGTGATCCACAAGGACTGATTTGGAATTCGCAGAGGTTCAGGGACTCGTTTTGTTAATTCAGATTTTAGCTATAAAAAAAGAATTATAATGCTGATGGCACGAAATGATGAATGAATGGAATTGTTCTCTTCCTCTGTATCCTGAATTCTTTTCCTCTCTTCAAACTTTCCTCCCAATTCTTGATTCTCAATTCAATTCGTCTGTTTCTCCCCCAACATTTCTTGTTTCCTAACTCTAAAACTCCTGCTGGTTACAGCCTGTTCCTTCATAATACGATTAGAAATAGCTTTGTCCTTCGCTCGGCGGCCATGTCGGATTATATCCCTCACCATCTGCTCGACAATTTGCTTGTGTGGCTCCCAATCGGCTCTTTGCTTCGATTCAGATGCGTATCAAAATTATGGCGCCATTTGATCGACACTCCATGTTTTAGAAATTTTTACTTTCGAATATCCAATCTCGAAAGACGCGTAATTACCATTGTGGGAGATGAGTATTACGCCATTGAGTGGCCTCATGATTAAGACAGCGGCGACGACCACACGGCGGCTCGGGACAAGAAGTTGAAAAGCCCACTTCTCGATTTTCCGGTCTATCAACTTGAGCTCGTGGGATCTTCCAATGGGATGTTGTGTTTAACAAATACACTCAGAAATTACTTTGTATTGTGGAACCCCTGGATTCACAAGTGATGTGGCGGAAAGGGTATAAAAACAACAAAGCGGAAACAATTCCCAATAAAAACTCCTTTCCTACTACCAATAAAATAGGACAACCAACCAAACAAGCAAATAGTTCAAGAACTGATAAAGTAAAGTAGATGCACGAATTTACGTGAAAACCCCAAATTGGGAAAAATCACGAGACTGTAACAACAATCAAATCTCCACTATCACAATAATGGGAAACAGTCTTCACAAACCGGTGGATACACAGGACTTCAACCAAAGGTGGATTACAATAATACTCTTCCACACACCCCTATCACAAAGTAGGACTGGAAGGATCTCACCAAAAGAGAGTTAAACCAAAAACTAAACCGGAGGAATTGTAGATCTTGTTAAGAGGAATACACATGCAAACTTGCACCAACAACTGACTCTGTTTCGTCATTCGATCAAAACCTTAAAGTGAAACACTTTCTTCTTGCAACACCAGAACCCAAAACCCTAGTTTTCACACCCTTTTTTTTCTCGCGCACAAAGCTTATGCACGGCTGAATTTTCTCGCACAAAAACAAGTGCGATTGCTGCTTTTGCTTTGGCTGAACTCACGGCCAAAAAAGAACAAGGACCATAGGGTTATATAGCCCACGGCCAAACCCCAAAGACAAAACCAAATTGGATTTGGTTTTATTATTTTATTATTTTGTTTTATTTCTTTTTCTTTGTTGCTGACCCAATTTGTTGGGAACCCGGACCTAACAATCTCCCACTTCACCTCAATTGGGGGGTAAAACCAAACTCGCTTCCTGCCTACAAAACTGGAGCTTGTCTCTACTCACAATGTTCGTCAACATATCGGCACCGTTGTCATCTGTATGAATCTTCTCAAGAAACAACGCCTTAGACTCCAACGCATCTCGAATCCAATGATATCTCACATATGTTTAGACTGCAAATGGAATGTGGAATTTTTTGCCAAGTAAATAGCGCTCTGGCTATCACAGTAAACCACATACCTCTCTTGCTTTATGCCAAGCTCTTGTAGAAACTTCTGCAACCAAAGTGCTTCCTTACAAAATTCAGTAGATGCGATAAACTCTGCCTCTGTAGTAGACAAAACAACACACTTCTGCAACCTACTCTACCATGAAACTGCTCCCCCTCCAGAAGTCATCAAGTGTCCAGAAGTAGACTTCCGACCATCAAGGTCACCCACCATGTTAGCATCTGTATATCCATCCAACATGCTCTTCCCATTGCCAAAACAAAGACTCAATCTGAAAGTACCTCTAAGATACCTGAGAATCCATTTCACAGCATTCCAATGCTCCTTACCAGGATTGAAGAGAAGCTGACTAACAACACCAACTGCATGAGCTATGTCTGGCCTTGTGCAAACCATCGCATACATCAGGCTGTCAACTGCCGAAGCATAAGGAACCTTTTTCATCTCTTCCTTATCTTTCTCACTTTTAGGATACTGCGTTTTGCTTAGTTTAAAAATGCCCCGCAAGTGGAGTCGAGACTTCTTTAGCACCGCTCATGTTAAACCTATCAAGAACCTTCTCGATATACTTCTCTTGAGATACCCAAAGTTTCCTATTCTGTCTGTCATGAGAAATCTTCATCCCAAGGATCTGTCTAGCCGGACCCAAATCCTTCATCCCAAAGGACTTATTCAACTCCTTTTTCAACCTGGCAATCTTTGTAGTATCATGACCAACAATCAACATGTCATCGACATAAAGCAAAAGAATTGTAAAATCACCATCAGAGAATTTCTTCACAAACACACAGTAATCGGCTGTAGTCCTTTGGTATCCCTGCCCTATTATGAAAGCATCAAACTTCTTGTACCACTGCCTCGGAGCTTGATTCACCCCATACAAGCTTTTGTTGAGACGACATACAATCTTTTCTTTCCCCTTCTCCTGGAACCCATCTGGTTGCTCCATGTAAATCTCTTCTTCCAAATCACCATGCAAGAAGACTGTCTTCACATCAAGCTGTTCAATCTCAAGATTCAAACTGGCCGCTATCCCAAGCACAACTCAGACGAAGACATCTTTACAACAGGATAGAATATCTCATCAAAGTCTACACCCTTTCTCTGATTGAATCCCTTCACAACTAATCTAGCTTTGTACCTTAGTTGTGAGCTGTTCTCACTTGTCTTCAGTCTGAACACCCATTTATTCTTGAGTGCTCTCTTGCCCTTAGGCAGCTTCACCAGGTCATACGTGTTATTCTCATGCAAAGATTTGATCTCATCTTGAATGGCTGCGAACCACTGATCTTTCTGCTCATGACTAAGAACCTCTCCATACGACTCTGGTTATCCCCCATCAGTAAGTGACAAATACTCATGAGCACTGTACCTGATGGAAGGTTTCTTGTCTCTGGTGGACCTCCTTGGTTGGACAGGAGGTGATGAAACCGGTGGTGTCTCTGTTTCAGAAGTAGAATCATCATCAAACTCACCATTCTGCTCTGTCTCAGCTCCCCCTTCAGGAGAATCATCTGATTGTGGAGGAACTAGATCTAGATCAACAGGAATCTCAGGTGAAGATTCTGGCATCTCGCCCTTTCCCATATCATCAATGGTCTGGTCTTCAAAGAAGATCACATCTTTGCTTCTGAAAACTTTCTTCTCTACAGGATCCCAAAGTCTATACCCAAAATCATCATTTCCATACCCCAAGAATATACACTGCTTGGATTTTCCATCAAGCTTCACCTTTCGTCTTTGGGAATATGAACAAAAGCACGACAATCAAAAACTCGCAAATGTCCAAATGAGACATCTTTCCCTGTCCAAACTCGTTATGGTAGATCACCATCCAACGGAACTGAGGGAGATAGGTTGATCAAATCAACTACTGTCTGCATGGCTTCACCCCAAAAAGATTTAGGTAGCCTTTGCATTCAAGAGCATACACCTAAACTTTTTGATAATAGTTCTATTCATTCTTTCTGCCAAGCTATTCTGTTGCGGAGTCTTCAGAACACTCTTCTGAAGTTTAATGCCATGGTCTCGGCAATACTTCTCAAACGGACCCCTGTACTCACCACCATTATCTGCTCCAACACACTTCAGCTTCTTGCCAGTCTCTCGTTCAACTCTAAGGTGAAAGTCTTTGAACACATCTAATACCTGATCTTTAGATTTCAAAGAAAAACACCAAACCTTTCGAGCATAGTCATCAATGAAAGTAACAAAGTATAATGCTCCACCCAACGACCTATCTTTCATGTAACATACATCTGTATGAACTAACTCTAGAGGATTGGACTTTCTAGATGGAGGAGAATTTTGAAAGGAAACCCTATGTTGTTTACCATAGATACAGTCAACACAAGGTTCTAGAGCAGTACCTTTCACCTCAGGGAGAAATTACTTCTTACCAAGAATCTGGAGTCCCTTGACACTAATGTGTCCAAGCCTTCTGTGCCAGAGATCAATGGATGCATTGTGAGTTGCATTCACCTCTCCATTCTTCAACTTTACATTCAACACATACAAAGAGTTTAACTTCTTTCATCTAGCAATAACAAGATTCCCTCTGATAATTGTCCAACGGCCACCACCTTCAGTGCTATGATAACTCTCATCATCAAGTTTTCCAACGGAAATAAGGTTCAGACGCATATCCGGAACATGTCTGACATTCTTCAAGACAAGAGTACAACCTGTATTCGTTACCAATAATACCTCTCTCATGCCGACAACATCGCACGAGGCTTGATTGCCCATTCTTACACAACCAAAATCTCCAGGTGTGTAAGAGGTAAAGAAGTGTCTGTGAGGCGTCACATGATAAGACGCACCTGAATCACCAAATCAATAACTGTCGAGACTCACAACATTAATTGTATCATCATCACTGTACAAAAATACATCACTGGTAGTTACTACTGGAGTAGTGTCATCATCACTTGATTCATCCTTCTTCCCTTTACCTTTTCTCACTGCTAGTTCTCTCTTGAGAACTCTGCACTCCCTCTTAAAGTGCCCATTCCCTTGACAATGGTAGCACACGATATCTTTCTTGGATTTAGACCTTTTCCTGGACTTGTCATTCCGATCACGTGGCCCTCTACTTTTACTTCTCCCTCTTCTATCTGACTTTTCTGTCACCAGAGCCTGCGACTCAGACTCAATACTCTACTCTTTTCTTCTGACTTTTTCATTCAGCAAAGCCTCTTTGACCTGATCCAAGGTCAAGTTACCATCCTGGGTTGAATTACTGATTAACATTTCCAAAGTGTCCCAACTGTCTGGAAGAGAACTAAACAATAACAAAGCCTGCACCTCATCATCTAACTTGAAACCTACATTCACTGTCTGGCTCAACAAACCCTGAAACGAACTCAAGTGCTCATTCATGCTAGCACCATCTTTGTACCTCAACCTGGTAATCTGTTTCAGTGCAGATGACTTATTGATGCCGGGCTTCTTCCAGTACATATTTTGGATTTTCTCCCAAAGTTCATCAGCTTTTGTTTCTCCCGAAAAGTGATGAAACACACTTTGATCAATCCACTGTCGAATATTACCAACAGTCTTCCTGTGCATATCAGCCCACTTTTTATCAATCATATCACTTTGCCTACCTTCATCCCCTAGAACAGGATCAAACAAATCTTTGCAATGTAACAAATCTTCCATTCTAGGCTTCCACATATGATAATTGGATGAAGTCAATTTAATCATCGTACCAGTACCCGATGACTCTTCCATTTTATTGGTGTAACACCTCAACTACCGAACCTGAGCTCTGATACCACTGGTGTGGCGGAAAGGGTATAAACACAACAAACTACGGAAGCGAACCCCAAGAAAACTCCTTTCCTAGTACCAATAAAATAGGACAACCAACCAAACAAGCAAATAATTCAAGAACTGATAAAGTAAAGTAGACACACGAATTTACGTGGAAAACCCAAACTGAGAAAAACTACGGGACTGTAACAACAGTCAAATCTCCACTATCACAATAATGGGAAACAGTCTTTACCAACCGGTGGATACACAGGACTTCACCAAAGGTGGATTACAATAATACTCTTTCACATACCTCTATCACAAAGTAGGACTGGAAGGATCTCACCAAAAGAGAGTTAAACCGAAAATTAAACCGGAGGAATTGTAGATCTTGTTGAGAGGAATACACATGCAAACTTGCACCAACAACTGACTCTGTTTGGTCACCCGATCAAAGCTTTTAAGTGAAACACTTTCTTTTCGAACACCAGAATCTAAAACCCTAGTTTTCACACTCTTTTTTTTTTCTCGCGCACAAAACTTATGCATGGCTGAATTTTCTCGCACAAAAACAAGTACGGTTGCTGCTTTTGCTTTGGCTGAACTCAAAAAGAACAAGGACCATAGGGTTATATAGGCCACGACTAGACCCTAAAGACAAAACTAAATTGGACTTGGTTTTATTATATTATTATTTTTTTTATTTCCTTTTCTTTGTTGCTGGCCTAATTTGAGGGAACCCGGGCCCAACACCCCTGGATTCACAAGTACTCTGTACTGCCTTCTTTCTCATTTGAATCTAGAAATAATTTTTGTTACGACCTCGTTAATGATCAAGTTGCGGCAGCATTTGGGTACGATCCCAGAATAGATGATTACAAAGTGGTGAAATGGATTATCTCTGAGGAGCAGCGTAGATCAAGATGGGAATTCTACATTTATAAATGTGAATTCTGCATTTATAGTTTCAAGACGAACTCATGGAGGAGAATAATGGCGGATGATATAACTCGTATGGTTTTGCAATGTTGAATGAAGTCAGCAAATGTCCTCAAGGGATATGCAGTTGAGTTGTTGTTACGAGTTAACGTCTTTTATATTCCCTCCGACTTTAAATTATTGTCCGGTTTGAATTTTCATTTTTGTTCAAATTGTACTAAAAATGAAAATTCAAAATGGACAGATATTTTAGGATGGAGGAAGTATTTGTTTATGTTAGTATTCTAGGGGTTAATCTAAGTGCTATCCAATTCTTGTTACTTTGAGTTTTATTTTTTTTTCCTCTTCGCAGTTCCGGTCGATATGCATAATCACGTTATGGTTTTTCAATGCACCTTTGAGTATTGAAGCAAGTTACCAAATGTAGGTAAGCGATATGCATATATGGTTACATAGGTAAGGGACGAATTACTCAAACTAGTCTAGAAACACCTGAAAAAAATGTGTTTTGGGCGTAACTGGAACAAATTAAATTTTGGGATTGATAGGGGCGTTGCTAGTGCAACATAGAAATAAGAACCTCGATTCTCATTGATCAATATTACCAACTCCCTTTTATGTTATTTTTTAAAAATAATCACTAAGAAAAATTTGCCTTCTTATTTACATACCCAAAGATATATAACAATATTTTTTTTTTCTTTTTCATTTTTCAGTTTTGCCTCATCTCTTTTCACTTTAGAGATTGGAGCTTAACTTCGTAAAGAATTAAATGTGTTTAAACAAATAATAGGTCATAACATAAGCATTACTTACAAAAGAAATCCCACATTATTAATTTGACAAGATTGTGAATTGATAACAAACCAAAATGCTAGAAGTTCTAAAACATTTCGTCTACTATATATAAGAATCAAATTTGCAACACCTTGTGCAAATTGAAAAATAATCACAGAGGTGTCTTGGTCCCCTCCGGGTAAAAAAATCTTTTATACTTATACAGATGGCTCAGTTATTGGAACTGTAGGACAATCGTCTAATTTAGCTTTGTTATTCAAAATTGAAGAGGAGATTTTAAATTCGGGAAGACTGGTTTTTTGGTGAAGGGTCCAATTAATTTGGAGATAAAATAAATGGCTTACTGCATGGAATCCCAAAATGTGATGAACTTGATCTACGCCGAGTTTATATATAGAATGATAATAAGTTAGATGCTAGATTTCTATGCAAGGGTAAGAAGTTTCCATGGCGATACATCTTGCAATTGACAGGGATTTTGAACCTTATCTGATTGACCATGTTTATCAGCAGACTAATGCGATGGGGGATTGTTTGGCAAAGACCGCTTCTTCCGGTCATTCCATGGCGTATCACCATCTATTGGAGCTTCCAATTGCAACTAGGAGTTGTCTGATCTTGGATTTGAAATCCTTTCCACATTTATAGATTAGGTGAATCTCTATCTTCTTTTTTTTTTCTTTTTTTTTTGGTTAATCTCTTTCTGTATTTGAATTTCAGTAAGGATCCTTTTGGTTATAAAGAATTGAATTGAATTATAATTAAAATCCATACATCTCAATCATTATCTATAGTACTTAATTAAAGCAGCAAACAAAAAGGACATGTGTCAACATCACAATGAAAATTTTCCCGCCAAAAGTCATTTTCAGTACAAAATCATTTTTGACTCGTGGCACCCTAACTAATCAGAAAAAAAAGATGGAATAGATAAATACATAAATACATAAATAAATCCCTTAATTATAGCTATATAAAAATCTCTTAATTATAGGTATACTAATCTCTTAAAATAACATATTTAGTTGATAAAATCAAATATAAGGAAATTTCCTTAAATCAAGTGAAACACCAGTAATGTCTTTCCAATCCTCAATTTTAAAGGATCTCTTCCATTCCGCTCCTCTCTCACACCCGTGCCTTTAAATCAATTACTTAAAATCTGACATCAATTATCAATCCACTCTTTCTACAACAGAGAAAAAAATAAGCTGTCATGAAAGAAATTTGATTTTTTAAGGATGATTTTTTTTTAATTCTTCTGTTATAGATATTGGTTTATGATTTATGTAAACCCAGGCATAAGTTAACTGTTGTAAATTACATGTTATAAATCTGGACATAGATTTATGTGTAATAACACACTTCCTGTCCTTTTAATCAATTTTTTATTCTTCTATTTTTTTTTCTTTTAAGAATGATTCGTATTTTTTATTTAATCAAAATATAGGCGCCCCGGGCATTCGCCCGGGACAAGCATCTAGTATATATTAAAGGAAAGAAAGATAATCGACATGTCAAGCCTCACTTTTAACTTATTGTCATTTTAGCCCTTAAAGTTCTATCTATGTGCTATTTAGTTTTTAAGTTTATCGATTTTACATTTTTAAGGACGATTAATTGTGTCTAATCCCCAAAGTCCCCTTACCTATAAATAAGCCATAGACATCTAGACAGAATTTACGTATTTTTTAAAATATATTTTTTTTATCCAAACATAATATTAGTTAGTGGTGACAATTTTTATTATACAAATTTTCAAAATTTTTGTTGTAATATTTTTGGCCAGATCTTACAAATATACATCTCATAAATAATATCAATACCTCTCATTTTAATCTAAAATTGATTAATCAAAAAAATATTACGATTTTAAGAAATATTAGTAACTACATTATCTAATTAATTCTTTTGAAAGATAAATTTTCAACATTGACAAACCCGCACAAAGCGCGGGACACATACTAGTATATATTAAGGGAGAGTTCAATCGTACATATGGCGTAATATTAGATGTGTAATCTACGTGGTAAAAAATTAGATAACCGAGTCCACATGTCGTAACCATATTACTCTATCATTTAATGACAATTTTTTTAATGTAAAATTATAAATTTATAGATAAAATTAAGGAAATTTCTCATAACCAATAAACAAAATAAAAAAAAACCCAACTCAGTGCGTCAACAAATGAACACCGAACAATCACTTACTACACTATTCAATTCAGAACACTAATGATTTTTTTGGTGAATCCAATTTTATAGAATTTTAGGCAAAATAACTCAATCTCTGCAACCAATCCAAAAATAATCCCAATTCACCAATCAAGATTCGTTGGAATAAACTCTTTTCAATATAATAATTTATTATATTATACATAATAAAATAATTACTAATAAATTAATATAAAAATATAATACAAATAAAAACCAAAAGTGACAAACAAAATTACAAAAGAAAAAATGTAATTGGATTAAGATTAACTATATACAAACATTTAATTATAAATGATTATGGCGTCTAACGCCTAACAAGATTAAAGTATTAACTATATACGTGATTATTTAACAATTATATAATATAATAAGATTAAACTAATTATCAACGTAATTATACTATAATTAAATGTACAACTTAAATTATTGTTTAAAATTATTTCATCATAGTTAAAAAAATTAATACACATACCAGTGCCAAATTTGTTTTATATATATATATATATATACATGTATATATATATATATATATTTTTTTATTTTGCATTTGCATCTTAGAATTCAAGTGTGGCATGTGATTTTCATCCTTAAATCTTTTAAACCTTGATGAACATTGATAATCTGTAGTAAGATATAAAATATGAATTAGATGATTCGTTATATTTTTTCCATATGATATAATGGTAGACAAAATTAACGTCCTGAAAATAAAACAAAATGTAGAGATCAATAGGGAGAATTTTTTACAAAATGAGAAAAATAAAAATGATCTTTGTGAGAGATAAATAGTAGAAGAAAAGTATATTGAGAAATTAAAAATAGTTATATGGAGGAAAATTATGTAGAGAATAAGAAAATATAAAAAAACAAAAATGAGGTAATAACAGTGAAATAATTATTACAAAATTTTCAAGAAATAAAGTTTTAAAGAGAGATTATCAAATTTAGCGACTATACATCCAACAAAAAAAAATGAGTAGACACTACATTACAATAAAAATACACAAACAAATTTCTAAATAAAGGTTGCAAAAGATATAAAGAGAGATGAAAAATAAAGATAAGTTTAGAACGAAATAATGAGAAAATTTAGAGGGAGAGTTTAAAAGATATGAAAAATTAAGAAAATACAATTCTTTTTTTTTAAAAAAAGAGAATACTTAAGATATAAAGAAATAAATCAATAAAGCAAAAAATGAATAATAAGTTACATTGTATGATTTGGCATATTCAAAATAATTTCAAATATACTTAAAATAACAAAATACATTGAAATTAAAAATTACACAATTGCAATTTATATAACGAATACATTTTTTTTTTTACATATGTTACTCCGTCAGAAATGTGATATAATTGTTAATTCATTAAGGTCATATATATCTTGAACAACCCGTGCAACGTGCGGGGTAAACACCAATTATAATATAGGGATCCAAGGTGTACCTAGGGTGAAACTCACGCGACCAAAAAAAGGGAAACTCCCAATATTTACAACAATGCCATCCGAGTGTTTACACGCGGCCATTAATACCCCCATTATGTGCGACTTTTTAATTTTCAAATCACGGTAACCGCTGTTTGTTCCTAATTTCCGGCCATTAACCCTATCCAACTTTCTTTTCGATTCAATCTAGTACGTCTCAAACCAAAACTTCAGAAAAAAAAACAAATATCCATTCCTGAAGCGGTACGGCGACAAAAAGCTCCTCGATGTGGTACTCTCGAAGTCGAAATCATATTGTGCAACAAATCCAGCAATTTGGGTTGTGATATACTCTACTCCGACTGAGATTTAAGGTAATATATGGTCTAATTCATCGATTTTGTGTGTTTATTGCATCTATCAAGTTCTAATAATGTCGTTTTTGTTTTCTAAAATATTCATATAGAAGCCTGCGATTGAGGAATCTGAACCGAGTATGAGCACATCGAAAGATGAAGAAGAAGTGAGGTAATACTACTATTCTCTTCAACAATCGATGAGTTTTCACGGTTGGGTTATGTAGATCTAGGGTATTTTCACTCGATTTAAGATGTTTGTTCATTAATTTTTAGTTTTGTGCATAGATGTAAGTTATATTCACTCGGTTGACGATGTTTGTTCATCAATTTTAGGGTTTTGTTTTTCGATTGGATGTTGTTTTTCTGGTAAATTGGTAGATTTGTGTATTATTCATCAGGTTAGTATAATTATTCATTGTTGAAATTGTCAGATTCATCGTTTACCATAACTATTTAGGATTGTTTTTTTGGTAAATCACTAGATCTGTATTATTCATCAGTTTGGTATAATTATTCATCAGTTTGGTAAATTAGTAGATCTGGATATTATTCATCAGTCTAATATGGTTATTCATTGTTGACATTGTCAGATCCATCGTTGACCATAAATATATATTATCCATTCATTAATTTTCTTCATCAGTTTGGTACTTGGTACTCATCAGATTGTGTTTTTTTTTGGGATATTCGCCCGCAAATGGATGTTATTCATTGGGTCGGCAAGGAACAGAACATAAAACTAGTTATGTACTATGCATTAGATATGTATAATTATTCATCAGTTTTGTATAACTATTCATTATTGAAATTGTCAGATTTATCGTTTATCATAACTATGTATTATGTATCCGTTAATTTTCTTTATCAGATTGGTGTTTGGTATTTATTATATTGTGTTGTTGTGCTATTCATCCGTGAAGGGATGATATTCATTGGATTGACAATGATTATTAATTTTTCAATTTCATAATCTGAAAAAGGTACATGATATCTTGTCATTGTCAAAATGTGAATTCATCATCTATGTGCAGTTATTTATTAATTCACAAAAAGTTGTTCATTAATTTTGTGATACATCTGATACGTTGATATTAATTAACACAATTGAAAAATGGTCCAACAATGATTATTCATCTTCAATAGTATTGTTATTGATGATTAACAGAGTTTTGATTGAATGTGAAATCTCACTTATTATAATGTTCTTTTTGTTTGATCAGCAGCAAAGAAATGCTCATCAAGATGAAGCCGATCGGCCGGGAATTAAATATTTTGCCAGAGTTTCTGAAATCAAACAATCAAGATAAACGTGTATCGAACATCGGCAAATCCTTCAAAACCTTATATATTAAAAACAATGACTAGTTTTTTTGTTTATTTTTTATCTAGTATAATACATAATTAGAAGTTTGTTAGTTTAGTTGCTAATATTAACCCATTGTAATATGTATTTTTGTTATCAAAGTTATTCATCTAGTAAAGTATATTATTCATTCATTAAAGTACAATTATTCATCTTGTAAAACTACAACTATTCTTGATTGCAATATCGTTATTCATTTAGGATGAGATCATTATTCATCAGGTTTGCATCGTTATTCATCTTTGTGAATATTGTTATTCATTAAAAAATTTAAATTTATTTATCCATAACATTATCACTATAAGAATATCATTATTCATCACGTCTATAACGTTGATATTATAAGTAGCAAAAGCCTCTTCCTCAGAGTTGAAACATCATTCAATAAGGACAATATATGTTATTCATCAATAACAACTTGTTATTCATTACTTAAAATAAAATACTCATCGTAAAATCTTAACAAGATGATACACCATCTGCCAAAAAAAACAATGAAATTCATATTCATTAGTAATCATATATTATGCATCACCTCACGGATGTATATTCACCAATAAAACGAATACATTCTACATCATTCATCTTTCAATAATTGCATAACATTATTCATTGTCTAAACGTCGATTATTCATTACTGAGAAAATATACATTGATTCTCCATATTCATAAGTCTCAATGATTCACCATAGTCAATTTTACCAAAATAAAATCCATCGTTATAAAAAATTATCTCATAAAATAAAATAATATAAAAGCTAACATGATAAGCCAAAAAAAAAGATTTAAAATTAAACATGTGTTAAAAAAGGGGATAAAATCAAGGGGTTAAATGCCAAAAAAAAGGGGATAAAATGCCAAAAAAAGGGATGAAATTGGGTGATTAAATGCAGGATTGCATGATGCGCGTGAAAACATAAAAATCATGATAAATTGCCCACTTTTTTTTGGCTTTGGATGATATACACGCACTGCTAGGTACACCTTGCAAGGTGTATCTAGGAGCTTAATATTATTTGCCGGGTAAACACTAGTATATATTAAAACATATTTCTTAATCGACAGGTGTCATTCAGAGAGTAAGTTTAGGATTATTGTGCCATGTGTTATCACCAAAACTCTCCTTCATTAAACAGTTAAAAATTAATTAGTTAATATGTAAACTTATTAAATTAAAATTTAAGTAATTAACCAAAAGTTAATTTTGAAAAAGTCAATAACACGTATTGGTTATTATTTATGTATATTATCACCCTATAATTAATATAATAAATAACAAATATATGATATAAGGAAATATTAATGATCTAATTAAGAATTATATTACGAATTTAATTCTAAACCAAGTTTGGATACGTTAATCGTAGGTTAATATTATTTTTTAGATTATTATATTTGATATATTTTCCAAAAATAAAAAAGTGATTAGTTACCAAAATAAAAATAGATTACTTACCAAAAAAATTATATTATGAATCCAATTTGCAATCAAGTTTGGATACATTAAACATGGCTTAATATTATTTTCCAGATCATTCTATAGATATATTTTTCAAAAATAAAAAGAGATTAGTTACAAAAAAAAATTAGTAACTAAATAATTATATTACGAATACAGTTCGAAATTATGTTTAGATACATTAAGTTTTGGTTGATTTTATTTTTCAGATGATTCCATATGATATATTTACCAAAAATATACATTAAGCGTAGGTTGATTTTATTTTTCAGATGATCACATTTGATATATTTTCCAAAAAAAAAAACATTTACCATATAATTATAGGGATAAGAACAAAGCCCCCGAGTTATTTCTTAAAAACTGGTCTCCTCTTGACATGTTTTAAAAGAACAAAAAGTCTCCCGAACTACGTCCAAATAGACAATAACACCCTTATGCCAGTGAACAGTTGCCCACTTTGATTATTTAAGTGGAAAAAATAAGTCAAATGACAAAAATACTTTTTTTTTTAAGAGAATCAGGACGGCACCTGGCGAGCATCCTCCCGATTTTATTAATATAAAAGAAAAAATTACAAAAGGCAGTGCTTAAGACTTACCCAAAGCAAAAGACACCGTCTTACAGTAAGTTTTTCTAAAAACTCCACGACGGTTCTCAAACAAAGTATTTCTATGAACTGCCTTACAAAGATAGTTATGATCCTATCCCCTGATAGTTCCTGCTTATCTATGAAAGAGAATAAAAAGTTAAAACTAAGAGAAGGTCATACAAAGATTTTAAACATTAATCCCATGACATCTCTTAAATTCCTATTCTATACTTGAGGCCTATCTAAATCTTAAATACGGAAATTTATTCCGATCTAAATAAATCTTACCTCTCAAGGACGCTGGAAGAGTTCCCGTAGAATGATATTGCAATGTGCTCCCCTTTGAGGCATGTCTTGCCAGCTCATCAGCTACACTGTTTACCTCTCAGTAAATATGGACGATTGTTGAGTTAGTGGCACGCATCTTTTCATTTACACCTTTTAGTAGCATGTATTGTTTCCAGGGAAAATCTTTGCCTCGTTGTAGTAGAGAAAAAATACTGGTATTATTTGGCTGAATGATCACTTGACTTATTTCTTTTTCTTCACAAGCTTTGAGTCCATGGAAAATTCCAGCAAGCTCCGTTTGAAAACTCGTAGCAATCCCCATGTTGCCGCATGCTGCAAACATAAAAGTCCTTCTTTCTCCTCTGATGACGTATCCCCATCCAGCATGTCCAGGTTGTCCAAGAGCAGATCCGTCAGTATTTAGTACATATGTTCCTGGGTTCAGAGGTTGCCAGCATAATATCTTCACTGCTTTTCTTCTTGGCATTCGCACCTTGACTTTGAATAAATCTTCTAGCTCTTTTGATTTCTCTAAAGTCCTTGCCTGCAAATCATGTACACTTAACATATTGGAGATATTAATCATTACTGCTTTTTGCAAATAAATTAAAGAAAAGTGAGCATCATCATGAATGACTTTATTCCTTCGCTTCCAGATTTCCCATAATAGGAAAACATGAATAACCATTAGTATTGAAGTTTTTGCTAAGGTGAAACTCCCCATTTTCTGCCAAGTTTGCAAGCTATTCCACCATCCTCCATTTTCAGGAATTAGAATGCCAAAAGGTGTGGCAAAATATTTCCATGCTAAAATTACTTTTTGACAAACATAAAAAATATGATCTATAGTATCTTCATCTGCATGACAAAAAGGACATCTTGAAGGCCTCATTACAAACCCTAATTTTTGCAAAGATTCAGGAAAGGGAAGTAAACGATTAAAAAGTTTCCATGCAAAAAAAGAGATCCAAAGAGGTATGAGCTCACTCTAAAGAGTTTTAAGGAGAAGAAATTCTTCTTTATGTTGGCGAGCTTCCTCATATGCCGATGCAATGGAAAAAATTATTGTTGATGTCGGCTTCCACACCAGTCTGTCTGGCTCTTCCACAAATGTGCAATCCAAAATTCGCAGCTGATTCACCTTTTGGTCGCCTAGTAATCTTGCAAAGACCATCAAGAAAAAATCTTTGGAAAGAAAAAAAATCTTTTACTGTTATGTCTGATGCTGGAGGATCCTCTGAAGAATTCTGCAATATGCCTGTGTCCATCCATGGATCATGCCAAAAGAGGATGAACCATCACAAATGATTAGAGTGCTCCTTGCTTGCGCGAGTTGATGAACTGAATTGACTCTAGTCCACGTGGTTTTTTCTTTCAAGGAAGCCGAGTCCTTAGTTTTCACCACAATTTCATAGAAAAGGCTTTAGTGATATCCAATAATTCCGAATTCCTAATCCATTCTCTGAGATGGGGAAGGTCATCTTACGCCATACTCGCCAATGATGCTTGTTTCCAACTTCATTTTCACCCCAAATGAAAATTTGACATTTACGTTCGATGCTCTCAAAAATGGATTTTGGAGGTACAATTGCAGCTAGAGTGTGAAGAGGAATCGCAAATATTACATGCTTAATAAGTAGCAACCTTCCTCCTTGTGACAAAAAATTATTCTTCCAACTTGACAACATGGCATCAAGAGCATCAAGAATGTGTTGGAAGTATTCTCCTTTTTCCCTACCTTTGAATAGCTTACACCCCAAGTACATGAAAGGAAAAACACCCCTTTGTAGTTGCAATGTCCCTTCAATCAAAGAAATAGGTTCCACCCCTCTTTTTTCTGAAACCAGAAAAGTACTCGTTTTGCTTATTCATTTTCTGGCCGGTTGCATCTTTATAATCCTGAAAAAATATCATCAACTGCTGTATAGAACTTTTAAGACCTTTGGTGAAGATAATCAAATCATCGGCAAAACAGAGATGAGATGGTACAACAGTTCTAGCAGGCATTCCATACAACGCTATTCTTCCTTCTGTTGTGAGCTTTTGCAAATTCCTCGTTAGAGCTTCAGATAACAAAAGGAAGATGTAAGGAGATAACGGATCTTCTTGCTTAATGCCTCGGGAAGCTTGAAAGTACCCAACTGGACTCCCATTAAAAAGTACAGAGAACCAACTTCTGGTTAGATTGCTCATTACCAGATTAATAATTTTTTGGTGAAAACCAAACCTCAAGAGTATCTGATGCATAAACCCCCACGAAACTCGATCAAAGGCCTTCATCATGTCGACTTTCAAAATAAGGTCCCCCCCCTTGCGCGTTGCGCGTCACCCCACACAAAATCTGTTGCAGATTGCACTTTCAAAAGTGGAGAGAAAGGTTTCAGCTTCTTCGACAGGTTTGAAATGAATCGGCGAAGGAAATTAACTTTGGCGATTAAGCTCTGTAACTCTTTCTTTGTCTTTGGGGGCCTAGCTTCAATGATTGCTTTAGCCTTTTCTACATCAATTTCAATACCCCTGGAGTGTACTAAGAACCCCAAGAACACTCCTAAGGAAACAGCGAATGCGCACTTCAATGGGTTCAACTTCAGTTTATACTTCCTCATACGCTCAAAACACTGACACAGATGTTGTAAGTGATCCCCAAAGGAATGTGATTTCATTACCACATCATCTATGTATACCTCAAGAACCTTTCCGATGAGATCATGAAAGATGCAGTTCATTGCTCTTTGGTACGTTGCTCTGGCATTCTTTAATCCAAATGGCATAACCTTCCACTAAAAAATGCCTAAGGATCCTGGCGCACGAAAAGCAGTCTTATGAACATCTGCAGGAGCCATGAAAATTTGGTTATATCCAGCGTTGCCGTCAACAAAACTTATGACTTGAAAACCCATCAACCTGTCAATCAATGTTTCCGCATTCAGCATTTGATACTCATCCTTGGGAGATGCTAGATTAAGGTTACGGAAATCCGTGCAGACCCTGGTTTTGCCATTTTTCTTGATAACGGGGACCGCATTAGATAATCATTCAATACGTACTGCAACTTCAATAAAGTCAACCGCCAATAAACGTTCAATCTCTTCTTTCACCTTGTTGACCACATCTTCTGAAAACCTCCTCGGCGGTTGTTTGAATGGCTTGAAACCCTTTTTCAAAGGGATACTGTGTTCTACCAAACTTCGATCTAAACCCAGCATTTCTGTATAGTCCCAAGCGAAACAATCACGATACTGCTTTAAAAGATCAACTAGTGACTTCTTGTCATCGGCGGATAATGAAGAACTGATATAAGTGGGCTTCTCTTCGCCAGATGATCCTAAGTTTATTGCTTCAACTTGTTCTTTGGTAACAACCGCCTCATCACTTAACTTTGGGGTTGCAGTAGCCAATTCATTCGAATCGATGACGTCACTATCTGAAACTGGATCTGCATCATAAATTACTTCATCCGAACATACCGTAGGCATTTCAGTTTAATGCTGACGCTCATTCTCAAAATACTACGACACACGCTTGATGGCGACTTGCTTTTCCTTTGCCTGCAACAATTCTTGATCTAACTCCATCGTCTCCAAAACACTTAACTGTTCAATTGTCTTAATTAGATACTTCTTCAATAGACGGAGCAGCTGGCAACGGCCTTAACATGTTGTAATTGTATGGCCTGCTGAATTCTTGTAAAAGCAACTTCCACTCTGGAAGACTCATATCACGACGCATAGTGGCCTGTTGTGGCCGACCATACTTGTCCATCCGAACAAAACGGTATGGACCTACTTCACTGTCATAATAATAAGCCTCTACAGCATTAGCTTGAGCTGTAAATGGACTTGCATCGGCAGCTATGATTTCTGGTCCATCTGTTCCACATATAATAATCGCTTGATGTAATGAAGCAGGAATACATCTTGCTGAATGGATCCAGTCGCGCCCTAAAAGAGCATTGTAAGACGCTTTAGTGTCAAATACAAAGAATGCCGATACCACCACTTGTGATCCTATCTGCACTTGCAATGGTAAGATTCCTTTAGCGGTTGTAACGTCTCCTTTAATTCCGCTGACAAAAACTTCAGTTGGCACTAAATCTTTGAGTTGCTTGCCTAATCTCTGTAAAGCTCTTGTAGGTAAGATATTAATTGCTGTACCATTGTCCACTAACACTCGTCTCAATGGGTACTCCATCCATGATGGCGCAAATGTATAATGGCCGAATGTGAGTCCCAGAGCTCTCAGTTGGCTAAGAGAGCATTATGACCGGGCCTTTACCTTCTTGAGATAGTAGCTGAATACCACCAACTGTAGCGTCATGTGGTTCTGTTACAAATGAAGCCGCTTCAGGAACAACCAATGTGTCTGCAACAGCTTTGGGGATGATAGTTGTTGCAGTTGCAGGTTCTTTCAAACGAAAAGTTTTCGGTAACATATAAACCATGTTTACTGGTGGGAAGAACGTATCCACTTTTCCCCACAACTGTGACCGTCTATCTTCCTGCCCTGAAAACTTATTCATTGACGTTTGCTGGGACAATGGGGATTGTTCCTCTTGAACCGTGCCTAACTTTCCTATTACATCCCTATTTTGTTTATTCATAACCCTCTGCCATCGTTGTTTCTGCGTCCTAGTCATCTTTTCTTTCCTTAATGGTGGAGTAGGGAACTTGGGATGAACAACGCAATGCCATTCTGTATCATTCACGGGTGCTGCTCTGACTGACCTGGGCTTGGTATTGTCCCTTTGGCTGGGACACTGAATCCGTTGCCACACTGATGGTCTTGTATTATGAACTTGATATGGTGAGTTAGCCCTAGGGTTAACAATGGTATTCCCCAATCTTCTATGGACGGGCACTCGTTGCTGCGTCGGAAGAACTTCTGTATGCAAACCTTGATGTTGTAAACTCTGTTGCTGATTTTGGTTCAAAGCATTCAAGATTGCATCTGACACAGCTCTTAGTTTCTCTTGCTCCGGATCTAAACGTGTTTCCTTTTGTACCCATGTCTACTTCTGTCCATATATCACTATATTCACTTCTAATGCAGATGGACGTGTATTATGTCGATGTAAATGGCCTCTGAATTTAGATCCTAGCTCTTGCAGCTGTTGCTTGACCTTATTATATACTTTGTCACAATCGTCACAACCAGTGACTAAACATGTGTCAGAGGAATGACTTCCGAATCCTACATTCACCATTCGAGCCTGGTGTTGTGGTGGGAAAGGATTGACATTTCTTTCAACTGGATCCTCTACTACCACATTGCCATCATCAATCATCTTTTGAAATTTATTCCGAAACACCACACAGTCATTTATGGTGTGAGTCCATGACATGTGGTATTTACAATACGTCTTTCCAACTAGATCTGCTGGCTTTGGTTGTCTATATCCCCTTCTGTACTGAATATGGCCTTTCTGAAACATGTCATCAAAAATGGCCTCTTGTTGTGATATGTCGAAAGAATATACTCTACCAACGTTAGCTCCGTCAGGTTGCCCTGAGGTGCCTGCCGGTGCACCTACCGGTGGGGGAGTAGTATAAGAATGTGGAACTATAGGGCGACGTAATGCGTCATACGTGTAGTTACGGACATTGACGATTTCAGCAGCATTAACCTCGTATTCATCGTTGTCCTCATCATGAACCCATTGACTCTGATTCACTTCTGCTACTGGAGCTTTGTTGAACCAATGCTTCGTCTTTCCCGGGTTCTTCTCCCTTTTATCTTTAATGACTTTCTCACATCTTCTTACAATATCTGCCAAATGATTCAAGGATCGAACAGAATATGGTGTGACAGCCAACTTGACTTTGTAATCCTGAATTCCAGCAGTTGCCATCTTGAAAATAGTTGGCTCATCATACTTATCTGGGATCTTGGCATACATTTGACGAAAGCGTATCAAGTAAGCTTCCGCAGCTTCTCCAAACTTCTGTCGAATTTCTGAAAGATCAACGATTGACAATCGTGTGGTATCCCTACGGAAGTAGGACAAGAATTCTCGCTGCTGCATTTCCCATGACGAGATAGAACCTGGTGCTAATGATCGATACCAGTAAAAAGCGGTCCCTTTTAGAGAATAAGGGAACAAACGCAACTTGATTAGAGCATTGTTGCTTACTGACCCGCACTGCAATTCAAACAGACTTATATGGTCTTCAGGTCTCTTCTCATCCTCTCCTGAAAATTGCTGAAAATCGGGAATCTAAAAATTCCTTGGCAATGGCTCCCATTCAACATAGCCGGGATATGGCTTTCCTGGAATCTCTGGAATTTCTGTGCCCAGCTCCTTACGGATCTTGTCTTCTATCATTCTTGAAAACGCATCCTTAGCATTTAAAGTCTGATCAACACATGTCTCAAAATTCTGTTGCTGATTATCATTCGCTGCTGCATCCGCTTCTTATCGAACTTCGTTACCAAGATCAACCCGATGACGACCACCTCCTTGGCCCCATAAACGCTGGTGACGTGGGTTGTGTCTATTTCCCAAATTCTGGTTTCCGATATGTCTTCCAATAGCTTGCGCCCTATTTCGGTTCAGAATCTGATTTGCTTCGTATTCCATCTACTGTTGTTCCTCTCTATTCTCTTCCAATGTTTGATGAGGTGGAGCAATTTGTGGATCAGCAACCACAACACCAGAGCCTTGAGGTATGTGTGGATCATCTAAATTTCCAGCTGCAGTATTATTTCCTGGTACTCGGTTCTGATATAATATAAAGCGGTGGTCATTGGTCGCTTGTACATGTTGACCAGCCCGCCTTGCATTTTCACTAACAACACCTTGATTGTTTCCCGTACCATCATGGCCCTGATTGATTGTTACACCCGCAGTTCCTTGGACACCTACACCTGCTGTTCCCAGTGGTATGTACATTAGTCTTGGCGCACCTTCTTGTCCATTCAGTTGCGATAGGACCACCACTGATCCTTGTTGATGTTGCATTGGTAAAACTTGCTGTGGAAATGCAGCATTTTGCAACTGAAATTGATTCGTCTCTTGCGCATTCCTTGCAAGAGTATTATTTGTTGCATTTCCCACCTGTTGCATTCCCGGAGTCACCGGCCATTGCGCCTGGAATCTTTGATAGGGTAATTGTTGCCCCCATGACATTCCAAGAATCATCACTGGTGTGCCATATTGAGGAGACAATGGAGGCAATTGCCGTCCATCAAAAGTAAAATTCCCTGGTGGTGACACAAAAGCTGGCTGACTTGGAACAACTGGGTAATACCAACTTTGTATTCCTTGTAATGCTGCGTTGTGAGATCCATTGTTACTTGGTCCCGCTCCGAGATTCTGCACCGGAGTATCTGTTGCAGATGTCTGGAATATTGCATGATATAAAGGATTATTAACCATACTGACTGGTGGCACATCTGAACTTGCTGCTCCTGTAGCCGTATTAACTCCTGGCGTCATAGATCTACTAAGTGCAGCACTTCCTGTATTTGAATTATGGTCAATTAGCCTTTGAAAAGTATCCTCAAAACGCTCCACTTGTGTAGCCATAGCATGCTCTATTTCTGAAAATCGTTGATGCAACATCTCAGGGGTTATCCCTGGAACCTGACTCGTTTGGCCCTGGATACTGAACACAGGAACCTGAAACAACGGGCTCTGAAAGGCTGGAGTTTGAAACTCTGGACTTCTATAGGACCCGAGATAACTCAATCTTTCTCCAAACAGACCTGATCCCACATTGGACTGTTGCTGGCTAGATTGTTTCCTTATCCCAGTGGACTGATATGTTATTTCTGTTGAATAGAAATCCACCACCGAAATGTTTGGAAGCGTATTCATCGGCAAGGAACTCCCACCTGATGCAGAAGTCTGAATCGGTATAGAGCCCTATCCTGCCGAATGCGTTGTTGCTGATGACTGAGGTAATGACATCGTTTTTCTGCTTAAACAACGCTTGGAACATGCAAATCGGTCCCATTGGGCGTGCCAAATTTTATGTTTGAGTCAAAATTGTATTTTATAGTGGAAACCGATTTGGCTCAAACTAATTTCAAGCGACCGCGTGATATTCTCAAAGTGTGTAAACCAAACGCTGAAATTGTCTTAAACAGGATGATGCCTTTGAATTGGCACTCAACTGAATAATGAGAAATTCTAAGAAATGGATAAAATGGCTTGCCAGAGTCTGTTTTATTGATTGAATGAATACGAATCGGCTTTGAATAGCCTGAATCGTCGAAATGATTACAATGTTTAAAGCTGAAACATAAACGAATACATAAAAGCTTAAAATTGCGAAGAACATAGCTATAAAAGAAAATATGATTTCTGATTCTTGGATGATGAGTTCCCCTTCCCGGTGCTTCCTTCATAGCTTTTATACAGATTCCACCAACCCTAACTACGTTGCAACAGAAGTCGAATTTCGCAAGGATTTCTGTTGCAGCTGGAATCCTTCTTTAATATGGACTGCAGCGTCATTGACTCCTTTTTGGATTCGGCTTTCTCGCTCTCTGTTGCATCCATGAATTTTAACCAAAGCAGGCTTCAAACTGATTTTTCCTCCATTAAAGTGCGTGCTGCGATCGGCCCATTCTCATGTGGACCAGATTTTTCAAAAATCGGTCCATCAGAGAGCAAAGTAATTACCAATGTGGGAAGAAAGTTTTACGCCATTGATTGGCTTCAAAAACAAGACGGCGGCGCTGGTGGCGGCGACTGCAGCGGTAACAACCACAAGGCGGCGCGCGCCAAGATGTTGAAAACCCCCCGTCTAGATTTCTCGGCGTGGCGCCATGATATCAAGGGATCAAGCCCTGAAATCGTGGGATCTTCCAACGGGATGCTTTGCATATCAAATAGACAGAAAGATTACATTGTATTGTGGAACCCCTGGATTCATAAGTACTTTGTACTGCCTTCTTTCCCGTTTGAATCTAGAGAAAGAGAAAGTCGTTGGCATTACATTTCTAGAGTCGGGGCAGCATTCGGGTACGATCACAGAGGCGATGATTACAAAGTGGTGAACTGCAGTATCTTTGGGGAGCCTAGATCAATTTGCGAATTTTGCATTTATAGTTTGAAGACGAACTCATGGAGGAGAATAATGGTGGAGGACATATCATTACCACTTGAAGTGAGGAAAGAAGGATCACACCGCTCGTTTAAAGATTTCGCAGTTGTTAATGGTGTGTTACACTGGATTGAGGAGTCCTCCATTGTTGCATTCTACCTCTGAAACGGGGAGTTTCGGAGGATAAGCGCAGAACCCGGATCGACAAATCCATGGCGGTATAAGGGAAAACCATAGACGGTTTGTTCCTTGAATGGTCGCCTTAGTTGTCTCTCCATTTACAATACGACCGGAATGTCGGAAGCGATTTTATGGCTGATGGAGTATTATGGGGTTGGAAATTAATCTTGGACTAAGATAGCCTCCATTGAGTTAACTTTTCTTATGCAAAATCCAGGTCTTAGACTTAGGCCAGTTGCATTTTCAAAGGCAAAGAAGACGAAAGTGCTGTTTCGAGTTCGCGACTAAGAGTTTTCAGTTTATGATACTGAGGACTTCTCATTCACATTCACAGATGTAACCATAGTTTGCAAACTCGTGATCCTACGTTAATCTATCCTAGATCGATTAAACTCGAATTTTGCATGAATTGGAGTGGGATTGATTAGGATCGGTCAGGATCGTAAAGGATCGATCAAGATCGTAAGATAGGTCCGAGTTATTATTCATCAATTACGAAAAATTAATTGAGCTTATTGAGATTTTTTTTCTCTTATTTTTTTTGTTCACATTCAATTGAGGCTAATATTCTTTGAGAAAACTTTTTATTGCTAAGAAAAATGTATTTTAGAAAGTTTTTCTAATAAAATGAAAAGAAGAACGGTAAGAGAAGAGTTTTTATTAAAAAGTTATGCAAAAATTGATATAAGAAAATTGAATTTACACATTTCTTTTTGTTTAAATGTTAAATACTTTATCTAAAGATAATTGTAACTACATTATCAAAGTAATTAATTATACAACATGTATAATTAATTTTACGATCCTACTATTTCGTACATACCGATTCCATTTACGATCCGATCATATGACCCATTTTGATCCTACGTAGGATCACGATCCTACAAACATTGGATGTAACCATAAATGGCAGCAGATTATGTATCACTCCTTACGATTGTGTTGGCGGTCTTGTTAACCCTTATGCATTCTTTCGATGTTTCGATTCCTGGTAGTAGTACTTCGTACGTAGAAGATGTATTGAGTTGTTTTTGCTAGTGAATGGCCTTTATATATGTTGCTGCTGATTTCGTCATGAATGATTCTAGGGGTTAATCTTATTAGTGTTACCTGCTTCTTCTTACTTTGATTTTGTTTCTTCTTCAGAGTACCGGTCGAAATGCAGAATTACGTTATGGTTTTATAATGCGGCTTGAGTATTTGAAGCAGACCATCAAATGGCATATATATGGCTTTTTGATCATAAATTTTTGTGATTTTATAAACTCGTTATGAGTGACGAAAGAATTCCCCAAACTAGTAGGGAAACGCCTGAATAAATGTGATTTGGGCGCAAATAGGACAACTAATAGTAATTCTTCGCTTCAATATACCATGCATGAATGATGAGGTTGAAGCGGATCAAATTTGATATCATGTATTCCATTTTATACTTGTTCATCGGCCTCTTAAACACAACCAACAATTTGATGTAATATAAAAATCTAATTAGTATTGGATATTTTAACATTTTCTGTTGATTTGAAATATGTTCTAATTTATATAGTATCAATCAAAAGTTATAAATGTTTAACTTTTTGGAAATTGTTTGCTTCAACTTTGTGGTCGACTTAGATAAGTCAAAGAAGAAGTAGATGAACCAGAAATTCATTGTATTTTAAGAAAATTTCTTTGTATCATAGAAAATTTTGCTTCAATACTGGGATGCGTCGCGAGCCGGTCATTTGGGGTGGAGAGGATCCCGACTCCCAAGACAGCCAGCGGAACCGAGAGTTATTCGGTTATTGCTCAACCTAAAAGATGTAAATTGTAAATAGCTAGATAGTTATTTTTGCGATTAGGGTTTTAAGCCAACATAATCTGTATGAATATCTTGTATCCGTATCAATACAACACATATTTTACCACCATCTCTTCTCTTTACAACCCAGGACTCATAAAAATGACTCTTTCATTTCTTTTATAGTTGATTCAATGGTGATAGTTATACTAGTCAATCTTTGATGCAAGCAAAGGGGTATGTATATGTTATAAGATTGAAATGATGAATATGGGGATTTATTTTGACACAATGCAAATCCATGTTTGAGATTTCGTCCTTGTTAATTTGAAAATAATAAAAGTGGTAGAGTCTCTCTAAATCACTCTTATTTTTCAAAGGTTACATTTTGTCATAAGATTTTGTGTGATATATTTGTGTTACCATCGGCAGTACACTAGTTAGGTTACTACTATTTTTCCGATCTTTCTACACATTGCCGTACATACTAGGGCTCATCGATCAGAATAGCCTTTATAATCAAAATTAGTAAATGACGGCCTTCACCGATATTCCCCCTCGAAAGTCGAAGCTATTTTCAACTAAACAATAAAACTATTTTTCAACTAACCAATAAAACTATGTAAACGTATGATTTTCATTTGCGTTATATATTTATAAGAAGATTCGACAACTAGTTCTATCTATAAATTTTTTATTTCATTCCCCTGAATAACATAATATTCTCACCTCTTATATAATAGTAGTCTTAGTTAAATTATTTTTGTACAACAAACATGAGTTTACTAGACGAAGGTAGTTTATATTTTTGTAAATAGTAACTTTACAAATGACAACTGGCCTAATGGATCAATTAACAAAGCCACTAAAACCAACGAGCTATCAATTTCAATGGTTTATTTTGTGCTTTCATTAAAATGAAAGGGCAGATATGTAATTACTAGGACTCCTAGCCGCTAACCGGGTTGGTTATTTTGTTACTAGCAGTTACTGTGGGAAAGTCAAAGAAAGCTGCTTAGGCCTTGACTCTCTTATACTCTTTTTCTTCTTCTTCTTCAGTTCATCATATAGATTCACGATTGAAATTCGTTGCTGTAGTCCTCAGAGTTTTGTTACACATTCATTCCCATTCATCCAAATCTCCTAAACTCTTTAGCCTACAGAATTCATTGCGAGTTTTGTCCAGTTCGTTTCCTTTAATTTCTTCAACATTTTGTACTATTCGCTCTTTCTTTGTGTGCTCTGTTTTCTCGTTGCATCAAGAAAATGGATAAAGATAATAATGAGAAGAAGGAAGGAAAGCAAGAACAAGGATCAGAAGCCTCAATGGGACAACAAGATTCGTCACGCAATAATCCTGCAGTTAATGAAGATCAAAATGTCTCCAAGAACCCTTCAGAGATACAACCTGGTGGTGCTCATATTGATGATGAATCGGAAAAGACATCAGGAGGAATTGATCTTAATGTCGAATATGATGGCGGTTATGGTTCCTCGGTGACCCTAAAGAGAAAAAGATCTGAATTTGTTGATTTTGATTCAAGTGGGTCGAAGAAAATCACTAATGCCGCTGCAGGTGATCGGGAAGATGATGTTGGGTCGAATGTCAGAATGAACTTAACTCTCCGCCTGGGTTTGCCCGAGTCATATCCGATACATGATGGTAATTACCACTTTTCTTGAACTTGAAAACAGTTTTCTCATCAATGAATTATTGTTTTTTGGCGTCTCATTTCAAGAGTAGAAGATTTGCTTGTGATGTTAATTAATGGAAGTTATACGTAATAGCTCTGATTTGTTCTGAATTATTTCAATTTAATCCAGAAACTGTTTCTGGACATTCTGCTGGGTCAAAGACAATTATTCTTGCCGCTGCTGGTGACTGGGAAAATTCTGCTGGCTCGAATGTTATAAGGGATTTGTTAGTGGAATCTCCGAGTCATGATGATGGTAACCTTTTTCTTGAATTTGGATCACTTTTCAGCGTCCTGTTTCATCAAAAAAAAAAAAAACTGTAAAATTTGCTTGTTACATTAATGGAAGTTGTACGTGGTTAATGTTATTAATTTATGGATGATTTGTTGTAAATTAATATTTGATTTCATTCTCACAGGAGGAAGTAAATCCTGCCCAAGTTATCATCATCCTGTTGAGGCATCCTCTGCTCCTCAGGAACTCCCTGTTTCACAGAGCACAGGTATTGATTTTGTTCTTCACCGTTCTCTGCAATTCCAAAGCATGAATTTTGAGCCTTTTGTTAAACATGGAACTAAACAATGATGTTTATCTTGGCCTTCACAGGTATCCACATTTCTGACGTACATTCTGTTGCCCCGACTGATGATAAATCAAACGAGAAGATGCTATTCACAGTAAGAGAAGTACTAAGGCGTCTTGATTCTGATATCTGGAAGAAAAAAGCAATATGGAAACATGCTCGCCGCCGTGGTTGGCTGCCCCCGCGTCCGCAGCAATATGGAAATGCATCTTCATCTCAAGATTCTGGTAATTCCAACAATCAATAACTTTTTCTTGATACAGTTCTCTTCATTAATCAATTTCTAAATTAATAGCCTTCCAATCTCTACAGCATTATATTTGCTATTAAAAACAGACTGGTAGTTGTACAAATTCTTTCTGGTTGCTAAGAAATCCCCTGTTTTGCAGATCATGAACTTTTGATTATTTCTGGGCTTTGAATCTTTGATTTGATTTTAGAACTGAATACGGGTTTAATTTTCGGTTCTGACAGTTGATTTAGATAAATTCATCGAGGAGGAGAGGAAGAGGTACAGAGATGCATTCAACCAGTTCGACGACGACAAAGATGGTTACATTACCAGAGATCAACTCGGGCAATCGCTGAAATCACTGGGTCAGTTCTATACTCATGCTAAAGTCCAAAGTATGGTCAATCAGGTCAACCCTGAACAGGGAGGAAGAATTGATTTCAACGAGTTCATGAAAATGTTGAGACAAAACCAGGAGGAACTACATTTGGAGACTTTTAGGTTCTTTGATCAAGGTAACAGTGGCTTCATTTCCGCCGCTACGTTCCGTGAGATCCTGGAGGATGATGAGGAGATGACTGATAAAGAAATCGAGGAGATAATAAGGGAAGAAGATCCAGAGGGTACTGGTCGAATCAATTATGCAAAGTATGTGAAGAAGTTTTATCCCTAATATATATAGTCATGGTGGTGAAAAGTTTGAGTAGCTTTTTGGGTTTTGTTACTTGATGTTGCATTGCAGAGTTACTGGATTTCTGATAGGTTTTCTGCTGTTGAATTCTTGAATTCCATTGTTTGTACTTTTAGAAATCCAAATCTCACTGATCATAGAGATCTTCACTTGTTTGTAGTGGCCTAAATATCTTTGTCGATGGAACTCCAGTGGCCTTAAATTTACTGAAAGTTTGTGATCTGCAATTCTTGATGATATGTTTCAGCTTGATTGAACTTTTGTGCTTTTGGATAAAAAACACATTGTAATCTGGGTTTACAGCACTACAAGAGCTTGAATTGCTGCTGCTCAAGTGTTGTTAGCCTTTTAGCATATGTGTTAGTGGTGCTGCTGCTGATTTTAGTGTTTAAAATGTCAATTTGCCAAAATATTTTGCGCACCTTGTTTGACTATTTTGCTCATTTTCACCCCCATTTTAATCATTTACTTTGTTGTGGTATTTTAATTCTAATAACAATGAATTTGAATTTCTACATGTGTGATTGTCATCAATCTTTTTTTTAAAATTTTTTTTATTGTTATAATTACTACTACAGTTTTTAGACTTGGAGCTTCCAACTCAATTTGCACTAAATATTGCTCCGGGGACAAATGTATATGCATACGGGAAAAGACAGTGTACATCACTCCTGTTTTGCTTATAGTTACAAAACATTACAAAGATGTTTTCTTGAAATGGCAAAATGCTCATTTATAATTAAACGATGGAACTGGTCATTGCGTTAAATGTACATAAAATTTGTTGATATAAAAATAATTTTTAGATTTATTGGACGATTTCATGTACGGCTCAAATTGATAAACAATGAAGTTTGATGTCCAAACATTGAAGTTAGTGTTCCTTCAAGCTCGAATCTTAAATCAACAATTTGAGCTCTCTTTTTACATCCAAAACAGGAAGGAAAAAGTGAGATCTCTCTCCAAGCCTTAAAGTGAGAACTTGTATATATCAACTATGCAAAAGGACTAGAGACTTGAAGATCAGATCGTTTGGAATCATGAGCAATTCTGAGATTAAGAATTGTAAAACAACCATGAAAATTCATTAGTAAAGTACCAACAGGAGACCTAATCAAACGAATGAATAAAGCTGAACAGAAAAAAAGCCTACAGCATGAAAGAATGAATGAACAACAGAAGACCTAATCAGAAGTCAGTACAAGACTCTGTAAGCTCAGAAGAATCCACACATGAAGCTTCCAATTTCCTTCAAGCTCATCAAAGAATTCACCAGCACCAGAAAAAGAAAAACACCATCCAAAAGCTACTCAATTTCTCCTTGTCAAGTTGTCATGTTTGTGTCAGTAAGCAAATACCTCAGGAAAAGACCCACATAAGATGCATTAGCCATTAGTCCATTACTGTTTGCCACACATCTTATTCACAAACTCCTTATAGTCGATAATACCGGTATCATCAGGATCAGCTTCCTTTATCATTTCATCAGCTTCTTCATCAGTCAGCGTATCCCCATAGGTGGTCATCACATGGCGGAGATCGGCAGCGGAAATGAAGCCTTTTTTGCCCTTGTCAAATTCCTCAAAACTTTTTATAAGTTCTTCCTCAGAGGCTGTAATCTCAAAGATTTGGTCCAACAATTTCACGAACTCATTGAAACCAATTTTTCCTCCCAGCTCAGAATTTACCTGATTCATCATGCCCTGAACCTCAGCAACAATGGGAATCTGAATCTCTACCAATGCTCTCATCAGTTGATCTGTACTGATATAACCATCTCTGTCCTCGTCTATTTGGTTGAAAAACTCAAACTCCAAATCAGTGGTTTTCTGCTTCATCAATTCCAGGAACTCCATGAAATCAATCTTTACACTCTGATCATCAGGACTAACATCATGTATGTTGAAAGCAGCAAGTCTTTCCTTCCTGGCAGTAGAAACCTTTTGGAGCATATCTCCAACTTCAGCTTCACTGGGATTCAATCCAAATAATCTCATCAACGATCCAAGTTCATCTGGGGTGATACTACCATCACCGTCTTTGTCAAAGCTTGAGAAAGCTTCTTGTAACTCATCTTTCTGGGCCTCTGTAAATTGCCCTGAATCAGTACTCATTTCCACAGGCATCTTCCCCTTTTCTCGGCGAAGATTATCAACCAGCGGATCATTAGAAGAACGGATATCTGCTTGGACCAAGATAATTCCAAGATTAAAAAGAAGGACTCAAAATCCTGCGGAAACCAAAATTCATGCTCTGTATAACAGATAATGTAACGAGGAACAAGAAAAAAATACCTGTGCTCTGTGAAACAGGGAGAATCTGAGAAGAAGATGAATCACCAGGATGAGAAATTGGGCGGATTTTACTTCCTGCAAGAATTTAATTGAAAGAATTCAGAACAAATTATCCAGAAAGAACTCTACTACAACTTCCATTCATTTTAACAAGCAAATTTTACAGCATTAATGAAATGGGTCGCTGAAAACTGCAATTGATTCACGTAAAAGTGGATCTAAATTCAAGAAAAAGGGTGTTAGTTCATAAATTATTACCATCATCTAGCAAACCAAGGCGGCGAGCCAAACCCCTTATATATTTCGAGCCAGCAGTATTTTCCCAATCAACAGCAATGGAAAGCATACTTTTCTTCGACCCAGCAGAAGAATCATCACAAACAGCTTCTTCTCTTCTCCTCTTTAGGTTACCCTGGGAATCATAACCGCCATCATCATCATCAATCAGAGAACCACCAGGATGAACTTCAGAAGGGTTGTTATAGACATTTTGGTCTTGATTAACAGGAGGATAATTGCTTGAAAAATCTTGGCGCCCCATTGATCCTGTTGGTGCTTTTCCTCGATTTCCTTCCTTCTGCTGATTATCTTTATCCATTTTCTTGATGCAACGGAAGAACAGAGCAAACGAAAAAGAACCCAAATCGGGGAAAATGTTGAAGAAAATCAAAGGGAACAAACTGGGGAAACTCAAAGCTAAATTATGTGTGGAATGCAGATTTTTAGAAGCAGTTTATGAAACAAAAATCAATTGGAATAAAGCTGCGAAAAGAATACAGAAGCTTGGATGGTGAATGTATATATAGAGGATGAACTGAAGAAGAACAAGAAGAAGAAAAAGGAGAGAAAAAAATACAATTCAGTCAACACCGAGTAACCGCTAGTAACAAAATAACGAATTCAGTAAAACGGTTATAGGAGTCTTTTGTAATTATAATTCTGTCCCTGGATTTTGTTAAATTTATGAACAACTTTAATTTCTAGACAATTCGATGGATTAGGGGCAGCATTTTTTAATGTGAATGGTTTTTTCTCCATTTTATTATAAATTCAAAATTAGCCTAATTTTGTTTACGAATGAAAAAAAAAAAAGAAAAGAAAAACCAATTTCATGACCGGTCGATGGATGATGATTAGGAGCTGCATTGTGCCATTTTAATTTATTTTTAGCAATTAATTAAGTTGTGTTATTGATCATGGAAATGAAGATATGATTATTTGTCTTGTTCGGAATATTTTTTTCTCTATATATACTGCATACCAAAATTTTTTTACAATAATTGATCTCAAAAGATTTATTTAGCTTAGCTATTGACAATGTAAATGATCATTGGTTTTAATTACTTTTCTTAATTTGTTATTATATTTTTAAATCTTAATCATAAATCACGTTTATTATTAATGAATCATATTAAAAAAAATGTTAAAGGGTAAAAGAGAACAAATCAAGCATTAAAATGCCTAAGGAAGAATTAATTGATAAAAGAAAAGATTTTTCACCCCAGAGAGAAGAATGCGTTGCTCCTTCTTCCATTCGACCATGCGGAAGCAAACCTTTTTTTGTTCTTTTTTACGGTTGCGAAAGTAGCTAGAGTTTTACTTCTATCGGGCAAAATACATTTATTTGGGAAGATGACCATTATGTATTTTAGTTTTCTATACTAAAATTATTACTCCCTCCGTCCCATAATTATTGTACAGTTTGGAGTTTCAGTTTTAGTACAAATTGAACTAAAAAGAAAAACCCAAAGTGGACAATAATTTTAGGACAAGGGGAATATTTTTTTTTTATAAATTCCGGATAGAGAGAATACAATATGAACTTGTCTTTGCATCGTAAAAGTCATACAAAAACCATCAACGAATCTGATTACACAGACCTATTAATGCATTATGAGAATGAACAACATAAAATACTACAATGTATAAGATCCTTATAATTTACCAGTTTTTCTTCTTCAAACTGTTACGTCCGAAAATTTAAACCCTTCAAAGAATCTAACAACAAACCCAAATTAAATTTCAGAAACTAGCTTTACAATATTCCCAGAAAGATGCACAACCATGATAACGTAGAAGAAATCTTCGTAGCAAATGCCTTATAATTGATTTGACCATTACCATCAATAATTTATTGCTTCCTTATATCATCTCATCTCATCACTTCTTCAACAGTCATTTTGTACCCAAGGCTCGTCATTAGATTGCAGAGCTGAGCAGTGGAAATTAAGCCACTTTGATCCTTATTCCTTAATATCGAAGAACTCAAAAGCTTTGATAACTAAGTTGTTCTTCAGAGTTGGTATCGATCCTGTTATATGCATGCCATCAATTCCAAGAACTCCACGAAATCACTTTTTACATTCTAATTTTTTTTAATCAACTTTTCCATCCATTTGTGCTCATCGGAAATTTTCTTGTGAAATCAATAGCAATTTGGATGTCTTCAGCTTGAGTGTCATTCCTAACGAATGATATCGTCAGTCATCACTGTTCCCAGTTCCTTTTTTTATGAAACTAAACTATATTCTTCATCTGTTCAAAATTGCAATTTTATTGAAATTCCGACTTACTAGAATGATCAATTTACCAAGAGAGTTTGAAGCATTATGCCCCAAATATATATGAAATTTGACCATTAAATTTTCATATGTCTTATTATTATTATTATTATTATTATTATTATTATTATTATTATTATTATTATTTGTTTCAAAGTAAGAGTCACAAGATATTTACTTTTTTGCTTTCAAATTATATTTGTGTAGAATTGTTGTTCTACTTGGAGCGACGAGAAAGTTTGGCAAAAGAAAAAAGAACTAATGTGTTATATCATTTCATTAGTCTTCTGTAAGTACTACAACGCGAAAAATGTGTCCCATTGAGCCGACTGGTCCTTGTTCATGATTCTATTCTCTCTGATTGTTACCCTTTCTCCATTTTCTGGATGCAACAAAAGAAAAGAGGACACGACACGATAAAGGGCCCAGATAGTGCGCAAAATGTCAAAGAAATCAGAAGAACTAAGCAAAACTGATAAAGTAAATCCAGCGGGATGCAAATTTTAGGAGCAGTGCATGAAATTGAATGAAGCTTTAACGAAAATTTTAGAACTGCGAAGATAACCGAATTTAATATTGTGCACTGCAGGTTATACTTCTTCGTCGGTTTCTTTAAACCCGACTAACGACTAGATGTGATCCAAAAATCTATTGAACAATTAAACATTTATTATTTTAACGTTTGATGTTGATTTGAATTTTTTTTATTTATTGGTATCAATCAAAAAGTTATAAAAATTTAAAATTTTTGCAAATCATTCATGCCGGCTTTGACATCAAGCTTCACGAGATATAAAGTAAGGCGATCCTCTTTCGCCTTATCTTTTTATTTTATTATCGGAAGTTTTGACTCGAAACCTGAAAAAACTAACGGAAGTTGGCCGACTAGCATCTTATGGAGTTCCAGCAAGGGCGGTTGTTTCCTCTCATTTGTGTTTTGCGGACGACCTAATCATTTTTACGAGAGGATTGTAAAAATCTATGCATCAGTTGATGAGTTTTTTCCAAAGACTACGAAGATGCTACTGGGCAGAAAATGAATAAACGGAAGAGCACTCTTTTTGTCTCGGATAAAAGCTCGATGGATCGCATTTCCCTCATTGAGGATAATCTCCAAATGGAAAGAGGTACATTTCTTTTCATGTATTTGGGCTGCAAGTTATTCAAGGGCAGGAAAAAAGTGGAGTATTTCAATCATTTGCTGGAAGCTTTTGATGCTAAACTACAGAATTGAAAAAATCATTTCTTGTCGCAAGGTGGCCATTTGCTGTTGATTAAACATGTTTTGTCGGCAATCCCCTTCATACCATAGCGGAAATTGTTCCCCCCAAATCCATCATAGAAAGCCTTGAGAAGAAATGTCAGAATTTCCTTTGGGGATATACTGAAGAAGGACCAAAGCGTCACTGGCTAGCTTGACATAAGCTGACTTATCCTGTTCTCGAAAATGGTTTAGGCGTTCAGAGTCTCGAGAACATGATTCAAGCATTTTCAATGAAGCTCTGGTGGAAAACATGAACAACTCAAGGAATTTGAGCTAGATTTGTTAGTGCTTTATCGGATTCTTCAAAAGAAAAAAAAGTTGGTCTTGTGCGGTTAAAGTGGAACAATTGGCGACACCTCTTAAAAGAAATATTTTCTCTCATGGTATATATAGGCAATGATATAGAAACCCTAGCCGTTAACCACGGAAATCCTAATTTGATTTTCCTTAACTACACATTCTATCATCCCCCCACAATCGTAGCAAGACGAGGAATCATGCCTAAGTTGGTTCTAAACAAATAAAGTTTATCTTTCAGTAAGGACTTTGTGAAGACATCAGCAAGCTAAGACTGAGTCGGAATATGTAAGACAGAGAGAAGGCCGCAGCAACACGATCACGAATAAAATGAATATCCATCTCAATATGCTTAGTTCTAGCATGATAGACAGGATCGATTGCCAAGTAGGCAGCAGAGACATTATCACACAAGATGACAGATGATCTGGGAAGCTTAATGTGAAGCTCAGAAAGAAGGTGTTCCAACCAAACAGTTTCAGATAAAGCAATTGCAATAGCACGATGTTCAGACTCAGCAGAGGATCGCGAAACAGTGGACTGCTTTTTAGATTTTAAGAGGGGATGATACATGCAGGGAAAATTTACAGAAAATTTTAAGAGGGGATGATGTATGGCTGAATCTTCACTCTCCTTTAACTCTTAAATGAATAATAAATATTTAAATGTGAGTTTAAACTATGCACGGTTATGATTCATTTCGTGTATATTTTCCTTACAAATTTTCTTCACAAAAATTATTACATTTTGGGCGTTGGGCGAGCGGTGGATTGTTGAAGTAATTGCCACGCGAGTGGGTAAATTAATTCACCTAAAAGCCTCAAAACTAATTAATCCCACCCATACTTGAAGAGCCCTAACATTAACCAACACTTGAAGTCGGAGTTCGGCCTTAACTCTGATAAAATCCTAGTAGATGTCACACGTAATCTTCTATGGAACCCCTGGATCAATAAGTACTCCATAGTACCACAAATTTTTGCAAGAAAAGAAGATTTTTGGCCTTGCACCGCATTTGGATACGACCACAAAAACGACGACTACAAAGTGGTGAAATGGGTGCATCCTCGTCAGTTTAGCATCACTAACTGTGATTTGTGCGTTTATAGTTTGAAGCTAAACTCATGGAAGAGAATAAAGGACACCGTGCTATTTGACCCGCGGCGCAAAGGCCTCAGCTCATTTCATGGTCCAAGTTGTGCCGTTGTTAAAGGTGTATTACACTGGCCTATGACTGATGGTAACTTCATCGTTGCATTTGATCTTGGAAGTGAAGAATTTCGGAAGATAACTTTTGATCCCTGCTCCCAAAATCCGCAACAAAAGTATGAATCGCGGGAACCTTTGTTCCTTGAATGGTCGCCTTTCTTCATTCTGCTTGCGAGAGAAAGCATGGGATGTATGGTTGATGAAGGATTATGGAGTTGCGAGCTCTTGGACTAAGTTAGCCTCCATTGATATCAACGCTTTGCCTGGAAGATTCTTGGGCAGGTTATTGGCATTTTCAGAGAAAAGCAGGCAAATGCTTTTGCAAGTTGGCCGGGGTCGGCTGGCACTTTATGATATAATGAATCAGTCTATCAAATGTGTAACCATTAATGGAGAGTCGAGGGTTTTCGTATCTTATGCTTGTGGTGGAGGACTTGTTAGCCCTTGTTCTTCTTATAAATAAAATTTTTGGAATGTATTGCATTTCCTCTTTTCAAAGTAGGCATCACTCCGACACTTTCTTTAATTGGAAGCACTATCTCAATGAATTTTGAAAAGTAAACGATTTTTTTGGGTATGAACTAGAACGTTGAATTCTAAGATGATTGGAGTGTTCTGATAAAAAGTCGTAGTTAATTGTGTTGTTTCAAATGTTACCTCACCCTATAACTGGCCCATAAATCAACAGAGTATATGCTGAGTTTCACCTTTAAAAAAAGTTTATTTGTTGTATGATTTTAGTCCAATGTGACGTTTAATTTGATTCAATAAACACTCTTAATTCTACCCTCTTTTAAGTAATTTGACAATATTTTAACTTAGTCTTATGAATTCAAGCCTGTAATGAAAGGGTACCATGATTTGGAAGGCACCGGCCAGATTCGCTCAAGTAATCGAATGGTAACCACAAAAGATGTCGTGATTTGGCGATGAATTTATATACTCCCTCTGATCCTCGTCAAACCATTGAGATACAAATTGATTGTTTCTTATCCAATCATTTTCGGAGTAAAATTACATTCACCAGGTTGACACGATCCTTTAGAAGATAATATCTCCTAATTTCATTTTTTATTTGGATCCTAATATGCTATTTTCTTTCTCAACCCTGGATCATAAAGAGATCATCAAAATTGATTTATATTCGTCTTTAGCTATTCTCATTCTCCTCGGGGCCAAGGCATACATTTGTTCCAGATGTAACCAATCACAATCTTGTGCTTGTGTTTGTTAGCCCTTTTTCCTTTTCTTCTTTAGACAAAATATTTGGAGTGGATTTTCAATTGGGAAAATGATATTTATAATTGAATGCGATAGTGACTAACGCAATACCTATGGATACATAACTATCCTGGCAGTTATTAAAGAGTGGTGTGGTGTTTGTATCTTTAAAAAAAAACAAAACCAGAAGGGGTATTTTGAGGGGCTTGTCTTCAACGGACATTCTTAATTAATGCTACCCGTGTATTATGTACTTCAGAGTTCCCACATGCCCGACTCAAAGGGGCTGAAGTTTGATGCATAGCCTTTTGTTGTTTATTTAAGTAATCTTCTCTTAGCAAGGTATCTCTTACAAACTACCGCGGTTCGCTCATGAACCACCAAGGTAGCTAATAAAATGTTACGTTGGAATTTAATGACACAAATTGAGCAAAAACATTGATTAAAAAAAGATCAAATGAGATAATTAAGGAATAAAGAAGGACACTTTTCTTAAAATTATATAATCTGCTTGGGTAAAAACAAGACATTATTAAGGTTACCCTAATTCAACACAGAAGAAGACGAAGAGCAAGGGCTAGCGAGGCTACCAACACAGATGCATGATTCCAAACATTTTTCTCCACCATTACTGATAGAATAAAAGAAGAATTGTATATTCATCTCATCAACACAATGTACAAGGACATGCTCTACATAAAGAGCCAAAACTACGTTGTACATGGAAGGATATTAACTTGTGATTACAACCATATATACATATATATGGAAGAGTATCAATCTAGAATATTCCTAGAATATTTACATGACTAACTTCCCCCCTCAAACTCAAGGTGGTGAAAAGGAAACCAACTTGAGTTTGCTAACTAGAGTATTAAACCGAGTTGGCAATAGAGCTTTTGTGAAAATATCTATTGTCTAGTCTTGTGAAGATACTGGCACAAGAGAAACAGATCCTTGTACTAGGTGTTGTCGAACAAAATGACAATCGACTTCAATATGTTTGGTGCGCTCATGAAACACATCATTGTGAGCAATTTGCATAGCGACGTTACTATCACAATAGATAGTAGAAGGTGCCGAAAATCTAATACCCATGTCATGTAGAAGCCAACACAACCAGATAAGTTCAGATACAGTATCTGCAAGAGCACGATATTCAGATTCTGAACTAGAACGAGAAACAACTGTTTCTTTCTTACTCTACCACGAAATAAGCAAATCACCAATGAAGAAACAAAATCATGTGCTAGATCGCCGATCAGTAGGATCACCTGAATAATCTTCATCTAAGTAGGCTTGAAGCTCTAACGGAGAAGTGGAAGAAAACTGAATACCACGAGATAGAGTGCCCCGTATATATCTTAAAATACGAAGGACTGCAGAAAAATGAGTGGATCGAGGAGCTGACATAAACTGGCTAACAATATGGACGGCATAAGCTATGTCAGGTCGTGTCACAGAAAGATATACCAAACTCCAAACCAATTGTCTATACAAAGACGGATCTCTCAAAGGAGAACCATCTATCAGAGTAAGACGAACATCACTCTCAATCGGTGTTGAATTTGCTATCAGTGAGACCTGTACGATATTAAAGATCAGAGGTGTACTTATATTGAGAGAGATAGTATCCAGAGGCATCAGAGGAAACTTCTAGACCAAGAAAATAAGCCAAATGCCCTAAATCTTTCATCTCAAACTGATCACTCAAGTACCGCTTCAATTCATCAACACCTGTAGCATCATCTTCAGTGGTAATCATATCATCCACATACGATAATAGGAGAACAGAACCCTTATCTGTATGACGAGTAAAGAGTGCATCATCATAAGGGCTGGAAGTAAAACCAAAATTTTGTACAACAAAGCTTAATTTTGCAAACCATGCTCGAGGAGCTTGTTTAAGACCATAAAGTGCCTTTCTGAGACGACAAACAGTGTCAGGAGGATGATCATACCCAGGTGGCGATCTCATGTAAACTACCTCAGAAAGATCTCCATTAAGAAATGCATTTTTGACATCCATTTGAAATAGTATCCAATTCTTAATCATAGCTACAGCCATGAGGCTACGCACAGAGGTAAGGCGTTCAACAGGGGCAAATGTTTCTTCATAATCAATTCCATACTCTTGGGTGAATCCTTGAGCAACGAGTCGAGCTTTATACCGTTCAACACTACCATCCGCCTTGGTCTTAATATTGTAAACCCATATACTCCCAACTAAAGATTTGCCTGGAGGTAGTGAAGCAAGCTCCCATGTTTTGGTTTTCTCTAGGACCTTTAATTCTTCTCTCATAGCTTGCTGCCATAATGGATTAGTGCATGCTTCTCGATAATTTCGAGGTTCATAAAGGGAAACAATAGTAGAGTTCACTAAAGAATGTTTAAGTTGAGGTGTATCAACCACAAATGAGTCTAAATGAAAAGGGAGTTTTGGAATTCTTATGGACCGACAAGGTTCAGAGACAACTGTAGAAGAAATAGTCTCAGGTAGCACAAGATCCTCAGGCACTAGATCATCAGGAGGATTACTAGGTTGGGTATCTTCAAAACCTGCAACTGTTGGAGACTCAAGAATGGGCTCTAAATTTGAATTAGGAAACAAATCTATAGTTGGATCAGCAAAAAATTGAGAAGTTAGAAGAATTTCAAAAGAGGATAAAGAGGAAAACATTTTATGTTCCCAGAATGTGACATGACGAGAAATGCGGAGGCGTTTAGAGACAGGATCCCAACACTTGTATCCTTTATGTTCAATACCATACCCGATAAAGCAACAAAGACGAGCTCTTGGTTCAAGTTTAGAACGCTCATTGGGTGGAAGAAAAACAAAACAAGCACAACCAAAAAATGCGAAGAAGATTATAATTCAGAGGATGACGAAAAAGACGCTCATATGGAGTTTGGTTACCAAAGCTGGAGAGGGAACACGATTAATTGTGTAAACTGCAGTAAGAGCAGATTCTCCCCAAAATCTCTCAGGACAAAAAGAGGAGATTATTAAAGTTCTAACAGTATCAAGAATATGTCTATGTTTTCTCTCAGTTCTACCATTTTGTTGAGAATTACGTGGACACAAACGATGAAATAGTGTACCATACCATTTTGTTGAGAATTACGAGGACACAAACGATGAAATAGTGTACGAAGTTGTGCTAAAAAACAAGAAGAACTGAATCTTTGTGCTCCATGGCATTATCTGTTCTTAAAACTTTAATGGTTTTTGAAAACTGAGTTTTGACCATTTGAGCAAATTGAGCATAAGTATCTTTTAACTCAGATTTGTTGTGCAACAAATAAATCCAGGTGTATCGAGAAAAGTAATCAACAAAAAATGACAAAATATCATGAACCACCCATAGTAGGAACAAGAGAAGGACCCGAAATATCAAAATGGATCAAGTTAAATGGAGCTGAAGAAGTGGAATCACTATTGGAAAATGGTAAGGCATGATCCTTAGCTAGCTGACAAGACAGACAATCAATTTGGCAATTTTTATCAGATCCTAATAATCCAGAAGAGATCAAATTATTTAAACGTGGGAAAGAGACATGACCTAAACGAGAATGCCAAGTTTCAGATGTAACCATGGCACCACATATAGTAAGCTCAAATATCCTCCCAACCTTACGCCCTGTCACAATGATCTGCTCCGTCCTAGGATCCTACACATTACAACCACGACGAGAGAAATGAACATCAAGATCAAGATCACAGAGTTGACCAACAGAAATTAGATTCAATGACAATTTTGGAATAAGTAGAGTGTCAGGTAACGTAAGATTGGAAGTAGACACTCTACCAATATGACTAGCAAAAATATCCCAGTTATCAGCAGTTTTGATACTAGTCAAGAAAGAAAAAGGATCTTTAGTAGTAAACAAGGATGACAAAGGACTCATATGGTTGTAGCAAGCAGAGTCAAAATACCAAGAAGAACTTCCACTTGAGGTAATTGACATCGTAAAATTGGAAGAATTACTAGAAGTAACAGAGAGGAGAACTCGCTTAAGGGTATCACCATCTATCTGTTCAAGTAGTGTAGCAAGATTAATGTGATCCATAAGGCTAACACTTTCGACAAATATTGCAGAAGGTGAAAATTCCAAGTCAAATGGCCAAAGAATCTCAAAATAGCCCAACCAAAACGAAATTGCTCCAACCAGCAAATTTAGTCCAAAACTCCAAATAAAGGAAAATCCAACCAATACCAAGAAGGCTTTAAACAGCCCAATCCAAACCTAATCAGTGCAATAAAAGTCCAAAATAAGGACAATCAAATAATCCAACTCCAAAAGAATAGCCCAAGCAAACCACAAAAATCTCCAATTCAACACAAAAAATGTCCAACTCAAAAGGACAAACTAACAACAGAAACCAATATTGCAGCCAAACAAATCTCCAAATGGCAACCCGAAATATGAAGTAATGGCCCAAAGAAATGGAGAAGACTAGCAGTCCAAATTAATAAAAGAAACAACAAGCCCCAATATCCAAGGGTACAAAGCAACGCCAAGAACAGAGCCACTGGCCTTATTATGTTTGAATAAGGCAAGCTATCGACGACATCAATGGTGGCTAATTTAGTCCAAAAACTCCCAACTGTTCCATTATCCTCCATCATCCATAAATCCCACACTCGCCCTGGAAACATGAAAGAAGAACACGTCGGCGATTCAAAGAACCTAACCGACCATTCAAGGAACACAGTTCCCACAAGGGTTCATAGAACTATTGTGGGCCTAATAGAGAACGGCTCAAAGTTGATCTTTCGGAATTCCTCGCTTCCAAGATCGAAGGCAACAATGAATCTCTTGTCAATCATCGCCCAGTGGACTGCACTATTAACAAAAGCACAACTCAAGTTAAGAATGAGCTTCCAAGATCGAAGGCAACAATGAATCTCTTGTCAATCATCGCCCAGTGGACTGCACTATTAACAAAAGCACAACTCAAGTTAAGAATATCATAGTCTGTATATGGCAGCTCAGATAGCTTGGCATCCTCTATACTCCTCCATGAGTTTGGCTTCAAACTATAAATGCTGAATTCACATAGAGCTAAATTTACATCACCAGGGCCGTAACGCTTTTTCCACGTTACCACTTTGTAGTCATCGTTTTTGTGATCGTGTCCGAATGCGAGATCCATGCACCGCCAACTTCCAAAAGAAGGTAGTCTGTGGTGCTTATTAATCCAAGGGTTCCACAAAGTAAGTTCCTCAATGAATGTATTCCGCAGACAAAGAATCCCATTCGAAGATCCAACGATTTTGATTTCGTAGGGAGAACACAATGTAGAGGGTCTCTTAAGTTCTTTGCCGCCGCCATGTTTATGAACCCAACAATCCAGGACGTTAAAATTTCTTCGATTCGTCAAGGTTATAATTTTGGTGTCATGATCCAGATTGGATCTTTGGGAGTGCAATCTGGTGAAATATGGTGCACTGTATTGAATCAATCGGTAGTCTCAAAAGGATTTCGGTAATCAGGTGGTCAGAGATGTCTTCTGAAATTATTGCTCAGGTCCGAAACTCAGCCTTAGCACCACTAACTAACTACAAAGCCTAATTTGATAACAAATCACAATGGCAAATTGCTGAAATCTTGATTTACTTCTAATGTGTTTCCTCTTTTATAAGGGGGAAAAAAGGATCCCTGGGCCCAGCCCCAACCCCATATGGATTTCGATAGCTGTTGCTCTGAAGAGATCCACTCATTGACACCATCAGAACTCCCAGTTCTACGTTTTGTATTTATAAGTTAATTAAAATATATTATATGACCATCTCTGTCCCCCAAAAAAAATCTAATTTTGAAAATATTAATCTTAAAATTGGACGTATGAGATCGGTATAACTTAAAATTCATTATTAAACTTATAAATAGTCATGAAAGTTAATTTAATTTTCATATTAATTTTTTAATTTGTAAGATTAATTCATCCAATTTTCATATTAAATTATCATAGTATCTTTCTTTTGACAAACTTTTTTTTTCTTTTGACAAACTTTAATTTTATTACTCCCTGACGAGTCATAAACTGAACCTAGGCCTATTAGGCCTAGGATTAGATTACTTGGACATTAAAACACCGCCTAAACTTATTCCGCTAGGGTTTCAGGAAACAAGAAACAGTTAACACCACCTCTATATAAAGAGGTGGTGCCTCTCCCATAATTCATATCTTATACACGATATCATCTATCCATCTTCTACACCTTCTATACACGATACACATACTTCTCTCTCTATTCTCTCTATTCTATTATTGACTTTAGCATCGGAGAGTCTACCCTCGGTAGACATCCGAGGCTCTGTCTTGTAGGTTTTAGGCCGTCCGTCGCCGCCTAGATCACCATCGCCGCCCGTCCTAAGGCACCGTGCAGATCCATGCTTCATCAAGTGGCACGCCCAGTGGGACCGATTTGTTTGGTCCTTCCAACCAGATAAATTTCTTGAAACGAAGTTGAGATTTATTGGTGCTACATGATGATCACGATGGTGATTGGGTTTGCAAATTGCTTGTCCTATTGCAACAAAAAAACATGGTTGCCATTGAAAAGCAAAGGCTAGCCGAGAACGACAATGCCGATTTAATTGAGAAGTCGCAGCAGCAAGCAAGGAGCTCACGATGTCCAAAAGCAGCCAACTGCTCGAGAATAATTCTGCAATTTTTATAATTGTAAATTAGTTCTTATATATTCCATTATTTCTATTTTGACCCTTATAGTTTCTTATTTTTTCAAAGTAGTCCCTAGAGTTCAAAATCCATTGAAGGGGCAGAAAAATCAATTAGCAAGGAGCAATCTCAAGATTGAAGTTTCGAGAGATACATCTCTTCGAAGAGGCAACTATCCCTTGAGCACCTTATAACTAATCGAAGTGTTCGAGAAGATGTCTCTCAATTTTTATGTACTCAACTGCAACCTTCTCAGAATTGAGGTAACACCTTCTCGAATGATCAATTTATCTCAAGACTGAGGTACTTCTCAAACCTTTTTTGAGATATGATCAATTTAATCTACTGCTGATATCATTACCATACTACTATCATACCACGATATCTTTTTAAGCATGATCAAAGTAATCTTTCGAGTTACCAACCCTTTAGGAAAAATTCTCATCACCCTGCAATGAGGAAAATCACCTCGGGGCTGCATTCAACTAGGAAAACGTACTCGGGGCACAAATTGGGAAAACCCCTAGAGGCAAGGAACTTGAGGGATCATCCTAACATCCTCTGCTAGAACTGATATTCTTCACGAGGATCTTATTACTACATGTCATTATTATATAATATTGCATCTCGATGATCCAAATACTCGTGGTCCACCACGCAAACAAAGATTCTCGCGGTCCACCGCGCAAACAAGGATACTCGCGGTCCGACCGCGCAATCAAGAATACTCGCGGTCCACGGTGCAAACAAGGATACTCGCGGACCACCGCACATACAAGGAACTCTCTAACATAAAACCTCCTCGAGACATTCTACTCTTTTTCTTTTATATAAGTGACACCCGAGAACAAAAGAGTTTGAGAACCGGGGCAACACCACGACGCTCAAGAAGACATCAACACTCATAACAACCCATATTCTTCTCATCGAGTCTCGAGAATATGGTTTGCTAGGGGCACTTGACGAGTCATAAACTAAACCTAGACCTAGAATTAGTTTACTTGGAGATTAAGCCACCGTCTAAACCTATTCCGCTAGGGTTTCAGGAAACAGGTAACACCACCTCTATTTAAAGAGGTGATGCCTCTCCCATAATTCATATCTTATACATAATATCTTCTATCCATCTTCTACACCTTCTGCACACGATACACATATCTCTCTCTCTATTCTATGTATTCTATTATTGACTTAAGCATTGGAGAGTCAACCCTCAGAAGACACCCGAGGCTCTGTCTTGCAGGTTTTAGGCCGTCCGCCGTTGCCTAGATCATCATTGCCGCCCATCCTAAGGCACCGTGCAGATTCATGCTTCGCCACTCCTTATTTTATTTCTAATAATTTTTCCGTAATTATAATTTATAAATTTTAAGAAATTGCTATTTTTTCCCCTACCACAGGGGAATATACTACTTGTTTTAGGTTTAGATATTAGATACCAGCAAGAGTCGTCATATAAAAGGGGAAGCTTTGAGCTGGTTCGTATCTCAATTCTCAACAATCGATCCTAGTACGTTTATGCAAATCATGGGATCATTTATGCAAATCAAAGTTTCAAGGAGGGCTTGGATTTAGAGCCTCCAGTGAAATGAACCAGGCACTTTTGGCAAAATTGGCATGGAGGATCCTAAGTCATAAAGAGTCTTTGTTTCCAAGGATTTTTTTTTTGGCTAAATATGCAAGAGGGAAAGACTTTTTAGAATGCCAGGTGCCAAAATCAGCATCATGGGGATGGAAAAGTATCTTATGGGGAAGGGATTTGCTTAAAATGGGTCTGAAGTAGCAGGTTGGAAATGGGGAAAGCATTATGATTCGGGATGATTGGATTCCTGACAGTACAAACCCATTGCAGGATGAACCAATTTTCCAGTAGGATCTTTTTGTATGGAGGGTGAGGGATTTATGGGATCAACAAAGAAAGTGGAGAGAGCCACTGATAAGAAGTATTTTTCCACCAGCAGTTGCAACAAAGGTATTGGCGAGGTATATCCCGCAGGATCGAGAGCTACCGAATGATCAAAGAGTTTGGTCAAAGACAACGAATGGGATTTATACAGTGAAATCTGGCTATCATGAGGCCAGAAACAGGAAACCCATGATCAGAGTGCGGGTACGTCATCCAACCAAAACAGTTTGAGCACAGCGGCGTGGAAAAAGTTTTGGGCGATAAAAGTTCCGACAAAAATACAATGGCTGATATGGAGGATAGTGAATCATGCCATTCCATCAGCCACGGCACTGAATCGGCGGGGGGGGGGGGGGGGGGGGGGGGGGGGAAGGGGTCACAGTAACGTTACGGTGTGTAAGATGCAAGAAGGATGCAGAGAATACTCAACACATTTTTATGGACTGTGAACATTCCCGAAGGATTTGGAGAAGCTCTCCTCTGGGTTTTGATTTAAACACTGACAATAGAGTGTCTCTGGTTGAGTGGTTTGAGGAATGGATGACGTCTGCACCAGACAAAGAAGTAATTCAACAGTCATTTTTTCTTCTTTGGGAAATATGGCTTTCAAGGAATAAAGCCATATGGGAAATGCATTTACAAGAGCCAGGCCAGGTAAAAAAGATGGCCATGATAGAGTGGGATGTTTTCACTAAAACTGCCTTGGCAAAACTTAGAACAGGAGGCCAGAAGAAAAGGCAAAAGGATGAAGGTAGAAACTAGGTGGAGGAGATGAGAGGTGATCAGTACATTCGTAAGATGGCGCTTTCCAAGAGCCTGTAGGTAAAGGTGCGGGAGCATGGGAGATTATCACAAATCAAGGCCGATATCTAACTTCAGGAATGGAGCCTTTTTATGTTATATCAGCAGAGGACGCGGAAGGACGAGCATGTTTAAGAGGTCTCCAGATGGCGCTATCACTTGGCCTAAGGGATTGCCAAGTACAAACTGACAACCAGAACTTGGTGGACTACATACAAAGAAAGAAGACATTCCCCATCTGTTTATTCCCTTTGATTAGTGATATTAGGCTTTTTCTCGTTTCCAGGAATGCAATGTAATTAAAGTGAACAAAGAGATTGTTGAAGGGTCACACCGGTTAGCGCAAGTGTGCCTTCAAACTTTCATCTCTGGACCAGTGTAATTGTCACTTTAGTTTTTTAATGGATTATAATAGTTGCAGTAAAAACAAATAAGAAATCCTACTACGTTGGAGTTCCTCGTGCGAAACCCATTTTTTTCCCAAGTCTTAACCCGGCCGGCCGCGATGTCAGATTATATCCCTCACCATCTGCTCGACGATTTGCTTGTGAGGCTCCCAATCGATTCTCTGATTCGAGCAAGGTGTGTTTCCAAATCATGGCGCGATTTGATCGACACTCCATCCTTCACCCAATTGCACCTCCAAAAATCCAATCTTGGCACCAAAAACAGCAGAATCATAGCTTTGAAGGGGACGACGATTTACACCTTTGATTGGGTCCGGGAACAGGGTGGCGACGGCGACGGCAACTACAAGGCGGTCAATGTCAAGAAGCTCCGAGACCTCCCTTTTGATAATCAGGTGGGTCGGGTTGAAATCGCGGGAACGGGTTGCTCTGTTTGTGGGATATAGCCACGGATGAACTTGTTTTGTGGAATCCACGGATTAACAAGCTCTCCCTGTTGCCGCCGCCTTTACCCGTTGATTCTGATGGGGATGAAAGATGTTGGACGGAAGTGGCATTCGGGTATGATCACATAAACGATGACTACAAAGTGGTTAAATGGCATAAGCTAGGAAATTCGATTTCTTCTCTGTTTGATGAATCAAGCTGCGATGGATATGAGATGCTTGTTTATAGTTTAAAGCTAAATTCATGGAGGAGAATTACGGATGCCATACCATTTGAGCTGCCAAAGACTCATGATTGCGTTTTTGCTAATGGTGCATTACATTGGCTTGTGCATAAACAGATGAATCCTGATTAAGCCGAGGCGAAAGACATGGTTGTTGCCTTTGATCTTGGAAGCGAGGAATTCCGGGAGATTGCTAGCCTCCCGGGGCACGAATGGTACAGGTATGAATTCCAGAGGTTGTGTTACTTGAATGGTCGGATTTCTTGTATATCCTCATACACTTCAGTTGGAAGGCTTGTTGGGGAATTACGGGTGAAGGAAGATTATGGAGTTGAGAGCTCTTGGACTAAGTTAGCTTCCATTGATATCAATGGTTTGTCTGGTTTAAACTTTAGGCCTCTGGCGTTTTCAGAAAAGAGTGGGAAAATGCTCTTGCAAATTGGCTGGAAAAAGCTTGCAGTTTATGATGTCGAAACCAAATCAATCAAAGATGTAAGCATAAATGATGAGAGAACTTGTGTCACTTCATGTGCTTGTGTTGGAGGCCTTGTTAGCCCTTGTTCTTAGTTCGGATAGGAGGAAATTCTAGTATTATTACGTTTGTCCTGTTTTGCTAGAATAGATTATATTTTCAATGAAATGTCAGTTTATATTATTTTGATTTGGTTGTGGATGTTTTTGTTCAACGTAGAGATAAATTACAATGCTTAACTGAAATCCAGTTCTGTGAGGTGTCTTTATTCTAAAATAATCCAAGGCAGGTAAAAAGCAAAGGGTTATTGCTCCTGATAAACCTTTTGATTTTTCATGATTTGCACTTTCACGACTCAAGAGAATGGAAAACAAAAATGGTGCCATCATCTATCCTTGAAAGAACAGATTTTTCATAATTTGCACTTCAAGACTGAAAGAAAAAATAGTGGAAACGAACATGGTAACTTAGCCTATTCTCGAAGGTACAAAATTCTTCAACTTCCATCTTCAGTGGGTGGATCAATTAATCTTACAGTGCGTGGGAGCATAAACTCGGTAAATATAGGGTAATGTGACGACGGATAAAGACCATCAATGTTGTCACTTATCACTTCGCATGAGACTGGTATCAGAGATCTTCCTCTAAATAGCACCCAGTCGATGTGTAGATCCTGAGTTTGGCGATCCCAGCAGAGGCAAAGCGCTCGGAATATCAGCTTAAGGAATTCCATGGCTCCCTGCTTGTCACCTGACAGAACACCAGGAGCAGTGAGGCTGGAATAAATTGTGCAACTCCCAGAAGGAATAACTATCAGAAGACAGGCAAGTACCTTTGAATCCATGATATGTGCGAATTAGGGATACATTTTTCCTCACTCGAGCATTGGGCCAAGCATCCCTCATGTCACCTACAACCCCGTGTTCTCTGCATGAAAAAGTTGTGGTTTCAAAAGAATTAAGCAGCTATCCATCACAAAATCAGAATATTATGAATGGCAGATTAACTGAGAGAATCATATAAAAAAGAACAATTTTTAGATGTGCAGCAGACAGGTTTAAAAGTTAAGTGGACCTTGATGCATTACTTTGGTAAAATAATGAGCCATGGAATAAGAAATGCGACAAAACATAGAATAAGGCCTACTAGTCTAATGTGTGCACCATCTTCAAGAAAAACGCCCAGAAAACTGTTTATACGAATGTTTCTCCATACACAAAAGAAAGAAAACCAGCATAACAGATGCAAAAAAATGGGTTTACAACAGAAAATGCCGTTAAGGAGAAGGTTAGACTTCATGAAGGAGATCTAAACTAACATGAATGATTTTAAATGAGTACAGTGTAGCACAGAGTGAAGGAAAATCCAAAATTGTTAATGGTGGAAAAGGAAATCAATGATTGAACAGCTATGCTGTTTTAGAATTATTCCATAGAGAACATCAACTCCAGAGACAAGTAGTTAGCACAAATTGCTAAAAGACTTTCAAAAAATCACAACAAAATCTAGTTAGCGCTCAGCGGCAAAGTCGAGAGTAATGTAAGACCTCGAAGATTTCAAGCTCAAAACAAATCAATACCTTGATCTACCAAGAAGAAAGCGGCCAGTGGTTGATTCCTTTTGTGTGTTAAATCCTCCACAGTAAACAACAGGCAAACTAGGAGGTAAAGAGGCGATGTGTTGCCACGTAAGTAGAGCACTTCGCCTACGAGCTCGAGGACTAAACTCATCCATACACGTATTTACTATTTGAAATGAAAAGCCAGGTGGTTCCACCCCTTTCAGTTGGAATGTGTACACATTTTGTAAAGGGAACAAGATTAAAAAATGATCAATGACGTAGCATATGAATAACGACGTAATGTTAGAGAAGACAGCATACTGTGTAAAAGGATATAGCCCATGTTGCAATGCATGGAACACTAGAGCCCCATGACATGCTTCCAGGTACTGAAGGTGACTCAGATAGCCAAAATGTACCGCCCTCTAACCGCTCTACCTTCATCAGAAAACAGAATGTATTCAGAGAAAAAGCCCATCCTTTTTTTTGATAAAGCAAAGTTCCTCTAAGACAGTTGTTACCAGGAAAGAGGAGATACTTTACCTTTTCTTTGTCATAGAAGATGGTGCAATACTGATCTGATATGTCTTCGAACCCTTTCCTCGACATCCCAAATTGATCATAACCTGCCAACTAGAATATATCAGCACTGCTAGACAGATCGTGTCACTAGTTCTTAGAAAGCTAATTTGTGCAATGTCCAACTCTATAAATTATGTCATTCATACAGGCAGACTTTTATAGCATGGTTCCAATAGTAGGATAGGACGTCATGCAGTAGGTAGTGCATTTCAGTCTGCAATCTAGGGAAGATTATGAACACCAAAGAGGATCTAGCGCACAAAATAAATGTAATCATCTAAGCGGCCAAAATTTTAGTTATCCAGAGTTTCAAGATAGAAATTTTTCAGAGCACATTCCAAACTAATTTGCCTTCAATTAATGAGCAAGGCAAAAAATTTCACGTTTTCAATGAATCACAAAACCATAAATGTAAGCTGACTGTCTTCCACAGGTTGCACAAAAGTGTACATAAACAGGCATATTCGTCAAGTTCCAGATCAAATCTCCAAGGTAATTTAAACATCTTTTCTTTTTTCCGTTCTTGGCAAAGCATCTCGCAATAAGTAATGTCACTTTAAAATGAAAAATTACTGTTGTCGTATTTTCTTTACAGAATGGCGTGTGCATGACACATATTTGCTCAAGCACATATGGAAATGCTTGTAACTGTTGCTCACTTAGCATAATATCGTCAAAAGATAACGCTTTATCTTTGAGGCAAAACTTCTGAATTCCAAAGAAAAAAGAAAACAGGACCTACCACTACATACAACCCCAGGACTGAAGTAACGAATAGATCAAGAAGGCGATATGAAAAAACATAATCCTCCTCTAATCAGTAAACCTACTCTGATCATAGTGCCCCAACTCCTACATACAAAAACTTTCTGCCTTCCTATTCACTTCGCATGATATAACTTCACTAAAATGAAAGCTTGATCCCACTAACTGGGCATTGTTAGTCAAATTGCTCCTGCAGACCGTGTGGACTACTAAATGGCTCCTACATTCAGAAAATTGTCTTCAAGGGACAAGTCGTATCCCTCCTCTACTAGCCTAATTTCTTCTTGACCTGCCAAAAATTCCCCCCCAGGAAAGTTTATAGTCCTATCTAAATAAAATTCAGAACATAGATTCGGAACTTCTACTTAAAAGAAATTTACTTCTGTTTCTCTTGAGGCATCACATCTCAACTTTGTCCGTCTCAGTATCAAGAAACCAACAACAGTGAGTTCTCACCTGGCAAACACTGCTGAAGATAGTCCAGCTGTGATTTCACACCTAAAAGCCAGGGAAATACTCTTCAGTTAGGAACAAATCCCAGCATTATCAACCATATTAATAAACTGGAACAAAAAAACCAAAACCAAAACCAAAACGAAACAAAAGCAGGAACCAAAAACACCAAAAGGGTAAGTCCTGCCCACAGATTAGACACCAAAACTGAAACCCATAACAAAAAAATGCGCAAAACCCACCATCGATAACACAAATCCTTGAAATCCCAGATCAACCGAATTCATCAAAAATGCAAAACCAAGCAATCAAGATTCAAGATCCAGTGATTAAGTTAAAACATACCCTGTTGAGTACAGAGGACCATTGGAGAATAGCTTGTGATAACACTTATACAAATATCTTTCCTTTTGTCCCATGAGTTTGGGCTGCCCTCTTCCTGATCTTCAAGAAGATTGAAAGTCATTACAGATAAAGAAACGCTCATCTTCTACCTAGCTTCTCTCCAGCACTTCAAGCTTTCGTCTATAAAGCTACCCCCTCCCTACATGGTCAGCTGTTGGCCACACCCAAAAGCAAAAGAAATAATTGGACTCTGAAGTTCCTCCTGTTCGATTGTACAAAGTTGTTGTGATCTTCGAATTGCGTGCAGGAGATTATTATTCAAAAGAATACAGCTTGGAGTTGAAAGTTTTGAGAATAAATTTTTTTGAAAGTTAAAAAAAGATGAAAAAGGAGAAAAACACCGCTACTCTAATTACGGTGGTGCAACGGCAAATGGGACGAGGAGACACTAACAATAATTTCCTTTGTTTTTCAAGGCTTAAAAAGATTGCATTTTCCCTTTTTGGTAATGAGCTAAAAATGAAACTCATATGTCATGTAATGGAAAGGGTCAATTTTTAACCATTCTCTTTTTTGAAAAAAAAAATGTATAGTCAGTGATCAGTCCATAGCTATTTTGCATATGTTTCTTGTACATATTACTTTAATATAATAGAATTAAAGGAATAAAGAAGCATCATATTCAAAAGAAAAATAAAGTTACGTCTTTAGAAAAGTAAAGATACTCATGTTTGTTGTGCTTTATGATCGTAGCAAATTAATTCTTACTTGGTGGAAAAGTGTTTAGTAAAGTAATATTTCGTCCGGATATTAAGTTTCGCGTAAAATTTTGTTATAAAAAGAAAATGTTACAAACGATCATGCAAGTGATACCAAAGCTATATAATACAATTCTCAAATTTATAGAGATGGTGAAATCATGCTGATGCGAGTTCAGTGAGAGGGTAAGCCCTCAAAGCCTTTGGATCTTTCATACTTTGGATCTTTCTTTAGTAACTGCTCTTTGGATCGGTTTGTACTAGCAAGGAATGTGATGCTTGGCGGAGAAAAACAGCCAGTGTAACGCATTTTCAAAAAGGATACAGTATTTCTTAAATTTTCAGAATCTAAAACGATAACGGGAAAGATTATGTTATTTTTCATCAAATGTGATTACCAAGTTCCTTTGCTATTGGTCTAAGCATCCAACAACAATTATAAGACCAGAAAGCCTTCATCTTCAAGTTGGTCTTATAGCATCACCAACCCCCCACACCCCTTTTATATATCGAAATACTGAATTGCAAAACTAAGAGGAATGCCGCAGCACCCACTCCACAAGAGTTGAAATGCCGAATCCGGTAGCGCTTTTCTTCTTATCATTCCAGACAGGACCGGCCATGTCAATATGCATCCACTGCACCTTCTCGTCAACAAACTGCATGGTATGAAAACAAAAAGGAAAGGTCACGAAAACAGTAGCTAGCATAAGAGTTGACCACATGGGGTACTTGATAGTATTTCATAAACCTATTAGTATCCATTCATAAAACTTGCCCAAACTACAGAACTGCAGACGTAAAACGAACTAGTTCAGAACCTTTTTGAGACTTCATTTGGCAAGCAATGAGACCAGGTTTTCTTTTCAGAGCTTTACAAGTAGATGACAGTCGTCACGCTTAAGAAATCAAACCAAAAACAAGGAATCCTAATTTATTTAGGTCCCGACGCTTCTCACCGTGGCTGTAAATTATAAGATTAAAACAATCAAGTCTCAGTTCTCACTAATAGGTCATATATTTGAATCTTATAGGTCCTAAATCTCAGGACATTAAAATTACGTGCTTAACTGATCACCCTAGCCCTTCTTTTTCTACTACAAGTTAATTATACATTGTTTCTACCTCATCTTACTTCACTTTCTAGTTTGAGTCTAGACCTTTTCAACTGTCAAAACCATCTCAAGCATAATTTTGCATTTCTCAAACATTGTTAATCTTCAGCCGCAGTTTAGAACAAATAAGGCACCCTACAATGATCTTCCTTATGGCAATGAGAAAGGATCCAATTTAATTACATCAATGCAAGAGTCACCTGGGGAATTTGATTCTATTTCTGACCTTGCCGTGTAAAATTTTCTATCATAAGACTACTTGCAGGCAGCGCAAAGAATCATGAAGAAAGTACCTGTTTGAGAAATAGAGCAGCGGTGATGGAACCACCTGGACGACCACCAGTATTTACCATATCAGCCACTCCTGATTTCATGGACTCCCAGTAACTTTCCTCCAAAGGCATCCTCCAGATTTTTTCTCCAGCAGCTTCAGCTGCCTCGTAAACTTCCTTTGCCAGGTCATCACTCGGAGTGAAAACACCTGCATTCAATTTCTGGCTATCAGTACAACAGGAAAGACAGTAGTATTTATTTCCCCTTTTCATTGGGAGGAAAAAAAACAAATAATCTAGAAAGCATGCCACAAGCAATGCTCCGAAATCATAAAGAGGGAACTTGCGTATGATTGACAAATGCAATATAGGTTCAAGTTAGCATACAATTTTGAGAAAATTTTCTAAAAAATTCTGATTTGCATTACACAGTCAATATTTAAAAAATAAAAGAAAAATTTACAGACCTGCAATTGAAGGTCCAAGAGCGACAACACAGGCCCCAGTCAAAGTAGCCAGATCAATAATCTGCGAGACATGATACATCATATATCAATAAAGGAAGCCTTGAACATAACAAAAACTCCTTAAGAAAGAGCTACCACAAAAATTGGGATATGCTATGTATCAAAAGAGTGTAAGCAAAGATCGCGATGTTAAGGAAACTAGAAGTACGAGGAAATCAGGCATATTGGTAAAGGCATAGAATAATATGATTTTAATTGTATGGATATTTTAGTAATTTTACAGCATAGTAGGAATTAGATTAAGGTTCATTATGGTTATTTTGTAATTTTCATTAGTTCAATTAGGCTTCATTTTTCGATGTTATTTTTTCAATGTAAATGGCTTCGGCTGTCCATTGTATGGTGGCTTTAGATTATTTTAATTATTGAGATTTCTCTCAAACAAATCCGAGGTTTTGTGAGCTTAGGTGCCTTATTTTGGGCATCCTTAGACTAAACAACCCCTTGAGAAGGTCGTTAATTAAATCCAGTAATTGTGTAACATCTGAATGGTTCGCGTTTTCATTAATTCATTTTTTGTACCGATTAGGGTTATGTTCGTGTGTTTCCCCAATTGATAGCTTCCGCTACGTCAGTTGGCATCAGAGCACAACCCAATGATAGCTCTGATACCAACTGACATAGCGAAAGCTATCAATGAGGGAAATATGCGAACACAAACCCTAATTGATGTGAAAAGGGAAATAACAAACACATGAACCGTTATCAAATCCGTTGAGATGTTACTTACCTACCAGATTGAACAACCTTCCTAAGAAGCAGTTTAGTCTAGGTCAAACCGGAATCTTTTGACCTTAAGATGAAGGATAGAAAAGACGAACAAAATAAAAGCATCATAAATATACATAATGATACCTTTTCTACACCTTGGTTACATGCATATACCAAAGCATCTGCAAGAGTAAGTCTTCCCTCGGCATCGGTATTATTGACCTACAATCATAGCAGAATGAAAGTAATCTTTTTATCAATTCATCAAAGAAAATGCATGCACAAAAATATCCGATATTCGAATGCAGGGATATGCAAAATGTTAGTGTGAAACTTAAATAACAATATCTTTAAAATTGTAAACTGAAGCACATAAGAATTCAATATTGAGAGCAACAAAAAAGGAATCTCAGCTCCTTGGCTTTTCAGCAAATATAATAAAGTCTACTACCTGCTGACAGTACAATAAAGAAACACTCTGGTAGAAGTTTATAGTGTTATTAGCTGCAAACTCATTAATAAAATGAAAGATATTTTGAAGCATTATTACAATGTCACTCAATTTGTTAGCATAACCATCTTTACAACTTCGAGCCATTAAACACCAATTTGTATGAAACAGAACGTGAACATGCACAAATTTTCCTTCAAATAAAAAGAAATAGAAAAGACGCGTAAGAAAACACTTTTGAGGAAATTTCCTTTCAAATGAGGCGCAAATTATGCAATGAAAAAAGCTGGGAAAGGCAAGCGGTGCCACACTTCAGCTGGGGGAATAAAAACATAACAAATTACCTCAATCGTCTTTCCATTAGACGCTGTGACAATATCTCCAGGTCTCATACCGGTTCCACTGATCATATTCTCACAAGCTGCAACAATGAAGTGAACCTACAAGCACATCATATAAGGCCCTCCATCTTTAATCATTACCATGCTCTAGAGGCTCTTAGCTAGAAGAGATGCCGACTTGAATAAATATTCTAGTAAATCATTCAAGTAATTAGGTCACTCAATTCGAAGAAAGCAACAACAACAGGCAAAAACTTACTTCTACTCCAGCAGGCTTGATTTGACCCAGAGCCTTTGCTGCACCCAATACTGCAGCTGAACCGCCCATATCAAATTTCATGAGCTCAATTGAACATCCTGGCCCTGTCTTGATGTTGTAGCCACCACTGATGCAAAAAAGGACAAAAATCCATGATAAATGTGCACCCAACATTTCCTTATTGTACAACAATTGCGGCAACAAATTTGAGAACTTGAGTAAAGGTTGCATATATACCTGTCAAAAGTCAAACCCTTTCCAACTAAAGCTAGCTTAGTTTTAGCTGATCCACCCAGTGGCTTGTAGCATATGTGAATGAAATGTGGAGGATTTGCAGAAGCTGCAGCAACACCCAGATATGATCCCATCTTTAACTCTTTGCACTGCTCTACATCCAAGATTGTAGTTGTGAGAACATCACTATACAACGAAGCAATCCGTTTGGCCTCTTCTGCCATTACCGCTGAAATACAAAAGAACATTTATGACAAAGAAATCCACTTCAACAAAATCAAAAGAAACAAAAGAGATAAGGTAGAGACACTACGGTTGAACGTAATTGAAGCTAAAACACAATTTGAAAATATAAATGGTGATCTGGATCTCAGAAGTTTTAGAAGGAAAGAAAAGTATAAAAAAAGCAGAAACAAAGAAAGAAAAGTAACCAACCCGGAGTGAGTACGTTGGCTGGTGCATTAACAAGATTTTTGCCAAATATAACTGCAGAAGACACGAATTCTGCATATTTGAGTTTCTTTTCTATCTCAGGCCCTGTTCCAAAACCAAGAATGTCCACAGATTTCAAAGTTGGTTTCTTGGACTCTGACTTGAACCTACTATCTTCATATGTCCCCAGCACAGTACCTAGAGATGAAACATTCGACAATTAAAGACTTGTATGTGCTGCAACTTACAAGGACACACCATAATTTGAAATTAAATGTACCAGATGCAATAGCCGAAACACTTCTAAGCTTCAAATCTGCAGAAAGCAACTCAGAGGAAGCGAGTGCAATGGCAACACTGGCTGCTTGAGAAGCCTTAGCAGCTGCAGCAACACTCTCACCAAGACTGCGATAAGCAATGGCGGGAGATGCAGCAGATCCTAGCCCTACCAAACTGACCCTCTTAGAGCCAAGGCCAGCAAATCTAAGAGTTGTCGACTGGCCTGCCTTTCCAGTGAAGTCCTCCTCAGAAGATGTCTCAGACAACAAGCCACCTACTTGAGAGTCTAGCTTTTGCAAAATTGAATTCTGGAACTTATTCCCATCCTTTGCCATGTCTTTCTCTGTAACACCTACAGCGAGTATGTCTCCCTTCCATTCTGCTAAATCAATTTCTTTTGCCACAAAGGAGATCTTCAAGACATTCAATGTACACAAAATTTGATATCAGAATCATACTTAGAAATTAGATGAACAAGCCTACCAAAGAATTACAACAAAAAAATCCATCTACAAACAGGAGACTCAAAGCAGCTTTGAAGTTACAATCTCGACCTTTTAAAAAAAGGCCAAATAGCTACACATGTATACTGTATATGCATTACATAAATATGAGAAATTATGTAAATAGTATAGGTCAACCAGGAGGGGGAATTGATTGTGAATGCAACAATTTCAGAACAGGCTCAAGCTCGATGCATCAAAGGACCAAAATCCCATAATACTAAACCCCATTACAGAATCAAGTCAGCTTAATTCATCAAAATCGCAAATTAAAGAACGAACAAGTAGCAGGAAGGATCCTGACAGAAAATTCAATAAAGCACATTGACGATGACAACTAAAATTACAATAAAGGAGCTAAATTCAACCAAACCAATTGAAGTAAAAGAAAAAACCATCCCCAAATATTGATCATTTCAAATATACATCCACAGCTATAACGGAAACAACTCTAAGTTACAGTTAAACGATGAATTGAATTAGAAACCACCAAAGGAGAAAGAATCAAACCTTGGGGGCCTCAACTACATTGGCCTGAGTAAGGCCAAGGGTGGCCTTGGCTATGGAGTGGGCCATACGTCTCGCCCTTCTCGAACACAACAACGGAGCTACGGAAACGGATAAACCCCAGATGGGTTTAGATCGAAACCTCGTAAAAAGCGAAGAACCACAGTACAAAGAAGTAGAAGTAGTGTAGGAAGTCGAAGCAATTAAGGTAAGAGAAGATGCTCTAATGGCGGCCATTCGGGAAGGGGGGAGGCCTAATCCTATTTATAGTGGCGTATGTACAGCCCACCTCTTCATCTATCAATTCACTATTAGCAAAGCTAAAAGTGCAGTCCGAGTGTGTAACGTAAAAGGCCAGTGTGTGACTGTGTGTGTACACGTCACGTGGGGTCTATTTTGGCTCTTTGCTGAGCAATGGGGTCCAATCATGACGCTCTTGGTGAATTTGTTGTGTTTATTTTTTCTTTTCTTATCTTTTTGGGATTCTTTAATTTTGCAGAATAAATTGTTTTAAGTTATCCAATTGTCTTTTCTTATTTTTTTATAAAAAAAAAAAGGATATTTTCTTGATATTTTAGTTTGGATTTTTTTGCTTTAGATTGAGATTTTCGGTATTGCATGTCCAACGTCAAAAGGAATTTTTTATTAAAAAAAAGTTTTTTTTTTAAAAAAAAAAACAATCTTTAGGGGCCTCTTTAGAGAAAAAAAAAAAAAGCATGGGATATTATATTTAAAGGAAAAAAAAAAAAGTTAAGAAGCTAGAATACATAGTACTGCTGCTAATTGGAATGTCGTCCAATAGAGCAAAGGATTAATATTCTGTTGCTTCTCATTTTTCTTTCATAATTAGATGGTTTCAACCATTGACTCTTGAAGATTAATTTGAGTGATGAAAACGACTGATTTGCGAAGCAGATTAGGGTTTATAGTTTGAGTGTTCAATTGATGAACTGAGGTTCTTATTAATTGCTTGGTAATTATCAGACAGAGATTTCCTGTATTAAATGTGCTGTAAAAAGAACCAGCAATATGCTAATTGCTGCTATCCAAGGAATCTACAGCTAGATCCTCAAGTTTTAACTATGTATAAATTAACCCCGAAAGGATGACAAAATATGTGCAATTTTTACTATTAATTCGCTCACTGAAAAATGAAAATTAAGCACTGCTCTGATAAAAAAAATTAAATAAAATAAAAAGAAAAAGAAAAAGTGTTCATATTATCTTGTTTTTCATTCAGAGTCTTCGTCAGGGTTGGGAATTAGACAGGTAAAATTAGGAGTTTGGTCTGTATCTCATGTTTGTGAAATTTTTGGGTAAGGAAAAAAATTATAATCACAATGCACAATTTGTAAGGAAATATTATATTTGGGTAAGGAAATATAATCTCATGCTTTTCTGCAATTTGCTAATTAAATTAATTTCTCCATAAATATACTTTGATTCCAATATTTACAATTTGTAAAATACAATAATAAAAAAATACAATACTCTTTATTTTGAGTCTTACATCAAGTCTTCAACCATACAAAACCATAGTGATCTTTGACCATTATCATCTGTATCTAGTCTAATTATAATGAAGAATAAAAGAAATCATAAGGAAAAGAAAAAAAAAATTCACATACTATATACATGAAATCTTTGAGGAGTACTGTGGATAAAACCAAAAAAAAAAAAGTTAAAAATGAAATAAATCTTTTGAATAAAGGATACAGTTTTTCGAACAAATTTTACATGAAATTTTAGAGTTAATTCCGGGTTTATCTTTTGATGATACTATTAGGATACAGTGTGTGTGTGTGTGTGTTTTTTTTTTTTTCTTTTGATTAATTAGATTGCCAAATTCCCAAGTTGTCCAAATTCAAGTAAAACTAGGAAACGAACGCCACCGACCTTAACGTGGCCTATATAAACCAAGTTCACCTCTGCTTTTGCACAAGATTTATCTCTCGCTCTCTCTCTCTATTCCGATAAGCTCGCAATTTGGAAACTTCCAAACCGATTCTAAGAGAGAAATTAAGGGCTACTAGTTGTGATGGCGCTCTCTGAGGATGTCAAGAAAGCTGTGGATGAGGAGGTCGACGGCGGTCGGAGTCTGGCGGTGGACGACGACGAGGGTGAGCAGCGCAACCCTGTGAAGCGGCTCAAACTGATGTTCCGCGTTGCTGATGATGGTGTCTCAAGATTCCGGATCGGAAATCCGCAAACCACGCCCGGTTCTGAGATTCATGGGCAGCGTAGGATTGTGATTAGAGAGAGAGTTGCAGAAACAGCGTCCGGTTCTGAGAGACGTCCTCCCAGAAAGGTGATCACCATTAGAAGAAGAGTTGCGGAAACAATGTCCAATCCTCGGAGACGTGGGGGACAGGTGATCATTATTCGAAACAGACTTCCACGAGTTCCAGCCGATGCCACCCTTTTGGCATTGTGTTTCTGACCTAGTTGTTCTTCAAATTGTAATTGATGAATTTGGACAAAAGGAAATCCAATTCATGTGTTTGTCGGAAATCTCTTCTTTCATCGAACAAAAACAGATTGATTTGGCGTTTTGATTATCCTAGCATTCTTCCAGGATGCTTACAATGTTATTGTTTTGCTTTAGATATGTGATTGTTTTGTTTTCTCTAAGCATATTTCTTGTTTCACCTAGTGGACTAGTTTTCTTTTGTGATACAAAACCGAGAGAAAACTCAATGAAATCAAATCACTAACTAGAACAAAAAAAAATTCATTAGGGTTGTTGATCCAGGTATCCGATATTCCACAAGTGTGCTAATCATTTACGCGGTAAACAAATATAAAACATTCGCCCGCTTTGTGCCCATGGAGATGCGATTACTAAGGGAGAAATAGAAAAACAGTTCTGAAGATTAACTATGCTTCCCATGACGCAAAAATTTAGCAGGAGCATGTTGTTCCAACCAAAGATCTACAACAGCAACTGCAGTCCATTATATGATCTGGAAATGACATCTGAAAAGTGTCATAAGGAAACAAAGAGTCAGCAACAAAACATTGAGGACAAATGACAATACATGAACGTTAAAATTACATACAGGAGTACACTTAACTCTTGCAAGAACCCAAAACCTAGATGGCCACAATTTCTAATTAGATAAAAAGTAAGGCAGGAAGAAAAGAGATGATGGGGCCAGACATGAGAAAGTTAGTCAAGCTCAGTTTGACAAATCCTCTAAACACCCATTGCCTCGGTTCTTTTTCCTAAAAAGTCCATAATTATAATGCAGCTAGTCCGGCTGCTGTTTCCAGACTCACTCTATGCGAATCTGGCTGATGGCGGACAGTTGGGAAAAAATAATATAGGCTATATGTGACTCAGCAGAATAAACCTTTCGTTCACAAATATAAAAGAAAAAAAGCATCTGCAATTCTGTTTGAAGTGATGGCACTAAAATCATGCTCGAATAGGTTATGAAAAGATCCATCTTTAGATGCAAAACGCCAAAACGCTGCATAAGTCCTAAAGAAAGTGGATATCAAAGAAACTTCTATAGGCTGGTCAATAGGGAACCAAGAAAGTGTCTTGATCACAAAAAGCAGGAGTGCATAGAAGGATAAAGCTTGACTTACTAAACAAATAACTCAAGCAAAGAGATAAACTATCCAGAAACATAGACAAGTCCAGGAGCATGAATATGGAAAAAAAAAAAAAGCATACCCCATAAGGCCACGTCCCTGCCAGGCTCTTGGTGTCACTGTTAAGTTGACTTTAGCTCCCTGCCTCAAGATCAGCATTGGAACTGCATGCCCTTGATTCGACTGCACTTCAGCAGCAAGTCTTTGCAATAGATTTTCACCATATTCTACAGTCCCGAACTTCAGAACTTGATCCCCAAGTTGCAAGCCATCTTCTGCAGCTGGTGATGCTTCGGATATTTCATCAACCATAGCAAAGGGTCTGCTCACAATGACATCAAAATTAAAAGCACTTGCAGGAGCGTTTGTGGAATAAGTCCCAGAAGGGGCCAAATCAGTAGTACCAGCATCACCTGAAAAAGAACACAATGTTGTTTGCCAAGTTGCTAGAAGGCAATTGCACAATAGGAGAAGCTGCACAAACCGGCACTAAAAAGGGACAAAATTAAACAAGTATAGGTAGTACCACATCCGCATACAGCAAATATCCCCAGAAATATACACCAATTATATTCCAGTATCCATTTCTTTGTAAGATATGCAATGCATTCAGATGTCAAGATTGCCGAGGAACTATTTAATTCCAAATCATTGCAGACACAAATTCAGATTTGTTCGACATGTTTACAGTAATTAAACTAACTAAAGCAACAAAGTATTGAAAAATTGAAAGCAGCGCACCTGTCTCTTTACTTGCCGAAGTAAGCCTTGCGGAATGCAAGACTTGAATGTTCTGGTTTATTTTCTCCGTGATATCTTTGTGGTCATTACGCAGCACTGTAAAAATTAGAAACAAAAAGTGTTCAGTTAATACGGATGCTAAGTAGGGAACTGCAGTAGCACCTTATAATTTGTGTTGCTATAGGATGCAAGCTAGTAAGTTATCAACATGTAGAAATTCAACAGAGTTTCCAGTTTAGATTGAAGTCTTTTCCCAGGGGTCCGAGACAGAAGATGATAAATACAAAGTTGTGTATTTCAAACATCAAGGACCAAAGACTACAGGAAGCATTCAACAGTGAAAAGGAAGGGTCCTTTTTTCCCTTTCTACTCCAAAAGAAATAAAACCAGAAACACATGGAACTTCACTACTTCAGCCATGTGTCTCTTTTATACATTAATTTTGGCCTTCATAAGAACAATTTGAGCTTTTAACTTAACAGTACCTAAAATTATATTCATATCCATGGATGTTAACAATGCAAGGACAGGAGGTGGGGGGTGGAGAAAGGAGCAAGGATATAGCATGAGACACCTTTTACATATACAGATGATACTAATTTAGATTATAAACTAGGACAGTAAAGGATAAGCTCATTCGTTATCTGAGTTTTGCTATCATTTTCATCGAGGGAAACATCAATACAACGTTCTGAATTGAAGCTATGAAAATTCAAGCTACTCAAAGTCATACAAAAGAACATATGTTCAAAGGAAGTTAAACCAACTAAAATAACATCAACGAAGGAAGAGCAGATGATAATAAATTCCAATTCGGATTCATCATTTGACATTCAATACATATTATGAAACCCCATATGCTTTACTTAGAAAAATCACTTAACCAAACAATATACAACATCAGAAACCTTTCTGTAATATCAAAACAATCCACCAGCAGAACAGAATCTCAAAGTACAATTTGCAAACGGTATCATCTGTGTTTCATACATACCAGAAAGCCTGAGACGATCAGCTCTCACAGAAGGAATATCAATATCAGACCTGGGAAATCCCTGTACAAAGCAAATCCAGTCTTAAATCAACCATGAAAAGCCTCAAGCCGCAGACGTTCAATTTATTCATCCACATTCATGCCTAGCCTAAACTTTTGCCCAGTTCAAATAAACTCACCACTAAAAAATCATTCAAAAATTACTACCAGCTGGTATGGCTATTTTCCAGTAAACAAACAACGTACAACTAAAACCCGCCGCCAAGGCCACCTAAAACCTCAAACCCGCAACTTAATTCAATCTATTTACACAATCATAAGCAAAACTTACAAAAAGTTTCAAGAAAATAAACAAAGAAATAAAAAGCAGGAGCAAAGAGAATCGAAGCATACCTCAGAATCAACAAGGTTTCCGGAAAGGCCAGGACCGCCGGGCTGGGTGAGACGTTCGATAATGACGTTCATTTCAGCCTCCAATCCGCTCCTCTGCTCCATTAGCTTCATTGTGTCTGCTTTCAAGTTCGTGCCCACCATTCTCTTGATTTCGTAACTTTGAATCACTTCCTTTTCGATTACTGATTAGTTTATGTGTCTCGGGAATTAGAAATTAGGGTTTCTTCCGTGGAAGTAACAAATTTGTCCGGTGGCTTGTGGAGGAGGAAAGGTTGTTGAAGCGGTGGACCGACCACTGATAATCGAGTTAAAAGAGCGAACCGATCTAACTTGGCGTAACCAAAAGGCTCATTGATTCGAGAGTCTTGGAAATCCGGGTTCGGGTTTGGTCAGGTGGTGTTTGGAATTTGTTAACACTGTTTTTTATTACCTCTTTCTCAAAAAAATAATTTAAGTTAATTTGAGTTTTGTGTTAAAATGTCAAAATTCAATGTTAACTGGTACTCCATGCGTTTCATAATTATTGTCCAATTTGAGTTTTATTTATAGTTCAAATTATACTAAAAGTGAAATCTCAAACTGGACAATAATTTTGAAACAGAAAGAGTATTTTTTTTAGCACACATTTTTATAGTTTGAATTAAAAAATACACGCTAATATATATATATATATATAATATTGTAATATGTGTATATATATATATATATATATATTCTAAAGAGAGACTTACTTACAGCTTACCCATTCCAATACTTTACAGTTATTAGTAATATTGTAATTATATTTCCAAAATAATAATAATAATAATGTAATTTTCTACACCAAAAAAAAAATAATATTCTAATTTTTCTTTGCAAAAAAATTTCATGAAACACAAACATTTCTTTTGAGTTATGAAAGATGATAAGCGAAAAAAACTGATATAATATGAAGTGACAAAATAATCAATCATTATCTTAATAAAAAGTTTAGTTTAATTAGAGACGGATGCTTTTGTAACATACGCGTGGAAACGAAAGTCTCAATACTAAAAACTATGATCCTCTTAAATTATTCGATTCTCCTAAATTACATGATGTCGTGACTAGTGAAAAGCATGTTAAACATTAAAAAAAATCGCCTATTATTGAAATTTTTAATTTTGTATGACGAATTAGAAAAACATACAATCTAATATAAATCATAACATATGTTAGTAATATGTTTGTATTCAATATTTCATTGAACGTTACATTCTCACTTATTTTATTTTATCCATTTTCTTTTAACACTTCTTCCATGTTATTTTTATTTATTTATTTATTTATTTTTACCTTGGTTGGAGTTGGACAAGCACCCAAGCAATAAAAGACAAGACAATGTGAAAATAGTCAAACTCACACCTCATCACCTTAAAAAAAAAAAAAAAAAAAATTACACTCATCATCAGTCATCCTCTCTCCTGTTCATGATTTTTCTAGTGCAATTGTGTCATCTCCTCCTCTCACATCAATTAATTCTCTCTTTTCTCATGAATGAAATTCTCTCCACTTCAATGATGAGCTGAGTGAAGAAATATGCAAGTGATGCAAACTCCATTCTCAGATCAAACCCATACTTCCACAGTTTCCAACATTTTGTTCAAGTCTCCATCTTTTTTTTACAGACTTTAAAGTGGGGAAGAGAAGACAAGATGGCAACTTTATGCCAAAATTTACAGTCACGGTTGAACTAGAATATTAACATCATGACTGTCATCTGTTGGTATGATAAAGCATTGAAAAGATGAAACCTGGTTTTCAATTCCTGGCAAAAAAAAAAAAAAAAAGAAGTCTCCCAAAAAGGGTTGGAAAGATTAAAGAAAAAAACGGAAGTGGAGGAATCTCTCTTTTTTTCTGCAAGCCTCATTATTATTCTAATGCCTTTCTTGGTTAACTATGAAACTACACAGTGACAGCTGTCGGCTAATGCTTATTTTACACTACCTGTAAGTGCAAATTTTATAGTATTAGTATTATTATATGTTTATTATCTCTCTACGTCTATGCAAATCTTGCCCATGACTCAAAAAGTGATAATGTTTTTAGACTATGTGGGATTGCTTCTGTTCAAATTTTAAGAGGTGGGTTTTTGTGGGGTTTGAATTTTGAAACGAAAATCTTTTTGTTTGGTGGGTTTAAGAGAGTGGAAACGGGATGCATTTCTTGAGGAGGGTGAGTATTTCATGAGCAAAACAGAAGTTTGATTCTTTGTTGTTCTTTTATCTGTTTTGGGGTTTTGAAGAAGGGAATGATTGTGGTGTTTTTAGACCGGGAAATGTGGGTTGTTTATGTTTAGGATTCCGGTACTCTGAGAATTGCACCAATTCCAGTACCTAATGAGGTTGTACTATTGTCATTCTCAGTAGTTGAATCTCTGGTATTCGGTTTTTTTTAGTAGTAATTTGATAATGGACAAAATGATGGGTAGAATTGGTTGTTTTTGAGCATTTGGGGGCAATCGAATTCCGCAATTTGAAGAATTGCAGTGAGGTTCTTGTGCAATTGTGGTATCTAATTCAATGTCAGGAGCTCCAAGGGTAAGCCAAATGAATGTGGGAGATTCCGAGTTAAGGTCTGTCCTTGGACCAGCTGGGAACAAGGATCAGAAGTCACTGAAGTCGAGAAAACCTGTTTCTAAGCCTTGGGAGAAAGCAGAAAAGTCAACTAAGGAAGTTCAGGTTGTGGAAGATAAGAATGGCCTAGCACCATCAATTTCTTTTGATGATTTATCATCTCCCTTGGATTCAATACTTCACAGACAGGAGTCATTCTTGCAATCTAGTTTGTCCCTCAGTGCTTCATGTTCTTCTGATGCATCCACAGATTCGTTTCATAGTCGGGCATCAACTGGTAGGATTTACCGAACAAAAATTACCACTAGTAGGAAAAAGCTTTTGGCCTCAAAAGCAAAAGTAGGTAGTTCCAATGGTATTTCAGAATTACCATCTGATAGTTCAGAGCTCAAGAAAAGATGCGCCTGGGTGACACCCACTACTGGTAAGTCCTGTTCTGACCATTAAGTTGAATTTAAGCCTGTTTCATGTCCGAATGTTTTGTTATTTTGAAGTTAGTAAGTTCAATCAAAGTCATAAGACCTCTCTTTGATTCTTCACATGAAGCATATATTTGTTATCTTGAGGAACTCTAATGGTTTTAGTATTAGTGTTTGACTTTGACAACGCATGCACTGGAGTATGTTTCTGGTATAAATTAATTAGCACTTACAACCTTGCTACTCTCTGCATGTTGGACTCTGAATCTTTTCAGAAGTGAAGCACATTTGCCTCTAAATGTGCAAATGTATGATCTCTAAATGTGTGCACCATGGTTATAAGACAAATATCTAATTGGACTCTGTTTGTATATATCTTGCTGAGTCCTTCTGTTGCACCATCAGCTTGTATGGACTGTGATATACTGATCAGAGCACTGTATCATTTGTTAGCTATGTACTCAGATGCCGCGTTTTCATTGTTCAACTAGTAGAAGAGAACCACATTCCCTGCTTTTAGTCTTTGATATTAGAACTCTAGGGCATTAGTCTAGACTAATATGAAAAGTTTTGATTCCCTCTGTTTAATTGAAGACCTCTTTTTATCACAAAGAAAATGAGAAAAACAAAAAAATTAACAAAGATAATAACTTGAAGCTTCACAAATAGTAAGTTATTGTTAAATCTTTTTCACATAAAATTGTTTGATCTTTAATAATATTCTTGAGATCATCAGGCTCAAACAATGGCGATAAACAGAAGTTGACTTTCCTTTCTAGTTTGAGGTGGGAATTATTTGAGGTATTGGTGGAGGTAGTGGAAGTAGGGAGAGGGAATCGTTGATTTTTGTTTTGAGGCAAACAATGATAGGCAGTGCTGTAAAACTAGTTCTTTGTTTCTCAGATTTAGTCATGGCTGCATGCTGCATCATCAGACATCAGCTAGACAGTGTAGCTTTTACATGTATGTTATGGTTCTCTCTTTGCTTACTAGCTTCCATTTGCTTAGACAGATCCCTTATATGCTACTTTTCATGATGAAGAATGGGGAGTTCCAGCTCATGATGATAAGTAAGAACTAAATGGGATTTTATTGTTAATTTTTTTACCTGAAAAATTGGACTCTGAAAATTCTGTTCTCTCTTTGCCGCAGGAATTTATTTGAGCTGCTAGTACTTTGTAGTGCTCTATCTGAACTTACATGGCCTTGTATTCTCAGCAAAAGGCACAAATTTAGGTAACTTAACCACTGATGTGTTTAATTTCTAATAATCCAAAGCACATACTTTATAAGAGTTATGCTGCATGCTTTTAAGTTGGTAGATATTGATGTTTTATTGAAGGTGAACCTATCATATCTTATGTTAATATTTAATATATCTCTGTGCAGGGAAGTTTTTGCAGATTTTGATCCTACTGTAGTTGCGAAATTGAATGAAAAGAAAATCATAACACCTGGAAGCACTGCCAGCTCATTATTGTCGGAGCTTCGATTGCGAGCTGTGCTTGAAAATGCTCGTCAAGTATCCAAGGTACATTGTGTTTTGGCATAACTTATCCAATCTTTATTGCATCTGCTGACTTGGTTCATTAGCTCGCTACTAGGTTCATTATGCAAACTTGGATTTGAGAAATTCTGACCATGGCTTTGAGTAAGCCAATAAAATTCCACATCTGTGTAAATATTGCATTTGGCATTAATCTTTCAGGGCAGAAAATGATGGCTGCCTTGTCTTTTCGGGTTCCTCATACGGTAGGTGGGGACATAATATTATAGTCATGCTGGATTCAAAATGACATATGGCAAATCATTTCTGCATTTAGATCTTAATAGCTTAAAATGGCATTTCTTATTTGGTACATCTCTCCCCATTTGTACTAGATGCTATATTGATGAAATGAATTATTTGCCTCCAAACCAAACTTCTTCATGTAGTAAATGAACTACAGTTCATTACTCTTATTGCCTGGGTTGCTGCAACTAACCTTGTAAATGTCTTTCTGGTGTCAGGTAATTGATGAATTTGGGTCATTTGACAAGTATATTTGGAGCTTTGTGAACCACAGACCTTTAGTAAGTAGATTCCGATATCCCCGCCAGATACCAGTGAAGACCCCAAAAGCGGAAGTCATAAGCAAGGACCTAATGAGAAGAGGTTTCAGGGGTGTGGGGCCAACAGTTGTCTACTCATTTATGCAGGTTGCTGGTTTAACAAATGACCATCTAGTTGGTTGCTTCAGATTCCAGGACTGCATCACAGCTTCAGAAGGCAAAGAGGAAGCAGCCACTAAGGATATACTACACGAAAAGAAAGTCAATGCCGTTGATAAATCCAAACTGTGTAGATCAATGGACGAGCTGAGTATATCATCAGAGTGATCTACTTCAGCTATGTTCCAATCATCTGTACATGCTTGCAGCAAGCATGTTTCTGCGGTAAAGCATTTGTTGTTGTAGTTCCGTGCAAAGACCATTTTGTGTATAGTATGCCGATTAGGTCCGTAATTCTAGATTTCGTGGATCAGATGTGTATCAACTCCAACTATGATGGAAATCTAAATGTAGCATTTTTCAATCAGCAGGAAAGCCTGGTTGAGTTGTTCATATCTGAATATTGTTGGGAAGTTGGCCATGAATGACAGGGTGGTACATACACCAGCTACCAAACCTAGTACGTATTGTGGGTTGCTGAGCTGTGGTGACTGGTAACAAAGAAATACTGCATTGGTCGTAAGGTTGTTATGTTGTACATAGAAAGAATGCCTAGCTAACATGTTCAGGTTAGTTATGTGACAACGATAGCCGTTAACACTTTGTTGGAGTCGGTTGCAATCCTTATAATGTCATTCAATGTCAAGTGAGGAACTTCGGAGATGATTTTATGTTGGAACTTTTTGAGTACTACTTGTGTTGGGTTAGTAAAATGCCGAGTTCTATATAGTATAAATAAACTCTCATGTGGTTGAATTTAGGGTGCCAAGTGCCGACATAAAGGATTAAGGCACCCATGCTTAAGAGCGTAAACATAAATTATGCTTGTTGCCTGACTCTTATTTTTGGTCCCTAACCACCACAACAAACGTTTTGAAAACACTTGGGCATCATAATTACCCTTTGTATATAGCGGGCCTACGTTTGTCTATAACTCTATTTCACATTTCACGATCTCCATGTAAATATACACCTTTTCTGCTTCTCTTTTTTGTTCATCCTCGTGTTTTGATTAGATACCGACTGAACCAGCATGATCTCTTCTTAGCTATGCCAGACCAGAGAACTGCACATGAAGACAAAAGACCCTGGGAATTCTTCTTCTTTTTTTTTTTCCTGATGAAAAGGCCTGGGAATTCTTCAGATTGCAATATCTGTCATCTCCTATCACACAAAAGCAAAGGTTGTAGCAGCCTCATTATGATAAAATTATGCTGAGTAACTTTTTCTCCGAGAGTTACTGAAGTCTCTCGGCTAAATCAACCATATCTGTCACCTTATCAAAATACAAAGTAAATGCACAAGCATGACCATTCTGAAATGCAATCACAAAGGCTTCATAGTTATACGTATGACACTGGAAACTAGTATCATGTATCCCAAAGAAATTCACACCACCACAGGAATAAATTCAAATATCTCAATCATCGTTGAATCCCTTGACCGGTCTGAATCTGACAGGGAAGTTATTTAGAGCAAACATTCCGGGGTCTACAGATATCAGAATGCTCCAGTTAGCATACATCCATTGGATCTGAATCTGAAGCTCTTTTTGTTAATCAATTCCACTTAAGATTAATTAAGGCACACTAATGTACAGGACCAAATAGCCGAAGCTTCCACTCTGCTATCAATCTATCTCAACTATGAAAAGGGCCATAACACTACCAAGAAGAATTGAACATATCTATAAGCCTACAGGAAACAGCAACTTGCGGGAATAATAAAAAAGTTAAAGAAACTATCTTATTAAATTAAGGAAGATGCTCTTTCTTCACGTCATTTCATTTTCCCACCAATGATCAATCTGAACACAATTTCAGCGAGGCTTGATTTCAAACCCAATACTTAAAAGCGTTTTTGTAGAGTCCACAGCCTTCTCAGCTCCGCATTCTACTGTCTGACTTTTCAACTCACCTTTACAATCTACTGACCGCTGGATTACAGATTCATGATTCTGTACATGTTCAGGTTTCGTCACCGGCATAGCGTTCATTGAAGTAGGAGCAGCAGCAGCGACTACAGGAGCACTAGGTGGACCAAGACGCTTCTTTGGGACTGGCATGTCATGATTATGGACGCCCCTGTAAGCTATTATTGAAGCATTGGAATTGTCTTTAGCCATCTCAATGTGCTTTCGAACCGGACACCCAGCTGAAGTACATCTATAGTAGTTCCTGAAATACGTTAACAAAATCTGTAAGTACACCTATAGTAGTCGATCTATAGAATTTAATGCAGCTTTTCGAAGCAAAACATAAACAGGTAGTCAGAGTCTTCAAGCACCAGTTATTTCTTCACAGTATCATAAGAGAGTTCCGTGTTTTCAATTTTGAAAAAAATATCAAGAACAAGTAAAATCCTGCAAACCCAAAATCTGAATTTCAGCAAGATTGATACATACTGTAAATGAACCATGAGATGTGTTTAACTGTCTGCGTCACTACAACTATGCACGTAGGACACATTGATGATATCATGAATCAACATTATGCAGATAAAAAGGGGGCAGTTTCTTTCAGGATTCTCCCAATTATCTAGGAACAGAGAAAATTCAAGGGAGCATTTGCATGCTCTATGGCAGGGATAATCTGAAACAACAAAGAAGGAAATCCTTATTTTTCAAGTAAGATGGTAAAGTGTGAGTGCCTCTTAGTTAAAAGAATACGTTAATGGGGACCAATGTCATTCCATCAGGGTTAAATTTAAACTCCATTAATATCAGCACGTTCTCTAAAATGGTACAAAATACACATGTGCAAGGAAAAGAAATGTCGACGTTCACAAGTCAAGTGAAAATAAAACTTCACCTTGGATGAGGGTTCCCCTTCACCATCTTTTGTCCATACTTGCGCCACCTATAGCCATCTCCTGATATTCCTACATCACCAGCAGCAAGGACAACAAATTTCTCTTTTTTGCCAGCTTTCGGTGGAGATCCAGAGCAGCTTGAGCCAGTTTTCTTCAACCTGGAAACAATTAGAACTACACATTAACAGCTTTTAAGCCACCTGCTAACAAGCTAACATGCAATAAATAAGCAAAATACCTTTTTCTTGGTTCAGGTGCATCATCATGATCCTCCTTGACATCAGTTTCAGCAATATCCTGCGGCTGACTAGATTCCTTCTGTTTGGATTCTGGGGCAGTTGCTGTTTCATTAACAGAATCTACAGAAGTTGATGGAACAGAATCCGCAGTAGGACTCACTAAAGAGTCAATTCCATTTACAGGTGCTATTGGTGAAGCAAGCTTGCTTCCTCTTGAGGAATTTACTTTCTGAGGAGGATCATGGCTGTGATGACTTTTATAAACAATTTCCATGACACGATTAGATTGATCAGAACATTCAATCTTCTTAGCATAGCAGTCGGCATGAGTGCATCTGTAATAGCTACGAGAGCCTAGAGGGCTCTTTACTTGCTTTTGACCATACTTTCGCCAGTTATAGCCATCAGGGGATGTTGCTCTTTGAACAGATACAATAGCCAATTTCTCTGTGTCAGAGGAATTCCTTTTTTCCATCTCTTGGATGTGAGAGATGCTTCTTTTCTGAACAGTTGAAATATTTTGTTCTGCTGGAGCTGGACTCGGTATTGATGAAGTAAACTGAGTAACAGAAGTTGGGGATAACTCCGATGATCGTGTGCCATTAGGTACCTCTTCCACTTTTTGAGTCTGTACTTGTACAGTTTTCTCTGCATTACTTTCTGGCGCTTCTTTATTGGATAAAGTAAGTCGCTTCTGAAACTTAAAACAGAGTATTGATTTGTCAGCTTCTACTGGTAGCACATGCAAAGCTATTTAATTCCATGTCAAAAGAAAAGATGGGTAAATTGCATGACTGAAGTGCCTCTAACATTTTAAACTTGAATCAGAAGACAAGAGCAGGATCACAGCAACAGCGAAAGATTTTAAAGCAGATCATATATGTATAGTGTTTTTCTTTTTTCTCCTCTTTTTGAAATTAATATGTTGAACTTTGTTACTTTGTCACTTTTGCCACTCCCGTTGGTAATCTAAACTCCCCATATTCATAGCCTCTGAAGGAATCTTATCAGAGTACATTCAACTTTTGCTTAGTTCAAATAGTTTCTATCTAGTGAGCTCCTGAAACCGCCAATGATTACTCACTCAAGTGAGATTCTAGATAAAACAGTTTAATTAGTTATTTCATTTTTCTAATCATGCCTGGCTCGTGGACACGTGATTAGGATCAAAGATCATCATAGAAGTTAAATATTAGATGCCTCCAAAAAACGAAACATCAAGAATTTTAAGAACATCCAGCTTAATTGGCAACCTAAGACCCAGTATCGACTGCAACTATGACAAGGACAATGGAAAACAATGATGATACAGGAAAGTTACTTAGTAACAGGATGCAAATTGGCCGAAGGCACTTCAATTTCAATATTTCAAAAGTAGCAAAAAGAGAAAAGTAACAGAGAGATACCAACCTTAAATTCTTTTGCAGATCCAAAGGGATGCAATTCATATTCAACTGGAACATCTGTATGACCATTTGCCAGAGCTCGTTAATGAATTCTTTCCATATAATTGCAATCAGTAGCCTTATCACAAGCATACATGCATACAGCTAAACATACGAAATTCAAAGACTCTCACAAGCACTCTAAAAAGGAGACACAATAGCGAAAATACTAAAAGGGCAGTTCTCTATGAATTTAGCACGCTGCAACAAGAACAATGAATAAGCCTTCAGCCCACTATATCGATCGCCTTTATGAATCATGCCGTCCTTTGTTGAAAACATTTGCCCAACATAGAATCAGAAAAAAACGCAGAAACAGTGAAAATACTAACGTATAAGTTCTGCCCAATTCCAGTGGGGGAAAAAACCATCTTTATGAATAGTGCCCAACATAGAATCTTTCTGAATTTGAAAGCAGAAAAAGGAAACATTAAACATGAAGGAGAAACCCCAATTCAAAAAAGGAAAACTTAGACACGCAGCTGGAAGGCAAAAAGCAGAAAACAGCTAAACAAAAAGCGGAAAGCGAAAAAGAAAAACGACAAAAGTTACCGGAGAGATGATCAGTGGAGGTATCCATAGCTAGGGTTTGAGGTGCAGAAGAACCTCCAGAATCCATCTCAGCCGTTGCTGGGATCGAATTGTCCTTATCAGCTCCACTCACAGCTTCTCCACCATCATTCCCAGCACTTTCATCACTGCCACCATCTTCAGAATTTTCATCCAATTGTTCAGACAATTTTGAATTCTGAGCTCCTGGGTCTTCTTCTTCTTCCTCGGAGCTCTGCATATTCTTCATATTATTGGTGTTATTTTGGTGATTACTGTGGTCTTCGTCGTTGTTCATCACCTGATTGCAAGCTGCAGAAGAAGAACAGAAAAACACAGAGTCACGTAGTGAGTGCGTGTTAAGTTAAGGGTGGTGAGAGAGAGTGAGAAAGGGGAAAGGCAAAAATTTCTTCTTTTTGGAACGTATTTTTTTAATGCTATAAATTAATTAATTAATTAATCAATTATACCGTGAAGTGCGTATTAACTACATTTGTGTTGACGAAATTTTGACTCCTTTTAGTCGAGTCCTAACTCCTACGTTAATGTTTTTATATTAAAATTGAAATGAATGTTACTAACTTCTTTCTTTTTTTTTTTGGAAAAAAAATTGAAATTCAATTAAATTTTGTGTGTTTGTTTTTTTTTGTATACTGATAGAAAAGGTTTTGTAACAGAAAAGGTGACGTAATTGTTGCTATTGAGTTAATTTGCAGTTTTAGCTCTTTATGTTTGCACCTATGTTTAATTTGTTTAAACATTTGGTTTGATCGAGTCAAATCAAATGTAGACCTTGGTGTTTTTTTTTTTTGCTATTTCTAATCTGGATTAGATAGTTTAGCAACACTAATCAGTTACTAATTACGTTACTGAGTACTAATTAACAAAACCGAGACAACTATTTTTTTTTTATATTTGTCTATTTGCCAATTTCATAGTTACAAACAAAAAAGAAAAGAAGAAATTTTTTTTTCTAAAGAAGGAATTTTGAAAAAAAAAAAAAGACTCATCTTTTTTGTTTCATAAAAATAGTCAAGTTTACTGGACTAAAGTTAGTTCACTAAGGTAATTTGTGTGTCTTATCTGAACTAAAATTTGAAGAAATTGAAACTAAATACGAATTCAGTTAGATCCTTTATGCTATTCCAACGCGAATGGAAGAATACAATTCTTCCACTTAATATCTATAGTACTCCCTCCGGTCCTCAGCATTTTGATTTCGTCCTAAGTTTAACTTAAGATGTCTTTTTAATTAGAATAAAAATCTTAAAAATATTTCATAATATTTAGAAGAACATAACGAATGTGAAAAAATATTTTTAAATTTTTTTTAAAAATCAAAATGTCTAATAGTAAGAACCGGAGGAAGTACGTCTTTGGGATTCAGCTGTTTCAATTCACATTTTCGGAAAAAAAAAAAAACTGTTTCAATTCATACTGTGTGTATTTTTTTGGAATATAACAAGTAGGTAGTTTGAAATTGACTGCAATATTCCTTCACATTAATATTTAATATTAATAATAATGTCTGCAGTAGTAACACTAATTTTAGTAGAACTGTAGAAACTCTGAAATTAGGTCAATCACGAAAAGGACAATGCATGTTTGTATCAGCCAATAATAGTTTGGTGGGACAGGTGGCGTCACCTGAGGAAGCATCAGAAGCAAAATCGTTGGTCCAACGTTGACGATTTTTTTTTAATTTAGCTTGAATTTTAGATGCATAATAATAAAAAAATGAAATCGTGGAGAAATAATAATTCCATATACGAAAAGGAAAGAAAAAAATAGAAAAAAAAAGAAGAAAAAAAACTCGTGGGCAACTGCATGACACATCATTCCAAACACACACACACACACACACACACACAGTATTAGCGAAAAGAGTAGCAGCAGAATCACTGGATTCAGCAACCAGAGTCTTCGTCTTCTTCGCCCAGAAATTCTCGCCCGCCTTCCCTTCCAATTGTTGATTCTTAAAGTTCAATACGAACTCAACTTTTGGGTTAATGCGGGAACCACTTCTAATCCCAGGTTTTTCTTTTCTTCTTTTTTCTTTGTTTTTGGGTATCCAACTATGAATTTCTAGTGAGGGTTTATAGGTATATTGTTAAAGGGTTTTACCGTTTATGGTATCTTCTGTTTATATGTAGAAGTTTGGAATTTGCAGTGAGATATTTAATGCTTTGTGGAATTTGTGGCGAGCTGTTGGGTTGTGATTGAGAAGTCTACTGGGTTTTAGTTTGATTCAATTGGTAATTTATTGCATTTCCTGGAGTTTGTTATGGTTAAAAAAATTAAGGGGCTTTTCTTTTAATCAATTACTCTGAAAGTGCATCATATTTGATTAAATTCATATCGATGACTGATGTCTATTGCTGCTGATTTAACCCGGAAAAGGAAATCAGTGGAGTTGGTAAATGTAACTCTGAATTCTGGAGAGGTCATGTAGGCTCCGAAAGAAGTCCCAATTGGTTTCTTCTCCTCAATCATTAGAAGAATATGGTGACTAGTTTAATGTTTCCTTTGTTTTGGAATTAACCTTAGGCTTTGATCCCTCTTTATTAAGGTTTTAGTGGGTAGAAGTCCTGCTTACTAGGTTTCTTTACAGATTATTTAGGGCCGTCCAATACATATTCTAATTTTATAAAATTGATAGGTTGGTGATGTAATTGCACTTTGAAATGCTCAAGTATTAAATTGTGATTTCCTAAGTTCTTCATAAGTTTCACACTTCACGTTTTACGCACTCTTTTGCTTGTCGCCTCTTGTAATTGGGTTTATGTAGGAACTTCGAGTTAATTATCCTTTGAAGGATAATTAGTGCCCATGTTGGGGGTAAATTTTTAGCGTTGTCTCTAGCCCACAACAATTTCCTTTGTTTCTTCTGATCAATCACCAGTTCCAATTTGGCAACTGTTGTGCTTGTAGAGCATTACTGATCAAGACAATTGTTCCATCTTAGGGGAAGGAATGGAGGAGGCACCAACAAAACCACCACAATCACTAGGGGATAAAATTTCTGCATATAAGACCATGGCTTCGGAAGTATATAGTAGTAAACCTATATCCCACTGGATTCTACTTATTTTAAGTAGTGGAGCCATGCTTGTGGCTTTTCCTGCTTCTAGTCTCCTTTCGCGTCTTTATTACTCCAATGGAGGCAAGAGCAAATGGTTAATTTCATGGGTGGCAGTTGCAGGGTGGCCTATTCCAGCACTCATCTTAGTTCCTTCATATTTCATTCTTGGAGTCTACCCTACTCCCCTGAACTTTCAACTCACTCTATCCTATGCCTTATTGGGTTTCCTGAGTGCTGCCGACAATCTCATGTATGCATATGCTTACGCATACCTACCTGCATCCACTGCTTCTCTGTTGGCATCAACGGCACTAGTGTTTTCAACACTTTTTGGGTATCTTATTGTTAAAAACAAAATCAATGCTTCGATTATAAATGCCATTGTGATCATTACTGCTGCAATGGCCATCATTGCTCTGGATTCTGAATCTGATAGATATGGAAACATCACTGACACTCAGTATGCTATTGGTTTTATACTGGATATTTTGGGGTCTGCTCTTCACGGGCTTATTTTTGCTCTTTCGGAATTGGTTTTTGTAAAATATCTTGGAAGAATATCATTTCATGTTGTTTTGGAGCAGCAAGTGATGGTTTCCTTGTTTGGATTTCTTTTCACCACAATCGGTTGCCTTGTGAATAAAGACTTCCAGACAATGGGATCTGAGGCGCTCAGTTTTCAAGGGGGTAAAAGTTCTTACATCCTTGTCCTTGTTTGGGGAATAATTACATTTCAATTGGGAATTCTAGGAGCTACAGCTATCTTGTTCCTGGCATCCACTGTTTTTGCCGGTGTCCTGAACTCGATAAGAGTGCCTCTCACAAGTATTGCAGCCGTTATACTATTACATGACCCCATGAGTGGTTTCAAGATATTGTCTTTGGTAGTCACCTTCTGGGGCTTTGCTTGCTACATTTATGGGAATCGCTCAGTGACTAAAGAGACTAAAGAGACTACTTGATGCATGCATTTACCGCTTCCCTTCATCCAGATTGTGTAACATATATAGCGTCAGCTAGTCATAATCTTCTTCGCAAAGGCTCTGAAGTGCGAGTCCCTGGAAAACTGTGCTGCGAGATTCAATTTGTTTTTGTTTATACTGAAAAATATAAAAAAGAATAGAGAAATGATTCTATCAGCTCAAGGGATGGCGCAGTATGCATTTTCATTTGTACAGTAGTTGCTTTTATAGAAAGTTGAAATGCATATCATGATCTACAATGATTGTTTGGTTACCGGATCCTTTTGATATCCTTTTAGGGTCAGGTTGCAGTTACCAGTAATCATCATCAACGAGTACAGACACTCCCCATTAACGTCTTCCAATCTACTTCCAGTCTTCTGCTCTGAAATCAACCAAGTGCCTGAGAGCTGGAAGTAAACAAACACTCAATAATTCAGTTTGGACCAAGTAACATAATGCGCTGTAAGATGTAAACAACTGAGCAAATTGTCCTTCAAATTTATTTGTTAGTTATTTATTCCTTCTGCTAATATTTCCATTTTGATAACTTTTTGTTGAATTAAATTAAAATGCCATAATAAAGCGTATCATATCATCAAACTAAGAAATCATTTCAGCCGTGGCCAGCGATAGATCGTGTAACATTTTCTTTTACATATCTCTCTGTGTGATAAATTCCGGAAGTTGTGGTTTCTCTTCTTTCAATTACTTCTCCAGAGTTCAGGAGACCTAGACCATCACACTGCATTATCTAGATGGAGGACTTGTTGCCTTTTCCGTTCCCCTGAAAAATAATTTCTTTATTCTTCCACGGCTGATGATTCTTATCCTTTTGGGTAAGATGTCTTCATCTTCACGGAAAACTTAAGGCTGTTAAGTACCGACGATCAATGTTTCTGCTGAGATTTATGTCAAGTCTTGCATTTTACCAATGTCGTAGCAACTAGCAAGATACTATTTTTTTTTTTTTGGTTTTTTTTAATTAAAAGGGAAATAAAACTCATAATATACAGTATACTCTCTCTGGTCTTAATTATAAGTCATTTTGATTTCGTCCTAAGTTTAACTTAGGACGTCTTTTTAATTGGAAAAAAAAACCCTTAAAAATATATTTTTACATTCCTTGTGTTTTCTTAATTATTATGAAATGTTTTCAAGGTTTTTATTTCAATTAAAAAGACATTCTAGTTAAACCTAGGACGAAATCAAAATGCCTTATAATAAGGATCGGAGGGAATATATTAGTAAAACTTTTAGTTAAAAGATAATATTTCTTTTCTTTTGACTAAAAGTTTTAGTATATTTATGATACTATATCTCTAGTCAAGAACAAATCTTTTTTCAGGGGTGAAAGGTAAAAAGTTCTTAGGAGTAAATGTAATACATATATATATATATATATATATATATATATATATTCAAATCTAAAAGTTTTAGACCTTAATTGCTCTGTTCGTCCTTTACCCCTGTTTATCAGAAATATACATTTATAGTAAAGGAATTCTCGTTTATTGCCTCTTTTGTTTTCTGTTTTCTGTCCTCGCAGAATATGTTAATCGAACAAATGCGAATACGAATATTCAAGCAGTAGCCAATCGTCTTCGCGGAAAGTCTCAAGTTTAGATCAAATGGCATCAATTCAGGGAGAGATACTGATGGAAAGGCATAGAAGATACCGTTTTCCCCAAGGAAGGAAAAGGAAAAAAAAAAAAAAACTATATATATTTGGAATTTTGTACATGGGAAAAAGCTTGGTTCCGGATTTGGTAACACAACTTATACTAACGACTATTAAGCAACCAGATTGGTCTTATCATTGGCTTAAGGCCATCTTTTTCTTCATACGTGTAATCGGTCGCATCTCTATGTTTGGAGGGGATGGAGGTATTTTTTTCATTCCCGATCCGATTGCAATGGTGTTTTATTTTATTGGAGATCTCATCAGCCATATAAGAAGAAAATTGCATTTAGTACATGTTTCAGTATGATAGGTTTGATGTTGCTCAAAATACTTTCCATTTCTCCCAGCAGTTCTCTCTTCCCTCTCCCACTTTGAAATGAAAATCAGCAACGAGCTTGAAGAGAAGTAAACACACTCACCAATGGAGTTTGCACAAAGTGACATCAAGCAGGTTCTTAATGAATTAAGACGCCAAAACTAAAAACAAGTACCCCTTCGTCCTATAATTATTGTACAGTTTGAGTTTTAGTTTTAGTTCAAATTGTACTAAAAGTGAAATCTCAAATTGGACAATAATTTTAGGACAGAGGGAGTATAAACTTGTAAAAGCTAAACAATAGAACCTATACCACAAAACTAGAAAGAAATAGTAATACAAAATTGTAAGAGGTAAAGTAGCTGAGCCAATTAATTGTTCATGTAATGTTTATTCACTCCTTCCATCCAGAAAGACCATAACTCAATAATATACTTTATTGAACTGAAACAGTAATAATGAAATGAGACGCATGTGACCCATTTTTTTTATGATTTCTATGTTTTGTCCAATTAATTCAGACTTACCTTACCCAAACGTTTATCACATCCCAAATGAAATGAGGTGGGTTTTCGTAGAAGACCAAGCCCACAATAAGAATCATGTTTCTATATATATAATCCTTTTGTCATTGCCCTAACAGCGCTGGAAACCATTACCGCTGTAAAACATTTCTTACGATATTTGATGGAAAACATGATTTCACATCTCAGTCTGCTAAATTCCGGAAGTTGAGCTTCTCTTTACTTCTCCATACATATATATAGTTTAGGAGACCTTTGTTGAGCACTATCCGTTATCCAGGTGAAGGATCTGTTACACACTTTCTGGTTCACTAAACCTTATTTCTTTCACGGTTGATGACCCTCTTTTTAAGGCTAATGAGCTCCATGAATCTGATGATAAATGTATCTCTTGGGGAAAAAGAAGTTAGGGTTCATGTGAATTTGGGGAAAAATTTTGTATATTCGTCAAAACTGTTCATTCTGTACATTTTCTGATATATATACATTATTGACTAAGCCAACTGTCCTAAATATCCAGTATTTATAAGATGGTCCCTGTATTAACCAAACTATAACATCAACTATACAAAGAGTATAATGCTATACAATTACTATACAAAATGTATCATGTATCCCAGATATCTATGACTTCATTGGCCTGATTAGCTTCAACTCCGGATACATTCTGATTACTCAACACCCCCTCCTCAAGATGAGCTTGGGATAAGACCATTTTGCCAAGAAGCACATCAAACGTAGGAGAGGCAAGGGACTTGGTCAATAAATCTGCAAGCTGTTGAGACGAACTGATGTGATTAAGAGTGATGAATTCTTGTTTATAAAGGTCCCGGACTATATGGCAGTCGATGTCGATATGCTTGGTGCGCTCGTGGAAAATAGGGTTGGCTGAAACGTGAATGGCAGCCCTGTTGTCACACCAAAAAGCAATAGGCAAAAAAGGTTTAAGATGAAGATCATGAAGAACAAAAGTAATCCATTGAAGTTCTCGGGCTGTAACAACCATGGCCCTGTATTCTGCTTCAGTCGAGGAGCTTGATACCGTGGTCTGTTTCTTTGTCTTCCAGGAAACCAAGCAATCACCAAGAAAGATACAGAAACTAGTTAAAGAACGTCGAGTAAACTGGCAGCTACCCCAGTCAGCATCACTATATGTATGAGGTTGAAGTGAAGTACCACTGGGATAGAATAAACCCTTAGAAGAACAACCATCAAGATACTTGAGAACATGAACAGCAGCTTGCCAGTGAGACTGTAACGGAGCGTGTACAAATCGACTAAGCTGCTGGACGGTGTAGGCAAGGTCAGGGCGAGTGAAATTAAGGTACAACAATCGGCCTATCAACCGTCGATATTTGGCGGGGTCAGGAAAAGCAGGACTGGGATCTTTAGCCAAAAAACGAAAATATACTTATGCTAACAAACAATTGGCCTATCAACCGTCGATATTTGGGGGTAGAAACTGGATGACAGTCAAGCAATTCAGTATCACGCAGGATGTCAGTAATATACTTAAGCTGACAAACATAGATTCCAGTAGCAGATCTAGCGATTTCCATGCCTAAAAAGTATTTAGCCATACCAAGATCCTTTATAGTGAAAACCTCATCTAAAAAGGATTTAACCTTAACAAGCTGATATTCATCAGAACCAGTGAGCAAAACGTCATCGACGTAAACAAGAAGAAAAATCTGATAGTCAGGAGTGATCAGAGTAAAAAAGACAATGATCATTGACAAATTGTACAAATCCAAAATCAAGTAATTTGGAGGTAAACTCAGCATTCCACTGGCGAGAAGCTTGTTTAAGTCCGTAAAGAGATTTATTCAACTTGCATACTTGGCCAAGAAGAGCTTTATGATAACCAGGGGGAGGTAACATGTACACTTCTTCATTTTTAGACCCGTGAAGAAAAGCGTTATTTACATCGAGTTGATGTAAAGGCCAAGAGTAACTAGCAGCAATAGCAAACATGATTCGGACAGTTACAGATTTAGCTACAGGGGAAAAAATTTTAGAATAGTCCTCGCCTTCTACTTGGGTGTAACCCTTAACTACGAGTCTAGCCTTAAAACGATCAATACTTCCATCTGGTTTATATTTAACCCGATATACCCCTTTAGAACCAATTGGTTTCTTTCCTAAAGGCAAAGAAGTAAGCTCCCAGGTCTGATTACGTTCTAGGGCTTCTAATTCCTGATTCATGGCATCTATCCACTTGACATTAGTTCTAGCTTGATTATAAGTGTAAGGTTCTTGAAAGGCTGACAAATTAGCAACAAAAGGCGCATGTGTTTTAGAGAAAAGACAACAATCATTAGTAATGTAACTGCAAGAATCATTAGTAATACAGGAATTAACAAGAACGAAATCATCAAAACGGGTAGGTAATTTGGTAGGTCTAGTACTGCGTCGAATGACAGGAACTGGAGGAGATGAAGCAGATGGTGAAGAAGTAATAGGAGGACTGGAACTGATAGGAGGAGATGAAGAAACTGAGGGAGAGAGATTGAAAGCATCATTAGGCAAACAGTCATTCACAGGAATTGGCAACACAATGTCAGGTTGCAAAGATTGAGAAAGTGGAAAAACGTGCTCATGGAATATGACATCACGAGACACAATAGTTTTATGCAAAGACGGACAAAAGATCTTGTAGCCTTTTTGGCCAGTATATTATCCTACAAAGATCCCTTTGTGACTTCTAGGATCAAATTTATCTCGAGTGGGTGTATTATCTACAGCAAATGCAAGGCAACAAAAAGTACGGAGAAGAGTAAGGTCTGGTTTCCTGTGATATAAAAGCTCAAAAGGAGATTGCCAGTTCAAGATAACAGAGGGTAAACGATTAATAAAATGGGTTGCTGTAATTATAGCATCTCCCCAGAAAGTTTTTGGTAAATGAGACTGAATTAATAAAGATCTAGCAACCTGGAGTAGATGTTGATGTTTTCGTTCAACAACTCCATTTTGCTGTGGAGTATACGGAAAACTTTTATGATGTAAAACACCATGTTTAGAAAGAACTAGTTGGCAATACTCATTAAGGAATTCAGTTCCATTGTCAAATTTAACGATTTTAACATTACTATGGAACTGAGTTTGCACCATAAGAAGAAAGTTTTCAAGAATAATAGGAACTTGGGTTTTATATTTCATTAAGAAGGTCCAGGTGCACCTATTGTAATCATCTACAACAGTGAGAAAAAAACGAAACCCATTCCCAGTAGCATGCTTATAAGGTCCCCAAACATCCAAGTGTATAAGCTGGAAAATACTAGTACTTTGAATAGAACTAGTGGGAAAAGAATTTCGATGTTTTGCAAGAGGGCAAAATTCACATATATCATGAGGTTTGTTGTTTACAGAAGTATGAATAACATCTGAAATGTGTCTAAGTATAATGGGGGAAGGGTGTCTAAGTCTAGTATGCCAAGTGGCTACATCAAAGGCTGTATAAGCCTTATTTACATTAAACTGTCTAGCTCTTAGTACATAAGAACGTAGAACTGTTGACTTTTTTGAATGGCTTGAGAAGTGAAAGAGTTGGTATTGATGATGTATAGGCCTCGAACTACTTTACCAGCTGCAATGACCTGACCAGATTTAAGGTCCTGCAACAAGCAAAAAGTGTCGAAGAACTGGAAAATTTGGAAAGACTGTGCAAGTTTTTTTTACGGATAACAGGTTGTATTTGAAAGAAGGGATGTATAAACAACCAAAAAGGGGTCAATGTAGGTGATATTACGACATCGCCTACTTTGTGTACTTCCCTAATACTACCATCAGGCAGAAATACAGGTTTGTATGCAGTTGCACTCCTAAGATTTATCATATTTTCTAAATTATAACACATATGACATGTTGCACCAGTGTCAACAATCCAATCATTCACACTTAAACATTCACCATAATCTGAACTAAGTAAGGAAAGGATAGAGGTACCTGCAAACTCCCCAAATTGCGGAACGTTTGCATAATGTACTGATCCTCCGGGATTGAAAGCAGTATTCTCCATTTGCCCCTTTCCTTTCAGCATTCTGCTAACTTCCTGTTGCACAACATTGGCAATAAGATCCTGCAGCTTACTACTATCTTCAGTATTATCCTCAAAAGGTGTGTCAGCAAGATATGCCTGTTTCTTCACAACTTGATTCGGAGGCAAGTTCCACCACTCTACACAATTATTTCAAAACAATTCTCTTTAAGATGCCCTGTTCTACGGCAATGAGTGCACAGAAGATGACTTTTGTCTACTTTCTGAAAACTAGGTTTGCTACCAGTTTTGATCAATGGAGGTTTAGATCCCTGTGGTCGAGCTCCTTCCTTCCTGGAACTTTGTAGTGGCTGAGTCTTCACAACCATAGCTGAATTCTCACTAGATACAGAACTTGACATCCCAACACTAACTTGCTTATGTTTTTCTGCCTTAAGCAACTTTGAATACACTGTTTTCAGATTTGGCGGAGGATCTAACATCAGAATGCCACTTCTTTCTGGTTCATAGACCTCATTCAAACCCATGAGAAATTGCATCACCTTATCTTCCATTTCACGCTCTTGAATCTGTTCCTTAAGCAAACCTGTTGCAGCTAAAGTTGGCCTAAGCTGGGCATATTGATCCCAGAGGTGCCTTAGCTTACTATAATACTGTGGAATGCTCAAATCACCTTGTCTCATCATAGAAATATCACGCTTTAATTCAAAAACCATCGGAGAGTTACAAGATCCATATGTCTGAGCTAATTCATCCACAGTTCTTTAGCATCATTCACAAACTGAAAATCAACAGCAACCTCTGGTGCTAAAGCATTTTTAATCCATGATAATACCATACTATGAACTCTTCTCCATTTCTTAAAGATTGGAGAATGAATATCAGGCATCTCACAAGTACCGTCTACAAAACCAAATTTATTCTTTGACTCTAAAGCAGTAACTATGGCGTTGCGCCAGATTAAGTAATTCTTACCATTCAAAGGACAATTCACTATCAGCGAACAGGAGTTTCCGAACCATGGAGCTACAACTCGTCATCTGGATCGAAAAATAGCATTCGGATTCTTGATTTCTCGGCATGATTCAAGAAATCGAACCGTACAAATACTCAGCAAGATGTGCGCAACAAAACTTACTAAGTTTAAAGATGCGGAAGCGACTGGCAGAGCAGGATCTAATCCTGCTCTGATACCATCTTGGGGAAGAAGAAGTTAGGGTTCATGTGAATTTGGGGAAAAATTTTGTGTATTCGTCAAAATTGTTCATTCTGTACATTTTCTGATATATATACATTACTGACTAAGTCAACTGCCCTAACTATTCAGTATTTACAAGATGGTCCCTGTATTAACAAAACTATAACATCAACTATACAAAGAGAATAATGCTATGCAATTTCTATACAAAATGTATCATGTATCCCGGAAATCTAAGAGTTCATTGGCCTGATTAGCTTCAACTCCGGATACATTCTAATTACTAAACAGTATCGGAGTCCTAACAGCGCTAGCAAGATACTAATTTTTTTAATGAGAAATATGAAATTCTTAAATTTATATTAATACAATAAAAGTTTAGCCCATCCTTCTTCCCGTTCTGTTTATCACAAAATTTACCCATGTAATATGGTTTTGTTTGCTGTTTATACTTGTGGCAGAAGATATGAATCGTACAAATTCCCGTGCGGTAGAGCGGGAGCTTTTAGAAGCAAGAGTCATTTGTCTTGATGCCCTCAAACTCGCTAGTTGTGGTAAAATGGCAGTTGGAGATCTTGATGATACACGAAGCATTTTGTTTATGGGGAATGGCTTCTTCTGGAATTGGTAACATAACTTATATGATTAAAAATCAAACATCACTAAGATCTAGTCACAGCCATTGAACCCCGAGATAGTTCAATCTCCGTAGCTATCCGGATCGGTTTGATTGGCTGTTTTGATTCGACTGGGTATTTCAATATCATTCTGATCGGGTCTTTGATTCCATGGTCGTCCCATTCGTGAATGATTATCTATAAAAAATAAAGAAAAGACAAAGAACCAACTAAGGATGATGGACGGGCATTGTTGGATGTTGGATCACCCTGGACTGATTCTCTCACCGATCAATCTGGCAGCACCATAGCTGGGGGGCGGCACATCCTCAAGCTTTAGGCTTAAGTAGGAAAATCAAATATACTTGATTCATATGAATGATAGTTTATAGAAATAAACTTGGTGGTCTCTCCTTTTGGATATTGATTGAGGGTGTTGGGTTGGAGCGGAAGTTAGGAGCCAATGTTGTTTGGATTGGTGATATTGTCCGCCACAGGATAAAGAGGGAGGTCAAGCAATTGTTGTACTATACTAGGTTGATCTCAATGTCGAAGTAAATCTTTTTTTCTCTATTCTCGCTTCAGTTTTCCCCTTCCCAGAATATTATGTTCTTCTTTAGTGAGCACTGTCAATATCATTTTAGCTGGGCATTTTAGAACTAAAACAAGAATTGCAAGTGCAGAAAAAAAAAAAAAGGCCCTGCGATTTGCGATTTAGAACATGAAAAGGTTTTGGGCTTAATCCACACAACCTCGCGGTCCTCGCCTATGACCCGTTTTTGTGTGAAGACCAGACAGTCAAAAGATACAGTTGGTTCAGTCCAATAGTCCTCTTGTCCTGGCCCTAACACTCAATACAACAATTTAAAGGATAAAAGGTTTCCGCCGTCAAAGCAATGGATCCTGAAGCATCCCTGCAATTTTTAAAGTATGTGATAACATATTCTTAGAAATTGGAGGGTTCTTGTTAAAATTTCGACCATTCTTCTTCCAAGTTCAGGATACCATGATTGTAGCACATACCCAAATGGAAATGGATGATCTGTTCATCTTCAGATCGATTCGCTGCTAATTAAGTTCAGCTTCTCCTTTTCACGGTTTGATGATGATTGATACTAATAACAGGTAAAATATCACTCCCTCTGCCCCTTTTTATCAGAAATTTACATTTGTAATAAAGGGATCTCTTTTATTGCCTCTTTTTTTTTTCCCCTTCTGTTTGCTGTCTTTCGCAAAGCTAAGAAGTATCGACCCCATTATATTGCCATGCCTTTTTGGAAGCTTTTAATAACAAGAGTCAGCCGTCTTGATCAAATGGCATCAACGCGCAGGGGAGACTTTGATGACGAGGCAGATATTATATTGATTTCCCCAAGGATTTTGTTCATGGAAAAGGGCCTTGTTCTTGATTTGGTAACACAACTTATAGTAATAACTATTGGTAACACAATAGGTTGGTGTTCAGAGCCTCAGATCCCATCTTCATGATGGAACTTCGCAGCATAGGGGTTTGGTGGGTTTGGTGGGTTTCAAACTATGACAACTCCTCTTGGTTTGATTGTAATATTGACGCCCCTCCCACTGCCCCTCGCGTCCCAATTGAAGAGATTGTGCCGGACCGCACTGTGCCTCCTCCGAAGTATGATCACCCCGATGGCCGGGTCATTCCACAGACTCCTCCAAGAAATCAGGGGGCATTATGATCAGATCGAGATCCTGGCAGAGGAGTTGGGGAGGACGACTCTTTTTGCATATTTATTGGGGAGAATCCATGGAAAAAGGAACCTTGTTACGAATTAATAAAACTGATTGGTCCTCAACGTTGACGATGAAAAGCTCTAGCATTCAGTGTGTGACACAGGTCGATTTCAACGTCGATCGGGTCAATTTCATCTTCCTCAAATGCTTTCTCTTTTTTTTTTTCTCTATATTTTCTCCAATCTCTCGCTAGGTCTTTCTTCGCAGGATATTTTGTTCTTCAGTGGTGTATTGTAGGTAGAAAGAAGAAAATGCAAGTTCGCGTCTCAATGAATTTTAATTATATCTTGTACTCCCTCCATTCCAAAATAAGTGTCATCCTACACTTTGCACATGTTTAAGAAACTCTTAAATAGGGGAGTAAAATTACTTCAATATCCTCAACCAACCCCACTAAAAAAATGTCCACCAATAGTATTAATTCTTTCGAAGGTAATTTTGAAAGCTTTGGACAAAAAGTGCATTGAAATGTGAGAACGACACTTATTTTGAAATTTCTCCATTTTGCTAAAACGACACTTATTTTGGAACGGAGGGAATACCTTTCCTTCCTCACTTTCTAATAAATTTATTTCATGTGCTAATCTATCCTTAATGAATTCTGATTATCTCCATCGATTTGAGGGAATTTATGGCTTGGTAAAAGTGAATACCTTTGAAGTTTGAACTATGAGAATTGTGAAAACTGAACTATGAGAATTGTGAAAACTTTCCATGGAGAAGAAAAGAAAAGAGTAAACCAATGGTTCTATTTTTTATGAAGAGTAAACCACGAAACAAGGAGAAGAAAAAGAAAAGTACTTGGAGTTTATTTATGGAAAGAGTTTACTCTAGATTTGGTAACACAAAGTTAAACAACCAGATTGGTCTTTGAGCTTTTTTCTTCTTCTGGCCTCCCTAAGTTTGGAAGTACTCTTGTTAGTACTTCGAGTTCGGGAGCCAAATTGTAGCTTTCATTGGCGATCTCATCTTATATCGGCCACATGTGATGAATAGGGGAGGGCTAGGGAAAGAAGAAAATGAAATTGCTCTTGCAAAGTTGGTTCAATGTCACGTTGCTCAAATGCTTTCCATTTTATGTCTTTTGTCCCACTTCCTCTTTGAAATGAAACTCAGCACCGAACTAGGAAATGTATACACACTCACCAATTGATTTTGCACCAAGTAACATCAAGCATGGTCTCTCAATGATTTAAGACACCAAAAAAAAAAAAAAAATCTAAAATTGTAAGTGATCAACAACATTGCTGTTTATTCATATCCAGGATATATGTGAACTATTGTTTACAATATATTTTATTTTGAGCAATGATACAAATAGGGAAAAATTATAGTGAATTTGGATAGTGACAAATGAAAAGATAAATATATCAAACACTTACTAAATATGTCTAGTTAATCAAGGGTAAAAATATAATTTTTGGGAAAAAATAAAATTTCAACGGAAAAGTAGTAAAAAAAACTAAGGGTCATCATTAGTCTACATCAATCACTATGTTTTGTCACTATTTTTATTCAATATATATATATATATATCATTTTTTTATTGAATTAATAAAACAGGAATAACGAAACTGCGCCTACTTCCTTTCTCTCTCTTATGGTGGAGCTCCTTGAAACTTTTCAAATTAACTTCTGAAAGTAAGTTGTAGTGTAATCTACGCCTGTTAAACTGTGGGGCGGTAATGGATTGGACTATGAATACTTGTTTCCACTTTGGCTTTCTCGGGGAATATTGAAAGAAACCCCGTTTGAGACGCATGTGACATATTTTGGATGGCTTCACTTTTTGTCCACTTATGACTACCCGACCCAAACGCTTTATCACATTGACAATGAATTATTTGCAATGGGCTGAATGCCGAATGCCAAACACCCATTTTGGTAAAAGAGGAAACCCAAAACAAGAATGATGTTTGATGAACTGTATATATAGTCCTATTGTCGTTGCCCTAACATTCAAATTGCTGGAAACTATTTTCAGCCGACGTCGCGTGAGATCCCGAAACACATTTTTTACGATATTTGAGGGAAAGCATAATTTCACGCCTCAGATGCTGAATTCCGGAAGTTGAGGTTTGATCAAAATCATTCAATTACTTCTCCATGGAGACCTCGAAGAGCATTTTGCATACGGAGGATCTGTTACAGTCTTTCCGATGCAACGAAAAAAGTTTTATCTGTTTTTTTTTCCCACGGTTTGATGATGCTCATACTATACGGGTAAGTTTGCCGCACACCTTCTCGGTAAAATTAAGGCTGATGTAGTACCATGCTTTTGATGATAAATGTATCAGTGCCCTCACAGCTAGCAAGATACTTGTGATTTTAATCGAGAATTCGAGATATATGAAATTCATAAATTTATATTCAGGAAATTTTTTTGGCCCACTCTGTTTATCACAAATTTATAGATGTAATTTGGAAATCTCATTCGGTTTTTTTCTATGGTTTGCTGTTTATAGTTGTCGCTGAAGAAATGAAATCATCCGAATTCCCATGGGAGCTTTTAGAAGAAATGAAGCGAATGGCTACGTTCTGGAATTGGTAACGCAACTTATATCCTTAAGGACAAACATCACTAAGATCTAATCAGAGGTATCGATTCTTGAATGCGTGCGGTGGATCGGTGTGTGAGTCTTGAATGCGTGTGGTGGATCGGTGTGTGAGGGCTAACTAGCCATCGTCGGGTATTTAGATTTTTCTTAGATCTGTTTGATTGGGTCTTTTGATGCTCCGCCTGTGAGGCAACTCCTCCGACTGGGAGGTCGGAGGAAATCAAATATGCTTAGATTCGAATGGTTGTCTATAAAAAGAAATATTTGTTGGACCCAAAGCAGGATCAGAGTCAAAAAGTCTATATGTTTGGTGGATTGAATTTAGAATGTAGTTTATATAGCACAAGTTGTGTGATATCGGAGTTCCCACTCAAAAAATATGTTCTCTCTCTTTTTTCTATTCTCCCTCCAGTTTCCCCTTCTCAGAATATCTTGTTCTTGAGTTGCATGATGATGATGATGTATCAACATTAGTAGCAGAAGAAAATTCAAGTTTATGCAAGCTGAAGGAAAATTTCTGGGAATTGAATTTCGTTTCTTGCACAGCCAGATTGCGTTTATACGATTAACTATTAAACACCCAGATTGGGTTCAGAGTCTTACATCCCCTGGACCTGGACGCACTATTTTCTTCTTGGCGGGTTCTCTCTAGCCTGTAATTACAATCACCCATATTGTAGTCCATAACCCTCCAAGGATCTTATCTTGTGCATGATCCAAACGAATGTGTCGATATTATGAAAGCTTTCCCATGGACAAGATTCAACAACAAGATATGGACCGGGGAAATCGATTTGAATCACCATTTTGAACACCTTAGTCCCTAAAGTTTGTTTCTAGCTATAGTTTTAGTTTTGGTTGCGTTTCAAAGGTCTGTGAAAGTTTATTCATTCTACATTTTCTCGGGAAACAAGATGCTGAGCTCCCCCCTCCCTGGTATCCTGGAAGCAACAAACCTGTTAAGAAACCTACATACGTTTCTGAAGAATTGCGGGCAAATACAAAGAGCAATGGAGCCTAAACTAACGCACAATATCAGATTGTTACTCACTCCATTCCAAAATAAGTGTCATTCTAAAGTTTGTACATAATTTAAGAAAACATTAACTATGGTAACTAAATTACTAGAATATCCTCAACTAACCCCATTAAAATAAATGCTACCAATAATATTATTTCTTTTGAGGGTATGTTTAGAAATTTTTGACAAAAAATACATTAGAATCCGAAAAGAAAAATTATTTTGAAATTTTTCCATTTTACCAAAACTATACTTATTTTGGAATAGAGGAAATATCTTGTTATAATAAAGCAATAAAGTTTCCTCCCAAAAAAGAATTCTTTTCCCAACTATTAAAGAATTTATTACAATTTACAATCCCAGGAAAAGTTCAAATCACAAACTTCAAAAATATCTTAAAAAGTTGATTTTAAAAACATAAAAATTACAGATTTTCCCAAGCCACCGAGTACATACCAATGATCCCATTGTTGTCGCTATTTTTTTTTAAGGATGTCACTTTTTCAAATCACTAACTCTAGTTCTTTCAGCCACAAATTTCTAATTTGGATCATTTTACTCTTGTCATTTTTTTAAATAAAATATTTAACTAGAGAGAAAATTAAAAATTAAAAAAATAATAAAAACCCGACCGACTGTGTAATGAAACAGTCCCAAGTCAACTGGAGTCAGGTGGACCGCCCGCCCACTTGTTCGCCCGAAAGGGTCGAGGCGGGCAACGAACCTGTTCGAGCAAACAAGTGGGCGGATGGTCCACCCGTTTCGGGTTAATTCGGGACCGTTTCATTGCACGGTCGGTCCCGGTTCAATCTGATGGTTAATCGATCCGATCAATCCCATTTTTTTTAATTTTTAAATTTTTGGTTTTTTTTATTTTTTTGTAATTAAAAAATAGCAATATTTGTTATTTAAAAAAATCTAAAAATTAAAAAAATATCAATCGGATTCATTGCTATTTTTTTTTAATTTTTAGATTTTTTTGGTAATTAGCTAATCTAGTTTTTAGGTCATTAAAATTTTTATTCATTAAATTTATGAATAATTTATTATTTGAGTTATATTAAGTATCACCAATCTTTGTAGTACAAAATATAGTTAATCTGTTTGCACATATTTGTCACAATATTTGTAGTACAATTATTATTTTCGATTACAAATGTATAATTATTATTTTTAACTAAAAATTATCTTAAAAAATAATGATTGAAGCAAAATTTTATATTTTAATATCAATTCAAATAAATTAATTTAACGAATAATCTTAAATTTGTTTTCAAGTAAAAACTAATTACATGTTTATTTTTAAGTAAATATAAAATTGAAAGTTTAAGCACTAAAGTATAAATATTGTTAATAATATTTAAAATACGAGCTATTCAACATGCAACGATACTGCGAATAAACTAACATTAAAATAAAAATTAATAATTTGTCCGTTCTCACGTGGATCGGACCGGATGACTTGTCCGGTTCGATCCGAGTGGCTTATTCTCTCTCTCTCTCTCTCTCTCTCTCTCTCTCTCTCTCTCTCTCTCTCTCTCTCTCTCTCTCTCTCTCTCTCTCTCTCTCTCTCTCTCTCTCTCTCTCTCTCTCTCTCTCTCTCTCTCTCTCTCTCTCTCTCTCTCTCTCTTTCTTCCCATCTCCCTCTCTCTCTCTTTCAATTTGGTTTGATCAAATAGCAGGGACGAAGTGGTCAAAATTAAAAACTTGTGGCTGAAAAAACTAAAAGTTATAGCTGAAAAAATCCTCCCTTCTATTAAATGAACCATGAAATTGTCACTTAACACAACACAAATCTGCATTTTCCCCATTGCTGACATAACACATAACCAGAACCTTTCCTTCCTCAAATCAAACCCATTTTCATCCTACATTATTATTTGGAGTGGATTATTAGTGGAGCTTAGGTTATCAATTTCTTTAATCCAGTTTGTTCATTTTTATTATAAAATCTGTGTCCAATAGAGAAATAATTGATTTATCTCTTAACATTTTTAAAAAACTTACAAATCTTTGTACAATACTTTTCTACTAGGCATATTATAACTTCTGTTAGTCCACTTCCAATCTTTCATTTTGAAATCATCTAAGAGCTAGATATACATAATTAGTCACCAAATTAGTTTGGTCTCAAGATTTAATAAACCAAATAACAAAAAGGAAAAAAGCCAATTTTTCACCAGAAAAGCATTTTGGGTATTTTCCAAGTTTCAATGGCTCTATATCATAACTGTCACGTATTTATCTCAAATGCATTACATTCATATTCATATTCATACTAATTTGCATAAAGCAAGAAATCCCTTTTCTGGGATAAGATCTACAACCTTATTCTTTTCATCTACTCAAACTTGAGACTACAAATTACAAAAGGACAAAATGCACTTTTCGTTCTCCAGATTTTGAGTAGTAAAAGCGAGTCTCCATGAATTTTCAATTGGCAAAAATAGTCCCCTAAAATATTTTTTCCTACCAATTTTGGTCAATTTAACAGAAATTTTAGTCAACTAACGGTCAATTCCTTTTCTCTGTTAATTTTTTATTTTTTATTATTTCTAATTACGGGTCCCACAAAATCTAATCAGCAAAAAAAATTTCATTTTCTTTTTTTCGTTTTTGAAAAAATTCGAGGAGAGGGGCAACGGCGGCATCAATAATCAAGTATTTCTTTTTTTTTCGGTTCAATTTCATCAAGTATTTTGTTTAGTTTGTATTGATTACTAGCTGTGTGGTCATCGTCTTTGGATTCGGTCAGCGGCGGAGTTTTTTTTGTTCTAGATTCATTCAGAAAACAATAGAAGGAAGACCGGCGGTCATGCCAGAGAGGAGAATGGCCAGAAAATATGGAATCCCTGGATGAGTAAGAATATAGGCATATCCAAGCATGACTTTGTCTGATGGGAATGGCCAGAGATTCTGGGTTGAACTATTGTCGTGATTATCAAGGCTTGCACTGAGGGATAATTTAGATGTGTTTGCAGGTATAAGATCAGAGCAGTGGCTAATCATGGACGACTTTAATGCTTTCACGCATGAGCAGGACAAGCCGAGTGGGCGCAAATCCTATGGTTGCAGAAGGTTCAGAGATTGGGTGGACAGGAACCTCTTAAATGATTTGGATTTTTATGGGTCAAGGTATACATGGCAGTGGGGTTTATGTCATGAAAGGATTGATTGGGCCTTCTCTAATGATAAGTGGGAGGAGTTCTTTACCCAGACAACAGTCAGACATCTGCCAAGAACTACCTCTGATCAGTCACCTTTACTCGTTAAATTTAACATCAAGATATCCACAAGTAGGGGACCAAAATTCTTTCGGTATTGGGCATCGTAGGAAGCTCACGATAAGTGGAAGGAGTGGCTTGTAGCTCACCGAGATAACAACGTTACTTTTCCAAAGGCATTAAGGAAACTCACATCCCAGCTAGACAATTGGAAGGTCAATGTATTTGGGGACTTGAACAGGAAGAAGAACAGGGTGTTAGCTAGGCTAGAAGGGCTACAGAAGTCTATAGCCATCAAGTACTTAGCCTCTCTTAGGAGATTGGAGCAATCTCTATGGGAAGAATATGAAGAGATAGTGACCCAGGAGGAACTATTAAGGGTTCAGAACTCCAAAGCAGTGTGGTTAACGCAGGGGGATCGTAATACGAGGTATTTTCATGCCATACACAAGCAAGGAAAGTAGAGAACGAGAATCAAATCGATTAGGCTGGAAGATGGCAGCTGGTCTTCAGATACGGCAGTTCTGAGTTCGGCAGCCACTGATTATTTTAAAGAGGTGTACTCAGGTGACACAGGCAACACCATTCCATATAGAGTTCGAGGTCGGTTCCCTTCACTTTCAAACTCGGATGTGCTTATGCTGTCTAGACAGGTGGAGGACCTTGAAGTCAAACATGCAATTTTTGAAATGAACAAATTTGAGTCAGGGGGGAGGGGGTTGATGGTTTCTCGGCGAGTTTCTACCAGCACAATTGGGAGACAATTGGTGCTTCAGTATGCAATATGGTTAAACAGTCCATTCATTCTGGTACGGTTGATAAGGCCATCAATAAGGCACTTGTGGTGCTAATTCCCAAGATCAAAGTCCCTAAACAATTTTATAATCTCAGGCCAATAAGTCTAATAAATGTATCAGCGAAAATAATTGATAAAGTAGTTGCTAACAGATTGAGAAGAGTGACGCCTCAGTTGATTCAACCGACGCAGTCTAGCTTTGTCCCTGGTAGAAGTATCATGGAGAATATTGTGTTGGTTCAGGAGGTTATCCACACAATGCAGGAGACGAAAGGCAAGAGAGGTTGGATGGCTTTGAAAGTTGATCTGGTTAAAGCGTACGACAAGATAAATTGGAGTTTCATCAATGATACCATGATTGACGCTGGAATAGCAAGTTTGCTTAGAACAGGAATAATGAGCTCTTTGGAAACGGGTGCGACGTAGATTTTGTGGGAAGCAGTAGCAGGGGACGAGTTTTACCCTAATAAGGGTGTCCGACAAGGGGATCCGATCTCTCCATACTTGTTCGTTTTGTCTATAGAGAGACTATCGCAGGCAATTAACATCAAAGTCGATAGTGGTACCCGGAAGCCGATGGTCTTTGGCAATGATGGGGTCTCACTGTCTCATTTGATGTTCGCGAATGACTTAATCTTGTTTGCTGAAGCAAATTTGCTACAAGTGGAACTGATTAGAAGCACAATGGCACCATTTTGTAGTGCTTCGGGCCAGACGATCAACCAGGACAAATCAGTAGTTTACTTCTCTCCCAATATTGATGATGATGTGGAGGAGGAATTGAGTGACAGGTTAGGTGTCCGTAGGGTTAACAACCCGGGGAAGTACCTAGGAACCCCAATTATTCATGGGAGAGTCAAGAAGATTTATACACCAATTGGGTCCTAAAAGCAAAAAAAAGGGCAGCTTCATGGAATCCTAAGCGTATTTCTATGGCCGGTAGGTTGACGCTCTGTCAATCCATACTCTCAGCTGTGCCAGTGCACTTAATTCAATCTTCGATGCTACCAAAAAGTATTTGCGATGAGTTTGATAAAATAAGGAAAGGTTTCCTCTGGAGCTGCAGACAAGGAGAACAAAAGCCAGGACTGGTTAACTGGGAAACCGTTTGTCAACCAAAGGACAAGGAAGGACTGGGTTTGAGACAACCGAGAGAATTTAACATGTCTTTTTTTAAAAATTAGCCTGGGGACTTATTGCCGAGCAGGACAATCTTTGGACAACGATTCTCAGAGCTAAGTACAACATCTCAGGTGAAGGGTTACCGGGAGATATTCATAGACAAAGGTCGTCGAATTTGTGGAAGCACATTGCAGCCATTTGGCCGGTTGCCCTGAAAGCCATCAGATGGATTTTTGGCAATGGTCAAGGTACAAGGTTTTGATTGGACTCTTGGGTGGATCACACTATCGGCCCCCTATATCAGTATGTTATTTCCCCCCTCCCACCAGATGTCCAGGTGTTGAAGGCAAGTGATTTCACCACCAACTCTGGCTCATGGGACTGGACAAGAATCTCCCCCCTTTTGCCATCAAAACTCGTGGACAGCATAAGGGTGATCCCTCCTCCTCAGCACAATCTAGGGAAAGACCGTCCTACTTGGAGCCTCTCAACCTCAGGGAAGTTTTGTACAAAAATTGCTTACTCTTTTCTTTTGCAAGAAGATGGGGGTGAATCGGATCGAGGGTGGAAACTGATTTGGAGGTGGCCTGGACCAGAAAGAATTAAAATTTTTCTTTATTATTATACAGGAAGGTGCTTCTGGTTAATTCAGAGTGAAAAAAGAAGGCATTTAACTGATGATGCAAATGGTCATTATTGTGGAGCACAGGAAGATTTTTTCCACCTGTTCAGGGACTGTTTTAGAAGTCGTGAGCTATGGCGTAGCTGCAGCACCACCTTGGATGCAGATTTTTGGCTAGCAGGGGACTGGAAAGGGTGGATCAAATCTAATCTTAAGTCTTCTGTCTCGCAGAACGGATGCATATGGCCCCTGTGATTCGCGGTTACATGCTAGAAGGTGTGGTCGACGAGAAATACTGAAATCTTTGGTGAGGCGGTAGCCACTGACATTTCTCTGAAGTTTACAATCAAGGTAGTGGTCAAAGAGATATCCCAGACTAATCAGCTTAAAAGTCCAAGAAGCGTTCAGATACCGGATCTTAACTGTCAACTTCCATGGATGCCACCGCCCTTGGATACTGTCAAAATTAATACTATTGGAGCCAGTTCGGCCACAACGAGAAAGGCGGCGGCTGGGGGAGTTGTTAGAACCTGTAAAGGTTAATGGATTATTGGATTTACTGCTAATTTAGGGTTTTGTAAATAGTCTAGAAGCTGAACTTTGGGGGGCTTACTTTGGCCTCCAAATAGCTTGGACTCTGGGTTTTCGCAGCATTTTCTTAGAATTGGACTGTTTAGAAGCAGTCCTTCTATTGACAGGTGACAATCCTAGCACTGTAAATAGCCACGTCTTTTGCAAAGTTAGAGGGCTACTAAACCTACAGTGGCAAAGAACAGTGAACCATGCCCACAGAAAACAAAATGGGGTTGCGGATAAGTTGGCAAAATTGGATTTTTTGTACTCATATGACAATCATATTTTGTCAACTCCTCCACCGAATGTCATGGATTTATTAGAACTAAAAGGAGTAGGATCGTCCCAACCCTAAAGGGATGTTTTTACCTAAGTTTCGACTTCCCTATTATATAAAAAAAAGTCAATGAAGCTTTTCTTCTCCATAGAGTTGAGGAGACCAAGCATACCTTCTAATGGGGAAAATTAGCCACCTTTTCACCTGTCATTTTCTTTATTTTTGTAGAAGAAAAGGTGTACTATTTGGGGAAGATTAAAATGGAAGATGAATTTGACTGTATCTACAAACAAGATTCATTGTTTGGAGAAATTTTTGTCTTGATTTATCTTTATCATGTATACTTCAAAAAAAGTATAGAATTCCTTTTACTCAAGTATATGTTATGTGTGGAAATTGACACTTTATACAATTCACATGTCTTTGCCCGTGGAAATGATTTAAAGTATGGGTGCTAATTCGATCGGTTAGGCTCGGTTCGGGTAAATTCGGTTTGAATTAATCGGATTTTTTATCTCACAAGATACGTCCAAAATCGAACTGATAAATTGATTGAACCAAACCGAACCGACCGATTAAGCAATCCGGTTTTCAGTTTGGGCCCGATGCCGAAATCAACCGATGCAATTTTTTCCCAGGAAAAATTGAAAAAGAAAGCACAATTGTTTGGCCCTTTTTCCTCGAAAAAAACAAAAACAGAATAAATATTTCAAAAGTTTATCCCTACAAAATTCTTTGAAAAAAAAACAATCAAAAAAATAATTTGGTGAAGAGAAACTTTTTATTTTGCTTGAATCTGGCCCGTTCGCCGTCGTTGTGAGTTGCTATAGTAGCTTGAAGCCTTGAAGTAGGTGCCGAATCTGTCAGATCTGTGATTGTGATTGGATAGAAATTGGAGATTTGAAAATTTGAGAAATGGTTGGGCGGTTTCTCACTATTGCTTTTCGGGCGATTTTTAATCTTCAATCTCCTGCAGAGGATGAGGAGGAAGGGAGGAGGAGAAGGCTGGTGGCAGATTCGGCGGCAGAGGAAGGGGGGAGGAGAAGGGGCGGCAGAGGATGAGGAGGAAGGGAGGAGGAGAAGGCTGGTGGCGGAGGTGCGGTCAGCAGCGGTTGGGCGGAAGAAACGATGAAGGGAGAAAAATGAGGAGGAGTGGTGGCTGACTGGCTGCGGTACAGAGGAGAGAAAGCGGGTCAAATACAAACAATATACTCCCTCCGTCCCATAAATATTGTCCAGTTTTACTAAAATCAAAGATTTTATTTTTGGTCAAATTTAACTATATTTTACCTTAAACAATCGGATATACCCCTAACATAAGTAATTGTTTAACCACAAAGATTATGAAACAATAATTATGGGACGGAGAGAGTATAATAAAACCCTAAAGAGTACTCTAATAAAAATATTAAAAAATTGATTATTCGGGTAATTCGGAAGTACCCAAACAACAACTCTGCAAACTGAAATCGAATCGTATTTAATAATCGGTTGTTCCGGTAGAACCAAAATTTCCCGATGTCAGTCGAATAGTCGACCCGATTCAACTTCGGTTCGGGCAGCTCGTCATCAGATTGACCCGATTAATCAAGAGCCCTAATTGAAAGTAATGATTTCAACTTGTGTTTATCTTGTAAACTTAAAAAAAAGGTATCGGATTCTTTCAACCCAGATATTTTTTTGGTCCACCGAAATAACTTAAAGCATTTATTTCAATAAACATTTATCTTTGATACTTCTTCAACACGTTGGATTCTTCATTTCTGCTTATAATTCTTCAACACGTTGGATTCTTCATTTCTGCTTATAACAAAGGTGCATACCACATCCATTCGCACAGAGACCTTAATCACCCTCCATGGCTTCTACATAGTTACTCCCTTGCACAATTCTTGGGATGATTGGTTATCTGGTTGAAGTGAATGGCTTTACACATGTATAGTGAAAGGTTCAATACAGCATATTCAATAAGGAAATGCGGACGAGGGAAATCGAAAAATATGGACAGGAATTAGTCTTCAAGTTTGTTCGCATGTAAAATGGGAAGATAAAAAATGTAGAATTGGCTAAATGATCAAATGTCTCCTCCTAAATTACAAATACTAGAGTAATTAACTACAACTGTGACACTGAAAATTACTACAAAACTCCCTTAAAGCTCCCCTTTTCGTTCTGGTTTAAATCTATTAATTTATTTCAATCGTAGAATGTGTATCTCACCGAGAAATAAACCAAAGTTTCTAAAAATCTTTTCGCTAGTTTTAATTAGATTTATTAAAGTTTGTTCAAACTCATAAGTTCAGGGCAGTCGAACAAGTACGTTTCCTCAAAATGATTATTTTGTTGGATGTGTAGTACTGTAATTAGTACAATGAACACGAAAATCGTATTCAGACAGACGGAATAATGTTATCCTTCTCTGGTTGACAGCACTAAAGGCATGAACACAAAGGTTGGTGCAGACCTGTTAGTTGACTCATAATTTCAGCTTTTTTTCAGGGTTGAAGATAATGATGATAGTATGATATACTACGGGTAAGATTACTGATCAATTTCTCGTGGGAATTAAGGCTGCTCACCTGTTAAAATATATACATACCATGTTGCTGTTGAGATTAACGTCCAATGTACTGCATTTTACAAAATTTATATCACATTCATATGACATTTATATCGAAACTTGTTAGCTCCTCCCCCCCTGTTTATCACAAATGAATTTGCAAATGTACGGATGGAGGAGTCTCATTCATTCTCTCTCTTTGGTTTTCTGTTTTTGGTTAGAGCAGAAGCTATGAATCATACGAGTTACCATGCCTTCCAGGAAGCTTTTAAAAGCAAGAGCCATTGTCTTGACGTCCAGAAACTCGCTGGTTCTGATAAAATAGCATCAAATACTGGTGGAGGGGATTTTGATGAAGAGGAACATAAGATAGTGATTGCCTCTAGCAAGAAAAGAAAGCTGTTGGATTTTTGTTCATGTAAATGTCTTCTCCTGGACTTGGTAATACAACTTATATTGATAAACAACCCGCTAAGATTCCTTTCCTCACCATATTTGGTTGACGGGACAGAATCCGAAATCATTTGTTATGGAGTTCAAAATTCAAGCATTCCTTGTGGAAGGTTGCTTTCAGATTCCGGATTAAACGTCAACTGTAATGCTCTACAACATCAAAATGCATTCTTTTTCTCCATTCTTCCTCGGCTCCCCTTTTCTCAGAATAGTTTTGTTCTTTACTTGTAAAGTTCATCACATTTATACAATCCTGAATGAACTGGTAATGTACGCCAACTCGACTTCACAAACACGTGTCCCTTTGAAAAACAAAGAATTTATGCATTTTGTGGACTATGTATACAACTAACTTTCTGTTGCAAGTTTAACTCAAAAAGTTAGTTAGTTCCTTCTTAAAGTTATACCCTGCCTCTCAAGGAAAACGGAGAAGCTAAGGACCAACAAAATGTGAATAGATCCATGGGAATAGATTTCCACACCCAAAACATTAAAATAATTATGTTATATTAAGAAGTTAAAATCAATAGGGCCCCAAAGCAAGCTACAGGCATATAAAAAAAAATTTGTAAAAAACTATATACAGAAAAACTGGGAATCAAGGTGTGATACCTTGAGAATTTCTATATTATGCATAGATTAAAGCAGGTCCATTGGAGGAACACACATCTCAACATGAGCAGGTCCATTTGAGTTACATGTAGAACATCGTCCCGTGAACCTGTTTACTCTCTTAAACAAACGCCTTGGATAATTTGTGGAAGTGAACGGCTTTGAACTATACTAAAAGTTCAGTAGAGATTTGTTTTGGTCACTGGGAACAACTGTGAATCCTATATACTTATTGGACAAATGCAGGCAAATACGAACTGCAATGGTGCCACAAACTAATTCACTATAATAGATTTTATCTTGCTATGAAGCAAGAAAGTTTCCTCCCAAAAAAGGATCTTCGGACCTCTTGGAACTGTTATTACACCAATTACAATCCCAGGAAAAGTTCGAATCACACACAGATTCAAAAACATCTAAAGACTTGTTCTAGGAAAAAAAACATGCAGATTACAGATTCCCTGTTAGGCCACAGTCCATTTCCTCGTCACCATTGGTTGTGCCACAGGCACATTAGTTTTTACCAATATCCTTCACAGCGCAAATTTGCTCTTCCCCCATTGCAGACATAACACTTAAAACCAGATCCTTTCCTTCCTCAAAACCATTTTTAATCTGCAAGAGGAAAACATTGATTGTTGGTTCAGCGAAGAAAAATATCAGCAAAAATAGTTACTGTTCAAGTCTGTTATATCATTTACCTGGGCAAGCAGATTATCATCTGTGGGGAGCTTCAGGTCATCTTTAGTACCTCCAGTTTCAGTGAGAAGAGACACCTGCATATTCAGTAAACCTCAATAAGAAGCAAATAGCGAGTGGTCTACCATAACTTTCAACCGCACATCACTCATGTCAACTTCAAAGAACCAAGAAAAAATAGTACATAAGGCATAAGGGAAACAAGAGAACAAGAGCCTCAAACTTCAAGCCCGTTATCATATGAGAATAACAGCAGATAAGAGCACCCCCTATATCCAAATGGCCCTAATCTGGAGCATCACACAAGTACAAATTGAATTGGGCTTTGGATGGTTCTTCGTATGGCTAACAATTTGTAGGTGAAAACTGAGAAACACAATAGGAATTGCCAATGTCTAAACTGAATATTCAGGATCCTTAATCAAATTTAATCAGAACTTAGTTCATACCCTATTAGATATGGCTTTTCATTTCAAGTAAGAAACATTTCATAAACAGAGGAAATAAAGTTTTGAATTCGTACACTGTTAATGCAGGAATATGGCTAATATATATCATGCATCATACCCATAGAGAACTAATTTTCCCCCAATGTTCCGATTTTTTGACTTTCATACAAACACAAGAGTTCAGTATGACAGAGAAGAACTAGGTAAACAAATACTTACAAATCCATCTTCAGAGATGTCAATCAGCTGGTAATCAGCGCGGTTGACATGAGGGACCTGGAACAGGGGAAATAAAATTTTAATTGCAATTTCTCCTAAAGCAAGCGATACAAAAGGTAAAAGCAAAGAAAAGATTAATAGTTCGCATTACATCACAGTTATGGGAGGACGGAACAATATCTTCGAGCTTCTTGCCACTGAAAATATCAATTCCAACAAAGTGGCACTTTGCATGTCCATGCTTGCCAGTTTTGGAAGTGGAGACTTCAACAACCTGCAAAAAGATTAACAGATTTTCATAAAATGGTGAGAATCCTTACAAAAAGATAAACTTCCCTTATGATGCACACCACAGAAAAGAGAAAAACTCCAAACAAACATAGATGTCATGTAACATGGTACCCGGGAACCACTGTGTGTAAGTGTGCGCGATTTCCTAACCCTTTCCGGGCGCTAATACTCAAGAACCTTCAAAATCTTCAAATTCAAGTATCAGGCATATAAAGCACTGCAATTGCAGCTCCTTTTCGTTCACCCCCAAAAGGTGTAAAAGCGAGAAGTAAATGAGCAATGCCCCTTTTTAGTTGAGACCACATTTACAAAAGAATGAGAAGCTAAAACAGTACAACCCAATACGACCCACATGATTCAGGATTAGGTATTAGAGCATAATATTAAACTCCCTGTTGTTTATTTCAAAACTAGCGGTCAAAATTCAAAATCAGGGTTTCCAACACAATTCCCACTGGATCTAGCAGCACACAGCATGAACTTTCAGCGGACAAATCATATAACAGGAATCAAAACCGTCAGACACAAAGACAACCAAACATTGACCCGGAATTCAGTGCCATAATTTAATAGGGCAAAACCCTCCATCAAGATCTAGATATAAAAAAAACAGAAACCCATCCGTAATTCATCACCAAAAAATTCACAGAAAGCGTCAAAAACGAATTAAAAATCCAATCAAAGAAGAAATCAAAAAGGGAAAAATTCGAAAACCTGATACATACCTTGCAGGGCCTGTTCTTAATGACGATGTAGCCATTCTTACGGATGGTTCCAGCTTGTTGGGGGTAGGTCTTGGAGGCTCCGGCATCAGCCTTTTGCTCGAAGTGGTGCTCTTCGTCCGACATCGTCTCTCTCTCTCTCTCTCGCTTTTGTTTCTTTTTCTACTTCTCTTCTCTCTGGAAAGATGGGGGAAGAAGAAGACTCTCACGGAAAAAGGAATAATTCGAGAGAAAACCGAAGAATAAGCGGCAAGTTGATATCAATCATCATCATTATCTTTTTATCGGATTATTATGAGAAGTACCCATCAACTCTTTTTCTTGTCAATTAACTCCCCTACAAGTTTTAATTCTTTTCAATCCAACATTATAATTATTTCTACTTTATTATTATTCCATCTATTTAGAAAAAACAAAAAAATCCACGCGATGCTTGCGAAAACGAACTAATATTTTGGTTATTAGAGATTTTAAATTAATTATAACCATATTTTGAAGGGAAAAAGACAAAATCTTCCGAGTTATGTCCTAAAGACTAATACCACCCCGAGTTTTCCGATAAGGATGATTTTCCTCCTTGACCTCCAGTCACCCCATCATTGACCCCCTTGAGAGTTAAAATGACAAAAATACCCTTATGTCTAAAAAAAACCTTTTTTATCCATATTTTATCTTTTTTTTTCAATGGCTTATTTTATTTAACAAATCATTTGAAAATTTCATTTAGGAATAAAAATATTCACCGATTTTTGTTACAAAAACTTTTTAAAAAAAAATAATTAATTTTTGTAAGAACTAATTTAGTTAGGATTGAATTTTGTTTCCAAAAAAATATATAATTTTTCCAAAAGTTAGCATAATTTCAACATTATTCATCTTTTGAATTTGTTCATTATTATTAAAATCAATGTAGAATATGGTTGAAGTCTATCATTTTTTTAAAAAAAAATTAAATCATAGATAAATTAAACAAAATAGGTTTTGAATAAATCATATCCTCAAATAAATGTGTCTTATCCTTAAATAATATGTCTTATATTTAAATAAATCTTTTGATGATTTGTTAAACAAAATAAATTTTTGAAAAAAGATAGAACTTGTCCACAAAAATTTGTTTTAAGATGAAAAGGGTAATTTGGTCATTTTTGCCCTCAGGGGGTCAATTATGGCGTTGACTGGATATCAAGGGAAGAAATTGTCCTTATAGAAAAACTTGGTGTGGTATTAGTGTTTGGGACATAACTGAGAGGTTTTTGTCCTTTTCCCTATTTTGAAAGTATATAAGGACATAGGTATAACTATTAACTTTTGTTCTTTCTCTGGCATATTGTATGGTTTTGTGATCTTCTCTTGTTTTGTACACTACAAAAACATTAAAATATATAAGGAAATAAGAAAAAAAATTATGAAAAGTTGAATTTTGAACAAAAAGGTCATAAGTTGATATTCAAAGGAGTATGTTATTATACTGAATCGTTAAGGGATTATCAGCAATATAAGAAATTTTAAGTACCATTTTGATTTTTTAAATTATGAAGTCATTTGAATTTCAAATTATTTCTTCTTGATCTTGAAATTATCATCATTTTGTTTTTTATTTATTTTTTTGGTTATAGATTGGATTTAGGAACCCTGACCCAATCAACTTGGAAATGAAACCTAATAGATGAAGGTGTGGTGGTATTTTCAAAGTATATAATTTTCATATTCTTACTTTATTTTTTTTTATGAAATTTGACTATTTTTATTGAATTTTTTGACAATGAAAATCGAAATAAATAAGTCTTAATCAGAAAAAAGTGAACCCTTAGTCCTAAATTATGTAAGGTTGAAAGTGAATGTAGGTAGTATATGTATTAATACAAACTATATAATTTATAAGGAGTAATTGGATTGTGCCACAGTGAGTGTCACAAGAAAATTTAATTCTTCTTTAAAAATCAAAATTTGTGTTTATACATATATACCATAAACACATATTTTCACTCTAGATTATTTTCATATTGTCATTTTATTTTTTTATCGATGTTTTATTTTTAATGAAATTTGTCTATTTTTTTGAATTTTTTAAACTATGAAAATTAAAATAAATATAGCCTAATCTGAAAAAAGTGAACCCTAACTTCCAAAATGTATAATTTCACAAGTAATTGTGAATGAGTATAAATATTAGCGCAAACGACAATATTTATGCAAAATTGTTGAATGTTGCAATGGAAAGTGTCACGGCACATGGAAAAAAAAAATGATATTAGCATAAATAATCAAATAAAAAAGTACGTATCATGAAAAATAAATTATTACGCAAAATTTTGAAATTTCCAATCGTAAAATCTATTGACAATTTGACATAGTTGTACTTTCACTAAAAGCCATTAAGTTGTAATTGTTTTTCGACTGAGAGATTGGATATTTTCATCTTAAAACCAAGTTTTTGTCTTTGTTTCTTCCTTTTAAATGCAAAAAATAATAGTGTACTTCGACCAGTTTAATACAGCGTCATTTTGAATATTTTGGATGGAATAAGATGCCTCAAGATAGAGGATTGAGCGTAATTCTATCACTTTATGCACAACAGCCCTACCTTTCTATATGTTTCTTTTTCTTTTATTCTTCTTAGTTAACATCAATTGCTTTGATCTTGAAAGTTTATTTTTTATTTAGTTAGAACGATAAAGACGTATAGTACTTAAATTAATTTTCATTATTTTCCAATGAATTTTTTCGTTAAGAAAAGTGTTTCAACTTACATGTTCGTACACAATTGCTGCTCACATATTAATACGTTGATATTCTATTTAGATTGAAGGTAAAAACAAGTTTTCGCCTTTATTTATTTATTTATTTATATATATATATATATATATATATATATATATATATATATATACACCATTATAGGTATCCTAGGCTATTACATATGTGGGATTTATTAGGGAAAGGGGATACTACTAGTTGAGAGAGACTCCACACGTGCACGCCTTTGTGGGCCCTCCTAGGCTGCAAGCTGATCTATATATATGTATATATATATATATATATATATACCATTATAGGTATCTTACGCTATTACATATGTGGGATTTATTAGGGGAAGGGGATATTACTACTAGGGAGAGACTCCGCACGTGTACGCCTTTGTGCGCCCTCCTAGGCTGCAAGCTGATCTCCGGGACTGCCTCTCACTTCCTGACTGTAAACCTGTATAGGCAGCACTTAAAGTGCACCTGACGGTGTTTGAACCTGAGATCTCTTGGGACCTCAAGTTTTGATGCCATGCCCACTGCCACTTGGGCAATCCCTTATTGGCAAGTTTTTGTCTCTCAAATTTTTACAAAGGATGGAGGTTGATAAGAATTACTATAGTTTTTTTAATACATTTCAAACTAACACATAAAATACAACCTTTCATACAATGCTGATTTGAAATGGTAGTGTATGTATATATATGTATTTCTTTCTTTTTTTTTCAATACTGAGGAAGCACAAATGCGCTTAGAGGTTACAACGAAATTCCTTGTCCGACCAAATTCTTAACACATATGAAAACAAATCCCTACCAAAGATTACCAAAAAACACATAGGATTACACCACTCCATTAAGTAAAGTCACCTAAATTTCCAAGGAAACCAACTAAATGGACCCTTAATCCTTGTGAACCGGTAATTATGTGAGAAGCTACCCCCTTCTTATCCCTTGATCTTTAGTTTTGATTTGAGACTAAAATGTTTCGATTGATCAGGTGGTTTGCCTAAATTGGATGAATAGTTTGGCAGACTCTCTTTAGATTTGGGAGTACGGCCCGGATGAGGTAAGTTGACCATCGTATAAATACCAATCTTGTTATGATTGCTATCAGTTGTGATCGAATTGTTGTTGGTGCAACAATTCTCTTCTACTGATGGTTTACTAATTGTTTTTTCTTTTGGAAGTCTTGGTTCATTGGATAAACTTGGATCCTGCACTGCTGGAATTGTGCTATCCTTTTCCATTTGGGCCATGTCCAACACTTCTGCCTTGTTGGATGTTTCAGCCTTTCCTTTTGTGGTATCCTTCTTTGAGATCCATGTTGATTTATCTCTATTTTCATTTTTCTTTTGCTGCCTGTTGAAGCCCATATAGATATAGGTGTTTGAGTAGCTCCTTGACCCATTTTGAAATTTATCAGCCCAGTTGATCCCACGGGAATTTTGTCCCATTCTTCTTGATTTGCCCTACTCAAAGCCTCAAAAGAGTTGCTGACAAGCATGTTGCCTCTAGTTCCATCAACCCATTTTCTCTTGGGAGATTGCATGGAGTGAGTCGCGGTGGTCCCCTCCATGTGCACTTGGGAGATTGCATCTAGTTCCCCATGCCACCTGGCCGTTGGGGTTCAACCGCATTCGTTTCGGACGAACCAGTTGGTCCAGCTGCGTGAACCATCTCGGTTTCCTCTGCCTCCATTTGTTGTGCTTCTCCATTTTCCGGTAATTTTTGTTGTACCAGTTCTGCATCTTTTGATGCCGGAAAATATGCCATACTTACAAAATATGAGAAGCAAATTATTGGTAAATCCTCATATTCCACCTTATAAAATATGCCATCTACCTCTACCATTCCATTTAAACTCTGTTAAATCTAGCAAAACAGTAATTCGAGCATATTTCCCTCTTATAGCGGACAAGGTGCTTTCATCCGATAAATGAACCTACTGATTTGACCACGTTTTAGAGAAAGGCTTCATGAAAATATTGAATTGGCAACTCAGGAATTCTGATCCACGCGGTCACCTCCTACAAGTGTTCTATTTTTGCATTAAACTTAGATGACCAGGGGTACACTCTTAGATAGGTCTTGTGTGTCGTTCCGATTGTCCACGGCCTGTTCAGTATGGAATTGTTATAATCTTCCTCGTGACTCAATCGGATGACATAATAGCCGTTTATTTGATCTGTTACCTCCATAACACCTTTCAATTGCCATATTTTCTCCAATCTACTCATAAGAGCTCCGTAGGTAACTGTACGCCCTAGGGGCTGATTATGACCGAGAATCCCATTGATTTTTTCATCCTCTGTTGAACTGGATCCATGAATGTTATAGAACCAATTCCATTCTTGACCTCGTGAATTACTTCATCATCATTGACTAGGACAGGTTCCCTTGACTTTCTCATCACCCAGAGAGTTTAACACATCAGCTTTGGAGGAGAAAGGATTTAATGGAACCTCAAACTCCTCTTCTCTGTTCTTTACTTTTTTGGTTGCCGGATTTTCCTCCGACAATTCCAAGTGCGCAGGCTCTCCCATCTCCGTGTCCATAGGACCGGGGGATGGTCAGTTCCGTTCAGAGTTTCCAAGCTTCTAGAGAGAAGCTAGAGCCTTATATTTAGAAAGAAGCCGAAACAAAATCGATATTCTATATATATGTATTTCGTTAAACTACGAAGGAAGTTGGGCTGAAGCGTTGTTATTTGTTTGGGTACAAAAGTACTGGGCCAAAAGAAAATAAATAAGTGTCACGCTTCAGACATATTTAATGCAGTTAAATTAAATTATGTTCAATTAGGTTTTTTGATTTGGGGATTTTAGAGTAGTACGACGTCGTTCCAACCTGACAACAGAAAGGAATTGACAGCACCGTTAATTTTAGTCTTCTTCTTTTAATTTTATAGTTTATCAGTAAGCTAGGAATCAGGGTAGTAAATTCCAGAACATTCCTTGTAGCTATCCGTTGAGAGTTGACGGTGAAGAAGGTGAGTCATCAAAAGATCACGCTCCTGCATTGTACGATTCATTCAATATTGTAATGGAATCTTTCTTCCTGTTTTCTCTCTAATTTCTCTGTTTTCCCTTTCTTCCCCTTTCTTCCTTTACCCCTCTGTAAATCTGAATTCTCAAATTCTGGCCATTAACCTATCAAATCGTTACAATAAGTTGCTATGCAGACCCATTGAGATTATGTAGCTTGAATTATCTTGTGCAGAATTTGATCCTATCCAAATTGAGAAATCGTATTGGCCCCAACTCTTTCAAGATTTTTGAGCCTGTGGAACATGTCCCATTTGGGAGAATGAACCATTGAGACTGACTCCAAATTTGGTGCAGCCCTAATGCAGTCCATTTTGGAATGCACCAAAGTGTTCTTGCACGACTGGTGTTCAACTATATTATCCATTCGTAGCTCAAGGTTCCGGAGGAATGGTCCCTGCTTCTGCAGCCAATAAGCAAGGCCATAGCTGGTGAAAGGACAATAGACAACTTGTTCTTCCAACCGCTCAATTGAAGACACCATTGTGGAGATAATTCCAACTAGGGTTTGCCCACACTTGAGATTGTCAAAATGTCCTGAGGAAGGAAAAGGCTCTGAACACATGACACTGAGTCCTTCCATCGTTTGGAAACATAAGCACAACTAGCCACATCTTTGGCATTGTTAATATGAGATATGATGAATTGAAGGATGCAATCAGGCAAGGAGTCCATTTCTCTGGAGGCGAACAATCAAACAGTTGATATTCAATTATGCATCCAAAGAATGTATAACAAGAAATCCAGGGAGTAATGGGAACTAGACTCAAAGGCAATGTGTCTTGATTAAAGATGATTAATTTGTGCAATTCAACGAACATCAAGTACATTTGCAGCCGATAAACATACTCCATTCAAAGAAAGCGATTTTGTCAAAAACTGCCTGTAAATGTACTCGACTTTTACTGGTTTTTAGACGGAACAGAAAATATATAGATTGCAGTGGTGAAATAGTGGTGGAAATGTTTACTGTGTCAAAAAAATTTATTTCCTGTTCGAAATGTTTCAAAATAATTACTTTGTTAATGTGAAAATCATTTTAAGATAATAGAAATATACCTTTGGACATCATTTATTATTATTGATCATCGACGAAAAATATATATACATTGACATATTTATCTTCATTATTTGATTTCATTAGTGCCATCAACAAAATTTCTCTTTCTGATAAATGCTAACACATATGAAAAGACAACAATATAAACTTGTGCGATGTGTGCGAGTTCAGACGTCGAATATAGTTTGGTTTGGAAGGTCTCAAACGATCTCTAAAAATGTTTGTTGTGAGTTTGTTGGCAAACTTTCTTTTTCATCAGTCAAGTGGAATGAATTTTCCCCTCTTTCTCCGTCCAAATACTCTTTTGCTGTCCTTTTATAATGCATACTAAAATTTGCCGTTTGTATATATTGAAAAGGGCTCATACCTAAAAATTGTATGAGTATGTGAGTTCTTAACTGATATGGGGCTGACCTAGTTAAGTAGTTTAACACGTTTATCGAAGTCTAAAAGTGGCAAAAGTGGGTCAGGTTCTGTTGTAGTGGTAATAGGCCACGAGAATAGTATGGCTCTCTAAAGCCTCATGTGTTGTATTACGTAAAAAGGTCCTCATGACCCCCAAAAAAAGGCATAAAAGACCATAGCTTTATAGAGATCAAACCCCTAAAACAAAATCATTGCTAGCATTTGGTCATCATTTGCCAAACAAGTGAAGTGATGATAATGAAACCTTTATCTCGATCAAACAACTTTTTTGTGTCATCTGAATCAAAAAATGGTTTGGTGTGAACATTATTTAAAATTGTTCTTCAAGGAATTGTCTCCCCCTAAGTACTTTACTCCTTTTGAAGATTTACATGAATTTTTCCTGAAGATTTAAAATTCATCATCATTGCCATTATGTACTGATGCAAGGAATTCCTAATTAATGCAACTAGTTAATTTCTTCAGCTAATAGTTGTTAAAACTTAAAAGTACATTTGAGTTACAGGCCACCATTATCATTGCCCTCATACTGTATTACTATTATCAGTAGAGCATCGGATTCTGCACTCAATTCAGCCACCAACTTTAAGGATATGGATTTGTCTAAATTGAAAGTATTATAATTAGTATTAATGTCATGTTTATTGTGGCAAGTAGTTTGCATCAGTTGGAAGCTCCACTGTCACGGGTAAAACTATAGTTGGTACATGATCTTATTAGGGTAGCATATTCCCGTAATATTCTTATGTAATTTCTAAACTCTTATTTTATTTATTGTACCGGATCGGATCTTTTCTAAGGGAGGGGTAAATGTTGTGAATCGGGTTTCAATGAAGAGGTTAGCACGATGAACTCCGCGAATATTGTAAGTGGAGTGACTGGAGTTTTGGGTTCCATCTTGTATGATGCCATTTTTTGTCCAAGTGAATCAAGTGGCAATGCCAGAGGGGAAAGTGTCGAGTGATACGAGTTTCAGTTTCAACTTTCAACTCGGGTGATGTAAGGTTTGAGGCACCAGCGATCTAGTATTAAGCTTCAATTATTGCAAGTTGTAATCACAAAACTTTGTCATGATCGGATTATGTGTTTGTAAAATAATTATTTATAAAAAAAAGGAAGAAAAAATCAAGTGACAATGAAGAAAACAAAGTTTTGATGAAATTCATGCAAATAACAGCTGACCATATTTGTGACTCGTGAGTGACCACTGCAAATTTGCTTGCTCTTGCCATTTATTAATCAATCAAAAAGGCCAATCTTTGATGATCCACTACTTGTGACCCTTTTATCAAAAAAAAAAAAAAGAAAAAAAATACTTGTGACCCTTTGAGAGGGGGCATGAAGGTTACCACAGGGTTACCATGATGCTTTGGAACTTTAATTTGTTAACAAAACAAAACAAAAGAATAATTCAGAAATTTGATTAGAAAAAAATGAGTGAGTGGGGAGAGAGCGACAGGGCAACCTATCTGAAATGAGTAAAACGGGTTGATGAAGAAGCAATCCGACAGGCTCGACAGCCAAAACCAATCTTCACACTTCAAATTGGAGAAAAGAAAACAAAGAAAAAATAAAATAAAATTTGTAATTCACACACTTTACCTTCACCAACTTACAACCTATCATGTATGTCGGTAAGACATTATATAATTATGAGAAATGTGACTGATCGACCTAGTTAGGACCTCCTTAAGTATACTTTCTCCGTAACGAGATCATAATCCTGTTAATTACGTTGTTTTAATTCAATACAACATAATTTGGTTAGAAAATAACGAGTACCGCAATGAGTAAACATGTCCAGCACATACATACATCTCCAGTTATATGATCATTTTCTATCGTTTACGTACACACATGAAGCCTGCCCTAATTGGTTATTAAGTTTCTTGTAAACCCAACTTTGGGCTAACCTCAAAATGAATCATCATGCATGTACTACAGTATTAGCAAGGAAAACTCAATCAAGGGAAAAACCATTTAATATGAAGAGCAAGTACTAATGAGCTTTGACTGTGTTGGCAAGAATCTAATTAGATGATGAACCCCATAAGGTTTTTAAGGACATACACGTTTTCCGAGCATGTTAAAATGTTGTAGTACTTGAAATGCTTCCAAGGAAGCTACTTTACGCTTACGGATCTATTATATCAAATTATCGATGCACATGATCTTCAATGATTGAACTTCTCGACATGCCTAAACAATTACTAAAAGAATAGAGTATCCAAAAATTATGTAACTCCGTCAACTAAATAGTTCGGTCAATAATATAATAAGTTGAACGTTTCAATTCTGATATTAACCGTCAAATTTATTTTAGAAATAGTAGAAATCTCCAAGTAGCCTCTCCCTAGACTATTTAAGGTTTGTTATGAATTATGATAATGATTTGATGATAACATTTTAGTCTGCTAGTCAACCATTTATTTATTTTGTTGGGATTTTTTGTTGACGACAAATGCTAGAAGGTACCATCATAAATGATAAAAACTTGATGAAAAAGTTGAAGACAAATATACCATAAACATTTTGGGAGGATGACGACTTGACAATGATGTTCCTGAGGAAGAAGGGAATGCCAAAAAAAGACAGATGAGGTTACAAAAGTGGCCAAATCTTTGCTGCATAGTGTCTAGAATCCAATACAAAACTTGAAGCGGAGAGATTTCACTGTTCGAATCCTTACTTGCATTTTAACTATGAACATTCATTTACCGTACTTGTTCGGAGAGATTTACCTCTCTTTCGGAGTCTAATCCAAATTGATCCACGCCAAAGTCCCAAAATTAAACAAATAAAAGTTTTTTTAAAAAAAAGAGAGAAAAGGCAGAAGAATTTCATCATCTGTCCATTTTGCAAATCTGCAAAGAATTTACAAAATAGGTAGTAATAAATGGAAATGGTACAAAGTTTCTACAAATGGTCCACTGTAGACGGTGTGTCTCAGAATTCTCGTGCTGCTGAATACTAACCACAATCAACTTGCCCCAGGGGACCAGATTCTGAGCGGTGATTTTCTTTCTTCCTCACAGAGGAAAATGGCTGAAAAGATTGATTGTGGTTCAAAGAAACAGATAGACTACAGAGAATGGGTTGTTTTTCAACTTATCTTAGGTTTTTTATCTTCTTATCTGTTTGTTAAGTGGCAATGTGGTTGATGGAGAAGTTCTTGACTGAAGGGAAGAAAAATGAATTCTTGCAACTTCAAGAAACAAAATAACTGGCATAAATTATGCCTTGCTGCCATTAAATTAATGAGTTAACAAAGAAATGATCTCAATGTAACCTAAGCTGTACAAAACTTCTCCAATATGGCAGCAAGCAATGAAAAACCAAAAATCAATAGATCGGCAAATAGTACAGATCAACAAGAAAACTGCCTTCTCTACATAAGGCATTCATCACAACTACGAAAGAGGTTCAATGTCCTTAAGAAGTCCTACTACCTGTTGCATACTCGGCCGTTTTAAGGGAAGGTCGGCCGTGCATAGATATCCGATCTTCAACGCCTCAACCATTTGCATCTCGAGTCCAGTCCCCTGGATTTTGGGATCAATGGCTCTTGAGCCTTCATTTCTCCTTATTAGTCCTCTCACCCAGCTCACTAAGGTTCCTTCTTTTTCGTCAGGATAGTTATCATCAACAGGCTTTTTCCCAGTTATAAGCTCAAAAAGAATGACTCCAAAACCATAAACGTCAGATTTTGGTGTCGGATTTTTAGGGGACTCGATTTGCGGCTCAATGAATTCTGGTGGCACATAACCTGGAGAACCACGGGCAATCTCATCCTCGAGGGAGTTTCCAAAAATTTTAGCAAGCCCGAAGTCAGATAGTCTTGGTTCCAAATTCTGATCCAAATAGACACTGCTGGCTTTGACGTCTCTATGTATGATTGGAGGAGAACAGCCATGGTGGAGAAACGCCAGGGCACGAGCTGTGCCAAGCGCAATCTTGTGCCTAAATCTCCATGTGGTTAGAAGGCCTTCAGAACCTACATTTTGGATTGAATTGTTATCATCTTCTTCCCATGTGTCTGTGCTCCAGTCCTCTGTAGCTTGAACCCCAAGAGGGAGGTCATGAAGTAAATTCTGCAGATTTCCGTTCTCCATATAATCATAAATGGCAATCCTCTGCTCTCCAGCCAAGCAATATCCAGTGAGAGGAACTAGATTAGGATGCTTTATGCGACCGAGATACTCCAGCTCTCTCGCAGCTTCTTGGTCTGTCATGGTGGATCCGTGAACCAAAACTTTCACGGCTACATGAATCCCACCAGGCAGAAAACCACGATAAACTGGTCCAAACCTTCCTTCAGCCAATAATGTGCCACGATCGAAATTTGAAGTTGCAGACAAGAGGTCTGCAAATGTAAAATTCAACAATGGCTTTTCAAAGATAACGACAGGAACTGATGTAGCTTGCTTAACATCAGCAACCCAAGTTGTGGAATCCGTCTGGAATGAAAATGGACCAGATATAACCTGCTCTTCTTTGTAAGAGTTCTGTTTAATTTCCCACATCCTGGTTTTCCTTCTACAGCCAAAGGCTAAGAAGAGCAAACCAATGAGCAAACAAACCATTGAAATGGTTAATGCAAGGGCAAGCTTGAGTCCCCTATGCTTTTGAGCTCTTTTCTTCAAGAGTTCAGGATTCGCAGCAATTGGACAACTATTTGTTGAGCCAATGAAAGCCGAATTGAAGGTTTCAGGGGAGAAATCTGAAGCACAAAAGGTTAGGTTGTTGTAAGAGAAATTAAACCTCTCCATCCAAGGCAGCTTCTGCACCAGCTTTGTGGGGATTTCACCACTCAAGTTATTATGGGAAACATCAAGTTCTTGAAGGCTTTGGGTGCTGAAAAGCGGAATACGGCCTTCAAGATGGTTATTTGAAAGATCAAGTGTTTTCAGATTGCTCAACTGTGAATATTCGCTAGATATTTCACCAATCAAATTACATCCAGACAAATTCAGATATTCTAAACCTGGAAGCTTACTAACTTGCAACAATTGTTGTTTCGAGAATCTGTTGTGTGCAAGATTAAGGTGTCTGAGATTCTGTGCTTCATTTAACTCAGTAAAAAACTCTCCACTAAGCTGATTCTCAGATAAATCCAGATAAAATAAGTGGGACAAATCATAGCTGGAACTGAAATTTACCTGAGAAATGTGGCCTTGAAATTGATTTCTGCTCAAATCAATCACTTCCAATGGACCATCAAAAAGACCAACAACTGGACCCTTGAATGAATTTCCTGAAATGTTGAGATAGTTAACTGATTTCAAACCAGAAAAATCTGATTCTCTTCCGCTAAGGCCATTTCTAGCAAGGTTCAAGTACTTTAGCTTCGGAAATGCAGCACCAAATCCTTCATGCAGAGAACCATTTAGCTTGTTCATGGAGAGATCGATAGCAACAAGGGAACGGCATTGTAGAATTCCAAGTGGAATACCGGACTCAAAGCCATTATGATCCAATTTAAGAATTTGCAACCTTTCAAGGGAGGCGATAGCTTCAGGAATGCTACCAGAAAATGCATTGCCAGAAAGGTCAAAAGTTTCAAGTTGGCCAAAATTACCAATGTTGCTGGGAAGTTCTCCAAAAATTTGGTTGAATGAAAGATTCAGGCTTTTCAATAAACCTAGACTCCAGAAATCAGAGGGTAAAGCAGTGATATTATTATTGCTCAGATCCAGATACTGAAGCTTAACAAGTTTACCAATGGTGTTATCAGGGATTACACCAGAAAGCCCCAACCCTGAAGCAACCAACTTGACAACACTCTCTTCATTACCATCACAAAACACCCCAGGCCAAGAACAAAAATGAGAAGAAAAGTTGTAAGCTTTGGAGGAATGCAAACCCATTTTGTGGAAGAAATCAGAGACAAAGGACCCATCTGTATTGGGTTGCTGACAAACCAATGGCCTAAAGCAAACAGTTAGAACCAAAATTGAACCCCAAAAATTAAACCCCATTTTTTTTGAGGATTAGGCCAGAAGGGAAGAAAGAAAAGAAAGTCACTTCACAATCAAAACTTATCAAAACTTTTTTCAATTCCTCCACCACTCTGGAGTCACTGTAGCTTAAAAGTGGCCTGAAAAAACATCACTTTTCTGACTTCCCCTGCAACACCACCAAGAACTCCATAACCATAAACCCACCTTCCTAAAATCCTAACTTCCAAGAAACTGCAGGGGGAAAGTGGTGGGGTGGTTTTCTAGCTTCCAAGAGAATATTTACTTCTGGGCTACAAAAAAAAACAACCACTTTTTTTATGCTTTTTCAACTTTGAGGTGGTTCTTTTTGTGTGCCCATAACCTTAAGAAAGTACAGTGAGCAGCACATGACTGGAAAAACAAGCTTTATCAAGAAGAACAACAAATGGGTATTCTTCCTTTTGTCTTTTTATTTAATGAATTCCTGTGAGAGGAGTGGTGGCTTTTGCCTTTGTGGAGAGAAGGAAGAAATGGAATGAATGTGAGAGAAGTGAGGCTTATTTCTCCGGCAGGAATTTGTGCTCTTTTTTTGATTTTCTTTGGCAGTTGCAGCAAAATGATGCACATAAAAGCGGTGATACATAAGACTTACATCATTAATCAAGGACTTAAAAATGTTTACATATTCAAATAAAAATTCATGATTTATTACACCAAAAACCAATACTATAATAAAATAAAACTATCTAAACTCTTGAAGTTAAAAGACAGAAAAAGATGAAAGTGGATAAAAAGATGATAAATGAGTTCTGAGAAACTGTATTCTTTCCGTCCAAAATTGGATTTTTTTTAAATGAAATGAAACAAATACTATCTATTTATACTATCTGTTTAATATTTTTATTCTGTATATATTTACATTTTATAATTTCTTTTCTTTCCTTTATATATATTAAAAATAGATTGCTTAAAAAAATGTTTAATATGAAAAAAACCCTCGAGTTTTAGTTGATTATCTAAAAACTCCCTTCCAATTTAAAAAAAATTTAAAAAATATTCATAGATCGACAAGCCAATTGTCAAAAGAATCCTTCAGCGACTGGAAACTGATGTGAACCTATTAAGATTTACGATAGATTATAAGTGATAGTACAAGATTAAGGATTCAGATCCGTAAAACTTCAATCTAATGTCTTTTTCCACCATTAAACTGTTATTTTTATATTCTTTTTTCTATATTTGATCGTGCAAGTTCATAAAGATCTACTAAGGTCTAAGAGTCTTAACCCTCGGACTAAAATCCATTAACACAATTCACTATCTTTAATGATTAGTAGTGTGACACAAAGTGAGAAAATGAGGAAAAAATAAGAGGGGTTGTTAGTTGAGTGTAAGAAAATGACAGTGGTGAGAAGTTGGGGGGCTTCATTTAATGACTTGGGTTGAAACAAATGCCTCTGGTTGGTGGAATTTATCAAAGGTCTGGTGAGAACTTATTCAATGACCATTATCTTCTTCTTCTTTTTTTGCTTTGATTTTGCAATCAAATACTCACTCCGATCCTTATTATAAGACATTTTGATTTTGTCATAAGTTTTATATAGGATACTTTTTTAATTGGAGAAAAAAAATTAAACATATATTTTCACATTTGGTGTAATTCTAATAATTAGTAAATATTTTTAAGATTCTTATTTCAATTAAAAAAGACATCCTAAATAAAACTTTAGACAAACTCAAAATGCCTTATAATAAGGACCGGAGAGATCACCACTGCTTTGATCAAGCACGTAGATAGGCCACAGCACATCAACATTAATTAATATAATGATTAGGGAAAGATCAATGAATCTCTTGCAAAAATAATTCCCCATTAAACCAGAATCATTTCCTTTTTTTATCTTACAAATTCATTTCCTTAAATAAACCTTTTTTTCCCCACTCTTCAGTCTTTGAGTCTACTCAATCTCAAAGTCAGAAGTCATGAAAGGTTTTAATTCCTTCCCTTTATTTATTTATTTGTCAATGTTATTGTTCCGTAGATTATGGGAATCTCATCAATTTTGACCAATCTTTTAGTTGAAAATGGCAATGCTTTACCTTGAAGCATATATAGGTGATATCATATGTATTCCACATCCTAAAATATCTTTTTACGCCTTGGTTTCGTCCGGAATCCGAATTAATTCATGTTCGATTTTTTATACAACTTATTATAGGTATCAAAATAAACACTAACCCTAACATTTAAAAATGTGTCTAAGTACAAGCATTTGCCCTGGAAATTTTAGCCATAAGATATTAAAACACCCCCGGCCCTTGGATACAAAGTAAACTTTGGACCGAATTGGAAGAGGCGAATTAACGACAGAAATACTATGTACGAATATGGGTTTTTTCACCACATTAAAAATAAAGGATGGGAAGTGGAACAAATTATTGAATAGAGGATTTGGCATGTGACTGTTGATTGTTTGATTATATGTCGCTTCCAAAAATAAAATAAAATAAAATACACGATTGACTCAATTATGTGGGTAGTATTAGCAGAGATCGTCTGTACAACATGTTTTGTGTTTGGTGTCATATATCGTCCTTTTATGGTACACAACATGATCTATTTTAATGTACTTGTTCATGTATCAATCCAATAATGATACAAGTGTGCAAATGTTGGATTTTGGAATCAAAGGAGAGGTCACTAAATTAAACAGTTTGTTTCTTCTCATTTGTTCTTTTTCTTATTGTCCAAATGACAACTTTTTTTTCTAAACTAATCCCTCACATCATTAACTCTAACAAATCCCACCAATAAGATGGGAGATCAGATCTTATATGTTTTAAACAGAAGAAAGAAAAAAAAAATAAAAAGATAAGATAGAAAAATAAAAAAGAGTCTAATTTTATTTTAAACAGAAGCGGAAAGAACGTGAATATATACCTCATGTACTACTAATGGCTTCATTAATGGAACAATACAACTAGTAGTAAATATCAGTATATCCTAAATTTAAAAATTCATAAAACCTTACCAACATTAGCAATACTATATTCTTCGATTGAAAAGATGTTAGTTTTTAACTCTATAATACGATTTACAAAGAAAATCCAACATCATATGACATTTGCGGTTATTGTATATAATGTATAACAGGGTGACTACATGACAACCGAAGTGACAGAAATCAACCCAGGATGAGTAAACACAAAATTCATTTGATACAGTTAGATAGTTATGATCTTTGAAATAAAAGAATGAGATGAAAGTCATTCATCGCTTAATTAAGAGGTTGGTCTACAATATCTTTATATATGCAACACATGAAAAATGAATTAAAAAAAAATTAAAACGGCGATGGAGAAATTGATGTTCAAAGTTCAAAGACGATAGTGATTTGCTCCCTGTCCTCACTTTCATGATATAGATGGGAAGAAGATGGATCATATATACCAAAACTCTATCAAAACATTTAAATGAAAATTAGGTTTTTTTTTTTAAAAACTGGATGATTAAGTTAATAATCTAACAATTACAGTTGTTCCCGACGTATAATTATATATCTATATGAATAATTCTTTTTTTAAAAAAAAAGTTTTGTACTATTTCTAGTACAAATTTAAAAACTCAATGTGTAGCATTTTTTTTGGGACGCAGGTGGTAAAAGAAGTGAAACCAGTGTTGTCAAGCTCGGCTCGGACCGATCGGTTGAACCGGTTAAGTCGGGAATCGGACCTTAAACCAAGCCGAACTGTATATAAAATCACCAAAAAGTGAATCGGTCAAAACTCCGGTCGAACCGTGAATCGGCCAAAACCGGATCAAACCGAGATTTTAAGTTTCTTTGACTTTTTTACCAAAATTTGCACAATTTTTCATGGATTCCATTTCCTCCAAGGCCAAGTTTTTCTTTTTTGTTCAAAATAGCCCCACAAGTTTTAGTATTTATTTTGTTCAAAGTTTTAATTTGATATTTTAATCCACATTTTTAATTTCAACTTCTTAACTCACTAATTTAAATTTTCTTTTATTTTTTTTTAATTTTGCTATACAACCTACCAACTTCCATCATTTTAAGAAAAATTCATATGATAACTCTAATATGTCACAAAAAATAATCTCAGAGCACTTTTTTCTTAATGTTATATTAATTATCCTTCAAATTCAAGAATTTTTTTCTAAATAATGATTTATTTATACTAATTACTTTATTAATATACAAATTTACTTCACAAAAATAATAAGTAATTGTTAGAAAATATCAATATCAACTATTACAATTAAAAAGAGATTTAAGGTTTAATTTTTAAAAAAATTTTAGAGAATTAAATTACTAAATTTTTTTATTTAGTATAATAACATCATCCTAGTTGACCTCCTTCATTCAATTTGGTCATATAAACACACATTTGAAAATTATGAACTATCAATGTGACTCTAACAATTGATAAATATATATAAAATTATAAAATTATAATTAATGAATAATTATAAATTAATTAATATTTATTGCATCATTATAACGTTATCCGAGTCGACCCCCGAATCGTCCCGAGTCGCTCAATCCCTGGCCATTGTCGAGTCGACCTCCGGTCCGAGTCTGACAATACTGAGTGAAACGCCTAAAATCAAATTACATATGAACAACTTGGATCTTTCTCACCGATTTTTTATTTTTTTTTGAGGAAATGTTTGACTTATTGTCTTCTTAGGTCTCTTTACTTTACTTTATAATCCTAACGTACAATGGTCAATGGGGTGGGTCTAATTCAGCTATTAATGGCTAAATGGAGCAGCTCGTCAGAACCACTTTAGCTGAGTGGACTCTGACTGCCTTCACTCTTCAATAAAAAAAAGGCACTTAATTTTGTGTTTTGCATCATCAAAACTTGAGCTAATATTTGAGGTAGCAATTAATTTTACTGACATTTTTTCAGAGAAGAGGAGAAAGAGAAACCAGAAAAGTGCAGTTTGTGGTCTTCAATGTGGTGTACTAGTACAGGTTTTTTTTCACTCTCCAAAGTTCGCAGCTAAAAAATTGGAAAATTCAATCTAAAGCTATGTTTTGTATCTTGATTCTTGAACAGAAAAATGTTGCATTCAAATTACATTATCATGCGACTTTGAGGGAGCTAAAACTTGAATAAGAAGGCAATTGATAAATACACAATCGGTTTGGTATATAAAGAGCAAAATCTTTCTAAGTACCAATAATACTCTTATATGAATTTGTAGCACATCTATATTAATTAATTTCGTTTATTTTCTTTCTTCTTTTATGGGTCGGGTAAAGCCAATCTCAAAAAAAAAAAACAAACAAACAAAGAACTTGCCTAATTTCTTTTTTTTCTCCAAATCCAAAAAAAAAAACTTGTGTAACTTTTGTTTTCTCCTTATTTCCCGTGATTTTGAATTAAAATTTCCACCACCAACTAAAAAATAATAATATCGAAACATGATATTTGAAAATTTTCATGAAGAATAAAAAAACATAAATATAACATACACAATTCGGTTGTAAGCAAATAAAAAATTGACAGGTGATATTCCATGTTGATGGTTTTTTTTTCCACCATGAAAATTTTCTAATATCATGTTTCAACAGGTTTTTTTTTTTTTTGTGCTGGAAGTTTTAATTCAAGATCACATTAAACGAGAAAGAAAAAAAGCAGCACTAGTTTTTTAAAAAAAAATGGAGAAGGAAATTTTTTTTTTTTTTTTTGGGGGAAGAAAAAAGAAATTACGCAAATTTTTATGTTTTTTTGGAATAGGAGATTGGCTATCACCTAATCCATAAAAGAAGAGAGAAAATGAAGAAATTAATTATAATAGAAGTGTTAAAATTTTAAATAATAGTATTATTGATAATTGAAAAGATTTTGCTCTCTATATAACAAAATAGCTCTGTATTTATCAATTATCGAAAAAGAATCATGGTTAAGAGGTGGCAAATTCCTTATTTGTACTTGATCGCAATATTGTTAATAATTGGGCTGTAATTCATTTGATTTGTATATACCGATATCTTATTATTTGGCCAATGCACATATAATAAACTCCATCACTTTCATAATTAATAAAGAAAACCTTTGAAGAAAATCGCACACGAGCCACCAATATGAAAATTGAAAATATGTGATTTAGTCCCAATTATTGAGTAGATACAAAACATCACTACTAAGGTGAAGCTGCTAGAGCCTGGAGTTGCCCGTGGCGTAGCTTGAGGTTTACTTTCAAAACCTTCTTTCTAAAAATATTGGGAAATGAACGTTCAATTTTGATTTTCCCAATTAGTAACATTTCGAAATTTTTTTTTTTTTTTTAAAAAAAATTCAAACTCTTTACTTTTAGTATAAACGTATAATGTACAATCATCGTATTACTAGTTTATTCTCATAGCATTCTAAATATATTTGGGGCAAAGCAAACCGTAATGTCAATAAAAATCGTTAAATTATTTTGACCCAAAAAAAAAATCATTACATTATCTTAATAAAAATCTTGGAACACCTACGCTCATTGCAAATCGACCTAAGTACTCGATTTTGACTTAATAGTCTGACTGAAAACAAATTCTAATCCATGATTATCAGTAAACCAAACGCATTCTTTTGTCACAATTCAATCATTCAACTATAAGGTTCCCCCTAATGATGCTAATATCACCACACAAATCTACTTCTCAAAACTTTGACCATTCGTGGAAAATGAGTACGATAATTAACCTAGTATACCATGATGTTTTAGTACCTAAACAAATGATTCTGATGAGTAGTCACCAACATACATTAACAATAGATATTGGACACTTCCAGCCATTTTCCAATTGCACAAAATTGTATCTTTTGTGCGTGTGTGATAGAGAAAGTGTGTGTGTGTGTGTGTGTGTGTGTGTGTGTGTGTGTTTTAGGTTAAGCACGCCAACACCGACACAAGAACAGGTGGGGGAGATGAAGTGTGGGGGTGGTGTTTTAATGATTTGCATTGATTAAGGAAGCTGGACAATTAGAACAAATTAATTAAAAAGATTTAAGAGAATCAATCTCACCAGCCCTCAACTTGTTAGAGTGCAAATCATCTGCCTCATTATCTCTTGTCATATTCACTAATCAATTGCCAGCCAATGTCTTCCTTTTTTCTTTTTTTTTATTATGTGTGTTTTGTTTCCATCTACGTATGGATTTCTTTGATTTTCCAATTGTATGTATGATTGAAAATAACGTATGATATGGACGGAATTTCTTTCTTGATAATGTAAAAATATATATATGTATGTTAGTGACATTTAATGTGTGGTAAATCAAATTATTTTACTCATAATTACATCGATAAAAAGTTTTGAATATGTGATAATCGTACCATTCTTTTTGATGTAATAATTTTCGAGTACTGAAAAATTACTTGTCATTCACGAAATTACGTTGCGGTGAGTTTGAGTGTCATAAAACATTTCGCACCAAATCCCCACCAAATACAACTCATCTTCTCGTTTAATTAAGTGCTCCAAATTAAGATATACTTTAAACAAATTAAATCAACTCGTATTATGATTGATTCCAATGAAGAGCTGCACTGAATCGCATTTTTGCTATAACATCATCATCACTCAGTAGCACTTGCAACTTGCAAAGGGCAACATCATGGAATCATACTTCAAAGGTTAGAAACAATAAAAACTCATGGCCACAGTTCTTGGATGAATCGATGGCCTAGAGTACCCTCCAATATTGAAACATGTTGCTTTGTTATTCCTAACTATTTTTATTAGAGTATTTAGGGCAAAAATAAGCCAAGCCTTTAAGTGAAAGGAAGATATCAAAAACAATAGTGGAATAAGAAATTGCATTACAAGGTCTTTACTGCTGGAATCAACTGTACCATTGAATTACTAAATGGTTTCACTGTCTCTATCAGTTACTCGAATATGAAAATCATTAGATCTGTCGCTACTCTACAAATTGAAAAATGCATGCCACTTGGGTTATATAAGAGAAACTTATGCAAAACAGCACATGTGACGGTTGGTTTTGTTAGTTAATATTAATCACCATCCTAGATTGTCTCAGACAGATATACTCTTTATGGTCCCCGAAGTGACCACAAGGTGGCCATGTTTTTTTAGCCCTTTGAGAAGATGGTCACTTCATTAAAAAGAAAACAAACATTACGGCTACGATGAAACAAAGTACTTAAAAACTAAACAAAACTTTAGGATGAGATGCTGAGTTTAATCACTCAGAATCAATTCCCCAAGTACATACACATAAGTTACTTTGAAATCCAGCTATCCCGGAAGCTGGTGTGTTACTCCACTCCAGATCAAACATAGAGAATACAACTTCTGCCAACTATCAACAAACAAACACTAGAGTAAATAGAATAATAATTAGGATACTTCTCAATACATATTCGTGTCAAGCGTCAACCACTCTCTTCTGCTTGGCAAGCGAGTAAAAAATCTATGCCCAAAAAATGCAAACACGCCGCTGTTATGGATACACTCACCTTCAATTCGACAAATTCTAAAAAATATTATTCGTCGTTCCATCATTGTATCCTGAATGGCTGGTTTGCTGAGCTATATTTGTCCAGCTTCCCTTTCTTTGCCTTGGCTTTTCTCATTGCAATTTCCTGGAAAGGATTGGAACCACCAAAAACGATCTTGGCACTTCTAATCTTCTTCCTTTTTCCAGCATCGTATGCTTCGTCCCTGGAAGAGAATGCCAAAAACAGAAACAGACATAAGAGAAATGACCATTGAAATAATTCAGCGCAGAAAATAAAGAAACTAAGTGAATTATGCAGTGGTTCATATCAATTTTCAAATAAAATTGATAGGTATTCCGCTACCAAAAACTTACAAACTACTAGCCATAGTACGATTAGGAGATGATTATATTGTATTGAGCTGCATACTAGTTTTGAACATAGAAAAGGTACATCAAAGTACAAGAAAATACAGACAACAAAAAGATTTCAAAGGATCTGTACAAGACTTACCACTCATCTGGAATATAACCAATTGTCAGATCCTTGCTTTTGGGTTCTACACAACTAGAAGGATGCTCCACATCATCCCATCGGGCAACTGTCACAAAAACCAAGAAAAGGAAATATCATCTCTCAAACGCAAAAGAAGAAAAAGATTACAGGTAGCCTCCCTAGCAAAAAACCAATAGATGAAATCGGGAAACGTTATGATGAGATTATATAGAAAAGTTCATATACTTGACGGAGCCCTTAAATTCAATTACTCACCGGTCGTCTCTTGTATATCTCTGGTGAGCTTACTTATGAAACCATTTTCCTCAGATTCTCGTTTGTTGCACTTTGAATCACCGGACTTTACAGCATCAACTGACTTTACACCCAGGGTAACAGAAGAAGTCATCCCCACATCTGTACTTGTGGCCAGCGATTTGCAACACTGACCAATATTATCTCTATTTACATCTTTGCTGCCCTTCAGCTTGTCACCATTATCAGTAAGTTTCCTTTTACCTAAAATCTTATCTTTCTCATGGGAACCACATTTCAATCTCTTCAGCGAGGAACCTGCCGATTTCTCAGAAGTCAATGACCTTAGCTCTGTTTGAAGACTATCACCGTCCAACTTCATTAAGGTATAGCGTTCACGCCTGTCTAACTTCTTTCTACGTCCAAAGGCTGCTCCAAAAATGATACTTTTGCTCATTTTCCGGGCGGGTAGACAGCGTTTCAGAGGCTTCAGTTTAACAGCACTGAGCTTGTTATATAGAGACTTTCCACGAACCAAACCGTTATGTGTTTTGGACAGACATGATTTATTTTCAACACTGTCATCAGCTTTTCGAACAGACGGATCAGCAGTACCAGTGCTCTTTGAGAAACCACCCACCTACAGAACATTAAATTAGATATATACAAAGGAAGAAAAAGAGAGGAACAAAATAAGTTTTTTCACTGTCGACACATTGATTAAATAACCAAAATTTGACTTTATAGTTTAAAGCTTATTAAGTGTACAAAACTAGTAATCAGGAAAATTATCATTATTAAACACAAAAATAAAAAGTAAATACAACAGTAGTGTCTTCCACCACATAATACTGATTACCTTTTCAACATCATTATCCGTCGGATGAGATGCATCTCGTGGACTGGCATGCTGTACATTTAAGTTTGATGGTCTATCAGTGACACTACAAGGATCTCCCATGGGATCTGCTTTGAGGTTATCAGCATTTGATGGTGTTACAGAGGCATTCTCATTCTTGCTTGGAGAATAGCAAAGACCATCACAGTCATGCTGAACAGTAATAGGAACCGTAAGACCATTACTGGTGCAACTGCTCTTGTTTGCAGAATTTGAAAATTCAACAGAACCAGATCCCTTCAAAGACAGAACAGTTTGCAATGAGGGCTCATCAACTTTCAATTTTGAAATTGACAACCCTTTCTCCAAGCCAACTGTTGCCGAGACCTTCAACAAATTTTCTGTATGTTGTTCTTTGCAAGAAAATGAGCATGTTGGAGATGTCAGGAGATTACCATTCTGATGGGAATCCACTTTGGGTGTAGGGCCATTGCTATCCTGACAAGAATTCGTTTGACTACTCAGATGAGAACCAATTTGAGCTGTGGAGCCATTACTTTTCAGATGAGAACCCACTTGAGCTGTGGAGCCATTACTATTCAGATGAGAACTCACTTGAGCAGTGGGGCAGTTACTACCCGGATGAGGATCCATTTTTAGCTGTAATTCCTTTGTCACCATAAGAGGATTCGGTGCTTGTTTTTTAGCAACTTCAGCAGATAGGGTATCCTTCAACTTATTCACCATTATTCCGTTTGTAGTACTTGCCTTTAGTCCTTGACTAAACATAGACGAGGCATTTCTGCTTGACATAGCCATACTGTCTTGGCGTAATGTACTGGTTTTCTTTGAGAGGGAAAATGTTCTATCACGGACATAAAACAACATGTAAGCCTTCTGCTCCAAAACTGTCTTTTCACTAACCTGATAAACCTGTAAAATTCAAGATGCACCAGTTTCAATAAAAACAACATTCACATACATTGTCGCTTGAAATAAACACTTCATTGAAACAAGTAGCTTAATTATTCATTGACAAGGACAGAAATCAACTTTGACAAACTGAGACGAGAATTAATACGAAAAAAAGGCGACATACTAAACCACAAGATGAGCTTTTAAAAATGTATTATATCAGCACAGCGATATCCACTTAAAATACTAATTATCACGATATACCATGACACAAATTACTTAAAACAACAAGGACCCTTCATCACACTAAGCGGGGTCAGCTATATGGATCACATCATCAACATCAAGACTATAAGGTGACAAACATATGGATCACATCATCAACATCAAGACTATAAGGTGATAAACATCTCAGGTAAAGAAGACTGGTAAAGAATTAGTCACAATCTCTTCCACGAAGATAGATGACAAAAGCTTCATTTAGTTGCAGAAGAGTACACTAACAAATATTAAGCCTCCATACCCGATTATCATCAAGGGAGTACCACATGCCACTCGACGTGCGAACAAAGCAGTAATAATGGCCAGAATGAGTGCTCCAACCAGCATGTACGAGCACGCCATACAGTGTATATTTTAGATCTCCATCCTACAACAAATTGAGGTAAGGCAAAACCATCGTCAACTAAAATCAATAAAAACTGACAAAGGATGTGCTAAAAGAGCAGGGATTCATTTGTCAAAGCTACTCGTCATTAGTATATAAACCATTCCGATGCATGCCAAAAACAAAAGGATGTTTTGGAAAGTACTCAAAACCATCCTTTAGAAGGAAAGGTCCAACAAAAATCCAAAAAAAATATCACGTATCTAAAAAGCTACTATTAGGCCGCCACTCTAATTTACATTTCCAGTTAAAAGGCCATGAGCAATTTGATCAAAAACCAAAAACTTGTACTATCAATATATTTGTTCTTTACTAGACCTGCAAATGAACGACATACTATCTCATGATGTTCAGTGTCCTTGGTAAAAAGTTAACTAGAAGCTGTTATTCAGATGTCATTATTCTGGAACAACAACCCAAAAGGATAGCTTAGAAGCACAAAGGTTCATTATTAACTTCTTCATAATGACACTGGAAGAATTTTACTCAAGAGCCAAATGAGAAACTATCAACTGACTCTTCCATCCTTTTTAGTGACCAGAATTTCAGACTTAGGAGAACTTCAATGGGTCGTTGCTATTTCAGTCCATTGATGTTAATAGTTCTTTAATAAAAATGTCCAAATTATTTTTGAATGGAGGTTCTTGGGGCCTTAAATTTGAGTTCATTGAATACTTACATAAGGACCAGTAACAAAAGACTTCAAGTCCAATGTAGGGCCGAACTGTATTTTTTTGTCAATCTTCTGGCCTCGAAAAGAACCAAAACGCTTCAGGTGGATAGAAAGAACTTCAGGTGCCTTGTAAATAGTTAGCTGCTTAAGAGCCCTGACTTTCTGCTTGCATTGCTGGCATTGATACTGCCTCTCCCCTCCATCTAATTGCTCCGAAGCAGTAAAATGAACTAAAGCCTTATGCAATGAATCTGCCTTATTTATTTCTAGACTCAGATCCAGAAAGGGGTCAAACTTATTTGAGCAAAAGGAACACTGCATGCATTTCACCTGTAAAATGTGAGAAATCATTCTTAGTTCAGCTTGAACAAAGTTACATCCAAAAACACACTTCAGGAAAAGGTGAGTAATTATTATTAGTTCAGCTAGGATAAAGTTACAAGCAAAAAACTACTATGCCAGAAAAGGTTACATGCAATTAGATGCAAAAATTACATGTAAAACTACATGAAAAGACTCTTCAATATACATATCTTTTGGAACATATGAACCCAAACCTTTTGCAATTGCCGAGCTATAATCCCTACCAAAATATGATAGGAAATCAAAAGTAATCCAAAAAATACATTTCTCCAAACTGCCATTGTTACTCATCCATGTTTATTCTAAGCAGTAGAAACCTAGCAAAAATTCAGTCAGTTACCTGGCTACGTAGACGACCGCCAAATATCTTATGGACCAAACTTTTCTCATAAGCAGTAGGTGACTCACTCGGCATTCCAGAAGGTAGGCAACATTTATGCATTGATTCTAACAAATTCACCATGTATTCATGGGCATCCTCCTGTCGAGCATTTCTAAAGCTCCTTGATATACCTTAAGTTGTAAGTTAAAGATCCAAATAGAAACAAATCCACAATAAAATCCCAACACAGAAGATTGGTGCTTAACAGAAAGGTATTAGGAAATGGAACAGGTCAACAGCTGGTGGAACAAGAGTTATCAAGAACTGACATAGAGGTGCTGTGCAGCAAAACACAAAAATTAAAATATATATATATATATATATGTTGAACATTTAGGTGACGGCACCATGAGGCAGCAAATTATTAAGTATGTCAAAAGGCACAGCAAAAACTAGTATAAAAATGAAACAAGTTAAGGATACATCGCAAGTTCGATACAAGATCTTTTGGAGCCAAAATCCTCCCAGTTGATTCCAAAGCACGGCTGACATGATTTTGAATAGCGCATAAGGCACAAAATCCAGCCATACGACCTACCATATGGGAAAAAGAAACAAACAAAATTAAAAAATTGACCTCATTAAATCACATCATTGAGCAAAATGGAGTTATTTAGTACGTAGCCATTAAAACATCACGAAGAAAAGGCAATCAAGACTGGCAATATCATCCATCACCTTGTAAAATTAATTCAATCATTTTGCCAATAAAAGCTGACATTTTTTAAAACAAACTGGGTCTATGTTCATTTAAGTGTGAGAGAGAGGGCCTACATGAATTTTTATGACGTCCACTTTGTAAATAAGCGGCAAGCGGCTCAGTGTATGTCAGACATTGCAAAACCGAATTGAGGAAACAAGTGTTTCCAAGATTTTGCAATCCAGCACCCTGTCATCATAATGCAGCTAGGCAGTTGTAATTTTCCATGAGCTTGAACAGAAAACCCAAATTCACTTGGAAGTGAATATAAGGTAAATGTCAATGGTATCCAAGATTTTTAAGTACAGGCTTCTCCTTTTTTGTTGTAAAAGAAAAAACAACTTCAAATTTTCAGGTCCTTGATGAAAGGTTTAACTTCATAAAGCATCCAAAATGTTGAAGAGAAAGCTCAGTAGGGCACTACAGATACATAAACTTAAAAAATAACAGTAAAGACTGACATATTTTTCTCATAAAAAATTTTGGGTAGCTAACCAACTTCTGCGACAAAGGTTTAACAAAGACCAAAGCTTTCCAGATTACAAAAGTCTATTCTAACGAAGCCGGAAAAAAACGACTAAGTGGATGCTAAGAAAAATGATCAATTTGAAAAGATAAGAAAAATCATCCAAAACCCATAAATAATTTTAATAAAGCAGAAGAGAAACCCGTAAAAATTTGATCCCACAAAATCCAGCCCTCGAGAATAAATGCCGTTTAACCCAAAACACCGACGCCTCTGAAGACAGAAAGCTTAAAGATACAGCATTTCCTAAACTGAACCATCGGAAATTCAAAACATCAGCTTTTCAAAAGAAAATTCTTACAATTCTTCTGAATGTAATCCTGAAGCTGAGCTCCGGATCCAACCCATTACTATTAAGCTCCAACGAATGGTCCGAGGCCTTCCCCGACAGAAAGCAACCTTTTTTAGGCTCCGAATTAGAGCTGAAATTGGAATTGGGGTTTAATGTCACGAGCTTAAACCCACTATCTCCTCCCTCGGTAAAGCCCGAAAATGGCTTCCGGGCCGCATGAAACTCAATCCGACGATGGAACAAAGTCGTAGATGGATTTGAATTCGATGCCGAATCCATTTCCGATTCCCTCCCAGAGCCGAGCTGCTCCAATAAGGGATTCATCGCAGCCGCCATTGAGAAAAAAAAAAAAAAAAAAAACCTCAATTAGCACACCTCCCCTCTTTCTCTATGAATGCAATAGCTTCAAATATACGTATGTCTTATGCATTCAGATGGTGATTTTTGCGTCGTTACAGCGTAAGAGGGGTTGTGGTGGTGGGTTTACGGCGGCAGACATCTGCGGGAGAAGGTGGCAAAAAAGAGAAACCCTACTATTAGTACTGAATGCTACTCCCATCCCCACCACATCTTATCTTAGTAAAAGTAAAAAAGTACTTAATAATATTACAGTAAAATATTTATAAAAAAAAATATTGTTAGGATCCCATAAAATCATTAATTTATAGATGTACATAAATTAATAAGTAAAAAATTACTTTAATAAATAAAACATTCCTAAATTAAGCGTTTATTAATAATAATATCTATTAATAATATTTTTTCCGGTCCCAACTTAGGATCAGTACAAAAAATAGAAAAACTCGATTAATTTATAAGATAATAATTTTTCAAGAACCTCTTATGTAAATATAGGTTTCCATAATTTCATAAACTAATAAATATCTAAAATAATAAATTAAATTTGAATATTAGCTTAGATTTTATTAAGTATTTTTGTTTATATTTGCAATTATCATGTTTTTGGTCCATTAAAAAAATTATAATGTTATGACTAGAGCTGCATCGGACTTTTCTTGAATAAAAAAATAATAAATTTTCTTATTTTCTTACTTATGGGATTGAAAAAACTTTTTAAATTAATAAAATATTAACTTATCTAAATTAATAATTATTAATTTATCGATAATAATTAATAAATTTTTAGAGGCCCAATTGTATTAATTTGTAGAGGTTTTACAGTAGTAGTGATACAGTATACACTCTTTATAGTTTATATAATAAAATTAATTAGATGCTGGATCCGGACAAATCCGGGGCCAGCTCTCGTATTTAAATTCGTTAATTATCAATAAAAACAATACAATAATATTACTTAAAATAATGTTGGAACAAATTTTATGTGATTTAGATATATTAAATCAAAATTACATTAACCTATGATACAACTCATAAATATATACATTCTTGTTACAAAAAATCGTTGGAAAAAAATATAATTATCCAATCTATTATACTTAATTAAAGCAACATACAAGAAAGACACATGTCAGCTCCACGTTAAAAATTTATCCGCCAAAGGCCTTTTTTAGTACAAAATGAAAATCGACACGTGGCACTCTAAATTTGCAGAAAAAATGATGGCTTAAAAGGTTTTTTCAGTGAATAAAAAAGGCCATAAAATGGCCGAAAAAGGTCGGAAAAAAGAGATAAAATAAAACTGTCTTTAACAAATTACATAGATAAATATCCATATATGATTATATGTAAGTATATATTCTCACACAACAGATTCCCCAATTTTAGCCATTGCCAGTTTAAATTTAAATAAATACGATAATAATAAGGAAAACCGTGGATATTTTAAATGTACCACTAAATCAGGGAGTTAAAGGTTAATATACCTTAAATAAAACCCATGAAACAGCAGTATTGGAGAAATAAAATTCGGGATAATATCCCTATTTTTAAGCCAACAACGCGTCTTCATCAATGGAATCCCTAAATTCATGATTCAATCACTCTCAATATGCATATGAATCCACTTTTTCGAATCAATTTCAATTTTCAAAGAGAAGGCCCAAAAAAAGCAAAATCATCGCTGCTCCGTGAGAATTTTGGTGTTGAAGATGAGATACTGAAGTGGATATGCGATTTTTAGTCAGCCTTCTCCTCAGTCCCAAAATATTTTCGATGTTATGGCTCTACATCAGATCTCATGGAATAACGATGAGAAACCTGCCGTAACAACCTGTTGAGATTGAGAGATTTGCGATAATACGGCAACAACTGGCTGATTCTCCATGGTACTATATTTCTTGAATTTATTTTTCAAATATTGATTTAATCAATGATCTTTTATTATCGTCATCATTATTGGTTTTTTTTTGTGGAGGTTTTGGTTCTGGGTTGAATCAATTTTATCGGCTTTTTTTAATTTTCTTTTTGAAGATCCAAATATGTTCATCGAGAAAAGATCTGCTGCTATCTATTCTTCTGGTTTTCTAATCTCAACGGTGGCTCCATTCCATCTGATTTGAGGAAGAGAAGTTTTGCGGATCATTTTTAATTCAGCAACAGCAAACCCAGAACCAAAGGACTAGCAAACACTGACTTACTGCACTGAGGTAATTCCTTAGTTAGTGGATATATTTCATATTTGATTCCACTAATTATATTCATTTCATTTGAATGTTTGTGTGATGGCGTACAAGAAAATTTCAAGTAGTTGTTTTGTTAAGTAATTTAAATTTTAAGTAGTTGTTCTGTGAAAGATGTGCGATCAGTTGATACAAACGCTTGAACTGATGCATAAACAAGTGATTGCAAAATTTATGGGAAAAAACAGCTATCAAATCTCTTTTTGGTGCTTTCTCTATTCAAATTATTCTTCGAATGCTAAAAAAACTTCATGTATTCTGAGGTTGGGAACTTATGTTCATCTTGATTTTATCTTGGAAGAATGTGGTTGTACTTAGAGACAGTCAAAGTTTCTTCATTTAGGGCCAATTGGATCTAGACTATTTATCCTGGGTAAACATATTATCAAGTTTCTTCATTTTTTTCAATAAAATCAGAAGAGGTCTCTAAATTTGAATATATCAGTTAAATTGTATACGTGTGTGATTTGGTTGATTTCCAAATTTTTATCTGTAGTTTGTTTATTGAAGGATTGAGTTTTAAACTTGCTGTCAGGTGGAATGAGTTTTAAGTATTCAGAACAAATTTGGAATGGCACTGTTAATTTCAGGATGCCCTTTTTTGAAAACTGAAATTTAGATTATCCTATAGCATTCACAATTGTGTTTAAAATTTTGATTGATGGATTCTTTTGCTGTGGATATTTTTTGAGATTGTCTATTTGTGTGCTTAATGATTCAAGCAAATCCATATTTGTTTTTGAGATTGTTTTTGCTGATTTTATTTGGTACAACTAGATGTTCAGATTGTGTTTGTTACGGTTGGATAAGTTAATATTCTTAATGTAAGGATTAGTATAGTCATTGAATTACAATAATTGCTTCTTCTTGTTCATAGGTCTCCGGTAAACCCAATTATCCACCATAAGCCTAAAATTACAAATGGGAATCACAGGATCAGAACTTGGAGGCTAAATGCGGAGGCAAAGGGATTCAACAGGGCACCGGCTAGGATCTTGCAGCAAAAAGAGGATGCTGAAAGAGAAAGTAATATCAGAAAGAAGAATGATACCGGTGAGGAAGACATTTCTAATATTGAGGGTTTTTACATGTTTGATATTGTAGTTCTTTTGTCAAAAATAACTTTACTGGATAGGTCTGAATGATGTATACTTAGTAATATAGCTAGAGGCAAGTGAACTGATATGATATAGTTAATCATTTAGTTTAGCGTTCATTTGCAAATTTAATTTTTTTTGTGAATTTTAAATTGTTCAATAAATATGGGCATGGAAACTATGTAATTAGATGCAAATTTATGGCATATATATTTGTCTCTTCCTACAGGAGAAGCACAGGTAGTCCTTCTTACTGCCGACGCTTCAGCAATAAGAATTCAGATGGAGTCGAAGGTCCTTGAGGAAATTAAAGGCTTGAAGGTTTGTTACAATTTTTCTCCTTTTCTTGCAAGAATTGTTAATTGATGTAGAGTGTGTGTCAATTCTCTGTAAAGTACATCGATTAATTTGGACACTTAGAAAAGAATTTTAGGAGTGCAAAACATCTGTTTTCTTCATGCTAGCTACTTTAATACAATGAGAAGAAAAAAAGGGGAAAATGATGATTCATTTTGTACAAAGGATGACTGGTGTATCAATTCTGTCTAATTTTCTCATGAATTGAGTTTGATGGACTTTTAGATTGCAGGCTACAAATTTGAAGACTGATGAGCAATGGATCAAAGCTTATTCTAACCTTTCAAAAGAGGAACCAATTTTGGTGAACAAAATTGAAATAGTGTCCGATATCATTATATATATATATATATATTATAATAAAATGTATTATTTTTGTCTTACAATAATTTATTATTTTTGTTTTTTTTTTTTGCTTAACAAATTTAAAATACATGCACCCCGGGCATTCGCCCGAGGCAAACATCTAGTTTGACCTATAATTACATTAATAAAAATAAGTAATTGCCCAAACAACCTCCCGTGTTTAAATTCGCTAATTATCCATAGTAATAATACACAGTAGTAACTACGACATTTTTATATGTACTGTTAAAAAAAATTTAAATAAAATATAATTATCACGTATAATTAGATTAATGTTTGAAATTTTAAATTTTGAAACAGGCCCAACACTTTTGAAAGTAATAAAATGTTTTATTTGCGGGTCAAATGGACATGTAGCCCAGGAGCTACTCCTTCAACAAAAAGGTAGTTGACTTACCTAAAATGAAAATCACTTTCTTCATTGACGTATAAGCAGGAGTAGCTCATTGCCGGGGGAATTAGATTTTACACACACAATACCCATTTCTAAATGCATATTTAATTATATGATTGACATCTATGTAATCGTTGTATATCAATCTTAGGATTCATATGATTAGTATTTTTCGGGTAATCGATTGCATAAATCGGATTCGAAGATGTGTAGAGAATGGGTTAGATTGATTGTACGTGTTTTCTCTATTTTATGGGTTCTTTGAAAAATGGATGTTTAATATGAATATGGAGCTGAGGTGGTCAGATCTCATGTTTTTTGGTGAAGATGCACTGTGTCCAATAATGGAGCTCCGTCATCGAATAAGCTGATTTAGATTTCAAATTGTTTAATATTTAATTTTTCTTTTAATATGGTTTCAATAATGCCACTTCAATTACATTTGTATTAAATTGATTTATGAGGATTTTTTCTTTTTCATATTTGTTTCAATAATACACTTAATTAGGGAATTCTCGGTAAAAAGTGTGTCGAAGGGTTGTGGTTCTAGTGGTAGGTACAGCAGCAGACATCAGCGGAAAGAGAAGGCCAAAAAGAGAAACTTTAAACCCTACAATTTGGACTATATACTCTATCAGTAGGGATTCTATACCGTAAGATCCTACTAAAAAATAAAAAATATTTAAAATTATTAATAGTATTGCAGTAAACACTCTTTATATTAAAAAATCAAATATAATGGATCTGAACATATGCTCGGGTGGGGTGGCCCGTGTTTTAAATTTGTTAATTATCAATAAAAACAATGCAATAATATTACTAAAAATAATGTTGGAATAAATTTTTTGTGATTAAGATATATTAAATTGGAATTACATTAAGCTTTGATACAACTCATAAATATAAATCCTTGTTAAAAAATTGTTGAAAAAAAATGATTGTCCAATTTGACCTATAATTAGTTTAATAAAAACTGTAATTGCTCGAATAGCCTCCCATTTTTATTTTTGTGTTGTTGTGCAAAACGGTAAATTTTATTTACATAATCACCAAAGTGAGCATTATGTACACTTGTTCATTTGTTCCCTCTATCAACTACCACTTTTCCTACCCTGCCCTTGTCACATAAATAAACACAGTTCCAACATCTAACTATTATATTAATTGAGTTCTAAGGAAACGACTACTGCAACAATCTTTTTTCAGTATCAGAATACTCAACCTTTACCATGTTCAAACACCTAGCTTGGAGTTCCTGCTGAATCACTATGAGTAGTTCCTGTGGCGTTCTTTCCTTTCAATCAAAATACTGCTTTTTTCGTTCTTCCCAGATATTATAAAGGCATGCATTAACAGTTGCAAGGAAAATCTTCCTTTTCAGTTTTGCTCCTTTCCAGTATTTTAGGATTTGCACTTTCCACCTGCTATCAACAGTAGCCAATTTTCTGCAACCAATCCAGTGACTTACTAGAGACAATGGAGCATCAACAAAGCTACGTTGAAAATACAAATGTTCTACTGTTTTAGGATTCTGCTGACACAATAAATAGTTAACATTAGGAATCTCCAAGTGCAGTTGCACTAGTCTTTCTCTGGTCAGCAATCTACCTTTCCACACTAACCATGCAATGAATGCATGCTTAGGAATGGTCAGGCCCTTCCAAGTTCTAATTACAATGTGTTGCTTCCATTTTCTAATCATGCCCTGTGAACCATTGATGACCAGCTGCAATTGTGTACTTGCCCTAAGGATGCTTTTTCCAACTGTTATCTTCAAATGCACTAATAATTTGATCTCGAATCTTTAGCAACTGCTCCCACTGCCAACTGGAGTCAGTCTTCAACTAGACATCCTAGATAGGATGCTTTTTTATATACGCTCCATACATCCAATGAACCTAGAGGGAGTTTTTTTTTCCTGGACCAAATGCCATATCTGCTTCACTATTACAGCCTTGTTCCACCATTTTACATCTTTAATCCCTAAATCACCTATACCTTTACTCCTATATACATCCTCCCAGTTCATTAATGACAGAGCCCTACCCCCACTTCTGACTCCCTACAAAACTCCCGACAGATTCTATTCACTATGGTAGTTACGCTTTGTGGCAAGATGAAGATAGAGGCCCAGTAGGTGTGCATAGACATCAATACCGAGTTAATCAACACCAATCTCCCATCATAAGCCAAATGTCTTGTGCTCCAGCATTTGACTCTGCCCACGATTCTGTTAATTATCTCCTGGCACTCAATTTTCGACCATTTTTTCGGAGGTAATGAGACCCCTAGATACTTCATAGGGAAAGTGGCAGCTGAAAACTGAGTTATTCTACATATTTACTCCTGCAACTTGTGATTTACCCCCCTCCCAAAGTAGACAATAGACTTCTTCAAATTTGTTACCAGCCCAGTTGTTCTCAAAAACTTATCAAACACCATCATAATTTTTCGGTCTGACCCTACATCTGCTTTACAGAATATCATTAAATCATTTGCAAAGTAGATGTTTGTCAGCTTCAGCTATTTGCACATGGGATGAAAGTCGAAATCCTTATCCGCTATTAGTTTTAGACTCCTAGGTAAATATTCCATCACTAAAACAAAGAGAATGGGAGAAACAGGGTCTCTCTGCCTTAGCCCTCTTTTCCCAGGAAAATAACCAGCAGTGCTCCCATTTATTGACAAAGAGAAACTAGGGGACATTACACAAGCAATAATCCAGTTCCTAAATTGTTCTAGGAAACCAAACCCTGGCAACATTTCTTCAACAAATCCCCACTCAACCGTATCATAGGTCTTCTTCAAGTCTATCTTCATTAACAATCTACCACTAACACCCTTCTTCCCATATAATCTAATCAGCTCTTGGGTTATCATTACATTATGCATTATAAGTCTGTCATTTACAAAAGCAAATTGATTCTCTCCTACTAATACAGTTAAGATATATCTCAATCTATTACATATGATTTTTTAGATACATTTATAAATAACATTGTAACATACAATAGGGCGAAAATTAGTAGCATTTACAGGAACTTCACATTTAGGAATCAAAACTAGTAAAGTAGAATTTACTTGTTTAAACATCTGACCTGTTGAGAAAAACTCCAAAACAACTTCAGTTAGGTCTGCGTCAACAACACTCCATGCTGCCTTGAAGAACCCTACTCTATATCCATCCGGGCCTGGGCTTTTGTTCACATCCATCTCCCCAAGTGCATCTTTGACCTATTCTTTTCCAACATGCTTGATTAATCTTATCTATTGATCCACACTCAGAACTGGATTATTTTTAAATGCCTCAGTCTCAGCTTTGGCTCTCTTTGCATCTTGCCCCAGTAGTTCTTTGTAATAATCTAAGAAATATTTTTCAATACCATCCTTGTCACTAATCCTTCTTCATGAATCCTCCATCACCATCCAGATTCTATTCTTCATGGTCCTAATTTTCAGCAATGAATGAAAGTATTGTGTGTTCTCATTTCCCTCTGCAACCCACTTCTCTTTTACCTTATGTTTTAAGAAGCTTGTGGCAGCTTTACTGGATTGTGTATAACACTTAACTGCATCCCTCACCTTACATTGCAGCTCATGATTACCTATATTCATACTCAAAGCTTCTTGCAATTCCTGCATCATGGTTTTATCCTTAGCAGCTATTTCAACAATACTGCTAAACTAGATTCTATTTAGGGTTTTCAACCTCGGCCTCAATATTCTCAGTTTAATATCTAATTGAAACATTTTGGAGGCCCTTACCTCTTCCAACCAACTTTTGTTTACTAACTCAAGGAGCTGTGTAGATTGAATCCACATATTAAAGAACTTGAAAGGTTTTCTTTTCTTGTCACTCTCTACCCATAGTCTCATAAACAACAGGGAATGGTCAGAGATACTCTCTGTTTTTACTGAAACAAAGGAATCTGGGAAAGTATCCACCCAATCCCCATTAACTATTACTCTATCCAATTTCGAGTACTCTTTCGCTCCTCAGCCGTTGATTGCACTAGGTAAAGAGTTTTACCAACCTGTTTTAAGTCTTTCACCCAACAGTCATCTAAGCACAACTGAAATGCTTCATAGTCTTGCACTGTTACAGGCCTTCCACCAAGCTTTTCCTCTGGCTTAAGAATATTGTTAAAGTCCCCCATAATAAGCCAGGGTCCTTGAATGCCATTTGCTATATCAACCAAATCATACCATAGCTTTCCCCTTTCTCCATGATCATTTGAAGCATAAATCACAGAATAATAGAACTAAGATTTATCCTTCTTGATAGTGCAACAACAATGAAGGAACTGATCTGATTGTCTCAGTTCTCCCACTATTATAGTATCAGTCCAAAATAAGAATATCCTTCCCCTCTCCTGGCTATTATACGTGTTAAGCCACTGCCAACCCTGCCATTTCTGCTGAGCATATAATTCCCCTCTATCTCTTACCATCTTAGTCTCTATTATTACTATCATATTAAACTTTCTTTGCTTACCATCTATTGTAACTCCTGTTGTTTCAGGGGTGAGTTCAGGCCCATTATATTCCATGTTAAAGTACTACTCATGGGAGCAATCTCCAGGATCAAAAGGCTGACTCTCTTCAGAACCTCTCATTGTACGCAACCTACCCATGTCTCCAACCAAATTGGTAGTTTTATTGACTATCCCCTGAGGGGACTGTCCAACAGTCCTCCTTAGTATCAGGGATAACATAGTTTTTCTTAGATTGGTGTATAATCTTTTGTTGGTTCCCCTCAATGAGGCTGCACAGTGATGGTGTACTATTCTTAACTCTTTGCGAGGTTCCTCTCTCAGAAGTACCTCTACAGAGTCATCCTTAGTATCCGTTACCACCTCCGTCACCAGCATCTTCGGCAACAATTTTACCTTTTTATTAAACCTTCTCCATACTGTCTGAGGCATTTTAGGTTTCTTCACTTCAATCTCTAAGCCCTTTCTACACTTATCAGTTGAGTGCTCATAACCCATACACTTAGTACATTTCATAAGACACCATTCATAGACCACTTTTTGAATTCTAACATTACCTAGCTCATCTTCAAAGACTATCTTATCAATAACAGTTTTTGAAATTTCCATCTCTATCAGTAAGTTTGCATGCTGCTTTTTTGTCTTTGCTACTGTAAATTCATCAGCCATCAAGGGAGTACTCAAGATACTTGCTAGACTACTTAAAGAAGTTAGATTCAAGTATTTTAATTCCAACCCATGCAACTGAACCCAAACTAGAACTCTATCTAACTCTCTATAGTTAATCCCCAGTTCAACATTCCAAGGTTTCATAATCAATGGCTTAACACCAAATTGATGAATATTAATTCTTAGTACTTCTTCATGAGAATGCATAGTAGCAAATTGAACCACAAATAATCTACTAGGGAGCAGTATTACCTTGTCTATGCCATGGCGTCTCCATCTTCGCCTGATGAAGTCATTCATAACCCAAAAAGGAGGGTTAGAGCTCAGGACAAAACATACTATTGATGATGCCCAATAATCGTTCTCAGTGTTCGCCCTAATTTTTCCAACTTTCACCTCTTCCTGTTGTTTGGGTTGAAGGAAGCTCAGTTTCCTAGATGGCGGACGGTGTTGCTCAATGTTGAAAGAATCCCAATTCTTCTCACCATCTCCGCATTCAGCTTTCTAAGACCATTGGAGCTGACGCCTGAGATTTTCTCCCAATTTCTAGGGTTAGACTCAACCCTTTCCACCCCATTCGTACTGCTTTCTATCAATTTCCCTTCCTTCGATGATTCTATCTGGATTGATCCTTACTTGGGTGTATCCTGTTGAGAATTGATTGCTGATTTTGCCGACTTTGATTCAATTACAGCAACCAACAGATCTAGTTCTTCTTCTTATCTGACTAACACCTTTCTCACCGATCCCGATCTTAAGAACTCCTCTCCATCTTTTGGTCGGGATGTTTTGCTAACCTCTTCCTTTGGTTGGGAATCCGATTTCTCCACTCGTTTGCACTTTAGTAATGTGCGCCGAGAGAGAAGAGAGAGAAGTAGTTCAAATAGAGGGAAACACTTTTAACTCAAAAGATTATTAACCTTCCGTGTTTTAAATTCGCCAATTATCCATAAAAGTAATACATTAGTAGTAGTAATTACGACATTTTTATATGTCCAATTTTTTCCTGAAAATTAGATGGTCCCAGTAAAATCAAAACCTTGACCTCCTGGTAATAACCATCATTCATCCTAATCTCCTAACCACCCCACCCAATCCTCCCACCTCCGACATTTTTATAATTAGATTATTGTCTAATTTGACATATAATTAGATTATTGTTTGAAATTTTAAATTTTGAAACGGCCCAACACTTTTGAAAGTAGTAAAATGTTATGTTTGCGAGCCAAATGGACATATAGCCCAGGAGCTACTCCTTCAAAACTCCAATTGCCCGTTTTTCAAAAATTTTCCCATCTTTTTTTTTTGTTGTTGTTTTAATTACAAAAACGTGGTTGACTTCCCTAAAATGAAAATCAATTTCTTCATTGAAGTATAAGCAGGAAGAGCTCATTGTCGAGGAGAGTTCGATTTTACACATTCAATACCCTTTTCTAAATGCATGCCTAATTATATGATTGATATCTACATAATCGTTGTAAATCAATCTTAGGATTCATATGACCATTATTTTCTGGGTAATCGGTTGTATAGATCGATTCGAAGATGTGTTGAGAATAAATTAGATTGACTATAAATATTTTATCTATTTTATAGGTTCTTTGAAAAATGGATGTTTGATATGAAAATCGAGCGGAGGTGGCCAGATTTCATGTTTTCTGGTAAAGATACAGTATGTCCGATAATGGAGCTCTTTTGTCGAATGAGGTGATCCAGATTCTAATTATTTAATATTTAATTTTTCTTTTAATAGGGTTACAATAATTCTATTTTACTTAAACTTGTGTTAAATTAATTTATGAGTTTTTCTTTTGTGCATATTTGTTTCCAATCATACACTTCTGGGAAGTTCCCTGTGAAAAAGTGTGTGAAATGGATGTAGTTCTGGTGGTGGGTTTACAGCGGCAGACACCTATGGGAGGAGGTGACCAAAACGAGAGGGCGGCAGACACCTACGATTTGGACTATATACTCTATCATTGGGAATTTCACACGGTAAGATCCTACTAAAAAGTAAAAAATACTTGAAATTACTAATAGTATTATATTAAACACTCTTTATATAATAAAATTAACTAGATATTTGGTCCAGAGAGGGCGGCCCCCGTGTTTTAAATTCATTAATTATCTATAAAAATAATATAATAATATCAGTAAAAATAATGTTGGAATAATTTTGTGTGATTAAGATAAATTACATTAGAACTTGGAAGTAAGTACATTATGCTTTGATACAACCCATAAATATATACATATACCTTTAAAGAAAATTATTGAAAAAAATGTGATTGTCCAATTTGACCTATATCAATCTTTTTAAAATTTCTCTCTTGCATTGAGACTTGGATATCTAATTCTTTGGAAGCATAAATTACCTAATCAAGGTTATCCTTTTTTATTCTTCAAAATCTCTCTATAAGGATTCACATTGTCCTAACAATATTAGACTTTTCTTTGGTGACCCTCATTAAAACATCCATTGAATTCATTAATCTCAATACCACCCAAAGGGTCGTGAAATGCATAAGATTTTCCATTAATAATCATATGTTGAGAAGAATTCAAAACTCGACTGTATATAGAATAATCTTAAATTTTGTTAACTAGCTATCACATCCATAAATTACTTATAACTCATCGAGCAAATTGACACCATATCATAATAAATAACGAAAATCGCCGATCTAGGAAAAATTCACACTTGAATATTCAAAGTCACATACTTTTTCATCCTAAAAAGATATTAAAAGCAAAATAGAAATGATAGCATTACTCGCGGGTAGCTCCTAATGTTTGTCACTTTCCATATTTCATGGGTGTAACATCAACAACTTCGCTCCGTCCCTAGCTTCTATCATCGGTATTGAGAGTAAATTACTATCTACATTTTATGATTGAACTCTCGAATCATTTACTTTTCAGATGGCGGCAAACAATAGTATTTGATAATTTTTTCTCAAATCTTTTGAGCCACCAACAATTAATAAAAGTATAAAACACTTCCAATCACACAATCAAGTTTACATAATTGCTAAAACATGAAGAGGATATATAATGGCTAACGTGTATAAATAACTTTTGAAGCAAACTTTTCTTGAAATTTATGGATCGAATTGCACAGTTAATATAATTAACCAGTCATATACAATGTTTTAACAAGATTGAGGTCTTGCCCTCCTAGTAACGACTATTCATCACCTTTGTCATCCCCCACGATGAGTATTATATTCTTAGTTATGATTAAATACAATTCAGTACTAAAATCAAACTAAGTTTGATCGATTAATCAACAGAAAAGTGGTAATTGATGAGTTAAATAAAGCATGCATGACTACTACTAAGCCTACTGTACGAGTTTTGGAGTTTGGAGTTTGGACTAGGTATGTGGTCGGCCACAAATTCCATCGAAGCAAATGAGTTAGGTAGAGTTGTTTTCCTAATTCGTATAGTTAATTTAATCTCCAATCATAATTCTTTAACAACTCTTGTGAGTTGTGTGCAATCAAATTCATGGCAAATATGTGAACTACGCCTTATATATTTTAATGAGTGTGTTTGTATCATAATGATTTTGATAATTATCGATCATCATTTCTGCCCCTTATCAAAAGTTGGACATCATTATTCTGAATATTGCTTGTTTCCCGTTGAAATTCATTAGAAAAATAAATAAAGTGATCGATAGAATATGCTTAATTATTGCATTGATGTTTTTACTTTATACCCTCTCTCTCTTTTTCTTTTCTTTTCTTTCTTTTTTTTTTTTGACAAAAAAACAAAGAAATCTACACCGCTAAAACTATTTGGAACCTAATTAAAAATTTAAAAATGAAAGGGTGCCTGGATAACACATTTTTAACAGAGGGAAAAAATATTTTACAGGACTAGTCATCCAAGAACGATTGCATGCATTGGACAACCTACGGATTAGTGAATTTAGACATACGTGTTTTCTTTGCGATATTGCACGATCTTGTTTCCGTGGTTTTTTTTTTATTCACTTCAATTTCTACATACTTAGACATCGTTGACAAGAGAGGCGAAATAGTTTTAATAACAATATAAAAACTAGCAATTGGGAATTGAATGAAAAAGAAATAAAGAAAAAAGAAGACAAGTCGACATCTTCTTAATGTGATTTATTCCCTCCCGTCCTTATTATAACGCATTTTGATTTCGTCTTTAATTTCACATAAGATGTCTTTTTAATTGGAATAAAAACCTTAAAAACATTTCATAATATTTAGGAGAATACAACAAATGTAAAAATATATTTCTAATATTTTTTTTCCAATTAAAAAGACATCCTAGGTTAAACCTAGGACGAAATCAAAATGTCTTATAATAAGGACCGGAGGGGGTCTTATATTATTCTTACAATTATTATTTACATGATGATTCGACAATAACGTAAGTTGCATGTTTAAATTCGACCGTCACTAGTAATTAATTTAATAAGCTAATCAACTACAACACTGTGAACCTAGCTAGGATGAACAATTCAGTTTGGTGCTAATTAGTTAGCATAACGATTTTCTTCCTATAAATTATACTAAAAAAAAGAAAAAAGAAAAACGTAGAAATGGATAAAACAATATACAGTGAATCGACCTCTAGTGGCTTGCTAGATAGTTTGTCATTGTCATTTTCAATTCTTCTTTCCCAACATCTAAGAAACTCCTTGCTTTCATTCTTATCATATCTGACTAGTTACTTTCCCTATCCAAATTTCCTTATCTCCCCCTTGATGAGTCATGAATCATGATGCTCGCCAGCACAATTTGATTTTTCCCCCCTCACAATGTTGGGGCTAAGTTGCCATTTGGCATTCTTCAATCGAATCATAATACAAATGAAGTAAAATATTCATTCATGATCAAAACCAAAAAATCTTTCAGTTTTAATGAATCCATCACGCTACTTGTTTTTAGCATTTTGGCCTTTTCACTTGGGTGAACTTAATAAGTAGTGAATGGTTCACCATCTTGGTTCCTAATTCGGCTAAATACCTTAGAGTTAGAATTCATTGTGCGGACAAACTAGAGAATCCAAAGTTTATCCTGATAAATACTCTCTCCGGTCCTTATTATAAGGCATTTTAATTTATCTTAGGTTTGTCCTAAATTTTATCTAGAATATTTTTTTAATTAGAATAAAAACCTTAAAAATATTTCTTAATAATTAGGCTCCGATCCTTATTATAAGTCATTTTGATTTATCTTAAGTTTGTCCTAAATTTTATCTAGAATATATTTTTAATTAGAATAAAAAACTTAAAAATATTTCTTAATAATTAGGAGAACACGAGAAATGTGAAAAACACATCTTAAATAAATACTCCCTCCGATCCTTATTATAAAGCATTTTGATTTTTTTGGTTCAAACCCGTTTCTCTTCAACTCAATATCAAAAGTTATTTTAAAACATTATGTTAAGCGATACACACTTGATTCCTAACATCTCATCAACAGAATAGGAGTAGCATATTAATTTGATACTACTGGTTAAGTGATTTATTTGTCAAAATGAAAGCTCAACGGCCCAAAAATATTGCACCAAAATAGTGACAACGTTGACTTTCAGGTATGAATCTTACAACCAAAAATACTAATGGTAGTTTTGGCTTCCACACAAATTTGCTAGATTTTCACTATATATCGTATCATTATTTTGATTTGGTCATCTAATTATTCCCTCCACCTGATACTACCTCAAATAGCTCATTAAGAAAAAAAAAGAAAAAAGAAAAAGAAGAAAAGCATATTCATAAAGAAAAACCCATTCCAAAGTCCAAACTGAACCCCCCCGGAATGATGAACCGAATGCCAAGTTGTGATTTGTCTGCGTACAAAAAAAAACAGAGATACTTCCTCTCGCTGCAGGTAACTGACCAAATCACAGAAGCTAACATAAAGTCTTAACTGCCCGACCATTCCGATATCTTTTTATTTTTCCCACTTACAAAAAAAAAGAAAAAAAAAAAGAAAACCATTATTGAGTACAATAACTTCAATTAAATTTTTAATTAAGTCATCAGATCAACCTAAAAATCCTTAATAAATCTTTTTAACAGTTGTCTAGTTAACTATTAAGACGAGGAAAAGCGTAAATAGTTACTGTTGCCGAGCATAGATGAGTATAAAAAAAAAAAAATGGTTACATACATGAAACAGAATGACATCAAAGGAGGACCATCTGATGAATCTTTATTGAAGAATCGACGGCTGACAATAAAGAGAAATGATGTCTGACGACCCAATACCAAAACAGATCATTGGATTTTGCAAACTTATTAAGGAAAGTCTCAGACTTCAGAAGTCTTCAGACAGCCGGAACGTGTAAAAGAGTAAAAAGAACCAGAAGACAGGAAAACCCAAATAAAGAAATCTTCAATATCAAAACATGAAAAAAAAAAAAAAAAAAGAGTAAAGCAAGATAGAGAAAGAGAAAAACTGAGAAAGGATGATTAAAAATGGAGTCAATATTTTGAATGACCAACCGCTCCTAATCTTCCCAAATCCAAATTCCTTTCCACTTCACCAAAAACCCACTCCATCCAGAAATCCCACCTTTATAAATTACCTTCCTTAATTCAAAACCCACATCATAATTTTTTGTTTTCTAAGTTTTGTGATCATAGATTATTACTTCACCACCAATTTTGTAGTTGTATATAATCGGATGTAAACCCTTTGTTTTTACTCATGTCTCTGGTGGGATGACGGCTTTGAATTTGAACCCAGAATCCATCAGTTCAAAGACTCTGCCTTTTTCTCTCCTAAAAATCTGATCCCATGTGCCATTAAAGCTTTTGTCATTCCTTATTAAATAGTTGCCCGATTCTTTATATGTGTTTCTTTTTCTTATTCAATTCATGAAAGTCATTTGAATTTCTTTCCCAGTTGTTCTGGTTTTAGGGGTTTGTGATATTTCTCTATTTTTCAATTTTCAAATCCTTCTGTTATTGTTTCCTTTTGAACATTTGGCGATTCTGATTCAAAGATTCAATCTTGCTTCCAAAACCTCTGTATTTGTTGGCTTGTTCCCTTTAAGGTTTCAACCGGGTCTTCGTCATTTCTTGGTGGAGGTTTTCGAACAATCCGAGCTATGGGTGTCCAGAAAGACAGGGTGAGATTCAACGTTGGTGGGAGAATCTTTGAAACTTCGGCCACAACCCTTGCAAATGCTGGCCGGAACTCATTGTTCGGAGCAATGTTTGATGACAACTGGAACTTCCATCCGGGTCATACCATCACAGAGCATTTCATTGACCGAAACCCCGATTGCTTTGCTGTTCTTCTCGACCTTCTCAGGACAGGAGAGCTGTATCTTCCATCAAATATGCCTGAAAAACTCTTGTACAGAGAAGCCCTGTTTTATGGCCTATTGGATCATGTCAGGTCAGCTAAGTGGGGTCAATTTGATGGAAACCGGCTCAAATTGTCGGGTTCTGTTACCGGCCGAGCTCCGGGAGATGGGACGGCCATCAGGGCCGGTCCAGACGGTGGCTGCTGTGTGGCCCATGGTAGTATGGTTCATGTTTATGATTGGATGCTTGAAGAGCATCCTACTATTAATCTTGATTATCAGAGAGTTAATGATGCTTGTTGGATTGACCCTGAGAGTATTGTCATTAGTGCTTGCGAAAGGCTTGGCCGCGGAGATGGAGGTATGGGATTGTTCAATGCATCTACAGGCGAATTAAGGTATAAATTTGATGTCAAACATGAAAATCAGGTTAAGACTTTTACCGCTGGTGCATTGTGTTTTAGTCCGGATTATAAGTTGTTTTCTAGTTGTAAAGGTAGGAGCAATGAGTATGGTATTGGTGTTTGGGACCAAGTGACAGGAAAGCAAACAGATTTTTTCTATGAGCCCCCTGGATGGTCACTTGGTGATGCAGATAAGTTGCAATGGCTTAATGGTTCCAACTGTTTGATGGTTGCAACTTTGTTTCCTAGGAAGGATAATTGTTATATTAGTTTGCTTGATTTTAGGGACAAAGACAATATGGTTTGGTCATGGTCTGATATTGGTGCTTCCATAATGGATGAAAGGCGAGTTAGGGATGCGATTGCTATGGACGAGACTAGCTCTATATGTGTAGTGAATGAGTACGAGGACTTAGGATTCATGGATTTAAGGAGGGCTGCTGGAAGTGTGAGATGGAGTTCAAGGAGTCGTTTGATGAAGAGTAAAATGCCTGATGAGCCTTGCTACCCGAAACTGGCAGTACATGAGGGGCAGCTGTTTTCATCCATGAATGATACAATATCGGTGTTTTGTGGTCCGGATTGGGTGTTAACTTCAAGGCTTCGCCGGAGTTATGGTGGTTCAATCTGCGATTTTTCAATAGGTGGAGATCGGCTATTTGCTCTGCATAGTGAGGAAAATGTCTTTGATATATGGGAGACTCCAACCCCTCCTATCATATAATTCTGCATTAGGTTTGTCCCAAATAGTCTTCATCCATGTTTGGTTTGAGTTATTTTTTACCATCTATCTAGCTGATATAGGTTATAGAGCTAAAGTTTTCGATACATGAGAGTCCTATAGATTTCCCTTTCTTTTTTTGGATGCTAGAGAGTTAGCAATACATAGTGTTATTGAAACTGTGAGACTGTACAGAATTATCTCATAATTTGATAGAAATTGAAATGAGAATGATTGCTTAACAACCATATCTTTCATTCTTGGCTGCTTTCTTCACATTGATGTCTGTTTTTTTCCATAATTAGATGAGCAAACAGTCTTCAAGGATGGCTGCTTCTGAATAGATTACTTATCTAATATGATGATTAAACAATATGGCATTTTGTATACAAAATTTCATTGACTTCAGGACGTTTAGTTTTAGTGGGGATATGGGACCTCTAAAGTCTCTATCTTTATCCCAAAGACCCTTATCAACAAGTCTTCTTTTGCCCCCTTTTACTGATTCTATAGTTTTAAGCAGACTGACTTTAGCACTTTGCTCACGTTAGTAGGATTCCAAATTCTCTCTATCTGAGAAGAAAATATTGGGGGCATATGCCGTCTAATAAAGTTGAAGACTTGAAGATCTTGTCATGTAAGATATAGTACAACTGTACAACTAGATAAAAAGGGGAAAAAGAAATAAAGACGCCGAAAAGTGTACTTGTACGAGAAATTATAACAGAATTTAATGACCAAACTCTGTGTTCATCTTGGATTCATCGTTTTAAGAGCCTTTGGTGAAGTTTTTGTACTACTACTGATAAAAGTTCAAACTTGGAACTGTAACTGGAAGACTAATGGTTGAAAGAACCATGAACATTATCATCAAATTCCTAGGTCAGCTGGTAGTACTTTGTTTATTTCAGTCATGTAGTACTCATCTGAGAGATTAAATGCAAATGATTTCTTGTGAAAACTCGCACCAAGGGAAAGCTGACTAATGCACCTTCTAGTCTTCTCTAAATTCGCAAAAATGTGGAGCCATGTCCTTCCTTTAAGCTGCCGTTTACCGACTCTTGGTAATTTAATATTGCATATAGTGATGACACTTTGTTTGTAGTATTGAATATAATTTGATGCAATTACATCATTAATTTTAGTTCAAATTACAATAGGAGAACTGCTATCGATATGATGGAGTGGTCCGACCGTCCGAGTGGAGAAAGGACCCAGAAAAAAGTTTTATTTTATACACAACACTCCGCGTTGACGCCTGCCAGCCAGCGATTACAATTCAACACTGGACAGAAAACGTTGGAATCAGTCAATTTAGGAACGAACAGCTAAAAAGATTAGAATTTTATGCTAACTTAAAGTGTGCATGTATTTAGAAACTTGCTCTTTTAGATAATCCCAGTTGGATAAACCCGCGCTTTCGTGCGGCAAAACGTGTACTCTTTCCGATCCTTAATATAAGTTATTTTGATTTCATCCTAAATTTCATCTAATACGTATTTTTAATTGACGAAAAAATCTTAAAAATATTTTATATTAAGGGTATACAACGAATATAAAAATATATTTTTAAGGTCTTATCGTCAATTAAAAATACGTCCTAGAATAAATTTAGAATAAATTAAAATGCTTTATATTAAGTACCAGAGAGAATATTATATAGCCAAATCACCCGTTACGACTCTACTCGTATAATAATTTAAACGTCACTTTGTATTGTAACTAGATACTTCAAAAATCAGTCCATTCAGGCTTACTACAGCCTGATTTTTAAGGGTGCACACATCACTGTGATTTGTCAATATAAGATGCAAGTGAGTTTTCGTCGAGAAATTAAAGCCTCTGACACCAAGGTGTGAATCATATAGGAAGCTTCCTTCAATACTAAAATGAAGGACAGGACAACAAGAGTTGACGATATCCAAGTACATTTAGAATACTGAGATCAAATACTATAATCTAACCTACTACGGACAAAAATGGTATTAATTCTTAAAAGAAGTACAACCCTAGAGGAACGTCAGATGATTCAAGCATAATCTGGCATTACTCTCTTAAGGAATGTGATTGGCTGGGCGTCTTCCGGTGCAATTTCATCAAATGCTACATAGTTTCGCTCCTCACTGTAGACATGGCACATTGTCAATATTGTTTTCATTAACCGCCAGTTCCACGTAGCCTCATTCAGATACTGTTTCACGAAGACCATAACAAACTCACATGAGATACAGTAACGACATGAGAAAGGTTCGACTGCTGAAGGAAAACATAGAAGAATGATATGATGCAGTTTAGGGGTCAAACTTAAGTTCATTGACATTGATTGGGCAAAGATGAACTTAATTTGATTGACACAATGCACATAATAACGCAGATACACTGGAAGTACACAATTCTTTTTCCAGAGGTTTGGAGATTCAAAAGGTATTTTGCATTATTTCATACCTTGCCCCAGTTCTGCTGGAGAGACTGATGTGCCTCCTGCAAGTTGTAGCTCGGGATCCTTGGAGAAATGTGGTGAGGTATGTGAACATTGATATGGTGACAAAGGATCTCTATCCTGTTAAAGGGGAGAAAAGGGCAGTTAGCAAACTCATCGGTGATGCCAAGAAATTAGTTCGGAACTACAATCATCAAAAGGACATAGCTGGTGCAGTAAATAAGTTCAAATAGTATCAGTCACCAAATTCCACCAACTAAATATCCATTTTGTCATTATTCGAAAACGAAGCATCTCCCAGACTTCGTGCAGAATTTTTTTTTTTTTTAAAAAAACACTTGAATGCATTTACAGTTCTTTGGCCTATACGATGGCATGAATATGTTATCAATTTAAAAAGATTTATCTATACCAGCGAGGGTAATCACAATGGACAGTGCCATTAAGCTGGGCCTGAGCTGCATTCCAGCTGTCTGAGTATTTGAAAGGTATATGGGGAGCTGTGTGATGCACCATGGTGAAAGTGCTCATCTGCAAATTTCAGGGAGGGGATCCCAGATGTTAGCATTTCATGAGATCGCCAGAAGGTACAAGAGAACTCTATAATTCACAATATATTGATGGAATCAAAATGGTAAAGCATAAAAATAATACTATTGCTGTTGTAAAGGCATATAAAACCACTCTTATCCAAGGGCAAAGTACTAGGTATAAACCGTCATCAGTACCCACTCTTGCATTCCACAACAACCTAGAATTTAAAGATGTGGGTCAGGGTCATAGGAGGAAAATATGTTACAGTTGAGCCGTAAGTTTCCTCACTTTCTATTCGATTTGATTCTCATTAGATCTATGTTGAATTCAAGGAAAAAAGACATCTCATATTGGTATGTGAAAGGGACATGTTCAGCATACGCAAAGCAATCCTGGTACACTTAAGACTTAGTGACATTAAGTTGGAAGGTTGCGACAAAATGATGTCCAACTTAAATACAACTCAACCAAATATGGCAACAGCAAGCCACGTCTACCATTTCAGAAAGTATAGATTTTCATTTGTGAATAGTTCAGTATAGAACCTGACCATAAAAGCAGGATTTGATTACAGTCCTCAAATAATGCGGCTGTAAAGAATTGCTAGTTTGAGAAAATATGGCTAGAATACTAAAAAAAACCAAGAAGTGTGGTGAAAGAAGATTACCCAGAAGTGATAACCCAACCATGGCATCAACCAAAATTTAATCCATCCCATAATTCCTGTCTTGTATATAATAAGTGGCCATCCAATTGCCATAAATGCAAATACACAAGCCAAGCTTATCTTCACCCTGTTTATTTCATTGGGTCTGAATTTCTTCAAATCAAAGTGCCAGTTTACCCTAAACACGAGATGACAAAATAAACGAAAGGAAATCAAAATTTGATAGAATACCAAATAGAAATAAAAGCTCGAGTTTTATCATACATATGAGATTCACATAATCTTACCAGTGAGCTATAGACATCCATGGTCTAAATGGTCCATAACCAAAAATGATGGCCTTTCTGAAATTTGGGGATGAGTCAAATTCTTCTTTCCAGACGGGGTGCCAAGCTGTATCTTCCTTCAACCTGGGATGCAATTCAAAATGGTAAGCTGGACAGTATACACACAGAGCTAATACGTCTGATGCCTGATTAGTGTCCAAGCAAAGAAAAATAAAAAGAAAAAGGACCAAAGAAAACCAAAACCAGGAGAATGAGATGGGCTAATTCTACATATTGACATTATCAGCAAGTAAATCAATATGTACTTAGAGAAATATCTATGCATCAAGAGACATTTTTAAATGTTCAGTTTAATATATGTGGACAAACCAACATTTTTCATTAAGTTTTTCAGCGTCCGTTGAAATAATCAGACATAAAACATTTCAAAAAGGTTGAGGCATAAAGTACAGTCTTTCTATGCATTTCTACAATACACACTTTCCATGACTCAAACCTGCGGCCTCAAATTACATGGCGAAAGTTCTTACTGCTGTGCAAAGGCTTCTATTAGGTTTTTTTACTTGAAACCAGAGGACAGCATATCAGTAATGACAAGAAACAGCGAATACAATTGAGTACAAGAAGCAATATGATATATGTATTAAATGTGTAAAGTGAAGACATAGTTGTGCTATAACACCCACTAGATCAAGAATATTTACAGATCTAAACCCTTGAAGGACTAAGATATAATCTATTACCAGAGTTTCAATATCTTCTTCTCTCCCAGTAAGTTGGTTAGTAGGATGTCAAGCTTCAATTATGTTTCTTCAAAAGCATAGAAAAGAGCAATCTAGTTTTCTCATATCTTACGGATACGTCCAATACTCATCCTAACAATCCTCACAATGGATCTAACTTCTGGAATGATCTCAAACAAATTAACCATGCATGACTAACACTCACGCGTCTTAAATTGCTTTATCTCAGGCAACAAAAGCAAACAATAAACCACCAGGTCTAACTTTGGGATTTTCTCACAGAGCACCTTACAAGTAATGAAACCATGTTCATGATACAATAGGTAGCTCGAAATAGATAGGGAAAGCAGACAAGGAGTTATTTGACACATAGATGAATGAAACAGAATGAACCCAAGACAAAGAAAGAGTTCATAGGGAACTAGAACAAACATGTTGGTCTTTGCATGATGTCGATCGTGCTTAAAACGCCATGGCTCATAAGGGTATATTAGTGGCAGGAAGGCTAGAGTTCCGACGATGTCTTCCACTAATTTGTTCCTTGAGAATGACTTGTGCGCACAATCATGTCCTATAACAAAGAACTTCACAAAAGAAGATAAATAACAAACTACAGCTAACATTAACAAACTAAAGAAAAAAAAATATGCAAGTGGTTCCTCAATTCAATAGAAGCTGTTAAATAAGGATTATGAACATAATATATACTAAGAAACATGATCAGTAAAGAATGCTACGAGACCAACAGGAACAGAAAAGAAAGACAAAATACAATCTTTTGTAATCATGTTCTGAAGTGGAAAGAAGTTCTCGAGAAGAAGTTTAGTCATTTCCAGTCCTTTGATTGTCTTGAAAAATCAAAGAGAGATTCTGAAGTAAAACGTATCAATACAATATGAAAGCTAACACATAGTGATGAGTGCAGAACTAACCCCAGTGACAGCAGTTCCTGTCCAAGCCCAAGCAAGAGGAAGTAGATACCATGGTGCTTTCGCAATCATGAGGAGCCCAAGTGTGTAAGATGTCACAGATATCAAAACTGACTTCCATGCTTTCACATCATCTATCTCAAATACCTGTGAATCAAATTTGAGTTGGGACAGCGTCAAATTGGGTCATGGCTCCAAAATCTCAAATAAAATAAAACTCATAAAAAATTTGAAGGAAAAAAATTCCAAAAGCCATTTCAATCAAATGTCTTGTTGCCATTATTTACGGATGTGACAGCAACCACACTCAGGTAGCACAAAACTTAACCATAGGAAGGGTTAATTGCTACAAATCAGGAAACAATACCTTTTTAGGAAGGGTTTCAATGATATCTTTCAATGTGATATTGTCTGGAAGTGGTTCTCCAATTTGTCTAAAACCGTAGCTTTCACGTAACTGTTCCCGATATTCTACACTGTCTGCTGGAGATGGTGCAACTGGAACTGCCACAGCTCGTACTACTTTAGCCTTTCTCAAAGAAATTAGGCTTCTTTTACACTGGCTTCGTCCATTTAATAGATCTTCAAAGTTCAGAGTAAATTTTCCTGTGGAACATTACGTGAGAACTGCAATTTTGCATAAGAAAGTGGATAAAACACCACGTTAAGGAAACAGATACACAAAAATACAGCAGCTATAACAAATTTCAACGATTGAACATTTGATGCCTACCAAGTCATCTGCTGTCAGTAAGGAGTTACTATCTAGTAAGCAAATCAACTTCTATTCTTCACCTACTCATTTTCATTTAATGAGTGAAATGTATGCCAATTCACACAAACAAGGTACATCACAAGCTGCCATTTGCTAAACGGATGCTCTAACAAACTGAGATATTTTAAACAGGTACTCAAGACCTCCCCCTTAATTTTCACTCCACACTGCATAATTACAAAGCAACTTGTTCTTGGTAAGAAACCCTCACATGCGCTGCATTCTGAGGGGAATTTTGTGTACATATTTTCTTACAAGCAAATCCAAAGAGAAGGACTAATACTAATCAGTAGCATAGGAACCATAACTCCTTAGCTCAACCATCTCCGCGAAACAGAATGCCAATTCAAACTCTTTATATTTCTTATACTACGACGACATCTCCCTCGTCCAGTCGTAGACATTGTAATATTGAGCAATTCATTAAAAAAAAAATATAAAGTAAACAAAATTGATGACTTGAACAAAGTAAATGAATGAAGACACGTATGTCTCCAATGCAAGAACTTTCAAAACCTTATTCAATGATAATGTTTCAAACACCCATCTGTCAGAATACACTTTTTTTTTTTGGTCTTAGTCTTCATATCAAATAAAAGAAACTAATAGTAGTTCACAGCAGGATTTACCAGAAGAGAAACTAAGCGAGGAAAGCCTATGCCTCTGAACTTGCCTCCCCTGTTGGCCTCCCTGACAATTAAATTGCATTCATCAATTAAAACACCAACTACAGAAAAACAGTTTAGAACTATGAAAACAAACAAGCAGGGAGTATAGAAAACCAAGAAAGGCAGAGGAAATTTTCACCAAGAAAAGAAAACTAGAGTCTGCAAGTCTGCAAGCCGCCATGACTAACAAATGCAGAACAAACCCAAATCCCCTTTTGCAATCCAATCGCCAACCCGGACCCCTCTGATCGACGGGAGGACTGCAACCGGAGCTTTGCCGGAAGCAGACAGACAAAGAGGGGAGTTGTCTGAAAGAATATGGGAGCGGCAATATTAATTTATTGGGTTTACTTATATTAGCGGGGGAAAATTGGATGAGGTTTTGGGTTTGTAGTTTTGGTGTGGACAGAAATCGAGTCAAGTGGGGATTTGGACCAAACCCGCCAACCACAAACACAGTATGAAGCACAAACAGAGTTCGTGTGGTTAACGTTAGCATGTGGATTTCGTTTTTGACCTTTTGTTATGAAAACTGTTTCCAGGACTACTCCATCATGGACGGTTTTCTTTCTTTCTTTATTTTAAGGGGAAATCATGGTCGGAAATTCGGTCAAGTGAAGGAGTGATCATCATCAGCATTTTAATTAGAGAATCTAAACATATATGGTCGGAGTATATGTTTTTTTTTTTTTTTACCACCAAACAGAAAAAAAGAGTAGAAAAGACCAATTTGAAAAAAAATTAAAAAAATAAACATACATGGTATAAAAAAGAGTATAAATGTTTTTATTAGTTCGGGTCTATATATGTTTCACTTGCACATTTCATCACTTTATAGTTGCGAAAAATCGCCACCTGTCTATAACCTCACTTTATCACCATTCGGTGGTAAATTATATGCTTCATCAGTCTACAAAATAATAATATTATTAAATTTTAGAAAAAAATATATGTCAAAGTAATTTGCATGTTATTGTCATTAACAAGACCATTATATATTGATGATGATGCAAGAATAATAAAGAAACTATAATAATATAGTAATTTACGTAAATAAATAGAAACTTAATCACTAAAGCAAGTTTGACTAATAAATGTTGTATCAAATTATTTGACCCGTATAATAATTTATTTTTGGAATGGAGTCTTGACTTATTTGTGTGGTGGATTGTGAAACGGAATAAAACATTCAGGTGACGTGATATTGGTCAAATTAAAATATCACCATTTTTTTTGTATTGCTGTATTAACTGTCAAAAATCCATCTTTATTGGAAAGAAAATGCCTTTCTTTTTTTAAAGGTTAATGAATAAAAAATGTCGGGGCATTGTATTTTCAAACTTTTAAGCTGAACTGCGGAATTAAATTAAATTAATTTTTTTTTATAAAAAAAAAAAGACCCAGCTCACTTGTATTTCCCTTTCTTTGCACAGCTGGCGCGAGAAAATGGTTTACACGTCGTCGTTTCAGGGCTGACGTGCTAAACTACTCCGTTGAGTCGGTTTGTTCCGTTGTGATCTCCCAAACGCCTGTTCTTCTTCTTCTTCTTCTACCTCAGTTCTCATTCCCAAAATCATCGCAGAAAATCTCAAAATCAAATCCAAACAGAAATAAAATAAATCGTCATTTTTCTGGTTTTTTCAGAAAAGGAATTTAAATCTTTAATCTTATTTTTTTATGTGCGCGCGTAAACTCGTACGTGAACAGACGATTTTTTGTAAAAAAAGTTTCGAATAATCTGTCACTGTTAATTTGAATTTTAACGAGTGAATGGCTCTCTTCCGGAAATTGTTCTATCGGAAGCCACCGGACGGGCTTCTGGAAATCTCCGAGCGTGTTTACGGTATGCTCTGTGCTCTCATTTACTGTTATTTTACAATTCTCTTCATTTTGAGCTGAATTTGTTGTTTAATGTTCGGAATGTGTTTGATTACAGCTTGGAGTTGTTTTGCGTTTGTAATTCTTTCCGTGTGATGTTTTGGCGATGTTATGGTGATCTGATTGTGTGACTGTTACATCGAAGTCTATTGCCTTTTTGTTTGAGAATTGCTAAAAAGATTGCACAATTTTGAGGATTATATAATATAGACATAAACATGCGACTAATGAGTGTTTTCGATGATTTTGTGGAAAGTAAGTGCATTTTCTTGTTACAGTTGTGTTAAAATCATGTGTTTTTGACATGTCTGGAAATAGTTGCTAAAGTGTTCATTAAAATGCTCCACAGCCCATGAGCACCTTGATTTTTGTAGGGGGACGTAGTTGAAATATCAAGCGAGAATAGGTTCACTGGAAAGTGAAAACTAATTTTACCTTACCCTATGTGTTCTTTATGAATTTGAAATTTTTAAAGCCAAAAATCTTGACAAATCCGAATTAGACAGAAGTGGAAGCATGGATCACTGATATGATAATTTCATTTCTCCTATGTGGTTGAAGCTTGTAAACAAATGGACTTAGCTAAAGGGTTTGAAAACAGATTATGAATATGTGTGTTTTTTAATATTTTGGTAGTGGGAAAAAACTTTACGCAGTTAGTCCCTTAGACAAGTTTGTTTTTTGGCAGAACATCAAGGCATAGTAGCAGCATTATATCTGTAAGGAATCAATCACACCTGACAATTTTAGAAACAGCCTTATTGGGCTTTGGAATCTTTTTTTGGCTAATTCCAGTAGAGAAAGTATGAATTTGAAAATTACTAAAAGCAATTGGTCTATTTGTTTCCATTGGTTTCGGTATTTTCTTCAGAATCAACTACTATTACTGTTGTTGTTGGTGGTGGTGTTGTTATTATTATCTTCATTTCTGGGGATCTGCCATCATATGTGAATAAACAGCTGAAAGTTGAGCAATGCTTAAAACTGGTTTCCCTGTAGCAGGTGCGGGATACTGCTCAGGTTGTTTACTACAGCACTAATGAGATTAAGAATTGAATTCCTCCATTTGGATTATTGTCTCCTCCTTTTTATCTGATTCATTGTTTTATGGATTACGGAGTGATAAATTATCCATAACTGCAATCTCTTGTTAGGTTTAAATAGGCATGATAGCAGCATATTAGAAGACAATGAACTCCAGGTTTAGTTTGTGGGCGGTGTACTAGTGCGCATTTACTTCAGCGTAATACACAAAGGATTTAAAACATTCAGGCTGTTAACCAAAAAATAAATAAATTAACAAAAAATTCAGGCATTACCTTAAGCTGTAAAGGTCAATGGAAGAATAGTTTTAGATTGGGGCAAGTATAAATCAAACACAGTGATGTTCCTGATGTTTTACTTTCGAGGTCTGTTGGCTGCATTAACGTGCTATACTGGAATCAATAGTCTGTTCTGTTCTCTATTATTAGATGAAGAATGGAACCTGAAATTATTCAGTACTACTCCCTCTGTCCCAAATCATTGTCCAGTTTGGATTCTTACTTTTAAGTACAATTTGAACTAAAAATGAAAATCCTAATTGGACAATCATTTCGGGATGGATGGAGTATTAGGAATAGGTCTTCCAGAGGAAAACGTCATCGATACCATTTTGTTTCAAAGACTTTTCGGATTAGGGACTTTGATGAAAAATCTAGAGAAAGGGAAACATGGATGCATATCTTTATTTCCAATATTAACTTATTTTCCCAATTTGATAGATTCACCAACATTTCTTCTCTGACTTTGCTTCTCTTTAAAAGAAATAGAGTAGCTTGATTTTGATTTTGGACTAACTGTTCCTTTCTATGTTTTTGTAGTATTCGATTGCTGCTTTACTACTGAAGTTTGGGATGAAAAAAACTACAAGAAGTATGTCGGAGGTGTAATTAGTGAACTCCGGGAGAACTATCCAGATGCTTCAATTCTGGTCTTTAATTTCCGCGACGCAGAGTGGCAAAGCCGGATTGCAAATGCTTTGTCTGAATATGATATGACCATAATGGATTACCCTCGGCACTATGAGGGTTGCCCATTACTCCCTATGGAGGTTATCCATCATTTTCTGAGGTCTAGTGAAAGCTGGCTGTCACTTGGACTACAGAATTTGCTTGTGATGCACTGTGAGCGTGGTGGTTGGCCAGTTTTAGCTTTCATGTTAGCTGCATTGTTAATATATAGGAAACAATACAGTGGGGAGCAAAAGACTTTGGATATGGTTTATAAACAGGCTCCAAGGGAATTGTTACATTTGCTAGCACCGTTGAATCCAATTCCTTCTCAGTTGCGGTACTTGCAGTATATATCACGGAGAAATCTAGTGTCACAGTGGCCTCCATTGGATAGGGCTCTTTCCTTGGACTGTATAATAATCAGAATGATACCCAATATTGACGGAGAAGGTGGTTTCCGACCCACATTTCGTATTTATGGTCAAGACCCCTCTCTTGTTGGTGATCGTAGTCCAAAGGTTCTTTTCTCTACTCCAAAGAGAAGTAAAGCTATTCGACATTACAAGCAGGTAACATCTCTTGTTTCATGTGTCTTTTCCCTATCCAAACAAAAATTAGTTTAATATATGATTTTTGCCACAGGCAGAGTGTGAGTTAGTGAAGATTGACATTAACTGCAACGTTCAAGGTGATGTGGTTTTGGAGTGTACAAACTTACATGATGACATGGAGCGCGAGAGGATGATTTTCCGGGCCATGTTTAACACTGCTTTTATTAGATCCAATATTTTAATGCTCAACCGCGATGAAATCGACATATTGTGGGATGCCAAGGATCTGTTTCCAAAAGATTTTAGGGCAGAAGTATGCTTTCTTACCTCCGATAAGATCTTATTTTGTATGATTTAAGTATTTTAACCTCTAATCTGTAAATTACCATTTGATCAAGGTGCTTTTCTCTGAGATGGATGCAGCTGCTTCTGTAATCGCTACAGACATGTCCTGTTTTGAAGAGAAGGAGGGCCTTCCAGTGGAGGCTTTCGCTAAAGTTAATGAAATATTTAACAGTGTGGACTGGCTGACTCCCAAAGCAGAGGCTGCTCTCAGTGTGATCCAACAGGTGGCTGCGTCAAATGTTGCCCGAGAGATGCTCTCCCCTCATGTTACAGAAATCAGCGCACTGGCACAAGATGGACCAATTGAGAAACTTCAGGAGAAAATAATGTCACTGGCACTTGAAGAAAGTGGAAAGAGCTCCTCAATAATGGAATCAAATGACCTGTCTAGCTCTGCTACTAGTTCATTCTCGGATGAAAATGTGAATAAGCTGACAACAAAATTTCAATTTTCGGAGACTAGTTCAGAGACTGGAAAACTAGAGCTACCGCAGGAAGTTAGTATCAGTACTGACAAACATAATGTTACAAATCCAGCTCTATCTTCATCTCTCTTATCACCTGATTATCTTTCAAAATCTTATCACACACGTCTCTCATCACCCAAGGAGTCCATAATGAAGTTGCCAGAAAGTGATAAGATGACCATCCCCACTGCCTCTGGTGCTGAGACAGCCTCCACTGAGTTTCTTACTTGTTCAAATAAGCCTTCATCCCTTGCTCCAGCACCACCACCTCCTATCACCCCTCTGATAGAGAAATTATCCAGTAGCAGTAGAGTACCTACTCCACCAACTCCACCACCTCCTCCTAATGTACCAAGAGCTGAGAATTTGTCTAGTGATGCTAAGTCGGATTCAGCTGCCTCTTCTTTACATGTATCCCCTCTGAAAATGCAGCTTGCTCCAGCTACTCCTGAGATGGAAGATAAAGCTAAAAGAATCAAGTCACCACCATCTGAGTTGCCTAACATTGCTTCTTCTTCAGCAGAAAATGTATCTCAGAAAACCGTGGCAGCTCCTCTGTCTCCCCTTGCTTCTTCTAAAACAGACGGTGCACCTGATGGAAGTATGCAACGTCCAACTTCTTCAACTCTTCGTGAATCAGGTAAGCAACATTCGCGACCTCTTCAAACTTCAAGTGCTTTTCTTCCTGAAATTGAAGCCCAAAGAACTGGATCATCAGCTGCGCCCACACCTCCACCTCCTCCTCTGCCCTCTCAACCTGAAATTGCTTCTTCAACAGTGCAGTATAGCCCCCCTCCCCCAAGTCTGCCTCCTTCGACGTCATCCCTAGTTAAGGGCTCCTCTCTAAAAGCCGGACAGGCGCCACCCCCGCCGCCGCCGCCACCACCACCACCACCTATAGCTCTGAATTTAAAAGAAACTTCAACTTCTACATCTGGAGTATTTCACACTTCCACGCCTCCTTCTCCACCTTTGAAGGAGAATGCAGCCTTTGTAGGTGGAAGCATTCCGCCACCTCCTCCTCCTCCTCCTCCTCCGGCATCTTCTATGAAGGATTCACCTCCTAGGGTTGGTCCACCTCTACCTCCGCCACCTCCTCCTCCTCCATTGCCCCTTATGAAGGAGGGTTCCACTCCTGGGGGTGGGGCATCTCCACCACCACCACCTCCTCCTCCAATGCCCCCTATGAAGGAAGGTTCTACTCCAGGGGCTGGAGCACCTCCACCTCCACCTCCTCCTCCAATCTCTCCTATGAAGGAGATTTCTACTGCAAGGGGTGGGCCACCTCCACCACCACCACCTCCTCTTCATTCTGGAACTACAGCTGGACAGTCAAGTTCACCTTTGGCACCTCCACCTCCCCCTCCTCCTATGACATCTGCTTCTGCAAAGCATGGCTCTTCTAGTATTCCTTCAGCACCTCCTCCTCCTCTTTCTTCTAAAGAAAATATGTCTCCAGTTGCAGTTGGCGGGGGTGGTAAATTGGCAGGAACCCCTTCACCGCCCCCGCCTTCTGCTCCTCTGCCTGGTGCAAAAGGAAGATCAATGTTGTCAAGAACAATAACTTCAAAAAATAATCAGTCAAAGAAATTGAAGCCTTTGCATTGGCTGAAATTGACAAGAGCTGTGCAAGGAAGTTTGTGGGCAGAGACACAGAAATCTGGTGAAGCTTCCAAGTAAGTTAGCATTTTCTTGATTGAAAGATTTTTGTTAGGAATAATCTTAATTCTTTATTTTCTTCTTTTTGATTTTCCTGATTTTCTTCACCATTTTTTCCATGTGCTCGTTAGGGCCCCTGATATTGATATCACGGAACTCGAATCTCTCTTCTCTGCTGCAGTTCCTACCTCAGACCAAGGTGGCTCTGGCAAGAAAGGAAGTTCACGGGCTTCGCTGGGACAGAAACCAGAGAAAGTTCAACTGGTAACTATGTTTGCCGTTTGATATGTTTCACTTGTCAGCATGTTTTTAATTAGTCTGTTACCTGGTTCTGTCTTAGTCTTTTCCTCATTGTGGTCTGATCAGGTCTGGGTAGTTTGTACAAGTGGTAACCAAATTATTATTTTTATTTTTTTAATTTTTTGGGTAAGGATGTAATTTGTGTTATTCAAACAAGTTCAGATTTTTTACGATCTATCTTCTTTCAAATTTTAATAAATATTTAAAAGGTCATAATTTGATGTTTGTAGTCTGTCTTCATTAATTGCAAAACAGACTTGTTTCTCACTGGCATGTTTGTCTGATATGTCTCGTAGAGATCAAGCCACAATCTATCTTCTTTTCAATTTTAAATTTTTAAAAGGTCGTAAGTTGGTGTTTGTAGTCTGTCTTCATCATTTGCAAGACAGACTTGTAGCTCACTGGCTTTTTTTAAATATATATATTTCAAAAGTGATCGACTCTAAGTGTATACACCAAACTCCCATGGTGAAATCTGCTGGTCTTCCCGGCATAGCACCTAAAGCTGCAGGAGTGACGACGTCATGGTTGGTCCTAAAAGTTGTTGGTTGCAGCCATTAATTTCCTTGATTCTATTGAAAATCTGTAAGATTAAGGGTGTGATGAGTTGATCAACATGACTGAATCGGTGATCATCTGAAAGTAGTATCTTTGCTACTCCTGTTATTTTACTTTTATTTTTATTCTCTTTTTATCAACTTTTTGTTGCTTGTCAATTACATTTGACCTTTTAAGTGTGCCATGATGTGACTTGAATCCTGAAAGTATGAATTGTTGACCATTTTAATGCACTGAACAAATGGTTATGGATCGGTTTAGCAATTAGAGACTGTTTTGATACATTTTTCTCCTAGAGAGCTGACTGAAAATCTTATAGTGTCTCTTTCTTATTTTAGGGCAATATGGCGTGCATAATTTATGAAATAATTGGACTGTGGCATAACCTGTGTAAATTTAACGTATCGTCTATGCTGTCTATCATAAAACTTAAAAATAATGCAGCAAGTCCTTCTCATCTTGTACTCAAATCTATTTTTTGGGATCTTTCACTTGCCCATGAAGGGAAAAGAATATGCGTACTTTTTGACTCGAAAAGTGGTGTAAAACCACAGAGCTTGGGTAGTTGGCAATGTAGTAAAGAACTTCGTATTTCAATTTTGCAGATTGAACATCGCCGGGCGTATAATTGTGAGATCATGCTCTCAAAGGTGAAGATACCATTACCTGATTTGTTGGTAAGTAACCTATGTTTTAGAATGAATAAGGTTCCCTTCATACTTCTCTTCCGAATTTCATGAAGTGTGGAAGTATCTGTAGTTGATCAACACATTGAAATTAATAGCATCATTCTGTGATAGTTATGCACTTATATGCTTTTAATTTTGCAGTGTAAAAGATTGGATAGCAGCTGACTGATTTTTTCTTTTTTGCTTATGGTTTTACGGCTCTAGTGTCATTCATCCATCTTAAACTTCCACTGTAAAGGACCTTAGTATTGACTATGCCTCTTTACCTTCTATGGAAGAAGTCATTGGAAATTTATATTATACACATTTTTAACGATATCCCAAACTGTTCAGTTTAAATTCTTTGCCTAATATCTTTATATCACAATTCACTGTAAATTTTTTGGCTTGTTTTGTTAAGAGGAGTTTATCATATTGTTAGATCGTAATTTTTTAGACGATTGAAAATGATGTTAATAAGAAGAAGTTAGGTCATTTAGTACATTGGTTTAGGTTTGAACCCGTAATTTCTAATAGATCTTCACTGGGTTTTTCTGTTCTGTGCTTGAAGCCATAATAATTTTTCTCCATTGCCGTTTTCCACCTTATATTTTCTCTCTTTCACTCGAATGCACCTGCATAAACTAAAAACTGAGACACTATTTTTTATGAGTTGGTTATTTTTTAGTTACATCATGCTTCTCCGTTTCAATTACTGTTCAACTTTGACCGAATTTCTGTCAAACCACTTGGTTGGTCTGTAGAGTTCAGTTCTTGCCTTGGAAGAATCTGCCCTAGATGTCGATCAGGTTGAGAACCTAATAAAGTTCTGCCCAACAAAAGAGGAAATGGAGCTGCTGAAGGTATGAAATTTTTTATCCCCCATAAAAACTTTTGTCTCTTTAAGTTATCTCGGGAACTGGAATTTTAAAACTATGGAGCAAATCACCTCTGAAAGATAAAAGTATCCTTTGCTTCTTAGTCACATGCTAAGTCAATTTTTTGAATGAGTTTTTCAGGGTTATAAGGGTGAGAGAGATAAGTTGGGGAAGTGTGAACAGGTTTGCTCATCTATCATCTTGCATCTTCAAATCTGTTCTCTTTCATGAAGGACCAAGCTTACCAAACGTAAACTTCTATTTTCTTGTCAGTTCTTCTTGGAGCTGATGCAAGTACCAAGGATAGAACCGAAGTTGAGAGTTTTCTCATTTAAAATTCAGTTCCGTGGCCAGGTTGGAAGTTTATCTTTAGTTTGCAGCTGTTTGCAAGTTGTCTTTATCCTGTAAAAAAAAAATTCTTTCTACAATGTCGTTTACAGGTCTCGGAGCTGCAGAAGAATCTAAATATTGTAAACTCAGCAGCTGATCAGGCAAATGTTTCTTTCTGCTCTCTGGCAATTTAAGCTTCTTTAGGATCCAACATCTTACTTTTATCTTCATCAATACTCTTTTCAGATTAGAAATTCTGCCAAATTGAAGAAAATTATGCAAACAATCCTTTCACTGGGAAACGCCCTGAACCAGGGAACTGCAAGGGGTAACTTACCATTCTAATACTTCATTCGTTGAGGAGAAACTTAGTCTTTTTAGCATCTCTTTGCACAGTGAAATCTCACATAACTAAGGTTGAGGAAGAGCTTTTGCCTCAGTAGTGTCTTTTTTTTTTTTATTTAATTTTATTATATTTGGCCAGAGTAGTAACTATTTCATCATTTTGTATTTATTAGGTTGATCTACTGTAGTTAAGTCTTATTTCTCGTTGCTTGACTTTTTCTGTTTTATGACTTATTTATTTGTTCTCTCTTCATTTTTAGAAGCTCCGCATCATCAGATGATCCAATCTAATGAAAATTATTTGTACATCTTCAAATTTATTATTTCTTCACTGCCTTCCTGTAATTCTGCTTTACTGAAACAACTTTGATGCTTTTCATAGGCTCTGCAGTAGGTTTCAGATTGGATAGCCTACTCAAACTCACCGAAACACGGGCCAGAAACAACAAGATGACTCTTATGCATTACCTTTGCAAGGTACCAATCAAAGCTAAGATGACTCCTATACTTGTGTTTGTGATGGTGCTCTAACAGTGTACATATTTATTGCCTCGTTGCAGACATGTTATATGAACATAAAACTGAACTTCTGGTTCTTGACGCACATTATGTTTCTTTTTGTTAAAGACTTGTTCTTCATTTTTGTTCATGCAAGCTTCTCTTTCTCATTTTAAGGCTTCTCAATCTCCATGGTTAACCAGCTGGTGCCTTCTAGTCTTGGCTATTGTGGACTGCTACTGCTAGTTCATTGCTCTGTGTCCTATTGAAACTTGTAGTTGGAATAATGTATTGGATCCCCCCCTTAAATGGCCCTATGTTGGGGGATGATCTTCAAAGGAAACCTTCCCGTCCATAAATTGTTGACATGAATCCATATGCTTAAATCTTTTTCTTTTTTCTTTTTTTTTCTTTTTTTTTGCTTTAATCTTCTTTTTGTTTCCTGGTGAGAATCGAAAGTCTATTCTGTCTGATGCATGTATAGATCCCAGCTAAATTTCTGGCTATCTCTCGTTTCCCTTTCTCCATTATTGTACCAGTTGGATATATGCAGTTAGTACTTACTATATAAAAAGATCACTCTGCACAACTGAACCGCAATACCCCAAGAAAGCATTGATGTAGCCTTATACATCTTATACATTTCTTGCAACATGGGTCTTGATTTATCAAGCCATTCTGCTGTTAGATATATGATTCGTGGTTTTTCCATCTAAAACTTATGTGTTATAGGATAATTTACTTTAACTGACTGGTCCTGGTATATGCTGTCCTATTATTAAAACAGCACTCAAGTTGTATTTGTTTACTTGTGTTTACAACTCTTTTTCTTGAAACCATCCCCAGGTTCTAGCTGATAAACTGCCTGAACTTCTAGATTTTTCAAAAGAGCTTTCTAGTTTGGAACCTGCTGCAAAGGTAAGTATTTCATTATTAGTATGTAAGCATGGGGAGGTCCCCATCTACTGACTGAACAGAAAGCCTAAGAGTTCATTTTTGCTGTCCAGATTCAACTGAAATTCTTGGCGGAGGAAATGCAAGCTATTAGTAAAGGACTTGAGAAAGTTGTACAGGAACTTTCCATGTCTGAAAACGATGGGGCTGTGTCTGAGAACTTTTGTAAGGTGCAATTTCAGTTAATGTTTTATGCTTATTGTTTTCCTTTATCTTGGTTGTTTGCTTATGTCACATCTGATTATATGATGAACAATAATTGTAACCAAAATGAGAAGCATTCATCTGTTTATACTTATCTGACTCCTGAAAACATCTAAACCTCACTAGATAGAACCATTAATCATGTCTACAAAATTGGGTTTGCATATCTAGTGAATAGAACCTGGTCTATCCTTTGTGCTTGGTAAACAACCGGTTAAGATGAGCAAGCTCCACCGCAAGAGTCTTTCAAGGGATGTTTTAATGTCGTGATAGAGGCCAAAGAGATAAAAATAATATTTACCCAAGATTGCTGTACTATTTAGCTGAAATGTGCTTTTCCTCTGCAATTTGACTTTGAGCAACCTAAAACTAAAATTTTACTCTTCTCGCGGCCAATGTTATATCCCAATTACTGTATATCACAAATTTTTATGTTATTGATGAGGACCATTCGACATTTAGCAACCATCAAATGCACTTATGTCCAATTGTTTTTGGCTCATGTTTGCTTCCTGTCGTCTATCCTGATGTCCGTTTAGACTGGAGAATATGGTGCACTTGTTTCTTTCATGTCTGATTTTTCTTGTAATTGGCATGGACTTCTTTTCAGGCTCTGAAGGAGTTTCTAGCATATGCTGAAGGTGAAGCGAGATCCTTGGCTTCGTTGTACTCTGGAGTGGTATGATTGCTCTAGGATCCCAAAATTGCTGTCAATGAGGTTTTCAGGTTCTACACCACATGAACTGGTCCTTCTGCATATTTTTCCTAATACTTAATATTTTTTCAGGGTAGGAATGTGGATGCATTGATTCTTTACTTTGGGGAGGATCCATCCCGTTGTCCATTTGAACAAGGTAGGACAGATCACAATACTGTGTCAGAATTTGGTGTCTGAGTCGGATGAAATTGGGATATTTACTTTTCTGTTGCAGTTATCTGCAATTAGATCTGTTAATACTGACATAGAATCTAACAAGCCTTTCATACTGGCTAACTTTAAATACTGAGAATGATTTTCTGATGTGCTTAATGAATGATCCAACTGTGTGAGGACCATACGTAACTTTGATCGTGCTTGATCTCAAGTACTTAAGAAATCATTGGTTCGAAAAAAAGAAACAAATTATAAGTTTGAGGGAAACCCATTATCTCTTTTGAGTGCATTTCATAAAAGTAAGTTTTCTGCCAGTTTTCTCCCCATCTTTCTTCGTCATCTTTTCTTCTCACAGTTTCTATCCATCTGATGGGTCCTGAGTTCTCTTTGGCAGTAATATCTACTATTCTGAATTTTGTGAGAATGTTCAATCGAGCTCATGAGGAGAACTGCAAGCAGATTGAGTTCGAGAGAAAGAAAGCTGAAAAGGAAGCTGCAGAGAAACTGAAGTTAAGCACTTCAGGGAAAGGAACAGAACACATGATTTCTTCTCCAATCAGGAGTTAGGTAATGGTATTCAGGATACTCGTGCCCATTCGATCTATATTTTTGTGTTTGTAGTAATGTGAAAGCTGAAGCTGTTTCAGTTATGTGATAGGTGTAGGATTTCTGATAGTGAGAGGAGGATCAACATGCGGACTTCAGGGAACTTAGGTTCATCAGTTAGCATAATTCTTGTAGTTTCTAGGACCCAATCAAAGAAGGTGTGCGAGAAACTATGTTCTCTCTTCTCTTCTTATAATTCAAACTTACCCGTTTGTCCCTGGTTTAATGAATTCAATTCTTTTTCAGCAGAATGTGAATATCGGCACCTGTTTGAAGTCGGTGGCTTTTGTATATTACCAAAAAAGGAAAAACACAGCAGTATCAACTCAAAGACTTCCCGTTTTTACCTTTGATTCGTTGATTCATTTCTGGTAAATCTTTAATTAGACACTGTTACACTAGAGTTGCTAGTTATGTGAGGAAATGTCTTGAGCTCTTGCTGTCAAGAAGAGCAGTTAGAATTAGTTAAGTTTGCAGCCTGGAATGCTGTAGTTTATACAGTGCTGCTGCATCTACTTACCTCTTGATGTGCTTTAGCTCGACTTTTTTTTTTCTCATGCATCCTTCGTTATGTGGTCCGTGAATTGGATTGCAACCTTTTCATTTTGTTCATTGCTAGTTTTTAAATATTAGTTATTCATTTTAGTAAATAACGGGAATGGCTCTACTAATGGTTTCCAGTTGAAGACTTAAGATCCCAGTTTAACTGCTACTTTTTCTGGACTGTGGAAATGCCAAAGGAATAACATTTTTTCAAACCCAAAGAAAAAGGAAAAAACATTTTTCCCAGGTGGTTTGGTATTTGCCTGTAAACGTAACGACACTGAGAATTGTACACTGGGTCGGGTGGGGGTACTAGGCTATATGACACGAGATTCGAAACCATGATAACGTGATGTTAGACCGCCAAACACGTGACGTGAACGTTATGCCTGTCAAGTTTTCTTTTTTTTTTTTTTTTTTTATGCCTGTCAAGTAATTCCTACATCATTAGCAGTTGACAGAAATTGAGAGAGAATTCATTCTCTCTTTTTCTTTTCTTTTGTGTCTTAAAATCCTTTTTTTTTTTTTTGGGGGTCGAAAGTACGAATTTTTCAATCCCATCGTGCACTGCAAATTCTAAGGGACCAAATCCAAGAACGTGTCATGAGGGTCGTGTAAAAAGCAGGAGTACAACTCAAGTTTTTACCCGTAAACCAATGAAATAAACGGGACAAGTCGTATATTATAACACTTGGACATCCTACTTGAAATCAAGTAAATATGAGTATGGTGATGAAAGGAATGTATTGGAAACATTATTTTGTTTCAATTAGAAAGACGAACTCGTCAGACCAATTAAACTACTGCGAGTCCAACGTTTTCAAACAAAAGATTTGTCGAAACATTTGCAAACCCATTATCTACAGCTGAAAGATAACATTAATTGTGCATTTACGGTGCATCCTTGACACAACAAATAGGAAAAAAAAGAAGGATTAAAAAAAAGAGGTGTCGGTGAGGGAGTTACGTAGGTACAGTCAAGGCTTGTAAGATATGAACTAAGAAGACGAACTTTTGTGTTTTGTCGCAATCTTTTTGTAGTATGAATCGTCATTTGCTAATCACATCTCCCCTCATTATGTACTATGTCGGAAAAATCACCTATTAGGCGGCACTCAATGAGAAATAACATTTATGAATTAAATTCCAACATCTCTCAAATTATCGCTTACATTTGGTAAATTGAGTTAATCTCTGTACCAATACATTTAAACGGTAAATAACTTAATACAAACGTGAAACAAGTTTTGAGATCGGTAAACCAGTCTGATCGCTCTTCAACCTCTTTATTGAGGTCATGATGACGAAATTTACCAGACTGGTAAAAAAAATTAATTAGACCATGCTTCGTAGCTAAGATATTGATTTAAGAAATTTACTCATACCACATTATAACTATCTCTATTTAATTGGGTCTTCATATACATGTGTGAATATTAGCTTTGAAGAGATTTTATTCATCCAATGATGGGTGGAGAGGGGATAAAGTATTTTGTCGGAATAATTTAATCCAGTAGGGAGATCTTTATAGTGTTTACTTTAGCCTTGCGTTTGCATGTAACAGAAATTAATATATATGGAGGAGTTTTTGTATCTCTAATTCTTCCTGCCTAAGCTGGGGTAAACAGGATTCCTCATTCACACAGATCCTTCGACACAAAAAAAGCGAGAGACAGTCTGAGAGAATAAAAACTCACCTAAAAGTCTTCAAAATCCTCTGTTTTATTACCTAATCATCATCTCTCCACATTTTCCCTATTACTTTTCAGCAAACTAACACTTAGTTTACTCATATTTTACCAGACACATGTGATTCTACTGTATAAATATGTTACCCAAATCCCCGAATAGGACTAAACAACAAAAGGTAAAAAAAAGTTAAAAGGGGAAAAGTTCTAGTATTATTTATTAGGCAGTGCTTTTTCTTTTTTTGTCACTGAAGGAATCCCAATGTTTTGTTTTTGTTTTTTTTTTTTTTCTCCATGACTTTCACCGTCTGCAACTGCAATTCCTTGAAATCAAAGTCACAATCTAATTGATTACCAAGAATAGGGGGGGGTCCCCAATCTTTGAGCAAGAGTAGTTACAAATTACAATAGAAGCAAAAAAAATATGGATGTGGGGCGAAGAAAAAGGGGGACAGCATCATCAAGAACGGGTGTTGTGGTGGCAGGCTCTGTTTGGGAGAGCAGAATGAAGCTTGATGAAGTCAAAGGTGGGATCAAAGTGTTTAATGATGAAGAAAATGTTGACAGTTCAGAAGGAAATGGAAATGATGAAATGGATGTCACCCCTAATGATTGTAATGCTATTGTTCCCGTTGAAATGGATAAGAAGATGAATTTGAGGCCAAGACAGAGTCCTCCTCCTGCTGTTGGGTCAGGTGGGAAGAGGAAGACTTGGAAATCTGAGAGTTTGGAAGGCAGCCCAATCCAGATTGCTCGGAAAAGATCCGAACTTTACAGCAAGAATCTTGATGAACAGTATAAAGAAATAAGCATGTCGGCAGATGGGATTAATAAGAAAAGTCCAATAATTCAGAATAAGAAAACGAGATCTGATGCGGCAATCAAGGAGCTAAGTACTTCGGTTGATGGAATGAAGACGAGATCTGCATCCCGGAAGCTGGTTACTGATTCTAATGACGTTGTAATTGAGAAGAATTCGACCCAATTGAGGAAATTGAAATCAGATGCCAGTAAGGCCTTGAATAATAATGGAAGTGAAAAGAGTTCTGAATTGAGAAAAGTGAAATCGGAGTCAATTAAGGTTCCTCCTGATGATGATGAAAATGCCAAGAAGAAGAATTCACTTCAGTTGGTTGTAGCAAATTCTATATCAAGTGAAAATCTTGATGAGAAGAAATCTGTTGGAATCAAGAAAATAGGATCTGATGAAAACTGCAAAGAAGTTGGCGTTTGTGAAGAAAAGGTGATCACGACCAATTTGGTTCAGGACAAATCTCCACCTAAATTGGAAGACATTGACGATTTCGATGATGCTGATGAAGATGAAGAAGACTGGAATGAAGATGAAGATGTGGAAGTTGAAATTGAAAAGAAAAGTCTTGTGGTTAAGGAAGTCAATACACCAGAGCAGAAGAAACCAAAGAAGATTGTGGTGGAAGAAAAGAAATTCCGACATAGCAATGAAAGACCTCTGTCAATTCCATCAGTAGTGAAGAAACAGTCTCCTCCATTAATGAGCCATGCCAGAGTTCATCCAAGTCCACCAACAACGAAACCAGGTAAACAAAAACATTCCTTTAGATGCCAACGTGATACAGATACAGAAATTAGGCCATTTTTCATTTGTACAATGTAGTGAACTTCTTGTTGATCTGAGTTCAAGTTTCAGATGAATTCGATGGAATTCCAAGAACCCACAGAAAAGTACAGAGTTTTGGTAAGATTTTTTACTTTCTGGGTTGGATTGGATTTCATCTGTTTGATGACCGAAAGAAGGCTAATTTGATGTTCTTTGTTTGCCGCCTCTGTTTTTCTTTTCCAGTTGACTTGGTAATGTGGAGAAATGTATCAAAATCAGCATTAGTGTTTGGTATTGGAACGTTTGTTATCTTGTCATCTTCATACACCAAAGATCTCAACATCAGGTCATAATCATTACTCTAAATAATCCTCTGTTTTGTTTCCGTGGAAGAACTTTGGCTAAAATGTGTTGAATTATTGTCAATTTTGGGACAGTGTAATCTCGGTATTGTCTTATCTGGCCTTGGTCTACCTAGCTGCAATTTTCCTCTTCAGATCATTCATTTCCAGGTAAAAACTAAAAACCACATCCTTTCAACTAATTCACTTTTCACCATCATAAAACCTTTCCTTTAGACTTCCAACATTGTACAATCTTTTTAGGGGAGGTGTTGAATCAGATGATGATGATTCGAGGATGAACTATGTATTCGGGCACCAAGAAGCAGTTTGGTTTGTGAACTTGGTGCTTCCATATGTGAATGAATTCTTGGTAAATATCAGAGCCCTTTTCTCTGGGGATCCTCTGACGACAATGAAGGTACGTGGGTCCCCCCATCAAATTACTGTCCTTTTTTTTTTTTTTGGGGGTAAGATTTTGTTAGTGTGTGACTGTGTGTTTTTTGACATTTTTTTGGGTGTGTAATAATCTGGTGCAATGTATTCTGTGGAAAACCTGACAAAAACAGATGGCAGTGTTGCTGTTTGTTTTGGCTCGGTGCGGTAGCTCCATCACTATTTGGAAAATGACCAAATTGGGTGAGTTTTCTCTCCTTTTGCATGTAACGGTACTATAATAATGCTTATCTTAGTTATCTTCTGAATGTTGGTTCCACCGAATGACCTGTGATGTAACTATGGTTACTTATTCTCGGACATTAAAATAAATTTTAATTATGTACAAGTGATTTATCATTGTATAACATTTTAATGCCAATTTGACATCTTTACTGGTTGCTTTCCATCATTAGGATTTTTTGGAGTATTTACGGTGCCAAAAATCTGCTCATCTTACTCAACTCAATTATCAGCATTCGGTAAGGAAAGCGTAACTCTATTTTGCAAACCTTTCAATTTCATGCCTGCTACTCCCTCCGTCTCAAAAAAAAATAGTCCACTTTGAGTTTTGAGATTTGTATTAAAAAGAGTATATTCAATATGGACTATTTTTTTAGGACGGAGGTACTCCCTCCGGTATTTATTATAAGGCATTTTGATTTTTTTCTTAGGTTTAATCTAGGATATCTTTTTAATTAGAAAAAAAACTTAAAAATATATTTTCACATTCGTTGTATTCTCATAATTATTATGAAATGTTTTTAAGATTTTTATTTTAATTAAAAAAAGATCCTACATAAAACTTAAGACGAAATCAAAATGTCTTATAATATGGACCGAGGAGGAGAGTATAATATATCAAAGGGCAGCTATCATGTGCATTATCTATTACTTTGTCATTATTGTTTGTCCGTCGGTCGGTCCTACAATGAGGTAGACATTAGATTGTAGTACTACAGTGTATATTTTTTTTCACGGGTCGGTTAAGTCCCTTAACCAAACATATTTATTTAATCCGTTTTAAAATAATTATCGAATAATAAAGAATGTAATAGAAATTCAAATTTGTTAGACCCACGCAATAATAATTGAATATATGACGTTGGGGTCCCAATATTTCGTCATTACCGCACCTAATTTTTTGCCAATTTGATGGTATTAGGTTTGCTTTTTTTTTTTTTTGTATTCATCTATTTGCAATGCTTTTCAATATTAAAAAAAATGTTATTTTGATCTTAATTTCCTGACAAATTCTCTAATGTGTGGATGAAGCTACATTTTGGATCCACCGATTTCTGGACGCCTGGGAGTCATGTTCTCATAAGAAGGCCGTTGCTTTCGGTATCTTCACCATTGTTTGGAATTTGTCCTCTGTGGTTGCCCGAATTTGGGCCGGTAAATATCTACAATCTCTCTTCTTTTTTCTTTTTTTTTTTACTTTTATTTTTTCCTTTTTTTTTTTTGGTTCCTAGGTAGTACCGTGAATAAATAATTCGGTTAACAAATTCAAGTCTTTGGATCACAATAACTATACAACTATTTTGATATTTAAATTATTGGGACAATAAGAAACAATGAAATGAAAATTAAGCAAACGTGGGCCGGTTTTAATGTGAGTTTGTGACTAATACACACTTATCACTTGTTTGTTTGTTTGGGCAGTGTTCATGCTGTTTGTGGCCTTCAGATACTTCCAGCCTTCATTGGGACTTGAGGGATGGGCCGCGTCACAACAAGCAGAGCAAACAAGAACTGAAGATTCTTCCAGGCCAGGCCCAGTTCTGAATGCAGGAAATAACATCACTCAGCGGCGTAGACCCATTGTGACAGACCTTGGAAAACAAAACAGACCATTATAATAGAGAACAATTATACAAATGTGTAACCAATATGGATCGATTGACCCCAAATTTTTCTTCAATCTCATAGCATTTTTTTATTCCCCTTCAAATCATTACAAAATAGGATGTGTATATATTTTGGCAATAAATGGAATTCAATTTTTACACTTTCTGGTCAGGAATCTTTTTTTTTTTTTCCTTTTCTTAAATTCTATAGGAGGATAACACCCCCCAAAAAAAGGAAAAGAAAATTTAATGCAATCCATTCACAAAAGTAGGATTGCAATCTTATAACAACATAAATATTTTACTCCCTCCGTCCCAAAATTATTGTCCAATTTGGATTTTTGATTTTAGTACTTCCAGTTTGGATTTACAATTGTGGTTCAAATTGTACTAAAAATAAAAACGCAAACTGAACAATAATTTTAGGACAGAGGAAGATTTAATTAACAGTTCACTTGATATACAATGATGTTGATCGTAGTCACTATTTCAAAATATAACTAAAATACGGACAGAAGGAAGTACTTTCTAACTTTAATACATTTTGCATAATAGAGGAGAAGTTCAATTTTTTCTTTTCCTTATTAACACTGTTGACTAGTTTTTTTGAGATGAGAAGATACATTTTCGATCGTAGTAAATCAAGCATTATCAAATTACAACTTTTTTTTTTTTTTTTTTTTTTTGTGGCACCGAAGGAGAATTTTTATCATTTGCAGATTAAATAAGCTCAATGAGTTGTGCCAGTCAAATTTCAGAATTAACGAGGGTTGAACTAGATCGATCAGAAAAAGAAATGCAAACCAGAGATTATCGCCGGTGAAGGAGAAAAAATTTTCCACAATCAGAATCACATGTCTTGAATAATTACCGTATTTTAACAAACAAACATGACGAATATTTTGGAACGGGAAAAAAAATCTCAATCATTGCATAGCCCTAGTGGTTGAGTAGATAAAGGAAAAATTTTAGTCATGCGTGCCTTGTATTCATTGATATTGGGTACTTGTTCCATTCTCATTTGGGAAAAAAACACATCTGATCAAATCACTTATCTACATTGCATTGCAGTCATGTCTCAAAGACACAAAAATAGCTAAAGATTCAACTGAAATTTTTGTCTTGACGTCACGGAGCTAATAATAAGCTAACAGGTGGAGAACTGCTTTGAGCTAAAGAAAAGACATTATATAGTTCAAGCAAATCATGCGTAAAATAAAGAATTATCAAACATGGAAGTTAATCAATTAATCAAGAACTGCGAGAAATATGCTACTACGAAGTGCGTATCTAGTAGACAAGTGTACATCTTTGCATGTGCTAATTGTAATTATTAAGAATTTAAGTACTTGGTGTAAGAGATGTGACAAATAAAGTATAAGTAATTCGAGTTGTCTTGCTAAACTTTTGTGTTTCGGCACTCAATCGTTAAATCTCGAATGTCAAAGATAGAAATTACAATATTGCTGAAAGACTATTACAAGAAAGGGCTTAATTTGAGTCCAAATGATTTAATGTTCTTATTTAAAGAACAGGAAAATATAAATAATATCTAGAGGGCAGGGTTGTAAGTAATCAACTCAAAATTATGAAATATGATACCATATTTCTTTTCCAATTTCGAAATAGCCCTGCTTCATTAATGTTATTGTTACTGTAATCACATTCAAAAATGTGCCCCCCGCCCCAAAAAAAAAAAACGCGCCCGCGCACAGACGCACAAAAGAGATGCATAATGCATTAGTTATCGATATTTGATGTGATGTAGAACATGATGAGAGTTGCTATTGCTGAATAGCAAAAAGAATGACTTGCTAGGCCGGGGCTTAATCATGCATAAATACATCAATTACACATTGCTGGAGAGGCGGCCGGGGCTCCCTTTTGACAAGAAAAATCGATACAAAACTGATAGGATTTGGCGATATTACTTTTCATCTTTTGGGCTGATAATATTATGTGATAATTTGCTGTATATTTCATGAAATACTAATTTGGAAAACAAAGAAATTGACTGATAACAAAAGCACATTCTGGAGAAACCCCTCGATGCATGTTGTTTTCCATCATTAATAAGTGGAATGTGAAGCTCTCTACTTATTTCGTTCTCATTTTAAGATCTATATTTCTACTGTCAATATCTGAATCTTTTTCCTTTACATTTTTTTTAAAAAAAATTTGTATCTTATAACGTTGTTACGAATATACCTTGTATATTTTGATAACATATTTTCTTTTGAGTATGTTATACATCTGAAATCATTGTTTCAACTAATCTGCATTCAAGTGGGATAGATCTTTTTTAAGAAACAAATCTTTTTCAAAAAATATTTTAATCACTGATATATGTTATGTTTAGTTATAGTTAACCTGATTTAATACTTTTACCATGTGGACAAGAGTTTGTTATTAACCGATTTTAATCTCTTCTTACTTGTAAAGGTAAAATTAGAATTGAAGCAAGAGGATTGTTACTAAATTTCAAATTTTTTTTGTTATCTGACTTTGAATTAGTTATTATTAATTCTGTGAAGAAAAGTACCTAGCAAATGATGAATAAATTTTTTATTTTTCTTTTCTGGAATGCATGGTATAAATTGATTGGCAGCTTAAAGAAACAGTTGCAAACATGGCCCGTTTGATTTTGTCAATGATCATATCAAATCACAAAAATTGTGGCTCTTATTTCTTGCAATCTTCCATACACCAGCATCCACTTGGCAATTTAACTCAACGACAAGTCGGAAAACAAAACACTTTAATTTCTTTTGTCCTAAATTCCTGAACAAAGAATCACAAGAATGATTATGAGCCGATGCAGAATTAAATTCAGAATAGTGATGCATGCCGAAAAAATTTACAGTAAAAATTAACAGATAATGAAGTGTCAATCATCAAAATTATGCCCTAAATGCTTAAGCTCTAAATAAAAAGTGCTAAAAATGAATGATTGTGATTTATTTCCTCCAAAATTTTCCTGCACAAATTATTATTCTCAAATTAATACTTAATAGGCATTGCAAGTGGGCTAAATTTGGACAGTTTCTAGATCACTAGATTAAGGCATTACGGATCCACAATTCGAATAGAATGTATTCTAATGACGACTTAATTTATTAAATGGTTGATATCATGAAGTGTAAATTATGAAATTAAAGAGCGGAAACCTGTAATAATTGACGGAGAAGGGCGTAATGCATATATCTAGAGGTTGAACTCCAGCATGAAAATTCAATTGAATCCAACAAGATTTAAGTAACTCCAATATAGATCTGTACAAAGTATTTGGGTGCATGAAAAGTCGAACTCGTAACCAAACATTGCGACTGTGACCTAAGATTTATTCTCTCGACGGTTCTATATTATGACAATCTTAATTTGTAAGCTTTGTGAGGTTCCATGCATATTCACCAAGAACTCAACATTTTCCTGTCGCATAGGAAAAGCGAATTCACGATGGGGAAGTGTTTGAAAACCATAGATTCTGATATAATACGAACTTTCAAACCGGCCAATTTAAATGTTGAGGTATTCGACCGCCACATATTGGATTGTACCACGAAAAAACCCTAGTTATGTGGCTACTTATTTTTGAAAAGAACAAATGTCTGAAAACTACTTATTGTCGAGCACATTAATTCGATGTTCTCGACACATATTTCGTTATCGTTCCTGTGTGTCAGTTGCTTGTGTGGTTATTGACCAAACAATAATTTTGTTAAGGAAATTTAGTTCACAAAAACAATGAAAGCGTATGATGAGTTGCTTGTGGTTCATTTGATTTTCTTATCATTATTCTCTTATCCTCTAATGTACGTTGGGGGAAGTTTAATTGTTTTAATTGACTAGTTAATTAGCGATTCATCTTGTCAAACATCGAAAAGAATGGTATCAACTCAACACGTACTAGATAGGGCGCCCAGATTAATTGACTAGGAAAAGGAATTTAACAACCTTCTTAATTCATATCCAAAACGTACGTGGTTGTGAATCTAGGGGAGAGTTTGAATTTGACTATTGTAAATTGGTATATGCATGCTAAATCGCTATTATAAGAGAGATGAGGAGGTTAGAGTTTTTTTCAGACTCGATACACATAATACCCTTACATTGAAAACAAGGATTTTTAAAGATCAAAGTATAAAAAAAACACACACACACAAATATAAATATATAGAGAAGGCAGATTGGAAGAGTGAAATGAGATATTAGTTGTATGATATCCGCTAAAAATAACATAAATACTTGTTGATGATTTATTTATTTATTTTTTTCTTTCGTCATCGTGTGCTATCTCATTTTGCTCAGGTAACATCGGAAGAACCTTGATGCATAATGACTTGTCATCTTTAAAATTTCTATCAAACCTTAAATATACCTACCTTCGGCTCTATCATCTCCCACCATGTGGGAGATGGTCTAAATAACTTCTTCTTCTTTTTTCTTTGTCGTTTATTTAATATCTATAGTTTCTTTATGTTGGAGTTTATTATTAATTTTTATTTTTATAAAAAGAAATTGCTTCCCCTTGAAATAGGTGAGAGTTTCTTGACCCTTTAAAATAGTTGATGTAAAATAATTTGCAGATCTTGATTTGTTTCAAAGATTTTAAGTTATAAATGGTTGCTCATATTTGAGTATATACATCGGTGTTTTGGGATCATCGAGTGGCGGAGATGGAGGGATCAGTAGGGACAGTGCCTCTCCTAAATTTTTTTGAGTAGGGGAGGATTCAATATTACAATTCAGATTTCAAAAAATCAAATTTTGACCCTACTAATGAGAAATATATCATTTTACCCCTGCATTTTATAATTTATGGCTCCGCTGCTGGGATCATCATAAATTGAGCGTCCTATTTAAGATCATAAACTGTCAATAATATGGTGTCTCGTTTAGTTTAAATTTTAGTAGAAATTATATTAAAAAGAATCTCTCCAATCTTCCCCCCTATTTTCACTGGAACCACCTTAATTCTACCACCACATTCATTGATAAATTACTTAAACATCACTCAATAATTGCTTTTTATTTTGTTAGCAATAAGAGGTGGCTTCCAAAAGTGCCATCCCAACCAACACAAACACTCACCTGCAATTTTGGTTGTTATGATATGCTAATTAAAATAAAGTGCTCCCTTTATTTATTGAATCTTTATGACGTCAAGTATTACTTAATTTTAGCAGTGCACGTCTTGTAGCAAAAAGAGATGAAATAATTGGTCTTCTTTATTCATTATAATGAACATAATAAAAGTAACAATATATTATTCGTTGTGATGCATTATTCCATTTTTTTTTTAATTCTTCTTATGTATCAAAGAAGAGGGGCCAACGTGAAAACCTTTTAGATTCCAAAAGGACACCAAAATATTTGGAGATATAATTGGAAAGAACAAAGATGTAACTAATTGATATTCCCTCTGTCCCAAAATTATTGTCCAGTTTGATATTTCACTTTTAGTACAATTTGAACTAGAAATGAAAACTCAAACACGACAATAATTATGGGACAGAGGGAATAGTATATTTGATGTAATACAAGAAAAATGTCATGACAAACTAGTTTTCTCCATGATTGAAGTACATTTCTCCAGAAATGTGTAATGCATACCTAAGGAATAGTGCATTAGAGGAGCGCATAGGTTCTTGACAGTGTTGAAAATATGGTACTACTTAGCATTAATTACTTCCCTCCGTCCAATTTCAATAAATAAATTAGTGGTACCAAAACGTTCTTTCTCACATTCTCAAGGTTTAGAATTTGATTCTCGAGATCTAGACGAAACAATTTCACTTCTACTTGATCACCCGAACAATATGCATATTTAAAATCTGAAAATTCCCAATTAAAATGCATCCAGTATCAAAATTGTGTAAAGCAAATCCAATCACAAACAAGACATGGAGTTAATTAATTAGATCCTTTTTTTTTTCCTTGGAAATTTTGAGCATGAACTCTTTTTTATTTTATTTTTCTGGTATTGCCGGAAACTCACTTGAATACTTTATTTTTAAGATTTGAGTTTTTGCATGCACATCTTGGTTTATTATATATCCAGAGATGCTGGTGTTTTGTTGCCATGATTTATATATATATACAGCAATGAAATGTCAGAAAGCAGAATATGCAAATTGGCTTCCCACATAAAACACCTCTCCCAACAGATCACTGCGGTTTGAAGATAAGATATGCACTTCCCTATGCTTTTCATTTTAGGGCGAACGAGAATCTTGACAACCTAAAGTGATAATTTAATTTATTCTCTTGTCTCATGATAACAAATAATCCCTTCGTCCCATAATTATTGTCCAGTTTATGTTTTCATTTTTAGTTCAAATTGTACTAAAAGTGAAATCTCAAGCAGGATAATAATTTTGGGACAGAGAGAATAATTCACTTCATTACTTAGTAACACTGTTAGAAGAGAGATATATAAACTGAGCTGTCACATATATATATATGGTCGAGTAAACTTTTAGTGTTTTTTTTTTTTTTAAAAGTGAAATATAGACGATGAGACGCAATGTGATCGTGAGTGTGTGAAGTACACCATTAAAAGTAAACTTTTATGTTTTGGAACCCCAACCAATATTCACTGGAGATGAGATCCTCTTGTTAGCTACGGACGGTCATTTTGTAGTGTTTTATACCGATAAGTAATTTGAAAATCCACTCAAAAATTTAAATCAATAAAATTTGAATCTGTTACTACACTTCTTAAATGATAATCTTATACTTCCTCTATCCCAAAAAAATAACTCTTATTGAGTTTTAAGTTTTGTACTATTTTTAGTACAAATTTGCGAATTCAATGTGGATTTTTTTTTTGGAACGAAAGTAATATTTTGTGGAACTAATCAGTGTGGGACGTTGGCTATTATCCATGAATCCCAAAAACTTTTTTGAATGCATAAATCTACCTAATTCCAGTGAACAGTGATATTGTCATATTGTATCTACATATATAAAAGGCTAGAATGGCACGGTATACTGAGAGTTGCTAGCGCTTTTTCTGTACGTGTTTCATGCTTATTGGATAGTGCCGGTTTTTTCTTTTCCTTGTTCTTCTTCCGATTTCGTGGAAGTTCCGGTCGCCGGTTATGAATTAAAAATTAAGAGCTGTTTCTTGAAGCTATGTGTCTTCGCTTCAATGTGCCAGCAAAACCTTCTTTTTCTTTTATATTGGATTTTGCTTATTTTCTTTATTCGGCTGTTTCAAAATTGCTACGAATACCTATTCGGCAATAGATTGTACCTCCGGTCAAAAAAAAAATCACAAGATTAGTTTTTAATCCAAGTTAAATTTTTGTTTAATCCAAGTTAAAGTTTTTAATTCTGATTTTTATTTCTTGATGAAACTTTCCCGTAATGTGATGTTTTTTATTCCAGTAGAGTAAAATTATTGTCTATAATTCAGGATTTTGACATTGAATCATAGTGCCTTAGCTATTTAAATAGTGAACTATTGCAAGTTTCAATTAAATGAAGTTTTGGAAAGTCTAATTTGCAGTAGGACCACTGGATATACATTGATTCTTTCAATTTCTTTATGTGACTGTAATGATATAGGATTTATATGGAATTTTCCTAAGTTATACTCTAGAAAAAACTTCAAACCAATTATGGAATAAGAGGAATATGTCTTGCTTTGAATTCAATTTGAGTTGAAGTAGTGTCGCTCAATTGTGTCAAAAGTTGGAATCTATTTGGTTGCATGTGAGGTGTTTGATTATATGCACCTTATAGATGACAAAAACCAAAAGGTGGCTGACCATGGTTGATGGCTTTATGAAATTATCGCACGTATTTGGTAGTGAATTATTTGCAATTATTGTGTTGTTTAGTTTCTGATGTTTTTACTTTGAATCTTTAGTCGCTATATCCATGCCGTTTTAACTAATGTCAAGAGGTGTACTTCTAAAGTATGCCGGTATAGATTTTTCTTCTGTTTTTTCAAAGGAAAATAAAGGTCACAAACTGACTCTTATGTTTCAGTCTCAAATTAAAATTAATTTGCTGTAAACTCATTGATGCATAGAGGTACAACTATATAAATAATGTTTGTCCTGGAACCAAGAAAAAAATCTAAAGCTACCAAGTTGATTGAAGATTCAACTAATAAAAGGTTGCAATGTAATATCACTTGGCTATCTAAAGTTAAAACACTGTCTTCCATATTGTTCCTTTTTTTTTTTTTTGTCTTTTTTCGTTTTGTTGTTGTGAAAAAAGGAAATTAACAATGCATGTTAGGTGTTTGATTCTTGGTATAGAAGAAAATTAACAATAAATTTTATATCTTCTTTGTCAGAAGTGCTTTCTATTGGGTTTTGTAAGCTGCTTTGAGATTCAATAACCTGGTTAGGGATGGCAACTTCCTCAACTTCATCCCTCAGCAGGCAAGTGCCTTAATTCTTCTCCTACGCTTGTTTTGATTTCTATTGATCTGATTGAACTTAGGTTACTCTTTTCTTCTTTACGTGCAGATTGTTTACTTCTCCATACAGTCATATTTTGATCGAGTCGAAACTTGATTGGTGCTCTAATAATCTGTTTGTCAGCCTGGTTAATTAGGATAAGTTATTTGAAGCTCTAATGCTACCTGTAAAGAGGTGAGTTCAAGCAGACTGTAACCATTGGCTTATGCATTTCATATTCTTGGAGTATCTCCGTTACCTCCTTGTTCATGTACTTGTAAAACTTTGTTACTGATCTTGACTTTTGGAAACTTTTGAATTTGGCACTGCAAGGTGATAAAATCAAGTTCCTTCATGGTACGGCTGCGCAGCTTACAACTTGGTCTTTTGGTTCTAAACCAAATTTAATTTGCACTAAATTTAGTGTATCTCCAATCATTCCATTATAATTTGCACCAAATTCAATGTAAAAATAGAATATTCTAAGAATCTTTTTACACTAAAGTTCTTTGATCTCCAACCTTGATGTACCAAATGGTTTAAATATTTAATGTTTTAGGTTAAATTTTATTTTGTGGTTAATTAAAATATTATAATTTGTTGATAATTTTGTGAAATTTGTTTTTTGTAATCCCTTTTTATTTGATTGTAGTAGTATCATTTTTTTTTCAATTTCGTCTCATATTTAATTTTAATAATAACTAAAAATTAATTTTTTAAAAAATAAATTTTATATTCAATACGGGTCTTATTTTGAAGATCTCAATAAAATATTTAATATGATATAATTTTCACAACATAATTCATTTTACAAATTAAATAGCAAACGTATATTTAGATCAAAGTAAAAGATAGTGTACTAAAAACAATGTAATGGACAATTTACATCAAATTTGGTATGACACTATTCATTGCATCAAAATAGTACAGTGATTTAGTGTTTTCGTCGGACTGCAATCTTTACACGAAGACACCAAATTTAGTGTTTTAGTGTCTTGGTTAGAGATGCCCTTAGTCGTAATGTTATACGTGGAAAAGACACTTTCCATGTGCCAAAAGGTAGAAGTGTGTATGATCCAAAACACGTTCTATAGATCTTTTACTATGAGGTTGGATGGAGATTGATTTTTTATCGTCAAATCAAACTGAAAATGCCCCGACATTATAACTAATTAAGTTTTAGCCTTTCACATCTTTTCTTCTTTTACTCATTCCAGCTACATATGTAAATTGTACAACCATTTACATATGTAGCAGCTACAACGATCGACGCAAATAAAATATCTCAGAGCAGATTAAACATTGGAAACCCTAGATTTTTTGTATGAGAAAAACCAACCCTAAACATTAGAAATTCATCCTTCTTATCGGTCGGACCAACCATTTCACCCACGCACAAGGTCATTCCTTTTTTTTGGAATTTTTGAATTTTCAGCCTTTTTTTTTTTTGTAATTCAAAGACTCTGATTGATCAAGTTGTAATAACCATTTCGGCATGTTGATTTGTTTTATGAACAAAAGTTATACTACTACGAATTTATTTTCTTTCTTGTAATTTCAGAATTTTTTTGTGAAATTTTCATATCTTCCAAGTAGGTAGCTAGTTCTGAGGACTCCCAATGATCTATCTCCACACGTGCTTTTCCTTTGGGTATCCTTTTAGTATCGAATATGGTGAAACATTAAGGGAGATAGAAACATGGTTGAAGCACACAGAAATGATAAAAGGCACGAGTTAAAACTTATTTTAATTAGAGTAATTATGATCTACCTATATACCGACAAGGAAGTTGTTTTTTTAAAAATAAAATAAAAAATTAAAAGACTTATGAAAATGATCTGGATTGAATCACATTCGTGAATGTCACTTTTTAAAGGTTTATCCACGTTTACCGTTTTCGTCCCCCCCTAGCTCAACGATACAAATATAATTGATTTCCTTAAAAAGACTAAAGTAAAATGCAATATATATATATATATGTATGTATTTTCCAATATTCTTTTGGACAATAGTTTTGTGGTTACATCATAATCCATGCGTTGCCGCAGCCTCAATTATATTGGCTTTTTTATTGTTAGCACATCATAATTTGATACATCAAATGATCAAAAGGGTCTAGGTGCAATCAATATGAAGCAGTACAAGAAGGCAAACCAAAGTTTTATTTATTTATTTATTTATTTTTGAAAAATGGTTTCTACTCCTATTGTATAATCCTAGCCAAAGGACTTCTAGAAAGCTCTATAAGCGTGAAATTAATATAGTACTATCTATTAATATTGATTATTCTCCAACCGTCAAACGTGTTGGACTGCATTAGCATTAAGAACAAGTATCTGGCAAAAAATAGAACAACAAGAACTTATAAATATTTTATGCCCCCGGAAAATTGCAAGATTCCCTTATTGCCTACCCTATATTCTACTTCCTCCTTGTATGTGTACATATGGTGGTTTAATTTATTATATATTTTTATTTTAGGTTAACAACAATTTCACATATGCCTTCCTTGGATGAATTAACAAAAATTAGTTCATTTTAGTCATGATACGCCTTTTATTTTCATTATGTTTGGTGATGACTTCAGCTAGCTGAATATATTATTATTATAAAATTAAAGAGAGATAAATAAAGGGTACTACTTTACTTTTTGTTTAGAAGAAAACCAACACTTCAATATGTAAATTTGGTTTTTCAGTCTCATAAAATAATTCTATTTTTTAAAAAACTTTTCTGTCCAAACAATAAGATATAAATATGATCGTTTTATAATTCCAATACAATATACCCCTTGTAATCTGACCGTGCCAAGTTTAATAAATATTAAAAAGTAAGAGTATAATGAAGAGAAAAAAAAAATACGTTTAAAGAAAAGGGTTGTTAATTTCATGTATTATCCAACAAAACTATAACTAATTGTATTTTTGTAAAATGGAAACTATTATCTATCTCTGCACACAAGAATGGAATGTATATATACATGAGCTTATATACAAGACAAACTAATCCTATATCTTTTTGTGATGAATCAGGAAACACCACTCTTATGAAGGGTGTCCCTTAATCTCATTTGACTAAGCATTCCATTTCTCCTTTTCCAAACATCCATTTATTCTCCTATCTCAATCTAAAAGTTCACAGTGTTGAACTTATAAAAAATGTGAGGGTATTATTTTTCACATTCTCAACGCAATCAAAACACGAAATTAATGGAACATACAATTTAAGTTTATGAGGTACGTGGAATTAGTATTTTGATCTTATTATATCGAATGGGGGAGGATGAAGCGGGTTTTTTTTTTTTTGTTGCAATGAGTCTCTTTAAATCATCTAGAGTAACATGCATGGATATATAATGCGTCCGAAATGCAAGTTCAGTAACCTTTTTATTTATTTCTTTCATTAAAAAAAAAAAAACGGATCACCTTAACGAAAATCGAACAATAAATCTTGCAATGACAAAAAAAAATAAAAAAAATCTCCATTTCAGTTAATTTCATTGCTTTTGAATCATATATATCTTACTATATTAGAAACAAAAATCACACTTAAGAGAAAGTACCATCATTTGTCATGTGGCATTTCCACATCATATTTTTAAAATAAATTTTTATTTCCATATCTCCTAAATTTAAAAGACAAATGTAGTTTAAATTCACTTCCACCTCCTATTTTCGTCAAAACAAACAACAAAAAAAATCACGGGTTCATAAAAACCCCAAATCCTCATCCCCATCTCCACGACAATCGACTCCTTAATCAATCCCTTCTCCACAATTAAAAAAAAAAAAAATTCCTCATCAATCATCAATTGAGAATATGTGGTGAAATATACTCCTTTCCTATTAGTATGTTCAATCTTTTCATTAGTGATGATCAACTACATCTTAATTGGATAAAATTTCAACTTCAAAAAATATTCTCTTTACCTCTCTATATACACAAAGGGAAAAAAAATCTCATTGATCTTGCTTCGGCCGTTGTGGTGGTGCCATTACAAGTATTAAAATTTAAATGATTTTATTTCCAGAGATCATTGGTTTGGCTTTTATTATTTTTTGTTTTTTCCGTTCAAGAATAGTGTTATTACTATTATTTTTATGCGTCCATCCGTTACAGCTACCGTAGCCGTTGTCAGATAGTATGATGTGATTTTTTATTTGGTTAGTTAGCCTAGAATTTTTGTATGATTTTAGTTATATTTAGATTGAATTGATTGATTGGGTTTTTGTTACAAAGTGTGGTTTTTTAATTTATTTTTTATGTTTCATTCAATTATAGTGGTTTTCTTTTTTTAATTATGCAGTCTCAGGTTTTTTTTCGTATATGGCCAATTATGAAGTGTGTTTTTTCTTTGTTTAATTGCTTTTGATTTTGTTTCATACTCACAGTTGACCAATTATTATTATTATTATTATTATTATTATTATTATTTTATTTGCAAATGAAGCACATATTTTTTGTGTTTGGGGTTTCAAGAATATACTTTTTTGGATTTGGTTTTTGGATTTTTTTTAGTTCCTCGTCATATAAATAGTTCAGGTCGCTTCTTTTAACTAATTTATGAGGAATCCTTTTATGAATTTGAGGTAGAGAGGGAAGGAATGATGTTTCTACGTTTATTTGTGTTTTTATACATTATTTTTACTTACAAAAAAAAAATAAAAATTCTCAAATTTTAATGGGTTATCTTTTACTTCTTTTTTTTTTTTACCATGGTGAGGTGAGTTCTTTTTTGCTATATCTTGAAACCTATGCAAATTTACATTATTTTCATGCTCATATTTATGATCAACTAGTTTCAACAACTAACCAGTTTCAAAATCATATTTTTGATATTTTACTACCTATAAATTTTTGAAAGAAATAGTTCCAACAATTAAGTGTATACCCTTTGGAGGAAGCTAACTACAAAGCTATTATAAATCTCCAAAATTAAGTATTGATTTGGCACAACCAATGGAGAACATCAATAAATTATCTTACTAATATTTAAACTTATTAGGATACTTTTATATTTTGTCTAGCATTTACTTCAAGACATATATTTAATCAAGTTTATTTATATTTAAGAAATAACACTTATAAAACATTTCTAAAATCTTCAAACATTTCTAAAACGTACCCGGCCAAATACAATTTATTTTTTTTGCCCAATACAAACATCACACTTATAAAATATTTCTAAAATTCTTCAAATATTTTTAAAATATATCGGGTCAAATATAAAATAGTTTTTTCCAGATACAAATATTTCTAAGATCTACAAATATATTGGGCCAATGCGCGACCAGACATCATTAGTGTATGTAGATGAAAAGAAAGGGAAGAATTGGAAATCTTACTCAGTAAAATGACCATATCCACATCTTATCCATCTTTATGAGGATAATAACAAAAGCTTCTATCAAAAATGCTGAATATACATGACACATCCCCCATTTTGTTGATGTTGCATGCTTTACCTTCACACGTTAGAGATCGATCACAATCGAACAGGATATTTGTTCTTATATTTATTCCAATCCTTTTCAGAACAACGTTATAATTAAAAGAGACCTATTAAAAGTGATTGCGTCCGTGACAAAGCTATTTAATTTGTAGAATAAATTCTGCTGCCAAACAAAACATTCGGTGTTATTTTCTTTGTCGTAATTTTATCGTTTACTTTACTAAATTATTTCTCATAGTATTACAATGGAAGAGGAGATTTACCAAGTCCTTCTTGTATCTTTGTTGGCTCTACTTTTGTTTGGAAAATTCAATTAATAGCAATTAAGATATGGTGAAGAAGAAAATGTTCCTTCACACATTATTCGTCTTGTTTGCAATTAGGTACTTTTTGAATAACTTCAAATTGAATGAAAACCAACTTGACAACTTGATCACTAAAGTTTTCTGGTGCTTAACTACTGTATGAGAAGAAAGAGCACCTTTCTCTTATAAAATCATTTAACTCGATTATTAAAGTTCGACATCATTGTTATAGAATTTTTATTTTATTTTTTTAATGTAGAAGATGATTTTGTAGCTAATTATCTGACAATTTTTTATGATTATTATTCTTAAAAGCTACTATAAATTGTCTGATTCATTATATTAAAATTTGAAGTGTTGCCAGCTTTAGTCCCTAAAAACTGAACGGACATTATTAGACCTCAAATTTTGACAATTTATGACACCTTAAGCTAGTCAATTTAATATGAAGACTAGAGATTAATAAAGTTCGAATTCAGTGGCTACAAACCCACATGAAAATCAAAAAAATTGATTGTTCCAAAAATATTAACAACAGGACAGAAATAATAATAATAATAATAAAAAATTGTTCCATTACTACTGTATAGATCATGATAGGTTAGTCCCTAGTAAAATAGATGATTGTTTAAATTTCATAAATTGAAAATTGTAATCAGTTAGTATAATATTTTAATGATTGTATCTTTTTAGTGTTAATTACTAAAAAGATGATTTCTACCAATATTAATGAAAGGTTGTCATATTTCAACAACAATATATATTTTTCCCATAATTTATTGAACTACTACAACAATAAAAAAATATATATGACTTTTTTTCCTTTGACTAAAATAATACACATTTCAACATTTTATCTCGCATGATTCATTTAATATCCGATACAAATTAAGAAAATTACTACATCATTTAATCACGTCGGCAACCAATTAGCGAATGTCATGTGAGACGAGATGACTTCGAGACGGAATCACTAACATTTATAGTATGTGAACCTTGACCTTTTTTTTTTTTTTTTTTTTTAGAAAACATTAACTTTATAACTAAGCTGAAATCAGCCAGCATTGAGTGACAACCACTTCGGAAGCGATGACCAAAAGTTGTCCCTCACTTTATAAGATTTCGCGTAATGAGCGATTTAATGAGCTACTGTATTCTCCAATCGACTAACCCAATATAAATTACGATTTAGAAAACAGTGTAAAAGCTGCTTAACATCGCCTATGTGAACCTTGACTTTGAGTCTTTGATTAGCATTCAAACTGTAACTTATGATTTCACTTGCAAAATTGATTTTTAAAAGGTGTTTATCAGATACGAAGGGCTAAAATTTTGACTATAGTTAATTAGCGATTTTCACATTAAAAATAATAGTTTATGTTTCCCATCAATTATAAGTAACCTTATTGAGAATAAACAAAGAGATAAGATATTCATAATCATGGTTAGGTTCTCATAATCAAAAAGTGCAAAGGAATCTCAGAAAAAGAACAAAGAAAACATGCATCATGTAGAAGAGAGATAGGCAGATAATGATTTTATTGATTTTTGGTGGTTTTGTTCTTTTGGGTGAGTTGTGAGTATTGGGAAATCCGGATCTTTATTGGAGCAGGTGCATCTCGGACAGGTTGTTTTTCGTTTGGCTGTTTGGTTAAATTGTACATTAGCGTAGACCGTCTCTTGATGAAAGCCAATGGTGCTGATTGCTATATGAATGAATCAATATTGAATATTCTCTCGCATTTTGGTTGTGACAGAGTGAAAAGGACTTCTTCACGTTTAATTATAACATCTGAAATCAAAACTTGTTACAAATAGAGAATAATCTTAAAATCATTTTGTTATTTCTCACACCCGTTAATCTACGTACAATTTATTCAACAAATTACTCATTATTTTTGACAACAGATACAATAACCATTATTGTCGACGGTAAATACAATATTGTATCGGAAACAAAATAAAAAATATTGATATTCAACCCACTTGGACTAATTGGAGTTGGACCCTTTCCCAACTCCTCCTTTTTGCAACATTTCCCAATTTTGCCATTAATGTGTCTGGGCGGGTGCTGGTTAATTATCAATATCATCATTCGGGCAAGTGGTCAGCCAGCCTTGACGAAAACAAAATTGTTATGAAAACTGTTGTTCTACTCCTACACACAGGTCCCACGTTACGTAAATAAACTGGAACAAGGAATTTTTGACGACGTAGAAATTGCTATCCCTATTCTGAATTTAATGATAAGCGTTTTGGAGATTTAATATTAACTTTAATTGCTGTTTTTAAATTATTGTTTCGATTAATGAGTTTATCATTCGAAAATGTTTGATTCGGACGGTTTATCTCATTCTATAGATCGCAATCTACTGAATATGGAGGTTGTGAGTTTTTTTTCTTTTTAAACTGTTTTAATTATGATTTAGTACTGCTTTAAAGGAGTGAAATATGTAATTTTTCCACTAAAATATGTATCTAGAAAAATATCCTTACATGGAGGGAATAAGAAAGAAATAATTACTCTTGAAATGGTCTTACATGAACTCTTTTTGTGGCTTTATTGAAAGGAGGATAAGTACTGAGTTCATCAACTTTGACACCGTGGATTTGCAAACGTGCGGGTTCACGAATAATCAAACATTTTTAGGAGTGATTTAGCTTAGATCCATGATTACGAATTAATTAAGCAAATGTATTAAGAAGGTCCCTGTAGAACTTGGGTCGGCAAATTCTGTCTTTCTCTAGCCGCCAAACCAGAGAAGAAAATGGAGTATTAACATAAAAAAAAAAAGTCCAGTGGGCTGCCTGCCTTTGACTATAAGATTCCACCAGCCACAGTTTTTCTTTTTTCCTCTCAGGCCTCAGCCATACAAATTTTAATTGCCTCAACTTCTGAGCAGTTTCTGAAATCTGCCGCACAAATGCACATGCTACGAAGCTTTCGATGTGATTAAATTTTGTTTGAAGACCAAATTAGTCAGTCAATTCATGTACTCCGCATCTTAATGGTTTAGTACATTATTTCTGTACCGAAATTTATTTTCCACTACATCGAACCGAAAATTTACAATAGTTGTAAAAAGTAGGAATTTAAAGGATATATAAGAACAAAAAAGAGGATTCCGTGATTATGATCGTCATCTTATGAGATTCAAATCTCTTTTGTGCTTGGAAAAAGTAAAAAAAAGAAAAAAAAGAAAAGAGAAAAATGCACTAAACCAACAACCATTTGGTTCAAGTGATAAAAATATTTGATTGGCTTAATTATATAATCCAGAATTACGACATGTAGTCCAGCTATGAAAATATTTGTTGAGAAAGAAATTTATCCAGTTGAATCTGAATTAATCGGAATAATGATTTCACAAAATCTAAAAAAAAATTCAGAATATGACTTCACAATGTAGTCCATAAGTGTTCGATGCAATAGTAATTATTTTCCCTAGAAGAGAGTAATAAAAAGTGGTCGGACTCCGGCATCAACATTTCCCAGGGTGCTTATCTGGTCAATTCACCATGAGATTCAATGACAATACGACTTTTACATACGCGTTTATCACGTTCGGAGTCATCGTACGTTAAAAATCACTTTTGCTTTTGATATACGATGGTTAAAAAGAAACAATGACTAACTTCTTACTTTTCACCTCATCAGGATAAATCAGGTACCTACTGTAAAGTGAAAAGAAGGAATATCCGAATATGCTTTTTACTCATACAGTAGATAAAGGCAACTATTACAACAAGAAAACATATCTTATGATTTTGCGAAAGCATTTACGGATTTTAATAGCACAAAATATGATAATATTATGTAGAAGTTGTCTCCATTGCTTTTGATCAACTTTTATCTCATTATAAGATGGAGGGAATTTAAAATTTTGAAATTATGTGATCAATTTCTCGAAAATTTTGAATTACAAATTGCTTTTACATATTTTTTGTTTCTGAAAAAAAAAAAAGAGAAGAAAAGAAGAGACAGCCAGTATCTATCCCAACAAATTAATGACGTTCATTAAATTGATAATTAACATAATTAACTCTAAGCAGCTGAAATGAATGTCAGAATCCAGAAAAATGAAACGATGTTTGATTAGATAAGTCACTAAATGATACTCGTAATTTAATTATTCTGATGAGTGATGATTTAAAATGTCTTAATTCATGTTGCTAATCGATTTTAATTTGTCACTTGCAGTTACTACATCTTGCAAGGAAAAACTATAGTACTCCCTCCATTTTTTTTACATATCTTTCTAAAAAATTCATCAAAACCAAGAAAACATTAATTAATGTAGTTGAAATACAAAAATAACCTTATTTATTTTCTATACAATTCATCACAAACCAAAAGAAATTATTATAAATATATTTTCATTTCCAATGTAAAGGGTAATATTAGTAAAACGTAGTCAAATATGTCTCGATTTGTGAAAACGACATACATTTAAAAAAATTCAACAAACCCTAAAGCGACGTATATTTCAAAATGGAGGTAGTACTAATTACTAAGTTACTAGTATTTCTCTTTCTTTTTTACCCATGAAAGCGGCTTTCTTTAACTATCGCATTTTTTTTCCCCACTTTTAGATGGCTAAATTACCTCACGGTAGGTAAGATATTACTACGAATTGACAGTAAATTTCCAATCAGCCTCTGAGGGAGCCCACGTTTTTGTCCATTGTAGCAGCTCATCCTTTTTATAAGCAGTAATTTGTTTCTTTCTGGTATAAACATTAAAGATCAGTCCGCAAGAGATAAGACTATAAGCAGTAAAGTGTGACTCAGATGATAAGCTAATTCTCATCCCGATTTTTAGCTCATATATGCAAATTCATCCCACGTGATTAGTCGGATACCCTCCAGTTTTATTTACATTTTATATTACTAGAAAGTTATAAATATAAAACCGAAAAATTAATTACGTTCCACTTTATTGATGGAGAAATATTTCATCTTTTATTTAATTTAAAAAGAAAAGTTTGAAATGTACATACTCTATCTCAAAATTATTATTCGATTTAGAATTTTACTTGTAATATAATTTAAATTAAGGGAAAATTGGTCTTTTCATTCTAAAGTTTGGGCCACACCATTCAAAACATTCTAAAGTTTAAGAACATGTCATTTACATCCCAAATTTTTTAAAAACATGTCACATTAGTATATTCGTTAAATTTTTAACTCCAGTTAATTAATTAATAGTGGTACTTTTTTCTGTTTCTCCTCTCCCAATTCTTTTAATCATTTAACACGTTCAACTAACTCCCACCTTATAAAAAAATAGCCAAACCTAATTTGAAAAAAGAAAAAAAATCCAAGATTCACCTTCTAGATTGATAACAATCATGAGAGGTTTTGTGTGTGTCCTAATTAGAAAGTAAGCGCTATTTCATTTATTTTTTTAAATATGTAGCATCATTATAAAAAATTGGTGTTGTAATTGATGCAGGGCATGCAACTTTTTTGCTTGGCATGGACCAAATTTACCAAACGCAAGCATGAAATCTTTTTTACTAAAAAAAATAGGGGAAAAGAAACTGAATGAAATATCGCCGTTAATAACTTGAAAAAATTAACAAATGTCCTAATATTACATATTTTTGAAAAGTTTGAGATGAAAATGGCATGCTTTTAAACTTTGAGATGTTTTAGATGGTGTGGCTCAAACTTGAGATAAAAATGTCCATTCTCCTTTTAAATTAATAATATAAATATAAACTATATAATAATTTTGGACGGAGGAAGAATACTATTAGCATTGAATTTCGAATCATTTCTAATACAGCAAATTGGTTTTGCAAGAAATACTTGAAATTTAAATGTGATGATGGGGCTGGTTTAACCTTCTTTTAGTAATGTTTATTCTCCCACATATTTATTAATTTATTATATCTTTCTAATTTGAAATTAATTAAGTAAGTAATTAAGTGTATCATTTAATCTTTTTGAATCTCTAAATACGGTCATAGAACAACAAAGTTACTAAAATAAAAATATAATTTTGAAAAGAATTATAAATAAAAAAATACTGTCCATTCATATAGTCAGTTTTCTTACTGCTTTCGTGGAGACCTGGTAGGAAGTACGGATGCGACAGTCAACACTCAACCAATAGAGCACTAGAAAATACCGCATTTGCCACCAACACTTCCTCCAATTTACGTAAGAACCAACCTCAGCGCCCACCGAATTTCCTGCCGAAATCACCAACTCCTAAAAATGCGGGCACACCAAGGACGAAAACGTCATTCTAACGTTTGATTTCACTTCCCTGAGCGAAGTCGGTAATGAAATGTCAAAAATAATCTCGTTCCTCCGCCGTTACAAAGTCACGTGGCAGGCACGTGCTTCCTCCAATTATTCACATACTCCAAAATCAATCAGTTACCATCTTCTCTGATTTCGACACCTCACCAACTAGCGCCCCATCTGAGCCGTCCAATGGTGAGAGCTGAAATGACGAGTTTGTCCACTCCGCCATTATAAAATCTACGCGGAGAAGAATGCCTCAAGAAATGTTTCTGAAACAAAATAGCAAAAACAGAGCAATTAGTTTTTGCCAGCCCTAATTTAGGAGAAAAAAAATTCCTTCTTTCCTCTTCTCCGTTTGCAAATCTGCAAAGATCCCTATTGCGAATGCATAGAGATGAGAGTTTCTGCGGTTTCTAACCCCCTTTTGGGCGGCGGGAGAACCCAAAAACCACCCACCGGCGGCAGGAATTGCCACCGGAAACACGTCGAAGACGGGTGAACCTTTTTTTCTCTTTTCTGTCCACTAGTGTACCAAAACCAGAGGAAATACAAGCCAATTTTCCAGTACATAAAAACCACCCATCCCCTCAAAAATTGTTAGTTTCTTCCTTCTTTTGTTTAATTTTTAGATTTTCTTTTTAATCCATTTTTTTACGGGTCATGACGATGGGTTCCGAAGAAAAATCCGGTGTGTTACACGGGAAGTATGAGCTTGGACGGCTTTTAGGCCATGGCACTTTTGCCAAAGTGTATTTGTCCCGGAATTTGCAAACGGGCAAGAGCGTGGCCATGAAAGTTGTCGGGAAAGAGAAAGTGATTCGGGTCGGGATGATGGAGCAAATCAAGCGAGAAATCGCCGTCATGAAAATGGTGAAGCATCCCAACATCGTGGATTTGCACGAGGTTATGGCCAGCAAATCCAAGATCTATTTCGTCATGGAGCTCATCCGGGGCGGTGAATTGTTCGCGAAGATTGCTAGAGGGCGGCTCCGGGAAGACGTTGCCCGGAATTATTTCCAGCAATTAATGTCCGCCATTGATTTCTGCCACAGCAGGGGAGTGTACCACAGAGATTTAAAGCCGGAGAATCTGCTGCTCGATGAGGAAGGCAATTTAAAAGTCACTGACTTTGGTCTGAGCGCTTTTACCGATCATCTCCGGCACGACGGGCTGTTGCATACGACCTGTGGTACCCCTGCATATGTTGCCCCGGAGGTCATCGGAAAAAAGGGGTACGACGGAGCCAAGGCGGACATTTGGTCATGTGGGGTTATCCTTTTCGTGCTCTTGGCCGGGTATTTGCCGTTTCAAGATGACAATCTGGTTGCGATGTACCGGAAAATCTACCGGGGAGATTTCAAATGCCCACCTTGGTTTTCATCCGAAGCACGAAAACTGGTTACCAAAATGCTCGATCCAAATCCGAGTTCTAGAATCACCATTTCTAAGATTATGGAGTCATCTTGGTTTAAGAAATCATTGCCCAAGAGTTTAAGTAGCAAGGAGGAACAGGAATTCGCTGTGGACGACGAAGGATTAGTAAGAAAGGGAAAAGAGGCAGAGACTCTGAACGCATTCCACATCATTTCTCTGTCTCAAGGTTTCGATTTGTCGCCCCTTTTTGAAGAGAATAAAAGAGAGGAAAAAGAAGAGCTGAGATTCGCCGCCGCAAAGCCAGCCAGCAGTGTGATTTCGACGCTGGAGGAGGTGGCGAAAACCAGGAATTTCAGCTTCAAGAGGAGTGATTCTTGTGTCAGGTTGCAAGGGTTGGAGAGTGGGAGAAAAGGGAAGCTGGGAATTGCTGCAGATATCTTCCCATTGGCACCTTCATTCGTGGTGGTTGAGGTCAAGAAATCGAGTGGTGACACTTTGGAGTTCAATCAGTTCTGCAGCAAGGAGCTTCGGCCGGCCCTCAAGGATATTGCTTGGACCACCACCACCCCTGCAGCAGCTGGTGGCACTGCTTGATTCAATGAATGACTCATCTTTTCTTTCCTGCAACTATGATTATTATTATTATATATGGTAGTAGTACTAAATTGGAGTTGAATCAGCAACAGCCTTAATTGTACTTTTAGATTCATTGTTACTACCTTGATTCAATCCCTGTTGTTGAGGTTAGTTGTTGTTCAAATGAAATGGAAGTGAACCAGAATTTCGTTGTTAAGTTTGGGAATTTGTTAGGTGTCTTGTTGTGCAAATTGATTTCGTGTCAAACATCATCATCTTCATTAAAATATTTTCAGTTGGTTTGGTTAAAGTTAAAGAGACAGAGTGACAACTTTGTTTGTAACTCGGAAAGTATGAACAAAATATTTTATTTTTTTCTTGTTATTGCGTTTGTGATTTGTTCTCTTTTTTTCTTGCGTTTGTGCAATAAATCAATAAGATACAATGAATTTGTTAGGCAAATGTCGATGATATCCCTTTGGTGAATTTTCAGGATAAAACAAGTCAAGGTTCTCCCTTGTTCTCTTGAAAACTAGTGGTAGGGAAGGTATCAGGGAATACTTCCTATGTTCAATTTGGTACAATGATTGGTGCTTCTTCTACTTGTTAACTCAATAATTCTATCTTCACTAAAATTGCATATTGGTCCCCATATATGTTATCATTCCTACACGTGTCTAGAAGGTAGTAGAAATTAGTAAATTACTCCCTCTCATTATCCTTTTGCTGTATTGCATTTCATAAAGTGGTTTCTATTTGATTTTACTCCCATCCATGATCCATCCTAAAGAAGAATCATGTGTTTCTTTTATTTGAAGAGAGAGATGTTCTTAATATGTTCTTTCGTTGATCGATAGTGTAGTTGCCCATATGGAACCCACTTATCTCACAGTTGAATTGTTTAATGTTACTTTGTTTTGTGTTTGTGCCTAAAAGTTTTTGTTTTTTCAAATGTAATTATAAGCTTAAAAAGTATTAGAAAGCATTTATCATCATGATTCGAGTCTGAAAGGTGGTATGTACAAAAAAAAAAAATGTGTATCTCTAATCACGTACAATTATTGCAGGTTGGCACTGTTGCTAGATCAGTTGGCCTGGTTTGGCCGGCTGAGACAGTAGAGGGTTAAAACATGTTGATAGATTGCCCCTACTCATTCCAGAGTTACAGCTGACAACATTAACCATTATTTCCAGCACGTACATGGACCACTTTCCACTTCATCTCTATTCAATTGTGGTTAATTAACTTGGTCATCAGCCTAGCCTTGCTAAGGAGTAACAATTACTCCCTTTACCCCGAAATAGTTGTCCTATTACGATATTTATTTTTGATATTCTAATTTATGCTAAAACTGAAAAAATCAAATTAGACAATCATTTCGAGACAATTACAAAGTAAATTATAAAGATGAATAATGTATCGGTCGTTCACTCGTCTCGCCGGCCCTTTGACCTATCTAGCTTCTCTTCTCCGTCAGATCCACGATTCTCAAGCCATCCCACACAGATGGACCGTTAGATCACCTTTTTTCACTTCATGTTGGGGGTGATTGGCTGGTGTTGGATTCTAGGTTTCGGGATTATGAGTTTTCTTGTTCACTCAACTGCTGGTGTTGAGTTTGTGTAGGTTTATTTGCACCCGCTGGGGGACTTTCTGAGTATCAGATCGAAGCGTGCGCGTGTGGAGTCTCCCCTTAGTAGTACTATCTCATTCTCCATAGACCCGTGCGCGTGTGGAGTCTCCCCTTAGTAGTACTATCTCATTTTCCATAGGCCCCACTCATATGTAATAGACTAGATATTTGTAATCGTGTGCCGAAAAAAAAAAAAAAAAAACCATGGGTCACCGCGGTCAACAACCTAAAGGGCTGGGTAGCGAACTAACGAGGATCTTGTCCTAGCCGATCGAGTTCTCTCCGAGGCAACTGTTAACAAGCTATCTAGCTACCTAAATTAGTGGTTTGTAGCTTCTTGCATTTTGATGGAATTGCACATTCATTATTGCAAAGACTTTGTTGTTAATTACTATATGTACGTTTACGACATTTTTCGTTTTCATTTTCACATCAGTAACCAATAAAAGTCACATATACAGATAGTTAGAAAGGGATTATGACTTCACAGCTATTGCTACTCTCATTTTCTTTCATTCTTTGGTCGATTTTATCAGGCTTACGATAGCACTGGAACGAAGTATTGATCAGACTGGCTAGCATTTTTTGTTGTATACGAACTAATGAGTTAATTTAAATTTTCAAAGGGGGTGTATGTTTGTCCCAAAAAAGGGGGTATACACTTTTTGACTAATCTCAATTCAATCTTAATTCAATCTGGAGAACCATGATTGTTTCCTTTTTTTATAGTTTTTTTTTTAGATTATTTTATTATTAATTGTCTCATCCCATCATATCTTTTTACATTTCTTATACACTTTTTTATATTCCTAATACAAAAAAACACCTAAAAACACACACAAAAAAACGAAACAAACATAAAACTTTCTTACTTAAATATACCTAACAAAAATCATGATTTTAGTCTCAAGACAATTTATGGGGAAATGAAGACATACAACATCATGATTTTAGTCTACACATACGAATTCTAAATGTGTCATATGTATCGTACTAGTTCATTTCGTTTCTTGTTTGTTTAGACCAACTAATCATCCGAAATAAATAAACAGTTAACTTTCACAATTATCATATTGGTCGATGATATTCTTCAATGATAATTCGAGCTTTTTCAGCAAAGGATTTCAATCCTTCATTTGTTCCTCGTTATATTAAACGATGAAAATGTGACATTTAGGTAAGGAAACAACAGGCATGGATGAGATTTTTTTGGATTTTATTTTTTATTTTTACACTCATAATTATAAGTAAATTGTCCCTTAAAAATAATAATTAAATTACTCCCTTTCCATTTTGAAATGAGTGTCATATGTGGATTTATTTTACCTTTGATACAAAAATAAAAATCGAAACTGAAAAATCATTTTAAAACATAGAAAGTACTCTATCTGCCCAGAAATTATTGTCTAGTTTGAATTTTCACATTGTACTTAAAAAGTAAATCCAAACTGGAGAATAATTCTCGAATGGAGTACTATCTTTTGTGATTTCACATTTCACTTGTGCACGATCAGTTTTCTTCTTTTGTGATGTTCCTGCCAGTCCTTGCAGTATATCCTTTACACATCTTTCTTGAGATTTTTACTAAGACCGGTGACATTATGCAGTTGGGCTGGAGTTCAGAAAAGGAATAACGATTTTTATACTTCGCGAAATTCGAACTTTCTAACCTCAATGAAGTAAGACATGAACTTTCTAATCTCAATGAAGTAGTAAAGAAAATTTTTCAGTTTCCGATGCCTAAGGTCGCAAAATAAAATTTGACGTGGACACGAAAACAAGGCTGCATACGTCAATCTTAAATGTAATTGTCCTAACAGAGAAGTGAACCCATGTGAATTATTGATATCCTCATCGCAAAGTACAGTTGAGCCAACTGATCATATGTGTGGACCTTACGTACCAGAAACCGAAAATTAATACTTGAACCACATACAAATTGTAGCAATATATCTTGTTAACTGTTCTTTCCAAAGCCACAAATTCATAAAACGTCGTACCTTTGGAAACCAATATTTCAGATCAAGAGTTCGAATTCCATCAACTACCAAGAAGAAAAAAAAAAAGAAACGGCAAATCCTTTCTCTTTTTCCCTAACAAAAAAGCGTAGTGATTAACTGTTGTTCCAAATCCAATCATATTCTACTTCGAAGTTATAGAACAATTAGGGAAGTTAGGGTTTGAGTGCGAATGTCCTCTATTGATTCATTCTCACAACTTCGACATGTTTCGTATTCAGTTGTCTATTCATTTAAGTCACATTAATGGATTGAAAATCAGACACCCAACAAATTTTCCACGCCTTAACCTAACAATGTTTCATTATCACATCATTTCATCCATGACTCGTTTCATTTAGTTGATACCTTAGTTTGCTTATAGAATTAACTAAGCTCAAAACTTTAAAAATTTAGTCAACTAAATTGCACAAATGGTCGCTTGGGCTTACTTGATTTTATATCCCTAACATTAACATTTCAATATCGACGTCCCAAACATTATGTTTTCACACCTTTTAGGGTTTCATTTCACTTTTCGACCACTTTTCCGTCCAACTCGATGTTGACCGGCAGTTGACATACCGGAATCAGAGGTATTTTCGTCTTTTCATATAATTTGAACTTCCATTAAAATTTAAATAATTAAAAATATTAAAAAAATTCACATTTATTATTTAATTGTTAAAATATTATTTATTAGTTTAAAATATTATTTTAAGGTTTTAAAATTTAAATTATTTTCAAAGTTACTTTTTTTTTACTGAAATAAATGTTAATTATGTTGTACTTTTAACCCCAACCCAATGTAACTTTAAAAATTTACCAAGCCACAATAAATAATTCAAAATTCAAATTAAAAAAAAAGTAAAACCAAGATTTTTGACTTTAACCACTACAATAAATCTTGAGTTATTTATAAAATTTTACTGTGCTATAATAATTAATTAAAAATTCAAACATTTTTTTTAAAAAAATGCAAGAAAATTGTGGGGTGAAAATCCGGAAAAAATAGTTTGTTTAAGTTTTTGGCTTAGGTATTGCTCTGAATTGAAGATATAATTTAAAATGTGATTTTAGTGAAAATTTAAAAAGTTGTTGGGATAAAAATTTAAATAAAATAATATTATTTTTACACCACCACCTCCACACCTCCACCACCGCTGTCCGCCGCCGGCCGGCCGGATTTCGGCGATATTCCGGATACTTGGTCGGAATTTGGCCAGAATCCGGCCGGCCGGCAGCAGGAGGTGGTCCGGCAGCGGGCGGCGGCGGCGAAGGTGGTGGTGTAAAAATAATATTATTTTATTTAAATTTCTATCCTAAGAATTTTTTGAATTTTCACTAAAACCAAATTTTAAATTATATCTCCAATTCAAATTAAAAATTAAAATAAACTATTTTTTTATCCAGATTTTCGCCCCCTCAATTTTCTTCTCTTTGGGCTTGTTGGATTTTTTACTTCGGCTGAATAAAAAATTGGTAGGTAAAAATCCGGATAAAAAATTTAGTTTGCTTTTCCTTTTTAAACAAAAAATTGAATTTTAAATTAGTTACTATAGTGCAGTAAAATTTTAGAGTGATACGGGGTTAAAAATGAAACATAATTAATATTTATTTTGTATCCAGAATAAATGATAAATAGAAAAAGTAAATTTTTAAAAATAATGTAAATTTTAAATTTTATAATAATATTTTAGATTAATAATATTTTTATAATTAAATAATTAAATATGAATTTTATAATATTTTTAATGATTTTAATTTCAATGAAAGTTTAAATTATATGAAAAGAAGAAAATGCCCCTAATACCGGTATTTCAACTACCGGTCAACATCGAGCTGAATGGAAAAGTGACGGAAACAGTGAAATGGAATCAAAAAGTGTGAAAACATAATGTTAGGGACTACGATATTGAAATATTAATGTTAGGGACGTAAATTCAAATAAACCCAAATATAAGGAACCATTTGGACATTTTAATCTAAATGATATATAGTAAAAGAGTCTAGCGTGTTTGTTATACTTGAATTAGCTTAACTGCTCAAAATTTGCTCACTAATCAGTCATTCAATAACCGTCGTTCATCACGGTCATTTTGTTAGGTTGTCCAATCCATTAAACCTGTTACATGTTTTATTAGTTAGTTGTAAAAAGATATTCCATTAGTTTATTCTACTCTTTAGTATTTACTACTCCCTTCATTCTTTTTTATATGTTATTTTAGGATTTAATAGTTTTTTTTTAAATACATGTCGTTTTTTTAAATCGAGACATATTTGACTACTTTTATGTAATTAAAAAAAAAAGACTACCTAGCTAGTTTCACAATTCCGAGTGTAATTTGAAAGTCAGATTGGATGTCTAACTAATATTACTAGTATGTATCCCGCGCTTTGCACGGGTTCGTCAATGTTGAAAATTATCTTTCAAAAGAATTAATTAGATAATGTAGTTATTAATATTTCTTAAAACCGTAAAATTTTTTTGATTAATCAATTTTAGATCAAAATGAGAGGTATTGATATTATTTATGAGATGTATATTTGTAAGATCTGGTCAAAAATATTACAACAAAAATTTTAAAAAGTTGTATAATAAAAATTGTCACCACTAACGAATATTTTGTCTGGATTAAAAATATATCAAAAAATGGGTAAATTATGTCTAGATGCATATGGCTTATTTATAGGCAATGGGACTTTGGGGATTAGACACAAGTAATCGTCCTTTAAAATGTAAAATCGATAAAATTGAAGATAAAGTAGCACATAAATAGAACTTTAAGAGCTAAAATGATAATAAGTTAAAAGTGATGTTTGATAGTCTCAATTAGCGACACGTGTCAATTATCTTTCTTTTCTTTAATGTATATAATGATAATGATTCCATAAGATTGTCCAAACTCTGATATTGCTTCACTGATAAATATGTACAAGGCTCTGCCTAGAAAACACTTTTACTGCCATGTAAGAATCCACACTTTTACTTATCATGTCAACCATATGCAATTAAAAAAGTTCCTTAATGTTCAAAGTGTTTATTCGTTAATCAGTGTAGGTCCCTTTTCTCAGGAAGTTATCAAGTTATACGACAACAAGATTCTAGGTCTTTTATGAGTGCTTTCTGGACTGGTTAACTTGATTTTAGTTTGGGTAGGATGGGTTTTAGGAGTAGAATTGTTGACAAAATTCTAGATTGTCACAGAAAGTGTAACATTACAAAAAAATCCTTGATCATGGAGGTTTATTGGATTCTGAAATTAATAGTATTGATTGTTCACATTTTACGTAATATATGTTCAGAAACTATTTTAGTTGACAACTGTCCTATGTTAATCAATTAACTAATTGGAAATGTGAGAAAGATTTAATAAACTTGAAAACTCATAGTGATTGTTTTTAATAGCAATGATGAATCTTAAAATAGTGTTTGATTGAGACCCATAATTATATGTCATTTGAAAGTAGCGAATTATTGAAGGAATCTAGCCTCTTGTTTAATCAAATCAGTCATAAGAATATTTATGATCCAAGTGATTTCTATTTCATGTAGAACACGAAACGAAATCAAACGACGAGATGTCTACATTACATAAGTTCATGAAATAATTGATCAAACGTTTGACGTTAGCCTGATAACTGTGAGGACACTTGTTCTGATCCCACTTGCTCCACCATTTCTTCGAAAGAACTTAACGGACGATTTTTATTTTCTTCTTTATTGGTATCATTATGAGCAACAAAAAAAGGACCAATTATTTAATTAATTAATACTAATAGCTTGATGGTGACAGAAGAGATGTTGAGCAAGATGAAAAATGAGATGAACAGTAGTACTGTCACTAAAACCGTTAGTTTACTTAAGAGTAGAATCTTTTGCCAACACCCTTGTCAAAGTTCAATCATCATTTTTTGGTACCGTAGACTTACTCTCTCTATTCTAGTTCAATATAAACGATTGAATGTTCACGGTGATTAAGAAAATAATAGACTGATAGTAATATCGTCCCATATATATTATTAATCAATATAGCAATAATAATTGATAAAAGGCCAAGGTCGAATAATACAAACGGACACTCCTTGCAATCGACATATCGCCTTGCAGTTTCGGTTGGAAAATTGTCGCGAAAAGGAGTCATGCACTGACGTTTTGTGTGAGAGTCGTCGTTGAGGAGCAACTTGCAAGTCCCTGGACAATCAGCGGCCTTCCTACAATGATCGATCGATAAACTATTCTGTTTAATTAGTGGCTAGTGATTTTGCCATAACACTTTTTAACATCCAAAACAAAAATGACCTCCTTTACCTTTAAAAGATCAAACATATCTTCCTCTCTTCTTCATCTGATTCTGAAGGAAATGAAAGAATCTGGTTTAATTTCAACTCGGACAGCTCAGCTTACTTGGATTAATCCACAACAATGCTTTCCTCTTTCTCCTGATCTTAGCAACAGACCTTGGCGGGAAGAAGAGTTTGAATTGAAGAAGCAGCAACCGTCTGATATTAAGTCGGTTACAAGATTCCATGGCTAGGATTAATTCTGGAAATTAAGTCGGTTTAGTAAAGTTGGTTAGCCGGCATTCTAGAAGATTGAATGTGCATATATAGAAATGATGATTTGTAAATGTAGTTGGTAAAATGATGATCCAAGTTTCAAATTTTCAGAATATTCACTCTTCACGTTTCTTGATATCATCTTCCTCATTTCATCTTCTTCTTCGTTTCTGATGACCAGAATCTGTAAATTCGTGATGGTATCAGAGCAGGTTTGATTCCTGCTCTGTAATTCCACTCGAATATACTCTGATCAATCAATTACAGAATCTTCAAATTAGAGTTAGATCGTTAATTCTTTGATTCGGAACAAGTTCTACATATATTACTTCGAGATCCGATTTCTTAATCAAGAATCAGTCAAGGATGGAGAATGAACAGTTGATGAGGCGTCAAATTCTTGCAGAGGCGAATCAACGTGAATTAGAACTTCTAATTGAAGAGCAGTTGAATGTACACAGTTCTGAAAATCCAGGTACTCCTCTAGTTTTGATACCTCTGAATGGAAAAAATTATTTGCTATGGAAGAATGCTATGATTCCTGCTTTACAAGCAAAAATGAAGTTGTGTTTCATAGACGGAACTTTACCTAGGCCACCAGAGAATACTTTGAAGCGTATTAGATGGGATCGCGCAAACAGTTTAGTCTGTTCGTGGATTAAGAGTTCAGTTGCTCCTGAATTGGTGAATATTTTTATGTTTATACATGATGCAAAGATTCTTTGGAAACAACTTGAGAAACTGTATGGAACAACTAATTCACCTCAACTGTTTGAGTTAAAGCGTGAGACAACTTTGGTTAGACAAAGAGATTCTTCAATGGCACAGTACTATGGTAGATTGAAGCAATTATGGGATCAATATGAGCAATTGAGGCCTACACCTGCAATTGAAGGTGAAATTAGAAATCTATTAAGAACTCGTGCTATTGAGCACAGATCCATGGAGTTGCTCATGGGATTAAATGAGATATATGAGCAAGAGAAGAACAGGATTCTTTTTATGGATCCACTGCCTGAAGAAGAAATAGTTTATAATATGCTAGTTAAAGCAGAAACAGCTCGACAGGTTACCACAAATATTGTTTCTGGCACAGATAACTTGGCAATGGTGGCTAAGGTACCAGACTGGAAACGGAATTAGAGTGTTGGAGGATCAAATTCAATGAACAAACCACAAAAAAAATGCAGCTATTGTCAGATAGATGGACACTTAAGGGAACAATGTTATAAACTGAATGGATATCCACCACATCTAGACAGGAAAGGCCTGAAATGTACTTACTGCAAGAGAGATGGTCATCTCAAGGATGGGTGTTTTAAGCTGATTGGATTTCCAGAATGGTGGCCAAATAATCCAATGAAGCCTGGAAACAAGATCAACACTGCACACATGGTTGACACACCTTTGTCTCTAGAAATGGAAACTCCTAATGATTTACAGATGATGGTAGCAAATGCAGTGCAAAAGAAGATGGAAAAGATGGATAAAGGAAAAACAGTCACTGATCATGCAGGCCCTTCCATGGTGAATATGGTGCATTATCATGATATGGCGGGTAACACCACTTATTCTAAGTTTTGTTCTGATTCCTACGATTTTATAGGACCTAGGTCATGGGTGACTGATACAGGGGCAACTGGTCATATGTGTAGAGATATTGCATTAATAAATCATCCTCAACCAGTCCAATCATACACTCTTGTTTTGTTACCTGATGGATCAATCAAATCTGTGCATCATATAGGAAATGTTGTGCTATCAGATTCTGTCACTTTGACATCTTGTCTTCATATGCCTGATTTCAAATATAATCTTCTATCAGTTAGGAGATTAGCAAAAGTTTCAAACATATTCTTTCGTTTCTATGTTGATTTCTGTCTGTTGCAGGACCTTAAGTCAGGAAAGGTCCTTGCAGCTGGGAGAGTCATCAGAGCACTCTATGTGTTGGATCATACATCTTTCACCTAAGAAGCCATATTAAAGACACAAGAGATCTTTGCAGGATATATGCTAGGAAACATACCTCTTTCTTATTTTTCCAATTGTAATAAAACAGAAAATGCAGCTTGTGTTGCAGTTACTCCTTTTCTTCTACATTCAAGACTAGGACATCCTTCTTTGCCAGTTTTACAGGAAATCATGAGATTTAATAATTTTAGCTGTTCAGAAAAATCCTTGAAGGATTCATGCTTAGAACACTGTGAGATATGCCCTCTTTCTAAGCAACATTGTAAACCTTTTCCCATTAGTCATATTCAATCACAGAATTACTTTGAGCTTTTGCACATTGATGTGTGGGGTCCTTTCCATGTTCATTCCTTTACACATTGCCAATATTTCTTGACCATTGTAGATGATCATAGTCGATCTACATGGACATTTTTATTCCAGCATAAATCTCAAGTTCCCTCCTTATTAGATCAATTTTTTAGAATGATCAAAACTCAATACAATGGAGTAGTTAAGAGAATCAGAAGTGATAATGGAACAGAATTTGTCAATATTTCTTGTTCTAACCTTTTTTCCAGCCTTGGAATTATACATCAAAAATCTTGTCCATATACTCCACAACAAAATGGTGTTGTGGAAGAAAACATCAGCATCTTTTGCAAATTGCCCGTTCTCTTCTCATACAATCCAAGTTACTAAAGAAATTCTGGGGGGAATCTTTACTCACAACCACTTTTATGATCAACTGTTTACCTTCACCAATTCTGAAATGGAAGACACCATATGAGCTACTTCATCAAAAACCACGAGATCTTACTTTCTTAAGGAGTTTTGGTTGTCAAGCTTTTTTTTTTAAATAAAGCATCTGGAAAGGACAATTTTGATGCTAGGTCATATAGAGGGATCTTTGTGGGGTATCCTTCCAATCAAAAGGGGTACAAAGTTTATTGTCCTATTCTCAATAAGATATTGATTTCCAGAGATGTTTTATTTCATGAAACAATATTTCCATCCCTTACAAAGGAGGCTGATAATACTATATCTCCTTCATATGTCATTCACATAGATGATACATCTCCTTTTGATATTCATCAGAATCCTTATTCTACAGACCCTGAACCTATATCACAGTCATCATCTTCTCATTTTGAGACAATTTCTTCATCTTCATCACAGACATCTAATGCTTCAGATTCACATAACATAGTCATGGAACCTCAACCACCAATCAGAACCAGTGGTCGAATTAGAAAGCCACCTTCTTATCTTACTGACTTTTATACCTCACATTCTTGTATTGATACTTCTAGCCTTCTAGCCCTGGATGATTCTAAGTGTCAGTTTTCTGTACAATATATGAACTTTGTTGCAAATGTTTCTGATACACATGAACCTACTACTTATAATCAAGCCAGAACAAACTTAAAGTGGGTACAGACCATGAATAAAGAATTACAGGCTTTAGAAGATAATAATACTTGGCAGTTAACAAGTTTACCTGCAGGCAAGAAAGCTATTGGCTCTAAATGGGTCTATAAGATAAAAAGAAATGCTGATGGAACAATTGATAGATATAAGGCCAGACTAGTTGCAAAGGGCTATACACAAGTTGAAGGTGAAGATTTCTGTGAGGTGTTTTCTCCTGTTGCTAAAGTAGTCACTGTGAGGCTTCTGTTTGCTATAGCAGCTTCAAAAGGTTGGCCTATTCATCAATTGGATGTTAATAATGCTTTTTTGCATGGACATTTAGATGAGGTGGTATATATGCATCTTCCTTTGGGTTATGATAAAGCTGCTAAGGGTCAAGTTTGCAGGTTGCAAAAGTCCTTGTATGGACTTAAACAAGCTTCCAAACAATGGAATCTTGAATTCACAGAGAAGTTGACTGCTTATGGTTTTAGCCAATCCTATCATGATCCATGTTTGTTTGTCTTTGATCATCATGACTGTCAGCTGTTTTTATTGGTTTATGTTGATGATGTGGTTTTGACTGCAACAAATGAAACAGAAATAGAGAAGGTGAAACAATTTCTAGATCAGGCATTTACTATCAAAGACTTGGGTTTAGCAAAATATTTCTTGGGAATGGAAATAGCAAGATCAAGTGTGGGCATCTACATCAGTCAAAAGAAATATGTCACTGATCGTCTTCATGATGCTCATTTGTTGGATTGTGTTCCAACTATTACTCCATTCCCTCCTTCCTTACAATTTCCCTCAGAAGATAACGATGAAACACCATTATATGAAGATGCATCACAATATAGGCGATTGGTTGGTCGCCTTCTTTACCTCAATTACACGAGGCCTGATCTTACATATGTTGTACAACAGTTGAGTCAGTTTGTACATCGACCTCATATGTCACATTGGGAAGCTGCAATTCATGTTCTCAAATATCTCTCAGGCACCATCAGTCGTGGACTTTTCTATTCTTCTTATTCTCGTCTATCTTTAGCAGCATACAGTGATGTAGACTGGGGAACTTGTAGAACATCCAGGCATTCCCTTACAGGATATTGCATTTTTCTGGGAAGCAGTCTTGTTTCCTAGAAGACAAAGAAGCAAAGCACTATATCATGCTCTTCTGCAGAAGCTGAATACCGGTCAATGGCAGTAACTGTTCGTGAACTCCAATGGATTTCTTACATATTGACTGATTTTCGTCTCCCTTTGTCAATTCCAATTCCTTTTTGGTGTGACAGTCAGGCATCATTGGATATTACTGCAAACCCGGTGTTTCATGAAAGAACTAAACAATAGAAATCGATTGCCATGTAGTGCGAGATCAATTCAAAAAGGGTTTTATTCTTCTTTCCTATATTTCTACCAAGTTGCAGCTTGCATATTTGTTTACCAAGGCCCTTTCTTCCTCCATTTTTCAGTTCTTGTTTTCCACGATGAGCTTATGGAACGCTCATCTTGAGGAGGGGGTGAAGGAAATGAAAGAATCTGGTTTAATTTCAACTCGGACAGCTCAGCTTACTTGGATTAATCCACAACAATACGTTCCTCTTTCTCCTGATCTTAGCAACAGACCTTGGGGGGAAGAAGAGTTTGAATTGAAAAAGCAGCAGCCATCCGATCTTAAGTCGGTTACAAGATTGAATGGCTTGGATTAATTCTGGAAATTAAGTCGGTTTAGTAAAGTTGGTTAGCCGGCATATTCTAGAAGATTGAATGTGTATATACAGAGATGATGATTTGTAAATGCGGTTGGTAAAATGATGATCCAAGTTTCAAGTTTCCAGAATATTCACTCTTCACGTTTCTTGATATCATCTTCCTCATTTCATCTTCTTCTTCGTTTCTGATAACCAGAATGTGTGAATTCGTGAGATTCCAATTAAATGTCACTTTTTAAAATCTAAAAAATAAAAATTTCTGATAACGACGATGATGAAATTTTCTTACTTCCCAAGCAGGCGTTGTAACACTAATTCTCCATCTTCTTCACAATATTTTTTTCCCCGTTTAAACGTGTTCTGAAAATATTTGACCGGAAATTTTTTAACCCAAATTTTTCAGAAGTAAATAATCAAGACTAAGCTCTATTTTTCTAAACTATTTGTTTCAATTCGATTGATTTCCGATGGTAAATTTTATTTCATCTACTTTCATATTTTATGTTGTGAATTTTTTTAGGTTTAAAAATACTTCTATGTACAAATATATAGTTTTCAATCTTACTAATGCTCATATGGCGTTGTAAGGTTTTACGATTTGCATGCCCAAAAAAAATTAGGATGGGCCAAATGATCGTAATGGGTGAAGTACATCTTTCTTGCATTTAATAGTTTATTGATAATAGTGTTTTCTAAGTCCATGCTCTAAAATTTGGTATGCTTGTAAAAAACTAAAATCATCTACGTTGTTTACTCTTAGTGCATGATATATCTTCTGGGTTTTCTTTGATTCCGAGAAGACTCCATTAAAGGATAACTCTGCTTTGGGTGAAAAGGTAAAACCAGAGATATAACGGAAAGAGAGAGGAGAAGAAGTCATTGACCAATAAGGGTAACTTTGGAAAAAATAATAATTTTTGTTTTGGATGCTAAAAATTGTTTTGACAAAATCACAAGCTTAAGTAGTATAACAAATCGGATTATATGTTATAATTAATGCAAGACCGATAGAAGAGACTTCATGGTTGAAGATCGGCTTCACAACCTATCACCAAATGCTATCTAGCTTCGTTAGCTAGTTAGCGTTGTTGATAACACAGTTAAGGTCTTATTCATTCAACTCTCATTTTGCCTTTTTGTCTTATTTTACTTCTTAAAACACCTCTCAAATACAAAACTCAATACTATTTAAACAATTTTTTAACTTACCTTTTAAAAAATATTCCAAAAATTACTTTTACACAATTTTTGTCCATCACCACCACCGCCGGACCGCTCCTTGTTGCCGCCGGCCGGCGACCGTCCAATCGAATTCCGGCGAGTTGGCCGGAATTCGGCCAGATGGTCGCCGGCCGGCAGCGAAGGATAGTGGTCCAGCGGCAGAGGTAGGTGGTGGAGGTGGCCGATGGTGGTAAACAAATAATATTATTTTAATCAAAAATTTATCCAAATAATTTTTAAAATTTTTCTCAAAATATATTTTAAATTACATCTTAAACTCAAACAAAAAACTAAGTCAAAATGTAAAATGAGACGTTGGCCATACAAGCCTTCTAGGGGGATGAATTCGATTTACGCATATATTGGCGTTTTATTTAATTTTTTTTTTGAAATGTGTTTTACAATTGCTATAATTTTTTAGCTTTGTTACTTGTGTTAATGGCATATATCTTCTTGGAATACTTACCAGCGGAGTTACCATATTGGCCTAGTATGAGACTATGAATATAGATCATCGTATAAAAATAAATTCTAATTATTGTTTGAAGTTTTCACTTGAACAAAAAATTTTCAATTTCCAATACCAGCAGGTCCTAGGTGAAAATTGAAATGCCCTCATACGTCTAATCTAAATGTAACTGTCCAAACAGAAGTGAAACCATGTGAATTATTGATCATATCCCATCTGTATAACTACAACTGAACACACATATGTACATGATGTGTGATGCACCAAAAATTGAAAATTAATCTTGAGATACATACAAATCGGAAAAATTAATTAATCTTGTATTGACCTTTGTTTCATAAGCACAATTTTTTAAAAAAATATATGCAGTATATCTTTGTGACAAATTTTTTTTTTATGAAAGGAGTGGTGATACATATAAACAATATTTACTAAATAAATTTATAAGAAATGACGTGGTTCAATAAACAATAAACATTATTCAACAAAACCTTAAGTAAGAAACCCTAGAAGTTAGGTATAAACATAATCGTATGGAATTCAATCCGGAGCATTAATTCCATTAAACTTTTCTCAGAAAGTTTATTGTATATTTCGTTTATACTTTTTTTCTCCCACCGAACAAGGTCATTGGTGTCAAACCAAACATACAAGTCTAATGATTGATGTGACTCCACTTGGTATGACTTCGGATGCAATTATTCGGTTTGTTCTGTCACAATCAAGTCAACTACTGGTTTTCTTAATTTTTGATTGAAGCATTTGCCATGTAATTTGTTCTGTTTTGTCCCTTCCTTTATTTTCCATGCGATTTTTACAAATGAAGACAACCTTTTATGTTTTGGATGCAAACATTTAACGTAATTTATAGGGTAATTTTTTTCTTAAAAAAAGCATTATGTACTTATTACTACTATCATGTAAACAACCTAAGGAGAAAGTGAAAATTCATCGATCAGAGTTGCGACCGTACGGGAGACTTCTGAACAAACGATACAAATGGTGTCGCCATGCAGCCGAAAAGGTCTAAGAAATCACAAGTTCAAAAATTGACTAAGGTCTAAAAAGATCACGAGTTCGAACCTTATCAATTAAATTTATAAAAAGCAATAATGTATTTACATTCATCGATCTTTCTAAAAAAACTAGTTTATGCGTGTTATAACCGTGCATAGAACCATGCTAATTTTTTCTCTGTGTTGTTCCAATTTTATCGGATGTTTCCGCTAGTGATTAAACATTGTAGATTCAATCATTACTACTTCGAGCCTGAGAAGTTTGGAGATTGGAGTGCGAAAGTCCTCTTTTCATTCTCGCAAATTTGGTTTGTTTCGTATTCAGTTGTCAATATATTAGTCAATTGATTGAAAGCAGACACTCAAACAGCTCTGCATACGTAATTAATTACCTAACTATGTCATAACTACAGCATTTGGATCCATAACGCGTTTAATTAGTTGATACCTTTACTTATAGAAATGAACCCTGCTAGGGTTTGTTTGATTAAAATTAATACTTAATTCTGAATGTTTAATACTGAATTTGAAATACTGAATTCATTAAGCAGTTAAGCAATAAGCAATAAGATAACTTTTATTACTTATATTTCGTATTACAGTTTCAGCACCACTTAATTCATTAAATGGTTTAGGTTTATTATCAAACATTTTGAACCCAAAAAAGTGTTTAATATAATAATTTTAAGCAATAATTGATATTATCAAACAAGTCCCAGAACTTGTGAACATGATAAATCATGCATGTTAGTTGTACTATTTCATTTTAGTAAAGAATTAGGTTTTAATTTTGAAACGAAAAAAATACATATAAATTACTTTCCTTCCTAACATAATTGTTCAGTCTAATTGTCCTAACATAATTCCTAATACTAAAAATTAAAATAAGCACTCATTTTAGGATAGTGGAAGTATGAATAAAACTTGTTAAAAATTGAACAATGAATTATATATGTCTACCCAAATATTAATCATATGGTACTTTATGCGTCCTCACAGATTACAATGTACGCTATATTTATTGGACATAACGAGGAGTATAAAATTTTTAAGCCGCTGCACAAGGGAATCCGTTAGTACGATTGTATGAATCTGGTTTTAAAACGTCGAACCACAGTTGCGTTTGAATTAGAATGCTTTTTACGTTATCGTTAGTTTCCACTATTCTTTTCGTATGGAAAGAGTTGCCTTCTTCATTCAGTTTTTATTTCTACGTTGATCATTATAAGTAGTTTATCAGGCGGAATTGATCAGCTTAACTCGATCGGCCAAAAAAATTTGTTCACATCCGTCATTCAATAACCGTCGTTCATCACGGCAATTTTGTTAGGTTATCCAATCCATTATAAATGTACACATGTTTTATAATTGGGTAGTTTTTAAAATGAATTTTCGACTCTTAAAGTCAGGTTTCTGGTTCTTTTTAATAATAACTCACCGTTAAATTGTGCGATTAAAAGAAAACTCTTATCTATATATTTTCACAATCTCAAATTCAGTTTGCATCGCCAAATCAGGCAATAGATGATACTGTGCATATATCCTACAAAACTGAACTATCCCGAATCTACAAATACTTCTACTCCATGCATGCAAATATGCAATACAAAAATTGTTTGGCCAAGATATTGTTTTGCATTTTGTCTCATTTTACCTCTTAAAACACCTCTCAAACACAAAACCCAATACTATCTAAATAACTTTTTCATTTACTTTTTAAAATTTATTTCAAGCATTATTTTTACACAATTTTTATCCACAACCACCGGACCACCTCCGCCACCGGACCGCTCATCGTCGCCACCGGCTAACTCGCCGGAATCTGGTCGGAAATCAGCCGGCGGCGGCGCCAGTGGTGGAGGTGGTCCGGTGGTGGTGTAAAAATATTATTATTTTATTTAAAATATTACCCAAACAACTTTTTAAATTTTCTTTCAAATTAACCACATTTTAAATCACATCTCAAACTCAAATAAAAAACTAAAACAAACCAGTGTCCAAACAAGCCCTGTGCATCATAAGTCATACAAAATGATCATATTACGTAAACTAGTTTCTTAGCATCTAGCTAAATCATTAAATGATTGATTAACATATACACAAATTACAAATTAAATTAATAAACTAAGAGGGGTTGGTGGTGGTTCCTACTTCCTGGTATTCACAAACAAATGCATACGTAATGATGGTCTTAATAAACCGATTCTGAGAAGCTTTGATGTTCTGACTAATAATTTGATTATTCAAGTGGTGTTATTCAATTTGTATCTCAATATTTTAAGAACAATATTGATTAATTGGACTCTCACCTAATTCTTGAAAATGATTGGCGAGCCCCCAAAATTCCTAGATCTGGGGAAGGTATATTGGATTCTGGTAATAACATTAACATTTCATATTGTACGTTTGTGGTGAAGGTTTTTGCACCCAAAAAAAAAAAAAAAAAGGTCCATATTTTCAGAATTATTTGAGTTGACAAGTACTACATATCCCAAGTTAATTAAGTAATTATTTGGTTTAGTGAGAAAGATTTAATTAAAACTCAGAATGATTAAACGTTTCGACAATAATTTTCCAGCAAAATAATAATTTCAATAATGATCTTTAAAATAATGTTTGATTAAGATTCCCGTTAATATATATATATATATATAGATATATATTGAAGAATCTAGCCTTGTTTGATCAGAGTCATAATCATGATTTTCTTCTTTTCTATTTTATCTAGAACATGAAACGACATCAAATGTCGAGATGTGTACATACATTATATGATCAAGTTCATGAAATAATTGATCAAATTAACGTTTGAGGTTATATAGCCTGTGTTAACTTCGATAAGGCAGTCCCACTTGCTCCACCGAGTCCTCGAAAGAACATGACCAATTTGTTGTCCTTATTAGCTTTAAAGACCAATTACTTCTTAATACTTTATCCATCTTATTACTTTAAGAATCTAATAATTTATTGAATTGAAATAGTATAACAAATTGAATGACTATTAAATTAACTCTTAATGGATTAGCCATTAGAGTGGTTTGAAATAATAGGGTTTTAACTGTCGTCCAGTGATATACATTTTCGAGTATTTTGTAGCAGGGATTAACACTCTTTAATTATGAGAGGTAAAAGGTGGATGCACCTGTAATCGTTTTTTGTGATCAATAGATTCCGTGTACTCTTTCATATCGGAGAATCTTACCCCGGCGTAACCTTGTTAGACAATAATTCATTTTACATTTTCACTCGTTTTACATCTTAAACACAAAACCCAATGGAAAAGAAAACATCATTCAAACAACTTTCTGATTTACATTTTAAATTCCAACTTGAAACACTTTTTATTAGTGTAATGACGATTTTAGAACTACAAATAGTTCAGTGATAAATTTGGCAAGATTCCATTGTTGAGTGATTATTTTTGGGAAAGTTCTTTTTTTTTTGCAGTGACTATAATTGACAGTATTTAATTGTTTAGTGATGACTTGTACTTGATATTTCAAAATATAGTTCAAAATACTTTTTTTCAAAACCAACATCCAAACAATATTTTTATTTCCCATTAATTTTTAATTTGAAATACTTTTTACTTTTAAGTGGCAAAATGAAATGTAAGTTGACGTCCAAACAAGCACTCATCATAGAACACTTATCATGGAACATCCATTCCTTTTGGCCAACAAATCTAAGTTGCAAAATCATTCACATTGTATCTCATTGTGGAGAAACATTTGATGTGGTTATTTAATAGTCATTCTTGAACAAATGTTGGCCCAATAGTTTTCCTTAAGAATTCTAATTCTGGGGAGGTGACCCCAACTGTAAGTCGAGACAGAATAGGTTTCCAATATAACTTGAATCCAAACTCCAATTCCACTGGGTTAAAGCCCAAAATCCCCTTAAAGGCCCATTTGTATAACCGCCATAAATATAACACTGCTCTGTTCATTCTTTACCCCCTTTTCGGATTCTTCTTGTTGTTCAAGACACACACACACACACACAGTCACACAGTCACACAGTGCACCGTAAATGGCTTTGGAAGCGTACGCCTCGGAACACACCGGTGGAGTCCGTACTGATGTTCTCGCGCAAGCTAGACTATCTTGCTACAAGGTAAGTAAAACCCATCTCTGTATTTGGGGGATTTATTTATTTTCAATTTTAGGATTCTCCGAATATGAAACTTGAATCGTAAGTTCGAAAGTTTAATTATTTCCGATTTCTTGATGCATTAAGGCGCGTGATGCGTTCTACACCTGTCTAGAGAAAAACGCCGGCAAGAAACCCACCGAAATTGCTACAGTTGGGCTGCTCTACCCCGTGGATTGTAAGAAAACCCGTGAAGAATTTGTCAAGAAATGCAGGCCAACTTGGGTTAGTTAATTCGTTTCTATGTTTTTATTTTTGCCCTATTTGAATCATAGTGGGAGGATACTTTGTGGGTTGTTATTAATTGTATTTTGGGATTATTGGAGGATCAGGTGAAGCATTTTGATCGGCAGTACTGCGCCCAGAAGAGGGTTCAGAGGCATTTGGACGATACTGAGGCGCGAAGAGGTCCGTTGTCACTCCCACAGCCTTATACTTTCAGAGCTGGTGCTTAATTCTCGGAGAAAATGCAACTGTTTTGTAAATCTCTTTAATAGATTCTGGTCTCATTTGCTTGAACAAATATTTTTGGCAGGGGTTTAGAGGTTGTCCCCTAATGGAGATGCAAGTGAGTTAACCTGTAATTAAGGGTGCTCTTGTTATCAACTTTGCAAAAGTTTGATGTAGTATTAGATATGCTGAATGAGTAAGGATTTGGTTGGGACATGGCTTATGTTGGTTTGTTTTTGATATAGTAGCTAAGCGCATTTTGACATCGCTGTCATCCTTACCATGTATTCTATGAGCAAAACTTGCATCCAAACTGTTGATTTGTTGCATTTTGTTTCTTTTGGTACTTTCTTTTGATTTGATGGAATTTTAATATATGACCACAATACACTGTATCAGCATTAGTGTATCAAGAAGTTTTACTGGATGCACACGTATTTTGTGATAGATTGTCAGTGAAGTGGTAAGTTGCTGGTTTAATTTTTCTTTTTTTTCGCTGTATCTCTCTTGCGCCTTCTCTCAAGAGTTAAGTTTCTCTTTTTGCAATATAGTATAATCATTTAGTGGAGAGTGTTATCGTGGAGTGGCTAGAACAATTAGATAAGGAAAGCTTAGTAAGTTTGCTTCAGATTCTGTCAACCTACTTAATGGCACCAAGGAAATTAGTTTGTTCTTATCCTAGAGAAGTACTTTGGTAGGTCCTAGTTTCTTGTTTGATTGTAATCTGATTCTCCCAGACCTAGAATCTAGTTTGCCTAATCTTCTAATTTGGACTACTTGAAATAGTTGATGGTTTGGAAGAAATTCATTTTTGAACTTGTTAGATGAGCTTCAAGATGCAGCTAAAGTTCAGATGTCTCATTATTTTAGAATTTTAGGGTTTAGCGTAATTAGGTTCCTTTATTATATAATTGAACAAAGTAGTAAAAGTCTTATATATATTTCATAACTAATAAGTTGATGTCATTCTAGGTGAACTGTATGATTGAACAGAAAATAGGAATTTTACGTTCTGCTGCAGAGTCAGACAATCGAAGTAGGAAAAGCATTAAAATGGCGAAAGAACGGGTTTATTGAGGGATGTATGTGCCTTGGCGTTTTTGAGATTGAAGAGTTTGTAAATCTATTCTATTTGAAGTTGAGAAAAGAGAAGTGTTAGAAACAATGTTGATATGGAACAGAATTACAAAAACAAAAATAAGGGGGAAAAACTGGTTTATTGGACTACTGATGTGGTTTTGTGCTAAAGGGGGTATGCTATGAAAGGTATACACTTATGTTGTGACGGTGTATCTCCTCATTTTTCAAAAAGAATTACCTGGAAGTTTTTCATACGTTGGTGCTAATTATCATGTGCGTTTGTGATTGACGGAGAGGGCTCTGGAGGAGAGAGTGCAGGGGAGGGCCTGGTGGTGGTATTGTTAGGAAAGTACATTCTTTTTCTTGGTTTTGAAATGTCTTCTGCAAGGTCACTCTCACTCACTGTAGTTTCAAGGAACATTTAGTTCCTTTTATGTCTTGAACTGACAATGGGAATGATTGACCACGAGATAAAACTTACCCTTCATGGGAGATAGTTGTAAGTCGTAAGCTGTGAATCCATAATAGACGATTTTGTTTTTATGTCTGTGTTCGTTTGCTAATTTAAGTTGAATTTAGTATATTATGGAATCATTGCTGCATGCCTGAGGGGAAGTTCTGTTTTTTGACGGTTCACTCCTTTCATCATCACAGAGTTGGCAACTGTTAGTATGATAGCCTTGTTCTTGTTTCGCATGGTTGCTTCCTGGATTGATATTGTTTCTTGCATGCAACCATGAATTGTTTGCCGTATAACATCAATGTTACCCATTATTTCTAGGTTTTTTTTTTTTCGGAGCTGCTGTACTGTAATCTAAATTTGAGATGAGGGGAGCCAATCTATTTGGATCAAATGAGTAAATCCTTTGTCCCTGCCTTTTTCTGCCTTATTATCATTACCTTCTCCAGTTGGTAATGGATTTTATTCATGTCATTCTGAATCTTTACGTTGGGGATTCTGTTTTCTCGTAAAAAGCTGTTCTTAGCCTTCCAAATGTTTCATATGATTGAAATTGAGAGATTTGAGGCAAAAGCCCCCAAAGCTCATCAACAGGTTTTCGAAGGTGAAAAGGGTTAAAAGGATCTCCTCAAATTATTTTTAGTATTTTGAACTTCCTGTTTTATAATTTGGAAAATGGCTTGTCTACGAACATCTTGTTTTGTTATCTTTTAAATAATAAATGGCTCATCAACAGGTTTTGTTATCTTAAATTTTCTTCCGCTCTTGTCCCATTCCGTTCTTTTTATTCCTTCTTTTCCTTAAGAAAACCTAGATTTCCTAAAATAAAGTAAACATTTGAAAAAACAATCACGGCATGGATCTAGTGCTTTTTTTTCTTTTATTTAATTCACAATTGAAATTGATTAACATTTATCAATTAGCAAAAAAGAGCAGCGCGTAAAATTTATAGGTGGAACGAGTGTCTTTCACTTGTTTCACATTTTGATGAGAATGTATGTGTTCTCTCAATGTAATAATAATGTACTCTTCTTTCGTTGCATAGAATTATTTTGGAACGGAGAAAATATGAAATAGTAGTAAAGTTGCAATAACTTGTGTTTATTCTCAGTTTGGTTTTCTCCTTCAGCCACTATTTCGGACAACTTCCTTGGTAAAAATGTTCACGACAGAAAACTTGTACACAAAGCGTGCATCTTATTTCCATCATGACGTTGGCCGAGTCTGGGATGTCTGATAATTCAGGATGGAAATGATTTTTCGTTCGACTGCACATAATTAAGATTATCTTTTAACTTCTACAATTAACAACTAATATTTTTCTTGTTATTCTTTTCAGATGAATATTTAAAAAAAAAAAAAAAAAAGAAAAGGCAAACAAGTTGGAGTTGACTTGAAGAAAGCCAACACGTATATTAGCTGCAACAAGTTCTAATCTTTCCTTTTAAAAAGTCAAAAAGACCCACCTTTAGAGAAAGCAATTTTTATTTTCTATTTTAAGATAAACCCTACAGAACAAAACAAAATTAGGAGTAAAAGCAATGAGTCAATGACCCATAGACACAGATCAAAGGCATTAAAAATACATGAGAGAATAAAGTATTATTAGTATAACTCAAAAAAGGAGGGGGAAAAAAAATGTTGAACCAATTGCTTTAATTGAGACACTTTTCCTGTTTCCAGAGGAAGCACAAAACCCCGTTTTGATCCTTAATCTCCGCGTTTTAGTAATTTATTTATTTACTCAAATGCATTTTTTTTATATGAATAATTAATAATTCATTCCTTTCTGATTTCTATTTTCTGACCAGCATCATCATCTTGCGATTGTTAAATTGTTAATCCCAAAATATCACTACAACTCATCAAAACCATCATTACTTGAAGACCTTCACATCATTCCTAAGTGCCAGCTAGAAGTTAATCTCTAGCTAACACATTTCTTTAATATGGTACTTTTTAGGTATAATGAACCTAACAACTAAAATTAATAGTAAACGTTTTGTAAATAGAAAATACTTTTGTTCTATTACAGATTTACAGGTACAGGTGCTGAGTTGTGGAGTTTCTTCAGCTGGCTTGCGATCGAGGAGAACGTCAAGTAATTGCCGAGCTTGATAGCTGGTGTGCTTTGGGAATGGTGCAAGGCGAGGAAGATGATTTAGGGATTCATGGCGGTTTGATCAGGGGGATTCGTGAGTTATTGAAGAGGCGTTGGAATGTTATTTTGAAGCATGTCTACGGTGAAGTTAACTTTGTGGCAGATTGTTTAGCGCTCATTACTTTTAAAAGTGCGGGAGGATTGCACCTGTTGGATGATCCGCCAACTGGGGGAGACACAATGGTTGAAACACGACATCGTTGGTATTTTTTTATCTTAAAAATATATTAGTTTCTAGCAATTAGGCTTATGCCTCTTTCATTGTATAAAAAAAATAAAAATAAACAAAAACTTCTAATACTCACAAATAATCTTTTTTACCCCTCACAAACACCTGTCAAATCAAAATATTTGTTACGGTGAAATACAAAACATGAACAATAATTTCGAGCCTCATGTATAATAACATCATAACAAAAAGACCCAGATTACTTGAGATAATAGTGCTAAAAAAGTAATAAAACAGCAAATATTTTCGTAGATATTGTTGAAAAGATTGTCAAAAAAAAAAATAAAGTAGAACTGCAAGAAAACAGGAATCTCTGGGGATCGTTTCTGTTAACTTTTTCAAGTAAGCAGCATACTTCTTAGCCCAAGTCTACCTAAATACGGCATCGTATAGCACACAACTTTTCTTTTTTATTTTTCTTTTGCCAACGTTTCCTCCTTATTTGGGTAGACTTGATGGCCGTTGAGTTTTTTTTTTTTTTTTTACCGCTAAAACCGAAGGGGTCAGTTAAAAAAAAAAACAACAGTCAACGCCGTTAACCTACAAAAACTCATTAAGGCTTGGAAATAGACGTGGCGTCTTTAACGGAGTTAGGTTCGCAACCTCCTCCTCCTCCAGCTCCGCCGCCGTTACCCATCGTGGCTGACTGAACGGTCAAAACCGACATACTCGGAGAAGTTGGCCCACCTGCTTCCCCACCACCAACTCCTCCGAGAAGTGGGTTGTTGTGGAGGCCGTTACCGTTAACGTTAATCCCGGGACTTATGGGATTCCTTGAGTGACACGTCGCCGTTGAAATCGCCGTCGCCAAGGAGATCGGCATCAGGCAAAGACCTTTTCCTTGAAGATACTGCATGGCGGATCCCATATCTTCTTCCATTAACTTCGCCACCTGGTGCTCCGTCACCGTCATGCTGTCGTTGTTGGACGATGATGCCGCCGTTTGAGTTCCGTTACCGCCCCGCCCATCGTTACCGCCACCCTATTTTTAAAACAAGAAATCAGTAACTAAAAAAAAAAAAGGAAAATAGAAATCAAAATAGAAATGGGTTTTGATGGGGTTAGGGAGAAGTAGTGGAATCTGGAAAGTAAAGAGGCACGCGTGCTACTTTTGATATTTGTCGTTTTCGGTTTGACAGAGAAAGATTTGATTTAGGATGAAGATGGAGGACTGTGTGACTGTGTGTATGTTTCTTGTGGGGTTTTTTTAGTTAGACCGGGAAGTTGTTGCGTAATGGGATTATTTCTTCTTCATCTTTTTCTGCCAATAATGCTTCGAATTGTAAATTGCTATAAATGGAAAGGTGGGAATGGTAGAACTAAAATCAACCAAACACCATAAGTTTAGTACGTAATATCTGCTGACCCGCCTCCTAATGGCCTAATGGAATTGATCTACTGAATTTGGTATATATTTTGGATTTGGCAAGATTAGGTTTGGTTAATATTGTTGTTAAAAAAAATTACATTATAATCATTTTGGGACGGGATCCAAAATTTCGATATTAGTTATTTAGGGAGAAAGACTAAATGAGATATTAATAGTATATTAAAATTAATTAAGGAGGAATGCGTTACCTCGGAGGACATATCGGCCACCAGAGGAGCAACGGCAGCGGCACCACCTAATCTGCTCATGCTCAGAACCTGTGTTTTATACATTCATAACCATCATCAATAAGTGTTTATTTTATCACTAATCGTTCTCTCATTCTTCTAGAACGGAGTTAATACTGCCATGCATTTTAAGTGAATATTGTTGTTTATTTCATGTTCACAGCTAATGAAATTAATTATACTTCAAACTCAGAATAATGTCTCTAGTTGCATCGTTAAAGAAAATATATTTCTAGGATGACGATTCCATATTAGTAAAACGAACCAATTTGTGCTTATCAATTGTTCCTTCCTAATTAAGAGAAGGAATTGGAAATGTGGTAAGGGTTTTGAGTTTGTCGGAAACAAGAAGAAGAAAAACCTAAAAAGAGATTTGATTACACTATTGGCCTGCCTATCAACTTCTAATTTGCGTGTACCAATTTTGTCAAACTAAAGGTATAAGTAGTAATTTTGCACTCATAAAAATTCATCACAATTAAAAAAAAAAAAAAGAACAAAGGGGGTTGAAAAATGTGTTACTTTGACTTGGAGCTGGAGGAATTTGACGTAGTCGATGATCTCATCCAGCATTGAAGCCTTGTCCGTCTGTCATTCCCCACCCAAAACAACAACAACAACAACAACAACGCGTTCTTATCAGTTTATTTATCAACTCCCTAGTCCCTCCCACAACAACATTATTAATTAATCAAAATAAACAAAAAAAAACACCAATTACTACTATGATTTATACCAAAACATTAATTTAATCAAAAGGGCATTTAATTTTTTATATATATAGTATTAAACTAGTAAGTTGGACTATGAGAAAACTAAGGACACATCTCTATCATTGTTCTCTGCACTTTATTTTCTTCCCATCATGATGAGTAGCTATCATCCTGATTTATGATCCCCATTGTCCCCTTTTTCATCTTAGCTTTGCCAGCTTTTTCTTTCTCATCATCAGGAAGTACGCACGGAAAGATACTACTACCCCCTTTCCTTTGATTTTTTTTTCATTTTCCTACCCCAATGTCACTTTCTTTTTCTTTTCTCTTTTTTTTTTCCCCCCTTTTTAACCCCCTTTTCTCTCTTCCAAATCTAGTCAGATATGCATTTTTAATAGGAAAGATGAAGTTCCTAAATTACTTAAAAGACTTCAATTAATCGAGTAAAATCTATCAATCAATCGATCGATCAATCGTGTATCACAAGTGAAATGATGGGCAAACATAACTGATTATTTGATACGTCAGATAAACAAAAAGATCAATAACAATATCAAGGGAGTATTATAGTTAGTGAAGCATGTGGGAGTAGATCAAGTCAAACTAATTATTAGAAATTTAAAAAACCATCCGTGGGACAAAAAAAAAAAAAAAAGAGGCACCCTAACATACTTGCAGTGCATCATCACTAAGAACAATAGTAAAATTTTAATCTTTTACTGCAACCATTATTGTCATAATAATTATGATAAGGCAGTTACGCAGAGATGCTAATCATAAAACCACAGACACTTCATTAAAAATTCTTCGAATTTCAACTGAAGAAAATTGTTTTGAGAAAAACTTTAAAATGTGATTATTGCAAACAATAGTTAGTTTTCATCATTATAAATGAATCAATTGCAGGTTCAATCAATCAATTCTCCTATACTAATTAAGAGCAAATAAATAAAAAAAAAAGAAACTGAAAATTAGGAGGTACTACCTTATTAGCATTGGGTACAAGTTCCTGCAAAGCCTTCATCCTCTCAGCAATTCTCTCCCTACGTAACTGTGTAAAAAAAAAAAAAAAAAACAGAGTCAAAACAGAGGAGAAACAACCAAAACAGAATCAACAAAAATTTCAGGACCCAAAAAAAGGAATCTGAAACCAATCCAAAAACAAACAAAATGGAAACAAAATTTGTTGCATTATTATTATTACTCGGACGGTAGCTAATAAACGTACTCTTTCAGCAATGCTGTGTGGGTCAGTGGCTTGCCCTCTTCGGGCCCTCACTCTCTGCTGCCGTGGCTGCTGTCCCACCGCCGCCGCCGCCCCACTTCCTCCGGTCGCCGTCGAACCACTCGCCGCCGGCTGATGATTCATTGCTGGGGCGCTGAAATTCTGTGCTTGTTGCATAGGCATTCCCTGAAGAAAAAAAATTAAACACATAATAGAAATGACCGATTTAAGTAGCACATTTCAAATTTTCTGTCATTAGAAATGGGTACCTGAGATTGGTGGAAATGTTGAGATTGAGTTGATGGCTGACCAAGGGATCCACCATTGAATCCGTTGAAAAGAGCTTGAACTGATGCATCATTCCCCTGTAATTAAAATCGCCAACTGAATTCTCAAACTTTCTTAATTAAGTCTGGTGAATTGCAATTTCGGATTAGGAGAAACAGAACAGAGTAAAAAACTTGAAAGAGCCGATTACCTCATTTTGATCACCGTTGCCGGACAAATTCAACGGCAAGGGTAAGAGGCCACCGGAACCGGAACCTCCGGGTGGGGATCTGAGCCCATTTCCGCCGGCGCCGGCCAAGCCTCTGGAAAGAAGTAACTGCTGCTGGAGTAACATGGCCTTAGCGCCGCTGATCTGGTGTTGCCGGAGCTTCGAAGCCAACATGGTCGACTGGTCCTCAAGCGAGCCAAGCGCATCCCATGGGGAGTGAGGTTTAGCGGCGGCGGCGGCGGCTGCGAGCCCGGGATCAAGCGGAGGCGGCCAGGCGTTGGAGGACAAGATTTGTTCCAGAAAGTCGTCATGGGAGGACGACGCCGCCGACCCATCAAAATGCGGCGGTTGATGGTGGTGGAGGCCGCCGCCGTTGTGGAGGTCGTGAAGAGAAGGCATGTGTGATTGTTGTTGTTGTTGTTGTTGCTGGTTCAGAAGTGAATTGATGGATTGCATCTCTCTACTACAAGGTTGCATCTTTCTAACTATAGTACGCTGATTGGATTAAATTAGTTTTATATAAAACCTTGGAAGTTACGAACTGGGAAGAGGAACAAAAGTTGATTTGAGAAGATCAAGAAGAAGAAGAGGAAGGAGGAGAGATGATGAAGGGATGATGATGTTTGGAATGTTTGGGATTTTGAGGAGCCATTAAAGTACGAGTATTGTGTTGTAGTAGTATTTTCTTTGGAGAAGTGAAGAAAATCAAAGTATTTTTATTAGTTACTCTAGTTTTGTGTGGGAGGGGAGTTTAATAAATACTACTAAACTCTTTTCTGCTCAGACTGCACAAACAGACAGATGCGCTGCTTCTTCTACCTTTTTGCTTGCTTCATTTCTATATTCTTATTTTTATTCCTTTTCCATCAGAACACACACACACACACACACACAATTCAGTACTTACTACCTTATTAGTAGAGTATACAATTTTTACCTATATACTCTGAAATACTCCACATACGGCAAAATACACTATTGAAATGTGACCGATGGTGTATAGCTAAATGCCTACGGTAAAATCAAGTTTGACTAGTTTGAGATTGTGAAAAATCTTAACCGAAAATGTTCTCTGTTTGAGTACTGGATTATTGGGTAATCTTAACCTTAATCCACAGGATTTAGTGAAGTTAGTTTATCACGGTATTATTAACAGTAAAAGAAGTTGGTCCAGTCCATTATCAAATTCATGGAAATCGATTGAAACGCTATTGAAATGAATCGGACCATTATCACACTTCAGTCCAACTGAAAAACATTCAACACCCCAAGAAAAATCAGCCCAGAATTTTAGAACAGCTTTTGAGGGGTCACCGAAGCAATTTTACTTGGTCAAACAGAAGTAGACTCTTGGTCTGCTCCACTTAAATTACACTCCCTCCACCCTAAAATCAAGTGTCAATAAATTGAGAACTTTTTAAGAAATATTTAAGTAGATTACTTAAATTACTAGAATATTTTCAACTGATCTATTTTGAGTACAAATTTGTAATTTTTGAATAAAAAAAATAATACGGGATTGTGATATTTCTTAGTATAACGTACAGATAAATATTGTAAATGTCCTCTGATATGTTGGACTACTAGTATAATAACTGGATGTGATTATTGATATAACTGGAGAAATTCACCCGGAGGGAGATAAGAAACATAAAGATAAAGTGGGAGGGGAGTTCTTTTAATTCTTTCATTCATCTATATTCCTACACGCTAAACAAAGGAGACTATTTACAATACTCTTCTAATTAACAAAATAACCACTAACAAGAAAATAGGGAACTAACTACCTACCACTACTCCAATACAACCAACCACTTTGGAAGTGGTTTATTGGATAATAATGATGCATGTAACATCCTCAAATAGGAGTATCTATAATTTCATAATAATGTAATCCAGTTGTGCTACTACAATATGTTATCCTCAAATATAATCAAAATCATTCTCAAATTGAGTTTTTTTAAATTATATATATATATAAAAAAAACTACTTACTCTTTATTATTCGCAACTCAAAACTTTGGCTTCCCAACGACTTCTTGAAACAACGTGAAGGCCTTATTAGTTATTCTAGCTCAATTACTCTCGTCCAGCTTTACCTACCAGCATTATGATAATTAGTACTACTACTACTAAACGATTTCTCCCTACATTTCAATTTGTAGGTCGTTTTAGATTTAGAAATATTTTTCAAAATGTAAGTCGTTTTACAAGTTTTAGGTAAATTAATTACTATTTTTCAACTTTACCCTCAATAAATAATGCTAATCTATTTTCGTTTAGTCTTATTTATAGTTCCAATGTATTTAATTTAATGAGGAGTAAAACAGATATTCAATACATAAATTAATTGTTGAATGACTATCTCCTTAGTTTACGTGTAAAGTCTAAAAAGACTTCTATTTTGAAATGGAGAGAGTACTAATTAGTAAGTTCAAAGAAATCATTATTCATTGATTTCCTGGTATAGACGTGTTATATTCTTTCCATCCAAATGTCGTAAAAGTGGTGGATACAGCTTAAATTAAAACGTTTTTTTATTTTTTTATTATTCCCCTTTCTTATCCATCTGCTCTCTATCATGGATTATAATTTGGTGACTAATGATCTATTAAGAAATCAATCTACTAAACTTAGCTCGAAACAACAAGTGTTTAATTTAAACCATTTTCATGCGGCAATCAATAAACAAGAGAACAAGATGATCGATGTTCAAGATTTTATTTATTTATTTCGTACAAATCGATGTTCAAGATTAAGACAGCAAAATTTCATGTGGTTAAGGTTAGATTATGCATTAAGTTAAACAAAAGTACTGATCCCCATTCCACATGTATTAGATTTAATTTGTAAATAGTCTATTCGCTTTTTACGCCTCTTCAAAAATTTTCAACAGCCATTTTTACAGATGGAATGCGTTGTTGGTCGAATTCCCGACCAAGAATGAGGAATCCTTGAACTTTTTGATGAAGTGTTTCGACTTGTGTCGAATAATGATTCGTCAATCACGATTGATAATCACTTCATAATCTTAAGTACAGTATGAAGTACGTACACAGAATCATCCCGTTTAGCAAATCAATCAATTTTTTTTAAATGTGATGGCTTTGTCTATTTTGATTTTTATGTGTAGGATTAGGCTCATGTACAATGGATCAAACTAGATCTGCTGATCTGGAGAATTAACAAAGGATCGTATCAAACTTAAAAAATTCAGTCATGAATAAAAATTTTACTCAGGCTTGATCGTGTACGACAACGAGGAATTGATTAACCAGATTTGCTACTATCTTTTTTATTAGGGTGGAAAATGGAATAGTAGCATCACATGAGTGATATGTTTCCTTCATTTTCAAAATACCAGAGCCAGATTGGACAACGATTTAAAATGTATGACTCTTATTTTAAGATGTAACGAGTAAATAAAATCATACTATATCTTTATATTTGACATCAAGATAAAAAAGAACCTCACATTATAACAAACCCATTCGCACTTGTAAACTTTTGAAGACTGTAATAAATTGAGGGGAAAATAGAGGTTATCCAAAGGTGGTGGGGAATAAAATATTATTTCCTTTAATTATCTCATAAAAATAGTTTTTTGAGGAATTTCTGGGACAGAGTGTACTATGAAAACACCTTCAATAAGTCATAAAATGTGGGATTAATATGTTAAAGATAGGCAGGACTGAATTAATTCAGAGAGATAGTCTAGTTTGTGTGTCATAGTCCTTCACCTAAAACTTCACTTCTCCTCTATTTGGATGACTCTCTTTGCAACTCAAGAACAACCAATTTGTTTAATGAGTATCCCAAAATACTTAACAAATTAATAGAACAGCCTTTTATCAACTTTAATTTCACCGATTAAGTTATACTCGATCCTTTAGTTCCAAAATAAAAATCGAGTTTGTAATATCATAAAATAATTAAATAAATATGACTATTATCCTTAGACGGTGGAGCGTAAATCATATACTTAATATGAATTCCGATATAATTTTGCCCTTTTGAGAAATGGCTACGATTTTGTAAAAAACATACTAGTAGCTAAACGGGAATTCTTTTTATTCTGTAACGTAAAAAATTAATAGTAATCTCATGAATTTAAATATATGGTATGTGGTCCAATAAGATGTTGATATGTCTACTTCAAGGAACCAATAATGGGAGAGGGGGGATTAAAAAAATTCGGGAAAGGAAGCATATTCTGCAGGGTTCCCCATCCGAATACATATTTTGTGCATGCAGAGATGCAAAGCAGCAGAGCAAATTTAATCAGTTTTCAGAATTTAATTTAATTATTAGAAAGAAGAACAATGTATGTACTTGTTATTTATATGTTTAGCCTGTGATTAGAGTATTTTGATGAACCAATCATCATGGAAGAAAGTGCAGACTTGTCAGTCAGATCACATCAAACTCCTGACAACTATGTAGTTAATTTTTTTTTTCTGTGCACTAAAGGAGTATTAACTATTAAGCATACATTATAATTAGGACAGTCCTTACAATTAAGCGATTACGGTTAATTTTTTTCAGTTCACTGAAGGATGAATAACGTCTGGAAAAGATTGAGTCGGTACATTCTTCGGTTAGAACACCGATTACATCGTGTTATAATTATGATTTGACGTTAGTCGGGACATCGTCCAACCAATGACAAATTATGTAGCGCAATCAATTTTGGTATAGTGTATCTTCAAATCATATGTACATCCTCCTTGAGTTGTGGTTCATTATTGTTTCATCCTTGTAAACCCTTTAATATATTTTTAATAAACCCTTTAATAAATTTGGAAAAATTCTAGATCCGTTACTTATTTTGAGGGTTTGGTACCGTTAAAATCTAACTAATAGAAAAGTGACACATCAATATAATATTAAATTTTCTTAATTTTTAAATTCTTTTGTGACCTGCTAAGCAGTTAAACTTACCCAAATTTAAAAAATTGAATAATTTAAGAAAGTTTCATTATTTAAAATAACAAAATCATCATTAATTAATAATTGAGTTTCCTTTTTTCATTATATATGTTGCATGAATACGTATATATAATTGCACATTAGTTTGTAAAACATTGGACGTAATTCATTAATAATTAATAACACCATATTTTGTTTCCTTTTATTTTTATAGTAAGTTAATAATAGATATCCAAGCGTTGCACTTTTGATGATGCAATTACACATTCAAGTAAAATATATTTGTACGTTCACTTTTAAACAATTACATTATACTAAAACTTTTCATAATTCTTAATTAAACTTTCTTATTTTATTTTTACATTACAAAAAAATCTACCTGTGATTGTGCATTTACTCATTAGAAATTGCACTTATATTTATACATAATTGCACATTGGATTAAAAAACATTGCACCATTTCTTATATAATTTTTATATAGTAGTTTCATTTTTTTATGTAGAATTTTCTTGTAAGCCTTACTAAACGAGTATTAACGTATTATTTTGAATAATAGAATTTTATTTGCTAATTTTTGAAAATTTTTAACATAATAATATATTTTTAAACATGACATATTTTTATGTACATTATTTCACATATAATAAAATAGATTGCACATCTCATTAAAAAAAAAATTGCACTAGCTACTTTATAATATATTTTTTGCACATCATCAACAATTAGAATTAATTTTAGTATAGTCATAAATATATAAGAAGTGTATATTTATCAAAAAAAAAGTATTGTACAGTACTGCATAACTAGGAATTGAACCTTTGTTATAATGTATTGCACTCTCAACAAAAGAAGTTTTACAATCTACATCAATATTAGTGTACCCTTTGTTACAAAACATTGCACACTTAAATTTGACAATGGACAAATTCTATTTTAAATAAGCTGAGATTTACTGCAGAAATTTGTGCCATTTATCTCTACCATTTACATGTTAATGATAATGAAAATATTAAAAAAATTTAAACAAAAATAAAGTACATTGCTCAGCTAAGGAAATTACATTGTTGGTAATCGCAAAAGAAAAATTAAAAAAGATGTTCGCACCTTTTGATTTATTTTTGTTTAATTTTTAACTTTTAAATTTCTTCAATATTACAGTATTTCATTATCTAAAATTAGTTCATCTTCTTCCATTTTCCCTTATTCCAAAATCTCTAAAAATTTCATGGAAGCAAAGAAGAAAATAGATTGGTTTCGTAAACATAAAAAACAACAACCAACGAATTAAGGTTCATGATTCATTAAAATAAAATAATCAATTTTCATCAATTTTTTTTAGCAAGAATATGAAATTGCATTGGTACCAAAAAGAAAAAAAAAGAAAGAAAAAGTTCAGCTAGCGAGAGAGAGAGAGGGAAAAAGAAAGATAGAGAGAGATTAGGAAAATATTTCTAATTAAATTATATATCTTAAATAGTTACAGGTTGCCTATAAAAATTTTCTTATTATTTTTTCAATTAATACAAATTCTATGGTTGTAATTAATTTAAATTGATCTAATGGCTCTTAATCAAATAACAGGGCCATACTCTCAAAATTGTGAACGGGACTGTAGCTTTACCCATAAATTTGTATCCAATTACAGGCACAATCTCTAGTAGTTACGTTGGAGTTACAATCATCAAGATAGGAGAATTAATGCCATATGTGATTAGCAGCAATGTAGAAATTGTTAAAAGGGTATAAAATGGTGATTATGTTTTCTTGCTAACGGTTAAATAAACTTATTTTCGACTCTGCAATTTAAAAGTTCCCGTTCCGTCACTGTCAATCATAGTTAGGTTTGTGTCCGTGGTCAAATGATCAGCAAGGGAAATGGAGCATAGGGGAAGTTAAGAAATACAGCATATTTTGGAATAGAATCACCTCAAACAAAATCAAGGATAGTAGTACCACGTTTCTCTTAACTGATACACCGTAGACTTGGTAAAACCCTCAATAAATCATTGCAAAACTTGAGAACAATTTATGTGCCCTATAATCAACAGAAATTTAATAGTAAGAGATGATTGGATTTTCAACATATCCCTTCCCTATAATCAACAGAAATTTAATAGTAAGAGATGATTGGATTTTCATAAGAGAGACAGTTGAAGTATACTAATCCAATCGAATCTTTCGTAGTTCGCTTAATGAAACAAGTTAAACTGTCACCCAAACATGTGGAGCAAACATGCCAACTTAACCCGGAGAATTGATTTGGACAACTGAGAATCTTGGATTTTTTTTTATTTTTTATTTTTTTAAAAAAGAAATAGCTCTTCTTCACTGAACACAAAATTAGGGTGTCATTCCTAATTGGCATGGCGAAGAGGAAGACTCCGGTGTTTAAAAAATTCCTTCATTGTCTTGTGAAATTGTGTTGGACACTTGGAATGACACCAAACAGTAAAATTCTCCTTCCATAGAAAGCCCAATACAAAAAAATCGCAATCCATTGGATATATATGGGATGGGTTACATTGAAACTACAGTATTACTCTTCCGGGACCTCGTCTTGTTTTACTTTTTATTCTTGTAATTAAACTATAATCATGTTTTGGATTGAAAGTGAAAAATCGGAAATTTTCCACCTGACTAACCTTGCCCACGTAATATATAATCATATTATATACGTTCATTATTATAAATCAATTATTAATCACTCTGTTCGCAAGTAGAAAGCGGATTGAACTCAACCGGCTTCCACACACCAACAGGGAATCTGTCTTTATTGCTGCTCTTGATTTCTCTTCTTCTTCTTCGTGAATTCGTAATACGCGGTATTATAAAAAGCATAGCCTTTGGTTTTTTGAATTGAAAAAACAAAACAACAATGGAGTCTTGGGAAAAAACTATCGGAAACTAGAAACAGAGGCTTACGGCGGCGGCTCTGTTTACTTTGCCTGCAGTGCTTCGTTAAGGTGCATAATCGTGAAATCCGCTAACGAAAGTAACCCTTACGCCGTTGCTTTGCTGGAACAAGAACGTAATTTCTTAGCCCAATTGAACGGAATCCCCAACTTAATTCAATGTCACGATGTCGATTACATCGTCGAGAAAGGCCATAATATTCACAACCTTCTTCTCGAATACGCCCCGGGGGAGACCCTTTACGATCTAATCAACAACAAAAACAATAACCGAGGCCTAATGAGAAGATTTTCGGAAACCCACGTTGCTTGTTACTCTTATATGTTGCTCAGAGGACTAGCCGGAATTCATGGATTGTTCATTGTGATCTGAAACCGGCCACCATACTGGAATTTCCGGCCATCTATGGCGGCGAACTCATCAGTGACCTGAAAATAGCTGATTTCAGACGGGCTGGGAGAGTCTCGGAGAAGGAGGATTTAACATGTACTCGGGATTTATATGGAAAAAAAGATTTACAACAGGACCACTCTGCTGTACGCTTCGCCGGAATCCGTGACCTCCGGCCAGCACGAGACTTCCACCGACATATGGTCTTTTGGGTGCATTGTTTACGAGATGATTGCTGAAAAACCCATATGGAAAAATATTGATGATCACATGGCTTTGATCGATGAGATAATACGGGGCAAAATCGATGTACCGTCGAGATTTGCTAATACAGATTGTGGGGATTTCTTACAAGGTGTTTGGAGAGGGACCCAAAGAAAAGGTGGTCTGCTCTAGAGTTACTTGATCATCCATTCATATTCAAGAACTTGAAGATCATGTTTGAAACCCATGGTGTTGATTTGAGAGGGAGTTATGACCCAAAAAATTGCTTCCAGTGCAATCCTTTTGGAGTTGGATTATGGGTTTCGAGAAATCTTTTCTCCGAACCCGAGAATGGATATCACCTACTACAACATCGGACAGAACCACCAGCACGATCATTTACCAGAACAACAAGCACTGACACAGCCACGGGGTGGGTGGCTCTCCCAACATGGTGATCTTCTTGTAGAATATTTATGGGACGTGGAGTACTATTTAGCTCAATTTGTTGATTACATCTGAGTTTTGAAGGATACATTTTGTTTTCTATGATGATTTCTACTATTAAATATGGGGAATCTGATGAGATGGTTGTTCTAGAGAAGCTTGTGATGATGGTTCATGGTATTGGTAGTTGAATTTATGAGTTCAACGAGTAGAACTTGAGGTGACATTAAATTCAGCTCAGAATAGTTAATGATCACATAAAAAGTAGTCTACAATTTACAACGTACAATACGGACTATTGTTTGCAGGATTGAAGAAATATTTTTTTCAACTGACATTATACAGGCGTAGCTAATTGACATTATCTTACATTTGTTACAGGCTAGTAGTTATATTCGGCTTTAGATATTGCAAAGCCTATTTTTCCCATCTCATCATGTCTGTGAAGATGGTGGTGAGTCTGGACAGTGAGGGTTATTTCATCGTGGAATTTGAATACAAGTTTACAACAATGTACCTCATAGTTGACTACACATAGAAGTTATCGGAGAATGTATACATATTAGATTATTGTCAGATTTCATTATAATATACTGTATGAGACGGTTCTAACAATGTCGTTCTGAAGTACTCCCCCTCAAGAAAAATTTTGCACTTTCTTAAATTAAAAACGTATAACAAAGTGAATTATTTTTTCTGGGACGAGAAAAAAGTGGTTAGCAATTGTTGAACTTCCAATTGCAAACCAGATCAGTTAAGTTTAACTTGGGAGGTCAAGCTGGGTTCGCACTTTACCCTCGTCCATCGGACTGCTAATCCGTTCCAATCATGAAATTGATCCGAGGCTTTGCAAGAACATGGATATTCACCAATTTGTAATTGGTTTGCAAAAAATATGTCAAGGAACCCAATAAAAAACGAGCTCTAATGTTTTTAAGAACACCATCATTTTTCTTGTTGGAAAGAGAAATACATAAATGGAATACAAGTGTAGTTTGCTCTCTGATATGACACTTTCAGCAGAACATACTGAATCAAGCTGCAAACATACCGCAAACCTGAACACTGTTATTGTTTTTGCCTTTTCCCTAATAGCCAAAGCCAAGCTCTTAAGGGAATTTTGAAGAAAGCTTAATCTACATATCATGCTTTTACTGCAAGCAGAAGCTAGCATGCCGATACAAATGGTAAGAGATTGACTACATTATGTTATTTATTTCTTATTAGCCCATTGTATATGATGGGCTAGGCAAGTTAATCACAGTGCTCTTGACCTTAACCATCATGTTTATACTGTTGGTGATGCCTTGTGATCCGATTCCACTGTCCTTGATGCCCTGCAGGTAAAAAGTTTTTGTTACCTAAGAGACTGTAACTGTTGAAATAATAGGGAAACTAGTTCATAGTTGGTTTCCGGATAATATAGATGTTTTCGCTGAAAGCTCACCTGGAATGGAAAATGATCAGGACCACGAGCTGGAGCAGAGTTAATCTGCACAGTTCCCGTTTCCATAGCATCACTAATCAGCATAGCTTTGTTGATATCTTTGGTGAATACACATCCCTGTATTCAAGTATGTTTCATTTCAGATCAATGACTTGTAAATATAGGAGACAGGAAAAAAGCTGTATCTTGTAAACTGAAAATGTTATGTGTTACCTGGAGGCCGAAATTGCTGGCATTGCAATGGTGGATTCCTTCTTCAACAGATGTAATCCTAATGACGGGTAAAACAGGCCCGAAAGGCTCTTCCCAAGCTATTCTCATGTCTGGTCTGACATGATCTAACAACAATGGCCAGATAAGATTGCCTTCCCTCTTGTACTCCTGGCAAAATGTTGCACCTTTCTCTTTAGCATCCTTCACGAGACCTTCAATAAAGTTTGCAGATGACTCGGAGACGACTGGAGTAATATCACAATCATCTTCAGGAGGACCGACTTTCAATTTTGCCACTTTGGCCTTTACTTTTTCAACAAGATCATCAGCCACCGACTCCATCACCAGGACAACTTTAATAGCAGTGCACCTTTGACCACTGTCAATCGTTTCAAATTACAAGTTAGAACTAGTTTTGCAATGCTTGCAACGAAGTTAATCATCAATTGTCATCAACTCATCATGTTAAATTTTTTTTAAAAAAAAAGTTTTGATTAGACATTTGCAAGTACGAAAACAGATGACAAACCTGTAAGAAAAGCCTCCTTTGATAATGTTTGCGGCCACCAAATCTAGATCAGCATCCTCTAGTACAATACACGCATCTTTTCCACCAAGCTCCATTTGTAATGGGACCATTCCAGCCTTTTTGGAGATTGCAATACCAGTGTCACCACCTGTGAAGCTGAGATGCGTGCAATGTGTACGGATTAATATGGGGAAGTATCTGGGAGAATCTTCAAAAGAGGTTTAGATGTCAGATTTACCTGATACAGTTCACACCAGGATGCATGGTGAGGAAATCACCAATCTCAGATCCTTTTCCTGTGACACAGCTGATTAGACCTTTGGGAAAACCGGCTAAGTGGAAACAATGCACCATATGAAGGGCAGCAACAGCACCCTGTATCCAAGAAGCAATATCAATTAAGAATGAGCACATTCACTATATTTACGCGAAGACTAATAAATTACTAATTACACATCACTGTTACTGAGAGCTCAATAAGCAACAATCAGCTCTTCAGTCAGAGTAAATATTGACTACTGATGTCTTGATATATGTCAGAAACTTGGAATGCATCAATGCGCACAAGCATGCACGCGAAGCAGCATAGTTATTAAGTGTTTGCAAAATACCTGAGTTGGAGGCTTAAGCACTATAGAGTTTCCAGCTATCAAGGCCGGTCCAATTTTGGAGACAGCAAGATTCACAGGATAGTTGAATGGAGGGATCGCTAAAACAACACCTAGCGGAATCTGCATCCAAAATTTCAACCACCGTTAAATTCTAGTCAATGCTGGTCAGCATACCATCAAGAGAAGAGATGCACAATGTGAATCTTGATACTAAATCTAGAGTTGAAATGCAGCTCTGAACAGTCTGATTATAAAGACAAGGAAGTACCAATGTACCTTAGAAACGAGGCAGTATTTAGTTCTCTCGTTACCCGGAAAACTATCAGATGTTAAGAATGCACCCTGGCCCAATAATCTTACACCTTCCTCCGCACAATAAGACACCAGATCTCCAGATCTTACAACCTTCATTCAGTTCAAACAAACGTCACCATCATCTTTAATTACAACAACTAACATTATGCTCACTTCATATAGAAGCTGAATTCTGCAATATTATTAGCTACCTCAGATACAGCATCTTTTGCTGGTTTTGCAATTTCTTTGACCAGACATTCTGCAATTGGGGCTTTATGTTCTTTAAGAACGCCAGCTGCCTTGTGAAGCAGCTCCGCGCGCTTCCAGAGCGGTGTTCTCGCCCACAACTTTTGTGCAACCTTTGCACTCTCCATCACCTTATTAACTTCTTCTTGTGAACAAGCTGATCAACATGCCATGAAAATGATCAGGCGGGAAATTTGGAACAAAATTGATTAATCAACACAACAATAAAACTCGTTTCTCCCATAATTGCAACGTCAATCCTCTGCCGTTGCTAGTACCACTAAACTAAAGAAAACGGCACATGCATCATCATTATCAACATTTGTAAGATCAGAGTACAAGGAAGAGTTTCAGATGAACAAAATTTGAACTTGAGTTTCAGTGATAATGCATGTCTGTTCCATTTTATACTCATAGTACATAACTACAAAACGAGCTCCCCTGAAGAAAACAGAACATCTAAATGGCAGTAATTAATTGCTACTAAGAACAAATTGCAGTTAGTTCTTCCATATTGTTCAAGGAAATTTTGCATTCACAAATTCTCAAGCTACCCAAAGATTTACCCACGTTCATCTCTAAGCAAAAGAAGCCAAAAAAAAAAAAAAAACCCTGTTCAGAGATCTTACTAAATTCTGTTACAGTAACAGGACAAAAAAAATCAGATTAGTCTACAAAACCATCAAAAACATCACATTTCCAAACCAGAAATCAAGTAAGTACCTTGAACTTTGTACTGGGTTTTTCTTGTAGTTGGATTTATAATAGCAACAGATTTCCCAGAGCCAGACTTCTTCCATTCTCCATCAGCATAGTACTTGAACACATCCCCATCAATAATCTCAGCAAAAACTCCAGTCCCCGCCATTCTTTCAGACACCAAAAGAAAACTTCTTCTCCCAACAAGACTTTTCAGCCCTTTTGGTCTAAGAAGAGGAAACAACCCAAGAAATTGAGGGACAATTTTTGGCTTTCTTGATGAACTGAAAAACTCAAGCTTTTAATATAGGTGAGGAGCTGCTTGCTTACACTAGTGTGAGTGATCAAGAATATCAAAAAGAGTAAATTAAATGTGCATGCTTTTTAGGTTGTGTAAAACTTTTGTGTGGTTTGATTTTGTGTTTGCGCATTCAGGAAGAAGGTCAGCCACAATTTGAAGTATACAGATCGAATTCTGAGGTACAGAATTTTCCAGTCTGATCAATTTTTTTTTTTTTTTGTGACATAAGAATTTCTTTCTTTTTTTTTCTTTTTAGTTTTTTCCGAGGTTGAATTGAACTCGAGTCCGTTGGAAAATTAAAAAAGTTAGTTGGTCCGTGAGGTCCACGTGGAATGTAAGTGGAGGGATATGATTGGATTGGGGTTTAAATCAAGGGCTAATATTGCTTTAAGACATCATATTTAAGTAAACACACACTGTTTTCTTCTTGATCTATCTACTCTAATTGGATTGGACTTAGACTTGTGAAAATGAAGCTAAAACTAATGACTTTTTAAGCTAGCAAAAGGCTCTTGACCACCTTTCTCATTACGCATTTTGTTACGTTTTTTTTTTTTATTATAATTTGTGTTTTTAACATAGATAGACGGTTATTACTCCTATTCTATCCCATTCAACATAATAAACTATTGAAATAATACAATATACGGAGTAATAAATCATTACCAAATGGAATTCATATTGTTCATTGGCTTGGTTAGTCCTTTGTTAAATTGAAGAATTATTTAAAGGGCGAAAAAAAAATTATAAAGACAAGTATATTGACTCGTGAGATTCAAACTCCAGCTTATGATTAAATGGAAGAGTTCTTCCAATTACTTTACCGCAACTCTTTTAGTAAAGTATGAAAATTGACATCATTTCTCATTATTGTGAAGAACAAATCAGGAGCAATTGATGACATTTGTACAAATTTTTAAGGAACTTTTCCTTTTTTAAAACTTTCTGTTAATACTACTCCCTCTGTCCCAAAATTATTGTCCAGTTTGAGATTTCATTTTTAGTACAATTTGAACTAAAAATGAAAGCGCAAACAGGATAATAATTATGGGACGGAGGAGTACTATCCCTTTTACCCTATTAAAGCAGAAGACATGAAGCTTATGTGGCAACTACGTATGCATCTGTTTTGGCTCCAATGCATCATATTTCAGATTTCGGGAATCTTTTTGCCACGTGTAAGTCTCTTTTAATTAGAAGCTATATAATTTTTTTTTAAAAAAAAACACATATTTTACTACAAATAAGGATCAGTTACATTTCAAACGGATGGATATATTAATTCAAATTCAAATATCCAATCGTATAGTTTTGCAGGCTTAATATAAACAAAAAATAAAAATACCTAAATCCAGTAATTAAGAACAATGCCTTATAAACTAATTATTTATTATTCCGTTATAACCTCAGATTTATATGTATATTTTTTAAGCCCCAAACCATAGCATAAATGATATATACGCCAAATTAATTCCTCAAAAAATAGTAATTCAATTAGATTTTAATAAAATAGTAATTTAGAACGGGCGCCCGGGCATCTGCCTGGGCCAAACATCTAGTTTTACTTTAAAGAAGTGTGGTTGTATACATGAGTAATGAGTTAGGTGACAAGTGTACAGAGGAAGCATTAGATTTTGTGTAAGGTCTAAAGTGATGGAATTGGGATCTTCCTTTAGATGCTTAGGATTCCATTTGACTAGTTAGCAGTTTTGTCAATCCATTGTTTTTAGTCCGCAAGCTCCGTATTTTTATTTTTATTTTAAATTCTTTTATTTTGGACTTACTGGACCTCAAGTATCTTTGGTGCCACTGCCACCTGATCAGTCTAACTAGTACTCCTTCCAAAAACTAAACATAATTTGACAGGTTAAGTTGCATGATTACACAAGAGACAAATGATTGAAGGGATCGCGGTTTTTGCACGTTACTATAACAGAACCCAATTATTAAGTCTAAATGTTGAAATATACTTCATACAACCTTCCTCTCAGGAAAAAGGGTCTCATTTGGTATATTTTTTATTACTTTACGCAGTAAACTTCAATTTGTGGGATATGGAGGGTGAGTTATAGTATATGAGTTTCACTTTTTTTTTTAACTTCTTTTGTGGGAAAAAAGAAACATTACATTTTGTCATTACTGAAATTCGAATCCGTGGTTTTTTAATTATTCAACCTCTCGTGAAAAACTAGATATATAACCAGTAACCGCAGAGCTTACGGTTTGTTCCAAATGGCGGTGTCATGGAAAGGTGTAAACTGTAAACTACAAGCAAAATATGATTCCGGAACGCGACAAACCGATACCAAATTTTAGTTCTTTTTTTTTTTTTTTTTTCCCCTTTTTCCTTGCGTCTATTGATGGGCATGCATGCAAAATCACGAGTATATTGAAGAGGATGATGTATAACCGTACCCATATCTTCTTCACAACGATCTCTTCAAATTTTCTGGTGATCGATCAGCAATATGGTTAACAATATCATATTTATGGAACCCGATGAATATTTTGTGCATCTACTGAACGGGTTGAATCCTCCCCCACTAGCTGCCAATACAAAAGTTTCTTCATGAATGTATACGTGACCAAGGTGAAGGTTAAAATTATTCACTGGCAAAAACGTGATTGTTTGAAATGTAATATGTAGTCCATTTGATCCGCTGTAACAATTAATAGTCTATGAAGATAAATGGCAGTTGAAATGTAATATATACTCCACTTGATCCGTTGTAACAATTAATAGTCGACGAAGATAATTGTATAATTTTATTTCAACAAATTAGACTATAACTCTGAAACGTGATATATATTTAGCGTTTGGGTTATTTATGGTTACAAAAACATTAGTAAGAAGCAAACATGCATGTTGTATCTCTAAATGTATCCAAATATTATGTCCCAAAAAGCGCATATCATTTACTTAAATGGAGAGAATATCTACAGCCAAAAAAACAAAGAAAAAGGTGCATGTGGAGCTTTTCCCTTTGTGAGAAAATGACATAACTATATACATATAGAGTATGTATAAAATAATAAGATTATATGGACGCTTACTATATAACACGAGAAGAACGAGAAGAGATAACAGCCATAATAAAGAAAGAAAGCAGAATGGGGGGAACAACGTCACTTACTTACAATTTCTACTCTTTCTGTGGTGAAGAGGGCTTTAAGGTTTATAAATGAATGAATGATTTTGGTCTCTTTCTTTGTGTCTTCTTATCCTGTTGAGAACCACACGTCTTGGAGGATGGTAGTAGGTAAAGTGATGGCAAATATATCCCAATTTCTCAGTCTTCATCCCAACAAGGCAACACCTTACTGACCAAACTATGACAACTTTTGAATGCTTTCACCCAACAAACGAAAGAACAAAAGCAATTGCAATTTCTAGTTGGATTGGATTGGTAATGGACCACCCCCATTAATTAGAAAAACATTTTTGGTACCTCTTTTGTTTTCTCTTTTCTTCTTCTGGGGATAGCATAAAGTCTTGCATGCCTAGGAGGAATGCTACAATTTTTATTTTTTATTTTTTTTATATTCTATCTATCCGCCTCGAAAATGAATTTGAGCATTTTTCATGTTGATAGTAGAAAACATTTGAGGGCATTCTGCCATTCACTCGTCATCGTATTTTATGAGAAGCATTTTCTACCTTCAGGTCAACCAGTCGTGTAAAAAGATCATCCAGAAATGGGATACATCCAAATGGACGTGGACTATGGATCTATGATTTTCCTTAACTAAAAAGTCTTTTTTTAGATTACAAAGTTTGGTTATTTTCACCATCTCTTTGCTTAATGTTGTGATACCTACATTTATGCGTATTATATTATAAGTGATATCCAATTACTAATGCGATTTTTTTTTTTTTTTATAACTGACAAAAAAAAATGTTTCATAATTTATTTTCGCACTTTGTAAGTCAAGTTAGGACCATTAGTTTAAGCCCCTTCAATTCTTCTTCTTATACTCACTCTGTTCCAAAATTATTGTCCAGTTTGAGATTTCACTTTTAATATAATTTGAACTAAAAATATAAACTGAACTATAATTATAAGACAGAGAAAGTACATTTTTTCATAAATTTCCTCTTCTAACTATTACTGAAGAAAGAAGGTAACCAACCAATTTTGGATTGTTAAAAATGGGCTTCCATGGTGATCTGTTAAATTGGGTCAACGCAAAAGTTAGCTTTTTCAGTTCACATCTGCGGCCCATATTACTTAAAGTTAAATTCAGCCCGTGAGGCTTTTTAATCCCACATCGAAGTTTTGCATCTTCGGAAACCAACATATATACTCCAACTTCAGCACCTTAGGACGTCCCTTCGGGGACATCCGATAAAATTGGAACGATACAGAGAAGATTAGCATGGCCCCTGCGCAAGGATGACACGCACAAATCGAGAAATGGTCCAAATTTTTTTTGACCTTTTTGCCCCTAAACCAAAGCACGCCTTATTGTGTAACGGTACACGCCTTCTGCCCATCCTGTTGCTGCCCTCAGCGATGGCGTTGACGGAAATATCCTTTCAACTTCACGCCTCTTAAAATAATACTAAGTCGGTTCAGGCTCTCAAGAGGCGTTGTTCATAAACAAAAACAAAAAGCCCCTTTTCTACAATCTCTTCGATCGGACGAGACGAATTAGGGTTTCTTTTCTCCTTCAATTTCTGGCAAATTCAATCGTATTCTCGGGTGTTCGTCGCGAAATTCCTCCTCATCGCTGCAATTCGGTAGGTTTATATTTGCTGTTAAACCTGTTTTTGTTTGAATCTGAGTAAAGGAGTTTGGAGAAGTCTTTCAATTTCTTTTCTTCCAGAATGATTTCGCAACGGAGAAATTTTCAAATTCTTATTAGATACCCTGATCTGCCGGGTACAACCAAATTCGTCACTTTAGAAAACCTTCCTAACCCGGATTTTACCTTGCAAGATCTGGTAGTTTCGGCTTGCCCCGATTCCCGTTCGATTTTGAGCTCCCTTTCGTTTAATTTCAATGGTAAACTCCTCCGGGGTTCCTCCAAGTTGTCTGATTGTAGAGTTGCGCCGTTTTCCACCTTAACCCTCAATTGCCGGCTCTTTGGTGGTGGTGGAGATGGCGGCGCTACCGGAGCGGAATCCAGGGACTGCTATCTCAACATGTACGCCACGAAGAAGCCGGATAAAGTTGACCCTAACGAGATGCGCCTGTCAAAGTGGCTTAATTGTTCGTTATCTAATGAGCCGTTGAAGCGGCCGGTGGTGATTGACATGCTCGGGAATTTGTTTAACAAGGAGGCTTTAGTGGAGGCTTTGTTGAAGAAAAATTTGCCTAAGGAGTTTGGATACATAAAGGGTTTGAAGGATATGGTTTCTGTCGAGTTATCTATGATTCCAGGTCTGGAAAATAAGAGGGACAGTGGGAGTCCAAGCGGGCCGAAATTCCAGTGCCCCATATCTGGGCTGGAGTTCAATGGGAAATATAAGTTCTTCGCGCTGAGGCCTTGTGGGCATGTGCTGAGTGCCAAGGCATTGAAGGAGGTAAAGTCTTCGGTATGTTTGGTTTGCCATAAGGAGTTTAATGACAGTGATAAGATTGTGATCAATGGAAGTGATGAGGAAGTGGCGAAATTGAGGGAGAGAATGGAGGAGGAGAGGGCCAAAATTAAGGATAAGAAAGTGAAGAAGGTAAAGAATGGAGGTTTGGCAGTGAATGGAGAGGATGACGGGACTGTGGAAGTACCTAGGTTGAGTGGCACAAAACATGGGATTGATACTAAAGTAGACGGAAAGGCTGTGCTTAAAGTGGAAGGAAATGGTAAGGCTATGGTAAATGGTAAAATGGAGATGAAGAAGCCAGCTAAGAAATTCAAGGCTGTTGATGTTGCACCAGCGAACGCTACCAAGGAAGTGTACGCATCTATTTTTACTTCATCAAAGAAGTCCAATTTCAAGGAGACATATTCATGCCGTTCATTGCCTCTCGGCCGAAACTAATTTCGGTTGCTGCTTTCAGGGCGATCTTCTTGTATTATGTGTAATGTAAAACTACTTATTGATTATGGGAAAGTTTTGTCCTGTTATTTGTCATTATGCATTGTCATATATCGATTTTGTGTTGGCGAAAAGTATTTTTGGTTCAGTGAAATGCTTCCTTGAGATTACCTTTTTGTTTTCTTGCTTTCAATCGTCTATGTCGATGTTGATGTGAATTGATAAGTGATAACGGTTTGTCAAGTCTGATGCTGCCTAACGTATAGTTCATAATATGCTATGATCTACATGGATATCTGGATAAGCTTATGTCTTATTTGCTTCCTCTTGAGGAGAACTGAGAAATTAAGGTGTTATGGCATAGTGCTGATAACTGAATGTTGATTTCTGTAGTTTTTCTCCCGTCTTTGGAAGCTGTGGTTTTGAACATGTGCTGTTGGTTTTGTGGATGATTTTAAGGAAACTGACTTTTTCCTGCTTAGATTGTTATAATCTGCCCCCTTCCCTATTAGATTTAAGTTGCCCTGCTTGCTGTAGTTTGATTTCCAGAGTTTAGATAGCGCTATACATTGGTTTTTTCTTCAAGCAACCTATTTGAACTCTTGACCAGATGGGTCCATTGATTGGTCGAGGAACACTAATTTAATGTTTATATCATATTTGTTTTAAACCCTTGATATCAAGGGAAGGATCCTCACTGGGATGATTCGTTTATTAACTGAGGTTGTTGACTGAGGTGAGGCTAATTTGGTAGTAGTTACAGAAGCAATTGTGGATTTGGTGATTGTGATTGTATGTCTTTGCAGTTTTACACTTGTGACTTGTGAGTTGCGAGGATAGAAATAAAAGGAGCAGCATGATTAGCATTGTAGGGACCTTATCAGGAAAGTTAAATATGAGTTCTCAAGAGCCATGATTTATGTATTAACACCTGCAATTCAATGAAGATACAAAAAGACCAGTTTAAGACATCTTTTTTCCCTTGAAAGAAAAGAGGCTTTCAATTGCACAATGGCAATAAAGGTTCATCATCCATCCACCTCAAACCCAACAACTCTTCATGCCAAGGTCCTTCTCACTTCTCTCATTCTGAGGAAGCAAAAAGGAAATGACTTCCCATAAAAGCCTAACTGCTAATAACATTGCATAAAGGCTAGTAGCGGGATGAAACTTCCCTACTGCTCATAAGTAGTTCTACGTTACACATGACAGGAGAAGATCACCCTGAAGAGCCCTATAACTTATGAACTTGCATTAGCCGTTTTATTAGAGTTCCGCACGGCACTGGCCTGTTGTTCTTGTAGATCCTGCTGGTGTTATTGGCCCGTGTTCCTCCATTGTCTGTTTGGAGAAAAGATTGGTTAAAAACCATTAAGCTCCGAAAGGAATGGTCTGAAAGCGATTCTTTCTGTTGATGTCTTCGAAATCAACACATGATCTTCAAGTTGTTAACTATGAAAGGATGCTTTAGTAACTCCACAGCAAGCCACCTTTTCTTTGGGTCTCTCTCCATTTCCAAACACCTCTATAGGAAATCCACACCATCTGTATTAGAAAATCTCCATGATATGTCAGTACTCCAAAGTATAGCTAGCTGATCAATCAAAGTCATATTATTATCACCGTCTTTCCATATAGGTTTTCCTGTCATCATATAGCTTAAGCCTCGTTTGATTAGATCGCGAAGAGTCTTCCGCCGGGGGCATATTCTAGAAGAAGGTTGTAAATAGCATCGCCTTTCTTGACGCTGTAATCCCCAGATATTGAATTACGTTTATAATTCCATTCAACTTGGCACCAAAACTAAATTTTTTTTTTTTTTCCGAGCCGGGAAGATGCGTTTTCATCAGCGGATTTCACAGTTGTGCACCGTAAACCATTGCAGGCCAAGAAAACAGATCCCCTTCCGTAAGCCTCTGTTAATTGTTCCCAACAGTTCTACTTATGTGGAGTTTACATTCCTGTTTGGTTGCTTGCAAAGTTGAGGAAGGTAAAGTTTTAATTCTGAAAAAAAATTAATATTTTACTTTACTTTATGATTAGTGATAAAATGATTCTGGAAAATCTAAATACTTTCCTATGTTTGTTTACATGTTTGGAAATATGTTTGAAAGTGAATTTTTTTTTTAAATAGCCTATAAACCTTCAACATGCCCGTTTTGAAATTCATTCAAATTCTTGAAGCGATTCACTCAAAATCTAACTACACGAACAACATTGAAGATATGTGTGTATATGTATAATTATAAATTTATAACCTAACAAAACTCATATAATTTTGAGCTAGATAATCCAAGTTGAAATTTTATTGAATATCATCGGCCTAAAATTTTGGCTGTTAATTTATTTAACATCGCCATTTTAATATTACAATTTTTTAATGAAACTTGATTTTTTTTGGTTAAAAAAATTATAAATCTATATTTGTTTATCTATTTATTTATGTAACATTTATTCATGAAAGATCAATAATTCATTTTTTTCTTAAAAAAAATTTATTTTGATAAATAGTCTAGTTTTATGTGGCCAAATCAAATATTTTGTTAATTAATAACGCAAAAAAATCATTGTTCATTTGCTAACTATTAGACCTATCATTATGATTTATATTGCAAACTAAATTAGATTAAATTAGTCAATGTGAGTCTTTTAAATTAAATCATTTGATTCATAATAAATTATTTGTTAATTTTTTCAAATCAAGAATTTTGTTTTTTTACTTTAAAAAAAAAAAATAAATACTTTTTAAATCAAAATTAATTTATAGATAATTTTATATTGGGAAATATAAATTAATTATAATCACTATAAATTTATAAATTTATAGATACTCAATTGTAAAATCCCAAGAAAAGAAAAAGAATAATAACTCTTAGGTGGGTAATCACAATCCTGAAATCTTGCACTTATTTTCCTTGACTGCCTTTGACTTTGGGAATCTTTTTACTTTGCTAAAACTAAACAAACATTAGAATTTAATAATTAGGAAAATGATTACTTTCTTAAACAAAACAAACATAAAAATTTGAAAACAAGAAAAAAGATTACATTCCCACTTAAATTCCAAGATAACCAAACAGGCCTATAAAATTTACATAAGGCTAGTATGTTATCTTCTCAAACTTGGGAAGATGATATGTTGAGAAGGAGATTAAACAAATCAATGTTGATTTTTCAATTGATTATTGAATTTTTTATTTTTTTTTGTTATCTTATACTTACACTGTCTCAAAATTATTGTCGAGTTTGGCTTTTCACTCTTAGTATACTTTGAACTAAAAATGATTATTGTCCAGTTTGGGTTTCACTTTTAGTACGTATACTTTGAACTAAAAATGAAAATTCAAATTAGACAATAATTTTGGGATGGAGGAAGTATTTGTTAAAAAATAGGTATGATTTATACACCCAAAAAAATTTGGTGGATATCATATCCGTTCAATCTATCGTTAGCTTAACTAAGTCGGCGGAAAAGTCAACTTCGCTAAAATTTTTAACTTATTAACTTTTTATAGAATGAAAAAATGGCGAATTCTTAAAATATAAGATGAATCTAAAGGACCAAATTACTAATTCTCAAAGTTTTAAAATTCACATCTATAAATTCCCACCTCTTCTTCTTCACGATCTTAAACGAAGTCTCTGTTTCACCTAAAAAAGGCTGCACATCCCTTTTTCTTACATTTACTGTCTCTTTATCTTCTTGTTTAGTAAAACCCACAACTTCGTTCATCTCTATTTTTTCTAGTGGACAACTGAGGATTTAAAATTATTGAGGATATTGATTCAACACACATCCAACCCTTAATCCAACCCTTGTTCTTAAACTCCTTAAAGTTTAAATCTTTAAGATCATATGTCGGTTCCAATTCACAGATTTCGTTCAATCGATAAGATTCTTGCTTGACATTTTTTGGTTTAATGAGGTTTTACTATCTTGGTTCACTCAATTTGGTTTGTTCGATATTTTATCTCTATTTCTTGATTTTGCAGATTTTAACAACATGCTGGTGTCAAAATATACCAATTATCATGTCGAAAGGTTCACAGTTGTGATCTTGAGAAGGAGATTAAGCGAATAATATGCATAATGGGCTGATATCCTTATGTAGCTTTTGATAAAGAATATCCGGGTATTGTTAAACCTTTAAATAAGAAATACTTCGAAACTACAAAATCCAAAAAATATGCCTCATTGAAGGAGAATGCGAATCTTCTCAAGTTGATCTAGTTAGGCATGATGTTTTCGGATGAAAAACGCAATCTCCCAAGTTGTTGGAAGAAATGTTAAGGCAACATCTGATAGTTCAATTTGGATAAATATAGGCACAACCCTAAATTGATTGAACTCATTGATAGGGGCAGATCAGGAGTTAATATTTGGATGTGTTTAACAATAATTAAAAAAAAAATCTTTAAGTTAATACTCTTACGACCACTAAAGGTTATTACTTCATAGATGGGAATTGAATGACAGCCTAATGGTTAGGTTGCTGTCTTTCTTGTTAATATACCAAGGTTCGATTCCCACCATGAATTGTAAGGGATTTTACCTACATTTAAGTAGGGTCCACTGGGATGGATTTTTTTAAAAAAATAAAAAGGTTATTACTTCATAGATTTTACTATTTAACTGATATTAATTTATCGATAAAGTAATAACTTACTAATTTAGAAAAAATTTAAAAAAGGAACTTTTAATTTCTAATAACTAGAGATACTCGAGTTTATGTTATACGAATTTCATTTTTAACTTTTCACCTCAGATACAAGTTTCAAGAAAAAGCGAACTATCTTTATATTGACATTTTAATAAATCTCTTTTTTATTATTTATTTTGTGTGATTACTAGTTAATAAGTCAAACATCAACAAATTATATTCTCGCAACAAAATTTTATCAATTTATAAATTTATTATTTTAATTGATGAATTAATAACTAATAATATATTGATAAATTGATGACTCATTAAATTATAGAAATTTGTTTTGAAAAAAGAAATATCAAATTTTCAAGAACTTGGAGATAAAGTCAAATTTAGATAAATGAATTCAATTTTTAAATTATTACTAAAGATACAAAATTTTAAGGAAAAAAACTACCATAAATTCATATTTTAATAAATCTTGCTAATTTTTCTATTTTTATTTGAGTAATTTTTAATTAGTTTTGTTGAGGGACCAATATTTATATAGAGGTTATCTGATATTATTTTATTTATTTTTTAATTTTTTGTTCAAGTCCCGAATTAAGATCAAGGAAAAAATATTAATTTATAGATGTTTTATTGTATAGAGATGAGAAAAAAATCATTACACCTTTTCACACATAAAAACTAACTGCCTTTTATTCAATGTTCATAGGCCATATCCAATGCATTTATGCGCCCAAAAAAAAATTCAAATTATATATCAATATTATTTTTAAAACAATGGTCCAAGAAAATCAACTTTTGAAATTTTTATTAAATTAGAATTTTCTATGATTTTGAATCCTTTCATCTTAACTATTTCTTTTCTTTCATTATGATTGTTCGAAAAAAATAAAATCTTACCATCTAAATTGACGAAATGTTCTAAATTTCCTTCATAAAAATCAAAATTTTGGGTCTATAAACTTGGATTTCTTTTGTTTCTCACTTTAATATTTCACATACATATTTACGTATCAAAAACACCTTATCAAATTTTTAAATAATTCAAAATCTAAATTTGAAAGGTTGAATATGCATAAAAATAAAACAAACAGGATTCAATTCAAAGTCTTCTAAAGCTGAAAATAAAGTTTTCGAGGTAAAATTGATAAAATCTTTTACTACATAGACAGGTCACAGGTTGTCAATTCTTTCAACATTTAAAACCCAAATGACTGTAACGCTACAAAGGAAGTGTAGGCGTTTATTTTTACTTCATCAAAGAAGTCCAATTTTAAGGAGACATAGTCATGTCGATCATTGACTCTAGCTACCAATTTCGGTTGTCTCTTTCAGGGTGATCTTCTTGTATTAAATGTGAAATGTCGAATTAATTATTAATTTTGTAAAATGACCCAGATTTTGCTCGAATTTTTGGAGAGCAATACTTGTGATGATAGATATCAAATGAGAAGCATGATTAGCATCATTAAAGGAAATTTCAATGAGAAAAAGTAAAATGAAACATTGTTTTAAGAAAATTTGAGAATTATTGAAGTTGACTTTTATATTCCATACATTGAAAACCAGATCTTTTATACACTAGGAAATCGAACATCTACTGAATTCATATTTCTTTTTAGCACATTGAAAGAGGTCTTAGCTCTAGAAAACGAAACCATCACTCAATGGTTAGAAATCTTGGCAAAGTCGTACTTCAATCCCGTGAATGACAAAAAAATACTAATTCTGTCCCAAAAAAAAATAGTTCACGTTGAGTATTGAGATTTGTACTACTTTTAGTACAAATTTAAAACTCACTATGAATTTTTTTTTAGAACGGAAGGAATACTCCAATATGCTTCGAACAAGGTGTAATTAAAATCCCTCACGCAATATAAGTATAAAACCTTCACTTCTCATTGAGAGGAATCACATAAAGAAAAATGACTACCAATAAAGTTCTACGTTACGCAAAATACAAGATCTCACCCTTAACTCTAAACTTGAATTAGGACTATATTCCTGTGTGAGCCGCTGCCCGTGGCTGTTGCGGTGGTTGTTGTAGAAGATCCAGCAGCGGGTGCGCCGCCGTTGGCCGTTGTTGTTGTAGAACCTCAACATCCATTGCCGGTTCGGAGAAAAGATTCCTCGAAACCCATCCGTTCCCGAAAGGATTGGCGGTGGTCCGAAGACAATTCTTTCTGTCAATCTCTTCGAAATCAACACCGCAGGTTTCAGACATGATCTTCAAGTTCTTAATTATGAAAGGATGCAATAGCAACTCCTTAGCAGACCACCTCCTCTCTGGGTCCCTCTCCAAACACCTTCTTAAGAAATCGACACCGGCTTCTCCGGTGTTAGAAAATCTCCATGATGATGTCAAATCAATATTATCATTATTATTCCCTTGTGGTATCTGATCAATCAAAGCTATATCATTATTCCATAAAAAAGGCTTTCCTGTCATCATCTCATGAACTATGCATCCAAAAGACCATATGTCGGTGTAAGTCCCGAACTGACCGGAGCTCACCAATTCCGGCGAAGCATACAGTCGAGTGGTCCCAGTGGTCATCACCGGTAAATGGTTTTCCGAGACTTTCCTGGCAGAAGCGAAATCAGCTATTACCAAATCATTGATGAGTTCGCCACCGTAGATGGCCGGGAACTCGAGTATGGTTTCCGGTTTCAGATTGCAATGAACGATTCCCTTCCCATGAATCCCGGCGAGCCCTCTGAGCAGCATCCTAGCGTAAACGGCGACGTGGGTTTCCGGCAAGCTCAGGCCTTGGTCATAATACCTGCTTTTGATTAGATCGCGAAGAGTCCCTCCCGGGGCGTATTCTAGAAGAAGGTTGTAAACATTATGGCCATTCTCGACGCTGTAATCTTCTCCATAACATTGAATAACGTAGGGGATTCCGATTAACTGGGACAAAAATCCATGTTCTTGTTCCAGCCAAGAAGAAGCGTAATGATTGTGTTCACTGGCGGATTTCACAGTTATGCACCGTAAAGAACGATTGCAGGCCAAGAAAACAGAGCCCCTGCCGTAAGCCTCTGTTTCAAGTTCCTTAAATTTTTTCCAGGATCCGAATGTTGTTGTTTTCGGGTCAAATTTATTCCAAGAGTACTCCATTGTTGTTTGTTGTTGTTGGATTGAGATCGCAACAAAATTATACAACTACAAATCTTTCTTGATTTCTTTTTTATATATAATAACGTTGAGGCCGGTTTTAATCCTCTCCCGATTTGCAAACGGAATAGAGATTTCTGATTCCTATTAGCAATTCAACATGATCAAATATGTACTACGTGTAATACATGATGGTCGAGAAAAGTACTTATTTTACAGTATAAAAATTTACCTCTGTATTTTCATTACCTTTTGGTTATATACTTATACATAAGACTTGCGCTACAAATTTCTCAGTCTAATTTTTTTTTTTTAATTATGATTACTAAATAAAAGAGGAGTTGGGATCTCGCGTTAAACAGTAAAACCACATATTATTTAACCGGTCATCGCATTTTTTTTTTCTTTTTTACCAATTTTCTTGATGTCTATGTTGCTATATTATTGTTATATGTATGCTTGAATAATTAGTATAAAATTGATGGCGTCGCGGTATGTTAACTTTTTTGGGTAGCGTACTTATGACAATAATTATTGAACTCGTGGATTAATATTGTATGCATTTTGATACTATATTTCATAAGGATTAATATTAAACCATCCACAATGAAATCATACTACTCCATGGGTCCTTACTGTAAGGAGTTTTGATTCGTCCTAAGTTTTATCTAATACAGTATTCTAATTGAAAATAAAATTTTAAAAATATATTTCACATTTATTGTAATCTACCAATTACTATAAAATATTTTAAAGTTTTATTTTCAATTGGAAGAACATACTAAATGAAACTTATGACAAATCAAAATATCTTATATAATCTTTCGTCCCGAAATTATTGTCTAATTTGAATTTTTATTTTTAGTACAAATAAAGAAGTAGAGAACAATAATTTCAGGACGAAGGGAGTATATGTTATTGGAATTATGTTGTTTGGGAAAGAGAAGTGGAGAACAACTATTTGCCCTCGGTAGATCAAACTCGAGCTCTCTTTTAAGTTTTTGAGCTGACCTTAGGCAATTGCTCTCAACAGAACCGGCCAGTTCTCTACTCGTTTGGACTCATAATTTCAGTCATGACAAGCCATTCATAACAAAATCATCAGATCCGTCATACTCAAATTTATCGGCCGGATGAAAAAATCATCATGTAGAAACCATATGTATTCTCCAAAAGCTAATATAATTCTCATCAATAAAATGAGACGGATTGTCCCAAAATAATAATCCTATTTAAATTTTTATTTCTAATTCAATTTATACTAAATATAAAAATCTAAATAGATAATTATTTTGAGAGGGAGCAAATAGTACCTCTTTAGATTTTAGTTTCTAAGTACATTATATTTGGGAAAAAAGAGTCCGTATCCAGTGTACCCGGGTATACCGTATACCCCCATCAAACACACGGGCTACACGCGCTCAACATTTTTTATTTTTACATTAAATGCACAAACAAAATTATTTTCATCCACTTTACTGTTTTCATCCTCATGCACAAACACACACAATTGCTGGTTATCCATAATTCATCCACAAGTTGTAAACTGGTTATCCAAAAGGGATAAACTGGTTATACAGAAGGTGTAAACTGGTTATCCACAAGTTGTAAACTGGTTATCCAGAGGTAAAGAAGCAAACGACATGTTAATTGGGGGGTTTCGCCCCCCATGATAAACTAAACGACTCCCGCGGCTACCAGAATCGCAGGTCACCAACCTGCCCCGGCTGCGCGCCCTGCCGAACACGCCAATTTAGCTAAGGTAATCCTTTTTTCGTGTGTGTGTAAGGAGAGTGTGTGTGTGTAAGGAGAGTGTGTTATTGCATTAAGAGTGGACACAAACCAATTACCAACCTGCCCCGGAGCCTTTCCTCGATCACTGAACGTCGTCGCCGTCGCAACGACTCTATGTGGCATGGACAAACTGAACTGGTTATCCATGTTTTTGTGTTTTTTTGTTACTGATTATCCACTATATCTGAACTGGTTATCCATGTTTTCCTGCGTGTGTGCTATGGGGTGCTTGTCCAAATTTTGTTTGTGGTTATCCACCCATTTTATACTAGTTATCCGCAGGGTGTAAACTGGTTATCCACTTATTCATACTAGTTATCCACAAGTTGTAAATTGGTTATCTAAAAGGTGTAAACTGGTTATCCAGAAGGTGTAAACTGGTTATCCACAAGTTGCAAACTGGTTATCCAGAAGGTGTAAACTGGTTATCCACAATAATACTCCATCACAAAATTTTTAAAATTTGAATGAATTCGGTAATTTATATATGCCGCGTTTAAAAAAAAAAAGAAAGAAAAAGAAAGTTGAATTATCTAGCGGACTAATGCTATTTTAAGAAAGTAAAGTACACGGGTAGGGAGGCACACGGTGCCCCGGAGTGTACCAGATAATTTGCCGGGAAAAGATACTTGTCTCAATGGTTTAAGGAGGGGGCCTTCCCGAGTGTGTCTTGGGGCAAAACAAGAGGATTTTCGAGAGTTAAAAGGGAGTTAAAAGGGCAGTGGGATAAACTAGGGTCGTTAAAAAAAAATAAAAAAATAAAAAAATAAAGTAAAGTTGTCATGATCGACTGATCCAAAAAAGTACATCATAGTTTGATGTTTTAAGACTTTTCCCTTGTAAGTTGTAACTAAATTCGTAGAAAAATTAAAGCAAGGCAAACTGAACTTCCGGGGATCATTGATAAATCAAAATATTTGAATTGGTAGATAAGTCGGTAAACATGATTACTTGCTAATCAATATATCCAGAAAGCCGAAAACATCGGGGGTGAAAAATGACACCTGAAAAAGTGCTGTAAAATATAGTAGCACATCTGCTCTCGTTGAGAGTCGAACTCAAGACCTCCCGCTTACTAAACGGGTGCTCTAACCAACTGAGCTACGAGAGCAACTTGACATGATTTTGAATGTGTAAAATTTAACAGTACAAGCCTTATCAAGTTAAACTTCATAATTTTATATATATTAGTTTTTGGGTTTAGTTGCTTCTATATATAAATCGAAAAGGACGGAATATTTACTAAACTAAAAAAAGGTTGATGTTAAAACTTGTGACTTTTTCGAATTTGTTTTTGAATATGTCCATGATAAATAAAAGAAAAATTCAAAATCGTCTTTCAAAAGACAATCTTTTTTCTGCATGCTCACTCATTGGTTAATGGGGTGAGATCGATTTAATTTTTCTTTGTTCCTTGTTATTTATACTATTTAATAAGCAGGATTTTTTTTTTCCTACAACCGGTTAAATCGTGTTTTTCAAATAGCACAGTCTATCAAGAGTGTGTTATTATTTTACTAGATTGTGTCTATTTTTTCGAGGGAAGAGTTTTATTTGTTGTAGTGTCTAAGGTGTTTTCTATGTTGTTGATACAATGTTTGTTTTCTCATTGCTTCGCATTGTGCGATTCAAGGAGATTAAGCCATCATAGATCTATTTAATATATTTATGATTTGGATTTTTAATCGGATGAGTAGATATATATTCTTAATCAGATTAATTAAATATTATGTGATACATCCAATGTTGTATTCGGTATATATATATATATATATATATATATATATATATACACACATATATATATATAGGATATCCACTAAACACGTAACAATAGTAATATGACTAATTGTGTAATTAGTGTTCTTTCGTATCTTTTCTTTATCAATTGTTATTAGACAATTTCTACTAAATTGATATGATGTAGTGGTTATTTAATAATAAAAATATTCTGAAATGAAAAACTCTTAATTGAATAAATTTTAAACAATAAGTAGTGTTAAAATTAAAAAAAGTTATTTTAGCAAAAAAGTAGCAATTATTAGCTTGCAAAGGTGGTGCAATCGTGTGAGTCAGTCAATCGGAAAGACACCAATAAAATGCAAAAATAAGGGGTACCAAGAAGAGAATCACAACAAACATAGAGACCCAAAATGCCAATTCTTTTTTAATCTTCCAAAATCAAACTCAAAAGTCAAAAATCAAATCAAACTTTTCTCCTCTCTATTTATACCCCCCACTTCACTGTCTAACCCACTCAATTTTTATTCACCTGAAAATGTTCACTTTGGTCTGATTCCTATGAGTGAAACGTACTCTCGTGGTTTCTTCGAGAGAAATTGAGCAAAGTTTGCCACAGACTCAAGCAAACACGTGATATTGGCATTGTGCCCTACCAGCTATGATGTGGTATCAAATTTGCTCCAGGAGTGAAACTCCCATGCAAGAAGGTCATGGTCCTGGTTCTACCAAACAAAAAAACATTAATGGCAACCACAAAAGAAACCATGGTTTTAGATTCCCTAAAAAGTTTCAGTATCTTCATATTCAAGTGGGCGGCCTTAATTCCATTTGAATCTCCCACAGACAACTAATTATTTTTTTATGAAAAATGCATTTAAAAGGACAATGGACACCAAATTATCCACAATGGGAAACATATTATTCCCAATTTTATACTCGGGTGTTGGTTCTTATATTATTGATTTAAATGATGAGTAGCTATTGGTTGAGAAATGGGCGAAGAAGGTCGAGAAGACCAACAAGAAGAAAATTGAAAAGAACACTCGAAGGACTTCGAGGAAGAAAACAGAAGAAAGCTAGGAGTGATCAACTCTTTAGTACTACATCAATCCTTCTGCAAGAACTGCTACATCCTCAGGAAGTAATTATGGGTGATAAAGGCAAGTTTTAGAAATTTATTTGTATCAAATATTAAACTAAATAACTTATAAATTTTACTTAAGTTGGTAAAAATTACTATTCAAATGAATGGTCTCATAGCTAAAATAATACGGGGGATACGATATAAAATAATAAGTCGAGTAAATTTTATTGACGTGAAGTTCACTTACCACAATAATGTAGTGGAATTTTTTTTTGATTTTGGCGGTTCTTGATTTTGCATATTGTGGGTTCCCTCAATTTCTTGATTTTAGGGACATGATGGTGTCAAAACATGCTAATTATCATGTCAGAGAGGTTCATAGTTTTGATCTTGAGAAGGAGTTTAAGAGAATCAGACGCATAGTTGACATGTATCCTTATATGGCCATTGATACAGAGTATCCGGGTGTTGTCATTCCTCTAAAGAAGAAGTACCGCGAAACTACCAAGTCCGAGCGATATGCCTCATTGAAGGAGAACGTTGATATTCTGAAATTGATCCAGTTAGGCTTGACTTTTTTGGGTGGGAAAGGGAATCTTCCAAGTTATAGAAAGAAGTGTAAAGGCTGCATCTGGCAGTTCACTTTTAGAGATTTTAATCTGGATGAAGATAGGTACAACCCAACCTCATTTGAGCTCCTTAAGGAACATGGTTTTACTTTCGGGAAAAACACAGATGATCGTATTGATGCGTTGCTATTTGTTGATTTTCTGATGTCATTGGGGTGGTATTGAATGACAGAGTAACCTGGATTGTGTTTCATGGTTCTTATGACTTTGGTTACCTACTGAAGCTTCTAATGGGTCGACAAACCTTGCCGAATACTCGGAAAGATTTCCCACTTCTGATGCCTGATACCCAAGAAGACTTTCTTCGTCTATTGAAGATATTTTTCCCTACAGTTTATGATGTCGAGCATTTGCTTCGGTTTTTTCCCAACCTCAAAGGCAAGTTAGTTGAAATTTCAGAGCGGTTGGGAATCGTACGAATTGAGAATTCCCATCAAGTTGGTTCGGATAGTTTTATTACTACAATGGCATTCACAAAGCTGATGGCATATAAGGGCTAATTTTATAAAGGAATAGAAATTGAGGAGTTGGAAGGTTTTGTTGGTGATATTCGTTAAAATGCAGCAATCTAAAAGGATTTCCAGGTGCCATTTTTTTTTGGGGCTTCACCCTGTTCTGTATTTTTGAAGCAGTCAATTATGACCAACTTTCAAAAGAGAAGCTCAAAAATCTCAAGAAGCCAGAAGCGACCCTGAAGAATTCAATGCCACCTGAGATCCTCCTATGTGTTTTGTATCATCTATATAATAGTAGTATTATTTATTCATCAAGGATTCTCATCTCATTCGAGTTTGTATCTGTAGAATTCGGTCCTTATGAACATGTGCCAGAAAGTTTCATCTTAAGGTCATAATCTCAGTTAATTCTATCATGTTTATACATTTGTTAAAATATGATGCGTAAGGTACGTAGTTCATTGTCTTATTGGCTTCCTATTGAGGAGAACACTGAGAAGAGGTAGTCTTAGACTCGTAGTGGATTAGTGTAGTTCTCCTGTCTTTTAAAGCTGTTTTTTTTTAATCTTCCACTGTTGGTTTTCTTGGATGATTGCAAGGGAGCTGGCCTTTTCCTTGCTCTAATTTAATTTTTGGAGTTTATATATTATGATTTGGATTTTTTATCAGATGATTAGAAATATATTCTTAATCAGATTAATTAAATACTACGTGATACATCCAATGTTGTATTCGGTATCTATATATATAGATCCACTAAACACGTAACAATAGCAATATGACTAATTGTAAGTAGTGCTCTTTTGTATCTTTTTATTATCAATTGTTGTTAGACAATTTCTACTAAATTAATATGATGTAGTTGTTATTTCATAATAAAAATATATTTTGAAATAAAAAACTTTTAATTGAAGAAATTTTAAGCAATAAGTAGTGTTACAATTAAAAAAAAATTATTTTAGCAAAAAATTAACAATTATTAGCTTGCAAAGGTGGTGCAATCGTGTGAGTCAATCAATCGGAAAAGATATGCAAAAATAAGGGGTACCAAGAAGAGAATCACAACAAACATAGAGACCCAAAATGTCAATTCTTTTTTAATCTTCCAAAATCAAACTCAAAAGTCAAAAATCAAATCAAACTCTTCTCCTCTCTATTTATACCCCACCACTTCACTGTTCACCTGAAAATGTTCGCTTTGGTCTGATTCCTATGGGTGAAACGTACTCTCGTGGTTTCATCGAGAGAACTTGAGCAAAGTTTGCCAACAGACTCAACCAATCACGTGATATTGGCATTGTGCCCTACCAGCTATGATGTGGTGTCAAATTTGCTCCAGGAGTAAAACTCCCATGCAAGAATGTCATGGTCATGGTTTCTACCAAACACAAAATCATTAATGGCAACCACAGAAGAAACCATGGTTTTAGATTCCCTAAAAAGTTTCAGCATCTTCATATTCAAGTGGCCGACCTTAATTCCATTTGGATCTCCCACAGACAACCAATTATTTTTATGAAAAATGAATTTGATTGGACAATGGACACCATATTATCCACAATAGATAATATATTATTCTCAGTGTTATACATGGGTGTTGGTTCTCATATTATTGATTTAAATGATGAGTAGCTATTGGTTGAGAAACGGACCAAGAAGGTCGAGAAGACCAACAAGAGAAAAATCGAGAAGAACACTCGAAGGACTTCGAGGAAGAAAACAGAAGAAAGCCAGGAGTGATCAACTCTTTAGTACTGTATCAATCCTTTGCAAGAAGTGTTACATCCTCAAGAAGTAATTACGGGCAGTAAAGGCAAGTTTTAGAAATTTATTTGTGTCAAATATTAAACTAAATAACTTATAAATTTTATTTAAGTTGGTAAAAATTACTATTTCAAATGATTGGTCTTATAGCTAAAATAATACAGGGGATACGATATAAAATATTGAGTCGAGTAATTCTTATTGGCGTGAAGTTCACTTACCACAATAGGGTACGTAGTGGAATTTTTTTTTACCAATTTGGTCGTATGCTTTCTCAATCCGAATAAAATACAATGCCACTCAAATTTAGTAAAAGAATTAATATTTATTGTCTAATAATTTTTGAAAGTTTTTTACGCTGTGTTATTTCACCACAATAATGAAAAATAACACGCAAATCATTCAATTAGATCTCAAAAATTTAAGAATCTAACTTGCAAATTATTTCAAACTTTGCATATTTATATCACCAACTTGAATCCTCTGTTTCAATAGAGAAATTTTAACCTTCTTTCTTCTTCATTTTCTGTCCTTTTTTTTTTCTTTTCTTTCTCATCTTCTAGTTTGGCAAAACCAGAATTTCATTTATCATTTACGTTTTGCCCCTAGATATACGAGGATCTTAAATTATTAAAAATATTGGTTCAAGAAAGTATAAATGTTAAGGCCAGATGTGCAGTTCATGTTCAAATCTCTATGGTTTTGTTGAATAATTTGCTTTAATAAGGTATTTAGATCCAGATTCTCCCAACTTTTGTTAGTTTAGTACTTTTTTGTCGGTATTTCCGTTTCTTGATTTTGCAAATTCTGAGTTCTTTGGATTCAGATTATCTTCACAGACAAATTAACGACATAGTGGTTGCTTTTCTACCTGAAAGGTCTACTTGAAATGAAGTCCTGACCCTTCCAGAATGATAGAAGTTATTTGTAAAATTAAAAAATGATTATGCTAGAGATGAAAGGGGAATTTTGAATGAAAAGAAAAAGAATGGATAGAGTATGTTAGTGGTATCTATAATCTCCTCTCTATGTCTTTTTCTTTTTTCTTATTTTTATAATCTTTTATACTCATTTTAATAATTCAATTTTCAAAACTAAATATTATATATTAGACTACTGAATCTTCAAAATGAATAGTTTAATATTTTGAAATAGATAGAGTATTACATTTTTATTGAGTTTACAAATTTTAAGAAACAAGTGTAATAAATCTTTCATCTTTTGAAACGTTTTGCATATGAAAATACCTTTTTCTATTTTACACTTTATAGATAGACTCATTTTTTCAATAAATAGAACACTTTTCCGTCTTGCGCCTTGATGCCTTCTGCAATATACAAATAATGAAAGAGACAATAAAGATGAAAAACATAATTTCAACTCATAAGGTTCTTATATAAGATTTCATAGGCTCCAATCACAGCGACAAACAAAAAAATAGATTGCTTTTGATGGAAAGATTTGTTTTCCAATTTCGAGAAACATAAAAATTACAGTTAATATGTTTTACAATATAAAACTAAAATGATGGACCAAAACTAAAATGATGGACCAAATAATCCCCTAATAGAAAGATATAAAAAAGAAAAGTAAATAAAAAAGAAAGAAAGAAAATCAATTAACCTAAAACATGAAGGGAGTAGTAAACAGACACAAAAGTAAAATTAAGGTTTCAAAAGATTATATTTAAACAAATATAAGAATTTAAATTTGGAAAATTTGAATTCGTTAAAAACTAATATCCGATTGATGTGTTGGTTAAGTGGTACAACCACCCTTGTTATCAAGAAGATGTCATGGGTTCAAATTCCCGCTCCAACAAGAGCGAGTGGTAGCTCTAATCTTATCCATTGGCACCTCTAGAGGGCTTGTTATGGCAAACCTATATATGAACCCCCGATTTCACACACGTCCTTGTCACCCTAGACTTGTCTATCGTGGTTTATCGTTTACCTCTCACTGTTATTTGTAGGTTATTGCAGTGGACATGGGTTTACCCATCTCTAGTGGGGTCCAGTATTACCAAAAAAAAGAAAACTAATATCCTATAAATTTCCATGGGTACAAAAATTTGGTCTGAGATAATTTGAGTCCTAAGAGAACAATCTATCATATGATTCATACCAATGGTTTCTTAATTTCTCAAAATATGTGTTGTTGATTTGAATCTTGTTATAATTACTATGTCGTCGTCTTCAAATGGTTTAGTTCATCACATTCTACAGGTCTATGCTCGCAATTTCAAAGATGAGTTTGAAATATTCTATGCATCATCAATAATATCCATACATATCTTAAAATACAAAGTTTAATAGTGTTATTGCTAATTTCCAATTGAATTTGGCAAGTATGAAAAATAATTTGAGGATAACAATATTGAATATGATCTCTCTCCTTTTTTTTTTGGATGAAAAGGTTAACTTGTATTAAACTTCTCAAACAACACAGAACTGAATTACAAACAGTATCAGCAACCAGACAACTATTACATAATTCTGTTTACAACCTAACTACTATCATAGCACAACTTCCAGCCTCTCAAAATAGACTCTATCTATCTGTCTAATTTTCTTACAACAGGCATTAAATTTCTACTTCACTTCTGGTTTGATATCTTTAATCAGCAACTCAACTGGTAAGCAAGTTTTACCATGTATTACTTCATTTCTCATCTTCCAAATATGGTAAACAGCAGCTGCCAAGGTACTAATAAGAAACCTCTGCTTACATCTACTTTGGCGTCAAATTTTCAACAGTCTGGTCTTCCACAAAGCTAAACAGTTTGGCACTTTCCTACACTCCAACCAGCTAGAAAACTATGCTAATACCTGCTTAGAGGAGCTGCACTGGAACAACAAGTGATCTAGGCTTTCCTCAGCAGAATTACACAAACCACACTGTACCTGCTGAGTAATAATATTGAATTTGAGCATCCTGTTAGCAGTAAGCAATCTTCTCCTCATAGCCAGCCACAGTATGAAACTGTGTTTAGGAACATTATACCGGTTCCATATTATGGGAGCTTCAACCATTTTCTGACCAGCACCTCTCAGTCAGGTATAGCCTGACTTAACTATATAGCATCCATTCTTCTCAGCCATCCATTTGCCTTGACAGAAACCTTCTTTCAGTTTATCTCAAATTTTCAACACTTTCTGCCAATGCCAGCATGAACCCTTGGGTGGCTGATACTCCCAAAAGTCTTTTCCTTTGATGTAGTACTCGTGGCACCACTTAACCTAAAGGTTATCTTTTTTAATTGCCAAGTCCCAAACTTGTTTTCCCAAGGCTGCCTGATTCCATACCATTGGTTCCTGAAAGTTCAAACCTCCAAATTTCTTTGGTTTGCAGATTTCATCTCAAGCTACTAAGGGATAGGCTCGACCATTCTCCTTTTTCCCCCACAAAAACTCTCTACAAACTGTTGTTACCTGAGTGATTGTTTTCTTTAGAATGATGAAAATAGTTGCCCAGTAAGTGTGCAATGACAACAAAACAACGTTTATTAACACCACCCTCCCAGCATAGATAAATGTCGTGTCGACCAACATTTGATCCTAGCAGTGATCTTATCTACAAGGTGTTAATAGTCTAATTCATTCCATTTAACAGGGGATAATGGGACACCCAAATACTTCATTGGAAAATCTCACATACTGAATCCTGTTATTTTCTGAATTTCCTCTCTTGTACTATCATCAATTCCACCACAATATATATGCGACTTACTCAAATTAGCATGCAGACCAGAAGTTGCAGTAAATTCATCAAGTACAAGCTTTACTCTACCAACTATTGCTTTATCAGCTCTACAAAGAATAATCAAGTCGTCTGCGAAGCTGAGATTAGTAAGTTGTACCTTTTTACATTTAGGGTGGAATCGGAAACCTCCCTTCTCTATCTCAGCTTTAAACATCCAGCTCAAATTCCATGCAAAGCACAAAAATCAGAGGGGAAACTGGATCTCCCTGCCGAATTCCTCTTTTTCTTGCAAAATAACCAGTCAGGCCACCATTCATGTTTAATGAGTAGCTGCAAGTCGTTAAACATTCTCTAATCCAAATTATAAACTTGTAAGGAAACCGATATACTGCCAACAGCTCCTCAATAAACTCCCATGAGACTGAATCATATGCTTTTTGCAGGTCCACCTTCATCAAACACCTGGGAGAAACATTTTTCCTATTATACAATTGTAACATCTCCTGAGTGAGTAAAATGTTGTGTACAATAAGCCTCTCTTTGACGAAAGCACCTTGATTTTTATCAACCAGCAATGCCAGAACAATAGTCAATCTGTTACTCAGAATCTTTGTAATACACTTATATAATGTATTACAACATGATATTGGCCTGTAATCAGCTGTTGTTTGCAGATACTCTTTCTTTGGGATCAAGGCAATAACCGTAGCATTTACTTGCTTCAACACCTTTCCTTCCTTGAAGAATTCCTTAACTGCTTCACAAGTGCTACTGCCAACTATATTCCATGTTTTCTTGTAGAACCCGCTGTTGAAGCCATATGGTCCCGGGCTTTTGGACTCATCTATAGAGAAGATAGCACCCCTGATTTCAACATCTGTGATGTCCTTTATGAGCTCCAACTATTGTTCCACGTTTAGTATATACCCTTTTTCGCAGACGTCCCTTCTAACTCTCTGAGTTGGTAATTCCTTCCCAAGCATATTCTTAAAGTAATCTAGAAAATGCTCTTGAACTTGGGGCCAGTCATCAATGATACTACCATCCTGCTTCGTAAACGCAAGTATATGATTCCTCATACTTTTTTGTCTCAACAATGCATGGAAATACGCTGTGTTGAAATCACCTTGCTAAATCTACGTTTCTTTAGTCTTTTGCTGCCAGTAGCTCTGAGCATTTGAACAGGCCTGAAAAAAAATGTTGAACCCATTCTTTTTCCTTAATCTGCAATACTAGATTCTGAGGCTGCAACTGTAATGCAATTTGAACCTGGTCCATCTCCTGTTTCCTTTGCTAAACTTCTTCATCCATATTAGCAAATCTTCTTCTATTTAATTCCTTTAAGTAATATTTCAACCTCTTTTGCTTCATAACCAATTGAAATTGCCTACTGCCTTCAATATGGGTTTGCCAAACTTGTTGCACTATTGTCTGATATTCCTCAGCACTGGTCTACATATTGAAGAATCTAAAGGTTTTTCGTAGATGAAAGTCCTTCTTAGTCCATCTGATTACTATGGAGCAGTGATCAGATAAACCCTCAGGGAGGATCATAGCTGCACTATCCTCATATTCCGCCAACTAGTCTTCATTAACCAAAACCCTATCAAGCCTTGCACAAATTCTGTTATCTCCAAACTGCTTGTTATTCAATGTAAATGGACAACCCTGAGTTTGTAAATGAAATAACTCACAATCTTCAAAAAATCCCCTATATCACATGCTGTTACAGGTAAGCCTCCAATTTTATCCTGCTGGCAGAGGATGCTATTACAGTCTCCTGCAATGACCCAAGCATTAGTAACATATGGTCTAAGATCCCTTATATCATCCCATAGGCTTGCTCTATCACTTCTGGTATTGGCCCCATACACGACTGTCAACGTGAATTTTCTTCTATGTACCTTGTCACTCACTAGGCTATACATAAACTGCCACTTCTTATGTATAATATTCATCTGGATATCATCCTTTTTCCAAATTAGTAATATTCTATGCCGTTCTTCATTACTGCTATTACCCATATATTCATAGTATCTTCCCCATTGCTTCATAATTTCTAGTAACTTCTCCTCTTTTAATTTGACTTCTACTAACCCAGCTATACTGATATGCTGCACAGAGAGCAAATTTTGTAACTCTCTATGCTTAAGGGGACTGTGAAGTCCCCTTGTATTCCATATAAGAAGATTACTCATGGGGGGTAAACCCCTGCTTTCCACTTCCTTCTGCTTCCTTATTCACCCATATTCTATAATCTCTCACTGGGTTTCCACTGTATACAACTTTACTTCCTTCAGTCTGAGTAACACCATGTGCTGGATTTCGTTACCCTTCTGTTGAATGAGTATTTGATCTTTTCAGCTTTGTAGGACTACTAGGTTTCTTCTACGTTGCAGGTTAATCCTCAATTGTATCCTTTGAGCTTGGTCTCTTGTTGAAGTTTCTTCCTACAGTGTACCGTTTCATGCCCGTAACCCTAACATTCCTTGCACATGATTGGTTTCCACTCGTACTCAATTCTTTGCTCAACGATCATTCCATATTCGTCTTCAAACCACAGCTTATCCCGAAGATCTCCAGATATTTCCATCTCAATTAACAATCTAGAAAATCCAACCCTCAATTTGGTTGCAGTCATATCATCCATTTTGATTGGACGACCTACTGCACTCGTAATACTACTGAGGGATCTCGGGTTCCTATACTTGAGCTTTAGATCAGGAAGCTTAATCCAGATAGGAACTTTTAAGATTTCCTCCATTTGAATCCTTCCTCCACATTCCAATCCTTTACAATCAAAGGCTTATTGTCAAAGTGATGGAATTGCTGATTAAGTACAACAGTCTTCCCTTCTACACCATGGAAACGTACCACAAACAAACCATTAGTCAAAAGTAGAACCTTATCCACCCCGTACCTACTCCAGTTCCTTCTTATGTACCCATTCATCACATGAAAAGGTGGATAACTACCCAAGACATAGCAGATACATGAGGTACTCTTGTAGGCAGTTTCCGCATCAACATTTTCTTTAAGAATCTTGCCTATTTTCTTATCCGCTACAATCTTAGGATCGACAAATTCCATATTAACATGTGCAGACCTAATCTTATCCAGATTAAAATTCCCCCAATTCTTGTTCAATTTGCTCTGCCCTAATTCTTGCTGATTTTTATCAATTACTTTCACATACTCCACAATTCTTTCATTACATAATTTCTCTAGTACAGAATTAGTACGACAATCAAAAGATGCCATAGGAGGAGAAGTAATTTGTACCGGAGTTGAATTGCCCAACCTCTGCTCACTCTGCTGTCGAACCTTCAAGCTTGACCCAGCTTCTTTCTCTATTCCACTTTTTGCAACCCTAGCAGTCTTCTGAGGAGACGAGACCGCGATCTTCTTTCCCTTAGCAGGCCTTGCCATGGCTGATACGCAGAGGTACCAGCGTGCTAAGTTAAAGAGTCACAGAGAGAAGACGACACAAATCGCACACACTTTCGGTGTTATCGCCTGCAGCAGCGCGTGTTAAGACGCATGTCGCAAAGTATTTTTTTATAACCAAATAAAAACAAGGTTTCCTATCTTTTATGAATATGATCTCTTGTTAGTTAGTGATATTATTTTAGGGCGAGTGATATTGTCACAATTTTTTAGCATTCAGAGTAAAAAACAAATATTTCTTTCAAATATTGCCCATAATGTCAAAAACTTCTCTCTCCTGTTTATTCTCATTTTTTTTTTCCTTCAACAGTTGTTTTGATTTTTTCTCTCTATAACAACCGATTCATTCATTCTTTTAAGTCAACCCTGATTTATGACACCATTTCACTTCCAGTTTTTTAAGAATAAAATGCCAAAGTGTTTAATCAATAGAGCAATAATCTTAGTTAAACCAAATAATTTCTGAAATTTTTTTAAGATTGAACATAAGTAGAATTCTACTTCTTCTCGCAAATTTTTTGGTTATTCGCTCAAATAATCGTACATTTTTTACAACCAAGATTACTCATTTTCATGCCAATTTTTGGAGTTAAAGAATTCATAATTCCAATATGGTAAAATAAACCCCAGAACCATTAAGAAGATATCCTAATCAAAGAGAGAAACAAACACTTCTAAGGACTTTAATAAAACTATTTTTTTGGCGATTGGGATATACTGCTGCATAGCAGAGATAATTTTTAGCTTACAGTTCGTTAAGAGGAAAATATAACTGCGACGCATATGATTTAGACGTTGAAGGTCATTTTGTAGGGAAAAAGGGCATGGAAGGCAAAGAAAATGCGACCAAATCCTTTTTATTTTCTCGTTTTGTTACTCGTGGTTCTAAAGCTAGTTGGCTTGGCCTTGGCTGAAGAAAATGAACTTCAATGTTGTTTAGCAGCCAAAGAACGAGAAATAAAAAAGAACAGAAAATTAGCACATCGTCATAGAAATAGCTTGACCAATTAAGAATAAAATAGGTAAGACAACAATTTATTGACTGGGTCGTATTATTTGCTCTAAAAATATTGTTGGCCTTAGTTTATTTCATCTACTACACTTTTATTAGGAAAAGAAGAAAATCCTATTTCAATCTCACACCGTGTATTGGCATAAAGATTAAACTTTTGTGAAGCAAAAAACTATTAAAAACTTGACTTGGGCATTTTTGTTAAATAAAGCTTAGTTTTAAATGTTTAATTCTGAAATAAAAGTACTGAATTTATTAAATAGTTATGGAATAAGAAATACAGTTAAACATCTATAAATTAATACTGTTAGGAACTTAAAAAATTATAAATTTATCAATGTATTAATTTATTAATAAATTAATAATTATTAATTTATCGATAAACTAATAATATTAATTTAAAGAAAATTCCCAAGAGTCTTATTAATTTTTTAAACTTAGCCGTATAAGATCTATATTCTTTTTATCCTTATATCCCCTATACATTAGAATTTTGACTCTACCATCATGTTAAATTTTATCACATACCCAATCTACGTGACATGCCTCTATTAAAAAAGATTTGACATTTTTCTAGGAAATTTTTTTAATTCTCATCAATAGCTTGATACATCATGTAAAAAATTTATAACATCTACAATTTCTTTATATATAAATTTCAAGAAAAAAATAAACATCGCTAAATTTATATTTTACTAGCTCATTTTTTTCAAGTCATTAATTTATTATGTTATTGATGGGACCTATATTTACATAAAATTTTTTTAAAAAATTATTATCTTATTATTTTATCTATTGTCTTTGTTTTTTGTACTGGTCCCGCCTTGGGACCGGAGAAAATTATTAATTTATCGATGTTCTACTGTAAGTTAATTTTTATTGTTTATATTTTGTATTTTAATTTCAGTACTACTTAGTTTATTAAGGGCTAGTGATAATGCCAACACAAAAATTAGCTGTCAGAGCAAATTATACATATTTTCCCGACATTACCCTTAATTAGTTAAACTGTTTTATATCTCTTCCTTTTTGCTTTGACGTTTCTTTAGTTTTTGTGGATTAGAACAAAAGACAAAGATGGTTAGAATTTCCTATATTCCTCCCTCTTCTATGGATAGGTGGCTAGTCTATTTCCTTGCAAATGATCAACGAAGAGATTTCTTGTAATCAACCGGACCCTATCATCTTCTTGTTGCTTGGGCATGAGTTGCCTCAAAAATTCTAGAATTGAAAACTAATTTCTCGTAAAATTCTCCGTGTTAATGGTGGTAAAAAGTTGCCATTAAGAAGGTCTAAAACCCCTCTCAAGTATGGGAATGCATACAAAAGCTTCAATCTCGTGGCACATCCACAAGTTAAAGAACATGAGTTTTTGGTTTCAGTTTACAGGAACTTGCCTTTTCTACATGCGAGTTCTTTTCAGTGCACGAGGCTTTCTATTTTGCTTCTTGAATGGAATTGGATTTGTGGATTTTTTTTTTTTGCTATTCAGTTCTATTATTACGCCCTTGCTCCTTACTTTTAGATGAGTTTGTCTAAAATGGTTTGCTTTCATATTTTAGTGGGTAAGGATCTTATTCTTCTTCCTAAACATGGATTTATCAAAATTTGACAGCCTTCCCTTTTTCACTTTGATATGAATTTTTTGAGGTTTGACAACTTAGATTTTATATTGCAATTGAAGATTGGAACTCTGAGAAGATTTTGGTTTCTACTTTTAAAATTGGGATAAGAAATTGTATATAATGCTATGTAATGGTCGCCAATAAAAATAAATGTTAGGAAGAGGATAATTAGTTGATTATGGTCTGTTCGGTGAGGATTGCTAAATGCTAATCGAACAACACAACGATTTTGGTAAGGGGTTGCAGTGTAAAGAAGGCCACAGAGGAAAGTTACAGTTTGACCTATTAAGGATAGTATTGGAAAAATATGTATAATTTGCTCTAGCGGCTAATTATTATGCTGGCAGTATTGCTAGCCTTTATTTAGAGTTTCACTTTTTTTTTTGTTATTTAACATGTTGAAATAAAAATTCTCTATTCTCCAAATCAAAGTCGTCTTTCAAAAGACAATCTTCTTTCTACATGCTCACTCATTGGTTAATCGGGTGAGATCGATTTAATTTTCCTTTGTTCCTTGTTATTTATATTGTTTAATAAGCGGGATTATTTTTCTTAAAATTATTTAAATCGCTTCTTCCAAATAGCATAGTCTATCAAGGGGGTGTTATTACTTATAATTTTACTAGATTGTGGCCTATTTAGAGGGAAGAGTTTTATTTGTTGTAGTATCTATGGTGTCTTCTATGTTGATGCAATGTTTGTAGTTTCGCTCATTGCTTTGCATTATGCGATTCGAGGAGATTAAGACATCGTAGATCTATTTAACATATTTATGATTTGGAGTTTAATCGAATGACTAGGGAAATATTTTTAATCAGATTAATTACCTGCTACGTGATATATTTATTGTTGTATACGGTTTCTATATATATATATACATAAATATGTGATCCATAACAATAGCAATATAATAATTGTAAGTCGTGTTCTTTCGTATCTTTTCATATCAATTGTTGTTAGAGGATTTCTACTAAAGTAATATAATGCAGTTGTTATTTCATAACAAAAAATTAAAATGAAAAATTTTTAATTAATTAAATTTTAAGCAGTAAGTCGTGTTATATTGAACAAAGTTATTTACCAAAATATTAACAATTCAATGGATTAGCTCCTAAGTGGTCAGTCAATCAAAAAAGAGACCAATAAAATGCAAAATAACGAGTACCATGAAGAGTATCACAACAAACATAAAGACTCAAAATCCCAAATTTCTTTTTAATCCTCTCTATTTATGCGTAATCCTCTCTATTTATGCCCCCACCACTCCACTGTCTAACCCACTCGATTTTATTTTTACCTGAAAATGTTCCCTTTGTTCTGATGCCAATAAAAATGTGAGAGTTTAGGGACGTCCAAAAGGTCCCCATTTTTCAGTTTACTTGTCTTTCATTTTTAAATTGTAAAACCCTAGCTCTCATTCATTTGTCATTAGTCATTTCTTAATTTTGATTGATTTAAAGTCTATAGATTAAACGCACCAGCATACGTTAAGAAATTGGGCGATTTTTTGCTCTAACTCATAACCCAGAATCCAGCCCTTCTGAACACCGTAAAGTTTACATCTTTAAGGTCAGATCTCAGTTTTAGCTTTCGGATTTCCTTTCAAGTTGTTGGGTTTTGTGTTTACGTGTTATTTTAGAATCTGGGTCTTCTCGTTTTTAATGATTCAGGGTTTTCTCTTTTTTTTTTTTTTCTGGATTTCTTTCTTTTGCTTTTGCAGATTTGGGGTTTTGGATTTGAGCTTCTGGGTTTTGTGGGTTTTGGTTATTTCGTGCAAATTTAATGAAAGAATGACTCTGTTACCTACGATTGATTCCATTCACATTAGGGAGGTTTGGAATGACAATCTGGAAGAAGAGTTTGCACTTATCAGAGACATTGTGGATGATTATCCCTATATAGCTATGGATACAGAGTTCCCTGGAGTTGTTCTTAAGCCTTTGGGGAATTTCAAAAACTTCACTGATTTTCATTTCAATACCTTGAAGGCTAATGTGGACCTTCTCAAGCTGATTCAACTGGGCCTCACATTTGCTGATGAAAAAGGCAACCTCCCTACTTGTGGAACTGATAAATGCTGTATCTGGCAATTCACTTTTCGCGAGTTTGATCCCGACGAAGATATGTATGCCCATGACTCGATAGAGCTCTTGAGGCGAAGTGGGTTTGATTTCAAGAAGAATGCTGATAAGGGTGTTGATGCATACCGGTTCAGTGAGCTTCTGATGTCATCTGGGATTGTGCTGAATGATAGAGTGACCTGGGTTGCCTTTCATTGTGGCTACGATTTCGGTTACCTTCTGAAACTTCTAACTTGTCGAATCCTGCCTGATACCCAAGAAGAGTTCTTTCATTTGATCAAAACATTTTTCCCAACCATTTATGATATCAAGCATATGATGAGGTTCTGTAACAGCCTCCATGGCGGGTTAGACAAGCTTGCGGAGCTGTTGGAAGTTGAACGAATTGGGATCTGCCATCAGGCCGGTTCAGATAGTTTGCTTACTTGTTGTACATTTCTGAAGTTGAAAGATGTCTTCTTTCCTGGGGCAATTGAGAAGTATGCTGGTGTTTTGTATGGCCTTGGTGTTGAGAATGGACAGATTGGTCCTTAAAAAATCATGAAAAACTAAATAAAAAAGTTATTTCTTGGATACTTTGTGTGCCTATTGTTTCCTTTGCTTACTTTCCTACTTTGATTTTCTTTCTGGCTCTGTCATTTTTCTCTGTGAATGCCTTAAAGTGCTTCAACGTTTAGTTTTCTCAATTCATTTCTTCCTGGTTCTTATGTTTTTCTCCTCTTAATGCTATAAATAACTACAAGATTTAGTTCTTTTGTGTTGGAATGGTGCCATTATGATATTAAGATGAATCCCTCTTAATTTTGTTATTTTTGTCTGGCGGTTCACTGTTGATTGGGTAGTGTTGTGTGTGTGGATATATATGTACTATTTTGTTGAAATTTAAGTTTGGGAAGCAATGATCGAAGAGGACATAATTTTCCTCAGATTCTTTGTCATTTTGGTTTTTGTGGATTACAATCATGATTGGGGCTGTATTAAACTTTTAGTAGTCTGTTTTCAAGTTTCTAAAGCATGGAATAACTTCTTTCTTTTTCAGCCTGTTGTTACTTTGTGTGCTTACATCTCCGAATTCTATTTTCTGATCAGTGCTTCCCCAGTAAGCTGTTTTAGGTAAGAATTAACAGGATTTTCTACCATCTCTTTGGATTTTAGGATGTACTGTAACTAATTTTACATGCTGAGAAAGATTTTTATTTTTACTTGATAAAGCAATGAGACAAAGGGAGAAAAATGAATATGATGGTCGTAAGCCTGCCGAGAAGTTGAAATTTGCCAGGAGGTCAACAGAAATAAAGACAATAGAGTATTAGCAGCTCTGGAGAGTCTGGTGTTCGTTCTTTTTTTTGTTGTGTGTAATTTTGCCTATGGTTTGTGAGGGTATGGAGGGTTTTTCTTCCCTCAAGTTGTGTGCCAAAACTTGGGAATGTTAACTGACTTGTACAGTTCATAGTGAGATTCCGAGCTCATATATATCATTTCCAGTTGAGGAAAATTTTGTTATCCTCTTTAGAAATGCAGAAGTTTCATTAAGGACCGGTATTTCTGCTTGTTGATGTATAGTTTGCTCGGTAGTGGTGCTTACCTTCATCTTATTATGGAACTTTATTTGACTTGACTTGGACCTATGTATATTATATAGTCCTGCCAAATGTGCCCCAAAAGAATTTATTGGTTTAACTGCATTCTGCTTGGTTTATGGATCTAGTTTTAAACCGTGGTGCACTTAAATCTGGCTTTAAAGTGTCCTAGATACATACTTTGACTGAGAATTGAGGACTCGAAGCAATGCATTTCCTATCCTGGCTCTTAAGAGTTAAGGTTTGATTTTCTTTCGTTAGTGCTGTTTCTAATTATTCCATCTGCTTCTGAATTTTTGGAGAATCTTTGGCATCTTGATTTTTGATACTGTGGAGAGCTTTCTGAATTGGTTATGTCTGTCAAGATGTTGGTCTTTTTTTGGTATCTGGGTATTTGGTATAGTATTTTGTTCTGTTGCAGGACAAAAAGTGGTGTTTCTGGTTCATGGTAAATAGGAATCCACTATAGGATAAGCTGTCTGTGTCTTAGTTTCTGACATTTGCTTGAAAAGACAGGGCTTATGAATTGATCTGGCATTGAATAGAAAGTTGGTTTTTTTTTTGCTTTTGTTTTTGTTTGTTGTTTTCTTTGTTGGTGTTTTTTTCTTTGTATATTCTTAGATGACCTATGGGATCTACATTGTTGATGTGCCCGTAGGACTTAGGAGTTAATGGAGTATGAATCAACCCATGTATGGCCTTTGATCAAACACCAGGTTTGTCCTCAATGGCTTGGAAGCATTTTGGCCTTAGTATTCTTGCTTTACCCAAATTTGTAAGTACAGTTTTCTCGAAGGAAATACAAGTTTAGTAAGTACCTTTACCTGATAAACATTGTTTAGCTTTACGAAACATAGTTCACTATCATATTTGAAAAGTAGAAGTTGGTGTAATTTTTATTAACAGTAGTATGAAGGAAGCAAGAGCACTTCTTATTGAGATAGAAACTAAACTTATAGCAGAAGTGCAAAAATAACTGGTTTATTGGTTTTATTGTGAGGCTGAAACTATAAAACAAGTTTGAAAAGGAATTCACTTTCACTTTTATGGAGATAATTTGGCGGGAGCAGGATGACTTTCAGAGGCTGAAACTAGTTTCTTCTGAACAGATTTATTAGTTTTCAGTTTTCCATAGGCTGAAGCAGAGATATTTCTTTAAATTAGCCACAGCAGGCCAAACCCTTTTCTTAAAATTGTGTCTCTCTTGGAAGTGGGAATTCATTTCGTATTCAAGTATTTAGTCATACTGCTACCCTTGTTGTAGTGATGAGTTATCACTTATCCATTTAGTAAAGAATTGGAAACTCATTGGTGCTTATCAAGACTATGCTCACTCCTGTGTACTAATGAGCTTGCTGTCTCACCATTCTACAAGTATCTAGGAATATCTTGCTTGGTTTTCCTTTGTCAATTCTGCTCTCCCTCGTAACACTCTCTAACTAAAGGTTTTCTTAGTCTAAGCTTCATACTCAGCTTTCTTAACTTACACATCTTTAATTTCCTATGACTAGTACATATATACTGCAGATACATATGTTAATTAGTTTGAGATCTTGTCAAGTTCTTGATTTTTCCATGGCGCTACTGAATGCACACTTCTAAAGCATTTATCTTTCAATTCAAATCTTACTCTACTGCTCCTTCTGTCCAAACAGGAGTACGTTTGTTGTACTAAAATAGTTTAACCTGAGTTTTATTTTGGGACAAAAGGAGTTCAAGGCACAGATCATTACTGGTTTACTAACGAAAATCTATAATAGGTCCAAGAATTACAGCCCTTGCACAATGTTTTGGGACAAAAGGAGTTCAAGTTGCAAATCATTACTGGAAAACTTACAGAAATATAAAACAGATCCAAGAATAACAGCCATTACGGTAATGCTACTGACCAGAAAAAAGGTTTCGAATATCCTTGAGTAATTCAAAATTTCACAGTGACTTTTGATGGTAACAAATGTTTATCTCCAGGGCTTTACTGTCCGGCAACAGGAATTCAGAATATTTTGGGATCTTCAACGTGTTTAAACGTTGGAGTCACTCTGAATGTGAATATCCATTTTCCGCATCTGTTTAATAAAGAAGTCAGCACTTTATCCACATTCAGAATGATCACAACTACAAATCCTTTCATTGATTAGATAACATTTATACACTCAACGGTCAGCTTCAGTACCTAGTTACCAATTCAACTACCAGTACATGAATCTAGTGTGTATACGGCACATCCTACACTCCCCCAAAATCACAGAATCGCGGAGTGTAAAACCTTCTTGCTGTTGGCAGATGATAATAAAATGGTGACTAGCCCAATTTGGCTTCTCTGCGTAGTACCTGGAACAGGAGAAGAGTAAATTAAGTGCAGCAGAAAATCCTGAAGGTGTAACTAATTTAAAAACATCGGTTTGTAAGTCTGTCATTTGTAGCTCAAAATTTTTGCCGTCCTATTGTGAAAGGTAAATCATGATACTTATGAACGTTTTTAAATTACAGAAAAACAGAAAAACCTAGAAATTGTGGAGGTCAACAGCTTTATCATGTTTGGATCTATGTATTTAAACAGTAAAAACCTTCTGAATATTGGCCACTTCAACCAGACATATCAAGTGGCTACAGAAAAACACTGGTTAACTGAAAAAAAAAAAAAAAACTGGATTCGCCAGATGTGGTAGGGGCCCAGTTAATTCAAGAACCCTGGTTTCACTTCAGTCTAGCAGATCCCACTTATGATACCCGACTATGACTTGTTTAGAGAAGCACCATCCTTCCAACATGTCAATGCAACATTTCTAATGCAAATAATGCTATTCAAGTTCTCTGTATATCCAATTAAAAGGGCAATAAAGGAAAGCAACAACAGGACAGAAACATACATTTTGTTTCAGTTTGAGAGAAGGCCAAAATTAGGAGATTCAAGTCTTTTTGGTTTCAATCTCACCAATAAAAAACTATCGTGTGCTGTCATCATGCAGTATTTTTGCACTTATGTAGACGTCTAAGTAGAACTAGACATTTTGATGGACTACTCTTTTTAAAGATAGCTACCACCGAAAGGGAAATCTAACTGCAGATTGTCAAGAGAGGGAAAAAAGAAGACTAGACCAAATTTAAACCAGCACCCTATCACTGAAAACCGAATTACTTATACTTGAGCAATTACTAGAAGAAAACTCAATGAAGCAGTGATCAAGGAGAAATTGCGTCAAATATTGGGAGCTACCTCCTCGGCAAATTTTATCAAGATTGTTGTTCTAGGCCGCTGCTGCCCTTCAACAGGAACAAAATGAGCTGTCACGACTGCAGGAAAACCTGCATTATCTAAGACTCCCTTCACAGGAAAAACAAATCAACAAGAGTACAACCGAGGGTCTGTAATTCACTTGAGATTCACTGAAATACACATACCCTTACAATTCCAGCAACAAATGCTCCACAATTAAAAGTACCCATGTCCTTGGGAATTGATATAAATCTAAACCCAGAAGCAGCACATTAGGGTGGTACAGAAGATAGCTGCGGTGCAAAACCAAAACCATAACACAGAACAGGAAGCTACCTATTGACCAAAAGTTCTTTCTCACTAATCATGTATTCATCTTCATGTTCAGTCCCTTTTTCAAGCGAATCAGCCACCTGATTCAGATGACAAAATAGCACATGTTATTTTTCTTTTTCCCCAAAAGAAGACAAGAGGCAATCTCATTCACAACCTACAATAAACCCGATTGAATTTAGCGAATTTGAATAAGCAACAAAGTGGTCAGAAGTTCTATGCTTTCTTATGTTCAAACAAAGGAGACAAGAGATACCATAAAACATTAGGTATGGTTAAGGGATGAACAACAGTACAATTTAAGAGGATGATGTAGAAAGATTAAAAAAAAAATTGTCGATCCAGGTGATGAACTTGAATGCATTGTGTTTACATTTGCAGAAATCACAAGTTTTGTAAATAAATGACCCATTTAATTGAAACAATTTTCATGTCCATTGAAAGATATCAAAAGCTTCAAATATATGACGGATATCACCAAAAATTATTCTCACTTTTCAACATATCAAGAAGTTGTCCGCCTAATTGCCAACTGGTCTGGCATTAATAATCACGCAGGACTCGTACAGCAGAATAACAGAAAATGCCTTCATAAAGCTACTATAAGGAGAACAAACGACAACAAGTTTAACAAATTCTTAAAGGACGTTTTGCAGATTTATAATCCTACAAGTCACTGAATTAAGTCCGAGGACTATAAACTAGTATAAGGGGTAGCCTGGTGCTCTGAAGCTTCAATGTAAGTGGACTTCCCATTAGCCACCTTAACTTATAGAGTATCTATAAACGGCATCTCCTAACTTGAATCCATGACCTCAATTCACCTAGTGATAATTATTACCCATTCACCAATTGGTAAAATCCAAAAGACTAAATTTCAACTTTTCTATGGATATATTCACAAATTCATTTGCCCTGAGGCTTAAAAAAAAAAAAATTGGTTTCAAGAGTTGGCAAAATCTGAAGACTGAATTCAACTTTGCAGAAATAAAGTTATCTGTAGATGCAGTCAACAATAACCTTTCCAAACAAAGCCTTCCATACTGTGCTGTGTACAAAAGACAAAATTCCCAGCAGTCGTGTCTCTCTTCTGTTTCCCTACAATATCAGAGGTGAAAGCATAAATGCATCAATAGCAACTTAGAGAAGCAATACATCAAAGAGAAGAGGGGACCTCTCCATAAAAACTATGAAGTTGAATAATCTCTGACTAATCATTACATCAATCTCAATCAGAAGGCAGCTATATCTCAATTGAACATTTGTTGTTTTGAGTCCTTGCTCCCATACATCTCGAAACAACAATGTAACAAATCATCATCCCCTCAATTCTATAGATTGCTCTCTAGACACACATCAGGCTTACACCAACACACACAAAAAACAATCACACACGCATAGTCACACATATTAATACAAAAAGCTCATGTGTTGGTTGTTAACTTGACAATTAGCAAAAGTTAATACTTAAATGCTTATTACAAGTAATAATCAAGTATTGATGAGGAACCAAGTTCAAACTTACATATTTCTATTTGTATGTAAGAATAACAGTGGGTAAATCTGCTATGTGCAGAAACCTAAAAACTGTAAACCTCAAAACTTTATGACTAGAAAGTATCAAAAACCTTATCATCTTTGAAATTTTGTCATTAGATTGAACAGCCTCTCCCTCCACCCCCATCCCCGAGAAAAATAGAAGAAGAAAGATAAAATAATCAAAAGACATGACAGGACCTCAATTAAAAATGCTAAGTGCACGAAATGATTTTATTCGTAGTTCAGATGTTTTACTTCCAATCCCAGATCAGGGTGCTAACAGCTGAAAGAAAAAATGCACACAGATTTCCATAATGTGAATATTATGCAACTAATAATGCAAATTCCAGAACACCATCTATTCTTACCTTTTCCCTGTGGCAAAGAAGTTCCAACGCTCGTGCCCCAACAGCATATCCAGCATCTTCCAACCTGTTCCGGATGCGAGAAACAACATACAGTTTTGACATTAGGGCATGAAAGCCAGTTGTGATCAGATAAAACATAAGCCATTGAAATCATCCACCAAAAGTCAATGTGGCGATATTCTCTAGTTCTAGATTTGAGAGTAGTGTAAGCTGTGAATAATTAATTCCAAAATGATTAAAACCGGTAAGTAAAAAAGAAGAATGAATTCGTGATCTGCATAAAAAACATTAAAGTGGCCCACCAAAAATCTGGAAGAATTACTCTTTACACCGATTACTAGTCTGATGAAGCCAGTCCTGGAACTCTTCCATAATTTCAAAGAACAACTACCCAATTGTTCCCTAATCTTTTTCTCAACTACAAACAAACAGATAATATTCTCCGGTCATATGATTCAATCTTTGTTTTTACTTTTATTTTTGGCATATTGTATAGTTCACGAATCATAACGAAAAACAGCACGAAATCAAATACGCCCAGTCATATCGTTATACAGAGGACCAAATACTCAACAATGTATCTACACACAAAGTCGGTAATAGCATCACCTTCTTTCCAGTTCAGCAATGTTGTCCACTTGAGTCTGATTGTACTGAACCAGCTCTGAGAATAAGAACGCAAATGCGCTCAAACTCACCTGATCATCAAAAAGGACATTGAAAAGAAAAAAACCCAATTAACAACCATGCTCTCCAAACTAGTTCGACACAGAATGGAAAGATTCTGACTAAGAAACTGGATCAACAGCCAAAACCCTACTGCACTCAGCAGCGAAATGACATGAAAAAGTTCAAATGGTAGGAGGAATTCTCCCATTGCAGCCGATTGAAACCCTTTATACTCACAATTTTCTAGTTCAAGATCTGGATTCTTATTGGCATTTTGTAAACAGACCCATAAACCAAAAACAAAAAAAAAAAAAAAAAACGAGGAAGAAGACGAAGAAGAACCTCTTGTTTGCCTTTGCTTAGGGGTTTGTCGAGGACATTGGAGTACTGTTTCATCTTCCCAACTCCGATCATCTTTCAGTTTGGTTCTACAGTGCCCGTTTTACTAGCTGGGTTTTTTCTTCTGTGCCCGTTTCTGGTGTTTTTTGGCCAGAAAAAGAAAAGAAACGAAAAATAAACAAAACCAGAATCACAATTAAACCCCTTATTTTTACAGTTTTACTGGAGTTTCAATTTACCGCGTGGTTTTTCAACTAGAATTGACATTCCATTGAGTAATAAAACTTTAGCACAAAAAAAAAAAAAACACGGGAGCTAAGGAAAGTAGTTAACTTTAATGCTCGAAATGATTATTTAATTTATATTTTTATTTTTAGTTCAAAATACATTAAATGAAAAATTTATAATGTCGTGATAGATTAATTCAAATATCTAATAAAAAATAAATTTAAAAAAACCGACATAAACATTGTAAAGTGTTGAAAAAAATTTTATACTAAAATTGAATTAAGTTTTTGTAGCAAATTTTCAGAGGTTATTATTCTTATAATTTTTTGTCTCGTTCCAAAAAATTAAATTTTGTCACTCATTTTACTGTATGCTTGTATTTTTTTTTATTTTTTATTCTAAAAAACAATGTAAAATTTTTCTAAATTAGAAACCAAATAAATTAAAAAGTCCAAAACCTCAAATCTTGTTTGAATTCTCCTATTTATATACAAACTTTAAAAACTTTGGGGTTGAAATACCTAAAAGAAAAAAAGTAAAAGAAGTTTGAGAAATCATATTCATGTATGTATGTTTACATACGTTAATTACCTAAAAAACTCTTCGATCAATTTGTGTTTTCTTTTTTCGATATAAATGGTATAAGTTCTTGCTGTTCTAACAAACCCTCTCTCCCCTGAAACCGAAAACAACACACTTTCTGCGCCTTCCTTCTTTCCTCTGCTTTAATGGAAGACGATGACGAGTTCGGAGATCTCTACACCGACGTCTTACGGCCGTTGATGACCCCTTCGTTTCAATCCCAAGCTCAGCAGCAGCACCATCATCAATCTGGCCTTCCTTCCAAGGAATCCCCCAAAGTTACTTCTGCATCGGCGACGTCGTTTCTTGGCCGCCCGATCGATCTGAACGTCACCAGCGATGATGAACTTGGCGGCGGGGATGAGTTGGTCGGAGCTCCGAATTCCCGTCCCGCGCCTCAAAATCGAACCCTAGCATCCTCCTCGTCGTCTCAACCTGGCGTCCATTTCCGGCCCGATGCGAGGAACTTCGATTTGAATGAGGAATTCGGTCAAGAATCGGGTAATTCGGAGAGTTTTGTTGGGGCGGAGTCGGATTCGCAAGCTAGGGTTTTAAGTGCGGCGGATGGGAAGGCAAGGTTGCAGGGGAACGGCGCCGGGACTGGGGGCTCCGATTTTATGGACACCGAGCCTGAAATTGACATCGTGATCAAAGAGAGGGACGAAAAAGATGACGACTTTGTGGTTAAAGATGAGAATTTTTCCGATAAGACCAAAGCTATCGATAATTTTAGTGTGGGGAATGGTGCGGTTAATGGATTGGGGTTGGACACGGAAATCCCTGGACTTTCCATTCCTGGAGTTTCTGGTGTGGAAAGCCGAGCTGATCCCGCTGCGGATGATGATTGGGACAGTGATAGTGATGATGACTTGCAAATTGTGTTGAATGATAATACTCATGGCCCAATGGGGATGGAGAGAATTGCCGGAGGGGCTATGGGTGATGAAGATGATGATGATGATGGGGACCCATTGGTGATTGTTGCAGACAACCATGACCCAGGACATCAGCCCATGATAATGGAGGAGCAAGAATGGGTAGGAGAGGATGCCGGACCCGGTGCTGATGGGGAAAAGAAGGAGGCAGGCGAAGCCGGAAAAGTAAATGGAGTGGCAGTGCCAAGTGCACCAAAGGTTGGGTACGGCCCTCATGGGTACCATCATCCATTTCATTCGCAGTTCAAGGTCAGTGAAGTCGCTGCACGACTGGGGTTTGGTGCTTTAACCCTCTTGTTTGATCACAACTTGAAATGTACATTAGCTTGTAATTGTTGTACAGTAATTATAATGGTTATACTAGAATACGTTAATGCTGTTGTATGTGCAGATGAGGTTGAGTGGTGTACTGTTTCCAACACTCCAACAATGAAATTTATAATGCTGTGGAATGCATTTAATCTTTTACTTCTTTGCTTTTCTTTAGTAGACTTATGATTGAAGAAATATTTTTCGGAATGCAAATATACTTGTTAATGTCTATGGTGCAAATTTATACTTCCATTGACAACCGTTTTCTCTCCTTATTAAAGAATGCTTTAGAATTGGAACAATCATTTAGGGAAATACAAATTGAGAAGCACCTCCTGCTGTATTTGATAAGTTTGAATGAATCGATCAAGATGTAACATTTAGCGCTGATAAACTTCCAGAAAAGCTTCTTTGTGCAGTATGAGTTAAGGTAGCAGTGGTGTATGGTCACTAGTTGTGCAAGTTACTGATTATTTGTCTAGTGTACGATGCAGATCAGGATTATGCTTCTACTGTTGAAAAAAGATTACACCTTTTTGTTTATTTAAATTATATGACAAAGTCTTTTCTTTGAATCTGATAATACTCAAAAGAGGGAGTACCAAGAGGTTTGAATGACATTTCTGAAGAAATTGCAACTAAGTTTTTGGCTTGACTATACTATAAATATAAGGATAATGTTGCTGAAAAGAAGTGCACTTCAAGCAATTAGGAATTTTGATATTCCGTCGTATTAGATGACCAACCTGCTTTTAGAAAAGTTGTTATTGAGTAAATATTGCTGTGCATTCTCACGCTGTGCTGGTAAGTGGTGGCCTTTAAAAAATGGTTGGACTTTAGAAAATTATGATACTAGACTAAAGAAAAGAGAAAAACAAGATAACCCGTCTAATTTCACTGTCTCGGTCACCTAGTTATCTACAATTCCTTGGCCTTCGAGAGTGTTCACAATTTTTCCGAGAATAATTTTGATTCTGTTGTATTACTGCATCCACTTTGCAAATTGTATGTTAGATGAATTAGATAAAGAATTATGAATGAGTTGCAGAAATTCATGCTGTCTGTGGGATGGTTCTGCTGTTTCTTTATAGTCTAGTTTCATATTCTTGTAACTTCTGATTTGTATTTTGTTAGTTTCATTTTTAAACCTTAAAAATAATTGATGGGATTGAAGTCATGATTTAGACTTTGATGGAGACTAATTTATGTGTGAGACTTTCGAACTTTATGTGTGTTAAGATGTTTCTGTGATGCCTAAGATTAATTTGATTTTGTTTCTATTACATTCCTCTCGATTGTTATTGTTGTGGCGTTGATTGTTCACTAATATTACCTTTGTTGTTACTTTCCCTTGGATAACCGTGTAGTATGTGAGACCTGGTGCATCCCCAATTCCTGGTGCACCTCCTGCTGGTCCTGGAGTTCCCGGTCAAGTTCGTCCACCCATTGGCATGCCTCCTGCTGCCGGACGTGGTAGAGGTGATTGGCGGCCTCCAGGAATGAAAGGTTCTCCTGCAGTGCAGAAAGGTTTCTATCAAGGCTATGGAGTGCCTGTTTGGGGAACTGGTCGTGGATTGGATTTTACTCTTCCATCACACAAGTTAGTTCATGTTCATTTGGATACAGTTCTGTTTATTTTCAAAGGATCCCGCATGATAGGTTTTTCTGTTTCTCTTAATCCTAAAATTTCATTGGGTTTTGCTGTCTGTTTTGAGTTCCCGTCAATCAAGCACTTGGCTAGCACCTCTGATTCTTTTTAGGGATTTAGGGATTGATAGTTTTTTATTTTGAATAATAACCAATAATCCCAAAGCTTCAGGAATCCATGTTGTTTTAGATTAGTATGAGGAAACAAAAATGGAGCAATCTTACAGTTTTCAACTTGATCGATGCCCCTTATCTGTCTTTTCCATGCAATGGACACTAATATACATGTGAAAATGCTGATGTCATATATGAATTAACCATGTGGTTCAGTGTATTGGTTGACATAGCCTTCTGGTGTGTTATACTTGTCAACTTAGTTGCTTCATATTACCAGCTTTTGCATGCTATTATCTCTCATTTCTACTTCAAATGCACAATGGTGTTGTTTACTCCCGGGATATTCATTATTGAATCAAACACTTGCATGAAGTTGGTACCGTGTCCTTAGAGTGACGGTGGACATTGGACAAAGGGCACAATTTTGGGAAAAAGAGTGGGAAACTATAGGAGAAAGAACTTTGCATTAATTCTTATGTGTGTGATAAGGCTGTGGGCATTAGGCTTTTGCCTTAAGACGCATGAGGCTGTTTGCATTAGGCCTTTGATGGGTTAGGTTGTATGAAATTCTTATCAGCATGTAACTTTTCTAAGAATTGATGGCAGCTTGTGAAAAGGATCTTTTTTGCTCTGGGTCTGTTTGTAGCATGGAAATCATCAAACAACTCAAATGTCATGCTATTAAAAGTAGAGGCAACACATGGTGTATGGGCAACATTTTGTTTTGCAATAATTTTGGAGTTGGATTGAGTTTAATTAGGAAGTGTTGGAAGTTGTATCAGAAATGAAAATGTCATAAGAAAGTGTATTGGAAACATGAAAGTAGATTTTCGAAGGTTAGAAGTGTGCCTCAGGATTATAAACAATTTTATTTTATTTTATTTTATTTATTTATTTTTTAATAATTTGAACCACTTGCCATACCCATACCTGGCATTCATGCGCTACTTTGACTTTGGATTTTGGTCATGCTATTTTTCCAAATTTGTTACAGTAATTTCTGGAAGTTCTATTTTGTCTTCCTCAGGGGTTAGGCGGGCAAGGCTTTCTAGCATATATTGAGCATTGTTAGAAGTATATATGTTTTGTGGGTTCCTTGTTCGAGTGACTTCCATTTTCAGGCAAATTGATTAGAATGCAATGATTGTGGATTTCATTTTGATCTTTTCAAATGCAAGTTTGTCTATCATTTAACAGGATTTCATTCAAGAGTAGTTAAAGGCACTAGAATTTGTACTCTTTCTTGAAGATGCTTTTCTAATTATTTTATGTGGCTAGTTTTGGTTCTTTGTTGTGCATGATTCTTAAAGTGGCCCGTTTGAATTTACCAGGACCATATTTGAAGTTGACATTGAAAGTTTTGAGGAGAAGCCTTGGAGAATTAATGGTGTGGATGTATCAGACTTTTTCAATTTTGGATTGACCGAAGAAAGTTGGAAAGACTACTGCAAACAGCTTGTAGGTTCCATGATTTTTTTTTTTTTTCTTTTTTTCTGTTTGTCTTCCATCGTATAAACATCACCCACATTTAGAGTCATGCACTTCTTTTACCATGCTTTCAAGCAAAGATGTTGTTTTAGTAAGCATATCTCTTGATTGCTTGCTTAAAATTCCTCCAGGAGCAACTTCGAGCTGGAACAACAATGCCTGGGAAAATTCGTGTGTATGAAAGTGGTAGAGCTGAGCAGGTATGGAATGGTCTGAAATAGGATATGATGTTGCTGCTATGCATTGTAAATAACTTTATTTATGTGGTTATGTTTGGCATAGAGAGCTTATATTTATGTGGTTATGTTTAGGAGTATGATCCAGATCTTCCGCCTGAGCTTGCTGCAGCAGTAGTTCAGGACAATCTAGCTGACGGTGTGAAGTTTGGGAAGTCAGATCCTGGTCTAGATGACTTAGCAAGAGGAACTGCTCGTGTGAGACCACCACTGGTATGGCTTTAGTTTGATCTCTAAGTTAGCCACAAAATGTTTATGATTAGCTCTGAAATTGGTGAACACACTCGTTTGAAGTTTGGTTCACTTCTCCACACCTCATGTTCTATTTTTATCCCGTCATGTGGATTATAAATTGCTTCAAAAAAGGAAAACTAGAAAAGAGTGTCCAATAACGTTTATTCTGTTTCCTTAATTTCTATTAACTGATTATTTATTTCTTTTGTTAGCCAACTGGAAGACCAATTCAAGTGGAGACAGGGTATGGCGAACGTCTTCCATCTATTGACACTCGTAAACCGCGAATTAGCGATTTAGATGTAATTATTGAGGTCAGTTGTGAGTAATTGCCCTTTTTTGCTAATTAATGTTGTGAGTTGGATTTCATCATTTGTCTGATAACCCTCTTTTGTTCTTGTCTTTCCCAACAGATTGTGTGCCAAGGTTCATTAGATGATGATACCAAAAGAGGGGATGAGATGATAGACCAAGCTGAAACTGATTCTGTTGGGGAGGACGTTCCAGATGTTAATGAGTTGGAAGAACCGCAAGAAGATGCCGAACATTTGAGTCGTTCTCCTCATGCTTATGACAGTCGCAAGAGGGAAGTTGATGGGAGAAGGGTGCCGTCTGTTCGTAATAATGAGGCTGAAGGAGATGGCACCTCTGCTTTCAATCGAGGTGCATCACCAGGATATCGTAGTGACTCTAGAGAACAATCCCCAGATTATCCTGAGAGGACTTCTGCTAGCTCTCATGAAGACAGGTTAGCTGAAATGCAGCGAAATGAGTTCATTTTATTCTTGCTAAGGGTTTTTAGGAACTTCTTTTTACTAATCATTTTCTCCCCCCTGGATGGAAAATTCGTCTAATTTAATATTCTTAAAGTGACTAAACGAACTGTATTTCAATCACTTACATACACCTATGGCCATTGTGGGGCAATTTTTTTAGCCTCTTGATCCTCTCTCTCTCTATGATATCAAAGACCTCCAATCTTCTGTATTACACTTAAAGTTTTTAATTTGGCGTGTTTGTTTAGCTTTTATGTTTTCATTTAGCTGTCCGCAGAAGAATCAGGAACATTTCTTTTGGCAGATTAATTTATGTAGTAACTTTTGGAGGTATTTTTCAACAATGATATTCAGGATGCATTGATGTGCGCTTTATATGCACTTTATTTGTTTGTTATATGTGTGTCTTTATTGTTTGTTTTCATTGTTTATGTGGTCATTTCTTGCATGCATGCTTTGGCTCCATGTTTGTTGCTTATACTACTAAACTGATGTTGCTACTGTTTGTTGTGTCTAACAGGCGAACGAAGGGGAGAGCGCATTCTGGATCGCCCAGGGCTACCATAAAGGAAAGAACGACCGGCAATCGGTCACCTGGTATTAAAGACTCACCAGTTGGAAGTATGGACGGTAGAAGTAGTCCTCTTGCATCATCTCCAGGTTCTGTTGGAATTTCTGCTGAACCTAAAGATTCAATGAATGATGGAATCGTCCGGACGGAGAGAGGCCCTGACAAGGACAAAGGGGAATCGGCTTTGAATGGTAAAATGCAAAATGATAGCCTTTCTGATGAAACACGAGACCATCCTTCCAAAAAGCAGAAGTTAAGTTCACAATCTGAACCATCTTTGATGCACGAAGTTGATGACCAAGAAGATTCAAAAGCTGCAAGAAGTAGTGAAAACAGCAAAGCAAGGTCAGGAAGTAGTAATTACCGGAAGCTGCCAGATGTTGAAGAAGAAGAAGTTCAAGGGAGACAAGCTACAAGAAGAGGCGATGTTAAGCGAGCAATTGGTGGGGACGAGGTTAGTGGCAGAAGAAAAGTTCGTGATGATAGACAAGAAAATGAAAGACAGCGTAGTGCGGTAAGAGGTAGGGAAGATATGTACCACCAAAAAGGATGGGATTCTCACTTGACACACGGTTCCCGAGTGAAATCAGAGTCTGGTGACTTCCGTCGGGATGTTGATGATACTGAGGGGGCTCATCAAAGAAGAGATGAGGATATCCATGGAAGAAGAACCAGAGTTGAAGACACTAGGAAAAGGGAATATCGTGAAAAGAGTGGTGCTAGACAGCAAGGCAAGGCTCGAGAGAGTGAAAGGCATGAAAAAGATGAACGCCTAACATTCAGAAAGCAATTGGACAATGGGAATTGGAGGGGTAATTTTGATAAGGATCCAGCAATCAGGCCGAGAGACAGAGATGATGATATGTACAATAAGAGAAGGAAAGAAGAAGCTCATTTCTTTAAGGAACTTGCAGACAAAGAAGAAAGTTTACATGCTCATCGAGAAAGTAGTAGTCGTCGGAAGAGAGAGAGGGATGATGTGCCTGATCAACGTAGAAGGGATGACCAAGGGAAGACAAGGGATGATGATGTACTTAGTGCTAGGCATAAGGAACGGGAGGAATGGTATAGGCATAAACAAATGAATCAAGAAAGTCAAGTAAAGATGGATAAAGAAGCAGCACGGGTGGGAATCAGGAGTGGTCGAGCTGCAGAAGAGAAGGTACGGGAAAATCAATCAAGGGGAAAAGATGAGCACAGACGTTCTAAAGAATTGCACCCAAAGGATGCAGTGCGACCTCATGAGTTGCACAGTAGGAGGGATCGAGCAGAAAATGTGAATCTTTCACAGCAGAGGGGTCGTGAGGATTTTTATCATGGGAATCCGCTTAATCACGACGAGAGAAGAGCCAGGATTGAGAGAGCAGTCACTCGTGAGGACCATGTATCTAATGCCTCGGATAATTATAAAGTGCATGAGAATAAAAACAGAGATATTCCAAGGAAGGGAAAGGATTCTGAGGCCGTTGATCGCAAGAAGCACCAAGATGATACTGCGCGTATAGGAGACATGGTATGGCCTTTCTTGCACTAAAATGGTACCCTTTTTTTTTTGGAAGGAACACTAAATAGTATAATTAATTTGGAAGATAAGAGATTCTTGAGTACTTTCTTGTTTCCCTTTTATTGTGTTGAGATTTCTTAAGGGTTTCTTTTTTCTTGATGTGGTTCATTCGACTTTCACTTTTTTGTTTCTGTGGGTCTGCTACAATTTAGAGAGGATAAGCTAAAAACTTTTATGTTATGGTTCTTTTGTCTTACACTTTTTTGTTGTTGTGGGTCTGCTACAATTTAGATAGGATAAGCTAAAACCTTTAGATTCTTGCCTTTATATACCAGCTTTTAACCTCTAGGATTAGTAGGTATCCCGTTGTCATCTCGTGCTTTGTTCTAAAGAAGTTTCTTACTTAATTATTGATCTTGAGGAGTTTTGTTGTGAATGACTACAGCAGATGTGAAGATCCCATAATAGAGGCTTCAACAGATGTAATTGTCTTTAAACTTTCAAATTGTGTCAAGGATGAACATGCGATGTGTTTTAAGTTCGTTTAATGGATTTCTTCATTCATTGGTTTGCCTATGGAAAATTTCTCAGAACTACAGACAGACAAGCATGCAATATATATCATTATCACTCTTTACTTCGTTTTTCTTTCCTTTTCTTTTCTTTTCTTTTAAAAAAAAAAAACTGTATATTTTTTGGGTGGAATGCTTGGTAAACATCCCTTGCACCTAGGCTGTACTCTATTTGCGTCATTACTGGATTGTATTTGGACCAAAAGAAGTTTCTTTTATGCAATTCGTTTGCGTTGGGTTTATAATAACAGTGTCTTGTTTCTGCCATTTGTGAAGTACGCATAACATGCCTATTATTCTTTACTTTGCTTTTGCAATTAGCTCCGTTTTGAATTTGTCATAAGAATATTCCTGCCCCGTATCTTAGGCGAGACCAAAAGGTAGAGTTGAGAACTTCAGCAGTGAAAATGATATCCATGCGAATAATCCAATTTCAAGAAAGCCAAGGGATGAGGCTTCATCAGATGATGAGTTGTCAGAATCCAGGAGAGGTCGATCCAAATTAGAACGCTGGAACAGCCATAAAGAGAGGGATTTTGGTATGAGTTCCAAGTCTTCATCTTCCATGAAGATTAGGCAGATGGAGTCATACAACAGTAGTTCTGGGCCTTCTGTTGACAGCAGACTTAATAATGAAGCATCTAAAACTGTGGAAGACAAGCAACAGCGTTCTGCTAACGAGAAAGATGCTGGTGCTTTGGAGATGAATACCAGTGAAAAGAAACCTTTAGAAGACCGGCACTTGGACACTGTTGAAAAACTAAAGAAGCGAAGTGAACGTTTCAAACTTCCAATGCCAAGTGAGAAAGATGCTACAGCAATAAAGAAGTCAGAAAATGAGCAATTGCCTCCTGCCCAAAATGAAAATCGATCTGATTTTGAGATCAAGGCAGAGCGTCCAGCTCGCAAAAGAAGGTGGACCGGAAGTTAAGTGGGATGATATGGCCAGCCGTGTGCAGGGACAGCTCTTCACTTCTTCAAATAAACATTTCATTGCCCAGCATCTCCAGATATAGAACCATTAATGGAATGGTCTTCATTGGCAAGTGAGAGCGGCACTTGAATCAGGACTACTTGTGTCTTGAGCAGTGATCTGGATCATGTAACATGCTCCAGGTAGAGATCCATTATATGTCATTTTAACATTTATGTTATTCTTGTCTGACGTATATATACATCTGTACCAGTGAATTTGACATCACAGTGGGCCCTGGTTGTGGCTCTGTAACAGATAGTTTTATAGTGTTTGTAGTAATAGTGTATCTCAGTTAGATCTTGCACTCTGGGATCTATGGCCTCATACACGGTTGCTGACCATGCCACGGACAGGATCTAGTTTACAAAGCCGTGGAGCTTTAGAAGACATGCTTCTGTATTGTTGTTGGCGTTATAATAACCGAGTCTGATGGCTTTGCAGCAACTCAGGGCCAAAGAAAAGCTCATGTGAGAGAAAACCTCATCTAGGGTGTGATTCTAGATTAGATTTTTTTTCCTTTTCTCTTTAATGTATCCTGTAATACTAGTTTATCTTTCATTATTATTTACCAAGGCAGCAACACGTAAAATTTTGGTAGAAAACAAGTTGAGTCAAGACTCTCAGAGTTATTTCTTCCTTCCCAAAAAAAAAAAAAAACAAAGAAAAAAGAGTTATTTCTGATCAAAGGAATAGAAAATAGCTATGCTCAAGTTCCTACTGCTTTCTGCTCTTTCACTATGTGCTCAGTTTATTGGTCTTTCATTTTTTTTTCCCGAAATGGTGAAGAAAGAGAAAAGTTCTTCAAAAAGAAACTTCTGAGAATGAAAAGAAGTATGAATAAGGAAAATAATTAGACAAATAAAGAAAGGAAAGGAAAATAATTACTCCTTGTCACAAAAGAAGGGAAAATTTTCGTTAAGGGCGTTGAAAGAAGAGTAAAATGTTCAAATGGTCCCTTCTATTTGGACTTACTTAAATTTTCGTTTCTAACATTAACATTTCGTAGTTCCAAACATTATATTTTCACACTTTTTTGGTCCATTTTACTATTTCGACAACTTTTTCGTCAAGCTTGATGTTGACTTGCCGGAATCAAAGAGATTTTCATCTTTTCACGTAATTTGAATTTCTAATAAAATTAAATCATTAAAAGTATCATAAAATTCAAATTTTATTATTTATTAATTAAAATATTATTTATTAATTTAAAATATTATTATAAAATTTTAAAATTTACATTATTTTTAAAAATTACTTTTTTATTTAGCACTTATGCTAGATACAAATAAATATTAGTTATGTTTTATTTATTAATTACTTTTTTAAAGCTTGATGTTTTATTTCTAATAAACATTATTTTTAAAATTTTACCGCGCTACAATAACTAATTCGAAATTCAAATTTTTTTTTTTTTAAAAAAAAGTAAACTAAATTTGTTATCCGAATTTTCACCCCTGATTTTTTATCAAGTCAAAAATCCAGCGGGCCCAGAGGGAAGAAAATTGTGGGGGTGAAAACTGGATAAAAAATAATTTATTTTAATTTTTGGTATCAATTGGATATATGATTTAAAATGTGGTTTGAGTGTAAATTTAAAAAACTGTAGGCATAGTCATTAAAATAAAATAATATTAAAATAAAATTTAAAAAATTGTAGGCATAATTTTTTTGGTCGGTCTCCGGACGGCGGCGGCAATGGGTGGTCCGGCGGCGGGCGGCGGTGGTGGAAAAAGTGGAGGTGGTAGTGTAAAAATAATATTATTTTATTTTAATAACTATGTCTACAACTTTTTGAATTTCCACTGAAATCACATTTTAAATCATATATCCAATTCAAACCAATAACTAAGCTAAAAACTTAGATAAACTTATTTTGGTCTGGATTTTCACCCTACAATTTTCTCGCTTTTTTTCCTTAAAAATTTGAATTTTGAATTAATTATTGTAGCCCGGTAAAATTTTAGAAATAACTCAGGGTATATTGTAGCGATAAAAGTCAAAAATTTTGGTTTTGTTTTTTTTTTTAATTTGAATTTTGAATTATTTACTGTAACTCGGTAAATTTTTAAAGTTGCAGTGAATTGGGGTTAAAAGTAACATAATTAATATTTACTTTGTATCTAAGGTAAATAATAAAGAAAAAACTATTTTTTATCCGGAATTTTCGCCCCTCAATTTTCTTCCCTTTGGGCCTGCTGGATTTTGACTTCTGCCCGAATAAAAAATTGGGGGGGTGAAAATCCGGATAAAAAATTTAGTTTACTTTTTCTTTTCTTTTAAACAAAAATTGAATTTTAAATTAGTTACTGTAGCGCGGTAAAATTTTAGAGTGATACTGGGCTCGAGGTTAAAAATGAAATGTAATTAATATTTATTTTGTATCTAGCATAAATATAAATAGAAAAAGTAATTTTTTAAAATAATGTAAATTTTAATATTTTATAATAATATTTTAAATTAATAAATAATATTAAACAATTGAATAATTAAATGTAAATTTTATAATATTTTTAATGATTTAAATTTTACTGAAAGTTCAAATTATAAGAAAAGACAAAAATACTCCTGATTCCGGGAGGTCAACTGCCGGTCAACATCAAGCTGGACGAAAAAGTAGTTGAAACAGTAAAATGAGACCAAAAAAGTATGAAAACACAATGTTTGGGACTACGATGTTGAAATGTTAATATTAGCGACGTAAATTCAAGTAAGCCGGAATGTAAGGGACCATTTGAACATTTTACTCTTGAAAGAATAATAATTATTAAAAAGGGCATGAATATTGTTGGGGTCAACTCTGACCCATTTTGACCGACCCAACTGGCCATCCGGCTTAGGCTTATCTTGTGAGCCCAAGAGGCCCATTTATTCCTTCTTAAAGGCCCAGCTGGGTTACAAGGAATAAACACATGTTTATTTACGCTTATGCCCCTCCCAACACGGGGGCCCACAGGTATTGTCCCGTTAGGACCTATAAATACTCCTTGTTCATTTATTGCTAATTCAATTCCACACTCCCGTTTTGTGACAATTACCTGCTTCTCTCCCTAGAACTGACTTAATCTTCGGAGTGCTAACCTCCGTTTTGCAGGTTCCTGTCTAGGTCGGACCGTTGACTCTCCGCCCCCGGGATTTACCCTCGACAAGTGGCGCCATCTATGGGAACATCCGTTCCCGTTTGGCCGAGGGCAAATCCAGTTGTTCTACGAGAGTAATGGTCTCCACCCGGACAAGGCCCGACGAAGGGACGAGTCGCAGGCTTGGATTGAGATCGAGGGTGGTAGGGGGGAGTTCCCGCGTATCCGCCCGGTCCCGCGGAGAACGCCGAGACAAGAAGGATGCCGAAGGGGCTTCCCGAACTAATGACCGTCAGGGCCGCTCCAGGAGGTCTGACGATCCTCGCGAGGGCCACGGCCACGAATCAGCCGAACACCGGAGGAGCCGGTCCCGCCGGACCAGTAAAGAAGCAGAGAGGAGCAAAGAACCTTCCAAGCGTCCTCGCCCGTCCCGTTCACCTGAACGAGGACCACATGACGACCGCTTCTGGAGATCCTTTGCCGGAAGATTCCCTGGATTCGAAGAGCAGTTCAAAAAGTTCGAGGACATGTATTATGGAGGCAAAGGCGAATGTTCGGACGACAGCCTCATGTTCATGGGGGAACGAAAGGTCTCTCGGGGTCGAGATTGATGCAAAGAACGCGACCTTAAAACCCCACCAAGACCCGAGCCGCGGGTGGACCGCGAGGGTGTGTCAGATCCCCGGCTCGAGGCTATACTCAACAGTAGGGAGACGCTGGGAAGTCCTTTCACCAAGCATATTCGGTGTTATCCTCGGCCGGTAAACTTGAAACTCCCAACGGACATCCTGAAGTACAGGGGTGATACCTGTCCAGTTAGTTACTTGGCTGATTATACCGCGGCCATGGATTTGCGAGACTCACCCCGGGAGTTCTCTGCTAAAGCGATGCCCACCTTTCTAACAGGTGCCGCTAAGATATGGTTCTATAGCCTTCTCCGGGGAAGCGTTACTTCTTACGCGGACTTAGGGCGAAAGCTCCACGTCCGATTCTTTTCCAGCAAGAGAGCCAAGCACACTATCCATGACTTGTCATCGGTTCGCCAGCATCGGAACGAGTCTTTGGGGGAATACTACGAGAGGTTCACGAAGGAACTCATAATGATAGATCAAGTCGAGGATTTGGTGGTGAGGGTCGAGTTCGTGAACGACCTCTCTCCCTTTGGTGCGGGCGCTGCCCTGAGGAGCAAGCTCACAGCTAAGCCCCCGGGCACTACCCAGAGGTTGTGGGAAATAATCGAAAAGGAGATCCGGACAGACGAGTCCATGAAGAGAGCCAGAGAAGCTTTTGCCGAAGGCGAAAAGAAAAATAAGGCTAAGACCGCAAATCGAGTTCCTGTCGGGGACAGGACCAAAGCCCAGGATGATGTCGATCCAGCGCAGGCACGGCAGATTTTGGCTGCTCCTGTGGGTGCTATCTATGGGGCGCCCTCCTTCCCAGGAAGGTGATATCCTTCTCAAAGCAGGATTTAGTAGGTGGATCCGAAGATTGCTCCGACGCGCTGGTCATCACGGTCATAGTCACCAACCGGGAAGTTCGACGAGTATACGTTGATAATGGCAGCATAGTGGATGTCATGTACGGTGATTGTTTCCAGAAGTTGGGCCTCGACAAGACTCAGTTCTAACCACGTGATAATGCCGTTAGGCATAATCAGCTTGGCTATTACCGTAGGGACTTATCCCAAGGATCGGGTAATTCTCGTTGACTTTGCAGTGGTGGACGTCGTGGCCCCTTTCAACATCATTCTGGGGCGGCCCTGGATGAGTCAGGCGAAGGCCATTTACTCGCCATATCATTTGGTCATGAAGTTTCCGACCGAGGCTGGGATTGCAGAAGTTCGGGGAGATCAAAAATTGGCGCGACAGTGCATGGCTATCGCAGCAAAGAAAGGGTGTGACTTCCTTCCGGGAAGGGTAACCGTCGCGTTCGTCCAGGAGGCCCCGATCTCTGAAGACGAAGACCAAGGAAATGACGACTCTGGTCCCACGGATGACGAGGTTGTGGATGTTGCACTGAATCCTTTTGTAGAAGGAAGGGTCGTCAGCTTAGGAGCGGTTTTGCCCCCCAGTCTTCGGGACATGGTGGTTGAATTGTTGAAGCAGTTCGAAGAAGTCTTCGCTTGGAGTCCCAGCAACATGACGGGGATTCCTTCCGAATTGGGCGTGCACAAACTGAATATCGACCCTAGCGTGCGGCCAATACAGCAGAGGAGGTGGAAGATGGCTCCCGAGCGCAATGCCGCTATCAATGTGGAGGTTACTAAGCTGTTGGCCACCTCCATTCTCAAGGAGATCTTCTATCCCACGTGGTTGGCCAATCCGGTCATGGTCAAGAAACCCGACTCTTCTTGGCGTATGTGTGTGGATTATAAGGATCTCAATAAACACTGCCCCGAGGATTGCTACCCTCTTCCGGCAATCGAGCAGAAGGTTGATGCTATCTCGGGATACCCGGTGCTTAGCTTTCTGGATGCGTACAAAGGATACCACCAGATCCTGATGCACGAGGATGATGCAGAAAAGACAGCCTTCCTCACTGAAAGGGGAGTGTTTTGCTATGTCAAAACGCCCTTCGGTCTAAAGAACGCGGGTGCTACTTACCAACGTGTGGCCAATCGCGTCTTCGGGGACCAGCTGGGAAGAAACATAGAGGTCTACGTGGATGACATGGTGGTGAAAAGTCGTCGGATGGACCTTGTTGTCAACGACCTCCATGAGACCTTCCGGACCCTCAAAGCGGCTAATATGAAGTTGAATCCGAAAAAATGTGTGTTCTGCATCGGATCAGGAAAGTTTCTAGGTTACCAGATTTCTCGGAGAGGGATCGATGTGGACCCTTGAAAGCTTAAAGTCATCCTGGAAATGTAGCCCCCGCGGTCCGTCAAAGAAGTACAAAGGCTTACAGGCTCTATTGCCGCCTTAGGGCGATTTCTCGTCGAAGGCGGCCGAACGAAGCTTGCCATTTTTCCAGGTTCTCAAGAAGTCCGATACCTTCGGCTGGATCGAGGCTTGTCAGAAAGCCTTCATGGAACTTAAAGAACACTTGAGGACTCTCCCGACCCTGAGCACACCGGACTCGGGGGAAACTATGATTCTGTACTTAGCCGTGGGCGAGTCCACGGTGAGTGCAGCCTTGGTGCGGGAACATAAGGGAAAGTATATCCCTGTTTATTATGTCATTAAGGTCGTTCTTCCCGCCGAGACTCGGTACACCCCTGCTGAGAAGTTGATTTTTTGCCTCGTGACCGCGGCCCGGAAGTTACGCCCCTATTTCCAGACGCACCCGATCCTTGTTCTTACGAATCAGACCCTTCAGCAGATTCTCCGAAGGTCTGATACATCGGGCCGGATGACTAAGTGGGCTGTGGAACTCGGGGAGCACGACATAGAATTTCGACCCTGGACCTCTATCAAGGGTCAAGCTTTGGCCTATTTCTTTGTTGAAGCCCCTCAGGGAGTGGAAGCCGAGGCTAGCGAATGGTGTCAAGCCCCTGAAAGATCTTCTCCTGCCGGGCAGCAACTATGGACTTTGTTCGTCGACGGGTCTTCCTCTAGAGAAGGTTCGGGCGCGGGCGTGGTTCTGATCGATCCCCACGGGTCGGAAATCGTTTATGATATCCAGCTAGATTTTTCTGCCACAAATAATGAGGTTGAATATGAAGCACTGATCGCGGGGCTATCTATCGCCCGCGCTCTCGGTGTTCAGGAAATCTCAGTTTACAGTGATTCTCTGGTAGTCGTCAACCAAGTTCTTCGGCTGTACGAAGTTCGGAAGGTGGTACTCCAAAAGTATCTTCGGAAAGTCAGGGTGTTGGAACGCGGCTTCCGTGTTTTCCACATTTGGTATATACCGGGGTCACAGAACAAGAGGACCGATGCCCTGAGCAAGTTAGTTTCTTCCCACGCCGTGCACCTAGCCCAGCAGATTCACATGGAAGTCAGGACACGTCCGAGTATCCTGGACGACGAAGTCTTGCCTGTGACGATGGATAAGGTATCTTGGATGACACCCTTTGTCCAGTACCTCCAGACCGGAGCATTACCCGCAGACCCAGGGGAGGCCCGGAAGATTCGGCTCAAGGCGCCTAAATACTTGATGAGGGATGGCATTCTCTACAAGCAAGGGTACCTAACACCCTTGCTACGCTGTGTTGGGCCGCGGGAAGCTGAGACGTTGATCAGGAGTATGCACGAAGGCGCTTGTGGGGCTCACTTATGTTCATGTAATCTGGCCAAGAAGCTGATCCGCGCCGGATATTACTGGCCTACTCTATCCCAAGATTGCTATAACATCGTCCTTCGGTGCGCGCAATGCCAAAAACATGCACCTATTCTGCGTCTCCCCCAGCATGAGATGGTCCCAATTGGAAGCCCGTGGCCTTTCTGCAAGTGGGGAACGGACATAATAGGGCCTTTCCCATTGCCTCCGGGTAAGCTCAAGTTCGTGATCGTCGCAATTGACTACTTTTCTAAATGGGTCGAAGCAGAACCTCTGGCCTCCACCACAGGGGCAAGCGTTGCCAAATTCTTCTGGAAGAACATTGTCTGCCGGTTCGGGATTTTGAAAGTCCTTATCTCAGACAACGGAACTCAGTTTGAGTCGGGAGTTTTTAAATCCTGGTGTGACCAGCTTGGGATCGAACAATGGTTCTTGTTTGTGGTCCATCCCCAGACTAACGGGTTGGCTGGAAATGTAAATAAGGCCATCTTACAGGGCATGAAGACACGGCTTAAGAGTGCCGAGGGGCTATGGCCTGAGGAGTTGGCCCACGTCCTCTGGGCCATTCGCACCACCATGAGAACGGCCACGGGGGCAATCCCTTTTAGCCTCGTTTATACCATGGAAGCCGTTCTCCCAGCTGAAATAGAGGTGCCTAGTCCCCGGGTCAACTTCACGGAGGAAATGAACGAAGATGAAATCTGTCTTTGCCTTGATTTCCTGGACGAAAGGCGAGACCTGGCCAAAGCCCGCGAAGCCAAATACAAGCAGCTCATGGCCAAGTACTACAATGCCAAGGTCCGGGCTTGGGACTTTGAAGTCGGAGACCTGGTCCTCCGACGAAACAAGGCGAGCCACGCAGAACCAACCGGAAAACTAGCTCCGAATTGAGAAGGACCGTACAAGGTTGTGGAAGTTTCTCCCTCAGGAAGTTATCGTCTACGCACATGTGACGACGAGCCTCGTGACATTCCCCGATGGTGGAACATCCAGACCCTTAGGAAGTTCAATATCTGAAGACTTCTGCCCACTTTTGTAATAGATATAGCCAAGCAGGAGAACTCCGGCACTTTTGCTGTTAATATACTACTTCCCGTGCCTTTGTGAGTATCCCATCCTTCCTGAAGCTGTCTCGACCCCAGCGGCCGACGACACCGTGTGGCCTCCGCGGCCTACAAAACCCTAACGGTCTCCGTGACCTTGGGGCATTTACAAAGCCGTCTCGACCCCAGCGGCCGACGGCACCGTGTGGCCTACACGGCCTACGGAACCCTAACAGTCTCCGTGACCTTGGGTCATTTACAAAGCCGTCTCGACCCCAGCGGCCAACGGCACCGTGTGGCCTCCGCGGCCTACGGAACCCTAACGGTCTCCGTGACCTGTGGCATTTACAAAGCCGTCTCGACCCCAGTGGCCGACGGCACCGTGTGGCCTCGGCGGCCTACGGAACCCTTACGGTCACCGTGACCTTGGGGCATTTACAAAGTCGTCTCGACCTCAGCGGCCGACGACACCGTGTGGCTTCCGCGGCCTACCGAACCCTTATGGTCTCTATGACCTTGGGGCATTTACAAAGCCGTCTCGAGCCCAGTGGCCGACGGCACCTAACAGACCTCGCGGCAACGGAATTCCTAATTTCCCGCGGCCCTTGACCAGGTATGGTTTAACTAAACATCGACTTAATTAGCGCAACATTAATAATACAGTTGAAATGTAAAATCCGGGGGAAGGCACTCATATTACCTCCCTCAGATCATAGCAAAGAGCGTCGGCAATACACAAAATTTTACATATACAACCGTAAAATCTTGAATAAATAATAAAACAAATAAATGAGGAAAAGCAAAAACGAGTCGATGTTCAAAAAGGACGAATAAATTATATATGTGTGAATTTTCGAAGGTATGGCCCTCGGATCTATACACTTAGCAAAAACACACCAAAAATCACCTAACAACCTAGTTACATGTCCCTAGTGAGACTCTTGACCTAACTCGTAAAACAGAGCGTCGTTCTCATATATCAGGCGTTCAGTTTCGCGAGTTGGAGAAGTGGGGTCGTCTCGCATGGCCGGACAGGGCTCGGGCCACAATGCCTCGAAATCATACTCCTTTCCCGTCTCTACGATAAAAGATATCACGCTTTCCAAAGCTGCCCGAAGCTGACCAGCATACGCCCGAAGAGCCTCAATCTTGTCAGAGGACCGATCCCATTTTACAGCAACCAAGGCGTAAGCCTTCCGGAGATGTACCAAGACACTCTTGAAATAATTGCGGGGAATAAAATCCTCCGGGTCTGGTTTGGCCAAGCCCTCGTCCTTCTTTTTCTTCCGTATCTTGGCTTCGAATGTCGGGAGGCGATTGTTGGCCAATATCTCTAACTGTATGGAGTTCTTCAGGTGATCCTCCCAGTAGGTCTCCGTGTCCCTCCATAACTTATCCAGCCGGTCGTTTTCGGCCTTCGCCTCTACGGCGGCCCTGCCTGCCTCGTGCAGCTCCGAGGCCCTGAAAGTTTCTAAGGCCTCTTCCAGCTGGCCCTCGAGATCCGACAGCCGTCCTCGGCTCCTGTAGACGGCTAGATCTACCAAAGCGCCTCCGACAGCCGCATACAGCGGAAAGGTCGTCGGGTCGTAATGAGGGTCAGACAACTGTAGGTCGATCCAGGGAATCCCGAACATTTCCTAATGACCCGGAGTCGCAGGCACACCTCAAGAGGTTCCCTCGGGCTGGTGGGGGAAGTCCGAAGTCGCGTTCTTCCCCTGAAAGGAAGCGCGTGTTAATGGAAAGATTAGGGGGCGCGGGCTAGAAAGAAGCCTCAGAGGCAAAAGTAATATTGAGCCAACGAACAAAGACTTGAAACTAAGTTTGAAATTTGAAAGTTAAAGCTTGAAAGTTTGAAACGAGTAATGAAACAAACAAGTAATGGAACAAGTAATAACAAGTCGGCCATGAATAAAATAGAAATTCATTAATATTCGGTTAAGAGTTACAATGGGGAGAAGACCCCGAAGACAGGTGATCACTATGATGAGTCCTAATCCTACGCATCGTTCACCTTGTCTCCGCTTTTGGTGCTGGAGTCGGTTGAGGTGCCCCCTCCTCCGCGGCTTCCAGAGTTGTGCCCCTTGGGGGGGAAGTGGTGCAGGTCCTACTATCTCCGGCTCCTCGTCGGGTCCCGGCGGCGTGCTCGGAGGCGTTTGTATTCCCTCGGCATCTGAAAGACGAAGGAAGGGCTGCCAGGATATTCAGGATGTCTTCGGGCTTTGAGATGGAGGGGCAAGTCCCAGTGATTTGTTGCATGATGGGGAGCTGTGCGAAGTTCATGTCCCGAAAGTGCTTCCGGGCCTTCCTCGCCCCTCTTTCCATGACAGGGTCCATGATGTCGTTTATCCCGAGGGCGAACTCGGACGACCCCAAGTACCTCTGAACCCCCGCGAGAATGTACGCGTCCAGGCGGGATTTGGGGACGCTCGTTGCCAGCAGACTCTCAACTCTCCTCTTCCAGGGCCTGGAGCCGCGTCTCAGCCTCTCTGGCTTTGTTGGCCTCACTGACGGCCTTCCTCCTGGCCGAAGCCAGCTGTCCCTCCAAGTCCGCGCACACGGACACGAAGGAGTTCACCGCCTGCACAGCCTGTATGACGGATACCCTTGATCAGTAAGGGAACCCTCCATGTACGAAGAGTAAATACTTAGGCAAAAAGTTTTACCTGTCTCATGCCGTCCTCAAGCCGCGGTACTCCGGTGGCGGGCAAGTCCGCGCATTCGACCCGTGGAGGGTCGAACATCAGCAGGGCGTGACCCTCGAGTATGCCCTCGAACTGACCTGCCCCCCACCCTTGATCCTCATACCCCTCCTTCAAAAGTTCGTCAATGGAGGATATTTTGTGGATCGCGGGCAAGCTGAAGGACAGAGGGTCGACCTCCACCACCTTAGGATCTCCCCGCTTCCTTTTTTGATGACCCAAGGTTTGACCCGAGGGGTTCCTTTTCCTCGAACTTTTTGCACGCACCCACGTCATCTGACCGGAGGGCGCCTGACCCATTTCCTGTTGGGGAGTTCCTTGCGGCCTCTCCTCAGGATACTGCTCCTCCTCGTCTGAATCATCAAAAGCCGAGCGTTTACCCATCAGATTAGTAAATATACCTATCAACAGAAAAATAACCACAGCTAGTCTTCAGGTAAAATACCTTGGTTACGGGAGCTGATCGTATCGCTTAACGATGTAATTTGCCTATAGGTGTAGGTCTTCTTCCACCCGACCAATTTCTCTAAGTCCCCCCTCCGGGCTTCCATGTCTTTCTTATCCTTCTTGGTCCACGGATCTAAGCTGATCGTTCCTCCCTCGTCCGGCGTCCACGGAAATAGGGCGACAAAGTCTGGTCCACGTAAAAGAAGCCCGACCTCCAATGCTTGGAACTCTCGTTCTTTGCTACTAATTCTTTGGACGGCCCGTGTGGATTTTTGGTGAAGCTGAACCACCCGGGGAAACTCTTCCCGCACCGGACGAGTTTGTAAAAACACCTAAATAAGAAAATATCTGGCTCCACCCCCGTCTTGTTACATACGTGTACGAAGGGTAACACTATGGTTATGAGGTTCGGGGTGGATTGGGCTAGGGGTCGGCCGTAAGCTTCCACTATCATCTGGAACATAGGCATCAGGGGAAAGTGCAGCCCATATTCCAAAAACTTCTCATAAATTGTGATTTTCCCCGGAGGGGGAGTACTGGCTCTCTCATGACCTTCTGGTAGGGTGGAGTTGATAGCCGTAAGGCTATAGTGGTTTTCTAAGTCACTTAACCTATCTTGGTTTAGCGAACACTCAATGTCCTCTACCCTAACTGCCTCTTTGGCCATGTGGTTAATCGAACGTACAAGAGAAGAGGGAGACTTACTCGTCAAGGGTCGATTAGAAACCGCTACAGTCAGTCGCCGGCCGTGATTCCGATTCCCGAACGGCAATGTGCTCTGATTTACGAAAAAGAAAAGAGAAGAGAAGAAGTCGGAGCTCTGTATGTTTGGAACTTGGAAGCAAAAGAGAGAAAAATGAATTTCGGTGTCCTGTGGAGGAGTTATATACTCCAGAGGAGAGGAACAGTCCCCTCGATTTTTCATCCGGTGCCATCATTATGGCACGGCTCCCCATAAAATTCTGCACGTCCATCCCATTTGAGCGGGAAGGACCAAGGGCCGTTGGATCTAGGGCGGTCGTGAGGTGGAAGATTCCGGAAGTTGGGCTGGCTTGTTGGACCTACAATTCCTTTGTGTCAAGCCCAATCCGGCTTTGCTGCATTGGGCTTGACAGGGGCATTTGTTGGGGGTCAACTCTGACCCATTTTGACCAGCCCAACTGGCCATCCGGCTTGGGCTTATCTTGTAAGCCCAAGAGGCCCATTTATTCCTTCTTAACGGCCCAGCCGGGTTAAAAGGAATAAACACATGTTTATTTACGCTTATGCCCCTCCCAACACGGGGGCCCACAGGTATTGTCCCATTGGAACCTATAAATAATTCTTCAGAGTGCTAACCTCCGTTTTGCAGGTTCCTGTCTAGGTCGGGCCGTTGACTCTCCGCCCCCGGGATTTACCCTCGACAAATATCATCAACCTCATTAACATCAATTTTAAATTGCTTTTAGGATTTTTCTTTATCTACAAAATTATTACTTTATCCTTTTTTTTCCTCTCAACCCCAACAAATGCTTTTCATTTTAGGATCCATTAGTGCAAAGCTGCCTGAAAAATTTTCTTTTCTTTTCATAACACATCTGAGTTCATATTTAATAAAATGGTCTACTTAATTATTCTTTCCAATATTGAGGCATTTTCCAAACTACATCAAACTTAAGCATCAACTATCTCTTTACTTTGGACAAAGACAAATTCTCTTTATAAGCTCTCTCCTTTTATCAGAGGAGGTTCAAATAAGATGCCACGATGTAAAAATAGTTGAGTTAATTAAACGTGTCATTGTGCTAGGCTTATTAATTTCGTTTGTATTGAATTGATTCCCAAACTTTAATCAGATTTCATCAGTAGGTCATGGAAAAGGAAGAGAGATTTTTTGGTCTTTTGTTAATTGAAAAAAATGAAAAACATTTTATAATAAATAAATATTATCCATGCCCTCCATAATAATTATCACCTTTCCAATGTTTCTTCCAGAAAAAAAAAGTCCACAAATTAAATGTTTACTAAAAGCAGGACAAAAACTCAATTTAAATTATTTTTTTTTCGAGAGTAATTTAAATTATTGTGTTTTTTTAGTGTAGGAAAAGATCACAATGAACTCATCTACGGTCATCAATATATTTCATTTATAAAATGGCGAGATTTATATTATACATGAATTTAGTACCACCGTAATTCAAGTTGATGTTAGTTTATAAGGTTTTTTTTTTTTTTATATATATATATTGTGCATAGTGTCTTAAGTGCATTACACTCAGATTAATATACACCGAGTCGGGTGAGTCTCTTTTCGGAGAAAAAATGTTTCCAATATTGTTCTTTCTATTCACGAGATTCAAAACCCAAGACTTCGCTTAAGGGAACCACTTTGGTCAAGCAAGTGTTGGTATAAGGAGTTTTTTTTTTTTTTTTAAATCACAATTTCAGGCTTCAGCCATTGTTTGTTGTTTCATTCACATGATTGCCGTCGTATGTAGGGGGACAAGGTCATAGTATTGCAGTAGCCAGTTGTGAAGCCCTGAGTTTCTTGATTTCTCTTAGCTTAAACTGTCTACTTACGAACTTATGTTGCCAATTGTATCTCTTCAACAATTGTAGAAAGTAAGTTGAGCCTAAATTTAGCTTTGATTTAGTACACCATAAATATTTTGGATTCTAAACAGGTGGAAAGAAACGGTGAATACATATATATATATATATATATATATATATATATATATATAACCTGAACGGTGAATAAATCTCTTTCACATGTGATGATGTGAAAGAGATTGATAACCTTGGAAATGAAACAGTTATTTCAAAGTTCGAATTTGGTAGTTGCAGGTTAATCGAATCAGAGTAAAATGAACTTTCTTTTTCATCCACTTTTTTTTTATTTTTCACTTTTGTTTTTCACTGCCCTTTATTTAGTTTAAATGACAAAATCGACAAAGTAGCCCTTCACCCCTTTCCCCCTCTCGTTCACAGTCACAACAACGGCAACGGCGATGAATAACCCTTAATCAGTGGTCGGCGATCCCCACTATCTCTCCGGCGTTCTTTGGCTGTTGAAATCATCTCGCCGGCGTCCTGGACGGATTAATTTCCCCAATATCCCAATGCCTCATCCTCTAGTTCTCCCCCGTTGTCCCAGCAAAACAATAGAAATGGTGCTGAAGAATATTGGTTCAGGCGACGGAAAATTGCAGCAGCAGGGAACTAGACGAGCTTAAACTCTTGACTTCGTGGAGCAACTTTGAAACGCCTAAAACAGTAAGCTTTTGATTCCAGTCGATTTATTTCTGAAATACTGGCATAGATGAATTAGAAAGCATAAAATGGCGATTCGAATCTATGAATTAAATTATAAAGCTTAGATTAAGAAGTTTATGATTTGTTAGGGATTGATTTGGCATGCATATTAGTTTCTGAATCAATGAAACATAACCTACACTAACATGTTTATGTGAGGTCTCTACGAAGCGTTTGACCAATTTGACTTATTAACTTGCTGTATGTAAGGTTGTTACAAGATCAGATTTTTTGGAAAGTTTGAGGCATGATAAGAATTACTGATTGGAGCTTAAAGGTTTCAAGATATGCGCTTGAGAAATCAATGGTTTGCATGTTTTTGAATGTTTACATGAAGGCTGGAATTGGGATTAACTTGTTATATCTTGTTTTAAATTGTGAACCCATAATTGATCAGCTTTGGTAGAACTTAAATTCTCTTGTACTATTTAAAGTGACCTATTGGAATTGTTATTTAAGAATCGTTATTTGGATCCGTTTTCAAGATTTCTTTTTATGAATGTCTTCTTTGTTTAACCCAATTTAATGAGGCAATTTCAGATTAAATGAATTTCTGGTTTGTCCAGAAATTCGATTAGATCGTCGCATATCAGTCACTGGAAAATCTGGAAATTTGAATGTAATCCATGATAAAGTCTATATATCTTTTTCCCTGGCCGGAAAAGGCTTGAGTTCATCTTCTTCTCTTCTAAAATCCATGATGAAGTCTATATATCTTGTTCCATCATTTTGGCTCAGTTAGTTTCTTATATTGTATATGCTGTAAAGCGTAAATACAGAGTTGGATGATGTTTTGTTCATTTTTATGGTTGAGTTTTCATCTTCTATGGTTTTGGGTGTGCTTGCAATTTTTTAAAGATTGGCACTCGTCTTGAATGTCTATCTCTGTGCTCTTTCCTTCATTTGAACGCTTCTGCTTGTGGTTCTTTGTTGATGTTTGACTGATGAAAGTGTTTAAATTTGATCTTTTGTTGCTTTTAAGTAATTTTTTCCAATATGTAGGATACTTAAATGTTATTCCATTATGAGGAACAATATGAAACATTTTGACACATGTTGCGCAAGATAGCATGAACTAGTAATGTTGGGAGCACCATTGTGCACTTTGGTTGTATATGGGTTGTTGAATTGGATGGTAAGGGGGAAGGAAGTGTACAGATGTTCTAGGTTTCATATCTCCCAGTTACGAAGGGAAAACTGGTTTTCGTGGCGCAGGGTATAGCAAGTGAGAGCTCATGATCATTTTCCTTTGTAGTTGGAAATGGCTTAACTTGTTCATCATTGGGTATTTTCTAGTAATTGTGCCATGACATGGACCTTTAGTATGTTTGGCATGCATTCGGGTTATCATTGATGTGATTGGAACGTGTGCTGGCCTTACTTTTGGGTTGAATTTTTTGTTGTTTTGGAGTTTTTGACAAGAAATGGTTTGTAGCAGTTTAGATGTTAAATTCCAATTTGGTGTATGCTTAAGCATAAATATTGCCATCCCTATCCTCTTCTCCTCCTCGCCTACCCACTTCAACTTCTTCCTCTGTTTCTATTTTCCTAAAAACTGTAATGATGAGCATATTGAACAGGTTTTTACTTCATTTAGTTGAATGTCATTGTTAGTCACATCAATGATTAGAAACTTTTCAGAAAAGGGGATTGCAGGTCTACGATAACAGTCCAAGCTTCCTCAAGGTATAGTGTTTAAGTGGTTTTAACAGTAGTTGGAATGAATGTAGATTAATATGATACTTTAAAGCAACATATGAATCGTTCCATTCATATTTTGAACGCCATTTTCTGTTCAACAAATTATAGTTCATTGTTTTGGGCTAGGATATCTTCATTAATTGTTTTATTACTAAGTTGTAATTCATTTTCAACTTTGCAGGAGCTTTGTTCTCATCTAAAGTTTGCAGCTTGTACCTGGTTTGGGCAGTAGGAATTCTATCCACCATCTAAGTTGGACATTTAACACCGTTCTTAAGTACATTATACTGCAGATAAGTGATGTCTCTACGTAAACCTCCGCTTCCTCGCCTTCTCCTAAATAATGTATCTTGCATGAGAAATGCTCAGCAAATCCTGCGCCATGTAAATGCCTCTATTCATGATGGTAGTGCCCTTGTTCTGACCGGCACAAATGGCTCAGGCAAGACCACTTTCTTGCGCATGTTGGCAGGATTTTCTAAACCATCTGCGGGTGAGATACTATGGAATGGACATGACATTACGGATTCTGGTGTTTTCCATCAATATAAGCTTCAACTCAACTGGCTCTCACTTAAAGATGCTATCAAGGAGAAGTTTACAGTCCTTGACAATGTTCAATGGTTTGAAGTTCTTGAAGGCAAGGACGGTAGCAGGTCTTTGCCTGCTATAGAGCTTATGGGGCTTGGAAGATTAGCAAAAGACAAAGCAAGAATGCTTTCGATGGGTCAACGGAAAAGACTACAGCTAGCACGTTTACTGGCAATTGATCGCCCAATTTGGTTGCTTGATGAACCGTCCGTCGCATTGGACGACGATGGGGTGAAACTGTTGGAGTATATTATTGCAGAACATAGAAAGAAAGGTGGCATTGTCATTGTGGCTACTCATTTGCCGATTAAGATCGAAGACGCAATGGTTTTAAGATTACCGCCAAGGTTCCCACGGAGGATGACTTTGGTAGACATGCTTGATCGAGGGTGACTAGATTGAGACGGCGATAGTCGTGGACAACATGTGCGAGATTCCACAAAAACAGTGCATCTCAGGCACCAAGGAGATTTTGAGAGGGAACCCTTGTTATCCAACTTGATGGCCAGCTCCTTGGTGTTAGACTTTTTGAGTTGTTCCTTCGTGCTGCGTATCATCACTCTTTTTAAGTTTTACTTGCTCTACTTTTAGTTAATGATAATTTTTAATTTTTGTTTTCTTCATAAAAAGCATTTTAGGCAAGAATGAGAAACACTAATCAGCTTCTAGACTAAGGAGAAAAAGTATCAGAGAAAAGTAGTGAGCATAAAGTTCATTTGTAATGTTTGATGATGTTCCTTGGAGTATCAGAGGGAAGGAACTTCATTTGCACATCTTAAACTTTTTTGAGTTATTCTCTTCGTCTCAATTCGATTTGAAAAGATCTCAAAAAAAAAAAAAAAAATCATTTCATTTACCAAACTGATTTCTTTTAATATAAGAATGCTCTAATCTGTTTTTTTTAATTTGTCAGACAATTTATATTATAATACTCCTTCTGTCTCAAAAAAAAGAAAAAGAAAAGTTCACTTACAAATCTTGAAACTCAAGGTGGACGGTTTGTTTTTGAAATAGGAGTAATAACTAAACAAAGTTGAACCAATTTTTCTTTCTTTGGGGGATTTGAAATTGAACTTTTTTATATATATACATATAAAGAAATTGAACTAATAACAGCATACAGTTTACTTACTCCCCTCAGTCTTGTTCATATGGCAAAAAAACTGGACTAATAGCGCCATATGGAAAAGTAAAAAACTAGACATGTAATTTCGGCTCAGAGCTCAGTAGTCAATAGTGGTAAAATTGAAGTTATCCCAGTAAACACGATTTGCCCGCGCTGATAACAATCCGGTTAGGAGCACAAATCCAGATTTCTCCATTTTTAGGAAAAGGACATCAAACTGTATCATGTGCTCATGTACCCCATGGATAAATTCAATCATAAGACAAGTTATTGTAACGTCATGGTTTTGTGAAATGAGTGATTCCAGATGTCGGAAGTTGGAACACACTATGACTTCAGTATTTATCGGATCTAATGTCAGCTTTTTAATCATTCGATTTGTCCGATAAAGAAATAGAAGAAAAAAAAAAAGTTGAGGGCTTTCTTTTTGGGAGGCTATGATCTGATTAAGCTTTTCTGGGATTGAGGGCCATTGATAGAAAAAGAAATGAAACAAAATTCATGGGTTTGTACTTTAGCCACTCAGATTTCCCTCTGTTTTGCTCTTTACCTTGCATTCAAGGTGGGTCAACCTCAAGAAGCTTTCTTTCAGAATGGCGGGACTTCTGAAAGCATTAAACCCTTTGATTTCTACTTCATCAGTGTTGCAGGAGATTTTAGGCCACAAAATGAACAGACCCTTCTTCTCAGACAGGTCAGCTTGTTTGAAGTTCTCTTTTTTCCCCTCTCTTGTTGATAAAATTGCTGTGCTTTTCCAATCCTTTTCAATTATGTAGCTTAAAGAAATCTGTTTTGAGCTATTGGAAACTTTTTGTACGTCTACGTTGAGATTTGATAGTTCTTCTGATTTTCAAAATTTTGTTCTTGTGAAATTGTTGAAACTTGAAACAGAAAGAAGTTTGTATCACCGCTGATTAGATTCATAGAAATTATTCTGAAGTATTGCATTCCATGTAGTACCAGTTTATAATCCATCCAATCAAGGCCATTCAATTTTTACTTTTTGTCATTTCTGAATAAAAATTCTTCTTTGTATATTATGGTTATGATCTTGACTTGTCTTCCTTATGTTTGTTGCCTGGTTGAATGGAATCTGCGCCATGTTGATGAAGATGGCAAAGGTTGCGGAATTGTTCAAAGCACAGTTTGTGGTGAGCATTAGTGAACTTGGACAAGATGATTCTCTACGCCTGAATGTAAGATGTGCAAATCCTCTTTCTTGAATGCACTTTGCTAGATACTTTAACTGATTTCTAGTCATATATTCAATGAAATGAATCTTGGCTAGTAGTTCTGTGTTGTTGTGATAGTCCAATTCGAGGTGCTCGAGAATTTATTCGGAGATTAATATACTAGCTTGTTTGTTTTAGCTACGGACCACTAACATGTAATTCCTAACAGGGAACACGGTATTTTCGGTCCCTGAAAGTTCCCTGGTACACCATCCTCCATAACGTGTGATATTTTGCCTGTTTAGTGCTGAATCTTCAAGATGGTCTGGGAATAGGTTTTTTTCCCCATCGATTTCTTTTCAGCTATCTAAACTTGTAGGTACACGACAAAATCATTCGATGAACAAGGAGCTGGTCATTACCTCAAGTGTACAAAGATCCCATATGGAAAGACCTTGGACATTGTTTTCGTCAATACACAGCTATTTCAGGTATTAATCGTGCTCATCTTTGAAAACTAGCATTGATTCATTGGGCTTGATTCCATCAGAATCTTTTGATAGCATTTGCTAGTCATCTTACATGAATTAGGATTCATGGCCAAACAGTTCTTCACTATTTGACTGCATTGATCAGGAATCTGGAAATCATGTCTTGATAGGAGGTCATCAAACTGATAAATAACAAAATAAGAAACATTGGTGAAATTTCTGCTTTCATTTTGTCTCTAGGCTTGCAGTATGGTTACTTGATGCATTTTAATTAATCATTCTGTTGCAGTCTCTTCTTATTCCTTTCTTCGAAGGACTAAAACATTGTTTCACAGACTGTTTTATGATCTTCTTATCTCTAGGGTATTTCGAGCGATGCTCGGAAAACTCAGTTATCATGGCTGACAAAGACGCTAGAAAGAAATATTAGTGATTGGTAAGTTTTGTCTACTTCCCTGTGAAACAGCTGCATACTTCTGGAGTTACTCCCGGCCAATAAATACGTACATTTCTAATCATCCTTCCTATGTTTGTTTTGGATCGTCAAAGGTGCATTGTTGTCGGTTTCCACCCATTGTCATCTTGTAATGTAACTACTGAAGGCGAAAAGAGCAGTGATTCTCTCCACCATATACTTCTCAACTATGGGGTGGTAATTATTGCTTGTATTGATCTGATTTGTTATGGATTATACGCAAACTTGAGTGTTGTATCTTGTCAAGTATTTCGTAAATGACTTGAAATCAAGTTTATTTATCTTGCCTGCTTTATCGAAATTGAAGCTTGCACTTTGAATATCTCTAAAATTTAAAAAGATGGATCATGCATCTGCATTTTTTCATTTAGGATGCATATTTGAGTGGCGACACTTTCAGGAGATACATTTCGGTAAGAACTGCAGAACAGCTTATTGATGCTAGTCCGATGACCAAAGGACCTTGCATTACTCCTGTGAATAAGTTACATCCTATTTGCAAGTGAGTGCTTCAAACCTTATCCTCCTCTGAAGTCCTAATTCTGACAATAAAGTATGCTTCCCCTCGGCTATGGACTCTGATACAATTTTTCATTTGCTTTTGGTTTGTATCTATTTTTCCAGGGAAGCAGTAGATGGCTTCTTTCTTCACAGGGTCGGCTCCTTCGAGTTTGTAAGTTCACATCATCTACATTTTCACTCACAACTCAGGATATCTTTCCAGTGATAATCAATTTGATGTTTTTTTTCTTCCTATCTTGTAGGTGACTTATTTATTGAGCTTGAATGGAGAAGTTATTCAAAAAATTGAACAGAAACAAATCGGCAAAGAAGTTATGTAGCATTCGTTGATAGTTGAAACCATTCTTTGATGCGTTGGTTGTTCAATATTTGTTCGCTTCCTCTCGTCTAGCGTTTGGCGGTAATACCCTTTTTTTTTTTTTTGTGTCGGCATCATGGTTACATTGATTTTGACCCCATGTAGAAGCTACATGATTGTTTCACCAACTCAACATCATCTAGTTGAGGATGAAGTTAAACTAGAAAAAGGTCTCCTACATGCTGTCATTTGGCTGGAATGATGATGAACTACTAAAGACAGAAACTCTGTGGTACGAAAGAGAGTTCTGTTATAGAACTGTACTTGGACGGATGAATTTTATCAGTTTGACAGACTAGAATTCGACATGGGGACGCAGGGAATTCACACAGGAAAAATGTCCAGTTTGTAAAATTATTGGTAACAAGTGATCAGATGGGATGGAATGGGTAGTGTCATTTGGAGATTTTTCTGTTGGTGTTTGCATTGTATTTAGCATGATCAAAAGCAAAATCTGAGTACGTATACGAATGGAGAATGATCAGGTTCAGTTTAGATTATTGTCCGAATTGGACAATAACATGTATGTAAGAAAATGGAATTACGAATCTATTAAGGCATATGTACATTGGTTAAATTTTACTACTTCCTTTGTCTTAAAATTATTGTCCAGTTTAGATTTTTTAATTTTGGTTCATTTTTTACTAAAAATGAAAATCCGAATTGGACAATAATTTCGGGACGGATGGAGTATTTTAATCGGATTGAAATGGTGAAGAGTATTCTTTAAAAATTTGAGAAAACAAATAGGAGAAAAACCCGTGATCCAAGAAACTTTTGGGGCTTTCTTTGAAATTTATAAGAACTGAAGGGTATCTTTTCCTAATAAAAAAGTTTGACCCTTCCAAGTCCCAATAAGAAGAGTTTTCTGTGTAAGGCAGCTTTAGTGGACCGAATGAACCCCAGAACAGAGAAGCGAATTGAGGGTTACAGAGAGATGGGATTTCTCTGAGGGTGGTTGCCCTTCTCTGTATTTACCCGATGATCTTTTCACTCCAAAAGTGAACGAATTAAACCAACAGCCCTTTCTATGGCGATTCACAGCTCGGAGATCTTTCAATCTCCGTGCGCGTGACTGCTTGTATGTATGTATATATATATATAGAGAGAGAGAGATAGAGAGATTTTTGGTACAAACATCTGCTCATCTTCCTCGTCATAAGAAACTAGTACTACTCCCTCTGTTTCCTTCCATTATTGATCGATTTCGTGATGTGGGTTTTGATCCTCTTTTATTATTATGGGCTATGAAGACAACAAAAAATCTGTTCTTGTGGGTTCATTCGGAGCTTTTGAGGTGTCTGACCCGTAACTTGGCGGGGCAAAAAACCCTGATGGCAATCTCCCTTGATTTTGCAACTGCGGTTTTTTTTTGCAGCCATGGCGGTGATTGCGCCTCTTGAGCTCTCCGCTCTAACGGATCTGAGCCTTAATCTTTCAATTATCGTCGCATTTTGGTGTTTAGAGTTTGGTTGAATTTGGGTTTTTGTCCAATTCATCTTCTGATGGAGATCTGGTTTATAATTTTGGAGGAATTTTTCGCATCTGTATCATGTTATGCTGTTGTAGCCTCTGATATCTTCTGTTTTTGTTTACTGGTTTTAGCTGCATCTTTTATTTGAGAATTGAGATCTTAGCTTAGTTGTTTTTTTCTGAGGAATCTAACGGTCCATGATAGTTTTGTGTTCCTCCGTTACTGCATTCCTATTCGTATTCTGTGATTTTTATCAAAATGCAAAAGTGCAATTCTGACTCTAGTTTGCTATTTTTTACTGATGCCATTTCCCATTAAACCTGTTTTTTATGAGTTGAAAAAGGGCATTCTGAATAACATGGGGGAGAAGGGTGATTATTGTGTAGCTATATTGGTTTACTGTGACATATTATCTAAATGGTTAACTCTGATTATGATATGAACCCTTTGGCACAAGAATTGAATAATTCTCCAAGCACAATGAGGTGATGACATACCATTGAAGCATACATCCCCGCAGGTACCAATTGAGGTATAAAGGACAATCAAGATCATCGAAATCCACTTGTTAGAATTTCAGAACTTTGTAATATTCAAGAGTAGGATGATAGGAGAATAGTTCATGATTGCCTACTGGTAAATCGTTTCTGTAAATCTGCAGTCATTACCTTTACATTCCGTGTTATAAATGCAGCAACATTTGGAAGAATGGTAGAAGGTAATGGCAGCATTGGCTTATTTATCTTGTTATTAAGTCATCAAAATGTTGTTATTATTTTCCTCGTATAAATGATGATACTCTTCCAAACAAAACGCTGGACAATCATTTGGGTTACCTTTACCATACACAAAGTATGAAAATTTAACAAAATTAACAAATTTGTCATTAGCATATTTGTGCTTTCATCAGAAAAAAAAACACAATTCAAAAAAAAAACCATGAACCCAAAAATCCATAAAATTTTGGGGCTTGGGTCCCAAATAGATAAAATGTGAATTGAAGGGGGCATCTATCTAAATAAGATAAAATTGGACATGTAAAGCAAGAAGAAAGAGCTAGCTCTAGGGCGTCGTGTACACGAAGGAATGAACTGGGACAGAGTTAAATGAGGGTTTCAGAGAGAAAATATGGGAATTCTCTGAGGGTTGTTGCCCTTCTCTCTATTAGCCCCGATGATTTCACTTCTTAAACCCATGGAGCAAACCAACAGCCCTTTTTATTATCTTTCACAGATGTGCAGTTGCTTCATCTCTGTGTGTGTGTGTGTGTGTGTTTGTGTGCTTCTGAGTACTGTAGAACTATCTATAAATTAATCTTCGTCTCCATCACCACCACCATTTCCGACACCTCATTCCGAAACGTGGGATTTGCCTCTCTCTCTCTCTCTCTCTGTGTGTTGTTGTAATGGGCTATGAAGATACGAAAAATCTGTTCTTGAGTTCATTCGGGGACTTTTTGAGGTGATCCGACCCGTATCTTGGCGGGGTAAACCCTGATGGCGCTCCCATCGTGGAGTGCAACTGCGGTTTGCAGCCACGGCGGTGTTTGCCCTCTAATGCTCTCTACCCTGATCTGAGCCTTTCATCCCAGTCCTACCATGTAATGGGTTGACCCGAACCCTTTGTTCATCGGCTATGGGTTTTTATTTTTTTCTTGCTTTGTTTTACTCGATGGGCATAAAGCGAATGAGTATGTAAGGCTTTGTTTCTCTTGCATATTTTGGGAGGAGGAGGCCTTGTCTTTAGATTTGGTTTTGTTTTCCCCTCTGGTTCATGGAATGTCTCTATCGGGCATCAGGGTCGTGTCTCTTCATTATAGCATCACTATTTCTTTGGTGTGATTTCGAACGAAAATGCATAGTTTATTTCATTAGAACTCAAATAAACTTTCTCTGCTTCCGCTTTTATTGAATCGGATTGTTATACTGGGTAAATGAGGTGCTACAGTCCCATTTGATCTTGGTCTTGAGTAAGTTGTTCAGATTAAATATGCTTGATTCCTTTCATTCAAAATTGAATTAGTGAATTTCAACCAGTCAAAGTCCGAAAAGTGAGCCTGTCACTGAGAGATGTGTTTTTTCCTTCTACCATTTTTGCACATCGAAGTTGGAATTCCCTAGAAGAATTGAATTTGAAACGTGTCTCTGTTGGAGCACTCTGTAATTCCTGTCGCTCTACTGCCAATTTAATCTTGAAACTTTGGGTGTGCATTGCTCTTTAAGATTTAACAACTTTGGAAGTTTATGGTCAATCTCTTGCATAACCACACTTGAAATTTGCCTTTTGTTGGTTGAAAACCCTCATTATAAGCAATATTATCATGCTTCCCGACTTTTTCATATTGGCATCCTCTCTGGTGGTGATGCTGGTGAAAATGTTCTCCCGCTTTCATGCTTCCGCTAGAGAATATGATAGGAAACTATATCAACTACCTGCTAAACTCCTATCTCTACTGCTTTTATTAGTTATAGAAGAGGGCACGTTTGGACTTGGTTCATTGAGGTATGAGGTATCACCAAACCGGGAAAAGTTTGTGGTGAAGACAGTATACCTGTTTGTAATAAAGGCCAGCAGAGAGTCAGAGCATGTTTTAAATTACCCTGTTCAACATCTTAGAGTGTTTGAGATACTTGAATTTTGATGCAGTTCAACTGAATTTGGACTGGTCAAGTGTTTCCTTGAAAATGCAATTTCCCTTGAGAAGATAATTGCTGATCCACATTATAAAATGGTTGGATCTTGTGGTTTACATTGGTTCTTCGATCTTGATGTACCCAGTCAAGAAGCTGAGGTAACAAATGAGGCCAGAAGGTGTGCTAAGGAGCTGCTCCCATGAGTGATCCTTTCACGTATTAGTTACAGATACTTAGCTCTGCGCATGGGCATGCTGGTCTGGTCTTAAAAGAATGTAGTGATTGTTATTTACTAAATATGACTGGATTTTGTTCATGTACTTGTTTGTAACTTTGTTTTTCCGAAAAATAATTGAAGGATATGCGCCTCAGTATCTATCTAAGGTGGCGTTTGGTTCAAACTCTTATTGGCTGCTCGAGGCTTGAAAGAGACTCTTCAAGGAAATAGTTGGGTGAGGCTGCAGAGAGCTGGGGAGTTAAAGGGTTGTTTCCCCTCTCTGTTTTGCCAGTGATTTCCAAGCCTAACTTTTAAAATCAAACAGCCCTTTGACTAAAAGAGAACATGACCTTCGCTAGTTTGCTGTTCACTCTTGTTGTCACTGCTGCTGCTTCTACTTCTGGTGATGATGACGATGCTTCCAGCTGTCCTAAAGTGCACTCATTTCTGTTTCAAGGGTTAAGGGTTTAGGGTCTGTTTAAAGGCTGTGATGATAAAAATCTTTTCTCGAGTTCTTTATGAGGCATGGAGTTAATGAATCTCGTCTGGCTGGGCAAACCTTGATGGCACTGTGATCCGGTACAACTTGACTTGTTTCGGTTCATAAATGCAACTAGGATTTTGCAGCCATGACGGTTTCTCAACCCCATGTTTCCTTCTGATCTTATGATTGATAGATCTGAGCCTATCTAGATGGTGCTGGTGCTTTGCCATTTTCTCTGAATTGACTATGAAAGATATCTCTTTTAAAGTTGAACGTTATTGTTTGGACATGTATTCCAGCTATGTTTGCTCAATTGTTGTGGGAATTTTAAAAAAATGTTGGATGAGGTGGCAGAGGGTTGGGGATTTCTGTAAATGGTTGTTGCCCCTTTCTATTTTGCCATGGATTTTTGAGCAATCCCAAGAAAGGGAAGGGAGAGAAAACCCCTTTCGAGTTCTCAGAGAGATTGATACTAAAGTCATTGATTTAGCACTCTGTGTCGAAGTTATTTCTGCCCTTTTCTTCTCTTGTTGGTGATGTGAGGGTTTTGCCACCACTCGTCTTGTAACATACGCCCTGTCACAAAATAACCAGTCCACAATTTTTTATTTTATTTTTTCTGTTGGTATAAGTTATTGGGAACATAATTTGTTTCCTTCTGAGGTTTGAGCGCAAGACCTGTGAAATCCCAGCCACCTCATCCTCACCTCCCGACCTTAATTTGAAAGGCTGTCACTGCAAAATCCATTCCAGAGTTCTTTTATGCGTCATGGGGTCTTAACCGTAACTTCGCTGGCGTCTTTGATGGGATTGTGACCCGGAATGGAAATAATTGATTTGGTTTGGTTCATAAATGCAACAGGGATTTGCAGCCATTGTGATGTCTCTCGCCCTTTTGCCTCCTGATCTTATGATGGGTAGATCTGATTCTTTCTATCTGATTTGATTTGTATGGCGCTAGTCTTTTCATCTCTCAACTTACCATGAAAGATCCTCTATTAAATCTTTGTTCGTAGTTCGGACTAGGACTCTTGATGTATTTGCTTTACTGTTGTTGGAAAAATTCAGAAAATGTTGTATGATGCTGCTGAGGGTTGGCAAGTTCTGGGTTCTTGCCTCTGTAATTTAGTTGTGGATATCCGAAGTAATCACTACTCTAAAAGAAAAGGCGACCCACCGAGCATGACATATTATTGGTTCCAGTCATAACTTCTGTATCCTGTCTTGAAATGGTGAGGTTTGCTTTTGTATATCACAATCCTAGGGTTAGAGAATATTGAGAGTTACAGGTTCAATAAAGTTTTAAAGGGAGGTAGTGAAGTGTGTGAGACTGGATTTCTTGCTTGGTAGCCTTGATGACTTTATTTTGGGGGGGAAACCTTGATGACATTCTTTCTGGGGTAGAATTTTGCTTTTCGATGTAGCCATTAGGGTTTTTCAGCCACTGGAAGCTTCCTTCTTTTCGACCTCATCACATTTCAAGATCTGAGTCTGCTTACACTCCAAATTGAAGGTTTCTTTTTGTTTTTTTTTTTCTATGATTAACTTGGAAGTTTTTTCAAGACATGAATGAAATTGGATGCTGTAATTGCTTCATGAGAGCCTAGCTGAAAAGCTCAATACCTGTTCGTATTTTAGATTTGGTGAACTTGGTCCTTATCATTGGCCTTCTCGCTATCCATTGCATATGAACGTTATTAGGGTTAAATTTGCACGCGAATGTAATTGGGGTTTTGTTGGGAGCTGATTACTTTCGTTTCTGTAACCCTATTGCATCTTTCTGTTTCCGTTCAGCTGTTTCGCGAATTCTATTAATTGAGCGGTCGCAGCCTGCAGGATTGAATTACGGAGCAAAAGCAGAAGATGAAATGAAGTCTCTGAAGGGTTGAGTGGTAGTAATGTAGTACCATAAACTGCCAGGGAGAAATCTTTCTTACTGCGTACTGATTACAGAAGTAGAATTCAATTGACTATCCTTCCTGTTACAAATGTATGAGTTCAGTTTTCTTCGGAGGATGATAGTTGAAAAGTTGATATCTTTAAGCCACTCCAGGCACTGAAAAACAATCTTTCCAAGCTCAACATCTTTAAAGATGATCAAACAGCCATTTGATCGTAGAAAGAGAACGAAAACGTTGTTGGTTCCTTGTTTTAACACTTTGCTGTGCACTTTTGTTGGTTCTTTGTCGGTCGGTGCATTTTGATGTCCATTAATTTTCTTTGTTAAGTTGTCAAACCTCACGGCTAAGTCCACTAAGATGAAACACCAAAAAACACTAACTTGAAGACTTTGGGAAAATAAATTCGATACTGACAAACAAAAATGGGATTCTTGCATCTTTCAGGAAGAACTGCTTTATAACTGGATTTGGCTGCAGTGAGTAAAATGGGCTGATAGTAGGATCCCTCTGCATTTATGTGTATGTAAGACATTGTAATTGCAGATTTATAACATTCTGGCGTTGGTGTTTGCTAAGTTTTACTTCCTCTGTTCCATAATTATTGTCCGGTTTGAGTTTAAAAATTATTTCGAAAAATATATCAATAGTATTCAATTTTTTAATTAGAAAGATGTTTTTTAGTTTTTCGAAATTACATTTTCTTTTTCTCGGACAAAGATAGTCGCAACTCATGACCTCCCAAAAAGGGTAGAATCCAAATTTCAAAAGTTGTTGGGGTTGTAAAGAATTAGATAAAAGATTTGAAGGGCATTGAGATTTCCTAAAAAACGAGCTTTTTGGGGGGTGATCCGACCCGTATCTTGGCGGGGCAAACCCTGATGGCGCTCCTTTCATTTTGGAGCGCAACTGAGGTTTGCAGCCATGACGTTGTTATTCCCTCCAATTGCTTTATACTCCTAAAAGATCTGAGCCTTCATTCCTTTTATTGCCATGTAACGGGTTGACCCGAATTATACATTGTTCTAGGCCCTCTTTAAGTTTTTTTTTTTTTTTTGGGGGGTTAAGAAAATCTATGTAGGATTGGCATAAAGCAAATGGGTATGCATATATTCCTGTGCGCTTAGAATCGGTTGAGTTTGTGATTTTTCAAATTTATCCTTGCATATTTCTTTTTGTGTTTTGGAGCATTCTCTAGTATCATTTTGATTGAAGATGCTAAGTACAATTCTTTGGGTATGCAGCATTAGTTTGCTGCTTCCTGTTGTCTTGCATTGAACTCTGTTTTGTTGATGCATAATGCTTTTAACATTTTCTTACTGACATATATAACACAGGAAAGAATGTATTCTGTGATCAACATAGGACATACTCTACCTAATTCTCAATGTTACTTATGATGGCTTGAGTCTTTGACCTGTACTTCATCCACATGATGCAATTTTATGAGAGACTGTAAATTTCATAACTTTTGAACTGGTGATATCGGCACTTCTTGGTTTTGCTATTGTTCAGAGTGACATTTATGTTGCTGTTTTCTCTCCTATATTAGGAACTATCACAAGAATTGTACATTGATAAAGACTCTTTAATTGTTATCTACCAATTCGATGAATTATTGTGCTCCTACAAACTCTTTTCAATTGGTATCATGTAATGATGGTAGCTTTCTTCTGTAGCTACTTTCAAGTGATCATGAAAAGTCATGACATGCTCATCTACACTGGTAATGGCTGGTATGTGTGACTTGATAGTTGCAGCAAGATCTATACGCACTCTCATGTTAGTGTTTCTTAGTGCAATTACTGTCCTACGCTGCTAGTACCGGTTCGGAATAAGGGTCTTCCACCTCTGTCACCATCAGCAAACACAAACTGTGGATTCGACTCAGGTGACAATCAGGCTGGTATACCATCTATAATACTTTCATGGGCAGTAGCCATATGTCGATTTTAGCTTTGGGTATGTACAGAAATGTGTTCTGCCTGATATGTTGAAGACTAGCTGGTTGATGTTTTCTTTTAGAATTTCAGTTGTCAATTATATGCAACTGCAATATATGAATATAGATTTGAAATTCTCCCTGGATTTAGTTTTGTGTTGCAGACATTGAAATTAATTTTCAGTCAGGTATGTTGATCATTTAGACTTTAATGATAGCAATCACATGACTCTCAATTTGGTATGGTATTGGGAGACCTTCCCATTGAATGAGATTATAATAATAGGAAGGTAAAAAATAAATTCAAACGAGTGATCTGGATGAAGTAAGATTTACATTTTCCTCAAATATTTAGAGCATAAAATAAAGCAAAGAAATTATGAAGCATTGGCATTCTGACTTGCTTTGATTGGTTTAAGAAAGAAGTAAAAATATATTACTCTCAGACTAAATAGTTTGAGTAGGAAAAATGAGGGTTACAGAGAGATGGGAATTCTTTGAGGGTGGTTGCCCTTCTCTGTATTTGCCCAATGATTTCACTCCAAAAGTGAACGAATCAAACAAACAGCCCTTTCTACGGCGATTCACAGCTCGGAGATCTTCTGATCTCCGTGCGTGTGTGTGACTGCGTGTATGTATATTTGTATATGTATTTTGGTACAAACATTTGCTCATCTTCCTAATCATAGAGAATAGTACTACATCCTCTTTTTCCTTGCATGATTGATAGGTTGATTTTGTTATGTGGGTTTTGATCTTCTTTGTTGGTATTGTTATTATGAGCTATGAAGATGATTTGAGGTGTCTGATCCGTAACTTGGTTGGGTGAAACCCCTGATGGCAATCTCCTCGATTTTGCAACTGCGGTTTTGCAGCCATTGCCGTGATTGCGCCTCTAAGCTTGTCCAGTCTAACGGATCTGAGCTCATCTTTCAATAGCATTTGGGAATTTACACAATGAGAGAGAGAGAGAGAGGGAGGGAGGGAGGGAGGGTTGTTGGCCTTCTCTCTATTCGCCCGATGATTTCACTCCTTTTATTATCTTTCACAGATTGCAAGCAGATGCTTCATCTCTGTGTGTCGGTGTGTTCTAAATTAACCTTCCTCGCCATGTCCTCTGAGATTTATCCCTCCTCTGTTATTATTGTTGTTTTTTTTAACGCCAGGAACCCATCAGAGATGCAAACCAGAGTGGGAGGTAAACCATGTAAACCACCTTTTGGTTGGTGACAGGCTCGGGTGCGAAATCGGCTGGTTTCGCCATGACAAGTTCTTTCGTGAATAAGGATGGTTTTCTCACTGAACCAACACATCATTCGCTATCTGGCCCTCTCTGTTTTAATGGGCTGTGAAGATACAAAAGAATTTATTCTTTGAGTTTATTCAGGGCTTTTTGAGGTGATCTGACCCGTGGCAGGGTAAACCCTGACGGCGCTCCCATCGCGGAGTGCAACTGTGGTTTGCAGCCACGGTGATGTTTGCCGTCTAATGCTCTACACTGATCTGAGCCTTTCATTTTGGTTAACTCCCTTTGTTCTTTGCCTAGCCTTCTTTTTGTTTTGTTTTGTTTTGTTTTTTTTCCTTCTTGCTTTTTTTGTGCCGGATTGGCTTAAAGTTAATGAATATGCAAGGCTTTGTTTATCTTCCATGTGGTTCTGTCCCCTTTATATTTTTGGGGGATGCTTTATTCATTTTCTGCTATATTGCTTTCCCTGTTATTGATTCTTTCAGCTTCACTCGAGTTCTTATCTTAAAGATTTATGGGAACTGGTGATATTTGGATTTGGATACTTGGTCCTTATGATTGACCTTTTCACTTTCCTTACACTTGCATATGAATGCTATTGTGGCTCGTTAAAAGTTGAGTACTGTCATTTTTGTAACCTTTTTGCATCTTTCTGTTTCCATTTAGCTGTTTTTAAAATTCTACGAACCGAGCGGTCACAGCCTATGGGGTTGAATTACAAAGCAAAGCAGAAGATGAAATTAAGTCTCTGAAGGGTGGACTTGTAGTATTAAGGCCATTTCCTGCTTATGCAATGCTGAGTATTGATGTTAGGAAAGGAAAAAAAGTCCTTCAATTTTGAGCATGCAAAAGAATGATATTTGCAAGCCATTGATTTTGAGTATGCAGAAGAATGATATTTGCAAGCTATTGATATGGCATTCAGTATCTAAATGCTCAGTGTGTGTTATTTGTTGTTCGCCTTAGTAGATCATAATCTGATGATTAAAAGATTTTATTGAGTTTTTTAGTGGGGGTGTAGTACATTGTGAGTTTGTTTCCTGGCTCATCAGCCTTAGTGACATGTATGTGTGCTGAGACAGGGTTTTGAATTTTGATTCATTAGAGTTATTAATATATGTGTGCTCAGACAGGGTTTTGGTTTCTGGTTCAGTAAAGGTGGTTGTAGGACTCTTCCTCTTCTACTAAATGCTCTGAAATTGTCTATATGAATTCCTTGTTTGGTTCAACTTGTGTAAATTTCAATTTAGCTTAGCTCATGCTTTGTTTGGTCTACAAGCATCTTGTGCAGTTTCTTTTGACTGGTTGAATAATCTGCCTTCTGATCAGTGACTTACAGGCTTATTTTTGTAGAAGTAGAACCACTTTAATTTTCCTCCTGATCCTTTATCGCAGTAGATTTCTTGATTGCAAATTTATATTTTGAATTTGTTTTTGCAATCTTTTTATGCAATCGGTTTTAAACTGCTGCTGTCTGTTATTCCTTTTATTAGATCATAACCTGAGGGTAATCAAATGTTGAAAGATGTTCGATCATCTATACAAAATCGTCCAAGCATTTTTCTTTCTTTGTTTCCCGGCCGTTCTGTTTTTCTATTTTTTTTTCTCTTCTGATGATGAGGTTTTCGGCTCTCATGCTCTTGGAATATTTCCTCCCTACTGCACCTGTTGTGACTTGTGATAGCAATCTATTCGTGAGCTCTTTCATGGGGCATGGAGTTTCTGAGGCCCGTCCTTGTATTTCAGTAACCTTGATGGTATTGTGATCCATAATGAATTTACTTGTTTTGGTTTCTCTAAATCCACTGGGATTTGCAGCCATGACGATGTCTCCCTCTGATACTACATGATTGATAGAACTGAGCCTATCTATTACACACTGCATAGTCCTGGTGCTTCCAGTTTTTCTCCTAACGACGGAATATTCTTCTATTCAACTTCAGTCGTAGTCTTTTGGACTCAGATTCTAGTTCTATTTACTTTTTCTTGGATCGAAACTGAATGTATATTACTGAAGGCTGGCCGCCTTGGTCGAAAGACACACATACAGTCCTGTTCTAGTTCAATGTTGTAAGAAAAACCTAAGAAATGTCGGATGAGCCTATACATGCAATGCCATGGTGTGGATGCTTAAGTGTATCTCAACCTACTATGAAAGATTTCTCTTTTCAAGAGTCTTGACTTGACCTTTTGGACCGACTCTATTTCCAATGGATATATTGTTGTCCGGAAACTTTTACAAGAGTTAGGGATTTTGCAAAACGGTTGTTACCTCTGTGTTGATTTCATCGGTACAACATGAATGGAGGAAAACAGTCCTCCTCTGATGTGTCTTGTTCACAAGAGATCATGAAAAGTAATAAACATGTTTATGCACAAATAGTGGCTGGTATATGTATCTCCTATGATTTCTGCAAAAATTTGTTAACATTGCGAAGGGGTTGTTTGGTTTGAATTCTTAAATGGCTTCTCGAGGCTTGACAGAGACTCATCTAGAACACAGAAAAATTGTATGAGGCTGCAGATTTGGACAGTTCTAAAGGGCTATTGCCCCTCTATTTCTTCCACTGATTTCCAAGCATTACTCATTTACAGAAAATCCGCCAGCCCTTTGATTGAAAATACTAGGAAGAAAACACTGTTAAGAGTAGTCACTTTATGATGTGGCGTCATATTCATAATGTGGCGGGTATTGGGAAAGACAACCTCTTGAAGGATGCAAATAGGGGACATGGGTTTCGATACCCACTGTAGATCTACCTTGGTAAAACTGAAGAAAATGCAATGCAAGATGTTTGATCCAAGGATGAGAATCTATGTTTCTCATTTCCTTTTGTAATGATGCTACTGAAAAGGATGTCAAACTTGGTTCAGAAGCAACCATACACGTTCCATAACACTTTCAGACCCATTCTTCTTGGTAGAAGATCTAGAGTTAAGAGTTACAAAACGAAATCAAAGTCTGTAGAATTGGATAGCAACATGCTTAATATTTCAACAAAATGTCCTGACTTCATCACTTTCAATAAACCAAAAGGAGAAATGTTGAATATCATGAAGCAGCAGGCAATGACAATAAGGGTTCATATACCAAACAACTCACCTTGGGAGACTAAAAGTTGGAGCCTAAACAGCTTAATGGCATGATATTCTCCTCATGATACAACATGACCAGACTCTGGTCGTAATCATCATCATCATCATCATCATCATCATCATCATCATCATCAAGGTCGTCATAGAGCGGCATATTTGCTGCAATAATTCCTCCAAAAATTCCTGGTATGTGACAATCTGATGTGAACTCTTCTGCAGGTTCCTCGTGGTTCGATCATATATATGATAGATGGTCTTATACATATTGTCCTTGAATTGACATCCAATCAACACCTTCCCGTTGGGGAGTGAACACAGTGCTTCAAAACTATGATAATCATAAGGTCCTGGTGGTTTTGGGAGCATAATTTCATGTTCTATCCATGAAGGAGAGGTCTGTCCATTGGTACCACAGACAATAGGATGATCACCATTGTTGAAAAATAGAAACCCTCTAGGATCATGACCTGGCCGACCCGAGGTTTGGTAGGGGAGAAATGATGCAAAAATTAAATCTGGTCCAAATGACAGCATTCTAGGATCAGCATCAGGTAGGGGACCAAATTGAAATTTCTCCTGACGAAGATCAAAAGAAATCAGATGATGCCTATGATTGTTACAGGGAGGTCTGTACGTGAGCTCACTCTAATAGAGAACATCGTTTGTGCAAATGCCACGAGAGTTTATCCCACAAGGTGGAGGATCAATAATTTGCCATGATGAATCGACACCAATGGTTAGAACTTCACTATTGTAATAAGAGGCTTCGTCGTCGTTGTATCGTACATGGAGTCCTCATGAACAAAGCAGAGCTTTAGTAACTTATACAATTTGTTGGAGGGATCGAAACCAAGATGGTAAACACAAGACCTCTCATTCCGCACTGAAACAGGAAGAACCATGCGTTCTCTGGTGGCAAAGTTGTACAAACATGAATAATTGCGATAGAAAAAACAAATTAAGCCATTCACGGGCTCTGTGGCAGCTGTTTTCCTTCCTAGATTCATGGAATAGCTTAAAGGGATGCTTATTGGCACATTGCCGCTGTCAACATCCGGCAAGTTTAAGTAAGAGAAAGGATGATTGTAGGGTCGTTGTAACCGCCCGCGAGGGTCACAAGGCTCGGTTACAAGGAGACCCTTGAAACATCCGCGATAAGCTATGGCAAATAACAGATTCTGAATAATAGACAGCCAAAGTTTGCATACACATTTGAATCACATCAGGGATTTCACAGGCATCAATATCAAGATTCCCCAAACTAATTCTTCTGGGATTTCTAAGGAATCGCCATGTCCAGATTTCGCCATTTCAAATGCAAGCATTCAATAAAGTATATTATGAGTGCGTCCCTCCTGAGAGTGAAGGATGATTATTTAGATACAAATGTACTTAAAAGCATTTGAAATATGAGATCAAACTAGGGTTGGATACTCAGATTCCAAGGATGCCTATACAGATTCTGAAGAAAATAATTTACTTGGAAAGTCTTCAAAAGCAAAGGGAAAACTTAGAATCCAATTTATTCATATACTTATGATGAAGCCTGTTTCCCTTAAAATTGAAGCAGAAATGAAAAAGGCAAAAGCATTCAAATTAAAAGAGAATGGTAAAACGATTGTTTCAACTTTCAAGTTACACCATTTTTCAAAAATAAAATTCACCTTTCTTGTGGGTTTGCCGAATTGATGCCTCCCCTCAGAAAAGGTGCCAATTTTATGGTTTATCCCCCAGTCAGCAGTTGGATTTTTTCACCACTGAAATCAGCTTTGCCGTTTGCATTAGGGTTTTCAATGAAACAGGACAGAGCTACTATTAGTTCTTTGGGTGCTTCGGAAGAACCGAGGATGTATTGTGAGTGGGGCTAATCACATAGGAATTTCCGAAAAGAGAATCATGGAGAAAGAGAAAGTTTTGGAATTTATTTAAATAATAGTGTTAATATGAAAAACACCCCCCAAGGTTTAGTTAACTATCTAAACTAGCCTAATTGTTAAAGAAAATATAAAAATTATTCTTTATTGACAAGTCAATCATCAAAAGAGTTGTCTGAACTTTGACAACTGAAACTTGATGTATGCACATGAATTTAGCCAAAAAAATACCTCAAAAATATTTGTACCCCGTAAAAACTCTCTCTGAATTTATCAAACTCAAATAAAATCAAAAATTTATTTCTAAATCTAAGATTCTGGACTCGTAGAAAGTAGATTTCAAATTTAGATATGGATAATTGACAGTATAGTTTAAAAAAAAAATCACGGTGGATTTGGTAAGGTATAAATACTTTTTGGGCACTTTTTTGTTGACTTCGTATGCATACTTTAATTTTGAGAAGGATTGCCTTGCGATTGATGCTTAAGGACAAACATACTTAATAAAATAACCTATCTACTTCAAACTACAGTAGTATAGAGAAGTAAGATGGTCTGCTCAGGGAACGGTGGATTGTCTCCTTCAAACTAATGCAAAGGTGATATTTCGGTTTGTTGTTTTAAATCTATGATAATAAAAACTTAAACAACAGAAAATAAATAAAAGAAGGAAATCAAAGTAACAAACTACTGATCCAAGGGACAGACAAATCAATTATTTCATTAATCATACGTCAAAAAGGCATTCTTACATTCAAGCATTCAACCCCAAATTTATTAGGATAGCCATAACAAATTCATATTTCTCTAAAAATATTGACCAAACCCAGCGTTCAATGAAATCTTTCTATGACAGACTGGGCACGATAGCGTTCTATAATTAACCACAACAGCAATACACACAAAAATTAGTTGAACCAAAACTAATTAACAGAGATAGCTACAATTAATTAGTTTTGCCTTGTTGATTCCACTTTTAAACTAATATGTGCATCCTATGTCTCACTAATACACATATTTCGCCTACCATTTTCATGAAATAAAAACAAGAATTAACAAATACCAGAATTAAAAGTAAGAAAGATAAATTAAAGTATAACCTCACAATGAAACAACTGAATTAATTCCTTGAATCAGAAAGAAAATCTTAACCACTCATAGACGAGAACATGACGGTTTGATTCTCCATGAAAAACTAAGAAGATTTGGAAAACGGAAAGGGTTGGAGGCACACTCTTTGCCTAAGTACGGCTGCCCTAAAAAATAAAACAAAAGTCTATTTATGAAAGAATTCTAGGTCAGCCGCTGGGAAAAAAGCAAGAAATCCACGGTTTGAAGATTTTGGTCCTCCAAATTTTACTTATTTTCCCCTTTGCCTAAAAAGTTCTTTAATTTAAAAAGGTCCTTAGTCGTGCAAATCAGCCCAAAACTGCTCCAATCTCTCATTTTCCGCTCTTAACATGAAATAATAACATAATCAATAAATTAAATTCATTCAAGAGATTAACGGGTGAACTAACCTTAAGTATCAGTACTCACTAGCTCTACCCCTTAACCAAAAAAAGATGGGTTGAGGGGGGTTGTGATTATCAGTACTCACTAGCTCTACCCCTAGTTATGGTCCTTTAACGAAATATACCTCGAGTTTTGTGAGCCCCACAAACTTTGACCCAGTAATTTTATTCGTTTTCTGGGGGGAAAAAATCGAAAAAAAAAAACCCCAAAAGATGAACACCAAAGGGAACTGGACAAAAATCACCGGCGAACTGGAACCAACAAGAATGATGAACACCAAGGAAAGACTAATGAATGTTTTGGTAATGAGAATAGAAAATACAAAGGCCGTTTTCTTAGTTTGGAAATTCTGGAGAATAAGCTCACTCATATAGGAAAGAGAAAGCTCGTTCAAAAAGTCAAAATGGTTATGCCTTTCTACTTTCATTCACTTAAAGGTAGAAATTCAATGACCATTACATTCTCATTAAAAGAAATTCAACAGCTGTAAACAAAAATAAATGGCATATTAAATTTCAGTTATAATCTCTCTATTTAGTGATTAGAAGAACTATATCCAGTTGTAAAATTCGGATTGATCAGGTCCGTGAATTATATCAAGTCATTCATGTATGTAGGCACACTTACACACGGTCAAACTATTTGACAACTATTATTTTCTAATCTCATGAGAAACCAATTTCTCATTCAAACTTTAGTTTATTTCCAACAATCCCCCATATGAATGAAAATTGTTTCTGCTAGGTATTGATGTTCATCAACCGATCTCTGCAAAGAGAAAGTAGGTGTTACCCTTTGAACTTCCCCCTTGTAACGTATGTCTGCTTTACTAGCTGTCCAGTAGACGCGATGTCTTTGAATTGTACGGCTGTATTGTGTAAAGAAACCAACATACAATACACATAAACCATTTCTTTTTAGTTTCGTTCTCATGGTTTTGTTCGTTTTGGCCATGAATACGTCCTGGTTCTGCAAGAGTTTCTAAAGAATTGAGCTTGACTAATTATCCTTTGAAGTTGCCCACTTCTCTCTTACATAGGTGACTTCCTAAGTATAGAGTGATGATATTACTCACTTGAGAGTCATTAAAGAAACAGTTTACTATCCTTATCTGTTATATCACTGTTTCATGACAGAAATGAGTTGGGGTTACCCCCCGCAGTGACACACTAAGTTTTAAGATTAGGTTGTTCTTTTGAACCTAGATCTGGGGATCTTCAGTCAATTAGGTTGGCTTTTTCTTCAAGAGATTTTTATACTTCCCAAGCTGTCTCATTTCTTTTGTCATTTTCTCAATTATCGCTCTGTTTAACCCTCAGGTTTGCAGATCTACGATGTTATCTTTTGACTTCACGTAGTCAATTAAGATTTCTTTAGTTGAGAACAGTTGCATAATGATATTGTATTTACAACAAGATAACATCGAGAAGTACCATGATACAATTGACCACGTGTCATTCCATATCTTTGATTAATAGAATAGTGGCACAATCATTCCCATTTTGAAATATTATTCAAAACTAGCGATACTGTTTAGCCTGTGTCTCACAACTATCTGATACACAATTCAGATTTCATTGTGAACCTGGCTATCACAATCTAGTTTAGGAATTTTTAAAACAAGTATGTCCAAGTTAGAATTTACCTATATCCATAGCCATTAGAACGCTTTTGAGTCATCGACACCCAATATCCAGTTTGTATTCCAGCACAGTTAGATATGTAACTCAACACGAGTATATCATAAGTACCTTAGTACTTCAACAACAACATTCTAGTGCACTTCACTTTTATTACTCGTGTGTGCATTTCACCAGCTTACTTTATAAGCATAATGCATTAGTCTTTCAATTATCCTCCACTATTCTATTTAAATAATACTCTTTCCACAGGATAGATGAAAGATATATTCTCATGTGTTCTAGCAACTCTAGAACATTCTCGTTCAAACTCCACAAGAGTTCTGTCTATCTAATGAGTATAACTCAAAATAAGACTACTTTACCTTCATATGATTTTTACCACTAAAATCAAATCAATAAATCCCATATGTTGAACCCAAATTTAATGTGTAAATAGACATGCTACCAACAATATAGTATGTATATCACATAGACATCAAACACCTTAGACTTGTCATGTATTTTTGGCATAGACATACTATTTGATTTATATTGGTAATTTTTGGTTATGTTCCAAACATACTTAGACTTTACCAATATTTATTATCGGCACTTGTAGCTTGAAACCCTCGGGTTGCTCCTTATCTATTTTCCCAAGGACATATCATCTGATCTCATCACGAGAAAATATATATCAAGTAATCTAAACAAACTCATCGTTTATGTACTTTGATTACTTGTGAGAAGTAAACTTACTTCCAAGTATGATTCTTCAAACAGAATTCATAACAAGGACTAAAGTTTGTGATTCATTTCCCAACAAATGGGATTCAAATCATCTTTAAATGATTTTCATTTGACTCATAGTCACATCTTGATTCATTATATTGAATTATTTCCCCTTTTCAAAAATTACACATTCTTTTATCACAACATATTCTTTTATCATGTCATAATGTTCTTTTTGTAAATTTGACAAATTCAAATCATAAACAAAGAACCACTACATGGTACCATTATGTAGTCATGGCCTTTAAAGATTTTATCCACTAATTAGGATTTATCTTTACAAACTTTGCCACAAGCATTTGCAATATTTCAATACACTCTTACACTCACAAGTGTTTTAAGAATGATTTCATTTATTGCATAAGTCATAGAGTGACCCTGCACTCGTAAGTGTTTATAGGATGGTCCAATTACATTAGATACCTCGTGTAAGGTAATTACTTAACATGAAAACTTCCCCCACATTTTGAGGAAAATACTCAACTTAGATAATTTCACAATTATCATTTCTTTCAATATGCGGCATTTCGGTCCATATCCAATTGGATTAGGTAAATTCATGGTTGTCACTTTATAGACAATTCTTTGATGTGCAAAGAATTGATGCCTATTGGTGCCTCACTCACCACTTGTACTTCTTTTTTTTTTAGTATAGGAATTCTTTTATTGAGTTAAATCTCAATCACAACTTCACAGAGATCAAAATCTCTTATAGAGAACAAAATCTCTAAGAGTTCAATATCTAAAAGATATTACTCAACGGGAAACATCACGCTAATCCCTTTTCACGCATGGAATTACCAATTATGTCCATTGTTAATAAAATGGATTTGGACCAAGAATCAATGTCCCAACTTGGATCGAAAGACCAGTGTCCTTCCTTCTAGTTCGTCTACTGTTCTTATTAGAGTCTTCCATATCACAAGAAAGGTCTCCAAATTTTTTCAATTTCTTCTTTAGATTTTATGGATTTAATCTTCCAACATAACGATGTGGCATAATTTAACACATATATGAAACGTCACCCTATAGCTACATAATCATATATGGCATACAGTAATACGATTCATCGCATTCAATCATTAGTATCCAATTTTTATTATGACCAGAAGACTAGGTCGACATGATTAACTACACAAAACGGTTCAACAATGGTGTGTCCATTTAATTAACAATAGTTTTAAAATGCGACTATTCCAATGCGAGGTAATTATGTTACAATAGTCATGTTTTACGTTAATATGGTTATTGTAGCACAATACTTATCCCTACTGAAAGCATTTCAATAATACTTTATTCACCACCATTTATGATAAATAAATAATGCACTTACTATCATCATAAGTATTTGCAAATGATATAACATATATCTAATTTTTTTGATAAGACAACATGCTTAACTAAACTCCAATTTTGGAATTTACCTCTTATGAACACAATCATTATATAAACATGTTTTCTTATAAATTCATAATTTCGAGCATGAAACATTTTGGAAATGAGGACCAAGGCATTTTAATACCATTTAATTAAGCATATTCCAAGTTTTTCCATTATGTCTATTTATGTCTACCATCAGGTAACTTCCTTCTCATAAAGTCGCGCACATAAAATCTTATTAATGCCCTACTTTTTGATTTTCCATTCAACATGGGCAAATTGTAACTCTGTGATTAGAATATAACACAAATGACACATATTAATGCTAAATAATTACACGTACATGTCATAATGATAGTAATACTTCTAGCCATCAAACCTTAACAAGACCCATGCCACAAAAGGTGAAACCCATACAACCAAACTTTGTGGTTTTATTAGCAATGATTAGAACTCCATAGACCAATTCAAGTATCATTCATTATTTTAATAAATAAAATATGATCACATAAATCTAAGCAACACGTTTGACCGAAACTAATTTCCGGCTGCTCTAAGCCAAATTCATAGTTTCACCATATGCAAAATAGTTTCCATATTGCAATCATTGATCATACTACTCAATTTCAAGCATTATTCACTTTCAAATTTCACACTACTAAAGTAATTATGGCAATTACTATAACAATAACTCTCGGCCATTGGTCAATCAAAACCTATTTTCCTCAATAACTATTGCTAATAAGTAGGTCAAAAAATAATGTCGCATTACTAGTATTCAAAGTTATTTTTGAGATTACTATTAACTGAAAAATTAGTTTCCATTCAATGAAACTCTTTTGCGTTCGTTATTTTAAAATGTAGATCTCACAAAACTCATTCACATAAATGATGGAGTCATTTCCAACGCGTGCATCACACCATATGTAAGTTATATTGGAACATACCAGAAACATCATTAATCAAATGAAATGTGATAGGCATGTAAAGTATTCTTTCATACACACCTCATGGCATACACATGATACATCCATAACCATGAATTCATTCGCATGTATTATGCAATATTTCTCACAAAAACTGAAGCTAAATATCTTTCACTAATGCGAATCAATAATTCACATTTGATTTCCTTCTTTGCGAATAGACCAAAATTTGATCTTCCAAGCTTTCCATTTTTTTTCCCACATAGAAACCTCCAAGCGTTCTCAAACAGTTCCCTACATAAAAGAAAGATGAAAATATCAAGTGTTTTAATTTCCATCGATCACTATGCCCTTCTGTTTAATTTCCATCGATCTGTTCATCAATTAACAACAAGTCGAAAGTCGACGATTAATGACAAACTCCCAATTTTGACGTGTTTTCAAACCAGTTTGAATTTTATTTATTCTTTGCAAATCATCATTCGAGATCTTCAATGATCCAATGGCCATCATGATTGCCATCACTAAGGGAGCGAATCTGTTTTAAGATTGTTAGAAAAAATGAATGGGGAGGTATTCATGATGGCAACAAGAAATCGAGAAATAAGAAAGAAATTTCAAGGCACGTAAAGACACGTTCTCCTTAAAACATATTTGCTCCCTCTCACGGAGTGCTAGAGAATGTAAGAGCGTCTGTTTTCCAGAATACAACAAATGACGTGATCTTAGTCTTGCACTTAGACAAAAAATCATCGGCGAACTGGACCAACAAAAATGATGAACACTAAGGGAAGGCTAATGGATGTTTTGGTTAGGAGAATAGAAAATACAAAGGCATTTTCCTTAGTGTGCAAATTCTGGAGAATAAACTCATTCATATAGGAAAGAGAGAGTCCTTTCAAAAGGTCAAAACCGTTATGCCTTTCTACTTTCATTCACTTAAAGGTAGAAATTCAATGACCATTACATTCTCATTAAAAGAAATTCAACAGCCATAAACAAAAATAAATGGCATATTAAATTTCAGTTATAATCTCTCTATTTAGTGACTGAAAGAATCATATCCAGTTGTAAAATCCGGGTTAATCAAGTCCGTGAATTACATCCCGTCATTAATGTATGTAGGCGTACCTACACACGATCAAAATATTTGACAACTATTATTTTCCAATCTAATGAGAAACCAATTTTTCATTCAAACTTTAGCTTATTTCCAACAATTCTATCTATTGTACAAAAATAGTGCATGTTCTTTAAATATCACTCTTGTTGTCTCCCGAAAAATTCATATTGAGTTTTAAAATTTGTATTATTTTAAATAATTTATTATAATATAGACTATTGTTTCGGATATGAGAAGTATAATTTTTAATGTGCACTACAATTTAATTTATAATTGATTTATTTTTGTTAGACCTAAGGAATATTATAACTTGAATAACACTTTAGTGGTTCGGGTGATGTGCTTTTCGAAGTAGATCTAAGTTAAATTTACACTAAGAAATTTATAAGGAATATATATATATATATATATATATATATAAGTAATGCTCACTGAAATGGTACATGCATAAAACTTAAGTTCGAATTAATAAAAACACAAAATCGAATATCGAACACTTAATATAAAAAAAAACTTAAATTTTACAAATCCAGAACTCAGTATCACTATCTTTATTTCTTGAATAGTCTCGCTAACTTTATGGTTGAGTAAAAATGTGTTAGAATACTATAAGACTATTTAATTTTTCATATTAATTTTAATTTAAAAATACTATGAGACTATTTAAAGTAATTTTTAATTTAAGTAAGGCTCACATAAAAACATAAGTTTGAATTAATAAAAACATAATATTGAATATCGAATACTTAACATAAAAAAAACTGGAATTTTACAAATCCAAAAACTCAGTATCACTATCTTTATTTCTTGAAAAACAGTCTCGCTATCTTTATGGTTGAGTAAAAATGGGTTAGAGTACTACGAGACTATTTAATTTTTCACATTAATTTTTAATTTTTCGCGCAATCTAAAATCAATATTAACCTTTTAACTTATAATTTTAAAATTTATCTTATATTTTAATTATCTGATAATGTGGATATCTACAAGCTAGTAAAGTTATATAGGAATTCTTTCTATAGAGATAATATTTATTAGATATTATCACCAGTTAGATGTTATCTCTATTTGCTCTTATCTCTGTATCTGCTATGCCTATAAAAGGAGAGCAGTCTCTGCAGAAATAATACACAGATCATTCTCTCTTTATCCCTCTCCCTACTTGTTCTTTCTCTCAGCTCTATAACTTTATTCTTCACTTTATATTTATAAAACGTTATCAGCACGAGTATCTACCTCTTGCTAGTTTCGGTTGGGTAAGTGTTGTCAATTGCTTTTGTTTCTTTTATCAAGATTTCTAACCTTGCAAAATTTGAATTGGTCCCCCTTGACATATCCGGGAAGAACTTGTCCTGGGTTCTTGATTTTGAGATCCATCTCACTTCAAATGGTTTAGAGGAAGCAATCAAAGCTGGAAACAACGCCACAAATCAGGAGAAAGCCAAAGCCATGATTTTTCTCCACCACCACCTTCATGAAGATCTGAAAGCAGAGTACTTGACGGTGAAAGATCCATATACTTTATGGATGAGTTTGAATGATAAGTATGACCATCAGAAAACTGTTATTCTTCCAAGAGCTCGTTATGAGTAGACGCATTTGCGATTGCAAGATTTTAAATCTGTTAGTGAATATAATTCAACTATGTTTCGAATCACTTCCCTATTGAAATTGTGTGGTGAAAAGATCTCTGATGTGGAGATGCTAGAGAAAACATATACTACATTTCACGCATCTAATGTGTTCCTGCAGCAGCAATATCGTGAAAAGGGATATAAAAAGTATTCAGAATTGATTTCTGTCTTTCTTCTTGCTGAACAAAACAATGAGCTCTTGCTGAAAAATCATGAGGCCCGTCCAAATACTTGGAGAGATTTGGTTACAAGCACATTTTCCAAATAATCCTATTAAAACAATACATTTGGATATTGCTGATGGATTTACATCCCAGTCTTTTAATGATTATTGTTTGTCAATTGGTATTAAAGTTGAACATCATGTAGCTCATGTTTATACACAAAACAGTCTGGCAAAATCGTTTATAAAGCTCATCCAGTTGATAGCGAGGCCTTTACTTATAAGAACTAAACTCTCAATATCTGCTTGGGGGCATGCTGTGCTACATGCCGCAACACTAATTCGTATCAGGCTAACAAATTATCATGAATACTCTCTCCAACAATTGGTTTTTGGTCAGGAACCAAACATTTTCCATCTTAGAAGTTTTGGTTGTGCGGTATATGTTCCTATTGCTCCACCACAATGCACAAAGATGGAACCTCAAATGAGGTTGGGAATATATGTTGGTTATGAATCTCCATCAATCATAAAATTTCTTGAGCCAAAAATTGGAGATTTATTTATGGCTCGTTTTGCTGATTGTCATTTTGATGAGTCAGTTTTTCCAACTTTAAGGAGAGAAAGTAAACAGTTGGTTAAAAATATTAGTTGAAATGAATTGTCATTATCTTATCTTGATCCTCGTACAAGGCAATGTGAACTAGAAGTTCAAAAGATAATTCATTTGCAACGATTAGAAAATCAATTGCCAGATACTTTTACTGACTTGAAACGTGTGACTAAATCACATATACCACATGTTAATGCTCCTGCCCGAATTGATGTCCCTGAAAGACCTTCTACCACAAATCATGAATTAAGGACACAACAGAAACGTGGTAGACCTATCGGTTCTAAAGATAAAAATCCTCATAAACGAAAAGGAGTAAATACTCAAGATGGTGAATTTGAGGTTAAGTTTCCTGAAGAACCATTGCAAATAAAAGATCCCGACATAATAGAAAATCAACTTCCTGAAGAAGTTCAGGTACCTGAAAGTTTTGAGATCTCAATTAATTATGTTATGACGGGACAAAAGTGGAACCGATGTACAATAGAAGTCGACGATAAATTTGTCTATACTGCAGTAGTTAACATTATAAATGAAAATGAGGATCAAAACCCAAGGTCTGTAGATGGGTGCAGACGAAGAAATGATTGGCCAAAATGGAAAGACGTTATTCAATCAGAATTAAATTCATTGGCAAAACGTAAAGTCTTTGGACCAATAATGTGCACACATGAAGACGTGCAACCGGTAGGATTCAAATCGGTAGTGCAAAAAAGAAATGAGAAAAATGAAATCGAGCGTTATAAAGCACGTCTCGTGGCACAAGGTTTTTCTCAGTGACTGGGTATTGATTATAAAGAAATATATTCTCTGGTAGTGGATACAACAACGTTTCGCTATTGTTAAGTCTGCCAACAAGTGAAAGATTGGAAAGGCGTTTCATGGATGTTGTGACTGCTTATCTATATGGGTCACTTGATAACAAAATTATATGAAAATCCCTGAAGGTTTTCAGATCTCTGAAGGATTTGGTTCTCGAGAGCTTTATTCAATTAAATTGTGTAAATCATTATATGGCTTAAAACAAGCCGGACAAATGTGGTATAACCGCCTTGGTGAATATCTGATAAAGGAAGGTTATTTAAATGATCCAATATGCCCATCTGTTTTTATCAAAAGATGTGGATCTGAGTTTGTAATCATTGCAGTTTATATTGATGATTTAAATATGATTGGGACTCTTGAAGAGCTTACTAAAGCTGCAAATTACTTGAAGAAAGAATTTGAAATGAAAGACCTTGGAAAGACAAAGTTTTGTCTTGGTTTACAAATTGAGCACACCGGAAGTGGCATCTTTTTACGCCAGTCTGCTTATACTACTAAAGTGCTTAAATGTTTTTACATGGAGAAAGCACACATTTTGAGCACACATATGATTGTAAGGACACTTGATAAGGATAAAGACCCTTTTAGGCCTTGTGAGGATGGTGAAGAGTTACTAGGTCCGGAAGTACCTTATCTTAGTGCTATTGGGGCATTAATGTATCTTGCTAGTCATACACGGCCTGACATATCTTTTGCTGTGAATTTATTAGCTAGATATAGTTCCTCACCTACAAGAAGGTATTGGAATGGTGTTAAACATATATTTTGCTACCTTCAAGGTACGATTGATATGGGTCTTTATTATTCAAGAACATCTAAGCGTGATTTAGTTGGTTATGCAGATGCTGGATATTTATCCGATCCTCATAATGATCGATCCCAAACTGATTATGTTTTTACATATAAGGGAACAACTATTTCATGGCGGTCTATGAAATAGACTTTAGCTGTAACTTCGACTAATCATTCTGAACTTATGGCAATTCATGAAGCAAGTCGAGAGTGTGTTTGGTTGAGATCTATTGTTTCTCGTATTCGAGGATCGTGTGGATTACATTTGGAGAAAAAAGTCCCCACTACTTTGTTTGAAGATAATACTGCCTGCATTGACCAATTGAAGGAAGGATACATCAAAGGTGATAGAACGAAGCATATTTCACTCAAATTTTTCTTTACCCATGATCTTCAGAAGAATGGTGGTGAAATCAATGTTCAACAGATTCGTTCAAGTGACAATTTAGCTGACTTATTCACGAAGTCATTACCAACATCGACATTTGAGAAGCTAGTTCACAAGATTGGAATGCGGCGGTTGAAAGACGTCAAGTGATGTGCTCAACAGAGGAGTTTCTCTTACGCTGTAGTCTTTTTCCCTTGATCGAGGTTTTGTCCCAATGGGTTTTCCTGCCAATGTTTTTAACGAGGCAACGTTACATTTGGAAATGTACTCTTTTTACTTTATTAGATTTTTATCCCACTGAGTTTTTCTTAGTAAAGGTTTTAACGAGGCATTATTCCAGAAAATAGACATCCAAGGGAGAGTGTTATAATTATCTGATAATGTGGTCCACAAGCTAGCAAAGTTGTATAGGAATTCTTTGTATAGAGATAATATTTATTAGATATTATCACCCGTTAGATGTTATCTCTATTTGCTCTTATCTCTGTATCTGCTACCTATAAGAGGAGAGCAGTCTCTACAGAAATAATATACAGATCATTCTCTCTTTCTCCCTCTTTATTGTTCTCTCCCTACTTGTTCTTTCTCTCAGTTTTATAGCTATATTTATAACATCTTAAATATTATTTTACAAATTTTTTACCCACCACTACTGAACCACCTATTGTCCCCGCCGGTCGGATTCTGACTAACTTCGAGCCAAGTTAATCGGAATCGGTTGTCACGCAGGAATGGTCCGACGACAACAAATGGTGGACCAACGATAACGATGGGTGTTCCACTGATAGAGAATAAATTATTATTTTTATTTTAAAAACTATGCATAGAATATCTTAAATTCTCATTTAAAAAAATTAAAACTACATTTTAAATCTAATAAAGAGAAACAAATAAAAAGACTTAAAGGCGTGTTTTTTTGGGACAACGAGAGTATATTGTTGATTGACAACTAAAAGAGGAGGAAAAAGCACAATCCAAAAGTTTTGGGGCTGGACAGAATTAGATAAAGATTTGAAGGGCATTTATAAAGCTTTTAGATTTCCTATAAAACGAGCTCTCTGCATGGGGTAACTCCATAGAAATGAACTCAAGAGAGATGAATGAGGGTTACAGAGAGCAAAATCAAATGGGAATTCTCTGAGGGTTGTTGCCCTTCTCTGTGTTGTCCCAATGATTTCGCTCAACGAATCTATACCAACAGCCCTTCTTGTATTACCACTCACTCTTGTTTCTGTGTCTTCGGACACAGGGTGTGTTTGGAATATACCAAAAAGAAAAGAAAAGAAAAAACTATACTGTTGTGTCCAATCCAACTCCTCGGGGACCTTTCACCCATCTCTGACTACTTCTTTCGCAAAGTGGGTTTTGCTCCTATCTGTTGCTGTAATGTTGGGCTATGAAGATACTTGCAAAAAATATGTTCTTGAGTTTATTCCGGGCATTTTGAGGTGATCCGACCCGTATCTTGGCGGGGCAAACCCTGATGGCGCTCCTTTCATTTTGGAGTGCAACTGAGGTTTGCAGCCATGACGGTGTTTTGCCCTCCAATTGCTTTATACTCTTCAAAGATCTGAGCCTTCATTCCTGTTATTCCATCTTACGGGTTGACCCAAAATGATCATTGATTTAGGCCCCTTTTTTTTGAAAATAATTATATTTGGTTGTTGGATTGGTGTAAAGCAATTGGGTGTGAATGTCTTTTTGTGTGCTTAGAATCGGTTGGATTTTTTATTTTTTCAGATTTATCCGTGCATATTACTTCTTTTTTTTCTGTTTTGGAGGATACACTAGTATAATTTTGCTTGAAAATGCGAAGTAAAATTATTTGGGTATGCAACTTTAATTTGCTGCTTTCAGTTGTGTTGCATTGGACTCGGTTATGCTGATGCATATTGCATTTTATATTTTGTTACTGGCTTATATGGTACAGGAAAGGATGTGTTCTGTAGTCAAGATAGGACATACTGTACTTAATTGTCAATGTTACTAATGATGTTTTGAGTCTTTGACCTATACTTTATGATGCAATCTTAAGTGAGACTGTAAACTTGGTAACTTTTGAAATGGTGATATTAGTACTTCATGGTTTTTGCTCTTGTCCGGAGTGACATTAGTGTTACTGTTTTCATGTCCTGCATTAGCTACTATTCTAATTGAGAATGCAGAAAGCAGTGCTCTGGGTGTGCCTTGTTCACAAGAGTAGAGGTCGATTAAGGGTCTTTACTTGTTTTTAATAATTCAATGAATTATTGTGCTCCCACAAACTCTTTTCAATTGGTATAATGATGATTAGTGGAACTCATAGCTTTCTTCTGTAGCTACATTTGAGTGATCATGAAAAGTCATGACATGTCCATCTATACTGGTAATGGCTGGTATGTGTGACTTGATAGTTGCAGCAAGATCTATACACAATCTAATGTTTCTCTCTTCCACCTCTGTCACCATTGGCAAACACAAGCTGTTTTGATTCGATTCAGGTTACTCAGGCGACAATCAGGCTGGTATACCATCTATAATACATACATGGGCAGTAGCCATATGTTGATTCTGGCTTTCGGCATGTACAGAATTGTGTTCTGCCTGATATGTTGAAATCTGGCTGGTTGATGTTTTCTTATAGAATTTCAGTTTTCAATATATGCTATATATTAATATAGATTTGAAATTTTCCTTGGATTTTGTTTTGCATTGCAGACATTGATATTAAGTTTCAGTCTGGTATATTTTATTGGATCATTTAGATTCAAAATGTTAACAACCACCTAAAATTTGAATAAATGATCTGTAGGAAGGTAAAAAAAATTCAAATAAATGATCTGTAGAATGCAAACTTACATTTCCCTCAAATATTTAGAGTAAAAAGATAAAATCAAAGAAATTAAGAAAGTATATGAATTGCTTCTTGCTTTGAGTGGCTTTAAAGTAAGACATAAAATTTTTTACTCAGTCTAAAAAGTTTGAGTCAGAAAAATTGACGGAAATATAAGATAAAGGCATATGATATGATATTGTAAAATTTTTATGAAGTCATAAATGGTGAATGATTAATGCACCCGTGCTTGTTTTCCACAACAATAATAAATGGACAAGACTACAGTAGTATGAAGGGGGCGTTTGGTTCATCAGTTTTTCTAATGGCTACTCGAGAGGCCCTCAAGAACTCTAGAAAAATCTGATGAGGCTGCAGAGCTGGGGAGTTCTAAAGGGTTGTTGCCCCTCTCTGTTCTGCCAATGATTTTTAAGCTTTACTGCTTGGAATATAATCAAACAGCCTTTTGAAAGTGAAAAGAGAAAGCTAGTTCACTGTCGTTGCCATCTTTGTTTAAGCTGCTGCTTCTTCTTCTTCTGATGTTGATACTCCCTCCATCCCCAAATTAATGAGTCCATTGATCTCTGGTTTTCTGAGTTCAGGGTCAGGAGTTTTCTTACAGGCTGTGATGATAAAAATCATTTTTTGAGTTATTTTATGGTACATTGAGTTCACGAGGCCCGTATCTTGGCTGGGCAAACCTTGATGGCATTGTAATCTGGAATGAATTAACTTGTTTCGGTTTGCAAATGCAACTTGGATTTTGCAGTCATGGCGATGTCTCAACTCCATTTGCCTCCTGCCTGATCTTATGATTGATAGATCTGAGCCTCTCAACTTATGATGAAATATTCAATTTTTTTAAATGGGATTTTTCATCGTTTGTTGTACTTCTATTCCAGCTATATTGCTTTATTGTTGTGGGAATATTCGAGAAATGTTCGATGAGGCGGCAGAGAGCTGGGAATTCAAAAGGGCTGTTGCCCCTCTCTGTTTTGCTAGTGATTTTGAAGCTTAACTTTTTCAAAGATTAGTGAACGTCCCTTTGATTGGAAAAGAGAGAGAGTCACAAATGTTGGATCTTTGTTCTGACGCTGGCTAGTTTGATCTTTACCATTGTTTTGCTACTCTGTCCCAAAATAAAGTCCAGTTATTTCTGGTTCCGTGGGTTTAAAAGGGACAACAATAACGAAATACCAGTATAATCTCAACTTGGTTGTGTTGGGGGGTCTAGATGTATGCAGCCTTATCCTTGTATTTAAATACAAAGTGGCTGTTTGGTACAATCCAATATGCATTGCATTTGATATATTGGTTTCCAGCAACAACAACAACATACCCAGTATATTCCCAACTCGGTTGGGGTCTGGGGGGTCAAGATGTATGCAGCCTTGCTCCTGTATTTCATTGATGTATTGGTTTCCAGCAACTTAGCAAAAATTAAGAAGCATCAGAACTTATTAGAGGCTGTGATAACAAAAATCTTTTTCTTGAGTTCTTTCAAGGGGAGTGAACAAGGCCCGTATCTTGGCTGGGCAAACCCTGATGGCATTTTAATGCGGAAAACAAATTATCTTGTTTCGGTTCATGGATGCAACTGGGAGTGGTCTCTCAACTGCTTCAGTACATTTCTGAACTTGCTGTAAAAAATTCCTCTTTTCTACGTGAATTCTCATCCTTTGGACTTAGTATTTCAGCTATGTTCAGATTAGTGATTTGGGATAATTCAATTAGATGTTGGATTGGTGCAAAGCTAATGGATATGCATCGGTTTGTGCGTTTAGAATTGGTTGAATTTGAGATTTTCCATTGATGAGGTCTAGTCCTTTTCTAGTTTTGGAGGATGCTTTATTCATAACCAGCTATTCTTATCTTCCCTGTAATTCTCTGATTTATTACTGCATCAATATTTCTATAAAGTGGTTTTGAACAAAGATGCCTATTATTTGAAAGTCAAACTTACTTTCTCTGTTGCCAGTTCTTGAAATGGTCTGTTAATTTTATGCCATTTTCACGTTAAATTTTCTTCCGGGGATATATAACATATCTAAAGGTGGATAGTGGGCTGTCGGAAGAAGATTCAGGAAAGGATATTTATTCTCTATGTATTGTTGCTATGATGTTTAGAGTCTTTTAATCCCAAAGCTATCGAGAATTTGAGATGCTGCAAAGTTTATATCTGGATGCAATGGGGATTTTAGTTGTTTGTGTTTGTGTTTCTGCTCTTGTCAAAGCCTTCTGATTTTTAGGTATCTGATGTTGTGGAATGACTTAGATGTAGCTTTATTCATCTTGTATTTGCTAATATTCTCCATGAGAGTGAGAGCAGTCCTTAGGTAATGCCTTGCTGACAAAAGTGGAAGGTTAAAGCCCTTGTAGTTGTCCGCAGAATTTAAAGAATTCGGCTCCTAACATGATTGAATTGTGCTCCAACGAAATCTTGTTAACTGGTATTATTCGGGTTGGGTGGAAGCTATACCTAGCTTCTGTATTTGGTTTCAAGTTATTATGGTGAGTCATGACATGTCCTTTTACGCTAGTAATACTGCAGCAAAGATATATGAACATCCTTAGGTTTGTTCCCCTCAAGTATATTAGTTGTTTAACTAGTAGTACTATGAATAACTCTGGAAGTAGGTGAGGCTTTTCGTTTGCAATTGCTTTTCTCATCGTGCTATTGGTAGGACCAATACCGAATCGGTGTTCCACGTGTGCCATCGTAAGCAAACGCGAGCAGTGAAGGTCAGTTCAGATTACTCAGCTTTCAATGATACTGGTACGAGGAGATATAATGAACATTCTTAGGTTTGTATTTCCCTTGTAAACATTAGTGGCCACAAGTAGATTTTGACTTTGGATAAGTTCACGAATGTGCTGTGCTCCTGCTGCTTAATTTGGGGCCAGTGGGTTTTACCTTTGTCTATGTACTTAGTTGGGCGGTGCGCCTTCAGCCTAATTAGGACAACTCTCACTGTTAAGAGGTAGAGATAATTGCAGGCTGAGATTGACCTCTATTTATATGCTAGTTTTCAATATATCATCTGCATGAATAGGGTAGAAACAATAACCTCCTGAGAGTTCGTTTCGTTTCGTGTTGTGTTGTGTTGTAAACATTGATATTCAATTTTAATCTGATATGTTTAGAGAAATTGTTGCAAGTATTGACAGAAATCTAGCATAACTTCAATCAGAAAACTAGTTTAAGTGAAAAATGTTTTCAACTGGTAGATTGATGCATATAGTTAAAATGAACACTAGCTGAGAAACGAATCTGTGAAAGGCATGCTTGTGTGTTTTTTGAAATGGGTTAATTTCATTGCAAAAATGCATCCACTGGAAAACCCAAGTAAATTTCAACCTTTGTAGATTATATTAATCACTGTCCCGTGTCCACATTGTAGCTTTTCCACTGTGTATTACCGATCAGTAAATCTCTACTCTGTCTGTCCCAAAAGAATTGTCCTGTTTTTGTACAGGACTATCATTTTGGGTCATATTTCAGTAATCTAATCTAAGAACTTTAGAAGTAAATGTTCATTGTAAATGCTTTACTGCTTGATTATAAGTATCGACCAATTACTCTTTCTCAAATTTCCAATGCAAATGTGATCAGCCATCCGATTGCCTAAGAGTTGTTGCCCATCTCTGTTTTGCCAATGATTTCCAATCATAACTTCTTCAAGCATAATCAAACAACCCTTTCATTAAAAGAAAGAAAAAGAAAGCAGTATTGATTCTAAGCTTTTAAACCGGCTTGATGTTTCCTCAAAATTATTTAGTCCACTAATTTCTGGTTCAGCGGGTTTAGGGCTCAGGGGATGAAGGCCTGCGATGAAAATAATCTTTTCTTGAGTTCTTTTTTTGACGGATGGAGTTCACGAGACCCAGATCTTGGTTGGGCCACCCTGATGGCATTGTGATCCGGAACAAAATTTTTGGTTCAGAAATGCAACGGGGATTTTTCAGCCATGGTGATGTTGTAACTCCATTTGCCTGATGATCCTCATGATTAATAGATATAAGCCAATCTATACTATACATGGTGCTTGTCGGTGCTTCAGTATTTCATTGAACGTACCATGATTGGAAATTCCTCCTTTCAACTTGAATTTTCAAATTTTGGGCATGTCTTCTTCTTATGTTTGCTTAATTCTTGATGGATAATTAAGAATGTTGGATGAGGCAGCAGAGACTTGGGAGTTCTGTAAAGAGTTGTTGCCCCTATCTGTTCCGCAACTAATTTCCAAAGCGATCACCTTAGCAAAAAGGGAAAAAAATAGCCTTTGATTTTGAGATCTCAAAGAGAGTTATATATGTGTCTGCAATTGATTTCAGTTCTGCATGGAAATGCTGAATTTCTGTTGTTTGTTTTTTGCTGCAGTAGATCATACTTGTAGGGTAAGTGAATGTTGAAAAGCTGTGATGAATAAAAGCTTTAATATTATTTTAACGGGCGCGGCAGAGTTTGTAGGCATCTGCCTGGATCCTGGTTCGGCAACCTTGATGTTATGCTTGCTGGGTAGGGTCTGTCTGATTTCTAGTACATTATAACCATTCAGATTTTGCAGCCTTGCCAAGCTTCACTCTGCTTCACCTCTTTATATGAAAGATCTGAATTTTCTTACATTGTGCTTGCTGGTTTTGTAACTTTTCTGAATTCGTCATAAGAGATTCCTTGCTTGATCAAGCATGGATCACCTCATAGATATGAACTGAACCTCAATTTACGAAGGGCCTTTAACATGAATGCTTTTCGGGGCTACAAACGCTGTGTTTGGTTTCTTGACTCTTGTATACCCTTTGATTTGTGGCTTACAGTTCTTGATACTCATTATTCATTGAACTTTTTAGGGTCTTTAGGGCTTTTTCTTTTTAATTTGTTGCAAATACGATATCTTTTGATCCAAATAGATTTATTTCACCATCTTTTTTTTGATCTTTCATATGTAAACTCCTGTTGTTTATTAAATCTTAATATGAGGGTGATCAGTTGTTGAAAGCCGCATATCATCCATGCATTCTTGTGATTTGTATTCTCTTTCTTGAAAAAATGATTAATTTCTTGTGATTTATGTGCTCTTTCTCTGCAACATGTCTAAGGGACCGCTTGGTTCGGGTACTTCAATGGCTACTTGGGGATTGGCAAAGCCCAGCAAACTTGAGAAAAATTGGATGAGGCTACAGAGAGCCGGAAAGTTCTAAAGTATTCTTGCCCCTCTCTGCTTTGCCAATGATATCCAAAGCGATCATCAATGAGGAAAGGAAAAAATAGCTCTTCAATTTTGGGTACTCAGGAGTATGATACTTGCAGTCATTGATTTGGCCGAGGCTCTGTTGTTTGCTTTCGTAGATCATGACACGGGGGTAGGAGAATGTTGACAAGCTGTTATGAATAAAAGCTTTGACTGACTTTCAAAGGGCACAGTGGACTTTGTGCTCCTGGCTCCTTGCTTGGGAACCTTTATGGCATCTGTGGTGGGGTAGGGTTTGATTTCTGGTTCATTATTGCCGTGAAAATTTTGCAGCCGTAGCCAAGTTCCCTCCTTTCACCTCTTTGCATAAAAAGAGCTGAGCTTGCTTACACTGTGCCTGACTATCTAGTATCTTTTTTGAATTCGTCATAATGGCTTCCTTGCTCAATTCAACTATTACTTAGCATCCATGATCTAAGGGATGTCATCCGAACCCCAGCTTATATAAGTTTATTTTAGCTTTGAACTGGAATGCTTTTTGGGGCTGCAAATGCCAATGTTTTCTCTCTCTCTCTCTCTCTCTCTCTATATATATATATGTGTGTGTGTGTGTGTGTGTGTGTATTTTTTTTTTTTTGTGTTTTTTAATTGGTTGAATTTATGCCGCTTATTTTGTGGTAGAACTCATCTTCCTTTTCTTCGGTGCTATTAATGAAATAATAGTAGATTTCCTGATACACATTAGTCTTTGAATATCAAAGGATATGCTTGATCTTTAGAAGCTCAAATTTAATTTTTCTGCTTCCAGTTGTCTTGTATTGGACCCTTTTTTGCTGATGCAATTTGTATTTAGTATTTTCTTATTGGCACTCAGCCTGTAGTAAAATTGATGCGGTGCTTTCTGAAAAAGATTCAGGGGCTTTCTGAGGTCACTCTGTGCATTATTCATGTGGTGCGATTTCTGTACTTTTCATAATGAGAACACAAAACGTCTTGGCAACTTTTACAATTGTTATAAAGTATCTTGTAATTTATAACAGTGTCAACCCTTTATTTCCTGGTATTTGATGTTCTGGAGCGACATAAATGTTGATGTTTTCATAAGAACGCAGGAATCAGTCCTTTGAGTGTCCTTGTTCAAGAAGTAAATATTAATCAAATGTCTCTAATATGTTTCTCGCGGTTCTAGTGACTAGACACTGAAAGAAAGTATGAGTGCTTGGTCTCTGGTACCTTCCCAGTAAACTTGCTGCCTAATTCTTATGTTACATTGCCAGTATATGCGTACATTTATAATCATCCTTCCTTTGTTTGTTTTGGATCATCAAAGGTGCATCAATATCGGGTCCGGTTGTCATCTTGTAATGTAATTACTGAAGCCAGAGAGAGTATTGGGTCTCTCCACTGCCAACTCAGAGGTAGTAAGTAGTAGTTATGATGATCTGATTTGTTATGAGGGGTACTTAAACTTGAGAGCCTTGTTGCTTCCAAAAGTACCTGAAATCATATGAAATTACCTTGTGTACTTTATATTGAACTTGAATCTTGTTCTTTACATCCCAAAAACTCAAAGACGAATCATCGCAGCTGCAATTCTTCTGTGCTAAGATGTGTACTTGAGTGGCCAGGCTTGCTGGAACGACAGTCTCAACGAAGCTGTTCTGAAGCTACAGAACAGCTGAATGATGCTGCGCCAAATGACCTAACCTTACTCCAGAGAATAAGTTAAGTCTTTCAAGCCTTGGCCTCTCCAAAAGTCTTAATTTTGATGGCATTTTAATGCTTTCACTCCGCTCTGTTACTAGATGCGCTGATATGTGATGTGATTAGATTGTGGTTTCGTTCTGCTTTCACAGAGAAGGAGCAGATGGTTATTCATATTTTTCAGTTAGTCTGCTGTAATTTTCTGTGGAAATACCCATTCTTTCCTTGCAGCATCACAGCTTGTACCGATTCTGGAAGCTGTATGATTTTCGCCCAACAACCATCATCCCAGTGGAAGATGAAGATTAACCAGAATACGCCTCCCATGCGCATCAGTCTGGTTTGAATATTAACTGCAAAGGTAGAAACTTTGCTGTGGGAAGGAGAAGTTTCGTTCTAGAACTTCCATCACCTTGGAGTCTGGACTGATCAATGTCACTTTGACTAACTATAACTTGATATGCGGACACTGTGTATTTGCACCGGAAAACATTTCACAGCTTGTTAAGTTAAACTTCTATTTGTTAGTGCTGATCAGATGTGATGTAGAGTATTTCAAACTCTTCGTGTTCAAAAGCAAACAATTTTGTGAAGGTATCTTCGCATTAGAATGATCAGGTTCCAGAAAATGAAGAACTTTTCGTGATCCAGTAACCTCATTTTATGTAGTATTCTGGTCCCAAAGATTCATCAAGTTCCAAGTGAAGTAATGAAACATCAAACACCCTAGCTAGCTAGAGAAGTCAGAACTCAGAAACTTCAGACACAATGTTGTACTGTGAAGTTAAACGCGGTTCACCGGAAACATGGTACTCAGTGACAGTGGTAAGGTGGCAGAAAGAAACCATAAAGCCACGGATGAAAAAATAAAAGCCCCTTTTTGAGTGAGGGAACATTGTTAATAACTTGACAAAAGAACTAAAGGAAACTCCATTAATCCAGAAACATTTGGGGCAAGTTCAGAATTATATAAAAATTGAAGGGCATATCACTAAAGTTTGACAGCTTCCTATAAAACCAATCTACTTAGGGCTTTCTCTTCACTCCCGTTCTGTGAATCGAATGAACCGAGAACAGAAAATGAATGAGGGTTTCAGAGAGAGCAAAGATTGGGAATTTCGTGAGGGTGGTTGCCCTTTTTCTCTCTCTATTCGCCCAATGATTTCAGAACGGATCAAAACCAACAGCCCTTTCGATTACGATTAACATCTCGGAGATCTTTGATCTTCGGGGGTGTTTTTCTGTGTGACTGTGTGTGTACTCTTTCTTGGGTATGCCCACTGTTCATCATCATCATCATCGTCGTCGTCAAAAGCAGCATCAACACCATTTTCGTAAAACGATACTTCCTCCGATCCTTTATTATAGGCATCTTGAAACGTGGGTTTTGATCAACTTCTTCGTTGGTTTAGTGGGCTGTGACGATACAGAGGATCTGTTCCTGGGTTCATTCGAGACAGTTGAGGTGACCCGACCCGTAACTTGGCGGGGCAAACCCTGATGGCTCTCCACTATCATTTCCTTTTTTAGGGAGAGCAACTGTGGTTTTGCAGCCATGGCGGTGTCTGAGCCTCCATACTGTCCAATCTAACAGATCTGAGCCTTAATTTTTGTCCATTTCTTTGACCCAACAAAGTATTTAACGGGTTGACCCGGATTCTGTGGTGAATGGTTACAATTGAACTGGGTTTTGGATTTTGTTTTTGGAGATCCTTGTTTTCTTTGTTTTACTGGAGTAGCAAAAAGGAAGTGGGTATATGGTGCATTTGTTATCTTCTTAGGGGAAAAAAACTTGTCCTTGGTTGTCCTGCCATTCTGTTTTTCTCCACTAGCTGCATTTGAATTCCAAGCTAAAGATTTGCTTTTTATTGTTTTTCGAGAATTCTCTGTGTTTCTCCAATCTGCATTACGACTTCTATGATGTGTTATCGAACGAAAATGTTTTTCTGTAATCTTTATTGGCTCGAGTTTACTATCTCTGCTTCCATTTTACAGGCTCAAATATTTTCTCCTTTTTCCGGCTTGTGTAATCTGTCTAGAATCAGATAATGAGATATGCGAAGTGAATTACCGGGAATCAAATGAGATATGTGTCTGACTGTACAACAATCCTACGTGGTACAATCCTACTTGGTAAAACAATTTACTCTGCACTCTGGGAATGAAAATCGAGAAATTTTCATGGCTCCAGTCGGATCAGTAAAAGATGTGAAGGGCATCTTATGTAAATAAAATTTGACATTTGCTACAAAAGAAGAGCCCTTGGGCATTGTTTGCTCCAACGAATGAACTCCGGAGAGATGAATGAGGGTTTTCAGATAGAGAAAGAAAATGGGAATTCTCTGAGGGTTGTTGCCCTTTCTCTCTGTCTGAACTCGCCCAATGATTTTCATTCCAAAGAATCAACAGCCCTTCTGTTAACATTCACACAGATCACACAGTTGTTTCAGTCATCAGTCTTCAGTCTTTGTGGTGTCCAAAATGACTAATGCACCCTCGAGATATCTCGAATGAGTTAACCACCACCGTTACTATCTTCTACATGGGCTATGAAGATACAAGAATCTGCTCGTGGGGCTTTTGAGGTGGTAAAACCTGCATCTTGGCGGGGTAAACCCTTATGGCGCTCCCGTTGGGGAGTGCAACTGGGGTTTGCAGCCAATGGCGGTGTTTTCCCTCTTGATGCTCTCTTCGGATCTGAGCCTTCATTCCTGTTCATCTTGTTTAATGTGTTGATCTTTGTTCATTGGCTTAGGCGTTTTATTTGAAATTATCCTTCATTGTTTTGCTCTACTCATGGCTTTGTGTGTTTAGGACTGAGTTTGCGATTTTGCAAATTTAATTTTGCATGTGTTTGGTCCCCTTAATAGTTTCCGGAGGATGATTTATTCATACTTTACTTTCTTTCCAGGTGATACTCTGTTCCACTTGTTCCTTTTTATAGCTGCATTCAAGTTCTTACTTTGAAGATTTAGTAGTTCTGTATCCAGAATCTTATGGTTCGTGGAATATTTTCACCGTCTATAACAATTTATGTTTCTTCACTTTTGCGTTAGTAATTCTATGGTTTGATTTTGAACATAAATGTAAAGTACAATTCTTTATATGCTCAAGTTTGATTTTTCTGCTTCCAGTTTTCTTGTGTCGGGCCCTTTTCTGCTGATGCAATTTTTATTTAGCATCTTCCAAATGGCATTCATAGCCTGTACTAAAGTCAAAGTGGGCTTTCTGAAGAAGATTCAGGGAAGGATGTTTCTTTAGTGTATTCAAGATAAAACATCCTTATATCCCAATGGTTGTAATGATGTTTTGGGTCTTTCACTCCATGCATTATTCATATGCTGCAATTCCTGATATTAGTATCATACGATTTCTGATATTGTCAGACCTTTTAATTCCTGGTGTTTGATATTCTGGTGTGAGATAAACATTACTGTTGTCATCCATCATTTAAGCAATCATTCTCCATGAGAATGCAGCAATTTGAGTGTCCCTATTGACATGAAGTAGAGGTTAATCAAGGTCTCTAATAGGTTTCTAGCAATCCAATGAATTATGTTCCTACATCTTGTCAATTGGTATCATGTGAGCTTCAGTGGAAGATATATCTTTTTTAGCTGATTTGAAGTGATCATGATTCATAAAAAGCCATGACATGATCCTCTGGTGTATGTAACTTTACTGCGCGGCATCTATGTTCGTGATTCCCTCAATGCATCCGAATTATTCTGTCTCACCATGCTTGGACCAATGCTGAATGGGGTATTCCACCTCTGTCACCATCGGCAAACACAGGCCATGAATTCAGCTCAGGTTACTCCTGCAATAATCAGGCTGGTGAACTAATCTCTATTACATGGATGGGCAGAAGCCACTAGTGGAATTTCTCTTTGAGCATGTACAGAAATCTGTTCTTCCTGTTAAGTGTGTTGTTGTTAAGAGGTTGAACCAATGAAGATTGGCCGTGGGCAAAAGGCTAGCAAGAATTGCAGTCTCGAGATTGACCTTGCACAGCTGGGTTTGATACTATTTCAGAAATAAGTTGGCACTATATCATTTGTATGAATAGGTTGGAAATACTCTTGAGATTTTGCTCTGTTGAAGATGTTGATAGTCAGTTGAAATCTGGTACTCCCTCGGTCACAATATTCAGTTGATATTCTGTGTTGTGGACATCGATATTCAGTTTATATTCAATAGCCATGGAGTTTACAAAACCTGCATCTTGGCTTGAAAACTTTGATGACTTTGTGAACAGAAGGAAAAAAGAATAGTTTTGGTTCATGAATGCAACTGGATTTGGCAACCATGCCTTGTCTCAACTCCATTTGCCTCCTGATCTTTTGATTGATAGAACTGAGCCTACCTCTACGATGCATGGTGCTGTTGATTTGTTATTTCTCTCAACTTACGATAAAAAATTCTTCTTTTCAACTTGAATTTTTGTTGTTCGGACTTGTAGTCCAGCGATACTCTTATGTATTGTGGAAAATTCATGAGTTGATGGGGGCAGTAGAGAGTTGGGTTTCTGTTTTTTTTTTTGGCAGAAAGCCTGTAGTTATTGATTTAGTTTATCATAATTGGAGGGTTAGAGAATGTTGAAAAGCTGTGATGAATAAAAGCTTTAATTGACTTTTGACGGGCACAATGAACTTTGTTAGCCCAGTCCTGGCTTGGTAATGCATGAATGCTGTGGTAGGATTTGATTACTGATTCATTATAGCCATTAAGGTTTTGCATCCATGGCAATTTTTTCCTCCTTTGCACCACCTCTTTCTATGATGGACCTATGTTTGCTAATATTGTGCATGTATGATTAGTAATTTTATTTTATTTTTTTCTCAATTCCTCATAATAGATTCCTAGTCTAATTGAGTGTGTGAACCTGGATCCTGGCTCGGATAACCTTGATGGCAGGCGTACTGTGGTAGAATTTTGATTTTTGGTCCAGTTTAGCAGTTAAGATTTTGCTGCTATGGGATGCTTCCCTCTTTTCCACCCTCATCATGTGACAGCTCTGAATCTGCTTACGTGGGGCATGATGACATGGTACCTTTTATGAACTCAGCATAATAAACTTCTAAAATCTTCACTGTGCATACTTGATCTTGTAGATGTCAACTGTGGGAAGTGGGATGATGACGTGGTACCTTTTAAGAACTCGGCATAATAAACTTCTAAAATCTTCATTGCGCATACTTGATCTTTTAGATGTCAACTGGAGCTAGACTATGTAAACTCAATTTGGTTGGTGGCGCAAATGCTTGTCTTGGGTGGAAAGCTTGTTTTTGCTTTGTGTGGACTCTGGTTAATGTTCTACTGCGTGACTAGTGAGATAGATCATATATGTAGTAGCACTCGTCTTTGATGGTTATTTTTCCTCTGGGCCTTGTATAATTTAGCAGCGAATTACTGGTTGCTAGGATATATGGAACTCTGAACCTGAAGGCTGACTGTCCCTCGTTTATCTGGGGGTTACTACATTGTCGCCTTGGGGTCGGCTATATGAATCATGTCGTTAGTGACATCATGCTCTATCGAAAACATTGTCATCAAAACGAATACTTAATAATTTGTCTTTCTCTGTAGTGCTTTTCCAATTTTTGTTAGCCCCCATTGTTTCCTTTCCTTGTTTTGACTTTGAGTTCTTTCACATTGAGCTAATATGGTAGTTTGAATGTGAGAAATTCCAACTCATCATCGGGCCTCTCAAAGGTATCTAACAGTTCTGCTCTTGTCAGTGGCATCTAATGGCGTTTCATGCACATGCTCGAACATATAACTGTGTAAAACTATGATTCCATTTTCTTTTTTCACATCTATTAGTGCTGTTTCACTTCTTTTTGTGTGCTTTCATAGTTAGTCTTATCTAATCCCTTGTGCCACACATCCATATCGAAACATTGTCGTTTTTGTTATCTACATTTCGAGTGCTGCAAATTCTAATTGCTTCGTGAGAGCAGATGGTGATGACTGGCGATGTTGGTCTTGCCACTTGTGCTCTTGTAGCGATATCTTTTATTCTGTGGGTACAGGGAGTATCAGACCCGTTTCTTCCTCCATTTCGCCTCATAATCTTATGATTTATCGATCTGATCTCATCTGTTCAATTCATAGAGCTTCGGCGTTTCTCTAAACTGAGATGGAAGATTCCTCTTTTCAGTTTGACCCTTTATCTCTTGGACTAGTATGCATTATCAGATATGAATCACAGTTGCCACAATTCAAAATCCCGATCCTGGAAGGCTAATTTCTGGTTGCGCTTTATTGTTGGATACAACGAGGATTTCTCATAATCATGAGTGGGAGCAGATGCTGTAATTCCTTTTCCAGGGACTGAAAAGAGCTTAATTGAATCTCATTACATGGTGAGATTAGGAAATGGATAACTTGGTCCTTGTCACTGACATTTTTTTCTTCCTTACACTTGATGTCATGTGGGTTAAAAATGCCAGTTAGGCTGTTATGATTTTTTGTTGAATAACTTCGGCTACCTGTTGAAGTTCCACCGTAAGAATTTCTTTTCTGAAGCTGGTTTTGTCATGGTCCTGTATTTGACATGAGTTTAATCAAGGACTGCTTTTTCCCTCTCCATTAGTGTTTCTAAATTTATTTTTGTTTGGATGAAAGTCGTGTTTTTCGAGTCAACCCCAAAATATGTCCCGAATAGAAAGAGTTGACTGAAATATAGCTACTTGAGGGAGTGGTCAGAAAAAATATTTGCCGGAAATAGAATTTTCGTTTTTACATGTACTGTTCATGCAATGGATTTTTAAAATCCGTTTTTTAAGAATTAGTTGTAACTAGTATTTTATAATTTGTTTGATTAAAAAAAAATGGAAACTTTTATTCCGTTTTTCATTTACCAATTTTTATCGAACGAATTTGTCCCAAAATAATGTGAAATAAATTTTTATCAGAAGTAAAAAACAGAAATTGAAAATCCGTTAAGAAAGTATTTTAAAAAAGAAAAAACGGAATTTCGAAATCCGTTTTTAAAGATGTATACAGAAAAAAAAAAAAAAAACAGAACAGGTCTGCAATTGCAAACCTATTCAAAAACAGTTTTCAGACAGCACCAAAACAACATGAACAGCAGCCTCAACTCAACATAACCCTTGAATTCATACATCAATTCAACAAAATATTGCAATTGTAACATGTTTAAATAAAAAACTACATCACAAAACGTTCATCAAAAGTAGATTATCAATAAAGTGAAGCCATTATTCCTCCTCCTTTAGCAGTGGCTTGGATTGGGCCGTGGATGGCGTGTAGCGATTGCCTTTCTTTATTTTTCTACGCGGCATTGCTAACGTCAAAGGTAGACTAGATTCCTTAAAGGGCGGTGTAACATCCACATCCATACTTGTAGATTCACCTTCTTGGTTGGCTTCGTTCTGATTCTGGGGAGTTGGAGTTTGAAACAAGTCGGCATTGAGTTCAAAATCAAATTCTGGTTCTCCTTCTTCCACGATTTTCTGCCTGCCTCCTCCAATCCCACGGTGAGGAATGTTTCGCTTGCGAACTTTGCCAACCGGTTGAAAAGGTTGTGGTTAAATATCAATAAGCGATTGGGTGGTTTCAAAATTGGCATCTCATGTGCTCCAAGGGATAAAGCACTCATAGCATAAGAAGTGAGTACAAAAAAGATATTCATATATACTGAATTTTGGCAGACATCTTTTGATTTCTTGTAGTCTTCTACCTTTTTGCAGATGTCGCTCAAAGCATCAGCCTAAAATCAATTTAACCATTAAAAATATAATTAAAAAAAATAACAAACCTGAAAATTCTTTAAAAAAAAAAGAAGAAAGAAACCAGCTTTAAAAAATAAAAGAGAAGGTTAGAGATAAAAAGAAAAATACTTACATAGAATTTTGCGCGATCCGAATGCTCACGATACCCTTCCTCCTGCAAGTTATACTTATTGGGATCCTTGATAAATTTGATGGTATTGGTTTCATACCACATGAGATAATCATCATCGGTTGAGGATTGACCATTAACCGGAGACCCAGCCATAATTGAGTCCCCATGTTGTTCCATTTTTCGATGTATTCACGATGATGAAACTCCCAATCGTTCCCAGCTCTTCCAGTCCTACCATACTTGTGCAACTTTTCCCATTATTCGAAACCAGAGATCATTGGTTGTGGTAGGATCAACTGTTTCAAGCCAAATTGTCGCATCACACGGTCAACTTGATGCAGTTCAACGGTCTCCCAGCAAATCAACCAAGTGTTTGATTGCCAATGATCTCGACCCCGTGTACATCTTTCAGATAACTCCACTCCTTCATAAAGTTGCCAAATAAACTGAAATACAAAAAAGTCCATGCTATATAAAGGACAAAAATAAACTAACCCACAGAATCAGCTAAATCTCCTCATCACACAAAAACAATCAAAAAAAAAATTCAAAGGGATGGGTAAAGAAAAACAGATAATATATCTGATACAAACACAGTTATAAAATTGGCATAACCATTGCCTCTAAAGTCTGCATTTTCTCAACATTGCTCAAAATCGGTAACGCATAACAAAAATAATGAAGCACAATTATAAATGGAAGGATACTACAGTTCATATCTCTTCAATCATTCAGTACTTAGAAAAAGTTGTAATAAGCAATGTACTCAATGTCGTCTAACATTCCGTTTAATATTAAGAACAGAATCTAAATAATTTTTAATACAGCATTTCTTCCATAATCTCAGTGAAGCTCACAACAGTCAAATACACTCACTTCAAATATTACTAGTCTTTAGGAAGCAATAGTTCATGCTCAAGTTAACCCCATTTAGACCAAGATAAAGAAAAAAACAGTAGATAAAGAAAACCTTTTGAAAAAGATATAATAGCTTATTAAAACATAGACAAAGCTATAGTTAACCAGACACACACACCAAAAAAGGAAAAAAAAATAGAGACAATGCTCTAATAAAAAAAAAGGCCCAGCTGATATAATAAAAGAAAAGAGGACAGAAATAATAGCCAAAAAAGTCCATCTTATATAATAAAAGAAAAATTCCAGATTCATTCAAAAATAATTTAATCAAATATAAAATTAAAAACCCTTACATCTTCAGCCTTCCTAAGGCTAGCGAGTCGATCTCGTTGTGCTGGGAGACAGTGGGAGGCCACTTGCGAAAAATCCAATGAACGCCTCCACCTTGAACCTAAGGCCAAGGTGTCATCGTCGTCTTCCGGGTTTTTCCTCCTGGGGCGTATCCTTGGGATTCGCTCATAAGCCCAAATCTGTAAATATAATATATGTTAGGTTAAAAGAACACAAATTATTATACATAAAAGGAAAAAATAAAAATAAATACAATTCAAAATCGAGTTCTACCTGCAAAAGAATTAGGCATCCACTTATATCCCATTTTGTCCTATTTGATGCTTTACAAAGATTATTATACAACACCGCAAGACATGCACTCCCCCAACTTAGTTTTTTACAAGACTTAAAATCCTTCAGCAAGGGCAAATAAAGCAAAGGTATAGTGTTGCTGGTTGTGTCCGAAAATAGTGAACCTCCAATTGCCCACAAAACAAAAACCCGACACCGGAGTGAAAGCAACGTCAGAGGTGGGTTCCTAATGGGACAGAGGTGGGTTGAATATAAGGTTCCTAAAGCTAAAATTGACGAAATTGACGGATTTAGATCGTGGCCGGCGATAATTGACGGACTTTCGATGGCATGTCCGGCGAGAATTGCTAGAGAATAGATGGAATCGGCCGGTGGAAAATTAGGGCAAAGTCGGGTCGGGGACGGGGAGGAAGAAGAAAGAAGAAAGAGGAAAAAGATGAAGACTTTTGACTAAAATAATTTAAAATAAAAACGGATTACAACTTTCTGTTTTTTTATTTTAAACAAAACCGAAATCTTGAATCCATTTTAAGGAGTTCAGAACCTGGACTCCAGTAGAAAGCTTAAAACGGATTTTTGACTAAAGTAATTTAAAATTAAAACGGATTACAACTTTCTTTTTTTTTATTTTAAACAAAACGGAAATCTTGAACCCGTTTTAAGGAGTCCAAAACCTAGACTCCAGTAGAAAGCTTAAAACGGATTTTCGTTATCCGTTGTCCTTAATTTTTTTAAATTAATTAAAAACAAACTGATTACATTTTTTTATAAATTCCTGCAAATCGTACTAATTAAAAACAAATGGGATTAACCTCTAAAAATTAGAATGACTATAACAAGAAAAATACAACCTAAACATGCTAAATTGAGAAAATAAAGATCAGAGTTATTGTTGCCAGTACAATTTCTACACCCGTGATGAATGGTCGCATTCCTTTGCCCGTTATCAATGAAACTACTCCCAGCATTGTTTCCTACTGGTTCTGCCCAACCTTGAAAATGGTGAATATGACAATAGTGGAAAAGACGGCGCTATTTTCGCATAATGGACAAAAAAATGCCTCATAACGTAAATAACCGGTGTTGTTGCTGTTGTTGCTAATGCTCCAGCTTGACATTTTCGCAGTATCGGAGAAGAAAATGAGAATGGGGAAGGAGGAAAATTCGGGTGGTGGGATTTTAATCAAGCTAAAAACGGATGTGTCAATTCCGTTTTTTATTTTAGTTCAAAAACAGAATTTCAAATTCCGTTTTTACTTATCAATTTTTTTAAAATTAATTTCTACACAGGAAAATTGTAATACATACTCTTAGTAAAACAATAATGCAAAACCCCTTAATTGCACCATTAGAATGAAAAACGTTCATACTAAAACATCAACACAAATTACATTTATTACACAAACTAGTCAAACATTCTACAGATTACACACATCACATACTAATAAAACAACAAACCAAAATGATCATCCAAATACATAAACATTACACAAAGCATGATATTAGTTCCAGATTCAACAAACCGGAGGGATTCAGTCACCTTTAACATTTTCGAAACCATCTGCATCCCAGTTGACTTCCAATCTAGCCCGATCAGCTATGCGGTGCGAACGATGACATTCCTTTGTCAAATGATCTCGACTGCCGCATCTCCTACATCTTCTGCATCCACCCCTACCCATATAATCCATTGACATCAAGAATCACTGCTGTTGTTGACGACCTACAGCATTATACAGAACTAGATTGACATAATCAGGAACAAGGTTCCACCCTGGAGACACCCATTCTTTTCTTGGGATGGGAACAAATCTAGAATGACGAAACTGCTCACGCCATGTGCTCGTCTTATAATATTCATGTATTATGTTTTCTGGGTGATCACCAATCTACGATCAAGGAAGCCTGTAAGTCTGCTACTTCTTGCAGGTACAACGCCAATCTCTGTATTCTACTTTGTGCTTGTTTCCACCTTTCCTTATACGGCGCCAACCTGTAGTTACCTCGTACACTAGATTCTGTGAATCGTACAGCTCCACTTTGTGAGTTGCAGCTGTATTTTCGTACTTACAGAATCTCTTCCAATACTTATCTCCTATAGGAGTATTGCACTTCAAGGCATCTGCATACTGATCACGGAGGAACTTAATTATCTTCGCCAATGTCTATTCCACCACAGCTCTAATTGGTAAAAATCGAACACCCTTCAGAATATTGTTGTAACTCTCAGATATATTTGTTGTCACGATGCCCCAACGTGCATAATCTTGATCGTAGGCAAGATCCCACCTCCCCCTCGGAATAGCCATCATATGAGCAAGACCTGCTTCATTGCACTCTCTCAGTTGTTGCTGAAATTTTAGAAACTTGTGATTTTACCGCTTCTTGCCCATTTTCAGCACACTAGATTGGTTCGTGCAATTTGATTTTTGTGTTTCGCCACCATGTTGTTCCGAACATGTCGAAGACAATACCTGTGGTATCCAAAATATGGTTCAAGCCACAAATCGACATTATTTTTCAGTGCACTGATTATCCCCTTATGTCGATCTGATATAAGACACATGATTCTGTCGTGTACAACACGAAACCTCAAATTACAGAGAAAAAATGACAAGTTGTCCTCGCTCTCCTCATCTACAATTGCAAAATCAATGGCCATGATATGGTTGTTAGCAGTTTTCACCATTGCTACAAGAAGCTTACCCTTGTACTGACCGCGAAGGTGTGTGCCACCAATACTCACAACAGGTTGACACATATGAAATGTCGCAATGGAAGGACTAAATGCCCAGAAAACATATTTGAAGACCCGATGTTCATCATTCTCACTCCCGGGCTGCCATTTCCACTCAACAACTGTGTTGGGATTAGACTTCTGTGGTGCAGCCATATACCTATCATAAATACAAAACAGTCCAATAAACAGTCTAGTAATTCTCTAATAAAACAATCTGTATTTGAATCAACAAGTAGTTTAGATTTGCATAAACAGTCTAACATTTAAAAAATAGTCCAGTATTTTCCTAACAAAACAGTCCAGATTTGCATAAACAGTCTAACATTTGAAAAACAGCCCAATATTTTCTTACTAAAACAGTTCAGATTCACATAAACAATCAAACAAAAAATATCGTAAATAATAAGTTTTAAATTTTTACCAGGGCAATTCGGTGAAGTTATCGATCCAGCTACCATAACACGCTTCGATAGCTTTTCTTCTTGCATAACATGCCTTCTTGTACTTCACATCCACCTTATAAGCTTCCTTCACAGCATCTCCGATTGATTTCACCTTAAAAACAGGATCATTTTCAACACTACGTCTGATAAGTCTGGCTATTAACTTCGACCTCAAATTGCGATGGTCATTTTGTTTGGTTATTCCAACGCAATTGTGACGATCAACCCAGGACACAATTTGCCACAGACCATTCTTCTTCAAAGATGCACGCATCTTCCATGCACAAGTAGATTGCCCAATTGGAGTTTGCATTTTTCTTGTCGCGCACTCTGCAACCCATGACTTACCGCCAGAAGCATTCACATAAAATTGCCTGTTGTGATGTATGTTACAGTCATCGATAGCTGCCTCAACTTCATCCATGTTGTTGAAACAGGTATTCAAATCAAGGTTTTCTCTATCACCTTTCCACATCTTAACTTCAATTTCATCTAGGTCCAGTATGCTATTTTTATAATCACCAATGTCTGACCTAAACCAGACGTGACTAACTTCTGCATTGCTTCTGCTTCTGCTTCTTGTTCTTCTTCTTCTAAGTCGGTTTCGTCCGACACATCAGTTTGGTAGTCAACTTCTTCTTCGCTTTCTACATAAGTCATGTCTGATGCATCATCCTCATCTGATGATTCAAAGTCATCATGTTGACCCCCACCATGTCCCTCAGCAACGTATCTATCGCCGCTGCTCCTGCTAGGCTCTGCTTCTGCATGTTGAGAATTATTCATCCAGTATTACTGGTGCTGTTGCGAGCCAAATGTGCTAGATCCTACTTCTGCATGTTGAGAATTATTCATCAGTATTGCTGGTGCTGTTGCGAAGCAAATGTGCTAGACCCTGCTTCTGCATGTTGAGAATTATTCATCCAGTATTGCTGGTGCTGTTGCGACCCAAATGTGCTAGGCCCTACTTCTGCATGTTGAGAATTATTCATCCAGTATTGTTGGTGCTGTTGCGACCCAAATGTAACATCTTGTTTTTGTCCATGCAGATCTAACAAATTTTGGGCACCATGTCTTCATTTTCAACATACAACTCCAAATATGATGAACCTAAAAAATAATAAATAATTTCCACCGACGAGTCGTCCGTAATTGTTGCGCTTCATCTTACATCGTTGTTTTCAAACAACAAATTAATTCTCAGATTTACAGAATCTCTGTCCCAACCCGCCTTATCACAAATTCTACCCAAAAACTCAGAATACGACAGTATGTACTCAATAACTAATATCGCATCTGCCCTGTTATCAAATGTTCAGATCGTGCCATCCTCCACAACATATTTATTTCTACAGTACACATTAATAAAATATGGACCATTCCATGCCATTTTTTCTGTCATAAATGTAATAATTCTTAAAAAAAAGTCTAAATCTGCATAAATAGTACAATAATTTTCAAATAAAACAGTCCAGATTCACATAAACAGTCCAGCATTTATAAAACAGTCCAATAATTTCCGAATACAATAATTCAGATTTTCATAAACAGTCCAGCATTTAAAAAACAGTGCAGTATTTTCCTAATAAAACAGTCCTGAATTCCATAAACAGTCTAATATTTCAAAAACCGTACAAATTTCCTAATAAAACAGTCCATATTGAATTTCCTAATAAGTTCAATATTTTTATACAGAATATTCTAATTCAAATTTAATAAGACCAATAATTAATTAATTTAATAAAATACGATTAAAGAAAACAAATAACATCAACGCAATACTAACTTTGATGAGAACAATTTTCAGGCGTAAAAAACAGGTTCAAGTTGGAGAGCTCTTCATATTTTTTTCTTCCCGTTCAAAACTTTCAACATTTGTGAATAGTGTCAATTCTTAATCATATATAAACCTAAAAACGGATTTTACAATTTCCGTTTTAAGTTTTTTCTAATATTTCCTATCTTTTAATTCTGAGCGAAATTATTTTTTTCAATTTTAATTATTTTAAAAATTAAAACAAAGAAAACGGATATTGAAATTTCATTTTCTAAATTATAGTTAAGAAAACGGAAAACGCATTTACCACACATGTTTTCAAGACCACAAAAAATACATTAAAATAAAAGTTTCTTCCCCTTTTTTCGGGCATTTATTTAGGGAAAATATCTCGTGTTTTTCATTCCATGGTAAAGAGAGTTTAGTACATATCACTTATTTACATATCAAAAGTCCATTAAAGGATCTCATCTATGTAAATTACAAGGACATGAATGTTCATTTTATTCTCGTAAGGAAAACAAAAGATGATTTTGACTTCATTGGTAACGCAAATTTCAGTTTAACAAAACACGGACAGTAAGAAATATTCTGGTTGGGTTATTGATGCAACTTAGAGTGCAGATGAGTTTAGTGTAAAATATTAGAACCCTGAGAAATGAACAGCAAGGGGTGGTGGCGCAGTTGGCTAGCGCGTAGGTCTCATAGCTTCTGAGTTATCCTGAGGTCGAGAGTTCGAGCCTCTCTCACCCCATTTTTCTTTTCTTTTTTTTTTTTTGTTATGTTTTGTTTTCTTGAGAGTTCAGAGTCCCACGAGCCCAAAATAGACTACTACAATTTTTATTTAATTAATGAATTTGAAGAAGCAGAGAATCCTCAAATTTTCAAAAACCACTCGAAGAGGCAGGGACGGAATGAGAGGCAACCAAAGTACCAAACAGTGTGCAATTTTCATTTGTTGTTTGTAAATCATTTTGATATTAGCCTCGTTAAGTGTTTGTTAAAGCTGTTGTTAGTAGACTGTGTAGTCAAAACGGTCAAAATGATAACACTGCTTAGGAATCAGAAACTCTGCCACTATAAAAATGGGTGGCCATGGTTGATTGCGCACACAAAGTTTGATTGCTCCGAGACTGAGAATGAGGCAACAGACACAGAGAGACATGGGAATTCTGTAAAGGGTTGTTGCCCATCTCTCTGTTTTTTTTTTGGTTTCTCGCCATTGATTTCTCTTTCTTCAAACTTTTCTTTTCATCAACAACCCTTTTCATCGCTTTTCTTGGGGATCGATCATTACGTACAGATATTTGATATGTTTCTCTTTGATCTTAAAGGCTCTGTTTGGTTTGGTTGCATTGAATTGGATTTGCCTTTGGAATTAAATGGTAAGTTGGAGGTCTTGATGTTTTCAGCTAGTTCATTCCTTAATCCCTTTTGGTTGGAGAGCAGATCGTCTGTCTAGGCTTTCCCCGTCTTATTCTGTCCCCCATTGGTAGGATTATAAGAGGCTGGGATGATCATTTTCATAGTCTCGGAGCAAGTGGGTCAGGCATTGAGAGGTAGTTTTCACCTTGAAACTTGGCGGGGCAACCCGGATGGCAATCTTCTATCTGCAGCCGGTGTTTGCAGCCATGTCTGGGGATCATATTCTCTTCGCCTGATCCGATTATAGTGATCTGAGCCTTTCATTTTGTTGGTCGGGGCAAGTCCTTCCTTTGTAAGTACTCCCGATGTCCCAAGATTATTGTCCAGTTTGGATTTTCATGTTTAGTTCGGTTTGTACTGAAATTGAAAATCGACAATAATTTTGAGACGGGCGAGTATATTTTTGTGGATCCATAGTGTAATGTGCATATGACTGTGAGATTTTCATATTGGAGTTAATTGCGGAATACTTAGCTTTGTTCAAATGAGCCCTTAATGTCGATTTTTTTTCCCCTCTCAGAATTGGGAAATCTTCGTTTTTCATACTTGAATTGGTTGGATGAGCAAGTGTTTCAGTGAGCTTACCATTCAAATGTTTGTCCTTTAATTTTTCACTCTGAAATAATGAAGTTTCTTTCCTCTTGTTATTCTTGTATGGTAGGAACTGAGTAGACTTAGTTTATGCTAATGTATGTTTGATGCTATGTATTTGGATCAGTTTAGATGAGAAATTGTTCACTTAAGGATTGAGTTTGAAACATTTGGGAGTTGAAGTTGATCTTTTCGAAAACTTCATTAGGGAGTTGAAGCTGATCTTTTCGAAAGCTTCTTTTCTGTTGTGCCTTTCGTGATCTTTTCCACCAATGCAACAAACTTATAGGTTTGTTAGTTTTCTCCAACAGCTATTTCATTGATTTAAATACTGCCATTTAGTAATCTTTGAAAACTGCCTTACAAGCTAAAGTTAGTTCCAAATGAGGTTCTTCATGTACTTGGTCTTGGTAGTAGACCCTACAGGAGGGTTATACATGCTTTTTCAAATTTTCGAAGTTCTTGTTGTTTTGGTTTGAGCTCAGTCAAGTTAAGCTGGAAATATTGCTTTACCATTCAGATGTGCCTCATGTCCTTATGTATGGTTTATTGGTATTTGTAGTTTTCTAGAGGGGGAAGTATTTACAGATGTGCTTTAGCTGTTCTGAAATGGTTTGTTTACGAGCATCACTTGATTTACCACCAGAATGTGCAATGTGCGGCCTTGCTTCTGAAATTATCTTCATAGTAGTAATTCCTTTCAGATATGCAATGAACTGAGCTTAAAATGTAGATGTCAAATGCTGCAAAAGAAGTCACTACAGTGATGCTAAAGGAAACCTTGTAGTTGCATGCTGTAACCTGCTTCAGTCATATGTTTTGCGATAGGCATGTTGAATTACCTTTGTATATAGTAAAATCCTTAGTTGCCAGAGCAGAGGCTATGGATTGGTGGGTGGATGTTTTGGAGAATGCGAAATACAAAGAAAATGAACTATGGCTGAAGCCTCATTCTTGTGCATATCCTCTCCACTGTGTCAGAGCGAATCAACTTCACTTTGTGATGAGAACAGGGGAGTCATTCTGGCGACATTGGTTTCTTATTCTACGGTAGATGCCACTGTTAGCCCATTCAACCAGCTCTGGGCACAAGAATTTCAATGTAAAAAGATTCTTCTACCATTTTGGTGCTGTTATTATCTTTCTTTTGGGCATATTGGATGCAGAGTTTCTTAGGCACAAACACTGGCTGATGGCTGTTTGTATATCAGTACTACACTGCAGAGAACCCCCACCATTTTGTTCAGTTAGTATTGATTAAAATTGCTAATCTAACTACCTACATTTTCCAAATGCAGATATCTTATATTTGCCAAAGATGATTTTACTTCCGTAGTTCCTTCCTGGGTTAATTGCTCCCCTCCTTTTTTTCTCTTTTCTTTTTCATTTTTCTTTTTTGATAAACTCCCCTCCTTGGTTAATGTATGAGTCTACCGTCCTAGTGTTGCAATTGTAATTTAGATTTCAGGTTGCAGTTCAAACCATACATATTTAGTCATAGAAGCTCAGCAGAGCTGGTTTGCTTGCCTGAAAAGCAAGTAAAGTATGCCGTATGCATGGCACAACCATTCGTACTCGAATAATGCCTTTGATACTTGCTCACAGAGTAGATGTTCATTCCTAAAGAGCTTGAAATAGCACCAGCTGATCATGCATTCACAAAATTTGATCCCCTTTGTCCACATCAAATGAGGAATTCACTAATAAGTAAATTGGGTAAACAGATCCCCAGAAATAACATCCGTGTATAGCTTCATGTTTGGATATGTCTTAAGCTAATATTGGATGAAATCACTATAAATAATTACCATCATTTCTGTATATTTTTGTTATGTCAGCTGCATATTCAGTGAGCATGGTACTAAATTCCTACATTATGGACAACATGATCCAGCAATAACAATGTTTCGACTCCCCCTAGAATTATACATCTCCATGTAGCTCACAAACTGCATTAAGGGGGCTGTTATCGTAGATTGCAATTGCAAAAATGTAACCGAAGCCAACACTTACATTTGGCAAATTGGCCTACCGCCTACTGCTTCCTCCAACAAAAAGCCGGGTTCGGGTCAGTTTTATAGTTTAACTGTGACCCCTGATAGGGAATTAGACGTCGCAATGTTTTTTGACCGAACATGTCAAAAAGTTGGGGTACGCAATGGGCCATAAAGTTCATTTTTTTCCAAAATGAAAGAGACTAAAAACAGTTTTACACCATATCAATTGAACGTCGATGCAAAATCTCACTCCAATTAATTCTGGAAGTTTTACTTTTGCTCCAAGCACTTGCAATCTTACTTAAAACACTTCAAAACTAATTTCCACACGTAAACTCAGATGGACGTTTGTTATTTTTTTAGCAAAATCCTAATTTGCACAAAAGCCAAATAACCCGAAGGTCAAAGCAATAGTTTCCTCTCTATCCGGTAGTGAATAATCAATGTCATGCAGGCATGAAATAAGTGAATTTTAACTGTCCTTCAGACTACGGACTATGGTTACGGTTCTAATAACTTCCGGTTTAGATCTATTTTGGAGCCGATTCTAATTTATAATGGTTTCACTTTGATTTGTTGACGATGCTAATCCGACTTCTTATGGTTTTCATTCGATTTTTTACGATTCTAATTCAATTTGTTATCATTTAATTTTTTCATAAAACAAAAAGAAAGAAAATGATTAATTAAAAAACCTCAACAAGTAAATAAGAAAAATAGATTTAAAAAAGCGGGATGTGAGAATTATTTGTTTTTTATTTTTTGAAAAAAAAATTGAATATGAAAATTTTCTCTATCATTTTAATAATGACTTATTGAAATTAAGAAACCATGCATACAATGATATGACTATTACTCATACACAGACATCGATATATATTAGCAATACTTTTGGTAGCATGGCCAAAAAATAAAATTACTAAGAAAATTTTTATTAGGTAAATATATAGGACAATACATTCGGTTTTCCACGATATTATTAATTTAAAATAAATATTACCTCCTTTTAAAATATAAGTTCATTTTGAGTGGCACAAGTATTAAAGGCTAATCATTAACAAATTTTTGAAAAAAATTTATTTTACCTCTAATTAATTAATTAGACCAATCACTTTATTCAAGTAGTTGTGTACTGAGATTCGATAAATACTATTTAAAACACAAGTGTAATTTGAAAATTTTTTATGAAATTATGCATTAAAAAAATAAATGGACTTATAATTTGATATAATCACAAATAGATTGTGGACTTATATTTTAGAAAGGAAGTAGCACATAAAATAATGTTTAAAACTTAGTCAAAAAGTCGGATTGTCGTTATAATTCACTTTAACATTTAATAACAGTCTAGAAATAACAAAAGCATAAATATAAAAAAAATTTAAAAATTACATTAAAAAACTAACTTCTAATTATAATTTTTCATTAACATTTTCAATCAAAATGGCGGTTAATAGACGAACTATGATGGTTTGAACCACCCGTTCAAAACTTCCAGTTTGAACCACTAATTTAAAGTTTTTCAAATGCTTGATTCGTGACCAACCCTTAACTAGATAATCTGGCTAGAATTTTATAAACTGTTTTTCACGGTTCTAATTCGATTTAATAACCGACAGTCCGGTTCCAATTAAAACCCGAACTGTGTTCATGCCTACCATAACACCAATCACCAATACTCCTATTTATAGGTAAATATGACGATCAAATCTTATCCCAAACAGTGGCTATTGTAAATATCTAACAATTACCGTAAATGTTAACCACGAGATTATGTAAAATCCTCTAACTAATTAGTGAACATGTTACGAGATTGAGTGGGTAAAATTTTTTCTTATATACGTAGAGAAATTTATTGAAATCGCACAAAGTTCTCAACTAGTACTAAAATATGATCACAATTCTATACATTCTACTTTCACACACAACTAGAGAAAAAAATAATTCGATTCTAAGAAAGAATCTAGGTTTTCTTTCTGTTTTCGCTCTGCTTCCAAAGGCTAGAAGCTACTGCCTTTCATTGCCACGCCACCTATTGCATTTATTAGATGCGTAGGAACGACTTGGAAGAAATGTTGCGTCGCAAATTGCACGTAAATCTGATGGGGAAAAAAAGTGCATGTGGCTTGTCCGACATCTTCTCCAAATTTGAAGTTTCGCACCGGCAAAAATAAATGCAAAACCCATACGCACTGCAACATTCAGTCCAAAATTGGCAACTGTTTCTATTCTGGCATGCAAACCCTCCAACCAGCGAAGTAGCTGGGAATTAAATGTTTTTCCGAACAAAAACTATTTACTACTGCTATCTCTGTCCTAAGAAAAATAATCCATTTGTTGAGGAGTACAACGTTTATTTTTTTTAAAAAAAAAGAATATACTCCCTCTGTCCCAAAATTATTGTCCTGTTTGAGATTCCACTTTTAGTACAATTTGAACTAGAAATAAAAACTCAAACTGGACAATAATTATGGGACGGAAAGAGTAATAAATAAATTATATCCGAGAGTCGATTTGGGAATTCAAACTTAGACTTGTATTTTGCTACCAAAGAAATTATAAATAATGATTTAATCATGAGATGAGATGAAAAAGATTTTCTTCTTTCTCAATAAATTCGGCGTGATTAGACAAGGGAATGTAAGCTTACATTTAGAAGTTCCAAACAGTAAACTAGAATACTAGATTCCTACAAGGGAATATTAGTGTATACATCCCAACGTTTATACCCTGCTAGCGAATTCATCCCAAAGTTTTAGAATTGGTTAATTATGTCCCAAGATTATTAAAATTGAGCAGATCCATCCCATGACCTGCAAACCAACAAAAGTGACATGGTATAACAGGTAAAATCATTTGGATCCCATATTTAATATGTTTTTCTTCTGTTTATTTGAATTTTTTAATTTCTTTTAGTTTATTGAAACAAAACAATATTTATAAATGGAGAAACTAAAAACATTAATTTATTTGTAATGAATCTAATTATTTTATAATCAAATTCATCTTAATTTTTCGATAAAACTTAAAGAAATTTTCCAAAAAAAATTATTTATTTTGAGTGAAAAATAGAATAATTATGCTTACACACACAAACACACACATATATATATATATTGTATTCAAAAATTAATTAATTTTGAGTTTGTCTAAAATTATAAATTATGTCATTTGTGATGCATAAATTATTTTGATTAATTAAGTAAGTTTTTTTGAGTTTTTTTTAATTTAGATATTTTGTTTGTTTTTTAATGAACTTTAAAATAATAATAAAATAAATAAAAAAGAGAAAAAAAAAAGAATAAATATTAAATCCAATAGATTTTTACCTGTTATATCAGGTCATTTTTGTTGTTTTGCAGGTCATGGGATGGATATGCTCAATTTTGATAACCTTGGGATGTAATTGATCAATTTTAAAACGTTGGGATGAATTAGCGCATTGGTGTAAATGTTGGGATGTATCCACTCATTCACCCATTATTACAATCCTTCACATGCAACCGGTTCTTGCAACAGTTGCAACCATACTTGTCGGCATCAGATCTCTTGCTGTTAAATATAATTAAGTACTTATCCGGAAAAAAAAATAAAAAGAAGAAGAAAAAGAAGAAACCACCCTCGTCAGGGGCAATTTATTGGGTGCACCCGGGGCACCATATTCCCTCTCCTTTTTTCGCATTATTAGTGTTTATTGTACTTTTTTTTACTTTTTCTAATAATCTTCTTATTATTTGTAAGTTTAGTCCTTGTTACTTTTTTCTCTCTCTTCTAAAAAACATCTCTAATATTCAAACGACCATATCTCTCAATCCGTGAAAAATTAGAAAACGTGTTACACATTAATTTTATTGTACTCGTCGAGATCTATCCAACAAGATCCATGTCGAATATTTTTTCCGAGTTTAAAAATGACTAAATTTCGATGTGCAGAATAAGATGGATATCTAGTTTAGAAAGATGGATAACTAGTTTAGTTTAGATTAAGATTCTTGTATTGCATATATCTCTTGATCCGTAAAGAATTAGAATACGAATTATACATGAAGTGTTCGACGAAATTTATCCGATAAGATCCATGTTGAATATTTTTTTTGAACTTTAAATGCATTTAAATTTTACAGACAGAAATGAAAAAATGTGTTTTCCGTTTTTCTTTGAAAAATGGTTATCCATTGTGTTCATACTGATTATCCAATCGGTTTGGACTGATTATCCATTCTGTTTGTACTTGTTATCTAATCATATTTTTGACATTCACTCTTCAAAAAAAAAAAAAAAGAAAGAAAAAATGATTGGATAAGCATTGCAAACAATTTAGATAATCAATAGAAAATAATTGGATAATCAGTGCAACACGTTGGATAATCAGTACAAAAAATTTAACAATCATTTTCATAAAAGAGAAAGGAAAAAAATACTGGATAACCACCACAAAGAAGTTGGATAATCAATATGAACACATTGGATATCCAATTAAAGAAGATGGATAACCAACTTATTTTACCTTCATATTGTTGTATTCGTTATATCTTTTGATCAGTAAAGAATTATAACACGAATTATATATGAAATTTATAGTGCTCAACGAGATCTATCCGATAAGATCAATGTTGAATATTTCTTTTGAACTCTAAATGCATTTAAATCTTACGGGCATAAATGAATAAATTGAAAAATGATTATCCGTTGTGTTCATACTGATTATCCAACCGGTTTGGACTAATTACCTATTTTGTTTTATACAATCATATTTTTTACATTCACTTTTCAAAAAAGAAAAAAAGAAAAAAGAAGATGGATAACCTACTTAGCTTAAATTGATATTCTTGTATTATATATATTTCTTGATCCGTAAAGAATTAGAACACGAATTATATATGAAATTTATAATGTTCGACGAGATCTATCCAACCGGTTTGGACTGATTATTCATTTTGTTTGTACTTGTTATCCAGTCATTTTTTTTACATTCACTCATCTTCAAAAAAAAAGAATAAAAGAATAAAAAATAAAATATTTGGATAAGCATTACAAACAATTTGGATAATCATTAAAAATAATTAGATGAGTAGTACAAGCTGGTTAGATAACCAGTACAAAAAAATTGGACAATCATTTTCATTAAAAGAGCAAGGAAAAAAAAAAGTCAGATAATCATCCATCACCGAGAAGTCGGATAGATAATCAGTATGAACACATTGGACAAATTTTTTCTCAAAAGAAGAAAAAAAAAGAAGAGAAATTATGTTTGGATAATCAGTGAAAACGATTGGATAAGGCATGCAAAACGTTTGGATAGTCAGTACAAAAAAACTGGACAAGGATTTTCGCAAAGAGTAGAGAAAAAAAATGGTCGGAGAATCTATACAGAACAGTTGGATAATCAATACAAACGCGTTGGACAACCATTTCTTTTTTTTCAAAAAAATAATAATAAAAAGAAAAACCAAATGGATGGATATCCAGTACAAACGAGTTGGATATCCAGTACAAACCAAATGGATATCCAGTACAAACAAGTGGGATATCCATTACAAACAAGTTGGATAGGCATACAAACCAAATGGATGGATATTCACTACAAACAAGTTGGATAAATATCCAGTGCGTGCAAACAAGTTAGATAGGCATACAAACCAAATGGATGGATATCCAGTACAAACAAATTGGATAGGCATACAAACCAAATGGATGGATATCCAGTACAAACAAGTTGGATATCTAGTACAAGCGAGTTGGATATTCAGCACAAACAAGTTGGATATGCATACAATCCCGTTGGATTACAACTACAAAACCAGTTGGATAAGCATATAAATCAAATGGATGGATATCCAGTACAAGCGAGTTAGATATCTAGTACAAACGAAATGGATATCCAGTATAAACAAGTTTGATAGGCATACAAAGCAAATGGGTGGATATCCAGTACAAACAAGTTGGATAACCAATTCAAAATGGTTGGATAATCAGCATAAACACAATGGATAACCAATTTAAAATGAATTGGGTTATCTATCTTTCTAAACTAGATATCTATCTTATTCTGCCCATCGAAATTTAGTCATTTTTAAACTCGGAAAAAAAATATTCGACATAGATCTTGTTGGATAGATCTTGACGAATACAATAAAATTCGTGTATAACACGTTTTCTAATTCTTCACGGATTGAGAGATATGGTCGTTTAAAGATTAGTGATGTTTTTTAAAGGAGAGAGGAAAAAAAATCAAAGGGACTAAACCTGTAAATTATAAGATGTTATTTAGCAAAGTGGAAAAAAGTGTAATAAAGACTAGTAGTGTAAAAAATAGGAAGGGGAGTATGGTGCCCCCGAGTATATTGGATAGAGACTCGAAATCAGGTACAAAATCCTAAATACAGTAATTTAGAAGTCGGCCAAGAAAATACTATCCGCGTCCAAAAAAACAAAAAAAAAATCATATCCAATTTTTAAATTATTTTCTCCGTCTCACGGGAAGAAAGAGCTCACATTGTATTATAATTCACAAACTATAATTTGAATTTTTTTTTTTTTTGGGATGTAAAGAGAACCAACTGAGCCATCTGGCTCCATATTAGTATTCTAGAAGCTAATAAGAAATTGTCCTTTATTGAAATATTAATTCCTTCTTTTTTCTAATACAATAAAAAGAGATAAAATATAAAATATCAAATTATCATCGTGTTCCATCAACAATTTGTAAGAATCACACAAGCACTGAAATCCCACGTAACTAAAATTGGTGGATTATCCTGGGCACTATTTGTCAGATATCCCGTAGAAACTTTCAAATTATTTTTAGAGTTCGAGATTAATTAGGCCTTCCCGTAGCAAATCTAATGGTACCAAAATTTTATTTTAGCCCAGCACATTAAATTTTAGTGTGAAAACCACGTAACATTTTTCTATTTAGAAAGTTAGGCCAACATCCTAATTAGGTTAGAATAAAGTTGATCTTTTTAACTTGGAACCTTCGAACGGCCAATACATTTAAGTAGGAAAATCCGTTAAGTTACGATAGGTGTGTCCACGTATAATTTATAGAATGGGGAAATCACATTATGTACCAGTAAGAATAACAAAAATTATAGTGAAATTAGTTACACAATGAACAAAGATTTATAGAATCCGAAACGAGGTAGCAGCTGCTTTGCCTGCTTAACATACAATGTAACAAAAGTCTAAAGAGTAGTAATACTTCCATCCAAGAAAAAAGGAAAAGAGATCAAGTATTATAACAAACAATAAAAAAGTTCTAAAAAACATCATTCACTAATCAAGCATAACACTTGAAAATCCAACGAAAAAGCTCTTAAAACATCAAGGCCAAAAATATATATATATATATGTATAATGCCTTAAACCTTAAATCAGTTATGGAAGTACTTCTTTCCAAATCAAGTAGAGGGATCATAAGAGGTGGCCATCAAGCATAGATGGGTTTTTCTTGATGCAGCTAATCCAGTGGTCTCACTCATGTCCAAATCATCCGGCTTGAGACCATTAGGCATCTCCCAGTCGAAATGGTAGAGCAAAAGAGCTAAAGGAAGCTCAATGTTAGCCACACCAAATGAAATTCCGGGGCACATTCTTCTTCCTGCACCGAATGGTATGTACTCAAAATGAGTTCCATTAAAATCAATGGAACTATTTTCGAATCTGTCTGGATCGAAACATTCTGGATTTTCCCAATATTCGGGATCTCTCCCGATCGCCCAAGCATTAACCAGGACTCTTGTTTTAACTGGGATGGTATATCCATCTACTTCGCACTCCTCTCTACATTCTCTAGGCACCAAAAGTGGTCCTGGAGGATGTAATCTTAAAGTTTCTTTAATTACTAGTTTTAAATATCTCAATTTATGAGCATCCTCCTCATCTATGATTTGTTTTCCATTAAATTCTCTCCTTATTTCGTCACGTGCCCTTGCCATCACAGTTGGATTTCTAATCATCTCGGAAATGGCCCATTCCACAATCGAGGATGAAGTTTCAGTTCCCGCTGAGAACATATCCTGTATGGATTCAAAATAATGAGTAACATTACACGTGATAAATCCTAAGTTCGGTTTATCTGATAAACCTATTCAGTACTTAAACTTAAGTAAAAGAAACAACTTACTATCAAAACAGCTTTCACATGGTCATTATTTATGGGAATTCGAAGGCTCCCACTTTCTTTGAGCCTGAGGAGAACATCAACTAAATCTTCTTCGCTAGATTCCGCCATTCCCTTCCGCGTGGCGGCTCTATTCTCGACGTGCTCGAGAATGATGCTGTCGAAGATCTTATCGATTTTCTCGTGCACGTCCACAAACTGCTTCCTCATCCAACTGAATGAATGCAGAAATTTGTAAGACGGAAACAGATCAGAGATATCAAAGGATGTCACGAGAGGCAATGCCTCTTTAAGTACTTGTAAGAACGTGTCTTTATGATGCCGGCTCGCTTTCCCAAACGCGGCTCGGAAAACCATAGAACTCGAATAGGTCCCTAAGACCGCGGTTAGGTTCACTGGAACCCCGGTTCCCGCGACCTCACGGACCGATGAAACAAGATTGGAGGCCTCGTCGAGCCGGATGGGCCGAAACGACCTGACCTTCTCGGCTCCGAGGAGCTCGGAAGTGCAGATTTTACGCATCTGTCTCCAAAACTGGCCGTAAGAGGAGCTCGCGATGTCCGCCCCGTCGTAACAAACGATCTTGGTCGCTAGTAGCTCGGCCCGATTCGAGAACGCGAGATCATGCGTTCTGAGAACCTCTTTGGCCAGGCGAGGAGATGAAACGACAATGGCTGAGATCTCGCCGAGCTTGACGTGCATTATAGGGCCATGTTTCCGAGCTAGTTTAGCTAACGCCTGTTGAGGCGGGGAGTCTAATAAATGATGCATGTGGCCCAATATGGGGAGCTTCCATGGCGTTGGAAGTTGCTTCTTCTTTTTGCTGTTTTTGTGTTTGGTTTCGGTCCTTAGCCAGTACTCCATCATTACTGAGGCAAAAATGATTGATAGCAAAAGAAAGAAAGAAATGAGATTGAATGTAAACTCCATCTTCTTTTTGATATCTAAATGTGTCGAATTCCCTTTGGTACTTTATGTATATATATATATACTCATCAGTTCCTCCGTCCCAATTTATTAATTCTTAATATATTTTATTCAACTAAAATATATTTTTTCCGTCTCGAAATTATTGTCTAATTTAAATTTTATTTATAATTCAAATCGTACTAAAAGTAAAATTTCAAATTGAACAATGATTTTGGGACTACGATACTATTAAAAAAAAAAGAAACTGTTAATATGGGGTCGGAGAAGGGAGTAATTCGTTCTGTCTTGTTAGTGATATGGGCAGAATGGAATCAGACAGTTATTGTACGGTGAGCTAAGAAAACTGTGGGCACTGTGGCGTGTTTGTTTGGAACTTTTCCGGGTGACATTTCTTGATTACGGAATTCTGCGTTCTAGATGATGAATGATAAATGCGTGTTTGTTTGGAGTTTTTGTGTGCTTTTTTAGGTAATATACGTACTGACTTCCTGTGTTCACGTATCAGCATTGTTTTCGAATGATTAAACTTTGAGACGTAGCTATTTTTGCCCAATATACGGTGTTCAATTTGTGTTGTTAATGGAAACAACAAATGGTATTAATATGATCAATTAATTATAGTGTTTATATTCATGGAATGATGCTCATATTAACTAATTAGATAGTACGTGTTCATTTTTTAAATAAGGACATTCTACTTTTTCTTTTTTCTTTTTTTTTGGGTAAACATTCTACTTTTTCTTTGTGATTGTAAAGTCAAATCCCTTTACGTACTCTTCTTCCTCCCTAGCACTACACACGACGAAAAAGAAAAAACACAATACCCGGTTTTTGAGTTGATATATTATTGATTTGTATACAATGGTAATGATGTCGTGGCATTTAGTGATTGATGAGACTCTTTTTATTTAAAAGAAGATCTTATTTATTATTGTGGACCATCATAATAATGTTATGTTATAGATAAATTGCAAAAATAAATACTAATCTTATCAGCACATGACCAATATCTCTTTAAATAATTTTGCTTAATTCGATTCGAGATCTCTTTCCGAAATGTGTATTTCACAATTGAAGGTACAAGTATGTTGGATCTGCATTCTTACTTACATAAGTTACCATTTGATTGTTGTTTCTCTGTTTCTAATTACTCATATTTTGAGGCCCAAAAAATATAGATAAATCCTAAAAATACTCTGATATTGAGAAAAGTATTGACACATTTTTATTTTTACTTTTTTACAAATAGACTAGCAAAGAAAGAGGAAAAGTTTAAGCACATTAAATTAACACAATCCAATCACGTTCTAATTCCTAAACGAGGTTTAAAGCTTACAATATTGATAATCTCGAGCCGAACTCTTAAAACTCAAATAATAAACTTGTAGCATCCAAAAAAATTAATCTATATCTCTATATATATTAAAGGAGAGTTTTCAATCGGACACGTGTCACAAAATAAGATAGGCTAATCCATATGGCGAAAAATTAGATAGCCAAGTCCACATGTCGTAATTACAGCACTCCATCATTTAATGGTAATTTTTTAATGTAAAATCGTAAATTTATTAAATTACATTGTATAACAATTACAAAAGGAAAAAAAAAAAGGTAAAATAACTTCCCCTATAAATACATTACGTTGATTAGCCAATTATATTTACTAATTATCTCGGCTAATGAAATCAAATTCAATCACTCCATCAATAAAATTCCAATCTAATTGTAAACTTGTATATTTTATTATTGTCAATATAATAAAAATCTGAGAAGAATTTTTCCAACTTATTATCCCTGCATCCTTAATAACATATGCCCATCATAACTGGACACCATTATAATTATTGTAATTTTTTTTTGTTCCGCAAAATTATGATGCATAATATTTTACGCATGAAATCCCTATTCAACATTTAGCTTTCGTGGCAGTATAAACATTATTTTTTAATTTCTTATAATAGATTAGCATTGTAAGGTTTTGATTGTTCATAATTGTTTAACAATTGTTATTGTAGTAAATTGGAAATATTTATCCTCTAAAAAAGATTCTGAATAATTCCGCTCTATTAGTCTACAAATAAAACTAAGTTAACTAAGAGATTTCTCAAAACTATAACGGGTAATCTATTTTTTGTTGTTGATACTAACGGCTAATAACAGACAATGCTAATAAATGATTATTGTTGATCACGTTGTATAACAATTATAAAAATATATATATATATATTTATAATACTAATGATATAATTATATATTAATCGGCCAAACTGTTAATGATATTATGATATATTATATTATATCAATATGTAATATAATTATATAATAATGCGTAAACCCTAATCGTCCAAAATTTTCTATTATAAATACATGCAATCCGTTTACGTTGATTAGCCTAACCGATGAAGGTACAACCTTGATTAAAATTATATGGAGGAAATTTATATAGAGAATAAGAAAAAATGAAAAAAATTGAGATAATAGTGAAAAATAAAATAATTATTACAAATTTTTAAGAATTGAAGCTTTAAAAAAATGCCATCAAATTTAGTGGGAAAAAAAGATGAAGACTATGCAAAGGAAGAAAAAAAAATTAAATAAACACTATATTAAAGGAAAAATATACGAACAAATTTCTAAAGAAAGGTTTCAAAAGAAATGACATGGGTAGAAATGTTTAGAGCAATTATTATGAAAAATTATGATATATATATATATATATATATTAAAATAGATTTCAATCGAACACGTGACATAAGGTTATATATGGTACTGCAAATGACAATAAATTAAATAGTCAAGTCCATATATTCCAACCATATCACTCCATCAGTTAAAGGTAATTTTTTTAATTTAAAACTATTAATTTATTGATGAGACTAAATTAAATGAGAGAAATTGTCATGAAGTAAAAGATGTGTGTCGGTTGTAATTACATCCAAGTTACATTGACACGGGTATAAAATTTCCTGTTAGAGGAAGAGTTTAAAAGATATAACAGGGGTAAAAATATTTAGGGAGATCATATGAAAAGAATTAAAAGAATACTTTTAAAATATATAAACCCACAAATCAACAAAACGAAAAAGATGGACAATAAGTTAGATTGGATGATTTCGAATATTGAAAATTATTCCTTATATATCTAAAATAACAAAACATGGGGTGGGAGGGATGGGCGGGTTAGTTAGAGGATTAGGATGAGGGAGGATTATTACCCTGGGGCATCTAATTAAAAAAAAAAAACAAATTGACATTAAAAATTACACAGTTGTATTTTACATCATTAATATTATTTTTTTTACATATATCACTCTGTCATAAATGTTATATAATTTTTAAATCGTTAAACTCATATACATCTTGAACAACCCGTACAACGTGTGAGGTAAACACTGGTTTATATATTAAAGCAGAGTTTTTAATCGACACGTGTCGCCCCGTGAGCAAGTTTAGCCAATTGTGCCACGTGTCATCACCAAAATTCTCCTTCATTAAACAGTTAAAAATTTATACGTAAAATTGTTAAATTGAATTAAGTAATTAACCAATAGTTAATTTCGGAAAAATAAATACATCTTTGGTAATTATTGACAAATATATAACATAAGAAAACATTAATTATCAAATTAATAATTATATTAAGAATACAGTTCGAAACTAAGTCTGCATACATTAAACGTAGGTTAATATTATTTTTCAGATGATTCTGTTCGATATGTTTTCCAAAAATTAAAATATATTAGTTACAAAAAAAAAATATTGTTACCGAATAACTATTACGAATACAATTCGAAACCAAGTCTACATACATTACAAGTATGTTAATATTTTTTCTTAGATGGTTGGTATATTTTTCATAAATAGAAAGAGACTACTTACCAAAATGATGAAATTATTTACTAAATAATATACGAGTACAATTCAAAACTAAATCTGGATATATTAAATATAAGTTGATAATATTTTTCTAATTATTTTATTTGATATATTTTCAAAAAATAAAAATAAATTAGTTACCAATAACAAAAAAATATATATTTGTTACCAAATAATTATACTGCGAATACAATACGAAATCAAGTCTACCTATATTACAAGTATGTTAATATTATTTCATAGATGATTGGTATATTTTACATTAAAAAAAAAAAGACTACTTACCAAAATGATGAGATTATTTACCAAATAATTATTCGATTACAATTCAAAGTAAATCTGGATACATTAAACATAAGTTGATAATATTTTTCTGATGATTCTATTTCATACATTTTCCAAAAATAAAAATAGATTAGTTACCAATAACAAAAAAATATATTTTTTAAATAATTATACTGCGAATACATTACGAAATCAAGTCTACCTACATTACAAGTATGTTAATATTATTTCATAGATGATTGGTATATTTTCCATAAATAAAAAGAGACTACTTACCAAAATGATGAGATTATTTACCAAATAATTAAATAAGTAAATTCAAAAATAATTCTAGATACATTAAACATAAGTTTATAATATTTTTCTGATGATTCTATTTGATATATCTTCTAAAAATAAAAATTGATTAGTTACCAATAACAAAAAAATATATTTGTTACCAAATAATTATACTGCGAATACAATACGAAACTAAATATGGATAAATTAAACGTATATTCATATTATTTTTCAGATTATTCTATTTGTATATATTTTTTAAAAATAAAAAGAGATTAGTTACTAAATAATTATACTACAAATACAATTTGAAACCAAGTCTGTATACATGCAAGATAGGTTAATATTATTTAATAGATGATTTCATTAATATATTTTTCAAAAAATAAAAAGAGATTAATTTTTAAAAATAAAAGGAGATTAGTTACAAATAATTATATTATGAATACAATTTGAAAACCAAGTCTAGATTCATTAAATGTAGATTAATATTATTTCTCAAAATATTTTTCCCTTTGTTTTGAACTGTTAACTAATCATTTTATGGTACATTTTAAATTTTGACATTATAAGAAAAATTTTGGTACTACATGACATACATTTTCTTTTCTAGAGGGGAGGCATCATTTTTAGAACATGCATTATATTTTCCATGTTAAGAAAATATTTCTGTTGTACGTCATTGACAAATATTTACGAGTTCTGATGGTTTTATTTTTAAACAATCACGAGGGTCTTATTTTGGTATGTTTTGCACCATTGCTATTATAGAATTTTAATGGGTTTCGCTAAAAAATAGTTATGCATCAATCTCGGTCTAAATGAGCCAGATAGACTAAAACGAAATTGCTCATGCTCTAGAGTCTGAAGGTAAATATATACTTTATTTGAGATATTAATAGTTAAACATATTTACTTTAAATGCATGATTATCTATGTGTTTTGGTTGAAAAGGAGAAGTGTGGCACCGTGATGGCAAAAGAATAAGTATCTCGAAAAGCACTCATAACTAAGGAAAAAGTTATGAGTCTAAATAAATAAAATGGGTCCTGCACCAACCAGGCACGCCCTGTTTTGCTATTAAAAAAAATAAAGAAAAATTTTAGAGTATGGATAAGTATTTCAAATATTATTTATTTTTATTTTTTTTGGTCATGGTTTTTCCCCTATTTTTTGTGCTTTATTTACTTTTGTTAGAATTTTTTTTATTTTGCTTTATTCATAAAAAAAGATTATTTATAAGATTTGATTTAATTACTATAAGTAAACAATATATACTTTTCAGTCAATATATTTTAAGAATAAACATGATTTAATTTCTATTATTGAAAATTTTTATATACTTATATCCCTAAAAAAGTAGGATAGTAGACAATTGATCATATTAATTCGTATTTAGAATATATATATATATATACCTATATATATATCTATATATATATATATCTATATATATATATTGATATACTAACATTCCTAAACAAGAAACATATTCGATAGTTGAATATATTAATTTGTATTTTAAAATACCATATATGGCTAAGAATTACTTGATCAAAATGGTAATAGTATTGGACCAAGTTAACTCCAAATGATTAAATTTGTGCATGGGCATGTAATCATGATTGTTGGGAGAAGTTTGCCTTTCAAAAGTGACCTACCCAATTCGAAGACAGATTAGTTTGAATAATGATTTCGAATATCGGTTGCACTATATACCAAAAACGAGAAAAAAAAAAATCATATGACACTCTTGAATTTGGACTTTGAATGTCAATATACCAAAAAAACGAAAAAACTAAAACATATAACACTTTCATAAGAAAATAATGATATATTAATATTACTCTAAAATATGTGCGCCATAATACTAGTAATAATAAACTCGTAAACTTATGGTAGCAAAATGGTGAAAATAATAATGCACTATAAAATGGGAGGCCATGGTTAAAATGTCCACTAAAGAGAGATTGCTCCGAGACTGAGAATGAGGGCGACAGAGAGAGAGACATGGGAATTCTTTGAAGGGTTGTTGCCCCCACTCTTCGCCCTTGATTACTGATTCTTCAAACACTTTTGACCAACAGCTCTTTCATCTGTTTTCCTGGGGGAAATACAGACAAATGTTAAACATACATATATATATATGTATATATTTCACATATGGTTTTCGAGATGGAATTGGAATTGCAATTGGAAACGGATTTACAAATGGTTTTCCTTGTTACAGTGATTACTGTTTGTACTGTGTCTACTATCTATCTATCTATCTATACATCGTTTCGTTTGGGTAGTCAGATAAACCTCGGGGGTGTTTTTGATATTAACCCTAGAATTTACTCAATGAATCTCAGTGTTTTAAGGCTGTGATGATGATTTTGATGGTCTCGGAGCATGGGTCAGGCAATGAGGTAAAGTACGCCCGAAACTTGGCGGGGCAACCCGGATGGCAATCTTCTTCTACCTGCAACCGGTGTTTGCAGCCATGTCGGTACCACATTCTCTTGCCTGATCTTAATTATGAAGATCTGAGCCTTTAAATTTGTTTGTTGGGGTTATTTTAGTAGTTGTTTATAATTATGTTTTTGTGGATTCTTGGCTTCTCTCCACAATTGTGATTATTTTCATTTCATCTTTGGTTTTTCTAATACTGCTAAATTACTTTCCTCTTTGGATTGGTTGGATGAACATGTCTTTTGACTATTGTGCACCCCTGCCCCTTTATTACCTTGGCATGCATGTGGAAAAATTCGATTATCAGGACCTGTATCACTGATGATGTAAAGTTTCTTCCTCTCCGTGTGGTTCTGGTTTGTTCTTGTATGTTAGGATTCTTTAAAGGAAAAGCTACTACAGGTTGCAGTGTATGGTTCAAGTTTCTGATGAGCATAATTCGTTTGATAGGATTTTCGATTTGAAGCAATGCACTTTGATTAGAATTTAACTTAGGAAAATCATGCTCTCACAGGATTGCAGCCTCAGTTAAGTTTAATTCTAAGCAAGTTAAAGTTGGTGTGATCATACCAATCTTCTTTTTCTTTTGTCTTAGTGTGGCTTTGTGTGACCATTTTGAAGGTAGAACAAAGATTACAACTTTTTTTTTTTTTTTTTATGGTCCGAATTTCACTTTCTTCATAAAGATGCTATCAGTTGGGGTTCTTGGACAAGTCACCTCATGAAGCCAAATCCAATTGTGTGAAGTTCTTCATTTACCTGGTACTTCAACAAGCTCTATATGAGGTTAAGACATGTTGGTTAAATTTTCAAAGACATGTTAGTGAAGACAAGCTCTATATGAGGTTAAGACATGTTAGTTAAATTTTCAAAGTTCTGTTTGGTTTGGTTTGGTCTCAGCCTCTCTGTATTGAAATATAGGGGTAAGGCTGCGTACATCTTGACACCCCAGACCCCAACCGAGTTGAGAATATGGGTATGTTGCTGTTGTTGTTGTTGTTTTGTTTGGTCTGAGTTTAGCAAAGTCAAGCTGGAGGGATGCCTTTAATCATTCAGACATGCCTTATATCTTGGTTGTAGCCTTGTAGCTAATTGGTATCTGAATTTTTATTTAGAGTGTACATCAAAGGTGTGTTTTAGCTGTAGCCAGTGTCAGTCACGGTTCATTAACTGAGCTTTAAGGTCCTCATCCTCTATTCCATTATGACTAGGTCTACTTGAGGACAAGGATGAATTAAACTGCAAATCCCTATATGCTGGCCCGCTGCTTCTCTATTTGTTGAGATGCACTCATCTTTGTTCTAGTCATAATATTTTGTCTTTGGCGTAATTATCTTTGGGATCACCACTGTCGGAATATACAGGAAGGAGAATTGCTGCTGAAATAAGCATTATACAACCACTTCTCAGATATGCAAGATATCAAAGTAAAGATCCAAATTATTCATAAACTTAAAATGTAGATTTCAGGTGCTGTACTTCAGAATCATGGTGGAAGGGGAGTAGTTTTCAGTGCATTGGTTTTCATCCTCTGGTAGTTGCTTTGGCTAGCCCATTCAATCTGCTCAGGGTGTAAGGGTTTCAATAACTAGAGTTTCTTGTACCATTTTGGCTACGTAACATATCTTTCTTTCTGGTCTCAATTGTTTCGTCACAAGCACTGGCTCTTATTGATGGTTTATGATCAGCAGCCCAGTACAAACCAACCGCGGATTTATCCCGTGAGTACTCAGTTTGATTTCAAATCCAGACGTTTCTGAAATTCAGATATCTTAAATTTGCCAGATGTGATTTTACTTCCACAGTTCCTTGCAGAGTTAATTGCTTCCCTTCTCGGGTAATCTCTGACTTAGATGCTCAGATGGGTGGCAACTGTGTTTAAGATTTCTTGTGCTGGTTCAATTGGCATCGCTTCATATAAAGCTCGACAGAGCTGCTTTGCTCACCTGAAGGAAAGGCCAATTGATGAATGACAACCATTTACTCTGGTTATAGGATACAATACAAGGTAAACAAAGTATGCATGTGTAACTTTCTTACATGATGCTCTGTTCTAAAGGATTTATATTAGCAGTAACTAAAGCAGTCACGAAAATGGATCCGTTGTCTTCTTAAGATGAGGAATCGCAAACTAAGTGGGAACTGATCACCCAAAGTTCACATCCTCAACAATTTGAAGTATGTCAAACTCTGTTTGGAAGTGAATATGACCACCTTCGGTATTTTCAGAAATCACAAAAGATTACCATCAACTGTTGTAAATGTGGCTATGTCAGCAGCATTTGCGTATACAAGTAGTTCCTGCGGTAACATGATCCACTTGAGAAACAATTTCATTACACTGTCTGTAGCTTACAAAAAGCAGCAACATTTCTGGTTTGAAAATGCAGAACCAATGAAAGGAACTTAAATCTGCCAGAATGGTTAACTGCTCCTCAACAAACACCCTGCAAACACCGGCTTTCTGCACATCTTCTCATCTTGCAGTTTGAGTTGCCGCTCCTTTATTGCCCCCTTTAAGAAAAGATTCTCCCTCCGGCTAAATAAGCACCTCTGCTTGCACGTTCATAAGTTAAATTCGCTTTCACATTCACCATAACAAATATGATGGATGCAAAAAATGAGTTTAAAATGATGCATATGACTCGAGTAACATTCAACAGTGAGGAATTTGTTCTAGGTGTCTCTCCAGCCCCAGATGTAGTCACTGTTGTTTTATAGAACTTTTCTTTTTTTTCTTTTTTGTTTCTTATTTATGAACGGCACAATTTGAGAGCTTAATTTCAAGATCAATTGTAATTACAAGACACAAATAAAACTGCAGTCTTGACATCTGGGTTGTGTGCACTACACATTTTTACAAGTAGTTACTATGTCAACGACCGAAAAAAAACTTTAGAAACAGCGTTACAACTTCTTACCACCAATGTTTTCACAATCGGGATTTCACACATGATCGTTTTTCTGTCTTAGGATCGGATCGGATTCTGGATCGGTGGGATCGTAACTATTTGAAATATCATAATAATATCATAATAATTTTGAAATTGCGGGTTTCAATTTGTTAGTTCAATTCTTATTTGATTTTATGGAGAAGAAGTAGACTAGTGCTTGCATAAGTAAACTAAAAAAACTTTTATATATTTTCTAATCATTTTTCCTTCTTTTTATACGAAATCAACAATTTATACAAATATCGATTATACGAAATCAACAATTTGTACAAGTATCGACAAAATCAATGGGATTGCTGGATCGTAAGATTCTAGGATCCGGATTGGGATTTTGAAGGATTTCATAAGATCCCACTGCAAAGAAGGATTTTATAAAATTCAGGATCAATTTCTTGATTTTGAATCTCTGGATCGTAAGATTTTAAGATTCGGCCCTTGCTTACAACTGAATGTGTTTGGTCAGGGGAAAAAAAAGCACTTTAAAATGAATTGGTGCCAAAAGAAATCCTAAACTTACGCTAATTATAAGACTAAAGGAGTTTTAAAAGAAAAATGAACTCTTAACTGAGAAAAATTGTAGATTTACACAAATTTAACCTTATATTTAAGCTCACGTTGTTGATAATTTTCAAGCGGAAGTGCTGAATTCTCAATATAACGAACATACAATACGAAAAAAGTACAGTACGTAGAATGATTAAAGATTATATTTAGAGCTTACTAGTTCAGCAACCACGCCAGTATAAAATAAAAAGGGAGCCATAGTTAAAATGCACACAAAGAAAGATTGCTCCGAGACTGAGAATGAGGCGACAGAGAGAGACATGGGAATTCTGTAAAGGGTTGTTGCCCATCTCTCTGTTTTTTCTCTCGCCCTTGATTTCTCTTTCTTCATACACTTTTTTTACCAACAGCCTTTTCATCTGTTTTCCTGGGAAACTACATACAGTACATATATATTGGTCCTCAATCAATCTTGAGCTTCTGTTTGGTTCGTGCAGGAATTAGAATTGAAAACGATTCACAAATGGGTTTCCCCTGTTTGTTTCATGAACTGTGGTCTGGTTACTATTCAATGTGCTGATCTGTTCTCTGTCTATATATCTATCTATCTGTTGGGCTTTTTGGCTGTGTAATCGGAGCCGTTTGTTTTGTCATCTGGAAACGGATTTGAATGCTGACGGATTGGATTCGAATACTGATGGATTCATGATCCCAGTAATGCTGTTTGGTTTAAAATCTAGAATGGTTTGATTATGATTCCTTAATGAATCTGTTATCAGTGTTTTAAGGCTGTGATGATGATTTTCATTGTCTCGGAGCATGTGGATCAGGTCAGGCATTGAGGTAAAAGTACACCTTGAAACTTGGCGGGGCAACCCGGATGGCAATCTTCTACATGCAACCGGTGTTTGCAGCCATGTCGGGTATCACATTCTCTAGCCCGATCTAACTTATGATTATCTGAGCCTTTAGATTTGTTTATTGGGCTATTATAGTAGTTTATGATTCTGTGATTGGAAGTCTTTTAATGAAAATCCTTTATCGATTGTAAACTTGTGCTGTTACTTCTCCATTTTTTTTGGCTCAAATCCAATTCCCTTTGTGATATGTTATGCCATGCATGTGGGAGAATCGGAACTAAGGACTTAAAACACTGATGATGTAAATTTGTTACTCTCCTTGCGGTCCTGGTTCGTTTATGTGTGGTTGGATTTTAAAGGAAAAGGTTACTGCACGGCACAATATGGTTCAAATTTAAGATGAGCATATTTAGTTTGATTGGATTTTTGACCTGAAGCTTATACTTGGATTACTGATCATCCAAGAGTTATGCTCCTGCAGGACCGAATCTTAAATTTAGTTTGATCCTAGTTAGGTTAGAGTTGGTGTTTCCAATTTCCATAACCAAACTTCTTTTCTCGTCTTAGTGTGGCTTTTTATGACATATTCCACGGGTACAACAAAGAATGTTTGTTCTATTAATGTCGGAATGGGATTCCCTTCATAAAGATGCTACATCTTGGTGGATCTCTGATAGACTGCCTCAAAAGTTGAAGTCATCCCCAGTGGTGGAGTTTGCCATTTACATGCTACTATATGAGGTTTAAACATGCAATTTAAATTTTCGAAGTTCTGGGCTTTTTGGTATGAGTTCATTCTAGTCTGGAAGTACTCCTTTGATCGTTCAAATATCTATCAAAGATGTGCTTATAACTAGTGTCAGCTATTGTTCATTAACTGAGGTTCAAGGTCCTCAGCTCCATATGACTAGGCCTACATTTACATGGATGAGAGAAGAGGATGAATTAAAGAGCAAAGCCCCAAATGCTGGCTGATGGTCTATGATGAAGTGAACTCAACTTTGCACTAGTAAGTAGTAACAATTTGGTTTTAGCGGCATTGTAAGCTCTTGAGTTTATATCATCAGAATATAAAGGAAGCAGATTTGCTGCTGAAAACTATACTAGCATTTATTTTCAGTTAAGAAAGAGATCAAAGTAAAGATCAAACAACCATCACCCTTCCCCCTTCCACCCCAAAACACGCACACACAGAAAAGATGAAAAGAGTAAAGATTCAAGCCACGGAAACTGACAATGTAGATTTCAGATGCTGTAAATAAGAAACTGTAAAAATGCAGAGAAAGACTTTAAGTGTTATTCCTTTATGTTTGGCACCGGCAAGTAGTGCACATTGTATGTAGTAAATTTTCAGTTGTCCTGGTGGTTGGATGTTTTGAAAACTGCAAGATGCAAACAAATTGAACTAACAGAATTCACAGCCAACCTTTGGAAGAACTGTTGCTTCATTTTCTGCTGTGAAGTTTCATTCTTTTTTATTTTGGGAGGGTGGGAAGGGAGTAGTTTTTGGTACATTGGTTTTCATCCTCTGGTAGTTCTTTTGGCAAGTCCATTCAGTCAGCTCAGGGTACAAGGTTTTCAATACCAAGAGAATCCTGTACCATTTTGGCTCTGTAACATATCTTTCTTTTCGGCACACTGCATTCACAATCGCTTTGGCACAAGCACTGGCTTCCATTGGTGGAAAATGATCAGCACCCCACTACAAACAAAGCATGGATATATTCTGTGAGTACTCATTAAGATTGCATTTCCAGATATTTACATTTCCCAAAATTTAGGTATCCTACATTTGCAAAATATGATTTTACGTCCATAGTTCCTTCCAGGGTTAACTGCTTCCCTCCTATGCTAATTTCTGACTCTATCAGACCCAGACTGGCAACTGTAATTGAGATTTCCGGCGCCAGCTCAACAGTCATCGTGTCATAGAAGCTCAGAAGAGCTGCTTTGCTCGCCTGAAGGAAGTATGCAGAAGGTCGCAATCATTTATTCGGGTGATGGAAAATTCTACAAGGTACACGATACTGTGTAAATGCAACTTTCTTACAGAGTAGATGCTCAGTCCTGGTGGATTTAGAGTAGCAGTCACTGATGCATTCACAAAAATGGATCCTTTTGTCCTCTTCAGATGAGGAATCACGAAGTAAGTTGGGTAAACTGATCCCCAAAAGTTCACATCCTGAACAATTTTGAGGTTGTCATGCTTGGTTTGGATGTATATATGACTTTTTTCCGTATTGACAGAAATCAAACATTACCATTACTTGTGGAAATTTTGTAATGTCAGCTGCATCTTCAATGAAGCACATACAAGCAATTCCTGCATTATTGACAACATGATCCACTGCAGACACCATGGTGATTAGATCTCTGTGGCTTTCAGAAAGTACTAATAGATGCAGAATTTATGAAGAAGAAAACTTACATCTACCAAAATGGTTGACTGCTTCCTCAACGAATGCCCTGCATTCATTGGCTTTCTGCACATCTGCACATATATGGAGAACGTCAGGCGACCCGAGTAGTCGTGCCTTTTCTGCCACCTTAATGAGGAGATTTTCCCTCCTGGCTATGATCACTAGACAAGCTCCTCTTTTTGCATACTCATAAGTTAAATGCTGCATTCACATTTACATTCACCCACATTCACATTCAGCCTATTCAGGAGTCATGGATGAAAAGGGCAGATGTGGACTATAAGAAAGGAAAATATGTTTATACCTCTCCAATTCCAGATGAAGCGCCGGTGATCAGAACTACTTTTCCTCTGAGGTTTTCATGTCTAAACCTCCTTGAAACAAAATTTACGAGCCGGAAGATGCAGAAAAATGGTAGGAGAGTCAACAAGATCGGTAGGGCGATGAAGAGAGGAATGTTGCTTGAGGAAGCCATAACAACAGCTGCAAGGGCAACGTTTGTACCTTATAGATTGATTATCATAATCAAATAGTGGACAATGGAGTCATAAAAGGGAACTCCCTTAAAGAAACTGTGGATGAACAAAGTAGTCATGAAAGGTTTTAATAAAAAAAAGTATTTGTCATTTAGTTGGAAATGATTTATGTGGGACATTTATCACCTTATCTATTACGCCCATACCGTGGATTGAACATTGAAGTGAACCTACAATAGACATTATTAGAAGATGTAACAGAATGTGCAAGATTTATAAAAGATTTAGATGATAGTATTCCATTGGTTTAGTAAACTTTTAAAATGGATTGGAATACTAACTAAGAAAGAGGGATACAAGTACCGTTTCAAAAAAAAATAAGAAAAAGGGATAAAAGACTCGCCAATTGATTGTATCAAACCAGTGTAAATTGCTCTGCCACACCTCATCTGAACTGCTTAAAGAAGCAAGAACATTTAAAAGAATCACGAGCTGCAAAATATATCATCAATTTCGCATTTTATTGGAGTACTCAATGCATTATGAAGTCATCGTAGTTGTGTCGTAAATGAGGCATTTATGCGAGTTCTTTCATCAGTGAAAGTAAAAAAAATAAAAATAAAAAAAATCAACTGGCTGGAGCATTCGGTTAAGAGTAAAACGGATTCTTATCGACTCATTGTAACTTCGACGAATGCTAGGAAGATGAAAGGCTTTCGCCGGGTAAGAAATGTCAAACACCGGTCCTGTTACTACTGGATTTTATCTGATAATTAAATGCAATGGACAATGTCAAAATTCTGGAAACCTGTATGAATTAAATATTTTGGGAGATTCTGAAGATTTTTTTAATAAATTGATGTGAAGTTGGTTGTTCTACGTCAGAGGAAAAATGGCCCTCTTGCTAATTAGTTAGTTGGTACATTCATTGAGCAGTTCCTCTTTCTCGAGATGTTCAAAACTGGAAGACGAAAACACAGTCTTCAACCAGTTTTAAGGACAGAATAAAAAGCACAATTCTTGATTCTATGTTGAGGTTCTACTCACTGGTTGCTTTTGCTATTTACAAAAGTGGTTCTCTTCCCGCAGTTTGTCCGTAGCAGTCAGGAAGGAAAAACAAGAAAGGATTTTGTCCCACATCGACTTTGTGTAAGCTTCACGCCCGTCAATCAGAATATATATACTACTTCACACCGCTCCAGTTAGTCACGCAGCCACGCAGTGAGTACATAGCGAACTATTCTTTCGCCTTTTACTAAAGAATACCGTGTACTCGCTGCAAATAGTGGCATACGCCAATTTTTGAAGGGATTCCACCCTCTTGGGTGGAACCCAACAATTCTCAAGTTCAAGCTTGTATCGTTTAGGAGATTATGTGAGTCTGAAGGATTCAGGGTTGTAACTGATATGGGATTCACTTGGGCTTCTACCAAAAAATTCTTATGTTTGCTACAATGCCAAGCTTCACTAAACAGAAAATAATAATAACAATGGGCTTCAAGAAGAAGCCCAATAAGTCCAATAACTATTCAGAAAAATTTAGTAACACGTCAGCCTACCTTATCCAATTCCAAATTAGGATTATCTCACATGAACCGGTTTTTTTTTTTTTTTAATAAACAAAGCATTTTATTAGATTATTTCTTGCAGGACCACATTTAGTACACCTACAGGAAAATGATCATACCATAAACACCTAATGGTAATATCTAGAGCCTCAGTAACAGCTACATGAGCAACATTATTGCCCTTCCTATTTACATAAACATACCTCCACTTTACTAAATTCTACACAACTTCTCTTAATGTCATCAATAATATGTACAATATATATGAGAAGTCTTTGCCCTGTTCACATGAACCGGTTGTTTTTTCAATGCCTTATCTTCACACTATAACAAATAGCCTTTAATTACACTACGGTTCGGCTTCTTCTTACGTTAAAAAGGGAAGAATTTCAAAAATCAGCTTTTCTTCGGTGATGATTTAAATGAAACGAGCAGCTATCTGGGATTGGCATTTCAAAATCTTAAATTGCTCTAAACAATGTTGTGTTGATGTCATTTTCCATTGGGCCGAAATTAGTTTTTCTGCTTGTTATGGCCTTACTAGAATCCACCAGATTGGTGAGGTTGGCCCGAGGTCAGCAACAACCTTCTTGGAACCAAATGAAGATGAGATTGTATGTCCCTCCAGAAGGATCAATCCCTCTGACTAATGATGCTACTGTTATTTGTTCAAAGAGCAACACAATTGTCCATAGACTTTTGGTCTTTCTGGCCATGATTTTTAGGATTACGAAGAAAAGTTCACTATTAGATCTTCCAATAAAAGAAAACAGATCAGTAACATTAACTAAATAGTAGCTTAATCTGGATTCTGACGATGATTCATAGAATTTTGTTAATAATTAGAAAGCTGTAGCTGGTTCCATGATAATAAGTAAATCATATTCACCTTCAAAAGATGGTGTGGCAAAGGTTGAGATTGTATCAAGATTTGGCTGCTGAAGAATCATTTAAATGGAATTAGGATTGTTAGTGTTAGAGTTCATATGCTCTGTACTGTTTTGCACCAGTGAAAATTGATTAAGATTTTCTATATATATTTTTTTTTTTAAAAAAGCCCGCATCAGCTTCGTGTAATGAAAGAAGAATATGTTAGTTCACCAAAAAGAAAAGGAAAGAAAAAAATATTTGTTAAAGGCGTTAGTGAGTGGCGGTGGATCTTTTTCCCACATCGGAGGAGCGAGCAGAAATTGGGGAAGTGATGGAGTATATAAAGGGAAGGAGGGACGCTTTGCTACATACTTACCTGGACGGGGTCAATGGGTGATCAAGAAGGCCCATGGCCTAGGTTGGTGACCTCCATCGCACTTCGGAGGGGTGCCCGCCTAAGGTCTACCCTAAGGGGTGGAGCCTACGTCATAATTTGTGACAGCGGGGGCCAGCGTTCGCGCGGCCCCTACCAATTTAAGTCCAATATTTTTCATTATAGGTCAGGCCCAATGATCCCTTTGTTATGTCGTCTTGGTGCTTTATCATGCTAGGGTTGTTTCGTTAGCTTCCTTAAATATTGATTGGATGGGAATTTCAAATTTTGGTTAGTGGTCGTCGTTGGTGATTTTCAGTGAAGAATGTTTTTTTTGGAAAGGGTCAGTGATTTGTGAAGAAGTTTGGCACTTGTCTGGTGGGTGGGGGGCTTTTTTCTCTTCTCCTTTTGTAAAGTGCAGGGATGGGGTTATTTAGTATTAATAGAATTGAGCTGTTACCTGGAGAAGAGTCTGGGGGGCGGAAAATGATGTTCCAAAGTTGTAGAACTCTTGTGACAATTTTAGTGATCACTGGGTTTATAGCAGCAGCAGGAGCATTTTACACTGTAGAGGGTCAGCCACATCGGATTCTCTTGGATACGGATGTTGGTACCGATGATTTGTTTGCTCTCTTATATCTTCTGAAGCTCAACATATCAGAATTTGATTTGTAGGTCATTCATTTATCTCTTGCAATTTCAACTTCAGTAGTTATAATTGTGGATGATATGTGTGTTTCTTGTTTGTGGATCAGTTGTCATTCATCTAAGTTGCATCAGTTATTCAGTGTCTTGTTGACTCTTTTTGTATGGATTTAGGATTAGTTAAGTAAAAGTAAAATCATTGACTTGCTTCATTTTACAGATTTTGGACAACAGCTTTTATAAGTGAATTTGACAATCTCTTATAGAAACAACTAGAGGACCAACCGAAAACAATACTGTTAATCTTAGGGAGAGAGAATGTCAAGAAAATCTTTTATTTCTTTACAAAAGTTCATATTGATGCTCATGTGTTCTTGCAATTTTGCCTCTATTAACTTTTCTCCAGAGGTAGAGAAGGCAATAAGGATTATTATCTGCATCAAATGCAGGCGGTTACCATAAGCTCTGATGCGTGGACTAATGCAGGACATGCCATCAATCAAATTTATGACATTCTTTACATGATGGATCGGCGGTTGGAGTGGGAGGTGAAGGAGGGATTCTTGAAGATGGAACTGTTCTTCCTAATGTTGGAGGATATCTCCCCTTAATTGAACAGGTAAAGAACTATTCTGCTTCGTTTCAACTGGTATGTTTGAGTTGAAATAGTACCGTACTACTACTCAGGTACAATGTTACCAAATGAAAACAGAATTCTCTTCAATTTTAATGTCTGGTTGAACTATTTCCTTGTGCTTAATTAGGGGAACAGTACAGCTGGATATTGTAGATACAGACAAGCCATTCCGGTTGGTCTTGGGGGTATATTAGATATTGGAACAAACTACGGTTTTCGCAAAGGTTTTCTACCACAGGTATGGATTTCTGAACTGAATATATTGATGACAGAATAGCTTTAAAGCCCACCTGAAGTTTCTCTAACAATGTATCTAAGCATATTGCAGTATTATATCTTTGTACCATTGGCTTAAACACTGGCTAACCTTTTCCCATTTTGAACCTTTTTTCATTTCGAATCCAGGGTAAAAGGAGATACTTACCTCTCCAGCAGCCCACTGCTTAGCTAGTGGTGATTGACACAATTTCTGCTGGTCCAACCTCAGTTTTTATAATTGGAACACACACGGATTTTTGGTGTATTTTTGATGAAAAATCCCCAACTGAAGAGAAATATTAAGCACATTTACATCATGGGGGGTGCTGTGAGATCAAAGACTCCAACTGGTTGCTGTCCAAAGAATGTCGGTGCATCTTGTCAACCACGGCAGTGTGGCGATCGTGGCAATATGTTCACAGGCTACACTAGTAATCCGTATGCAGAAATCAACATATTTGGAGATCCTTTTGCAGCATATCAGGTACATAATTTGCACCATAAGATAAGTTTACTGCTAAGCTAACCAGGTTGATTTGTCCTATTCTATATGAAGAATGAATTATACGTTTTCTTTAACCTGCAATGCAGGTAATTCACTCAGGAATCCCAGTAACTCTAGTTCCATTGGATGCCGCAAACACCATCCCTGTAACCGAAGAATTCTTTGCTACTTTCGAGAAGAATCAATATACTTATGAAGCACAATACTGCTTCAAGTCCTTAAAAATATCCCGTGACACCTGGTTCACGATAAATTCTATACTGTAAGGTCTTGGAAGTGCATTAATATGTTCATTCTCCTAATTCAAAACCCATTGACATATACTGTCTATAGTAACATCCTCATATACTCCTTGCAGAGTTATTTTATGTGGGACTCAATTTTAGCTGGTGTAGCAACTTCCATTATGCGCATACGACATACTAAGCCAGGGGTGAATGAATTTGCTGTGATGGAGTTCATTAACATCACTGTTGTTACTTCAAATGAGCCATATGGAATATCTGATGGCTCAAATCCATTTTTTGATTGGCATGAAACTCCCAAGTTCAAATTAATGAGAAATGGGATTCACAGTGGCCATGTCCAGAATGGACTTCGTGATCCTTTTTGCAGTGTGAAAAATGCTAAAGGAAGATGCCAAGTATGTACTTGTTCTCTTCCAGAATTGACTTTCTGGCATAGAAGTATTGATTTTTATCAACAAGCTTATCTTGACCTTTTGTACCCTACGGAATGTTAACTGCTCTCATTTACCTAATGAGTATGACATTTCATATGAAGCAGGATGGTTATACTAAAGAAGTTGCTGGGAACGAAGGTGTGCAAGTGCTTGTTGCTGTGAAGGCAAAGCCGAATAGCGATCAACGAAGTTCCCTTGACAGAGAATTCTACAAAAGCTTTCTAGATGTATGTGGATCCAACCAGTTTGCTTTTGCTCATCAACTAGCTTAACGTGATAAGAAAGTTGACGTTAACAAACTTCACTTGTATACACACACGTTTTGCTCATTAATTAGCCCAGAGACTAAGTCAATGGATGAATTCTGCATTGTAATATTTCTGTCATTATAGTATAAACAGGAAAAAAAAAAAAATCCATAGTAATATTTAGCTTTCTAAATATGTATACATTTTGTCTAGGAGGAGTACATTGATACTAGCACTGCAATGTCTTTGCTGTCTGCAGGTTCTGAATCATCCCCAACATTCCGGGCTGTTCAACATCACCACGCAATTTCCTCACTACGAGGAAAAGCTATACAAGCCTGATTTCACCGAAAGGAAACTTAGAAAGAATGTTGTATTTGACATGGACATGAGTCCTGGAGACTTTCTTGCACTATTTTATCTTCTTAAAATGCCTGTTGAAACTATGAATCTCAAGGTACGAAAAGTTCACTTCTACTTCTCACAGCTCCATTCTTATTATACATCATGTTTTGGTTCCTCAAGGAATTGAGGTCCAAACAAATTCAGGATTTAGAAAACTTGAAGTTTAGATGCATGCATCTTCTGATTACTGTAGGCAATATTGATTTCTCCAACTGGATGGGCAAATGGCGCAACCATAGATGTTGTATATGATTTACTTCACATGATGGGCCGTGATTATATTCCCGTCGGCCTAGGAAATGTGTTTGCAAACAATCAATCTGATTCACTGTTTCCTGCTGTGGGAGACTGCAAGTAAAGAAAGGCTGTTCCTCATGGTAGTGGTGAATTTCTAGACTCAGATACCCTTTATGGCTTAGCTCGTGATCTTCCATGAAGTCCAAGAAGGCATGTTCCATCAGTTTGCATACTTTTTATTAGTTCTATTCCGTAAAGAGAGAATTTTGAGATGTCAGGCTATGTTTACTGCACGTATACTGGAGAAAATTCTGTCAAATTTGGAGCTCCTCAAGATACTGATCACCCTGAACTCAGACAACCCCTTGCCATTGAAGTCTGGCAATCAGTAGTGAATTCTCTCGAACCAGGATCCAAGGTTACCATTTTGACAAATGGACCCTTAACTACCCTAGCACAAATTGTTGCTTCGGGCAAAAATATGACCTCTGCAATTGAGGTGATTCGCTCTTTCGAACTTTATCTGCTGACCAGGTTACTTCTTGATCCAGATAAACTTAAAGAGACTCTGATGCAGGACATAATCATTGTTGGGGGACACACTGATTATGAAAGCACTGAAGAGGGAAATGTCATCAATGTTGCTTCCAATAAATAAGCTGAAATGAACATGTTTCTAGATCCATTGGCAGCAAAAGCAGCTTTGGAATCAGAGCTTAATATCACACTCATTCCAGTAAGCATTCAGCGCAAAGTCAGTTACTTTATCCAAATTGCTGGAACTTTTCAATCTTACCAAGAAGACTCCTGAGGCCTTATTTGCCCAGAACTTGATATCAAGCTTGCATCGGTTGAAACAGGCGCATCCCGTATACAAACACGTGGTAAATGTCAATTTTCTTTGCATGATCTACAACTGAGAGCTCGCGGCTATTTCGTTTCTACCTGAAATACTATCATGAGTTATTGATTACAATAATCTACAAGAACTAATCATATCTAATATTGACAAATTTATACACTCTGCAAGTTTGATATTCGTAGAGTTTGATTTTCATTTAACCTTTTGTTATATAAAAAAAGTGTTATGCTTGTCTCAGGATATATTTCTTGGAGAAATTCTGGGTGCTGCATTCCTAGGTGGAGATCATTCAGTTCCGGAGCCATCATTGGAAATGAAGAATATCGTGATCTCGGCGCAAGGCATTGAAGCTGAAGACGGGCAAATGAAAATTGGTAAGAAACAAGGAAAACCGGTTAAAGTACTGAAAGATGTGAATCCCATTGATTCTTATAATCTTTTTGCTACTCAACTTTGTGCCGAGAACCAGTCTGCCATAGTTGGAAGCTTTGATGAGCAGCGAAGAACGTAGAATAAATTACAGGGGCAATGCCTAGCGGATTATTAATTCTAACTCATAAACAGAGGTTTAATATCAGGATTGATTTCTAATGAAGATTGCAATTACTTAAAACTACAATTATAATTGTTTTTGGTACAATGGAGGAAACAAAACTTAAAGTACAGATCTAAGGATGGAACCCTCAGGTTCCAAGCACATGAATGAGATAAAAGATGACAAGAAAGAACACTACGCTTTTCTTTTGAATACAATACAAGAGACAATGCCTGTATTTACACAAAACCAATTCCTACTCAGCAATGCTTTGCAATCTTGGATAATCCCTCCATCATCGCCAAGACTTCCTCATGAACATGCAATATCCAGGGTGAGAGAGTTTGCTCTTGCAATAAAACAGATTTGCATAGTTCAAACTCTCTCATCCTAACTAATTAATGATCACAGATCAAACTTACAAATCTGCATAGCATTGGTGGCTCATATTCTCAGTTGTACAGTTTGCTCATAGAATAAGCAGATATGCTGCTGAATATTGCATCACAATACTATTTCTTTCAGATATAGAAAGGATCACAAAATAAAGATTCAAGTTTCAAACCATGTATAAACCTCAATGTGGATGCTGGAAGCTGTAAATCAGAGAAAAGCACCTTTGTATTGGCATGATGTAACTTGCATCTTGCGCTACTCATTGTCATGGAAAATTCAAACTACAGAAAAGATGAAGTACTCCCTCTACCCCAGAATATCCAGCAAACAAGACTCTTATTCAGGGAACAAGGAAGTATCATATATTTCAAAAAGTACACTATTGGAACCTGGAAGCATAATTTGTTCATTCATCCTGCTGAAAATCTCATTCTATTTTATCTTGTGATGGTGGGGTCAGGAGAGCGGTTTTGGCTACATTGGTTTTTAACATAAGACAGGTTCTGCGGCTTGTCCATTCAATCAGGTCAGGGAACAAGGTTTTCAATAGGAGGAGAATCATGTACCATTTTGGCTCTGTTACGCATCTTTCCTTCTGGCAAATCGCATCCACGATTGCTTCAGCACAATCACTGGCTCCCATAGACGGCATTTTATCAGCACCACACTGCAAACAAACAAAGGATTCAATAGATAAGTACTGATGATGACCACAAATTTAGAAACTCACAGTTTCCAAAATTCAGATAACTTACAATTGCAAAATATGATTTAACATCCATAGTCCCTTCCATGGTTAGCTGCTTCCCTCCTTGGGTAATTTCTGAATCTATCACGCCCAGAGTGGCAACTGTGACTGAGATTTCCGGCGCCAGTTCCACACTCATAGTGTCACAGAAGCTCAATAGAGCTGCTTTGCTTGCCTAAGGAAGAATGCCTAAATTTTCACAACCATTTTTTCCTATAAGGTAAATAAACAAAAAATGCATATTTGCTACTTTCTTACAGAATAGATACTCATTCCTGGTGGATTTAGAATACCACCAGCAGATGCATTAACAAAAACCGATCCCCTGGTCTTCTTCAGATGAGGAATCGCAAAGTAAGTGGGGTACACTGATCCCCAAAAGTTGACATCCTAAAAAAGAAACAGTTTCTATGTATGTTAAACTCTGTTTTGGATGCAAAAATATGAACTTTTTATACACATTGACAGAAATCATCATGAAAGAATTACCATCATTTCTGTAAATTTTGTAATGTCAGCTGTATCTTCAATAAAGCACATACAGGCAATTCCAGCATTATTGACAACATGATCCACTGCAGACACCCTGATTTCTGATTAGACTATTGAATTGTAGCTTACAAAAAAGGGCTGTCCTGAATATGCAAAAAAACTTACATCTGCCAAAATGATTGACTGCTTTCTCAACAAAATCTCTGCAATCATCTGCTTTTCGCACATTAGCACATATATGGAGAACATCCGGCGACCCGAGTTGCCGGGCCTTTTCCGCCACCTTAATAAGGAGATTCTCCCTCCTGGCTACAATAACTAAACAAGCTCCTCTTTTTGCATATTCATAAGTTAAGTGCTGCATTCATAATCACAAATCCAGGAGTTTGATGGATGAATAAGTTGTTAAAAGGGTATTCATATGATTAACTTTTGAGACACATATACATACCTCTCCGATCCCAGACGACGCTCCGGTGATTAGGACAACTTTTCCTCTGAGGTTTTCAGTTCTAAACCTCCTTAAAATAAATGTCAATAGTTTGAAGAGGTAGAAGAATGGCAGAAGAGCCCACAAGATTGGTAGGACTATTAAGACAGGAATGTTGCTTGAAGAAGCCATAGCTCTGGAAAATTTTAGCTACTACTGAAATTGGGACGTTGACTTATAAGCTTCAGTTTCTGCAAATCGTAACAGAAGACTGAAGAAGACACTGATCTGGCAGCGGGGATTTCTCTACGCTGGACACGAGTTTTGAAATGCACACTCCATTTTATAACAAATGAATACTAGTATCCTTTCCAAAAAAATTAAATACTACAAGTACAAAAAGTAAAAAATATTTACCCACTACAATAGTTACATTAAATGTGAAGGAGGAAAATTGAGGCCAAATGTCTGTCAAAATATTTATATATATATATATATATATGTGTGTGTGTGTGTGACTTTCCAAAGTGAAAAATGCACCGAAGAACTTACTCATTCCTCTCTTTTTTTTTTTTTTTTATGTCTATGATTTATAAAGGGAATTTCTCCCCTTCTTCTTAAATCTCATAAGATATATCATAATATTTCAAGTAGTAGAAAATTATAATAATAAAGTCTCTAGTATAGAAGTTAAATAACTATCATGACTAATTAAATTTTAGTTACCTTTGCGTTAGATCATTATATTTAGAACTTAGTTTTATAACACGTTATCAGCACGACGTCTCTGCAATCCACAAAGGTATAAAATTTCTTACCCAGTATTTGCATTTCATATGGATGGTTCTATAACACCTCCTAATTTATATTCAAGTCATTTAATTTCTTGCAATTTATTTAAAGACTTGTCCTTGCTCAAGTCTTGAGTTTTATTTTGTAGTGGGATGCTTTAATATATCTCTACGTAAATATTTATATAACTTACATTCTTGTGGGATGACTTCATATATCCCTAATGCATTTATTTTCATATCTTTATTTAGATTTTCACGGTGGGATGTTTTTCTATGTCCCTATATAATATATCTAATCTATCATGAATGTTTTTCTATGTCCCTATATACTAGATCTAATCTATGATGAGATGATTGATAAATCCCTACTATAATTATTTGTCTCTAAAAAATTATTTATTTTCAATTTAATTGAGTGTACGATAAAAATATATATCCTCATTCAATTATTACTTAGTTGTTTTATCTTGATTTATTTAAATTTTCACAATTATATATGAATAAATATAATATACTTTTACGTATAAAAATACGTATATAACAACTTTTTTAACATATATATTAACGGCTATATAACGGCCGAAATTTTAAATTTTTTTCTATAAATACATTATTTCTAAACCTCATTTACACACCTTCACAATATTCTCCTTCTTTCTCTTCTTATTTTCTAAGAAAAAATGTCTTTCCTTTCTCTCTTTAGCATGATAATAGTTAGTATATATATTGTTATGATATTTTTTCTAGAAGAATTTGAGGATTTCATTTTTCATTTAGGAGTTTTTATAATATGTATTTTACCATTGTACTTCATTGCTATATTTACTGAATAAATTGTTAGCATTATTTATTGTAGGATTTATTCATTATTAAATGTAACTGCGATTTTTTTCTTTATCCTAGTTATCAAAGATGTCAAATTTATCAAAGCTCGAGTTTGAAGCTCTCAAACACACTAGACAAAATTATATGTGTTGGAAAACAAATGCTATCACACATCTATGATCAATGGGTTTCACTGATACTATAAAACCGGAAAATACTACCACAGAAAAGGATAAGGCAACCGTGTTGATATTACTTCGCAAATATTTTGATGATTGTTTGCAAAATGAATACATTGATCAAGAAGATCCAAGTGTTGTCTGGAAAGGTATTACTTCCAGATTTGATAATAAAAGAGCTGTTATATTACCAAATGCTATTGATGAATGGAAATCATTACGATTTCAAGATTTTAAAAGTGTGGATGAATATAATTCAGCATTGTTCAGGATTGTTTCACAATTAAAATTTTGTGGACATCCTATGACTGAAAAGGAAATGATAGATAAAACTATATCAACATTTCATCCATATGGTATTATTCTTTCAAATGCTCATAGATTAATGAAGTATGAGCATTATTCCAATTTGTCAACAGCACTTTTGCAAGAAGAAAATGCCAACAGACTTTTGATAAAGAATCATCAATCACGACCTACTGGCTCTATGGCATATCCTAAAGCAAATGCCTTAATTCCATGATACTATGGAAATTTTAATAGTCGTGGACGTGACCGAGGCCGAGGTCGTGGTCGGGGTCGGGGTCGTGGTGATCACAACCGTGGCGGCCATGGTGGCCGTGGCGGTCGTGGAGGCTATGGCGGCTGTGGTGGCTATAATGACCATGGACGAAAACAATTTTCTGGCCATAATCATGGTAATACCCCATATGAACAAATAGCTCACCCTCAAAAGAAAAATAAAATGACCAAGAATGATGCTCCAGAAAAATCTCAAAAGAATGCTGAAGATGCATGTTACAGGTATGGTACTGAAGGTCATTATGCAAAGGTCTGTAGAACTCCAAAACACCTTTGTGATCTTTATGCCGCATCAAAGGGTAAAGGAGAGGAAGTTAATCTCAATGAGCTTTGTGATAATGAGAATGGGAAACACATTTGAATGCTTCTGATTTCACTGATGATTATGCTGATAATTGAGACATAAGTGGATATATGTTATTGAGTTGTTGTATTTTTTGTTGATGAAAATAAATGTATGTAATATATGTTTGAAGTTGTATTATCGTATTCGATTGTAATGAATTTATGTAAAATATTCATGTTTGATGTTTTTCCTCATGATACGTGTTGATTATTTATTTTTTTTGTTTTTGAAGTCTTGAAATGGATCATAGTGGAACTCAACTTAAAAGCGGCTTTGGTGATTTTTGTATACCTGACAATGACACTACACATACTATCTTGAAAAATAGAAAGTTTTTCACTGAATTTAAACCAACAAAGGCAATTGTGTATACAATATCAGCTCCTGCAGACTTGATTGAAGGAATTGGCAAAGCCAGAATTAGATTGCCTCAGGGAACAAAATTTGTGATTGATGAAGCTTTGTTCTCACCAAATTCCAGAAGAAATTTATTGAGTTTTGATATATATACCGAAATGGGTATGATACACAATCTATGACAATAGATGGTGTAAAATATTTAAAAATCATTAGATATGAGTCTCAAAAGATTCAAACACTTGAAAGGTTACCGCTCTCTAATGGTTTGCATTATACGTACATTGAATCAAACATGACAATGAAATCAAAATCCTTCGATGATAAATTTATGGCATGAAAGGCTAGGCCATCCAAGTTCAATAATGATGCGAAGGATAGTTGAAAATACACATGAACATCCATTGCAAGAACAAAGAATACCTCAAACTAATGAATTGTCATGTACAACTTGTTCTCTTGGAAAATTGATATTGAGGCCTTCACCGCTAAAAATCCAAAATGAATCACTTATGTTTCTTGAGAGAATTCAAGGTGATATATGTGGACCAATACATCCACCAAGTGGACCATTCAGATATTTTATGGTTCTAATAGACGCATCCAACAAATGGTCTCAACCCGGAATGTTGCATTTGCAAGATTTTTAGCTCAAATCATAAAACTACGAGTTCAATTTCCTGACTATACAATAAAAAGGGTTAGACTTGATAATGCTGGTGAATTTACGTCTCAATCATTCAATGATTATTGTATGTCTACTAGAATCATTGTTGAGCATCCTGTTGCTCATATACATACACAAAATGGTTTAGAAGAATCATTGATTAAAAGACTGCAACTTATTGCTAGACCATTAATTATGAGAATAAAGCTAACTGTTTCTATTTGGGGCCATGCAATATTACATGCTGCTTCACTAATAAGAATACGGCCTAGTGCTGATCATAAATACTCCCCACTGCAATTGGCACTTGGATTTGAACCAAATATTTTATACCTTAGAGCTTTTGGTTGTGCAGTATATGTACCCATTGCGCCACCGCAACGCACAAAAATGGGTCCCCAAAGAAGATTGGGAATATACGTTGGGTTCGAATCACCCAGCATAATTAAATATGTTGAACTTTTGACAGGTGACGTTTTTACAGCACGTTTTGCTGATTGCTAATTTAATGAGGTAATTTTTCCAAAATTAGGGGGAGAAAGAAAAGAAGTAGTAAATGATATCGCATGGAATGAACCATCACTATTGTATCTTGATCCTCGAACAAAGCAATGTGAAACAGAAGTGCAAAAGATTGTGCACTTACAAGTAATTGCAAATCAATTGGCAGATGCTTTTACTGATACAAAAAGAGTGACTAAATCACATATACCAGCAGTTAATGCTCCTGCTCGTATTGAAATTCCAGAAATAAAATCTGAGGATAAAGTCTCGCAAGAGTCTAAATCACGTTTAAAACGTGGGAGACCGATTGGTTCAAAGGATAAAAATCCCTGAATAAGAAAGAGATCAGAAAATAATGTCAATGAAAATGTTCCTGAAGAACCAAAAGGCAAAGAAGATTCTCCTGATGAAAACAATGAAAAGGTGAATGAAGAAATCTCAATCAATTATAACAGTACAAAAATGCTGTGGAATAGAGATGAAACTGAATATAATGATGAGATTTTCTCTTATGCCGCTGCATGTGAAATTATGAACAGAAGTGATGATCCTGAACCAAAATCAGTTCAAGAATGTCAAAATAGACATGATTGGCTAAAGTGGAAAGACGCTATGCAAGCTGAATTAGATTCGCTTAATAAGCGAAATGTTTTTAGATCCATTATTCTCACACCCAACGATACAAAGCCTGTTGGCTATAAATGGGTTTTTATACGAAAAAGAAATGAGAAGAATGAAATCACCAGATACAAGGCTAGACTCGTAGCTCAAGGTTTTACACAAAGACCTGGAATTGACTATGATAAAATGTATTCACCTGTTATGGATGCAATTACGTTTAGATTCTTAATCAGCTTAGCAGTTTCTGAAAAATTAGAAATGCGTCTCATGGATATTGTGACTGCTTATTTGTATGGATCACTTGACAGTGATATTTATATGAAAATCCCTGAAGGATTTAAGATGCCTAAAGCTTCAAGTTCAAAACCCAAAGAAATGTATTCAAGTAAACTGCAAAGATCATTATATGAGTTAAAGCAATCTGGACGCATGTGGTATAATGGTTTAAGCGATTATTTGACAAATAAGGGATATACCAATAATGCTATTTGTCCATGCGTTTTTATTAAGAAAACAACATATGGATTTGTCATCATAACTGTCTATGTTGATGCCTTGAACATCATTGGGACACATAAAGAAATTGATAATGTGGTTGCATACTTAAAGGAAGAATTTGAAATGAAAGATCTTGGAAAAACCAAGTATTGTCTTGGTTTACAAATTGAACATATGCATAATAGAACATTTGTCATCAATCAAATTACACAGAAAAGATCTTAAAACGCTTTAACATGGATAAACCAAATCCTTTAAGTACTCCAATGGTTGTCAGGACACTTAATGATGAAAAGGATCCATTTCGTCCTGTTAAAGATGATGAAGAGATTCTTGGTCCTAAAGTACCATATCTGAGTGCAATTGGAGCTCTTATGTATCTTGCTAATTGTGCTAGACCTGATATTTCTTTTGCAGTCAATTTGTTAGCAAGACACAGCTCATCTCCTACTAAAGGACACTGGAATGGAATCAAGCATATATTTCGTTATCTTCGAGGAAGTATTGATTTGGTTTTATTTTACTCTAACGACTCGAAACAAGAGTTAATTGTTTATGCAGATGCAGTTTTTTTATCTGATCCTCATCATAGAAAATCTCAAACTGGATATGTGTTTACATATGGAGGAACTGCAATTTCTTAGCGTTCCCAGAAACAAGCAATAGTATCTACTTCTTCAAATCATGCCGAGATTATTGCGTTGCACGAAGCAAGTAGAGAATCTGTATGGCTCAGGTCAATGACACAACACATCAAGACTTCTTGTGGTCTTCCAGTTGCGAAAATTCTAACTATTTTGTATGAAGATAACGCAGCTTGTATTCACCAATTGGAGGAAGGATATATCAAGAATGATCGGACAAAGCATATCCCTCCGAAGTTCTTCGCATATACCAAAGAGCTCATGAAGAATAATGACATTGATGTTCAATACGTCGTATCTAGTGAAAACTCAGCTGATCTCTTCACAAAATCACTTCCTACAACACTTTTCAGAAAGCATATTCATAACATCGGAATGCGTCATTTGCACAGCATGTGAAGAATTATCGATATTATCATCAGGGGGAGACAATTACGCACTGCACTCTTTTTCCCTTCACTAAATTTTTTTTTCCCACTGGGTTTCTATTTTAGCAAGGTTTTTAATGAGGCAGTATATATAACTAGCGTAATTTATTTTATCATTCAAGGGAGAGTGTTGTAAGTGAATGACAAAAATAAAAAACATTTACCCACTAGAATAGTTACATTAAATGTGAAAGAGGAAAATTGAGGCCAAATATCTGCCAAAATTTTCCTATATATATGTGACTTTCCAAAGTGAAAAATGCACCGAAGAATTTACTCATTCCTCCCTCTTGTTTTCTTTATGTCTTTGATTTATAAAGTGAATTTCTCCCCTTCTTCTTAAATCTCATAAGATATATCATAATATTTCAAGTAGTAGAAAATTATAATAATAAAGTCTCTAGTATAGAAGTTAAATAACTATTATCATAAATTTTAGTTACCTTTGCGTTGGATCATTATATTTAGACCTTAATTTTATAACAAGAAGTATTTTATAGTACTATCATGTATTTTATGTCTGATTTTTCCTATTAGCTCTTGTGAGTCTGTGACCGTTTGAAAGCATAATAAACTATTGTTATTTTGAGATGAATTTAATTATAAACAAATCTAATGACTGACTAGTTTGTTGTTTCATCCTTGTTATCATTTTATTATTTCGGTCAATAGAATAACGTAGTATTGACAATGACATGGATCAGTTTGCTTTTTTCCCTCGTTTTGGGTTTTTGCTACTTTTTCAAAGCATACTTTACCTCTTTTCGCAACAAAAGAAAATGTTATCTTCTCTATTTTAAAATAAATTTTATTAAATAATTTACACACAGTTTTAAAAACTATTATATACTGCTAAAACGACGCTTGTCTCATAATAGAAGGCGCACACAATTAATGAAGACTTTCTTAAAAATTGGCTCCTCTTTATCGGTGACCTGCTTGGTGCTGCCATGTCCATCTTGTTTAGAGCTTAGTTGTCGAATTCTGGCACCAACTTATCCAAACATAGAGATTAGAGATTCTTGTAACTTGTACTCCCTCCATTTCGAAATATATGTCGTTTTAGGGTTTGGTGAATTTTTTTAAATATATGTCGTTTTCACAAATCGAGGTACATTTGACCACTTTTTACCAAAATTGTCTTTGCATTGGAAATAAAATAATATTTATAATGAATTTCTATTGATTTGTGATGAATTGTGTAGACAATTAATATAAGTATTTTTGTATTTTAACTAAATGAATTAATATTTTTTTGGTTTTGATGAATTCTCTAAAAAGACATAAAAAAAAAATGGAGGGAGTAATAAGCTTGCTAATTGGTTAAAAGTGTAGCCAAACTTTCATTTTATTTTCTTTCCATGAAATATGTACTACGACATCTAAATGTAATTAGAATCAATGCAAACTTGGACTTGTTTGGCTAACATTTTGTTTTAGTTTTTGTTTTGGTTTTTGATTTGGGTTTGAGATGTAATTTAAAATGTGGTTTGAGATAAAATTTAAAAAATTGTTTGGGTAATATTTTAAATAAACCAATAATATTTTTAGACTACCACTGAACCACCTCCACCGCCGACTAGATTCCGGCCAACCCAAATCTGGCCGGTCGGTCGTCGGCCGGCAGCGGTCCGGCGGTGGTGGGGAGTGGTGGAGGTGGATAAAAATTGTGTAAAAATAATTTTTGAAATATTTTTTAAAAGGTAAATTAAAAAGTTGTTTGGATAGTATTGGGATGTTTGAGAGGTGTTTTAAGAGATAAAATGAGACAAAAATGCAAAATGAAAGTTGGCCAACGTATGTATAACTTTTTTATTTCCTTTTTTCCAATCTTGAGGGGCTATTAAATCCTTGTAAGGACCGTGCTAACTAAATCAAAACTTCAAAAGGACCTTACCCAAATTAAAAAATATATAAAATAAAAAGACCTTTTAAATACTGAGATGTTGGAGCAGAACAAATGCTCTGAGATTGAAAGAGCCCAGGCTAAAGGAGAGTTAGGAGTTCTTGAAGGGCTGTTGCCTCTCTATTTAGCCCATGATTTCTTCCTTAAATCAACAACCCTTTTCTTTTGTGGACTGCCAGGGAGTATTAATGTACATTTTATTTTGTTTGGATTTTCAAGATCAATATATGGTTCACAACTACTACTACTATATGGTTCTTTGTCATTTTCCCTTTTATTCAATAGAGCGGATCTTTTTTTTTTTTTTTTGAGAGAAAGGAAAAAGGAAAGCAACCATATATCTGTTCATTAAGTTGGGCTCATTCCAAGCCAGAATAACAAAAACTTACCTCTTCCACTGGAGGGAATATACACTAAAGCTAACCAATTTTGTTACTGATAACATGGGAAGAAAACACATATAGACAACATTAGATGTGTTTGTTGATTAGATAGAAACGCCAAGTAAAGCATAAGCAACAGCAGGAGTCTTCCGATGCCTGATGACTTCTCTTGGATTTGATGGATGTTGCAAGGATACATGGCTCTTCCACCGGCACTCTTTAATAGGACATGCCGGGAGTGGATTGGAGACGCAGGGAGTCGAAGGTCGTCACCGGGAGTCGATTGGAGACGGCCGGAGTCGAAGGTCGTCGCCTGGAGTCGATTGGAGATACCGGGAGTCGACTGCCAATTTGGGAGTTTCTGTCGCTAGGGCTTTGCGATAGGAATGGCCGGTGATTTGGACGCGTTGCCGGGACGGGAGCTAGGGCTTGGCGGGAGTTGATTGGAGGTGAGTCGGCGGCTAGGGCTTGGCCGCCGATTAGGGGGAATTTCCGGGTTTAATCGCGGGTCGTCACGGGTCGAAGAAAAGAGAAAAAAATGAAGTCTAGGGTTAAGTCAATGTATATATAGGAGACACAAAATCGGATTCCTAAATACCGACTTTGGGTAATCGGATTCTTAAATTCTGGAAAAAAAAAACAGAGAGTTTGGCCAAAATCCCCCATTTTTGTTGAAATCTGACTTCTGGTGGAAATCCGATTTTTCAAAATTGGAAACATGGAATCTGATTTTTGTTGATATTCGAATTTTCTATATTCAATTTCATACCTTAGTCGGATTTTGTAGATTCGATTTATTTGAAGTTCACACACGAGAAAATCGCTATCATGTACAGCATTTCCTGTTTTTATAAAATGCAAACAACAAAAACTAACAATTTCAGGCTAATACGATATTCGTAGAATAGGTAGCAACAATAATCGAATTAGTGCAACAAGTTTTAAGTTTGACAAGAACTAATATATTGAAAACAATCACAATAACATATCCAAAATTCATGACTAATCGCCGATGACACCATCTCCATCCCAATTGATATTGATTCTGGTTCTATCAGCTCGGCGGTGTAATTTTGGGCACGCAGCTGCAACATGATCTTGTGAGCCACATCGGGTACATTCTCCTCGTGCCCTGCGTCCCTTGTAATTCATTTGCATTTTGAGCCTCTTTTTTTGCTTCCGACCAGGTCCAGCATTCATGACGATCCGTTCATAATTCGGGATGAGATTTCAATGTGGCCAAGGCCATTCTTTCTCATCGGGAACCGGAGTAAAGTTCACCCAACCGCTAAATTGTTCACGCCATGCCACGTCCTGTAATGTGGATCCACTAGATTGATTGGTTGATCTCCGATGTCACGGCACACAGCTAGTGCGTGTGAGCAATGCATCCTATAATCTTGCCACTTCTTGGAAGAACATTTTTTCTGTTGATATCTCACTGTTTGCATGTTGCCACCCTTACCGCCTAACCGCATTTTTGTTGTCACCTTGAACTTAGCATTCGGATAACTATCAACTTTGTGACATGCGGCTCTCTTCTCATATTTCACAAAGTCTGCCTACAGCTCTGTAGGGATCGGAGTGATGCATTTTAACGATGCTTCATATTCTTTCAAGAACAAAAGCACGATGTTGTGAAAAGTTGCTTCCACCAATGCTCTAATAGGGAGGAAACAGACACCTTTGAGTACGTTATTATAACTCTCAGATATGTTCATCGTCAAATTACCCCTACAATGGTGTCCATCCTTTACAAGAGTCTATTGGCACAAATCAATTTCCCAAAGATAACGATCGGCTTTCACATTGAATTCACGCAACTCTTGCCTATGTTCTTTAAATTTTCTTAATGAAAGCTTTCCGCCCATTTTCCAACACAACCGCCGAATTCTCTTGCTTTTGAATGTCTGTACCAAGTTGTTGCGGATGTATCGAAAGCAAAACCTGTGATATGCTTGACCAGGTTTATTCCATTCTTCCATATGGGTCATCGCAGCGATGATGCCTTTGTGCCGGTCGGATATAATATAAATAACTCTATACTTCACGACCCGGTGTCTCAAATGTTTCAAGAAGAACGTCCAGCTTTCCTCGGTCTCTTCATCTACAAGCGAAAACGAGATTGGCAATATACGTTTATTTGCGGTCTTGACCATCGTGACAAGTAACTTCCCCTTGTAGCCTCCACGCAAGTGCGTACCGTCAATACTAACAACCGGGGGGCATTTCAAAACGTATCAATAGCAGGTTCAAATGCCCAAAAGACATATTTGAATGTCCTTTCTTTTCGGGTCCAATCTTTTTGCCACTCCCACTATACCACTGTGCCCGGGTTGCTCTTTACAAGTGCTGTGAAGTACCTAAACGATAAATCAAACAGAATGTAATCAATGGCACACAACCAAACAATCTTAACATATAAACATACGCATAAACACAAACAAAAAAAAAAGAAGAAAAACAATACCTTGGAAGATCCACAAAATTTGAGACCCAATCGCCATAAACAAGCTCGATCACTTTTTGCCTTCCGCGCCATGCCCTCTTATAATTAACATCCACATCTAACATCTCTTTCACATGGGCTTGAACTGACGCGACACTATAATCCGTGTCAACTTTAACCTTATGCCTGATGAGTTGAGCAAGGAATGAAGCACTCACATTCCGATGATTATTCTTTTTGGTGGCGTTCAAACAATTGTGTGCATTGCTCCATTTCACCATTTCCCACAACCCGTGGTCCTTCAACGAGGCACGAATCCACCACAAAAATGGAATACAACGTTCAACAGAAGGGTGTTTTAGAGATTTGCACTCCATAGCCCATGTTCTCCCATCACTATCGTTAACCATATACTCCATCTGTCTTGAAACACGCCATGCCTTTATAGCATCCTGCACTTCTTTCTTATTCTTGAAGCAAGTGCCTAACTTTATGGAATCGGGTGTCCCATCCCACTTAGGAAGACTGAATTCATCTCTGTCAACACTAGACGAATCCCATTTGACCATTTCGCTATATATGTGCCGCCCTGGTACGGAAGTTTCTAACTCTTCTTCTTCAAAGTTCTCGGATTCATAACCGCTATCATCACTTTCTGAAGACACTGAACGCCCTTCCTCGCTTTCACCACTTCCTACTGTGTAGCCTGAATCATTCAGATCAATGTAATACATATAATCCTCATTAACGGAATTCTCAAACACAATCCCACCACGGCTCGTCCCTGCCTCTAGATGATAACTTCCTGCTGTGTAGTTCTCGTAGTCCGGATCACTGTGGTTTTCCATGCAATCCTTATTAGCCAGATTTTCAAACAACTATCCATCCCGACTAGTACCTGCTACTACATGGGACCGAGAAGTACCCATCCCCATTCGGCGTGAACCACTACCATGCGTGTTGCTTTTCGGGTTCCATGCCCTCTCAGAGTGAGTAATATCTTCTGTATCCACATACAAATCCAACCATGCACTTCCAGAAAGAAAATACAAGACTTTTAATGATGGTCCGTCCTTGATGATAGCGTAAAGTCTTGACCCGTTACCGCCACTATCAGACAATAGTGACATGTTCAATTTCTCAATCTCTCTATCCCACCCAGCTCTTTCACAAATCCTCCCAACCAATTCGTTCTAAGACAATTTAAGTTCAATCACCATAGATGCATGCGCCAAGTTATTAAAAGTATTAATAATGTCATTCTCTGTAATAAACTTACTTGTCCAAAACACATTCAGAATATATGGGCCGTTAAACGCCACTTACATCTGTTGATTAAACAAACAATCATCTGTCAAATATTATGAACAATTTTATCCGAATAAACCTAAACCCTAAACACAAAAAAACGACACGCTAAAACCTAAACTCTTGCAATTCAACAATGCATTGTAAATAAACAACACCTAATTAAACCCTAAACTCAAACCAATCAACAATGCTTTTACACAACATCCTTATTTATCCACAACAATACATTAGCCATTATAGAGACTAAAATCTCAAAAATACACAAAATTCAAATTGATCATCTTCAACACCATGTGCATATCCATACATTCTCAAATCAACCATAAAATTTTGCATAAAACATCACATTTCTTAAATGGCAAGAAATCAAAATTTTCATAGTCTATAACAATGGTTTTATGAAAACCATATGAATCACATAAAACATCACTTATTCTATTCAAAAACCATAAGAATCATCACTAACCTCCTTTTGATGACGATTCAAGACTTTACTTCCAATAATCTTTGGAGAAGATTCTCTATTTGCTGCCCAAAGAACCCAATTACACAAATAATTCAACAAAATTTCGTTCTGTGAACAGTAAAACCCGTTTTTTCACTCTTTTATAATAAAACAAAACCGGATTTTGGGAATCCGATTTCACAACAAAAATGGAATCACAGAATCCGAATTAATAATAAATGGATTTGGAAAATACGAATTTAAATGAAAATCGGATTCTAGTAATCTGGTTTCAATAAAGTCGGATTTTTCCAATCCGTTGAAATTTATTGTTTTTGTCTACTCCAATCTACCATAATAAATATAAATCGGATTTGGAAAATACGACTTCATTTCAAAAATTTCATGTCCATAAAAGTAGGATTTTCCCGGGATTTTATTTATTTTTTAATATTTAAAATAAATCGGATTTCACTAATTCAATTTGTTATTTTTAAATTTTTTGTCTTTTTAAAATTACAGAAAAATAAGGAAAATAAAAGAAAATAGTATCTTCATAAAAAAAATAGAAGTCGGATTTGCCGAATCTGATTTACTAATTAAACTAAGAAAACGGATTTTTGGAATCCAATATGCCTAGAAAATGTCCACCTGCTTCAGCGAAGCCTATATATGTCTACTCTCAGTTCAGAAGCATTTTTTAGGTCAAGCACTCAAGTATTTGGACATGTTATTGTGATTGTTTTCAATATAGTAGTTCTTGTCAAACTTAAAACTTCTTGTACTAATTCGGAGATTGTTGCGACCTATTCTACAAACATCGTATTAGCATAAAATTGTTGATTTTTCTTATTTGCACTTTATAAAGACAGGAACTGCTGCACATAATTTCGATTTTTGTCGTGTGTGAACTTCAAATAAACCGGATCTACAAAATCCGACTAGGGTATAAAATCGGATATAGAAAATCCGAATATCAACAAAAATCGGGATTCCATGTTTTTTATTTTCCAAAAAATCGGATTTCCTCCAGAAGTCGGATTTCAACAAAAAATGAGAGATTTTGGCCAAACTCTCTGTTTTTTTCCGGAATTTAAGAATCCGATTACCCGAAGTCGGAATTTAGGAATCCGATTTTGTGTCGCCTATATATACGTTGACTTAACCCTAGACTTCATTTTCTTCTCCTTTCTTCGACCCGCGATTAAACCTGAAAATTCCCCCTAATCGGCGGCCAAGCCCTAGCCGCCGATTCATCTCCAATCGACTCCCGCCAAGCCCTAGCTCCCGTCCCAGCAACGCGTCCAAATCACCGGCCATTCCTACCGCCAAGCCCTAGCGACAGAAACCCCCAAATTGCGGCCGAACCCTAGGTTGCTGATTCACTGTCCTGTCAAGCCCGGCGACGACCTTCAACTCCCGGCCGTCTCCAAACGACTCCAGGCAACGACCTTCAACTCCCAGCGTCTCTAATCCACTCCCGGCGTGTCCTTTCCCGGCGTTCCCCTCTCCTCCTCTTCCCCTCACAGGTACTACCTTTTCGTTTATTTAATTTCGTTTTTCTGTTGCTTAGACTACTGCTGTATGTTCTGTTGCTTAAAGTTACTTTTCCATCACCCTAAATTGACGTTGCTATTACCTTGTGTTTTATTAATTCACTTGAACTAGGATTGCTATAAATGTATAATGCAATCTGTAATATTGTCTTAGCTTTCAACTGGAAGATGTCCAGCATCTGGCTGGACTGCTTGGATTAGTCTAATGCATTTGCTATTTGCCTTAAATCTGATACGTTCTTCTGGATGATGGAGTTGCTTATTTGTTGTTGAGCTTTGAAATCCAGACTTTGTATATTAGGTTTGGCCAAAGGTTGCTTATTCTTCTGGAAGCTTGAGTCCACTACTAGTATAATTCCTATGATTGTTTAGCTGATGACCTTTGTGGTACAAAAATTGCATGTCCCGGTCACCATGTGGTTGTACTTTTTCTAATTAAATATCCTTTTACAATAGCTTCATAAATATTGACTACTGCTAGTAGCATATGTATATCTATACGTTGTATTGCTCTTAGTCTTAGTTGTCGTATTGGTGATCCTTTTGTTGCTTTTTGGTCTTCTTGTTGCAATTTGTGTTGCTAGTAACAATAATGTTGCTTTTGGGTATTTAATACCTAATAGAAGGATGACATTGTTTGTATGTTTGGTTGAGCTATGGAATAGTAGTTTATTTCCTGTCTTTATTGAATTTGTGTAGGTGTAGGAATATGGTGAGTTCATCCTCGCAACACACTCGCAAACATCTTGATCCGGGTCTAGTTGAAAAGGACTTGTTATATTTTCAAGATAAGCATAGGTTTATAGCTGTCTTTGAAGATAAAGCTCCAAAAATTAGGTCGAATAGGTAGAAATATAGGAGATTTGACCACCAATTCTGGACAGCTCTAAAAGATGCCCCTCAACCTGTAATAGATAGGATTAGCCGAGCCGGGTTTGGGGGGATCCTGAAACTTGGGGAAATTACCCTTGACCATGCGGTAATAATTGCCTTGGTGGAATGGTGGCGTCCTGAGACCCACATGTTCCACTTCTATTTTGGTGAGGCCACAATCACCCTCCAAGAAGTTGAGGTGTTGTTTGGGCTCCGTGTGGATGGTCCGGCTGTCTTAGGGAGAATGTATGGCTTTGATAGGCCTAAATGGATTGTATATTGCTTCAATATGTGTGGTTTTAGACCTAAGTTAGAAGATTTCAAAGGTAATAAGATATATGCCTCGTCTCTTGAAGAAGAGCTAAAACTCGCACTTCCAAAAAACTTACCTGATGATGATAAAGCTTACGACAAGAGGGTCTCAGGCTTTTTTTTTGTATTTAATGACTTACTTCTTGTTCATGGATAAAAGTGGGAACATACCCTATGTGCTATTTGATACAACTCGAGGATCTAGAGTTATGTGGTCAGCTTAGTTAGGGTTCTGTAGTCTTGGCGTATTTGTATAATGGCATGTGTAAGGCAGCTGAATTTGGCCATAACAACATCACCGGTTGCAGTGTATTATCAAAGGTATGCTTTGGTGGTTTTATGTTTATATTTTTTGTTTTTGTTTCTTGTCTGATTTCAGCTATCGTTATCAAATTTTCTTAAATTTAGTGTTGTTACTTGTTACAAGTTTGAGCTTGGGAGCGTATTCCAAAGATTCAACCTATCCGGAACATCGTGCCTTTTACTGATATTATGGATCCGGAAGCTCAATTAGCTCATAGGTAAAGCATTTACACGTAATGAATTCTTATATTTATCTTTTAATTTTTTTTCTTGTTTCCTACGAGTAACTACATATAATTTGTGCCCAAATAGGTGGAATTGCCCGCTCTCTTATGCGAATGTCCCCAAGGATTGTTTACCTTCGATCAGGGATCAGTTAGCCCTCGTAAGGGATGGTGATGTAAGTTTGTTTTCCTATTTTCTCATTGCCAAGTATGATTTTTTAATGTTATTTTTTGTGATTTTTTTTTCTAAACTAATCCCGCAAATGTTTTTCATTTTATGCAGTTTTTGTTTCTGCCTTACACGCCTTTCCTCAAGAAACTTCCCAATTTTTGTAAGCAGGGCAGTAATGTTTAGAAAACGAGGTGTTGGATTTTCTTCCAATCCATTAAGAAACCTAATGAGCCCAACCGGGTGGTGCGTCAGTTTAATTGTCAGCAATCTGATCCCCAAAATCCATTAATCCCTTGCGACATTAATGTTTGGAAGGCTTTACACAAAGACTGTAAATGGACTAGGAAATTAGGCATGGAATGAAAAGCCTACCATAGTGATGTCAACCACCATTGGGATAATAAGTGCTCTTATATGGTAGAAGGTGAAGAAGTAACTGAGGGCCTACCTCCTCAAACTGTCACTGGCTACCTCGCTTAGTTTCATAAGAAAACTGTGACACTCATCAGTGATCTGGAGAAGTACGGGTACGGGAGTTAGGGCTACCAATCAATCTCAGAATGCAAAATATTATATGTAAGTATTTTGATCAATTTTACTTATTAATTAGGAGATTGTATTTATTGTTTATCATTTCAATTAAGTTTACTTATATATATTTTTATTACTATTTGCAATTTCATTTTTGTAGGCGGACACCCTCAATGATATTTATCACACAGTTGATGAGTATCGTACCAAGTATCTAACCAGAGACCGTGAGCTTAATACGATAATTGACTCGGTACTCAGTAACTCCTTCACTGCCCTCACTATTGGTCCTAATGCTTTGAGAATGATGTCTAGTCAGAGACTTGAAGAAAACCAACCAACATTATCACAACATCCGCAACCCCCTCAAAAGAAAGCTTCCAAAAAGAACATTGGAGGTGGAAGAAAGAAACGCATGTCTTGTCCTTTACAAACCGACTATGGCCAATCAAGCGCGGATCGGAGAATTGTTCCATTTCGTGATCCTATGATAGTCGACGAGGAAGGACTTGATGAGGAAGAGGGCGAGGAAGAGAGCAAGGAAGAGAGCGAGGAAGAGACTACACCCCCTCGTAAAGAATCCTCCCAAAAAAAGAAAGCACGGCATGTGGGCTCTAGGAAGCGTACAAAAACTAAATTCCTTACTCCGCCCTGAATCCGGTTGGAAGTGTAATATTTTGGAATGTAATTTGAACTTGTTTAGGGTTTTACATTTTGCCTTCTAATTTGAACTTGTTTACGGTTTGGAGTTTGAATTTTTAACTCTTCTATGTTTTTAAGACAACTATTATGTTGAAATAGTACGTGGTTTCGTTTTGTGCTATTTTGTGTTGATTGTTTCGGTAAAATCTGGTTTCCTACTGTTGGTACAGGTTTGGACAAGATAAAACGAAGTTCTATTTTTTTTTCAACTGTTCTGTTTAAAATCGGAAATTGAGAATCCGAATTTGGTCTAAACGTAAAATCGGATTCCGGACATCCGGCTTCCATTAAAACGGATTTCAGGATTCCGGTTTCACTGAAAACGGAATTTCGGAATCTCATTTTTAAATTCTTTTTAATTTCTTGAAGTTATTTAAAATTTCTTTATTAAAATATTATTTAATTGCTATTAAATCGGATTCTTGAAATCCGACTTATTGCTAACATTCATTACCAACTAATTAATTTCTAATCCAATCAAATGCGGATTTCAGGAATCCGTTTTGATAGAAGTCGGATTTTAGAAATCCGACATGCCAATTTTTAGCATCTCCGCTTGTCGATGCCTAGTTCTGTCTTCTCATGTTTGGGGAGCATTTTTTTGGGCAAAAACTCCCTAATAACTTCATGACTAGTCACCGATAACACCATCTCCATCCCAATTGATATTGATTCTGGTTCTATCAACTCAGCGGTGTGATTTCTCGCGCATAAAAGTTGGATTTTTTCGGGATTTTATTTATTTTTTATTTATTTTTTAATATTTAATATAAATCGGATTTCACTAATCCGATTTGTTATTTTTTAATTTTCCGTCTTTTTGAAATTATAGAAAAATAAGGAAAATAAAAAGAAAATAATATTTTAATAAAAAATAGAAGTCGGATTTGCCGAATCCGATTTACTAATTAAATTAATAAAACAGATTTTTGGAATCTGATATGCCTAAAAAATATCCACCAGCGAAGCCTAGATATGTCTACTCTCAGTCCAGAAGCATTCTTTAGGTCAAGCAGCCTGAGATTTGTCATTGAGTTTTACTCACTGGCTGCTTTTGCTGTTTGCATAGTGGTTCTCTTCCCACAATTTGTCGGTAAAAGTCCGGAAGGAAAATAGGAAAACATTGTTGTCCCACATCGACTTTGCGTAAGGTTCACGCATGTTAGTCTGTTTATATAAACTACTGCAGACCTTGATTCAAGCCACGCAGCCATACAGTGAGTACAGAGCGAATTATTCTTTCACCTTTTACTAAAAAATACCGTGTACTTGCTGCAAATAGTGGCGTACGCCAATTTTTGAAGGGATTCCATCCTCTTGGGTGGAACCCAACAATCTATAAGTTCAAATTTGTGTTAAAGTTACAGTCGACTAATTACGTTCGTTCTTATCAGTAGAATTTAGGGTATCAGTTGGTTCTCTTATTTAATCAATGGGCCTTAATACATAGCCCACTGAATGGTTAAAATACTCTTTCGCTATTCAAAAATGATAGTATAGCCTTCTTTGTCCAAATTAAGATTATCACATTAATTGGTTTGCTCGTTCAAGAATTAGCCTTCTTCCCTGATGGTCTTCCAAGAAAAGAAAACAAATCAGTAACATTAACTAAATACTCTAGTCCGGAATCTTACGAGTCATAGAATCTTGTTAATAATTAGAAAGCTACCGTTGGTTCAATGATCATAACTGAATCATATTCAGCATCAAAAGCGGTGTGGCAAATGTTGAGATTGTATCAAGATTTGTCTGCTGAAGAATCATTTTAACTGGGATTAGGATTTTTAGTGTTAGGAGTTCATATGCTCCGTACTGTTTGTAGCAGTGAAAATTGATTATGATTCTCTAATAAAAAAAATGCCTGCATTATTAGCTTTTTGTTATATTTCAGTTTATTACTCCCTCCGTCCCAGAAAAATAGTCCAGTTTGAAAATGTACAACTTTTTTTATTTGGTAACACACCAAATGTACAACTCATTTTATGCCTCTAACTTCTATTCATGTCTCTTTTAGTTATTTATATAAAAGTTAACTACATATGCATTTATTTTACAACTTAAATTTGATCAAAATTTTAATCTAAAAAAATATTGATAATGGATCTTGATGGAAAGATCTTGTTACGCAGATTAATTTGATATATAACACATTTTTTAATTATTCATGTATTAAAATATATAACCATTTAAAAAATAGGATAAAACTAAAAAAAAAATGAAAATCAAAAGAATTGGACCTTATTTTCCTTACCACTGCTCTTTTGGATATTTAAGTCATTTCAATTCAATTAATTTTAACTTTTGTGAACTGTACTATTTTTTTGAGGACAAGATTTTTTATTAAACTGGACTATTTTTGTGGGACGGAAGGAGTAATAATTATTATGCAGTGAGAAGAATATATTTTGGGCTTTTGTGAGTGGCGGTGGATTTTTTTTCCCACATCGGAGAAGCAAGCTGATATTGGGGAAGTGGAGGAGTATATAATGAGAAAGACGAACACTGAGCTACATACTTACCTGGACGGGGTCAATGAGCGATCAAGAAGGCCCATGGCCTGGGTTGGCAACCTCCATTGCACTTCGGAGGGGTGCCCGCCTAAGGTCTACCCAAATGGGTGGAGCCTACGTCATAATTTGTGGCAGCGGGGGCCTGCGTTCGCGCGGCCCCTACCAATTTTAAGTCCAAATATTATTAAGGGCCTGACCTCCTGCAACATTCTTACGGATTCTGAAAATCCGTTGTTTCCACTATTTTATTCTCCTTTGGAAGTATAGGTTTTTTCACTTCAACTTTTAGCTTCTAGTCTTGAACATTTTCACGATCCTAATCCCGGATATTAATCATATAATTGATAAATGCAAATATTGGCACTGGGTCGTTTACTGCCAACTTTGGAGCACGGAGTTTGATTCGCTCACCTGTTTCTCTGTTGTTGGAGGAAGTTGTGGTGCTTTATTATGCTGGACATGTTTCTTGATTGGATTGGATGTCAAATTTGGTTTGGGTGGTGGAACCGTGGTCGTCGGTGGTGATTTGCAGTTTTAGTATTCTTCGGTGACCTGCTTGGTCCTCTCATGTCCATCTTGTTTATAGTTTGGTTGTCCAATCTAAAAACGGTTTTAATAATTCTAACTATTAATTTTTTTTTAAGAGTACAAAAATAATTTTTCATTATTTGGTGAATTTGATCGGCCTAAAAACGTTTTGGTGATCCTAACCTCTTTGAATTCCTTAATGTCTTTTCTTCTTGTATTTTTTTTTTCTCCTTTGAATTTAATAGATTCATCAATGGTAATTTAGATTGTTCCAAACTCAAAAAAATAATATAGCGTAAATTTACCTATATGTAATCCTAAAAGGTATAAGATTTAGTTATTTCTTTTTTTTTTTACTTTCTTTCTTTCAAATATTTACTTTTACCTCTCAATCTCAAGTTTATCGGAGATCATCATCTTTCATTGCTCATCTCCATCTTTTTTTTCCTCGAATTTTTCTTCTCAATTTAGTTTTGGTTTTTTATACCTTTTCCTTCTTTTTTTAGTTCTTTTTTTTATTTGTGATACTGAAATTTGGTTTTATTTTATTTTTCACCGATCTTGTCCTTTTTTTTTACAATTAGAATACTATGTGTCACTTCCATTTAAATAAGAAGTGACATGTTTTAGTGATATCGTTTTGTTCTTATATTATAGAAGTATATAACTTTTACTATTGATAAATTTGTTAGCATATTTGTAGATAATGAATTAGAGTTAGACAACAATGTGACTTACTATTTTGAATTAGTAAAATTTATTTATTTTTCTTTTGTACAATTTACATTACGTCAAATATATCTACGTGCGAGATGTGTCTAATCCATCTAGTTCAGAATCAACGCAAAATGTTGTTGGTCAACGAGTTTATAACCTTTATTTTTCCAATATTAGGGGCTGGTTGGCTATTAAAACCTCTGTATGGACCGTGCTAACCAAATTAAAAAAAGGGAAGAGAGAAAAAGAAAAAAAAATGAAACGACCTTTTAAATACTGAGATGTTGGAGCAGACGAAGAAGAACAAATGCTCCGAGACTGAGAGAAATGAGGCTAAGGAGAGTTAGGAGTTCTTGAAGGGTTGTTGCCCTCTCCATTTAGCCCATGATTTCTTCATAAAATCAACAACCCTTTTATTTTGTGAACTGCGAGGGAGTATTAATGTACATTTTGTTCTGTTTGGATTTTCACTTACAGTATGGTTCACAGATACTACTACTACTACTATGGTTCTTTTTCATTTTCCCCTTTATTCAATTGAGCTGATCGATCTAATCTGATGGGGGCATCTAAATCTCATGTATCAAATTCCATGAGAAGAATGTTGCTTTTTAAAAGGCTGTGATGATAATGTTGGTGGTCTCGGAGCTAATTAATGGGTCAGTCATTGAGGCAAAATAGTCGACCCGTAGCTTGGCGGGGCAAACCCGGATGGCACAATCTTGATTATGCAACCGGGAGTCTGCAGCCATGGCGGTGTCGACATCTCTCGGCTGATATCTGAGCCTTTCATTTTGATTTTCCTTTGCTATTTTTTTTTTCTTTTTTTTGTTTATTATGAATGACCCTTTTCTTTGCGGGTATTTGGGGGTTTTGTTCAAATTAGATTGTTTAAATTATCATTTTCTTTTTTAAATTTCAAAATCTTATCTTTAGAATTGTAATTGAATGAACTGCAAATGTTTTCAGACTTTTTTCTGATTTTACGATGGCAACATCTTTGTGTGTATCCCTTTCTGAAGTGGGCAACATCTACAATTTTTGACTTAGTATTTGTTCAACTATCAGCCAATTCCTTGTTGATTCTATTCTCATATGTGATATTTATGCCATGCATGTAAAAATTATGGATCTTTAAGCTTAATGTTACATTTCTCTGTTTTCTTCCTGGCTGTTCTAATTTTTTATGGGACTGCAGAAGTAACCAAAAGGAAAGGATGTAGCTTACTGGACTACTTTACTTCATATTAATTCAGTTATTCAGGTTTTTGGAAATTGTGGACCCTTGTTTTATTTGGTGTGCATTTGATCTGTCTTACTTAAATCTTTAATCTCAAAAACAGGTAGAGGAAAGTTATAATCCTTGAAGAGTTTGATCATGAATCCAATCCTGGCCTGAGGCAAATTTAGTTTGTCCTTGCAATGTGGTTACATATGATGACATGACTGTTTTCCTTGATGCAGCTGATGCGGTATTTACAATATCCTTAGAATGTCTTCTTTCTTTGTCAGATAACTGATTATGGGCTGAAGTAAAGTGAGCTGATGTCATATTGTGGTTTAAATTCTAATTGAAGGTCTTCTAAAGCTCTTTATTAACTTTTATGGCTTCCGAGTTTTAGTAATAGTCCCGGTCCATTTGGATTCAGTCTTATTTACTAGAAACTTGTTTTATTCTAATAATTTATTGCTGGTCATGCTCATGCCCTAGTCATATCAGGGATCTGAAAAAACTATGTTTATGTATCATACTCACATCTCTGTCACAAAAAGAGTCCACTGTACATGTCTTTGCCCCAAGAGTCTGATAACCTCCTCACTCATCTCTTTGTCCCTCCAATCAAATATATGTGAAAGTTTTATCCTTGAAAAGGTGAGGACAGTTTAAAAGTTATTTAGTTACTTTTTCATTAAGTGTTTGCCAATGCCATATAGTGTAAAATGTAACAATCACTGTTCAGTATCACGTTAATGTTTGCACCTTGAAATTCATTATTTTACAATCTTCAGAGTGGACTCATTTTTTTTAGACAGAGGGATCAATGCATGTTTGTAATGGAGCTATAGGAGTCATTTGCAGATGCATGCCTGTTTTTCATGTTTCATGATTGTGGTATTGTGGGAGTACTCTCATATCATAGAGTTTAAATGCTGCCTGTGATCACCTTCATGGCTTTTGCTTTGTTTGCATAACATCCCTCTTTAGTATGTGCATTTATTTTGCAGCTGTTAGGGTGATGATTCAGTGGCTAATTGACTCTACTCTTTTGCGGGTTCTTAGTTGTTAAGGTGCTTTTAGGTGTTACTAAGTTTAGGTACTATTGTTTGTTTATGTCTTGGTAAGTGTTGTCATTGTGACGGATGACTTCCTGGTTAGCTTCATGTTGGGGTGGAGCCAAGATTAGTTCCCTGCAAATGATATTTGGAAGGGAAGGTTAAGTCATAATGATAATGCTATAGTTGGATGTTTCGGTTGTATTATTATGTTGGAGTTATGAAGGGATAGGCATTGATGTTTGGGGGATAGGCATTTGTGCTCAGATGAGAACCATAGCAACTGAACCTCTTAGTTCATCAAGCATATCTGGTTTTGAAGTATCAAAAGGAGATTTGGAAGCAGCTGACCTATATGTGCACTAGGTTCTAGCATGGCCGTGATTTCGAAGCTGAAGGCATTTTGATCCAGATGAAAACCGTGGATTTGAAACGAGAAACAGTGATTACGGAAGCTTAAGGGATCGTTAAAATCCCAATTATTTGTCACCCAATCTCCATATCTATAGAAATGACCACGCGAGTTTTGTACTGACTACTGATACAACTGTGATGACAATTCTTTTCCTGGTTCTGAACTGATCATTTAAACTTGAACGAAATTAGTTTCACTTGGTTGACGTGTTTGTAGTTACAACTTACAAAGAACGTTGTTTATTTGTTTTCTGTTTGCAAAATTTCCGAAACGTGACTTAGGTTAGGTAATCGAATTGCATGCTCAAGTTAAACAAGTAAGCGGATGGAGGTAAGAAGTGGTTCCGTCTTAGTGTTCTGCGAACAAATACGTAGTCTCAAATCTTATAAGCAGGTGTTCAAGTTACCTGTCTTCTTGTTTGGGATGGATGTAGTATCATCAGTTTCTATAACCTTCGTACTTCATCAGCTCATTTTCGAACCTGGAGAGATTGAGAAAAAACGAGCACAACTTTTTTTCTTTTTTTTTTTTACATTTTTAGAAATATCAAAATAATAAATTCGCCAATTTTGCTGTAAATTTAAGCTTCCATCGTGCATCATTGTTCTAAGCTAGAATTGATCAAATAATAACAGTTTGCTAGCAAAGAGGGCGTTTAACAGTTTTCTGATTAATTGGGCGTAAAATTGATAGTTTAGACAAAATTTAGGCTCCAACTCTGATAATTTCTTCCCCTCTCACAGTCTCATCTCGACAGAATCGTCAAATCAAACTAAAAACCCTTTGTCTATAAATAAATGGCCTTTTTAGCCTTCCCCAAGAACCCATCAAAGCTCCGAGACCGAGAATGAGGCTGCGAAGAGTTGGGGAATTCTGTGAAAGGGTTGTTGCCCCTCTTCAGCTTTGGCCCATGATTTCTCTTTCTTCCAGGTTTCCAACCAACAGCCCTTTTTAACAGTTGGTCTGAGAGACTGAGAAAGTAGTTCTTTCTGCTTTCGAGTTTCCACAACTGGACTATCATTTTCGTTTTTTTTTTCTTTTTCTTTTTTGGTCGAGGACGGAGGGAGTACTACAGTTTATAATTTCAACTAGGGCTTGCCTAGGTGGGGTTTTCTCCTGCTGTGGTTTGCGCTTTGCAGGCTATTGCACGGGCGTGGGTTTACCATCTCTGGTGGGATTCTGGCGTTACCCCAGAAAAATAAAAAATAAAAAAATCGATGAGTAAGAATGTTGGATAAAAGGCTGTGATGATGATGTTCATGGGGTCTCGGAGCTAGTGGATCAGTCATTGAGGTAAAAGCTGACCCGTATCTTGGCTGGGCAACCCGGATGGCAATCTTGATTGCAACCGGGTTTTGCATCCATGGCGGTTTCAGCATCTCTTGGCTGATCTAATTCACACAGATCTGAGCCTTTTCCTCTTTTTCTGGATATTTTTTCTGTTTACCATCGGTGACTCTGTTCTTTTGGGGTGATCCGTTTTTCCTTCAATTAGATGTTTTCAAATCGAATTATTTTTTTGCAGTTTCGAAATTTTTTATAATTTGAATGTAATGTGTTAATGGTTTGAGAAAATTATGCAGTTTTCCAGTTTCTTTGGTGTATCCTTGTTGAATTAGTTATATCTGCACTTGTGGTGAATTCGCATTTGTGCTGTTATCACCCAGTTTCTTGTTATCGTCGTATGTGATATATGGCACCACGCATGTAAAAAAGATTGGATCTTTAAGCTTAATGCCAGACATTTCTCATGTTCATGTTGTCTGATCTCAGTTCTGGTGGACTTCCTGAAGTAACATAAAGGAAATTATGTAGCTTATTGGTCTCTTTTAGTTTATATATACTCGATCATTCAGGTTTTTGGTGTGCAATTGAACCGACCTATTTAAGCTTTAATCTTAATCGTTAGGCAGAGAAACGATATTGATAAGGTAAAGTTGGCTAACTAAAAATCTATAGGGTAAGATTGACGACGTGTATAAAGTTTTGGGTATTTTTTCCTGTTTAGACATGATGACAGGCTTATCTTCCTTCATACACATGAGGGGTTTCTTTTGTTTTCAATTGTTATCCTTATCACTTGAGATTTTCTAGTGCTCAGTTATATGTATCCATAGAATCTCTTTTTCATGGTGGCTGATTGTTTGCTGATGTAAAACTGATGTCAAACTGTAAAGTCTGTTAGTAATTCAGTTTGAAACTCTTCATTTTATTGGTTAGATTCAAGTTGAAGCTCTAACACCAATCGGTTTAAGTTTTAGTTGAAACTTTGGTTGATCTGGATTCAGACCGATTGAGCTGGAAACATTCTTTCATTCGAATTATTTGTTGTTAGTCATGTTATATTATATCAGGGATTTGGAGAAACTGTACGGATGTATCCTTACTCATATCTCTTTGTCCCACCCAATATATATGCGTCATTGAAAATTTTATCCATCTTACAGAGGTTTGGACAAAATTTAAAAGTTGTTAGTTCATTAGTGTTAACCAATCTCATTTAGTTCCATCTTGGGATTAAGGCTTAATAAATAACTGTTCAGTACTGCATTAATTGTTGGGATCTTGAAAAACCATTGCTGTAGTATATTGAAAGGGGGCTCGTTTTGTTTGTGGACTTTGGACAGGGATAAATGCTTATTTGTTGAGACAAAGAGGCATCTTGATGTCCAGAGGACAAATTGTTATGAGCTGAACTACAAGAAATTATTCAGATGCGCTCCTCTTTATTATGTTGTACATGGTTGTGGGAAATGCTCACTTGGTTCATTGATTGAGCAAATTTTATCTCCTTCAGGTAGGCTCTTTTTCTAAGCTTTGAGCTCATTGTTTTATTGTAAATTCAAATTGAGAAAGTTCCATAATGGATTTGGAATGAACAACTCAAGTCTCCAACTTCTACGCTTAACAACGCCAAGTGACGACTGAAAGGCTCCGTCACCCGGATAAGTGTTTGATGAGATCAGAAGTTTCGAAATTATAAGAAAATTGCGGTCATTGTATAGAAATTCAGTTTTTTTTTTGTTTTCACCATTAGATCCGTACTGCTATGGCTGAGAATTGATCATGAAATAGCAGATTTTCTTCTTGCTGCAGCTCAGAATTGTGACATTTCCAGCTTCTCTAAAATACTCTTGTACTACCAAAAAAGGAAAAAATAAAGTTTAAAACTTAAAGGTGGACTTTTGTTCTAGGAATTGAAAGATTATATATTTGTTATTTGCTTTTTGACAGTTTCTTTTGAACTACTAAATTAATCCCCATTAATTACACTTTAACCCCCACGGGGATCGACCTTGACTGTGCGAGGTCGTCTATACAAATGACGTAACAGTCTATTTTCAAGTAGATTTCGACAATTGAGTGTAGTGAGAAGTAGTAATTATCTCAATAACTTGAACAATTGAGTGTAGCAAGTGCAAGAAAACAGTAATTTATGATGTAAGTTAACCTCCCAATATCATTTCTTTTGTCATTAAGGTCAATAATAATTTGTTTTCCTCAAAATAAATATTGGTTTTATTGAATTAAAACAATTTTTCTATGACTTAGTTTAAACAAACACATACTACACTAGTACCATTCTACTCTAAGGTCGTCTTTAATTCCTAATGAAGTTCATGAATGCAATTAGCCAATTAATAGACTAGGTATCTTCCTTATTATACTTAATATAAAGCACAGTAGACAAGAAATTAAATGTCCAAGAAATATTCAGGGTCACCTTCAAAGCGATCTCGTCCGTCGGATAGGGTTGATATGACGTCAGCGATTTATTAGGGGTATAAACGGGACTTCACAAATCTCAATTTAAAAATTCCGTTGGATTTTGGGAAAAAAAACCTCCAACCTACATAACGACGTCGTTTTGGATAACGTCATTTTTTGGACATAAAATCCGTAAAACTTTTGGAAAAAATCCATGTCTTCCAAAAAACATCGTTTTGGGTTTTAAGCTTTAAAAGAGCTTATAAAATAAACTGAATTTTTACGATCATTATTACCACCGTCATCGCCCTCCCCATCCGCTACGACCCAGTCAGTTCCACGGCTTCCCATGGCATCCAAATCAAAATCCAGACTTTGGATTCGAAGTTGATCGTGCGGATGAGGTGTTGGTGGTGATGGTTGTCGGCGAGTTGGAATTCCATCCTTATTTGTATTAGGGTTATAGAAAAATAATTTACTAATTGCCGGCGAGAAGTTCAACGCAGCTGACAACTCGAAGCCTTCAAGATCCCATCTCCAATTGGACTTCCTGGTGTTTGTTTTCCTCACAGCCAGTCGTGGTGGAGCATTGACAGTCGGTGGTGGTGGTGGAGCCTTGTCATCGGAGATCTGCTGCTGCTATGTTTCAGGTTAGTTTTAAGTTGATTTTTATTAAATTTTTATTCTGATTGAAGTACAATTAAATATGTAGTTCATTTGAGATTCTCTCCATTTTAATTTTCATGTTTTTTTTGTCAATTGCTTGTAAAAACCATGGGTTATCTCTTCGTAGTTTGTTTCGATGCATAGGACGGACTTCAATAATTAGTTTTTTTTAAAAATAAAAAATAAAAATTTACTCCAGTGGACCTCATTTAAATGTGGGAATCTAACCCTGATCTATTATCAGGAAAGACAGCAACCTAATCACTAGCCTGTCATTCAATTCTCGACTTCAATAATTAGCTTAAATTTTAATTGCATAGTAGAAAAGAAAGAACTTGGGCAGCACAGAATCTGAGTGAAGCTATTAGCATATCAGTGTTCCCATTGAAACTAGAGGCAGAGCTTTTCAACTTTAGCAAGCGGTAATATTTTTGTTCCTTCATTATGCATTCTCATACTTTTGTATTACAAATATAACCAAATTTCTTAGGATTATTAGAAAGCTTTGAATCGGCAGTATATGGGCTTATGTGGCACGCACCGTCTTCTTTTTCACTCAAGCAAGTTTCCTCCGTTTACTTCAGGCAAACACATTTTCTTCATGAGAGCAATCTCAATCAGGTTTTCCCCCTTTCTCTCTTTTTTTGCTTTTATTATTCCCGTGTTCAAACATACTTTGTGGCTTATCTTATGTTCATTGTTATATGTTGGAATTTTTCTGAAGCGGAGTAATTTCCCTTGGAATTAATCTACGGGTTCTTAGAGGTTGATCTTAGTTAGGTGAGATGTTTGCTATATGTTGGAATCTACTGAGTTGGAGTAATTTCTTTCTAAGTTGTTTTTATTAGTGGGATAAGAATTAAATGGATAGAGATGTAGAGTTAACATTTATGAATAACTATTATAAGAAAGAAGTAATTTTCAAGCCTTAACGATGGTGAACTGCTAAAGTTAACATCATTGATCAGTCGCCTACTAATACATTATTCTGCACAATGATAAGGGGAAATTCCATGTCTAAAACATTTATCCCCTGCAAATGATTCGCTCTGCGAACATCTATTTGATTCTTCCATGCTTTTGGTTCTCTTTGAACTTCGTATTGTAATCTCCTTTCAAAAATCTGGGTGCATATGTGGATGTTATCTTAGGTTTTGCTTTGGTTTCCTTGATTACAACTTTTCTCTTTTAGTCAAACATGATAGTTGGAATTGATTAATTTAATCTGTTTTTGTTCTCTTGCTCAAATTTGACTGAGCTGCTATTGAGAGGTCTGGCTAATAATGTTGTCTTCAATCAACGCTTGTGTGCTGCATATCTGTGTGTAGTTGTGACTCGTGAGCCCTTATTTCTAACAAAGTTTTAATTTTATAGATGGGTCATTGGTATTGGGACGGTAGTTGAAGAGGTTAACGAACCAATTGCTACTCTTCTGACCAGAGACTAATATACACCGTTTGATTCCCTTAATGAAGGTCTCAATTTACGGAATATATTAAGAAAATTATGGCCTTGTACTATTTCTGTAATGGCATTTTGTCTATTAAAACAGCTACTGAAAATTTCACTGGATGGAACTTGGAAGCTTGCAACTACCTTGCACAAGGTAAGAGTTTTAAGATTATACGCAAGATGACAGAGTTTTAGTTAGTTTCCTTGGCATGTGACATTTGTAACTCATTTTGATGTAGTGAATAGGTTTTGCAGTTTGTGATGTGGATGCCTTGATTTTCAAATTTAATTTATATTAAGAGCTATGTTTTTTTCTTGTGAATTTTATTTTAACTGTACACAAAAAAATCTCAAGCATAATCTGGACAGATTTGGCAATGAACTTCTGCACCACCACTCATTTTTGCTGCTCTATGTCAACTTTTAGGTATATTCAAGCTGGGGAAGTCAACATCGTTTGCGTATTGCGACAACAGTAATTCTGCTTTGCCGCAACAAGTAGTAGGACTCCAAATATAGATGAACCTGATGTTACTTGGGTCAATTACTTGGTGAAGACGTTCAACTATTTAGCTCAGAGCAGAAGCATAATGAAGGGTTCAATGACATTGTGCCATCATGGATTGATCAACTGTGCATAGAGCAGGACAAATAGTAGCTTAATCAATAACAATTGTCAAAATGATGCATTGGCTTCAATCCGTTATTGGATTGTATTCATATTCTTTATTCTATAGTATTCTTTTCATAATTCATATATGTAGAACGAAGATATTATATGGTAATCAATGGTTTCCCAAGTTAATTGATGAAAGATTTGGGGTACGATAACTAACCTATTGTTTAATAGCTCTAAGGATTAGGCTGAGTAATAATGTTTTGAGATGTATTCAGTTTCTTTCATTCCCTGAAACTCAAGGAGAAGCCACTTTCTATGCATTCTTCAATAGTAAAAACAAAATAACCTTTTAATCTTTTCTATGTTTCTCAGCGTTTTACTTCTTAGCCCTTTCTTCCATAGTCATTAAATCCATTACCGGGCTAAATTGATCAAAACGCAAAGAAAAAGTTTATATCAATTCATAAACTTCTGAGATCTGAAACAAAGAATCGGGAAACAGAAGTAACAAACTCCTTATAGTGACCATTTCCCGGGACCAGTTGGTCCTGCCTTTCTGATGACAAGAATTTTTGGGCTTTTCTTCCAAGAATGCTGCTTTGAAAATATCTTTCGTTCAATGTACAGTAAAAAAGATTTTTCATTTTGATTCATTACACGTATAGTGAATACACCTAGCTTTTTAAATACTAATTACTCAGTGAGATGCTACATTTGACATGCATTCGTGTATTTTGTTCATCGTGCTCATTAAAACATTTCTTCACGAAACAAAGTTATCATATTTGTTAAGAACAATCCGACCCATGTCACTAATTAACAATAAGTACCGATTTATATATAAATTCTTATATTATAATCGCATGCGATATTTACATGATCCTCTCATTTTGGTATAATATCCACGATGTCATATTTTGGTTCAAGAAATTGTTATTCATATTTTTCAATACATTTCATCCACCATGTTAGTGATTTCATCGAAGTGATGGATATATATTTATGTGTTATATGATTTTATTTTACAGGTATTTACTTTGGAACTAGAACTTTTCTCGTCGGGCGACCAGTTCAGTATTTCAGTATTTTGGTTGGCAAAAAAAAGAAAAATAACTTTATTAATTGATTATTATAGCCTTGTTATAAATTGCTGATGTCATGTTAATATATTAACTAATCAAAAGGCTGAATTTAAAATTGAAGATGTCATGTGAACTAATGGGCCAATCAGAATGCTCAATTTAATTTCTGACCAATGGCGTTCAAGATTCTAAACTCTAAGAGGTTTTTAGTTATGTACAGATAACAATTTCTGGATGTGCACCGAGTAATCTTGGAATTACAATTGAACTATAAGATGATTCAATTACAGAAAGAGACACAATGTGCAAAAAATTACAAAATAGAAAATTGAATTATCCCACTTTTTGCCAAAATTAACCTTTGAATGTGTTACCAAAATTTAACTATCGCAAATGTTCTAAATTACGAACGATGTATAAAAATGTAACAAAAACACTGGTTGAACGCGCGACAACAAAGCCTAGTCCCTTTTACCCTATTAAAGCAGAAGACATGAAGCTTATGTGGCAACTAAGTATGCATCTGTTTTGGCTCCAATGCACCATATTTCAGATTTCAGGAGTCTTTTTTCCACGTGTAAGTCTCTTTTAATTAGAAGTTATATAATTTTTTCTTTTTAAAAAAAACACATGTTTTACTACAAATAAGGATCAGTTACATTTCAAACGAATGGATATATTAATTCAAATTCAAATGTCCAATCGTATAGTTTTGCAGGCTTAATATAAACAAAAAATAAAAATACCTAAATCCAGCAATTAAGAATAATGCCTTATAAACTAATTATTTATTATTCCCTTATAACCTCAGATTTATAGGTATATTTTTTTAAGCCCCAAATCATAGCATAAATGATATATACGTCAAATTAATTTCTCAAAAAATAGTAATTCAATTAGATTTTAATAAAATAGTAATTTAGAAGGGGCGCCCGGGCATCTACCTGGGCCAAACATCATGTTAATTAATAAACAGACACTTTTTCAAAAAAAAAAAAAAAAACTCTTACCTGGACATAATGGTCAAATCACTTCGTTGCGGTAGCTGAAAACCCTTTTAATATGAAGCGGGTCGATATCCACCCCCCAACAAGCTCCGAGACTGAGAATGAGGCTGCGAAGAGATGGGAATTCTGTGAAAGGGTTGTTGCCCCTCTTCAGCTTTAGCCCATGATTTCTCTTGCTTCCAGGTTTTTCACCAACAGCCCTTTTGTTATTAGTATTGTTATTATTACCTCCATATTGTATTTTGCAATGGGAGTGTTATATTAAGGATCGAGGGAGTATTATTAACAAACATACGAAATGGAGTACTATAATTCGATGAGTAATAATGTTGGAAAGGCTGTGATGATGATGTTCTTCATGGGTCTCGGAGTTAGTGGATTTATCAGTCATTGAGGCAAAAAGCTGATCCGTAACTTGGCTGGGCAAACCCCGGATGGCAATCTTGATTGCAACCGGGTTTTTGCAGCCATGGCGGTCTCTGCATCTCTTTGCCGATCTAATTTCACACAGATCTGAGCCTTTCACTTGTGTATTTTTCTTTTTTTTTTTTTTTTCCCTTACTTTGTGACAAAACAAAATGCCTTATAATAAGGACCGGAGGGAACGGTGGAACCTGAATATTCAAAAGCTCCGAGACTGGGAATGAGGCGGCGAAGAGATGGAAATTCTGGTATGGGTTGTTGCCCCTCTCCGCCTTTGGCCCGTGATTTCTCTTTCTTCAGATTTTGATACCAACAGCCCTTTAACAGCGGTTATGTTGAACTCTGGAAGTAGTACTGCTACTTTCAAGTTTCAACACTCTTGAAAAGCTCCCTTTGAACTTGGAAAACGATTGAAAGACAGAATCATTAGTCCTGCGGACATAGTTCGAGGGGTAAAATGTCATTGTCCCTAATTTTTGGGGTGGAGGGGGTATTATAGTTTCACATGGAACAGACAATGGATCAATGAGAAAAAATGTTGGAAAGGCTGTGATGATGATGTTCATGGGTCTCGGAGCTATGGATCAGTCCATTGCGGTAAAAGCTGGACCTTATCCTGGCTGGGCACCCCGTGGCACTCTTGATGCAGCCGGGTTTTGCATCCATGGTGGTCTCAGCATCTCTTGGCTGTTCTAATTTACATAGATCTGAGCCTTTCATTTTGTGGTTTTCTTGATAGTATCTTGTTTGTGGTAATATAAAAAAATTACCAGAGTAGTAATAACTGAATGCAATGCGAATGTTTTGTGAAAATTAGGTATTCTTTATTTGACATTTACACCGTGCATGTACATAGCTTGGATCTTTAAGCTTAATGCTGGAAATTTCTTTTGTTTTTGGCTGTTCATATTTCTGATAGACTGCAGAAATAGAAGGAAAGGTTGTACCTTACTGGGATTACTTTTAGTTCATACTGATTCAGTTATTCAGTGTTTTGAAAATTGAAATTAGTGGAACGGTGGAACCTGGTTAAGTTTGTGTATATCTGAATCAACCGACAAAAACTTTATTGATAATATGCGGAGAAAAAGCTATAATCATCCTTGTAGGATTCAATTATGAATCCAATTCGGACCTAAAGCATAGAAAAATTGGTCCTTCCGTTGTTGGCTGAACTTGTTTCTTATCACTTTGTAGCCTGGTTACATTTGATGTCATGCCTGTTTTTCTTTATACACATGAGTTTCTTTAGTTGTCAATTGTTTTCTTTAACTAGTCCTTGAAATTATTTTTGTTCATAAGAATATTTCTCATTCTTGGTGGCTGATTGTTACCTGAAGTCATTAGAAATTGACATCATACTGTATTTAATTCAGCTCAAAATTCTTTATTTTCTTGGTTTAGATTCTAGTTGAAGCTCAACCTCTCCTAGCTTTCAAGTTATAGTTAAAGCTCTAGTTTGTCTGGATTCAGTCAATTCAGCTGGAAACTTGCTTTTATGTTATGTATTTGTGGTTAGTCAAGCCGTAGTCATTTAAGAGATATGGAGAAACTTTATGCATGCATATCCTTGTCCCATCCAATATATGTGCCTTACTTAGAAAGGTTCTGACATAATCAGAAAGTTGTTAAATTACTAGTTGATTAAGCGTTAACCGAACTCATGCAGTGGGCTAAAGGCTTAATATCTGTTCAGTGCTGCATTAAGTATAGCATCCTGAAACTCATGGCTGTATAATCTTCAAAGTGGACTCGTTTTGTTTGGACAGGAGTTATACATATTTGTAATTGCACTGAACTATAAGCAATCATTTGCAGATGTGGGCCTCTTTTTTGGCAAACATGATTGTGGGAATATGCTCACTTGGTTGAGCAATAGCTTCTTTGGATATGCGCTTTTTCTGAGCCTCGAGTTCATTCTGTTATTGTAATGTAAATTGAGGAGAGTTTTCACATTGGTCAATCTGATTTAGCTGACTGCAGAGTTGAATATGCTATGTTTGCTATCGGCATTGGAGCATTTGCGCTGGTTTGCATTAAATTGCTTTCTTTTACTTCGTGCTTAGCACTGCTGCTATTATTGCAGTCCTTGACTCTTTGGTTCTGTGTCTCCAGTCTCTTGTGGGTTTCAGAGCTTCCTTTATCTTGTGGGCTTTGGTGTTTTAAGGTGTTACTGAGTTTAGTTAATATTTCTTTCGTTGTGTTTTGTTAATCACTGTCATTGTGATGGATAACTTCCTTCTCAGCTATGAAGTCAAGTGGAGTCAAAATTTCTTCCCTCCTAACAATATTGGAAGGGAGGCAGGAGTATTATGATGGTTGAGAAGGGATACGCACTTCAAGGAACAAGAGGAGATTTGGAAGCCGATGTCCCTGTGTATGGGGATTGAAATGCTAGTGCCAATTTCTGGTGTGAGAAGGCTCTGTCATCTGGATGAAGACAAGGAACAGTCATCACAGAGAGCTTTAAGGGATCATTGAAAGCCGAAACATCAGCAACCAAATACCTGTCAATTCAGATGACAATTCCATTTGCTGCTCTAAATTGAACTTTAAGAGATTGGTTTCACTTTGTTGACACATTCCTAATATGTTGAGCCTTGTTTAAGTTCTCTTTTCTTTTTGCAAAATTTCCAAAACTTGGGTTGGTTTTTGATTCTCAAGTTGCTTGCTCCACTAAACAGCAACTAATACAGAGGTCCAACTTCAGTTTTCTGAACTTTGGCTGTATTATGATGAATTCGGTAGCATGTGAAAAATCTAAACAGTGGCACATTCATATGAAACTCTTATCAAGGGTGCTTCAGGATTCAAGCTTTAAAGATGATTTACTTTGTTTCAACCAATTCTCCCTTCCAAATCTTCGATTGGCGGAAACAAAATCAAAGTTAAACATTTTAGAGTAGTTATAGCAGTTTTGCTCCAATCAATCAACCAAAATCAAAGTTAAACATTTTAGAGCAGTTAAAATACAATTATTTATAGCAGACTATTATGAGGAGAATAAGGAGTTTTCCCTGATTTGGGGCGGTAATTGAGAATTTAACAATTCATAGGGGTTCTAACGCTAATACGCATGGACAGAATGGTCAAATCACATCAACTGGCAAACAAAATTCAGGAGCCGAGAACCTTAGATAAAGGGCCGAGATTTACACCAAAGAAGCTGAGACTAGCTCCGAGACTGGGAATGAGGCTGTGAAGAATGGGGAGTTTTGCGAAGGGTTGTTGCCCCTCTTTGCTTGGTCCATGATTTCTCTTTTGTTGTTTCAGATTTTCATTAACATCCCTTTTTTGAACAAGGAATGAAGAAGCAGAGGTATTGATATTGTTGTTGTTGTTGTTGTTGTTGTTGTTGTTGTTGTTGTGTGTGTGACTGTGTGTTTTTTTGGTAACACGGGAACCAACCAGAGATATGGGTAAACCCAATCCACCACTGCAATAGCCAAGTTCTTGAAGTCCCATATTCCACCTCAAAACCAATTGGTTATGAGGGCGGTAGCACATGGGACTTTTATGGGAAGTTTCTGTCACTTGTTTTTTTCAAGTTCAAAGGGATTTGAACAGAAATCGATGGGAATCGTGTTAGAAAGGCTGTGATGATGATGTTCATTGGTGGGTCTCGGAGCTAGTGGGTCAGTCCATTGAGGCAAAAAGCTGACCCGTAACTTGGAAGGGCAAACCCCGGATGGCAATCTTGATTGCAACCGGGTTTTTGCAGCCATGGCGGTCTCAGCATCTCTTTGGCTGATCTAATTCACACAGATCTGAGCCTTCCATTTTATTTCTCTATCTATTTCTCTGGTTTTGAGGTTTGGCTGACCTTTTTTCTTTCTTTCTTTTGGTTGGGTTTTGCTTCAAACTAATCCATTTGGTTAGTCTTCATTTTCTTAAAACAAAAAAAGGTTTTAAAGTCATATATACTTTCAGATTATCGTTGGATGAAATGTTGATGGTACAGAAATTTCTTTAACATCTTATGTGGTGCTAGCTTACTATACATATAAAAAGGTGGAATCTTTAAGTTTAGTCCTACACATATTATCTTTGTTTTCTTGGTGGTTTTCAGTTTTGTGGAACCAGTATTAGTTCGGTTTAGAATTCTGGCCTGAATCAAGTTAGAGTTGAGTCATGTGTACCTGAATGTGTTGCTTTTCACTTTTGCCTATGTTGCTGCATATGACTATTTTCTTTGTTACAGCTAAGAAGTTTCTTTAATTCTCAGTTGTTTTCTTTGATTAATGAAATGGTTTAGTGGTCCTTGAATTCTTATTGTCCATACTCCATAGGCGATCTCCTTCTCTTGGTAAGATGACTATTAGGTGAAGAAATGGGAAACTTGTGCCCAATTGTAATTGATTCAATTTAGAGCTCTTATTTTCTAGTTTACATCCTAGTTGATGCTCAAACCTTATTACTAGTAATTTTTAGGTTACTTTCAGAGCCTCGTTGATTGCTATTTTGTCTAATTCAGCTTACGACTTTTTCATGTTGTCTGAAGTAACTTATGCATTATTCTAAATTAAACAGTTATGCTCCCTTGAACATAGCATCAGTCCACTTTTATTCATGTTTCTTTATCCAAAAGTGTTTTGCATCCTTACTCGTATTTCTTTATCCCACCCAAAAATGTGTTTCAATTTGAGCCTTCTCCTTAAATGTTCCAACAAAATCTAAACTTTGTTTGGTTAGTAGTTCAATGAGTGCGTGTGTTAGCTGATCTCATATAGTGGGATGAAATAGAAGTTGTTCATCATTGCATCTTGTTGCTCGAAAGTGTGACTTCTTGTTTGGACGTAGTGTGAACTGAACTTAGGGAACTGTTCGCAGTTGGAGCCTGTTTTCTTGTTTCGTGATTGTGGGTAAACCCTCACTTGATTGTGCAAATTTTACCTCCTTCGCATCGGATTTTTCTGTTTTTTGAGTTCATTTCTAAATTAGAACTAAACAGAATAGAGAATTTCCATGGTGTTAAATTTGATTAGGTGATTTCAACAGTGTACAGTTTAAACTTCCAATGTGGGGATCAGCCTCTTGGGCTTTGGCTTTATGAGATCAATGTGCAATATGAGCTGCACGAGGCAGTGTTCTTTTGGTTCTTTCCATTATGACTTCATTCTCTTGTGTTATCTGTATGGTTATCATTTTCCATTTAGGTTTAAAGATCTTAGATTTTGCTTTGTTTAGTTAACTTTTGGTTGTTTAATGCACTAGTGAGAATTGCCATTGTGATGAACTGACTTATTGCTTGCCTCATACAGTCACATTGGCGAAATGAAATTAAACAAAAATCCTCATCGTATCTTTGTCATCTGTCCCACTAGTGTTGCGACACTCAATTAGCTAAGCATCCAGTCAACCTTCCTATGGTTTTTTCCTTGATATGAATATGAGATTCGAAGATCTATATGTTCTTACCAGTTAGTGTTATCTCTTAACTCTCGTCAAAAAGTGGTCTATGATTGAATATTGAAAGTTTTGGCATTTAAATCAGCTGTCAACTCTTCAAAAACTTATCGGACTGATGGTTTGATTATATTGAATGAATTTTGTGAAATGTTAAGTTTTAACAAGAATCCCACTTAGATTGGAAAAATTGCCACCTTAATAGTCACTTTTCTTTTGTTTCTTTTAGGAGAAAGTGTTTGAAGGAAATTAAAATGAAGGAAGAAATTTGGTGGGTTTTTTTTTGGGTTTTGAAAAATAAAAATTTGGTGTGATTTATAGAGTTTTATTCTGCAATAACCTCATTTTAAAAACTATTTCCATGCGTAACTCAAACTAAAATTTTATTCCTTCAATGATTTGTTGTTTGCCACGTCAAACCTTGGCTTTGTTTGTTTTCTTTTTTAGTTTTTTTTTTCAGAATTAAATAATAATAACGGTTTCATTCTAGCGTATATTTTTACATTTTTAATACATTTTTTTACATTCTTAATATAAAAAATACCTAAAAACACGTAATAAAAAAACTAAACAAACATACCCTTAATTGACATCTAAAAGACAAAATAAAAAACATATGTTAGAGCCATTTCAGTTCTAAATTTTGATTCATAATCCCTCTGTTCTTTCTATTTCTCTTTTTTCCCCTTGTGCCTGGTTCTGTTTAACAATTATACAAGAAAACTGGAGAAAGTAAATCATTAGTATTGTGTGGAAGTTTCCTTGGGTGGGTCTTGGCTCAATTTTTAGGTAGCTACCGTTAAATCTGTTAGGAATGTGAATAGACAAATTGATAAAAATTAATCTTGATAACCTAATTTATATTCAATAACTCAATCGGACAAGAGAGATGCACCAAAAATTTGTTTAAGTCCTCATGGAATCATCAGTAATAAAATATACTGAAAAACTAAAAAATAAGAAAACCATGACCACCAATAATTATACAACCAACGATTCCTAAAAACACTGTTAACTCATTCACGAAGCACCACAAGCAACACTCAAAATTCGAAGTTACTATGCAACGCGGACCATCTTCAATCTCGAAAGCCATTATCAATGTCACCAAAAAGCTAGAATCCACACGGCCGTGAGAACCTCCAAAGACTAAAATGTCTAAATAGTCTTTTACATTTGGGCTTACTTAATTTTATGTCCTTAACATTAACATTTGAATATCGTAGTCCCAAACATTATATTTTCACACTTTTTTGGTCCCATTTCACTGTTTCGGTCACTTTTCTGTCCAACTCGATGTTGACCGGGGTTGACTTGCCAGAATCAAGGGTATTTTCGTCTTTTGACTTAATTTGAACTTTCATTGAAATTTAAATCATTAAAAATATCATAAAATTCATATTTAATTATTTAATAGCTAAAATATTATTCATTAATTTAAAATATTATTATAAAATTTAAAACTTACATTATTTTTAAAAAATGTATTTTTCTATTTATTATTTATGCTGGATACAAAATAAATATTAATTACGTTCCATTTTCAACTCCATATCACTCATAAATTTTACCGCGCTACAATAACTAATTCAAAATTTAATTTTTTGTTTAAAAAGAAAAGGCAAACTAAATTTTTTATTCGAATTTTCACCTACTAATTTTTTATTCGATCGAAGTAAAAAATTCAGCGAGCCCAAAAGGAAGAAAATTGAGAGGGTGAAAATCCAGATAAAAAATAGTTATTTTAATTTATAGTTTGAATTGGGATATAATTTAAAACGTGGTTTAGTGAAAATTCAAAAAGTTGTTGGGATAGAAATTCAAATAAAATAATATTATTTTTACACCACCACACTTCCACTAACGCCGCCCGGCGAGAATCTCGCGGAATTCGGCCAGTCGGTAGCGGCCGACGGTGGCAGGATGTGATCCGGCGGCAGGCGGTGTCGGTGGAGGTGTGGAGGTCGTGGTGTAAAAATAATATTATTTGATTTGAATTTCTATCCCAACAACTTTTTGAAATTTTCATAAAACCACATTTTAAATTATATCTTCAATTCAAAGCAATAACTAAGCCAAAAACTTAAATAAGTTATTTTTTATCTGAATTTTCATCCCACAATTTTCTTGCATTTTTTTTAAAAAAATTTGAATTTTTAATTAATTATTATAGTGCGGTAAAATTTTAGAAATAACTCAAAATTTATTGTAGCTGTCAAAGTCAAAAATCTTTGTTTTTTTTTAATTTGAATTATTTATTGTGACTCGGTAAATTTTTAAAGTTACAATGAGCGGTTAAAAGTGCAACATAATTAACATTTATTTTAGTAAAGAAAAAAGTAACTTTGAAAATAATTTAAATTTTAAAATTTTGAAATAATATTTTAAATTAATAAATAATATTTTAACAATTAAATAATAAATGTGAATTTCTATAATATTTTTAATGATTTAAATTATGTAAAAGATGAAAATATCCCTGATTCCGGCATGTCAACTGTCGGTCAACATCGAGTTGGACGGAAAAGTAGTCGAAACAGTGAAATGAGACCAAAAAAATGTGAAAACATATTGTTTGGAATTACGATATTGAAATGTTAATGTTAGGGACATAAAATCAAGTGAGCCCAAATGTAAGGGACCATTTGGACATTTTAGTCACCTCCAAAAATCTATTGGATTCTATTTGTTATAGCAAAAAGATGCTTTCGGTAGTAGATAGATTTTCAATAATTTTGCGATTTGAGTTAAACTAACAAAGAGAGATGGAGATGGTGTAGTTTATTTGGGTTTTGATAAGAATGGAAAAAACAAGACAGCGGCAAGGCGGCGTGAAGAAGGAGAAAGGAAGAAAATATAAAAATAGTGAAAATTTAGAAGAGGGCAGAATTTTATTGTACAGTTGTACACGGTTAACCAATGAGGATGTTTTAAAGTTATAACCAGAGAATTAAATTTTAATTTGTATTACTTACGGACATAGTTTGAGGAATAAAGTTATTTTGGAAAAAAAAAAAACCTCTCTCTAAAGAGGACTATAATAATTGGGAAAAAAAAGAAAGAAAGAGGGCAATGCTTGAAACAAAATTTGCAAAAGTGCTACCTTCATTCCGTAAAGAAAGGCAACTCGAGGTACTCGCATGTGTCCAATATTCAAAACATTGCTTCCAACTCGCTTTCTTTCGTTTACATTCAAAGTGGCATGTTGGAATTTATATGTTTTTATCCACCAAAATTATTGAAGTGGTAGTAAGTGGCATGTAAACTTATGCCATTTGCTACTAGCATAGATGCTCTTATTTGTATGCTAAGAATTTGCTAAATTTTTACTGATAAAAACTGAAATTCGGTGAGTCATGGGAGCTGCCATTGTTTTTTTTTTAAAAAAAAATCTTTTTATTTTGATAGTGTGGAATATATGTCATCCCACTTATTCAATTCTAAATGTAACAACCATTGGAAGGTGCTCCAAAGTTAAAAACGAATCAGATTCTTGGTAGTCTGCATTTATTGTTTCAAATCATTTTAATGAGTTTTTTTTTTTCTTCTCGACTTTAAGAAAGTATGAGCATTTACAATGACTTGCAACTGGCATTGAAAGTTTGGTCAGTTACTATTATTATTATTTTACCCCATTACATTTCGAAGACACAAATGTTAACGGTGTTTCTGTTGTTACCTGACTTATGGGGTCATATGAGGGTCAGTCATTCCTTCAATACAAGTTGGTCTTTACTTTATTAAAAATAATTTTTTATTCAGAAATAATGGAGCAAAAATCGGTGGCAATGTTGTTGTGGACAAACAAAAGTCGTGTAAGATCATTGGAGCAAAATTTCAAGTAACTGAAGGTGGATAATTTATATCTAATGTAGCAAAAAAGGATAATATTATCAACCAGACTAAGTACACTAATGTCAGGTAATGTTATAAGAAAACTGGAAAAGACTTTCAGAAAGGCAACCTTGTCATTCATGTTTTTGAGTAGGGTTTTAATAATACAGTACAAACAATCAACTGGAGAAATCTTTTTCGTAAATGATGTTAATTTGCCCTAACTATGGTAACTTATCTTTGCATTGATTTTCATACATATCTACACCATTTACATCCGTAATACCCCCCTCAAGTTGGAGCATGAAGATTGCGAATGCCCAACTTGCCAAGAAAGTAATCAAACTGAGGTTTCCCCAAGGTCTTCGTAAAAATATCTGCCAACTGAACATGGGTAGACATATAACTTGGAAGAATAGTGCCTTTGATAATCTCATCTCGAACAAAGTGACAGTCGACCTTAATATGCTTAGTACGCTCATGGAAGACTGGATTGGCTGCAAGATGTAATGCAGCCTGACTATCACAATAGAGGTGAATAGGCTGAGGATGAGGCACACCAAGAAACTGCAGATGACCTTTTAATCACTTCAACTCACAAACGGTGGGAGCCATAGAACGATACTCAGCTTCAGCCGACGAACGAGCAACCGTTTGTTGTTTCTTAGTCTTCCGGGATATAGGAGATGAACATAATTGCACGAATCAGCCAGTTAGAGAACGACGAGTCAAAGGATAACTAGCGCAGTTCGAATCACACCAACCAGACAACTGAAATCAGAATCAGCCCATAAAAGAATATCTTAACCAGGATTACCCTTCAGAAAGCGAACAACACGAAGTGTCGCGTCCCAATGAGCCTGAAGTGGTTTCTGCATAAATTGCGCAAGAGTATGAACACAGTAAGAAAGCTCAGGACGGGTAACAGCTAGGTAAATCAGACGACCAACTAATCTCCTATAGCTCTCAGGATTTGGCAGAGGATGCTCAGTTGCCAAAGAAAGCTGATGATTCTGTTCCAACGGAAAACCAGCAGGTTTGGAACTCGACAGACCAACTTCAGAAATTATATCTAAGGCATACTTTTGTTGAGAAAGAAAAATGCCAGAAGGACTACGAGCCACCTCAATACCCAAAAAATATTTGAGTTTACCAAGGTCTTTCATGTGGAAACAACAGCTCAAGTAATCCTTAAACAAACAGATAGCAGTGGCATCATTGCCAGAAATAATGAGATCATCCACATAAACTAAAACAGTAAATTGCACAGAACCACGACGAAGGCTGAAAAGAGAATAATCAGAAGAAGATTGCTGAAACCCATAGGGTCGGAGAGCGTTGGCCAATGTAGCAAACCAACAATGAGGAGCCTGGCGAAGGCCATAAAGAGAGCGGCAGAGACGACAAACACCACCAGGAACAGAAGAAGAATAACCAGGTGGTAACTTCATGCAGACCTCCTCAGTGAGATCACCATGCAAGAAGGCATTGTGAACATCCATTTGATGAAGTTCCCATCCTCTGGCGGCGGCAACAGTGAGCAAGGTGCGAACAGTGACCATCTTCGCGACGGGAGCAAAGGTTTCATTGTAATTAAGACCTTCAACCTGCCAGTTGCCCAAGATAACTAAGCGAGTCTTGTAGCGCTCGACAGAGCCATCAGAATGATACTTGATTTTAAACACCCATTTACACCCAATAGCACGCTTCCCAGGAGGAAGATAGTCAATAGTCCAAGTATCATTTGATTCCAAGGCTTGAATTTCCTGTTACATAGCATCCCTCCATCTAGCATCTTTGACAGCCTCCAAAAAAGACTGAGGTTCAACCCCTGCAGTGATACTAGCCAAAAACACTCGGTAGGAAGTAGAAAAAGAATCACAATTGACATAGTGATGAATGGGATAGGACGCACCTGAGGAAATTGGTGAAGAAGGTGAGGGAGAGGAGGGACTTAAAGATGTGATTGTATGACCAAGAAAGTCGTTCAACCGAGTGGAGCGATACTTAATCCGATTCCCACGGTCCAGAAGTTCTTCCTGTTGCGCAGAAGCTGGCGGACCCCCCTGATAGCCGGAGGGTCAGGAGAGGAATCCGGAATGGCAAAATCAGCGGAAGGTAATATAGAAGGCATAGAAGATTCCAGAACAAGACTAGACTCGAAGTCATCATCATCGTCAACAAAAGATGGAGATTCAACAACCGAAGAAGTAGGAACATCCGAAGTCGGAGTCAAATAAGGAAACTCGGATTCATAAAAAATCACATCGCGAGAAACAAGAAAATCCCCAATTTCTAAATCATACACCCGCCATCCTTTCTTCCCAAATGGATACCCGACGAACAGACACTTCCTACTACGACTGGAAAACTTATCACCATGTCGATCCTGGTTGTGCACATAATAGAGGCATCCAAAACACACATAAGTGTGAAAGAGACAGGGATCGGCCATACAAAATTTCGGTGGGAGTTTTACCATGTAAAACACTCGAAGGAGTGCGATTGATCAAGTAGCCTGCAGCTAACACACATTCACCCCAAAACTCAATAGGCAAATGAGCCTGGAAGCGCAAAACACGAGCCACATTCAAAATATGTCTGTGTTTGCACTCCACTCGACCATTTTGCTGAGGAGTACCCACACAAGAGGTTTCATGCAAAATGCCACGTTCTCGAAAATAACCAGTCATACAAAGAAATTCAGCACCATTATCACTATGAACTGTTTGGACCAACTTCTTAAAATGACGTTCAACCATAGCAAAAAAATGCGTAAAGTCATAGACACCTCTGTCTTATCAATTAATAAATAAATCCAAGTGGCTCTCGAAAAATCATCAACAATGGTCAAGAAATATCTAGCCCCCGAAAACGTAGGAACACGATAGGGACCCCACAAATTACAATGAATTAACTGAAAAACTTCAAGTGTTTTAGTAGTGCTAACAGGAAAAGAAGTTCGAGACTGAATGGCCCAACAACACACATCACATGCCTTATTTAAAAAATGACTATCCTGAGGAGATCCCACAGGAGGAAGCAATGCTAGCACCTTAGATGACGGATGCCCAAGACGCCGATGGTGGAGATCGAATGAAGAAGTCCCAGTAGAAGTCATAGCAGATACGGTCTCCACATCTCGAAAAAAATAAAGCCCCTCCCGTTGCTCACCCGCTCCAATCAGCGTCCTCGAAGTAAGGTCCTGTATAACACAAACACCAGCAGTGAAGTGAGCAGCAGAGGCAGTATCGGTCAATAACTGGGAGACCGAAATTAAATGACACAGTAAACTAGGAACATAAACCACATTGTGTAATGTCACTCGATTACTAAGCAACACAGTCCCGGCTTTGGTTGCGACAGTAAATTGGCCATTCGGGAGTTGAACCGGAACACGCACAATATCATGAACATCATCAAAAGATTCAAGAGAACCTGTCATATGCCGTGTGGCACCCGAATCATACATCCAATTATAAAAAACACGCTTACCGGACAACTTAGAACCCGAATTAGGTTTGGCCAAATTAATTAAGGAAAGAAGGGTAGTCCACTGATCTTGATTAAGTCCAGTGACAGCCGCAGCTCCAGCAGAAGAGTCCGACCCGGAAGAAGCAGCCGGAAGCATGGAATGCACCGACGCTGGAGCGGGAACAGAACCAGCACCAAAACCGCCACGGCCGCCGCGAGCTTGACCTCTATTGCTGCGTCCCTGATTGCGGCCTGCTCTACGTCCACGCAACCAGCCTTCGGGATATCCGATCAGCTTGTAGCACGTCAGGATTTCATGACCTGGGCGGTTGCAATGAGAGCAGAATAAAGGCTGATCAAAAGCTCCACCGTGGGTTTTATTGCCGGAACGATCCTTGGGTTTCTGTCCGGCAGAAGCTGCAAACGCAACGACATCGCTGCTGGAAGGCGCCGGAGGTAACGCAGCAGCCGGAGTTTGGACGGCGAAACTCATGATCTCGGCCGGAAGATCCTTCGACTGAGACATCAACCGCATCCTTTCTTCTTGGACAATCGTTGAATAAACCTTCTTCAATCACGGTAACAGATCTTGCGCAAGAAGATTAGAATGTGCAGTCCCATATATAGTATCATCCAACCCCAATAAAAATTGATGAAGCTTTTCTTCTTCAAGTTTCTTCTCGGTAGCCACAATTAGGTTACACGTACAGCGGCCGCATAAACACGTCTGAGGAGCATCGTACAAGGCGAGTTCATCCCAGATCTTCTTGAGGCGGCTATAGTACGTCGTAATACTGAGTCCCTTCTGCCGGCAATTGGCTAAATCAGTCTTCAATTGATGAATTCTCGGTCCATTTACCAACGACAGAGAATCATGAATATCCAGCCACAAATCGCGAGCCACTTCCATGTGCGAAATTGTCGACCGAAATGATGGTTCGATTGAGTTCATAATCCATGACACAAGTAGTGAATTAATAGTCCACTAATCTTCGGAATCCAGTGACGTCTCGGGCGGCTGAGGAAGAGAACCATCAATAAATCCGAACTTTTTCTAGGCACATAAGGCGGTCCGGATAGCTTTGGACCACTCTTCGTAATTACTTTCGCCCCAGAGTTGGACTTGAGTGATAGAGACGCCAGGGTAATTATTGGCAGTAAGATCGTACGGCGAAATCGTCTTGTGCCGGACAACCACCTCGCCACAGCCCTGGAAGGCCGAAGTGTGAGAAGTTTGTTCTCCTGCGGTGTTAACCATGATTAATCAATTTTGAATAAAAGCAACAAGAAGGAATATGTTGCCTGCGATTGATACCATGTAAGAAAACTGGAAAAGACTTTCAGAAAGGCAGCCTTGCCATTCATGTTTTTGGGTAGGATTTTAATAATACAGTACATACAATCAACTGGAGAAATCTTCTCCGTAAATGATGCTAATTTGCCTTAACTATGGTAACTTATCTTTACATTGATTTTCATACATATCTACACCATTTACATCCATAATAAATGTGGTCTCTTTTATTCACATCAGATGTAAACTACCACACTTTCAATTACTTTGAGTTATACTCTCATGGTATTACCCACCCTCTATTGGCCCACAACAACATTCCAGTTGTTTTTTTTCCCTTCTTTCTAAATAAAAAGTTTTTTTTAACATGGTAAGGGTCAACTTGCATTATAATAGTGGTTGGTCCTCATTTGACTTTAAATGTCGGGTAATAAATTAAGTATTATTTTTATTTGTGTCTCCCGTATGCAATGGGATAAAATAATAATTATAGTAACTGGCCTAATTTTTAATGGTAGTTATAAGCAGCTGCAGCCTGCGGTTACTCACCAGTGTGGTTGCTTTAATAATGTTGTTGGCAAACAAAGGTTAGGTAAGATCATTGGAACATAACTCCAAGTAATTGAAAGTGAATAGTTTATATGTGATGTAGACAAAAGAGATAACATTATCAACCACAGTGGGTAGACCAGTGTCACGTAATATTGTCTCTTTTGTTCACATTAGATATAAAATATTTCACTCTTAATTATTTTGAGTTATACTCTAATGGTATTATTTAACCTTTGATGGCCTACATTAACATTCTAGCTGTTTTTTTCTCCCTTCTTCTAAGAGCATCTCCATCGATAGCAGAATGGGAGTACAATGTCAGAAATTTTGAATGGTGTGACTACTGGAGTGAGTTTAATGTTGGCAAGAGTTGAGCCAGTTTTATGTGTGGAAACCCCCCAATAGTTTTTCGTTATTTGTTTAATGAAAAAGTATTGAGAGTTTCTACGCAAAAAAATTGGATTAACTCCTACTAATATTAAACTCATTTCAATAGTTACACTATTCAAAGTTCATGACATTGCACTCCCATTATACTGTCGATGGAGATACTCTTAAAGCAGTGGTTGGCCGTCATTTGACTGTAAGTGTCGGATAATAGAAGTATCCTTCTTATTTGTGTCTCCCATATGCAATAGGAAAAATAATAATTATAGTAAGTGGCCTAATTTTTAATAGTAATTACTAGCCACTGTAGTTAATCTAACATCAGTGTGGTTGCTCTAATAGGTTTTCCTTTACTCATGTCTTGTTAAGTGAAATATTCAAAACATTGATTGTAACGTTTCTTTGTCTTCCAAACTTGGTGTATCGGATTCTTGGTATCAACTTATCTTTGTTTACCAAAATAATTAAAAGTAGTTGCTCTAACTTGTTTTTCTCTTGCACACCCGAAGAAAAATCAGATTTTGTTACTCACATGTTCTGTGTGCCACATTATTGGTGCTCGCATTTCTTTGATGTGTAGAATGATGACACATTGGAATTAATGATTTAAATTATTCGACGGATAATACATGTGAGTATCTATCTTAATTCGATAGTTTCTTCAAGTGCAAAGGACATATACGTTAGAATCAATGTATTTAAGTAACCAAAGACACAGAAGTACTAAAAATCCAATGGTTTCTATTGTGCGAAAATTATGTAAAAATAAGTTTTAGAATATTTTTTAAAAGATAAATTAAAATATTATTTGGATAGTGTATTGAGTTTTGTGTTTAAGAGCTAAAAATGTTGGGTTCCACTTTCTGACATCATTGGTGTAAAAATGTATATACGGCAAATGTAGCTAGTAATTTTCAGCATGATTTTATATCTAATGTAAATGTCCATGTAATAAGTTGCGATTAAAACTTGACATTCTCATTAAAACAGACGAAATGAACAAATGCTCTGAACTATTTCGATGGATAGAAGCATGTGAATATTGGGTAATCGTTGTTTTCTCCAAGTCTAGAAAACAAACAGGTTACCAATGTTTTGAATTATTTTGCTGGGAAAAAGGAAAAAAAAAAAAAGAAGGTTAAGCAGGAGACACAATGGTTTCCCTTAGCGTAGAACGTTAGAAGAGAAAGGTATGTTGGAGCAATAGTAGTGGCAGTAGTTTGCATGGAGTTTTGGGCTAGTCACTATTGATATATTTATATTTTACCTATTTATTACTAGTGGTGTCTGGTCGCGCAGTATATCTGTAGATCTTAGAAATATTTATATTTGAAAAAAAAATATTTTGCATTTGGCCCGATATATCTTAGAAATGTTTGAAGAATTTAGAAATCTTTTATAAGTGTGATCATAGAAATGTTTGTATTTGACAAGAAAAAGAAAGTGTATTTGGCTCGGTACGTTTTAGAAATGTTTGAATGTTTTAGAAATGTTTTATAAGTGTTACTTATTAAATATAAATAAACTTGATCAAGTATATCTCTTGAAGTAAATGTTAGACAAAATATAAAAGCATCCTAAGAAGTTTAAATATTAGTAAGATGATTTATTGATGTTCTCCATTTGTCGTGCCAAATCAATACTTGGTTTTGGAGATTTATAATAGCTTTGTAGTAAGCTTCCTCCGAAGGGTATACGTTTAATTGTTGGAACTGTTTCTTCCAAAGGCTTATAGCTAGTAAAATATCAAAAATATGATTTTAAAACTGATTAATTGTTGAAACTGGTTGATCACAAATATGAGAATGAAAATTAATGTAAATTTGCATAGGTTTCAAGTTATAGCAAAAAAGAACTCACCTCACCATGGCAAATAAAAAAATAATAAGTAAAAGAGTCTATTAAAAATTGAGAAATTTTTTTTTCCTATAGGTAAAAAATGATGTATAAACACAAATAAACGTAGAAACATCATTCCTTCCCTCTCCACCTCAAATTCATAAAAGGCTTCCCCGTAAATTAGTTAGAAGAAGCGACCTGAACCATTTATATGATGAGTAATTTAAAAAAGTCCAAAAACCAAATCCAAAAAAGTATATTCTTGAAAGTCCGAACACAAAAAAAAAACGCGCTTCATCTGCAATAATAATAATAATAATAATAATAATAATAATAATAATAATAATAATAATAATTAGTCAACTGAGAGTATGAAACAAAAACAAAAGCAATTAAACAAAGAAAAAACACAATTCATAACTGACCATATACGAAAAAAAACTGAGACTCCATAATTAAAAAAAGGAAAATCACTCTAAATGAATAAAACATAAAAAAGAAATTAAAAAAACCACACTTTGTGACAAAAACCCAATTGATCAATTCAATTCAAACAGAAGTAAAATCATACAAAAATTCTAAACTGACTAACCATATAAGAAATCACATCATATTACCTGGCAACGGCTACGGTAGCTGTAACGGGTGGACACATAAAAATAATAGTAATAACACTATTCTTGAACGGGAAAAACAAAAAATAATAAAAACCGTACAAATGATCTGTGGATATAAAATTATTTAAATTTTAATATCTGTAACGGCACCACCACAACGGCCGAAAGCAACATCAATGAGAATTTTTTTTTCCCTTTGTGTTTATATAAAGAGGTAAAGAGATTATTTTTTGAAGTCGAAATTTTATCTGATTAGGATGTAGTTGATCATCATTAATGAAAAGATTGAACATGCTAATAGGAAAGAAGGATATTTCACCACGTATTCTCAATTGATGATTGATGAGAATTTTTTTTTTTTTTTTTGTGGAGAAAGGATTGATTAGGGAGTCGATTGTCGTGGAGATGGAGATGAAGATTTGTGTTTTTTATGAAGTCGTTTTTTTTTTGTTTTGGCGAAAATAGGAGGTGGTGGTTGATTTGGACTGCATTTGCCTTTTAAGTCTAGAAAACTGATCTGTAAATAAAAATTTATTTTAAAAATATGATGTGGAAATACCACATGGCAAATGGTGGTGCTTTGTCTTAAGTGTAGTTTTTGTTTCTAATATAGTAAGATATCCCTAATTTGTGATTTTTACAATATATTTTGAGTACAAATATGCTGTTTATATGATTTTATCTTTATTTGTAGGAATTGTACTCAAAAGGAGGAATTGTTGAAATTGTGGGCTAAAATAAAGATAAAGGTAACTTAAAGGGGAGAATTAAAGATTTGATAAATTGACAAGGAAGAAATTAAAGTACTTGAAAAATTAGAGGATTAAACAAGAAATTTTAGAATTTTTGTTTTTGGAAATTGGCTAAACAACGATGATGGTGCGGTTGATTAGGGATTGGAATTGGGTAAGAATTTTAATCCCAATATTATTTGGGAAACAAGTTTTCTTCCTCTCCAAGAAGTAGAGTTTTGACGGAAGTCTATAAAAGGAGGATTAGGGATTTATTTTTAGAACCGAACTGGACCGAAAAAACCCTACGTCCTCCCACCGACCTCCACCTTCTTGCCGCTGCAATTCAACTCCGCCGAAAGCCATCCCATCACCTCCTCCCACGCAGTCCTTCCACAACCTCACGCAGCACCATCTCATCCCATCATATTCACCTTAATCATCATTCCCCATCACCTCTGCTTCCACCTTCCTGCCCACGCACCACCGATGCATCAACACAACCTCACCCTTTCATCATCCATCCTAATCACCTACGCACCATCATCATCGTAGGAGGAAGCATTGCATCAAGCTCGACTCAACTTTTGGCCAACTTCTCTCGGGTTTCATTATTTTATTTATTTTTAAGATGATGTGTAGCTAAATTATTTAATTTAGGGTTTTGGATGTGGCCGCTGTACTATTTAATTTAATTTAATTCATGATTGTGACTTTTTCATTAGTTGATATTTAATATTCTTGTTTTTATTCCATGTGAGTATTTGATCACCACTTGCATGCTTTAAAGGTGTTTAACTGAACGAACGATGGTTGAAGGTTAGCACTAGTTCGTGGGAATATTAAACTTAGATAGTGAGCTACAAAAGTAGGAACACCGTCTTTGCAGCTATAGATTCTAGGGTTCTTAATGTACTCTAATTAAATCCTATAGTCACGACAGTAGTCATAGGGTTAGTTTGAGTAAGAGAATTATATCACGACAGTGAATAGTTCTTAAATAGGTGAATTGTTGTGAGATTAATGAAAGTCCAAAGTCACATATCTATAGGTTGAGTTAAACTGAGTAGTCGGTAGGTGATCCCTTTGCCCTAGGTTTTCTTTTATTTATGTAAAATCTTAAATTAATTGTAATTGATAGTTTTAGGTTTAGATTAGTTTAAATTGATAAATTGTTAATCTAAATAATAATAAGAAATAATTTTAACCGGTACTTGGTAACCTTCTCTGTGGGATCGACCCTGCTTTCTGCTTTACTGCTAGTAATTGTATTAAGTAGGTAATTAATTATTTGACTAGTGTGACGATGGCTTGTCAAATTTGGCGTCGTTGCCGGGGAAGGCATAACCAATATCAAAACTAGGTTATTTTTTTTATTAATTTAGATTTGTATATAGTTTCTTTTGTTATATTAATTTATTATTTTTATTTTTATTTTTATTTTTATTCTCTTTTCATTCTTGTGTCAATATTTTTTGTAGGATTTTTGAACTATTATGGAGAATTTTAATTATCGATATGGAAATCCTCCGTATTATGGTTATAATTCTGAATATGGAGACTATCCTACATATCAAGAAGATCCGTACTCTTGAAATGATTACTCTTATGATCCTTGCTATGGGTGTGATTATCAAGGGTATTCATGTGATGCAGGATACAATTCTTGTTTTGAAAGTCCCCATATGAGTCCTAAGATTTTGTCATGTTTGGAGAGAATTGATAAATTGTTGGATGACATCGAGAAGAAAAATGCTTCATATTTCTCTCAAGAGGAATGTTACCACTCAAATGCATCAGTATATAAACCACCACCTCCTCAACCCACTCTAAGAGAGTTAGCAGCTCGTTAACCCACTCTAAGAGAGTTAGCAGCTCGTCAACCTACTCTGGGAGAGCTAGCCGCTTTACAGTCATCACCTTATCAACCCACTTTGAGACAGTTAGGATCTTCATATCAGCAGCCACCAGCTCAACCTCAACTTACTGTTAAAGAGGCAGCTCTTCGAGATTTTCAAAGTGAAAAAGGCCAACAACTTATCGAAGAGGTCAATCAATATAGGTTGAGTGTGGGGTTGCCGGAATATGATCCTATAGGAAATTTGCTTAAATTGAATAAGAATGAGAAGATTTCTGAAGATGATTCATTGGTCCAGTCTCCTCAACCACCATCTCAAACTGACCTTGAATGTGAAGAATTAGAAGAGACCAAAGAGATTAACAGTCTAGATGTTACAAGTTCTCTTGATTCTTCTGGTATATACATAGTAGTTAAGCATGATTCGCTCATTCTGAGAGTTGGTGACAAAAATGTAGATCAAGTTGATTTTGATGAGAATAACATTCCTATAGTTTCAAAAGAAGGGTTTCAAGTAGACAAATGTGGCGAGGTTGTCCATAGTATAAGAGATAGTGAGGATGATGTGAATGTTGGTTCAATGAAAGACCAAGAAGAGAATCAATGGTACAAGATTGAATTTGAGAAAGAGGATGTTGTAGTGTTGGAGTATAAGTTTATATTTTCTAATGGAAAGGAGAACCACTACAAGAGATTCATTGTTGCTGCTGAACATGGTTTCTTCTGGTATCGAGATGGGTACTCTGACAGATCAGTCTGGAGTCCGGCTAAAGACTTTAAAACAGCGCTTATTGGGAGGCAACACAAGTTTTATTTTGCTTTATTTTACTTTTTTTTGCAAATAAATTGATGGTTAAGTTTTTTTTTTAGATTAAATAGTACGGCGGCTATATCCAAAACCCTAGATTAAATAATTTAGCTACACATCATCTCAAAAATAAATAAAACAATGAAACCCAGGAGAAGTAGGCCAAAAGTTGAGTCGAGCTTGATGCAATGCTTCCTCCTCCGATGATGATGGTGCGTAGGTGATTAGGATGGATGATGAATGTGTGAGGTTGTGTTGATGCGTTGGTGGTGTGTGGGCAGGAAGGTGGAAGCAGAGGTGATGGGGAATGATGATTAAGGTGAATATGATGGGATGAGATGGTGCTGCGTGAGGTTGGGGAAGGGCTGCATGGGAGGAGGTGATGGGATGGCTTTCGGCGGAGTTGAATTGCAGCGGCAAGAAGGTGGAGGTTGGCGGGAGGACGTAGGATTTTTTTTGGTCCAGTTCGGTTCTAAAAATAAATCCCTAATCCTCCTTTTATAGGCTTCCGTCAAAACCCTACTTCTTAGAGAGGAAGAAAACTTATTTCCCAAATAATATTGGGATTAAAATTCTTACCCAATTCCAATCTCAAATCAACCGCACCATCATCGTTGTTTAGCCAATTTCCAAAAACAAAAATTCTAAAATTGCTTATTTAATCCTCTAATTTTTCAAATACTTTAATTTCTTCCTTGTTAATTTATCAAATCTTCAATTCTTTCCTTTAAGTTGCTTTTATCTTCATTTTAGCCCACAATTTCAACAATTCCTCCTTTTGAGTACAATTCCTACAAATAAAGATAAAATCATATAAATAGCATATTTGTACTCAAAATATATTGCAAAAATCACAAATTAGGGATATAATAAATAGGTAAAATATAAGCATATCAAATACCCCCAAACTTGAATTATTGCTTGTCCTCAAGTAATCCCAAAGATTAAACAAACAAAAATATTTAATTATTTAATTTGGCGGCCCCTGAGATTCAATCATCATATAACACATAGATCTCGACTACCTCTAGTATGGACTACCTAACAATGCAAACCATATGCACTTTTAGCCCCCACGCTTGTGTGTGTCTGCGATTCGTTTCTTAGGAACATCACTTTACATTCAACATAGAAAACAAAAGCTCTACTGCAAATACACCATATTTTAACAGTTTAACACAGATTCACATTTCATACCATATTTCAATGCAATGGACCGCCAAACATATGAAGTAGAAGGACTTATCTCACTGACAACCTATTCCCCCTCGTAACCCATTCTTCGGTCCATGCAGCTTTTCTTCAGGACTCTTTCCGACTCAGGCCACTACCCAGAGCATTTTTCTACTCCTATACATAGTGGCTCAGCAACTTAGGGCAGTCTATATATCTATTTTTCCCCACCGGGCCTGAGGATTCTCCGCTCAGGTTGCCAATTCCTCACCTCTCAATGGGCTAGCATCAACATTGAATGCTCTTCCTTTCTCCCTCATTAAAATTTAACCTAAACTCAGAAGCATCCGCCAACACCCCTCCCCCAAACTTACTTAACACAAAGTGTCAAAGCAATAAGGGTTTTTAAGGCTGATATTGGGTTAATGCCTTGCTTTTCCTTCACAACATGATGGATTCCACATACAAATCATATAAATATGAGTGAATCAAACAAATTTTCATGGCATATCTACATCAAACTCATGCAACTATATCTCACTTTACGCTTATCCCACAGTCACGACTAAGTGCATCAAAAAGGTGGGTATTCAAAGTAACATATTGAAATACATAAGTTAAACAATACAATTCAAAATAGTCTAATTCTTACATGTTATAGATAATTAAACCATCTTCATCATAGGCCTTTTTGGATTTTTTTAATTTTTTCATTTTTTTAATATTTTTTTAAATCACAAAAACAAAAACAAAAAAAAATTAGACAGAAAAACACACAAAATTCTTCTCCCCCACACTTAAAGCATACATTGTCCTCAATGTATAAAACACAAAAGACAAGGCAACCAAGTGAAAAGAAAAGGAAAGAAAAAATAAAAGAAATGAAATGAAACAACACAACCTTGGGAATGTGAAGCGAAAGACTGAAATTGTTGAAGAAGAAAAAGAATAAAAAGAGTTGTTGCACGACCATCCAAGCACCATTTATTCCAGAGTAGCTGCCGACCTAAAAAAACACAAACCTAAATTCTATCAGACGTACGGACGATTAAGAAAAACCACGAAAGTCCAGAAAATCAAAGATTTCCAAGATAATCAGGAACGGAAAAATCTAATTTGAATCGGAGCACAACGTGGGTTGATCAGGTTTTGCTGCTAATCTGGGAAACTGTAATTGCTTGGAAGCCGAATACTGGAGAGTGTTATTTGGCCTCCAGATCAACTGGAATCTCGACTTTAGAAAAGTTATTCTGGAAATGGACTCAATAGAAGCGATAAATTCTCTCAAGTACAGCGAAAAGTCCATACCATCAAGCAATGTTCTTATGCATATTTTAACATTACTAGAAAAGAACTAGAAGGTGAATCTTAGCCTCATTCGTAGAACATCCAATGAGGCAACATATTCACTAGCCAAGTTTGGTTTCTCATGCCCAACGAGGTTACAGGTTTTGCCAATACTCCCGTCTAGTACTGCCGAACAACTAGAAGTAGATAGGAATCTATCACCCCCATCCTAAAGATGTTTTGTACTCAAGTTTTTGGGCAAGCCGTCGTCACAACTAGTCAAATAAATTCACCTACTTAACACTAGTATATCGAAAAATAGGGTCGTACCCAAGAGAATGAATACTAATTACCAGGTATAAATTACTCCTATTATTATCTAGATAAATGATGATCTCATATTTATAAGATTTAAAACTAAAATAAATAAATAAAATAAAAGCAAATAATATTAATTCAAATAATCAGACAAAGAAAACCTAGAATATTGGGTTCACCTACCGAATATTTGGTTTAGTTCAATTCACAAATATCTGACTTCTAACTTCCATTAATCTCACAACGAGTCACTTAATTAAGAATTATACACTCTCGTGTCATAATTCTCTTACTTAGATTAATCCTATGACTACTCTCGTGACTATAGGATTAACAAAAGCACATTAAGAACTTAAGAATCTAATGTTGCAAAGGTTGTGTTCCTACTGTCGTAGCTCACTACCTAAGTCCAATATTCCCATGAACTAATATTAATTTTCAACTGTCGTTCCATCAATTAATATCTTTAAACATGCAAGTAGTGGCCAGTTAGAAACATAGAATAAAAGCAAGAATATTAAATATTAATTAATGGAAAACTCAAATAATAATGAACCAAATAAACCAAATAAATCCAGCGACTATATCCAAGTCTTAGGTTATAGAACTTTAGCCTCTAAATATTATTAAAATTGATGATGCAATAATAATAATATTCATAATCCAAAATTCTGAAAATAAAATTAAAATTGGAATAATGGAACTGAAGGAGAAACGGAGGCTGAAAGTAGTTCCAGCCGTGAAAACAACTCCAAAGTCTCGCTCCGAAGTTGGTTGCCCCTGCTGGTTGCTTCTTTGATTGCGTACAGGTTCTCCTTCTTTTCGATTGGTGGAAGATTAAGTCTGAAGGTGATGATGGGCTGGTGATGAATTGCAGGGGGGTTTGGGGCTGCTGATAATGGGAGGAGCTGCGGGAAAAAAAATGGTGTTGCGGCGGAGAAGGTTTTTGTAGTTCGGTGGTCGAAAACTCTCCAAATAACAACACTAGCCTCTCTTTATATAGTCTTTCTCCAGCCTTATTTCTTGGAGGTTAAGATTACTTGTTCCCTACTTCAAGTTGGATTAAATTTTCTGCCGAAAATCAAGCTCCCTCATCACCGCCACCAGCTGCAATTCCTTTGCGGTTTCGTCTGCGGCAAGAAGCAGCAGCAAAATTTGGAACCATCAAATTCAAAAACATGGGCCTCGGGCTTATTAATTCCAAGATCAAAACTCCAAAAGAAACAAAAGCATGGACCAGCCTGCTTTGTGATACGTGGGCTTTCGAAAGAAAATCATGGCCGAAAGCAATACTCCAGCCCATGCAAATCTCTCTGCTAAACCAAAGCTTCAATTGAAATATTGCATGTTTAGTCCTCTAACAATTTTGGTCCTCTGATTTCTTCCTCATTTATTACTCTCATCTTCAGTTCCGCCCATTTGAGTTGCTTTTATTTCTATTATAGCTCAAAAATTCAACAATTCCTTCATTTGAGTACTATTCCTACAATTAAAGATAAATTCACATAAATAGCATATTTTGTACTCAAATATTGGCAAATATCTCGCATAAAAGGATATTAAAAATAGATAAATTATGAACACATCATTTTTGCTTCCTACGTATATAAAAAAAATGTTAAATAAGAATATGGTAGTGCAGATGGTGATGTGAATAGCATTTGAGGTCGCCTTTTAACCCTTTGGTCTCAAATGTGTTTCACATCACCATTCCCACTCTTTTTACTAATTTGATGCGACAGAATCATAGAAACAAGAGTAAAACAGAGGTCTCAACATGAGCGGATAAAAGAGCTGTTTTGTAATAAATAGAAAGTGTTTACTAGATTGTTTCAGTTTACTAAAATTGTCTCACTTTTACAGAATCACCACTCTTGTTTACTAGTTTTCTTTTTAAAAAAAAAAATATATAAGGGCACCTTAGATTAAAACATGCTTGTTCATTTTGACCAGTTTTGTTTTTTTTTAAAAAAAAAAAACACTTCAGTGGACCCCACTTAAATGTGGGTAAACCCCTCTTACAACTTTTGGTGGAAATCAAACTACGATATATTACCAAGAAAGACAGTAATCTAACCACTAAGCTATCATTTAATTCTCATTCATTTTGAACAATTTTCTTCGAAAAACAAAGTAGATGTACCATCAAAATATGTCCACGTTTCAATTTTCTACAATAAGAGAAAGAAATTTAATGATAATAAGTCCGCAATCTTATACCAGTTTCCACTATTGCTGTTGCTCAACTAATGCTAATGCTTTTAGTAACTTTGGTTAACAAAGGAATGTGAGTACTGCGGATTCAATTTTTTATTCATGTGTAGTAGAAAACAAAAAAAAAAAAAAGACATGTCGGAATTCGGAAATCAATGTGTTGAATTACTTGTTCCATTTGAAAATGTAAGCTATTTTAGTTTTTGTACATAAATTAATGATACCATCGTTTAACAACTAACTTGTATGTAAAAATTCGTTGATACTCCTCATTAAGTTTATTCAAATTGTAAACCAAATTGATAAAAGAAGTTGGTGTCATTTATTAAGAAATTGGCATCATTTATTAAGTTTTATGATAATTAATTTCTCTTAACATAAAGCTATTAAGATTTTGATATATTCCTTCAAACATAAAATAGTTTATATATTTAAATAGAGGGAACTAGATGTTAAACCCGCACGATGTGCGGGGTTTATACATATACATCTATTAAAATATATTTTTAAATTTTAAATGTGATTAATACAAATAAAGTAACTGGTTTGTAATAATAAATATATGATTAAAATTAAATTAGATCGTGATAAATAAAATTATTATATATACTTTGAAATGACAACATTTTATAAATTGTATGCCAAAAAATTAAATAATGGAATATGTATAAGGATTATATACAAATAAAAGTAAAAAAAACCACCAAAATAATAAATCAGATGTTACATGTCATATAAATCAAAGCAATTTATGTCTACACGGTTAAAAACGCATGTTAATCAAGATTGCACACAATTGGAGAAAGAGACACCTTACATGTTAAATAAAACATGATCGGAGTGAGGTCGTCGCCACAAAGATGTTTTGTAAAGTATATAAGATGCTTCGCTTCAGTGTTTCACCGGTTGTCATTGTACATGTTAGAATTAGACCGACCGAAGTGGATATTTATAGTGAATATTTGAATGAGATATTATAACCAGTAACTAAAGTAAAATTCATAACTATAGAATAAAGATGATAACGTCACGTTGATTAAGGGATAAGATTGGTGGGGAAATAACTTCCATTGCATTAATGTTGATTAGTTTTTTTCAATTAAATTTGATTAGTTTTTAATCACTAAAGAATTCTCACTTTCCCGCACATTGAACTTAGGTTTTAAATCAATCAAGTAGTGATTTTAAGGATTATTTTATAGAGGGATTTTTTTTTATTCGAATTGGCTGGGGTAAAAAATCCCGGTGAATTAATGTTGAAAATAATAAATACCTTATCCCTTTAAACTTATAATTTAAATGAATCAATTAATACTAATTGGGGATTATTTTTGGGGAGGGATTATTTTTGGGAGGGAATAATTCTGGTACAATCATTAATTCCGTCCATTAAATTTAATTAATTTTTATTTTCCTATTTTAAACTATAGTTTTAAATGCCATTTGATAAAACTTTATTTACATAAAATTTGAAGGACAATTAGTATAATTATTGTAAATATTTTTTGACTCAACCAATAGAAAAATGACACATAGGATTTTATCCTATGTGGCACCTTTAGAATTCTTTTTTGTTTTCTCTCTCTAGTTTCTCTCTTAGTATAATAATATAAATCAATCAGGTAGTGATTTTAGGAATTATTTTATAGAGGGATTTTTTTTTTATTCGAATTGGTTGGGGTAAAAAATCCAGGTGAATTAATGTTGAAAATAATAAATGCTTTATCCCTTTTAACTTATAATTTAAATCAATCAATTAATACTAATTGGGGATTATTTTTGGGAGGGATTAATTTTGGGAGGGAATAATTCTGGTGCATTAATGTTCATTAATCCCGTCTATTAAATTTAATTAATTTTTATTTTCCTATTTTAAACTATAGTTTTAAATGCCATTTGATAAAACTTTATTTACATAAAATTTGAAGGACTATTAGTATAATTGTTGTAAATATTTTTTGACCTCAACCAATAGAAAAATGACACATAGGATTTTATCCTATGTGGGACCTTTAAAATTCTTTTTTGTTTTCTCTCTCTGGTTTCTCTCTTAGTATAATACTATAGATAAGTTAGTTGACCAGCAATCAGACCATCATCGACTACGGAGGACTAAATACACTGAACAAGCTAGTAGAGTCTCATCATCGGCTACCATCATCGTCTACGGAGGACTAGATACACTGAGCAAGTTAGTAGAGTCTCATCATCAGCCACCAAGACTAACAATTTTTGTCTTAATCTTCTTGAAATATCCTTACGAAGATATTAATAAATTATTAGTGGATAAAGACTTTAATTTATTCTTGAAAATTGTTAAATTAACCCTTCAATTAATGCTTTGTCCAAACATTGTTATAGCTGGTCTAATTACTTTTTTTTTCCATTCATTTCATCAAGTACAGTATTTCTATCAATTTTTCGTTCCTTAAAAAATGAGAGGAAAACAGAATATCAATGCCAACCTTTACTATTCCTTTCATTTTTTTCCTTTAAAATATGGGTGAATGTTGAGCTTAATTAGAGGTGAGAATGGTTGGAACTGAACAATGGGGAGAAAATTTTCTTTGGAATGAAAACAATTGCTTTGCTCGTAGATGTTGTCAGCCAAATTATGACTTAATTCCAACATAAGTCATTAATTATAAATTCAAACTCATCTCAACTTATTGAAAAAAAATAAATTTTGTCTCTTTCTATTGATCCCAATACAATCAATAATACTTAGGTAGTTGGTTAAGTTAAAGACATATTTAGGATTTAATTAAAAAATACATTCTAAATAGAGAAACCAGCCTATTTAGTGGAATTTTTTTTTTTGGAATAGTAGGACATCTTAAAATAAAAAGATAGCCTATTGAACTGGGACGGGGAGAGTAATATTATTGGTATGAATTTGTTTAAATGAGGTTGATTGAGAATATTCTTGTAATTTACATACCTCATTTAAGTATTTGTTAAACGGTATGCAATGGAGGCATGGAGGGAGTTTGGCTAAAGAGAAAGAATATTGGACGTGTGTGGATAGCTTTAGGGTTTTTTTTTTTTTTTGTGGTTAGATTTTGTTCACCAATTGTTTATGGATAGGTTTAGTTTTTGTTTTTGCTAATATTTTGTTCAAAAATTGTAAAAAGAAAAAATACTAACATAGTTTATTGTTATAAGGACAATTTTGTCATATTAAGAAATATTTCTCTCTTTTTAAATGAACTTATAATTTAAATGAATCAATTAATACTAATTGGGGATTATCTTTGGGAGGGATTATTTTTTCGAGGGAATAATTCTGGTGCATTAATGTTCATTAATTCCGTCCATTAAATTTAATTTATTTTTATTTTCCTATTTTAAACTATAGTTTTAAATGCCATTTGATAAAACTTTATTTACATAAAATTTGAAGGACAATTAGTATAATTCTTGTGAATATTTTTCGACTCAACCAATAGAAAAATGACACATAGGATTTTATCCTATGTGGCACCTTTAGAATTCTTTTTTGTTTTCTCTCTCTAGTTTCTCTCTTAGTATAATAATATAAATCAATCAAGTAGTGATTTTAGGGATTATTTTATAGAGGGATTTTTTTTTATTCGAATTGGTTGGGGTAAAAAATCCCGGTGAATTAATGTTAAAAATAATAAATGCCTTATCCCTTTGAACTTATAATTTAAATCAATCAATTAATACTAATTGGGGATTATTTTTGGGAGGGATTAATTTTGGGAGGGAATAATTCTGGTGCATTAATGTTCATTAATCTTGTCCATTAAATTTAATTAATTTTTATTTTCCTATTTTAAACTATAGTTTAAAATGTCATTTGATAAAACTTTATTTACATAAAATTTGAAGGACTATTAGTATAATTGTTATAAATATTTTTTGACTCAACCAATAGAAAAATGACACATAGGATTTTATCCTATGTGGGACCTTTAAAATTATTTTTTGTTTTCTCTCTCTGGTTTCTCTCTTAGTATAATACTATAGATAAGTTAGTTGACCAGCAGCCAGACCATCATCGACTATGGAGGACTAGATACACTGAACAAACTAGTAGAGTCTCATCATCGGCTACCATCATCGTCTACGGAGGACTAGATACACTGAGCAAGTTAGTAGAGTCTCATCATCAGCCACCAAGACTAACAATTTTTGTCTTAATCTTCTTGAAATATCCTTACGAAGATATTAATAAATTATTAGTGGATAAAGACTTTAATTTATTCTTGAAAATTGTTTAATTAACCCTTCAATTAATACTTTGTCCAAACGTTATTATAGCTGGTCTAATACTTTTTTTTTCCCATTCCTTTCATCAAGTACAGTATTTCTATCAATTTTTCGTTCCTTAAAAAATGAGAGGTAAACAGAATATCAATGCCAACCTTTACTATTCCTCTCATTTTTTTTCCTTTAAAATATGGGTGAATGTTGAGCTTAATTAGAGGTGAGAATGATTGGAATTGAACAATGGGGAGAAAACTTTCTTTGGAATGAAAACAACTGCTTTGCTCGTAGATATTGTCAGCCAAATTATGACTATTAGTTCCAACATAAGTCATTAATTATAAATTCAAACTCATCTCAACTTATTGAAAAAAAATAAATTTTGTCTCTTTCTATTGATCCCAATACAATCAATAATACTTAGGTAGTTGGTTAAGTTAAAGACATATTTAGGATTTAATTAAAAAAATACATTCTAAATAGAGAAACTAGCCTATTTAGTGGGATTTTTTTTTTGGAATAGTAGGACATCTTAAAATAAAAAGATAGCCTATTGAACTGGAACGGGGAGGGTAATATTATTGGTATGAATTTGTTTAAATGAGGTTGATTGAGAATATTCTTGTAATTTACATACCTCATTTAAGTATTTGTTAAACGGTATGCAATAGAGGCATGGAGGGAGTTTGGCGAAAGAGAAAGAATATTGGACGTGTGTGGATAGCTTTAGTGTTTTTTATTTTTTTTGTGGTTAGATTTTGTTCACCAATTGTTTATGGATAGGTTTAGTTTTTGTTTTTGCTAATATTTTGTTCAGAAATTGTAAAAAAAAAAAATACTAACATAATTTATTGTTATAAGGACAATTTTGTCATATTAATAAATATTTCTCTCTATTTCTCTCTATTTTTTTATTATTTTATTTTAAAGGATCAATAGTGGTTCTCCATTTACTCCCGACATGACTTGAACTTGTGACTAATTTTTTTTTAAAGGGATTAATAATGATTCACCACTTACCCCCGACGTGACTCGAAGACTTCTCACCACTAAGTTGCACCTCGTTGTCCTCTCTGTTCATTATTTATTAATTTGGTTTACCTTTTTTTTTTTTTTTCGCCCAATTCTACTTATCACATTGACCTCGCGCGATCATTCCTCTTATCATTGTTCGGTTGAAGAAAAAAGAAAATTTTATTTTAATTTAATTTGTGTTAGGTATTTTGGCTCCTCTTTTGTTACCGGGGAAACAAAAAATCGATGAGAACAGTTATTAATAAGTTGGCCAGTAAACTATGAAAACTTGAAGGGAGAACTTGGGGTTTGGGGTGGTAATTGAGGGTTTAAACAAAATATCAGGGGTCTAACGTAAATAACTTCTTCCGCTCTCACCTGGATAGAATGGTCAAATCACTTCAACGGCCGCAGAAAACCCTTTTATATAAAGCGGGTCGACTAGTCATTTACACCAACATCTTAAGCTCCGAGACAGAGAATGAGGCTGCGAAGAGTTGGGAATTCTGTGAAGGGTTGTTGCCCCTCTTTCGCTTTGGCCTAGGATTTTTCGTACTTTAAGATTTTCACCAACAACCCTTTTATTGATTAACAGCTAATACTGCTGCTGCTGTTGTTAATTATTATTATTATTATTTTTAGTACAATTTGTACGAAAGTGAAAATCCAATTTGGACAATAATTTCGGGGATGGAGGGAGTATATCAAATGGAGTACTATAATTCGATGAGTAATAATGTTGGAAAGGCTGTGATGATGATGTTCTTCATAGGTCTCGGAGCTAGTGGATTTATCAGTCATTGAGGCAAAAAAGCTGACCCGTAACTTGGCTGGGCAACCCCGGATGGCAATCTTGATTGCAACCGGATTTTTTGCAGCCATGGCGGTCTCAGCATCTCTTGGCTGATTTAATTTGCACAGATCTGAGCCTTTCACTTGTGTTTTTCTACTTTTTTTTTTTTTTTTCTTGGGTTTGACTCGCTCGTTTTAGATTGGGTTTTGCTTCAAATTAAAACATTTGGATTATCTCCTTTTTTTTTTTTTTGAAAAGTTTTCAACTTTAAAGCACTATTCTTTTAGATTTATTATCATTAGTTGAATGTTAATGTCTTGGAGAAATCCGCTGTTTCCTTTTCCCCATAACACTTGCATGTTTTGTTGTCTCCCCTGTTGATTTGGTTACCAATTTTTTGTCACCCAACATCTTATGTGATATTAGTATAAAATTCATGTATAAAGTTAGGGTCTTTTAATTTTAGTGCTGGACGTTTACCCTTAATTTCCTTTGGTTGCTTTGGAACTTTGGTTTTTCTCAGTTCTAACTTCTTATGGACTGCAGAAGTGAATAAATAGGTAGGGAAAGTCCTCTCGAGTTCTCGCCTCGACCCATTCTGACCTGATTCGGGTTAGGGATGGTGTTTGTTTACCTGAGCATGTTGCCTCTCACTTAATGCGATTCTTTATTTCTCAGTTGTTTTTTTCAAGTAATGAAATGGTTTAGTAGTCCTTGCACTGTTAATATCCATAAGATGATGTCCTTCTTCTTGTTAGAGATATTGTTAGCTGAAGTAGGATGTTCAATAACTCAATTGCTCAAACCTCATCAACTTTTAGGTTCCTGTCAAACCTCATTAACCTTTTTTTCAAAAAGTTTTGTATGCTTACTCATATGTCTTTGTCACACTCTGTGTTTGAATTTGACCTTGCTCCTTAAATGTTATGACAACATTTAAATCTTACTCGGTAAGTAGTTCAATGTGTGCTAAAGGATCATATAGTGGGATTAAAAGTTTGTTCTTCAGCATTAATTCAGTCTGTTTCATCTTATAGTTCTAATTAAGTACTATAGTTTTAAAAGTAGACTTTGTTTGTGTTTTAACAAATAATTGTAGTTGAATTGAAAGTAGGAAAATGTTTGCTGGTATGGACCTGTTTTGTTTTTATAAGATTGTGGGAAAACTCTTGGATGGTGGAGCAAAATTTCACCTCCGTTGCACTGTCTTTCTGATTTTTGAGTTCATTATTAAACTAAAACCCAATAGAATAGAGAAGTTCCTGGGTGATAAATTTGATCTGCTGATTTGTACAATCTTAAACATTTGTTGTCTGTATGGAAAACATTTTCATTTTAGGTTCAAGGATCTTAGATTTTGCTTGATTTCTTCATATTTGTTTGTTTAATGGACAATAAGCCCTGCCGTTGCGATGAATGACTTATTGATGCCCACATGCAGTCATAAAGCCCCTGGCCAGCTGTACACATTTTGTGCTGCCTATAATTCAGCTGGGGATTAGTCATTGTTGCTAAGATACCCTGGAAAATCAACAACCTACCAGATTATTCCCTTCTCTGTTAGGATCTGGGAGGTCGGGATGATCGTTTCAAGTTCTGAGCAAGATGGATCCAGCACCTGAGACCATTGAAGCTGTAGCTTGGCGGGGCAAAATCTGGATTGCATAAGAGGGGAACAGGAGGTCGAGAGGATCCTTCTGGGTCTCTTTCTGTCTCCCTGTATAAGTTCCAAACTCAGGCTCTTATGTGAACTTCGCATAGCAAGCATGTAGAATGTTTGGATCATTAAGTTTAATGCTGGAATGTTTGTTTGCTTAGGTTATCAGTTCTGATGGACTGGATTAACTAGATGAGGAGTTGAGTAAATACTAAACCAATCTTTGAGTAAGCTTGTTGAACCAGTATAAGTATGGGATGTATATTGTTAACCAATGTAGTTTGCAGCAAAATTAGGCGATGAGAAGATAACCATCCTCGAAGAATTTTTGGCTAAATCTGGATTTGACCTGAATCACATTAGAGTTGGTGTTCGCTTAACTGAATGTGTTGCTTTTCACTTGTGCAATTTGGCAGCATATGACTATTTTCCTTGTTGCAGCTCAGAAGTTTCTTTAATTATCAGTAGTTTTCTATAATGATGGAATGGTTTGAGTATCCGTGTTTTGTTGATATCCGTGGATGATCTCTTCCTATTGGTTAGAAAACTGGTGAGCTGAACTAATATGAAACTGATGACCAATTGTAATTAAGTAAGATTTGAAGCTCTTTATTTTTTTGGTTACGTAGTGGTTGATGCTCAGCTTAACACTTCATAACTTCTGTCAAAGTTTTGTTGGTATTAGGGATGTGAAGGAACTAAATGATGCCATACAATAGGATAAAAGCTAGTTGTTTTACCGTTTTACTTTTTAAGTCTACTGCATCTTGTAAACTTCTAAATAAGCCCTTTTATATAAAACCTGAACTATTTTTGTCTGAACGATAATATCAACAAATTTGGGAAGTAAACCGAACTTAAGAAAGTTTGTTTGTGGGAATGATCTCACTTGGTGAAGCAAAATTTTAACTTGGTTGGATTTAGTATTTTTGAACTTATGTTGAAGCTTCTTGTACTTCGCTGATACCCTCAGACCTAAATGGAGACATGGATGTAATACGGTGAATTGCTAGACACCAATGAGAATTCTCATCAAACTTTTTCTGTTTGTCTCTTTTCTGTGTTAGAAGCCCAGACATCAAACTCAATTGTAGTCTACCAAAAATAGAACAAAAAAAAAGAAGATAAAAATGAACTCAATCGTACTATGAAGCTCAAGTTTGAGTGTTTTTTTCTTTTGCCAACTGACTTGCACCTGCAAGGTGCACACAATTCTGCATTCAAGTATATGAATTCAAGTATACGATGCAATCAACTAATGAATTCAAGTACACCATGCAATCAACTAAACTAGTATCTTGATCGCTAAAACTCGGGACACCTCAAGTGGTTATTTCATATTCTCGCTATTATAAAATGATTATAAGATTCTCTTGAAGGTCTATATAAATGCATCTGTAGTTCTATTTAAAAATTAATTGGCAATGACAATGAGGAGAGTAGGAAATAGATTTATGTTATGGTCAGTACGGGATACAATCTTTAAGAAATACACATGTTTTTAAGTTTAAACGGATTTAACAACTTCGGACCGCATAATCATTTTAGATAGAAGGACAATTACAAATAGTTTTAGTTATAGAGAGTAATAGTACACTTCAATGGACTGGAGGTTTAAAGACTGTTAGGAAAAAGATAAAGACCGTTATTGACCTATAGTTGACTTCCAAATTTACCCTTATATTCTAAAATTCAAATTCAAAATTTAAAATTCCAATTTTCAACCTCAAACACTCCAATCTCCAATCTTCAATCTTTATAACTTCAATTAATTTTCTACATTTCAAACGTTTAAATCTCAAATCTAGATCTAGGATGAATTAAAAGACAAATCGAATAATGGATTGTAACAAGACATCACTGTAGCAGCAAAGAGGCAATGGATTGAGTAAATCTTTTCCAAAAATTCTTAAAAATTTTAAATTTTTTGTAAAGAATGGGACTGAAATCCGACTAGCCGCCAAAACTCCCGCCGAAAGCGTTCCAAACGCCGCATTTGCCGTCCTGGAGGGTAAAGGCCGGTCCAAGTACCGTCCGGATGTCAAACGGCCTCCATTATATTCATCGGCCTTGGAGTCGTCGGACGGTAGAATCGGCGGCCTTTATTTTATTTTTTTAATTTTTTTGGATAATAAATGTTTTTTAAATTTTGTTTCCATAATATTCATTGTTTAAATTCACCATAATTTATGACAAATAATTAATTAAACATATCTCCATTATTCCTATAACTAAATAATAAGCTTAAAAAGTAAATGAATAAATAACTTAAATTTCACATAATACAAGGGAGAATGGATCTTTTCATTCCAAGGTTTGAGATACACCATCTAAAATATCCCAAAGTTTAAAAGCATGTCATTTTCATCACAAACTTTTCAAAAATATGTAATATTAGAACATTTGTTAATTTTTTCAAGTTATTAACGGCGATATTTCATTCAGTTTCTTTTCCCCCATTTTTTTTTTGTCAAAAAAGTTTCATGCTTGCGTTTGGTAAATTTGGTCCATGCCAAGTAAAAAAGTTGTATGCCCCTGCATCAATTACAACACTAATTTTTATAATAATGCTACATATTTAAAAAAAATAAATGAAATAGGGCTACTTTCTAATTAGGACACACACAAAACCTCTCATGATTGTTATCAATCTAGAAGGTGAATCTTAGATTTTTTTTTTCTTTTCCTAAGCAAGGGAAGAATAGATGATGTGAAGACCAAATTAGGTTTAGCTATTTTCTTATAAGGTGGGAGTTAGTGGAATATGTTAAATGATTAAAAGAATTGAGGGAGGAGAAATAGAATAAAGTACCACCACTAATTAATTAACTGGAGTTAAAAATTTAACGAATATCCTAATGTAACATGCTTTTAAAAAATTTGGGATGTAAATGACATGTTCTTAAACTTTGGGATGTTTTGGATGGTGCGGCCCAAACTTTGAGATGAAAAGACCCATTTTCCCCATAAGACAATAACAAATTATAACTAATTATTACCTATATAAATCTAACCAAAAAAAAAAATTATTACAGAAAGAAATAACTTAAATTCCACCTAATCAATGTAATTATGATGAATTGTTAGCTAATAAAATAACAAATTAAAATGAATAAATAACTACAAATTAATGTAATTATGGTTAATAAGTAACTAAAATAAAAAACAAAGGTAAATTAAAAAATTGAAAAAAATGGGCTGCAAGACCCAGCTGCGGTTGGTGCCGACCCCTAAAGCATGAGACTCTGGATTTTGTGGCTCACAAAATCTGGACCGTCACGAGGGCCGGCTCAAACTAAATCGGCCGAGTAGGTTGGCTGTCCTGTGAGATAAGGTGTCATGCTGTTAGGTTAGATGGATGCGGATTTAGTTTATTCAGGTAATCAGAAGAAGAAATTAGTGCAAGCAATGCAGTCGTTTTGATTAATTAGTGACCAAGTCAAGGTCAGCTTCCTGGCAGCTTTCTCCCATGCATCGCGACAAACCGAATTTGCAAGCTTAGCTGGAAATTAACGTTGATGTATTTTTCATTTGTTTTTTCTAAATTATTAGCTAAATTATCAGAGTTAAGGATTAGAAGGAATCTTGGCTATATGTACGAATGATATGAGAATTAATCTCATTATGAAAAATATCAAATGGAACTCCTTTTTTTTCCAATTATCTTCCCTTTGATTCCCCTGCTTCCCCTTTCATTTTTGCTCTTCCCCCTTTTCTTCCTTAAATCCTCCGATCTGCGCTCTGAACTCTTCTTCTTGTTCAAATTTTTATATTTAAAATTATTCACAGCATCACATTTGGTATCAGAGCCGAAGAATTTCTCGGACTGTGGAATCAAAATGGTAGAAAACAGATAAAAAACTCAGTTGTTAGAAGAACATGTTAAGAAACAGGATATTCAGTTTTTGGAAATGGAAAAATAGATGATGGAAAGGCAACAACAAATGGAGGAGAAAATTACCAACTGGGGCACTTTAATGGAGTAAAAAATCGACCATCAAGCAGTGCAGTTTTCGGCTCAAATTTCAGTCCGCAGTACTCAGATAGCAGGTTTAGCACAAATGATTAAGGAGGGTAAAACCGAAGGAAAGCCAGAATCTTTGAATCTGAGTAAGTCTCCTATACTGCCTAATCCCACTGGAATTCCTAAAGCAGGTCTAGATGATGAATCTCCTAGTCCTTGGAGGGATAAGAATGGAAAGCACAGTTGGATGATTCAACCAAGGTTAGAGCTTTCGAATTTTGTTGGTGAAAATCCTAGAGAATGGCTAAAGAAATGTGACAAGTATTTCAATATTTATAACATCTCTGATAAGGATAAAATGGAAGTTATTGAACTTTATCTTGAAGGAAAGGCAGATACGTGGTATCAAAGTCTGAAAAGAGTAAAGGGAAACATTTTTGGGTTGAGTTTGAGAGGAAAATCCAGAAAAGGTTTGGGGAAAAGGGAGAAATGGGTGAAATAAAAGAGTTTAACAAGTTTCAACAAAAAGGTTCTGTTTTAGAATACCATGAGAAATTTGAAGAATTAAAATCCTTAGTTTTATACAAAGATCCTCACCTAACTGAGAGTTACTTCATTTCTAGTTTTGTGAGTAGATTAAAAGAAGAACTGAAACCTATGATTCGTATGTTATAACCCCCTTCTTTGTTGAGAGCATTTGAAATTGCTAAAGTACAGGAAAAAAACTTTGGAGTTTGCTTTGCAAAATAGAAATTCCATGGCCTACCAGTCCACAACTTACTCTCAGAATACCAGACCAGCAGTGAGCAACAAAAGCAATTATCAAGGGGGTAGAAGTCTGGAAATGTTAATTTCAAAAGAGTGGCTCCTCAAGAGATCCGGTATCGTAGAAACAACAATCTATGTTGGAGATGTGGTGAGCAAATACCAGGACATGTTTGTAAACTTAAACAGGTCAATTTTATTACTGCTGAAGAAGATGATGATTTGGGAGACTTGAATTTGATTGAGGGTAAAACAAATGATGCAGGAGTACTGGAAGCAGTGACCTCTAGTGAACTAAATGCCATCACTCAGTTAGAGGATTGTTTTGCCATGGAAACTGAGGAAAGAAAGATTATTGTTATACTTGGTTATATTGAAAGGGTGTTAGTCAAGATTCTCATTGATACCTGAGCAGTCAAAAGCTTTATTAGCCATAGACTGGCTGAAAAACTACAACTTACCACTAGAAGACTACGTCTTTTGTAGTTACTGTTGCAAATGGACATCAAGTTCAAAATGATTTGATTTGCCCTGATGCTAAGTGGAAGATACAACAACACCATTTCCGTTTTGACTTAAAGATCATGGAATTGGGGAGTTGGGATGTTATATTGGGAACATATTGGATGCCTTATTTTAGCCCCATACTGTTTGATTTTGATACATACTCCATCCATTTACATAGAAAGGGAGAAGTCTTCAAGTTACAAGGACAATCCTTGGAGGAATATGACAGAAAGGAGGCCATTTACAGAAAGAGATTGTACGAACAGAAGAGGTGGGAGTATGACCAATGGAAGGAATCACAGTTGGAAGAAACAAGAAGGTGGTTCAACAGATTTAAAAGAAGGAGGACAGATCATTCCATATGGCCAGAAGTGGAAAATGCAGGCATCCTGAGTGCTGTCAGTGTGGAAGAGGTACCATTAGACATACTGTCTGTTCTGACAAATTCTCTCAGGTTTTTTCTGAACCTACTTGCTTACCACCTGAAAGAACTATTAATCACCAGATTTGTCTAAAACCAAATGCAGTTCCTTTTAAACTGAAACCTTATAGGTACCCCCACCCATAAAACTGAGATTGAAAACCAAGTAAATGGATTGTTAAAAAAGGGGTTGATATAAGTGAGTAATAGCCCTTATGCTTCTCCTGCTTTACTGGTACCAAAGAAAGAGGGTGCTTGGAGACTCTGTACTGATTATAGGCAACTCAATGCCTTAACTATTAAAAGCAGATACCCAATCCCTATAATAGAGGAGTTACTTGATGAATTGTTGGGTGCTAAATACTTCTCTAAAATTGACTTGTTAGCAGGATATCACCAGATAAGAGTTAGAAAAGATGATGTACCTAAAACTGCCTTTCAAACACATCATGGCCATTTTGAATATTTGGTAATGCCATTTGGCTTAACTAATGCCCCAACCACTTTCCAAGCCTTGATGAACCAGATTTTCAAACCCTATCTTAGAAAATTTGTTCTTGTATTCTTTGATGATATTTTGGTGTACAACCTCAGCTTGGAAGAACATGTTTCACACTTGACAGTGGTATTACAAACCCTTCAAGATCATGAACTATTTGCAAAAAGAAGTAAATGCTCTTTTGCACAAAGATCCATGGAATACTTAGGTCACATCATCTTAGATCAAGGAGTTGATATGAATGTTTCTAAGGTACAATGCATTTAGCAGTGGCCAATACCAACTTCAGTCAAGGAGTTAAGAGGATTCTTGGGGTTAGCAGGCTACTACAGGCGATTTGTGAAAGGTTTTGGCATCATCAGTAAGCCATTGACCAATCTACTCAGAAAAGATGCATTTCAATGGAGTTCAGAAGCCACTCAAGCATTCAATCAGTTAAAGGTAACCCTGACTAATGCACATGTGTTACAGTTACCTAATTTCAATCAGCCTTTCCTGGTATAAACAAATGCATGCAATGATGGAATAGGAGTAGGGTTAATGCAGCAAGGGAGACCTATTGCCTTTCTCAGCAGGCCTTCTCTCCTAGAAACAAAGGTTTGTCAATCTATGAAAAGGAACTGTTAGCTCTTGTGATGGCAATTGATAAATGGAAGTATTATTTACAAGGGCATCACTTTGTGATTAAGACTGATCACCAAGCCCTTAAATATTTATTAGAATAAAAACTAACTAATTCCATGCAACATAAGTGGCTATCTAAACTGGTGGGAATGGATTATGAAATCTAATACAAAAAGGGCAAAGACAATATAGCAGCTGATGCTTTGTCCAGATTGCAAACCAGTACTTCTGATGAAACCTTGAATGTCATTTCTGTGGTAAGGCCATTGTGGATGTAACAAGTGGAAGAGAGCTATGATGGTGATGCAGAAGCTAAGCAGATGATAGCAACAACCACTTTAACTCCTTCTACTGGATCAGACTTGCAATATGTGAATGGAATATTGAAGTTGCATGATAAGATCTATGTTGGAACAAAAGCTGGCCTGAGGAAGTTACTCATTGAAACCTTCCATGCATCAACATTAGGAGGCCACTCTGGTCAAAAAGCTACTTATCAGAGAATGAAGACCACTTTCAATTAGAAGGAGATGAGACAAGAAGTGGAGGAGTATGTCAGACAGTGCAATATTTGTCAAATGCACAAACTTGAACATCTCCCTTATCCAGGATTGTTACAGCCTCTCAACATTCCTGAACAAGCATGGAAGAAGATCTCTATGGACTTTATTGAAAAGCTTCCCCCTTCCACTGGAAATTTTGATTCTATATTGGTGGTAGTAGACAGACTTACCAAATATGGACATTTCATCCCACTAAAATATCCATTCACTGCCACGACCATTGCTGAGGTGTTTTCCAAGAGATTTTTCGTTTGCATGGAGCTCCTGATTCCATTGTAAGTGATAGAGAACGTATTTTTACAAGTCATTTTTGGCAAGCACTATTTAAAACCATGGGAGTAAAGTTGAATATGAGCAGTGCCTACCACCCTCAAAGTGATGGACAAACTGAAAGACTTAACCAATGTATGGAAACCTACTTAAGGTGTTTTTGCAGCCACAAGCCAAACATTTGGTCTTCCTGATTAAGCCTAGCAGAATGGTGGCATAACACTTCCTTCCAATTGAGTGCCAAGATGACACCATTTGAAGCACTTTATGGAACACAGCTTACCAGCATCCCTCTTGTACCTTATACTTCCATTATCATTCCTGATGTGGAGAATATGATGGCACAAAGAAGTGAAGTTTTGAAGTTACTGAAAGATAACTTGGAGAAAGCTCAATCCAGAATGAAGTTTTATGCGGATCAACACAGGAATGGGAGAACTCTGGAAGTTGGAGACTGGGTTTATGTCAAATTGCAACCTTACAGGCAATCTTTTTTGGCTCTTAGATCCTGTTTAAAGCTGATGGTGAGAAATTTTGGACCATTTAAAGTATTAGAGAAGATAGAAAGTGTTGCTTACAAGCTCCAGCTGCCAGCTCATTCAAGGATACACCTTGTGTTTCATGTTTCTTTGCTGAGAAAACACATTGGATCAAGGCCAATCATGCCAGTTGAGTTACCAGATCTTAAAGATAAAGCTAGCATTTCTTTAATTCCAGAATCAGTGTTGTAGAAGAGAATGATCAAGAGAGGGAACCAAAATGTCACTCAGTGGTTGATCAAATGGCAACATTTACCAACTGAAGACTCCTCTTGGGAAGATGATACTTTATCTGCCATCAATTTCCTACATTTAAGACTTGAGGACAAGTCTTGTTTCAACAAGGGACTATGTCATGCAGTTGGGTTAGATGGATGTGGGTTTAGTTCATTCGGATAATCAGAAGAAGAAATTAGGGCAAGCAACGCAGTCGTTCTGATTAATTGGGGACCAAGTCGAGCTCAGCTTCCTGGCAGCTTCCTTCCATGCATCGCGACAAACCGGATTTGCAAGCTTAGCTGAAAATTACTGTTGCTGTATTTTTCATTTACTTTTTCTAAATTATTAGCTAAATTATTAGAGTTAAGGATTAGAATGAATCTTGGCTATATGTACGAATGATCTGAGAATTGATCTCATTATGAAAACTATCAAATGGAACTCCTTCTTTTCCAATTATCTCCCCTCTGATTCCCCTGCTTCCCCTTTCATTTTTGCTTTCCCCCTTTCCTTCCTTAAATCCTCCGATCTGCACTCTGAACTCTTCTTCTTGTTTAAATTTTTATATTTAAAATTATTCACAGCATCACATAAGGCCGCTACACACATCAGCCCAAACAGTCGAAGGAAAGGCTGGCCTTTTCTCCATGAGCCGCTCTTGTTGACGTCCTAGAGTAAAGTGGCCGCTACAACTACTGTCTAAGAGGTAAAATGCCAGTTCTTTCGTCGTTTAGATCGAACTGGGCCGGTAGCTCCAATGTTTGGTCTAAATTGGGCCGGTAGCTCTGACGGCCGGGACAGCTTTCCGAGCAGTTGGTTTTTTTTTTTTTTTTATATTTGTTTTTTGCATTAGAAAAATAATTAGGGTAAAATGGTACTTTTTTTTGGCTGTCTATATCTTTTTTTGGCGGCCTATAACACAACCCATAAATGTATACAGAATTTGGGGAGAATTTGATAATTTCGGAAAATTTAGGAGAAGCTCGTCTAAATGACCAAAGTTAACCCTGAGAAGAACTCCGAAGACTGGGATTGGGGGAAAGATGGACAGGCGATCTGCTCTCTCTCTCTCTCTCGGAAGGAAAAATGTCGCCGGAGCTCTGTTCGAACTTTGACTCTGATGGCCATCGTTTTCCTCTCCTCCACTGGAATGTTGCCTTGAATTTGCAGCTCAGATATAGAATGAGGCAGCAGGGAGATGGGATTTCTGGGAGGGTGGTTGCCCCTCTCTGTGTTATCCGCCGATGATTTCTTCCCCCCAATTAAAAAATCCCAACAGCCCTTAAAAATCGTTTCTTTTTCTCGAGCTATTTGCTATTAGCTCTAGCGGGTATCGAACCAAAGCGACCTTGTTCATTCTCTGTACTCTGTAGTTGAACCAACTACCAAGCACCTCCTTAATCATTGTCACATTTTGCGACATATGTCCTATACTGTTTCTTCTTCTTCTTCTTCTTCTTCTTCTTCTTCTAATAAGGCTGTGATGATTGTTTGAAGTTCTGAGCAAGCTGGGTCAGACATGTGAGGCCATTGAAGCCGCATCTTGGCGGGGCAAAACCCGGATGGCAGAAGGGAGGGACAGGGGTTTGAAAGGATCCATCTGGGTCTCTTTCCATTTCCCTTGTGTTTCTCAATTGCAACCGGTATTGCAGCCATGGCGGTTTTACCATTATCTGGTCTGACCTAATTATACTTATCTGAGCCTTAGCCTTTCTCTTCCTCTCTGGATGGGATAATATATCGATATCCTTCCTCTGTTTGGGCAATCAATTTGGGATGGAGGTTGGTACTTGTTTCTGAATTCTCGGTTATGTGTACATTTATATGTGTTTCTTCTTTCCTGTAAAGGTTATTGTCTAGCAATCAATTGGATGTTTTTCAAACCTCGAGAGTTATATGATTTCATTTTGGCAAATCCTGGGGAAATAATTCTTTGTATTTTTTGCTTCAATCCTTTCAGTTAATGAAATGGCGAAATGTTAGGCATGATAATCGGGCGACCTAAGCAGATTTTCTTATCTTCTTTGCTTGGTTATAGTTGCAGATAATAAATGGATACCTGAAATTTCAACTACTCAAACTCGATTTCACAAATGTATGAACTAATTATATATTGGAAGACAATACACGATACATATTTGAAAACATCTGAAAGTTGTAACTTTGAAAAATATCAAGATTAAGAGAGTTTTTGGAAATTTTCTTTGATAGAACTATCTCTTTGCTCCAGTAGTTATGCAAATTACTCTCGGATACTTGCTTATAATTGCTGAGAAATTGAGTCTGCTATACCCTCATTTGTGATTCCACCGTTGAGAGTTAGGAAGTTGAATCTATTGTGCCATCACTTGTGAATTCTACTGTTGAGAGTTGGGGTCTATTTCAGGGCGATTATGGTAGATGGTGGTTTTCCTATGATTTTAGCTGACATGAATAGGGAGAAAGAATCTGTCCGATCAAACCCTGGAGAGCACTTCATGCTGCCCTTTTCATGAGCCTAGCCATGAATGCTTATCAGGTATGTTCCAATTGTTTTGCAAATTACAAATACTCAAACCACAGCGCATAGTGATGGATCATAATACGTCCTTTGGGTGCTGGAATCACCACGGAGTAGGTTCCTTTATTTTTTTTCCCCTCTTAATTCTTGATCTTTGATTGTGATTATGTGGCTTTTTGCTCTCATTCAGATCATTAGCGGTAAGTTCTCGGAAGAATTCTGAAGAGCAATTTCAACATTTTACACACATCTTCAACCTGATAAACAGAAAAAAAACCATATCATTTCGCCGAGGTTATCGTATTGAAACTGGAGAAAAGATTTCTTGTCATGAAGATTTTAGATGTTAGTGCACTTGAGCATATAATGCTGAAGAAAGTGAATGGGATGGTTATTAGATGTCTTGAGCTCAAGTCTGGATGGTTATTAGATGGTTATTGTCACTCTATTTGCAACCTTGTTTTTCCCTGTTAACGAGTTGGTAAATCTGGTGCTCTTTGACTTTGGATTGCTGAGTGGAGGGGTGTGGTGAATTCAGCTTCGTAAAAAGACTTGGTCGAGGATCCAATTGTACCCGTGGTAGGTAGCTCCACCATGTATACTTTTGTTTTCTGGTTCAAGGACCAAAAGCTTTTTCTAATCTTTTTCTGAGTTGCCTATGAAACTTTCCTTGCTCTGATCATGATTTTTTGTCTTGTAAGTAACTGACATTTTCTATTGCTACTGCTCTCTGGCTGATAAAATTTTAAATTACATCTTTTGCTGATTTAAATTCGTATGATAAAGGTTATCTCAGTTGGTTTTATCTGTCACTTGCATTTCTTTTTACTGCTATGGTACTGAACTATTTATCTAGCATTAATCAGACCCCTTGTGGTTTGTGGTATATGAATATAACATGGTTTGGACAATTTTTCTTGTAATATTCTAAGAAATGACAATCGATAGTAAACAAAGGCGACAAGAAACTCTTGATGTAATCCTTCTTTTTTTTTTTATTTGGAAAAAGGTGTAATCCTTCTTTTGATTGCCTTAGCTTCACATGTTAAATATATTCAAATTGGTCACTTGTCAAATATCTCCGTTTGCAATAACTGCGTCAGATTTCCCTGGCCCTTATGCCAAACTTAGCTTGGCACCCTTTAGATTATCCTTTTCACACCCATTGTGATTTGTATCTGTTATGATGATCTTGATGGGGATGATAGCCAATAAGGTTGTTGAGGAGGAAGAGTTTTATAGCATTGCCCATGCTTTGGAACTTTGGACCAAAAATGAGTACAAGCCAGGAGAGTCAGTTTGGGGTTATCACACATCAGATACTCTTTTATTCACAGAGTTGGGTATGTGCTGTATTAGGGAATCCGGAGGTGTATGACAGAATTTGTTCATTGTTTTGAAGCAGTTAGAAATTGCAGCAAAGTGCAAATATTGTTCAATATTGTTGCCTCCCACCTGCTGTAGTAGGAACCCAACTGGTACACTTTTGTTGATGAAGCAAGATGAAGGCCCTCCTTAAATTTGTTGCATCATGTTTCCTTTCTGTATACTTCCAATTGATATTCAAGAGATCGGTATCTACTTTACAGGTTGGGTGGTAAAGGAAATTAGCAAATTACTGCTGATTGCCGGAGTCCTATAATGTCAGTTCAACTAAACAGTAAACACAACTCCTGTTTTGGGTTTCTAGTGGAGAGTATTTCAGTCCTCTCCTGGAATTTATAGTGCAGAAATAAGTTTTTGTGAGTTTCTAATTTTACCTGGTGTAGCCCTCGAAATTTAACAGAATGGTTATAAACCACACGCATTATCTTTGCCTGTATTTTTGTTTTTTAATTACTTTCTCCATTCCAATTCAATTCAATACTCTCACTTTTCCTTTTAGAATGTTTCAAAATTTAGCCCATTTTAGACATTATATTAATTTTATCTAATTCTCTAATTCATTCTTACTATTTTCGTTGAAAGTTAGAACATTCAATTGAATACAACTCCAAATCTCACCATATTAACTTGCCATTATTACTAGTCATTAGAGACATATTAGGTGAATTACTAAAAAAACGTAACCATTAAAATTATATTATTCATTTTTTCTTAATTTTTGTATTTGTCTAAATAAGCCTATTGAATAGAGAGAGTATTATTATAAAACATACAAATCGGTCCAGTTGAATCCTATTGTCTTCGGTATTGAAATATTTTAGCTTACTTACCTGGGTCAAATTTTCCCATCATGCTGTCATCTTCTCTCGATCACCACCAAGACAAAAACGAGAAACAAGGGTAAGCAAAAAATGCATGAAGTACGCCTCCATTTCAGCCTAAAAGTAATGTTATAGTAATTGAATGCATTTCAAGATACACGGTTGCCGATTTGTTGTGTGACACATGTTGTGATTCCTTGTCGCTATCTCAAGTAACTAAAAGTGATTGCAATTTTTATTATAAATAAACCTTTTTTCCCCCTTAAAAATCCATTTTGGAGATATACTGCGGAGCATCCATGAAGTCAGCAAAAAAAAAGTGCTGATTACTAATAAACTTGTAGTAGTAGGATATAGGCAATTAGGCATCGAAGGCCGCAAAAACGCCAGGAAGCAATCTCGCACAACTTGAAGTCTCAGCATCACATTTTGACATCATTGCCAAATCAGTTTGTCCATAAGATATGCACCCAAACACACTTTCGAAACATCTTTTTTTATTATGGCATTTCACATATTCCTCATATATATTCAATCCTCATATATCTCTTCAATCTAGTTAATGCCGAAATCGATGTATAGAATATGCATACATCAATGAAACATTGTCAAGTTTGTGGCGATCACGTGACTCTGATCCAAGGTATATTATCGTGAGGCGAATTTAGTGATTGATTCAATGGCTTTCACCATCCTAATCAGGACACTAATTGTGGTTTTCATGATTACGGGAACTCTTGATAAGAGTAACGTTATGATTAAGTCATCATGTAAATTTTGTGACTCTAATCTAATCCTTTAATAACCGCTTTTCATCCAAAAGAAATAAAAGGAGAAAGACGTACAACTTTATGCATAGTCATTAGTATCATCTATGTATCTGCACGTGAGAATCCAGAACTGGTATATGTACAACTGTCATTAAACTTGTAAATCAAGATTGGGACACTTTCTATACTTCGAGATATAGACGTTTGCCATAATTGATTAGTGAAGTAAGAAAATAAACTTTTGTGTGTGTTACATTCGGTGTTATATAGATTTGTGATCAAACGCGTGTTAGTTTTCTAAGTAGTATCAAACCGAATATAACACAAAAATGTCACAGAAAATCTGGAATCAAAAGAAAAAGTATATGCGCATCAAAAAGAACAAAGATTACTGAAACTGATTACCAATCTGAAAAACCCAAATTAACATACTTTTATAAAACAACTTGTGAGTTAATGTAAAAGAACACTGTCTAAAAGATAACTACTATTAAAAAAAAAAATAATGAACCTGTACAAAGTATATCAGTATTAGTATGAAAACAGCATAAAGACTGATCTGCAACTTTCTTCCTATCTAAAAACTTTCCAGGGATGATGAATTAGTAGTATTCCCACAACGAATCCAAGTCAGACATACTAGGATCCACTGAAACGCCTGGGAGATCTTCACGATAGCTTTTGTTGTTTTGATGAATGGATGATATCTCTGGCGCCAAATCATAGCTAATTCCTGTATCTTGCGATGGACTAAGCATCGAGTTATTATTATTAATATTAGAGGAATAAAATGGTTCCATTTTGCAGTATTTCCTGTTGCTTTGGAGAACGCCCTGAATTGCAGCTGAAACATTGCTGGAGTTTGCTTGCTGATAATTATAACCAGGAGGAGGAGAAGTAACTTTGAAGCATGAATTCTGATGGCGTTTTTCACTGCAGTAATTATCATCACGAATATTTGTCGTACTAATCGGGTTCAAGGATGGAGGATGGCAGTAGTAAAGATTGGAGTTTTGGCAAGTAGTACTACTGGAACTGGCTTCCATGGAATTTTTGTTAGCATAATTGTAATAAGCTGGCATGAACAACTTTCCTGAAGAACTTTCCAAGCCAGCAACTTTCAATTCTTCTTCATCATCACGAGGAAAAATGGAGCAAGCTTTATCAGTACTGCAACAAGGGATTTCATTATCCATCAATGGTGGTAGTGAAGGATCATCATCATTGAGAAAATGATCCAAAAAAGAATCAGCCCTCGCAAGATCTCTCAAAGGGCTTCTTCTATTATTTATGCCAGTGTTCTTGTGAAATACTCTGCACACAACCCATTCATCCTGAAAATTAACCATAGCAAAAAGATTATGTTTTTTTCAAAAAAGGGTCAAAACTAATCATGATGAAATCAAAGAAAGAACACAACTTTATCTCAAAAAAAGGGAAAAGCTATAATACCTTTGGTCTATTGGGGAGGTTGTAATAAGAGAATCTGCCTTCAAGTCTATATTCATGCATGATCCAATTGGTTTTTTCACCTTTTGGAGCTCTCCCTTTATAGAACACAAGAGTCTTCTTCATCCCAACTAAACAATTCTTTTGCCTCTTATTATTATCATAAATCTCCTTATCTTTTCCAGTAGCTTTCCAATAACCTGAATCAGTAGCCCTGTTTGTTCTCAACCCTGTTGGATACTTCCTATCTCTCTGACAAAAGAAGTAATTCTCCTTCTCTCCCATCTTAGATTTCTCTTTAATAACAAACCAAAGAAAAAAGTAAGTAAAAAGAAAAAATTAAACATGGGAAAATTCCCAAACAAAACAAAGAGGAATTATTTGAAGCTTACTTGGTAAATCCCAGGGTTCACACTTGTTCATATCAACTTCAGCAATAGCCACAGCTTGGAAGCTGTTATCAATGGCTTTTCTCATTAAGTAATGGGTTATGATCTCTTCATCAGTTGGGTGGAATCTGAAACCTGTAGGCAAATCCATAATACTCTGTCTCTCTGATGGATATATGAGATGATAACAGAACTCTGGAACTTCAATGATGTTCTTTATATAGAAAATGCTGCTAGCTTTTGGGGGGACGATCTGAATAATTTAAGAGACTTAAGCTGCAAGCAATTGTCACGAAAGTCTTCGTGGTTTTTCCTCTCTTTGGTGTGAGCTGCAAGGAAACTATATGATGAGTCCCTTTGTAGAAATGCGTTTGTTTTATTGGCTATTGTGTACACAACTGCATTTTTCTTTTTCTTTTTTTTTTTTTCTTTCTTTGGTCTGCAATTTTTTCAAGTTCGTAAAAGACATCGTGGTTGCGTGTTGCGTCTCTGGGAAGAAGAAGACTTCTTATTACAGAGAGTTTTAAATATTGGATTTAAAGAAAGAAGAAGCTTTTAAGGGTACCTTAATTAATTATTCATTTGTTTACTGTTAATCTTCCAAAACATTAAGCAACAAATTAACTATACTTATTAGACGTTGTTCTGGTACTACTACTGCTACTTAGGAGGCAAAAAGAAGAAAATAGTTTGTCACATCGTTGGCTAACTGACTGACCAACAATTATTCATCCAAACTTGTTCTAGTTGTTACAGTTATTTTTGTGTGTGGAAGGTGTGATTGAATAACTTGGATTGTTTATATGACAAAACTATAAATTTCAAGAAATCAGTGCGGGATTAAGAAAAGAAAAAGAAAAAGAAAAAAAAGTTAGTAAAACCTCTTCTAAATTAATCCTCTATAAATTTATAACCTCCATTAAATAATAAATTTTGCTGGTCCCAACTGGGGACCAGTACAAAAAATAAAAAAATTCGATTAATTTATAAGATAATAAATTTTCAAGAATCCCTTATGTAAATATAGGTTCCCACATTTTTATAAATTAATAATCACCTAAAAAAAAATAATTTCTAGTAAAATATGAATCTATTGATCTTTTTTTTTTTTTTTATATATATATCTATGTAGATATTATCTTTGATCTTTCTCATTGCAAAAAGTTTCGGTGTCACTTTGCCATATTGCAACGGAAAATGATAAAAAGAGTTAATGCTAACTTTAGTGTTTCCTTTCTGGATATTAGTTCCGAAGGGACCGAATCATCTTCAACTTTATCTTCAATTGAGTTTTCAGTGACACTAGGTACAATATCCTCAAAAGATTTTATCTCTGTAAATTCATCATTTTCTCCTGGGTAATTCAACAAGAGATCAACATCCATTTTATCGCGATAACAAAGGAGATTCAAAATTTGCAGTCACACAAAGAGAACTCTAGTACCGTATTAATAAAGTTAGAAGTCCATATTTATAATCGATTTTTCTTTTTTTTTTTTCTTGGCAAAGATTATTTCGATTGAAAAACTCTTTAAAGTAATAATTATTAATTTATATAAAAACTCTTTAAAATAATAATTATTAATTTATCGATAAATTAGTAATTCGATAAATTAATAAAGTTTGAGAGGCCCAAAATGATTAATTTAGAGAAGTTTTACTGTACAATATATTGAAAGTACATATGTACAAATGAATTAACGAACTAAATATTTTAAATTTACGATACAAAATTAGCATATTCTTTTCTAATAATTATGTAAAACCGATGAAGCATGATTATTATCTTCCAATTTCGTCACTATTACACTATTACCGTCTTTCTTTCAAAATCAATTATTATCTCAGAGTCAACCTTTATGACCAAGAAAAATAAAGTTGTCTTACCAAAAAGATTTTACTTATATGAATTCTGAAGTGAAAAATGAAAAACATAATTACAAAAGATGTACTATCATTAGAGTTCGGACTCAAAATAAATAAATAAATAAATAAAAAGAAGAAGAAGAAGAAGAAGAAGAAGAAAAATACACCCCAAAAGAAAAATAACTTTAAGGAGTCAATTTACTAAAAAATAAATATATAGGCCCCATAATGCAATTGTAGGTAACAAATGCGGTTCCTTTTATTTACAGCTGTATCCCTATTCTTTCCACAAAACTCGATCCCCTTTCTTTCTTGAGTTGTGGAATCTGGCGGGTTGCTAAATGGACCCACATTTTGGTAGGGCAACCCGGAATGCACTCCAGTGAGAAATACTCCCAAAACTGGTGTCTTTCTCACTTGCATTTCCATGGGATTTTGCAGCCATGGCGGTGTCCGTTTTCTCTTCGCCCCACTCATGGCAGTGTGATCAGTTCCGGACCTCTGAATAACCTCCAAATGTGAGCTCTCTGAAGAATGAGGCAAACGGAGAGAAAGGGATTTATTTAAGGGTGGTTGCCCCTCTCTGTTTTAGGCCTATGATTTCTGTGGAGTTTCCTTCACGAAAACCAACAGCCCTTGTTTTCGTCATGGAAGCCAATTGAACCTTGGAAATTTTCCGATTAGGGATTTCAGTGTGTTCTTTCTTTCTTCTTGCTTTTTTCTTTGTGACGATGACGATGATGATGACGATGATGAATTAATGATGATGATGATGCTTCTTTTGCTTTTGTTGTTGTTGTTGTTATGATAGTGATGATGTTTTTATTATTGTTAATTTACTGGGAACGGTCGAAGAGGAGAAAAATGAGAGGCTGTGATGATAATTTCTGGAGAGCAACTGAATTAGGCATTGATGGTAGAAATTGACCCGCACCTTGGCATGGCAGCCCAGGTTGCATTTTGGGTTTCTTTCATACCTGCAACTGGTGATTTGCAGCCATGGCGGTGTTACGACCTCAATGTCCAGTCTTTTACGATCTGAGCCATATCTATCATAGCTTTATGATCTTTTTTGTAAAATTTGATTTCTCTGTATACCTTTTGTGACAAAGAATAGTCTTTGGCTCTGTCATCTAAACAGGCTTTTCATGATTTTTATCCATATCCTCTCTGCTTCGTATCATGTGGCTTTCTAAAGATTTTCATGCCTTTAGTTGATTTTCTTGTTCGAGATGATTTTGCAGCTGCTATTTGGTGGAGGATTCCAGCTGCATTCTAGCAATACGGTTTATTTGGAGGTGTATGGACACAGTTATCTGATTTCCCCTCTTGCATTGTCCATTGTTAATGGTTTTCTTTCATCTGTCACTCTGTTTTTGTAGCTTCGTTAAATTTTAGGTTGTTCTCTTGATTTCTTGTTTGAACAGTTTCTCAACAAAACGTGGCGTGTCTTGCTTTTATTTTGTTTAGAGGCTGCCGCTTCTTGTTTTCATGGGTTAATAAGAATTTGTCTGATTTCTAAAGCCAGATCTATCTTCTCATAAAACAAGAAACCATTGGAGAGGCAGCAGAGATATAATAAAACTTTGTTGAGGGCTGAAATCCCCTCTCTATGTGTTTCATTTTTTTCATCTTTGAGTGAGGAGATCATTACTAGACTTGCTTGTCTAATTATCGATGATTTGGTAAACCTCCAAAATGTGAGCTCTCTGAAGAATGAGGCAAACCGGGGAGATGGGATTCCTTTTAGGGTGGTTGCCCCTCTCTGTTTTAGCCCGTGATGTCTATGTAAGTTTCCTACGAAAACCAACAACCCTTGAAACCATTTGGACATGGAAGTTGTTGTACCATGGAATTTTTCTCTTAGGGCTTTCCTCGTGTTATTTCTTCTTCTTGTTCCTTATATGAGGATGCTTCTGTTGTTGATGATGATGATAATGATGATGTTGTTTTACTTACCGGAAATGGTTAAAAGGGAAAAAAAATGAGAGGCTTCTGGTGAGCAAATGAATTAGCTTTGATCGTAGAATTTGACACGCATTTTTGATTTTTTTCATACATGGGAATGATGACTTGCCACCATGGCAGTTTTATGACCTGAATCTCCAGTTGATATCGATCTTAGCCTTATCTCTTATCCATCACATCTATAGATTCTACTCATCTGTGCTAGATGTATGCATCTTTATTATCCTTTTGTGAATTGTGATTTGAATAGTTCATGCTACTATTTCTCCCCTTTTTCTTGTGAGGGTAAAAAGATTTTCTTTGTGGTTTCTATCCTAACTTATTAATGTTTTCCCATTTGTTATCTGCTTTTGTAATATGTTGGTTTAAATATTTTCAGGTGTTAGTAAACTTTTTGTTTGAGATGATTTCGCTGATGCTATTAGTTAGTGGATTGTGGCTGCAGTCTTACAACATACACATCAGTGTGTTTAGGGGTGTTTAGATGCCTAATTAGTATTCTCTCAATATATTTTTTTGTCATCTGTTTATCTCTTTTATGACTTGATGATTCTCTGGTTAGGCTCCTTATTTCTTGTTAGCACAGTCCTCTGCAGTATTAGGCATGTTTGCTTGTCTTTCTTGGGAGGGTAATATCCTAGAAAATGATCTTTCACTCATTCAAAGACTAAGTATACGGAGGGGATACATTCCTTGAATTTCTGATGTTTGTTAATTGGCACAAAGCTGGGGAATCAGCTCAAAGAAGCAAAAATGATGTCATGGTCTAAGTAATTAGCTTACCAAGTTAATAATGCAACCCCTAGTCAGGCTTTTGTTTTAATTCCCTGGTTCTTGACTCCATTTGTAACCAATGTCTCACTTGTAAGTATATTGCAATCAGGGGATTGTTGCATGCATTTTATTATTTAGATACCTAAATCTCTTCTTTTTCCTGTTTATTTACTGCCCATATGAATTCGTTGAACTGTATTCTCTCAAATGTGTTTTGATTTAGTATTCCGTGATTTATGCGACTTCTCGAAATGTTGGAGTGATTTTTGGGTGAAATGGTGTTGAGGTTTTGCTTTTGACTGAAAGTACATCAAATGATCTATCGTCTTATTCTTCACGGGATTGGTTATTACGGAAGCCTTTTCTTACCACGACAGTATAGAAAATAAATATGGGTGGTTTTAGATGAAAACAAATTAATGATGCTGTAACTGAATTTTCTAATCAAATTCTGAAATTATTGAGTCATTGTATCTGGCTTTTTTTCTGTTTTCTAGATGCTGTGTGATTACCTGAAAAGAAGGCTATATATGCTCTTAAAATGGAAAAATAAAATAAAAAATCATATCCTATCTTATCACCCTGATTTGTATTTCATAATTATTTATAATCCAGAATGGTAGAGGATGTGCTGTCCTCTTTGACCTTCATCAAGGCCTTTCTGTTTCATTTTTATTTAAGACCTCAAGTGTATGAGCATGTCATGCGGCAGAAGGTTACCTTGGTTACCTTGATATAGCAAAAGACTTCATGCTGAACTTCTTAGAGAAAAGGTTTGTTCAATTAAATCAGATGAACTCCCAACCTAAATTGTGTTTTGTCAGTTTTTAGTTAGTCCTATATGGGGGAAGCTAGAGGTTGTATCCTTTGCCATGCAAGTTTTTGTGTGTTTTATTTTTTAAAGAAAAAATCTTATGTTTGCATGGCGCAGCGTTCATTGACTGACTTCTGATAACTGGAAAGTGCAAATAAGAATATGAAATGCCAAAAGGACAAGGTATGATCATTAATCAGGTCCCAAAGATCTATGTTGGACCTCCTTTACTTCTTAACTTGTAAAATAGTCTTCCCTAACACTAATCACCATATATCAATGTCCTTAGTGGTGCACAAGTCTGTACTTGTGTGTTTGTCTGCTAATCATGAGTATTATGCAACATAATATTCCCTGATCATGAGATATACACTACATAATACATATGCAGTATGGGAAAGAAGTTTGTAACCTTGTAGCTACTCCCAGCAATTCTCTCCATATTCAATCTTTTCATATCAACATTTGTTTCATCATATTGCCACTGGACACTGGAAAATATATTTAAAAGGCTTTCTTTTTTGGTTTTCCGTTGTTAGTTGATGATTTGCTTTGGAAGATGTATCGATGATGAATAGTTGTGAGGAAAACAAAATAGATGAACAGTTGAAGACATTAAAATAGTTTTCTGAGGATGGTTAAGAAGATGCTTTGAAGTGAGGAAGGGTTTCTGGATGGTTTGAACGAACTTGTGGATTCATCATAGCATTTCATTTATTAGGTTAGTGCAACTTGGCCTGGACAATGGGGCAGCAATTTTTCTTCAAGTGGTTGGAAGAGATGGTATATCTCTGTATGCAATTTTGAGTTGGAGTTTTTCCTCTCGATTTTAGGCTATTCATATTAATCAAGCCAGTAGAGTGATTTAGCGCCCCCTATGTCGAAAGAGTGGAAATCAGATCTTCATTATATGGAGAGTACTTTCTGAGGCCTGTCCAACAGCTGTGGGTCTGTGGAAGAGAGGGCATTTAGTTCCCCCCATATGTCTTCAGTGTGGGGTAGAAAATGAAACGACTGAGCATATGCTATTGAGTGTTTACAAGCACAATTAGTATGGAGAATGTCGCCACTGGGTTTTGATTTCTTCTTTTTAAGGTTTGGTTTAAGCGGTGGATGGAGGAGTCTTCAAAGAAGATATGGAATTGAGTTGCTATATTCTATGGCCAATATGGGTATCAAGAAACAAGAAACTCTCGGGGGAGGGGAACGGAGCCTGGAGAAAACACTAAAGCCATAGGAATTAGGAATTCTGCGGAGGAGATATTTAGGAGGGCTAGTTTAGTGTCAGGCCAGGTTGAGGTGAGGGAATGAAGGGTGAACGTGAAGGTCTGGTCGAAGGGAATGTTTCAGGATAGTGTACAAGCGATGTTAGGAGGTGCTATAATCAACATAGAGGTGGATGGTTCATTCATAAATTCTTCTGGGAGGGCACGCCTGGCAGTGGTGTGCAACGACGCAGAAGGAAAGAGTTGTTCAAAGGACGGGAAAGCTGGTCGAGTGTTTGGGATGGGATGCTGAAAAGGAAGGAGAAGGTACCAAATTGGTATCAAGGCTTGGAGCAGGATATTATGAATATAGCACAAATTATGAACGTATGTAGGATATGTAGGATAAGTAAAAGTTGGTAGGCAAGTGGAAAGGAACACAAAAGACTTGAAAGAAATTGGCTAATCTATCCTAACCTTTACATGCGTTGTCAATTCTACCTTATTCTTTTTTTATTAGTCAATATTACCCTAAGCTATCCAACCATTAGCCGATTTTGTCTAATTTGCTCTTTTCTGTTTAAATTAACGGAATTTTATTTGTTTTAATTATAAAAATACCCTAATAATTTTAAAAATTATAAAAATGACCTCAAAAATTTATAAAAATAACAAAACAATCTCTTTTTAGTTTTTGTTTAATTTTTTTTTGTTTTTTATATCTTTTTAATAGTTTCATAACTATAAAAATATACTATATGATCTTAAAAAAAAAAACTATTTATTTTTAAACTCTAATGTACAAATTTATAATTTGATATTTGTAAGTCATGTTTAATTTACATAAACATATTATTTTTTTAATACGGTTTAACGGTAATGATATTATTTTTTTAATCCATTTTTTCAATCTAAAGAATAAGATTATTTAACTAAAACTAATTTTGCACAAAAAATAACACATTTAGCATAGATTAAAAAAGAAGTTATTTGTATACTTTAATGTATTACAATTTAATTCAACAGACTTTAGATTGTATCATAAAATTTAAAAAATAATTAAAACTAAAATATAAATTTTTCTGTAAAAGGCCAAGTACGAAAAGAAAGTTAAAAAAAAACACCTATTTCATTTCTACATTGGCCCAACACAAGAATATAGTGTCATGGCATTTACAAAAATGGTACAAAATATTTTATAAAAAAACATTTATACTTATCATTGCGAGGGTTTAACATTTTGCGATAATTTTTTGAGATATTAATATATCTAACTTTAGCAGAAAGTCTTTTTTGTTAAAGAAAAAATAATATAAAGAAAATCTATTCCAGTACTGGACTCTATTTTTTTTTTAAAAAAAGAAAAATTAGATTGCCCAGTGAGAATCGAGACATCGAACACAGTAATTTTATCTCACATCCTAAATTACCTGACCATCTAACCCTCTCGCCTTTAGTGGACCCCGTTTAAATATAGATAAAATCACTCTCCCGGTTAGAAATCCTTTGGTGAGACTTAATCTTATATCTACTCTCATAGAAAATTTGGCCGATTATTTTTTAATCTATGCTAAATTTTTTAATATTTTGTAAAAAAGTTAGTTTTAGTAAAAAAAAAAAATCTTATTCTTTAAATTGAAAAAAATGGATTAGAAAACTAATATCATTATTTTCTAGCATAGTATTAAAAAATTTAATATGTTTATGTAAATCAACCATGAATTACAAATATGTATATCTATAAATTTGTGCAGTATTGTTTAAAAATAAATTATTCTAAAAGATCATATAATATATTTTTATAGTTGTGAAAAATAGTAAAAAGAAATAAAAAATAAAAAAATTAAATAAAAAGTGAAAAGAGACTATTTTGTTATTTTTATAAGTTTTTAGGGTCATTTTCATAATTTTTAAAGCTATTAGGATATTTTTGTAATTAAAACTAACAGAAAATTCGTTAATTTAAACGGAAATTGGCAAATTGGACAAAGTCGGCTAACGGTTGAATAACTTAGGGTAATATTGGCTATTTGAAAAAGAATAAGGTAGAATTGACAACGCATATAAAGGTTAGAGTAGATCGGCTAATTTTTCCTGATTTATCCCATCCTTCAGAACAAAAATGGAGGGGGAATTGGGGGGTGTCTTTTATGTAAGCCTTTACATTTCATTTTCATGTTTTGGTCCAAAATTGTTATATTACGTAAGATGAAATAGTCAATTTTGATTTATCATCTTCATGTAAGATGTAAAGGACCAAATTCATTCCTTTTACAAAACTAAAGCTGAGGCAGAGGAAGTATTGGTCTAACAAACGTGATCGAACGGGGGTAGTCCAATGGTATTAAATTTAAAATAGTTTTGTTATTTTGAAAGCAAAATCTTATTAATTATATTACTTATATTTATCCTCCTGCGAGATTAAAGAATTTAAAAATATTTATTATATTCCCTTATTTATCTCCAATCCTATCTTTCTTGTTCTTCTTCCTTAATATTCTCTTTTTGTTCCTGAGGATGAGAGATGCGAGGGATACTTTATGCTTCTCGCGTCTTTTTTGTTGGGATTAACTTATAGTACTAATTAAAAGTATCATTTTCCCTTGTCATAACCAAAATACTTATGTAATTTTTTATTTGGAGTTCTCATATGCTTTGAAATTTTGTATTCGAAACGATTTCCAAAGAAGAAACACTACTTCACATATAAGGACACAAAGGCTTTGTTTGTTTTGTTTTTTGGATGGTTTTTTCGTAATTAATAAAATAATAACTGTCTTATTTCAGTATACTTTTTTATATTTCCAGTGCACTTTTTTACATTTTTAATAGAAAAAACACTTAAAAACACAAAAAAAAAAAAAGAAAAAGAAACAAACTGTTGATTGACGATGGGTTTTGGAAGAAGTAAAAAACGACGGGCGATAAACTCATGAATAAAAGTGGACTTTTGATGCTTTCGCACTTCACTGCTACAATATGGATATGGAAGCTTTATCGTATAGTTTAGTTGTCTTTCCTATGTTAAGTACATAAACGTAATTGCATTTTTAATTATGTATTCAAGGCACCAGAATTTAAGAATGTTGCATAAAGAGTACGGAGAAATACTACTAATTGTAATGATTTTACTATTATATTATTATTGTGAAACAATTAAATACTACTAATTTCTTAAAATCAATAAAATATTACTAATTCTTATGATTTTACTATGAAACATTAGAATTACTCTAAATTTATCACATGCCTGATTCGAAAGGAGGGAGGCTATAATATCCCGGGTGCTACAAACGTAACCAAATTATGATGAATATCTAAAAGGGTTAATATCAAAAAGACCCTCAAGATTTTACTTGATTTTCTAAAATATCTTTACAATTTAGAAAAATTATAAAGAATATCTCTCAACTAACAAATAAATTATCAAAAAGGTCATTCGGCGACTAAAAGAAGTACCAAAAAGATATTTATACACCCAATGACTCTGCGATTTCTTTTTTAAGACTCTAGTAAGTTCTACCAAAAAGTTGATTCTGACCTTCTAAGACTTCACTGATTTGAAGGGAGGAATGACTACATTTAGAGTTTGTGAAAAGTAAATATTATATTTACAAGTGGATATTTGATTTTATTATTATAGTTTTAAAAAATCATGGAGGGTTTCTTATACGAATACAAATATCTTCTTTGTACTTTTTCGTTGACTTCATATGCATACATCAACTTTTAGTCACTGAGAACCGTTCTAATAATTACTTGCGGGTTTTAAGATATGCGTTTGATATTTCTTTAAATAGGTGTTTTACATAATCAAAGGGTGCTTTGGAGTAGAGAGATCTATATATATATATATATTTTTTTGTAAAACAAAATGTGGAGATCGGATTCTCAAAATCCGATCTACTAATTAAATTAGTAGTTCGGATTTTACGAATCCGATTTAATAAAATAATAATTTTTTTCCCGGAAAATACATGTGAGAAAAATGTATTGAAAGTCAAATAATGAACAAAAAAAAGGTCGGATTTTAGGAATCCGACCTTATTTATTTTTATTAAAAAATATAGGCGGGAGATTTGAAAATTAAGAACAGTACAAGGTCGGATTTACAAAATCCGACCTTATTTAAGCATACCTAACAGTAGATATCGGCATTGAATGGACGTTATTAGCTGGCAGAAGGTCGGATTCGTGAAATCCGGCCTTAGTGTTAAATCGGATTTCCTAAATCCGATTTTACTTAGAAAATCGGATTTTAGAAATTCGACCTTTTTGTGTTATAATGGGGCGACGGAAAGCACTGTTCATGTATCGGAATTTTTGGTAAAGGAGGCTATTTCTTGAAGGAGGAGGTGATTTTAGTGGCGATTTGAAAATTTTGTTCACGATTCTTCGCAACGGATGTCTTAAAACCATTTCACAAGAAGGTTAGTTAATGTTTTGATGTATTTAGAATTATTGTTGTTATTTTCTTTGTAAAAGTGTAGAACTAGAATGATTTATAAGGTTTTAGGGTTGATGTTGGGTATAGTTGATGATTGTTGTTGTATATATGGTATTGAACGTTCAATTTAGTAAAATGCTTGAATTTGGCCTAAACTTTTGAATTTGTAGGGGGTTTAGTAAATTTAGTGTTGATTATGCCTTGTTTATGGTAATTGTTATAATAAGTTGTTTGATAATGCCTTGTTTGTGTCATTTTTTTTAATAATTTGTTCATGATGTGTTGTAATTCATGTAATCAACAGATATAAATGGCGTTTAACGGTCCATATTTCATTAATGTCTATTGTTCGAGCAAATTTGTAGTGAAGAATGGATTGTGAATACTTTTAACAACATGCGGGACGATTCCTTTGTGATTGATCATAAGTTATTGTACAATGATTTGGTTGGACTGATTTGTGAAAGAGTGGGGTAGAATAGAAAGAATGTGAATTTGAGTCTATCGATTTTGTATGATACGATGCGCAATGGTTTTAGGCGTATCGCCAAAATCAAGGACGACGCATCGTTGCAAGTGTTGTATTTCCTCCCAAGTTCGACATATATTGATTTGTATGTAGATTTGGAGGTGGCGGGTACTTCTAGGTCCCATTTGGAAGTAGGGACAAGTAGTGGTAGGCCGAATGTGGAGAATGTCGATTACATGGAAGATGATGATGTGGGTGGACTGTTTATGGAGGATGGCGATCACATGGAATATAATCACGGTGAAGATGATGAGGACTACACATCGATAAGTGATCAAAGAGATGAAAACCAATCAATATCCGAAGGAAGTCGGGAGAGTGATGAAGAGGTCGAAGACAAATTCGCCACAAAGGACAAGCACATATATCGTTCACAGGGTACATGGGATCATACAAAAGTGGACAAGGATGATTTTCAACTTACCATGTGGGACGGGACAACCGCAACAATTGGGATAGGGACTTGTTTCAAGAATAAGGAAGAAGCAAAAAATGGTATTGCAGCATGGAACATAGAGCAAAAGAGAGAGTTTTATGTGAAGGAAAGTGACGGTTCAACATGGTATATTTGGTGCAAATTCCTAAAAGAGTCAACCCCTAAGAGTTATGTTCCTTGCCGTTGGAAGGTACGTGCCTCCTTGAGAGACCACGGTTTGTGGGAGATTGTGAAATGGGTGCCCGAGCACAATTGTATGAATGTCACCGAGGAAAATAATAATCGGAATGTGAGCGCAACACTTATTGCGCATCTCATAAGGCATAAAGTTGAGTTGGACCCAGATTATGAAGTGAAGCTCGTTCAGGAAGAAGTGAAAGACCGTATGCATGTCGATGTTCCTTACCACAGGGCATGGGAGGGAAGGAGAAAAGCTATTGATCTTGTTTACGGCGACTGGGTTTCAAATTTTGACATACTTCCAAGGTATTTACTTAAGTCCTATCTCATTTTTTTGATTTGTTTGTAATTTAGGAATAAAATAAGGATTAATTTTTTTATTTTAATTTAGGTTTTTCGCCGCCCTAGAGAAGAGCAACCCCGGCACAGTTGTAGAGTGGGAATGGCAACCGGGTTGGACCGATATAGAGAGGGCGTTCAAATACGTTTTTTGGGCATTCAAGCCTGCAATTGATTGTTTTGCTAAATGTCCTCCGGTGATTAGTATCGACGGGACGCACTTACGCGGCGGATACAAAGGTAAATTACTTGCTGCAATGGTCAAAACTGCGAATATGTCTCAATCGTAGGTGGAAATGCCCAAAATCCAAAGCGAACATCGCCGCTCATTGTGTTGCTGGCATCAGGGATCAGTTATCTAGCCTAAGGGATGGGGATGTAAGTATTGATTTAAGTTGCTTGATAAAATTCCTTTTCATATTTTTCTCTATTTTTTTTTACCAATTTTTTAATTTTGGACAGTTTCTATGGACTCCATGCACTCTCTTCATCGACGATCTCCCTGATTTCTGTAGAGAGGGGGTTCATTTCTACCTCTGTAGGACGTGGATCTTTTGTTGGACCATCAGAGAACCATACGAGCCCAATCGGGTCCTTCGTCAATTTCAATGCGTGCAAACTGTGCCAGAGTACCCGTTAATCAATGACATTGATCGCTGGAATGCGATACACCATGGATGTCTTGGGGCTGGAAAGACATATGATGATTGGGTGCAAAAATACACTGAGGTACGACCTCATTGGAATGTGAGAGATCAGCACGTGGTCTCTCATGAATTGGTTGATCCGGAACTAGGTCCTCAATGCACATCGGACTACATGCCGTGGTTTCAAAAGAAGACTATCAGATTTATGACTGATCCCACTCCATACGGCCCTCTGGCACAGGGTTATCACTCGTCTTCATCTCTGGAGAGATTTTATGTAAGATATATGTCGATATTTTATTTTAATTTTTTTTTATATTTTAATTCTTGCTATATCTTATACTTTATTAACATGGTTCAATTTTCTGCAGTCTTCAAATCTCAGCGACATATATCATCTCGCTGATGCAGCCTTACGGGAAAATCCAAGCCTCGGTGGTAGTCTAGAGGATAAACTCTTCTAAATCTTCGACAAGAGTTTCAGTGCCCTGACTTTGGGCCCACGTGATATGAGCACTCAGTCCGATACTCAAGTTCTTCAGAAAAGACCCCCAGTGTCAAGTCAAAATGTGGTGCTCACGCAGAAAACAACATCGAAGCCTACTGGAGGAGGAAGGAGGAAGCGACTGGGAATTTCAGATCGAACAATCATAGTTCATCCCAATCCAACTCCGATGCAAGAAGATGATGAAAATGATGAAGGCAATGAAAGCGATGAGGATTACTACATTAGGGGCGAAGAAGAAGAAGAAGAAGAAGAAGAAGAAGAAAAAGAAGAGTCCTCTCCACCTCGTGTTTTTTCCCAAAAGAAAAAGAAAACGGTCGAGGTTTGCAAGAGTGATAGGGTTAGTAAACCGGCCAAGAAATATACTCCCGGCGACGGGGCTATAAGGAAGAAAAGGTCGTCAAAGTAATTCAATTGTAGGACTCTTTTATTTATAACTCTTTCATGTATAAATGTTATAATTTGGATGATTTGAGATTTGAATTTGTTAATGTTTGTTTTGATGTGTTTAGAATGTGTTTATAGATAATTTTATGCTTGAAATTTGGTTTTGATGCTGTTTTGATAGGTTGGGATTGGTTTAGAAACCAATCCTTTATTTTTTTCAAAGTGTCTGTCCAAGGTCGGATTTGAGAAATCCGACCTTCTACTTGTTTTACGAAGAAATCGGATTTTGAGAATCCGAACTTAACTTACACGAATTCTCAAAATCCGATTTAAACTTACCCGGATTTCTGAAATCCGACCTTACACTAAAATCGGATTTTAAAAATCCGACTTTGGTCAAAATTTTATTTCAAAAAAAAACTAAGTGTTTTTTTGAAAATATTTTATTTTAATATGATAGGGTCGGATTTTCAAAATCCGATCTTCTCTTAATCTTGATTAATTTCATTTATTTTTCGTATTAAAGAAAGGTCGGATTTTGAGAATCCGATTTAACTGGAAAATCGGATTTTAGGAATCCGATATCGGTATTTTGCTCTTCCCCAAAATTCGACCTATATTTATCTCTACTCCTTTTTTTGAACCATTTTTTAACTCAAAAATTCCATAATCAAAGCTCAGAGGTGTTTTTCATATTAACCCTATCTAAAATGACTGTATTTTCTACGTCGCATGCATTGAAAACCACGACTAAAAGCATAGTATATTGATATTACAATAGAATCGAGCAAACTTTGGAATTAGTCTTGAGCACTAGAGTTAAAATATACTCCTTCCAATACTAGAAAAATAATTCAATTTCAAAAGTTAATTTTGTCCTATTTTGGGGTGTCAATTTGGATTTGGAGTCGTGAACCCGGCACGAAGCCAAGAAAAATTAGCAATTTAGGTTGGGATTTTTGACCCAAATAATAAACAAGTTGGGTCCGACCCAACCTGTTTATTAAACGAATTGGATTCGGGTTGATCTGTCGTGTTACGCGGATTACCCGTTTAAATAGACTTATTAGTAATTTTATTAGTTTCCTATAGGCATATTTGTCATTTTAGAAAATATTTTATTACTTTCTTTTGGAACATATGATTTTTAGCTTTTGGATAATGGATTTTTTTCATTTGGATTGTATTTTATCAAACGTTTGTCGTTTAAGAATATTTTGTGCGATATTTTGTGGATTTGGTTATGAACATGTCTAAAATTAGTTGTGTTGCTTTAGTTTGCATTTTGAATTGTGGAGAAAAAAAATAGATTTTTATTAAAAATTCATAATTTTAATACGTAAAAAAAATTAGGTACCAACAAAAATAATAAAAAAAAATCGGGTTAAATGACTCTCAACCAGGGTAACCCACTAAATAAACGGTTAGGTCTGGGTTCAGAAACCTGACCTGATTAATATATAGGTCGGGGTAAAAATTAATAAGGTTATGTCCAACCCAGCCGTGGACCCGGATCCAACCCAAATTGACATCCCTACTAAAATATAGTCTAGTTTTGAAAAAAATCGAACTTAAAGTGGTCAACATAACTAAAACAGCCTTAAAACTTCGGCACTATCTTGATATATTCAGTCCCGCAAAAACGCGTTGTTAAAGGGGTATAATGGGAAATTTCTTAAAGTAAAATGGATTGTCTTTTGATTGAGTTGATTAAAAATTTAAAAGTTATAATTACTCTAATGTAAATTATTTATTTTGAGACAAAGGAGTGGTATTCAGGTGCAAATATTATTCTATAAGTTAAAGGATCAAATTGGATAACGTATTTTACTGAATTATAATTAAATCATATATATATATTAATGCATGAGAAATTTGGGGCACATGTTGCATGTGTAGAAGCCGAATCATAAAATTGGAAAAACCAAGCTCAGTTAGGTATAGTAAATTTTAGTGTGTAATTTTTCTATTTTTCACCTTTTAGGTAACAAATTGTTTAAACTAATTAACAATAAGATATCATGATTATCCGTATTATTTTAAAAATAAATATAAGATATCTTATTTCCAAGATTTTGTGGGATAAAATTTGTTGTGTGAAAGTTGAATATTCCTCCTACTCCCCCCCCTCTTAATTTAACTCACATTTATCTAATTTTTAAAAAATATATGTGAAGTTAATTTATTTATAATTTTCATTTTCTTTTTGTTTTTGAAAAAATCATCTGATAGTTTGTTAGCAAAGTTGTTATTATATTTATAGGTTTTTTAGGATTTGTTAAACTAATTTGTTATTATAGTAAAATATCGATAAATTAATAATTGATAAATTAATAACATCGATAAATTAATAATTTTCTTTGGTCCCAAATTGAGACTAATTAAAAAATAAAGGTAATCGATAAAATAATAAAATAATAATTTTTTAAGAAACCCTTATGTAAATATAGGTCCCGTCAATATCATAAATTAATAATGACTTGAATTAAAAAAAAATATGAGCTAGTAAAATGTGAATATAGTGATGTTTGTTTTTTCTTGAAATTTATATATAAAGAAATGGTAAATGTTATGAATTTTTCATGATGTATCTACGCGTTGATGAGAGTTTAAAGATTTTTCTGGAAAAAAAAAGATAAAATCTCTTTTAATAGAGGCATGTTACATAGATTGGATAGGTGATAAAATTTAAGATGATGGTAGAGTCTAAATTCTAATGCGAGGGGATATAAGGGAATAAAAGAATATAAATCTTATATAGACAAGCTTAAAAGATTAATAGCATTCTTTGGTATTTTCTTTAAATTAATATTATTAGTTTGTCGATAAATTAATAATTATTAATTTATCGATAAATTAATACATCGATAAATTAATAATTTTTTTGGAGTCCAAATAATATTAATTTATAGATGTTTAAATGTATATTTTTTATGACACAAGTTGTATGAAATAAATTAAGAGTTTCATTAGGAGTCAAATTCTAAGGAACTATCTCTCCCAGTATTTTGGAATAATATAACGAAGCACATCACCGGTGCATCTTCAAAATGAAGCAATGAAGCTATTCTGTCTCAGTCCAATCTCCTATCACATAACCCTCACTATTCCCCCGCTTTCTTAATCAAGGTAAATATATTTAAATTTAGTTCTGATTATATGGTTCATGTTTCAAATTGATTATTAGAATATGGAATGGGAAAAGAATGGTGCACCAAGAATCTTTCGATGGTTGTATATTTACAGCGTTAACAGCAAACTGTGTGTCTTCCAAGAATCTTTCGATGAAATTAAAGCATAATTAAATTATTTAATTTTCCCATTTCGTGTTTGTTAAATCTTAACCTATATGTTTTTGGTTTTCTTTTTTTTTTTTTTTTTCTTGGCAGAGGGTGTAGAGCCCTCGATCGCTTGCCTTTGGAGATTTACGCATGCAGTCGCCGGAGTTTGGATATTTATGCATTTTAAATATTGGCGAGTATTTTTTCATGCCAATAATTTGATTAATATTCCCTCTACTTTACCTACTTAAAGCAGAAACACTCGAAATACTTAGCAGCTTCACATTTTATGTTTTCCCTTCAAAACCCAAAAGTCCTATACAAAAAAAACTTACACGTGGCATAGCTGAAAGGCTCTAAAAGGTGCAAAGTCCTCCTCTATTCTTTTTTTAAAAAAGGCTCCTTATTTTTGCTTCCTAATTTTAGCATCCATATCCAGTTGTCACACGATATCATGCGTATTTTACTCTGTATAACATTTAAATCCCACGTTAAATGATTAAAATAATAATAATCCCCAATTGAAGCTACTTCTTCAAATCTCCCAAAATCACTCCACCGCACTATTCTCATAAATATTCTTCTTCCCTAGCTGATGATGCCGACATTTTCATGGAAGATCGCACAAAGGATCAATCACATTCCAAAATCAATTCCAATTCAAATTTTTTTATACCAAAAGAAAAATCGGGAAGGGCAATCTCAAATTTTTTGACTGAAACACCATCGATTTCAAATCCTCAAAAAAGTGAGGCGACAAATTGTCTAGAACTCTATTTAAGTTTCTGAGCGATATTGGAGAAGCAACTGATGGTGAGGGCAAAGTTGGTGGAGGTCGAGATCGATGATGAGATTGTCGCCTTGGAGAAGATGACGACTTGGTATCGCTTCAAGAGAGGCGCTTGCAACAGATGAAAACAAAATAGCAATCTTCATTAGTTGAAGGCAACTTGAAGAAAAACGAAGAGAAAACAAGGGCATATGTGGGCTCTGATTTCAGTTCGGCCATGCGAATTAGATCTACTTTTATGCGGCTTACCTACAGCGGCGGAGTTGAGTTCTCAGAAGATTCACGCCTGATCACAGGTAATTAAAAAAAAAAAAATCGAACTGGTTTTTGTATTTCAAAAGAAAGACTCTCTCGCATACTTCCATATTCGCGCTTTGCACTTCTTTTGTATTTTCCTGTCAGTAATTGAAAGGTTTCATTAGGATCGTTCTGGCGAATTCAGGTCGGGCTCGGGACTTAGCGTAAAATAATGGTGATAACCGTGAAGAGCCACCAACGACGTTGACGATGAGGAGTTCGGTTCCTCCCACTCAAGATGTTAACTCTCAGAAAGGTTCTTTTTCCCCTTATTCTGTGTTTAATTATAATGTATGAGTAGTCGGACAGAATGTTTTTAATCCAATTATATTTTACTTTTATTTTGTTTTGAAATTGTGTTATCCGCATTGAAAATGGGAGGGAAGACTAACAATGATCAGAAGGTGTGGCGATTATATGATTATTTAATATTAGATATTTATATTATTGCCTCCTAATTTCATGTAAATAATACTATTTTTCTTACATGTACTGTTTTCCGATTCTATATTATGATGTATATTACCATAAAATTTATTTTATCATCGCATAAATTATTTTTTTCATCTAATGACTTAAAAAAAGGGGCCGCTCGGGCATCCGGGGCAAGCATATTATTATTATTATCATTATTATCATTATTATGGTAAAGTACATAGAGGCCGGCCGGCCATCGCCCGGGCCAAGCATCTAGTATTTTCTTTTTCACTAATCTTATAATCAATTATTTTCTTCAGACCTTCTTTTGGATGATAAGACAATCAGAATTTATGACGAGATACACGGATTTCACTCGAACTTCAAGTAAGTACTGTCATACGCCTTATCTATTTTGCCTTCAAAATTTGTTTAACTATGTTTCTGTTCGAAAATTTTTAAAATTTGCTGTAAACTTATCTTCGTTTTAACAAAACAGCATTTAACATTGGAGGTGATCAATCTTTTGAATGGAAAAGATAAATTGCAAAATCTCTTCCACCTCCGATAATGTTTTATATTTAATCATCCACACAAGAAGCAAGAAACAAGTCTCATGATATATGGTGTCCTGAAAATCTAGATAGTGGTTGATATCATTTGATGAACTTCACTAAAAATTTTCCACTTACATTCATGTTTTGAATTGCATAACTCAACTGGAAGCAAACAATGAAAATTGCTACTAGATCAGCAAAAGCATTGGCTTTCTTGCACAGTCAAAATTCACCAGTGATGTTTGTAGATTTTAGGGCAGAAAATATACTAATTGACAAGGTATGCTACTCAGATGTATATCCGCACATGCATTGACCTACTTCTTTTCATCTGATTCATGTACTATGTGCAATGCACAGAATGTTAGTTTTATCTAAAAATGTGTTCGTAACAAATGCTTTTTTACATGGTATCAACTCTTTTGATTGTAACAATGAGGTTTCAATTTCAGGACTTCTGTCCAAGGCTAGGTGAGCAACATTGGAGGAGGAAGAGCCAACGCGTTGTTTCAATTCTGGTTAAAGTGACCCTAAGTCCCGTATGGGTAAGTACATACTGAACTATCTTTTCCTTTCTATCCGATATAAAGTTCTTAACCTGATAACGAGGTGCAGCTTAGTAGTAAGACGTCTCACATGTTGACCAATAGGTCCCGGGTTCGAGTTACATTGGGGATAAGTGGCGAACCACTATTGATCTCTTTAAAAAGGAAAAAAAAAAAAAAAAGATTCCTAACCTTTTTAAACTGACAAGACCTTTTCATATTTGAACAATGCCTTTTCTGTTGCATGCAATTTTGAAACTGAATTTTATTTAATTTGCATGCATCTGGCTTTTTTAAAAAAATCTTGTGAAACCTAAACTGGCAAGGCCTTTTCATATTTGAACATATAAAACAACATAAAAATCTGATCACATTTTCCTCCTTGAAGTAAAAGTTTGTGAGCTACATATTTATATATTTGAACTGATAAAACCTACGCAAATCAGCTCTCATGATAATGAGCAAAGCAATGACATGTAAGTTTGTCAAATTAATAATCAAATCAATAACACGATAGTACACTAAGGGAGACACTCATGAAATATCACATATCTTATTGGAGAACAACATTGTTTTACACGAGGAGGTGCAAAGAAACCATGGGATGTATACTCCATGGAAACTCTCCTTCTACAGCTTCTAACCAAGGCAAAAAGCTCGTACCTATATACAAAACCTATACAAAATTGTGTATAAGATGGTTCATCAGTTCACAAGAAACTAATAGACACGAGATGCACTCCTACACAAGCAAATCTACTGGCAGAATTGATGCTGGAATGTGTACACAGTGACAAGACGAGAAGACCAACATAATAAATCTCATGCTATTGTTGCACACTTTTTTCCCTTGGGCAGGGAACATGTAGGTTCATGACAATATTCCTAGTAACACACTTTATCTGGTGAAACTATGTTATGCACTCAGTCGGCAGGTTTAAACAGATTGAAAATGCACATCTCTTCTTGGTTGTAACGGTTCAAGCAACATGTTATGCACATCAGGTGAGTTTTTGAAGGTTTTTCAAAAAGAAAAAAGTTAGGTATCTACTCCAAAAGGTACATCAGAAATTGTTGGTACCCACCAAGCCTTGGAGATAGATATACAACAAGAGCTTCCAAAGGCATAGAATCCGACTTAAAACAGACAACAGCATCGATAAAGAGAGCCTGAGTGAGAACATAATCTGGAACATGAACTTAAGATGTATTGAGAACGCAGATAGTAGTGTGCAATTCGTGCATTCACTCAAGAGAAAACAATCTTTGTGCCCCCACTCCTCCTAAGGAGGCACTTAGTTTAAATTGAGGCTAATGTCCTTTTATTCTTGTCCCCAGTTGCATATCCTTGTTCATTGAGTAAGAATTAGTAGGATCCTAATGCATCAGCTAGGGCATTGGTCTTTAGTTTCTTTGTAAACCAACAAAAAAAAAAAAAAAAAAATACAGATATTGATGTTGTTGGTAGACACATATCTAGTGAGAAATATAATTAGTTTAAGATCCCGTGATCCCACACCCCACCTTCTCTGATGCAGGTGAAATTCAAGGGTGGCTTTACTATAGATCAAGTAAAACATTTACTTTAGGCCCCTAATTATCTAACATTAAAAAGAAAATTTTAATTTTCTCCTTTGTATGAAAGGTAAAAAAACGAACTCGATTGATTTAAAATGTAAAAGATGTTAGATTTATGTTGATAATGTAAATTTAAAATCAATTAACATAAAAAGTTTCCTTAGTCATGGAAATTCCATTAACATGAAGATGATTGGAAATATTGATGCTTAAATTTATTCTAGGATTACAAAAACATTAATTGATATAATTAAATATAAAACTTGATATTTTCTAGTATTATAATATCAACTACTGCCATGAAAGTTAATTGTCCAGAAAATTTTTTTACAAGTTAAATGAAACAATTTAATACATTGTGACTATCTCATTAGTTAAAAAATATCAAAATGAATCGATTTGTTAAGAAACATTAACCAAAGATTTTACGTCCAACAAATTTTAACAAAATGATATTCACATAAATTACAACAAACATTAACTAAATTTCTTATTAATTTTATAGTAATAACATTAGATTTAGATAGTGTTTTGGCTTTTTTAAAAGAATATAGTTTTATACTTTCTCGATGCCTCATTTAACGTCCAACTAACCTTGGTGAAATAGTAACATTAATAAACTGCATGTCCACAAATTTGATTTTATAGATCTATGAATTCATCCCAGTAATTCTAAAGCAAAAATATCAACAAAATTTCAAATGATACCACATAACTGAGAATATCCATAAATACTGTGCACCTTTGTTTTGGATGCACCTTGTTTTGGTTGCACATCAGGATGCAAAAGAAAAAAAAAAAATCCCCAAAGAAGCAAATATGAAACCCTTTTTGTTTACCATGAATCTGAAAACCTAGACGTACATGTAAAGTTTTCATGAAATCCCCAAGAAAGAGATGCCATGTTTGGTTAGATTTTGGATTCTTCTCTTGTGTCCTTCATTCTCTACTTTGAGGAAATGGAGAAAAAAACAAGAAAAAGTAATTTGTAGGTACTTGCGTGTGGTTGTTACTTGTTAGTGTGGTTGTTCTGGGTGTCCAGAAGATCTGTAATAAGGATGTGACAACATTTAATCGGCTCAGATAGGGGTGGAGCAATCAGGTGAATCAATTTATCTTTCTCGAATGCTAAATCTCTCATTTACACACCGTTGGATATTTTAACCGGATATATGACCTTCAAACACCACTACTTTTTCTTTCTTTTTTTTTTCTTAATAAAATACCACTACTTTGTTTAGAGAGTTTATCTTCGTATTTTTGCTTTCCTTCAAAATATTAATGTCTAGATAAATGATCCAAACAAAGAGGTACTAGTAATATTTAGTTACTTTATTTATTGATTATGAGCAAGATTAATTAGTAAAAACTTCAAAAACTACATGTAGTAAAGAAATTTTTAATAATTAATATCACTTTTCTTAATGTGATTTGATAAAAAGGACACAAATATTTTGGATGATGTACTTTAAAAGAAATTATACGGGAAGAAGATTTAAGAAAGGACACACATCTCGAGTGGTCATTCAGTCTGACAATCAAGTGGTCGTCCAACTATTACAACAAAACAAGAACTTTCCATGGAAACATCATCATAAGCTCAAGGAGATCCAGGTTATGATCAATCTATCGAACTCTAAAATTTTGCATATCTTCAGTGAGGTTAATAGCATGGCGGATGAACTTGCAAAGGCGGCATCACATGGATCAAGCCTTCAATATGATAATAGGGATCAATTACCAGCCTCTTTGTGGGGCAAATGGTATCTTAATAAGTGTTCCTTTCCGTATATTAGGATTAGATAGGAATTTATCTACTCTATAGCATAAGTGGAGATGTCAGGGGATTTATGTCGAATCTTTATAAGACATCCTTCTAGGATTGTTAGCATAAAACTTAAGAAATTGTCGGGGATATTGCATTATCTTTGTAAGACAATTCATAGTTGTAATCGCATAGGAGCCGTCATGGTTTTTTTAGAAAAACTTCTGTAAGGCGGACTCCTTTTCCGTTTGGGTAAGTCTTAATCACTGCCTTGTATAATTTTTTACTTATATTAAAAAAAAAGATTTAAGAAACATAATTTTCTCAAATTTTGGTGTGGGAGAGCGAAGCTAGGTCCTAAAGAAGTGACGGGTCAAAATTTTTAATATCACTAATTTAATATATTTGTCTCTTAATATTATTAATTTAGGTAGGGCAAAATTTATTTTTCTTAAGAAAAAACATAAAAATTTTTAGGGGTGATAACCAAAACTGCGGCAATTGCACCAACTTTATATGTGCCTTCGCCAGAACAAGAAGAAACCTATCTATATGCAATGGGTTTTGCCAAAACCATGTTTCTACTACTAATCCATTGACAAATTGGTAGATGAAATTTATGATTTTTAAATTGTTTATCATCCATTATAAAAGTGGCGAAGTTAGGATTTCACCAAAGTTGGGGTGGAAAAATATAAAATTATGTTTTATGGACTAAAAGGGGTAAGAAAAAATTTGGATTTTTCAAAATAGCCCCCTTGTGGTATTTCAAACTACATGATAATCAACTTGTGGTGTATAAATATCAAAGATACTTGCTTGTACTTATTCCGAAGTTAGCAGATAGACAGAAAATAATGAAAATAGGAGAAATTGCTAATTATGGCACCTCAAATATGTGTGGTATGCTATTTTTATTCCAATTCTACCCTCGAACCACTATTTATAACAATAATTTACCTTCAGTATTATTCCTTAATATTTCTCCAATCTCTTTTCATGAGCACTAAACCCTAAATTGTAAAAGCGATATCAAAACCTATTTCCTTTTTTTCCAAAAATAATGAGTGATGCCAAATGTGGCCAATATTGTACTAGGCGACATCCAATTTTTTTTACCTTTTTGTTCTTATTTTACAACTTTAAAAATAAAACCTTCATCTTTCAATCAAATCATTATAGAAATAATATTAAAATAAATCACCTAAGCGTAGATAAATACATATAACACAATAACTAGAAAACCAAATAATTATTAAAAATAAAAAATATGAATAAAATAAAATCTAACAATTAATAAATATTTAGAAACTACTAAACTAAATAAGTAGAAAACACAATTCATTAAAGTTACTTAAAATCTAAAAATTAATAAATATTTAGAAACTACTAAACTAATTAAACAAAAACAATATAATTTATTAAAGTTAATTAAACTATTACAATAAATATCTATTAATAATAATTTTTTTTTTAAAAAAACTAAACAATTGATGAACGTAAAAATATTATTAATTAATTTAATTTATTAATTAAGAAACATAGGAAGCCAAAGAAAAAGAACGAAAAATTATAGGAGATGAACTTTTCGTATAGGAACAAAACCAAATATTCCAACTTTCTTTCTTATTTCAATAAGAAGAACCCAAGAAATCGAAGTGGGAAACGAAAACTGAAGCACCTCTTGTGAGAGTAAAGGGTGAATCAAAGGGATGCAATGAACATGAAACCGGTTTGCCAATTGGATATAACCAAATCGTTCTACAACAAATAGATGGAAAAATTTAATGGATTGGGGAGATCGAACAAATAAACTTACTTTGTATTTACTTCAATTAACTATCGTGTTTTTGAAACTAAACCAATGATAAAAAACTATCACCATAATCTATTGAGAAACATAATTATTAGTAAAGTATTATCTAATCTAAAATAAAAATATATTAAAAGAGGGTTTTCCTAGATTACCTCCTTTAAAACGAAGTCGCTTCAACGTTGTAATGAACCTTTTGAAAACTTAAAACTAATTATAATTACCTGCGCTAATATGCTCAAGCAAACAAGAGAATAAATATTATCTACTCCTTCTGTCCTAAAAGTATTATTCAATTTTAGATTTCACTTTTAGTACAATTTGAATTAAAAATGAAAACTCAAACTAGACAATAATTATGGGACGGATGGAGTAATTGGTAATAAGGAAATGGTTCACTGCACACCAAAATTCAGTGAAGATAAAAGAAAGGAGAAAGGGAAAAGCTTGGAGAGTTGAAGCGCGGGAAAGAACCACCTTTTACATGTAGGCTACCTTATTCCTGCAAAATTTTTACTACTTCTTCCAATATGCCAAATGTCCCTTGATAGTATTTTAATTTATTTTTTTATAATTCTTTTTCATGTTCGTGCTAGTTTCACCAATATGTTTCTGAAACCAGAAAAGGGGTAAACGCGCGATCACAAATAAAATCAATATCAAATCAACTCCGAACTTCATCCTCTTCCTCTTCCGTTTTTAGTTCCTTGCTTACATGATCCACCCTGATTGCTCTCCCCAATCAAAATCGACGCAACATTGAAATTTTCTACCGCAAGATTGGTACTTTTCTTTGATCTCCATACGCAACAAATTAATACCAAAGCCTTTGGATTTTCCAGTCCCCTTATCTCTCGCAAAGGTTAACATCCACTTTGTGATCTCCGTATTGGGCAAACAACAATATAATAAACTGTTCATCTAATTATTGTCTTTACCATTTGGCACTTGGATAAGGTGTTTCTTGATGTTTCTTTTTTTTAATTGAGTAGAGAATATTATTAAGCAAAGTTTGATAGCAATCTCGTAGACGAAGCAAATTTCGTTAATGCAACCATCAACAAGAAGGTACGAAGATAATTTTGTCTATCTCGTGAAACTCAAAAGAGTGCGGAAAATTCACAGTAAGACGATCGTTTATCTAAGTGATTCTATCTCTTAACTCAAACCAAGCAAAGAACACATTATCCATGAAAGATTCGAATTAAACAACAACCCACGCTAAGAATAGCAAGGACACCATTCAATATACTCGATCAGTCATTAATCAAGAGACTCAAGAAAGGTAGGAGCAAACAATGCCCAACTATGAAGGAATACTATTGATTAGTAATCTTCATAACCAACCAAAGATATGCAACACATACACTATCTCAAAATGCTTATGCCAAAGCACAACTCATCCCAACAAAAGTAGGACAAACCCCACAATGGATCTCATGAACACACTCATCATGAAATTCGAACACCAAGCCAAAAGAAAGGCTCATCAATCGAACTACTAGAAGTAGTATGAAAATAAGAAGTTTAGTTTTAAAACAATTCTATCAAGAAGCATACTTGAAAAAGAATGGTTTCTGCAAGATCAACAAGATCCAAGACAAGATGAAAACCCTCTTGGTTTAAACATACTTGACACGAAAAATGGACACTCCATTTAACAAAATTCCTCACAGGAAAAACTCTCAAAGAGACAACAAAAATGACCACTCAAGGGTGCTTCTAAAATTCGGCCAAGCCTCCCTTATATAGGCTTGAATTTTTCGGCCAGCACCTCTAAAAAGAAGACCAATTAGGACTCTCTAATCTTATCTCACAAGGAGTAAAAGTAGAAGAGTACTTGATCTCTTTGACTCTATCTAAAATCTAGGAAACCTTATCTAAATCACTTATCCTCAAGTAGGATAATATCTAGAAGGAATCTAAGACTCCTAATCAAAACACTCTAGCTTAATTCAGTCCACATGACTTATTTAACTAGATAAAATTCGAAAATAACTCCTAGACTTAGACAATGACTCTAATCTCGAAATTCAGCTCAAATTGTTGAAGTAAAATGTCTTGAACGCCCTTCCAAAAGTGAAATATTGGTCTTGCGCCCCTTAAGTTATAGAAACCTCCAATTTACTCCAAAACTTGTAGAATTCACCTTATTGACTCCAAAAGAATGGAAAAACACTTGAAACAATTAAGATAGTTTGCAACCTATCCAATTGTGTAGCAATGGACTCAATCTTGAACACTTTGATCAAATAGGCCGTCCACTCATGAACCTAAATGACTCTTCTCACTAGCTTTGATCAATGATCTTCATGGAGCACACAGAGTCAAACTCTCTTGATACTCTCCAGCACTTATTTCCATGAGGTCTTCATCTCCTTTGGTTTGCACCCCAAAGTTAATGACATTCTCATCACCTTGATCATAGCTCTCTTGAACCAACTCCCTATCACATAGGTAGTCAAGATCCATCCTTTCTTCCTTGATTGGCCTGCAAAGTAAACTTGGCATTCCAAATCTAGAATGAAGGACTAACTCATTCCCCTCACTAGGAGAACCTCCATGGAAGGCTATATGATTCTCATCATCCCCTCCTTCTTTAAGAGGATTCGTCCTCGAATCATCAACCTCTATACCTGCACAAGGAACAAACGAGATATAAGGGTTAGTAAAATCCTCACCCTCACCACACTCTGATTTTCTCTCATTGCGTGCATTCATTTCTTTTTCCACGCTATTTTCATGGTTTTCTCTCGCCTCAAGTCTTACCTCATCGTGACCCTTTTTACTTTCTTGCGTCACTCGCTCGACTTTTTCTTTCCCTTGTGTATAGGTTATCTTACGTCTTTTCTCTCGCATGATTCGATTCTTCACAAGCCAAAGGCTTAAGAACATATTTTCTGTCCTCTTTAGTAAAGACAAAGATATTCTTTGAGCAATGGTGCACAGCATCTATATCTGACTGCCAAGGCCTACCTAGCAAAATATCACAAAGAGACATAGGAATTACATCAAAGTAAATTTCATCCCTATACTCACCAATCAAAAGATACCATGGCCTTTTAGTAACATCCACAACCATCTCTTCACTCAACCATTGAAGCTTGTATGGTCTAGTATGCGGATCCATCTCGAATTCCGTTTGCTATGCAAAATTCCTCACTTACACAATCAGTACTCGACCCACCGTCGATTACCAAATCAACTTCATTGGACCACCCAACCGAACACTTAGTACGGAAGATACAAGTCCGTTGATCTCCATCTTCAGCTCCAAACACCAACCCCGATCCTCAATTGGACCATTCCAACCACAAGAAGTATCATGCTCTCTTTCCACTTCTAAGGCAGCATAGTATGCCTCATAGAGCCTTGATTGTCTCCTTATCTTTGGATGTTGTTTGAAACACTTGTCCAAGCCATAGTGGAAACGGTCTGTCAACATGTAGTCGTTCTCATCCACTTCGAACTCGAAACAACCCTCTAATTCCTCAAAGTAAGATTGAATGGATCTCGCCATTCGCTTACAATTGAGCAACTTCACTTTTGCTTCATCAAAGGTGTTAGTACCAACATATCTTTCTCGCAAAGCACTTCTCAAATCATTCCAATCATCCAAATTACGAAACCAATAATGCGAATAGATATTTGAAACTAGCTTCCACCAATTCAAAGCATTAGAACGAAAACAACCTATAGCTAAGGCTATTTTCTCACTCTCTTTCTCTATGTTAAGCAACACAAACAAATTCTCTATGCTCTTTTCCCAAGTATCATATTCTCTATGACAACCATAAAACAAAGGCAATGACACTTGCAACATTCCAGCATACGAGGGTACTTGTTTAACTTCAAAACGATCACATAAGACTCTTAAATTTTCAGCAATTTTCTCAAAACTTACCATAGCTTTATCTTGCTGATTTGAAAGCATTTGAGACAAGTCTCGGTTTGCCTCCTTAACCTCGGCCAAAGCTTCATGTAGGAAGTCAATCTGACTCTTCATGAGCTGTACTTGAGCCTCCATGCGACCCTCTACACTCTTTGAAGCGATTTGAGTACAACCAGCAACTCCGGATGACATCTTTGCTCAACAATTATGAGATTCCACCAACAAAAGAAGTAATGTGCCTTGTGTACTACACAAAACTCCTTGAACCCTAGAACCAAATTATGGTTCGGCCAAAACCCCCCCAAGAACCAGAGGAAGGTTCAAATAAAGCTCTCCCCAAAAACAAAAAACTCTCTTGTGCTTTTAAGAACACAACTCTCAAAAATTTCAGAATTAAAGAGAAGAGTGCTTCTCTTGCTTTTCTCTTTTGATCTCGGCAGCAAGAAAGAAGAAGAAAAATTGGAGTAGAGTGTGTGAGAATTTTCGAAAAACAGCACTCCTAGTTATAGGTAATGCAAGTCTTTTTGTGCAAGAAAACTCCTACAAGATAGGACCTAAATTTTCTCAAAAATATTCCCCCCTAATTGATGAAGGTTTGCTCGACAATGTGGAATAAAGAAGAAGAAAAACCGGCCTCATATATATAGACAAGGATAGAGTCCTAAAACTTAGGTACACATAATCCTTTTTGGACACAAATTAGGAAAACTCATCCCTACTTTTTAGAGATAAAATTTTCGACCCCCCTACTATTAAAAGGACTCAAATACACGGCCACACACATGCACAAATGTATTAGAAGACTAAAATATTTTCAGATTAGGATAAGACTTCCTTATCTTAATAGTTTTCGAAAATAGACTCACTTTAAAACTCTAATTATAATCTCACTGAAATTATAATTTAACACATGCAAAAATTAGTATTTAAATCCAAGTAGGACTTAAATAAAACACACAATAAAATTGTATTACAATTAGGAAACAATGGCTGCAAATTTCGGCCAATGTGAACACAAAAATCCAAAACCGAATAGGACTCAAATCATAACACAATTTGGACTCAATGACCTTAATTTTAGAGCTAAAATTTTCGGCCATGTGAACACACAAATACAAGACCAAATAGGTCTCCAAGTGTAACACAAATAGACAACCAAAATTCAAGTTCAACTAGAACTAGGAAAACCTAATTTTTAGCTTCACAATTTCAGCTATACTACGACTCTAAAATTCAAAACCAACTAGGCTTAGAATAACACATAAATCACACGCATACACATGCAAAAAGTCAGCAAAATTTCGGCCATTAACCTTTTACCACATAGTTAAAATTTGAAAAATTACTTTTGACTCACTTAAAAGGAAACTTGAAAATTACCACTTTCCAAAAATGGACAACAACTTTTAGAATCTTTCTAAAAACCCTTTTCCAAATTGTACTTGGAATTAACAAAATCACTTTTACCAAAACAATCCATGGCAAATAAAGTAACAAGAACACCATAATTATAATTCAATTATGACATTTGCTTCATAATACTAAATTTAACATAAATCATTCTGAAAACTCAATGACTTAACAATGCCATCTTCATAAGTGACCATTGAAAATCAATCTTTCAACAACCAAATATGTAAACTTTGAGAATACATCTCAAAACCTATAAGATTTCTTGTCAAACATTAAGAAAATCTTTTTAGAAAAACTTCACTTAATTTTCGACCCTACTCTCGAAAATCAAGGTTTTAAAACACAAGTCAAAGACTTCAATCCTTAAAGTTGGCACAATTCAACTTCAAAGACCTTAACACACTTTGATACCAAAACTGATATCACTAAAATTCATTCCTCATCACTTGACAAAGAAAGTTTTTGACTCAAACTCAAAGTGTAAAACTCGAGAAACAAGAAAACCAACACTTGTTAATTTTGAAAAATCTTTTGACACTAAGATTAAACAAAATTCGGTCTCTATGAAATTTTCATGAATTGAAAATTCATAAATTCCATTTTACTCATTAGATTCAAATGAAACCAACAAGAAGGAAGGCTTTTTCATTTATACCTTATGTAGAAAGTACAAAATCATTAAGCTTCACCTTTCAAAGAATAGATCCAAGATATTTACCACAAGATAAACTCTCAAATCTTCCTTATGTAAAGACATCTCTTTTAGAAAGAAAAGGCTATCTCGAGCAAGAAGCTCTTCTTTGGCATCAATTCTCTCCTTAAAGATCCAACACATAAGATCCACTAACTTGCTCATAGGAGAAACAGTTCTCTACTTGCAAATCAAGGATAAATTTCAAGATGTAGCGCCCACTTTGATTAGATACCAACGTACCATCATCAAGCTCTCGCATAGACCTTAAAATAACACCACAAGATCAAACAAATGTGTAAGAAGTCTCGCACAACCACACAAAAGACAAGATCAATTTTGAAAACGTAGTTTTCACAAGAATTTGATTTATTTTTTCAACACCCCATTCCAAAACAAGAAGGAACCTTGAAACAAATAAAGATAGTACTACTCGTTAAGTAGCACAAAGCTCGATCACCACACCAAGTAACGGATTCCGTGGTAATTCAAGATATTCTCAAAACCAAGAACTATAAAGTTCCCAACTAAGAAGAAATCTCTCGAAAATCAAATCGATAATAGGAATTGATATGACAATATCAATTAATACCATCACTAAGATAATCCAAGCTCGATACCAAGAAAGCGATAGCAATCTCGTAGACGAAGCAAATTTCGTTAATGCAACCATCAACAAGAAGGTACGAAGATAATTTTGTCTATCCCGTGAAACTCAAAAGAGTGCGGAAAATTCACAAGAAGACGATCGTTTATCTAAGTGATTCTATCTCTTAACTCAAACCAAGCAAAGAACACATTATCCATGAAAGATTCGAATTAAACAACAACCCACGCTAAGAATAGCAAGGACACCATTCAATATACTCGATCAGTCATTAATCAAGAGACTCAAGAAAGGTAGGAGCAAACAATGCCCAACTATGAAGGAATACTATTGATTAGTAATCTTCATAACCAACCAAAGATATGCAACACATACACTATCTCAAAATGCTTATGCCAAAGCACAACTCATCCCAACAAAAGTAGGACAAACCCCACAATGGATCTCATGAACACACTCATCATGAAATTCGAACACCAAGCCAAAGGAAAGGCTCATCAATCGAACTACTAGAAGTAGTATGAAAATAAGAAGTTTAGTTTTAAAACAATTCTATCAAGAAGCATACTTGAAAAGAATGGTTTCGCAAGATCAACAAGATCCAAGACAAGATGAAAACCCTCTTGGTTTAAACATACTTGACACGAAAAATGGACACTCCATTTAACAAAATTCCTCACAGGAAAAACTCTCAAAGAGACAACAAAATGACCACTCAAGGGTGCTTCTAAAATTCGGCCAAGCCTCCCTTATATAGGCTTGAATTTTTCGCCAAGCACCTCTAAAAGAAGACCAATTAGGACTCTCTAATCTTATCTCACAAGGAGTAAAAGTAGAAGAGTACTTGATCTCTTTGACTCTATCTAAAATCTAGGAAACCTTATCTAAATCACTTATCCTCAAGTAGGATAATATCTAGAAGGAATCTAAGACTCCTAATCAAAACACTCTAGCTTAATTCAGTCCACATGACTTATTTAACTAGATAAAATTCGAAAATAACTCCTAGACTTAGACAATGACTCTAATCTCGAAATTCAGCTCAAATTGTTGAAGTAAAATGTCTTGAACGCCCTTCCAAAAGTGGAATATTGGTCTTGCGCCCCTTAAGTTATAGAAACCTCCAATTTACTCCAAAACTTGTAGAATTCACCTTATTGACTCCAAAAGAATGGAAAATCACTTGAAACAATTAAGATAGTTTGCAACCTATCCAATTGTGTAGCAATGGACTCAATCTTGAACACTTTGATCAAATAGGCCGTCCACTCATGAACCTAAATGACTCTTCTCACTAGCTTTGATCAATGATCTTCATGGAGCACACAGAGTCAAACTCTCTTGATACTCTTCAGCACTTATTTCCATGAGGTCTTCATCTCCTTTGGTTTGCACCCCAAAGTTAATGACATTCTCATCACCTTGATCATAGCTCTTTTGAACCAACTCCCTATCACATAGGTAGTCAAGATCCATCCTTTCTTCCTTGATTGGCCTGCAAAGTAAACTTGGCATTCCAAATCTAGAATGAAGGACTAACTCATTCCCCTCACTAGGAGAACCTCCATGGAAGGCTATATGATTCTCATCAAAGTTTTAGGTAAAATGATGATGCTCTATTTGGAGCACAAAATTTCCTAAACTCGGGATACTAACAAATTAAAAGATGAAGAGCAAATCGGGTATTAGTTGGTTGGACCAGAGTACAGCATCCCAGGAATTATGAAGTGAATGAAAACAAAAATCCTAAACACTAATCAAGAATCGAAGTCTATTATAAACTACTCGTAAAACGATTTGCAAAAAAATAAAAATAAAAATTGCGGTTCTCCAAATTTAATCATCACCAATAATGATGATACTTATTAGAACAAAAAGTCAGAGAAAGACCGGAAAAAAGAAAAGAAAAAACCACTGGAAACCCTTTATTAAAAATAAGTGATACAAATTGATGAAGATGATGAAGAAACAAACATAATGAGGACAAAAAAAAAAAAAAACTCCACAACCGGATTAACTGCCGGAAACTCCACTGACATGCATGTGGGTAAAAGGGATAACATGTAAAAGAAGATGAGAGTTCACGTGCTTTCTTCTTTCAAGAGAAAGAAAGAATAATTTTTTCAGGGTCAATTCTTAATTGGGGTCAACAACCCCAAGCCCCGCCAATTTGCAAGTTACATCTGCCATTGATGATATGGGGGTCAAGGTCCCTTGGGTTTACATCCGGCGCGTCAAACACGTGGTTGTATAGGGCTATACAAATGCATTCCAGTTGGTTGAATTTAGTCATCCCAACGAAGAGAGAGCAGCATGGTTCAGTACTTCCCACCCCGGTTCCATTATTCCTGAAAAAATCAGTGCATGGACTAAATATACGGGTGCTTGACTTTTGGGTGAGCCAAACCCAAAAGTGTGGAACAAAAAATGTGTAGGGTTTATTTTGTAGACAAATATAATCTTCTCGCGTTTTGAAAACGCGAAACAATCAAATTAGATTAACATTTCGCGTTTCACAAACGCGAATAATGTTAATTCCATGCACTCAGATTCAAACGGGTCGAAAGCAAAAAAAAAAAAAAGAAAAATCGGTTTTTCGCGTTTTAGAAACGCGAAAAACGTAAGACGCGTTTGTAAAGCGCGAAACTTTGTTTTCGCCTTTGCAAAGCGCGAAACTTTCTTTCGCGTTTTCAAACGCGAGAAACTATTTTCGCGTTTAAAAATGCGAAAATCGTAAGTTTAAAAGTGTAAATTTTGCAAATAAGAATTTAGCGTTTTGAAAACGCGAAACAAAATTTCTAGCGTTTTCAAAGCGCGAAAAATAGATTTAGCGTTTTAAACGCGAAAATATCCAGAAAATCTCCTCATCCACTCACCCGTCTCCACGTGTATTTTTATGATAAGTCTGGAATGTATTCGCGTTTGTTAAACGCGAAATTTAAGATTCATATATAAAACAAGCTTTAACAGCATTTCTCCGCAAATTTCTTTCATTGTTCACTCGAATTTTCTTTCCAAATTTCTTTCATTCGTTGAACTCCGATTTTAAGTTTTACTCCGGAGGACTTGCTGAATTCGTGAAAACTCTCATTTTCTTCAAATTGAGAAGTTGCTCCGAGGTTAAAGAAGATTGATTTGAGTCTGAAGCCTATTTAAAACTCTAAGTTTTAACATTGAGGTAAGTTTATTTCGTTATTAAAAATATGTACTTTTTATGTTTTATTATGAGCATAGGATGATTTACGCATTATTATTAGTTAATATATAATTGTGATTTAGTCAATTAACGGTGGTTTTTATTGAGGTGATAAAGTAAATTGAAAGAAATATTAGTTAATAGAATATTAAATTAGATGAGCATTGTAAATTATTGTACATCGATTTCGTAAAATAAAATAAAATTATAATAATGATATTGAATTTTGAATATTTACAGCATAAGAATAAATTATGTAATTCGGGCATAAGGTTTAGATTTAATATTAATTTTGAGCATACAAATGAATTTGTAAATTCAGCGTATAGTTGTTATTTTAAAATTATTAAATCAGAACGGGGTAAATACTATGGCTGCAAACCGATTTCGTAGGAATTGATTTTGCAGGCCGCAAATGTCTTTCACGGAGACGGTTAAATGCAAATTATACTTGGAATACTACTTATACAACCGAACTGATGGGACTATCACGGTACAATGGGATGCGCGGACGGTTATCTTATCATTGATCGTATGTTAGATTTCTCGGAACTTGTTGATAGGGTATTAAGTGTGATCGGAGTTGATAGAGAAGGGCTTTATATTGATTTTTCTTTGGTATGGACGGAGAGGTCAGGAAAAAGGTCTCGTGTGCACATTAATGATGATAATACTGTTCGGTTCATTTATCTTTGTGCTGATAAATGGCCAGAATTGTACCCTGAAAAAGTTGAGAGAACAGGCCATGTTTATGCAAGTACATCTGGCCAGGATATTGGTGCCAGCACTAGTGGTGGTAGAACAGTTGAAGACAATGAAGATGGAGATGAAGATGGAGATGAAGATAAAGATGAAGATAAAGATGAAGATAAAGATGAAGATGCAGATGAAGATGAAGATGTCGGGGGTGTCGAAAGCAGTGATGATGAGTACGTCCCATCGGATGAGGACTCAGATGACGACACTGATTTTGAGTCATTTTTTTCAGTCCCATATGTTTTCGACGACATAAGTGGATGGGACAAGACTTTAGAGGAAGTAGAAAACGATGGAATTAAAATGTGGGATGGCAATCCGTTGACGCTAGGCCTTGATATACATTTCGCCAACAAGCCTGAGGCACAAGCGGCAGTGGGAGAATGGAACTTGGTACATGGTCGGACTTTCCGAGTGAAAACGAGCTCTAAACGAACATGGTATGTCGAATGCGAGACGTGTGGACCTAAATATCCGAAAGAGCGCCTTCACGGCTATGATTGTCTGTGGAAGGCGCGAGTTTCGCTACAGAAGGCCACCGATACTTGGAAAATGGTGGTATGGTCCGATTCCCACAACTGTCTTGGGGCAAACAAGAGAAACGAGTCCCGAAATGTCACGTCTTCTATGATTGCTAGACTGGTTGCCCAAAATGTGCGAAAACATCCAGATTTTGCAGTTGCCCAAATTCAAATAGAAGTGAGAAGAGTTACCAAGTCGAATGTAGCTACAAGAAGGCATGGCATGGTAGAAGAAAAGCACTTGAGGCTCTGTATGGTACATGGGAAAGTAATTTTCAACAATTGCCCAGCTTCCTCAATGCATTGTTCATGTCAAACCCGGACACTTGTGTGCAATTCAAGTTTAAGGAAAATTCAGGAAGCTCACAAAGGTTTGTATGTAGGTATGTTTTCTGGGCATTTGGGCCATCTATACGTTATTTCATGCTTGTTGGCCGTAATAACCATCGATGCCACTCACTGCGAGGATCCTACAAAGGAAAACTAATTGTGGCATGCGTAAAGTGCGCAAATGGCACGATTGTTCCCATCGCATTTGCTCTTGTGGACGAAGAGACTATACACACTGGAAATGGTTTTGAAGTATTTGAAAAGTTTGTTCTACGAGGATAGGAAGACTGTATTATCTCCGATCGAAATCGGGGTATCCTTACGCCATGGACATCATGTTGCAAAATTCCCAGAGATGGGCGTCCACCGTTATTGTCTAGAGCATGTTAAAGCAAACTTGGTTGGGCATTTTCGAAAGGAGAAACTGCGAGGCAACTGTCAAATGATTGGTTCAGCGACGCAAAAGACAAGGTTCTTGGCAGAGTGGCAAAAATTAGAAGAAAAAAATGAGCCTGCTGCTCGTTGGCTTCAGAAGCTGGGTGTTGAGAAATGGACCTGTTTACACGATGGAGGGCATCGTTGGGGAGAAATGACCACTAACATCTCCAGGTTTGGAATGATCGCCACGGCCAAGTTGTGGGGACTGATGATCTTTATGTTGGCGAGCCTTCCGCAGATCCGGAGTATCTCTTGTGGTACCATCAGGTTACTGTGAAGTATGTTACGGATCCGACGGACTCTGAAAATGCGAGGGGTTTTCACGGTTCTGCAGAGACCTTGCGCCTCATGGTGAGTATTTCGCCTACAGTCCATTTGGTTCTTTTTATTAACACTGTTGTCGATTTATGATTCTTTCTAATAAAAATTTCAGGCCACATTGATGGAGGACGTTCGTAGTCTGAGTATTATAGGCCAGCGTACTTTCGACGCGGACTCCTTTGGTTATGATCGCTTAGGCGAGATTGCCCAGGTTGCTGAGCGGGCGTTGTCCGTCAATGCAACAAATGTTGTACGGCACGATCTCGATAGGCATGTTGAGGTTCATGACATTTTGAGTCAAGAACTTGCACCTGTAGACCCGACCCAGCAACATCCACCACCCAGACCTCCGAGGCGTTCGCGCAGGTCTCAGCGTGGGCGTGGGGGGCAAGAGACAATCACAACATCTCAGCCACATCAGTCCTCCCAGCATGAGCAGTCTCATATTCCCTTCACTGGCGGTTCATCGCATCAGTCTCCACATCAGTCTCCACTCCATTCTCGACAGCATTCAGCCCATCAGTCTCCACATCATTCATCCCATCAGTCTCCACATCATTCTTCGCCGACCCATCAGCGTTTTACCGTCCGATTATGTCTCCCAAAGACCAAGAAATTCAATTTTTCCTTCACTCAGTTTTCTTCCCCTCGACTTCTCAGCGTCAGTTTGGAGATTCTTTTATTGACTTTTCTGGGTTTCAGCAGAGTTCGCTAGATGGCCAGTCGATACATTACACGAGTAACTTTCTTTCGAGTATGTTCGAGGGTGTTGCGGGTCAGCATCAGGCTGATAACCCAGCTGAGGGTGAGCGTGAGAGTCAGGGTGAGGATGAGGCTGAGGATGAGGCTGAGGATGAGGATGAGGATGAGGCTGAGGATGCAGACCAGGATGATCAGTTTGAGGGTCAGGGTTATCAGCGCCATGAGGAGCAGGGATCGAGTCAGACTCTAGGGATCCACCGTTGGCTATGAGTAAAGGCCAGAGAGTGACGAAGGAGCCCGATAGATTGACTTATAGCCTTTTTCGGGCTAAAAAGCCCAAGAAGAAGTAGGGTACTAGACTTCTTATGTAGTATTATTAGACTTGTATTTTTTTTTCCCTTTTGTTCATTTCTGTTTTTTTTCCTTTTGTTATGACTTGTTTTATTTTTTTTTACCTTTTGTTATGACTTGTAGTATTTTGTTATGACTTGTATTAATATTCTTAATAGTTTGATTTCACCTGCATCGTAAATACAATAATTAATATTTATAAAACACATCTTCGCCGATCAAATCGAAACACATATTTAAACTTTCTTATATTTTTTTTCATAATTAATAGTTGCTTCATCTTAAGTGTTGCTAAATTAAAATAAATATTTAATAAAATTTATTCTTATTTTAAGCTTTTTTCTTATATTAAAACCATCATAATTAATAAAATTAATTTGTAAATTAAATTACATCTCATTAAATCCATAAAATTACGTCATTATCATTATTGAAAATTTTTCATATAAAATTATTTTTTAAAATAATGATTACATTTTTAATAAAAATTTTTAATATAATCATTATTAATTTTTTTTATATAATGTTCTAAAAAATTAATACATTATAATAACTATATCATACTTTTAATAATTTATATTTAGTATAGCTCTATTTTATTTAATGAGTATCAATTATAATATTATATTCTTATTCAAAATTTAATTTTCGTATTATTAAAATTATCAATATAATTTTTCTCTTTATAGCTCTATTCAAAATTTAATGATTAACAGTTATAATTTTAAAATTTTCTGTTACCATTATTCAAATTTAATAATTTTTTGAAGTCAATTTCTCTATAACGTTTTAAACTAGTCAAATTAATCATATTTTTATGCCTATTTCTTTTTTTATTAAATAAAATGTTTTTTTTAATTGATTTCGCGTTTTGAAAACGCGAAATCTTATTGATTCAAGTTAATTAATTAGGATTATGTTAAATTAATTTTTTCTCCTTCTTTTTCGCGTTTCAGAAAACTATTTTTGAAATAAGCATAAAAATTTAAACCCTAAACATATTTTGTTCTTCATTTTTTTTTTTCAGTTACTAATAAGTAAATTTTCCCTAAATATACTGACATCCACCGGACATAAAACTTCAGAGTCATCCGGAGGTGGCGGGGGAGTCACGTCTGGCGGCGGTGGAGGCGGGGGAGTCACGGCGGGCGGTGGAGGAGGCGGGGGAGTCACAACAGGCGGAGGCGGCGGCGGTGGGGTCACGTCTGGCGGAGGCGGTGGCGGGGGAGTTACGTCTGCGGAGGCGGAGGCGGCGGAGTTACGGCGGGTGGCGGCGGCGGAGTCACGACTGGCGGAGGCGGAGGTGGGGGAGTGACGGTGGGCGGTGGAGGCGGCGGCGGGGGAGTGACGGTGGGCGGCGGGGAGTTACCGAGGGCGGAGGCGGCGGCGATGGGTGAGATTTACATTTTGGAGGTGGTGGAGGGGGAGATTTTGGTTTAGGAGGTGGTGGCGGAGGAGACTTAGGTTTAGGAGGTGGCGGTGGAGGCGGAGACTTACGTTTAGGAGGTGGCGGTGGGGGATGCGACTTTTTGGGAGGAGGTGGCGGCGGAGGAGGAGATTTGGACCAATGATGGTGATTATGTTTATCATCATCATTGTGTTTTGGTTTTGATTTCGTGCATTTGTCGCCATCACATTCCAACGTTGCCGTGGCTACAGTATAAAGACTAAGGAGGAGGAAAAGGGAAAGAAAAATGGCTGCGACGTTGATGCTCTTGAAACCCATTTTTAGCTTTGAATTTCAAGAGACTAAAAATGCTTTTCTTTTGGGTGGAGAGATCTACAGCAAAGTGAGGCCTTTTTATAGTGTTTATTCAAGCCTTGGCCTTGAAGCTACATTGTACCTTGTTTTAAAATTCATATATCGCCCCTTCCAAAAAATTACTAGTATTTATTTTCATATACTAAGTTAACTTCACAAAAGTGAATTACTTTCATGAGTTAGATGAAGTATATTAGCGAGTTGACCTCATACATGCAGGGAAATATTTACAATTAAAAGTGAGAAAGATTGATGTGAATTAAATTATATCCTTTCATTTTTATACTTTTTATTTAGACTTTATGTAATTATTTAGGTTAGGAATAATGATGTACGTATACAGGAAACTTTATCCCAGAAAAAAATAACAAGAAATAATCATATCCATTCACTTTTGCATTTTTCATGTGGAGTTTATTCATTTATATATTTTCTTGTAATTTTTTCCTACATATGTCATTATTCCAAGCTTACGCGAACAATTCAGATTTAAACCATATTATAGTGAAATTTCCTTACAGTTTTTCCCTGCATGTATGATGTAGCACATGCTATTGCTACTCATGTGAAGTCTTATGTAAATGATGTAATAACTTGGTTTTCACCATCAATTATATTTTATCCTTAGTTAGGACTGTCTGATTTTCAGCAAGTTTAATGAATTTTTTTTTTTAAAAAAGTTATGTGAAGAGACGTACTTCTGATATTGTTTATGTGCTTTTTTTTTTTGGCTCTCTTAATTTTTATTTTTTTCAAAGTAATGTACATAATGTTTATAGGGTAGTGAGGGAAATATCTTCTCTGTCTTAAAATTTTTGTCTACTTTAAAATTTCAGAATACAACATGAACTTAAAATAAAATTCAAACTAGACAATCATTTTGGGATGGAGAGAGTATTTATGTGACCTAAGAAAAGGTAAAATATATTACTAGGCTCGTTCAGCAGCTTTTTTCTTAAAAGAAAATTAAGGGGGAACAAATTAAAGGATCACTTGGCGACTTTCTTTTTTTTTTTTTTCAATTTATATAAGAATAAAATTAAAAAAAAAGCTATGGTGTAATCCTAAACCAACATACCATACTCGCAGTAATGCATATTCAAAACGGATAAAACTCTCCGAATAAATACAAGTCAAACATTGACTAACATATACTATATCAATCATTAATTAATTGTTGTTAATTAATGAGCTACTTGTATTCTCTCAATGATTGTTTAACCTAGAGTATAATAATAAAACTAGTACTAGTTTTCTAATTTGTCTAACTGCAACTTGAGTTAGGGTATAATAATAAAACTAGTACTAGTTTTCTAATTTGTCTAACTGCAACTTGAGTTATGTCATGATCAGCATTTTTTTTCCCCTTTTAATCTTTCCCCATCAGTTGACTTTTCAGTAGACAAAACTAATGACGTGAGAAACCAATCCAATTGAATGAAAACTAAAGAAGAGAGTTATTTTTTCTTCCCATAATTGGCTCCATCAGATTGACGTTTCTTCATTTTATATTTTTCTATTTAGATTTTAATCATTTGAAGTTAGCGGGATAATTTATTTGGATTTAATATACATCATTCCTTGCAAAAGTCATTGTTATTCTTTTTTCATGTATCACCGCTTTGTTTTTCCTCCTCTTGATAACACTTTGGAGTAATTGCATATAAGATGGAGTTAACTAACTTTACACAAACCAATAAAACTAATAAAAATTAGTTTTTTGTCTTAAAAATATTGTAAATTTTCCAAATTGTCCTTGATAACATTAATGAAGTGGTTAAATTAATTTTGAATTAGTTAGTTGTGAGGGTAAAGAGAGGGAAAAAACCATTAAATGCTTTTTTGAAAATATAAAACTTCTTATAAAAAGGAATGGAAAAAGTATGTCTAAAACCTCTTATAATAAGTCAAACGTTAAATTAACAAACTAGACAGCAATGCACATTCAGACAGCAACTCTCCTGCTCATAATAACAAATATAAGTCAAACGTTAAATTAACGAACTAGATCCATCATTAATTAGTTGTCGTTTTATTTATATATAGATTTGTTATTGTCGCGCTACGCCAGACCAGTTTGAATCATGTCAATATGAATTCATTTTAAATGGTCACGTTATTAGTATTAATTTGCAAGTAAAGCTAATAAATTAAGATGATTTTATGAAAATAAATCGTTGAAGTTTACCAGATAAAAATAAAAAAAGTAATCTTAAGCAAAAGCCACGAAACTACTTACTGAAGGATTAAAAGCCCCTCACTTCATTCATAAATAATATTACAATGAAATTAGGTAATGAAACGACATCATTTTGGACGCGTGGTTGACAAAAAATAAAAATCAACTTTAGTAATTAACAATTACAGCCTTGTTTTAAATAGCTGATGTCATGTGAACTAATTGGCCAATCAAATTACTGAATTTTATTTCTGACCAATCACGTTCAAGATTTTAAACTTACCAAGAGACATTTAGTTATGTACGGACAATAAACAATAGTAGTACTTTTTCTCAATTATTGTCTAAAGTCCTAATTAGTATATTTTAATTTGTCTAATTGGAACATCACCATCAGCATTGCTTTTTTTATTTTTATTTTTTGGCCGTTTTCCCATCAGTTGACATTTTTTTGAGGGGTTAATATAAAAAACAACCCCAAAGTTTCATTATCTAAAAACGCCCTTAGTGTTTAAAAAAATATCAAAAACGTCCTTTAATCGGTAACTCAACTATCAAAAGGGTCGGTAACTCAACTATCAAAAGGGTCTTTTGGTAATTGAAAATTGATATATGCACATGAGTTCAGTAAAAAAAAAAAAAAGTGTCAAAGAGACATTTGTAATACGTAGAAACCCTCCTTAACTTTTTTTTCAAACTCTAATAAAATTAAATCTATTGTACTTAATTAAAGCAGCATACAAGAAGGACATGTGTCAGCTCCACGTTTAATATTTTCCCGCCAAAAGCCATTTTCAATACAAAATCATTTTTGACACGTGGCTCCATAAAATTTCAGAAAAACAGCCCCTAAAAAACCCCAATTACTATATATAAATTCTTTATTGTTATTATTATTACTAATAATCTAAGATAACTACCAATTTTAGCTCCAACAGTAATAGAGTTAAATCTAGGATATTAATATCATCGATTTAAAACTCAAATTGCTCACGCATAATTATTCAGCATTATCCATGGAACCCTCAAATTAGGATTCAATCGTTCACTTTGTTCACAAATCCACAATTCGATTTATCAAATCAAGAAAAGAATCGCATTGATCCAACTCTATCATATATGCTATATTTTCGAAAACCAATTTTCACTTTGTTCTCCCCGCAGATGAAAAAATGGGCATCGACAATCGGTTTCATGAAGGTGCTTAGGTCTTGAACCAGATTCAAATTTAGATTAATAAGGTTCCAATAATTCCTTCTCTCAATATGCAGATATTGATAGAACTCTCACCGGGCAAGGAGTTGAGATCGGTGAAACCATGTATTTGATCAATGAAGTAAGATTATTGTCTCTCCTAAAGGGCAACGCTGAAAGGAGAGATATGTCGCCGCCTTACGCCGATTGGAAACTGTAGTTCGCCAACCAAAGTATTCCCTCAGGTAACAGGGCTTACTTAATTTATTATAATCATTTTTTTTCTTATTTGAATTTGTAGGGGTGAAGTGAACAAAGATGCATCTGATTAAAGATGAACGATGGCACTCTCGAGTTTGTTGAAGGCTTGGTTGTCGAGGATCTTAAGGTTATAAAAGCCGAGAAGGTATAGGTCACCTCATTGTCTCTGTGGTTTTGGAAGCCTTAATTGTTGATTCTTAAAAAATTTATGATTTATATGTTTTGGAAGCATTAATAGCACTGTGCTCATCCATGACTCTTCTCTTAATTTTTTTTATTTTTATTTTTTACTTATTTTAAGCTCTTTGTTCATGAATTCGTTTTCACCCTGACATTTTATTAGGTGGTTTTGGTCTTGGTTTTCTTCTTGAATTGATCAAAATTTTTGTTGCTGTATTTTTCCCAATATTAGATGTCTTCTTTATTTTTTTTTTTTCAGAAGTTCAGTTTCTTTTCATATAAAAAACATAGTGTTTCATGGTGGTTTATTTGGGTTTTAATACTGTGATTGCATATTGTTTGAAATATCCGATCTTAATTAGAGTCGATAATTTAGTAGCAACGTTCAATTTGTCTTACAAAAAAGATTATAGGTAACAAGTGAAGCAACATGTTTTCCTAATGATTAGGTATTTGTTGTTCTTGGGATAGACTTATTTGATTTTAAGATTGAAACATGAAGAGTAAGTTTCACTCACTTTGTATTCTGGTGTTTTTATTGTTTCATATGTATTAATATTCTGATACTTGCAAAATTATATGCTAATACTTGTGGCTAAGAGTGGTTGCATTTGGACCAATAGTTTCGAGAGTAACTATTCTGGCTTTCCATTTTAGTTTGACATTTTATAAGTGCTCTTTTGTCGATTATAAAAGCTACATAACATATTGAATTTAATTTTGAAGTCATAAATTTGGAGGAAGGTATTTGGTGAAATGTTTTTAATCTGAGTTTATAACAAAACTCCTCATATGCAAAGTTTTGTTATTTTTCTGGGAGTTGTTAGGATCAGACGAGCACTTCACATCTGACTGGCATTTTACATTGATAAAACAATACATTATTTCTTCTTGCCTTTTAATCTGTACAACTGGTGGTTGAGACTGATTTGTTTCTTTTTTTCGTTGCTTAGGTTAGGTTCTATACATTAGTGGTCGTAACCTTTGGAACTGTAGTCCCTACTGGGCAATTTGATCCTGGCATAATGACTGGGTCATCATATGGGATTTTAGTTAGGATGTTTGTTGTAAATTTCAGCGAGAAGCTGAATATTGAAGAGGGAACATGAGTCTTCTTTTGCTTTTTGTTTCTAATACAACTGTTCATTCCAGCTCTATTGTTATAACATTTGCATATTCCTATACAAATGGTTGGGCTTCATGCTGCCGATGGATTTCTGTGGAATATGACGATTATGTATATTTTTACTAGAATTGCCATGACACTGTAAAGCTTTTAGAATGAAAACATTCTGGAATATTGTACCTCATATGAAGATTAAGTGTGGGTTTTGTGATTTTTGGCTCTTTCCTTCTACTCGCCCCTGATATATTGAAATGGGAAAATAATTTGGATTTTCTTCAAATAATTCCATGCTCTCTTCTATGCCATTTGCATCAGTAAAATCTTTCCCTCCATATTATCCCTAATTGAAGTCATTCCTTCATTTACTGATTGATAGTATTAGAAAAGTGGAGCTCAACAAAGGTTAATTTAAAATTGTATGCTAAGCAGTCTAGCATGTATTCATGGAAATGTTGTCAGAGAATGCATTAGATGTAAAATTTCTTGATGTTTGTAATAGTTAGAATAATTTTTAGCTTTTTTACGTTGTGAAGTTTTGGTTAAGATTAGGTTAAAATTTGAATAATCAGCACCACCATGAAATGAAACTGCTTTAAGACTATGGGTATTAGAAGAAATTACTGGTTGAATGGGATAACTTTTAAAAGCCAATGGATATATTTCTAGATAATGGTTTTGGTTACCAGTGCTCATGTTAATGTAAGCCCTTTGTTGGCATATGTTGATACAGGTGCTCATTCGACTATACCCACTGTTCGAGCCACAGTAGTTTAAGCCTCGACGATATACTATGACATACCTCCTACTTCAGGTTAGTTTGATTTTGAATTTTAGGGGCTGTTATATGTAACAATGAAAGGTGTATAATTGAAAACTGGGTTCTTTATGACTGTCTCTTTGTTCAATTAGTGAGAATTACAAACAGCAACAACAACAATTAGTAAGAATTATGTTTAGTAAAATGTAAAAGAGGAGGTTCTTTGGGATTGATATTTCTGTACAGGATAATTTTATTTATTTGATATTTTCTTGGTTAAGATGTCAGAGAATTAGTCAGTTCATATTTGAACAATAAATTAAGTTTCATATTGTGTTTGATTTTAGGAAAGTGGTTTTCTGGGAGTGTAGTAGTTGCTCTTACTATAAGTCAATTTCATTTCCTTTATTTTGAAAGGGGGTAGATACCCCTCTTGTATTTATAGTTGTCGATAATGTTCTCTAAAGGCCGCAGCGCAGGATGGTCTCCTTGAGCCACAAGTCACAATAGGTCGTCGTATGTACTCTACCGAACAACTAACTGGCAGTTGCCGTCTCGAGGCTGGAAGGACTTTCACATCTGATGGCCCAGTTTCATGCCAAATCGCTATGACTCTTCAGGGGTACGTAGTAAGTACAAATCCGTGGAGAAGCATTGCACTATCTCCGCATCATTCTTTCATGGTTGTCGCGAGTTAACCAAACCGTGGCTTCAACAGCCTTGCTCGTATCGAGGTGAAATCTTTCCACTTCTCATATTTTATATCTCAAAATGGCTGCTTTTGAAGGGGATAGAGTCCCCCAATAATATATTGCATTCTATGTCATTTCTCATGCCATGGTAATTTATTATTCACTAATAAATTTACAAGTGCATGAGTAGGTGTTTTGTCAGGATCAGAGACCAGGTTGATTGATCATGGTGTCTATGCTCGGGAAGCATCACCATTAGATTAATGTGTCCTCGGTAGTTATTATCGAAGAGTTTAGGGGAATACTTCCTCGAGACTAAGGTACACTCGAATGATGCCTTCACCTGCGCATCCTTGATCGAGGGGCCAATATATACATTATCAAGGTCTGAGAGCCTTTTATGTGCTTATTTTCATAAACATATCATTATTATACCTGCGATACACGTCTGGGACTAAGTTGCAGGATGAACATACCCCGAGCACTCTGGGGCAAAATAAGCAGAGATACATAACTCTCGCAGCTGATCCCTCGAGGATAGTGGCATCATCAAGTTCGCTCTGACTTTAGGGCGTTTATGTTTTAAACCCGAGATATAGACTATCAGTCTAATGCATATAGTGGTAGCCCACTCGAGTCCTCATGGGAGCTGTTATATCTCATATATGCAGTTACTCCCAGTTAAACATGACTAGTCACTTGAACGGATATCCTCTTCAAGATCTTCCACAAAAAAGACATTCTCTTTAGAATCGTTTGTATTCGAGGAACTCTGATCCAGTCTCCTCGAGGATATCCTCTTCAGGATCGTCCATAAAAAGACATTCTCTTCAGAGTCGTCTATATTCGAGGAACTCTGATCCAGTCTCCTTGAGGATATCCTCTTCAGGATCGTCCACAAAAAAGACATTCTCTTCAGAATCGTCTGTATTCGAGGAACTCTGATCCAGTCTCCTCGAGGATATCCTCTTCAGGATCGTCCATAAAAAGACATTCTCTTCAGAATCGTCTATATTCGAGGAACTCTGATCCAGTCTCCTCGAGGATATCCTCTTCAGGATCGTCCACAAAAAAGACGTTCTCTTCAGAATCGTCTATATTCAAGGAACTCTGATCCAGTCTCCTCGAGGATATCCTCTTCAGGATCATCCACAAAAAGACATTCTCTTCAGAATCGTCTGTATTCGAGGAACTCTGATCCAGTCTCCTCGAGGATATCCTCTTCAGGATCGTCCATAAAAAGACATTCTCTTCAAGATTGTCTGTATTCGAGGAACTCTGATCCAGTTTCCTCGAGGATATCCTGTTCAGGACGTTCCACAAAAGAGCCGTGTGTTTAACATCTAGCCATTATAAGCGCTTTACAACTAACTCATAAGCCGTGTACTCAACATCCGGTATTGAGAAAGGCCTAGATTATCATCTTCATAAAGAAGGGGTTGACTATCCCTTGAACCTAAACACACGTGTTTTATACCTTAATGAGAACTAGACTTGTTCTCGAGTATAATTTCTTAGATCGATCTATCATATCATCCAATACATCAGAATGAAAATGACTTTGTTCTCGATGTTTTCGAATTCACTTTTGCCTCGTTACTACATGCCTATTCCTTTTGTAAGGTGGTTACCATCCATCTCCTTTTGTTAGACGCCATTTTATTGCCTTAACCCTACGAGTATGGGGGCTTCTTGATCAGGCACCTCCTCGAACTGAGTGGCGGGAATTACACTCTCATCTAAAGTCTCGGTCTGCCAAATGCTACCCCAAGACTTGGGGGGCTCCGAGATGAGTAATGGCTCTGGGGTTATCTATAAAAAGGAGCGTTTATATATGGGAGATTGTAAGGCGTCTGGAAGGTATATAAGGTGTTTGAAAAGTGTGAAAGGTGTTTTGGAGGTGTTTTGGGAGGTTGTGTTTTTGTTTTTTTCGATGATCGTTGGTCTATGGATCTCTTCCTATGACTATTCTTGACGGTCATCAGACCAGGGCATCGTTCCTTCTCACACTAATGCGTGATACCTCCTCGATTCTTGCTCAAATCTCGGGCAACAATATTATACACCTACTCGGGTTCGACACATCAACCTGATTTATACTTCTCAAACCCGGACTAAGGGTTCCATGCTTTATTTCTTGGGACATGAGAAATGGCAAGCGGGTCGGTTAGGCGGATATAAATAAACTTAAATGCTTGTATACCTTCTTCAAGGTCAGATAAGTCGCAATTCTTGGGATTGGTGTGGAGTCCTACTCGAGAGAATTTTCTCAAATCTCACTATCCCAGCATTCACGTAATCACACGGCATCTTCCACGGTGTCTTCTACTTTCTTCTGTCCCTCTCAGTATCGAGGATTCATATGGTGACAGTCTCGACTCTCCAAAGGCTCTACTAAGCTCGAGATGGTCTTCTCGAGTCTTCGGATTATTCTGGAGCAAGTTCTCGACGTACTGACTTAATCCCAGACTGTTCTTTCAGACTTATGTCCTCGACATTGGGTATTCTGTCTTCATTCATTATGCTTCTCGATCCACTACCCTGTGGTTACTCTCGAGGGTTGGGATTTATTACCTCTCGTTCAGAAGCATATGTCACAATTCTCTAGTCAACTCATCATCTCGACAATAAGTATATCTTAACCGCTGCTAGTGACACACATATTGAGACTAGTGGGAATCTCCAGTATGTTTTCTCCTCGATTCTCTCAACAGACAGGCCACCTGATTCGATAATTCATCATGCAAGGCCTTCTCGACTAACGTCTGGGTCAATGACGTGAACTGCAATCTTTAAACAGAATCTTCGTTCTGGCAGGTGTGTCTTCAAAAGTTATTGATAACACATCTCTGTGTTCAGTGTAATGGGAATCTCCATTACACTTCTTTATTACCTTCTCAAGCAAGAGGGTATCTGCCTTAGTATCTCTCTGGGGCAGAATGTTAAGATCATCACATATCAACTTCTCACTCGACAGTATGAACTAATGACTCTTCTTTCTTCACAAATTGGCGTACATATCAATCGCCCTTTATGACACATACATTCGACAAGGTATGTGCTAATGCATTCATTACTTTGATTTCTCCTTGATGCTAACCTTTCGCAGGTTCTCGATTTAAGTCAGCTTTTTCCGAACTTGGGAACAATTTATACTTCATATTATCAAGCCTATCCTATCTTTAGACTTCGAAGTATAGGCTTGATAAGGGGCACTTGACGAGTCCAAATTAGTACGGCCCGCGACTAGACCGGCCCAAGTTCGGTAAAAGGTCCAACCAGCCTCTGGAAGCTTCTAGGTCGGTTCCTAATTACTTTCCTACCAAGAAAGGGTTCCATAACCTAGCTCTATAAATAGGGATCAACCCTTCATGGCTAAAGGTACGCTCTACGCATCATAATTCATACTCAATTAACAATTACTCTTACTGACTTAAGCATCGGAGAGTCTACCATTGGGAGACCCCGAGGCTCTGTCTTGTAGGTTTTAGGGTTCCATAGCCGCCATGGCCGCCGGATTCAATCCACTGGAGACGTCGGTACAATTCCATCTTTCGTCACTGATATTCCTAGCAAGTCAAAATGACTAAAGATGATCCTTTAATATCTATGTAGGAGTCATGGAATTTTAAACTACTAGCCTAATGCAATTGAGAACCGTAATGTTCCCGTCTGTGATTCAGGCAGCTAAGCATCTTATATCTGATTGTCTACAATTCATGTTTTTCATTTATTGGAGAAATTTTTATTTGAAGAAAACAAGTATAGTCAAATTTTCAGTGATGTTCCTCATGCTCGGCAGAATTTACGTGTCTGATTGCCAGTGGAGCCAACAAATATGTCATTCTAAACAAGAAGATTAAGGAACTTCTTACGGCCTATAGTTGATGCCTATGATCATGATGGTCACCATATTAGTATTGATGTTTGTATGTACTCGGGCAGCGAATGTTTTACAAAACCATATGAGAAGAATTTTAAAACATTGTGTATTAAGTGACAAATCAGGACTTCTACGAAATGATTAATGATTTCAGTAACCAATCTTTTGTAATAATAAACTAACAATTATGAAAATTCAATCATATTTCCTTTTTCTTAAAAAACAATTGAAGTTCATATTTAGCAAAAAAGATTTGAATACTATTAATCATTTTTTTCACTCTAATAATTAATAATTTAGCAACTATTCTTTTATATTCTTATTCTTATTTGTTGAAGGCAAAAATAAGCCATTCTACATTTTTATACATATTATTATAATATGGGGTCACCCGGGCATTCGGCCGGGCCAAGCATCTAGTATCCAATTATAAATCCAAAGTTCAATTTTTCATGAGTCCTCAAAAGTTGAATTTTGAATTTAGAAATTGATATTTGATTTTATTTGTGTTTTTAAAAAATTCCAAGAGAGTTTTTACGGGGAACATACATTTTTTGGCCATTTTTTAGCTAAGTTTATGTGCGAACATCAAATTCCAGCCGTGGGAGGGCCATTTCAATAGTTGACTTGCTGATTTAGGGATGTTTATAGTATTTTCTTAAACATTAAGAATATTTTAGATAATCATATAAATCTCAAGGTTTTTTTATACTAACCCTTTTTTTCTTTAGCATATTAGTTGTATAACGAAGAGTCTCTTTTCTGTTTAACTGGAACAAGATCTTTTTTCTCGAGCATAGTTTTTAAGGTATTCTGAAGTTTAATCTAGTTTTTCTCTAGAGTTTAGTCTATATATGTTGGTCAAGTTACAAGTATTGTTTAGCCTACTACAGTACCGTGGCTGGTAATGATACCCAAATCTACTCGGACTTTATTAAATGGGTTATAAAAGGATGACCCTTTTAAGAGTTCAGTACTTAATGACTACGGAATTTTTGGGTAGATTTAAATGTGAATAGAATAAATGGATCCATTTAGGTCCCAATGGGACTAAGCTACGATTTCATTTTTTTCCCCAAATATCTGTTTCTCTTATTTCAAAAGTCAAAAAAAAAAAAAGGCTTGTTTGAACTGAGTCCAAAATTACTTTTTTAGTTTTGTGTACTCATATACTCGTTTGTTTTATGAACTCCTAAAACAAATATGTTTACTAGAAAAAATTGACAAACTGAAGAACAAAGCTATATAGTTGAGAGAAAGAACAAGTAGGGAGATAGAACAATAGAGAGGGAGAAAGAGAGAATGATCTGTGTGTTATTTTCTGCCGAGACTGCTCTCCTTTTATAGGCATAGTAGATACAGAGATAAGAGCAAATAGAGATGACATTTAAATGGTGATAAGATTTAATAAATATTATCTCTATATAATAGAATTCCTACACAACTTTACTAGCTTGTGGACATCCACACTATAAGATAATTATAACACTCCTCCTTGAATGTCCATTTCTTGGAACAATGCCTCATTAAGACCTTTACTAGAAAAACCCAGTGGGACAAAAATCTAATAAAGGAAAAAGAGTAAATTTTCAAATATAACGTTACCTCGTTAAAAACCTTGTCAAGAAAACCCATTAGGACAAAACCTCGATCAAGGAAAAAAAGAGTATGACATGGGTGAACTCCCCCTGTTGAGTACATCAATTGACATCTTTCAGCCACCACAATCCAATCTTGTGAACTAACTTCTCAAAAGTTGATGTTTGTAATGACTTCGTGAATAAGTAAGCTAAGTTGTCACTTGAACATATTTGTTGAACATTGATTTCACTATTCTTCTGAAGATCATGAGTAAAGAAAAATTTGGGCGAAATATGTTTCGTTCTATCACCTTTGATGTATCCCTCCTTCAATTACTCAATGCAGGCAGTATTATCTTCAAACAAAGTAGTAGGGACATTTTTCTCCAAATGTAATCCACACGATCCTCGAATGTGAGAAACAATGGATCTCAACCAAACACACTCTCGATTTGCTTCATGAATTGCCATAAGTTCAGAATGATTAGTTGAAATAGTTATTCCCCCACATGTAAAAACATAACCAGTTTGAGATCGACCATTATGAGAATCGGATAAATTCCCAGCATCTGCATAACCTACTAAATCAGACTTAGATGTTCTTGAATAATAAAGACCCATATCTATCGTACCTTAAAGGTAGTGAAATAGATGTTTAACACCATTCCAATGCCTTCTTGTAGGTGAGGAACTATATCTAGCTAATAAATTCACTGCAAAAGATATATCAGGCTGTGTATGACTAGCGAGATACATTAATGCCCCAATAGCACTAAGATAAGGTACTTCTGGACCAAGTAACTCTTCACCTTCATCACAAGGCCTAAAAGGATCTTTATCTTTATCAAGTGTCCTTACAATCGTAGGTGTGCTCAAAGGATGTGCCTTTTCCATGTAAAACCATTTAAGCACTCTAGCAGTATAAGCAAACTGGTGTAAAAAGATGCCACTTCTAGTCTGCTCAATTTGTAAACCAAGACAAAATTTTGTCTTTCCAAAATCTTTCATTTTAAATTCTTTCTTCAAGTAATTTGTAGCTTTAGTGAGCTTTTCAGGAGTGCAAATCATATTTAAATCATCAACATAAACTGCAACGATTACAAACTCAGATCCATATCTTTTGATAAAAGCACATGGGCATATTGGATCATTTAAATAATCTTCCTTTATCAGATATTCAACAAGGTGGTTATACCACATTCGCCCGGCTTGTTTTAAGCCATACAATGATTTACACAATTTAATTGAATAAAGCTCTCAAGGACCAAATCCTTCAGGGATCTGAAATCCTTACGGAATTTTCATGTAAATTTCATTATCAAGTGACCCATATAGATAGGCTGTCACAACATCCATGAGATGCTTTTCTAATCTTTCACTTGTTGCCAGACTTAAACAAATAGCGAAACGTTGTTGCATCTACCACCGGAGAATATGTCTCCTCATAATCAATACCCGGCTGCTGGGAAAAACCTTGTGCAATGAGACGTGCTTTATAACGCTCGATTTCATTTTTCTCATTTCTTTTCGGCACAAATACCCATTTGAATCCTACCAGTCGCACATCTTCAGGTGTGCGCATTATTGGTCCAAAAACTTTATGTTTTGCCAATGAATTTAATTCTGATTGAATAGCGTCTTTCCATTTTGGCTAATCATTTCTTCGTCTGCACTCATGTACAGACCTTGGTTCTTGATCCTCATTTTCATTTATAATAGTAACTGCTGCAAGATAGGCAAATTTATCGTCTACTTCTGTACATCGGTTTCACTTTTGTCCCGTCATAACATAATTAATTGAGATCTCAAACCTTTCAGATACCTGAACTTCTTCAGGAAGTTGATTTTCTGTTATGTCGGGATCTTTTATTTGCAAAGATCTTCAGGAAACTTAATAACCTCGAATTCGCCATCCTGAGTATTTGCCCCTTTTCGTTTACGAGAATTTTTATCTTTAGAACCGATAGGTCTACCACGTTTCTGTTGTGCCCTTAATTCATGATTTGTGATAGAAGGTCCTTTAGGGACATCAACTGGGGCAGGAATATTAACAGTTGGTATATGTGATTTAGTCACACGTTTCAAGTTAATAAAAGTATTTGGCAATTGATTTTCCTAATGTTGCAAATGAATTATCTTTTGAACTTCTAGTTCACATTACCTTGTACGAGAATCAAGATAAGATAATGACAATTCATTCCAACTAATATTTTTAACCAACTATTTATTTTCTCCCCCTAATGTTGGAAAAACTGACCCATCAAAATGACAATTAGCAAAACGAGACATAAATAAATCTCCAGTTTTTTGGCTCAAGAAATTTTATGATTGATGGAGATTCATATCCAACATATATTCTCAACCTCCTTTGAGGTCCCATCTTTGTGTGTTGTGGTGGAGCAATAAGGACATATATCGCACAACCAAAAATTCTAAGATAGGAAATGTTTGGTTCCTGACCAAAAACCAATTGTTGGGGAGAGTACTCATGATAATTTGATGGCCTGATACGAATTAGTGCTGCGGCATGTAGTACAGCATGCCCCCAAGCTGATATTGAAAGTTTAGTTCTCATAAGTAAAGGCCTCGCGATCAACTGGATGCGCTTTATAAACGATTCTGCCAGACCGTTTTGTGTATGAACATGAGCTACAGGATGTTCAACTTTAATCCCAATTGAGAAACAATAATCATTAAAAGACTGGGATGTAAATTCACCAGCATTATCTAAACGTATTGTCTTCATAGGATTATTTGAAAAATGTGCTCGTAGCAGGAATCAACTCTCTAAGTAATTTCGCAAACACCAGGTTCCGAGTTGATAATAAAGATACATGTGACCATCTCATTGAAGCATCAATTAAAACCATAAAATAGCGAGATGGCCCACAAGATGGGTGAATAAGCCCACAAATATCACCATGTATACATTCTAAGAATTGAGGAGATTCGGTACGAATTTTCATTGGTGATGGTTTTATAATTAATTTGCCTTGAGAACAAGCAGCACAAGAGAATTCTTTAGCTTGAAGAATCTTCTGGCTCTTTAAAGAATGACCGTAAGAATTCTCTAAAATTCTTCGCATCATAATAGAACCGGCATGGCCCAACCGGTCATGCCAAATAACAAAGTCATTATGATTTGTAAACTTCTGGTTTACCATTGCATAACTTTCAATTGTAGTAATGTATGTGTAATATAATCCAGAGGAATATGAAGGCAATTTTTCTAAGATATTTTTATTCCCAACAACATTATTCGTAATATACAAGTACTCAATGTTACCTTCACAACAAGTCTCTATATGATATCCATTTCGGCGAATATCTTTAAAACTTAAAAAATTTCGTTGAGACTTTGGGAAATATAATGCATCATCAACGCAAAATTTAGTGCTTCCATGTAGTATTATATTTGCTTTTCCAGAGTCTTCAATTAATTTTGTACTCACAGATATCGTACTAACGTGGAATTTTTTCAACACTATATAAGAAAAGTATTTCCTCTCTTTGAGTATTGAATATGTTGTTGCACTGTCTGCTAGACATATTTCTTTGTCATTGCTGATTGCGACATCCATTATCTTGAAAAGTAAAAAATTCTAAATAAGAATATTTTTCCTTTATTTAATACAAAAGTAAAGTAATGGACAATAAAATAAACATAAATAGGAAAGGTTTTATTGAAAGTCATTAAATGAAAACTACTACCTCCATTCCTATATATAAGATGGAGTTAACTAACTTTACACAAACCGATAAAACTAACAAAAATTGGTTTTTGTCTAAAAAATATTGTAAATTCTCCAAATTATCCTTGATAACATTAATGAAGTGGTTAAATTAATTTTGAATTGGTTAGTTGTGAGGGTAAAGAGAGGGGAAAAAAAACCATTAAATGCTTTTTTGAAAATATAAAACTTCTTATGAAAAGGAATGGAAAAAGTATGTCCAAAACCTCTTATAATAAGGAATGGAGGTAGTAAAATTCATTACATCAAATTCAAAAGAGAAAACCTATCTCTAAGGGAAAAATCCTATCCCTGAAAGATATTTTCAGAATTGACTTCACCTTCAGGGTGATTGACAAAGAAATCAGCAACATCTAAACTAGAAAATTCAGTAAAACCATTGTCAACGAGACCACTATTAACATCAGCAACATCATTCTGGATGAAATTTGTCTCTATCTTCTTTTCTACTTTCTTCAGTGATTTCTGATAGAGATCTGCAAGATGTTTTGATACGACAGATACACGACCAATGGTTCGTCATGCCACATCGAAAGCATTTGTCACCATCTTTTTTTTTTTTTCTATTCTTATCATCATTGACTCCCAACTTCAGGTGGGTAGTATTTTTGTTATGACCACCACGATGACCACCACGGGCATTATGAGGGCTTTGATTACGACCATGGCCCCGGCCTCGAGCTTGTTCATTATTAGGATGCGCTGCTATCACATTTGCTTCAGGAAATGAAGCAGCACCCGTTGGATGGGTCTCATGATTTTTCAGCTAGAGCTCATTGTTTTGTTCAGCAAGAAGAATGACAGAAATTAATTTTGAATACTTTTTATATCTTTTTTCATGATATTGTTGTTGTAGGAGAACATTAGATGCGTGAAATATGGTATATTTTTTCCCTAGCATCTCCACATCAGAGATCTTTTCACCACACAATTTCAATATGGAAGTGATTTGAAACATAGCTGAATTATATTAACTAACAGATTTAAAATCTTGCAAACGAAAATGCGTCCACTCATAATGAGCTCTTGGGAGAATAACAGTTTTCTGATGGTCATACCTTCAAACTCGTCCATAAAGTATATGGATCTTTCACCATCAAGTACTCTGCTTTCAGATCTTCATGAAGGTGGTGACGGAGAAAAATCATGGCTTTGGCTTTCTCTTGATTTGTAGCATTGTTTCCAGTTTTGATTTCTTCTTCTAAGCCATTTGAAGTGAGATGGATCTCAGCATCAAGAACCCAGGACAAGTAGTTCTTCCCGGATATGTCAAGAGGGACAAATTCAAGTTTCGCAAAGTTAGACATCTTGATAAAAGAAACAAAAGCAATTGACAACACTTACCCAATAGGAACTAGCAAGAGGTAGAGACTCGTGCTGATACCATGTTATAAATATAAACTGAAGAACAAAGCTATAAAGCTGAGAGAAAGAACAAGTAGGAAGAGAGAACAATAGAGAGAGAGAAAGAGAGAAAGATCTGTGTTATTTTCTGCAGAGAATACTCTCCATTTATAGGCATAGCAGATACAGAGATAAGAGAAAATAGAGATAATATCTAACTGGTGATAAGATCTAATAATACAACTTTACTAGCTTGTGAACATCCACATTATGAGATAATTATAACAGTTTTTATAATATTATTTATTGCTTTTTTCTTCCACCAATCACAATTCCATTGATCATTATCGACCGTCACTACAGTGGATGCACCATTACCTGACCACTGCCGGCCGACTGGTCGGCCAACTTTCAGCGACTTAGCTAAAATTTTGGCTGGTAAACGTTGGCGGCTTTTGATGGTGGTCAATGGCAGTCAACAAATTTTTTTATTTTTTTGGTTTGGTCTAAATACGGTTTTAAAATCAATCTTAAAATATATCTCAAATGCACAAAACCACAAAACACAAATTAAAATAACAATTCAAACGGAGCCAAAAGCTTTTCCTCTTCCTTGAGATGAATTGTGCCTCCTCTTCCTTCATCAGTACCGCTTCCCCGCCACAGTCCAATTCAACAATTGAGCATAAAAAATTGCTCAGCCATTTGCGACCATTGATTGTATGGTATGACCACGGTTCAGGTTTAAATCAAAACTGGACCAAAACTAGTTCATCCTGAACAAGAACAAAACCGTAGAAAGCGATTTATAAATCTATAATTGAACCATCTGCATAAAGGCCGGTCACGGTTCAAGCATTAGAAAAGTCATAAGGGAACGATTTTCAATATGTAGTTCAAAACATCGTAAATCGCCAATTAATTGACGATTTGATTAAAAAGATTACAATTAGAAGTTAGTTTTATGTCTTTTTTAATCTTTTTTTATACTATTTATACTCTTGTTGTTTTTAGACTGTTAGTAAATGTTAGATAAAATTATAATAACAATCTACCTATATGAGTAAGTTCTAAACCATACAGGAAACTCACATGTTTATATATTCAACTAATAAAAATTTTGTTAGTTTTTTCTTTTTTTGTCCATGCTAAGAAAAGTATTACTAATTTGTATCACTGTCGCTGTATAAGTAACATTTGTATCATTGTATTTACGGTTTCTTAATTTTAATAAGTCTAACTAAAGAAGTAGACAAAAATTTCACATTCAATTTGTTTAGAAATTGCAAAAGAATAAATAATTGTCACATCTTTTTTTTAACTCATTTTTTCATTTACTAGTTTTTCTTATTCAATTATTTTCTCTCCGTTTATTTTAAGAAAAAAATTAAACGGCAACAAATTGAATGAGAACTGTATAAAAAAAAATTGAAATTTGAATCTGAGTTTTAAAAAGCATAAATATTGTTATTAATTTTCAATTTTTTAATTTTATGATTTTTTTTTCAATTTTTAGTATTTAAAATATTTATATTCTTATTTTAATCTGTGCAATATTTTATAGAAAATAAATTTGTGGGATACCGAAACTACCCTTTGACTTGAAAGCGGATATGGTTAAACTGTTGAAATAGTACGAGAGGATCAAAACAGTTTAATTATAGAAGTGTTATAATTATATGATAATATGGATGTCCACAAACTAGTAGAGTTATACAAGAAGTCTTTGTATAGAGATAATATTTATTAGATCTTATCTCCAATTAGATGTTATCTCTATTTACTCTTATCTCTGTAACTGTTATGCCTATAAAAGGATATCAGTCTCTTTGAAAAAATTACAGAGATCATTCTCTCTTTCTTCCTCTCTATTATTCTCTCTCTGTATTTGTTCTTTCTCTCAGTTTTATAGCTTTGTTCTTTAGTTCATATTTATAACACGTTATCAACACGAGTCTCTACCTCTTGCTAGATTCGGTTGGGTAAGTGTTGTCAATTAATTTTGTTTATTTTATCAAGATGTCTAACCTTGCAAAACTTGAATTTGTCCCTCTTGACATATCCGAGAAGAACTACTTGTCCTGGATTCTTGATGCTGAGATCCATCTCACTTCTAATGGCTTAGAAGAAGCAATCAAAGTTGAAAACAATGCCACAAATCAGGAAAAAGCCAAACTCATGATTTTTCTCTGTCACCACCTTCATGAAGATCTAAAAGTAGAGTACTTGACGGTGAAAGATCCATATACTTTATGGACGAGTTTAAATGAGAGGTATAACCATCAAAAAACTGTTATTCTTCCAAGAGCTCGTTATGAAAGGACGCATTTGCGTTTGCAAGATTTTAAATCTGTTAGTGGATATAATTCAGCTATGTTTCGAATCACTTCCCAATTGAAATTGTGTGGTGAAAAGATCTCTAATGTGGAGATGCTAGAGAAAACACAAACGTGGTACACCTATCGGTTCTAATGATAAAAATCTTCGTAAATGAAAAGAAGTAAATACTCAAGATGGTGAATTCAACGTTATTAAGTTCATGAAGAACCATTGCAAATAAAAGATCCCGACATAACAGAAAATCAACTTCCTGAAGAAGTTCAGGTACATGAAAGTTTTAAGATCTCAATTAATTATGTTATGATGGGACAAAAGTGGAACCGATGTACAAAAGAAGCCGGCGATAAATTTGCCTATGTTGCAGCATTTGATATTATAAATGAAAACAAGGATCAAGAACCAAGGTCTATAGATGAGTGAAGACGAAGAAATGACTGGCCAAAATGGAAAGACGCTATTCAATCAGAATTAAATTCATTGGCAAAACGTAAAGTCTTTGGACCAATAATGCGCACACCTGAAGATGTGCAACCGGTAGGATTCAAATGGGTATTTGTGCAAAAAAGAAATGAGAAAAATAAAATCGAGCATTATAAAGCACGTCTCATCGCAAAAGGTTTTTCCTAGCGACTGGGTATTGATTATGAGGAGACATATTCTCCAGTGGTGGATACAACAACGGTTCGCTATTTGTTAAATCTGACAACGAGTAAAAGATTAAAAATGTGTCTTATGGATGTTGTGCTAGCCTATTTATTTGGGTCACTTGATAATGAAATTTACATGTAAATTCTTGAATGATTTCAGATCCCTGAAGGATTTGGTTCTCGAGAGCTTTATTCAATTAAATTGTGTAAATCATTGTATGGCTTAAAACAAACCGGGCGAATGTGGTATAACCGCCTTGGTGAATATCTGATAAAAGAAGGTTATTTAAATGATCCAATATGCCCATGTGTTTTTATCAAAAGATGTGAATATGAAATTGTAGTCATTGCAGTTTATGTTAATGATTTAATTATGATTGGGACTCCTGAAGAGCTCACTAAAGATGCAAATTACTTGAAGAAAGAATTTGAAATGAAAGACCTTGAAAAGACAAAATTTTGTCTAGGTTTACAAATTGAGAATACCAGAAGTGACATCTTTTTACACCAGTCTGCTTATACTGCTAAAGTGCTTAAACGGTTTTACATGAAAAAGGCACATCCTTTGAGCACACCTATGATTGTAAGGACACTTGATAAGGATAAAGATCCTTTTAGGCCTTGTGAGGAAGGTGGAGAGTTACTTAGTCCAGAAGTACCTTATCTTAGTGCTATTGAGGCATTAATGAATCTCGCTAGTCATACACAGCTTAATATATCTTTTGTTGTAAATTTATTAGCTAGATATAGTTTCTCACCTACAAGAAGGCATTGGAATGGTGTTAAACATATATTTTGTTACCTTCAAGGTACGATAGATATGGGTCTTTATATTCAAGAATATCTAAGCCTGATTTAGTAGGTTATGCAGATGTTGGGTATTTATCCAATTCGCATAATGGTCGATCCCAAAACTAGTTATATTTTTACATGTAGGGGAATAGCTATTTCATGGCGGTCTATGAAACAGACTTTAGCTGTAACTTCGACTAATCATTTTGAATTTTTGGCAATTCATGAAGCAAGTCGAGAGTGTGTTTGGTTGAAATCTATTGTTTCTCATATTCGAGGATCGTGTGGATTATATTTGGAGAAAAATGTCGCTACTACTTTGTTTGAAGATAATAATGCCTGCATTGACCAATTGAAGGAAGGATACATCAAAGGTGATAGAACGAAGCATATTACGCCCAAATTTTTCTTTACTCATGATCTTTAGAAAAATGGTGAAATCAATATTTAACAAATTCGTTCAAGTGACAATTCAGCTGACTTATTCACGAAGTCATTACCACATCAACTTTTGAGAAGTTAGTTCATAAGATTGGAATGCGGCGGTTGAAAGATGTCAAGAGATGTGCTCAACAGGGGGAGTTCCTCCACGTCGTACTCTTTTTTTCTTGATCGAGATTTTTCTGACAAGCTTTTTAACGAGGCAGCTTCATATTTGAAAATGTACCCTTTTTTTTATTAGATTGTTATCCCACTAGGTTTTTTCTAGTAAAGATTTTAACGAGACATTATTCCAAGAAATGGACATCCAAGGGGGAGTGTTATAATTATATGATAATATGGATGTCCACAAACTAGTAGAGTTATACAAGAAGTCTTTGTATAGAGATAATATTTATTAGATCTTATCACCAGTTAGATGTTATCCCTATTTACTCTTATCTCTGTAACTGTTATGCCTATAAAAGGAGATCAGTCTCTGCAGAAATAATACACATATCATTCTCTCTTTCTTCCTCTCTATTATTCTCTCTCTCTACTTGTTCTATTTCTCAATTTTATAGTTTTGTTCTTTAGTTCATATTTATAACAAGAAAATCATTTTAACCAAATATTAATGTAAGATACTCAAAAAATGATCTAATGCAGAGGAGCATTTTGAGATTTCAGTCGAACTAATTACCCTAGTCTGTAGCCAAGTAGTCATACATTTTCTTTTAATCACCACAATCGCCTCATGCAGATCGACCCGCACTTTGGCTGGGGCAACCCGGAATGCATATGCAGACTTGCAGTGATCCGTACCTCCAAAATTGGTATCTTTTTCACTTGCATTTTGATGGTATTTTTGCGGCCATGGCGGTGTTCGTTTTCTCTCGCCCCACTCGACTCAGTCTCATCAATGTCGGGCCTCTGCAAAAAAACCTCCAAATATGAGCTCTCTGATGAATGAGGCAAACAGAGTGATGGGATTTACCCTCTCTGTTTTAGCCAGTCATTTCTATGGAATTTCCCATACGAAACCAACAACCCTTGAATCTAAAAAAAAAAACAAAAACTCTCGCCTCTCTCTAGGATTTTAACCCTAATCTTGTCCGAAGATGAACATGGTGGCTCCAAGGCCGCCGAATATGCAGTTCAAAGCTCGTAAATCACCAATTAACTGACGATTTGATTAAAAAGAATATAATTAGAAGCGAGTTTTTATGTCGTTTTTAATCTTTTTCTATACCTTTTACACTCTTGTTGTTTTTAGACTGTTAGTAAATCTTAGATAAAATTACAATAACAATCTACCTATAAGAGTAAGTTTTAAACTATACAGGAAACTCACATGTATCATCATATGTTCAACAAATAAAAATTTTGTTAGTTTTTTCTTTTTTTTTCCATGCTAAGAAAAGTATTACTAATTTGTATCAATGTCGTTGTATAAGTAACATTTGTATCATTGTATTTACGGTTTCTTAATTTCAATAAGTCTTAATTAAAGAATTAGACAATATTTTCACATTCAATTTGTTCAGAAATTGCGAAAGCATAACTAATTGTCACATCTTTTTTTCTAACTCATTTTTTTTTATTTACTAGTTGATTTTTTTATTCAATAATTTTCTCTAATAAAAAAATTAAACGGAAACAAATTGAATTAGAACTGTATAGAAAAAAAAATTGAAATTTGAAATCTGAGTTTTAAAAAACATAAATATTGTTATTAATTTTTTACTTTTTATTTTATGATTTTTTATTCAATTTGTAGTATTTAAAATATTTATATAATTATTTTAATCTGTGCAATAATTTATATAAAATAAATTTGTGGCATACCGAAATTATCCCTTTGACTTGAAAGCGGATATGGTTAAACAGTTGAAATAGTACCAAAGGATCAAAACCGTTATGTACGTAATTATAGAAGATCATTTTAACCAAATATTAATGTAAAATACTGAAATGTAAAAATGATGTAATGTAGAGGATCATTTTGAGATTTCAGTCGAACTAACCACAGTCGCCAAGAAGCCATACATTGTCTTTTAATAACCACAGTCGCCTAGAATTGGACATCAAATCAAATTGGTCTGGGCAAATTCTCTCTAGGATTCTATCTGGATTAAATTTGACCAAACAACTCCGGTCCAAAATGGACATGGAGATTGACATTGCAAATCAACCAGAGCTACCGGACAAAAATCTGGCGACAAAAAAAGTTAAAAATAAGGAGGAGAGAAACAACAAGCAGCACCGTGGTTCAAGGAAGCAGTAACTCAGAACGCTCAAAAATCAAAGAATGGGGAACCAATTATTGTAGAGGATGAAGACGTCATCCATGGTTTTGAAGATGGCCGACCGTGGGTCGAATTTCTCCCGAAAGTCCAAGAAAAAATGAATCAAAATATGTCTTTCACTGTGCTTGTCCATCCACTGGGGTGGTCAATTACACAAGGTGCTCTCGATAGAAATCTAATGAAACTATGGAGACCCAAGAGTGATATTAAGGTTATGGACATGGTTGATGAATACTTCACAGTCGTCCTCACAAACGAGGAGGACCATACTGCGGGGGGACCATGGGCAATCAGAAATCAATATCTAACGATTCACCACTACTCAGGGGACCGTGGGGAATAAATCACTAAATGACCAATTGAATCCGGAAACTAGAGGGAAACCCCCTGGCCCTGACCTCTTAAAATCATTCAATGTGAAACCAAAACTCAAAGTCAAGGGAGGCGTAATTATAGAAACCCCACAACTCAACTCTGATGGATGGTAACCTATACGAGTTGATGGATGCTCAATCGACTGACGATATGAATGCGGAAATGCCAGATGCCACTACAAAAAAAATGAGTAGTTTAGACATTTTTTTGTGTTTCAATAAGTGGTATAATAGGACATATGTGATTCACATTGCGTTGGAGACTACTAAATAGTGTCTCCTATAATCGAGTCGAGTCACAATAAGTCATAAAATATTTGAAAGTGTATTATTAGATTGTCACTTATTAAGACACTTTAAAGTAACCCATTAAGTAGGGTAATAGTTCACAAGTAACCCCACGTAGTACACTTATGATAGTGTTTCATAATATGCATATACTTTTTCATTTTTAATAAGACACTTTTTAACAAATGTCCTAATACACATGTAATAAGACACTATAGTGAGACACTTTTTTCTAAAATGTGTCTCATTATATGTGTATTAGGACATTTGCTAAAAAGTGTCTTATTAAAAATGAAAAAGTGTATGCATATTATGAAACACTATCATAAGTGTACTATGTAAGGTTACTTGTGAACTATTACCCTACTTAATGGGTCACTTTAAAGTGTCTTAACAAGTGACAATCTAATAATACACTTTTAAATGTTTTATGACTTATTGTGACTCGATTATAGGAGACACTATTTAGTTGTGTCCCACGACAATGTGAATCACATGTGTCCTATTACACCACTTATTAAGACACAAAAAAGTGTCTAAACTACTCATTTTTGTTGTAGTGCTGGAAGTTTGGCATATTTGGTAACATTTTGACTAGAAAGAAAAAGATTTTGGCCAGACTTACAGGGGTTGAGAAAGCACTGTCCAAATATCCTACCATCAGAATGCAAAATCTCGAATTGCAGTTGCGCGAGGAATTTGAACGCACGGTTTCACAAGAAGAGATCCTCAAAACCCAAAACGCAAAAGCTAGATGGATAGCCCAAGGTGATAGAAACACAGAAGTTTTCCACTTGAAGCATCGACAGAGAAGCTATAAGAAGAGAATAAGATTGATTCAACTTGAGAATGGTGATTGGATATCTGACCTTCAAAAAATAAGGGACGCAGCTACTTCGTTCTTCCACAACCTATATAAGAGTGAGTCTCGAGGTGAAAAAATTTCTTATAATGTCAGAGGTGACTTCCCGAAACTCTCAGCCACACAGGTGCAAGCTTTGAGCAAGGAAATAGATATGGAGGAAGTCAAAAAATCAGTTTTTGACATGGGACCACTGAAAGCTCCAGGTCCAAATGGACTCATAGCCCGTTTTTATCAACATAATTGGAACTCGGTAAGTGAGATGGTCTTCAAAATGATTAAGGAAGTATTCGAAAGCAAGAAAATAGATCCTGATATCAACAAGGCGGTTGTCCTCCTGTTGCCAAAAGTAAAAAATCCAGAATGTTTTCAACATTTCAGGCCAATAAGCTTGATCAATGTTGATGCAAAGATCATCACCAAAGTGATAGCGAACCGATTGAAAGCAGTGATTGCTGATCTCGTACTTCCTACACAATCAAGCTTCATCTCAGGTCGCAATATAGTGGATAATATTGTTATTACTCAGGAGGCCATCCACACCATGCGAATCTCAAAGAGTAAGAAAGGCTGGATGGCGCTTAAATTTGACCTTGCAAAAGCATTCGACAGAGTATCATGGGCTTTCATTCATGATACCCTTGTTGATGCAGGGCTCCCTACACCTCTCATAGAGTTGATCATGAGTGTACTCAGAACAGGCTGATAGGATTCAAACCAGAATGGGGAGTAAGACAGGGAGACCCAATCTCCCCTTATATCTTTATACTACGTATGGAAAGGCTTTCCCATGTCATAAATAGAGAAGTAAGCAAAGGGAACTGGAAGCCGTTAACATTCGGCCGAGGTATTGTTAAACCGTCACCTTTGTTTTTTGCTGACGATCTCATTCTTTTTGCAGAAGCAACTTTGTTGCAGGCATGATCAATCAAACAAACACTCCAAGAGTTTTGTAAGGTCGGGCCAAGCTATTAGTTTTGGAAAATCAGTGGTGTATCGTTCCCCCCAGATTGAGACTTCTACATCAATTGATATAAGTGATTGTCTGGGAGTTCGCCTAGTCAATGATCTTGGAACCTACCTTGGCGTTCCTATAATTCATGGTAGGGTAACCAAGAGCACATATGGTGATTTGGTAGAAAAGGTATAGAAGCGAGCTGGACAATGGCAGTCGGATATAATATCACTCATCGGAAGGCTGACGTTGATAAAATCAGTGCTAGGTACCCTACCTTTGTATGTAATGCAATGAGCCATGCTACCAAAAGGAACCTGTGACTCGATCGACAGTATATGCAGAAAATTCCTTTGGGGTACATCTACAGGCAAAAGGAAAATGAGCCTTGTTGGATGGGATAGGATCTGTCAACCAAAGTTAAGGGGTGGCCTGGGTATCCGTAAAATGAGAGACGTTAACACCTCTCTAATTTTGAGATTTGTTTGGGGTCTCATGGTTGGTGAGGATCATCTCTGGTGCAAAGTCCTTCGAACCAAATACGGTATGAACTCAAGCAATATTCCCCAATCCATCAAGAAGAACAACTGCTCTATTTTCTGGAAACATATCGCTCGAATATGGAAGGTTGCTCTCGGTGGTTTGATATGGATTTTAGGTGATGGTAAAAAGACAAAGTTCTGGCTGGATACTTGGACCGGGTTGAATAAACCTTTCATTGAAACATGTACCTCACAGCTACCAAATGAACTCATGGAAACCGAGGTGGCTGACTATGTTGATTGTAATGGAAGTTGGAAATGGTCCATCATCAAGCAATTTCTTAGTGATCATAGTTCCAGGGTATTAAGTGCCATTATGCCTCCTCAAGAGGGTCTAGGAGATGACGAACCAGCATGGAGGCTCACAGCAAATAAAAAATTCACAACAGCCTCGGCCTACTCCCTCATTAGTGGCACCAACTGGGAAGCAGAAGAGTGAAAATGGAAACTTTAGAAATGAAACGGCCCAGAAAAAATTAAACTCTTTCTCTGGAAGTTGCTAAAAAATGCATTATTAAAACAGAGTGAAGACTCTGGAAGGGTTCGACGTCACATTGCAATGGACGATTTGTGTCACCTCTGTGGTGAGAGTGAAGACTCACTCCATGTACTTAGAGATTGTCCTAGGAGCAAAGCAATCTGGGTGATATGTTGGACACTATGGCAAGTACGAAATGAGGAAATCTTCAAAGCCACCGATGTTAGGAGCGGAGCAATTTGCACCAGAATTTTAGCTACAGTAAAGGAGATTGATTGGTCAAATCACATCTTTGGTGTTAAAAAAGGCTTTAATCCTTCGACAAGAAACAAAGTATGGCAACCCCCCTTACCTTGTTGGATCAAATTGAACACTGATGGTTCTGTCATACAACCCAAAAATGCAGCCACAGCTGGGGACCTCTTCGGAGACCATTGTGGATTGTGAATATTTGGTTTTGTCTCAAACATTGGTTCTTGCTCACCCCTGGAAGCCGAATTATGGGGTATATTCCATGGTCTCCACATAGCAGGAATGAATAGCTATAGGAAAGTTATTGTTGAAGTGGACTGTCAAGAAGCAGTAGACCTACTCTAAGACATCCACTCAAATGATTATCCGGGCTCAATCGAAGGAAGAATTCGAGGTTGATCGCCGATGCCAATTGGAGCATATGTATTGTACAAGTGCCAAGAGAAGCTAATCATACTGCCCATGATATTGCTAGTTTAGCACACTCTTATCCCTTAGGTTTACATTTTTTGGTAAATCCTCCTACAGGGATCTTGGATCAAATGTGTAGTGAAATACTAGGAAGCACCCACCTAGGGTCTTTTGCCATGTAATCTCCAAGCCTCTTTGGCTTTAATTAAAAAAAAATAAAAATAACCACAGTAGCCTACTGCAAATCGACCCGCACTTTGGCTGGGCAACCTGGAATGTATTTGCAGACTTGCAGACTTGCAGTGAACCTTACCTCCAAAATTGGTATCTTTCTCACTTGCATTTCGATGGGATTTTGCCGCCATGGTGGTGTTCGTTTTCTCCCGCCCCACTCGACTCAATCTCATCAGTGTCGAGCTCTCTGATGAATGAGGCAAACGGAGAGATGGGATTTATTTAAGGGTGGTTGCCCCTCTCTGTTTCAGCCAGTGATTTTGATGGAATTTCCCATACGAGAACCAACAACCCTTGAGTTCGTTCGGACATTGAAGCTATTGAACCCTGGAAATTCCTCTGTAGGGGGATTTCCTTGTGTTCCTTCTTGTTCCGTACGGTGATGATGATGAAGATGATGATGATCATGATGATTGTTGTTTGTTCCGTACGGTGATGATGATGAAGATGATCATGATCATGATCAACATGATGATATTGCCCAGTTTGGATTTTCATCTTAAATTCAAATTGTACTAAAAATCATTACTTTGGGACAGAGGGAGTATTCTTATTGTTATTATTAGTACTTTTTAGTTTAAATTGTGCCTTACGATACTAGAGGGAGTATTGTTATTCATTTACTGGAAACAACCAACATATGAGGCTGTGATGACCTTTCTGGAGAGCATATGAATTAGGCATCGATGGTAGAATTTGACCCGCACCTTGGCTTGGCAACCCGGGTTGCATTTTGGTTGCAACAGGTGATTTGCAGCCATGGCGGTCATAACCTCAATGTCGAGTCTATGTTGATCTGAGCCTTCTACAATATGCATAGATTCTCTATAAATTTTTTATAGATGTATGCATATTTCTATCGTTTTATGAACTCCGAATTTAATGTCTCTGTTAGTTCGTGCTACTTTTCTTTTTGTTGCAGGTAAAAAGGAAAATTCTTGGTTGTTTCTATCCTGAATTCATGTATAACATATCTCCATTTTTAAAAAAAAATTTGCTTCTGTACAATGTTGCTTTATAAATTTTCATGTCTTTGTAGTTAATTTGCTTGATGGTTTTGCTGCTGCAATTGGTGAGGGGAAGGCAGTTGCAGTCTAGCCATATCCATCTGTTTTATAAGTTTTATAAGTTTTAAAAAAATTAGGCAGTTGCTGCTTTATAAGTTTTCATTTACATTGTTTTCTGTTTCTGTACCATCTGTTTGTTTCTGTGTTATGACATCTTAAATTCTTAGGTTATGCTCTTGATAGTGTTAGCACAATCCTCCGCTCTATTAGGCATGTTATCTTATCTCACGTGAAAGGGGTTAGTATCACTGAAAATGATCCCTGAAACACTTGAAGGACTAAGGATACTGAGCAAAGATTTTCTTGAACTTTTGAAGTTCATTAGTTGCGCAAAGCCAAGAAATCATCTCCACAAACGAAAAGGATGTCCTGGTCCCAAGTAGCTTACCTAGATAATGATGCAACCCCCTCTTGTGCAATTGTTTTAGTTTGTTCCTCTGATTCTTGGCTGGAATTTTTAGCAAATTATCTCTGTTAAACTGATAGTTCTCTTAATAGGGGATTGTTGCATGTGACGAGTCCAGGTCCATCACCGTCAACGGGCCGGCCCGCTACTCGGCCTTAGGGTCAAGATCGCTGATATGGCGGTCTATTGTTGATAACCCTAGTGGGAATCGGATTTCCCCCAAGCCTATAAATAGGGACCTTTATTCAACACAAAAGGTACGCCATCTTAACTATCATATCAACATACAAACAACCCTATTTTCTAACTTAAACTTCGGAGTGTCTGCCCTCGGGAGACGCTCGAGGCTCTGTTTTGCAGGAAACCCTAGACGGAGTTCCACCCCATACCGGCGGTACAAATCCAGGTATCGTCAAGTGGCACGTCCAGTGGGACCCGAAAACTAGGGTTTGTGTCACCAAGCTTCTTCAAGCTTTTTTCAAAACCTTTTCAAGCCGCTTCCAGCGACCAAAAAGATGGCGGGGGCCGACAGTCCCCGATCCAGTGCCGCGTCAACCGGCCGACAGGCGAGCTCCGAGGACGGCGAAACTTTGGCACACTTCCAATGGAGGCAGAAACGAAAAAGGAATGATCGCCGGAACAAAAAAGAAACCACTCCCGTCAAACCGACCGATCAGAATCGCCACCATGAAAACCCCGACCCATACCAAAACCAGCGGTTGGCCGAGATCGAAACGGAACTAAAAAATTTGAAGGATGAAAATTCCCTCAACCAAAGGAAGAAGAAATATATGCTCGAAGAGTACAGACGCTGTTGCTTGTTAGGTCTTCCCGACCCAACGAAACGAGAGATAGAGGAATTAATCGAGGAAAAAGAAGCGAAGAGAACTCTGAGCCTCCTCGAAACCAGAAGGGGCAAGCGTCCAGCAACAAACGGAGGGGAGGATCGAACTCGCAAAGAAACTCCCTCTCGAGAAGTTTCCTCCGATGAAAGTTCCGAAACCCGCGGGGATACTTTCTGGGAAGCACTCGAAAAGAATAACCCAGTGGTTTCTCAGGCGATTATTCAGTTTGCACAAGAGCACAAACAGAAGAAACAACCTCATAGACAAGATCGCCGACAATCACCCAGCGTCGAGGAGTTGTCCAAGAGAGAGTGGGAACCCCCGAGAAGAAATGCCCACTCTCGATTGGAACCAAAGAGGACGCGAGAGAAATCACAACATGGCCACCGTCGAGGAGAAGACCCTCCTCCCCGGGGTCAAGATAACCGGAGTAATCGAGATCCCTCGATTCGAGATTCGATGCGAAGGATGATAGGAATGATCGTTGACAGGAGTCCCTTCATCCCCAGGATTCGAGACTGCCCGAAACCCAAAGATTTTGACTTTTCCAAAGACTTCACCTGTTACACAGGGGACTCTGATCCTCAACGATTCCTCAATAAATACGTGCAAGTCATGAGAATTCGTAATGCATCCCTAGATTTCATGGCAAAAGCTTTACCATCATTCTTGGACGGGCAGGCACAACGGTGGTTCGGACAGTTATCAGAGGGAAGTATTGACAGCTTCGAGGATCTCACGGTGAAACTAGCCACCAGGTTTTTCCTCAGCAAGCAGGTCACGAAAATGTCCATAGACTTATCCTCCATAAGACAAGGACAAAACGAAAGCCTTTCGGATTTCCATCGCCGCTTCACCCGTGAGTCTCTCCAAATTGACAATCTCGATGACAGAGACGTAAGGAATAGCTTCATCTAAGGACTCAACCCCTGGGAGAAGTCCGCCCCCCTGCGAGTAAAGTTAACCACTAAACCTGCACAGAACACCCAAGAGATGTGGGCCACGGTAGAAAGCTATATCCAACGGAAACAAACACTAAAAAATTCCCAGGAATCCTTCTCAATCACAGGAGAGCGAGGAGGGAAGGACAGATATAAACCTCAGGCTGAGAATAAACCCTCACTGCCCAGGCTCGACAGGTTACTGACTCCATTGATAAAGCCTCGACGGGAAATACTCCAAATCCATAAGGACGAGTTTCCAACTCCGAAGCCACTAATTCACAACCCGATAGGTCCACGAATCAGTACTGTGAGTATCACATGGATCACGGGCATGAGACGGAGGATTTCCGAGAGCTCAAGCGAGAAATTGAAGCGGGAGTAAAGTCTGGCAAATTCCAGCAATATGTGCAGAACACGCAAGGAGCTGCTCGAGGAGATATCCGCAACCCTCGAGAGAAACCCGGCGGTCCTCGCAACTTCCCCAGACGAAACAACAATCGGGGACCTCGGAGAGACAACCGAGGAAACAGCTGGCAACCGAGAGATAATACACAATATCCTGCTCAACCGGTCCTCGACAAACAACCACAACCCATACAGCAAATACCTCCTCTCTATCCCGCTAAGCAGATTACCCACAATGTGGGAGCAATCTATGGAGCACCTCTCGAAGTCCTCTCCACCACAGCATTAAAAGTCTCTGTTCGACAGGTAACAAAAACTCCACCGCAAGAGCCAAGTCACAAACGATTCAAAGGAACTGAAGCGATCGTCTTCACCGACAGCGACGTCGTCCCCAACGTATGCCCCCACAGCGATGCCATGGTTATCGAGGCCATCATAGGTAACGTGGGGGTAAGTCGCGTGTACGTCGACAATAGTAGTGCGGTCGACATCATCTACAGTGATTGTTTCAAGAGAATGAACATACAAAACCCAGACTTGCACCCCGCTACCTTACCATTGATGGGCTTCTCCGGGCACACTATAATCCCAAGCGGGATCGTCAGGCTTCCAATCACGGTAGGGACGTATCCTCGAACGGTAAATCTAACCATGGATTTCGCCATAATTGATGCTCCCTCGCCATTCAATGTGATCCTAGGACGGCCGTGGATGTGCCAAGCCCGAGCTGTATGGTCACCTTACCACTTGGTCATGAAGTTCCCAACTGAATACGGGATAGGAATAGTCCAAGGCTGCCAACGTAGTTCCAGAGAGTGTCTTCTCACGGCAGTAAAAGTAGGGAAGAAAGCGATAAAGCAGGAGCTGGCAGTCACTTCGACAGGATGCTACTCAGTTCAACAGGGGGTGGCACAAGTAGAGGATAAAGAGAGAAAGCAAGAAGTCTCGAGCGCGGATGTTGAGCAAAACCCGCCACTCAGTAGTAAGACAGAAGAGTTAATCTTGGATGAGAAAGAACCAGGAAAAACTATTAAACTTGGGATATCCATTGAGGGTGCACTGCGGACTGAGATAATCGCCTTACTGTGGACTTTTCGAGACATCTTCGCATGGTCGCCATCCGACATGACCGGAGTTCCTCGACACATCATTGATCACAAGCTAAACGTTGACCCAAATGTCAGACCGGTAAAACAAAAGAAGAGGATCTTCGCTCGAGATCGCAATAATGTAATTAACGAGGAAACCCTCAAACTAGTACGAGCCAACATCCTGAAAGAAGTGCTTTGGCCAACTTGGCTGGCCAACCCCGTCCTTGTCTGCAAACCTGACAATTCCTGGCGTATGTGCCAAGATTACACGGATCTCAACAAATACTGTCCGAAAGACTGTTACCCCTTGCCCGTAATCGACCAAATGGTGGAAGGTATTACAGGCTACAGGACTCTCAGTTTCCTCGACGCTTATAAAGGATACCACCAGATTCACATGGCCGAGGAGGACACGGAGAAGACTGCTTATATCACAGAGATCGGAGTATACTGTTACGACAAAATGCCCTTTGGGCTGAAAAATGCTGGAGCTACCTACCAGCGTTTGGTTAATAGAGCCTTCCATAATCAGATAGGAAGAAACATCGAGATATACGTGGATGACATGGTTATCAAGAGCAACTCAGACTGCAAAGTGGTCGAGGATATGAAGGAGATCATCATAATCCTGCACGAAATCAATATGAAACTCAATCCGAAAAAGTGCGCCTTCTGTGTAGGGTCTGGAAAGTTCCTCGGATTTCAAGTATCCAAGGAGGGGATAAGCGTAGACCCTATAAAGGTTGAAGCAATCCTATCAATGGAAGCCCCGAAAACCGTCAAGGACGTACAAAAACTCACAGGATCCCTAGCAGCACTCAACAGGTTTCTATCTCGAGCAGCAGAGAGAAGCCTTCCCTTCTTCAAAACTCTAAGAAAAAGGGAAGGGTTTCCAATGGACCGATGAATGTCAAAAAGCCTTTCAGGAGTTAAAAGAACACCTCAAGCGACTCCCTATGCTCGCAAAGCCACAACCGGGTGAAGTTCTATACATCTATTTGGCTACCCGGGAAACGGCCATCTCCGCAGTGCTAATCCAGAAGAAAGATAATAAGGAGCTCCCAGTTTATTTCGTCAGCAAAGTCTTACAAGGAGCAGAATCTCGATATACCCCCATGGAAAAACTTATCCTGAGCCTTGTGCTCGCTGCACGACGGTTGCGTCCGTACTTTCAAGCCCATCCTATACATGTCCTAACTGAACAACCCATCCAACAAGTCCTCCTCAAACCTGAAGCATCAGGCCGAATGATGAAGTGGGCGGTCGAGTTGGGGGAACATCACATCGAGTACAAACCCCGTACAGCCGTCAAAGGACAGGCGTTTGCAGATTTCCTGGTAGAAATGCCCAGGACCCTGGGAACCACGCAAGAATCTATTTCGAGGAAGCAGTTGCGCGAACAACCCCCCACAGATCCTCGAGCCTGAACCCTATACGTCGACGGCTCTTCCTGCGAGGATGGGAGAGGAGCAGGTATCATCCTAGCAAAACCAGTCGCATCTCAAGAAGTCGAGGAACTGAAGGAATACGATGCAGAATATTCCTACGCTCTGAGGTTCGGTTTCCCGGTCACCAATAATATTGCCGAATACGAAGCAATGATTACAGGGTTAAACGTGGCCCTCAAATTAGGAGTTCAAAACCTGCAAGTATTCAGTGACTCTCAGGTAGTGGTCAAACAAATCAAAGGCGAATACACAGTCCGAGAGGAACACCTCCGACCATACCTCGAGAAGGTCTTACAAATCAAAGATAAATTTGAAGAGTGCTCCATCTCCCACGTTCTCAGAATCAACAACAAGAGGGCCGACGCTTTAAGTAAGCTCGCCTCATCCAATTTCTCTAACCTCAGTCATAAGGTTTGGGTCGAGACACTCCCAGAGCCTAGCATCCACCCTAGAGTTTCCATGGCTATCACCAAGGACGGAGAAACGTGGATGACCCCTTTCATCCGCTTCCTCGAGAACGGGACACTCCCCGACAACAAACAGGAAGCTCGAGCATTGAAGTTAAAGGCAGTTAAATACACCTTAAAGGATGGAATTCTCTACAAACACGGGTATTTGTTGCCAATGTTACGGTGCGTCAGAGCGAACCAGGCAGCATACATCCTCGAGGAAGTCCACGAGGGGTCGTGCGGAGCACACATGGGAGCAAGGAGCTTGGCAAAAAAGATACTTCGAGCCGGATATTTCTGGCCCACAGTTTTTAAAGACGCTTACCACTTCGTCCAAAAGTGCAACAGATGCCAAAAGTTTGCACCAATAACTCGACAACCTCAGCACGAGATGGTAACCATGCAAAGTCCTTGGCCCTTTTACCAATGGGGAACGGACATCATCGGCCCTTTTTCAAAGGGGGCGGGAGGACTACGATGGGTTATAGTAGCTGTGGATTACTTCACCAAATGGGTAGAAGCGAAACCGCTGGCCTCGATATCGGGAAGACAAGTATTGAATTTTTTCTGGCAGAATGTGGTTTGCCGGTTCGGAGTTCCCAAGGTGGTCGTGTCGGATAACGGAACCCAATTCGAAAGTGAACCTTTCAAATCATGGTGCGCAGAAATGCAGATCGAGCGCCGGTTCTCCGCCGTCGCCCATCCTCAGGCAAATGGACAAGCCGAGTCAATTAACAGAGCCATCCTACACGGAATAAAGACAAGATTGAATAATACAAAAGGGGCTTGGGTCGAGGAACTCCCTCATGTTCTATGGGCTTATCGCACCACATCACACTCCTCGACGCTTGAAACGCCTTATAGCTTAGTCTACGGAATGGACGCCGTTCTTCCGGTCGAAATTGGTTTGCCGAGTCCTCGAGCAATCAACTTTGTCGAGGACACCAACAACGAGGATATTCAGACTAACCTCGATCTGCTCGAGGAGCGACGGGATGCCGTAAAAATCCGAGAAGCTAAGTACAAAGAGGTCCTCCGAAGAAACTTCAACAAGCGTGTTAAAAGCACCAACTTCGTAGTAGGGGACTTAGTCCTCAGGAAGAATGACGCCAGTCGAGCGGAGACCCCAGGAAAACTAACGGCCAACTGGGAAGGCCCGTATCGAGTCATCCAAGCCTCTCCTTCGGGTAGCTACCGATTGCAGACAACCGATGACACAGGAACTGTCCTCCCTCGGTGATGGAACATTCAGAATCTCCGCAGGTTCTATATTTAGATTCCTTGCATATTGTGTGAGACTTTGCTTGCTAAGTGATTTCATTGCTTTCAGTCTTGTGTGTGTAATGCTAACCCGGGTCCTCGGGTAATTATCAATAAGAGTCATTACATACTTCATATATAAATTCATCACATATATATTGTTTACGCATGTCGACACTACCCCATGACTAGTCACCGAGATGGACACCCGTTACAGGGCCATCCTCGATATGATCCGGGTATTCAAACGACCTGATCCCTAAGCCGAGGACTCTCCCTCGCACCCGCCGTAGATCGCGGCATCCGCACTCCGAGGATTCCGTATCCGATTCCTCGACAAAGTCACGTAACTAACCGCCGGCTAAACAAAGCGCTACATAAATATTCTAGAATATCATTAATTGGCGCTAATACCGCTTAGCCCAACTACAATTCCTCGCACCAAGTGCAGGTTTAAAAGAAAAAGAAAAGGGGGAGATATACAACGCATCCGCCTAAATCCGGAGGTTCTTCCCTTTCGGGTTAAAGCGAGAAGGCTTAATAAGTCCAGACCACCCCATCGACTTAAGCTTATGGACGCAATGCCCAAGCTTGTCCTTTAAGTCTAGAATCTCCCAGTCTTGATCATCGATTCTAAGAAGGTACTCCTCGGCAGCAGCCCGCTCCCGGGCTTCATCCTCCGGGTCAAGGTCGTCAAGGATGGGCAGAGAAATCTCGTTGTCCACCAATAAATTCTGAAAAATGGCAGCTTGTTTCGAGTAGAACTCCACTTCCTTGGATCTTTTCTTCAGAAGGTCGATAGCGGCAATAAAGCGTTCAGTCCGAATCTTTATCTGCGACTCGACCAAAGCGAGTATGTCAAGCTTTTTGAGAAACCACGGAGAAACAACGATGTTCTCACGCTTCTTCAATCGGGCGTTCTCTGACTTTAGTTTCTCCAGTTCCTCATAAATATTTGCTTCGAGGGATAAAGAAGCATGAAAGTCTAAGTCGTACTGTTGAAGTCGACGCTTCCACTCTTCCTCTTGTCGCTTAAAACACTGTACCAAGCGATGATGTGTCCGCAGGTTCAGTGCTTTAACAGTATCTGAGAGTTCTTTCTCGAGAAGCTTCACCTTGCTTGTATTGTGAACATCCACAAACTTCCTCAAAATCGAGGAGATCATCGAGTATAAGGGAAACTGCGTAATTTCCTCTTCCTCGAGAATCAGTAGGTGACAATGATGAACGAAATACGAATCCTGGAACAGGTGACATAAATATTAAAAGTGAGCCAGCCTGATCGGCAAAAGAGTTCAACGATTCATACAAGTTTGTTAAGGTCGACAACCTTATCCATAAAAATCCTATTACAAAGAAGAGGGTCATACTTCCTTCGGGCCCTGAGACTGTGTTGGCTGGGCATCACTGGTTTCCTCGACGGAAGGAGGGACTGGCGTTTCCTCTTGGATCGGGACGGCTTTGCCCATCATCCTCGACAGGTCCCTCCGAGGAATCTTCTTCCCACTCCACCTCAACGCCGATGAAGTCGGGGGCTAACTCCGGAACACGCACCTCTTCCCCAGCATCATCGGGAAGCAATGTGAGGACCTCTCCCTCGAAGGACGAAATCTCCGTCGAGGATTTCATCTCTGGGACGGCGTTACACAGCGGCCCAAATAAGGGAAGTTGCCCGTCGGAAAGTCGTTGCACACCCTTTTTGAGAGCTTCATGGAGTGTCTTCTTCGGATGCGGCTTTGTAAATTGTTGTAGCCATCCGGCATTGATGGTCTTGCCGCTTTCCATCCTTTCAAGGGCATAAAAAAGGAGTCCAAGGTTCAACATAATGTAATGTGCAGCTAAATGATACAATGCATGCTGTGTAAGACCATCAACGCCGGATGGCTGCAACAATTTATAAGGCCGCATCCCAAGAAGACACTCCATGAAGCTCTCAAGAAAGGAGTGCAGCGACTTTCCGACGGGCAACTTCCTCTATTTAGGCCGCTGTGTGGCGCCGTCCCAGAGATGAAATCCTCGACGGAGATCTCATCCTTCGAGGGGGAGGTCCTCACGTTGCTTCCTGATGACGCCGGAGAAGAGGTGCGTGTTCCAGAGTTAGCTCCCGACTTCATCGGTGTCGAGGTGGAATAGGAAGAGGACTCTTCGGAGGGACCAGTCGAGGATGATGGCCTAAGCAATCCCGAACCAGAGGGAACGTCAGTCCCTCCTACCGCCGAGGAGACCAACGAAAACCAACCGATACAGTCTCAGGACCCGAAGGAAGTATGACCCTCTTCTTTGTAATAGGATTTTTGTGGATAAGGTTGTAGACCTTAGGAAATTTGTATGAATCGTTGAACTCTTTTGCCGACCAAGTTGGCTCACTTTTAATATTTATGCCGCCTATTCCAGGATTCGTATTTTGTTCATCATTGTCATCTACTGATTCTCGAGGAAGAGGAGATTACGCAGTTTCCCTTGTATGCGATGATTTCCTTGATCTTGAGGAAATTCGGGGATGTCCACAATACTAGCAAGGTGAAGCTTCTCGAGAAAGAACTTTCAGATGCTGTTAAAGCGCTGAATCTACGGATACATCACCGCTTGGTACAGCGCTTCAAGCGACAAGAGGAAGAGTGGAAGTGCCGACTTCATCAGTATGACTTAGACTTCCATGCTTCTTTGTCCCTCGAAGCAAATATTTATGAGGAGATGGAAAAACTGAAGTCGGAAAATGCTCGTTTGAAGAAGCGTGAGAAGATTGTTATTTCCCCCTGGTTTCTCAAAAAGCTTGACACGCTTGCTTTGGTCGAGTCGCAGATTAGGATCCGGACTGAACGTTTTATTGCCGCCATCGACCTTCTGAAGAAAAGATCCAAGGAGGTGGAGTTTTATTCGAAACAAGCTGCCATTCTTCAGAATATATTGGTGGACAACGAGATTTCTCTGCCCATTCTTGACGACCTTGATCCGGAGGGGGAGGCCCGGGAGCGAGCTGCTGCCGAGGAATATCTTCTTAGAATCGATGATCAAGACTGGGAGATTCTAGATTTAAAGGATAAGCTTGGGCACTGCGTCCATAAGCTTAGGTCGATGGGGTGGTCCGGCCTTATTAAGCCTTCTCGTTTTAACCCGAAGGGGAAGGACCTCCGGATTTAGGCAGATGCATTGTATATCTCCCCTTTTCTTTTTCTTTTAAACCCTGCACTTGGTGCGACGGAATTGTACTTGGGCTAAAGCGTGTTAGCGCCAGTTAATGATATTCTAGAATATTTATATAGCGCTTTGTTTAGCCGGCGGTTAATTACGCGGCTTTATCAAGGAATCGGATACGGATTCCTCAGAGTACTGATGCCGCGATCTACGGCGGGTGCGAGGGGAAGTCCTCGGCTTAGGGGTCCGGTTGTTGAGTACACGGCCCATATCGAGGATGTCCCTATAACGGGTGTCCATCTCGGTGACTAGTCATAGGGTAGTGTCGACACGTGCAAACATATATATGACGAGCAATGAATTTATTGAAAGAAGTATGTAATGACTCTTATTGATAATTACCCGAGCACCCGGGTTAGCATTACACACGTATGACTGAAAGCAATAAAACCACTTAGCAAACAAAGTCTCATGTAGTATGCAAGGAATCTAAACATAGAACCTGCGGAGATTCTGAATGTTCCACCATCGAGGGAGGACAGTTCCCGTGTCGTCAGTTGTCTGCAATCGGTAGCTGCCCTAAGGAGAGGCTTGAATGACTTGATAGGGGCCTTCCCAATTGGCTGTTAGTTTCCCTGGGGCCTCCGATCGACTGGCGTCGTTCTTCCTGAGGACCAAGTCCCCGACTACGAAGTTGGTGCTCTTAACACGCTTGTTGAAGTTTCTTCTGAGGACCTCCTTGTACTTAGCTTCTCAGACTTTTACAGCATCCCGCCGCTCCTCGAGTAGGTCGAGGTTAGTACGGATATCCTCGTTGTTGGTGTCCTCGACAAAGTTAATTGCTCGAGGACTCGGCAAACCAATTTCAACCGGGAAAACGGCATCCATTCCGTAGACTAAGCTGTAAGGCGTTTCGTCCGTCGAGGAGTGAGATGTGGTGCGATAAGCCCATAAAACGTGAGGGAGTTCTTCGACCCAAGCCCCTTTTGTATTATGCAGTCTTGTCTTTATTCCGTGTAGGATGGCCCTGTTAATTGATTCGGCTTGTCCATTTGCCTGAGGATGGGTGACGGCGGAGAATCGACGCTCGATCTGCATTTCTGCGCACCATGATTTGAAAGGCTCACTCTCGAATTGGGTTCTGTTTTCCGACAAGACCACCTAGGGAACCCCGAACCGGCAAACCACGTTCTGCCAAAAAAAAATTCAACACTTGTCTTCCCAATATCGAGGCCAATGGTTTCGCCTCTACCCACTTGGTGAAGTAATCTACGGCTACTATAACCCATCGCAGTCCTCCTGCCCCTTTCGGAAAAGGGCCGATGATCTCAGCTCCCCATTGGTAAAACGGCCAAGGACTTTGTATGGTTACCATCTCGTACTGTGGCTGTCGAGTTATTGGTGAAAACTTTTGGCATCTGTCGCACTTTTGGACGAAGTGGTAAGCGTCTTTAAAAACTGTGGGCCAGAAGTATCCGGCTCGAAGTATCTTTTTTGCCAAGCTCCTTGCCCCCATTTGTGCTCCGCACGACCCCTCGTGGACTTCCTCGAGGATGTATGCTGCTTGATTTGCTCCGACGCACCGTAACATTGGCAACAGATACCCGTGCTTGTAGAGAATTCCGTCCTTCAGAGTGTATTTAACTGCTTTTAATTTCAATGCTCAAGCTTCTTGTTTGTTGTCGGGAGTGTTCCATTCTCGAGGAAGCGGATGAACGGGGTCATCCACGTTTCTCCGTCTTTGGTGATAACCATGGAAACTCTAGGGTGAATGCTGGGCTCTGGGAGCGTCTCGACCCAAACCTTATGACTGAGGTTAGCGAAGTTGGATGAAGCGAGCTTACTTGATGCGTCGGCCCTCTTGTTGTTGGTTCTGAGAACATGGGAGATAGAGCACTCTTCAAATTTATCTTTGATTTCTAAGACCTTCTCGAGGTATGGTCAGAGATGCTCCTCCCGGACTGTGTATTCGCCTTTGATTTGTTTGACCACTACTTGAGAGTCACTAAATACTTGCATGTTTTGAACTCCTAATTTGAGGGCCACGTTTAACCCTATAATCATTGCCTCGTATTCGGCAATATTATTGGTGACCGGGAAATCAAACCTCAGAGCGTAGGAATATTCTGCATTGTATTCCTTGAGTTCCTCGATTTCTCGAGATGCGACTGGTTTTGCTAGGATGATACCTGCTCCTCTCCCGTCTTCGCAGGAAGAGCCGTCGACGTATAGGGTCCAGGCTCGAGAATCTGTGGGGGGTTATTCGCACAGTTGCTTCCTCGAGATCGATTCCTGCGTGGTTCCCGGAGTTCTGGGCATTTCTACCAGGAAATCTGCGAACGCCTGTCCTTTGACAGCTGTACGGGGTTTGTACTCGATGTGATGTTCCCCCAACTCGACCGCCCATTTCATCATTCGGCCTGAAGCTTCAGGTTTGAGGAGGACTTGTTGGATGGGTTGCTGAGTTAGGACTTGTATAGGATGAGCCTGAAAGTACGGACGTAGCCGTCGGGCTGCGAGCACAAGGCTCAGGATAAGTTTCTCCATGGGGGTATATCGAGATTCTGCTCCTTGTAAGACTTTGCTGACGAAGTAGACTGGGAGCTCCTTATTGTCCTTTTTCTGGATTAACACTGCGGATATGGCTGTTTCTCGGGCAGCTAAATAGATATATAGAACTTCCCCCATTTGTGGCTTTGCGAGCATAGGGAGTCGCTTGAGGTGTTCTTTTAATTCCTGGAAGGCTTTTTGACATTCATCGGTCCATTGGAAACCCCTCCCTTTTCTTAGGGTTTTGAAAAAGGGGAGGCTTCTCTCTGCTGCTCGAGATAGAAACCTGTTGAGTGCTGCTAGGGATCCTGTGAGTTTTTGTACGTCCTTGACAGTTTTCGGGGCTTCCATTGAAAGGATTGCTTCAACCTTTGAAGGGTCTACGCTTATCCCATCCTTGGATACTTGAAATCCGAGGAACTTCCCAGACCCTACACAGAAGGCGCACTTTTTTGGATTGAGTTTCATGTTGATTTTCCGCAGGATCGTAAAGATCTCCTGCATGTCCTCGACCACTTTGTAGTCCGAGTTGCTCTTGATAACCATGTCATCCACATATATCTCGATGTTCCTCCCTATTTGATTATGGAAGGCTCTGTTAACCAAACGCTGGTAGGTGGCTCCAGCATTCTTCAGCCCAAACGGCATTTTGTCGTAACAGTATACTCCAATCTCCGTGATATAAGCCGTCTTTTCCGCGTCCTCCTCGGCCATATGAATCTGGTGGTATCCTTTATACGCGTCGAGGAAATTGAGAGTCCTGTAGCCCGTAATACCTTCCACCATTTGGTCAATTACGGGCAGGGGGTAACAGTCTTTTGGGCAGTATTTGTTAAGATCTGTGTAATCTTGGTACATACGCCAGGAATTGTCGGGTTTGCGGACAAGGACCGGGTTGGCCAGCCAGGTTGGCCAAAGCACCTCTTTCAGGATGTTGGCTCGCACTAGCTTGAGGGTTTCTTCGTTAATCACGTTATTGCGATCTCGGGCGAAGATCCTCTTCTTTTGTTTGACCGGTCTGACATTTGGATCAACGTTCAGCTTGTGCTCGATAATGTGTCGAGGAACTCCGGTTATATCGGATGACGACCATGTGAAGATGTCTCGAAAGGTCCGCAATAAGGCGATTATTTCAGTCCGCAACGCACCCCCAATGGATATCCCTAATTTGATAGTTTTTCCTGGTTCTTTCTCGTCTAAGATTAACTCTTCCGTCTTACTGCTGAGTGGTGGGTTTTGCTCATCAACCGCGCTCGAGACCTCTTGCTTTCTCTCTTCATCTTCGACTTTTGCCACACCTTGCTGAATCGAGTAGCATCTTGATGTGGTGACTGCCAGCTCCTGCTTTGCCGCTTTCTTCCCTACCTTTACTGCCATGAGAAGACATTCTCTAGAGCTGCGTTGACAGCCTTGCACTATTCCTATCCCGTATTCCGTTAGGAACTTCATAACTAAATGGTAAGGTGACCATATAGCGCGGGCTTGGCACATCCACGGCCGTCCTAGGATCACATTGAATGGCGAGGGAGCATCAATTATGGCGAAATCCATAGTTAGATTTACCGTTCGAGGATACGTCCCTACCGTGATAAGAAGCCTGACAATCCCGCTTGGGATTATCGTGTGCCCGGAGAAGCCCATCAATGGCAAGGTAGCAGGGCGCAACTCTGGGTTTTGTATATTCATTCTCTTGAAACAATCATTGTAGATGATGTTGACTGCGCTACCATTGTTGACGTACACGCGACTTACCCCCACGTTGCCTATGATGGCCTCGATAACCATGGCATCGCTGTGGGGGCACACGTCGGGGACGACGTCACTGTCAGTTAAGACGATCGCTTCAGTTCCTTTAAATCGCTTGTGACTTGGCTCTTGTGGTGGAGTTTTTGTTACTTGCCGAACAGAGGCTTTTAGTGCCGTGGTGGAGAGGACTTCAAGAGGTGCTCCATAAATTGCTCCAACATTGTGGGTAATCTGCTTAGTGGGATCGAGAGGAGGTATCTGCTGTATAGGTTGCGGTTTGTTATCGAGAGCTGGTTGGGTAGGATATTGTGGATTATCCCTCGGCTGCCAGTTGTTTCCTCAGTTATCTCTACGAGGCCCTCGATTATTGTTTCGCCTGGGAAAGTTGCGAGAACCGCCGGGTTTATCTCGAGAACTACGGGTATCTCCTCGAGCAGTGCCTTGTGTGTTCTGCACATATTGCTGGAATTTACCGGGCTTCACTCCCGCTTCAATTTCTCGTTTGAGCTCTCGACAATCCTCCGTATCATGTCCATGATCCTTATGATACTTGCAGTACTGATTCGTGGACCTATTCGGGTTATGAGTCAGTGGCTTCGGAGTTGGAAACTCGTCCTTATGGATCTGAAGTATTTCCCGTCGAGGCTTTATCAATGGAGTCAGTAACCTGTCGAGCCTGGGTAGCGAGGGTTTGTTCTCAACCTGAGGTTTATATCTGTCCTTTCCCCCTCGTTCCCCTGCGATTGAGAAAGATTCCTGGGAGTTTTTTAGCGTTTGTTCCCGTTGGATATAACTTTCTACCATGGCCCACATCTCTTGAGTGTTCTGTGGAGGTTTAGTGGTTAACTTTACTCGTAGGGGGGCGGACTTCCCCCAGGGATTGAGTCCTTGGATGAAGCTATTCCTTACGTCTCTGTCATCGAGATTGTCAATTTGGAGAGATTCACGGGTGAAGCGACGATGGAAATCTGAAAGGGTCTCATTGTGTCCTTGTCTTATGGAGGATAAGTCAATGGACATTTTCGTGACTTGCTTGCTGAGGAAAAATCTGGTGGCGAGTTTTACTGTGAGATCCTCAAAGCTATCAATACTTCCCTCTGGCAACTGTCCAAACCACCGTTGTACTTGCCCATCTAAGAACAACGGTAAAGCCTTCGCCATGAAGTCTAGAGATGCATTACGAATTCTCATGACTTGCACGTATTTATTGAGAAATCGCTGAGGATCAGAGTCCCCTGTGTAACAGGTGAAGTCTTTGGGGAAGTCAAAATCTTTAGGTTTTGGACAGTCTCGAATCCTGGGGATAAAAGGACTCCTGTCAACGATCATTCCTATCATCCTTCGCATCGAGTCTCGAATCGAAGGGTCCTGATTGCTCCAATTATCTTGATCCCGGGGAGGAGGGTCTTTTCCTCGACGGTGACCATGCTGTGATTTTTTGTGCGTCCCGTTTGGTCCCAATCGAGAGTGAACATTTCTTCTCGGGGGTTCCCACTCTCTCTTGGACAATTCCTCGACACTGGGTGATTGTCGGCGATCTTGTCTATGAGATTGTTTCTTATGTTCGTGCTCCAGTGCAAACTGCTGAATTGCCTGATAAACCACCGAGTTTGTCCTTTCGAGTGCTTCCCAGAAAGTATCACTGGGGGTTTCGGAATGTTCATCACGGGAAACTTCCCGATAGGCAGTTTCTTTGAGTTCTTTCCTCCCCTCCGTTTGGGACTAGACGCTTGCCTCTTCTGGTTTCGAGGAGACCCAGGGTCCTCCTCGCTTCTTTTTCCTCGATTAAGTCTTCCATCTCTTGTTTTGTTGGGTCAGGAAGACCTAACAAGCAGCAGTGTTTGTACTCCTCGAGGATATATTTCTTTTTCCTTTGGTTGAGGGAATTATCATCCTTCAATTTTTTTAGTTCCGCTTCGATCTCAGCCAACCGCTGTTTCTGGTATGGATCGGGGTTTTTGCGGTGACGATTCTGATCGGTTGGTTTGACAGGAGTGGTTTCTTTTTTGGTTCGGTGATCATTCCTTTTCCGTTTCTGCCTCTATTGGAAGTGTGCCAGAGTTTCGCCATCCTCGGGGCTTGTCTGTCTGCCGGTTGACACAGCACTGGATTGGGGGCTATCGGCTCCCACCATCTTTCTTGGCACTCGGGAGGTGTTGGAAGTGAATTGAAAGGCTTTGAAAAAAGCTTGAGAAAGTTTAGTGACACAAACCATATTTTTCGGGTCCCACTGGGCGTGCCACTTGGCGATACCCGGAATTGTACCGCCGGTGTAAGGTGGAACTCCGACTAGGGTTTCCTGTAAAACAGAGCCTCGGGCGTCTCCCGAGGGTAGACACTCCGAAGCTTAAGTTAGAAAATAGGGTTATGTATGTGTTGATATGATAGTTAAGATTGCGTACCTTTAGTGGGAAATAAAGGTCCCTATTTATAGACTTGGGAGGAATCCGATTCCTACTAGGGTTAACAATAATAAACCGCCACATCGGGATGGTCTCGACCCCAAGACCAAGTAGTGGGCCGGCCCAGTGATGGTGATGAATCTGGATTCGTCACTTCCTGTTTTTTATGGTTCCTGATTTACTTCGTAAGATGTGTTTGATGATGAAAACATTAAACGGTTTGTGAGAATGGTGAAGATTTTTTGAATGGAGGAAGCTTTTCTGGATGGTTGGAGTAAACAGTGCTGGATGATTCACTTTTTGGAAGCAGGCTATTCCGCCAAACACCCCAAACTAGAGTTTCTGATTTCTTCTGTTTCAAAATATATTCCTCTCTAATGCTTTTTTTTCATCTGTATCACAAGACTATGAAGAAGTCTCAAACATTTATGGAAAAAGTTTTAAAGCTATCAAAGTACCGTCAAATAAGGTTTTATTCATAGTTTTCTTATTTTTTGTCTTAGTTCACTTGTTTATTAGTAGTTTTATTTTCTAGGGAATAGCCTCCTTTCATTGTACCAAAAAAAATAAAAAATTGTATCATCATACCATAAAAATCGTACTCTTCTTTTAAAAAAAGAGAACTCTTTAATTTGGAATACATGAGTACAAATTATGTGCTTTGTCTTTCAACCTCATTTGTCATAAATTTTTCGTTTATTCTCCAAAGCAGTCTCATAATCTGGTCAAAATTACAGTTTATGGTCCATTAAAAAGGATTAAAATGTAATTTTAATGAAACCTAATATCAAATGTATGGCTACCAAACAAAAAAAATAAATAAATAAATAAACAAGTTACCTCACAAATTAGAGGGACCCAAGATGCAATTTATTTTCTATACATTGCCGTAGAGTTGAATTGGGACGACGATGTACTTTAGTGGCTACTCGTTACCCCTAAACGATGGCTCAGGCTGTTGGCCTAGCTTCTATGCTTCCTGTTGACGAGGACATGGAGATGACGGAATCGGGCACAGAAAATGCTGCAGAGGTACTTCATCGAAGTGTCTTCTTCAACGTATCCATCGATGACGTAACGAAACTCTTATCAGGTATATAATAGCTCTCTAGGATGAGGCAATAAAGCTTGAATTAACGGACAAAGACTGATTTCTTATATGGCTACACATTTACTTTCTGACAGATTCAATTGATTTCTCATAGGGGCGTTTCGCGATACGGGTTCGGGGGAGGTGGCAAATTTCACATCAGCGCAATTAAGGGAATTTTCTCTGGACTTCAAAGATAGAATTGGTCCTTTTCATTTTGGTGCGGTTTATCGTGGAAATATTAATGGCAAAACTCCTGGGAGTGTTCTTCTGAAGATTTGGGATGATTACTATGCAATATACTTGGAGACTCGTGAAAATCCAAACATATTCATTGATGTATGTTATGGACCCTCTCTCACATGTGTGATCTTGAGTATCTGCCCTTATTTTTTGTGTTTATAATTTTTCTGTGTTTACTACTATGACCATATTACATACTATCTGTTATTTTACTTCCGGTCTTATTCTGATTCTCCTGTCATTTCTTTCTTTATATTTTGTGTTCTTTCCGGAAGGAAGAAGCAATGTTCTTGAAGGACAAAGCGATTGCTTCCCATCCGAGTTTTCCAAAGGTGATTGGTAAATGCTGTTCAGAAAACCTCAGGGGTGTTGTCTATGATCTTGATCCACTGGATTCCCTGCAAAATATGATGCCAAAAAGTAATCCATACCTGTACATTGTGTTTTCTTTTCTTCTATGTAGGACTCCGTTATGTTTGGTGTGTGAAATGCATCTATGTTACAAAATACCATCATCACTGGTATCCTTCATTTATTTTTGTGCTTTCACTGTATGTGAGACCACTTAGGGCGCAGTTACTGCGGTTAAATTTAGGCAATTTTCTAGTATTCTTATTAAGCCTATTGTTAATATGTTTTATTATATCTTATTTTCCACATGGGCAGACAGTTTTGGCTGGGCTCAGAGGATCAGGGTTGCTGTTAAACTTGCTCAGCTCCTAGAATTTTTACACTGTCAAGAAAATCCATATGTGGTGCTGAATCTCAGTGCACAGCACATAATGTTGGACCATGTGAGTAGCACGGTGATTAGATATGGTAAACATAAGCCATGCCTGGCAATGATTTATTGTCATGCTGATTATTATAATTGCTTTTTCCCTTTGAAATTAGATGTTAAACCCAGTGCTCATTGACTTTGGTTTGCTGAGTGGAGGAGTGATTGGAGAACTAAGCTTCATAAAAAAACGTGTAGCCCTACCTCAAGGTTATGGTGACCCAGATTACGTAATGGGTATGTAGCTCTAGTGTATTCTTCGTTTTTCTGGTTTAATGATCAGAAGCTTTTCACCTCTGTCCGAGGTTTTCATGAAACTTTCCTTGATCTGATCATGGTTGTGTTACACCTGTTGTTGACTATATTACTTGGTGCTGCTGGATCGGCTGATAAAAGTGAGCAACATTTTTTGCTGCTTCATGGGACTAAAATAGTATGGTTTGACTTCTTTTATTTATCACTTGCATTTGGTTTTGCTGGTGTCTCATCGAAGTTATTATTTCTCAAAATATGCTCTAAATAAGGGCTGCAATAAGACTGTTCCAAAGCCACGATATCCTCAATAGTGCACAAGAACAGAAACACATGACACCACGTTCTATGATGTACTTTCAAAGAAAGACCTTATATCACATTCTTCGATTGCTTTTAGTTACTTATACAGATCAGATTGAGTGCCCTTTGTATGTTGGAAATTTGTTTGTTAGCAGTTCATGTTCAGGTTCCTTGGCTTTTCTTTCAAAAAATGTTTGGCAATATGCTTGGTCATGATGAACTTGCTTTGTAGGTGCTCCTTTGCATCCGTGTTGCGATGTCTATGTTTATGGCATGATACTGGTTGGGATCATAGCCAAAAGGATTGTTAAGGAGGAAGATCTGGATAGATATGCTCCTGCTCTGGATTTTTGGGCCGAAAAGGAGTACAAGTCTGGCGTTCCACTTGTCCACAAAAGCCTAGAGTCAGAATGGGGATTTCATGCAACTGATGCTTCTTCGTTAACTGAATTGGCTATGTGGAGCATGAGAGCATACGGAGCTGATCGGCCAACTATGACACAAGTAGTAGATCATTTGAAGAAATTACAAATCGTTAAGGACCTAGTAATTGTGTGAAGCTAAGTCGTAGCCAATGTCACCTTGGCCCTAGCAGTAAGAAAATGAAATATTCTGTTTACAAAATGGTAAAGTGGTTGTACCGTATCTAGTAGTTAATTTGTTTTAGATTATTTGCTTTTATTCTCTCCGTCTATTGACTCTATCCGCATGTTTAGTACATATAGCTGACCTTAGCATGGTAGTTTTGGATCGATAGCGTTGTATGTTGAATTTTGCATACAGTGCTTGGTAACAGGGGATAGTTAAGTTCGAAACATAAATCATAAACTTTGTGATGATATAGCTGCTAGTACGGCTTTACTTAATTAATCAGTGTGAGTTCTCCTCTTTATTTGTCCATTAACTTCAACCTTATTAATTCCTTTAACTATATTACAATGTTAGTAAATTCAGTATTTTCTCCATTTCTTCTACTCTTTCCGTCTCAAAAAATTATTGTTCAATTTGAGATATTACTTTTACTACACTTTAAACTAAAAATGAAATTCCAAACTCGATAATAATTTTGGGACGGAGAAAGTATAAGATATTGGCTATTGATAAAGTGCGATGAAGTGCGATGATGCTTGTGCCTTCTCAGTTAAGGAATTTTTGCCGGCCGGCAGTGCCGACACTATAGCGGTGGCCGACGATGGTTAATGGCGATGAAGAAAAATATTTTTTTTAATTTAAACACGGTTTGAAAATCAATCTCAAAATATATCTCAAATAAGCAAACACGTAAAATCGCAAAACACAAATAAAAAAAAAAACAATTCAAACAGAGCCAAAAACCATTTCTCTTCTCCCGTCACTGTCAAATTCAACAATTAACAATCAAAAATTGCTCATCCATTTGCAACCACGGATAGTGTTCCGAGTAGATATGACCATGGTTCGGGTTTAAACTAGAACTGGATAAGAACTGGCCCTAATGAACCGGACTGAAATTGTAGAAAGTGATTTATAAAATTGTAACTAGACGTCATCTAGTCAAAGGCCGGTTACGGTTCAAGTATTAGAAAAGTCATAAGCCGACGGTTTTGAACAAGCGGTTCAAGCCATAATAAATAACCAGTTAAATGCTTGTTTGATTAAAAAGATAATTAATTACAAAGAAAGTACCAAAAAGTTGCTCCGTGTCTTCGTTTGGTACCAAAACTTTTTTTTGTTCCTATTTGCCACTAGAAAATTAAATAGTGTTTCCAATCAAAATTCTGTTCGGATTTCATCCAAAAAGTAACGGTCAACCCATTTTTCACGTGAAAGGCACATGTGTCGACTAAAGGGTATTTTGGTCTATTCAAATTTCAAATTTTGAATTTTAAAATTTCAAAAATAAAATAAAATATTGATAAAAAATTATTTTCAGTTTTTTTTTAGGATTAATTTATAAATAAATATGATTTTTAAATTCCATTCTTTATTTAAAAATATGAAAAAACGACAAAACTCATCAATAACAACAATTCAATCAAACAGCTTTCTTTTTTATCCCCCTTTCTGGGGTGTGGCTGAATCGAAGCCGAAGCGGGGAAACAGCAAAACCACAGTTCAGTGTTCAGAAATCAGAACAACAGATAAAACAGAGACATTGGTTTTGTTTAGTCGTTTGATCTTTCTTTTCCATCTTCAAGGGCTGTTGGTTTGCTAAAAAGACAAAATCATTGGCGGAACAGAGGGGCAACCACCCTTGAGAAATGCCACAATCAAACAGCTTTCTACTTCTCGGAATTGCCACAATTCCAGCCATGGAAGACGATGACCCAGAATCCATCTCGGCTTCCGAATTCCAGCCGCCGAATTTCATAACCCTCTCCCCATTTTCCCTGACCTCCGTGGCGGCTTCCAAGCTACTTCCTTGAACACATGTATTGTATTTTCAAAGCCTAAATCCTTAAATAAAGCTACCGAATAAATGAAAAAAAAAAATTCGTTTCATCAGTCACAGATGAAAGGTGAAAGGTGCAAGGGATTAAAATTCAACAAATGAATAACATTTCACTTGGGAATTTTATCGAACACCTGAATCTAAGCAAGTACAATTGGTATGTATGTCGGTAACCAGATTGGCTAACTATGAACACTCAAATGACAGAGTTGCTTTTATCATGCACCAATCTATTTGAATTTCAACAATACTCTCGCAAACAATCAAAGAAAACGGAAAGCTTCGGCCAAAAAGTCCAAACTAACAATTATTTTTGGATCTAACTTCACGAATTATTAATAATCGAAGTCAAGACCCTCAGATCCTGGCTACCGAGCATCTTAGAACCCCAAAATAAGATAACTAACTCAAAAAATTCCAAGACCTTAGCTAGCCCTGACCGAAGAGGGGGAAAAAAAATACTCAATTCACAAAGGGAAAGAATCAAAATAAATCTTAAAAAAGTAATTGGCAAGACAAATATATTGAATTTGAAATGACAGAACCAACAATTGCAGAACATGGGAACGGTGGGAACGAACCAGTGGTGGCCGTGAGCCTCTTCCATTTCCGGCGTCCTATCGCCGTGATTCTGCCTCGTTTTTACATCTTTGTTGCCGAGACTACCAATTGAAACCAGAAAACTATTTTACTCAGACGAATACAAAACCTTCTCTGTTCATCAGTGGGTTCAATCTTCGCGAGAGAGATTTAGAATTTAAACGGAATGGTGATGGCGGAGTTGATGAAGGTGGAGCGGTGGACGGAGATAATGAACAGAGTGGTGCCGAAAGTGCCTGAGGATTAAAACGAGTCCCCAGCCGCTAGCAAGATCTGGAAAGCACGATGGTGGCAATCGATGATGGTGATGGAAGGCAAGACGCCGACAAAAATCCGGCGACGGGAGAGAAGCAAATGGCCGTCGATCTAATAGAGGTGAGGATTGCCGCTTTCAATTTGGGATTTACGGTTTTTGGAAAAGAAAAGAAAGGAGGAAAAATGTAATACTTTTGATTTTTTTTTGAAATTTAAAAATTTAAACTTTGGAATTTGAAAAGACCAAAATACCCTTTGGTCAACACATGTGCCTTCCACGTGAAAAAAGTGTTGACCGTTACTTATTTATCGGAACCCTAACAGAAGATCGCTTGGTGACACTCTTTAACTTTTTAGTAGCGCGTGATCTATTTTTAAACATTTGGTATCAAATGAAGATAAGGAGCAACTTTTTTTATATATAGTATTTATGCTTTTAATTAATTGTTAAAAGAAAAGGAGCAACTTTTTTGTACTTTCTCTATAATTAATTGTTAAAAAGATACTCAGGTTTTATGTCATTTTTAATTTTTTTTATAGTATTTATGCTTTTATTTTTAGACTGTTGCTAAATGTTGGAGAAAATTATAATAACTATCTACCTTTTTAAGTAAGTCTTAAACAATATCTTACATGCGCATTTTCAACTCATAAAATCATAGGAAACTAACATTTAACTAATAAAAACTTTGCTAGTAACTTTTTTTTTTTGCCACGTTAAGAAAAGTATTATTAATTTGTATCAATGTTTTTTGTATAAGTAACATCTGTATCATTGTATGTACGTTTTCTTAATTTCAGTAATTCTTAATGAAAGAAATAGACTAAAATTTCACTTTAAATTTGTTTAGAAATTGCAAAAACAATAAATAATTGTCACATCAAATTTTTTTACTTATTTTTTTAAGGTTTCTTAATTTCAATCATTCTCTCCTTTTATTTTAAGAAAAAAAATTACGCAGAAACAAATTGAATTAGAACTATATTAAAAAAAATTAAATTTAAATTTTGAATTTTAAAAAACATAAATATTTTATGAATTTTTTTAGTTTATGGTTTTGCTTTAATAAATATTAATATTTAAATATTTTATATTTTTATTTTAATCCATGAAATCTTTTATAGAAAATAAATTTGTGGGATACCAAAACTACCCTTATTAACTTGAAATCATATCGTGTCAAACTGTTGGAATAGTACCGGAGGAGCAGAATAGTTATGCAAGTAATTATAGAGGACTATTTTGACCAAATATAAATATAGGGAACCAAAATATGCAAATGATATAATGCAGAGGAGTGTTTTTGGATTTCAGTCGAACTAATTGCCCTAGTCCCTAACCACACATTGTCTTTCAATAACCACAGTCACCTACTATAGATCGACTCGCTCTTTGGCTGGGCAACCGGGAAACATTGCATACTTACATCCTTACCTCCAGAATTGGTATCTATCTCACTTGCATTTTGGTGGGATTTTGCAGTCATAGCAGTGTTCATTTTCTCTCGCCCCACTCACCTCAGTCTCATCAGTGTCGGGCCTCTGCAAAAACCTCCAAATGCGATCTCTCTGATGAATGAGGCAAATGGAGAGATGAGATTTATTTATGGGTGGTTGCCCCTCTCTATTTCAGCCAGTGATTTCTATGGAATTTGACATATGATAACCAACTACCCTTGAATTCATTTGGACACTGAAGCTGTTGAACCCTATAAATTTCTTTTGCAGGGATTTTCTGTTGGAATATTTTCATTGTTTTGAATATGTAAATTAGAATTTGGTTATGTCTCCTCAACGGCATGAGTTGTTTGAGTAAGATAGCATTTAAATTCAATGTTATCTTCTATACTCAAAAGATAAGTTAAAGTTCTACTACTTTCATTAATATATCTTCTAAGTATTAATGTTAGTAGATGATGTTTAATGGTTTTAACTTGCATTTGTAATCTAATCTCCGTCTGTTTGCACAAAGGCTATTTGGTTACTATAAATTGGATTGCTTGGGATTCATTTGTTGCAGAATATTAATCTACAAGAATTAAACCTTTCTTGTCTTTTTATTTCAAGTGTTCTAGATGGATGGCTTAGTTTAGTGCAAAACTATTATCATCAAATTCAAATTATCTACAAGAATATTTGTCCTGTAACCATTGCACATACTAGAGGGTAAATAAAGCCTAAAGGAAAGTGATTCATCATGATTTGAACCTTTCTTTCCTATTTATTTCTCAGCCACTCCAAATTATATAGCCAACAGTCGTTAGGCTTTATTTTGTATCAAGATGGTCGGTACTCTTAAGGATCTTGTTTCAAACATTGTGAAATTTGACCGCTTTGATGGAGGTGGTTTCACGAGGAAGAAGAGGGTATATCTCTTGCTAGTAGCCCTTAACGTGGCTTATATTCTTACAACACCCAAACCGGCAAGTGACGCTAAAGAAGAAACACTTGATGAACTTCACCGCAGATAAAAGTGGGAGAACGATGATAAAATTTGTAAGGGTCAAATTCTTAATAACATGAGCAATGGACTTTTTTATGTTTACTAGTATGTCCAATTTCCAAGTAATTATTGGATAAATTGGAGGCAAGGTATATGCGTGAGGATGCATCTACTAAAAATTTTCTCGTATCAAAATTCTTCAGCTATAAGATGGTTGAGAATAGACCGGTAATGGAAAAACTGTTAGAATTAGAAAAGGTGTTAAATCTCTTTAATAATGGCTGAAACTATAATCGTGTGTGCTATTATTGACAAACTTCCCCCTTCTTGGAAAGATTTTATAAAAACTCTTAAACACAAAAAAGAAGAAACTTCTCTTGAAAGTCTTGTTAACTCTATTCGTGTAGAAGAAAAGTTTTGTTTGCAGGAGTCCAAAGAAAATGAACCTAAGGAAATGGAGAAGGAAATTGATTCTTTCTCAAAGGTGAACATGATAGATGGTGCACAAACAAGCAAGTCTGATGATGGCAAGAGAGCTAATTTCTAGAAGAACCAATCCAATAAGCATAAAAGGAAGATCGGAAATGTTTTCATTGTAATAGAGAATGGCACTATAAATTCGAGTGTCATCTGCTTAAAAAGAATAAATAAGACAAGCCACGCCAATCCTCCAAAAATGGTGATGTTAATTTAGTGGCAATGATCTCTGAAATCTTTACCATGGAAGAAAATGACCGGGGTTGGTGGATTGATTCAGGGGCAACTAAGCATATTTGCAAAAGCAAAGAAAGTTTCAAATCTTTCAAGGACGCTAGGGACGGGGCAGCTATGTACATGGGAAATGGCGCCGCCACACCCATCAAAGGCTATGGTAAAGTTGACTTAAAATTCACTTCTGTTATACGTGCCAGATGTCAAGAATAACTTGTTGTCTGCTGGACTGCTGAGTTTCAAACTTGTGTTTGAATCTGATAAGTTTGTACTTTGTAAGGGGGGAGCGTTTGTGGGAAAGGGGTACCTTAATGGTGAAATGTTTAAATTAAAAATAATCCATGTCAACAAAATGAACAAAAAGATTTCTTGTACTTATGTGATCGAGTCTTCTACATTATGGCATAATCGTCTTAGTCATGTTCGCTATAAACGAATTGATAATATGATGAAACTTTTGACTTGTTACCACAATATGCACAAACAAATGACAAATGCAAAACATGTACGCTAACAAAAATCACAAGAAATTCTTTTAAAATTATTGAAAGAAAAACTAATAAATTAGAACTCATTCATAGTGATACTTGTGATTTGCATGGCACTCCTATGCTTGGAAATAAAAAATATTTTGTGAATTCCATTGATGATTGTACGAGATATTGTTATATGATTTTATTGCAGGCAAAAGATTAAACGATGCAAAAAATTTCAAATATTTAAGAATGATGTTGAACTATGATAATATTAATATTAGTATGATATTTGTGGTGGTTTATGTGTTGTTTTGAATATTATCTATGCTAATATTAGTGTTTTGATTCTTAATTTGATCATAGGAAGGATTTGGAACAAAAAGAAGAAAAGTGTTGATTTTGAAGAGATTTTGAAGGTTTTATTGAATCAAGTTTCAAGTTAGAGAAGAAGTGGTTGATTCCCGTGTGGGCACACAAAATCCATGCCAAAATCAATGAGGAAGCAGAAAATTCCAGAAACGGTGTGGTATTCCCGCGTGGGCACGCTGAAACAGGGACTAAAGTGCAAAATTTCCAAAGTTTTGGGGTCAATTTGTAATTTTGGAAAACTTCAGGGATCAATTTGCAAATTCTGAAAACTTTAATTGGTCTCTGCGGAGTTTGAAGAGGCTGAACGTGGGGATGCCCTAAATTTGCATATAAATAGTCTTTTTCTTCTTATTAAGAAGAGGGAGGAGAAGAGGCACAACACAGGGAGCAACAGCTGGAGCTCAGGACAAGGATTTTTCTCCGTTTTCGTCAGTTTTAGCTCTGTAATGTCAAACATCAATTCTTGTGTTGTTGATTTCACCATGATTAGCAACTAAACCTTTTTTTCTAGTTAAAGGATTTTATTGAAGCCTTGATGTTATTCAATTGTGAGATCTAACTGTTTGCTTTTCACCAACGAATTTTGAGTATTTATTTATTCTCTTTGATGTGTATTGATGATTATTTGACATTATTTGAATAGCTGGTAGCATTCAATTCTCCTAGATAATCTAATTTATTGAACAAGGTTTGTTTGTTCCTTAGAAGAGACAATGCAAATAATTACTTGGTAAGTAGTTTACTTGTGTTGTGAGAATAAATAATCAATTTTTAATGAAACAAGGTTTGTTTGTTAGAAATTGAATTGGGTCTTTGCTTGTCAAAAACTGAATCCTAGGAGGTTCCAGGTAGTGTTTTTGGCTATAGAGTGATTAATGAAGGTTTCTTAGTCACTGGTAGTTAAATAAAAAGACGAATTGTTAGGAGGTTCCAACAACGAAAACTAATATATTCATCATTTGTTGAGTTAATCTTTGCATCAATGATTAGTTGGATACATCAAGGTGGAAATTATTCCTTTGACTAGAGTTGCTCTTATTATTGATTTTCCAAAAGTATCTTTTATTGTTTGCAAATTATTTTTGTTATTCATTAGTTACAAATCCAAAATCTCTCCCATTTAGTTACTTTGCTTTTGATTAGAAATATTTTCATTTCCTTGCTCCCTGAGGAGACGACTCTACTCATTGCTATACTATAAAATTTGTTAGGAGTAGAATCTTTTATTTTTGTTGGTTTGACACCCACCAAATTTTGGCGCCGTTGCCGGGAGCACGGTGAAGTGATTTATTTCTTGTTAAAAGTTTGTTTTTATTTTTATTTTTAATTTTATTTTTATTCAATTTTATGGTGCGTTCTGATAATACAGAAAGATTATTGTTTGATCCTGAGATAGAAAAGACAGCTAAACAGAACCGAAAGGAAAAGAGGAAAAGAGATTTACTTCTTAGTGCTACACTTGAATCTCAAGAGGACGATAGCCAAGAAGAAGAAGAAAAAGAAGAAGTTACAAGCTCTGAAAAAGGGGAAGAATTTGAAGAAGAAAGTATGGGTGACGAACTCGAGGAGCTTGCGACTCGGATGTGAACTTACGAACATTCCGCATAACCATGCCCGCAAATACTCCACGTTTTGAGCTAAAACCAGGTACACTTCAATTATTACCTAAATTTCGTGGTTTTGCAGGTGAGGATCCTCATAAGCACTTGATGGAGTTCGATTCTATGTGCTCAACGGTAAGCTATCCAGAGTCATCGAAGAGCAAATTCAGCTACGTGCTTTTCCATTCTCTTTGGAAGACAAAGCCAAGCGCTGGTTATATGGTTTACCACTGGTTCAATCACTTCATGGAATCGGTTGAAGAAGAAATTTTGGAGAAATTCTTTCCAGCACATCGTGCAGCAAATATTCGGAAAGATATCGTGGAATCCGACAACTCCATGGAGAAACATTGTACGAATATTGGGAAAGATACGGAGAGTTATGTAGGAGTTGTCCTCAACATCAAATCCCTGACAGTTACTACTTCAATATTTCTATGAAGGGCTATCGAGGTGGATCGAGACAAGTTAGATTCAGCCGGTGGAGGAGCTTTAATGAATAAAACACCAGCACAAGCTACCGACTTGATTTCAACCATGGCTGAAACTACTCGCGATTTAATAAAAGAGCGACTTGACTACGGACATGTCAATGAGGTAAGTATTTTAAATTTAGAAAATCAAATATCGATTTAACCTCTTTGGTGCGTCAAATGGTCAGTAGGGCAAGTACAAACGCCAAGGCTTGTGGCATTTGCTCAAATTTTGGGCACTTTACTGATTCATGCCCCAAGTTACAAGATGATCCCAACGAGCAAGTTAATGCTCTGGGTGGGTTTCCAGGACAAGGACAGAGGAGGTATGATCCCTATTCGAATACTTACAATCCAGGATGGAGGGATCATCCAAACTTCAGCTACAAACAGTCAAACTTCCAGCAACAATCACAACCTATCATGAGAAATTCTACACCAACACTACCTCCGAATCAATCATCATCATCTACGTCAGGTATGTCTTTAGAGGAAATGGTAAGAAGTTTAGCAACTAATGTGCATGGTCTTACACAGGCTTCACAGTCTTCTCAAGGTAGCATACAGAACTTGGAGAAACAAATGTCTCAAATGGCCACCTCATTGCAAAAATTAGAGGCTAACGCAGGAAGGCTTCCTTCCCAACCAGAAATTAATCCCAAAGAAAATGTTAGTGCAATGACGCTGAGAAGTGGGAAAGAGCTTCAAGGTCCTAAGATACAAGATGGAGTATCTAAAGAAATTTCACAAGAAGTTGGGAAAGATTTAGACACCACCCCACTACCACAAAAAGAGGTAAGTTCTGAGCATGTTACATCTAAACCAAAAATAGTGATTTCTCCACCTTTTCCTGGCAGGTTAGCAAAAGCGAAGAAGGAGGAAAGTGAGAAAGATATTTTGGAGATTTTTCGAAAGGTTGCAATTAATATTCCATTGTTGGATGCAATTGGTCAAATTCCAAGTTATGCAAAATTTCTTAAATCATTGTGTTCTAAGAAAAGGAAGCCCTGAAGGTAAGATCTTTGTAAGTGAAAATGTTTCTTCAGTTATCCAAAGAAAGTTACCTCAAAAGTGCTCCGATCCAGGTATGTTTGCTATTTCTTGTGTGATTGGGTCGAGAATGATTAAATCAGCTATGCTTGACTTAGGAGCTTCCATAAATGTGATGTCTTTATCCCTTTTTAAGGAATTAAACATTGGGTCTCTTAAGAACACCAATGTGATAATTCAATTGGCTAATGATCTGTAATATATCCGAAGGGGTAGTTGAAGATGTTTTGGTTAAATGTGACAAACTTGTTTTTCCCGCTGATTTTTATATACTTGACATGAGTGATGAGCATGTTTCTAAATCTGAAATCCTTTTGTTGGGTCGATCATTCATGAAAACAGCTAAAACAAAAATTGATGTGGACTCTGGTACTTTTACTTTTGAATTTGATGGTGACAAAGTTACCTTCAATATGTTTGATGCTATGAAGTATCCAAATGATTTTGAATCTTTTGCTAGTGTTAGCATGATTGATACATTAGTCCAAGAGGATTTTGAGCATAATTTTGTGAATGATGAGTTGGATTTTGTTCTTAAGCATAACATGCAACAGAAGGACATTTGTTTTGAAGTGAATGAGGGAATCATAGAATCACTTATGGAACTTTGTGCACTACATGAAGTACCTTCTAGGTTAGTTAACCAACGCTTTGATTTGCCGCTGAATTATGATAGAATTTTACCTTCATTGAGCGGCACGAAACTTGAATTGAAGACATTGCCAAATCATCTCAAGTATGTTTACTTGGGAGAAGATGAGACTTTGCTGTAATCATTGCCAATGACTTAACAGAGATTCAAGAAGAGAAGTTGATGCGGGTTTTGAAGGATTACAAGACAGCCATAGGATGGACCTTGGCGATATTAAGGGAATCAGCCCGTCAATTTGCATGCATCGCATTTTGCTAGAGCAAGATTCAAAACCAGTAAGAGATGCTCAACGCAAATTGAATCCTGCTATGAAAGAGGTAGTAATGAAAGAAATTCTTAAGTTGTTGGATTTGGGAATTATTTATGCAATATCGATAGTCAATGGGTAAGTCCAGTTCATGTGGTACCTAAAAGTCTGGTTTTCAATTGGTTAAAAATGATGTTAATGAGCTGGTTCCTATGAGATTGCAGACGGGTTGGCGTATGTGCATTGATTTTCGTAAGTTAAATGCAGCCACAAGGAAAGATCATTTTCCACTACCATTCATTGATCAAATGTTAGAGCGGTTAGCGAGTAAAGCTTTCTTTTGTTTCTTGGATGGATACTCGATCACCAGTTGTGGTAGCTCCAGAGGACCAGGAAAAGACAACTTTTACTTGCCCTTTTGGTACTTTTGCTTACCGTCGCATGCCTTTTGGTTTGTGTAATGCCCCTGGAACTTTTCAAAGATGCATCATGAGCATATTTTTTGATTACATCGAAAAGCGCATTGAAATTTTCATGGATGACTTTCTGTCTATGGTGACTCATTTGATCAATGCTTGGATAATTTGTCTAAAGTTCTTGAAAGATGCGTTGACAAAAATTTGGTTCTTAATTATGAAAAATGTCACTTCATGGTGAAGGAGGGAATTGTTTTGGGTCATTTAGTGTCATCTAGGGGAATAGAAGTAGATAAGGCAAAAGTTGATTTAATTGCTAGTTTGCCATATCCTACTAATGTTCGAGAAATTCGAAGCTTTCTTGGTCATGCAGGTTTTTATAGACGCTTCATTAAGGATTTCTCTAAGATTGCACAACCTTTATCTAGGCTGTTGCAACAAGATATTGCATTTGAGTTTGGAGAAGAATGCAAGAAGGCATTTGATATATTAAAGGGAGCTCTCACTTCTGCACCTATTATTCAACCTCCCAACTGGGATTTGCCTTTTGAGCTCATGTGTGATGCAAGTCATTATCTTTGTAGGAGCAGACTTGGTCAAAGAGACGGAAACAAAGCCATGTGATTTATTATGCATCCAAGACACTTAATCCGCGCAATGCAATTACACAACCACCGAGAAAGAGCTTTTAGCTATTGTGTTTGCTTTTGATAAATTTTGGTCTTATTTGTTAGGTACTAAAGTTGTTGTTTACTCTGATCATGCAGCCCTTAAGTACTTGTTGGCGAAGAAGGAATCAAAACCACGACTAATTCGATAGATTCTTCTACTACAAGAATTTGATTGGGAGATCAAAGACCGAAAGGAACCGACAACACATTGCTGATCATCTTAGCCGGTTGGTGCGCGATGAAGAGTCACAACCAATTTCAGAACTCTTTCCAGATGAGCATTTATGGGCCATGCAAGGTAAGGAAGGTAAGGAACCATGGTTTGCTGACATAGTTAACTTTTTAACTATTGGTAAATTTCCACCTGGTATGAGTACTTTTCAAAAGAATAAGTTAAAAAGTGCTTCAAAGTATTATATATGGGATGAACCTTATTTGTGGAAACTTGGGTCGATCAGTTATTCGAAGATGTGTTCGATGATGAAATTCATTCCATACCTACTTATTGTCATACTCATGCATGTGGTGGACATTTTGGTCCGAAAAGAACAGCAAGAAAAATTTTGGATTGTGGTTTTTATTGGCAATCTGTGTTTAAAGATGCATACCATTTTTGTAAGAGTTGTGAAAGGTGTCAAATGGTAGGTAATATATCATTTAGGAATGAGATGCCCCAAGTCCCAATGTTATTTTGTGAGATATTTGATGTTTGGGGTATGGATTTTATGGGTCCTTTTCCAAGTTCATTTGGTAATCTCTATATTTTGCTTGCAGTAGATTATGTGTCGAAATGGGTAGAAGCAAAAGCTACTCGAACTAATGACTCTAAAGTTGTTGCAGGATTCCTTAAATCTAACATTTTTAGTAGGTTCGGAGTACCAAGAGCAATCATCAGTGACCAAGGCACCCATTTCTGCAATCGCACAATCGAAGCATTGATGCGCAAACACGGTGTACATCATCGTATATCTACTGCATATCATCCTCAAACCAATGGACAAGCTGAGGTTTCAAACCGTGAAATTAAGCAAATTTTGGAAAAGACTGTGAACCCTAACCGCAAGGATTGGAGTCTTCGCTTAGAAGATGCATTGTGGGCATACCGCACAGCTTACAAAACGCCAATTGGGATGTCACCATACAGGTTAATTTTTGGTAAAATGTGTCATTTACCTATTGAACTTGAACATCGTGCTTTTTGGGCAGTTAAACAGTTCAACATGAGTGTTGATGAGGCAGGATTGGAAAGGAAGTTGCAACTTCAAGAATCGGAAGAGATTCGATTGGAGGCCTATGATAATGCTCAATTGTATAAGGAGAGGACAAAACTTATTCATGATAAATTCTTGCACAAGAAAGAATTCTTTGTTGGCCAGAAGGTACTTCTTTTCGATTCCAAACTCAAGTTTATGCCAGGAAAGTTGCGGTCAAGGCGGCATGGACCTTTTATAGTTATGACGGTGTTTCCTCATGGTATGATTGAGATTAAAGGGTTAGAGTCTGGTAAGATTTTTCGAGTTAATGGTCATAGACTAAAACCTTTTCTTGAGAATTTTGAAAGTGCTTGTGTGGAAGAAATTACTTTGCTTCCACCCATATATGAGTAAGTGAGGTGCATGCTGTGTCTAGCCAAAGACACTAAAGAAAGGCGCTTGTTGGGAGGCAACCCAATGGTTTAATTTTTGTTATTTGTTTTCTTGAATAAATCGACTAGGTGGTTAAGTTTTTTTTTCCTGATGATCTTGAGATCTATGATTTCTTGATTTTCGTGGTTTTTCTTAATCATTTAATCGATGTAGAGTTAGTTTTTTTTAATGGTTGTTTGAGTGTGACAGCTAGCTTTCGAGGAAAATTCTTCTACGTGGTCAATCCTTTTGTTCCGATGCGAAGAGATGTTACTCCCGCTTCACATCAAGTTTGATTCCTCCACTACGAATTCCCAAGGAAGTACCGTTTTTTTTCTCTTTAATATTATTTGGGAGTTTGTACATGTTTTTATTCTTTGTCTCTGCATGTTTTATACATTGAGGACAATGTATGCTTTAGGTGTGGGGGAGGAGTTAGTGTGTTTCAATTTGTCTTCATTAAATTGCTTACTTAAAAGAATTAAACTTCTTTTTGATAAATTTTTTTTCAAAAATTTGAGTCTGAACCACTGTTTTCAAACGTTTCAACTGTTATGTTGCTAATCATCATAGGTTGAAAAGTGAAGCATGAAAAACATAAATTTTTATTTGCTATGTACTATTCAGATATGTTGTGAATTTAAGTGTTGAAGTTGATGATTGGAATATTATCACAAAAAAGTTACCTTAAATTGAGTGATCTGAGCTTTTTTGAGCGAATAGAGTTAGTGTATTTGAATGCTCAACATTTTTATGTGGGAAGTATATCATATCTAGTATGGATTAATCTTGAATTTGCCGAGCTAGGACGCATCTGTGCTCTTGTAGATGGCTTGCCACAAGAATAAAGGCACTAGGATTTAGCCAAGTTAGCTTAAAAGCCTACCCATTTATGTTTACCCCTAGTGAACCATTCAAGCCTTATTGTTTTTCTTTAGCTCCGGATACATTAAACCATTAGCCTTGTTTTTTTATCCTTTACCCTTTTGTCAAGCTCGGATTAGGTTGCTTAAACTGGGTTTGTGGTAAGAGTTGGACATTATAGTGGCATGTGTTCTTGTTTTAAGTTATGCATTTGATGTAATATAGGGCGTGCGAAAAAAAAATGCAAAAAAAAAAAGTGAAAAAAAAGAAGAAAAAAAATCGCATGAATCCCTATTTTCTACTTGTTTGAGAGTATGGCAAGTTCTTAATTATATTTTTGAGATGCCATAGGTTTTTAAATGTAATATGAGAAGTTTCTGCAAGTTCTTATGCAAAGCACACTTGAACTCTGAAGTGTGAGGATGAGCAATGTCATTATATGGGATATATGGTAAGATGGTAGAGTTTAAGTATACTTGGTCTATCTTGACAAAAATAAGCCTACATCCATAATTATCCACCCTTTTCCTTACCTAAAGCCCCATTACAACCCTATGTAAAGACCTTTATTGGTAAGTTTATTTGCTTGGTGTATGATGATGTGACGCCTTTTCAAATTCTTGTGTATTCTGCTAGATATTGATTTGTGTGAATTGTTTGATACGCCACACTTGAGAGAAAAGAAGAAAGAAAATGAGAGAACTTACTGGCGAGGTGATTTTGTTCCAATCATTGATGGAGTTTAGGGATGAAGCGACTATCTTGTTGACTATGCATAGTAGTAGAGGAGCTTATGTTTGATTGCCTAATTAATTAAGTTTATGATTGATATATGACATGGTAGGAGATTGTGTTTTAAATGATTTCTAAATCTTGTGGTTCAAAGTAGTGGTTTTAAAAGTTATTCTTTTTAAGTTTGCTTGAGGACAAGCAAAATCTAAGTGTGGGGGAGTTGATAATATTAATATTAGCATGATATTTGTGGTGGTTTATGTGTTGTTTTGAATATTATCTATGCTAATATTAGTGTTTTGATTCTTAATTTGATCATAGGAAGGATTTGGAACAAAAAGAAGAAAAGTGTTGATTTTGAAGAGATTTTGAAGGTTTTATTGAATCAAATTTCAAGTTAGAGAAGAAGTGGTTGATTCCCGTGTGGGCACACAAAATCCATGCCAAAATCAATGAGGAAGCAGGAAATTCCAGAAACGGTGTGGTATTCCCGCGTGGGCACGCTGAAACAGGGACTAAAGTGCAAAATTTCCAAAGTTTTGGGGTCAATTTGTAATTTTGGAAAACTTCAGGGATCAATTTGCAAATTCTGAAAACTTTAATTGGTCTCTGCGGAGTTTGAAGAGGCTGAACGTGGGGATGCCCTAAATTTGCATATAAATAGTCTTTTTCTTCTTATTAAGAAGAGGGAGGAGAAGAGGCACAACACAGGGAGCAACAGCTGGAGCTCAGGACAAGGATTTCTCTCCGTTTTCGTCAGTTTTAGCTCTGTAATGTCAAACAATTCTTGTGTTGTTGATTTCACCATGATTAGCAACTAAACCTTTTTTTCTAGTTAAAGGATTTTATTGAAGCCTTGATGTTATTCAATTGTGAGATCTAACTGTTTGCTTTTCACCAACGAATTTTGAGTATTTATTTATTCTCTTTGATGTGTATTGATGATTATTTGACATTATTTGAATAGCTGGTAGCATTCAATTCTCCTAGATAATCTAATTTATTGAACAAGGTTTGTTTGTTCCTTAGAAGAGACAATGCAAATAATTACTTGGTAAGTAGTTTACTTGTGTTGTGAGAATAAATAATCAATTTTTAATGAAACAAGGTTTGTTTGTTAGAAATTGAATTGGGTCTTTGCTTGTCAAAAACTGAATCCTAGGAGGTTCCAGGTAGTGTTTTTGGCTATAGAGTGATTAATGAAGGTTTCTTAGTCACTGGTAGTTAAATAAAAAGACTGAATTGTTAGGAGGTTCCAACAACGAAAACTAATATATTCATCATTTGTTGAGTTAATCTTTGCATCAATGATCAGTTGGATACATCAAGGTGGAAATTATTCCTTTGACTAGAGTTGCTCTTATTATTGATTTTCCAAAAGTATCTTTTATTGTTTGCAAATTATTTTTGTTATTCATTAGTTACAAATCCAAAATCTCTCCCATTTAGTTACTTTGCTTTTGATTAGAAATATTTTCATTTCCTTGCTCCCTGAGGAGACGACTCTACTCATTGCTATACTATTAAATTTGTTAGGAGTAGAATCTTTTATTTTTGTTGGTTTGACACCCACCAAACTACAAAGTAGTTCAAAGATTAAGTCATTAAGGACTGATGGGGGTGGTGAATTTTATCAATCTGAAATATTTGAAACCACTAGTATCAAACATAAAGTTACAGCTATCTATGCACTACAACAGAATGGTGTGGCTAAAAGGAAAAATAGGGTGTTAACAGAAATGGTGAATGCCATGTTATCGTACTCAGGTTTGAACAAAGGTTTTTGGGGTGAAGTATTAGTGACTGCTTGTTATATTCTTAATTGAGCTCCCAATAGAAGGAATTCTTCAACCTCATATGAGCCTGTGAATGGTAGAAAATAAAACCTTAAACACCTAAGAGTTTGAGGATGTAGAGCTATTCTAAAATTGCTAGAACCAAAGAAGAGATAATTAGGAAAAAAAGGTATTGAATGTATATTCTTGGGTTATGCACAAAATAACAAAGCCTACATGTTCATGGTTATTAAACCTAATGAGTCTCTACCAGTTAATACAATAATTGAATCTAGAGATACTATTTTTTATGAAACAAGGTATTTTTCAATACCAAGGTCAATTGAAAACATCTCTAAAGATGTTCAAACAATTGACACGGATCAAGGAAAAGATCATGAACCTAAAAGGAGCAAGCGATCTAGGAAAACTAAATCTTTTGGCTCAGATTTTGTAACTTGCTTAGTTGAAGGAACAAGAGATGAACAAAGTGATGTTTTAACTTAATGTTTTAGCATTGAAAATGATCCTCAAACTTTTGAGCAGGCAATGAAGTCTCAAGATGCTTTGTTGTGGAAAGAGGCCATAAATAATGAAATTGACCCTATAATGGTTGATAGAACTTGGATTCTAGTGGACCTACCACCAGAGTCTGGGCAATAGATTGTAGATGGATCTTCAAGAAGAATATGAAAGTTGATGGAACTATTGATAAGTTCAAAGCTTGGTTAGTAGTTAAAGGATTCAATCAAAAATATGGGATTGATTACTTTGACACATACTCACCAATGGCCGAATAGCTATTATACATATCTTGTTTGCTATCGCCTCGATACAAAATTGGGCGATTCATCAAATGGATGTTAAAACGGCATTCCTTAATAGTGAATTGGATGAAAAAGTGTATATGAAAAAACCCGAAGGGTTTGTAGTACCAAATCAAGAACACAAAGTGTGTAAAATGTGACATATATACTGAAGATTAGGGTATTTGTGTAACCAAATCAACAAATACCAAATCAAGTACCAAAGATTATGGTATTTGTTGTAGTGGATACCCTTCAGTTTTAGAAGGATATTCAGATACTAGTTGAATAACTAACAAAGAAGACCATTTTTCAACAAGTGCTTAGATTTTTATGGTAGGTGGGGGGGGGGGTGTCTATTGAGGCTCCAAGAAGTAAACATGTCTTACAAATTCTATCATGGAAACCGAACTTGTAGCTCTTGCATTGGCTGGTAAAGAAGCTGAGTGGCTTTGAGACTTGTTATATGAAATACCTATTTGGCCTAAACCAGTTGCACCAGTTTTCATACACTGTGATAGTATCTCAACTTTGTCAAATGCCTATAGTCAAGTCCATAATGGAAAATCTAGATGCATAGGCTTAAGGCATAGTATAGTAAGAGACCTAATCACTAAAGGGGTAATTACAATTGATTTTGTAGGATCAAAGGAAAATTGGATTGCTTGGAGACTTGGAGTCTAAAACATCAAGTGGGATGGGGCTAAAGTCCAATTTTAAAATCACTAATGGTGGAACATCAATCTAATGGTTGACCTTTCATCGAGTCTTAGATTCAATGAGTCAAAGTACATCACTATAGTTGATTTGAGCACTATTTATGAATCATCCCAAAGTATTTATCTCGCCAATACAATAAGGATGAATGTTGGATTCTTAATAACCCTTGAAAATGTCAAAAAAGGCGGGGGCATTAAGAGGGGCCTAAGTAAATGTTGGATTTAAGGGCATTTATAAAGTTCTGGATTTTAACTTTAGAAACATTGAAATGATAAGAGACAGAAAACCCTATGTTTCATTTATATAACAGAGAGAGATTATGTATAATTCCAAGAGCTGCTTGTTGGCATGAACTAATGGTTCAAAGCTTGTCTACTGTTATGTTTCAATGGGTTATAAATGCTTTCACTAATGTTTTGGTTCAATTGAAAAAAACCAAGATTTATGCATAGATTATCAAGGAGGTTTTGTGATCCAGTAAAAAAGAACCATTCAAAATTTTGAAAATGGTGGGGGATTGTTGGAATATTTTCACTATTTTGAATATGAAAGTTAAAACTTGGTTATGTCTCCTCAACGGCATGAGTTGTTTGAGTAAGATAGGATTTCACTTCAATGTTATCTTCGATACTCAAAAGATGAGTTAAGGTTCTACTAATTTCATTAATATATCTTCTAAGTATTAATGTTAGAAGATGATGTTTAATAGTTGTAACTTGTGTTTGTAATCTAATCTCCGCTGCTGGTACAAAGGCTATTTGGTTACCATAAATTAGATTGCTTGGGGTTCATTTGCTACAGAAAATTAATCCACAAGAATTAAATTGTTCTTGCATTTTTCTTTCAAGTATTCTAGATGGGTGGTTTAGTTTACTGCAACACTATTATCAAAAAATTCAAATTATCCTGAAGGATATTTGCCCGATAACCACTGCACATACTAGTGGATAGATAAAGCCTAAAGAAAGTGATTCATCACGATTTGAACCTTTCTTTACTATTCATTTTCTAGCCACTCCAAATTAAATAACCAACATTTGCTTGTATTGTTTGTTCTTGTTCCAAAAGGTGATGATGATGAAGATGATGATGATCATGATGCAAACAATTAATCCACATGAATTAAACGTTCCTTGTCTTTTTCTCTCAAATGTTCTAGATGGGCGGTTTAGTTTAGTGTAACACTATTGTCATCAAAATCAAATTATCCTGAAGGATATTTGCTCGGTAACCACTACATGTTCTAGAGGACAAATGAAGCCTAAATAAAAGTGATTTAACACAAATTGAACCTTTCTTTCCTATTAATTTTCCATCCACTCGAAATTAAATAACCAAGATTTTCTTTTGTCCTTTCTTCTTGTTCCGTACGGTGATGATGATGATCATGATTATTGTTGTTTATTACTCTCTCCATCTCATAATGATTTCCCAATTTGGATTTTCATTTTAAGTTCAAATTATACTAAAAGCCATTACTTTAGGACATATGTTATTATTTGTACTTTCTAGTTTAAAATGTGCCTTACGGGAATTGGCAAGCACGTCAATGAAGATATCATCCATTCCAATCCAAGTGTGTACAAAGGGGAGCCGCGTTTTTGTTGACGAAGGAAGAAGACTAACAATTGGCTGAGCCCTTCAAGCTTGCGTTGATTGGAAAATTTTCAAAAGGGAGGCCGTCAATGGAATACTTATGGTCACAATTTCAGAAAGTAGTGTTTAAAGGTGAGTTTTCATTGGGAATGCTTGATCACCGGCATATTTTGATTTGTTTTGATCAAGAGGATGACTTTCAGCGGTGTTGGATTAAGGGTCTTTGGTTGTTTGATAATCATGTAATGCGTGTATTAAAATGGACGCCGGCATTTAATTCAGAGCATGAATCCTCGATTGCTCCAGTTTAGGTAGCCTTCTAGGGTTTACCAATACATAGATTCAATGAGGGATATTTGAGAAAATTGGCTGGAATTATAGGATCTCCTTTGAAGATTGATGTTCCTACGCTGAACATGTCACGTCCATCAATTGCGAGGGTGTGTGTTGAGGTTAATCTTTTACATGATCTCCCAAACAGAATCCGACTCGGAACAGCATCCGACTCGGAACAGCGGAGAATTCGTACTTTCAGATGGATACTTACGAGAATTTGCCAGACTATTGTTTAAGGTGTCGAAAAATAGGTCATGCAGAAGTGGAGTGTCATCATGTTAAGGGCTGGAAAATTGATTCAGAAGGTCACTCCAAAAACTTGAACGCTGCAGGGAAGCAAATAAAAAAATGTTAATGCTACGGAGGTTGTGAAAGGTGGAGCGCCTGTAATTGTGAATTCTTGGAAGAAGAAGGAACCCCTTCCCTCGAATATTGCAGCATTAGGTAAAGGGAAAGAAGCCTCTACAGAAGGAATGAACTTTCAGGAAAAGGCAGAAGCTCGTTCAGAGTCAAAAATTGCAGAAAACATCAGCAATAAAGCTTCTTCATCAGGCGCGTCAGTGATGGAAAATGATAAAATTCCAATCGACGTAGTTGACAGCCCCCCAAGTAAATTGAATCCGTCAGTGGAACGAAGGATTTCAAAGCAACAGCTACGTTTGATTCTTGAAAAGAATGCATCGGAAGAATGTGGTTGGGAAGGGGAAGCAGCAGAAAAAAATTTGGACCCGCCAGAAAATTCAGGAAAAAAGCTCGCTGTTTTTTATCCAACTCTGAATCTCTCGACGCGATTCGATGTACTGGCAACTATGGATGACAATTCGCTTGTTGTGGAGGAACAAAATGTTGATGCTGCGTAGGAAAATGATTTGGAAAGGGCTGATGATACTGATTTTGAGCAGGATGAAATTCTAGTGGAAGTTGAAACCGGTGAAACTAATTTGGGAACATTTGCTCAAGATGATACTGGGATTGGCAATCAAACTGCTGATAATCAGCTTCAACGTACAAGGGTTGTAGATTCTGATGGTGAAGGGAAAAAGAAAAAGCTTGCTCGTCCAAGGGTTCTGTCAAGTGCAAGAAACCGCAAGGAGCTGAAACTCGGAAATCGGCGAGACTCAATGGTGATATCTCTTCAAATGTTTCCAATGAGTAATCAAATAATATTGAATATTCGTGGTGTAGAGAATAAGGCATCTCTTTGCCGACTTAAATCTCTAATTTCTTCACATTCAGTTTCAATTGTCTTTCTTTTAGAGCCTATGCAACCGTTTAATAAGTTAGAGGAGCTGAAAAATAAAATTCGCTTCAAGGAGGCATTCACATCAAGCTCGGGGAAGATATGGGTGTTTTTCTCTTTAGATTGGTCAGCTAGGTTACTCGGAGGCTCTGATCAAGTACTGCACTTTGAGATTGAAAGTTCAAAGATGTCCAGCAAGGGTTTTATTTCGGCTGTATATGTGAAATCTACTAGAAGTGAGCGGCTGTCTCTCTGGTCAGAGTTGCAGAATTTTTCCGATCAAGTTGGTGATAGTCTGTGGATGATTGGAGGTGATTATAATGTCATCAGGAACTTGGAAGAGTATGAAGGTAACTCGCAACCGGATCAAGGATCAATGGACGATTTTAATTCATGGATTAATGGCTGCGGGCTTATAGAGATCAATCCCTTGGGGAATCCGTTTACTTGGGCTGAAAATCGACAGAATGGTCATGTTCTTAAAAGGCTTGATAGAATTTTATTTAATCAGAGTTGGATACAAGCTTTTTCCGAATCTTCGGTGCATCACTTGAGTAGAACCATTCGGATCATGCACCTTTACTGCATCGTTTCAAAGCTGCCACTGAATCACAGCCTAGCATCTTTCGGTTTCAAAAAATGTGGATGAGAAGGGACAATTTTCTGGATAAGGTTCGTCATAAATGGGAGCAGCTGTTGGTGGAATCTGGAATGTCAAAGTTTTCTCTAAAGCTTCGACGGCTCAAAGTACGCCTGAAGGAATGGAATAAACTGGAATTTGGGGATCTGTTTCAAAATGTCAAGGAAGCGGAGGAAGCTGTTCGCGCGAAGGAGCTAGAATTTGATCAATGTGGAACCGATTCTGTGAGAATGGAGCTAAATCGGCTGCAAGCTCATTTGTTACTCAGGCTCATTTGTTACTCAGGCTCCGCGAGCAAGACAATTTCTGGCAGCAAAAGTCTAAATTAAAATGGTTGAGAGATGGTGATGCTAATACCAAATATTTTCATGCTTTTCTAATTGAAAAGAAGGCTCGGCTAGGTATACATAAAATAAGAAAGCATGACGGCACTTGGATTTCTGAAAGAAATGGGATTGAGCAAGAGGCGGTGTTGTTTTTTTCCAAGCTTTTAACGGAGGAAAAATCAGAAACTCATGATGAAGCGACGGGCAGGATTCTGGCATGTATTCCGACAATTTTGGGTGAAGAGGATAACGGTTGTTTATCACAGCAAGTCTCAGTGGAAGAAATAAAAGATGCGGTTTATAGCCTTGATTCCGAGAGTGCACCAGGGATAGATGGATTTGGAGGAGTCTTCTATCGGCACTGGTTGAATATAATTTGTCAAGACTTGGTTGAAGCTTGTGTTGATTTCTTGAAGGGAACCCCTATGCCTAGGGCTATCACTAGCACTCTCATAACTTTGATTCCGAAGAAAGTGACAGCAACATCCTTTGCGGACTTTCGACCTATTAGTTTGTGTAATTTCATCAATAAGGTTTTTACGAAGATCCTAACCGAAAGAATGAAGAAGGTACTGTACTTCCTAGACTGATTTCTGAGGAGCAATCAGCTTACTTAGCTGGTTGGGATATACTGGATAATATCATTCTTACTCAAGACCTTATTCAGTTTCTGGATCAAAAAGTTTGTCGTCGGCGGGGGGAGGAGTCAACCTAATTTTGAAAGTGGATATGATGAAGGCTTTTGATAGAGTCTCATGGAGCTTTCTACAAAGTATTTTATTGAGGTTTGGTTTTCATCCAAATTTCACTAATTTGGTGATGAGCAAACTCGTAGTTGGTTCTCTATTCTTATAGATGGGAGCCCGGGTGGATTTTTTCAAGCTTCTCGAGGTATAAAGCAAGGAATCCTCTCTCACCATATTTGTTTATCTTGTTATCTGAGGCCCTGACACGAAATATGCAGAAGCTAACAGGAGAAGGAAGAATAGTTTTGTATGGAATGCCAGCTAGAACTGTTATACCATCACATCTATGTTTTGCGGATATTTAATCATCTTCACAAAGAGCTTGAAAAGTTCAATGCAACAGTTGATGATATTTTTTTAGGATTATGAAGATGCAATTGGACAGAAGATGAACAAGTAGAAGAGTACTTATTTAGTGTCAGAAAGAAGTGGAGTGGACTTTATTTCCTTTATTGAAGAAACATTGCAAATGCAACGGGGGGCATTCCCTTTTATGTATTTGGGGTGTAAGCTATTTAAAGGAAGGAAAAAGGGTGAATATTTTCAGCATATCCTTGATGCTCTTGATGCCAAGTTGTCAAGCTGGAAAAATAATTTTCTGTCGCAGGGAGGAAGGCTTTTGCTCATTAAGCATGTGCTCTCTGTGATCCCCATTCATACTCTAGCAGCAATTGTTCCTCCAAAGTCTGTATTTGAGAGCATTGAACGAAAATGCCAAAACTTTTTATGGGGTGAAACTGAAGTTGGGAATAAACGACATTGGCGAGCTTGGCAAAAGTTGACTTTTCCCATATCGGCAAATGGTTTAGGTATTCAAAATTTGGTAGATGTTACTCAGGCTTTCTCGATAAAATTTTGGTGGAAACTAAAGCTCAAGCAAGGAATCTGGGCGAAGTTTGTTGATTCTCTCTCTTATACATTAAAAGGAAAAACCACCTGGATCAGAGTCAATGCAAATCATCACCTAGCGACATCAAGAATTTCTCTAATTATTGGTGATGGCTCATCTTCTTTCTGGCATGATCGATTGCTGGACACAGGCATATTGTGGAATGATTCGGAGGATCCTCCAGCATCTGATTTAACAATAAAAGATTTCTTTTTGTCCAAAGATTTTTTCTTAATAGTTTTTGCAGGTTTGCTAGGTGGACAAAGAGTGACCCAGCTGCGGAATTTGGACTTAACCTTTGTGGATGAGCCAGATAGAGTTGTGTGGAAGCCGACATCAACGGGAACTTTTTCCATAGCTTCAACATATGAGGATGCTCGCCAACATAGAGAAGAATCTCTTCCTCTTAAAAATCTTTGGAATAAGCTTATTCCCCTGAAAATTTCTTTTTTTGCTTGGAAACTTTTTAATCGGTTACTTCCTTTTCCAGAGTCCTTGCAAAAGATTGGTTTTGTCATGAGTCCTTCAAGATGTCCTTTTTGTCATGCAGCTGAAGATTCGATGGATCATATTTTTTATGCATGTCAAAATATCATTCTAGCATGGAAATATTTTGCCTCACTTTTTGGAATTTTGATTCCAGAAAATGCAGGATGGTGGGGTGGCTTGCAAACTTGGCAAATGACGGGGAGCTTCACCTCGGCAAAAAATTCAATAATAATGGTCACTCCTATTTTCCTCCTGTGGGAAATTTGGAAGCTAAGGAACAAAGTCATCTATGATGATAATACTTTTTCATTGAATTTTTTGCAAAAAGAAGTACTGACTGATATTTCAAATATGCTGAGTGTTCATGATTTGCAGGCAAGGACCTTAGAGGAATATAATGAGCTAGAAACTTTCTTCAAAGTGAAGGTGAAAAACCCAAAAGGAAGAAAAACGAAGGTATTGCGTTGGCAACCTCTGGACCCAGGGAAAGTAGTGCTAAACACAGATAGATTGGCACTTGGACAGCCTGGAAATGCAGGTTGGGGATATGTCATTAGAGGAGACAGAGGTATCTTTATGTTCGCAGAATGTGGTAATATGGGCATTGCAACAAGCTTTGATGCAGAACTTGCTGGAATTCTGCATGGACTTCAAACATGTGAGGAAAAAGGACTACATCAAGTGGTAGTTCAGACAGATAATAGCAGTATTGCTTCCTTACTTCAACGAGGAAAAGATTATCCCTGGAAGCAATATATGACTCTGACAAGGGTTCAGGAAAAGATGAGTATCACAAATGCAAATATACTTCATATTTATCGAGAGGTAAATAGTGTTGCTGATTATCTTGCACGACAAGCTTCCAAGGGTAGCACATTGCAATATCATGCTCAGGAGGATCTTCCGGCTTCCTTGAGAGGTAAGATTTATTTAGATAGGAATAATTTTCCTTATTTAAGAATTAGATAGCATAGTGGCATAGACTAGGTAAAATAGAGATGTCATGGAATTTATGTGTACAAATATTTGTATGAAAATCTCTTAGTTTAAGCGTTTATCTTTAAAAAACCAAAAACTGTTAGGAGATAGTTTATAACCATCTTTGTAAGCCAGTTCATAGAAATACTTTGTTAGAGAACCGTCATAGGGTTTTTAGAAAAACTTTCTGTAAGACGGTCTCTTTTGAATTTGGTAAGTCTTAAGCACTGCCATTTGTAATTTTTTTTAATATTAATAAAATCGGGGGAATGTCTGCCAAGTACCGCCCTGGTTCTTTTAAAAAAAATGTGCCTTACGAGACTAAAGAGAGAATTATTATCATTCATTTACTAGAAACAACCAACATACGAGGATGTAATGACATTTTTGGAGAACATATGAATTAGGCATTGATGCTAAAATTTGACTCGTACCTTGGCTTGGCAAACTAGGTTGCATTTTGGTTGCAACTGGTGACTTGCAGCCATAAAGGGTCATAACCTCAGTGTGGAGTCTATGTTGATATGAGCCTTTTATGATATACATAGATTTTCTGTACATTTGTGCTAGATATATAAATATTTCTATTGTTTTATGAACTCCAAATTTGATGTCTCTGTCAGTTCGTGCTACTTTTCCTTTTGGTTTGGGGAAAAAGGAACTTTTTGGTTTTTTTATCCTAAATTATTGTGTAAAAGTTTGCTTCGCTACAATGTTGCTTTAAAGGCTTTCATGTCTTCGTAGTTAATTTGCTTGATGGTTTTGTTGCTGCTATTGGTGAGGGGAAGGTAGATGCAGTCTAGCCATACCCATGTAGCATTAGTATTTGGAGGTGTTTAGCACAATTATTTCCTTTTCTATTTCCGTACCATCTGTTTGTTCCGTCTCGTGGCATTAAATTCTTTGGTTATGCTCTTGATTTGGTGTTAGCACAATCCTTCACTCCATTAGGCATGTTATCTTATCTCACGTGAAAGGATATCGTTGAAAATGATCTTGGAAACATTTGAATGACTAAGGATACCGAGCAAAGATTTTCATGAATTTCTGAAGTTCATTAGTTGGAGAAATGCCAAGAAATCATCTTGAACAAATGAAAAGGGTGTCCTGGCCCTAAATAGCTTACCAAGATAATGATGCAACATCCTCTTGGGCAATTTTTTTAGTTTGTTCTTTTGATTCTTGGCTGCATTTTTTCTAATTATCTCTGTTAAACTGATAGTTAAGCAGAATTGTTGCATGCATTGTATCATTTAGCTGCACATTTTCTTATTTTGAACCTTGGACTCCGTTTTTTATGCCCTTATAGATTCATTGAACTGTATCCTTTCAAAGTACTTTGATTTTGTATCTGGTGATTGATGCTGCTTTTCGAAATGGTTTAGTGATTGTTGAAAAAAATGAGGTGAGATGTTACCCTTTAAAAATAAATATGGGTTAGTATTTTACCACTGTAATGGATTTTGCTGCTGTACCTAAATTTTCTAATCATATTCTGGAAACACTATTTTCCTATTTGATGTTTTGCTATATTCTTATATGCATCGCGACTACCTTAATAAAGGATTATTTTATCCTGACAATAGTATTGCTTTCTCAACTATCTTATCCTATCTTTTTTCACCTCTGATTTATAATTTGTGATTTTTTTTAATCAAGAACTGGTGAGGATTTGTCACCTTCTGTGATCTTTGGTGGCATTTTTTTCTTCATTTTCTTATTCAAGGCCTAAAGAGTGTGGAAAGTCCCTCCATAGGGTTACTTTGTGCTTAACTTTGTAGACACAATGTTCGTTTTATTAGATCATGTGAACTGGCCCCCTGAATTTGTGTTGTGGTTTTAAAATTTAGCCTTTTTACCTCCAACAAACCCAAATGTTGCGAACCCGGAACCGGTTATAGTACAAAAGTTCAAAAACGTAACCATTACACCCCAAATGTTAGATAAGCTCAAAACCCTTCCGTTACCATTAACTATGGGTTGGGGGCATTTGAGGTCAAGCTAAAAAGACATGTGATTTGCACGTGCTATTGGTTGGGGGCATCTCAAGTCCAGCTAAATTTTGTTTCATTAATAGCGGGAAACTTTGGATATTATTCCGCCAAAGTATTTAGAAACCAATCAGGGGGGAAAATAATGTATGCCCCCATATATAATATCCCCAATTCATGAACCCTAATTTCTTACAAAATACTTTCAAGCCAATATAGCCCCAATTTCTTCTGACCTTTATCCGATATATATGTCCCAATTCCTTGCAATAAAATTGAACTTCTTCCAATTCACAATTCTTACAATCCAATCAAAGCCCTCCCGAAGAAATACCTTTTACAGCTTCCCCCAATTGAGGGCCGATTCGAATCCCGAATTTGTGTCACAATCGTTTTTAATCCCGAATTTTACGGACTTCCCAAATTGTTAGCACAAAAATTCGATTCGAAACCCCAATTTCCAGATGTCTCAGAGCAGTATAAGTGTCTCAGGCGAAAATTTGGAGATATATTGTGGGCAATGTGGACAGAAGGCTTATACGAACAATGCTAAAACATCAAAAATTTCGGGCATTATTACTTTAATTGCCCATTTCACGGTTGGATAGGATGGGTAGATAAACTAACATCCCTTCCCGGTCTCACCCAAAGATGGTTTATTAAGGGGGAAGAAAGGGCTACTGCTGGAATTGGTAGGTTTAATGAAAATCAATGTGGAAGGGAAGGAACCGATGGTAAGAGACTTTGCTGCAATCTGAAAATAAGGTTGGATGCTCTGTTTTTGCTAGTGGTTGCAGTGTTGTGATGAATGTTATTTTGGTCTTAATGGTGTTGGCTGTGTTGTTGAAGAAGTAATTGTTGTATAGCAGGAAAGTTATTAATGTTGTTTTTAGTTTAGTATTATTGTGCTGTTGTGTGGAAGAGTGGGATGAGCTTCCATCGAAAGCAATTATCATCTCTTCAGTAAATGTAATAGTAATGTGTAGGTTATGGGAATGATGTTGTAATTAGAAGTAGTACTGTGTATGTTAAGCACCTCTGGCAGTCGTTTGACTATTTTCTTGTAATCCTTTCGATGTAGCTGAAGTTGAGTACCCACTGGAAATGAACGTGTATCAGATATCCACTTGTTCTAAATGTGCACCGGTATTCAGATTTCCGAATTCATAAATTACATAAATAGATCCACAAAAGACTGTAAAATTATAAATTACAGCAACTGTTATTCAGTACAGCAAATACTCTAAATATTTCACTTGGGGGCTAAATTGATATGGAAGGACAAAAGCTACTAATCATCCAGAAAAAACATTGTACTGGGAGGACAAAATGCTAATAATCAGCCCCAAAATACATTTTCTTCCAAAAAACAGTTGCACAATTGACTCAAAAAGACAGACATTTCCACGAGGAAAAACTAACTAGCTGATCTTGAAGGCAACAGTTTTAGCAAATTTAAGTAGAGCAACGTCGAGTTCGATAGTCAATTTTGTGCCAAACCGGATGTCTTGTAAATTCTTGAAGAGCTACCAATCTCCACGGAGATTCATCATTCTGAATTTGAGCTACCCGTAGAGTGTGTCATCATCATCCGGCTCCAACTCCATCATGACATCAGTGCCTCAGTAGGCGGCAGAGGCAGTGGTTTTGTCTTGTAAGGCATACCAACTGCTGGGGATGGGCTAAACACAAAAGAACAAACGAATTTGATAAAGAGCTATAAGAAAGGTGGCAGTAGAAACATTGTTAAGTTAGAAAGAGCTACTAAAGAAAATCTGGATTAGAATACTAACCAATTTTCCAGTCGTCAAAACATCATCATCGAAAACAGATACGAAGGTGTTGTTTTTAATGGTAGGTAGAAATGTGCAGGGGAAGTCGTCATCACCTGGTTGATCGAACTCAATGAATGTAAAAAGTTCATGTAAAATGCAGGCATAAAATTGAAGTAGGAAATAAAGTAATGTAATTCCAGTACTTACTAGTACCAAGATCAGACATGCCATCTAAACCAAATAACTCCATTCCATTACCATTGAAGACAGAGGCAGTAAAACTATGTGGTCCTGTTTGTGTCAAAAGTACGTGTTTCAAGCGTTTAGCGCCGCAATAATAATCATAAAATTCTTTCCATTCGTCACCTTGAAACACGAATATACTCTGATCACCCATCAAACCCACATCGAATGTGTATGTGTTGCCATGACAAGTGACTATAGATGGAACCCCATTTCTAATGCAATAAATTTGCTGTAGCGGATGCCAATAAGCTGTGAATTTGTAGATTCGTAAATGATTAGTTTAGGTCTAGAACCAAAGATGAAAATTGTGTAGTTTGTGCATACAGAGGAGAAATAAGAGTGGAAAATCTAACCCCACGCTCACGGGTAGTAAATTGCACCAAATAACTTAAACCAGCATAACCCACATATCGTTCAGGCATCAATTTTTCGCATCCATCTGCTTGTAAAATTTTAAGTTGAAACTTGTAGTTTCCCAAATAAACTAGATGCATATAATTTCCATCTTGGATTCCCATACTCTCCATCAACCTTTGAAGGCTTAGTCCCCCAAGTAAAGCACAGCCTTTCTTGGGAATTCTGAAATCAACTATGATGTTTCCCATAGTAGCAGTAGATAGCTTTATCTGAGGTGGGACGTAACCGGAAAATGTTTTCCGGAGACAACTCCTAAACAACTACAACAGGAAAAAACAAGACGGAGGAAAAAATAAGATTTTCTTCCAGTTGAAAAAGTATGGAATTCAATAGTTTCACATCGGATAGTAAAATGATTCGTACCAACCCATGCACCTGCCAATCCCTGGGGACTTTCATCAAATATTGGAAAGCATAATAATCGATTGATGGCCTTCTCAACTATGTGCACAAGAGGATTAAAATATTAAGAATAATTGGTAAGACCGTTGAATCGATTACTACATATGACGGGGAGGAGGGGGGGGAGAGCAAAACCTAGTAATAATTCTTTCCATTCATCACCCAATCATAATAGTATGAGGCAAACCAATTACCTGTTGAGAATGCGATTCTGCTCCTTTCGGATCTTTAGTAATTTTGGATTTTTTGTTATGTGACATCTCCCCTTTCCGTTTAAATTCCCATGGCCGAGGTTTGTAACGACTCCCTCTCCCTCTCATGACTGGTGTTGCTTGAGAAATTCAGACTTGAAAGCTTTGTGAAGGACAGGGGAATACAGGGGACTTTGGTTGGGAACTGGTTTTATGAATGTATAAAAAGAAGGGAACATTAATGGTTGATGGGATCTTAGCGCGGTATTAGGGGGCAAAGCAGTTATATATCATATGTTATGGAGATGTAAACGATTTGGTCGTGTGGCGTGGTGGAGGCAATCTATTATGTTAAAGTGGAGGTCCCGAGTTCGACTTCGATTTTTAATTTTTTAAGGGGATATATGAGAAGCTGCGGTCAGGATTCTTAAAGCGGGGCCAGGGTTTGTTTTTTAAATAAGAGTCGGGAAGGGGGTTGTCAAAAGTCAAACGTTGTTGCATTTGAAAAGCATTTGGATTGAATTAATATATATCTTTTGTTATCAATGGATAAGCCAAGTGTTGGTTTGGTGTTGTGGAGGCATTGGAATACGTTAACATGGAGGTCACGCGTTCGACTCGACGCCTTTGTTTTTTTTGGGATATATTATTATGACGTAGACGTATCTTATTTATTTATTTTGCTGGGAAGACAAATGGAGACCAAGTGATCTGGTAGTTCAAGCTTCTCCAATTCCCATTTGCCTTATAGCGGTGTGTTGAGTTCGAGTTTTACATACCCATAATTTGGTTTTTTTTTAATCAAAGAATACCAATGTTTCGAATTCAATTGAAGCAGCAATTTTGTTCCTATTTATAATAGGAACAAAAATACCCCCTAAATGTATAATTTTAATCAGATAATAGTATTATTTTAACTTATAATAGATTATGTATTATTTGATAAAATACCCCCTAAATAAATAATTTTATAAATGTGAACTATTTTGAATATTATCAATAAAAATTCCAGAATCATAATTCTAATAATTATCTGATTTAAATTATCCCATGTATAAATTCAAACTACATATTAGCAATACGGAAGAGATACGATATGATTTAAAAAAGAACTTCATTTCAGAAAAAAAATTACTAAATATAAATACTGAATTCACCGTCAGGGTTCTTAAGAGCGGAATCAGGGTTCTTAAAAGTGGATCAGGGTTCGGGTCAGTGGAAATTATTTCCATTCATTCACATCCCGGTGACAGAGTTCCCAAATCAGCCACCAATTTCAGTCTGATCCGAACCGAACTGTTGCCAATTGCCTCTAGTAATGCAATAATTCCATCCGTCCATATATGTAATTATAGTTTCGGCATGATTATAACTCGTGGGTTTCGTGTGTATAATTGTGATTCGATTGCTTTGCTGTTGCTTGTACTGTAGGGGGTGAAAGATGGTGGCTTCTTCTAATGATGGTAGAGTTAATTTGTACGAGCGTTCTCATGATGCGAAGGGTTTTGTTGTGAAAGAGGATGTTATGAGTGTTTTGAAAGGGACCGGTTTGGAGAATCTTTTGAAGTTAATAGAACATCCCTTTATTCATTCGAAAATCTTACTTGCCGTTTTAGCTGATAATTATAATACAGAAACTTGTACTTTTAATCTTGGAAAGGATGACTCTTGTGTTTTATACTTTGGTTTGCGAGATGTTTTACATATTACGGGATTAACAATTACTGGTAAACCGGTATTGACTGTAGATGGTCGTGGTGAACAAATTGCAAAGGACATATTTCCAAATTGCAAAACAGTCTATATTAAGGGTAAATCGTATGATTTGTATGTTAAGACTAAGGGATTAAGTTTAAAGGTGTTAAAGGATTTAGCTCGAGGTGGCGAATATTCTCTTGACATCAGAGTCAGGGCTACAGTTTTATACTTACTGCGTAGCTTTGTTTTTCCCAGTTCTAATGCTGGTTATGTGTCACCTATATATGGAAATTTTGTGAAACAAGTAGATGAAATAAAACACTATTCTTGGGGTGAAGCATGTCTTGTTGAAATTCATGATAGTTTGAGCCGCTACAAAAATGATCAGAAGAGAAATCTTGGTGGTTCTGTTTCTGCATCGCGATGAAATTATTCAATTAGATTAAACTGGTTAATTTTCAACAAGTTTATCCTAAAGATTTCAAAACTAATTTTATTATCGTGTTCCATGATTGTTTTGTTTAGGTTTTTGCATTGGGTACATGCCAAAGTTGAGGGGGATGTTCCATATGAAACCTGAGGATTGGCATAAAGAATTCCCATTAATGGGTCAATGGGCTCAAAAGTTAGCGAAAGTGATGGGAAATATTCGTTTCAGTCGAGAAACTGTCGAGGAAATTATTCGATCGATAACAGTTGTAAGATGTTCATTCATATTCTTTTATAGTAATTTTTAGATGTGTTTAAATTTTGATATTGCTGAATATGATTATGATTGTGTCATAGGAGGATATTGATCCGCACCCTTATGGTTGTTTACAACAACCTGCGCCGGATTATTGCATAGATCAACGGCATCGGGAATTGGCTATTGTCCCGGTATTCAAGATGAATTTGTGCATGTATCATCTTCCTTATTTAGGAGAACATCAGTTTGACATTAGCCCTGCAGTTAGTGAAAGGATGCGCTCTTGGTTTGAGGGTAAATTATGTTTGAAAGGGTATAGTAAGATAAGTTATGTTCCTGCCGTGAAAGGTAATGGATGTAAAAATTATTTCACACTTTGGGAAAATAAGTTGGATAGGAATGTAGTGACATTGCGAGATGAGTTGGAAGATCAAGATTGGATTGTGCAATTCAAACGGCAGAAAAAGATAGATGATTATGTTGACAAAGGGTTGATGACAAGTAGGGAAGGGAGAGTGTGCATGGATGATGTGTTTCGGGTAGGCAGTTTAAAGGAAGAGCAATCACGAAAGAATTTGCTAGTGCTTGATCGGAATGGAGTCCTCGTTGATGTAATCCGACACAACGACTAGAGGCCTGACAAATTTTGGGTGTTAGAGGATTTTTCCAATGACCTATTTTCTGGTAAACTTATAGTTGAACAACATGGTATGATATTTTCATGTGAAGCTGAGAAGTTTGGTTGACTTTGTTCCATATTTTGATGTTTCAGTTTTCAAGAGAGGGTTTTGTGACCAGTTCCTTCAGTTCTGTTTCGATCACTTTCTAGTTGGTATCTGGTCTTCAAGAAAGAGGTATTATTCCTGAAACTAAGTTTCCTTTTCCGTTTTTTGTTGTACGGCCTTTGTTATATTAATTTATTCGCTTTATTTCATTGACCTATTTGCAGGCACAATTTAAATTCCATTATTGATGGCGTATTTTTGAAAGTCAAGGACAAATTCCTATTTTTGGTTGTAAGTTAGTTGTTTGAAAGGGCTTTGAGTAAAAGTGTTGATGTGTCATAGTAATTAGGGACTAATGTTGGTTTGGTACAGCACCAAGAGCTTTGCTCTACAGAAGGAACCATCCATCATAAAGAGTTGAAAAAACTCTGGATATATTTGAAGGAAAAGGCATTGGGAGATTTTAATGCTTCAAATACATTGTTGGTTGATGACTCGAAACAAAAGACAACAAAGAATTCGGTAAGATGTTGCCACTTGTGAAGACTTTTGCGTACCAGGAGGAAATGATTGATGCCGTTATGGGTGAGATGGTTAATTTTGTTAGAACATTCGTGTATTATGTTCCATAAATCACAGTTTTTTCACACTGATTCAATTTCTTTGTAGAACTTGATGGGCATATATGGTCATATCTAAGGCATCTATCTACATCAGAAAATGTTGCAAACTCTGTGGAGGCATATCCATTTCACGTTGAATTTTGAGTGGGTTTTTTATTGTAATATTTGAGTGTGTCACTCCATATTAAAGTTCGTCTGCAGTGGGTGATTGATTTTACTTTAATTGGCAGAAAAAGAAATTCAGAAAAAGGTAATCTCAAGAGTTCAGAAACCTCGAGATTGTAAAAGTGCAGCGAATTTGAACTCAATCCCCTGCCAATCAATCATGCTCACCATGTTGCACCAATGTAGGAGCAAAACAGCAAAAACTAACGGCAAAGTGCTGCTTTTGATACAGTTGATCACCAAATGTGATGCTATACTATAGATGTAGCAAATGGTTGTCCCATTGACTTTGTTTCTTTTACCTTTTTTACTTTTCTTTTTCTTTTATTTTTGGATTATTGGGTAATTTGTTGCACAAAATATCAATTTTGATGATTTGGTGTGCAGAAAATTGCTTCAACACTGAAGATGCTTGCCTTGCTTATGATTATGAATGCCAAATGTTTCTGTTATCCATTTTTTTCATTTTCCCCTAATTAAGATGCATAAGTTCCTGCAGTTATAGTACTTTGTGACAGCTTAATTACGTTAATACAATTACAAACAAGATGGCACATATAAAACAGAGAAAATTATTAGGTGGAGGAGTCAGGCCATGTGGGGGCATAATGTGGTTTGGGTTGACTTCTTCTTTGAACTGCCCCATATGCAACATTGAACTGTTCCGGGAAGTCTAACTGGTCCAACACCTTGCAGGCCTGAAATAAGTCCCTACATTGTTATGCCCTGACAATTCATTATATGTTGAAATCCATATATTGATTTTATGAAGCAGAATTGCTACAATGTACTACAGAGGAACTGAAATTTGCAACCCAGGGAACAGGGTACTGACCTGAGCTACATCAATGGGTTCTTGAATGGATGCGGAGGTCCTTCCAACTACCATGGAGGTGGGATTTCGTGAATGAGATCTGTGTGCAAGAACTGCACATTTGCTCTCTGCACCAACCTTGTTGCCAGCATTGGAAAGAACCAATCTTTCTCCCTTGGATTGGTGACACAGAGAGTCATCTGTTCTCTGATTACTTGAGCTACATCAATGGGGATGTTGAGTACTAGGGCGTAGAGCATGAGGGCCCTCTCATAGGTTACCTTTTTGCGAACTCGTAGTGGCATGATGTTTGTACATATCATATTGTACCACTGCATATACTCTGGCTTCAGATCTGAAGATGGAAAGTGCTGGAGGATGCCATTGCACTTTGTCCACTGTACATCTGCCAGATCAGAGCATAATGCATATGGCAATTCCACTTCCGGCACATTATCCATTGCTTGATAGGTGCCATCTGCATAATTGAAATCACTCTCTGAAAGGCGAAGTATGTCTCTGATAGCTTCTATGCTGACATTGACAATTCGGCCTCTCACAGTGATTTCATCCCCTGGGTCTCCTCTAAGGTTGCTGTAGAATTCTCGTACTGCACTTAGATTGGGTCTGGTTGTGACGGTGCACACCCTTTCCCAATGGTGTAGCGCTATGTACGAGTTGGGATCTGGTTGCCTAACCATACCTCATTCTATGATTAAACCCCTTTGCCGGTTCTTACAAAAGAATTCTGCTACCACCGCATTGCAGACAAGCCCTGAAGTTTCTATATTCCATATGATACTCCGGTGGACTGCTCGGTTTTCTCTGGTTGGATGTTTTGGGAGATTTGGTGGTACCATAGCCATTCTATTCAATAGCACAACACTTCTTGTTACCCTTTGTCTATTTCTAGCCATGTAGTTTATGATTTTTGGGTGGTATTCTGAGAGAAGAAATAAAGAGCAGTTTTGGAAGATGAAAAGAGAAATTCTAAAATGGAGAGTTGGATGGGACAATTCAGCTTGGCTTTTTTGTTTTTATCATGAGGTTCAAAAAATGGTTTTTGGTTGGGTGGGAACAGACGAGTCAAAAAAGGCGGGAGTTTTTGAATTTTTCCATAACCTGCCTAAAATTCAAATTGTGACCATTAGATTTTTTCAAGTTTGAAGTTTGAAATGAAGCTGACTGGAATTTGCCGCCACAATTCAAGTCATTCCAAGTCATGTAGTATAAGTAAAGAGGGACACCATAATAATTACATATTGGCACCCTTAAAATTTTTGGGTCGTTTCACACCAACAGAAATGAACCTCATTTCAATTGCAGCCTATTAACTTTTAAGTAATGTGGCAAGAAAAACTGTGAAGATCAAATTTCCCCTTTGTGTAAATATTTTAGTTTCGTATTTACGATCGGATTATATGTCTATGTTAATTTTTTATTGAATTATTGAAAGCGAACGTGTGTATTTACTTATCTAACGTGAATTATCTTGTCGATATCATGGTATGTATCGCAGTCATTCATATATCGGTTAATTACCCATATGTATCATGAGGCCAATGTAGTCAAGATCATGGCTTTAAACTCTTGAATTGTTTTCTCTGCTTCTTCCGAGTCACGTTTCAGGATCCCCTCCTGTATTAGATGCACTCGATCAGAGGCCAGGAACTAAGAGCATCCCCAATGTAACCTCAAAATAGAATTAACTCGCAAAATTGATTGGAAAACATGCCAATGGCTCTAGCATACATAGATAAATAAGAAAAGAATCAAAATATAGTTTATGTTGTACAGGAAATAGAAAAAGGGAAAAAAAAAATAATACAGAGTACCTGGCCGAGTGATTACAAGTCCATGAACGGGTATGGCGGTTTTTCTAGTTGCAGCGGCGGTGGAATGTCTCCTCTGATGTCAGTGTCCAGGAACTGTACATGTGCTTTTTCGGTTAACCTTGTAGCAAGCACTGGGAAAAACCAATTTCGTTCCCTTATATTGGCCACACAAATATTCATCTGTTGCCTGATTACTTCACCGAAGTCGATTGGGATGTTGAGGATTAAGGCGAACAGCAACAATGCCATTTCGTAAGGTACCTTATTACGATGTTTCAGAGGCATGATGTTGCTGCATATCATATGGTACCATGGCTTTCTAGCCTTAGATCGGATGTTGAGAAGTGTTTAAGGATGCCATGGCGTATTGTCCAAATTACATCTGCACCCTTAGAGCATAGGGCGTTAGGCAATTCTTCTGGAGTCGCATCCATAGCGTTGTATGCTCCATATGCATAATTTGAATAGACTTTTGGGAGTTGCAGAATATCTCTGATGGCTCGTGTATTGATGTCTACAACATGGCCTCTGACTGTAATTTCATCTCCTGGCACCGCTCTCATGTTGCTGTAGAATTCTCGCACAGCAGTGATATTGGGTCTGGTTGTAACGGTGAGTAATCCTTCCCAATGATGTATTGCTACATAGGAGCCTGGATCTGGGTGACCTATCATGCCTCTTTCTATAATTGCTTGTCTTTCCCAGTCCCACCGGAAAATTCTGCTGCTTCGTAGTTAGAGACCAAACCTGAACTTTGTATATTTCGGATCATGTTCGGGTGATTTTGTCGCTCTTCTCTGGTGGGTTGTTGTTGGAGGTATGGCGGATTTAATGCTATCCCTTCTAATAGCACAACTCTTCGTCTTGGTTATAGCCTAGTTCTGACAATTTTGATGTCGGCTATGGTTCTGTAAAGAAGTATTCTAATAGTTGTTATCTGTTCTGTTTATTAGCTGGGGAGATAGTTTTGGGAGGATAAAGGGGAGGATGTGAATGCTGAATAAATTTGTTTTTGGTTTATGGGGGAAAAGGGTGAGGTTCTGTTCCCTTACGTCATTTATTCCTAACCCTTTAGTCCACCAATCGTATCATTGGTTTCAAAATTGGTTTGAATGTCGCTGATATATTTTCCAACAGAAGCGGATTCCGTAATTCTGCTTGATGTGGGTCCTCTAATTGAAAAAAATTGAGCATTTACACAATTCTGTAAATGGCATGTCCCACCAATTTCTTTCGTTTTAGTTTTCTTTGGCTTTGTTTTTTTCCTTTGTTTTATCTCTAACCCAAAAACACTACAACATCAAAACATCAATTTTGATGATTTGGTGTGTAGCAAAATAAAACAACATTGAACACAGCCTCCAACAGTCCTTGAGTATTTTTATTGATCAGAAATTATACTCCAATTCAAATGGAAATGCTCCAAGCACTAGTTCATCATATAGTCCTATATTTTTTTATGATTTTGGACCCACCACATATTACATGCCTCGTCTGAAAAAAGTATATGTGTCTTGCAAAGACCAAAATGGGACCACAAACCTGCAAATTCATCTGACAGTTGACTACCACTCAAATTATACCATTGAATGGCCGATTGAATAAATATATAATCTATGTTTATGGCTGGATATTCAAAGTGGTAAAGGTTATTCAAAAAAAGGAAGTATAAACATTAATTGGTGTCAATAGTATTCAATTTTGTCATTTTGAAAAGGGATCCTTTTCAAAAAAAAAAATAAAGTTTCAATTTTGCCATTTTCAAGAAAATAAGTTTTCAATTTAATTTGTTGCTTATCCATTGCATATCAAGAGGTGCCCTGATTGATGTGTAGTACTTGAAAATTGAAATGACCTGATGTAATCATTCGTTTTACCACAGCAGTTACTCATGAAGAAGTGTGCGAGAAGCTAAAAGGATAATGGTGGTTCCAGGTATTATGTATCCATTAATTGAGTTAGATGGTTCCTCTACCATAGGAAAAAAAACGGACAATATAAAGGAATTATCAGTTTATATATCTCCTTTGTAATAGCAAAACAGAGTTTGCCTCCATTTCTTCTGACAGTTGAAAAATGGACCAAACAGATATCGAATTTCTTAACCCGACGACAAGACAGATTGCAACAGTTGAGTGGCAAAAAAAGAAAAACAAAAAGAAAAGAAAAACAACCGTGGAAGGCTGAAAGAAAAAAAAAACAAAGGACACAAGGGATAGTGGAAAGGGCGACCCGTTTATGTTATACACCGAAAATGACCCGGTGTAGACCCGCGACAATTTTTAAAGTTCACATAATGCCTCTGAAACCAGACCCCAGTTTTCATGTTGAACGACGACCCTTATACGACTTCTATTCAATAAAAGAACCCAGACACCGCTTTCAAGAACCCTGATCCCACTTTAGTTGGGCTTTTAAAATGGTATATGGTATCGATGACGTTGTTTCAGCAATTACTTCAAAAACCAAAGCACCAAAAAACCACAACATTTTAAGAACACAACAATTGAAAAACACACAACACACTTTTAAAATCCGACTGCCTCTAAATATATAAGGTACATAACACAGTGTTCACTGTTCAAAACCAAATTAACCTAAAACAAAGCATTCATGAACATCACATGTCTTCCCAGGATTAAAAATAAAATAAAAATTACATGAAAATCAACAAAGAGTGGCAGATCAAGTGTCCTAGAGACCTTGGATTTCATCGAAACTTTTGATGGATTTCATCGAAACTTTTGCGTAGAATTTTTTCCTGAACGACCCGCCTCATTTGCATGTTGTAGCAGGTCAACGTATTCAAACTTGCTCTTTTTTCTACCTTTACAAAAAGGGCACGTCAATGTGTTACCATGACCTTGAACTTCCTGACCTCCATTTCTCAAAGAATTATACACACTATCTATCCGTTCATCAAGCTCTGACTCACTGAAATCACAATCATCTTCGAAGTTGGAGTGCGATCTTTTTTACATCTAAAAAAAAAATAAAATATTTGTTTAAGTACTCATAACCCCCCAAAAAACCAAAGGTAAGAAACATACATGAAGGTCCCTTCTCACTTTTAAAAATTTCATCATTTATATGAAAAAAGACATGATGGTCCCTTTATCGCTGACTATTTGGTCCAAAACCTAATGAGGTGCTTTCAAGTTTCATCTACATTCCTGACAGTTATAATACAATATACAATCCTGACCTTCCTCATATTATTTGGCAATAAACTACATTCCATATAACTAATAATAATAAGACAACTATGTAACCCTAAACAGTGTTAGTTACTTGATTAACAATCAGAATCTCCATTCCATATAGTAAAAACGACATTCCACATTATCAGAATAGCAGTTATAAACACACAACACAGTAAAAAAAATCCATTTCCACATGATAATTACCTGTTTCAAATCTGGGCAGCTTTTCCTACTATGCCCCCTAACCTGACATACACCTCACTACTCTGTCCCGGGCCCACCTTTCTACTAGCCTTATACCAACCTTTTTTGTTCTTGTATACTCGGTGGAGTTCATCATGTCTCTTGTTCCTGCTGCCCTTCACTCTTCCTGGCATGAGTTTAAACTCTGGAGGCAACAGGGGTGTGTCTGTTATTCGCTTCCAAAAACTAGGACCATTCATCCCCCGGATACTATATGCATATGCTCACCGGTACATCTCCTTTGAGTACCATCTGTCAACATAATATTCCACCTTTCTCCCGTCATCAAGAATGCACCTAATTGCATGTGGGCCTGGAATACCAGACAAATCCCACTTCCGGCAAGCACAACTCAGCTCTCCCTTTCTAAGGCACACAACAAACTGTTCATTTGGCCCTTTGACCTCATACTCACCATCACCGCAATATTCTGCAGCGTAACAATCATATTCTTCCCGGGATTCTAGTAAACATTCCTTGATTTTGTCGCCAAATTCAAATGGTGACTTTTCATCAAGTATCGCCTCAACCACTCCAACAACCCAAGGATTGGTAGTTTACGGGCTTTTACCAAAACACAGTTGAAGCCTTCACATATGTTGTTCACCAACATGTCACACTTTGTCTCAGTCAAGAAATGTGACTTGCACCAGTGACTTGCTCCTATTTCATGAAGATACCTCAATGCTCCTTCATGCTTCTTCTTCAAATCATCCATCAGCTTGTTCCATTTCTCTTCAGTTGTTGCTTTCGCAATATTTGTCAATCTGGCTTTCAATTTCAATCTGGGGTGCTTAAGTTTGAAATTATTCCATAAGTGCTCCATACAGTATCTGTGGGACACATTTTTCAGAAGTATAGCAACAGCTGGAAGAAGACCCTGAAAAATAATTTATGTCAAATTACTTAACATCAACACCAAATTTCAGTATCATGAATACAAATGCTTTACACTCATTTACATTCTCAATGGATATGCCTGTTATCAAACACAAATTTAAAATTTACTCTTGTACCTTTTGTCCGGTCTGACATGATGACCCATTCAGGCATATCAGTTATTCCCAAGTCATCAATGAGGTATTCCAAAAACCACTTCCACGAATCTTTCTTCTCTATCTCAACAACAGCAAATGCTACAGGATATATCTGGTTATTAGCATCGTATCTCACAGCCGTAAGGAGCTGGCCCCCAGTTGGAGTCTTCAAGAAGGTCCCATCTTCACCAATCAGTTTCCTACATCCTTCTTTGAAACCCTTTTTAGAGGCTGCTAAATACATGTACATTCTCTGAAACCTACGAGGATCGTTTTCCTTAGTCATAAGCTTAATAGTGCTACATGGGTTTGTCTTTTCCACTTCGGCCAAATACGATTCCAAATATGCATAATTCTCCATAATAGTACCTTTGTTTATGTCAAGTACCTTCTTCTTAGCCCTAGAGGCCTGGCTTCTTGAAATCTTCAATCCATGGTCCTTCTTAACCCTATGTTTAATGAAGCGAGTACTGAGGGTAGGCTCAACTACCACATCTTCAAGGTACCACTCAGCAATCAAATGGGCAGTACAGTTTCTTATTTTATCTAGTCTTGGACAAGTGTGTTTGTCTTGGTGAGTCCTAATCTGAAACGTCTCTTCATTTGGACTCACCTTAACTGCATATAGTACCCAGTTGCATCCCTCCCTTTTGCAAATTGCCCTAACATACTTGGAGTCATGCTTTTTGAAGCTTATATGTCGCCTATCAGCAACTAAATGGAGCTTGATATATATAAGAAGTTGCCACTTATCCTCAAAGTCCTGCCATACCTCAAACCCTGGATATCTCATATCATTCGCATGTACACACCTTATTCCCTTCTTTAAATTCTTTCCACCTCTACTTGGATCCTATGCAAATGATTCCTCTGATACATTTCTGGACCTTAACGATTCAAATGAGCCACAACCATCCTCATGGTCATAGCCTTTGACCTCATCTAATTTTCCTTTCCAAACAAACACCACGATTGAACACGGACCGCTGCATCAACTTTTTCCCGGTACTCAAGATCCATGTCGCTCGTGTCATGGTCGCTGTCTTCGACACGATCTCGATCGACATAATCATAATCCACTTCAACCCCATTTTTTCCAACTCCACTCAGACTCAGAAGCAGAATCACCATCACAATCATCTAAATATTCACTGGCATCATCGCCATTATCCAGATCCCCAATATCATACTCATCATGTCCACTATCATCAGCAAAATCACCCTGTTCCTCGATGCCCTTTGAACACTGCCCAATTAAAGGATCACGGTCTCCTGGGCCAATCCTGTATACATCTATACCCTGTAGTCTCTGAACAATACTGTCCCCCAACATTTCCTTAACATCCTCATATCCATGTAAATGCTTATATCCAGAATGTTAAACCCTGTTTCTATCCTTATAAAACAAGCTGTAGGGTCCGTTGCTACAAACCCTATCAATATATGACCTCAGAAGCTCCACGGTAATATTCGGTTCATCTATGAAGTCAAAGTAATCAACTCTGCCACCAACATACTTCAGCTCTGAAGTCATCTGAAAACTTCCCCCATGGTGGATTTTGACAGTTATTTGCTTCGCCTCATCACCTATTAATTGACATTACTACATTCACTTCATCGAAATCCAATATACACAGTAACTATAAATTAGGTTTACAGCCTTTCATAATGCAACTAAATCAAATAACATAACAATGTGTAAAAAATACATATCTATGCATTAATCTACTAAAAGAAGCAAAAACTCATTAACTGGTCCGAAGCATATCAATCGAAAAAAAACTTACGGTATAGTATATCTGGGGCTTCAGGGTTCATATCGCAGACCCATTTAAGATTAAGATCCACACCCCGCAAGAAACCCGACATTATTGAGTCTGAATTGATTCATGAACTGAAAGAGTTGATAGAACTCAAGTTTCTGCTGGCAACCCTTGTTTGTCGATACGGTTGACGTTCTCCTCACTCCTCTTTGAGTCAAAGACAAGTTTCAACTGAGTTGAACCAAGTCAATTACTACATGTGTTTTAATATACTCGTTTGTCTACGTGCAACATCCCTCAACGTTCGTTCCCAAAAAAATAGAGATGGACAATAATAAGAAAAAGACCATTTTACCCCTCCACGTGCATACTACTTCCGTTACGGCTTCTTCTGACACAAAGACAGAAAGTACCAAAAAAACACTTTCCTTATCATTTGGGGTACACTTGTTACGTTTTTAAAAAATGGGGTACAACCGGGACGGGTCGAGTATCAATGGGGTTTTCCATGAAATGAAGCCTAAAATTTACTTCTAGCTTTTACTCATTTCAACTGCTAAATGCTCCCCCAATGGAGAATATGAGAGATTTGATTGGGGCATAATTTTCATTCATTGGTTTCTAAATACTTTTAAGTGAAAGTAAGAATATGGACAACTGGTGAGAAAGATAAGGTGTAATCATTAATCATCTCCTTCAGCCCTTGAAGGCTTGAACTCTTATTTATTTTTAATTGTTCCTTAGTTTAGAGGCTTCCTAACCCTATTCATGGTTTAACTCCACCAATCCATGTAAACTGATTATGATATCAATATATCTTTATTGTGTGTGTCTATACTTGTGTACTTATCTATGGATGAAGAGTATTATGCAAAAGAATGCTCCCTGATGATTATGCAGACATATATGTAATATGAGAAAAGGATTTTTCAACTTTGTTGTTGCTCTATGCTGCAGTGGTTTCTATATTTCATATTTTACTATCCACATTTGTTGCATCATTATATCTCTGGACACGTAAAAGGATGCTAAAGAGGTTGCTTCTATTTGGATGATTTACGTTGGATGATTTACGTTCTGGAAGTAGGCTATCCTGGCAAACACCCCAGCAAAGGAGGAGGTATTCAAGCGTATTTATTTTTGTAGGATTTTGTCATCAATTTAATTTAGTAGATCAGAGTTAACAAACGGAAAATAGTATTTGCAACTAGGTCGGCCAAAAAAGGGGAGGAAACGATGGTATATTTTGAATGTTGTTTTTCAGCTGGATATATTTTTTTGTGGAATTTAGCATTTACATATTGGTCTCCCTAGTCGAGTGGGTTAGACCGGCTACAATTCTAATCATTGTCTTTTGTGTTTGCGTATAAAACTAAAACCTATGATCAAATCTGAAGTGCAGGGTGCAAATGTTTCATCAGTCACCTATGCCCTTAATATTTTGGTTGTGCTTTCTTGTATTCAAATAACTCACCATGTTTAGCAACTTTCCTTGGAAGCTAGGTGGCAAAGATGTGGTTAATTTTGTAAAATGGAAAACATAGTATACAAGAGTTCCGAAATGATAAGTGAGTAATCTAATAGGTTTATCCCAATTTTAGTCAAAGGGATAGACGACATGAAACCGGTTTCTTTGTTTTCAAGGGATTTGGAAAAGAATCGCGTAATGGATGTTCTTGTGTTTTTCATTGATCTTCATTTTCATTTGTTTTTTTTTCCGCCTTTTATGTTGTCATTGAACTAGGGACAAATCGTGATCCCTTGTGCAAAAACAAGGACAATTAATCTAGGGAGGGGGTTTCTTTCACTTCCACTCAATTAAGGGAATTCACTAGCAATTTTAGCCAGAATATTGTCCACATCATTTCGGTGAGGTTTATCGTGGAGATATTAAGATTGGAGAAAAGATTTCACATCTTGTTGTAAAGACTTGGGATGATAGAGCACTTTATTTGGAGAGTCTTATTTTTCCTTACAAATTCATTGAGGTATGTTGAGAACCATATCTCATATTTGCTTTTGTACTTAAATCACTTCTTTTTCGTGTTTGATTTTGTCATGATTGCTTTAAATACATTTTGTATTTTTGCTCAGAAGGAGGAAATAATTTTCTTCAAGGACAAAATATCGTTTCTCATCCAAAGTGATTGGTAAATGATGTGAAGAAAATCTGAGGGTTGTTGTCTATGATCTTGATCCACTAGAAACTCTACATCATATGATTACCAAAGGTAATCAACAAGGTATCTTGTCTATATGTGTTGCATACTTCCACTATCACTACTATCTTTCGTCATGTTTTTGTGTTCCTTGTTTGGAATTTGTTGGAGAAAGTAATTGTTTTAAATTTGCTCAGCTCCTTGAACTTTTATACGGTCATGAGAAGATTTATATGGTACCGAATCTTAGTTTAGAGCATATAAAGCCTGACTAAGTGAGTGGCATGGTTTTTAGATTTCTTAAGCACAAAACATGATCCACGCATTTATTTTGTCACTCTAATTTACAAAATCGTTCTCCCTATTAATAGATGTTTAATCCAGTGCTCTTTGACTTTGGATTGCTGAGTGGAGGGGTGTTGGTGAATTTAGCATCACTAAAGGAAAAGTATGCCCACCTCTAGGTTATGGTGATCCCTAATTTATGACGGGTATGCAGCTCCTCTTTATTCTAAATCGTGTGGTTTAAGGTTCAGTTGTGTGGTTGATCATCTTGTTCTGAGTTGCCCTGAAATTCACCTTCTTCGAACATGTTTATGTGTTATGTGTTTTTTTTTTATGACATTATTCCTTGGTACTGCTTGATTGACTGATAAAAATTGATATTTTTGGTTTCTTCAAAGTTACGTTATAGGATAAAAGTTAATTAGGTTGTCGCATGTTGATCGCATCTTGATTTTGTAACCAATATGGTACCTAAGTTATTACTATTGCACCACATAATGACATTTTTTTGGGATTCAGGCCACTTTTTACTATAGTAGATGAAATCTATGAAAATAAATAATTTGGTAGTTTTAGCATTTGATACATGACTAAATGGCAAAAGAAAGGGCCACATGAAGATAGTTTTACCATAGAACCTTCAAGAGTACCCAAGAACCGATAGAATTGTGGTTGAAGGTATCCTATATATTATGTGTACAAAGTCTTGTTACTCATTTATTCTCTGACAGCATTAGTTTCACAAATTGTATTGAGTATGAATTTGTACAAGTTTTGTGAGCAGTTCGTGTCAGGTTCCATTGGCTTTTTTTACAAAGCTTGATGGAAATATGCTTATGCATGGTTAACCTCCCTTGTAGGTGGTCCTTGCTTTCCACGTTGTGACGCCTACATTTATGGAATGATCCTGATTGGGATGATAGTCAAAAAAAATTGTTTTACTTGCTTAGTTTACGTACAAGTAATATTGAAAACTGAGACCAATTCTCAGTTTAGGTGCTTTCTGGCTTCTACTTTCAATCTTATTGTTTTCATCATATTTAGTCAAAAAAACAATTATAGTCAATTACAATGTGATTTAAATCAAAATAGAGACCAAGATGTACTTTTTGTGCTTTAAAAGGTTAAACATTTGACAAATGTAAGGTACCATAGATGCAAATTTAGTTCAATATAAACATGCATCTTTTTGAATTTGGGGAATGAGAGATCGAGTCATTTATAATTTCTTTCAGCTTCTCCGCTTACTGCCATGGCTACATACAGTCGCCCTTCCACGGTGGCTCCATCCGGTGGCTTAGCTTCTTCGCTTGCGTTTGACAATGACATGGATTAGTTTTGGTAGGATTATGTCATCAATTTCATTTAGTCATTCAAAGTTAATAAAAAGAATATAGTATTTACAACTAACCCAGCCAAAAAATGGGAGGAATCGATAGTATATTTCTGAATGTTGTTTTTCAGCTGGATATGTTTTCCTGTGGGGTTTAGGCTTTGCATATTGGCCATCCCAGTCAAGTGGGTTAGACCGGCTACAATTCCCATCATTATCTTTTGTGTTTGTGTATGAAACTAAAACCTATGATACCATCTGAAGTGCAAGGTGCAAACGTTTCAACAGTTACTTATGCCCTTAATATTTCGGTTGTGCTTTCTTGTATTCAAATAACTCACCATGTTTAGCAACTTTCTTTGCAAGCTGGCTGGCAAAGATGTGGTGAATTCTGTAAAATGGAAAACGTAACATACAAGAGTTCCAAAATAAGACTGATTGAAGTTGGACTGCTTATTATTATCTTTGGTTTTTTATCTCATATATTTTCCAATCTATTGATAAAAGCTACCTACTACTTAACGATATTTTTTTACCGTGTATACGATGAAATTCTAGTGTGTTGGGGCTTTTCTTTTGCTTGCAACCGAAGTCTTATCATATATTTTCTTATTTCTCCGATCCCAGAGAATAATTTATAATCTATTGTATTGGCAAGAATAATTTTTTATTTGACCCTATGACCAAACGGATCATGCCTTAAAAAATGGATGATAAAGCTATTTTAATAAAGTTGGAGGACTAAAGATGAAATTATACTTTGAATTCATTCACGCGCCTTGTTGCAACTGAATTGAAATCGGTTTTAGTTTGGTTTGTGAGTTTGTGTTATCATTCAATTCTATTATTGTTCTATTCATCGTCCAAACTTTTAAGGTGTGTCGTTGTCATGGATGCGAATCACCCTCTGGCGGTGGCTCCGTTTACTGGCTTAATTGTGCTTGTAGTTGACAACGGCGACATGGAGACGGAATTGTGAAGAGAAACTGTGCTTGTGAACCTACTTCATTCAAGTGGTTGCTCAAACTCCTCCATTGATGGTGTCACAAGATTCTTATCAGGTAATGAAGCTCTAAGATTAAGCCAATAAAAAAAATGATAAACGGCAAAGGCTATTTTCTTGTAATTTGTGCACATTTTTACCTAGGGTTAATTCCATGAATGGGCGTATCTATTTTTGAGAATTGAGTAACTTAATAGATTTATCCCAATTTGAGTCAAAGGGATGGATGAAATGATACCGGGTTTCTTTGTTTTCAAGGGATTTGGAAAAGAATCGCGTGATGGATGTTCTTGTGTTTCATTGATCTTCACCTTCATTTGATTTTTTTCCCCCTTTTATGTTGTCATTAAATCCCTAGGGACCTATAGTAATCCCTTGTACGAAAGCAAGGAAAATTATTCCGGGGAGGTGGATTCTTTCACTTCCAGTCACTTAAGGGAATTCACTCATAATTTTAGCTAGAATATTGGTCCATATCATTTCGATCAGGTTCATCGTGGAGATATTAAGATTGCAGAAAATACTCAATGTGTCATTGTGAAGACTTGGGATGATAGAGCACTTTACTTGGAGAGTCTTATTTTTCCTTACAAATTCTAATTTTGTTTCTTTTCAATTAATTTGTTAGTATTATTATGTTGTTGTTGAAACTTATAAAGGGGGCGTCTTGTGATCTGGATTCTGTGGAGGTGGTGGCTTTCACATCCACGCAGTTAAGGGAATTCACTCTCAACTTCCAACATCGAATTGGCCCAACTCAGTTTGGTGAGTAATCGGGGAATATTAACTGCAAAATCCCTCAGAGTATTCTTGTAAAGATTGGGATGATAGGTCCCTGTATTTGGAGATTCTTCGTGATCCTCACATTCATTGATGTATTTTGTTTACCTTGTTCAATATATGTGCCTTTTGTTTATGTGGACTCAATTTGTGTGTGATTTTAGTGTGTTTTACTTCACTATATTTCATTTTTGGTTTTGTGGTTCTGGTCTGTCATTTTCGTGTCTGATTTTCCCGTGATTGCTTTGTTTGCGTTTCTGTGTTTTTTCTGAAAGGAAGACATAATGTTCTTGAAGGACAAAGTGATAGCTTCCCATCCAAATATTATAAAAGTGATTGGTAAATGTTGCAAAGAAAACCAAGAGGCATTGTTTATGATCTTGATCCGCTTGATTCCCTGCAAAATATGTTGCCAAAAGATAATCTATTACTGTACATTGTGTTTTCTTGTATCCTATAGAGGCTTTTTTATTTAATTTTTTGCGTGTTAAATGCATCTTCGTCACAAACTAACATTGTCACAGCCTCACAGATATCCTTCTCTTACGTTTGTGCTTTCATTTTTCACTGTATGTCAAACCACTTTGGGAGAAGTTACTTCTAGTATTTGCACGAATCTTATTGTTAGTATCTTTCAACATGTTTTAGTATATTCTATTTTCCATTTGGACAGACAGTTTATGATGAGCTTAGAGGATCGTGGTTGCTCTAAAATTTGCTCAACTCCTTGATTTTTTTACACAGTCAAGAAAAGTCGTAGGTGGTACTTAATGTCAGTGCACACCGTATAATGTTGAACCATGTAAGTAAGATGATGATTAGACATTGTAACTATAAGCCATTGTCAGCGCTTTTGCTTTGCCATGCTGATTGTAACTATTTTTTGCCTTTGAAACCAGATGTTAAATCCGGTGCTCTTTGACTTTAGTTTGCTTATTGATCGAGTGATTGGAGAAATGAGCTTCACAAAAAATGTGTTCTCCTACCTCTAGGTTATGGTGGCCCAGATTATATAATGGGCATGTAGTTCTAGTGTATTCTTCAAGGATCAGTAGCTTATCTCCGTTTTCCTAGGTTTTCTGTTAAACTTCCCTTGATGTAATATTGAATGTGTTGCATCTGATGTTGACATTATTACTTGGGGCTGCTGGATTGGATAATGTGAACAGCAGTTTTTTGCTGCCTCTTAGGACTAGGATATAGTTGGTGACTTCTTATTTATCTATCACTTGCATTTGACTTTACTGGTATTGCAGCTAAGTTAGTATTTCTCAAAGGATCGACATCATTTTGGTAGTTTGGTAAAATATGGCTTAATTTTCAAAGATAAAAGAGAAGAAAATTCTACTAAAGAATCCTCAGTGGTGCATAGGAATGCCGTGATATTGTATTCTATGATATACTTTTTAACATAGACTTTCTACCCTCCATAATTTTCCTTGTAGGTGCTCCTTTGCTTCCATGTTGTGATATCTATGTTTATGGTCTGATAGTGATTGGGATCATAGCCAAAAAGATTGTTAGGGGGGAGATTTGGATAGATTGGTTCCTGCTTTGGATCGTTGGGCCAAAAAAAGATTACAAGATTAGCACACGCCTGGAGTTAGAATGGGATATTATGAATCAGATGTTTTTTTATTAATTGAAGTGGCTATGTAGTGCATATGGCACTGATCGACCAATTATGATGCAAGAAGTTGATCATTTCAAAAAATTACAATTTTTCAAAGACCAGGTACTTGTGTGAAGCAATGTAACAAGCTTTTCTATTGGGAGAAACATGATCATCTATATTATAACAATATTTCGTCAATCTACGACATCTAACTAGATGAATGACTAGATGTCCTAGGTGAGAACACTAAGTTAATGGAAGGGAAGATTATGCTTTCGGCAATTTGATGGCATTTTTACTATTTTTCGGGATGAAGAAAAGCATGATGATGAGGAGATGGAATTCCATTTTGTTCCTTTTTTTTTTAGGAAATATCTTTTGGTTGCTAATAATGAAATTGGTTATGTCCATCAGAGCTTTATGTTTGGATCATTTTTCAGTGTATGTTTTTAGGTTTTTTTTTTTTTACAAACGTAAAAAGATCTATTGAAAATGTAACATGTATGATGGGGATGAGACAGTTATTAATAACAAAATATAGAAAAAAGTACTGAAAAATGAACCAAAACTTTGTGAAACATGAAAGTTTGAGTGGAAGGACCTGAACTTTGTGAGACATGAAAGGCTGAATTGTGCACAAAACTTCATCGTAGAGGTGGACATAGCATATGAATATCTCTTTTGTTTCCTTTTCAAAGGTTGTTGATTATAAGTTCAGAAAATAGAAAATAAAAACTTTTTTCTTCAAAGAAGGAGACCGATTGAGGCCTAGTTACAAGAAAGGAAAAAGAAAAGTAAAAATAATAATAAGTGGTTTGTAAGGATATCACAGAAGGTAAAATAATAATAACATGTTTGAAAACTAATGTCCAGTATAATGTTCCAAGTAATTATATATAACTTCTTCACTGGAGACTTTGTTATAATAAACTTATAATATTTCAACCTTTAAGAAAGGAAATTCTTAGAAAACTGTTAAAAAGGTTTATTAATATGATTTATATAAAAGGAGGGATGAACATGGTGAAATGAGAAAAAAAGAAGGCAAATACTTTTGTGTATAAATTTTTGGGTGCACAAATGCACATCAACTCCTTTGCTATTTATAGTCCTATGATTAAATAAAATGACAACTACACAAAACTATTACATCCATGTTATAAATATAAATATCTAATAATGTTCTCTCTCTACTTGTTCTTTCTTTCAGCTTTATATCTTTATTCTTGAGTTTATTTTTATAACACGTTATCAACACGACTCTCTATCCAACTAAGAAGGTTTTAATCCGTAGATCAGGGAGTGCAATAAGTTTTTCTTATTTTGTCTTTTTTTTTAGGGAAATCCAGTGCAGTACCTGGAGGGAGGACCCCGATTTTATTAATATAAGTAAAAAAATTACATAAGGCAATGCTTAAGACTTACCAAACGGAAAAGGAGACCGCCTTACAAAAGTTTTTCTAAAAACTTCCTCACGGCTCCTATGCAATTACAACTACGAATTTTCATACAAAGATAATGCACTATCCCCGACAATTCCTTATATTTTATGTTATCAGTCCTATGAAAATGTCTTACAAAGATTCCACATAAATCCCTTGACATCTCCACCTATTCTAGAGAGTTTATATAGATTCTTATCTAATTCTAATATAAGGGAAAGAACACTTATCGAGATACCACTTACCAAACAAAGAGGCTGGCAGTTGATCCGAATTGACATATTGAAGACTTGTCCCATGCGATGCCACCTTTGCAAGTTCATTAGCCATGCTATTGACCTCTCTAAAAACATGAATTTGAGTTGGTGAGAAGGATCAAAGATCGAATCTCCTTAAGCTTATGATGATGTTTCCATGGAAAGCCCTTGTTCTGTTGGAGTAAGTGAATGATCACTTGATTGTCTGACTGGATGACCACTCGAGATATTCCTTTTGCCACGCAATATCGAAGACCATAGAGTATTGCTGCTATCTCAGCTTCCACACTGGTTGCAATTCCCATGTAGCTGCATTTTGCTCTGATGAAATCACCATTGCTTCTCCTAAGTACGTAGCCCCATCTCGCAGCACCTGGTTGTCCTAAAGCCGAGCCATCTGAATTGAGAGTTGTTTCTCCTAGTCCTGGTGGTTGCCATCTAAGAGATATTCTGGCTTTTTGCTTGAAAGTCTCTACCTTGAAATGAAAGGCAGCTCGATTTCTCTTTTCTCCTCCAAATCTTTAGCCTTGAGCTTATGCACACTCAACATGTTGAAGATGTGAGACTGAATAGCTTTCAGAATAAAATTAAATGAAAAACTAATACCTTCATTTAGGATTTTATTTCTGATTTTCCATATTTCCCATATAATGAAGGCAGGTATAACCATGAATGCGTCTTTTTAGCTGAAGAGAAATTTCCTAAGGATTGCCAAGCTTGTACAATATTTCTCCATCCTGCATTATTATCAAAAGTAATGCCTAAGTTGGCTGAAAAATATTTCCAAACAGGATTTATCTTTACACAATGAAAGAAAACATATTCAATATCCTCTTCTTCTTGCCTACAAAATGGACACTGTGAAGGTCTTAAATTAAATCTAAATTTTTGTAAAATCTGAGGAAAAGGCAACATTCTATTAAAAAACTTCCACATGAAAAAAGATATTTTTAAAGGAATGCATCTATGCCAAAACTTTGCAAGCATTGAAATTTTTGGTTTTTTTTCCGTAAATTCAGAAAAAGCTGAGGAAACAGAAAAACTCCCTGATTCAGTAGGCGTCCAAATTTGGCGATCCTTCAACTCCGTAAATTGAAGTGTCATAGCCAAGAGTTGATTCCTCACATCTTGACTTAAGATACATCGAAATTCTTGCAAGAAATAAGATTTAGAAGAAAAGAAATCTTTCACAGTTAGATGTGGCTTTAGCGGGCTTGTACCTTCTTCCCACAGAGGTGCTACACTTAGCCATGAATCAAACCAAAAGGAGGAGAAACCATCTTCAATGAGGACTTTACATTTCGCCCTTGCCAGCATATCAACTTTTCTAACCCGGTCCCAACTAGTTTTTACTTTCACGGACATCGACAAGGAAGAGACAAAAGCAGCCCACACACCCTTTTTGTTTTGAACTTTCCACCACAATTTCATAGAAAAAGCATTGATGACATCTTCTAGGGTTCGGAAACCAAGCCCAATTTTTTCAACCGGAAACCCTAATTTCTTGAATGCGCGCCAATGTCGGTTTGGGCCATAAGCATTTTGAACCCAAAGAAAATCTTGGCATCTCTTTTCAATAGCTTTAATGACCGATTTTGGAGGGACTAATGTTGTCTTTTTATGAATAATTTACAAAAAAAGGTTTATTATTTATTATGAATATTGTAATATTAATTTTGTAACATTGGATATAACCAAATGCTCATGTAGTAGCGATTTTTATTATAAATTGTTTATGTATTAGATTTGCTTTATTAGTAGCAATTTCATGAAAGGATTCAAAGAGATTTTCTTCACTTCTCGAAATAAGTAGTTTTGAATATGTTAGAATGTCATACTCATATGAATTGACCACTTGAAATAGTAAATATGAATAATAATAGACGATATAAAATTATATCAATATGGCAAAGGGCTAATAATTGATCATGTCAATCAAGATAAATTATAGAACATCACGAACCACCAGAAGCTGGAAATTAGTGATGAAAGAAAATGAATATTTTTCACAAAAAAAAAAAAATTTAATGATTGGTTGAATTAACATTCACGAGATTTTTGGATTCATAACTATTACATTGAATTGTTCTTGGAGTAGTAGCTTATTATTATCTTTTTGTTAAATTTACTAATACGAGACCCCATGATTTGAGAATTTCTCACTTCTTGAAGCAAGTGGAGAATTACTTAATTTGTGAGTCAAGCTGCAGATAGTGAATCTACTGTAATAATATGATGATCACGTATAAATACAAGAAAATTCAAGAATTTCTCTTGATATAACAATTTATTTTCTTGTTAGTATTAAACAAACTATTAAGTTTTTGTTGAAAAAATATTATGCTCATCCAATTGTTGGATTATTGCATTTCTTGAAGCAAATGGGATAACCCAAAATGCTACTAATCACCAGAAGTGATAAAGTATAATAAAAATAAGGTAAACCAGATGTTGGAAAGTTGAAGAGAGAGAGAAAAAAAAATGTAAAATATAGCAAGTGTTATTGTTGTAATATAAAAGATCATTGATCTCGCACCTACTCCGTGCCAAAAGTATATTGCTACTCTTTATCAAGAATGAAAAAAGATGAGAGTTTTTGAGTTAAAAAATGGTTCAAAAAAAGGAGTATAGAGAAATATAGGTCGAATTTCGGAGAAGAGAAAAATATCGAGATCGGATTTTCAAAATCCGACCTTGCCTTAAAATCGGATTTCACAAATCCAACTTTATGTTAATAACAAAAATAAATTAACTTAATCAAGATTAAAAGAAAATCAGATTTTTAAAATCCAATCTTCGTAAATAAAAAAATAATATCCGGAAAAAAATTAAGTTTTTTTTCCCAAAAATTAAATTTTGACCAAGTTCGGATTTTCAAAATCCGATTTTAATGTTCACTTTTTTTCATATTTCCAAATTTTCAATTAAACTTTCAGATTTTCAAATTTTCCTGCCCTTGAATTTTTTTTAAAAAAAAAAAAGATCGGATTTTGAAAATCCGTCCTTCCACCAAGATTTTTTTATATATAAACAAGGGATAAACTAATTTTTAAACCAATCAAAATATGTCACAATAATAACAAAAACTATTTTTCATCCATATAAATATAAAACACTAATTAGTTTAGTTTTGACTAAGTTCGGATTTGCTGAATCCGACATTAAACATAATTTTTTCTAAAAAAAATTGACTGGGTTTTAAAAGTAAAACTGATATTGATATCTCAAATTTAAAATACTTGCAATGATTATACCAATACAAGGAACATTAGGAACCCGGTGATGGAAGAAAAAAAATTTAGATTTCTAAAATCCCACATAATAAAATGAAATTGGAGTTTGGGAATCCAACTTTCAACGTAACTTGAATATTAAAAATCCGAATTTGTTGATTAAAACGGATTCAACAAATCCGATTTTAGGGAAAAATTGGATTTTTTAAATCCGTTTTCCGATTTAGGTCGGATTTTGTAAATCCGAGTTAAACCCTTTAATTCAGATTTACAAAATCCGACCTAAATCAAAAATCGGATTTCAGAATTCTGGGTTTTCTTTTACATCAGATTTTGGAAATCCGATTTTTCCCTAAAATCGGATTTGTGGAATCCGGTTGTATTAGCAAATTTGGATTTGTAGAATCCGATTTTCTTTATAAATTCGCTTTAACTGAAAATTCATATTTCAAATCTGATATTGTGTCAATATAATCCGCAAAAATAGATGTATCAATGTTAGCATTAGTACGTGTATGATATTTTATAGCATTAGTACGTGTGTTTTGTACTGAGTAACAGAGTTAACAACACTTTCTAACACTAATACATATGTATCATTAGTACGTGTGTTATCTATTATTATTAATAGATAACAATATTAATAATAATAATAATCTGTAACAGTATTAATAATATTATGTATCAGTAGTACAAGTGATATCTAATGTATAACAGTATTAATAGTATTATGTCATACTAGTTCAGATGATAAATAATGATTAACAATAAAGAAAAACAATATTAATAGTAATGTGTATCAATAGTAACAATAATATGTAATAGGTAACAATGTTAATGGTAGTAATGTGTAACAGTATTAATGATAATCTGTATTACTAGTACATGTGATATATGATGTGTAACAATGTTAATAATAATAAATAATACTAGTATATATGTGATACTTATGTCGTAGTAGTATTAATGATACTATGTAACACTAATCTAGATAATATCTAATGACTAATAGATTTAACAGTAATAAATAACACTAGTATCAATGATATATAACACTAGTACGTATAAATAGTACATAACACTAGTGCATAGAATTATAATGAATTAATTTAATACAAATTCCTAACAGTTTTAATAGTACTACACAACATTAGTAATATATTTTCTTCATCAATTTAATGCAAATTCCTAATTATTAGTAATATAAGATTTTATTATTACCATATCAAATACATTTTTTTTAATTTTTTTGAAAGTGGATAGGTCAATTTAATGTGAATTCCTATCAAAACTCGGAAAAATTTTCAATGTTTTCTGCACTTAAAGATTTTTTTTTTTAATAAAAAAAAGTTCGGATTTGCAAAATCCGATTTTACTGTCTCTTATTTTCAAATTTTCAAATTTTCCCGCCCTTTAATTTCTTTTAAAAAAAAACAATCCGACCTTGCACTGTTCATTATTTGACCACAAAAAATATATATTATTTTTCACATGTATTTTTTGAAAAAAAATATATATTATTTTATTAGGTCAGATTTTCAAAATCCGATTTACTAATTTAATTAGTAGTTCGGATTTTGTAAATCCGATCTCCATATTTTGCTTTACAAAAAAAAAAAAATAGACCTCTCTACTCCTTTTTCTAGGCAATTTTTTAACCAAAGTACCCAAAAAGATGATGTCCATGTTAATTTTGACATTAGCTATTACTGAGGATGTTGCTGATAATCCACCCTGAAGGTGATGGTAATTCTATTAGTTTTGTTTTATATTTTAAATTGTGAAATTTCTTTATTATATGTTTTATAAGATAATTTTAATGTTTCTTGATTTTATGAACTTAACAAATATTGTTACGGTTTTGTTATAACAAAATTAAATAAATGTTTCTGCAGAGCATTTATATGAATTTCTTCCACAAAAAATTGGACAGAAGCTCCAGAAGAGTAGAATTTGCTATAGCAGAGTACAATGACTTGAATGATTCCTAAGCACTAGAAATATGTAATTATATTTTTCCATAAATAAAATTAGATGAAATCTCCCGTAGAGCACCAGTTATGTAATACATTATATGTTTGATCTGGAAGAGTAAGATACTTTGGTAGAACAAAAATAACTGAATAAACAATACTTTTTCAGAGTAGACAAGTTTCATAGAGTAAATACTCAAATAATTAATTAATTATTATCTCTTGAAGAGACTTAGTAAATTTGACTCCGGAAGAGCAAATATAGAATACCGTAGCAAATAAAATTTTGCACCAATGTCAAAGGTGTTCGAGAAAAAATCTTTTGAATGTCAGAAAGTGATATCGAATATTTGTACATGATGAACTTTATTTTCCAGATAAAGTCTCACAAGAAATTTATTATTTTAACTTACTCATATTATACTATAATTTATATATGACACAGTAAACCAAAAGTTTACTGATTACATTGACTTAGTTTTAAGAAAACTGGTTTCCCGTCTCAATTTTATTGTGATTTATAAAAGTTCAAAGAATTTATGACTACTATGAAGAGCCAGAAGATTATTTTATCTTATGAATTCGTATTCATTTTTATGTTTATGTGAAGTGACTATGATGCTATTACTAGAAAAATTCGGACTCAATATTTGATACATTACAAAGCATACATAATAACATCAATGGATTTATTCGTCCACGTTGTAAAACTATTTGATAAATAGGGTTTTAACTTGTGTGCTTACGACATAGCCTCATGTATGCTTATTATTAACTAGCAACCTTAAGTTTGTGTAAGTCTTACAGAATTAATTTAATGAAATGTGTATTTTCATATTCTCCTATCATGAGAATTTTAATTTGATAGGTCTGGTGAATGTATGTTTAAATACCAGAATAAATGTGAAACGGTCCTACATCATCATTCACTAAATGTGTTCATATAATTAAAACCATTATGTAACGGAAGTAAATACCTCATATATAATTAAGGACATGTTGAAACACAGAAGGCATTAATCATATACATTAGGCCAAATGGATATTTACAAATATTCTCCAAAACATTGGTTTTTGGTAAGCAACCATACATATCTATCTTCAAATACGAGATGTGTAGGTTATATTGTAATTATTCCACCATAATGCACACATAGATGGAGCCTCCAGAAGAATATATGCTGGGTTTTGAACCTACAGCCTTAGCAATTATTAATGTTGGGATTTACTACTCGATTGGTATAATGTTAGTTTAACGCATTAGTTACTCTGAAAAAAGATATACTTATTACTCGATTGGATGACCGTAAGTTTGACAAATAAGTTATTCCAACATACGGGGGTTAAGTTGAAATAGCAAATTCATAAATCAGATAGACTGTATCTTTCTCTCATAATGATCCTCGATAGTATGAACTTGAAGTTCAAGATATAATGTTTGAAACCAAATAATTATATGACAAATGTATAACTATGTTACATGCAAAAGGCTGTTAATGTTTAAAATTTTGATATTACGTCCCCGAAAGATCATCTTCCACTATTTTTAATTAAATGGTCATTTGATAAGCGGTAGATTCATTAGTTCCAATGATAAGAGTCTTCGTAAACAAGAATATTTAAATTGATCAAGATAGAAAATACGAGTGAAGAATCCAGAAGAACTCATGAAATTAAATAGTTTTCCAGTACAGTATATAGTAAACTTCCAGAGAAGAATAAGGGTACTTGAAAAAATCTAATGATTGAGAGATCTCATTACTAAAGAAAGATGGAATCGATTGGCAATAAAACGTTGACATGAAATTCGTTTATATTGCAACAGTTAGTAAAATGAATAAAATGAGGATCATGAAATGAAAGTCTGTTGTGAGTATAGATATTAGACATATTGGTCATAATAAATGAAAAGACGCAATATACACACCTGCAGATGTGTAAATAAAATAAAATTGCTTGAAAAACTAGAAGTTTTGACAAATAATATACCAGGTAAATGTTATTGGGTGATTGTGTAAAATATTAATAAGCATATTTTGCACAATCACCCAAAATATTAATGAGCAAATTGATTCCAAATCAAAAAATTATCTCTCTCTAAAGTCGCTGACGTCATGAACTCTCCTCCTTCTCTTTTGGCGTAACCCTAGATTTACGTCGGCGATGGCCCAAGGGCGTGGCAGAGGAGGGCCAGTGGCGAAGGAACCATCCAGATCGAGTGTCAAAGAGAGCGATAATCCATCAAATCAGCTTGGTGAGATCAGTAGTGGGGTTAGTTTGAAGCGCGATGAGAGGACAAAGGGGAATCGTGATGAAGCAGTGGTGGGAGGGATGGGAATCGAGGCAAAACACTGTTACATGCTTCATTGTTGGAACTCAATTGCCATTCCAGATTATGTCTAGATTCCTACACAGGGTCTGGGGGAAGTTTGGAATAGGGAAAATCCTGCGTAGGGAGGAAGGGTATTTCATAGCTCAGATGAAGTCTAAGCATGGGATGAAGATGGCTTTAGAGTCTGATCAACACTTTTATGACAAACCACTAGTGGTGAAAGAATGGAATGCCAAGACTAGGTTCAAGAATGAGGATATCCTTAGGGTACCTGTATGGATCCAACTGCCTGATTTGGAGTTGAAGTATTGGGGTGCCAAAACACTTAGCAAAATGCTGAGTCTAATTGGCAAACCAAAGAAGATGGATGAAATGACGAGTAACAAGATGAGAGCTGAGTTTACTAGAGTTATGGTGGAAATGGAAATACAAGAGATTGTACTGGAGAAAGTTATGTTTGTTAATGGAGATGGCAAGTTGCAGGAGCAGAAATTGGTTTACGAGTGGAAGCCAGTGAAATGCACTCAATGTGATGGCTGTGGACATTAGAAAAGGGAGTGTAAAAGCCTTGCTAAGCCATCATGGTCGCAGAAAGTCTCCTCAGAGGAACATGAAAGCGGTGAAATGGTAGGGTGTCAAGCAAATGACAAGGAACAAGGGGCTAAAGGGAAAGAAATAAGGATGAGAGAATCAGGGGATGTAGGACAAACCAGTAAAGAAGGCAGAGGAGGAGTTGTTGGAAGGAGAAGGGGTAAGCCTAGTGCTCAAAAAGGCATGGAAGTAAGTCAAGGCACAGGGGAAAGGAGCAGTAGAAGTGAGAGTGGGCCAAAAAGGTCTAGAACAACAAGGGAAATCCATAATAGGGAGGAGGGGGAACCACTAAACCCGGATCCGAATATATGAATAAAAAAAAATATTAATGAGCAACCAACTTATTGCACAAATTTTTCCAAAGCCCGGATGTTAATCAGAAGGAGTTATATTCTCTTGTGTGGTAGATAGAAATAAAATTATCTGTTATTTGCTACATCTAGTAGCAAATGAAGAAATAAAATGCAACTATTAAATATAGTGATTACTTGATATGTGCATTTGATTGTGATGTCTATATGAAATCCCAAAAGATTCAATAAGAGACATGGTTCCGATTCTTGAGAAATTAATTCAAAAGACTCGCGTAAGTACTAGTGTCTTCATGTGTTTAGACAAATGTTTAGGTGCATATTTTTGAAAGTTTGGTTTATGCACTTGTCTCTATATTTGTTTTATCCAAATGTGTTATGTCTATTTGTTTGCGATGTTGTATATGTTCATACGAACAAATCTAATAGTAGGATGAAAAAAAAAATTGTTAGGTCAAATTACTGGGCCACCATTCAATAGGAAATTAATAAAAAACTAAAGACTTAGCGGGAAAAAAAAAAGGTTGACCCTTTAAGTCTATAAAATTTTTTTAAAACTGACTAAAATTAGCGAGAAAACTTCTTAGGTGACTGATTTTTTTGAGTGAAAGTTTGTGATGACTCGATCTCGCTACCCCTAAACTTTGAAGACTAAAAGTGAGTTTTATCCTTAAAAAATATTATAAATTAAAATAAAATAAATGTGCAGGTGGTATAACCCTTCATACTATTAAATTGTAGGAAATATGTGGATCAATTAACCTTCTCACTATAATTGAAAAAAAAAATGAGGGTGGAATATCCATCCCATTATAAAACTAAATAACAAAATAAAATATATATATATATATATATATATGTGGGCGGAAGATCCATCCCATCTATAACAATAAAAATAAATAATTATGTGAGGTGAAAGCCCATCCAAAGAAGCAATAAATAGTTGTGTGGGGTGAAAACCCATCCACATTAGCAATAAAAATAAATAATTATGCAAGCGGAAAATCCATCCCATTATAAAATGAATACTTATGTGAGACAAAATTCATCCCACAAATAGCAATAAACATAACGGATTATGTGCGGAAAAATCTATCCACAAAAAACTTAAAATTGAGTAGAGAAATTTTACATTCAGTGACTTTTGAGCATTCGTGCTGATAACTTCTTTTAAAATTAATGCCCAATATAATATTCGAAGCCAAGGTAGTAATTATTTGATTGAGAGATGATGTATTTAATTTATATATAACTTCTCTAAGATACTTTAATCTAAAAAAATTATAATATTTTAAATTTTAAGAAATGAAATTAAGGCTTAGAAACGGGGAGAAAGGTTTATTAATATGATATGATTTATATAAAAGGCGGGAGAAACACGGTGATGAGAAAAAAGAGGCTAATACTTTTGTATATAATTTTTGGGTGCCCTTATGCACATCAACTCCTTTGCTATTTATAGGCAAATGATTAAATGAAATGATAACTAGAAAACTATTACATCCAAAGATTGTTGTTTCAATTTGCAAAAAGTGAATCAATTTTGGCATTCACTTTTTTTACAAAATAATAATCACAATAACAAAAAGAAAAATAAAAAATAATAATAATAATAAATGGAGCATCATATTAAATAAAATATGAAGAGGGACCCCTAGTGTCAAAGCCTTATACAAAAAAGATTAGGAAAGCATTTAAAAACAGTTGAGGGACCACGCGTGTCCATGCTGAAACAAAAAAAAAAAATTAGGGAAGCAATTTGTCTATATATAGATGCGTGTTAGCGCGTAGTTTTGTGCAGATCTTTGGATTTGGGATAATCGTTTTGTTTTTCTTTCCTTCTTCTCGACTCTGGTACTGTCATGGCGGAATGTTGCCCTTCGACGATGGCTCCGTCTGGTGGCTTAGCTAGGCTTTCAGTTGAAGACGAGGCGGAGACGGGATGGAGCAGAGCGAACGCTGCCGGAAACGTTGTTTGTCCGAGGGTATTCTTCAACCCATCCATCGATGCCATCGCAAAATTCCGGTCAGGTATGTTCAGGAAACTGTACGATTATTCAGACTCTTGGATGTACTACGAACAATTACTGGTTTCTTGTATCCTTACGCTTTTACTTTTATAAGGATTCTATTTATCGGTCCTGATTCTGATAGTTATTGACAAGTATAGGGAGCCCTAATCTGCAACCCTATTTCGTTATTCTTCTTTCCAATCCTATTTATATCGCTCATTGGATATTTTTTGTGTTTTCATTGATCTTCAATTTCATTTAATTTTTTTGATTTTGTTTTTTTTTTTTTCCCCTTTGGTGCTGTCATTGAAATCCCCAGATTCCTTCAACGAAAGCAAGAACAATCATTCTGGGGTGGTGGTTTCTTTCACATCCAGTCATTTAAGGAATTTCACTAGTAATTTCAGCCATAGAATTGGTCCATATCATTTTGGTGAGGTTTATCATGGAACCATTAAGATTGGAGAAAAGACTCGAAGTGTTGTCGTGAAGACTTGGGATGATAATGCACTTTACTTGGAGAGTCTTATTGTTCCTTACATATTTATCGAGGTATGTTCAATACCCTGTCTCATATTTGCTTTAGTACTTGTTCACTTAATTTTTCGTGTCTGATTTTCCCGTGATTGCTCTTAAATATATTTTTGTGTTATGCTCTGAAGGAAGAAGTAATGTTCTTGAAGGACAAAATGATAGCTTCTCACCCAAATATTGTAAAGGTGATTGGTAAATGCTGTGAAGAAAACCTGAGGGCTGTTGTCTACGATCTTGATGCACTAGATACCTTGCATCATATGATTCCGAAAGGTAATCTCTATTTACACATCATCATGTTTTCTTGTCTTCTATTTTGATATTGCTGGTTAAGTGTTTGACGTGTGAAGTGTATATGTGTTGCATCCTGCCGCTGTCACTAGTGTTTTCTCAATCTGGAATTGGTTTGGAGAAATTACCCGAGTTAAACAATGTGCAGTAGCTCTAGTACATTATCATTCAGCTTACTTTTATATAAACATATGTTCTTTTCTAATATTTTAGCTTCCACATGGACAGATGATTTCAACTGGGTTCAGAGGATCAGGGTTGCCTTTAAATTTGCTCAACTTCTTGAATTTTTACATTGTCAAGTGAAGCCCTATGTGGTACTGAACCTGAGTTCAGAGCATATAATGCTTGATAAGGTGAGTTGGATGGTTAGCAGATGTCTTAAGCACAGCCATGATTTACACTTTCAATTTGTCACACTTATTAGCAATCTCATTTTCCCTGTTAAACAGATGTTAAATCCATTGCTCTTTGACTTTGGATTACTGAGTGGAGGGGTGATTGGTGAACTTAGCGACTTAAAAAGAAGGGTTTGCCCACCGCTAGGTTATGGTGATCCGCAGTTTCTCATGGGTATGTAGCTCGTGTATTTGAAATCTTCTGGTTTAAGGTTCAGTGTTGCTTTATCAGTTTGTTCTATGTTGGCACTGAAGTTTGCCTTGCTTTGGTCATTTTCATGTGCTATATGTGTTGTTGACATTGTTCCTTGGTACTGCTGGATTCAGTGATAAAAATTGACACTTTTGGCTTCATGAAAGTTTTAGGATAAAAGTTAAATGGGTTGCTGTGTGTCCATCTATGATAGCTAAGTTTGTATGTTGCATATGATGACATTTCTCTGGGATTGATCAGGCCCCTTCTTATTGTAGTTTATGTTGCACACAAGACTTAATACCCATACGGAGTCGTGTTACTTATTTATGTTCTGACGGCATTAGTTTCACGAATCAGATCAGTATGAAATTGTTTGATGTTTGTAAGCGTGTCAGGTTTTTGCTTTTTTGACAAAGCTTGTTGGAGATATCCTCATACATGGTTAATTTTCTTGTAGGTGGTCCTTGCCTTCCGCGTTGTGATGTCTACGTTTATGGTATGATCCTAATTGGGATAATAGCCAAAAAGGTCGTTGAGGAGAAAGAGTTACATAACCACGCTCCTGCTCTAGATGTATGGGCCAACGAGGAGTATAAGACTGGCACTTCACTTGTCCACAAAAGCCTACAGTCAGAGTCAGGTTATTACACTAGAGATGCTCTTTCAGTAACTGAATTGGGTATGTGGTGCATACAAGAATATGGAGCTGATCGTCCAAATATGACCCAAGTCGTTGAGCATCTGAAGAAATTACAAATTGTTAAAGACCTAGAACTTGAATGAAGCAAACAGCTAACATCACCCTGGACCTTGTAGGATTGTTCAAGATCAGTTACATGGTATGAAGCAAAGTTGAAGCTAGTGTCACCTGGACCTTGTAGGAAGAAAAATAGAAAATGACATATGTTTGTTTGTGTAGCTGTGAATGGTTGTCCTTTGTCGAAACTGTATTTCGTAGTGGATGCTTGGTTGTGGACTTTCCTTCTGTGTTCGACCGAGGAAAAGGGTTTTTTGCTTGGAAATCATAATTTGAAAAAGCCCCATGTTCCCCTGTCTTGTAAGGATTTGCCGCCTTACTGGGCTATATATATTATATATCTATACAGGTGTTCACCTGGCGCATTATAAATTAATGAACTTATCAATTTTTATTTCTTTTTATTATTATTATTACAGGGTAAAGACTTAATGGAGAAGTGTTCTATTTTTGTTTGTTCTGTTACTTCTTTTTATAACCCCAGTTGAAAAAACTCCTAATCATATAGCGTGGAACCGGATGAGTCGACTATTAGTGTCCCCCGTGAGTCCTTGAGGTCGTGTTTCTTGGAAGCCTCTGACTGCATTTGCTCCCGGAACGGGGTATAAAGGGGTATACAATTCACGAAGGGGAAAAATGCATCTCATCTCATAAGTCTTGGCTTAAGGCAGCACATCGACTATTGAACAGTCAATTTGAAGCCAAGAAAATATTGTTTAAAGGTGCTCACTTTATACCCCGTTCCAGGAGCAAATGCAGTCACAAAACATAGATCCTAGTTTTCTATGTTAGTAAATAAAAAATATACATTTCTACATCAGAACATTCATTTGTTTTGTTGAAATAATGAAATCACAATTTTACAATTTCCAAAAAATATATATATATACATTAAAAAAAGTTATGTTTATATTTTAAGGTCCCCTAAAATTTGTTTTGCACTAGAGCCTACAAAAACATTGGGCCGGCCCTGATAACCATGCATCTATTGCCCTTACACAGCATTATTGTTGATGCCTGAAATATGAACTGTAACTTGGTCGGCAAGTTGATCAAAAAAATTAAAAGTCGAAAATTGCGGTCGTATTGTTTGACATCCAAAAATAATCGAGTGCGGAAAGAAACATATCTTTTCCATAAAATTGGAGTGATATTTACATTGACTATTATTATGCAATTTAAAAACCACTAAATTTGAAAATGTGTTATATATATATATATATATATATATATATATATATAGACACACACACATACTATAAATTGGGCAACAATTGTGCTGATTAATTCCTTATTTTGTACTTCCTCCGTTCTATAATTTTTGTCCAGTTTAGCAAGGTTGGTAAATTTTATTTTTGGTCAAACTTAATTATATTTTACCTTAAACTACCGGATATGCCCCTACTTCCTCAATTCTTTAACCGGCAAATAATACATAAGTTATTAAAAAACAGAACTCTTTCACTGAAATTCAAAAATCGATCCCCATTCAAATTTTTCAAACAAACAGAACTCCTTCATCTGTTGTTCTTTACGATTGAACCAAAATTTTTCAAATTTTCAGATGAATGGTTCGAATCTTCTTATTCTAAGGTTCAGTTGATGTTTATGGATGCAGTTCTTTTCCACCGGAGAATTCGCCGGTATGGATTGAATGGAGCTCGTCAACTGTGAGGCTGCCTTCAGTCGTGCCAATCAAACCAAATTTTTCAATGAAGAATCTCAAATTTGGAGAATCTTCATATTCTAAGTTTCAATTTGGAGTTTATGAAGACAATTCCTCAATTTCACCGGAGCATTATTCCCCTATATCAATCGCTCGGAGTTCTTCAAAAGTGAAGTCACCATTTGTTCCAACTGAATGGAATTTTCATATGAATTCAAACTGGTTTGGAGGAAGTTCTTATTCTGTGCTTCAATTTGATGTTCCTACATATGATTTTGATATCTCGCGAGGAATATCCTTTGAATCGAATGATGGCAATTCCGATTCGGACTTTGACGGAGTTACTTCTGAGGTATCGGATTACAAATTTGAATCATATGAAACTACTTATTCTGATGCATATGAATCATATTTTCAAGAAGATGACATTAAGAGGAAGCTCACGGATGCATAGAGGAATCAGATTTTGGGGATGCTTGAGATTGAGTTCCAGAAAGGAAAAACACGACATGGAACTTTTGTATGGATTGCTGGTTATTTGGGTGTATCTGACTGGACTGTACGAAGGATTTGGGCACGTGCAAAACAATGCTTGGCTAATGGAGAAAAGATTGAAGTTGAGCGTAGATCAAAACGGGCTGGCAGGAATGTGCTAGATATAGATTTTGAAGATATTAAGAAGGTTCCTCTAAGACGTAGGAGCAACATCCGTTCACTTGCCAATCAAATGGATATAGCTCGGTCGACACTCCACTGGCGGATCAGAGCAGGTCAAATTATTGTTCACTCTAATGCAATTAAACCATTTCTCACACAAGATAATATGATAAAGAGGCTTCAGCTTTGTATGTCAATGCTTGAAGAGTATACATTGAGTAGTTTTCCTATATTTAAGGAGATGTTTAATATCTTTCATCTTGATGAAAAATGGTTCTATCTGTCCGGGTGGACTAAGAGATTTTATTTGTATCCAACTGAACCTCCGCCTGATAGATTTTGCAAGAATAAAAAGTTCATTCGGAAAGTAATGTTCCTGGCTGTTGTGTGTAGGCATCACTTTGATTGGTGGAGTAATTGTGTGTTTGATGGAAAAATTGGAATATTTTCATTCGTAGAGAAAGTTCCAGCCAAGAGAAATAGTAAGAATCGGCCAGCTGGAACTTTGGAAACAAAGCCTATGTGTCCTGTCAATAAAGAGGTTTATCGTAAATGTTTGATCGACAAAGTTTTGCCAGCCATATGTGCTAAATGGCCGTGGAGATTACCTGGTCCTATCTTTATTCAGCAGGATAATGCCAAGCCACACATTGCCCCAACCAATGTGGAGTTTATTGAAGCGGTTAGGAAATAGGGTCTTGATATTCGTCTAATGTTTCAGCCCCCAAATAGCCTTGATCTTAATGTTCTCGATCTTGGTTATTTTGAAGCCTTCCAAGTGCTACAACACCAAGAAGCACCGAGCACAATTGACGAATTGCTCTTGGCGGTGGAGAAATCCTTCAATGAATTGCATTACAAGAGTCTAAATCATGTTTTCTTGACCTTGCAACAATGTACGGTGAAAGTCATGAAAGTTTTTGGAAGCAATGGTTATAAAATACCTCATTTGGAAAAAGATAAATTAGCAAGAGATGGACAGCTCCTGACTCGAATGGCTTGTGATAGGGAACTTGTTCAAAAAGTGATGCAATATTTACAGGATCACTCATAGAAGGTGACAAAAGTATTGCTTTTTATGATTATTAGATAGTTTTGCTTGTAACTTACTAATTGGTTCTTAATTGTGTGATGTTTTCAATGCAGGAGAAACAAAAAGATGGTGGAGAAAAGATTATATTAGTTTTGTAGGTTTTTTTCACAGTGACTATATAAGGAGTAAATGTTGTGCATCTTGTAGAAATCATAGTATACTGCTCTACTTGTAAACCTTACTGGAATAATTGTTGCATTGTAAGGCATTAGCTGACAGATTTGAAGTAGTCTCATATGTACTCTGAATCTGGAATCTGATGATACAGTTCACTACTTCCTGTTTTTGGTATCAGTCAATTGTGATTGGCATGAAAATTGAATTGGATTCTGTCTATTTGCATTTCATATATTTCGGGAATAAACCCCCTGAGAAGGTATCTAGTTTTCTTTCACTTGTTGAATATGTGCCAAGCGCTACCTTCGTTGGTGCTTAGTCTGCTAATTATATATCTCTATTATATCTGCTTAGAAAGATTTGAAAGTTTGAATCTAGGTTCTGCCCTCGGTGGATTGCATGCTTGTTAGGTGTTAGGGGTGTATTTATGAGAAATGCTGACTGATTGTGGTGAACCATGTTTGATTATAAACTAAAATGATCTTCTTTCTTTTGCTGTTCTGGTATTCGATTCGTGTATTGTCATGGTATAGCAAGGCTGGCTTATCTTTTAACAATACTTCCCGTCAGTTGTGAAACCGTAATGCTTTCTTGGCTTGGGTTAGAACCCTTTTTTTAACCATTTTTCTTTCTTTCTTCTCTCTATTTTTAAAGACACTCTTATGAATTGCTTTGCCGGAGGAAGAGATGTTCATCTGTGGGAAAAACCTCTCTGTAAGCTGTCTTCACTAATAATTGAGGGGAAATGGTGAATATTGTTAAATTGATTGAATATAATTCACTTAATGGTTTCATTTCATGAGCTGGAACGAATCGATGCGTCATTAGTAAGCATTGGAGCTGGAATAATCGACGGCATAGGTCAATGTTTGTTTTTTTCTGCTTTTTAATTATGGGACATGACTCCGCTGTTGGTAATGAGAATGTATTGTGCCAACGCTGTCCATATCTGCTCTAGCGTACGTGCTCTTATCAGGCGACAATTAATGAAACATACTACTCTTTACTAGTCAAAATATCTCTTGCTGTTTATAGAACTCTTGATTGTTTTGATTAGGTAGATGCGTTTACCTTTTTTGTGTTTTGGTGAAACTATTTCTAAAAGTCTGCTCCCTATCTAATCTATTTGTGTTTGGGTTTACCTTTTGCTTGCTTGTATGATCTCTTCAGAATCTCACTTTCTAAAATTCTAGTATCTAAGAAAGTTCGAATATTCTATCACGGCATGTTGTCATTTTAGTCTTCTGATTATTCTTTCTTAGCCAACATACTGTTTTTCAATGAATTGAATAAAGAGCTTATATATATAGAAGCCAAAAATGTTTGTTGGTACAAGAAAAAAAACAACACTTTAGTAGTGTCAGTAACCTTCCAAGTCAAGAATCTTTAAAACATTCTCTTATTGGAGGTGTTGGCTTTTCAAGATTACGTTTTCACAATGAACCCGAAAAGTATTGAAGCGGTTTCTCTAAATTACAGAAGCAACTATGTGAGAACTACCAGTACACTACTTTAACATTCCTGCCAAAATCATTGTTGGCAGTTCAGAAGAGCTACAAATGTGTTCTTCCTGTTCTCTGCAAATGCGTCCATATCTGAGGGGTTCTGGCGCCTTTGCCTTCTGAGAAGCATCGACAGTTGGTGGTTTCCTGAAATTAGATCTTTGTTCAACTTTCTGATCAAGACGTTCAGAGCTCATGTACTTCTTTTCAGCTGCAGATCCAGGAATAATGACTTGGTTTGTTGTAACTGCACAAAAAAAATCTGCAGATCCAGGAATAATGACTAGTGTTAATGCCACAATGCAGAGATTAACGTAAACTGTCAAGAAAATTGCAGCAAAATAGATGATCAAGTACCATAAAGTACCATAACTCAGGATCCCTCCAAGAAATTAACGTATCTGGTCAAAAAATAAAATCAAACCCCATTGTATAAACAATAAAGTTCACTCGGCAAACACAAAATGGATATTCCAACAACATACCATCTTGTTTGCGACAGATATCATCTAAACTCAGCCAAAAGTATACACTAGGAACAATTGCTTTAACCAGGTTAAGCAACAACCATAGCAACTACAATTACACAGAGAAAGATGGAAGTCAAATTGGAAGGGCAGCCCTGGTGCACAGAATCTCCCACATGGACAAGGAGCCAGAAATATATTTCAAGAAACTGTCAAAACTCTTTCAAGACTATTGTTGCCTCGGTCCTATAATAGCGAGAGAGAGATCAACCAAAACGAGTCATTATCCCCAACATCACTGACAGGATAAGATGGAAAAACAAGCAAAATGTTCTTTCATGAGTGTACACCAACTAATGATTTCAGATTATCTCATCAATCCATCCCTGATGATATCAGCCCTGTATTTCTTGCCAACAAAATAATCATTTACTACCCTGATGGAGTATGTTTTTCACATTCAATCATGAAATTGCAGAACAAAAGCTTACATGATGAATGTTCATAGAGACTGTAACTCACATCACTAGCTAGGAATGCATTGGAACAAAGTACTAAGACAAGTACTTACTACGTTCGGATGACAAAGCAAATGTCCGAGAGAAAGGTAGTCATAAAATCATCACAATAACATTTGAAAACGGTAAGACTGAGAAATCAAGAGTAACAGTCTTCTAGCCATTTATACTCCCCTACTTTAGCCAAGCAACAGATACAGAGAATTGAAGCAAATTATAAAGGCAACCTTTAACAAAAGCACCAGCAAAAATAAAAGCCAAAGCAATGATTCCCTTTTTAAATTTGGGTTGGTGCAGCCGAAAAGACTACCATAAGAACAGAGAAGATAATTATTCGGAAGTAAAGCATAAAGATCAAACTTTGATAAGAGGTCAGAAGTAAAAGAACTTACGACATCTTTGTTTAGACAACTTTTGAAAATGACAGAAATATCACCTTTGAAGATGGTTCAGGTCCACTGTAGACGAAATGGGTCTCACTTCAAATCTGAAGCAAAACACACAAAATCAAACGGAGATAAACAAGTTGATTCAACTGATATAAATGTAAATTCAATAATTTCATCGCCCTTATCCTCTTCATCACTGTCAATATATCCATCGGGAGGATGAACTCTTTTCCTTGGAGGCCTAATTAAAGGTGGCAGGGATGGTAGTGGAGCAGAGAATTTGGGAGGAGGAACTTGATTGTTCTAACATTCAACTTAAGGAGATATCCCTCGAAGCTAGCTATCAGGTTTCTCAAATCTCATCAAGAAACTGGAGAACCCGATTTCTAATCATTAATAAAATTCCTATTTCCATTTAACTTCAGTTTGAATGCTAAATTAAACCACAAATTAACAAATTGAAAGTCAGATTTCTTTGAAAGAAAAACAGAAAAGCCTCCAATTCCAGAAAAGATAATGTGTCTACAAATCTAAAACCCAATCAACGACACCGCTTCAAAGGATACAAACAAATTTTAACAATAAAAGTTTCTAATTTTGGAAAAAATAGAGAATACCGAACAAATCAATACCATAATATTCAAATGGGAAAGAAAGATTTCTTCACATATTCCCTTCCAATAACCAACCGATTGACCATCTCCTCGTCACCGCCGCTTTGAGCCGTCGGACTCAGAGCTTCGTTTCGCTGCTACTGCGTGTTATTCACCTCTAGTGTGTGTTGTGTTTAGCCGATACGGCGATACTGGATTAAATGGTTTCCAGTTAATGGCTACTTTTGACCGAAGGATAAATTTGTAACTTAATCCATAAAAAGTCAAATTAGACAATAATTTTGGGACAAAATTGTTTTGGCAAAATGGACAAAAATTATGGGACGGAGGGAGTACTAAAGTTGGTCCAAAACAAATTTTATCATTTGTTTGGGGCAAAGTGTGAAAATGATAAGCGTGATAGTATGGGGTCAATTTCACTAACTGAACTTTCACTGAGGCGGTGTTGCAATTGAGGTCGCATCTTTACAGTTTTCGGGTCAGAATTCCGGGTTAGACATTGGAGTCGCTCTGTAGCTCCGGCGGTGGGAAAATCGGCAATCTTCATCGTTCCCTCTGAGGACCGAAGTCTTCAACAGCCAAGAAAAGCTCCAAGGTACATCCATTAACATTGTTAATTACTAGCATTTTCGTTTTCGTTTCTACCCCGGTTTGATCATACGAGTTCAATGATGTCTAAGTGTTGAGTAACTAGGGTTTAATTTGGCGTAAGATGAAAAGTGAAAACCTCAATTGAACTATGATAATTATGCTACTTCCGTTTGTTCTATATCCGGTAACTAAAGAATTCGATTGGGCTCGGCATTCACTTCTTTTGTCCCTTTCTTTTACCACCGTTATTGTTCTTGGAAATTGGAATATGTGTTTTGAGGTTTTGAAGGTTTTGAATAATGATATTTTGAGCCCACTGTGTGCTGAAGTAGCCTACGGCAATAGAATTCTACTTGATACCAGAAAGTGCATCATGTTTCCCATTTTCTTCTTTGTTTCAAGAATATAATGCTAACCAGAGCGCAAATCGTCATTTGATGCTTTCTAGGCTTCTCTTGGCATTCTTTTTCTTCCTTTTTCTTCTTCTTCTTCTTTTATTTTATTTTTTATTTTTTTAGCTTCTCCTGGCATATTCATGTTCATGTTGCATCAATATTTGTAAAAAGTGAAGAACATTATTCACATCAGGCAAATTGTTGCATACCAGTGTCCTTCAAAAGGGCCATTACAGAGATCTTTAATGACTTACGGAGTGGAATGCCTTGTAAAAAAGACAGAATCAGCTAAGACGGTACATTTAGTCGTATTCAAGCATGTTTCGCAACATGTAATCACTTTAAATCTTAATTTGCAACGATTCCGATACCTTGATTTGGTACTTAGATGCATAATATTTTTCACTCTTTTTTCTGTTCTGTCCATATCTTGTAGGTCCTTTACTTCACCACGATTATGTTGTCTCCTGGAAAATGTGTTAGTCCAAATTCCCATGTACATATCTTTCCCCTGTTTTGTTATTGTAGGATGGATAGACAACTCAGTATCAGTATGAGGGACGCTGCATATGGGCTTCCCACTGCATGTCCCCATAGTCTTGGGGTTTATTGCTATTGCATGATGGCTGGAATTCCCTTCAATTGCAAGAGAGATTTGGTAAACTTTGATCTAGGTAATCTAACGAAAATAATATTTGATTTATACATCTTGCACGGCTTAAACCTATCACCTGATATACATACATGTCCATTTAACCAGATTTTAGTCCCAAAATCAAATGCAATAGCTACCTCGGATACAAAGGAATTCAGGACTTGATCAAACAAAATGTGGCCAATCTTGATTTCCACTTGAATGAAGAGACAAGAGATCACTCAATGCTAATGCATTCCCACATAAGAGATTGGCTTGGCAAAGCTGCAACATATGAACTGTGGATTGAACCTGAGCACACAAGAAACTCATTAGGATACCTACTGAGTGGATTAAGACTTGGGGAAGCTGAAGCTAAGGCACGATACTTCAGGAGAAAATCACAACTGATGGATTTAGAGGAAGAAGGCAGGTGCAGAAAGATAGAAGAGGTAAATAGAACAGAAACACCTGATCCTCAACATTCTCTTTTTATTTGGAGAAATTACCAACATTCATATACATTTCATCACTAAACCTTTTATGGCAACTCATAATAATGAAACCAACTTTTTTCATGCTCTCAGCTCTATAAGTTCGTTTCATTCACCTATGATCAATTGTCTACAACCTTGGGCACAAAAAGAACCTTCTTTGACGAAAGGTAATTCTTCTGCAAAAATAAAGGAATGTCCAGATCTACACTGTAAAATGTGACTTTGCCCACTATTTTTATACCTCTGCTCTATTTTGTGAAGTATAACTTATTCTAATCATCTTTATGTCTTTGCTGGAATAAGCTTGGATGATTCTAGACCTTCAAGCTTGGATGCTGCATTTCTAGGACACGCTATCTTTGTCATAAGAATTTTGCCGGTCAGTTGTTTCAGTTTTCTTGTTATTTTATCAGCAATTAGCATATAATGACTTTTTGAGTATGCCATCTTGGTTAATATAAGGAGGTCTTATGCCATATGTACATCTAAAATGAAAGAAGAAAAGAAATGGGAAAACCCCAGTTACATTGTTAGCACTCATATTGACATATCAAAGAACTGAGCAAAATCTTTATGCACTCTTCACAACTTCAATCTTGGGTTCTGAAAACACTCTTCTATTTGTTACTTTCGTTTTCTAAACCAAATATATGAAGAGTAAAGTAATTTCAAATATAAGCTCATCCAACAATAAGATGTGCAGCGAATTCTACTTTTTTTACCAAAAAAAAAAAAAAAAAAAGGTTACGCTCCACACCCAGAGCAATATTCTACTTTTTTTAACAAGAATAGTTCAGCAAAAAGGACAACTTTAAGGGCCGGAATGACTATTTTCAGCTGACAAGCAAAAGAATTCAACTTCACCTGTTGCATTATGCTCCTGTTATACAGTGTTTTCAATCATCAATATTCTTTCAGGAAACATCTCGCCTGCGAAAAGAGCTGCTGCAGCGAAGTAATCTCTGGAACTATGCCATACTTGAAGGTGAAAAGATGAATTTCAACTTTCAATGGCCAACCCCAGAAGTTCGTATTCGGCTCAAAGCAGTACCTCCAGAGATATATACAAACTGGAGTAAGATATTCATCTCGATCAATTCATCATTACCTATTGAGCATGCTTGCCTGTTTTAAGTGATCTATTAACACATCTAAGAGAAATTGAATTAGCGGAAGCATTTCCCCCACAATAACGAAAAATGCATAGTGTACTTGAAGATGTACAAAAACAGAAGTTTCATTCTGAACAAGAAAAATAGACAGTTTCAGCAAAAACATAGACATGTTCAAGTATAAACTTCATGAGATGGTGATAGCCCATTGTAATGAGAAAACAGAGGAATACATATAAGTACTACAAGAATTACAACAGTCGTCAACATTGGCCAATGGGAAAAAAGATTAACGGTCATACCTTGTAAATTATATCCATGACTCCTTAAATGTATGTGTATATAGCGACTGTTAATTCCATCTTTTCTTATGTGCCTATAGTGAATTCTTGTTCCATTTGAAACAGCCAAGCAAGGATCACTTTTTCAAGGCTTCACTTTCCAGCATATGCAGTATTACACTAAAGATTTTCAAGAAGAACAAAGAATCAGTGCAGGGAATTTTGGTGATGTCTTCCTTGGTGTTGTTATAGATACCTCATGCCCCGGTTCAGATTTCACTGGACTCAGAGTAGCAGTAAAGGCTTCCCACTGCATTAACAGATCAGAAGAGACACAATGGAAAGTGAGTTTCAGATCAAACCCTTTACTGCTGCACTCTAGTAATGATTATTCTATTTGTCCTCACTCATGATTTTACCCTTCTAACCTCTCATTCAGGCAGAGATCAAGTTCATGTCAAGGATAGACCATCCCCGCATTCTAAAGTTGTGGGGACACTGTTTTCATCAAGCAAAGAGAATGCCTAAACCAAAGCTATTCCTTGTATATGAATTCATGGAAAATGGGAGCGTTAGCAGAAGACTGGAAGGTAATTTCTAAGTTCATCTATTATTCTCCAAGGACAAAATATGAGTAAGAACTTTCCTCAATCCATATAAAAACAGATGAATGACGAGATAATCTTGGGGACATCTGTCTAACGAAGAAGAAAATACTCACAATCTCTAGGCCTATTTATTAAAGCTTAAAAATCAAAAGGCAAAGGTTAGCTACGGTTCGGCAAATTCTTACAAGTGAACCATTAGAAACATAACTTGTGTCCTTTTTCGAGGTTATAAAAGTTTGGAGGTAAAACAAAAGCAGCTTCTAAAATCTTGGAAAGGCTCAGTACTGAGTGCTTCTTACTGCTGCAGCTTTTGAGTTAGCCTATTTTTGTGCACATGCTTCCAAACCCATACAATAGTCAAGTAAAGGTAGCCTATAGTTGATGGAGTGGAAAGGAAATTAGTAGACACAGATGTAAGGGCACATAATAATTGTTTACTCCAAAAAGTAAGAAAGAAGCAATCTTCACTGATGGAAAACAGGGGCTGAATTGAAAATAAACGGAATAGGCAAACCCTAGCCATAGGGTAAGAAAGACAGTCTCTGAAAGCTTCAAAAGCTTAAAATTATATTAATATCAGAAAATGTGAATAATAAAGCTGTATAGCGTCTCTATTTACAGAGAGATCCTAAGTAATCCTAACCCTGACAGGCATCCCAATTTCCGAAAACTTAGGACTAAAACTGGCATCAAATAAAATACGTAACTGAAAGGAAATTACTTATACTAATAATTTCTTATCAAGGTTATCTCTGAACTCTTCCTGCATCATTCACGTTATAATTGGGTGAGTGATAATGAATTACTTTCAACAACCTATAAAAGTATGAGACGAGCTATCTTCGAGTATATGTCATTCTGAATGAACCTAAGAACATATTTCATATTGTTGAACCTTAAGAAAACGCTAGACATAACACTAAGCAAAATTTGGGCTACTTGTTCCAGGTTATATATGTCCTAATTACAAAGTGTACGAGATCCTTCCATTGATTAAAAAAAGCCTCTAAAGTGGGGTGGCCTAGAACAAGCACAGGGAAAGTCAATATCAAGAACTTTCTAGATGGTACCTAAGTTTAATACTATATGTTAGTAGAAAGCGAAACGCAAATAACTGAGAGCCTTAATGATGTAACCTCATAAGAAAAGAAAAGAAAATGTGCTATCCTTATTCAAGTCTCAGAAAGCTCGTCAAGGTTCTTTCAGGTAAAATTGTTGATTTTAAGATGATTCCCAAGTTCGAGGTTTCATATTTTTCATCTCTATACATAAAGCTTATTTAGCCTATAAGGTCTTCCCAATTGAATCAACGACAATTATCCCACACATTTCGGGGGTCTTTATGGGTCATAAGTTGCCATTGTGCTTGGTTGACACACGTATTTTCATTTAAATTTAAACATCCAATGTCCTTTTTGATAACTGCTTTACAAGTCTTTATAGATCTTTCCCTCCCCATTGAGTTTATTTTTAATGAAAGCAAGTAAATGGTGAATCTTAATGTGAAGTGGTATTAGTTTTGAAACCATCTAGTTATGTAACACCTGAACTGGGGATGATTCTTAGGAAACATCTAGTTTCCTACAACCCTTGGTCTGCCTTATATAGCCTACATAGAGGGTCTAAGAACTTTCTAGCTGTGCCTCGCTTTGCCTTGTGTACTTTCAAATGTTTTGAAAGTAGGAAGCAGTGACTGAGAAAATGGAATGTTTATGTTACGTGCTCACATTGTAGCTATTATACTAGCCCAAAGCTATTCAAAAGAAGTGTCTTTACTATTTTGTGGATAAATGAAAAGAAAGAAACCTGTAAGTTCCATAACCTAATATTTTCAAAGATCTAACAGTTAGGCAAGACATAGTTTTTGCTTATAAAATCTAGAAAATGTGGGTAACCTCAAAGATGGACTTTTCACTAAATTACTCAACAACTATTTTGATATTATACATTGCAGGTCTTGATTGGAATCAAACAAAGAAGATAGCTATCGGATCAGCAGAAGCTCTGCAGGTCTTGCACATGCAGGATCCACCAATTATTTTTGCAGATTTCAGAGCGCCAAATATATTACTTGATAAGGTATCCTACATACAAATATATGCACAACAAACCTCCCAAATTCTTTCCCTCCAGCGTCATGTATTGTGTGCAATGCATAAACCATATGTTTATCTTAAGAACATGTTCATAACAAATGCTTTTTATTTGTGGAATATTCCATGACAAAAGTAACATATGACTCCTCTTTTCTGATTGAGAAAATGTATTTTAATTTCAGGACTTTTTGCCAAGACTAGGAGACTTTGGCCAGGCAGTAGAAGAAGATGAGAGATTGCTCTGTTATAGTCCCGGTTACAATGACCCGATGACACTGCGTGAGCGTAAGTCATGAATGTTAATCAAATCTCAAAATGCATGCCAAACTTTCTTTTCATTTCCGATTAGCAAATCAATTGCAGATTAAATTAGAGTTCTAGAGTTGAATGCAAATTAATGCATTTGAAAAATGACAGGATAGTAAATGCATGCTAAGAAACTTAATTTATGCCCCATACACATAAGAAATGGTCAGAACTACATTAAAAAAAAAAAAAAAGGACAAAACACAAACCTGGTGGAGGCATCCTAGAAGGTAAAAGCCTGTGAACTGATTAGTGCTTTTTAATATAATTGAACAGCAAATTGATCAAGCCTCGGCAAGATAATTTTCCACTACTTGAGTGAACAACTAAGATACATAAGCTTTTTCCATTTAATTTTTTACCCAATTCATGGTCAAATAACAGCACGATACTAGATTAAGGAGACACTCATCCTTAATATGTAACTTATTGGTGTAACATCATTATTTCCAGGACGCGCTTCAAAGAGCATGGATGTGTACAGCATGGGGATCCTACTCCTACAGCTTCTTACCAAGGAACAAAACCCCTATAGAAATAATACATCTCTTGCAAAATGTGTTCCTGGAGGATCAGCAGTTCACATGAGTCTGGTTGACACAGGATGCAGTCCTGCACACGCAGAGTTAATGGCAAACTTGGGACTAGAATGTACCCGTGCAGACTCCTCCCTAAGGCCAACAATGAATGAAGTGGTAAAGATATTAAAGGCTTTCATGCTCTGAGGACGAGTGAGAGGATTACTTTCTTTGCTGGCTCGGATATTTTACATAGCCAATCACTTTTCTTTTTGTTATTGACGCATTGCTTGAGCTTAAACACGAGATACGAAGTTTACAGATTTTAGTCAGGGCAGGAGTACATAGTAAATCTCTAGTTTGTTGGGACAAAGACAGCATTGGTCGCAGATCTGGGCAACTTTCAATGCAAATCTGTTTCCCTTGAATCACACTTGTATATAGAGGATAGGTGATACTGAATAGTGATGTCACTTTAGAAACTTTATCTGGTGCAAAACGCACTTAGTCAGGGCAAGTTCAGACTGAAAAATCTCTTTTGGATGTCGAGGGCGATGTGCAAAATGTCTGATAATGAACAACATTGCAATATTTAGAGAGCTGATCTGGGCAGTTTGGATGGCAAATAATGCACTTGTTTCAGAACCTGCAATCCTAAAGTATTTTCGTAACAAATTTGTATTGTCCACCCACAACCCGAGTTAACATGCAACTCGCCGACCAAGTTCATTCTCTAACTCATTTATCTTATCAAAACGAAACCAAAAACAAAAATTAATTGAAAAAAAGAAAAATCGATTCAATCAGCCATAGTTTCATGTGATAATACTGAGGATATGCATCGATAAAAACGTACCTTGTTTTGATTGCAAATCAGGTTAACAAAGCAACACCAGAAGCAGATCTGAAAGTAAAGGTTAGTCCATCCTCACACGTACATGAATAAATCTCCAAAATTAGCGAATTGAATCGATGATGTATAGATAAATGGATTCTTCTCCTTCTCATGGTGTACTTGAAATTTTCTTTCTATTTGAGGGAAAAAAGAAGTTTTTTGTCGGTGTACTTTTGTGGCTGTTTTGTTTGTGTAAGATCTCTGCAACTGCATTAAATGCGGCTCAGTTTGGGCGGAGCAATCTGGTGTATCAACCTTGACTTTTATCGATAATAATACAATCTTTCATTAGAAACCGTTGGATGGTTTTAATCGAGCATCTGACCGTCCAATGTCATGTTCATAAAGGGTTGATTTCTGCTCAAAAACTTCATCATCATATATAGGGCTGAGGATTGTTCATGATATTAGATGTAGTCTTTTTGCCTTCAAAAAAATATTCTACTCTATAAGTGGACTATGTTGTAAAATGAATGGCAAAATATATATTAAATGTGAGCATACATTAAGCAAGGAATACTATTAAGAATAATACTTTGATTTTGATGTAAACCTACTTATTATATATTTACAAAATTGTCATTAGGTGATGGCTGTAAATAAGAGGCTTATGTAGTGGTTAAATTGCACCAAAAATATACATGAGTAAATTTCCTCCTACTTTGCTTCTTACCCTATTTCTTCTTTTAATCACCTTCTCTCTCCCTTTAAGCATTATAATTATTTCATAACATTTCAATTATTATAAAGTTATTATATTAAAGTCTCTAGTAGAGAAGTTATATAAATTAAATATATCATCTCTTAAATAAATAATTTACTAGAACCTTTGCTTGGAATATTGTATTGGACATTAGTTTTCGAACACGTTATCAGCACGAACGCTCAATTGTCACTGAAGGTAAAATTTCTCTACTTAATCTGAATTTTATTATGGATGGATTTTCTGCCTACATAACTATTTAATTCTTATTTAATTTTGTTGTGGATGGATTTTTTCTCATATAATCATTTATGTTTATTGTTATTGTGTGATGGATTTTCCACCTACATAACTATTTAATTCTTATTTAATTTTGTTGTGGATGGACTTTTCCCCACATAATCGTTTATGCCTATTGCAATTGTGGGATGGATTATCCGCCTACATAGTTATTAATTTTACTGTGGATGGATTTTCACCCCGCATAGTTATTCTTACTGTGGATCGGTTTTTACCGCACACAATTCTTTATTTTTATTGCTAACGTGGAAAGGTTTTCACCCCACGAATTATTTATTGCTACTGTGGTTGGAATTTTACTCCCATGTAAGTATTCATTTTTATTCTTGCAAGGAAGTTTATTTTAGTCATAAATTTATCATATGAAAAATTAGACTACTTGCATATTTATATTCTATAGTTTAACTCACGAAATGATTTTACTTGTTTTTCTATATTTTTAAACTGCTTAATTAATTTATGTTTCAAAAGTAGTTTTTCACAACGGTTATATACGTATAGTATACGTACATATATAACGGCTATATTCAACAAAAATTAACGGACACATAACGACTAAATTCTAAAATTTTTTCTATAAATACCTCATTTCTAAATCTCATTTACACACCTTCACAATATTCTCCTTCTTTCTCTTCTTAATTTCTTAAAGAAAAATACATATCTTTCCTTTTTCTCTTTTGCATATTATTAGTTTGTATACATACTTTTTTTGTATTTAATTTAGAAGACATAGATTTTACTTTCCATTTGGGAGTACTTATAACATGTATTTTACCCCTATTGTTAATTGCTATATTTATTGAAAATTGTTAGTTTTATTTATTGATTTATGAAATAAAATGTTAATTATGTTCTCTTTTGTTTACTAGAGAACTATGTCTTCAAACTTGTCAAAGCTTGAAATTCAATGCTCTCAGTTACACTGGAGACAACTACATGTCCAGGAAACTTGACTTGTCAATGCATCTTGAATCATTGGGTCTTCTGAAAACGATAACAGAAGATGATGCCACTGCCCAGGAAAAGGCAAAGGCATTGATCTTTATTCGAAAACATCTTGATGATTTTCTTAAAAGTGAATGTCTATCAGTCAAAAATCCCAAAACTTTATGGAAGGATCTTGAAGAAAGATTTGATCACCAACTTGAGGTGATGCTTCCAACCGCCAAAGAAGAATGGAATGCATTACGCTTCGGGACTTCAAAAGGTTATCGACTATTATTGAAGCACTGTTCCGAATAGTCTCTCGGTTGAGATACTGTGGAGAAACAGTCACTGATGCAGACATGATTGAGAAAACATTATCCACATTTCATGCTTCTAATATTGTTCTGCAGCACCACTACAGATTAATGAATGTTAAAAGGTATCATGAACTAATTTCTAAACTTATGGTTGCTGAAAAGAATAATGAAATATTAATGAGAAACCATCAATCTCATCCTACGGGGTCAATAGCATTTCCCGAAACAAATGCTGTTGGAACAAGTAATTTTGGAAAATACAATAACCGTGGACGAGGTGAAAATCGTGGCCGCGGTCGTGGCCGTGGCCGTAGAAATGGAAGAAACTATAATTTTGGCCATAATCATGCAAAAGAACATCCCACAAGGAACACAGGCCCAGTTCCAGAAAAGGAAAGTGAATAAAGAAAATATTCTTGATAAGCAGAAGAAGGTTGAGACCAAATGTTTCTGATGTGGTAGTACAGGACATTGGGCACGTGTTTGCCGAACACCACCACATCTTTGCCAACTCTACAAGGAATCAAAGGGAAAAGAAAAGGAAGCAAACCTTATTGAACAAGTGGATAATGCTACAAACTTAAGTGCATTGGATTTCAGTGAAGACTTTGCTGATAATTAAGGGCAAACAGTTGCCCTACCAGTATGAAGTGAAAATTATGTATGTGTCTTAATGTTGTAATAATAACGGAATGGTGTTTGATCCTTGTGTCTAAGTGTGTAACATTTATGTTGTAATAATAATGGATTGGTGTATGATCCTTGTGTCTAAGTGTATAGTATCAATGTATGAGTGTATGTCTGAATGAGTAGTTTTGATGTTGTAATAATAATGATCATTGTATGGTCTTATAATGTTTTGAATCAATGTATGGCAGTATGTTTTTTGTTGAGACTATGAACTTGATAATTGTGATAATATTTGAGTTTTGATTTGTGACTTTTAATTTTAATATTCTCTACTTGATAATAACTGATTGATTGTTTTTTGTTTGAAGTTTTGACATGGAAATTTGACAAAAAGGGCATGTTGGAGATTTTTGTATTGCAGACAGTGGCACTACACATACTATTCTGAAAAACAGAGAATATTTTTCAGAGTTAAAGCCAACAAAGGCGATTGTGTATACAATATCATGTCCAACAGATTTGATTGAAGGGATTGGTAAAGTCAATGTCACATTACCAAAAGGAACACAAATTGTGATTAATGAAGCCCTGTTTTCACCAAATTCAACAAGAAATTTGTTGAGTTTCGATGATATTTATATCGAAATGGGTATGACACCCAATCAATGACTGTTGACAATGTGAAATATTTGAATATCATTATTTATGGATCAGGAAAGGTAAGAATATTAGAGAGATTGCCACTTTCTAATGGTTTGCATTATACATATATAAATGTGATTGAATCACATATGGCAATGAAAGAAAAATTCTTCGATCATTCTGTGATGAATTTGTGGCATGAAAGATTAGGCCACCCGGGATCTATAATGATGCGAAGAATTATTGAAAATACACACGGTCATCCCTTAAAGGGACAAAGGATCCCCCAGAGTAATGAAATTCCATGTGAAACTTGTTTTCTTAGAAAATTGATAATGAGACCATCACCATTAAAGATTCAAAATGAATCACCTACGTTTCTTGAAAGAATCCAAGGTGATATATGTGGACCATTCAGATATTCTATGGTATTAATAGATGCATCTAGTAGGTGGTCACATGTGTGTTTACTGTCAACCCGGAATGTTGCATTTGCAAAATTTCTTGCGCAAATTATAAAATTACGAGCTCAATTTCCTGATTATGCAATCAAAAGGGTTAGACTTGACAACACTGGTGAATTTACGTCTCAAGCATTTAATGATTATTGTATGTCTGCTGGAATTACTGTTGAGCACCCTGTTGCTCACGTACATACACAAAATGGTTTAGCAGAATCATTAATTAAACGACTACAACTAATTGCTAGACCATTAATCATGAGAACAAAACTACCAGTTTCTGTTTGGGGTCATGCGATATTACATGCTGCTTCTTTAATTCGCATAAGACCAAGTGCAGATCATAAATACTCTCTCCTGCAATTGGCTTTGGGATATGAACCAAATATTTCGCACCTCAGAGTTTTTGGTTGTGTAGTATATGTACCCATTTCACCTCCACAACGTACAAAAATGGGTCCTCAAAGGAGATAGGGGATATATGTTGGTTTTGAATCAGCTAGTATCATCAGGTATATTGAGCCCTTAACAAGCGACGTTTTTACTGCATGTTTTGCCGATTGCCATTTTAATGAAATTATTTTCCCAATATTAGGGGGAGAAAAGAAAGAATTGGCAAGGGATATTACATGGAATCAACCAACTCTTTTGTATCTTGATCCTCGCACAAAACAATGCGAGACAGAAGTTCAAAAGATTGTACATTTGCAATCAATTGCAAATCAATTGCCTGATTCATTTACTGACACAAAAAGAGTGACTAAATCATATATACCAGCAGCTAATGCTCCCGCTCGTATTGAGATTTCGAAAGAAAAAATCGATGATAAAGTCACTAGCGAGTCTAAACCACGACTGAAGCGTGGTAGACCAATGGGATCAAAGGATAAAAATCCTCGAAAAAGGAAGGAAACTGTGAATGACGTTGATCCTGAGAAAATATCTCTTGGGATAATGAAGAATGAAGAAAGTTCCCAAGAAAAGGACACAAAAAGGATAAATGAAGAAATCTCAATCAACTATAACAGTACAAATATACTGTTAAATAGAGATGAAGTTGAATGCGACAATGAGATTTTTTGTTTCACAGTTGCCAATGAAATTATGAATGGAAATGATGATCCTGAACCAAAATCAGTTATTGAGTGTCAAGATAGACAAGATTGGATAAAATGGAAAGACGCTATGCAAGCTGAATTAAATTCGCTTAACAAACGAAATGTTTTCAGGCCAATTGTTCTTACTCTATCGGCTGTAAAGCCGGTAGGATACAAGTGGGTTTTTAGACGAAAAAGGAATGAGAAAAACGAGATTATAAGATACAAGGCTAGATTGGTAGCACAAGGTTTTTCTCAAAGACCTGGAATAGATTATGACGAGACATATTCTCCCGTTATGGATGCAATTACTTTCAGATTTTTAATCAGCCTTACAGTTTCTAAAAAATTAGAAATGCGTCTTTTGGATGTTGTTACTGCTTATTTGTATGGATCCCTTGATAGTGATATTTATATGAAAATCCCAGAGGGATTTCAAATACCAAAGACTTTAAGTGTAAAAACCCAAAGAGATGTATTCTATCAAACTCCAACGGTCATTTATATGGGTTGAAGCAGTCTGGACGCATGTGGTATAATCGATTAAGCGATTATTTGATAAACAAGGGATATACAAATAATGTCTTATGAAAACAACAACCGGATTTGCCATTATAGCTGTCTATGTGGATGATTTAAATATCATTGGAACATTACAGGAAATTAATGAGGTGGTTGCATACTTAAAGGGGGAATTTGAAATGAAAGACCTTGGTAAAACTAAGTATTGTCTTGGTTTACAAATTAAGCATATGCACAATGGAATATTTGTACATCAGTCAAATTACACAGAAAAGGTCTTAAAACATTTTAAAATGAATAAAGCAAACACTTTAAGTACTCCTATGATCGTCAGAACACTCAAAACTGAAAAGGATCCATTTCGCCCCCCTGACAAGGATGAAGAGATTCTTGGTGCTGAATTACCATACCTCAGTGCAATTGGAGCTCTTATGTATCTTGCTAACTGTACTAGACCTGACATTTTTTTTGCAGTTAATTTATTAGCAAGACACAGCTCATCACCAATAAGAAGGCATTGGAATGGGATCAAGCACATATTTCGCTATCTTCGGGGAAGTTTGATTTAGGCTTATTTTATCTTAATGACTCGAAACAAGATTTGGTTGGTTATGCAGATGCAGGTTATTTATCTGATCCTCACAATGGAAAATCTCATACTGGATATGTGTTTACATATGGAGGAACTACAATTTCTAGGCGTTCACAGAAGCAAACATTGGTTTCTACTTCTTCAAATCACGCAGAAATAATTGCATTGCACGAAACTAGTAGAGAATGTGTTTGGCTTAGGTCGATGATACAGCACATCAAAACGTCGTGTGGTCTACCAGTCGAGAAAGGTCCAACTATCTTATATGAGGATAATTCTGCATGTCTTCAACAGTTAAAAGAAGGATATGTCAAGAATGACCAGACGAAACATATACCCCCGAAATTCTTCGCATATACTCAAGAGCTCATCAAGAAAAATGACATAGATGTTCAATATATCATGTCAAATAATAATTCAGGTGATCTCTTCACGAAGGCGCTTCCTACTACAACATTTAGAAAACATATTCATAACATCGGTAGGCGACGCTTACACAACATGTGAACAATTATCGATGTTATTATCAGGGGGAGAAAATTACGCACTGTACTCTTTTTTCCTTAGCCAAAGTTTTTTTTCCCACTGAGTTTTTCTTTGGCAAGGTTTTTAATGTGGCAGTATTTAAGCGTAATCAATGAAAATTTTGCCATCCAAGGGGGAGTGTTGTAAAATAAAATGAATGGCAAAATATATATTAAATGTGAGCATGTATTAAGCAAGGAATACTATTAAGAATAGTACTTTGATTTTGATGTAAACTTACTTATTATATATTTACGAAATTGCCATTAGGTGATGGCTATAAATAGGAGGCTTATGTAGTGGTTAAATTGCACTAAAAATATACATGAGTAAATTTTCTCCTACTTTGCTTCTTACCCTATTTCTTCTTTTAATCACCTTCTCTCTCTCCCTTTAACTATTATAATTATTTCATAACATTTCAATTCTTATAAAGTTATTATATTAAAGTCTCTAGTAGAGAAGTTATATAAATTAAATATATCATCTCTTAAATAAATAATTTACTAGAACCTTTGCTTGAAACATTGTATTGGACATTAGTTTTCGAACAGATTATTTATTTTGGGTTGAACAATTATTAATTTTGATGAACCATAGGATGTAAGTTAATAGCGGTATAGGTATTATTTCCAGCATTCTTTTGCCGTAATTCTTCAAAAAGAAAAATGGCACTCTTGATTCTCTCTATTTTAGGTCATTAGCACTTCTGATCTCTTGTGTTTCTGGCTATGTTTTGGCCTTTTTGTTTTAAGTACGATGCACTTTTGAAGTTTCTGATAATGTATTGGCATAGACTAAAATGGCATGTATTTACAGGTTAAATGTACATTTCATTGCACCATACAAATTTTGGATTACATATGCTACTTTAGTCCCAAAAAAAATTAAAATCCACATCGAATTTCCAAAGTGTTAAAAATAATAGTATAAATTTTAAAATTTAATGTGGACTATTTTTTATTTTTTATTTTTTAGACGGAGGTAGTATTAAATATATACCAATCAGCAGAAGACTAAAGTATTTTCATTTATAATTTTTTGGTTTGTAATAACTTAATCTGGAAGATTAAAGGCCTCAAGGAAGAAAACAAAGACTGCCATTAAACCAAGAGTTGACTTCTAATTTTACCCATATATTCTAAATTTCAAATTCAAATTTTAAAACTCTAAACTTTAACCCCACATTCCAATTTTCAACCTCAAACACTAATCTCCAATCTTCAATCTTTCTAGATTTCAAATCGATGGCCGGAGAAAATCACCGTCGCGAGAAATCAAATTAAAGAGTTTACTATATCTTTTGATAAATAAAAATTCACTTTAATAGTCGATATTGTTGTACTATATTAATTTAACAAAAAAAATTTATTTTTCAAAATGAATGGAGTAATTTTTATGTTTAAACATATTTGATGATATACAATTTCCCTCCTATTTTCCATATGCCTTTGTGATAAAATAGCTATCTACTTGAATCTGATTTTTTTTTTTCTAAATCTGAAAAACCGGTCGCTCCGAACGCCTGGCCTGACGTCCCAGAAAGAAAAGGATAGTATGGCCACCGTCCGCCTTTAAACTAGACGGCAGGGTCGCCGTCTCGTTATTACCTTGACGGTAGCGCCGCTGGCTAGGCCTTTTTTTAATGAATAATTTCTATTTTAATTATTTATTGTTCTTTAATATTTTTTTTAAAAAAAATCTGAAAACCGGTCGACCGACAGCAGTGACGTCCGAGAAGTGGTCGGCCGAGACCTGACGTCCCAGAAAGTAAAGGACGGCATGGCCACTGTCCGCCTTCGTTATTACCTGGCCGGTAGCACCGCCAGCCAGGCCTTTCTCTTTTTTTGAATAATTTTTATTTTAATTATTTATTGTTCTTTAATTAATTTTTTTTTCTTTCAGTTCAGTAATTTATTTTATTTAGTATATGTTGTTATTTTTCAATTTAGTTTTAATTTATTACGAAATATAGTTAATTAGCAAATAAGGTAGTATGTATTATAATTGTTTAGTAAATTAGTGAAATAATAATTAAAATATATTGGAAAAATATTTTTTATATTAAATAGTAGTTAAGTTAGTTAATATATAATTAAAAGTTAAGTTAACTAATAATTATAGTGTCTAATCACTTATTTTAGAATAAAAAATGAAAAGAGTATAATTGTCTTTTTTTACCGTGGTCTTTATTGGCGGTCTTTAACACGACTCTTATTTAATTGTTCAAATTTTCTTTTGAATTTGAAGGAAAAGTTTATTTTTTATTAATTAAAATAATCACTTTCTGTTTTTCATTATAAAAAAAATGTGTATTTTTCGAAACTACAGAAGAGAAAAATGACACAATACAAAAGCTTTTTTATTTTAGTGCAGTATTAATTTATTTAGGGTCAGTCCCGTTACGACCCCTATAAAAGATGGCTCCAGTTTCTGAAATGGAGCTGACTGCAGAGACTTGAGAGGTGTTTTCAAGCTCAGAGAACACTTTATGAGGCAACAGAGAAAGATCGGGAATTCTGTGAAAGGGTTGTTGCCCCTTCTCTGTTTAGCCAATGATTCTATCGTTCCATTTCGAAAACCAACAGCCCTTTTGTCCTTCGGACGTTTCAGTTTACCTTTACCTTTTGAACTCAATGGTTATTGCTAATCTTCTCTGTATCATTTCAATTTTAGCTATTTTCTCCAATGTTTATGCCTAATCTTGGAATTCAAAAGGCTGTGATGAAGGATTTTCATAGTTCTCTGCGCAAGTATGGTCGGGCAGGCATTGAGGTTGATGTTAACCCATATCTTGGCTGGGCAGGACCCGGATGGCGTAATTTATTGGAGGCTTATGCAACCGGTTCTGCAGCCATGGAGGTGTCATCTCCTTCTTTGCCTGCTCTTTGATTACTGTACTTTTCCTGAGCCTCTTATTCGTTTTTTTTTTTTTTTTTTCTCATTTAGCCGAGCAATTGATTTTTGAGTATCTCATTGATGTTTGTTAAGTTAAGAGGGGTAGTGACTAGTGAGTAGGGGTCTTATATTTTTTTGTGTTACTGCATTTTGATTTGTTTGTATGGCTTGTTCATTTCTTGAAACTAGAAAGTTGCTGTTTGTATCTGATTTGTTATTTGAACCGAACTCTGTGTTAATACATCTAAGCATCCGGGCTGATTCTTGAGGCAATCCCATGTTTATGATCGTTAATGGAAGAGCCTCAGTATTAGACAAAGATATTAAGGAAGAAGATCGAGTTAAAAAGTATTGGCCGGCTGTAAATTGATGTGAAACACTGGAAATTGATGATAGTCCCGGTTATTCTGGATTGCAAATTTCCAGAACTGCAATTGAAAAATACACATTTATAAGTTTTTTTGTCTCTTTGATAAATCTGTGAGAAATTGGCTTAGAGCGTAATTTTGTTTGTTAGTGAGAATTTCTATCGTATATGTTGGAAGTTTTAAATTTTGCATTGACTTGAGAAAATTCCACTAGCAATGGAAAGCAATAATGGAGCATCATTGTGATCACAGTGACCTCAAGAGATTTGTATGGCATTTTACAAAATGTAGTTGTATATAATTCGAACATGGTACATACATGCATTGAGGATTTGATTAATTTGATGGTCACGATAAATTTGTAAGGTCGAAGATGTTTGTTGTGCTTATAATCATTTCCTATGTTGATGGTCAATTACCCCAATATTACTGTACATGATATGATGCAGGTACACATGCAATGCTTTACAGATATACATTTGATTGGTAAGAAAAACTAGCATACTTTTTGCAACTTGGACATGATGGCTTTTAGATTTTCTTTTTCTTGTTGGGCGTAGTTTGATTTTCATGAACAGAGAAGGATTTTATCTCATGCATAGTTACAACTTCAAAATTTTCTATTGAAGTAATTATGTTGAAAGTCATGAGTGAAAAGTTATAGCTTCCGCATGGAAAAGAATCTGAATCCTACTGGGACCATTATTTGGTATCAATAGCTCAGGCATTCATGCATCGAGTTTACTGTCTGCAAAATATCAGCACTTGAGGGATGGTTGTTAGCTAAATAAGCAAGTAGAATCTGGCATTGCTTGTTGCATTTTGAATTTCATCTTTTGCTCTTTTCGTCTAGTTTCATTTCGGTTGCACATTTTTGCGTGTGAACAGATGGCTTTTTCTTTGTTCTCAAGTAATCGATTCGTGTCTGTGTCATTTGAAATTGCATGATGACACCTTACTTCCTAGGGTACAATTAAGTTGAACCATTGTCTTTGCCTGTTGCTTTTATCTTCAGAAACATGTGGTATGTTCTTTTACATGAGAAGATTGTAGGTAGTTGAGTTTTTCTCCAAATCTGGTTTTATCAACCATTCAGGGCTTTGCTTAGTGCATGTTTCACAAAAGTTGGAGCACTTTTTCAGCACTGGAAACATCTCCAGAGAGGCTTTATGAAAGGGCCGACTTCTTTCATCAAGTCTTTGTCCTGTCCTTTCCTTAGGTTGCCTTCTTACTGTTCAACGAGTTCAGTTTACTATTTTGTTTGTGGAAGGAAAATTCCAGAAATCCACTCTACTTCCTGTTCTGCTTTTCAACTTCTGACATTGGAGAATAAGGGATATGCTTTAAGATATGTCCTAGTTTACGCTTTTCTACTTCCGCTGTAGAATCTGATCAAAGATGAGGTATATGGATTCATGAAAGTACTGTGAAGGTTTTTTCTTCCTGCATTTAGAAATGGCCAAATGGTTAAAGGAGGTTGCTTGGCAAAATGTTGATATAAAGTACTTTGAAGCATATTAAAGAGTCCTAATCCCACATCGGTGTTGGGAGACTCTGAGTATCAATATATAAGCTCTATGGGCTCTCTGTAAGCATACAGAGGTTCATAGCACAGAAGATCTCTTTGTCTAAACAAGCCTCAAGATCAACTGTTCAAGTAATTAGCCTAGCCAAAGGTTATCTACTTAAATGGACGTGTCAAATTCAATGTGAAGGATACAAAAAGTTTTCTACTGATTGAGCTCAGTAAGATGTAGTCCTAATTAGTTCTCTGTTAATAAATTATGATGTTTACCCCAAAAAAAAAAGGATTAAATGGCCATAAAACACGTTTTAGTTAACAACAGGGAAAACTTGGTTGTAGAGAAAGGCGAAAGGGAAGTGAAAATGAATTGTATCTCAGCAACTGAGCAAAGGGCATTGTTCTCATGGTAAGAGAGTTATAAGATTCTGGATTTAGTTGTACTCAACTCATAATCAATTGCTTTTGACCATTGATCAATTGCGTTTGACTTCCATGGTCAAATTTCATCCAACATTGATATTACTTATTAGAGCCTAGAAAGGTGGCTTCTCGATGGTTTCCTCCATTTTCTATAAACATTCAAGTCTCTTCCTACCCAGCCAATTATAATTTAACCAAACCGTCGATTGATGTTCATTTAAGGTCATTTTACATTTTATCGCATCAAAGAAAGCTAACTAATCCCGCACTCTTCTTCACTCTCTCTACTGTATCCAACTTCGTTCTCAAATGGACGCTTTTGTAAAAAGTTTCTTCCCGGAGTTCGACTCACCGGGGATGGAATTCTTGCCGCTCCAAAACAACCACATTGGATTTGCATACGCCCAATGTCATCTGAAGGTGTTCGACCAGTTTGTTCCGCGTCTGCGCAACTTCTTCGCTACTCAGCCCATGACAACTCTGGGCCTATTTGAAGCCAGCATCCATTCGTGTCCCTCCAGTCTAGATGGTCTTTCCAAGAATTACTTGACCCCTGGCGGCGGTGCTATAAACCTTCCGGCGCTGTTTAACCACGGCGGCGGTTAACAGACTGCCAACATGGCCTCGCTACAGTCATGGAACTGGGCCGACAATCATGTTCCCCTGCTGGTAAACATGCTCCGGTACGTCCTCCTCACCAGCCTCCGGCGGGTTGGGTCATGGCTACCCAGTTTACGACGACGGTTACTTGCAGGTCGACCGGAATCAATGGTGGCCTGAAACTTATCCGGCTGGAGACGCTTGGTCTGTCAATGAGTGGCCGTTCAATTACCAAGAGGAGGCCTCCTCTGACTCCGTTTCCGCCTCACTCCCTGCCTATGAAAGGCTTACTGATTTCCCGGCTAAGCCATACAGTGCCGTCGATCTTAGAGGCTTGACCAGCGATGAAGCCCGATTTGTATTATTGATGACCGGCGAGTGGCGACGCCGGACCCGGGCAAGGTTGGATTTTGCCTTGCCTAGGCTGATCGATAATTTATATTACCGGTCCGATGTGGCCGTTCCGGTGTTCGCCGCAGATCACCCTCAGACCCCTGCACCGCCGTCCTGGCAAATGGCTTGGGCCGCGCTGACTAAATACGTCACTCTCAACAGGGTATTCGGGCATTTCTCAACAGCCCTTTACTTAGTTACCGGAGCGATGTATCAGATGCTGCCGGTAACGGTCGAAGGCCAAATTTGGCTGTCGTTCAAGTGGAAGATGTCGCTGCCGGCTTTCGCTTCGGTGCGAGGCAGATTCACGTGTTTCAACGAGGAGGAAGCTGCATTTGGAAATCAAAGGGCTTTTGATGAGTGGGGATACATTTCCAACCGGTTTGAGAAGATAAATCTCATGGCTTATTTGTTTGCTCAGGCTACACAGACGGGAATGGGGGTTCGAAGTACACGCCGAGGTTTAGAGGAAAATCCTACTGATTTGTATGAAACCGGTTTTTGCAACCATGGCAGTTCACTTCCTCATTGCTTAGTTTATTCTGCAACAGATCTGACCCTAATTATGTTTCTTTCAGCTTTTTTTTTTTTTTCCTGTAGTTTTGATCTGCTCTTTCGAATCATCTTCAGATTCTCAAACATGATTAACACAGATGTGTGTAATGGTTCAAATTATTTTAATTTCTCGACTTAATTGGCTCTCAGTAGTGTGTAAGTTCTTGAGTTTTCTAGTTCTGGGTGACCGTGATCTAGCATGGCTAATATTGCATCCAACTCTTTTTGTCTGCACAATGTAATCAGCATTGTTGGGATGAAACCCCTCCTTTTTGGGATAGTAAATTAGACCCCTGTTATGGGAAACATTCTAGTTGAAGTTGGAGTCTTGCAATATAGGAAATGGATGGGGAACATTTGTTCAGAAATGGTTTTTTCTTTTCCCAATCAATATGTTCTCCAGCTCACTGAGCGGGAGGAGAAAATGCTAGCTAGTGCATCTTTATAGCACAAACAAATTGTTCAATCTTTATAATTTTTCTTTTCACTGAAATCTCAATAATGTTTTTACTTTAGTATGTGTATGAGTAATGTTGGCTTTTGAAATCAGGAGGAGTTTGTATAAGCTTATCCGGGCAGCGATCTCTTGAAAATTATATACTTTTTCAGAGAACAAAATGTGTGAGAATTGAGAACACTTTATTGTGATCATCATTGAAGCTAGTTTTTCTTTCCAGCATATATAACAACATTGCGTTGAATCATTTTCTTCAGAGATAACTCTCCAACAGCAACCCTGACTAATCATGCGGCAGCTTGAAAACTATTTGAAGGGACAATTTCTTGGATAAATTTTTCAAAACCACTTGAATGTTCAGTAACCCGTTACTCCAAGGCCATAAGGAGTGGATTCTCAAGATCATCGCCTTGGAAAGCTTGTCAGAAAATAGTTAAACTTGGACTAAAGATTAATATTTTTCCTACGAAAATCTGTGTATATGTTGTCAAACATAAAAGATTGAATAGAGTTATACAGTTTATGCAATATAAACAGGAAAAAGGGAACAATTATAGAGTTGAAATAAGCTCACAACCAAACAAAAGGAACATTGATAATTATTTTTTGTACTGAAAACATAACTCAGGAAAAGGAAAGAAATCTACAGATGAAAGCCAACTTCATTTCAACGCAACAAAACCTGAAAACCAGTGACATTTATACCCCTCTTTGTTCATAAAAAAAGCAATAAACATAAAGGACTTAAAAGGAGGAGGAAATTCCTCAAGAAATATAACATTGATCATCAAAATATAGAAACATGCTACAACCAATGTTATCCTTAAACTGATCATCAGACTCTCATCGTTAGTTAAGCTCAATTAATTAGTAGAACATCAAAGTGATTATGTCTAGAACTATGCTTAAGAGATAAGAAATATATGTTACCTTCTTTGTATCTTGTCGGGTTCAAATCAAACTTGCTCTCAGATATGGCCTCACCAAAGTCATGAAGCAAGTTTTTGGACACCTTGCGACCTGGAAATGAAAAAGATTGATAAAATTCTTTTCTTTTAGGTTTTTTGGAGTTTTTTTTTTTTTTAAAAAAAAATCAGATTGCTTACCTTGATCAACATGTGATATCATAAATCCACCACCTGTGCAGACATTGTATGTTATTAGCCCTTTAGATGTTATTGAAAATTTTTAACGTGAAACTGACATGTGTCATTTTTGTATGTTGTTTTAATTAAGTACAATAGGTGACCATACCAAATGGTTAAAAGGGAAGACTGCTTGGTTAATGGAGGTTACATTTATAAAAGTTCTGAAGTTTCCCAACCAACCGTTCAAGCATTGAAACTTGTTTCATAGCACAAATGATCTTGTCTAAAGTCTAAACGCTTGAAGTCTCAAAATCAACTGTTGAAGTAATAGTGATCTTTTAGCTAGGTCTCAACGATCCTCTTAAAGCACTTACTAAAATGTGTGTTCTTAAAACTTCATCAAATGGCCATAAAAAAAAAAAAAATTTCCTTTCTTTACTGACGATGCCTAGAATTGCGCCTTGACAATGCCTGGAATTGCGCCTCCGGCTTGGTGGTGGAACTCCGATTAGGGTTTCCTGTAAAACAGAGCCTCGGGACCTCCCGATGGTAGACACTTCGAAACTTAAGTCAGAAAATAGGGTTGCGAAATAATGTGTATATGTGAATCGGTGCTAGAGATAACGTACCTCAATTGTGGTGCCTTCATCCCTATTTATAGACACAGGAATACCTTAAGGGAACATGAATCCTACTAGGGTTTAGTCATATTGCCGCCCTATTGGAGTCGGTCGGGCTCCTTACTCGGTTAATGGGCCGGTCCAACATCGGTGGTGGATATAGACTCGTCAAGTGCCCCTGTCAAGTATTAGTTAAATGAAATAAACAAGATTTGATAAAATATAAATCTAACCTGGACTCGGCCCAAGTTAATTGTACAGCCGACAGCCCAAAGTGTCTTAAGCAGGCCTGTTGGTATAACTCGCGGGTCAAAACTCGATCCGACAACACAGCCCGCTTCAGAATCCCGCCCGAATCCTGGCAGACGTGTCCTATTATTTGGCACGATTTCCAAACAACGGCCGCGCTGTCATTATTGTCCCTTAAACTCCGCTCCAACCATCGAATCGTAGTTTCCGACTTCACATCCACCATAAACTCTACCGATAAAGCCAAAGCCATAGCCAAAAAGTACGATTTCCCAGTAGATCTAGAATATCGAGCACCTTTAGGCACAAAAATAGTTGAAAAGTATGATTTCCCAGTAGATCTAGAATATCAAGCACCTTTAGGCACAGAAAGGGCTACTACTCCTCCAGAGGGGAAAATAACTGTATATGATAGGTTTATGTTTTTAGGGCTAATATTCCCCCTTTACCCTCTGTTTGGAGATATAGTTCAATACTACAAGATTTTCCATGCTCGATTACACCAAACTTAATATCGGCAGTCTTCGAATTTGCGAGGCTCTGCGAGTTGAAGAAGGTTGATCCTCGATTACTCGTGTGGAGGTATTTTTCAAAGTCTGTGTCCCATCGACGAAATATAAAGATTGGTATAACGTAAAGAAGAATCCCAAGTCGGGTGCGGAGCAGATAATAGAACTCTTCCACGGTTCTCCAGTGTGGAAACTAAATTATTTGTTTGTACAGGCTCCAGAGGATTTTTGTGTGGCCTGGGATTATCGTGAATCCCAGGAGATGGGTGTTATAGCTGATGTCTGGTCTAAATCTGATAAGCCCAGGATCGAGCAGTTTAGGGACGACATTACTGCTCTGGAATCCTTAAAAAATTATCTCAAATGGAAAAAAGTGCAGCAGTACATTCCCCCAATTCCTTCAAGGATAAAAAAGGTACTAACTCCTCTTGTGTATTCCTTTTGTTCTAGGTTATGTCTTCGAGCAAGAACACCGTTGGCTTTTTTGGTGATTCCAAGATTTTTGACATTAAAAATTCAGATGATGAAGGATCTTCAAGCAAGATCAGCAAGAAGAGAAAGTTGAGGAGGCTAGTGAAAGCGTCAGAAGCAGGCGCTAAGTCAAAAAAGAAGAAGCAGGCTCCTCTAGTCGAGAAAGAAGGGCTAGTCGAGGAAGTTAAGCCCGTCGAAGAAGACAAGACCGTCGAGGAGGATAAGCCCGTTGAGGAGGGTAATCCTATCGAGGGTAATGTCCCTCTAGAGAAATATGGGAATCCGGAAGCAGAACGCGACCCAAGTTGGTTTGCAACATTTCTGCCTTCGCTATCTCGGAAAAAGGGCGTTGTTGAGAATCCGGACGCCTCTCCAAGGTCATGATCATACACTGCAGCCGCCGCCATATTCCACTTTGGGGATGATAGAATGGAATGCCCCATATAGAAGAGGTAGCCAAAATGATGACCGATGAAGAAGCCTTGAAAATGGTAAATTTTACCAACACAAATGTTTTCTGCACTCACGGCTTGTAACTAGTATTTCAATTTATACTGATCTCTTGCTTGCAATTTCGACAGCTAACCACCTCCTTGGCGAGGATCCTTATGCGTAAAAAGAAGCTAAGGGAGGAAATCTTCAATTTGGAGCTCGAGAAGGGGTTTATCGAGCGTGAGAAAGCAATCTACGAGGAGGCAAAGAAGAAGGAGCAGTTAATGCGAGCTGCCAAGGAGGTGGAGCTGGCCACTGCCCAGGCCATGTATAAGGAACTCGAGGCCAAACTGAAAGAATATGGGGAAACCCATATATCCAAAACAGAGTTGCAGAAATGGATGACTGCATTTTGGGCCAGAATGATGCCCACTGGAGGGATGGCCAATGTCATGGTGGGCATAAGTGAAGCAGCTATTGCACTAGGCAGCCATGGCATGGCTATTGCCGCTCTCGAAAGGATGGAATCTGGAAAGCCTGTCACCGCCAACTGGCTACAACAATTAGTGAAATTGCATCCTCGAAAAATCCTGTATGAAGCGATGAAGAATGGGTTGATGCATCTTACCACTGAACAACTCCCTTTGTTCGGGCCTTTGTGTAGCACCATCCCCCAAATAGGATCACCCTCAGAAATCACCTCCTTTGAAGGAAATGCCCCAATGTTGTTACCTGCTAAGCCTAGGGAAGAGATGCGGGTACCCGAGCTTGACCGAGATTTCATTGGTGTCGAGCTAGTTTCTGATGAAGACTCCTCCGAGAAGGTCGAGGAGGATAAGGAAGAGGAGCGGGAGCCTGAAGTTGAGAAGGAACCGTGATGTAGACCTTCCTGAGGAAGCTCCCATCATGACACCTAAGTCTTCTGGTCCTATGACACGTTCTAAAGCCAAGAAGTTGCAAGAAAGTGTCAATGGTCTCCTACGTTAGACGGAAGTACCTATACCGAAAGAGTATGACGCTAGGTTGATCAATTTCCTTACCATTCAAGTCTAGTGTTTTCTGGTCCTTTCAGGTATGGTTTGCGGTGAAATAATTCAACTTGCCCGAGGAAAAATGATGTTTGCCGAGAGAATCAACAAATGCACCTATTCGGCTAACCCGTTTGCCGGGAAAAGGTCATTACTCGGACAACTCTTCACCTGTGCCCAATTTTTACATCCGATGATCGTTTTGGACATTTTATATACACATTATCGGAGGTAGAACCCAGCTTGTCCAGGAGATTTTGCCATTTTCTGAGAGTTTTCTCAAAACGGCCCATTTTGCCGAGTCAAGAACCCGGGAGAGCCGTTTCAGCTTGCCGATTTGATGTTGTGGCCTGATTTTTGGCTTATTTTGATGTTGTAAGTTATTTTAAGTGTTAGAACCTGAAAGAGGGATTCCTTAGGGACCAGGAAAGGTCCACTAAGTCAAGTAATTATTTTTCTAAGATTTTCTAATAGTATAGGAAAGTTAGTTGTATTATTTTAGACATAGTTGCAACTTTTGACTTTTCTAGTTGCTTGCTTCACCACCTAACTTGTGGAGCCAGCCAAGTTTGATGTGATAAAGAGTCTTCTTCCTCAAAAAAAAAAAAGAACGGAGAAAAGAAAAAGAAAATTCCATAGCTTTTCAAAGCTTGAAACCGAGAGATCATCAATGGATTGTCCATGGTGAAATCTTGCAATTCCAAGGTTGGACTTTGGTGGTTTGCACTCTGAGAGTGTCAAGCAACGAGTATGGCAGCTAGGGATGAGTTTGGCCTGGTTGTTGGACCTCTCTAATCAAGTTTGTAACAATCTAACAGGAGCCAAGGTCGTTGAATCCATTTCCTTTGCGATTGTTAGTGATTCCTTTACTTTGGTTGTTGTTATCAACTTGGTAGCATACTAAGCTCTCTTTCCATTCAGATCTCATGTCATATTGCTCTTTTAGGTGTAGTTTTGGTGGTTGCATCTATTTGTGTATCGAATTCCTTTATTACTAAGTAATCTAGCCAAACCGTGAATTGTGTTCATGGTTATATCTTGCGATTGATCCTTGCGTCTTCGATTCTGCCTGCGTGCTCCATGTGTTTGACTTCATATTTTCTGAAAATCCTATCTTGTAAGTCTAAAAGGGTTTAGTAGGCCAGGGGTGTCAATTTATTAAGCCAAACATTGCATGACTCCAGGTTGTATCACTTAGGGTCAGTCTATTTTTTCCAATTTTTGTTTTAGTACTTTTAGTTGTCCAAAAATTCTGAAATCTGGTGGATTTTAACTTCAGTGTATTGGAGATATTGTGTCCAAATTTCAGGTCAAAATAAATTTGTTTACTATATAAACGAATCCAATATATTTTCTGTGGCAGATTGGTCCAAATCCATTTAGCTACTGCCTATTTTGGTTATTGGGGCTGTAGGCGTCCAAATGCGCTCAAAAAAATTTGCCATAAATTTTCATTCCATAATATAAGTATTGTGTCAAATTTTCAGGGCAATCCGACGTCGTTTGCCTGGGGTTCATTTTTTTGTTATAATTACTACTTTCGTCGGTTTTGCATGTATTCTGAAAATCAGTTTGGTTACTGGGGTTTTTGCCACCATTCAGAGCTTCATCGTCTATCAATAAACTCCTGAAAGAGTGTTTGTGGAATGGTAAAGTCCGGGGCAAGGGTTACCTTTCATATCCATATGTTTCGCTTCCGATTTTGGGGATTTCGGGTAGAAATCTACATCAAACCGGTAGGCGAGAAAGAGGGTTCCTCGACTCAGACTCCTGTCAAGAGAACCAGTGAGAGCCAACCAAATATCCCGCCTAATCCAAATGCCGTATGAGCTCCTATCTTGTAACAGGATTTTTGCTACTTGGGTTGTATACCTTAGCTTTCTGTAGTAATTACTAAATGAATTCTGTCAACTCGGAATTTACATAATGCCTTCTTCTTCTCTTTTCCTCTCTTTGTTTTTGACGTATCCTTGCTCATTATGTCAGGAGCCGTATTATGTCCATAATGTGCATTTGATGATTCTTGAGGAGGATGAGATCAAACATTTCCCTATGTATGCCATGATTTCATCAGCATTGAGAAAATTTGAGAATGTTCACAACACCGCTATAGTGAGAGCCCTCGAGAAAGAGATTGTGGGCGCTGTTTAAGCTTATAATTTGCAGATACACTCTCGCTTAGTTCAACGTTTTAAACAAAAAGAGGAGGAGTGGAGACGTCGACTCCATCAATACGATCTCGACTTCCAAGATTCCCTTATTCTAGAGGCGAATATCAGCGATGAGATGAAAAAGCTGAAGGATAAAAATGCTCGATTGAGGAAGCGTGAGAAGATTGAGGTATCTCCATGGTTCCTCGAGAAATTCGAGCTACTTGCCTTGGTCGAGAAACAGATAGAGGTCCAAACAGAACGTTTCATAGCTGCAATTGATCTCCTAAAGAAGAGAACCAAAGAAGCAGAGTTCTACTCGAAACAAGTCGCTGTTCTACAGAACATATTGGCCGACAACAAAATCCCGCTGCCCATTTTTGATGATCTCGATCCAGATAATGAAGCGAAAGAAAGGACAGCTGCCGAGGAATATCTGCTTAGAATCGACGACCAAGATTAGGAGATCGTAGATCTAAAGGATAAGTTAAGCCATTGTGTTAACCAGCTTAGAGCTATTGGGTACTCTGGGGTTATTAAGCCATCCCGATCCAACCCTAGGGGAAAGAATCTTAAGATCTAAATGTATAATGATGTAAATTTCTGTCCCCGCACTCAATGTGAGGGTAATATGTTCATCTCAAGCTTGTATAAGCGTCGATTGTATAATTATACTCGAGCATAATTTGTGTAGCATTTATTGGCTAGATGTAAAGTACACGGCTCTGTCGAGGAACCAGGTACGGATCCCTCGATAAAATAGTACCGTGATCTATGGTGGGTACGAGGAAACATCCTCGGTTTATATGTCCGGATGTTGAATACACGACACAATTGATGATGGCCCTAAAGAGGGTGTCCATCTTGTTGACTAGTCATAAGATAGTGTCGACACATTTAAAGTATGAAAAATATGCAATGACTTTTATTGATAATTACCCGGGGACTCGGGATAGCATTGCATACAAAGGAAATGAAAATAACAAGTCATAGAGCAAGCAAAATAACACATAGCATATAATAATTTAGACATAGAACCTGCAAAGGTTCTGAATGTTCCACCATCGAGGAAGAGTGGTCTCTATGTCATCTGTTGTCTGCATTCGATAGCTGCCAGACGGGGAGACTTGAATGACTCGATAAAGTCCTTCCCAATTTGCTGAAAACTTTCACGGGGCTTCTGCTCGACTGGCTTCATTTTTCCTGAGTACTAGATCCCCGACTGCTCACTTATTGTAGTGTTTTCTAAGGATCTCTTTGTACTTGGCTTCCCGAACTTTTACGGTGTCTCGCCGTTCCTCGAGCAGGTCGAGGTTAGTCAAGATGTCTTCATTATTGGTTGTCTTGACAAAGCTGATTGTTCGAGAACTAGGAAGACCGATTTTGACTGGGAGAACCGCGTCCATTCCATAGACGAGACTGTAAGGTGTTTCATCCGTCGAGGAGAGAGCTGTAGTGCAATATGCCCATAAAACGTGAGAGAGCTCATCAACCCAAGCACCCTTGGCACTGTGCAACCTAGTCTTGATCTCATGTAGAATGGTTCTGTTAATCGACTCGGCTTGGCCGTTTGCTTGAGGATGAGCAACCGTGGAAAGTCGGTGTTTGATTTGCATCTCCGCACACCATGACTTGAACGGATCACTCTCAAACTAAGTCTCATTATCTGATACAATTATCTTGGGCACTCCAAAGCGACAAACCACGTTTTGCCATAAAAAATTCAACACATGTCTCCCGGATATCGAGGCTAATAGTTTTTCTTCTACCCACTTGGTAAAATAGTCTACTGCCATGATAATCCACCATAGTCCTCCTGCCCCTTTTGAAAAAAAAACCAATGATGTCAGTGCCCCATAGGTATAATGGCCACGGGCTTTGGATGGTTATCATTTCATGTTGCGGTTGCCGAGTGATTGGCGAGAACCGCTGACATCTATCACACTTTTGCACAATTGGTAGGCATCTTTGAAAACTGTCGGTCAAAAGTATCCTGTTCGAAGAACCTTTTTATCTAATCCTCTTGCTCCCATATGGGCGCCACATGAGCCTTCATGAATTTCTTTGAGGACATAGGCTGCTTGTCTGGGGCTGATACACCCGCATCATTTGCAACAAATACCCGTGCTTATACAAGATTCCGTTCCTTAGTGCATACTTAACTGCCTTCAATTTCAGTGCTCGAGCCTCTGACTTATTGTCGGGTAGCACCCCACTTTCGAGGAACCGTGCGAATGGAGTCATCCATGTTTCGCCATCTTCTGTGATAGTAAGAGAGACTCAGGGATAAATGCTAGGTTCAGGGAGCATTTCGACCCAAACCTTATGACTTAATTGTGCGAAGTCAGACGAAGCTAGCTTACTCAGGGCATCGGCTCTTTTGTTGCTGGTTCTGAGAATGTGGGAGATAGAACATTTCTCGAACTTGTCCCTGAGCTCGAGGACTTTTTCAAGGTATGGCCGGAGATGCTCTTCCCGGACAGCGTAATCGCCGCCAATTTGCCTAACCACCACTTCGGAGTCGCTAAAAACTTCCAAATTCCGGACTCCTAGCAGTACACTCCAATTTCTGTGATGTAGGCTGTTTTCTCTGCATCTTCTCGAGCCATAAGGATCTGGTAGTATCCTTTATATGCGTCGAGGAATCTAAGTGTTCTAAAACCAGTTATGCCCTCGACCATCTGATCAATGACGGGCAAAGAGTAACAATCCTTAGGGCAATGTTTGTTAAGATCTGTGTAATCCTGACACATGCGCCAGGAATTATCCTGTTTCCGGACAAGGACTGGGTTGGCCAGCCACGTTGGCCAAAGGACTTCCCGGAGAATGTTGGCGCGGACCAATTTGAGCATTTCCTCGTTAATGACGTCATTACGATCCGGGGCAAAAATTCTCTTTTTCTGTTTGACCGGTTGGACATTGGGATCGACATTCAACCTGTGCTCGATGATTTCTCGAGGAACTGAGGTCATGTCAGACAGTGACCAAGCAAAAATATCTCAAAATTCGCGTATTAAGGCGATTACCTCGACTCGCAAGATTCCGTCTATAGATATTCCAAGCTTGATGGTCTTTTCTGGCTCTTTCTCGTCCAGGATAAACTCTTCTGTCTTGCTGCTCAGTGGTAGCTGTTGAGGATGATTGAGATCCATGTCCTGCTCTTCCCCTTTACATTCGATTGGTAACACTCCTTGTTGAACAGAGTAACACCCCGACGCGGTGACAGTCAGCTCTGGATTTACTGTTTTCTTCCCGATTTTCACCCCCGTGAGCAAGCATTCTCGAGATCTACGCTGGCTGCCTTGCATAATTCCTACCCCATACTCTGTTGGAAACTTCATGACCAAGTGGTAGGATGACCAAACAGCGCGGGTCTGACACATCCATGGCTGTCCTAGGATTACATTAAATGGCGAGAGTGCATCGATTATGGCAAAATCTATTGTTAGAGTTACCATTCGAGGATGTGACTCTACCGTGATAGGAAGCCTGACAATCCCACTAGGGATTATCGTGTACCCTGAAAAGCCCATTAGCAGTAATGTTGCGGGGCGCCAATCTAGATTTGTTACGTTCATCTTCTTGAAACACGCACTGTAGATTATATCCACCGCACTTCCGTTGTCAACATATACTCGGCTTACTTTGATATTTTCTATGATGGCCTCGATAACCATTGCATCACTGTGCAGACAGATGCCCCGGACAACATCACTGTCCGTAAAGACTATTGCCTTCATCCTTTTGAACCGTTTGTGACTTGGTTCTTGAGGTGATGTCTTAGTTACTTCTCGAAGTGATGCCTTCATTGCTGTTGTGTATGGGACCTCAAGGGACGCGCTGTAGATAGCTCCTACGTTGTGAATGATCTGCTTGGTTGGATCTGGAGGAGGAACTTGCTAAATCGGCTGTGGCCAGCCAGGGATTGCTGGGCAGGCTGCTGCGAGTTATTCCTTTGTTGCCAATTGTTTCCTCGATTATCTCCTCGAGGGCCGCAGTTATTATTTCGTTTCGGGAAATTACGGGGTGCCGCGAACTTCCCTCCCTTTTCTCGAGGATACCTTGTGTGTTTTGTACATATTGCTGAAACTTTCCAGATTTGACTCCAGCTTCAATTTCCCGCTTGAGTTCCCTGCAATTTTCTGTATCATGCCCGTTGTCTTTATGGTATTCACAGTACTGACTCGTGGACCTATTTGGGTTGTGAGCTAATGGTTTTGGAACGGGAAACTCGTCCTTGTGAATCTGAAGTATTTCTCGTCGAGGCTTCAACAACGGGGTTAAGGTCCTGTCGAGCCTAGGCAAGGGCGGTTTACTCTCCGTCGTCGACTTGTACTTGTCCCTTCCCCCTCGATCTCCGGCAACCGATAAGGATTCTTGCAATCGCTTATGTGTCTGTTCGCGCTGGACATAGCTTTCCACTGTGGCCCACATCTCCTGTGTGTTTCGAGGAGGTTTGGTGGTCAACTTCACTCGCATGTGAGCAGACTTTCCCCATGGGTTGAGGCCTTGGATAAATCCGTTTTGGACATCTCTGTCATCGAGGTAATCTGCTTGGAGAGATTCTCGAGTAAGATGGCGATGGAAATCCGAGAGACTCTCGTTCTGTCCTTGCTTGATCGACGCCAGGTCAATTGACATTTTTGTAATTTGCTTGTTGGGGAAGAAGCGTGTGGCTAGTTTCACCAACAAGTCCTCGAAACTGTCAATGCTTCCTTTCGGTAACTGTTCAAACCAACGTTGTGCTTGTCCATCAAGGAAAGATGGTAGAGCTTTTGCCATGAAGTCAAGAGACGTGTTCCGAATTCTCATGACTTGCACATACTTGTGCAAAAATCGCTGTGGATCAGTGTCTCTCGAGTAGTTGATGAAGTCTTTCGGAAAGTCAAAGTCTTGAGGTTTCTAACAGTCTCGAATCCGTGGGACAAAAGGACTCTTATCCATGATCATTCCTATCATTTTTCTCATTGAGTCGCGGATGGACGGGTCTTTGTAGCCTTGGTTCTCTTGTTGTCGAGCAAATTGGGGCTCTTCAGAATATGAAACGTCGTACCTGATGACCATAAGTTAGGTATCTTGAGTTGTGGTGAGTATCACGGTGATCGTGATAAGACCTCTCCGGAGGAGCTTTAGGCCCCAGTCAAGAGTGAACATTACCTCATGGAGGGGAGTCCCAATTCCTTCTCGACAACTCCTCGACACTGGGTGATCGTGGGCTAGGCTGGCAGTGAGACTGTTTTTTCTGTTCATGTTCTTTTATAAATTGTTCGATTGCTGCATAAACTGGCGGATTTTTTCACTCGAGAGCGTCCCAGAAGGTATCACCAGAGGTTTCGGAGAGCTCGACGCCAGAAGTTTCGCGATTGCGGGCTTCTTTATGAAACTCTTCTCCCCCTTCACCCAACACTTTCTGTTTTCCTTGTCTCACCTCTAGGAGGACTAACGTTCTCATCGCCTCCTTCTCCTCGACCAGATCTTCCAGCTCTTGATCCGTGGGATCGGAGAGGCCAAGCAAACAACAACGTTGGTATTCCTCTAGTATATATTTCTTTTTCCTCTGGTTAAAGGAATTGCTGTCTTTCAAATTCTTCAATTCCGTTTCGATCACGGCCAGTTGCTATCTTTGGTATGGATCAGGAACTTTGCGATGGGTTTCTGGATCTCCTTCCCCCTCACCTCCGTGACTAGTTGGCTTTGTGGGGGTTTTTCTTTCTTTTCGATTGTCAGTCGTTTTTCTTCCGCTTCAGCCTCTCCTGGAATCCCGCTAGGGTTTCATCATCGTTGGGACTTTCACGCCTATCAGTTGATGCGGTACTGAATTAAAGATTGTCGATTATCGTCATCCTGTCTTGGAAAAACCCTATCTTGGAGACGTGGCAGCGGATCGAAAAGATTCTGAAAGCTTGGGAAAGCTTTGTGACACAAACCTTAATTCTCGGGTCCCACTGGGCGTGCCACTTGACGATGCCTGGAATTGCGCTTCCGACTGGGTGGTGGAACTCCGATTAGGGTTTCTTGTAAAATAGAGCCTCGGGGCCTCACGAGGGTAGACACTCCGAAGTTTAAGTCAGAAAATAGGGTTGCGAAATAATGTGTATATGTGAATTAGTGCTAGAGATAGCGTATTAGGATTTAGTCATGTTGCCGCCCTATTGGAGTCGGTCGGGCCCCTTGCTCGATTAATGGGCCGGTCCAACATCGATGGTGGATATGAACTCGTCATTTACAAACTATGTAATTCATTTAGAACTACAGATAATAGGGGCATTAGCAAACTAATTTTAACTCACGCGAGAGACATTCGCAAATGCACAAAAAAATAGCCGAGTTTGATTTCTTCAAGCTGTAAACATATAGCCACAACTCCATTTTCTGTAGAAGTAGGAAGCAGTTTCAACTTCCAACCTACACGCAACCACCCCCCCCCCCAAGTTCAAGAGTGACAATATCAGTATCAAGCAAAATGGCCTCGTATAGTAATAGTAGTATACCATTTCCGACAAAGCTGCTGAAACTAGGAAGTGGTTTTACACGTGGATCTTATAAATTAGTAATATGGGCAAAAATATATGAAAGGGCCTAAAAATAAAGACCATTCATTCTTTACCAGAAAAAAAAAAAAGACCATTCATTCTTCACCATTGTAGTCTGAAGTCTGAACTTCTTGTGCTCGGAACTCTCTCAAATCAAAGAGGTGTGAGGCTTCACAGAGAGTCTGGGAGTTTCTTAAGGGTGGTTGCCCCTCTCCCTGAGGCCGATGATCTCTGATTTCTTTTCCGAAACAAAAAAAATATTAACAGCCCTTTTAAACGTTTGTTAAACGTTTGGTTAATTACTTAAGCTGTCTGAGGTTTCTGTTTGATATCATTCCTTTCGCTTTCCTGAGCGTAATCACGACCAAAGTTAATTGAGGGTTCTTTTTTAATCTATTGAGGCTGTGATGATTGATATCATTCCGAGCACAAAGAAATCCGGGCGTTGCCGGAAACGTGGCGGCATCTTGGTTGGGCGAATCCGGATGGCAAAATTTGGAGGAGAATTTCTTCCTAACATGCAACCGGTTTTTGCAATCATGGCTGTTCACTTTCCCTTTTGCCCTTCTACTACAGATCTGAGCCTAATTTTTGTTTACACCTCTGTTCTTTTGTTGTGATCCTCTCTCAGTTCACCTTTTTGGGATTTGTTTCTATCTGAAAATTACATTCATTTTCTCTCTTTTTTTGGTCACAACAACATTCATTTCTCTGCCATGAGTCTCAAGTAGAGTAGGTTTGGACTTTTGTAATAGGTTCTCTGTTTTAGAGTGGTCCTATGTGACCTGGACTCGGATACGTGTATCAGTGCAGGATATGAGTGTCTAACTCGTTAATATTTTAGAAATCTTGGATATTTTACACACCGATCACGACATCGTTAATATTTTAGAAATCTTGGATATTTTACACCCCGATCACGACATGAGTATTCTTCCCAAATAAAAGAGTCCGGACAACATAGGAGTGGTCAACTCAACTCTAGTCTTGTGGTGTTTCCCAGGTGAAAACAGTAACATCATTTATTACAACTTCATTTCTGATTTAAAGAAAGTTGCAATTAATTTCATTTATTTATGAAATCAAGATTCAGATACAAAACTTATTAGCAAAAAGGTGAAAGGGTGCTCGAGTAGGCGTACTTCTAGCTGTTGTAAGCTATAGAAATTCACATACTTGTGCTTAAAGGGAAATGAAAAAAAACAAAACTTCCGGAAACCCCGCAAGAGATATGAGCCTAATTATGATTTGATTCAGCTCGTTTTCTTTTGTTCTGATCTGCTTTCAGTTCGCCATCAGTTTTTGTAAACATTTGTGGGATTTTCTCGCAGAAAAAGTTTTTCATTTCTCTGTTCTTATTACTGTCAATCAAATTGGTTATGTTTCCACTTCTGTCTTTCCTGGGTGCATTCCACAATTTCCAATTCCATTGAATTTTCACAGACACGCTCTGCTTTACTGAATGAAAAGATAAGGCATTCGTGAGTACCTAGAGATTCCTCTTTTTCGATATCCTCATCAGCAATTCCCCACCATCAAATTTGTCATCAAAATAAAATAAAAAAAAACACAAAATTATACTTTTGCATAGATTACAGTATTTACAACCCAACTTTATCTTATTTCTTGTGGAATTTTACCCGACATTATGATCAAAAAGAAGAAAAGGGGGGAGCAACAAACAAGGAGTAATTTGCCTTGGAATCATCCACATTTCCACCCATGACCCAAAGAAATGAATTGTATTGTAAATGACATTAGTAAAAACACTATACACAGTCTACTAGTCTAGTGTTCTCTTCATTTCAATTTAATAGGTCCATTTAGACATACACGGAGATTAAGAAAAAGTGAGTAATTTAGTTTATATGATTAAAATTTCTACTATACCCTTATTAATGACTAGTGAATTATTGGTTGATATTAGAGAGTAATTGTTAAAATTATTTAAATGTTCTTAATTTCAATAAAAATAAAAATAGTATATTAGAGAGTTTATAGTAAAACTTAATTAATTGTACGAAGTGGTACGAAGTTTTAAAACATCCTAAAAAAAAGAAATGAGTCTATTGAATTGGAATGGAAAGAGTACTATTTGAAAGTTACAAAGATGACCAAACTTTTACAAAAGTGGCAAACATGTGGACAGAGATGAAGTCAGAGCAGTAAGTAAAATGACCAAGTGACTTATAAATTGATAGTATCAAAGCAAAACAAAACGAGATCAATTGAGCTCAGAGATGAACAAGGAAATGAGGCAAAACAGAGAGATTTTGGGATTTTCTCAAGGGTGGTTGCCCCCCTCTCTGTTAGAGCCAATGATTTTTCATTCTTCCTCTTCAAACCAACCGCCCTTCTGGTTCCTGGAAACTGGATAGCTAGCTAGTATTCTAAGATCAATGCTTGCGAAATTACGTACGCTTTTTCTGAGCTGAGCTATATACCCTACGAGGTTGTTGTTGTTGTCACCTTGTATTTGATGCATAGTATTTCTCCAAACTCCAAACGATTGAGATTATCAAACAGAGCCCTTTAAAGAAAAACTTGAAATTGAGGCAGTGATGATGATGGTTTGAAGTTCCCTCTGAGCTCATGAAAGTCTGGCACTGGAATAAAAAAAGTGGCAGCATCTTGGCTGGGCAAAAAACCTGGATGGCAGAGTTAGGGAAGAATTTCATATGGATCTTCTTCCCTTGAATTGCAACCGGAAATTTTTGCAGCCATGGTTGTTCACTACTCCGGTGCCTTTAAAGCTTTTCATAGCGTCGCAAGATCTGAGCCTCCTACAACAAGCAATAACGATTTTCAGAGTTTTTTTCCCAGACTTGTATAAACTCGATTAATTACAAGATGTTCCCATGTAGTCTTTTACTTCCACCATCACACGTGAAATGTTTACCTGAAAATCAGAATCTAGCAAGAAATTGAGAAAAAGCCAAAAAAAATTGGTCAGCCCAGAAATCAATTAGTACTAAAATTAGTATCTTCATGACTCCTGAAGTAGAGAGCCAAATCCCCAAGAACTACAGGGTAAAAGATAAGAGTACAAGAGGCTAAGATAGATGCTACATTTAGGCAAAGAAAGGAGTGAAATCCGCCAAATTTGCAAAATCAAGAACCCGTTTCTGAATGTTGCTGAAAACCCAGCTCGATCTTCTTCCCGCATTTGTCATCCCGGATTTGCCATACCAAGATACGGTTCACTTTCCCTCAGCCTCAATGCTGTTTTTGCTGGGAGTGAATTTCTATCATCACAGCCTCAATTCTTCAACTTAACGACTAAAACTCGGTGGATAAAATGTTGTTGGCGCTTTCCTTTTTAGCCTTTTCTGGGATGTCTTAGAATAATTGAGATTTGAGATCAACAATCAAAGGCATCTGAATAACACAACAGATCAGAAATAGACAGTCAGACATGATTCAGAAAGTGTACAATGTACTAAATCCATACATTTTTCAAGCCAGCATCTTCAAGGGCTGTTGGTTTCTAGCTAAAATCAAACTGAGATTGAAAAATCATTGGGACAACAGAGAGAGGCAACCACCCTCAAGAAATTCCCAAATCTTTCTGTCAACCCTCACTTTTCTTCTTCACTCTGAGGCTCTCTGAAATTGAGCTCAGAGGACTACTATTTACTATATTTGATTGTCACCTCAATAATAATACTACACAATTTCTATAATGTTTTTAAATAAACCAGTCACCTAACCTTATAACTGTTAAAATGAGACGATGAGAATATAACTGTACTACATTGGAACATAGCCACATAGGCTAGTAGTCCAATGCGAAAAATAAACTGTGCATGTGGGGAAGAAGTTCCATTTCCAACTTCCAAAGATTTTGAAACGATTTATGGTTTACAGTCCAAGGCATGGACCAACAATTTTGAAAATCACAGTGAACACTAATTAAATTGGCCTTTATAAAAGCAGGGCAACCATGACCATCCACCATTAATACTTGTGCTCAGAACTTCACAAAAAAAAAAAGTGAGGCTTCACAGAGAGACATGGGATTTTCTTGAGGGTGGTTGCCCCTCTCCGTGAAGCCGATGATCGATTTGAATTAAGAATAACCAACCACCCTTCAAGGCATTTGATAACGTTAAGCTTTCTTTCTGAGGTTCATCTTTTTGGTTGGTAATATTAATACATTTCCTTTTTGACTCCTATTCACAATCACCAAAAATAATTGAGGGTTTTTGTCCATTGAGGCTATGATGATTGATATTTTTTCTGAGCACAAGAAATGTGGGCATTGCCGGAAAAAGTGACGGCATCTTGGTTGGGCAAATCCGGACGGCAAAAGGTGGGGAGAATTCAGAGATGGGTTCTTCTCTCCTAATAACCTGCAACCGGTTTTTGCAACCATGGCTGTTCACTCTCCCTTTTGCCTGGTTTATATTACTACAGATCTGAGCCTAAATTTTTCTTCAGTCATCTCTTTTTTCCCAGTCACTCTTTAGTTCAGTCTGCGCAAAGTAAAAATTTGGGATTTTCTCGCTGAAAAATGCATTCAGTTCTCTGTTAAGGGTTCTTTAATTTGGAATCCTCTGTTATCATTTTTTTCCCTGAAATTACGAGGAACAAATGAAATGGACAATGCGCCTTTTTTATTTTTTATTTTTCATTTTTCCCAGGTGAAAAGACAATGCGCCTTTTTTATTTTTTATTTTTCATTTTTCCCAGGTGAAAAGGGTATAACAAAGCTGCCTTTGAAGTCAGGGAACAGAAACGGCCTTACTAATTGGTCACTTTGGTTCAATTTGTTCTTAATTTTTGTCAATCAACTTTAATTTTTTTACTTCGGCCTATTTTTGTCAATGAGTGCCCCAAAACTCGACTTTTTGATATTGACATGGAAATTGACCAATTCTAACTAGGAGTGGAAATTGACCTTAAAATCATCCTCACTCCCACGGAAAAATTAGCGTCCATACCTAAATTTTTGGGCTCATCTTCAATTTCACCCTATTGATTTCTGGTTAGCCAATATTATTCTTACTGTTTGAAATTTTTATCAATTCCTACCTAATTGGCCCAATTTCCGTTAACTTTAACGAATTTTCGTTAGTTTTTAACCAAAAATATCTCGATAGTTTTAGAAAATTATAAAAATAACCTGAAAAAATATAAAAATAACAAAAAAACCCTTTTTAAAGGTTCTTTTTCTTTTTTTTCCTTTTACTTTTTTTTCTTTCTAGAATGATAAACTATTAATTTTCATGTTTATTTCAACTTGATTTTTTCTTCCTCATTTTTTATGTTAATTTTTTTATAATACATGAAATAAAAGGTAAATTAATTATTAAAATTTAATAATTATACTAGTATCAATATATATACAAGTCAGGAAATATAAGAAAAATAATCTAAAAAACATAACGAAAAAAATAAAATTAAAAATTTAAAAATTTAAAATGACAAAATTACCCCTCAACCCAAATCACTTGTGTTGCACATGAAAAATAGATTTTGAAAATAAATAATTATTTTTTTAAAGATCATATAGCATATTTTGATGGTTATGAAAAATAATAAAGAGAAACAAAATGAAATAGAAAAAATAAATAAAAAGAGACTATTTTGTTATTTTTATATTATTTGAATTATTTTTATAATTTTCTAAAACTAACGGAAATTCGTTAAAGTTAACGGAAATTAGACCAATTGGGTAGAATTAACAAAATTAAAAGAGTAAAAACAAAATTGATTAACCGAAAATCAATAACATAAAATTGACAATGAACCCAAAGTTTTGAATATACTAATTTTTCCTCACTTCCACCTACCCAACTGACATAGTGAACATTGGTATTTACAGCACTGTTCGGTAATTTTAAAATTGAAAGTTCCAAAGATGACCAAACTCGCCAAATGGCAAACATGTGGCGGGACACCAGTGAAGTTAACCACTAGCTATATGTCAAAAAAAAAAAAAAAAACCACTAGGTATAAGTGAATAGTAGAGGAAAAAAAAGGGCAAAGAATCAATTGAGCTCAGAGATTCAGCAAAGAAAAATGAGGCAGAACAGAGAGCAGTTTGTGGGATTTTCTTAAGGGTGGTTGCCCCCTCTCTGTCAAAGCCAGTGATTTTCTTTTTTATTCCCCGTTGAACCAACAGCCCTTCTTGTTGTATGAACTTTGAGAAATGCCTTGCTATATTGAGTAATCCATGAAACAATGGTTACTTATAGTATATAGCGCACTTTTTCTTGGCTCTTCAATCAATTCTACATTGCAAATTGAAATGTTCTTGATGTATTTGCCAATATCCAGGTCACCAAACTCATAACAGTTGTGATTAATCAAACAGAGCCCTTAAAACGAATTATCTGGACCTTGAGGCAGTGATGATGATGATGATGAAATTTCTCTGAGCTCCTGAAGGTTTTGGGACACTAGAAGACAACGTGGCAGCATCTTGGCTGGGCAAAAAATATTAACCCGGATGGCAGAATTAGGGGAAGAAATTAAAATGGATCTTTCTCCCCGGAATTGCAACCGGAAATTTGCAGCCATGGTTGTTCACTCTTCCAGTGCCTTCAAGCTTTCAATAGCATCACAAGATCTGAGCCTTCCTGGTTATATAATAATGCTATCTTACTTTTCTTTCAAACATAATTTTCTTTTTACTTGCAGTACCAAAGAATTTGCAGTACTGTTGATTCCTCCATCTTGAAATGTTTGCTAAATCAAATACTCTAATTCTGCTACCCTACCAAGATTTTGGAAAAAACCCATCCCAAATTCTCAAAAGAACTTATGAAAATATCAAAAAATTATATCACAAGCTCCAAAATAGATCTAAGAAAGGAAGGGGGGAAAAAAATAGAATCCCTTTTCTGAAGTACAAGAAGAGGGGTAAAAAAAAAACCCCTAAGAGGAGGATCAGATATAGTTTTTGGCAAAGAGAGAGTGAAATCCGCCATGGTTGCAAAATTCAAAAACCGGTTGCAGAATGTTAACAGAAAACCCAGATGGATCTTCTTCCAACATTTGCCGTCCGGGATTGCCAAACCAAGCTACGGCCCCACTTTTCTCTCAATGCCCCATTTTTGCTCAGAGTGAAATTTCCACCATCACAGCCTCAATTTCAATACTTACCTTTTCTTATATCCATCTATCTCTTTCTCTCTTTCTTTCTTCGTTTTTGTATCTTTCCCTTTTGGTTTGATTGTTTGAATGAAGAAGCAGAATCCATAGTCAATCCCATGGCTTCAGAACAGAGAATCAGACATTGACATGGAAATGAGAAACTGAGAAGGATACTGCAGTGCTGTTCTTCATCATCAATCAAGGGCGGTTGGGTTTTTAATAAAATTTGGTATGAAAATCATTGGCTGAGCAGAGAGGGGCAATCACCCTTAAGAAATTCCCAAAGAATCTCTCCGAAAAGCCTCATTTTTTTTTTTTGTTTTTTCACTTTTCACTCTGAGTTCATTCTAATGGATCAATTTGGCTTTTCCCTTTTTATATGTCAATTTTTCTTTTTAAAGTTTTCTTTTGTTGTTTATATATTATTAATTAATTACCTTTTACCTACCCTATAGTTTTGTCGATTTCCTAATTCCCCCTGTATAGTTTTTTTAAGTTTTCTTTTGCTATAACTGTTTTTATGTCACAAAATGATGAGATCGGCCTATATGTATAAATTTGCATTTGAAATATTTGATAAAAATTTTGCGTTGAATTAATAATTTTTACTCCCTCTGTACGATAATGAAATCTATGGAAACAAGTTGACTAGCGGTTAGAAACCAAGCTTAAGTAGTGTGTTATAAAGTACAATCTGGAAGCAAGCTTTCCATTTCCAGATTTCCTGCAGCAAAAGTTGAGCAAAATCAGCTAGCCGATAACAGGAATTTTGATGTGTTCTTCTTGGGCTTTAAAAACAATGACACTAGAAAAGAGGCAAGCCCATCTGCGACCTTGGCAACAAGAGAGAGTTGTCTTTATGTCCTCATTTCCATCAACTTGTGCTCATTTTTCGTAAGTTTGTGATGTGTGATTTTCCCACTATGGTGATTAGTACTACTGGTTTACAGTCAATGGAAAATGTGCCGACTCAAGTTCATCCATTGATGGAGAACGTTGATAAATGTAAACTTCATTGATGGGAGTATACTCTTCATCTAGTCTAGGATAATACCAGATTAAAAGTGTTTAGCGGCATTGGAACTATCTAATTGCACTACAAACTAAAAAGTGGTAGTGTTTCAAGTGTGGATGACCAAATTGGCAAAGGTGTGGACAAGTGTTGGAAGCCCAAAAGATGATAAATTAGATAGGCAAAACAACATTGGGTTAATTGAGCTCAGAGATGATGAATAAAGAAGAAAAAAATGAGGCAGAACAGAGAGATTCTGTGGGATTTTCAATATCTCTTGTCAAGCCAGTGGTTTTCCCTTTTTTAATTCTCTTGCCCCAAAAAAAACAAAAATCAACAGTCCTTCTCTTTTAACGAAATGAAATCGGAAGTTGGTTCACTTCTGTTCAGTCCCTTAATAAAGCTTTAAAGTTTAAAGAACATCACAGCGCTGATCCGCTTCCAACTTCTTCTATTCTAATGGACGGGTTTGAAAGTTTTTAACATTTCAGTGGTAAGTTTTTCTTTCCCAACACCAAAGAATTCAGTTTCCTCATGCTTGAGATTTATTAGCTTAAATAAGCAAAACCCTCTAAAATCGAAATGAAAGAACACAAAAGATATCTGTTTGGGTCATTTCCAACTAAAATTAGTACTATCATGATCCACATACTATCATAAAAGGCCAAATCTCCCACAAATCAAACCGCTCAGTTGAAAAAAACACACAACAAAAAGAGAAGGAAAAAGAAAATAATACTAGAAGAGGCGGCTCAGACTAATAGAGAGAGTGAAAAACCGCCACGGGTTGCAAAAAGTGAGGAAATCCCATGAAAATAGATCTCCACAACACAATTTGCCGTCCCAATCCAAGATACGGCCCACTTTCCCTCGATGCCCATTTCCAGCTCAGATTGAACCTTCATCATCACAGCCTCAATTTTGTGCAACAGTATTACCAAATCTCCAGGGTTCGATCCGTAATCGGGCCATAACTCGGGGGATAAAATGTAGTTCGCACTTCGCACCTTATTCTTTTCTTTCTGGGGTGTTTTTGATTCGAAGCAAAAGCAGGGGAAGCAGCAAAAATCACACTGTTCAGTCTTCAGAAATCAGAAGAACAGACAAACCAGATTATGGACACAGAAACCAGAAAAAAAAAAAAAAAAGGTGTACAATCATCGTCCTAGCTGCTTATCCCTCTGCATCTTCGAAGGGCGGTTTGTTGTTTTTGGGTAAAGAAACAAAAAAAAAAAATTCATGGGCGGAACAGAGAGGGGCAACCACCCTCACAGGAATTCCCAAATTCTCTCTGTGTCGCCTCATTTTTTGTTTTTCAATCTGACCTCATTTTCTCCCCAGATCTCCGTTTACCTTTTGCTTATATTCCTTGTCATTTTGGAATCTCTATAATTCTCATAATAATTACATGACTCTGCCCATTTAGTTCCGTGAAACTACGAGCTGCCTCAACATATTATGGTGAAATAAATATTCAATCACTAGGTTTGGTTCTTTTTTTTCTTTTTTCTTCTGTGTGTGTGTGTTTATTAAATTTTAAATAATATATTTATGTTTTTAATTAATGCACTCGTTTTACGTTTTTTCATGTACTTTTTCTTTATTTTTAACCCAAAAAATTACACACTAAAAAACGAGCAATGATACAGATAGTGAGAAAAAATAGTGAAAATACATAGTGACCGATGTGTCTATAGTAATTAAGGGTAAAAGGGTAATTTTGAAAGGACGGCAAAGTGGCAACAAAATAAGGGATACACATCACTCACTATGTTTTCTCACTACATTATTTCATTAAGAGTATTATTTTCCCTAAATAACAGTCAAACACAACATATTTCATTATAATTTTTTATCTTGAAAAAAAATTAACGGGGTTTTTGGGGGCACCAATTGTTCTTTCGGGGTATAAAATGAGAGAAATGATACTTTACGTTTATTTCTGAAAAGAAGAGAAACAATAAGATAGTTATAACTTTGAACATAAATAGAAATGCACAAAAAAATTATGAAACAAAGAGAACGGTAAACTAAAAAAAAAAATGTTTACATAAAAGAAATTATAAATAAAAAATATAAAATCCAAAAAAAAGGGATGCTTGTGTATTTCAAACCAAAGAAATTAAATGGTCTTCTTCTTTTTTGTTTTACATAATGTTTTACAATTCATCTGCGTACTAAATGTTTGGGTGGTTTAAAAATTATTGAGTACTTTTTTTTATAAATATAGTTGGGATAATAAAACTGATTACACTATACAGCTCCTCAGTTGAGGAATACCAAGCATATCTAAGGCTATTTTAGCCGTTATATCACCAGTGGGAGTTGCCAAAATATGTAATCCAACTGGTTTACTAAAACCAGATTTTGCTAAACAATCAGTCACATTGTTCCCTTCTATAAATATATATCTATACTCAATGTTCCAACTAAGTCTGAGAAGTCTTCTAATCCGTCTGAGTGTATCTGTCAAAAGGCTATCATCAACCGAATCATCAGCTAGGTCCTTGATTAATTTGAAAGCCTCAAAATTATCCATCTCAAATTGGACTTGAGTGATGCTTTTCGCGCTAGGAGTAACCCGTGATAAGCACTCTGAAGTTCAGCTTCGACAGGTGTGCAGTACGCTATATTAGCAGCAAAGCCAGCCAGCCAGTTACCATGATGGTCTCGCAAAACACCTCCTGTTGCTGCCCGGCGTTGAGCTTGATCAACCGCACCATCAATATTAAGCCTAGTCCAACCATTTTGAGGTGGTATCCATGAAACCAGAACCATATTGCGTGGTAAACCCCTCGTTGCTCCATGCGATCTCCTTGACTGCCGCCTGCACTCTGGGTTTGAGATCGCATCCTTATGTGTTTGTATCAGCGAATACTTCTTCATTCTTTGCTCGCCACAACTTCCAACATGTTGTAGCAAACCATGTTGGCCATGGAAAATTGTCCTGCACAAAAACAGAGGATAAGTTATTAGAAATCCACTTATTTAAATATGATTCAGTCCAAAACTCAGTCGCTAGCCCAGTGTTGATGCTTTTCCATAATCTTTTTGCCCTGAAACAATCTCTAAAGATATGGAATTCCGTTTCCAGCTCGCCACACAAGTGGCAATTTCCGTTGTCAGTCATATGCCTCCGCAGCCTTTCAGCGTTACAAAGAAGAGCCTTCCTCATAAGAAGCCACATAAACAGTTTAATCCTTTCTGGGCCCTGCCATTTCCAAAGTAGCTGCCATTTCCTATCATCTTGATCCCATTTATTTGAATAAAGATGATTATAAGCGGATTTCGTTGAAAATTTGCCTGAAGCTGAAGCTCTCCATAATGGTATGTCTTGGTCAGTTAAACTTTGAGGTGGAGGAATATTGCCAATGTACTGCCAAACTCCATCCGGCAAGTAGGGGGTGAATAGCTCCCATCTCCATTGACCTTGGTTGTTGACAAACTCAGCCAACTTGCGATTCATCTCACTTTCAGGGACTGTACGATACGCCAGCTGATATAGAGGTTTCTCTGCGTCTGCCCAAACGTCCCTCCAAAACAAAATTTTTTCACTGTTTCCAATGCGCCATTTAATTACCCCCACAACCTCTTTCCAAATGCTTGAGATTTGCTTCCATAGATGGGAAGAATTTTTTTTCCTTATGACGGTTGGGGTGTGCTCTCTGGGGATACCATACTTAGCCAACAAAATTATACGCCACAAGCTTTGCCCTCCGCCAATAATACCCCATGCTATTTTCAGCATAAGACACATGTTAACATCCCTTAGCTTACGAAGACCAAGGCCGCCTCTCTTTTTAGGTTGACAAACTGAATCCCAAGCAACAAGACTCAACCTTTTGCTCTATGTATTTGAGCCCCACAAAAAACCTCTCCTAATCTTGTCGATCTCATCACTCGTTGCTTTAGGGAGGACCGATGATTGCATGAGATAAATGGGCATTACAGTTAGAATTGATTGACATAGCGTGAGTCTTCCCGCAAGTGATATTCTCCGTGGATTCCACTTAGATGCTCTGTCTCGAACTTTGGCTACTACATCTTTATATGTATCTTTAGTAATGCGACCATGTATAATTGGTGCTCCAAGGTATTTACCTAAATCTTTAACCAAATGTACTCCAATATTGTGACTGATGGTTGTAGCCAATTTCTCTTTGACATTTGGTGAGCAGTAGAGAACTGTTTTATCCCTGCTGATTGTTTGCCCTGAGAAATTACAGAAACATTGCAAAATTTCTTGAATGATTGTGGCCTGCTGCAGTGATGCTTCAGCAAAAAGAATTAAATCATCGGCGAAAATTAAATGTGACAGGGTCTCTTTGTTGTTTCCCGTGCCAAAAACCAACGGTTTCCACCTTTCATTCTCCACCTGACTATTAATCGCATGTGAAAGCCGTTCCATACACAAAACAAAAATATAAGGAGAAACTGGATCCCCTTGTCTAACTCCCCTGCTTGGCGTAAACGACTCCCCTATGGTTCCATCCCAGAATATTTGTGTAGAGCCAGTCTCGAGCATATGAAGGATCACCCTGCTAAAAAATGGTGGAATCTGGACGTCCTCCAAGGTATCCTTAATAAAAGCCCAACTTATTCTGTCGTAAGCTTTAGCTAGCTCAATTTTCACTGCCATCCACCCTCTCTTCCCTTTGGTGTTCCTCATCGTGTGAATTGCCTCTTGAGCGATTATTATGTTATCAACTATGTTCCTCCCAGGTACGAAACTTGATTGTGTTGGCTGTGTAAGATGCGGCGTAACCTTCTTCAGCCTATTCGCAATTACTTTGGACACAATCTTGATTGAGACATTAATCAAACTGATTGGTCTTAGGTGTTGAAACCTCTCCGGTCTACTAGTTTTAGGGATTAGCACCACCAGAGCTTTGTTAATCTGTTGATCCACCTGTCCACATTCAAAAACCTTCTTGACCATCTTGCACACAGACTCCTCAACAGTAGCCCAATTGTGTTGATAGAAGCAAGCATTAAACCCATCCATCCCAGGTGCTTTGAAGGGATCCATGTCAAACAATACTGCACTAACTTCCTCATTAAGAATATTTGCTTCGAGCACTAGCTTGTGATTCTCACTCAGTCTTGGAAACCTTCCTTGAACTGGGTACTGCCCCCTCGTACCTGCATCCCCTGAGTAAATTGAGGCAAAAAATTATGTTGCTTTTTTGGCTAGAGAATCAGAATCAGCACACCATGTTCCATCTTCCAACTGCATCATCTTGATTCTTGTTTTGAGTTTTGCTTGCTTATGGATGGCATGGAAGACTTTGGAATTTTTATCACCCTGCGACAGCCATATGGATCTAGCATTTTGAGCTTTCAAAAGTTCCTCCTGTGTAACAACCCTTTCATATTCCTCTCTAAGTTCCCGCTCAAGAACACGCTGGCCCTCTGTTGGATTATAGGCTAGGATGTGCTGTAGTCCTGCCAATCTTGCGAGTGCTCTTTTCTTTCTTTTGAAAATATCACCAAAAATATTGAACTTCCAATCTTTAATTTGGTTGGTTAGATGTTGTTGTGCTTCCACCAACTCTATTTCCCTGTTCCAATTCTCTTCCAGCCAGGTAGTCCAATACTCATGAGATTCCCAAGTTGTTAGGTAACGGAAATTGTTTGGCTTGACTGTAATCTTTCCCTTGGAAACAATAGCGATCAATACAGGAGAGTGGTCAGATGCCACGCGTGGGAGGTGATTAACCGTCGTTCTTTCAAAAGTATAATCCCACAAGCTGTTAGCCACCGCCCTATCAATTCGCTCGTGACATAGACCCCTTTTCCAGGTATATCTACAACCTGTGAAACCAAGATCTTGTAATTCTGAATTTACCATCCATTCCCGAAAATATTTGCATCCTGGTGATCTGCGTCCTCCAATTTTATCGTTAGAGTCTGTAAACGCATTAAAATCACCACATACCATCAATGGACCAGAGATATCAGAAGCCATCTCTTCAAGGTTGTGCCATAATTGACGCCTGATATGTGGCTGAGGGCTCCCATACACACATGCAATATATGTACCTACATTGTTAAAGAAGGTAACCTTGCACAAAATAAACTGCCAGTCATTCGTAATAACTTGAACAGAAATAGCATTTTTCCATAAAATCCAAATACCACCTGAGAAACCTACAGCTTCAACTCTATGCGAATTGTCCATTCCTATTTCACGAATAATCTCACTTGTATCACTACCACTTATCCTAGGTTCAAATATAGCAAAAAGTGATATGTTATACATATTGATAAGTGATTTTATTTGAGATATAGTTTTTTTATTAGCTGCCCCTTGGCAGTTCCATGTCATGATTTGGCACTCCATATAAACCTTAAAATAAAGGGATATGGTACCTACTTACCTGTCGGATCCAGGAATTCCGTCCGGATCCCCATCCAACAGCTGCACATCGATCATTCCTGAGTTTTCTTCCTCCATTAGTTGATATTCGAGCATTTCATGGATGTTTTCAGAGTCCTCATTACACTGATTCCCCTCTGCTATAGATTCCCTTCTGATTTTGAGTTTAGGCTTTAAATTGAAGGTTTTGAAGTTATCTGGTGGTTTTGTTGGTTGTGGGGGAAGGTCTGTTTGCATGTTCACATCGTCAAAGACATTTCTAGGGATTTCGGAATGAAACGTAACGTTTGGATGAGGGATAGTGATGATTGTATGAGTTTGAGTTTGACTGTCTTGGTTAGAATTATTTGAGGCTGGACTGGGTTCTAAACTTGAAACTTGAGATGGGACATATATAGGTTCATTCATAATAGGTTGTGGCTGGCCCAATTGGGCTGAGACTGGAGTTAGACCACTTCCTAATTGGGTTGAGTCGGGTGTGGGGGCCTTTAATGGATTCGTCATATTTTCTGAGTTGTTGACTTTTTTATCCAAGCCTTCTCTTAGCCCAATGCCTCGGGTTTTCTCTTTGCCGATACTCTAGGTGGGTTTGGTCTCTTAGATTTTGCAAGGTCCACTCCTTTCCTGTGACCTGAGATACTAGAGGAAGCAGGAAAAGCCATAGTTGATTCATCTACGTTAAAGACTCTGGTTGGTACTTCTTCTGAGAATTTTGGGTCGGCCAAGATTGCAAATTTGTTAACGTTGTTCATTTTAGCCGTTATTTCCTTGGTCTGCGTCCTAGGATTGACCGAGTTGGAGGGGCGTTTGCCCCACTTTCGCACACACATCCAGGGCCCTATTGTGGTTTCGGACCGTTGGGTAGCCATCGAAGTTTGTGCAGGTGGGGCTGTTGAGGCAGGGGCCGGAGAAAACACCGACGAATTAATATTACTGCCGGCGGTCGGAGTTTCTGCTTTTTGTGTTTGAGGTTGTGCCGCTTCACTCGAAACTGGATCCGGTGGTTTGGACGGGCAAATCTCCATGGTGTGGCCATATTTGCCACATGAGAAACAAATCCTCTGTAAATCCTCATATTCAATCAGATGGGTTGTGCCCACAATTCTGAGTTTTCCAATTAAAGGCTTAGTAATGTCGATTTCCACTGCCACCCTCGCAAATCTCCCCCGTTCCGCCGCTAAGGTGTGTGAATCAGCCTTAATGTATCTGCCGATCGGCCGGACGATTGACTCTAGGATTTCTTCGTGGAAAAACTGAATTGATAGATCTGGGATTCTAACCCAAGTGGCCACCATTGATAGATTCTCATCATTTATGTTGAAATTTTGATGCCATGGATATACAGTAAGATAGTGGTACGAAAGTGACCAAGGACCATTTAACAGAATGTTATTGTAGTCCTCTTCCTCATCTAGTTGAACTAGATAGTAACCCTGTCTTGTATCCGATAGAAACATGTCCCCTTTAGGATTCCAAAGATCTTTTAACCTGATGTTGAGGTTGTCAAATTTGAATGCTTGTCCCAAAGGTCTAAGAACAATCGTATACCCCATTGCTTGTTTCATCTTGGTAAGAATCCTGGGTGAGAAGTCAATGCTATTGATGCCGTCCACCATTCCGTGAATCACATCCCCATCTTCCAAGCTAATTCTCTCCTTAAATCTAGTCCTCTTCCCTTGTAGAGTTTCCTTGAATGTTGGTTTTGTCGGATTTGTAGTATTTGGGATTGCTCCAGCAGATGTGCCTTCCCCATTGATTGAGTTTCCTTTCATGCCTTCACTATTCTGTTCTTTAGTAATAGTTGGATTGTCTTTATCAAAATCAAGTGGAGCTAATTGCTCCATCTCCGTGTCCATTAGGACAGGAGCAAAGGGTTCAGTGAGAACGGTTGAGTGACAGAGAGTTACAACTTTTTTCAGAGTGAGAGAGAGAGAGAGAGAAAAATAATTGAGTACTAAATGTTTGAATAAATCTAGATCTACATATGTTGCATGATGCGAACGTAATAATTTTGAATTAAATATTATGTTTATGTGTAGTTGTAATATTATAGTGATTGTAATCTTGTTTCATTTTGGGCCTGATTGATATAAAGCCCATCAAACTGAAAGTGATATTTTTATTTTCTTTTCCTTTTCCTTAAAGGATTTTTCTTGCTCGGAATCTCTACAAAAGACCGACATCCATACACTCCCTCCGCGTCTTTAAAATCCGATGACACTCTCAATATCCTCTGCATCCTCCATTGATAACCCCCTATTGGAACCCCGAAGTTTTCTTGATTGATTTCTTTCTTTTCTTTATGTATAAATTTACACACAACCCATATTATTCAATTTTTGTTGGGTACTTCAAACAACCCGATTTTCTCTTGGAATAATCCGTGTAGATCATGAAAGCTTAACCTTTTTTTTTTTTTTGGAGGTTCAAGAATTGAACGATACTGAGGGATTAGTGTTTGATAATGAGCAGATGGCCGGGAACAAAACTGATGATTTGGGATCAGTGTTTGATAATGAGCAGAAGACGGACAAAATTGACGATTTGGGATCTGTATTTGATGTTTCCGTGAAGAGTTTCGATTTTCCGGTGCTGGAAGGGATTGATACATCGGTTGAATCTCTGTATCTGTACAAGAACTTCTTCAATCTCATTCCGAGCTCAGTGGGTTCTCTCAAGTCCTTGAAGACATTGAAATTTTTCGCGAATGAGTTGAATTTGTGTCCTGAGGAATTCAGCTATTTGAATGGGTTGGAATGCCTGCAAGTGAAAGCCGCCGCCGCACCGGTGTTAAGCGGGTTAGATTTCGGCAAGTTGAAGTCTTTGAAAGAGCTGGAGCTGAGTAGAGCACCTTCCAAGCCATCGTCGGTTCCTGCTCTTGGCGACATAGCTGCCCTGAAGAGCTTGACTAAGCTCTCTGTTTGCCATTTCTCAATCAGGTACCTTCCTCCTGAAATTGGTCATCTGTGTAATTTGGAGTATTTGGACCTTTCGTTTAACAAGATGAAGAACTTGCCAGCTGAGATAACCTTCTTGGAATCCTTAGTGTCTCTGGAGGTTGCAAACAATAAGTTGGTAGAGTTTCCGTCTGGTTTTTCTTCCATGAAAAGATTAGAGAAGTTGGATGTCTCGAACAATAGGTTGGCATCCTTCGTCTGGTTAGAACTTGAATCGATGCTTACCCTTCAGAGGCTAAATCTTCAGAACAATAGGCTTCGTGTTTGTGGTCAAATACCTTCATGGATATGCTGCAACTTTGAAGGGAATGGAGAAGATTTGTTAATTGATGAGTTTGTCAGTTCTGCAGATATGGATGGTGTAGAATGTTTGCCTCTGGCCGCTGATTGTGCAAAAGATTCTTCTGTAATAACAATGAGCCATTCTGTCTCGACAACATCTGTTTCTACGAGGAAGTCAAAGGGATGGAAAAGACTCCACAATTGGCAACAAAGAGCTCGTCAAGAAAGATTGAATAGCAGCAGTGGGGAGGGGAAAGTGAAAAATCACTCTGCTATTAGAAAATCTCCTGAAGCTTGTTTGATGTGTCCTGATGACTCTGTGGTCGATGGTTCATCCGCTATTCTAGTTGAGGAGGTTCGGGGCAGAAAATTATCATATGAAGATGATGATGACTTTCAGAATTCAGTTACAATTACGCAGGATGATGATTTAACAACCTTGAAGGAAGAAGCTTATAATCGGAGGTGCGCCTGCAATGTGCTTGACTCTCATCAGAAACATAAGAAGATGAAGAGTGCTTGTGAGGGGAACGATGATGAATCTTTAAGTTCTATACCGATTGCTGGTGATCTGCAAGATGAATGCTTAGGTTCTGATGCATCCAGCGGTTTAACAAAGTCAAAAAGGCATTCTGATGCAGAACCTGATAACCCCAAGCCTAGGAAATATAGAAGACCGATGGGCAATCAGTTAGACATCTCAAGCAAGTATAACCGGGTTTCATACTGTTCAATGGATGACTATCTATCGGATGGGTTTTATGATGCCGGGCGAGATAGACCGTTTATGCCTCTGAATAGTTATGAGGAAATTCTGCCGCTTGACTCACGTGAAGTTATTCTTCTGGATCGGGAAAGAGACGAGAAACTTGACGTCATTCTGCTCTGTGCTCAAGCACTGGTGTCTCAGTTCAGGCGGATTAATGGATTACTAAAGGAAAGTGCTAATGGAGCTACTGATTCTATTCAGATTGCGTCCTTGCTTGCCTTTTTCATTTCTGACCATTTTGGTGGTAGTGACAAAAGTGCCGTTGTGCTGAAAGCAAGAAAGGATGTTTCTGGTTCAAACTATCTGAAACCCTTTGTCTGCACTTGCCCAACAGGCAATGATGACAGAACTAAAAGAGCCATGGAAGAGAGTCTGGATGGTGCTGGAGACATTGCTTTCCATTATATATGTGAGAAGGCTCTTCAATCTATAAAGGGAAGACTTAAGTCAGTTGTTGTTCCTATTGGTAGCCTGCAGTTTGGTGTGTGCAGACATAGAGCTGTACTTATGAAGTACCTCTGCGACAGGGTGAATCCTCCGTTACAATGTGAACTTGTTCGCGGCTTTTTGGATTTTTCACCCCACGCCTGGAATGTGATTACTATAAAGAAGGGTCAGTCGTGGGTTCGCGTGATCGTGGATGCATGCCATCCAAATGATATAAGAGAGGAAACAGATCCTGAGTATTTCTGTAGGTATATTCCTTTAAGTCGGATGACTACTGCATCTGTTGTCACTGATGATAATTCTCCTCCAGAATTCCCTGCACTTTCTAACTCTGAGCAATTAGGCAAGACGGAATCTAATACCGTTCTGGAGTGTACAATTGGATCAGTTAAAGCTGCAGCAAAGGTGCGTACACGGGAAGTATGCGGGACTTCTGCAGATAAGATCAGGAATTTTGAGCTCTCTTGTTTAGGGGAAGCCAGAATGCTGAGTTCTTTAACACATTCTTGCATTGTGAAATATTATGGTCATCAGGTCTCATCTAAATGGGTTTCATCATCGAATGGAAATCCAGATGTCCGCATCTTGCAATCGGCCCTATTTATGGAGTACATAAAAGGAGGTTCCTTGAAGCTTTACTTGAAAGAACTAGGAAGGACTGGCGCAAACCATGTTCCTGTTTTGTTGGCAATGTTTATTGCTCGAGATGTTGCATCTGCATTGGCGGAACTGCACACTAGGCACATTATTCATCGCGACATAAAGAGTGAAAATGTTTTGATCGACCTGGATGAGAAGAAAGACGATAACTCGCCTACTGTGAAGCTCGCCGACTTTGATAGGGCAGTCCCTCTTCGCGCAAGCTTACATTCATGTTGTATTGCTCATACTGGTATACCTCCTCCGGAAGTTTGTGTTGGAACCCCACGTTGGATGGCTCCAGAGGTGCTGCGAGCCAGGACCAAAAACAGCTTGTACGGTCTGGAAGTTGATATTTGGTCATATGGATGCCTGATTCTGGAACTGCTGACATTGCAAAATCCTTACTCAGGTATAGAGGACCAAGACATTCAGAAAAATCTTGAGAGAGGAAAGCGGCCACCGCTAACCAAAGAGCTGGAAGGATTGGTTGATTGTTGCAGCAGGGTGTTGGATGATCCAGAAACGATGGCACGGCTCGAGGAATCGGAAATCGAAACTAAAATGCTGAGGTTTCTTGTGTCGATGTACCGTTGGTGTACGGAGAGTGACCCGAGAGACCGTCCAAGTGCAAATAAGCTACACAAAATGTTCGCAGATGCAAGCTTGATTTGTTCAAAAAGTTTTTGTAAAGACTAGCATTTTTTTTTTTTTTGGGCCATAGAGACGATGTAAAACATTAGTTCTTAGAAAAACTGGATCATCTAGGCCATTTGTTTCGGAACTACTGAATTCTTTTTCCCTTTGTAATCTGCATTTATGTAAGCATCCTCCATTCAAAAGTGAGCTACATTGCTGCTCTCAGGTGTGTACTCCTATTGTGTATTTGAAGTAATTAAAAGGAAAAAAACCAAATTAGAGATGAGTGCAAAACCTATAAGCTAAACTTGCAATAGTATAATACTACTATTTTGAGAAGTATAAAGTTCAAATCCAAAAGCCCACAAAAGTTTGATCCATGACTCCATGTTTTAAAAGGTTTTCGAGGCTATTGAAGCCAGTGTTATTATTCCCGTTACATAATTTAGCATAATGTAGAATGTAATGTAATAATTTAGGTATTTCTTAATTAATATAATATACAAGTACTTTTTTTCAAAAAAAAAATTTTCCCTTACGATCTGGTCTTTTCGACATCATAATACCTTGATGGTCCCCAAAAAAAGGAATAGTACACAAGATAAACGAATGCACTGATCATTCATAACATCTTGTCACCCGCAAAAAGGAATAGTAAAAAATTCTGTAGTAGGCAAAACGCCTTAAATGCTTAACCGTCAAATTGGTATATTATCCTTATATTATTGATTGAAACAAACCCCAATGTATTTTTGATCGAATTGTTTTTTTTTTTTCCCTTACATCATTGAATTGTTTAGTAGATGAATTTCACGCGGGTTCGCATTCTGAAGATTCCAGTTATGCTTTTCTTTGCGCTTCTATCTTCTTTTGTTGTTTCTTTGTTCTGTTTCTCTCAACATTTGGACTTCCTGAATCCTGAATTTACCCCGAGGTTCCTTTAGGCAAAAACATACCAAACTATCTTTTACCTTCGATGACAAAAATTTGAACGCATCCTGGAGATCTACATAACAAACTAGATTGATGACAAGATAGGCAGATTTGGAGAAACGGTGATGGAAATGCTGCCTGGAGATCTACCATTTACTATATTCTACCTTCGATAACAGGCATTTGAACGCATCCTTGGATTACATTCAAACGAAAGCTTAGAGGGAGAAAAAGGGCCGGGTACAGGGTACACTTACGCTATACTTACTCGAGTTATGGGTTTTTTCTGCTGTAACTAGGATGATTAATTCAGTTGATGTTTTCCTCTTGATCAGGAGATTGATTATGACTTACCTGGTACATGCTGCTGGTTAACAGAGAGTTCGATCACAGTATGTGGCTTTGCAGTCTTTTAGATATTAATATATTATTAGGCCAACAATAATCATAATTATTTGCATGCGTTGATCACTATATGGTTATTGCCCAGTTTGGGTTTTCAGTTTTAGTTCAAATTGTACTAAAATTGAAATCTCAAACTGGACAATAATTTTGAGACAGAGGGAGTAAGTTTATTTCAAAAAGGTAAAGCCCGCTTTATCGTTTGATTCAACAAAAGAACCATATGTTAACGTCAATTTATGTTCACTTTATGATCATGTTCCTCAAATCACTTTTACAGAGTGAGGGAAATCATTGGGCCTGCATTTTGCCAGTTTGATTTGCAAAGGCCATACAATCGTGAGAAGATGCTAGATTTGAGGCAGGAAATACCATGCTGCAATAATCAATTGTCCGATCGAGAGTGAATACAAGTGTTGGAAAGTATGATTGATGTCTCAGTCTACTTTCCAATGTGAACTCTCTACCTGTGATCCAGAGAAAAAAACAAGGATCTGGTAAACTTCCTCACATACTAAGGTAAAATCATTCCGAACAACATTCCGGAGGTTGTGTCAGAATCACGGACAAGACTTCTTTTCCAGCAACTCTAAAAGGTTCACAATTCCATCTCCAAAAGGGTCCCAAATAAAATAAAATCTCTTGACACATTTACATGATCAGCTTCCGGCTGCAGTCAGCACAGCAACTGGCTTTGAATCTTCAGTTTTCTCGTGCTCTTTGTTAAGCATCTAAAAGAAAAGAGGAAACAGCCACATCATTGTTGACATGCAGCCCAGGCATGGACAGAAACTTTCTCAAGAGTATTTAATATATCGCGTATAATATATGACCACTATCAAGGCAGCAAATGCTAAAAAGTGATAAAGATTATCCTTGTTGTTGATCAAGTTGTGCAGTGCGATGATACTTCTGATAAGGGAAGAAAGGTATAAAACCAGCATTTGATCATTTGTTTTCACTGCCGAAAAAAGACAGAGGGAAGTTATATTACCTACTCTATCTGTGTCTGAGGGAAGGCGCTTCACCAAAGAAAGCAAACATCCACCAAAAACTATATAATAACAGACAAACTTACCTGCAAATGATTTTATTAATTCAGATACATTGAGATTTGGAAGCAGGTTAAACCAATCCTGCAGAAAAACAAATGTATTTCATAAGAGGACAGTCAAAAAAAAACAAGTTCCGTATATTTGGATGTCAAAGTCTGAATTAATCCCACAGATACGAGGCAGTGAATAACCATTGCTTTGAGGATATACCTAGAGAAACAAAATCAATGCAAAAGGTATATGAAAAGTCGATTGTCTACGGAAGCAATTAATGATTCACTTGCTGTGCTTCACTAAACCAATGTTGGCGTGTGAGAAAGAAAACAAAATTGAATGAGTCAAGACAGAGTGACTTTTAGACTAACTACTGCAACGCACAGGTTAAGGCATATTCCCTAATAACATCCAAATCAAATGTGAGAAAGGAAAGATTGTGATCTAGTATCTCAAAAAATGTTTACAAGTAGCCTGATTTTTGGATCCTGTATATCATGCTACAACAAAAAAGGCTATGATGCCCCATACGCTCTTATGAAAAAGCATATTATAGCTACTAACTTTCTATGATAATGTACAAATTTTAGAACTGATGAAGAGAATATAAATGCAACATAACAAGTGTAGCCACTGTAATAAACAACATCTACATAAGATACACTTACCTGCAAATGATAAAGTATCTCATGATTCAAAGGTAATTTTCCATCAATATCAAGGTTCATACAAAACACAATATACGATCATGATTTATCCAGAAGAAACAGAGGAATTGATTGAATTCGTATGAACAAAACCCTTAGGGTTTGAAGATTGGGGAAAAACTGAGAAATGCTCTCAAGTATATTCTCTATATTCCGTCAGTATTACAAGCTGCCTTCTATGCGATATATATACATCAAGATTACAACTAACTGGTACTAATCATCTCTACAAAGAAACACACTTTAATCCAATGGTTACAAATTAACTATATACATTGCAGCTCTAATCTAATGGTTACATATCATTTTTGTGCCGGATTAATGACGTGGAATCGTGTTCCAGAACATTCCCCGGTGCCAAGGTCTGTTACAGAGAGACGGATCAAGCGGTGGTTGACGCAACTTGCTGCCCATGTCATCTCTGGAAGCTTCCTGTGAAAGTAGAAGCTGAGTACGTGTGGTCCTGCTGATGCTGGAAGAATTTCCTGATTTAGCTGATGTGGAGTCAACGGCTGTCAGTGATTGATCTCCTGAATTTTGTTCTTCATTCAGATATTGTAACACCCCCCTTGCAAGAGGAGCATTATTGAGGCTCATCTTGGACAGAATCTGACAGAAACGAGGAGCACTGAGGGGCTTAGTGAATATGTCAGCCAGTTGATCGTGAGTTGATATATGCTGAGGAGATATGAAACCCGCCTTGAATTGATCTCTAACAACATGACAATCGACTTCCAGATGTTTTGTATGCTCATGGAAGACGGGATTGGCAGTGATGTACAAGGCGGCTTGATTATCACACCAAAAAGAGATACGAAGAGAAACTGAAACTTGAAAATCTTTGAGCAGATACAAAATCCACTGTAATTCCATAACTGTAGAAGCCATTGATCTGTATTCAGCCTCAGCTGGTGAACATGATATGGTGGTCTGTTTCTTTGCCTTCCAAGAAACTAAACTCTTCCCCAAGAAGATACAATATCCCGTGATAGAATGTCTAGTGGTCTGACAGCAACCATAGTCAGCATCACTATAAGCAGTGAGATTGAGTGCTGCATCATGAGGATAAAACAAGCCTGTTGAGATGTTTCCTGCTAAATACTTAAGCACATGTAAAGCTGCTCCCTAATGAGACTCATGTGGTGAATGTACAAATTGGCTTAATTGCTGAACTGAGAAAGTTAAATCTAGTCTGCTGAAATTCAAGTAGAGTAATCGACCAATGAGTCTTCTGTATTGCCCTTGATCTGCAAGAAGAGGAGTAGTATCCTTATCTTCTGAAGGAAATCTAAGATCTCTTGGTAATGGTGTAGCTACAGCATGGCAATCAAGCATATTTGTATCCTTTAGCAATGTACTTCTGTTGATTTATGGAAATTCCATCTGATGAATAATGTATCTCCATACCCAAGAAATAATGTGCCTTTCCTAAATCTTTGATTGTGAATTCCTGATCAAGATATTGTCTGACCTTCACCACCTCCTCATATGAACTTCCAGTAATCAAAATATCATCAACATACACTAGTAGCAATAGCAACAGTCTAATCTTTGTAGAATAAAGAGGCAGTTATCATGATAAGACTGAACAAATCCATAGTATTGAAGATTAGAAGTAAACTCTTGATTCCATTGCCGAGAAGCCTGTTTCAGGCCATATAATGAACGCTTTAGTTTACAAACCTGTCTAGTAGAAGCCTTCAAATAACCTTGAAGTGGTATCATGTACACATCCTCCTCTAAAAATCCATGTGAGAATGCATTATTTACATCCATTTGATAAAGAGACCATTGTCTAGCAGCAGCAACAGCAAATAGCAATCTTACAGTTACAACCTTAGCCGCTGGTGAGAAAACCTCATAAAAGTCTTCCCCTTCCACCTGATTATAGCCTTTGGCAACTAGTCTTGCCTTGTATTTATCTATTTTTCCATCTGGTTTGTATTTTACCTTGTACACCCATTTTGACCCAATAGCTTTCTTGTCAGATGGCAATAGTGCGCTCCCATGTACCATTAGATTCCAAAGCATCTAACTCTTGATTCATGGCCTCAACCCAATGATGATGAGTCCTGGCTTGATGATAAATAGTAGGTTCCTGAAATGTAGACAGATTGGCAAGAAAGACACTATGTGCATTGTCATTAGAAGAAGAGGTGCTAGGATTAGAATGTGGTTGTTTGGTGGTATGTGAAGTGACAAAACTATCAAGCCAAGCTGAAGGTTGACTATTCTAGAACTCCTTCTCAAGGGTTGGGGATCAGGTTCTGAGTATTGGTTCCTAGAGAATTCAGGTTCTGTGGAAGAGTCTCTATTGACTATATGTGATGGAGATGGTGAAGTAGAGACTGAGTGTGGAGAATCATCAATAAGAGGAGAAACTGAAGGAAGGAAATTATCATCTGGTTCAGATATGGTGATAAGAGGCAAAAGAGGTTGATCAGAGTCATCTTTCAGTGAAGGAAATACTGTCTCATGGAAAAGAATATCTTTTGATACCAAGGTTTTCCTAAGTGAGAAACTATAAAGTTTATAACCCTTCTGTCCTGGTGGATACCCCAAAAAGATCCCTTTAATGGATCTTGGATCAAATTTGTCTTTATTAGGGCTATTATCAACTGCAAAAGCCAAGCAACCAAAAGTTCTTAATGAAGAAAGATCAGGTTTCTGTTTATGGAGGATCTCAAAGGGTGATTTCCATCCAAGCATTTGACTAGGAAGTCTGTTTATAAGATGAGTGGTTGTTAGAACAGCATCACCCCAAAACTGTTTAGGTAATCTGGACTGTATAAGTAAGGATCTAGCTACTTGAACCAAGTGTTTATGCTTCCTTTCTACAACCCCATTCCGTTGGGGTGTATAGAGACAACTCTTATGGTGAATGATCCCAAGTTTGGATAAAAGTTGAGCAAAAGAAATATTGGTGAATTCAGTGCCATTATCTGATCTTATAACTTTGATAATAGCCTGATATTGGGTTTGAATCTGTTGTAGAAAATGTTTTACTAAAGCAAAAACCTCATATTTATGTTTGAACAAGTAAATCCAAGTACTTCTACTGAAATCCCTCATATTTATGTTTGAACAAGTAAATCCAAGTACTTCTACTGAAATCATCCACAATGGTAAGGAAATAATGACAACCAGAAAGAGTTGCTTGTTTATATGGTCCTCATACATCCATATGATTCAAACCATTCTTTGCTATGAATAGTACTAGTAGGGAAACTTATTCTATTCTGTTTTCCTAAAGGACATATACTACAATTCTAAGAAGTATAAACTTGTGATTTATTTTTTGAAACATGTCTCATAACAATATCATAAGGATGTCCTAATCTATGATGAAGAACATCTTCTGTCACAGCTACTAAGGCTTGGCTTGTCTTCTCTGGGAGTGTAGAATAAGAAGAAGGTTGCCTCACATGAATCATAAAGGTTGCAAATTGAGTTTGGGATTTATGTATGGCTTCATTGGTGAATGAGTATGGACTGAGTATGTATAGTTCTTGAATGACTTTGCCTACTGCTAGAACCTTGTGTGAATTAAGGTCCTGTAGCAAGCAAACATCAAAGAAAAAAACAAAATATAGATGGTTAAATTTGGGTAGTTGTCTAACAGAAAGTAGATTGTACTTAAACTTTGGTAAGTACAAACAAGAAGTTAAGACAACTGACCCAGAAAGTTCCACACTACCAATATGACTAACTGAATTGACAGTTCCATCAGGGAGCCAAACTAGTGTAAAGGTATTTAAGGTTTGTATGTTTGTCATGATTCTAAGACGAATGCACATATGCTTTGTAGCACCACTATCTGACTAGACCCTTCACTTATAACATCAGAAGGTAAAGAATCAAGCTTAGTGATTATGGAACTACCTGTAATTTCTTCATAGTATGCCATATTCACCAAGTGTCCTCCTGAGCTTTCTGTTGATCCTTTCCCTTTGATGTATTTTTCCATCTCAAGTTGAACTGTATTGGATATCACCAACTGCAAGTCAGAATGTCCTTCTTTTCTGCTATCCAAAGCACAGAGTCTCGTACTCTCCAATGCTTAAGTCAACAATAGAGACAGTTGTGTGTTATGTTGATCATGTGGAATAAACAAGAAAATTACCTATAAACTAGAGTAGGAATAGGGTTAGGCGGTGGCATAACAAACTAATCCTTAGTCCAATTAGCGCAGGTTTAATTCGTCCTCTTCAGTTTCTTTTTAGGTTTAAATGGGTGTGTTTTTATGGAGTACACATCCAGAAATTGCTTGATCTGATCAATACTCGCGCCCTGCCCTGAAGATTTAACTTGTCCTGTGCCACTGCCCACATTTTGTCCCACCACCAATGTAGCCGCCTCTTGCCTTAATGCGAAACCCTCCTTCAATATCCATTTTGATTTTTGATAGTAGCTAAGCTTTGATATGTGTTTATTTCCTGTAAACTTTGATTTGATGATTCTGAGTGGGGTACTTTACTTCTGAGTTCTGAGCTTAGCTTCTGAACTCAAAAAAGGTTGGGGCTCCTCTGTGGCTATTTATATATGCAGAGAGTTCATGACTACTACTATGTGCATTAACATAACATTCTTTGGTTTATTCAATTTTGGATCTAATTAAGGGAAAAAGTAGAAGACATAAACCTTTTCTTTTTTTTTGTGTGTGTGTGTGTAGAGCAGAGACTAGTGCTTTGATTTTAGGGAATGAGAGAATAGGATTTTGAGGGGTTTGATTGATCGAATTGGGTTTTTCTTTTTTTTTTTTTTTTTTTTTTTTGAAATGGTGGGGTTTTCATTTCTTTTTTTTTTTTATTTTTGCTGAAAGGGTTGTACTACGCTTCGAATTACATCACTACTCTTCTAGGTATGCTATCTCTACAATATCGTAGTTAAGCCACCAAAATACACCTGGTAGGGGCGAATCCAACCTTACAAGTCCGATCGGATTTCTCGCCGCCAGCGTAGCCAAATAATTGACAACAAAATTATATTTTCTATAACTATGATGAAGGACAACTGTCCAATCCCTCGACAACACCTCCCTAATAGCTCGCAACAAACTTCATACGCGCACGGAGGTCTATTTCTGTCCAATACCATTTGCACTACACTCTGGTTAATGGTTATCCACTTCGGCTTCCACTCTCGTGTAACCCTTATCCCAGGCCAAACATAAGCCTTGGAACAGCCCCCAAAGTTCCCCCAGTTATGGTGCAGTACCCTATGTTCATGAGAAAGTCTTGATTTTACAACCTTAAATTCGAATCAGATGATAAATAAACGAAAAACATGAAGAACAGAGAGAACAAGAAAAAATGATATATATTTCTTAATTTAATTCTGAGTCATAAGGCTCCTTATATTTATAATATTTCTTGCTGGAAAAGTACTACTTAATTTACATTTTAAGGACTTATGTGAAGCTTCCTGGTAATTGCTCTAAGATGATATAAGATTAAAACAAATTTTGTCGTGTATATAAGTCGGTATCAACTGCATAATCAGTCCAGCGTACTCCTGTGCTCCATCAGGAAGTCCTGGAATCGAAACTTGGCACTGAAGTCTTATAATTCTTCACCCCCTCCTCAAGTTGAGCCTTCTATAAGCTCATCTTGGACAACAAAAAAGAGAAAATTGCAGCTGAAAGAGGTTTTGTGTAGAAGTCAGCCAGTTATAGAGAAGATTTAATGTGCAAGCAACAATCCAGACTTGTATTGATCTCGAACCACATGACAGTTGATTTCAATATGTTAGGTCCTTTCATGGAAAACCGGATTAGCAGTGATGTCTAATACTACTTGATTGTCACAGTAGGAACTGGTAACTGAGGCATGATGGAAAAATCTCTGAGCATATAAACAATCCATTGAAGTTCCCTTGTAGCTACTGTCATTGCTCTATACTCAGCTTCTACTGAGGAGCAAGATATTGTGCTTTGTTTCTTTGTTTTCCAACTGATCAAACTATTCCCAACAAAGACACAGTATCCAGTTAAAGAGTGCCTTGATGTTCTACATGAACCCCAATTCGAATCACTGTAAAATCTGAGATCAAGAGAAGATCTTGAAGAAGAGAAAAGGCCTTGATCAATGCTACCAGACAAATATCTAAGAACATTATGTGCAGTGTTCCAGTGAGATAAGTGTGGCTTCTGCACATGTTGACTGTTGCACTTTATATGATGTTAACTGTTGCACTGCATAAGTAACATTAGGTCTTGTATAATTCAAATATAAAAGACGTCCCACTAACCTTCTATACTGCGTGGGATCAGAATAGAGGGGTGTTTGATCTTGGTCTTCAAAGACAAAATGTAATCTTGGTGGAAAAGGAGTAGAGGTTGGTACACTACCAAGAACTCCAGTAGATGTAAGAAGATCCATTATATATTTGCACTGATGAATGTATATACCAGCAGAAGATCTTGCAATTTCCATCCCAAGAAAATATTTAGCATGGCCTAAATCTTTGATAGTAAATAACTCATTCAAATAGATTTTCACCTTAGCAATCTCTGTGGCATCAGGTCCAGCAATGAGAACATCATCTACATAAACTAGAAGATAGACCTGGCATTGTGAAGTGATATAAGTGAATAAACATGGATTGTGGTATGACTGTTTGAATCCATAGGCAATCAGTTTGGCTAAGAACTCTTGATTCCATTGCTTTGAAGCTTGCTTCAATCCATAAATTGACTTTCTGAGTTTACAAACTTGTCCAGGTTGTGCCTTATCATATCCCAGTGGTGGCAACATGTATATATCCTCTTCTAGACTGCCATGCAGAAATGCGTTGTTGACATCTAGTTGATGAACAAACCACCGTTTGGAAGAAGACACAGCAAAAAACATGCAAACTGTGACTATCTCTGCAACAGGTGAAAATACTTCACAGAAATCCTCTCCTTCAATTTGGGTATATCCCTTGGCAACAAGTCTTGCTTTATAACGATCTACAGTGCCATCCTCATTCATTTTAATCTTGTATACCCACTTTGATCCAACAGCTCTCTTTCCAACAGGTAATGAAGTTAATTTCCATATGTCATTAGTTTCCAGAGCTGCAAGTTCATTATTCATAGCTTCTACCCATCTAAGGTTAACTCTTGCTTGATTATAAGTACTAGGCTCAGATGAATCAGACACATTTGCAACAAATGAACTATATGCAATTGTAGGAACATAAGATGACTCAGAAGATGAAGTGATGCAGACAAAAGATGTATCATAGTCAGTCATCCAAGCAGGTGGTCTTCTGTCTCTTGTACTGACTCTGAGAATAGGCTGATCTGGTGTATTGACAGTGGAAATAGGTGAAGAGGATGACATTTCAGAGATAGATGAGGAAGACTGTTCTAAGGAATGGAGATCATCAGTTGACCTACTATGTCTAGGTGAGGTTTCTGAATTATCTTGCAGATGATCAAAGGGAGAAGAACTAGTATAATTCTGATTGTAATCATCCTGAACTGATTGATCAAAACAGGTGATTACAGATTGGTTTTGAGAAGCAGAAGGATAGATGTTTTCATGAAATAGAACATCTCTTGAAATGATAGTTTTCTGTAGTAAAGGAACATATATCTTGTAACCTTTCTGAGAATGTGGATATCCTATGAAAATTCCTTCAAATGAACATGGATCAAGCTTATCCCTCTTTGGACCATTATTTACGGCATAGACTTTGCAACCAAAATTCCTTAAAACAGACAGATCAGATTTACAACCATTTAAAATTTCAAAAGGTGATTTCCAAGTGAGAATGGCTGTAAGAAGTCTATTTATAAGATATGTCGTAGTAAGTAAAGCATCCCCAGATAATTATTTTGATAAATTAGACTACAAGAGAAGAGACCTTGCAACCTGAAGTAAGTGTCTATGTTTGCGTTCTACAACACCATTTTGTTGTGGTGTGTAGACACAAGATCTTTGGTGCAAATACCCTGATCAAGGAAAAGTTGAACACAGGTTTGACTGAGAAATTCTATGCTATTGTCTGTTCTAACTTTTTTGACCTTGGCTTCAAACAGTGTATGAATCATTTTTAAAAATTGAGAAATCAATGAAGCAACTTGGCTCTTGTGCTGAAAAAGGAGAATCCATGTAATACGACTGAAATCATCTACTATGGTCAAGAAATATTGACAATTTGTAAGAGATTTGACCCTGTATGGACCCCATACATCAAGATGCAACAATTCAAAACATTTTTTAGATTGAATAGAACCAATAGGAAATGATAATCTACTTTGTTTAGATAATGGATAGATACTACATTGTTCCAAGTTGATTTTGCTAGAAGACAAGGAAGTACAAAGATCACTGTTTGAATTTACTAATTGCTGCATTACATGAAAGGATGGATGTCCTAATCTAGAGTGCAACAAATTTGGAGAAACAACAGTGGTACAGGCACTGTGAGGAAACTTTGTGACTTGGAAAGTTGGTGTTGAGGCTTGAACATGGAGCATGTAAGATGAGTAGAGTTCCTGTGATTCTTGAATGGCTTGGGAAGTAAATGAAGTTTCATCCAATATATATAACTCTTTGACCACTCTACCTACTGCTAGGACCCTTCCTGTACTAAGGTCCTGCAGTAAACAAAAATCAGCAAAAAACTTGAAAAAATAGTTTGAGGTTTTTGCAAGTCTTCTTACTGACAACAAATTATACTTAAAACCAGGAACATGCATACAGGAACTTAGAGAAAATGATTCTGAAATAGAGACATCCCCAAAATGGGTGACATGGTTGATGACCATCAGGGAGTAATATAGGGGTGATTTTGCAAGATGATGTGACATTATGCATTAAAGAAAGATTGGTGCACATGTGTCCTGTTGCTCCTGTGTCTGTTACCCAAGCCTTTGGACTTATATAATCAGAAGCAAAAGTAACAAGTTTAGAATGAGTTGTACTACCTGAGATGTCATGAAAATGTGCCATGTTCACTTTATGGGATCCACAGGTTCAGCTACTGCTTTTCCTTTCTTGATCCTATCCAGTTCAAGCTGCATTGCTGTAATCATAGATTGAAGCTGGTCCGAGTTGCTGGCAGGATTATCAAGAGATGTATTCATGGCATTTGTTGGAGCAAAACTTGATGCATCTACCATATGTGCTGAACTGAATTTTCCTCCTGAATCTTGTAGTTTCTTGGAGAGCCACCAGTCAGGAAAACCTTTTATCTTAAAACACTCTTCTTTTAAATGACCTGGTCTTTGACAGAATGTACACTTCTTGTTAGCCTTCTCAGTTGGAGTAATCTTGAGTTTCTGACAGTCACTCTTTAGATGCCCACTGTTCTTACAATAATTACAAAACAAAGAGTTGTTGTTGAGCTTAGCTTGTGCATTACCAGTGTTTGCAGAGATCTTCTTCCAGTCAGGCACCCTTACCATCATTGCAGTATTGTCATTTGATTCTGCTGCTTTATTCGTACTCACTTGTTTATGTGTTTCAGCTTAAAGTAACAAATTGTAAACCCTTTCCTCAGAAGGCATCGGTTCCATGAACAAAAAATCATTCTTTTCTTGCTCATAAATCTCATTCAGCCCCATCAAAAGCTCCATAGTTTTATCCTCAATGGCTCTAACTGAAAGCAATGCCCCCACCTCTCCTTCTACAACAGGAGTTGGTCTTAACTGCTCAAATTGATCCCATAATTTTTTAAGCTTACCATAATATTGTGAGATGGACATATTTCCCTAATTAATCAAGGCTATTTGCCACTTTAATTCAAATAGTTGTGGAGTAGTAGTGGTTTCAGATCTCTGCTCTAACTATTTCCATAAAGTGCGTGCATCATGAACAAACATAAACATACTTGCAATCTCAGGTATCATAGAACTCTTAATCCAAGAACATACCATGCTATTAGCCCTATTCCATTTTATACATTTCAATGAACCCTCAGGAGGTTTTGGAAATGATCCAGTGATAAAACCAAGTTTCATTTTCGCCTCTAGGGCTGGAATCATAGCATTTTTTCCAAACAAGATAATTTCTTTCATTCAAAGGAACCGCAACCAATGGAGTACCTGGATTTTCAGAACCATGGACGTGCAATTGCTCCTCTATTAACTCATCTAATTCCCTGCGTGTAGCTTCATCCATCACCGGCCTCCTTTGAATCGCCTCCTCCATGATATTTTATAGCAGAATCGACTTGAAAAACTTCGATAAAATTCAAACCTTTATGAAATATGATATATGTATGTTGCAGCGGAACCCAGAGCAGGCCTAAACCTGCTCTGATACCATCTTGATTTTACAACCTTAAATTTAAATCAGATGATAAATAAACGAAAAACATGAAGAACAGAGAGAACGAGAAAAACTGATATGTATTTCTTAATTTAATTCTGAGTCATAAGGCTCCTTATATTTACAATGTTTCTTGCTAGAAAAGTACTACTTAATTTACACTTTAAGGACCTATGTGAAGCTTCCTGGTAATTGCTCTAAGATGAGATAAGATTAAAACAAATTTTGTCATGTGTATAAGCCGGGATCAGCTGCATAATCAGTCCTGCGTACTCCTGTGCTCTATCAGGAAGTCCTGGAATTGAAACTTGGCACTGAAGTCTTATAATTCTTCAGAAAGCCACCACCATCTTTCATGCTCATCACTGAGTACCCCTCTAACAGTTCCCAATCCTGTTCTTGCATCCACTGCCCCATCAGAGTTCATTTTGATCCAGTTTACTTGGGGCGACTTCCAAGCTAGCAGCACTTGTTGCTTCACAACTATCGGGGCTCCCATGGACTTTTCAAATGCGGCGGCGTCCTTAATCTCATTGTGCTTCGTTGGATTTTCCAAAATTTTCTAGTTGGTCGTATGCTCTCTTCAGCAAACAAAAAAGCATTCCGCCAATTCCACAACTTCCAGGTTACAATACCAAAAATAGATGGCCAATTCTCATCAAATCCACATGAGTTTTGCAGGTTCCCAACCAACCAAGCCATCAAATTACAATTAAAGAAGGAATACCGAAAGCTAACCCAAACAAGTCTGATCCACAGGGCCTTAGCACTTGGGCAGTCCCTAACAACGTCGATTGCATCTTCGTCTTCGTCCCCACATCTCGGACAAGTTGTGCTATCAGCAAGATGCCTTCTGGTCCTCTCCACATTCGTGAGCAACCGCTCCCTTGTCAATAGCCAAAGAAACATTCGAATCCGTTATGACCCCTCCTATTTCTATATGTATTTCCATAAAATATTTCGATTAACATCCTACTTTTGTGATAGTGACTTGTAGGCCGACTTGATGCTAAATTCCTCCCTTGTATTGAATCCCCAAATCAGAACTTCAAAGAAATGGTGGGTTTTTCTTTGTTTTAACATAAGTGTGTGCTTGCCTGGTTTTTTTATTTTATTTTTTATTTATGTAAAATGGAGATAGACAAATCACAATGTAACTGGAGCATATAGCTTTTTAAAACCTATCTGGATCATGTCATTATAAGCTAATAGATGAGTGCAAAACCTATAAGCTAGACTTGCAAAGGTATAATTCTAATACTACTACAATTTTGAAAAGTTCAAATCCAAATTTAAAGCCCACAAAAGCTGGATCCATGACTCATGTTTTAAAAGGTTTTCGAGGCCATTGAAGCCACTCAGCAGGTCCAACTTCCAAGATCGTTCACGCTTGGACCAAAATTTAGAATGAAGACTAATATATAAAGGATATATAAAGGGCCAAATAAATGCAGATACAAGTACATCCCATTCGCCATTTTACCTGAAATTGTGCTCAGAATATGCAAAGGTGAGGATTTACAGAGAGATTGGGATTTTCTTAAGGGTGGTTACCCCTCTCTGTGAAACCGATGATCTCCGTTTTCCGATCGAAAAAGTTAACAGCCCTTTTGAAGCGTTACTACTACCATTTCTTTGTTAATGTCTGGCAACCAATCAAACATTCATTCATGCATTCATCGTTTAGCTGTCAAGCAAAAATTAGAGGGTCATATTAACTTGAGGCTGTGATGATCAATGGATTCTTCTGAGCACATAGAAAAATCCGGGCTTTGACAAAAAAGTGACGGCATCTTGGTTGGGCAAATCCGGATGGCAGAGAAATTTGGGAGGATTCAAAGATGGATTCCTCCCTAATTAACATGCAACCGGTGTACTTTGCAACCATGGTTGTTCACTCAAATCATTGTCTGGTTTAAAGTTACTACAGATCTGAGCCTAATTTTCAAACACTTTTTTCATTTAATGTTTTGTTCTGAAAATTCATGAATCCTTCTTGAAATTTGTGGGTTTTTGCCCTTCTGGATCAAAATGCAATTCTTATTACTTTGCCAGAAGTTGAACTTGGACTGGACCATGTTTGATCACAGAATAATTCCAACATTTTTTTGTCACAAAGATGGCATTTTGATAATTCCTTGTGATTCTGTTTCTCTATGTTCTAATGCACAGTGGATTAGCATTAATCTGCCTTTATCACAGCATTTTGTTAATACTAGTAGTAATATGTTTAATAAACAAATGATTAAGAAATGGGAACATAGTACTGCTTTATCATTATCAAAAAGAAATGGGAAAGTGGCAACTGACAACAAAGAAAGTGGTGGCATTGGAACCACACAAATACACAATACAATTGAACTCTCCAAAGTACCCTAAGGTAGTGGTTACTGGTGATGTTACTTTCAGGTTAGGATGACCAAACTGATGGTCAAACAAATGGCAAACGGGTGGACAGTAAATCAAGTAAGAAGAGTAAATCATAAACGAATGAAACAAAACAACATAGGGTCAATCCATTGAGCTCTGAGCTGAACAAAGAAAAATGAGGCAGAACAGAGAGCTTATGGGATTTTCTTAAGGGTGGTTGCCCCCTCTCCGTCAAAGCCAATGATTTTCTTCTTCTCTTGCAAAAGAATTTAAACAGCCCTTCCATTACTATATGATCATCATCCATGCATGAATCAGAACTCCGTCGTCTTTTTTATCTCTCTTACAAATCCATTTCTTAATCCCATTCTTAATGACTAAACAAACGGCTCCTTAATTCGGTTTTTCATGGAATGATATCTCATCCATGAAGGTATGTAGAACTGGAAATTGAGGCGGTGATGATGATGAAATGATAAATCTCTGAGCTCATGTGAAAATTGGGCACTCTGAAAAACAAAGTGGCAGCATCTTGGCTTGGCAAACTAAGTGGATGGCAGAATTGGGGAAAACCTCATATGGGTTTTTTTTTCCCAAAAATTGCAACCGGATTTTTGCAGCCATGGTTGTTTACTCTTTTTCAGTGTGTGCCTGAAAAGCTTTCAAGAGCATCACAGATCTGAGCCACCATGATCAAATACTCTGTTTTTCATATGAACATTTGGCTTTGACTTGAACTTCAATTGGTGGATCTGAAAATATGTTACTTTTCCACCATACTATTTTACATCCAGCACCAAAGGTTGCTCATTTATTGCTTGAAAAATCTTTTCTACTATAGTCACACAGAAATCTCTTCCAAATAAAAATAGTATCTTTGACTCATTGAAATAAAGGCCAAACCTAGAATCAAATAGGAAAAAAGGGAAGAGCAAGAAGGTTATTAGAGGCTCAGACAAAGAGTGAAATTTAGGCAAGGAGAGAGCGAAATCCGCCATGGTTGCAAAATTAATTAAGAACCCGGTTGCAGAATGTTAAGAGAAAACCCAGATCGATCTTTAATCCCAACATTTGCCATCCGGGATTTGCCAAACCAAGCTGCGGCTCACTTTTCCTCAATGCCCAGTTTTGCTCAGATTGATTTTGCCATCATCACAGCCTCAATTTTTCGATGCATGCCTTTCTCACCCTTCTTCTTGATTATTATTATTATTATTATTGGTTTTCCTTTTTCCCCTTTTCTGGGTCGAAGCCCAAGCAGTCAAACAAGACCACAGTTCAGTGTTCAGACATCAGAACAACAGATAGAACTGAGACATTGGACGCTGAAATCAAAGGTTATTTTTGGTCGTTTGATCTTTTTTCCATCTTCAAGGGCTGTTGGTTTTTGTTAAGAAGACAAAATCATTGGCGGTACAGAGAGGGGCAACCACCCTTGAGAAAATCCCACGTCTCTCTCCACAGCCTCATTTTCTTTTCCTTCAATCTGAGCAAATCCCTTGGTTTACCTTTTTTCACCTTTATAGCTGTCATTCTTGAAAATTCTTTTAGTTTCCTTCTCATTTTTATTTTTTTATTTTTAATTTTTTGATTAATTGCCTTGACTTCCCCTTTGAGTTTGGTTAAATTACGAGTTGCCTCTAAATCAATAATATAACTTTTTTAATCTTTTGAAACAGAAAAATGCCCTCCATTTGTTGGAAGGCTAGCTCGACGCTTAGATGTGAAATTGGGAAATGAGTTTCTCCCTCAAAACCTAGTTTACATTCTCAGAAAAATGCCCTCCATTTCTGTTTGGTTCGTTTTTTCATTGATTTTTTCAGAATTTTAAATTAATTTATGTCTCATCCCAGCATATTTTTTTACATTCTCAATGTATTTTTTTACATTTTCAATATACTTTTTTACATTTCCAATACAAAAAAACACACTCAAAAAACGGAAAAATTGGCCGATCTATCCTAACCTTTACATGCGTTGTCAATTCTACCCTATTCTTTTTTGATTAGCCAATATTACCCTAAACTATTCAACCGTTAGCCGATTTTGTCCAATTTGCCAATTTTTGTTTAAATTAATACAAAAATATCTTAATAGTTTTAAAAATTATAAAAATAACCCTAAAAATTTGTAAAAATAACAAAATAGTCTCTTTTCACTTTTTATTTAATTTTTTTCTGTTTGCTATTTCTTTTACTATTTTTCATAACTATGAAAATATATTATATGATCTTTTAGAATAAAAATTTATTTTTAAACAATACTGCACAAATTTATAGATGTACATATTTGTAATTCATGGTTGATTTACATAAACATATTAATTTTTTTAATACTATGGCTAGAAAATAATGATATTAGTTTTCTAATCCATTTTTTTCAATTTAAAGAATAATATTTTATTTTACTAAAACTAATTTTTTTACAAAAAATTAAAAAATTTAGCATAGATTAAAAAATAATCGGCCAAATTTTCTGTTTCATGAGAGTAGATATAAGATTAAATCTCACCAAAGGATTTCTAACCGGGAGAGTGATTTTATCCATATTTAAGCGGGGTCCACTAAAGGCGAGAGGGTTAGATGGTCAGGTGATTTAGGGTGTGAGATAAAATTACTGTGTTCGATGTCTCGATTCTCACTGGGGCAATCTAATTTTTCTTTTTTTTTTAAAAAAAGGTGGAGTCCAGTATTGGAATAATTTTCTTTATATTATTTTTTCTTTAAAAAAAACTTTCTACTAAAGTTAAATATATTAATATCTCAAAAAATTATCGCAAAATGTTAAACCCTCGCAATAATAATATAAATGTTTTTTTATAAAATATTTTCTACCATTTTTGTAAATGACATGACACTATATTCTTGTATTGGGCCAATGTAGAAATGAAATAGGTTTTTTTTTTTACTTTCTTTTCGTACTTGGCCTTTTACAGAAAAATTTATATTTTAGTTTTAATTATTTTTTAAATTTTATGATACAATCTAAAGTCTGTTGAATTAAATTGTAATACATTAAAGTATACCAATAACTTCTTTTTTAATCTATGCTAAATGTGTAATTTTTTTGTGCAAAATTAGTTTTAGTTAAATAATCTTATTCTTTTGATTGAAAAAAATGGATAAAAAAATTAATATCATTATCGTTAAACTATATTATTAAAAAAATAATATGTTTATGTAAATTAAACATGACTTACAAATATCAAATTATAAATTTGTACATTAGAGTTTAAAAATGAATAGTTTTTTTTTAAAAGATCATATAGTATATTTTTATAGTTATGAAAATATTAAAAAGAAATAAAAAACAAAAAAAAATTAAACAAAAACTGAAAAGAGACTGTTTTGTTATTTTTGTAAATTTTTGGAGTTATTTTTATAATTTTTAAAATTATTAAGGTATTTTTGTAATTAAAACAAATAAAATTTCGTTAATTTAAATGGAAAAGAGCAAATTGAACAAAATCGGCTAACGGTTGGATAACTTAGGGTAATATTGACTAATCGAAAAAGAATAGGATAAAATTGACAATGCATATAAAATTTAGAATAAATTAGCCAATTTTTCCCTAAAAAACGATGTAAACATAGCCTAAATTAACAAGTGTGCAAATGCATTGTAACAACTAACAACATTCAGAATAAAATATGATGTCCGTGAAAATGAAATCTCAATATGACATTCCATTTGCAATCACCATAATTTGTATTTCTTCAATTCTAAAATAATTACTCCTTCCATTTCAAACTGTGAGAGAGAAAATGCAAATCAAAGCAGAGAAGAAGAAGTAGAAGAAAATGGGGGAAGAAAGTAAAGGGAAAAAAAAGAACAGCAGCAGTTAAAAGAGTTTATTACTCTCTTTTGTTTTTAGAGAGAGAAAGGGCAGCAATAGTAGTCGTAGTATTATTGCATGAGAGAGAAACTCAATTAACTCTTTTTTTCCCTTCTCTTTTCCATACTATTCTTTTCCAAGAAATCACTCGGCTCTGTTTGGAAGGTTTTTTTATGGTTTTTTCAAAATAATTAAATAATAATTGTCACATTCTAACATATCTTTTAATATTTCTAATGTACCTTTTTACATTTTTAATATAAAAAACACTTAAAAACACACACTGAAAAAACGATCCAAATATAGCCTCAATTAACTCTTTTTTTTGTTCTTCTTCTTTTCCATACTACTACTTCAAGTAACTCACTCTTTATTTCCTTTTTTATTTTTCATAGCATTCCATATTTATTTTATATTTTGTTTCCACCGGTTTCACGAGACAGACAAGTTTGCCTTCACTTCTCTTCTTCTTCTTCTCTCTATAAAACCATCAACTTGTTTTTTTTTTTTTCTGCTTTTGTTATTAGGGTAATTTTGATTTATCTACCATATATTTATTTATTTACTTTATCTTTTCTCTTTCTATCGACCCTTTTTTCCGGTTTGTCCTTATCCCAATATTAATTTTAAGAGAGAGAGAAAATTTACTGCACTTGGACCTTTTTTTTCTTCTTTTTAACGGCTTCGACTTTGGCGCAGTATTTTACTTTTTGTTTTCCACAAGTTTACTTGTTATTTTCATGCAACTAAATCCCAAAGTAAAGCCCCGAAGCTACACAGTGAAAACTTGACTAGCAAAAAAGATCCAGAGAATTGGTGTAGTATTTCGATCTATCATTCTATCTTTTTCCTCAACGCATGTCTAGCTTGAGAGAAATTTGTTAATTACTACATTTTCTTTACTTTCTCATATTAGAATGTAAGGTAAGTTTTGGTATATAGTCGTCCATAAACCAAAGAACATGTCTTTTTTTCTTTTTATTACCATTTTTCTTTTTTGCAATTTTTTGGCCAGTATTTGACAATTTTGGAGATCGATAGCCTATTTGTTTGCAATATTGCTATTTTTCTAAATTTACGTGCACGGTAAATTGAGTTGAAACTAAAAAGTGTTTACGTGCATGATATATTTGAAACTAAAAAATTGAGTTGAAACTAAATTTACGTGCATGATATATTTTTCTGTGTTTTTCAAGATAACCTAATCGCACGCAATATTATTTGCAAATTATATATATATATATATATATATATGCATATAATACATATTTTCATCAATACTTGGCCTAAATTCACATGCACGGTAATCCTTTAAAACATAATTTTACGCGTGATGATATTTTTTACTCACTTTTGTGGTGTGTTTTGGTTGTATAATTAAGTATGTTTAAGAAAATGTCTCAAAAGTAATTATTTCTTATGACTCAAAATAATTATTTTGGATATTGTCTTAAATAGTATGGTAAAAAAATTATTTTAAAAATATGAATAGTATTCATTTGAATTTACTTACATATTGAAACTGATCATTATCCGAAAAATCTTCGACCAACAAAATCAGATGGTTTACTATTTACGCGAAAGAAAAAGTTGTCCAAATCAATCTTCCGAAACTAGCAAGTAGCAACATGAAGATGCATACGTTTCATCGTCAAGTTACGGACGAGAGAATAATATTTTTTTCTCGCCTTAGTGTATCATTTTATTACCACATACATTTATTTTTAAAAATAAGAGTTCTGTTGAATTATTAAAGTTAAAAAAATCAAACTCTTTTTTTTTCATTTCGAGAAAATGGAGCAACGCTATGTAATTTCACAAAAGGAATAATGTTTCATGTTTCCCTTTTCTTTTTTTTCCGGAGAGAGTTTCTTGCATTTCAAATTAAAAACGTAACTCATGGTCAGTTAATTATAATAACCTACGCGGATAATATGGTTGATTAGAATGGTTATTTTAAGTTTCAAAAATATTTCACTGTATTGGACAAAAGATAACAAAACGTAGTTTTCGAAAATTTTCAGTTTACTCGCATAAGATAATGTCTTGCGTGACTCGCAAGAATTCGAAAAATTCAAAGAATAAATCGTCAAAGTGAAGAGACGCCACACCCAAGTGAGTAAATTAACCAAAAATTCTTCAAACTTTCTCTCAACATCAATTCCAGATATCCAAATTAATTCATTTTGTCGATTGCTAAATTAACGTGGCTAGTTGACACACACTTCTCTCCATTTTTGCTTCGACCAACCTCTCTCTAAGAGACGCATAAATCTGAAAAGTAGAAACGATATACACCCTTTAATGTTAATTGGATATGTATTTTTCACAAGTCGAAGCTACTTATAAATTAAGTGATCATTTCCATTTTCAAACCCCTGTTACTATCAAAATTAATAACAAGTTGTGCTTGTATTGACAATTCTACATTATTATTTTCCTATCAAATTATAATCGTGTTTTCTTGTCTCAATATCGCAATACTTTTTACATACACCTAAGTGTGTCCTAGCAAACACCACGCAACATAGATCACTTTGTTGCCCTAGTTTTTCTTCTTTTTTTTCCTAGTTACAAGCCCTAGTAAAATTATCGATTCCCGAGCTCTCTAGGCGTGTTTAGGGTGATTTATCTCTCACTGTAATTTCCAGGCTATTGCAGTGGGCATGGGTTTATCCATCTCTGAGGGGTTCCGGCGTTACAAAAAAGAAAAAAAATTATTGATTCCCTACCGGTTCCAAGTCCGCCAAAGTCTCTCTCCCTCTAAATTAACGATTGCTTCTCTAAAGTTATCTTGATCAACTTGGTCTTAAACTCAAATGAGAAGTTGTTTTGTTGTTTTTTTCTTCTCGGTTTTTTTAAAGTTGATTAATACCAGGATTTACGCTATTATCCATCCTGTTGCTACTAACGCTATATGAAGTGGTACCTTCTTGTCGAAGATATCTATAGTTTGAAGTTAAACGCATGATGATTAGATAAAAGAATGATTTTTATACACAGTATATATACGAACATAACTAACAATTTTTCGTACACTTCTTGCATCCTAGAAATGGTATGATGTGAAATTATTTTTTGAGATGGAAAAAGTTTTTACAAAAATATACGATTATAAATTATATATTATTATGTATTAACATAAATCAACCATTAGATATCTTTATCGATGAATAATATTTACTTCAACGTCACGGCGAATTAAGGTTTTTGGTTAAAAACTTAAGGGACGGACTTTGCCACTTGCAATATTATGAAGTTCTTTTCTCCGTGCTGGATTGTTGCAACTTAGGGCGTCACGTGAAAAAATCCCGCCTAAAATTAGTTGACTTTCTCTATACACAATCTACGAAATTAACCATTCCAGAAAATGTGGATAAACCCCATGGGTTCCTGGGTTTGGTTCGAGAACAAAAGAAAAGAAATGTGGCTTACCTACCCTCTTCATTTTCTGAGTTTTTTTTCCCCTTTTCCAATCAATAAGTAATGATAAAATAGTGGATAAATGTCATTATCATAATTGATGAATTTTTGTGCTTGATGAATAAATTCAATTCATATTATTCATGTCACTCGACACGTGTCATTTTGATCACCAAGTCATTTATTTATTGAATTCACTCTCCTCAAACACTTATAGTTATCGCTCATAGAGATTTACGTGAGGCAAAAGCGAATGCGATAGAAAAGTCATCACGTTTTAGATGTTCTGTCTACGTGTCTGGTACGCCTGTTATCGTCAGCTAATAAAAAAAATGTGATAATAAGTGTCACGTTGTTCGCACATTTGTCTTTGTTCTGGTATTTATTGCTTTACTTGTCGATTATGTTAACATTAGTAACAAAGTCGTATGAGAGTTTGAACATAATCTCGTAAATCTGGTTAAAAGTAATAACTGATTTGAACGTAATTTAAGGTGTTTGAACACTTAAGAAAAATGTTACAACATAAACATGTCATGTAGTCACGTGCCTATCTTTATTCCGATATTTATTGCTTTACTTGTCGGTTATGTTGTCGTTAGTACAAAATAGTATAAGAATTTGAAAGTAATTTCGTAAAATCTGCTTAAAGTAGTAACTGATTTGAAAGTAATAGAATGCATTTGAGTGCATACAAAGACGTTACAACAGAAATGTGTCTTATTATTACGCATCTATTTCTACTCCGATATATGCTGCTTTAACTATCGGTTATGTTGGCATAAACTAAAATCATATAACAGATGAAAGAAATTTTATAATCTAGTCCAAGTAGTTGTGACTCGAATCACAAATTTTCTTTTTAAGATTGAATCAAAGCATTCCAAATTTTAAATCACAACTTATTAAGTAGGTGTAAGATAAGTTTTCACCATTCATAAACAAACACAAAGATCTTTCTTAAAATTGATTATTAGTTAGTTTCTTTTAACACAAATGCATCATATTGACATACATCTATCTTTGTTTTGATACTCAGTGAATTATTAGTTATATTGAGGCAAACACAAAGCAATATAACAGATTGAAAGACAGCTTATTGTAAGAGATTGATAGAATCATATAATTCAAATAATAAATCTCTACGCATTAGGTAGGTGCAAGATAACATTTCATCATAATTGATGAATTTTGTGCTTGATAAATGAGATTCAACTCATGTTATTTATGTCACTCGACGCGTGTCACTTTAGTCATCAAGTCATTTACGTATTGCATTGTCTTTCTTCGAATACTTGTAATTATCGCTCAGTGAGATTTACATTCCAAAAAAAAAAAAAAACAGAATGAAATGGAAAAGTCGTCACATTTTAGATGTTCTATCTGCGTGTCTGGTACGCATGTTATTGCCAGTTAATAAAAAAAAAGTAATAAGTGTCATGTTGGTCACGCATCGGTCTTTACTCTGGTATTTACTGCTTTACTTATCGGTTATGTTGATGTTAGTAATAAAGTCACACGAGAGTTTGAAAGTAATCTCGTAAATCTGGTTAAAAGTAGTGATTGATTTGAAAGTAATACAAGGTGTTCGGGTGCCTAGAAAAACATTACAACATAAGCGTCTCACGCGTCTGTTTTTATTCGGATATTTATTACTTTATCTATCGGTTATGTTGATGTTAATACAGAGTCGTATGAGAATTTGAAAATAGTTTCGTAAAATCCGGTTAAAGTAGTAACTGATTTGAAAAGGCAATAGAATGTATTTGAGTGTCTTCAAAAGCGTTACAATAAAAATTTGTCCTGTTATGACATATCTATCTTTACCGGACAGTTGTTTTTTTAATTATCGATTATGTTTGCGTAAACTAAAGTCGTATAAGAGATTGAAAGAAAACTTGTGATCTATAGTCCAACTAGCTAAGGATCAAATTACAAATATTCTTTTTAAAATATAACCATAACATTTCAAATTGTAAATCACAAATTATAAGGTAGGCGTAAGAAAACAGACATAAACATATTTCTTATAGAATTGATGATTAGTTAGTTTTTCAACACAAACACACCACATTGTCACGCAAATGTCTTTATTCCAGTACTTAATTAGTGTTTTAACTATTAGTTATATTGATGTAAACACCAAACTCATATAGAGATCCAAAGATAACTTGTAGTCTAGTTCAAATGGCTAAGAATCTTTTAACTGGGGGGACTCTTTTAATTCCATTTTCTCATGGTACGAATATGAATTAATTATTCAACCTGTATGAAATTAAAGGAAAAGGACCCTTAATATGGACCGGATTTTTGTTAAATGTTGAAATCAGCTAATAAATAAAAGGAAAACTTCCATTTTATCTACCATCAATACGTCTCTTTTTTTGGCATGCACGACAAACGTTAAAGAAGCACAAACAGTGCTCTTCCTAGGGTGGTTGTACCATGAAATTCTTAAAGGAACAAATCTGGAGTTCCATATTAACATAGGACGTCCCACACCCTTAGTAAACTAATTAGTCAATAAATTAAGAGTGATTCCATTTCAAACACCCTAATTAATTTAATATACACGACGTTTTTTTTATAAAGAAAAATGGCACCGTTTTATCAATGTGACACTATGTGGGCTATATGTGGATGATCTATTATTGATACGAAATGTTTAGGTGAAGAAGAAATGTGGGTGAATGATATGAAAGTTTAATTATATGTGCAAGTTTGAGTTGTTCAACATGTCCTAATAGGCTTGGGTTACAAGTAATGTAAAAATGGCTTTGTTCAGCAACAAGGAGGTGATGTTGTAGTCACCTTTCTGATTTTGTCAAACAATTACTTGTTTTTTGTAGTAGTACTAAATTAATTAAATAGTGGGTGTCTTCTTGTGGAAGTGCCGTAGCAACTGTGCTTATATACAGTACCTCAGAAGGCCAATAATTACCCAAAAAAAAAAAAGAGAGAGAGAAGGTGGCATATCGATTCTTATTACTACATTCTAGTCATTACTTTCTCAAAAAAATAATAATAATAATAATACTTCCTCCATTCCAAAATATATGTCGTTGGAGGAAAACTAATTTTTTTCAAAATAGATGTCATTTTCACAAATTTATGCATATTTTGTCAACTTCTTTCAATATTACCCCTACATGAGAAATTGTAATTGTATTTAAATTAGAAGTATATTATAACTAAATGATATTGGGAAAAGAATTGTATTGAGAATAAATGAGGATAGTTTAGTATTTTAACCAAATATTTATTGTTTCCTTAAATTTTGTGAAATTTCTCTAACGACATACATTTTGGAATGGAGAGAATACATTCTAGTCATTGAATCCCCTAAATTTGTAGGAGGGAAAGTTGTAGTATCTAGTCTTTTTGCATCTAAGTGACAACTTTTGAATGTAATTTTTGGCTCAGGTCAAAATGTCAATCCCATTCATCATTTTGATTACCTGAAACTGTTAATTCACATGCTAATGGCCTAATTCCAATCGCCCCTCCATTTCAAAATATAAGTCATTTTAAGTTTAGAAAAATATTTCAAAATGTAGATCGTTTTAGGATTTCAAGGCAAATTAAAGATGAACTTCTCAACTTTGCCCTCAATAAATGATGCTAACCATTTTTCATCTAGTTTTGGTTATAATTTCAAAATAATTAATAATGGATAACATAAATAGTATTTAATATATAAATTAGTTATTAAATAATTTAATGTTTAATTTACGTGAAGTGACTTCTATTTTGAAATGGAATGAGTATTATTGTTGAGAAGGAAAAGTGGAAAACAAACATGTAAAACGTCCACTTTCCAAAGCACTGAAGTCTTCATAAAAAAAAAAAAAAGAAAAAGAAAAAAAAAAAAGCACTGAATTGAAAGTGGTCCCGAGGCGACCAAACTGACTGCCACCAAATGAGGAAGCTATAGCCTCCAAGTATAAAATCAAAGAGAAAGGCTAAAATTAAGGTCAATTTGAGCTCAGAGATAAACAAAGTAGTAAAATGAGGCAAAACAGAGAGATTTGGGATTTTCTTAAGGGTGGTTGCCCCTCTCTGTTTCGCCAATGATTTTGCCTTTTTCTTTCTTTTCTCTTGCAAAACCAACAGCCCTTGGGTAGATGTCATGGATGATGGACGTATTATTCTTGAATCCATGAAATCTTTCTTGCAAGTACGTACTTAATTGACGTCGTTTTGATCTTTTCTTTGCTTATTATTATATACTCTAATCTAGGCATGCATATATCTCAGAACCATCCCAGTTTCTGAAACAGAGTCCTTACAAGTAGATTTGATGAGGCTGTGATGATGAAATGTCTCTGAGCTCATGAAATTTTTTTTGGGTACTGAGAGAAAAGTGGCAGCATCTTGGCTGGGCAAAAATCACCGGATGGCAGCAGAATTTGGGGGAAAATTGATCATATGGGTTGGTCAGTTTTCTCCCAATAGATTGCAACCGGAAATTTGCAACCATGGTTGTTCACTCTCTCAGTGCCTTGGTGCTTTTAGAGCATCACAGATCTGAGCCTCCATGATCACTCTACTATTTTCAGACCAACATTTAGATACCATTTCAATTAGGACAAGATTTGCTCAAACCAGATTCTGTTCAATCGTGGGTATTTGAATATGACTGATTTTTACTATTTCAAAACATGATCTTTTTTTCACTTCCAGTAGGGAAAGTGCATTCCATTCAAGCTATCTCCTTCAAATTCAAGCTGAAAACGTTGTAGAAACTTGAAGCCTTGACATTTTAAGCTAAAAAATCAAAATCAATTAGCCCCGGAATCTCAATAATGAAAAATAAGGTTTCTGACTATTATGAATTTATGATCCTTAATCCTACCCAGAATTAGGTGAAGAGTGAAAGGCAAATCAGATCTCAAATATTGATCCGAAAAGAAAGAACCATGGACAAATCAGAACAAAAACGTTTCAAGTTTTCCAAACAAAATTTCAGAGAGGAAAATAAAATCCAAACAAAAAAGAACAAATTATGAAAAAAGAAAAAAGAAAAAACAAAGGCTCAGATATATCGTCAATCAGGCAAGGAGAGAGTAAAATCTGCCATGGTTGCAAAATTAATTAAGAACCCGGTTGCAGAATGTTAAGAGAAAACCCAGATCGGTCTTATTCCCAACATTTGCCGTCCGGGATTTGCCATACCAAGATACGGTTCACTTTTCTCTCGATGCCCTTTTTGGTCAGAGTGAATGAATTTCCATCATCACAGCCTCAATTCTGATAATACGACCAAAACTCGGGGGGTAAAACATTGTTTGTGCTTTCAGTTTCCGCCTTCTCAAGAAGGTTTGTGATCAACAAGCAAAGGCAGATGAATAACAACAGAACAGACTTCAGAAACCAGTCAAGCCAGACAACAGAAATGATATCCATCCATAGCGAGGAACTCAGAAAGCTCAATTGAAATGGCATTCCATTTTCCTGAATCTTCAAGGGTTGTTGGTTTGCTAAAATTCGCGATAATTAAAAAAAAAAAAAATCATTGGCGAAAACAGAGAGGGGCAACCACCCTCGAGAAATTCCCAAATCTCTCTGTTTTGCCTCATTTTCTTTGTTTTTTTCACTCTGAGGTATTGTTGCTCTCAGAATCATCTGGGTTTAGCTTTATACTCACTGCCGTTTTGAACCTCTCCTCTTTCTCTTTTTCCTTTTCTCTCATCGATTTTATGGTTAATTGCATTTACTCCCCCCGTAAGTCTTGCCAAACCACGAGTTGACTCCATTTTATGCTCTAATAACATTGAAGGAACTGTCTAATGTTCCATCAGTGTCCATTTATTTAATTCACGGTTATACCAAACCTAATATATCAACTCCAAAAATATTTCGAAGGCAATATCTGTTTTTATTTTTTGGGTATTACGCACTCGGTGTCCATTTATTTTTTTGGTATAGTCACGATGTATTTTTCTTTCTTTTTTTTGTTGCAATATAAGAGACGAAAAGTCTGAAATTATGTTAGGTACATTTCTAAGGTATGACACCCCAACCAAATCATGATATAACTAAGGTTTAACCTCCTATCGAGGAAACATCTTACCATTGTAGTTCTCTAGAACCTTGTGATGCCAAAGTTGTCAAGTAATCAGCCACAAAATTCACCTCCCGAAACACATGATTAACACAATCCAATCCCAGCTCATCAGTTCATGGACTCCATTAACTAGACCTGCATTCATTCCCAGTATTTTCTTCCCAGGACCTGTATTCAATTCACGGTGTATTTTTCCATTTTCCCCAAACTTTTACACTTAGTCAAAGTATTTTCTCTATGTTTTTTTCAAAAAATAATAATAATAAAATAAAATTCACTTGACTTCTTAAATGTTCTCGATAAAAAAATTGAAGATAAAGAAACATTCATTGGAAAACAATACGCGAGGCAATCAACAAGGCTTCTTCTTCCACCGTCGAGGAAGAGGAAATTTTTGGGATGCATGGAGCTTTATCGAGGCTATTCGTGAATTAATGAAAAGGGCTTGGTCCGCGACTCCGTGGAACTGAAATCGGGAGTTGAATTTTTCTGCAAATTCATTAGCAAGTTTAGCTTTGTCAAATTCAAGTGAAGCACAGTAGTTAGATGAACCATCATCGGTTTTAAAATTTATTCAACGGCGCATATAATGATAAGAAAAATCATGTTCAATCTGATGCGTATTTGTTCCCATGTGAATACACGTATAAAATTTAGAACAAAAGAACACTATCACCATTTCAATGTGAAGACAAAAGAATTTTTAAAAAGATTTGCACACAAAGACAATAACTTTAATTGATGCAGGCATAACTATGTTAAAAAAAAGATAAATATCTTTTAGTGTTGAATGCATATATAGGTTTTTGTATATCTAAATTTGTATGTCAAAAATTGAAAAAACAACATGGCACAAAAAAAAAAAAAGGATAAAATCAAGGCTCCCTCCACAGGCCAATCTGCATAAGTCCTCTTTGCGAGACGAAAGCCCCCCTCTACAGCACTTCTTGCCTAGTTCAGAAAAGTGATGAATTTACCAATTACTTTGAAACACACTATTCATAAAACGCCAATAACTAAGGTAAGAAGCTAATCTTTTTTTCATGTCTCATCAAATCTTAAAAATAAATATATGGTCTGATTAGAGCACTTGATGAAGCCAAATCTAAACCCTAAAAATCATATTGCATTAAGTAGGAAGTATTCCATCTCTTCCTATGTATCGGTATGCAGTGGACTTGGAAATATATACAAACCAATAGTAAAAACTTTGCCTACTATCAATAATGGAGAGTTACTAGCAGAAGTATTGAAAAGCAAAATTGACCCAAACAAAACTCTAAAAATGAAGAAAAGTGTCTAGAAGGGAGAGTAAACTGCACCCAGCACCGGCATATGCATTGATGCCATTCCACTGACTTTGGAAGACTGCACACTGAGAGAGAGTAAAGGAGACAATTCCAAGCAGAGACATTTTTCCCCACTAACCCCTTTTTCCAATGCCTGATTAATGCCGCGCACAGTAGGACTTGTCTGTTTCGATATCATCGCCAATTCGTCACCGTCAAAACTCAAAAGAGTAAAAACCATGAAGGCCTTCGTGTTTAATCTCTCAAGTGTAAAAATTGTTTTTGACCATGCATTTTTTTTTCCTTTTTTTTTTTTTGGATAAAACTTTTTAAGCAACATAGAACATTGGTATAGGTTTTTGCATGGTGATTTGATTGAAATCCCTTTCGTAGTAGTAAATATTTGCAGCCTGCAGATACAGTTAGTTTTCCAACCGAGGTCATTTTTACTTTTTTAGATGTTGTTCACGACTTAATGGTTTCCAGTTATTTTTTCACGTCTCATTTACGCTCTGATCCTATTTAAGTTGGAAGCAATAAGTGTAGAATGCATGGAAGCCAATTAGCCAAATAACCAACACGGAAAGTGTCACTTCCCATATTCCAATGTTGACCAAACTTTCATTGTTTGCCAAATGCCAAACGTGCGGACAAGCGGTTTAGCTCTCTCTCAGAAAGAGACTGGTATTTGGGAACATTTTGAGTGGGAAGTACTAGTATAAAACCAGATTGGAAAGCAGGCGTAAGTTTCAATCGAGCTCAGAATGAGGCAAAACAGAGAGATTTGGGATTTACTTAAGGGTGGTTGCCCCTCTCTGTTTAGCCCATGATTTTTTTTCCTCTTTTGCAAAAATTAAACCAACAGCCCTTGGGAAGATGATGTTCATGGAACATTGCGATTTATTCCATGCATTTTCTTTGAAAGTAGTACTAATTAACAACCTTTTGATCTCTCTTGTTCTTCTTCCTTGGATGCATGTCTGGGAACGATCCCGGGTCTATGAAACAGAGTCTTAAAAAAAGAAGCCAAATTTGAGGCGATGACGATGATAATCATGATGACATTTTTTCTGAGCTCAAGAAACTTGGGCATTGAGAGAAAAATGGCAGCATCTTGGCTGGGCAAAACCCGGATGGCAGAAATGGATTTTTTCCCCCGGAATTGCAACCGGGAATTTTGCAGCCATGGTTGTTCATCCCTCTCGATGCCTAAAGCTTTTTAAATCTGAGCCTCCATAATTACTGTGTTCATTTTCATATGTGGAAACTATGGGAAAACAAAACAAGATTTGCTCAAGCTTCATACAATCAAAAGTGTCTGAATTTTGTAATTTTCTGAAGCATAATTTTTCTTAGTTTCATAACTTGAAACCTTGAACAAATTTAAACGATTTCCCAAGTGTTTCAAATCAAATTCAGTTGGCCAAAAAAACCATCTTTTATTTAAATGTGACTACTTTCATGATCTCTATTTTCCCATTCCTATACAGAACAGAACATGACGAACAGGCGCATCAGATCTCAAAAATTGATCCCAAAACAACAGGTCAAATCCGCTCAAAAATTGATCAAAGTGTCAAAGAAAGAAAAATAGTCCAAATGTCATTACAGACTGCAAGAAAGGAGAAGAAATACAAAGACTAGAGAGGCTCAGATGAATTGTATTTTGGGCAAGGAGACAGCGAAATCCGCCATGGTTGCAAAATTTAAGAACCTCGGTTGCAGAACGTTAAGAGAAAACCCAGATGGATCTTCTTCCCAACAATTGCCGTCCGGGATTTGCCAAACCAAGCTGCGGCCCACTTTTCTCTCAATGCCCATTTTTGAGTGGATTTCCCATTTTTTCATCATCACAGCCCTCAAATTCAATGCGTTACCTTCACTTCTCCTTTTCCTTTCCTTTTTCTTTCTTTTTCCCCTTTCCTTTCTGGGACTTTAATGATCAGTAGCTAACAGAAAACGCAGGATTAAGATCAGACTTCAGACATACGAACAGACAGCAGGATCAGAAAAGATCCAATATCTTTGATGTTGTTTTCTTGCAATCCTTTGAAGGGCTGTTGGTTTGCTTCAATTGATGAGAATGAACAAAAAATAAAAAATAAAAAAAATCATCGGCTGAACAGAAAGGGGCAACCACCCTCAAGAAATTCCCAAATCATTCTGTAAAGCCTCATCTTTTTTTTTTTCTTCTTCACCCTGAGCTTCATGCGAGATTCATCATCTATGTTATTTTTACCTTTATATCTCCGTCTTGTGTGATCCCCTTTGCAGTTCGCTCTTCCACCACTTTTTTTCTTCTCTTTTTCCCTCCTTCATTTTATTGTTTATTACATTGACCGCCCGTAAGTTTGGTCAAATTACAATTTCCTTGTCTAATTAACATTATTTTTTCTAATAGAAGATTCGATGTTTTGTGATTGGATAATCAGGTCCTCTAATTAACAGATAGGATTGGACTCTTTTGGACCCCCTAGTGCAAGTGTAGATATGTTGTGGCAGTCAGGGTAAGAGAAAGTAGTGATTTTGTATTGGGGCTATATGTTTTTTTTTAGTAGCATTCGATAAAAAAAAATTCCCAATTTCTTTGGGGAAAAAAAATAGAAATTACTCCAATCTTTTAGTGGCCCTAAGTTATTCATAATTTTCAAGTCTCAAATCTTTGTAAAATACTATTACTAAACTACTACTAAGGCTTTTTTTTTTATTATTTGAAATGTTCTCAAAATTGTGAATCGAGTTTGAAATTTGCTAAACTTGGCAATTCCTACTGGCCACACTTTAATCATATTACGAAAAGTTTTATATCTCAAGTTGTCAAATTTGTACTTTGTATGCTAAGATTTTTCCCTTGATGGCTAAATATGTGTAATCATATGCATATTCTCTTTAAACACTGTAAACACATCTATTATTGAAACTGTACACTAAAAATATTTCTCAAAGATAAATTTAAACCTTATAATAGTATGATTTTTTATTGTAAAAAATTTGTGTAAAATACTAAAAATGAAACTAAAAGGATGGTATAAAATTTTCTTGAACGAGAAAAAAATTGTTATTTTAGTGTTTTTTTAAGGAAAAATTTGGCTAAAGGGCGATAGAACATATCAAATTAATAAAAGGGGTATGACCTTAAAATATTTTTTATGAAGGGCAGTAATTTATTTATCAAATATTATAAAATAAAAAAATATTTGAATTGACAATACCACCCTTGTAATTTCTTACACAAAATAATAATGATAATAAATCAAAAGTCAAAATCCATCTTAGAGATTGATGAAGAAGAGAACCCTTTGGTGCCATCTTTCTGAACTTGAGAACCTGTCCTCCTCAATTCAATTGCAGACTTGGTTGAGTTTTTTTTTATGATATTACAAGAACCTAAGACCCACGGTAAACAAAGGAAGGAGACCGTTCGGTGGAGGAATCCAGCCACAAACAGAGGAAGATGGGGCAGATAAAGACTCGAAACAATTTGGTTGAGGGTCAGAGATGTGTGTTTTCAAAGGTAAAAGAGCTGATCGATTAGTATCAAGATTGGTTTGTTTGATGGCCAAGCAGTAAGTAATCATTAATAACAGACCACAAGTAAGAACAAGTGCGGAGTATTTTTTATCCATCACAAAAGATCAAACCACGAAGAGAGATGTGTAGTTTTTGCAGAATGCTATATACATATAGACAACTTTTTGATGTTTTGATTGTGGCCAGAAAACAAAGTCTACTGCATCACAGGAGATTTCCATTTTCCATAATGCAAGTGTCATTATTTATCCACCAAAAGTTAAGGGAAATGAATCAAGTGGATCGATGCAGAAGTTTCAAAGGTGTTTTCATGATTGTGATCATCTTCAATATCTGAACTTCTTCATGCGGAAAATTGGAGATCCCATGTTTGGTGTGGAAATTAGATAAACCTTTAACAAGAATCAATTTTCCTGAAAAAAAAAATATTTAGATCAATGGAGCAGAAACTCTTTTTATGTGTTTTATGAAAAAATAAGGTTAATTATGGTATTCTAAGATTAAATTGATTATGTGATTTTTGATAAATAAATTACCACCCTTTATGAAAAATATTTTAGTGTCATCCCTTTTTATTAATTTGACCTGTTCTACTGTCCTTTAGCCAAATTTCCCTTTTCTAAAAAAAAATTAATGCTTTGTTTGTTAGGTATTTTTGATGGTATTTTCAAAATATTTAAATAATAACTGTGTCATCCTAACATACTTTTTTGCATTTTCAATAAATTTTTTTATATTCTCATTACAAAAAATACCTAAAAATACACATAAAAAAACAAAACAAACGTACCCTAAATTTTTTAGTATTCAATAGTTATTAATGCCCTTGATCTCATGATTTCATTTTACACCATCGAGTATTGCTACTGAATTTACATGGGCCGTTAGAAGGGAACCAAAGAAAACCCCAACATTTGAAAAGTTATGGGCTAATACTAAAGCAGCATAATCTATCATTCACAAAATGTGTACAGAGTCTACAAAAACCAAAGTGCTTGTGGTGGAGTAGAAATGACTCTTCCACCCTTAACCATAGATCGAGGGTTTGACCCTTGCTATAAACATGGAGTAACCTTAATCATGTCCCTGATGTGTGTTGCACAACTAGTATTTTTTCGAAACATTTGTATTCCATTATTGTTCGAAGAGACAAATCAATATTATGGTCATATTAGAGTACCCTCTACTAATCACGGCCAATAAAATGTTCTTGTCCTGTGATGTACCGTATATATAGAGATCATAGTTACATCTCAGTAATAACTAATAACCAAACACTTGTTATTGTGGTAAGTTTATAATTTTTTAAATGTGAGGTCCAAGGTAATTTTGGGTTTCACTAATACAGGCCCAACTTCAAAAAAAGGAAAAAAAAAGAGTATACAGACTAAATACTCGATAAAAATATGGGTGAGATGGGAATGAATCAAAATGTTTACATAAATCGGTAAATTAATAATCTAAAAATTAATTATTTCTAGTAATTAATAATTTTATCTGGTTCGAACTTAAGAGTTAAGACTATTATAAAAGTAAAAACAATTGATAAAATGATAAAATAATTGTATTTTTTTAAAATTCCCTATGTATATCCATATATATTGGTCCAATTAAACCATAAATACAAAAATATAATAATAATAACTACAAATATTTATATTTTTTATTTTTGAAAAGTCCGAACATAAATCGGTAAATTAATAATCTAAAAATTAATTATTTCTAGTAATTAATAATTTTATCTGGTTCGAACTTAAGAGTTAAGACTATTATAAAAGTAAAAACAATTGATAAAATGATAAAATAATTGTATTTTTTTAAAATTCCCTATGTATATCCATATATATTGGTCCAATTAAACCATAAATACAAAAATATAATAATAATAACTACAAATATTTATATTTTTTATTTTTGAAAAGTCCGAACATGTTATGTTTAAATTCTTATGTATGGATTTTTTAATAATCAGAAAATTTTTTAATGCTTAACTTTTGGATGTAAAAATAATTGTAAATTAATTAATTTAGTTAGGATTTTTTTCCGGTAGAAATTTTTTAAATTAATAATTATTAATGTAATGTTTAATATTTCTCTAAATAAATAAATTTGGTTGTTGTTAGTTGTACTGTATTAGCTTTGGTCATTGGATCGGATCAAAAAGAAACAGTGGGACCGAGTGCACTTGGCTTAGTATTCGAATCGATGAGCATTATATATTGGGAAAATTATTAAAAAGGGCGTGGCAAAGATCAAAATTATTCTTAAGAGCGTCAGCATTTTTTTAATTTTTCAGCATGAATATTAAAATAATTTTTCAAGTTTTAAAATTAAAAAGACTTGTTTACCCTTTTAATCTATTACGGTTTCACTTCTCTCCTCAACCCCTCAAACAACTTTCTTCTTCCGCTCTCCTCTGGTTCGTCTCCTTCCTTCCCCTTTCTCCCTCTTTTTCTTTTTTTTCCCCGTAGCCAATCTCCCCCTTCTTCTTCACCAAAACTTTAACGGGCACTTATCTTTGTTCTTATCTCAAAAGTACGATTTAGAGCTTCAGTTCGATTCTTGAATTCAACTATTTTGATCTAAATCGTTTTGTGTCGTTTTCGCCTTTCGGATTTTAGCGTCCATTGTTTGTCATCTTGAATTTTAATAGTGAAAACATGAATCCGGTTAGAGCCCTAATTTTCACAAAGGAGGGGATTGCAGTTACTGGAAATTCAACGAACTTCCGCCGGAAATTAAGTCGTAAAATCAAGGTAACCTTCCCTGGTTAATTTTGTATTTGAATGGTTGAGCTAGTTTCGCTTAGATTTCTTTTGTTTGGTTCTTTGACTATGGAGTTATCGTTGGGAAATTGGAAGAGATTCAACAAGATTTTTATTGACGGTGAAATCATTGGCGGAATTGGTTCTATTCAATATTTCTTTTGAAGCTTTTTGAAGTTACTTCTACCTCAATGCTGCCCCTTTCCTTTCTTTTACCTTTTTCTTTTCTTCTCCCACGTGTTTGATGTTTTTCTGATTTATTAGGTTCAAAATTCTACTTAACTGAAGAAAATTTTGAAGAAGATATTCGATTTGAAAAATACATTAGATCAAGGAACTATGATAGACGTGAGAACCTTTGAGAAACCTTGATTGATTTTGAGGTTTGCTCCTAAAGGTTCAAAGTAGAAAGCTTAGTTGCACAATATGAACATCTCTGTTGAAGTTTTGGTGAAGCAGACATTTCAAAGACTTCTCAAATTGTTGGAATCCTGAAAACATTATTTTTAAATTAGATAATCCATTGTAATCATTTAAACGACAGAACTTGTTTTGTACATGTAGACATAAATATTCAATTTACCTCTTCATACTTGAAGTGCAAATAGATTGTTTCTTAGTTGGTATATAAGAATGTAAGTAGTTGTCTCCGTTTCGGGTGTTGATGTAGTGATCCCGTACAGGTGCCAAATAGTTGTCTATATGGGAAACTGTTTTGTACATTATTGCTGGAGGTTTTTAGGATACAGGGAAGTCAAGTAACATTGTGGCTTAGCATTCGATCGTTTGTTGACTAGCCTAAATAAATGCTGTGGAATCCTTTCCTCTTGGGCTTTTAGAAATCTCGCTGGGATTTGTGGATGTGATGTTGCTGTTGAGTCTGCTGCTGCACGTTCTGGAATGATGATCTTGGATGCTGCTTGTTTTGGCTGCTGGCTCAGGATGACATCTAAGGAAGCTATTTGTTTTATAGCCGGAGCTTTTTTTGGCGCCGGAGCTGAAGTTGTTGAAGATGGAGGCCGTTGGTTTGGTAGTGCTGAAAAGGGGAAGATGCTTACTACTATGGTCATTCGGCTTCTCTAGATATTTCACTAGGACGGTGTCTTCGGAAATGCTTCCGCAAAATTTCATTAGTTTAGCTTAAATTCTCAGTACATTGATGTACCTTTACTTATTTTTGTCCAAGAATGTAAACATACTCTTGATTAATTATATAAATACATACATGGATCACCATATAAATTGAAAGAAGTCTTCATCAAAAAGCATCCAAGATTTGTACAATTTTTATGCTTTTATATACACTAGTTCACTGCAACTTGAACCAGAGTATATGCTGTACTCCCCTATTCCACTACATGGCTGCATTTTTGTAACATTAAGTTCAGACCTAAAGCTGTAATTTACTGTTATCTCGGGCCTCTAAGAAAGCTTACATTGCCACAGAAGTCTCATTTGTGCTCATCAATTCCTGGCCAGTTACTGAAACCTGGTACTATACTGACAAAGCTTAAATCATGTGCCAGCCACAACATCTAAAAAAAAGCTTAAAGGTTTGTCTAAACTCTTTAAATTTCTCATTTGATCTATTCAGCTTATAGATCAAGAAATTAAACTTCACATATAAAGCTGGATAAAACTAATAAAACTCCGCCTCAAGCCAGGCCATATAAAACTCTAAAATAAACATCATTTTTAACAAATATATATATATATATATATATCATAACATCAAAAGTATTGAGAAATTTCTGAACATTGTCCAATGAAATAAAAAAATAAATAAAAATCATAAAAACTTTCTAGGCTCGCTGCAAAGGCTCCTTACATGAAGCTCGATTGTGACCATATCCTCGACATCGGGAGCATCGTATTGGTCTTTTATTGATAAATTGTGACTCAATTCTCTTTTTACGACGTCTTCCCGGTAGCCTTTTTGTACATGGGGGTGGTAACAATCCATACAATGAGCTTGTACTTTCTTGGCTTCCTTCTTCTCCAGATGCAACAGGTACATCAGTATGTATAGGCATATCTATGGTAGGAATTCCAGGCATTAGCTCACTATAAATATTTTCTTGAACATTCTTCTTGTAATAACCATCAACACAATCATAAATGTTATCATTTTGCATCTGGATGGCACGACAAGCATAAGGACATAGAATTCCAGTCATCTGCCATTCCATACAAGTACATGTTTGGAGCAAAATGTTTACGACCAAAACCCCTTTACGACGTTCAAAAACTTCAAATTCAAACGGAGGTCGATGCTTCACACTAAATCCTTGGCCTCGAGCAATGTTTTCTGCTAATTTTTCTTCAATCCTTTTTCCAATGCCATGCTTCCAAGAATGTAGATCATTTACCTTGTTCACCAATAATTGAGAATACTTATCCACATGAGCCTGCATCATTTTTCCAATTGGATAAAACCGTGCCTCCCCCATCCAAGCGTTAAAACTTTCAGCTATATTACTATTTAACCAATCCCACTGTTGTTTTGGAAATAAAGCATTGCTCCAGTGCTCAGGTTTATTATCCTTCACCCAATCATGAAGCTGATGCTGAAAATCAGACATCTTGTTTAGTGCCATTTCATATGTATCCATGGTCCGAGCATAAGCAATCTCATCAAGGATTTGATGAGCTCTCTGCTTCTTGGCACTATTCAAGCGGAATGAAACATTTTTATTAATGAATGAGCTGAAATTCTCTTGCAAATACCGATAACAATGTGCATGATTCTCTGACCCAAACAAAAAATCCACACTCTTGAGTATAGCAGGATTTCTATCTGAGATGATGGCAATATTTCTGTCCTTAATGACATCTTTCAAATGCTACAAAAACCATAACCAATCCTCTTCATTTTCTGATGTAACTACACCATATGCTAAAGGATACATACCATTATTTGCATCAATACTTGAAGTAGCCAATAAAGTCCCTTTATAAGGACCACTAAGGTGGCATCCATTAATAAACACAATAGGTCTACACCCAGAATGAAATCCATGTATTGAGCATCCATACGAGACAAAAAGTTGTTTGAAGGCACCGTCATCATATTTTGACCATACATCAATTGTGTCAAGCATAACCTCCATTAACCGTTTGCAATACCTCGGGATCAACTTGTAGGAATCTTCAACATCACCATTTAAAATTTTCAATGCCTTTTCTTTTGCGTTCCACGCCTGATGATAAGTCAATGGCATTTGATACTCATCCATTGCGTCCTTGCATATCTGTCGAGGCAAGTATGTGGGAGTATTGAACAATTTATCAACCATCACACTACCAACTGAATTCGATTGATACTTGGGTTTAAAGCTAACCATATCACTAACTGAATGAGTATGCACATCTTGAAATTCTTTATTGACACATTCTTCGTACCTCCATCCGCTGATGCAGTAATCTTCCAATCACATCCCTTAACATCACAATGACACTTCAAAAACTTTGGTTTATTATGTGTATAAGTGTAAGGAAACTGATGGGCAATGGAAAATTTATACATGGCATCTCGAAATGCTTTAGTATCTTCAAATGTCTGACCTATGCCTGTAATAATATTCTTCCATTTTCCACCAATGAATAATTGAGAGCCTGAAGAATCTACTGCCACTTGATTGGAGCCACTGCTGTTTGGTAATACGGGATTCTTTTCAACAAGAAACCTGTACACAACTGATCCTTATTTGCACTGTATTTAAACAAATAAATAAACTTAAAATATAAACAAAAAAATTACATAAATACCTTTTAGTACTAGTATGAGATGGCAGAACTATGCTTAATTCAGATTGTGACGCATAGATATGAGCATATTCATCATTGCAGGATAACATTGTTTGCATCCCAAGATCATCTTTCAAAAGAATAAATTGTTTTGGGTCATATTTCACTGTAAAATATAGTGATTTGCCGTCAAAATTTATATTCAACCGATCAAAAACCAATGATTTGAACTCCTCAAAAGACATGCCACTATGCACTCGGATTGAATCGGTAACACCTCCTTGAACAAATATGGATCCATCGGCTGTCAAAACGTTTTCGCCACCCCAATGACAAAAACAAAAGATGATTTTCTCCATCCCGAATAAAATTTTTTTATCCCAAGCATCAATATGATTGCATCGAAGTAGATCAATAGTACTTCGTTGAATTTCCGGTAGCTGCAATCCCCTCCTTTGTGAAAATTAGAGCTCTAACCGGATTCATGTTTTCACTATTAAAATTCAAGATGACAAACAGTGGACGCTAAAATCCGAAAGACGAAAACGACACAAAACGATTTGGATCAAAATAGTTGAATTCAAGAATCGAACTAAAGCTCTAAATTGTACTTTTGAGATAAGAACAAAGATAAGTGCCCGTTAAAGTTTTGGTGTGAAGAAGAAGGGGGAGATTGGCTACGGGGAAAAAAAAAAGAAAAAGAGGGAGAAAGGGGAAGGAAGGAGACGAATCAGAGGAGAGCGGAAGAAGAAAACTGTTTGAGGGATTGAGGAGAGAAGTGAAACCGTAATAGATTAAAGGGATAAACAAGTCTTTTTAATTTTAAAACTTGAAAAGTTATTTTAATATTCATGCTGAAAAATTAAAAAAATACTGACGCCCTTAAGAATAATTTTGATCTTTGCCACACCCTTTTTAATAATTTTCCCTTATATATTTCAGGAGTACTGTATTCCGAATCCGTGAATCCATGAGAGTTCGGATCCAGTCCGTCAGTATTCATATCCGTTTCCCGAATCCGTTTCAGATGACAGAACAAACGCCTCCTGAGTTTGTATAACATACAATCCATTTTAGTCCTTTTGTCTCACAAATGAAGGAGCTGCCTTTGCGATTTCCACGAATGAGGCTCTGTAATTCAGAGGGGTTGGGAGTTTTTCCAGTTTCATGGTTGTTTGCCCTCCTCTGCAATTACTCTGCCCGTGATTTCTTTTCTTCTTAAATGTCGAAAAACAACCACTGAAACATTTTGGTGTTGTCAACAACAACAACAAAAAGCAAACAAATCAGAGCCTGAATACTGAATGCTGAACCCTAAACTCAGAGAGGCTTTGATGATTCTTCCTCCTCAAATCGGATGTCAGATTGATTTTGAGCGTAACCCGTATCTTGGCTGGGCAAAATCGTTATTGGGTTTTTGCAGCCATGCCGGGATTAGCCTTCTTCTATCTGGCCTAAGGCAGATCTGAGCCTCCCATTTTTTTCAAATTTATCGTTCATTAGTTTAAGAATGAGGCGCCGTCGACGCAGTTGAGGAAAGGGTGTTTTTCTTTTTAAGGGTTTTTGCCCCTCTTTCTGCGTTTACTCCGCCGATGATCTCAAATTTTACCTCGGAAAAAACCCTTTGTTAAATATCAAAATACTCCCCGAGTTTCTTAACTTTGGCTCTGTTTGGATCGGTTTTTCAAGAAAGAAACTGTCTACTGACAGCTGCGTCTCGCACTATGTTCCTCTCTCTCTATACATTGGATGAGGCGTTGATGAATTTCTCTAGTTGGTTTTTGAATGAAAAAACAGACATTTGTCGCTAAGTACTCATCTTGGTAGGGCAACTCAGAGGGCCTTTAGACTTTTGAGTCTTGAGGGGAGCCATTGTGCTTGCAACCTTGGTGGTTTTTAGCTAATTCCTAGTGTCTGATCAGTCTTGAACCTGAGCCTTCTTTGCCAATGATTTCGGAAAGTATTTAAGCCTCACTCCTATTTGCTTCCGTTTTTTTCTTTTTACTCTGTCTTTTTCTTATTGCAAAGAAATTTATTAGAGGTTCTGTGTTTTTTTAAGAACTGCAGAAAGGCTGTTTCACTTTTATATTTGTTTGAATTGTCAACTGTAGCTGATACATGCATTTAAGTTTCTTTTAAGGCAATTTGATGTTCGAGGTTAAATGGTCGTTTTTACGCCCAAGATAGAGTTTAATTTACTACGTAGCCAACTGTTAGTATCAGAAGAGAAAGGATGTGAAATTGAAATGCGTGGAACCTTTAAAACTAGTTTCTATCAAGGTGGAATTTTCAGGATTCAGTAGAATAGATCTTAATAGTGTCTTAGGTAGACACATGTGTAAAACTGGCTTGGATCATAATTTAGTCCTTCATTTGCCGAGGCTTTCTACTCATAATTTAGTTCTTGACAGTATTCTACTACAAATAAAATCAATACCATCTGACTTCTTTGATGCAGGAAGATTTCAGGGGTGCTTTAATAATAAATTATTAGTTTAAGTAGTTTCCTTTTATTTAAGAGTTTTATTTTGACTTCAGTTTTTAGTCCTAGGTTTTAGGAAATTAGTAAACCTAATAGGATTAGGATTAGGGTAATTAGAATCTCTCTATAAATAGAGACCTTCTGCAGCTTTGTTATTCGGGTTATCTTGATATTTTATAAATTCAAAGCTTTTAAGCTTTCATAGAGACTTGTCTTTCTGAAATCCCTTTAGCTAGGGTTTGCCTATTCCGTCTAATTTCGATTCAGCCCCTGTTCCCCATCATTCTTGATACTAGTATGCATTATTGACTTTATCCAGATGTGCTTGAGCTTGCATGAACTTGATGCTTTATTGTTTGCTCTATTGATGGTCCAGATAATTGATGTCTGGAATTCATCTGCCTCTCCATGGAAGCTTCACATCCACTGTTTACATTTCATTGGACAGAAAACCTATTGTAATAATGACACTTGGACATCACGGCCTTATAAATTTTCAGTTCACGGCAAAAATTTTATTTTCTGGGTGAAATCCAGGTATGTCCTTATACTTGTATAGGTTTACTTGCTAAAAATGGCTTGCGAAAGTAACGATGTGGAGACTTGAGAGTCAATATAATCTTGCAGTCACTGAAAAATTATTTCCGGTATATGATGTTGTGCAAGGAGTGTAGTTAAATTCTTTTGGGATCCATGATCTCATAAGAATAGCATTGCTTTTCTTGAAGTTGCATTGGTTTACTCAAGTCCTCTGGATATAGTATTTGGTTTTCTCAGTAGAACCACTTTGCTGAATGAGTAAGTAGAAGCTATAACCTTGCTGCACTTCAAAAGTCGCTTGCTTTCGTACCATCTTTTGTCACTTCCTCACATAGTTTCATGTCAGTGGTGTATGTTCTATGGTTCTCTGTCAGTTCTGAAGTGATGGAAACTTGTGCATGTCATAATCAGTGGTGATCCTTTCGCAGTTTCTAAATGATTTACTTGAAATAATTTATCATTTTGCCAATTCTTTGTTCATGCTGTGGCATTATAGTGCAAAAAGAGTCTGTAGGACCATGGTTTCTTAAATCTTTGTTGCAAGTTGGAGAAGAGGATAGTATGGATGGTACGGTATTTCTTCTGCTCTTTGGATGATGTCATCTATCTCATAGAAGGGCTTAAACCGTAGAACCATGGTTCAGCTAACTAGTGCTCAGACTTTTGAAGCTGAGATATCAGTGTGAGAGTGACTCTTTCTCAAGGATGGTTGCCCCTCTTTGTTAAGCCACTGATCTTTACTTTCCTTTGAAAAATTAATCATGCCCTTTTTAAGTGTTCCTGACATTGAACAGTTTTTCTTTTGCTGTAATGGAAAATGCATGAGTTCATATCTCCTGAAGGAGATGATTTAATCTGGTTTGTGATAATTGTATTTTTTGAGCACATGAAAATTCTGGTATTGTAGTCCATTTTGGCCAAGGCGCGAAGCAGATTAGCCAGACGATGAGCTGCTTTTAATGCTGGTGGACTTGTCTCAAATGTTACTAACACTGTCCTCAGCTTCTTAACTCTGGAGTTGCGGATCAATACTGTAATGCTAATCAAGGGTTAGTCTTTGGCACAACCATAAGTTGCTGGTTTGTGATTGGTTGGGTATGGGTTTGAAATTGGAAATAGCTTCTTTTCCAGGGGCAAGGGTATGTCTGCATACAAACGTCCCTCCCTTATACCCGTGCAAAGCAGGGAGCGTTCCGGCCCCGGGTGAAATTGAGGCGTTGACGGATATTAAGGTGACTGCATCTTGGTTGAGCAATCTGGATGACATATTTAGGAGAATTCAAGATGGGATCTCCTTCGCATGCAACCATTTTTTGCAACCATGACTGTTACTTGTTTTCATTGCCTAGTTCTTATTACTTTCCTCCTGTCCTAAGATAAGAGGCCCAGTTTTGTCTCAAGATGACTTACCAATCAAGTTGAGAGTTGAAACAATTTGCTGGGGCTTTTGCTATTTCTCTTAACCGTAGAAAGGGATGGTAGTGCCAAACCCCATGACTCTTTAGTCTAAGGATGAGGCAGAGTGAACTGAGAGGAGGAATGGGTGTTTTTTGAGTGTAGTTGCCCTCTCGATGTTCTATGCTCATGATTTCAAAAGAAAACCATTTCTGCAAACAGCCTCTGGTACAATACCAATGTTTTTAGACTCAGCCAGAGCATCAAACCAGCTAAGCTTGGTGTTTGGGGCTTATAGTGCCTTATTCAGTTCAATCAAGGAATGCCGTGGAATTAAATTTACATTTACTTTTTTGGGAATGATTGCTTTTCTAACAGATAAACGTGTTGGTTGCCCTCCCACCCCCAAAAAAAAATAGTCCACCCATCAAACGAGGCAGTGACGAATTCTGTGATTTGTTTTCGAAAGAAAATCAGACATTTCAAGCTAATCTCATATCTTGGAAGGTAGCTCAGAGGGTCTGTAGAAAGTCCTACTGTTGCTTGCAACCATGGTGATTTAGCTATTTTCAATGTCTGATCAAAGGCGAATCTGAGCCTCGTCTTTGTTGGTATGAAATAATGATGGGTGAACGAAAAAGTCTCACGCAGGCAATCTTCCCTTAATGTGTCAGTTCGTAAGATGTATGGGATAACATCTGAAAACAATGCTCAGAAAGGACTAGAATGAGGCGGCAGTTGAGGTTGGAATTTCTGCAAGGGTGGTTGCCCCTCTCTGTTGGCCAATGAATTCACCATTTTTTAATATGTAAAAACCCAACAGCCCTTCAAGTCAGAAATTGTACTACTGGTACAATGATGACCATATATATATATATATATACACACACATATACTCCCTCTGGTCCTTTGCATTATATCGACTTACGGTTCTTTTTTCCCTTTTCATTTTTCAACTCTCTTGGTGGTGGAGAAAGGATCTGTTTTTAACAATATGCTTTTGTTTAGCTGGTAAATGGGGGCTGTGATGATGTTTTTTAGGCATCCTTTCTGAGCAAAATGAAATCAGGCATTTGAGATAATTCGACCTGCATCTTGGAAGGGCAAATCCAGATGGCATGTGAAAAGGACAACTTCATTTGTCCCCTTATGCAACTGTGAATTTGCAACTATGGCATGGTTGATGGTCTCTGCCTGGTTCGAAATCGGATCTGAGCCTCACATTTATATTTACCGTGGCAATTTGTTTCCATTTTATCATTTTTGTTCATTTGCAAGAAATTTGTTGGTTTAAAATTTTCTTTCTAGGAACTGCTACAAATCTTCCACAAAAGGGTTTTATCACTAAAAATGATTTGGCTTGCACCTTTTTTTTTATTATTTTTATTTTTTATTTCTCTGGCTTCTGGTGTTTGATGACTGAAGCTTTTGACACATTATTTGGTTTGAGTTTCTCATTTTCATATAATGCTGAAAAATGTTCAATCTTTCCATTTATAGTAAGTGTTCAAAAGAATCCCTGTTTGGTGTTTTGTGAGTTTCATTCTTGTGCATGTTGATCTCGACAGTTTGTTTATATCTATGCGACAATATTCCATCCGCTTTGGATTTTTTCACAAAGTTTCAGTACTCTGATAAGTATAGCCTTGATTTTGCTTCATGTTTTGGGGAGTGTGGCATGGTATGTCTTAATTCCTGTTAAGACTTATTCTTTCTTATAAATAATGTATAGCTTGAAAGTGATTTGTACTCATGGCATGGTCAGTGGACATGAAAATTTGAACGGTGGGTCTGCTTAAGGCTTTGATTCCGTTGAGACTGAAACATGTTAAAATCATTCTAGCATGTAAATTTGGTTTAGCATTGGTAAAGATAAAGATAGTTTGGTGTAGCATTGGAGGCTAATCTTGGTGTTGATGCTGAAAGAGCTCAAACTTATCTGCTACTCTGGAGTAATGAACATATGAGATTATAGGAATGGTATTCTTTTGTTTGTTATGGCCAACTAATCATGTTTGCGTTGGTTGTCTACAAATAATCAGTGAGCTATTTAGAGTGGAAAGTTTGTTGTTTTCCAAAATTCATCAGCCTTTGTAGTTCAAGTTGAAATTATTTCTAAATGAAAGTTTGTCGTGTACATACAATGCCAATAGAATCAATGTGTGTGGAATCGTTCTGAAGCTTGTTGGCAGTGAAGAAGGGGATGAGAGAGGTATCCTCTTGTTGCCAAGATGCAGTGTACGGTACTTAATTCAGAGGAATTTATAACATTTCTTGGATAGATGTTGGATTTAGTTCATAGTATCTGATTTTAATTTAAAGCCCTTCCTTCGGCTTGTGGCACTAGTATGGACACTATTACACAATCCTTGCCCCTCAACGTAAGGTTGCTTAGCACAAGTTCAAAAAATGTATGTTGATCTGATATAGCAGTGTTTGAGTTGGGCGATTCAGTCTCTTTTTATGAGCCCTTGGATTCCCCTTAGAATTGGCTATAAGTCCTTTTATAAGATGATTAATAATGGCTCAAAAACACATAAATAAGTAACCTAACCAATTTGTGAAGGATTTTCACATTCATCTCAAAACTGGCTTGAAATTTTTTGGGCTTCCTTCAAAAGAACCCAACATGATGAAAGAACAAAATTTTGGGCTGAATGGATCGGTTATTTTTTATTAGGCCATCCGTACGAAACCGATTGGATTGCCATAGGCAGACGCGGCTCCAACATTCTTTTTGGTTTATAAAAAGCAGCCGCCTCGGACAACAGATCCCAGAAATTGTATCATCATTAGTTTAAGAATGAGGCACAGTTCCGGCGCCGGGAAGAGGAAAAAGGAGTTTCTTGAGGGTTGTTTTGCCCCTCTTCCTGCGTTACTTTGCCGATGATCTTCATAAAAAAATCCGTCTTTCAAAACAAACCCTCGATCTAAACGGCAAAATCGTCCCACATCGTTGATTTCCTCTTCTTCTTCTTCACTTTCTCTCTTGTTATCCTTGCTATTAGATGAGGCCGTGATGAACAAATTTACCAGAAAACCAGACATCTAGAGCCATGTTCATAACTTGGTAGGGCAGCGCAGAAGGGTCTCTACAGAGTACCCTCTGTTTGCTTGCAACCATGGTGATTAGCCCAATTTTACACTTGTCTGATAAAAGGCGAATCTGAGCCTCGACTTAATGTTGGAAAGAAAAAACTAGTGGGTTTCGGAAAAGTCTCAGAAAGAAGAAAGAGGCATCAGTGGATTCTGGGATTTTGAAGGGTTGGTTGCCCCTCCCTGTTTCGCCCATGATTTTAATCTTTCTTTTACAGAAAACGAAAAAAAAAAAAAAAAAAACCCTTTAAATTGCGAAGTTGTAGTAGTAGTAGTAGTACTATTCTTTGATGTTTTAATTGTGGCGGTGGCGGTGGCGGGGGCAGTGGTGGTTATTTTGAACTGGATTGTTTGTTTTTATCCTTAAGCGGAAAAGGGGCTGTGATGGTTGTTGTTTGAAGTTCTTTCTGAGCAAGTAAGAATCGGGCATTTGAGACCCGTATCTTGGCGGGGTAAATCCAGAGGGCATATGAAGAAAAAACAACGTTGTTTGTTTTTCCATATGCAACTGCTGATTTGCAGCCTTAGCGTGACTCAATGTTTCTGTCTGGTTCGAAACAAACGGATCTGAGCCTCCCACTTCTGCATAAGCAAATTTTTTCCCTTTTCTCCATTTTTTTTTATAGATATTTTCTGGCACAAAAATCTCCTGGATTTCCTGGATATAGATTGGTTAAAGAACACAGATATGAGGAGATGTTTCATTTTCGATGATCTTCTATGTTGGATTCTTTGAATTTTTCTTTTTTCCTCCTTTTTTTGGGGGCTCATAAAGAAGCTGTCCGATTTCCTCCTTTTTTGGGGGCTCATAAAGCTGTCCGATGATACTGTTGGTTGCTTGATGAACTATATATTGCAATAGGAATGGAAAATAGGTTGTTTGTGTGGGAAAGATTGGAAATTGAAGTGTTTGCTGATTTCAAGCACAATTTCTCGATCATGATTACTGGCCTGAGGAATAAAATGAGCAGGTTGATCATCTCATAAAAAACAGCTCCCACTGTCCCGACATGATTGTCCAGTTTGGATTTTGAGTTTTAGTACAATTTGTACTAAAAGCCATGAATATAGTCCGTATTGTTGATTGCTTCTCCTTCTGCTCGTTCTCTCTTTATGGATGCTAATCAGTCGAGGCCGTGATGAACAAATTTTTGCCTTGTTTTCGAAAGAAAACCAGACATTTAGAGCTACGTTCATAACTTGGTAGGGCAGCGCAGAAGGGTCTCTGCGGAGTACCCACCCTCTGTTTGCTTGCAACCATGGTGATTAGCCCATTTTTTACAGTGTCTGATAAAAGGCGAATCTGAGCCTCTGAACTATAGCAGGTTTCAAAAAGTCCCAGAAAGAAGAAACAGGCAGCAGGAGTTTAGAATTCCTTAAGGTAGTTGCTTCTCCCTGTTTCGCTGATGATTTCACGCTTTCTTTTACAGAAAAGAAAAAGAAGAAGAGAAAAAAAAAAAAAAAAACCCAACAGCCCTTTAAATTGCTAAGTTGTTGGAGTAGTAGTAGTAGTATCATTCTTGGATGTTTTGACGGGGTGGTGGTGTTGATGATGATGTTGAACTGGGTTGTTTTCTGCTTATCTTTCACGGGCTGTGATGATTTTTTTTGAAGTTTCTTTCTGAGCAAATAAGAATCAGGCATTTGAGACCATCCTCCGGACCCGTATCCTGGCGGGGTAAATCGAGAGGGCATATGAAGAACAACATTGTTTGTTTTTCCATTTGCAACTGCTGATCTGCAGCCTTGGCGTGGCTCCATGTTTCTGTCTGGTTTTTCGAACAAACAGATCTGAGCCTCACACTTTTACCATAAGCAAATTGTTTCCCATTTTTCCATTTTGTTATAGGTTTTTTTTTCCTCAAAAATTTCCTGAATATGGATTGGTTAAAGAACCCGGAGATCGGAAGATGATTTTGCTGACTCTAATGTTTCATCTTCGGTGGTCTTTCATGTTGGATTCTTTCTTTCAAATTTTGAACCTTTTTTTTTTCTTTTTTTTTTTGGCTGAGAGAGATGTGTGAGAATGACTGTTGGTTGCTTGATGAAGGTATATTGCAGTGGAAAATGTGAAAATTGAAATGTCTGGTCTCTCTTTCTGGATTTCAACCAGAATTTGTTGATCATGGTTGATTACTGATCAGATTGAATTTAGCCCGAGAATTAAAATAAGCAGATTGAATAGCCGAGGTAGGCTTTGGAAACTATAAGAAAAAAGAGCCTGCAAGAAAGATCAATTCTTTGTTGATAGGTTGCAGCAGTCTATCGCATTACATTTTGGAGCTATATAGTTTTTTTTTCTAAGCTTGTACACAAAGAGGTGTACTGTTAGCCCCCTAAAAATTTTTTTCGGTAACACACGCCTTGTGGCCGATGCCGGGCGTGCAAACGGGTGGATGTGAGCTCCCGCCCAAGGCACTTGAGTAGTGCGACGGCCCTTACGCGGGAATGTGGGATAATCATGCGAGATAGTTAAGGGGGAACCCGAGCTAAGGTAAACAACATTGCAGCCCGACCCCCGGGTGCAATCCTGTAGCGAGGTTTGCCGGAAGGAGCTGAAAGCTTCTAGAACCGTGGGACCCGTTTCGTACACTGTGGACGAATGCATGTCGGCCAAGGTGTAGGCTTGCATGTTAGAGTTGCTGCCAAGATGTACCATTGCACGTTATAGCCTTGTAGCCCAATGCATGTTAGGTATTTGGTATAATGCTTGTAAGGGTATCCCCTCCCCATTCTTGTATATAGAGGGGGCCTTGGCTCAATTGAAGGCATAGAGAGTTGAGTTGTAAGCCTTCTTGAGTTAGAGAGCCTTGTGTTTTGAGTAATAATACAAGGTTGAGCCGGTTTTCGGCTTGTACTTCTTGAGCCCCTTTTATATTCCGTTTCTCGGTCAGGTCCCTTGTTTTCTCGGGAAGCCGGGCTGTCCCGAGTGTCCCTTGTTTTCTCGGTCCCGTTCTGGTTGCCGGTTAACGTTTCCCTGCATTTCTTAGTAAAGGTGAGTGCTTACCCGAGTCTTGTTGCCTTTCCCGGTTAGCTGAGTGCTTGTGCCGGGGCTTTGCTGCGTTTCTCGGTAAGGCGGTTGACTGTCCTGAGTTTTGCTACGTTTCTCGGTCAAGTTGGCTGCTTGTTCCGGGTACTCTGATTGCCGGGTCTTGCTATGTGCTTTTCCCAGGTTGAGGCGTGTGGTTGTCCCGGGCTTCTTGTGCGGAGAAAGAGGGTCAGTGACAATTCTGGTATCAGAGCCCCAGGTTCGTGGGGCTTGATCTGCCGGTTGCTGGTTGTTGGTTCGCGGGTTGAAGGATGGCGCACGGTACACGGTTGAACGCCTTGGAGGCTACCGTTGAAAAGATACAGCGCATCCTTGGGACGGATGACGACCAGGTGAGTTTCTTTGAACGGGTTAGTGACCTCCCAGACCGCGTGGATGCCTTAGAGAGACGGGCTAGCGGTGAAGGTACATCGTCCTTCGGATTGGGAAGAGACGATGCCTTGGACTCGGTTAAACAAGATGTGCTCATCCTCAAGAGAACGATAGAGGAATGTAGCACACGGTTGGAACGGGAAGAGGACCAGAGAACGGTTGAGTCACTGGTTCAAGATGTGGCACTGCTAAAACGGGCACTAGCGAGTGGCATACCCGTTGGTGAAGAAGCTGCCCCTAAGGTACCGTTGCCGTCGACGTATGATGGGAAACGGGAGGCCAAAGAATTGGAGAATTGGCTGTGGGATATGGAGCAGTATTTCACGACGGCTAAAGTGCAGCCCAAAACCAGGTGAACTTCGTTCTCTCTTACTTGAATGGTGATGCGAAGCTTTGGTGGCGGACCCGAAAGAACGACGCCGACGCACCTAGGATTGAAACGTGGGAGGAAATGAAGAAAGCAATGAAGTTGCAGTTCCTTCCTACAAATACCGTTTGGGAAGCTAGAGAAGCTCTAAGACGGTTGAAGCAAACGGGTCGCGTGTGAGATTACGTGAAAGAGTTCACATCCCTAATGCTTGAGGTAACCGATATGTCCGAAGCTGATAAGCTTTTCAACTTCATGTCGGGTTTACAGAGTTGGGGCGAGAACGGAGCTGAATCAGCAAGGAGTACAAGCTTTGCCCCAAGCGATTGCAGCTGTCGAAAAGCTGGTTGAATACAAGTCGGGTTCCAATACTAGTGAATCAAAGAAAGGACGGAAGGATAATAGATCCAAGGACCGTGGGAAGGCCAACAAGCAAGCTGCCAAGAAGACCGATACCGGTAAGTCTTCTTCCTCTAATGAGCAGCAAAAGAAGAGAACCGGGTGCTTCAAATGCGATGGGCCGCATATGGCACGGGACTGTCCCTACCGGGAGAAGATCAATGCTATCGTTGCAGGGGAAGCTGAGGAAACGGTCCCGCTCCGGTTGAATCCCATGAAGTTGCTGAATGCAATCACAACGGTATGGTCCCCGTCCCTTGAAAACTCATTAATGTATATGAAGTCCTTTGTCAATGGCATAGAGGCTACGGTCATGGTGGATTGTGGAGCTACACATAGCTTCATAGCCGATGAGGAGGCTAAACGGTTGAAGCTTAAGTTGCTGCCCCATGATAGCAGGATTATAACCGTGAATTCTGACGTGGAGGTGGTCTGCAAATGCACGGTTAAGGTATCCGTTGACGCCTGGAAAGGATCGTGTGAGTTGATGTTGGTCCGAAAGCTGGGAGACTTCAAGATCATCCTTGGTAAGGATTTCCTATACAAGCATAAAGCTTTCCCTATTCTACACTTGGTTGGTGTCATGTTTGTAGATGAGAAATGCCCCATGTTCGTGCATTGCACCCAAGTGGAGGAGAGCCGGAGGGTTGATAAGGGCAAAGGCATCCTTTCAGCTATTCAGCTGGAAAACGGGTTGAAACACGGTGAGCCGACGTTCTTGGCGGTGATGGGGAAGACCAAGCCAGATGAGTACCAAGGCGTACATAGACCCGTTGCCAATTTACTTGATGAGTTCGCCGATATCATGCCCCTAGAGTTGCCAAAGAGGCTGCCCCCAAGAAGGGCAGTGGATCACCACATTGAGCTGGTACCGGGTGCTAGGCCGCCTGCCCAAGACCCTTACCAAATGTCCCCTTTAGAGTTGGCCGAGTTGAGACGGCAGCTAGACGAGTTGTTGGAGAGCGGACTTATGCAGCCGTCTAAGGCCCCGTTTGGCGCCCCTGCCCTGTTTCAGAAGAAGACGGATGGATCGCTGCGGTTTTGTGTTGACTACCGGGCTCTCAACAAGATCACCATGAAGAATAAGTATCCGGTGCCCAACACCTATAACTTGTTCGACCGGTTGGTAGAGGGCCGTTACTTCACAAAGATTGATCTCCGGGCTGGCTATTGGCAGGAACGCATAGCGGCTGGGGACGAGGGGAAGACAACGGTGGTAACAAGGTACGGTTCCTTCGAGTTTTTGGTGATGCCGTTTGGGCTCACAAACGCCCCGGCTACCTTTTGTAAGCTGATGAACGATGTCCTTTATGAGTACTTGGACAAGTTTGTCGTAGTTTACCTAGATGATATTGTGGTGTATTCGGCGACCCTTGAATTGCACGTGCAGCACCTGAAACTAGTGTTCCAGCGGCTTAGGGAACACGAGCTGTACGTGAAGAAGGAGAAGTGTGAATTCTGCCGACAAGAGATTGTCTTCCTTGGTCACATCCTTGGCCATGGAAAAATCAGGATGGACCCCCGGAAGGTCGAGGCGGTGTTGGAGTGGACGGCCCCGAGTAAAGTCCAAGAGCTGCGGTCGTTCCTCGGGTTGGCAAACTACTATAGACGGTTCATCAAGGGCTACTCGAGACTTGTTGCCCCCTTGACGGGCTTGCTGAAGAAGGACACAGCGTGGGTATGGTCTAGGAAGTGCGAGGAGGCATTCCAAGACGTGAAGACAGCCGTTGCAACAGAGCCAGTCCTGAAGTTGCCTGACTTTGCCCACCCCTTTGAGGTACACACCGATGCTTCTGACCGTGCTATTGGTGGTGTCTTAGTGCAGGATAAACACCCGGTTGCTTTTGAGAGCCGGAAACTGAAGGAGCATGAGATGAGGTACACGACTCATGAGAAAGAGATGACGGCCGTTGTACATTGCCTACAATTGTGGCGACACTACTTGCTGGGAACTCGGTTCACGGTGGTGACCGATAATGTGGCCAACACTTACTTCAAAACCCAGCAAAAGTTGACTCCCAAGCAGGCTCGATGGCAAGAGTTCCTAGCGGAGTTTGATTTCGAATGACAGCACCGGCCCGGGCGTGAAAATCAGGTAGCGGATGCCTTGAGCCGGAAGGAAATAGAAGAGTATGTTGCTGCCATTTCCTTGGTTGAAAGCCGTTTCAAGAAGGAGCTGAGACGGGAAAGTGAGAACGACCCGGTCTATGAGAGACTCAAACAACAAGTCACAGCCGGTACGGTGAGGAGGTATTGGCTTGAAGACGGTTTGCTGTTTGCTAAGGGTCACAAGGCCTATGTTCCAGCGGGCGGTAACTTGAGACGGAGATTGTTGCGCGAGACGCACGACCCCGAATGGGCTGGTCACCCGGGGATTGAGAGAATGCATGTGTTACTGTCCCGGCATTATTTCTGGCCGAAGATGGAGAACGACATAGAAGCCTATGTGAAGTCTTGCCTGGTGTGCCAACAAGACAAGACGGAGAGGAAGAAAGAAGCGGGATTACTGCAACCGTTGCCTATACCGGTGAGACCGTGGCAGTCGGTGTCCCTTGATTTCATTAGCGGCTTCCCTAAGATCAACGGTTTGGCTTCTATCCTTGTTGTTGTTGACCGTTTTTCTAAATATGCCGTGTTTATTGCTGCCCCAGCTGCTTGTTCTGCTGACATTGCCGCCGAGTTATTCTTCAAGAACGTAGTGAAGTATTTCGGCCTACCTGAGGATATAGTCAGCGACCGGGATGCCCGTTTCACGGGCCGGTTTTGGACACAGCTTTTCAATGCCATGGGCACGCAGTTAAAGTTTTCAACGGCCAATCATCCACAGACGGATGGCCAAACAGAGCGAGTGTATGGCGTTTTGGAGGAGTACCTACGGCATTACGTCACGACAAGTCAAAAGAATTGGCCTGATTTACTTGATGTTGCCCAATTCTGCTATAACCTTCACAGGTCGTCGGCCACGAAGTTGAGCCCGTTCGAGTTGGTGAACGGGGAGTAGCCGATGACGCCCCATGAGGTAGCAGTGAAGGCCGTTGCCGGTTCTTGTCCTGCAGCACACCGGTTTGCAAGGGTGAAGCAAGAGATGCTTGAAGAGGCACGAGATAGCCTAGCCATTGCCCACCAAAAGATGAAACAGTATGCTGACCGACATAGACGAGATGTTGAGTTCAAGGTGGGGGACTTGGTGATGCTCAAGTTAACTCCACAGAGTTGGAAGAAGATTTCCAGCAAAACGGTACATCGAGGGCTGGTGCCTAAGTACGATGGCCCGTTTGAAGTGATGAAACGGGTGGGGAACGTGGCTTACCGGTTGAAGCTGTCGCCACGGTTGAAGGTACACCTGACTTTTCATGTTAGTTTCATCAAACAATATAATGCCGATGAGACAGGGGAAGAACGGGTGTTAGCAAAGAGGCAACCTCGGTTGTGAGGAAACAATTTGAGAAGAAAATCCACAAAATCCTTGATCATGAGACGATCGGGCAGAACATGAAGGTGAGACGGACACGGTTCCTGGTGCATTGGAGGGACGAGTCTCCAGCCGATGCCGAGTGGGTTGATGAGAACGACATGTGGCAGTTTGAGAAGGAAATTGCCGAGTATTGGGACCGGGCCAAGAAGTTGACGAGGGCGTCAACCTCTCAAGTGGGGGAGGTCTGTTAGCTTCCTAAAAATTTTTCTCGGTAACACACGCCTTGTGGCCGATGCCGGGCGTGCAAACGGGTGGATGTGAGCTCCCGCCCAAGGCACTTGAGTAGTGCGACGGCCCTTACGCGGGAATGTGGTATAATCATGTGACACAGTTAAGGGGGAACCCGAGCTAAGGTAAACAACATTGCAGCCCGGCCCCCGGGTGCAATCCGGTAACGAGGTTTGCCGGAAGGAGCTGAGAGCTTCTAGAACTGTGGGACCCGTTTCGTACAATGTGGACGAATGCATGTCGGCCAAGGTGTAGGCTTGCATGTTAGAGTTGCTGCCAAGATGTAACATTGCATGTTGTAGCCTTGTAGCCCAATGCATGTTAGGCATTTGGTGTAATGCTTGTAAGGGTATCCCCTCCCCATTCTTGTATATAGAGGGGGCCTTGGCTCAATTGAAGGCATAGAGAGTTGAGTTGTAAGCCTTCTTGAGTTAGAGAGCCTTTCTTTGTGTTTTGAGTAATAATACAAGGTTGAGCCGGTTTTCGGCTTGTACTTCTTGAGCCCCTTTTATATTCCGTTTCTTGGTCACGTCCCTTGTTTTCTCGGGAAGCCGGGCTGTCCCGAGTGTCCCTTGTTTTCTCGGTCCCGTTCTGGTTGCCGGTTAACGTTTCCCTGCATTTCTTAGTAAAGGTGAGTGCTTACCCGAGTCTTGTTGCATTTCCCGGTTAGCTGAGTGCTTGTGCCGGGGCTTTGCTGCGTTTCTCGGTAAGGCGGTTGACTGTCCTGAGTTTTGCTACGTTTCTCGGTCAAGTTGGCTGCTTGTTCCGGGTACTCTGAATGCCGGGTCTTGCTGTGTGCTTTTCCCAGGTTGAGGCGTGTGGTTGTCCCGGGCTTCTTGTGGGAGAAAGAGGGTCAGTGACAATTCTGGTATCAGAGCCCCAGGTTCGTGGGGCTTGATCTGCCGGTTGCTGGTTGTTGGTTCGCGGGTTGAAGGATGGCGCACGGTACACGGTTGAACGCCTTGGAGGCTACCGTTGAAAAGATACAGCGCATCCTTGGGACGGATGACGACCAGGTGAGTTTCTTTGAACGGGTTAGTGACCTCCCAGACCGCGTGGATGCCTTAGAGAGACGGGCTAGCGGTGAAGGTACATCGTCCTTCGGATTGGGAAGAGACGATGCCTTGGACTCGGTTAAACAAGATGTGCTCATCCTCAAGAGAACGATAGAGGAATGTAGCACACGGTTGGAACGGGAAGAGGACCAGAGAACGGTTGAGTCACTGGTTCAAGATGTGGCACTGCTAAAACGGGCACTAGCGAGTGGCATACCCGTTGGTGAAGAAGCTGCCCCTAAGGTACCGTTGCCGTCGACGTATGATGGGAAACGGGAGGCCAAAGAATTGGAGAATTGGCTGTGGGATATGGAGCAGTATTTCATGACGGCTAAAGTGCAGCCCCAAAACCAGGTGAACTTCATTCTCTCTTACTTGAAGGGTGATGCGAAGCTTTGGTGGCGGACCCGAAAGAACGACGCCGACGCACCCAGGATTGAAACGTGGGAGGACATTAAGAAAGCAATGAAGTTGCCGTTCCTTCCTACAAATACCGTTTGGGAAGCTAGAGAAGCTCTAAGACGGTTGAAGCAAACGGGTCGCGTGCGAGATTACGTGAAAGAGTTCACGTCCCTAATGCTTAAGGTAACCGATATGTCCGAAGCTGATAAGCTTTTCAACTTCATGTCGGGTTTACAGAGTTGGGGCGAGAACGGAGCTGAAGCGGCAAGGAGTACAAGCTTTGCCCCAAGCGATTGCAGCTGCCGAAAAGCTGGTTGAATACAAGTCGGGTCCCAATACCAGTGAATCAAAGAAAGGACGGAAGGATAATAGATCCAAGGACCGTGGGAAGGCCAACAAGCAAGCTGCCAAGAAGACCGATACCGGTAAGTCTTCTTCCTCTAATGAGCAGCAAAAGAAGAGAATCGGGTGCTTCAAATGCGATGGTGCTTCAAATCGGGTGTCAGGTCCCTTGTTTTCTCGGTCAGGTCCCTTGTTTTCTCGGGAAGCCGGGCTGTCCCGAGTGTTCCTTGTTTTCTTGGTCCCGTTCTGGTTACCGGTTAACGTTTCCCTGCATTTCTCAGTAAAGGTGAGTGCTTACCCGAGTCTTGCTGCATTTCCCGGTTAGCTGAGTGCTTGTGCCGGGGCTTTGCTGCGTTTCTCGGTAAGGCCGCCGGTTGCCTGCCCTGAGTTTTGCTACGTTTCTCGGTCAAGTTGGCTGCTTGTTCCGGGCACTCTGATTGCCAGGTCTTGCTGTGTGCTTTTCCCGGGTTGAGGCGTGTGGTTGTCCCGGGTTTCTTGTGCGGAGAAAGAGGGTCGGTGACATGTACCATTGACTTTGCTGTTGATGAAGTACTGAAGAGGTAGTTCATCTTTCTCGGCTGTCTTTGAAAGACAGACTCCCCACCTTTCACAGGCCCTGCTTCAAGTTCTTGAGCATTCACACAGTCACAGCAATTTTTATCTTTTATTCATTATGAAATCAATTACCAGTTTGATTGCACTCTAAAACTTCGTCAATGGAACCAAACCTGATAAGATTGTCTAATTCCCACTAAAAGTTGAGAACTCAGAACCCATTAAAAATGGTGCTTTTCCGTTTTCAAGAGGCGGTTTTCCTTTTTTCCAGTTTCCAGGATGGCCAAACTCACCGTCACCAAGTGGCAAACGTTGTGCGGGGACAAGTAGTGATGTGATTCTCAAAAAAGAAGACCGAAAAGTAGTGGTAAATGGGGGAAATGAAGTAGTATAAATCTGTCGCAGTACAACGATCAGGGTCTATGAAACAGAGTCCCATTAAACAAGTGAATATGATGCTATGGTGATTGATGATAATAGTATTCCTCTGAGCTCATGAAATTTGGACACTCTTGAGAAAAGTGGCCGCTTCTTGAATGGGCAAATGATTTATATGTTGTTTTTTTCCTGGTAATCTGCAATCTTCATGGTTGTTCACCCTCGCAGTGCCTTACAGTACAGCTTTATAATGACCGAGCAGAGCCTCCGGTATTCAATCTACTACAGATTTCACCCTTATTTTATGAATTTGCATTCCGTTTTCTTCATCGTTATTTAGTTAAGTGAAAAGCAGACACTTGATTTTAAGATCTAACCCTAGGCTATCCCATCTTCTATCTTTTTGGGCAAATTCCAACCTGGGAGCCAAGTTCTCTCAATTAGTAATAATTGAGAAAGAAGAAGATTAAGTACAGTGTTTGGTACAAAAATAATGCTCAAGGTAAAGATATTCCAGGAAATGAGAAAATTCTATTCTGTCTGTTAGCTGATACTGATGATGGACACATGCTTCACAACCTGTGGCCCTATAAATCGGATATCTGGTGTCGAGTACACCTTGATCCTTCATCAGCACCATTAGTTTCTCAACTTGCAAGTCTCCAAAACCTGAAATTGTAGTGGACAGATTCACAAAACCTCCTGGTTTCTTCAACACATCTTCAATCATCGTCTCAGAGATATCCCTTCTTTCATGAATCTAATTATATATCACAAGCCTCGTCCACTCTTCCAGTACAGTACCGAAAATTCGACAATGGAAGCGTAATGCCGTTTTGTTGTTTCTGTACCATAGGATTGTTTCATCAACGTAAAGATCTCCAGCCCCCTTTTTTGTCCACTAAGCCTCTGTATTCCTTCAATTTGCATTTGATGAAATAATTGAATGGCTGCATCCAGCGTGCCATAGCTCTAATAGTATATGATCATGGCATTCTATAAAGCAAAGTTCTTGCACTAAATTGAGACAAAAGCATTCCAAGCGTCCCTAACGCTACCACATTTTGAGGATACATACGCAAGTAAACTACCAACATTCTGGAGATGAAACCATGAATCTCACCCCCAACGTTGATCGAGCCAATCGTTCCACACGCGAGCAGATGAAAAGCTTCTGCAGCTCTTTAACTCTGAAGAAATCCAGAAATCATCGCTTTTTAAGTTACTAAGCCGGGTATCAACCCTTCTTCATGCATCCTGGAGAAGAAAGGCAAAGCAAAAAAAGCTTGATCTCCTCTCCTGGCAATCATAACATTCCAAGTGAACTCATTCGAGTGTACACCATCCAGCCGTAATCTGCTTAAATAAAACAGATGAATTTCCAATTCTTCCTTTACTAAAATTCCCAAAGGCCTTAGAACATGGAAATCCAGGAAGCAACATCTCCTTTTAATCGTTTCATCAAACACTCTGCGGGCATTTAATTGTCCACACATTTACCACACACAACGATCAGAGGATTGCCAACGGAAACATTTACATCGAATCCCATGTTACAAACACGAAAATAAGCTTTCATCCTGTTAATTAAATACGTGCATTAAACAAAGAAACGATTTTTAACCCACGAAAATGTAAAAGATGAAACCACTCCACTAAAGCAAACTTATTTGGGTTTCTTTTTAAGGTTTAAAAAAAACCTAAGAGGCTCAGATCAATTGTCAATCAGGCAAGGAGAGAGTGAAATCCGCCATGGTTGCAAAATTTAAGAACCTCGGTTGCAGAATGTTAGAGAAAACCCAGATCGATATCTCCAACAATTGCCCTCCGGGATTTGCCATACCAAGATGCGGCTCACTTTTCTCTCAATGCCCAGTTTTGCTCAGAGTGAATTCCCATCATCACAGCCTCAAATTCAATACTTTACCCTTCACTTCTTCCTCTTCCTATTTTCCCTCATTGTTTTCCCTTTCTATGTGGGGGTATATATATGATTTTGATTTATTCATTTTCTTCTCTTGTTTCTTTAAGGGCTGTTGGTTTGCTTCAATGGTTTTCCGATGAGAATGAAAAATTCATGGGCGGAACAGAGAGGGGCAACCACCCTCACGAAATTCCCAAAAACTCTTTGTATCGCCTCATTCTTCTTATTTTCCTTCACTCTGAGCTCATTCATTCTATTGCGTTTGGACCCAATCTAGTGTATATATACTGACTGTCAGTCTTATTCTGTTACTTTATTTACACTCATCTCCCCTGAGTATCGTCAAATTATGATTTGCCTCAATTTAGCGGTCTCAATTTTGTCATTTTGCATTGATTTAATTAGTTTTACATTTTTCCTGTTACTCACGGGCTTGTTAGATGGATTTTTCATTTATCAATTTTTTTTTTTAAAATACAGTCTTCTTATACATTATAGAAGTGATACATCAAAATATAGAGAAAGAGAGGCTTTTGCAAGCCTATTCATACATTCGACTATTTCTCTGCCTACCTTGACTAAAATGCAAACTACCAAACTCTAAACCTAAATCCTTAATATCCTACAAAAGATAAACAAGATGAGATGGAACTTTTGTACGTTGGTAATACATTTCAACCTTGTATAATCGGTCTGCAAGAGACAATCTGTAAAATTCAGGCAGTGAGCTTCCTGTAATCCTTTTAGGCAGGCCGCCGCTTCAGTCTGCAATGCAGATAGGGCATGAAAACTCTCACTGCCATATGCAACCACCATCCCATTAGCATTGCGGATGAGCTCCCAAGCTGCCGCCCCTTGCTTGCCTGATTCTTTGAAAGCTCCATCCGTTTTTATGACGTAGTGAGCATTCTGGGGTTATAACTCCTTTTTGTTGAAGTCTTGTGCAGTCATGGTAGTGTCAAAAGTACTTGGGGGTTGAAGATATCGACACGAACTCATAAAGTGTCTCCATTCCTTTGTTGCAAGGGAGACTGTGACTTCTGGCTGTTTGTTGCTCATTTCGCCAAATACACTCGTTACGAGCTTTCCAAATGGCCAAAATGGTGAAGAAAGCTTGATGTATGATGTCTTCTGATGGTGTTGTAAGTAACCACCCTTCCAGCCAATCCCCAAATGTACTAGCTGGCATGATACTTGAGTTACAATACGAAGAAGAAGCTTGCCATATCTTTTTTGCTGCTTCACAATGAAGAAATATATGGTGTATATCTTCCTCTGCCTTCCCACAGCGCTTACATTCTGTCTGTAAATCCATGCCTCGGCACTGCAAATTTTTCAGAGAAGGCAATGCGTTGTTGGCAGCACGCCATACCAACCATTGTAGCTTTCCTGGAATTTTCAAGGACCAAACCTTCTACCACACTTCTGTCGACAAACCCGAGGGTAGATCTGTGTGAGTAAGTCCCTTTGCAATATAATAACCACTCTTTACTGAGTATGCACCATCTGAGGTATGCCTCCAAACCTTCACATCAGCCTTGTTCTGTGGGTTTTGCGGTATATAAATTGATTTAATTTTCTGGATAGTTGGTTGTGGAAACATCACTTGTAGAAGGGGATCCCTCCAAGCTCTATCTTGATCCCATAGGTCTTTAACTTTTAGATTCGGCGAGCCATGGAAAAGATTGTTGTCTCGTAATGGATTTCCTTCCTCCGGGATCCACTCCTCCTCAATACTTATACACTCTCCATTTCCCAATCGCCATTTCAGCCATTTATTTAAGATTTATTTAAGAGTTCTTTCCCATGAAGAATACTACGCCAGCCCCAAGAACAAGCGACCTTGCCATCGCAAGCCAAAAAATCCTTTTTCTTAGCATATTTTGCTCTGAATATTCTTGCAAAAAGAAAGTCAGGATTAGAGTGAATTCGCCATGCCAATTTGGCGAGTAAAGCCTGATTTAGCTCTCTTGCCGATCTTAGACCCATGCCTCCTCTGAATTTTGATTGACACATAAAACTCCACGACTTCCAATGAATGCCTTCACCTGTTCCATCGCCTTTCCAAATAAACTTTGCAATGACAGAATCTATATCCCGGCAAACCCGACAAGAGAGCTTAAACGCACCCATCATGTAAATGGGAAGAGAAAAGAGCACATGCTTTGCTAAGGTTACCCGGCCTAGCATTGATAGCGACCTATTTTTCCACGAACCCAACCTCTTTTTCATTCTACCCACTATACGCTCAAACAGTATATGTTTTTTTTGCATAAAATTCAGAGAAAGACCGGGATACTTTCCTTTATACGAACAGTTCCGAATTTGAAGTTGTGACGATAGCAACTCCTTCATATCATTTTTCAAATTTTGACTAGTCATGATTGCAGACTTGCCAAAATAAACCTGCTGACCTGAGCAGCTTGTGTATCGATTAAGCACTCTCCTAAACATCTGGGTGTTTGCCTCCGTACACTCCATAAAGACCAAGCAATCATCTGCATACATCAAGTGTGAAAGCCTCGACACAGCCCTTCCCATTTTGATGCCAAAGTGATGGTTTATGTCTAGGCTTTCTAATGCCAATGAGAGTGCCTACTGACAGATAATAAATAAATACCGCGATAACGGACAGCCCTGTCGCAACCCACACTTTGGCGAGAAAAATCTGATCTCCAGCCATTGATGCTAATGGAATATCTCACTGTAGTAACACACTTCATTATCAAGCCTGTACGTTGTGCTGGGAAGCCTAATTTGAGTAGGACCTGTTCCAGGAATGACCATGACATGCGATCATAAGCCTTGTTCATATCAAGTTTAACCGCTGCATATCCCTTCTGTCCCTCAGTTTTAGCTATGATGTATTCTATAGCCTTATGAGCAAGCATGATGTTTTCACCAATATACCGACCTGAAATAAATCCGTTTTGGTTTTTCGAGACAATATTACCCAATGCTTTCTTGATCCTGTTAGCCACAACTTTCGCCACAATTTTATATATCACATTACATAAACTAATTGGGCGAAAGTCTGATGGTTGAGAAGGATTACCTACCTTTGGGATGAATATAACCTGGGTGTAGTTCCACTTTTCATCCCACGTCTGGCCTCTTAAAACCTGCAACAGTATGGAGACTAATGGATCACTTAGAAGAGGCCAATAGGTTTGATAAAAATCGGCTGGAATACCATCGAGTCCCGGAGCCTTCCAGGGTACCATATTCGAATTGTAGTCTAAATCTCTTCAGTTGTAAAGTCTATGGCTAGAGAAGAATGTTGTTGCATCGCGATTGTTTGTGAAAATAAACCTAAGATTTCTGATGCAGAATCGTTCAGTACTCTATTTTGAGAGGGAAATTCTTCTTTGGCAAATATCTTCTGAAAGTGATCTAGCATTAGCATTTGCAGTTGTTGCTGTGAAGAACACCAGTTGCCTTGTGAATCCTTCAATGTGCTAATCCAGATTCTCCCTTTCTTCTTCGATGCCCAGTTTTGGAAGTACTTTGTATTACGATCCCCTTCGATGTTCCATTTCATGTGAGCTCTCTGTTTCCAGTGTAACGCCTGGAAGTCGAAGAGCTTGGCTACCTCAGCTTCACAGTTGTTTATGGATGACTCTTGCTCTATCAACCACTTAGAATAGGGAAATTGTATTGAATTCATAATGTGTTGTGCACAATATACAGACTATATATAGACAATAACAAACCCTATAATAGGAAATATACTAAATATTACAATACGCCCCCGCAAACTCACGGCGGAGAAGAGAGAAGCCGAAGTTTGTCCCGAAATCGAAAGAATAACTCTTTGGACAAGGGTTTTGTCGAATATCGCAAGTCGATCGGCAGCAGAGATAGAATTGACCGAAACAAACTTACGCCGAACATGATCTCGAACAAAGTGAAAATCAACCTCAACATGTCTTGTACGAGCATGGAACACAGGATTCACAGCAAGAAAAACTGCACTACTGTTGTCACACCAAATAGAGGGAGAGCGATTTAAAGAAACGCCTAACTCGGACAACAGATGACACACCCAATGCAGTTCAACACAGACATTAGCAACCGCACGAAACTCAGCCTCAGTAGACGAGCGAGCCACAGTGGGCTGCTTCCTAGATGCCCGTGCAATGAGATTAGGTCCCAAATAAATGAGAAAACCAGTAGTAGAACGACGATCATCCGGACAACCAGCCCGGTCAAGATCACTAAACGCAGAAGAGTACCCAAATCAGAGGATGCGAACTAAAGAAATCAATGGTACCACGAAGATAGCGAAGAACCCGTTTGAGAGCCCGAAAATGAGAAGTGCGAGGTGATGCATAAACCGACAAAGCTTATTAACCGCAAAGGAGATATCTGGACGAGTGAGAGTGGTATATTGCAGACTGCCACACAACCGACGATAAGTAGTCTCATCATCAGGAGACAACAGAGTACCATCCAAACGGGATAACACAACATTAGCCTCGCAAAGGAGTGGAAACAGTTTGCAAGTATGCATATTTGCAAGTCGTAGCAAATCAGTGACATACTTGCGCTGAGAGAGAAGCAAACCTTTGGAAGTACGACGAACCTCAACCCCAAGAAAGTAACTCAATGGACCTAAATCCCGAAGAGAAAACTCCTTAGCAAGACAAGAGATAAAATGCTGAACCAAACCAGAAGTGCTGCCTGTAAGAATAATGTCATCCACATAGACCAGTAAAAAACACAACTGCGACCCACGGCGATAGACAAAAAGAGACGAATCACAACGAGACTCCACAAAACCCAAGGTAAGTAGAAATGCTGCCACCGAGAATACTGGCCCGAGGAGCTTGCTTAAGACCATACAAGGACTTATGCGTTTACACACATAATGAGGGCGCACCGGATCAACAAACCCCGTGGCTGAACCATATACACGGTCTCACCGAGAACACCATTAAGAAAGGCATTACGACATCAAGCCGAGAAATCGACCATCCACGTGCAGGGGCAACGGTCAAAACGGAACGAATGGTGACCGGCTTAACAAGTGGACTAAAAGTGTCAGTGTAATCAACCCCAAAAGACTGAGTAAAACCTCGAGCCACCAACCGAGCCTTATACCGCTCAATAGAGCCATCGGCATGAGTTTTAATCTTATAGAGCCATCGATTACCGACAACATTGCCGGAGGAAGGAGGGGAACTAAAGTCCATGTGTTATTTTTGAGGAGGGCGGAAATTTCATCCTTCATGGCATTCTGCCACTGAGGAAGAGATTTGGCTTGGGTGAAGGATGTAGGAGCAGTAGACAAGGCTGGGGAAACAGAGGTAAGATGAGCCGAGGATCAAAAATTTTCTTGGGCTTGGGTTGTGGACGAAGTGTCATTGAGGCCGACGGGAAGAAGGAGGAGGAGGTGGCGGCGGAGGACTGCAATGATGATGAAGGGCTGGATGCGGGAGATCTAGCTAAAGGTGATGAGTCGGGAGGGATAGGAGGAGACGAAAGAACTGGTGTACTAGAAGGAGACGAAGAAGACGCAGAAGACGACGCAAGTATACCGGGAGAATCGGTTACACGCAACCAAGGGGTAGCGAAGACTCCAGCAGTGAAGAAGGAGAACTAGAAATAGGAAGTTTAAAGGGAAAGAGTTTCTCATCAAACTCAATGTGACGAGCAACATAAAGACGGTTATTCACCACATCAAAACAATGATAACCAAGATGAGATGGAGAATACCCAAGAAAGACACACCGAGTAGAACGAAAGGAGAATTTATGTTTATTATAAGGGCGAAGAAGAGGATAGACAGCGCAACCAAAGACACGAAGAAAGGTATAATCGGGTGGTGGTGATATAGTGTAGTGAAGGGAGGTGACCTTGAAGAGGTTTACTAGGGTGGCGATTAATCAAAAACACAGCAGGTTTCAAAAGCAAACTCCCAAAACCGAAAAGGGTACTGGAATGGCCAAGGAGAGCAAGTCCAATGTCGACAATGTGACGAATTTTGCGTTCAGCAGTGCCATTCGCTCATGAGTGTGTGGGCACGCTAAACGATGAACAATACCAACATCCTTAAAGAAAGAATTGAGAGAACGAAATTCACCACCCCAATCGGAGTTAACACTTTTAATGGTAGTGCCAAATTGGTTTTCTACGAGAGCTTTGAATTGCTTGAAAACATGGACAACATCACTTTTATACTTAATTGGATAAATCCATGTGAATAAAGAGAAGTCATCAATAAAAAGCACAAAGTAGCGATAACCATTGAATGACAAAATAGGAGCAGGACCCCAAACATCAGTGTGAATTAAATCAAGAGGTTTAGAGCTACGATGAAATGTAGAAGGTAAACTGACCCTATGTAACTTCCCTAAACAACACGCCTCACATTTATCAGTGGACGTGGACACAGAGGAGTAAGGAAGTTGAAATTGCCTAACCAAAGTACGAAGAGTGACATTATTAGGGTGCCCTAAACGGGCATGCCACTGACCTAAAGAGACAAGATAAGCTGCTGGAGACAAGGAACCACGAGCAGGAAGATCTAAGCGATAGAGACCCTTATCAGCCCGACCGTGGAGGAGGAGTTCCTTGGTTGAAAGATCCTTAACACAACAAGAGTCAGAATAAAATTCAAAGAAACAGTGATTATCACGGGTAAACTTTTGAACAGATAACAGAGGTTTAGTAAGAGAAGGAGCATGCAAGACACGATTTAAATAAAGAGGACGAGAAAACGATGGCAAAACAGATTGACCAACATGCTGAATAGGTAAAGCATCTCCATTACCAACTAAAATATGGTCCGTACCAGTATAATCATTGGAGATACTGAGAGAGGACAAATCTGGCGTGACATGATCGGTAGCACCAGTGTCCGGATGCCGTGGAGTGACAGAAGGTGCATACTGCGCCATATGAGCTTGAGAAGACATAGTCGCCTCCGGTAAGACGGAAGAGGCAACAAACCAGTGAAGGCGGTGCGGGGAACTCCGCTGGGCATAAGCAGCCGACCGAACGGCGGGGGTCGAGGAACAAAGTTAGTATCAAAACGGCGTCGACAAGTGGCGGCCGTGTGATTCAAGATGCCGCAAAGCCGACACGTCTCACCCGGAGCGGGAGGGTGTAACCACGCCGACCACCACCACGACCGAAACTCGATTGCGCCGGCCGCCGCGTTGCGAGCGACCGGCACGAGAGGATTGAGGCGGCGTAGGAGAGGGGGCGACCGCACAAGCATGGGTGTGGGTCAAGGACCAGTGTTGAGCGTGAAGAAGCACCTCATATGAAACTAACTGTCCAAGGAGATCTTGATAGGAGGGGTTCGGATCGGCATTGCGAGCTCCGATGATGCCATTGAATTCGGCACCAAGCTTGCGGAAGATTATGGCATTAAACTCCGCAGAGATATGCGATGGCCGGCAAGCTGCAGTGTATCGGCGATGCCCTTCGCTTTGGAGAGGAGAGCCGTGACCGACAAGTCACCTTTTGCAAGCCGTGGAGCTCCATAACAAGTCGGGTCTGCTGAGCATAAGAAAGAGTGCCGAAACCTCGTCAAGAGCTGTCCATGCAGCCTCCGATGTTGTGTGCCACGGAGAACGGAAAAATCTCTTCAAGAACGGAAGAAAGAATCCAAGAGAGGACCAACTGATCCTTTTGCTGCCGATATCAAACTCGGGATTGAGTTGGGGCACGGCACCACTAACGGAAGGAAGAAAACGTGGCGGTGCAGGTTCGGTGCCGTCGACAATACCGCAACACGAAACATAGTCAATAAAGGAGTAAATTGAAGACGCCAAGACGAATAGTTGGCCCGCGATTGCAGCTTCACAGTAAAGGAATGATTGAGAGATTGCATACTAGGTTGAAAAATTGATACTGATGCCTGTGAAGAAGATACCGGTGACCGAAGATGAGTAGCCTGGTCGGCGGATGAAAGGTCGGTGATAGTCATCGTTGAAAGTAAGCAAGCAAAAACAATTCTTTATGATGATTTTTTTTTGGTTTTTTTGTTTTTTGTTTTTTTTTTTGATTTTTTTTTTTTTGATTTTTTTTTGATTTTTTTTTTTTTTGTTTTTTTTTTTTTTTTTTGTTTTTTTTTTTTTTTTTTTATTTAACAGCAGCAACAATCAACGGCACCAACAATCGGCCAAAAACGGAGACCGACAACGACGACGACGATGAGGAACGACGACGATGAGGAACGAAGACGACGACGACGACGATGAGGAACGGAGATGAGGAACGACGACGGCAGCAGCACGGAGGATGCGACCGACGATGGAACGGATTCAACGCCGACGACGACGAACACACGCCGACGAACACACGCGGGCAGTAGCAGAAAGACAGCGGCAGCAGCGGCGGCGAAGAAGGGGGCAGCGGCGGCAGTAGGTGATGCTGAGTTTGGTCGACGGGGAGAAGAAGAAGAACGCCGGTGATGCTGAGTGTGGTCGGCGCGGCAGAAGGTTGGATGGGAGAAGGTGACAATGCCGGCAGGCGGCGGTGGAAGATCAACGGCGGCGGTGGAAGATCTTTACGACTGGAAGAAGCCGGCGATGCGGAGCGTGGTCGACGGTGAAGAGCAGAAGAAGAAGCCGACTATCGGCGAAGGGGGTGTGCACGGCCGAAAAAGAGGAAGTCGGCGGGGGAGAGAAAGAGAGAGGAGAGAAAAGAAAAAAATTGGTTTTGTTAAACCTAGCTCGATACCAACTTAGAATAGGGAAATTGTATTGAATTCATAATGTGTTGTGCACAATATACAGACTATATATAGACAATAACAAACCCTATAATAGGAAATATACTAAATATTACAATACAACCCTTCTCCTGCTTGTAAAGCCATTAGTATTTTGTTCAGACCCTTTATTCTGTGATCAATGCTACCAAATGAAGATTGGCTCCAGTTATAAAGGTGTCGTAGGATGATTTCCAATTTGTCAGAGAAGTTTTGTACCATATTAGAGTCATCAGGCGTCGGAGATTTCCAGATTTTCCTTAAAATCGATTCAGCTGCTTCTGTTTTAGACCAAAAAGTCTCAAATCGGATGCCTTTTTGTTGCTTGTTATTTTGAGGGATAGTAGTAAGACAGAATGGACCGTGATCTTAAACTGTAATCGGTAGATTCAGCAATGAGGCCTGGGGAAAAACATCAAACCAAAGTGGATTTGCAAAATCCCTATCCAACCGTTCTATAATTCGATCACTACCTTTCCTTTTATAAGACCATGTGAACTTATTACCACTGAAAGCAACTTCTTGGAGCTGGAAGTCATCCAAAAGACCAAGTAAAGCACTGGCTTTAGCATCATTAAAGCTCAAACTGCCCCTCTTATCAGCAGGACATATAACCTGATTAAAATCGCCCAAAATGACCCAAGGTATCGAATGCTTCAAAAGGACAGTCCTTAATTCATTCCAAACTAAATACCGACTGTCATGAGCGGGGCTGCCATAAACAAAAATAGAGCCCCAAACCAGACCTGAGGGCTCCTGTATCCTCAAGGCTATTACGTGAGCCGATTTACTAACCACACAAGCATCTACATTACTTGACCAAAATACCCCAAGTCCCCTGCTTAAGAGAATGCACTGCAGGAGTACGAGCCAAGCCCCTGCAGTTCCAGGAAAGGAGCTTCATGGCGACCCTGGTGGTTGATTTGGTTCAACCACCGCAAAACCTTCACCCGCGTTAGAGGTAAAATGATCACAAGCTTCCCTCTTAGCTTCACTGCCGACCCCATCCTCGAGTTTTGATTTCTTGCCTGTAGATATGAAAGGTAGTTGCCCTTGTAAATGAGCTTCTCCAAATTCTACAAACTGACCAAAAGTGTGTTTCACCGGGAGTCTAAAAGTTTATTTGGGAGTAGCTGGTGGAGACAAATCCGTATCAGGAGAGGACTGAAAAATTCCAAGCTTAACTCTACGACGCTTTGTTGTATTGACAGCATTAAACAGTTGCTGGTGACCAGAATGAAGAGATAACTTTGTCTCTTGACCAAGCAGTAGTTCATCCCCTCCACGATTATGGGTTGGCCTTTCAACACTAAGCAGGTGCCTTTTGTTTTGGGATGAATCCAGATTCATTCTAATTAGAGGTGCTGACACACATGTTGGGTATGGGCTGTGGGTGCACTGCTGTTGAAGTGTATTCTCATTGCAGGCCGAATTGGGCTTGTTAAAAACATTTTGACCCATTACTCCCAAAGTAACTTTGTGGTCCAAGTCTTGAGACCCACCATCAGAGGCCACGTCTGCTGTCTGATTCACGTTGCACTGCCACACCAACTGAGCGTTGACCACTGACACACCGCTGACGCCAGCAGTATCGGGCTCTTCACCGACGACACCCGTATCAATATCCATCTTCATCGGAGCAACTGAAATTGGTGGAACCAGAGGATCTGATGCTTTCCTCCAAACCTGATGCGGCCGCCGTTGCCTCGTTCGCTTCGGACCCAGAGAGTGGTGCAAAGCAGAATGTGAATTCCGCCACTTTCGGCGATAGCGGCGTTTCCGTCCCAGAGGTAGAGAGCTGTGACAAATACCCGGGGAATTGATAGTAATTTTGACCGTAGGAACCGTCTTCGTGAACCTGCAAATCATAGTAGCCAGAGCTTTGGAGATGGCCTGACCCATGGCTGTTATCTGCACCACCTTATCGGTGTTATGATGAAGAAGAGACAACCCATAAGCTATATATTTATTTTGTTGTCCAGAATTAGATATGCGAATTTCATTCTTTGGCAGATCTGGAGAACCCATCGAATTCCCTTCATTTATCAAATTCAAAATTTGGAAGAGTTATCATAAATTCTATAATTATTAGGTAACCAAAACTAACCACATTTTAAAAAATTATTCACTACAGGAGTTTGTGTTTAAGAGCCAAAATGACTTGAAAATGAAAACTAAGTGGACGTCCAAATAAGACCTCCACTTAGTTTTTATTTTTAACTCATTTTGCCTTTAAACACAAAACTCAATGAAAAACAAACTGACGTCTAAACAACTTTCTGATTTATATTTTAAAATCAAACTTGCAATATTTTGTTAGTGTAGTGAACATTTTTTGGATCTAAAAATAGTTCAGTGAATAAATCCAAAATTTTGCACATTTATTTCAATTTGTCTCTAGTCAAAAAACACTTTCTACAATTGATGGTGGTTAGGAAAAAGTTTTTTTGGAATATGTATTGAAATATCAAGTCAAAAAATATCACTAAACAATCGAAAAGTGTCAATTTTGGTCACTGTAGAAAAAAAATTTCAAAAATTATCACTAAACAACAGAAATGTGTCGATTTTGGTCACTGTAAAATATTAATTTTAGAAGTTATTCCGTGATTTTAGTGATCATTTTACAGTGACCAAAATCGACACTTTTCTGTTGTTCAGTGATCATTTTTTAAATTCTTTTTTAACATTGACCAAAATTGACACTTTTCAATTATTTAGTGATTTTTTTGTACTTGATATTTCCATAAATATTCAAAAATTTTTTTTTTAAACCACCATCCAAACAACTTTTTGCTAAAATAACATTCAAACAACTTTTTCATTTTCCACTAAGTTTTTCACTTAAAACACATTCCACTTCCAAGTCAAAAATGAAAACTAAAACCACGTCCAAACAAGCACACTCTTTTACCTGTAATACGAATGAATGACTAAATTTCAAACTTGATCTATCATAAAATGCACTCTAGGCTGTCAAAAAGAACAATTTCTTAAGTTAAAAAATTGGCCCATATAATAATGAAATTTGTTTTATCATTAAAAATTGTTTTATCATTCCCATTTTACCCTATAATAATGAAATGAAATTGCCATTCGGCTTTTCCTCATTCCTGCGCACTGAACGAACCCTTTTCTCTCAAATGAAGGAGCTGCCTTTGCGATTACTTTAGAATGAGGCTCTGTAATTCAGAGAGGTTGGGAGTTTTTTTTCTCCAGTTTCCATGGTTGTTTGCCCTTCTCTGCAATTACTGTGCCCATGATTTCCTTGCTTCGTAAATGTCGAAAAACAACCATTGGAATCTTTCATCGTTATCCAAACTGAGCCTTACAACACTAGACCCTTTCCTCTGAGAGGCTTTGATGATTCTTCCTCCGAAATCGAAATGTCAGATTGATTTTGAGCTTAACCCGTATCTTGGATGGGCAAAATCTTTCATGGGTTTTTGCAGCCATGCCGGGATTAGCCTTCTTCTCTCTGGCCTAAGGCAGATCTGAGCCTCAATTTTAAAATGTGTCTCTCTTTAGTTTAAGAATGAGGCGCCGTCGATGCAATGGAGGAAAGGGTCTGGTTTTTTAGGGTGGTTACCCCTCTCTGCGTTTCACCGCCGATGATCTTGAAATCAACAAAAGAAATAGCCATATGTTTTGGTTAGGAAACCACAAAGAATCCCTTGTTTTTTGCCCCCCTTCCCTTGGTTTTTGTTTGATTTGGTTGGCTAGTAGAGAAATTGTCTTCTGAAAATTCTGTCTTACTATCTATCTTCTCGTTAGATAAGGCGTTAATGATCTTTTGTAGTTGGATTTTGAAAGGAAAAAACAGATAACTTCATATCTTGGTTGGGCAGCTAAGTGGGAGGGTCCCTAGGAAGGCCACCACGTTGATTTAGCAGTCTTTTGGTGCCTGGTTGGAGGCAGAACTGAGCTTACTTTCTGATGAAATAAAATGAGAGTAGTTTTTCAGGAACATAAAATTGCTGTCTGTCTGCCTTTTATTTCATCAATTTGATAATGATAAAGATAATCCGGTTTCCTCTTCATGCTGCCATCCTGCTGAATGTTTTATCGCCAGGAAGGCCCTGCAAGAAGTAGAATGAGGAGGCAACACTGTGGGGTTGAGATTTCTTTAAGGTGGGTGCCCCTCTCTCTCAATCACAATGAAAGTAGTACAACCAATATGTTTTTCTTTCTTTCTGTCTTTTTTAATCAATTTGAACTACACTCCTATTTCCTTTGTTTACCTTTTTTTCCATTTTGCTATTGATTTCTTTTGTGGCCATAAAATTTAGGGTTCTCTGTTTCTTTGGAACTGTAAAAGGGCTGTTTCAGTTTGCTAGTCGTTTGAATTGTTAATTCATGCTGATACCTCTAGGCAGTAGACCTGTTTTCTTGTGGAATTTAATGCTTGAGGTTTTCTGCGATGATTCCTAAAAGAGAATCACTTGTAAACTATAAAAAGCTGGTTTGGAGGTTGAAGATAGGATTGTACTTACTACCTGACAGTGGTCTTTACTTAGTTTTAGTAGAGAAAGGATGTGATAATATATACTTAGTAACCTTAATTTTATACTAGAAGTCAGTTTTTCGGTACTTGGCTTGGGAATGTAGTAGATTGATTTTGTGCGGATTTCTACTCATAATTATTTGGCTTGGCTTTATCAATGTTCTCTGGGTTGGATAATTTTACTACTAATGAAAAGTTATACTATCTAACTTTCCTAAAGTCTAAACTGGTATGCAGTATTGACATAGTGTGGGTTTGATTGTCCTTGCATGAACAGGATGTCTGGTTGAATCTAATAGTTAAATAGGAGAGTGTATATTTTTGTAATCTAAAGGTTAAACAGAGAGATTGTATGGTTTGATTTGCAAATAAAACCTCTTATATGTGATAAAGAAAAATGGTCCAATAAATGCTTCTCGGTAAGTAACAATGTTGAAAAACATATAATCAGTCGTCTTTTGTTTATTCCCGGCAGAGTTTCATCTCAGCAACAATTTTCCTGGAGTTTGGAGTTCTCTCTCAGTACTGAAGTAATGGCAACTTGTGTCTGCCATAAACATTGGTCATTCTTTTGCAAGATTCCAGTTGATATACTTAATTATTTTTCTCATTTAGCCTAACCTTAGTTCATGTAATGCCATTATCTTACACAATGGTGTCTATGTAGGATTATCTTTTCATAAATCACTGATACAAGTTTGAAGAGAGTTAATAATCTGGATGGTTTAAAATTTCGTGTGCTCTTTAAATGATAGCTACCAAAGGCACTAGTCTTATAAAAGGGCCTAAACGGCCTTATTCTAGTTCAGCTAAGTAGTGCTCAGCTTTTAGAAGTTGAGGCTTCAGTGACAGATTGAGACTTTCTCAAGGGTAGTTGCTCCTCTCTGTTAGCCAATGATCTTCCTTTCATAAAGAAAACTAATCATGCCCTTCTTAAGTGTTTCAGGTGTTGTATACTTGTTGTTCTATTTCTGTTCTAGAATATGCATGCGTTTTAGCTTTTACAACCTCCCAAAGCGAAGGATTGAAGTTGAGATTGCAATGATTGCTTTTTGAGCACATGAAATTTGGCCACATCTTGGTTGGGAAATCCGGATGGCATGTTTAGGAGAATTCTTTTATGTTTCTTTCCCTTACTTGCAACGACTTTTCTTTCTTTTTGGAACCATGGCTGTTCCTTTCTTTCATTGCCTAGTTCACAAACCTTCCTCCTTCCTGTCCTATGATAAGAGTCAGACAAAAGTGTCAACACTCTAGTCTTAAGTTCACAAACCAATGAAGCTCAAAAACTGAACGCTGAAATAAGTTACTGAGCTTTGTTTCTTCTCTTAACTTCTCAGCGACAAACCTTGCTGATTTTTTATCATTAATTTAAGAATGAAGCATAATCTACACAGTGGATAAAAAGGGTACTTTGGGGGAATTTGCCCCTGATTCTGTTGGTATCTTTATGAACTCAAAAACAGCCATTTCTGCAAACAACTCCCTGGCTAAATTGCAATTTGCAAGTGCATCAAACCCCCTAAGCTTAGGGGTTGGGGTTTTAGACCAGGGGTTGACCTGGGGTTAAGTTTTTTGGGCAAAACAGACTTTTTAACTGATGAACCAGATTTTGTGCTGGATTTTACAGGTCACCTTGGTACGGTAACCGGCAGGTTATCTGTCGACTCTGCCTGTCTTGTCCGAGTCTGACAATGCTGCCGACCTCGTTCTTAGGTTTTTTGGTTTGGCAAGGTCAAAATTTTGGCTTGAAAACTGTTTCTTTTGTCTTTTTTTTGCCCAACTACCAATAGACATGGCGGTTGGAACCTCATTAGCTGCGTCTCTTTCTTGAGTCTCTTTCTCTTTATTAGACGGAGCAGTGATTACTTTTGTAACTTGTTTTTGGAAGAAAATCAGACATGATAGCTAATCTCATATCTTGGTAGGGCAGCTCAGAGGGTCTTTAGGAAGGAGCACTGTTGCTTGCAACTATGGTGATTTAGCCATATTAGACTGTCTGATCAAAGGTGAATCTGAGCCTCTTCTTTGTCTATCATCAACATCAACATACTCAGTATATTCCGAACCAAGTTGGGGTATGGGGGGTCAGATGTACGCTGCCTTGCCCTTGTAAATGTACAAAGAGACTGTTTCCATTGCGACCCAGGATACATCGCGGCCTTTTAAGTATTGATTTCCAGCGACTTCACTAATAGAAGAAGCACCTCTTTGTCTATGGTTTAGGAAAAATTCCTACAAGGGAAATATTCCTTGATCGTGCCATGTTGCAAAGGATTTCATGAAAGAAAAAAAAACAATGCTCAGGAAGGAATTGAATGAGGCAGCAGTTGAGTTGGGATCTTTTTTTAGGGTGGTTGCCCCTTTCTGTTGGCCAACTATTTCACTATTTTTTTTGGATGAAAAACCCAACCACCCTTCAAGTCAGAAATGACTATATACATACACACACACACACACACACACATATACACTTATTCCTTTGGTTCCATCACGATTGTGTGTGATATCTGACAGTTCATTGTCTTCTTTTTTTTTTCAACTGTCTTGGTGACGGCGGTAGTGATGGATAAAGGCTTTGCATTAACAATGTGCTTTTCTTGGGTTGAAAAAAGGGGCTATGATGATTTTTCTTAGGCATCCTTCTGAGCAAAATGAAATCAGGCATTTGAGATAGTTTTCACCTGCATCTTGGTAGGGCAAACCCAGATGGCATACGAAGAGGACAACATTGTTTGTTCTGTATGCAACTGCTGATTTGCAACCATGGCATGGTTGATGGTCTCTGCTTGGTTTAAACAAACAGATCTGAGCCTCGCCCTATTGTCCTTGGCAGTTTGTTTCCTTCATTTTTTATCTGATCTCTCTTATTTTCAAAAAAATTTGTTGGTTTTTGTTTTTTCTTCTTAGGATCTGTCAGTTTCTTGAAAAAATATAAATTTTGTCACAAAGATCGGGAAATGATTTTGCTAGCCCGTTTTGTTCTTGTATTTTTTCCCCCCAGTTTTTATAGTTTTTTAAAATTTCTGGGCTTTAGTGCTGAATGTTGTCTTTCAAGGATTGTACCTTTAGAAGAATTTGATGAATTAGTAAGAGACTGTTTTCAAGTCCAGATGATATAACTTCTTTCTTGGGTTGAAATCTGTGCTGCAAAAGATCATCAAATATATTATTATAGACAAGTGGCTAAACGGCACTGTGATGTTTTGCAACCATCGCCCTCGCTTCCAAACTTAATGTCTGCTTCCCTTTTCTTGCCTTCTTCGTTCTAAATGTCTCACCGTTTTGGTGCCATTCTTGCTTGCTCAAAATGCAATCCATGGTGCCTAATTGAGAGAAATGTAATAGCATTCCCCAAATGTAATAGCATGGCGCCTAGTTGAGAGAAATGCAGTCCCTGGCGCCTAGCAAGTCCTTTCAGTCGTAATCTGATTTTTGGTTCAAGCCTTTCTGCTAGTATTACCTACCAGGCGCGGATGCAGGACAAACTTGAGCATTTTTGCTCTTAGCTGTCCAAGTTCAAAATGTATGTGAAAATGTCTGCAAGTTGTACATTTTGGCACAGGATGTACATACAAGTTTTGTACTATTATAATTTTAGGATGACTAAAGAATGCTACCTTCTGTGTAACTGCTATCAATTTCTGTCCTCTGTAAGAAAATGGGCAAAAGCAAAATTAAGCCATCATTGTGAGATTGATTAATGAAGCGGTCGAGAACATTAGGGAGTTCAATGGTATGTAAGATTGAATTCGGAATGCATGTTTTCTTATCCTCGCCCCGTGATTGAAGATCATGGTACCCTCTGGGCTAACTTTTCTCATTCACAGCAGGGTGTACACCAATCAACATCACTTAATATATCCACAAAAAAATACTAATCAGTTCTGTGTCCAAAGACTTCCCGCTTTCAATGATTGTAACTTTCGGTAAAAAATATTAAGATCTGAAAAACATTTGGGCTTGTCAGAAGAAAAATAATGAGATCCTCATAAAACAACCCAAAATATGAAAGAAAGAAACGGACCATGTGGGCTGAAAAGACTTAGATTTTGAATTAGGTCATCCGTACAGCATTTGGATAAGCCCTTGGGAACGTATTTTCCCAACATATTTTTTTTGGGTATAAAAGCAGCCGCCTGAAGAACAGAGTCCCAGAGATTGTATCATCATCATCTTTAGTTTAAGAATGAGGCACAGTTCCGGCGCCGGGGAGAGGAAAATGGGAGTTTCTTGAGGGTTGTTTTGCCCCTCTTCCTGCGTCACTGTGCCGATGATCTCATCACAAAAGGACCCCGTCTTTGAAAACAAACCCCGACTGAAACACAACATCTTCTTCTTCTTCTCCTCCTCATCTTTGTAAACAGACGAGGCCGTGATGAACAAATATACCTTTTGTTTTCGAAAGAAAACCAGACATTTAGAGCTAAGTATCATATCTTGGTAGGGCAGCTCAGAAGGGTCTCTTACAGAGTGCCCTCTGTTTGCTTGCAACCATGGTGATTAGCCCAATTTTTTTCCAATGTCTGATAAAAGGCGAATCTGAGCCTCGATTTAATGTTGGAAAAAAAAAAACTGGTGGGTTTCGAAAGTTTCTCAGAAAGAAGAAAGAGGCAGCAGTGGAGTTTTGGGATTTTCTTTGGGTGGTTGCCCCTCCCTGTTTCGCCCATGATTTCACTCTTTCTTTTACAGAAAACGAAAAAAAAAAAAGAAAAAAGTTCCCAACAGCCCTTTGAACTTTGAACTTCAAAGTTGTATTCTTTTTTGTGGTGGTGGTGGTGGTGGTAGTGATTTGGATCGATTCATTGATTGTTTGGTTTGTGATTTGGATTTTGATTGTTTTGGTTTCTTTCACTGGAAAAACGGGCTGTGATGATGGTTCTTTTGGAAGCGTTCTTTCTGAGCAAATAAAGATCAGGCATTTGAGACCCTCCGGACCCTGTACCTTGGCAGGGCAAATCCAGAGGGCATTTGAAGAAGACAACTTTGGTTGTTTTTTTCTTTGAATGCAACTGTTGATATTGCAGCCATGGCTTGGTCCGTTGTCTCTGTCTGTTTTTCAAACAAACAGATCTGAGCCTCACACCTTTCCATTTCGTTTTGGGTTTAAATTTTCTTTGTTAGTCAATCTATATTGTTTCGTATTGCTGCAATTTCCTGAATGTAAACATTGGTTAAAGACGCATGGTCAGAAGCTGATTTTGCCCATTCAACCCAATGTGTTTAAAGACCCTTTCTTTGTTGGTTCTGGTTGTTTGATGAACATATCAATGTAATCTGTGTATAGATTAATAACTTTTCCAAAACTTCTGGTCTTTCTCTATGGATTTGGAACTAAAATTTGCTTACTGGCCAAAAGGGTCCGAGAAATAAATGAACACAGAGATTGAAGGACTGTGTTTATCTCCAAAGATGCAGTTCATTTGAGTTACCAAGCTGCTAGAAAGATCAGTTCCTGGATTAAGGCTACAAATGAAACCTCTAAACCATCTAATTCCAACCAGTCAATTTCTATGCAATCTTTGATTATCCGTAGCGTGTAATACTATGGTTTTGCTTTTAGTTTACAGTTCATCATCGTTGTCATCACTGTCTTCGTGTTAAAATCTCCACTTTCCACAGGCCCTGACTGCAATTTCTTAAGCATTCTTGGCAAACTGTTATATTGTCATAAGTCCCCTGTTTCGATAGCAATCTACTTTCAACTGGGTAATTTGAACAAACAACTCAAATCGATTTAGTCATCCTCATTCCTCAACCTGCAAGCATGAAGTATTCAACACAATCATCAAAAGATACTTTTAAAAATTTCATTTACATTTAGGAAAGAAGCTCATATTTAAGCTAATCAGAGTCCCGGGCAGTTAAAACCTTTGCATAAAGAATTTTTAAATTGCGCTCCCGAATTGTCTTTATTCTGCTTCACACCTTAAAAATGACCTCCAGAGATTGCATTTTTGCGTTCTGATTGTACGCATTGATTACTAATTCAAGCTGCAATTTTTGTTCTCATTGTTAAACCTTACCGTCCTCTATACTTTTTTAAAACGATTGTATTATTGAAAATTTCACTTTTGATACAATTTGTGCTAAAAAAAAAAAAAATTCAAAGGAGACAATCATATTTAGACGGAGAGGACAGAGTATCAACTATGTTAGATTTATACGCTAGCTTTTGTAAAAGTATATTGTATTCATAATGTAACACGGTTGATACGCGAGATATCTCATTTAAGCACATATAGTTTTTAATTTAATTTTTTCCCAACCAACCAATCCTCGCGACTTCAGGAGGAAGAGTCTAATCATAGACATTCATAGTTATTAAGTTGTAAAAGGTTCCAAAGGAAAAAAAAAGAAGGTTTCTAACCATTTTACGTTATGAAATGTATGCACATAGACTTTGCTATAAATGCGATAAATGTGTGGGAGCCTTTTAATAGTGAATTATTACCTCGTATTTTTCTTCTACAATTTCTCAAGCTCACCCTCTACCCTTTGTTATTTTTTTTTATTTTCTTCTCCTTTTTTTTCTTCTTATGTTTCTTTCGTGAAACTCAAGGGAAAAAAACGATTTTTTTTTTCTTCCTTCTTCGGTCCCAGGATTCAAGTAAGTTCTTCACCTTTTTCGTGATTCATATTCTTATTGAACACTTGAATTAGTTTTGATTTTACGTTTAAGTATTACTTTTCCATGCGAATTCATTTACGTTATATGTGCAAACATTTAATGAATGTAATTAAAGAAAACATTGAAGCTAAGAAGGCGAATGCATTAAAAACTTTGCTTCTGCAAAGAGGATTTTAAAATTATAAGGTGATGTTGCATTTAAATCAAAGCCAAAGGAACCATCCTAGAATCCTGTCTTTTTTTTTTTTTTTGCTCAAACATTAACATGCATTACATCAACAATGAACATAACTTAATTAGGTGTTCAATCTACACAAATAAGGAGGAAAAAAAACAAGAAAAAGAAAAAGAAGAGAAAACAAAGAAATTCTGTGTGAAACAACATTGTGAAATCTTGAGCATACCTAATTCCTCTGCATGGGCTGTTCTGTTAATGTGTATGCTCAAATATCTCTTCCCTTGAATCTTTATTTTGGCTTGTAATATGTTTGTTTCAATCTGCATGATTTCACGAACATACATATACTCATGATTTTGCAATCTCTGATTGGTTGGGAAATTGACATTGAAGACAGGATAGGAAGAAGAAAATGATCAGGCAATTGCTTCTGTACTTCTTATTGATCCAAATAACCCTTGTAGCTGCAAGGGGAAAGGGCCGAGGAGGAGGAGGAGGAGGTGGCGGAGGAGGAGGAATTCCACCTCCCACCAAAAAATGGCTGACTTTAAGTGGTATAATTTCAAGCTACAATTCCGCATTTCTTCAAGAAGTTAGATAACTGATGAAAAAGGAAATGCTGAAATGTTGAAACCCTTTTTTTGGGATTCTGTTTGAATCTTTTTCTAGGTGCTGAGCCAAAGGTAGTAGCCAGGGGAGGATTCTCTGGAGTTGTGCCGGAGTCCAGTGAGGTTGCTTATAATTTGGCGGTGCAAACCGCCTCGGATTCTACTATTTTGCTGTGTGATCTCCAATTCACCAAGGATCTTCAAGCGTTTTGCCTGTCTAGTGTGAACCTTGAAAATGCAACCACCATTACCCAAAGTTTCCCAGACGTAAAACCGAAGACCTACAATTTGAATGGAAAAGATGTAACAGGATACTTTGGGGTGGATTTTACATTGGACGACCTCCAGAAGAATGTAGCATGTAAGGTTTTCGAAACCATGAATCAGATTGTTACACTCATACCTCAGATTGTGGATCATTAAAGTGCTGCATTCATTCAAATGTGTAATGTGTTATTATTAATTTTTTAGTCATTCCTAATGTTTCAACTGGTTTCATTGCAGTGGTGCAAAGTATTTTCTCTAGATCACCAAGTTTCGATGGCGCATTTCTTTTGTATGCGCCATATGAACTCACCACTGTGAAGGGTTCTCTGAGTCTGTGGCTAAATGTTGAGGTATCTTTCTAAGCCTGATCACTTTAGGAATTACGCCTTTCATTTCGAGTGCATATTGGCTCCATTGGAAGCTTTGTTCTTGGTACATTCTCTATTGATGATTCGGGCGAATTAGTGATTATTATTATTTTTTTTTTGGTTACATTTGGTGACAGTATCCTAGCTTCTATGATGGATTGAAAATCAGCCCATCTTCGTATGTTCTAGACACACTCCCAGACTTGGCTCCTTCAGCCATTTCATCACCTGAGGTTGCATTCTTGAAGGCCGTATCAACAACGGTGGACAAAGCCCTGACTAAGATCTATCTCAAGGTCACAAACTTGACAGATATTGAACCGACCACTAAACAAACTTACGCCGCGCTTTTGAAGGATGTCAAGACAATCAAGACATATGCATCAGGAGTTGTTCTCCCAAAAGATAGCATATGGCCTGTTAATGCGGCAAGGATTTTGCAGCCGGCTACCAGTTTGGTAACCGATCTCCACAAAGAAGGTCTTGAAGTGTTTGCTTCTGGCTTCGCAAATGATAACTTCTTGAGCTACAATTATAGCTATGATCCCACCAGGGAATATTTGCAGTTTGTAGACAATTCTCAGTTTTCAGTTGATGGGGTCATAACAGATTTCCCTGCCACTGGAGCAGAGGCGATTGGTGAGATTGACGTTCTTCTGATCTTCTTTCCTTGAATATTCACTCATGAGAAACGTCTGTTTTATTGTATTCCTATCTGAAAAATGATCCGTGTAATTGCAGTGTGCTTAGCTCAGAACCAAAATGCTTCCAGAGTAACCAAAAGTAAGAATTCCTGAACTATTTAGGTCTGCTAGATTGCAGTGTCAAGAATGCTGCTATCCTCAAAAGTACCTTGGAGACTGATCTTACTTATTTCTTCTTGCATTGAAGCTTTGATCATAACCCATGATGGTGCTAGTGGAGATTATCCTGGATCCACTGATCTAGCCTACCAGAAGGCAATCGATGATGGTGCTGATATAATTGACTGTTCTGTTCAAATGTCAAAAGATGGAACTGCCTTCTGCTTGCCTTCAGTTGATCTCACAGGAACCACCACTGCGACCTCCCTTTTCTTGGACCGATCCACTAAAATTCCTGAAGTCCAAGAAAAGAATGGAATCTTCTCCTTCGATCTCACATGGAGCGAAATTCAATCGCTAAAGCGTAAGCTTCTGAGATACAATCACCAATTCAGTAAAGTTTAGTGATTTATAGTTCCCGCGTTTTGTTGAAATGTTCTATGTGTCCTTGTTTTCAGCCCAAGTTATGAGTGTTTTTGATGGTGGTCTTGTTCGAAATCCTGAAAACAAGAATGCTGGGAAGTTTGTCACCCTTGCTGAGTTCTTGGATCTTGCTAAGACTAAGGCAGTTCCTGGAGTTCTAATAAATATTCAGGTAAAGATCCATTCTCTCATATAAACTTCTATGAATACTTAAATCATCAATATGGATTACTTATATGACCTAAGACACCTGTTTTTTTTTTTTTTTTTAAACTACAAAATTGTATTGAAAATTGTTTGTTTCTTTCAGAATGCTGCTTACCTAGCATCAAACAAAGGTTTGGACATAGTTGTTGCTGTCACCACTGCCTTGAGCAATGCCACTTTTGATAAGCAGGCGACTCAGAAAGTATTGATTCAGTCTGATGACAGTTCAGTGCTACTGAAGTTCCAGGATGTGAAGAGCTATCAGAAGGTACTCACGATCGATGACGATATAAGTGGTGCAACAAAGCAAACAGCAGATGAGGTAAAAAAATATGCTGATGCAATCCGAGTGTTCAGAAATTCCATTGTTCTGGACTATCCGAGCCCTGTGTTCATGTCATTGGGTTTCAGCAACCTTGTTGATGTTATGCATGCTGACAATATCTCGGTATACGTTGGTGTTCTCAGAAATGAGTACCAAAACTTCTTGTTCGATTACTACGCTGATCCCTATGTTGAACTTGCAACATTGACTCAGAAAGGAGTTGATGGTGTAACAACTGATTATCCTGCCACAGCAAGTGCATACATGAGTAAGTATTTTCATTGGAAAACCATATACTTCCCATGATCTCTCCCAAGAACTCTTAAGGATTTCAGGCCTCATTATCTATATATCTAAGAACAAAACACAGAATTCAGATACCAGATATAAACAAACAACAGAAAACTACTAATGTTAACCTTACAAAGCAAAAACGGATGAGGTTATTTTCAGCACAAATGAATTAACACAATCTCCTGAATATTTGAGAACTGAATTGTTGAACTTTTTAATGCAGAGTCCCCCTGTTCCAACCCGAATGCCAAGGGATTCTCAATATTGCCGATCACTCCAGGCGACATGTTTACCCAACTGGTTACAGCAAAACCTCCAGAAGCTGCACCACCTGTACCTCTCCTTGACACTGCAGATATCGTCGATCCGCCACTACCACCAGTCACCAAGATTACAGATACTGCAACTCCTGGATCCCCTTCATCGGGCTCCAACAGCAGCAATAGCTCCCTTCCTGCTGAAGCACCAAAATCTTCGAGCTCAACCATTGCTAGCAACACAATCTTTACCATCTCAGTAATGGCAGTAGTACTTGCTCTTCTAGGTAGCAGTATCAAATATTAGACCTGAAGCTAAACGCATTTTGTACAATGCCATTCGTTTCCTCTATGTAATATTATACATACATTTGAGTACTACTAAAAAGATCTGATTTACATGTAGAAACAACTTCACTCGCACCTTTAACTGCAAAACAATTCTGCGGATGTATGTATCAGTTTTCAAAGTTATACATTATCTGAGTAGAGTTGTAAAGGTTGGTTCATCCACTATAATTCCAAAACATATTCAAGCAAGTTATCTTCTTTTCAGCATATCAACAAACTATAATTCCAGAAAGTTATCAAACTACTGTGAATTTTTAGGTTTTTTTTTTTTAATAAAATTTATTACAGGGTAATTTTCTATTGGTTCAAATACTGTAATTACAACTAGCAGCCTAAGCCATATGTCTATATCCAGCAATAAAATAAAAAATTATCGCGGGAAATATCCGCGAAAAATCTCAGTACTTGACCTGTTGGAAGCAGAGGTTTCAGTCTAGTGATAGCAGAACAAACAGCTGACTTTTTTTTTTTTTTTTTTAACCTTTCCATAATGAATCATAACTTAAGATGGTAAACATCAAAAAAGTGATCTGCAAGCTTGGTACATCTCTTACATTGTAACAGTAGTTAAGGTTAAAGATGGCTTTATTCTTAGGAAAGGAAGATATTCCAAAACCTTCCCCACAAAATGAGGCCAAGAATCACATTTTTTCTTTCCTCCCATCAAACCTTAAACAACTTCCTTTCAATTTTGCCCTTTTTCAACAGCTCCAACATTCATCATAATAAAATCCTGCAAAGATCAAAAAATCCCTCTTCACATCTTCTTCTTCTTTTCACATTTCTTCCAGAATTAATGTTGTATCAATGCCTAAACGACCTCCCGAACAGCACACCGGCTTCTTAGTATGGTGTACAGCTGTGATCTGCGCCATCTTAACCGTGGCAGTCATCATCGCCGGCATCATTGTGTTCATCGGATACATAGCAATCAGGCCTAAAGTGCCTCAGATAAGCGTCACACAGGCTCAACTCGACGTGTTCGAGTATGATCAAGCCGGAATCCTTGTGGTGAAGGTCACCATTTTCATCAGTGCGGAGAATGACAATGCCAAAGCTGATGCAAGCTTTTATAACACGAGGTTCGTTTTAGGATTTCAAGGCATAACGTTGGCGTATTTGCACGCTGATCCCTTTGATGTGAGCAGAAACAACTCGCTGAAACTGAAGTACGAAGTTGAGTCTTCACCAATTCCATTAGGCCCCGCAGAACAGAATGATGTGTACTTTTCTCTGCTTCGAAATGCTATTTATTTTGATCTCAAGGGAAATACAAGAACAAGGTGGAGAATTGGTTTTTTGGGTTCAGTTAAGTTCTCATTGAGTCTTGATTGTCAACTTCGGTTTTCTAGGATTGGAGACGTGATTTATCCAAAGTGTAGCACCAAGTCTAAATAAAACAGATTAGCAATTGGCACACCGATTGTGACTTATGCGCTCATTTTAAAAGTCGAAAGTTTAAACCAACATTAGTTAAAAAAAACAATGTAGCTTCTGCTTTTCATTACTCCCAAGTCCTCATTTTGACTTCTAATCTTAGGCATAAATTCATTTATATTTCATTGTTCATTTTCTTTGCTATTGTAATTTGAGGATTTGGCGAAATGAGAATGGGAAATCTTTAGATGGCCTATTTATTTTGTCACATGCAATAAAAATTATAATGCATCAAACGAAAAAAAAAAATAAATAAACACACACACACACAATAGTGATACCTTTTATTGGACGGTGGAATAGTTTGAAGAGCACGCCAAGCAACTCTTTATATTTGGTTTTTCGAATATTTTTGCCTTGAGAGTTAGAGATCTATGGGAATAATCACCCCAATCACCCTCTAACTTTAGTTTATGTTTGGATTTAGTCTTTAAAGTTACAAAAGTTTCAATTTTGTCCCCAACAAAGATAATTTAGTTTTAATTAGTCCAATTATTAATGCTATTACTACTAAGAAAAACCCGAGCTCTCACAAGCCATGCACACTCTAGAGTCTAAACCGAGGCATCTTTTTACATTTTTCATTGATTGTTATTTTCATAATGAATTGTTATATACTACTCATAAAAATAGTTCACACTGTAAGTTAAAAATTATACCGAATAATTTATTATTATTATTATTTTTTTTGGTATGGTATTGGAAGTAAGATTTATCGAATACATCACATGCACTAATACATTACGTATGTTTTCTCTAAACATCCAACCTTTAATCCTAAACCCAATTTGTTTTGAAAGATAAATCTCATTTAGACACGAAGAATATAAAATTAATAGTCTTTAAAAGAAAATTCTAGAATAACCCATTACACATCAGTACTGTTTACCAAAACAAAAGGTCTACATTTCTCCACGTCTTCAAAATCCTATATATACATGAACCCTCCTCCTTGACGCCTTATCAGTTATCACAACAAAAAAATCTTTAACCCAAAATCCCTTCTTAAACCCTTAGCTGATAATCATTTTCAGAGCCAAAAAAAAGAAAAAGAAAAATGGCTTCCAAGAAAGAAATGGAAGTGGTGAAAGGTCTGGACTTGAAGAGGTATATGGGTAGATGGTATGAAATTGCTTCGTTCCCATCAAGGTTTCAACCCAAGGATGGAGTTAACACGAGGGCCACCTATACTTTGAAGGATGATGGCACCGTTCATGTTCTGAACGAGACTTGGTCCGGCGGCAAGAGGAGTTCCATCGAAGGAACTGCGTATAAGGCCGACCCGAAATCAGATGAGGCCAAACTGAAAGTGAAATTCTATGTCCCGCCTTTCTTGCCTATCATCCCTGTTGTGGGTGATTACTGGGTTCTCTACATCGATGATGAATATCAGTATGCTTTGATTGGCCAGCCTAGCAGGAGTTATCTCTGGGTATGTTTTTTTTTTTTTTTCGTAGACATGCATACACAGAGAATGGCTCTTTTGGTGTTTCCGGCCTTATTTGTCCATTTTGATGCTGAACTGTTGTTTCTGCCTATTGGGATTGCTTGCCCTGTTGTGGAAAACTGTATTTTGTTTTGCCGTTTGGATGAAACTTATCGATTATTAATTACTCATGGAGTTCTTTTTCTGCAATTTGTTGAGGAAGCTTATGTTAGGCTTGTGGTAGATGGGTTAGTTCGAGAAGCCAACTTTTTTAGATGCTTTTGCCAATATCAGTTATTGCTGCTATTTTCTGATGATTCAATCAATTTCTGACAATATTGAGCTGATGACCAACTACAGATCTCAAAGATATGCTTATGTAGTTTTTCCCGTCGACTTTAAATACCGTTTAGCAGTTTTGAAGTTGTTTTCGACTTATGAAATGATAAGGGGAATTGATTCGTGTGAGGTGGCAGGAAGAATTGTGATTACAGCACTAAGCTAGATACTGTATGTGGGGTTTTTGATTGCTTGACGAATAATCGTTGCCGGATTTTTTTATCATGGCTCTTTGATTGTTTTTTCCAGGTCCATCACTAGGAACACGAAAATTCTAGGAAGAATGTTGATGAGTTTTTGTAGAATTTAGATTTATACGTCCATACTGGATGTTGATGAGTTATTGCAGAATTTAGAGTTATATGCCCATACTTCTGTGCATTAACGTTGGCTAGTAGTCGTCATTCAGAGAATGAATTTTAATTATTATTGCTACTTCTTTCTTGGTTCCATTCTGAGTCTCTAATGGAGCGTTTATTGCTGTCGGTGTTCAGATATTGTGCAGGTCTCCTAGTATGGATGAGGAGGTATACAACATGCTTGTTCAGAAGGCAACAGAAGAAGGCTATGATGTGAGCAAGCTCCACAAGACACCCCAGGCTGATCCTCCCCCAGAAGGTGAAGAAGGTCCAAAAGATACCAAAGGAATTTGGTGGCTCAAATCTATCTTTGGAAAGTAGTGAAATCACAGCAACAGATCATGGTGGCCCTGGAGCCATAGTGGAAATTTGGAGAAAAAATTACTAGTACTAATCATTATGTTATGGTAGTCTCGTTGTGAAAAGTAGTGATCTTTGATGAGGATTGCCTTACTGTAAAAAAGTTTATTATCTGTTGTGTTGTTTGAATTTGATATGAATATCCATCGATCTTGTTTAATTTCTAGCCCTTAAGTTACTCTTGCGTTGCATCGAAGTTAAACTGTTATTCCCCTATATGAAACTGCAACGTGGGAGGAGGCACGTTGGGTCTCTTTTCATCAATCGCTTTGTTTCAAATTGTTTGTGCATCTCACATATCTATGGCATCCACAGATATGTAGTGCATTATATTTCCAGATTAGGATTGTGATATTTCCTTCTGCCTCTCACAATGGTCTATTGCATGTTCCGTCTGAAATGCTTTTTGGATTGGCGTTAATCTCTTGGTAATAGTAGCAGCAACAAGCAACAATCACTAAATTTTGGGAACGGGGGTAGCAACATCCAACGTGTTGTTGCTCGTATGAAGGCAAACTATCTTGTCGGTGAACCATTAAGAAAGGCCAAGGTTGGTTCCAGTGACCAAGTACTGGCCGAATGTGATGGTTTTCCAATGTCCATAAGAACGGGCAATGAATGTATCACAAGCGTATTGGACTTGAGAATGACCTGTGGAAGTCTGATATCACCAGCATTTTTTTAGCTGCTTGATTTCAACATACATTATGTTCGGTAGTGATCAATTTCAACACTGCTTGATTTCAACATAATTTGTTCTGTAGTGATCCATTTCAACATGTTGCTTGCATCCACACTAAGGCCATTCTAGTATCTGCGAGAAGGCCTGTTGGTGTTACAATTGTCAGCGCTAACGATTTGATTCCAACTTATCGCTTCGGATGCCTCCTCCGGTGGTTTCTTTTAATCATTGAGAGGGATAATGAAAACCTTATCAATATTCTTGAAGAGAGTATCATGGTCTCTTGTCAATGCTGGTGCGCCCACAAAATGGGGCCTCTTAGTCTTTCGAAGCTTTATCATTAATATCCTTGTAGCCTGGAACATTGTCCACTAGCAGTAACAGAGCGACAGGTTTCTTCACTTTTGGTGTTTTGCGGAGGTATTAGGGACTAGGAAATCAGTCTGGACCAAGCATCAACACTTATCCTCTAAGGCTCTAACCCAAAAATTGATGTCTCAGTATAGCGGTTCTCCTTCCACGATTTGACAATTTAGAAGTGTACACACCATTGCACCAAAGGGTCCCTCGTTTTGTGACCGCGTTTGGCAAGGTTTGAAGCATGGGGAAAAACCGTATGTCTGCCCCAAAAAGTCTCGTCTATTGTACTGACTTAGTTCGTCAAATGTGTCTCGTTCTTTTCGTAAACCGGAAGTGCCTACCTAACGGGTTTGTAGACATAGTTAGCTAGCTATGAAACGAATCCTAGGGAAAGAATCGAGAGTTAAGTATTTGCAAGGACTCAAATGCGGAGTTGATCATACATGAAGATGGTTTACAGGACAGTGCATCAAAAGAAGTAAAGAACTGTTCCCAAAAGTTTGATCAACACATGAAGATGTTCAATCCAATCAAGAAAGTAAAACATGTGAAATTCTATAATTAGTATTAACCAAAACGAGTATGAATATTTTGTATTTAACACATGGACACCATAGAATTGTACCATCTTATTAACCAAAAAAATAAACAAGTGTTTACCATCACCAGAAATAAGAAAACTTCATTTCACACCCGCAGATTTTAAGACGACCAATATCATTAGGACAAATAGTTAATTATGTACATCAAACAACAGAATTAACGCGGCTGTGAACATTCAAATAGATCAAACATAATACACAGTTGTCACAATTACAAAAGAAGACACCTGCCATAGGTCTCTTAAGTTATCCAATTCAACAAATGAAATTCAAAATCCGATAAACGAAGTTCCAAATATTGTATTCTAGTAGATCCATAGACATCAGGTACCCATCAAATCCACAGATCAACAGCTCCAATTTGCACCAGAAAATTTACAGTATGGTACAACATTGATTGGTTTTCTTTGCCTGCTTGTAAAACATCTGTTGCAACAATCCAAGAGTAAGCTAATGTTCCAGGAGGCGAAATATAAAAAAGATGCTGAAATCTCTAGCAATGATCAGAGAAGTAAGGATCAACTAACGACCAATTTAACTACGTTAGAACAAGAAAAGATAATGGCACGGAAATACTGCATTATTCATCTACTCAAAAGGTTGCTTTGAATCTCAAACAAATTGCAGCATTCCCTACCCCCCTTATTTATTCATTCACATCAAACACAAGCTTCGCATAAAAGTAGCACCTATTCCTCCAACCCTTCCCTCACCTAAAACCATTGGCCTTCTTTCGAAAAACACCTCAACAAAAACTTATCCAGATTGAGGCCACATTCAAAAGCAATAGATGCAAGATTTCCAAGGGACTATTACACAAATTCGGACACATGTAAAGATATGTTTTTCAAGTTTTTGTCAGTTCCATCTATCCAGAAGAAAAAAAGTTATCAGAACCAAAACTTGAAACAACTTAAAAGCATTATGAAACATAATTCATAAGTTCATAACAACAAAAACCATTCCATTCAGACTAGCTAACTAATTTCGCCAATGGGAAGTTCATCAATGCATAACTTACCTGTGAAGCTGTACTAAGATCTGAACTCTTCTCAACCAAACTGTCCAGCTTCTCACCTCGGGCAAGAACACTGTCAATGGTCTTGTGCTGCATCAAAGGAAGGAAAGATATGAGATACCAAAGGGTAGAGTGAGGTTGAAAAAAAAGGAACCAAAAGGATTAAGTCTGCAAACCATTCACAAAAATGCTCAGGAAAACAGTTCAGTCAATATAACCAGAATAAACACCTTCAACCCAGAAGAGAATGTGAACAACCTTTGTATGACGATATAAGATAGATGTGGATTCATGATTAGTATTTATTAATAATCAAGCCTATAACACTGGAAATGCAACTGTCTTCGGTAGATCTCAACATCTCAAGGCAGGGAGGAGGGGGAACTTTTAGTAACTTGATTGGTCTACTTGTTTCACATTGAACCCAGTGAAGACATTCCCTAAATATACATTAATTCATCAAACACCTAGAGTCATTCACAGATGAAGTTCCAAACACGAGCCAGAAAGAAATTGACAACTGTTGAGTAATTTGAGATGCCAGACAATAACAAGGAAAATTATTTGAAGTTTAGTAATGCATGATAATTATCAATAAGTAACGAAACCATCGCCAAGAATGATGCCACTGAATAAGGATCCAATAGACTACCATAAAGAACAGAGCAAACATGAATCGGGTACAAATCTCCAGAGATAGAAGGGTAAAATCTAATACCCACTAGAGCATAGAAGACCCAAAAGACTACAGTAATTCATCAAACACCTAGAGACATTCACAGATGAAGTTCCAAACACGAGCCAGAAAGAAATTGACAACTGTTGAGTAATTTGAAATGCCAGACAATAACAAGGAAAATTATTTGAAGTTTAGTAATGCATGATAATTGTCAATAAGTATCGAAACCATCGCCAAGAATGATGCCACTGAATAAGGATCCAATAGACTACCATAAAGAACAGAGCAAACATGAATCAGGTACAAATCTCCAGAGATAGAAGGGTAAAATCTAATACCCACTAGAGCATAGAAGACCCAAAAGACTACAGTAATTCTTCACTCCCAAATCAGTCGATCAACAGGCAAAGCACATAAGAAATGATATGATATCCAAGCTAACCAATGAACTTTGTACATATCGGCATACAAACCAAATCCTCAAACCACAAGACATGACATCTACTAAAAAGGAATTATCAAGTTCGAACAGGAAGCTTACAAGAATGATTTTGGTCTCATCCAATTCCCTCTGAATTCTCAACAGTTTGTCAGCTTCAGCAGGGTCCTAAAGAGTCAAGTCAAAAAACCAGAAAATATGTTAAAAGAGGAGAGAGTACCAGTTGAACAGATGATTTGCTACATGAATATGCACTTACAAAAATGAACACACTGCAAATCTAATGCTACATAAATATATAAGTTTCATTTTACTTGCCTGGAACTTGGCAAGGGCCTCAGTAAGATAAGGCCATGGTTGAGTATTATCAGCTTGTGCAGATTTCCACGAATCACCAAACACTTTTTGGTACTCATCTAAGACCTGAATCATTCATTCACCAATTGTAAAACGGATCCCTAACTTCATTACCAGTACAGGTTGCATAAAGAAATCTGACCTGATTTAATAGGGAAAATGCACTTCGAACTGGATAGTGATCATCCATATATCCCAACGCACACAAGCCATTTCGATTGTAAGCATGCACCATGTACTCTGGCAGAGAAACAAAAGAGAAACCTCAACTTCAAGCAATCTAAGTTAATATCCCCATAAAATGTGATACCCCTTCGACACATTGCCCTTGGAAAACCAAGGAAGCTAAGAGCTCATGAACTTAATAGTGAATAACCAACCAAACATCTGGGAGTAACTTTTACTCGAATGCAATTGATCAAAAGATAAGAAGTTGGACGTGCATGGACAGCAGTTGAGCAGAAGAATACTCAACAACTATGCTTTTAAGAACGTACATGATTTGTGCATTTCCTAGCACTACTCTTTCAATCACAATCGTCAGTCCACACCACCGATCAGAATTGAAGATATCAAAACCCGAATTTAAGCCATCCCTAGGTTTGCTAACAGTTCTTAAGATCTAATCTATCTAGACTTAGTTTAGTGAGTAAAAAACGATATTCAAAAACAAGAATCAACCTTTCTCGTGAACAACACTTTACCTTTCTTGAATTATACAATTGTCAGTTATTAAAGAATTGAGAGTATGGATTGACTATAAAACCAATCCCATTGACAAGATAACAAACACACCCACTCAACCAAATGTTAAAATTCAGTCAAATAGTGAAATCAACCGATACATTTACGGCAATATGTATAAACCCCCATCCTAGGATGCAAGAACTCTCCACTCTGGAAAACCTAACTTCAATAGGTATAAACCACACCATCACAATAATTAATTGTCCTTCCAATAACATTCAGTCTCATCATTTTCTAATTCATCAGTCCCTATCATTTTAGCCAAAAAAAAATAGAAACAAAAAATTCCAAAAGATTCTCTTACGAAACAGCAACTGAGATTACGAAAAATTTAGTCTATCGTGTTATATAGTTACAAACTGTACTCAAATTCGAGCCCCCAATTATAGGAGGGGAAACTGAAAGAGATCAACAGATATCCATAATCCAAAATTATTTATCCGTTCCAAATTATGAACTAGGGTAATCAATCTTCCCAAATCGAAGACAGAGCTAAACAAAACATACCTTGCTCCTGGACGGACTGACGCTGGCCAGGCGGGGTCCGACCGGCGAAGGTCCGACCAAAGAAGACGATGAATTCCTTAACGGTGGATCTCTGGAAATACCCGAATTGGCTAACGTCGGATGCGTTGGACAAAATCACCGGCTCCTTAGACCCGTCCGGAAAGACTCTCAACACCAACAACGCGGTGATCTTCATACTCGATTTCTCACCGGGATCTAACCCTTCCCACCGGAAAACAGCTAATTCGTATAACCTAATTGAGATTCTCCGCGTATTTCAGGAAAAACACGGCCACAGAATAGGAATTAAATAAGAGTTATTCGATTAAATTTATTCTTTTGGAATTGGAGTCGTTCGTTTCAACTTCTTTCAAACTTCGGAACGAAGGAAATAATAAAAAGGAAAGCTTTTCTTTGATCGATTCCGAGCTTTTTGTTTCACGTACATCACAGTTTCGAATAATTATTCTTTTTCTTTTTTTTTTCTAATGCAATAAATTATTAATAATAATTTACTTGTAATCCTCTGAGTTTGAATATATTACAAAATTGTGCGTTTAATTTGTGAAACAAAATTTAATACCCCTGGCTAGTAAAAGTACAAAATTTTGAAACTGGAGGAAATATGTGAATTGTTTCAACTAGTATTATTATAAAAGTTCAAAACTATATGTATGTAACTTTGCAAAATTATTGATAAAAAAACTTTAGAACCTTTATTAGTGGCCCCTTTTAAAAATTAATGTACAATACTAATGATTAATGTAATCACCTTACATTTTCCATGATTTTACATTTCTTTTTTTCTTTTTGTACTAATAACACAATGGTAAATTGCTTTCTTTTGAATATCTAAAATTACAAATTTTTCATCCACGCACTTGAACCCCCCCCTTTCTTTTTGTGTGAGACTATCAAATTATCAAAACGATTTCAATGTAAATCGCTATCTATTCCTTATATGAACTCAAAATTCAATTCAACCATTACATAATTCATAACGTTTTTGATAGAAAATCAAACGATAACCTGGTAATAGATTGAAAAACTCCATTGAAAAATATCCAAGATCGATCCAACCGAAGTTATGAAGGAATTGATAAGGTGGAAATTGAAAGAAATAAATAACATTATTTTTTACTTGTTATTGACGAGTTGGGTTAGATAATACTAAAAAATATTAACATAGATGATACTTTAAAAAAAATTGAGTTAGATGATCGTCCATTTCACACTTCATATAATCCAACTAAACCCTTGGATTATCTCAGTCTTTGATTTCTTCACGCTAACTTACTAGATGAATTTATTTTATTTATATTTGAAAATAGAGGAAGAAAGATCTGGTTGGTTGTGTACATTTGAGGGCAAATGGTGGGAAGAGTCCAATTTCATGGGAATTTTCGTAAATTATGTGAGAACGGTTGGGATTTTGATGGGCTGAGACTGAAAGCATTAGGAAAGAGGTTTATGATTGATGAGAATAAATGAATAATACTAGTAATAAAAAATGAAGGCCAAGAGATAGTCAAATTCAGCAAACAGGTGGGATTTGTGGGAATGGGAATCGAATATATATAATTGAAAGCCAGCCGACACAAAACGATTCGAATTCGTGATCTAGCTAGTTTGTTCTTCCACCTTCTGAGGGTGACATTTTTTTATTTTCTTTTTTCTATTTTTCATAATATAGTTAAGGCTTTGTTTGTTTCATTTTTTTTATGGTTTTTTTAAATTAAAATATTAATAACGGTTCCATTCCAGTATACTTTTTTACATTTGTAATACACTTTTTTACATTCTCAATAAAAAAAATACCTAAAAACACACACTAAACAAATGAAACAAACATACCTTAAGTGTTTGTGCAAATTTTGTTTTACTGTCACGTATGATTCTCAAGGATTCAAGCGAATTTGAGTACGATTTTCATCCATATAATAAAAAGTAACTTTAGATTATGACAATTTGAATAATTCAATGAACCGCATTATATGTGCATAAATTGATCTAAGAACACAACAGATGCACTGTTACTCTTTTAGTTTTCTTATTAGTTTTCTTTTGAATAATGCCTTTGCACTTTGCATTACCTCATTTTGCTTGCACTTTGCATAGTCTCTTAGCCTAATACAAAACCAAATGAGTTGGCAAATGTTGGGCTCGACGAACCCTAAAATTCTCATGTTTACTTTAATAAATATCCAATCATTTTAGGATGGATGAAATATGATATAACAACGATTTAATACGACTCTTCAATCTTAATTGATCATGCTTTATTATCCTATTATGGCAGAAGGTCCCAAAAGAAAAGTACCTCAGAACCCTCCAAAAAATTCCTCAACACTTCTGAACAAAAAACCAGCATAAAAGTCACAAGAATGAATGGACCACTCTCAAAAACCAAGTATATATTAATATCTTTTATAAACCATGAAGCTCAATCAGATTTTATTCACTCTTGATACCTTTTTATCCTTAAAGCTCAAGGCAAAATAATATGGCTTTATCTTCATTCATTTTGTGGTTACTGTTCTTGGCTGCTGCACCATTGGCAGTTGTAGAATCAATACCAATTTATGTTCCGGGATCATATAAATCCTCATTAAAGAAAGATGTGAAGAATGCTAAGCCAAAATTACCTTATATAACCCAATATTTCCCTCAAATTTTAGACCATTTCACATTCCAACCTACAAGCTACAAAACCTTTTATCAGAAGTATCTCATCAACAGCCAGCATTGGCATAAAGGAGGCCCTATATTTGTTTACACTGGCAATGAAGGAGACATTGAATGGTTTGCTTCAAACACTGGTTTCATGCTTGATATTGCTCCAAAGTTTCAAGCTCTCCTTGTCTTCATTGAAGTAAATATACAGCTCTTTCTGCTAGCTAAGAAGCGTTTGTTTTTTGCACATTTGGGTTCTCTTAATGATTGAAAATGGGATTTGTTTCTTTTGTTTGATAATGTTTACAGCATAGGTTTTATGGAGAATCTTTGCCATTTCCAGAGGAAAAACTCAAGTCAGCTAAGACATTGGGATACTTGAGTTCACAGCAAGCATTGGCAGATTATGCAACGTTGATAACAAGTTTGAAGAAGAATCTCTCTTCTGAGGCATCTCCTGTTGTGGTTTTTGGTGGCTCTTATGGAGGAAGTAAGTTCAAAGTACAAGTTGCAGGCCATCTTTTCAATTAGCGTATCAGACTATTCTTTCCGTCCCAAAATAAAAGTTATGTTTGTTATGCTAAAATAAATCTTAACTAATAAAGAACTCTTATTTTTTATGGGAAAAAAAATACTATTAGATATTTAGATGTAGTTGATCATAGATGACATGAGAATGATTCCTTACTGCTTTTGTGCATGTGAATCCACTTGTCTGGACTAGAGAAAAGATTACACTGTTCCTACCTGCAGCCATGCCAGTTCACTGTGAACTTTGTCTTACTAATGGCAATAATTTCAATGCCTTTTGTGAGTAGCTGGTCTTTTTACAAAAGCTTATCTCTTTAAGAATTGATGAGAAACATACAAGGATTAATTACATATAATATCTTTTCCTAGTTTTCTACATTTTACATATGATTGAAGGAGTACTAACTAATATTCTCCCATTAATCAAATGCACATTGGAGGAGGTGCATGGCGCTTAAGTCGTGTTTCGTGTTCGTAAAATTAAGAGTGTAAATATGTATATTTTTTTATGGAAATGAAACTAAAAGTTTAGAGGTTTTAATTCTTTTATAATTTTTGTAGTACTTGTTTTTCTTCCTTGAGTTAAATTAATATCGTGTTATCATGTTGTGTCACAAGTTGCCAACCTAATATACTAATCATTTTTCACATTGTCCTGGTACTTCCAGTGTTGGCCGCTTGGTTTAGACTCAAATATCCACACATTGCGATTGGAGCATTGGCATCTTCAGCTCCTATACTGCAGTTTGATGACATAGTTCCTTGGTCAAGCTTTTATGATGCTGTTTCCCAGGATTTCAAGGTTTAAACCTTATTTTTCCCTAGCAAAATTTAACCAAACGTGAACTTTTAATAAGTGGTCATAAATCTGTAGGAGGCAAGCCTGAATTGTCATGAAGTGATAAAAGGTGCTTGGACAGAGCTGGATGGTTTTGCAAATAAAAAAGGAGGAGTAGCAGAGCTCAGCAAGATCTTCAGAGCTTGCAAGTAAGTCACGAAAAATAATACAAACAGTTTAAAATGTACCAGATGACGAGATCGTGATTGGTGTGACATATTTATAAGGGCTGAATTGTCCCTTTTATGTTGACATTTACTACGAAACTTGGTAATAATTATGTCATTTCACGTGTCGCTGTCTCGTTTCAGTGTATATTTTACCCGTAAGCGATTTAGGAAAACATGATGCGATTACAGGGAAGTTATAATGATTATCTGTTTGATGCTAATCTTCAACTTTTTGATGAAATCTCAGGGAGATTAGTTCTATATATTCAGCTAGAGATTGGTTATGGTCAGCATTTGTGTATACAGCAATGGTAAATTATCCAACTGAAGCCAATTTCATGAAGCCACTACCAGCCTATCCAGTGGAAGAGGTGATTAGTCGTCTTCTTTAAGAAATGTGATTCATCAAAGTACTTCTCCAGATTCTTACAATTAAGGGTCCTTTTTTTTTCCGGGTTAAAGATGTGCAAGATCATCGACAAATCGCCACGTGGAGCCACGAAGCTTAGCAGGGCATTTGCAGCAGCAAGTTTGTACTACAACTACTCAAAGACTGAAAAATGCTTCAAGTTGGAAGGTGATGAAGATGATCATGGCCTTCAAGGTTGGAATTGGCAGGTGTGTTAAAACTGTTACTCTTTACTGAAACTCATTTAACACATTTGTTTGTCCTGTCTCTCTTCACTGAAAATGATCTTCAGGCTTGCACAGAAATGGTGATGCCGATGACATGCTCTAACGAAAGCATGTTTCCACCATTCCCGTTCAGCTACAAGGAGTTTGCTGATGATTGCAAGAAACAGTTTGGAGTAAGGCCTCGGGAACACTGGATCACTACTGAATTTGGTGGCAAGGTAATAAAGCAATGAAGAAAAACAAACTGTTAATTTTCATCTTGGTTTGGTATGAACAATATCATGTTGTTTTCATAGAGGATCAAACAAGTGCTAAAGAGATTCGGTAGTAACATCATATTTTCCAATGGAATGCAAGATCCATGGAGCAGAGGAAGGTAATCAATCAGTTTGGAACACAGAATTATCAGATCATATATGATCATTTTGGAACTCATAATTCTCAGACTCTTTGATCATTTTATTTGTTACCCTTTTCAGTCCCAAACTATATACATTTTCTAAACTTAATGATTGTAAAAAATTTCACGATTTTCCAGTGTGCTGAACAACATTTCGTCCAGCATTGTGGCTTTGGTGACTGAGAAAGGTAACTTCCTAACAACAACAACAACAACTACAGTTTTACTCTTCGTAACCAAGACAAATAGGCATGAACTATAGTCATTTGATGATTGTGCATATGTTCAATTATAGGGGCGCACCATGTTGATTTTAGATCTGCAACGAAAAAGGATCCACATTGGCTGGTAGAGCAAAGGAGGCAAGAAATGGAGATTATCAAGGGCTGGTTACATGAGTACTTCATGGATAACTCACAGGACTAAAGAGATTCATGACCAAGGCATATATATATATATATATGTGTGTGTGTGCATATTGATTATTATATTCCCAAAGTAAAAAACCTTCCATTGATTGCAGTAATTGGATGGAAACAATTTCCCGAAGGTACATAAAGATCTCCAGGATTTCTTTTGTAGTTTCACTTTGATCATGAATTTCAATTGTTTTACAGTAGACCATGACCTCTACTGCAATTGATTCTGTTCCAAAATTATTATCCAGTTTAATTTTTAGTTTTAGTTCAATTTGTACTAAAAATGAAAATTCAAACCGGACAATAATTTCAAAAATTTTGCAATGGTTGATCAAAGAAAAAGGTGGAAGGAAGTAAGAAAAGAAAGATAAAGAGAGTAGTTTAACTAGATGATGGTTATGAGCACCAGTATACAAGAAGATTAAGAAAGGAAACAAGCAGTTCTCGTTGAAATCTAATAAAGGTTACAGAATTTCCTACATATTGCTGTTCTTCTACTACTCGTATTTGTATTTCTTCCAGATGCCATCTGCACAGAAACCAGGTATAAGAAGCAACTTCATGAAATGAATGAACTTAATCTGATTTCCCTTTCAATGGCCCCTTTGATGCTTGTGAACCACCATCTTTAATAGCTCTTTCAATCTCCCTTTTGACGCTTGGGAATCCATTCTTGAAGAAAGGGTAGTCGTCAAAAACAATGTGGAAAAAATAAAAAGCTATTTCAACAAGATGAGCATGATTATTAGTTCCTTTCGTATGATCAGGCACCAAGCTGCAATAAAATATCAAAATCCTCCTTGTGGAACTCCGGATGACTCAGTAGAGCCTCTTCAGATGTTATCCCCAGTATTTAAATGCAAATCCCTGATGCCGTCGTAGTAATCAGCCGGTCGTTTGTTTTCGCAGTCCAACGCGCCAGAGCTCCCAAAAGTTTGAAAAGAGAAGCATTCACTTCCGCAGACCTCAAATGTGCCCGTTAGTACTGTAGGAATTTCGCCAGCATCGGACAACACTCAGACGAATATCATGCCAGCATCCCCATCAACCATAGCCGTGTTAGTACTAATTGGGACGACGAAACTGATGATGAGGTTATCGATAAGAGCTTTCAATGCACCATATGATACAAAGAGTTCGTATTGATCATCCCGTGTCATTTCGCGAAGCAACGGAAGCAGAATGCGTGTTGCACGGAAAAGGCCAAACCTCGTCATTCCCTCGAACAGAAAGCATATAATTCAAAAGCTCTAACACCTTTACTGAGCATGAATCGGGTATTGCTGCAAGATATTGGCCAAGTATCTGAACCGAGGCGAGCAGATCATCGCCTTTGTTCTGGCCTTGTTCCTTGGCATGTCACAAGTGCTTCAAAACCACACCAAGTATCATTTCCACTTCATACATGATTTTCATCAGCATGTTGTCACTTGATAATATTGCTCTATCTGGATTTGAAATGAATCTTATTACTGCCCACACTAAAGAATAAATGACACAGAGGTTTCTACACTTTACTGTCATTGATGCAAACTTATTTTTGGAGGCTAATTCATACCTAAGATACGCCAATTCATTGAGAAGAGCAGCCAGTTCCACCCTACAATTTTTCAAGACGAGTTGGATAAATGAGATCGGATTATTGGTGACACCGGCCGGGAGTCCCACCGGACCAATTAACCGTTTTTTTTGCCAACAATTGAAACAGTGGATTTAGCTATGAACAGGGCTTCAAGCTTGTCAGCCGGCCAAATTGACTATTCTTTAAGATAGCTTCCATACCAGCTCGCATGTTTACTTGACCAGACAGCTGTACTACTGGAGTCCTTCATAGACCAAAGAAGAGGGGCTTTTTCTACAGGAGCTGAATATGGTGAGGACAGAATGAGTGATAGGAAGTGAAGTGCTTTAAGAAATGTGACATCAATAGTATCCGGCAAACCGAATATCCGTGCTGCTCCGGCAACCATCATGGCTAGCTCGGATGGATGTTTGATGTAAATTTCCTCATCAGAGAACTTGCTTAGCATGAGCTGAACAAGTTTCATTGCGTATTCGACAACCTTAGAACCAACCAGCGTTAGAGTGGGCATCTGAGAAGCAATAATTTGGATCCCTCCAGATTCATAAAGTGCCCTAACACCATCTTCTCCTTGGGCATTTGCTACCAAATACAATAACTCATAACAATCTTCAATTCTAGACGAAGAGACTAATATTCCGGTAGAGAGAATCTGGATCAGGAGAGAAATGACCGGAAGGATTCGGGAAGAAGATGCAACTTGGGGAGATGATCTAGATAAAGCAGCCAGTACGTTAACAGATAGTGATAGAATAGAAAGTATTCTGTAATTATCTAGTATAGAAAGTATTGTAATTGATAGCATAGAATCGGTAGAGATCAAATCAAATCAAATCAAATCATCTCTTGTAATTATCTTGATTGTATACCAGTCTATATATAATGAAACAACATGCTGTGATCTCATTCATGGAGAATCACTTTCATCTTATTCTATTCTTTTATGGTATCACGAGTCCTTTGCAGCCATGACAAATTCAGCTATTTCTTCTGCCGATCCTTCTTCTTCTTCCGCCCTCCCACAATCTGAAACTTTGCTTCCTTCTCATCCTTCTGAATCTTCCTCGCCGTCATCCCCTCATCTTGCTCTTAGCCTGTCCAATATAAAAAACTATGTCTCTCCAGTCTTAGACTACACAAACTATATGCTGTGGAAGGAGTTGTTCCTGCCCGTCTTGCGTGGACATGGTGTTCTTCATCATATTGATGGCTCCTCCGTTTGTCCCGCTCCCACAATTCTCAATGCCTCTGCGCAATCTATCTCTAATCCTGCCTATAACACTTGGGTCCAAGTTGACTCCATAGTCCTTTCATGGATTCAAGCGACAATTTCTTCTGACATCCTTTAAGCCATCATCAGTCCAAATCGTTCCCTCACTGCTCATGAAGCCTGGACTTCCATTGAAAAACTTTTCCAGGATCACATTGGTGCTCGTGTGCTCCACTTAAAAATGAAATTTCATAATCACAAGAAAGGTGACCTCTCTATCAATGATTATGTCCATAGTCTTAAAAGTCTAGCAGATTCTCTCAATGCTGTTGGCGGCAATATTTCTGATTCTGACCTTGTTCTTCAAATTCTCTCTGGCCTACCAAATGAATATTTACCTGTTTCCACTGCCATCTCTACCAAAATGCCTTTGCCTTCCTTTGTTGAAACAAGAGCCCTTTTGTTTCTCCATGAAACTCAGCTTCAACAGAATTCAGTTCCGGCTTCGGCTTCTCCCTCTTCTGCTCTAGTCGCCAACACTGCTTCTGATCCTGCTCCACACCAGCCATCAAATGCAACTTCTACCTCCAATCGCGGTTGTGGACGTGGGCGTAATCAGGGTTTTCGGGGACGCGGACGCGGTCGCGGCCGTGGCCGTAATCAGGGTTTCTACAACCCTCACTTCTACTCTTCTGCTTCGCAGGCGTCCACATATTATCCACCTCGTCCTAGTGGTAACTCAATTCTTGGTACCCCTCCTTTTCCTCCATCTGCTAATCCTACTCGTTGTCAGTTATGTTTGCAGTTTGATCACATCGCCAGGGATTGTTATCAGCTTCATCAACCTGCCTATTTTATGGATAACACCAATCGCTCCGTGGCCTCTTCCTCTATTCCTCCCTCTCTTGATCAAAATTGGTATCTTGATACAGGTGCCTCTAACATTATGACTCCAAATTCAGGTATTCTTTCTACTCTCAAACCTTATCATGGATTCAATCGAGTTATTGTTGGTGACGGTAAATCGCTACCCATTGCCTCCACTGGTTCTATTTCATCTCCTTTCTTTGAGTTTTTCGTCTGTTTTTTATGTTCCTAATCTTACTAAAAATTTGATTTCCGTTCAGCAATTCACCACTGAAAATCAGTGTTCCCTTGAATTTGATCCCATTGGTGTTTCTGTGAAGGATCTATGGACGAAGAGGCTCTACGTTGCAATAGTTCCGGGCCTCTCTACACTTTTCCTCTGGCTCGCTCTTCCAATCATTTAGCCCTCTCCGCAACTCTTCATCCTTCCTCTTTATGGCATCTTCGGCTTGGTCATCCCAATCCCTCAGTCCTGTCCTCACTAGCATCAACTGCTCAGCTTTCTCAATATGGTTCCAATCATTTAATGTTTTGTCTCCAAATAAATGTTTCCCCTCTCTTTGCCACGCTTGTCAACTTGGCAAACACCAGAGACTCCCTTTTGTTAGTTCTACGTCGGTTACTAGTAGTCCTTTTGAGTTAATTCATTCTGATGTATGGACATCACCATGTCTTTCTTTTACAGGATTTAAATACTTTGTCATGTTTTTAGATGATTATACCCCCTATTCATGGGTTTTCCCAATAAAACAGAAATCCGAAGTCTTCTCTAAATTCGTCCATCTTTTCTGTTTTGTTCAAAATCAACATAACTCAACAATAAAAAATCTTCAATGTGATGGGGCTGCTGAGTATATTAAATCTCATGAATTCCAAACTTTTCTTTCCGCCAAAGGCATCAAACTTCAAAAATTCAAAACAGTTTTTTGTTTTGTACTGATCCGGACAGAATGAAACACTCTCCCTCAACCCGACATGCTATTTTTTCCATTCATTCCTTTTGAAGATCAGTCGGGGTCGTGTGTCTTGCCCATACACCCCTCAACAAAACGGAAAATCCAAACGAATGAATCGAACTCTTCTCAATATGGTTCGATCTCTTCTCACCCAAGCTCAACTACCCCCTCCCTTCTGGGTTGAGGCTCTCAACACCAGTGTTTACCTCATCAATCGTCTTCCTTCCAAAAGCATCTCTGGATCCACTCCCTTCCAGCTTCTCTACAACACTTCACCTGATTATTCTCACCTTCGCGTGTTTGGATGCTCCTGCTATCCCAATCTTTTCGCTGTTGCAAAAAACAAACTTAGTCCACGATCTGTTGAGTGTATCTTTTTAGGTTATCCTTCTTCTTATAAAGGATACCGTTGCTATGATCCAGTCACCAAGAAAATCTATCATTCGCGTCACGTTGTTTTTGACGAGAATAGTTTTCCCTATTCACGTTTGCTTTCCTATTCCCAATCTCCTTCTACTTCTCCTTTTTCGTTCAAATCGCCTATTTTTTGGCACCTAAAAGCATACCACTTTTGTCTGTCTCCGTGCCAAACTCAAAACTCGCGCCAAACCCAAATCTTGCGCCTCGCAGTTCTAATTCCTCAATCTCATCAAACCCTAGCCATTCTTCTCATATACTGCCTCCTGCATCTCCTTCCAGTCCCTCGCCAAATAATTCGTTGCCTTTTTCTACACCATCCAGCCCAATTTCTTCTCCATCTCGTCAACCCACCCCTCCTCCTCGACAACATCATATGACCACCAGAAATCAGGATGGAACCTGCAAACCCAAAATTCTTCCATCTCTTTTGGTCACTACTACTCCTTCACCCTTACCTCATACTCCCACTTCTTTTACAGAAGCAAACAAATTTCCGGAATGGCGTCAAGCCATGTCGGATGAATACAATGCTTTACTTCAGAATAACACTTGGCACTTAGTTCCTCCTCCACTTCATTCAAACATTATTGGTTCTAAATGGATTTATAGGGTTAAACTTAAAGTGGATGGTTCTTTAGATCGCTGCAAGGCACGTTTGGTTGCTCAAGGCTACAACCAACAACCTGGCCTTGATTACGATCAAACGTTCAGTCCCGTCGTTAAACCAGTGACAATCCGGACAGTATTATCTCTTGCAACTTCTCTTGGTTGGCCTGTCCATCAATTGGATGTGAAAAATGCCTTCCTTAATGGCCACTTAAAAGAAGAGGTTGTCTACATGAAACAGCCAACTGGCTTTGTTCATCCAGACCATCCTCACTATGTCTGTCGATTGAACAAAGCCTTATATGGCTTAAAACAAGCTCCAAGAGCATGGTTTCTACAATTTACAAAATTTCTTTTGAGCAAAGGTTTTAAATGCAGTCGTGCTGATTCGTCCATGTTTGTTTATAAATCTGGCTCTCATATGGCGGTGCTTCTTTTGTACGTTGATAACATTTTGCTTACTGCCTCCAATGCACTTCTGCTCAATTCTTTGATTAGCTCCATGAAAGGAGCATTTTCCATGACCAATCTCGGCCCTATTAGCTATTTTTTGGGTATCTCCATTAATAAATTTCAGTGTGGCTGGTTTCTTCACCAACGGAAATACACTGAGGAACTTCTGAATCGCAGCAATATGCTTAATTGCAAGCCAGTTGCAACTCCTCTCTCTCCTGGTTTTCAATTTTCCTTCGACAGCACACCATCCTTTCACAATCCCACCTTCTATCGCAGTATTGTCGGCGGCCTTCAGTACTTAACCTTTACTCGACCAGATATTCAGCATGCTGTTAATTTGGTTTGTCAATATATGCATCATCCTGAAGAGCAACATTTCCAAGCAGTGAAACGGATTTTACGATACATCAAAGGCAACACTTGATTTCAGCCTTCAATTACACAAGGGTTCACTTGATCGCATCATCGCCTATTCAGACGCGGATTGGGCTGGTTGTCCCAAAACTAGACGATCCACAACTGGCTTTTGTGTGTTTCTCGGGCCTTCCCCAGTATCTTGGTCTTCCAAAAAGCAACCCACAGTTTCACGCTCATCTGCCAAATCAGAATATAGGGCTGTTGCTTCTGCTATTACCGAGACAGTTTGGTTAGAATATCTTCTTTCTGACCTCTTCATCAAACTTCCCAAGAAGCCAGTTATTCTTTGTGATAATGTGTCTCCCACATATCTTGCTGCAAATCCGGTCAATCATGCTCGAACCAAGCATATCGAACTGGACATCCACTTTGTTTGAGATAAAGTTTCTGCTGGCCATCTTACTGTTGAACACATACCAACTGCTGATCAATGAGCCGATCTACTCACGAAGTCACTCTCCAAAACAAAGTTCTATGGTTTTCGATCCAATCTTGGCATGATCGCTCCTCATGCTTCGATTGCAGGGGGATGATAGAATAGAAAGTATTCTGTAATTATCTAGTATAGAAAGTATTGTAATTGATAGCATAGAATCGGTAGAGATCAAATCAAATCAAATCAAATCATCTCTTGTAATTATCTTGATTGTATACCAGTCTACATATAATGAAACAACATGCTGTGATCTCATTCATGGAGAATCACTCATCTTATTCTATTCTTTTAGATAGCTCCATGTAATTAGCACCATCTCCTTTACCTCCTTTACCCGCGCGGTACCCGCGCGTAAGAGATAGAGGAAAAACTGAAGGCCTACTGCGTGGTAGACTTGGAGGATGATGCTGAAGGAATAGTCATCTTGGTTGCACAATTTTGTTGCTAGATGTAAACCAGGAAATCACCAGAATTCGACTTCTTGTCCAAGTAGGTTTAGGAAATCCTCCATTAATGGAGAAGACAGAACTGTTTCTCCTCTTCGAAGTCTTTTTAAGCAATCCTCCATTGATGAGCTTTCGACAGATAATAATTTTTCAACGTCCATAGCAGGAACACAAGTTGCCAGAGCTTCCCACCTTTTGAAGTTATTTATAGAAGCAACAAAACAAAACCACTAACATATCCAAATCCTAGTCCGAATACTAAACAAATCACCATATGTATAGAAAAATAACCAAATCCTTATCCAAATTAATTTCAATGATACTGAGTTCATTCACAAACCCCGGTTGGTTAAACTGGAAATGCATGGTTGTAATTAAATTATATCCTGTATGGAAATGGCTTCCAAAACAGGTGAGGTGAAACTTACATGACGGTTCTTCTAACTTCTCAAGATCTCTTGACACGCGGCTTCAAAAATCAAACCAAACTTCCATGAGAAAACGGAAAATTATATCCGGGGCTCCACGTACGTGTCACGTACAATCGTACATTAAGCTTCCCTTGCAAGGAACTCCTAGGAGCTGCATCTTATTGGGCAGAGTTTTGATTTATCAATCAAATCGAACTTCGTTGAGATCCCAAGTCGAAAAGTGCTATATGGTCCAAAATATAGACTGATTTCAGGCTATTTTTTCAGAGGCTAAAATTGAGAGGAAGGATTGACTTGGATATGTAAATATTTTTCTTGATTTGATTGATTATCAGTTGAAAAGGGAATTGAATTTAGATGATATAAAGTTAACCATCATTGAATTTAGAAGATATAAGGTTTGTGCAGATACAAACTCTAGGATTTGAAAGGTTTTTTATGAGTGTTATTAATCAACCTGGCCCTCAATTAAGTTTGTAAATAATTTACCACAACATTGACGAAATTATACAGTGATGTACAATTCCAGTGTAAATCTTAAGCATGTTGTGAAACCCTTTTTTTATGGCCATTCCAAGCAGAGGTATATATCAACTATCTTGTAACCAATGATGGTTACAAAATATCATGTTGGGATCAATATGGCTTGTTTATATTACGGGGAAAGAGGAACAGGAGGCTGTGACAAATCCTAATAAGAGAGGATGTGATTCTGAAGAAATGTTCAAGGCTGGAATCAAGATTAGAATACTGAGGTGTTTTAGAATGAACTGAGAAGCAAATCTTTAGTCATTGGTTTCCCTAGTTTTTTTATGTACTAAGTTTGCCTTTTGAACTGTTTCAGATGGATGCAATTGAGCAAGAGTATGGCCAGTGGTAAAAACTAAAAACTGTATATATACACTGATGCAAATAGTAGTATAATTTTGGTGAGCTTAATAGGAAAAAAAAAAAAAAATACTTATAATCATTTTGATATGATTTCGTCAAACTCGGTTAACGGATCACCATGTTGAGTTATTCTAATAGAGCAAATTAAGAGGAAAATATGGACATTATCCGAAGTTAATATAGCAATACAACATTCCATCACCAAGAAAGTTTATTTTAAAATTTTAAACCAAGAAGCTGATCGACAATTGGGACTGGTTTGATGTTTCCAAAAGTATATAAATTATCAAAAGAACTTAACTTCACAAGCTTCCGATCCTTTCTTGAAATTGATTATTTTCTCAGCTATGCGAAATTTGGCTTCAAGGTCCTGACATTTCTTCTCAGTTCTTATAAACTTTTCCTGAAATTCACGTGCTTTCCGACCTTTGACGGTGCAGCTAACTTTGGAGTTTTTGAGTTAAACAATGATTCAAAAAAAGGAGTAGAGATAAATAAAGGTCGAATTTTGGGGAAGAGCAAAATACCGATATCGGATTCCTAAAATCCGATTTTCCAATAAAATCGGATTCTCAAAATCCGACCTTTACTTAATACTAAAAATTAATAAAATTAATCAAGATTAAGACAAGGTCAGATTTTAAAAATCCGACCCTATCATATTAAAATAAAATATTTTTAAGAAAAACACTTAGCTTTTTTTTTGAAATAAAATTTTGACCAAGGTCAGATTTTTAAAATCCGATTTTATTATAAGGTCGGATTTCAGAAATCCGGGTAAGCTTAAATCGGATTTTGAGAATCCGGGTAAGATAAGTTCGGATTCTCAAAATCTGATTCTCAAAATCCGATTTCTTAGTAAATCTGACCTTGGACAGAAACTTTGAAAAAAATAAAGGATTGGTTTCTAAACCAATCCCAACCTATCAAAACAGCACCAAAACCAAATTTCACGCTTAAAATTACCTATAAACACATTCTAAACACATCGAAACAAACATTAACAAATTCAAATTCCAAAATCATCCAAATTAAAACATTTATACATTAAAGAGCTATAAATCAAAGAGTCCTACAATTGAATTACTTTGACGACCTTTTCTTCTTTATAGCCCTGTCGCCGGGAGTATACTTCTTGGCCGGTTTACTAACCCTATCACTCTTGCGAACCTCGACCGTTTTCTTTTTCTTTTGGGAAGAAACACGAGGTGGATAGGACTCTTCTTCTTCACCCCTAATGTAGTAATCCTCATCGCTTTCATTGCCTTCATCATTTTCTTGCATCGGAGTTGGATTGGGATGAACTATGATTGTTCGATCTGAAATTCCCGGTCGCTTCCTCCTTCCTCCTCCAGTAGGCTTCGATGTTGTTTTTTGCGTGAGCACCACATTTTGACTTGACTCTGGGGGTCTTTTCTGAAGAACTTGAGTATCGGGCTGAGTGCTCATATCACGTGGGCCAAAAGTCAGGGCACTGAAACTCTTGTCGAAGATTTGGAAGAGTTTATCCTCTAGACTACCACCGAGGCCTGGATTTTCTCGTAAGGCTGCATCAACGAGATGATATATGTCGCTGAGATTTGAAGACTACAGAAAATTGAACCATGTTAATAAAGTATAAGATATAGCAAGAATTAAAAAATTAAAAAATTTTAAAATAAAATATTGATATATATCTTACATAGAATCTCTCCAGAGATGAAGACGAGTGATAACCCTGTGCCAGAGGGCCGTATTGAGTGGGATCAGTCATAAATCTGATAGTCTTCTTTTGAAACCACGGCATGTAGTCTGATGTGCATTGAGGACCTAGTTCCGGATCAACCAATTCATGAGGGACCACGTGCTGATCTCTCACATTCCAATGAGGTCGTACCTCGGTGTGTTTTTGCACCCAATCATCATATGCCTTTCCAGTCCCAAGGCATCTGTGGTGTATCGCATTCTAGCGATCAATGTTATTGATTAACGGGTACTCTAGCACAATTTGCACGCATTGAAATTGACGAAGGACCCGATTGGGCTCGTATGGTTCTCTGATGGCCCAACAAAAGATCCACGTCCTACAGAGGTAGAAATGAACCCCCTCTTTACAGAAATCAGGGATATCGTCGATGAAGGGAGTGTATGGAGTCCATAGAAACTGTCCAAAATTAAAAAATTGGTAAAAAAAATAGAGAAAAAAATGAAAAGGAATTTTATCGAGCAACTTAAATCAATACTTACATCCCCATCCCTTAGGCTAGATAACTGATCTCTGATGCTTGCAACACAATGAGCGGCGATGTTCACTTTGGATTTTGGGCATTTCCACCTACGATTGAGACATAATAAGAAATAAAAATTAATAAAATAAATCATTGGATTGAGACATAATAGGAAATAAAAATTGATAAAATAAATCTATAATTACCTATTGTCTAGTGGTGCGTCCGGCACCAAGTAACTCTCATCTTTAACCTTCCTCTTCGGTTGAAGTCTTGGGATACGCTACCAAACCCATAACTGAAATTTTAAATTAAACAAAAAAGGCACAAATTAGGAAAACAAACAAAAATATAATAAAAAAATATAAATAAACAAAGAAACAAAAAAATTTACCTGCATCAGTATATAACATCCGATAATGTCTTTTTTCCCGGGCGCGGAAGCTTGACACAAAGCAAGTACAACTTCACTAACATAGCTGACGCCCAACTGTAGGTAGCACACACATCAAGGCTAGGTTTCTACAACTGCCGTTGTTATTATCAAAAGATCATCTTCATTAGTGATTTTCATTCTGTATTTTTCCTATCCTTATCAAATGAGTTAGTTATTGACAGAGAAGCTGTAATAGTTTATAAATAGAGTCCTTGATGTACTATTGTTAGGCGAGATGAATACAGTACAAAGTATAATTCAGTTTTTTCATTCGTGTGTTTTCTTCCCTTTTAATTAGGAGTTCTGGAAACTTGGTTTTTAGCTGCAATGACCCTAACCTTTGTTAATCCGAGAACTTCTAGTTTCTCGAAGCATTGAAGAAAGTCTGGAAGCATGGGACGCCAAACACATCTAGCTCCCAAAGTTAAGTGAGTTAATTTCAAGAGCTTCACCGATGGAAATCCTTGTTCCAATTTGAGTCCCTACAGAAATAGCGAACAGAGCCGTATATCATTACATACTCACATATATATATATATATATATATGTTACTCTATCAAGACAATTTCATCAAATTTTGGAAGAAAAGTATCATATTCAGCAGCAATGCAAAGTTGCAAACAATACACGTAAAAGAAAAAGGAACGAGAGAGATGGTGGTAGTAATAGTAGTAGCTTACTCTTGTTAAACCAGACAAAGAAAGAAACTTCACATTGCTAAATGCTTCGAGACACCTGATGAGAGATAGACAAGAGCGCCCCTTGTTCAAATCAAGCGTTGCTTTGTACAATGAGCCCACATTTGCAACCAATAGAGGATCCGAGATATAATATTTGACATCAAGATATTGGAGAGCAGGGGCATTTAACTCTAGAATAGTTTCATCTTCACGATCTCTATCAGTATAAAAAATGTTATTGCCATAATGTATTTTGAAAGATCTCAGAGTCGGCTTGTGTATGCGGAGCTTTCGCACTTCGTCACAAGCATTTCTCTGAATGGACAAATTTTCTAGGGCCACACAACAAGAGATCAGATTAGCAGCTGATTCATCATCTAAAAACCTCAGGAAATTGAGGTAAAGTGACTTCAAATTTGGAAGGCAGGCTGTACTAGGAACCATGATCCTTATCCTTCCACTCAACTTGAGTACCACAAGCGTTTTGCAAGAAAAGACGCTTGGGGGCAACTCAAGATGTGAATACTCGAAACCGAGATCCAACTCTTCAACATTACTGGTAATCGCCTTCATAAGCCATGGTTCAGCTTCGACATTGTACGGGCTATTGATGGAACATTTGATTCTAAACTTCGAAATGAATACAGAATCGTGTTGAAGTCACACCCTATTGACAAAATTCTGTAAGCTCATTGTGGCTCTATCACAATAGTAGCTTCTACGGTCCTCAAAATTAAGGCAGGGACACTAGTCCAGAGAAGTTTCCATCTTTTCGCCAAGAGACCAGTTGGGACAACATCCCTTGTGGGCAGAAACGATAGAATATGCAGCAAAAGTGAATCTGGTAAATTACTGATCCTATCCACTTGTATAACTTCGATTTTTCTTGATTTCTGGGGCTTAGGGTTTAGGGCTCGAATTTCCATGAGCAGTAGATTGAGCATTAACTAGGTTAGAAGAAAGACATATCCAGAAATACCATCAAAAATCAAAAAGAGCCCTCAAACTAAATCATGTTGGTCTAAACCGAATTCAATTACAATCAAAATAAAGGGTGCTACATGGAGTACTAATAAGAGACCGAAGAATTAAAAGAATAATAAGTATTTAACCTACCAAACATTGGATTCATTTCAGACTTCAAACAGCAGCTTAATTAGGTTTATACCAGCCTTGGTTTTTTTTTGTCTTTTTCACCATGTGGGATGAAGTGAAACAGCTTTCTATTCATTGAAATTCTAGATTTCTGTCCTCTCTAGGTTTTCATTTTGAAGGAAACGCGGTGGCAGAGCTGGGAGGGGAGGAAGCGGGAGAATTTTATCCCTTTTAAGTTTAATTTATTTATTCTAAAGTTAATATCTAATGTTGGGAGGGCACCCCCACATTTCGTTCGTCCGTACAATTGCCAAGACTTCACATGTGTGAGTTTGATTCGTCCATAAATTCTACGTGTCCATTACTGATTGGACTTTTTTTCCCCTAAATTAATTGGGGGTACTAAACGCCCTAATTTTTTCCCTTGAGCGCCCTCATTTAATACCAAAATACCATTTTACCCCTACCAGATTTTATAAATTATTAGTTTCAATTTCATTCTTTTAATTCCTAAATCAATCTTTCATTTTAAATTCTCTCATTCTTAAATCCAAAAAACTCAGATTTAATGGCGGAACGAATGAAACGGCTACGGAAAGAAGTACGGAAACTCAAGGTACGTTCAAATTTGAGGTTTTTTTTTTTTTAAAATACACTGCCTCGGCCGGTGATGGAGGACCTCACTGGGGCAAGTAGAGCCGGCGCGGATCTCCGTCTCCCCCCCCCCCTCTTTGGAAAAAAAAATATACTTTTATTGTGCAGAGGGTGTATCCGTCTTTCGGAGGCGCTCAAATGAGAAAATAAAGGCGCTTAACAGGTGTTTCTGTGGTTTAGTGTTGATGGTGTTTGAAATTGTTCATGAACTTTTCCTCTCTCCCCCCCTCCTCTCTCTCTCTCTCTCTCTCTCTCTCTCTCTCTATATATATATATATATATATATATATATATATATTCTGAGCTTGGTGATTCCAGGATGAGTATTGCAATGAGATATTGGATCCTCTCGAACTAGGATCGTCGAGTGGCTTCCAAAGGTTAGTGAAATTGTTCACTTTCTGAAATTTTGCCATTTTAATCTAGCCGAGAATCGTTCCCAATTGCATCTTTGAGAACCTAAGCATTTGTTTCTCCCGAAATCTTAGCTGAGCGTTGTAGTATTTCTTTATAGATAGAAGGTAGGAAGCTAACGGGTTCTTCATATGTTATGTGTTCTTTAAAATGAAATCTGACTAATATTTTGAAACTCTGTTTGGTTAGTTTATGCTTAAGTGATAGATTCCGGCTTTCTTGCTTACCAGGGAGTGTTTTATTTAATGAAACTATTATTTTTTCAAAAAATTGTGGTGCTTGGATATTATGTAGAATGATTGGGTACTTTGTAAGGAAAGTCTTAAATTCCTTAGTTTAGGATGAAAAGGAAACATCCTCTGGTACTGAATTAGTGAAAGTTATATTAATGTGAAGGGGAGACTAAATGATAGAGGTGTCCAATTAGTGCTTTTACTCATTTGCAAATTGTTAATTTCCAATCCTCATGCTAAAAGTTTAGTCTAACTTGAGTTTTGCCCTTCTATTTTTGCAGTGTTCATCAAGGCATGTGGCCGAGGTGAGCCTTTTCTTCTTGGCGTGTTAGAACTTTGCTCTCTTTTTTACATTGTTTTGTTATTTTGCGAAGTATTCACACCTGTCTTTTCTACTCTCTTGAGTTTTAGTTTGTAGCAATTAACTTGGTGATCAGATAATTTTGGTTGGCTTATGATTTTGTTTATTGTATGTTTAGTGTCTTGAATGACATTTTTGTGAAATGCCATTTTCTGAGAAGAAACTGCCACATTGAGAAATTTTACATGGCTACACATAGAAGTGGAGCGAGTTCATTCCATGTTCAAATTCTGACCATGCGTGTATTAACGTGAAACACTCCGAGTAATTAATTAGACATCTTCTCATGTTCCAGCTGTGATTTGAATTCTACAAACTAAGGAAAAAAACTCTATTAACTCTCTGAAGAGGTAACTTCCTTATTTTCTATAATGTTTAACTTTCTTACTTCTATTAATTTGATTTTTCAAGGAATATTTCTTTGTTTGTAGTGATCATTTTTCCTTTCTTTGATCATCTGTTCAATCTTATCAGGAAAATTATATGGATGATGATTTCTATACACTGTGCAATGATACATTGGAATTGGTGGCTCACGGAGCTGGCGGTTACAAAGACATGTACTTCACCTGCGTCAATCATCTTCGCTTCATCTATGGATACTCTAGTTGTTGTAAGTCTGGCATCCTTTTTGTCACCTAGGTGGTCCTTTCCTCTTTCCCTCCTTCTCTGGCTTCCTCCCGGTTTATTTCCCTGTTAATTTTTTGTTTACCTTACGGATTATCATCAAATTGTGGAGATCTGTTTTTGGGTTCATATGTAAAAGAGCTACACATCAACAATTAGTAATGAACAGATAACTCATTAGTGCTGTGGAAAGTAGCTGAGTGAAAGGGCCGTTCCTGTTTTAACTGAACATAATTCACTAGTATTTGTACACCAGATTAAAATGGGTAAATAGCTCATTATGCTAGCATTTAACTGTTTTCACTGCTTTAAAATTGTCGTTTTGAAAACTGACAAGTGTGTGTTGCAAAAGTGGGAGTGCGTTTTATCATATTTTAATTTTGGCCAAAAAATGGGGTTCCTTTAAAGGTGCAATTTGGTGGGATTATCAGATTAAGCAGTTCGTTGTTAATGTGCTCATGCTTTTGTGTTGCAGACTCTTGGAGAATAAACTAGTACAATTACTGGTTTTTTTTTTTTTTTTTTAATTTTGCCTTCTCAACCAAAGGAAAGGACCAGCACCTTTTTTTGCTGAATTACTTTTTGCAGTTATAAAAATTACTCATTTACAATCGTTAGGACAATTTTGCCCTCTTCCTCCTCTTCTTACTCTTTCTTCTCCTTTCTTGAAAAATATAATTATTGATCCTACTCATTTAAACAAACTAATTTTGAAAAAATTTAATCACTAACTACAATGTATATAGCAAGAATAATAATAATAACACAAAGATATAATTAATACTAAATTAAATTTTATTTATATAAACAACAAATACTAATACTATTCATTTAAATTTAATTAAATTTAAAAATTATAAACAACAAAGATTAATACTACTTATCTAAAAGAACTAATTATTAAAAAATATAATAAATAACTAAAATTAATGTAACACAAAAAAATTTGAAAAAAAATTTCTGGTCAGGGATAGCCGGCCCGAAACCGGCTACCCAAGGAGGACCAGCTGGCCCAAGACCGGCTATCCAAGGAGAGGTAGCCGATCCAGAACCAGTTACCTCTCGTTGGGTAGCCGGTTTCGGGCCGGCTGGTCATTCTTGGGTAGTCGGTTTCGGGCCGGCTACCCCTGACCAGAATTTATTTTTTTAATTTTTTTTGGTTTTATATTTATTTTAGTAATCCATTATATTTTTAAATAATTAATTTTTTTTAAATGAGTAGTATTAATATTTGTTGTTTATATTTTTTGAATTTAATTAAATTCAAAAGAGTAATATTAGTAATTATTGTTTATGTAAATGAAATTTAATTTAGTATTAATTATATTTTTTTGTTATTGTTATTATTCTTGTTATATTCATTTTATTTATTGATTATATTTTTAAATAATTAGTTTTGTTCAAATGAGTAGGATCAATAATTATATTTTTCAAGAAATGAGAAAAATAGGAGGAAGAGGGACAAAATTATCCTAACGAATGTAAATGAGCAATTTTTATAACTGTAAATAGCAAAACCCCCTCATTTTGGTATCATGAGGTATCATTGGACACATGAGCATTCTTTGATGATGTTGATCACTATAAATGGTCAAGGCAATGTGCAAGCTCTCTTGTAGCGCATATGATAAGAAAGCAATCGAGGGAGGCACAAACTAAGTGGCCAATGGTGGATCGAGTAGAGCATCCAAGTTTTGGAACATTGAATTGCTCGAGAGCCATATTTTGTACCAGCATAAGTTGTTTTAGGTGCAGCTTGGTTTGGAAGGAATGAATGTTTTTATGCATATGGTTTTTTCTTGTTCTGTTTTTAGCATGTAATTTAGCTAAGAAGATTGTTGGATGCGCAAATATTGCGAATTGGAGCCAGGTCAAGTCTGTTATCACTAAATGCCGATTTGAACTTTCTCTTTGATATGAAATGGTTATCTTTGTAAATTCGTATAGGTTTAATGCTCTGATGTCTACAAGTTTCATTGGTTCAATGTTGCAAAAATATTGGAGAGCACCGAGTTATGGCTAACCAAAATTGTGTGTGCAAAAATCTATGTAGACTTGGATGCTTGGTGAGATTGATAGAAATTTAGCATCAAAGATTAGGTTATTATTGGCACTGTACAAACCAAGTGGAGAACTTTGTTCTTTAACCTTTCTTTTCATCAAAGATTAAAAGTTTGTGTCTCAACACAAGTAAAGGAAGATTCCTCCTTTCCAACTACATTCATTTGAGACTGTCTGTGCCAGTTGTAAATAATTGAAAACTAAAAATTGTGGAATTATAAGAATATCGTTATTTGTTTATCTTTGAACTCTGATGGTACATTGCCGTTTATCTCTCACCACAGCTGCTATTATGTCTGCTATTTATGAGGAGAACAATGATAAAGATGGCTTCCTCCCCATGACTTACAATCTCCTTTCATTTTGGACACAATTTATCCAAAATTGTGAAGTTCTTCTCTTGTATTAACTTCATATATAACCGATCCAGCATTTTGTTGAAGGAAGACCCTATTAACACGAGAAATTTGATTCATTTTTGTGTGATGTTTGCAGGGCGGAACTAACATAGTGTCCAGGGGGTCATCTGACCCCTGGGCGGCCAGAATAGCCATAGGATTCTAATGGCGAAAGTTCAAGTTGGTTTTACCTGTTCCTTTTGAGCTCCCCCGAGTTTCTAAAAAAAAAATATAAATTTTAAAAGGCATTGAGAAGAGAATATGCATCAAAAAGAGAGAGGGAATAAAAAAAATACTCCCTCCGTCCCATAATTATTGTCCACTTTAACCAAAAATTATTGTCCAATTTGACTTTTTATGGATCAAGTTACACATTTGTCCTTAGTAAAAAACATTATCCATAAAATTTTAGTGGTTAAACAATTACTTATGTAGGGGTATATCCGGTTGTTTAAGGTAAAATATAGTTAAGTTTGATCAAAAATAAAATCTTTCATTTTAGTAAAACTGGACAATAATTATGGGACGGAGGGAGTAATATGTAAAATTTAATATGGCTGGCCGGCCTTTGTTGTAGCGTCAAACAAATGAAGGAGAAGAAGACGTAGAGGTTAATAACTATTAATATTGCTAATTTGGTGAATGTAGTTCTATAGTTTTTCAATCGAACCCCAATTTCTTTAAAATTTTTTAAAAAATCCATATAAAGTCTTAAGGATTTATTGACCATCCCCTTTCATGTACATTATTCCCTCCATTCCAGAATAAATGTCATTCTACAACTTGCACACAGTTTAAGAAACACTTGAATATGATAGTTAGATTACTAGAATATCCTTAACCTAACCATAATAATACATATGTTTGCCAATAATACTATTTCTTTTGAGAGTAATTTTGAAAATATTGGACAAAAAGTGTATTAGAATTAAAAAATGACACTTATTTTAGAATTTCTCTATTTTGTTAAAACAATACTTATTTTAGAATGGAGAAAGTATAATTTAATCCTTCATTACCAACTACAATTTTCAGAAGTCCCAAATCAAGCCTTAAAATACAATTTAAAATGTTTTTAGAATACAAAATTTATTTATTATAAATAAAAATATTTTAAATATGAGAAAAAAGAAAAAAAATTATTTTAAAATCTAGTCCCCCCAAAACTGTAAGTCTAGTTCTGACCATGGATGTTTGGGATAGCTCAATTGAACTGATGATGCGGTCTGAATGAAAACTGACGCTTCATCTTCATTACAATTTTTTATTTTTGAAAAAGCATTCTATTTGTCCCACAATTAGAATCCAGTTTAAGTTTTTAATTTAGTATAATTTGAATTAAAAATAAAAATATGATTTGGACCATCATTTTAGGACGAAAAAGGTATTCGGATAACATATTTCATTGAATTTTTTATCATTGAATCTGGGGTACAAATCTATTTTATAATTATTATGTACGTGGTTCCAATTCCGAAATATACTACCTCTTTTTCACAATATAAATCCATTTTGAGTTGATAATTAATAGATAAAAAGTCCATTTTTACCATAATTAATAAGGCCAACTACAAACTTAACTCAAAACGATTATAGAGACAAGTGTAATATTACTAAAACAAAGGAAAAGAGAAGGAAGAATTGCTGATTTAAGTTTTTGGCTTTTTTTCCATGCGGTTATGTGTGGTTTAAGGATTTTAAGTATTGATTGTTACTAAAACAAAGGAAAAGAGAAGGAAGAATTGCTGATTGTTCTTATTATGTTATGTTCTATAAGTGCATGTTATGAGTGTTGAAGTTGCTGATTGTTGTTGTTGCCATTAAGTACTTTAGACTGGTTCTCTGCATAAAATAGAGGAAGATGAATGAAGTTAATGATGTCCCATCTTGTTACAATCGAATGTGAGGAAGGGGAAATGAGAAAAGGAATAGGGACATAAGTTAAGCCTTTAAGGCATAAATTGCATGCTATGTTAGTTGCTGGAATTTGTTTATTGAATGTGGAAATGAGTAATGGATGCTCTGGAAGTCAAGATTTGGCTTGAAAATGATTGAATGTGATCAAAACAAAACATGCTTACTCTCTGTTTCATGGAAATGCTGACAATCAGACTCCAGTTCGCCTGTTGAACGGCTCATTTCTCCTATTTCCTGAATCCTTTTGGAGGATTTCTTTATATGAATCTCCTCTATGTTTAATCTAGTTTAATACGGTGTAAGCATTAAATAATTAGTTTGATCGTTTAATTAGTGAGAGACATTTGGATGATGAATCAGATGCTAATTACGGATCACTACTGTAGAATTATTGTCTCTAAAAATATGCTGCAAATATATATATGCTTTACTCAAAAATAAATAACTAGAGTTAATATCTCTAGCTTCATCTCAGCATCTAAAATGGGTGTACAAAATTACATGATTTGTTGAATTTCACATAATACTAGTACGAGAAAATCCAAGTGGATGAACCTCTCTTTAAGGAAAATAAAAAATAAAAAGTCAAAGAATTGGTAACAGTAAGACAGTTAGTATTTATTTGGATGATTCTGTACGTTGACTGGAGAAACTTTGGAAGATGAAACAGGTTAAACTAATCCCAGTATTCTGTCAGCTAATGATACCCTTCGTGCGTAATCACCCCTTATAATTCCAATTCTGATTCCGATAAATCCCTTACAAACAGTCTTCCAATTCCTTTTCTGCATTATATGTTTTCCCTAAAAAAAAAAAAAATCAACATATCATCATCATCATCGTCATCGTCGTCCCAAAGTCAACTTATATGTAACAATCAAGAGATAGTTTATTTGGATAAAAATCAAAATTGTGAAATTGTTTATAGTCATTGACTAGATACAGTTAACCAAAAATGGTAGCTGAAGGGGATTAAATTAATCCCACAACGACTTGATCATTTGTCAGCAACTAATGATGCCCACTTCTTCGTCATCGACCCATATAAATTGATTTCTTCTTCCAACTCAAATTCAATTAAGTCTACACACTTTCTCCCTTAATTTTTATCCATCCATCATTTTATTTTATATATTTTCATCGTCATCGATGATGACGAATTTCAAGGTCACGAGGCAAACGCCGGTGTTAGTTCGTCCGGCAAGGCCAACCCCGCATGAAATGAAACCTTTATCCGACATTGACGATCAAGAAGCCCTTCGCTTTCAGGTCTCCGACATACTTTTCTACAAAACAACATTTTTAAATAATGATCATGGCGTTAAGGAGAAGGATCCTGCGGAGATAATCAAATCGGCTTTGGCAGAAACGCTAGTGTTTTACTACCCATTTGCCGGGCGGCTCAGAGAAGGCCCTGGAAGGAAGCTCATGGTGGATTGCACCGGAGAAGGCGTGTTGTTTATTGAGGCAGATGCCGACGTTACGCTGGAGGAGTTCGGGAAGGAGATCCGGCCACCGTTCCCGTGTATGGATGAGCTATTATTTAATGTTCCGGGATCCGATGGAATTCTTCATACTCCTTTACTTTTGATACAGGTAAATTAGACGCACATCCCTCATCCCAGTAAATTCATATTATATACATTTCGTATCGATCGTAGCTTCATAATTAGCGTGATATTAACTATTAAAGAAAATAATGATAGTAAGTTAATTATTTGGTAACGTTTAATCAATAAGGTTCAATTATTTCGTTTGTTCCATTTTGTAAACTTCACGATCTATGTTATTTTCTTGTTAATCAAAGGATATGTGTGTATCTCTAATAATGATCTCATTTCTAGATATTTACAACTTGTGAAGATGATTCAGTGAAGAAAAATATACAATGAATACCTAAAAAACCTAACTTTACCAATAGGAATATATGAGCTGATGAAGATAACATATATATTTGATCAACAGCGGCCATGTTGAATTAGCTTTGCAGTTGGGAATGATGATGAGTTGGGAATTAATGCAGGTGACTCGTCTTCGATGTGGAGGTTTTATCTTTGCCTTACGTCTCAACCACACCATGTCGGACGCTGTAGGAATTGTTCAATTCTTGATGGCTTTGTCGGAAATAGCCAGAGGAGCTTCTACTCCCTCTATCCTCCCAGTGTGGAAGAGAGAGCTAATGAATGCCAGAAATCCACCAAAAATAACCTACCCCCATCATGAATACGACCACATTGTACCAAACCCTATTGATAGTGACAATCTGGTGTATAAAACCTTCTTCTTTGGTCCCGAAGAGATCTTCTCCCTCCGGTCCTACCTTCCTCTTCACTTGAGAAACAAGTGCTCCAAATTCGAAGTCATCACCGCCTGTGTCTGGCGTTGTCGCGTCAATGCCCTCCAACTCGATCCGGACCAAGAAGTTAGGGTTCTCTATTATGTTGATGCTCGTCCTAAATTTGACCCTCCATTGCCAAAAGGGTACTATGGGAATGTTTTGGTCACCCCAGTGGCGCGAACAACCGCGGGAAAGCTAACGGAGAATCCATTAGAGTTTGCAATGGAATTAGTGATGAAGGCCAAGTCGGAGGTGACTGAAGAGTACATGAAATCAAACGCGGACCTAATTGTTATGGGAGGTCGTCGACCAAACGTTGAAAAGTTGTCGAGTTCTATATTCTTGGTTGCCGACCTGACGCGAGTCGGGTTCGATGAAGTAGATTTTGGATGGGGAAAACCGGTATTTGTAGGGTTAGCCATAGGTGATATGCAAGAGATCCATATGGTGAGTTCTAATTACCTGCCGTCCGTGAATAAAAAAGGGGAAAAAGGCATACTTGTTACAATATGCTTGCCTGAATTAGCCATGAAGAAGTTTGTTCAATTGATTGAAATGACAGTAAAGAGGATCGAGTGAGATGGTGAAGATGATGAAAGAGGTCGCCGCAATATCATTAGATCTTCGTTAAAAGAGCAATATTTTTAACAAAAAGAATAATTAATTAAAATGGTAGTTGGAGTTCCCTTCACGAAAACTTGAACGTTGTACACTTCCACTGTCTGTGAATAGTTATTTAGTTTGAATTGTACTTTTGACACAATTGTAGATAATTATTTTGGAATAGAAAAAATATATGTTATTCTCTTTTTTTTTTGCCTATGAACAAATGGTGGGCATAGCCTAGTAAACTATTGCATTTCTTGGGTATGAGACCCCCACTCCATCATGATGGAGCCAGGGTTTAACAAATGCGGCTGGTTTTTTTTTTTTTTTAAATCTACATATAAAATTGAAAACATGTCCCAACTTTTCTATACACCCTATAACCAAAAACAATGATGAAATTGATTTTCTTGTCTTAGTACATTTCCAAACTGTAAAATTAATCGGTCAGATGGAGTTTGTAGTATATGGAAGATATTTCTCTGAATCAATTCAGCAAATGAGATAAGATTACGATGATTCCATGTCCCAAAAAAAGCTCAAATTTAGTTTTAAAATTTGTATAGAGTTTTAGAACAAATTGTTCAGAGCTAGATGTGATTAGTGACAAGAAAAAAAAAATGATGATGATGATGACACCATTAATTAGGCATGCATTGCTTCCGATGTACGTACCTGCCACGGAAATTTTTATTTGAATGGTTGTAATATAATTAGTCTACTCATAGTTGATTTGCTGGTTGTGAAAAAGTCGACTGATCAATCATGATCAAATTAGAGTAATTGGATACGACCTAGCCAGTTACACTTCCCTTCACAAAAAGCGATTGTTGTATAGTGCAGGTTAATTTGTTCTAAAATAATTCAACAAGAGATTGAAAATGAACCCCAACTTGAATGCAATTACGTTTCCTTGATGACATTTTCTTCTAAACAAACTCATCAAATTGCATCACAAAGTACATAAACTATCTGAAGGTACGTTCCGTTACTTGGATGTGGACTTTTATCTGGGAAATACTATTATTGCGGAATTGGTTTGGACACTTTAATATTCTCATATTCGATAGAATTGACTATTCAGGCAAGTTGTCAAGCTGAAGGGGATATTAGTTGTACAAAGAATATGTGTTAACAAATTATTCAGAGAGGGAGAGAGAGAGAGAGAGTCATCATATACTGTATATGATCTTTCTAGAGTTCTACAACTTTATGTTTTAATTCTCGTTCAAAATTGTATAAAAGTCTAGAAATGATTAAACAACAAACAAAAATTGTTATGAAATACTCCAACAATCTGAAAGCAAAGTCTTCATGAACTATAAATTAATTGATACTTGTAACATTGTGTTTCAAGATTAATTCAATCATGTATATATCATGATCACGATCCGATGAGTACTCGAGAGAAGGCAAAAAAACTATAAGGAGATACTTGGGAGAGAAAAGTATCATAAATCCGAAGTAACGTAAACTTTTTATTCCTGAAAATTAAAGGTTAATATATAACAACTATAAAGTCACATAGGGAGGAGTAACTTAAGAAATTTATACATGAAGATGAATATTTAAAGTTTGTATCATTAGTGAGACAAGAGTTTCACCAACAACTATCTCAAATTAACTTCACTTACTGCATGTAACCATGCATACGTGAATGTAATGGTGATAACCAAATTTTCTTATTTTAACTACATCCGTCTTTGAAACCCAATTTGCTAGCAATGTTCCTGAGACTCAACTTCTCAATTTTTCCGGTGGTGGTCTTAGGGAGCTCCTCCATGAAAACCACGGTCTTAGGGACCGTATAATGCGGCAACCTGGCCCTACAAAACTCAATAATATCCCTCTCCGTCGGCCTCCCCGTCAACCCTTTTTCCTTCAAGCTCACAAACGCACACGGTGTTTCACCCCAATAATCATCCGGCCGGGCCACCACCGCCGCCTCATTAACCGCCGGATTCATGTACAACACCGACTCCACTTCCATGCTACTCACATTCTCCCCGCCACTAATTATAATATCCTTAGACCGGTCCTTAATTTCCAAGTAACCGTCCGGGTGCATTACGCCGACATCTCCAGTGTAGAACCAACCGTTTATCATACATTTCGACGTTGCCTTGGGATTTTTAAGGTAACCCAACATCACGGATCCACCTTTTAGTACGATTTCACCCATCGTCGACCCGTCTCTCTTCACTCCAAGACCCGTTTCCGGTTCAACCACGTTGACTTCCATCAACCCTAAGGTCCTCACACCTTGCCTTGCTTTCAACTTAGCCTGATCACTCGCCGGAAGTGAATTCCATTCCGGCTTCCATGCACAAGAAACCACCACACCGGCAACCTCCGTCAGCCCATATCCATGACTGACAACAAAACCCAATGACTCCGTCCGGAGAATCACCGTCGCCGGCGGCGGAGCGCCGGAGGTCATGAAATGGACCGGGTATTTCAACGGCTTTGCGAGGGGAGAATTGGCTAACATGTTTAGCACGATCGGAGCGCCACACATGTGGGTGACATTGTGTAAACCGATGAGCTTAAAAATGACTTCGGCATCGAATCTCCTTAAGCAAATGTTGGTCCCTCCGACCGCCGCCATCCCCCAACTGTAGCTCCAACCGTTTGTGTGAAACATCGGAACCGTCCATAGATAAACCGGCTGCTTTGGAACCGACCAATTCGTCAATGAATCAAAGGCAATAATATAAAGGGATCTATGCGAATGAACCACCCCTTTAGGGGATGAAGTTGTTCCGGAAGTATAATTCAAAGTCATTGGGTCCCATTCATTGTTTGGTCTGACCCACTGAAAGTCAATGGAAGCATTTCTTCCTTTGTTCACCAAACCCTCATAAGTATCATCAAAGCCGCCGATAGGCCCGGAGGAACCTGAGTTTCTATCAGCTGCATCATCGGATTCGGGCGATATCAAGATAAGCATCGGAGTAGTACTCAAGCCTTTAGGCAAACCGGAAATGGCTTCCAAGACCAATGACTTGAGATAAAAGTCAACGAACACGAGCTTTGACTCGCTGTGCTGGAGGATCACGGAGATGGTTCTGGCGTCTAGGCGCGTGTTGATGTTGTTCAAGACCGCCCCGGACATTGGGACGGCGAACTGGAGCTCGTACATGGCCGGAATGTTTGGAGCGATTGCGGAGACGACGTCGCCCCTTTTGATACCGAGGGAGGAAATGGAGGATGCGAGGTTAAGGCATCGAGTATAGGTTTGGGACCAAGTGTAAGAAACATTGTTGTCGAAAATGATTGAAGTGCATTCCCCATAAACAATGGCTGCTCTTTCCAGAAATGTTAATGGGGTTAGAGGGCATGAATTTGCAAGATCAGGCTTGAAATTATCCATTACAAAAATATCTGATGATGATGAAGAGAGAAAATCAGAGAATTAACGAATGGATGTTTTTTGTCTCTCTCACCAAACCCTAGCCATATAACATGCTACTTATAATAGTAATTCCTTTTGCTTAGATGGGTATACTTCCTCCCCTCGAACAATCGGACCAAAGAAATTTTTTTTAAAAATAATTTAACGAATCCGTCTAATAGTTTCCAGTCCATTGAACCGGAGTTGTAAAGTTATTTTAATAATCAGAATACTCAACGAAGCCGCTGACCCAACTCCCAAATGTAAATAATTACATAACAGAGAATTGACAAACTTTGATGCTGCCATCTAGGTATGTATATTAGTTTAAACGAAGTCTAATCATGTAGGTCAATTTATATATTCCCTTATAATAAAATCCGTTTCTTCCAACACCAATTTCAATAATTAATTAAGTACACCATTTCTTCATTAATCTTCTATTGTTGGAAGTCATACAACCATCTTCTTTTTTTTTATTTGTGGCATCACCCTCGGTGATGAAGAGTTTTACGGTGAGGAGGCAAAGGCCGGTGTTTATTTCTCCAGCAACACCGACTGTTGCAGCACAATGGCATGGGCATGCTAGGAATGAACCTGCCCAACTCAAGGGTAGTATCAAATATTAGTTATTATGTACTATGCCCGCGCTTTGCGCGTCGCAGATAGATATGATTCTTTGAAACTTCTACAATGAACAAATTCTTTGAATAGACTATTCCTGCTGAATTCTAGCACTTGCATAAAGGTTTGGGCAGAAAGAGAATAGCTGAGGTACACAAATGCAGGAGTGTATGTTATGAGATTTCACAAATATTTTGACCCGATCTACACGGGAAAAAAAACTACGGTAGGTTAAACTTACGGGAGACTGTAACAAATTTATTGAAGACAACAGAATTGCAGAAGGGAGCGAATGTGAAATTCGTTGGACAACGAAAGCATCCAACCTTTGAAGAATGATGTGAAGTTTATATTTACTGTCCAAGATTGATTACATGCTTTAAAATAAAAGCACATCGTTTATGTTGTCAGTTTGAAGGAGTTTGTTTATTTGTCAGTTATAAGGAATTTGTTTATTTTATTAATCCTATTTTACATGATTTAAGTAGAATATCCTAAATGAAATATTTTATTAATCCTATTTTACATGATTTAAGGAGAATATCCTAAATAAAATTAGGAGACCATGATTAGAATGATTAATTATAGTTATTTTTGTTTTCTCAAAAATATGGGTAGGATTTGAGATTACTAAACTCACGATGGGTTGTTTAATTTATTTAATAAGTAGGCCAAAAAAAAATACAGCAAAAGAAATGGAAGGAAATAAGTAGGCCAAATATATATACCGCAAAAAAACATAAGAAATGACAGTAAAGAGGATTGAGTGAGATGGTGAAGGTGATGAAAGAGATCGCCGCAATATCGTTAGATCTTCGTTAAAAGAGCAATATTTTTAACAAAAAGAATAATTAATTAAAATGGTAGTTGGAGTTCCCTTCACGAAAACTTGAACGTTGTACACTTCCACTGTCTGTGAATAGTTATTTAGTTTGAATTGTACTTTTGACACAATTGTGGATAATTATTTTGGAATATAAAAAATATGTGTTATTCTCTTTTTTTTCTATGAACAAATGGTGGGCATAGCCTAGTAAACTATTGCATTTTTTGGGTATGAGACCCCCACTCCATCATGATGGAGCCAGGGTTTAACAAAGGCGGCTGGTTTTTTTTTTCTTTTTTAAATCTACATATAAAATTGAAAACATGCCCCAACTTTTCTATACACCCTATAACCAAAAACAATGATGAAATTGATTTTCTTGTCTTAGTACATTTCCAAACTGTAAAATTAATCGGTCGGATGGAGTTTTTAGTATATGGAAGATATTTCTCTGAATCAATTCAGCAAATGAGATAAGATTACAATGATTCCATGTCCCAAAAAAAGCTCAAATTTAGTTTTAAAATTTGTATAGAGTTTTAGAACAAATTTTAAAATTAAACGCGGACTATTACATTTTTTTGAACTCTGAATGCAGTCAGTATAATGAACAAAGTGTATTTTCTTTTCGAACAAAATTATCGAATTGGACTTTATCGGCTTTTAGCGTTTACAAATTGTTCAGAGCTAGATGTGATTAGTGACAAGAAAAAAAAAATGATGATGATGATGACACCATTAATTAGGCATGCATTGCTTCCGATGTACGTACCTACCACAAAAATTTTCATTTGAATGGTTGTAATATAATTAGTCTACTCATAGTTGATTTGCTGGTTGTGAAATAGTCAACTGATCAATCATGATCAAATCAGAGTAATTGGATACGACCTAGCCAGTTACACTTCCCTTCACAAAAAGCAATTGTTGTATCGTGCAGGTTAATTTGTTCTAAAATAATTCAACAAGAGATTGAAAATAAACCCCAACTTGAATGCAATTACGTCTCCTTGATGGTATTTTCTTCTAAATAAACTCATCAAATTGCATCACAAAGTACATAAATTATCTGAAGGTACGTTCCGTTACTTGGATCTGGACTTTTATATGGGAAATACTATTATTGCGGAATTGGTTTGGACACTTTAATATTCTCATATTCGATAGAATTGACTATTCAGGCAAGTTGTCAAGCTGAAGGGGATATTAGTTGTACAAAGAATATGTGTTAACAAATTATTCAGAGAGGGAGAGAGAGAGAGAGAGTCATCATATACTGTATATGATCTTTCTAGAGTTCTACAACTTTATGTTTTAATTCTCGTTCAAAATTGTATAAAAGTCTAGAAATGATTAAACAACAAACAAAAATTGTTATGAAATACTCCAACAATCTGAAAGCAAAGTCTTCATGAACTATAAATTAATTGATACTTGTAACATTGTGTTTCAAGATTAATTCAATCATGTATATATCATGATCACGATCCGATGAGTACTCGAGAGAAGGCAAAAAAACTATAAGGAGATACTTGGGAGAGAAAAGTATCATAAATCCGAAGTAACGTAAACTTTTTTATTCCTGAAAATTAAAGGTTAATATATAACAACTATAAAGTCACATAGGGAGGAGTAACTTAAGAAATTTATACATGAAGATGAATATTTAAAGTTTGTATCATTAGTGAGACAAGAGTTTCACCAACAACTATCTCAAATTAACTTCACTTACTGCATGTAACCATGCATACGTGAATGTAATGGTGATAACCAAATTTTCTTATTTTAACTACATCCGTCTTTGAAACCCAATTTGCTAGCAATGTTCCTGAGACTCAACTTCTCAATTTTTCCGGTGGCGGTCTTAGGGAGCTCCTCCATGAAAACCACGGTCTTAGGGACCGTATAATGCGGCAACCTGGCCCTACAAAACTCAATAATATCCCTCTCCGTCGGCCTCCCCGTCAACCCTTTTTCCTTCAAGCTCACAAACGCACACGGTGTTTCACCCCAATAATCATCCGGCCGGGCCACCGCCGCCGCCTCATTAACCGCCGGATTCATGTACAACACCGACTCCACTTCCATGCTACTCACATTCTCCCCACCACTAATTATAATATCCTTAGACCGGTCCTTAATTTCCAAGTAACCGTCCGGGTGCATTACGCCGACATCTCCAGTGTAGAACCAACCGTTTATCATACATTTCGACGTTGCCTTGGGATTTTTAAGGTAACCCAACATCACGGATCCACCAACGATTTCACCCATCGTTGACCCGTCTCTCTTCACTCCAAGACCCGTTTCTGGTTCAACCACGTTGACTTCCATCAACCCTAAGGTCCTCACACCTTGCCTTGCTTTCAACTTAGCCTGATCACTCGCCGGAAGTGAATTCCATTCCGGCTTCCACGCACAAGAAACCACCACGCCGGCAACCTCCGTCAGCCCATATCCACGACTGACAACAAAGCCCAATGACTCCGTCCGGAGAATCACCGTCGCCAGCGGCGGAGTGCCGGAGGTCATGAAATGTACTGGGTTTTTCAACGGCTTTGCGAGGGGAGAATTGGCTAACATGTTTAGCACAATCGAAGTGCCGCACATGTGGGTGACATTGTGTAAACCGATGAGCTTAAAAATGACTCCGGCATCGAATCTCCTTAAGCAAATGTTGGTCCCTCCGACCGCCGACATCCCCCAACTGTAGCTCCAACCGTTTGTGTGAAACATCGGAACCATCCATAGATAAACTGGCTGCTTCGAAACCGACCAATTCGTCAATGAATCAAAGGCAATAATATAAAGGGATCTATGCGAATGAACCACGCCTTTAGGGGATGAAGTTGTTTCGGAAGTATAATTCAAAGTCATTGGGTCCCATTCATTGTTTGGTCTGACCCACTGAAAGTCAACGGAAGCATTTCTTCTTTTGTTCACCAAACCCTCATAAGTATCATCAAAGCCGCCATAGGCCCGGAGGAACCGGAGTTTCTATCAGCTGCATCATCGGATTCGGGAGATATCAAGATAAGCATCGGAGTAGTACTCAAGCCTTTAGGCAAACCGGAAATGGCTTCCAAGAACAATGACTTGAGATAAAAGTCAACGAACACGAGCTTTGACTCGCTGTGCTGGAGGATCACGGAGATGGTTCTGGCGGCTAGGCGCGTGTTGATGTTGTTCAAGACCGCCCCGGACATTGGGACGGCGAACTGGAGCTCGTACATGGCCGGAATGTTTGGAGCGATTGCGGAGATGACGTTGCCCCTTTTGATACCGAGGGAGGAAATGGAGGATGCGAGGTTAAGGCATCGAGTATAGGTTTGGGACCAAGTGTAAGAAACATTGTTGTCGAAAATGATTGAAGTGCATTCCCCATAAACAATGGCTACTCATTCCAGAAATGTTAATGGGGTTAGAGGGCATGAATTTGCAAGATCAGGCTTGAAATTATCCATTACAAAAATATCTGATGATGATGAAGAGAGAAAATCAGAGAATTAAAGAATGGATGTTTTTTGTCTCTCTCGCCAAATCCTAGCCATGTAACATGCTACTTATAATAGTAATTCCTTTTGCTTAGATGGGTATACTTCCTCCCCTCGAACAATCGGACCAAAGAAATTTTTTTAAAAAATAATTTAACGAATCCGTCTAATAGTTTCCAGTCCATTGAACCGGAGTTGTAAAGTTATTTTAATAATCAGAATACTCAACGAAGCCGCTGACCCAGCTCCCAAATGTAAATAATTACATAACAGAGAATTGACAAACTTTGATGCTGCCATCTAGGTATGTATATTAGTTTAAACGAAGTCTAATCATGTAGGTCAATTTATATATTCCCTTATAATAAAATCCGTTTCTTCCAACACCAATTTCAATAATTAATTAAGTACACCATTTCTTCATTAATCTTCTATTGTTGGAAGTCATACAACCATCTTCTTTTTTTTTATTTGTGGCATCACCCTCGGTGATGAAGAGTTTTACGGTGAGGAGGCAAAGGCCGGTGTTTATTTCTCCAGCAACACCGACTGTTGCAGCACAATGGCATGGGCATGCTAGGAATGAACCTGCTCAACTCAAGGGTAGTATCAAATATTAGTTATTAATTAAAGCACATTTTGTCCTTAACATATTCCGTTAACTATGTACTATGCCCGCGCTTTGCGCATCGGGGATAGATATGATTCTTTGAAACTTCTACAATGAACAAATTCTTTGAACAGACTATTCCCGCTGAATTCTAGCACTTGCATAAAGGTATGGGCAGAAAGAGAATAGCTGAGGTACACAAATGCAGAAGTGTATGTTATGAGATTTCACAAATACTTTGACCCGATCTACACAGAAAAAAAACTACGGTAGGTTAAACTCACGAGAGACTGTAACAAATTTATTGAAGACAACAGAATTGCAGAAGGGAGCGAATGTGAAATTCGTTGGACAACAAAAGCATCCAACCTTTGAAGAATGATGTGAAGTTTATATTTACTGTCCAAGATTGATTACATGCTTTAAAATAAAAGCACATCGTTTATGTTGTCAGTTTGAAGGAGTTTGTTTATTTGTCAGTTATAAGGAATTTGTTTATTTTATTAATCCTATTTTACATTATTTAAGTAGAATATCCTAAATGAAATATTTTATTAATTCTATTTTATATGATTTAAGGAGAATATCCTAAATAAAATTAGGAGACCATGATTAGAATGATTAATTATAGTTATTTTTGTTTTCTCGAAAATATGGGTAGGATTTGAGATTACTGAACTCACGATGGGTTGTTTAATTTATTTAATAAGTAGGCAAAAAAAAAAAAATACAGCAAAAGAAATGGAAGGAAATAAGCAGGCCAAATATATATACCACAAAAAAACATAAGAAAAAACATATCCAAAGGAAATAAGTAGGCCAAATATATATACGCCAAAAAAACAGAAGAAAAAACATATCCAAACATCGCGCTGTTTGAATTTATAAACTTTTTTTTGTTTCATTTTTGATATGGCTGTTTGTAGTTCGATACAACAAATACGAACTAATAACAGGTTAAAAGGAGAACGACCGTAGCCGTTTTTTATAAGATTCGTTTCTTTTTGATAAATATTTAAGGGAGATGATATTAGTATATCAATAGGAATCTTTTCAATTAAAAGGATAAGGCCAGAATTTAAGGAAAAATAGAAACTAATATCAATCATTAACAAAATGGACAAATTATAGTGAAGATTAAAGTACATTTAAAATCGGAAATGCTAACATGAGTTTATATGAAGAAGGGATAAATCCAAATGTAAAATAAATTTTTATCTATACATGGTGGAAGTTTTTCGTGTAGGGCTTAGGGTAGTTTGAAATATGTTTATATTGCAATTATATTTTTTTAAAAAAAATTCAATTTGATTATTACTGCAAACGATAAGATAAGATTTGTTCAAAAGTTGATGAATAAGAAAACAATAGGTCATAGGTGATTAAAAGAATGGTAAAGGATTTCATGATAATCATTAAAGAAATGTTGCGATTTCATAATTATCATATTATAACGTTTCGAACCCCCTCACCATCTTCATCACCTCTCCATCATCACCTCCACGCACCAGATCTTCTTCCAAGCTTAAAAAGAAAGAAAAAAAAAAGAAAAAACTTCAATAAAAAAGAGAATGGCCTTTGTAGCACTTTTGGAAGGGTTTGCCTTTGTAGATTATACATTTCTTTTTCTCGTGTAGAAGATTCTTTTCCACAGTTCTCGTTTCTCAAAAAAAATGAGAAAATCCTACAGTAAAAAAATAAACAACTAAAAATCAAATGTGGTTGCCATTATCCTAGGCCTTAACCCCGCAAAGCCAAAACCATTACACCACAAAAAAAAAAAAGCCACAGTAGCCGAAGCCTTCTTCCAAAAGTATGTATTTTTGGGAGTGCAACCAAAGGTTTTACCTTTACATGTGAAACCAAAAATTGCTAAGCCTACACAAAAGATCAGAAGGAATAAAAAGGAATATGCTAATTTAAGTACATGAGACAAATAACTGTGGGCAAGGAAAATGTTAAAATGCTAAAAATCGTGCCTTGCTTTGAGATAGCAACTCCAGTTGAATTTTGTACCAGACTAATAATGAAATGAAATTAAGCTAAGCTGTCATACTACAAACCTACATGTTGACTAACTAAGCTTCTGTTTTCCCATTTTGGCGTATCAATTTGTATAGGTAATGATGGACGCTACGGAGTCCTAGAGCCTCCAGACTCCAGAGGCATAAGAGGAAGCACATCTGCATCACTTCCAGAGGCATAAAAGGAATATTGATTATTGACCTTTATTTTTGAACCTCATCACAGCCACCTGAACCAAGCGACACTCTCATTTCTCGAAGCAATCATGACATAACTCATAGCGAAGGAATCATGACCAACAGTTTATGTTAAGTACCTTGTGCAAGATTAGAATAAGCATTAATCCATTGCCTAGCAATCTTCGAATTTGGAACCTGCAATCCAAAAATCCATCATAAACACTACAACAAAAAAGGCCTATTAATACCCTTTCTTTGGGACACTTTTGACCAAAAGTGTCCCATTATCATATAATAGGACATTTTCTAGAAAAGAGTCTCATTAAAATTTGAGTAAGTGTCCTTAACATAATAATACATAATTATTAAGTATTTACTTAAGTTTTGTGTCCTATTAGATTATTTAATAGGACACTTAAGAGTGTATTAAAGTATAACATAAATTAATCACTTCATAGTGTCCCATTACAATATGTAATGTGACACATAAGAGTGTACAATTGCAAACTTTCTTGAATGTGTAGAAACACATATGTAGTAAATGAGAGTGGTTTCTTATTTTAACTTTTGTAATTTTCTAGTATTTAATAATACAAAACTAATTATTTTAAAAGACAAAAATTAAATTTTTTATAGTGAACTGTTATTTTATTATGTGCACCATTGAAAACCCAAAAAAATATAAAAAAGAAAAAAAATCCAGGAATCAATATTTAATTGAAGGAACATACCTTGTAAGTAGAATTTCACATGTTCAACTTGATCATGATTGTTCCAGGTCCCATACTCGACACAACTTCATGTTAATGTTCCATTGAGCCTTCTTGACATTGACATAGTTTACAAAAAGCAAAAATAGAGAACAATAATGAGTGATCGTGTGAGTATATTCATGTGTGCTTATGAGAATATAATGTCTTGTGCAGGTTGTGTTATGTGAACAAAAGGTATCTATATAGGCAAAGAAATCAAAGTATGATACATTAGGGTTGCCTGCATCTTGCCACCACAATTATAAGAACATTCAAATTTCAACTATGATTTGGGAAATTATCTTCAATTGAGGTTCTTCAATGAAATCAGGGAAGGATAATGTTCAATTTGGAGAGGGATCACGTAGTACCATAAGAATCACATTCAAATTGTAATTGTTATTTTAGGAAATTATCTTAACTTTATTAGTTAAGGGACAATTTATACTGATCCTTATGCGCAAAAAGAAGTTAAGGGAGGAGATTTCCAATTTGGAGCTCGAGAAGGGGTTTCTTGAGCATGAGAAAGCAATCCACGAGGAGGCAAAGAAGAAGGAACAGTTAATGCGGGCTGCCGAGGGAGAGCTGGCCACTGCCCAGGCCATGTATAAGGAACTCAAGCCCAAACTGAAAGAATATGGGGAAACCCATATACCCAAAACAGAGTTGCAGAAATGGATGACTGCATATTGGGCCAGAATGAAACCCACTGGAGGGATGGCCAGTGTCATGGTGGGCATCAATGAAGCATTGCACTAGGCAGCCATGGCGTGGCTATTGCCGCTCTCGAAAGAATAGAATCTGGAAAGCCTATCAATGCCGGCTGGCTACAACAATTCGTGAAACCGCATCCTTGAAAAACCCTACATGAAGCTATAAAGAATGGGTTGATGCATCTTGGCACTGAACAACTCCCTTTGTTTGGGCCTTTGTGTAGCGCTATCCCCCAAATGGGTTCACCCTCAGAAATCACCTCTTTTGAAGGAGATGCCTCAACGGTGTTACCTGCTAAGTCTGGGGAAGAGATGCGGGTGCCCGAGCTTGACCGAGATTTCATTGGTGTCGAGCTAGTTTCTGACGAAGATTCCTCTGAGAAGGTCGAGGAGGATAAGGAAGAAGAGCGGGAGCCTAAAGTTGAGAAGGAACCAGCAGGCGAGAAAGAGGTTTCCTCGACACAGACTCCTGTCGACGGAACCAGTGAGAGCCAACCAAATATCCCGCCCAACCCAAATGCCGTATGAGCTCATATCTTGTAACAGGATTTTTGCTACTTGGGTTGTAGACCTTAGCTTTCTATAGTAATTGCTAAATGAATTCTATCAACTCGGAATTTACATAATGTCTTCTTCTTCTCTTTTCCTCTCTTTGTTTTTGATATATCCTTGCTGATTATGTCAGGAGCCGTATTATGTCCATAATGTGCATTTGATGATTCTTGAGGAGGATGAGATCAAATATTTCTCTATGTATGCCATGATTTCATCAGCATTGAGAAAATTCAGGAATGTTCACAACGCCGCTATAGTGAGAGCCCTCGAGAAAGAGATTGCGGATGCTGTTCAAACTTATAATGTGCAGACACACTCTCGCTTGATTCAACGTTTTCAACAAAAAGAGGAGTGGAGACGTCAACTCCATCAATACGATCTCGACTTCCAAGATTCCCTGATTCTAGAGGCGAGTATCAGCGACGAGATGAAAAAGATGAAGGATGAAAATGCTCGATTGAGGAAGCGCGAGAAGATTGCGGTATCTCCATGGTTCTTCAAGAAATTTGAGTTGCTTGCCTTGGTCGAAAAGCAGATAGAAGTCCTGACAGAACGTTTTATAGCTGCAATTGATCTCCTAAAGAAGAGAATCAAAGAAGCAGAGTTCTACTCGAAACAAGTCGCTGTTCTACAGAACATATTGTCCCAACAACGAAATCCCGCTGCCCATTTTTGATGATCTCGATCCAGATGATGAAGCGAAAGAAAGGACAGCTGCTCAGAAATATCTGCTTAGAATCGACGAGCAAGATTGGGAGATTGTAGATCTAAAGGATAAGTTAAGCCATTGTATTAACCAGCTTAGAGTTGTTGGGTACTCTGGGGTTATTAAGCCATCCCGATTCAACCTTAGGGGAAAGAATCTTAAGATCTAAATGTATAATGATGTAAATTTCTATCCCCGCACTCGATGTGAGGGTAATATATTCATCTCGAGCTTGTATAAGCGTCGATTGTATAATTATACACGAGCATAATTTCTGTAGCGCTGATTGCCCGGGTGTAAAGTACACGGCTCTGTCGAGGAATTAGGTACGGTTCCCTCAATAAAATAGTACCGCGATCTGCGGCGGGTACGAGGAAAGATCCTCGGTTTATATGTCCGGATATTCAATACACGGCACAATCGAAGCTGGCCCTAAAGAGGGTATCCATCTCGTTGACTAGTTATAAAATAATGTCGACACATTTAAAGTATGAAAAATATACAATGACTTTTATTGATAATTACCCCGGGACCCCGGATAGCATTACATACGAAGGAAATGAAAATAACAAGTCATAGAGCAAGTAAAATAGCACATAGCATATAATAATTTAGACATAGAACTTGCGAAGGTTCTGAATGTTCCACCATCTAGGAAGAGTGGTCTCTGTGTCATCTGTTGTCTGCAGTCGATAGCTACCAGACGGGGAGACTTGAATGACTCGATAAGGTCCTTCCCAATTTGCTGACAACTTTCCCGGGGCTTCTGCTCGACTGGCTTCATTTTTCCTGAGTACTAGATCCTCGACTGCGAAGTCAGCGCTCTTAACTCGCTTATTATAGTGTTTCCTAAGGATCTCTTTGTACTTGGCTTCCCGGACTTTTACGGCGCCTCACCGTTCCTCGAGCAGGTTGAGGTTAGTCAGGATATCTTCATCGTTGGTTGTCTTGACAAAGCTGATTGTTCGAGGACTAGGAAGACCGATTTCCACTGGGAGAACCGCGTCCATTCCATAGACCAGACTGTAAGGTGTTTCATCCGTCGAGGAGTGAGCTGTAGTGCGATATGTCCATAGAATTTGAAAGAGCTCGTCAACCTAAGCACTCTTGGCGCTGTGCAACCTAGTCTCGATCCAATGTAGAATGGTTCTATTAATCGACTCAGCTTGGCCGTTTGATTGAGGATGAGCAACCGTGGAAAATCGGCGCTCGATTTGCATCTCCATACACCATGACTTGAATGGATCACTCTCAAACTGAGTCCCACTATCCGATACAATAACCTTGCGCACTCCAAAGCGACAAACCACGGTTTGCTAGAAAAAATTCAATACATGTCTCCCGGATATCGAGGCTAATGGTTTTGCTTCTACCCACTCGGTAAAATAGTCTACTGCCACGATAACCCATCGTAGTCCTCCTGCCCTTTTTGGAAAAGGGCCAATGATGTCAGTGCCCCACTGGTAGAATGGCCACGGGCTTTGGATGGTTACCATTTCATGTTGTGCTTGCCGAGTGATAGGCGAGAATCACTGGCATCTATCGCACTTTTGCACGAATTGGTAGGCATCTTTGAAAACTATCGGCCAAAAGTATCCTGCTCGAAGAACCTTTTTAGCTAATCCTCTTCCTCCCATATGGGCGCCGCATGAACCTTCATGAATTTCTTCGAGGACATAGGCTGCTTGTCTGGAGCCGATACACCGCAGCATTGGCAACAAATACCCGTGCTTATACAAGACTCCGTTCCTTAGTGTATACTTGACTGCCTTCAGTTTCAGTGCTCGAGCCTCTGACTTATTTTCGCGTAGCACCCCACTTTCGAGGAACCGTACAAATGGAGTCATCCATGTTTCTCCATCTTCTGTGATAGTAAGAGAGACTCGGGGATAAATGCTAGGTTCAGGGACCATTTCGACCCAAACCTTATGACTTCATTGTGCGAAGTAAGACGAAGCTAGCTTACTCAGGGCATCGGCTCTTTTGTTGCTGGTTCTGAGAATGTGGGAGATAGAACATTTCTCAAACTTGTCCTTGAGCTCGAGGACTTTTTCAAGATATGGCCGGAGATACTCTTCCTTGACAGTGTAATCATCGCCAATTTGCCTAACCACTACTTGGGAGTCGCTAAAAACTTCCAAATTCTGGACTCCTAGCCTTAAAGCCATGTTTAACCCTGTTATCATTGCTTCGTATTCAGCCACATTGTTGGTTACCGAGAAACCAAACCGCAAAGCATAGGAATATTCAGCCTCATATTCTTTCATCCCCTCGATTTCCTGTGGCACAGTTGGTTTGGCTAATATAATCCCAGCTCCTCCCCCATCCCCACAAGAGTCCAAGCTCGCGGATCTACAGGAGTGTGTTTCCGCGGTGGTGTTTTTGGTAGCGGTCCCAGCATGGTGTCTAAAGCGCTGGGTGTCTCGACTAGGAAATCCGCAAATGCCTGCCCTTTTATAGCCGTCCTAGGCTTATTGTCGATATGGTAATCCCCCAGCTCGACAACCCATTTCATCATTCTACCTGAAGCCTCAGACTTGAGAAGAACTTACTGTATAGGTTGCTCGGTTAAGACCTGAATTCGGTGAGCTTGGAAGTACAGACGAAGCCGTCGAGCAATGAGCACCAGACTTAGTATCAGTTTTTCCATGGGAGTGTATCGAGATTCTGCCCCCTATAGTACTTTGCTCACAAAGTAAACTGGGATTTCTTTGCCGTCTTTTTTCTAGATGAGAACCGCGGATATAGCAGTTTCTCGAGTAGCCAGATAAACGTATAAGGTTTCTCCCGGCTCTAGTTTACCTAACATGGGAAGCTACTTGAGATGCTCTTTCAGGTCCTGGAAGGCGGTCTGACACTCTTCAGTCCATGCAAAACTCCTCCCTTTTTGCAACGTCTTGAAAAAGGGGAGGCTCCTCTCTGCAGCTCGAGATAGGAACCAGTTTAATGCTGCCAGGGATCCCGTAAGCTTTTGAACCTCTTTGACTGTTTTTGGAGCTTCCATAGACAAAATTGCTTCGACTTTTGCGGGATCAACGCTTATTCCGTCTTTTGATACTTGAAAGCCCAGGAACTTCCCGGAATCGACACAAAAAGTGTACTTCTTTGGGTTCAACTTCATGTTAATTGCTCAAAAAATTGTGAAGATCTCCCTCATGTCTTCGACTACCTTGTTGTCGAGGTTGCTCTTGATGACCATGTCATCCACATAACTTTCAATGTTTCGCCCGATTTGATCGTGAAAAGCTCTGTTGACTAAACGTTGATAGGTGGCTCCAGCGTTTTTTAAGCCAAACGGCATTTTATCGTAGCAGTACACCCCAATTTCTGTGATGTAGGCTGTTTTCTCTGCATCTTCTCGAGCCATAAGGATGTGGTAGTATCCTTTATATGCGTCGAGGAAGCTAAGTATTCTAAAACCAGTTATGCTCTCGACCATCTGATCAATGACGGACAAAGGGTAGTAATCCTTAGGGCAATGTTTGTTAAGATCTGTGTAATCCTGACACATGCGCCAGGAATTATCCAGTTTCCGAACAAGGACCGGGTTGGCCAGCCACGTTAGCCAAAGGACTTCCCGGAGAATGTTGGCACGGACCAGTTTAAGCATTTCCTTGTTAATGACGTCATTGCGATCTCGGGCAAAAATTCTCTTTTTCTGTTTGACCGGTTTGACATTGGGGTTGACATTCAACCTGTGCTCGATGACTTCTCGAGGAACTCCGGTCATATCAAATGGTGACCAAGCAAAGATATTTCGCGTAGTAAGGCGATTACCTCGACTCGTAAGATTCCGTCTATATTATTCCAAGCTTGATTGTCTTTTCTGGCTCTTTCTCGTCCAGGATCAACTCTTCTGTCTTGCAGCTCAGTGGTGGCTGCTGGGATTATCGAGATCCATGTCCTGCTCTTCCCCTTTACATTCGATTGGTAACACTCCTTGTTGAACAGATGAACACCCCAATGCGGTGACAGCCAGCTCTGACTTTACTGTTTTCTTCCTGATTTTCACCGCTGTGAGCAAGCATTCTCGAGAACTACGTTGGCTTCCTTGCACAGTTCCTACCCCATACTCTGTTGAAAACTTCATGACCAAGTGGTAGGGTAACCAAACAGCGTGGGCCTGACACATCCATGGCCATCGTAGGATCACATTAAATGGCGAGTGTGCATCGATTTTGGCAAAATCTATTGTTAGAGTTACCATTCGAGGATGCGACCCTACCATGATAGGAAGCCTGACAATCCCGCTAGGGATTATCGTGTGCCCTGAAAAGCCCATTAGCAGTAATGTTGCGGGGCACCAATCTGGATTTTTTATGTTCATCTTCTTGAAACACTCAATGTATATTATGTCCATCGCGCTTTCGTTATCAACATATACTCGGCTTACTTTAACATTTCCTATGATGGCCTCGATAACCATTGCATCACTGTGTGGACAGATGTCATTGTTTTGCCTCCGTCCCTTTGAACTGTTTGTGACTTGGTTCTTGAGGTGGTGTCTTAGTTACTTCTCGAAGTGATGCTTCCATTACTATTGTGGACAAGACCTCAAGGGATGCGCCGTAGATAGCTCCTACATTGTGAGTGATTTGCTTGGTTGGATCTGGAGGAGGAACTTGCTAAATCGGTAGCGGCCCTCCGTCCAGGGATTGCTGGGCAGGCTGCTGCGAGTTATTTCTTTGTTGCCAATTGTTTCCTCAATTATCTCCCCGAGGGCCGCGGTTATTATTTCGTTTAGAGAAATTATGGGGTGCCGCAAACTTCTCTCCCTTTTCTCGATGAGTACCTTGTGTGTTTTGTACATACTGCTGAAACTTTCCAGATTTGACTCCGGCTTCAATTTTCCGCTTGAGTTCCCTGCAATCTTTCGTATCATGCCCGTGGTCTTTATGGTATTCACAGTACTGACTCATGGACCTATTTGGGTTGTGAGCTAATGGTTTTGGAATGGGGAACTTGTCCTTGTGAATCTGAAGTATTTCTCGTCGAGGCTTCAACAGCGGGGTTAAGGTCCTGTCGAGCCTAGGCAAGGGCGGTTTACTCTCCGTCGTCGACTTGTACCTGTCCCTTCCCCCTTCGATCTCCTGCAAGCGAGAAGGATTCTTGCAATCGCTTGAGTGTCTGTTCGCGCTGGATATAGTTTTCCACTGTGGCCCACATCTCCTGTGTGTTTCGAAGAGGTTTGGTGGTCAACTTCACTCGCAGGTGAGCAGACTTTCTCCATAGGTTGAGGCCTTGGATAAATCTGTTTTGGACATCTCTGTCATCGAGGTAATCTACTTAGAGAGATTCTCGAGTAAAACAGGGATGAAAATATGAGAGACTCTCGTTCTGTCCTTGCTTGATCAACGCCAGGTCAATTGACATTTTTGTAATTTGCTTGGGGAAAGAAGCTTGTGGCTAGTTTCACTGTCAAGTCCTCAAAACTGTCAATGCTTCCTTCCAGTAACTGTCCAAGCTAACGTTGTGCTTGTCCATCGAGGAAGGATGGTAGGGCTTTGGCCATGAAGTCGAGAGACGCGTTCCGAATTCTCATGACCTGCACATACTTGTGCAAAAGTCACTGTGGATCGGTGTCTCCCGAGTAGTTGACGAAATCTTTTAGAAAGTCAAAGTCTCGAGGTTTCGAACAGTGTCAAATCCGTGGGACAAAAGGACTCTTATCCACGATCATTCCTATCATTCTTCTCATCGAGTCGCGGATGGACGGGTCTTTGTAGCCTTAGTCCTCTCAGGATATGGAACGTCGTACCTCTGATGACCATAAGATAGGTATCTTGAGTTGTGGTGAGTATCACGGTGATCGTGATAAGACTTCTCTGGAGGAGCTTTAGGCCCCAGTCGAGAGTGAACGTTACCTCTTGGAGGGGAGTCCCAATTCTTTCTTGACAACTCTTCGACACTGGGTGATCATGGGTTAGGCTGGCGGTGAGACTGTTTTTTCTGTTCATGTTCTTTTGCAAATTGCTCAATTGCCGCATAAACCGCCGGATTTGTTCGCTCGAGAGCGTCCCAGAAGGTATCACCAGGGGTTTCGGAGAGCTCGACGGGAGAAGTTTCGTGATTGCGGGCTTCCTTGTGAAACTCTTCTCCCCTTTCACCCGGGACTTTCCGTTTTCCTCGTCTCACCTCGAGAAGAGCTAACGTCCTCATCGCCTCCTTTTCCTCGACCAGATCTTCTCGCTCTTGATCCGTGGGATCAGGGAGGCCAAATAAACAACAACATTGGTATTCCTCTAGTATATATTTCTTTTTCCTCTTGTTAAAGGAATTGTTGTCTTTTAAATTCTTCAATTCCATTTCGATCTCGGCAAGTCGCTGTTTTTGGTATGGATCAGGAACTTTATGATGGGTTTCTGGATCTCCCTCCCCCTCATCTCCACGACTAGTTGGCTTTGTGGGGATTTTCTTTCTTTTCGACTGCCGGTCGTTTCTCTTCCACTTCTGCCTCTCCTGGAATCCCGCTAGGGTTTCATCATCGTTGGGACTTTCACGCCTACCGGTTGATGCGGTACTGGATTGAGGATTGTCGATTATAACCATCCTGTCTTGGAAAAATCCTAGCTTGGAGTGGTGGCAGTGGATCGAAAAGGTTCTGAAAGCTTGGAAAAGTTTTGTGACACAAACCCTAATTTTCGAGTCCCACTGGGCGTGCCACTTGATGATGCCTAGAATTGCGCCTCTGGCTTGGTGGTGGAACTCTGATAAGGATTTCCTGTAAAACAGAGCCTCGGGGCTTCCCGAGGATACACACTCCGAAACTTAAGTCAGAAAATGGGGTTGCGAAATAATGTGTATATGTGAATTGGTGCTAGAGATAGCGTACCTCAATTGTGGTGCCTTCATCCCTATTTATAGGCATAAAAATACCCTAAGGGAACCTGAATCCTACTAGAGTTTAGTCATGTTGCCGCCCTATTGGAGTCGGTCAAGCCTCTTACTCGGTTAATGAGCCAGTCCAATATCGGTGGTGGATACCTAATAAATGAACCACAATTCAACCCTTCAACAGTGACATGGTCTGCTCATCCTTCTTCTTCGAGCCGGCCGAGATTGCAGCTATGACGACACACCTACCGCATCACCTGAAAAATAAGCGCACCAAATTCGAGGTCCTCACCGCTTTTCTACGGCGCTGTCGTGCGCAGCCCTCCAACTCAACCCAGACTTAGAGGTGAGACCATTTTTTTATAAATGCTCGTCCTATATTTGATCCTCCATTGCCAAAAGGGTACTACGGAAACGTTTTGACCATTCCAATGGACCATATATGAAATGGCTAATTAACTATTAAGTTTATTTCAACAATTTTGTCAGTTTCTCCTCCTACGTCTCCCACATTTTGAACATAAATCTAATGATAGAATTTGGATTTATTAATTTATTTTGATTGATTGCCATTGGAAAATACAATTCTACCAATGAAATTCAATCATTTTGACTACATAACGTTATTCAATGCTAAATATTACCATTAAAGACTTCAAATTTATGTTCCTAAAAAAGTGCGTATCGGATTATATATAATAGAATGAGTTACCTTCTAAAATTATTTCTCACTTTTGATTTTCACTTTTGATTTCATGTCTTAGGTACGAAACATACTACGGCAATGTTCTTCCCTCGGTCCCGGGAAGTGTTACTCAGAACGGAGGTATAACAAAGATGATGATGCATTACTCGTAGAAGAAACTCAACTAGTGGGCATCACGTTGCCGACATCTAGGCTCCATTTGGACAAGGTATTTAAAAATAACTTTAGCATTTTAGGAGTGTAAAATCCATTTGGACAAAACTGTTAGGGTCTTTTCTGAAAGTTCTTCGGTAAAAAAAAATGTTCGGAGTAGAGTTTTAAGAACATAGGTAGGGGTTTTTTTTCAAATTAATTTTCAGAAAAGACTTTCTATAAATGAAAAGAAACACTTTGCGGATCTCAATGGAGGATTTAAACTGAGGTATAGCAATGTGGATACGATATATATACATAAAATTGGGGTAATAAACAAGAAATTATCTCCTCATGATTTGAAAAATCGCACAAAAACTTCCCCATGATTTAAATTTTAAAGAACACATGACCACCCCGTCATGATTTGCTTTTTACATGGGAAAGTTCAATGGATATGTTGGGCAAAATGTGTGACCGGCCTAAAGTTAAATGATAGTCATTTATAATCAGCCTAAATATATAACTGACTGATTGGCTAGCTATATTATTTGTATTTGCCAAATACTAATTTTATAATGTGATTTCTCTTTGTTACAAAATAACTATCTAATTTTTGCATTATTTTCAATTCAATAAACATGTAATAATTTTAGCCGTCAACGAACATGACGAAACAGGCCGAGATTATTTTAATTAATTAGCCGCTAATGAAGATGATGAAACATGATTTCAATATATATTTCATTCAGGGAAGCCAATTTTGAATCGATTTTCCGAATTGTTTGTCCACTCTTGTTGTTGTGGAATATGTTTGTTGAACGCTGGATCCAAAAATAAAAACTAGATTTGTTGGTCAGTCGTTTTCTTGTGGAATTTTTTTTTTCTTTGTTATTCCATCATTCAGATTTAATTTAAGTAATTAAGTCCTTTTCGGTTTCAAGAGCCAAAATTCCCTCAGTAAATTTTTAGTTCGATAAGCATGTCGTCTACGTCCGGGTTTATACCCGGGTTCTAAATCACTTTTTATAAATCGTCATCACTTCAACACATTTCTTCCTTAACCCTCCTCCCTTGTAAAGAAATCCATTTCTTTCAACACCAATTTCATTAATTAAGTACACCGTTTCTTCATTAATCTTCCATTGTGGTAAATTATCCAACCATCTTTTTTTCTTATTTATTAGTCAATATTGTATCCGAAAGGAATCAACCTCGATGATGAAGAGTTTTACGGTGAGGAGGCAAGAGCCGGTGCTTATTCCTCCGGCAATGCCGACACCTCACGAAACAAAACCTTTGTCTGACATTGATGATCAAGAAGCCCTACGCCTTCAGATGCCGAACATATTTTTCTACAAAAGAAAAATTACAAAAGGTGATGTAGAGGATGAGGATCCCGTGAAGGTTATTAAAAAAGCTCTGGCAAAAACACTAGTGTTTTACTACCCATTTGCCGGACGGGTAAGAGAAGGTCCCGGAAGGAAACTAATGGTGGAATGCACCGGAGAAGGCGTGTTGTTTATCGAAGCAGATGCCGATGTGACGCTGGAGGAGTTCGGGGAGGAGATCCGGCCTCCATTCCGGTGCGTGGATGAGCTATCATTTAATGTTCCGGGCTCTGATGGAATCCTTCATACTCCTTTACTTCTCGTGCAGGCAAGATACACACTTTTTTTTTCCTTTTTAAATACTCTTCTCATCAATATTTAAACTCTTAATCTCGTAGTAAACCCTTTTACCATTACACCCATCCCTCTTTATTGCCTCACGCATAAATAACTGTTTGCATATGTACAACAACAACCCAGTGTATTCTCAACTCGGTTAGGGTTTGGGGGTCAAGATGTACGCAGCTTTACTCCTATATATCAATACAGAGAGACTGTTTAAGTAGTACGACCCAAGATGCATTGGTGTATTGATGTATTAATTTCCGAAAAATTCACCAAATTAAGAAGCGCCGGAATTTAAAAGAGCCATTTTGATCTAATCCATTATTAGCACAAAACTGAAAGAATTATCTTACATGTATTTATAATTAAGTTCTTGTGAAGCTTGATGAGATTTATTTGTTAGCTAGCAAAAACTTTAAGTGAAAGCTAATCAATGTAAATGTTCACTGCATTTCTTAATTCTGAATCGAAATTAAACCTTGAATTAAACTGTGTGCATATGTAGTATTCGGCTATTCGCCCTGTAAACTAGTTTGATCACTTTAATCATTTCGAGAGAAATTTTCATATCCCTTTTACCCTATTAAAGCAGAAAACAGGATGCTGATGTGGCAATTTCTTATTAAAATGTTTTGGCTCCAAATGCACCATATTGCATAAACCATTCTGCCACGTGTCACCCCCTTTTAAAAACAAAAAATATATTTACAATATTAACGAAGAGATCAGATAGCCATGTTCATTTTGAATTTGACAGTGAATGGAACTTTCCTTCTCCACTTATTTATGACTTTCGAAAAAATTAATTTTCGATCAATCAATTATTTTCATCAAAAACTAAATTCATTCCTAATCAGTTTCGATTATTTACATATCAATTTATTAGGTGGGAGGACGCCCCCGGGCATTTGCCCGGGCAAGCATCTAGTTTAAGTTAAACTGATACAAGTCCATTTGCTCATTAATCGTTAGTGTGACTACCATGTTTCATTAAATTTAAACAAAAACTTAAGAGCTTGTTTGGCCAAGTCTTATTTTGCCATTTTGTCTCATTTTACCTCTTAAAACACTTCTCAAACACAAATTCTAATACTATCCAAGCAACTTTTTAATTTACTTTTTAAAATTTATTTCAAACATTATTTTTACACCATTTTTTCACCACTGTTAGACCACCACTGTCTGTCGTCAGGCCGCCCACCGCCGCCGCCGGGCAGCCACTAGCCGGCGACCGACTGGCCGGCCGGATTCCGGTCAAATTCTGACCGCCGGAATTTGACCGGAATCTGACCGGCTGTTCGCCGGTCAGAGGCGGTCCGGCGGCAGCGATGGGCGGTCCGGCGGCGACGTCGATGGTACAGGTGATCCGATAGTGGTCTAAAATTATTATTATTTAATTTTATTTAAAATATTACCCAAACAACTTTTTAAATTTTCTCTCAAAACACATTTTAAATCATATCTCAAAATCAAATCTAAAACAAAAACAAAATATTGCACAAACAAGCCCTAGATATCACGTCCATTGAAAAGTCAAATTGAGCTGTACTTATTAACTTTTATGTATAATGTGAATTGGTCATGTAGGTGACTCGTCTTCAATGTGGAGGTTTTATCTTAACCGTACGTCTCAATCACACAATGTCTGATGCTACTGGATTTGTTCAATTCCTCTTGGCCGTAGCCGAAATAGCCAAAGGGGCACCTGCCCCTTCCACCCTTCCAGTGTGGAAGAGAGAACTCCTAAATGCTAGAGACCCACCGAGGGTAACATACGAAAATATTGTTCCAAACTACCCTAAAGAAACCATAGTTCAAATTGTCTGTGTCTCCTTGTTCTTCGGGCCGGCAGAAATGGCCGCCCTAAAAACTTTCCTCCCACATCACCTGAAAAACAAGTGCACCGAATTTGAGGTCCTCACCGCCTTTCTTTGGCGTTGTCGCGCTATCGCCCTCCAACCCGACCAGGACCGAGAAGTGAAACTCGTCTTTTTCGCAAATGGTCGTCCCAAGTTTGATCCCCCACTCCCAAAAGGGTACTACGGGAACGTTTTGGCCGTCCCAGTGGCGCAAACAACGGCGAGGGAGCTGATGGAGAACCCGTTAGGGTACGCGGCAGAACTGGTGATGAAGGCTAAGTCAGTTGTGTCGGAGGAATACGTTAGATCGACGGCGGACATGAATGTTTCCAGGGGACGAAGGCGGAGCATTACGCTGGAACCAAGGTCCATGTTCTTGGTGTCGGACTTAACGCGAGTGGGATTCGCTGAAGTAGATTTTGGATGGGGAAATCCGGTTTACTATGGAGTACCCATAGGCGATGATAAAAATGAAATCCATGCAACAAGTTGCAATTACTCGCGGACGAAGAATAAACAAGGGGAAGAAGGCGTACTAGTTCCCATTTGCTTGCCGAAATTAGCGATGAAAAGCTTTGTTCAGTTGATGAAAAAGTTTATTATGATGAATATCGTGTGGGATGACGGTGATCATAATGATGAAGGAGATCATGTAGTAATAAAGTTCCGCAAATTTAGATCTCTTTTGTGAAAAGTAAAAAATAAGTACTCTTTTTGTCTCAAAATTATTGTCAAATTCTCATTTTTAGTACAAAATGAATTATAAGTAAAAATTCATACTGATAATAATTTTGGAGTATTTTTTTTATCCTTGAATAATTTTTTTTTTAATTAATCCCTTGAAGTTTTGTGCACGTTATTTGGTATACTAATAGCGATTCGAATTGCATGCTCATTTTTATAATAATAATTTCTTAATTTCTTTAATTAATCCCTTAAAATTTTTGTGCATGTTATTTAGTACACAAATAGGATTCGCATGATCCGCGAATCCATAATAATGCTAATGGTAAGACAATTCTAAATTGATTCCCATTTTAAAGCAGGTCAACTGTAAATTGATTTAAGCAGGTGATGAACACAACTAAACCAACCGGCTTTATGAATACAACACGAACGTGTAAAAAAGAAAAAGGAAAAGAAATCGTCAAACAAAATATACTAAATGAAAACATTTTTGTGCTCTTTTCATATGAATACCAAAATCTACCAACGTGCTATGCGAAATGAAAAAGCAATGTTAGAATATCGATATGAAAGAAGAACAAGGTTGTCATATACCCTCTTTCCTACAGCACTATAGCTTGTTACCACATATTGATAACAAATGTATCTAAAAGAAAACTCTTCTGATAGTTATATAAATTTTCCAAATACAAGTAAATGTGGTTCCATATTTAACTACTGATAGTCCAAAATTATCCCAATATAACGTTTTTTTTTTAATCTTTGTATAGGTTAAAAGGGGATCAAGATTTTATATCTGTCAATTTATTGTGTCATCGTGTAATTATATGGCTTGAAACTTAGGTGCATCGTGCTTGCATATGGACTAAAGATAACTGTAAAGAGTAGATATACATCATAGTCTTGTAATAAGGTTTAAGTTAATATTTTAAAAGTTAAACGATCATTTGGATAAGGTAAGAGTTTATTTGGTGTGTATGAAAGGAACTGTTGCCTCCTTCATTTATAGAAGCACATGGGGTTCCACCTTAAAACCAATTGGCAATAAGTGGAATAGCTAATGATACTTATATACTGATACAAAGTGTCTTTAGACACCGATGTGGGATAAATACTTCAACACTCCCCCTCAAGCCCAATTGGCTTGGATTAAATCACCAGGAACAGGAAAATAATCGTGGAATAACATCACGGGCCACGGAATAACGTCGAGGACTTAAATTGGTCCACGAAATAATATTGTGGGCTTAAATCACCACATGCCGAACCTGCTCTGATACCATATAAAAACTTATGGGGTTCTACCTCAAAACCAATTGCCAATGAGAGGAGTAGTCTATGGTGCTTATATATTGATACAAAGTATCTTCAGACACTGATGTGAATAAATACTTCAACATCATTATATGAAAAACCACAGGCCGAACCCGCTCTGATACCATATAGAAATCCATGGGGTTGCACCTCAAAACCAATTGACAATGAGATGAGTTGCCTATGGTACTTATATATTGATACAAAATGTCTTCAGACACCGATATGGATAAATACTTCAACATCATTATATGAAAAAATAAAAAAATAAATAAAAAAAAGAGTCCGACATATATGGACATTCATTGATTAATCTAGTGGCATACAATTACATACGAAAAAAGAAAGAACATTTAGGTATTCTGTAGTTAATTTGTATAACAAAACTTAATTATTGTGTGTGAAGAATAAAGGACAAAACTGTTGGGATATGTAACTCATGTGGGCAAATAATATTTTGCTCCTAGGAACACATTGATACATGCACCTGCTAAACAAGTGTGGTTTTTATCCCATATTTTTAGCCATTATCTGCTCACTTATTTTGTTGGCACACGTTTTTTTTTTAAACAGTTTTTTTATCCATCTTTTTCATATTTATCAATTTGGTAAATTGGATATGGTTTATCATCAAGACTTATGAATCTGAAGAATTAGTTGGAACTAAAAATTTCAATTGATTAGCAATGCAGTCCAGAGAATTAAGCGTCAAAATTGAACCATTTTAATAGATAACGATATTTATTTGGATAAATAATGATATGTTTATCTATGAATAATGATAATATTGTAGCTGAACAATAGCGTTCTTGTAGTGTCAAAGTTATGGATCAATAAATTTAAATTTTTTGAAATGAAGAACGATATTCACAACAAGGAATGAAGATGCAAATCTTGATGAATAATTACTGCATCCTAGATGAATAACAATTCGAAAATGAAAAATAGATGTAGTTTTGTTAGATGAATAATTGTACTTTAATTAATGAGTAATATATCCTTAATGGATGAATAACGCGCAAGAGAATGAATAACTTTGATCAAGAAAAATAACAATATTATATTTTACAATGAGTTAATGTCAGCAACTAGGCTAACAAACTTCTAATCATGTTATTATACTATACCAAAATCGAACAAATAAAATAGTCATTGTTTTCAACATAGAAGGTCTTGAACAATTGCTGATGCTCGATACATTTATATTAATTATTTGATTTCAGCAATTCTGCCAAATAGTTGATTCCCAACCGATCGAGTTCATTTTGATGAGCATTTCTTTGTCGTTGATTAAACAAAGAGAGTATTACAATAAGTGAGATTTCACATTCAATCAAAATTCTTTTTTGACTAAAATATTGATTAATTGACAATGGTTTAAGAGATTGGTAACTATCAAACCTAATCCACTTAACATTAGGTTATGTTATAGTATACAACATAATCCACACCAAAGTACTGCAAAGTATATATTAAATGATGAATAATCACCAGAAAGAAAAAATCAATTTCATCCAAAAAAAATTACATAAATTTAATCTAGTTAACACGAAATACATGATGAATAATAGTGTTACTGAAGATGAATAATCATATTAAAAAAGATAAAAATCATCAAAGTTACATAAACCTAATCTAGTTAATAATAATCGTGTATCAGATTATGAATAACAATATCACTGATGATGAACACATTTTTCAAGATGAATGCGCCTATCTACAGAATGAATACCACATGTGCAAAAGGATGAATTACACAAGTTTACATGATGAATGAGAAATTCGCATTATAAATGACACATGTTGACACGATGAATAATATAATTTTACAATATTAACGAAACATATTTATAACCATATACAAGCACAAATTACATGATGAATAATATATCGCTAAGATGAACGATGTTTACTGGATGAATAACTCAGGTTCAAATAATGAAACAAATTACGGGATGAATGACAAACGTGAACATAATTACATTCAATCAATCTTTAAATGAATAACATCATAATTGAGGATGAATAATTATTATATTTACATACATTCATTCAACACCAAATGTCTAGAATTAAAGAATACATAATGAATAATGTCATAACAGATGATGAATAATCATGCTCAACAGGATATATAATTATCATCTCTACATAAACCTAATCCAAATCAAAATATCCATGATGTACAAGTTACATGATGAATAATGAATTCATAGACGATGAATAATCATGTTTAATATGATGAATAACGGAACACAACCCCAAATCGTATAACATATTCATAAACCACAGATTACATTTAATTGAAATGATGAATAATCATCGTTACTTGAGACACAACATCAGAAAGGTCAAGCTTTTTTTTAATGAATATTCATGCTCCAAATTTTGGGGTGAGGAACTAGTCGAATTTCACAGGCTTACTGTTTGTAGACGAAAGCAACAATGGTTGTAGAATATTTAGATCTGAAATTTGTTCTTCGCCACAACAGATGTGAACCTCCGGCGATTCACCGTACGGATTCGAATTGTAGATCGAAATTGTCAAACCGATGCTTTGTGAATTCCAAACGAGATTCGCCAGACAAATTTTTGAATTGACATTCTAAATCGGAGGTTTTGAGAATCGGTGAATTGTAGATTTCAGAGCGGTGGTTACAGGAGGTTTTGAAGAACGGCAGAGTAATGGGGGAAAAATTGAGATAGTTGGGTATTTATATTTTTTTAACATAGCGCGTGTGTCACAAATGGGTGGTTTTTTTTTTGTAATTATTGGTGTTTGGGGAAATCTTGAGGCGCGTGAATTGCGCACTAGGAACACTTTACAATGTGTTCCTAGGTGTTGTATATTTTAATTGACTCATGTTACTGGTTAATAGTCAATTACAAGCTGCAATTAAGCTGCATTCCGTTTGGTGTTTATCAAATTATTCACAATTTTATCCAAAACGGACTATTAGAACTAATTTTAAGGACAATAGGCTGCATTGTTAACGGATTTGGAGCAAACTTATGGATTAAAGGAGGTGACTAAAATTGAAAAGGTGCACTAAAATGGTATTTTTCCTCCAAAAATATTTGCAATCACAAAACTATATCAAAACTAGAGTTGGGACCGCAAAAGGTATAGTTGAAGCACTTAGGTAGAGAAAAAAAAAATGAAGAATTTAGCAAATATTGTTTCAAATGGTTAATTTACAAAGAATTGGAAACATCAAACCAAAATATATCCGAAAAGCGAATGTGTTGTTAGAGTTGAAGATTTATTCACCACAAGAGTAAATTGGAATTTTAGATTGGAGCTTCTAGTAAGTAGATTATGTTTCTACTGCTTCTTCCATCAACTAAACTACTATTGTCTATAAAGAATGAACCCAAGGATCCTTAATTCAAAATCGTACTTCAATGCTATGTTACTCCTACAAATATTGTGAAACCGAAGGACTTACATCTCACATTATATATTTTTTTTAAACATACTGTCCCTCGTACCCAATCTCCAGAGCCATTCACATCATCGGCTTCTTTCCCACTTAGGCCTTTGTACATATTTTTATTTTCACCTTTCCAGGCATAAGGATTAAGGAACACTCCTCTCCTTACGTGTCGAATTCCTCAACTCTCAATTGAGCTAGCATTAACATTGAATGCTCTTTCTTTTCTCCCTTATAAGAATTTAAATTTAAATAACTCAAGAGCATCTGCCAACACCCCTCTCCAACACTTACTTAGCACAAGATACTTAAGCATGAAGGTAAAAAGGTCTTTACAAACCATCAATCTCTCAATTCGAGTCTGAAGTGATGTGTAGGATTAATGCCTTCTTTTTTAATTTCACAATACAGCAAGATCCCACATACACATGGTACAAATACTTAAGGAATCAAATCAAACTTTGGCATACTCGCACGAACTAATGCATGTACACTAATATATTTAGTTTATCCCAGAGTTAAGACCATCAAGGACAATGAAAATTTGGATTCAGTAAGTAAATGTATTGTTGAGCTGCTGAAGTCTGTAGATCTTGATTACATGATAGTAAATCACCTTGAAGTAGAAAAAACTCATCCCAAGAAGTTCACGACAGTGTTGAGTACGTAAATCTTGGGATACATTTGTCACCTTGTTCAAAGGAGGCAACATTTATGTTCTAACTTGGGCAACAAAGTGACAGTGTTGATGAACATCTCTCGAGATGTTCAACTTGCTATTACAAGTCTTGAAGACAAGACTTATTTTAATGGGCAGAATTTGTCATGCTTTTGGATAAATTAGAATTATGTTAAAGCGGAAGGCTCGATCTGTAATTTTTATTTTATTGCTCTTAGGTTAAGTAGCTTATGAATTGATTCTGAATAGCACAAGATCCTGTGAGACACTTTATTGTGACACTGACTGTGGTACAATTTAATTACTTCTTATAAATAATATAATTTGTTTTAATACATATACTATTCACAACCACTTTCGAAATTATATATTGTAGGACTAAGAGTTCACTTTTTTGGGTTAGGGCTTATTTATTTTAAGTTTCATAGTATAAAAAATCAATAAAAAATAATCAAATTTCATATAAAACAAAATATTGATATAAAAAATAAAATTAGAATATAAAAATCATCTACATTGAAAATATGTGATTATGGTATATGAATTAACACAAATCATACAATTTATAAATTTATAAGAACTTATAATTAGGTTGTGTCAAATTGTCTTTCACAGACAATCCTATGCCTGAACATTATGAACGGGTTAGTGATGCAAGGCAACAGGTTGCTCTGTGCCCATTTCAAGGTTCGAACTCTCGACTTATGATTAAGGGTGGAGGAGTCCATACCACTCCACCACAACCCTTTGGTTCATTTGCTTCCCTTTGATTTCTCTTTTCCCTTCTAAATCATAACCCCTTGTCATGCCAACCAGGTCAAGATTCGGAGCGGGTTAATTAAATTAGGAATTGGGGATTCGGTGGAGCGTTCTGTCAACGTCGTCTGGTGGTTGTGGAATGCGGATGAAGTTGACTTCGTTTGACCATGCATGCTGACAAAATACGACAAATTCTAGGCAGCTTCCTTTTGTTTTAACAGCTACAATAGTTAGATTTATTATCTTTTTATCTTATTTTAGTAAACCCTAATTCTACGTACGTTAGTAACTTTAAATATTAGCTTTGTATGGAAGAAATGATCATCAATGAAATTCTATCTCTATGATTCTTCCTAAAACCCTTTCTTGCTTCCTTTTATCCTCTGGATTCTTCTCTTTCTTCCCCTTCTTTCTCATTTCCTCTGAAATCTGAAATCAGTCTAGTCACTTTATGTGACTCTATTTTCTTTTGCATTTTGGTGAAAAAAAATTATTTTTAAAAATCGAATCACTACAGGACAATTGGTAATCAGAGCTGGTCTTTCTTTGGCATGTCACATATCAGTAAATATCTCAAAAGTAACGACCAAATTTCCATCTTTTCAAACTAAGTTCAACATGACAAAAACCAGATCTAAAGCTACTCAAGCTTTAGAGGAACACATCAAGCAACAGGAGTTACAAATGGCGGAGCTAAGTGAATGGAGAAAGCATATAGAAGAGAAGGTTGGTAACTGGGGAAGTCATCTAGAAACTAAAGTTGAGTAGCAATCATCTCAGTTCACCATCATGTCAAACTAGATAGCAAAGCTCATGAAGATGATGAACGAGAATAGATCTCAGGCTGCAGAGGTAAGTAAACCATCCCAACCAGCTTCTTCTTCAGGAATATTGCTAGATCCCGTAGGTGTTACAAAGATAAACCTAGATGAAGAAGTAGTAAGTGGTTTGAAAGAGAAAATTCTTAAAAATGGGTGGTTAAACCAACCAAGATTAGAACTTCCCAAGTTCTATATAAGCCTGGCAATTCGAGTCGGGTTCGGGTTGGCGTGTCGGGTTCGACACGACTAAAAATTTTTTTAGCCTAACCCGAACCCGATCTGTTTAGTTAAACAGGTTAAGATGTTCAACCCTAACCCTACCTTTTAAAAATCAGGTCACCCAGGTTCGACATGTTAACCCGAAAAACAAAAAAGAGGCGAAAAAAATCAAAGACACTTGCACAAATCCTAAACAGAAAAGAGGAGAATTTTTTACAAAAACTCAATCCATCAAAATAAAAAACTAGTGTCAACATTTGGATCCAAGTGATTGGAAAACTACTTGACACAAGCCATCGAGGCATTAATTAACAGAATGTAAAATTTGTTTTCAAAAAAGTAATCCGCATCTCTGCAGCAATAATAAACAATAATCTCTACAATAATCTCAAATCCGGGTTCATTTTGCTTATATTCATGCAAAAGGCATAGGCTATTTCTTCGAAACTGCAATGGGTAGATTGAGGTAAGGAACACAAAAAAAATTCAAAAAATAAGAGAGATAAAAATCTCCAAATATCAACATTGGATGAAATAAAAAAATAATCCAGAGTATGATGAAATAAAGAAATATAGATTGGTTTGATTAATGAAAGCACAAGATTAAAAATGAAAACGATGGAAGAAGTGAGGATTTTGAAGGATTGAAGTATAGATACGGTGGTGATGGTGATGAGGGAATGTTAATGGTTTGAGGAGCGGCGGAAAAAGTGAGGAGAAATAGGAGATGAAGGTAGATTTTAGGGTAAGGGAGGGGTAACTGAGTAATTATAGTCTTAACTTCTTTATTAGCCACTCAATTATACGGGTTGACAGGTCACCCGAATTCTCAAATGAATAACCTGAACCCGATCTGAAAATTAAACAGGTCAACTCTAACCTGACCCTTTTATTAAACAGGTCAAAAATCTCAACCCTAACCCGCTTATTTCGTGTCGGGTTAGTGTCAAAATTTCGGGTCGTGTCAGAGATTGCCACCCCTAGTTCTATGGTACAAACCCAAGAGATTGGATCCAGAATTGTGAAAAGTTTTTTAGCATGTATGAGATCTCTAAGTCAGAAAAGATGGATGCCATTGAGCTTTACTTGGAATGGAAGGCAGACTTCTGGTATCAAAGTTTCAAAAGGGTTAATGGAGTAGTCAGTTGGCAGAGATTTGAGACCGAAATCATTAAAAGGTTTGGGGGTGAGAGAGGCGAAGAAGATGAATTTGAGGATTTTAATAAGTTGCTGCAACTCGGAACAGGAACTGAATAACATGATCGCTTTGAGGATCAGAAATCTAGGGTGCTTTGCAAGGATCCTCATCTCATTGAAATTTACTTCATTTCCAGTTTTATCAGTGGCCTAAAAGAAGAGCTAAAACCCATGGTGAGATTGTTGGAGCCTGTTACTCTATTGAAAGCATTCGAGATTGCCAAAGTTCAGGAAAAGACTCTGTCTTTTGCTCTTAAAAAAAAAAGAATATGATGATTGCCAACAGCAAACCCTATTATCCTCCAAAAAGAGTGACCAACAATAGCCGATCTAATGCTACTATCAGCAAGAGAGGAGGACAAGAGAATTTTAAAAGGTTATCTCCTCAAGAAATCCAATACAAACACAACAATAGCTTGTGTTGGACGTGTGCTGAGAAGTGGAGCCTTGGACATAATTGTAAAATGAAGTAGGTTAATATGATAGTGGCAGAGGAAGATGAAGAGTGGGGTGATACTTTTGTGCTAGCAGAAGAAAATGATGATGCTGGAACAATAGTGGAACTTCCAAATGATCAAATACAGGCTATCTCTCAGATGGAGGGATGCTGGGCACTGGAAGAAGAGGACATGAAGATAATTGTGATCCTTTGTTACATTGGAAATTTAACTATTAAAGTGTTGATTGATACTGGAGCTTCCAGGAGTTTTATGGACTCCAAATTGGTTAACCGTCTTAACTTGGTTACAAGGAGAGTCATACCATTTGTGGTAACAGTTGCTGGTGGATATAGGATTCGAAATGACTTAGCATGTCCAGATGCACAATGGCCAATTCAAAAATATGACTTCACCTTTGATCTGAGAATAATTGACTTGGGAGAATGGGATATCATCTTAGGGACAGATTGGCTCTCATACTTTAGTCCCATCCTTTTCGACTATAACAGATTTTCCATTCAGTTGAGCAAAAAGGGAAAAAATTTCTCTTACAAGGCCAGGCCTATGAACTTCACAGAAGCATGGAAAAAGCTATGGAGAATGTACAACATCACAAAAGAAGGAGACAACATTGGGAATGGGAACAACAAAAGAGGAGACAAGAAGCACATGGGAATGGAAGAGCTGATTGGAGAAATGGAGCTCAAAATGCTCGATTCGTATATGCTGTGACAATACAAAACTTGCCTGCTGACATTGAGGAATTGCTACTCAGTTTACAGATATTTTTAAGGAACCAGTAGCTCCACCACCTCCAAGATTGGTGGATCATTATATTTGCCTCAAGCCAGGCTCTCAGCTATTTAAATTGAAACCATACCGTTATCCACATGCTCACAAGTCTGAAATTGAAAACCAAGTGGATCAAATGCTGGAAAAGGGCACTGCTAGGCACAACAACAGCCTTTATGCTTCACCAACATTGTTGTTACAGAAGAAATACCATGATTGAGACTTTGTACTGACTACAAAAAGTTAAATGAACTCACCATCAAAAGCAGATACCCCATTCCTGTCATTGAGGAGTTATTGGATGAACTTCAAGGAGCTTCTATGTTTTCCAAGATAGATCTGAGGGAAGGATACCATCAAATCAGAATGAGAGAAGAAGACATTCCCAAAATGGCCTTCCAAACTCATCATGGCCATTATGAATTCCCAGTGACACCATTCGGTCTCACAAATGCTCCTGTAACTTTCCAGGCTCTAATAAATCAAGTATTTAAGCCATATATTAGAAAGTTCGTGTTAGTAATTTTTGATGATATATTGGTTTATAGTGTTACTTTGGAGGAACATGTGAAACATTGAAAATAGTGCTCCAAACTTTGAAGGACAATGTCTTATTTGCTAAGAAGTCTAAGTGTGCTTTTGCACAAGAATCAATTGATTATTTGGGACATGTGATTTCTAAGAAAGGAGTTGAAGTAGATCCTGATAAAATCCAAAGTGTAGTAGATTGGCCAGTACCAACTTCTTTAAGAGAACTAAGAGGGTTTTTAGGACTAGTTGGTTACTACAGAAGGTTTGTAAGGAACTTTGGAATTATAAGCAAACCACTGACTCAACTTTTCAGAAAGGATGCTTTTATGTGGACTGAAGCTGCTACTCAGGCTTTCTCTAAGTTGAAGCAAGCTTTAACCAGTGCTCCTGTGTTAAAACTACCAGATTTTGAGGTGTCTTTTACTGTAGAAACAGATGCTTGTGACATTGGAATGGGTGCAATACTAATGCAACAAGGTCAGCCAATTGCCTACCTCAGCAAAGCATTCAATCCTAAGAATCAAGGGTTGTCAACCTATGAAAAGGAGCTACTTGCTTTAGTCATGGCAATAACTAAGTGGAAGCACTATTTACAAGGCCATCACTTTATCATCAGGATTGATCATAAGGCATAGCAATACCTCTTGAATAAGAAACTAACCACCCCCATGCAGCATGAGTGGTTGACAAAACTGATGGGATTGGATTATGAAATTCACTACAAAAAGGGGAAGGATAATCTTGCAGCAGATGGACTGTCAAGGCAGTACCAAGGAATTGAAGAAACTGTACATGCCAAGGTTTTTTCCACTGTTCAACCCCAATGGATGACCTAGATTGAAGAGAGTTACGTTTCTGATGAAGATGCTCAACAAATGATCCTAGAAGCCACTTCTTCAGTTCCTAAGGAGGGCATCCAATACGTACATGGCATTCTCAGGGTGAATGGCAAGATCTATGTGGGAAGTCAGGCTGGCATAAGGAAGCTATTGATGGAAAATTTCCATTCTACACCACTAGGAGGCCACTCAGCCAAAAAGAAACTTATTAGAGGCTTAAAACTCTCTTCACATAGAAGAACATGAACAAAGATGTAGAGGAATATGTAAGGGTGTGCAACATCTGTCAAGCTAACAAAGGTAAACATCTGCCATACCCTGGTCTTCTACAGCCCTTAGAGATACCTCAGCAAGTTTAGACTAGCATCTCTATGGATTTTATAGATAAATTGCCACCTTCTTCATGTGGTTATGATTTTATTATGTTGGTGGTAGACAGATTGACCAAATATGTACATCTCATTCCCCTCATTCATCCTTACATAACCAAGACCATTGCTGATATTTACTTCAAGGAGATCTTTCGTTTACATGGAGTTCCAGAAACCATCATCAGTGATAGAGATCACATATTTACAAGTCACTTCTGGACAGCTTTGTTTAAAGCCATTGGAGTTAAACTTTGTCTAAGCACTGCTTACCACCCTCAGTCAGAGGAACAAACTGAGAGGGTTAATCACTGCCTGGAAACATATTTGAGGTGTTTTTGCAGCAGCAAACCGATAGTTGGCTAGGATGGCTCACAATGGCTGAATGGTGGTATAACACCTCCTTCCATTTCAGGTCCTTGATGACTCCTTTCGAAGCTCTTTATGGAACTAAGCCAAACTCTATTCCCATTGGGACCTTATCATTCCAAAATGTTTCCAGCTGTAAGTGATGACTTGGAGCAAAAAAGTAACATTCTGTGTCTTCTCAAATTCAACTTGGAGAGAGCTCAGGAATGCACCAAGTTTTATGTTGATCAAAAGAGGACGGAGAGGAATCTTCATGTTGGAGATTGGGTCTACCTCAAGCTACATCCTTACAGGCAAAGCTCCCTTGCAGCCAAGATTTCATTAAAGCTCTCTCACAGGTTTTATGGCCCTTTTAAGATCCTGGAAAAGATAGAAAATGTGGCCTACAAACTCCAATTACCAGCTCATTCCAAGATACATCCTGTTTTTCACGTGTCACTCTTGAACAAACACGCCAGATCAGCTCCAGTTGCCACCATTGAATTGCCTGATTTGGGTGAAGATGAAGAAGAAAGCCTCTTTCCTGAGAAAGTTTTGCAAAGAAGGTTCATCAAACGTGGCGATTAGAACGTGGTTCAATGGTTAATTAAGTGGAGAAACTTGGCCATGGCAGATTCATCTTGGGAAGACAACACCTTCATCACCAAGCAATTTCCTCACTTTAAGACTTGAGGACAAGTCTTATTTCAGACTGGGCAAGTAGCCATGCCAACCGGGTCAAGATTCAGAGCGAGTTTAAATTAGGAATTAGGAATTTGGAGGAGCGTTCTGTGCGACGTCGTCTGGTGGCTGTGGAATGCTGATGAAGTTGACTTCGTTTGACCATGCATGCAGACAAAATCCGGCAACTTCCAGCCAGCATCCTTTTGTTTTAACAGCTGTAATAGTTAGATTTATCATCTTTTAATCTTAGTTCAGTAAATCCTAATTCTAAGTACGTTAGTAACTTTAAATATTAGCTTTGTATGGAAGAAATGATCATCAATGAAATTCTATCTCTATGATTCTTCTTAAAAACCTTTCTTGCATCCTTTTATCCTCTGGTTTTTTTCCTTTCTTCCCCTTCTTTCTCATTTCCTCCGAAATCTGAAATCATCTAGTCACTTTATGTGACTCTATCTTCTTTTGTCATTTTGGTGAAAGAATCTTTATTTTTAAAAATCGAATCACTACATGACACCCCTCCATTACAAGAGACTTCGGGCTTTGGAGTTTGGCCCATTCCCTGTATAACTAGATTCATGAAACCGGGGCCCAATTAGAGATATAGACTATGGAGTATGGAGTACTACATATGAACATAAAATTCACAACCTGTCGGTGCAAAAAGAAAAAAGAAAAAAAGAGTAGTTTGTACAACAGATTTTGACTTTTGAGGAAAGTTTATGATTGAATTGCAAAAAGTATATAATTTATTAATAACTACAATCATCAGACCCACAATAATTAAATGAAAATGTCACCTCAACTGCTTTGAATCTGATAGAACCCATTTGAGTTCCATTTGAGTTTGATGCTTGTTTTCCACTACCTCAAAACCTCACAGCACCGAGGAAAAGTCGACCCAGTAGATCCAATAATATAATTCAGTTGGAAAAAAATAACAATCAAGAAAGCAAAGAAGAGATGTCGAGGCGATCTGGGAACTGTTTGAGATGTTGTTTGGTGGCTTTTGCAGTGATTTCTGCTCTGTGTGTATCTGGGCCTGCAATTTACTGGAAAATCAAGAAGAGTATTAGTTTGCAGAACGCCAATGCGTCGTTGCGTCCTACTTGTACTCCGTGTGTTTGCGATTGTGCTCCTCCTCTTTCCCTTCTCAAGATTGCTCCCGGTATTCTTCTTGGGTTTCTGCCTTTCTGATCCGAATGCTTCACTCTTTAATCTTTTCGTTTTTTTTTTTTCTTTTTCTAGTTGTTGATTTCCTTTTGTATGTTTCCATTTGGGATTTTGGGATTTTTGTTGCTGGACTTAGTGTAGCTTGTGTACTGGATTTTTGGATTTTGATTATGGGTTTATGGAAATTATATTGGTAAATCTTGTCTGATGGCTTTTAAATCTCTTTTGTCTGTCATATATTATTATCTGTTCTTAGAAGGATTTAATTTGCTTGAATGAAATCGAGTAGTTGCATGTTCAAGGTAGCTAATTGGTTCAGTTCGTGGTTGCCCCAGTTCCAACTTGCCATTTTTCTTTTAGGTCTTGCTTTGTTCTTCAGACTCTTTCTTTTGAGTAAAAATTTGTTTAGGAGTTATGTCTATGATGAGTCATAAGATTCTGGCCATTTCAGCTTCGAAGTTTACTGTTGGGCCCAATTTTACAAGTTGATGGTATATTATCTTCTTGGGATGATGTGTAACAAAAATCTTGTTCTTCGTCGACCTTTTAAATTTGTAACATCTTGATGCCTTGACCATGTAGCAAATCAAATGGCAGCATTTCAATATATACTGCTGAAATGGGCTTTTTAGCTTGTCGAGTCTGGGAAGAACCAGATTAATCTGTGAATCCTGTAACAGACCAAAGAATGAATAGTCTTCCTAGGACATGAGGATCTTTCCTATGGCATAACACAGGTCATTCTCAAATTGTTTGTATGAGATAATTGTCGAGATACTTGGTGTATGCTCCTACTCGTGTCAACGTCATAAGTTAATTTGTTGTATTTCATGCTGGATGCATGTTTTTACTTCTTGAGCAATTTCAGCTAATAGTATTGGGCACTAGAACAGTTATATGTGATTTTCCAGTTCATTTACTAGGGCTCTCAGCTCACTGATTGAACTGTTTTGGGAATTTTCTTTGTTCTTTTTTGCAACTGCTTTGCATAATTTGATATCAGAATATTGGCATCATGGAAAAGAATGGAACCGCTAGGGATTTTCTTCTGATAATCTTGTAGCATCAAGTTGCATGGTAAAGACATAGGGTTTCTCCTATGATATATTTCAAGTAGATCAAGTATTTCCAGGGAGATACATCTTTTTGACCATGTTATCACGTTGTTCAGTTTGTAATTATTATTGTTCTATGGATTACGATTTGACCAAGCAAAATCTCCAAGATTTATTCTAGGGAATTCGTGTATCTAATTTCTTGGAAAATTTATATACTTACTGGAATACTAAATTGATAGCAGTAGTGCTGTCGCTCACAATCTCCAGTTATATTTTCATGCATGGTAAAGTGTAGGTTAATGAAATTTCTACTATGTTATTCCTTTCTTGTCATTTCTACCTTGAACTTCTTTGTTCTTTTCTGATGAAATCTCATTTTTTCTACTAAGCATTTATTTTTCCAGTCATCTGAAAATGTACTTGCTCTAACATTTCCATGATCTTATTTTGCAGGCTTAGCCAATCTTTCGGTTACAGGTGAGCTTCTTTCTGACCTACATCTTCTTGCCTAAAGAAATATATGTTTCACATATTTCCAGTTACTATGTTCTGTCTTGTACACAACTTTTTCTGTCTTTTTTTGCTGTCAAAAAGGAAACAATAGAAGAATGGCAGTAATTGATGGTTTGAATAGTGGTAGGTGGTAAGATTTTAGACAGTAAGTTTAGGAACAGTTGCCATAGAAATGGATGTTCATCTAATGCTTAAGAAGACTACCAACAATGTTGAAGAGAGATGAGAAATAATTGATGAAACTAGTGCTCTTGGCTACTGATTGGAACGAAGGTTCCTAGAGAGACAAGTATGTCCTTGTAAGTCCTTGTGATAATGTGATCATGGGCAGGGTGGTTGGTGTGATCATGGGCAGGGTTGTTGGTCTTCTTAAGTCCTTTTTTCTAATGTCTTCTAAACTCTGAATTAGGATTACTTCCTGTTCTCGCTTCTGACTGAAAGCTAATTGCAACGTTACGGTAATAAAGAATTGATCATCTTTCATCTCCTTGAAATAATTCTCCTACAGGTTTTTATTGGGTAAATAGAACCATATATAGTTCTGCATTTGAGTAACATTAGGAAAGTAATATATTGGTGTAGTGAAGTCAGACATTATACTAGGTTCCACAATTTGTTTATCATTTATCTCACTGATTAATGTCTGTTCTATGGATATTTCTCTAAATGAGATATGCACAATGAGGTTAAAAATTTTGGAAGCACTTGGCAGTTAAGTTGTATTTCTTAGGACCTCCTGAACAGTATAAAACATCTATTATGTTTGGCTGCAATATGGATGGGCATTTTCTCCTTTTCACCCTCAATATGCTAATGCTGGTTTTTCACCTGAAATGATAGATTGTGGTAAAGATGATCCTGAACTTAAGGAAGAGATGGAGAAACAATTTGTTGACTTACTGACAGAAGAACTAAAGCTGCAGGAGACTGTTGGTGAGGAGCATATACATCATATGAATATCACTTTAGGAGAAGCAAAAAGGTTGGCTTCACAGTACCAAAGAGAAGCTGAGAAATGCAATGCTGCCACAGAAACCTGCGAGGGATCCAGAGAACGAGCGCAGGCATTGCTTACAAAGGAAAAGAAATTGACTTTAATGTGGGAACGAAGAGCCCGTCAACTTGGATGGGAAGGGGAGTAGAAGTCATGAGATCGTGCAATTGGTGAATGAATGGACCTGTTGTCTCCTTAGGTCGTCTCTCTCTTTTCTCCCAGTAATTAAGTCGCCATTTTCTTCCAGTAACTACAATGGTCACTCATAATCAGAGCATATACGCTGCAACACGTCCGTAAAGGTTCCTCTTATATATCAGAAATGCATGCAATTGACAGATACCTCTGCTGATTAGCCAAGTCTAAGGAACCTTGGTAATCAATTTGAATGAGCCTTTGCCTCAATTATTCTTTCTTTTTTATTAGAAAACAGTTTTCTGTTCCATACCTTGCTGATGAAAAGCAGGAATGATGTTACTTATGATTACAGTGTTTTTGCAGAGAGTATTGTCACTTTTCATTATGTTCTTGGATAGAAATGGAATCTTATTACTTGTTTAGTACATTTTGAAACCCAGGAATCTTAGGTCGTAACACTTGTTTGGTCTGGTCGGTAAATTTTCTCTCGTGTGTTTTTTTCTCCATTTTTCTGTCTTCTGGAAGCCAAAATAATTCATTTTGGAACAAAAGAAGTAAATTACTTACGACTTAAAATGTCTAGAACTCATTCTGCTTTATTGCACATAATGGGATCACATCAACCGCGCCACTGTATGCCATTTAATATGCTTATTGGCTTCTAGTTTCTTTATACCAAGTGCAAGAATAAATAGCTGTACGACGTACTCCTTCTATCCCAAATAGCATTGTCCAGTATATATTTTCACTTTTAGTTCAATTTGTAATAGAAATAAATCCAAACTAGACAATAATTTCAGGACGGAAGGAGTAACTCTAAATTTGTCGAAATGCAATGAGTATCATTAATAGAAATCTAAAAAATGGCAGAAGAACCAAAGTAAGAAGCTAAAAAAGGAAGAAAGGATTATCTAAATTGGAATTTATCAAGGAGTCAGACCAATCATCCTGACCGTGAAGAAGAGCAAGGGCAAACGCTAATTTGGAGAAAAAGAATATTACACAGCTAATGACATATTTTATGAAGTTGTAGCCGTTGGTCCTCCTGTACGAGCCGAGTTTCTGCAGTAGCTTTTTCATATGCAAGAACCATACGGGAAAGCATCAAATCCCCCCATGTTGCCATCGAACATGTTCCCGCTTTGTTCCTGCAATTACCGAACCACATTTCAGCAGCATATCTTAGAGGAACGATGACAATGCCCACAAAAAAAAATAAATAAATAAATAAAAAGCACTGGGTGACATCACAATTTTCTAGGATCTTTGAGGCTTCAGATGATCCGTGTGGAGTTGAATACACCAGCAAAAAGTGGTACAAATAACATGAAAATGATGCCAACATGAAATAAGCCTTATTAGGATACCGTGAAGAATCACACTTCTATGAAACCAGAAATGAAGCACTTTATTAAAAACTGATGCAGCTTTATTTGGTCCAAATTCTGTCTATGTAATTCAATCATCAGCATGAATACATCCATGTGATCATCTCTGACTAATCTTCCAATCACATGGTATTCTCTGGAATACCAACACATACTAATGATAATTTGAAAATAGTATGCTGACAAAAGAAAACAATCGAGTTTCTACATTTCTCAGACAATGTCGAGTCTTGAAAAAATAAAGTTTAATAAGAATGAAAGAAACAACAAAGATAACAAGAATGTAGACATCGAAAAACCAATGTTTCAGTTAAAATCAACAACAATATTGCCTTTGCCTTAAAAAGATGGCTGATTTCAGACTCATGTAAAGCTATTATTAAGAAGTTTTCTTCCTCAGGCGTTGGCATCATCTCTGTAGTTATAGACTGCAAGCAATCTATATTTCCGCAGATATTGATAAATGCAACTAGAATCTTCACAAACAAGAAGTCCACATCGTAACCTTCAAATACTATTCAGTACCATCTCAAGAGCTAATACCACCAAAACCTCCAGAACTCAAATTCAAATTAGATATGCAATACAATACAAAAGCATCAAGACGCTTTACTCTCCAACAACCATGGGAAAAAAATCAACACTGGAAGATCTTTTCATGTCCAATTACATTTTCCAGTAAACTATCCTTCTGTACGTATGTTTTTAAAGTAATTTGCAATCACATGCAAAATAGTTGTATAACCAGATAGCATAATTTTATAGTTCCCAACAACAACAACAACAACAACAACAAAAAACACCAAAGCCTTTTCCAGTGAAATAATGGATTTAAATAGTTTGCGTAACTAAGATATATAATTTTTTTTCCTTTTATCATCTTCACTAATTCATTTAAAGGCAATATAAAACAGCTACATTTTGAACCTAACTATCTGTAAAAGCCAATTCAAGCAATCATTCACAGCCAAAATATCTGTGACCAGAAACAAGACAACAGAGCGGAAAATGTTGTTACCCGTTTGATTGAAGTCATCAAGTCATCAAAGGCATCATAGCTACTGGTTGCAAAGCCAACTTGGGGTTTTATTTGTTCCAAGTAGTATGGTTCACCGGCCCTGATTCTTAAATTTGAGTTCTCGGTCTCACTTTGATGCAAGAATGGTGAACTGCCCAGGGTTGACCCGTCATCAATCCTTCTGTCAGCAATCCCAGTTTGTCCCATTCTCTGGCTTAAGGGAGTAATGACACTATTCATTGTAGCTCGAGAACTAAAGCTGCCAAGAAAGCTGTTTGAGTTCTGTGAATAATCCTGCTTTGTTTCTCTCCACTTTTGGCCTGATACTGGGCCAATGTTCTGAACACAACCAGGAACTTCTAGGCACTGGATCTCTCCTCTTGAATCTTCAAAAGGGCCTGCGGAAGCTGTGGAAGAAAAACTAGGTCTTTGCAGTTGAGAACCAGATGAAAACATACTTTCTCTTGAACTGGAAAGGGACATTTGCCCTTGTATAAGGGAATCACTTGGAGGCAAGGCATTGAAATGGAACTTCGACAACTGAACTGCAGGATTCCCATCAAAGGGTTCAGAATGAAAAGAAGCCAAGCTTGCAGAAGATTGATCAACAAAACCACCACCATTCAGAGCTTGCGGCGAACTCCCTTGTAACCTCATAGTATTATTTGAGGCACCAGATAAAGGGTTATTTGAGTTAATTGCTAATGCCCTAGTATCGGCAAATGCTGTAGCAGCACCAAGTAATTTTGAATCATCTAAAGAAGTGATGTCCCCAACACGACTAATGCTTTTATTATGTTGCAACTGATCAAGCTCCATTGATGTAGGAATTCCTTGAAACACAGTTGAATTTTGACTTGATGGGGAGACCGCTTGATGCAATTTGCCAATAGTACCACTGGGATTGCTTAAATTTTGACTTGGCTGAACTACTGTGGATGAAGCTAGGTTACGTAAGTTGATGCTCCCAGGGCTGTTAAGTCTACCGAGCATCCCACCTTGTGTGTGCGGTGAAAAAGTAGTACTAGCCAACCTGCCTGATCCAGTCAGTGCACGAAAATCTCCCAGCCCATCCAGCGTACTCATTCTCATATAAGCAGTTTCCCTTCCTCCCAGTGCAGCAACCATGTTGGCTTGCTGCGTTGCAACTGTACTTATCCTTTTCAGGTAAAGCCTGTACTTCTGCATAGAATGCAAGACAGAGCAGCATTACTTGGATATTAAAAAGGAAAAATGTAGACATGGTATGTCAACTTTGAGATTTAAATACCGGGATGGATGTGTTCACATAAAGAAAACAGCTGGATGAACCAGGGGATGAGATTATTTTGGCTTAAAAAGTTTCAGTTCATAAATACTTGGTTACTTAGGTTTGTTCAGAGAGTGCATGAAGGGTCCCTTTGAAACAATGCCCAAATCACATGAATATAATTAGTAACACCTTGCCGAATCTCCTAGGACTCTAACATGGTTATGCATGTTTATGCAGAGATTTGCTAAACTAATCACAAAGTGACCCCTCCGGAGCCAAGAAGATACAAACCTGGAGATGGCTTGCCACATTTTCCCTGGTAAGGCCTTCAACATTCATCAAGTCAAGAATTCTTTTGGGAACCGCTTCTGCATAACAGAGATGAAGGATAAGAAACATGAGAACATCCTACTAAAGTACAAACATGGCAATTACATCGACCCTAGAGTACTCACTTTCTATGCCCAACTGATGAACTGCGGCAACAAATTTCCTGTGAAGCTCTATGGACCAAACAACCCTAGGCTTCTTCTGTGTTGTTGGATCGTCATTTTCGTTACCATTCTCTTCACCCTCATCTTCTTCATTCTGCCTCTTCTTGTTAAGTTTCCCACTCTGATCTCCAGAACCAGTCTGCAAAGGGCCCCCACAGACTTCACCATTTCCTTGATGAGCCTTGTCTTCAAAACTAGACTTGCTTTTCTTCGGATCAAGCTTCTTTCTCCGGATAACATGCTGCCAAATATTTCTCAGCTCCTCAATGCGAACGGGTTTCACCAGATAATCACATGCCCCATGATGAACGCCCTTCAGAACAAGCTTGGGATCGCTATTTGCAGACAACACTGATGCAGCACATTTAAAGACATTTCAAATGAGCTAGAGTAAGGCATTCTGTAACACTAAAAAGCAACACCATCTCACATCCTATTGTGAACAATAGACTTTCTAATCTATATTGAAAACTGTTTTTAAACAAAAAAAACAGCACTGAAAATGTGGCACTGAAAATTCATACGTTCCATAACATTGTAGGAAGACAAATGCAAAATAAGTATGCAAAGAGAGTAAAGCAAGTCATGCTTACTGATGACAGGAAGGTCCATTTCCAGTCCAACAAGCTCTAACAGTTTAAACCCATCCATGTCTGGCATATGGACATCGCTAATGATCAGGTCAAATCTATCTCTATTTTCCCTCAGCATCTCCAAGGCCACCCTAGCTTGATTAGTAGTTGTAACTGCCAAAGTATAATCAGAAGAATGTTAAATGAGTTACAAAATGAAAGATCACAAGATAAATTCCTTAACGTGCAACCAAAAACACTGCATATCCAAAAGAACCAAAATAATTTTCAAAACATAAAAGATTTTTTTTAAAAAAAATCATAGAATGGAAGATTAACCAACATGAAGGATTTTTCCGGGTAAAGAAAGGTAGGGGGGGTAAAGAAAACACAGAGAAAGGGAGATTTCAAAATTACAACCTTGAAAATGTTGCAAGAATTGTAAAATGGAAACTTAAATTACTGTATAAAATAAATTGATGAACAATTGATATAATACTACACCTGAAACAAAAAAGTAAACAGTATACAGCACAACTTCCTCAATAATTATACTCAACACTGCCACAGTACACAATCTAATTATGTCCTCCAGTAAAGAACATTAGAGATGGTACTTAAACACTGAAAGCGAAAGATAAAAATAGAACAAGATTCCAGATTTCACCGAAGATATTCTAATTACTGTGTGAAATCCAGGTAAATTTAGAAGCAAATAGGAAAAAATAGAAAGAGAATTTACAGATCAGGAGCCGGAGAATCAATAACAAATACCCCATACAACCAAAAATCTGAGAAATGAGTATCAATTAATGAAGAGAGAAAGGGAAAACACACCATGATATTGGCATTTCCGGAGAAGGCCTTCCAACAACTTCAAGCAAATTGGGTCATCATCAACTGCAAGAACTCTCATGCCCACCGGAAAATTGTCATAATTCATATCTCCAGTATCGGAATTCCGTCTTCCGTCAACAGTCATCGGTAAACTCACAACTCTAACCATTCTAGGTCGGAACAAAACAAACAAAACAAGAAATTCAGAACAAAAAAAGGATCACAAAAGTTGCAGCAAATTTGAATCCTTATCAACCCAAAAAGTCCCTTTTTTTGACAACTTCTCAAGAACCCACAAAGCAAAACACCAAAAAAAAAAAAAAAAAACTCTTGAACAAAATTTGAAAGACAACTCCAAAAGGGTATTAAAACAAAAAAAGTGCAGAGAGATAGAGAGAGAGGGATACCACAACACAGTGTTATCTGTCTTTGTGTGTGAGTGTGTGTGTGTGTGTGTTTTTGTATCTATGATTTCGAGACAAAGATGGACACTTTGAGTTGAAATTTTTACTTAAAAAGGAGTAATAAAGCTGTACTAAAGACAATGATGGAGTAAGGCCAGAAGAGACTGAATGGCTTTCAACCCAACAATACAACAAATCATATGAGTTTTTTTTAATAAAACTCCCTCTCTCCTCTGTGTCTGTCTTTTTTTTGCTTTTTCTTCCTCTCTGATGAGAGTGTGATGACTCACTTTTCAATAAAATAGTGGATTATATAGCAATAATAACTGTGAAAATATTATGAACATATCATTTTTTTTTTGTACAGTTTTACTCTGAAATTATTAGTTATTAAAGCTTTTTTTTTTAAGACTGCTCTTTTTTACAGGAAAGCCAGAAGCATGCAAATTTGGGAAGTGGGGGAAGGGGAAGAAGGGACCTTTTGATTTGCTATCCTGTAACTCAGGTCCACCGTAACGTCTCATGCACCCTTCAAGAGTGTCAGTTATAGGAAATCACTTCTGATGAAATCTGGTCCGTTTATTCACAGGAAGGAAACTGTACTATGAAGAAGAAGTATAGTGGGACCCACTTGATTTTGATTCCTCTTTGGTTCTTTCTTCACTCTGAACAAAAGATGGTGATTCATTGTACAATAATCAACGGCTGGGATTCAGTGGAGGGTGATGTGTAGTGTAGTTGACCTTTTCGCTAAACTAGGATTGGTGGTGGCCCACTCAATTGTTGTTCATTTTCACAATCAATTATGTGTCTTATTTTTGGATAAATTGGTCGAGAGATTAGTACATTGTCCGTATTTCACCAAATCAAATCGTCGTAGTATTTTTGTCATTTTTGTGTTTATTATCATGGAAAACCAAAATATGTAACAATTACTTAATAATTACTCCCTCTGTCCTAAAATTATTGTTCAGTTTAATATTTTACTTTTAGTACAATTTCAACTAAAAATAAAAACTCAAACTGGACAATAATTATAAGATGAATGGAGTATTTTCCAAAGCGAAGAAGAATTCTTGCAATTGTTTACATTTTAGACAAGCATATGAATCGTAACGAAAGAGTTTTTTCTTCTTCTTATTTCTATAAACAGTCAAATTCAGTTGTTTCAAGAGGTCAAATGTTAACATTTCAAGTTAAGAACCCTTCTATGCGTTATATATTTTCTGAAAAGAATGGTCAAAGACGATTTTAGTAAATATATATTCACACTTCTTTATAAATGACAACATTTGTTTCCCATCACTTTGATATAGAATGTAGAATATAGAATAATTATTGTAATTCTTATCCAGAACAATTCCAATTAGTAGAATCAATTCCATTGATACGAGTTTTATATCAAAATTTTCTAACCCGTTTTAACAGTTTGGTTTACAGTTTAAACTAAAAATCGGACCACCCGCATCGTACACTACCCCTAGGTCAAGTAATCATTGTCATAAATAAAATGATATCGTTCCACACTCTAACGGAGTCTAAACAAAGAAACATTGTCAAATGTTCACACTATCCGTCGGGTAATTTTAATGTAATTTTTGTAAGAGAAAAACCGTCAAAGATGGAATTTAGTCCATGAACAAATTCACACCATTATAATTAAAGGGCTACAATCTTTACCATAATTAGAAAAAGCATCTCAATCGTGGCTATTAATTTGTAATCAATTCGAATCAGAATCTTGGAATCTTAATTAATAACGCAATCCTAGTTTACCATTATCTTAGTCACATGATTAATTTACATTCAATTTTCTTTTCTGTTTCAAGTGAATTGGTCTAAATGGAATTAACAATGATGGATAGATTTAATTTAACCAGATGGAAAGTGCTGAAAAGGCGTCATTCTTTTATCGGGTGAGTTAATATATTGACAGCTAATAAAATTCGCGATTGACATTTTCAATAAATAAATTTGTATGAAAATTTATGCTGATACATACAACTGAGAGAGATGATAGTTTTTTTTTAATATATATTACGCATCCGGTGTCTGAAGTCATTACTCTGACTAATCCGGATTTGAGCCGTGTAGATCCCTTCGGGAGGCAAAGCTCTACCAACAAGTATTTTAATTATTACTGCATGTCTTTGCCTAAGTTCGAACCCGGATCATATATAATTAAATTAGACCAATACCTTTACCACTTAGACCAAGTGTTTATCGGTACATGATAGCATTTTTAATACACTCGTAAATTCTTTAATCACCCATCCACCTTTAACTAGATTTTAAAATAAAAGATCAATTCAAACTTTTTACCAAATAAGAATAACATTTCTCGTTTTCTTTTTTTTCATTTTATAACCTTCGTATATATTCAACTAGTACAGTAAAATGATGGTGAGAAATATGGTAGAACGAGAACTTTTGGTACAAACGTATGTCATTTGAAAAAAAGTTCTATAATTCCATAGGATATTGTGGAGAAAAGGAAAAAAAAAAAAAAAAAGCAACGAAGGCAGAACGTCCAGAAGAAAGTGACGTCCAATTAAGCAACAATGAGAGAAAGAAACAAATAGAAGTGTCCCCCCACATTTTGCAATTCTGCCTTACATCACTACATCTTTCTCCTTTCCACTCGCAAATGGCAGGGTACGGTTTTGCCAAAGTAAAAAGATATGTGTTTTTTTGGTTTCTGTGTTTTTTTTTTTTGTCCTTTGAGTAAAAGTTAATATTGAGAGAAAATTTGTGTATTTAAAGAATTTTTTTTTTTGAATCAAAAAAAAAAAAGAATTTTTGTTTAATTTTAGTGTGTCCTATAAGCTAATGTATTTGCCATAATCATGAACCAATTTGATAGCTTTAATCTTGTATACGCACTTGATAAATATAGGTTGGTTGGTTGTGTGGTTTTTTCCTTTTTCTTTTTGTTTAGTGATTAGAGAACCCCTTTTATAGGTTTAATCGCCCCATAAAAGTTATTCCCTCCGTCCCATAATTATTCTCAGTTTTACTAATAAATGAAAGATTTTATTTTTTGTCAAATTTAACTATATTTTACCTTAAACAACCGGATATACCCCTACATAAGTAATTGTTTAACCACTAAGATTTTATGGATAATGTTTTTTACTAAGGACAAATGTGTAACTTGTTCCATAAAAAGTCAAATTGGACAATAATTTTGGGACAAAATTTTTTGGGCAAAGTGGACAATAATTATGGGATGGAGGGAGTACAAGTTACAGGAGAGATATCGAATTTGTTCCATTACTAGAGCGGAATTGTGAGATTATGCGAAACACCGATTCTTGTTTGGGATAGATGATCAGAGTGTATTATTTGGGACTGTAAAGAGTAATGAAATAATATTTGAGATTAATATAAGTCTTGTTGGGGATTTAACTACTTTTGGAGCATGATTATTTAGAATTTTTAGTTGCTCAAAGTTTCAATAAGAAAGTATAACAGTTTGAAACTCTTTTGTCGGAAGTTAAACCATGACTTTAACATGATAAAATAGGGATTTCATATCTTTGTATTGTGATGTGATGATCTAATTGTAAGGTGTGGATGTTTCTTAATTATAAAAAATTTAAATAAAAAATAATGATGATTTGTGCAGAAAAATTTTTAAGTAAACTTTTACAGGGAATTAATTATAACTATTTATTTTAAAAATTTTCATCTGGAATTTTCGCATTTAAAGCTATAGCATAATTTTGATAATTAACATATCATTTAATTATAAGTTTTCTTTGTAAATTTTCGCTGCATGTATCACTGCTCATACAAAATTATCAAGAATGCTGCACACATAATAGTCACTCGAGGAAGATCTCACGCTGAAGCAATCTTTTGATGGAGTTAGCTAAAAGCCAAAAGGATAGCGATTGAAGACGTGAGAGGTGATTGCCTTCTCTATTACGAATTTCGGCTCTTTTTTTATGTAAGTGTTGTTGTAGAATTTATTACAACTTAAGTTCAATTCTAAACACTTTTAAAATCTCAACATATCTATAGTACTTAATTAAAGTAACAAATAAAAAGGACACGTATTAGTACCGTAATGAAAATTTTCCCGTCAAAAGTCATTTTCAGTACAAAATTATTTTTGACACGTGGCACTTTAACTAATCAGAAAAAAAAAGATAGAATATATAAATACATAAATCCCTTAATTATAGCTACATAAAAATATCTTAATTATAGCAATCCCTTAAAACAACAATATTAAGTTGATAAAATCAAATGTAAGAAAATCCCCTTAAATCAAGTGAAACACCAGTAATGTCTTCCCAATCCTCAATTTCAAAGAATCTCTTCCATTCTGCTCATCTCTCACACCCAGGCCTTTAAATCAATTACGTAAAATCTGACATCAATTATCAATCCATCTCTTTCTACAACAGAGAAAAAATAAGCTGTCATGAAAGAAATTTGATTTTTTTAGGATGATTTTTTTTTATTCTTCTATTGTAGATATTGGTTTATGATTTATGTAAAACCGGGCATAAGTTAACTGTTATAAATTAAATATTGTAAATCTGGCCATACATTTATGTGTAATAACTCACTTTCTGTCTTTTCAATCGATTTTTTATTATTTTAATTTTTTTTATTCTTTTAAGAATGATTCGTATTTTTTATTTAATCAATTTAAAAATACAAGCGACACCCGGGCATTCACCTGAGACAAGTATCTAGTAAACGATTAATGTTAAAACCTTAAAACGTTAAAAATTTTTGTAAACATCCTTCAAATCTATTATAAATTGAGTGCACACCCAAAATAAATTCAACTTTTCCTCTTCTTTTTTTTTTTAATGTGTCTCATTATACCGTTTCACCAACTTAAAGACGTATTCTTTTTCCACAATTTCAGTTTATGTTTGTTTCATTGTTTTTGAAAGGTTATTTACTTTTGGGAGAGAAATAAAAGACCGAAGAGAACCTTTTAGTGAAGAACACTTTATGTACAGAAAATATCATATATGTTCAAAAATAGTGTTTTTTTTTAATATAATGTGAAGGGATTTTCCAATTGTTTGGAATAAATCATTGGCTATAATTAAAAATGACAGAGTTACCCTGACAATATCGTTTGCCAACCATGATCTAAGTTTTGGAGGTGGAAAATCCTATCTAATAGATTATCTGGATTCTTTGCCACAGATTGAGTTAAATAATTAGTTGCAAAATTAACTTCTCTGTATAAATGTACAGAATAATCTTGGTGGAACATCAATCATCTAAAACTAGGCAGATACCATCCTTTGTTGCCTACACAAATTTTCTAAATGATCTTAAAGCACATTTCATGAATTCAAACACCCAAAAACATGACCATAATAGAAATCGGCGTCCAAGGATGTGAATTAGTACCATTTGTAGAAAAGTTTTTTTTCACCCCATATTATAATTGGTTTTATATTACTCCCTCCGGTCCTTATTATAAGGCATTTTGATTTTGTCCTAAGTTTAACTTAGGATGACTTTTTCATTGGAAAAAAAAACCTTAAAAATATATTTTCACATTCATTGTGTTCTTCTAAATATTATAAAATGTTATTAAGGTTTTTATTTTAATTAAAAAGATATCATAGGTGAAACCTAAGACGAAATCAAAATATACCTTATAATAAGGACCGGAGAGAGTATCAAAGACTAATGGTATGTTTGTTTCGTTTTTTTAGTGTGAGTGTTTTTTAAGTGTTTTTTATATTGAGAGTATAAAAAAGTGTATTGAAAATGAAAAAAGTATGTTAAGATGTGACATTTATTATTTTAATATTAATGAAAAAACCATCTAAAAAACAAAACATACAAAGTCTAAATTGATGCAACATTCTTTATAATTTCATAGAATAATATAAATAATATTTTAATTGCAAAAACTGCTCATACAAGTACAGAAGTACAAATAATATTTAGGGTTTCGTGAAAATTATTGTTCACGTACCCATGGTCTTGTTCGAGTTCGGTACACAAAAGTACAGAAGTATCCTCTATAATAGAGGCCTGTGATCTGTCCAGGTTTCGCTATTTTATTGGATGAGATACCATCTGGACCTACATCAGATTCTTACGAAAACATGAAAACTTTCTGTTTGTTATAGACACATCAGTCGCAGGTTGTACATGTGGGACATCCTTTGGGCCAATGGTGTTCCACTGAGGGGCCATCTGAATGCCTTGTGAAAGGAATCTCGGAACTTCTTCATAATACAATTTAGAATAAATGATTTTCAATTATAAATTTATCACTAATTAATCATAATAATGATCTTTTTTTTAATATAATATATCTGTAATAAATTATAATAATTGCTCTAGAGTAAATTATTGTACCAAAGGCAAATTAAAAAGTGGATTCATTTTGAGAGCTGTTGAGACGAGAATGGATTGTTGAGTTAAAACATATTTATCAGGAAATTAATTTCGTAACGGATTATCTGACTACCTTGGCTTCTTAGGATCTTGAAGGATTAAGATGGTTTTTCAAAGTCCACCATCAGAAGCATTACCATGGTTAGTACATGATATCATAGGGTTATCATACCCTAGAAATGTGATTATTTAGACATTTGCCTTTTTTTTTTTGGTAACAAAAACCAAAAGTGGATTCATTTCTTTATTTTTCTTTTCAGCCCTTTTTTGGAAAATGTACTGGCTACTACCTAGCTAATGCAACGTAAGTGCAAGTATGCAACCAAACGCACTAAGCAAAACCAGATTCCTTCGGCTGATAGCTGCTGACTAATTTCCTATTTTGTGAAAGAATAAATTAAGTAGTCTCACTACTCCCATAATTATTTTCCTCATCCGTAAGGATCTATACTAGATAAAAATGGTGTGTGGATCCAGAAAAATACCACGTAGTTCCCGTTGAATTTGTAATATTTACAAGAAAATAAAGTAATTTAAATTATATTTTTGAGATGAAGGAAATAATAAGTTAGTAACAAAATAACAAAAGCATATAATCATTCTGTCTTATTATGGATGCGTGCAGTAACTGGACGAAAAAAAAAGAAAAAAAACCCAAATACAAGTAGTGACACAAGAAATGAAATTCAAAAACTAACATAAAACTCAGTCAATAAATTTTCAAAATTAATAAAATCTCAAGTAATAATAAAAAAAAACGAAAAAGTCACGACCATTGTAACTCGTCCGTCACAGCATGCATGCATGGGAACAAAGGTAACCATAAGGCTAATCGTTGATGTACATATATATATATATATATAGTTATATATATATATATATATATATATAAAAGAAGGTAGAATGCCGATATACTAAAAATCACATTATGAAGATGAAAATCTAAAGTGGAAGAACAATCATCGTGTTGTATAAATAACAATTACAATATGTAACCGCCCCTTTTTTTAATTATGCGAGGGTCAACAAAAGTAAGAAAATTTCTTGATTAATATCTGTTAGAATAATGATCAAAGCTTCCCAATGTGGAGAATTATTATAATCATCATGAGATATGGATTTTTATTTTTCAATAAAAAAAATTATAGTGTTTCGACCAATCATACACAGATGAAGACAAAATTTGACCCAATAAACTATGATGCATGTTCATCCCTTTAAAAAGTGAAAACAAAAAAGTTTTAAAAGTGCGCTTCTCTTTGAAACCCACTATCATCAAAGATGACCAAATATATAGCCTAATAGTCGAAGTAGTGGATCTTCTCGCAAGATTTGCTACCCCTTTATTTCCACTTACAAACTTTGCCCCTAGCTAAGAGCCCTAGCTAAAATTATTTCCATATGTATAGCTTTAGGGAAATTCTTTGTTGACATTGTGAAAAATGATCAAAGTAGAGAAATAAAAGGTAATCTTCAAAACCATTTTATGTGTTCGGACCGTTGCATGTCTATGTCTGAATTCGTATCCGTAATTAAAATTAAATTTATCTAATATCTTAATTTACCACCTTCATTCAGAAGTTTGTTGGTACGTTATGACGATATCGGGTCACAATATTTGTTAGAGAGATGACCAAATATATTGCGTACTAGCTAGTTGTGGAAGTGGATCTTCTTGAAAGATTTGCTTTTGCTAGCTAGTCCTTCATTTGCACTTGTAAAAAAAAAAAATTCTTGTTTGGAATGTGGTCAGAGAAATCCTGAAACTGTTTTCACATTTAAGCTGAGTCCTTCACTTTTAATTTTGGTCCAGCGCGCCACGAGTTGCCCAATTACTTGTTTCACTTGTAGTTTTGATTTTAGGGAAATTCTTTGTGACATTAATCCCAAAAATTAACGATTTTAGTTCTATCGTATTAAATGAGCGCTATTCGCTCCCGTCCTAAGTACAAGGCATACTGTGTATTAAACTAATTGTCATATTAATTTGTGTCTTACAATTAAGATCAAATAGAGTATATATATGTGTGTGTGTGTGTGTGTGTGTTTATTGAATTATTTTTTTTTATAAAAAAAGTAATCTCCGAAATTTCTTACAAGTAAGCTTCCTCACCAGAAAAAAGAAGAAGAAGAGAGATATCCATAAGTCTATTCATTTCTGAAAATTTTATCTTCTCCGACTTCTTTTTTTTTTTTTTTTTTTTTTTGGTTTTCCCAAACAATTAGGACTATATTTACCTGACATTACTCGGTTTTATTAATGTAATAAGAGAAACTAATTTACACATTACACATATTGCTAAATCATAACACGGTGCATGATTTGCTACTAATTTAAAACCAATGTTGATAGTTTATCCAAGAATATCCTTTAGTAACATATGGTAGAATTTCAGTTAAAGTTATGTATCACTTGTGAATGTTTAAATTTACTAGTAAGGTACCGGTCAAAGAGTGAAATGTTAAGGGGTAAAAATTATGATCAGGATATATGAGAGACTTACCTCTTGATGGAAGCAATTCCTAATCATAAAAAAGAAGAAAGAGAAGAAGCTATCAATGCTAAAAAGTACAAGTTCTCATCAAACATTATTAATACAATCCAAAAAAAAATAAAAATGTTTCCCAATATTTCACATTTCACAGTACTCTCTTTTAGTCCCAAGTATGTCGCAACATGAAAATTCCTACTTTATGCGCGGCAAAATGTATGTTCCCCTGCTAATAAAGACACAACACAGACCACTGTTTCAATGAACTTCAAATGCAATTGAATTGAAAGCTATCTTGTAAAAATATGTGGAAATCAACAAATTAAACAGATTTAGACTTCCCTGTAAAAGAACAGATATTTAACCTCAACTCAGGAGGAAAAGCAAAAAAAATAAAAAAAAATAAAAAATGGAGAAATTATCAAATCAAGAATCATAATTATTTTTTGGCGTCATTGAAAGCAAGTTGAGAAATTGGTCATTTTCTTCACTTGATTGTTTGTTGAAAATAAAGATTCAGCTCGTCATACCATAATGTTCTAAAACAAATGAGCAATTCTGTCGTCCAGTAGTCTCTCTGTTTCAAAATAGTTCATATTATCATTTTAAAACAGACAATGTACGCGGCACTCGTACTTTTGTTATATATGAAACCATCGAATTCATTCCGTTGAGTTCAATCATTAGCGTTGTATATGCTAATTACAATCCCTATATGCATTTCACATTTTGCAATTTACACAATACAATATGTAAATAGGAAGGAAAGGAGAAAACCACACCAGCCAATCCATAACTTAGCCTAACAAATTTAACATACTTAGTTTTACCTTTTTAATGATGTGCTGTGTATAATTTGCTTTGCTAACTCGTTTTGACTTTCATCATTAAAGTTCTGTACTTCCAATTTCAATTGTCATCTGAGTTACGGATCCAAAACTAAATCATGCTCGATTTTTCTGGATGAAAACGAAAAATTGAAGTACCAGAAATGATTTGGATCCTTCATTAAAACCGTTTTATTTCAATAATGTGAACATTAAAGCGTGACGGAGAGTAGAAGAGTTGCTCTTGATGGATGTTCCAATATTAAGGGAAGGAATGTATAAAAAAAAATTGCCAAAAATCGAAACCCTTCAGCTGCCAAAACAAAATCATCAGAAATTTGTTACCAAAAAATATAATAATAAAAAAAAATCATCAAAAGTACGTGTTGTCTGCTTGTGGAAAACCTCACTGGATTTCTGAAAAAATAAGCTGGCGTTTACTTCACATATAAACGTACAATTCAGTAGAATTCACGTCACGGGGTTGGATACGTGTCTGTGGTTTGTACGTTTGATCTTTTAATGGATCTCTTCCTTTTGAAAATTTGACTTCGCAGTTTTAGTTGAAGTCTTTCTTACAGAACGTGAATCTCGTTCCAGATCTTCACAAAGATCTGATTTACTATAATTTTGTGCAGAGAAATACAATAATACTATCCTCATTTCTTTGTCCTCTTCTTTCGGATCATATTCATGTTGTTTTTTCCCTACAGCTAGCCAGCTGCGCACCTGAAGGCCGGCCTACTACATTTCTATATATATATATATATTCTTTCCGTTTAAAAAAAAGTTACTGATTATTAGAAAGAGTGGTTTGTTTGTTTTATTTAATTTATTTTGATTTGTAAGTAGGCTGTTGAAGTATTTATCCCACATTGGTGTCTGGAGACACTTTGTATCAGTATATAAGTATCATGAGTTATTCCCCTCATTGTCAATTGGTTTTGAGGTGGAACCCCATGGACTTCTATATGGTATAAGAGCAATGTTATTCCCCACGATGTTATTTCGTGGCCTTATTTAAGTCCGCGATGTTATTCCCCGATCCGTGATGCTATTCCACAGTTTATTTCCCGATCTTGGTGATTTAGTCTAAGCCCGTTGGGCTTGAGGGGGAGTGTTGAAGTATTTATCCCATATTAGTGTCCGGAGACACTTTGTATCATTATATAAGCACCATGGTTACTCCACTACAACAAAAAATGTATTAGGATATTTGCTAAAAAGTGTCTTATTAAAAATGAAAAGTGTATGCATATTATGAAACACTATCATACGTGTACTATGTGGGGTTGCTTGTGAATTATTACGCTACTTAATGGGTCATTTTAAAGTGTCTTAATAAGTGACAATCTAATAATACACTTTCAAATGTTTTATGATTTATTGTGACTCGATTATAGGAGACACTATTTAGTAATGTCCCACGCAATGTGAATCACATGTGCCATATTACACCACTTATTGAGACACAAAAAAATATCTAAATTACTCATTTTTGTTGTAGTGATCCCTTCATTGCCAATTGATTTTGAGGTGGAACCCATGAGCTTCTATACAGGTAAAACGAACTTTTAACATAAAATCCCCCATACCCCGCAAATATATGCATTGTCTTGCGCAAAACCTTTGGAGGTTATATGGAGGGAGAAGAGAAAGTATTTTTGTTTTTTTTTTTTTCCTTTTTTTTTGTTTAAAGATGTTTTGTTATGAGGTATAGGTTGCATTCGGGGAAATTCAAATGCTTAATCTCTGAAACGAACGAATAAAATTACATAACCGTTACACTAATCCTTTGGTCATTTGAGTTTATATGAAATCCAAAATTATGTTATTAATTAGCATTATATTTTGAATAATTACCTAGTATTTATCAACACATACTAATTGGCAGGTTGACCTCTCTCTCTCTCTCTAAGTCACTGCAAGATTTTATTTTATCGTGTAGGTTATCTATTTTACTTACATATATGTATTTATCCTTCAGTTATGAAAGATCATAATTTCTTTAATTCAGGGTGTATGCATATAGAGGTAAACAATTTTATTCGCATGATTACTTTTGTCATTTGATTTCTTCAACTATTCTATTTGGTAAACAAATTTAGACTAAAGTTAGTTTTATATCTTATGAATAAGATTGGCAAATACATTTTGTATACTGGTTCGCTATTTACACAAAGATATAAATATTAAATTAAGTGTTTTTTTTTTTATTTGAAGTAATTAATACTACTGGCATAAGTACAACATCGAATCAACAAATGCTATCATTATGATAAGATTTAAACTGTACTTGTTTTTGCACTTCCCAACATCGTAACGTCGAAACCTGAAAAATTCTTATTAAATTATTTGTACCCATGGATTTTGGAGTGGTGACGAACTATTCAAAGAATCCAATGGCTCTTGAGCAACCCAATACAATCTTCTGTACGTAGTCACTCTAATTAATAATTCCCGAAGGATGCCTTTATTTTAGTTGCACCAAATCATTTAACTCTTTCAAGCGTAGAGGTGCACGAATGATTCGATTCAAATAGCCACAATGATCGATAAATTCCTATGGGGCAACTTGAAAATCAATTCTAAAATGTAGTACTCCCTCCGTCTCATAATTATTGTCCAGTTTGGATTTTCATTTCTAGTTCAAATTATACTAAAAGTAAAATCTCAAATTGGACAATAATTTTGAGACAGAGGGAGTAATACATTTTATAACGAGGTGTAGTGTTTTACATGTCGGAATTTGTAGTAGTATGAAATTTTGATTGTCACCTTTTAAATATTGGTGAATTAAATTAGATAAAATAAGATATCTTGTGACAAGCTAGCGCTCTAAACTTTGTTACATGGAGCAACAATACTTTGCAAAGGATTCAAGGAAACGACTAACTAGTCAGTTAATACTTGGTGCAAATTGATTTTTTTTTTTCTTTGTTTAAATCAGGCATTTTATATAAGATCGGAAAAATTAGTAATTTTTGAAAAATAAACTAATGAAGACAGATATATTAGCTATAGCATGTTATAGCTAGCTAGGTATTTAGTTTATCAGAACTCACGAATTAGGTAATGTTTCGGCACCATTATTAGAAGGTTGTTTAGTTTAATTTGTTTTTTTTCTTTTTAGGGGGTTTTCATTATAGCATTCGATCGCAATTTCTAGCTATGCCTAAGAAAAGGAAAGAGAACAAGAAAGGAAACGGTGTCTAGAAAATGAATGCAAGAAAAGAAAGTAATTTTGGTCCTCTTATCAGAAATGAAATCCAAAATAAAGTATGAGCGTATGTAGTAGTGGTTTTACGTCGAGAAAGAAATAATTGAACACTTACTATCACAATGTTGAAACAACCTATGGTTATCTGTCCAACCTTCGAGGTGCGAAAAAAAAAGAATTTTATATTGGATTGAACCGGGGGCGAGGGGAGGAGGGGGACATATATAGAAACTCACTTATAGTAGAAGTGTGGGAGAACTCAATATATAGAGAGAGCAACCTTAATGAAGCCGATTGGATAGCTTTAGTTTGCGTGTGAATGCTTAACTTTAGAAAGATTAGACTAACAAATATGATGCAAATTGATTTTTGTTTTGACACATTTATGCCCTTTTAGAAAACGAAAGAGATTTTTTAAAGATGTGTTGCCTTTAATGCACGACTAATGCTTCATCACTTGTTGGATTAGTACTATTAGGACCTATTTAAGTCAGACTAGTGTATTTTAAATAAAAAGTGAACATCAAAACAAGTCATCAACCTTTAATATATTTCCACTCTCGGTCATCAATTAAATTTATTTGTAACACAGGTTACCTTACTAAAGTTTCAATTCATTTCAGATTATTCTGTTGATTTTGGCTGTTAAATAGTGACGGAAATCCATTTCAGATTACCTTACTAAATTTATTTGTTTTTGGGTTCAGGGGTATTTTTGTCATTTTATTATTTTTTATTTTTTGATCTTTTAATTTTTTTTTTTTTACAATTCTTCTTCTTATACTTCCTAACTTCTATACACTGGTAGTATAATTCTAAATTTAAAAAATTTATTTTCCTTTTGTATTTTAACTTCTAGATTATAAAATTTTTTAAAAAAATTTAAGAAATGAAGAAGAAAAATTCGAGTTAAAGTAAACATGAAAATTAATAATTTACCATTTTAAACAAAAATAAAATCTAAAAAAATTAACTAACACAAGTTGTTTCTTCTAGGTTATTTAATTTTTTTCAACTCGATTGAATTATTTAATTATTAATTTTCACGTTCCTTTTTTTTTTTTAAATAATTTACAAGTTAAAGGTTGATGACTTGTTTTGTGGTTCACTCTTAAATAAAACATCGTTGTTTCACAAATGAAGCATGTGCGTTTGGATCACATGTTCAGTATATCTTTTTGGTGTCTTTTCTGTTAGAAAGAAAAAAAATATTTTGGAAATATACTAAGATATATTGAGATGGGAAATTTAATAATATTTAATTATGAAAAAACCAACAAAACATAGAAATATGCATACACAAACTAGTTCTAGCTAGCCTTATCAAAAAAATAAAAATAAAAATATAAAAATAAAAACTAGTTCTAGCAAACGAAATATTCTAACAAGTTGACACATTTTCCTATTAAAAAGTTGATTTGAGTTCATATAGTCATTTCATATTGATGTATGACAGTTAACCAAGTGAACGGCCACAAAAAAAAAAGAAAAGAGAAATAATTCTAGAGTCTAGTCTTGCTAACAGAGTTAACAAATCAATATCCATAATATTCACGTTTACCGATTTAATCATTCATATTTGAAAAGGAGTGGAAAAGAAACCGGGAAATAAAAAAGTTTTGAAGTTCTGATCGAATTAACGAAATGATGATAACTTTTTAAATTAGCTAGCTTCACCATTTTTTCAAGGCAGTCATTTCAAAATCCGAATAAGGTTCAGAACAGTAGTGAAGTATTACTAACACATTTACGTATTCCTAAAACACACATCAGTGTGCCCCGCATTAATTTCAAGCATCAATCACATTCTATAGAATCTTCAAAAATGACAATTCTCAATTCTATAATTAGTTCATGAATTTGTCATTTTTTCCATGAATTGTTTTTTTATTAGTTATAAAAAAATGAAATAATTCGTTGATAAAATCCATCACCCCTCTCCCCCCCCCCCTCCCAAAAAAAAATAGAAGTCTTTGATTGGTTATAATAATGTCTCTTATAACACAAACACTAAGAAGTTTAAATTTTGATCGATTAGATACATTTCTAAAGTATTCTAATGAAAATTATCTATTTATACAAATAAACATATGATAATAATTTTGGTCTTAATCCCCTAATTATTTTATAGGGGAACAGAGGAATGGGGGAGAAATTACTTCGGAGAGAAAGTATACAGAGAAATGAAGAAGACATGTAAAATTATTTTAGTGAACGAATGAATTCCTCCTATTCCTATTCTAATACAAACAATAGAAAAGGGGTACTTTTGTAATTGGATGATTAGTTTAGCACTTAGAGTAATTGCTATTATAATATTTGTAATACCCAAAATAGAGTACCAACGAAATGAGCCAACGTTGAAAATCTTTTTGCTTGCTTGCTCCCTGAACCTTTTTCTTCACCTTCTTCTTCACTTTCAATTCTATTTTGCTGACCCCTGAGTTTCTCTAAACTCCAACCTCACTCGCTAAGGAGGGATGGATCCCACAATACCGCGTTTTTGGGTAATTGTAAATAGCAAATATGTGGCTGCGTTAGTGCATATCAATCTTTTGTATAGATCATTTTAAGTGTTGTTTTGCTTCAACAAACTGTTTAAGGGAAATTGTAGAGAAACTTTTGTAGAATGCAACGAAAATGAATTGGTTTGTTTTAACTTTAAATTTGAAGTTTTGAATATTTATGGTGAACTGCAGAAGTGGTCAGAGGCCGATTTACAATGGGGATACCGGGGGTACGTGTTCCCACTGAAATTCATGAATAGTAAATATAACATGTAGTTTTAAAAAATTCTAAAAATTAATCCACTTATTTTTTAATTAAATCTTTTTAGATGATATCTTGTATTTTGCTATTCACATAAATTTTTATCACTTTAAGTTATTACTATGTGTCACTTATTGTTTAAATAGAGTATCAATATTTACAAATATATTTATCCATTTGATGATGATATGTTATCTTGATGATTTAAAATTGTACCTAAATATATATAACTTATATTAATCATGTACAATTCACGTGCAAATCAAGTGTAAATTTGTGCAAATCATGTGTATATGTTTAGTTATAAAGTTATCGAAAAATTGATTGATTGATATATGCTAGTCTCGTGTCCTTACTAAAAAATATTTCTGGCTCCGCCATTGAGTATTAGTGTTGTAATAAAATGCTCCATCCAGATTAATCAATGGTTTTAGGACGAAAAATATATATTTAGATTGAGAATTAGTGATGGGTGAATATAATACGACATTTCAAATGGAAAAGCACATGACCGATGAGATGAAACCTTAAACAAAACATATTTTTTTGTGATGTACTCCCTCCGTTCTAAAATAAGTGTCATTCTAGAGTTTGCACATAATTTAAGAAAACATTAAATAAGGTAGCTAAATTACTAGAATATCATCAACCAACCCCATTAAAATAAATGCTCACCAATAATATTATTTCTTTTGAGGGTATGTTTGGAAATTTTTGACAAAAAATGCATTGGAATATGAAAACGACACTTATTTTAGAATTTTTCTATTTTGCTAAAACGACATTTATTTTGGAATGGAGGGAGTAGTAATTAATTAAAGATATGGTCCTGTTACACTGTAGCATATGATTCCAAAGTCCTCATCATTGCTCAAACACCAAAGTTGCTAATTCCTAGTAGAAATCTGGTAAGTAACCAATTAGCCCACCATAGGTCACAAACTAAGGACAAATCCCTCCCAATGCGGATGACTCGAATTTTTAAGATGGCCAGGTTAACTGTTTCACCATTAACGTTAAACGATTTTTTCGTAGGTTGAGGGGAATCACTTTTGACTTAAAACAGATTCTGTAACAAGTTCAGTAGATCCTTCCAGAGTGAAAACACTTTATAACCTCACTTTTTGATGATTTACTTTGTCAAATTGTTGTTTACAGCTTAATAAAATAGACTATTTATATGTGATCCGCGTAAAGTCACATTATCAACTATACGGTTAGCATATACGACAATAATGACTTAACTAAATTCAGGGTCCTTTGAATTTCATAAAAATGGCATTTCCTACTCCTAGCCTGTGTTGTTGGTCTTATGCATGCACAAGAATCAATCAAGTTTCCCGATTCCGGAGGAAAAATATATAGCACAAGTAAAACAAAGGCAAACAGAATACAGTATATAGTCTTAAAATCCTTAGTCTCATTCTCATGCATGCATTGGAATCAAACAGGCCTCACCCAGTCACCAAGGAAAAGGAACTAGAAAAACCTAGGCAGACAGAATATATCTTCAAAAGGGCAAATTGAAAAACAAAGGCAAACAGAATATAATCTAATCACAGCCATATTTTTCAGACCTTATTTATGAATTCTTTGGTGTTTTCCGCTGCTCTGCGTTGGGATCGGAAAAGAAGAGGTGTGGGTAGCTGCAGCGACAGGTATAGGTAATTCAGAACAATATACCAAGAATCAAATCTTCTCAGCTTTATTTGTGAGTTCAGCATCTCATTTCTCTCGCTTTCCACTTTTAAGTGAAGTTGAGAAAAAGTGCAAGGAGCTCAAAAGTAATGAAGTAATGTCTTGATCAAATATTGGTAATGAGAAAAAATTTACATGGAGTTCCTTACACAGGAAATGACAGCAATCACATTAACATTTAAGGCCCTAGCAGCATTTTTCAACCGCTCACTGCATAAGTACACCGACTTGGCTTCGTTGGCAATGCCAACAACTGAAATCCAATGTCCACAGAAGCATATATAAATGAACGAATATCTACCAATTATTGCAAAGGAAGCGCTTAGTGCAGAGCCTAAGTCACATTCACCAATGATAACCCAATGCAAAGATACATTACCATCAATCAGCCCCTCAACGACCATTTGATAGAAATGCAGGAATCATCAAGTTCCATTAAACTTGAATTTCAAATGTTTGAGAAAGCATACATAGAGAAAACTACTGATCTTGAATCTAGGTGCTTGTCATGGCATTACTATTCCTTCCAACACGCGACAAGGGAAAGAGAATAGAAATTATTCTCAGTAAAAGCTTCCAGACTCCTGGAAAATTGACACTTTCTCAGAATCAGTAGCCTAGCCCTTTTTCCACCCTTTAAATACATTGATAAGTTTATAGATATGGTTGGAATCTATGCAAGAACAAAACAGGCAGGCATCAAATCCTCCCATGTCGTCATCAAAAATGTTTCTCTCCTGTTCCTGAAATTGCCAACAACACATTTCAGCATCACATTCTGGAGGAAAGATGATAATGTTACAAACGCAAAGCACTAGGTGACCATTTGATATCACCAAAACACGCGACCAACAAGGTTTTCCAACACTTAAATTTTGAAGCAATGACCTATTGACCTTACAAGGGGATTGTCCATTTACATTTTTTATTGAATCTTCCCTTCTATATATATGTTTTTACAGAAATTTCTAAGCAGATGCAACATAATTGTATTATCAGGTTGCAGAATTTTCTCTGAAAAAGTTAACTTGGTGATGCATAGTTTTTATAATTAAGATTCATTTTTTTTTCCCCTTGTTATCATCTCCTCGAGTGTACTAATCAATTTAATGAATTTATCATCCCTTCTAATCAACTGAAATATTACAATTTCAAGCAAACATTAGCAGCCGATTCTCTGTGATCAGAAACAAGACAACAAAAGAATGGAAATTGACATTACCCCTTTGATCATTGGAGTCCTAAGGTCATCATAGGCATCACTGCTTTTGGGAGCGAAACCAACTTGTGGCTTTATCTGTTCCAAGATGCACTGCTCACCGGCTCTGGTTTTCTTCTCAGTCTCACTTAGCTGCAAGCATGGTGAAGATTGATCGACAAAACCACCCCCCTTCAGTGGTTGAGGGAAACTCCACTGTAAACCCTTAGTATTATTTGAGGCACCAATCAAAGGGTTATTCGAGTTAATCGATGAAGGCCTGGTGTCTGCAAAGGAAGCAGCAGCGCCAAGTATGCTTGAGTCATCCAAAGAACTGAAGTCCCCAAAACGATTAACGTTTTTGTTCCGTTGGAACTGATCAAACCCCATTAAAAAAGGAACTCCTTGAAACACAGTTGCACTTTGACTTGCTGGAGAGACCGCTTCATGCAAATTCCCAGGAGTACTGCTGGGATTGCTTAAGTTTTGACTTGGCTGAACAATTGTAGATGAAACAATGTTATGAAGGTTGATGCCCCCAGGGCTATTTAGTCTGCCAGCCAAGCACACCAACGGGTGTGTACGGTAAAAAAGTAGTAGCGATCCCAGCTGATCCAATCAGTGCATGAAAATTTCCTGGCCCATCCAGTCTATTCAATCTCATATAAGCAGCTTCTCTTCCTCCCAATGCAGAAGCAATGTTGGCTTGCTGCATTGCAGCTGTACGTAACCTTTTCAAGTAAAGTCTGTACTTGTGCAAGAATGCAAGAAAGAGCATCATTACCTTAATCATGAAAAAGAGGTTTTTTGGAAAACAAATGTTTCGATGAAACGTTTTTGAATAAAGAAACTGGGGATGTAAATAATCTGGAATCAACAACCCTTCAGGTTTCCTAAGCATAAGATGTTACCAACAAGAAATACTTGGTTACTTAGTTGTCCAGAGAGAGTATGAAGGATCCGTTTGGTACAACGCCCAAATCACATGACTTTTCTAATTTTCTGCATCTTGCTAAATTTCCTATCACTCTGACATCATTATGAATGGATTTGCTACACTACTTCTAGAGCCAAGATACAAACCTGGAGATGGCTTTCTACATTTTCCCAGGTAAGGCCTTCAACATTCATCAGCTCAAGGACTTTTTTGGGAACAGCTTCTGGATCACAGAGATGGAAAGATAAGAAACATGAGAAAATCCTCCTATAAGTACTAAGATGGCAGTTGAATTGATACTTGAGTACTCACTGTCTACGCCCAGCTGATTAACTGCCCCAATGAATTCCTTGTGCAGCTCAATGGTCCAAATAATCCTGGTCTTCTTCTGTGTTGCTGGATCATCATCTACATTTCCAGTCTCTTCATCCTGATCCTCTTCATTCTGCCTCTTCTTGTTGAGTTTTCCACACTTATCTCCAGCACCAGCCTGCGAAGCCTCCAGCAGACTTCACATTGAAGAGACTTTGTCTTGAAGACTAGACTTGCTTGGTTGCTTGGAATTAAACTTTCTTCTCCTGATAACATGTTGCCAAATATTTCTCAATTCTTCAATGCGAACAGGTTTCACCAGATAATCGCAAGCTCCATGATGAAACCCTTTCATTACAAGCTTCGGAGCGCTATTTGCTGACAACACTGATGCAATAAAACACATTTAAATACATTTCTAATGAGCTAAAAGTAAGGCATTCTGTAAGACAACGAATAAACCAAACCTCACATTCTAAGGTGAACAAAAAAGGCTGTACATTTGGCAATACCAAGCACTATTAATTTCGTCAATGAAATAATTCACATAAGAAAATTCTTTTGGTGAAAATGATAAAGTAGTCATGCTTACTGATGACAGGAAGATCCATTCCGGTTGCAATAAGCTCCAAGAGTTTAAAGCCATCCATATCCGGCATATGGACATCGCTGATGATCAGGTCAAATCGTTCTCTATTTTCCTTCAGCATCTCCAAAGCCATTCTAGCTTGCTCGCAGTTAACTGTAAGAGTCCATCACTAGAAGGATGCTAACTGACTTACTCAAAGAACCATCAGATCCTAAACTCGTTAACATCCGACAACATACACTGTACAGCCCAAACAACCAAAATATTGCTCCATCCTCCTATTTAAAAGCACATATTCAACTTACCTTTAGTTCCAATTTGTACCTTATGAATACTGAATGACAATAGTCCTGATTTGATTCAAGTTTACGCGAAAGGCAGGGGAAAGGGAACACAGAAAGTGAGGAGACTATGGATTTGCATATTATAACCTTCAGAATGTCAAACGACTACAAAATGAAAAACAGTAACAAAGTATTATGAAGAAAATCCAAGAACAATTCATATGATACTGCACATGAAACACAGTATACTCATATATACCAATTGTGGCGACCCATGTGTCCAGCTCAACAAAATATCGTGCTTGATGACAAGTTGAGCCGCCCGCCGGACGATCTCTCGCCCAAGGCTTTGTGGAACAGCACTAATTAGTCTATTAAATGTTCAAACTCCTGAATTTTCATAGTAGAAGCCTTATTTACAATAAAAATGTTTCCAAACTTTAATACAAATTCGGAAATTCAAATAAGCTCTAGATTAAAGAAAAGCCAAATACTTCTCTTCGCAATCAATTCATTTTATTCTTTTCCTTACTCAGCTAGCCTGCTAACCTGTGAGGAAAAATAATGGGATGAGCTTTAAAGCCCAGTGAATACCTCAAACAACAACTCTCAGTTTCTCACACTCCATATGGTAATCAAGTCACATGCACATGCAGTTATTCACACAGTTCATTTTCATCCATCATTTTCATTTATTAACATTGTCTATAAAGTTCTATCAATATAACTGTTAGACTAACATTATCTACGCATTGAATTGCATTTGAAAAAGAAACATTCAATCACATTAGCATGAAAAAGAAATATTCAGTCACATTAGCACATAAAAGATGACCATATCCAAGGCCATTGACATATTCTCATGAGAATACGAGTGGATCTTAACTGGAGATTGCCGAAGACCTATGTGGCCTTTTGGGTTGTCTTCCAAGTTAGATTCCCAATTGGTGTTCAAGTTACAATTCAAATCCAATAACAATAACCCGTCACTCCAAGTGGCCACAACAGTCAAGTACTCGTAGCTCGTGCACGCCTACTAAAGCTATCCATAGTCTATCCATACGTCTGTGCCCAATGCCGACCCGTTGGATTCGATCTATGGTAGCGGGGCCCCGATACTGGTGTGATAATGTACACATCCAAGTCTCAACAATTTCATGGCAATTCATGCACAAATATTCTTTCACAGGACAAGTCGTCTCAATCATTTATATCTCGGAGTGATAAAGTACACAACCTAGTAACAAACAATTCAATTCAATTGGCACGCAGCCAAACAGTGACAAGATATTCACATATCAAGAAGTTCAAATATTAACACCAAGCTTGCAATTCATTCAAAAATACATAGACAAATAATAGCAATACAATCACGTATCACAGGTTCATGTAGTAGCTCAAAGCTCGCACTTCGATCAAGTAAAACCACATAAGCACTCAACAGTCATGCACTGAGAGGGGGAGACAAGGTTACAATATAGAGCGTGAGAGGAGGTACGCACCTTTTAGGCTTATGAAGTTCGATGACATTATCTTGAGGATCTGTTAATCAAACAAATGTTTACGGATCATTGTCCAATGCTAAAAGAAGTGGCAAATGGTCCTATTATGTGTTTCCTTGTTTCTTAAATTTCACTACGTGTTTGCTAAATCTTGGCTAGACCTTTCTAACAAATAAGAATTTTTTCTTATCATGTTGGAAGGTAGTAGGTAACTTAAAGATATTTAGAGAGTAAAATGATAGCCTTTTAGTATATAAATTTTAGCAAAAAGCGGAAGTTCTAAACATCAATTCTCCTAATGCCTTTTTACAAGAATTAAGATGTCCTTTTTCCTAATCCAAGAGTTCTAATATGAACTCTGATGGACAAGAGTAAAAGCAAAGGGCATAAAGAAAAAAAAATGATCGAGGAAAACCATAGTCCTAACTCAGCTATTCCAAATCAAAAGTTCAGAATATCCAACAAAAGAGTGGTAACGGGGCTATATTCAAAACACGGATTTGACCAAACCAACTATCCGATTCACGAGCTGTCAAAACCATTATAATCCAGATAAACAAGGAATATTTTTAACCAAAGAAATCAAGAAAAACAGTTCAGGCTCAGAAGAAAAATGATTTGTAAATCAACACCTTAAATCAGTTTGTTTAAGAAATTCCAGACTTGGTTTTGCAAGTTCAAACCTGATTTTTAGACAATCCGTAAAACCAATTTGAAATCCAAAAATCCTGGAATAAACTTCCACGTTCGTAGAAGACATTTTCAAAAAGAAGTTCTTTAAAACAGTTTAAGAGAAGGGAGAAACGAATCTCCGAAAACAGCAACTCAGCACAGATTTTCAGGAAATGCTTGTTATGTTCAAATCAAAATTTTGGTTGATCTACAAATCCGTTTTGAAATCCGTAAAAACCACAGCAAAGTATACTGAATGAAGAACAATTTCACAAAAAGAAAATCCGAAAAAGAGTTTAATACCTAAGAGAAAAAGACTTGATAACCGAAGGATTCAATTCTGAATTTTCTACATTTTTCAGCAACAAAATGCCATGTTCAAATTAGATTTTTTGGACAAACTAGGAGTTTGTTTTATGATCCGCAAAATCCGTAATAAACTTTAATGGACATATAAGAGATCCTCAAAAAGGAATATCCAAAAACAATTCATGAAATGGGAGAAACAGGTCCCCGAAGACAGCAGCTGTAGATATGTTACAGGAATTTTGCAAAGTAGACATGTCATATAGAAAATGAGTTTTCGGCTAGACCACAACTCCTTTTTGCAATCCGTAACAACTGAGTTATACTTCACTGGATAAACAAGATACTCATGGAAAGAAATCCCAGAAAAGAGTTTAAGAGCTAAGAGAAAAAGGCCCGACATCAGACAGTATCAAATCTGATTCCATTACATTTCCGGCAAATAATCAACATATATAACTTGTTTCAACTAGAAATTTGGAAGATCCATATAGGTTATTAACAAACCACTAAATGAGCAATAAACTTTGAAGTATAGAGAACAAAAGTAGTTAGAATTTGGACAGAATTCTCCACAAAACCATGAAAACCGAAGTCTATAAGGTTGGCCAGCGAATCTGAAAATTCCCCTTTATTCTTACAAAATAATTACCTCTAGTTCCAATTTCTGGATACATTCATTGACGTCCAAGCTACTGCTAAACTTCAAATTGGTTACTAAATTAGTTTAAGGGCATAACAAACATTCTTTACCATCTATTCATGGCATGCAATGTATGAATCTAAAGAGTTAGCCAAATTACGACTCTCCTAGTTCACCAAACAATATTACAAAACTAGGGATTGACAGCCAAATTCTTAGAATCCTTACCTCTTATGGCTGCAAATACATGGACCTATTGCATCCATGTTGCTGCTACTCATAAGCCGAACCGAATTGACTTCAAGGATCCTTACTTCTTTTCCCCATATTTCTATCTCCCTCTCTTGGCCTCTTCCTCTTCTCCCCAACAATCACCTTCCTCTTTCTTTCAATCCTTGCTTCCCTTATTATGCTAAACTAGAGTGAATAGAAACTATGGCAAGACAAGGGAGCTATTGATGGTTGCAGTTCGGCAGTGGAAGCAGTGAACTTCGGGAGGTGGATTTAGGCTGAAATGAAGGTGGAGGAACAGTGAGTCACATAAGGCAGTAGAGGATTGAAGGTGAGTCAAGGTTCTCCGACAGTGTGGTGTCGACTTGTGAGGGTGTGGGGAGTGTGCTGTCATTCAAAGACGGGAAATGAGAACGGTGGGGAGGTTTTGACAATTTTTGTTTTCTTTAGTCAATCCCTCAAGTATATAATTTTGTTAAACAAATCCCACTTTTATTATTTTCTACACCATAGTCTTATGAAGATTTATTAATCTATTTGATTTTAGTGCAGTTAGTCTGAATCTAGTTACAACTTCATATAATTTTTCTTTGTGTGTTTTACGAATATTATGATTAAATTTGGGTGTCTTATTTTATTTTATTTTTTTATTTATTACCGTCAACGATAATATGTGACTAAAAACTATTGCCATTTAGTATTAGATTAGATACTTATTTTTCTATTACACTCAAGCAAAGAGGTCCCGAAGACGGGGCCTCACAATCCGACCCCCTTAAGAGAATTTCGTCCTCGAAATTCATAACGTAGTTTGACCTTGATACCATAGGGGATAAAGAAACCTGACTTGTTTTCCACTATATCTTCATCATGTTACTTACATCCTTAGTCTCTGTTTAACCCGTTTTCTTTTAAGAGGTTTACATAGTTTGGAACATAATGAACTATATGATGTGGTATGTTCCCTAAGTAAAGCTGAGGCTCTCAATGGTATGCACAACCTACGTTTTAGAAGTCGATCATTCTTAAGTGAGGTTCCTGATCTGTAAAGAACATCTTAAGGCAAACAAGCATAAAATACCAGGTGAAATTTTTTTTTATAGCAGATTAAATATTAAATATATAGAGCAAGATCAAGAAAACCACATCATGTTTCAAGTACAAGAAAAGAAGATGCAAGACTAAAACTATAGCATACAGTCAATGATCAAAATAGTGTTTTCACAACAAGATTTTCATCTTCCAGCTTTAAGGCAGTGCAAATCACTTATGCAATATTTTGTGTTCATATTAAGGTGAGTCCTAAACACATATACACTTGACATTTATGAACACATTAAGTCAACATCCTGCATTCATATTAAATAATATAAACATAATTAGTAGGTACGATCACGACAAGCAACCAGTGCATAACTTGTATTAACTTAATTTCCAAGCCAAGGTAATTTGTTTATGACAAAAGAGTTGAGAAAAGTTTTGGCATACAAACACTGCATCCAAAGGTGATTTGTTTAACAAAAGAGAAACAAGTTTCGGCATGCAAACACTGCACACAACTATTTTAACGTTTCCTTACTGTTTTAGAAATCTTTAAAAGGCCAAATGCCGAGATAATAAATTAACAAGCTGGGTTTTTATTACGAAAATAATTCAAAACCACTTTTTTTTTTTCAATGGCCTCCTTCCATTCTTTGCTGTGACAAGTCTATGTATTTTTTTTTTATTTATTTTATTTTATTATTAATTTATCTTTTTTTAGAAAATCTCTTTAGCTGGGCACTATCCTTTCCAACACGATACGTACAGTCTTTAGCAGAAAGTGCACTGCTTCAACTCTTAGGTTGATCATTCCCAAGAGGAGCAATGGTAGTCTCTGCATAAAGTTGTACAATGCTTTGAAAAGGACAAGATATGCACAATACAGTACAAAATTCTCACTTTAAATATTTTGGTTTGGCAATCCTTTAAAGCATCAGACTAGAGATAGCTGTAATGGTGACTTGACTCAAGGTCTACCATGACAAAACACAAGGAAAATGTTCTTTTTCACTAAGGACAACTAAAGAGCTGAAAATATGCATATCCTTATTCATTGGTTAAACCAATATAAAAGATATGATTCAAATCCCAAACATAACTCTCAACAGAGAAGTCTCTCCTTTTTCCCCTTCTTTTTTTTTAATTATTATTAGTTTCATCGGAGGAACTTTTTCTTTTAAATAACCTAAAAGGTCCCGCTTCTAAAGTGGTACTCAACCTTTACAAGCCAAAGGCCAAAATAATATGGATTTTCATTTAAGAAACAAATTCCAAAACTACTTCAAGAATGGCATGATCTTAAAGTTTACTGTTATAGGACTGTGTATATCTTTCAAGATTAAAGGTATCCATGATTCATAAAATCAAAGGTCATGGTAGATTAAACATATTCAGAACTAATGGATTAGAAAAATAAGCATACTATTCATGCATCTTTCAAAATATAACTATGTTCATGTATTACTTATAACTTATACATAGAAACACATAATATGAAGTATATGGCAGCAGCAAAGAAGCATCCAGGAAGTTAGAGATTTGAAGTAACCAGATGAAAGCAAATCTACTTTTTTAGTTACAACCAAGAGAAAGTACATGCTTTTATAAAATCATTCCTCAGTTATATTATCACACATGGCACCTCACGAGTAAAACAGTGCTATTCAAGTTCTATTAACGCATAGAAGGTCAGAATCATTATACAGCAATAGGAAACAAATGCCCCTTTAAACAAAAGCTGTGCCAAGAAACTTCTTTCCCACATAATCTAACATACCACATTTCAAATTTACTTTTGAAACAGTTCCCATTTTATTTTATAGCTTAGTAAGTGTAGCATTACTAAAATATGACTCTTTAGGCTAGTTATTTATATCCTGTTTTGCTTCTAGTTCATGTTAATTGAAGCTGGAAAACTTATGTGCTTTCTTTCAAACTGATCGAGAGAATTAGCCTGACCTCAATTTGGGATGGCCGGTCCCAAAAAGATTTCACAACAATTCTAAAGTCAGTTCAAATAATTGCACGTTCAACTTTTCTGATTAAAGTTTCTAGAGTTATTCACCATCTAATTCACAAAACACTATTGGTTAGCAGACCACAATTAAATGTCAATCTTAACTTTATTTCACTAGTTCTAGTTCTTTCTTTTCTTTTTAATCATTGTTATTTTAGGCATTATAGGGATTCACTATAGAATCTAGTCCAAGTTATCTCTAACCAAAACTAAGAAAATTGTGCAAAATTTTGAAAAGCTTTAACTTTGTCTTATGTATTTCATGACCTATTACATTAACTTTTATAACTAATCTTCTACATCCCTTAATTCAAGTCCCAAGTTCATATCCCTAAGCTCTGATACCACTTATGACGACCCATGTGTCCAACTCGACAAAATATCGTGCTTGATGACAAATTGAGCCGTCCGCCGAACGATCTCTCGCCCAAGGCTTTGTGGAACAGCACTAATTAGTCTATTAAATGTTCAAACTCCTAAATTTTTATAGCAGAAGCCTTATTTACAACAAAAATGTTTCCAAACTTTAATACAAATTCGGAAATTCAAATAAGCTCTAGACTAAAGAAAAGCCAAATACTTCTCTTCGCAATCAATTCATTTTATTCTTTTCCTTACTCAGCTAGCCTGCTAACCTGTGAGGAAAAATAATGGGATGAGCTTTAAAGCCCAGTGAATACCTCAAACAACAACTCCCAGTTTCTCACACTCCATACGGTAATCAAGTCACATGCACATGCAGTTATTCACACAGTTCATTTTCATCCATCATTTTCATTTATTAACATTGTCTATAAAGTTCTATCAATATAACTGTTAGACTAACATTATCTACGCGATGAATTGCATTTGAAAAAGAAACATTCAGTCACATTAGCATGAAAAAGAAACATTCAGTCACATTAGCATGAAAAAGAAACATTCAGTCACATTAGATCATAAAAGTTGACCATATCTGGGCCAATGACATATTCTCGTGAGGATACGAGTGGATCTTAACTGGAGACTGCCGAAGACCTATGTGGTCTTTTGGGTTGTCTTCAAAGTTAGATTCCCAATTGGTGTTCAAGTTACATTTCAAATCAAATAACAATAACCCGTCACTCCAAGTGGCCATAACAGTCAAGTACTCGTAGCTCATGCACGCCTACTAAAGCTATCCATAGTCTATCCATACGTCTGTGCCCAATGCCGACCCGTTGGATTCGATCTATGGTAGCGGGGCCCCGAGACTGGTGTGATAATGTACACATCCAAGTCTCAACAATTTCATGGCAATTCATGCACAAATATTCTTTCACAGGACAAGTCGTCTCAATCATTTATATCTCGGAATGATAAAGTACACAACCTAGTAACAAGCAATTCAATTCAATTGGCACGCAGCCAAACAATGACAAGACATTCACATATCAAGAAGTTCAAATATTAACACCAAGCTTGCAATTCATTTAAAAACACATAGACAAATAATAGCAATACAATCACGTATCACAGGTTCATGTAGTAGCTCAAAGCTCGCACTTCGATCAAGTAAAACCACATAAGCACTCAACAATCATGCACTGAGAGGGGGAGACAAGGTTACAATATAGAGCGTGAGAGGAGGTACGCACCTTTTAGGCTTATGAAGTTCGATGACATTGTCTTGAGGGTCTGTTAATCAAACAAATGTTTATGGATCATTGTCCAATGCAAAAAGAAGTGGCAAATGGTCCTATTATGTGTTTCCTTGTTTCTTAAATTTTACTACGTGTTTGCTAAATCTTGGCTAGACCTTTCTAATAAATAAGAATTTTTTCTTATCATGTTGGAAGGTAGTAGGTAACTTAAAGATTAGAGAGTAAAATAATAGCCTTTTAGTATATAAATTTCAGAAAGCGGAAGTTCTAATCATCAATTCTCCTAATGCCTTTTTACAAGAATTAAGATGTCCTTTTTCCTAATCCAAGAGTTCTAATATGTACTCTGATGGGCAAGAGTAAAAGCAAAGGGCATCCTACAAGGAAAGAAAAAAAAATGATCGAGGAAAACCATAGTCCTAACTCAGCTACTTCAAATTGAAAGTTCAGAATATCCAACAAACGAGTGGCAATGGGGCTATATTCAAAACACGGATTCGACCAAACCAAATATCCGATTCACGAGCTGTCAAAACCATTCTAATCTAGATAAACAAGAAATATTTTTAACCAAAGAAATCAAGAAAAACAGTTCAGGCTCAGAAGAAAAATGATCTGTAAATCAACACTTTTAATCAGTTTGTTTAAGAAATTCCAGACTTGGTTTCTCAAGTTCAAACTTGATTTTCAGACAATCCGTAAAACCCAATTTGAAATCCAAAAATCCTGGAATAAACTTCCACGTTCATAGAAGATATTTGCAAAAAGAAGTTCTTTAAAACAGTTTAAGAGAAGGGAGAAACGAATCTCCAAAAACAGCAACTCAGCACAAATTTTCAGGAAACGCTTATCATGTTCAAATCAAAATTTTGGTTAATCTACAAATCCGTTTTGAAATCCGTAAAAATCACCGCAAAGTATACTGATTGAAGAACAGTTTCACAAAAAGAAAATCCGAAAAAGAGTTTAATACCTAAGAGAAAAAGACTTGATAACCGAAGGATTCAATTCTGAATTTTCTACATTTTTCAGCAACAAAATGCCATGTTCAAATTAGATTTTTTGGACAAACTAGGAGTTTGTTTTATGATCCGCAAAATCCGTAATAAACTTCAGTGGACATATAAGAGATCCTCAAAAAGGAATATCCAAAAACAATTCATGAAATGGGAGAAATAGATCCCCGAAGACAGCAGCTGTAGATATGTTACAGGAATTTTGCAAAGTAGACATGTCATATAGAAAATGAGTTTTCGGCTAGACCACAACTCCTTTTTACAATCTGTAACAACTGAGTTATACTTCACTGGATAAAGAAGATACTCATGGAAAGAAATCCTAGAAAAGAGTTTACGAGCTAAGAGAAAAAGGCCCGACAACAGACAATATCAAATCTGATTCCATTACATTTCCGGCAACATAATCAACAGATATAACTTGTTTCAACTAGAAATTTGGAAGATCCATATAGGTTATTATTAAATCACTAAATGAGCAATAAACTTTGAAGTATAGAGAACAAAAATAGTTAGAATTTGGACAGAATTCTCCACAAAACTATGAAAACCGAAGTCTATAAGGTTGGCCAGCGAATCTGAAAATTCCCCTTTACTCTTACAAAATAATTACCTCTAGTTCCAATTTCTGGATACATTCATTGATGTCCAAGCTACTGCTAAACTTCAAATTGGTTACTAAATTAGTTTAAGGGCATAACAAACATTCCTTACCATCTATTCATGGCATGCAATGTATGAATCTAAAGAGTTAGCCAAATTATGACTCTCCTAGTTCACCAAACAATATTACAAAACTAGGGATTGACAGCCAAATTCTTAGAATCCTTACTTCTTATGGCTGCAAATACATGGTCCTATTGCATCCATGTTGGTGCTACTCATAAGCCGAACCGAATTGACTTCAAGGATCCTTACTTCTTTTCCCCATATTTCTATCTCCCTCTCTCGGCCTCTTCCTCTTCTCCCCAACAATCACCTTCCTCTTTCTTTCAATCCTTGCTTCCCTTATTATGCTAAACTAGAGTGAATAGAAACTATGGCAAGACAAGGGGGCTGTTGATAGTGGCAGTTCGGCAGTGGAAGCAGAGAACTTCGGGAGGTGGATTTAGGCTGAAATGAAGGTGGAGGAATAGTGAGTCACATAAGGCAGTAGAGGATTGAAGGTGAGTCAAGGTTCTCCGACAGTGTGGTGTCGACTTGTGAGGGTGTGGGGAGTGTGCTGTCATTCAAAGACGGGAAATGAGAACGGTGGGGAGGTTTTGACAATTTTTGTTTTCTTTAGTCAATCCCTCAAGTATATAATTTTGTTAGACAAATCCCACTTTTATTATTTTCTACACCATGGTCTTATGAAGATTTATTAATCTATTTGATTTTAATGCAGTTAGTCTGAATCTAGTTACAACTTCATATAATTTTTCTTTGTGTGTTTTACGAATATTATGATTAAATTTGGGTGTCTTATTTTATTTTATTTTTTTATTTATTACCGTCAACGATAATATGTGACTGAAAACTATTGCCATTTAGTATTAGATTAGATACTTATTTTTCTATTACACTCAAGCGAAGAGGTCCCGAAGACGGGGCCTCACACCAATGATCAAGAAGTCGGAGAATTTCAATTCCGTTTGGTTAGATTGAATTATAATATAATTAGAATTACAATACTATTGAATTGAAAATGAGATATTAATATTGCAATTCAATCTTAATGCTTTCGTGAAAGATCTTAAAAATTGACTAGAATTAAGGTTCTAATACCAATTCTTGTGTTTGGATCCTTATAAATTTATAAAATCTAGAATTAGAATTAATTTTTAATTATCTAACTATAGTTTAGTACTTTATTTCATTGAATAAAATAAATACTTAATTTTATATATCAAAGCAATTTATTACTTACATATATAAGATAACAAAAATAAATTTATCATATACATTTATATTGGAACTTTTGTTGTTTGACTAATATATATCAATTTTATAATTTATAGATACATACATACTTATGGGAAACCTTTTTTTTATTATACGTAAGTATGAATGTGATGATTGGAATTCTCACAAGTAACATGTAGAACATCCTTGTTCCTCTTCTTTTTATTATTTTATGAATTTTTAATCTTTAGTTTTTTTTTTGGGTTTTAGTGTAAAATTTTTATATAGTTGAAAGTAAAGACCATTCATTTATGTATAGATTAACATTAATACATGGTGCTAATTAATTATTTTTTTATTTTTAATATATAATTACATATGGAATAATATATATTTCGACTTCTTGAAAGCTTACATAATTTTTTAGTGAAAAAAATTTCAAGTATAGTTCAAAATACATTTGATTAAAAAAATGTTAACCCATAATTAATACCATCCATTTTTAAAATAAATTACGGGTGTCGTTATATATTTGATAGTTTTTGTTAAAAGAATACTAATTTTAATATATAGATCTCATTAATAATTATTAATATGATGTACACCTCGTTTGCACCATAAATAAAAACATATGTTAATTTAACAAAATGCGAAAAAAAAGAAAAAAAAAGCCCAGCGCTAAAAGAAAAAGGGAAAAAAAAAACGAAAAAGAAAAAGGAAAAAACAGCGCATGTGCAGCGCTGCAAAAAAAAAAAAAAAAAAAAACCTTCAAACTTCAAAAGACCCGTTTCGTTATAATCTGAAAACGACCCGTATGTGACCTGCGTTTTTTCTAAAGCCCCTAGAGTTTGAATTGTAATTATTTGCTCCCACAAAAGAATTGAAAATAAAGAATTGAGCCTCATCTTGAATTATAATTCTAATTTCGGAACCTCTATTTTTTCAGGCAAACACAATAATTGGAATTGAGGGCCTCCAATTCCAATTCTTGGGTCCAATTCAATCCAACCAAACAAAGTCTAAGCAAAATTCTTAATTTGGAATTGGTGTGTACGTAATGAAATAAAGTTAATGAATATTAGTACAAATAAAGTTACAAAGCGACCTGAATCTTATTTTGAACGGAATGAATAGTTTTTTTTTTAAAAAAAAATCAAAGATAAACAAAATAATTTACAATTTTTTTTTTATGAATTTCTAGAAAGAAATACTCCCACATGATAATCAACCCTGTTTGAGTGTCCCTTTGCTCGGTCAATTCACAGAAGGTTTTAGTCTATGATTCACACTTTTCACTCACAAAAGATTGTATATACCGCATTGACTGTTGCAAGAGACTTGAGGCTGGTTGATTTTCAAGTAGTTGGAGACTCCCTCAGTACAATACTAGTTGGACGTGGGGATGTTCAAGGGTCACAGAGCCATTCCAATCATGCAGGATATTAGACATCTTTTAAATTTATTTTCTAATCTTAATCTTTTTTAGATTAGTCGATTAGATAACTCATATGCCTATGAAATTGCAGATTATACAAAATCTTGTAAAGTGAGGGAGATTCTTTGGTCGTCTCCTCCGAACTGGTCATCATTTAGTGCCGACTGATTTCAGCTTTGTTATAAATTTGTTTCTAAAACAAAAAAAAGATTGTATATACCGGTACAGTACAACACAAATTGAATAAAAAAACAGGGAAGGACTAATAAAAAAAAACATTTTCCAATTAGTAAACTCAACCCCATTGGATTTGGGGTTTGAATTTTGAATAAGGATGTGCATAATAAATTATATGATTTCACACTGTTAAAAACTGAAATAAAGAAAAGAAAAAAAAATCCCTTTTACAGTCAGATTCATTTGATTTAACAGTAGACTACATATTCTTTTAGGGATAATGAAATTGAAATTTAGTCCCCAAATGAAGAAATCGAATCATTTTAATTATAGTGAAGCCATTATAATCTTTACCATAATTATTTAAGCATCACAATCGTGGCAATTAACTGCATCTGCATGCAATCAATTCGAACAAGAATCTTGGAATCTTAATCAATAGGACAGTCCTATAATACCAATAACTTAATTACAAAGTTACAATTTACAGTGAAATTGATTTTCTTTTTTCTTTTTTAAATTTCAACTAATTAAAGGGAATCAGTGATGGTTAGTATATAAGCGTAACCAGATGGAAAGGCGTCACTCTTTCGAGGGAGTTTTATTCATCAATTAAGGCAAGTAAAAATAGCTCAATTCCGTTATTAAATTTTTTTTTTGGTTACAATAAAAGAGGCGAAAGCCTGAAATTATACTAGTACATTTCTTAATTTATATTATCTAAAAACTAGTTGTTAGACCCGTGCGATGCACGGAGTTAATAACTTTTTTTTTTGTGTTTAAGTGATTTAAAAATAACTAAATTGTCGAAGTAAAGCGTATTAAGTACTGTATATGAATAGTAACAAATTATATATAAATGGAAAATTATAACTATTGTTTTATTTTTTTTAAAAAAAAATGCAAATTTCAGTAAATTGTAAATAAGAGAAAAGCGAAATATTAGAATAATTGTAAATACTAATTGAGAATAGAGTAAAGTATAATGTAATTAAACGTTAAATGCAATAAAAATTTACTGGGTTAAACGGAAAAGGTAAGTAAACAGTTGGGGTCGCATTTTACATTTGTTTATGTTTGTAAGCTGTTTGTGAAAATGAAAAATGTCAATATGTATTATGGAAAGTCAATCGTTGCTTTCAAAAAATTCCAGATTCATTTTGCCAACTATTTTGTTTGCTTTATGTTGTGCTGAAACCCATTAGAACATCCAAAATCATAGCCAAGCGTAATAATTTTCATATTAAAATTTCATTCCGACAAATAAATGAGCAGGTTTACTCTTTATATTTTTCCGACGATGACGACGCCGTTCACATGAGATCCTGCCGAGATAAGACACATTCAACCGGCGGCGACGGAGGCGGAGGAAGGGGGAATACGGTGGTAAGTGAGGATGCTGTTAAAACCATCGGGTGTTTCATTCTCGGCGACATATTAAATCGGTCGACTCGAAATGAATATGAGATGGCCGTTGACGAATTTTTTGCAGACCGATTTTATCCATATGATTGGATAATCCGCAAAATGGTAATTTTTTGCCTTTGATTTAGTTTATTGTTGTTTTACATGAATCGATTTCGTTTAGTTTTATGACCTATTTTTGATTAATACATTTGATTTACTCCCGGATCCATTTGTCCTGTTGGGTAATTTGTTTGAAATTGAAGATACTTTGTGGCAAAATCATAGCAAAAGTTGAAGATCGGCCTCCGATTTGTATTGATAATAAAGCGGATGAAAAGAATTAATAGTCTTTCTTTCTTAGTTCTTAGGGATACATCTTCCTCCCCCTTATATGAAATTAGGCACAATAAGGCTCACTAATAAGCCCATCCATGCGTATTTTGCCCTTGAATCAGAGAAGTTATGTATATATATATATATATATATATATATATATAAATGAATTTTGGGAAATTTAAGAAAGAAAGAAAGAAGGAACAGTGTTTTTCCCCCCTGTGCTTATACTAAAATTAGACAACTAATACAAAAACGTGTGTTATTACCATTAAATGAAAATTATGCTCAATATAAACTGAAATGAACCCTGAACTGAGTTAGTATAATGAACCAAAGTGAGTGAGTAAGGTGAGTTTGAGTGAGATTTCTCAATCGGTGAGGTACAAAACAAAAAGGGTCCATCATCATTCATTCTATGTAGTTCATTGAATTTGCCACCATCTAATTTTTTATTTTTCTTGCTTGAATTTATTTGTAAATAATAATTATATTGCTAAGAGAGGGATTTTATATTGTAAATTTATTCTCTTCCTTGTATAATTTATTAATTATTTATTTTTTCCAATGAAATGATCCATCTATATTTTCATCCACTTGATGCAGACCTATATCAGTTTTTTTTTTAAGGTATTTCCCATGGAAATATATCCTTTGTACGGTTTTTGATAAACTATTCATGCGTATGATGTAATTGGAAAATGTATAATTGTGTTTATAATGATACATTAAGATATATGTAAGAATTTAGGTTTATGTTTCGAAATGTGCAAAGACGATAGATAAAAAAGAAGTTAATCTCAAATAGTAACAGTAATGATACATTAAAAATATTGCATAGGCACTAAAGGTTAGACAGAACCTCTTTGTAAACAACATTGGTTGTAACATTTGTATACTCATTGTCACCATTGCATATTAGAATCTTCAATCCTTCTCTTGACGTAACCCTTGATAGGGCGACATACAGTTGACCGTGGCTGAACACAGGACGTGGCAAATATAGGCCAACTTGGGACAAAGATTGTCCTTGGCTCTTGTTGATTGTCATTGCGAAGCATAATGATATAGGAAACTGCCTTCGCTTCATCTTGAATGGGTAGCGAGTATCTGATGGTGTTATTGATAGCCTAGGTATAAAAACTGTGTCACCTACATTGCTGCCTGATATCACCTTTGCCTGAAGAACACGTTGGCCCAACCTAGTAATTAGTAATCTCGTACCATTACATAAGCCACCTCGCTGGTCAATATTCCTAAGTAACATTACTGGAACACCAACCTTCAGCTTTAATTTATGGTTAGGCAGACCTGAACACTTAATGCTGTTGAGAAAGTCGGGTGTGTACACGCTATCGTTAACATCCACACCACCATCAGAGCTGTCTATGCTATCTGAACTCAAAAATGTTACCTCATCACCATCTATGAATCGAAGCATATGCTCATTGATAACATCGACATCTTCATGTGTAGGAGCAAGAATGGCTCTTTGACCTAGGTAATCATGATTGCCCAAATTTTGAAGAAAATTTGGGAATGTAGAGTTCACAATTGCATCAATCGGATCACCTGTAAGGTTTAGCAATGTGAAAGTTTAAAATACAAAATAATATAAGCATGGTGTATGTTGTATTAGAAAAATGTAAATTTGGATGGAATTTATAACCTGTAGGTCGTATGATAAGATCATCTAGAATCTCAATATCAGCTATCCCATCATTTGGCTCAGCAATTTTACCCTCACCTACTTTTAGGATCCATTCAGCAAATTCTCTCACATTGTCCATGTTTTCATTTGTACCATCTCTTTGTAGTCGCATGTTAACTGTCAGTTTCAGCACTTCGCAATGATGCCACAAGTAGGACGATTTTATAGCGGCATCAACAATGTCCTGCCTTGATCCTTTCTGAACAACTGGCAGAATTTGACGAAAATCTCCACCCAACACCATAACTTTTCCTCCAAATGGCACTTCTGAGTTTTCTGGATTAGATGAACGGAGAATATCCTTTAAACTTTTGTCCAAAGCCTCAAAACAGTGCCTATGGACCATAGGCGCCTCATCCCAAATAATCAATTTAGTTCTTTTTAACAATTCAGCCAGTTCGCTATTGGGTTTAATGGCACATGTGGAGTCTTCATTGACAACAATAGGTATCAGAAACCTTGAATGAGCAGTTCTCCCTCCGGATAAAAGTAAAGAAGCTATTCCACTTGATGCAACAGTAAGCACGATCTCACCTTTACTTCTGATAGCTGCAGATACAGTTCTCCAAATGAATGTTTTACCAGTACCACCATATCCGTAAAGGAAGAAAACTCCTCCTTCATTACCTGTTACTGCATTCATTATACGATCATAGACTTCTTTCTGCTCATTGGTTAATTTATTGTAGAGCTCATCATGTTCTGAAGTCAAATGCGGTACATCATATTGAAGCTCATCATGTATTAACTTGTTGTAGTCTTCTTCTTCTATATGTTCTTCTGGATATGGGATGGTTTCAAAATTTTTTAGACTACTACCATTTCGGCGCATTATCCGATCAATCTCAACCAAAGCATACATTTTCTTTGCTTCATCTGGGAGCGTCCACGTGTCTGACAGTAATAGTAGTGCATAATTTGATGTTATAAATTTGTGGTTATTTAAAATAAATAAATAAATAAAAAGGTAATGAATTATTATGGAATTTGTAAAATGGAATGTATTAATATACACCTGTTTCATTGTAAATTCTCCTCTGCATGTCTTCAATATCTTCAGATAGCTGTTTCCATGTTGCTTCCCAAACAGCTTCAGGTTTGGTTAGCCTCTCAGTCATTAGGAGCCTAGCAAACATATTCCTCAAATAGCTTGGAAATCCCCATATGCTCGCTTCTATTATCCCGTCTATGAATTCGCTATCATCATCAAGTAGTCCCATTGCATCACAGGCACTTTTGAATGTATCATGGACTTTACCATCTACTGTTCTAATATCCTCGTAACACTGTGGCCCTCTAACATGATTCAACAACATACGCAGGTAGTAAAGTTCCACTGAAGATGGAGGGACATGGTGTATTCTGCCAATTGATCTCCCTCTTTTCCTTGGCTGCCATTCTTTCACGTCTTGATGCCAAACAAATTTTGATGGGAACTCTACATATGTCAGTTGCCTGGCATCTTCGTACACAGTATTACAATTCAACCACGATAAAAACTTTGTGTAGTTACTTGAAGGTTTGGATATGATATCTTCAAGGGACTCATCTTCATCATATAAGACACTCTGATCATCAGGAAGATGGAAAGGTAATCTTTCAACAGAAGGATTCCTGTAGTGTATATCAAATTGAAAAATTCTCCACACAGCCTCGCAAGCAGATAGGTACCTGCAACTATAATAATCTTGGATCTCATCAATTGGTTTATTTATAATTTTCTCCTCCTCCCCAAATTTACAAACTCCGAAGCTGATTCTGTCTGACCCCTTGTTAATGTATTTGAACAGGTATTTGATTGATCGGGACTGATTACACCATTCGACATTAATGTGTGCACGCCATTTCTTCAATAGGTACTTGTTGTAACCAACAACGAATCTGTAATGAGTAAACATATTAGAAATGTTTTTTTTACTGTATTTAATTGTGCATGAATTAATAATCCTAAAAAAAATGTATTTGTATTTATAACCTGTTGTCTACGGTGATTTTGTTTTTGTCAATTGTGTGCCCATTTTCCCTTCTTCTGTACTTTGCATAGCCATCTCCATCGACCATTGTTCGTTCAATGAAACTTTTAGGGAAGTGCTTTGAACATTTGTTATCCACCATGCAGGGGCTATTTTTATTTGCATGACCACAAGGTCCGTGAATCATAAACTCATTAACCAGCTCATATAGCTCAGGGTCTTCATTAGGGTCTGGAATCTCAGCACATATAAATCTGTCAATATCCTCGCCTGTCTTCACCTTATCATCGGGGTGTAAGAACAAACATACATGTGCATGAGGTAAGCCCCTTTTTTGGTATTCAACAGTATAAACAACTGCATGTAAAGGAAAAGGTTTAATGTGTAATATTGGGTTCCATCATAAAAGTAGTTTCGTTATATTATATAACTTAATTAAATGAAACATAATGTTTTTAATACTTACCTCCTTGTACTCTGCCAAACAATTCTTCATCCTTGAGATCTTTTATGAACATTTCCAATTTCATTGCGAAAATCCTGCAAACAACGTCCAATCTGTCTTCAGGCTTGAAGCCTCTCTTGTTGCAGTACCTGGTGATTTCCGGCCATTTTGAATTGCATGTGAAAGTTATAAAAAAGTCTGGATATCCGTAAGCTTTACATAGAGCCATTGCATCCTGGTAGTTTTGCATCATGTATCTTGAACCACCCGTAAATGATGATGGTAAAATTACACGTTTGCCTAAGGATGATGCATCAGTTATGCCTCCATTTGATGCATTTAGTATGGCCCGGTAGGATTCACATCTAAGATTGTCCTGCTTCTTCTTGACATAATGCAGCCGTTCTGATTCAACTATGCTATATCCATCAACTACAAATTGTTGAAGCAACTGCCTTGCATGCAAAATCATTGAAAATTCTTTGTCTCTTTCTTGCAATCGGTAAGCAAACCACTCTCTAATGCTCAAACGTATTCTCTTTTTATTTTCAGCATCTATGAAGGTTAAAGGCTTGTCCTTTAATAAAATGCCGAGGTGGTAACCATCTTCACCATATGGAAATAAGAGTGGATATTGCAGCGGAATGTAAGATGGATGTAGCTCATTGATACGTTTCAATTCGCCTGACTTGTATTGGATGACGATGTCTCTATAGTCAGATTCCACACTGCCATCACCAATGATTAATGCTGCTATTTCGGAAGCTTCAGGCATGTTGTACTGCCTTCCATCTTTTTTTCTTGTTCCAATGATGACCAACCTAACTTGTTGCTCACTGTTTGAGTTGATAGTATCCCTTGCGTGTCTAAAACTCTTTGCCAATTGGTTATGATCATCTACCACTTTTGTTAATCCCTTTACCAGTGTTGTATCAAAGTTTGCAGATCTTGACCTTCTTGATTTTGAACTAATAATACACGTGACTTGAATTAGTACAAACATTGTTGCATATAATGCTGGCATAATATAATTTGATAATGTGAATGATATACACATAGGGTACAACAAATTAAATTTGGCAAATAGTATATTTTTATACCTGTAAGCAGACATCCTGTTGTTTATTTCATTCCAAGTATCATATATGTACAGCTGTGAGAACTTCGGTTCCGTTCCAGAATTTGGAAGAAGACTGCCAATCCTATGGTAGTTTTGACCATGCATTCTGTAACAATAAGGGTCGCGACCATTTTTTATAGTATTATCAATCTTACCTCCCATGCTAGTGAAGGAGAACATCATGTTATATGCCCGAATATTTTCTATGAAATTTTTCGACAGACGGTGTTTACCAAGGATCAGATTCTTTAGAAATTTAGGTGGTTCTGTTAGTGTAGGCAATTGAACTTTCCCTTTCATGCAACACAACGAAAACTTTGGTTGAACTGATTGTCTATCGCCCCTAGATCTTTCTTCATACCACATGCTAGCACCGCAAAATTCACAGACAAATTCTGGATCACCAACATCATAATAATCTGCATATAACATTACAATTATAATTATGGGATACAATTATGCAATCTACATTTGGTTTGTATTTGACATGTCTAAAATGTACATTGACCATTTAGAAAATGTTTAATACCTGGTGATGATTCCAGTTTACTGAATCTGTCTTTGTTCTTTTTAGATCGGGGCTTCTTACTGGTTTGTGAGTTTGAGTCCAAATTTGCTCCTGCGCCACAAAAACGTCTTGATACATCATCTGATTGTGTTCCCAATGTTGGTGCTTTCCGCTTGTTTGATTTATTTGTTGCAGGCTTAGAAGGTACTATGCCTCCTGTGGATTTTAAATCATATCGTTAATACAACGATATAATTGTTTATTGAAATATACTATACATTCAATGTATTAGATTTGAATGTATGTAATTTATATTATTTTGGTATTCACTTTGTAAATGGGGAATTAGATATGTGTGTGGAACAGATGCAAACGTACCATTTGTTACAGCACCTAGTGGAGAATTAAGTGTCAACGGTTGGTAGAATGAAGGACATATCAAAGCACTGGTATTTGAAAAATTGATGGTTTGAAAACCACCGCGAAGATTGTAGATATTATGATTCAAGTACGTAAGAATGAATGTAGACAATGTTGTTTGCTCGAATAAGGGATTGGGGTAAGTTACCCATAATTTAAAACAACTATGACAAAACGTTAATCCACTTGTGAACAATGATATGTCCAGGAATCCTCAATGTTTTATTGTGCAAAAAAAAAAAAACAGGATAAATATGCCAGGATCTCCATTCTTTTCCGACTACTCATCATCATCCAACACCATCTTCCTTTTGCGGGTATTTGCTGATTGAACAGTTGAAGGTGGAGTATCAAGATTTTTCATCTTTGCTTTGCTAATTGGACTACTTGCAGTAGTGACCAATTCTTCATTAACTTGTTCAGAATCTCCTGATTGAGATGCAATATTCTACATAGAGAGGATGAAAAAGGAATGATTATGAAAAATTGTAAATAATACATTGCAATGATAATAATGTTTAATACCTTAGATTCTTCGGTAACTCTTGTGTTATTCCTCGCTGGAGTAGTTGTCATATCAGACCCACCTCCCTGTACGTGTTAGTTTAATAAAATATTAATTTAATAGCGTAACTTTGGATACAAATGTTTGACGAAATGTAAATCATAAATTTTCAGCATTATATATGACATGAAAAAGCAATTATTTTGATTTTCTATCATTACCATGTCTTGTCTATGGATGGCCAAGAACTCACTGATTATGTCCGGGTCATTAGTCATCTTTGCGACCTTTATATCAGATGGTAAGTTAGGATTATTGCTCGACGAGATATCAAGCTTGAACAGACACTGTTTATTAAGCATTGCATTGATTTCAATCGGGTAAGCGTCGTCTTCTTGTGTACTCTGCATTTTCGATGCCAAATTTAGGACACTATTGAAGTTACAAAACCTAATCAAGGATTCTCAAATAATACGTTAACTCAGTTTTCATCTCAGCTTGTTTTCTCCTTAATTCTAGTGTTGTCCTATGAATCAAATGCTTGACATCATTATCCCATAAGAGAAACGTGGCACATCCGGTGGAATCGATAACCCGAACATTAATCTTAAACCTATAAATTGAAAGAATATTTTAGATTCATACAGTGTAAAATAGCTAAAGGTTTAGGTTCTTAATACTATAGGTATATATATATATATATACACACACACACACACACACACATACATGGGATAACTTACATTGGTGAAACAGCGGCACGCTCATTTTTGCATTGGGCGCATTTAAACCCTGTGTACACACCTGTGTCTTGACTAATTTCAGAATCAGTATCATGCTTTCCTGATGATTGGTAACTGGTTGCCCTTTCAGCCCTTCTGTGACATTTTTTGCATCCTATATAGGACCAATCTCCATTTTGTTTGATGCATGCTATTGTTGCAAGTACAACACATGTTGTATTCTGAAAAATTTAGACTTGCATATATAAAGTCATGTCGTAAAGGTTGAAACAATACCACCTAAACCATTTCAGTTGTGACACTTTGGAAAAAAATGAATTACCTCTTCAACTAATGCAATTTCGGAAAGGTTCATTCGCTGGAAACCATTGAGAAAAGCATCACGTTTTGTGATTGTTGTCTGGGAATCCATTTGGGTAATACGATTTGAATCGTTCCCCAAACCATCAACATCAAGCATCCTAACAGTCATTTGGCCAAATTGGTAAATAATATTAATAATGTATAGTTTATAAAACGATTTAAATAAGGTATGGCATATAATGCATACCTTTGTCGGTAAGAGTTGAACACATCAATGTCAAGATCAAGGAAAACTTTTCCACCAAATTTGGCATTTTGTACATACCGTTTTCCTGTATAAGTTGTCAGAATAAAATATTGTTGAGTTCCCTTTATGTTAATAATAATAGAAAATAACAAATAAAGATTGTGTATGTAGTAGTTATTGATGAATTACCATTAAACTCTTTAATAATGCCAAATTTCAACGCAAAAAGTACACGTCCGGTTTTATTATCCATGTAGTTTCTCACTTTTACTGCAAGCTCATTCCAGAGGGTCACTTGGAGTATGTTCTTTCTGAAAAAAATATTAAAAAAAATAACAACAAATTAATCAGTAACATTAGAATATAAACAATCCTATAATATAAGTTAAAATGTGGTTTGCTCACTCCAAATCTTCTAGCTCGATGTCTAAAATCTTGCTACCCATTTCATCCTTCATTTTCGTCCCCCTTACAATCTCACCAATGACATCTACATTCAACAATAAACAGATTATGCAAAATGAATGTGAAATGGCAATAGGGCTTCGTTTTAATTTTTTTTTCCATACATACCTATGAGATAATCATTCTTAATAGGATTCATGTCATGTATGTAACCGAAAGGGACGAATTCAAATGAATGTTTCGGGATGGACTCATTGGTACATGGTTCCACCCTTGTGTTGCGCATGAAAGCAATTTTGTAGGGATGCTTGTTAGACTTGTAATTTCCCGTATTTTCAGCCAAATCAAAATTGGTGATTTTTCTGGTTTCTCCCTCTCCATCTTCAAGAAATTTTTGAAATTTCCACATGAGTTTTTTGTAGACAGAAGTCTGAATTTTACTACCCTGCCAATATACATATGAAGAAAAAATTAATTTTAATCATTGGGAATCGGGGTAAAAAATCTATAAACAAAACATCAATTCACAAAAGTTCTATAAACTATAAAATTTAGTAGTTACCTCTTCATCCATAAGTAAAGCTTCGACGGATGAGTGCACCCCAAAAGTTGTTGTCCATACGTAGAGGATTCGAACATTTACTTTCCAGTCAGACTTGACAACCATGGGGGTCAAGTCTTTTATGAAATCAACAACGTTGTTGCAGGTTGACATGGATTGAGGTGTTTGAGATTGTTCGTAGCGATAAAAGGAAGGATTGAGTGTCTGTCTTCTTTTGTGGTTGTGGGTTTTGTTATGGGTTTGAAGAGTATATATATACCATTCCCACATTTGCATAGTAATAAAATCTGCCACGATTATGGGATTAAGTGATTTTTTGTGATTTTTTATCCATTAATTGCGTCATGATAGCACAAACTGAATGCGAACATAACCATACTTCCCCATAAAAAAACAGAACGAATAGTATCCACGTATATGACCATGCAATTACGGGTACGGGTTTGTATCGTTCTGAGTCACTTGGCTATCCATTAATTGTGTCGCTAGGATTTGTGTAATTATTAGTATACCTATTATCTTGAATATATGGTTTTGATCATTAAAAATCGAGCTAAACAAATGGCTAAGTTACAATTTTTAACTAATAATTGCATTCATAACTTTCCGATGTGGTTTTTATGTGACCAAATCACCTTACCAAATTTGATTTCGTAATATTTCTTTTCCATCTATTCATGATCACACAAACACAAAACATTAAAAGAATGCCATTCTCAACAAAGCTGGTGGCTAAATATTAATTTTTTATTACAAATTGGGTCATATATTCGGCCTAGATCAATCGAAATTAAAGGGTAATACACCCGAAGCTTTAGGATTTCTGAGGTTCCACTCGGATAATTAAAATATTTTTAAAAATAACAGCAATTAATAATATTAAATTAGTTTCCAAAAGAAAAAAAAAACAAAAAATTATCCTACATTGATCCGCAATCTTCTCCGTTTTTTTAATTGAAATTGAATGACGCTTCATTTACGGGAAAATGACAAAAATCGTGCAATTCCATCTATAAATTTTCCCTTAATTCAAAATTAAAATAATCAAGTTCAATGCTATTCAATGTAGATCCTTCCCACAAAAATCAAAATCATACAAACACATCAACACTAATAAGCATTTTGGTAACCACATCATCCAGCAACTACAATTTAAGATTACATTTAATGCTAATCATCCAGCAACTACAATTTAAGATTACATTTAATGCTAATTGATAATCACCGAAAATGGAATTTATTTTGATCGGAATCAATTTTGATCCCTTTTAAGGAATTTCCTATCACCGATTTTATTTACCAATTTGACCACAACATTTTATCATTATACATTAATTGTGTAATGAAGTAACTATTACTTTTCTGGAAATTCAGAGGACCTTTATTGCAATAGTTGTAAATTTTTTTTATGCCCACCAATAGGAAAATGACACGTAGGATTTTGTCCTATGTGTCAACGTGAGGAGAAGTTTGATTCCCTCTCTCTGGTTTCTCTCTTAGTATAATACTATAGATTATCATAAATTGGATAAATATACATTATATTTTATGTAGTTTTTCGTATTCATGGTCAGTTAAAAGATTAAATTATCTAATTTATCGATTTTGATTTTCTAAATTGGACTCTTTTTTTATTCTATATAGAGGGAGCACGAAAATGTGGGAAAAACACAGCAGCGGTATCTGCATTGGCGGCTTGACTTGCTGATTAATGCAATAACCACGTCTTTTTAACCCTTGTTAATTTGTTTTCCTTTTTTTTAAAAAAAAATAAAACAACCTCATCTCTTTTTGAATTGTTGTTGGTTTTCACTTGTGGCTTGGTTTGATTTTTAAAATGTTAAATGTTTATTTAATATCAAGAAATTTTGTATTTCATCAGATTTAATTTAATTAACATAGAGTAAAATGTTCTTGAACATACTCTGTGATCATTCATATTAATGATGAAAAGAATAATGCAGCAAATAAACTATATTAACATGAGATGGATTAGTCAATATATCTACTAAAGGCATTACATGTTGAAGTTTCAGAATCTTAAAATTACATGTTTTGTATATGAAAAAAACTATCCTTTTAGACCAGAGAGGACTTAAACCACTACTTTGATCTCATGCATGCAAAGGAACCACAAAGGTCTTGACAATTCTTCCGTTCTAGACCAAAACGGGACAAGAGAAAGCAAAGGTAGACAGAACATAATCTCAGGAGTGGTGGAGCCAGAAATGAATATTGAGGGTGCGAAATTTAGACAAAACTACTAATGACATTAGGGAATCAATGTAGAATGTGCGAAAAATTATTCAACACATAGTTTCTATTGAAAATTTAGGATATCTCTATTAATTACAAAAATATGAGCAGGTGCGACCGCACTCTTCCGTCCACCCTAGCTCCGCCGGGACAGCAATGTTTGCGGCCATACTGCAATAAATTTCGTGGAAAACCAGCTATATGGCCTTTCAACTATAAGATTAGAAACCTACTTTAAGTTTTTATGCGTTTAAAATTGGGTTGGACGAGGCAACAGCAAGAGTGAAATCTCATTTCTCACGCTTCCCACAAACGCAAAGCTGTAAGGGTGCAAGGAGCATAATTGCATTGTACATGAGAAAATCAACATTGTAAGGATTTCTAATCTTTCAAATCCTATACAACACTAGGAAACAGAAGTGAAACAATCTGAATTCTGAGGCCTGAACACTTGGAACACAAAAGATGACAGCAATTTCGTTTCCATTCCATGTCACAAAATAGTTCGTATCTAACCTAGAGATTTATAATGTACATCAGATCAGAGCAACTCCAACTCTGAAGATTAGAAACATTGTCAATCAACCAACTCAACCACAAATAATTTAGCAAGCTACATCCAGATGCATCAATCTATATGCAAAGCAGCTAGCATCTGACGTAGCATGCGTTAAATAAGCGCCCCCGACTAAATTGCTATTTAATTAAGTACAAGCATATGGCCCTACCAGGGTATCAGGCAGGGAATGTGGTAAGAATAGATCACCTATCTTCTAGCAAACCGCAAGCATCTATTATGTTTTTCGTCTGCTATACTTTGATTTGAACCAAGGTTACTCTTGCTTCTTTTGGAAAATGAGTGTTTTTCCATTGCATTCACAAATTTACGAAGATGCTTAATGTATTCTGGGAAAGTTTCAAGGTTGCAGTGACCTCCGCCTTGGACCCACAGTGGATCGTATTTTTCTGCTGAAAGTTCCCACAATCTTTTTCCATGAGACAAGTCAACAATATCGTCATTTGTACCCTGTGAATGATCGACCACAAGAAATTATAGATGCTGTCAAAAAAAAAAAAAAACAGAAATTTAACAACTACAGATTCATGCTAAAGAAGCAGTTAGAGAAAGCCAAAGAGAAAAGGATTTAAAGAAGCTTAAACCGAAAAGTCAAGTATGGTTGCAGGGCCTAGGAAAAGAGAATGGACTGATAATTGAAGCCGATTAACAAATTTAAGTTGATAGAGGTCAGACACTGGCAAGTAATGATTCAGTGCAAGAAAATTCTCGACTCTAGTTGATTTCATGAGAGGGAAATCTTAGAAACATGCTAATAAATTTAAATTGTCAAGCAAAAGAGCATCATACACATCAACAATACTCCGACTTTTGCACATGATTCAACTCAAATTGTCAGAGAATTATATCTTCATATCCAGAAAAACATTCTGCTTATATCTGTTAGAGAAAAGTTTATACGAGAGTCGATGCTATCAATGACATTTAATGATCCTATCAGAAAGTTCCAACTGACACTTTAGAAACCACTTAAGGATATGCAGGGTGCATGCCAGGTAAAACAGAGTGGGTGATACCAACTGGCCTCCAATGTCCATAGAAGCATACATGAAGAAATATCGGCCAGCTATTGCAAGATAAGCACTCCTTTAATTGGGGTGGGGGGGTTGGGGAAGCCACATTCACTGGTGAAAACCCAGTGAATCATACATTTGATAAGGAACCAATTTCTATCAAAATTAGATTTAAAATGTTCCCAAAAGCCCATATTCACAAAAAAATACTGATAATGATGTTTGGTATTTGTAATGACACCACTCTTCCTTCTAACAGTACCATAAGGGAAAGATAGTAGTAATTATTTTCTCAGTCCGGGAAAATGGACAACTCCGAAATCAAGCAGTGGCATTTTGCATCCTTGGGAGTAATTTGATGAATTGATAAATACGGTTGTTATCTACAAATTAATTCTTCTTATTAAAAAAAAGGACACGAGTATTCTCCCCCAAAAAATAGGAAATGAGAAGGAAAGATTGGATGTCAGCACTTCTACCTATCTTTTTATGCACCAGTGTGAATAGACACTTGAATAGAAAATATTAAACTCAATATTCTAGGTGAGATGCCATCGACGCAGATAAAACCCAAAACTTATCTTCCATTTTCAGTTGAACACAAATCATGAGAAAACCTTCTCACTTTAAGCTTTATATTTTAATGTTTACAATGCACTTCCTTCCATACAATTTTTAACATTTCCACTATAACTAATAGTACTTTTTAACTAATCTCAATCCAGAACAACATATACACAAACCAAGATGGTAATCCAAGGCCCTAGAATTATCTTAAGCTCATTGTCTATGGCATTATACTAAAAGCAGCAAGTAAACTTCTTTCTTTAAAGGCAATTAAGAACCTGTTTGTTGGTTTTCAGCCTTCATCACAGAAAGAACAAGAAAATTTGCGATCATTCTCCCTTTTACTTGCCCAGATTCAGCAGAATTATGCACAATCAAAAGGTGGAATAAGAACAGCTAATTGACGGATAACCAGTTTCCTAAGGGTGATATTGATTGATTTCCTAGTCAGCGGCTGACTACTAAAACTGAGGTTAGAAGGCCTATAACAAGACAACTTCTGGATTATGCAAGTTAGAATGATAAACATTGCTACTGTAGAACCCAATCAGCTCTCAGTCACATAGCTTAAAAGCTTTAGATCACAGCTCCATGGCCGTGATCCAGATGAAAATGATAGCAATTACGCAGGTTAGCTGCATTTGTTATTTTGTAATTTCCTAATTTGTAAAATGGCATCCTCCCTCTACTCTTAAGGATACTCTACGTGCATATACATTGAATCCATCAGCAAAATAAGTACCCTAGTTCAACCGTCATTGCCACATATTTTAGCAAACGCCCTCTCTTTAACAAGATCACCAACTTTGGTAAATTTATTATTCAAAGAGTGCTTGGGAAAGATGCCGTAAAGCTCTGGCTAGCAGCCAAGCAGTCATCCACTTCGAGAAGCAAAAAAGGAGAAGCTAAAGTAAAATCTCCAGTTTGCATATCTCACATCCCTCAGCTGAAAGAGCCTCAAATGCAAGACTAAGCAATTGGCAATAGAACTGAAGAAGAATGTGAAAGGAGAATCTTTCAAGCCGGTGAAAACTGACTGTATTTATGTCTGTTTCATTCACTTAACTAATATTTCAGCATTCTCAAGGAAAAAAAAAAAAAACAAAACTAATATTTCAGACAACCCAAGTGAGGTAATTGAAACTGGGTTTTGCACATAACCAGAAATTTGATGTATGCTAAAAACTGCTCAAATTAGATAGTGAGATTCTAATGACCAAATGGCACCGTGATACATCAAACAATCAGGTTAGACATCCAAAACACACAAGCAAAATATGAGGATAAAAATGTGATTCACCAACAGTCAATCAAGCACCCAGAATTTCTAATTTAGCTTCTGGGCTGCTCATAACAACTGACTATTGGAAGAAGAATAACCAGACCATTTTTAAAAGCAGCATACATGAGGTAGAAAATCTACCTTTGTATCTAAAACAACGCAAATAAGCATATTAGACTGCTATTATGTTTCACCTATTGTGTTAACAAGGTACATTGAACAAGAAAAACACAGTAACTAGAGTTTAACGATTGACAAAAAATAATTAATCAACTGCGACTAGAGATCCTAAGCTCATAGACCTTTTGTATCAGCAGTTAGACAAGAGAAATTACTAGTAAAAGTATACCTTCATTGGTTCAATATTGCTACACCTTTTATCTACCGAAAGATTGAAAAGTTCAATCACGTAATAGCTATATAGTTGCGCGCTAAAGCCAGGGACATGGTACACGATAGTTTACCTACTTATCTAGTAGCTCATAACCAATACAAAAATAACAGCATCTGAAATGAAGGATTGCACAATAAAAATTTAGTAATAGAGATCAAAAGAATCAAGATGATGGAACCCTAGTTTCAGAAATAAGCAAAATGGTTAAGCATACATACTCAATGCCTTTTAGCAACTCAATTTATAAGCAAAAGTTCGCTAGATGACATAATGCGACTCCAAGCAAAAGAACAAAATGAATGCAGTAAAAGCATGTCTGGTGTAAAATAAGAGATTGTCCTTACATGTATAACTAGAACTGGGCACCGGACATTCCTTATCTTGTCAATATTCTGAGTGAGAAAACAGAAAAGAGTGTCAGAAGCAAGATATTATCTGAAAGTGTGACAAAGAAAGAATGGTCAGCCGGAAGTACCCATTGACGTGAAATCCATAAGCCTTACCTTGAAAATGTCAAACCAAAATGTCATCTTCACATTATACAATACTCGAATCCCAGAAAGGATAGCACTATGAAGAACAATAGCTCTCAGCCTATGGTGATTAGCAGCCAAATGCAGCGTCGGACCACTTCCAACAGATTGGCCATATAAAATAATATCCTCCTGCTTTATTTCATATTCATTCCTCAAACAGTTGAATACAGCCTCTATGTCAGAGTATGTATTTAACTCAGATGGCTGTCACAAGCCAAATCACATATCAGAAAGATAAACATCATAATTTTGAGGCCATAAATGCACATAAGATATCTTTCTCATCATTTCTCACCTTACCAGTGGAAGCTCCATATCCTGAATAATCGTAGCTGCATCATTGCAAAAGAACTTAAATTTTAGTAATCGGAGGAAGCAAACCGTGCAACTACTTCGTGTTTCTAAGAACCACTAATGAAATATGAGGGTATTGATTGGTGTAAGGCAATCACATACTTACAGAAAAGATTGAACACCTTAAAACCTAAACCAAACTAATTGAAAACAAATTTATAAAGAATCCTTTTGCTAGTACATTAAAAGAGCAAACTGTCTACTTAAGCAGAGAAATATGTAAAAGCGCGTCACTGCAGCAGGCTCAGGCAGGAAAGCAAGAAATCAATGAATAAACGAATAATATTCAAGCAGGAGAGAAGAATTAATATGCACGTAGTTACCGAACCAGAGCTATTCAAATTTACAAACATCATTATGTCCACTGACATTGCTTAATCAATCAAAATGGAGAAGCTCAAAATCTGAGAGATTGGAGCAAAGGTAACTCTAGTAAGGAGAAATTAACATATTTAAGAACAATTGAACATGACAGAGACAAAACAGAACCAAGCCATAGATTATAGAAATAGAAAAAAGAACCCAACTCATACACATACAGAAATTAGGAAGAAAGCCAACAAGTCCCCAAAAAAATCAAAACTTTTCAGCACCAAATGCCAAAAACATCCCCCAAAAAAGGGGGAACAAAATCAAGTCCTTGAAAAATTTATAGAATCCATACAAAGGCGTGTCAGAATACATGCATATATGATTATCAAAAAACAGAGGAAAAACAGACCTCATAATATTAACACGAAGGTGCGCTCTGAGCTCGATGAAAAGCTCTTGCATTTGGCCCAAATCAGCAGCATTCCCATGGGAGTACAAAATGGTAAACCTTCCAAAGGGATGCTTCCAAAAGGTGGCTACAATCTTATTCCCACATTTTGTATCCAACAAATGAACATCCACATTTTTATCAGCCGTTAATCCGCTGAAGATAAGCTTCCCATCATCTTCATCTTTGTAAACATCATATGTTGGTGGGTCTGGAGGGAAAAATGCAAACTTTGCAGCCACATTTGATGTTACATTTCCCATTAAAACCAACCCAACAAAGATAAATCACCTTCAAACACAATCAGTGATGGCTCATGCCATGAAAATGAGCCAAACATGAAGGTTCCCTTTATCTAATTTCTGGGATTTTTTTTTACCCCTGGTGAGAAGAACCTGGGAAATTGGTAAGCTTCCTCCTTTTTTTTTTCTTTTTTTTCTTTTGCTTCTTTTTTTATATGATTCCTGTTTTTTGGTTTTGGTTGGTTTTATTTGGTGGGAAAAATGGAAGAAAGATCCGATCTAAGCGGGGTTTACTGTAGGCTGAAGGCCTGCAGCCAAATCCAATTGGGAAACTAAAAAAATTCTTAAAACAGAAAAATACAAAAATCCAAGAGATTAATTAAAAGCAAGAGAAAGTAGTTTATATAGTTGTATACCTTTTGCATGTTGGTCGTGATGAGCACATCTCTCTCTGAATGGTCAAAAGTTTATGGCTGCATATTCCAACTCCAACTCTACTTCTTTGGTTCTTCGTTTTTCCAAGTTGAAGTTTCTAAGTAAAAGTTTTTTTTTTTTTTTTCTTAATTGGTAATGTCTGCTCAAATTCTTAAGAACTTAAGGCTAGATTGTAAAATTGATTTACACATCCTCTCTCGTATAAAAATAATCCATATTGAGTTTTTAAAATTTATACTCTCCCTGTCCCAAAATTATTGTCCAGTTTGAAATTTCACTTTTAATACAATTTGAATTATAAATGAAAACTCAAACTGGACAATAATTATGGGACGGAAGGAATACTAAAATATCAATACTCAACGTGGATACTCTCCCTGTCCCAAAATTATTGTCCAGTTTGAAATTTCACTTTTAATACAATTTGAATTATAAATGAAAACTCAAACTGGACAATAATTATGGGACGGAAGGAATACTAAAATATCAATACTCAACGTGGACTGTTTTTTAAATAGATAGAGTAATTACTTCTTCCATTATTTTTTACAGACAAAAGTTAATAAGAAATTCTAGAGTGTTTATAGACTGAATAGTGCACCCAATTATTCAAGAGTTATCACGATTATTACATGAATACTAACGGTTTCGATCATTAAGTGAACTATTAATTTATGACATTACACTCTGTCTCAAAGTTATACACAAGTTACATTATTACACCCTGTCTTCAGTCTTGACTAATTCATATGAAAAATGTGAGGGGAATTTGGGAATCATTTGTTAAACTTCTAATTTTGGTAATTTTGGGTTTTATACAACAACTAGTTGAAATTTTGATCAAGTATTAAATGACATAATTAAAAAAAATGATTGTAAAACTAACATGACATGGACACCATGCCTAGGATCAGAGAATCCATAAAAGAGAAAGAGGAAAAGGTAAATACTGCATTTGAGCTTCATTATTGTTATGGTTGATTAGGACCATTCCATCTGAAACTTTTAGAAGGTCTCACAAGTCACTATCATGGTCCTTAATGGTGGTTAGACTTTCATTTATGGAGCTGTGGGTTCCAAAAGGCTAGGTGCTGCTATTAACATGTCACATGATGGATAGTAATAATATCATCTACTAGAAACCAGTAATGACTAATTGATTGATTCGTTTGAATACTTATCCGTTCATTGATCACGGTTGCTATAGCTTCCAGACGAGAGAATCTAATATACAATAGTTGTACTCATCTTTTTAGTGCAACAAATCAATAAGAATTAATATTTGTTTTTTTTATCCTATAAATTTCTCTCTCTCACATATTAATATTACCTTTTCTGTTTTTGCATATAGAATGTACAGCTGACCTGGCGTGATACAGCGATTGTACTGAAGATTTATTCCTTGGAGACATCATTCTTTGGAGTAACATTTGTTATTCAGCTTTAAACTTCACGTCTTAAGTGATTATCAAAAGGAGTTTGTATTTAGTGTTTAACCTCCATACTTCCCGTTTAAGTGTTTATTAGATAGAATCGTGTTTATTATTATTTGTCAGATTTTAAATGTCATTAGTTACTTTTAGAAAGATAACAATTGCTACTTAAACTTCTAAAGTAAGTTGTTTTTTCAATATTCCAGAAGATAACAATTGCTACTTGATTAAACTTCTAAAGTTTGTTGTTTTTTTTCAATATTATATTAGTAAGGTGTCTCATCTGATGAGATATACGTGTAACCAAATACTTCGGTGATCAACGAGTATTTCAACAAGGCACATGTAACAACTATGAAGCTTTGTACGTAACTTGTGTTGAAAGTGAACCATTATGGGTTGCATGCATATTTTTGTAGAGTAACTATATATTACTCCTAGCGTTTGTCTACTTTTGCATAAGAAAGAGAAGGAAAATTGATAGCAATGAAAATGGAGAATCTACAAATTATGTTCCAAATAAAAGTATAAAACAATAGTAAAACAATTGTTGCATTAATCATGTTCATAAGTATCTTTCATGGTTGGTTTTTGGTTTTTCTTTGAACCTTTTTTGTTCATGATGGACAAAGGATGGTGGTGACACTTTGTTTGGTAAGTGCCATAAGAAGTTAAACAACCAACACTCAACAAAGATGTGTGATATATTCTAACCAAATATGTTGCTTTCTTGTATAGCTTTCAACAAACAGAAGAAAATGGATATTCTCAACCATAGTTAAAAAGCATAACAAATACAAAGAAAGCTTCAATTTAGAGGCAAAGACTGGGTCAAAAAGTCATTGAGTGCTTGGAAGTTGGTGCATTTAGCAAAAAAAGCTAGCTACTAAAGTTAATTGAAGATGAAAGGAAAAATGTTAAAAAAATAAAATAAAATGAGTTTCAACAATGATGTGGTTAAAAAGGTAATGAGTCAACAAAACCCTCTTAACTTGCTTGAATTGCGAAAACCTATATTTGCAGTTCTATGTGAATTTCAGATTCCTTCTTCTTTGTTTTTCTTTTTTTTTTCCCCAATGTAGTTTTTGAGTTTTAATCAACCTGAATTAATCACTCTCCCCTTTAGTACTTTTTTTTGGGGTCAACTCTAGTATTTCTTTTAGAAAAAAAAAACCAATTTAAAGTGCACAAGATCAACACCCAATTAAATAGAGTTAATACATTAAAAACAAAAAATCTAAACTAGTCAATAGTTTTTTGGATCGGGGGTTTGTTTTGATTAACCAAATCATGTCAAAGCGAATGTTAAAAAAATTGTCATCAAAAGACTGGCACCAAAAGAAAAGGTTGGCATTTTTCTTTTCTGGCAAAGCAAGAAATAATGATCGTGAGTAAGGAAAAATACAATCCCCTATTGGAATAATAATCACAAATATTGTTAACCAAAAAAAAATACAAAAATCAATGTAAGATCCTTACACAAAATTTCACCTCTATTGTAAAAGCAACATTCGTTGCTAACTTGGTGTAAAGTACCGCATCAAATTGGCAACCCGGCAAACAGTTTGGATACGAAAAGTAGTCTCAAGTGGTGCAAGTTGTAACAAGTTCGAAGTCATTTATTAAAGCGATGGAAATTTACATGTTGTATGCCTTCGAAAGATGTCCATGGCCACAGATTTTAGTCTTTACATACAGATGTTGCAAATTTTTGGGGTCAAAACAGACTGCGGTGCAGACTCTGGCTATGACCTGAATTTACCCTGCTAAATAGTATGTGTTCCTCCTGTAAGGTGATGTTTTCCCCATTTACTGAAACCCAAGTTTCTGCAACTTTTTCCACTCTTCCATTCAACATTTCTGCTACAGTAAATGCCCTCAATGTACCGGCAGATTCTGATGACGCTGCGGTAACTACTGTATCAGCATCACGTATAGAGCTCCCGCTGCTTTCACCCATTTCTTGTTCCATTCCCTGTCTTTTAACCCTAGGAACTATGGCTCCATTCAAATATACAGTGTCGTTATCTCCAACAACTATCATTTTCCGAAGACCGATTCCGTCAGCTAGCCGTTTATGCATGTGACCAAACACGACCAATGGGATCGATAAATTTGTGGTCTCTTTTAACTGAGAGATTGCCGCTGCCAAATCTGCACCATTGCATGTTCATTCAGAAATCATTAACCCTTTTCAGTTCAATGTAATATGAGAAAGGACAAACTGGGACATTTATAAAGATTGATACGTTGTACACACATCTGTACGGAGAGTGTTTCGGTATTGCATTGGATTAGATTTTGTTTCCTGCCTTTTCTATGTAACAAGTCGCACCGAGTATCGATGAAAAGGTGTCTTAAAATGTGATAAGGTGTATTGAAAATGTAGATATATGTGCTGAAAATCGAACCAAAACACAAAATGTAAGAAAGAAGATTACCAATATTCCAGATACTAAAATGCTATAAGAGACAACTTTGCTAAGATTTACCAGGATCGCCATAATCACCAGCGCCATAAACCCAATCCTTTCCACAAATATCATTCGCATCAGATCCTAAGCCTGTAAAGATATATTAATAACTTAAATTAATTTATAACCTAAAGGTCTTGTGTACACAGGAAAGTAGTTCCAGTTAGATGTGTAACATGGTATTACCAGTAGGTCCATTATGTGCCAGTAAAATGACTGAATGTTCTTCTGGAGTCTTTAATGCAACTTGGTATATTCTTTTTGCACTTTCATCCATACCAGACACATTATATCTACACAAGCAGGAAATGAGTAGGTTAATAACTAGAACAAAAGATATAAGACATGTTTTCTACTACATATTTGACTAGCTGCAAGGAACAGAAAGGAAATTGATCCCCAAAGTAGAAAAATGTACATTACACAGACAAAGATGGTATTTGTCTGAAACATACGTAATCCTCAGCTACTTGCACAGCAAATAGATGGATGAACCAACCCCAATATCTCTAGAAGGATTGAGTTAAACTTGAAAGGTGCTGATAATAATGCAGGAAACACGAATCAAAAGAATAAGATTGCTATTCAGGAAGCCAGATTGAGGAAATTAGACATGATTTTAAGAGTAATTTCTTTCAGTTAGGACTCATATATCGTATTTATTGATCATGAAAAAGCAGATGATATAGTTACTTAGGATTAAATGTAGCAAGTGTCAGAAAAGAATAGAGAAGATTGTACAAAAGTTATAAAAGATAGCTAAAAAGATGCAATAATATGTATGAAGACACCACTTGAGATATCCAATGACTTCCTGAAAACTTTGAATCAGTATTAACTGAGTCCATGCACTTTCCTATAGCTATTGATGATATCGCCGACTTCACTAAAATTCATTTGTGAATGTATTTTATCTGTTAGTGATATGGTTCTGATCAACATGAAAGAGAAGGAATACGTGTCCAGTTAGAAGCTTAGAGGGGTCACTGGAAGTCTTACCATGATTCAAGTACATTTTAAAAATAAAGAGTGGCACCATAGAATTATTGTAGACGCAGTGGAACCATGAAATTTGAAAAAGTTCTAAATGTCAACTATCTATCATTGAAGAGAACAAGAATTGCTTTAAAAGATGTGTTCTGCATACTTTCAAGCAGGTTGGATGAAATGGAGAAATTAAACAGCTTCTCCACACTTTCTGGTCTTAAGTACAGAAAAAGAAATTAAACGCGCGCGCGCGCACACACACACAAAAGAGAAGTACAGAAAAAAGTTGGATGAAAATTATTAAAATGGACGGTAGACCACCACATCCTATATGGACCAGAGTGTTGACAAATAAATTAAATGAACAAAAATTAGAGTATCAAATAAAATAATAAGGAAATACATGCCGATATACACTTAAATTAATGAAATAGATAAGCATACACACTTAGATTAAGTTGAATCAATCACAAATGCATAAAGAAAATTAAAGAAACATGCTTAAAGTAGCAAGGAAAAGTTAGGAGGAGATCCGAAGCTGCATCAGTAACACGCATAAAAAAAGGAAATCCTCAATCCCAAATTGAAAAGGAACATCCATAATTGATTTGTTAAAAATAAGTACTGAGGAAGAGACGCCATATTAAACATCCTGAGCATGATGGCAAGAAATGAAACACATAGTCCAACCTCGACAACAGAACGAAGACTTCATTTTATTGTTCTTGAAAGATGAAAGCTTTTATTAGAATGAATGCTTCAAACTTTTCATTCATGCAATCTTCTACTATGGAAGATACATAATACTGATAAAAGCTTACTTCCCCAATCCTCATAAAAAGGTTAAGTACACAGAAGAGAATCTTTCTTGCTACCAGAATTGCAGTCCCCTTATCCATTATCGCGTTCGATTTATCATATGCATTTTCAGAGTATAACCATTATCACTATAAACGTCTGGATCCCACACCTAGCTGTGATTCAGCAATGGGATTCAAGAAAATGCACAATTGAGATACTGCAGTCTAAAGTAGTGAGAAGCAGAAGCTGTAATAGGCGGGTTAGAGTTGGTGCATGATGAAAGATGACAATGTTTGTAGTCTGTTTCCTCATTCTTTGCATGTTGTAAATTTACCAAACAGCTCTTTGAGGTAATCGATTTAGAAATTTTTAGTCCTCGAAATATATCAACATAAAATATTCATCAATTTTAACATCAGAATAAACACAACAAGCAGAATTTCCGGTTTGATCTCCACTGAAGTCAGGCAAGATATACATGTAAAAGAGTAGAGGTAATAAATTATTTGGACCAAAATACAACATACCTAGCTTTGAGAAGCCTCCTCTGGTGCAGACGTGGACCACCATGAGAGAATGGTCGCCCACCAACAACAGTTAGCTTTACTGCTGGAAAATCAATGTGTCCATAACCAACATGCTCATCACCTAGACTACCCATTAAAAGACATAGAGATTTGAAAATGTCTTTGAAAAAAAAAACTGATGCATAAAAGTGGAATTTTTGTGGGAAAAAAAAGTCACTTATTTTAAGTATTGGATTTCAATCTTCATCAGAAAGACAGTGACAATATTATTGACCTTTTATCAAGCCTCATTTATAACTTGTTTCTAAATTTCCAATCCTAAGATTCATCAAGAAAATGTGCTGCCTCCAAACACATGCAGACCATAATACTGACAAATTAAGAGTGTGTCCATCCTTCATAAGGTCTCGCCAAATGATGCAAGGGATCTTATCAGGTTAAACACACCAGAAATTAACCAGTCATGGCCATAGATTCCTTTTTCTTTCTGTAAAAACATGTTTGTTCGAAGCGGTTTCCCTGGGGGATATAATTTAACAAAGTCACTCCCACTCATAGAGTATTCTTATAAATTGTGCAAGATAACTTCTCATAATTTACTATTTACAGATTCATCTAATGTCCAAGCCTGTCAAATTTATAAAAACTTACCACTCCAGCTGCAATTGGACAGGATCCTTTTCACTGAAAATGGATAGAAAAGGATTAAAAAATGAAAAAAGAAAAAGAAAAAAGAAGACAATGACGAGCAGTTTAGAGCATTGATTAGTGTAAAGAGCCCCATATATATTGACTTATATAATCAATGAATGAAGAGATATTTTCACTCTCGATTAAGCAAGGTGTATCTCCTTAAACAATCAATTAACTTTTTGTGAACCCATCCAGGTGAGATGTCTGATTGTAAAAGGTTAAAAGTACTATCTTAAACTAACGTTCAGCGAATTTTCACTGCTTCAAAAGTCTAAACTAATTAGTGAGGTAGCCATACTCGTTTTTCATTAATGTGTATCGTCTCAATACAGAGTCTAATTGCGAAAGGTTAAAAGTAGTAACTTAAATTAGCAAGCAGCAAATTTTTTCTGCTCAAAACTACATTTTTAAAGCTACCACATCCCCAATGTGAATGTGTTAAATATACCTTGCTGAGAATTTTTGTGTGGACCAGGCATCATGATTCCCCAGAATTACTGCTTTGGCAATGTCAACATCTGCAACACTTCTAACAAGTTCAACATTTTCATTGCCAAAATCACCTATTTTGGACATTAGAGGAAACATTAGGTCAGAAAGTTTGTGAATTGAGCTAAAAGCAGAAAAATGGAACAATTTAGAGAACTGGAAAAGCCAAGGCTCGTAGCATTTTTGCCAAGATCCTGAAGTGGAAAAAGCACAAGAGAACGCACCTGTGAACAGTACCAAATCCGGCTGCATTTTGGCAAAATAAATAAACATCAGACTCGGGAAAAATCTCGAATAAATCCAAACTAACAAAGTGCTCAACAAGGAAACTACATGAAATTAAGCTCTCAGGAAGCAATTATTCAATTTCAATGATGAAAGAAATAAATAAACTACTGATTAAATAACACAGAAAAGTATTGAATGAAGAAGTTACTATGGCTATGAAATAAGAAACAGAAAGCAAGTGAAAAAGGTTCAACAGATATCATGTCATCTTTTAGCTAATTAGGAATAGCTGTGGCGTTATTACTCTCTTTTTCAACTTTATTCAGTAAACTACAATCTTTTCCATTTCCTCATGAAATTTTTGTGGACAGAAGGTGGAAAAGAATAACCTAGGACTTCAGGACGAAATGAATTCTCTTACTAGCAGCAAATATCATCAGGTACTGGTTCAAGTCCAACCCTCAAACTGGAGAGTGAATAGACATAATTCTGTCACTGGCAAAAGAACCCTTTCCCAACCAGTGATGCACGTAGAAAGCAGACTAGAGTACCTACTTCAAGTAGTACTAGCTGCACCATTTAAACTATGTCGAGCCAACAATGAAAACCAAACAAGAAACGAACCAACCATGATGGCACGGACATAATCTCACAATTGTGAGCATCTGGCAGGTCATCACAGCGCCTCTTGTATCTCTATGCATAAGGTATAATTGAAGATTGACTTTTCATTTATCTAAATATCAAACTTTCTCAGCTCAAAATTTCCATTCAATCAACTTCCAAAAAAATCAAGTTTCTCAAAAAAGAACTCCACACTTTGTTTTCTCCACTTAACCAAACATTTGAAAAAACAGGAAGAAGACAAAATGTCTCCACAATCATTTCATCAGCAACATATTCAAATAACATCAACTGCCAATTACACTTATTCATTAACATGAACTGCTAATTACACTGGAAACTAAAAAAATTGAAAATTACAAAAAAAAAGAAAAAGAAAATCTAAAGTCAACTGTATCAACTAGCAGACATAGAAATGCATCTAGAAAATTGTAATATCCAGATGAGTTCAAGGGAATAAAACCTTGAGCAGTTGAAGGGCCTTTGTATCTTCTTCTAGGCTCCAATCATCGTGCTTCAAAATCCCACCAATTCGAGTCACCAAGAAAATCAAGTTAGAAATTACGGTCGAAAACAATTGTAAATATGTAACCAAAATCATAGGGAGAAAGGTACGGAGCTCACAACGTCACCGACGACGGCAATTCTGACGGAAGGAGGCGAGGCCATGGCTGCGTAGGGCGAGCCTCCGGGCTTTGCAACCGTGGAGTGAGTGGTGGTGGTGGTTAAATTTCTGAGACGCAGAGTCGGCGCGTGTAGCAACGTGGTGCCGCGAATCATGGATGTTGCTCCTCTTTGTGCAACTCCCAACGGTTATAACGGTTCGAATAAACTTTCCCTTATTTAAAAAAATATATTAATTAACCAAAGTGGTGGTTGTGGAGTGGAAGAGACTCCTCCACCCTTAAACCATAAGTCGATGGTTTGAACTTCGCTGTGGGCATAGAGCAACTTTAAATACTTTGGCCAGTTATCTTACTTATTGAGGTACCTATAATTCACCGAGTGGGTTAGTCACTGTTGCCTACAGTAGACACCATGTGACTTCTTATTTGTTACTCCCTCTTGTCCTAATAATAAGGTGCAAATTAACATTTAATTTTGTCTAAATTTGTGTCTTATACTTACAACAGAAGAGTAATCACAACTAAAAAGACAATCTGTTTTAATGTAAAAACAACAATCTTTCTTATTCAATCACAAAAAATTAGGATGATACCAGCAAAGCAGCGTATGATGATTGATAAATGACGTCAATTGGCAAAGTACATTTACATGTAGTCATGTGCAACATACATATTTCAAGAAAAAAGAATGAACAACATACATTTTAGTGTGAGATACAAAAATACTAAAATTAAAGCGTGATTTTTGTAATATCCATATATTATTTTGCATTAAACCGTACTAGTTTCATCGAAGATCAATCCTTAAATATTGTTGAATAATATGAATAGTTCACTTTGTTGATTTGTACTTATATTCTAAGAAAACTATTTGCTGAGCTTGAAAATAAAAAACTACAGAAAACAGAAAAAGTAATTGAAATCTTTCTTTAAAAAAAGGTGTCATACGTGATACATGTTAAAAGAAAAACTTTTATTCGGAAAAAAAAGAAGAAAAACTTATCCAAAATGATAATTGTCAACAAATAATCAAATGAACTACCCAAAAATATTTTTATATCTACACCATAGAATTCTAATTAGTTTGTTGACTGAATGATATTTTAGTCTCCTCAATAATTGTTTCCCTCTTTTGTACTCATGACATCTTTGACAGAAAAATAAATTTACTCATTGATAGGAAATGACCTAAGTATGTAACATCATGATTTCCACTTAATGCTTAAAATTATTGTATTAAACATTTTTTCATTTCAGCATGTTTGATAATAAAAAATAACCTCTTAATGAAATAAGTGGTGCTGAAACTGCAGTACAAAATATAAGCAATAAGAGTTAGCTTACGACTTATTCCTTAACTGTTTAATGAATTCAGTATTAAACATTCAGAATTAAGTAAGATTATCAAATTATAAGAACTATGACTATTAATGGGTGGGAAAAACATAATTATAATTTAACTTTCCAGCTGACTTTAAAAGCAATATAATAAATCATAATGATTTTCCACCAAATGGATGATTGACATAAATTTAAATAAGATTATCATGTTACAATAACACACGATCAAAAAGCTTAAAAAAAAAAAAAAAAAAAAGCAAACTCCAAAACAAAAGTATGCATCAAACACTAATTTTCAGTTTCATTGAAGTAACAGTAAAAGCACATATATTTTGAGAAGATGGAGAATAACTCAAGTGCCATAAATCCAATCTTTCAATTCGCAAACCAAGAAATTGAAATCTCAATCAACCAAAACTTCACCTCGGAAGTATAGAGGCTTTTCCTATTATCACATTTACGTATTCGCAGAAAAATAATCCATGTTACAATGTGTGAATTATAATTCCTGTGTCCAAAAAAAAAAGTCCACGTGTAAATTTTTAAATTCAACTTGGACTATTTTGGGACAAAAGTGATACTACATTTAGTACAATTTACTAACTACTAGATGGATCAAAAGCGCTTTGCGCATATTTCATGTATAATGACGTAATACAAATTATATAAAGAAAAAATAGTAACTTACGTTGTTGTTGTTGTCTGACACACTATCTACAAAATGTATTAATAAATTTATCAATAATAAAAATATATACTAAACAAAATATCATCAATGGAACTCGTCACTTGTGATTTGAATGGTAGTGACACATTTTATCCGAATTGCGAAAAAAAAGGGCATGAACACTGAAAAATAAAATAAAATCAAGTCTCTCTACCACCAAAAAAAAAAAAGAAACAACTAAAAAAAGAAGGAAAAAACTAAATTCAAGAATATAAACATGGAGATGAATAATGAATGATGTTTAATTTTAATAGATTTGAGAATGAGATATAAAAGCAAAAAACTTGAAAGAAACAAAAAACGAAAAAAAAAAAGAAAAAGAAAAAAAAAGAGAGGTGAAGAAAACATACCATCTTTAGAATTATATATAGGTAAATTTAGACTACATAACTTTTGATTTTCTTTTTAATTATAGAACAATTTAAACTATCATTTAGGAATCTATTAAATTCAAAGAAAATAAGAGAATAAGAAAAGACATTCTGGAATTTAGAGTGAATAGAATCACCAAAATATTTTTAGACTGGTCAAATTTATCTAATAATAAAAAATAATTTTTTGGTAATCTTAAAAATGAAATTAAAGGTTACAATCACTTAAACCATTTTAGAATGATCAAACCCACCTAATAATGATTTTTTTTTATATAGTCTTTGAAGATGAAATTTAATGGAAGGGAGATCAAAAGTTCACTATGTAGACAATTTGTTATCATAAAAGTAGATATAAGGGGAGTACTTTATTAGTATAGATTCGAAGATAATGAGCAATAAGTGAGATAATAATGAAATAAATTAGAGAAAATACAGATGCTTTTGTCCAAATTAGATGAGGGAAAAAAACAAAAAACAAAAAAAAATAAATGAGGGACTACCAAACTTTTAAGGTTATTCTGCAATTATAATTATACTAGATGGATCAGACGCGCTTTGCGCATACGCTATGTATAATAACATAATACAAACTATATAAAGAAAAAATAGTAAGTTACATTGTTGTCTAACACACTATCTACAAAATGTATTAACAAATTTATCAGAAATAAAATATATATATATATATATATTCAACAAAATGTTATCACTAAAACTCGTCACTTGTTATTTCAATGGTAGTGACACATTTTATCTTGATTGCAAAAAACAGGGTATGAATAGTAAAAAATAAAAGAAAATTAAGTTTCTGTATCACAAAAAAAAAAAAAAAGGAACAACTAAAAAAAATAAGAAAAAAAACATTAAATTCAAGAAGATAAACATGGAGATGAATAATAAAGGATGATTAATTCTGATAGACTTGAAAATGAAAGATAACAGTAAAAAACTTAAAAGAAACAAAAAAAAAAAAAAGAAAGGAAGAAAGAAGAGAAGTGACAAAAACGTGAACTCTTTAAAATTATATATAAGTAAATTTAGACTAAATGACTTTTGATTTTCTTTTCAGTTGTAGAACAATTTAAACTATCATTTACAAATCTATTACAAAAAAAAAAAAAGAGAAGAAGAAAAGACATTTTGAGATTCAAAGTGATTAAAATCACCAAAACCGTTTTTAGGCTGAACAAATTCTGTAATAATAATTTTTTTTTTTTGTAATCTTAAAGATAAAATTTAATGAAAGGGTAGATCAAAGGTTCACTATAAATTGCTTTCTGATGAATGACAATTTATTATCATAGACGTGGACATAAGGGAGTACTTTATTAGCATAAATTTTAAGATAATGGGCAATAAGTAACATGATAATGAAATAAATTAGCGAAAATGTAAATATTATTGTCCAAATTAGATGAGGGGCAACCCAAAAAAAAAAAAAAACTAAACAAAAAACTAAATGAGGACTACCAAACTTTTAAGGTTATTCTACAATTATAATATACTAGAGGAACCACACGCGCTTCGCGCGTGCTTGTAATAATAAAATGTAAGAAATATATAGTCACTCAATATGAATCAAAAGGGAAAAATAAATTTATTTAATTAAAAGTAACATACATCGTAAAAGTAGAATTTTGAAGAAAATTCTACACCCTTGGAGAAATTTATATGTGAAGAAAAATTTCTTCACCCAAAATCAGAGATAGTTAAACTAATTTAACAATCATGTGTCTAAATAAATTAATCGACAAGACAAAATTAAGTATACATTTCTCTAAACACTTTATATTAAGAAAGTCACAAAATAAATCAAATTAACAAATAATAGGACTTATAAGAACTCTTCAAAACTTCAATCTTCAACTCATTTCCAATTAGACCAAAAAAAAAAAAAAAAAAGAACGCGAAATACTTAGAAAAGAGTTAGAAAATTCATAATGAAGACAAAATCATCAAAAAATGTGTAAATGATTATTACTTAGGGGCTAGGGCGTTCTTGGAGAATCAATAGTTTCTTGTAAATAGATATACTATTGAGATATACTATTGAAACTAAATTGAAATACCATGTGTTCATAATTGTATTTTGAAACCATTTATCGAGCCATCATTCTCGGTATTGGTAGTTTGGTACTCTATGCTTCACGGATGGGTTCAATATATGAACTTAGTCTAAAATTTTGTGCATCGTAAGTTTTTGGCAAGCTGTGTCTCCTATTTCCCTATAAGAATCAGAGAATTGGAAAATAAGCAAACGGAAAAAAAAAAAAGCAAACAAATCTATGTATAATTTTTGCTGGAAGACATGGATTGACAAATTTTTGAAGTACTTGTAAGAGTTGCATCTCACCATAAAAAAAAAAAGAGTGCCAATTTAGTTTTCAGTGGTCAAAGAATACATATCGTCTCTTTATTGGAATGATAATGCAACGTTGGCTCTGATGTGTTCAGCAATTTGAAAGAGGAGTAGAACTATTAGAACTAACAAGAAGAACACAATATGTACCATTTGGTGGTTTCAATTTATAATAAAGTGGTGGTGTTGCAGTTACAAATCCCTCAGAACGAACGAAAGGGTGAAACTATTAAAGGTAATTAATTAAGTTATAAATTGATTCTTAATTAATTTGGAAGAAACATGATGGAAGAGGATCATAAGGAAGATGAGAAACCAAAAAATTGTATAGACAAGCAAAACTGCTTCAGTTTTAAGTAGTTAGTGGAGTTTTTTTTTTTTTTTTTAATATCAAACAAGAAATTGAGAACTTTTGAGTTTTTCACCAGATGAGAAAAGACATTAAATTACAACATCATTTTCTTATTTATTATCAAATTATTTGATGTTTGATAAAAATTAAATGCAATCCAAATGGGAAAGACTACCAAAACAAAGAAAATATTCTGCAATTATATATAATGTTGATGAGCATGAGTGAATAATATAAGTATGATGAGTATAATAATATGCGCTATTAAAGGAAATGTATAAAAGAAAGGGGAAAAAAATTGACCGCAGTAAAAAGGAAAAACCAGTTAACCTGCTGGGCAATTTAGTCAAAGTGGAAGAAAAGAAGAAAAAAATGGAAAAAAAGAATTGTCCTAACCGAAAACACGGCGGCCTCAATCCATTTCCAAATCCACGATTCCCATTATTTCCTCTTTCCCCTAAATCCCCTCCCAATTTTCTTTTAACGTCTCCGTCAGTCTCTTTTTAGCTGTTGAAAGAGAAAAAAAAGTCATCGATCGTCTTCAATGAATTCCACCGCCAAGACGCGCCGGAAAGTAGTTCCGGCCGAGAATGGCGATTCCGCCGACAAGCAAGACCAGCTCCTCTTATCCGTCGCCATCTGCAACGGCGAAGACCTGGGTCCATTCGTCCGGAAGGCCTTCGCATCTGGTAAGCCGGAAACCTTGCTCCACTCGCTCCGGAGTTTCGCTCGATCCAAAGAATCCGAAATCGAGGACGTTTGCAGGGCCCACTACCAGGACTTCATCATGGCCGTGGACGACCTCCGTTCCCTCCTTTCCGACGTCGATTCGCTCAAAACCGCCCTCTCCAATTCCAACTCCCAGCTCCAGTCCGTCGCCGTCCCGCTGCTGACGTCACTGGATTCGTTCGTGGAGGCCAGAAACAAGTGCCGGAACATCACCCTCGCCATTGAATCCCTCCGCACCTGTACCAATCTCGTCGAGCTCTGCTCACGCACCAATTCCCATCTCTCGAAGAACAATTTCTACATGGCGTTGAAGTGCGTGGAAGAGATCGAGAGAGGGCTGTTGAGCAAGACGCCTTCTTCCACCTTGCGGCGGATGTTGGAGAAGCAGATCCCGGAAATCCGGGCGCACATAGAGAGGAAAGTGAGCAAGGAGTTCGGTGATTGGCTGGTGGAGATTCGGACGGTGAGTCGGAACCTGGGTCAACTCGCGATTGGACAAGCCTCAGCTGCCAGGCAAAGAGAAGAAGAGCTTAGGATGAAGCAAAGGCAAGCCGAAGAACAGAGTCGGCTCAGTTTAAGAGATTGTGTGTACGCCTTGGAAGAGGAAGACGATGACGGGCTTGATGGTGACCCCAGAGTTGGAGATTTCGGGTTTGATTTGATGCCTTTGTACCGGGCCCATCACATACATCAGACTCTTGGGCTTGAGGATCGTTTCCGGCAGTATTATTTCGACAACAGGAAGCTGCAGCTGACCTCCGATTTCCAGGTATCTTCAATGACTCCATTTTTGGAATCTCATCAGACTTTCTTTGCTCAAATTGCCGGGTTCTTTATTGTCGAGGATCGAGTTTTGAGAACCGGCGGGGGGCTCATTTCTAAGATGGAAGTTGAGAACTTGTGGGATACGGCTGTTAATAAAATGTGCTCTGTTTTAGAGGATCAATTTTCCAGGATGCAAACGGCTAATCATTTGCTTTTGATTAAGGATTATGTGAGTTTGCTTGGTGTTACGTTGCGTAGGTATGGATATACCACGGAAGCTTTGCTTGATGTTTTGAGTAAGCACAGGGATAAGTACCATGAGCTTTTGTTGTCTGATTGCCGTAAGCAGATTACTGAGGCTCTTGCTGCTGATAAGCTTGAGCAGATGTATCTGAAGAAAGAGTATGAGTATTCGATGAATGTATTGTCTTTTCAATTGCAAACATCAAATATTATGCCGGCATTCCCTTATGTGGTGCCATTTTCTTCCATGGTGCCTGACTGTTGTAGAATAGTGAGGTCATTTATTGAGGATTCCGTGAGTTTCTTGTCATATGGTGGGCAGCTTGAGTTTTATGATGTGGTGAAGAGGTATTTAGATAGGTTATTGGCCGAGGTTTTAGACGGAGCCTTGCTGAAGATCATCAATACTTCGGTCAACGGAGTTACTCAGGCCATGCAAATGGCTGCTAACATGGCTGTTTTTGAGCGAGCCTGTGATTTCTTCTTTCGTCATGCTGCACAACTTTCAGGGGTTCCTTTGAGGATGACTGAGAGGAGTAGAAAGCAATTTCCTCTGACAAAAGCACGAGATGCAGCCGAAGAGATGCTATCTGGATTGCTTAAGCAGAAGGTTGATGGATTTTTGACACTGATTGAGAATGTGAACTGGATGGCTGATGATACTCAACAGGGTGGTAATGAGTATGTGAATGAGGTGTTAATTTTCCTAGAAACTCTGGTTTCTACAGCTCAACAAATCTTGCCTGTCCAGGTTCTGAAGAGGGTTCTCCAAGATGTTCTTTCTCACATATCCGGGGTGATTGTTGGCACTTTAAATGGGGAAACAGTGAAAAGATTCAATGTAAATGCTATAATGGGACTTGATGTGGATGTACGCCTGTTGGAATCTTTTGCAGAAAGCCAATCTTCGGTTTTGAATGATGCTGAATCAAACCAGTTGAAAGCTGCACTTATTGAGTCAAGGCAACTAGTAAACCTGCTCTTAAGCAATCATCCTGAAAACTTCCTGAATCCAGTTATCCGAGAGAGAAGTTACAATGCTTTGGACTATAGGAAAGTGGTAGCCATTTCTGAAAAGTTAAGGGACCCATCAGACAGGCTATTTGGATCATTTGGCACTAGGGGAGCGAAGCAAAATACAAAGAAGAAATCTCTTGATACATTGATAAAACGACTGAAAGATGTGAACTGAATGTCACAAGCTCAATATACATCTTTATTTCAGTGGTTTTCTATTTTAATTTGCCAGTTAATTGATACGAGATGGAAGTAGTTCAATTTGTATGTATTTGCTGATTGATATTCATTGGTTGTTTCATCTATTCTTTACAGTCGCTCAATAAGAATGTGTATTTCTACTTTTGACATTCTCTTGCAGCTTGAATGTCGTTTCATCTCCTAGCAAGTCGTGCTTCTGTCCAATGGTGGAAGTTGATAGGTATTTACATTTGAATTTTGGTTTGGTTGCTGTTTTCTTGTTCTGTTGTACTAAGCAAGCACGTTTGATAAAAGTAATCAGCTCTCAATCAAATTGGATTTGGTGCTTTTTAATGATCTAATGCTGTGTTTGAAAGGGGGCTTCTTCAGTCCATGCCTCTGAAATGCCAAACCAGGAGTGGCAGGAAGGAATCAGTCAATGTAACAGTTTTGAGTTTTGTTGATCCTGCTCATTTCACTAGAATAATTCCATACTTATAGCTAACCAAACATCCAATGAGTCTTTGTCATCATAGCTGTAGAGATTATGCCTTGGGTTTTATGCGTTATTTATATTGCCTGATTTATTGGTAGATTGTTAGTTCTGCTTTTAATCTTCGACTCTTGGGAGCTTTATGGAGTATTGGTCAAATCTTCTCTTTATTTTCGTGTGGTCATTGGCAGATTGATAATTTATCATATATTTTGGTGTGCTATTATTGCCGCCAATATTCTCCTTGTCTTGCTAATCGCAAGTTAATTGATAATTAGGTATACCTACTTGCATGGGAGCATCTCACAAGTGCTTTGATGGATTCTTTTTTCCCCATTTATTCTCCTAGTCGAGGTTGGAACTACTGATGTCAATGATTTGTAAATACTGCTATCTGGTGGACTCATTCTTATTAGCACAAGGACAACTAGGACTGGCCCATGACAGCTAAATTCAGCAATAAACTAGCTCTGACTTTCCTACTACTTCTTTCCAGTAGTACTCAATGATTAGTTGTAGCTTCATCTACTGGCTGTTGAACTTGTCTCCGTCTTATTACATTGTAATTGTATTATATGGCATCTTTCAATTTTCATTTTCATCCTAGCATCTTCCTTGTTGTTATGAGGAAAACGCCCAGGATCCAAGAAAGGGCTGAATATATTAGTGCCTGGCAGGGTTTCTTGAGCTGAATTAAGAGAACCATGACTTCAGTATTAGGCTTACTTTGCCTTTTTCCTCTCTTGATCTTCTCATGTTGTGCTGGTTCATGGCCTGAGGAGGATACCCCTTCGGTCTATGAGGCTCTCGCACAGTACGACTTCCCTGTGGGTCTTCTTCCAGAAGGTGCAACTGGGTATGACCTGAATCCTTCCACCGGTGAGTTCTCAGCGTATCTCAAAGGCACGTGCACCTTCATGCTTGCCAACACATTCCACCTCAAATACGAGTCCACCATGTCAGGAATCATAACGAAGGACCGGCTTGAGAACTTGAGAGGGGTCCACGTTAAGCTGGTCAGGCTCTGGCTGAGAATAAAGGAGGTGAGAAGGGATGGAGATTATCTTGTGTTCTCCGTTGGTTTTACCACCGCCAACTTCCCGGTCAAAGACTTCAGCGAGTCGCCAAGATGTGGTTGTGGGTTTAGCTGTATTGATGTGGCTGCAGAAGATGATACAGGGATTGATCAAAACTGGCAAAATCTTTATGTCTTTATGAATTCAACGGTTCACTTTTAAGTTTTAAAAATGGGGATGCTCCACGATGAACCAGACTTCTTTCACTTCTCAACTTAATACATTCGCAAGTTGAGGCGTTGCTTTGGTTTGGAGGAGCATCCTAATCAATATATTTAGCTGAAAATGTTGTCATTTCAAATGGGAAATGTCATGGGAGATGCCAAGGGATGAACAATATTACCTCAAGTTTCATGTGCATCATCATCCCAGAACGAGCTTCCAAATAAGAAGCTTATACATTGTTTTCCTTTTTCCCTCTTTGCTTTCTATATAAGAAGAAAGGGTGGCAAAGCCTTAAACCAAGTTAAAAGATTTTTTTAAGGATAAGCAACGCCTTTTAACATCATGACGTAACTATGTCCTAATACTAACACATGGCGTGCCCATGTCCCAATTAATTAATGGCTAATGATATTGCCAGAGCAAATTATGGAGATTCTTCCGAAGATACCCTTAGATGGTGAAATGGGTAGATCTTCTCTCCAATCTTCAGTCCCCCATCTCCTCTGCTCCAATAACAAATAAACTCTAACCTCCGGAAGTAAACATTCCAATAATATTCGAACCATTCACGTTGTATCAACGGCTGTAGGGAGTAAAAAGATTAAATGCAATAAAATCCAATCTGTTAGCACACTAATTTTGTCTTTCTAATAAATTTAATCACATCTCCATTACCAATTCTAGAAATTTTATTTTTCGTCTTCATTTGATTGAGAAAATCTAACAAATCATACGAACATATGTAATTTCTGAATTTATTCACTCATCTCAGGCGATTACAAATTTACAAATGTCGAAAGAAATTTCGGAACTAAGACAAATAAATGGCAACAGAACCGAGCTCCATTATTTTGTAAATATCCCCAAATTATTATGGAAAAAAGAAACTCCAAATTGCATGCTAACGTTCAAGGCCTGTGCGTGTAGTAGTACTGTCGCGTATAGTCATAAGGCCGTGAAAGATGAAAGAGAAAGAAGATGCGGAGAAAAGAAAAAATTTGTTGTTTAATTGATTGTTTAGGGATAATTTTGGTATTAGACCCACTTTTTGCTCTAGAGGTTAATTTTAGCCTTGGCAATATTACTTGCCTTAATTAAATACTCACTCTATCCCAAAATTATTGTTCAGTTTGAGATTTCACTTTTAGTACAATTTGAACTATAAATGAAAACTCAAAATGGACAATAATTATGGGACGGAGGTATTATTTATTTACGCAATACATCCGCAAATTAGTTCATTGCGTACTGGAAAGCTTTCTTTGGGTTTTGTTATTCTGTAGTTCTTGAGGAAGATCTATGCATCATTCGAGGGCGAGACAAACTCACAAAAGAGAGAAAAGTCTGTGTCCAGAATTGACCGCAAAAAAAAATAAAAATAAATAAAAATATGCTATGTTTGAAGGGTTCATTTTGTTTTGATTTTGTGGTTATACTTATACACTTGAAAAACGTCAGCACGAGCTGCAGAATTTTAATCAAAACAAGCATGCATTTGTAGGGTCCACATTATTAGTATAATTATTTCGATTGAAGAATGAAATGTTTTCTTCCCCTCTTTTACAGGAAATCATAAGCCAATGTTAACATTAAGGTATGTTATGTAAGAAACTAATACTAATGTTTATTAATTTGACCCCGTTAGACTCCTTTAGTAGGGGAAAGAAACGAGGTTATTGCTCTTTACATATTAGATTCGAACTCAATATATATGGTCCTAGAGGATTACAGCGGTTTAATAAATCACTACGGAAAATAGTTTCATGGATGGAACATATTCTAGAAATATTTATATATAGACTTTTTACCTCATTCATAGTAAAAAAAAAAAAAAAAAAACTTCTTACTGTAATCCTGAACGTTTTAATCACCAGACCCCTTCTCACTTGTCTCATTATACGTACTAGCTCTTTTCATCTCCAGCACGATTAGAAGTTACCAGCAGCTCTGTAGATTGTAGAAGATAAAGATATATTCCAAGGCTACACATGTCAAACTTGCTACTCATTTAATATTTTTTCCTACTCAAATGTGGACTGTGTCGAACCTCTAATATTTGTTCAAAGTTTGCACACATACACTTTGACTTCTTACACTTCGCGATTTCGGCTATTTGATCAAATTGGGTATGAGGCCAGATATCAAAGCATTCGTAACCACAACGTAATTGCTAATTAAAGCAAGTTTAATTGATGATACTCATCTCTACACATTTATCTCTATTTTAATTTCGATTCATATACACGAGATGAATATTTATGATGTTATCAACGTACTCATTCTATCCAAAAACAAGTCTTGTTTTATTTTATTTTATTTTATTTTTGCAATATTTTTGTTTGAAAATGATGATATTATACGCGGGACTACAAATTAGCGGATTACACGTTCAAAACTTTTCGATAATCTCAATAAGAAAAGTCCGATCACCAATCCATTGGGTGAAACAAAAGAATATATAAACATACGTGAATTTTCAATCCTCCACAAAATGTCCACATAAAAACAGACCGCTACACTTAAAATATAATGGTTAACTGAAACTTATCTTGCCGTGTTAATTAATTTGGATTCATAACTAGAGAATTCGGTACAAAATTTACCATACTAGCTAGGCCACGTAATTTTTCAATTCCTTGACTTACTGAAATTCCCCTCGCGGTGCAAGACCAACAATTAAACTATAATCATGAACTAGGTGCTTGTCCGGTCGTTGTCCGAGCCATTTACAATAATATATTTTAAAATTAAATATACAAATAGTAAAAGTGTTTTTCAATTTTAACTCAACTTCTATGTTTAAATTTTAGAGATAATAAAAGAATCAGTTTATTTATATCATTAATACCCTATTCTATTAATCTTAATTGGTTGATTATAATTAAGGACAAGAAAAGTTAACACAATTAAAGATTGTAGGAATCAATTTTTTTTTTCACAAAACTACGTAATTTTTGTTGGGCGGGAAACGGATGCACAAGAATGCGACACGTCAGCATTTTTTTTTTTCTTGGACTATTGTTGTTTTAATAGGGTATGTAGATATAGATTTAGTCATGATATTAATACAAGTGTTTTTTCCCACATTCATACAAGTGTTGGAAATTAGTTGTGATTTAGTCATGATATTTTTTTTAAAAAAACTGGACCATGCACAAAATGTTGACCTTCCAGAAAAAATAAAAATAAAAAATTCATTATTATATCTAAACGTGCAAGTAACAAAATCATATCCAGTTACCAGTATATAAGCAAGTTATACATACCCCAATTTGCTACAAACATTTTCATTTCAAATTCAAAATGGCAAACTCCAACCCAAAACTCTTATGCTTCATTTCAGTTCTCATTGTTCTTCAAGTTCACTTGTGTAATGGGCAAAATGCGGTGAAAGGAGGCTACTGGTTTCCCGACAGCGGAGTCACAATTCAAAATATCAATTCCAATCTCTTCACTCACCTCTTTTGCGCATTTGCCGATCTTGATTCCACCACATACACAGTCACCATATCCTCCGCAAACAGCGCGCCATTTTCCCAATTCACCCAAACCGTCCAAATCAAAAACCCTTCAGTCAGAACCCTTCTCTCCATCGGCGGTGGAAATTCCGACGACGCCGCCTTCTCCGCGATGGCGAGCCAGGCATCTAGAAGGAAGTCATTCATCGATTCTTCCATAACCCTAGCCCGGAACAACGGCTTCCACGGTCTAGACTTAGACTGGGAATACCCCGGTTCCGATTCCGACATGACAAATTTAGGAACCCTTCTGGACGAATGGCGATCGGCCGTCGCGGCCGAGGCTACCAGGTCCGGCAAACCGGCGTTACTTTTAACGGCGGCGGTTCAAGGCTATTCACCAAGAGTAGACGGAACTTACAGCTATCCTTACGCAGCCATTTCCAGGAGCCTGGATTGGATTAACGTCATGACGTACGATTTCTACTCCCCGGATTGGTACACAAGCTTCACGAATTGTCACGCCGGATTATACGATCCTTCCGGCGAGGCTGCGGGAAGCACCGGAATCATGGGTTGGAGGAATGCAGGGGTGCCAGCTAAGAAACTGGCACTGGGGCTTCCGTTTTATGGATACGCATGGCGTTTGGTGAATAGTAATAACCACGGGATCCGGTCTCCGGCGAACGGTCCGGCGGCTCCCGGTAACGGTGCAATGACGTTTGCGGAGATTAGGAACTTTATCAGTCAAAATAGTAATGCGGTGGCGGTGTATAATTCGACTCGGGTTTGCAACTATGTGTACTCTGGAACTACGTGGATAGGGTACGACGCCGTTCAATCTATCTCTGCTAAGGTTTCTTATGCAAAGCAGAATGGACTTCTTGGTTACTTTGCTTGGCAACTTGGTGGTGACAGCAATTGGATGCTTTCTCAACAAGGTTAGTTCTAACTTCTAAGATCTCAAAATGCCTTATATTAAGAATCAGAAGGAGTATTATTTTCGTCCTAAACAAAACGAGAGATATGTTACATTAAAATTACGGGAGGATAATTCGTCTATTCTTTTCTTACGTTAAGTTTGGAGCAAGTTCTTTGCTTACATGCTTGAGTAACAAAGAATAACAATACTATTAAAAAAAAACAACAACTGAAGTCATAAGAAATTGAACAGTATTTTGGTCAACATATATGACTAAAATTTGGGACAACGTAACGGTACTTGGGGGGTATAAGGGACCGCCGTATTCTGCACGCGTGATCACCATACCTAATATGGCTACTATGCTCATTGAAGTCTGGAGGGACCAAAGTATGGAGAAAATCTTACCAATTGACCTGGTCCGATATTATAGTATAATGGAGTTTCTTTGAGTGACCTGGTCCATTAACCTAGAGGAAGACTTTAGTACTTATTTTCTCATGTATAACATCGAAGTGGTGGGCAATGTAGATGGCATGATATTTTGGGTCTAATTGATATAGATTTAAGTCGGTCAATTTTCACCTAGGTATAATTAATAAATGAGACTGGAGTAATAATCTTTTTTGTTTTTTTTTTTGGTACAAGGAGTAATAATCTGTTAAATGATATTTATTCACTTATGGCCTATAAGGATATAGATATCTCATTCTCCACATATTCTGTTTACTTAAATCATATTCACTTGTGGCCTACCAATATACTTATAATAATCTGTTAAAATACAAAATGTTAAACTTTCTTACATTTTGCTTTACATGTGAACTTGAAACTTAATTTCCGTTATCATTAGTTTTTGTATGCAAATTATATTAAGCCAAACTATTTTCCTTTATTTATCACCAGAATTATACATACCCATTACTCAGCTTGTGCTTCATTTTTTTTTTTTTTTTTTTGGGATTTAAAAAATTGGTGCCCTTAATGCCTACTAATACTGTTTTTCTTTCGTAACGCAGCTTCAAGCACCTGGGGAGCATAAATGACGCATATAATTGCAGTCCATGAAACTTGGGATTATGAGATTAATTAATAAGGCTAAAGCCAGTTGTGCATGAATAATAATTTCAATGGTTCTACATGGGCCGGAAATGTGACCGCCTCTGTGTACAAGAGATTATATTAAATAAAAAAAAATGCAAGTATCATAGTACTTATTTTCACACATTCTTCAAAATAATCATATGAATATCCCAACGATTTGTTCAATTTCTGACCAAAGCTAGTAATAAAAGTAAGTATACCTTTAATAAATAGTCTTCCCATCTCAAAAGTAAGTATACCTTTAGTTTGTTGCATTTTTTTAATCTTATTATTTAGGATTGTTATTTCGAAGGAGTACTTTGAACACACTTTTGATCAAGCTTTGTTTACTTTAAAGTAGTGAAGATCAAGATTTAAAGCTAATACCAATCAAGATAACTAATGAATAAGAAGGGCTAATAATGCAAATAAAAAAAAGGGGAGATAATAATACTACTAAAATTCTATTTAAGTTTGTAGGGTGTAGTCCTATAATCTTGTGGCAAATAGGTAGCCACAAGTTAATCCTTTTAGAGTGCAAACGAATTTGGCTACTATGCATGCTTGGATAGCTGTTTTCACAGAAGATGTGTGAAACTACAAACCCATACGGGGTTGCGTTATTCTAGAGTCGATTGAGAAGTTCCATGATTGGAAAACATCAATAAGAAAAATCTTCATTAAATTCAAACATTCATACATCATTGTCTCAGTGGTATTTCTTCTTTGACAATTAATCTCGGAAGCGTCAACATAATAAAACCGTTTGATAACTACTAATCAACTGATGTAAGGCGGTTCACAAGTTCTTAACCTGGTGTATTTTAATTCAACTTCATAACCCACACGCATGTATATTTTCTCGAAGTCTGTGGATTCTTTTTACCCCCTCCATTTTGAAATATACGCCGATTTAAGGTTTGGTGAATTTTTTTAAATATATGTCGTTTTCACAAATCGAGACATATTTAACCATTTTTTATCAATGTTACTCTTGCATTGCGAATGAAACAATATTTATAATGAATTTCTATTGGTTTGTGATGAATTATATAGAAAATAAATAAAGGTATTTTTGTATTTTAACTACATTATTTAATGTTTTCTTGGTTTTGATGAATTCTCTAAAAAGACATATAAAAAAAAAATGGAGGGAGTAATTAATTATACACAATCCTCCAAAGGATGCTTAATTTTTGGGGTAAGAGTACTTTTTCACATTTAGCTTTGGGATGCCGTTTCTTTTTAATTGCTAAGGCTAGAAAGAAGTTGTCAAGATTTGCAAAAATTATTAGATTCGATAAATATTGTCTATGAGAGTTTGCAAGTTTCAGTATATCATATTTTCTGATCAGCAATTTTCCGCAATGGATTCTGAATTGGTCAACCACTAAGTGTTAAATCTTTGTAGGAATTATCTCAACATGCACATCAACAAGAGTTGTTGCCTATTCCAAAAAAACAAAAAAAAAACAAAAACAAACAAGAGTTGTTGCGACCCGATTAAGTTCTTCGACTAATTCCCGGGGAGATGAACAATTTAAGACGAATTCCTAGAGATGTTATTAATGGAAAATAATATGTATAGTGAAAAAAAATAGTGAAAAAAGATTGTGAGTGATGTGGAACATTTTTGATCCCTAGTTTTTTGCTATTTTTTCGTTAAAATTTTATTTTTCTTAAAATTACATTTTTATCCTTAGTTAATAATCAAACATATTTAGTGAGAATGGTGTATTTGTCTTTTCATTAGTCATTATTTTATTTCATTATTATTTGTCACTGTCTCTATCATCGTTCTTTATTAATATTCATATAAGAAAATTAATGCAACAATGTACATTTGTTCTTTATTAATATTCATATAAGAAATTTAATTCAACAATGTACATTTATTTTGGATAAGTATTTCAGCCATACTGTTTGGGCTTGGGATGCGGGTTTAAGTTTGTTTTGTTGTGCAGTGCCCTGAATGAAGAAGAGAAATTATTACGTTTTTTGTTGTAATCTTTGCCAAAAAAGAGAAACAATCTTAATTTCAGTCATCACACCACCCACCACTTAAGGAACCTCGGCCAGATCAAATCTCATATCTATCGCCTATGGCGGCTGGTGATCCACCGGCAGAGTTCTCTATCCAAAAAATAATTTACATTGTAAATGGTAAATTGTAATGTTTGTAATATAAATCATAAATTTAGATTATTTTTATAGAATAAAGAAGATGTTATCATATTACTATGTTTCAAAATAATACTCCCTCCGTCCTATAATTATTGTCCACTTTGCCCAAAAAATTTTGTCCTAAAATTATTGTCCACTTTGACTTTTTATGATCAAGTTACACATTTGTCCTTAGTAAAAAACATTATCCATAAAATCTTAGTGGTTAAACAATTACTTATGTAGGGGTATATCCGGTTGTTTAAGGTAAAATATAGTTAAGTTTGACAAAAAATAAAATCTTTCATTTTAGTAAAACTGGACAATAATTATGAGATGGAAGGAGTACTTTATATTGAATTTTGATATTTGTAATATGAATGTAGACTATTATTATTATTATTATTATTATTATTTTTGAGAGAGTGTATTTTCATAATTCGTTCTTTGGCTAACCATGCTTTTTATACCTTTCTGAAAACGCATTTTCTAAAAGAAAAATTACAAAAAGTAAAATGGAAAATCCCAAACTACAAGTCCGTCGCGGAATTAGGTAACTTGTTGTTGGTACTAATAGCTTAATAAGTCTTCAATGCTGGCCAAATCAAAGAGTCCAAATAATATTTTATGTTTTCTTTCTCATTCATTGATTTAATTATCACTACAAAGAAACAACATCGTACTGATGAATCGGATGATCAGATACGTTTAACCACGAAATTTGCCATATTTAGCCATTCCTGAAATTCTCAGAAGCTTCACACTGCACCGTGGGAATTGGGAACTATCCAACCACCTCTGTCCGAAGCAGCTGAACAAAACTAGTATAATTATTTCTCTGTTCTAAGAAAGTAGTCCACTTTGATATATTGTTTTAGTTCGATAAAAGTGGACCATTTCTTGTTTTTGGACGCAGGGATTAGTAATTGTGAAAATAAGTAAGCTTGAGGATTCACAAATTTCTTCCATGAAGATCATTCTTCTTTTACTGGTGATTCTCCCATCTGATTTTATGATCACAGCTGCACAGAGTTGGATGAGATCAGGTTATTGGTTCTCCGGGACTAAGTTTCCGATTTCCGACATAAATTCTGGCCTCTTCACTCACTTAATCTGTGCTTTTGGAGACATCAATTCAATCACATATGACCTTAACCTCTCTTCATCAGATCAAAAGGATTTCTCAGTCTTCAGCACCACTGTGAAACAAAAGAACCCATCAGTCATAACGCTTTTGTCCATTGGAGGAGGAACAAGCAACTACACAGTCTACTCAACCATGGTTAGTCAACCTTCTTACAGGAAATCCTTCATTGACTCCTCTGTAAATCTAGCTCGATCATACGGGTTTGACGGCTTAGATTTCAGCTGGCCTTCAGCGAGTTCAGCTGCAGATGCAACTAACATTGGATTACTATTTGATGAATGGAAATCTGCTATTGAATCGGAATCACAGAACAAAAATAACTCACAGCTTTTCTTGACAATGGCTGCTCCTTACTCGCAATATATTCTTAATGCTACTCTGCCAGTTGACTCAATTAGGAAGAATTTGGATTGGGTTCATGTTTCTGCCTACGATTACCATACGCCTAGTTCAAATCCAGACCAGACAGGTTCTCCTGCTGCATTATATGATCCAGAAAGCAACCAAAACACCGATTTCGGTATAACTTCATGGATTAGTGGAGGGCTCCCGCCAGAGAAGATTGTTTTGGGACTGCCTTTCTATGGCTACGCATGGACACTGAAGGACCCCAAAAACAATGGAATTGGTGCCCCTGCTAATGGATCAGCTTTTACTCCAGATGGGGACATGACCTACAAGGCAATCAAGGATTACATTCGACGGTACAATGCAGTTTCATCATACAATTCCACTTATGTCATGAGCTACTGTAGTGTTCAGTCGACTTGGATTGGCTTTGATGCTGTTCAGGTTATCAAAGCTAAAGTCTCATATGCAAAACAGAAGAATCTCCTTGGATATGTGGTTTGGCAAGTTCCAAATGATGACAATTGGGAGCTTTCTCAAGCTGCTGGTAAAGACTATACTTCATCAGATAAGTTTTCATGAAACATAACTCTTAATCTTTAGAAGCTTTACTTTTGCTGATTCTGAAAAGAAAATTAACTAACTTGGAAAATGGAACAGACTCTTTTTTCGGGTGTTAAAGATTAACAACTTTATCATGCAGCTAAAAATCAGTGGCTATGACCTGCAAAGATCTTACTGCAGGTCATAGGCATTTAAGCAAAGGACTACGAGTCTAGAATTACTGCAAAGATTCCAACAGAGGAAACAAGTCTTTCAATTTAAAAGCTATTTAGGTAGCACTCTGAAAACACTTATTGGGATTCTGCAGAAGATACACCAGCAGATACACAAAAATTTTAATTCCCAGCATCAAAAAGAAAGTTGGATGTTGTCGAAACGCAAAAAGAAATGTTACAAGAGGTGTTTGAAACTATTAAATCCAGAGGCAAAACATTTCAATACTTCTTCAATGGCAGATATGAATGGACAAAAGTTAAGACATACTTACACCTATAAGAATTTTCAGGGATATTCAGCATGACATTTAAATTGTTCATACATGCAGCTGAACAAGATGAGAAGAGGCAAAAAGGAAAAAAGCATATACTTCTGAAAGTTCTGCTTCCAGTAGTGTCGGGGACAACAACCATCGTGTTAGTCTATACCTTATGGCGCATGAAAAGAAGACTGTTTACACAGCCAGGATTGAAAGAAGAAAACCAAGTAGAGAGAAGGCCTCTGGCGTATTTAAATGCCATTGAGAGCAATGATTCTCATTTCCTCCAAGTTTTCAGCTTTGATGAGATTAGGGCAGCCACGAATGAGTTTTCAGAAGAAAATAAGCTTGGAGAAGGAGGATACGGGCCTGTTTACAAGGTAATCCCATTTTAATGTCAAATTATTTTGCTCAGCAACTAGAACTGTTTTGGAATCAACTAGATCAAGAAGACAACAGATCTTATAATGTACCAATGCATAAAGACAGGTTGAATGATACTATCTTCTTTTTGCAGGGCAAACTTCAAAATGGCCAAGAAGTTGCAGTTAAAAGGCTTTCTGAAACTTCTAAACAAGGAAGGGAAGAATTCAAAACTGAAGTGTTACTGACTGCAAGATTACAACACATAAATCTGTTGAGAGTCTTGGGTTATTGCACAGAAATGGAAGAGAAAATCTTGATCTATGAGTACATGCCTAACAAGAGCTTGGATTTCTACATTTATGGTTATCATTTACTCAGCTTAATCTCTACATTTTTCCAGCATCATTTTCTTTTCCGGGTTCATAACTTTATGCATGGGGGCTAGTGCTTCATAATTTCTGAACTCATGACATGAATTTACTACTTTATTTGTTGTAGATCCAGTCAACAGGTTGTCCCTGGACTGGGAAAAACGTGTTCAAATCATTACGGGAGTGACTCAAGGGCTCTTGTATCTACAAGAGTATTCCAGAATAACAGTAATTCATAGAGACCTAAAAGCGAGCAATATTTTACTGGACCATCAGATGAAACCCAAGATAGCAGACTTCGGAATAGCAAAAATATTCCAGAAGGATATACTTGAAGCAAACACAGACCGAGTGGTTGGAACCTAGTGAGTATCCGAAACTAGCCTTATGAAACACTTACTGCTGAGATACAAATGAGACTAAAAGTTTCTCTGTTTGCCTTGTTGCAGTGGTTATATTCCACCTGAATACATACGAGGAGGGATCTACTCCACCAAATCAGATGTTTTCAGCTTTGGGGTACTGCTACTTCAAATCATTAGCGGGAAGAAAAGCTCATGTTATTATGGCCAAGATTCAAACTTAAACCTTCTACAATATGTAAGTGAGTCTGATTAAATATGTTCCTTCAATCAAGCTTTAATCAGGCCATAGTAATCGAACATTAACGCTGTTAACTACTTTCTACAGGCATACGAGCTATGGCGAAATGACAAAGGACAGGAATTTCTGGATGAAACACTGAATGATGCAAATTCGTCGTTCAAATTAATGACATGCCTTCACATTGCACTTCAGTGTGTTCAAGAAGATCCCAAAGATAGACCTACCATGCTGGAAATTTCTTATATGCTTAGGAACGAAACAACGGCAATGAAGCAACCAAAAAGACCTGCATTCTCCATTACAAAAGATGGAGACACAGAGAAATCATCTGCATCATCTGGAACAGGACTAGTTGATACAGCAACAATAACAACACTAGTTCCCCGATGAGGCCGTTATCTCATCACAGATTTACCATATGTCAGTCACAGAAATGAATGCCAAATTCCATAGTTTATTCATCAATTTTCACGTATGTAACATTTCATCAATCAAAAGTCATAAAATTGAACATCCACATAATCCAGGAAGTAAAAAAGAATTACCTCTCGATTTGAGAGATTACAACCCAATTTTTTTTGGGGGGAATCGGATTCCAGCGCCTAATCTTTAATGTCATTATCTCCAATTGTTGCTCGCTCAGAATCACAACACGGTCGATGATCATCAACTGATGAATCTAGCCTGGTCTCCAATCAAAGTCCAATTTCCCAGGGTTCAATCAAGTTTTAGTTCCCTTGTGGGCTTGAATTCCAACACCATTGTTACATTCTGGCTCCGGCATCAAATAAATCCAACAATTTTATTTCAGTAAAGATTCAAACCATGCCAAAATAAATTACTACTGATACAAGGAAATTGGGAATGATAAAAATGCGGAAAGAAGCTGGAATACAAGGAAATTGGGAATGATAAAAGTGGGGAATGAAACTGGAATATCAACCGACCCGAAAGAAAATCCTTGATCCTACAACTTCACTGGTACTGCATTCATCTCTTTTTCACTCTTAGTCCCAACTAATCAAGAGAGAGATGCTCAGATGCAGGATTGTTGAAATTCAATAGCATTTGCAACGAAACAGGAAATTCAAAGAAAGAGGTTTGGGAACTTGAAGGGTCTCATTTTTTTGAGGCAGTAACTATTTTTTTAGAAAGATAATTATATTAATCTTGCTGGAAATCAGCGAGCCCCAAATGATACAAATAACTCGGTGGATGAAACCAAGTTATATCATTTGTTACATATGATTTGACATAAGTCGATGACATGAGCTACTTCATTTTTTGGTCGTAGAATCCAATATATAGTCCTAAAAGATAGATCTAATAACAATTGTTTAATCTCCAACAATACAAGTAAACAGAGTGTGCTTTCCCTATAATAGCTAAACAGCAACAGAAGAATCACTCATAACTGTAGCATTATTGAGATTAAGAACCTTCATCAGCAAAATGACTTCTTTCTTGAGGTAGTAACTATTACTATATAAGTAAATTTTAATTTTTTTTTTAATTGTTTTTAAATTTTTGGAAAATTTGTTGGATCTGCCTAATACATCCTTTGCCTCCAAAAAATACACATCAAATATTCGTTTGGGAAGGAGTAATTTTGATGGGTCTGCTCTGCTATTTCATTTTCACAAAAGTCTCAATAAATGGATAGTTAACAGGGTGACAATGTTTATACTAATAGATAGTAGATTTAGTTCAAGAATTGTAATATTTTTTACTACATGTTATAAAATCTCCATAAGTGTCTCACCCAATTTCTTACCCAATTATGTACCTTGACACTAATGCATGGTCAAAATATACATTTGAGGAGTTTCTTGCCTTCCTGATTTCTTGTTGGGTGACACTAAATTTACTTGTTTGCCTTCTAGGACAAAGCGTCAATATTTCATAGAGATATTAATCCTTCCGGGACAGAATTGTTGACACTGAGTTGGGATTATCTCAAAAACGTTTACAATCACTAAGACTTGTCGGTAGGTAGACCTCCTCTGGTCTTAATTATGAAGCATATAATTTGGTGTTAATTTGTGTGTTATGACTAAAACAGAGAGTATTTCGAAACAGAGGCTGTAAGCTCCCAAAGGACAAAACTAGATGCAAAGTCAGACATGGCATGCTAAGTCTCTCGAGGAGTTTCTTGCCTTCTTCATTTCTTGATGACTTGACAAGTGACACAAAACTTTATTTAGAGACCATTCAGTTACCCCCCCTGAATATTTTTGTCTTCTTTTTTCCCTTCTGGTGAAAGCATACGTACATCGGAGAAATGTTGATCCTTCAGTCTCATGCTGCACTCGTTCATCTGATGCGACTGCTGGAAGGTGAACTGATAAAGTTTTCATGTCGAGTTCTCCGAGAAGCGGAGGAAAGAGCCAGAGGTTTTCATCGAAAAGCTAATGAAATCCTTAATGAATTGAGTACATTTAAGCATTTGATGGATGTTCCTTATTCATACGTTATGCAACTTAGGAAAACATCCGAACCTTTCGCATTCCCCGAAAATGGAGATGGATATGTTGGATGAACTCTCGGACGTGAAAACCTGTTTGGATGCTTTGATGACAAATTAGATGACGAAGTAGTTAATCATGATCTGTGGGAGTTGGCCAATGATCTGCTTGCCGCCAATGAGGAGTTCAGAAAGATTTTTTTGGCTTCTTTCATCGATTGGCGAAAGAAGCTGAATTTTCCTATTTCAGGGCCGGCAGTTTTGCTTCCAAAGCTCAGGGTTCTTAACCATGATACGTTGAATCGAATCAAAGTTGCTGCCGAAGATGCTGGAGAATCTATTGAAGGCTACTTGGCTTTCTTGCGGCGGAGTCAATGTTCGGAAAAGAAGGATTTTGTGGAATACAGGGGAATTCATGATTTGCTGAGTCGAATTACTGGATTTTTGGATAATGCTTTAAAGGAGGCATCCATTCTGGAAGAGATCCAAGTTGAAAAAACTGCCAGCGTTTTAGAATTACATGATGACGATTCGCAAACCAAGAGTTCGCGGCGCTCTCAGATTCAACGTCCATGGCGTGGTTGCCTTGATGATGTATTTCACCAATGGGTTGAAATTTTTCAGGCGACTTCGAATTCATGGATTAGACGCGTCCTGTGTTGGTTCGGCATTCGCACAATTTTTTTTTTATTTTTTTATTTTTATTTTTTTTTTATAATCGTAAGAGGACCGATTTGGACTGGGAGAAAACGTTTCCGTTTGAGTTGTTTTCAGCAGTTGAAATGGATGAACATGACTTCATGAGCGGTTTGATTGATGAAGTCATCGAACGATCTTCTGAACTAAAAGTATTGAAAGTATGGGAGATTAGTAGCAGCATTGGTAAACCTACCTCGCAGAAACAGTTTTTCGCCGTCCAATCGTTGCACGTCACTTTGATTGGTGCAAGGGTCGATCACATTTCAGGTGTTGATCTTGAGTTGTCCCGTATTCTACATTCTCTTGCTCCATCCTTAGATGAAATCCAGGGCAGAGCAGAGAGGATACGGGCGAATTTTTGAGCCGAAGTCTCAAGGGAAAGAAGTATCTCATTGTTCTTGAAGGTTTGCGGAACTTTGAAGTTTGGGAGACCATCCAGGAATATTTTCCAGATGATGGAGTGGGTAGCAGAATTTTGTTAAGGGTACTAGGGTAACTAATAGAGCTAAAGATTGTTTGGAAAGAGCTATAGCAGCTGGGAAAGCACCAATCTGGGGTGGGGGTAATCTGATAGAGGATGAGGAGATGGCACTACAAGAGGATGATATTATAATTTGATATCAGTCTATGGCAGTTTAATTGGGGAAAGTGCAGAGATGGATGAGAGAAGGTGCTAAGGGACATTACAAATGACAATCAGCAGGTTGTTCCTGTATGTGGTGGTGGAAGGGGAAGGGAGAAAGGAATGTGGAAGAAAAGGGCAAGGCTTGGTAATGGGAACCGAGATGAAAGTAAGAAAGGAAAGGAATTGGGACTGCGTGACTTAGCAGGTAAGTAATATAGGGGAGGCAGACAAGAGGAGGGGACACAGGAAGAGATAGATGACAAGAAAAGGAAACTGTTGGAGGGGCAGAATAAAGAAGTAGTGAAGATACCATCAGAAACAGTTATAGAGAGAGTTGATCAGGAAAATGAGGTGGGGGTAGCCAGCCTAGATTGGTCCCAAAGTATCCAATGAGAGCTCTATCGTGGAACTATAGGGGACTGGGAAGCTCGTCTATAGTTTCACAATTAAAAGAGTCTTACAGGCTCTATAAACCAGAATTAGTATTCTGGTGTGAAACAAAGCGTAAAGGTGGTTTTGTGAAGCTAGTGGGTAAGAAATTAGGTTTTGATACTAGATGGTGTATGGTTGATCTTGTGGGACTGAGTGGGGGGATGGCCTTAGGATGGGGTGAGGAAGTGATAGTGTTAGGATTGGAGACGACTGAATTCTCAATTGAAGTTGAGTTTGAAACAAAAGAAACAAAAAGGTGAATGTGGGGAATTTTTGTATACGCCAGTACTGATTCAAAGGAAAGAAGTCGGGGTGACAGATGGATTATGGGTGGGGACTTTAATGACATTAGAAATGGGAGGGAGAAACTAGGAGGGAGGGAGAGAAGTGCTAGTAGCTGTGGAAAAGACTAGCTTCTGATCATTGTTTGTTGAAATTTGATACTGACCCGACTTGTAAAAGGAGAATTGGCCGTTTTTGCTTTGACAAAAGATGGGTTGGAAAAGAAGGGATTAAAGAGATTGTTAAGAAAGTTTGGGAAGAGGAATATGAGGGTTCCTCTATGCATAAACTCTCTCTGAAAATAAAGAAATGCATAATGGAGATGTTGAAGTGGAGCAGAATGAGTGATTCTAATGCAAACCAAAAAAATCAAAAAAATTACAAGGGTTATGGAGCTGATGAAAGAAGAGGGTGGGAATAGATACCGAGGAAAATAAGAGGAGTTGAAAAAACAGTTGGATATGGCATACAATGAGGAAGGAGCATTTTGGGAACAAAAAAGTCGGAATATGTGGTTGAGAGAAGGGGATAAGAACACTAAGTTCTTTCATGCCTCCACGATGCAAAGGAGGAAGAAAAACAGAATGAAAAGGATGGTAAAGGAGGATGGGAGGTGGTGTGAAGGTGAAGAAGAAATACAGGGGGAAATTGAGGACTTTTACCTGGACCTGTTTAAATCTGAAGATCAGGGTGGCTGGGAAGGATTGCTGACGGAAATTCCAAGCACTATCACATCTCAAATGAATTCTGCACTAATTCGTCCGGCGGAGGAGGGCGAGATTAAGAATTCCCTGTTTAGTATGAACCCTACCAAAGCACCTGGAATGGACGATATGACTCCATTGTTTTTTTAGTGTTTTTGGAATATTGTGAAATCTGATGTGTGTTTAACTGTTAAAAGTTTTTTTCGCTCAAATTGAATGCTGAAAACTTTCAATCATACTCTTGTTTATTTTATACAAAAAATAGAAAATCCTACAAAAAAACTCTCAATATCATCCTATTAGTCTATGCACTGTTGTTTACAAAATTATCTCTAAAATTCTTGCAGATAGATTAAAACCTTTATTGCCATTTTGTATAAGTGATAACCAATCCGCCTTTTTAGCGGGGAGACAAATTCTTGATAATGTCACAATAGCACACGAGTACCTCCACCATTTCAACAATTTGAGAAATAAGAGAGATGAGTTTGTGGCAATTAAATTAGATATAGCGAAGGCTTATGATAGAGTAGACATGGAGGTTCTCAGTAAACATGTTGATTAGGATTGGGTTTGACCTTGTTTTTGTGGGGTAGGTAATGCAATGTGTCAGAACAGCATCCTTTTCCTTTAATATCAAGGGGGAGGCCAAAGCTCATATTAAGCCTTCAAGGGGAATTAGACAGGGGGGACCCACTGTCCTCTTATTTGTTTTTGATCTGTTCAGAAGTTTTTTCAAACTTGATCAATATGGCTGTTAGAAGGGGGGAATTTAAGGGGGTAAAAATGAGCAACTTTGGCCCTGAAATTACACATTTGTTGTTTGCAGATGATGCATTATTTTTCTGTAAAGCTGATCTTAGTCAAATTAGATGTCTTAGAAGGATTTTGGCTAATTATGGGGTGTGTTGGGGTCAAAAGGTGAATTGGAAAAAATCCTCTATGTTTTTAGTAAGAATGTAGCTACTGTTAAAAAAGACTTGATATGTGCTGAAGTGAATGGTAGTAGTGTGCATTTAAAATCTAAATATTTAGATTTGCCACTAGTGATTGGAAGATCAAAAGTGGAGGTTTTCATATATATTGAGGAGGCTGCCACAAAGAAAATCAATAGCTGGAAAAGTAAACTGCTGTCACCTGCAGGGAAGGAGATACTTTTAAAGTCTGTAGTACAGTCATTACCGAATTACGCAATTTCTTGTTATAAACTCATTGCGAATATTTGTAATAAGATAGAAGGTAGTAGGGCTGGGCTGTGGTGGGGTGATAGTGAGGAGAAAAAAAAAATCCATTGAGGATCATGGGATAAGTTAGCTAAAAAGAAAGAGTTAGGGGGGTTAGGATTTAGAAGCCTTAAATCCATGAATGAGGCTTTGCTGTCAAAGCAGGTTTGGAGGTTACTATATGATCCTAATTCTCTGATGGCTAGAGTTATGAAAGGAAAATACTATCCAAATGGTTCCTTATTCCAGGTGCAAGAAAGAGGTAGTGATTCTTGGTTATGGAAATGGCGGTTAGAGGCTTGTAAAGGAGTTGGTAAGAAGGCAAGGTGGAAGATTGGAGATGGGAATAGTGCTAGTATCTGGAATGATAATTGGTTACCAGAAAGCTGTGTGGAGGGAGTGGGTAGAAGGACTTGGGAAAATCAACACTTGACCAGTGTGGCTCAGCTAATTGATCTTGTGAGTAGAAAATGGAAGCCTGAACTTCTGCAGCAACTTTTAATTCCATCAGAAGTGGATTTGGTACTACAAATGCCTGTTAGTAAGTTTGGTTGTGATGATAGTCTGGTATAGGGAGGCTCCAGTAATGGAAAATTCATAGTAGCATCAGCTTTTGAGGAAATAGAAAAGGTAAAAGAAGTTGTGGATGAATCAAATCGAGGAAGAGAGGAGACAAAGCGTATTTGGTCCAAAACATGGAAGCTATCAGTTAAAACAAAACTGAGACACTTTCTTTGAAAACTGTATAAAGAATGGATAGCTGTTAATACTGTTCTGATCAAGAGAGGAATGGAGGTAGATGCAGTCTGTAGGAAATGTGGGAGGGGGATGTGGAGAATGTAGAGCATATTCTTTTTAACTGTGAGTTTGCAAAGCTGGTTTAGAAATTATCTCCAGTGAAGTGGGATGGGATAACAATCAGAACAGATAGGTTTACAGAATGGTGGGGCGCTTTGATGAAAATTAAGAAGGGAACTGAAATAAAGGACATAATAGAATTTACTGTCTATCTGCTGTGGTACATCTGGAAAGCTAGGATTGCTTGGCAGTATGAAGGGAAGAGTACTGAGGCTGTGGAAGTAGTTCAGAGAGCAATGAAGGAATGGGGGGAGTTCAAACATGTGCAAGTAGAGAAGAAAGGGAGACAAAATGTAGAAACAAACGCAAATAATGAACCAGGGTGGGAAGCTCCAGGAAGGGGGAAGGTTAGAGTGAATGTCAGCTCACACTTGGATGAAGGGAAGAAGGTTGTAGGGTTAGGGATTTGTATCAGGGATGATGAAGGCAAACTGAAATGTGCAAAATCAGTACTGCATGAATGTGTTCAAAATAGTATGGCTGCGGAGCTGGAAGCGGTGAGAAGTGTCAGAAGTTCAACTTAGAAAATTCAGAAGAGTGGAAATATAACTAGTTGTGAAGGTTAAGGTTGCTTGGTTACAGAGCAAAATTGTTTTAGATGTTTTAACCATAGTCAAATATATCTTCTCGTTGAAGAACTCTTGTATTGAGTTTAGATTTATATATATTCGTAAAGAATGGAACTCATCATGTCGTAATTTGGCCAAATTAACTTTATCTAGTAAGTGCTCACAAAGTTGGGAGGACAATTCTCCTTTGTGACTAGATAAAGCATTTAAGATGGATTGTAATAACTCCTTGTAATGTTTATATTTTGCTCCGTTTTCTTGATTAATTAATATCACATTTTGATTTTTTAAAAAAGAGTATATTATTATGATGACTCGTCTGTAGAATTGGGTAAGTATTTAACACAAATATATAGTGGATAATATTTTGTCTGTATTATGGAAATACAAACCAGCAGAGTTGGCTGAAATCATATTATAGTTTAAAAATAAACGGATGAATAATTTAAGAGTGAAAGTATTTAGAGCGGCTGGTCAACACAAAAGGTCGTTAATGTTTAAATTTCGTACACCATATATTATAATTATAATTATTTGGGGACACAAAAAATCTGTTATATTTCCACTTATTATCAGCAAGAGAAGAGCTACTTATGAACCAGAAGATCAGATAAGGGGTCTACTCAGGAAATGCCGTAATTAGCCTTCCTGAAATTAAAAACTGGTTATTCTTTTTATACATAATCTAATTTAAATAAAAACTATTGTTTTTTTAAGAAATGATTATACATTAGTCTATTTTATCAAAGGCATATTAATTGATCTATGTTAGTAACATCATTATTTTCACCTAGTGATAAGAACTCGCTGCACTAGGAAAAACCAAGAAAATGGAATATATATATATATATACTAGTGATGTCTGATTGCGCAATGCGCGACCCTGGCCCAGTCTATCTGTAGATCTTAGAAATGTTTATATTTGAAAAAAATAAAATTTTGTATTTGGAGCGATATATTTTAGAAATGTTTGAAGAATTTAGAAATGTTTTATAAGTGTGATCATAGAAATATTTGTATTTTGAAAAAAAAAAAATAAAAAATTTGTATTTCGCCATGTATGTTTTAGAAATGTTTTATAAGTGTTACTTATTAAATATAAATAGCTTAATCGAATATATGTGTTGAAGTAAATGTTAGATAAAATATAAAAGCATCCTAATAAATTTAAATATTAGTAAGATGATTTATTGACGTTCTCCATTGGTCGTGCCAAATCAATACTTAGTTTTGGAGATTTTTAATAACTTTGTAATAAGCTTCATCCGAAGGGTATACGCTTAAAACAAAATTGACACTTTGTAACAAAAAACCTAATTGATCAATTCAATTTAAAAAACCACTCTAGTTGAATGAAACATAAGAAAAAAATTAAAAAAAAAAACGTGTCACGTAAAGTGCAAAGGAAGATTTACTAATTTAGTTATAGTTAGACAAAAGGGCAATTTAGTATTTTCTACATGCCACGTGGCAATCATATGAGATGTTTGAAAGGGAGGTTTTTGTTTCTAATATAGTAAGATATATATATATATATATATATATATATATATATATATATATATATTTGTTGAAAGAAAATGGAGAAAGAACTAAACTAGAAGTCCACAATACTTACCATCATCATAACTGTAACTATAATAATCTCACAATTGGAACCAAAATTAGAAAAAACCATGTATTGAAAATCATATGAATGAAATAACCAGATGACAACTGATACTAGTTGATTATTAGGTTCCTCTTTCATTCATCTTTCAATAAAGAACCGCGAAATTTAAAAATTGTGACCGACAGTCTAGGTCAAAGCTGCCGCGGGAATCGTCATTCCGACAAAAGCAAACAAACGAAGAAAGTTTGATTTATACTTGCGAATATAAACAAGCTTTTACGTACCTTCATAAGTTTGAAACATTCACAAGCCTAATTTATGCATTTCATTTCATCCATGAAGATCATTCTTCTTTTACTCTTGATCCTCCAATCTAATGGGGCAATCTCAGCTGCACAAAGTTGGATGAGAGCCAGTTACTGGTTTTCTGGCTCAGGATTTCGTATTTCTGACATCAACTCAAGTCTCTTCACTCACATAATCTGTGCTTTTGGTGACATCAATTCTGTGACATATGAGCTCAACATCTCTTCTTCCGATCAGAAGTATTTCTCAGTTGTCAGCAGCACTCTGAAACAAAGAAATCCATCAGTCGTGACTCTTTTATCCATTGGGGGAGAAAGGAGTAATTATTCAATCTACTCGACAATGGTTAGTCAACCTTCTTCTAGGAAATCCTTCATTGAGTCTTCAATGGATCTAGCTCGATCATATGGGTTTGATGGCTTAGATTTCAGCTGGCCTTCAGCAAGTACAGCTGCAGATGCTGATAACATCGGGATACTATTCAATGAATGGAGGTCTGCTATTGGATCAGAATCAAGAAACAAAAATAACTCACGGCTAATTCTGACAATGGCTGCTCCTTTCTCGCAATATATTCTTGAAGCTACCCATCCAGTTGATTCAATCAGGAAGAATCTAGATTGGCTTCACATCTCTGCATACGATTAACACACGACTAAATTGAATCCAGAACGTACAGGTCCTCATGCTGCACTATATGATCCAGAAAGCAACAAAAACACAGATTTTGGTATAACTTCATGGATTAGTGGAGGACTACCAGCTGAGAAGATTGTTTTGGTATTGCCTTTCTATGGCTATGCATGGACACTGAAGGACCCCAAAGCCGATGGAATTGGTGCACCTGCTACTGGATCAGCTTTTACTCCGGAAGGGGACATGACGTACATGGCAGTCAAGGACTTCATTCGATGACATAATACTGTTTCATATAATAATTCAACTTACGTCACGAGCTACTGCAGTTTTCAGTCAACTTGGATTGCATTCGATGATGTTCGGGCCATCAGAACCAAGGTTTTATATGCAAAGAAAAAGAATCTCCGTGGATGACAATTGGGAGCTTTCTCGAGCAGCAGGTAAGATTCTAAAATTCCTAATCTTGGCATTTTTGCTTTCCTGCATATAAAAAGCAAAACAAATAACCTTCAACAATCCAAGAACATTTTTCTTAGCTGGTTTTGAAGGAAAAACAATTTCATTAGGTTAACTAAATCCACGGTACTACCAAAATTTCAGTCTGCACGAAGATTTACAAAGACCCCCACCTACAAATTTCTGAAGGGTATTGAAAACTTTGCAAAGGACTAGGATTACTTGAAAGGTTAAACAGAGGAAACGAGTCTTTCAAAAGCAAAAACAGTAAGGTAAACCCTGGAAACACACTGTAGGATTTTGCTGCAGACACCTACAAATCCTGGTCCATTATCCAAATAGGCACATAAAGATTTCATTTCCACCATTGATTTCAAAGTTGAAAGTTGTCCTATAGATACAAGATAGATGTTAAACTTACTCACTACAGATAAGAAACCCTTAATCATTTGAAAGATCTTCAGACCCTCTCTGATTGTCAGGGGATTCTTATGCCAGATATGAGCCAATAAAAGTTAAGATGTATACTTGAAACTTTCAGGAATTTAAGGAAAGACTGTACTTCTATTTTAAATTTAGTCAAGCTTATAACTTTCTTACAGCTGAGCAAAATGAAGAGAAGCAAAAAAGCAAGCAGCAAATACTTCTGAAAGTTCTGCTTCCGGTGGTACCTATTGTGACAATCCTGTTAGTAGTCTACACAATATGGCATATGAAAAGAGGACTGCTTCCACTGCCAAGCTCGAAACAAGAAAAAGAGATGGAGCAAAAGCCGCTGGCGTCTCTGGAATCCATTGAGAGTAATGATTCTTATTTTCTGCAAATATTTAGTTTTGATGATGTAATGGCAGGCACAAGTGGCTTTTCAAAAGAAAATAAGCTTGGTGAAGGAGGATATGGTCCTGTTTACAAGGTAATTCATATGTTTTTTAACCGTTCATGTCTTGTATTGTCCCCTTTCATCTTTAAATTTGAGAAGGTAGCAATGGAAAAAATACAGCATAGAGCTAGTTGGATGAACTAGATGAAGGAGACTAGAGATACGGCGATAGTGTATATTTATATACTTCACCCACGCATAAAAGACAGGATGAATACTAACTTTCTTTACAGTGCAAATTAAAAATGAGCAAGAGGTTGCGGTGAAAAGGCTTTGTGAAACTTCTAAACAAGGAAGTAAAGAGTTCAAAACTGAAGTGTTACTTACTGCTAGACTCCAACACATAAATCTTGTGAGAGTATTGGGTTACTGCACGGAAAGAGAAGAGAAATGTTGATCTATGAGTACATGCCTAACAAGAGCTTGTATTTCTACATCTATGGTTAGCCATCTTACTGCTTATCTCAATCTCCGCTATACTTTCTGCATTATTTGTGTTATTTTACAGGAAGTATGCAGCTATCAATTCATCATTTCAGGATTTTAACAATAATTTGTATCCTTTACTTTCATATTTGGGATAGATCCCATCAACAGGTTATTCTTGGACTCGGAAAAAACGTGTTCAAATCATTGAGGGGTTGACTCAAGGGCTCCTGTATCTACAAGAATATTCAAGACTAACAGTAATTCATAGAGATCTAAAAGCAAGCAATATTTTACTGGACAGCCAGATGAAACCCAAGATAGCAGCTTTTGGGATGGCAAAAATATTCCAGAAGGACATAGTTGAAGCAAATACTGACCGAATAGTTGGAACCTAGTAAGTAAACTTACTCTACAAGCAACATCATTAACAGTTTCTCCTGAGATGCTAAAAGGTTTCTGTTTATCTACGCTGCAGTGGTTACAGTCCACCTGAATATGTACAAGAGGGCATTTATTCCACGAAATCCGATGTTTTTAGCTTTGGGGGGTTACTACTTCAAATCATCAGCGGGAAGAAAAACACATGTTTTTATGGCCGGGAATCAAACTTAACCCTCTTGGAAAATGTTAGTCTGATTTTCACAACATGTTCCTAAAAGCAAATCTTAATCAAGCTGTCATCGTCTCACATCTAAACTTTAAGCTGTCAATATTACAGGCACATGAGCTGTGGAGAAATGACAAAGGACAAGAATCTCTAGATGAATCACTCAATGACGCTACTTCCTCATGCAAATTAATGACATGCCTTCACATTGCACTTCAGTGTGTTCAACAAGATCCCATGGATAGACCTACCATGCTGGACATTTCTTAGATGCTTAGAACAGAAACAATAGCCATGAAGCAACCAAAAAGACCCGTCTTTTCCAGTAAAGTAGATGGAGGCAGAGAAAAATCCTCTACATCATCTGGAGCAGGACTAAAGGATACCACAACAACATTACAGGACTAAAAACCTCGATGAAGCAGATATTATCAATGCACAATACAGAAGGGTTGATATTTCAGTCAGAACAACAATCAAGCAATTAGTATTCAGTTTCACGTTCGTATCAACATCTTCATCTTCATAGTCATAGTTGAAAATCATTTCCTATCCATTTGTTTCCCAGAATAATCAATAAAATTACCTCTCATTCATCCCATTCTTCTGGAACGGTAAGCAACGGATTGAACCTCATCTATTGACTGAAATGCTCTCGTACTTTAGGGTCTGAATTCGCCCCGGCCTCTGATTCCTTGGATTCAAGTTCAATTTGCCACAAGGGCTTCGTTCTCCGCCATTGTCACTGTCGGGTTTTGATCTCAAATACAAATGCTGGTCCATAAAAACTTAATTACGTTGCAGAATTTAACCAACGAGAGAAGAAACTACAACAGTAAAGAGGAAAAAATTGGCGGATCTACCTAAAGCTTTACATGCGTAGTCAATTCTGCCTTATTCTTTTTTAGTTATCCAATATTACCCTAAACTATTTAACCGTTAGCCGATTTTGTCCAATTTGCTATTTTCCGTCTAAATTAACGGAATTCTATTTATTTAATTACAAAAATACCCTAATAGTTTTAAAAATTTATAAAAAAACCTCAAAAATTTACAAAAATTACAAAATAGTCTTTTTTCAGTTTTTATTTAAATTTTTCTTTTTTTTTAATTTCTTTTTTCTATTTTTCATAACCACAAAAATATACTATATAATCTTTTAAATAAATAATTTATTTTTAAACACTACAGTGCAAATTGATAGATATACATTTTGTAACTCATGATTGATTAACATAAACATATTAATTTTTTTTAATAATATGGCCAGACAATAATGATATTATTCTTTTAATCCGTCTTTTTCAATTTAAAGAATAAGATTTTTTTGACTAAAACTAATTTTTTACAAAAAATAAAAACATTTAGCATAGATTAAAAAAATATATATTAGTACATTTTAATTTATTTCAAATTAACTAAATAGACTATAGATTGTATTATCCAATTAAAAAAATTATTAAATTAAAATATAGGGTATTGTCTAGTGTTTAAGGTGTTAAGTTTAATAAGAGTAGATATAAGATTAATTGTCACCAAAGTATTTCTAACCGGGAGAGTGATTTTTCCCACGTTTAAGCGGGGTCCACTAAAGGTAAGAGGGTTGCATTGGATGGTTATGTGATTTAAGATATGAGATGATTAAAACTGTTTTCAAGGTTCGATTCTCACTGGAGAAATCTAATTTTTTTTTAATGTAAAAAAAAGGTGGAGTCCAGTACTGGAGTATATATTTTTTTTTTTATTTTTTTTAAAAAAAGACTTCCTGCTAAAGTTAGATATATTAATTCTCAAAACATTATCACAAAATGTTAAACCCTCGCAGTAATAAATATAAATATTTTTTATAAAATATTTTGCCATTTTTGTAAATCCCACGACACTATATTCTTGTGTTGGGCCAACGTAGAAATGAAATAAGTTTTTTTTTTTTAACTTTCTGTCTGTACTTGGCCTTTAAAAAAAATTTATATTTTAGTTTTGATTTCTTTTTAAATTTTAAAATACAATCTAAAGTCAGTTGAATTAAATTGTAATACATTAAAGTATACCAATAGATTCTTTTTTAATCTATGCGAATTGTTTAATTTTTTTGTGAAAAATTAGTATTAGTTAAATAATCTTATTCTTTAGATTGAAAAAATAGATTAAAAAATAGTACCATTATTGTAAAATCATATTATTAAAAAATTAATATGCTTATGTAAATCAAACATGACATACAAATATGTAATTAACAATTTGTACATTAAAGTTTAAAAATAATTTTTTTTAAAAAAGATCATATAGTATATTTTTATAGTTATGAAAAATAATAAAAAGAAATAAAAAACAGAAAATTTTAAATAAAAACTTAAAATAGACTATTTTATAATTTCTGTAAATTTTTGGGATCATTTTTATAAATTTTTAAAACTATTAGAGTGTTTTTATAATTAAAATAAATAGAATTCCGTTAATTTAGACGGAAAATAGCAAATTGGACAAAATCGGCTAACGGTTGGATAGTTTAGGGTAATATTGACTAACAAAAAAGAATAAGGTAGAATTGACGAAGAATATAAAACTTTGGAAAAAAATGTCGTTCCTACTCAAAGCTTTGCCCTCGTCGTCAATCATACCCAATAGATTTTCGGTTAGTCAACTTTACCCTAATGTTTGAAATTTTTGCCAATTTCGTCCAATCGGTCCATTTTCCATCCAAATTAACGGATCTCCGTTAGTTTTTTAATAAAATAATAAATTTAATTACAAAAACACCCCAGTAGTTTGTACAAATTTTAAAAATAATCCATAAAATATATAAAAATAACAAAATTGTCCCTTTTCACTTTTTTATTTCATTTTCTCTATTTTGTTCCATTTCTCTCAACTACTTTTAATGACCATAAAAATATATTATATGAGTTTTTTTAAAAAAATATTTATTTATTTTCAAACTCTACCGTAAAAATTAATCTTTGTATTGTTGTAACCCATGATTGTATTTCTATAAGCATGTTAATTTTTTTAATAATATATTTTAGCAATAAAGACACTATTTTTCTGATTTATTTTATTTTTCCAAACGTAAAGATTAAAAACATTTAAATGACACTAATATTTCACATAATAAAATATTAGCTCAAATAAAAAATATTAATATATTTTAGTATAATGAAATTTAACTCAAGAGACTATAACTTGCATTAATATACTTCATAAAAAGATAAATAAAATATAAAATAATTAAGACACTATTTTTCTGATTTATTTTATTCTTCCTAACATAAAGATTAAAAACATCTAAATGAAACTAATATTCGACATAAAAATAAAATATTAGCTCAAATAAAAAAATATTAAGATATTTTAATGTATTACAATTTAACTCAGGAGACTATAACTTGCATTAATATAATTCATAATAAAATAACTAAAATATAAACTAATTAAAATCTTAAAACAAATCCTCCATACATAAGTTTTCCTTCTTGAATCTAAAACCTATTTTCTATCACAACATCTTATTATCATATTTTTACCTCCATTCATTTATTTTAAACTAAAATCATATAGAATAAGCTAGTAAGACTTCCTCTTAGTTAAATATATTAACATCTCAAATAATTATTACAAAATATTAAATCCTCACATTGATAAGTATAAACATTTTTTCTAAATTATATTATGCCATGTAGTCTCTCTAGTTAAATTGTAATACACCAAATTATACTGATATATTAATTTTTATTTTAGCTAATATTTTATTTTTATGTGGAATATTTTTTCTTTTAAATATTTTTAATCTTTACGTTAGGAAGAACAAAATAAATAAAAAAAATAGTATCTTTATTGCTAAACTATATTATTAAAAAAATTAACATGCTTATAGAAATACAATCATGGGTTACAACTATACAAAGATTAACTTTTACAGTAGATTTTAGAAATAAATAAATATTTTCTTAAAACTGATATAATATATTTTTATGGTCATTAAAAGTAGTTGAGAGAAATGGAACAAAATAGAGGGACTATTTTGTTATTTTTATATATTTTAGGGATTATTTTAAAATTTTTACAAACTAATGGGGTGTTTTTGTATTTAAATTTATTATTTTATTAAAAATCTAACGGAGATCCGTTAATTTGGACGAAAAATAGGCCGATTGGACAAAATTAGCGAAAATTTCAAACATTAGGGTAAAGGTGACTGATCGAAAATCTATTGGGTATGATTGACGACGGGGGCAAAGTTTTGAGTAGGAACGACATTTTTTCCTAAAACTTTGAGTAGATCCGCTAATTTTTCCCAGTAAAGAGAATTGAAGAAGAACCAGAAAAGCAACAAATTTCCCAGGGAAATTTAAACGTTGCTGCTAGAAATTGACCAGTTCAACTTAAATATCAAGAGGTTCGCTTTTAAACGGCGGCGTCTAATCGCGCTTTTCTCTTATATAAAGGCATTTGATTTGCCCCCAATTGGAATAATTTTAGAAATTCTACCGCCTTCTTCTCAATTCCCAAATTCCTTCATTCCCGATTTCCCATATTGAACGTGACCTAATTCCAGAATTTGACCCTAATTTGGCTCTCCATTCATTCCATCTACCGGAATTGGAGACTATCTCCGTCGCTGAATCCACTACCATTGCCACACCACGACCACCACCACCACCACCTCCGGCAGCTCTCACGCTGATTCAGCTCTGACCCGTCCCGTAACAAAAGGTATGGCATTGGAAAATAATTTGCTTTGGTCGAAGAGTATTTGCAACTTGTTAGATATAAGATTATTGAGTTGGGAATTTCGAATTGTGTATATCGGTTGAGGATAAAGTTCGTTCTTCCAGTACAAGAGCTCGGGTGAATTTTCGTGTTTTTTCCGATGGTAGGAGTTGATTATCATATTAAAGCAGTTGTCTTAGGCTTATGTGTATCTCGTCATCATAAGAAGTTTTCCTGGGTAGGATGTGGGAATTTTGATTATCCTTCAATTTATCAAGCATAAATATTTTCATCTTTGTAATTTTTATAAAACGTAGCTGATTGTATTTCCATCTTGAAATTTCTGTTTTATTCATGAGATGGATAATTTATTGAATCACTTTTTTTTTTTCACTGCGGTTCAAGGTAACCAGGTTGATTCATGCATTTCAGCAATCCAAGCTCTCATAAATTGTGTTCTGTTCTTTATCTCTGTTGCATTTGATTGGGGTCTCAAGTTCAAGGGTTGATTGAAGATAATATTTTCCTTGACCAATCCAATTAGTAAGATAAACGAAAATATAATGGATTCTACCTAAGTCATGAAATCTAGAAGTTGATAGTGCTGGCATATTCTGCCTGTAAAAACTTCATATTTGGCTTGTTATGTCTGTGAGGTTGAAATGTGATAATTTATCGTACAGATGGACAATATTGTGGACAATCTGAATAATGCATATCAAGAATTTGTTGCTGCAACTGCAAATGTACTTGAAGCTAAGGCTAGCTCTGAGGGTCAGAAAACACCGGCTACAGATGCAGCTTTGGAAAACTTTAAGCAGCGTTGGGAACTGTTTAGAGTTGCCTGTGATCAAGCTGAGGAGTTTGTGGAGTCTGTGAAACAGAGAATAGGTTCCGAGTGCCTTGTCGATGAGGCCACTGGTTCTGTTACTGGGAACCCAGGGCAGGCCGCCTCGAGTGGGCTTCCTCCGATAAGTGCAGTTCGGCTGGAGCAGATGAGTAAAGCTGTCAGATGGCTCGTACTTGAACTTCAGCAGGGGTCAGGAAATGCTGCTGCTTCTTCACACTCCCATTCTCCAGCTCCTTTTGATGCAAGGTTTTCTGAAGATGCAGCTCAATAGGTATGCGCTGAGGTGGCCTGGTGTTTCAGTTTGTTTTGTATGTTCTTTGCACAATAACCTTCCTGTTATAGAAGCGTGACTCAGTTGAATATTCCAAACAAAGTTTGACAAAATTTGTGTAGTATTTTGGATATGCAGCTTTTATTTTCATGCATTGGTTCTATGGTGATCCTTATCTTATGTCATTATTGTGATTGCAAATGGTAACTCATTCTATGACAGAATGCAAAGGTGGTGTTACTAGGTTTCCTGCTCAAGTTATTCTTTTTAGGAAAGATGACTATCATTTTCTTTTTGTTTCTCCCTTCTGGCGAATCCAGCCATTGAATGAGGCAGTATTTGCGACTAAATTCATCTTAAATTTATATTTGAATGTAACTAAGGCCCATCTTTTTTGTTTCCTGATGTCAAAATGGCAGTTTTTTTTTGTGTTTATTGTTTTCTATCATGGGTATCAAAGTCTATTAATTTGTAAACTTCTTTTGTTATATTTAAGTCTAGCACCATTCCAATATATTCCAATTTTTATTTTTTATTTTTTGGTCTTCTATAGCTTGAGCAAAAGTTACTTGAAGTTATTATTTAGTTGTTAATTGGAAAAAATGGCAAATATCTTTGTACATTTCATCTTATTATCCCTGTCAGCAAAAAGATTATATAAATTTTGTTGCAGTTTACAAAGTTTGACAAACAAAGCTCATCCCGGCTTCTCACTAAAAGTAGAAATGACTTCAATAAGTGATATGTAAACGAATGTTCTGTTGGTAGGCACTTCCCGTTTTCAGATGTTGGATTGGCTATGAAGATTAAAAATTTTGGTTATTGTTTCAGATTTGAGTGGGTAATGATTTTTGGTTTTCATCCAATTGACTTTGGTCCGTTATTCAGACCATGATGGGTCTCATGTAATGACGTCAATCGAACTATATTATGGCCTAGAAAGCCTTGTGACTGTGATACTCATGTTAATCACTGTTTGTAAGTCTTTGGTTGGGTGGCACATACCCCCGCCCCCAGGCTCACAGATTCTAATTGTATGTGGTTCTTGTTGTGGTTCTCTGTATTTCTTGGAATTCTTGGAAGTTACTAGCTTTCTGATTAAAATCTCTCGTTTACAGTTCTGGAAATAGCATCATCTAGAGGCTTTTCATGTTGTTTTCAGTTAGTGGAAATTTATCGATTTTTCAAAGTTTTGTATTGGTTTCATTGCTTAACATTGAATCTCATTTCACAGAGTTTGATTTTTGGACTTTCTAGTATTGCTTGTTGGATCGATGTTCAGGTCCCCAATCCTATCATTATTGGTTAACATGTATGATTAGATCGTTGAAGCTATTTATATTTGGCTGTGAACCTGCTGGTTTGTAGTGATTTTAGGGAGAGATTCTAATCAAGACTGCTCAGGACAGCCATTCGATTTATAGCTCTAGATATCGAGTTTCTGGCAGTATAACATTTTATCATGGTACTGAACATAATGGGGGATACAGGTGACCTAGAGCCACCAGGATTAATGAATCTGTATACTGTTGAATTGGTACCCTGGTTTATGGATGGCATAATGGGTATCCAGTTGCTCAAATGGTTTTGTAACATGTCCACATAATGCTGTTGCTCAAACCAATGTTACTGTATGCCGCAAGTTGGTGTGATACTGTCACCAAACGGTCTGCTAAAGTTGTATACTGCTGTTCAAATGACTGAAAATGGATTGCCACTAGATTCACGGGAACCTCAGTCAACTGTAGCTGTTGAAGAAGATGGTATAGATCAAAATGAACTAGCTTCAAATAGTCTTGCTGAGGAACTCTTGAGGAACCTGACAATGGTAGAGTCATCAATGTAAAGGGGCAACCGTGGTTGAAAAGTTTAATAAGGCAAATCTGTTTGGAAAGGGATGCAATGCAGTGATTGGGGTAATCAAACACATCATGTGCAAACGTACAACTTGTTGCAATACAAAGGAACCAGCGTGTGAGGAAGGAACCCGCTAGACTCAAGGATTGCATTAGATATTAATTAATTAAGGAATATAGTGCTTATTGATGCCTAGAGCATATTCTGTTTATTATGATTTGGTTGGTCAACGGAGCCTATCTACCGTTAGTGACATGTGAGACATTATCTAGATGAGACTATATATGTATGGACAGGAGTAGCAAAAGAGGAAGAAGAAAAAAAGTTATTTTGCTGTCTTATTTTTTCCCTGCTTTTACTTCCTTGCTGTCGTTTTTTTATTTGCGTCTCCTGCACTTATATTCTTGATTCCGGCCGGCATCAATTGGTGCTTTCTTTGAGTCTTACTCCACCATGGTCGACGGCAAGCACAATACTCGCTCCAAAGCCACCGAAGAACACCCAAAACCCAATATGGTACCTGCAAATCTGCAACAGTTGCAAGATCAGATCTCTAATCACTCAACCACTCTCCAAACCATTCAGGCCACCCTTGCTGAATTACTAGCCCGTTCTCCATCTCTGCCGCCACCACCCCCTCCGCCGCCACCACCCATACCAACATCCAGATCTACACCACCGATGCCCCCCTTCCGGCCCCGATTGTTTTTTCCGACGGGGCCTTCACAGTACTCCCCACCACCTTTCCCAGATCTAACCTCCGTTACCTCCCCCAAGCTCCCTAAACTTGAAATTCCCCTTTTTACCGGTGACAATCCCCGGGGTTGGTTGTTCCAGATCAACCATTTCTTTACCTTTCACTCCACTCCCCCTGATCAACGCCTCCAAATCGCAGCCTTTTACATGTCTGGCCCTGCTTTGCAGTGGTTCCATTGGTTATACACAACCAATCAACTGTCTACATGGGAGAATTTCACTCAACAGCTTGAACTTCGGTTTGGACCGTCACAATTTATTAACCACGAAGCTCAGCTATATAAGCTCCGGCAAACTTCGTCTGTTGCCCATTACCTGGGTCAGTTTGAAGCCATCTCAACCCTTACCTCCGGCTTAAGCACCGACAACCTCCTTAATTGCTTTATCTCGGGACTATGAGAAGACATCCAGAGGGAGCTCTCTCTTCTCAATCCCACATCCTTGCAGCAAGCTATGGGCATGGCCAAATTAATTGAGGATAAATGCAACGCGGGTCGGGTTTTTTTGCCCCGCCCGCTTTCAGCAAAAGCCTATTCCCCGCCGCCACCATCATCACCTACTCCCTCCTCCTCCAGCCCCAAACCCTTTAACCCCAAAAATCTTCCCATCCGGCGGCTGACGGCGGGAGAAATGGCGGCCCGCCGTGCCAAAGGCTTGTGCTACAATTGTGACGAAGCGTTCTCACCTGGACATCGCTGTAAACCGGCTCTGTTTCTCTGCTTTCTAGCCGACAACGATGAGGAGCCACCGGAGTCTCCTGACACAGAAGGTTCCATCACATCCCCGCCCGAACTCCTGCCGGAAACCGAACCCCAGATCTCCTTCCATGCTCTGACCGGACAGGCGGTGCCCTCTACTCTGAAACTCGCCGGCTCGATTAAGGGCAAGGATGTCGTGGTTCTGATTGACGGTGGATCCACCCACAACTTCATCCAATCTCGTCTTGCCCAACATTTGGGTTTGACCGTACAAGCATCTTCCCATTTGCGCGTAACAGTGGGGAACGGAGACACCTTGGGATGTGTCGGAATTTGTCGCCAAATCGATCTCGGTCTGGACAAGGCCCACTTCACAGTGGATCTGTTTGTATTACCAATTTTTGGGGCGGATGTCGTTTTGGGTGTCCAGTGGCTAGCGGAACTTGGGCCCATTTGGTTTGATTACAAACACTTGTGGATGGAATTTCAATACCAAGGTAATCCTACTCGGCAGGTGGGCTTAACTCAGCCTTCTATTTCTTTAATCCTTACTAGCACAGTAAAAAGGGGAACTGAAGCCCATGATGCTTCAATATTTTCATCTTAGCATTACTTACCACCCAGACAACCCGCCTGCTTCCCAACCCATCAACCCAATTGCACCGTCTTCCTTCACCACCAACCTTCAAACCTTATGCCAACAATTTGGTACCATCTTCCAACCGCCTTCCGGCCTTCCCCCAGCCCGGGACACCGATCACCGGATTCCCCTCCTTCCCAATACAGCTCCGGTCAACGTTAAACCTTATCGCTATCCCCACTTCCAGAAAACGGAGTTGGAACGCCTTGTCGGCAATATGCTTTCAGGGGGTCTTATTCATCCCAGTTGTGGCCCTTATTCGGCCCTAGTCTTATTGACCAAGAAGAAAGACGGCTCGTGGCGCTTTTGCGCAGATTATCGGGCCCTCAACGCAGTCACCATCAAAGATCGATTCCCAATTCCGACTGTGGATGAGCTTTTGGATGAGCTTTTCGGTGCCCGAGTTTTTTCCAAAATCGACCTTCTCGCCGGTTATCATCAGGTACGTATCCATCCTGCCGACGTCGAGAAGACGGCCTTCCGGACACGCGAAGGTCACTATGAATTTTTGGTAATGCCGTTTGGCCTCTCCAATGCCCCCTCCACTTTTCAGGCATTGATGAACACCGTTTTAAGTCGGTGCTCCGTCGCTTTGTGATTGTGTTTTTTGACGATATCTTGGTGTATAGCAAATCGTGGGAGGCCCATCTCCAACATCTTCACATCGTGTTTTCCCTTCTGTCACAACATTCCTTAGTTGCTAAACTCTCTAAGTGTGAATTTGGCTGCACAACAATCCACTACCTGGGCCATGTTATTACTGCTAATGGCGTTTCGGCCGATCCGGAGAAGTTATCTGCAATCCAGAATTGGCCTTTACCTAGCACGGTGAAACAGTTACGCGGGTTTTTGGGACTCACGGGCTACTACCGGCGCTTTATCAAGAATTATGCTACCCTCACAGCTCCTCTAACCCAATTATTGTGTAAACAGGCATTTATCTGGTCTGCTGAAGCTACCGGAGCATTCGAAGCTTTGAAACAAGCCATGCTCCAACCCCCAGTATTATCCCTGCCAAATTTCTCCCAGCCCTTTGTGATTCAAACAGACGCCTCGGGAATGGGGGTAGGTGCTGTCCTCACCCAGAATGGTCACCCTCTGGCCTTCTTTAGTAAACAACTTTCACCCCGGTTGCAAGCTTCTTCCACTTATGTGTGTGAGATGTATGCCATCACTGAAGCAGTCCGCAAATGGCGCCAATACCTTCTTGGTCGGCGGTTTGTCATCCAAACCGATCACAAAAGTCTCCGCTCCATGCTTCACCAGACAATTCAAACTCCAGAACAACAAAGGTGGATCACCAAGCTACTCGGATTTGATTTTGACATTGAGTATAAACCGGGAACTGAGAATGGACCAGCGGATGCTCTGTCTCGCCACTCCTCAGAGGCCTTCCTCTCGGCAATGACTGCATCCCAACCAATCTTAGCTCTCTGGCCGGACCTCAAGGAATTTTACTCCACGAATCCGTTAGCTTCCCAAGTATTGACGGATATCCAAGCTGAACCCTCTAAGTTTCCACATTATCGCATTCGAGATGGCCTACTATTCTTCAAGGATCGGGCAGTCATACCTCCCGAGTCAGGTTTTCAACCATTGATCTTAGCGGAATTGCACAACTCCCCAGTAGGGGGCCACGCCGGCGTGCAACGCACACTTAACCGCATTGCTGCTGTTTTTTATTGGCCTCAGATGCGAGCTTCAGTGAAGAATTACGTTGCTCGCTGTACCATATGCCAAGCTACAAAACCGTTCCATCAAGCACCACAAGGCCTTCTCCAACCCCTTCCAATTCCAGGCAAAATATGGGATGAGATTGCCATGGATTTCATCACGCATCTCCCTGCGGTGTCCGGTAAAACTGTTATCATTGTTGTCATTGATCGTCTGTCTATGCATGCTCATTTTTCAGCCTTAAATACCCATCTTTCTGCTGCCCAAGTGGCTGAGGTATTTGTACAAGACGTGGCTAAATTACATGGTTTTCCATCTGTTATTGTTTCGGATCGTGACCCTGTCTTTATGAGTCATTTTTGGCACGAGCTGTTTAGATTACAAGGCACGACTTTAGCGACCAGTAGTGCATACCACCCCCAAACGGACGGTCAATCTGAGGCCCTTAACCGCTATTTAGAGGATTATTTGCGCTGTTTTGTCGCAAGTCAACCTAAGCAATGGCTGAAATTTCTCCCCTGGGCCGAGTGGCATTATAATACCGCCTGGCATTCAGCCATAAAAATGACCCCCTTTGAAGCTATTTTTGGGCGTTCTCCCCCTTCTTTGTTGGATTATGTTGGTGGGTCGGCGGCTGTTGCCTCCGTGGACGACATCCTCACTCAACGCACTGCCCTCATTGCTCAGCTCAAGACCAATCTTTAGCGCGCCCAAAACAGAATGCGCAACCAAGCCAATAGCCGGCGCACAGACGTTACATTCCAGGTTGGCGACATCGTTTGGTTGAAGTTGCAACCCTATCGCCAGTCATCATTAGCTCACCGACAGTCTCAGAAGCTTGCCAAGCGCTTCTACGGCCCCTTCCGCGTCACTGAAAGAATTGGCAAAGTTGCATACCGCCTGCAGCTTCCTCCAACAGCCAAGATACACAATGTTTTCCATGTATCATTGCTGACAAAGGCTCTAGTTGATACGGCAGGGACAACTAACCCGTTACCTCTGGAGTTTATTGATGATCGTCCTTTGCTGCTTCCGGCCCAGATATTAGGCACTCGTCGAGTTCTCCAGCAAGGCCATATGGTGCCCCAGATCCTAGTACAATGGCAAAAGCAGCCGGAATGCGATGCAACGTGGGAGTCTGTGGTTGATTTTCAGCATGATTTCCCTGATTTCAACCTTGAGGACAAGGTTGTAGTCCAAGAGGGGGCGAATGTTGCAATACAAAGGAACCAGCGTGTGAGGAAGGAACCCGCTAGACTCAAGGATTGCATTAGATATTAATTAATTAAGGAATATAGTGCTTATTGATGCCTAGAGCATATTCTGTTTATTATGGTTTGGTTGGTCAACGGAGCCTATCTACCGTTAGTGACATGTGAGACATTATCTAGATGAGACTATATATGTATGGACAGGAGTAGCAAAAGAGGAAGAAGAAAAAAAGTTATTTTGCTGTCTTATTTTTTCCCTGCTTTTACTTCCTTGCTGTCGTTTTTTTATTTGCGTCTCCTGCACTTATATTCTTGATTCCGGCCGGCATCACAACTCCTTATAGGGCATTGTTTGCTCAATCGAAGTTTGAGGAAACCAGGAGCAGATATTGAATCAATGAAAAATCAATCTGCATGATGACATCTCATACACCGTAGCCGAAAAGCATGGGGAACACGCAACCTTATCGGAATCATTAAAAACATTAACCAACTGAAATTATAATAACTTTACATTAATCTTCATGTCGAAAACTTTAACTACATGTAAAATCTATTAGTTCTTATAATAACTTTCGTCCATATACTTTTTTATTTAAAAAAATTGTACTATTTGTTGTTTGCATTGCATTTGGCTTGGCGTGCTCAGTTCTGAGTAGCCCGTTCAACCGCTGCAAGTCGAATTTTATTATATTTATTCCCTTAATCTGCAACTATCAATAGCTCAACAGCAACCCACATAATAAGATTTCGTTCATATATTCATTTGAACATCTTTTTTTTCGTAAATTTATCCGAACCTATTTCTTATGTTCATGAATTCTAAAAGTTGAGTTTCTTAATGAGGTTGATGGTTCAAAATGATTTAGTTAGAATGTTAGGGTGTCGTGATTCTATACATTTTTTTTCATTCATTCGGCTATGATTAATGAACTATTAATACATTAATTTTAAACTAGTTTTTATCTCGCACGTTGAACATGTGCTATTAAAAAGGAAGGGAAAAGAAATCGAATTTTGAATGATATTAGTAAAAGATAATACTATCTCCATTCCAAAAAAACAGTCCATATTGAGTTTTGAGATTTGTACTAGTTTTAGCACAAATTTGAAAACTCAATGTGAACTATTTTTCTAGGAATGGGGGAGTAATAGTTATAAGTGTTTTTTGGTGCGAGTTATCATTGAATACAAAGTTCAAAACCCGCCAAATAAAAAAAAAAATTCATAGCAATTGATTGTATATAATAATAACAAAATTGATTTTTTCAAAAAAAAAAAATTGATGTATCAATAATGAAAATCTTAATTGGTAGTTTATAAAATTCAATAGTTCAAAAAGTTGAATTGGTAAAGTACACGGATAAAAAGCAAAAAATAAGAACTGCACAAAATGTACCACATCTCCATGGATGAAATGAAATCTAACCATTGATCGATCTTGTTCGTCTCCAGCTTGTGTAGTCTTCTTCCGGGAATTGGGTAGCTCCTTCTGTTTATCAAAAAAAAATAAAAATGGTAGCTCCTTCTAGTGGTTTCTCTTTTTTCTAAAAAAAAAGGAAAAAATTCAACCTCTCTTTGGCTGTTTTGTTTCTTCTATCAATAACTGGGATATCTTCATGTCTTGAAAAATAAACTAATTAACTTGATCAGAGAGAAATCATGGACATTAAGGCTGGATTGTACTAAAATTGAAAGCCCCTAACTGTCTTCCTTAATATTGTCACCCGTAAATTAGTGCATGTAATTACTGTCAAGATGAAAAAATTAAGCTCTAGGACAAGACAATAGAGAAAGTAATCCCACCTGAAAATCTCATACATCTCTTAATTACTCAAAATTGATTATCCCCAATTTGGGCCTCATACAAACCATCCAAACTATTTTCCTCCAGTCCTCCGAAATATGGGATCCTGGAAATTGCTGGCTGCTGTTTCAAGTGTTTATAGTCCAGCATACTAACATATCTCATTCTGCAATAGAGACGCCAATTATATTTATTTGGGGCTAAATATATATTTACAAGTGTTAAATATATGAAATGCCTTAAATATGAAAAATAATGTCAAATATGAAATGCCTCTATTGTTGTTTTAAGTGTTAAGAATGCACAACCGTGTAAACAACCGGTTTTTTATTTATGGGTAAAGCTACAGTCCCGTTATATATTTTAACATGATGGTCCCGTTGTAATGCAATGGTTTTAATATCAAATGTGCAATTCTTTTTAATTAAGGGTGCAACCTTTAGTTTTCAAGTGTGCAATACCTATTTTTGTCAAGCGTGCAATATCAATTAACTGGAAGTGTAATACTTAATTATCTGTAAAGTATGCAATGGTAATTTTTTTTCCAAATGTACAATGTGTTTAACAAATTGTACAATACTTAGTTATCAAGTGTAAAATGTATTTTTTAAACTAATTGTGTAGTTTTTTTTATCAAGTGATCTATATCTTTTATCTATATAAATCTAATTTCCACATAATTTAATTTAACATCAAGTTCAAAAGGTGTGTCTTATTATAATTTTAATCAAAATTTCATACACAATGCCAAACAATGTAATAAAATGAGTGGTTTGGGATTTGAACACATGACCTCTGGTTATAATTGAAGTAGTGAGACAAACATTACCATGATTACTGCTTAGTATTTGTACAATGCCAAACAATGTATTATAATATATATATTCTTTAACATACAAAATTATTTTACATGCACAAACTTAAATGATATGTCTCTTAGCTTCATAAAATTATTTTATTAAACATAAAAAATAATTAATACTAGACATATAAATTAAATAAACAAATGTGCAAATACATATTAGTTTGTGTGCAATTGAAATCCAAAAACAGAGAAATTAATTGAGAATCTATGAGAATATTGACCATTTTAAAGGCTTAAAATTTCTTAAAATAATTGTTTTTAATTATTTTGGTAAGTTTACATGTATTATTTGGTAAGTATATCAGAATTTATGATATTTTCTAATTAATTAAACTTGAACTGGACTATACAGTTAAAATTGACGATGGAACCTTAGAATTTTCCTTTATTTATTATACACATTCCTCATTTATTTTCTGAGATAAAATCAAAAGGGTTATGCTATTTGTCTGGAATGCGCGTGTATTTAGATTCCATGAGTATTAATTCTAGTTCGTGGGATTTATATCATTATTAATATGACAAAAACAAACAAAAAAATAAAATTATAAATCGGTAGAGTTTTGCCTCTAACCAGAGTACTATCTAGAGTTTGAGTATCACTTAGACTCTTACTAGATCATGTCATCGGTCACCATTAGCTGCGATGGATCTTTCTATTGATGGAACATATATTGCAACAACATTAGAGGTAGGGACCGTAATCCAAATACATCTAGTTTCTAACGCTACTAAGGTAATAATAATTGTGAAACATATTTATGGCCTCCGAAATTGTGAGCTGTTGTTGCTTATTATAACCTTTTTTTTTTTTTTTTTTTGTGTATGGCCTTACTGTTTTACTCTTGGCAGGCTTACTCTTTTAGAAGGGGTTTCAGTTCATCGCATATATTGTACATTCGTTGTCTTTTTCTCCATTATTGGATCTCTCTGATATGGTTATTGCTTTCAGGTTCTCTGGTTCAGTTCATGTTTTTCCTTTGAATAACAAGTGAGAATTATTTATGTACCTTGTCATTTTTCATGTCATTTTTATTAGTATTTTGGACCCTTTTAAGCTTCTCTGCTGTTGTTCTTTTCTTTGAGTATTCTTTGGTGGTGCAATTTTTCATCTTACTACATTTTCTTACTTTATGGAAATGCATGTAGTTTATTCAGCCTCCATCAAAGGACTAACACTTGCATTCTGTTCTACAAAGCTACAATAATAGTGATCTGATCTCCTACGGTGGTAGTTTCTGTGAATACAGTTGCACAATTACCACAAAGAATGAAATTTTGTGGAAATTAAAAAAAGTGTTCTATCTGTAAAGGCTCAAAGCAAATAACCTTGCGATTCCATGGTCTGTTATAGTTTAAAAAGGTTGTTTAAGGCTTTTAAAAATGGATAACAATCTATAAAAGGTCATTGAATCAATAAATAACAAACATCTGTTATACCTGCCATATATTATATCACATTTGTCTAAAAAATAGTCGAGTAATATATTTTTTTTTAAAACGGCTTACAAAATATTAAACATGTATCACATGCATAAATCATAGGTTATAAAATTATATTGTTAAAATTTAATTTTAAGTAAACAGAAATGTCATTCATTGATAACATTGATTCATGCAAAGGAATATCTTTTTACACCATCAACATGCAGAATCCACACTACCGTGCCAAGTTGTCAATAAAATAAAATAAAAGGAAAGGGAAAAAAGAAGAAAAAAAGAAGCAAGTCAAGTAATTTCTTTGTACGCTTGAATTTTTATTTTTATTTTTTAATAAAAAGTGGATATCATTAATTTGCGGGGAATCCGTCTAACACGGAAAGAAGTACAAAATTCGGGATGAAATCCCAATATAGCTCAAAATTTCTAGTCTTATTTGCAAATTGAGTTAAACCATAGGTGAATACATTGAATCTTCGGCCAAATTGAGCTAAGCCATAGGTAAATACATCGAATCTTCGGTTGATTCATCTGCTGCTAAATTTGGTATCACCTTTGCTCACTTGATTTCAATTCAAAAAGTTTTACTATTTTATTATATTAACAAAAGATAAAACAATTTTTATATGTTTTTATTCAGCAAACTAATTGAAACATTGTGCAGAGCATGCTAACTATTCCAGTTTACCTTGTACAAAATGAAAAATGGAGAACAGTTTCTCAGTGGGACAATTCTGTAAAGTGCAGACCAATAAGACTAATTAATATGATTCTAAGAGTTAAGAGTAACCCATTTCTATGTCCATTTTGTTGAACTAAAACAACAACTAAGGAAAACTACACACACATACATACATATATATATATATATATATATATATATATATATATATTAGTGAGAGCTAAAAGCGAGTTATAAATAGCACCAAAATTTTTTCAGCATTTTCTAAATCTTATTAATTGAAAGAAGACTGATTCTTTCAAGTACCTGAATTTTGTTGTACTTTCCAAAGTTGATCAGTTGTATTGAGTGATCCTGGCTGATAGTTTGCCTACAAAACAAAATTATATAGATGGATAGTACACTGTTCATCCTATAAAAATAGTCACTTGAACAAATTATTTAATTTCAATTAAGTGGATTATTATAAGAAATATAGATTTTTGTTCCTACCATTTAGAATTGACCTTTTGTAGAATTTTATTCCTGCATATTATATTTGCAACTATATTATTGGCTTACGGATCTATGGCAGAGAAATAATGATTATCGGACTCTAATATTTCGTTGGAGTAATTCCATTTTGTAGAATGTATATTTAGAACTAGGTAGCGAGACTATGCAACGGAGATTAGAAGAGCCATCAAGCGGTTATTTGCTCAAATAACCACTAGTTCTCTTATGGAGTCTATATGTGAATGAACATTTTCCTGTCACAAATTCAAAACACAAAACTTATTATTTCAGACAATAATCATTTGGATGTCATAGAAAACTCGATTTCCAGGTACTACTTATTTCGGACAAATTAATTTAGCTAAAATGGACACACTCAAGTTGCTAATGTTGTAGCCTCACAACCATCATGAACACAAGCTAGGACATCTCTGTAGTCTCTTGAGATCGTGAATGAGTCGTAAACCTTTCCATCACTACTTTTCTTGTTCTCGAATAACAACGACGAACGATTGAATGCTGTTAATTTGACAAATCCCCAGTCATAATCTTTATAAATACTCCAGAAAGTATTGATCTTGGTGAATTGGGACAAGTGACTTCCTCCTCCTCCCGCAACGACATGGATGGTTCCATTTACCACCCCAGAGTAGTGTGATGTTCCTTCTTTCACACATTGATTCTAAAAAGACCACGAAAAAGTTAGTTATCAAGAGAAAATATATAAGATGGTTTATTGTCTATATGACCACCTCTAAAATTTAGAGCATTATCTTCAATATAGCTGTAAGTAACACTAAATTGAATGTCATTGTTCATTTGAGTTTACTAATGTATGAATACTTGTATGTGAATTGCGCAGTATACTAATAGAATACGATTCGTAAATAATACTTCTTCTGCGCTAAAAAATAGTTCACATTAAATTTTAAAATTTTTAGTATTTTTTAAACTAATGTCAAAACTTAATATAATTCTTTTTTTAAAACCGAAGGAGTACGTTAGCAGACGACATTATCTCGCTTTTCTCCTCGCTTCAATTCTACGAGTTCCTCCTTTTACCAATCATATGCAAATTTGAAAAAAATTTATTAGGATGTTAATTTGTTCGTGTGAGAAAAGTTCAAAAATGATTCTTGTACCTGATAAATAGGGCAAACCCTCTCATAATTATGGACATGGCCAAAGAATGCAATGTCGACACGGTATTTTTGCCATAATTTCTGCAAGTGTGCTCTTCCCTCTGGCTCTTCAAATGAACCTTCATTAGCGTACCAATCATTGGAAGAATATCCAAGCGGTCGATGAGCTGCGAAAATCAACCATGGCTGATGCTTTCTGTCTGCCGTTGCCAGGCATTTTTCGATGAATTTGTATTGCTCGGATCCCTCTCTCCAGTCATGCTCCGAATCGATTATGCAGAAACGAAACATCCCGTAATCTGTTTGATACCTGCCATTAATGAACACTCTTTCAGGATCTACATATGCTTATAGTTTTAGTATTCTTCTCCGATCCGTTTCGAAAAAAAAAAAAAAATTACTAGAAAAGATGTAATCTATCATGGCATTTCTTTAGGCCTATGTAATAAAATTAATAGTTAGTTGGTTTAATGTTACCAAAACTTGGCTCTATTTTCTGCGGGAAAATAGTAAAGGGTCTCAGCCGGCACCCCACATTCTCCACCGGAATCTTTTGTGTTAAAAAATGATCCTGAATCCAGCCAATCTCGCTCATGATTCCCACTGTCAAAAAATAAAAAATAAAAACAACGTCAACAAAGCTATGCGGGCAAAAAAAAAAAAAAAAACAAAAACTCGCAATTTTCATCATCATCTCTTCTCTAACGTAGATTAGGTCGACCAACATGACTGATGCAATATGAGGACAAACCTGGCGATCATAAAAGGTTTGACTGATGTAATGGGAGCAACTTGAGCTGTAAATTGATCCCACTGCGAAATGTATCCATTAGCATAAGGAAGATCTCCAATGAGGAAGACAATGTCGATGTTGTCAAGATCATTAATCAGTTGGTCAGTTGTCATGAGTGACCCGGGCTGATAGTTTGCATGCTCATTTGAACCATCCCTCTCTGCCTGGAAGAACAAAAATATAAAGTAGCAGAAGAAGAAGATGCACAAATGAGAACCTAAAAGCTTGGGTATCGTTTGCATTCAATATTGAAGCAACATCACTTCGTTTATATTCAGTTCACCCGAAATGATTATCTAAATTTGATTTTTATTCACATTATAAATTTTGCTAAAAATAAAATTTCAAACACGACAATGATTTTGAGACGAAAATAATATAACTATTACTCCTTATTTCTTGAATAATTACTCCAAAAATTTTCTGGGGCAAAAGATGTTTATCTTAACATATATACTAATTAAACAGCATAGGTTTCCCCTTCCACGAACAAAGATTAATTTGAGTTTAATATTTGCCAAAATATGTTCTTTTAGAACTCAAATAGATTCGCAAACATATATTCCAATTAACTTGAGAATGGAGGGAGTACTCCAAAATTTCTCAAACATCTGATTAAAAATTATCTGACAATTAGTCGACAAATCTAATTGATTTAATTAACACTTTTATTGACTTTTTTTTTCCGCATTGAAAACATACCTTTCCCATGTCTCCGAAAATGATAACACGTTGCAAAGATTCTTGTCCCGGAAATGGTGAAGCTCGGAAGCTGTAACTTTTGCTCCAAACGATTGAACCATTCATCAAAATGTGGCCTAATTTGTAGTAGTACCTGAAAGTTCACCCACAAATACATTGATATAATGATATTCAGTGAGAGTATATTAAAATTCTTTGAACATGTTAATCATTCAATCAACTTACTCCATGTTTGGCCACAAATCTTTCAAGAAGCTTGTGTGAATGTAACCTGGGTGACGCCACCCAACAGTCCGCGCTGGGGGGCCTATAAGCATTAACGCAAAAATTAACTGATCCCATATGGGGTATTTTTTGTTCCGCGATAATTATCCAATTGAAATTTTTATTTTTAGATCAAATTTTATTGAAAGTGAAAATTAAAATAAGACAATCATTTGGTGATAGAGAGAATACGGATAACAAACTCAAAAATTAAGTTATAATGAGTTTGAAAAGAAAAGGAATCAAGAAACAATACATGATTTGAACTTTGCGATATAAACTTTTACAAAGTTTTTATTTTATGCTTTCAAAGGAATAGAAAAAGAGAGTTGAAGTACCGCATAAGCTGCCTTGGTTGAATGTTAATGTTCCAGCTGGGGAACGTTTAGGTGTAGCATCTCCCTTCATCCCCCATTCCACAAAGGGATAGGCTTCGTCTATATTATATCCGCTGGTCCATGTTACCGTCATCTATGAAAAGAAAAAGAAAAATAAACATATTGACAAAAATTGAAGATTAATAAAAATGGAATATTTAACGATCCAACAGTAACATGACAGTTATCTATCTATTAGAAATAAATATTGTAAGAGATTTTGATTTGTTGGATAAAAGCTCACCTCATCCCAAGCCTTTCCACGAGCAAGTCGTGGATAAACCGGTGCTTTTGGATTTGCAAATGCTATGGTATTGGAAACCGCTATCAATTGTGGCTGCAATCAAATTTAACACTAGTAGAGAAGGATTTACTAAGTTAAAACAATCAACACCACCAAGCTAACAGAGACAAGTTTAACGATGCATGTTGAGGCATAGTGCCAAAACATGAATAGCGTAAAAGAAGTTAGAATTCGATTAATATCGTCGCATGAGATATTTTGTTACTCTTTTAATGTTAAAATTGTGTAAGGTGCACCATAATTTGACACTTGTATGTATGTATATTGCCATTTATATCTTAGATAACATCATGGCAATAAAGTGAATTATGATAACACAAATAAATAAATCTAAACATAGCGATATTTGAGTACTGTTGCATATACTATAATATAACACCAGAAGTAAGCTGAGAAAATCTTTTGAGACAAAAAAAAAAAGCGAAAGGCAGTAAGTGAAAAGGTAAACGTTACAGACATTGGAGAGTCCTCCAGCGAACAATGCAAAGGCAAAATCTGAGCGCTGATTGATCAACTGAAACTTGATTGTGTTGCGTCCCGATTTGATGTACTTTGGATTGGACTCATTCGCAAACTTTTACTATATCAATACAATAAGATGCGAATCCAAAAAAATAAGTAATAATAAAATGCCTTTGTTAGTACACAATTAATTTGTTTGTAAATATTACCCATCGTCAAGTCAATTTTTAATACTTACTGATTGACTCGGAGTACCTTAATCGGAGCTGTGCATAAGTATGGGGTTTCTGGACGCATTTCCGGTGAAGGGTAACATAGTGATTCACTGGAACAGATAAAGAAAAGAAAAAAAAAAAAACATATATAAGTGAGAAATTTAACGGTGATGTGATCGCGTAGTGTTTTACAAAGTCGAAGAACAACAAATAGAATAATGATATTTTCAGATAATTGATCTCATAGTCATATGTGGGTGAATGTAGTATAATAATAAAAAATAATAATAATTTCACTAAAAGATTACAGTAAAACAAGCAAAACTACTATGGTCAAACACACAGATGAATGGTCAGAGTTTGCAGTTGAAATTGGAACTTCTCAAGGAGTAATGTCAAATTACTTGAACTTGGCTGGGGTTGAAAACTCCAATCCAATCATCAATAGCTGGTTCCGAGTTGCAAAGCTCCACAGTAACCCATTCACTATCTGCACCCTGTTTTGTTTTATCACAATAAATTCCCAAGTTAAAAAAACAACAAATATATTGCACACATTATTTATTCTTTGAAGCTCTTCAAAAAGATTGGAGTAAATTAATTTTCAAACAAATGTTAGAACACAAAATGCCACTTCTTCTGTACAGTTAATAGTAATTATTTTTTACCTTGTAATCAAATGTAAAAATAACTACAACAGTTTCTTTTGTACTCATTCCTTTCTAAATTAATTTTTTTTTATTTGTGTTCATTTTTTAACCGAAGAATATCTATATATACAATAGAGAGAACTATGGTTTTAATAATAAAATCCGATTAGTGGTTATATGAAATTTATGCCGACAGAATATATCAGCATATGATATCAACATTCAACATGTCCCATTGAACATATCCTGTCCCCAAAAATGGACCACCACAGTATATATTGTTGACCTTGATGTGTCTAATACTATCTTTTTTCAAAGGATAAGTTCACATATATTATTTTAAGTTATGTTAAAATGTAAATCTATTTTGTTTTCTAATGTATAATTTTTAAAATTTTATTTTATTTATTTTTTTAGGAGAATCTAGGGCGGTACTTAACGGAAGAAATCTGATTTTCTTAATTTAAACAAAAGAGTTACATAAAATAGTGATTAAGACTTACCCGATTTTAGAAGAAACTGTCTCACAAAAATTTACTAAAAACTCCATGATGGTTGATTTTTTTTTTTCAATTTAACTTACCATTGTTATTTAAAATACTACTGATAGTATCTGATACACTAGGGTGCCGAAATTCGCAAGTAGTTAGTATCTGAATCCAAGTATTAGTCTAACTAATTAAAGGTATAATAAAATTTTTATTTGTTAACCTTTAATCCTTATTTTACTCAGAGTGGACTTACATTTTTTTTTTAAAAAATAATTATACCTAATTTGTCACTTTGCGGCTTAAACATTTAACCTAACGTTTTGCACATTAATTTGGACCCCAACAATATTGTCCCTACTTTTTTTTTTTTTTGAAGACAGTATTGTCCCTACTAACTTTGACAGTCTTTAGAGATGCATAATTGAAGGCCGGGTACAAAGTTTGAGCTACCTTTCCCTGGAAAAATAAAATTGTAGACGGTTAAAATGTCATTGTAATTAAACAGTAATTAAATTAATTTTCCCAGTATATTGCCATACATTTATATTTGTGTTGGTTTTATTTTCCAACAAAAAGTTTCTAAAACAATTTCTTTAATCTCAAAAAGTCCAACCCCTCGCATTTTAGAAAAATAACTCAGTTTATTGCTTTATGGCACATGATCTTTTGCGCTATTTTCTTATTATACTATTTATTACACAAGTCAATAATTTTGTATAAATTTTGTCATGTTTGTTAATATATACACTATTCACCATCACTCAAGTTATATAAATTTTTAAACTAAAAGTTCACTCTTTTCGGACGAGACTCTATTTTTTTTTTAAATTTTCATAATTAAAAATTTCAGTAAAAATGGTCATATTTTATAAAAATAATAACACTAAATCAATAAAATAAAATAAGAATATGAAAATTGTCCACGATAAAGATGTGTGTTTATGATATAAGTATTTAACATAAGTTATACAATTTATCAAAAAAAATTACATTGTGTAACGGGAAATTGTTACAAAGAATCAAGTTCCTGGTTTTACATATGATATTCATGAATGGAATAAGATGCAAGCATGTGAAAACATTTCAAGAAATCACAACAATTGGGTCAAAGCAGATTCAAACAGTGCTCGATCTGTGGTGATTGACACCTCTTCAGATATACAAGTGAACCAATGGTGCATGAACAATTTTCTGTCCTATAATCATCACCTTATTTGTGCTAGTTATACGATAACTGACTTAATAATAATTTTGGGATGAAAGAAATATAATAATAAGACTGAAAAAAAAAACTAGTGTAGATTTTCTTAATAGTCAACTTGTTAATACTGACTAGCATCATTGGAATCTAGCCAAGTAGTAAACACCATTTCGATGGCTAGCAAGCATTTGAATTACATTGGAATAACTAGAGTCTATAACTGAAGACTTGTTTTGGATCCATATCACTTAATAATAAACGCTTATATAGAAAAGACTTCTTGTTTCAGACAATAAGAGTATAACTTGAAAACTAACAATAAGTTTGAATGTAACGAAGAAAGATTGAAAAAGAGGACCAAAAGGGGATGGAATACATTACATTTAGACCAAGAACTAGAGGAGTGGATTTGATGGATGCAGAATCCCGAAGAGCCAGAACAGTCTTATGAATAGCTATTTGAGCTAGGGGCTGTTCTCCTCCATGGATGATAAGCTTATTAATTGAAGTATGTGCAGCAGCACAGATTATGAAGCAAAACACATAAATTGTGGTGAAAAGGAGAGCCTTCATCTTCTTCTATGGCTTCCTACTAATAAATTAGACATGTATGTTGAAGCTTTTTAAACTCTTTTATAGCACCCAATTGAAACACATTTGAGCAAAGGGTGTATTTTTTTTATTTTTATTTTTTTGTTTCTTTTGTTTTGATGAGGAATCGGCTTGACCACACTCTTTTCATCCCAAAAGAACTTAGAAAAATCTACTTATAATATTTTAATAATCTGAACATACTCTTTTAATGCGGTTAAATTTTTAACTAAACTTATTTTGAAGTGTAAGTGGAGAACCTTTCTATATCACATCTTGGTTACCTTCGCAATCCTTAAAATCAGATGAAGGTAGCTACGTAGGCGACTTTTACTCATTGTTAAATCTTAATAGTACTAGTGATGTCTGGTCGCGCAATGTGCGACCCTGACCCAATATATCTGTTGATCTAAGAAATGTTTGTATCTGGAAAAAAAATATTTTGTATTTGACCCGATATATTTTAGAAATATTTGAAGAATTTTAGAAATGTTTTATAACTGTGATGTTTGTATTTGGCATAAAAATAAATTGTATTTGGCCCGGTACGTTTTAGAAATGTTTGAAGATTTTAGAAATATTTTATAAGTGTTACTTCTTAAATATAAATAAACTTGATCAAATATATGTCTTGAAGTAAATGCTAGAAAAAAATATAAAAGCATCCTAATAAGTTTAAATATTAGTAAGATAATTTATTGATGTTCTCCATTGGTTGTGCCAAATCAATACTTAGTTTTGGAGATTTATAATAGCTTTGTAGTTAGCTTCCTCCAAAGGGTATACGCTTAATTGTTGGAACTATTTCTTCCAAAAGTTTATAGGTAGTAAAATATCAAAAATATGATTTTGATACTGGTTAATTGTTGAAGCTGATTGATCACAAGTATGAGAATGAAAATAATGTAAATTTGTATAGGTTTCAAGATATAGCAAAAAAGAACTCACCTCACCATGGCAATAAAAAAAAAAGAAAGTAAAAGATAGCCCCTTAAAATTTGAGAATTTTTATTTTTTTTTTCTGTAGGTAAAAATGATGTATAAGAACACAAATAAACGTAGAAACATCATTCCTTCCCTCTCCACCTCAAATTCATAAAATACTTCCCCATAAATTAATTAAAAGAAGCGACCTGAACTATTTATATGATGAAGAACTAAAAAAAGTCCAAAAACCAAATCCAAAAAAGTATATGCTTGAAACCCCGAACACAAAAAAAAAAACGTATTTCATTTGCAAATAAAATAATAATAATAATAATAATAATAATAATAATAATAATAATAATAATAATAATAATAATAATAATTGGTCAACTGGGAGTATGAAACAAAATCAAAAGCAATTAAACAAAAAAAAAACACACTTCATAACTGGCCATATAAGAAAAAAAGCTTGAGACTCCATAATTAAAAAAAGAAAACCACTCTAATTGAATGAAACATAAAAAATAAATTTAAAAAATCACATTTTCAACAAAAACTCAATCAATCAATTCAATCCAAACATAACTAAAATCATACAAAAATTCTAAACTAACTAACTAAATAAGAAATCATATCGTACTACTGACAATGGCTCCGGTAGCTGTAACGGATGGACGCATAAAAATAATAGTAATAACATTATTCTTGAACGGAAAAAATAAAAAATAATAAAAGCCAAACAATTTATCTGCGGAAATAAAATCATTTAAATTTTAATACCTGTAATGGCACCACCACAACGGCCGAAGTAAGATCAATGAGAATTTTTTTTTCCCTTTGTCTTTATATAGAGAGGTAAAGAGAATATTTTTTGAAGTTAAAATTTTATCCGATTAGGATGTAGTTGATCATCACTAATGAAAAGATTGAACATGCTAATAGGAAAGGAGTATATTTCACCACATATTCTCAATTGATGATTGATGAGGAATTTATTTTTTTGTTTAATTGTGGAGACCGGATTGATTAAGGAGTCAATTGTCGTGGCGATGGGGATGAGGATTTGGGTTTTTTATGAACCCCTGGTTTTTTTTTTTGACGAAAATAGGAAGTGGAAATAAATTTTGACTGCATTTGCCTTTTAAGTTTAGGAGATGTGGAAATAAAAATTTATTTTAAAATATAATGTGGAAATGCCACATGGCAAATGGTGGTGCTTTCTCTTAAGTGTGATTTTTGTTTCTAATATAGTAAGATATTCTTAGGAGTAGATGATACCCTTTTTTTAATTTTTTTCTTTCAAATAATTGAATAACTTAAGTAATAATTAAACCTTCAAACTCCTGATGCTTAATCACCATCCACATCTAACCGTCTCACCCCTTAAATAATGATACTCTAATTATTAGTGAAACTTTATCGAAAAATGTTTTAGTTAAGATGGTTTATAAATGAAAAGATAACAATAATTTCAATGAAAATAGTGGGAACGAAAATACAAAATCCAATGAAAAGAGTTAGTTAAATCGAAATACAAATAATTAGGATATATTAATAGCATCTATAAATTAATAATTTTCTCTGGTCCTAAGTCAGGACAAATATGAAAAAGGAAAACTATTGATAAAATAGTAAGATAATAAGTTTTTAGAAATTCTTTATATAAATAATGGTCCCATCAATAACATCAGTTAATAATTATACAAAATAAAAATTTAAACATAGAAAAATTTATTAAAATATGAATATCAAGATTTTTTTCTTGAATTTTTGTATTAATTATAAGATTATGAGACAAAAATTAAAAGTTTATAAATCAAGTTCGGCTTCATCTCCTAATTCTTCGAAATTAGAAACTCAATTCGAGAGGGGGAGAAAAAGATAGAGAAAGGCAGTTAAGTTTTTCTTGACCTCAACTCAATTTGTCTCATGAAATTTAGATAATCAATTAATTGAAGAAAATAAGATTGCCAGTTCTATATTCGGAATTAGAGTGTTATTCATTACTCTACTTCTAATTTCCATTTTGAGAAAGCCTGACTACTACATCCACAGTTATACTTGACTTACCAAAAATAGGCGATTATGTTCCTTCCACAGTTCCATATGTGGTCTATACTAATAATAGAAATAATAAATCTACATATAAAATCTTCTTTTTGAGCTTCAATTTTCTTGCAGACATGGATGGTTGCAGTTGTCCACATCCAATCCGTTGGAGACCCCCCCAAAACTGATACGAGCACCTAAACGAATTTTTATAGCCACACGACTGATTTCGATTTACAACACGTTTTTTTTTTTATCAAGTACTATTATTGATCGAGACATATCATAATTGTCCAAATATCACACATCGCACGTTAAAAAAACTCTATAAATTGGAAACCCACTTTTTCACTTGTGAATGTAATTTGTTTGCAGATGATATCGCGCAATTAGCTCAAAAAGAAAAAAAAAAAAAAATTAACAAGAGAGTGTCTCATCTGTCTAGTCCGCTTTATGGAATGATTTCCGTAAATCAAAATTTTCTAGTCACTTTTTGTGCTTTATATAATATTACATAAAAGTAAAAATTCAAATTAAACCATCATTCATATAAAAAAATTTGACCTCGGCTGGCTACAACCGCACCTATAGGCACGGATACGCGAAAAAGGACCAAACTGTGCTCCCAAGGTGGTGGCGTAGGCAAAACTGAGACTAGGTTTTCATAGGAAGAAAGAAATATTTTTCTCGCAATTGGCAAATGCGAAAAAACAGACTTTCGCATTCAACGAATGCGAAAATTTATTGAATTAATTACAATGCATTAAAGATATTGGATTAAAACTGGATAATTATAATTATTTTAAGTGTTCGCATTTAGCGTATGCAAAAGTTAACTTTTCGCATATGCCATATGCAAATGTTTTAAATTTTTATTTAAAAAATATTTCCTAACTTTAAATTGGTATAAAATGAAATGTTGTAAATTAAATATTTTGGTTGATAAAATGTTGTAATATTTCAACAAAAAAATACTATTTTAATTGAAAATTAAATTTTCTAAATTTAAAGTTTTCATTTGATTTAAGTAAATTTATGTTAGTTCTAAATAGAATTGCAATGATATGAATTATATTTGGTGAACAGAAATCGTATAATGCATTTATAATAAAATTTGAATAGTAAGTAAATTAAAATTTTGGTGAAAAATTAGAATATAATCTTGCCTTTTATAACCAAGTTTGCTTTAAAAAAAATTGATTTTTATTTGGTTTCAACTTAAAAACTTACCATCATTCAAAATAAAATGTCAAAAAATCAAGTTTAGTAAATTTTGGATAATAATTTTTTCTTGCTTCCATCTAACATAATCAGTCCTGCTAAACTTGGTAAAACCACACTTCTTTCTAACAATGATCTTTTGGCGACCTGGGAACTTGAACTTGGCACAACACAAAAAATAGTATTGTATAAAAGTAAGAGTTTAGAAAATTGTACATAATATTGTCTTTTTGATAAATTTTCTTCTTTAATGTTTGCCTTTTATTGTTGTTAAACTTAAAACTATTGTATCATTTTAAAAATTCAAAAGCTCGAGTTTACTAAAGATTAAATAAAACCGAAATAAATTATTAAGGAAAAGAAATGAAAGGCATTGTTTAAAACTAATAACAAAAGTCATAAAATAGCATAAAATAAAAGTACAATTCAATCTAATTTTTCTACTTCTTGCGCTTTTTCTCTCGAGAATCTGTCATGCATCACTTTTTCTTCTTCTTCATGTTCTGATGTCCCTTACCCAAAGCAAGCGATGTAAAAGGCATGGTACCATTACTGGGGCCCTGTCTTGGGCACTGGCTCGAGCCCTCACCCTGATCAGGGCCCTCATCATGATCCTGAGAGGAATGCTCAGCATCATCAGAATCATTGGTGCTCTTATCATCATGCTCCTGATCCCGATTATCCTCCTGATCCTGATCATCCTCCTGATCATTATGGATAGGGTCACCGCCTAGATGCTGACTGTGATGACAACCCTCGTAACTAGTCTGAAAGAAACCCCTCGCATTAGGATCTAAATTAATAAAATCTGAATCAAAATGCATTTGCTCAAAAGGAGGAGAGGGATGGTGGTGTGGCAATGCTGGACGGTAAGGAGACACATGTGGGGTAGAAGATGGCCCGCCAGTATTCTGGGTGGCCACAGGTTTTCTCATCCTCCCACTCCCAAATTGGAACCCGCCTCGGTTAGTCTTGGGAGGCCTAGGTGAGATATACTCCTGGGTTGGGTCAGCCGGAACAAAATCCTGGCTTGGGTTCTTACTATCAGCCCAAACAGATGTCTTGCTAACAGTCATTGCCTGCTGTGTCAAATCGTGCAGCTGTAGAAAGGTATTGTGATTCCAAGAATTAGTTGGATTACGTTGTAGTCCATCTAGAGTAATCTGCCGCATGTTTTGCACTAAATTGGCCTGAAAATTATGAGAGGAAATAAATATATGGTAAATTAAAAATATATAATAAATATATTTTATAAATTAACATATATATTTTATAAATTAACATATATATGGTAAATTAAAAATATATAATAACATTTTAGAAAGTTATATGTATAAAAAAATATTAATATGGGTGTGATTAAAGAAATAGTAAAAATGTAACTTACCATTATATGTAGTGACTCAGCAGATCCCTGAAAACCCTGGGGCTGACGATAGTCTAGTGGATTGGTGACCAAAGTGACAGTGCGATTTTGATACCACGCTAGGTATTCCGGTGCTGCCTGGGGTTCAAGAGTCATATCGGCCTGAAGACCTGCAAGGGTGTTGTGTCGAGTCTCCCACCTCTGTAAGACGTCATCTCGACATTTCTTACCACGCGTCTCCCTATGCAACTTTTCTATTTCTTTTTTCTCCATAATGAAAGTGTTGTCAGGCATCCGCTGCAAGAAGCCGGACTGGCGCAACACCCTGCCTGGGATGTGTGGTTCTCGGATACCAAAATAAAGCAGCCAACTCTGGGACATCCATATAGCGAAACCGGCAGAGCAAGATGGATCAATGTCTGCTAGGGTAGCGGGAGAATACGGCATCCAAACGAACTGGAGAGGGACAAATATATAAAAATAATTTATGTGAATATATACGAAAATTGAAAAAATTGATTTATACGTTATGATGGTTCAAATAAAAAATACTTACATTATGTTCTTGCAAAACTGCAAGCTGGTCTCGGTAGGCGGTTAGATTAAATCGTGTGATGTCCCTCACTTTTCTAGGACGGTTCCACCTACAAAGAAAATAGTTTTGATTGAAAACACGGAAAAAAATTGTCAAAAAATATAACCAATTAAGATAATAATTGAATAATTGAAAAAAAATTACCTCCTGTCCAAGGGACACCCCTGAAGATCTGGTACGGGCCCACGTAACTTTGGACGGAAAGTCAAAATCCACTCCCAAGTCCATAACGAATTTGCAATAAAATAATACGTGAAATTAAAAATACGAATACAATAAATAAAAAACTAACAATAAAATACAAATACCATAAATAGTAATCTAACAAAAAAATTACAAATACAAGGGCGGTTTAAAATTACCTGTAAGAGTAGTAAGCATCCACAAATACCCTGTCCGGACAATGTGATCACTGAGGAAGTGCATAGATTTCTGTACAACCACGCCAGTGTGGCACTACCCCAACTAAACTCCCGAAAGGAATCTGGGTCCTCCAAATACCCCACCAGACCCAGGGGAAAACTATTTCTGGTGCTGTCAGGAAACAATAACCCTCCTAAAATCCATCCAACAAAACAACGTACCCGCTGAAGGTGCATGTCCTCTGTAGCATCCCCGGGTAGCAGATTGGTCATAATGTGTCTCTTTATATCTGTGATGTTTACAACCTTATCCTTCGTGTCCTTAGCACGCTGTCGGAAACCAAACAGACTCTCTAAATAATCGGCCCACTGCACATCCTGGGGAGGTACAGTCCCCTGAACCACTACATGCCCATCCACCTGCAGACCCAGAAGGACCTCGACATCCTGTAGAGTAATCGTCGCCTCTCCAACAGGCAAGTGAAAGGAATAGGTCTCAGGCTGCCATCGCTCAACTAAGGCTGTAATGAGGGGCCAATCTAACTTAATAGAACCAATTCGAAAAAGCGGCCCTAGACCAAACTTCGCTATTTGGGCCTGTGTCTATGGCGCAGCCTTGTCCAGTTCGGGCCATAGGTCAGTATCCACTCAGTAGGCGGAAAGTTCTTTCAAATAAGCCTTATTACCCCTAAACGTATGGAATGATCTATGATCATCATGAAGGACCAATAAACTCTTCTCTATAGGACCCTGCTGGAGGTCATATTGTCTAGACTGCGAAGATGATGATGATCCCATCTCCATACCCCTAATTGAAAAATATAACAAAAAAATACAAATACAATACATAAAATATCTAACAATAAAATACAAATACCATAAATAAAAATCTAACCCAAAAATACATATACAATAAATAAAAATATAACAAAAAAATACAAATACAATAAATAAAACATCTAACGATAAAATACAAATACCATAAATAAAAATATAACAAAAAAATACAAATACAATAAATAAAACATCTAACAATAAAATACATATACAATAAATAAAAATATAACAAAAAAAAAAATACAAATAATAAAAATCTAACCCAAAAGTACAAATACTATAAATAGGAATCTAACAAAAAAATACATAGACAATAAATAAAAATATAACAAAAAAATACAAATACAATAAATAAAACATCTAAAAATAAATTACAAATACCAAAATCTAACCCAAAAATACATATACAAAAAACAAAAATATAACAAAAAAATACAAATACAATATACAAAACATCTAACAATAAAATACAAATACCACAAATAAAAATAAAACAAAAGAAATACAAATACATTAAATAAAAATCTAACCAAAAAATACAAATACCATAAATAGGAATCTAACAAAAAAATACATATACAATAAATAAAAATATAACAAAAAAATTCAAATACAATAAATAAAACATCTAACAATAATACAAATACCATAAATTAAAATCTAACCCAAAAATACATTTACAATAAATGAAAATATAACAAAAAAATATAAATACAATAAATAAAACACCTAACAATAAAATACAAATACCATAAATTAAAATCTAACCCAAAAATACATATACAATAAATAAAAATATAACAAAAAAATACAAATACAATAAATAAAACATCTAACAATAAAATACAAATACCATAAATAAAAATCTATCCCAAATACAATAATTGTGATTTTTTTAACACGTAGCAATAAAATCAGTTGAACCATAAAGGAATGGCTGAAAAATGTGTCCGCCGGTTACTACAGGACCGGCCGGTGACAACAACAACAACAACAGTAAAACAAATTCAGCAATGCATCCGGTCGGTGACAACAACAACAACAACAATGGCAATTTGAGGACCAAGCAACAACAACTCTGATTCCTATAACAACAACAGCAAAAATGAATGCTTCAACGCCGGCGACCACCAAAGAACACAGGCGGCAGGCGACAACAAAAATCAAAATCAAAAAACCAAAAAAAAAAAAAAAAAGATCTAACATCGGACGAACAACATCGTCCACCTAGATATAAATTCACCGGCCGGAAACGTGAAGAAATCAATGGCCTAAATAAATTAGATAGAAATCAAAATAAAACGACATAAAAAATAAAATAAACAAATCATTATGAAATACAAAGACTTACCTATCTTTTGTGGAGGAGGAAGCGCCGGGAACAATGGCTGAAAATCGTGAAGAAAGCCGGGATGGGAGGAGGCGCCAGCTTCAATGGCGAAAAGCGGGGACAACCCGACCGGGAGGGAGGTTTTGGAAGTTTTAGATCTGAAGCTGTTCACATTCACCATATGCGAACTCTGGGAAAACCCAGATGACACCACGTGGCGTGCCCTGGCCAGTTTCAGATTTTTCGCATTTCCCTTATGCGAACATATTTTACTCTACAAATGTTAGGAACACCCAGATGACGCCATGTGGCGCGACCAGGCCAGTTTCAATTTTTTTCTCATTTCCCTTATGCGAAATATTAATGGTCCCATTGCCTATTCGCTTTTGCAACGTGGCGCGATGAATGGGAGACATGACTTGGTTCGCATTTCATACATGCGAACATATTTTAACTATACGAGAGTCCAGTTCCTGGATTCCAATACAAATTTTACTAATATTCTTTGAGGGTAGTCCTGTATTTCTGGACAGTACACAAAATTAACACTAGTACAAATTTAATAATTTTTAAACTATTACACAAATACAAAGATAGACTTGAAGATTGTTCGAATTATTACACAAACCAAAACCCAAATACAAATTCAGAATTCTTAGAATTATTACACAAATACAAACTCAGAATTAATGAAACCATTACACAAATACAAACACTAACAGAACCACTACTTGAAGATTTTTCAGATTATTATGCAAACACAAACTTAGAATTCTTACTCAGAATTCTGAAGATTGATCATCAGAATCATCAGTCTGCATACGGGGTACACCATGCATTCCATATCGGTCGTAAGCATGATTCAAAGGAGTCCTGTCTGAAGATGGATGTGAGAATGGGCAGTTGAAGGTATCATGATCAAATCCTCCACATCGCGCACAAACTTTCTCAACTGCGCATGCACTGGCATTATGGCCTTCTTGATGACATCGACCGCAAACTTGAACTCTCTGGTTGCCAGATTTTTTCGTATAATCCATAAGTCCTTTCTTTCGATTCACACGCTTCTGACCTGGGCCAGCATGGTGGACGAGTAATGTATCATCAGGCCTCAGCTACCACGTCGCCTGTGGCCATGGGTGAAGGATTGGGTTGAATTCTCCAGAAAACTGAATAGCCCATTGTTCCATACTATAAAATCAATCAAAAAGGGGTAATGGATCATGACGTAGAAACCTAGCAACAGCAAGTGCATGGGAGCAAGGAAACCTGTATGTCTGCCACTTGTTACATGTGCACGTCCTGGCGGCGTAGCTTACCTCATGGATATTTCCACCCTTCCATGGCCGATCAGGTGGTGAGTACGTGACCACTTGGTACTTCTGATTCCTCTTGCTAAATCTGGTAACCTCGTAACCCATCTGATGTATACGGTATTCGTTATACCGTTTCATGGGATTCGTCGTAAGGGGTGAATGGCATTTGGCAATTTCATCTATGTTTTTCTGAAACAACTTGTTAGTCTTATACAATGTTGCAAGAATCAAAGCAGTGATAGGGAGCATCCGGCAACCCTTTAAGACATTATTAAAACTCTCGGATATGTTCGAAGTCATTTCTCCCGAACGATATCCCCCGTCCCAATAACGAGTACACTTCTCAAGACCGATTTGCTGAAGATATATGGCTGCATCTCTATTTTTTACTTTCTAAATTCATCCATTCTTTTTCAAACTTGCCTTTTTGCAACATTGAACAAGCCCTTTGACAAGGTCTTTTGAGTTTCTGCCCAGGAAAATTGCCAGCAAAATTTGCTTTGATGTGCTATAGACAATAACGGTGCACTCCCATCCTTAGAAATTTATCAAGAATAACATCCATAGCAGCAAGAATACCCATATGGCGATCAGAGATAATGCAGGTCTCCTTATCAAGTAGAACAAATTTTTTCAGGTATTTGAGGGACCATTTCCAGCTATGCAATGTCTCTTCATCCACGAGGGCAAACGCGATGGGAAAAATTGTGTTATTTGAGCACTTCACACATGCCACGATCAATTTTGCTTTGTATGAACCTCGGAGGTGGGTGGCGTCGACGGTTATGACCGGCCAAGCAGCTCTAAATAAATGTATAGCTGGCCCAAATGCCCAAAAAATGTACCTGCATACCTTCTTCTTCCGATTTTTGGTATCTTTAGTGAACTTAAACTGCCTGCGGGTATCTGGGTTCGCTCTAAGCAATGCTTTCCGAAAACTGGGCAGTTGTTGAAAGTTGCTTTCCCATGTGCCATACAGACTCTCAAGTGCTTTTCTTCGACCATGCCATGCCTTTTTGTAATTGGGGGTGACCCTGTATCTCTTATTTACTTCGACTTGGATCTGCGCGACTCAATAACCTGGATCTTTTTGGACATTGGCTGTGATTAATCGAGCAATCACTGTTGACGTCAAGTTTCGAGCTTCGTTTCTTGTGGTTGCACCAAGACAGTTGTGGCTCTCAATCCATACCACCATTCTCCAAGTATTTGTGTCTTTTTGCAGGGTAGCTCGATATTTCCACAAGCAAGTAGTGCCGTGGAGAAGTTCTTCTGGGTACTTCGGTCCTTTAGTCTCGCATTCAGCGGCCCACGTATAGGGACGGCTATATTTTACCCGACATGCCCGATCCTGTCGCAATGACCATTCCCCCACAGCTGTTCGTACCTCTTTCTTGTTAGCAAAATGTACACCATGTCTAACCGTCTGCCAATTACCGTCCCACATTGTGATCCCATCGGAATCCTCATCCATTTCAGACTTGTCCATGTCATTGATATTGTCGAAAATAGAAGGTACTACTGAAGATACGTCATGGTCACTGTAATCATCATCAGACTCATCGGACGACACATACTCCTCGTCACTGCTTCCCTGTACGTCATCTTCTGTGTCATCGCCATCTTCATTTGTACCACCAACACCACTAGTCCCTGCACCATCATACTGACCACCACTAGTTCCTTCCCCAACATCTTGAACAGGTTCATCTACAACCTCTACGTACAATGTTGGACGCAAATGGGCACCTCGGTAAATCCATGACATTGACTCGTCGTCTCTTATGGGCGCTTGCCCCCTTCTGCCGTACCTATCTGTGCAGTACAAAACATATTGCAGAGGAAGTATTTTTGGGTCCTCAGATTCCAACAGACTGTGTACATAATTATCAAGTTCAGAGAAACTCCACACTCGTTCGATACGAACTGTTGCATCTGGCAGAAATAACTTATCCCCATCTCCCTAACAAGATCGATCACTAGACCATAATATATTCAGATCAAAAGGACCCAAAAAAGACATATTAAGGGCCTGCACATTTAATTTTTATTGAATTAAACATACAAATACACCAATTCATGTTTGTTATAACAATATTCTACCTCACTAGCAGTTATTTACTCCAAATAACGGGTACAATAGGTCCAAAAATACTGAAAAATCTCTAACATAATTTAATAATTCAAAAATTTAATGCAACATCTACATAACAAAATTTTCAATTAAAATAAGAACAAATTTTGATCAAATAAATAAATTTATATTTACACAATGCATTTGATCAATTAAAACTAAATTTATTCAACGAATTTTAATGAATTTATCACTCAACATTAACGATAAAATATAAAATTAACATAATTAAAAAAACAAAAAATAAAAAAATTGGGTCAAATCAGTAACATTACAAATAATTGGGTCAGAATATAAAATACACAAAATTGAGGGGTAAAGACAAAATTCGAGATCAGTCGGGTCATTCTCTAAATTAACAAAAGAACACATAATATTCGACGGAATTTTACAATTTTATATCACATCAAGAATTTCTATTCTTGATTTTACATCAAATATATACATAACAATATTTACTTCAACTAACAATTCTCATAAACTACCTAAACTATAACTTAATAATTACGCACATCAAAACACCATTAATAATATTACTATAAATTTTCAGTAAAACATCAAAACAACATACCTAAAATGGTTTCTCCAATTCTCAAACCATTGAATTCCTCTCGTTTTTAACCCATTTTTCTCCGTCCAATTGCTCCCGTTTCTGCCAACAACTTTCAATCTGATACAATGCCTCTATCCAAATGACTCTCGGGGATGAAGCTTTAGGCTCAATGTAAGAAAAAAATTATTGGTATGGGTTTTGTTCTGCCATTTCAAGAGAGGCTAGGAATTTAAATAACATACTCACATTCGCGTTTCTGAAATACGAATATTTATCCAGTTCGTGCCACGAGTCCACAAGAGATTGGCCAATAAGATTTTTATAGATAAAAAGCCTTGTTCGCATTTGACATCTGTGAAAAACATCACATTCACGTTTCTGAAATGCGAATAGTTATCCAGTTCCTGCCACGTGTCTACAAGAGATTGGCCAATAAGATTTTTATAGTTAAAAAGCCTTTTTCGCATTTGACGTATGCGAAAAATTATATGTTCGCATTCGACGAATGCGAAATTTCAGTCAAATGAGACTAAAAATCCGACATTGAGTCATAAGATATTTTTGAATAAAATAAAAACTTCCGCATTTGACATATGCGAATCTTTCTTTTCTTCCACGCGAAATTTTCAAGTGTCAACAGCACCCGTGTCGTTCGTAGAAATATTTAAATATATAAACGTTTCGCATTTTGCTTATGCGAAAGTTCAACATAATATGTTTTTTACTTCTTCTGTTAATATTGGGATAGTTTAAGTAACTAAAAACCGAATTAATATTGTTCGTATTAGGGAATTGCGAATGTTTTTTTTTTTTGCAAATGGCAAATGCAAAAAACACATAAATTTCTAAACTTTTAATCCTAGACATTATTCTTTCTACCCATTTAATTTTAAGGTACATAAATCTCACGCACCCCATGGATACGACATTATGAATTTAGGGAAATGGGAAAGCAAACTGTCGATCGGACGTGCGAGTGTAGAGCCTGACTTTTGCATAGGCTGATGTTCATGAGGAAGATGAGGAATTGACATTTTCACTCAGGGGAGTCAGTGGTTAGCTATTGTTTTCTTGTTTCTACGTGAGGTTTTTAAGGGGTTAGATTGTTTTGCTTGAGGAGAAGCAATTCTTCCAGTTTGGGGGAGTTGATAATTGTTAAATTGTTACATAAAAGCATTGCAATTTTGCTCTTTAATTAGTTAGAAATTAGGGGTGTTTCTTAGATTTTGTTCATTTTACTTAGCTAATTTTGTGTTTCTAAATAGGTGAGGACCAGAGTGAACAAATGCTGAAAATGGGGGCTTATGGAGCAATAATTGGGCTGCTGATTCCAATTTAAAATGAGGGCTGAGTTGGTCAAAAAGCAACTCCAAGACACAAGACACATTGGGAGTTAATAAGTGTGTCCCATCCAAGGGCATGCTTGTCCCCTTGGTTAGACTCCCAACCGCCCATGATGATCAATGTTGTAGCTGATACCAGTGCTGGAGAAGGGCAAGAGACCAGTCAATTCTCGGATTCAAGACACAAAGCATTGGGAGGAATAAATAATTCACAAGCATGGGGAGGCTATCTTGGAAGAAGAACCGGCTTCAAAACTATATAAAAGGAGCTGCATTCCAAGCATGAAGGGGGATCTGAGTGGACATACAACACACAAAACACAACAGAGAGAGAAGAAGAGAGCAGAGAGGGGAGAAAACTCCAAAGGAAGAAGAAGTCCAGTAGCAGAAAAAGAGGAGTAACAGACCTCACTCGCCTGAGTGACCTTTGTCACTCAGGCGAGTGACCTGTTGCTTAGCCATCCAGATTTGCTTCTTCTCAATGCTTTACTTCTTTTCTTGTATTTTCTGTAGTTTGTAATTGTACTTAATTAGATTTCATTCTCTGGAACCTATGTAGTTTAAGTTTGTGAATGCATTCGGATGATTTTGTGTGTTGAAGTTAAAGCTTTCATCTACCTCTTGATTAAATTGGCCATTTGATTGATTGTGCAGAGAACTAAGTGAATCCCGGAAGGGTAAACAAGGTTTAGAATCATTTAGCTTCAACTTATGACTTGGAGGTAACAGTCCAAGGTTCTAATTGAGATAGGAATATACTTGTTAGCATAAGCATTCATATAAGGCTTGAAAACTTCATGACTTTATGACTTGATTAATCATTGGAAAATAGTTTAATTGAGTTGATAAAGATACCTCTAGGAAAAATCGGAAGTGACTTAGAGATATATAAGTGCCTGAATGAACATAATTTCATACTAAAAGAGTGCAAGATTACAACTTGATTACATAGGGAAAAGAGCATGAATATCCAGTTTGTTGAGTCAGTCCCTTGAGTCGGAATTCTCACTCCCGTGAGTGAGGTTCCATTTGTCTTTCTTTGTCTTTAGTTCTGCAGAGTCACTTGCCTGAGTGACTTTACCCACTCGTGCAAGTGAGTGACACTCTGCAACTTTCTTTCTTGTTTGTCCAATTTTGTGTTCCGGTTATTTGAAGTTTAACCGTCCCTGTGGGATCGACCTGACTTATCCTATCTACAGTTTAAGTTGGTAAATTATTTTGGGGGCTTCGACAACCCACCACTGTGCTGGAATTCTTCAAAACTGGTGCCATGTTAAAACAGACTAATGCCACCCTGATATCCTTAATCCCAAAAACTGATTCACCTCTGAATGCAACAGATTACAGGCCAATTTTGTGTTGCAATACAGTCTATAAGTGCATTTCAAAGATGCTATGTAAAAGGATTAGTCTCATTCTTCCAGAATTGATTGATCTCAATCAGGGTGCTTTCATTCAGAACAGACTCATCCTGCACAACATTTTGCTTGCACAGGACCTGATCAGATTATATAAAAGACAGAATGCAGTTCCAAGCTTTGTTATGAAGGTTGATCTCCGAAAGGCTTTTGACTCTATACACTAGGACTTTGTTGATGAGATGCTGAAAGAATATAGTTTTCCAAATAAAGTCAGGCACTGGGTAATGGAATGTGTGCCAACCAGTTCATACTCATTGGATTTGAATGGTAGTACCATTGGATATTTCCAAGGGAAAAGAGGATTGAGACAAGGTGATTCGCTGTCACCATTACTATTTGTAATGGTAATGGAATATCTTACTAGACTCTTGAAGATAGAAGATGAGAAACAGTAATTTAAGTTCCATCCTTACTATGAAAAACAAAAGATAATATCTCTATGCTTTGCTGATGTCCTATTAATCTTTTGTGGAGCTGATGTTGAAACAGTTAGAAGGATTAAAGGAGTACTATCACAGTTTCAAGAAACCACTGGACTTTCGGTTAATTTGACAAAGTCCAATATATACTTTGGTGGGAAAACAGGTGAAGTAGAGGAGGAGATAAAGAAGATTATTGGTTTTGAAGAAGCTAGTTTTCCAATGAAATATCTTGGCTTGCCAATATCTCCCACAGTATGGTCAAAAGTAGAGTGTCAAACTCTGGTGGACAAGATTGTTGCAAGAATCAACTGTTGGAGTTCAAGACACCTCTCCTATGCAGGGAGAACAGTTCTAGTAAACTCAGTCTTGCTGAGTATTAACTCTTACTGGGCAAATATATTTCTTATCCCACAAAGTGTCATACAGCAGGTAGTAAGCAAGTGCAGGAGTTTCCTTTGGGGGACAAAAGAAAATGGTATGAGCTGGTTATTGATTTCTTGGGATGATTTATGTTGCCGGAAAATAGAAGGAGGCCTAAACTTCAAGGAACCAAGATGCTGGAATATTGCTTTACTGGGAAAGCAGTTGTGGGATCTGTCTAAAAACAAAGAAAGCTTATTGGTGAAATGGATGCACAGCTTTTATCTGAAAGGAAGGGATTTATGGAACTTCAAATGTCCACATGACAGTAGTTGGCATATGAAAACACTGATGAGGATCAAGGAATTACTTCACAATGGCATTGATCAGGGCCAATGGTTAGGCAAAGGTGGCAAAACTTACACTGCACAGGGGGGGATATTACTGGATCAGAGGAGAAAAGAGTAAAAGCAAAGCAGCCAAGATCAATTGGAGTCAGTATAGTATCCCTAAGCACAGCTTTATTAGCTCGTTAGCTTGGAAAAAGAGACTGATCACGGCTCAGAGACTGCAGGACCTGCACATACCAGTGGATAACAAAGAATACAGTCTATTTAGGAAAGAAATGGACAGTGTAGATCATTTATTCTTTAAATGTGATTATGCACAGGATCTGTTGAAGGGTTTGAAGACTTGGACGGGAATCAGGAATGTCATCACAGAGCTGAATGTGCAAAGATGGCTATGGAAAGGAAATGCTCTGAGACAGAAGGTGTTGTTTGCTGGCATTAATTCTATCATCTATGGTGTATGGATGGAAAGAAATGAACGCAGATTCGGACAGAAAGAGATGAAGGCAGAGGTGAGATTAGAAGACATAAAAAGGACAGTGAAATGGAGCATTCAATCTAAATGCAAGAAAGTAAAAAGTAAGGATAAAAAATGGCTAGCTCATATTGATATTCATGTATAAGCTTCTTGCAGGTTGTAGTAGATAGGAAAATTGTACAGTTTTCAGTTATTGATTGAAGAGTAATACAAAGCTTCACAGTTTTACCCAAAAAAAAAAAATCTATATTAGTCCTAACTAAATTTATTGAATTTATTATACAATAGATTAATAGAAAAGTTAGTCTTTTATCATGAATTATCCATGCTAATAAAAAAGGAGACAAAGATAAAAATGAAAAAAAAAAAGTAGTTGATACTGCATTAGGAATAAAGTGTGACAGATAAAAAAATAGTTTGGGTCTACCTAAGGCTACAGATGAAAAAAAAAAAAGTGGACATAATACTACTAATTGGGGTATTATTCTCCACATGTATTGCTATTCTTTTATTTCTTAATTCTTAAAATTAACTTTAACCATCTAGGTCTAAAACTATTGGAGTGTTGTATTCGAGTTCTCCTGATATAAAGTTTATGGCAGTTGAGCTTCAGACCAAATTAGAGAGAGAAGATAATCATTTTGATTATATATGTAAAAATTATTTTTCTTCCATTTAGGTAGACATTTTAAATAAACCCTTCCCAATCAATTTCCTGTCATTAGAAACAAATCTGTTTTGCAGCACTTTTCATGACACTGCTTGATGAGACCATGGTGAGTTGTCTATACTGAAGAAGCTGTCCACATGTGGTTCTTAGTAAATGTTTTTACAAGATCAACTTGTTATTCCGTCCCAATTTATTACTCCGTTCAAGTTAGTTAAATAAATTGTACTATTGAAGTAGAATCAGACAATAAGACGTTGGATGGATAATAACAAGAATAATATCACCAACAATTAACCCTATAGTTCAATATTATCGCTTACAACTGACCATTTTCTGTCACAAATGCATACCTTATTCGAGACATCAATACCGTGCTTTGTTGCTTAGGTATTTCTGGTTTACTCCTTCAATCTCAAATCATTGTCCAGTTAATTTGAATTTTTATATTTAGTTGAAGTGAACTAAAAATCCAAGTCCAAACTGGACAATAATTTTGAAAAAGAAAGAGTATTTATTAAATTGTTAAACTTGCCACACTCAGGTTGCTAACGTTGTAGGCTCGCAACCATCATGAACACAAGCTAAGACATCTCTATAGTCTTTTGAGATGGTGAAGGAATCGTAAACCTTTCCATCACTGCTTTTCTTGTACTCGAACAGCAACGAGGAACGATTGAATGCGGTTAATTTGACAAATCCATAGTCATAATCTTTGTAGATACTCCAGAAAGTATTGATCTTGGTGAATTGGGATAAGTGACTTCCCCCTCCTCCCGCGACAACATGGATGGTTCCATTTACCACCCCAGAGTAGTGTGATGTTCCTTCTTTCACACATTGATTCTATAAAAAAAAACAAATAAATTAAAAAAAAACCCTTATAAAAGTTGGTAATCAAGAGGAAATAAGAGGCTGTATTACTTGTATGATAACCTTTTAAATTTTAATTATATTATTTCAATGTAGCTTTACTTTCAGGTATTTTATTCAAGTTAGGGTTACTTCATTTGAGTTTACAATGTAATGTTTACATGCAAGTTAAGCATGCAAGTTTCTAAATAAGGCTCAAATGAGAAGTGGATGCCACTATTTCTTGGAATTGTAATGTTGAGGTCAGGCAGAACGTCCCCTCCCATTAGTTTGCATTAATAAAAGACTTTTTGTTCGGGAAAAAAAAAGCAAGTTACTAGATTAATATAAATAGTATTTATTAGGATGTTAATTTGTTCGTGTGAGAAAAGTTCAAAACTGATTCTTGTACCTGATAAATAGGGCAAACCCTCTCATAATTATGGACATGGCCAAAGAACGCAATGTCGACTCGATGTTTTTGCCATAGTTTCTGCAAGTGCGCTCTTCCCTCTGGCTCTTCAAATGATCCTTCATTAGCGTAAAAATCGTTGGAAGAATACCCAAGCGGCCGATGCGCTGCGAAAATCAACCATGGCTGATGCTTTCTGTCTACCGTTGCCAGGCATTTTTCGATGAATTTGTATTGCTCGGATCCCTCCTCCAGTCATGCTCTGAATCGATTATGCAGAAACGAAACATCCCGTAATCTGTTTGATACCTGCCATTAATGAACACTCTTTCAGCCTCCATATATATATATATATTGAAAAGATAAAATCTATCATATAGCATTTCTTTAGGCATATGTAATAAAAAAAAAAAAAAAATTAGTTGGTTTAATGTTACCAGAACTTGGCTCTATTTTCTGCGGGAAAATAGTAAAGGGTCTCAGCAGGCACCCCGCATTCTCCACCGGAATCCATTGCGTTAAAAAATGATCCTGAATCCACCCAAGTACGCTCATGATTCCCACTGTTAAAAAAAATTCAGAGTTAACAAGGAACACACAAAAAAGAAGTCAATTTTCATCATCATCTTCTCTCTAACAAATATTAGGTCAACAAACCTGGCGATCATAAAAGGCTTGATTGATGTAATGGGAGCAACCTGAGCTGTAAATTGATCCCACTGTGAAATGTATCCATTGGCATAAGGGAGATCTCCAATGAGGAAGACAATGTCTATGTTGTCAAGATCACTAATCAGTTGGTCCGTTGTCATGAGTGACCCGGGCTGATAGTCTGCATGCTCATTTGAACCATCTCTTTCTGCCTGAGGAAAAGAAGAAAAAGTTTGTCGGTGATAAAAATTTCCATATCACATTCACCGTCCTAAGATTGGGTATTAATTACGTTCACTGTTGAAGCAGCATCACTTCGTTTGTATTTGTTACTCCCTTCACTCCTGAAAAATTAGTCTACAAATTTTCCTGGACGAAAGATGTTTATCTTTACATAATACGCATAAATTTACCTTTAGCGAGCGTATGGAGTTTCAATACTAATAATAATAATGATATTTTGAGTTCCAATTATTTTCCAAAATCTATTCTTTATGTGACTTGCATGCTTCGTCTTCCCAAAATAAAAGTTATTTTGTTGCACTAAAATATAAATATACTCTCATGAACTTTAGGATGGAAAGAGTACCATGAAATTTCTCAAGCATCCATACGACTAAGATTATTTGACAATTAGCTGACAAGTCTAATCAAATTAACACTTTATTGAATTTTGTTTCCGAGTGAAACCGCACCTTTCCCATGTCTCCGAAGATGATAACACGTTGCAAAGATTCTTGTCCAGGAAATGGGGAAGCTCTGAAGCTGTAACTTTTGCTCCAAACAATTGAACCATTCATCAAAACGTGACCTAACTTGTAGTAGTACCTGAAAGTTCACCCACAAATACATTCATATTTACTGTGAATATATTAACATTCCACGAACACGTGAATCATTCAATGAACTTACTCCATGTTTGGCCACAAATCTTTCAAGAAGCTTGTGTGAATGTAACCGGGGTGACGCCACCCAACCGTCCGCGCTGGAGGACCTATGTACATTTATGCAAAAATTAATTGATCGTATATATATCACCTCTTTTGTCATAAAATAATTGTCTAATTTCGTTCAAACTTTATTAAAAGTGAAATTTAAAATAAAACAATCATTTGAGACACAAAGAGTATGGATAACGAACTCAAAATTAACTATCAATGAGTCTGAAAAAAGAAAAGAAAAGAAGGAATCGAGAAGTACAACATAACAATATATGATTTGGACTTTGCAATGTCCACTTTTAAAACTTTGTATCTTATTTTTAAAGGGAATAGAAAAGTGTGTTGGATAGAGTACCGCATAAGCTGCCTTGGTTGAATGTTAATGTTCCAGCTGGGGAACGTTTAGGTGTAGCATCTCCCTTCGTCCCCCATTCCACAAAGGGATACGCTTCGTCTATATTATATCCGCTTGTCCATGTAACCGTCATCTATGAAAAGAGGGAAAAAGAAAAAAACATTGACAAAACTCGATATTTAATGATCAATTTATTAGAAATAGATATTGTAAGAGATTTGAATTAGTTGGAGGAAAAATCACCTCATCCCAAGCCTTTCCATGAGCAAGCCGTGGATAAACCGGTGCTTTTGGATTTGCAAATGCTATTGTATTGGAAACCGCCACCAATTTTGGCTGCAAACAAATCGAACAATAGAGAAGGATTTACTTAGCTAAATAACAAGCACACAGAGACAAGTTTATATATGGTGCAAAAGTATACATTGATTCTGTCCCAAAATTATTATCCAGTTTGTATTTTTACTTTTAGTACTAAGTGAAAATTCAAACTGGATAATAATTTGACTAAAAGTGAAAATCTACACTGGACAATAATTTTGATACAGAGGAAATACATAAAATAAAAGAAGTTAGATTTCGTAATATATCGTGACCTCAAACACATTAATGGAAAATCTTTCTTTTTTTCAAGAAGAAACACATTAATGAATAATATTTTTTCACAAAAAAAAAAAGAATAAATGAAAGGCAGGGTAAACATTACAGACATTTGAGAGTCCTCCGGAGAACAATGCAAAAGCAAAATCTGAGCGCTGATTGATCAACTGAAATTTGATTATGTTGCGTCCCGATTTGATGTACTTTGGATTGGAGTCATTCGCGAACTTGTACTACAGGAAAAAAAAATGCAAAATATCTTTGTTAGTACGTAATTTGTTCGTAGATATAATCCATCCTCAAGCTAATTAATTTTGCTTCATTCACCCATTACAAAATATTGTTCTAATGTTAAAAGTGGAAAATCTAAACAAGATAATTATTTTAAGGCAGAAAGAGTATAAAAATAAATAGTGGGGAGCTGTACCTTGATGGGAGCTGTGCATAAGAATGGAGTTTCTGACCATTCATCGGGCGAAGGGTTGCAAATTGACTCACTGGAATAAATAGAGGGAAAAATGGGAACATGTGAACAAGAAAAGGGAAATTAAGTTCACGGTGATGTAATCATAAAGAGTTATGTAAATTAAGTTGAAGAGCACGAATAGAATTAACTCATATGTCCACGTCCATAAAAAGCAGTCCTATCCAATTGAACAAAGCAAGTTTAGAACAAGGGAAATTGTAGTAAGAAACAGTTAGACAAATCATGGTAATTTCTCGAGAAATTGTTGATATATTCATATTTTTCAAAATAATTATTCAATTTGAATTTTTATTTCAATACAATTTTAACACGACAACATGAATGTTGAAGAATATAAGTACGACATCAGCAATTTTAATGTATATGTGAGGACAAAAGTACCCTCCATGTTGAACATGTACCAAAAAACACATGAACTGTTGCCTTCAAATCGTTTTGACCTCCAACACAGCACTAGCCACCATATCTTTATCGTTCAAAACTAACAATATCACAACGTTGAAAACATATGCGCACTGAAAACATTTGCAATTGATTGACCGAACTTTTGCAATCAATTGACTTTGCTCATAATTAAATAGTTCTCACATAAAACATTTCTAAGACAATTTTAAGCTAAACCATAAGAAGAGATACATCTAAGTTTACAATGATGATGGAAATATTACGGTATCATCATAATCTTTTCTTCTTTTTTTTTTTTTGTTTTTCCTGTTTATTTATAAAAGAAAATGATAAGAAAGAAAGTCCACTTTTGAAAATTAAATCTGGATCCATCTTGAATCCCGTACGTGCGAACCACTAAACTACACTTGATTCGTACTTATATAAGTTCTTCTTTTTCTTTTTTTTTTACTTCTCCCGCTCCATAGAAGATGGATTTTATTTTTCATTATTGAATATGATTTTTTTTTTTTTTTGGAGCGGTGAAGGAAGATGAAGTTGATGGGGGAGACAATGAAGAAAAGGCGTTTGGGTTTAAAGGAATATTTTTCTAAAAAAAAAAAAAGCCTTTTCAATCAAATCGCCAGTTGACTTGTGAACTAATCAAGAGGGTTCCCAAATGGTAAGTAGCCGCCCGTTATATGGCCACACTTCAGGTTACTGAAATAAACTTCAATCACTTCATATACTGCCTCTGCCCGGAAACACTTTTTCGGTTTGAATTTTTATTTTTAGTAAAAATATACTCCTTCCGTCCCATAATTATTGTCCAGTTTGGTTTTTCATTTCTAGTTCAAATTGTACTAAAAGTGAATTCTCAAAGTGGACAATAATTTTGGGACAAGGGAGTATTAAAAATAAAAATTGGATTTAGACCATTATTTCGATTCAACGGAATGTGTATAACATCACGAAATAGTATAACTGAATGTTAAATTACTTGAACTTGGCTGGGGAAAAAACTCCAATCCAATCATCAATAGCCGGTTCGGAGTTGGAAAGCTCCACAGTAACCCATTCGGTATCCGCACCCTATTTTGTTTCATCACAAAGAAATTACAAGTTAAATGACAAGCAATATATTGCGCATGAGCGCCTCTGTTTACTTCTTCGAGGCTCGAATTTAATTTAAATAAATAATGGCCACAATAATTCAAAATCAAATAAGAAAGTAATGCATTTCTTTTTATACATACAGACGAAAGAGAACTGTTTCAATGCATGAGAATCTCAAACCTCTAACTAGACTATATATTAGAAATTGGGAAAAAAAAAAAAAAAACTAAAGTTAAGAAATACTTCCGCCTTTGGTTCTTTTCCCCCAGCTATTCAAAAATAAATGGGATAGTTTATTCTTCTTGTTACAAAATAATTTTCTTGTATTTGTGGTATCACAATAAAAAATAATTATTTTGGAACAAATTTTATATATTAAAAAATAATAAATTTTGGATAGGGAGTGTATAATATTATTCTCTGTATTAAAAAATAATTGTCTCATTCATTTTTAATTTAAAAAAATGACAGTTATTTCAACACTGACGTAGTGCTATAATTTTTTTTGCCGACAGAATATATCAGCATATTTTCAACATGTTCCCTTGAAAGATGCGTTTGCACTTTTGCAGACCACTTCCCCCAAAATATAGTTTACGCTTTCAACTTTCTTTACATTTCACCTAAAAAATGGAACTCTAATTGTCACGATTTAGCCAAATTAATTCTATCTAACGACTGTTCACAAAGTTGGTGGATAATGCTCCTTTGTAATTAGACAAAGATGTTTAAAACGGATCGTAATATCTCTATGTGATTTTTCTCACTTTTGTTGAGTTTGATTAACATATGATTATCGTTTGACAAAAAAAACGACAGCCTTTAATCTCTTTAAAGGTCGTGTAGGGCATCAATTTTCAGCTATTATTTTTTATTTTATTTATTTTGGTACAGAGGTGGAGGCATAATGCCTAAAAATTTTAATACAAATCTTAATATTCAAGGTTGATTTTTTTGGATAGAGAAAGTAATTAACTTGATACTCATTTATGCCATATAATTGTACGTACTTGCTTTGTTCTTTTTTTCCAGAAATATTTTCCAGAATATTAAAAATTTATTCTTACTTTGTCTTTTAAAAAAATTCGTTTTGTTGTTTCACACATACAGTTCGTGAGTAGGATAAAATGCAACCATGTGACAACATTTCAAGGACTAAAAAACAATTGTATCAAAGTGGGACTCAAAAAGCGCATGAACAATTGTGATTTGACACTAATAGGAGGTGTGCCTATTGCAGTGCAAGTAATATCCTGAACAACTCTTAAGTCATAAAATCAATTTTCTCTTTTTTATACTAATGGCATATATCAACATGATGATGATTTGGTGACAGAAGAACTTTAAAAAAATGGAAAGAAAACAAGGGAAAAAAGAAGGGTATACACTTACTAAACAAAATCCAATTAATAGTCATGTTAATACTTACCATCATTGGCTAGCGCATGAAAACTAGAGTGTAATATTACACTAACTTATGCTGAAAAGTATTCGAATTACATTCAAGTGATTAGAGTGTATAAATGAAGTAGCCTGTTAATTTCTCTTGTTCTTTTGAATCCATATGACCTAATAATAACTTTTACTGCAAGACTCAAACTCGAGACCTTGATTTTCGACAGACGGAGAACAATATTTTAGTTGACTGCAATTTAGCAAGAAAGAGAGGCGAGAGAACTAGAAAGGGATGGAAATACATTACATTTAGACCAAGAAGAAAGGGAGTGGATTTGATGAATGCAGAATCACGCAGAGCCTGAACGGTCTTATGTATGGCTATTTGAGCCAAGGGTTGTTCACCTCCATGGATGACACGTTTATTAATTGAAGTATTTGCACCAGCACACACGATTATGAAGCAAAAAGCACAAATAGTACTGAAAAGCAGAGACTTCATCTTCATCTATGGCTTCCTCCCCGTATACGAATAAATTAGACGTCTATATTGAAGCTAATCAAACTTCATACCTCATATTAATTTATAGCACTCAATATTGAAACATTTGGGAAAAGGGTTTTTTGTGTTTTCCTTTTCTTTTCCTTTGGTGGTCCCTTATATTCCCTCCGACCCAAGAAATGATAAAAATATTTCCTTTACTCCAAAAAATCAATCTACATTAAGTTTTTGAAATTTGTACTAAAAACAGTTAAAGTTTCAAAACTTAATTTGGACTACTTTTCCATGACAGAAAGAGTAGCTCATTTTTATTGAACTATATTTTTCAAATGGAGGGAGTAAAAATACAAACCTCAGTCAATGGAAATTAATCAATGCAGGACCTATGGTCCTTTTTTCAAATAGCCGTTTGCATGATTATTATTAGTCCCTCAAATGTTTTGGTAGCACATAATTCTTTAACTACATTTATTTTAAAGTGGGCTTTATGAACATACTACAACTATTTTCCCCCTCTAGATCCCTTAGCTTCGTGTTTACTTCTCAATCTTTCAAATCAGTGAAGATTGGAAGGTGACTTTCAGTCATTGTAAAATCTTAACAGTTTCTTAGGAAGTAATGACACTATTAGTACTGAATTCAATTAATTGGGAAATTGTTTGGTTAATAGTGGGTTTCTGATGAAATTGAAAAATCATCGATCAAATAATATGTACTACTTTTAAAGATAAATGACATTACTAAATTCGAAATAAATCATGACAAATTACCTATTTTTACATTAATCACGTGCATTTATGTTGTTTCTTTCTATTATCGGTTGTTAATAGACGATTTCTAATTAACAATGTAGAAAAAATTTCTTGTCTATTTCTCAATCCTTTTTTCCCGTTTGTGTTGGCACGATAGGCTTCTGTATCAATAATTGATAACAATAAACAGTATCAAGGATTAGTTAAATAAAAAATCTAAATAATTAAGATAGCTAGAATTTGTTCAATTTTTGTCCACGATTTCACAATTTAAAGTAATACACTAATCAAATGCCTTACCAGAAATTCATATATTTCACCTATCTTTAATGTAGTTCTATCAGTTTATCCATTACGTATCAGTCAAAAAATATATAACAACAGAAAGAAAAATATCGAAATAAATTGTAAAATAACTGGTACACACTTTCATAAGTTAAAATTTAAACACTGGCTTAGCAGTTTAAATTTTCAGGAATCCGGAAAAAAAAAATGTATATATGAAAAAACAAAAGAAAACGGGAATGTTTATTGTAAAATTCATAAATTTCATCCCAACCTTTAGGGGAGTATTTCCTTCACGCTCGGGTCCTTCAATTTGAACAAAATATCTGTACGGGAACTTTCTGTTCTGAAATGATTGTTGATCTCTATATTTTCGCTCTTAATACAATATATGTCAAAAATGAAAATCTAAGACGAAATATAATTTCATATGAATCAGCTTAACAAACACCATATAAAATCTGCAATATCTAGGTTACTAGGTATATGCTTTTTGAGCTTGGATTACTGAATGTGAATTTCTGACTTGGGTGTATTTAGTATTATTATCCGATTTTCTTACCAATGGACGTAGTGTTGGCAACTGTCCACATCAAATCCGTTGGAGAAACTCTTAAAAATTAGTAATATCAGCACAAAATTTACGTAGCCACACGGTTGGCATCGTTTTACTCCACGTTTTTTATATAGTACTATTGATTGAGACTTCTAATTGTCCAAACATCGCACATAATCTTTAATTTAAAACTTACTTTTTCACTAGTGAATGTAAGTTTTTTTTAGTTTTTTTTTTTCTGATGATTCTTGGGCCAATTTGCTCAAAATCAAGAGAGTGTTATCATCCAGTTCGCTTTATCGATTTTTTTTGTCGGTGAGACGAGCATTTTCTAGCCACTTTTAATGCTATTCTCCTTTATCCTCATAAACTTTTTTTTACTGAGTACACGCAATGGTTTACAAATTTATTATTATCATTATTATTATTATTATGTTATAATTATATGATAATGTAGATACCAACAAGCTAGTAAAGTTGTATGAGAATTCTTTGTATAGAGATAATATTTATTAGATATTATGAGAATTCAAATGTTATTTGTAGTTGCTCTTATCTCTATATTTACTATACTTATAAAAGGAGTGCAGTCTCAGCAGAAATAATACACAGATCATTCTTTCTTTCTCCCTCTCTTTTGTTCCTCTCCCTACTTGTTCTTTCTCTCAGCTTTATAGATTTATTCTTCAGTTTATATTTATAACACGTTATCAGCACGAGTCTCTACCTCTTGCTAGTTCCTATTGGGTAAGTGTTGTCAATTATTTTTGTTTCTTTTATTAAGATGTCTAACCATGCGAAACTTGAATTTGTCCCTCTTCACATATTCGGGAAGAACTACTTGTCCTGCATTCTTGATGCTGAGATCTACCTCAGCTCAAATGGCTTAGAAGAAGCAATCAAAGCTGAAAACAACGCCAAAAATTAGGAGAAATCCAAAACCATGATTTTTCTCTTTCACCACCTTCATGAAGATATGAAAGCAGAGTACTTGATGGTGAAAGATCCATATACTTTATGGACGAGTTTGAATGAAAGGTATGACCATCAGAAAACTGTTATTCTCCCAAGAGCTCGTTATGAGTGGACGCATTTGCATTTGCAAGATTTTAAATCTGTTAATGAATATAATTCCGCTATGTTTCGAATCACTTCCCTATTGAAATTGTGTGGTGAAAAGATCTTTGATGTGGAGATGCTAGAGAAAACATATACCACGTTTCACGCATCTAATATGCTCCTGCAGCAATATGGTGAAAAAAGATATAAAAAGTATTCAGAATTGATTTATGTCCTACTTCTTGCTGAAAAATCATGAGTCACGTCCAGCGGGTGCTGCTCCATTTCCTGAAGCAAATGCGATAGCAGCGCATCCTAATAATGGACAAGCTCGAGGCCGTGGTCATGGCCGCGACCGTGGTCGTAATCAAAGTCGTCATAATACCCGTGGTGGTCATAACAAGAATACTACTCACCAGAAGTTGGGAGTCAATGATGATAAGAATAGAAAGAAAAAGAAAGATGGTGACAAATGCTTTCGATGTGGCATCACAAACCATTGGTCGCGTATCTGTCGTACGCCAAAACATCTTACAGATCTCTATCAGGAATCACTGAAGAAAGCAGAGAAAAAGATAGAGACAAAAAAATTTCATCCAGAATAATGTTGTTGATGTTAACCATGGTTTTGTTGACAATGGTTTTACTGAATTTGCTAGTTTATATTTTGCTGATTTCTTTGTCATTCACCTTGAAGGTGAAGTTAATGCTGAAAATATATTTGAGGAATAGGTTTTTTCCCATAGAGATATGTTTATATTTTGAATTTGATGTAATGAATTTTATTTTCATTTAATGAATTTCAATAAAGCATTTCCTATTTATGTTTATTTTATTGTCCATTACTTTACTTTTGTATTAAATAAAAGAAAAATATTCTTATTTAGAATTTTTTACTTTTGAAGATAATGGATGTCGCAATCAGCAATGGCAATGTCTAGCAGACAGTGCAACAACACATTCAATACTCAAAGAGAGAAAATATTTTTCTCATATAGTGTTGAAAAAATCCCATATTAGTACAATATCTGGGAGTACAAAATTAATTGAAGGCTCTGGAAGAGCAAATATAATACTACCTGGAGGCACTATATTTTGCATTAATGATGTATTATATTCCCCAAAGTCCTAATGAAATTTGTTAAACTTTAAAAATATTTGCCGAAATGGATATCATATAGAGACTTGTTGTGAAGGTAACATTAAGTACTTATATATTATGAGTATTGTTGTTAGGAATAAAAATATCTTAGAAAACTTACCTTCATATTCCTCCGGATTATGTTACACATATATTACTACAATTGAAAATTATGTAACAAGAAACCAGAAGTTTACTAATCATAATGACTTTATTATTTTGCTGACCGGTTGGGCCATGCTCTTTCTATTATAATGCGAAGAATTTTAGAGAATTCTTATGGTCATTCTTTAAAGAGTTAAAAGATTTTTCAAACTAAAGAATTCTCTTGTGCTGCTTGTTCTCAAGGTAAATTAATTATAAGTCCATCACCAATGAAAATTCCTATCGAATCTCCTCAATTGTTAGAACGTATACATGGTGATATTTGTGGGCCATTTTGCTATTTTATGATTTTAATTGATGTATCAACGAGATGGTCACATGTATCTTTATTATCAACTCGCAACCTGGCGTTTGTGAAATTACTTGGAGAGTTGATTCGGTTACAAGTACATTTCCCAAATAATCCTATTAAAACAATACGTTTGGATAATGCTGGTGAATTTACATCCTAGTCTTTTAATGATTATTGATTGTCAATTGGGATTATAGTTGAACATCCTGTAGCTCATTTTCATAAACAAAACGGTCTGGCAGAATTGTTTATAAAGCGCATCCAGTTGATAGCGAGGCCTTTACTCATGAGAACTAAACTTCCAATATCTACTTGGGGGCATGTTGTGCTACATGCTGCAGCACTAATTCGTATCAGGCCAACAAATTATCATGAGTACTCTCCCCAACAATTGATTTTTGGTCAGGAACCAAACATTTTCCACCTTAGAATTTTTGGTTGTGCGCTATATGTTCCTATTGCTCCACCATAACGCACAAAGATGGGAGCTCAAAGGAGGTTGGGAATATATGTTGGATATGAATCTCCATCAATCATAAAATTTCTTGAGCAAAAAACTGGAGATTTACTTAAGGCTTGTTTTGCTGATTGTCATTTCGATAAGTCAATTTTTCTAACATTAGGGGGAGAAAGTAAACAGTTGGTTAAAAAAATTAGTTGGAATGAATTTTCATTATCTTATCTTGATCCTCGTACAAGGCAATGTGAACTAGAAGTTCAAAAGATAATTTATTTGCAACAATTAGCATATCAATTGTCAGATACTTTTACTGACTTGAAACGTGTGACTAAATCACATATACCAGCTGTTAATGCTCCTACCCGAATTGATGTCCCTGAAGGACCTTCTACCACAAATCATGAATTAAGGACACAACAGAAACGTAGTAGACCTATCGGTTCTAAAGATAAAAATTATCATAAATGAAAAGGGGCAAATACGCAAGATGGCGAATTCAAGGTTATTAAGTTTCCTGAAGAATCTTTGCAAATAAAAAATCCGGACATAACAGAAAATCAACTTCGTGAAGAAGTTCAGGTTCCTGAAAGTTTTGAGATCTCAATTAATTATGTTATGACAGGATAAAAGTGGAACCGATGTACAACAGAAGTCGACGATAAATTTGCCTATGCTATAGCAGTTAATATTATAAATGAAAATGAAGATCAAGAACCAGGGTCTGTTGATGAGTGCAGACGAAGAAATGATTGGCCAAAATAGAAAGACACTATTCAATCATAATTAAATTCATTGGCAAAACGTAAAGTCTTTGGACCAATAATGTGCACACCTGAAGATGTGCAACCGGTAGGATTCAAATGAGTATTTGTGCGAAAAAAGAAATGAGAAAAATGAAATCGAGCGTTATAAAGCACGTCTCATCGCACAAGGTTTTTCCTAGCGACCGGTTATTGATTATGAGGAGACATATTCTCTGGTGGTGGATGCAACACCGTTTCGCTACTTGTTAAGTCTGGCAACAAGTGAAAGACTAGAAATACGTCTCATGGATGTTGTGACACCCTATCTATATAGGTCACTTGATAACGAAATTTACATGAAAATCCCTGAAGGTTTTCAGATCCCTGAAGGATTTGGTTCTCGAGAGCTTTATTCATTAAATTGTGTAAATCATTGCATGGCTTAAAACAAGCCGGATGAATGTGGTATAACCACCTTGGTGAATATTTGATAAAGGAAGGTTATTTAAATGATCCAATATGCCATGTGTTTTTATCAAAATATGTGGATCTGAGTTTCTAATTATTGCAGTTTATGTTGATGATTTATATCCGATTGAGACTCCTGAAGAGCTCACTAAAGCTGCAAATTACTTGAAGAAAGAATTTGAAATGAAAAACCTTGGAAAGACAAAATTTTGTCTTGGTTTACAAATTGAGCACACCAGAACTGGCCTGTTTATACACCAGTTTGCTTATACTGTTAAAGTGCTTAAACGATTTTACATGGAAAAGGCACATCCTTTGAGCGCACCTGTGATTGTAAGGACACTTGATAAGGATAAAGACCCTTTTAGGCCTTGTGAGGATGGTAAAGAGTTACTAGGTCCAGAAGTACCTTATCTTAGTTCTATTGGGGCATTAATGTATCTTGCTAGTCATACACGGCCTGACATATCTTTTGCTGTGAATTTGTTAGCTAGATATAGTTCCTCACCTCCAAGAAGGCATTGGAATGGTGTTAAACATATATTTCGCTACCTTCAAGGTATGATAGACATGGGTCTTTATTATTCAAGAACATCTAAGTCTGATTTAGTAGGTTATGCAGATACTGGGTATTTATCCGATCCTCATAATGGTCGATCCCAAACTGGTTATATTTTTACATGTGGGGGAACAACTATTTCATGGCGGTCTATGAAACAAACTTTAGTTGCAACTTCGATTAATCATTTTGAACTTATGGCAATGCATGAAGCAAGTCGAGAGTGTATTTAGTTGAGATCTATTATTTCTCATATTCGAGAATTGTGTGGATTACATTTGGAGAAAAAAGTCTCTACTACTTTGTTTGAAGATAATACTGCCTACATTGACTAATTGAAGGAAGGATACATCAAAGGTGATAGAACGAAGCATATTTCACCCAAATTTTTCTTTACCCATGATCTTCAGAAGAATGGCGAAATCAATGTTCAATAGATTCATTCAAGTGACAATTTAGCTGACTTATTCACAAGTCATTACCAACATCGACTTTTGAAAGGTTAGTTCACTAGATTGGAATGCGACGGTTGAAAGATGTCAAGTGATGTGCTCAACAGGGGGAGTTTCTCCTCACGCTGTACTCTTTTTCTCTTGATCGAGGTTTTGTCCCAATGGGTTTTCCTGACAAAGTTTTTAACGAGGCAACGTCATATCTGGAAATGTACTCTTATTCCTTTATTAGATTTTTATCCCACTGGGTTTTTTCTAGTAAAGTTTTTAACGAGGCATTATTTCAAGAAATGGACATCTAAGGGGGAGTGTTATAATTATCTGATAATGCGGACGTCAACAAGCTAGTAAAGTTGTATAGGAATTCTTTGTATGGAGATAATATTTATTAGATATTATCACCAGTTAAATGTTATCTCTATTTGCTCTTATCTCTGTATCTGCTATACCTATAAAATGAGAGCAGTCTCTGCAAAAATAATACACAGATCATTCTGTCTTTCTCCCTCTCTTTTGTTCTCTCTCCCTACTGGTTCTTTCTCTCAATTTTATAGATTTGTTCTTCAGTTTATATTTATAATATATTATTATTATTACTAGTGTTGTACCCGTGCGTTGCACAGTGGATAACACATGGTGGGGGTCGATCTTATTTTTCGAAATATTTTGCCGATGTTAACTATAAGAAAAAATTTATCTATTTTTCAGAGGCCCGTTGTAAACCCCCCCCCCCCCCTCCCCCCAAAAAAACCAAGAATTACTTGTCCAAAAAGATATTATTTAATAATAGATTTGGCTGCTATTTTAATATATTATGATAGTTCATTCGACCTTTAAAAAACAAAAAGGACCAGCGGATTTTATTTCATTTTATTTTCCTGACTTCATTTTTGACAGCTCGCTGAACATAAAAAAGAAAAAGAGAGAAGAAAAAATAACTAAATACTACTCGACTAAAATGAGTATAATCAGAAATGCGTATAATAAAAAGTGAAAAATATGTTCATTCCATCTCTTTTTAATAAAGTGATAAATATTTAACTTTGTTGCCATAGTTTAGTTGAATAAACTAATTTTTAAGAGCCATCTTCCGGCAGGTCTTGTTTAATCTTCAATTTCATCTTTAACACTGTGTTACTGTGCATGGTCTTGGTTAAAAGGTTCTGAGTCTTTTATAAGTTAAAAACCTACAACAGTTTTGACTACTATTTTAATATTTTTTGACAGCTCGTTGGATTAAAGGAAGAAAAAAAGAAGAAGAATAACCGACAAATCTTATTCCTTCTTCATTTAATCTTTCCACCTTCATTTTTTACAGTGCATTGAACCAAAAAAGAAAAAGAATAGTTAAGTATTACTTACTTATCCAATGAGAAATTCTTCAAAAATTAAAAATGTTATATAATTATGAAAAGGCCATCTTCTGGCATATCTCACTCTATCTTCATGTTTATCTTTAACAACATGTCACTGAATCGTCCAATTTAAATGGTTCTAAGTTTATGTTAGGTTAAAACAGAAATAGTTTTGGCTGTTATTTTAGTTTTTTTTTGACTACCCATTGAACAGAGAGACAGAGAGAGAGAATCCACGAATGTCATTACATCTTCATTTTTATCTTTCTAACTTCATTTTCGACAGCCAGTTGAACTAAGAATACAATAAAGGAAAGAAAGATGAATCAAGCACTGCTTATATGTCCAAAGAGAAATTCTTCATAATTTTTATCTAATTATAAAAGGGCTGTCTTCTAGTGGATCTCATTCCATCTCATTTTCACCTATAACTTCATGTCCTTCAGCATCATCCTATTTAAAAGATTCCGAATATTTAGTAGGTTAAAAACATATAATGGGTTTAGATGCTATTTTAGTATTTTTTTGACAGGCTGTTGAAACTTAAAAAATAAAAAATAAAAAAAAATCAACGAATCTTATTCTATTTTCATTTTCCATGTTTGTTTCTTCATTTTCATCTGTAACATCATAGGCGACGACTTAGGAAATATATGAAAGCAAAACAAACGAATTGCTTCAGTGTGTGAGAATGGAGATTGTCGTTCATTTGGTATTCATAGTAGTGGTGTCTGCGAATTAGGCTTTTGACTTTTTATTCGAATTTACATTGAGACGTGTTTTTAAATTAACGTTGAGTTATCTTTATGAGATCAACTAATTTTAAATATTTTTTTTATTCAATAAACCTTATCATCAAGTTTAATACTGGCGACATTCCATATCTATTCCATATTTAATTGTTGGAAGAAGAAGGAAATTAGATTCGTATTGGAGTCCAAACTTTTTTAAATTAAAAATTCATCCCAAACTTTGAAATTATTAATCAGTAATTAAGTCCCCATCACTAAAATGATTCCTACTTCTTTGTATTAAAATTCAAGCCTTCTCCATTTAAAAATTTGTATTAGTATTTCTGTATTCTCCTCCATCATCTTCTGGTTTCCACCACCACATCACCACCCACTACCACCGCCATCAAACCAAAAAACCACTGCCTCCATTAATAAAATGGAAACATCCACAAATGTGCTGCCCACCATGAAATTCACCAACAAACAACATGTATTCAACTCCAAGGTTTTTTCACATCATTTTGCTACCAAATTTTCTTTATTTGGTTATGAAGATATTAAATTTGCACATTTTCTGCCCAATTTTGATATTTCAGTAACCCATGAAAAATTATAGCAGCTATTGGCTACATCGGGCTAGATTGTGTTGATAGTTAAATGATTATATGAATAATTAATAATCCATAAGCTTTATTTTTTGAAATTGAAATAGAAGTTTATGACTTCATAAACTTTGTTTTCCTCCGAAATTAAGAATCCGAATGGACTTTGTGTTCCTATAATTTCAGCAACTAATTTTAGTGTTTTTGCCAATATATGTAGTAGTTTTCTTTTATTGTTTTCTCGCTCTACTTTTAAGTCTTTCTCACTTAAACTAATTTTCATCTATGTATTTTTATTCCCCCTAAGTAACTACTGTAATCTTATCGCGTTGACAGTCAAGTAAATAACTAACAAAAATTGAAGGACCAAATACTTTTAAATACAACTTCATATATTTTATGCCATAAGATATCATTTTTTTTTTCATTTTGTAAAAACGTAAAATATAAAAAAAACGTAAATAACAGTCTAATTAAATCAAAACCCCAAGTTCTGGAGCTTGATTGAAAGTATCATTTGCTTATCAAAAGAAGTACATGAAAGCAAAAAAGGCTGCATAAACAACCAAAATGATTCCGTTTGCCTCTGGAAATTACTTATTATTTTTGCTTATCTGAATTACTTTGTTTTCTGAGAACTTGCACAGTGGAGCTCGAATTTGAAGATTAAACATAAATCCTTAGATGTCCCTCTTCTTTTTGACTAAAAAAATACAATAAGATTTATCACATCAAAAAAGTTCTTCAAAGCAATAAGCTGCTTATCGTAATCTTAGTCTACAGAACACTAAATTAGCAAGATCCGAAATCAAAAGAAAATATAAAAGAAAGATGCCTCCAATTTCAAACATTAATTTCACCTATAAAATTATACTTCCTTCTTTTTCCCTCCAATTCTTACCATAACACCAAAAAGAAACAAAAAAAAAAAAAAAAAAACCACAGATCTTTTACTTGGCTTCCATTTTCTCAAAAAAAAACCATTATTGTTTCCCTTCTCCACCTTCCTCGTTGTCATTGTCTTTCTCTCCAACACCGTCCGTTCATAATCACCGGAATTCAATCCATTACGACTACCTTCGGGCAACAACGACATCGAACGCGCGCGGTGCTGATTCAATTTTTTAATTTTGATGAATTGAATTAATTAAAGTAATCTAATAAACCATTATTTGGAAAAAAAAAAAAAAGGGCTTTCGTGGCCCTCACCGCCCGTGGAAGCATCAACGGGTAAATTGGACCAGAACTACCATTGAGGGTTTAGAGTTTTTCTTTAAAAAAAAAGACAAGGAAATAGAAAATTAGGTTGTGATTTTAACCAAAGAGGTAATGATCAAAAAACAACATTAGAAAACTCATATAATTTAAATTTCAGTCGCCATTGAAATGGTAAGAGCGAGTTTGCAAAATAAGTCATCTGATTTGTGTGAAGAGAATGAGAGAGATAAAAAACAGAAAAATGAGGGAGAGCAGATTGGTTTTTAGATGTATTACGAATTCCATTAAGTAGAATCTATTCCATATTTTATTTTTGTTTGAATTTCAAATTTGAAGTGATTGCGTCTGAATGATAATTGATTCTTTTATTGCTTTAATATTCGTGTGGACGTAGTTTATTTAAATTTTTTTAATATATAAAACTTTTATTTAAATTTCAAACTTACAAACTTTAATATTTTTCTAAAAATAATCTTAACTGGTCATCCAAATAAAAAATAATCGGGAGTAAATGTTTAAGTGCAAAGGGTTTTGTCCCAGCATTCAGTCGCACATTTAAGTCCAACTGAAATTTAATTTTTAGTTTCCGATTGAATCAACACGAATCAAAGTCCAAATAAAATTTAATCCTTTTACGATATATATTTCCTTATTTATCCCATCATTCAAAATTTGAAAATGGGATAAGTTCATGACTTTTTATGGATCAAGTTACACATTTGTCCTTAGTAAAAAACATTATTCATAAAATCTTAGTGGTTAAACAATTACTTATGTAGGGGTATACCCGGTTGTTTAAGGTAAAATATAGTTAAATTTGACCAAAAATAAAATCTTTCATTTTAGTAAAACTGGACAATAATTATGGGACGGAGGGAGTATTTTTTTAGGATTTTTCTTGGTTTTAGTTTTCTTTATTAATATTCATATAAGAAAATTAATTCAACAATGTACATTTATTTTGGATAAGTATTTCAGCCATACTGTTTGGGCTTGGGATGCGGGTTTAAGTTTGTTTTGTTGTGCAGTGCCCTGAATGAAGAAGAGAAATTATTACGTTTTTTGTTGTAATCTTTGCCAAAAAAGAGAAACAATCTTAATTTCAGTCATCACACCACCCACCACTTAAGGAACCTCGGCCAGATCAAATCTCATATCTATCGCCTATGGCGGCTGGTGATCCACCGGCAGAGTTCTCTATCCAAAAAATAATTTACATTGTAAATGGTAAATTGTAATGTTTGTAATATAAATCATAAATATAGATTATTTTTATAGAATAAAGAAGATGTTATCATATTACTATGTTTTAAAATAATACTTCCTCCGTCCCATAATTATTGTCCACTTTTCCCAAAAAATTTTGTCCCAAAATTATTGTCCAATTTGACTTTTTATGGATCAAGTTACACATTTGTCCTTAGTAAAAAACATTATCCATAAAATCTTAGTGGTTAAATAATTACTTATGTAGGGGTATATCCGGTTGTTTAAGGTAAAATATAGTTAAATTTGACAAAAAATAAAATCTTTCATTTTAGTAAAACTGGACAATAATTGTGGGACGGAGGGAGTATTTTTTTAGGATTATAATTACTTAAAAAAATAGTATGCTTTGTAATCCCATCGTTCAAGTAATAAGAGAATAAGAAAGATCCAAATTGACTCAATCTCGGAGAAGAATGAAAATTGGGATGTGGGAAAACTTGATCTATAACCAGAAACATGTTGGCTTCCCAGAATTTTAAATCCTTAAAGATTATAATGAGATAGTTACATGAAATGTATGCATAATTGAACATATCACAATGTGAGAGCAATAAGTAACCCCAAAAAGTAGGCCTCTTTGTTTAGAACCACTTAATTTTTGTTCAAGATCTTCAAGCTAGACAAGGAAAAAAAAAATCCATGAACTTCAAGAACATTGTTTCTCTAGAAAACTAAAACCAAGAAAAAAAAATGTTGAGTTAATTACCTTGATTTTGTTAACCCTTCTCTGGATCATACATTCATGGACATAAAATCATAAACAAAAAAAAAAAGAAAAGAAAAAATGCAGTGAACTAATTGTAATTCATACCTAAATACAATTTTAGGTAACCTTGAGGCAAACAAAAATAAAGAAAAATAAAATAACATTTGTGATTGAAGAATCAAAACCACATATCGATAATAATAATTTGTATAAAGAGTGAAAAAAAAAATTAAACATATTTGAAAATTTTGTTAGAAGTCACCCATTATCCCATCGGTTCATTGAGTGAATCCCATAGCGAATCTATTTCAAAAATCTGGAATATCTACATCCACTTACAACTGATGAAAGAAAAAAAAAAAGTGAGATATAGGTACTTAAAAGAAATGAAATTAACAAAAATTACCTAGTGAAATATCACTTTTGGTCATCGATTTTGGCATCACTTTGATACATTGATCAACCGCAAAAAATAATTCAACAACATCTAATTGATGAACCGCCATCTAATTGATAAATTAATTAAACTAATCAGTGATGGATGCCTAGTTGAAATAGAACCGTGAATGTGAAGCCAATCTTCAGACCAAACAAACACTTAAATTTGCACAAACAAACAGACATCTCAATTCTTGAGCAAAAAAATTTGAATTCAATAAAATACGTGCGAATAACCTAAAAAAGTTATTCGCACGCATAACATTTTTTTCTATAAAAAAAAAAACCTAAAAAAGTGGTTTGTGTAATTCTGTATGAGCCATGTGAGACTCTCGCTTATCCTTATCCTTATCCTTATACTTAATATAAAGACACAGTAGGCAAGAAATTAAATGCCCAAGAAATATTCAGGGTCACCTTCAAATTGATCTCGTACGTCGGATGGTCTTGATATGACGTCAGCAACTTATCGATGGCAAAAAGGAGAATGCATAAATTCTATTTCAAATTAATGAATGAGAAAAAATTTGAATTTTTAGTAACCTTCAAATTAATCTCGTACGTCGATAGTCTTGATATGACGTCAGCAACTTATTGGGGGCAAAAAGGAGAATGCATAAATTCAATTCTAAATTAATGAATGAGAAAAAATCTGAATTTTTGGAAAAAAAAATCCCCAGATATCAAAACAACGTCGTTTTATACCCTTATTTTATTCCCAGCAGTCAAAACAACGACGTTTTTGTATCAATGTTTTCTTTTAAAAAGAAATTTTGTTGAATCCCCGAAACAAAATGACCACAGATTATACTTGCGCTTCATCTTTCCTTTTTTCCTTCTTATCAATGTCGGATAGTCTTGATATGACGTCAGCAACGGATTGGGGACAAAAAGGAGAATGCATAAATTCAATTTCAAATTAATGAATGAGAAAAAATCTGAATTTTTGGAAAAAAAAATCCCCAAATATCAAAACAACGTCGTTTTGTACCCTTATTTTATTCCCAGCGGTGAAAACAGCGACGTTTTTGTATCAATGTTTTCTTTTTAAAAAGAAATTTTATTGAGTCCCCGAAACAAAATGACCACAGATTATACTTGCGCTTCATCTTTCCTTTTTTCCTTCTTATCAATGTCGGATAGTCTTGATATGACGTCAGCAACTTATTGAGGACAAAAAGGAGAATTCATAAATTCAGTTTCAAATTAATGAATGAAAAAAAATCTGAATTTTTGGAAAAAAAATCCCCAGATATCAAAACAATGTCGTTTTATACCCTTATTTTATTCCCGGCAGTGAAAACGGCGACGTCTTTATATCAATGTTTTCTTTTTAAAAAGAAATTTTGTTGAATCCCCGAAACAAAATGACCACAGATTATACTTGCGCTTCATCTTTCCTTTTTTTCCTTCTTATTTTTTAGCCTCCTCCCTCTTTTTTAAGACCTCTATTTACGCTGATACCCCCACCATTTTTTGGGACCGAAGGATTATATATAAAAAATTGTTACAGACACGAATTGGAACCGCAGTTCATCCGTCATGACTAAAACTATAGCTGCGGCTAAATATCAAACTGCCGCTAAAGACCACTTTCAAAATTGAATTGCCGCCGCTAATCACCATAACCTCCGTGCAGAGTTGTTGAAGTTTATTGTCGGAACGTTTGTCGATTGAGTCCATACATTTGATTTTGCAACCTTCACCGGTGAGACTGTTGGGGACGAAGATAAAGAGCAGTAACGAAAAGAGGAAGGGGCTCTGATCTTGATCGATCATAGATCGTGGTGCTAGACAAGATTTGAACATTTTTCTATGTACACTACTTTTTCTACTTTTTCTTTTTCTTTCTATTTGGACTCTAATTCTATTGCTGCGAAGAGTCGCTCACCGGATTTTCCAGAGGGTTTTTTCCTCTTCTCTCCCCACTACCGTGGATTGTCCCACCAACTCACTCACCGGAAAAAAAAAAGTTCGATCTTTCTGTACTATTGCTGCTGCTTCTTTTTCCTTGGAATCTACTCCTAATCTTTTCTTCTTCTTTTATTTGTTGATTTTTGTTGGTGTTTATGTTGCAGAACTTTCTATTAGGGTAGAAACCAGAATTGCATAATTTTCGCTATTTGTTTCTGTTGAGAGCTCTCCGCGCAAAAAGAGGACACCAAACCACAACAAATGGCAAGAACAATCAGAAGGACTTTTGTGCTGGAGCTCTCCGCAGTTCCTGAATTGTTTTATTCTCCAAAAGGTTTGTTTTGGTGTAGTTCTCTTTTTATTATGATTTGTTTTGATTCCGCTTTTGCCATTCAATAGGGAAATAGTTACTACATCATGAAATCTTGAATGATATCTAATCTTGTTTATGCTCACTGAATTTCATTTGGTCCTAATCTTTTCTTATTTTTCAGGTTGCCTAATCTGTTGTTTTTTCACGGATGTTCCAATTAAAATTCGTGGAGATGGTATCGTCTTCGTCGTCCTCCTCGTAAGAATTTGATTATTTGTTCAAGTTTTTGTTGACTGGGGATCTGGAGTAGAAAAAAGTAGTCCTTTGCTCAGCTTTACTCCAGATACCTTCAAAGATCTCTCTCCTACCATAGGTAATACTGCTTTTATTTTTCCCTTTCATATCTTTTGTATTAAAACAAATTTAAAGTTTTGATCTCAATATTCACATATGGTTATGATTTTGGATGGAAAGGTAGGATTTTACGAGAATGTTTGAGTTACTGAATTCTATTTAATCTAGAAGAATTTCATGTAATTGTATTTATTTTAGGTTGTTGTCGGTTAGTCATTGAATTGAACTCTTTCAGAATATGAAGAATTATAAGGAGAGTGATAAATAGAGAAATATTGTCAGCAGAATTATGGAACCTGAGCCATGTTATAAGGACCTTTGCAAGATAGTTCCTTTTTAAAATTTCTTTTTTTGAATCCTGTTGAATTGGCCGAATGTTTGTTCTTCTTTTGTGTTTCAAACCAATTTTAAATGTACATGGAACATGGAATATTTGCTGATCAATTAGTTTCATGTCAATTTATCTTATGTTAAATGGACAAAGGTGCAGACCTTTCAACCCTGGTAAAAGTTCTCATGACTTACTATTTTTGGGGATATGATCATGTTTGCATTGGTGTCTTGTATACTGTCTCCACCAAACCTGGTTTGTTTTGAACCTATTTAATTGCAAAGAGAAAATTGAAGTGGAAGGGAGGCTTTTTTATGCCTTAGGTTTGAACACATAAAATTTTGGTTTATTGAACTGGTAGACATTCTTTGTTGTTGTTCCCTAAATGTGATCTATATGAGGATACATTATCAATCACTTTAAAATTAATTGGGTTACAAAGGTTCTTTTACTGTCAACAAAGTGAATCACGTGGAAGACTAATCAAATGTAGTTTAATATACGATCGCAACAACATTGCATCAAATTGCGACCAAAATTTGTCATAACTCCTCACTCCACTAGATATCTGCACCAAAATTTGTACTTCTTTTACTGACTTTATATACTTGTGATATTTTAATGTACTCTTTTTCTGACTTTATGTTTCTAATATTTGACTGTTTTACAATAAATAAAGAACTAAAATACCATCTCTTTATATGTCTATGGTTCAAAAAAGTTGATTAGCCTTGAGAAATTACCTCCATGTCTAGATTTGAATATTTTTCTCTTATTAATACGCCTAGGCTCTATTTGATATGTATGCTGGATTATTTGAAAATTTAGAATATAATGATGAGCTACTTTACTAGCATGATAAGGCTCTTGGTGTGAGGGAAAAAAAAATGATAGCATACGGATTTGCTACATGCATTAATGAGTCACTAACATGATTTCCTAATTATGATAGTTTATTTGTGGTAAATTTTGCTTTACCAGGCAAATAAAATACTGGACACTTGGCTACTCGTCTTAATATTAGTACCTGATGATTGGGAATGCTTTGGGGAGAAGCTACCCGTTTCTGCTTTGGATTGACTAAGCATAGAGCATACTGCATTACTTCATATGTAAAGCTCATTGCCTTTTTGTTGTTCTTCAGGTTTAGGAACTTCACTGATTGTACCAGATACAGATAAAACTAGCGAAGAATTTGCAATTGAAAGGGGTAGGCACATTAGGAAAAGGTAATCACTGTCTCTGTACCATTTAAAAAAACTTTGTTTTGTAAGACTTTCTGGTGGCTTTTGCTTCTCTGCCTTACTATGTTTCTTGCAATCTATGCCAACAGTCATTTGGTTGTCAATAGTGAGAAAAAAGATAAGTATTTCGAGCTTCTTTACCCACTAAATGTCAAAAACATGAATCTATTATATTATTGTAGAAGACCTTTCAGAGAAGGAAACACTCTTCTATAACTTTGCGCATAAACGTTTCTATTGTTTATCCTTAATTTTCTTTTTATCATTTACTACATAATTTCTTCATCTATCTGGAACAACTTTCATTGGTGCATATTCTTCAGCTGCTCGCCAAACAACGATGAACTATGCTTCACATGCACTTAGTTGATTCTTAAGATTTGCTCAACAAATAGTATGGCGAAGAATAATTTCGTTGAGTTTGATCTTATGCAACTACTTGACTCTTGCTCAGTAAAGTCATGATCAACTAATAGGTTTGGAATTGTTTTGGCGTACATCCCTATACTTTTATTTTTACTGCTAATTTGGCATTAGTTTCTGCTCTCCATTTCTATTTTTTGCACCAATGTTTCCATATGTCAAACCTTTTCCCACAAACCTAGTATGATGGTAGTGTTGACAAGTGATTTTTTGATAATCCTGTGCGGGCTTAAAATCTAGCCTTTATATAAATAGTTCTATTATTGTTATTCTTTGCACAGCTGCATTTAAAGTAATGTCGCCATTGCTGTCAAGACAAGCCCAAAACAATGGGAAAGTGGTTCATTCCAAGCTCACTTTACCCGAGAAAAAAAATAAGGCTTTTTCGCCTCCTAAGGCTACTACTTTGATTCTTTTGTAGCAACCGATCCTAATTTATGAGCTCCTAATACAGAAATTCATAAAGCTCGAGTACTACCTTTTACTTCTTCCCGGTTTGGTGAATACAAATAGTCTTATCGACTAAAGAAACGAATAGAATACAAAGTAAAGTCAAAGATAAAAAACAAACTACATTTCATAATAAAAAGATTAAGTAATTGTAATTCAAATTTTTGACATAGAATTCAATAAAACAAACTATTTTTATACTTTCTCTGTAGAATTACTTTTTGGTTACGAACACAGTATAATAATTATATAATAAAAACTGGTCGCGCAACGCGCGACAAAGACAAGCCTAGTACTTAATATAAAGGCACAGTAGGCAAGAAATTAAATGCCCAAGAAATATTCAGGGCCACCTTCAAATCGATCTCGTCCATCGGATTGGTACGATCTAACGGCCAATATTAAGTCACTTATTAGGGGCGAAAACAAATTTTCACAAATTCAGTGTACTGTTTGGTTCGTTTTTTCGTTCATTTTTTCAGAATTTTTAATTAATATCTATCACATCCCAACATACCTTTTTACATTCATAATACACTTTTTTACATTTTCAATATACCTTTTTACATTTCCAATACAAAAAAATACACTCAGCGACTTATTAGAGGTAAAAAAAGAAATTCATAATACATCCCAATCCAAAAAAAAAAAAAAATCTGTAAGCTCTTGAGAAAAAAAAACCCTAATCATCCAAAAAAAACGACGTCATTTTTGGCTTCTCCGTGGGGATTTTGTGGTGAAAAACCCCAACCGATAAAACGACATCGTTCTATACTTCTCACTAATCAGAACAAAATCCCTCATTTGCCCTCGTCATCCACCTCGTCTGCCTCACCCAGAAACATTTATATAAAAGAAAAACCCAAAAGGCTCCGCCTCCACTGCCACCCAAAAAAACTTGACGTTCACCTCATCTTTCTCTCCCAAAAAAAAAAAAAAAACTAAGACAATGCTTTCTCTGCCTACACTGCCACCCATCACCATTCGTCATCCTCCTTATTACCACAAAAATCACATTCGGCATCAGATCCATTGCGTCGAACCGCCGAAGGAGAACAACGGCATCAGTTGTCGAACAACCATCTTCACTAAAATTGAACTTCTTCTAAACAAGAAGAAAACAATCGCCGAATTTTTCAAATAATCGAACTTGGCAGCGTCGTCAGAATTAGGAAATCCGTGTCTATGAAGATAGATTTGGAATACAAATCGAAATTTATGAATCTAGATTTGGAATACAAATCTAAAATTCTCCGAATTTGTATACGGATTAGAAATCTAATGAGTCGGGCTCTTCTCCTTCAAGCTGAAGTCTCTTACGCATGAATAAGCTAGATTAACAATACCGGATAAACTCGGACTACCGGTTGCAGCAAACTTCATCCAACACCTCTTCTTTCACTTCTTTTCCGGTCCATTAAGGTATCTTTCCGATTGATTCGGCTATTATTGTTATTTTTAATATGTTTTCTTAGTTTGTTTTCTACTTCGTTTTCTCCACAATTATTGTAAGCTTCTTTTGATTAAAAAACTATTCTATTATTTGGGTTGTTCTGTTTTTGTGCAACATCATTTTTTTCCATATGTGCTATGAACTTTTTACAGTTGTTAATCGTTATTGTAATTCCAAAAGATCCTCCTTTTATGTTTTTGGTTTAGATTCTGCGGATTGCACCCTTTTTAAGCAGATGGAGGGCTTCTCACGGGGACAACCAGGTGGTGGTTTTTAAGCAGATTCTGTGAATTTGCCGGATGGCATCTTTCTGCTCGCCATCGACGACAACAACCGCTGCCTCTTCATCAACCTGTGCCGCCGCGTGGTGCTCTATAGAATCAGCTTCAAACACCACGTCGCCACCACCAAATTCAGCCCCGACGGCAAGTTTATCGTTGTAGCTGCTGGTAAGCTCCTCCAAATTTGGCGCTCTCCTGGGTTTAGAAAGGAATTTTTCCCGTTTGAGTTTATTAGGACATTTTCAGAAAATTAGAATTTAATTTTTCTAATATTCACAATTTACAGCATCTGCAATATTTGGTCCGAGTAGGTAGGCATTACTTTCATCTGATATGTTGCCTTTCAATAAGGAAAATGTATTTCTTTACGTATTGTGGAGATTACGAAAGAGCTGATAGTTCATCTTTCGTCTTATGCAGGAGTTAAAAGAGAGGATTTGAAGTTTGTGGTGCTGAATTCTTACATTGTGGGCACACATGAATCAGGGTAATTTGCACTCCCTATATTATCATTTGATAAAGATTTATAGACCATAATCTTTTGAGTTTTACAGGTCAGTTTGCCCTGAAAATATTTTTTATTTTGGTTCAAAGCTACATTGACATTGGTAGGTATATCTACATATGCGTGCATATCCAGGAGATTTTTTGTCATCTTCTATCATCATATTTGATATTTTGGTCTTTTATGGTTTTAATGGTCAATTTAGTTCGGTTAATTGATTTCGGTTTTATAAATTTAAAATTTGATGGCTATTTTGGTCCCAATTGGTGTGCTTTACTCCTTCGATTTTGAGTTTCTTGGATATCAATTTAGTTTAGTAGATTAATGCATACTTTTATAATAACATGGGTCGTTAAGTTCTTTTCTTATTTCTTTAGGCAAAATTTACTTAATTCGTCTGGGTTCTCCATCGTGACCTTATTCTGCGACTTTGGATTGATCTTACTAGCTAAATTTACTAAATTTATTGCTATCTTGCTAAGTGATTTAAGATTTCCTTTCTGTGCTGTATGTGTCGTTAGGACTTAGCAAATATATGTTTGCTTTGGGTATTGAGTAGTGAGACCTGGCATAGTGTAAAAAGGAAAGGTAGGAGGTGTATAGGTAGTATTGGTTATAGAAGAAGGAAAAAACCTGTGGACGGGTTCAACTGCCAAATGGACAGTTTGTACATCATAATCTTTTTGCCAAGCAGATGGTATTCTGGTTCTAGTACCCCTTCTTAAAGGAGGCTGAAGAGATGAATCAATTAGAGAATGGGACTCAGAAGCGGAAGGATGTGATATAGAAGGAGAGTTGAAGGTCTGAGAGGAGAAAGGAGGCTGAACAGTACCTGATACTGGTGGAATGAATGGCTGAAAGGTATCAAACAGATCAGGAGTAATGTTAGGTGAAATAGGACGATCCGTGGACTGTTCTGTATAAGGAAAAATGTCCTCATGAAAGATGACATCTCTGGAAATGAAGATTTTTGTGTGTGCTTAGATCATAAAGTTTGAAAGCCTTTTGTCCTGGTGGATAACCAACAAAGATGGCTCTAATGGCCCTGGGAGCTAGTTTATCTTTATGTGAAAAGGATGTTAGTGGCAAAACACAAACATCCAAAAACTTTCAACTGGTTGAAATCAGGTTTCTTGTGGAAGAGCATTTCATAAGGACTCTTCCAAGTTAAAACTGAAGAAGGAAGCCTATTGATTAAATAGGTGGCTGTTAAAATGGAATCCCCCCAAAATTTCTTCGGAAGGCCGGAGTGGAAAAGTAATGCTCTAGCAATTTGCAGAAGGTATTTATGCTTTCTTTCTACTACACCATTCTGTTGAGGTGTATAAGGAGAGGTTTTATGATGAATAATCCCAAGAGAGCTGAACAAAGATTGACATTCTTGGCTGAGAAATTCATATCCATTGTCTGATCTTATGGTTTTCACTGAGGTATTGAATTGAGTTGTAATCATCTTAAAAAAATTTGAAAGTACTGTAATTGATTGAGACTTGTGACTCATAAGATAGGTCCAAATGCATCTACTACAATCATCTACCAGTGCGAGAAAATAAGAAGCACCAGTATAAGTTTGGGTTGAATAAGGTCCCCAAATGTCAATATGTATAAGCTCAAAGAGTTGTGTAGAAATTACAGATTTGATTGGAAAACTTAGTCTTTGCTGCTTGGCTAGAGGACATACATCACATGTCCTTCTGCTCACATTATTTGAAGAACAAAGCCCTAACTTCTGTAAAATAAAATTTGGTATATGACCTAGTCTTGAATGCCATAGACTGCTGGAATTAGATGTGACAAAGTTGGAATGTTGATGATGATACTCAGTGAAGGTGGGTTGTGATATGAATGGATGAACATGCCTTTGCAGAAACTGATGAATTGTTGAAGAAAGAAAAGATGTTGAATCAAGCACATACAAGCTGCTCAGGACCTTGCTAACTGTCACCAAGTGTCTAGTTGTTTGGTCCTGTAACAAGCAGAAATTTGTGGAAAAGAAGCCGTCTATGTTAGAAGATGTGGCAAGTTTATTTACTGATAGCAGATTGTACTTAAAGGATGGCACATGTAAGCAGTTTGAGATTTGTAACTGATCAGACAACCTAACTGTGCCAGTGTTTTCTACAGGTTTGGTGCTACCATCTGGAAGGATTATTGGTGTGTATTTTGTGGTTGGTTGATGACTATAGAAAAGGTTAAGATGTGGATTCATACTTCCTGAAGCCCTAGTGTCTAAGAACCATAGATGTTTTAATTCAAGCTCATCAACAGTCAAAGTAGACAAAGCTTTGTAAACACTCACACCTGCAAAGTCATGATATTGTGTGAAGTTGACATGCTCTATGTCTGGTGACATTTGCTGCTTTTCTTTCATCAGTCTAGAAAGTTCTTGCTGCATTGCCTGCATGTTCTGCATCATGTTGGTCAGATCATCTGATGTTGGTGGATTTCCTGATGAAGAACCTTTTGATACTGTCACCATGTTGGCTGTGTTCCTTGACTTTAAACCTTTCTTAACTTCAAGATTTCCTTCCCACCAGTCGGGATATCCAATCAGTTTGAAACAACCTGTCCTAAGATGCCCTTCCATTTGACAATTATCACATTTCAACAACCTTTTTGCAGCTTTGTCCAGTCTCATATTGTTTTCCTTCTCTGCATATGAATTGTTATTCTTCCTTGTGGAGTTGAAACTACTCCTATCATCCTGGTTGTATGGCCTGAAAGCAGACCTTTGAACCATCATAGCATTCTGTTCCACTGGATTCTCATAGATTTTGTTCACCATAGCCTGTTTTTCCACATTTAGAACCATTGAATAAGCCTTTTTGACCTCAGGCAATGGCTCCATGATTAGAATCTGATTCCTAGCAGCTGTGTAAGCCTCATTCAAACCACTCAGAAATTGCATCAATTGATGCAAGTTTTGTCTTCCTGCATTTCTAGTGACTGCACAAGTGCAACCATTACAGACACACATTTCAACCGGATCAATATGATTCAATTTGTCCCATAATCTTTTCAATTTTGAATAATAGGCAGCTAGAGTCATGTTTCCTTGAGCAATTGTTGCAACCTCTCGCCGCAAGCTATAGATCTGTGGTCTATTCTTAACTCTATACCGATCTTTAAGCTCATTCCACAATTCATATGCAGTATCATCTAGATTAAAATCATCAACTAAATCAACACTGATTGAATTTAAGATCCAAGAAACAATAGTATCATTCACCCTAAGCCACTGATCAATATTCGGATCATTTTCAGCTGGTTTCCCCACAGTACCACTGATAAAACCTAGCTTGTTTTTCGTTCCTAGAAATCTCTTAACTGCATGATTCCAAGAAACGTAATTAATTTCAGAAAGTTTGGAAGCAACGATTACCATTGACGAGTTATCCGAAGGATGAAGCATGAGCGGATGCGTGTATCCTCCTCCATACATCATCTGATCTGGTTCTTCTCGTCGTCCTTCCTCTCGACGTTCTTGATCTCGATTTGCTGCCATAGCCTCCGATCGATCAATTTTCTATCGAATGCTTAGGGTTTGAGCTAAAATTATGCTGAATTTGGAAGAAATACTTTCTATTGCTGATCTGTTTGAGTGATTTGACTGATGTTTTTACCAGTAGAGGCACTGAGCAGGATAAGAACCTGCTCTGATACCATCAACAGATTGAGGAGTAGGTTTCCATGGAAGAATCGAGAAGAATTCTGGTTTGGTAAAGTGTTCTGTATATTTCATCATAATTCAAGAAGTACAGAGATCCCTCATATATATACACAACACTAATGGTCTGCTCACTATTGTATATACAAAATAGTCCACTAACTCTACCAATATACAATTTGACCCCTATGCTATACAACCGCCTTTGACTATTGACTAACCGATTTATACAGTATTTATACACAAACATACTAACTGTAATATGTACAACTGTATATACTTTATCCTTGTTCAGGCATTAGTTGATCTTCTCACTTTACATATTATATTTTTAGCAGTTGTAATAGTTCTTGATTTGTTTTTACCTCCCTTTTGTGCCTTTACTCCTTGTTGAACCAAGAATTCAATTCAAGCGACTATAAGAACAAAATAGTATGTGTAAATGTGAATTCTGACGCGGGACAAAATAATGCTCATTAAACAAATGCCTTTGTGTTTCTGAAAGTTTGGAAATGCCACATGGCAAATGCCACATCATATTTTTAAAATAATTAGTTTAATGAGCATTATTATTTGTTTAATGCTCATATTTTTAAAATAATTAGCTAGGGATAATTTTGTAATTTAGTTAAATCAACTTCATCTGTATGATATATGTCTAATGAGTAAACATGGAAACACCAAAAAATCCGAAAGCATCGACTTCTTTTTCTACAGAGCATGGATTTTCACGTCTTTAAGTTATGTATTATGTAATTAATTTGACCGTGAATTATCATTCTTGATGCGCTATTTTTGTCGGCGATTAGGATTATTTCCAAACGGGATGGGATCAGTTATTGGTTCAAAAGATCAGTTATTAATGAAAATTATCTTCTCCTATCTCTCTCCTTCATAGATTTGATAAGTTTCATAAAAATAGCAGATTAATTTTAGGTCCTTCTGGAAATTAGTTTAATTTTTTTTTAAATCTAAAAACCGGATTGTATGAGTTTGTTGACACTCTTGATCTTATCCCATCCATTAAATACATAAAGATTATTTCTCTCTCGAAACACTAATAAATTAAATTTTTTGCGTGCTATAAATACTAAACTAGTCTTTTACGTGTCGCGCGTTGCGCGACCAGTACATATATAGATTGTTTCTTTTTGATGGTTTTAAAATTTTTATATACTTCATGTTCGGTCGAATTTTTGTTGTTACGTAATAGTGCATATGAATGTGATATTTTATTCTTTTTAATTGAGTTTTTGGATTTACGAAGTGATTTTTTATCATGCACTCTTCCCGCTATTTAATCGTGTATTAGAAAAGAGTTTTTTGGTAGATATATTTGTTGTGAGAGATAGAGAAATCTTTGCATTTGGCGGTGGACGATTGTAAGAGGAGAGAACGAAAATTAAAATAAGGCAGTTCATAAATCAAGTTATTTTAGTGGAGGATATGTGATGGTTTTGGCTTGAATAAGAAAATCAAGAGACATTAGCAAGAATAAGTAAATATGGTAGGTTTAATTCTGTAATTGTCAATTTAAAATCTGCTATGTTTTTTAAATTAATTATCAATTTGATTATTATTAAAATTTTATAAAGCTTGTTCTATGGCAATTTTTAATTATAACCTTACAACCAATTATATTAAATCTTTGAAACTACAACCAGTTAGTTTAAAGAGGTCCCATATTCGGTGTTGCACAATCAATTTGTATTTTTAATATATTATATATCGATGTCAATATTGACAAATATTTATAATGAAATGTATTTTGTATTTATTATAATCTCTGAAACTTCAACCTACAAAACGGTAGTTATTGAAATTAAGACCTTAAACACAAATCATATTTTGTCTAGTATATAATATGCATGGTTCACTTTTACAAATCAGATTTACATTTGCAAGTGAATGCGCAACAATTACTCATTAAGTATTTTAGTTGGCAACAATTATAATAATTTGCAATGTGTTACCCCAACTTAGTTCTTTAGAGATTCAGAATGATCATATTTGTTTCCGTCCACCGGCGTAAGTGAATAGTCAATTAGGGAAAAAATTGCAATTTCTTTTTCTTGACGCATATACAAATTAGAAGCTTGACATTATAGTATTATGGTTGTTCCTTGCAAATTTGATAGTCCACATGTGATAGGAAGCATTTGCCAAAATGTAGTAAGCATTTGCCAAAATGTTGTAAACGAAAAAAGAAAAAAAAAAGAAAAAGAAGAAAAGCATCAAACGAATGCATGGGGAAATGGTGTAGATAAAGGGAAAAAAAAGGAAAATAAGAAACACACACACACACAAACACAAAACAAAAAGATGAAATATCAGTCACAGTTTTTCCCTTGCTAAGCCTTAGTTCAGATTTCACCACGTCCAAATTCTTGGCCCTGTCAACATTTCCATGCATGTTTTTTTGTCTGAAGTTCGTCTCTCATCTTCATGTAGCTGCAAGAGCCTTGCCATTTATTTTGGACAGAGCACACTTGGGGGTTGTACTTAAAAGCCATTTCCAAAGGATGCCATTGAGAAAATTACAAAAAGTCGTCAATCATGTACATGCCATTCTGATTCCTTCAAGGCTCAAAAACTCGATCTCAGGCCAGTGGAAACAACAGGAAGTTACACTCTAGCGGGTTCTGTATTCAAAAGTGCAAAAAAATTAAAAAAAATAAAAAAAAATCATTGCATTATCAGAGAATTTATAATTTAGTTGTCGCAGCTCTCCTAACAACAGTCGAAACAGAATGATGCATCTGTCAGACAGACATGCATCTGAAACTGTGATATGCATCATAAATTTTTTGCTGCATCTGAAATTTAAAAAGACTTGCGTTTAAGTTCTGAGAACTGCTTAGTATACAATGAAGAAGTCTTTTGACAATGCTAACTAAAGCCAATCGACGGTATCCTCCAACTATTTGGAGCATATGGAACACTTTTTTTTTCTTTTTTTCTACATGTAGCACAAGGAGTTGATCATATGGGAGCAATGATTTCCACGATTCCAGAAACTGTGATCAAATGAAGTATTTTGCACATGCTTTTTTTGAAGATTCCAATTTTTCCATTTCTCTAGCATCATCGTTGTTATGCAAATTCTATGGTTTTGCAGAATTCCAGCGAGAAAGTTCGAACTACTAATCTAATAATATCCTAGTTTCTGTCCGAGTAATAATCAAATAAAGTATTTCACTAATCTAATAATATCCGAGTAAGATCATAAAGCCAATCATATTTAACCTCCTAGGTTCTGTCCTAGCACCGTATAACCAAAACTGTAATCTAAGGTCATCAATTATCAAAAGGGCAGCATGAACACGCAGATGTTATTCTAACTCATTAATTTTCACACTTACAATAGAAAGTCCAATTTTCCACGCATAGGTGTAAGGAAAAAACATACAAGACCAAATGTGCTCACCACAAGCAAATAAGGTGATGTAAATCCACCATTTGGAAACTGAAATAACCTACTGTTTCCTGTCGCAAGTGTTTCTTATTCAATTGGTTAAGCTACATTTTCAAGCCTCCTGGAAGGAAGCAAATTAATGGGTTGCATACATGCACTTTTCTACTCATGTTGCAATACAACACTTATTCTGGAGTCAGAGAATCAAGAGCCCCAAATTTCCTATATGACACTGCCCAAATATGAAAAGAACATCATTACCAGCTGCTACTGAAAATAGTATTTGCTATTGGAAAAATTTCCTTTTTCCAATCACTGGTTCTAAAAATTCCAACAATTCTTTCTATGAATTAATTAACACCTTTATTCATGTATTCTCTGTTAGGTGATGATGTGAATTACAGAGAGTTTATGAGCAAGAGATGAAGTGCTCAAGCTAGGGAAAAGGGAAGTCACTTTGTGCGGTACTAATTTTCTAAATAAATTCTATTTCTGGCTTCCCTATTGCTATTGGAGTACATATATTCTTGTTCCTCTTTGGTTTCAGTTGAAAGGAAGACAGTCTATTAGTTTTCAAACCATTAAAACTATCAACAACCTCTCTCAATTAACAACAAATTCACAACTTCAAAACCAGGAAAAATAAGGGAATCAAAATTAGTACCTGTTTGTAGGATTTGGAAAAGAACCAGAGAAAATTTTTTACAAATATTTAAGCTTCCTCTACCGTATAGAGGTAAAAAAATAATAAAAATTAAAAAGTTAAAAAAGATTTACCTGAATCAAAGACGAAAAAATCAAAGAAACCGGTAAGCTGAAGAAGGAAGCCTTTTGCGATCCTAGTTGTGAGGTTGCGAGGGGATTTTATAGACATGCTGGCTGACAGGGGATTTCTATTCTCATCCCAAAATAAATCCGGAATCAGAGAGGAACTGAATTGCCTATTCATATTACAATTCCAACCAAAATAGACAGTGTTGAGGAACCTAGATCATATATTCAAGCTAGGAGACAGTCAGAATGGATTACAGCTATGCAGTCAGAATTGGATGCCTTGGAGGCCAACAAGACTTGGATATTAACTGACTTACCACTTGGAAAACAACCTATTGGATGCAAGTGGGTTTACAAGGTCAAATACAACTCAGATGGTACAGTGGAAAGGTATAAGGCTAGATTAGTTGCCAAAGGCTATAACCAAGTTGAGGGTGAAGACTACTTTGACAGTTTTTCCCCAGTTGCAAAGGTGGTTACAGTGAGACTTCTTCTGGCCATTGCAGCTTAAAAACAGTGGGATATCCACCAATTGGATGTAAATAATGCATTTCTTCATGGATTTTTGGATGAAGAAGTCTTCATGGTGCCTCCTGAAGGATATTCAGCTCCTCCAAACAAGGTTTGCAAACTTCAAAAGTCCTTATGTGGACTTAAACAGGCTTCCATACAATGGAATGTGGAGTTCACTTCCAAAATTCAGAGTTTTGGTTTTCAACAATCTATGAATGATCCTTGTCTCTTCACTGGCTATGTTAGTGATGCTTTTGTAGCCTTAGTCATCTATGTGGATGATGTTCTTATTACAGGAGAAAGTTTGCAAGCCATTTCAGCCGTCAAGGAATATCTTCATCATCAGTTCACAATTAAGGATCTTGGTCCAGCGAGATACTTTCTGGGCATTGAATTGGCTCGTTTTGATCAAGGGTTACATCTCAGTCAGAGGAAATATGTCCTAGACATTCTCAAGGCCACTGGAATGTTAGGATGTAAGGCTGCATCTACCCCTTTACCAAAAGGTCACCAGTTTACTGATAAACCTGGTGATCTCCTTCCTAATGCTTCTGTTTATAGAAGAATTGTGGGTCAGCTGTTGTATCTGGGCTTTACTCATCCAGACCTCACCTTTGTAGTTCAACAGTTGAGCAAACACATGCATACACCCTGTATAGCCCACTGGAATGCTCTACAACATGTTCTAAGATACTTAAAGGGTACTCCTTCTGCTAGCCTATTTTACTCCATCAATACTTCTCTGCTTTTGGAAAGTTACAGTGATGCGGATTGGGGCTCCAATCCCGTTCATCGGCATTCTGTCACAGGTTTTTGTATTTTCTTAGGACTTCCCTGATTTCCTGGAAAACCAAGCAGCAAGGGACCGTTTCTTGTTCATCCACCGAAGCTGAATATCGAAGTCTCAGTCACACCACCAGAGAGCTTTTGTGGATTTCTTATCTTCTCCATGATTTTGGCATCACTATTCCTGGTCCTGTGTCTCTCTGGTGTGACAGTCGTTCCGCCATCTATATCACTGAAAATCCAGTATTCCATGAAAGGACCAAGCACCTTGAATTGGACTGTCATCTGGTACGCCATCATTTTCTTTAGGGTTTCTTAGTTCCTTTACATGTTAACACTCGGGATCAATTGGGTGACTTGTTTACTAAGTCTCTGCCTCATCCTTTATTCATTTCCTTGCTTTCCAAGCTTGGCATGATAGATTTCCTCCATGGTCCAGCTTCCCCGGGGGGGAGGGGGGGGATGAAGAAGGATAAAGTATATACAGTTGTACATATTACAGTTAGTATGTTTGTGTATAAATACTGTATAAATCGGTTAGTCAATAGTCAAAGGCGGTTGTATAGCATAGGGGTCAAATTGTATATTGGTAGAGTTAGTGGACTATTTTGTATATACAATAGTTAGCAGACCATTAGGTGTTGTGTATATATATGAGAAATCTCTGTACTTCTTGGATTATGATGAAATATACAGAACACTTTACCAAAACAATTCTTCTCGATTCTTCCATGGAAACCTACTCCTCAATCTGTTGAATGCCACACATAGTTGTTTCACTTTCTGTAACATTACTACTTAAATGAATTGACGAGAGTGAAACATGCGTTAGCTAGATTAAACGTTTGTGAACGTTATAATTTGTTGTACTCAATGTAAAAATCCATGCTACGGAACCAATTAAAAGTAACAAATGCTTATAGAGAAATTTTTACTGTTCAAACTTCAAAATGCAACAGATTAATTTACGATTGGTATGAAATTTTATATTTTCCTCAAACGTAGAGACAAAATTACCAATATTTACTGGGAATCGTACCAGAGATAGGTCAATGTTGTGGAAATTACCAATATAACTCTTTTTTATCTCTATCATTAAAGTCAAAAAGGACTGCAATTTGAAGAGTGGAAGACATGAATGTAATGTTGTCATTTCAGCTCTAGCATTTCAAAGTCAATAACAGAAAAAAAAAAAAAAAAAAAAAAAAAACTGTTTCTGCAGCCAAAAAAGTTGGAGATGGGTTGTTGGACAGGTGTCTACCAATGCCTTCAGCTAAGGAGATGATTTGACACTAACCTCAACAAAATCAGCTAAAACACTGGGTTGGCGTGTGTAACTTTGAAACACAAAGTTCAAAGTTCAAAAATCTACTAAAAACATACCTGCTTGGTGAAAAGCTGAAAATATAAAATCGCCCTAGTGATAGAACAATCTGCAACTCTCGTATCAACCCACCATTTTTCTCTCGGAAATTTACGAAATCGATTAATCTGAGATGAGATGGATGTTGGTATTGTCAAGAACAACAATATCTCTGTGTATTTAACACTTTTTGGGTGCCTCTTCTTTTCTTATTTCATTTCTTCAATAATCCCCAAAGGTTTCTTCAGGCTGATTTCCTTACTTCCCCTGTTCTACTACCTCGCTGCCGTGATCCATCTTCCCCCAGTTCTTGTAGCCGCTGGCTCACTGATTTTGGTAATATCACTTGTCAATTATGCCGCCTTTGAACAGAGACAACGATCCTCTTCTGCCGCTGAATCGCTCAAAAAATCGGTCAATTTCGGTTATGTAGCCGTCGAAATTTTAGTGTCCTCTGTTTTGATTTGCGTGTTGCTCTGCCACCAAAACGAATTTCACCCGAAAATTCTACTTGTAATCTATGGTTGCTTGGTTTTATTAGGAGTGGATTGTCTAGGAACAGTCTCGAATCTGATGCTTCATTTCACGGTGGGCCTCGAGCTCGAATCACCGTCCGATCGGCCGTATTTATCCACTTCCCTTCAAGATTTCTGGGGCAAAAGGTGGAACCTTACGGTGACGAAGAATCTGTGGCGCACTGTATATAGCCCCGTGAAGTCAGCGTCAGCGGCGGTGGTACAGGGGAACAAACTATTGGCCTCACTCGCCGCCGTCACGGCGACTTTTCTGGTTTCCGGTCTGTTTCACGAGCTCCTCTTGTACTTCTTGACCGGCGGCGCGAAGCCCACTTGGGAAATGACCTCTTTTTTTCTTCTTCATGGGTTTTGTGTCGCTCTGGAAGTGGCAATTAAGAAGAAAGCTTCAAATGGTCGGTGGGAGACCGAGTTGCCCCTGTGGGTGTCGGGGCCGTTGACCATTGGGTTTGTGATGTTGACCAGTTTCTGGCTGTTCTTCCCGCCGTTGATTAGGAGTGGTGCTGATAAAATGGTTCTTGAACAACTGAGAACTTTTGCAGAGTTCGCCGGAATACAATGCTAATTAATAATCCTAATTTTTTGAGGCCTCCGGAGGTGTGACATTTGAGTTTTAGATCAATTTTTCAGCTAATTCTTTGTAATAACTTTAGTTTACTGTATGTATACTACTATCTTTTGAACTGCAATACATCGAAGAGCTAGCTTAAAACACCAAGTGTATTGTAGGTAGTTCATATGTGTACAGTTTAGCCCCAATGGAGCACTCTTCTAAGTGTACAGTTTAAGGGTCTTTTAGGTGGTGGTTATCTCGTAAAGTGGTTTGCATATTACTCCCGTGCTAATTATATGTCATAAATTAACACAAAATTTAGTTTAAACATGTGTTTTATAATGAGGACCAAATGAAATATTAAATTATTGCATAATAAGTCGAGTCTGCTCAAACTTGAAATCAATGTGTTTGTGAATTATGCATTCAATTTACTCAAAAAATAAAAATAAAAATAAAAATCATGCATTCAATAAATACGTTGAGTTTCGCTTTGACATGAGATTCCAGGCATAACAAAAGTCATTTTTTGATAAGTAAAAGCATCAACAACAATATATATAATTCAACACAACATTATACTGCCACGTCAACATTTCACTATACTCTCACTTTACACACTTTTTCCTATAACAATATTACACTCACTACTTATATAATTTTGAACCCACAACTACCCCACTATTATTACCCTACATTTATCCTATTATTAATACCTTACTTTTTATAAAAATAACTACATTTACTTGTAATAATAATTAAATTTATTTTTCATAATTATTTTGTTTATATGACTTCTAAAGTACATTATAGAATTTTATTATTTTTTAAAAAATCCAAAAACATAATTAAATAACGCAAGAATATAAAAAAGCTTAATAATCATTGAGTGAATAATATATTAATAAAGTACAATAATTAATTTAAAAAATAACATTAACGAAATTTCACTACTAGACGATGTTTATAGAGATAGTAAAAATATAAAAATATCTAAAAATAATTTAAAAACATTATATTTCATCAAAATCATTTCCAAAACGTTCGTAGATGTACTCAACCAAATTTGATTGTAGTTGATGGTGTTCTTCACGGTCACGTATTTCTGCACTCCTTTGAATATATTGTTGCATATTAGGGATTGACTCTTGATGATGCGAAAATTGAGTGCCCGCGTCATCAGTCCAGTTTGTTGTCTCAGCTCCCTCGTCCTCAACTATTATATTGTGCAATATGATGCAAGTATACATTATATCTTTAAGCGATGCTCTGTCCCACAATCGAGATGGAATATGTAAAATATTTCAACGGGATTGAAGCACTCCAAATGCTCGCTCAACATCTTTTCTTGCTGCTTCTTGCACCTTTTTGAAGAGTTTTCTCTTATAATCCACCGAAAATGTAAAATTTTTCACAAATATTGCCCACTCAGGATATATACCATCAGCTAAATAAAAACCTCGGTTGTATTGAGTACCATTTACAATAAATTGAATATCAGGAGGATACATGTGTAACACATCGTTAAACAGAGGAGATTGGTTAAGCACGTTGATGTCGTTGTTAGATCCTGCAATTCCAAAAAATGCATGCCATATCCATAAATCTGCAGATGCAACTGCTTCAAGCACTAGGGTGGGAGAATCTTGATAATCGGAAGTAAAACGACCTCTCCATCCAACCGGACAATTTTTCCATTTCCAATGCATGCAATCAATGCTACCAAGCATACCTGGAAAACCATGTCGTTCATCGTATTTAAAGTAAACGTTGAACGTCACTATTATTAGGTCTTCTCAAATATTACGACTGAAAAATTTCAATCACGTTATGACAAAAGTATTGTGAACAATCTAGTGCAGTACTTCCACCCATCCTTAAATATTCGTCAACACAATCGGATGGTAATCCGTATGCTAATTGACGAAGAGCTGCTGTAGATTTTTGAATGGGGAAAATCCCATTTTACCCGATGCATCAGGCATTTGTTTAAAGTATTCAGAGTGATTTTGGAGAGATTGTACAATGTGGAAAAATAATTCTTTCCCCATGCGGAATCTTGTACGGAAAAGTAGCTGAAAAGTATACTGGATTGTCAGAAAAATAATCATTAAATAACCTTTGTTCTCCAATTTCGCGCTCTCGATCGATATGCCTTCGTCTTTGCGAAACACTTGCACCTCTTCGTTGCTCAATCAACTCATCCAACCTCCTTAAATCCTCTAGACCCGTATTATCAAAGATTTGTTCCCGCATATAATCATTCCTTTCATCATCAAAAATAGAGGGATCAAAACTGGAAAGAGAATTTTGAGACATGGTTGTGTGTGAAGAGTTGTTGCAAAATATATAAATACCAAAGAGTTGAAAAGGCTTGAACAATATCACTAGTCTTATTCCATATTTATAGAGTGTACTTGCAACAAGATCAAAAAAGATTTGACTACATTATCCAATGTATGGATAAGATAATGAGAGAGATGTGACTACACTATGGTACGTATAGACAAATGAAAAATGAATAACATGACTACACTATCAATGTATTTAATTGACAAGATAAAAAGAAAGATGTGACTACACTATGGTACGTATGGACAAATGAAAAAAGAATGACGTGACTACACTATCAATGTATTTAATGGACAAGATAAAAAGAGAGACATGACTACACTATGGTACGTATGGACAAATGAAAAAATAATGACGTGACTACATTATCAATGTATTTATTCATTTAAAGTATTTAATACTTAATTTTTTATGAGTTTTTTGAGTTTCTCCAGATTGTTTCGATTTTATTTTATTTTTTTTACTTTTTTCATGCAATTAATTAGAAATTGTATAATAATAATTATACGATGCGGTAAACATAATAATACTTCATATTTAAAACACAACAATATGATGTAATAAAATTCAAATACAGTGACACAACTCTTACATTTTAGTTTAAATAAAACCAAAGACTCGCAATGAAAATGAATAAATCAAAATAATAACCTAACATGACTATCTATAATTAGACAAGATTTTTTTTAACTAAAAGTTCATGTCTTGCTCATTATTCTGGTGTCATATTCGAGGTGTCCTTCGTCAAAATTTCATATTCTTTGGTAACCGTATGCCTCATGTACGCCTGATTGTAAAATTCTTGTTGCTCTAATTTTTTAGCTTCCAAATGCATCATTTTTTGCCGAAGTTCAACAAGTTTATCGTCATCATCCTGTGCCTTGCACTTTCCTTTTGACTTTCGCTTTCCTTTCTTGGCTGCTTTTTGGCCTATTTGGCGAACCTCCTCTTCGATCTCATTGATTTCAACATTTCGATCAGCATTTAATGATGAAGTGTATGATCCGGATTCGTTGATTCTTGTTCTCTTTGAAGACTCTTCGACGGTAGAAACAGATGCCCATTTTAGATCATCTTTAACAATTTTTCACCCATGCTCATGCACAAAATATTTTTTCTTAATTTAGTAATATACCTCACGAGCTGCATCCCTTACAGAATCATCACTCCACCCACTATGGTGTTCATTCCATAGTCTATTGTAGTGTTGGTTAAATTCATTGATATACTTTGAAAACCAAAACCAATGAGACTTTAATTTACCTTGTCCTCTTTGTGGTAAAGATCCTTGATTTGCATTGTAGTAGGTAGTAATCTTCTTCCAAAATTCCTTCATATCTTGGTAGTTTCCTGTAACGCTACAGTTAGAAACCGTGAGCCATGCACGAGCCAAAAGTATGTCTTCCTCCTTGCTCCAACCTTGATAATTTGAAGTATTTTCTTTTTCTGGTGCTAGTGATAAAAAAAATATTATCCAAACCAAATTGAGTTGAAAATTGTGGAAATTAATCTCGGGGAGTTGATGCCCTTGGCATTGCATTTGGAGAGTCATCGTCTCAAACGTCTCCTCTAGTTGAAACCGGTGTAGGTAGACTTCTGGAAGACGAACCCGTATTTATAAATCCCATTGGAAAATTATTTCCAATCATTTGAGAAAAATAACCGGGCAGTTAATACATCACAAATGGATTTGGGGCATAAGGAGGCAAATTGGGGGTACCCAAATTTTGAGGATATCCGCATATTAGGATGAAAATTTTGGTGGCGGGGGGAATTTAAAAAATTGAGACGGATTTGCATTGTTTGTAGGAGGATTTTTGTTATTTTTTCCACTCATGGTAAGTAGAAAATAAAAGGAAAAAAAGAATAGTTGATGTGTAGTAAAGAAAGAACTATAAGTATAGAAGAGAGGAAAAATAGAGAAAGTGATGTGTTTTGAAAATCAATATTGGAGGTATTTATAGGCAAAATCTTAAATTATACTCTTAAAAAAATTATCAAACTATAGTGCAAACATTTAGAAACGGCTAGTTTTTTCAACATTCGAAAAATTTCTACGGCCACAAATTTGACAACCAAAATGAAGAAATTTTTTTTGGAGATGATGTGAAGAAGACAAAAGAAAGGGCAGATTTAAAGGAAAAAAAAAACATTAAATGGATTTTGCTGTTGACAATCGTATTTTTTAAAAAGAAAATAAAGAAAACAAAACCGAATTTATTACAAAAAAAAAAGGAAACAAAATGCAAAAAAAAAAAAAGAAAAAGAAATGAATGAGGTATGGTGGCTGACCATTCGTGGGTCCCATCGAAAAGAAATTGGAAAAAAATGAAACGGAGCTGAGCCGTTGGCTGCCCATGTGATGGGCCCCCTTTACCCCACACTTTGCCAGCGTCCTCACATGTTGTCAGAGTTTCAGCGCTCAAAATATTTTCAACACCTGACAAATTTATTCACCCTCCAATAATTCCATGTATGTTTAATTCTGACATTACACAACAAATATGCTATTGTTAATAATGCTCTAAGAATGCATTGGAATCCCACCGACATATAATAATGATTAAAATATCTATCAATTCTAGTATGAGCTGTTCATATCTGGGCATCTAGCTTCCAAGGCTACGCAATACATTGAGCATGACAAAACCTCCCCAAAAGTTCAGCTACGGAGACTTGTCATCTTCTTAGAAGCTGAATACCAAATGTTAACAGCCAATCTCCCAAAAATATTGTTCTTAGTTTTTTTTTTATTTTACTTTTTAATCTTTCATCCTTGTTCAAATTGTGTGAGCCACCAAAACAGAATGGTCAAGTGGAACAAAGTTGGTCTAACCAAAAAAACAGAAACTAAAATATGAAGGGTGTGATTTCTTGATCCGCAACGTGAAACCCTTCCTTCTACTTGGCTAGATTTTATTCGCAGTGCGTATCATAATTGTTTCAAAAGAAAAAAGAAAAGATTTTTATTTTTTCATCGGTCAATATTCAACCAGGGTTGCTTGCTTGGTAATAGTGACTGGGATAGTGAAATCATTGGTCCTAACAATTTTTTCACATAACACATGAAAACGCTTGTAGAATTGCAAAGGCAACGTTAGCATTGGCCAACCTCATGTAATTGATGAGCTTCTTGTTATAATATGAATTCACAGTTGTTCTTAAAATGTATATATATATATATATAGAAAAGGAAAAGGGGATAGGAAAATCGAAGATACAGAATTTTTTTATAAAAAAGAGTTAATGTGTATATACACTACTCGACATATCCAATATAAATATAGCATGCTGCATGCATCAAGCCCTCTTACAGTCTTACTCCACTTCTTTCTCTCCCCGGTACGTCTTTCCTTCTTTCCAACCAGCTCCTAAAAGAACCCTATGGATCCAAAGTTTGAAAGCAAAATCTTGCTTAGAAGGTGTTAATTGGTATGATAAAGTTGGCTAAATGATCAAACTACCCCATTTAAGTATCACTCATTTGCCTTAGTAGCATTCATCACTGTTTCTCAGCTAGAGCTATCAATATATATCTTGCCCTTGGATATTCCTCTGTACCTTATTTAGAACCCTTTGCTACGATGGAAAAATCATCGGTTGCAGCCAGGAATGCTTGTTTTGATCGGGGGAAACAGGTCTGCGCAGCAATGCTTCAGGAACACATAAAAATAAAGAATGGGAAATTCATTGGGGGACATACGAGACAAAAAAAAAATGGAGTTTCTAACAGACATGCGAAATCTTTCTCAGTAATTTCCTTAAAAAATGCTCGTGGCGCAGGTTTTTCAAGGGAAAGGTAGCTAGCGAGTGAAGACGGAAAAGATGATCAAAGAGAGAAAAGCTCACTTTGAACTATTTATAATTTCATGAGGGGAGAATGAGGAGCTGGAGTCAAGTTATCCTAAAGAAAATGCTTGTCAAGTTATCATGGGTTTGATAAAAGCAAGAAGATCGAAATGAAGAGGATGCCGGGGTCATATTTCGCCGACATTGATTTTTTCAAGGAAAAATGTCAAGTTGCCTTCGTTTTGAATAAAGTTTCAGAGAAGAACTCTAGATATGTTTCGTTTCATATTATTATTACATAAGAGTTGAAAATGCTTGAACAATATTAATAGTCTCATTCCATATTTATAGAAGTGTACTTGGAACATATTCCGGAGTTTCTACATCGGCCACTTTTGCAGGAAGATAACAAAAACAAGATGTGACTACACTGTGGATATAGCGACAAATTAAAAAAAAAACAGAAAAAAGACGTGACTATATTGTGTACTTATGGACACATCCAAAAAGAAAGACCTGACTACAATATTAACACATATATAGACAAAATCAAAGGAGTAAGGAAGATCAAAAGGGAAACGTGACTACACTATGTACATATGGACAAGATCACAAGAGAGACATGATTACACTAGGTTTGTATGGAAAAATTCAAAAAGAAATACATGACTGCATTATGTTAGTATATGTGGAAAAATGAAAAAAGAAATACGTAACAACACTATCAATATATATATGAAAAAGATCAAAAGAGAGACGTGACTACATTATATGCACATAGACATTCAAAAAGTCGACATGACTACACTATATTGTGTCCTAAAAACGAAAGACTTGCCAGAAGAAATTTTTTTATTTGAATAATTCATTTTAGTGAAATTCAAATAAATGTAACTCACATTTCATTCGTATCTATTCATATAAAGTATTTAGTACCTACCTTTTAGCAATCAACATCTTCTTGAGTTTTTTGGGCTAGTCCACATTCTTTCCACGTTTTTTTTTTTTTTCATGCAATCAGTTAGAAGTTAGTACAATAATAATTATTCTTAAATTATATACAATAATACTTTATATTTAAAATACAATAATACAATGTAATAAAATTCAAATACAGTGACACAAATCTTACTTTTTAGATTAAATAAAAACAAAGACCCGCAATGAAGTAAACTAATAACCTAGCAAGACTGTCTATAGTTAGACATGATCTTTTCACAAATACATTCATGTATTTCTCGTTCCTGGGAGGTCATGCCCGAGGTGTCCTTCATCAAAATTTTATATTCTTTGGTAACCGCATGCCTCTTGTATGTCTTTCTTTGTAATGTTCTTGTTGCTCTAATTTTTAGGCTTCCAAATTCATCCTATTTTGTCGTAGTTCAACAAGTTCATCGTCGTCATCCCGTGCCTTACCCTTTCCATTTGACTTTTACTTTCCTTTGTTGGCTGCTTTTTGGCCTACTGGGCAAAATTCCTTTCCGATCTTATTGATTTCAACACTTCAATTGGAATTTGATGACGAAGTATATGATCCAGATTCGTTGATTCTTGTTCTCTTTGACAGCTCTTTGACTACAAAAACAACTACCTATTTTGGATCTTCTTTCACTGTTTTCAGCAGATGCTTATGCGCAAAATGTTTTTTTTAAAAAAAATTTGGTAATATACCTCATGACATCCTTTACTAGGTCATCGCTCCATCCACTACGGTGCTCATTCCATATTCTACTGTAGTGTAGGTTAAATTCACTGACATAGTTTGAAAAGCAAAACCAATGACAATTAACTTATCTTGTTGTTCTCTTTCTGGTAAAGATCCTCAATTTGTGTTGTGATAGACATTGATCCGCTTCCGAAATTTCTTCATATCTTGGTAGTTTCCCGTAACACTGTAGTTAAAAATTATGAGCCATGCACGAGGCAGAAGTATGACTTCCTCCTTACTCCAACCTTGATAATTTGAAATTTTTGTTTTTTTTTTCCTGGTGCTCGAGAGAGAAACATTATCCAAATGAAATTAAGTTAAAAATGCTAGAAAATAACTTTAGGGAGTTGAGACCGTCGACGTTACATTTTGAGAGTCATATTCGTCTTGGACGTGTCTTCTAGTTGATATTAGTGTAGGTAGACTACCAGAAGATGAACTAATATTTGTAAATCTCATTGAAAAATTATTTCCAATCATTTAAAAAAAATAACCGGGTGGTTGAAACATGATGAATGGATTTGGGACATATAAAGAGAGGGGGAAAAAAAAGAAAGATAATGTATAGTAAAAGTACAAGTATAGCCTGTATAAGTATAAAAGAGAGAAAAAAAAAATAGGGAAAGTGTTAGATGTATTTATAGGCAAAAATTTTGAAATATGTTTTGAAAAAAATTACAAAACTATAATGCAAAAATGGTAACAAACCAACTACTTTTTTTTTAATATCTAATAAATGTCTAATGGTCATAAAAGGGGAAACAAGATTATGGGAATAAAAATTGATATCTACAAAAAATGTAATGATAAAAAATATAAAGGAAAAGAAAAAAAAATGGCATTCCTAATTTTTTTTTTTAAAAAAAAAGAGAAATGGGGCGCTAGCCCGGTGGTGATGGGCCTGCAAGCGCCCTACATGCAGTCAGTTTGAGTAGCTTTAATTTTTTTGGCACGCCTGACAAGTTTTTCCACCTTCCAGCAACCGACTTTATTTTTAATATTGACATTACACCCCAACTATACACCATTGGTGTACGTGTTCTAAGTATCGAAATGATTTCCTGCAGCACAAAATAAGAAGAGATTATTTGCAAAACTTAACATAAAAGTTTTTGTATTTTCACACCTTTAATGATATTTGAAAAGGCCACCTGCATCAATCATTTGAGCCACGGCCTCCATCACAAGGGCAAACTAATATGGTGAATTAGGATCTCCCTGACGTTGCTCCTTTAGAATACCCTTCTAAAATTCCATTGATACATACAGAAAAAGCCAGAGAGCTTATCCATCCGACAAACACGTGGTGATAACTCATGCAATCTACTACAACAAGAACAAAATCCCACTCAAAGAATCATAAAGTTTCATAACTATCAATTTTAGAAGCACATCTAGAGGGTCACTCTCTCTGATTATGCAATAAAACAACTCTTAAGCCAACTGTTGAAATGACATGGATATAACGTTGTCATTTAAGCTGCAGCATTTGCATTTGAATACGGAAAAATCAGTTCTGCAGTCGCAAAAGTTGGACATAGTTTGTTGGACAGGTGTCTACCAATGCCTTCACCTAAGTTCAATGTTCAATGTTCAATGTTCAATGTTCTCTTTCTTTGTTGGCGCGTGTAACTTTGAAACACAAATTCAAAGTTCAATGTTCTCTTTCTTTTTCTTTTTCTTTTTTTTTCATTTTTGTGTTGATGGCTACATCAGCTATAAAAATTAGAAAAATCATGTGTCAATGCTACTAAAAGACATTCCATCTTGTCTTGATTGGTGAAAATAGTAAAATCGCCTTTGGTAGTTTATAGTAGTAGTTTATAGTTGATAGTTTATAGAACAATCTGCTACTCGTAACAACCCCCCATTTTCTCTGGGAGAATCCTGGAAATCGATTAATCTGAGATGAGATGGATGTTGGTATTGTCAAGAACAACAATATCTCTGTGTATTTAACACTTTTTGGGTGCCTCTTCTATTCTTATTTCATTTCTTCAATAATCCCCAAAGGTTTCTTCCGCCTGATTTCTCTGCTTCCCCTGTTCTTCTACCTCGCCGCCGTGATCCATCTGCCCCCAGTTCTTGTCGCCGCAGGCTCACAGATTTTGGTAATATCACTCGCAAATTACACCCCCTCTGAACAGAGAAAGCCGCTCTCCGCCGCCGCTCAATCACTCAAAAAAAACCGTCAATTTCGGTTATATAGCCCTGGAAATTTTAGTATCCTCTGTTTTGGTATGTGTATTGCTCTGCTACAAAGACGAATTCCACCCAAGAATTCTACTTGTAATCTATGGTTGTTTGATTTTATTAGGAGTCGATTGTCTCGGGACAATCTCAAATCTAATGCTTCATTTCACGGTGGGCCTCGACCTCGAATCACCGTCCGATCGGCCGTATTTATCCACTTCCCTTCAAGATTTCTGGGGCAAAAGGTGGAACCTTGCGATGACAAAGAATCTGTGGCGCACTGTATATAGCCCCGTGAAGTCAGCGTCGGCAATCGTTGAACGGAGGAATAAATTATTGGCCTCACCCACGGCCCTCACGGTGACTATTTTTGTTGCCGGTCTGATTCACGAGCTCCTCCTGTACTTCTTGACCGGTGGCGCGAAGCCCACATGGGAAATGACCTTGTTTTTTCTACTTCATGGGTTTTGTGTCGCTTTGGGAGTGGCAGTAAAGAAGAAAGCTTCCAGTGGTCGGTGGGAGACGAAGTTGCCCCGGTGGGTGTCGGGGCCGTTGACAATTGGGTTTGTGATGTTGACCAGTTTCTGGCTCTTCTTCCCGCCGTTGATTAGGAGTTGTGTCGATACCATGGTTTTTGAACAATTGAGAACGTTTGCGGAGTTCTTCGGGATAAAATGCTATCCTAATGTTGGTGCCGCCGGAGGTGTTAAATTTGAATTTTAGATTGGGAAAAATCCACTTAATGTCCCCTATGAATATGGGATTTCCAAATTATATACCCTAAGAATTGGTCTCCCCAAATTATGTATTTTATATTTGAAATTTGTTGTTTAAAGTACTTTTTCAAGGGCAAAATGGGAAACTAACAAAATTTTTTTCCTAATCTACTTCGTTGTTGCCCTCAAACTTTTCTGGAAAAGATCAAATTGCACAATTAATTTTATTGACTTTTTACAAAAATTTATCTTTCTATAAGATTTCAGAAGATTGCACATAGATTTTTAGTCAAAAATTTCCTACGACTTCCGGTGCTTATTATATTTGACGTACATATTTTTTTTTTATTATAAAACGTTTTTCTTTATTAGTAGTTTTATTTATATTTTTATTTGTCGTTTCGTATGATTATTTTAAAAATATTATTTTAGTTATTCCTTTTCTTTTGATACTTTTTTGTTCAAGTTTTTCGCACTTTGATGCATTTCTAGTAACATATAATTTTTTTTAGATTTTCTCTAAAATATAAATATAATTTATAATAAAAAATAGCTAAAATAAAAAATATGTACATTAAAAAGAATACGAGTGTATTTTATTATTTGAGCTATGTTTTCCTTATATTTTAGGCAAATAAAAATAAAATCTAAAAAAATAAGTATAATTTCTAGAAATGCATCAAAGTACCCAAACCTTGAACAAAAAGTACAAAAAAGGACTATAAATATATATATTTTTAAGTAATCATGCAAAACGATATATAAAAATATAAATAAAACTACTAATGAAAAAGAACTCGTTAGAATAAAAGCAATATGTACGCCAAAAACAATATACACTGGAAGTCATGGAAAATTTTTGACTAAAAATCTAAGTTTAAATTGCTGAAATCTGACTGAAAGATAGATTTGTGTAAAATTCATAAAAATTTTTGGTGTAATTTGCTTTTTTCCAGAAGTTTAGGGGCAAAAACGAAATAGTTTAGGACAAAAATTTGTTAGTTTCCCATTTTGTCCTTGAAATAATACTTAAAACAACAAAATTCAAACACAAGGTACATAATTTGGAGAGACCAATTCTTATGATACATAAATTGGAGACCCCCTATGCGTAGGGTACATAAAGTGACTTTTTCCCTTTTAGATATTGTTGCGCTAATTCTTTCTTATTAACTTTTTTCTAAGAATGTCACCTCTATTGTACTCCCTCCGGTCGTTATTATAAGGTATTTTGATTTCGTTTTAGTTTTCATTGAGGATGTCTTTTTAATTAGAAAAAAAATCCTAAAAATATATTTTAGCATTCGTTCTGTTCTTCTAATTATTATGAAATGTTTGTAAGGTTTTTATTTTAACTAAAACGATATCCTGATGAAAACTAAATTGATGAAATGTTCGTCGGGAGTATCATTTTATCATGTTTTAAATTGACACCCGATGGCGATTAATCGCGCCAATATAATCATCCCAGGCCATGAGTCATAGTCCCCAATAATGTCAAATAATCCACGATAGAATTGTGTTCGCGATACACGTTCAAAATGGCCTTCTCTCTAATTAACTTCAGTTTTCTGTGTGTATAGTACGTTCTTTTGAACTGCAACAGCTCAAAGAACTAGCTAAGAATAGTTCAGCCCAATAGACCCTTCTAACTATATGCAGTTTAAGGGTGGTTTTGCCCGTCAAACCGGAACCAGTTTATGGTGGTCATTTTTATTTATCTCATAAAGTGGTTCACACTGCATGGGGTTTGAGTCGAATTTGTTATGAGTTTTTTCAAGTCTTAAACAGACTTATTAGCATGGAACTCAAATTAGTTGAAATAAATTTCGAATTCATAATTTTTTTTTTATCATTTATTCAGAAGCATAGCTGCTATATCTTTGTTTTAATGCAGCAAGCATCGACACTCTTTATTTTGTTGCTAAATTTTTATTAAAAATTATCAATTTCTCCCTAAAATTACTACTATATGCTAATTGTGGTGTCTGATTGTATGATCATACGTAATACAGCAGCTGCAAATAACATTTTCTCTTAAATGATATGCAATTTTTTTTTTTTTTTGACGAAAGTTGCGTTTTTTCATTCTATGATAAAGAGAGTTTAGTACATCGCTCACTCACGTATCAAAAGTCTAGTGAGGATCTCAAGTATATATAACTATCTTGTCTTACTATGGAATACAAATAAGCAAAGGATACACAATGAACATCAAACAAACAATTGCGCAATCTTCATTATCTTGCACCATGCTCTATTACTCCCCGTGTCTTTCATTTTGTTGACCGTGGAGAGCTTCATTGTTAGAGAAACCACAATGTTACTCATGATTTCATGTTTTGATAAAGATTCAGATATGAAAATTGCTTCTTTGCTTCCCATATGTGATAAATAGCTGAAGCAAGCAATCCCATGGGAACGCCATCTTTAGCAAACCTCGATCCCTAATCTCATATGAAAATGTCTTTGACGTGGGACCATTGAGATGCTAATAAAGATATTCCAACTAGAGCCATTGTCTTAGTAATAATCTGTATCGAGAAAAGGCATTAAAAAAATAAACGCTCAATCGTTTCATCATATCTGGCTAGCATAGAGCACATCTATAGTCAATGTTTTGGTCATATTTCGCAACATGTGCTCTTGTCCTTAACCTTTCTAAACAAACCAACCATGTGATGAAATAATGTTTTGGGACTACGTACGTATTTGCCCCAAGAGAGATTATATTGAGAGTCTCTATCATGTTGTTAGGTTGTTGTCATGTTGTACCAGTTGTAGAAAATGGCTTCCCATCACCAATCCATTGAATTCTATTACCTGTAACATTGACACAAGAGTGCAGTCGGCCTTAGTTGGCTTTAGTTTGAGAAGTTCCTTCATCGCCTAAGAGATATTCTGTTTGATTTCTAGCAGCCAAACAGAAGATGCGTAAAATCATTTATAGCAATCTCTTGTATTTTGATCAACGATGGACGGCAAACCCAAAGTTCAGTATGATCTAGCTTCCAAAGGTTACGCATTGCCAAGACATTGAGCATGAAAGAACCTACCCAAAAGTTCAGCTACGAAGACTTTGCATCTCTCTAGAAGCTGAACACCAAATCTTAACGACCATTTTTCCCAAACATAGTGTTCTTTAATTTTTATCCTTGTTAACCAAAAAAAAAAAAAAAAAAATTTATTCTCCACCTTGTTCAAATTGTGTGTGCCATCAAAATAGAATAGTCAAGTGGAAAGAAAGGTGGTCTAACCAAAAACAGAAACTAACATATGTGCAGTATGTATTTTCTTGATCTACAACATGAAACTCTCCCTTCTATGCTTGATTTTCTTTGCTAGAACACATTATTTTCAATATCTATTCTTTTTAAATTTTGAGTTAATTATTAGTACCACTTATGTCTTAAGTGAATAGACACTTCATTGAATATCTCGACTATACTGCCTGAGTGGCTATCAAAATGAAATTAATGTATCCTAGTGTTGGAGATTTATTTGGAGGAGAAAACACGACATGCAGCCCAATAAGTTAGATAAGACCCATCTGAACTCAAAAGTGCAAGCTAATGGGTTCTAAGACCACCTTACTTATTAACTGATTCACATGTCCTCATGCCTCCGATGTGGGATTCATAATCCTTGCCACATGACCCTCAACATTCTCCCCTGTCATGGGCAATCTCCACATCGAGCTTCCAAATTATCTTGACAAGCACAAATCTGTACTCCACCTGAGTAACTGGGCCGTCCATCACTACGTTTACGCTCGTAGTGGGCCTTTGCTGCTAGGGTTCAGTCAGATCAACCGAGATAATTTGGATTAAATCACCCACCCACTTGGCCCAACCTGAGCTCTGATACCACTGTTGGGGATTTATCTGGAGAAGAAAACCCGACATGGAGCCCAATAAGTAAGATAAGACCCATCTGAACTCAAAAGCTCAAGCTAATGAGTTCTAAGACCACCTTACTTATTAACTGATTTACATGTCCTCATGCCTTCAATGTGGGATTCATAATCCTTACCACATGACCCTTAACATTAATTGTTGACCCGGTATTCCCGTCAATTGGGTCAACAAGGAAACAAATAAAACCAAGCCAAATTTGGCTTTGGTTTTAGGAAACAAAACCCACTCCAATTGGGTTTTTGTTTGTAGGTTTTTTTTCGCTCTATAAAAGCAAGGCTTTGGCATAATTTTTAGGTGTATATTTTCAGCCAAGAAGAAAAGAAAAGTTGGGCAGCCGTGCATTGTTTTGTACGAGAGAAAAAGAAAGAAAGCTAGGGTTTAGTTTTTGGTTTAGCTCTCTTTTGGTTAGATCCTTCCAGTCCTACTTTGTGATAGGTGTGTGTGGAAGAATATTGTTGTAATCCACCTTTGGGTGAAGTCCTGTGTATCCACCGGTTGGTGAAGACTGTTTTTCCATTATTGTGATAGTGGAGATTTGACTGTTGTTACAGTCCTGTGGTTTTTCCCGATTTGGGTTTCCACGTAAATTTGTGTGCTTCCTTTATTTTATCAGTTGTTGAATTAGTTACTTAGTTGGTTGTTCTATTTTATTGGTAGTAGGAAAGGAGTTTTTCTATGGGTTCGCTTCCGTGGTTTGTTGTGTTTATACCCTTTCCGCCACAACAGTGGCATGAGAGCTACGCTTCGGTAGTTGAGGTGTTACACCAATAAAATGGAAGAGTCATCGGGTACTGGTACGATGATTAAATTGACTTCATCCAATTATCATATGTGAAAGCCTAGAATGGAAGATTTGTTATATTGCAAAGATTTGTTTGATCCTGTTCTAAGGGATGAATGTAGGCCAAGTGATATGACTGATAAAAAGTGGGCTGATATGCACAGGAAGACTGTTGGTAATATTTGACAGTGGATTGATCAAAGTGTGTTTCATCACTTTTCGGGAGAAACAAAAGCTGATGAACTTTGGGAGAAAATCCAGAATATGTACTGGAAGAAGTCCGGCATCAATAAGTCATCTGCGCTGAAACAGATTACTAGGTTGAGGTACAAAGATGGTGCTAGCATGAATGAGCACTTGTGTTCGTTTCAGGGTTTGTTGAACCAAGCTGTGAATGTAAGTTTAAAGTTGGATGATGAGGTGCAGGCTTTGTTATTGTTTAGTTCTCTTCCAGACAGTTGGGACACTTTGGTAGTGTCAATCAGTAATTCAACCCAGGATGGTGTCTTGACCTTGGATCAGGTCAAAGAGGCTTTGATGAATGAAGAAGTCAGAAGAAAAAAGCGAGTATTGACTTTGAGTCGCAGGCTTTGGTGACAGAAAAGTCAGATAGAAGAGGGAGAAGTAAAAGCAAAGGGCCACGTGATCGGAATGACAAGTCCAGGGGACAGTCTAAATCCAAGAAAGATGTCTGGGCTACCATTGTCAAGGGAATGGGCACTTTAAGAGGGAATGCAGGGTTCTCAAGAGAGAACTAGCAGCGAGAAAAGGTAAAGGCAAGAAGGATGAATTAAGTGATGATGACACTACTGCAGTAGTAACTACCAGTGATATATTTGTGTACTCTGATGATGAAACAATTAATATTGCCAGTCACGACAGTGATTGGTTCGGTGATTCAGGTGCGTCTTATCATGTGACGCCTCACAGACACTTCTTTACCTCTTACACACCCGGAGATTTTGGTCGTGTAAGAATGGGCAACCAAGCCTCATGCGATGTTGTCGGCATGGGAGAGGTATCATTGGTAACGAATACAGGATGTACTCTTGTCTTGAAGAATGTCAGACATGTTCCGGATATGCGTCTGAACCTTATTTCCGTTGGTAAACTTGATGATGAGGGTTATCATAGCACTGAAGGTGGTGGCCGTTGGACAATTACCAGAGGGAATCTTGTTATTGCTAGAGGAAAGAAGTTAAACTCTTTGTATGTGTTGAATGCAAATGTGAAGAATGGAGAGGTGAATGCCTCCATTGATCTCTGGCACAGAAGGCTTGATCTCTGGCACAATGCCTCCATTGATCTCTGGAACAGAAGGCTTGGACACATGAGTGTTACGGGGTTGCAGATTCTTGGTAAGAAGCAATTTCTCCCAGAGATGAAAGGTACTGCTCTAGAACCTTGTGTTGACTGCATCTATGGTAAACAACATAGGATTTTCTTTCAAAATTCTCCTCTATCTAGAAAGTCCAGTCCTCTAGAGTTAGTTCATACAGATGTATGTTACATGAAAGATAGGTCGTTGGGTGGAGCATTGTACTTTGTTACTTTCATTGATGACTATGCTCGAAAGGTTTGGTGTTTTTCTTTGAAATCTAAAGACCAGGTATTAGATGTGTTCAAAGACTTTCACCTTAGAGTTGAATGAGAGACTGGCAAGAAGTTGAAGTGTGTTCAAGCAGATAATGGTGGTGAGTACAAGGGTCCGTTTGAGAAGTATTGCCGAGACCATGGCATTAAACTTCAAAAGAGTGTTCCGAAGACTCCGCAGCAGAATGGCGTGGCAGAAAGAATGAACAGAACTATTACCGAAAAGGTTAGGTGTATGCTCTCGAATGCAAAGCTGCCTAAATCTTTTTGGGGTGAAGCCATGCAGACAACAGTTGATTTGATCAACCTATCTCCCTCAGTTCCGTTGGATGGTGATCTACCACAACGAGTTTGGACAGGGAAAAATATCTCATTTAGGCATTTGCGAGTTTTTGGTTGTTGTGCCTTTGTTCATATTCCCAAAGATGAAAGGTCGAAGCTTGATGGCAAATCCAAGCAGTGTGTATTCTTGGGGTATGGAAATGATGATTTTGGGTACAGACTTTGGGATCCTATAGAGAAGAAAGTTTTCAGAAGCGGAGATGTGATCTTCTTTGAAGACCAGACCATTGATGATATGGGAAAAAGCGAGATGCCAGAATCTTCACCTGAGATTCCTGTTGATTCAGATCCAGTTCCTCCACAATGAGATGATTCTCCTGAAGGGGGAGCTGAGGCAGAGCAGGATGGTGAGTTTAATGATGATCTTGTTACTGAAACAGATACACCACCGGTTTCATCACCTCCTGTTCAGCCTAGGAGGTCCACCAGAGACAAGAGACCTTCCACCAGGTACAATACTCATGAGTATTTGCTGCTTACTGATGGGGGAGAGCCAGAGTCGTATGAAGAGGTTCTTAGTCATGAGCTGAAAGATCAGTGGTTAGCAGCCATGCAAGATGAGATCAAATCCTTGCATGAGAATAACACGTATGACCTGGTGAAGCTGCCTAAGGGCAAAAAATCACTCAAGAATAAATGGGTGTTTAGACTAACAACAAGTGAGAACAGCCCACAACCGAGGTACAAAGTCAGATTGGTTGTGAAGGGATTCAATCAGAGAAAGGGCGTAGACTTTGATGAGATATTCTCTCCTGTTGTAAAGATGTCTTCAATCCGAGTTGTGCTTGGGATAGCAGCCAGCTTGAATCTTGAGATTGAACAGCTTGATGTGAAGACAGCCTTTCTACATGGTTTGGAAGAAGAGATTTACATGGAGCAACCAGATGGGTTTCAGGAGAAGGGGAAAGAGAAGCTTGTATGTCGTCTCAACAAAAGCTTGTATGGGTTGAAGCAAGCTCCGAGGCAATGGTACAAGAAGTTTGATGCCTTTATGATAGGGCAGGGATACCAAAGGACTCCAGCTGATCATTGTGTGTTTGTGAAGAAATTCTCTGATGGTGATTTTATAATTCTTTTGCTTTATGTCGATGACATGTTGATTGTTGGTCATGATACAGCAAAGATTACCAAGTTGAAAAAGGAGTTGAATAAATCCTTTGCGATGAAGGATTTGGGTCCGGGTAGACAGATCCTGGGGATGAAGATTTCTCGTGACAGACAGAATGGGAAGCTTTGGGTATCTCAAGAGAAGTATATCGAGAAGGTTCTTGATAGGTTTAACATGAGTGGTGCTAAGGAAGTCTCGACTCCACTTGCAGGGCATTTTAAGTTAAGCAAAATGCAGTGTCCTAAAAGTGAGAAAGATAAGGAAGAGATGAAAAAGGTTCCTTATGCTTCGGCAGTTGGCAGACTGATGTGCAATGGTTTGCACAAGGCCAGACTAGCTCATGCAGTTGGTGTTGTTAGTTGGTTTCTCTCCAATCCCGGTAAGGAGCACTGGAATGCTGTGAAATGGATTCTCAGGTTACTTAGGGGTACTTCCAGATTTAGTCTTTGCTTTGGCAATGGGAAGACCATGTTGGATGGATATACAGATGCTGACATGGCGGGTGACCTTGATGGTCGGAAGTCTACTTCTGGTTACTTGATGACTTATAGAGGGGGAGCAGTTTCATGGCAGAGTAGATTGCAGAATTGTGTTGCTTTGTCTACTACAGAGGCAGAGTTTATGCAGCTACTGAATCTTGTAAGGAAGCATTTTGGTTGCAGAAGTTTCTACAAGAGCTTGGCATGAAGCAAAAGAAGTATGTGGTGCATTGTGATAGCGAGAGCGCTATTCACTTAGCGAAAAATTTCACATTTCATTCGCGGTCAAAATATATTGATGTGAGATATCATTGGATCCGGGATGTGTTGGACTCCAAGGCATTGTTTCTTGAGAAGATCCATACGGATAACAACGGTGCCGATATGTTGACGAAGACTGTGAGTAGAGAGAAGCTTCTGTTTTGTAGACAGGAAGCGGGTTTGGTTTTACCCCCCAATTGAGATGAAGGGGGAGATTGTTGGCCCGGTATTCCCCTCAATTGGGTCAACAAGGAAACAAATAAAACCGAAAAAAAAACCACTCCAATTGGGTTTTTGTTTTTAGGTTTTTTTTTCGCTCTATAAAAGCAAGGCTTTGGTATAATTATTAGGTGTATGTTTTCAGCCAAAAAGAGAAGAAAAGTTTGAGCAGCCGTGCATTGTTTTTGTACGAGAGAAAAAGAAAGAAAATTAGGGTTTAGTTTTCGGTTTAGCTCTCTTTTGGTTAGATCCTTCCAGTCCTACTTTGTGAAAGGTGTGTGTGGAAGAATATTGTTGTAATCCACCTTTGGGTGAAGTCCTGTGTATCCACCGGTTGGTGAAGACTGTTTTTCCATTATTGCGATAGTGGAGATTTGGCTGTTGTTACAGTCCCGTGGTTTTTTCCGATTTGGGTTTTCACGTAAATTCGTGGGCCTCCTTTATTTTATCAGTTGTTGAATTAGTTGCTTGGTTGATTGTTCTATTTTATTGGTAGTAGGAAAGGAGTTTTTCTTGGAGTTCGCTTCCGTGGTTTGTTGTGTTTATACCCTTTCCACCACAACACCTAGTTATTTTTACTGTTCCATGGTATATCAGGATAAACCACAAGCATCATTTTTATCTTCCAAAAATTAATAGTGATTATGTATCATAATTTTTTCAAAAGAAAAAGAAAAGCTTTTATATATTTTTTTCCCATTTGTCAATATTCAAATTTCAACCAGTTTTACTTGCTTGGTAATGAATTCTACGGTTAATTTATTGGTCCTTGCAACTTTTTCCACTGAGCACATGCAACTATGTACCTCGGTCCGTACTTAGTAGTAGTAATGACTAGTGAGTACTAAAACGACTGGTCATTAAGTCTCATACTAACCACCACAAGATGATACTATTTACTGCACCCTGCAAAAAATCAAAGTAGCAAAGTAATGGGATTTAGGAAATTCGCGAATAAAAAAATTCTTAAAAAACAGTTAGTGCATATACTAGACATCCAATGCAAATTACCTTACTGAGAACCTCATCATGTATTCTATAGCCTGGTAACCTTCATCACCACATTATGCTCTGTTTCACTTTTCCATCAACTTCTTCATAGCATACATTAAGTAATATGAATCCTTGAGGAATTCAACAGAGCACGAGTCTAAACTGTGGAAGCTTGTTTCAAATTACTGCACCAAAACTTGTTCTTATTTCACCTATAACTCGTCAAAACAACTAATGACTCCAGGAATATTTCGATTCAAGGATAAATCGAATGGAAAAATAAAAAGATAGTAAGCAAGAATATGGAAGAAGTGTTTTTGTATCGAATCCTATTAGAATGTGTCAATTAAATTCCCACCTCGCGATGGAAACACATCGATTTGTTTCAAGAGGACCACGAACTTAGCATCCAAGTTGAGAAATATCAAATCTCGAATAAGAGTAGCCGCGCAGTTTGCAAGAAACCAAATTTAAAGTCATGCACATCAAAAGTTAATCACCAATCATTAACACAAAAAGAACTTCACTCGTTCTTATCGATTCATCATCAAATTTATCAAATCACATATCTAAAAAATTCGGCCAACCCCAACCTATTTATAGGGATAAACGAGCCTTTATAAAACAAAGCCCAAATTCAAAGAAACCCTAATTAAATTTGCAAAAATATTAAAATAACTAAAATTTAAATCCTACTAGGAAAGCAATTAAAAAAGCTACTCTATTATAAGTAAAACTCTTGTAATTGGAAATTATCAAAAATAAGTAAAAATCTTGCAACAAAAATTACCTTCAACTTCGTTAAAGTGATTAGAGTTTTAGGGAGGCTTTAAACCCATAAATCCACATCATTTAGCCCTCAGTTCCATTTCTTTAGCCTCCCCATCTCATTCTTCTTTTCTTCTTTCGAATTTGCTCCAAAAAGAACACTATATAGATCCAAAGTATGAAAGCAAAATCTTGCTATGAAAGTGTTTCGTATGATAAAATATGCTAAATGATGAAACTATTCCATTTATGTATCACTCCATTGTCTTACTAGCTAGCATTCCTCTCTCGCTAGCTCTCAGCTAGAGCTATAAATTTCTTGCCTTGATATTCCACTTTACATTTTAGAACCCTTTGCTATGTAATTAGAAAAAATCATTGGTAGTAGGAATCCTTTTTTTAGATCGGGGAAAACAGGTTTGCACAACAGTGTTTCAGGAACACTTGAAAAATGAATGGAAAACTGGAGACCCGAGAAAATTATGGAGCTTCTAACAGACATGCGAACTCTTGGTCCCTTAACCGTTAAAGGCTCACAGTAGAAAGGTTTAAAAGGAAAGTTAGGTAGCAAGTGAAGTGGGCAAAGATAATCAAAGAGAGAAAATTCAATTCTCACGATATATGATTTTGTGAGGAAAGGAAATTTACCCACTAATAAATTTTAAATCTTCCTCATAATTTTATATCTATAGCACAATCTATTATTTTATTTATATTTTTTGCCTCCCTAAAAAATAAAACCGCCAATCAAGTCATATTCGGGTGCTTCAACCAAAAAAATTTCTAAAAAAAGATGTGGACAAAAACAAAGTTTTTTTTTTAATTTTTGGTGGACAAAACTAGTTGTCTTGGATTTGCCAAATTCGAATCTATCCATTTTATACTAGATTCGGATTTGACAAATCCCAATCTACCCATAGAATTGATTCATCACATAGTTGTAATATAAGGAGATTTGGATTTGCCAAATCCGAATCTAGTACAAAATGGATAGATTTGGATTTGGCAAATTCGAGACAACTAGATTTGTTCACACCACTCCAAGACATATATTTTTGTTCAGGTCCTTCCATTAAAAATTATTTGGGTTAAAAACTCAGTCATATTCACCGTCTCGAAAGACATAAATAAATAAAAAACAAAATATTCAACTTGTTTGAATCCATGACAATCAACAGCTGCTTGGTCGACTATGGGAATTGGAAACTACACATGTATTTTGAGGGGTGAATTTTGTTTCAGAATTTTTTAACTTCTCTTCAACGTTTAGTCTAAGTGGGTTACATTCGATTCAACTTTCTTTTCTGGTACATCGACATTATCTTCAAAATTTGTTAGAATATTATATGCAACTGACTTAGCGCCCCCATTGTATGGGATTTTAATGTCTTGGGCTAGCTCTGCTTTTTCCAATCTACCAAAAGGTTAAAAAATGACATGCCATTTGTTTCAAAACAATTCTCCTATTTTTATTTTAATACAAAAGTCAGACATTTTTCCATGACGTGAGAATAAAATAATGACTAAAATAAATTGGTCAATGTTGTACATCTCAACGAGTTGCTAATGATTCATTGGCTTCACCATGGCGTGCCAGCCTTTCTTTTGTTTCATACATTACGAGCCTTCACCACCACCACCACTTTCTTTATTTCTCCCAATGCCGTCTTGTCATTTTTATCCTCCCCTTTTTTTGGGGAAAAAAAAAGTGACGCGATGAACTGAAATAGTTGGAAACAGAATAGAACAGTTGAAGGAGGGAGAAAGCAAGACTCTTTCAGCCTTCCTCGTACGTCAATTCGAGTATTAATTGGACATCCTTCCAAACCATCGTTGAAGCGGAAGACGTTTGGAAACGATTGACCATTAACTACACATGCGAAGCCTTTATTTGGTTTAATCGGATCTTCCTTTAATTTGTTTAATCGGATCTTCTTCTGCAGCGGGGGACTGTACTTCGTATGATGGAAATTGGGAAATATCCCAATAAATAAAGTAAGATAGTTTTTTTTTTTCCTTTTCTGAAAAAAAAAAAGAGAGTTGACGGATGTGATTTCGGTCAATGATATATAATTTTAAAAGTTATCTTCTTAAAGATCATTTTCGGATCCATTAGTTTGAATTAATAAGGTGGAGGTTTGTTGTAGAGAGCAAATTAACCTGTTTTAAATTCGTTGTAATAATTTTGGGACGGAGGGAATAATAAGTTTTGTTGCGATTCCAAACTAGAGAACTGGTACTATTTAGTGCCATGCATATGTAAACAATAAGCAGTTTCTAGGTTGTATACAGTGGCGGATCCAATACAACCTTTTAGGACTTGGAAACTTGCTTGGTTCCTTAATAATAATGAAGCGCCCTCCGAAGAGCCTACAACATGCAGCTAGGTTTTATAATTTGTGTGTAATTTCCTTATTCCAATTTTAATAGGAATAAGAATAAGAAACTCCGTCCCCTATTTAGTTAATTATGATGAGGAATGTATAATTTTCTTAACCTGTTATGGTTTTGTTTGCTTGGTTCCTAAATCCAATTCTTTTTCTTAAGCTGTTATGGGTTTGTTTGCATGGTTCCTATTAGTCATAGCATATCGTCTGCTGTAGTAGGTAGTACATCAAAGTTTGTCGTGGTAGACGTAATTTGATCTCGAATACTTAATGTATAATTACTGTCAGATTGGTAGCTAACACACATAAGAGTTGTATTGTCTCCTAGTAGTTTATACGGTTTTAAATTGTCAAAAAACTTTAAAAAAAAAGAAGAAAAAAGAAAAAAGAAAAAATAAAAAGGAAAAGAAGTATTAAACAAGAACAACGCCAATACTAGTACTCCCTCGTCAATATAAGCATTTTGATTTGTTCTAACTTTCACCTACTATGTATTTTAATCGAAAACAAAATCTTAAAAATATATTTTTACATTTATTATGTTTTCTTGATTGTTAAGAAATATTTTTAAAGTTATTTTGTCAATTAAAAATGTGTATTATGTAAAATCTAAAACAAATTAAAAATTAAGGACCAGGGGGAGTATATTTGTAAGAGACGTCGCTGCTGGACGACTTTCACTGGTGAATTGTCATGGAGTTGACTTACATCAAGAACAATACAGTTTGTAGAGCTTGAATCATAATTCTTTGAACATAACCAAACTAAACAAATGGACCTCCGTTTCCCTTCTTTATCTAAAGACCTAGTCATGTCACTCGGGGAAATTCACTGCGCAGCATTCATCGCAGTTATAAACACCCCCACAAGCGGCGGTATAAGGGCATTGCGCACAACGAGGGCAACATTGTACTCGGCAGAAATCCGAATCCAGGCAGCCCGACTGCGGGCAAGGAATGCAATATATCTGTAACATTTTCCTAAATCCTCCAGCTCTGACGATGGACGTTGGCGGCAACATTTTGCTGTATCCATCCGAAGAATTCATGTTAGTAGACGTGTTTGCAAACGGGCGGAAGACAACTGATGAATCTTCGAGCTCAAGGGAAAAGCCGCCTATCCAAAGTTGAGCGAAAACCAAGTAGAATGAGATGATTATAACGGGAATGATCTTAGTAGTCTTGGCCATTTTGATGCAAATTTTGAGTGGGAGTTTCCGGAGTAAAAATTATGGAGAGCTGGTCCAGGTACTTCTATATATAGGGTATCAGGTACCTTACCTCTTACAGATTTACGCTACTCATTTTCTCCTTTATAATAAAGTCTAACTTCGTTGTATCTTTATTAGCTTTTTGTTGTATTTAAGGATCATTATCAAGAAAAATTAAACAAAAATCAGTAGCGAATTTATATAAGCCGTCCTATTTAGTAGCTAAAAATTAAAATAGTCCGAAATGAGAATGGCAAAGTCGGCAAACGATTCCTTTCGTGTCGTTTGGCTTTTGTATTTTTGTTGTTATTTTCTTGTGATCTAGTTCGGACATTTTAAGCTCTCTTACTTTTGTACTGTTGTCCATATTAAGGATCAAGCAGGTTTCTTTTAAAAACAAAAAAGAAATAAAATAAAAATAAAAATCAAAGAATTGGACTCTTATATATGTGACGACGTGTCTTCAAAAAGAATTGGATTTACACATTACATATTTGGTAATTAGAAGGCGTGAATACTAGCTAATAATATAGGACGGCTTACTTAACAATGCATTCCCAGAGCCTGATGTTCAGAGAGCTATCCTCACGGTTTTCATTTTAGTTTAACTGCGGACGAACAAATTGAAAAAGATGATAACAATCCAAAACTAGTGAATACAATCTTCATATTTTTCATCTAGATAACGGGCCCAATGACGCTAAAGTCCGCGAAGCTTGGGGTTTTTTTTTAAGTTGACTTTGACATCAAAATAATGAATCTATCGCTTTTTGGAGATTTTTAATCCCCACTACACATAAAATGTTAAGTTTACTCACTCAATACACACACAACAGAATAAAAATAAACAATGAAACATGCACAACAAGAAGCAGAACACAACATTACGTGGTTTGATGTTTCATATATATATATATATATATCTACATTTATGAAATGGTAACATATCCACTAATACAAAAATAAAAGAGTTTTATATGTGTAAACCCTTTCTCTATACACTATGCTTCTCTGCCTCAATTCTAATTTTATTATCTCACAAAGTATTTTTTGTACTCACCTCACCATGTACAGATCTTGTCAGAAAATCACGAACTTTCTTAAATATATTTTGAGCCAAGTCATGTTTGAAATGGAGATAAACTGGTTTGTACATGAGAAGTTTAGATTTGAAAAATTAGCATGGCAAAAATTAAAAAAAAAAAAAAAAAGAAAAGAGGAGGACATCATAAGTTCACAGTTTTGTTCAAATTGCTCTAGGCAAGTTCTATTACGAGGTTCTTATATATATAAAATCATGTTCTTTAATTAAAAAATAGACTTCAAACGCGACTTAGTAATTGAGATAGATGAATTAGATATTCTTGCCCACCCGGATATTTCTAATCCCCCAGTCTCATCGAAACTGCATTCTAAAATCTCAACGCGGCAACCAATCTCTTTGAACAAAAAATTATAAATCTCACAGCTATCCGTTTGGCAGAAAAGTACAAAATTACTCCATACGGTTCTTATTATAATATGGAAATTAAATGAAGGAAACTGTAAAAAAAAATAATCAACATGAAAAACTACATTTGATTAACAAGGACGATGATCATCTAGTGAAATTATCGAAGACCCCCCATTTTAACCGTGCCTGGAAAATCTTGTTTTGATCCAAACTTACAATTTATTACTATCTGCTGTGTCCAATTATTTGAATTTATGAACGTTTACAGTTATTACTTTAACTCAAGATCTCCTTAATGATAGAAAGTCCAGTTTTGATCTAAAACTTACACTTTATAATGGCGACAGTATCAATTTTGTTAGTTCATTGGCAACTAGGTTGGACTCACCGTGAACTAGCAATTACGAGGCCGGCCTTAATGCACTCCCTCTTTCTTAAACTGATTATTCAATTGGATTTTAAGTTTTAATATAATTTAAATTAAAAATAAAAAATAAAACTGAACCATTATTTTGAGACGAGGGCTAAATTACTTTAAGACAATTGTAAGGGTGATTTGGTTAGTGTAAAAGAAGGGACCCGTTCTCCTATTAATCTATTCATTCATATCAATCAATTTTTGACGACTTCTTGGTACTGCGACCTGGCCTGCACCTTGCACCTCTTTTAATTCTAGCAAATATTTATTAAAATCTCGCAACAACAACCTCAATTACTGATGCCTTGTACAAAAATTAATTGGTCTTTTAATTTTGAACTGGAACAATTATCCTAGTTGCTACTCACTCCTCATCTTTTCATTTAGTCTCGTTTATAGTTCTAAAATAATTAATAAAGAATAAAATAGACATTTAATACACAAATTAATTGTTGAATAATTGATTTCTTAATTATGTGTAATATTTAAAGTGACCTATAAAAACAAATGAAGGGAGCATGTGTGCTTATCCTTTGATAATTCTACCTCTCGTACTACTTTTCCTTTTGAAATTGTATATTTTGATGTTTGGTTTCCACCTGTTACTTCTCCTACTGGTTATAAGTATTTTGTGACCTTCTTTGATGATTTCACTCATTATTATTGGGTTTTTCCTTTTAGAAGTAAATATGATGTTTTCTCTTATTTCTCCACTTTTATGCTTATGTCAAAAACCAATTCAATGCTTCTATCCGCTGTTTCCAATGTGATCAAGGTGGTGAGTATGAAAATCTCTTGTTCTAGAATTTTGTTCAAACTCATGGCATACATCTTCGCTTGAGTACCACTACTTGTTCTCAGCAAAATAGTAAGGCTGAACGCCTTAACCGTACTATAGTTAATATGATTCGTATCTTACTTTTTCAAGCATCCATGTCCCCACTTTTTTGGGTTGAAACTCTCAACACTATCACCTATCTTCTTAGTCGAATCCCTACACCCCTCTTATCCCATCAATCTCCTTATGAAGTTCTTTACCATACATGACCGTCATATGACCATTTACGCACATTTGGTTGTGCCTGTTACCCTAACCTTTCTCATGCTGCTAAACACAAGTTAGAACCTCGTTCCACCTTATGTGTTTTTCTTGGGTATCCAAGTCATCACAAAGGATACCGATGTATTGATCTTGCTACTAACAAAGTCATCACATCTCGTCATGTTGTGTTTGATGAGAATACATTTCCCTTTGCTTCCGTTTGTTTTAATGTATCCCCATCATCCTCATTTACCTCTTTCTTTCGCTCACCGGGGCCTCTAGTTCCCTCTGCTCTGCTTCCAAGATCTTTCCCTCCTTCCTCTAGTTCTTGTGCTTGACCCATACCTTCTCCAACTACCATCACCAGTTACTACCCCTCCTCCATCTCTCTCTCTCTTATGCCCTATTTCGAGTCCTTCCCCTCTTCTGAGTCCTCCCATTACCATCGATTCACCTATTGCTTCACCTTCCCATATCCCTTACCCTATGGTCACTCGCACTCAAGATGGTACTCGAAAACCCAAGGTGATTTTTAATCTAGCTAGTTCTGTTACTAACCCTCCTTTGCAGGCACCTACTACATTCCGTGAAGCTATGAAGCATGATGAGTGGCAGCAAGCAATGAATGATGAAATTGCTGCCTTATCTCGGAATAACACCTGGTCTCTTGTTCCCAAACCTCCAGCAGTCAATGTAGTTGGTTCCAAATGGGTTTTTTGCATCAAAGAAAAGGCAGATTGCTCTTTGGATCGTTACAAAGCAAGACTTGTAGCTCAGGGGTACTCTCTGCGGCCATGTGTTGATGTTGGTGATACTTATAGACCAGTGGTTCGTCAGGCCACTATTCGCACAGTCTTGTCTTTGGCTCTATCTCGCAACTAATCCATTCATCAACTCGATGTGAAGAATGCTTTTCTTAATGGTCTCTTGAATGAATCTGTTTATATGAAACAACCTCCAGGGTTTGTTCATCATCAACATCCTGACTATGTTAACAAGCTCAATGGTGTTCTCTATGGCCTTAAGCAAGCCCCTCGATTTTGGTTTCAGAGGTTTGCTTCCTTCATTGCTACTTGTGGTTTTCGATTGCACGTCAGACTCATCTATGTTTGTTTACCAACATGATCGTGACATGGCTGTTCTTCTCTACTATGTTGATTGCATTCTTCTCACTGGTTCCTCTGCATCCCTGTTGAATTCTATCCTTGCTCAGTTACGCAAAGAATTTGCTATGACGGATCTGGGTGACTTACATTATTTTCTTGGTATTTCTGTTTCACGTACCCCTGATGGTCTCTTTTTGTCTTAGTCCAAGTACATTTCTGGTCTTCTTGATCGTTGTCATCTTACTAATGCTAATCCAGTTACTACTGCTGTTGATACTAAAGCTAAATTGTCTCAGCGTGATGGGGAGTTGTATGATGATCCATATGAGTATCGCAGTCTCGTGGGAGCCATTCAGTATGTTACATTCACTCGCCCTATATTTCTTATGTGGTGCAGTAAGTTTTTTTGTTTATGCATCAACCTCGCAATCTCATTACAAAGCACGGAAGCGTATTCTACGTTATTTGAAGGGGACAGTTCATCATGGTCTTTGTCTTCGATCTGCCCCGCTTGATAAGTTAATGGCATATTCTGATGCTGACAGGACTGGTTGTCCTAATACCCGCCACTCGACGTCTGGGTATTGTGTATTTTTGGGTCCTAATCTTATCTCTTGGTCTTCCAAGACGCAACCTATTGTTTATCGCTCCAGTGCTGAAGTTGAATATCGAGCGGTTGATAATGCTATTTCTGAAGTTTGTTGGCTACACTCGCTACTATCTGAGCTTTGTATCCAGCTACCTACTTCCACCATTGTCTTCTGTGATAATGTTAGTGTCATCTTCTTATCTACAAATCCATTTCAGAATCAGCGTACCAAGCATGTCGAGATTGATATCCTTTTCGTTCGTGAGAAGGTTGCTCAAGGGTCTATTCGAGTTCTTCGTGTTCCTTCTTCTCACCAATTTGCTGATATAATGACTAAGGGTCTGCCTCATGTTCTATTTATGGATTTTCAAGACAATCTGAACATTCGTGTATCTCCCATTCCAATTGCAGGGGAATGTTAGTGTATATGTGTATTGGGGTTAGGGGTATCACTGTAAACTCATATGTATTGTACTCTATATATATGTATGTAAACCTAATACAATGATCAAGAGTTCATACACTTTCAAGTACCTCTTCATTGTTTCATTTTCCACATTTCATTCTTCTATCATAGATAGCCTTATTAATCGAGAGCCTTCACCACTTTATTTTTCAGTTCCCTCATTATTCTTTGCGCCCTACACTTCATAGCTTATATTAAACCCTAGGTTCACTTCTTCTTCTTTCACTTCCATCTCGTTCTTATTTCTTTATAGATCCACAGTTTGCAAGCAAACAGAAACCGGAATTTTGCGAAATAGCTACCAATTAAAGAAGAAGAAAGAAAAGGGTTGGGGGGTTTTATTTTCTTTTTTGTTTCTTTTAATTTCTCCCAATTAATTGCCCAAAGAAAGTGTTTGCTTTGATTAATTTTTTTACTATTCAATTATTCCATTTTCATTTGTTGCTTTGTTTAATTAGCACCTCTCCGTTTCTTAGCCTAGAGATTAGTTAGTTATCATATCCCATGACTTAGCATTTCCCTATGTGTTCTTCAAAAAATCCTTAGCATGGAAGAAAAATCATTCGTAGGAATTAAAAGTATTGAAGAAATCCTTAGCCCTCTTGAGGGACAACATGTTTGTACTGCATTTTTTCAACAACACAACCTGAAACAGATGGGAAACTGGGAGAGGTCTTAATTACATGGAGCTTCTAACAGGCATGCGATATATTTTTTCTCGGTGGAATGAAACGCGGGATTTATTGAGGCGATCGACACATCCGAAGCCACTGGAATTTCTGGCACTGACCTTGGTAATTCAGATTACTTTTTTTATTAATGCTAAATATTATTCAAGTTGATTCATGTATTATGCAAACCGTTTGAATATTGTCTATATTTTCTATGTGAAATAAATTTTAAATAGGTATATACACCTGGGATTTGGCCAATGAAATTAGTTGAGGCAGGACAACCAATTGTGGATCACGTTCAAGGGACTGTATTCTAATTATCAAGGCAAGAGTTGGATTAACTGGTCAAGTAGGAGCTCTCTTTTCATGGAGATTCTATGAATTGATTTCGTAGTGAAAGCGTTTGCAGCTTAAAATTTGTGTATCCATCTGGTTAATTTCACCAAATTCTTAAATAATGGTTTCTTGAGTTTCATAGTTGCATGTTTTAGTGCAGGGGTTATTATATACTTATGAGTTTCTTTAATATTGTTAGCACCATTTTTTCCTGTTGATCTAGTGTCTTTTACAGTGTCAAATTTCGATTATTATGCACCGAGGTTTGTAAAATTTTTATTGAAAATTCTAAATTTGTTACTATCACTGACGATAAGTGGACACCATACAAATATATGGTTTTTAAAAAAGGAGACAATTATAATTCCTTGTTGGTTTCACTCCTCGTCCATATTTCTTTTCGCATTGATGAATTATATCTTAGCCGGTTTTACTTATGCGTTTGGCACAGTGACTTTATTAGCTCCGGCCGGCAGCTTTTGTACTGGCCACAGCAACCTCAATCACTGCTACCTTTTTATTGTGGCTAGAAACATCATGGCACTAAAAAATGATCACTGATTCTTGCACAACAAGAATGGAAAAAAAATGAATGAGTAAATAAATAAATAAAACTTAGTACAATAGTTAAGCAAATGGATTAGATCTCTTGGTAACGAGTAGTTAGGAACATTATTAACCTATAATATAAAGCCTTACTTGTGTGTGACGAAAAATGTGAGTTAGTGTGTGTTTTCCTATAATATAAAGCCTTAGTTGTGTGTGATGATGAGTTAGTGTGTGTTTTGGGTGAAAATGACTGTAAATGCCCTTAACTGTAACAATAAATACAATGAGAATGGGCTAGTCAGAGAGGTAAATACCGGGAAGTTATGGAAACTTTTTAGTCGGTTTGATACAAATGACTATGGATGCTCTTAACTATAGTAGTATCTCATAAATTTTTGACCCAATTTTGACTGTAAATACCGGTAGCACTTCAAGATTTTTTTGCCATTTTATGTGTTGTCACATCAAGATTTGCAAAACACGCACTTCAGGGAGAATGAGTTTCTGCAAAGTTGAGCTCCTCAATTTAATTTTTTTTTCTTTTTTTTTTCTTATCGATTTTTTCCCAAATTTTTTTTTTCAAACAGTCATATCTTTAAATATATAAATAATTATAAAAAAATTCTATGTATCAAATTAATTTACGCGACGAGATTTTTGCATTAAGATCTATTGTTAATATTTTTGGAGTTAAAAATTTTACTCAAATTTATTTTGAAAAATAATGTATATGCAATTCAACTATTTTAGTATCTTTCTAATATGTGGAGACATATTTTCATTAATCAGGAAATATTAGGCAACACCATTTAAGGGTTTTCCCCAGTTCAGAGTTTTCAAGACCATTTTAGGATTTTCACCAGTTAAAGATTTTTAAAATCGGTTCAAACTTTTCACCAACTCAGGGTTTTTCACCATGCAGGATTTTTAAAACCGGTTTACAGTTTCCATGACCGATTCGGTTTTTCATCAAGTTACTGTTGTCAGTTTGAAGGGATTGGATTTTGAGATGTTCATTAATACTAGCAAGGAAGCTTCAGGTTATCAAAAACGACACTTGACTGTCTTTTCGTTTAATTTCTCAATGGAGATAGGACATAAATGAATAAAATGTATGATAAAATTATTATAACTTTCACCAACCAATTCAAATATTTTTATTTCTTAACAACCTCAATTTTGTATATCATACATAAAATCGAAGAAAGAAGATATTTATCTATAATTTCAGAAATCTTTTTTTGGGGATACAATATTTATTTCAATTTAGATTCATTGTTATCAATTTTGTATATCATACACAAGATCAGATAAAGGAGATGTCTACCTTTTTTTAAAAAAAAAATTGATTTGAATATAATCTCTTTTTCTTTTTTAATTTCAAATTAGTTTTGTTTCTTCCCTCCCCCCTCCCCCCCCTAAAGTGGAGATATTGTGTCAAAGGATAGATCTTGTTTAATTTTGAATTAATTCTGCTCATTGTTAGGTTAAAGGGTGTAATTTGAAGAACAAACTTTGGTTTGACTTTCCACACTGATAAAACTTAAAGTCTGAGTTCACTAGTCCATATTGAGATGCTAGCTGTGGCGACTGAAACTCATTTTTTGGTTTATAATACTTTGAGATGTACATTTTATACAGGATAGAATTATGATGCCGTACAAGCGCGACTTTAGGTTAGCAAGTATTCTATTAAATTTGAACTTCGGCCTTAGCGACTTTTTCATTTAAATGACTAGTTATTTTGGCCTTAACTTACCCGCTAGAAAAAATGTACACATTATGCCTCCCCTGGTGACTTGCGAGCTAGGAATCATGACTAGTCTTCTGTATACGAAATTGTAATAATCTATTCTGCCAATCCATCACATTAAAGAATCAATTTATTGCTTCATGTAATATCCTAGAAATAAAAAAGATTCAAACAATTTTGTGAGCAGATTTCACACTACAAAAAAAAAAAAGGCTTTGGTGACCAATTTTTTAGTGTCAAACAAAAACTTGGTCACCAATAGTAGTTTTTTATGACCGACTTTTTCTTTTGGTCATCAAACTTTTGTCACTTTATAAATATAGTGACCGAGAAGTGAAGTTGGTCGCCGATTTGGTCACTAAGTGATGGCGGGAACCCAAATCCTTTATCAATGACTAAAATGGTGACCAAGAAAAGCCTTTTGTCACTAAGTTTTTGTTTTGGTGACCAACTTTTACAATTACTAAAATTAGTTGGTCACCAAAAAATGGCGGGAGATATGCCCGCCATATGTTTGTTGCCCAAAATTTTTTGTTGGTCAAAAATCTTTAATTCGGGAAAATTTCCCTCCAAGGTTTGGTGACCATTGAGAAGTTGGTCACAAAATTTTTTGGCATAAAACTATAAACTTCGAGTTTCTACCCGTTTTTTTTTTGTTGTTTTAGTGAGTAACCATATATTTTGTAATTTATCAAACTTGTGAGCATTTTTTAACGACTAATCTATCTACTAAAACTTATATTGATTAAAATTGCTACTTGCTATCTCTTATGTATTTCCTTCTAAAGTTAATAACGAAAAACACAGCGGTATCGAGTGATCATTGAAATATGTGATGTCAAATGTTCTCCACTAAAACTGAAATCTACTTTTTTTGAGATTTCTAACATATCTTATGCTAAAAAAAAGAATACAATTATATTCTGACATTTAAGGAGCCAAATTGTAAGGCCCAATTAATTATTGGTTTTCCCATTTCTGGTGAGATTTCGTTCCATGTTTACAAAAACAATTAAAAAAATATTATTATTATCTTATCCTTTTAAAAAATAATAAAAGAAAGAAACACTAGTGAGTGCTCACTAAAAAGGGTGGTGCAAAAAATTAACAGTTAAAGTTTGATTACTACTGTCCTTTGTAATCACTAAGATTAATGTTAAAAAGAAAATAAACATAGAATTATTATAGGTACCGGGCCAAATTATAAGTTAGGCCCATTTTTATAAGTTTAATTAAGTAATTGGGCCTTAGTTAGTATATTTATATTTTGTACCCTTAATTTATAACTATTACGGTGTGGCACCCTAATAATATAAATAAATCTACAAAAAATTTATGTGTTTGTATAGGGATATCATCATATTAGGTAAGTTTTTAATATAAATATTTATCACACTTTTTGTTGTCTAAAAAATTTCATCAAAAACATATTAATCTACCCTGTGCATTGCACGCGCATAACATATATTTTTATAAAAATTTCATCAAAAACATATTAATCTACCTCGTGCATTGCACGAGTATAACATATATTTTTATATTTATGAGAAATTTCTTATAGTAATTGCGTTAAAGATAATGTTATTACTTTATTTAGTTTCTAAATATTATTATGCCAGATTAAAGTTACACTACATAAGGTAGAGTATAGATATTCATATATATTGTTCTATCACCACTTTATAGGTCATGACATTGTAACTAGATTATTACTTCAACACTCGTAAATAATAATGGATAGACAAACTTATGATCATTACTAAGTTAATGCAGTCGAATCGAAGAAATTGTATGTGAATAATCATAATGTCACCTATTATAGCATATTAGCAATAACAAGTAAAGTAACAATGATTTTTAGTGTCACCTATTATAGCATGTTAGCAATAACAAGTAAAGTAACAATGATTTTTAGTGTCACCTATTATAGCATGTTAGCAATAACAAGTAAAGTAACAACGATTTTTAGTGTCACCTATTATAGCATATTAGCAATAACAAGTAAAGTAACAATGATTTGGATAACAATGATCAAAGTTTAATATTTACTATATTATTTATTCTTAGACATGGTTATTAAAAATAATAGTAATTATTTTTAAAAATCATGATTAATGTGTAACGAAGGATGATGAATTATGCAATAGTTAACATTAACTAATTAGACAACGGGGTGCGGTCTAGTGGTAAGACACCTCACCTTTTACCAATAGGTCACAGGTTCGAGTCACACCGGGGGTAAGTGGGAACCACTATTAATCCTCTAAAATAAATTAATTATTTAATGTAAAATATATTTTCAATAGTAAAAAATCGTATTTAGAAGATTGATTATTAGCATTTTGTGTACAATTAAAATTTTAAAATATTTATAAGGGTTTTATTGAAATTAATTAGGCATCTTGTGGGGTCGAAAAGTAAAATAACAAACTGAAGGGTCCATAATAGAATATAAAGGGGGTTATTTTAGCATTTTTATCATTTCAGTGTCCAAATTAAAAATGGCAAATCACTGGAATATATATAATCTAAAAATGTTAGAAATAATAAAACATACCCCCTAACTTTAACTTCAAAGCTCATACACCCTCTCCCCAATAACCCCAAATCGACCCATCCGCCGGCCTCCTCCCTCTCCTGACCTGATGTGAGCGTTGTCGACGCCATAGAATCCGGCGTTCTCCTCCCCCTCTCCGTCAATCTACTTCACCTCGCCGTTTAGCCACCATCTAGTGAATCGATAATCTGTTTTCTCCCTCTAACACCCACCATTCCAATCACCTTGAACAAATTACCGCCTTGCCTTCCCTCATCGACGCCATTGAAACCGTGGGGCTCAGCTCGTGCAGCCACTTGCTTCCCAAGGTCATCTGTTGCAGTAGTTCATGGCGCAAATATGGTGTATTCGTCCATCGATCTAATCTCATTTTCGAGGACCCATGTTGCAGATCTGGACATCTCGACTCCATTTGCCGTCGCATCTGCTTTACCGCGGAGACTAATGCAGAGGCAATGGCGCCAAAGCCAATGGAGGAGCCCTTGGTGGCGTGCAAGAAGAACAAGTCAAAAAACAAGGTTTAAAAAAAATCGTTTTGAAGTAGGGATTTCTACGAATTGTGTTTCGCTGAGATCAAATTCCTGAAAGGAGTTTTTTTTTTTTGTTTTTCTTTTGTTCCTTTCGTGTGATTTCCTTGCTTATTTTTGTGGTGGTGTCATTAGTTGGACGATGGATTCTCTAAAGAGGAAGTAAAGGCAGCCATCTGTTTCGTAGTGAAGCCTGGAGCTTCTTCGCTCAAGAAGAAGAAGAAGAAGATGAAATCTTCTCCAAAATTAGCGAAAAAGACTATGGCAGCCACCACGACTTTGGCTTTTGTTTTCCAAACTTGGGTTGTCTTAGGTACTAATCATTCGCCAAGTGAGTTGTTTGTTGATCTAATAATTATGGGTATATATGTTTATTATTATCTACAAATGTTACTACTACTAACTTCGTACTTGACTTTTAGATCTGATGACGTTTGTTGATAATGTTATTTAACTCAATCGTCACCTCCTTGTCGCCTATACTGGAACTGGAGACTCTGTCATTTCTCAAAACTCTGCGGTCCAAGGTATGTGTTTTTTTTGTCCTTGCTAGCTAGTCCTAGGTTACTGTGTAATTTTGTATTTGTGGGAAGTGTGGGAATTGATAATCATGGATACTGAATTTATACATCTCTTGTTAATTCTCAAAGTAAGAGTCTTGTTTGTTTGTTTAGTATGATGATGTGCCTTGTTTCCGTGGAGATTGAGGTTTATTTTTTTTTCTCCCTTTGTTATGCTAGTACTACCAACATTAACTCGCAAAAGGAAGAATACGTTCTGTCGAAGAATCCTTTGAGTTCAAATTGCTTCCTTCATACGCTGTATTAAACCTCAGATCTGGATCGTTAAAGCCTTGGTCAGCGGGGTGTTAGTTTTCGAAGTAGAAGAGGAAGCTCGCTGCCATTTTCTACAGAATTTATGGTGGGTTATCCATTTCTTTTTCTCTCTTGCTTTATTCGTTGCTGCTCAATTTCATGTTGAGGTCCTGCTTTTGTCTTTGGTAAGGTCATACTCTTTTGAAGCAATAGTGTAGTTGAAAGGTGATGTGAATCAAATGTGAATCAAATCAAAATATACATGAATTTATATGATATTTCACACCTCATTTACTTCTATTTGCCGAGAAAGTTCCATTTGTCTTTGTCTTTCTTAATGTTGTATCTACCATTTAGACTATCAGGCTGGTGGTTCCAATCTTAAATTGCCCAAAGAATAGTCATCGGTTAGAGTTTCACATGTACATAAGTACTACAACTGCAGAACCAGCTCTTGGCTTGCTTTACAATATGATTCCTATGCGTCAAACGTGTTTATATTTTATGTTATTTTAAGTTTTTCCAATTTCATTGTTCTTTTTCCCAGTTTGTTTTATGGGAAAGATCTTTTTTAGCTTTTGGCGTAGTGAATTACAGATACCTCTGTGTAAACTGATTGCTTTGGATTATGACGATTTTCTGTAAGCTGCAATTTTTTGGTTCATAGATTTAATTAGTTTAACTGTGGTTCAGATATATCTGTTCTTTCTTTAGATTCTGAAAAAAATTTCAATATTTTTCTTAACCTTTCTGATTCATGGCATTGAATAAGGTCCACTTGCCCTCTAATATTTTTGGATTAAATGTACTGATGAAATTTTCATATTGCTCTTAGAAATTTGGCTAAAAACTTGGATCTTTCTTGACATGCTTTTAAAATGTACACATGGCTAGTGATATTATAATTCTAAAAAGGATTGTGCTCTAAAGGAAGTCAGTTAAGTGCTCTTAGATTTTGGGCATGCTTGTTATGCATCTTTGTTGGCATGCTATTAAAAGTTTTGTGTGTTTGTTTGTTCAGATGTAAAGGATGCTTGTTATTGTGCTTGTGGACACATGATAGTGCTATTTGCACTCTGTTGCTGGCCATATACCCCTCTTTTTACTGTTTAATAAAAAATTTTTAGTATTGGAACCTCTATGATTCTCAAGCTTCTTGCTATGTCTTTTTGGAACTCTTTTTCAGTATTGCAAAGACAAAGCGCGCCTTAAAAATTTGGCAAAGGCGGAAAAGGTATAGATAGATATAAACACTCTGTGAAACTGTAGCCTCTATCTGCTGAAAATGAGAAATTTCAGTTGACAATGTTACTACATGGAAAGAGGCTTGAATAATTAGAGTTTGTTTTGGACATCTTAACTTGCTTTAAAGGTTGTAATCATTTGGACAATTGCTGTTGTTTTATTTTGTTAAGCGCCTTTGGTTTTAGTATGCTAAACTCCCTGATTTGTTATCAGGTCTTTTATCTTACCATTAACCTCTTAAAGTGGTTGATGTTGTGTATCTTCATTTTCGAAAAAACCCTACTTATTGCATTGTGTTGCTCTTTATTTCAATGCTTATATCCAAAAGTGACATATATGCAGCTAGCGATACAAATCATGTGTTTATTTTTTGAAATCTCAATGTATAAGTGAGTCAAATATTGCTATTGCTTATATTGTAGTGATAATTTTTCTCATGTTAACCATGTGTTGTGCAAAGTCTCTTAAATTAATGCTATATGGCTGCAGGATATTGCTGCGACGCTAATGTCATTTGAGTTACAAAGGGCTAGAGCTTTGTGCATTTTTGTCGGCTAATTGTTCTGTTTGCAATGACTCTATGTTAACCAAGATACGAGGTTAAATTCTCTTCTAGCTGACTCTTTGTGCAAGTGCAACTACTAGAAGCTAGCATGTTTCTTGAATTTTTAAGTTGAAAGTGTAATATCTGTAAAATGTTAAACTGTTTGGCATAGAGCTTATGTATTACATTTTCAACTTTCAAATTGTCCAAACTTGCATGATGAGTGTTTTGTGAAATTTTTTTGGTCTTGAGTTTGTTCTAGTGTTACATTTGATGATCAGTTTCTCAACATGCTTTCCTAGCATCATTTGGCATGCATTTGACGACATTTTTGTTTGCTAAGAAAATATCATCCATGCTATATACTTTGGAATAGAACAACTGTTCTTGTTCTAGTTAAATAGTGTAACTTGATCAAATGTTCGTGTTGTTAACTTTAGGTTCACTTTAATTAATTTGTGATTCTTATCATTGATTTAGGTGAACAATGAGAATCTCAAGGATGATTTTGCTACTGGTGCATAACTAATTCATTCACTTGGTTATTCCAATGGTTGATACTGATTTTGTGTCCTTATTGCTGTTTCAGGAGTTTACAAAATACTGGAGTCTTGTACTTAGGCAGCATTGTCAATGGTAAGTGTTGAAAAATGCCCGAAAAACTTCAGGTTTGTTGGCGTTTTCTTCATACCTTCTGGTTTGCACTTTTCACTAGGGTGATCTGTTTGTTAGTCATAATTTCCCCATTTCAAGGTTTAGAGTTCTTATATGCTCGATCTAAAGTTATTGCACTTTTCATTCGGTTGATATGTTTGTTACTCATAATTTCCCCATTTCAAGGCTTAGAGTTCTATATGTTCGATATAATATTACGTTGCTTTTCAATTTTCAGGAACAACTGAAAGTTGTTGGCAGCTCTGTCCCTATTCTCATGGTACTTTCACCCTTCTAATATCTTGGCAATCGGCGTAGCTGATTGAACAAACATGTCTGAAAAATAGAAATTTTAAGTGTAGAGACAGCTTGAAGTTTGTAGGAATGAAATGCAGGCAAAAAAATGTGACGATAGTATACTTGGTTTATTTAAACTTGTAGTATGGCTCAACTCTAGTAGGCAGTGTACTTGATTCTTTTAGAGTTAATAGATTAGTTTTGTATTTTTAATTGAGAAATTATTTTATATATAATGTGTAGTTTGATTATTGGTTAATTTTAGTCATTTATTATAATTACATATTATAGAAAAGTGACAAACTCATGTTTGGGACTAATACGGTGGTCACCAATTTAGTCAATAAAACTATTTTTTAAAAAAAATATTATTATTTAGTGACTAACTACTTGGTCACGCATCACTGGTCACAAATTTTTGACCAATCGAGCCGTCAGAACTTTGGTCACCAAAATTTGCTGCCCAGGCTGCCCATCAAAATTTTGGTGACCAACAGAATAGGTGACCACTATTCCCATGGTCACTCGCTCACAGAAATTGGTCACCAAAGGCCTTTCGCGACGAGGCTTAGTCGACCTATTAAGAGTTGGTCACCAGTTTGTCACCAAAGGCCTTTAGTGATGGTCACCAATAGCTATTTTAGTGACCAGAATCTGTTTGTCACAAAAGCCTAATTTTTTTGTAGTGTCACTTGGTACCTTGGCAAGATATATCTAGTTTTTTTTTTTTTTTGAAAACTAAATTGATACTTAATTAGCTATTAAGAGTTACACTGGTCGCAATTTTGTGAGCTATGCCCACTCTATCCCTACCAACCTTACAGATATTACATAAGAGTAGACCTTGTACTCTATTCCTGACATCTTCTAACAAACCTGCATACCATATTTGAGGACTCTCCCGTCCTCGTAACATATTTATCACTCTACTGCTAGCCGTAAGTATCCTAACATACTGCCAGCCTTGTTCAACTGCGGTTCTAAGAACTTGCCATACTGCTATTAATTCTACCTGAGTGGAATCCATCGCACCATAAACCTTCGACTTCCTAAGTAAGATCTCACCTGCTGGGTCCTTTGCCACCACCGCATGTCCCGCTATCCTGTTCTGCTTCTGTCGAAATGACCCATCAACTTAAAATTTCCTTCAACTTTGTCGCCAGCCTATGGCTGGATAGATCTCCATCACATCCTTTCAGCCAGATGTCATAGATCTCTTCTATCGAGTTTTGAATCGTATCACCCTCCCGCAAAGTATCCTGACAACTTCCAGCCAACCTCCATGCCTCCTGTAAAACTTCCTCTGGTTCAGCAACCTCTTCTCCCCAACCCTCTTATTTCTAGCAGCCCATATTGCCCAGATGACACACACCACCTTCAACCTGTCCTCTTCCGATGGCGCCTCTTTAAACCATCCCTGTAACCAATTCTTAAAACTAGATTGCTGACCTTGGGTGATGTCGAAACCATATGGGGACAAACGCCACACAACTTGTGCCTCCATGCATTCAAATAACATATGTTCAGTTGTCTTCTCTCGCGCTCCACACCTTGGGCATATGGGAGGACATATTCTTCCACGCTTCCATAATTCCTTCATGGTTGGGCAGGCATTTCCTGCTGCTCTCCAGAATAAGAATTTCACCTTCCCTGGTACTTTGAGTCCCCAGAACTTTTTCCAGAACGCCTCTTCTTCTTCTTCTTCTTCTTCTTCTTCTTCTTCTTCTTCTGCAGAAACCCCATTCCTCGATGTCGACGGTTTTCCCTCCTCCGCTGAATTCATAGCCAAATGATATGCAGACGTTACCGAAAACTTCCCTTTAAGATCTAAGCCCTAGACCATCCTGTCCCACCTTAAGCTCTTATTTTCACCTACATGGACTGCCAAAATATTGGCAAAACTTCCCAAGGAAATATGGCCAACAATATCTGCATGTTTCACTGCCTTGAATCCTACATGAGATCAGCCACCCTCAATCTAGACTCTTAACCTTGTCTCTGTCGTTGAGCTAAAGGATTATGGACGCCAGGTATCCATTCCTAATATGCCCTTATTGTTTCTCCATTCCCAACCTCCCACTTCACACCTCTTTTGACTAAATCCCTTCGCCACAAAATACCCTTCCATCCCCATGTTGCTCTACTTATTTTATTAACTTCCCAGAAGTCACGGCTGCCACAATACTTCGCTCTAAGAATGCAAAAAACAATTTCTCATCAAATCCAATTTTCCAGGCCAGCTTTCCCAATAACGCTCTATTCCTGTCTTCCATTCTGCGCATCCCCAAACCACCTCGCCACTTAGACTTACATATATTCCTCCATGATTTCTCCCTCTACTCTCCACATCCCCCTTCCATGCAAAACATGCTAAGTATTGATCAATCCTGTGTGCCTTTGCTGCTGGAACCCTGAAAGGTCCAAGTGTATAGTTCGCCATCATTCCTAATACATGCTTTGCTAGCACCACCCACCCATTTATCGGGAGGTCCTCTACCCTCCAACCCTTTATCCTATCTCTAATCCTCCTTTTTAATTCCCCAAATATGTACTCTTTCCCTCTGCCAAAATCTAAACTAAACCCTAAGTATTTGCCATCTAACATCCTCCTATTCACATTAAACATTATAGATAAGTACGTACAAAACTGTTTATTTGTATTGGGGCTTAGTAGCAATGATGACTTTTGGAACTTCACCCTTTGGCCCGCATATTCCATGAAAATCTTTAATATCTTCGCCAGTTCCATTGCGCTCTATACAGAGTTTTCCATGAAAATAACACAGTCATCTGCAAACATGAGGTGGGAAACCGTCGGGCCCCCTCTGGAAACCCGGACCCCTTTCCCGAGTCTCAGAAATGCCTCTCCATTCGACATTACTGACAGAGTCTGATGACATAATATGAACAGAAAAGGTGACAGAGAGCACCATTGTCTCAATCACTTGTTGGGTCTGAATTCTTCCGACACTTCTCCCTGTAAAGACACTGCCATCTTAACTGTTGTAACACATTGCATCACCCATCGGACCCATTTCTCTGGAAATCCCATCCGTTCCATTACTCTCTGCAAGAACTCTCAAAAAACCCTGTCATATACCTTACTCATATCTCACTTGAGGGCCATGAAACTCTTGTCACCCTTCTTCCTCTTTCTAATATGCTCCACCACCTCATGTGCTATGAGGACATTTTCCGTAATCGATCTCCCTGGGGCAAAGGCCGCCTGATTCTCCGCTATTAACCCGTCCAATACCCTTCGCAGCCTATTGACCAATACCTTTGCAATTACTTTATACAACACATTGCACACGCTTATTGGTCGAAGGTCACCCGGTTCCACTAGGTTTTCCTTCTTTGGTATCAGGACCAATAAAGTTCTATTCCATTCCGCATTCCTTATCCCACTAAGGAAGAATTCTTGGACCGCTCTCACCACCTCATTCCCAATTATATTCCAATACTGATGATAGAAACCTGCTGGTATCCCATCAAAACCCGGTGCCTTCCATTTGCCCATAGTGAAGACAGCTTCCTTGATCTCTTGAGCCCTAACTTTCGCCACCAGGGACCTCACTTCAGAGTCCTATAGCCTTCCACTTATGAAGTTTAGCACGTGATCTAGAGGATATGTCTCTTTTATTTCCTCCACTCTCTCTGGTTGCTCGACATAGACCGATTTAATGTGAGTTACAACCATCTCCCTGATCTCTTCCTGGGAATTTATCCATTCTCCATTGGGACCTCGCAGTTGAGTTATGTAATTCCTTCCTCTTCTCCTCTGGACCCACTTATGGAAGAACTTTGTGTTTGTCTCCCCTTCCTTCGCCCACGTCACCTTTGCCCTTTGCTGCCAGAACCTAGCTTGATCCTCCAGAGCTCTATCCAGATTCCGTCTTTCCTCCCACATGGATGAACCTCCTACCTGCCCTTTCTCGATTCTCATCATTAAATCTTTGACCCTCTTATCTGGTGCACCAACCGATTGAACATGCCAATTCCAGAGATGCTTTATTACCACCTTATTGGACTCCAAGATCTAAGATGAGAGTTCCATTCCAAACCCACCCATTCTCCTCCCCTGCCAACATCTCTCTATAATCTATCTCACCGCCTCATATCCCGTCCAAAACCCCTAAAATCTCCTGATCTTGTTTTGTGGTAGCCTTCTCAGTACACAATCAACTATAATGGGCCCGTGATCCGATCTCATAATTGGTAGGTTTTCTAAAACTACATTTTGGAACATGTTGAACCATGCCGGATTAGCAAAAGCCCTATCAAGATGCTCCTTGACCTCCTGGCCCTTCTGTCTGCCATTCGACCACGTAAACCATACACCTTTATTCCTTAGTTCAGTCATTTGCAGCCCATTAAGCATCATTTTAAGCCATCCCCTGCACTTCTTATCCGGTCTTATCCTTCCCCACTTCTCATTTTCCTTTTATGACTTGATTAAAATCCCCCATCAAGACCATCCCCCGTTATAACAGGAAACCACCCTCTCGATCTCATCCCACACATCCTGTCTCTTATGAGTGGACGGATGCCCGTACACAAACCCCGCAAACCATTCATTACCATCCGCTTGGGAGATTTTTAGGAGTACAAAATTTGGTGATGCGTACAAGATTGAAGCCATCGCCTGACCATCCCAAGCTACACAAATGCCACCTCCTACACCAAATGGGTCAACTATCTCCAAATTTACAAAATGTGTGGTTCGCAGCCGTTTACTAACCTTGTTCCTACTACACCTAGTCTCTAGTAGACACAAAATACTAGACCTATGTACAACATTAATTTTTTTAAGAAACTGAGCTGTAGAGGATTGACCTAACACCGTACAGTTCCAATAGAATATCCTCATGGCTGCTGTGGTGGCTGTTGTGGGACAGCCACCCCAACCCCATCAATAGTAACATTAGGGGAGTTTAGAACTATTTCTATTACCTCTGACATTATAACCATGGCAATAATGGCATCCGTGATCTCCTCTGTCTCGCTATCCGAAGTGTCTTCTTCTCCTCTGCCCAATATTTTCCTCACTTCTTCAGTCGACAATTAGTCCCCAATCCTTCTTCTCCCAATCTGATGCTCCTCAAGCAAGACACACAACTTCCTTTTCCTGAAAATAGCTCGAATGGATACAGAGGGTATTACAAGATCAACCCCAGCCCCCACCACATCCACAGGTTGCCCTCTATTCCCACTTCGGCCTTCAACCTCCCGCCTTTGCTCCAGTTGTACCACCCTTCCCTCACCACTCTGATGAAGAGACCGCCCCACCCACTCTCCGTTCCAGCTGAAACACCGCCAAAGTTTTGCCGGCCTAGATCCCATAGCTTCCCTGTTCTCATTCGCCGATGCCCTCCCAACCGTGGGTTCTGACCAGGCCCTTCTCACCCTCCCTTGATTCGGTCCTCCAATCCTTTATCCTCCATTTCGCCTAAATGTCGAGCCATGTTCCCTGCACGTAGATCTTCCGCTTGCTCCCTGTCGGATTCCTCTCCCATTCTGCAAACTTCGGCAAACTCGGTTCTCAACAACCCGACCCGTAACAGAAGACATTTTGCCCTACTGGTTCCGGTGTAGTCCAGACCCGCCCGGTTCCACCACCCCCCTAGTTGGGTCCTTGCACATTATTGTTTAAGTTTACCCTTTACTTTCCTGGCCCATTTCACAAAGAGAGTTCTTGCCCGTTGTTTCACTGCTTTTTTTATGCCTTCATCCTCTTCCGGCCAGGCCCTTAATGTTATGGGGCTTTGTTGACTTCCAGATCCTGAGCCCATTTAAATTGTGATCCTCTTTTGTTGGTTTAATTCGATGGGCCCTGCGAGGGTAGGCCAGTCTTTTACGGGTGGAACATGCCTTCTCCTCATCTTTGGGCCAGGATCATTGGGCCTTTTAATCCCTCTTCCACTTTTGTTGAGGGCCCTCTTTCCCCTTCTTATCTGCCTTCTCCTTTTTATTTCTTCCTCATCCAGTCCTGCTTTCTGGGCCGCAACCTCCTCATCTGATGGGCGTCCACATCCAAGCCCACGTCCCCCTCTTCCTCCAAATTATCAACCGACATTCTATAAGCTCCATCCCGAATGATCACCCCCTTATTTTCATTTGGTCTTATCTAACCGCTCAATTTGGGCTTCTCTCCAGCCATGCCCAAACCTGCCGTATCCAAATTAGCTCCTCTTGGGCCATCCTTCTTCCAAATGTGGCTTGCAATATCCCATAGCCTTTCCAGTTCCTCATCCATGTCCATCTTCTGGTCACCCAACCCCGAAAAAATCTTCTGACAATCATTCACTCCACTCTCGTTGCAAACTCCTTGTGTATGCCTCTCCGTCACCTCATATCCATTTAGATTACATTTCTTTAAAGGTTCTATCACATTCAATCCCATATTAAGTTCATGTCCTAGAACTCCCCTCCTCTCCAACCACTTCTGTCGCCTGTCATTACTCATCTCTTTAATGCACCCGTCCTCATCTCGAAATTCCCGTCCACAAGTTGTGAAGAAATCTGGTTGCCACCAGTTTGGTAATTCCGGTAGAGTTTCCGGCATCTTGAATTTCTTCCACGACGTCGGTGCCGGCCACGGGATATTCTTCTGTCCTTCTATCATTTCAAACTTCTCTTCCAACACCATCTCATCTTGTTCATACAGTGTCAGTCCCATTTGTTCATTATTATCCATCATCACCTGATCGTCATCATCCTCTGGCACTGCACTCCGGCAGCGAGTCTTGCACATTCTCCAATGGCAGAACCTCACTTGGGCCTCCCTGATCATGCATCTTAGCTAGGTTGTGTTCAACTGGTGACCCAAATATATTTTGTACTACCGTACCATCGTTTAGGGTTAAGATGATTAAGTTCCGGCTTAGCTCCACCCCTAACCATCTTCGCAGAGCCTGGCCATCTAATTGCACAGCTGGTCCCTCCCTGTTCTCTTCAAATGCCTCCCTGTTGGCCACCCCATTCGGCTAGTAAGGTTACTCCTCTTGTTCCCCCGGGTTCCGTCACTGATGACTTCTTAATCCAATGGCAGAACCTCACTTGGGCCTCCCTGATCATGCATCTTAGCTGGGTTGTGTTCAACTGGTGACCCAAATATATTTTGTACTACCGTACCATCGTTCAGGGTTAAGATGATTAAGTTCTGGCTTAGCTCCACCCCTAACCATCTTCGCAGAGCCTGGCCATCTAATTGCACAGCTGGTCCCTCCCTGTTCTCTTCAAATGCCTCCCTGTTGGCCACCCCATTCGGCTAGTAAGGTCACTCCTCTTGTTCCCCCGGGTTCCGTCGCTGATGACTTCTTTCATGCGGCCTTCTTAAGTGATCCTGTCTAACCGTCTCCTGCTCAACTCTTGAACCTGCTCCCCTGTTACTCGGGCCAATCTCATCTGGATGCATTTCCACTATCTGAGATCCTTTCTCCCTCCATGGCAAAAGGTTGCGCCCTTCCTCCTCCCTGTCCACCATCAGCTCATACCGGAACCCATTGCAAATGTTGCCAACTCGATTCTGCATATAACGCACATCAAATTCCTGGACATACCACTCCAGAACTCATGTATACCTTCTCTTTGGCATATGCCTGTGGGCTTGAATTGCCGCTGTATATAATTTAAAGCTTGATTCCTCATGTAGGGGAAGTCCCATTGCCTTTGCATCTCGCACAAAATTCCGATGCAGGAACCGATTAAGCTCTGCATCATCCTCAATCGGACAAATAGGCGCCGTATGTCCAATCCGGCCACACCTCTGACAGATCTTGTGGACTCTTTCATATTCATAGTATATCCACACCTTGCGTCCTCCTTCCACTTGAGTATAAAAACCTGGGACAATTGGATCATCTATCCTTACCCAAACTCTAGCACAAAGATAACCTTTTTCCCACCTTTCCCATCCATCAATCCCCACCTCCTCAACTCCTCCCACGACACCACCCAGCATCTGAATCGCCTCCCTATCATAGTATTCAAATGGCACCCCACTCATTCTACCCCACACCAACACATGTGTTACTCTTAGCCTCCTGAAGAACATCTCCGGCCTCCATCTTTGCAGGACCAACATAGCCCCCACAATAGCATACGGACCATGTGATGATAATAATAATAATAATAATAATAATAATAATAATAATAATAATAATAATGATGATGATGATGATGATGATGATGATTTCTGCACAACCCTCGGTCGCAGGCATCCTAACTTCATATCTCAGCTCCATCTGAACCAAAGGCTGCCCTGCCATGCTTATTCAATGGGGATACCTATCTCCTATGTTTCAATTGTGAAACTTCGATGTAAGTGTAGTTCTCACATACTTACAAGCCCATTTGATGGGGTTACCTATCTGCTACAATAATTTTTTTTTTCGATGGGAAATAAATACTTTCAAAAATCGTGTCAAATCATCCCATATTTTTTCTTCATTTTTTCTCTCATTCAATTCACGACATTGATTACTTATTAATGTTGATTATTTAGTTTGAAACAATTTTGACCGTCCATTAAGTGTAAAAAATTTATTTATTTACATAAAATACTAAGGACTTGTAGTGTAATTGCATAAACTTTTTTTGTGACATTTTTTTTATAAAAATACCTAGTAGGATTTTTGCTTACTTGGCACTCTAGAAATTATTTTTTGATTTCTCTCTCTGATTTCTCTCTTAGTATAATACTATAGATGTCATAAAATTTTCAATATTACTCTTTTATTCAATTTTTCACTATATTGTTTTACACGGTTAAAGGTTAACAAAATGAAACTACATTAATCGCATATTAACTGAAAAACAGCATTAGTATAAATATTCTTATACCAATATTATATTCAACAAAATAATAAATCATATAATAAGATAGTGGGGACATTTGTCTTGCATTCCAAAGTGGCAATAAGTCTTGAACTATTAAGACATTTTTAAATGTCTTTATAATAGGCTTACAATGCCTTTTGCAAATATTTAGTTATTACCGTAGGCATAATTAAAACAATAATAATAATAATTATTGTTATAATAATAATAATAATAATAATAATAAGCGTTTTGTAGGCTAAATGTAGAAAATAAATAAAAGTAAAAAGAAATTGAATTGACAACATAAAATGTAACGGGGACTTTAATATTGAAACTTCATAATTGAATAAATTTTGTATTAATCATCAATTTTGTACATTCAAAGTTCTAAAAATACTAAGCTGTAAACTATAAAATATTTCTCCTATTACATAAAATTGAAAAAAAAAAAATCAGTAGCACTTATAGAAATTCTCCTTGGCCTTCTTTTTACCTTAGGACTTTGACTTCTTTCTGGCTTGGGAATTTGATCCACGATCACACCTCATCATTTATCCCATGTATTCGTTGTACTTGTCATTGAAGTTGGCTTGTTTGCCTCGAATTTATCTTCATCCGTAGCTATGGTTGTTCTGTTTGATAAGATTAAGCAAGGTGTTCTAAGCCATATTTTACAACAGTAGGAAAGATAAAAACTTGAAACAGATATCTTTGACAAAGTAAAATAAATAAAGAAAAGGTATTCTTTGCACATACACATACGTAGCCAATTCCCTAGAACTTAATACATTTTTTTTCCCGGCCAAGCAATGGCTTCTCAACATCAAATGAATTCATTTTCTGAAAATTGAAGCAGGAACGTAAACGTAAACTTGAAAAGAAAATTGCTTTACACACATACTATTATGCAATTTTTATCTATGACCAAAAGAAGAATGTACATACAATAATGCCGCCTATACTTGTGCAGCTTAGAGACAGTTAGCAATGTACTTGACCTTCTTGTAAATATTCATGTATGTTCCTTTGCTCAACTCCTACAATTCGCTACTTAACTCCAATGCAATTAACTAATCTTTTGCACATTACTCATTCTAATAGTAAAATCAAAACTTTGGCCTTTGCCATTTAATCACTGACTTCTCTCATCTTATTAAATAAATAGTAGACAAATGATACTTTAACAAAAATGAAATCAATTAGAGCCCAAACCACTCAAAGGCGCACAGAGCTTACCATCCCCTAACTATTCTCAAACCCAAAAAAAAAAAAAAAGAAAACAGTAAAAAAAAAAAGCATACGCATACACTAAACTGAAAGAAAAAAATTGCAGGAAACAAAATGAAAATCGGACATTATTAGAGTTTTGACTACCTCTAGTTTTGAAAAATCCGGGCTTGCCCAAGGAAGTTAATCTTTTCCTTCCCTCAAAAATTGATCTATTTCTTGTCTCTATCTTCAATCTCCAGCCCTGAGTAAAAGAAACAATCAGTAGTTATACCCACTAATTTCCTCAATCTAATAAAGAAAAACTCTAATCAAATTATCTCAAATCTTAGCGAACAGAATTAAATCCAATAAACAAAAAATTCCACCAAAATTGAGGGAAAAATCTAGTGATATATCAACATGATGGAGAACTTTGGAGAAGCTAACCTGCACAATCAAGAACTAACTTTGTTAAAGCCAAAGTAGAAGAGAAAACAAGGGCCGTGGCAGCCGTAAAATTTAGACGAGATCTATTGGTAAGGCGAGGGTTGAGAGGTTTTCTTTTTTTAAAATTTTTTATTTATTTTCGGGTTATGAATAGGTTGGAAAACATCTGATGGTATATTTTCTTTACAACTCAATATCACATTAATGAATTAAATAATTTTTAGAGAAAAATTACATTAAATTGTAGTGTCTAATAACCTTAATGGGACAATGGGTCTTTTCATCCTAAAGTTTGGGCCACACCATCCAAAAACATCTCAAAGTTTAAGAACATGCCATTTACATCCCAAACTTTTTAAAAACATGTTATATTAGGATATTCGTTAAATTTTTAACTCCAGTTAATTAATTAGTGGTGGTACTTTATTCTGTTTCGGTTTTATTGATTGCTTTATGCCCCGGTAAGATCATGAAGCTACATTTCTAAAATTTATTTGTTTGGACTAGGATTTAAATGCTTACGTAAAGATCTAGACCTTGGGTTTGATTTAAATAATCTTTTAAAGTTTTTGCGACTGGGTAGATATTGGTATGTTAAATAATGATAAATTAACTTGAACAATGGTGATTACAATGGTAAATGCTCTGGATTTTTGTGTGTTTCTATGCTCTAGCAATACTTATTATCAATCAATATCCAACCGGTTAAGAAATAGGGGATTACAGGCGGGGAACATAAAGGGGTTGAAGAAAAATTCAAAACCATACATTTAAGGTTATGGCGCAAACTTGATATGTATATGATTGAGTTGGTTGTCCTTTTTTGCTTCTATGAAATCCCTTGATTGATAGAGAATGACGTTGGTGTTTATAGATACGTGATTTATCGAGTAGTGCAAACTTATTTAATGTTGCATTTAAAACAAAATGCCAAAGATAAAAAAAATATTTGTGTTCAACCAAAACAACGCATGAAGAAAAATAGAAATTGTACATTTTTACTTTTCTTAGTTATGTATTATTTTGTCTACACCCGGGCAACGGCCCTGGTGCAAAAACTAGTTTTAGTTTGTTCACTATGCAACTATTCCGTTTTCATTTTATTTGACTTAGCCAATTAGCATTTCTCTCTATCTTTTAGCTTAGATATATAAGTTAGTTAACATCCCTTACATTAGCATTTCCCTAGATGTTTTTTCAAGAAACCTTGCTATGGCAGAAAATTATTAGATGAAGGAGCCGTCTTTTTGATGGAGAGACGACATGCTTTCACAAAACAGGTTGGAAACTCGGAGATGTCGAAATTAGATGGAGCTTCTAACAGTCATGCGAAATGTCTTCTCTTGGTTCAAAACTGAACAGGACCGTCAAATCCCAAGCCGCTTGGGAAGCTGAGAAAGCTGACAAAAGGTAATTCAAATTACCAAAATTCGTGTATTATGCAAACCATTTTGACATTCGTCAAAATTTTCTTTGTGAAAATGAATTATAAATAGTTATCCTGAGACTCTTAGGATTTGGACCCCAAGAAAAAAGAAGTTGAGGTGAAATCAATCGTGGATTAAATTCATTCGCAAGGAAATATATTTGAATTATCAAACAGAAAAGAGTTGTATCAACGGGTCAAGTGGGAGCTCTTTTTTCGTGGGGATTCTAGTTTGAATTGATTAAGTAGGGAAGACATTTGCAGTTTAAAATTTAAATTTGTGTAAGCAATTCGTTAATTTCGCCAAATTCTTAAATAATGGTTTCTTGAGTTTAATTTGGACGTTTTAGTGAAAGGGTATTATGTGGTAACATCTGTTTACTTGTGTAGTTTCTTTTACGTGGGTCAAATTTTAGCTATTCGAAATAATCTGATTTATTACTATCGCCGATGGTAGGTGGACATCCTACATATGTAAAAATCAAAAAATCTATCTATATATCTATATCTATCTATATATCCTATCCTATCTATCTATATCTACATATACTAGTGATGTCTGGTCGCGCATTCCTGGCCCAATATATCTGTAGATCTTAGAAATATTTGTATCTAGAAAAAAATTTTGTATTTGGTCCGATATATTTTAGAAATGTTTGAAGAATATTGAAATATTTTATACGTGTGATTATAGAAATGTTTATATTTGGTATAAAAAGAAAATTGTATTTGATCCAGTACGTTTTAGAAATGTTTGAAGATTTTAGAAATATTCTATAAGTGTTATTTTTTAAATATAAATAAACTTGATCAAATATATGTCTTGAAATAAGTGCCAGACAAAATATAAAAGCATCCTAATAAGTTTAAATATTAGTAAAATAATTTATTGATGTTCTCCATTGGTTGTGCCAAATCAATACTTAGTTTTGGAGATTTATAATAGCTTTATAGTAAGCTTCCTCCAAAGGGTATACGCTTAATTGTTGAAACTATTTCTTCCAAAAGTTTATAGGTAGTAAAATATCAAAAATATGATTTTGAAACTGTTTAATCACAAATATGAGAATGAAAATAATGTAAATTTGCATAAGTTTTAAGTTAGCAAAAAAGAACTCACCTCACCCTGGCAAATAAAAAAAAAAGAAAGTAAAAGATAGCTCATTAAAAACTGAGAAATTAATTTTTTTTTCTGTAGGTAAAAATGATGTATAAAAATACAAATAAATATAGAAACATCATTCCTTCCCTCTCCGCCTCAAATTCATAAAAGGATTCCCCATAAATTAGTTAGAAGAAGCGACCTGAACTATTTATATGATGAGGAACTAAAAAAAGTCCAAAAACCAAATCAAACAAAGTATATTCTTGAAAGCCCGAACAAAAAAAAAAAACGCGCTTCATTTGTAAATAAAATAAAATAATAATAATAATAATTGGTCAACTGGGAGTATGAAACAAAATCAAAAGCAAATAAATAAAGAAAAAACACAATTCATAAGTAACCATATACGAAAAAAAACCTGAGACTCCATAATTAAACGAAGAAAACCACTCTAATTGAATGAAAAAAAAAATTTAAAAACCACACTTTGTAACAAAAACCCAATTAATCAATTCAATCCAAAAAGAACTAAAATTATACAAAAATTCTAGGCTAACTAACCATATAAGAAATCACATCATATTACCTAATAACGGCTATGGTAGCTATAACGGATGGAGGCATAAAAATAATAGTAATAACAGTATTCTTGAACGGGAAAAAAAAACAATAAAAGCCAAACAAATGATTTGTGGAAATAAAATCATTTAAATTTAATACCTGTAATGGCACCACCACAACGGCCGAAGCAAGATCAATGAGAATTTTTTTTTCCTTTATTTTTATATAGAGCGGTAAAGAGAATATTTTTTGAAGTCGAAATTTTATCCGATTAGGATGTAGTTGATCATCGCTAATGAAAAGATTGAACATGCTAACAGGAAAAGAGTATATTTCACCACATACTCTTAATTAATGATTGATGAGGAATTTGTTTTCTTTTTTTTATTGTGGAGAAGGGACTGATTAGGGAGTCGATTACCGTCGAGATGGGGATGATGATTTGGGTTTTTTATGAACCCGTAGTTTTTTTTTTGTTTTGGAGAAAATAGGAGGTGGAGGTGTTTTGGACTGCATTTGCCTTTAAGTATAGAGGATGCGTAAATAAAAATTTATTTTAAAAATATGATGTGGAAATGCCACATGGCAAATGGTGGTGCTTTCTCTTAATTGTGGTTTTTGTTTCTATATATATATATATATATATATATATATATATATATATATACTATTATGGGAAAAACCAATACAATTCTAAAAGCTGAAATGGCACACTCTCCTTACTCCAAATCCCGCCAAAAGTATCAGTAAATCATAGTAACTATTTTAATTACATTAACTAATCAATATTAATGGTGAATGAGAGGTTATAAATGAGTGGTTACTTAAAAAAAAAATCTTGGAACTTATCTTTCTAGAATTCCACGTTCTCCATCGAACTTCATTGTATCCCAAAACCACTTCTTGAAATTCTAATCATTCTAATATTTTCTTCACGTTCACAATACTAATTAAAAAACAGAATCAATTTTTTTATTGTTTAATCTTAATCAAATACGATGACACTTATGCTGATGGCTGATGGCATCTTCTTCATTCTTTATCAAATTGATGACTTTTTCTCCCAAGATAGAAGTAGATCATCATTCTCCATTAAATAGCAACAACCCCGGTGATGATGTCGAACTCCAGATTCAGGACAAGAAGAAGTTCCCAGAGAATTAGGTGCTCAAATTTTCATGGTCAATCGCAAATTTGACACGGAAAAGATCTTCTTGGATTAAGGTAGAAAATTTTCTTCTCTTTACAATCAATTTTTCCTTTTATAGCTCAACTTTAAGATTATTGCTTTACTTTTTCGAATTGGATATATGATTTTCGTAAACAATCTTTAATTTTGGTTTAAGTTCTAAAATATGTAGCTGCATAAGTCCCTTAGTACAAACTGTATGTTTTAATAAATAATTTATTTGACGTCGAGAATCATAATTGAAGGTTAATCTTGTCATGTCCCTATCATTGCATGGTATTGATTTCCATATATCTATCTAAATTTAGGGAGCAAAGTTTTTTTCATACCGTTTTCCATCAGATAAAATTTCGATGTACTATTTTACAATTTGCATTTTCGAGATCAAATTTGGATTCGTCAAAAATTCATTGTTTTCAATGGCATTTAAAGGACCTCAAGATGAATAATCAAGTGAGCACTAAATTGTACATGTGGTTGATATGGAGCAGGGAAATGTAGCCATTTAATATTATAAGTCAATTTCTTTTCTTTTTTTATTTTTATTTTTTTTGGCATAGAATGCATTGCTGATATCAGCGAATTTGATTAAAATTAGGTTGTAAATATTTTCACTTTTTATCAGATAAATTTGTTGAACAAGGATTCAATCTTGGCATGAGTAGTAGTTTTCTTCTTGTCCAATTATGAGATACTGAGATTCATGAGTTGGCAAGGCTTGATTTATCTTTTTAATTTGCATGTAGACAGCGTATTTAGTAGTGATTGCCTTGGAAGCCATGTCAATGAATTATGAGCCAATGAAGTAGCACTCTCCGTATCAGTGAAATGATTGGCAAGGTAACAACTTTGAGCTTTTATATGGCGTCTAAATCCAACTGCTCATATTTTGGTAACTAAAAGTTACCCTCTAACTAAAATAATTTTTAATCTTTGTGTCACTTGTCAGTAACTGTTTTTTCCTATGCATAAACAACAATTGGAAATTTGGGTATAGAATTCTATACTGAAGTTAACTTATTATTTATCATTAGTACTTTCAGACTTATAGTAGACAACAGGAGAATGAAATGTTTGCTGCACGGGTAGAGGGAATTTTTTTTTAAAAATTCTTTGATTGAAATTACCTTGAGTTTCTTTACACGTCTTCTCAGTACACATAGTTTTCCTCTTTAATCTAGATGTCAAGGTCAAATTCTAACTGTTAGGACGACCTTAAGGTTTTGTTGAACGTGCAACCGAAATCCTTTTTAGTACTATGTGTATTCTTGTATAATTAGTAGTTAATCTCGAAGATGATGCATAAGATTATTCTGATTTACAATATTGAGGCTTCAGTGTTTTGTTACTTGATGAAAACTTACATAACAACAATTAAATGAACACTTCTTCTACATATAGGTTCGGATTTATGCATCATAAGTTTAGGCACTATTCTTATGATTATAAGCATTTAATGAAGGTTTTGTTTCATTTGTTCTTTGAGATGATAAGAGTTGGATCATGATGTGCAGATTGTTAAGTTTGTTCCGAAATTATGCATATAATCATGGCTAATTAATTGGGTAGACTCTGTCCGGTGTACTATGGCGTAATTTGATTAGATTGAGTAAAACGTACCTGGACAAGCAATATAGAAGCCAAGAAAGCTTTGTTTTGCAATCCAATTTGATGGTTCTTTCAAGTTTAACCATTCACAAAGAAAGTTTCAGGAGCTTGGAGGTCCCGTCATAGTTGCAAAGCAAGGTGATTTAAAATAAGAGTTCATCTCTAACAAGTGAAAATTGCTCTTACAAGAGACATCATAAGTCCGAATTTATCCAGATTTTGATGAACACTTATTTTCAGTAGGAATACATAAATTTTTCCTCTTTATCCATTTTCTATTCGTACTTCAATGTTTTTTTTTCATTTCACTACGGTTTATAATTTGTATATGACATTTATGGTTACTATATATGTAAATTAATTTTATGATGTATTCATCTTTATTATTCGATCAAACGATTTACTTGTCACTCGCCAAACATTCATTTTCTCTATTTATTTTTGTTTAAATTGAAACTGTAAATATTAGTTTATATCATACCCATGCGAATGCACGGTCAAGAATCTAGTGAAAATTATATTGCTTTGTTTGTTTTACACGTCGTCGATATAATTTCCTTTCGCATTGGTTAACTACATCTCGACCCACATCTTTTGAAATGGCGACAACTTCAATTACTATTTATACTGCTACCTTACTAAAGTGACTAGAACATCTTTCCACTAAAACATAATCACTAATTCCTGAAAACAAAAATAGAGTGAAAAAAATGATTGAGTACATAAGTATAACTAGGTACGAATTAAACATCTTGGTAACGAGTAGTTGACAACATTATTCACTAAATTCACCTTCAGCTTCTCCTTTTTTGGTGTTGAGTCGCGGCTGGAATAAGATGTAATTAGCGAAATTCTCTTCTTAATTGTTTATTTTGAATTTAGGATTTTGCCTCCATTATTTTTTTTTTAAAAAATCACTAATTGCATTACCGTTAACTTAATTACCTGTTAGGAAAAACAAAAGTTACAATATTGTCCGGTTAGCAAGATTTCTTTCCTTGCATTTAGGGAAGTTAATCATATTGTATCTTCTTCCCCTTTCCAAAATCGTCTCATGTGTTTTGGAAAGGAAATATGGAGTGTTACTCTTTCAACATAGATCTGAATCACAATGGCTCATATTAATTTCTACGTCCAGAGCTTTAAAATGGGAGCTGTGGATTTCTCTGGCAAAAAGTAGTAGAGAATCAATTGGCAACTGATTCCGCCATGGTACACATTATGCCTACCCTTTTTTAAGGCCCAAATATAAGCCCACATGTGGTTCCATCTCAAAACTAATTGGTGATGAGAGGAGTAGCACATAGGGTATATATGTTGGGTTCAAGTGTTTTCTTCCATCCATGTGGACAAGGGAACATGAGGCCATTTTCTTTCTTTCATTCATTTAACACGCCCATCTCAAGCCCAATGGACTTGGACGGGTAATTTTATATTTTTTTTCTGATTTTTTTCAATTTTGCAATCGGTTACTTTTCCGGATAAACCGTCGCCTGCCGGGCCAGTTAAAGTTCAAAGTCAAACTTCGGATTTCTTCCGTGGGTTGACCAAAGTTTCAAGACCCAATCTGGGTCAGTCCACTTCACCCCACAAGTCCCACAGGTTGCGGATTAAAACCCGCTCTGATACCATCTTGAAGGCCCAAATATAAGCCCACATGTGGTTCCACCTCAAAACCAATTGGTGATGAGGGGAGTAGCACATAGGGTATATATGTTGGGTTCAAGTGTTTTCTTCTATCCATGTGGGATAAGGGAACATGAGGCCATTTTCTTTCTTTCATTCATTTAACACCCTTGTTTCTTGTGGGTTAGGAACAAGGGCAGAGCCAAGTAGAAGGCAGATGGGGCAATTGCCCCAGCTGGATTTTTCTTTATTACCCTTGATTTATGCCTAAATTCAACCAAATTTGTTGGTATTCTTCATTTTTGTTTCAGTAAAAATTCAAAAGTCAAGGGGCATAAACAAAAACTACAAAGTAAAGGAAAAAAATTCTTAAGTGAGACTTGATTTTCATTAAATGTGTTAATTAATGGTCAATAAGTGCAATGCAGCTACACTTAAAAGCAAACAAATATTCCAAATTTAACTTCAAAATTAATTTCTCCACTTTTTAAAATATTTTTTCACTTGCATTTCCATCTTCCTAAACACACATACCTTTAATCCATATTTTTCACTAAAAGTTTCAACTTTCAAACAAACAAATCTCTTTTCTCTTTTTTTTTTTTGTGGAGAATATAACTCTTTTCTTTGAAAAAAAAAAACTCTTAATTCCTATGCCATTATTAGTATGTAATTATTGGTGACAAATTAAAACACCACATTTGCAAAGAAAACATGAGTTGTTGTAGACAAAATTTTTAAGAACTTTATCATACCCTTCGCCCAGGAAAATAATTTATTATTTATAATGTATTTATTATTTATTATGCAGATTTTATATGTTTTTTATTTATTATGTAGACTATTTTGTGGAACAGAGTGTAATTTTTTAATGACTAATATTTTTTAGGCCTTATATTTTTTGCCCCACCTAGTATTCGGGACTTGGCTCCGCCCCTGGTTAGGAATCATGACTGTATTGTACTTTCTTTTCTTATGTGGAAGAGAAAATTGTAATTAATAATATCTCTTAGACTCCAACCCACCCCAACAAGTCGATTTGTTGCTTCGTGTAAATCCCGGAAAAAAAACAAGATTCAAATTATTTTGTAAACAATTCCGCGTGCCGATCTCGCATGCTACCTACCTTGGCCATATATAGGTGGTTATTAAGCATAGTCTTATGAAGTTTTCCGCTTCTGAATTCTTATATTTTCTTCAACAAGTAGAGCTATTGTCTTTATAGCTTGGATCACAATGGTCATCAATGAATACATATTTGGTTTCGGTATCATCACATGGGTCAAACGTACAGCCGAGTTTTGCATGGTCAGAATTTCTTTTTGGCAAATTAGCTCAGAGGATCAATATTGGATACCTCTACCAAAGGCCTTTAGCAACGAGTTAAAATTGTAGAAAACTAATAATGTCCCTAAAGTCTCCAACCGTACAACATTAAGAAAATAAATTTAATACCTCAGTTAACCCGCATTCAATTAATGTAAGTATAGGAACAATTATCCTCTAAATATAATGTTTTTCCTTTTCGCCATTCATTCTTCTTCTGTAGCTTAACTTAAGCCATAGGTTCACCTCTTTTTCTTTCTTTCGGTTACCATTCTTCTTTCTTTATAGACCCACAGTTTTTTAAAGCAAAATAAAACACAAGAATTTTTAGAAATAGGTAAAGAGTTTACAGTAATGTGTATTGTATTGACATAAGTGTAATATATATACAACAAGAAACCCTAAACCTAGCCGTAATTATACAATTTTACATTTGACGTCTTTACTCCACTTAAAGTTGGAGCATTTAAATTTGTAATTCCAACTTGCATAACAACACATGGAATCGATCACAGCCGAAGGTTTTGGTTAAGACATCAGCTAGTTGCGACGCTGAAGATATACATCGTGACATAAGTAGCTTGGACTGCAAATGATGTCGAACAAAGTGAAAATCTATTTCAATATACTTTGTACGCTCATGAAAAACTAGATTGGCGACTATATGGAGGGATGCCTGATGATCACAGAATAAAGGAACCGGATGATCCAAAGAAACTCGTAACTCATTCAAGAGACGAATCAACTATACGAACTCACTGGTGGCAATAGCCATTTCTCTATATTCTACCTCTGTAGTAGAACGAGAAACTACTGAATGCATCTTAGACCGCCAGGAAATGGGAGAAGACCGAAAAACATAATATAGCCTGTAGTAGACCGTCGAGTAGTAGGATAGCCGACCCAATCAACATCACAATAAGGAAGAAGCTACAAAGAATTGTTGGATGGAAGAAATATACCTTGTCCTGGTGCAGCTTCCAAATAAAGCAAAACTCGAATTGCTGCATCAAAATGTGGCTTCCATGGTCGATGCATAAACTGGCTGAGAATGTGAACCGTATAAGAAATCTCTGGACGGGTAATAGTCAAATACAAAAGACATCCTGCAAAACGGCGGTAACGTCTAGGATCATCATATAAGACACATGAATCAAAATCAAATCCATGTTGTTGTTCTATCGGTATGGAGCAAGGGCGACATCCAGTAAATCGTCAGTCAGCCAAAATGTCAAGCGCATATTTGTGCTGGCTAAGGGCAATCCCAGTTGACGACCGAGCCACCTCAATATCCAAGAAATACTTGAGAGGATCAAGGTCCTTTATGTGAAAATGACGATGAAGATATCGCTTAGGCCTGCTAATCTTTAGCGAGTCGTTACCAGCAACAATGATATCATCAACATAAATCAAGACAGCAAGAAAACAAGACCCATCGTTGTGGGTAAACAAGCAAGAATCAGCAAGAGACTGAGTGGTGGATACTGTCGTTGATGCACTCCCAAAAGAATATTTATAAAACCTACTTAAAACTATTAGTTAGTGGTAAGTAGGGTCGTTCCACAGAGATGATGGTCAACCACTGTAAATCTGATTGAAGTGCAAGAAAAAGAAAATAAATGAGCTGAACAGATTGTCACTAGGGAGAGTGAGAATAGTCATTTGATAGAGTGAAGAGGTAGAAGGGTCAATCACCTTCCTACATTTATGATCCAATTTTGATTCAAGTAATCGTGTAGTTTATGATTTATTGTTTGATCGGACACATGTGTTCTTTAAAATCCCTCTCAGATAGACTAAAGAGTCTTAGATTACTAAATTATCTACCCCTCAGTCAGATTATTGAAATTAATATAAGTCATTGAGTTCTTGAGCCTTACTGACCACCTATGCGAATCACCTAACTCTCTTTAATGATTGAAATTAAAGGGTAGATTTTCTCGTTTGTCATAGAGTAATGTAAGCCATTCTGAGTTATGTTTGCCCTCTTAGATCTCCATAACATGCATGCACGTTTAACTAAGTGGCCAGTTTAATCAAAAAATTAATTAAGCACTTAAACTAGAAACAATGCCGCATCACGGAAAACTGAATCAAAATCTTCACATAAAGATAGTAGGGATTGAACCCTTAACTGAGTTAGCTACTCATGTTTATTACGTTAAACATGAGGGCAACAAAGTACAAAAGGTAAGACATAATTCAATATCAAAAGGTTAGAGGATAGAAGGGAAAGATGGTGGCAGGGGCAGTTACTGTCTACTCGCTGGCATTCGTCACTTGGCAAGTTGTTGTATTCTCTTGGCAACTCCGTCTACTCTTTAGCCGCAATCAGCCACCTTCTACTCATCATTGCTTCTTCTCCTTAGTCTTCTTCTCCGCACATGCTCACGATTTACAGCCACAAATCTCCATTTGTTCATTCTTTAATCCACACAGCTCAAGTTACAGCAGTTAGCAAGTAGCAGCATCAGCAGTATGTTTCCTTCCATCATTGTGTTTCCAGCCCCCAATTTAGCCTAAATCTTCTGCCCTTTTCTTCCTTATTTCCTAGGTAACTTGCTATAGCTTTGCTCACCCTTCTGCAGTAGCCAATCTATCAACTCTATTACAACATCAGTTGGTAAGTAACAGAGTTTCATCTATTGTTCTTCACATATTTTCCCTCTTTCTCTTCTTCCACTTGCATCAACAACAACTTGAAATGATGGCAAAGCAATTTGTTTCCTTGGGCACCAAGACTTCAGCTCGTGGCTCTTCCTTGATTGACAGTAGCAACAGCTACTGCGTCAGCAACTTGGCAGCAGAATAGCTACCATTCGTCTTTCCAATTGAGTGTGCTGCTACAGATACTTCCCAATTCTCCACTTGCTTCAACTATGATCATCCTTCCAGCACCTTGAATTCCAACAGCTTCCAAATCAATCTAGAATTATGCTCTTCTGTGCAATTTGACCCTCATTTATGTTGACTTTCTATATTAGCCCCTTGATTACCCTGAAATACAAAATCAACTCAAAAGTAAAACTAATTCTAATTAATTAACACCTTATTCTAAGTAAAAATGAGTAGAAAATGGTTGCTAAAAGTGTATATATTTTATTGTCATCACCGAGTGAATTTCTGGTAATAATCCCTTGAGGCTTGGTGCAAACCGTACAAACACTTCTGAAGGCGACAAACACATTGATCCCCCTGTTTGGCAAAGCCTTGAGGATTTCTCGTAAAAACTTCTTCATGAAGATCTCCGTGCAAAAAGGCATTGGTGACATCTAACTGATGACACTCCCAATGAGGAACAGATGCAACAACAAGCAAGCAATGAACAGTAACTAATTTGGAAACAGGAGCAAAAGTTTCATGAAAATCAACACCCTCAACCTGAGTGTAATCTTTAGCTCCAAAACGTGCCTTATAACGCTCGGTACGCCCATCAGGATGGAACTTAATCTTGTACACCCATTTAGAATCAATGGCTCGTTTTCCAGGAGGTAGAGGAACATGTGCCGAAGTATGATTGGCTTCAAAGCAGCAATTTTTTTGACCATGGCATCTCTCCAATGAGCGGACTTAACTGCCTGAGAAAATGTAGTTGGTTCATCCAAAGAAGAGATAGCCTCTAACAAAGCAACATGAGCTTTAAAAAGCGGGAATAAGATAAGGTCTAAGAGAGATGATGTACTGTTGAGGTTACTGATGGAGGGGCAGAGGATGGCAATGATTTATCATTGTGTTGCAAAGAGGGCGGCAGAACAAAATGATAGCAAGTGAGCCACTATGAGATCTAGCAAGGATGTTTAGAAGGCAGACTCAAAAATATAGAGGATGAATTAGGTGCAGATGAATCAACTGATGATGATGAGGCTGGAAGAGTCGATTCAGGGGGATCCGGAGAATTATTAGGATGTGGAGGTGACTGAGTCGCCAAAGGAGGGAATAGATCAACTTCTGAATGAGTAAGATCAACCATAGCTGGTGGAGCTTTGGAAAGTGCTGTGGAGGATCCGATGGTAGAAGGAAAAAAAATGACATCTCTAGAGGTATAAATCACTTTACGATCCAAGTCATAAACCTGATATGCTTTCTTACCATGAGGGTAACTCACAAAAATACAAGGATAACCTCTAGAAGCAAACTTATTTTAAGGTTTACTAGACATATGGGCATAGCACAAACAACCAAAACTAAGCAAATGATCATAAGACGGGGGCTTACCATACAAAAGTTCAGATGCGATTTTATTTTGCAACATGGAAAGAGGCATTCGGTTAAATAAATATGCTGCAGTAAGAATGCATTCACCCCAAAATCCCACAGGTAAATTGGCTTGAAAACGTAACGTTCTAGCAACCTCAAACAAGTGTCGATGCTGACTTTCAACCACACCATTTTGTTGAGGGGTGTGGGGACAACTTGTTTGTTTTTCAATGACATGATAAAAAAAAGGGTAAACAGAGAAGTATGGCTGAACTGAAGACCATTGTCTGTACAGAAGGTCTTCATTTTTGCATTAAATTGTGTATGAAACCCTAACCGTAAATAATAGACATTAACCCTAACCGTGATTATACAATTTTACATTTTACGTCTTTAATAGCTAAAGAAGAAGAACATGGAAAAGGGTTGGGAGATTTTATTTTTGATATTGATTCATCCAAATTTCCCAAAGAAAGTGTTTGGTGTAATTGAAATTTGTTCGCAACTCAATTATTCCATTCTCATTTCTGGCCGTACTTAATTAGCATTCCTCTCTATCTCGTAGCTTAGATAGGTTAGTTATTAGATCATTTGCCTCATTTTCCAATATGTTTCAACGACACTTACTATGGCAGAAAAAATATTGGATGTAGGAGTGATGCGGACGAAGATTAATATTATTATTAGGGTTTCTTTTCGTTTCTTTATTTTAATTTGAGGGTATTTTCCAACTTTGTCGGTTTTAGGGTTTTTATTTAATGTCTTTATAAACCCTTTGTACGTCGCTTTTGAACGGCAGTTTTATTCATCAATAAAAAATCAACAGTTTTTCTCAAACCTAGCTTTTCTGGACCATTTATTAGAGGAAAAACTAGTAGTCGCGAGCTCTTTGGACCATTTGTTGAAGGAGAGTAGTGATTCGGTGTCAATTGATAGATTGTGCTACATCAGTTGGTACTAGTGCCAAGTTCGTTCCCGGGATCATTGTTTCATCAAAAACACTTCAAGTTACGCCGTTTCTGTTTGTCGTTTGGAGAAGATGGCGCCAAAAAATCAACAAGAAGACCAACAATAGCCGACTACCGAGCAGTTGAAGGAGGAGTTGCGCCTGGAAATCAAAGACACGTTTGAGCAGTATACGGTTGATTTGGAGCAGCGTCTTTCTGTAGCTATTGGTCGGCAAGTAGGAGAAGTTGTTGAGGCGGAGTTCCAACGTTTGGGGTTAACCGCGCAGAACCCTAAACAAAAAACTAGAGCTAGGGGCGGGTCGGCGGAGTCAAATTCATATACGGACGACGAAGATTCTGATTCCTCCCATTCCGGTGACTCGTCGCGGTCTTCTCGCCGGCGTAAAGGTCATGTTGATGATGAACGGCGTGTATGGGAGCCGGGAATGCGCACCGAAATATCCGAATTTGCGGGTTCTGCACAGCCGGAAGATTTCCTTGATTGGGTTGCTACCGTCGAGGAGATTTTTGAGTTCAAATCGGTTCCTTTGGATAAACGAGTACCCCTGGTTGCTACACGCCTCCGTGATCAGGCTTCGGCTTGGTGGCAACTGCTCAAACTTGAGCGTATCGATCCGGGAAATCCAAAATCCGTTCCTGGTTGAAGATGAATAAAACTGCTGTTCAAAAGCGACGTACAAAGGGTTTGTAAAGACATGAAATAAAAACTCCAAAACCGACAAAGTTCGAAAATACCCTCAAATTAAAATAAAAGAAACCCTAATAATAATATTAATCTTTGTCCGCATCATCCTTTTGCTATGTGTTTCAAAATAATTATTTTGTTTGTTATTATATCTTAAATAATTATTTAGTTTGGATTTTCATTTTAAATATTCTTTGTACGAAAAATAAAACTATATTTTTTATATTTATTTCGAGATGAAACAAATATATTTTAAAAAGTGATATGAAAATAAGATATTTTTATTTTTCGACTCAAAAAGCTTTCTTTGAACTCAGCGTCAATAAAAGGAGATTACTTTTAATCCTTATTTTCTTCTTCTTTATTTTCTTTTTAGGCCAACAATTTACGTACTATATACATCGATCGATCCATACACTGTTTGGATTTGCATAAGATAAATTGTATGGTATAATTAAAAAGAAAATAAAATAAAACGTCCTTCTTCAGAGAAGAACGGTTAGATCTATTCCATTTTCATATTTTCAGTCAATTCGTAACTACATAGGCAAAGTGTATAATTTATGCATTAAGGGTACAATATATACCCATTTATAATTTTCTTATGAGTTTTGTACCCCACAAAATCCTCGGACAAATGAGATAAATTTTTTTTTTTCATGAGTTATATCTTTGAAATTTCTTATCAAAGTTATGTCAACTAATGGTATTGATTACGAGCACTTAGGAGTGGCGGGGAAATAAAGATTAACTATTGAATTACAACATCCATTGATTTTCAGATTGGTACTATTGTATGGCAAAAATGTGCAAACTCCAAATTCAGAGCAATTATCACGAGTTGATATGCTGGTAATACAACAACATTTCTGTTTACCGTTGGAGTTGATTGTCTCACATTCATGAGGGACTGATTACTGATATCATTGATGTGCATTGCTATTATTCGAAGAGAAATAGATATGACACCAAATTGATCAGTCGCGTATGTTGTTCCGATATTTATTTGGTAAAACAAGTTTTCCTGATCCTAATATTAGTTGTATTTGCAAATAAAACAATAAAATAAATTATTTTTTGAAACGAAGAGAATACAAAACAAAGAGCGTCAATATTTTTTTATTTTTAATTTTTTTGGGTACAAATTGTTTTTAGTAACGGCAGAAAAGTTTGTGACATCATTCATGATGTCAAAGATAAAATTATTGAGAAGAAAAATTCCAAATTTTGGGGGTGGAAGTTTGACTTTTTAATAATCCTGTTGGTGATGTACTACTACATTTTAGTTCGCTAGAAGAATGAGGCGTTCTAATCATGACCTAAATTGATTGGATTGAATGAATAATAGATAATATCACGAATAACAATAGGGATGATATTACAACGACCATGGTACTTTGTTCGCATTCTCAAAAAAACTGGAGGAAACTATTACAGCACTACTACTTGAGATCAACAACAGATATTCCTTTGTAAATTAAATGCCTCATTGTTCAACAACAAATTCCTTATACTCCACGAACTAATCAATAGCCAATGAAGCAAACGCTGGTAATCACCATGGTTCTTGTCCCTCCATCTTCAATTATGTCACCTTCACGCTGCAAATACGGTCTTGAGAAACGATACCTTGTCGGCATCCAATACCTGTACGATTCCATCTAAAACATCTGGATTAGTAGTGTTGATCTGTCATTGTTACACCTCCTTCATGATTATTCGAAATGCCACAAGGTATCTGTTGCTTGCTCCACTTGGAATGACTCCTTGTCATCAAACAACATCGGCATCATCCCGTCAGGATCCCGCTCAGCTAAAAATGAGTCTGCCATCTCATTAAGTTCTTGATGAAGATTATAAATTGGCTGATCAACATGAATCGGTGGTGGTTGTAGTGGTGGTGCGACATCGCAAACAATATTAGGATTACTTGTAGTTCCACTCCATGATTGTTGGCTTCCTTCATCCCGCTCATGGACTACCTGTGGATCAGCGCTTTGATCATAATTCAAATATGACATGCTTCCATCAACCGTAGTAATACTAGTACTATTGTTGGGAAAGTTATAATAGCAATCATTTTGAACCGGAACTCCTTCTTCCGACTGATAAACTACTTGTTGATCATCAACACCTTGATTATACCCCGAATATGACATGCTTTCATCAACCATGGTAGTACTAGTACTATCATTGTTGGGGAAATTACAATAACAATTATTTTGGGACACAACTCCTTCTTCTTGCTGAGGAAATTCAACTGATCCCATGACTTCTCCAGATAAATAATCTTCTTGATCATGATTTGTCACGTCACCACGACTATCCTTGCGCTTCCGACCAACCATCTTTGCATTACTTGCCGAAGAAGTAGAAGTACCCTTTGATGAATCCTTTATCTTACAATCTTTCGAGTTATCCTTAACTATGCGACAGATGACGTAGTCGGTGCTTTTAATCCCGGGTTGTTTCAGAACTTGCTCCGACAGCGAATACTCGTGCATGTACCAAGATGCTTTACGCGCCGCCTTTGATTTCACCGTGTAATTCAACTGTTTAAAATATCCCATAACTTTGCCACCTTGCAAGTCCATCACCGGCTTGTTGGTCGTCTCCCCGCTCCATGTTCCGCAACCGGCCGATCTACAAATCTTCTTCGCGCTCATCTGAGACAGTTTAGTTACAACGTAAACAACCCTTTTGGTATTGTTGTTCTTCCCGGCTGATTCATCGTACAGCTCCCACTTGTTGTGAGGGACGTTGGAGAAAACGTTCCAGGGCTCTTTACTAGCCTCAGCACCATACAACTCCTTTTCAAGAACGTCTTTTGTGTACATTGAGATTTCTTCGCCACGAGCTTTACGCTCAAGAAGCCACAGAAGCTCTTGTTGAGTTGGTCTGAATCGGAAACTAACATCATCCATATCTTCTTGATTTGAAAATAACTTAGAAGAAAACGGCTGATTCAAGCAGGATCAAAACAAAATCTACGAAATGTTTAACAAACGAAGAGTTTTAGGGTTTGCTCTTTATGAATACATAGACGTATCTAGCTAGCTATATATTTATATATGCTGATTCAGGTGGCGGTTATCTCTCCCAATTTACTGATTGGATTTTGTTTTATTCATAGTCGGCGGTCTTCGTACACACGTTTTGTAACAAATTTTTAGCGAGTATTACGTGCGGAATTTTTGTTTTCTTATTGCCTTTAATTTTTTTGTTCCTTTGGGAAATGGGATAATGGAAGACCCAAGAAAATTTACTTGCTATTCGGAGCCCTAATTACCTAAAATAGACACCTTAAAGCGTAGATGAAAGATAATAACATCAAGTATTTTATAATCGGCTGTTGTTTAGTTGAATAAAACAACAAATTCAACATATTTCTAAAATCAAATAATTAAAAATCCCTGGAAATTGAATGGGCTAAGTATTTAGGTTATTCATTAAAGAAACTCCCTAAGAACTATTTTAGATTTCAATCTCACTACCACTTTCGGGGTTAAGCTTGGAATCAAGATGATATATCCAGTCTACGAAAAAAAAAATTAAGATAGAAAGAGAAGTACTTAATTCGATTAGAAGTGATGGATTTTTGCTTGTCTCCATTATCTTTGTCACGATAGTGCGTGGCGTTCTTGATAAACTAAAGAAACCCAGAAAGTTTTCTTTCCAATGTGTTCTGTCCACTGCCTCCATTTCGACGATTCTTATTACATTTTAGAACACTAGTTTACGTAGTAAGTACTCGATATCTCTTCATATTTTATTCATTTATTTCATGTAATGGTTGATTACTCTACGCCGCTTCACAACTGTGTTAGCCTTAATTTGAAGTATAAGACAGAAGTTCCTCTGATCTTCTATTCAAAACCACGGCCTTCATTATTTATTTATTCTCATATAGAACTTTGAAAACAAGTCCAGTTTTGTTATCTTTTCATGGACATATGAACCTCGCCCGGTATTTGATATTTTTTTTCTCCAAATCAAACTTGAAGACAAAGAAAAAGGCAAAGGAATTTCCATGATAAAGTTTTGAATAATGAAGTTTTACTAGAAAGAATATGGTAGTGTTTCGTGAATTCGATTAGATTTACTAAATTAACTTAAGGGAAGTGAAATTAGTAACTAACTAGAGCTTGCTGAGGCCAAACACACGTTCATAAAAACTTAATTTAAGCCTATGGGGTTTAAAGACTTTATAGTAGAACAACCTTGAATTCTTAAGATAGTACAACCTCCCTTTTTTTTTCATGGTATTATAGTAAACCTTAAATATTTTTTATTTCTTCCACTTCATTTCCAATGACTTATCAAATACAGTTTTTCTTAATTTCGCCCCTACCTCTCTCTATTTGATATATATTAATGACAACTACCTATGTTTTACACTCTAATTTCAATTTTTTTGTAGAATTTAAATATTTGATTAGAGGCAACAAGATAACAAATTTAAAAATTAAAGCCCTCAATTATTGTTTCCTTAGTAGTTTTACAAAATCTGAAGCGATAAGTAAAACTGGTCATAAACCAGTCAACTTTCCGCATAGCGCACGGGATGGTTCATCACTTTTAGTTGTTTGTAGACTATTGTATCAATTTCAAAATAAATAGGGGTGCTAGGCATGCATTCCTTTCGAATAATCTCTTGTATTTTCATCAACATTAGACTATATTTTGAGCCAAAAAAAAAAAAAAATGCAACCCTTAAGTTCTAGCCTTAAGGGTACAGACGTACAGTGACTTTATGTGGCCTGCTCCTGCCACCTCAACAACCACCTCAACTACGGATGCAGCCAATATGATGATATATACTGAAGTCTGAAACCAGCCCTTTTGATATATGCAGAGGTATGCTGATGATTAACACTCCATATTAATTTCTTTTCCATAGTATAACCTTCTACGTACCAGCCTTAAAGGGGGTAGTAGGGAATCAATTGGTTCTGCCATGGTGCACATTATTATGCCTAGCCTTGTCACTTGTGAGTCAGGAGTCATGACTATGTTTTCCTTCCGTTTCTTATGTAGAAGAGAAAACTGTAATTAATAATATCTGTTGGATAATCAAAACACTTAACAGGAGCCAATACAGATATTAATCAAGCATCCAAAGTTTTTTACATTTTCGGATAGATAAACCAATTGTAATTTAGTTTTGTACAATAACTTTTGTATAGACTGTTTTGTAAGTTTTTATTAGTCTAGGGACTTTTTTTGTTAATATTAGAGAGTTATAGATAGTTTGACTTGTCAGTCTCAGATTGTATATATACTAAAACTACAAAACATATGGTGGTTCGGATTGATGAAATACAGTTCAGTTTTTTTTTCCCCAAATCAAGACAAACCCTATTTTTCCCTTTTGTAAGATGGTATCAGAGCAGGACTAGATCCTGCTCTGCCATTTGCTTCCACACAATCAAATTAGTAGGTTTTATTGAGCACGTGTTTCTGATTACATCTACGGTTTGGTTTCTTGAGATATGGCCAGAAGACATGAAACGGAGGATGAAGAGTACGAGAGGATTTCGAGGGAGTGATTGCAGTTTTTCGATCCAGACGATGAATTGCAGCTCCATGGATCGGAAACTCCAGGTTCTATGATAGTTAATTGTCCTCGTAAGGGTAAAAATTACTCAATTTGGCGCAATACTATGATTACTGCCTTAGAGTCTAAAAACAAGTATGGTTTTGTTGACGGTTCATGTGAAATGCCAAATGAAAGGTCTCCAATCTTCAAGAAATGGAGACGAGTATAGTATGGTTTTATCTTGGATTAAAAATGCTTTATCACCTGAAATTGTTGTAGACTTTCAATTTGTAAATGATGCGAGGGAATTGTGGGATGAACTTGCTCAGACTTATGGTATTTGTAATTCTCCTAAGGTGTTTGAGTTGAAACATGATCTTTCTGCAATGAGGCAAGGTGATTTAACTGTTCCTCAATATTCTAGTAAACTGAGACATCTTTGGGATCAATTAGCTCAGCTTAGGCTACCTTTGGTACCTACTGGTACACTTAAAGAGCAAATTCAGGAACGAGACATGGAGGATAAAGTAATGCAGTTCCTTATGGGACTTAATGAAGTTTATGAACTAGAAAGAAGAGCTATATTAATGTTGGATCCACCTCCATCACTGAGGATGGTATATTCAAAGTTGCTTAAGGTAGAGAAGTATAAACAGGTTAGTGTAGGGATGTCAAGTACGGTATCAAATGACAATTCAGCAATGGCGGTAAAGACACAATTAGTGCAGAATTTTAAGAAGGAAAGTATCAAACCACAAGGGTCAAAACCTTCAATGGGTAGAGGTGGTGGCAAACCAAGTGTTAACAAGCCAGATAAGAGTCTTCTCTTGTGTAAAAATTATCATAGATCTGATAGGATATCCAGATTGGTGGAACGTGCCAACACAAAATCAAGTTGTCAAGAGGCAGGCTTATCTGACAGAGACACCCTTTGAAGACAAGACAGAAGAAGGTAACAGGTTGCAAGATTTGATTTCTAATGCAGTACAACAGGAGGTTAGCCGATTGATGAAAGGAAAAGGGCACATGGAGGATAACTCTCTTGCTTCAGGAGGATCAGTGCACTATGCTAATCCAGGAGGGTCATTACATTATGCAAATCTTCCACAGTTTGGCGAATTTGCAGGTAATTCTATTCTGTCTTTACTTAGTTCCGATTATGCTAATTGTTTAAGCATAGATGATTGGATTGATGACACGGGTGCAACTTGTCATATGAGTTATACCTTAGAAAATATGATAAATCTTAGAAATGTAACTGTGTATACTCCCGTTTTCTTGCCTGATGGTAGTATAAGAGAGGTGCATAAAGTAGGAGATGTAGTGTTATCTCGAACTTTGACCCTTACAAATTGCTTGTATATTCCTTCATTCAAGTATAACCTTTTGTTTGTAAGAAACTTGCACAATCTTTTTTGACCTTCCAGTTCTTTGACGCATTTTGCTTGCTGCAGGACCTTAAAACAGGTCATGTAATCGCAGCTGGCAAAGTGATCAGAGGACTGTACATCATTAATCCATCTTCTTTCACATTAGAAGCTATCCAAGAAAGTCAACAACACTATGCCTCGTATATTTTGAGAGCCAAACAGTTCAGTTTGAATAAGGCTTATACAACCATTGATGTAGCCACTTGCCACAATAGACTAGGACACCCTTCCTCAGTTGTTCTTAGCCATGTTTCCAATGTAATTCATGTTTCTGCACCTACTATTGATAATACTGTATGTGAAGTGTGTCCACTTTCTAAGCAACACAGAAACTCTTTTCCAATCAGTTCTATTCAAAGTTCAACTTGCTTTCAGTTGCTTCACATTGATGTTTGGGGGGCCTTATAAACATGCTAGTAGTAATGGCTTTCATTTTTTCTTGACTGTTGTAGATGATTACAGCAGATGCACTTGGACTTTTTTTAATGAAATACAAAAGCCAAGTTGCTAATATTCTAGAAAACTTTTTGGCTATGATTAGGACTCAGTTTCATAGTGATGTTAGAACCATCCGTAGTGACAATGGGACAGAATTTCTAAGTGAAACCTGTCGAACTCTGTTTGCGAAAAATGGAATATTACACCAAAAAAGTTGTCCTTATACTCCACAGCAAAATGGAGTGGTAGAACGTAAACATCAACACTTAATTCAAGTTGCTAGATCCCTGTTGATTCAGTCCCACCTACCTAAAGTCTTTTGGGGAGATGCCATTCTTACGGCAACTCACCTTATTAATAGATTGCCTTCTGTTGTATTGAACTGGCAATCTCTTTTTGAAATTCTTCACCAAAAGAAGCCTGATTTAAGTACTCTTAAAACTTTTGGTTGTCTAGCCTTTGCTGTTGAGAACACTTCAACCCGGAATAAATTCGACCCTCGTAGTTTTTAAGGAATTTTTGTGGGGTATCCTTCTGGGTAGAAAGGATACAAAATATATTGTCCTTCTTTACTTAAAACCATTATATCTCGAGATGTCATCTTTTATGAAGATATCTTTCCTCTTTCCAATAAATCTCAACCTAATCTTGTGTTACCTATTCCTGTTGATGATTGTGTATCATCTGACACTTTCACTCTTATCCCTTATGATTTTGATTCTCATTCTTCCCCTGTACCACACATCTCCCCTCATACAAATCCTAATCCAGTACCTGTCATACGTCGTAGCACCAGAGTCACTAAACCACCACAGTACCTTGAAGATTTTGTGCTTGTAAATTCTTGCACCACTCATTCTTCTTCCAGTTACATTTATAATGATTGCTGTATTTTCTCTAAAACTCATAAGTCATTTCTTGCAAACTTGTCTACTTTTCAAGAACCTTATACTTATAATCAAGCTCGAACTAATGTAAAATGGATTGATGCAATGAACCAAGAGTTAGATGCTCTTGAAAGTAATGGTACTTGGGAGCTTACCTCTTTACCACCAGGGAAGAAATCGATTGGTTCTAAGTGGGTGTATCGAGTTAAAGGTAAACTAGACGGGAGTATCGATAGATTTAAAGCTCGTCTTGTGGCTAAGGGTTTCACTCAAGTTAGGGGGGAGGGGGCGAAGACTATTCAGAGATCTTTTCCCCTGTAGCCAAGTCTGTAACTGTCCGCATTTTGTTTGTTGTAGCTGCTAGTAATTCTTGGTCTTTACATCAACTTGACGTAAATAACGCCTTTCTTCATGGATTTCTTGATGAAGAGGTTCCAGGTTACAGTAAAGCTGGTTCTGGAAAGGTTTGTTGGCTACGAAAGTCTCTTTACGGTCTTAAGCAAGCATCTCGACAGTGGAATGCTGAATTCACTTCCAAATTGCTTGTTTTTGGGTTTCAGCAATCTGTTAATGATCGTTGCCTTTTTACTCTTGTTACTCCTGCCTATCAGTTGTTTGTTTTGCTCTACGTGAATGATGTTTTTCTCACTAGTTCTGATGAAGATCAAATTCGAAAGGTTAAAACCTTTTTAGATGATGCTTTTTCAATTAAAGACCTTGGTATAGCTAAATACTTTCTAGGTATGCAAATAGCTAGGTCATCTGCTGGAATATATGTCTGTCAATAGAAATACATCACTGATATCCTCCGAGATATAGAGATGTTAGATTGTAATCCCGTCGCTATGCCTTTTCCTAAAGATTTTAGGTTTATGGCTAAAGATACTAGTCCTATTTTTCCTGATGCTGCTAAGTACAGACATCTCATTGGAAGATTGTTGTATCTTAATTTCACTAGGCCTGACCTTGCTTATGTTGTGCAGCAGCTTAGTCAATTTGTCCAAACTCCTTTGCAGTCTCATCGGCAAGCTGCACTCCATGTGCTTAAATATCTTGCTGGCTGTATTTCTAAAGGTTTGTTTTATCCTAGTGGTACTTCTCTTCAGCGTCAAGCTTATAGTGATGCTGACTGTGGCAGCTGTCAGTTCACCAGGAGGTCTTTAACAGGATATTGTATTTTTCTTGGTGATTGCTTGGTCTCATGGAAGACTAAAAAGCAAACTACGGTGTCCTGTTCCTCAGCTGAGGCTGAATACCGGGCTATGGCTGCAACAGCCCGGGAGATTCAATGGGTAAGCTATATTGTCCCTGATCTTCACGTTTCTCTGGCTTTCCCCATTGATTTCTGGTGTGACAATAAAGCAGCACTTCACATTTCGGCAAATCCTGTTTTCCACGAGCGCACGAAGCATATCAATATTGATTGCCAAGTTGTCCGGGATCTCTACAAACAGGGCTTCCTTAAGTTTAATCACATCAGCTCTGCTAATCAGATTGCAGATCTGGTAACCAAATCCCTTCCAGCTCCCACCTTTGATGTTCTTCTTGGAAAGATGGACCCATCCCATGCTCATCTTGAGGAGGGGGTGTTAAATAATCAAAACACTTCACAGGACCCAGTACAAGATGTTAATCAAGCATCCAAAGTTTTAGTTTTTTGGATAGATAAACCAATTGTAATTTAGTTTTGTACAATAACTCTTATATAGACTGTTTTGTAAGTTTTTATTATTCTAGGGACTTTTTCTGTTAATATTAGAGAGTTATAGATAGTTTGATTTGTCAGTCTCAGATTGTATATATACTAAAACTATACAGAACATATGGAGATTCGGATTGATGAAATACAGTTCAGTTTTTTTCCCCAAATCGAGACAAACCCTATTTTTCCCTTTTGTAAGAATATCCCTTAGACTCCAACCCACCCCAACCGCTCGAATAATTGCTTTGCATAAATCCTGGAAAAATAACAAGATTCAAATTATTTGGTAAAAAATTCCTCGAGCCAATCTCGCTGGATACCTTGGCCATAACCAGTTGGTTACTAAGCATTGTCTTATTTCATCTTCCGCTTATCTTGTCATCAACAAATAGAGCTTACATCTTTATAGCTTGGATCACAATGGTCATCAATGAAGATATAATTGGTTTCAGTATCATCACATGGGTCAAAATTATTATAGCGGAGTTTTGAATGGTCAAGATTTTTTGTTTTCTTTTTTTGGGCAAATTAGCTCAGACGATCAATGCATATCTCTATGGAAGACCTTTAGAAACAGCTTAAAATTTTACTCCCTCGGTCCTAAAATTATTTTTCAGTTTGAATTTTCAATTTTAGTTTAATTTATACTAAATTTGAAAATCCGAAGTGGACAAAATTTTTTTGCAAAGGAATAATAACCCAATGATGTCTCGAAAGGCTCCAACCCACCACACATGACAATTGAGAAAATAAATTTCATAGCATTCAATACACACATTCAATATAAGTATAGGACCAACTTATACTCTATATACGTTGTTTTTTCTTCCCGCCATTCTGTAATACCAAGAAAATTTCCCCAAATAATTTTAAAAAAGAAGATTTTAAAGTTGTGTGTGCAAAGTTAAAATGATAATACCATACAATAATAATAGTATTGGAAGAGTAGAGAGACTTCAACAGTATACGATTAATTAAGTTATAGATAGTGGAAAAAGTAGGAGGCATCCTTGAAAAATAAAATAAATGATATAATACAAAGTAAGGGAGATTAATAAATAGTAAGAGATATCAATGAATAGTAATAAAATAATAACAATAATAATAAATATAAAAACAATAGAAGCTTCCATCAAAAGTTAAAATAACGTTAAACTAATAAAAGGCAAATGTGAATAGTAAATGTCATCCTACAAAAAAATTAAAATAATATAGAAGATTTAGGTAGAAATAGTAACTAATATTAAAATAATAAGGAAGAGTTAGTTAGGAATAAAATATTAGTGAAGGGGTAGGTAGGAATAGTCAAACATATTTTAAAAAATAAGGAAGGGGTAGGTAAGAATATTGAAATCTTCACTTATAAATAGAGGATTTCAATTTGAGTTTGGGCACACTAAAATTAACTAAGGGAGTGGACACTTCCAAGTGAAGGACTACACCATATTTGAAGTTTAAAAATTTTCTAGAAGGTCTAAGGAAGCTCAAGGTAGCTTGGGGGAAATTCTTAGAGTTTCAAAGGTCTTCTAAGAGATAACTTTCAAGTTTCACTTTTAGTTAGAGTTTTTGTTTTCTTATTAGGAAGAAAAGTTTGGAATTATGTTCCCTTTATTTAGATTCTTACTTATGATCCAGGATTTGGAATGCATAGAACTAGGAAGTTATTTATATCATAGTACATATACTTTTGTGTTAGTAGCTCGTTTTCTTAAGTAATAACATACGTTTCTTAGTTGTAATATAATTTCTTCCAAAGTAATGCTATATATATTTTCATGATACTAGTACATTTTTCTTAAATTATAATATACATTGGATTTTGTAGTATACATGCTTTCACATATATGTCATATACGTTTCCTTAATATTAACTTTCTTAAAACCTCAATATATACTCTCGTAGTAGTAATATACTACTCCCTCCATTCCAAAATAGATGTCGTTGGGGGAGTTGCACAAAGTTTAAGAACACAATAAATACTTGGTTAAAATACTAATCTACCCTCATTTAGTTCTAATATACTTCTACTTTAAACACAATTACAATTACCCATGTAGGGGTAATGTTGGAAGAAATTGACAAAACATGCCTCGAAATGCAAAAACGACATATATTTTGAAAAAATTGAGTTTTCCTCCAACGACATCTGTTTTGGAATGGAGGGAGTACTTTTCTAAAAATATTATAAATGTTTCCTTAGAAGTATATCTAAAGAAAAATAAAAGTATATCTAGTTCCTTAATAAGGTTTTAGCTATGTACTAATAGGTCACTAAGGGATTTCCTTTCTAAGGAGATTGGATTTTAGGTGGGACCGTTTGTGACCCCTCCAATCTTTCATGGGGATAATTTCTTGTGTGAAGGTGGTATGTAATATTTACTAATAAATCACTTAGAGATGTCCTGTCTAAGGAGTTTGGATTTTAAGTGGGACATTTTGTGACCCCTCCAATCTTTCCTATGGATTATTTCTAAAACGATTTCTGGTGCACTATTATAAGAGATGGAAATGTAATATTTTCCAAAGATTGTGTTTAAATTTGAAGAAGTAATAAAAGTTTTAAATATTCAGAAGGCCTTATAAAGGAATGTTTTCAAAAGGTATTAGTCTCGCGATTTTCAAAGATATATTCATATTTTTCAATCATATTTTCTTAAACATAGGATTTCATAAATTTATGATGTATCTTCTAATGATCCAAAGGTTTTAGTATTTTTTATACTTTAAACATGGTCACATATTTATTTCAGAACAAAGTATGTAAATTGGTAATAGAAATGAGCTAAGTTAAATATGGATTATGAGTAATAAGAATACGATGTACTAGTGAATGTCTATTAGGAATTCAGAAGGATTGTAGTATTCATATTGAACAAGATATATATGCGATGATAGGTGAAGGCAGAATATGTGTGAATATCATGATGATGGAAAATGCTCAAGGAAAGGTGCGTTCCTTCGCACGATGTACATGATCGTTAAGTGCTTGTGTGAACTAAATGATTTATTTCATATGCATGGCGTGCATTCCCTCGCACAACTTACGTATCCTTTTTAAATATTTGTTTGAACTAAATCATTTATTATAAACGAAATATGAAAATGTTTTGTAAAGAATGTTTTGAAGATGATGTATGGTGATGATTATGAATAAAGTTTTGAAATTGAGACTATATGCACATACGATATTATAGTAGTGATCATGAAAGTGAAAGGGGGATGACAAAGCTAGAAACCCAAATCCCTGAGTAAATGTGAAAGTGGATGAAAAAGCTGGATAGCCCAAATCCATAAGTAAATGAATAAGTGGACGAAAAAGCTAGAAAGCACAAGTCCGCGAGTAAATGTAAAAGTGAACGAAAAAGCTAGAACGCCCAAGGCCAAGGATAACGATAGGCGAGAGTATCCTTAAGTTAAAAGTTTCCCTAATTTTTGGAGGGCTTATATCCAGAACTGTGAAAGATTATTATGATAAAGTATATCGCTATGTCTCAATTTCACAAAAATATATATGTTTTTGTAAACGTTTGATGTTATAAAATTGTCAATTTCACAAAAGCGAACGCTTATGAGAATGTGTGATGTTTATGAATGTTTCGATTTCACAAATGTGGGCATTTATGGGGACGTCTGATGTTTTAGAAGCAATGAATTCTCAATTTCCCAAATACGGATGAGTATGGAACTGTCTGATATTTTGAATGTTTCAATTTTGCAAAAGTGAACGTTTATGGGGGCATTTGACGTTTGTATATGTTATGCCTCATGTTGACAATGTGAATGTTTATGTGAAAATAGATATTTATGGGAATGTCTTATTTTCGCCATAGGAAAGTTATGAAAGTGAAGTGGAATATTTATGAAAGTGAAAGTTTTACAAAACTAAGCATTGTTTCACAAATGAAAGGGTGCTATGTAGTGGTTTTGATATGATCATGTTTTGTGAAATGTTTTGAAGTATATATGAGTACTTGAACTTGTATGTACTGACCCCACAATAGATGTTTAGAGTAATAGTGATGATAACTGCGGTTAGAGGAAGTTGGAGAAGAATGGCAGACGTTGCCACTATGTCGGAAAGACGAAGGAATGGTTAAGAGATGCAATAGTGATTTAGTTTCCACTACAATATATTTAAGATGTAATCAATTTTATTATGAATCAAATTTTAAACATTTGAAATAAATAAAAAAAAGGAAGAAGAGAGAGAAAAAAAGAAATGTAAGTTGCCTTGTATGACAATGGACAATTTTCATTGTTGTACTTGTAGCATGTCAACTAGGCTCTAAGTTGGGGCATGCGGCAGTGCAATGCAGCTGAAAAAGGAAAGCCCTCCGTTTCATTTCTATTATGTCCGGGTGAGCTGATAAGAGTTAATCATTAATCGAAGAATATCTTTCCATTATTATATAATTTCAAGAGCATGTTCTGGCTATTCCCTCTTATAGCTCATTCAGTATGTACCCTAGTCCCTACAGTGGACATATTATTCAAAGAGCCGCATAAACCCTAGATTGAGTTTAGAAACAAGAAGATTACAGCCTAGTGGAGTCTCTTCTTTAGGCTGGCACGGTCTTAGAATGCACGATAGAAGTGCGGACTCAAAGTAGTGACATTTAGTGGTATCGGAGCAGTAGGTTTAGGCTTGAATCTTGTTACAAGTGAGGAGGATAAATGTTAAGGGTAGTTAGTAAACTTTAAGATTGAAACAAAGGTTAGCACTCGTAACAAGATCAAACCTAATCAAGATCTTGAAGATTATGAGAAGTTAGAAGCCGTAGATGAATTTGATCATCAGAGGACTTGTAGAGTATCTTAGAAAATTTTATTTCTATTTTTAAGGTGTAGGGGTAGTGTGTGGAATTTGGATAAAACTAACCTTCCATAGTTAAGACTATTGTTATGGCTATGCTACGTTTCATCAATCTTGTAAGCCATCAATATTTTTAAGATATATGAGAAAGAAGACAGGAAAGAAATTTATGAGACATGGAAATCACTATCTTAACTAGGGAGTCTAGAATCCAAAAACTTAGAGGTAGGGAAGGAGGTCCCATGAGAAAAAGATCATTAGATGAATAATTCTTCTTTCGAATATTTGACTAGGATTTAGGAATTTGAAATAGTAGTTTAGAGGTTAGGAATGGAAAACTGATATCTCAAGGAAAGAAAATGAAGGACCTAGGCAAATGGGGATAGTATCAAAGAATGGGAGGAAGACGAATGACAAAGGATTACAATAAGAATTATCTTTGTACTAACAAATAAATGATATGCACCTTTGGAAAAAAAATTGTAGAGGTTCTTCTCATTGATTATTGCATATGATGGATTCCGCCGTACAATTAAGAAGTGATATCTTTAGAGTCCATATACTACACACATAATTCTTATTAAAGTAAAACTAAGGAACTTTAAAACATTAGTGTCAAGGGTTTAACTTTTCTTAAAAAAAGTGCAATAGAAGTGGTAAAGGAAGCAAGATGACACAAGTTATACTATTCACCATAACACCTCTAGCTATTATGCATTCATGTATGTAGAGGCCACCAAAGAAAACCCGACAACCCAATCCACCCAACAATAACACCCCTAAGGATTTAACCTGATAAGGGGCATTGATTTAGTTGGTATCAAAAACATAGAAAACCTAAAATAACATGAAACACGTTTGCAGTTAGGTGCAACCCACCCAATAACCCACCTATACTTAACCAAATGAAGGAAGATGTTAGGTGCAAGTATGAAAGTTTGAGGAAAATATCGGCATAAACCTTTGGAGGAATGTTCAATTCATATTAGGCCAATAAATGGATGAGAGCAGTAGAAACCATTCCCCAAATTCATAAAGTTTATGATTAAGTTAGATGTGTAATTCTTTAGTGAGGCTAAAAATTGTGGAAGGCCATAAGTCTAACTTTACCAACTTTCATAATGGAAAACCATTTTAAGAATAATTCTCTAAGTAGTTATCACCCTCATATATAAAGGAGTTTCAAAGTTTAAAGCAAAAACATGGATAGTTAAGATATAATTTCAACAAGTTAAGGGAAAGCTGTACCCCCAGTTATGAGAGACAAAAGTTAAAAAATATATATAAAAATTTAAGTTCAGTGGTGGATGGCTTTGTCGAATTTAAACTTAACTAGTATAGAATGGAGTCTAAAATTTTCAAGAAATATTGAATATTTGAATTAGTGTAGAACTGTCATAAAAAGGACGGCGGCGATTTAGAAATTATAAAAAAAAGTTCAAAAACTCCTTCAAGACTGATGAAAAATGAAGGCGATTAAGATTCCAAGTAGCAACCTTGTCCCAAAAGTTACAATATGCGTAAGGGAGAATATATGTTAAAGGTGACGGTTATACTTGTGGTGAACATTGGCGGCGTCAAGAAAATATTCAACCAAGAAATGTTAAGGAACTAAGATGACACTGAATAGTATGTCTAAGGATAAAGCCAATTTAAGAGTGCTTGCACTATGTAGAGCAGATGAAAGTGGTATAATGAAAGGTAGCATAATAGTATCTCGATGTCTGCCTTTGAGTTATTTTGTGTATTTCTATAGTTTTATGCCCAAGCAATGTCCCAATGTGTGTAATTAAAAATGTTTAAAGATGGAAATGCGTACATTTAAAGTTATTACCCAAAAGGATAATCTTTATTATTAGAAACTCAATATATCGAATAGGGGTTAATATGTATAGTTTAGAAGAAAACCCTTATAATAAATGACATTCTTGCCGAAGGTAATTGTTTGAATCGAATGGATATGAATTGTCATAATGAGATGGAATGACTAAAACTGAGAGTAAAAAAATCTTTGATCCCAAGGGGAAGGAAAACTGAGCTTTAAAGAAGTGTCACTAGTTCCCGTAATTGGAGCATTTTGAAGTATTACCCAAATGACATCATGGATGATCGAATTGTACAGTAGAAATACAAGAATGTAAACTCAAAACAGAGGATATTTTGGTGCTGGGATCCGAGGAAAGTTTAACTTAAGTATGCTTGAACTGCACCTCAAAAAGAAATATAGAATCCAAGATTATGCTACTATCTGAAGAGTACTATAAATTCAGAGACACCCTACCAAATAATTTCATTAGGACTACAAGGATTAAGAGGAAACACTAAAACCTGAAGGAATTAGATCTTTAAAAGTCTAGTGTACCAATGATCTTAGTAAAGTTCTATTGTAAGATGAAGAGATTTGAGCAGTGGGAAAACAATCATACCAAATTTTTAATTGAGAGAAACCGATATTGAAGCATAGAGCAATAGCATAGATGGAAGATCATATTCCAAGAAAAGTCACGTGAGAACTAGAGGACAAATTCCTAACAAGAATACTGCTACCTATTTAAAGAGGCCACTAGTTAAGTTTCGAGGACGAAACTTCTTTTAAGGACGGCGGGGCGTAATACCAAGAAAATTTCCCCAAAGAATTTAAAAGAAGAAGGGTATGTTTGTTTTGTTTTTTTAGTGTGTGTTTTAGGTGTTTTTTGTATTGGGAATGTAAAAAGGTGTGTTGGAAATGTAAACAGTTATGCTGAGATGGGACAGTTATTAATAAAATAAAATGAAAAAACCATAAAAAATCAAACAAGCAGAGCCGAATATTTTAAAGTTGTGGGTGCAAAGTTAAAATGATAATACCATACAATAATAATAGTAATTAGAAGAGTAGAGAGACTTCAATAGTATAAGATTAATTAAGTTATAGATAGTGGAAAAAGTAGGAGGTATCCATGAAAAATAAAATAAATGATAAAATACAAATTAAGGAAGATGAATAAATAGTAAGAGACCCCAATGAATAGTAATAAAATAATTAAAATAATAATAAATATAAAAACAATAGAAGATTCAATAATAGTAAAAATAACGTTAAACTAATAGAAGGCAAATGCGTCTGCCATGGCGAGACCAAAAAAGATGGGGAAGGCAATAGATGAAGAGGAGAGTCAACCAGAAGAGGAATTACGGCAGTACACGGTGGAAATTTCACCAGAGAAGATTAAATCGAGCCAGAACGAAGCTTCGTCCTCAAAGGCTAGGGTTAGCTCTGGTAAGATTTCAATTCTTGAAAAGCATGATCGTGCTCTTAAAAAGTTATGTGACCAGAAAGTTGTGAATGGGGAAAGTAGTATGTTGCATGATACAGGCTGTTTGAAAGCATCGGGAAAGGGTAATGAGTCTGGTAATGGTTTAAATTGGAATGGTCTGTTTAAAGCTGAAATGAAGTTACAGTTCTCTGAACCGGTAGTCGTGGATAATCAGAAGGTAGCACAAATTAAGCCTGTGGATGTCCAATCGGAAATAGGTTATTGGGAATCATCTGTTTTATGCTATGTGTTGGGAGCCCATCCCCCTTATCATGTCATGGCTGGTTTCATTCGAAGGAATTGGGGTTTCCTGGGCATAGATAAGATTTTGATGCTAGATAATGGAATTTTTGTGGTCAGATTTTAGAATGTAAATGCCAAGGAGAGTATTCTGAAACAAAGAACGTACCACTTTGACAATAAACCTTTTGTTGTCAAAGATTGGTGCATCAAAGATGGAATTCACATGGAGGAAATTACCGAATTTACCTCTTAGATACTGGAGTGCCACTACTTTGGGGGAAATGATGAGTACTGTAGGCAACGCCCTGATGATGGATGAAAACACTGCCTACAAATACAGGATTAATATATGCACGAGTTACGGTGGAAATGGAGATACAGGAGGAAATGCCTAGAGAAGTGCTATATGAAAATGAAAATGGAAATCTTATTCATCAGGAGTTGCAGTATGACTGGCTGCCAGTAAAGTGCAATAAATGCAACGGTTTTGGGCATGAAGCGAAGTCGTGCAGATATGATCAACTGAAAAGACAGCTTCTGATAAGGAAAATATGGAGAAAGAAAGAAGAGCACCCTAAACCTTGTGGCCAAGAGCCAGAGGAAATTCCACAAAGGCAGTCAAAAGATGCAAAGAATCAAAGTAAACAAGTACCAATAACAAAGGGACCTGAAGTACATGTAATTGGCAAAGAGGATGCAGTGCAGATGAATCTGAAGGAGCACAAGCTAGGAGCTGCAAATTACACTATCCTGAGGCCTGGCCTCAACGGATAAAATCCTAGTTTGGAATATTAGGGGCTTAACAGCCCTTTGAAACACAGAGAGGTAAAGCATTTCCTTTCTGTGAATAAGGCTGGAATTATGGGTTTAATTGAGACCAAACTAGCAGGGATTAAAGTACGGGAGTTAAGGAGAGGCAATGGGATAACTATGGCTGGTTTAGTAATCATCAAGGACAAGAGAAGGGCAGAATTCTATTACTATGGAACAAGGTGGATTATGAGATGGAAATACTAGTATCAGATGACCAATTTATTCATTGTGAAGTGAGCAATAGCAGGAAGCAGCAATTGTTTTACTTCACTCTGATTTTTGGAGATCCACAGCCAACAAAACGAAGCTTGTTATGGCAGCAGTTAGTGGCAACTATGCAACAACAAGCTTGGCTAGTTGCAGGGGACTTCAACTGCACTTTCAAGGTAGAAGAGAAGCTTGGGGGACCAAGATCACTAAGTATAGATAGTGACATGTTCAAATTCACTGTTGAGCAATGTCAACTATGGGACATGAAGACTCGTGGGGCTGCTTATAGATGGAGTAATAAAAGAATGGGGGAAGAGAGAATCTTAGCAAGGCTTGACAGAGTCATGATTAATGATAGCTGGATACACCAATATGAAGATAGCTTTACAACGGTACTACAACTAGGGGTTTCAGATGATAGCCCCTTACTCATTCACCTGACAAGTGCCCAAGGAAGTAAGCAGAGGATGTTTAAATACTTTAATATGTGGGGCCAGGATCCTAAGATGAAACAGATAGTAGCAGAGCAGTGGAATCATCCAATAAAAGGATGTATGCAATTCCAGGTAGCTGAAAAGCAGCAACTACTGAAATGGAAGTTAAGGGAGCTAAACAATACTCGGTTCTCAGATATTGAGAACAGGGCTGATCAAAACAGGCAACAAATGGAGAAGGTGCAAGCTCTGCTTAGTCAAGATCCAGAGAATGAAGAACTGCAACAAAGAGAGAAGGCAGCAGTGAATGACCACTTGATCAGTAGTAAAGCTGTGCTAAGTTTTTGGTAGCAGAAGACAAAGGAAAAGTGGATAAAAGAGGGGGACCAGAATACAACAATTTTTCATGCTAGACTGCGAAAACGACGTATGTTTAAAATAATCATTTCTTACGTAAAGGAGAATGGCGAGATTGAAGATGATTGGAAAGAAGCGGAAAAACATTTTGTGGGTTACTTTGAAGGTTTGTTGGGGAAAGAGGTACTGAGAACTCCAGCCAGAGCAGAAGCAGCAGGAATTAAACTATCAATCCACCAGCTGCTGGATTTAGTAAAGCAGATTACAAGGGAGGAGGTGAAAGCAGCACTTTTTGACATAGAAGTCGCAAAAAGCCCTGGACCAGGCGGATATGGCAGCGGTTTCTACAAGCAAATGTGGAGCATCATAGGTATAGACTTCACTGATGCTGTTTGAGAATTTCTTAATTCTGGGAAATTATTAAAGCAGCTCAATTCCACAGTTATCTCTTTAATACCTAAAGTAGAAATCCCAAAAAATGCCATGGAACTTAGCCCTATATCGTGTTGTAATACAATGTATAAGTGCATCTCAAAAGTCTTATGTAGTCGTTTGCATAAGGTGCTACCTAGTCTTGTAGACCTAAACCAGGGAGCCTTTATTCAAGATAGAAAAATCATTCATAATATCCTGTTAACGCAAGAGCCTATACGGTCATACAAGAGAAAGACTGTTAAACCAAGTTGCATGATGAAGGTGGATCTCCATAAAGCCTATGATACGGTGAACTGGAAATTTGTTGAAGAAAGTCTAATAGGATATGGTTTTCCCCAAAAATTTTCTGATTGGATCTTGGAGTGTATTTCAAGTAGTACATACTCTCTAAATTTAAATGGTTGTATTACGGGATATTTCCAAGGCAAGTGCGGGCTGAGACAAGGAGATCCTATCTCCTCACTTATTTTTGTATTAATCATGGACTATCTGACCAGAGCTTTCAGGCTGCAAGTTGAACAGAAAGCTTTCAAGCTCCACCCTAAATGTGGTAAACTTAATATTACCAATTTAGGATTTGCAGACGATTTGATAATTTTATGTCAAGCTGAGCTGGGATCGGTGCAATGTATAATGAAGACCTTGCAGGAGTTTGGTGATATGATTGGGCTCAGGGTGAATAAGGAGAAATCTAATGTGTTTTGTGCAGGAATTAATCAGCAGTTTAAGTGATCAGGCAAAGAGAATCTGTGGCTTTGGAACAGGAACTTTCCCAACGAAATACTTGGGACTTCCAATATCTCCAACAAAGTGGAGCTAGGGGAAGTGCCAGCAGCTGGTAGAGAAGATGGCGAAAAGAATCCATTGTTGCAGCACACGGCACTTTTCATATGCAGGTAGACATCAGCTGATTAACTCTGTACTTATGTCTATTCATGTGTACTGGGGGAATACTATGGGGAAAAGAGTGTTATTACGCAGATAGTCAGAATTTGTAGGGAATTTCTATGGGGAAAAAATGAAAATGGCCATAGTACAGATCTTGTAGCTTGGGGAAATGTATGTAAGCCAAAAACTGAGGGGGGATTAAGTATCAAAGACCCGGAAATCTAGAATCAGACAGGTATAGCTAAGCAAATTTGGGATTTAGTTTGTCATAAAGATGTTCTTTGGGTAAAATGGATCAATGAATATTATATGAAGGGGAAATCTTTGTGGGATTATGAACCACCAGGGGATTGTTCCTGGCACTGGAAACGACTAATGAAAATCAAAGAAATGTTAAAGGAGGGGATTGAGATGGGAATATGAATCCCAAACCAGAAAGAGTACACAAGTAAAGCTGGATATGAGTTTGGAGAGATAAGGGACAAAAAATGAGAATGGTAGAATTGATTTGGAATAGAACTTGTATGCCAAAACATAGTTTTATTGGTTAGCTAGCTGGGTTGAATAGGCTAATGACAGTGGACAGGATGGAAAGATTTGGCATTCAAATAGATGAAAGAAACTGCTTGTTGTGTAACCAAGCAGTGGACGAGACAGGAAATCATCTTTTCTTCCTGTGTAGCTATTCAGCTGATCTCCTGGAACATGTAATGAATTGGTTGGGGCAGAAAGTTGGGAACAAGAGGTTCAAATGCATATATGACAGAGTGGTTAATGGATGCAAATACAAAAGATTGTTGAAGAACTTGGCATGTGCTGCGATTATGGCCTGTGTATATCACATATGGATCGAGAGGAATATGCAAAGATTCAGATCAGAATGTACTACTGCTGCTGTGAGATTTGAAGGTATCAAACAAGAGCTGAAATGGGGGGTATCTCATACGTATAGGAAGCTGAGAATTGGGGATGTTGAGTACTTAAACAGATTAAGTTTTAATGTATAGACAGGAATGATGTAAATAGTATAGGAAGAGAACAAATGATGTAATGTTTGGTGCAGTTTTGCTTATCAGTAATATATTTTCACCTTTCTACCAAAAAAAATAAAACATAAAAGGCAAATGTGAAAAGTATAGGTCATCTTACAAAAAAATTTAAAAAAATATGGAAGATTTAGATAGGAATAGTAACTAATATTAAAATAATAAGAAAGAGTTAGTTAAGAATAAAATATTAGTGAATGGGTAGGTAGGAATAGTGAAATATATTTAAAAAAATAACGAAGAGATAGGTAGGAATAGTGAAATCTTCACCTATAAATAGAGGATTTCACTTTGAGTTTGGGCACACCAAAATCAAATAAGGGAGTAGACACTTCCAAGTGAAGGACTACACCCTAGTTCAAGTTTAAAAATTTTCCAGAAGGTCTAAGGAAACTCAATGTAGCTTGGGAGAAATTCTTAGAGTTTCAAAGGTCTTCTAAGAGGTGAGTTTTTGTTTTGTTATTAGGAAGAAATATTAGGAATTATGTTCGCTTTATTTAGATTCTTGCTTATGATCTAGGATTTGGAATGCGTAGGAAGTCATTTTTATTATAGTACATATGCTTTTGTGTTAGTAGCTCGTTTTCGTAAATAATAACATACGTTTCTTAGTTGTAATATACTTTCTTCCAAAGTAATGTTATATATATTTTCATGATACTAGTACATTTTTCTTAAATTATAATATGAATTGAATTTTGTAGTATACATGCTTTCAAATATAGCCCATATATGTTTTCTTAATATTACACTTTCTTAAAACCTCAATATATACTCTCCTAGTAGTAATACACTACTTTTCTAAACAATATTATAAATGTTTCCTTAGTAGTATACCTAAAGAAAAATAAAAGTATTTCTCGTTTTGTATGAAAATAGTTCCTTAATAAAGTTTTAGCTATATACTAATAGATCACTAAGGGATTTCCTGTCTAAGGATATTAGATTTTAAGTGGGACCGTTTGTGACCCCTTCAATCTTTAATGGGATAATTTGTAGTATGAAGGTGGTACGTAGTATTTACTAATAAATCACTTAGAGATGTCTTGTCTAAGGATTTTGGATTTTAAGTGGAACAGGTTTTGACCCCTCCAATCTTTCATGGAGATTATTTCTAAAACGATTTATGGTGCACTATCATAAGTGATTGAAATGTAATATTTTCCAAATATTATGTTTAAATTTGAAGAAGTAATAAAAGTTTTAATTATTCAGAAGGCCTTATAAAGGAAATCTTTCAAAAGATATTAGTTTGCGATTTTCAAAGATATATTCATATTTTTCAATCAAATTTTCTTAAACATAAGATTTCATAAATTTATGATGTATCTTCTAATGATCCAAAGGTTTTAGTATTTTTATACTTTAATACATGGTCACATATTTATTTCAGAACAAAATATGTAAATTGGGAATAGAAATGAGCTAAGTTAATTAAGGATTATGAGCAATAAGAATGCGATATACTAGTGAATGTATATTAGGAATTCAGAAGGATTGCAGTATTCATATTGAACAAGATATATGTGCGATGATAGGTGAAGGGAGAATATTTGTGAATATCACAATGATGGAAAATTCTCAAGGAAAGGTGCGTTCCCTTGCACGATGTAGATACTCACTTAAGTGTTAGTGTGAACTATATGATTTATTTGATATACATGGCGTGCGTTCCCTCGCACGACTTACGTATCTGTTTTAAATATTTGTTTGAACTAAATAATTTATTATATACGAAATGTGAAAATATTTTATATTATATGAAAATGTTTTGTAAAGAATGTTTTGAAGTTGAAATATGGTCATGATTATGAATAAAGTTTTGAAATTGAGACTATATGTACGTACGATATTATGGTAGTGATCACAAAAGTGAAAGGGGGATGAAAAAGCTGGAAAGACCAAATCCCTGAGTAAATGTGAAAGTAGATGAAAAAGCTGGATAGCCCAAATCCATGAGTAAATGTATAAGTGGACGAAAAAACTAGAAAGCTCAAGTCCGTGATTAAATGTAAAAGTGGATGAAAAAGCTGGAAAGCCCAAGTCCAATGATAACGAGAGGCGAGAGGTGCCTTAAGTTAAAGTGTCCCTAATTTTTGGAGGGCTTATATCCAGAACTATGCACATGTTATTATTATAAAGTATATCACTATGTCTCAATTTCACAAAAAGATATTTTTGTGAACGTTTGATGTTATAAAAGTGTCAATTTCACAAAAGTGAACGCTTATGAGAATGTGTGATATTTATGAATGTTTTGATTTCACAAAAGTGGGCGTTTATGCAAATGCAGATGATTATGGAAATGTCTGATATTTTGAATGTCTCAATTTTGCAGAAGTGAACGTTGATTGGGGCGTTTGATGTTTTTCTAAGTTATGCCTCATGTTGACAATGTGAATATTTTTGTGAAAATAGATATTTATGAGAATGTCTTATTTTCGTCAAATGAAATTTATGAAAGTGAAGTGTAATATTTATGAAAGTGAAAGTTTTACAAAACTAAGTGTTATTTCACAAAATGAAAGGGTGCTATGTAATGGTTTTGAAATGATCATGTTTTGTGAAATGTTTTGAAGTTTATATGAGTACTTGAACTTTCATGTACTGACCCTCCAATAGATTTTTAGAGTAACAGTGATGATGACTTCCGTTAGAGGAAGTTGGAGAAGAATGGCAGACGTTGCCACTATGTCGGAGAGACGAAGGAATGGCTAAGAGATTTAATAGTGATTTAGTTTCTGCTGCAAGATATTTATGATGTAATCATTTTTATTATGAATCAAATATTAGACATTTGAAATAAATAAAAAAAAGAAGAAGAAGAAAGAAAAGAAAAAGAAATATAAGTTGCCTTACTTGTATGACAACGGACAATGTTCATTGTTGTACTTGTGGCGTGTCAACTAGGCCCCTAAGTTGGGGCGTGAACATTCATTCTTCTTCTATAGCTTAATTTAAGCACTAGGTTCACCTCCTCTTCTTTCTTCTTGGTATCATTCTTCTTTCTTTATAGATCCACCGTTTGAAAATAAAATAAACACAAGAATTTTTAGAAACAGCTAAAGAAGAAGAACAAGAAAAAGGGTAGGGGGATTTTAATTTTGTTATTGATTCTTCCAAATAGGCCAAAGAGCCTATTTGGAAGTGTGATTAAATTTATTAGCCATTCAGTTATTCCATTTTCATTTTTCGCCTTAATTAATTGGCATTCCTCTATCTCGTAGCTCAGATAAGCTAGTTATTAGCTCCCTTGTCCATTTTCCTACATGTTTCAAGAACCCTTACTATGGGAGGAAAATTACTGGATGTAGGAGCCCTCTTGTTGACTGAGGGTCAATATGTATGCAAAATAGTTTTTCAACACCACAATCCGGAACCAATGAGAAACTTAGAGCTATCAAAATTAGATGGAGATTCAAGTCAAATATTCAAATGTTATGCAAACCGTTTTAATATTTTCTAAATTTTCTGTGTGAAATGAATAGGCATCCCTGATACACCTGGGACCTGGAGGAAACAATGAACTTGAGTCATTCAACTAATTTTCAAAGTATGCATGAGTAGTATCAATTGGCCATGAGGGAATTTTCTTTACATGGAGATTCTAGTTTGAATTTATTATGTAGGGAAAGCATTTGCAGTTTAGGATTTGTGTACCCAACTGTTTAATTGCACCAAATTTTTAAATAATGGTTTCTGGAGTATTCATTTAGTACGTTTTAGTGAAATGGAATTATATATGGCGTTTGGTAAGTTATGTTAGCACCATGTTTACGTGTGAAGTTTCTTCTATACGATACAAATTTCAATTATTAAATATTCTTCCAGGTTTGTGAACTTCGGATTTAAAATTGTAATGATTTATCTTTTATTTTTTTTGCCAAACAAAATTTTTTTAATTAATAATAAAGAAAAAAATAGAGCAGCGAGTATACTAAACCCTAAATCAAATACAATTTTGAGTTTAAAATCGAGTTGAATCTTTGTTCAATTTAGTAGACCGACGAACTTAAACTTTTTTCTGTTTAGATTTGGCTTTTTTCTGTTTAGGTTTGTTCAATCATTTTTTTGAATGATTTATCTTGTAAATATGAAAAAAGACAAAAAATAAAAATTATATAGCTTTGTTAATTGTTAGTTTTGCGCCTCATGGGTCCAATTTTTTTCAATGCGTAACAATGATGAATGAATGGTGGAAAATGCACTGCTTTTTTCTTGACGAATTTTATTTTGTTGATTTATTGGCCTATTATCTCAAACGCTATACATATGTACGTGTAAGTCTTTGAATTAAAGGTTTATGTCTCTCATGAACTTAAAAAATAGGAACGCTTAAATTTCCTGTTCCAAAAAATGAAAAAAAAAAGAAAAAAATACGAAATTTCCCTAGGCTTAGCTAAATGAATTAATGAAATATATTTTTTAGTACAGTATTATCTCGCTAAGCTCAAACCTGTGGAGGAGTTTTACTGGGACTTTAAATTTGATGTTGTCGTCCAGCGGCATACTCGGCCCCAGTTTGTAATGGAATAACTTCGACTAGCATGATAGTGATTGACGAGTGTAGATCATGATGATGTTAAGGATCAACAATGTGTAAATGCAACAGTGAAGAAAATAAAGAAAACAGCAGCAACAGCATTGATTACATTTCAGGACTAAATTGTATAAGTTGTAAATGTATAGGGTAGCTGGTGTGTGTCGAATTCATTAAAAATAAATACTAGCTAGATTATAATTTTTGTAGATAATGGAAACTAGGTCGATCCCACGAGTACAGCTAATTCACCTAATTTGTTGTTAACAGACTACCAGTTCAGACAAGGTGTCACTCAGGGAAATGAAAACGTTCACTCAGGGGAATACAGACCAGGGGTATTCATTTCCTCTTCCTGTTCCAGCAGTTGTGTAAATTGCACTCTAATGGTTAAGTATGTTCATTCAGCTCATATGTAACTCTAAGTCAGTTCCCATATTTCCTAGAGTCATCATTATAAGTTTAACAATCTATTTTCCAATGATTGAGCCCAGTTATAAAGTCATTAAGATCTCAGGCTTATATGAATGCTCATGTCAACTAAGTATATTCTTATCTTAATTAAAACCATAGATTGTTACCTCTATGTCACAAGTTAAAGTTGAAATAATCCAAATCAAATTTATCCTTCCAGATTTCCCCTAGTTCTAGCATTCATTCAATTAGAGATCAAGTAACTGAATGTAAAAACACTTTCAACTTCAAAATATACAACAAAACCAGTGTATTACAGCAACTACAACATAGGTCGAGGAGATTAACCCCTGGAAGCTATTTAGCTACTCATACTAGTTGATGCTACTGCTACTACTTCAACAGACATCATAGAAGTATGCATCAATGAAATGAAATACAAGCTAGCATTTAAGAAAAGAAGAGAGCTTATTCAATTCAAGGTGTCACTCCTGGGAGTGACAGAGTTCACTCAGGAGAGTGAACTGGTGACTGGGCTGACTGTTCTTCAACTCTCCCTCCTGTTGAGTTGCTGTTGTTCTTCCTTGCTCTTGCCTTCCTTCTGGAGTTTCTCTGTATGCTCTAGTCGACTGTGAAATAATTCTAAGAAGCACCCCTAAATTTTCAACTAATTAGAGAGTAAATTGTATTGCTTTTATATAACAATTTAACCATTATCAACTCCCCCAAACTGGAAGAATTGCTTGTGCTCAAGCAAAACAACTAGACTCTTACGGATGTCTCAAGAATCACACATGAGAAACAGGGAAATCAACACTTTCAAATTGACTCAATACTACTAACTTCCCTGAGTGAAGGTGCTCACTCAGACAAGTGACACTGCACATAGAAACACAATACAAATTCACATCTGACAGGGGCTGTCACCCTTTTGTCTCAGATTCAAGTGAGAAAACATACACTTAAGGACATCGAATTCTTCTGCAATCCATAGTCAAACAGCCAACCTTCACATGAAATTCAGAATACATACCACAAGTGTTAGTTTATGCCGATCCTACCAATCCATTCTAAGTTAACCGGTTAAGCTTTTGGTGGTCATTCTTGTGATATGGTCTTGCTTAAGTTACTTCAACTCGAATTACCTACTGAGGCCTCAACCCTGGACTTCCTTCACAGCCTTTTTGTCTCTGTTTTTCTTCTTTCTCTCTTTTTTTAATTTATTTTTTACTGTAGACCAACCTACACCTTTGGGAGGGGTGTTGTTTATCCTTATCTCTCCACTACCTTATATCCACCCTTATTACTCCAAACAGCTTAGGACTGTGGTGATCCCTTACTGTTAACCCTTAAGGTTTCGGTTGATCAGACCTTTTTTTTTTGAACAAACATCTGTGAATGATTACCAGAAAAGAAGGCTTAGGTTTACAGTGTTTTCTCGCCTACTTGTATCCTTAAACTAGACACTGATCACAACAATAGATTAGTCATGCGAAATTTTAGAAATTATGTTCTAGGCAGTCACTTCCATGGGTGGCATGGTTCATGTGTGTGAGTGAAGTATCAACCATTCTTTCATTTCATGCATCAGACTCCACATCCAAAGTGTTTTAGCAAAATTTTTCAAACCATTATCATCTTAGACTGTTGACAGCTCATTTTAGAACAAATTTTCATTTATTTTGAAAGCAACTTTACAGACTCGATTTTAGATATTTAAATACTTAAACATAAAGGACATAACTGACACTAGTCTTGACTAAGCCAAACTCCCCCGAAACTTACTAAAAGAATTGTCCTCAATGCTTACACAACAAGCAAAACAAATTAACAGTAATCAAAACACAAGAAAAGAAAACAACAAGAGTTCACAGTTTAACAGGAAAAATTAGATAACTGATTGGGGGCAGTAGAACAACACTTCCCTGAAAGTTCATGGAGGCATTCCATGGAGTGGATGGGCTGGCGGATCATGCGGCAATGAGCAGTTTTCAGGACATCGAATGCACTTGTGCATTTCGTGCAAGAATTGTTCAGTCCTCAACTGGCACTGGTGGACAATAATCCAGAATGAACCGAGTCTACTTGTTGAAGTCTCTCTGCCTCAACTGTCCAACCGGAGTGGGAGCGGGTGGTGGTTGTCCTGAAGACGATACACCTGGGGGTCTCTGATCCAATTTAGACAGCCTTAAAGGTTGCTGCAGGCTGCTCTTAGTGTCTGTGCTCAAAAAGGTCACCCCTGCCCTTTTGCAAAGAATGGTGATCGTAACGGGGAAATATTAGCTCTTCACCTTGGGATCTGTGATACATCTGGTGAGTTGATCCCTGACCACCGATGCTGCATCAAGCGGTGTGTCTGTGACAATGACATACAACAATAGAGCCTGTTCGTAGGTAACCTTGGCAGTGTAGGATGTTGGCATCAGGTTGCAGCAGATGAAATGATGCCATAAGTTCAGATCAGGCATCTGCAATGCATTAGCTAGGAACCCTAAGGGATTGTCCTGATCATCCTTTTTGCAGTTTACATCTTCCTTTGCCAATCTAGATAGAACGACTTGTTCCAATGGCTGATTCGGATGCAGGGCAGCAAGGGTGTCTTTATAATTTGTGCTGACTCTTGGCAATTTCCAGATTGCCCTTATAGCCTATGTGCTGCAATTGACAGATATTCATCTGAGAAACACTCCATCTCCGAGGGCGGTAGAGAAATTGCCATAAAACTCCTGCACAATCTGAGTCTTGGGCCGAATAAGGGGCCTAGAGAACGTCTCCCATCTATGGCCTTTGATGTAGATGAAAGCTGCACCGTTTTCACCAATTCCCCTCTCTGTAATAATCTTCCGCTTTAGATGCTTTAGCAGAAAATCACAGGCTTTCTTTCTGGGTAAGAGTCTTGGCTCCCACTCGTCTGTGAGAGCGTTGAGGGCCTATTCTTGGAGAGCCCTTGGTGGCTGTGGGGGCGGCAGTGGAGTAGGCTCCCTGTTAAGGAAAGGTTGCCTTTCAGGAGAGGACGGTGGCGTGGGTTCTATCTGCTCTTCAGGAGAAGACGAGGGTTGCCGTCTTCCAGTGTGGGAGGCGTTTTTGCGGGCAGCAACCTTTCTTCTGGCTAGCGGCATGATTCAAGAACCCTAAAATTGAATTGGCAAATTGATGTGCTTTCGGTCTAAATTGAATTTCTGCCTTGGTTGCCTGAAATCTCATAGAAAGGATTAGTGCGTTCACACACAGGGGAGTGGTAATTGAAGGGGCAAAGGGGTTCAGTTTGGAAGAAGAAGACGAAAAAGTAGAACAATTTCAATTAAATGCAAAGCAATTAAAACCTTGGAAGTTGTGGCTGAATAAAGGGGCCTTTAAACGGATGCAGTTGAATTTGAAATTTAAAAAATTTCGAGAAATTCTCCCCCCAAACTTAAATTATAAAATGAAGTTCAAAAAGTAAATTGCAGAAAGTGTTGTCCAGTTGTTCTTACTCAGGCGAGTGAATTCCCCCACTTGCGTGAGTGACGTCAGGGTTTGAATGACTTACAAAATCATGTTGCTGTAGGTTCACTCGGCTCAGTGACCTTCTTCACTCCTGGGAGTGAGTTTACCTGAGGTCTTTTATGTTTGCACTTTCTGAAATCAAATTGGGGTGACAAATACCTCCTCTGTTCCTGCAAAATTAGCATATCAACAAAATTAGCCACACAAAAGCAAAACTTATGGGTTGCCTCCCATAAAGCGCATTGGTTTTAAGTCATATGCCAGACTTCAATAGAGTTTCAGCCAAGCTCCTTCAGGACCAGAACATGATTGTCCTGTCTTTACTCCATTTTGTCAATCGAAAGTATGGTTTTAGCCTCTGCCCATTAACCAAAAAGGTGTTGCTATTTTGTGGATTCATGATTTTCCACTGCTCCTTGATTCAAAACCTTCTTGATTCTATAAGGGCCAGTTCATCTTGACTTCAACTTTCCTGGAAAGAACTTCAGCCTGGAATTGAACGATAAGACTTCTTGCCTTTCTTGTAGTTTCTTCTTCACAATATGCTGATCATGATAAACCTTAGTTTTCGCCTTGTAAACTCTGGATGATTCATATGCCTTCAGTCTGAACTCTTCCAGCTCATTCAATTGCATCAATCTGAGTTCCTTGCATCTTCTTGGATTAATATTCAGTTCCTTAACAGCCCAGTAAGCCTTATGCTCCAATTCTACTAGAAAGTGGCCTGCTTTCGCATAGACAAGTTTAAATGGAGACATACCAATGGGGGTTTTATAGGTTGTTCTGTACGCCCACAAAGCTTCATCCAACCTTGAAGACCAATTCTTCCTGGCAGTGTTGACAACTTTTTCCAGGATTCTCTTCACTGCCCTGTTTGACACTTCTGCTAGCCCGTTTGATTGTGGATGGTATGGTGTTGATACTCTGTGCCTGATCCCATATTTCTTTACCATGGTTGCAAATGACTTGTTACAGAAGTGTGATCCTTCATCACTGATTATCATTCTGGGTGTACCAAACCTGGTGACAATATGTTTTCTTAAGAACATGAGAACAGTCTTGGCATCACGGTTTCTTACAGCTACAGCTTCTATCCATCTTGAAACATAGTCCACTGCCAGCAGAATGTAGGAATTTCCAAAGGATGACACGAAAGGACGTGTGAAATCTATCCCCCATACGTAAAACAGTTCTACTTCAAGCATGTTCTGTTGTTGCGTCTCATTCTTCCAGGAAATGTTTCCCGTCCTTTGGCATCTGTCACAGCCCTTGACAAACTCGCGTGCATCTCTAAACAGGGATGACCAATACAGTCCAGATTGTAGAACTTTAATTGCTATCCTTTGACCACTGAAGTGTCCACCATATGGAGAGCTATGACATTTATGCAGCACTTCCGCAAATTCGGTTTCTCGAATACATCTTCTGATCAATTAGTCTGCACATCTCTTGAATAGGTAGGGTTCATCCCACAGGTAGAGTTGAGCATCATGATGGAATCTTTCGCGCTGTTGAGGAGTGAAATCTGTAGGAATAACACCAGTAGCGACAAAGTTAGCAAAATCTGTAAACCAGGGTCTGTTACATGTCACTCCCATGAGTGTGCTTGTCACTCGCCAGAGTGACTTATCAGGGAATTTGTCTGAAATTGGAATTGTATCATCTGGAATCGCTTCAGGTCTTGACAGATGGTTTGCCACTTGATTTTCAGCACCTTTTTGTCCCTTATCTCCAAATCAAATCCCTGTAACAGTAACTCCCATGGAATAACTATAGGCTTAGATTCCTTTTTAGTGATTAAATACTTGATGGCAACATGGTCTGTGTAGACTACGACTTTCATTCCTAGCAAATAAGCTCTAAATCAGTCAAATGCAAACACAATTGCCAACATTTCCTTCGCTGTAGTGGTGTAGTTGACTTGTGTAGGATTGAGAGTTTTACTAGCATAGTAAACCACATGCAGCACCTTATTCTTTCTCTGCCCAAATAAAACACCAACTGCAAAATTACTAGCATCAAACATTAGTTCAAAAGGCTGTGACCAATCTGGTGTGATGATTACAGGTGCGGAATGAGTTTCCTTTTCAGTTCAGTAAATGCATTTAGACAGGATTCATCAAAAATAAAAGCAGTGTCTTTCTCAAGCAAATTGCACAACGGTTTAGAAATTTTTGAAAAATCCTTAATGAACCTCCTGTAAAAGCTAGCATGGCCTAGGAAACTCCTTACTCCCTTGACTGTGGTTGGTGGGCTGAGCCTTTCTAGGACTTCAATCTTTACCTTGTCCACTTCAATTCCTACCTGTGACGTCTTATGCCCCAACACAATCCCCTCAGTTAGCATAAAATGGCCCTTCTCCCAATTGAGGAATGAGTTTGATTCTATGCATCTCTTCAGTATCAGTCCAAGATTGTCCAGGCATGCATCAAATGACTTGCCAAAGACTGAGGAGTTATCCATAAAGATCTCAATTATATCTTCCACCATATCAGAGAAAATGGCCATCATACATCTTTGAAATGGTGTAGGTGCATTGCATAGTCTAAATGGCATTCTCTTAAAGGCAAATGTCCCATAGGGGTAGGTGAACGTTGTCTTTTCTTGATCATCAGGCTATAGCAATCTGACAGTAATACATGAATCCAGCCAATCTATCTAGCATTTGATCAATAAAAGGAAGGGGAAAATGGTCTTTTCTGGTAGCTTTATTAAGCTTTCTGTAGTCCATGCACACTCTTCATGCATAATTCAGCCTTGTAGGGATCAGCTCCCGGAGATCATTCCTTATTATTGTGATTCCTCCCTTCTTGGGCACGCATTGAACTGGATGAGCCCACTTACTATCAGATATCAGGAAGATGATTCCAGCATCTAGTAGCTTAATAATTTCTTTTTTACCACTTCTTTCATGACTGGGTTGAGCCTTCTTTGTCCTTCAATGGTTGGCTTGGCATCATCTTCAAGTAGAATCTTGTGCATACAGATAGAAGGACTGATGCCTTTAATGTATGCAATTGACCATCCTATGACTTCTTTGTGCAACCTTAGCACCCTTAGCAACTTATCCTCTTCAGTACCTGTAAACATAGAAGAAATACTCACAGGTAAAATATTACTTGCTCCAATATAGGCATATTTCAAATGTGAAGGTAGAGGATTAAGTTCTAGAGAAGGTGGCTCTTCAATTGAAGGCTTGAGGCATCTTCCTTCCTTAGTCATGTCCAACAGCTCAAAGGGTTGTTGTTTAGGATGCCACTTGGGGGAGTGGTTCAAATAACTCAGGGAAGTGAGCTTGTACTCATCTTCCCCTTGTTGTTCTTCACTACTGTCTGGACACAAGAGTTCCTTGAGGAGTTCATCTTGTAGCCCTTCATCTGCCACTGCTTCTTCCACTTCTACACTCTTCACTATATAGAAGTTATGGACTTGGGCAGGATATCTCATGTTTTTGAAGATGTTGAAGGTGACTTTCTCCCCATCAAAGTGCAGTGTGATTTCCCCTTTTTTCACCCTGATGATTGCATCACTTGTTGCCAAAAAAGGTCTCCCTAAGATGACGGGCACATCCTTGTCTTCTTCCATGTCCAAAACCACAAAATCTGCTGGATAAACAAAATTCCCAACCTTCACAAGAACACCATGTAAAAATCCATTTGGGTAGGTTAATGACCTGTCTGCCAACTGCAATGTCATGTTAGTAGGTACCAAAAATTTATCCAGATCAAGCGATTTAAAAACAGACAATGGCATGAGATTTATACTTGCACAAAGATCTAGCAATGCTTTCAAAAATTCTCTTATTCCTACAGTGCAAGGAAGAGTGAAACTACCCGGATCTTTTAGTTTAGGTGGCAGTTTTCTTAGAATAGATGTACTTCATTCTTCATTTAGAGTAATAAAAGAAGAATCATACACTTGTGGTTTATTAGCTACCAGATTTTTCAAGTACTTGAAATATTTAGGCATTTGTTTAAGTGCATCAACAAGTGGAACATTGATATGTATTCTCTCCAACTTTTGAATAAACCTGTTGAGCCCTTCATTCACCTTGGCCTTCTTCTGTCTTACTGGATATGGTGGTATTGCATCATGTGGCTTTTGACTTGGTGATGGGATTTTGATTTCCTCCATTCCAGGTTTTTCCACTGATTGCTCCTGTTCAACCAAATGATCATCATCAGATCTTTTCTCAGAAGATGTTTCTTTATTACCTGCAAGGTCACTCGCGGGAGTGGCTTTTTCACTTGGCTGAGTGAGCTGTTTTTCACTTCTGAGAGTGATAGCCTTTGCTTGCTCTTGATCATTTCCCTTGGGATTGACAATTGTATCACTTGGTACACTTCTAGATGGTCTTTCAGCATTCTGTTTTGCAATCTGAGCTAACTGATTTTTCAGACTCTTGCAAGATACAACCATATTCTTAATTGCATTCTGCATAGAAATCCATTCATCTTCCCTTGGTATGTATTGCTGATTAGAACGCTGTTGATTCTGATAATTGGGAGGTTGGCTATCTTGTCTTTGAAATCCTGGGGGTTGAGTAGGCCTCTGATAGTTTCCTTGATGTGGTGCATTATTCCTATTGGGGTGCTGCTGATTTCTCCAATCGTTGAAGATGTTGAATCCTCCAGCATTGCCCTGCCTAACAAACTGGACAACCTTTATTTTGGATGGACAGTTATCCAAATTGTGAGATCCATCACATAACACACACACACTTCAGCCTTGGATTTGGACAGCTCACTCCTCAGTTTTGTCATCTCATTCATCATCACAGCCATCTGTGCTCGCAGGTGTGTACTGGGGTCAAGTTCCATCACTCCTGGCTGCTTTGTACTTGCTCTTAGATCAGATTGCCACTTTGAATGATTGGTGGTCATATTATCAAGCAACTGCCTTGCTGCATCAACCGGCTTCATCATGAACACACCACCAGTTGCAGCATCAAGGGAGTCTCTTCTGGCTGGTAGCAAACCATTGTAGAAGATGCTCAGTTGGAGGTTCTCTTCCAAACCATGCTGAGGGCATTTCCTGATCATTTCCTTCAATCTTTCCCAAGCTTCATAGAGTGTTTTAGTTCCATGCTACTTGAAATTCATTATTGCAGTTCAGAGTTGTGCACCTTTTGCAGGTGGAAAAAACTTTGTAAGGAAGCCTTGTCTTAACTCTTGCCAAGTGGAGATAGAATTGTTGAGCAATGTGTTGAACCATGCTTGGGCGTGATCCTGCAAAGTAAAAGGAAATAACCTCAATCTAATGTCATCATTGGATAAGCCTTGAATCTTAAAAGCACTGCATGAACGCAAGAAACTTCTTATATGATCATTAGAATCTTCATGAGGTAATCCATGGAATGGGTAGGCTGACTGAGTCCATTGGATCATCTGTGGTTTTAACTCAAAATTGGTTGCCTCCACATGAGGGAATACTAATGGGGATTGGACTTCTTCTTGTTGTGGAATAAAGAAATCTCTGAGCAATCTCTCAGGTTGTTTTGTCGATCCCCACCCTGGTTCCTATTATTCTCCGAGTTACCACCTTGGTTAGCCATCTCTCAGGTTGTTCTGTTGCAACCGATCTTGCTTTCTTTTTGCTACTCTGGCTCTGCGTATAGTAGCTACAATTTCAGGATCAAAAACTGGTTCACTTCATTGGTGCCTTCTAGTCATAGACCAAAGAAAAGAAATTAGAAGCTTAGGGGAATTACCAGAGAAGGATTGTTCACAAATGAATTTTTATGAGAATAACATTCCTATAGTTTCGAAAGAAGGGTTTGAAGTAAACACATGTGGTGAGGTTGTCCCTAGTATAAGAGATTTTGAGGATGATGTGAAAAATGGTTCAATGAAAGACCAACAAGAGGATCAATGGTACAAGATTGAATTTGAGAAAGAGGATGTTGTAGTGTTGGAGTATAAGTTTATATTTTCTCATGGAAAGGAGAACCACTACAAGAGATTCATTGTTGCTGCTGAACATGTTTCTTCTGGTATTGAGATGGGTATTCTGGCAGATCAGTCCTAAAGTCCGGCTCATGACTTTAAAGAAGTGCTTATTGGGAGGCAACCCAATTCTTTATTTTGCTTTATTTTTCTTTTTCTCTCATTAATCAGTTGATGGTTAAGTTTTTTGTTCCTGATTATCTGGAGATATTTGATTTCTGGATTTTTGTGGTTTTTCTTAATCATCTGTTTTTAGGTTTGTTTTTCTAATTTAGTTTAGTTTGCAATTAGTTTTGTTGGAAGGGCGGAACTCTAGTGTCCAGTGGTGCTGAAAATGAAACCTCCAAAATTCTGAAGAAGTTGGTCGTGCGCTTGGATAGCAGTTGCAACAGTTTATTCAACAATTCCGGTCCTCTGTTTTGCATTCCCAAGGTTGTTTCATTTCTTTTATTCGTTTTTTTTATGTCTTTTCTTTTTTTTTCACTTGGGTGTCTTGTCTTTTGTGTTTTATATATTGAGAGCAATGTATGCTTTAAGTGTGGGGGAGAGGAATATTTGTGTTTTGTGTTTATCTTTCTTAAATAAAACAAAAACCCATAAAAATTGAAAAAAATAAAAATTGAAAAATCCAAAAAGGCCTATGATGAAGGTAGTTTAATTATCTATAACATGTAAGAATTAGGCGATTTTGAATTGTATTGCTTAACTTATTTATTTCTGTATGTTGCTTTGAATACCCTTCTTTTTATGCACTTATTCGTGACTGTGGGATAAGTCTAAAGTGAGACATAGTTACATGTGTTTGATGTAGATATGCCATGAAAAGTTGTTTGATTCACTCATTCTTATATGATTTGTATGTGGAACCGATCATGTTACGAAGGAAAAGCAAGGCATTAACCCAATATCAGCCTTAAAAAACCTTATTGCTTTAACACTTTGTGTTAAGTAAGTTTGGGGGAGGGGTGTTGGCAGATGCTTCTGAGGTTAGGTTAATTTTAACGAGGGAGAAAAGGAAGAGCATTCAATGTTGATGCTAGCCCATTGAGAGGTGAGGAATTGGCAACCTGAGCGGAGAGTCCTCAGGCCCGGTGAGGAAAAATAGATATGTAGACTACCCTAAGTTGTTGAGCCACTATGTATAAGTGTGGAAAAATGCTCTGAGTAGTGGCCTGAGTTGGAAAGAGTCATGAAGAAAAGCCTCATGGACCGAAGAATGGGTTACGAGGGGGAATAGGTTGTCTCTGAGAGAAGTCCTTCTATTTCGTAGCATGTCTGGTGGTCCATTGCATTGAAATATGGTATGAAATGTGAGTCTGTTGTTAAAGTAAAATGGTATATTTGCAGTAGAGCTTTTGTTTTCTATGTTGAATGTAAAGTCATGTCCCTGAGAAACAGATCGCACACACACACAAGCGAGGGGGCTAAAAGTAGTTATGGTTTGCATTTTGTTCGGTAGTGCATATTAGAGGTAGTCGAGATCTTTGTGTTATATGATGTTGAATCTCTGAGGCCGCCGAATTAAATAACTAAATGTTTTTGTTTGTTTTAATTCTTGGGCATGCTTGAGGAATAGCAATAATCAAGTTCGGGGGTATTTGATAAGCTTATATTTTACCTATTTATTATATCCATAATTTGTGATTTTTGCAATATATATGTTGAGTGATTTTATCTTTATTTGTAAGTTTTGTACTCAAATGGAAGAATTGTTGAGATTTTGGGATAAATTGAAAAGAAAAAGTAACTCAAAGGGAGAATTGAAGATTTGATAAATTGACAAGGAAGAAATTGAAGCACTTGAAGAGTTGGAGGAGTTTTAATTTAAATTGGCTTCGAAAAAAAAATAACTTTCTTTTTCTTGAAGAAATAGTGTTTGAGAATAGCCTATAAAAAGAGGACTAGGATTTTATTTCTGGAGACAGAACTTAACCACCCAGCCACCACAAAACCTACGCCCAAAATTCTTTTTTTTCAACATCCACGCCTCCATCACCCCAACTCCATGAAAAAAAAAAACCCACAACTCCACGCACCAAACAAAACCCACGCAACACACCATCAGCCCAAAACTAACACCTCCACACACCAAATCACCTACACACATCATCATCGGAGGAGGAAGCAAGCAATTTCAGACTCAAGTTTTGGCCTACTTCTCCAGGATTTCATTGTTTTATTTATTTTTAAGATAATGTGTAGCTAAATTATTTAATCTGGGGTTTTGGATGTAGCCGCCGTACTATTTAATTTAATTGAAGTTATGATTATGACTTTTTCATTAATTAATATTTTTTATTCTTGTTTTTCATCCATTTAAATACCTGATCAATATTTGCATGTTTTAAGGTGCTAGCAGAAGTAGCGAGAGTAGAAGGCTAGTATTAGTTTGTAAGAATAATAGACTTAGGTAGTGAGCCACAGGAGTAGGAACACCGCCTTTGTGACTACTAATTCCAAAGTTCTTAATGTGGTTTTATTAATCCCTATAGTCACGAGAATAGTCATAGGGTTTGTTTAAGTAAGAGGGTTATGACACGAGAGTGTACAATTCTTAAATTGGTGAATTTTCGTGAGATTAATGAGAGTCAAGAGTCACATATCTATACATTAAATTAAACTGAATAGTTGGTTGGTGAACCCTTTGCCCTAGGTTTTTCTTTTACTTATTTATATCTTTAAATAATTACAATTGTTAGTTTTAGGTTTAGATTAGTTTAAATTGATAAATTGTTAATCTAAATAATAATAAGAAATAATTTTAACCGGTACTTGGTAACCTTTTCTGTGGGATCGACCCTGCTTTCTGCTTTACTACTAGTAATTGTATTAAGTAGGTAATTAATTATTTGATTAGTGTGATAACGGCTTGTCAAGAAACACTTTCAACTTCAAAACATAGAACAAAACCAGTACATTACAGCAACTACAGCATAGGTCGAAGAGATTAACCCCTGGAAGCTATTTAACTACTCATACTGGTTGATGCTACTGCTACTACTTCGACAGACATCATAGAAGTATGCATCAATTAAATGAAATACAAGCTAACAGTTAAGAGAAGAAGACAACTTATTCAATTCAAGGTGTCGCTCCTGGGAGTGACAGAGTTCACTCAGGAGAGTGAATTGGTGACTAGGCTGACTGTTCTTCAACTCTGCCTTCTGCTAAGTTGCTGTTGTTCTTCCTTGCTCTTACCTTCCTTCTGGAGTTTCTCCATGTGCTCTAGTCAACTGAGAGAAGCAGAGATGGATTTTTTTCTCTGGAAACGCAGCTCCTCTCTTTTTATAGAGACTTGTTCCGGTTCCTCCCCCTAGAGAGCTATCCCATGCTTTTGTAATTTTTTATTTTCCCAATGCTTTGTGTCTTGGACCCCAAATTGACTGGTCTCTTGCTCATTCTTCCAGCAATGGTATCAGCAGCAGCATTGCTCAATGTGGGTGGCTAGTTCTCGATTCAAGGGGACAAGCATGCTCTTTAGTTTCTAGTGTGGGATACCTTTTATCAACCCCCAATGTATCTTGTGTTTTGGAGTTGCTTTTTGACCAGCTCAGCCCATACTCCTTAATTCTGAAATCAGTAACCCAATTATTGCTCCATAAGGCCCCGATTTTCATCACTTGTTCACTCAGGTCCATCCCTTCACAAAAACATAAAACTTACTAAGTAATGTGAAATAATTCTAATAATCACCCCAAAATTTTCAACTAATTAGAGAGTAAATTGTATTGCTTTTATATAACAATTTAACCATTATCAGTAGCGTTATAAATTCACATGCACTTAACAAAGCCGTTAGCTAAAACAGACCCCTTAAATATGCCTGATTCGTAGTTAATGAAAAATTAAGAAATTCTCTAGTCAGGTTTTTCTCTCTCATCATTTATTTTTCTGATCAACACTTCTGCTCCAATCTCATATTCAAGATAGTATCAGAGTAGGATCTGATCCTGTTCTGAACCAGAATCAGCTGATAAACTAGAACCAAAATCATAATTCTTTGATCGTGAGCAAGGAGGATTGATTTTCTTCAAACCCTAAGTCAGGTTCTTGGAGGTCTGCATCGTGAAAAATGGCAGAGAATTGTGGATTTGGACGGTGAGAAGACAATCGCTGGGAAGATGCAGAGTTGATGCTGTATGGAGGAGGATACATCCATCCGCCCACTCTTCATCCATCAGATAATTCCTCGATGGTAATTGTTTCTACAAAACTCACTGATAACAATTACATATCTTGGAGTCATGCTGTCAAATGATTTCTTGGAACTAAAAACAAATTAGGTTTTTTGAATGGATCAGTACCAAGGCCTAATGTAACAGATTCGACTTATGAACAATGGAATCGTGTTAATGATGCATTAGTTTCTTAAATCCTTAATTCGATTACACCTGAAATTGTGGATAACTTTGATTTTGTTCATACTGCTGCTGAGTTGTGTTTGGAATTAAAAGAGAGTTTTGGTACCAAGGACGGACCTCAGATCTATAGGTCAAGAAGAGAAGTTGCTACCATAGCTCAGGGTAACATGAATGTGGCTGGTTATTATTTGAAATTGAAAAGACTCTGGGATGAACTAGGGCAAGTGAACAAGAGAAAATCGTCATTAGGTGATGCAGTTTCTGAGTGGGTTAAATGAGTCTTTCAGTGCCAGATTCTCATAATGGATCCTTTACCAGAAGTTAAGAAAGCTTATTCAATGGTTTTGAACATTGAGCAGCAACAAATAGTGAACAAACTGTATGAGAGTCCTGTTGATCAGAGTGCTATGATGGTACAGAGGTCAAACTATGAGGTTCCTTCAACTGGTGGCAAGGAAAGTAATAGCTACATGAATAAGGAGAATCAGATTTGAGGATAAGGCAGCTAAGAAACTCCTGAAATGTGGTCATTGCCATTTGACAGGTCATTTGAAGACAGGTTGTTTCAAGTTGATTTGGTAGCCAGAGTGGTGGGAAGACAACAAAGAATCCAAGAAATCAACAGTTCTAAAACCAAAGTTTTCAGCTGATCTGGCAGCAGAAACAGAAGCATCAATGGCTGGTTTATCAACAGGAGAAGACTTGGCAGCAATGTGGACAAATATGCAATTGAGGCAGGAGAAAATGGCTATGTTGATCAAGGGAAAGCAGCAAATGGATAGTGAAACAGAGAGAGTCAACTTTGCGCATTATCATGATTTTGCAGGTATGAGCTCTTCCACAACTCTAAATGCTTTAAAGTTGGTTGAGAATAGTCTTTTGCTTCTATGGTTTCTTGACACTGGTGCTAGTGGAAGCATGAGCCCTTTCTCAGTAAATGCAAACCAATCATGAACTACACTCCAATTTCTTTCCTGATGGCAGCATTACTAGTGTTTAAAACACTGGAAGTGTAAAGCTATCATCTAGCCGAGAAATGCATGATTGCCTTCACATTCCTTCTTTCAAATATATCATGCTCTCAGTAAATAAATTAGCCACTTCTTCTCATATTGATGGTTTTTTCTCTACTACTTTTTGTCTGCTACAGGACCAAACGACTAAGGGACTTGTAGTAGTTTGAAGAGTATTAAATAGTCTTTATGTCCTGGATTCAAAATCTTTCTAGCCTTAGTTCATCAAGGATTTCATCCACACTCATCTTCAACATCCATTTGTCAAGCATCTCAATACATTTCCAGTTCATTTTTCAAATTCAATTTTTGTAGTCACTTTAGATATATGGCATTCTAGAGTAGGTCATATTCCACATATAGTACTAAATAAACGAGGAATAGGTACTGATGTTTCATCCGATGCTCATGTAAAGAGAGAGACATGTTCTATATGTCCTCTTGCTAAACATCATAGATTCAAATTTTCGGGAAACACAATTCATAGTTCTAAGCCTTTTGTTATTATTCATATTGATAAATGGGGACCATATAAGTTTTCATCTCATCAAGGTGCTTCTTATTTTCTTACACTTGTTGATGATCATACCAATACCACATGGACATATTTGATGAGTCATAAATCTCAAACTGTTGCCATACTCACAAACTTTTTAAAGATGATTCAAACACAATTTGATCTTTCTGTTAAAATCATTAGATCGGACAATGGTACAGAGTTTCTTAGTGACAATTGTCAATCTCTTTTTGAATCTCTTGGCATTCTGCATCATAAAATCACCCCCTATACAACCCAACAGAATGATGTACTTGAAAGAAAACACAAGCATTTGCTTGAAATAGCTAGGTCACTTTTATTTCAATCCAAATTTCCCATAAAATTCTGAGGAGATGCAGTCCTTATAGCAATATACATTATCAATAGAATTCCTTCTGCCATTTTGTAATGGAACAGTCCTTATGAATTGCTATTCCAGAAACCACCTGATATTCAGCATTGAAAAACATTTGGTTGTGAATGTTTTGCAACCAATCTTTTGCCTCATAAAGACAAATTTGCTACAAGGCCATCAAAGCAGTTTTTGTTGGTTATCCTGTAGGACAGAAAGCATATAAACTCTATGATCTGCAATCACACAAGGTTTTTGTGTCAAGAGATGTAGTTTTTCATGAAACTACATTTCCATTTCAAGAATCTCTTGATTCACTTCCTAAAGATCCTTTACTCATTGATTTCACTGAATGGTTTCATTATCCTCAACATGTTTCAACAGCTGATTCTGATACTGATCAAGATGATTCCATACCACTCGATACTTCTTCATCCTCACCAACACCTGAATCTATCACTAATTCAACAAGGTCTACGTTAGATACCTCTTCTACTACTACTTTTTCCTCTCAGTCTTCTCTTCCAGTTAGAAGATGTACAAAAAATCAGGACTCAGCCAGCCTGGATTTTGAAATTCAATAAGCTCATTTTTCTTCTCGGCCTCTTAGGACTTGTATCACTTCTTCTTCTTCACCACATACTCCTTCCAACTTTCCTTACACTATAGCACCCAACTTCTCAACATCATACCTTTCCTTCTTAGCCCAAATAGATAGTGTCAAGAAATCTAGAACCTGTTCTCAGGCCAAATTAGATCCTAGAAGGGTTCAGGCCATGCAGTCAGAGTTGGATGCTCTCCATACCGATCATACCTGGATTTTAACCATATTACCTCCTAGCAAGCATGTTATAGGCTGTAAGTGGGTTTTTCTGGTGAAACACCATTCAGATGGAACCATCAGCAAGGTTAAGGCCAGATTGGTGGCGAAAGGTTATAACCAGATAGAGGGTCAAGATTATTTTGACAGCTTCTCTTCTGTTGCAAAAGATGTCACAGTTAGATTGCTTTTAGCCATTGCAACATCTAAACAGTGGCCTATTCATCAATTGGATATCACTTATTCTGTTCAACAACTTAGCAAGCATGTTCAGAAGCCCTGTGAAGATCACTGGACTGCTTTACAACATGTTCTCAAGTATCTCAAAGGATCACCTTCAGCTAGTTTATTTTATCCGGCACAGTGATGCAGACTGGGGCTCCAATCCTGTACATAGACGTTCTGTCACAGGATTTTGTATCTTGGGATTAGCACTTATCTCCTGGAAGACGAAACAGCAATCAACCATTTCATGCTCCTCCTCAGAAGCAGAATACCACAGTCTTAGCCATGCTCCTTCTTTCCGATTTTGGCTTGCAGATTTCTACTCTCATTTCTCTCTGGTGTGATAGTTGTTTAGCCATTTATATCACCAAGAACCCTGTGTCCTATGAACGTACTAAACATTTGGAGATCGATTGTCATCTGGTTTGTCAACATTTTCAGAAAGGATTCTTGGTGCCTCTTCATGTATCCTCCAAACAGCAGCGAGCCGACATCTTCACCAAATCCCTTCCTTGTCCCTCCTTTGTTGATCTTCTTGACAAGCTTGGCCTGCGTAATTTCTTGCATACACCGGCTTGTGGGGGGATGTAGATGATGATGAAGTTTCGGATCAACAATGTGTAAATGCAATAGATGAAGAAAATAAAGAAAACAGCAGCAACATTGATTAGATTTTAGGACTAAATTGTATAAGTTGCAAATGTAGAGGGTAGCCTTGTAAATTCACATGCGCTTAACAAAATCGGTTAGCTAAAACAGACACATTAAATATGCCTGATTGGCGGTTAATGAAAAATCAAGAAATTCCCTAATCAGATTTTTCTCTCATCGTTTATTTTTCTGATGAACGCTTTCGCTCCAATCTCTGATTCAAGAACGAGGTCACTTTGACTTCAATTTTAAAACGTAACCAGTTCAGTAAAACTCCTCAATCATGACCCTATTGTCCTTCTTTTTTTTTAATGAAGAAGAGGAAATTGTAACGCTATATCTTAGACTCTACTACAACGACTTAATTAATATATTGCTTAGTATAAATTCTCAAAAAAACAAAAAAAAAAATGAAAAAGAAAAATAAGATTAATTCGAACTATTTGTAAATCTATTGTATGAACCAATCTCACTTTGTAACTTGGCCATAACCAGTTGGTTTTTCAGCAGTCTCAATTAATTGTTCATTTCTCTAGGCCTAAATAAACAGAAAAGTGGAGTCTATCGACATTTATAGGGTTGCATCGATCACAATGAAGCTTGCATCACAATATTAATGGTCACTGAAAATACATATTTGATTTCAGTATGATCACATGGCTCAAATTATTTTCAGTTGAGCTTTGGGTGTGGAAGATTTTTTTGGCTAACTAGAACAGAGAATAATCCATATTTCTACCAAAGGTTTTCAGTTTTGACCCTTTCTCAGACAAATTGTAATAATGTCTCCTAGACTCCAACTCCCCAAACCCTACCAACAAAATTTTAAAATTTTCAGAAATGAATTAGGATCTTTATTAAGAATATAAATGTAATAATAGTTCACTCAACCCACATTCAATGCCATTTCGAAAAGAAACCCAAATTCAATGTAAATACAGGACCAAACTTTTTCTGTAAGCACGCTATGTTTTCGTTCCGTCGTACATTCTTCTACAGCACGAAAATCTTCACCACTTTATCCCTTATCTTCTTGTCAGGATTTCTTCGAAGACATTCTTCTTTCCTCAAAGTTTACAAGCAAAATAAAGACAAGATTTATTGAAAAAAGATTTCAAGGAGGAAGAAGTAGGATGCCTCCTAGCATCCTTTCCACTCCCTGGCCTTAGCGATTTACTTGACACTTTTATCAACCCTTCCGCAACAGAAAAATTACTTGCATTTAGAGGCCTTTCTTTGATTCGGTTACAGCATGTCTCGACAGTTTCCTGACAATTCCCGGCTCTTAAACTTACGGAGACCTGTGAGACCTTAAGAAATGAAGGAGCTTCTAATAGACATTCGAGATCTTTACCGAAACTCATGTCCTCGTGAGTCTGATTTAGAAAAGAACTCAAAGAGTACTTTTTCTGTTAAAAAATAATACTAACGGTAGGGAAGGTGAGCTTCACATCCGAGTGAATTCTTCCACTGAATCCTGGATTTATCTGTTCTAAATATTATTTGAGTTTGTTTTGCGACGAATGGTTGTAAGTCGATGATTATTGATTTTCTTTTTCTTGGCTGGTTCACTTGTCTGTAAACAAATAGGTAAGTATAATTGTTTTCCCCTACCTTCTTGCCGCATTGACTATATTTTTCCTGTAGATTTAGATAGTAAGGAATGACAACAAATACTTATTTACTAACAACAGACATAACATTAATAATTTAGCAAACACATTTTTTATTTTTGTTTCAAAATGATTGTCTTTTTTGTTACTTTCTTCAAATATAATTATCAAAAACTGGATTTTTATGTTAAGTATAATTTGTATCCCAAATGAAAGTTAAATCTGCTTATTTATTTCAACAAAGAGCAAATATATTTTAAAAATGATAAGAAAATTGGTTATTTTATTTTTGGACCCCAAATCCATGCTTTAGGGTCAGTTTCTGATGTAGCGCAGCCTTCAATTGGAACCGAATCCTAATTTTCAATCAAAAAATGATCAAAAAAGCCAGGGTATGAGAAAAGCTTCTCGTTTTTTGATTAATAAACAACTGCCGTTCAATGGCCAACGTACAACATCTGATAAAGAAATGAAAAGAAGCTCTAATCCGTAAGAAAACCCTAAAACCGACAAAGTTCAAAACTACCGTCAAAATAAAAAATAAAATGAGAATAATGCCAAAGAAAACTATCAAATATCAGCTGCATCTTTCCCCCCAGGATAGGAGAAATTCGCCCTCGAATTTGAAACAGCATCAGGAACATACGGGGTCAAGTGCTCGACAATGAAGACATCTGCAGTACGAAGGTGACTAGGCAACTTCAAGCGATAAGCATTAAGATTAATCTTCTCGAGAACCTCCAAAGGACCAATCTTCTTGGCAGACAGCTTATTGTAGTCACCAACAGAAAAACGATCCGTAGTCAACACTGTCCAAACGAAATCACCCACTTCAAATTCAACCGCCCGCCGACGAGAGTCCGCAGAAGCCTTATACTTAGCATTGGCGCGAATAAGGTTGTCAGAGACTGCTTGATGAACAGAATGAAGACCAGACACAAAATCACTAGCCTTCCCATGAAGGCGAGTAGGCAAAGGCAAAGGAAGAGGTCCACTGGAGCGCGAGGAAGAACATAATAGACAATCTGGAAAGGGCTAAAACTGTGCTGGGTACAATCAATCAAACGGTGACCCTGGTTTCGACGGATGAACAATGGCCGTTGGATCAGCTGCTGGGGTGGTGCTAACGCCGGTTGAAGCTGCAACTCCCAACGGCGAACCTTGCTGCACATTGCCACGACCAGGAGTTCCCCGACGCTGCTGCTGTTGGCGCTCGAGATCAGTTGCCCGCTGATGCGCAGCCGACAGAGATGGAGAATCCAACAGAGCGACGGTTTCCTGAATGGAAGGACAAAGACCAGCAATGAATCGAGCCACCTTCTGATCGTTATTCTCGGCCAAATCATTGCATGCAAGCAGCTTGTAGAAGTCGGACGAGTAATCAGCCACCAAACGAGAACCCTGCCGGAGAGTTTGCAAACGGTGATATAATGTTCGCTGAAAATTGGAGAAAACAAACTCTTCCTACATCACTTTTCGTATCTTATGCCAAGACTGAATTTTGGGCTTTCTCCGTCGAGAACGATCAAGCTTCAATTGCTGCCACCAGGCAGAAGCACGGTCACGGAGACGGGTAGCAACCAACGACACCCGTTTGTTCGAAGGAATGGACTTGAACTCAAATACCTCCTCCACGGTGACCAGCTACTCAAGTTAAACCCATTTATAAACCCCTTTACCCCATAAAATCCTTGGAGAAATGATACAAATTTTTTTATTCCATGAATTATAGGTTTGAAATTTCTTATTAAAGTCAATATGCTGGTCATAAAAGCAATTACCATCATCTACTCTTTTATCTGATTGGTAGTACAATTGTCTGGCAAAAGTCTGCAAAGTCCAAATTCAGAGTAATTGTCAAGAGTTGATACTCTGGTCATACAACAAAATTTCCGCTTACCATTAGAGTTGATTGTCTCTCACATTCGTAAGGGACTGATCGTGTATATCATAGACATGAGTTACTTCTATATCTCTATAATTCGAAGAGAAATAGATAGTAAATCAAATTGATCATTCGCGTACGCGGTGCAAGTATTTATTTGGTAAAACAAATTTACCGGATCCTAAATTAAGTTCATCAAATAAAACAAAAAAAATGAATTACTTTTATGAAACCAAGACAATATTTACCAAAGATTATTAATATTTTTTTGTAAGGGCAGAATTGTTTGATACATCAATGATGAAGTCAAAGATAAAACTACTGAGAAGAAAAAATTCCCAATTATAGGGGGCCGGTTGACTAGTTAATAATCCTGTTGGTGATGTAGTATTACATTTTAGTTCGCTAGATGAATTTAATCAATGTGAGGCTTTCTTATATTGAGTTAGATTGATTGGAGTGAAAGAATAAGAGAGAAAATAACAAATAACATTAAGGATGATATTACAATGGTCATGGCACTTTGTTCGCGTTCTCCAAAAAAACCGGAAGAAACTATTACGATAGTACTACTTGAGATTAACAACAGATTCCTTTCTAAATTAAATGCTTCATTGTTCAACAACAAATTTAGTATACTCCACGAACTTAACAAATAGCCAATGAAGCAAGCTGCTTGTAATTAAATCAATTTGGGGGTTACTACCATCATTCTACCATCTTTCTTGTACTTCAATGTTCAATTATGGCAGCTTCACCCAGCAAATACGATCTTGAGAAACGATGTCCCGTCGGCATCGAACAGTTGCGACTCCATCAAAAAGCGCTGGATTAGTAGTCATCCTCCTTCATAATTATTGGAAATTCCACAAAGTATCTGTTGCTTGTTCCACTTGGAACGAGTCGCTGTTATCAAACAACGCCGGCATCATTCCGTCAGCGTTCCAGCCAGCTAAAAATGAGTCTGACATCTCAATAAGTTGTTGATGAAGATTATACGTCGGTTGATCATCATGAATTGGTTGTGGTGGCACAACATCGCAAACAATATTAGGACTAATCGCAGTTCCACTCCATGGTTGTTGCCTTCTTTCATCAAGCTGATGGACTCCTTGTCGATCAGCACCTTCCTCATAACCGGAATATGACATGCTTCCGTCAACCATAGTTGTACCAGCACTACACGCAGTTCCACTCCATGGTTGTTGATGAAGATTATACGTCAGTTGATCATCATGCATCGGTGGTGATGGTAGTGGTGGCGCAACATCGCGAACAATATTAGAACTACTCGCAGTTCCACTCCATGGTTGTTGACTTGCTTCTTCCAGCTGATGGACTCCTTGTCGATCAGCACATTCCTCATAACTGGAATATGACATGCTTCCGTCAACCATTGTTGTACTAGCACTACTCGCAGTTCCAGTCCATGGCTGTTGATGAAGATTATACGTCGGTTGATCATCATGAATCGGTGTTGATCGTAGTGATGGTGCAACATCGCAGAAAATATAAGAACTACTCGCTGTTCCACTCCATGGTTGTTGACTTCCTTCTTCCAGCTGATGGACTCCTTGTCGATCAGCACCTTCCTCATCCCCGGAATATGACATGCTACCGTCAACCATACTTGTACTAGCACTATTGTTGTGAAAGTTATTGTAACAATTATGTTGAATCGGCAATCCTTCTTCCTGCTGATGAATTACTGGTGGCTCATCAACACCTTCATTACACCCCGAATATGACATGCTTTCATCATCCATAGTAGTGCTAATAGTACCATTATTTTGAGACAGAACTGCTATTTGCTGCTGAGGATATCCAACTGATCCCATGACTTCTGTAGATGAATAATCTCCTTGATTATGAATTTTGACGTCGCCACAACTATCCTTGCGCTTCCGGCCAACCATCTTGGCATTACGTGCTGAAGAAGTAGAAGTAGCCTTGGATGAATCCTTTATCTTACAATCTTTCGAGTTATCCTTAACTATGCGACAGATGACGTAATCGCTGCTTTTAATCCCGGGTTGTTTCAGAACTTGCTCTGACAGCGAAAACTCGTGCATGTACCAAGATCCTTTGCCCCTTGCCTTGGATTTCACCGTGTAAGTTAACTGTTTATGATATCCCATAACTTTGCTACCTTGTAAGTCCATCACCGGCTTGTTGGTCATCTCCGCGTTCCATGTTCCGCAACCGGCCGATCTACCAATCCTCTTCGCGCTCATCTGAGATAGTTTAGTTACAACGAAAACAACCCTTCTGCTATGGCTGTTCTTACCAGCCGATTCATCGTACAGCTCCCACTTGTTATCGGGGATGTCAGAGAAGAGGTTCCAGGGCTCCTTGCTAGCCTCAGCGCCGTATAACTCTCTTTCAAGAACGTTGTTTGTATGCGTTGAAATTTCTTCGCCACAAGCCTTACGCTCAAGAAGCCATAGAAGCTCTTGTTGAGTTGGTCTGAATCGGGAACCAACAACATCCATATCTTCTTGATTTGACTATAACTCAGAAGAAAAAGGCTGATTCAAGCAGGATGAAAACGAAATCTACGAAATGTTTAACCAGCAAAGAGATTTAGGGTTTGCTCTTTATGAATACATGGACGTAACTAGCTAGTTATATATATATATATATATATATATATATATATATGTTGATTGAGGTGGCGGTTATCTGTCCCAATTTACTGATCGGATTTTGTTTTATTAATAGTCGGCAGTCTGCGTACACACGTTTTGCAACAACTTTTTAGCGAGTATTACGTGCGGAATTTAGTTTTATTCTTGCTTTAATTTTTTCTAGTTCCTTTGGGAAATGGGATAATGTAAGACTCAAGAAAATTTACTAGCTATTCGGAGGCCTAATTACCTAAAACAGACACTTAAAAGCCTAGATGAAAGATAATAACATCAAGTATTTTATAAAAGACTGTTGTTTAGGTTAATAAAACAACAAATTCAACATAATTCTAAAATAAATTAAACATAATTGGAAAATGGATGGGCTAAGTGTTTAGATTATTCATTAAAGAAACTCCCTAAGAACTTTTTTATATATTAATCTCACTACCACTTTTGGGTTAAGCTTGGAATCCTGGTCATATAGCCACTCTACGAAAAAAAAAAAGAAATTAAGAAAGAAACAGAATTACTTAATCAGATTAGAATATATAAATTTTGGCTAGTCTCCATTATCTTTGTCACCATGGTGCGTGGCTAATAAACTAAAGAAACGCAAAAAGTTCTCTTTCCAATGTGTTCTCTCCAGTGCCTCCATTTCGATGATTCTCATTAAATTTTAGAAGCACTAGTGTATGCAGAAAGGAATATTTTATTCATTTATTTTATATAATGGTTGATTACTCTACACCGCTTCACATTTGTCTTATCCTTAATTTGACGCTTAAAACAAAAGTTCCTCTTCTATTCAACACGACTGCCTCAATCATTTATTTATTCTCATAAGAACTTGGAACGGTAGTCCAGTTTTGTTATCTTTTTTGGCACATATGCACCTCGCCATGTTTTTGATATTCCTTTCCTCCGAATTGAAGACAAATCAAAAGACAAAGGAATTTCAATGTTAAAGTTTTGAATATTTAAGTTTTACTAGAAACAATAGGGTAGTGCTTCATGAATTTGAGCAGATTTATTAAATCAACTGAACTCAAGTAGAATGAATAACTAACTAGTGCTTGCTTAGGCCAAACATACGTTCATAAGTTAAATTAAGCCTTTGGGTTTTAAAGACTTTGTAGTAGAACAATCTTGAATTCTATACATAGTACTACCTCCATATTCTTTATCTATCATAGTAGGGTGAATCTAAAATATTTTTTTATCTATTTTGCCTCATTTCCAATGCAAAATTAAATACATTTTTTTAAATTTTACACTTATTTCTCCACTTTGAATAACATATATTAATGACAATTACCTATGTTTCACGCTCTAATTTCAAATTTTTATACAGTTTCAATATTTAATTAAGGGCAAGAGAAACAATACATTTTAAAAATTAAGGGATCAATCATTATTTCCTTAATAGTGATTCAAACCCTAAAGTGATAGATGAAACTAGCCATAAACTAGTCAACTTTCCGTATAGTGCTTGGGATGGTTCATCTCTTTTTGTTGTTTGTAGACTATTGTATCAACTTCAAAATAAATTGGGGTGCATGGCATGCATACACTCCTTTTTCCGAATCATATCGTGTATTTTAATCAATATTAGAGTATATTAGGAGCCCCAAAAAAAAATTACAACCTTTAAGTTCTTCCGTTTACGGAAGTGACAAATTCATAAAAAGACTTCATTAAACCCCTCCGTCTTACTTTGATTGTGTAATTTGTTGGGTTATCTCCTCAATGTCCAAGGCTCGTTAGGTTTGGATTTTATTAGCCCGATAAGTGAGTTAGGAATTCAGTATCAATATGAGAGGTTTGTACTAAAATAAGTTGGAGAACACAGTGTAATCGTCAAGGCAAAAAGGAGAGGAAAAATAGAATTGGGGGTGAGAGACAATGTGTATCGACGGAGGCTCTACACTTGTGGGCACTTCTATTTTTCAGATATATAGTGATGGTGTGTTTTCTCATGGACGTAGATCTATTGAGAGATCAAACCATGTTAAATATGTGTTTGTTGCATGTTGATTTCCGCTGCGTGTGTTAATTGTTTATGAAGAGGGGTTTCAATCCGAAATTGTTGTATCAAAGCCCACGCTACAAAAAAGGTTGTCGTACCCACGGAATTTCACATCTCGTAGGAAATTCTACCCACAATATACCCACCCAACACCCACATTGAGCTGACCAAAATGGGGTCAAAACATTCAATTTTCCAACGTGTTGTCCACGCATTACCCACAAATTTATAGACAACATTAAATCTTGTCGGTAATCCGTGGGTAATGCTTTTCCACAAGAAAATTCCCCACGTATTACACACAGATTTCTTTGGGGTTAATTTGACACGACAGCTACGGTCTGGGCAATCTGTAGCTAAATTAAATTACCCACGATTTATCAACAATATTTTTGTGGGTAAAGTATTTCTGGGTAATTCGTGGGTAAGCAATGGTAAGACCACAGGAAATTTTAGAAAATTTCGCTAAGTGTTGGGAACGGTGGTCTTTAAAGACCATGGTGCTTTTAGTAACCCACGACGATTTCGTGGTTATGTGGTGGGAACTTGTGGGTAAATAGCAATTACTTTTTTTTGATTGATTATTAAATTTTAGGTAAATAAAGAAGGTTTTTAAAGGTCACTATAAATATTTATAGACCACGGTGGTTTTAGTTGCCCGCGATCTTTTTGTGGGTAACTCATGCGTACATTGCAATTACTATTTTTGATTGATTTTTCTATTTTAAATAAATAAATGTGGTCTTTAAGGACCACGGTGGTTTTTAATTACCCACGATCATTTGGTGGGGAACTCGTAGATAAGTCGTGTGTAAATTGTAATTATTATATTTGATTGATTTATGTATTAAAAATAAATAAAGTGTTTTTTATAATTTTTTATAGCTCTGAAAGTATGAAATTTGGTAATTAACTAAATTCATATGTAAAAGAATTTTCATTTAATTATTTAATCAAATGATTTTCAATATTGTGTATCTCATAAATATATACCGCACGTACTGTGTGTGTGTGCGCACATATCTATATATATATACAAATTAATATATGTATATATATATTTATATATATTTATTTAATACTAAAAAAACAGTTATCCTATATATTTAGGAACATTTGTAATAAATATAGTATGTTTGTACTTTTATTGTCAATAACTATAAAATCTATTACTTGTACACAATCATTAAATATTAACAATAATTCATTTCAAGTGAACAACTGATTGATGATAACAGTAATCATATAGTTATATTACTTTTAAGTAGTTACATAATTGATAATGTCTGTAATGTTTATAAATCGCAGAGCTTGCCAAGTTATCTTAGGCTTAGCTGAATGAATTAATGAAATATATTTTCTAGAACTGTATTATCTCGCTAAGATCAAACCGATGGAGGAGTTTTACTGGGACTTTAAATTTGATGTAGTCGTCCAGCAACATACCCGATCCCAGTTTATAATGGAATATATTCGACTAGCAAGATAGTGATTGACGAGTGTAGATCATGATGATGTTCAGGATCAACAATGTGTAAATGCAACAGATGAAGAAAATAAAGAAAACAGCAACAATAGCATTGATTGGATTTCAGGACTAAATTGTATATGTTGTAAATGTAGAGGGTGGCGTTGTAAATTCACATGCGCTTAACAAAGTCGATTTCCTAAAACAGGCACATTAAATATGCCTGATTGGCAGTTAACGAAGAATCAAGAAATTCTCTAATCAGATTTTTATCTCTTATCGTTTATTGTTCTGATGAACACTTCTGCTCCAATCTCTTATTCAAGATGGTATCAGAGCAGGATCTGATCCTGTTCTGAACCAGAATCAGCTGATAAACTAGAATCGAAACCCTAAGTCAGGTTCTTGGAAGTATGAGTCGCGAAAAATGGCAAAGGATCATGGATTTGGACGGTAAGAAGACAATCGCCAGGAAGATGCAGAGTTGATGCCGTTTGGAGGAGGATACATCCATTTGCTCACTATTCATCCATAAGATAATTCCTCGATGGTAATTGTTTCTACAAAACTCACTGATAACAATTACATATCTTTGAGTCATGCTGTCAAATGATTTCTTGGAACTAAAAACAAATTCGGTTTTTTGAATGGATCAGTACCAACGCCTAATGTAACAGATTCGACTTATGAATAATGGAACCGTGTTAATGATATATTAGTTTCTTGGATCCTTAATTGAATTTCACCTGAAACTGTGGATAACTTTGATTTTGTTCATACTGCTGTTGAGTTGTGGTTGGAGTTAGAAGAGAGTATTGGTACCAAGAACGGATTTCAGATCTATAGGTTAAGAAGAGAAGTTGCTACCATTGCTCAAGGTAACATGAATGTGGCTGGTTATTATTCGAAATTGAAAAGACTCTGGAATGAACTAGGGTAAGTGGTTCCGCCTGATGTTTATGTTTGCAATGGCTGTACTTTTTGTCTCAATCGAGTTGGTGGAAGAGAAAATTGTCATCAACTGATGCAATTTCTGATTGGGTTAAATGAGTTTTTCAGTGCTGTTAGAAGCTAAATTCTGATAATGGATCCGTTACCAGAAGTTAAGAAAGCTATTCAATGGTTTTCAGCATTGAGAAGCAACAAATAGTGAACAAACTGTGTAGGATTCCTATTGATCAGAGTGCTATGATGGTACAGAGATCAAACTACAAGGCTCCTTCAGCTGGTGGAAAGGAAAGTAATAGCTACATGAATAAGGAGAATCATATAAGAATGGATAAGGCAGCTAAGAAACTCCTGAAATGTGATCATTGCCATATGACAGGTCATTTGAAGACAGGTTGTTTCAAGTTGATTGGGTATCGAGAGCGGTGGGAAGGCAACAAAGAATCCAAGAAATCAATAGTTCTAAAACCAAAGTTTTCAGCTAATCTGGCAGTAGAAACGGAAGCATCAATGGCTGGTTCATCAACAGGAGAAGACTTGGCAGCAATGTGGAAATATATGCAATTGATGCAGCAGAAAATGGATAAGTTGATCAAGGGAAAGCAACAGATGGATAGTGAAACAGAGAGGGTTAAGTTTGCTCGTGATCATGATTTTGCAGGTATGAGTGATGGAGTGTCAAATCAACACAAATAAAATAACATACTTCAAACTACTGTAATATAGGGAAGTAAGGTCGTCTCCTCAGGGAACGATGGATTGTTTCCTTCAAATTAATGCAAAGGAGATTTTTGGATTGTTTTTCTAAACTAAGATAATGAAATACAAATAACAAAAACTGAATAAAAGAAAAGAAATCAAAGTAACAGACTTCTGACTCAAGGGACGGATAACTCAATTATTTCATTAATCATAGGCTACTAAAACTACTCTTGCAATTTAAGTATTCAACCAAAGATCTATTAGGATAGCCATAATAAATCAATTAATTCCTCTAAATTAACTAACCAAGCCTAGCACTCAATCAGTCCTTATCATAATCTGGCTGGGCATGATAGGGTTCCATGCCAAACAATGATAGCATAAAAACCAAGGAAATATAGTTGAACCAAAACCTAAACAATTGAGATAGCTACAACTATTCATACTTTGTCTCATTGATTCCACATTTAAACTAACATGCATATTCAATGTCTCACCAATACACATGCTTTGTCTAATTGCTACTCAGTACCGCCGGTTCGTGTCTATTACGTAACATTCAACTAGCAGATAGCACTAGAAAGTGAATAACAAATCAAGTTGTCAATTTGAATGATCTCTACTTCCATAAATTAAGACAAGAATCAACAAATATTTAAATTATAGGCAAGAAAAATAAATTAAGAACAAAACCTCATAAGGGAATAACTGAATAAATCCCTTGAATTAGAAAGAAAATCCTTAGCCTTTGGCCTATGCATGGCCGCTCACAAAAATGAAACAAAAGTCTATTTATAAAAAGAACTTTAGGTCAGCCGCTGGAAAAGAAAAAGATATCCATGATTTGCAATTTTGGTCTCTCAAGTTTGTAGTATTTTCACTTTTGACCTAAAACTTCTTCAATTATACATTTAAGTCCCTGATCGTGTAAAATCATCCAAAACAGCTCCAATCTCTTATTTCCAGCTCCTAACAAAAAAAATAACAAAACTAATGAATTAAACCAATCCGAGTCCATAAACTAGTAAAATAAGAAAAATTAAAACACAATTTATGGACTCTATCAAATTCTCCCACACTTGAAGTATGCTTGTCCTCAATCATTAAAGAACATAGGAATTCTTAAATTTCTCTTATTTAAGATGCGCCTTAGAAACTCTAGCACTCAAAAGAAATCATGGTAACAGCGAAACAAAAATTCACAACCAAGTCAAATATATTACGTACTTTTACCCTTTAACCCTTTGTGTGTGAATGTAAACCATTCCCTAGGGACATCACTGTTACACATAGCATAAAATACAAAAATTCAAATGCAAATATGCCACTGAAGAGTGAACTTAAGATCCCTAATTCAGATTGTACTTCAATGCAATGTTACTCATACACATATTATGAAACCGAAGGCTTACAATTATACCTCACATAATACAATTCAACGCACATCCCTCGTACCCATTCTTCGGTATCCATATGGCTTTTCTTCAGGATCTTTCCCACTCAGGCCCCTACCCAGAGCATTTTTCCACTTGATTTATGTAGTGATAAACATAGTGGCTTAGTAACTTATGGCAGTCTATTTACTCATATTTTCTCACCGACGGGCCTGAGGACACTCTGCTAGTTGTTTGCTAGACTTCTCACCTATCAACGGGCTAGCATCAGCATTGAATGCTCTTCCTTTTATCCCTCTTTAAATTGTACCTAACCTCAGAAAAGTATCCGCCAACAACCCCTTCCCCACACCTACTTAGTACAAAGTACTTTAAACAAGAAGGTAAAAAGGCTATTTTCAAACCACCACTCCCCCGTTTTCCGAGTTTGAAGTGATGATAGGGTTAATGCCTATTTTTGAGTTTCATAATATAGAAAGGTCCCACATACACATGGTACAAATACTGAATGAATCAAACCAAACTTTGGCATATCGCAAGAATTTAGGCAATTACACATACATGTTAAGTTTATCCAAGGTTATGGCTAAAGTGCGCAAGTAAAGTATTCAGGGTATAACACATAATGCACAGACTCAAAAGAAATTTTTGTTCCAATGTAATTAGATTTCATAGAGTCTCAAGTTAAGTCCATCATTGGCTATTTTTGGATTTTTTTCATTTTCTTGATTTTTTTTTTCCTTTTTCAATTTTTTTCTTCTTTTTTTTTATGAAATAAAAACAATGAAACATACAAATATAAAATAGAAAAGAAATACTAAAATCCCCCCCACACTTAGAACATACATTGTCCATAATGTAGCAAAAGATATAAAAATGAAGAGCAACACTTCCCTGAAAAATGATGGTGATGCAGGGTGCAAAACAACAATTGATGAATGATGATAATAGCAGCAGAAGCTAGCCAATGATCCAATTGAAGTTTGGTTCGCCCGATTGCAATTTTGGGATTTAGGGTTCTTGGAAAAGAACAAAAAGAAAATAAAACTTAAAAAGAAATTTGGATTTTTTTTTATATTTTAAGAAAAGAGCTCCAGCGTGTTAGACGTGATCACGTCTAAGAAAGGATCATGTTCTGCCTGCCAACTAAAAATCACTTAAAAAAAAACCGAACCTCTCTTTCTCTTAGGCGTGATCACGCCTAAGAGAAAGCCATTCCAATGAGAAGCTGCGAACCAAATGTGTACTTACCCATGATCACGCTTAACAGAAACTCTCCTTTTTTTCTTAAGAACAAAATACTAAACACACTAACCAACAAAAATAAACTAACTAACTAACACAATAAAATTTAAACACTTTGGGTTGCCTCCCATGTAGCGCCTTTCATTAATGTCTTCGGCTAGACAAATTCCATGCGTCTCATGGCAGAAATTTTGAAACTCCACCTAACAACAGTAGATAAAATCCTGAGCAATTTCCAACAAAACCAAAGTTAGACGGACCAAATTTATATTTTGAATCGACAAAATGAGGCGGAAAGAAGTCTCCTCTAACTGATTCCTTAAACGTTCTACCTCTGTCTAGCATATCTAACATTGAATCTATCTTTATCTATATTTCAGGAGGTCGAGATAGATGATCATATGCATCATCTAGACTTATAGGTGGTGGTTTTGACTCTACTTTTGAAGATTTCCATTCATCAATTACATCAGCAATAGGACATGGTAGAGTAAGTTGACTTGGATCATTGCATTTGGAAGAAAATTTTGATTGCGACATACCAGATAGATGATCTCCAACTACTACCTCATTCTTTGAAAACTTCTCCATCACTTTCTGTTTGGACTCCATTCTTGACTCTACTCGCATAATTGAAGAAGAACTAACAAATGAAATTGAAATATCAATTACCTCATTGTCCAATGCCTCTGCTTTGTTTTCCTCTGCTCTCATATGTTTCAAATCATCTGCGTTTTGAACAGGTGCAATCTCTACGTCCTAATCTTTTTCTATGAAAGGATATTTCATTTTTTCTAATTCGGCCCTTGAGAATCTGCTAGGAAACGGAGGAAGTACCACATAATGTGGCTCTTCTCTAGCAATTTTTTTCTCTACCTTCGTCTCAGATACATCATTTTTGGGACTTACTTCCTTCATGGCACACACACTTTCAACAGGATTAACTACCGATGGAGTTGGTAATTCCACAGGCTTTGAGACTTCGAACTTGCTAATACCATTAGCTAGCTGGCTAATTCGGCTCCCCAAATCCTGTACGCTTGCTCTTGTTTCCTATTCAAATTCAAGAGTATTAGTTGCCAAAGTGCTAGCAATCTCATCTGAAGACAAACTTGAGCTTTGAGACTGTGGAGGTTCCGGAACATGAACACTTGTGGCTGAGATGGCTGATACTCATAGTTGAAATTTTGATAATCCTACTAGCTGGAACATATGAATATGAACGAGGTTCTTAACTTTCTTGTGGCAGTCTCCAAGATTCTCTCATGGCATTCTGACCTCCCACTAGTAGTATGGTAATTTTGGACAAAAATTGCTAGTATGACCAGTCATTAAACAAATACCGCATCTTTGGACTTGTTTTTGTTGACCTATAGCCATATTTTTCACAAGAGATGTTAGTTCAAATAATTTTTGCTCAAGATTTGAAAAACTTACCTCATTTTTATTCCAATGGCCATCTTGCCGGTTCCAAGATTGATGTGCATAATAGCCCATTGCAAAATAAAAAAAATAAAACTAAAATAAAACAAAAAAAAAATTTAGAGAAAACAAATCAATTGACACCGTCCCCGGCAACGGCGCCAATTTGATGGAGTGTCAAATCCACACAAATAAACTAACCTATATCAAACTACTGTAATATACGGAAGTAAGGTCGTTTCCTCAGGGAACGATGGATTGTTTCCTTCAAATTAATACAATGGAGATTTTCGGATTGATTTTCTAAACTAAGGTAATGAAATACAAATAACAAAAACTAAATAAAAGGAAAGAAATCAAAGTAACAAACTTCTGACTCAAGGGACAGATAACTCAATTATTTCATTAATCATAGGCAACTAAAACTACTCTTGCAATTTAAGTACTCAACCAAAGATCTATTAGGATAGCCGTAATATATCAATTAATTTCCCAAAATTAACTAACCAAGCCTAGCACTCAATCAGTTCTTATCATAATCTCGCTGGGCACGATAGCGTTCCTTGCCAAAAAATGATAGCATAAAAACCAAGGAAATATAGTTGAACCAAAACCTAAACAATTGAGATAGCTGCAACTATTCAGACTTTGTCTCATTGATTCCACATTTAAACTACCATGCATATTCAATGTCTCACCAATACACATGCTTTGTGTAATTGCTACTCAGTACTGCCGGTTTGTATCTATTACGTAACATTCACCTAGCATATAGCACTAGAGAGTAAATAACATATCAAGTTGTCAATTTGAATGATATCTACTTCCATAAATTAAGACAATAATCAACAAATATTTAAATTATAGGCAAGAACAAAACCTCATAATGGAATAACTGAATAAATCCCTTGAATCAGAAAGAAAATCCTTAGCCACTCATGGACAGAAACATGGCGGTTTTATTCTCCATGGAAATTCAAGAAAAAATGAAAGAAATAAAACGTTTGAGGTGCTAGCCTTTGGCCTATGCATGGCTGCTCACAAAAATGAAACAAAAGTCTATTTATAAAAAGAACTTTAGGTCAGCCGCTGGAAAAGAAAAAGAGATCCATGATTTGCAATTTTGGTCCCTCAAGTTTGTAGTATTTTCACTTTTGACCTAAAACTTCTGCAATTATACATTTAAGTCCCTGATCGTGTGAAATCATCCAAAACGGCTCCAATCTCTTATTTGCAGCCCTAACAAGAAATAATAACAAAACTAATGAATTAAAGCCATCCGAGTCCATAAACTAGTAAAATAAGAACAATTAAAACACAATTTATGGACTCTATCAATGAGCTCTTACACAGGTCTGAATTCTTTAAATTTGGATGAGAATAGTCTTTTGCTTCTATGGTTTCTTGACACTGGTGTTAGTGGAAGCATGAGCCCTTTCTCAAATCTGTTTAGTAAATGCAAACCAGTCATGAAATATACTCCAATTTCTTTTCCTGATGGCAGCATTACCAGTGTTCAAAACACTGGTAGTGTAAAGCTATCATCTAGCCTAGAAATTCATGATTGCCTTCACATTCCTTCTTTCAAATATAATCTGCTCTCTGGAAATAAATTAGCCTCTTCTTCTCATATTGACTGTTTTTTCTCCACTACCTTTTGTCTGTTGTTGGACCAAATGACTAAGGGACTTGTAGCAGTTGGAAGGGTATTAAACAGTCTTTTTGTCCTGGATTCAAAATCCTTCCAGCCTGAGTTCATCAAGGATTTCATCCACACTCATCTTCAACATCCATTTGTCAAGCATCTCAATACATTTCTAGTTCATTTTCAAATTCAGCTGTTGTAGTCACTTCAGATACATGGCATTCTAGACTAGGTCATATTCCAGATATAGTACTAAATAAACTAGGAATAGGTACTTATGTTTCATCGGATTCTCATGTAAGCAGAGGGACATGTTTTGTATGTCCTCTTGCTAACAGCATAGATTCAAATTTCCAGTAAAGACAATTCATAGTTCTAAGCCTTTTGATATTATTCCTATTGATATATTGATACCATATCAGTTTTCATCTCATCAAGGTGCTTCTTATTTTCTTACACTTGTTGATGATCATACCGGTACCACATGGACATATTCGATGAGTCATAAATCTCAAACTATTGCCATACTCACAAACTTTTTAAAGATGATTCAAACACAATTTGATCTTTCTGTTAAAATCATTAGATCAAACAATGGTGCAGAGTTTTTTAGTGACAATTGTCAATCTCTTTTTCAATCTCTTGGCATTCTGCATCATAAAACCACCCCCTATACACCCCAACAGAATGGTGTAGTTGAAAGAAAACACAAGTATTTGCTTGAAATAGCCAGGTCACTTTTATTTCAATTCAAATTTCCCATAAAATTCTGTGGAGATGCAGTCCTTACAGCAACATACATTGTCAATAGAGTTCCTTCTTCCATTTTGCAATGGAAGGGTCCTTATGAATTGCTATTCCAGAAACCACCTGATATTCTGTAGTTAAAACCATTTGGTTGTGGATGTTTTGCAACCAATCTTTTGCCTCATAAAGACAAATTTGCTCCAAGGACCATCAAAGCAGTTTTTCTTGGTTATCTTGTAGGACAGAAAGCATATAGACTCTATGATCTGCAATCACACAAGATTTTTGTGTCAAGAGATGTAGTTTTTCATGAAACTACATTTCCCTTTCAAGAATCTCTTGATTCACTTCCTAAAGATCCTTTACTCATTGATTTCACTGAATGGTTTCATTATCCTCAACATGTTTCAATAGCGGATTCTGATATTGCTCATGATGGTTCCATAACACTCAATACTTCTTCATCATCCCCAACACCTGAATCTTCACTAATTCAACAAGGTCTCCATTAAACACCTCTTCTAATACTACTTCTTCCTCTCTGTGTTCTCTTCCAGTTAGAAGTACAAGAATCAGGACTGAGCCAGCCTGGATGAATGATTTTGAAATTCATCAAGCTGATTTTTCTTCTCAGCCTCTTAGGACTTGTATCACTTCTTATTCTTCACCACATACTCGTTCCGCCTTTCCTTACACTATAGCAACCAAATTCTCAACATTATGCCTTTCCTTCTTAGCCCAAATAAATAGTGTCAAGGAACCTATTCTCAGGCCAAATTAGATCCTAGATGGGTACAAGCCATGCAGTCAGAGCTGGATGCTCTCCATAGCAATCATACATGGATTTTGACCACGTTACCTCCTGGAAAGCATGTTATAGGCTGTAAGTGGGTTTTTAAGGTGAAACACCATTCAGATGGAACCATCAGCAAGTTTAAGGCCAGAATGGTGGCCAAAGATAATAACCAGATAAAGGGTCAAGATTATTTTGACAGCTTCTCTCCTGTTGCAAAAGTTGTCACAGTTAGATTGTTTTTAGCAATTGCAGCATCTAAACAGTGGCCTATTCATGAATTGGATGTTAACAATGCCTTTTTTCATGGTTTCCTTGAGAAAGAGGTGTATATGTAGCCACTAGAAGTGTATGATGTTGCTCCACATCAGGTTTACAAACTTCAAAGATCCATCTATGGTCTGAAGCAAGCTTCCAGGCAATGGAACTTTGAATTCACCACCAAAATTCAGTCTCTTGGCTTTCAATAATCACAGAATGATCCATGCTTGTTCACTGGTTTCATTCAGGGACCTTTCTTAGCATTGGTGGTTTATGTAGATGACATACTTATCACAAGAGAAGCAGAATCAGCTATTCAACATGTTAAAACCTTCCTGGACACAGAAATCACTATCAAAGACCTTGGTATTGCCAAATATTTTCTTGGCATCGAGTTAGCAAGGTCATCAGAAGGTTTATATCTTAATTAGAGGAAATACGTACTTGATATTCTTCAACCTGCTGGTCTTTTGGGATGTAAACCAATGACCACTCCTCTTCCCAAAGGTCATCAGTTTACAGATACTCCTGGTCCACCATTGGCAGATGCACCTTCTTACAGAACCTTGGTTGGTCAGCTTCTCTACCTCAATTTTACCAGACCAGATATTACTTATTCTGTTCTGCAACTTATCAAGCATGTATAGAAGCCTTGTGAAGATCACTGGACTACTTTACAACATGTTCTCAAGTATTTCAAAGGATTACCTCTAGCTAGTGTATTTTATCCAGCACATACTTCTTGCAAGCTGGAAGCCTACAGTGATGCAGACTGGGGCTCCAATCCTCTACATAGACGTTCTGCCACAGGATTTTGTGTCTTCTTGGGTTCAACACTTATCTCCTAGAGGACGAAACATCAATCAACCATTTCGTGCTCCTCCTCAGAAGCAGAATACCGCAGTCTTAGCCATACTACAGGAGAATTACTGTTGCTTTCATATCTCCTTTCAGATTTTGGCTTGCAGATTTCTACTCCCATTCCTCTCTAGGGTGATAGTCGTTCAGCCATTTATATCACCAAGAACCCGGTGTTCCATGAACATACTAAATCATTTGGAGATCAATTGTCATCTGGTTTGTCAACATTTTTAGAAAGGATTCTTGGTGCCTCTTCATGTCTATTACGTAATATTCAACTAGTAGATAGCAATAGAAAATCAATACTGAACTGAGTTATCAATTCAAACAGTACTAACGTTAATGAAATAAAATATGAATCAATCAATACTTGAATCTAGCAATAAGAAAGATAAATTAAGAACATAACCTCACCCTGAAATAATTGAATTAATCCCTTGAATAAGAATAAAAAGTTTAGCCACTCATGGATGCAACCATGAACGCTTTATTCTCCATAGAAAAATAATACCACAGTCTGGAATAATAAAAAAACCTAGATGAAACCGACAACCGGCCGACCTCCAAACGTGCGCACCAAAATAGAAAAAGTACGGCCAAAACCATGGCCTAAAAGAAGTAATCCCACGGCTTCCTCTTTAAGAAATTAGGTCAGCCGCATAAATCAAGAAGTTGGGTGAAATTTGAAGCATTGGTCCTTTAATTTTTCAGCTTCTTCCAATTTGTCCCAAGGTTTCTCCAGTGGTCAGCTTCAATCCAAGACTTTCTTTATTATCAACTTCAACTCCCAATAACTTTTATGTTTTGCAATTAGATCCTTCCACAGAGTGAACTTCTTCCTTTGCTCAGTTAGATGATTTTGCAATCGATCCTTTTTGCATCAATTAATCCAGAAAAGTTGTCAACTCCGATTTTCAGCACCTAACACAAAACATTAATAAAATTAAAGGAATTAAAGTTATCCAAGTCCATAAACTAATAAAATAATAACAATTAAAACATAATTTATCGACTCTATCAAAATCACAACCACATGGGCTTTGCACAGCTTTACCTACTCCTATCCACCATTGGACAGACATTTCTGTCTGATTTTGTATTGGGATTGCCTAAATCTTATTGGGTGTGATTCGATGTTTGTAGTCGTTGATCGTTTTTCTAAGATGGATCATTTCATTCCTTTTCGCATGTCTTATGATTCTAAGCATGTTGCTAACTTATTTATGCATGAGATAGTACATTTGCATGGTTTGCCTCATACCATTGTTTCAGACATAAATGTGAAGTTTTTGAGTTACTTTTGGAAGACCTTATGGGGTAAGCTAGGTACAAAGTTGTTATTTTCTGCAACAACACAACCTCAGACGGATGGCCGGATAGAGGTTGTCAATAGGAATCTTGGGACTTTACTTCGTCCATTCATCCTGAAGAATTTAAAGACATGGGAGTCTTGCTTGCCAATTGCAGAGTTTGCTTACAATCGCAGTTTGCATAATACTACTCAATATTCACCATTTGAAATTGTTTATGGCTTCAATCCACTAACACCATTGGATTTGTCTCCTTTGCCTATTTCTAAATTTCTAGATGTAGATGGCGGAAAGAAAGCCAAGTTTGTGCGTACTCTACATGAGAAGGTGCACATGAACATTCTCAAGAAAAATGAACACTTTGCTAGGGTTGCTAACAAGGGACGCAAGGAAATAGTCTTTGAACCTGGTGACTCGGTTTGGGTGCATTTCCGAAAGATTTGTTTTCCTACCAAAGGCAAGTCAAAATTGGATCCACGGGGCGATGGGCCGTTTCAAGTTGTGAAGTGCTTAAACAACAATGCCTATCAGCTAGATTTGCCCGGTGAGTACAATGTTAGTGCTACTTTTAATGTTTTTTTTTATCTTTTCTCCCTCTGATTATGCAGATGCTCATGCAATGGATGCTTTGGATTCGAGGACGAATCCTTCCGAGGAAAGGGGGAATGATGTATAAATCAATCATGATGGTATTCAAATGGAAGGTTAAACATTCCAACAAGTCAGTCACGATCCTTTGTCTAATATTGGAGGTCGGGTGACTCGATCCCGTGCGAAAAAAAGAGATGAAATGCTCAAAACTCTAATCCTGGATGTTCATTCTCATAAAGAATCTCAAAAGATTGATGGCATTCCTTGGATAACTTGTCTAGCATTGAAGGATATTAGCCATTTCGAAGAAGGGTCCAAACACTTCATCAAATAGGTTGGAAGAACCTGTCATCGACCTCTTTGTCAGTCGACGAGCAAGCCGACGTGGTGATGTCGACCATTCTATCAGTCGACGACAAGGCCGACGCGCACTGACGAACTAGAGTTCCAAATATTGTGGTTTTAAGTTTGTGTGAATTTTTTCCTATTTTATTTGTTTTCCTTGGATATTATTGAATTAAATAAGTTTAAAGGGGCTTATAGATAATTGCCTCTGTGTTCATTCAACAAGCCGAAATTCATTCAAATTCGAATGGTGCGATGATCCCCTATACTGACGCGATGGTTGGTGTTGTCGCGGGGCCTAATCCTGATCACCGAACCTCCGATGAGGACGATGATGCTGCTCAAATTTCAAGCAATGGAAGTAAGGAGTCTTCACCGCCGAAAGGGACGAATCGGCTGGATCCATTGGAAATTCGGCGTGAGCAACAGGCACAATCTCTGCTGACTTTGCGGGCATCTGCTGCGCAATAGTTTCCCGAGATTGCGCCCCTCGATCAGTCAACGTCTTCTGCGCAACTGAGTCCTTTGCTCAGTCAACAACTTCCGGAGATAGCATCCGTAATTCACTCATTGAAATCAAAACCGGATACTCAATCTTTGAATAATGATAGGTCAAAGTCAGAGTCCTTAACTCCCCAATCCACAAACATGGATGATACATGTTCACAAATTAATTCTTTAAACAGCCCCATTCAAAAATAAAAAAATATTGTCTCTACCAAGCAATTAAATCCCGCTCCTGCGGCATTTAATCTCTCCCCCAGCCCACAAGTCTCTCTTCTTCAAGTATTACTTCCAATTTCAGACCCAATCATGGGAAAAAACAACCAGTTTTTATCCAAATACGATACGAAGGTAGGGAAGAATACCGCCCCCTTTAACCCTTTTTTTTTTAAAAAAAAACCGCCCTTTATCTGGCCACCACAACTAAAGATGATAAAGTTTTGAATAATGAAATTTTACTAGAAACAATATGGTAGTGTTCAATGAATTCGATTAGATTTATTAAATTAACTGAAGGGAAGTGAAATCGGTAACTAACTACGGCTTGCTTAGGCCAAACACACGTTCATAATAACTTAATTTAAACCTATGGGGTTTGAAGACTTTATAGTAGAACAACCTTGAATTCATGGTATTAGATGTTGTTGAGAACCAATAATATACATTTCTTATGCTTTATTGTTTTATCTTTAGTCGGACGAGCAAATGAGGTTGAAACGGAGCAAAACTTATCAAAAGTGCCGAAAAATACACTTGTGTTGAGCAAGACAAACAATCAAGTTTTGATGATTCATAACTTGTGGTAAGAGTCTCCGTTTAGAATGATCAAGATGCCGTTGCGAAGCCGAAAGAGAGAGGTACGACTATCAGGCAAAACACTTCTCCAAATTCAGATTATAGACGAGTAAAAGATGCAGTTGAATCTCTGTCGTCAGAACTGAACAACAAATCTGCAGAATTTCAGCAACAATCAGTGAACTTTCAGAGACCATAACTTGAGATCCCTTGTTCGGATTTGGATGTGTTATATATGGTTGTAAATCTGAACGAAATAGCTACGATTTCTTTCAAGAAGTTGAATCCGAAATCCCATTGAAAGTAGGTGAAAAACTGTACTGAATACGACTACTCACTGCTGGAAATCCGGATTTCCAGCAAACACTTTGAAGGCAAGTGTTTCAACTTCATGAATTCGAATTGAAAACTAAAACCACAGGCTGAATGAATTCATGATAGTTATAGACGACATCAGTAGGTGAATTTTGGTGTTGATTTCGTGGGTATTAGCTCACAAATCAGACCCGTGATGGAGATGAAGATTCCGGCGAGAACATTGAACTTCCACGACTTGAGCGCACCCCATTTTTGGCTTCAAAACAGAAAAAGAATCAATGGAGTGTTGAGATCTAGCAAGGAGGAAGGTTTTGGCATAAGCTGGGTTCATTTTCATGAAGGAAGGAAGGAAAACCGAGAGATTCCAGCGACGGTGCCCGACGACCGGTAGACTCAAAACGGGAAAGAAGAAAGAAGTTTATCAAATTGCTAACTTGATCCTTCCTTCCCCAAGAACTTGCAGCGAAGGTCTGAAGATTTACAAGTGTCAAAGAAGGTTCAAATGCTGCTCAAACGTTCATGATATTATCACTTTTACCCCTGTTCCTTGGATTTCTTCTTTGCAGAAAGTTCAATTCGCCCAATTATTTGTTTTACTTATTCACTTCAGTCTAACGGCATTTGCCTATAAATAGCCAATTGTATACCAAATTATGAGAATCTCCTCTCTTAGTTCATTTTTAGACAACTCATAGCATATTTTCTCCTTTGCTTCATAGTTCTTAGTTAGGGTTCATATCTTGTGATTTTAAATCAGACTTTCTAAGATGTAATTAATCAAGGAGCTTGGACATTAGCTTAGGGCTTTTGTTCAAGGTCCATAATCAAGGAGAAGATACCAATTCTTTTGCTACTCTATGAAGTTATTGAATTTGTGGAGAAAATTGGAGCATGAATTTAGTTTCTCTTTAGAAAAGGGAGCTTTTCTTATCCTTTTTATCATCACTTGTGATTTATACATTATGAGTTGTGTTTATCCTTGATTATGGTTGTTTAAAATGCATAGTTTCTAAGTAGATGTTTGGTTCATTGTTCTTTCTCCTAATTTATGTCATGTAAGCTAGGAGATGTGCGTGATTTGAGTTCAATAATTAGCTCTTTAATGTTATAGCATACAATTTGAATGGTACCTTTGATTTGAATGTTTTCGGACCTTTATGGATGACTCTTTATCTTCATGAAGGTGTGACATTAATTATTGAAACTCTTGTAATTCTACTTTAGGCATAAATAGAACGAATGAGTGGAGAAAAGATGTTAATGTGCTTAATCTAATTGGCTAAGATAACCTAGGCATAGGTTTTGTATGAATTATTGCTTGAGTCCAATGACGAAATATGAAATGCATGCTTGTGTGCTATAGGTTTTTGTGTAGTGTTTGATTACATGCAAAGTAAGACCATTTGAACTTGAGATTGTAGTAACTCTACAAAACGGAAGTGTAAAGAGTGAATCAATGGGCCGAAACTACCACACTTAATCTAATGACTAGATGAGATCGAAAGAAGATTCTAGTGTTGAGTTCTAACAAATAGGAATAGAAGTTGGGGGTGTAAAAGGCAATGGTTCCGTAATCTCCAAAATCTTATTGGCAGAGTTAGGTTGAATGAACACCACCTTTATCACATCTTAGGAATTCATTAGTAACCTTGTTGTCCTTCCTATTGTCCTAGCCCTACTTACCTTTAGTTATTTTCCTTTCCTTGCTATTTCATTTCGATCTTTCAACTCTCATTTTTGTGTGTTATCATTCTTGTGTGTGAAATCATCTCTTTTCTTAAGCCCTCATAATTTAGCACTAATTTAGGAAATAACCTCCTTGTGGGATCAACCATTACTTGCACGACACAACGACAGGCTTCCTCTTGGGTCTTGAATACTTGCCAACAAGGTTTTTATTATTTGTTTGCGTGTGTGTAGTTTTAAAATGCATCCGAATCACACCGCAACATTATAGTGAATATAAAATATTTTTTGTTTATTCCACTTCATTTCCAATGAATTATCAAATACATTTTTTTAGTTTCGCCGCTGCCTCTCTCTACTTTGAATGATATATATATTAATGATAACTATTTATATTCTAATTTCAAATTTTTCTAGAATTTAAATATTTAATTAGAGGCAACAAGATAACAAATTTAAAAATTAAGGCCCTCAATTATTGTTTCCTTAGTAGTTTTACAAAATCTAAAGCGATACGTAAAACTGGTCATAAACCAGTCAACTTTCCGCATAGCGCTTGGGATGGTTCATCACTTTTAGTTGTTTGTAGACTATTGTATCAACTTCAAAATAAATAGGGGTGCTAGGCATGCACTCATTTCAAATAATCTCTCGTATTTTCATCAAAATTAGACTATATTATGAGCCAAAAAAAAAAATGCAACCCTTAAGTTCTTCCGTTTAGGGCATGACTAAATCCTAGGGTGACAAATTCGTACAAAGACTTGATTAAAGCAAAGGTAGAAAAAAAAGTAACGAGTATTTATGATTACACCAGAAAAAGCATTCATTTCTTTTGCAACCTCCAAAAACCAAAGTAACAATATTCGAATATTGGATCAATAAACATGTAAAAGAAAAGAAATTTTAGAAATTCGTAAACAAATAAATTATTGAAAGGAAAAAAAAAGTGAAGACAGCCAATATAAATATAGGACCAATTACCTTTACTACCACTAAATTGTTTACCTTTCGCCGTTCATTCTTCTCATTCACTTTTCTATTATCCCTGCAATACTTTATAGAATGCGTTAAGCCAAGCATTTGGTTTGTCTTTTCCATCACTTCTTCATTCCTTGTTTCCTTCTTTCTTTGCAAATTCTGGCCTAGAAAGCGTTTGGTATGACAAAATAGGCTCGACATTCAAACAAACTACTCATTTCCCAAGCATTAGTCTCTGTGTTCCTTCTTTTCCTCAGCTAGAGCTAACAATTTCTTGCCTTGACATTCTCTTCTACATTTTCTTGAACCCTTTGCTATGTTAAAAAAAAACAAAGCAAGAGCACCGTCTTTGATTGTGTAAACAAGTTTGCACGTCAGTTTTTTGGGAACCCTTCAAATGAATGGAATCTTTGGAAACCTGAGGTGAAGATTGTTAGCAAAAGAACCCATTGGGTTATGAGAAATACACCTTTAAGGTGATGGGTGAATGAAGTGGAAATGGAAGAGAAGAAATTTTTGGGAGAAAGGGAACTTTACTACTTTGTAGTAGAAGGAAACAAAGTGGAGTGTGTTAAGCTTTTAGCTTAATGATTCTTACAACTTCTCTACACACCTTACATAAGGGGGATAACTCCTATTTATAAGGGTGCATGGAAGGTTCTACATTTTTTCAAGATTTTTCTATAACACCTAAATATCTAGATATTTTATTCAAATATCTAGATTTTTCTCCAAGATATTTCCTATAAATAATTATACAACTTTTAGATATTTTTATACACATTTCTACACATTCTAGATATTGTTCTAGAATATTCTTATTATTTTTGTGACAACCCATGTGTCCAGCTCGACAAAATATCGTGCTTGATGACAAATTGAGCCGCCCGCCAGACAATCTCTCGCCCAAGGCTTTGTGGAATAACACTAATTAGTCTATTAAATGTTCAAACTCCTGAATTTTCATAGCAGAAGCCTTATTTACAACAAAGATGTTTCCAAACTTTAATACAAATTTGGAAATTCAAATAAGCTCTAGACTAAAGAAAAACCAAATACTTCTCTTTGCAATCAATTCATTTTATTCTTTTCCTCACTCAGGTAGCCTGTTAACCTGTGAGGAAAAATAATGGGATGAGGTTTAAAGCCCAGTGAATACCTCAAACAACAACTCTCAGTTTCTCACACTCCATACGGTAATCAAGTCACATGCACATGCAGTTATTCACACAGTTAATTTTCATCCATCATTTTCATTTATTAACACTGTCTATAAAGTTCTATCAATATAACTGTTAGACTGACATTATCTACGCAATGAATTGCATTTGAAAAAGAAACATTCAGTCACCTTAGCATGAAAAAGAAACATTCACTCACATTAGCACATAAAAGATGACCATATCCGAGGCCATTGACATATTCTCATGAGGATACGAGTGGATCTTAACTGGAGACTGCCGAAGGCCTATGTGGTCTTTTGGGTTATCTTCCAAGTTAGATTCCTAATTGGTGTTCAAGTTACATTTCAAATCCAATAACAATAACCCGTCACTCCAAGTGGCCACAACAGTCAAGTACTCGTAGCTCGTGCACGCCTACTAAAGGTATCCATAGTCTAACCATACGTCTGTGCCCAATGCCGACCCGTTGGATTCGATCTATGGTAGCGGGGCCCCGAGACTGGTGTGATAATGTACACATCCAAGTCGCAACAATTTCATGGCAATTCATGCACAAGTATTCGTTTACAAATCATGACAGTAAGAGATCTCGGTGTGATAAAGTACACAACCGATCAGTAAGGACAATCAATTTCATTCAATAAGGGCGAGCAAGTTTAGTGCACACACACAAGTAACATTCTCACATCATAAGGTTCAAGTACTCGTAACACAAGTTCAAGTAGTACACAAAACTTGCAATTCATTTAAAGAACACAAGCACAAGGACACAAACATCACTCTGACAATCATGCACTTAGAGGGGGAGACAAGATTACAATATACAGCGTAAGAGGAGGTACTCACATGTGCCAGTTTATGGAGTTCAATGATGCTTTCATGAGTATCTGTTAATCAAACAAGCATTTTGAGCATTACTGCCTAAAGACAAGTGAAGTAATACTATTATGTACTGTCTAGTTCTAATCCTTATTACATGTTGCTAACTCCTCAGTAGACCTTCCTAAGAATGAATTCATGTCACGTCGGAAGGTAGCAACTACATTCAGAATATTCTTAATAAACAAAACATACAAAATTTGGAAAATGCCATATTCTAATCATTAAACTCCATAGGTGTTTCCTAAGTATTGAAATGTTATTCCAATCTGCAGGTTGTACTGAACACTTGTTTAAGCCAAGGTTTACAAAGATGAAAAATCAAGTGAGGAAATGATATTTGGTCAAGGAAAACAAAAGCTCCAAAGTAACCTTTAATTCTTTTCAAATTCTGAAAATTCAGCAACCTGTAGATCACTGTTCATATTAAAAGCATGTTTTTGATCAAACCCAAGATTTGATTTACGAGCCGTCAAAACCATGTTAAACTAGGGTAAACAAGGAAGAGTTTTGACTGAAGAAATCAGGTAAAACAGCTCCGGACTCAGGAGAAAATTCGTCTGCAAAATAGTACTTCAAATCAGTTTGTTATAGAAATTTCAGATTTGGTTTATCAAGTTCGAATCCCTTTTTTGGGAAATCCATAGCTCCAATTTACAATCCGCAAAATCTACAATAAACTACCATAAACATAGAAGACATTTAACAAAAGAATTCTTGTAAAAAAGTTCAGGAAGCAGGAGAAATGATTTCCCGAAAACAGCAGCTTAGCACAGATTTTCAGGAAATGTTTGTCATGTTCAAATCAAGATTCTGGCTAATCAACAAATCCGTTTTGAAATCCGTAAAAACCACAGCTAAGTACACTGAATGAAGAACAGTTTCACAAAAGGAAAATCCGAAAAAGAGTTTAGTCCCAAGAGAAAAAGACTTGATAACAAAAGGATTGAATTCTGAATTTTCTGCCTTTTTCAGCAACAAAATGCCATGTTCAAATTAGATTTTTTTGGACAAACTAGGAGCTTGTTTTATGATCCTTAAAAATCACTTTAATCTACACTAAACCAAGAAGAGTTCTATATAAAGAAAATTCAGAAAAGAGATCAAGACCTAGGAGAAACAAGCCTGCAAACAGTGGGACATAATCTGATTTTCAGAACTTTTAGCAAACATAAAGTGAGCGCAACTCGTTTCTAATCACATATAATCATTACCAAGCCAAATCATGACTCTTATATCATCCAACTTTCATTTTCTATATTCCATAAAAAATTTATAACCACCAAAAGACGCAGCCACCCCAAGAATTAAATACTCAATTACATGGCATGCTTTCTGTGAACTGAACGTTCAACTAAATGACATACTTCTCTGTATTGTCTTCCATTTACCATCTTGCACATAATTCGAAAATGAAAGCAAAACGGAGGCTGACTAGATTCAATTTATAGTTTTAAATTTCCTTCACATGCATCAAGCTAAGCTATAATCCTAGCCAAGGGAAACAGTTTGCAACCTTAAAAACCACAAATTAATAGTCAGATTTCTAATTACCTTAATCCTTTTCCCTCCTCCTCTTCTTTCTTTTTTCCTTTCTCCTTCTCTCGGCTCCTTCTTTCCTTTGATCTAATTGCAAAGCTTCAGCTCTTGTCTTTATTTCTTGATTTAATTTTTAAATGTTAAGAAGAGATGAAGATGAAAGGTAGGGTGGGTAGTGCGTGTGGGAGAGAGAAAGAGGAGCAGGGCCCTGTAGAAGCTAGGTGAGTAACAATGGGGTTTCACGATGGTGGTGACCGGCGGTGATGGGAAGGGATTTTATTTTGGAAGGTGAATTTGGGGCCGAAGAAAGTGGAAGTATGGTGAATGACGGGAATGATAGTGTAAGGTGAGTCAAAGTATTCTCAAGCTGTGTTGTCAATTTTTGAGTGTGTGTGCGAGTGCGTTGTCATCCGAGGAGAGGGAAGAAAACAGTGGGGGGGATTTCATAATTTTCTTTTCTTTATGCAACCTTTAAGATTCTAAGTTTAGTTAAATTGATCCCCCATTTAATTTTCTACAAAAGTATAATGATGAATAACCAATCTATTTGATTCTAATGCTATTAGTCTTTATGTAATTGCAGTTTTTCATTGTCTATTTATTGTGTCAGTTTGCAAGTATTATTATCAACTTGAGTTATCTCATTACTCATGTATAGTACCATATAACTAATAGCTACTACCGATAAATATTAAGTTAGGTGCTCACTTATCATCTACGTACAAATACAGAGTTCTCAGGATTGGCACCTCACAATCCGACCCCCTTAAAAGAATTTCCTCCTCTAAATTCATAAACTATTTGACCTTGATACAATAGGGAAAGAAAACCAACTTATTCTCTACAGCATTTCACTCATATTGCTTACCCCAGCATTTCACTCATATTGCTTACCCCTTAGCCTCAGTTTAACCTTTTTTTTTTTTTTTATAATAAGATTTACATAGTTTGGTTCATTGTGAGCTATTTCATGCAGTATATTTTACGAGCAACCAAAGGTTCTGAATGGTATGTCAACCTATTATTTAGAAGTAGATCATTCTTACTTAAGTGAGGTTAATAATCTGTAAAGAACATCTTAAGGAAAACAAGCACAATATTCTAGGTGAACATTTCCTTTTTCCAGTTAACAGCACGTTACTAGTTAGTAGTTAAACATTTCCCCTTCAGACACACATCACTTCAAGCAGAAGTAACATAATGGGTGTTATCATAAAATTACATGTCTAATCATCTTGAACAGATAAACGTTTCCTGAAAATGTTTCAGAGTTTATCAAACTATAATTTTTTTACAGCAGATTAAATATTATATATATTGAGCAAGATCAAGAAAACCACATCATGTTTCTAGTACAAGAAAAGAACATGCAAGACTAAAACTATAGCATACAGTCAAGGATGAAAATAGTGTTTTCACAACAAGATTTTCATCTTCCAGCTTTAAGGCAGTGCAAATCACCTATGCAATATTTCGTGTTTATAAGTGAGTCCTAAACACACATACACATTTGAAATTTATGAACACATTAAGTCAACATTCTGCATTCATATTAAATAATATAAATATAACTAATAGTAACTATAAACATAACTAATGGGTACGATCACAATCTGCAACCAGTGCATAACTTGTATTAACTTAATTTCCAAGCCAAGGTAATTTGTTTATGACAAAAGAGTTGAGAAAAGTCTCGGCATACAAGCACTGCATCCAAAGATGATTTGTTTAACAAAAGAGAAATAAGTTTCGCCATGTAAACACTGCACACAACTATTTTAACGTTTCCTTACTGTTTTAGAAATCTTTGAAAGGCCAAATGCCAAGATAATAAATTAACAAGCCGGGTTTTTATTACGAAAATAATTCAAAACCAATTTTTTTTTCAATGGCCTCCTTCCATTCTTTGCTGTGACAAGTCTATGTATTTTTTTTACTTTTTTTTATTTTATTTTATTATTTTTTTTAGAAAATCTCTTTAGCATGGCACTATCCTTTCCAACACGATACGTACAGTCTTTAGCAGAAAGTGCACCGCTTCAACTCTTAGGTTGATCATTCCCAAGAGGAGCTATGGTAGTCTCTACATAAAGTTGTACAATGCTTTGAAAAGGACAAGATAAGCACAATACAGTACAAAATTCTCACTTTAAATATTTTGGTTTGGCAATCCTTTAAAGCATCAGACTAGAGATAGCTGTAATGATGACTTGACTCAAGGTCTACCATGACAAAACACAAGGAAAATGTTCTTTTTCACTAAGGACAACTAAAGAGCTGAAATATGCATATCCTTATTCATTGGTTAAACCAATATAAAAGATATGATTCAAATCCCAAACATAACTCTCAACAGAGAAGTCTCTCCTTTTCCCCCTTTTTTTTTTTTAATTATTATTAGTTTCATCGAAGGAACGTTTTCTTTTAAATAACCTAAAAGGTCCCGCTTCTAAAGTGGTACTCAACCTTTACAAGCCAAAGGCCAAAATAATATGGATTTTCATTTAAGAAACAAATTCCAAAACTACTTCAAGAATGGCATGATCTTAAAGTTTGCTGTTATAGGACTGTGTATATCTTTCAAGAATAAAGGTATCCATGATTCATAAAATCAAAGGTCATGGTTGATTATACATATTCAGAACTAATGGATTAGAAAAATAAGCGTACTATCCATGCATCTTTCAAAATATAACTATGTTCATGTATTACTTATAACTTATACATAGAAACACATAATATGAAGTATATGGTAGCAGCAAAGAAGCATCCAGGAAGTTAGAGATTTGAAGTAACCAGATAAAAGCAAATCTACTTTTTAGTTACAACCAAGAGAAAGTACATGCTTTTATAAAATCATTCCTCAGTTATATTATCACACGTGGCACCTCACGAGTAAAACAGTGATTGTGAAATGCAGTTTGTAACCTGACCAGATCTATACATGTAGAGGTCTAACACAATCAACACATGTTAGTGCTATTGAAGTTCTATTAACACATAGAAGGTCAGAATCATTATACAGCAATAGGAAACAAATGCCCCTTTAAACAAAAGCTGTGCCAAGAAACTTCCTTCCCACATAATCTAACATACCACATTTCAAATTTACTTCTAAAACAGTTCCCATTTTATTTTATAGCTTAGTAAGTGTAGCATTACTAAAATATGACTCTTTGGGCTAGTTATTTATATCATGTTTTGCTTCTAGTCATGTTAATTGAAGCTGGAAAACTTATGTGCTTTCTTTCAAACCGATCGAGAGAATTAGCATGACCTCAATTTGGGATGGCCGGTCCCAAAAAGATTTCAAAAAAATTCTAAAGTCGGTTCAAATAATTGCACGTTCAACTTTTCCGATTAAAGTTTCTAGAGTTATTCACCATCTAATTCACAAAACACTATTGGTTAGCAGACCACAATTAAATGTCAATCCTAACTTTATTTCACTAGTTCTAGTTCTTTCTTTTCTTTTTAATCATTGTTATTTCAGGCATTATAGGGATTCACTATAGAATCTAGTCCAAGTTATCTCTAACCAAAACTAAGAAAATTGTGCAAAATTTCGAAAAGCTTTAACTCTGTCTTATGTATTTCATGACCTATTATATTAACTTTTATATCTAATCTTCTACATCCCTTAATTCAAGTCCCAAGTTCATATCCCTAAGCTCTGATACCACTTGTGACGACCCATGTGTCCAGCTCGACAAAATATCGTGCTTGATGACAAATTGAGCCGCCCGCCGCACGATCTCTCGCCCAAGGCTTTGTGGAACAGCACTAATTAGTCTATTAAATGTTCAAACTCCTGAATTTTCATAGCAGAAGCCTTATTTACAAAAAAGATGTTTCCAAACTTTAATACAAATTTGGAAATTCAAATAAGCTCTAGACGAAAGAAAGCCAAATACTTCTCTTTGCAATCAATTCATTTTATTCTTTTCCTTACTCAGCTAGCCTGCTAACCTGTGAGGAAAAATAATGGGATGAGCTTTAAAGCCCAGTGAATACCTCAAACAACAACTCTCAGTTTCTCACACTCCATACGGTAATCAAGTCACATGCACATGCAGTTATTCACACAGTTCATTTTCATCCATCATTTTCATTTATTAACATTGTCTATAAAGTTCTATCAATATAACTGTTAGACTGACATTATCTACGCAATGATTTGCATTTGAAAAAGAAACATTCAGTCACATTAGCATGAAAAAGAAACATTCAGTCACATTAGCACATAAAAGATGACCACATCCGAGGCCATTGATATATTCTCATGAGGATACGAGTGAATCTTAACTGGAGACTGCCGAAGACCTATGTGGTCTTTTGAGTTGCCTTCCAAGTTAGATTCCCAATTGGTGTTCAAGTTACATTTCAAATCCAATAACAATAACCCGTCACTCCACGTGGCCACAACAGTCAAGTACTCGTAGCTCGTGCACGCCTACTAAAGCTATCCATAGTCGATCCATACGTCTATGCCCAATGCCGACCCTTTGGATTAGATCTATGGTAGCGGGGCCCCGAGACTGGTGTGATAATGTACACATCCAAGTCTCAACAATTTCATGGCAATTCATACACAAGTATTCGTTTACAAATCATGACAGTAAGAGATCTCGGTGTGATAAAGTACACAACCGATCAGTAAGGACAATCAATTTCATTCGATAAGGGTGAGCAAGTTTAGTGCACACACACAAGTAACATTCTCACATCATAAGGTTCAAGTACTCGTAACACAGGTTCAAGTAGTACACAGAACTTGCAATTCATTTAAAGAACACAAGCACAAGTACACAAACATCACTTTGACAATCATGCACTTAGAGGGGGGAGACAAGATTACACTATACAGCGTAAGAGGAGGTACTCACATGTACCGATTTATGGAGTTCAATGATGCTTTCATGAGTATATGTTAATCAAACAAGCATTTTTAGCATTACTGGCCAAAGACAAGTGAAGTTATACTATTATGTACTGTCTAGTTCTAATCCTTATTACATGTTGCTAACTCCTCAGTAGACCTTCCTAAGAATGAATTCATGTCACGTCGGAAGGTAGCAACTACATTCAGAATATTCAGAATAAACAAAACATACAAAATTCGGAAAATGCCATATTCTAATCATCAAACTCCATAGGTGTTTCCTAAGTATTGAAATGTTATTCCAATCTGCAAGTTCTACTGAACACTTGTTTCAGCCAAGGTTTACAAAGATGAAAAATTAAGTGAGGAAATGATATTTGGTCAAGGAAAACAAAAGCTCCAAAGTAACCTCTAATTCTTTTCAAATTCTGAAAATTCAGTAACTTGTAGATCATTGTTCATATTAAAAGTATGTTTTTGATCAAACCCAAGATCTGATTTACGAGCCGTCAAAACCATGTTAAACTAGAGTAAACAAGGAAGAGTTTTGACTGAAGAAATCAGGTAAAGTAGCTCAGGACTCAGGAGAAAATTCGTCTGCAAAATAGTACTTCAAATCAATTTGTTATAGAAATTTAAGATTTGGTTTGTCAAGTTCGAATCCCTTTTTCGGGAAATGCATAGCTCCAATTTACAATCCAAAAAATCTACAATAAACTACCATAAACATAGAAGAGATTTAACAAAAGGATTCTTGTAAAAAAGTTCAGGAAGCAGGAGAAATGATTTCCCGAAAACAGCAGCTCAGCACAGATTTTTAGGAAATATTTGTCATGTTCAAATCAAGATTCTGGCTAATCAACAAATCCGTTTTGAAATCCGTAAAAACCACAGCTAAGTACACTGAATGAAGAACAGTTTCACAAAAAGAAAATCCGAAAAAGAGTTTAGTACCTAAGAGAAAAAGACTTGATAACAGAAGGATTCAATTCTGAAGTTTCTTCCTTTTTCAGCAACAAATGGCCATGTTCAAATTAGATTTTTTTGGACAAACTAGGAGCTTGTTTTATGATCCTTAAAAATCACTTTAATCTGAACTAAACAAAGAAGAGTTCCATATAAAGAAAATTCAGAAAAGAGATCAAGACCTAGGAGAAACAAGCCTGCAAACAGAGGGACATAATCTGATTTTCAGAACTTTTAGCAAACATAAAGTGAGCGTAACTCGTTTCTAATCACATCTAATTATTACCAAGCCAAATCATGACTCTTAGATCATCCAACTTTCATTTTCTATATTCCATAAACAATTTATAACCACCAAAAGACGCAGCCAACCCATGAATTAAATACTCAATTACATGGCATGCTTTCTGTGAACTGAATGTTCAACTAAATGACATACTTCTCTGTATTGTCTTCCATTTACCATCTTGCACATAATTCGCAAATGAAAGCAAAATGGAGGCTGACTAGATTCAATTTATAGTTTTAAATTTCCTTCACATGCATCAAGCTAAGCTATAATCCTAGCCAAGGGAAACAGTTTGCAACCTTAAACAACACAAATAAATAGTCAGATTTCTAATTACCTTAATCCTTTTCCCTCCTCCTCTTCTTTCTTTCTTCCTTTCTCCTTCTCTCGGCTCCTTCTTTCCTTTGATCTAATTGCAAAGCTTCAGCTCTTGTCTTTATTTCTTGATTTAATTTTTAAATGTTAAGAAGAGATGAAGATGAAAGGTAGGGTGGGTAGTGCGTGTGGGAGAGAGAAAGAGGAGCAGGGCGGTGTAGAAGCTAGGTGAGTAACAATGGGGTTTCACGATGGTGGTGATTGGCAGTGATGGGAAGGGATTTTATTTTGGAAGGTGAATTTGGGGCCGAAGAAAGTGGAAGTATGGTGAATGACGGGAATGATAGTGTAAGGTGAGTCAAAGTATTCTCAAGCTGTGTTGTCAATTTTTGAGTGTGTGTGCGAGTGCGTTGTCATTCGAGGAGAGGGAAGAAAACGGTAGGGAGGATTTCATAATTTTCTTTTCTTTATGCAACCTTTAAGATTCTAAGTTTAGTTAAATTGATCCCCCATTTTATTTTCTACAAAAATATAATGAAGAATAATCAATCTATTTGATTCTAATGCTATTAGTCTGTATTTAATTACAGTTTTTCATTGTCTATTTATTGTGTATAGTTTGCAAGTATTATTATCAACTTGAGTTATCTCATTACTCATGTATAGTACTATATAACTAATAGCTACTACCGATAAATATTAAGTTAGGTGCTCACTTATCATCTACGTACAAATACAGAGGTCTCAAGATTGGCACCTCACAATTTTCTAATATCTTCTTTTTCTAGAATTCTCTTTTTAATGGGCTAGGACTTGTAACTAATTAATACTTATGGTCCAACTTAATGACCTTGGGTAGCCCAATATTACTTACATCAATCAAGTGTATTTACTAACACCCCCTTTAAACTTGATTGGTGACTACTTGCATCATCCTTGATCATGCGTAGTCTTCTCCTTCATCCTCCTTCGAGAGCTTTGCTCCACGTCTAGTGAGGTGCTTGTTGCCCTCCTCTTCTTCTTTCGTTCAACCTCTTTAAAGTCTAGAGGTTTACATTTAGCATGGAAACAATAAAGTGCTAATGCTTCCATTTCCTCTGTTTGTTCATATATCTCTTGTAGACTTCGTGTTCTTTGTGTGCCTTCATTTGAAATGGGTAAAAGCGAACTTTGAGATTGCTGAATTGTTCCATCCGCCTCGTTAATTTCATCTTCATAGTCAAGGATAATTGGTAGAAAATTATAATCCTCACTACTTTCAACGTTGCAATCCCACGTCCCTTCTTCGTCAAACTCCACATCTCTGCTTATGACCACCTTCTTCGTGATAGGATTGTACAGTTTGTAGGCTTTTGAATGCTTGTCATATCCAACAAAGACATACTTCTCACTTCGATCATCAAGTTTGGACCGCTTTTGGCTTGGTACGTGGGCATATGCTATGCTCCCAAATACTCGTAGGTGATTCACTGTGGGCTTTGTCCTATTCCATGTTTCTTGTGGAGTCTTGTCTTCTAGACTCTTCGTGTGACATCGATTTAGTAGGTATACTGCACAATCAACTGCTTCAGCCCATAACTCCTTTGGCATCTTCTTGCTCTTTAGCATGCTATGAACCATATTGAGAATGGTTCTATTCTTCCTTTCAGCAACTCCATTTTGTTGCGGAGAGTAAGGAGCGGTAAGGAATCGTCTAATCCTATGTTCTTCATAGAATTTGGTGAATTCACTTGATGTGAATTCTCCACCTCTATCAGACTTTAAGGCTTTGATTTTCAAGCCTTTCTCCTTCTCCACCACAGCCTTAAATGTCTTAAAGGCATCAAAGGCTTGTGATTTCTCCTTCAAAAAATACACCCAAGTCTTTCGAGAGAAATCATCAATAAATAGAATGAAGTAGGTGTTCTTACCATGGGATGGCGGAGAGATAGGACCACACAAGTCTGTATGGATGAGTTCTAAAGGCTCCTTAGCTCTTGATGTTGCTTCTTTTGGGAACGCACTCCTTGAATGCTTCCCAAGTAAGCATCCTTCACATACTTGATTGGGTTGATTGATAGGAGGTACTCCTTTCACCATGCATTTGGCAGATAACATTTTCAAGTCACCAGAATTTAAATGACCATACCTCATGTGCCAAATCCACGAATCATCCTTCAAGCATGCTTTCATGCAGTTCTCATGTTGAATGTTCAACAAGAACATTCTATTGCTTGTCATTGGCACAATGGTAATCAATTTTCCTTCTGGATCCTTAATTATGGCACTACGATCGTTCAAATGAATATCGTAATTTTTCTCCAGAAGTTGTCCCAAGCTCAAGATATTACTCTTAAGACTTGGAACATAATAAACTTCTGAGATGTATTGGTGACTTCCATCTTTACCAAGGATTAGTATCTTACCTTTGCCTTCAACCCTTGCTCTAGAATCATCTCCAAACATCACGTACCCTTTGGCTGGTTCCATGTCTACGAACAACCTTTTTTCCCCAGTCATGTGGTTACTCGCAGCGGAGTCAAGATACCACGTCTTCTTCTCTCCTTCGTCCTTGTGTCTAGTCATTAAGAGAGTGAGTTGAACTTCATCTTTAACCTCCATAAGATTGGCTTTCTCTTTTACTTGACTAGAATTCCAACACTCACTTGCATAGTGACCATATTCTTGGCAATTAAAGCATTGGATTCGAGATTTACCTCCTCTCTGAAACTTTATACCTTTTCCACGATCTCTTGTAGATAGATAACCTTTGTTATTGTCATCCTTGGTGGATTGAACGTAGCCACCTCGAGCCCTTCCTCGTCCACATCCTTGAAATCCACCATTGCCTCGTCCAAGGCCTCTGCCACGTCCAAAGCCTCCATCTCTTTCTTTGAAAGAGAGTTTTGTGTAGAGAGCTTGCTCCAAAGATTCTTTGGGCCTTCTCTTCTTTAGTTTCTCTTCATGGGCTACTAAAGTACCCATGAGTTGAGCAATGGTCATAGAGTCAAGATCTTTTGACTCCTCTATTGCTACCACAATATAATCAAAGCTTGGTGTCAAAGAGCGAAGAATTTTTTCTATCACTCTTGTGTCACTCAAGCTTTCTCCATTCCTCTTCATCTCATTTGACACTTTCAAGACACGAGAACAATAATCTAAAACAGATTCGGACTCCTCCATTTGTAAAGCATCAAATTCTCCTCGAAGAGTTTGAAGACGTACCTTTTTCACCTTCTCAATGCCTCTATTAGCATTCTCTAGAATATCCCAAGCCTCCTTTGATGTAGAAGCATTTGCCACCTTCTCGAACATGGAATCATCTAGACATTGATGGATAAGTGAAAGAGCTTGTTGATCCTTTCTCCTGGCTTTGTTGAGTTCCCTCTTTTGGGTAGGAGTGAAAGAAGCCTCATCTAGAGGTTTCTCATAACCTTTCTCAACAATCTCCCAAACCTCATGAGAGCCTAAGATCGCCTTCATTCGAATGGACCACTTACCATAGTTTTCTTTGGTAAGTTGAGGGAATTGGAAAGAGATCATTCCATTTGCCATCTTACTTCAAAGCTGGACCAACTCCAGCTCTTATACTAGTTTGTTAGCAAAAGAACCCTTTGGGTTATAAGAAATACACCTTTAAGGTGATGGGTGAATGAAGTGGAAATGGAAGAGAATAAATTTTTGGGAGAAAGGGAACTTTACTACGTTGTAGTAGAAGGAAACAAAGTGGAGTGTGTTAAGCTTTTAGCTTAATATTTCTTACAACTTCTCTACACACCTTACATAAGGGGGATAACTCCAATTTATAAGGGTGCATGGAAGGTTCTACATTTTTTCAAGATTTTTCTATAACACCTAAATATCTAGATATTTTATTCAAATATCTAAATTTTTCTCCAAGATATTTCCTATAAATGATTATACGACTTCTAGATATTTTTATACACATTTCTACACATTCTAGATATTGTAGTAGAATATTCTTATTATTTTCTAATATCTTCTTTTTCTAGAATTCTCTTTTTAATGGGCTAGGACTTGTAACTAATTAATACTTATAGTCTAACTTAATGACCTTGGGTAGCCCAATATTACTTACACCAATCAAGTTTATTTACTAACAAAGATGGAGTTTCTACATGCGAGATTTTTCTCAGTTTTTATGGATTTGTTACGTGGGAAAAATTTTCATGTCGAAGCTAGCTAGCATGTGAAGGAAAAAAAGATTATAAAAGAGAAACTTCGCCTTTCCATCACTGAGAGAAGGATGAGGAGGACAAGAACTAATAGAGGAAGCCGGTCATATTATTGAGGTTTGATTGTAGGAAGAAACCCAAAACGAAGAGGATGCCGGTCACATTTATTTATATAGCCCGTGGCTTTTTTTTTTTTTTGATGAAAGGTAAATGTATTATTTCTCAGCAAACCAAACAAGTTTACAACCTATCTCATCTATTACAGCATGAGTCAACTGTTTACACAATCAAGTCTACTTTTTGTACAAACGTTCTTTCATTCCTATTAACCTTCCTACACACCATATTTAGCCTCCACAAGACCTTCTGCTTCAACTTCTGGAACAATACCTCAGTTGTCACCAGCTTCTCTCAGTGGTACACTGCATTCCTTTGCCGCTAAATGTTGTAACCCACAGTGGATCTTCCTCTTGTTCTTTCTGTAATACCAGATTCTCGGCAACCTTATTTTCCATTGGTTCAGGCTATCTGGAACTCTGCTACATTCCATCCATCTCTTAACGTTCTGTAGTAGGTTTTTTTGAGTACTCACACTGAAACAATAAGTGGTCCATACTCTCATCTGCACTATGACACAGGTTAAACACTACAGCTTGACCAATGATGTGGAGCTTCTGCATTCTATCAGCTGTCATCAATCTTGCTTTCATAGCTAACCATAGGATGAAACTATGCTTAGGTATGTTACATGTGTTCCACATAAGACAAGCTTCTCTCATTTTCTGCCCACTGCCTCTCATCCACTTGTACCCTGTCCTGGTGGAATATGCACCATTACGAGCTCCTGCTCCATCCTGAGGAGGTTGGTAACTCCACATATCCTTACCTTTGAAATAATACTCGTGGCACCACTTTACCCACAAGTTTTCCTTCTTCTCTGCCAAAGCCCAAATATGTTTTCCCAATGCAGCTTTATTCCATATGTGAGGCTCTTTGATGTTCAAACCACCCATATTCTTTGGTTGACAAATATCCTCCCAAGGTACCAAAGCATAGGCCCTCCCGTTCTCCTTTTTTCTCCAAAGGAAATCCCTACATACTCTGATTATTTGAGTAATGCACCCCTTATGGAGTAAGAAGATTGAAGCCCAGTACGAATGCATAGTTAACAATACAGAGTTAACTAGCACTACCCTCCCTGCGTATGAAATATGCCTTGTAGTCCAACATCTAATCCTAGTAGTAATTTTGTCTACCAGGACTTGACAATCCATACTACTCCATTTAGTCGGAGAAATTGGTATTCCTAAGTATTTCATTGAGAACTCTCCCCGACTGAACCAAGTTATCTTTCTCAACTCATCTTTCTCTGTTTCATTTATCCCCCCAAAGTATATGTGAGAATTCGACAGATTAGCTTTCAATCCTAAACAGGCAGTGAACTCATTTATCACATTTTGTACTCTAACAACAGTTTCCATGTCAGCTCTACACAGGATGATCAAATAAACCGCAAAATAGAGATTTGTAATTTGCAACTTCTGGAATTTAGGATGGAAGTGAAACCCTCCCTTAGCTACCTCATATCTGAACAATCTACTTATATATTCCATAGCAGTAACAAACAGTAAAGGGCATACTGGGTCACCCTGCCTAATCCCACTTCTACCTTCAAAATATCTACTCAATCCACCATTCAGATTCAAGGGATAGCTGCTACATGTAACACATTCCAAGAGCCAATTAATGAATTTACCAGGAAATTTCAATTCTCTCAATATTTCTTCCAGGAATTGCTAGTCCAGGGAGTCATATGCTTTCTGAAGATCGATCTTCATCATACACCGGGGGGAGGCATTCTTCCTTCTGTACATCTTCACCAATTCCTGTGTGAGCAGAATATTATGAATAATAAGCCTGCCATTGACAAAAGCAGACTGATTATGTTCAACTATTTGAGGTAAATTAGAGGTTTATCTATTACAAATGATCTTTGTAATACACTTATATGGTGTGTTACAACAGGAGATTGGCCGATACTCTGCTGCTGACTGAGGGTTGGCATTTCCAGAATTAGGGTTATCACTGTAGCATTAATTTGCATAGTAGTTTCCCTATCTTAAAAAACTCTATTACTGCTTCACAAATGCTATTGCCAATAATTTCCCATGTTCTCTTATAGAACACTTCTGAACCCGTCTGGATCAGGCTTTTTGCTTCATCTATAGAAAACATAGCTCTGTTGACTTCTTGTCCAATGATATGCCAAAATTTCTGAAAGAAAATAGGAGACATACCATCGGGACCGGAAGATTTAAAAGGGCACATTTGCTTCAAGGTTCGCGCTATTTCAGTTTCTGCGAATGCCAGTATTAGTTGAGCATTCATCTCTTTTGTCAATCTAGGTTGAATTCGACTCAATGCTTGTTGGATATCCGCTGAAGAAGGTTTGGAAGATGTGAATAAATCCGAAAAATACTTCTATGATCTTCTCAATTTCCACCTTTGTAGAACAATCCTAACCCTCTTGATTCCTTAAAGATAAGATATAATTCGTCTCCCTTCGTTTATTGGCATGAGCATGGAAGAATTTGGTGTTCCGATCACCTTCCCGAAACCAATGTTGCTTGCTCCTTTGCTTCCATTTTAGATCTTTTTGCTCCGTCGGCAACTCCAATTCAGTTCTTAGGTCACATATTTTAAGGTTTGTATCGACATCAACTAATCCTTGCTCGAGTGTTACTATTTCAGTCTTTAAAGAATCAATCCTCATAGAGATCTCTCTAACCTGCTTGCCTCCCCAATTCATCAGACCAATTGCACAGTGTTGAAGCTTATCAGCAAGATCCAAAAGGTCACAGCTCCAACATTCTTGAATCACCTGTTCACAGTCCTCCGATTTCACCCACATCGCCTCAAAACAAAAAGGTCTTACATTAAGCCTTCTTGGTTGATTATGAGTCTGGTAGAAAAGAAGGTGGAGAAGTAAGTGATCCGACATAATAGTGGGACAATGCTCCACCCTTTTCGATCTAAACGAAGAAGACCATGCCTCATTGCAGACTGCCCGATCAAGTAGTGATCGTTGTGTAAAGGGAGCCACTTTAAGCCTGTTCCAGGTGAACTTGGGGCCAGAATAGCCCATATTAGATAAACCACACTCCTCCAGGAAAGATCGGAAATGACTAAACTGCCTGTCAGATCGAACACTGGTGCCAACAGCTTCGTGATGGTATAAAATCTCATTGAAATCCCCCATACACAACCGCAGAGAATTCTGATCAACATTAAGCTTTTTAAGTTGAGACCTAGCTTCACAACGCTTGCATAGGTTTGGTTCACCATATATTCCTGTAAATCTAACTTTCTTCCCTAAGATCTCAACATTTGCATCGATAAAACGATCACTCATTCCTCTTAACTCGACAGAAACTGTTTTCTCCATAGCAAAGCCACTCCCCCGATCTTCCATTACAATCAACCGCCACACCATTCATATTCAAAACACCCTTGATTTTATTAATAACAGAGAAAGTAGATTTAGTTTCCATCAGAAATAATATACCAGGAGACTTTTTGCGCAAAACATCACGCAACTCCTGAATTGTTCGAGGGTTCCCAAGCCCTCAACAATTCTAACTTCTAATACTCATATCTGTTGGCATGATTGGCTATTTGCGCCAGTCTCCGCCCTCTCCTGGTTGGTTATGTCATCATCAGAGTAAGCAACCCAAAATGAATCCAATTCTATCCCGGCACAATCAGTTCTGGATTTTTTTCTCGATGCTTTCGACAGTAATTTTTTCAACTTCTTCAATCATCAACCTGCGCTTTGCTCGAGTATAAGGAGAATCAATATTTTGTACAGATTGATGTTGTTGCCTTCTTGCAAGTCTCAAACGTCTAGAGGCCTTCTTAGCAGGAGTATCAATGTTAACAGGAACTTGAACAAGGAAAGGGTTGTGGGGAATAAGGTGTGATTGATCTGAGGCGATTTGATAATTGGTCTTAGGTAAAGAAAAGCTAGAATTAGGTCTATCAGGAGACAAAGGAATATTAGATGGAGAAGGAACATGATAAGTACTTGGAAGTTGGTGATCAGGGGAAGAAACCGTATAGGGTTGAGAGCTATGTAGAGGGCTAGGGGGTAGAACAGGTTCAGGATCAATGGAGAAATGGGCCGTGGTTCGAGCCGTATAAGAAACTTTTTAGAAGTGTTGGTGGATAACAGGTTGGTGGTGAGTAATTTCGAGGGGGATCAACCAAACTATCCTCCGTTACAGTTGGAGCCGTAGAAGAGGGAAGGAGATAAGGATGAGGGTTTGAGAAAGAATCGCAACGTTTATCTTGATTTTTGGACTTGTGAGTTTGACGGTTTTGGGAAGAAGAAGGTGGTTAGTTAGTGTTTGTGGTAGTTTCTTTGTTGAAAGGTGGATGGCGAAAATAGGGAGAACGTGGCTGAGATGGAGGCGGAGGATTGTGTTTGTTTCCCGGTGGTTGGAAACCGCCACGATGGGGAGGGTTGGACAGGTAGAGAAAGGGCTGCACGGTGGAGTAGCAATAAGCTAAGGACCATACTCCGGCGTACCCGATCTAGGATTGGGATCCAGCAACTTCTCATCACATCCATCTTCAACGTGACCAATTCTGCCGCAGTGGAAACAGAAATCTGGTAATATCTCATGGAGGACTTTGCATGATCTTGACCACATTCTTGTAAGTGAATTGCAACAGGCTATGAAGAGGCTTAGTAATATCAAGATTCACTTTTACTCGCAAAAATCTTCCCACATAACTCCCATCACTATTTGAATATGCTTCCAAAAAGGTACCCAACCTGTTTCCACATATTTCTGCAACCGACTTAGTCATACAAGCAATAGGTAGACCATAGATATGGACACAACAGGGAGAGGATGAGAATTTTAGATCACCAACATTGACGCCACTACAAGTCTTTCCAAGACAAGGAGATCACTTTTAAACCTGGTTTTGTGGAGCCAAGGGCTTCCAGATTCAACTCTTCTGAAGTCCGCCAAAGATTGTGCTGGGGTGTCAAGTCAACAAACAATTTAATCTACTTTCAAACTAGTAGCATAGGAAAGCAAGGTCGTCTCCTCAGGGAATGGTGGATTCGTTTCTTTCAAATAAGTAACCGAAAGGGGGTTTTGAGTTTTTTAAAACTAAAATTTAGTTAAAATAAAATTCAAATGATAGGTAAAAAAATGAAAGCAAATTATGAGAAAGTTTCTAGTCAAAAGATTTTATATCCAACTTGGTCTAGACAATTGATCATAGATGCAATGATATGCTCAATCACTTATAGACAAATTAGTTTTCGTTGTTTGAACCTCCTAACAACTCAAGCTTGAACTAAGTTTAGTGATTAAGAAAACCTCCATTAAACACACTAGTCGAAATTCAATCCTGGAACCTCCTAAGATTAAGAAAACGACTGCATTAAGTACAAAGACCCAATTCTGATTCCTATGAAACAAACCTTGTTTAATAAAAAATCAGATTACTTGTTCTTATAATATAACAAAATCACTTACCAAGTAATTTAATTATATCAGTCCCTTTTAAAACAACAAACCTTACTGCCTTATTGGTTGTTAACTATCATGAAATAATGAATGCTACCAGCTATTCATGAATCCAAAATCCTTATATCAATCATTCAAAAGAACAAGCAAATACTTACAAAGAATTGAGAAATGAAAAACATTTAGATCTCACAACTATTAAGAACCAAGATTTCAATATCTTTCAACTGAAAAAGTAATTTAGTTACACATAATAAAATCTTACTGAAACAAAACTATGGAGAATGGAGAAGAAGAACGCCCAAAAGGGCTAGATTGGCGGCTTAGGACCACTCCAGCCTCCTCTTCTTCATCTCACATTCAGCCCCCCTCTTCCAGAAAAGAATAAAATCAATTTATATGCCAAAAAGTAGGTCAGCCGCCAGCAGCTTTCAGAATTTCGCAACTGCAAATTAACTTTTCCGAGATTGGCATATTTGTCCCTCAAGTTTGGCAAAATTATATTTTGACCACCCAAAACTTCTACACTTTTTCAGTTTAGTCCCCACTTGGGTTTGGCCAAACGGGAATGCAGCATCAATGATGGAATTTCTTCTCTAAAGCTCAATTTTGGACTGAGATTCGTGTGCCCACACGAGAATGTGATGTCATTGCTCCCTTTTTGTGCTTCCTTGTCAAAATGCTCAAAAAATGTGTGTTTATGGAACATTTTTCTCCATCTCAGCTCCAATCACTCTTAAGAACCAAAAACATCAAAATACACAACATAAGTGCACAATCTAATCAAAAATGCTATACAAATACCCATAAATCACATGAGACTTCAAGACCTATCAGATTGGAAATGGAATAAGACAATATTATCAGCCAAGGGTTTATAGGAAATACCAGAACGAGTGTACCAAAGACTTTTAAACTTTCTCTCAATCTCTGTTACTGGCACAATATTTGACGAGAGAATCTTGGCGGCTAGACACAGAGAGTCACCTTTATTGGCATGCTGATCAAGGGATTGCCGGAAGGATTCTTCTTCATTAAGAGCCAATCCTGAGTAGAAGCGATCAATTGTGTCTTCCACATCTATTCAATCTAGTTGTTTCCAATCACCAGTAAAGATACCCAGGGGACAAAATAGATGAATGCTCAACCAAGATTGACAAACTAAAAACTAAAATCTGCAAATCTAAAGGAAAAGGTTTAGAAAACATAAACAAAAGTTTTTTTTTATTTTGTGATTATAGATATGAAAATACTTAAGAAAATTCAATAAAACAATAACAAAATATATTAACCTAAGTCCGGAATCAAAACTAGATGAGGAAAGGATACAGTAACACGGGGTGTATATACATGATAAAAGCATAAAACAAAGGATTGTGGATACTGATTCGAAAGAAAACTAACAAGACATATTGAAATCGAAAGGAGAGGAATTGATTACTTGAAGAACTTCGAGAAAGAAAACTAACAAGACATATTGAAATCGGAAGAAGAGGGATTGATTAATTGAAGAACTACGAGAGAGAATGGAAATTGGGAACTTATCGAGACACTCACTCACTAACTGCCACAGAAAGAATTGTACTAACTACATAAATTTAAAGGTATTCTAATGTAGTTTGAACTTTGAATATGAATTACATAGATAGTAATAAGTATGTAATGAGTCATTACATACTTATTACTAGTAGCTATAGCCATCTAGCTCTGCAATTGTGGAATTTTTTTTCGTTTTTGGTACAATAAAAGGAACTTACAAATTAAACAACTATATCATCATCAAACATTAAAAAGCCATGATGATGAATCAACCAAACATAATAACCTAACCAAACTAATTACATAAAAGGAATCTCAAAGAATACCGATGTTGTTCGTCTTTAAAATATCTTAATATGTGAAGTTAATTAGTGATGTTAAAGCTTCTTCCTCTTCCGAAGTCATTTCCTGCATAAAAGATAAAATTGATATATAAACGAGGAGTGTTGAGCATGAATATAGCTCCGCACCACAATGGCCGATTTCCGTATCATCACCTTGGTTCGTATTTATTTAATTCCCGTACAGACCTTTGAAGGAAGTACACAATTTCTCTGGTAAAAAGCAGCAGAAAATCAACTGTTTCAGCCACGTTATTTGTCTCCCCTTGTGACCATTGATAGGAATTAATGATCGATGACTCTTGTGTCCTTCCTTTTCTTATTATGTATGAACGAATTGATGAATACAACATAAGATGGGTTTGATGGGTTTGATCAGTAGGATTGTAATAGCTGTACAATCTTAACTAAAACACAATTTTATCTATCTAGTGCAATCTAAACAACTAAATCAGATTTTATCTTGTAATCACAAACAACTGTACATAATCTTTCACCCCCTCTTCAAGTTGAGACTTGGTGGTAATCACGCAAGGCCAACTTGGACAATAATGATGAGAAAAGAGGATAACCCAGTGCTTTCGTTAGGAGATCAGCTAGTTGCTCTTTAGAAGAAACATGTTGAGGTACAATCAAACCACATTTATATTTGTCACGGACAACATGGCAATCAATTTCAATGTGCTTCGTCCGCTCATGGAATACAGGATTTTCTGTAATATGGAGAGCCGCCTGATTATCACACCATAATGAAATCGGAAGCTTAAGTGGGATACCAAAATCTTTCAACAAATAAGCAAGCCATTGAACCTCGCAAACGGTAGAAGCCATGCTCCGATACTCGGCTTCAGCTGAGGAGCGAGACACAGTTGATTGTTTTTTTTGTTTTCCAAGAGACACGTGAGGATCCCAAAAAAATGCAATACCCGGTCAAAGAGCAACGAGTCAATTTGCATGCAGCCCAGTCAGAAAGAAAGACACCTGTAGAAGCTGAAAATTACTATTAGCAGAAAGAAAGACACCTGTAGAAGGACATCCTTTAAGATAATGTAAGACATGTATGGCGGCCTGCCAATGATCATCACGTGGAGTATGCACAAATTGACTCACCTGTTGCACAACAAAAGTAATGTCGGGCCGAGTGAAGTTGAGATAGAGTAATCGACCAACAAGTCTTCGATATTGTGCTAGATTAGAATACAAAGGCTGCTTCTTATCATTATTAAGTACTTGACCTTTTGGAAGAGGCGTAGGAAGCGGCTTACAACCAGTTAATCCCACTTCATTAAGAATGTCCAAAACATACTTCCTTTGATTAAGATAGATGCCGTCAGTGCTTCTAGCAATTTCAATACTAAGGAAATAATGTGCAGGCCCCAAATCCTTGAGAGTGAATTGAGTATGAAGGAATTCTTTAACCAAGATGAGCTCGGTCTGAGAAGAACCTGTTAACAAAATGTCATGGACGTAGACAACTAAGGCAGTAAAGTGAGTAGAAGTGGAATGAACGAACAGACAATGATCATTAGCAGACTGTTTAAATCCATATTCTTGTAATTTGTTGCTAAACTCCAAATTCCATTGGCGAGAGGCTTGTTTTAAGCCATAGAGTGACCTTTTCAAGTGACAAACCTGATTAGAGTGAGCCTTTTGGTAGCCTTCCGGAGGTAACATATAGACTTCCTCGCCTAAGTAGCCATGAAGAAAAGCATTGTTAATATCAAGCTGAAAAATAGGCCAATTTGAAGCTGCTGGAATACTAAAAAACACACGAACAGTCACAATCTTTGCCACAGGAGAAAAACTATCAAAATAATCAATCCCAGGTAGTTGATTGTATCCCTTAGCCACTAAACGAGCTTTGTAGCGATCTACACTCCGTCCGGTTTACGTTTTAATTTGTCAACCCACTTGCACCCAATAGCTCACTTTCCTGGAGGAAGGGTAGTGATTTCCCAAGTCTTGTTAGCTTCAAGGGCATCTAAGTCCACCTGTATGGCCTGCAACCAATTCTCAGTAGTACAAGCTTGACGATATGAGTGAGGTTCTGATTCAACAGATAAGTTAGCCAAAAATAAGAAGTATGCAGGTGCGAGACAAGTTGTTTGCACATATGGAAAAGTGGGAGGTGTGTGAGGGGATGACAATGATTGGAAGGGTATGTCAGTGTAATTAGATGCATAATTTTGCATCCAGGATGGAGCACGTACATTACGAGTGCTCCGACGAAGTGTAGTTATAGAGGAAGATGTATTTCGAGAGGAAAGACGAGAAGAATGATGTTGGTCATGAAGCTCTTCATTTTCATAATTGGCATCAAGATGATGAGGGGAAGTATCTTGAGTAACGGAAGTATGATCACTAGGATTATTTTGAGAAGTTTGAGTTTGTAATGGTTTTTCAAAAGGAATATGGCTATCAACTTCGGCGGACTGAATAACTGGAAGAGGAGCTGAATTATGATGATCTTTCGAGGAAATGAAAGGGAACACATTCTCATGAAAAACTATGTCCCGAGATACCATGACCTTTTGATTCACCATGTCATACACCCTATAACCTTTTTGGCCATTGGGATAGCCTAAAAATACAGCTTTATATGCTCTAGGACCAAACTTATTAGCTGAAGAATTTGGATTAGAAACATAGCATAGACTACCAAAACATCTAAGGTGATCACACTGAGGAGGCTTATGATGAAGAACTTCATAAGGTGTTTTCCAAGATAAAATTGAAGTAGGTAATCTATTTATCAAATAAGTTGCGGTCAAAATAGCATCTCCCCAAAAATGTTTTGGCAAATTGGATTGAAACATGAGTGCACGAGCTACTTGAAGAAGGTGTTTGTGTTTTCGTTCAACAACCCCGTTCTGTTGAGGTGTATAAACACATGTTTTCTGGTGTAAAATTCCAACCGGGAGAGAAGGGATTGACAAGATTGGCTTGTTAATTCTAAGCCATTGTCAGTTCGGATAATTTTAATAGGTAATTGGAATTGAGTATGCAACAGATTGAAGAAGGTTTCAAGCACATGAACTACTTGGGATTTGAACTTTAACAAAAAAATCCAAGTGCACCTACTGAAATCGTCCACCACAGTAAGAGAAAAACGTGCACCATTAATGGTAGGATGCTTATATGGCCCCCAAATATCAAGATGCAAGAGTTCTAGACATCTAGTTGTTCGTATATGACTACTAGGAAAAGAAAGTTTGTGTTGCTTTGCCATAGGACATGTATCACATGGAAGCTGAAAATCATCACTCATGTTAATTAATTTCAAATGTTTCAATACAAATGAAGATGGATGACCTAATCTATGGTGCCAAGTTTTAGCACTTATTGCAGTAGAAGCAACATAAGATGATTCAAGATCCTTGAAAATAGGAATTTTAGGAATGGAATTCAAATGAAAGTCCGTAAGTGCACTAGGAGAAAAAGAATTGTGATCAATGATATAGAGTCCCTTCACAACTCTTCCAACGGCTATGATATTTCTAGTCTTGAGGTCCTGTAGGATGCAAAAGGTTGGAGCAAAAAAGGAACCAATTAGTTTCTTGACAGCAAGTTTATTTACGGACAACAAATTAAACCGAAAATCGGGAATATACAAGTAGTCCTGCAAAGTGAGGTTATGTTTTAAGGTTACATCTCCAGTGTGTGTCACACTTTTGATAGTTCCGTCAGGTAGACATACTGGGGTAAAGCATTTTGCTTGCTTTGGTGATTGCAAACAACTGATATCTGCACACTTATGATTAGAGGCTCCCGAATCTATGATCCAAAAACCAAAACCTATATAATCAAGTGCACTAAGAATGTATTGATAGTTTATACCTGAGAAATCACCACGATGAGCAAGATTCACCATATTGCTGCCCTCAGAAGCTCCAATTCCTTTGCCCTTAACAAGTTTGCCAAGTTCCTATTGTATGAGAGAGCTCACCATAGATTGCCAGTCGTTAGCATTATAGTCCAGAGGAGTTTCATCAACTACATTAGCATGGCCCCAGCTGATGCCAGAATTTCTTTTGAAGTGATTTTTTTCTTTGGAGTCCTTATATCCTTTCCACCAATAAGGATATCCATGAATCTTGAAACACTTGTCTTTAGTATGACCCTCCATGAAACAATGATCACACTTAGAATCATACTTCTTTTTGAATTGCTCTTTCTTCTTGTTGTTTCCTCCACTACCTTGAGTCCTAACAAGCAAGGCACTACCCTCAGATGAATCAAGAGTGGATACATTGATTTCTTTTTGTTGTTCAACCTTCAAGATCATTGCATAGACCTTGTTTATACTCGGCAAAGGATCCATCAGCAGCACTTGATTCTTGACTGCATCATAAATGGGATCAAGTCCCATTAGAAATTGCATGAGCTTATTGCTGCCATCTGACTCTACCATTAGTTTTCCCGATCCACAATTGCAGACCGGAATCAGCATCAAACATGCCAGCTCGTCCCAAAGCTTCTTCAATCTGGTGAAGTACTTCATGACAGTATCAGTCCCTTGACTGATCATGCTGATATCACGCTGGATTTTGTACACCAAAGGGCCATTGGAAACCCCAAAGCGCTCCTCCAGTTCGATCCAGAGTTCACGAGCACTGGTAACAAAGAGGAATGCTTCAACAATATCTTTAGAAATAGAGTTTAAGAGCCAGGATATCACCATGCAATCAACACGCTTCCATTGCTCGAATTGCGTAGTGTCGGCCTTAGGTTCGTTGCAACTACCATCAATAAAACCGATTTTCTCCTTAGCGCCAAGAGCAATTTTTATCGCTCGGCTCCAAGAGAGATAATTTGAACCGGTAAGAGGAGAAGACACCAGAATCATTCCTGGATTGTCAGATGATTGCAACACGAAAGATTCCCCATGGTTACGAGGATTGGATGAAGTTTCTTCCCTGTGATTATCTCCCATAATTTATTCTGATGAAAAGAAGAAAAAAATGTAGCGGAAAAAAATGTGGAGAGGTTTAGTTCAGGATCAGATGCTCTGATACCATGAACGAATTGATGAATACAACATAAGATGGGTTTGATAATATGGAATATTAAATCGTTTTATGTTATTGAAGTACATCAGGAGTATGCCTATTTATACATACACGATACATTGATCAGTAGCATTGTAATAGCTGTACAATCTTAACTAAAACACAATCTTATCTATCTAGTACAATCTAAACAACGAAATCAGATTTTATCTTGTAATCACAAACAACTGTACATAATCTTTCAATGTAGAAACGGAAATTGTAATAATATCTCTTAGACTTCAACGCACCACAACAAGTCAATTTATGGCTTCTTGCGATGTTTGGAAGAAAAAAGGTCCAAACTACTTCGTAAAGTATTTTGTGAACCGATCTCACTCAGAACCTTGGTCGTACACATCTAGTAAGTTGTTGAGCCAAGTCTCAATTATTTGTTCACTTCTCCGGGCCTAAACAAACAGAGGTGGAGTACATCGATATTTAAAGCTTGCAGCACGGTGTCCAGTGCTCACTAATAATGAAGACATATCAGATTTCAGTATCATGTGAATCACATGGCTCAGATTAATTGCAAAGTGTTGAAGATTTCTTTAGTAAAGTAGCACAGCGAATCAATGATGTCTCAACCAAAGGTTTTCAACTTTGACCCTTTCTCCAAAATTGTAATAATGTCTCTAAGACTCCAACTCAAAAACCCTCACCAAACCCACATTTCAATGCATTCAGAAATAAATGTTGGACCATTATTAAGAAAATAAATGTAATTTAGCTCATTCAACCCTCATCCATTATAAATAGATACACTGGTTTTCCTTGTCGCTGTTCATTCTTTTATAGCCTTAGGATCTTCACCACGTTTTCCCTTCTCTTCTCTTCAACTTTTCTATGATCTCATTCTTCTTTCCTTACAGGTAAAAAGTTTGAAAGCAAAATAAAGACAATAATTTTTTACTAAAAACATTTGAAGAGGAGGTGGAAGAAGAATGGGAGCTTGCACCCTATTCACTCGAATGCCTTTGCAATTTCCTCGACATTATCAAGAACCCTTCCGTGGCAGAAATTTTATTTGCATTAGGAGGCCTTTTCTTTGGTTCAGGTACGGCAGATATCAACAGTTTCCAGAAAATCCACCTCTTAAACTTATTGGGAGTAGTGAGACCTTCGGAAGTGGTGGAGCTTTTAATAGACATGCGAGATCTTATCCACCATTTGGAAGATGCCGAAAGGGATCCGAATAAAATTCACGAAGATGGTAGAGGTCTGAGTTATGAGATGATTGACAAAACTCACCATCATACTCATGCAGAAGCTAGAAGGGGTGTTCTCGAAAGATAAAAGTCATGTCCTCGTGAGTCCGATTTAGAAAAGAACTCTGAGCGAATTCGTCTTTAAAAATAGTAATAATCATAAGAAAGGTATTGGTTTTTACATGTTAGTGAATTCACAAAAAAATCCTACATTCATTTGTTTTAAATGTTCAAATTCGTTTTCTAAACGAATGGAATTGTAAGTCAATGATTATTTTTTTTGGTAAATTGTAAATTGTATTGATCACTTCCCAAACTTCCTGTACAAGGTATAATTACATCATGTGTCAAGACTCAACCCTAATCTCCTCATAAATTGTTGCTCACTACTTTTTAATTTTTTCAACTTCAAACAAAACTGAATTCTACATCTAGTCTCCTGCTGAATTTTGCTAAAACCGCATTCCACCTCACTTTTTAAGTCTCTAATTTTCTGTAATTCCTTTCTATCATAACATGGTAAACAGTGGCATTGAATACAACATAGAACACTCTCTGTTGCAGCTTTTTGTGCCTCCACAGTTGCAGCATTTCCTGGACATTCAACTGGTTTGGGATGATATTTATTCCCAGCCAATCTTTCACCATTTCCAGCAGTCTTTTAGAGTACACACACTGAAAGTATAGATGCTTATCAGTTTCAGTTTCTGATTCACACAGAACACACCTTATGTCACCATCAACAATATTCAACTGCTGCAATCTCTCCCCAGTTGTGAATCTGTGTTTCCAAGCCAACCAGCTTATGAAGCTATGTTTTGGTACTGAATAACAACACCAGACTACCTTTGCAGCATGATCCTTTTTGTTTTCTCCTCTCAGCCATTTGTATCCACTACTTGCTGTATACTGCCTGCCTCCATTTCCCATCCATTTCCCAGTGCTAATCCCAGCTTTCATAGTCTCTTTGATTCTTAATAGTTTCTTCCAGTGCCAACTGCTGTCATTTGGAGCTTTACAATCCCATATTGATCTTCCTTTTATGTAGTAAATATGCATCCATTTAACCCACAAACTTTCCTTTCTGTTACTCAGATCCCATAACTGTTTAGTCATCATGGCCTTATTCCACAAACTAGATTCCTTGATATTTAGGCCTCCTTCTGATTTCTTCTTACATACATCATTCCATGCTACTAGAGACAGCTTCCTTCCATCCTCCTTACTTGCCCAAAGGAACTGTCTACAAACTTTGACTATATCTTGAATCACATTCTGTGGAATAAGAAAAATGCTAGCCCAATAGGAATTTAAATTCATCAAAACAGCATTAATGAGTAAGGACCTGCCTGCATATGACAAATGCTTAGATGTCCAACATTTTATCCTTGCAGTGACTTTATCCACCATGCTTAAACATTCCATTTTACTCCATGCAGTTGGTGATATTGGCATCCCAAGATACTTCATAGGAAAGCTTCCCTTCTTAAAGCCCGAAATGGATTGAATTTGATTAGCTATAGTATCCGATACTCCTGCCACATAGACATTAGATTTGTTGAAGTTGACTCTCAATCCAGTGGTAGCTTCAAAGTTTTCCATTATCTTCTTCACTCTTGTCACAGTATGAATATCAGCACCACACAAAATGATAAGATCATCTGCAAAACTCAGAGAAGTTATTTTCAGTTTATCACAATAAGGATGGAACTGAAAACCTTCTTTACTTGCTTCTGATTTGAACATTCTGGTTAGGTACTCCATCACCATTACAAAGAGGAGGGGTGCCATCGGATCACCTTGTCTCAAACCTCTTTTTCCTTGGAAAAAACCAGTACTGCAACCATTAATATTCGGAGAGAAGGTTGTTGTTCTGATACACTCCATTATCCAACCTATCATCTTTGGTGGAAACCCATATTCCTGCAACATCTCCTCTATAAAACACCAGTGTATAGAGTCATAGGCCTTCCTGAGATCCACCTTCATCAAGTAGCTTGGCCTTACATTTTTCCTGTTATACAGTCTTACCAATTCCTGTGTAAGTAGAATCTTTTGCAAAATAGATCTACCTTTCACAAATGCTCCTTGATTGATATCAGTCAGTCCATCCAGAACACTGCTCAACCTTTTGCGTATCATTTTAGATATGCATTTATATACAGTGTTACAGTAGGCAATAGACCGGTATTCAGTAGCATCTTTAGGCACAACTACTTTAGGAATCAAGGCAATCAAAGTTGCATTTAGCTGCTTCAACATTCTACCTGTTTTAAAAAATTCAATAATAGGGTTATTGAAAAGGGTTTTCTTTATCCTGACTGGTTAACTTGTCTGTTATCCTTGTAAGCGATTAGGTTAATATAATCGTACATTTCCCTATCTTATTGTCGTATTAACTATATGTTTCCCGTTAATCGTGATGGCAAGGGCTTAGTAACCAAAACAAATTCTTAATTATTGACAATATAGACATCATTAATATGTTTCTACTATCTGTTCTAAACTAATTATCCTGTTTGTTGTTCATTGACTTTTAAAATAATTATTCATTTTAGATTTTCATTTGAAATATAATTTGTACTAAAACTCAAAAACCGTATATTTATTTCAAAACAATGGAAATAAATTTAAAAACTAACATGAAAATTGGATAATTTTATTTCGGAGCATGTGTTGAGCTCAGCTTCAATAAAAGGAGAATACTTTAACTGATTCTCTAGACAAGAACAACACCAACACTTTGTACTTGGCGAAGTACTGTTCGACTGGTGATCATCATCAGGTAGGTCATGGAGTTGAAGTAACTTTCCATACCTTTTTCACTTCTTTCCAATATGATAGATTTATTTACTTGATGACTGATTTTGGCTTTGAGATTGATTTGTGCATTGGCAATAATCTGGATAAGATTTAAAGTCATTAAATGAGGTCTTTATTTGGCTCAACTAAAGGAATAGCAATGTAAAAATTTATACGCTTTGTCTCCTTGAACCCAAATAGTACTCCCAAATAACAACTCTTTTGGTTGTTTGTGAACTATTTTGTCAACTTCAAAATACATAGGGACGCATACACATCTTTTTTGAATGATGTCTTGTACTTCGACTTATCGGAGACTACATTAAGTGTAACCTTGAAGTTCTTCATTCAGGGGATTCACTAAGGCCAAATCTAGGGTGAGAAGTTCATACGAAGACTTGGTTATTGGTGTGGTGGAGGTGATGATGAAACCACATTTAAGAAGTATGTATACACAGTATCCTCCAAGCGTTTTCTTCTATAGTACAATTTGTACCAATTTAATGTAACAAAGTGGACGTTTTGTTATTTTGATTTTTTTTTTGTTTGAAGGACGAAATTAATTTTTACTATTATCGTTGTTTGCTTAATCTTTCAACTTACCGTTGTGCAAATTGTTAACCTTATGTTTTTCCATGTACTTGTTGTGTACGCCCATTAAAACAGAATGGTCAAACGGAAGAAAACCCACCATCGCAGAAACACAAAAAAAGTGTGTGTGTGTGTGTGTGTGTGTGTGTGTGTATCCAGGATTGCCCTGAATTGCATGCGAGCATAATATCTTCATTCCTGAAATTTGTTTCCAGCATCAGTATTTACATAATTGTAGGCGTGTGGGGGATGCTACTACTCTGTTTTTGAAGCGCTAAAGTAATCTTTCTTTTATTCTCCTCTTCCAGCTTGCCAGCCTCCAAAGCTCATATCTTTCACCTCCATTTTATTTGTTTTTCTTTTTTTTTTAATGTTTTTTCCTTCTCCTTTTAAACTCTAATTGTTCCTTAGTTCTTCTATCTTGTTTTGAATCGTTTCAATATTTTGCTCCTACCTTCCAACCACACTCCCCTCTACTACTTTTCTTGCTTCTCCATAACCACCCTCAATCCCTCATTTATGAAACCCTAAACTTTTTCCTCATTTGGCTTCTTTTTTTTTTCTTTTTCCCTTCTCCTCGACCCGGCTGCCTAAAAAACTTCATATGTCACGTCTACTGCTTGCCGCTGCCTTTACTCATCATTATATCCAGCCTGCAGTTCTTTTCCTCTTTCCTTAGCTAACAGCTATTGATGTAGGCGGAACCCTATAATCAATCAGACAACCTAAATCTCGGTCACCAACCTTATGGATCACCGGAATTAGGGCCTAAGCACGAATCACCAACGTTTATGAAACAAGACGTTATTAGAAACTAATCTACCGACCAACGTTTATGAAACTAGAGAATAGTCTTTTGAGATAACAATCTCGTCTTTCATTAATCAACAACAACTAAAATGAAGAACGGGCAGCTGTGCCCTTTTAACGACAAAAGAAAACCCTAACCGAAATTGAAACCCTAACAACTAATGAAAAGACTAAAAAGTCCAAAACCTAAAATACTACTAAAACAAAATTAAAATAAACATCTTCTTTTTTTTCCGGTCGCATCAAACCCTAATGCCGAGATCACACTTCATCCGCATCATTCCCCCCAGGTTTGGAAAAATTTGACCTTGAATTGGGAAGGGTAGGAATAACACCAAATGGAGGCACCCAATGCATCCCAAGAGAAACATCATCCACATCAAAATCATGAATCCAAGGGTCTAAAACCGTATGGAATGCAAGCATGTGCTTAAATTTCCCGAAGACAATTCACTAGCTTTGCTAGGAAACAACACAATCTTAGAGCCATTAAAAGTGAAGCTTTAGGTATTAGCTCGTCCCGAATGAGTGACATCCCGATCATATTGCCAGGGCCGGCCATGTAAGATATGACAAACATTTATTTTAACGTCAGTCACACCAAACATCATCCTTATACTTAGTACCAATGGAAAGGGGAACAAGAACCTGCTTAGAAACAATTACCTCGCCAAGAAATTTTATACGGGGAAGGATGTTTTTCTGGGGTGAGCTGCAACTTATTAACGGCCTCAATGGATATAAAGTTTGAACAACTTCCGGCATCAACCATATAACGACAAACCTTGTCGTTGACAGTAAAAGTGGGCTGAAAAAGATTGGTTCAAAGCCACCAAGGGATTGTGGAGCAAGGGAAGAACGAAGGGCCACAAGTGCAACGCCGTCATCTCCCGAGAGTAACTCCACTTCAACATTTCCGTCGGTGTCATAAACAGGAGTGAAAGTCTCGTCCACCTCGGCTGACTTATTAACAACATCACCAAGAGGAGGACGTTTGTGAGCACGTTTGTGAGGATTCGGGCAATCATGCCGCCGTTGTCCATGCCCACTGCAATTAAAACATTTCACGTTGTTACGGGGACGAGGCAGGACCTCTTGAACCACCGATTCAGCAGAAGTGTTTCTCACACCACCGAGATTGCAGGCTGGCGTGGAGATGCTGAGGGATGGTAACGGAGGGAGGCGGGCAGAATTATCCCGACGTTGCTGCTGGCGTTCCACCTCTGATGCCCGCTGTTGAGCAGCCGTAAGTGAGGGAGGATCAAGCAGGGAAACAATCTCCTGGATTGGAACGCGTAATCCCCCATAGAAATGCGCAACTTTCTTGTCCTGTGTCTCGGCCAAATCAGAGCGAGCCATTAACTGATAAAATTCTGCTGTGTATTCAGTCACGGATCGGGTCCCTAGCCGAAGGTTTTGCAGCCAGCGATAAAGGGTGCCCTGGAAATTCAAAGGAATAAAATCGTCCTTCATCAACTTCTTCATCTTTGTCTATGAGTGAACCTTTGATTTGCCCCGACGGCTACGATCCAGCTTTAATTGTTGCCACCATGCCAACACTCTGTCACGAAGGCGAGTAGCAATCAGCAAGACGCGTCGATCCAAAGGAACCGACTTGAATTCGAAGACCTCTTCCACTGTGGCAAGCCAGTCGATGAAGTCCTCTGGTTGCGCTGATTTATAAGATTCTGGAATTTCAGTGTGCAGCCCTAACTCCCAAGAACGCTTTCCATCAGTCCCGCGACCGTGTCGCCGGCGAGAAGACCGCGAATAGATCCCTGAGTCAGAGGACTGATCATCAGAGTCATCATCGGCTATGGAAGACTAAGGATAACACCATGATCAGTGAGTATTTTCTGAAAAGTGATGTTTAGGAATTCTGATCCATTTTCATTACGAATGGTTTGTACATCACCTTTTAATTGAGTATGAATCAGTTTAAGAAAGGCTTCAAACAAGGTAGCAACCTGTGTTTTGTCTTTAAAGAGAAAAGTCCAAGTGGACTGGCTGTGATGGTCTACAATGGTTAAGAAGTAATAGCATTTGGTTAAAGATGGTTTCTTGTATCGACCCAATACATCAAGATGAAGCATCTGAAAACAACAAGTAGATTGAATTGAACTAATTGGAAAAACAGATCTACATTGTTTAGCCAAAGGACAAATTTCACATTTATTCAAGGTTTGATTAAATGTCACTGCAGGAACACAAGTAGAAAGATGATTAACAACAACACTAGAAGGATGGCCTAGCTTGTGATGCCGACTGACAATTTCAGAAGCAGAAAGGACCTTCAACATTTGGTCATTTTCAGTACATTAGATACTCGTTTCCTAACAGTGGCTTTATTACAAGGATTTCTAATGTTTAGCATATATGATGAATATAAAGTCTGAGATTGCTGAATAGCTTCATCATAGAATGATTTCTTATTAATGATGTAAAGCCCCCTGATGACTCTACCAGCTGCAAGAAATTTGTTAGTCCGAAGGTCCTGCATCAGGAAAAATTCATCATAAAATTGGAAGGAAATATGAGAATCCCTGGCAAGTTTCCTAATAGAAAGCAAATTGAATTTGAATGTGGATACATGTAAGCAGGAAGTTAATTGCTATGCATCTGAAATCATAACATCACCAATGCAATTAACAGTTTGAATGCTGCCATCAGGTAGAGATATGGGGGTGAATTTAGAAGTGGACTAAAATGTCCAAATGGTCCCTTACATTTGGGCCCTACTTGAATTTACGTCCCTTACATTAACATTTCAATATCGTAGTCCCAAACATTATGTTTTCACACTTTTTTTGTTCCATTTCACTGTTTCCGACCGTTGACATACCGGAATTAGGGGTATTTTTGTCTTTTAATTTAATTTAAATTTTTATTAAAATTTAAATCATTAAAAATATTTTTAAATTCAGATTTCATTATTTAATTGTTAAAATATTATTTATTCATTATAAATATTATTATAAAATTTTAAAATTTACTTTATTTTCAAAATTAATTTTTTCATTTATCATTTATCTTAGGTCAAAATAAAATAGTAATTATGCTGTACTTTTAACTTTGGACCCACTGTAACTTAAAAAATTTACCGAGTTACAGTAAATAATTCAAAATCCAATTTCTTAAAAAAAAAAATGGAAAAGTCAAACTATTTTTTTTTACTTTGACCGCTATAGTAAACCTTACATGGTAATTATGTTGCACTTTTAACCTTGGACCCACTATAACTTAAAAAATTTACCGAGTTACAGTAAATAATTCAAAATTTATTTTTTTTAAAAAAAAAAGAAAATACAAAACCAAGATTTTTGTTTACTTTCACTACTACAGTTGAATTTTGAATTATTTACTGTAACTCCGCAAATTTTTTAAGTTACATTGGGTCCAAGGTTAAAAGTGGAACATAAGAGTTTACTGTAGCGGTCAATTACTTGGTTTTGGTTTTTCCTTTTTTTTTAAAAAAATTAAATTTTGAATTATTTACCGTAACTCGATAAGTTTTTTAAGTTATTGTAGTTCCAACGTTAAAAAAGCAACGTAGCGGTCAGAGTAAAAAAAATCTTGGTTTTTCCTTTTTTTTTTTGGGAAAAAAATTGAATTTTGAATTATTTACTGTAACTCGGTAAATTTTTTAAGTTACAGTGGGTCCAAGGTTAAAAGTGCAACATAATTACCATTTAGGGTTTACTATAGCGGTCAGAGTAAAAAAAATCGTGGTTTTGCGTTTTCTTTTTTTTAAAAAAAATTGAATTTTGAATTATTTACTGCAATCGGTAAATTTTTTAAGTCACAGTGAGTCCAAGGTTAAAAGTGTATTATAATTACCATTTAGGGTTTACTGTAGCGGTCAAAGTAAGAAAAATCTTGGTTTTGTTTTTTCTTTTTTTTTAAAAAAAAAATTTTGAATTATTTACTGTAACTCGGTATTGTTTTTAAGTTACAGTGGGTACAAGGTTAAAAGTGTTCTATAATTACTATTTAGGGTTTACTGTAGCGGTCAGAGTAAAAAAAAATCATAGTTTTGCTTTTTATTTTTATTTTTTTAAAAAAAATAATTGAATTTTGAATTATTTACTGTAACTTGGTTAATTTTTTAAGTTCTAGTGGGTCCAACATTAAAAGTGCAACATGATTACCATTTACTGTATACTTAAAGTAGATAGTAAATAAAAAAAGTAATTTTAAAAATAATGATAAATTTTAAAATTGTACAATAATATTTTTAATTAATAAATAATATTTTAACAATTAAATAATGAAATTTGAATTTTAAAATATTTTTAATGATTTAAATTTTTAAAAAAATTTAAATTTAATTAAAAGACAAAAATACCCCTGAGTCCGGCATGTCAACAGCCGGAAACAGTGAAATGGGACCAAAAAAGTGTGAAAACATAATGTTTGGGACTACGATATTGAAATGTTAATGTAAGGAACGTAAATTCAAGTAGACCCAAATGTAAGGGACCATTTAAATATTTTAGTCTTTAGATGTGAAATGATATTTATGCATGAGTTCTAATTTGTAACACATATGTCATGTGGCACCTGAATCTGAAACCCAATCATCATATCTTATAAAATCAGCTTCAGAAAAAGACTTGGATAAGACAGTGTTACCTGTAAAGTCTTTGAAGTGTGCAAAATTGACCACATCAGAATGCATTGGTGCCTTCCCTTTCATCATCCTCCCAATTTCTCTCTGAACAGCTTCTGCAATTGCTGATTTGAAGTCCTTTTCATCTGGTTCCAGTCCACAAGGGGAGTTTGAACTTCAACTGCATACACATTGTGGTTTCCTGAATGACCGTTATGATTCCTTATTTGTCCTGCACCTTTCTTCTTTGGATTATTGATCCACCAATCTGGATATCCATTCAGCTAGAAGCAAAATTCTTTAAGATGTCCTGTTCCTTGGCAGTAAGTGCATTTCATATCACTTTTGTCCTTCTTCACAAATCCCTTCTGGTTATGATACTTTTTCCAGTTCTATCCCTTAACCATCATAGCGTTGTTTTCTGCATTGATTCCCATAGTTGTGCTAATTTGCTTACGCTTCTCACTCTTAGAGATCATCGAGAAAATCTTGTTCACTAGTGGCATCTTATCCATTAGCAAGATATGTCCCCTTTCCTACTGATATACATCACCGAGCCTCATCAAGAACTCCATTGACTTATCCTCGAGTTCCCTTGTTTCAATTCAGTCTTGATTGCTCCTTGTGCTGCTAATGGAGGATGGAATCTGACCGTATTGATCCCACAGTTTCTTCAAAGCTCCATAATATTGTGAAACAGACACATCTCCTTGATGAACTAAGGCTAAATCTCTTTTAATTTGGAAGAGAATCGGAAGATTTCCATAGCCATACCTTTCAGCAATGTCATCCCAAAGCTTCTTCGCGTCAGTGATAAACATGAAGCAACTAACAAATTCAGTAGAAATAGAGGATTTGATCCATGACCCCACCATGCTATTGAGTCGTTTCCATCACCGATAAACAGGTGAATTCATTGCTGGGATCACACAGCTTCCATCCACAAACCCTAGCTTGTTCTTAGCTTCAAGAGCTGTAATCATCGAGCTCTTCCTAGTCAAGTAATTTGTCTTCGTCAACGGCGCATATACAAGATGCATACCTGGAGCATCAGAACCATGGAGAATAAGCTGTTCATCCATGGCGTCAACAATTTCTCGTGGAATATCCATCAAGACAATAGATCGAACATGAAGAAGGCAAGAAATCAAGATAAGTTGATTACCGTCAGAGGGTTATCGGGCGGGATCTACCTGCTCTGATACCATAAAACAAGTAATCATAGAACAAGAAGAAGAAAAATTAAGAAACTAATTGAAGAAATTTGAGAGAAATCTGTATTGACCAAATTTTTAACCGTCTGTATTTACTTATCAAAGTTAAAGCTAAAATGTTTCTATAGATGTATATTTATAGTACTTCTAATCTATACATACATAATGTATATGCACAGGTCGAATTGTTTCCAGATTCTTCTTCAAGGCGGTTTCTAGTAACGACTTTGCGTATTGATCACGTTTGCCGTGAGCAGCACGTTTGAAGCTGACGTGAAATTACTTCCAGTAGATGATGTGGATGAAGGTCGCTGATCGTTGTTTGCTGGATGCTTCCATTCATGTGGCGGAGAGATGAAACAGCAAGCAGCTTTGCTTGTTCTACTCAACTGAGCTGATGATGTGGAAAGCATGACGCAGGAAGTGAAGTCGTGTTTGGAATCAAAGTATCAGCACTCAAAGGCGTGATTCATGATTCCTTCAATAATTAACATACGTAATGGGAGAAAATTACACACATACTAATTTTGTGATGAGAGAAAGTCTTGTTTATTTTAGTACGAGTATGTGACGGGCCTTCTAAATAATTACCAAGTGTGACCTTCTATTTAAGAGAGTTTTTGTGCACTATTTTATGTAAATTTTTTGTTTTAAATTGATTCTAATAAATTAACTATGCAAATGCCCGCCTTGATTCGTTTAAAAATTAAAATTCCAGAAAATAAAATTCATAATTTTACGTTATTAGCCTGCTGTTTTGCAATTGAAGGCCTTACCCAACACATGGTAACAAGGTCCAAATTTTGATCACCAAAAAATGGTAACAAAAACCGCACCAACCTTCCACTCATTTTGTGCTCATTGTCAATTGCATTTCAGGCCATAGATTGTTTCTTATCTTCAACGAAAACGAAAGAAAAACATTTTTTTTTATTTTGTCATTTAGGTAACACATTGAACTGTCATCATATAGTTTGAACTGGAAAATGATGTTTTTGTCCTGGTTTAACTGTCTTGAAATATTATCCGAGGCATATATAAGCGTAAACATTTATATAAATAGCTTCGCAGGTGTAGCTTTGGCTTGCTACGGTAACACATTTACTTACTTGCTTTTGGCAATATGTATGTAATATCATCTAAATGAAATAAAATTCAATCAAATTTTCATCAGTATATTATATAGTCCATATTTTAGATAAGTCGCCATTTAGCTAATCAAATAAAATTAACCTACTCAAAATAAATAAACGTAGCAAAGTAGAGTATGGTCGATCCTACGGGGATGAAAAATCAAATTACCAAATTATCAAATTTACTCTATTATTTCGATACACATATCACCAAGAGATTCATATCAACTAAATCAATAAAAAGACACTAAACAACACAATAAGCACAAACAAGGAAGTTGATTTCATTAATTAAATTACTTCACACAATTTAACTTTCAATTGTTGGATTTTTGGTTAAAATTAATCTCACAACGATTCTCAAGATTAAGAATTATACACTCTCGTATCATAATTCTCTTACCTATATTAATCCTATGACAACTTTCGTGTCTATAGAAATTAATACAAGGACATTAAAAATTTAGGTATCTATAGTTGCAAAGTTAGGTGGTCTTACTCTCATAGCACACTCCCTAAGTCTATTATTTCCACGAACTTGTGTTAATCTTCAACTCTCGCTCCATAAATTAACACCTTAGACATGAAAACACTGGCCAATTACTTCACATGGATGAAAATCGAAAATAACAAATATTATTGAATAGAAAATCCAACAATCTCATATTATAAATGTATAAAGACTTAAAGGTTACTTCAAAATCCTAATAATATAATTAATCTAAACACATAACTAAGATTATTCATATGATACGAAACAAAGAAATACAAAAACAAAATATACTAACACACACGAGACACGGACGTCTTCAATGGAACGCCTAACGGCTGTCCCCCTTTACCTTGGTTTGCACCCGCTCGGCCTCCTAAAATTGAAGCTTGAGCTGCCTTTTTATAGATCTTGAGGCGGCAGCAACATCCCCGAAATTTCATCTGCAAATGCTTCGCCTTTAATGCAGACACTGAACCAAATAAGAAGAGTACAACAAAAAGAGTAAAATGATGATTTCTTCAAGGAATTAAATTAAAGGGTTGCCTAATGCCTATGATGAGGCTATGATCAGAACTCTTGAGGTAAAACTCCGAGAGTTTGAAATCCAGATGCAGCCTCCTCCTCAAAGTTCTCTGATAATATATATGGAGGATCCGCATAAAATAACTCTACCTAGGAACTCAAGACAGCTTACGCCATGAAATGCAACCAATTAACTCTAATTTCATGATACATGCACCAAGCCAAAAAGGAAACTTTCCTTCTCTCCTTTACATTTCAGACTTCTAAATTAGTCTTTGGTACTCGGAGGAAAAGCAGTACTGATTGATAGCAATAGGGGAGAATTAGACAGAGGGAGACGGATATATTCCATCATCTGAAGTCATACAGTGGCTGGAACATGATATGGTTGAGATTTGTTATCCCCATAATGTTTCAATTTTTTGTCACTAGACTTTGACCTTTTTCATTTTACTAAAAACAAAATGATAGGGAGACGGATAAACATGCTTGGACATACATATGTAAGTCTGGAGGCTGGCGGCTGGAGGAGACAGGGCTTCACAAAATGTGGTGTTTTGCCATATGTCCATTTTTAATAACGATCAATTAAGAAAATTCCCCTCGTGTTTTGAGGAAAACTACGGAACCACCCTTATAGTCTTTAATACGTTACAAAGAATTGAAATTCCTAAATAGGGCGTAATTTTTTCATAATTCCTATTGTAGGCATGACTTAATATTAATGGTTTGTTAATGATGTTTTAATCCTTTTTAATGATGTTTTAATCCTTTTTTGAACACCAATCAAAACTTATCTTTTATCAATACTACTACTACGTACATAAAAATCTCTAAAGCACAATTTTTTAGAAAAGAATTATAAATCTCATCGATCTTGAGTTGAGATCCACCTAAGGAATCCGAATAAATGCTTCCCCCATATAGCATAATAATGTATCGCTAATATGCTTGTATCCATGGTATTCTAAAGAAGTGAACTTGTGGTCTTAAATAGGACCTCGCATCGGTTAAATTAATTAGCACCATTTTGAATACTATCAACCATGAGAACAGATTTCTTTTACGAAGAAATTGGGAAGAATATGTAATTCATTGTACTATTTTGGTATGCCCTTTTGGGTTTCAAATATTTATGGTTCTGAACATATTCCACTACGACAAGTCCCGGAGCTTAAATAAGTCAATAATGATCTAACAAACAACGGCGGGAAGGAAGAATGAGTTATTAGTGTTTAGACTGATGCACTTCACAAGATTAGTAAATCACGCGGCTACACTACACTAGGTTTATGAAAGCACCATCTAGAGCTGCACATGCCTACAATTATTTATCTCAAAGCAAACAATTAGTACTAACCAACTCGCCGGTGATTTAAACTTTAAATAGTTTCACATATAGAGTAGTTCTTGTTCCAAAGAGTACTATAAGAATATCTAAGGTTTTGTTTGTCCAACACTTGTTTTAACTTTTTGTCTAATTTTGCCTCTTAAAACACATATCAAATACAAATCCCAATATTATGCAAACAACTTTTTAATTTACCTTTTAGAAAATATTCCAAAAATTAGTTTTATACAATTTTTGTCCACCACCACCCGCCACTGCCTGACCGCCCCTTGCCCGCCGCCGGATCGACGGCGGCCGGCCGGATGCCTGCCAAATTCTGGCGGTGGTGGTGGGCGGTCTGGTGGCGGCGTCGGTGGTGGAGGTGGTCCGGTGATGGTCTAAAAATATTAATATTTTATTTAAAATATTACTCAAACAAATTTTTAAATTTTATCTAAAATCACATTTTAAATCACATCTCAAATCCACATAAAAAACTAAAACAAAAAACTAAAACAAAATGTTGGCCAAACAAGCCCTAACTATTTGGAGGAAATTAAGCCTACACGCGGGTTACACCTGTTTTGTTTGCCTTACCGGATGAGAATCAGACGGGGAGAGGGGTCGAATAAATATTATAAACAACCGTTCATTTCTACTGGGATTTTCGATTGATACACCAAGGACCAATTAAATATATGATGGTCCATCATTCGTAAAATGATTGTCCAGTTTAAAGTTTTATTTTTAGTAAAATGTAAATTAAATATAAAAATCCAAACTGAGCAATCATTTTTGAGAGAGTGATAATAATAATAATAATAATAATAATAATAATAATAATAATAATAATAATAATATATACTCAACATATGTGGAAATTTATTTTCTTCTGAAATTCATTCCAAGAGGATACCTGTGGTAGGCATTTGTGAGAGGAAAATGTTCAGTTGTTGATACTTATTGTTTACACAAGTAAGCATATGTAACTATAACTAAATGTATCTCCCTTTTAAAAACGTTAAAAAGAGTTCAGTCAATGATGAACTTGGCCATTGACTATTCAGATGGAAAGCTATTCCCATATACAAAAACTGACACTAAACATGGTCTCAATTATCCTCTCTATTGAATATTTGAGTTTAAGGCATCTCCTTAAATATTGGCTTTGATGATAAACCCCGAACATCAATCTTGACCCTTGAGATTGTTCCTGTCTCGGCCCTCGGGATCCAGATGATTATAGGACAGATGCATTCGGCGCCTGGTACAGTAGAAGAAACTGGAGGTGGTGATCGATGGGGAACAACAGATTGTAACGGGTCCTGGTTCCGGCAATGTCTTGGAAAACGTTTAAGACAAAGGGGAACCCGGAGGCATCGGCCGTCCGATTAATTCCGGGGAAGGCCTCATATTGAATTGATGATTTCATTTTGGATGAGGCCAACAAGGCGTTATGTAAAATAAGTGTAGCAAGAAACTCAAGCAAGCTTTAAGGATGTTAGCAATCCAACTAAACTCAGAATACATGTTATGGCCGGAGATTCCTAGCTTCTCATGAATCGCAGGACCAGAAGATTTAACCCAAACCCCAATTTTATTACGCATCACTAACCCGAGAACAAAAGGACTTTTCCTCTTTTTCGGTCCACTCCAGACTTCAGTTTGATCGTATAGTATGGTGGCTATTGGGGAAGAGTGAAAAGGTGAAAACGACCACTAGGGTAGTCGCACTCGCATCTACCATCTGCCCTTTAATATTTGATATATGTCAACGCTGAAACAGATTCCCTAAATGAAGAGATTATGTTCATTTTCAGCACTTGACACACACCTTTTGTGTTTCCACTATGGAATAATTATGCCAACTTTGTTCCACTTGACCATATTCTGATTTGGTGTCGCACACACTATGTATGTTCAGGGAGAAATTAATGGATACTACAAATTAAAAACAATTTTATGAAATGTGGCTGTTCCGATAAAGCCATGGAGACCATGCATAGGATGCCATCTGATCCATTTTCTTTTTAATTTTATGAATGCAAACTCTATTAGAAGAAAACACACAACAAACAGTTCATCCAACTGCGTTTTTGTTAGCTAGTATTGTTTTACAGGTGTAAAGTTTGGAGGTGTTATTGATGAAAATAATTGGACCCTGAGTAAATCATTTCGATAAATCTTGCATTTTGGTTAGTGTAAGTGCAATAAAGTGATAAACAGTTGACAATAATGATGACAAAATGATTGCTTGAGCGGTATTTTGTTACCACTTTTTGGTTATCGAAATTTGGACCTTGTTACCATTATGTTTTGGATCGGGCGTTCTATATGCAAAACAGCAGGCTAAAAAAATAGTAAACTTAAGAATTTCATTTTTGGAAAACTTAATTTTTAAACGAATCCAGGGGGGCGTTTCCATTGTTCTTTTTATTAATCTTTTTAAAACAAAAGGTTTACATAAAATACTGCATGAAAGTCTCTTAAATAGAAGGTCCGTCGCAATTTATAATTATTTAGAAGGCCCGTCACATCCTCGTACTGAAACAAAAAAGAATTTTTGTCATGTTTACGTTAGTATATCTGTGATTTTTCTCCCATTACATATGTTAATTTTTTTTTTTTGTTGAAAAAGTACATATGTTAATTATACGGTCGATTAAATTGGATTTTCTTGTCAGTGCCACACTTTCCATGTTTATCGTGAACCTATGATATGATATGATGCACTCCAAAAGTTTACCCTATCAATTGGAATTCGGAATTGACCTATTGATTAAGTAAAATATACTTGAACATAAGGCCTTCGTCTACGTTTTGTAGATGAATGACTTGCTTACCCAAATACAGGCGGTTCTTTATCAGAGCTAAGAAGATTGAATAGTTTCTGCGATTGTTGTCACACGATTAATTAATTTCAACAGCATAGTCCGTATATGCTTAGTTTATTGAAAAAAGAAAAATGTCACAATGACAAAATTTTCCATAATATTTTTTATTATGAACAGTATTGAAGTAATCTAAATCCACCAGTCCGCCGTAAACATTTAAAGAAATTAGTTGGGGATATCACATTTAAAATGGCATTGGCATCATTTTGCATGGAAGTAGCAACGTGTAACTTGATCTTGCTAATACCGCAACACCTCATTTCATCGACCTCAACCACGTTGTAGTCATGCAAAGGATCTCTTCTCCTATAAATTCACTCTCCTCCCTCTGCTAAATCCCTCATCCCGCACAGAAAAATCATATACAATCTCTTAGATTTGATTCCATACGTAGCAATCAGCAGAGTTAAGTATATAGTAATGGCGAAGTTAGCGGTTTTCACAGCATTATTTGTAACCCTGTTGGCCGTCGCTCAGGCCAACAGGTTCACCATAACCACCACAGTGGACGAGGATGACGTGAACCAAGGCGGACAGAGGCCGATGCAGATGTGCCAACAGCAAATCCAGCAGCAGATGCAGCAGATCCGCCACTGCCAGCGCTACCTGTCTTCAGGCATGATGATGACGGAAGATGCCGCCGGGATCGAAGAGGTGGTTGGGCAAAGCGGTCCGCAGATGATGCAGCCCCACCTCCGGCAATGCTGCATGACCCTCCGGAACTTCAACGAGCAGTGCCGATGTGAGGCCGTCAGGGCGGCTTTTGGGATGGCGTGTTCGCAGCAGCAGCAAGGGCAGGGCGGGTGGCAGGGACAGGGTGGACAGATGATGGAACAGATGAGGATGAAGGCTCGGTTCCTTCCTCAGCAATGCAACATGGGCCCCCAACAATGCCGTGTTTAAGGCCATTTTATGGCAATTTTTATTCCCAATTTGATGTACCTGTAATTGTAATGTGAGGTGTTCAATGATCGCACATGATCGTGCGTGGTTATTGACCAATAAATAAATCAAGGTGATTTGATGTTGGTGCTACCAAGCACTTAAATAAATGTGTCTTAATTCGTTGGAATATCAGCACTCTTTGATTAGATTTAATTGGGTTCAGTACAATGAAAGTACTAATTCATGATGATGTATCCAATTTTAATTCGTTCAACTGAACGATTAAGCACTCTACTCCGATCAAATTAAAGGATATATCACTGTGGTTACGGACGTTCCAAGATTGACCGCAAATCTGAAATGAAAGGAAGAGAGGGAAAGGTTTTTTCGCATCCGAAGGCTGCCTCTTACGAAAACGAACAATTTTATGGAAACAACACTTAACAACGTGCAACACGAACGGGTTTGATACACCTTGAGATAAAACAAGGCAACACAATATATAATCGAATCAAAGACTCAAATCGCTCGCAATTTTATTACTTCTTAACACAAAACTAATAAGAGATTTGGCCGCAACGAATCAATCACTTTAACTTGGGCGATTTCACAAACACCTTGTACTCAAATTAATTTTTTAGACTTCATCTAGCCAATTCTACCCCTTAATGTATAAGACTTGTCATTGACCACCCCAATTATTAAGATAATGCGGTAATTACAATTTAAATTGCCTTACAAATGGGGTCCGCCATAAGATTTTCGGGCCCTAGTACAACATGAAAATAGGGGCCTTGTAAAAGATGTTATTCATGAATCAAAACGTAAACTAGAAAGCAGTGGCGGAGCCATAATTTTGTGTTAGAAGGTGCAAAACGAAATCTTCATAATAGGTATTCTAGTCTAAAAATTGTGTTAAGTTTTGAAATTGCTAAAAACAACCTTTTATAACTAAATAAATCTATACCAAATTGCCAACTTAATTAGTGTTATTTCATCAATATTTGCACCCATTTCTTGTAATTACTATAAATCATATCATTATAGAGTTCACATTTATATTTGATATATCTACACTTATTGAGAGCAGCTGCCCTAAAAGCCACGTGGCAGCTCCATAAAAGACATTTTCCCGCATACTCCAGAAAAAATACGACGTAGTTTTAGCTTATGAATAAAGGAATTCCATAAGTTTAGGCATAATCTTGAAACTACTTAGAGTAATTACTATTTTCTCAAATTTAATTTTCTAATAATTAGATTCAAAGCAAAAATATCTACAATAATTTATATTTCTCCCATCTATAAATTCGTTTTAGAAAGCTCATCATTAATTTTTTTTTCATAGCTACATATTCTATTGTTAAATAGTGCCCGGGCTAATAAAGTACTAGATACTTAATTCTTATTTATTTACAGTAAAGAAAATCGAGTACCATAAATATGATAATGGAATTTACTATTACAATAATATTTATATTTTGTTTTACCGAAAATATTTTACAATGTTAGGTAAAAGTTTACATTTAGGAATACATTTTTAGTCATCAACAGAAGAGGTTTGCATTAAAAAATAAAATTTGAACCTCATAGTAGCAAATAGTAACTATCAACGTTAGGACCCCACTCATCATTTTGGGAAGTTTCCATATGAAAAATTCCTAAGTGAGTTTTTACTTCATACAAGTTATGACCGGTTTGGACTTTTTAGCTCAAATGTTAAAGTACAAGTTATGATGCTAATGTTTATTTAAGCACAATAACTAAATTGGTCACTTCGGAATTTCAACGTTGAAAACATGAAAACAAAAGAAAAAATTAATGATGAAAGAAAAACAAATTAGTCAACAGTTTGTAAAAAAGACATGTTATTAAAAAAACTCGGAACTGAATGACAATATAACTGTCAAGAAATTTGAATAAAATGTTTTTATGTGACGAGTAAAATCCGAGAAAAGGTACTCGATCGAGGGAAACCTAATTACTTAACAAAATCAAAGGAAAACTTACTCAGTCCTCGGAAAAATGTGCTTCAAACCACTATACTTAAACATTGCAGAGAAATTACTCATTTGGTTTTGATTCCCGTCCCAATATATAAGATTACTTTGCCCAGTCCATCAAGTTTCATGTGGTATGGCTTTCCGATAATAATTTGATCTCATGAATTATTAATACCTGCAAAAATTCCACATTAAAAACTCATCAGTCCCACATCGCGCGTTACTATCAAGTTGTCGTACATGATTATATCATTTTAGTTCACATTTCAAATAATGCGCCTACTTTTTGTAAAAAACAGAAAAAAAAAAAGAAAAAGAAAAAGAAGAGAAATAAATGAGACCAAAGAAGATACGCAAAAGTTGTATGCTAGTTTTAATAAAAAGACACAAGTAATTTTTTTATAATAACTTAAAACCTTTTAAGTTATTCGTAATTTGATATTCTGGTAGGTTGGTATGCAACAATTATTTTTAAAACGCAAATTTTGCTAAATGTTGGGATCATTACTTCTAATAAAACAAGAATACTACAACTAGCGATATTATCTCGAACCTAATTGTTATCTATAGCCACTTCGTCTGACTTGCGTTTTGCTTGTGAGGCCACGAAGAAGAAGGGAAAACAGCAAGATTGTTTTTCCGAAAAAATATAAGCGATTGATTGAATATAGTAAATAGAGATAGTTTTTACATGAGTGTTGTAGAGGCTAATTTTTGAACCATTGAAGGTTGAAGAAAATGTTAATTGACAAGACGGAATAAATACATTATAGTAATCAATCATACCGGCCCAGCAATATTCTTACTAGTCGTTTAAATTTTTTTAATAAGATACTCTTTTTTTCTGACATATTTGTTTTAAGACTGCTATAAGTGTATGGCTTCCATTAACTTAATTAATCATACCCATCTAGAGCGATTAAATAATTAGTAGTAAATGACGAAGCTGAATTCTCTCATTTTCAGTACACATTTTTGAGTGTTTATTTGCTTACTAATCTGGGTTTCTGCAAATGCTTCAATCAATAAAGCTATCACCCATGGAGGAGGAGAACAAGCCTTGGCTCAAATAGCTATCCATAAGACGATTCCCTCTCTACGTGACTCTGCTTTCCTCAAAGCCAGTCCTGTTCTTCTTCTTCTTTGCTTTATTTATAGCATTAGAGTTATTGTCAATTTCTTGGTATGTTCAAATGTTGTTAAAGTAGTCAACTTAGTGTGTTCTTATAATCCATCTGTCATGTAAAAAAAAAAAGATCTCTGTTCGAGTTGTGTGAAGTTGTCATTATGATCCATGTGATTTGAGACTTCAAAGTACTAAAGAAATATGCTATTAGAATGCAATAGTGTCTTAGTCTACAAGAAGAACGGGTTTTAATGTAGGTGATCTAATGATGGTGAATGATAAGGGTTGCAACTTTTAACCGTAGTTTTAGTTTGTGTTTCTAAAGGTTTTTATTTATTTATCTTTCTTCACTTGTACGACAATTCCAATCAATGTCAAGTAAGATCAAGTTTTCTTACTTAACCACAATTCAAATCTCAATAAATTCGTCATTAACGAAATAGTCATATTTTCCTTGCTCTAAATTTGGACACTTCATTTGTGCATCATTAATCATTTACTGCGTCAAAAGTTGGGTGAGACAAACTGCCAGGTGAGATATGTGCACAAAATATTAAAATTAATTAGACACGTTACTTATGCGCACAAAGAATTGAATTAAAATAATCTTTGATTAATGTTTCTAACTACCCGATTATATCACCAGCAAACTGAGTTGACTTTACTGCGATATATATATATATATATATATATATGTTTATTTTAGGGGAGATGATCTGCCAAAGGCATCCTTGAAGGGAAGATGCTGAAATCTTGCATGTAATATAGGTGTGTATATATATATTTGTTTGACAATTTTTTTTATATTGAAAATGGGTTCAATCACATATTAATTATTTACTTAATATTTTTGACATCCACTGATTGATTGGATGTTTTGCCAACTCTAGTAAGTTAAGAATATTAATATTCTATGATGTGCATATAATTTACCTATTTTTAATATGTTTGAAAGGTCGCTAGGTGGTGCATTGTACTTTGTTACTTTCATTGATGACTATGCTCGAAAGGTTTGTTGTTTTTCTTTGAAATCTAAATACCAGGTAATTGATGTGTTTAAAGACTTCCACCTTAGAGTTGAAAGAGAGACTAACAAGAAGTTGAAGTGTGTTCGAACAGATAATGGTGGTGAGTATAAGAGTCCATTTGAGAAGTATTGTCGAGACCATGGCATTAAACGTCGGAAGAGTGTTGCGAAGACTCCGCAACAGAATGGCGTGGTAGAAAGTATGAACAGAACTATTACCGAAAAGGTTTGGTGTATGCTCTTGAATGCAAAGCTGCCTAAATCTTTTTGGGGTGAAGCCATGCAGACAGCAGTTGATTTGATCAACCTATCTCCCTCAGTTCTGTTGGATGGTGATCTACCACAAAGAGTTTGGATAGGGAAAGATGTCTCATTTAGACATTTGCAATTTTTTGGTTGTCGTGTCTCTGTTCATATTCCCAAAGACGAAAGGTCAAAGCTTGGTGGCAAATCCAAGCAGTGTGTATTCTTGGGGTATGGAAATGATGATTTTGGATACAGACTTTGGGATCCGGTAGAGAAGAAAGTTTTCAGAAGCAGAGATGTGATCTTCTTTGAAGACCAGACCATTGATGATATGGGAAAGGGCGAGATGCCAGAATCTTCACCTGAGATTCCTGTTGATCTAGATCCAGTTCCTTCACAATCAGATGATTCTCCTGAAGGGGAGCTGATACATAGCAGGATAGTAAGTTTGATGATGATCCTGCTACTGAAACAGAGACACCACAGGTTTCATCACCTCCTATTCAGCCTAGGAGGTCCACCAGAAACAAGAGACCTTCCACAAGGTACAGTGCTCATGAGTATTTGTTGCTTACTGACCGAGCAGAACCAGAGTCGTATGAAGAGGTTCTTAGTCATGAGTAGAAAGGTTAGTGGTTAGCAGCCATACAAGATGAGATTAAATCCTTGTATGAGAATAACACGTATGACATGGTGAAGCTGCCTAAGGGCAAGAGAGCACTCAAGAATAAATGGGTGTTCAGACTAAAAACAAGTGAGAACAGCTCACAACCGAGGTACAAAGTTAGATTTGTTGTGAAGGGATTCAATCAGAGAAAGGGCTAGACTTTATGAGATATTCTCTCCTGCTGTAAAGATGTCTTTGATCCGAGTTGTGCTTGGGAGAGCAGGCAACTTGAATCCTGAGATTGAATAGCTTGATGGGAAGATAGCTTTCCTGCATGGTGATTTGGAAGAAGAGATTTACATGGAGCAACCAGATGGGTTTCAGGAGAAGGGGAAAGAGATACTTATATATCGTCTCAACAAAAGCTTATATGGGTTGAAGCAAGCTCCGAGGCACTGGTACAAGTAGTTTGATGCCTTTGTGATAGGGCAGGGATACCAAAGGACTACAGCTGATCAATGTGTGTTTTTGAAGAAATTCCCTGATGGTGATTTTATAATTCTTTTGCTTTATGTCGATGACATGTTGATTGTTAGTCATGATACTTCAAAGATTGCCAGGTTGAAAAAGAAGTTGAATAAGTCCTTTGCAATGAAGGATTTGGATCCGGCTAGACAGATCCTTGGGATGAAGATTTCTCGTGACAGATAGAATGGGAAGCTTTGGGTATCTCAAGAGAAATATATCAACAAGGTTCTTGATAGGTTTAACATGAGCGGTGCTAAGCAAGTCTCGACTCCACTTGCGGGGCATTTTAAGCTAAGCAAAACGCAGTGTCCTAAAAGTGAGAAAGATAAGGAAGAGATGGAAAATGTTCCTTATGCTTAGGCAGTTGGCAACTAATGTATGCGATAGTTTGCACAAGGCTAGACATAGCTCATGCAGTTGGTTTGTTAGTCGGTTTCTCTCCAATCCTGGTAAGGAACATTGGAATGCTGTGAAATGGATTCTCAGGTATCTTAGGGGTACTTCCAGATTAAGTCTTTGCTTTGGCAATGGGAAGTCCATGTTAGATAGATATACGAATGCTGACATGGCGGCTGACCTTGATGGTCGGAAGTCAACTTCTAGTTACTTGATGACTTATGGAGGGGGAGCAGTTTCATGGCAGAGTAGGTTGTAAAAGTGTGTTGCTTTGTCTACTACAGAGGCAGAGTTTATCGCAGCTACTGAATCTTGTAAGGAAGCACTTTGGTTGCAGAAGTTTCTACAAGAGCTTGGCATGAAGAAAGAGAGTTCTGGGGTGCATTGTGATAACCAGAGCACTATTCACTTGGCAAAAAATTCCACATTCCATTCGCGGTCTAAACATATTGATGTGAGATAACACTGGATTCGGGATGTTTTGGAGTCCAAGGTGTTGTTTCTTGAGAAGATTCATACGGATGACAACGGTGCTGATATGTTGACGAAGACTGTGAGTAGAGACAAACTCCTATTTTGCAAACAGGAAGCCGGTTTGGTTTTATCCCCCAATTGAGGTGAAGTGGGAGATTGTTGGGTCGGTTCCCCCCAATTGGTGGCCTAACAAGGTTTTAAAACAAAAAACTAATTGGCTTTGGTTTTTTGGTTTGACCGAGGATGTCCAAAGCCCACATAAATCGGGTTTGTTTTTATTTGCTTAAAAAAAGAATGTTGCCCCACCAATTTGGACGTGTGTTTTTTTTTTTCAGCCGAGAAGAGAAGAAGAGTTTGGGCGGTCGTGCATTATTTTTGTACGAGAGAAAAAGAAAGAAAGGTAGGATTTAGTTTTCGGTTTAACTCTCTTTTGGTGAGATCCTTCCAATCTTATTTTGTGATAGGTGTGTGTGGAAGAGTATTATTGTAATCCACCTTTGAGTGAAGTCCTGTGTATCCACCCGTTGGTGAAGATTGTTTCCCATTATTGTGATAGTGAAGATTTGACTGTTGTTACAGTCCCGTGATTTTTTCCGATTTGGGTTTTAACATAAATTCGTGTGCGTACTTTATTTTATCAGTTCTTGAATTATTTTGCTTGTTTGGTTGTCATATTTTATTAGTAGTCTGAAAGGAAATTTTCTTGAGGCTTGCTTCCGTAGTGTGTTGTGTTTATGCCCTTTCCGCCACAATAATGTTTTTGTTTCGTTTTTCGTTTTTATAATTATGAATATTTCGGGTATAATCTACTCACTGTCAATTTTTTAGGGACTGAACAACAGTGCAATGTTAGCTACCTTAAAATAACTCAAGTTGCAACCGGTTCAAAGGTTGGAAAGAAACCGGAGTGGAAGGTAACCATAAAAAATGATTGCTGTACTCAAACCGACGTTACATTGTCGTGTGCTGGGTTTGAGTCAGCCGAGCCTATTGATCCGTCAATTCTATCCAAAACCGGTGATTTATTCCTCCTCCGCAACGGCTATCCAATTTACGCACTCCGCACCTTCACCTTTAAATATGCCGCCGATCACCAATTTCCATTCAAAGCGGTTGACAGCGTTGTGGCTTGTTCTTAAGTATTTCATTGAAAGTTTTTTATTCAAATGGGAGACAAAACGAATTTGAAAGACATACTCCTTCCAGTTGGGATGAAAGAGGTTTAATATCTAGTTAAAAAATAGAATAAAATGAGATAGTTACCAGTGAGGTACACATCTAATGTATTTATTAAATTAAACGATCTCTTATTCTGTGGCTAGTTTGAAATTTAGTGGGATAGTGTTTTTATTTTTTTGCGTTTCATAAATTGTCATTGTTCCTATCAATGTTAATTATTTTTATAGTTGAATAAACACGACAATATTTTCTTTGAATTCGAATTACTAGTTAGCAAATATCTAAGCTGTGGTTTTCATATATTTTTTTTTATATAAAATTGGACAATCTCTGATTACAAAATCCTTTGGTTAGAGTAATAAACCGTGTCAATATATAATAAAAAATAATTATGAATTCAGTAGTTCATGATTTGCTGTCCTATTTTTTTATTTTTAATAAAATTGTTGTTTATTTTTTAAAAAAAGGTACTCATTCTGTCAAAGGAAATGTCTTGTTTGCTCAACTTTTTTAGTGACAACTAGCGGGGATTTTGTGACTTCTTTTTGTTTAGCATCAGTTTTGTGACTGCTTCTTGCTTTTTGCTTTTTGTGACTGCTTTTTGCTTAGCATCAGTTTTGCCAACCAATGCAGGTGCGGATAAACAAGGAAAACAGAAAAACCTTGAATTTACAACTGGACAATATGTTCGTTGAAACCCGACCCACTTACCAATAGTTTTTTACCATTGAATTACGTAACTACATCTGAATCTTGAATTATATAAACTCAAATGCACTAACTCTAAATTTAATAGTCTGAAACTTTAGGTGTCACTTTCTACCATATTGAAAATAATGCTTAAATGCTTTTTTAACCCTTTTTTTTTTTTCTGACTCGAACGATTCCCATGATCTTTGAAAGCTTTAAGTTAGTTCTTAAAAGCAATTGATGTTTCAGTGAAAGACGACTGAATCGGAAACGTCAAAACCACATAAAATGTGCATGTATAACACAAAGTCACAAACTAAGTGCCCTGATTGGTTTTTCTTTTTGATTATCTTTATCGGAAATATATGTTGAAAGTTAACGTAGAGCTAATCTGTAAACTGATTTTAAAGATGAATGGTATTAAAAGTATATAATAGAGCACTGAATTAAAAAGAGGTCATCTAATTACAACAAATGTACCATTTTTTCCTTAAATCCACCCCAGTGTATCCCATTTAAATTTGAATAAAACACCCTACATACTCTTAGTGGGAATTGAACCGGATCTAATACCAGGAGTACAACATCCAAACTACTAGACTATTCAATTCTCTACAACAAATTTACCCCTAGTAGTTCTATTGATTACAAACTCTACATGGCTTTAATTAAATAATAAGGATTCAATAAGGATTCAATAAGGATTACATGGCTTTAAAAACAATTTAATTTTACTTTAAGATTTAAATTGTATTTGACATAGGGTTTAGTATATTCGTTGTTCTATTTTTTTCTTTATTATTTATAAAATTAATTTTGTTTAATATATATATATATATTAAGGAAATCTAGGCGGGTACCTGGTGGGAGGACCACGATTTTATTAATATGAAAAAAATTACAAAAGTCAGTGCTTAAGAATTACCCAACAAAAAAAGAACCGTCTTAATACGAGTTACCACTAAGTAACTGCCTTACAAAGACTTGCTACAATTCCATGGTAGTACTTTTAAATGAAATTAAAACTAAGAGCTATCTCACAGAGATGTTAACTATTAACCTCATGATGACTCTATTTAAAGAAACAAAAAACTATCTATTACAATCCCTATTCACTACTTGTATCATTTAACACGTAGATAGGGGTAGATTGTTTATCAAGGAATAAGAATCAACAAGTGCATGCAGGAAGCTGAGAGTGATGTGTATATATGAAAGGCATTCCTGCAAATGCTATATTTGCCAAAGAGTCTGCCACAACATTCACCTCGCGATATATATATGCATAGAAATAAAAGCATTTCAACCCAAGATAGCCTTAATTTCCTTCAATATAGTCCTACTTTTCCAAGGGAAAGGGGAACGATTATGGACGAGATCAATCAGAGCCTTATTGATGTAGTGGAAGCCGTATCAATTGATCGAAGAACATGAACAAGTAACCAAACCACCAATCGCCTCCAACAAATGGTCAAGCGACTCGCGATCTCTTTGATTAACGATTATATGTTAACTCTAAACACAAATCGAAATCGGCGATGCCGTCGATTAACGATCTTTCAGTCCTTCGAGAGACCAAAAACCTAAACACCACTAGTTTTAAATCACCAACACAATGGAACAAAATTAAACTTAGTCTGCTAATTTACGACCTTAAATCCAACAAATGAGGCACCGGAAACTAGGGCTTGAGAGAACTCTCAATATTTTTTATAAAATCAATCAACAACCGATTACATTGAGGCGAACAAAACCCCTTAAATAGAAAAATATAAAAAAAAACCCCTAATCATCTAAATCAAAATTACTAAAATACCCATATAATCAAACCCTAATCAAATTCATTTATTTTATTCTTAGCCGCCATCATTCTCCCGGGGTTGGAAAAAAATCGTCCTCGAATTTTAGGGATGGCTTTTCTCGGGTCAAAGGTGACGAGTCACAAATTAACCCTAGGCCTATTGGGCCTAGGATTAGGTTACTTGGGGATTAAGCCACCGCCTAAACCTATTTTGCTAGGGTTTCAGGAAACAGGTAACATCACCTCTATATAAAGAGGTGGTACCTCTCCGATAAGTCATATCTTCTACCTATCTTCTACACCTTGTACACACGATACACATCTCTCTCTCTCTATTCTCTCTTTATTCCCTTATTGACTTAACCATCGGAGAGTCTACCCTCGGGAGACACCCGAGGCTCTGTCTTCTAGGTTTTAGGCCGTCTACCGCCACCTAGATCATCATCGCCTCCCGTCCTAGGGTACAGTGCAGATCCATGCTTCGTCAAGTGGCATGCCCAGTGGGACCGATTTGTTTGGTCTTCACAACCAAATAAATTTCTTTCTGAAGCACGAGATTTTGGTGTCTTTGAGCAGCCACGGTGACCATACCAAAAATTATCTTTGTTTTGCCAAGAAGATATCAGCTGCCAAGTAACGGAAAGATCTTTTTATTGCACAAAGAATTCGAGGAGCCACACTTTTTTCACAGCTAATCGAGAAAAACAGTTCCTGGAGTTCAAAATCCGTCAAAAGGGGCAGAATATTCAGCCGAGAATAATTCTTTAATTTGAGAATTGCCATTTAATCCCTAATAATTTTAATTATATCCCTAAAGATTTTAATATTTTACAGATTAGCAAGGGGCAATCTCGAAGATTGAAGTTTCGAGAGACACATCTTCTCAAAGGGGCAACCATCCCTCGAGCACCATACTATTACTCAAAGTGTTCGAGAAGATGTATCTCGAATTTTATCTACTCAACTACTACCTCCTTGGAATCGAGGTAACACTTTCTCGAATAATCAATTTGTTACGAGGTCGAGGTACTTCTAAAACCTTTTCATGGTTTAATATCTGTGATCATTATCCATATTACTATCATATCACGGTATTTCTTTTCAGCACGATTAAAGGAGTTCTACAAATTACCAACCCTCTCGCGGTAAAATCCTATCACCCTTCAATGAGGAAAACGTACTCAGGGTCACAAACAGGGACATACCCTAGGGGCAAGGAACTTGAAGGATCATCCTAACATCCTCTGCTTGAACTGATATTCCTTATGAACATCTTCTTACTATCTGTCATCATTATTGTTATTATTGCAATATCTTTGTTATGTTAAATGACAGGATCCACAATCTCAAGCTATTCACCATGTTCTTTGAGAAGACCACCACCTATCGACCATTGTCGTTCCGAGGACCTTCTTCTGTTGATCATTGTCTTCTCGAGAACCCTTCTCCAGTGACTACTCATCCATTCGAGGACCGCCCTCTCACGGACCATTGTCTCTCATCGAGACCGTCTTTTCATAGATCTTTGTCCTCCTGAAGATCATCATCCATCCAAGGACCGTCCTCTCACGGACCATTACCTCTCATAGAGAACGTTTTTTCATAGACCTTTTGTCCTCCTGAAGATTGTCCTTTGGAAAGACCTTCCATTATCGACCATTGTCCTTCCAATGACCACCCTTGTTGACCTTTGTCTTTCCAAGCACCCCGTCATCGTCGACCCTTGTCCCCTCGAGGACCTTCTTCTATCGACCATTACCCTTTTGTTCATCTTGCAGGAACATCATGTTCGAGAACTGGGGCACCATTACAGAAGTCGAGAAGCCGTCAAAACTCCAACCTCGTACTCGTAGCAACTCATATTCTTCTCATCAAGTCTCGAGAATATGGCTTGCTAGGGGCACTTGACGAGTCATAACTTAACCCTAGGCCTATTGTGCCTAGGATTAGGTTACTTGAGGATTAAGCCACCGCTTAAATCCATTCTGCTAGGGTTTCAGGAAACAGGTAACATCACCTCTATATAAAGAGGTGGTCTCTCTCCCATAATTCATATCTTCTACCTATCTTCTACACCTTCTACACACGATACACATCCATCTCTCTCTATTCTCTTTTTATTCCCTTATTGACTTAAGCATCGGAGAGTCTACCCTCAGGAGATACCCGAGGCTCTGTTTTGTAAGTTTTAGGCCGTCTGCCACTGCCTAGATCATCATTGCTGCCCGTCCTAGGGTACCGTGCAGATCCATGCTTCGTTAAAAGGGAAACCCAAAATGAAAGTTCAATGGCGAGTTGTGTGATCTCCTCCTTAAATCGCTAAAAGAAAGCATTAAAACATCCCAAGTTGCCATCACTTTATGCAGCTTCACAAGCCTAGTTTCATTGATTGATTTTATAAAAAATATTGAGAGTTTTCTCAAGCCTAGTTTTCGGTGCTCCATTTGTTAGATTTAAGGCCGTAAATTAGTAGACTAGTTTTATTTTATTCCATTGTTTTGGTGATTTAAAACTAGTGGTTTTTAGGTTTCCGGTCTTTCGACGGTCTGAAAGATCATTGATCAAAGGCATCGCCAATTTTGATTTGTGTTTAGAGTTAACATATAATTGTTAATCGGTGAGATCGCTAGTCGCTGGACCATTTGTTGGAGTCGATTGATGGTTTGGTTACTTGTTCATATTCTTCGATCAATTGACGGCTTCCGCTACATTAGTTGGTACTAGAGACGCGTTCATTCCTGGATCGACACCGTTGTGAATCAATAACAGTTGGTTCCTTTGTGTTTAAAGGTAGGTATATGGTTCTTGTTTGTCCCGGGTGCTTCTGGTTATAGTGATATGTTACAGTTCCAGTTCGATTCATTTTTTTTTTTTTTTTGACAAACAGTTCGATTCATTAGTCAAGATGGAAATATTGATTAATATTTGTATCAATTTGCTTGTTACCGTTTGTTGCCTTTGTTCGGTGGGACTCCCAACAGCACTACTTAATTCAAGCATCTTTGTTTAATTGATTCATTGCCTGCATTTTGTCCATTGATTAATTGATTAGTTGTGGGAAAAACAATAATTGATTAGTGGTGGCATTTTGTGCGTGGGTTTTGGTTAGTTAATTTAGTGTTGCTTTCGATTTCGCTTCTGGATAGAGAGTGGGGCTATTTCATCTGTATGTTTTCTACTCTTGGGCACGAATCCTTTTCCGTACTGTTGTGTTTATCCATTTGCATCTGAAGTTTGTTTGATTCATGATTCATCATGCCTTCGGGAAACAAGCCATTTGGAATGGACAAAATTCCACAATCTGGGCAACGGTTTCAACAAAAACTAGATAAAGTGCGACATGATATTTTGGTTCAAGTGCGCCACTTATTGAGAGACGAACTCGAGAATTTCATGGCGATATGGGAACGACAAATTGATGATCGTTTCTTAGAATGGAAGTCTGATTTTGGCCTCAATATCTTTGCTCTTGAAAAGGATCATGATCCATGGGAGAGAGACATCGATTGGTGTATTCCACCGGTATTTAATGTTTACCAGGATGATGTGGAGGCAACAGTTGATACCTTCAATGGGGATGTTAGTGTTGACGAATTGGAATCTTATTATCTTCCTTCTAACAATGATGCTATCAAGTCGTTTCAGATATATACTATTACTACTCCTTCCAAAATTTCAGATTTGGTAGTACAAGGATTACGCCGGCCACTCACGATGGGGATTTCAGCACATAATGTGGAAGTACAAAAAATCCTAATCAACTAAACTAAAATTACTAAAGTACCCGTATAATATAACCCTAATCTAATTCATTTATTTTATTCTTAGCCGCCATCACTTATTATCCGATCTTACTTGAACTTGTAGTAATTGTAACTCTTCGCATTTTATAAAGCCGAGTAATAGTTCTTCAACGTCAGCTTCGACGCTTGTGCGAAGACCTAGATGCTTACTTACAGCTGCTTTTAGGTTTCCTTCATGATCTCTAATGATATGGCCTAAACCAGCTTCTCCTTGAGTATCATGTGAGGATCCATCAACATTTAGTACATAGATTCCCCTTGGTGGGAAAATCCATTTGAGAACTTTGACTCTACATGGCTTTTTATAATCAATGAGTAAAATAGAGATAGCTTTTCATCGTTGTTGTTTGAGTAGAAGTAAAACAGAGATGGGAAGGTGACTTCTTCACTAACTCGAGAGACTTAAGAGATGTCTTAGCTTGCATTCTTCATGGTTGAAAGCCAACAATACATATTGTTTGTAACCTGAGGGGCCTCATTTATTGTTTCGATGAGTGATGAGAAACAAGCAGTACCTACATACAAAGAAAGAGTTATTAAATTTCTAGGACAGCAAAAGCCAGTAACAGTCTAAAATAAGCTTGTATTACGAACCACTAGCAAGTGTGAATGATGGGCAACGTTAAAAGAGATGTGAATGATTATTTGAACATATGTTAAGCGAGACAGCTACACAGTTCTAGAAGATACAAAATCTTGGTCCAGAAATCGTCGCAAATATCCTTCTCTGTTTCAGCACAAGCCATCTCTTTAATAGGACCAGGGGGTCAGTTGCCATGGTATGAAGTCAGAATAGCAAGGAACTCAAGGAAGCTTAAGAATCAACCAACTCTGAATCCATATGATAGCTGGAGATCATGCCTAACCTTCAAACCGCAGCACCAGAAGGTTTAACCAAAACCCCGATTTCATTGCGCATCACTAACCCGAAAACAAAACACGGAGAACATATATAGGGATTTCCCATTTTTAAGGCAGCCAGAGGAGGTCCAAATAAGAGAGACAGAAGAGAGTTTGAAAGTGACGCAAGAATATCTAAACGATTCAAACCAAGATAACTGAGAAGAAGGAGCAAAATTTGTCAATTAAGTGGAAAAGAAACAACAAAAATATGTAGCATCTGCCTTCAAATATGTAGTGACGCTGGTATAAGACATTTCAGGGAAGGAAGAAATTATGCTCACTTCACATGCAATTCACTGCAAGACACACATCTTTGGTGTGTTTCTGTACGATGGTTTGGTTGAAAGTAAATGTTTGGTCAACTTTCTTCCGCTTGACCATTCTGTTTAGGTGGCTGACACGACATGTACGGTTTGGGAGAAATGATACAAGTTGATCTATAATATAAGGGAAAAAAATGATAAAGATACGTTCTTCCATAAAAAAAAAAAAGAAATTAAAACTTTTTATACCATGCATATATCTATCTGATTGTTAAGAAAATAAAAATTAATTTAAGAAAAAGGATAACGATAAAAATTATGTAGCTGTGAAATTTGTTATTTTTCCACAATGTTAGATGTAGGAGGATGACAAATCTTTGGTTAACGTACGTGAAGTAACCAAAAATAATAGCCACACCAATCGACCAATTCACTTTTAAAGGTACGGCGATCTTTTGTCGCCTAGGAGATAATTCACCACACACACACACACACATATATATATATATGATATAGTTAAATTATTAGATGATTATTTTGGTACTAATACAAGGGTTGCTATGGCAATCAAATCTTATCTAAATACATTTTTAATCAATAATAGTACTCTTTATGTTCCCGGCAGTCTACCAATGAAAATGTTAAGATTTTACAGCTTGCTTGGTAGCTACAGATATTCATATTTGCTGTTAATTAATAAAATTTCTAACGAACTCTTATATTTTCCGATGACCTCTGTAAGTCTTCAACTGCTCCAGAACTCAAGAATCTGTTGAGTATCAATTGATGAGGTAAGCAAGAATCTGAAATTGGGAACTAGGGTTCTTGAGCGGAAGCAATTTATATTTAATTCTGTATTAGTGGTATTAACTGTGTCTGCACACTATATCTTAGTATATATAGACACATTAATTACAGCTGTCTGACTAATCGACTAAACTGCCCAATATTTACATAAAAGATCTCTGTATTTACAGACTAATATACTAAGACCCTATTCATGTATATTAAGAAGAGCAATATCCAATTGAACAATCTGGCTCCAAATCTTTGATGCCTTTTCCATTCTTAATTTCTACATGCCCCCCACAAGCTGGACCATGAAAGAGATCTTGCAGGATGATGACGGGTCATGAATAATTAGGGTTAGGGTTGTTAGGATATTTTAGTAATTTCATATTAATTTTTAGGATTTTATTATTTTATGTTCTATTTAATTGCTTTAGCCGCCGCATTTGTAAGATGGTTGAATATTGATAAAAATTGAGAGTGTTCTCTCTTCCAAAACTTGAATGTTATGATGCCTACTTTCCGGTATTCATATTGAATCAACGGATTGTTACATCCCTTAGGATTCCAGGTATTCGAAGACTAAATGGTTTCTTGAGAAGGTTGTATTTTCGGGCATTCTTAGACTAAACGGATCTACAACTGTTACGGTTCGCGTTAGGGTTACTTTTAATTGAATAGAAGGCTTCCGCTACGTCACAGGCCAAGCTTGGATAATAATCTAATCATTTGAGGATAAGCCAAAGATTTTGTGAAAAGATATGCTAGTTGCTCATTGGAAGTCACATGTAGAGGAACCAGAAAACCTCTTTTGTACTGCTCTCTAACATAATGACAATCAACCTCCAAGTGCTTGGTTCTTTCATGGAAAACTGGATTTTTAGCTATATAAATAGTTGACTGATTATCAACCCAAAGAGGCACAGGAACATTCAAATCAAGTGGAAGATCAGTTATGAGATAAGACAACCAGACAAGCTCTCGTGCAGTGTAGCTCATGCTTCTATACTCTGCCTCTGAGGATGAATAAGAGAGTGTTGGTTGTTGTTTGGCCTTCCATGAGATGAGTGATGATCCTAAGAAAATGCAAAAACCTGTCACTGATCTTCTGCTCTGAGGATCATTGGCATAATCTGCATCACTATAATCGGTTAACCTGAAGTCACACTCACTAGAGTAGAATAAACCATGCGAAGAATGGTTCCTTTTAAGTATTTTAAAACATGTAGTAAACCTTCCCAATGATCAGTGCATGGAAGTTGCGCGAATCTACTCAACTCTTGCACAGAGAACGCTATATCAAGGCTTGTAAACCCCATGTACAAAGGTTGTCCAACCAACTTCGTATATTTTGAAGCATTCTCCAAGGGTGAACCTGCCTTTTCTGAAAACAGACATCCTTTTGGTAGAGGTGTAGTAGTCGGCTTGCATCCTTGCAAACCAGTTTCCCTGAGAATATCTGTGATGTATTTCCTCTGACTTAAGAACATTACATCAGGTGATCTTGTAATTTCCACCCCTAAAAAATACTTAGCATAACCCAAGTCTTTAATGGTAAACTGTTTATGGAGGAACTGCTTCACTTGGATAACATCAGTATCAGAAGAGCCTGTAATGAGTATATCATCCACATAAACTACCAATGCCATAAAAAGATCCTCTGAACCACTGACAAACAGACAAGGGTCATTCTGTGACTGTATAAAGCCATAATCTTTGATTTTCTTGGTAAATTGTTCATTCCACTGCCTGGATGCTTACTTCAATCTATACAAGGAACGTTTCAGTTTGCAAACCTGATTAGGAGCTGCCTTTTCATATCCCTCAGGAGGTAGCATATAGACCTCTTTATCCAAATAACCATGTAGAAATGCATTATTTATATCCAGCTGGTGAAGAGACCAATCCTTCCCTGCTGGAAGAGCTAACAACAACCTGATTGTAACAATCTTAGCCACATGTGAGTAACTGTCAAAAAAAATTCTCTCCTTCAACTTGGTTGTACCCTTTTGCTACCAGCCTGGCTTTGTACCTATCCAAAGATCCATCATAATGCAATTTTACCTTATACACACATTTGCATCCTATAGCTTTCTTGCCATGTGGTAGTTCTGTCTATTCCCATGTCTGATTTTCTTCTAATGCATCTATTTCAGTTTGCATAGCATTCACCCAAGTAGAGTCATGGCTTGAGAATAACATACAGGTTCATGGATAATATCAACAGTGGTTAGGAAGGCTAAATGAGTGTCTGAAAAATGAGAAAGTATATAGAAATGATATGTAGCTGGGGTATAAGCAGAGGACTTTGGTGGTGTAATATAATTTGAAATGTTTAAGGCCAATTGTGATTTATAAGCATCAAAATCTTTGAACCACTCAGGTGGTTTACTGACTAGAGAACTTCTCCTTACAAGAAGTGACGAAGATGCATTGTTCTGTGCTGAGGAATTGTCTGATGGTTCAGAAAGTGTTGGAGTAGGAATAGAAGTATTGGTTGAAGTGATATCAGGCCAAGCAGTAATATGATCTAGTTCAGTATTTACAGAGGAATCTGGCTTATAGTTTCTATCAGGATCATTGAATGCTTGTTTAAAAGGAAAGACTGTTTCATGAAAGATAACATCTCTTGAAACAAATACTTTCTTGGAAGACAAATCATAGAGTTTGTAGGCTTTTTGTCCATATGGATATCCCAAGAATACAGACTTTATGGCTCTATTACTGAATTTATCTTTCTGTGGGAGTGTGTTTGTAGCATAACACAGGCTCCCAAAAACTCTGAGATTATTGTAATCGGGCATTCTGCCATGGAAGATCTCAAAAGGAGATTTAGAGCCAAGTACAGTAGAAGCAATTCTATTAGTGATATAAGTAGCAACCAACCTAGAATCAACCCCAAAAATATTTAGGCATTCCAGATTGTAACAACAGTACCCTAGCTACTTGCAAAAGGTGTCTATGCTTTCTTTCTACGACCCCATTTTGTTGAGGAGTGTAAGGAGTAGATTTTTTATGCAAGATTCCAAAATCTAGGAACAAAGATTGACAATTGTGACTGAGAAACTCTGTCCCATTGTCTGTTCTTACTATTTTAACCTAGTAATACTGTGTAAGGAAAAGATTTTCGTGCAAGCTTCCTAAATCTAGGAATACTGTGTTTTGATCATTTTGAAGAAGGATTGCAAGATGCTAAAAGTTTGTGATTTAAAATGCATGAGAAACGTCCATGTAGTTCTGCTATAATCATCCATAATTGTAAGGAAAAATTGTGCACCATTCAAGAATTTTTGATGATAAGAACCCCAAATATCTATATGTATTAGCTCAAATACAGAAGTTGTCATGAATTGTACTGACTGGAAACTAAAGTCTAGATTGTTTTGAAAGTGGACATATATCACATGGCCTACTTTCTTTATTGCAAGGAGGATATATATCTAGATATTTTATACTAGCATCTGAAGATGTCCTAATCTCATGTGTCAAAGTTCACTGAGATCGGTTGATGTGAGGCTTGAATTGGCAAGGTGTGTAATTTGTGGTTGAATGTTGAATGGGTGATTGACATCTGTAGAAGTGAACTAAGGTATGGTTTCCCTGGTGAATGAGTTTTGGTCCAAGATATAAAGCCGGTTGATGACCTTCCCAACTGCAACAAGTTGGTTAGTCTCCCTGTCCTGCCATAGGCAAAAAGTTGTTGAAAATAGCAATCAACGCCAGAAGAGATTGCTAACTTTTTTACTGATAGAAGATTATAGTTGAAAGTTGGGATGCGTAAACATTCTGGAAGATCTAGGGACTCTAGATTCCTACAGATCCTATATTTTGAACTTTCTGGATACTACCATCTGGTAGACAAACTGGCATAAGATAAGATACTTGTTTATATGGGTTGAATAAGGCAAGTTTGGATGCCATGTGACTAGTTGCACCACTATCTAGTATCAACAAAACTAATGCAATTTTCTCATTAGAACTCAACTTATGGAATGAACTCATACCTGCAAAATCTGAGAAATGTGCAAAGTCAATTGGCTCTCCTTCTGAAACAGACATCTTTCCTTTGAGCAACCTTGACACCTCCTATTGAGAATTTGCATATTGTTCAGGACTGATTGCAATTCACCATTGTTCCCACCAGTATTAAATTTTGAATCCAGAGGTGTTTTTGCCACATGTATTGTATTCCTGTTGCTGGTCAATTGCCTGTTATCTTTGAAGTTCCTTTTGTTGCCTGGCCACCATCTGGATAACCATGAAGCTTAAAATAGATAGCTTTATTATGTCCATGAACCTTACAATGATCACAATACAAGAGTTTCTTAGCAGCCTTATCAATCCTGTAGTCATTGCCTTTTCCGAAATTCTGATTATTTAGATAACTCCCAAAACCTTGAGTATTCTGATAGTTGTTTTGCCCTCCAGATCCTGCATTTTACTGACCATTGTATCCCCCAGCATTTTCTTTAAAAACATTTGCATTGGATTGATCGTTGAACTTCCGAGAACCAAATGAATTGATGAATGCTCCGTTCCTTTGTGCTATCATTGCACTGTTATCACTGACAGCTCCAAAGATCAAGATCACTTGCTGCTGCTTTTCTACATTTATTACCATTTCATAAGCTTTCCACACATCAGGTAATGGCTCCAACATCAGAATATGATTCTTAACATCATTGTAAGAATCATTTAATCCAGTCAGAAATTCCATGAGTTTAACTCTGTTTTCCTTACATCCTCTTGCTCGATTGGCTTTACATGTACATCCTCCACAAGTACACCCTCCACAACTATATTGATCTGGTGGATCAAGATGACTAAGCTCATCCCAGAGTCTCTTAAGCTTTGCATAATACGTTGCTAAGGTTTATTTGCCTGTTTTATAGTGCAAATCTCTCTTCTGACCTTATAAATTGCGGGACCATACTCCGTGCCATATCCTTCCTTCAATTCTTCCCACAACTCTTTTGCATTACATGCCAAATTATAATTCTCTATAATTCCAGGTGACAAAGAATTCAAAATCCATGCAATAACTAAATCATTTACCCGATTCTGTTCTTCATACTCTGGTGACCTAGGGTCTGGCCTTGGTACTATTCAGGTCACAAAACCTAGCTTATTTTTAGTGCCTAGGGTTTGCTTTGCAGCATAACTCCAAGAAATGTGATTATCATCAGTAAGAAGTATTGTTACCAGAGACATCGTCGAAGTATCCGATGGATATAGCATCACTGGATGAACATAGCCTCCATAGTTCACGTCTCCATCCGCATGTCTGAAATCCTCTTCTCCTTCTTCGCGATCACCTTCATTTTGACGACGGTCGTGATTTCTCCCATTATCTGCCATCTTCTTGATTTTCATCTGGTTTTTCTTGAATTAAAACAAAAACTCAATTTTCCGGTATCAATACTAGAATTCGGACTGATATAGAGCAGGATGAACCTGCTCTGATACCATCAAAAATTTATTGAGTATCAATTGATGAATTAAGCAAGAATCTGAAATTGAGAATTAGGGTTCTTGAGTGAAGGAATTTTTATTTAATTCTGTATTATTGGTATTAACTCTGTCTATATACCATATCTAAGTGTATATAGACACATTAATTACAACTATTTGACTAACCGACTAAACTGCCTAATATTTACATAAATGTTCCATGTATTTATAGACTAATACACTAAGACCCTATTCCTGTACATTAAGAAGAGCAATATCCAATTGAATCAATCTGGCTCCAAATCCTTGATGTCTTTTCCATTCTTAAGTTCTGCAAGAACCATGAAAGCACCACTCGGACTCAACGTTATTATTAATGCATAGTAAAACATAAAGTCTAATGATCCAGCTAATTAATTTGGATAGCCCATATTATTCTTAAATGGACCAACCAAGTTTACTTACTAACACCCCACTTTAAACTTGGTTTGGTGACTTCAAGCATCATCCTTGATCATGAGTGGTCTTCCTGTTCATCCTCCTTCGAGAGCTTTGCTCCACGTCTAGTGAGGTGCTTCTTGTCCTCCACTCCTTCTTTTGTACAACCCCTGTTCATCCTCCTTCGAGAGCATTAGCATGGAAACAGTAAAGTGCTAATGCATCCATTTCCTTTGTTTCTTCATATATCTCTTATAGACTTCATGTTCTTTGTGTGCCTTCATTTGAAATGGGTAAAAGTGGACTTTGAGGTTGCTGAATTGTTTCATCTGCCTCATTAATCTCCTCTTCATAGTCAGGGATACTTGGAAGAAAGTTATAATTCTCATTGCTTTCAATATTCCAACCCCACATTCCTTCTTCGTCGAACTCCACATCTCTACTTATGACCACCTTCTTCGTGATAGGATTGTAGAGTTTGTAGGCTTATGACTGCTTGTCATATCCAACAAAGACATGCTTCTTGCGTCGATCATCAAGTTTGGACCGCTTTTGGCTTGGTACATGGGCATATGCTATGCTCCCAAACACTCATAGATGATTCACTGTGGGCTTTGCCCAGTCCATGCTTCTTGTGGATTTTTGTCATTTAGACTCTTTGTGGGACATCAATTTAGCAGGTATACTGCACAATCAACTGCTTCAGCCCAGAATTCCTTTGACATCTTCTTGCTCTTTAGCATGCTACAAACCATATTGAGAATGGTTCTATTCTTTCTTTTTGCAACTCCACTTTATTGTAAGGAGTAAGCAGCTGTAAGAAAATGCCTAATCCCATGTTCTTCGCAGAATTTTGTGAATTCACTTGATGTGAATCCTCTACCTCTATCATACCTTAAGGCTTTGATTTTTAAGCCTTTCTCCTTCTCCACCATAGCCTTAAATGTCTTAAAGGCATCAAAGGCTCCTCAATAAATAGGATGAAGTAGCTGTTCTTACAATGGGATACCGGAGAAATGGGGCCACACAAATCTATGTGGATGGGTCCCAAGTAATGATCCTTCACATACTTGATTGGGTTGATTGATAGGATGCAATCCTTTTACCATGCATTTTGCAGACAACAGTTTCAAGTCACCAAAATTTAAATGACTGTACCTCATGTGCCAAATCCACAGATCATTCTTCAAGCAAGCTTGCATGCAATTCTCATGTTGAATGTTCAACAAGAACATTCTATTGCTTGTCATTGGCACAGTGGTGATCAATTTTCCTTTTGGATCCTTAACTATGGCACTACGATCTTTCAAATGAATATCATAGTTTTTCTCTAGAAGTTGTCTCAAGCTCAAGATATTGCTCTTGAGACTTAGAACATAGTAAACTTCTGAGATGTACTGGCAACTTCCATCTTTAGCAAGGATTTGTATCTTACCTTTTCCTTCAACCCTTGCTCTAGAATCATCTCCAAACATCACGTAGCCTTTGGCTTATTCCATGTCTATGAACAACCTTTTTTCCCCAGTCATGTGGTTACTTGCAATGGAGTCAAGATACCACATCTTCTACTCTCCTTTTTCCTCATGTCTCGCCATTAAGAGAGTGAGTTGAACTTCATCTTTAACCGCCATAAGATTGGCTTTTTCTTTTACTTGACTAGAATTTCTACACTCACTTGCATAATGACCATATTCTTGGCAATTAAAGCATTGGATTCGACATTTACCTCCTTTTTAAAACTTCATACCTCATCCATGACCTCTTGTAGATTGAGAGCTTTGGTTGTTGTCCACTTTGGTGGATTCAACATAGCCTCCTCGAGCTCTTCCTCATCCACGTTCTTGAAATCCACCATTGCCTTGTCCAAGGCCTCTGCAATGTCCAAAGCTTCCATCTCTTTCTTTGAAAAAGAGTTTGGTGTAGAGGGCTTGCTCCAAAGATTCTTTGGGCCTCCTCTTCTTTAGTTTCTCTTCATTGGCTACTAAAGTACCCATGAGTTGATCAATGGTCATAGAGTCAAGATCTTTTGACTCCTCTATAGCCACCGCAATATAATCAAAGCTTGGTGTCAAAGAGCGAAGAATTTTTTCTATCACTCTTGTGTCACTCAAGCTTTCTCCATTCCTCATCAGCTCATTAGACACTTTCAAGACACGAGAAAAATAATCTAAAATAGATTCGGACTCCTCCATTTGCAATGTTTCAAATTCTCCTCTAAGAGTTTGAAGACGTACCTTTTTCACCTTCTCAATGCATCTATTAGCATTCTTTAGAATCTCCCAAGCCTCCTTTGAAGTAGAAGCATTTGTCATCTTCTCGAACATAGAATCATCCAGGCATTGATGGATAAGTGAAAGAGCGTGTTGATCCTTCCTCCTTGCTTTATTGAGTTACCCCCGTTGGGCAGGAGTCAGAGACGCCTCATCTAGAGGTTTCTTATAACCTTTCTCAACAATCTCCCATACCTCATGAGAGCCCAAGATCGCCTTCATTCGAATGCACCACTTACCATAGTTTTCTTTGGTAAGTTGAGGGAATTGGAAAGAGATCATTCCACTTGCCATCTTACTCCAAAGCTAGATCAACACCAGCTCTGATACCAGTTTGTTAGCAAGAGAACTCTTTGGGTAATTAGAAACACACCTTTTAGGTGATTGGTGAATGAAGTGGAAATGGAAGAGAAAATGATTTAGAAAGAAAGAGAGCTCAACTACTTTGTAGTGAATAAAACTCTATGTTTAATTTGGACCATAAGTCTTTATGTTTAATCCTAAGCCCAAATCCAATTTGAAGAATAGACTAGAAAAAGATGTTGAAGAAAGTAGTAGATACTTCTATTGGAATATCTAGAAGTTGTAGAATAATCAATGAAATATATCTAGATGTTAGTAAGGAAAAATCTAGATATTAGAATAAAAGATGTAGATATTTAGAAGGAATAGGAAAATCTTGAAATATTGTAGAGCCTTCCGTGGACTCCTATAAATAGGAGTTAATGCCCTTAGTGTAATGTGTAAAGAACTTGTAAGACTTGTAAGCCAAATGCTTTCATAATAGAGAAAGAGTTTATACACTACAAAGTAGTTGAGCTCTCTTTCTTTCTAAATCATTTTCTCTTCCATTTCCACTTCATTCACCAATCACCTAAAAGGTGTATTTCTAATTTCCCAAAGGGTTCTTTTGCTAACACTTTGTCTATCTTTAATCGTTTCAATAATTATCTTCACCTTTAACTTCTCTCCTATAAATAGCCATTTACTCACCGCCGTTATCCATGGCAATCACCACAATAGTATTTACCCCCGCCATAAGTTTTATAGTTTTTCTCTAAGAAGCCCTTTGTTTTCCTGATTCGCTCGATTGGTTGCATGAAATTAAGGCTTATGGTTTCACATTCGGGTTCTCCGAACCAAGAGGTAGACATCTCCAGCTGCTTTATGGATTTGGGATCAGTTGAATTGGTTGCATGCTTGAGCTTCCTTCAGTTCCTTGCTATGGTTATTTTATCCCACCCTTGAAAAGTCCCTTTCAAGATCCTCCTTCGTGGTCCCTCAGCAGGGGTGGAACCACTAAGGGGCGCTGGGGGTCGGGAGAACCCCCGGCCGGCCAGAGTACCACTGAGGAGTAGCTCTAGCCGTAGCCCCAGACGGCTCTGCAATGATATTCAGCCCCCCTCCCCAAATTTTTAAAGTGAGGGTCGGCTGAAGGTAGAAGACGGCACTGTTTTACTTTCTCAACCTTTAATTTTTGGTTTAACCTAGCCCAATTGTTTGATTAGTTAGTCCAGTCCAATTTAGGTTCCTTGAAATTCATTCAGATCTCATCTCTTACCCAAAAAACAGGCTCAAATGTCCAATATTCTTCTCCATTTCTAGTCTTTAAAGAAATTAAAATGCCCAGCCTACCACTAAATCAAAAATCCTAGTGGCAATTCGATGACATTTTTTTCCTACAAAACAAGAAACAAGGGCTTCGTATTTGTCTTTCTTTTATAGGATTTTTCTATTTAGAATTTAGTTACATTTTTCACATTCTTAACTTAAGAGAAAAAAAAATACATTCATTAAGAGAAAAAACATTTCTACCAGAAAGAAATAAAAAAAAGAGTCAAAATCACGGTCTATCCTAGAAACTGACTTCCATTTAGCTATTTGTTGTAACACCTCTTGTTAAGAATTTATTTTAATATCTTTTAAGATTAGTAATAAAAATAATTGCATAATTTTTCTTTTCTCGCTACAACCTAGTAGATGGTCAGCCCCCCAAACATGAGAGGTTGGTTCCGCCAATGTCCCTCAGCTATGAAAATCAGAAACGGTTTCATTCTCATCTGATCGTGTTGCATGATTGGCAAATGCTGTTTGGCCATTACAAGGAAATCAAGAAAAATGCTTAAATGCGTGCTAATAACTTGAGCTACTTGAATCATGTTTTTCAAATCTCGAGTTTACTGTGGAACAGTAATAATAAATGCAAAATATAAAGATGTAGTACTTTGTTTTAGCTATGCACGTCGTCGCATGCCAGCCCAAGTAAAAAACACAGTTTAAATCCACTCATGAACTTCTCATTTAGATCATTGTTTTGCGGTAGTTAGTCTTTGTACGAATTCAGATTTTACCGATAGATGCCTTAACAGAAGATGCGTTTTACGTTAATCCAGCAATATTTTCAAATCATGTGGTTCTATTGTGATCATCAGGGACTGTATTATCATTTGTTTGTACTGTGATCATCAGGGGACTGTATTTAGTGTCAACCCAAAGTTCTTAATTCAGGGCATTCACTAAATCGTAGTTGTATAATCCCGGCATGAGTAATTTATATCCAGCTACTAGTTTTCCAGCCTAAGCATATAAAGCTATACGTATGTACAGGGCAAAGAAAGCTCCCAATGTTCAAATTCGAAGAACCGACATCTTCCTCGATAGAAGTTGAACTCCATAACCTTTAAGAATTAATTGTCATTGTTAAAACTAAAAAATAAGAAGTTCCATCGCATTATTTGATTGGCGTCTATTTGCTCCTTCACCTAAGCAGATGAGATTTTACTAAACTTATCAGCTAAACATTTGCTAGCTCGTACGACTTGCTTTACGACAACCAAAATAAAAACTTCAATATCTGCGTGAACATTAACTGTGGAGAGCCCCATTTTCCAAAACTTCTGAAAAATCCAGCTTCCTCCTAAGACTTAATATATCTAAGTCCATTAATTTGTTATGAATAGGAGGAGCTGGTTTTGTGTATCAAAGCTGCTCTTTGTTCTCATTATGTATACTTTAGTTTTTGAGTTCTTGAGATGATGGGGACGTTGTACCCTAATTCCTTCACATGGTAGTACATTAACTTCTTTAGCCCCGAAAAAATGGCCTAGATTATGCATCCTGTTCTTCTAAAGCCCTAATTGTTCACTTCCACGCGGTACAAAACCATATTAGCGATGCCTTATCACTTCGCCCGGTACGACATTGTTTCATTAATAGCTCAAATGGGGAGGGAGTTAATTAAAATTCCTAGGCTGATCTCAACGAAAGATGAGAAAATACTTTTAGGGTTGTGATGGTGAATATATTTGTGACTATTAAGGATACTGGAAATTTCACCTTCCATGCTACTACAATAAAATAAGATTCAATTCATTCTTCCCAATACCGGAGTGTATAGAATACTTATCAATGTTATGGAAAGAGTGTATCACACAAAAACATACAGATTCAAAGGTCAAAACCTGACATTGTACGGCAGGTAAAAGATTCTCAGTTAATCATCCTAATTTGACAATGCCAAAGCAAAGCTAAAACCATTGTAAATGAACAATTTGCTTTTGTACTGTTAGATGATTCACGTAATTTTTAGTACTTTTATTAACGGTCTCTGTTAGACACTTCATTTTCATACACATTCCATTGTTCAATTCCATTCACACAGACTCTTCATGTACACTTGTTGACCAGCGAGAGGAATTTTTGTTTATCTTTTTTATTCTTTTGGTGGGGTGGAAGAGGGTGGAGATAGCCCTTCTTAAAAGGAGAAATGCAACGCACATTCCAGAAGCCCTAAATATTTTTCTCATGGTCTTCTCCTCCCCAGCCGCCAGCTCTTGCTCCATATTGTCACTATTCTTCCCAATTTATAATCTCCTATTACTCCTTCTTCTTGGCTGTAAAACATTGTTTTAGCTTCAACTTCTCTTTAACTCTTTTCTTTGGATCTGCTCTGCATGCATCAAAGTACCCATTTCGTCCCTGCCAATGACCTGTTGAGAACCCATTCTAAACAAATCGAAGGCTGCGTTGCTGGGATTCCTAGGGAAAATGATTCACTAGAAATCTAAAATGCAAGTCAACATAAGGGGAAGGGTTTTTCTTTTTGTGCAAAAAATCCATTTGATTTGTCCGTTTCCTCATGAGATTAAGGATTTTCCCGGTTCTGGTAATCAAAATTTAGGCATCTCCAGCAACAAGCCTATGGAGTCTCAAGTAGTTGAAATTGTTACATGCTTAAGCTTCCTTGAGTTCCTTGCTATCGTTATGGTATCTAACAACATAAGACCTGCTTTACTCCTCTCGTTGCCACGGGCAAGAAGGTTGGGTACTAGTACATGGCGGTTTTCCTAGGAACTTTCGTCTGTGTTTTTCGGAGGTAAGCATTTGGGTAGAGTGTCATATGTTATTGGTAGCTCAAATATAATTCTTGGAGCTATAATAGACTCTTTCGGAGCCACTGGACTGTATCAATTGGCTGAAGTGTTTGATAATGAGAATGGACAAAGCAAATCTGTCAAATTCCATCCATTGTGATACAATATTGTTTCGATGGGGATAAAATTTGCACGACTTAGTTATCTACTCTTGTTCACAATAACAAAACATTTTCTTTACAGTACACTTGGTTTATAAAAATTGTTAAGAGTTGTGATTTACGTAATTAATTGAGAAAAGCAGGGAATTTTTTTTTCTTGATCCCTATAAAACTAAAGAATCATAAATAAATACGGAATGATATTCATTTAAAGCATCCAAGGCTCACGTAGTCATTACTCATTCGATTACAAATTTCCCTCCAAAAATGAAATAATCTAACCAAACAATAATAAAAATCCTGTTTCTGTCGTTTCTAGTGCTGATTATCTTAGGTCTTTCCAACTCTATGTTAGCGAATGTGTATATATTGCTCTTCTAAGAAGATGAGAATTTTCACTAACCTATTAGACTCAGCTTAAATCAACCATATAAATTTGATACCCCATTTGACGGTGGGCTTTTAAATAACTAAATAACTCATCCAAGAAGCGCGGGTGAAGTTTCTCGATAATTATTGCAGCAAAGTGGTTGTGGTGGAGTGGAACGGACTATTCCACCGTTAACCATAGGTTGAGGGTTCAAACTTCGCTATGGGCATGGAGCAACCTTAAATACTTTGGGCACCTGTCCCATCCATCGAGGTTCCTACAATTCTGCGAGGGGATTAGATACTGTTGCCGACGGTTGACACCCTGCAAATATGAAAAAAAAAAAGAAATTAATTTTATTTGAACTAAAATTCTTCCGAAAAGTCCACTGAGAAGAGTTTTGTAAATATAAACCATAAGATCATTCAGGACCATTTCATAGTGATGGTCCAGTCCTTGGTTGCCCCACGGGACAGCGCCTAAATTACCTAAAAGCCCGGCAAAATAGGTTAGCATTCCGGTGCTTAAGTCAGAACTCTTAGAGAGAGAAGGAAAGTATTAAAGTGCTGAAACTAGATAGAGAAAGAACTCCCTTAAAATGACTTGGGATGCTTCCTTTTATAGGCATAATATGGAATATAGAATATTCCATGAGCACATGGGTGCACATGGGTAGGAGTGGATCTTTCATGGATCTTGGGCCATGGCTGTCGAACCCCAATGAGGCAATCCCCATCAATTGCCCCTACTAGAGGCCAAAGCATCGAAGCTTGTCCGGGTTTGGGCTCTAGTAACAAAGCCCCGGAGCATTGGGCTTCCGGACGGCACGATTCGGCTCGCCTTCTTGACACTCCAGGTTTGGAGGAGGGATGGCCCATCATCAAACGGTTGGGGTGAGTTCCCGCCTGTTTGCTACGGACGGTCGCGATAAACCTCAAACGACGCTTTAAATTGATGTGTCCCTATTAATGAGGCAGGTCTTTTCGGAGCCCACCCCCTTATCCCCTCTCTTCCCCCCATCCCCCCTCCCCCTTAAAAGGAGAGTGGAGCGGAATTGAAGCTCCATTTTGCATGAACTTCTTTTCTTTTATAGCCAAAACACATCTCGGCGATTCTTAGAACCTTTGCTTTTGGTGAGTGAAGTTTTCGACTCTTCTTCTCCTGCCTTTTTTTGTTGTTTCTGTAGTGTTACGTTTCTGGTCATGGCCCCCCGCGCGAAGAAATTGATTCCAGTTACTGCCATCACCTCCGAGTTGACTGACGGTGACTTGAAAGTTATCAGAAAAAAAGTATGGCTTGAAGGGAATGAAAACCACCGCTCCTGGTCAGGGTGATCGGGCCTATCTTCTACCTCCCGGAAGATGACGATATATCTCTAATTTTGGGAGCTCGGGTTGAAGGTGCCCCTTCTCCCCATTGTGGCGGCGTTGATGGGGGCCTTTGAAATGCCCCTTGCCCAGTGGTCGTCTAATGCAATCTCTTTTATGCTGCGGTTTCTGCATATCTGCCACTCAGTAGGGGTGAAGGTGGCTGCGTTTTTGCTTCGTTGCTTTTTCAAGATGGCGCGATTGCTCCAGAACTATACTGGGTGGTTTAGCTTCCAGCATAACCCCATGACAGGGTCCCATGCGTTGATCGCAGTGGAGAAGCGTGGGAACATGAAATGGGAAAAGTGGAGACAATCTTTCTTCTTTGTCAACTCTGGCACCATTGCGATGCCACAATGGTATCATTATTCGGATTCCAACCTGATAATTGACGCATGGACTGATAATGATAAGCAGGCTTATAAGGCTCGCTAGGAAGAGAACAAGAAAATTATTAGTTTCGGCTGGGTCTTGCCGTACACAGAAGTGCAGGCGGAACGAACATTTATCTATGACAATGCTACAGGTATTCGTCAGATGGATGCTGACTCTTGGCCTCTTGTTCTTCTCCTTTATAGGTTAGAGCTTTTTATAACGGGTAAGAGGAATCTGTATTCCAAATCTACAGTGGCGACCGCAGAGAACATCGGCGAGGATGCCACGTAGGGAAAAAAGAAGAAATGAGGGGAAGGAAGCCAATCTGAGCCCGCACCAAGCCACTCGCATGCGGGAGGAAGTAAGAAAACCAAGTCTGGTAATGCGGCCTCTCACACGTTGGTGGACTCTCCCCATGTTGTTCCAGACACCTTGGTCGCTACTACCGGAGTGCAATCAGCTGTGTCGTCTGTTGTAGCCGGGGTCAAGGGGCTACAGTTGAGTACTACTGGTGCATCAGGATCGTCTGGTGGGAACCGCGATACTGCAGTGGTGGAGCTCAACCTACACAATGTGGTGTGCTCGCAGTTAGGGCCTGTCCTTGGTCCGATTGAACCAAGGGATGCCATGCTCCAGGTATGTGGCCTATTTTTGTTGTGTCTTCGTTTCATTTAGAGTAATTGTCACTTCAAAGTCTTGTTGTCCAGTTTCTGTAGTGCATAGCTAGTTAGGCTCCGTGTGCAATGTGCTCCGCCGAGTTGAATGACGAGAAAACTGCGCTCTGTGCTAAGAACGTGACACAAAAATGAATTGGCTAAAAAGGGCCAGCTTGGAGGTGAGGTAACTCTGTTGAAGACCAGCTTGGAGGCTACAAAGGTGAGTCCCGATGAGCTGGTCAAAGCTTTGGTTCCCCGGGTGATGTTGGGGGATCTTATCTCTGCTGGGTTTAGAAAGGTGGTGGGGTCGCATATGTTTATTGCTGGGGTGGGCAACATGTTTGGTTCTGTTGGTGGCATTGGTGCCCATGGCATTTTGACGTAGGTACGGAAGCATTACAACTCGGATGGCGATGACTCCATCTTTCTCCAGGAGAGACTGGCTCCGTTTGGGAAGACTATTCCTCCAAGACCCAGCTGATGGCAAAAGTGGCTAGGGATGCGCACGCCAACATCCGCGACGTCGATGTTGATGCTCTCCCTATGATGCAGGCTATCCGAAGATTGTGCCTGACTGTAGAATCCCCGCAAGGTATCCTGGATTTGGAATGCAATCGCACACCCCTGTTTGACATCCCCCCAGGATTGTTACCCCTCTGATCTTGCCTAGCGATGCTTCGGATGATGAGAGTTAGTCCTCCAGTAGCGGGTCACTGGGCAGTAAGATGGAGATGGCTGAAGGCCAAGGCGAAGGTGCAGGCGTTGCGGGCAATAACGGTGAAGACAACCCTCCCCCCTTGGAGGGTGGCGCCTCGCATCCCCAGGCTGGTGGAGAGGTATGGATTAGTGCATTATCCTCTATGTTTTTTGTTAGTATTTTATCCTGGCGATTTCTGACTTATACTGTCGGTGCCAATAGATGCCATGTAATGAAGTATTTTGGCATTGATGAACGTCTTTTTTTTTTCTGTTGCTTATTGACTTCTGGTTGTCTTTCATACATTGTTGCCACCCTGTCTGCCATATCCTACAATTAGGTGGTTTTGTATTGCATTTGTTTTCCTTGTTGGATTAAAGGGAAAAGTTTTGGCTGCTACCCCCTTGGTTGTGTAGGAAGCCACTCGCTTTGAAGAGGCGCTGCCTCCTTTGGGGGAAAATGATGGCCCATTCGTTCTTGATGTGGTGCCTGTTGATCCACCTATTTTGGTGGGTGGTGTGGGGGTTTTTGGTATGTTGCCCCTTGTTGAGGGGACCGCTATCAGGGAGAGGTCAGGTACCGCCGGCGCTGTGGTCGACGGTATGGTAACCGTGAAAATTCTTGACCTCAGCGTTGATATAGAGGGGTCTCTGTATTATCACCAAAGTGTCTCCTGTCTCTTGGATCCGCCATGTGTTGGGAATCAGGATCGAGATGAAAAGGAGAAACAGTTGACGGAATTGGTTCGCTCAATATAGGACGTTGAATTTCAGGCCCTGCTATTGGTGCAAAGGTGCTGTCAGTCTGACTATTGGAGGAATGAACACTTATGGGAAGGACACCTCCGCAACTTTATTCGGATTTGGGACCAGCAAGATGAGCGCATTAAAGAGTTGGAGAAAATTGTGTGTGAATTGAAGAAGTTGGTGCCGCGATAAACACGGTGATTCATCCTTGCTGGCAGAGAGGCCGCGATCCTATTTGGAAGCTATTTTGGATGGCTTGAAGAGAGTATATGCTGCCGTGTCTGTACGTTGGCAGAGAGATTCGCAGATCCTTGCCCGCTACCAGGTGTATGCACACCATCTTAGGGGACCGCTGCAGGCCTTAGCGGATCGCATTGTGGAGGATGGCGGTGTAGTGGATCCAGGATTGTTGCACTTCCCAGAATTTGAGAATATTGATCATCCACCTCCTTTTCCTCGTCCCTTGGAGAACGCCATTGTTCAAGGGCCTATTCTTGATGTGCTGCCGTGTGATATGTAGGTGTACTCCAAGGTTATCTCTGTAAGAAGATAGGGTAGATCATATTAGTATCAAGGTCTGAGGCCTTGTCCTCCTTGTTTTCCTGAATGGAAAATGAGCTTGATGTCGCTTCTATCCTTGTTGTTGATTTATTGTTTCCATTTGGAGCGTTTTTACAAAGTTACGTCCGAATTCGGAAAACTTTGTTGTTCGTGCTCAAATACTTGGACGCGTCGTGACACCGCTGCTTTGCTATCTGGCCAATCGCGTCTAGGCTAAGCCGGATGCGATGCCTGGTTTGGTGATCCACGGTTTTGTACTCGTGCCGCCCGCATTAGGGGGACGGAGTGCGGCACGATGCCGCGGTTTGACCGACCGGACACCCATGTCTGGGTTAGGTCAGATGGGGTGACTTAATTTTGCGATCCCCGGTTTTGTACTTGCGTCGCCCGCATCCAGGCGACGGAGCACGGCACGATGCCGTGGCTTGGCTGACCGACCACCCATAGATGTACTAGGGGGTCGCGACGGTCACGTGTTCCATCCGCATTGCCTAAATTACTGTAAGTAAGCACAAGTAAATGGACAATAATGTACAGTCACACAATACTTGCAATTTAGTGGGCTTATCTTACAGATGATTAAAACATGAACGGAATGCAAGTGATGAGAAGTGAACATGAATTAAGAGAGAAGGGATAGGCGACCGACTGGTGGGATTTGCAACTTAGTAGTGATACTTTTTGAGATGTTGAATGTCCCACCATCGTGCTATGGCCCGGGGCTCCTCTTCACATGTTTAGAGTTTTTAGCCTCCGGATGGAGAAGATGCGATAATGCAATAGGGACCCTCCCTGTTGAGGGATAGCTTTCCCTCAGGTTCCGCGTGACTCGCGTTGTTCTTCCTGAGAACTAGATCGCCTACCAGGAACTCCTTGCCATGACCCTGCTGTTATAGAGCTTGGCAACTTGTTGCTTGTACCATGCATCATGAATGTAGGCAGCATTGCGGACCTCCGCCACCAGGTCAAGGGATCCCCTGTGTTCTTCCTCATCTTCGTCTCCGCTAAACTGTAGGGTGCAGTGGGATGGAACTTCTATCTCTGCTAGGATCATAGCCTCCGCCCCGTAGACCACGGAAAAAAGAGTTTGGTTTGTCACCTTTTGGGGCGTTGTGTGTTGCGCCCACAAGACATGGGGTATCGCCTCTACCCATCCTTTCTTTAGGGGCTCCAGTCTCCGGCTGATGCCTTGCATGATTGTCCGGTTGGCATTCTCAGCGCGACAGTTGGCTTGCAGATGTGCAACCGAAGTGAACTTCCTCTCGATCCCGAATTCTTCACACCACCTTTTGAACGTGCCAGATTTGAATTGTGTTCCATTTTCCGAGACAATTGTGTGAGGAATTCCAAACCTGCAAATAATGTTTTTCCAGAAGAATTTGGTGACGACCGCTCTGGTCTGCGAGGCTATGGGGTCTGCTTCCACCCACTTGGTGAAATAGTCAACTGCCACCAGGAGCCGGCGTGCCTGCCCAGTCTCCTTCTCAAACGGGCCCACTATATCGGTGCCCCATTTATGAAAAGGCCAGGGACTGAAGATGGATAACAAATTTTATTGCGACACCCGCACAATGGGGGCGAAACGTTGACAGCTGTGGCATTTGAGTACATAGTTGTAGCAATCCTTTGCGAGAGTGGGCCAGTGGTACCCAGTGCATAGGAGTTTCTTTGCCAGGTTTCACGACCCGATGTGAGCCCCGCAAGCCCCCTCATGGACACTTTGGATCAGCAGCCTCGCTTCTTCCGGGCCAATGCACCGCAGCCAGGGTTGTAGGTATCCTTGCTTGTAGAGGTCGCCATCCTTTAGCTAGGGCCCTTGGCTGAATGCGTCGGGCTTGGATTTTATCTCCAAGTAACATCCCATCCGCCAACTACCTTGCGATCGGTGTCATCCACGAATCTGGTGCTGGTGTGGCATCAACCTGATTAACCATATCTACTTCTATACTGAGGTGCAGGAGTACTTCCACTAGGACCTTTTGGGTCCAATGTGTGAACACGAACGATGCCAGCTTACTCAGCGCATCTGCCCTTTTATTCAGAGCGCGGTGTACGTAGGAGATGGTACAGTCCTGGAAGGCATGAGTGAGTTACTTCACATGTGCAAGGTATTTGGATAGTTGTCGTCCCCTGGTTTTGTAACTGCCATGTATTTAATTTACCACCATGCTGGAGTCGCTAAATGCCTTAACCCTCTCAGTGCCCAGATGTCACGTGATCTGGAGTCCGGCTCTCAAAGCCTCATACTCTGTAGTGTTTTTTGTGGCAGGGAAGTCGAAATGCAAAGCGTAGGTATGCTCCCCCTCCCCCTTGGGTCGACCAAAATGAGGCCAGCACTAGCCGCTATCAGCGGAGGATCCATTGATGAACAAATTTCCAAGTATCTGCTGGTACAATGGGAACTTGTTGATGGGGTGGTTTGGGCATGGGTGGTGCTTTTTTCGGCATTTCAGCAAGAAAATCCATGAGAGCCTGACCTTTGGTAGCGCGACGGGGTACAAACTTGATCTCGTGCTCTCCCAACTCGATCGCCCATTTTGTCATGCGTCCTGAAGTTTTCGGCTTGCGCAGTACCTGTTGGATGGGTTGATCAGTCATCACTTTGATTGTATGGGCCTGGTAGTACGGTCGCAACTTCCTGGCTGCCATGACAAGGCACAACACCTGCTTCTCAATGCCGGTGTAATGAGTCTCCGCTACTTATAGCACTCTGCTGACAAAGTATACTAGCGTTTGGCGAGTGCCACTTTCTTGAACCAGAACTGCACTAATGATGAATTCCCATGTTGCTAGGTAGATGGCAAGGGGCTCCCCGCACTTTGGTGTAGCCAAGGTAAGAAGCCGTGACAGGTGTTTCTTTAGGTCTACGAATGCCTTGCGGCAGTCTTCCCCCCATGTGACCTTATCAGCCTTTTTCAGAGGGCCGAAGAAGGGTAGACATCATTCAGCGGATCGCGAAAGGAAACGACTGACCGTGGCCAGGAGGCCCACCAGCTTTTGCACCTCTCCTATTGATGTTGGTTCTTGAAGGTCCATGATGGCGGTCACCTTGGTTGCGTCCACGTCGATTCCTCTACGGGAGACCTGGAATCCCAAGAACTTGCATGATATGATCTCAAATGCTCATTTCTTTGGGTTGATGTTCATGTTGACTTACCTAAGTGTGTTGAATGTCTCCTCCAGATCATCTAACAAGGATTCAAGACTGCGACTTTTAATGACCACATCATCGACGTATACCTCCATGTTGTGGCCAATTTGCTAGTCAAAGATTTTGTTGACCGTTCGCTGGTGAGTCGTGCCCGCGTTTGTGAGACCAAAGGGCATCTTGACATAGTAATAGTTGCCGATGTTAGTTATGAAAGCTGTCTTCATAGTGTTGCTGTTGCCCATGAAGATTTGGTGATGCCCCTTGTATGCGTCTAAAAAGCACAAGACCTTGAATCCGGATATGCCATCCACCTTTTGATCAATTATGGGAAACGCATAGCAATCCTTTGGATAGTGCTTGTTTAAGTCCTTGTAGTCAATGCACATCCGCCACGTCAAATCGATTTTTCGGACCATCACCCGGTTGGCCAGCCACAGCAGGTAGAGGACTTCTCTGTTGATTTGGGTAGCCAGGAGTTTGGTGACCTCTGCTTTTATGGTTGCATTGCGTTCCTCTGACTGACGTCGCTGGCGCTACCATATGGGGATCGCATCTGAAAATACGTTAAGCTTGTGTGTTCCATACTGAGGAGGAATCCTGGTCATGTAAGTTGCGACCCACGCAAAGACATCCTAGAACCGCTTCAAGAGATCCACCACAGCGTCCTTAATGCTTCGCGGGAGGTCCTTTCCGACCAGGATCACCCGATCAGTCATGAATGGATTCAGAGAAATCTTCTCAGTGTCGCTAGCAGTTTTGTCATCCGGGCCATCTTCCTCTGATAGATCCGGGATCGCCATGTCTTGCCCTGTTGGTATGACTTCAAGGCAAGGGGCCGCGGTCTCATTCGCGTTGCTAGGCAGCAGCACGTCGTTTATGTTCGCGCTCGTGAGTGCTTGTTTCCCCTTTCTGGCCGCGACAGACATGCATTGGGCGAGCCAACTACCTGCCGCCTCTTATTCCGGAGATGCCATAGTCAGTCGGAAATTTCATGACCCAGTGATAGGATGAGAATATGGCTTTTACCTTGTTCATCCAGGGCCTGCCCGGCAGGATGTTGAATGGTGCAATACTAGAAAACCCCTCATTTTATGACACTTGCAAGTGTATTAATGTATATATTATTGAGACACTTAAACTATTGAGACACTTTGAAGAAGTGTCTTCCATTCCAATGTGGCAATAGGTATTTGTGTAGCAATATGTTTGTGTATTAACTAATAAGCTATTAAGACATCCAATAATGTCTTTTAAAATTGTCTGTTGTTACACATAATTTTTTTAATTTAATTTAGAAAAAAAATGTTATTGATTTTAAATGTTGTATAAAATTTGTATTTTTCATTTATAATATTTAACTATTTCTTTTTTGAATTATCCAATTATTTTTTAGATCAATTTTGTAATATAATACAATATATTTTAAACTGAAAAAAACATTTAAAATCAATCATTCAATAAAGAATATATTTTATACCAATGAAGAAGTAAATGTAACGAGGTACATAAATCATTGAACATTGACCATTCATTCACAATATACATAGCATCAAACTATTCTAAATTTGTCTAGCTAGATGAAAGTACAAAACTACAAATTTTCCATCTTAGTAGCAATACTTATAGACTTGGTGTAGCTTCTACCATCATTAGAAATTGTGATTTAGAAATTCGTAGGTGGAAAAGGCAAGCGTTTTCACCCCTATTGCACAGCTCTCATACCTCATCGTCCCAGGATATCACCCCATTGGCTATTCCGAAAGCCAATAAATGATTAGATATAGAGTACGAGCTGCCGCAACTGTTGCTAAGATGCGAGTATCTCTGATTTCTTCATCCCGATTGAACCTGTTATGGTGAGGAAATGGTTTACTAAGATGCCAGCTTTTTTAAAAAAAAGGGGGGGGGCAAATTTAGAGCAAAGTTGACCATAGATATTTACCAATTAAGCCCGAGATCACTGGAATTTTTTCACTAAGTAACCCCATTTTTCCTTCAATATCACCAAACAAGGCTCTTTGGCAGCTCAAGTCAGCTTAAATTGATTGAGCTCTACTGAACAGAGATAAGAGCTTAAGATGCCACAGCACAGCTGAAGTAAATAGGAACAACACAATATCAAACATACACACCTTGTATTCACCAATATCATTTCTAACTGAACAGGAAAAATAAAAATATAATCATATTTATCAAAACTTGTGTTACCTTCTAGATTAACTTCAGTAGACATGTGAGATGATCCCCTTCAAAGCTAAAAAAGCAAAAAAACATACAGATAAGTCAAAGTAGCTTACAACAGGGAAAATAATATGCAAACTCAGGCAAAGGATGGATGCCATACGTTTGTTGTGCTCCATGAGAAGTAGGAGATTTATTAGCAAAGACTTAAGAAGTCTCACTTGATTTTTGTCTGCTTCTTATCATCAAACTCCAGGTGGCAACCCACTGGTTGCATCTAGCCAGTAAATATAGACACCTAAGTGATACCTGATGTCACTGACTAAAGTGCACAAGATTACAAAAGGCATAATTCCTACAATGTCTCCAAACACCGAAAATGCAAATTTCATAGCTAACTTCACAACCTAGCGAAACAATCACAAGATAGTTTTATTAAAGTTGAGCTAAATGAGATGTATTAAATTGCCGCCGAAAAGTAGAAAGTATTGACTTTCAAAGATAGCTTCTCTATTTATCAAGATCATTATAGCATCAAGAAGAGTCATGTTTTAAAACATAGCTGGTATTGTACTTCTATATTTTGAAAAAAACTATAACTATACGACAACATTAACCAAGCAAGATCCATCAAAAACCACAAACCTGTTGTTTAAATTCACAACTAACATAATCCACATTGCTTCTCTCTGTTAACTCTACAAAATGCCTGTAACTTGAGTACCACTAAAACAATACTAATACTGAAACAATCAAAAGACCAAAAATTTCTTAACCATATAAACTTTAGAAATGGAAGAACTTCCTAAATGGATCTTCCTTTCGGAAAGTACTCAATCTTCAATCACTTTCCTGAATTCTATAATCAATCTCTCAACTGCCAACACAAATGCTACCACTTATTTTCTCATTCTTTTCATCCAAAAACTTGTACCATCAAATGGGTTCTACGGCTAGCTGTTCTTGGCACCAGCACAAGTTATAGCAAAAATTTTTCTTTCACACTCAACCCGAATCTTGTACTTTCTTGTAAATCATTCTAGTCACCCAGCGATACAAGTCGTTCACTCAGGACTTTTCACAAATATATTCCAGACATAACAATACCCACAAAGTAATGACATGAACTGCAAAAGACAATCAAAGAAATGAAGAGCTTTACCTTTCATTTTGGAGAACACGCGACGAATAAATTCGGGGGTTTGGATTTTGCACAATGAGCCCCCCTTTTTTGAGCAGACCCTTTTCTCTACTCTTTCTTTGGCTTTTTCCGATAGGTTGATGAGCTTTATCGTCAACAAGATATCAACTAAATTCCAATGGAGAAAATTCCAAGATCCTATTGATTGAAAAAAGAAAAAAAAATTAAAAGATTGAATTACTTATGTATCGAACTTTTTGGTGGGTAGTGCGACCCTTTAATCACCACTCCCGCAACGATACTTCTTCTAATGTTTTCTGGCACCGATTTTTTCGCCGATTGTTGAAGAAGATGATGATAGGCAGCCGTCGGTGCCGATTGGTGAAGAGGAAGAAGAGAGCGTAGAGGAGTGCCGTTCTTTGGTATAGATGGGAAATTTTGGTGGCATATTCTGCGTGAAAAAATACTATCCCCAAAGTATTGTAAAAATGGGATCGTTGCTACAGAAGGGGACTTTTTTCTTTCTTTGGTCTAGTTGTGGTTTAAGTCTGAATATGTTTTCATTGAGGCGGGGTTTTTTTTTCCCTCTCTTCTTAATTTGGCCAAAATTGAATTCCCTCCACAAATTAATAATTGAATTGAAAATTTATTATTTCTTTTTTGTTTTTGAATTTATTTTAGAAATTTTCAAGGCTCAACTTTCATTTCCATTTCCATATTCAAGCTTATTAATGAAGTTTTTTCTATAAAAAAAACTTTCATTTCCATATATTCAAGTTATTTATTTAAAAATAAAACAATACATAATATTCTCATTTAAGTTTACCCTATGCCTTACTAACTCAAGCTTGAAATTCTAATAATTTAGTTACATAATAATCAATCTACTTCAAGCTTGAAATTAGTTTTTGCAAACAATTGTACTAATGTGCACAGAAGTGTGAACGGAATTGAAAAGAATTACAGCAGAAATAAAGAAAATTTTGTAACGTGAGATTTTCTTTCCCACAATCTTTTTTAGTTTCTTTTTTTTTTATCAGAAGCCTATTTTCTTGTATTACACATTTTTTTTCATGGGGGCTAACTTATTACTTCATGATTCACAAATGAATAAGAGAAATGATATATCATTTTTTCTTAGAAACTATATATGTATAATAGTTTATTACTTATAAACTTTGATAAGCGTTTCAACAGAATATTCTATTGTGACATATTTTTTAAAATGTCTTAATAAAGTTTCCATGTGTAGTAATAAAAGAATGTATCAATTGCATATTTCTTGTGACATGTGAATATTGTGTCTTAATTCTAAGTGTACTAATATGGGGGGGTTTCTAGTAGTGGTGCGACCACGTCAACAATGGCGAAATCGCAAAGCTCTGTCTTGCAAGTGGGATATTCCCCAACTGTGACGCTGAGAGTAATCATCCCCCTGGGGATGATGATGTGGTTGGAGAAACCCATCAATGGCATAGCGCAGGGTCGCAGTTGTGACTTGTCGATCCCCAATTTTTTAAAGCAGTCTTGATGCATGACATTCACGCCACTTCCAGGATCGACATAAAGTCGGTGCACCTCCATGTTGTCGATGATCACACTGATTACTAATGCGTCCGCACTCGAAGGAGGACAAGTGACCGCATCATCAACTGAGAAAGTGATGGTCTCTGAAGGTTTAAGGCACTTGTGGTCCGATTCTCTCGGCAGGCGTGGCCGTGCTGCTGCCTTTGCAGAGGAAATGCTTTGGACCTCCAGTGGCATACAGAATACGGCATTTAGTGGGATACTGTGGACTATAGGCTTTGTGGGCAATGCCGCATCGCGTGGTGGTGAATTTTTTGCATTGTCACGGTTTTCCTGATTGCTACCATCACCCTTCCCGCTGTCGCGACCGTTCCATCGCCCGCCTCTCCTGTCCGTGTGATTCGGTGAGCATTGTCGGCGATCGCCCTGCGCGTACTAGCGGGGGTTTTCTTCCTTTTGCTCTTTTGCCATCTCACGTTTCAACTCACGGCAGTCTTCAGTGTTATGTCCGCCTCGTTGGTGCTAATCGCACCACCCATCAGCAGAAGCATTTTTGACGGCTGGCCCAAGGTCCCCCTTTTGCAGTTGGAGCACTTCGCGACGCGGCTTGGTAAGGTACAGGTATCGGTCCAAGCGAGATGTTCGATCATGATCGCATTGCCTACCAGGATCTCGACCCCGGAATGGGGTTGATGCATCCTTGCCACCAAACAATTCTTCTGCTCGACGCATGGATTCTTCGGCTCGGTCCTCTTTCTTGACTGGTGGGGGGAAAGTCCTGCCCAGATCCCTCTGAAACTGTTCCGTCAGGCCAAATGGGTCAACCCGTTTATAAAGGTCTTGCGCAGGACGAGTTCATCCACCAGGTTTATGAGCAAGACTTCCTTGGTGTAACAAGCGTAAAAAATCCGTTAGAGATTCATGGCATCCCTGTCTCATTACACCGAGATCATTCATGGTCTTCACCACCGTTTTGAACTGGAAAAACAGGTGTGGAGTTTTTCGCTGAAGTCTATGTAGGAAGGAATGCTGTCCGGGGGTAGCGAGTGAAACCAAGACTTAGCCGTGCTAGTGAGAATAGTTGGTAGGGTCTTGGCCATGTAATCGTGCTTAGCGATGCACCGTCGCATTGCGAGTGTAGTTGGCTAGGAAGGAAACTGAGCTTGAATCGCCAGCATATTTCATGATATCGCTTGGCACCTTGAAACCTTCTGGCCTCTCGACAGCTATAATGAGAGAATAGAGAGGGCCCGAGTTTAGGGAATCAGCAAGAATGACCGCCAGGCGTGGGTCAGACAGGACAAGGCTGGGGACTGATATGCTTATATTTTACCTATTTATTATATCCCTAATTTGTGATTTTTGCAATATATTTGAGTACAAATATGCTATTTTATCTTTAATTGTAGGAATTGTACTCAAATAAAAAATTGTTGAAATTTTGAGCTAAAATCGAATTAAAAGCAACTCAATGGGAAAGAATTGAAGATTGGAGCAATTGATGGGGAAGAAATTAATGAGTTTAGAGAATTAGAGGGCCAATGATGCAATTTTGGAATGTTTAATTTTTGGAAAATTGGCCGAAGGTTATGATGGTGCGGCTGATTTCGGATTGGAATTGGATAAGAATTTTAATCCCGATATTATTTGGGAAAGAAGTTTTCTTGCTCTTCAAGGAGTAGGGTTTAGCCGGAAGCCTATAAAAGAAGGATTAGAGATATATTTTAACAACAGAACTGGACCGAAAACTGACTGAAAACCTCACGGCTCAAAATTATTCCCCGCCGACCTCCTCGCTTCCGACCGCTGCAACTACCTCTTCTCCTCCTTCACGCAGCAAAACCACCGACGGCAGCCACGCACCACCACCTTCCCCCTCTTTCACCTTCACCGAACCTCCATCTCTACCCATCTTCTTCACCGCCGCCGATCACCACCAAACTCCCTCCTCCTTCAGCGGCAGCAGCAACAGTGACAGCTCATCATCACCGAACTCACCAACGAAGCCATCATCACCATCACGCAGCAGCATCCTTTTCAATTTCTCCACCACCTTGCTCCCACGCAACAGCTACCTCTGCCTCTTCACCGCCGAGACCGCACCACCGAAGCAACCGCTTCTTCTTCTCCTTCGCGCAGCTTCCTCCTTCACCGGCGAGCCAAGCAGCAGCTTCGACTTGATTCTCAGCTTTTGGTCACTTCAGCAAAATCTTTTCGGGTTTCATATTTCAGTTTTATTTTATTTGCAGAATATTTAGACAATAAGCATTATTAATTTCACTTTGTTTTTGATAATGTTTAGTGGCTAAATTCTTTTTAATCTAGGGCTTGGGTGTAGCCACCGAATTTATTTGGTTTATTTAGTTCATTATTATTTGATTTTTCCATTAATTAATATTTGTTATTCTTGTTTTAATTCGTGTAAGTAATTGGCCACTATTTGCATGTCTGAAGATATTAATCCAAGTAGCGAGAGTGGAAGATTAATATTAGTTCGTAGGAATAATAAACTTAGGTTATAAGCTACGAGAGTAAGATTATAACCTTTGCAATATTTGATTCTTAATGGTCTTAATGTGCTTTTGTTAATCCCTATAGTCACGAGAGTAGTCATAGGGTTAATCTAAGTAAGAGAATTATAACACGAGAGTGAATAGTTCTTAATTAGGTGAATCGTTGTGAGATTAATGGAAGTTAAAAGTCAAATACTTATGAATTGAACTAAACCAAATATTCGGTAGGTGAACTCAATGTCCTAGGTTTTCTTTGTCTGATTATTTGAATTAATATTATTTGCTTTTATTTTATTTATTTATTTTAGTCTTCAATTTTATAAATCTGAGATCATCATTTATCTAGATAATAATAGGAGTAATTTATACCTGGTAATTAGTATTCCTTCTCTGTGGGATCGACCCTACTTTTTGCTTTACTACTAGTAATTGTATTAAGTAGGTAATTAATATTTGACTAGTGTGACGACGACTTGTCAAATTTGGCGCCGTTGCCGGGGAAGGCAGCTAATATCGAATTTAGATTACTTTCTTTTATTAGTTTAGATTTGTTTTTTTTATTTTATTTATTTTATTGTCTTACTATTTTAGTGATTTCTTTTAAATATTTTTGTCTTATTTTTATATGCGAAGTGCTAATTCTGAGACTTTGCAATTTGATCCAGAGATAGAAAGAACAGCTCGTGCGAACAGAAAAGAAGCAAAACTAAGAAAAGAGAAGAATCAGAGTGAAACCATGGGCGACAGAGTAAACACTCGGACACTGAGGGATTACTTTACACCTACGGAGAATGTTGCTGGGTCAAGTATTACTAGACCTACCATTGCTGCGAATACCTTTGAGCTGAAGCCAGCATTGATCCAGATGGTGCAGCAGAATCAATTCTCCGGTTTTAACAATGAGGATCCAAATGCGCATATTGATAACTTTTTGGAGATCTGTGATACTGTTAAGATAAATGGTGTGACGTCAGATGCAATCCGGCTGAGACTTTTCCCTTTTTCATTGAGGGGAGAAGCAATGAATTGGTTGAATACTTGCGATCCAGGTTCCATCACAACTTGGGATGAGTTGTACAAGGAATTCCTAATCAATTTCTTCCCACCACATAAGGCAGCGAAATTGAGAAATCAAATTACTGGGTTTATTCAAGAAGATGATGAGACATTTCATGCTGCATGGACAAAATTCAAGGAATTGCAAAGAAGATATCCTCACCATGGTATTGAGAAAAGTACTCTAGTTCAGACTTTCTATCAAGGATTGACAGACTTTGCAAAAAACAATGTGGATGCTGCAGCTGGAGGTTCATTAATGGATAAATCAATTGATGATGCCTACGAATTGTTTCAAATTATGGCAAAGAATAGGAATCAATGGTCAAACTCGAGAAGTGTTTCCAAGAAGCCTGCTGGAATGTATGAAGTCAATGAACTAAGTGCCATGAACGCAAAGATAGATGCACTGACTAAGGCGATGCGTAATCTTGTAAATGCTAATGCAGTCTTCCATGCCATTGTCTGTGAGTTCTGTGGAGGTCCTCATTTGAGTTCTGAATGTATGCAACTAGCAAGTGCACAATATGTCTCTAATTTCAGCAAGCCTCAGCAACAGAACAATCCTTACTCCAATACTTACAATCCTGGTTGGCGAAATCATCCAAACTTTTCTTGGAATAATCAAGGGGCTCAAGACTTTAATGCAAGACCTCAAAACCCTCCGGGTTTCCAAGCAAAGTCATACCAATCTGCACCTAAGTCAGCAACGGAGGTAAGTTTGGAGAGAATGGAGAAATTGTTGAGTGAAAACACTGAACGGTCTAACAAAATAGAAGCAAGGTTAGATCAATTGACTACTGCTCATAGAACCTTGGAGTTGCAAGTGAGTCAAATGGCCTCCGCCATAAATACTCGTGGGCAAGGTCAACTGCCAAGCAAGTCTGAAATCAACCCTCGTGAAAATTGTAGTGCTATCATGTTGAGAAGTCGGAAGCAGTTAGGTGACAAGGAGGAACCAAAGACTACTGAAGTGAATGAGACCACTGATGAGAAGAAAGTAGAGATTAAGCAGATTAATGAAGAAAAAGTGGAGAAAGTGGAACAAGAGGAAGAAGAGATATATGTGCCACCACCGCTTAAACCTTATGTTCCACCAGTGCCTTTTCCGCAGAGACTCCATATGACCAAGCAAGATAGGTTGTTTGAGAAATTTTTGAAAATTTTTAGGCAATTACATATTAACATTCCTTTTGCAGATGCTTTAACTCAGATTCCAGCGTATGGAAAGTTCTTGAAGGAGATCATCTCCAATCTAAGGAAAGTGAAAGACTTTGAGACAATTGCATTATCTGAGGAGTGTAGTGCTGTTATTCAGAGAAAGTTGCCTCCAAAATTGAGTGATCCAGGGAGTTTCTCTATTCCTATCTCTATGGGTGATATTTGTTTTGATAAAGCTTTATGTGATTTAGGTGCTAGTGTTTCATTGATGCCTTTATCTGTTTGTAGAAAGCTTGGGTTGAAACATTTGAAACCAACTAACATCACTTTGCAGTTAGCTGATAGGTCCATAACTCACCCGAAAGGGATTTTGGAAAATGTGCTGGTAAAAGTGAAGAAATTTTATATCCTTGTTGATTTTGTTGTGTTAGATATGGAAGAAGATGCTAATGTGCCAATTATTTTAGGTCGACCATTTCTAGCCACAGCTGGTGCTGTTATAAATGTTAAAAAAGGGAGTTTAAAATTTCATATTGGAGAAGAATCTGTGGAGTTCAATTTTTCTGAAAATTACAAATGCCCTGCATTTACTCATCATGTGTTTAGAGTAGATTCTGTTAAGGAGCCAGATAAAAATGATGTATTTATTGCTAATTTTAATGACCCTCCTGACAAGTGTATCAGTGATGTAGGTGCAGTTGGAGACGGAAGAAGAATGATGTATGAAAGAGTTTCACACTCTTTGATTGAGCATCCACCTAATTGATCAGCCAGATAGTCCGGCCCATGACTTTAAAGAAGCGCTTATTGGGAGGCAACCCAATTCTTTATTTTGCTTTATTTTTCTTTTTCTTTCATTAATAAGTTGATGGTTAAGTTTTTTGTTCCTGATTATCTGGAGATCTTTGATTTCTGGATTTTCGTGATTTTTTTTAATCATCTGGGTTTAGGTTTGATTTTCTAATTTATTTTAGTTTGCAATTAGGTTGTTGGAAGGGCAAAACTCTGGTGTCCAATGGTGCTGAAAATCAAACATCCAAAATTTTGAAGAAGTTGGTCGTGTGCTTGGCTGATAGTTGCAACAATTTATTCAACAATTCCGGTCGTCCGTTTCACATTCCCAAGGTTGTGTCGTTTCTTTTCCTTCTTTTTGTTTATGTCTTCTTTTCTTTTCACTTGGTTGTCTTGTCTTTTGTGTTTTATACATTGAGGGCAATGTATACTTTAAGTGTGGGGGAGAGGAATGCATTTTATGTTTATCTTTCTTAAATAAAAAACCCATAAAAATTAAAAAATTGAAAAATCCAAAAGGCCTATGATGAAGTTGGTTTGATTATCTATAGCATGTAAGAATTAGACTATTTTGAATTGTATTGCTTAACTTATGTATTTCTGTATGTTGCTTTGAATACCCTGTTTCTTTTGCACTTAGTCGTGACTGTGGGATAAACCTAAAGTGAGATATAGTTGCATAAGTTTGATGTAGATATGCCATGAAAAGTTGTGTTTGATTCACTCATACTTATATGATTTGTATGTGGAACCCATCATGTTGTGAAGGAAAAGCAAGGCATTAACCCAATATGAGCCTTAAAAAACCTTATTGCTTTGACACTTTATGTTAAGTAAGTTTGGGGGAGGGGTGTTGGCGGATGCTTCTGAGGTTAGGTAAATTTTAATGAGGGAGAAAAGGAAAAGCATTCAATGTTGATGCTAGCCCCTTGAGAGGTGAGGAATTGGCAACCTGAGCGGAGAGTCCTCAGGCCCGGTGAGGAAAATAGATATGTAGACTGCCCTAAGTTGCTGAGCCACTATGTATAGAAGTGGAAAAATGCTCTGGGTAGTGGCCTGAGTTGGAAAGAGTCCTGAAGAAAAGTCGCATGGACCGAAGAATGGGTTACGAGGGGGAATAGATTGTCTGTGAGATGAGTCCTTCTACTTTATAGCATGTCTGGTGGTCCATTGCATTGAAATATGGTGTGAAATGTGAATCTGTGTTGAAGTGTTAATATATGGCATATTTGTAGTAGAGCTTTTGTTTTCTATGTTAAATGTAAAGTGATGTCCCTAAGAAACGAAGCACACACACACAAGCGTGGGGGTTAAAAGCAGCTATGGTTTGCATTGTTAGGTAGTCCATACTAGAGGTAGTCGAAATCTTTGTGTTATATGATGTGATTGAATCTCTGAGGCCGCCAAATTAAATAATTAAATGTTTTTGTTTATTTAATGTTTGGGATTGCTTGAGGACAAGCAATAATTCAAGTTTGGGGGTATTTGATATGCTTGTATTTTACCTATTTATTATATCCCTAATTTGTGATTTTTGCAATATATTTGAGTACAAATATGCTATTTTATCTTTAATTGTAGGAATTGTACTCAAATGAAGAATTGTTGAAGTTTTGAGCTAAAATCGAATTAAAAGCAACTCAATGGTAAAGAATTGAAGATTGGAGCAATTGATGGGGATGAAATTAATGAGTTTAGAGAATTAGAGGGCCAATGATGCAATTTTGGAATGTTTAATTTTTGGAAAATTGGCCGAAGGTTATGATGGTGCGGCTGATTTTGGATTAGAATTGGATAAGAATTTTAATCCCGATATTATTTGGGAAAGAAGTTTTCTTGCTCTTCAAGGAGTAGGGTTTAGCCGGAAGCCTATAAAAGAAGGATTAGAGATATATTTTAACAACAGAACTGGACCGAAAACTGACTGAAAACCTCACGGCTCAAAATTATTCCCCGCCGACCTCCTCGCTTCCGACCGCTGCAACTACCTCTTCTCCTCCTTCACGCAGCAAAACCACCGACGGCAGCCACGCACCACCACCTTCCCCCTCTTTCACCTTCACCGAACCTCCATCTCTACCCATCTTCTTCACCGCCGCCGATCACCACCAAACTCCCTCCTCCTTCAGCGGCAGCAGCAACAGCGACAGCTCATCATCACCGAACTCACCAACGAAGCCATCATCACCATCACGCAGCAGCATCCTTTTCAATTTCTCCACCACCTTGCTCCCACGCAACAGCTACCTCTGCCTCTTCACCGCCGAGACCGCACCACCGAAGCAACCGCTTCTTCTTCTCCTTCGCGCAGCTTCCTCCTTCACCGGCGAGCCAAGCAGCAGCTTCGACTTGATTCTCAGCTTTTGGTCACTTCAGCAAAATCTTTTCGGGTTTCATATTTCAGTTTTATTTTATTTGCAGAATATTTAGACAATAAGCATTATTAATTTCACTTTGTTTTTGATAATGTTTAGTGGCTAAATTCTTTTAATCTAGGGCTTGGGTGTAGCCACCGAATTTATTTGGTTTATTTAGTTCATTATTATTTGATTTTTCCATTAATTAATATTTGTTATTCTTGTTTTAATTCGTGTAAGTAATTGGCCACTATTTGCATGTCTGAAGATATTAATCCAAGTAGCGAGAGTGGAAGATTAATATTAGTTCGTAGGAATAATAAACTTAGGTTATAAGCTACGAGAGTAAGATTATAACCTTTGCAATATTTGATTCTTAATGGTCTTAATGTGCTTTTGTTAATCCCTATAGTCACGAGAGTAGTCATAGGGTTAATCTAAGTAAGAGAATTATAACACGAGAGAGAGTGAATAGTTCTTAATTAGGTGAATTGTTGTGAGATTAATGGAAGTTAAAAGTCAAATACTTATGAATTGAACTAAACCAAATATTCGGTAGGTGAACCCAATGTCCTAGGTTTTCTTTGTCTGATTATTTGAATTAATAATATTTGCTTTTATTTTATTTATTTATTTTAGTCTTCAATTTTATAAATCTGAGATCATCATTTATCTAGATAATAATAGGAGTAATTTATACCTGGTAATTAGTATTCCTTCTCTGTGGGATCGACCCTACTTTTTGCTTTACTACTAGTAATTGTATTAAGTAGGTAATTAATATTTGACTAGTGTGACGACGACTTGTCAAATTTGGCGCCGTTGCCGGGGAAGGCAGCTAATATCGAATTTAGATTACTTTCTTTTATTAGTTTAGATTTGTTTTTTTTATTTTATTTATTTTATTGTCTTACTATTTTAGTGATTTCTTTTAAATATTTTTGTCTTATTTTTATATGCGAAGTGCTAATTCTGAGACTTTGCAATTTGATCCAGAGATAGAAAGAACAGCTCGTGCGAACAGAAAAGAAGCAAAACTAAGAAAAGAGAAGAATCAGAGTGAAACCATGGGCGACAGAGTAAACACTCGGACACTGAGGGATTACTTTACACCTACGGAGAATGTTGCTGGGTCAAGTATTACTAGACCTACCATTGCTGCGAATACCTTTGAGCTGAAGCCAGCATTGATCCAGATGGTGCAGCAGAATCAATTCTCCGGTTTTAACAATGAGGATCCAAATGCGCATATTGATAACTTTTTGGAGATCTGTGATACTGTTAAGATAAATGGTGTGACGTCAGATGCAATCCGGCTGAGACTTTTCCCTTTTTCATTGAGGGGAGAAGCAATGAATTGGTTGAATACTTGCGATCCAGGTTCCATCACAACTTGGGATGAGTTGTACAAGGAATTCCTAATCAATTTCTTCCCACCACATAAGGCAGCGAAATTGAGAAATCAAATTACTGGGTTTATTCAAGAAGATGATGAGACATTTCATGCTGCATGGACAAAATTCAAGGAATTGCAAAGAAGATATCCTCACCATGGTATTGAGAAAAGTACTCTAGTTCAGACTTTCTATCAAGGATTGACAGACTTTGCAAAAAACAATGTGGATGCTGCAGCCTGGAGGTTCATTAATGGATAAATCAATTGATGATGCCTACGAATTGTTTCAAATTATGGCAAAGAATAGGAATCAATGGTCAAACTCGAGAAGTGTTTCCAAGAAGCCTGTTGGAATGTATGAAGTCAATGAACTAAGTGCCATGAACGCAAAGATAGATGCACTGACTAAGGCGATGCGTAATCTTGTAAATGCTAATGCAGTCTTCCATGCCATTGTCTGTGAGTTCTGTGGAGGTCCTCATTTGAGTTCTGAATGTATGCAACTAGCAAGTGCACAATATGTCTCTAATTTCAGCAAGCCTCAGCAACTGAACAATCCTTACTCCAATACTTACAATCCTGGTTGGCGAAATCATCCAAACTTTTCTTGGAATAATCAAGGGGCTCAAGACTTTAATGCAAGACCTCAAAACCCTCCGGGTTTCCAAGCAAAGTCATACCAATCTGCACCTAAGTCAGCAACGGAGGTAAGTTTGGAGAGAATGGAGAAATTGTTGAGTGAAAACACTGAACGGTCTAACAAAATAGAAGCAAGGTTAGATCAATTGACTACTGCTCATAGAACCTTGGAGTTGCAAGTGAGTCAAATGGCCTCCGCCATAAATACTCGTGGGCAAGGTCAACTGCCAAGCAAGTCTGAAATCAACCCTCGTGAAAATTGTAGTGCTATCATGTTGAGAAGTCGGAAGCAGTTAGGTGACAAGGAGGAACCAAAGACTACTGAAGTGAATGAGACCACTGATGAGAAGAAAGTAGAGATTAAGCAGATTAATGAAGAAAAAGTGGAGAAAGTGGAACAAGAGGAAGAAGAGATATATGTGCCACCACCGCTTAAACCTTATGTTCCACCAGTGCCTTTTCCGCAGAGACTCCATATGACCAAGCAAGATAGGTTGTTTGAGAAATTTTTGAAAATTTTTAGGCAATTACATATTAACATTCCTTTTGCAGATGCTTTAACTCAGATTCCAGCGTATGGAAAGTTCTTGAAGGAGATCATCTCCAATCTAAGGAAAGTGAAAGACTTTGAGACAATTGCATTATCTGAGGAGTGTAGTGCTGTTATTCAGAGAAAGTTGCCTCCAAAATTGAGTGATCCAGGGAGTTTCTCTATTCCTATCTCTATGGGTGATATTTGTTTTGATAAAGCTTTATGTGATTTAGGTGCTAGTGTTTCATTGATGCCTTTATCTGTTTGTAGAAAGCTTGGGTTGAAACATTTGAAACCAACTAACATCACTTTGCAGTTAGCTGATAGGTCCATAACTCACCCGAAAGGGATTTTGGAAAATGTGCTGGTAAAAGTGAAGAAATTTTATATCCTTGTTGATTTTGTTGTGTTAGATATGGAAGAAGATGCTAATGTGCCAATTATTTTAGGTCGACCATTTCTAGCCACAGCTGGTGCTGTTATAAATGTTAAAAAAGGGAGTTTAAAATTTCATATTGGAGAAGAATCTGTGGAGTTCAATTTTTCTGAAAATTACAAATGCCCTGCATTTACTCATCATGTGTTTAGAGTAGATTCTGTTAAGGAGCCAGATAAAAATGATGTATTTATTGCTAATTTTAATGACCCTCCTGACAAGTGTATCAGTGATGTAGGTGCAGTTGGAGACGGAAGAAGAATGATGTATGAAAGAGTTTCACACTCTTTGATTGAGCATCCACCTAATTGATCAGCCAGATAGTCCGGCCCATGACTTTAAAGAAGCGCTTATTGGGAGGCAACCCAATTCTTTATTTTGCTTTATTTTTCTTTTTCTTTCATTAATAAGTTGATGGTTAAGTTTTTTGTTCCTGATTATCTGGAGATCTTTGATTTCTGGATTTTCGTGATTTTTTTTAATCATCTGGGTTTAGGTTTGATTTTCTAATTTATTTTAGTTTGCAATTAGGTTGTTGGAAGGGCAAAACTCTGGTGTCCAATGGTGCTGAAAATCAAACATCCAAAATTTTGAAGAAGTTGGTCGTGTGCTTGGCTGATAGTTGCAACAATTTATTCAACAATTCCGGTCGTCCGTTTCACATTCCCAAGGTTGTGTCGTTTCTTTTCCTTCTTTTTGTTTATGTCTTCTTTTCTTTTCACTTGGTTGTCTTGTCTTTTGTGTTTTATACATTGAGGGCAATGTATACTTTAAGTGTGGGGGAGAGGAATGCATTTTATGTTTATCTTTCTTAAATAAAAAACCCATAAAAATTAAAAAATTGAAAAATCCAAAAGGCCTATGATGAAGTTGGTTTGATTATCTATAGCATGTAAGAATTAGACTATTTTGAATTGTATTGCTTAACTTATGTATTTCTGTATGTTGCTTTGAATACCCTGTTTCTTTTGCACTTAGTCGTGACTGTGGGATAAACCTAAAGTGAGATATAGTTGCATAAGTTTGATGTAGATATGCCATGAAAAGTTGTGTTTGATTCACTCATACTTATATGATTTGTATGTGGAACCCATCATGTTGTGAAGGAAAAGCAAGGCATTAACCCAATATGAGCCTTAAAAAACCTTATTGCTTTGACACTTTATGTTAAGTAAGTTTGGGGGAGGGGTGTTGGCGGATGCTTCTGAGGTTAGGTAAATTTTAATGAGGGAGAAAAGGAAAAGCATTCAATGTTGATGCTAGCCCCTTGAGAGGTGAGGAATTGGCAACCTGAGCGGAGAGTCCTCAGGCCCGGTGAGGAAAATAGATATGTAGACTGCCCTAAGTTGCTGAGCCACTATGTATAGAAGTGGAAAAATGCTCTGGGTAGTGGCCTGAGTTGGAAAGAGTCCTGAAGAAAAGTCGCATGGACCGAAGAATGGGTTACGAGGGGGAATAGATTGTCTGTGAGATGAGTCCTTCTACTTTATAGCATGTCTGGTGGTCCATTGCATTGAAATATGGTGTGAAATGTGAATCTGTGTTGAAGTGTTAATATATGGCATATTTGTAGTAGAGCTTTTGTTTTCTATGTTAAATGTAAAGTGATGTCCCTAAGAAACGAAGCACACACACACAAGCGTGGGGGTTAAAAGCAGCTATGGTTTGCATTGTTAGGTAGTCCATACTAGAGGTAGTCGAAATCTTTGTGTTATATGATGTGATTGAATCTCTGAGGCCGCCAAATTAAATAATTAAATGTTTTTGTTTATTTAATGTTTGGGATTGCTTGAGGACAAGCAATAATTCAAGTTTGGGGGTATTTGATATGCTTGTATTTTACCTATTTATTATATCCCTAATTTGTGATTTTTGCAATATATTTGAGTACAAATATGCTATTTTATCTTTAATTGTAGGAATTGTACTCAAATAAAAAATTGTTGAAATTTTGAGCTAAAATCGAATTAAAAGCAACTCAATGGGAAAGAATTGAAGATTGGAGCAATTGATGGGGAAGAAATTAATGAGTTTAGAGAATTAGAGGGCCAATGATGCAATTTTGGAATGTTTAATTTTTGGAAAATTGGCCGAAGGTTATGATGGTGCGGCTGATTTTGGATTAGAATTGGATAAGAATTTTAATCCCGATATTATTTGGGAAAGAAGTTTTCTTGCTCTTCAAGAAGTAGGGTTTAGCCGGAAGCCTATAAAAGGAGGATTAGGAATTTATTTTTACAACAGAACTGGACCGAAAACTGACCGAAAACCTCACGGCTCAAAATTATTCCCCACCGACCTCCTCGCTTCCGGCCGCTGCAACTACCTCTTCTCCTCCTTCACGCAGCAAAACCACCGACGGCAGCCACGCACCACCACCTTCCCCCTCTTTCACCTTCACCGAACCTCCATCTCTGCCCATCTTCTTCACCGCCGCCGATCACCACCAAACTCCCTCCTCCTTCAACGGCAGCATCAACAGCGGCAGCTCATCATCACCGAACTCACCAACGAAGCCATCATCACCATCACGCAGCAGCATCCTTTTCAATTTCTCCACCACCTTGCTCCCACGCAACAGCTACCTCTGCCTCTTCACCGCCGAGACCGCACCACCGAAGCAACCGCTTCTTCTTCTCCTTCGCGCAGCTTCCTCCTTCACCGGCGAGCCAAGCAGCAGCTTCGACTTGATTCTCAGCTTTTGGTCACTTCAGCAAAATCTTTTCGGGTTTCATATTTCAGTTTTATTTTATTTGCAGAATATTTAGACAATAAGCATTATTAATTTCACTTTGTTTTTGATAATGTTTAGTGGCTAAATTCTTTTAATCTAGGGCTTGGGTGTAGCCACCGAATTTATTTGGTTTATTTAGTTCATTATTATTTGATTTTTCCATTAATTAATATTTGTTATTCTTGTTTTAATTCGTGTAAGTAATTGGCCACTATTTGCATGTCTGAAGATATTAATCGAAGTAGCGAGAGTGGAAGATTAATATTAGTTCGTAGGAATAATAAACTTAGGTTATAAGCTACGAGAGTAAGATTATAACCTTTGCAATATTTGATTCTTAATGGTCTTAATGTGCTTTTGTTAATCCCTATAGTCACGAGAGTAGTCATAGGGTTAATCTAAGTAAGAGAATTATAACACGAGAGTGAATAGTTCTTAATTAGGTGAATTGTTGTGAGATTAATGGAAGTTAAAAGTCAAATACTTATGAATTGAACTAAACCAAATATTCGGTAGGTGAACTCAATGTCCTAGGTTTTCTTTGTCTGATTATTTGAATTAATATTATTTGCTTTTATTTTATTTATTTATTTTAGTCTTCAATTTTATAAATCTGAGATCATCATTTATCTAGATAATAATAGGAGTAATTTATACCTGGTAATTAGTATTCCTTCTCTGTGGGATCGACCCTACTTTTTGCTTTACTACTAGTAATTGTATTAAGTAGGTAATTAATATTTGACTAGTGTGACGACGACTTGTCAAATTTGGCGCCGTTGCCGGGGAAGGCAGCTAATATCGAATTTAGATTACTTTCTTTTATTAGTTTAGATTTGTTTTTTTTATTTTATTTATTTTATTGTCTTACTATTTTAGTGATTTCTTTTAAATATTTTTGTCTTATTTTTATATGCGAAGTGCTAATTCTGAGACTTTGCAATTTGATCCAGAGATAGAAAGAACAGCTCGTGCGAACAGAAAAGAAGCAAAACTAAGAAAAGAGAAGAATCAGAGTGAAACCATGGGCGACAGAGTAAACACTCGGACACTGAGGGATTACTTTACACCTACGGAGAATGTTGCTGGGTCAAGTATTACTAGACCTACCATTGCTGCGAATACCTTTGAGCTGAAGCCAGCATTGATCCAGATGGTGCAGCAGAATCAATTCTCCGGTTTTAACAATGAGGATCCAAATGCGCATATTGATAACTTTTTGGAGATCTGTGATACTGTTAAGATAAATGGTGTGACGTCAGATGCAATCCGGCTGAGACTTTTCCCTTTTTCATTGAGGGGAGAAGCAATGAATTGGTTGAATACTTGCGATCCAGGTTCCATCACAACTTGGGATGAGTTGTACAAGGAATTCCTAATCAATTTCTTCCCACCACATAAGGCAGCGAAATTGAGAAATCAAATTACTGGGTTTATTCAAGAAGATGATGAGACATTTCATGCTGCATGGACAAAATTCAAGGAATTGCAAAGAAGATATCCTCACCATGGTATTGAGAAAAGTACTCTAGTTCAGACTTTCTATCAAGGATTGACAGACTTTGCAAAAAACAATGTGGATGCTGCAGCTGGAGGTTCATTAATGGATAAATCAATTGATGATGCCTACGAATTGTTTCAAATTATGGCAAAGAATAGGAATCAATGGTCAAACTCGAGAAGTGTTTCCAAGAAGCCTGCTGGAATGTATGAAGTCAATGAACTAAGTGCCATGAACGCAAAGATAGATGCACTGACTAAGGCGATGCGTAATCTTGTAAATGCTAATGCAGTCTTCCATGCCATTGTCTGTGAGTTCTGTGGAGGTCCTCATTTGAGTTCTGAATGTATGCAACTAGCAAGTGCACAATATGTCTCTAATTTCAGCAAGCCTCAGCAACAGAACAATCCTTACTCCAATACTTACAATCCTGGTTGGCGAAATCATCCAAACTTTTCTTGGAATAATCAAGGGGCTCAAGACTTTAATGCAAGACCTCAAAACCCTCCGGGTTTCCAAGCAAAGTCATACCAATCTGCACCTAAGTCAGCAACGGAGGTAAGTTTGGAGAGAATGGAGAAATTGTTGAGTGAAAACACTGAACGGTCTAACAAAATAGAAGCAAGGTTAGATCAATTGACTACTGCTCATAGAACCTTGGAGTTGCAAGTGAGTCAAATGGCCTCCGCCATAAATACTCGTGGGCAAGGTCAACTGCCAAGCAAGTCTGAAATCAACCCTCGTGAAAATTGTAGTGCTATCATGTTGAGAAGTCGGAAGCAGTTAGGTGACAAGGAGGAACCAAAGACTACTGAAGTGAATGAGACCACTGATGAGAAGAAAGTAGAGATTAAGCAGATTAATGAAGAAAAAGTGGAGAAAGTGGAACAAGAGGAAGAAGAGATATATGTGCCACCACCGCTTAAACCTTATGTTCCACCAGTGCCTTTTCCGAGAGACTCCATATGACCAAGCAAGATAGGTTGTTTGAGAAATTTTTGAAAATTTTTAGGCAATTACATATTAACATTCCTTTTGCAGATGCTTTAACTCAGATTCCAGCGTATGGAAAGTTCTTGAAGGAGATCATCTCCAATCTAAGGAAAGTGAAAGACTTTGAGACAATTGCATTATCTGAGGAGTGTAGTGCTGTTATTCAGAGAAAGTTGCCTCCAAAATTGAGTGATCCAGGGAGTTTCTCTATTCCTATCTCTATGGGTGATATTTGTTTTGATAAAGCTTTATGTGATTTAGGTGCTAGTGTTTCATTGATGCCTTTATCTGTTTGTAGAAAGCTTGGGTTGAAACATTTGAAACCAACTAACATCACTTTGCAGTTAGCTGATAGGTCCATAACTCACCCGAAAGGGATTTTGGAAAATGTGCTGGTAAAAGTGAAGAAATTTTATATCCTTGTTGATTTTGTTGTGTTAGATATGGAAGAAGATGCTAATGTGCCAATTATTTTAGGTCGACCATTTCTAGCCACAATTGTCTGTTATAAATGTTAAAAAAGGGAGTTTAAAATTTCATATTGGAGAAGAATCTATGGAGTTCAATTTTTCTGAAAATTACAAATGCCCTGCATTTACTCATCATGTGTTTAGAGTAGATTCTGTTAAGGAGCCAGATAAAAATGATGTATTTATTGCTAATTTTAATGACCCTCCTGACAAGTGTATCAGTGATGTAGGTGCAGTTGGAGACGGAAGAAGAATGATGTATGAAAGAGTTTCACACTCTTTGATTGAGCATCCACCTAATTGATCAGCCAGATAGTCCGGCCCATGACTTTAAAGAAGCGCTTATTGGGAGGCAACCCAATTCTTTATTTTGCTTTATTTTTCTTTTTCTTTCATTAATAAGTTGATGGTTAAGTTTTTTGTTCCTGATTATCTGGAGATCTTTGATTTCTGGATTTTCGTGATTTTTTTTAATCATCTGGGTTTAGGTTTGATTTTCTAATTTATTTTAGTTTGCAATTAGGTTGTTGGAAGGGCAAAACTCTGGTGTCCAATGGTGCTGAAAATCAAACATCCAAAATTTTGAAGAAGTTGGTCGTGTGCTTGGCTGATAGTTGCAACAATTTATTCAACAATTCCGGTCGTCCGTTTCACATTCCCAAGGTTGTGTCGTTTCTTTTCCTTCTTTTTGTTTATGTCTTCTTTTCTTTTCACTTGGTTGTCTTGTCTTTTGTGTTTTATACATTGAGGGCAATGTATACTTTAAGTGTGGGGGAGAGGAATGCATTTTATGTTTATCTTTCTTAAATAAAAAACCCATAAAAATTAAAAAATTGAAAAATCCAAAAGGCCTATGATGAAGTTGGTTTGATTATCTATAGCATGTAAGAATTAGACTATTTTGAATTGTATTGCTTAACTTATGTATTTCTGTATGTTGCTTTGAATACCCTGTTTCTTTTGCACTTAGTCGTGACTGTGGGATAAACCTAAAGTGAGATATAGTTGCATAAGTTTGATGTAGATATGCCATGAAAAGTTGTGTTTGATTCACTCATACTTATATGATTTGTATGTGGAACCCATCATGTTGTGAAGGAAAAGCAAGGCATTAACCCAATATGAGCCTTAAAAAACCTTATTGCTTTGACACTTTATGTTAAGTAAGTTTGGGGGAAGGGTGTTGGCGGATGCTTCTGAGGTTAGGTAAATTTTAATGAGGGAGAAAAGGAAAAGCATTCAATGTTGATGCTAGCCCCTTGAGAGGTGAGGAATTGGCAACCTGAGCGGAGAGTCCTCAGGCCCGGTGAGGAAAATAGATATGTAGACTGCCCTAAGTTGCTGAGCCACTATGTATAGAAGTGGAAAAATGCTCTGGGTAGTGGCCTGAGTTGGAAAGAGTCCTGAAGAAAAGTCGCATGGACCGAAGAATGGGTTACGAGGGGGAATAGATTGTCTGTGAGATGAGTCCTTCTACTTTATAGCATGTCTGGTGGTCCATTGCATTGAAATATGGTGTGAAATGTGAATCTGTGTTGAAGTGTTAATATATGGCATATTTGTAGTAGAGCTTTTGTTTTCTATGTTAAATGTAAAGTGATGTCCCTAAGAAACGAAGCACACACACACAAGCGTGGGGGTTAAAAGCAGCTATGGTTTGCATTGTTAGGTAGTCCATACTAGAGGTAGTCGAAATCTTTGTGTTATATGATGTGATTGAATCTCTGAGGCCGCCAAATTAAATAATTAAATGTTTTTGTTTATTTAATGTTTGGGATTGCTTGAGGACAAGCAATAATTCAAGTTTGGGGGTATTTGATATGCTTGTATTTTACCTATTTATTATATCCCTAATTTGTGATTTTTGCAATATATTTGAGTACAAATATGCTATTTTATCTTTAATTGTAGGAATTGTACTCAAATGAAGAATTGTTGAAGTTTTGAGCTAAAATCGAATTAAAAGCAACTCAATGGTAAAGAATTGAAGATTGGAGCAATTGATGGGGATGAAATTAATGAGTTTAGAGAATTAGAGGGCCAATGATGCAATTTTGGAATGTTTAATTTTTGGAAAATTGGCCGAAGGTTATGATGGTGCGGCTGATTTTGGATTAGAATTGGATAAGAATTTTAATCCCGATATTATTTGGGAAAGAAGTTTTCTTGCTCTTCAAGAAGTAGGGTTTAGCCGGAAGCCTATAAAAGGAGGATTAGGAATTTATTTTTACAACAGAACTGGACCGAAAACTGACCGAAAACCTCACGGCTCAAAATTATTCCCCACCGACCTCCTCGCTTCCGGCCGCTGCAACTACCTCTTCTCCTCCTTCACGCAGCAAAACCACCGACGGCAGCCACGCACCACCACCTTCCCCCTCTTTCACCTTCACCGAACCTCCATCTCTGCCCATCTTCTTCACCGCCGCCGATCACCACCAAACTCCCTCCTCCTTCAACGGCAGCATCAACAGCGGCAGCTCATCATCACCGAACTCACCAACGAAGCCATCATCACCATCACGCAGCAGCATCCTTTTCAATTTCTCCACCACCTTGCTCCCACACAACAGCCACCTCTGCCTCTTCACCGCCGAGACCGCACCACCGAAGCAGCCGCTTCTTCTTCTCCTTCGCGCAGCTTCCTCCTTCATCGGCGAGCCAATCAGCAGCTTCGACTTGATTCTCAGCTTTTGGTCACTTCGGCAAAAGCTTTTTGGGTTTCATATTTCAGTTTTATTTTATTTTCAGAATATTTAGACAATAAGCATTATTAATTTTACTTTGTTTTTGATAATGTTTAGTTGCTAAATTCTTTTAATCTAGGGCTTGGGTGTAGCCACCGAATTTATTTGGTTTATTTAGTTCATTATTATTTGATTTTTCCATTAATTAATATTTGTTATTCTTGTTTTAATTCGTGTAAGTAATTGGCCACTATTTGCATGTCTGAAGATATTAATCGAAGTAGCGAGAGTGGAAGATTAATATTAGTTCGTAGGAATAATAAACTTAGGTTATAAGCTACGAGAGTAAGATTATAACCTTTGCAATATTTGATTCTTAATGGTCTTAATGTGCTTTTGTTAATCCCTATAGTCACGAGAGTAGTCATAGGGTTAATCTAAGTAAGAGAATTATAACACGAGAGTGAATAGTTCTTAATTAGGTGAATTGTTGTGAGATTAATGGAAGTTAAAAGTCAAATACTTATGAATTGAACTAAACCAAATATTCGGTAGGTGAACCCAATGTCCTAGGTTTTCTTTGTCTGATTATTTGAATTAATAATATTTGCTTTTATTTTATTTATTTATTTTAGTCTTCAATTTTATAAATCTGAGATCATCATTTATCTAGATAATAATAGGAGTAATTTATACCTGGTAATTAGTATTCCTTCTCTGTGGGATCGACCCTACTTTTTGCTTTACTACTAGTAATTGTATTAAGTAGGTAATTAATATTTGACTAGTGTGACGACGACTTGTCAGGGACCTCCGGCACGCAAGCTCCCAGACGATCGCCGATCGTTACTCGAGGTCCCAATCTATCAGTTACAGCTGGACGCGGCCTAAGGCGATCGTGGGAGGGGACGCGCGTCGCATGGTGATCACCTGGATCCATTGCAGCCCTACCCGTGCGTAGGTATTATATGTTCCGTTCCGGATCGTCCTCCTCACGACCCCGCGGCTCTTCGCGTTGCGACTCAATGAATGCCTTGAATTGCTCCAGCACCACTGGGTGTGCCCTTGAGAACTCCCACCACTGGTCTTCGAGGAGAGGGTCACGGGGATTACCCCGGCGACTCGTGGACTAATGGCAGCTCTCCTATGATGTTTCAAGTTCTTTCTGCAAGTTGGACCCTTTGTAAGCATCCGTTATTGGCTAGCCAGTGCGGCCGCGCCTGGCATCTTGTTGTTTGGGGCCGTTTGCTTTGTGGATACAGGGTCCAGGGGCGACTGCTCCAAGGCTCCTCAAGCCTCTGCCGTGTAGATACTATTGGGTTCTAGGCGCACCAATCAAAAAAAAGAGAAAAGGTAAAACAGAAGGAACGGGGACACCCTCTGTGTATTGCAGCGGTCCCCACAGTCGGCGCCAATTGATGGTGCGGTCCTTGGTTGTCCCCACGGGACAGCGCCTAAATTACCTAAAAGCCTGTAAAATAGGGTTAGCACTCCGGTGCTTAAGTCAGAACTTATAGAGAAAGAAGAAAAGTATTAAAGTGCTAAAACTAGATAGAGAAAGAACTCTCTTAAAATGACTTGGGATGCTTCTTTTTATAGGCATAATATGGAATATGGAATATTTCATGAGCACATGGATGCACATGGGTAGAATTCAATTTCATGGATCTTGGGCCATGGCTGCCGAAGCCCAATGGGCCTCCATTGCCCCATCAAGTAGGAATTTACGACTTCGATTCTCTCCAGCCACATATATGCAAATACGTGCAACTCCCTTTTATCCATTATAAATTATTGCCTTAAGAGTGGAGTGAGTACTATGTAGTGCATTGAATAATACCCCTCCATTTTTATTTTAAAAAAAAAAAACAAAAAAACAATTTTATTATAAAGGAAAATATAGGGCAACGTAAAGTTGAATCCTTTTTCAATCTAGCAGACTGACGAACTTGAACTTTCTTTTTAGTCTTGGCTTTTTTCGATCGGTTGTGATATGTTGGAGCAGAAAATTCACTGTAAAAGGACTCTTTTACCATCGCATATTCCATATCAAAATCGTCATCATCAGAACCAGTGGAGACATGATTAATTTTGCCTTCAGAATGTATTTCATAAATCAAATAGCTAGGATTAATAGGTCCGGTATATATTCCTACTTTCGTATCATCCTTGGATAAAAACTGGTGCTGATTTTTCCCCATGTTTGGGTCTGAAGGTGGAAGTAAAACTTGAAGAACAGGCACTTGTGGTCTAGGGGAGAAGGAAAAATCAGTAGGTGTGGGATTTAATTTTTTTGTGGAGACACTGTTGGAGCTATTTTTAGAAATAGAATTTTTGTTATCCAAAGGAATGGATTGGATAGAGTTTGACTTAAACCCTTCTTTTTTGAGGCTGAACCTTCCGGATAAGTTTTGGGAACTAATTGCGATTTATCCTCGTTTAAAGTTAAACAAGCCGGGTCAAAGGGAGTCTGCTGCGCTGATGACGCTGAAGTAATAGGACTGCGACAACTGCTGTCCCATCTGAAATTGTGGGATTTTGAGGCAGCGAAACCAGGGAGGTACGCCAGACTTCCTCTGTCATTGATGCACCTTCCGGCGATGAAAGATCAGCAAATATGGATTCCAGTGGCGGCAACCTCCTGCGATGCTTGCTTTTCAGGAGAACGTTGATGCGCTTCCGGTGACGACTCTGAATCTCCGCTGCTGGTGGAAACGATCGTCTTTTGCTTCACTGTAGCAGCTGTGGCTGGGGATGACCGCAGATTATTGCCGGCATCGTCAATTTGGGTCTCAGCGAGGGTTTGGCTCGCAAGGGGATGCGGCTGGGGGGAATGATGCTCCGCAAGCGAAGTTACCATCTGCGATTCCCCACCCTTGCTGGCAGCAACCATCGCTGGAGAAGAAGAGACATTGAGATTGAACTCAGCAACCACAATGGCTCGGCCTTCCATCGATTGATCATCTTCAGCAATGCCCGATGCAACTTCCAGTGCAATAACATGCGCAACATAAGACGGGTGAGTTTGCGACAGCCACAATCGGCGCAACATTAGATAAGGTTGATGGATTTTCCTTCACAACTTGAGTTCCCAAAGGTTTTTCTCCGGTTTTCAGAGCTGATTTATTCAATTCTTGCACAGCGGCTTCCTTCTCCTTTGATTGCGGCTTTGATTGTTGAAGTTTTGGCATAGATGATGCCTTTGTATTGTATCGACAGGAATGAAGATCGTGTCCAATCTTCTTACAGTGAATACTGTGGCATATTTTCATAAAAAAAATTGATTGAAAATATCTTACAGTGAATACTGTGGCATATTTTCATAAAAAAAATTGATTGAAAATAAGTCGCACTTTCCACGCCCAGCCTGATTCGAATAGGATGCTCCTTGAGAAGATCCAATTCGACACAAATTCACGCCACAGATGGACGTGACATGTTGAGAGTTGGAACATCAATTTAGAGAGGTGTTCCAATGATACTAGCTAATTTCCATAGATATTCTTTGTTGAAACGATAAATGGGGAGACCTTCTAAAGAGATCCATATTGGAACTATAGAGCTTTCATGGGTGGGATTGAAATCGATGGTCCAGTTCAATGAGTGTCAAAGGTCCATAGACCTTTAAGCCGGCAACGTTGAAAATCTTCCCCTCCATTTTTTTTTTATATGTCCCATTAGTGTGGCATATTCCAAGGATGCTAACACCTCCTTACAAAATGTTAAAAGAATGTTGTTCTTGTTAGTCTTTTGCTCGGTACATATTGTGTGCACCACCAAAACAGAATGATCAAGTGGAAAAAAAGTTGGCCTAACCCTTACCTCAATGAAGAGATTTTTTGAGGTTCATAGTACTAAATTTATGTGTATAATAACTTACATGCATGAAGGCCACTAGGTCAGAATTAGTTGGCAGTATATGGTACCAAAAACAGAAACACAGATATGCAGACTTCAATTTCTTCTTGGTCAGCAACATGAAGCCATTTCTTATACTATGCTCGAGTTTCTTCGTAATAACACATCTTCTTGTCAATTGCTCTCCTTCACCATCATCACCATCTTCAGATTTGGGTTACAATTTATCTTCAATACAATCCCTTTGCAAGAGCACACCATATCCTGAACTCTGTTACGACTCATTTACGCTCTCGGACTTTGTCAAGAACATTTGTCCAAACCATTTAGCTCTACTTCAGCATTCACTTCAAACTGCCTTATCCGAAGCCGGAAAGCTGTCAAATCACTTCTCCATTAGCCAACCCAACATTGTGGAAACACAAAAGGGTACACTTCAAGATTGCAATGACCTGCATGTGATCACAATTTCCTCTTTGAAGAAATCTGTTTCCAGAGTCAACAGCATTCTCAGCAGTACAAATTTAGACGATGCGAGGGCCTATCTTAGCGCGGCGCTGACTAACAAATACACTTGCTTAGAAGGCCTAGATTCTGCCTCTGGCTCTTCTAAACTCCCTTTGATTACTTCTATGATTAATGCTTACAAGCATGTTAGCAATGCATTATCACTTCTTCCTAGCAAATCAGGTGGCACATCATCATTAAGCCAAATGAGGAGGCGTTTAATGGGATTTCCGAGGTGGATATCAACTAAAGGTCGGCGAATTTTGGAGGGTTCGGATAGTGAGTATAATTCGAGCAATGTGCTAACTGTTGCCATTGATGGAACAGGCAACTTTACCTCGCTCGCTGATGCGATAAAGTTCACTCCAAATAACAGTATGTATAAAATATTTATCTATGTTAAGGAAGGAATATATCACGAAAACGTGGATATTCCAAGTTCAAAGCCTAACATTGTATTGATTGGGGACGGAAGAAATGTTACTGTCATTTCTAGTAATAGAAGCGTAGGGAATGGATGGACTACATTCAAATCTGCTACTGTAGGTAAGATTCCATCTAACCACTTAATTGGCATTAGCCTATAAGTACCAACATCTGCTAAGTCATGTTATATCTTGGTTTCGTGTAACAAATTGTCACCTTGTTCTGTTCTTGAGATAAAAGCTGAGAAAAAACTATTTTTTCAGTCTCAAACTAGCTAGCAACTTTTTCCTTTTTATTTTTCTTTTTTAACAAGGATTAATTCTTGCATTGATTTCAGCTGTATCAGGCGAGGGGTTCTTGGCAAGAGACATCACGTTCGAGAACACAGCAGGACCCGAAAAGCACCAGGCGGTCGCGCTTCGGGTCAATGCAGATTCCGCAGCAATCTACAGGTGCACCATTAAAGGCTACCAAGACACCTTATACGTCCACTCATTTCGTCAATTCTACCGTGAATGCGACATCTACGGCACCATAGACTTCATATTTGGAAACGCCGCGGTCGTTTTCCAGGAATGCAACATCTTTTCCAGATTGCCAATGCCTCATCAATTTACAGTGATCACGGCCCAATCTCGCGATGCTCCCTATGAATACACCGGAATCTCCATCCAAAACTGTTCAATATTGCCGGATATCGACTTGCTTGACAAAAATTCGACAACTGTTCGGAGTTTTCTGGGAAGGCCGTGGAAGAATTACTCGACAACGGTGATTATGAGATCTTATATTGACGATCACATTGCTCCTGAAGGGTGGAGATCTTGGTCAGATGGGAACAATAATAGCATCAGGAGTTTGTACTATGGAGAATATGACAACATTGGACCCGGTTCAGTGACTGATAATCGTGTTAATTGGCCTGGTTATCACAAGATGAATGATCTTGATGCGTCGAATTTCACGGCGTCGGAATTTATTACTGCGGGTGAGTGGTTGAATTCTACATTCTTTCCTTACTATGACGGCATCTAGAATGCTTAGGAAATGATTCATTTGTACGCATTGATTTTTCATTTTCCAACAAAGTTTTGATTTGTATAAAAATAATAATATAAATCATTCGTACTGAATAAAAATCATATTTGTTATTCTCAGTTAGTTCAACAAACAAGACACTACTTGTTTTAGAAGGAGGAGCACAATGTTAGCATGGTTACTGCTTCATCCTAATAGTGAAGTTCAAATTGTTTTGAATCACATACTACATTGGTAGTTCAGTTTCAGATGAGCAGGGGTAAAAAAATAAAGAAATAAATTTTGGATTTACTTGAAATTGTGATGATATTTTATCAAGTGTGATCATGAGCTTTCTTTTAATTACAAAGAACAAATTTCTTGTGCAAATCTCTCAAGAAATTCAATGAGCTGGTGATACAATGCATTGGAGGATGTTGAACATTCTTGCCAACTAATTTCTAATCCATAAAAAATTAGTTATTGTTTTTGTTACAAAATATCAAAGATTTTTATTTGATGCCCAGATTTTCACTCTAAAATATTATGCCAGGAGAAGAAATGTAAGAAATGTAAATTGAAAAAGAAAAAAAAAATTGTTTGCGTTCTTGATGGAACCTAAGAAATGGTATCGTAACATCACCAGAAAAAGAGCAACACTGAAAACATGTAAGTTGTGGGAAATAATTAAAGTGTGGGAAAGCATTATATGTATGATGGTTCGTTGTGGGCTTGTAGCTAATCATCTTCTTTCCTCAATACACTAGTGATGTCTGGTCGCACAATGTGCGACCCTGGCGCATTATATCTGTAGATCTTAGAAATGTTTGTATCTGTAAAAATATTATTTTGTATTTGGCCCAATATATTTTAGAAATATTTGAAAAATTTAGAAATATTTTATAGGTGTGATGTTTGTATTTGGCATAAAAATAAATTGTATTTAGCCCGATACATTTTAGAAATATTTGAAGATTTTAGAAATGTTTTATAAGTGTTACTTCTTAAATGTAAATGAACTTGATCAAATATATGTCTTGAAGTAATCCTAGACAAAATATATAAACATCCTAATAAGTTTAAATATTAGTAAGATAATTTATTGATGTTCTCCATTGGTTGTGCCAAATTTATACTTAGTTTTGAAGATTTATAATAGCTTTGTAGTTAGCTTCCTCCAACGGGTATACGCTTAATTGTTGGAACTATTTCTTCCAAAAGTTTATAGGTAGTAAAATATAAAAAATATGATTTTGAAACTGGTTAATTGTTGAAACTGGTTGATCACAAATATGAGAATGAAAATAATGTAAATTTGCATAGGTTTGAAGATATAGCAAAAAAGAACTCACCTCAACATGCCAAATAAAAAAAAAAGTAAAAGATAACCCATTACAATTTGAGATTCTTTTTTCTCTAGCTAAAAATGATGTATAAAAACACAAATAAACGTAGAAACATCATTCTTTCTCTCTCCACCTCAAATTCATAAAAGGCTTCCCCATAAATTAGTTAGAAAAAGCGACATGAACTATTTATATGATGAGAAACTAAAAAAAAATCCAAAAACCAAGTTCAAAAAAGTATATTCTTGAAACCCCGAACACAAAAAAATCGCGCTTCATTTGCAAATAAAATAATAATAATAATAATAATAATAATAATAATAATAACAATAATAATAATAATAATAACAACAACAATAATAGGTCAACTGAGAGTATGAAACAAAATCAAAATCAATTAAACAAAGAAAAAACACATTTGATAACTGACCATATACGAAAAAAAACCTGAGACTCGATAATTAAAAAAAAGAAAACCACTCTAATTGAATGAAACATAAAAAAAAAAATTTAAAAATCACACTTTGTAATAAAAACCCAATTAATCAATTCAATCCAAACATAATTAAAATCATACAAAAATTCTAAGCCAACTAACCAAATAAGAAATCACATTATATTACCTGACAATGGCTACGGTCGCTGTAACGGATGGACGCATAAAAATAACAGTAATAACACTATTCCTGAATGGGAAAAATAAGAAAAAAAATAAAAGCCAAACCAATGATCTGTGGAAATAAAATCATTTAAATTTTAATACCTGTAATGCCATCATCACAACGGCCGAAGCAAGATCAACGAGAATTTTTTTTTTCCTTTGTGTTTATATAAAGAGATAAAGAGAATATTTTTTTAAATTGAAATCTTATCCAATTAGGATGTAGTTGATCATCACTAATGAAAATATTGAACATGCTAATAGGAAAAGAGTATATTTCACCACATACCCTCAATTGATGATTGATGAGGAATTTTTTTTTTTAATTGTGGAGAAGGGATTGAGTAGGGAGTCGATTGTCATGGAGATGGAGATGAGGATTTGGATTTTTTATGAACTCGTGGTTTTTTTTTGGCGAAAATAGGAGGTGGGGGTGAATTTGGACTGCATTTGCCTTTTATGTCTAAGAAATGTGAAAACAAAAATTTATTTTAAAAATATGATGTGGAAATGCCACATGACAAATGGTGATACTTTCTCTTAAGTATGGTTTTTGTTTCTAATATAATAAGATATTATCACGTTCTCGTACTTTATCTCATTCTTAAAATGATTTTTTATTTAGCGACTAGTATTGTCTAGTGGTGTAAAATGTACTACTATCTCGTCTGACTCTATCCCGTTAATCTTTCCTTGTTAAAATATTACATATATGCCCCAATTATCGTAATCGGGAACTGTTGTTATTCATTCATTCTACGGATATGCCATAATTAATTGGTGTAGCACTAACCACAAAACACAATAAGATTCCGTCATAAAGCCATTACTTCTGCTGCAAGTCTGCAACCGACCAACTACGATTTTTTTTTTTATTTAAAAAAAAACCTTTTGCTAATATAGTTATGTTTGTAATTCAATTATTATGTTTTAAAGGCCAAATGTGGACAACAGCCTATATATATTTAAAAAAAAAATTTTAAAAATTTAATCATAAATTTCAGATGTTTAATTTCAACCCATCAAGTATTATTCTTAGCAAGTACACAATGTTTCTCAATTCTGGTAGTTTTGAACTTAAAAAACAATGAAATCGAAAGCAAAATGGGGACATTTTATTTTACGGCACAGATGAAAATGAATAAATCCAATAAATAGATGTGAATTGATTTATATGTTTCTTTCTCACTTTTTTTTTTTTTTTGATAGAAAAGGAGTTCTTTCTCACTTTTTCTTATCGAATATTTCCTGAATGTATCCTTCAACTATTGTTACATAGATTTATAGCATTTGGTGGAAATTTCAAAATGTTGCAAAACATAAACGGTCAACTCTATTTACGTAAGTCAACACGCAGTGATGATTACCCAATCTCGCGGCGGGATTTTGGAAGCCTCTAAATTGACCACAACAAACGGATTATTTTATTGTATACCGCCAACTTGCATTATTAAACATTTGAAAGTCGCCAAGTTAGTTTCATTTCAAATTATTTATTGTGGTTATCCTTTTTCATGAGCTTTTCAAAAAAAAAAAAAAAAAGCGGTAAATTAATGTAAGGTGATTTTAAGTAAACGCAAGAGCTTAACTCAAAGTAGCAATATTTATACTTCAATAAATTAATCCTTATTTGAAACAAGTATACCCTTTTTGATATTTAAATATTTTAACTATTGTTACATATATTTATATGATCATATCAAATTTCGAATGCTCGTTAAGTTGAAACTAAGTACTTTTACCGCCTGGAGCGAATATGTTTGCTGTCCATTTCAAAACCTTATTTGGGATTAGTTCTCCATCCCTACTACACATGTTTTTTATTACGAGGCTTCTAAAACTTCATTGTTTAGTTCTTTTGTCTCAATGTTGATTGTGACACATTGAATTATATAATTGAAAAACTAATAATAATCCCTCCAACTGAATAACAAAATAAAAAATTGATTCAGTTTTGACAACATAACAACGGTATTATACGAGTGTAGATAAAACACTACGCCAAATTTTTTAATGTCTTCCAGAAGTAAGATTTGAATCTTTTTATTTCTTTGAAAAGGTAATGATCATCCACACTACATCATCAGATTTAAATCATTTTACTTCTTTGAAAAGTTAAGGATCAACTACACTACTCTGAAACCTGACATTTGAGTTTAACTTGATCCAGAAGCCTTTTATCTTGTATGACTCGTTTTGCTCTAAGATTTTGTATTCATATTGACGTTTATGTAGTCAATTTCTTTTTTTTTTTTTCTAGAAATATCAATTGAATCAGATTTTATTTCCAATGTCCTACAAGAAGTTGCACGTACTACCAGTATTTTATTTTATTATCATTGATGATGAATTATGCAAGTACAGAATGCATTTTTTTAGAATGTAATTATGTCATCTAAATTCCTTTCTTAATTAGGAGTAATTGAGGTTACGTCCTAGGAAATATAATTCTTATAACCCTATCCGCCTCCTCTCTTCTCTCTCCCAAACCTAACTTCAAAAAAAATCTTTTTCTCCATATTATCACAGTGAGAAGATGGGCGACATATTTTCTTCTAGTCGTCTGTCAAAATAATTTTTCTTATTTTTCTCTATTTTCTAGCCATCAGAAAATGGGTGAAGTAATTTTGGTAATCGTCCGTCGTTTTTATTCTTTGTGATTCAATAATTGGTATTATCCCCTCAAATTAGTTTTAAATTTTTGTCATTATTAATTAGGTAAGCTCCTAAGGTGATTCTCTTGGTTATCGTATTTCTTCAGTGGATTACTCTATTAGTTGAATGGGTAGGTTTGTTGATTGCAATCTTCCCAACAGTATCATTGTATCAATGATGTTCCCGGCAATATATTTTATTTACTAAGATTCAATTATCGCAAATCTGTTTATCAGATATATGAATGTACTTGCAGTTTTCAATAGATTATTAAGGATACGTTTGTTAATCCAATAGATAGTACAATGCTAACCCTTTATTAATTATTAGATGTCGGTGATTCGGGACATTTCATGTATATGCAACAATTTTAAATCTTTTAACCAGCTACATACTAGCTTTTTTTTATAGAGATATTCATAATTCAAGAAGTTTGTCGCTGTAACTAACTATGAACAGTCTTCAAAATATAGGGATCTTTTACTAGATGAGACATATTAGATGAGATCTTGAGTTCAGATTCCCAACTCTAGCTACCCGACACATTTAGGGCGACAAGCATGTTACCTTTGAGTTAGGCATGTCCACGGTTCCGGTTCTAACCGAAACCTAACTGACAGATACGATTTCATAACCAAAACCGTAACTGACGGTTTTAAAAACCATAACTGAACTACATGATGAAGGTTTGGTTATGATTATAGTGTTTATAAAATCGAGAACCGGCGGTTCTAACCGACGGTTCTAGCCGGTAGTTCTAATCGTACTAAACCGTTGTTTAATACTAATTTTATAAAAAAAATAAAAAATTGTAAATACATGTACGTGTTTCACATATCTCTTGTCTAATTATGTAAACAATGATTAATTATCATTTTTAATGAAAATAATAAGTCGATCCAAAGATAAGAAATAGTGTCATTGGTAATTGATACTACATTGTGGGTTAACAAGTGTTTCTTAAAAGATTTTTTATACATTTGTAATTTAATTTAATTCTTACATTCTATATGATATTTCACTTAAAAAAGTGTCTTAATAATTTAAAATTATAAAAGTCTTTATAAAATTGCATGAAAACTAACCACCAAATAAAATTTGAATGGAAATCTAAACTTTTGGTTTCAAAACTTAACATAAAACTCAAATAAGAAATCGTTACATATTAGAACCGAAATTGAATCGCAACCAAACCGAAACCTCCGGTTCTAAAACCAGAACCGAAACCATAGTCTCAAGATTCGGTTTCGGTTCCCATCATAGTGGGTTTAGAACCACCGGTTCCAGAACCGAAACTGCCGGTTCTGGAACCGTGGACATGGTTTAGTCTTCATTCTCAAAGTTTGTTACATAAAATCGTAGTTGTAGTTAATTAAGTAGAAATACTCCAGTTTTATGGGAAATTTTTTTTAGAAAATTACTGAAACAGTTCGGCATGAAGAATAATCCAATTTAATATCCCCTATCATTGTAGTGCAGCCAATGAATCGATTGGGGAAAGGAAAACGATGTCCATTAATTTTTGCCCAACAGATGGATTCCATCATTAAGGTAGCAAAAAACAAATTGTTGTGTGCAAAACTGATCTAGAGATCCATTTTGGAAAAGTGGAACACTTTTTAATGTCAGTACCACCACTATCTATCAAAATCACTTTGAATAAGTCACTTAGGACGGCCACATGTTGAAGAGTTGACCAAGACAAACTACTCAACTCATCAAATGTCAAAACCATATTTTAGTCAACGCTCATCATTCTGTTCTTTCGTCAAATAATCAACCATAACTGGAACAGTCTTACATCAAAAAATTCAACATCTTATCATCCATTTCACAATGTCTCCATATCTATAAATCCCCACCTCATACTCTTAGCAATCCCACAATTACAAACATAGAAAATTTACAGAAAAAACAGAGTTCCAATCCTTCAAAAAAGCTAGCTGCTATGGAAACTCATAAAGTTGTGATCATTTCTTGTCTGTTGCTATTGTGCATTAGCAATGGTGTTTCTGCAGCAGATTGTCCTTCCAAAACCATGAAGGGAGCTTACTATCCTTCATGGAGAAGCTCTGTTTTTCCACCATCATCCATAGATTCAAGCTTCTTTACACATATCTACTACGCTTTCCTTTCACCTAATCCCACAACTTTCGCCTTCGAAATCGACAACTCAACAGCTCCGATTCTTTCATCCTTCAACTCAGTCTTACACGCAAAGAAACCACAGCTCAAGACTCTGTTTTCCGTTGGCGGAGGTGCCGGCGGTTCGACCCTGTATGCAAACATGGCCTCCACGCCGGAATCTCGCCGGAGCTTCATCTTGTCCAGCATACAAGTGGCCCGAACGTACGGTTTTGATGGGATCGATCTTGATTGGGAATTCCCACAGAACCCAAAAGAAATGAACGATTTGGGTACTCTGTTCGACGAATGGCGAGCTGAAATTGTTAAGGAAAGCAGACAAACGCGCCGCCCGCAGCTGTTACTGTCGGCGGCCGTTTACTTTTCCGCCACTTTTTTCCTCTCCGACACGGTTAGAACCTACCCAGTTGCATCGATCAACAAGAATCTGGATTGGGTCAACGCCATGTGCTACGATTATCACGGGTCGTGGGAACCCAAGATCACGGGCGCCCAATCCGCACTCTTTGACCCGAAGAGCAACATCAGCACAAGCTACGGTCTGCGTTCATGGATCAAGGCCGGAATCTGGAGGAACAAATTGGTAATGGGTTTGCCGCTTTATGGCCGGACTTGGACTTTGGCCGATCCAAATGTCAGCGGCGTCGGTGCTCCCGCCGTCGGGCTCGGTCCCGCTGGTTCAACTGGGGATGCCGGGATTCTGCTCTTCTACGAAGTGGAGGAATTTAACAGGAAGAATAATGCAAAGATTGGATTCGATTTGGCCACCATGTCGACTTACTCAGTCGCTGGAACTTCTTGGATTGGGTACGATGATGCCAGATCGACGACGGCGAGGATTGATTTTGCTCAGGGGTTGGGGATTCGTGGTTACTTTTTCTGGGCCATGAGCTATGATGATCAGAAATGGACAATATCCAAAACAGGTATTTTTATTCTACCTTTCTTTGTAACATTCTGTTTGATGTCTTTACTTTTTCTGTGTTCCATAAAACAACAAAAAACCACTTTTTTTTTTTTCTTTCTTTTTGGCCTAAGATTTAAGATCCGATTAGTTAGTTTTGTATCTTTTTTTTTTTTTTTTGAGGTAAAGTTCAAGCAATTAGTTAAGAGAGAAGGAAGTATTTTGAAGTGTAGGAAGTAGAAAGGAGAAATTGCTGTTGGATGAATAATCAATATCATGGTCTTAGGCGTGTGATATTGACAATTGGACCACATCTTTATGAATGATAGATAATTCAAACCCACAAGAAAAGTTTTCCTACGTAATATTTCATCTGTCCAAAAACTATTGTCCAGTTTGAGATTTCACTTTTAGCTGAATTTGAACTAAAAATGAAAGTCCAAACTCGACAATAATTATGGGAGGGAGGAAGTATTTTAACTCATTTAGCAATTATTACAAGCAAGAAGATTATTTTGAAAAAAAAAAGAAAATAAAATTATTTGAACCAACCTAGCTATTTACCACTTTAATCAATCCGATGAATTCGAGTGGTGGGACTTCATCTAGAGAACTCAAAGAAAATTAAACTATTTAAACCCTGGGTTTGATCACTTCTAGCTTTCGCTTACTGTTAGGGCTGCTAATTCGATCGGTTCGGTTTGATTCGGGTGAATTCGATTCGGCTTAATGGATTTTTTTAATTTCATTTCATTTGACCAAAACCGAACCAAAGTGTATGCTCTCCGAACCGAACCAAGCCGAATAAGCATTCGGATTTTCGGTTCGGGGCCAATTAAACCGAAATTACCATTAAAAAAATTTACTGTGTTGAATTTAGCAGTACCAGTTGCTTTTAAAAATTTTGTATTTACGTTGCTTTGCGTTGTTTTTTCTTTGCAGCTTCAAGACGATGGTGATGAGAAATAAAGTTACAGAATCAGATCACCATTCCTCCAGCAGCATTGCAAAATCCTGATGGAGAAGTCACCATTTCATTGGTTTCAAAGTATATGTAACAAGCGATTGGCATTTTAAATTTCTCGTTGATTATAAGTTAAATTAATCACTTGTTTTAGTTTGACCCATTAGATTGTTTTCGGCATAATTTAATGGTAAGTATTTCCATAGACTTCATATGTAACATCTCTTTTTGTAGATCCAAATTGTTACACCCATAAATAAATTGAGCATTTGATGGTTGTTAAATAACATTACTCGCTTACATAAACAGAAAGTTCAAGCACAACAATTATCCGTTGATCCAATATGTATATCCATGTTACTAACTGAATGCACAATTATCATAAAACCATTCTTTTTTGGGTCCGATATCTGAATCCATTACCTTAACTATTGGTGATTCTGAGAATAATATTCGGATTGTCATTCATCAAGATCCGCCCAAAGTGAACTTAGTAGTTAGGAGTTTACCCTGCAGTGGCGGGAGAACAGAAATGATGTCAAACTCTTGTAATCTAATATCCCATTGTTATCTATGTTTTAAAATAACTGTTATTTAATAAGTTATCTTGAAATTGTCCGATTAAAACAAGCAAATGGTAGTACTTTTCATAAACTTGTTAAACTGGGTCGAAATTCTCATAAATCCATATTATCACTTGATTAGGACCGCCCAATATATATGTAAAGTACTCTTTGTTAAAAGTGAAGTAAACTGTGATTAATTTATGACTTCACGTATTCTTATAATAATACAATCATTCAATTTAGGCTATTTCCCTAGCATAATTAAATATATAGGCTTTGCGTCTTGCATTGTTTGGAGATTTTATTGCGACGATGAAATAGTTCTCCACACAAGCCATTTTATAAAACAGGCTGCAGCCCAGGATACAATTTTTGTGGGCTAAATAACTGGGGCATGGACTTTCAGATTGAGTAATGTATGTGGACTCGTCATCAGTGGGTTAAGCGGCCTGGCTGAACCGAACAACAAGATACTGTAGCCCCATTTGTAAAACTTAATTCAGGGAAAATGTACCGAGTAAATTTAATTCGATGATTTTTATTCAGAAGGCAAATGTCATTCTTGGAAGTTGGAACTGAATTTTCTATGAATGTTTTGTGTTACAGCCAGTATGTTATTAATTAAACCATTGATAACTGATACGTGTTATTATTCGCTAATATTAGCACTAACTAAATGGTAACTAAGCACATTTCAACTGAATTGACTAGATGAATTAAGTGCTGGTGACATTATTCGTGCACATCTTATGATTAATTCATCGATTCTTTCCTCCAATTAATTAATTACAAACAAGTCGGAGTTTGTTTTCAGTACCATGTTGGATATTTAAGAAACTATTTGTCTTTTTTACTTAGTTTTGGTGGAGTGGGGTGCGGGGAGACACTAGCAAGTAGCAAGTATATTATCTAATCCGAGAATTAGGAGTCTCACAACATTTCACACTTCACCAAATCTATTAGAAGATAAAAAGGAGTTGAAAAGATGGAATTCTCATTCATATTTATACATTGACAATATGCATACTTATAAAAGTTCTACTGTAACTACTTTCTGATATATTGGAGAATTATTATCTCGTACAGTTATACAACAACCTAGATAAGATTAACAAAATCAAATATACAACTGACTAATACCCTCCCTCAAGTTGGATGTTGCAAATGATTGCAAACGCCTACCTTGGATAAAAGGAACTTCAACTGGATAGAACCGAGAGATTTAGTAAGGAGATCAGCAGCTTGCAATATCGTTAGAATATAGGAAGGCTGAACAAGTCCCAACTGAATTTTTTCCCGTATAAAATGGCAGTCAATCTCAATGCGTTTCGTGCATTCATGAAACACGGGATTGGAGGAGATGTGTAAAGCTTCTTCACTGTCACAATGTAAAGTAACAGGGACAATATCAAACACCTGCAAATCATGGAGTAAATTTTTAAGCCAAGTGATTTCAGAACAAGCATGAGCCATTGATCGATACTCAGCTTCGGCCGAAGAGTGAGAAACAGTGTGTTGTTTCTTAGTTTTCCATGAAATTAAAGAACCACCAAGAAGCATGCAATGTTCAGAAATTGAGCGACGAGTAGTAGGACCAGTGAGCTTAAGATTACAGTCCGAAGGATAGAAAAGACCTTGCGAGATTGTGCCCTTCACATATTTCAGCACTTTAAGGGCCATTTGCAAATGAGGAACTCTTCGAGAAGCCATGAATTGACTTAAAATGTGGACTAGATAAGATAAATCAGGCCGAGTGATGGTGAGGTAAATGAGGCGACCTATAAGACGATGGTATCCAGCAGGATCATTAATTGGATCACCCACATCAGCACGCAAACCATGATTTTGATCCATAGAGTTTGAACAGCAACTCTCTCCTTGATCAAAGGAGTTTTCCTGCAAGCCAACTTTTCATGACCAAAACCATTGCAGTTTGCACACTTTACTGTAACCATTCATACTGTATTTCTTGGGTGATTAACTGTCCAAATTCATTCTCAAACTTCAACTCTCTTGGCATGGACTCCTCTATCTCCATCTCTACAAGGACTCTCGCAAAGGAGTTTCTCTGTTTCAATGTTGTACTTTCATCCATCCTCAGTGGCATCCCAACTGTACTTGCAATCCTACTTAGGGATCCTGCATTCCAATACTTGAGACTAAGTTTCGGAAACTTAATCCAAACTAGTACCTGAGTAACTTCCTCCATTGTTATTCCTTCCTTTAATGACCAATCCTTAACAATGAAAGGTTTTTTGTCAAAATGGTAAACAGATGTCTAAGAATTTCTGCCTTAGCATCACCACTTTTGGAACGAATCACAAATATACCACTTTCCATCATCAGGACCTTATCAATACCTAGTTTTCCCTAATTTCTTCTCACAAAACCATCCATTACAAAGTATGGTGGGTGTGCCCCCAAACCATAAAACACCACAGAAGTATTCTAGTAAATCAATTCAGTTTTGACATCCATTTTATCAACTCTAGAAACTTTCTGATTATCAATAACCCTTGGCTCTATGAAACTGAGCTTCTGTTCCTCTAAGAACAACTTTTTTGCGTTAAAATCAGTCCAATTCTTAAGCCCAGAGTTCTTCTCAACCCGACCTGAATCCCCAACAGCTATTCTATCCTTTTCCTTATTTTCTCCTCCATCAATAATTTTCAAATTACTTAATTCCACAAGAGCAATTTCATGCATACTGATAGGGGAGAAAGTATTAGCCAATTTAAATGTTGAAGCTGCCGTGGATCCCATCGGAACCCTAGTTGGTGTTCCTTTGTTCGCCGTCGGTGCTCCATCACCCGTCTTACTAGCGCTTCCTTCCACAAATCTAACAAGTTCCTCAATCGGTTGTTGCTCTTCCCTCACCGGAGCCTTCCCTTTTTTCTTCCTAAGATGCCTCGCCATGGGAGGCATACAATACCAGTGTATGCCGAGAGCACAGAAGTAGAGAGAGAAAGTAAAACCCTCACTTTAAAGTTTTATAATCATTTGACTGTTGACTAACCTTTGGCGTTGGTGTTTCTTCTGACTCATCAACCTTCAATTTCAAAAGTTCCGCCATAGCTCATCTAGCAGCATACTCCTTGGGGAGTACATATACCATGTTAACATCCATACTATCCTGCTCCTTGACTCGCCACTGCTTGGTTACTCGAGCTTGCTTACTAGGTGTACCATAAAGTAACTGCTCGAGCTTCCTCTTCTGCTTCGAATCCTAATATCTTCCTGCCCGTTGGCGCTGACACCTTCGATGCTGAGTCCGAGTCATGCCACTGCTTGCTGACATCGGAGTAGGAAACCAGGGATGTCCTACTCTATGCCATAGGTTGTCAGAGACCTGACTGGGTCTTACCATCCTAACTGTTGTACCACTCATATGCGGCACAAATGGTTGAGCGGATCTTCCAAAGCTAACTCCTTGACTACGATCTGGCCACAACAACCTATCTTTAATTGTCCTTGGCTCAAATCTATCCTTCCGAAATCCTTGGGGTATGTGTGGACCTAGCCTCTTATGAATCGGTTGTCTCAACCCTAACCTGGCGGCATGTTGATCAATATCGTTATTTATCAGTACTGGATGTTTCGTGCACCTATTCTGAAGAACTTGTGTTAATGATGCTGTTATTTTCTGTTGGTAACTCTCCTGTGACTCTTGCACTTGTGGTTTCCTGACCCAAGTCTATAACTGCCCGTCAACTTCAATAGTTACCTTTTCTTCCATCTGCTAGGAATGTATTTTTCGTTAATTCAAATGTCCACCATTCATGCTTCCTAGGTGGCAAACTTCCTCTTTCATTGAATCCACCACTCGATCACAGCCTTGGCAGCCTATGCTTATCCTCTGCCTCGCATAAGCAGCTGCTCGAGGGTCTATGTCTATCATCCCTACTACATGGTTTACCGAAAATGGTTCCATCATTTCTGCAGCTGGTTCTTCTACCTGAATATCCCCATTGTCAATCATTTCCTATATGGCGTTCCGGAAAACCACACAATCGTTGGTCCCGTGGGTCATAGACATGTGATATTTGCAATAAGTTTTCCCTTCAATATCGGCGGGTTTTGGTTGTTTTTGCCCCTTCTGATAAGTTACATGACCATTTTTCAACATGTCTTCGAAGATTGCCTCTTGCTGGGTAATAATATCAAATGAATACGTCTGACCCAGATAATTAGGGTCAGCACGTGGCTTTGCACAAGCAACTGTTCCCGATTCTGGTGGTATACCGTCTGCTTGCGGAGTGCTAGGTTTCCTCAAGGCACTACATTTATACCCTTTCATGTTCCCTATCTCAGCCGCATTGATATCTTTAAACTCATCCTCCTCATCTAAACCAAAGTACTGAGCCTGATTCATTGACGGCTGGCTGGTTAGTAGGATTAAACCACTGTCTATCGTGAGCTTTGCGGCTCTCAGCTTCTTCTGCAATGACTTTGTCTAACTCACAAATTGCTTCAGCCAACTCACTCAAGTTCGGGAAAGTTCTACCTGTCAATCCAAACTTCAATCAAAAATTGGTTAACCCAGCTATGGCCATAGTAATGATGGTCTGTTCTGGGTACTCTCCTGGTATCGTGGCTCTCATCTGCCTAAACCTTAATAAATATTGCTCCCCGGTTTCGGCATGCTTTTGCTTAACATCATGGAGGTCTACAATAGTACGTTCAGGTTTGCTTATATAGAAGTTCTGTAAATACAACCGCTTTTGAACATCCCAATTAGCCACTGACCCAGGTCTCAATGTCTGATAGCATTCCAACGTCGTAACGGTCAATGACTATGGAAACAACTGCAACTTATGAAATGCATTATTTGCTTACTGCCCACTATCTAACTCATAGGTCCAAATATGGTGCTCAGGCCTTGTACCATCGTCTCCTGAAAACATAGTGAACGTAGGCATCTTAAAGTTCCGGGGAAAAAGGTTCCAAATCGACCAAACTTGGGTACGGCTCTGGGACTTCCAGAATCTTGAATCCTAAGTCTCGTCGTAACACCTTTGACATCAAGCGTCGCAATTCAACCTGATCAGCCGTCAAAGCCGGAATCGTGTTAACCGACATCGTGTGTCCCATGCCAGCCGCTTGTTGCCCAACGTATTCTATATGCCCTTGAGCCATTGGTTGATGGCCAACTTGATTATTATGTGCAGCCACCTGATTGACCACTTTTTTCTAAAGCTGATTATGGACTCCATTAAGCGGAGGCCCTGGAACCCTTGCTGCTTGGATTCCATTCCCTGTTGCACCGACTGGCGGGTTAACTACCGGTACCAACTGGGGGTAGTGATTAGGGAGTTGCAGCACTTGATAATACTGAAGCTATCCTTGTTGGTTGGCCATTGTGACATACTGTATCTTATTTCCAACCGGTACTTGAGTCGGTATCCTAGGGGCGCTGGTGTTTTGGGCCGTACTAGAACCTGCGACAGCGATCCTAATAGCGTCTTCTCGATTCCTGTTTTGTTCATCTTCAATCCCGGTTGACAATCGGTTCTCTCGTACTTCTTCTCTCGTAGGATGAGGCGGCATTGACGATCCTTCCAACAGGGCCAACAATCTATTGCTGACACCTACCAATTGTTGTTCCGCCGTCTGCTGGGTCCGTTGTTGGTGCGTTGGTTGATGCTATTTACAAAGTTGCAGGGGGAATCGCCCCTTTGAAAACCTTGGACCGGGTTATCGGCCCAAAATTCCCGTCGGGCAACCAGTCTTGTATCCAAATGGTTTCTTCCGTGTACATCCATTGGTTGCGTTCATCGGTCTTGGTCTGCCTGAATACGGCTTATATTGATCGGAGTTGGAGGAGCTGATCTGCCATCAAACGTGAAGTTCCCATATGGAGGAATAAACGCCTGCTTACTTGGTACCACCTTCTCATACCAACTACTGGGCGTCTGTTTCGAACTAGGTATCTCACCTGATGAGTGTGAAGATGGACCTGATGTAGGTTGCGACGATCCTTGAGTATCATGGCCTAAAAACTGCAAAGGATTAATACTAAAGTGCTCCAGCATCTTACTCGTTTGCTTCACTTGCCCTAAAAAACTTTGTGTAACTGGCCATTGCCCTGGAGCTTTGATAGCACTCAGTTCTGCTTGCATCGAATTTACTCGTTAACCAATATTGCCATGGCGCTCATAATGTCCTTGCTAAACACGGATTCGCTAGTTCCTGTTTTTTTGGTGAGTGGTCTAGCGTCAGCTGCTTTAAGGTCTGGGTTGACGTTTGTGCTCAAACCGCCGTGCTTGCCAATGGTAGCGAATGATCAGGAGGGATCACATCGGTTGTGGCTGTAGTCGTCATCTTAACTTAGTTAGCACGGAATTGTATTATCCCACCGGGCGTGCCAAAAGTATGTTTGCACAATTTCCGTCCCAAGAAAATCACACAATATATCTTTCAAATGATTGTGTGTTATTTTTAATACCCCGTGCTTAATCAATCAAATATACGAATTTCGGAGCAAATAAGAATCGGCCGAAGGCCAGATTTTATTATAATCTTTGGAGATCAAGTATAGCCACCGATAATCGGCCTACTTTAAGGAGTTCTCGAACAACCCTAGCTTTGGAGATAAACTCAAAAAAAAATAAAAATAAAAATTTAAAGAAGTAATTTTATGCTGTTTTTGATTGTCCTTCCTCCTACCACCAATCTCTTTAAATAGACTTTGCAAACTAAGTCGGTTCACAAATCCTTCTTCGATTCGATTTTGGCTTCCTCCTTTCAATCCGAACCGGCCCACACAAATCCTCTAATCCGCGGTCCATCACTTTGTATCGCTGCGGCCCAGCTCCAATTTCTGTCCAGTTGTGAAGAACTGGACCAACAATAATTATAATGGATCGGCTTTTTTTAATTTAATTTTTACTTTCGGTGTGCTTAGTTTTAGTCAAATTCTAGTAAAATTAGGGTTTTTTGCAAGTCATTCTTCACCAAAAGAATCGATTGAATTTTTTAACCTAATTTTCCTAGTATTGGACAAATTTTCAGTTTAAACTGTGTCCAAATCCAATTTTTATCCGTTCCTGTTGCACGAATGAGAATCGGATTTTTACTTCTATTTTTAACATTTGTCCTTGTAAGTTTCAGCTACCTGTATCATCAATAACTAGGGACATGGCAGAAACGACATGCTAATTGTTGTTTAAAATGTTTGTGAGGTTGTTCCCTTCTTTCAGTTGTAATTCTTCTTAAACATCCTAGTAAAATTGATAAGTTTTTAGTCTTTCTGGCTATTTAGTGGTTGCATACGATATCTTGTTTTTTCAAGCAATCAAATCTGTGTGAATAGTAGTTGTTGGAGCATGGAGATTATAATCAAGGTTTATCTTTTTGCAAGTTGGAGCTCGCTAAGTTGTGGTTCCTAAGAACATGTTTCATCCTGTCAATATAATTTTGTGCTGATTTATCGTAAGACCTCTTCATCAAAGAGGAAGTTGTACAACAATTTCATGAACATATCTACAAAAATTCCACACCCCGATTCCCATCAATTTGGTATCAAACCCCTGCCAAAATGTTCCCATAAAATATATCTCCAAAAAACAATATATATATATATATATATGTTATTATTACTTTGTTGTTTCTTATTGTTTTGTCTTTTGATCACTAGTATTGTGTTAGCTGGAGAAAGATATTATATTCGACAAGTTAGCAAGCATTTGCCAAAACTCTAAGTCGAAACAATGACTTTTAACATGGGATAGTAAAAGCAAGAAGAATTATAATCGGGGCATGGATTTATAATTTAGCTAGTCTAAACATTTGTTGTTGTTCACTGCTGCTTGTTTCTTTTCCAGTAGACCAGTTTAGTACAATCTGTTTGACTTCATCTTTTCCAGATTTGTTCAGTTTTCAACGTGTCAATGGAGCATAGCTGGGATGAGTTAATAGATTTATGTTACTCCTAGAAACCTAAGTGACAAAGGCAAATCTCGATGGCAGCGAGTTAACTATCTAGGACAAAGACCTGCAAGACAAGGGTTAGCACTTCGATACCAAAGTCAGTATGGTAGAAAAAATAATCAAATACACAATTAGAGAGAGAATGAAGAGTGTGAATTAACCCTTTGAAATAAATGTCTTGGGATATATATAGAACACTATTTAGAATAGGTCCAAAATAGGGACCCATGTGTGGATCCATAGCTGATATGGGCTTCTCGGCATTTACCATGCGGCCCATTAACTTACCAAAGACCTTTTGGGCCTTTATTAAGGATGGGCATCATCTAGAGCCCCTGTCAAGCCCAAAAGGGCTATGTGATTTTGGGCTTGATATACCATTTCAGGAGCCCACTTATAAGGCCCAACCGTATTGATCATGTTGGTTTGAAACCTTTTTGAATTTCCTTGGAGGGAAATATTAACGGTCAAAATTAAATGAATGGCTCAGATGACTTTGAAACCCCAACCGGTGCAATGATGGCGTCGTGGGAATCGAGGCATCTGTTCACCTACTTTGAGTAATGTTATAAAAGGGGTGAGCAGGCTCATTTGGAAGATTTTACTTCTTTTACTCGCACTTTGGCTTTTTCTCTTTTCTTTGATACCACTTTTCCGGCGACTTATTCCGGCGATGTTCGCAAATGACCTAGTGTTCGAGGCTGATTCTTAAGCTTAACCTGTGGATGACTCTCCAGTAAGTATCTTTTGTCCTCTTCATCTCTTCTTTTATTTGCATCTTGGATCATGGGGGATGAAGATATTACAAGGGTCGGGGACGTGCGTAGCCTTCTTAAGAAGAAGGACTTATAACAGTTGGAGGAGAAATACAGCTTGACTTAATTCAACCCGACCCTTCCCGAAGGGCGTCAACAGGCGAATACAGCCCCGCCGGGGAAGATTACAGTCTACGCCAAATATTTTGAGTATAGACTCCATCTCCCCGTCCTCCCTCTGATCCGGCAGATTTTAGATGCCTACGGACTCCCTCTAGCACAACTTACGCCAAATTTCATTACTTCAGTGTAAGCCTTGATACATGTATGCCAGAAAGTGGACGTCGTCCCCGACGTTTTCCTCTTTAGCTGTTTCTACAACTTAGTCCGCGGACAAAAAAACATCCCTAGTTGGCTTAGCTTTACAAAAAGCCAAAAGGGGCTGAAGAAAGAACTAGCTTCGCGGAGTGAAGCATCTAAACCATGGAAGAAAGAATACAAGACATGGAAGGCAGAATATTTCTATGTTAATTCTTCTCTCGCTGACCTTCCTGCTTGGAATTATGGGCTTGAAGAAGAAAAGACACTAGATCCCTGGTCCGAGGTCGACAATGCAAACATGATTAGAAGCCAATCGGACCTCCATAAGTTGGTGTCATGGATGGATTCCTATAATTATCTTGAGATAGCTTCTAAGAGTGACGCATTACTAATATCAAACAAGGTATATCTTTCGACTAGTAGTACTAATCTTCAGTTCTTTTCTTTTATAGGTAATTTATAACTAATGGGAAGGAGATGCGCTTTTGGTAACCCTGCAGAGTCTCGAGGTGCATCCTTGTCTCAACAAGCTTCTCTCACTTCTGAAGGGAAGAAAACGTCCCCATCCGTGGCCCCTAAGAATCCTCCACCTCCCAGTTAGCAACTTCCAACGGCGCTAGCATCTCAGCACAAGCACCCTCTTCCTCCTCCTCCTTTAGGAGAGGTTTTGGAAGCGTGTCAAATTTAAAACAACGGTGACCCCTATCACTGCGGTTGGTCCTGAAGAGTGGGGTCTTACGCCCAACGATCTCTTAAAGGAGACGTGTACAGACAAGGACCCTCGTCATTGCAAAGCAAGGTCAACAGACCTTCATCGCGACACATCTTTTATAAAGTTGAATCCCCCAAAGGTTTCAGGTCTAGACATTTAGGAGGACGAAGCCTTGATGATTGACGACTGCATGAGACAGGTACATTTCTTGGTCGACTATTTTCTTTCTTACTTTGCAGTCGATTGACTTCCCTTGTGCTCCAAGCGGTGCAAACCGCGGCTTCTTTTGATCATCTTATCCAAAATTACGATGATCTCATGACGACGCACAAGAATACAGTGGCCAAGCTCACTGAAGAACTAAAAGCAGTTAAGACCAAACTGGATAAGGTGAAGTAGGACACCCAGTGGTGGAAGGATCAGCCGACCATCGCATACCGACATTCTGATGGAGAAGATGAAGGCTCATGAGGAGGCCTTGAAAAGATGATGAAAGCTTGCATCCCCAAGACTTCCCTGGGGAAGTATATTTTGGTAGCTCTCCGCGTCTATCTCCATTCGAGTTCCATTGCTGATGGAATCAACCAAGTGATGATCCCTGCCATTGAGATAGGGATGATGGAAGTGGCCCGGGAGGTCGAAGACCCTTTGAGGGACAAGAAGGATATCACGCCAATTTTGGCTAAGTATGCGGATAGGCTCTCGGGAGGAACGACTATGGATATTCGACTCCGGTTAATGGCTAGGAAGAATTTTCACGACGTAGATCTGGGCATTCACGACTTCTTCAAGGAGACGGAGAAAATGTTTCCAAGCATATCTTCTCCAGTCGACCTTTTGAAGACTTCTGCGGGGTCGTCCTTTATCTACGACTTGCCCGCTAATGTGGGATCACCTGCCGAGATGCCCCCTTTGCTTTAGATGATGTCACAGTCGATCAAGGACATCGAGACACTCTGGATAGTCATCCGCCATTAAGAGATGCAATTGGGACGACTACTTTAGGGACCAATACGACTGAGTTGCCCCAAGATGGCTTTGAAGACTTAGAGGTGAACACCGAGTAGTTCTTAGACTTGGTGTAATAGAATGTTTTAGGTTTCCTAGTTGGAGTTTTCTTTTGGCTTCGACTTTAATGAATGAAATATTCCTTTTCTTCTTATCTTATTACTCGACCTTTTACGTCTACTTATTTCTAGACATATTAAGAGCCTGATGTCAACCTTCGTGGAAGTAGGGATTCCTAATACCTAAGGTCGACATTGGAGCGTCTACTGGCGTGATTTGTACTGATGTTCCATCAACTTCCGGAAAACGATTTGGCAAGAGTATTCCTCACATCACGTCGCCCGATCCTAAGTTCGACCCAGAGAGTTATCCCTACTATTCCACCATAGGGAAGGTTTTAGCCGGGTCTTCTTTCCAAAAGGAAGGAGAATGATTTTTGACTCTGGAAGGTGAACTTCGAAATACTATTCGTGCAATCCATGAGACGAAGTTGGAGGCGGCTAAGAAAATCATCTCCGACTTAAAGGTCAAGGTCGCGAGTCTTCGTCAACTCAACGAGGATCAGGAACGTTATTGGGAGGACCATCTCAAAAATGCCATACCAATGGACAATTTGAACAACCAGAGGCTTACGGAAGTCGAGGCCAAGCTCCTCAAGCAGAAGAGGAATAATGGCTAAACAACACCATATCCGTAGGATTTCATACCTTGGAACTATTAAGAAGCCGTTCTCTCTCACCTCCAAAATGCGTATGCCTTAGTTGCTGTCAGGTGGGATAGGGCGTCCGAGAAGATAAACAATCATAGAGAAGAGGATTGTGATGTGATGAAGGATTGGGAGGCAAGTTTGCAGCAAGTGGTCTCCGACTTCATTGAATTGGGAGGCAAGTTTGATCCGGAGACGCAATAGCCAGATGATTGTGATGTGATGAAGGACGCGCCGATTTCATCCGACTTGTGAAGTCCAAGACAACGTCTTTTAGGACGAAGGCGCCGGTCGTTGACCATACTTTGGGGTCGTCCGACTTGTGATGTCCAAGACAAAGTCTTTTGGGACGAAGTGGCAGCCTCTGGCCGGCCACCGGTCGTAACCACTGGGTCGTCCAACTTGTGAAGTTCAAGACAAAGTCTTTTGGGACGAAGGCGTGGTCTGTTGCCAGTCACTGGTCATCGAGCACTCTTGGGGGTCGTCCGACTTGTGAAGTCCAAGACAAAGTCTTTTGGGACGAAGGCGCCGGTCTGTGGATGGTCGCCGGTCGTTGACCACTCTTGGGATCTTCCGACTTGTGAAGTCCAAGACAAAGTCTTTTAAGACGAAGGCGTCGGCCTGTGGCCGGTCAGTGGTCGTCGACCACTCTTGGGGTTGTCCGACTTGTGAAGTCCGAGACAAAGTCTTTTGGGACGTAGGTGCCGGTCCGTGGCCGATCACCGATCGTCGACCACTCTTCGCGTCATCCGAATTGTGAGGTTCCATGTTTGACAAGTATTTTTTTTTTTGTTTTCTGGCAAGGACAAATATTTATATCATCAACCAAGTCATACTACCAAGAGTACAAGAGGTGAGGCCTTCCCTATGTTACGCCGTCAAAAAGATGGGTAATACAAAAGAGTGTGCCCTCAAACAGTGTTACACATGAAACTTCTTGAGGTTTTGATTGTTCCACCATAGGGGTAGGAGGACGGGGTCATTATGATACGTTTGCAACCTGTAATTTCTCGAGGAGGAAACTTCCATGACTTTGTACAGACCTTCCCAATTAGGAGAAATCTTTCCAGCAGAAAACGCGTGGCTTACATTATTCCTTCAGAGGACGAGATCACCAAAAACAAGGTCCCGATGTCGAACTTGTCCATTGTAATACTTCATTTGCTACTCGTTATAGCGAGCTTCTTGGGCCTTAGCACAGTCTCTCCTCTAATCTAGAAAATTCAAACAGAGCTGGGTCAAGTCGTCGTGCCCTTCTTCTACGAAACTCACCGGACACGGACTGGAAACTTCAATCTCAGAAGGGATGACTGCTTCCATCCCATAAACCAAGGAAAAAGGTGTATCCCCAGTACGCATGGTTGTCTGTATAGCTCAAAGGACGTGGGGTACTGCATCGATCCATCCGCCCCTGGCGTTCTCCAGACACTTCTTAATGCCTCTTGATATGGCTCTATTGATGTTTTCTGCTAGCCCGTTGGCTTGCGGATGAGTTACGGCCACAAACCTTCGCTCTATGTTCATCTCCTAGCACCATCGTCGAAAGGTTCCGGACTCAAATTTCGTCTTGTTATCAGAGACAAGCACTTTTGGAATTCCAAATTGACAAACAATGTTTTTCCAGAAGAACTGGGTCACTGCTTCCCCCGAGTTCGATGCTAGAGCCTTGGCCTTGACCCACTTAGAAATGTAGTCAATGGCAACTACCAGATGGCAAATTTTTCCAAACGCCATAGTGAACGGTCCAAGGATATCGATCCCCCACTTATAAAATGGCCAAGGACTATCAATGGGGACCATCTCATGCTACAGGAGTCGAGGGATGGGGGCATGCTTCTGGTCGACCAATAATAAACGGTCCTCAGGAGTCTTTTTGTTAAGTTTCTAGCCCCCAAATGTGCTCCAAAAGCCCCTTCATGCATGCTTTGAATCATTAGCTCCGCCTCCGTCGGGGATACACAATGGTGCATAGGTGAAAGGTAGCCATGCTTATAGAGGATGCCATCTATGATCATGTACTTCGGCGCTTTGAGACGGACTTTTCTAGCTTCTTCACGGTCTTCTGGCAATACTCCATCCTTCAATTACCGAATAATGGAAGTCATAAAACATTCAGCCTCTTGCCCTCCCACAGCTAGAACTTCTTCGACTCTGACGCTACGTTGAGGAATAGTTTCAACAAGAACTCGTTGGGTAAAGTGGGTAAAGGTGGACAAGGCAAGCTTGCTGAGTGTGTCGCCCCTTTTATTCTGTGACCGGCGCATGTACTGAATTTTAAATTGGACAAGTTGACCCACGAGCCTTCTAACCTCATCTAAGTACTTTTGCAATGATACCTCACGAACTTCGTATACTTCAGCACATGGTTAACAATGACCAAAGAATCACTATAAACAGAAACTGAGAGGGCCTTCATCTAAAGGGCTAGCTTAAGTCTGGCTATGAGAGCCTCGTACTCGGCTTCATTGTTGGTGGTTGGGAACTCCAAGCGGAGGGCATAAGTTATTTCCGATCCATAAGGATCAACCAGAATAAGACCAGCTCCAGACCCGGAGCTAGCAGATGATCTGTCAACATAAAGCTACCAGATACCTTCCGGTGGTTGTTCTGAACTCGCCGGGGACTTCCCATCATCGTTTTCTGGGGTCTCTCCTCTGGGGACCTCCACCAGAATGTCGGCTAGAGCCGGGTCTTTAATGGCGGTCCTTGGCTCGTACTCTATGTCACTCTCCCAATTCAATTGCCCATTTTGTCATTCTTCAGGAAATCCCCAGCTTCCTTAGCACTTGTTGTATTGTCTGATCCATCTGGACCTGGATAGTGTGGGCCTGGAAGTATGGCCTGAGCTTTTGGGCCATGACCACCAGGCAGTAAACCACCTTTTCAACCAAGGTGTATCTAGTTTCGGCCCCATGTAAGCCCTTACTGACAAAGTAGACTGGCGACTGCTTCTCTTTCAAATCACGGATGAGGACCACACTTAAGGTGTTCTCTTCCATGGCCAGGTACAAAGACAAGACTTCCCCTGACTCGGGAGTTGTTAGGGTATGGAGAGACTTGAAGTGCTCTTTCAGCTGGGAAAAGGCCACCCGACATTCATCGTCCCACCCGGAAGACTTAGATTTTTGCTATATCTTAAGAAAGGGTAGACCCTTCTCCGTGTCTTTGGAAAAGAAATGTCCCAACGTCGCCATGCACCCGGTCATCCTCTGGACTTCCTTTATGGACTGCGGTTCTCTCATGTCAAGGACGGCCTTCACCTGGCTGGGATCCACGTCAATTCCCCATAACGAAACCATTACCCCTAAGAATTTTCCCGACCCTACACCAAACACGTTGTTTGCCATCCTCTGATAAGTAGCCCCGGTGTTCTTTAAACCGAAGGGCATTTTCCCATAACAGTATATGCCCCGATCGGTACTGAAAGCCGTCTTCTCCGCATCCTCTTCGGCCATTAGGATTTGATGGCATCCTTTATACGCGTCAAGGAAGCTCAGAATAGGGTATCTAACTATGGAGTCAATCTTCTGATCGATGGAGGGTAAGGGGTAGCAATCTTTTGGGCAATGCTTGTTCAAGTTATTGAAATCTACGCACAACCTCCATGATAGGTTGGGCTTCTTCACCATCACCGGGTTAGCCAGCCAAGTTGGATAGAGAATCTCTCGGACCAAGGAGGCGACCAACAGCTTGGCGACTTCAACATCCACAGTTGTACTTCTTTCGGGAGCCATCTTCCTCTTCTTTTGTTGAATAGGTTGTGCACCAGGATCTACATTAAGGCGATGGATACCTCATTCAGTAGGGATCCCAGACATGTCCGATGGATCCCAAGTGAACACATCCTGGTACTCTCATAGCTAGTGGATCACCATTTCGTGGAGGCTGGGCGGTAGAATCCGTCCTAGTTGTATCACACGGCCTTACACGCATGGGTTGATGGGGACCACATCATACTCCCCACCGAGAGAAATCTCGCCCTCGACGTGATCTTCTTCCGCTTGCTCTATAGGAGATTGAGAAGTCGACCCTTGAACCATGTTCACCTCTGAGCTTTTCAACATTAGCTCCTTTCCTTTCTTCATGGCGACGACCAAACATTGCTTGGCAAGCTGTGGGTTTCCTCGAACTTTAGCCACTCCAGAAGGAGTAGGAAACTTCATCACCAAGTGGTAGGGAGAGTTAGTAGCCCTGGTCTTGCACATCTATGGTCGTCCCAGGATAATGTTGAAAGGGGCGACCACGTCCACCACCGCAATGTCGCATATCACAGTTTTCACCTGGGGCTAAGTGCCTACAGTCACAGCGAGGGTAATCACACCTAAGGTCATAATCACATGATTGGAGAAACATACCAATGGCGTGGGAGCCGGGCGAAGCATGGTTCGGTCGAGGCCTAGCTTTTGAAAGCAGTCGTAGTACATGATGTCCACATAACTTCCATTATCCACTTACACTCGTCGTACTTCTCGATTGGCTACAACTGCTTCAATGACCAATGCATCCGACCTCTCAGTCGCATTACGACGACATCTTGGTCGGAGAAGGTAATTTTTTCAGTCGAAGCCAGTCTACGACCTTCATTTTCTCTAGAAGTTCGAGGACGAGCTTCTCGTTTAATGGCCGTCAGACTTTGAACAGCAAGACAGGCTCCAAAGATTGTACCTACAGGAGCGGCCAAGATCTTCTGTGCTTGAGCTTCATCCTCTACTTTTTCAGTGGCATCGACCTCAGCCTTAGGGGGTTGGTGCTTGGTGCTGTTCTTCTTCCACTTCTGGTTGCGTCGTCCTCGGAAGTTCATCCCACCTCCTCTAGCTTTGCATACATATTCCTTGAATTTCCCGGCTTTGAGACCGTCCTCGATCTCCTGCTGGAGGTTCTTACAGTCTTCAGTATCATGACCTTTCCCCTAATGATAGTCGCACCAGTCATAAGACGACCCTAAGTTTCTTCCCTTCAAGGGGACTTTAAATTTTCCCTTATGAATCTACAAATTTTCTTTTCGGGTCTTGGTGAGCGGCGTGATTTTTACTTCATATTTAGGTGCGCCAGAGGTCCATCTTCGCTCTTCAGGTTTCGTCTCCTTCTTGTCTCCGAGGAATGTCTCTCGAGCCCACCGTAGACATTCTTTCTTCCTCACCTCCCTTTCGACTATCTCCTAGAGCTTCTGGGTGGTTTCGGGTCGCTTATACATCAACTTCCCCTGAAGTGCAGCCTCAGCTCCATATGAGGATAATCCATTGACGAACTCGATCTGTATGACTAGGTCGTCGATTTGGTCGATTGGGCTAAGGTCTCATTCTTCCCTTAACATAAGGATGCCAGTTCATGGATGGATTTGGAGGTCTTCTTGTTGGAGAAAAATCAAACTTGCAAGATTCGTCCTAGCTCTTGATACGATCCCACGCTCCCGGGGGGCAGACTACCCGGGAGCAGACTATCAAACCAAGTCTTGGCCTTGTCGGTGAGGAAGGTTGGCAAGGCCTTGGCCATAAGTTTTCTAGACGCTCCTCGTAGATCTATAGCCTCTGTATTGTCGGCCAAAAAACTGACTGGACAAGTATCTCCTCCGTACTTTCTAATATTTTCGGGTAAATTGAAGTTGTCAGCTTCCATGGAAATCCAGATATGCTCCGCGAACGGACTCTTACTAACATCATGTCCTCCAAGAATAGCCCATAGATGCGGTTTTCATCCACGATCGGAGTGGCGACCCGCGAGAAATCTCGGTTGTTAGGACGCTTAGCGGCTGGCTCTTCCCTTCTTTCCTCTGAATGCCGATGGGAACGTCGTCTCTCTCCCTTGAATTGCAAGTTGGCGCTCCGTCCCCGGTCCTTCCATTCGCAGTAATCATCCTTGAAGCATTGAACCCTCCTTGAATAGTCAGGGTATCGCTGGATGAATGCTTTCCAAAAGTCTTTGTCGTGCCTGAGGTCGGATGGTCGGGGAATCTTGGCAACTTCCGAGGAAGGTCGGGATCGTCAACGTTCGCGGTCCTCTTCTTTTCCCTTGGGTAGAGAATGGCTACGTCTCTTGTCCGAGTATTGGTGCGAGTGAGTAGCCCTTTCTCCAGTCTTGGAAGCGCGGTCCTCTTCTTGGTCTTCCTCAGAGCTCCTCCTTAGGGAGCGCCTGTTCGACTCCCTCACTATTTCAGATCTGACAGTGAGACATCGGCTAGGGCGCTCCTCAAGTCCCACCCTAGTTAAGACCATAACTCTTGTAGAGTGCTTGGGCTCGCCCTCGACCAAGTATATTCCTTCCCACAGTCGGCGCCACTTGAAGAAGGCAAATGCCGATGGCAGTGAGTCAACGATCGTCTAGGACGGAACCATACAAGACAAGGGTTAGCACTCCGATACCAAAGTCAGTATAGTGAGAGAAAATAATCAAATACACATTTAGAGAGAGAATGAAGAGTGTGAATTACCCTTTAAAATAAATGTCTTGTGATTTATATAGGATATTATTTAGAATATGTCCAAAATAGGGACCCAAGTGTGGATCCATAACTGATATGGGCTTTTGGACCTTTACCATGTGGCCCATTAACTTACCAAAGATCCCTTTATGGCCTTTATTAAGGATGGGCATCATCTAAAGCCCCTATCAAGCCCAAAAGGATTTTGTTTTACCTTTTCTTTATAGATTGATAATTCTACGCCATAAAATAATAAAAAATAATAGTCCTAATACTCACTTACTAACAAATAACCCCTCTGGGCCTTTTATGGTACAAGTAGACCTGTAGTCATAAAAGTAATAATCACATCCTAACAAATTACCTTTTAAACTAATGCTAAAGTCTCTTATTTCTCATTAAAAGTTTTTCATTTAAATTCACTCTACTTGATCATCAAGATAACCTTCGACAAATACCCCAATGAAACTATAATAAAATATCCAATATAATGTTCATGCATAGTTTACAACGTTTAGTTAGACATTATCTAAATGCCGATTGGAGAATTTTAGTACGATGAATGTCTAATTAGGTCATATACACTTTCCTGGAATTTCTTTTTATAAAGAAATAAATTTGATATATTTATTTTAATTAATTTGTTCAAACTGTTTTAACAGATTTCTTGAGAAATTCACACCTGATTATGTCCATATAAGATTTTGTGAAAGTGTTTGGTAAAGAAATGGTCGCAGGAATCGAACAAGTTGTCTTTGTATGGACTAATCAGCTATGTTGGTTGATGGCGATGAAGATAAGATCATTACAGAATCTGAATGTCCGGTTTGGCAATGATTCTTCACTGTGAAATGCTGGAATCGATGCAAATAATTATAGAAGTTTGAAATGGATGAAAGAGGGGGTCATCTTATGTTGTAGGTACACGCCCTTGCAAAGAGGAAGAAGTAGACCAACTGACCAAAGAAGAAAATCGGTATCTATTTAGAAATATAAAAGCATAGAACAAACTAATGGAGTATATAAAAAAAAAACCTCCATTAGAAGGTAGAAAAGATACGTTGGGCTTACGGAGGAGTATTAAAAAAGAGCCACAATCCCACGTGTTAGGAGACTCCAAGTATCAATATATAAGCTCCAAAGGCTACCCCCCTCATTGTCAATTGGTTTTGACGTGGAACCCCATGGGCTTCTGTATGGTATCAGAGCTAGCCCTCCGATATCGGACTCCAAAAAAAACCCCAACAAAAAATAGGGCTGAGACGTGAGGCAATGGCTTGGCTGAAAAAGTAGGACAAGCTCAACCCAAAAAATACTTTGGGCTTGTGAGGGAGTATTAAAAAAGAGTTCCAATCCCTCATCAGTGTTGGGAGACTCTGAGTATCAATATATAAGCTTCATGAGCTACTCTCCTCATTGCCAGTTGGTTTTGAGGTGGAATCCCATAGGCTTCTGTAACTTGCACAACACGTAATCGCCGTGGCATCCAGTAATGCCATGAGCATCTGGATTGATGTTGTACTCGATCATATTAAATTTGGCATCGGTTATCGATGTTTCTTGTAACCTGAAAGACCTCTTGTATGAAATCATCAATCCATGGGCTACTTCCCTCATTGTCAATTGGTTTTAAGGTGAAACCCCATGGGCTTCTGTAATTTGCACAGCACGTAATCACCGTGGCATCCAGTAATGCCATAAGCATCTGGATTGATACTGTACTTGGTAATATTAAATTTGGTGTTGGTTATTGATGTTTCTTGTAACCTGAAAGTCCTCTTGTATGAAATCACTCTTGATGTCCCACCCTCATGCAGGGCCTCTTTTTCAGTGGTTGCGTGCCATGTTCTTCGGCTAATTAATACGGAAGATATTTAAACAGTGAATCACACCAACCTTGGTGATACGGGTAGGGTATGGGCTTTTCATCATTGTTCGGGTAAATATCAAAAACCTGTGATTTTTTGTCCAATCAATATTGCGATTCTCCCAAAGATCATCATCCATGTCAAGAGTAAATATTTCATCGCCCAAAGGCATGGTTGAGTAGAAAATATTTCGAAACCTAAGGCTTTACGCAGACAAAAGAGCCAAAATTGTGCTGTCTATTGACAAAGACAAGGCTGCCTGGACAAAATCCTTATATATTCAATAGTACACTTTCAATCTCAAGAAATGATCAGGAGCCTTAACCAATTTTTTGATCAACAAATCCACTAGTCTCAAAAAGAATAGTTGATCAAATAACACAAACGAAGAGGTTTGATATCAATGGATAAGTCTATGGGCTACCCCCCTCATTGCCAATTGGTTTTGAGGTGGAACCCCATGGACTTCTACATAGTATCAGAGCCAGCCCGCCAAGAGTCGGACTCCAAGCCTGATGTGATAGAACTAATAGAACTGGTAGCCTAATGTGATCTTCTTTGATGATTTTACTCATTATTGCTAGGTTTTCCCTCTAAGATGTAATCTGATGTCTTCTCTTGTTTTTCCGAATTTTATGCATATGTCAAAACTCAATTCAATGCCTCTATTCGCTGTATTCAATGTGATCAAGGTGTAGAATATGAAAATCACTTGTTCTGGAATTTTTTTAAAACTCATGGCATTCATTTTCGCTTGAGTACCACTGCTTGTTCTCAACAAAACAATAAGGTTGAACGCCTTAATCGTACTATTGTTAATATGATCCGTACCTTACTTTTTCAAGCATCTATGCCTCTAATTTTTTGGGTTGAAGCTCTCAACACTGTTACCTATCTTCTTAACCAGCTTCCTACACCGCTCATATCCCATAAGTCTCCTTATGAAGTTCTTTTTCGTACACGTCCATCATATGATCATTTACGTACGTTTGGTTGTGCTTGTTATCCTACCCTTTTTCATGCTGTTAAACACAATTTAGAATCTCGTTCCACCTTTTACATTTTTCTTGGGTATCCGAAACATCAGAAAGGGTACCGATGTCTTCATCTTGCTACTAATAAAATCATCACATCTCGTCATGTTGTATGTGATAAGAATACATTTCCTTTTTCTTCTGTTTCTTCCCATTTTCCCCCATCATCCTCATCTACCTCTTTGTTTCATTCACCTGGACCAGTGGTTTCTTCTGCTCTACTCCCTGTGTCTTTCCCTTCTTCCTCCAATTCTCGTGCTCAACTTGTACCTCCTCAAAGTAATCTTAATTCACCAGTTCCTACCTCTCCTCCTTCTCCCTCTCTCTCCTCCTTGCCCTTTATTTCGAGTCCTTGCCCTCCTCCGCACACTTCCGCTCCCATTCCAAGTCCTCCAGTTCCGAGTCCTCCTATCGTCATCATCCTATGGTGACTCGTGCTAAGGATGGTACTCGGAAACCCACGGTGATTTTTAGTTTAGCTAGTTCTGTCACTAACCCTCCTTTGTAGGCACGTACTACATTTCATGAAGCTATGAAACATGATGACTGGCAGCAAGCAATGAATGATGAAATTGCTGCCTTATCTCGTAATGACATCTGGACTCTTGTTCCCAAACCTTATGGGGTTAATGTAGTAGGCTCAAAATGGGTTTCTCGTGTAAAAGAAAAAGTTGATGGATCTTTAGACCGCTATAAAGCAAGGCTTGTGGCTCAGGGGTATTCTCAGCGGCCAGGTGTTGATGTTGGTGAAACTTATAGTCTAGTTATTTGTCGAGCTACTATTCGCACAGTATTGACTCTTGCTCTCTCTCGCAATTGGCATATTCATCAACTTGACGTGAAGAATGCTTTTCTCAATGGTCTCTTACATGAATTTGTGTATATCAAACAGCCTCCCGGGTTTATCTATCCTCAGCATCCTGATTATGTTTGTAAGCTCAATCGAGCTCTTTATGGTCTTAAGCAAGTACCTCGATCTTGGTTTCAGAGGTTTGGCTCCTTCATTACTTCCCTTGGTTTCTGCTCTTCTAAATCTGACTTATCTATGTTTTTTTATTGTAATGGTGAGGACATGGTTGTTCTGCTTCTTTATGTTGATGACATTCTTCTTACTGCTTCTACGTCGCTCATGTCTTCAATCATTGCTCAGTTGAGAAATGAGTTTACTATGACGGATTTGGGAGATTTGCATTATTTTCTTGGCATCTCGCTTTCACGTGCCCCTGATGGTCTCTTTCTGTCACAGTCGAAGTACATTGCCGCCCTTCTTGATCGTTGTCATCTTACTTCTACAAATCCTGCTATCACTCTTGTTCATACTAAAGCTAAATTATCTCAGCTTGATGGAGAGCTGTTTGCTTATCCATATGAGTATCATAGTATTGTGGGAGCTCTTCAGTATATTACTTTCACTCACCCCTGATATAGCCTATGTAGTGCAGCAGGTTTGTTTGTTTATGAATAAGCCTCGGGAGTCTCAGTGCCAAGACGTCAAGTGCATTTTGCGCTATCTGAAGGGTACTATTTCTCACGGTCTTCATCTTCATTCTGGACCTCTTGATAAGATAATGGCATATTCTGATACTAACTGGGACTGGCTGCCCGGATACTCATTGATCTACATCTGGTTATTGTGTCTTCTTTGGTCCCAATCTCATTTCATGGTCCTCTAAATGGCAACCTATTTTTTCTTGTTCTAGTGATCAGGCTGAGTATCGAGCAGTTGCTAATGTTGTTTCTGAAGTATGTTAGATTCATTCATTACTTTCGGAGCTGTATATTCGGTTGTCTACTGCTACCATAGTATTTTGTGATAATGTCAGCGCTGTTTTTTTGTCTACTAATCTTGTTCTGAATCAGTGTACCAAGCATGTCGAGATTGATATCCATTTTGTTCGTGAGAAAGTTGCTCAAGGGTCTATTCGGGTTCTTCATGTTCGTTCTTCTCACCAGTTTACTGATATAATGTGTAAGGTTTTACCTCATGTTCTTTTTATGGATTTTCGAGACAATCTGAGCATTCGTGTATCTCACCTTCCGATTGCCGGGGGTGTTAGTATATATGTAATTAAGACATTATTATTATTGTACATATATTATTGTACTATATGTATGTGTAATGCCAATACAATACCCATAAAGGATTTTCACACTTTCAACCAAAAATTGAATTGATATACATAATCAGTTTCTTCAACTTTGCAGATCTTTAAGCCATGTTAGAAACCCTGACAAACATGGAAGTGATAAGTTAATCAGTATATCCCCAACCAAATTACAAAATAGAACTAGTAGGAAATGAATTTTATTGATCAATTCCACCGAATGCCACTCAGTTAAAACGCAACATCAAATAAAGAGATACCAACACCTTGTGAATAAACCCAAGCGACCGAAATATAACCAACCGAAACTAGCCGAAATTGATATAGTTGATAAATCACATAAAATTCTCGGTCCGCCAAAAAAAGCAAAAAGTATTTGAAGCAGAAAAAAAGTTCTCTTGCGAAATTTTTCAATAATATAGTTTTGGAAATACTTTAGTCAATTATTGTATATTCTGTTGATTGTTGAATGTAAAAATATGTAAGAAGTTTTCAAACAATCTATCTTTAAAATATACTGCAAATAACACCAGGTGATCGAATTATTTTTATCCGTCTTTTTATTCTTTTTATTAATTTTTTTTTCAATGTGTTGGGAAAATTTGTCGCCGTGTTGATAGCTAGAGTCCCTTCCTTCATGAATAGTTTAGTAAGCCGGCTGCCGGCCGGATTTGTTTTATTTGCGGGCCTGCACAAACATTATTGTATTTGTTTTGTTTTAGCAAGAAGACTCCAAATCTGTGGCTTTTATGTTAACAAAAAATAACTTCCTTGAAATGGATATAGTGCGTATTGTTCACGATATCACTTTCTCTTTATGATTTCCAGTTTATATAACAACGTCAGAATGCTAGATATTCATATGTAATGCATATTATGTATTGTTCAAGACATTTATAAGATTCATGATTATCTCTCTCTTTTACATGTAACGATCAAATTGAATGATTATAATTGTAAACTTCTTCTTTATCGGTTAATTGATTAAGAGTACACTTTTTCTTTCGATTCGGAGAAAATTATACTCTTTGTCTCAAAATGATTGTTCAGTTTTGGAAATGCGATAATTCAAACATCGACAATCATTTACTAATTTAATTGGCTGAAAAAAATAATCATGTAAATAATTCAGTAATAAAATTATGTCTTAATTACTTTATTATTTAATTATTATGTTGTACAACAAAGAATAAGTAAAAGGATATTGGTATATTTGTAACCACGAAAAAGGAAAAGAAGGGAACTACACAAATTTTGTTTCAACACCCTTGAAAAATGTATAAGCCTGAAAGTTTTCGTCACAACAAAGATTAATGGAAAATAGAATACGTGTTAATTAAAATGCTTGCACAAAGTAATAAAAAACATGTCAGCTGGAACTTGATGTCATAACTCCGTCACCAAACTTCAGGACCTCCTCGATGTCAATCAGATTTCTCCATCCCAGGCCATGGAAGCTGCCACATTAAACATTTGTAATCCTAGGTTCAGCATTCGAAATCCAATATGCTTATTTTCAGCTCAAAATAATGCATGCCATTTCAATTGATTAATTTCATATGGAGAATCTTCACTCATCATACTTCACATTAGGTTTTTTTTTTTTTTTTTTTAAAGAAAAGCCTATTACATGCTTTCGACAGTATTTTAGTTCAAAGAAAGTATAACTTATTTATACATTTAAAAAAACGTATTTAAGATTTAGAATCGATTTTGTCGTCAGTCCTAACATTATTGGTCCACTGACTGCGAATAATAATCTCTAAATTTGACGAACATGTTAGCTTAATGATCGATACTGTCCATCACCCACGAAAATATTTCTGCTGCTATTATATGTAAATTAATAAGTATAGAAAATGTGAATGTAGTAATTATGATAAAAGCAAAACTATTTGAAGGGTGGGAGAATAGAGAGAGACGCCGGCCAGAGGGATTAGTTTAATTAGTCAAAATATTACCTGCTCTGGAAATGGACCAGTTATCGTCAGTATCAAGAGCCCAGAAGAAATAACCACCAAGTCCCTGAGCTTTTGCAAATTTCACCTTCAAGATGATCGTCAGGACATCATCGTACCCAACCCAAGTAGTTCCTGAATACGAATAAGTCGACACAGTCGTTTTATCAAACACTACCGTTGCATCAAACGCCGCATTGAACTTCAATATTTCATTGTATCCTAACACCCCCTGGACACCCGGTCCGACCGATGTGGCCGGAGCTCCGATGCCGTTATTCGCCAGATCCGACAACGTCCATGATCTCCCGTATATAGCCAGCCCCATCGCGATTTGTTCCGGGTTTATCCCGCTGGATTTCCACGTCGAAATTCCGTAGCTCGTGCTGACATTGCTGGACTTATCGTAAAGCAACGCATTAGCACCGGTCAATGTTGGTTCCCAGCCGCCGTGGTAGTCGTAGCACATCGGGTTGAGGAAATCGACGTATTCTCCGATGCGATAACCAGGGTAAACACGAGGGATGTTGGTGTTTAAGGTCACGGTTGTGGTGTAATAAACTGCTGCGGTGATCAAAAGGGCTGGTTTCCCTGAAGAAATGGATTCCTCGGTTGCGGCGTTACGCCAATCCCGGAAAAGATACACGAGTTTGTTCATTTCCCGGGGAGTTCCGGGGAATTCCCAGTCAAGGTCTAGGCCGTCAAACCCGTATTTCCGAGCTACGTCGATGGTTGAATTGATGAACGCAGTGCGGTGTTCCTTTTTCGCCGACATCATGGAGAAAACGGTCAAGTTCGCGGCAGCTCCTCCGATGGACAACATGGTCTTCACCGAAGGCGATTTCGAGTGGATTGTGTTTGTGAAAACTGGCATCCATTGTTTATCAGATGGAGTGATGTTTAAGCTGTAGGTTTCGGGATTGAGAGTGGCGAAAGCGTAGAATATGTGTGTGAAATAACCAGTTGGGATGGCTGATGGAGGGACTTTATCGGCTTTCCAAGAAGGCCAATATCCACCTTTGATTCCTGTTGTTGATGATGAAGTTTCGGGTGAAAAACTTGATGAAATGTTTCCAACATGCATGAGGATGATGACTAGGAAAAATGACAACAAATTCAGCTTTGTTGCCATTTTGGAGTAATGTTTATTTTTCCTTCTTATTAGATGTTATAACTTAGGTAGATATATATAGAGAGAGAGTAGACATAATGATCTCTTGGATTGCTGTATTCAATTCCAATGAGTACTTTTCTTGTTGAACTTTTCTATGTTGTAATAGTGTCCTGAGCTGTTGTACTGTCGACAAGAACATAATTAACCTGTGAGAATTCTGATAGTTTGAAATTTGTTTGTTTGTAATATAACCTTGTCCACTGCACACATGTAATAACCTTATTTTTATTTCGATTTGTATAAATTGGTTGAATCTTTTTAGGTTTAGTTAATTTCTTGAACTTCATATATTTCATTTAGTAGGGGAAAGTTTACTAATTTCACATTAAAAAAACAAACAAATTATATTACGACACAAAGTTTTGAATTTTTGATTTCCTGATTCATAAAAAAAAATGACCCTTACCTCGCCATCAACTCTCGGACAGTCACTGGTCCTCCACGGACTTTTGTTTTTTGTTTCTTTTTTTCTGCTTTGAATAAAAGAAACTAATCCATATATATATATATATATATATATATATATATATATGTTTTGATTTATGGTAACATGATATGTAAGGTCCAATTAAAAATGTATAGGAAAAGGGAGTCTAGTTTGACAGTACTAGAAAACATACGTATGGCGACAAATTGCGTATTATGGGAGAATAAGGTCAAAGTTTTTGATCGGCTCCAGATTTGGTCGATGTCCTCCAAATGTAACCAAACAAATGCATGATTGTGCTTCGGTAGCGTAATATGCATGGAGAACAAGGTCAAAGTTCAACCTGCTCTACATTGTATCCAACTCTTTTGGTATTTTGTTTTGAATCACAATCATTGAGAATCCAATTTTGCAGCAGATTTCTTGGCATCTTTAGCAATAGAGAGTTCAGGAGGATATCAACGCTTTAGTCCATCAATATACGGATATCAAATCGTAGTTAGAGCATGATATTATCGGAATCTCTTATCCACGTAATGTAATAGTTGGAGTTATTTAGGCTTTTAGTCTCTTCTTCGGTACCAAAAAAAAGAAAAGATGGTTTATTTTGAATTTTAATTTTTTAGTATATAAAATTAGTAACTAAATGTTAAATCAACCACATATTTGTCCAACTTTAGACATCTAACAAAATTTAAATATTAATGGAGATGAGAATTTAAATAGATATTTGACTTAAAAAAAAAATCCACATATTATTTGGAGTATAATTATAAATTTGAGAGTACATATCTGTAAAAATCTGATTTTTTGTTACATGAATCACTAGATATTCTAAAATTTTGAAATGGACATGTCCGAACACCTAACGTAGCTTTCATTCAACCTGCATGGACCCTAATAACAACGTTTTTAATGTAAACAGACTCGAACAGGAAATCGGCTAAAGGGATCGAGGACAAATTCCTTATTTCTTAACCCTGCAAAATTGATTAAGAGGCTTGGAGATTGGTCTTTCAACATGGCTCAAATTAAATACTCTATCTGTTGTTAAAAAATGATCCACGTACAAATTTCACAACCCTATATAAATTATTTTTTAAGAACATAATATAATATAGCAAGTGCTGCCGCTGCCTAATTCCCCGTGAAATATTGCTTGAACCTTGAATGAGTCTAAATTTATTCATTTACATATTTTACTTCGAATTGAAGGCATCCAAAAAAGTTGAGGATTAATTTAAAACGGGATAAGTTGGGTTGAAGCCGGTACTCATCTCATTTTCTTCCCATTGATCGATGCTGTTATTCCGTTATCGTTTGTTTTTGTTCTTTTAAGTTGTTCTACTTCCTCATAAAATGAATTGTTTCGTCAATATACTTTTTTCTCTTGCATCATTCCTCTTTATCAGTATGGGTTTTCTCATCACAGTGGTGCTTTTAATTATTTAAAGAAAAAACAAAATAATTAAACAGGTTACAATCGATTTTTTTTTTTTTTTTTTGATAAAAAACTTTCAACTAAAGATTTTTTAACTTATTCATATTCTTTGTCCTTTCTTTAGTCTACCTCTTGTTTCAAGAAATAAATTGGAAACATGGAACGTGAATTATTCAGGAACAAAATTCGGATAAGAGTACCTTCAGCACCAAAGGCTTGCTTCCTGTAGATTTAAATGTAGCGATGGAAGCTTCCTATTAATAATACTTCTATTAATCCGAAGAGAAATCGAAGAAAATAAATGAAACTATTTACACTGCTTCTTTTTTATTTTTATTTTTTTTTCAGAATGATAAGTTTTTGAACAGTTCTTTTATGAATATCACACACTGGCCAGCCCTTATAATCCCTCGTATCTGTCCCAGAATAATAATCCACTTTGTTGAAATATTTTAGTTAAAAAAATAAGTCTTGGGGGGATATAGTGGTACCATTTCCCAAAAGTTTGTTTGCATATGCTTTTCATTAATTGTTGCTCAAGCCTCCATATGGCATCAAATGAAATTCCAAGGAAAAGAAAAACTTTTCATGCTGTCTGTCTAGACTACTCACTAAAATAACTATTTACAGAGTCGATATATGAAGCTACAATAAGTCATGGAATTACGCTAACTCGTGGCATGGGGGGGTTGTTGTGCACTTCAATAATTGTACGAAACAAAAAAGACTAATGTATACATGTCTCCATTCACTATATCATGTTCACACCGTTTAACAGAAATGTGGGTTCTATCTTCTGTAAAGAGAGGTTGAAATTATTAAAATGCCTTATTATTATTGAAAGGAAAAAAAAAATGAGTGTCCTCATTATACATGAAATTATATATAGTGCGTTCGTTTATTGGGGAAGGCAGAAAAAAAAAAGTTGCTTGAAATTGAAATATTAATAATAAAAAAAAAGTAACATTCTTAGGCTATTGGTTTCACTGGTCTCTGTTTTTCAGGCTACTTTACAGGACATTCTCGAAGGAACATTTTATATTTTATTTTGTACACTATATATCCTCCACGCCCCGTGTCCGAAACCAGTATCCTTAGTCCTCACTCACATTTCAGCAGAATAGTGCCCTTTTGTGAAAAGAAAACAAAAAAAAAAAATTCTTCCAACAAGTCTTTGGATCACTCTTAGCCATGCTTGTTTTGCCGAGCATATTCCACGAACGTTTTTAATCCTTAGTTGCATATGCAGGCTTCATTATTCAACCATTGCAGCTTGACCCTTGAGTTGAGCTGCTTGCATCTTAGCTTAGCAATTTTTATTTGATTGTTTTTATTTTTAACCAAACAAACATTAACTATACAGTATTCCCCTGTTATAAACAGGGTGTATATATGAAATGTTTCAGTTTGTTCTTCACCCGCGCCCGAAGAAAGACACAAGTCCATACAATATAATCAACTGAAATGCCAGTATGCCACCACATCATTGAGTCTTCAAAATTCATGATACAAGGACATGATAAAGGTTTTAATCACAAGTCAGAGCGAATGTATGCCGAGAAAGAAGAACTCGGCACTTAGATTCACCGTTGCTTGGAAAGAGGGACCGAATTCAAGTATAACGATCGATAATCAAATTTCAAACCTTTCATTCATCTTTTCCCGGAACCAATGTATCCAAAGATAAGTTCTAAAAATGCATGATATGATAATAACGGGTTAGAGTAATCACGTACATACAGAGATTTAACTTTGATCACCACTCATAAGTAATAACCAACAACTAGACAAGAATAACTTGTAGCCACCGTACAATACAGAGCATCGTTCAAGAGAGGTTTTCCTTACCAGTTCCAAGTGCAACAGAGTAGAGAAACTGGGATATTCTAATCAAAGTCAATGTTCATGCACATGAGGCAAAAGACAGCGGAAAACAAAAATCTCATGCCTTTTAATGAAAGCTGATACCAACATACACAACAACTCCCTACCCTGAGACCCACAGAAATTATCATACTACATAAACAGAAAGCAGCAAGTAGTACATAATCAGAACTTATACAGAAGCTAGAGTCTCTACATGTTAAAATGCATCTGACCATTTGAATCTGGATAGATCCTTCAGCCGATTTACAGTAGTCTCTGGAGCTACATCAGCAATTTCTTTCACAAGAATGGCTTTCGTGTCAAAAGACACAATTTTACCAGGGAGTGATATCAGCAATTCAGGCTCTTCCCCTTTCTCATCGGCACAACATAGCACAGAAAGTTTACAACGGAACCATTCATTATGAGGATCATTCTCCTCACATACCATCAGTGGATATAGAGTACCTAGAGGAGAAAGGTCCAGGCAATATTTCACATTCCAACATGAATAATCCAATTCCATCACAAAAACATCAAAAAGAAATGATTTAGGCTCCTTTAGCCCGATAAGACATAGATCTCCACCCGACACACCAAAAAAGATAATTTCAGGCCAGGATTTAAGGGATTGTGGATCTTCAGGAATACAAACTGCAACCTTGGGAAGTATAGCCGGAATATGCTTCTCACAACCATTTTCGATATCAAGACATATAGTGAACCACTTTGAAGAAACCCAATGAAGATCTCCATTCCATAATATTCCTTTCCAATCAATAATATCCGAATAGTAATCAAGATTACAGTTGGCATCCAGCCAATCCCCAGTCTCGGATGCATAAATGGCTACCCTAAACCACCAATCATCATACCAAACGTACACCACCCTATAATTATCAGATTTCAAAGGATCATATGCAATATTCAAATCCACAAACAAATCACTAGCTTGTGGGCAAATCATAGGGCAGTCATACTTGGCAGATCGTTTGGGAAAGTAAGTGACCCGAGCATAGAGCTGGGGCAGAAGCCTACGGTGACAAGTAGTCGGATTATACACATAAAAAAATACACCACCAAAATGATTTTTTAGAGCAATTGCCACTAACCCATTGCACGAATGAAATCCTAACATTTTAAAACCTTCAATTGAGTTCTTAAAGTCAGAGACAGTCTTAACCATTGAATCAACATATTCCTTGCCTGGAGAAATGAAATTCAGCTCAACCTCCTCGTCAACCGCCCGGGACAAGAAGTGGGGGCCAGTACGCTCCCGAAGATGAAGGCGCCGGAAAGTGGTGTCCAGATCTTCGTTACCGGCTCCAGCATTTTCCGGAATTGTTGCAGAATTGGAATTGTAGTCAACGAGGAGCTGGGTCTTTGAGTTTCGATTAGAAAACTCATCGGAATCGGAATTTGAGGGTGAGGGGCGGAGGAATATTAGTCGTTGGGTGTGAGAAATTAGGGTTTCTTTCGCCATTGATTTTGGGGGATTTGGGATGTTTGGAATTTGTGGGAATGATATATTGCAGTTCGAAATTTGAAATACTCAGAAATACTCAGTAATCACGAAATTCAACCCTCCACGTTTTATCAATTTTTTTAAATCCCTAAAATAATCAAATCTTACTATATTAGAAACAAAAATCACACTTTAGAAAGCACCACCATTTGCCATGTGCCATTTCCACATCATATTTTTAAAATAAATTTTTATTTACACATCAGTTTTCTAGACTTAAAAGGCAAATTCAGTCCAAATCCACCACCACCTCTTATTTTCGCCAAAACAAAAAAAAAACACAGCTTCATAAAAAACACAAATCCTCATCTCCATCTCGACGACAATCGACTCCCTAATCAATCCCTTCTCCACAATAAAATAAAAATAAATTACTCATCAATCATTAATTGAGAATATGTGGTGAAATATACTTCTTTCCTATTAGCATGTTCAATCTTTTCATTAGTGATGATCAACTACATCCTAATCAGATAAAATTTCGACTTCAAAAAATATTCTCTTTACCTCTCTATATAAACACAAAGGGAAAAAAAATTCTCATTGATGTTGCTTTCGGCCGTTGTGGTGGTGCCATTACAGATATTAAAATTTAATGATTTTATATCCACAGATCATTTCTACGGCTTTTATTATTTTTTGTTTTTCTCGTTCAAGAATAGTGTTATTATTATTATTTTTGTGCGTCCACCCATTACAGGTACCGTAGCCGTTGTCAGGTAATATGATGTGATTTCTTATATGGGTAGTCAGCTTAGAATTTTTGTATGATTTTAGTTCTGTTTGAATTGAATTGATCAATTGGGTTTTTGTCACAAAGTGTGGTTTTTGTAAATTTTTTTTTATGTTTTATTCATTTAGAGTGGTTTTCTTCTTTTTAATTATGGAGTCTCAGTTTTTTTTCGTATATGGTCAGTTATGAATTGTATTTTTTCTTTGTTTAATTGCTTTTGATTTTGTTTCATACTCCCAGTTGACCAATTATTATTATTATTATTATTATTATTATTATTATTATTATTATTATTATTATTATTATTTTTGCAAATGATGCGCATTTTTTTTTTGTGTTCGGACTTTCAAGAATATACTTTTTGGATTTAGTTTTTGGACTTTTTTAAATTACTCATCATATAAATGGTTCAGGTCGCTTCTTCTAACTAATTTATGGGAAAGCCTTTTTTATGTATTTGAGGTGGAGAAGGAAGGAATGGTGTTTCTATGTTTATTTGTGTTTTACACCTCATTTTTATCTACAGGAAAAAAAAAAATTTTCCAATTTTTAATGGACTCTTTTACTTTTTTTTTTTTATCCTTGCCATGGTGAGGTGAGTTCTTTTTTGCTATAACTTGAAACCTATGCAAATTTACATTAATTTTCATTCTCATATTTGTGATCAACCAGTTTCAACAATTAATCAGTTTCAAAATCATATTTTTGATATTTTACTAGCTATAAGCCTTTGGAAGAAACAGTTCAAACAATTAAACGTATACCCTTTGGAGGAAACTAACTACAAAGCTATTATAAATCTCCAAAACCAAGTATTGATTTGGCACGACAAATGAAGAACATCAATAAATCATCTTACTAATATTTAAACTTATTAGGATGCTTTTATATTTTGTCTAACATTTACTTCAAGAGATATACTTGATCAAGTTTATTTATATTTAATAAGTAACACTTATAAAACATTTCTAAAATATTCAAACATTTCTAAAACGTACCGGCCCAAATACACTTTCTTTTTTTTGCCAAATACAAACATGTCTATGATCACACTTATAAAACATTTATAAATTCTTCAAACATTTCTAAAATATATCAGGGCAAATGCAAAATATTTTTTTTTCAAATACAAACATTTCTAAGATCTACAGATATACTGGGCCAGGGTCGCGCATTGTGCGACTAGACATCACTAGTTTACTAAATACATCGATTTTTCCAATTGCATAGTCCACAGGGGTGTAGATTTCTGACATGATGTGTTACATAAACAGTCCGAGATTATATGACACACTGACTGTATTAACGTTTTTATTAAATTTTTGCTATAAAATAAATTATAAAATAAACGTGTTGTAACACAACGAACTGAAGCCCTTCGCATCTCCATTGCTTTTTATTATACTACTCCCTCCCGTGCTTATTATAAGCTATTTTGATATCGTATTAAGTTTTGCTTAAAATGTATTTTTAGCTGAAATAAATACTTTAAAAATATTTCATAATAATTAGGAGAATACAACGAATGTAAAAATGTATTTTTAAGGTTTTTCTCTAATTAAAAAGACATTTTAGATTAAACTTAGGATGAAATCAAAATGCTTTATAATAAGGTCTGGAGAGAGAGAGTATATTGTTTTATTATTTCCATTGCGATTTTGCCACAACAAAATTCTAATATCCAATGTATATTTTAAATTTTTTCATATTTACTCTTCATAAAAAGTCAACTTCCTTATCATCATCTCTCCAACATCTCTCGTTTGTTCTTTCTTTCTGAAACTCTAAATTAGACATCATTTTCTCCTTCCATGGTTTGCTGTCAATACTTTTTGAAAATTGAAAACAAAATATGCACTGGATGTTAGAAATTTTTATGACAAAATAGCTACCCATTTAAACTGTCTTCAAGTAATTTCATGTCAAAATTCAAAAACATTTTTAATCGTTTTTTGCGTCTAAGAAAATTCAAATCAATTTATATTATGTTCAGAGTTTCTCGATTTCCGAAATAAGAAAAAACTCATTTTCTTTCTAGTTCATATGATACTCCCTCCATTTCTTAAAAATGCTTTGATTTGTCAAAAATTTTATTCATTATATTCTTCTAAATGAAAAATAAAGCCTTAAAAATGTATTTTTATATCCATTGTGTGTTCTATAAATTATAAGAAAATATTTTTAATGTTTTATTTTAATTGAAAGAATATATAAATTAAAAGTTAGGACAAAATCAAAATACTTTGTAATAAGGAATGAAGGGAGTATTTGCCAAATCTATTTTAGACCTATTAAGTATTTCATCTGATAAAAATTAATAACGGTTTTTCGGGTTCAACATCATTAATAACTTCTGATAATCACAATGACAGGAACATTTTACAGTTGGGTTATCAAAATTTTTTTGAAGAGATAATTATAATTTTTTTTTTTACGAAACAATGACCGTAATAATTAGAATCTTCCCCCCCCCCCCTCCCCCCCCAAGAAAAAAAAAACAAGGTTACGAAGTTTATCAAGTATATCCGCTATTGCATGTTCCCAAAATAAAAATCTAATTAAAGCAACTATATGATGATACCTTAATTTCGTGAAGGATAATAATATGTACAAGTAAAAATTACAAAAAAAAATTAGAAAGAATGATGCTTAAATTATTTGAATTAATCCTTAATTTTAAATGCATAAATCCCAAATACAGTATATGAATATTAAAATTAATGGATGTGATCATTATTATCACATTTACTTGTAATTTTGTTGTATATATCGTTATTCTTTAGTAGTTTCGTGAAATACAAGAGTGCATATTTGTAAGACGATTAATAAACAGAAAGAACGGAACGTCTTTAAAAAAAAGGGATGCAATGTTCAATCAGGAAAGAACAAAGTAGAATCGAAAATCATATAATAGTTCATCCTAACATTCAATTACGCATTATGCTTCTAACAGTCTTCAAAATCCTAACATAATCATAAAAGAGTGAGGAATCCTTTCCCTCTAATCCATCCCTACTATTCACGTTTCTGCCTGCAAGATTATTGCAGGGACTTCCACCAATGACGAGATCGAAACCTCCAAGGGAGGTTATCAACTCTTGTATTGTTTTCTCATTGAACCTTTGAACATCGTCAAAGTGGAGCAATTTGCCTGGCTGTAGTGTGTTCTCCCACCAGGTCTGAATTATTTTTCTGTTGTCTTCAGATATCTCAACAGAAACAACATTCTTCAATGGTATACCAAGTCTGTGGAGAGCAACTTCTGCACCACCTATCCCAGAGAATAGCGACAAGACATTGATGCCTTCTGGGTACAAGCGCTTGAGTACAGACAGATGATATGCAACCGTATTGACCTAAAAAGGACAAAAAAGGAAAAAGCAAAAAAAGAAAACAAAACCAGCAGCAAACAACATTAGCCATTAGTAAACAACATTAAGATCAAGGATAAGATCATGTCAAATTAGTTTCAAACAGTAGAAAAAAATGCTAACCTGGAATGAGTTGCCAAGTGACTTGTATCTGTTTCTCGTACTCATTCCAATACCCCTTGTATGATTTTCTGGAAAACCCAATAGTATCTCTATTTCATTAGGCTCTAACTGGGCGACCCGGTTCTTCCCAACCCACAACAAATTCCATCTCCTACATTTACCTAGAATCTCCTTCTTCACTTTTTCCGGAGGTTCCGCATGGAGTTCGTCATATACTTGAAGAGTTTTACGAATCTCCTTTTGCAAAACGGCAGTCGGAGTTGATGTCAGCAAGCAGTTAAGCTGAGTTCGCGGGTCCCAAGACGGCCACCATTCCCTGGTATACGGAAATGCCTCGTGAATGGTGCATGGAAGAATTGGAAGAAGCTCAGATCTGCCCTCGATTGGTAAATTGTGAACGTATCCCCTCTTTCTCGCAGCAGCGGAGAAGTATTTGGAATCGACAAACTCCGGCACGACATTGTAAAGGTAACTGGAGATGGTTTTCCACACGCCTTTTGGAGTTTGCGCAACATTCTCATAATAGAAGTATGGGGGACCCATTGCTTGCTCTGGAAGGATTCTGCTTGTTACAAGCTGGGAATCATGTACACGAGGCAGTCCGAAGCCTACCATTGGTTTTGGAATGCGAATTCGTTCAATCTCTTGAGATTGTATTTCCCTCCGCTTTTTCGTCCCTTGGGACTCAGGATACACCGCCCGTTTCTTTCTTTTCCCAACTTCGCGGCGAGAATCATTCAGGTTTGGCTTTGAATTTTACAACAAGGAAAAACACACAAGGTGATCAGCATCAAGAACCCTAAAACTGATGGTAGATCAAGTTTTATAAAAGGAAAACGAACACTCTCACCTCGGTAGGTAGATTCGCAGGTTCTTCTTCTTCTTCTTCTTTTCTTGCTGTTTGAACAGCGAAAATGAAATCTGATAACTCATCAATCGAAGCTTCTGGACCTATACATACACAAAAAGGCACAAAGAGTTTCAACTAATGCATTCAAAATGTCTTAGTTTAATGAGAGATTAGAATTTAGAAATATGTATTTAGGCCTAAGAGCTGGTTCCAACTTCCAATGCAAAGTAAACCACTCGTAAAATCCAAAGCATAAGGCAAGTATACAAGTCTCGAATTCAACTGCAAAAATCCTCTTCATTTACTCACATTTTTCAGTAGCTGTTTCAGCATCCTCAACCGAAAAGCCCATGTTCTGTAAAGTAAGCTTTTTTTTATCATTCTCCGTCAAGAGTTCCATGTTTTCCTGCAAAGGTTTTAGTTGATTAGACATGATCATTCAGATAAGTTTTAAAGGATGCTTTAAAACGATGTTTTAGTGGATTAGTCATGATCATTCAGATACGTTTTAAAGGATGTTTTAAGACACCAACTCATAGAAGCTATTTTATGAAATTAGTGAATATGTGAAGCAAGTATTGGGAACTTAATTGATCGATCTATTGAAGATTGTCAACTTAATTCATTCATCGATCTATTGAAGATTGTCAATATTTGACATGCAATCACAATATCTATCACTTGGAAAACTTGAAATACATAAAAGTCTAAAATCCAAAAGTCTAAAATCCAACAAATGGTGATACAGTTTCTTCGAGATATTTAATATTTTTCCCAAAAACCAAATTGTATCTTTTTAAAGAACAATTTAGAACACGACTTCATTTTCTGGAATAAAAATCAATCAGCTGACAAGGACTAACCATAATATTATTTAATTGTTTTTAGGCTGTTGTGCCGAAAGTGGCTAAAAATGGCTACTGGAAGATAAACAACACCACAGGGTAGCATGTATTATAGAAAGCAAGTAATGCAAATTCTAAGTTCTTGGAATACTTAGGCATCTATATACAAAGTTGTAATAGTTAACTATGTAGATTGAATCGGTAGGATGGTTTGTACAAAAATGAGTTGAAGTGAGTTGATTAATGAAAATTTACTTTTTACCCAAAAAAAAATAACTAAAAGAACAAAATATAACCAAATTGTCGAACAAATGGATTTTATTAGTACATTATTTATGAGGCCGCATTTTTAATCTTTTTGCAATTTTGACAAAGGGACATTCAAACGAGTCGCATAAACAATGCGGTATCAAAGAAATGACACACAACAAAAAATGTCGCATATACTACATGGCCTGATGACATTGACACAATTTTGCAATGAAGTGACTCAAAAAGTGACACAATTGTGGAGCACAATGAGCTAAAATTTTGTACATTCGTCTCCCTTGTTCTCGAAACACATGAGAATAGGTTTTAAAACTTATGATCAGTACCCCTAACGAACAGATTTTTTAGGGGTTTCTGTTGATCTTGTGGGTCTCCGTAAAGTACTACTATATCCGAAAGTGTACATGTCAGTTGGACATCAAGATTTGCAATTATGAGAAATTGTAGAGGTAGTTATAGAGAATGCAAGTATCAATTCTGGATAAAAGTACAGAAACCAACCATGCAACTATAAAACTGAACAAAGATTAACACACACACAAAAAAAAAAGGAGAAAGCAAGCACGAACCTCATCTTCGAACCAATAATCATTCCAATCATCTGAATCAGAAAGATAAAGTCTATTCTCGTCGTAACCTGATGAACATTCAGCAACATCGGTACATTTTCTCTCTTCGGCAGCTTCATTTTCAAGAGTCTGCAAAACAATAACAACCCCAAAATTGTTAGATATCCACTTTGCATTAAAAAATTAGTTGTGCATTCAAATAGATACCACTAGTAGACCTCTGAATTTGAAGAAACTGGGGAATAGTCATAACTGTCTCCACTCAAAAACCCTTCCTTTTTTTTTCCAAAATATTAATCAATTTAGTTCAAAAGGTTTAAAGACATAGCAGGAATGTACTTTGTTTGTGAATAACTAATTATTACATTATCATAACTAATTATTACATGGACCTTCAGCTTGTCACCCGATCCTGGAAGATATAAGATTTATGTGCCACGATCTGCGTGTTAAACATTTGGCATGGATTGATCATCAAGAAAACTTGGTTGCGCTTGCCCTAGCTAAATTTGGGAAAAATTCTGATTTAATCGAAACCTTAGGGAGTAATCTATCTATCTTTGTATCTTAATTGGTGCTGGACTATTTCCAGTAATCTTAATCAAAGTTTGTTTTTCTCAAAAAAAAAAAAAAAATTATTACATTGTCATAGTACCAATCTAGGTAGGTTGTAAATTAAGAAAAAATATATCAGGGTTCCTCTTATCTCTATTATGTATGTGAAAATCTTTGAACCCTTTCATTCAAATACATAATTTAATATTCGGTAGAATGCATTGTAATAATTTAAGTGCCGGATTATACTAATATACAAGTACATATTTTTTTAAAAAAATCTGGTCGTTTATGTGTTTCTTCCTAGACACGTAATTTTAGGAATTAGCATACAGAAAATAATGCACCATAAAAGGTCAAACTGGAAATTAAATTTAACAAACCAATCATATGCAAGGAAAAGGGGGTAATAATGCTCACCATGTATGTAAGAATTGCATCAACAATGGTTGAATCCTCAGATTCTTCTCCTATAGATGTTTTACATGTGTAAGGAATGCCAAACTATAAAGATGAAATGGTGTAAAAAAAAAAAAGAAAAAAAAAGAAGAAGTTTGTGATGTAGTAGTATACCATGTTCCTCGAGAGCTTTAACAACTAATTTATCCGGAAAACCCATCTCTAGGAAACGCTTGATGTTTCCAGAATGAGATGATGAACTTTCCTACAATGATACATAGAGAGGCAAAAAATATTAGGAATAATAAGCATATGATTTATAATATGTAATACTTTAACACAGAAATTTAGGAGGGTTTTATGGACAAACAACATAAATTCAAAAGAAATTCATTTTATTTCTTATACTCAAATGTCAATATAAAATCAACACAATCATACAACATTTCAAATGAATTTTATTTTTTACATTATTTTACAAAATATTCAATTAACTTTACTGAACCACCAACTCCCGCTGATGGACCACTGCTGGTTGGGAAACTAGCTGGATTCTAGCCAACATTCAGCCCAGTAGACTGGAATCTAGTTGGCAGTCGTCCATTGACAAGTGACAGTACGGTGGTGGAGGTTGGTAGTTCAGCGGATTTAATAAAAGTAATAATTTATTTTAAAAATTATGCATATAAATTTTTTAAAATTTTCACTCGAAATCATTTTTAAATGATATTTAAAATTTTAAAACAAAACAAGAATATTATGTATAAGAACCCTCGAGCTTACCGCCTTATCAAGAACATGAGCACTCCAATCAATGCTCCCGCTACCATCATTATTCTCTTGAACCTAACCAAAACAAGATCTACGTTAATTAAAAACTAGATGCTTGGCCCAGGCAGCCCTTCTATTTTAATTTTGTGTTAATAGATAAATGAATTCTTGATTTGAAAAAAATAAAATAACTACACATTTGGTTTTTTTTTCCCTTTTTAGCCAAAAATAAAAATAAAAATAAAAAAATCATCTGCCAAAGGAAAAAAATATATTGAAAAGTACAACGATGCAGAAATCATACAAAAGAATGTGGAGTAATAAATGGGATAAGTTTATGGGCAAATTTAAATATTATTTTAATTTGATTGATAAATGATAAATATTAGGAATTAAAATTGTGTAGCTATTTTTGTAAAGTAGCTTTTGTTTCTCCAGATAAGAATTTTTTTTTCTTTTAAAAAGGGATGACACGTGGCAGAATGGTTAATGCAATATGGTGCATTTGGAGCTAAAAATTTTTAATAAGAAATTGTCACATCAACATCTTATATTATGCTTTAATAGGGTAAAAGGGATCTCACATCAAACAACTTGAAAAACAGTTTGCTGGAACATTCTGGCCTTTTACTTATATACCAACAAAAAAAATAGAAAATGCATTAGATATCATATCTACAATCGAAAAACTCACCATTTATTCCGAATTTGGAATTCCTGTCGAGTGGTTCTCGCAAAATCTTGCCCTGAAAAAACACTACCAATATCTAATCTTCAGAACAAAAAAAAAAAAAAAAGAAAAGAAAAGAAAAAACTATGCACCAAAATCGTTTGTCTTTTGGTGGTCAACGCAGACAGGTCGGACGCAATGGCCACTTTTGGTTTTGGTCTATATATTTTTTTAGTAAAAGATTTTTTGCCTTTTTTAATATATTGAATATGTATTACTAAATTACTTTGTTTTCAAGATACGATTTTAGGACTATATCAAAGTTTCAAAAAACACATGCAAAAAAAGAAAAAACTGGTTAACGACTAATTGCCAATCATTTGTTTCTCAACACATTTAATCTTTACAATTTCAGAAGAAAATCCACCAAACTCATAAAATTGTCTCTAATGCAAACTAATGTTTTATCACATGAATAGTACGGGTTTCGAGACAAAGTATCAATAATGGTTTTCTTGGGGTGAAGAGGAGTTGAAAAATGATGCATTTGATCCTAATACGTGAATATAAATTTAACACAGAAATTGGACTTAAGGGAGAGTGTTAAGGTATATAATCTGTCCCGCATTCTCACTGTGAAGAAGAGTGACTCAGTATATAAATTTCAAAGACTACACCACTCATTATAAATTGGTTTTGAGATGGGAACCTAAAATACTTATATACTTTGACAAGACATCAGAGTAGGTTTAGAGAGCCACCTCTCAGTTTGTACAATTATTTTCTTGTCAATTGAGTAATCATCATCGTTATTTCCCCTAAATCGAAGTATATACAAAGTCAATTTATCACAAGGCTTTTGGTTGCTGATTTTGGTGATGTTTTTGTTTTCTTTTTAGCCGTTGTTGGGTTTCGGGTTTGGTAGTGCAATGCGCGACGGCGGGCAAAAGCACTGATTTTGGTGGAGTTCTTCTTTGTGGCTGATTACTGTCCTTATTCTTTAATTTGATCGTGGGTGCTCTTCATCTTTTTTTTTTGGACCAGAATTGAGTTTTGGTTTCATTCTGCTGGCTGTGTTTGTTATTATTTCAGCCTGCTATTTCTTTTCTTATTAAGTGGGAATTAAAAATCTGCTTCATTTAATTTGGTTCAAAAATCTGATTCTTATGTTCAATATCGTGTTTTGTTGGTGGATTAGCATAGATTACTACTACCCAGTCGCTTAATGATGTTTTTTCTGGAGTTTGGCGATATTCTAGATGCCAGAGTCATTTATGATCATGAGACCGGGCGATCAAGAGGGTTTGGATTCGTGATTTTTAAGAAGGAGCAAGGCATGTAGAATGCAATTGAGAGCATGAATGGTAACATTCTTGATGGCCGTAACATTACAGTCAGAGAGGCTCATTCCAACAACACTGTTGATCGTTTCGTTGCCAATGAGCATTCGAAGGTTTGCAGTTACCCGCTTGAATCATGAGAAATGGAATTCTTTGTTGAGTTTATTGCATTCGGCAAAGCAAGAAGGAACCAAAAGATTAAATCCTATGAACTCTTCCTATGATTGGATGTATGATTATGGAGCGACGCACCATATGAAGGAATTTTTGGATTATTTGTTTGATGTACACGAGATTGAGGCACGTCCTGTACAATTGCCAAATGGGGATGTAACTCTAGCTACAAAGGCATGAATAGTATATCTTAGTCGGCCTATCATTTTTTTAATGTTCTTTTCGTTCCCTCTTTGAAATGTCGTGTAATCTCTTTGTACCACCTGTTGGAAGATTCAGATTGTGTAGCTCCGTTCACTAATAAAAATTGTGTTGTCCAGAAAAGCACTTCGAGAAGGTGATTGGAGCTGGTGAACAGATGGAGGGACTTTATTTTTTTTCAAGGAATAGTGGAAGCAGTGGCGGCGCCAGTTCGTGTTGAAGGATCTTTGGACCTACGGCATAAATGATTGGGACATCCATTTTCTAAGGTTAATGAAAAATTGTGTGGTTTTGGTCCTAACGATAAGGGTAATGTTCACAATGAAGTGTGTGATGTTTGTGTTCGAGCCAGGCATACAAGGAATAGTTTTTCCCTCAGTAGAAATAATGCTTTGGAGTCTTTTCAATTGATTCACTGTGATTTGTGGAGTGCTTACAGTGTTCCAACTTTCTGTGAGGCACGTTATTTCTTGAATATTGTGAATGATTTTTCACGTGCAATATGGATTTATTTGCTTGTTGATAAGTCTGAAGTATCTGCAACTTTATGAAATTTCTTTACTATGGTGGAACGTCAGTTTAATCGATTGGTCAATACTGTACATAGTGATAATAGCACTGAGTTTGTTTGCTTGACCAATTATTTTCGAGCATCTGGTATTTTCATGAGACCTCTTGTGTTGGCACACCACAGCAAAATGGTCGTGTGAAACAAAAGCATCAGCACATTCTTAATGTTGCTCGTGCTTTACCTTTTTGCGCCAATTTGCCAATTGAGTTTAATTGGTTGCTGCAATTTCTGAGCAGGCTGAACATGGGGATGCCCTAAATTTGCATATAAATAGTCTTTTTCTTATTATTAAGAAAGGGAGGAAAAGAGGCACAACACAGGGAGCGACGGCTGGAGCTCAGGACAAGGATTTCTCTCCGTTTTCGTCAGTTTTAGCTCTGTAATGTCAAACATTAATTCTTGTGTTGTTGATTTCACCATGATTAGCAACTAAACCTCTTTTCTAGTTAAAGGATTTTATTGAAGTCTTGATGTTATTCAATTGTGAGATCTAACTGTTTGCTTTTCATCAATGAATTTTGAATATTTATTTATTCTCTTTGATGTGTATTGATGATTATTTGGCATTATTTGAATAGCTGGTAGCATTCAATTCTTCTAGATAATCTAATTTATTGAACAACAAGGTTTGTTTGTTCCTTATAAGAGACAATGCAAATAATTACTTGGTAAGTAATTTACTTGTGTTGTAAGAATAAATAATCAATTTTTAAGGAAACAAGGTTTGTTGTTAAAAATTGAATTGGGTCTTTGCTTGTTAAAAACTAAATCCTATGTGGTTCCAGGTAGTGTTTTCTGGCTATAGAGTGATTAATGAAGGTTTCATAGTCACTGGTAATTAAATAAAAAGACTGAGTTGTTAGAAGGTTCCAACAATGATAACTAATATATTCATCATTTGTTGAGTTAATGTTTGCATCAATGATCAGTTAGATACATCAAGGTGGAAATTATTCCTTTGACTAGAGTTGCTCTTATTATTTATTTTCTAAAAGTATCTTTTATTGTTCGCCAGTTATTTTTTGTCATCCATTAATTATAATTCAAAAATTCGTCCATTTGGTTACTTTACTTTTGATTAGAAATATTTTCATTTCCTTACTTCCTGAGGAGACGACCCTACTCATTGCTATACTACTAAATTCCTTAGGAGTAGGTTCTTTTATTTTTGTTGGTTTGACACCCACCATGGACAGTCTTCCCCCTGGAAAGAAAGCTATTGGATGTGAATGGGTGTACAAGATTAAACACCGGTCTGATGGCACTGTTGAGCATTATAAAGCTCGTCTCGTCATTCTTCGAAATAGTCTGGTTGAAGCACTTGATTATACAGAGACTTTTGCTCCTGTTGCAAAGATGGTGCCTGTTCGTACATTTCTTGCTGTTGCTACTGCCAAGAATTGGGAACTTCATCAAATGGATGTGCATAATGCATTTTTGCATGGTGATCTTGATGAAGAGGTGTACATGAAGATGCCTCCTAGTTTTCGCTTCGGCTCTCCTGGCCAAGTTTGTCGGTTGTGGCATACTTTGTATGGGTTGAAGAAGGCTCGTCGATGCTAGTTTGCCAAGCTGGTTAATGCTTTGATTTGGTATGGGTTTTGTCAGTCTTATTCTGATTATTCACTATTTACTTTGGAGCGTAATGGTGCGTGACTGAATGTTTTGGTTTATGTTGATGATTTAATTGTCTCCGGCAATGGTAGCTCTGTGATATTGCTAAGTTTAAGAACTATCTGTGTCATTGGTTCCACATGAAAGATCTTGGTAAATTAAAATATTTTTTTTGGAATTGAGGTGGCCAGGAATGCTACTGGCATTTTTCTTTGACATCATAAATATGCATTGGATATTCTCTCTGAAGTGGGATTGTTGGGTTCCAAACCTGTTGATTCTCCTTTGGAACAATATCATCATCTTGCGCTGGGTCAGAGTGTTTTTAAGCCTAATCCAGAGTGATATCGTCGCTTGGTTGGCCGTTTAATTTATCATGCTATTACTCGGCCTGGGATATCTTATTGTGTTCATATGTTAGCTCAACTCATGCAGTCTCCTATGCTTGATTATTGGGAGGCTGCTCTTCGCGTTGTGTGTTATTTGAAGGGTAATCCTAGTTAGGGTATCTTGTTGCGCTCTGATTGTGATTTACAGTTGTCTGCCTGGTGTGATTCAGATTGAGCGGGTTATCCTTTATGTCGTCGATCTCTTACTGGTTAGTTTGTTCAATTAGGTTCTTCTCCTATTTCTCGGAAGATGAAGAAGCAGCATACTATGGCACATTCTTCTGCCGAAGCTGAGTATCGTCCCCTGGCAGCAGTTACTGTCGAGTTGAAGTGGTTGAAATAATTGTTGTGGTGTTTGGGTGTCGATCATTCTCAACTGATTCACTTGCATTGTGACAGTCAAGCTGCATTACACATTGCGTTAAATCCGGTTTTTCATAAGTATACCAAACACATTGAGGTGGATTGTCATTTCTTGCGTAATGAGCTTCTTAATGGTCTAATTTTTCTTAGTTTTGTCCCTACTCGTGTGCAACAGCAGACATCTTTACTAAGGCTTTTAGGGAAGCGCGAATTTGATTATTTTCTTGGCAAGTTGGGCATTCAGAATCCTCATGCACCAACTTGAGAGGGGTATTAGTAAATCTTATGTAATATTTAATATTGTATACTGACGTAATAGACAGAGATTTTTCTCCCAAATTTATCATTCCCACTTTCAAATTGAATTCCTTCACTCATGAATCTCAAACTCCCAGCGAATTCAGTTTTTTTGGTTTATATTCCGAAAAAATAGTCGCATAAGTCTCTCAATATTTAGTGGAGTGTACGTTCTCATGATATTTGAGGCCAAGTCTCGGAATTGAAGTTTATTTTTTGATGTTCCCATCTTCGAATTATATTGATTTCTGTATATCTATCAGAACTCTTAGGTTTCAAAGTTTCTCCTTTTCTTGATGTAGGACTCACTCAACATGTTATGGATAATCGATTCTTGATAAAGAATTAATATGACGATGATCTTTCATCAATTGCTACCATGAATGGATTAGATTTTGGAGGCCCCTAATAAGCCCCAAATTATCCCGAGCCTCTGGATATGATGAGACCTATAAAAAGACATTGGGAGAGTTCAACAAAGGATGTGTAGTGCCGTTTAAATGCTTGATTGTAAAGGATGCTTGATTTTTGAATAACTGAAATTCCATCGACAAAAAGGAAGTTGCTTAGTAAGATTAGTCGACCAGAACTACTTTAGTGGGTTAAATGTAGGAAATTAGCATTCGATTTTTATAATTTTCTTTTTTGAAAAAATAAGCAGCCAAAATTCAATGCATTTTATAATGTGTCAAAAATGAAAAACAAAATTCATTGCAATTTATTTTTTGTATAACAGCCACATTTCGTTTTGATGTGAAAAAAAAAAAAAAAAAAACCAGACACACACACACACACGCACACACAACACTTGCTTGCTACATTTTCTTTAGTCCATTGAGTATTGAGATAATCTAGTAAGCGAATACAGTAGAAATAGTGTACCTTCAAAAGTTAACGAGATGTATTTTTTCCTTTTTTTTTTTCATGAAAACCGAGTGTCAAATCATCAATAGATCCCCAAAAAAGCTCAAATGAAACAGGCTTAATAGAATCGTTTTTGAGATATCAGTTCATAACAACATTTGATTGAATCAAAAGGTCCCACGAAATCTTAAAAAATTTGATATCGTACGTACCTCGTCTCAAACTCCAAATGTTCGGTTGTTGTGTGGCGCTACAGCAGATTTCTTGATTAGATCTCGACCCCGTCTTGCCGCCGACCAATGTAAAAATGAAAAAACCAAAGAAATTATGAATGATTTGAACAGCGATCTAACATTGAAAAAGCTTCAGGCACAGATGAACTGTTTTCCAGAAAATAGTGAAAAAAAAAGTCAACGTTTGGTATGAATTCCTCTATTACCAAAGAAAAAAAAACACTCCCATTTTAAACAAAAAAAAAAAAAACTTACTACGGAAAAAGAAATAAACACGTAACGCCGCCAATACTAGTAACCGTAGGGTTGTGCTATGAACTGTCCAAGTTTCTTTAGTTTCTCTCCTTTTTTTCTGTTTTTTCTTTTTATTTTTTATTTTTTCTGAAAGACGATTATGTAAGTTATTAGAAAAAATTCAATAAAAGTACTACTTACGATAGAATCTCTCTAAATTACAATTACCAATAAATTAATAACCTGTATTACACATAATGCTAACATCCTAACTAGGCACCAGTAAAAAATTGAACAAATTCGATTAATTTTTAAAATAATACTTTTTAAAAAATCTTCTACGTAAATATAAGTCCCTAACATTTCATAAATAAATAATTAGCTAAACAAATGTTATTATTTGTCGTAAAATATGAATCTATTAACTTTTGTTTCAAGAATAAAATATTTTATACAAAAAATTATCATTCTCTTTTTTCTTTTTAGAGGAATCGATAGTTGTTACAAACTTATTCCTTGCGTGACTCGAACCCATAAACTATTGGAAATACGAGTGTCATACCACATCATTGTCGGAGTTATCATTATTTAACTTTCTCATTCCATTCAAAAATTTTACTATCGCTTTGTCATACTGGAACCAAAAAAAAAAAAATTGTGAAAAGTTACTGATACACTTAGCAGATCCTTTCTTGATATTGGTTCCAAAGGCACCAAATCATCATAAGTTTAATTTCATTTTCCTCTTTAAATTTATCAAAAAATTGATAATTATTAATTTATCGATATATTAATGACTCTATGAATAAATAAATTTTTAGTGGCCAAATATATATATTAGTTTGAGAACACTTGCTGTACATGAAACTGAGTTGCGGCGTGATTGATCCGGTGAGAGCGAGACCATCAATTTGACCAAACTGGATCAACAATCACAGCGACAACCATATATAGTTTTAGTCATCAAAGTTCCGGTAACAAAAAATGAGAGCTAAGGACATGCGTGCACTGTTGTTTGTGCAAATTAAGTTCCTTAATAAAAAGGACAAAATAAAGAAATGATAATCTACCATAATCAAATTTGGACAGAACAAATCTACCTTGAGGTTACACGTAAAACAGGTGATAGGAACCAAATACATACGAGAATCCATTCTCGAAGGTAAATTTGTAAGTTAATTTGATATTCCCGTTTTTTATATTCTTATCTTTTATTTTGCTTTCATGGACTTTAATCTGGTAGACAGTTGGATGATTTGAAGTGAGAATCACATAATCTAATTGTTATGCTATGAAATGAGAGAAAAAAAAAGTACATTCATGAGCAAAAATTAGAAATTCGTAATGCACGATATTTGTTTTTTAAAGAAAAGAAAAATCTAAGAGAACAAATTGGTGTCAGTGAAATAAATAATAATAACATAACAAAACGTGTTTGACCCATTAATATATACAAAAGATCTTTCATCAATTAATATAAACTCCATCATAGAATACACATTTTGACATTTATCTAATATACTCTGAGAGCTATCAATTTCGTTAAAAATCTTGAATTTTGTTGCCATAGCCAAAAAAAAAAAATTCCTTTATATTATTTTAGTGTTTGTTTTCATGATGAATGTTTGAGGTATTTATAGGACTTAAAAAAAAATACAAGATTGGGCAGGCTAATCTTGGGCGATAAAAGATATTCTTCCATTATAAAATTTGTATTTTTGGAATTAATTTGATCCACGAAAAGGTTGGCAGAATAATAATTAAATGGATTAGTTTTCGTTGCACAAAAATCTTACGAAAACTAATAACTTGGTTTGTTATTTAATGTATAGATATTAATCTGATAAAGTTATGTGTATTTTCGGTTGCTCTTAAGAGTTGTTCTCAATCAAAATAATAAATCTCCACTTATAACGTAATGAATAATGTCCTATGTGTAGATTACTATTTAAAATAAATTAACAAATGATCCAAAAATACTAAGGCTAATTACCACATTTTTTTCGGTTAAGATAATTACCATATAATCAATAAAGTTAATTACCATATATTTTTTATTCTTAACATGATAAATATATCCAGATTGTTTGGGACAATGTAAAAATATGAAAACTATGTCCAGCCTTAATCATAGATTGAGGGTTGAACCACGATAAGGTTGGCAAGATAATGATTTTTTGGATTAATTTTCGTTGCACCAAAATCTTATGGAAACTAATGACTTCATTTTTTTATTTAATGTATAGATAATAATCTGATAAAGTTATGTGTATTTTCCTTTGTTCTTAAAAATTATTCTCAATGAAATAATAAATCTCCACTAATCACGTAATGAATAATGTCATATGTTCATATTAATCTTTTAAATAAACTAACAAATGATCCAAAAACACAATATATTTTTTTTGGTTAATTTAATTACCACATATTAGGAAAAATATTAAGGATATAGATTAGGTTGTGTTTTGATTCTTAGTATGTGAAAAATATGTCCAGATTTGTTATGACAATGTATGTAAAAGTATGAAAATTATGTAATAATAATCCCAAAAATTATGAATCTTAAAAATTACATTAACAAATGCAATAATCTAATCACAAAATAATGAAAATTGATTGCACAAGGTCCTCATGATTTGGGAATCTTGAGTTTTAGTTACTCAGTTAAAACTTATATGTGCATACCAAAAAAAAAATATGAGCTTGATTTTCTCATTGATTGGGTAAGTAATTACGCAACACGTGTCTGAAAAAATGAATTGTTTTAATGTATTAGATTCTAATTATAACTCAGCCTAGATGTTCAGTTAGTAATAAAGAACTACTAAATTTTGATTATGCCAGCGTAACTTGTTTTTTGGGCTTCAAGTTTTCAGGAGAATAGATTTCTTATATACAAGTGATTTCAGACTTTCGGCCAGGTTCTATTACTTCTTATCAGATTTTCTGATAGATGTATTTTATCACATGAAAAAGAAGTCTCTAAGTCCACCTATTTCAAACTCTCGGTTTAAAATTGCCCGTTCCAAACCCAAATAAGTGAGGTGGATTAATTTTTTTTTAAGTTTCTTTTTTCTTTTGAAATAAAAGATAAATTTATTAATTTGCTAGAAATCATACTGACAAAAGCAAGATACAGTAAAAAACACACAACTTACAATTGGTCATAAAGCGATTGTTGTGTTTTCCATAAAATAATGATTATACCACGTGATACAACAATAACAATCGGTTGAACCCTTTCAATGAATCCGTCGTCGCCACACTTACAAACGTCACTGGTGAAACCATCGCCACACTAGTGAACATCCCTAAAGAATCCACTGACATACTAGTAGACATCAACAAAGATGCCACCACCATATTACCGATCATCATCAACAAGGATGCTGACGTTATACCGTAGATCATAATCTACAATTATGATTCCGTTTGTATTGAAAATAAATTGAAACACACTAAAAAGTTAAAAATATATGATGAAAATTATTCCCCCATCTTTCGACGGTGGAAAGATGGGAAAAAAATTAATTTTGGTTTCTAGGGTTTAAGGAGAAGAGAGACAACCAAAGAGAGAGCTGAGAGACTTTTTTTTAAGTTTCTTATTTTCAATTGTCTAAAATTCAAAACTTACTTCAGACCCCTCAAAACACTAAGGGCTTGTTTGACCAACATTTTGTTTTGCATTTTGTCTTATTTTAACCTTAAAATATCTCTCAAACACAAAACCGAATACAATCCAAATAATGTTTTAATTTACGTTTTAAAATTTATTTGAAACATTATTTTTACCCAATTTTTATTCACAATCACCGGATCTCCGTCGCCACCGTCCGTTGCCGGACCGCCCACCGCCGCCGCCAGACCATCGCCGACCAGCCACAGGCCGGCCAAATTCGGCCCACTGGCGGTCCGGCGGCGGCAATGGGCAGTCCGGCGGTGACGCCGGTAGTGGAGGTAGTCCCGTGGTGGTATAAAAATAATATTATTTTATTTTAAATACTATCTAAACAACTTTTAAAATTTTTTCTCTAACGACATTTTAAATCTTATCTCAAATTCAAATAAAAAACTAAATCAAAAACTAAAACAAACCACTAAATACACCTTAAACCATCCTCGCTAGTAACTAAACGGGTTAAAGGTTACGGAAACTCCAACTTGTTCTGCCGCTGCCGGTAAAGAAACCAAGAAATTCATCTCCACGCCAAAGAGATGAACAGCGAATGCAATTCTGGTAAAGCATGAGACTAATCTCCACTATCAATAGTAGGTCTTATCTCCCTATACGTACTATTCTCTCCGATCTTTAGTATAAGATATTTTAATCTACTCTAAATTTTATATAATACGCATTTTTAATTGGAAAAAAATTTTAAAAATATATTTTCACATTGCTTTTTTTTTCTTTATTGTTAGGAATTATATTTTCACTATATGAAACTTATGATAAATTAAAATGTCTTATATTAAAGACCGGAGAGAATAAAATACATAGAATCCCATTTTAACTTGGGTGTTGGAGTGATTTCCTGGGATTCTTGCCGTGACTCACTCTCACCTTCTTTCTTTGATTTTAGGTTCATCAATTCATCAACAGTAGAAGTATGGAGTTTTCCAACTCTAACATGAAGTTGGATCATTTTTAAGAGGGTTGTGCATATTTCGGAATAATTTTTAATGATGCTACTACCGTGGAAAACACATCAAGACTTCCATGACGTTAGCTCTTTCACTAGTTATATTTTTAGCACCTTCATTGTAAGTTTTTTGTTATAAAATTTTAAAATATAGTGATTTAACATTGTTCTTAATGTGTGTGAAATTGACCCAGGTTAATCCACAACCTTCCTTCATTAAAGTGTAAATAGGGAAATAATCAATCCATAAAAATCTAAATAAAAAATAAATTAATGCACAAATAACTAAACTAATATAAATAACTGATGTTGTTTGAAATTTGAAAATTATGGAAAATAACTATTCTATTTTCGTAATTAATTTTCCTTCAATTATTGAATTAATCAATCTTTAATTATAATCTTTACACAGTTGCCCAATGCTCTTTGCGGGTTCTGTAAAACGAAAGAGAAAAACAATACAGTTTCGAAGAATAATAATTTAAAAAATATATATATAATATATTAAGTCAATATTGTGCCGTTTTGATTTTTTTAAAAAAAATTTAAAAGTTAAAACAGCACTCATTATTTAAAATATAAATATACACCATCACTGCAGTTTTTTATTATTACACAATCATTTCTTTCATTGTATTACTTATTTTGCAGGATAATAGGGTCGTGGCTGAAATTTAAAAAGACTTCATCATATACGAGTTTAAGCAACCCGTGAAGGATAGAGTGTTCGAACAAATCGGTCATTTTGGTACGGCTACTAACAAATATCCAAAAAGGTAGTACTATCCTGTCCCATAATTATTATCCAGTTTGGGTTTTTATTTCTTGTTTAAATTGTACTAAAAGTGAAATCACAAATTGGACAATCATTTTGCGCACAGGATCATCTGTGTCAATTTCTTGTGACACTCACTATGACACAATCTACTTACTATTTACAAATTATATAATTTGTGCTAATACATATACAATAGTCACGTATTTTCAATGTAGATAATTTTCATATTCTTATTTTATTTTTTATATCAATGTTTTATTATTTATGAAATTTGACTATTTTTATTAAATTTTTTAACTATGAAAATTAAAATAAATAAGCCCTAACCCGAAAAAAGTAAACACTCAAATATATAAGTTCGAAAGTGATTGTGAATCATATATGTATTGACACAAATTATATAATTTATAAGGAGTAATTGCATTATGTCATAGTGAGTGTCACAAGAAAGTGACACAGAAGATCCTGTACCCATTTTGGGACAGAGTAATATTTAAATGCAATACCAAGATTGCGATAATTCTCACGTTTGTTGACCGTCCTTACAGTGGTGAATATGGATTCCTCTTCTCGAAATTTACTGATATAAAAAACAAAAAGGCTGAATGATTCTTTATTAATAGGGATTGTGTCTATTCTTTTTTTTATTATTATTAATAGGTATTGTGTCTATTCTACATATTATACGTGTGTTAATAAATATTTAGTAAAATTAATCCCAAATTTCAAGCTTTTCTAGATGTCATAGGTCAAATAGTCGCAATAGGCAAAAAGCAAACGCGGATATGGCGTGGAATTAAAACTTAAACTAGACAATAATTTTCAGACAAAAAGAATATTTATTTAAAAATTATCAATGTTATATAACATTTCCAATTGACACTCAAAAAAGTCTTTAAGTAATATTTTAACTCAAAAACAAAAATGATTTTAAAAAACTATTAGGCACATAGCGTTGAATTATTAAAGTAAAATTTTTTAAATTCCGTGCAACAAACAGGAATAGAACTATTAGTTTGAAAGAGCAAAAGGAGCAATTAATTGTTGTTCTAGAGAGTATATACGCACTTGGAAATGAAAACGGCAAAACCCATGCATATTCAGCAGCGCTTTTTCTAACAACTCTAACTATAATCTCTGTGGCGCCGATGAGACAGTAAGGAATAAGCAGAGAGGCATTTTTTGTCTATCATTTCATTCAAAGATTTTCTTCCTCATTTTCAAAAAAAAAAAAAAGGATTTTCTTCCTGATTAATTGTAAATATATATTATAGTTTAGTGGCCGTTTTGGTGTATGTTTTCGTTCAAACATTTTCTCTCATTAGTTTTCATTATGTGTTTCTCAGACACGTACAATTGAATAAAAGTTCAAAACACGCAAGCAAAGTAAGAAAAACTAGCCCAAGGCAACTTGCAAATTAATTTTTCTCAATGTACAATATTATAATTCTGAAAGAAAACCAATATTCTACAGCTCATATGGATTGTCTCAAATGCGAACCGTTGTATTATGTTTATTTTCATTTTTGGGACATGCACATCAAAATCTGATTTTTATGAAAAATAACGACACAAAAATAAAGTGAAATGCACATCAGTAGTAGTGGTTTCAAGATAGAGTTTTCAAGGGGTGAAGTGGAGTTGAAAAACGATGAATTTGTTGTAGACAGGTGACGTATACATATATATATTTATATGTGTGTGTGTATATATATATATTTAACATATAAATTAAACTTATAAGATAAATAAAAGGTATAAAGAAACAATCATAACAAATTACATATCTAAAGTACTAAGCCCCATTTGTACAAAAGTTTTGAAAAATTGTTCAGAAAAGTCTGTTTAAAGCAAAAATTGAAAAAATAATTTTTAGAAAATAATACATTTGGACAAGAATTTTTCAAAACCCTTTTACAAGTTAAAAATATGAAAAAGCCATTTGGATTAGGTCTTTTTCAAAAGTGTTTTTTGTTAAAAAAAATAAAATTATTCTTTCACAAATTTTTATTTTCATTTTTCACTTTTCTTTTCTAAATTGTTTTTCATTATTCACAATTATCTTATTCTAAATTTTGTTTAACACACTTTACCTTTCCAACATAAATCAAAACTAGAGTGCAGATTTAAAAACATTCTAACTAATTTAAATTCATAATATATATATATATGTATATATACCATTCTAACTTATTAAATACATAATAAGTTATGATAAACAAATACTAACAGATATTTTTTTAATTAATTTCTAATTTCAATCATTAGAACAGTTGTATTTGTGCTAGTAGTAAATTCATTATATTTATGACATCATTAAAAAAATGTGATACAAAAAGTAATTTTTCTAAAAAAAATTAAATTCTTATACACTCAAAGACAAATAATTTGTGAAAAATATTTTTCAAAGAAAGATATATTAAAAAGAAACAAATAATGAAAAATTACAAAAAAACAAATTCAAAATGTAATTACTGAAGAATAAAAATATAAGAAAATAAATAAAAATTTGCTTTTCTTTTTGGTAAAAAAAATAATTCACCTTTTCGTATACATAATAGTTAAACAGTATGCACATTAATTTTGATATATAAATTTGAAGGAAACTTTTAATTCCAAAAATATTAATTTGATATACACTACGTTATCTAATTATTTATATATTAAAAGATATAATCATTTGAAAAATAGGAGAAAATTAAAAATAAATAAAAATTAAAAAGAAAAGTGGGGATGAGAACAAAGTGAGGAAGAGATGGGAAGTGTGGGGGAATGGGAGTAGCGGGTCTAACGCATCATTTTTTTTTTTGGTCTTGTTAATAATATTCATGACCTGTTTTTTTATAACCCACTTTCAATCCGAATTTAGACCTGTGAACAGAGATAAAAAAACTGTTTCAAAAAATTGAAAAATACCCCCGACTTATTTTCTAAAAAGTCTATTTCAAACCTTCTTTTTTTCAAATTGATTTTTTTTAAAACGGTTTTCGAATTGATGTTGAGAAAAGACTTTAATTATTTTGTTTAAACGCATTTTAAACTCTAAACATACTTTTTAGCCTTAAAAAGTCTTTTTAAAACTCTTGTCCAAATGGAGTCTTAATTGTGCACTGTTATTTGGACAAATTAAGTTCCTCAAAAAGTGGGGCAAAGGGGAAGGATAAGCTAGCAATCGATAATCGAATCCCGAACATTTTTAGTTGTCAAGCCGAATCTGGGAGATAAACTTGAGTCTCATCATAACCTAATGACAAGCTTTCAGCAAAATCAGTACTTGTTTTCTTCTCTTCTGCAGTTTCATTTTCAAGAGTCCACAAAACAATAAGAACGTCCCAACAAATAGTTAATCAACAAATTTGCAGTCAGAAAGCTAAATGTGCATTCATTTTGGTTCAAGCAGTTTTAAGAAATAGTATCAGTAATATACACGGTTTTTGGACAATTAATTGATAATATTATCCTAGAATCTATTCAGGTAGGTTGAAAAAAAAGAAGGAAAAAGGATTGGTATTTCTCTTATTTCTATGCAGCAAAAAAAAAATTAGAAACCCTTTAATTAAAATCCTGTTTTATGGGTTCTTTACAAAACACGGTATTTCAAAAATCAACAAACCAAAACCTAAAGCGCTATATGGTAAAAGTGTTTTATATGTTTTTCTTGGACATGCACATCAAGATAATGTTTTTGGAACAATGTTTGTGTTTTACTTTAGGAAATATAAGTTATGTTTGAAAATTGAAATGAATGTTAGTTTGTTTCTTTAGATTAATTTCCAATGCCCTCATTGTAAGTTCCTTTGCAATAGAATTGAACATATAGTGATTTAAGTACTTGATATTAATTGTTTAAAAAAACAAAAGTAACAATTGATTGCCCTCGAAATGAAAAGGGCAACACTCGTGCATATTCTGAGCGATTTCATGACACATGTGGTTTGGATTGCAATCCAGATTGGTTCTTTTTATATGTAGAAAAAGGTAAACAAAAAAATTCGTTATCACTACCGTATCATACTAGATACTTGGTCCGGGCAGGCGATCCCCTAAATATTATATTCGTAGTGCCCACGGCAAGTGTAGAAGAAATATGCACACTGTCGATGTAAAGAATGATGATCTTCCACTTTGAATATAATATGTTGAAGATCACAGGAAATCACAGTTGTAAATAATCAGGAAATTTGTACAGAAATACATGTTGGGCTATGTACAATTTTGCCCTTTATACTTGTACAGGTGATGGTGTTATGTTAGCGGTACAAAGGTCATTATACTTAAGTCGGCAAGATTAGAGACATTGATTACTGATGATTACTGCCAAAACCTGGTAGACAAAATTAATGTGAGAATTAGAAGCTGGTCATCTAGGCACCTTTCGTATTCTGGGAGGGTGCAACTTATTAATTCAATGCTGTTGCACATGCACACGTATTGAGCAACCGTTTACTTGTTGTCGAAAAGTATAGCAGTGCAGGTTGAAAGGTTGTGCAGAGAGTTTTTGTGGGGTAAAAATGCAAATGGTAGGGCTAATTCCCTAGTGGCTTGGAAAAAGGTTTGTATGCCTAAGAAGGAAGGAGGATTGGGGATAAGGGATATTGGGATATGGAATGTTGCTGCTATGGGGAAAGCAGATATGGGAGCTGACACATGGGAAGATGAGTTTATGGCTTCAATGGATGCATGGAGTCTATTTAAAAAGGAAGGGATTTTGGGAAGTATGAGTGGTGAATGAGTCCAGTTGGCACTCGAAAAAGATGATGATGATCAGGGAGAAAATTAGAGAATATCATCATAACAGGTGGAAAGTTCAACAAAGTGGTAAATATTCCACTAGTTCCTGTTATAGATGGTTGACAGATGGAAACCAGAGGAGGAAGGTGGCAGAAGTGATTTAGAACAGGCTAAATGTACCTAAGCATTGCTTTGTTGCCTAGCTTTGCTGGCAGGATAGACTGTTAATCGGAGTCAGATTGCAGCATCTAGGAATGACAAACATTGATATTAGCTATCCTCTATGTAATTCAAGTCCTGAGAAGGTGGAGCACCTGTTTGTGCAGTGTTGTTTGGCATAAAAGATATGGCAGAACTTAAGGAGCTGGCTGGTATTCCCAGAAAGCTGGATTAAAGTCAAGAACAGGAAAAGATTACCATATATATGGACTGGCAACAAAATGAAGAAGATGATCTTGTTGGCTATCATTGTGGCAGGCTACTATATGATATGGAGAACTAGGAACCAACAAGTACATGAACAGAAGCAACGGAGTGATGTGATGATTTGTGAAGAGATCAAGCAGCAGGTGAGATGGAGAATTCAATAGCATGGGAAGGTCAAAAGAGCAAAGGGAAAACTAGTTTTGAAGGATTTGCAAATTTTGTAATAGAGGAATACAGATGTTGTTAAGTAGGCAGTGAGACTATGTATTTTTTGCTCTAAATTGTGTACATAGTTGTGACTTTTGGTGCTGATCTATAAAAATTTACATTACCTAAAAAAAAAATTTAGTTAGGGTTAGCGTATTAATCACATAGTTAGCATCTTGTATATAAAGAGCTTCCTCTGTACAATAATTTAACAATTGATGAAACACACTTTATACAAATCAATTGCCAAATTCTCTCTCGAATGTTCATTAAGAACCCTAGCTTCCAGCTCAAGATGGTATCAGAACATTTAATCCTGCTCCGATAGCCATAGATCTTGCCTTTAATTACTTCAATCAGCTAAGTTTGTTCTTCATCTGGTCTTTGTTTGGATTCAACGGCAATAGAGGATGGACATCGGACCGATGATAGTCTCTGACGTAATGGTGCAGATCTTCATAACTTCGAAGGTTATATTCATCCTTTAATCCATCTTCCATCCGATAATTCTGCTAATACTCTTATCAATTTTAAATTGAATGATACGAATTATGTTTCTTGAAGTTGAGCTGTGAGAAGAGCACTTGTTACTAAAAACATATTAGGTTTTGTCAGTAGTACCTATCCGAAGCCTGTTACAACAGGTTTTGAATATGAACAGTGGATAAGAGTTGATGAAACACTGATTTCTTGGATCCTAATGATGTGTCTCTGTATATTGTTGAGAATTTTTCATTGGCTAAAGAATTGAAGGAAAGACATGGAACTCAGAATGGTCCACAAGTATATTGTTTAATGCGAGAAATTTGTACTATTTCTTGAGGAAATCAGAATGTGGCAGGGTATTACTCAAAGCTGAAACATCTATGGGAAGAGTGTATTTGTGGAGGGTGCAAGTGTAATTTGAGGAAAGAGAATGTCATGGATGGCAAGAATAGGCTGTACCAGTTGTTATCACGTCTCAAGGATATGTATAACGATGTAAGGAATCACATATTGATGATGGAGCCCCTACCTAATGTGAAGAAGTCTTATAGTATGGTGTTAACTGTGGAAGTGAAAAATGGAGTGAATGTGCAGTTTTGTAGTTTTGGCAATTATGATCAGCGGGCTATGTACTCTAAACAGCTAACCTTGGCTAATAATTCAAATGTGCAGCAAAATCCCACAGGACAGTTAACTAGAATTGATGATCAGGTTGTAATGTTCTCACAAAGAGAAAAAATTTAACAATAGATCTGTTAAGGAGAGTGATTGGAGAAAAGAGAAAGCTAAGAAAACGTTTCTGAAATGTGATCATTGCAAAATGAATGGACATAACAATGAGTATTGCTTCAAGATTATTAGCTATCCAGAGTGGTGGAATGACAATCACAAAGAAAGAAAGCAGTTTCAACCCGCTCAACGGACTACAGGAGGATATTTAGCAAACATGGTGGAGGTACTTCCAAAAACAAAGGAGAAATCAGTGTCTGTTCCAGGTCCCTCAGATATCCGGAGCATGATGCATAACTTAAGCTTCTTGCAAAAAGAAATGACCAAGTTAATCAAAGGAAAACAGGTTGCTGGTGATTTTGAACGTGTCAATTTTGCTCATTTCCATGATTTTGCAGGTATGAGCACATTTGACACTATAAGTAAACTGTCAGCGGATGAATTAATGCTATAGACTTTATGATTCTTACACACTGGTGCTACAGGACATGTGAGTGCTTTGTTGAAACTATTTTTCATACATAAACCCGTTACACATTTTACACGAGTGTGCCTGATGGAACTAGTAAAATGTTGATCACATAGGAAGAATAAGATTCTAAGAAAGCCTTACAATTATAGATTGTTTACATATTCCTTCTTTCAAATACAACCTTTTATCAGTGAGTAAACTAGCTAGTTCTTCCCAAATTGATTGTTTGTACTCAACAAACTTTCATTTGTTGTAGGACCAAGTGACTAGAGGAATTGTTGCTATGGGAAGAGTAACAAGCAAGCTCTTTGTCTTAGATCATAAATCTTTCGCTAAGGAAACCATTTTACAGTTTACAGATACTCATGTAAACCATCTATTTCTCACATGTGCTAGTTTTAAGACGGTACATTTTTCTCATTTAGCTGATAATACAGATAGCCAAGTTTGGGATCACAGATTAGGCCACATTCCTGATTCTATTTTACAACGTTTAGGCCTCTATGATAAAAATGATGTAAAGATTTCTTCTACTTGTACTGTTTCTCCTATATCAAAACAACAAAGGTTGCAATTTCCAGTCAGTTCTATATAAACTACTTCCAGTTTTGAGTTAATCCATATTCATATTTGGGGACCTCATGCCCAAAAAACTTTGTCTGGTGCCGATTATTTTTTTACTGTTGTGGATGATTACAGTAGTTCCACTTGAACTTCTCTTCTGCAATCTAAATTACAAAGTGTTTCAATTCTTACAAACTTTCTAAAACTGGTGAACACTTAGTTTAATACAAAAGTTAAGTGTGTCAGAAGTGATAATCGATAACATAAAAATATATACCTTTTTTGCAGGTATTTCTTACTCATTTATACTCATAATTTAGTGTCAATTAGTTAGGATTAGTTTACTTTTGGGGTGATTTTAAAGTTCAGGTATCTTAGAGGGCCAATGTGAAAAATTAGCATAAAAGAGGACCAAATTGCACAAAAAGGCATTAAAAAGGACTGGAATGGAAGCTGCTGGAAATTGAGCTGTTGGAAGGTCGATCAGAGCTGGAGCAAATGGAGAAATCTTTGATGAGGAAGGGAGAATGACATCAGATGATCACAAGTTGAAAGAATCTGCAGCAGCACACTCAATTGAGAGGAAGAATGGCAGCTACTCAGCTGCCAAGTTGCTGCTGCAGTTTCTGTTGCTGCTGTCAATCAGGAAGAGCTAAGACCCAATTCCTTCTACCCAAAGAAGGAATTGCTTCACCATCATTGCAAGTTATAGCTGCTGCAAGTTGAAGAAGAGAAAGAGGGAGAATATGTAGAAAACAGGAGCTACAACCTGCTACTATCTGCTGTGACTGCTGCTACTTAATTGATGGATTGGATGCTGCAGTCAGTTGAGAAATAGTGTTGCAAGTGATCACAGGAAACATAGAAGTAAAAAGGCAGACAAATTTAGGCTGAATTGGTGGCTGAAACACAATGATGGAAGGAAGCATGCTGTTGATGCTGCTGCTTGCGACTACTGCTAGTTGGGCTGCGCTGAGGATTATAGAATGAAGAATGGAGATTTGTGGCTGCCAATGATGGGAACGCACCGGAGAAGAAAACTAAGAAGAAGTAGCAATGATAAGTACAAGATGGCTTATTGCGGCTGAAGAAGGAAGGAGCTACCTAGAGAAGGCAGCAACTTGCCAATTGGGCAAGTTGCTGAATAAACAATTGCCTTTGGCTGCTGCAACTTGCTGTCTCCTCGACTTTGCAGAACAGAAGACCAGAACTCCACCAATCCAAGTCTCTCCAAAATTTATAAATAGTCAGCTAATATCAGTTACAAAAACAACAGATTGGGTAGTTAGATTTAGTCCAAAAGACAGTAGTTAGGTAGTTAGTTAGTTGGTTAGAAACAGGGTAGTAGCAGGAACAAGGAGACAGACTGTCACTTTGTCAAGTGGTGAACGCTACTCGCCATAGTGAGCAGACAGAAACTGTCCCTGCTACCATCTCACTTTCTTTCTTCTACCCTTTTGATTTAGATTCATGTCTTATCTTTTGTACTTTGTTGCTCTCATGTTTAACTTAATAAACATGATTAGCTAACTCAGTTAAGGGTTCAATCTCTACTATCTTTATGTGAAGGTTTTGATTTAGTTTCCTTGATGAGGTGTTGTGCCTAGATAAGTGATTTAACTAACCTTTCAATTAGCTTGGCCACTTAATTAAATATGCTTGCATGGTTATAAAGATCTGGAAGGGGGAGCATAACCTTAGAACTGCTTAATCTAGTCTATGACAATGTAGGAAATCTACCCCGCGGTTCCAAATATCAACGGAAGTTAGGTGAATGGCATAGGTGATCAAAGAGAGTTTAAGAACTCAATGGCTTAGATATTACGCTGACTGGAAGGTAGGTAATTTAGATAATCTTGGACTCTTTATTCTACCTGGAAGGAATTATAAAGAATACAAGTGCCTGATCGAACAACTAATCATACACTATAGGAATATTTGAATCAAATTTGGATCATAAAAGTAGAAAGGTGATTGACCCTTTTGCCTCTTCACTCTTTCAAGTGACTATTCTCACTCTCCCAAGTGACAATCTCTTCAACTCATTTTCTGTCTTTTCTGCATATTAATCAGATTTTGAGCGGTTGGCAGCCGTCTCTGTGGAACGACCCTGCTTACCACTAGCTAATAGTTTTAAGCAGGTTTATAAATATTTTCTTGGGGAAGTGATTCAATAACATCTCAATCCCCGCTCACCAATAATGGATCAGAGTTCTTAGGCCATCAGTGTCAAAGTCTCTTTAATGACTAGGGCATTCTTTATAAAAAAATCATGCCCTTATATAACCCACGCATTTATTCGAAATAGCTAGAGTTTACTTTTTCAATCAGAATTGCCCTAAATTTTTTGGGGAGATGCCATTCTTATAGCTAGTTACCTAATAAACAAACTTCCATCCTCAGTCCTTAATTTCAAATCTCCTTATGAGCTTTTGTTTCTTAAGCCACCAGACATTTCTCATCTTAGAGTATTTGGTAGTCTATGTATTGCAACTAATACTTTTCCTTCCAAAGGAAAATTTGACCCTAGAGCTATCAGATCAATGTTTATAAGCTATCTACAAGAACAGAAGCCTACAAACTCTATGATCTTGATCATTAAAGAATATTTGTTTCTAGGGATGTAGTTTTCCATTAATCTCCATTTCCTTACCTACAGACTGATAAATCTCACAACACTCTTTTTTCTGATCCATGTTATTATCCAGATCAATGGGATAATTGTCTTCAACCTTCAATAGAGGACTTCCATATAGAAAAGCCTTATCCAAACAATAATAATTTTCAAGTTCTGATAATGATCATTTTTCAGAATACACCTATTCAAAATCCTAACCCAGATTCTTCACCACATTTAGATACTATTCCCACTAGCAACCCTACAAGATCACGTATAGGTGGAAGCAATGCAGTTGGAAATCAAAGCTCTTGAATCAAATAATACATGGGAATTGACAAATTTGCCAAAAGGAAAGAAGGCCATTGGGAGCAAATGGGTATACAAGGTGAACCTGCATTCTGATGGGACAATTGAAAGGCTAAAGGCAAGATTGGTGGCTAAAGGCTACAATCAAATTGAGGGAGAAGATTATTATGATAGCTATTCTCCAGTTGCAAGAATAGTGACTGGCAGATTACTGTTAGCAATTGCATCAAGCAAGAAATGGTGTATTCAACAATTGGATATTAACGTTGCTTTCTTACATGGATGCTTGGATGAGGAAGTTTATATGCTTCCATGAGAGGGATATGACAAAGTTTAACCAGGACAAGTTTGCAAGCTTTAGAGATTATTATATGGCTTAAAACAAGCCTATAGACAGTGGAATAAAGAGTTCTACAAGAAAATTCAAGCTTTTGGTTTTTCTCAGTGCAAAAATGATTCTTGTCTGTTCATCATGAATACTGAAGGAATTTTCCTGGCTCTTCTAATCTATGTAGATAACATTTTACTTATAGGCTCAGATGAAGCTTCCATTTTTGCAATCAAGGAGTTTCTGGATCAGCAATTTACAATCAAAGATGTTGACCAAGCCAAGTATTCTCCCGGGATAGAGTTCACCAGATCAGAGGAAGGAGTTTTCCTCAACCAAAGGAAGTATATCTTGGAGATTGTCAAGTTAGCGGGCCTGTTGGGAAGCAAGCCAACTACAACTTTTCTTCCCAAAGGTCATAAATTCTCAAATGAACCAAGAGCTCTTTTATCAAATGCCTCTCAAAACAGAAGGATTGTTTTTCAGATACTCTACCTGTCTTTTATGAGACCAGATATTACTTTTGCAGTCCAACAACTCAGCAAACACGTACAAGCTCCCTGTGAAGATCATTGGACTTCTTTAACACATATTTTAAAATAGGACGAAATATATTTTTGGTCCCCAAAGTTTGAGGGTAGTAAGCTCGAGTCATCATGTATTTTCAATTAGTAAAAATAGTCTCCTAAAATGTTTTTCTTGTCAATTTTGGTCGATTGAACAGAAAATTTCAGTTAACTACCAAATTTTTTTTCCCGCTAGGTCCTTATTTTTTAATTACTTGTTGAATGGTAGGGCCCACTAAGTTGACCCAACAAAGAATTTTCTTTTTCATTTATTTTTATTATGATTTAATATAATTAAAAAAAATAAAAAATCCTTTTTTTAAGAAAAAGCTTTTTTCTTTAATTTTATTTACAACAATCAGAATTCATAATTTGAGGGTTTCGGGGAGCTCCGTCATCGTCGGCGGCATCGTCGGTATCATCCTCTTTGAATGCAACCAAAAAACACAAAAAAGAAAAAAAAAATGTCCCAACTATTTAAATGGCCGCCGCCGACTCCTTCATATTCATTCTTTTGTTGAATTTTTTATTCTTTTTTTGTCTGAAAAGGAAATAAATAAAACAAATGCAGCCGCCGGAATTCCTTTTTTTTTTTTTTTGCAAATCAAATGGCCGCCGGCGGAGGCAACCTCAATGCCTTGTCCGGAAGAAGCCCGTTGATTTTTACCAAGTCTCTCTCGCTCTATTTTCTTCAATGGCCGTTGCCGGAGCCAACCCCGATGCCTTGTCTCGAAGAAGCTCATTCCATTTATGCTGATATTTACCGAGTCTTAGTACATTTTCGGTCTAATTAGTATTTTCTTTCTGAATTCTTCTTGAAACAAATTTGTAACGTCTGAGATGTTGCGCCGGAATTTGTTGTTGTGAATAAAAAGATGGCCTTTTTTTTGGGTTTGGTTCTTGCAGTTTTGAGGGAAATGAATGAATCTCTTTGTTTAATTTTGCCCCCTTCTTTGTTTTACCCATGTTTGCAGGATCGTGATTCTAGGTAGGATCCAAATGCGGTCATAGGATCAAATAAAAAACGGAATCGGAATAGTAGAATCGTAAAATTAATTATACATGTTATATAATTAAATTAATTATACATGTTATATAATTAATTTCTTTAATAATTAGGTTTCAATTACTTTTATATAAAATATTTAACAGCTAAAAAAAATTGTGTAAATTCAATTTTCTTATATGAATTTTTTCATAATTTTTTAAGAAAAACTCTTCTCTTATAGTTCTTCTTTTTATTTTATTAGAATAACATTTGAAAATATATTTTTCTTAGCAATAAAAGTTTTCTCAAAGAATATTTACCTCAATTTAATGTGAACCAAAAGAAGTAAGAGAAAAGAAAAATCTCAATAAGTTCAATTAATTTTTTGTAATTGATGAATAGTAAACTCAGGCCGATCCTACGATCCTGACCAATCCTGTACGATCCTAACCGATCCTGACCGATCCCACTCCGATCTCACTGATAAATTCGAGTTTGACTGATTTAGGATCGATTTAAGTACCTGAGATCGTAGGATCGTTCGATCCTACGATCCAGGATCGAGAGTTTGCAAACTATGGTTTTACCACTTCATCCATCGGCATCATCTCAAGCCACAAGAACAATATGCCAAGGATTTTGATTCCGATGCTCTGTGTTTTAGGTGCTGCTTTTGTTATCTCGCCATTCTGAAAAGGTGCACGTCGAATAGATTATTTCGCCATATGGTATATCTGAACTGCGGCTTGCAGCAATCTTTGATTGATTCAATTCTTATTTCAAGTATAAGAATCAGATGGAATGATTGAAGTAAAAATAGAGTGCTCTTTTCTTTGAGTGAGTTTGAAGAAGATGAACAATAGAAGAAATCAAGAACTGAAATTAGAAAAAGATTAGGCAAAGGTGGGGGTGATTTTGGGTGCGGCGAGGTGAAGGGGTAAAAGGAAGATTTTTTATTTTTTTAATTACATTTAATTTTAATAGAAAGAAATTAATAAGAAAAAAGATTTTTTTTGGTAGGTCAATGTAGTGGGTCCCACTAGTTTAGGAAATGAATAAACAATTAATTATTTAACGGATAAATAGGTTGAGCCGTTAAGTCTAAAGCAATTCTGCTAAATTGAACCAAATTGATGAAAAAAATATTTTAGCAGACTATTTTGCCAATTCAAAATACGTGGTGACTCGAGCTTGCTACCCCCCAAACTTTGGAGATCAAAAGTGTGTTTTCTCCTTTCTTATGGATTATTCTACCCTTCTCAAATGATCTCAAACTAGAAGCCTTCAATCATGCTGGCTGGGGATCAGACATCATCAACAGACGCTCCATCAGTGGCTTTTGCATTTTTCTTTGCAGGTACTATTTCTTCTTCCTCAGTTGAGGCTGAGTACAGGTGTTTAGGTGTCACCACCAGAGAGCTTCTATGGTTGTCTTATCTACTTCATGACTTCATCCTCACCCCAGGGTTGCCAAGTCCACTATGGTGTGACAACAAAGCAGCCATTTATACTACAGAAAATCAAGTTTTCCATGAGCGGACAAAACACCTTGAAATTGATTGTCATTTTGTTAGGCATCAGTATGAGCTTTAATTTGTAGTTCCGCTTCATGTCAGCTCCTTTGATCAAATAGCTGAAATTTTTACCAAATCCTTGCCACATCCTCTCTCCTCTAAACTATTGTTCTAAACTGGTGTGAAGACTTGTCTTTCCATTCTAGCTTGTAGAGAGGATGTAAGGAAAGATGATCTTTCACCTTCAAGATCATATGTAGAAGATCACAAGAAATTAGAGTTGCAAATAATCAAGAAATCTGTACAGAAATACATTTTGGGCTATGTATAGGTTTGCCCTTAATACTTGTATAGGTGATGGTGTTAAGTTATGGGTATGAAGTTTATTGTACTTAAGTCGGCGAGATTAGACACATTGATTACCGATGATTACGGCTAGCATATTAATCAGATAGTTAGCAACTTGTATATGAAGAGCTTCTTCTGTACATTTCATTAACAATTGATGAAATATAGTTTATACAAAATCACCAAAGAAGAAGAAGATGAACAATTGGCAGCCCCATTTCGACTTGCTTTAGTAGGAAAATTCACCAAAGGCCAGCAAAAAATGGACTATCTGCATAGAGAATTCCAAATCATTGGCTTTAAAGGAAACTATTCAATTGGATCTATAGATTATCGACATATTCTCATATGTTTCGATCTCGAGAAGGACTTCCATCGCTGCTGGCTGAAAAGATTGTGGACCTTTGACAAGCATCGGATGCGACTCTTAAAGTGGACCACTGACTTGAATCCAGTGCATGAAAGTTCTATTGTTCCAGTTTGGATCTCCTTAGAAGGTCTTCCAATTTACCGCTTCAATAAAGATTACTTGTGGAAGCTCGCAAGCATCATCGGGACTCTACTTCAAATTGATGTGCCAGCCCTCAATATGTCACGACCTTCGGTGGCTCGTGTCTGTGTAGAGATTGACCTTTTCAAAGAGCATCCCATTCGAATCCAATTGGAAGTTGAAGGGAAATCATACTTTCAGTCCATTCTCTATGAAAACATGCTCCAATATTGTGTCGACTATAAAAAGATTGCTCATGACGCTCTTTCCTGTCGACACAATATGAAGGCAGCATCATTGCATAAAGTTGTTTTGCGCCAACCTGATGAGCCGAAAAAAGACAAGCAAGCAGCGCAGCCCACTGGGAAACAACCAGTAAATAATCTATCATCAACAAAGTCAACGGGGGAGAGAAACTCAGCCTCAACTGAGGTTGCGCCACCGTTGAAAACTGCTGGTATGGACTCATAGCCGCTTCACCAATCTGTTCAAGATCAACTGCATAAGGACCAAACTGTCGCAGATGATACTGAAGCTGCGAGGACTGATCGTATCATTGGAGATGGCACAATTCCTAATGTGACAGTCGCAAAGAATCATAATCCCATCATCGTCCAATTACCGACAAGCGCTAACAGCAAGGGTGGAAAATCTTCATCGCCAGTCATCGGAGAGGAAGAATCAAACCCTCAATCACTGCCGGACGCTCCAACAGATGCAGGAGATACTCACTCTTCACCATCTATTGTTCCACGATTAGAAGCCATCTATGGGGGGAAAAATCTATCATCGGCAAGCTTGCAGGGACGGCGAGAACAACTGGCGAGGAAGGATGACGCGTCTGTTACGGGAGCGTATGTTTTGCCAGTGCAGATTACGCCTTCCCCGATGTCCTCCGCAACTAACGCGACGTCAATGCCCCAAAATCTGGTTTTAAAATCAAATCAGAATATTCCAATTTTAGATGTGGAAAATTTAAACTCAAACTCTCCTCTCCTTCATTTTACTCCATCCCATTTTGAAAAAGTAAATGTATCGGAGTATATGTAATCTTGTACATTGTAATCTTGTAATTTATGTTTGTAATATGCCAGTCACTGAAATATGGAAAACAAATTCACAAATAATATGTTCTTGAAAAATCTATTTAAAAAAAACAAATTTTAAAAATTCAACGAACATAAAAGTAGAAAAAAAAAACAAGAACTAAAGAAACATGAGTATACGTATGTTGAATAAATCGTAAGAGGATCTGGGAACGGAACTGAAGGGAATAGCAGCATACGATTACCAATTTGAAAAGGCAGCTGGGTATAAGGGGTACTATATTCTATCTATACCTTCATTCAAAGATTTCATCTCTTAGTCATAACCCGAAAAAAAAAAAAAAATTCTCTCTTATTAATTTTAACTATTTACTCGCTTTATTCCAAAAAAAAATAGTCCACAGTTTCAAATTTGTTGGGTAATTTTTTTTTTTTGGCTGCATATTGCTGGATATATGGTACAAATTTGAAAACTCAATATACACCATTTTTTTGGAACAGGGGGAGTTTTTAAGTCACATTATTAGAAGTGATTCAAATTAAGTTGAAAAGAGGCAAAACAAAGTTAGAAAAAATAGCTCAAAGACTATTTGCAAATTATTTTACTCAGTATAGATTATATTACAATTTTGAAAGAAATGGGAGTTCCACAAAGCTCATATAAATTGTCTCATATTACCGTAAAGCAATCTCAGGTCAAAGTGGTAAGTGAAAACGTAACAATCATTTGCAGTTAGAGGGTAAGAATGCTCACCGTATATATAAAAGTCGCCTTAACAATGGTACAATCCTAGGAATCTTCTCATATATAGTAGTTGTTATAAATCTATAAGGAATGCAATTACGCAAAACTGTAAAGATGAAATTGCTGCCAAAAAAAATAAAAAAGAAAAAGAAAAAGAAGAAGTTTGTGATGTAGGATACCATGTTCCTCAATCGCTTTTACTACAAATTTATGAGACAAATCCATTGCTTCGAAACGCTTGATATTTGCAGAATGAGATTATGAAATTTTCCTGCAGCCATATAGATACAGAGATGAAAAAACAGCAGAAATAAGTTAGAATCGAATTCATCCAATTCATCGTCAGTGTTTCAATCAATGCTCCCACTATCATCATCATTCTTTTTAGCATAATAATCAAGAAAATCTCTCAAGTTTCACATCAAACAAGTTAAACTCAGTTTTGTGGAACGTATCCGGAGTTTTAATTAAATACCAATCGATCTACACATTTAGGTACACCATGGGATACAAAGAATAAAATATACAGTTAGAACTTTTGGTTTACAATGTGTTTCGAACGAAAATTTTAAAAATTATACAGATATTTTTTTAAAAAAATATTGTTTTATCACCACTATCTAATCACAAATTGCTAGTGTCGGCCGGATTAATAAACCAAGTTGGTCCGAAGTTGGTTAGAATCCAGCCAGCCGGCGATGTCCGACGAGGGTATTGGTGGTCTAGTAACGGTGGTCGAAAATTTAGTAAAATAATAGCCAAAATAATTAAATTTTAAAGTTTATGCTGAAATGTTATATGATGGTATTTATTTTGAATTGATATTTGAATCTAAGTTAAATAAATTTGTTTTGAATTTAAGTTCTTGTCTGTGAACCCCCTTAATTTTTGTATTAAAGTATTACAGATTCAAAATGGTATGCTAACTTATTTATGCCTTTTTTACATCTCTATATGAATGTTTGCAGGAAAGTTCTCATGTCATTCTGCAAATATCAAGCCCTTTCTAGCGAAGGGTTTTTCTGATAAATTGGTTGTAAAAGCTCGGGAGGAACAATATGGTATACTACTGCATCACACAATTCATTTTTTTTTTTTTTTTTGCAGCATTTTCATCTTTAGAGTTATTGATTCCTTAAACATTTGGAACATCTATAGGAGAAGATTATGGGGATTCTGACCATCTTGTGGACGCAATTTTTACATATATCGCGAGCATTAGTAGCCCCCGGTTGTCGCCGCTCAGGATTATTGTCTTTAATTTCATTTACTACTTTGACCTTTTAGGGTGCTTTAGGTTTGGCTTGCTAGTTCTGAAAATGATGTGACTGGGAAAACACAGAAAAAAGAATCGAAGGGTTCAAAATATTTCACAGAAGAATAACAAGAGGAACCCTGCCAAAATTTTTTGTCAATTACCAACATACATGAATGGATTCTATGACAATATAATAATTAGTTATTCACAGTAATGTACATTCCTGCTATGTCTTTAAACTTTTAGAATGAAATTGATTAATGTTTTGAAAAAAGAAAGGAAGGGTTTTCGAGTGGCGGCAGTTATGGTTGTTCCCCGTTTCTCAAAATTCAGAGGTCAATAATGTAATGTTTATCTACTGCTGTTATATTTATCTTTACTAAGGGAATACCTCCACATGTTGATATAGTTGTATAGTTGGTATAGGAGTTATCCCTATCACTGTAATCTATCTATATAAGTACAGAGTACATCAATGGAATCAATCATCAACTCATATTCCAATACTTGAGTTGGTATTAGCCGCTCTAGTTCTTTTTGGATCCTTCTTCTTCCTTTCTCTTATGTTACCATGTCAACCCCTTCCTTTTCTGTCAGTTCCTCTCCATCATCCGGCGCGCAAATTCCGTGACTGCGCCCTCTCTCTTCTCATTCTCTTCCAACGTCTCTTCTCTTTATCAATCCTTCTCAATCAAACTCTCCTCACGAGAGAACTATGCTAGTTGGAAACTTCAAATCCTCCCTCTCCCTAAAATGTTAAACCTTCAATCTATTATCGATGGAACTGAACCTTGTCCGTCTCCGACAATTGTCAACCCCGCTACTCAGCAATCTCAGCCTAATCCGGAAAAATCAGATCCCCTCTTCATCCCCTCTTCATCTCTTAATAAGCAGATCCCGGAAAAATTGGCCGATCTACCCAATGGTTGACGTGCGTTGTCGATTCTACTCTATTCTTTTTTGATTAGCCAATATTACCCTAAACTATCCAACCGTTAGCCGATTTTGTCCAATTAGCCAATTTCCGTTTAAATTAACGGAATTCTGTTAGTTTTAATTACAAAAAATACCTTAATAGTTTTGAAAATTATAAAAACGACCCTAAAAATTTTGTAAAAATAACCAAACAGTCTTTTTACACTTTTTATTTAATTTTTTATGTTTCCTATTTATTTTTATTATTTCTCATAACTATAAAAATATATTATATGATCTTTTAAAAAAAACTATTTATTTTTAAATACTACTGTGCAAATTTATAGATATGTATATTCGTAACTCATGGTTGATTTACATAAATATATTAATTTTTTAATAATATAACTTGACAATAATGATATTAGTTTTTTTAATCCTTTTTTTAATTTAAAGAATACTATTTTTTGACTAAAACCAATTTTTTACAAAAAAGTAAAACATTTAGCATAGATTAAAAATTAATGTATTAGTACATTTTAATTTGTTACAAATCGAATAAACAAACTGTAGATTGTATTATCCAATTTAAAAAATTACTAAACTAAAATATAGTGTACAATCTAGTGTTTAGGGTGTTGAGATATAAAATTAATTCTCACCAAGGATTTTTAACCAGGAGAGTAATTTTATCCACATTTATGCATGGTTTACTAAAGGTTGAATTGGATGGTCAGTTGATTTAAGATGGGAGATGATTATTACTGTGTTCGAGGCCTTAATTCACACTGGGGTGATCTTTTTTTTTTAAAGGTGGAGTCTAGTACTGAAGCAGATTTTTTTTATTATTATAAAAAAAATATTTCCTGCTAAAGTTAGATGTTAATATCTCAAAAAAATTATCACGAAATGTTAAACTCTCGCAATGATAAATATACATATTTTTTATAAAATATTTTGTACCATTTTTTTTTTTAGTTTCTGTTTGTACTTGGCCTTTTAAAGAAAATGTATATTTTAGTTTAATTGTTTTTTTAATTTTACAATACAATCGAAATTCTGTTGAATTATATTATAATAATACATTAAAGTATCCCTTTCAGTGTCCTTTACCAACAGCAACCCGATTTTTTTAAAAAAAAATTTTTGGTTGTGGTATTTATCCCTACCTCCGCCCATATAGCAAAAATAAATTCTCATTCGGGTCCAAACAATGTGTTTTTCTAGGCTATTTCCCCCATCATCTTGGTTACCGTTGTCTCCATATTTCTACTAATCGTATCTTTGTTGTTCGCCATGTTCAATTTGATGAACGAGTGTTTTCAATCGCTGTGCCTTCTTCCGCGTCCAACCCTTCCCCGATGACTGGACATTTGTTGCTGTCTTCTCTACCGATTCAAATCTCAGTTGTCTCTCCGTTCTCCAATCCCTCTCCTCCGCCTTCTTCTACACCATCTCCCCAATCCCTCTTGTCTATAGAGACTTCACAATCCATTCCCGAATCTACTTCTTTTCCTAATACTCCACTGCATTCCCCTGCCTTGTCCCGTTTGAGTTCCTCTTCTCCACCACAAAACTTGTCTCCTCCTTCTGACTCCTCATTTGGTTCTTCTGTTGCATTTCCCTCTCCCAGCCCTTCTTCCGCTTCCCCTAATGGAACCGGTCTCCATTTCATTGTTGACCTTGATACTCTAGAAAGCCCTAAACCTAATCCTCCTCCCGGTTGCACGCACCCCATGTCGCTGCGCCCCACTACTCTTGCCAAAAGCAAATTTGCGCATTACATCTCTCTATCGTCTCCCTTGCCTGTTGCTCCTCGCTCTTTTTCTGAAGCCATGTCCTAGCCTCCATGGCAACAGGCCATGCTCCAAGAAATCACAGCCTTACATAAAAATCGAACATGGTCCCTTGTTCCTCTCCCTCCCTCCACTAATATAGTTGGCAACCGGCTATACAAAGTGAAAACAAACCCTGATGGTAGCCTTAATCGCTGCAAAGCGCGCTTGGTGGCTAAAGGGTTCACTCAGCTGTTTGGAGTCGACTATACGGACACCTTCGGCCCCATTGTTAAACCCATAAACATAAGGACAGTTCTTGCGGTTGCTGTTGCTCATTCTTGGTCCCAGTCGCAGCTTCATGTCAGTAACGCTTTCCTCAATGGGGATTTACATGAGACAATATATGTGGTAAAACCACATGGATTCTTTGATCCACACAGGCCGGACTATGTTTGTAAACTACACAAGTCCTTGTATGGACTTAGACAAGCTCTGCGCGTCTGGTTCTCTCGCTCGTTTCTCTTGACTCTCAACTTCATGGCCTCCCACTGTGATCCGTCCCTTTTCATATACTCGTCTCCTAATTGTGTGTGTTTTCTTTTGATCTATGTCGATGATGTGATCATTACAGGGAACAATGATACATTTGTTCAAGGCATTATTCATCGCATTGGTGCGGAATTCTAGGGAGCTTGAGATTAATGCCCTTGAAAGGACCATTTGTGGACACATATGGTTCTAGGTTTTTAAATTGTAGAAACAAATACCCTTTCTTCAACATAGCATTGCGGAAATCTTAATGAAATGAATTACAAACACCGTGTACATGGAATGCAGTTTCTTTAATTTTTTTTTAAAAAAACGTCAAAACTGGCACGATTTTTTATGTCAAATAAAAAAGTAATAAATAAAACCGCAAATCCTAAATGCGGTATTGACAATTACTATTTTAATAAAATAATTTCATAAGGTGGCAAAATTTGAATGTTCAAATCCAAAACCGCATACTCCATTTGCTGAAATAAAAACCGCATTCCTCCTATGCAATTTTAAGTCTTATCCAGAAAACTTGAACATGCCTTTCGGTAATGACACGTGGCAGCTGATAAAAACTGCATCCTCCTAGGCGGTTTTAAGTCTTATCTAGAAAACATGAACAGGTCTTGCGGTAATGACACGTGGTAGATGACAAAAAAAACTTATAAAGCCGCATTCCTCCTATGCGGAATTTAGTACAAATATCTGCCAAAACAGAACGCGAATAGTCATTTCTTTCAGTCTTCATTATATGATTTTAGCTTTGAGAGCTTCCAATCGGAAATGCAAAATTCCGGCGAAAGCAATGCGAAAATTTGAAAGAAGCATTGGTGCTTGAATCATTTTGGTAAGTTTCTACTCTCTACCACCTCAATTATGTTTAGATTTGCACGCTCTATTGTATAGATTGTTGTCTTTATATTTTATTATAGAATTATGGATGAATGATATAATTTTGATGTATGAAATGGGTGAATTGGTTGAATGTGTGTATTTTAAAGATGAATATATGGTTGAATTAATTCTAGACTTTATGTTGGGTATAGGAACAAAATTAGAATATAGATTTATTTTTGGTGAAAAGATTAGAATATAGATTTAATTGATGTATAGATGTGAAGATGAGATAAGTAATTTATTTAAATTAGATAGTTGAATACAACATTTGAATCAGACGGACGCTTTATATTTTCTATATTAACTGTTGGAAACATTTTAATATGGGGTTTAAATTATTTGTACAGGTATCGAAAATGTCTTTCCCTGGTCTGTTTGGTCTGAATGTGTACTGGACTAGCGGTATTGAAATTGTAAATAGAATTGTTGCTGTGAACAACAGAATAGCAGACAAAACAATGTTTATTGACCGCGAGTTGAATTACATTGAACTCGTGGACAAGGTCTGTAGAGCTGCTGCTTTTGATAAGGGAAGGGTGACAGTGAGTTTTGTTCTAGTGTGGACTGATAGTTCTGGTAGAAGGGGGTATTTGCATATTCATGACGACGAGGGTATACCTAGTGTCACAGAATTGGCCTGAATTGTACGTTTGTTTTGTGCCAATTGGTGGGGTTGATTCATCTGGGCAAGCTACTGGTGCAGGTACAAGTGGTGCAGGTACAAGTGTTGATAGTCAAAATGAAGATAGTGAAGATGAAAAGGGTGAAGAGAACGGTAGGGAACAGGCTGGTAGTGACGACGAACACGTCCCATCGGGTGAATCCTTTGATGAAGAAGATGGCAATGACACTAGTAAAAAGATCAAATTTGGTTTATAACATACACTGTTTTGTGCATAACTAAGTATACATTAGTAAAAAGATCATATTTGTTCAATAATAGGAATTTTTTAAGTATAACTAAGTATTATATTAGTAAAAAGATCTAATTTGGTTTATAACATACACTGCTTTGTGTATACCTAAGTATACATTAGTAAAAATATCAAATTTGTTTAATAATTGAGTATTACTAAGTGTTGAAGGGGAGAAATACTTCATATTTTGTTTATGTATAACTATGTATTATATTAGTGAAAAGATCTAATTTGGTTTATAACTAAGTACTATGTACATATATATATAATAAAATACCTTGACTTCTTAGATGTGTCATTTCGGCTTAAATGGTTTGTTCTACTCCCTCTATCTCAAATCAAAGGTGCTAGGTTCAAAACTCCTTGGCAACGTTTTTTTTTTAATACAACTATGTACTATGTGCATATATATATATACATATATATATATATATAATAAAATGCCTTAAGCTATTAGATGTGCCGTTTCGGCTTAAATGATTTGCTCTACTCTATTATTTTCAAATCAAAGGTGCCATGTTCGAAACTCCTTGGGAACTTTTTTTTTTAGTACAACTAAGTACTATTTACATATATATATAATAAAATGCCTTGGGTTATTATATTTGCCATTCCAGCTTAAATGGTTTGCTCTACTCTCTCATTTTCAAATCAAAGGTGCTAAATTTGAAACTCCTTGGCAACCTTTTTTTTAGTACAACTAAGTACTATTTACACATATATATAATAAAATGCCTAAACTTATTAGATGTGTCATTCTTGCTTAAATGGTTTGCTCTACTCCCTCATTTTCAAATTAAAGGTGCCAGGTTTGAAACTCATTGGCAACTTTTTTTTTAGTACAACTAAGTACTATTTACACACACACACATATATATATATATATATATATATATAATAAAATGCCTTAATTTATTAGATGTGTCATTTTGGCTTAAATGGTTTGCTCTATTCCCTCATTTTCAAATCAAAGGTGCCAGGTTTGAAACTCCTTGGCAACTTTTTTTCTTAGTACAACTAAATACTATTTACATATATATATATATATATATATTAAAATGCCATATGATGTGACATTTTAGCTTAAATGGTTTGGTGTACTCCCTCATTTTCAAATAAATGGTGCTAGGTTCGAAACTCATTCGCAACTTTTTTTTTTAGTACAAGTAAGTACTATTTACATAACCTATTATATTAGAAACAAAAATCTCCCTTTCAAACACCTTATATGATTGCCACGTGGCATGTAGAAAGTATTAAATTGCCCTTTTGTCTAACCATAACTAAATTACTAAATCTCCCTTTGCACTTTACGTGACACGTTTTTTTTTTTAATTTTTTCTTTATGTTTCATTCAACTAGAGTTGTTTTTTTAAATTGAATTGATCAATTAGGTTTTTGTTACAAAATGTCAATTTTGTTTTAAGCGTATACCCTTCGAATTAAACTTATTACAAAGCTATTAAAAATCTCTAAAACTAAGTATTGATTTGGCACGACCAATGGAGAACATCAATAAATCATCTTACTAATATTTAAATTTATTAAGATGTTTTTATATTTTATCTAACATTTACTTCAAAACATATATTCGATTAAGGCTATTTATATTTAATAAATAACACTTATAAAACATTTCTAAAACATATATGGCGAAATACAATTTCTTTTTTTTTTGTGAAATACAAATATTTCTATAATAGCACTTATAAAACATTTCTAAATCCTTCAAACATTTCTAAAATATATCGTTCCAAATACAAAATTTTATTTATTTTTCAAATATAAACATTTATACGATTTACAGATAGACTGGGCCAGGGTCGTACAATGCGCGACCAGACATCACTAGTATATATATATATATTAGAATGCCATATCTCATCAGATGTGCCATTTCGGATTAAATGATTTACTCTTCTCCTTCACTTTCATATCAAAGGTGCCAGGTTTGAAACTCCCTGGCTACCTTTTCCTGTAACTTTTTTTTTGGCCATTTAAGAAAACCGCATCTGACCGAATTCAACCCCTTTTTTTTTTCCGGTGACTAGGGGGAGGAGCGACCGTCGGTGTTCCTTGAATCCGTTGAAGGTATGCCATTTAATTAAGTTCGAATTTTTCATTTATTATAGTTTTAGATCTAGATTGGAGTGGGGGGGTTTGTTGGTTCGTGTTTGGGTTTCAGGAGGAGGCACTGTGGGACAGGGGGGTGTTTGGGTTTCAGGCGGCGGGATGAGGTAGTTTGGGGTAGTGGTGGTGGATTTCAGGCGGTGAGGGAGGAGGCAGTTGGAGGGCGGGGGGTGTGTGTTTGGGTTTCACGCGGCGGGAAGAGGCAGTCTGGGGTGGTGGCGGTGGGTCTCAGGCGGCGAGGGAGGAGGCAGTGTGAGGTGGTGGTGGTGGGTGTCAAGCGGCGAGGGAGGAGGCAGTTGGAGGGGGCTGGGGGGAGGAGTTGGGTTTAAGGCGGCGGGGAGGGGTGGTGGTTTTTTTTTTGCTTTTGTTTGTTTATTCCATTTTTTAATAATTTAGTTAATAATTTAGTTTTGTTTTTGTTTGTTTGTATATTATTATTATTATTATTTTTTTTTGCTTTTGTTTGTTTATTCTGTTTTTTCATAATTTAGTTAATAATTAAGTTTTGTTTTCGTTTGTTTGTATATTATTTTCTAATGGTTGGCTTTCGTTTGTTTATTCTGTTTTTTCATAATTTAGTTTCGTTTTTGTTCGTTTGTATATTATTTTTTTGGCTTTTGTTTGTTTATTCTGTTTTTAATAATTTATATAACAATTTAGATAGGGGGTGTTTGTTGTAATTTAGTCTGCAGGGTTATAAAGATAGACACCAGAATTCCAAACCCCAAACCCTAAACTCAAACACTATTTGTTTTAATTTTTTTCAAAAATATGATTTTATATTTTTTGAAACAATAAAAAAATAAATGGAGGGATCATCTTCTAGGAGTTCGCAGGATGTACCTAATGAGCTCCGACAGGGACCTGTACAGGACGACGTGCTATATCTCCAAAAAATTCATAGGTCCTATCACGTTTTCCATGGCAATCCCAATTTCAAAGAAGAAATAGAGTGTAGACAGCAGGGCGGAACTCTATTGGAAATCTTAGAATCAGAAAAGCCAGAGACATATTTTTTGATAAAATGGGTTTTGGCCTGCTTAGGCGTATCGGTTCTATATTCCTTGACTAGGCCCTGATTACTGCTCTGGTCGAGCTATGGCGTCCAGAGACCATACTTTCCATTTTCCCATAGTTGAGGTGACCGTTACCCTTCAGGATGTAGAGGTCATTCTAGGCCTTAAGGTGGATGGGGAGCCGGTTACTGGACCTGAGGTCAAGCCTGAGAATAAGTCATGGGGTCCATATTTGTTGTGGTTGTTCGGATTTTGCCTCAGTGAGGCCCATGTGGCAGACGGAAAACTCTATCTCACTGATCTGTACGCTCACTTGAATAATGCCATATCTTCGACGGCATCAATGGAGGAACACCTACAGCGGGTCCGTTGTCTAGTGCCATGTATGTTAGGAGGTTTACTGTTCCCTGACTCAAATAGGGATAGTATCCCGTTTCTTTTGGTAGGCCCACTAGAAGACGTTGAGAGTTGAGCACAACTAAGTTGGGGGAGTGCCGTGCTAGGCAACTTGTATAGAGAGTTGTGCAAAGCTTCAATGGAGAAGGGGAAATCCATATACGGATGTTTGCTACTCGTACAGGTATATATACTACACAATATCTCGTGATTTTATGTGATTTTTTTTAAAAAAACTTCATATTAACATATAATATTTTTATTTGGACAATTTTGGGCTTGGGAGAGGATTAAGAATATCCAGCAAAAATTACGATGTCTAGAGCCACAAGATCTTGGGGAATGTCCCCTTGCCAGAAAGTAAGCATCATTTTAATGAATTGGATTTGTATTCTATATTGTGTACATTGGCTAATTTGACGCTATATTAGCAATGCAGGTGGAGATGTCCCAAAATTGTCAAGAATATCACGACAAATAATCTGCTTGCCTATAGGGATCAATTTGCTATTCTTCAAGAGTCGGAGTTATACATTCGTACCATATAAGCGTTCCTTGTTATCATTATTATTATTTTTTATTTAAACAAGTGTTTTGTAATCTGATCACTTTTTTGTTAATCCATTTTTTGTAAGAATACATTTGTCATATTTCAGTTCGTGTGGTCACCTTATTCGCCCACTATTTTCGATAGCGATCACCCATCTTGCCTTGCCGGCCATCACATCTACAGATCGGAGACCGATCTGATCTATTTTAATGTCGTTGAGGCACACATTCCTTGTGCGCTTATGAGGCAATTTGGATTCAAACAGGCATACCTGATGGTAATTTGCTTATGGCAAAAGAACCCTTAATGAATCTGCACAAGATAGGGCGGGATGGCAAGACAAGGGATTGAAAAGATTTTCACAAGGACTATGTCCGGATTTGGGAAGATAGAGCTAGTCACAATGTTGGGAGTTCTGATGATAGCATTGGCTTCCCCACGACAGGTGACGAGTACTTTCCATGGTACCAGGTCAAGACTATGGCATTTGTTATGGACCCTAGAAAGAGGCATACAGAGTGCTTCCAAGGAGCGGCAGAGGCGTATAACGTTATGGTGAGTGTTGTTACTTTGTTTCCTCTTACTTTTTTTTTTATAGCTCTTTTTTATACTTATGATTTTATTTTTTGGTATAAATGTGCAGGCCAATTTAGTCGCCATTATTAAGAGGATGAGTTTCCGTGGCATGGGTGATTGCACCGACCCTAAGTCTTCTGCTCATATAACGTTCAACCAGATCGGAAAAACTGCTGGTTGAGCCTAAGTCTTCGCCATTATCAACAATTACAATCGGAAAACTATATAGACATCGCCTAATTTCTAAAACTTATTTTACCTTTATCAAGTTTAATGTCAACAAATAAAAAATTATCATAATTTTAAGAAAACTTACTTATGTTTCCTTATTTATTGGTTTAGATCAATTATTTTTTCTTGAAATTAATATATTTAGTGCATCCTTTTTCGGATACTCTCTTTTATTTTATTTTTTCATTTATCCTCAACATTTTAAGGTTTTAAATATTTATTATCCTTTAAATTTAATTCTTAAATTTTTATATCAATTCTTTTTAACATTTATAATCGCAATAATCAATTTATACACTAAAATGTGCATAACATATTATAATATATTGTAGTAAAATATTTTCGCTCACAAAATAATTAATTATATTTTATTATTTATTATTTTTTTTCACAAATTTAATAATACCACATTGAAAATTTGGTAACATCAAATATTTAAATCCGCATTACTAAATTGCGGTAATGCCAAAAACTACAACCGAGTATTGCGGTTATTTATTTCTACATACCTTGCATGCGGTTTATTTATTAATTCAGATTTAGTGGAGTTAAACGTAATTAATTATATTATTTTAATTAATGTTTCAAAGAAAGTCGCATCGGCCGTTTGCGGTTTAATAAAACCATATTCTGTGTATGCAGAAATATTTACTACCGCAATGTGTTGATGTGATTATTTTGTATTCCCGCATTCCTTGTACGCGGTTTTGTATGAAAACCGCATATCTGTTTTGCGGAAAGGGTATTTGCGACCACAGCAGCCTCTGTGTGGCCTTTTGTGTCCAGAAGTAAGGTTTTCAGACCTATATAAATAAAAATATCCGGAATTCTACATCAGGGATCTTGGCCGGTAACATTTCTTTCTTGGCATTGAAGTGATTCATCGCCCTAATGGTATTGTTTTGTCTCAATGTAAATATCTTGCTGATATGTTCAAAACAGAAAATATGGCTTCCAGTAAGCCATGTGCAACTCCAATGGTTTCGGGATTGATTCTTTCTCGGCAAGATGGATACTCGTTGCCTCCGGATGAAGCTGCCACTTACCGGCGTTTATGTGGGAGTCTTCAATACGCCACCATTACTCGCCCGGACATTTGTTTCACAGTTAACAGGTTATGCCAATTTATTCACCATCGTTCATTTGCAAGCTCTGAAAAGAGTGATTCGCTACTTGAGAGGGACAGTCAATCGGGGTTTGTTTCTGCACTCAGCTCCAATCCGCAACCTCTCAGCCTTCATCGATGCCGATTGGGCCAGCTACCCTGATGAGCGCATGTCCACCACATGTTTTTTGATCTACCTTGGTTCTAATTCGATCTCTGGACGTCGCGCAAGCAACCAACTGTAGCGAGATCTTGAACCAAAGTTGAATTTTGATCCATCCCAAATGTGTGCGTTGAGTTGCATTGGCTCTGTGCCTTGCTGAGTGAACTTGTTGTTCCTGTGCAACGTCCGCCAACGGTGTGGTGTGACAACAATGGTTCCGTTTTCTTGGCCTCCAATCCAGTCTTTCGGGTGCGGACACGACATGTCGAGGTTGACTTTCATTTCATCCGTCAACATGTGCAGCAAGGGCTTGTGTCGGTTCGTTCTATCTCTGCAGCAGACCAACTTGTCAATATACTCACAAAGCCTGTTGCTAAGGATCTTTTTCAGAAGTTCTCCTACAAACTTCAGCTACTCCCTATTCCGCCTTCCGTTTAAGGGGGCGTTGTTAATGTAATACTTATCTACTGCTGTCATATTTATCTTTACTAAAGGAATATCTCCACATGTTGATATAGTTGTATAGTTGGTATAGGAGTTATCCCTATCACAGTAATCTATCTATATAAGTACACAGTACATCAATGGAATCAATCATCAATTCATATTCCAACACTTGAGTTCTAGCAATATCAATTTGAATGTGCACCTATTTTTCTTAATGCAAAGTTGATGTCTAATAATTTTTAGGTATTTATTGTTTTGTAGACTCTTGAAAATGAAGCTGCACAAGAGAGAAAAAGTACCACTTTTGCTGAAAGTTCATCACGTTACTACGAGAATCGACTTTATCTTTCAGATTCAAACGGGGGACATGAAAATTGATCTGTAGATGAGGTTCATGCTTGATTTAATTAATGTAGATCCTGTTTTTATTAGGTTTAGGAGAATGATGCTGGTAGTGGGAGCATTGATTAGAACACAGATGATGAAGTAGAGGTATTCGGGAATGCCCTTGTTCGTGATGAGGCGGTAAGCTCGAATTGAAGATGATGAACTTGTTTTTTTGTTTTAATTTTGGAGTTTGAAGTTGTAGTGCTCAGTGCTCCTTAATTTTCCCCTTAAAAACGTGCTAATTTTATTTGAATGCAGAAAATTCTAAAGAACTAACTTTGAACTAGAAACTGTTTAATGGGATAATAATGTTCTCAGTGCCCCTTAATTTCCACATTAATACTGTGCTAATAATGGGCGCTAATAATATATTGAGATTTGACTCTAAGATTCAAGCTTTCTTTTGAATTGAGGTGTTTGTGTGTACACCCCCTTAATCTATGTATTAAAGTATTGCATATTAAAAATAATAACTAACTTATTTCTGACGTTTTTGCATCGATATGGCTGCATGAAAGTTTATCATCTCATTCTGCAAATATGAAGCGTTTTGTTGAGATGAGTTTTCCTGATTAAATTGGTTGTAAAACATATAAAGGAAAAGATTATGATGATTCTACCATCATGTGGACGCGATTCTTACATATATGGTGAGTACTATTAGCCCCCTGTTATAGCTGCCGAAGATTGTTGTATTTAATTTCATTTCCCACTTTGGTCTTTTAGGGTGATTTAGGTTTTGTTTTGCTACCTAATTCCTAAAATGATGTGTCTTGGAAGGAACACATAAAAGAGAGGATTTAATCAAAGGGTTCAAAGTTCCACATAATACACACAAGAGGAACCCTAATAAATATTTTTTGTCAATTTGCAACATACCTGAATGGATACTATGAGAATATAACAATTAGTTATTCACAAACAATGTACATTCCTGCTATGTCTTAAAATTTTTTAACAAAATTGATTAATACTTTGGAAAAAAAAGTTGAACGGTTTTTGAGTGGATGCAGTTATGACTGTTCCCTATTTTTTCGTAAATTTATAGGTCTACTAGCAGTATCTGTTTGAACGCACACCTATTTTTCTTCACGCAAAATTGATATCTAACAATTTTGAGCTTTGTATTCTTTTCCTGACTCTTGAAATTGAAGCTGCAGAAGAGAGAAAAAGTACCGATTTTGCTTAGAGTTCTTTAGGTTACGACGAGAATCGACTTTATCTTTCATATTCGGATAGTTGGAAAGATCATTGGTCAAAGGATGAGGTTTGTGCTTGATTTATTTAACTTAGATCTTGTTTTTGTTAGTGTTCAGGAGAATGATCATGGTAGTGGATCATTGATTGGAAGACATATGATGAAGTGGAGGTATTCGGGAGTGCTATTGTTCTTGATGAGACAGCAAGCTCGAATTGGAGATGTTGAACTTGTTTTTTAGTTTAGTTTGTAGTTTGAATTTGTAGTGCTCTGTGGTCCTTAATTTGCAACTTGAAAAAGTGCTAATTTTATTCAAACATACAAAAAATTCTTAAGAACTAACTTTGAACTAGAAACTGATTGATGGGATAATAATGTGCTCGGTGCCCCTTAATTTGCACACTAGTGTTGTGCTAATAATTTACGCTAATGATATAATGTCTTTATATTGCAACCTTTTTATTTTTCTTCTGAATTTGAACTATGATTTAAAAAAAATGTATAATTTTTAGAATAAAATATTGTTTTTTATTGAGATTTTAAGATTTCAATATTTTTTTTTGAATTGAGGTGGTTGTCCGTACACCCCTTTAATTTCCGTGTTAAAGTATTACATATTTAAAATAAAATGCTAACTTATTTTTGACATTTTTTTCATCTATGTATGGCTGCAGGAAAGTTTATCATCTCATTCTGCAAATATGAAGCATTTTGTTGAGTTGGGTTTTCCTGGTTAAATTGGTTGTAAAGCATCTACAGGAGAAGATTATTACGATTCTGCGATTGTATGGAAGACAATAAGAACCCAACAAGTAGTTAGACAACAAATTTGCAGTATTTGTGCATTGTTTGTGCATAACTAATTGATATCCTAGAATCTATTCAGGTATGTTCCAAACAAAAACTGACCAGTGCTCCTCTTGTTTCTATTATGGGAAAAAATTTTGTAATCGTTGACTAAAATCCTTTCTTTTATATGTTATTTTGTAGACACATTATTTTATAAATTATAAACCAAAACCTTGAGCACCCTAAAAGGTCAAAGTGGTGAATGAAATTAAAGACAACAATCATGAGCAGTAGTAACAAGGGGCTAATAATGCTCACCATGTATGTAAGAATTGCGTCCACAATACTAGATCCTCATAATCTTCTCATATAGATTTTACAAATGTGTAAGGAATGCAAATTAAGGGGCGCTGAGCACATTATTAGTCCATCAAACACTTTTTAGTTCAAAGTTATTTTTCTAGAATTTTTTGCCTTCAAATAAAATTAGCACATTGTTCAGGTGCACGTTAAGGGACACTGAGCACTGTAAATTCAAACTTCAAAATGAAACAAAAATCAGAAGTTCATCAATATCTCCAAATTAGACTTACCGCCTGTCAACTCATTGTAGGTGGTTGATCTCCAATTTTACCCTTTCTCTCCAAAAACATTGAAACCTGACCTTAGCACCATCACCATCACCGCCCCTTTTACCATTTCGAGCATCATTCACAGATGGCATAACCTCGTTGAGAAGCCTTAAACTTCCCGTAAACTGAATGCTGATAGTTGAAAGGTACAACTCCTCAATAAAAACAAAACTATTTTTCCATATTTTCACTTGAAACGTATTTTGAATGCTATTCTAAATTTATAACGATAAAAAAAACATAAACATTATCGCCTCATGAAAAAAAGGAGCACTCCCGAATACCTCCACTTCATCATCTGTGTTTCAACCAATGCTCCCACTATTATCATCATTCTCCAAAACCTAATCAAAACAAAGATCTGCGTTACTTAATTTTCTCACATCAAACAACTTCAAAATTCAGTACGGTGTATAAATTGTGAGTGGGTATGGAGTACTATTTTGATCTATACTTTCTGAATTTTTTTTCTCTTTCATTTAAAATTTGTATTATGTTTTTAAGACATGTTTTTAGGATTAAATCAAATTTCAACAAAAGAAAGAAAATTCAAAAAACTGGCCAAAGGCAAATTTGCAAATTAATTTTTTATGTAATTACAAAGGATCAGAGAGCCATTCATTTATGTTCTTTAACTCATATAAACACATATAGATATCTCCATTGTTCTTCTTTCCCTGCTAGAGATTTGTCTGACAATGGTTATTTGGATACGATTAAACCTATCCATCTCATTCTTGGGACCTATTACATCGAAAATTTGTATGTCTGCAAGTTTAACCTGTTGCATTTTGTGGACTTCTATTTTTTGTCAGTGTGGAGCTCATATCTCATTTATGAGCTTATAGGGCCAACTCCACTGGAGCTTTGTAATATCTCCAGGCTCACATTTAAAGTATTTAAATTCATAATATATTTTAAAACTTTTTTTTTGGTAAAAGGTTAAGATTTCATTGCGTTCAAAATATAATATTTACAAGGTTTACAAACATTCAAGCTTACATTCGAATTCCTAACATGTTTAGGAACTGTATGTCATCGCCACTACCATTTCCATACATCCTTTTGATCCTCCAAGTTAGCTCATTCTTCACCAACAGCCATCTCTCCTTTGTTGCCACCACCTTGCTTCCAAACTTCCTGGTATTCCTTTCAGTCCATATATGGTAGATGATCGCATTCAATCCTACTAAGAACGCTTTCCTTTTCAGCTTTTTAAACTTCCATATTCTCAAAACTCTATTCAGGTTTAAGGATGCAATGCTGCTATGAATTCTCATCCAGGCTCTCAGTTCCTGCATGATTTCTGCTGAGTATGCACATTCAAAATAAAGATGTTTCAAACTTTCCTCATCTTGCTTGCTTGTCAGCTATTTCAATCTTCATTTTCAGCAGTTGATCAACTGTTAAGATCCTCCCCTTCCATACTAACCAGCTCAAGAAACTGTGCTTTGGTACCATTAACCATGTATAACCTAATCCTTTGGTATACTTCTTGCCCTTGGTTTTCATCCACTTTCCATTTGATACACCACGTTTCAGCTGATCTTTTACTCTCATTAGCTTTTTCTTGTGCCAGCTGCAATCTTTTGGTGGCTGGTAGTTCCAGATGGATTTTTTTTAAGAAGTATCGGTGCATCCATTTGACCCACAGACTGTCTTTCTTCATTTCTAGATCCCATAGTTGTTTACCAAGCAGAGCTTTGTTCCATAGTCCAGGTTCCTTCACGTGCAATCCACCTTCTGATTTACTGCAACATACATCATTCCAGGACACTAGTTGCCAATATTTACAATTTTCCTTCTCTCCCCATAAGAATTTCCTGCATTTTGCAGTGATTTGCTAGATCACTGATTGAAGGATCAGGAAGATAGTAGACCAATAGGTATGCAAAGTCATCAAGACTGCATTGATTAGTACTGTTTGTCCAGCATATGACAAATGCCTAGAAGACCAACACTTAATCCTTGCAGTTATCTTGTCTGCTAGTACTTGACAGTCAGATTTGGACCAGGCTGTTGGTGAGATTGGCATTCTAAGGTACTTCATAGGGAAGCTCCCCACTTCAAACCCCATAATGCTTTGGATTTGCTCCTTTACTTGCTCCACTTGGCCTCCAAAGTAAATGTTCGACTTGTGGAGGTTGATTTGAAGTCTAGTTTTTCCAGCAAATTGGTTAAGTACCTCTTTTATCCTTCCCACTGTCCTTATGTCAGCTCCACAAAATATAAGGACATCATCTGCTTAGCTAAGTGAGGTGATGCCCATCTTTTCACAGTAAGGATGCCACTTAAACCCTATCCTTTGTGACTTTATTTTCAGCAATCTTGTAAGGTATTCCATGACCATAATAAACACCAAAGGAGATATTGGATCTCCTTGTCTCAATCCTCTCTTGCCATAGAAGAACCCTGTGCTTGCACCATACATATTTAGAGAGTCTGAACAAGTGGTAACACCTATCATCCCCAGTGTATAAATCTAGCTGGAAACCCATATTCAATCATCATCTCCTCTATGAATTCCCAATGAACTGAATCATATGCTTTTTTCAAATCCACTTTCATCAAGCAACTTGGCGCTGCATTCTTCCTCTAATACAATCTGATCAATTCTTGAGCAAGAAGTATATTATGCAAGATTAACCTCCGTTTAACAAAAGCTTCTTGGTTCTAATCAACCAGTTCAGGTAGAACAGAACTCAACCTTTTACAAATCATTTTCAAGATACATTTGTAAAAGGTGTTATTGCAAGAGATTGGCCTATACTCAGTGGCATCTTTAGGACAATCATTCTTTGGGATCAAGGAAATGATGGTAGAGTTCATCTGTTTCAGAAGTTTACCTATTTGGAAGAACTCCAACACTGCATGACTGAAATCTTCACCAATGATCTTCCACATTTTCCTATAGAAGCCACTATTGTGTCCATCTGGACCACGGCTCTTATTAACTTCAACCTGGAATAAAGCTTGTTTCACATCAGCTTTAGTGAAACTTTCAGCCAGAAGAATCCGCTGATTTATAGTTAGTTTAATCCCTGAGTTGAAAGCTTCTCTAGAAGCTGATGTTCTTGCCACCTGTGTTCCCAACAATCCTTGATAATAGTTCACAAAATGATCCTCTACATCCTTCCATTCATCAACAATTTCTCCATCATCTCTGGTATACATTCTGATTTTGTTCTTGATACTCTTCTGTTTAATTGTTTCATGAAAGTAACTAGTGTTCATATCACCTTCATTTACCACCTTTCTTTCAATTTTTGAGCCTAATAACTCAATACTGCTTTGCTCTTAGTAGTGTATGCCTCTGTGGCCTCCTTCTCTGCTTGTTGTAATATCACATCCCTTGGATTATTCCTTAGTTCCTCATGGATTAGACTCAATTTTAGCTTACATTCCTGCTCCTGTTCTTCTAAACATGAGAATTGTTGTCTGTTTAGTTCTCTTAGCCTTGGCTTCAAACTCTTTTGTTTCTGCACCAACTTGTATCGATAAGTGCCACTAACATCTTGCTTCCATACCTCCTCCACTAGTTTTTCACAATCAGGATGTTGTAACCACATATTAAAGAATTTAAATGGCCTTTCAGATGCTTTACTTCTTCTCCCCATCTTACTAGCAGTGCATTATGATCAGAGATTCCTGCTAGCAATACAGTAGTATATGCATTAGGATACTTCTGCAGCCAACTTTCATTGATGAATGTTCTATCCAACTTTGATACTATTCTACTTTCTCCCATTTGTTTATTTGAACAGTGAAACCATTTCCATGTGTTTGTAATTCCCACAATTCATTTCCATCCCGCATAGTACTGAATTCCTCATATCAATATTCATTTCATTATTACTACCCATCCTTTCTTCTGGATGGAGGATAGAATTGAAATCACCAGCCATAATCCAAGAACCAGCAACCTGATTTGCAATTGCTCTTAACTGATTCCAGAGTTGGTCCCTTCTTTGTGAATTGTACTCAGCATAAATCAGGGTGAAAGTAAACTCCTTCCTGGTTGCATATTCCTTGATCTAGCAATGTATATATTGTTGTTCTAGTTTCAATACTTTTAGTTCATATTCTCCTTTCCTCCTTAACAACAGTATTCTGCCCTTTACCAGTCCATCAGCATTGCAAATATAGTCAAACTTATGCCATTTCCCCTCCATTACTTCCTGTATCTTCTCCTTGTTCATTTTAATTTCCAGTATTCCAGCTACCCCTACATTATTTACAGAGAGGCTATTTCCAACCTCTCTGTGTTTCGAGGGACTATTAAGTCCCCTTACATTCCAAAACATAATGTTATTCATGATTTCTAGACCCCGAAGGGTGACTAGAATCCTGATAACAAATTACGTTCATAAACTTGCTTTTCTCACTTGGCCTTCCTTCTGCCACTTTCCTTCCTTTTTGGTTTAGTATCTGAATACCTTCTGCTTCCTTCCCATCCTCGCCTGGTCTTATAGATGTATTCCTAACTTGTTTCCCACTGCTTCCCGTGCAACACTGTCTGGATTACTCATTTTTTCCTTCCCTTTATCTTCCTTTCCTTTATCTGGCAGAACACTCTTCTCAGGCATATTCTCACCTTCTTTCTATTTCTAGTTTTCACCACAGGGAGCCTACACTCTTCTGTTCCATGTCCAAAACCTCTACAATTCAAGCACTTAGTAGGCTTCCATTCATAAATCACTTTCTGTTCTTGAAGCCTACCAAGCTCATCGTCAAACCAGACCACCTCCTTAAGCTTTCCCTAGATTTCCACTTCCACAAGGACTCTAGCAAAGGTTGTTTTCAGCTTCTGAGATGTCATATCATCCATCTCAGTAGGGACTTCAACCATACTAGCCACTTAACTTAGGGTTGTGGGATTCCAATATCCCCCAATTTCAGCTTAGGCAGTTGTATCCAGACAGGAATTTTGTGGATGTTCTGCAAGTTGATCTCCTCTGTGACAGACCATTCCTTAACCACCACTGGGCTATGATCAAACTGATACACTGGATTCTGTAGTACTTCCTCTTTTACAGTAATTGATGTGAATCTTCCTATAAACACACCATTCTCCAGCAGTAAGATTTTGTCAATTTTCAACTTTCCCCACATACGTCGTATGAATCCATTCATTAACGTAAACGAAGGGTTAGCACCAAGAACATTGAAAATCAATGATGGCCTCCAATAATCAATTTCTTGTTGTATTTCATCCATAGTAATCTTCCCAATACAACTATCATTCACTATTTGGGGTTCAATAAACTGTAACTTCTTTTCGTGACCTAGAAGTTTCTTCGGACTCATTCCCTTCCAGACATTCCAATCAGTCATGTTTAATCGTGTATCATCATCAATTCCAGTCTTCTCTGGTGTTTTCCTACCGTCATCAACCTCAATTACTTGCTGGTTACACAATTTCTCTAGCAATAAATCGATTCCGACATCGTATTTAATGCAGAGCTAGGTGTCAAAGACTTACTTTAGCTGGCCAGATTCTTCGATTGGGACATGGAGAGCTTGATTTTCCTTCCATTTGCTGTTCCTGAGCATCGATCACAGGTGATCCCCCTTGCTTCTTCAACTTTTTTGCCACGGAGAACGTGAATCACGTCAGAAAAGTCGCGCAGTGAGAACACACAGTGAGTGTCTTTTTAGCCCCTAGTAAACAGAGAGAAAAGCAATATTGGTATCGAACCATATTTTAAACTTTCATTTAATTTATTTTTAAATCACATTATAGAATTGTGCCAGCTGTTATATGTTACTATTCATATCATAATAATATAATAAAATATTATTCTTTTTTTGAATCATTTATTTTTTCATTTAACCGATTTAAAATTATAGAGGTCGCCCGGGCAGCATCTAATTATACATTATTACAATTTTGATAGAAAATGAAAATTCCAAAAAGCACATAAGAAAGGTTTCAAATGCAAACTATTGTTTGATCACATCAATAGTAGGGGTTTCGAGACAAAGTTCCAATAATGATTGTCTTGAGATGAAGTGGAGCTGAAAAACGATAGTTGACATTGTAATGACACGTGAGTATAGTTTTAAATGCCGAAATTAAAATTAAAATGACGTGATTTGAAATTAAGGTGACTTTGAGGAAAAAATTTTAATTACAATGCGCACTTCTATATTTTTTTCTCTTTGAATTATCTTTTAATAGGATATATATATATATATATTGATTATGCTTTTTATACACATTTTTAGAATTCAATCACAGTTTAAAAAACACAAGAAAAATTGGCCAAAGACAATTAATGTTCCTAAAATTAATTTTTGTCAATATAATATATTACAATTTCGAAAGAAAATAAATGTATTCCACAAAGCTCGCAAGGAGGTCTTGTCTTTAGCAATATAGCAGTTATGTTTGAAATGGGATAGGTCAGCTGTTTCTTCGGTTTCATTTTCAGTGGCCTCTCATTAAAAGTCTTTTGCAATAAAATTGAAGATATACTGATTTAGCGTGGTTCTTAATAGTTTGAAAGAGCAAAAATAGGCATTGTTTGCTCTTCTACAGAATATATATACGCATTTTGAAGTGAAAAGGGCCAAACTCGTGCAAATTCAGAGCTTTTTTGGAAAACAAATCCAATTATTTAAGTAACTTTACAAACAGATATTAAAATGCTTGAGAACTGAATTTTGTCATGAAAAATTTACTTATTGATGTATTCTCTTCACTTGTTTTATAAAATGTGGTTTTTTTCCCCTTCTCATTGGTAAATCTGAAATTTACATCATGAAACATCCATATAAACAGTACATATATGTGTTAAGTATTCTACACAAAATTGATTTTCATTATCGGTTATTTTCCAGAACCAGTATAAAAAAATACTTGTTGTAAAAGATACTGTTATATTAGCATGGTAACCCAATTTGATTATATAAAACCAGTGGAAGAAATATTATTATACATATTAAAAATATGGATCCATAAAACACTTAACTGTTATATTACCAACATCCTCAATAGCTCTCTCTCACGACCAACGTGTCAGCAAACCAGGTCCATTCCTTGGAAACCCTTGACATTTACAGAATGAGATGATGAACTTTGGTTCTGTCATGTATAATTCGAATAAACCGTGGTCGTCGAACTAAAATAAATAGTTTATAATTATATGTAAATCGAATCCGATTTTCTCAGAAGAATGATGAAACATGATTCGAATAAGAACTAATGCGCGTCAGGATAACACTAGATTGTATTGATTGCGTTATGTGTTTATCTTTCTCTTTTTGTTGTAATTTCTTTTTTTTTTTTTGTGTAGAAATGGGAATTTTTTTTCTTTGGTCATAGAGGTGATAAAAATAAAATACAAAGTGCGCACAACCTAAAGAAAACCAATTGTTGCTTTTTCTTTTTTCTTTTCTGAGAAAAAGTTCATCTATCTAAGAAGTTTTATTTTAATGTTCAATCTCTCTTCAAAACATTCATAACTTTCTGTTGTTTTCATTGTTACATTGGCTGGCGACGAGACATGGTCGAGCTCTCTGATGGAGAAATAAGCAGCAGCGCAACACAACAACAACCAAACATTAGAGTTTTTCGACTAATATATTCCAAATAAGTGCATAACAATAAGCCAAAATGCTCTCAGCGCACAATAAGCCAAACCTGCTATCGTGCACCTAACACACTTTTTTCCTTCATTTCTACCGCCGTTTCTACCGCTGTTCGCCGCAAGCATGGCCGCCGAAATCAGATCTGATCTTCCCACTGAAGATCCAACCAAGAAAACTGAGAATTCTTGGGCAAAAGTTTTGGCTTGCAGTCAAGAAAGAAAGGCTGGGCTGCAACTTTAATTTATTCAACAACAATTCTCTTGCAAGGACGTTCAACTTGATGATGACGAATGGAACGACGGGATTCATGAATGGGATAATTCTCTTGTTGGGTTTGCTATTGATTTGAAGCCTCTATTCTCTAAAATGCAGTGGTCGGCTTTTGGATTAAGGTCAGTTCAACAACTTTATAATGGGTTCTTCATCTTTAAATTTGGAAAAAAGTCTGATTTGTTGGAGGTTCTTGATGCTGGTCCATGGTCGTATTATGAGCACCCATTAATTCTCCAAATTCGGGAACCCAATCTCTCAAAATAATACCGAATCTCTGCCTCTGTGGATTAAATTTCCTAATCTTCGGTTGCATCTTTGGTCTGAAAAAGTACCTGAGTAAAATGGCATCTGTGATTGGAACACCAATATGCTCTGATGGTCTGACTGCAACTAAAGAAAGACACTCCTATGCGAGAGTGTGTGTTCAAGTTCAAGCCTCACAAGAACTACCTTCGGTTCTTAGCCTGAAATCACCAAGCGGTGAGTGCTTTGAGCAAAAGTTTGAATATGAATCGCTTCCTCCTAAGTGTAGCACTTGTCGCGTTTTCGGCCATTCTACCGAAAAATGTCTTCAAAAGCAAATTCAAGTTTGGGTCCCAAAACCAATTGAAAAAGGTAAGGATAAGGAAGCGTGTAATGGAGTTGGTGCTGTCCGTCCTAAGTGTGTGATGAAGGCAAAAGAAAACAGGAATTTTCCCCTATCAAAGATGATGGATGGGAAAAAGCTACATCTTCGGGAAAAAGTAAACAAAAAGAGGATCATGATACGAACTCAATTCCTGTTTCAAACATCTTTGTGAATTTGGAGCTTGAAACTTCGGCAGAGCATGTGGAGCTGACAACCCCTACACCTCCAAAGCAGTCCAAAACAAGACAAAAGCCAGCTTCGCAAGTGTTAACAAGGAGCAAAAAAGGTGGAGTCAAATCTACTCAAGGTTAGTTATGAATATTGCCCCTTGGAATATTAGAGGATTTGGTTCCTCAAATAAACAATCTGCTATTAGAAGTATTATTAGAGACAAGAATATTGCCTTGCTGTCCATAGTCAAAAATAAACTTAACCATGCTAATGTAGATTCTGTTGTACATTCTATTGCTCCCGGATGGTCATTTGAACACAATTTTGACTTTTGCTCTGTGGGTAGAATAACTCTCTCTTGGAATACTTCTACTTTATGTGTTCAAAACTTACGAAAGTCTTCTCAAGCTATACATTGTCTAGTTGATATAAGATCTAGGAGAATATCGTTTTTTGCTACTTTCATTTATGTCGAAAATGCTGCTAGTTTGCGGTAACCGCTCTGCAAATATATTAGGCAGCTACACTACCATATCTGGTCCATGGATGATTCTTGGTGACTTCACCTGTCTTCTTCATTCTACTGATAGATTTAATTCCATGAGAGTATCTGCTAAGGATACTAGAGAACTCCAAGATCTTACGATGGACTGCCATATTTTTGACCTCGAATACTCCGGAGAGGATTTCACTTGGTGTAACAGGCATACTAATGGTCCAAGAGTCTATACTAAGTTGGATAGAGTACTGGTAAACTCTGACTGGGTAGATGTATTTGGAGAATCTCATGCTATTTTCTATCCCCCTGGTGTCTCAGACCACTGTCCTGCTGTGATCTCATGTTTCAATCAGTCCAGAGTTAACCCTCCTTTCAGGTTCCTAAACGCCTTGACTACTCATGAGAAGTTCCTACCAATGGTTGTTGGAATCTGGAAAAAGCAGTATGATGGCTCTCCGATATTTAATCTAGTCATGAAATTGAAGGATGTTAAAAAGCATCTAAAAACTTTTCGTAGAGTTCACTTTGGCAGTATCTCTAAGACAGTAAGACAAGCAAAAGAAGGTCTTGGAAGAACACAACATTCTCTAAAGTTGCAACCTCATGATTCTTCCTTGATGGCCTTGGAGAAACAACAACTTGTTAATAATCATAAACTTCTTCATGCAGAAAGACTCTTTTTTGCTCAGAGGGCAAAAATTAATTGGATTGCATTTGGAGATACAAACTCTGCCTTTTTCCATGCCCAAGTCAAAATCGAGAGATCTTCTTCTTCTATTGGATCCATCACGAATAAGCAACTGGTGGTACTCACAGAACCTGAATTGATAAAAAATGAGCTCCTGACCTTCTACCAAAACCAAATAGGATAGTCCTCTGTTGTGGCACCTTTACAGGCTGAGGTAGTTAATGTTGGGCGAAAAGTATCAGCTGAAGACTGTGTTGTTCACTGTCACCTTGTTTCCTCAGCTAAAATCAAGCAAGCATTGTTTAAAATTGGTAACTCTAAAGCCCCTGGTCCAGATGGTTTTTTAGCTGCTTTTTTTAAAAGTACTTGGACGGTGGTCGGTGATGATGTGATCTAACGAGTCCATATCCACCAAGGATTACTGGTCCGGCCCATCCACTAATTAAGGCTTATCCGACCTTGTAGAAGCGGTTTAGGAATATGCATCCTGGTGGGATTCGGCTTCCTTGGAGGTATTTCCATGCCTATAAAAAGGATTGGCCTCACCACAATTGAGGTACGCTATCTTTACCACCAATTCGCATACACAGACTATTTCGCAGCCCTATTTTCTGACTTCAGCTTCGGAGTGTCTACCCTCGGGAGGCCCCGAGGCTCTGTTTTGCAAGAAACCCTAATCGGAGTTCCACCACCAGACTGAAGGTGCAATTTCAGGCATCGTCAAGTGGCATGCCCAGTGGGACCCGAGAATTAGGGTTTGTGTCACAAAGCTTTCCCAAGCTTTCAGAACCTTTTTGATCCGCTGCTACCACTCCAAGCTAAGGTTTTTTCTAAGATACAATGGCTATTTTCGATAATTCTCAATCCAGTACCGCATCAACCAGTAGGCGTGAAAGCCACAATGATGATGAAACCTTAGCGAGATTCCAGGAGCAGAAGCGGAAGAGAAACGACCGGCAGTCGGAAAGAAAGATATCCCTCACAAAGCCAACCCATCACGAAGGTAGGGGGAAGGAGATCAAGAAACTCATCACAAAGTTTCCGATCTGTACGAAAAACAGCGGCTAGCCAAGATCAAAATGGAATTGAAGAATTTGAGAGACAGCAATTCCCTTAACCAGAGGAAAAAGAAATATATACTAGAGGAATAACAACGTTGTTGTTTACTTGGCCTCCCAGATCCTACGAATCAAGAACTGGAAGATTTGGTCGAGGAGAAGGAGGTGAAAAGAACGTCCGCTCTCCTCGACGTGAGGCGAGGAAATCAGAAAGCTCCGGGTGAAGGGGGAGAAGAGTTGCACAAAAAAGCACGTAATTGTGAAACTTCTCACGCTGGGGCCTCCAAAAATCCTGGTGAGAGCTTCTGGGATGCCCGTGAGAGAACAAATCCGGCGGTTTTTGTGGAGATAGAGCAATTTGCAAAAGAACATCAACAGAAAAAACAGACTCACCGCCAACCTATCCTGCGGTCACCAAGCATTGAGGAGGAGTTGTCGAGAAGGGAGTGGAACTCCCCCGAGAGGTGACGTCCACTCTCGATTGGGACCTAAAGCCTCTCCGGTGAAGTCTTATCACGACCACCGTGATACTCACCACAACTCAAGATACATACCTTCTGGTCATCAGAGGTACGACGTTCCCTATACTGAGGACCTCCAATATACTAGACATCGAGAGAACCAAGGCCGCAAAGACCCGTCCATTTGTGACTCGATGAGAAGAATGATAGGAATGATCATGGACAAGAGTCCCTTTGTTCCACGGATTCGAGACTGTCTGAAACCTCGAGACATTGACTTTACTCGGAAGACACTGACCTACAGCGGTTCTTGCACAAGTATGTGCAACTCATGAGAATCCCAAACGCGTCTCTCGACTTCATGGGCAAAGCTTTACCATCCTTCCTCGATGGACAAGCACAACGTTGGTTTGGGCAGCTACCGGAGGGAAGCATCGATAGCTTCGAGGACTTGTCCGTGAAACTAGCCACATGCTTCTTCCCTAGCAAGCAAATTACAAAAATGCCAATTGATCTGGCAAGCAGGGACAAAACGAGAGTCTCTCGATTTTCCATCGTCATTTTACTCGAGAATCCCTCCAATTAGACTATCTCGATGACAGGGATGTCCAAAATGGATTCATCCAAGGCCTCAACCCGTGGGAAAAATCTGCTCACCTCCGGATGAAATTGACCACCAAACCTCAACGAAACACACGGGAGATGTGGGCCACAGTGAAGAGCTATATCCAGCGCGAGCAGACACTCAAGCGACCACAGGAATCCTTCTCGCTTGCAGGAGATCAAGGGGGAAGGGACAAGTACAAGTCAACAATGGAGAATAAACCGCCCTTGCCTAGGCTCGACAGGACCTTAACCCCGTTGTTGAAGCCTCGACGAGAAATACTTTAGATTCACAAGGATGAGTTCCCCACTTCAAAACCATTAGCTCATAACCCGAATAGGTCTATAAGTCAATACTGTGAATACCACAAAGACCACGGGCATGATACGGAAGATTGCAGGGAACTCAAGCGGGAAATTGAAGCAGGGGTCAAATCTGGAAAGTTTCATCAATATGTACAAAACACACAAGGTACTCCTCGAGATAAAGGAGGAAAATTCACGGTGTCCCGTAACTTCCCTAGGCAGAACAATAATCACGGCCCTCGAGGAGATAACCGAGGAAGCAATTGGCAGCAGAGGAATAACTCGCAGCAACCTGCCCAACAATCTCTGGACGGAGGGCCACAACCAATTCAACAAGTTGCTCCCCCTGATCCAATCAAACAAATCACTCACAACTTACGACTATCTACAGAGCGTCCCTTGAGGTCTAATCCACAACAGCAATCAAAGAATCGCTTTGAGAAGTAACTAAGATGCCGCCTCAAGAACCAAGTCATAAACGTTTCAAGGGGATAGAGGCTATAGTTTTTACGGACAGTGATGTTGTACCGGGCATAAGTCCACACAGTCACGCAATGGTTATCGAGGCTATCGTAGGAAACGTCAAAGTAAGTCGAGTATATGTCGATAACGGAAGCGCGGTGGATATAATATACAATGAGTGGTTCATGAAGGTAAATGTAGAAAATCCAGATTGGCGCCCCGCAACATTACCACTAATGGGCTTTTCAGGGCACACGATAATCCCTACCGGGATTGTTAGGCTTCCTATCACGGTAGGGTCGCATCCTTGAATGGTAAATCTAACAATAGATTTTGCCATAACGATGCACCCTCGCCATTTAATATGATCCTAGGACGGCCATGGATGTGTCAGGCCAGTGCAGTTTGGTCACCCTACCACTTAGTCATGAAATTTCCAAAAGAGTATGGGATAGGAATTGTACAGGGAAGCCAGCGCATTTCTCGAGAATGCCTACTCACAGCAGTAAATATTGGAAAGAAAACAGTAAAGCAAGAGCTGGTTGTCACCATGTTGGGGTGTTATTCTGTTCAACAAGGAGTACTGCCAGTCGAATATAAAGAGGGAGAACATGACATGGATCTCGACAATCCCCGACCGCCACCACTAAGCATCAAAACAGAAGAATTGATCCTGGACGAGAAAGGGCCTGAAAAGACAATTAAGCTTGGAATATCTATAAGAGAAATCTTGCGAGTCGAGGTAATCGCCTTACTATGGGAAGTTCGAGATATCTTTGCTTGGTCGCCAACTTATATGACCGGAGTTCCTCGAGAAATCATCGAACACAAGTTGAATGTTGACCCCAACGTCAAACCAATCAAACAGAAAAAGAGAATTTTTGCCTGCGACCGAAATGACATCATTAATGAGGAAACGCTCAAATTGGTCCACACAACATACTCCGGGAGGTGCTTTGACCAACATGGCTGGCCAACCCAGTTCTTGTCCGGAAGCCGGATAATTCTTGACGCATGTGTTTGGATTATACGGACCTTAACAAACACTACCCTAAAGATTGTTATCCTTTGCCCGTAATCGATCAGATGGTAGAGGGGATAACTGGCTTTAGAACACTTAGCTTCCTCGACGCGTATAAAGGATACCACCAGATCCTTATGGCCCGAGAAGATGCAGAAAGAATGGCTTACATCACAGAAATTGGATTGTACTGCTACGACAAAATACCTTTTGGCTTAAAAAATGCTAGAGCCACCTATCAGTGTCTCGTCAATAGAGCTTTCCACGACCAAATCGGGCAAAACATTGAAGTTTCTGTAGATGAAATGGTCATAAAGAGCAACCTCGACAACAGGGTAGTCAAGGACATGAGGGAAATCTTCACGATTTTTTAGGCAATTTACATGAAGTTGAATCCAAAGAAGTGTACTTTTTGCGTTGGCTCTGGAAAATTCCTAGGCTTTCAAGTATCGAAAGAGGGAATAAGCTTTGATGCCGCAAAAGTCAAAGCAGTTTTGTCCATGGAAGCCCCAAAAACAGTAAAAGAGGTGCAAAAGCTTACGGGGTCCCTGGCGGCATTAAACAGCTTTGTATCCCGAGCCGCAGAAAGAAGCCTACCCTTTTTCAAGACACTGCAAAAAGGAAGGAGTTTTGCGTGGACTGAAGAATGTCAGAAAGCCTTCCAGGACTTGAAGGAGTATCTCAAGCAACTTCCTATGTTAGCTAAACCGGAGCTGGGAGAAGCTCGATATGTTGTTCTGGCTGCTCGAGAGACTGCCATCTCCGCGGTTCTCATCCAGAAAAAGACGGCAAAGAAATCCCGATTTACTTTGTGAGCAAAGTCCTACAGGGGGCAGAATCTCGATACACCCCCATGGAAAAGCTGATCCTAAGTTTGGTACTCGCTGCTCGACCGCTTCGTCCGTACTTCCAAGCTCACCCGATTCAGGTCTTAACCAAACAACCTATACAGCAAGTTTTTCTCAAGCCTGAGGCTTTGGGCAGAATGATGAAATGGGCCGTCGAGCTAGGAGAGCACCATATCAAGTATAAGCCTAGGTCGGCTATAAAAGGGTAGGCATTTGCGGACTTCCTTGTCGAAACACCCCGCACTTCAAATAGCATGTCGGAGCCACTACCAAAAACACCACCGCAGAAACACACTCCCGTAGATCTGCAAGCCTGGACTCTCTACGTCGACGACTCATCTTGTGAGGATGGGGGAGGAGCTGGGATCATATTGGCCAAACCAGCTACGTCACAAAAAATCGAAGAGATGAGAGAATATGAGGCTGAACATTCCTATGCTTACAAAGTAATGATAACAGGGTTAAACATGCATCTAAGGTTAGGAGTCCGGAATTTGGAAGTTTTTAGCGACTCCTAAGTGGTGGTTAAACAAATTCACGGCGATTATACTGTCCGAGAAGAGCATCTCCGGCCATACCTTGAAAAAGTCCTCGAGCTCAGGAGGAAGTTCGAGAAATGTTCTATCTCACACATTCTCATAACCAGCAACAAAAGGGCCGATTTCCCGAGTAAGTTAGCTTCTTCTAACTTCGCACAATTAAGTCATAAGGTGTGGGTCGAAATGCTCCCTCAACCTAGCATTTACTCTCGAGTCACTCTCACTATCACAGATGAGGGCGACACATGGATGACTCCATTCATATGGTTCCTCGAAAGCGGGATGCTACCCGACAATAAGTCAAAAGGTCAAGCACTGAAACTAAAGGCAGTCAAGTATACACTGAAGAACAGAATCTTGTATAAGCACGAATATTTGTTGCCAATGTTGTGGTATATCGGCCCAAGACAAGCAGCCTACGTCCTCGAAGAAGTTCACGAAGGTTCATGCCGTCGCTCATATGGAAGCAAGAGGACTAGCTAAAATGGTTCTTCGAGTAGGATACTTTTGGTCGACAATCTTCAAAGGCACATACCAATTCATGCAAAAGTGCGATAGATGTCAACGATTTTTGCCTATCACCTGGCAGCCATAACACGAGATGGTCACTATCCTAAGCCCGTGGCCATTCTACCAGTGGGGCACTGACATCATCGGTCTTTTTCCAAAAGGGGTAGGAGGACTACGATGGGTCATCGTGGCAGTAGGCTATTTCACCAAATGGGTAGAAGCAAAGCCGTTAGCCTCTATATCCAGAAGACAGGTGTTGAATTTTTTCTTGCAAAATGTGGTTTGCCGCTTTGGAGTGCCCAGGGTAATTGTATCGAACAATGGGACTTAGTTTGTGAGTGATCTATTCAAATCATGGTCCGCGGAGATGCAGATCGAGCGCCGATTTTCCGCAGTTGCTCATCCTCAGGCAAACGGCCAAGCTCAGTCGATTAACAAAACCTTTTTACATGGAATCAAGACTAGGTTGCACAGTGCTAAAGGTGCTTGGGTCGACAAACTCTCTCACGTTCTATGGGCGTATCGCACTATAGCTCACTCTTGTACGGATGAAACACCTTATAGTCTGCTCTATGGAATGGACGTGATTCTCCTAGTGGAAATTGGTCTTCCCAGTCCTCGAACAATCAACTTCGTTGAGACAACCAATAATGAAGACATCCTAACTAACCTCGACCTGCTCGAGGAACGGCGAGACGCCGTAAAAGTCCAGAAAGCCAAGTACAAAGAAATCCTCAGGAAATACTATAATAAGCGAGTCAAGAGCACTGACTTCAAAGTCGGGGATCTAGTACTCAGAAAAAATGAAGCCAGCCGAGAAGAAGCCCAAGGGAATCTATCAGGAAATTGGGAAGGACCTTATCGTGTCATTCAGATCTCCCCGTCTGGAAGCTATCGACTGCAGACAACAGATGACACAGAGACCACTCTTTCTTGATGGTGGAATATTCAGAACCTTTGGAGGTTTTATGTCTAAAATATTATATGCTATGTGCTATTTTGCTTGCTCTATGACCTGTTATTTTTACTTCCTTCCTATGTAATGCTATCCCGGGTCGCCGGGCAATTATCAATAAAACTCATTACATAGTTTTTATACTTTAAATGTGTCGACACTATTTCATGACTAGTTAGCGAGATAGACAACCTCTCTAGGGACATCCTCGATCGTGCCGTGTATTCAACATCCGGACATATAAACTGAGGACCTTTCCTCGTACCCACCGCAGATCGTGATAATATTGCATCGAGGGACTCGTACCTGGTTCCTCGACAGCGCCGTGTACTTTATATCTAGCCCATAAGCGCTTATTTAAATTATGACTCGAGTACATCTATTTAATCGATGCTTATACAAGCTCGAGATGAATGTATTACACCACTATACATTTAAATCGCCTAAACAAGCTTGAGGTGAATGTATTACAGTACTATACATTTAAATCTTAAGATTTTTTCCTCTAGGGTTGACTCGGGAACTCTTAATGACCCCAGAGAACCCGATGGCTCTAAGCTGGTTAATACAATGGCCTAGCTTATCCTTCAAGTCTACAATCTCCCAGTCTTGTTCGTCGATTCTAAGCAGGTACTCCTCAGCAACTGTCCTTTCTTTCGCCTCCTCATTTGGATCAAGGTCGTCAAAAATGGGCGGAGCGATTTCATTGTCAAACAATATGTTCTGTAGAACAGCAACCTGTTTCGAGTAGAACTCTGCTTCTTTGGTCCTCCTCTTTAAGAGATCAATGGCAGCTATAAAACACTCTGTCCTGACTTCTATCTGCTTCTCGACCAAGGCGAGCAAGTCAAATTTCTTGAGGAACCACGGAGATACCTTGATCTTCTCTCGCTTTCTCAGTCGAGCATTTTCGTCCTTCAGTTTTTTCATCTCGTCGCTGATATTCACCTCTAGAATCAGGGAGTCCGGGAAGCCGAGGTCATACTGATGGACTCGGCGTCTCTACTACTCCCCCTTCTGCTTAAAACATTGCACCAAGCGAGAATGTATCTGCACGTTATGAGCTTGGACAACATCCACAATCTGTTTCTCGAGTGCTCCCACTATGGAAGTATTGTGGACGTTCCCAAATTTTCTTAATGGTGACGAAATCATGGCATACATAGGGAACTGTCTGATCTCTTCTTCCTCAAGGATCATCAGATGCACATTGTGGACGTAATATGGCTCCTAGCATAATAAGCAAGGATGCATTAAAAATGACAAAAGGAAAAAGAAAAGGTACTCCATATATCCCAAATTAATAGAGTCCATTCACAAAACACTACAGGAAGCTAAGGTCTACAACCCAAGTAGCAAAAACCCTGTTACAAGATAAGGGCCTCATATAGAGTTTTTGGTTGGGCGGACATTTGGTTGGCTCTCACTGGTTTACTCTGAAGGATTCTCTGTCGGAGGCACCTCCTTCTTGCCTGCCGGATCCTTCTCGACTTCAGGCTCCTGGCCCTCCTCTTCTTCTTCCTCGACCCTCTCTGAGGAGTTATCATCAGAGACCAACTCGACACTGATAAAATATCGGTTAAGCTCTAGTACTCGCATCTCTTCCCCGGGTTCAGCAGGTAGCACTGTTGGGGCATCTCCCTCGAAGGCGATGATCTCCGACGGGGAACCCATTTGGGGGATGGCGCTGCATAGAGGCCCAAACAAAGGGAGCTGCTCGGAAGACAGAAGCAACAATCCATTCTGCATTGCTTCGTGAAGGGTCTTTCGAGGGTGAGGCCTCACAAATTATTGCAGCCAGCCGGCGTTGACAGGCTTTCTCGATTCCATTCTCTCCAAGGTAGCAACGGCCACGCCATGGCCACCCAACGCGACAGCCGCCTCACTGATGCCCACCATGACGTTGGCCATTCCTCCAGTAGGCATCATTCGGGTCCAAAAGGCAGTTATCCGTTCCTGCAATTCCGCCTTGAGATCCCTGTGCATACGGGATCCCTGTGCATAGCTTGGGCCTTGGCTAGCTCTTCCTCCTTAGAAGCTCAAATTAGCTGCTCCTTCTTCCTTGCTTCCTCGTAAATCGCCTTTTCATGCTCAAGGAACACCTTCTCGAGCTCCAGACTGGAAATCTCCTCCCTCAGCTTCTTCTTGCGCATGAGAATGATTGCCAGAGAGGTGGTTAGCTGCCAAGATTGCAAACAAAAGATCAGCATACATCGACACACGAGTTATAAGCAAGGAATGTAAAAGGCATGTGTGAAGGCAACATTTACCATCTTCAAGGCTTCCTCATCCATCATTGTTTCAGCCACCTCTTTGATTATGGGGCATTCAATTCTGTCATCCCCAAAGTGAAGTTTGGCAGCGGCTGCTGTGTAGGACGATGACCCGGGAGAGGCGTCTGGATTCTCAGCAGCATCCTTCCTCCGAAACAGCAACGACAACGTAGTTGTGAACCAGCTAGAGTCTCGCTCTGTGTTCGGGTTCCCACTTTTCTCCGGGGGGATATTGCTCTCGATAGTCCTATCCCCCTCGACGGGAGCACCCTCCTCGATGGGCCTGTTTTCCTCGAGAGGAATGCTGCCCTCGACGGGCCTGTTTTCCTCGAGAGGAATGTTGGCCCTGATGGGCCTATCTTCCTCGATCAGGGTAGCATCGTCGGCTGGTCCTTCTTTCTCGACTGCTGGAGTCTGCTTCTTCTTCTTCCTCAACTTAGCGCCTACTTCAGACGCTTTTACCAACCTTCTCAGCTTCCTCTTCCGGGTGACTTTGGTGGAAGATCCTTCGTCGTCTGAATTTTTAATATAAAAAATCTTGGCGTCACCAAACAAGCCAACAGTGTTCTGGCTCGACGACATGGCCTAGAACAAAAAGAATACACAAGAGAAGTTAGTAACTTTTTTTATCCACGACAGGGATTGGGGGAATATACTTCTACACTTTTGCCCAGTTGAGATAATTCTCAAAGGATTCCAGAGCAGTAATGTCGTCCCTATGGCGCTCGATCCTGGCTTTGTCGGATTTAGACCAGACATCAGCTATAACGCCCATCTCCTGGAATTCACGGTGATCCCAGGTCACGCGAAACTCCTCTGGAGCCTGTACAAACAAGTAATTTGGTTTCCACATTGGAGAACTATCGAAGAGTTCTATTATATGCTTCGCACCCGATGTGGGATTCCTCTTGACGTTATACCAGTCCTTGTATTTCGTCGAGGGGACACAAACTTTGAAAAAATACCCGCACACTAATAATCGAGTTTCCACCTTCCTCAACTCACAAAGCCTCACAAAGTCGAGGACTGCTGATATCAAGTTCGGTGTAAATCGAGCAAGGGAATCTGGTAATATTGAACTATTTCTCCGAATAAGGGGTACAGGGGAAACCTTAGCCCTAAGAACATAAACCTATCGTATATGGTTATTTTCCCCTCTGGAGGTATAGTAGTCCTTTCTGTGCCTAAAGGTGCTCGATAATCTAGATCTACGGGGAAATCGTATTTTTTAGCTATGGCTTGGGCTTTATCAACAGAGTTTATCGACAGAGTTCTATTATCTGCTTCGCACCCGATGTGGGATTCCTCTTGACGTTATACCAGTCCTTGTATTTCATCGAGGGGACACAAACTTTGAAAAAATACCCGCACACTAATAATCGAGGTTCCACCTTTCTCAACTCACAAAGCCTCGCAAATTCGAGGACTGCCGATATCAAGTTCGGTGTAAATCGAGCTAGGGGAATCCGGTAATATTGAACTAATTCTCCGAATAAGGGGTACAGGGGAAACCTTAGCCCTAAGAACATAAACCTATCGTATATCGTTATTTTCCCTCTGAAGGTGTAGTAGCCCTTTCTGTGCCTAAAGGTGCTCGATAATCTAGATCTACGGGGAAATCGTATTTTTTGGCTATGGCTTGGGCTTTATCGACAGAGTTTATGGTGGAAGCAAAGTCGGAAATTGTACGTGCAGCCATATCTACCACAGCATATGCTAAGGCAATAAGATTCAGGAAAAATAAAAACAACAGCATACACTAATAACAAGAGGGTTGAAGGACTCACTTTTATTAGAATTTGAGGGTTGACCTTTTGGATGATGGGTCTTCTCAGTTGTAGCATGTGATGCAATTCTTGGCCAGAACAAACGATTAAGTAGAAACAGATGATGCATAGGGGTAGGAGAGGTGCTTCTATGTTTTCAGATTCAGAGTTTTGAAAAAAGGAGAAGAAAGAAAAGCCCTTGGTTTACTTCTTGATATAAACAAATTTCTTTCCCACGTTTCGACAGTTTGGGCGGGATTCAAAGGAAGTAATGATGACACGGCCGTCGTTTGGAAAACGTGCACATTATCGGGGCACGATTTCGGTTTAGGTGGGATTTCTGAATCGGGTCACCTTCTCGGTCCGGACCTTAACCTACGAATAATTCATGTGATTCAATTTCGTACCCATTGGGCTGAGACTTGTCCAATCAGTCTTGCTTCATACAACTTGGACCGAGTCCAGGTATTATTTATTTTGTTCAAGTCTTGTTTATTTCATTAACATTTGACAGGGGCACTTGATGAGTCCATATCCACCAAGGATTATTAGACCGGCCCATCCACCAATTAAGGCTTAACCGACCTTGTAATTCCCTTGAGGTAATTCCATGCCTATAAATAGGGTTCGTCTCACCACGATTGAGGTACGCTATCATTAGCACCAATTCGCATACACAGACTGTTTTGCAACCCTATTTTCTGACTTAAGCTTCGGAGTGTCTACCCTCGGGAGGCCCCGAGGCTCTGTTTTGCAGGAAACCCTAACTGGAGTTCCACCACCAGACCGAAGGTGCAATTCCAGGCATCCTCATGATCAAAGCAGTTAAACACTTTTTCTCTCATGATCATCTCTTGAAGGTACTTAACTCTACTGCCGTTGCTCTTATTCCAAAGGTTAAGTGTCCAAAATTTTCTTCTGATTTCCGCCCTATATCATGTTGTAATTTATTGTATAAATGCATATCTAATATACTCACTGTAAGACTCAAAACAGATTATTCACAAGTTGGTGGGGGAGTAGCAGAGTGCTTTTATTGGAGGTAGGAGTATCATTCACAACATCCTCTTGGCTCAGGAGATATTTCAATGTTATGGGAGAAGTAGGATCAGCCCTAGGTGCACTCTTAAGATTGATCTTCATGAGGCATATGACTCTATAAATTGGGAATTCTTGAGAAGTTTATTTATACAGCTTGGTTTTCCCTTCAGATTTGTTGGATGGATTATGGAATGTGTGCAAACACCCAGATACTCACTACTTATAAATGGAGAATTGTCTGGAAACTTTAAGGGTGCACGTGGGTTAAGGCAGGGAGATCCCATTTCACCTTACCTCTTTACTCTATGTATGGAGTACCAGTCTAGATCTCTAAAAAGAATGGTTACGAAAGGCTAATTTTCTTTCCACCCAAAGTGCAAACGCATTGGACTTACTCACCTTCTGTATGCTGATGACTTACTTTTATTTTGCAAGGAAAATTTCTCAGCTGTTCAAAGTCTGAAGAGCTGTTTGGATGATTTTTTCTCCATATCTGGACTTAGTGCTAACTTGATGAAGAATCATGCATATTTTTGCTTGATATGCTTGGGATTGAAGAAGGAAATCTACCTTTTAAGTATTTGGGTATCCCGCTTGTCTCCAAACGATTATCATCGACTGACTGCCTTCCATTGATCGAGCAAATAACCTCAAGGATGAAATCATGGACCACCAGATTCTTATCCTATGCTAGAAGATTGCAGCTGATACACTCTGTGGTTCAAAGCATTGAAAGGTATTGGTCCTCTATCTTTATTTTACCCAAGAAGGTCATAAAAGAAGTTTAATCACTTGCTAGGAGGTTTCTATGGACTGGTTCTGTTGACCCTGCTCGTAAAGCCTCTGTGGCATTGTCTGATGTGTGTCAACCTATGTCTTCTGGGGGCTTAGGGATAAAGAAATTTGACACGATGAATAAGTCTTTGATGCTTAAGCATTTTTGGGCCATAGAAAGAATTGTTGATTCACTTTGGGTGAAGTGGGTTGATGATGTATACTTAAAGGGTCACGCTGTTTGGGATGTATCTATTACATCTTCTTTCTCGTGGTACATCAAGAAGATCTTGAAGTTGAAAACAGTAGCATCTGCTTGTGTAACTAGAATAAATGGTAGAACTGTTTGGACTGCTTCTGGGGAACCATATTCATCACAAGCGTGCTACAATGTATTCGCACCTTCAGCTCCTACCCAATGGTGGTGTCGTATACTATGGACCAGGTTAACTCCTCCAAAATATTCTCTCATCTCATTGTTGAGCTCCCTAGATAGACTTGCAGTAAAAACTAAGGTAGCTAAATGGAATACGTCAGCTGATACCTTATGTGTGTTCTGCCAACAACATGATGAAATTGTAAAGCATCTCTTCTTTGAATGTTGGTTCTCATCTCGAATATGGTTTGGAATTTGTGATTTCAATGGATGGAGCCTCCCGAACTCATGGGATCACCTTGTTAATCAGCTTTTTCACAGGTGGAAGAATGATACTCTAGGAGTAGCTATGAAAGCCTCATGGTGTGTATCTATCTATTTTCTATGGAGGGCAAGAAATAGGTTCATCTTCCAAAAAGAACCAGCAGTCGAGTTGAAGGTAATGCAGCAGGTTCTGTTTGACCTCAAGATAAGATATGCGTCATTCCAAAGAGTTCCTAATTCTCCAAAAATTATAGCTTGATGTAATAGGTTACATCTTAGCCCAGTAGTTGTAAGCAAATGGCGCCAGAGTTAATCTCTGTCTAGCATGAATCTTGTTGCTTAATAGATGTTTTTGGGCATAGAGGAAAGTTTTGTACGATAAACTCTTTATACTAGTAATGAAATTAACCTTTTTTACCCAAAAAACAACCGAATACCAAATATTTTTAGAGTTTTAAGTACGATATCTAAACACACTATTTTTTAAGATTTCTCCGGTGCTATATCTTAGTCCATTTTGGATGGTTTGTTACTCATATGTCTGGGGAAGCTTACCCCAAAAAATTAATTTTAATGAGTTTGTGATTTTCTAATTTAATTGGGTTTCAAATGCATGTTCTTATGAACTGATATTCTAAAAAGGATTCTAATTCTATTAAGCCCGTTTAATTTGAGCTTTCTGGAGTTCTATTGATGATTAGCTTGATGCTCGGTTTTCTGGGGAAAAAAAACATATCGTTACCTTTTGAAGGTACATTGTTGTGGTAAAACTAGTTTGCATTTGAGACAATCTTATGAGCATGGTGGATTTTCTTCGGAAATAGTATAATTATACAATATGTTGAGAACAAAACAATTTGCAAATAGCCGCGGAGCAATTTTTTTTTTTTTTTTAATTTGCATGCGTTTTTTGAAAATTTGATTCAATCCTAAAACCCTATCTTGAAAACATAGTAAACTAGTAATACATATTTAATAAATTAAAAAGTGGAAACAATTCTTTCACTGAAAAAATATATAGACCAAAACCGAAAGTAGCCTTAACAAATCCTACCTGTCTGCGTTCACCGCCAGAAGACATACGACTTTGGCACATGGTTTCTTTTTGTTTGTTTTTTTTTTTCATGAAGATTATATTTTGGTATGTGTTTTGCAGGGAAAGATTTTTGGAGAATCACTGGAAAGGAATTCGAAATTCGGAGAAAATGGTGAGCTTTCCTACTGTATGAATGATATGTAGTGCATTTTTTATTCAGTTTCACAAAACTGATGTTTAAGTTGTTTGATGGGAGAAATATAACGTAGATATTGTTTTGACTAGGTTCAGGAGAATGATGATCGTAGTGGAAGCATTGACTGGGACACGAAGTGGAGGTATTCGGGAGTGCTCTTGTTCTTGATGGGGCGGTGATGAACTTTTTTTGACAAACAACAATAGGAAAAGTAAAAACAGTGGTCCGATTACATTCTTTTGCCTTATTATGAACTAGAGACAAACTTTCTCGACTAACTTTGCAAATTTTGTATTCCCTGTACAAAGATTTTGTCAAAGAGAATATCAACTATAGTATCTCTTGTCTCTACTAGGGCCTTTTTTGGGTCATGGAAGAATTAACCAGGCTTAAGGCATTTGTAGCTTTAGAGACACTTTACAAAATGTCTCTAAATTTAATGTGATAATAGGTATAATGTAGTATTATGTACTCTTTTAAGGCATTTATAAACATAATAATACATTCGTTGTAATGGCACTTCAAATGCCCCAAGACATGAACATAGAGGCTTTTAAACTGCCTTAACAAATTAGATATCATGGCATTTTTGTTTACTTTTAAGGCCTAGTTTTAATTGCTGTCATTTATAAATGATTTTAGAAAATGAAGGACAATTTCAGAGAGAAAAATATTTTCCAATATATTAAATAATAAAAAAAATATAACAAAAAGGGCCGACCTATTAATACTGATTTGAGATTAATTTGACAGTATTGATGACAAATTTTATTACTGATGACTATATCAAATTAGTCATCAGAAACAATCAATAGAACTTCTATAAAATGGCTATAAAATGGCGGCGGCCGTCTCTGCTGATGTCCAGTGCGCAACGCCGCCACTCCTCTGACGCCCTGCCTCTCTGCTCCATCCACAAAGACCGTCGGCGACTAGTAGCTGCTCCAGACCGCCGATGTTCCAATCTGCTACGACCCTGAAGATCCTGCGTCGATTTGTCATGTTTCGCCTCTAGATGGACCACCGACGACAAGCAGTTCCAGATCTAGTGAAGCCAGAGTAAGTCTCCGTCCCAAGCCGGCCGACGTTGGAAAGTCACAGAAAACTGGGCCACCAGACCGGTTTCACTATTGAACAAGCCACCTACTCTGGTTTGGTTATAACTAACAGTGCGGTTCTTAATGATTTGTCGGTTTCTTTTAAAATATACCAATTGGATTATACAGTCATTGAAATGTCCGGTTAAATTGCGGTAACTGATGAATTATATTTTGGTAACTTTGTTGGAGATCAACAGTATTTTGTATGGCATTTGTGACAAATTTAATAAACTTAATTATTAGTATTATTAAAATAAAAAAAAAGAACACCACCAAAGTTTTACCACACAAAAGTTACCAACAAAAATATAATAGATTAAGTTGTCATTCGTCAAACACCACCGCCACCATTCCCTTGCCTAAAACTACTTCCAACTTTTGTTTTTATAGGTATCCCCAGCAAACAATTCTGTCAATTTGTTTTAACAAAAGCAATGTTAAAACAATTATTCAAGTCAGGTAATAAATTGTTTATTCACTTTAAAGTTTCGAATTTGATAGAGACTTATTTGGTTTACTTTTTCAAAAGATGGGTCGGTAAATATTGATTTGAGACTAATCTTCCTTTAAGTGTAATAATGTAAACAAAAACTTAAAACACTTAAATTATTACATTATGCCACGGATAAGAGCTACCAATAACATCACACTGCACTGTCATAGTTTAATTTAGAAAGTCCCAAAGCATGATGTTCTGAAAAAAAAAAGTAATATGTATTTGCTCAGGGCACCTCATAAAATTTCATACCAAGAAAATTCAAAGAATACAAAGGCATCCATTACAGCATATGACTGATTGTCCATTAAGCCATTTCATTGGTCAGCTTCTTCCCCTGCACTTTCTAGCCTTTCCTTAATGTCACTAATTACTACATTTTCATTTCTTTATGTGAATTTTAACGTTTTTCATAATCTGGCAAACTATCATGGGTAGGTTCACGAGCACATTTCAGCCAATCACAATCTGCTACGCCTCCATGTCCCCTCTTCTCTCAAACTTTCATTTCTCCTATATTAATATTAGTGTACTTAGTTGCCATCAAGTTAGTAGGGTTTGAAGTTTGAATAGATTGATCAGATCATTTACTTTAAAAGAGTTTTTTTTGACCCAGTTGCCTAGTTGGATTTGATATTTCTCAAAAATCAAAATCAAATTGCCAATAAGAAGCAGATTGAGCGAGAACCGTTTCTTTATGTTTATGTTTTCCTACTTTTTACAGCTCCAATTTCCAGGGAGGTTCTAGCTACATGTTGCCTGTGCCATCCAGTTGGCAACTTTATTTCTCATTTTTAAAATGGGTTTAGGGTTTGTGTCACTCTTATAAATTGGGCAATCCAACTTGCAATAATATAAAGCATAAAACCTCATAAAAATTAGAGCTTCATTATTTAAAACTCTTTTTTTCTCTGCTACTTTTGTATCACTTCAGGCGGATGGCAATTAATTACTCCTGTACTAACGGTCTTAGATTCAAATTATGTTGCATTCTTTACGTTGGTTACTTCAGGAGAGGATGCAGTCGAGGAGGAGCTCATCATTTATTTCATGCTCTCTTTTATCGGTTTTCCTTCTTGCACATGTTTTCCTGAATTGGTGAATACATGAAACAAAAATGTGGATCCATCGAGAAATAACAGAAATAAAGGAGCTTTGATTGTTGGCACTAAAGATAATTATATCAATTAAAACATGTCGAGTTTTGTAGTTAAGTGTATCAATTAGAGGTTTCTAAAAAATTTTATAAATCTAATTTTTTTTATAAATCTATCCATCATTATCTACTCACCTTCGTGTTTTATTAGATTTTCATGGTTAAGGAAACACTCTTATGTTGATCGATTTAAATTTTCATTATCAACATAAATCTAATGTTTTCCATATTTTAAATTGGTCGAGTTCATTTTTTACCTATATATGCCTTGAGAAGTTGCCTATTAGATAGAGATAAAGGAAGACACTAGTTTTTCTCATCTTCATATTTATAGTTATGCATATATAGAGAAATATGACCTCTTGTGAAGTAAACAATAGCACAAGTGAACGATGCAGTAGAAAATTTTCAAATATCAATTATCTTTCAATTAGTTATTATATCGGAGTTTGTGTAATGACAATTTTAGCCCCTTTTTAAAAAGCTGTTGTCATCGTGAATTCTGGACCAATCAAAATATTGGAATATAATTGAAGGTGGTTCTTTTATAAACATGGAGATAAATCGGTTCCTAATTGAAGTTCAGTAACTTATATAAATACATACACTACAACGAAACATAATTTCATAGGGCTTGTTCCAAATAACCATATCTCATCAAGTTAAAGTTTACGTTGTTCATGCGCTCTGAAATCCAACAATATGGATACAACCTACAACTTGGTAATTTAGGTTAGTCAATATATTAGGGGAAAAAAGCCAAGAACTAACAATACACATGCCTCCGTATATGCATGACTGCTCCTCTATGAATGAAACCTTACCTTAGATAATATGTCTTTATACTGCTGGTCAGCATTAGGCCAAAACCAAACTATGCCATTGAACACGACAAGGATAACACATTCTTTGGGAGAAGTATGAATCTGAAAACCAATTTCACACAAATTTTAACTTCCACAAATAAAAATTATTCGGAATCAATGATCTCATGAAATAAAAACGATGAGGAAAAATTCCGAGTTACCAGAGGACCATCCCGGGGAGCTTATGGAATGCACTTGCACAATCACAAAAGCACCAGCGACGGAATACACACTCTAGCTTGCTCCATTGATCAAATCCTCCCTTCTGATAAAAGTAATTTTACAATAAACAAATATTAAAATACTCAAAATTAAACGAGATATAAGGGAATTAAGAGTTCACTATGAAAGGTTAAAGCTTACCTCCAAGTCATCATCTAGTCAATAGTGTTCCAGTCGATGCTCCCACTATCATGATCATTCTTGTGAACATTATAAAAACAAGATCTAATGTTACATTTTTAACAAATTAATCAACTTAAAATCTGTTTTGTGGAACTTATGCCTTTTAAACACACAATGAACTGCAGTAATAAATAGATAAAGATAATTGGAGCACCCTGAATCGACATCACCAACCAAGATTCGCCCCAACAAAGCTCTTGCATGTTAAAAGATCATTATTTTCTTTGAAATTTCAATCTGTCAAAAGTCACCTTAAACTCACATCTCAAAATTAATTGGCAATGAGTGGGGTGATCATTATAGCTTATTAACAAATGAGATACTTCATGATGGTGATGAGAGATTTTTTGTCCTAGCACAATCCTTTTAAATCTCTCCCATAATCGTTCGCTGCAAAACAGATAAACAAAATTTATGTTTCTAAACAAAAACTTGAAAAAAAACAGAAAAGAAATCCTCAATGTACCATACAAACGAAAAAAAAAGAAGAGCACGATTTACGCGACGTAGTGTGTATAAATGGCGAGAGGATCTAGGTTGCTCGTTTGTCTTTTGGTGGTCAGAGCGGTAGGACTCAGGAGTTTGAAGCTGGAGTACTATTTTGGTTTATACTTCCTGATTCAATGGCCTTTTTCCGCAAGGTTAAAACTCGAATCAACATGACAACACCTATACACTAATATCCATCATACTGACAGCTTAATTTTCATATATGTCCGCCTGCAACCACCCCAAATTGCCAACAATATCTAACACTATCTTTCTCTTTCACCAACAGTACCATGTTTAAATACCACCGAATGCTACAACCATATATCTGCTTGAAATACATAAAATGGCCACTCCCAATATATGTACTTTGTATTTACTGTGGTCAATGCACATATAACTAATGGTTCGAAAGAGAAATCTACGAAGTATTAAAAGATTTTTCTTTAATCATGGGTGAAAATATATTCTTTAAATAACGCTCAATATGGACTGGAGTCTTTCACCTCTGCTAAAACGAAGTCTCCTGCAATAAAATTAAAGATATATAGATTTAGGGCTATTCTCAATTCAAAGAGAAAAAGTAGCTGTTGTTTGCTGTCCAAGAGAATATATACGCACTTTGATGTGAAAAGGGCCAAACTCGTGCTTATTCAAAGCTTTTTTTGGGAGCAAATCCATATATTTAAGTAACTTCACCTGCAAATATTAGAATGCCTTAGAACTGAGTTGTCATGAAAAATTTACTATTGATGTATTTCTTCCCTTCTTTTATTTGTTATAAGATGTTGTGTGTTTTTTTCCTTCTCATTGGTAAATCTGAAATTTTGCATCATGCGACATCCATACATATACAGTACATATATTTGTTCAATATTCTTGACAAAATTGATTTTTATTTTCGGTTATCTTACTTTCCTGCAGTCATATATGATTTGAATAAACACAGGTGGTTCAAATAAAATAAATATTTTTTAATTATGTATAAGTTGAAACGGATTTTTTTGAAGAAGAATAATGAAATATAATTCAAATAAGAGCTAGACGCGAAACGCAGGACAAGATAGCACTAGTTCGTATTGATGGTATTACGTGTTTATCTTTCTCCTTTTGTAGTAAGTGTTTTTTTTTTTTCTACGATTGGGATTTATTTTTCTTAGGTAATAGAGGTGTAAAAATAAAATACTAAGTAAGCAATACCTGAAGAATACCCTTTAATACCCTTTTCTTTGGTAAGAGTGGACTCTTTTTTTCTTTTCTTCCATCTCAGAAGCTTTTAATGTTCAATCTCTCTTCAAAACAATCATAGCTATTTGTTGTTTTCATTGTTACATTGGCCGGCGACGAGACAGTGTCTAGGTCTGATCAAGAAATCAGCACCCCAAACAACAGAATACAAAAACAAACCCTTTTTGAAGATTTCGTGGGCGCTTTTTAGTTCAAGCAAAGCCTGTTTAATTTGAGTTCTTTGAGGCTCAAAGTTCTGTTTTCTGCAAAAAAAAATAGAAAATAAAAAATAGGAAGGCCGTTAATTTTGTTATGATTGGCATTGTTTTTATATGAGGTACTTTTATTTGTATTAAGTTTTACATGGTATGTTTTTTCGATTTAAAATAAAAAAACAAACTTTAGAAATATATTTTCATATTTATTGTGTTCTTCAAATTATTAAGAAATAGTTTTAAGATTTTTTTTTTCAATTGGAAAAACGTACCAAGTGAATATTAGAACAAATGGTGAGTTTTTGGATTGTATATGTGTAATGCATATTCTATTCAGTTTTGTTGTGATGTACGTGAAAGGCCTGATATTTTCCGGAATACATATTTTTAAGTTGTTTGATGTCAGAAATTTAATTACAGTAGATCTGGTTTAGGTTAGGTTCTGGAGAATGATGATGGTAGTGGGAGCATTGGTTGAAACACAGATGATGAAGTGGAGGTATTCGTGAGTGCTCCTGTTTTTCATGAGGCGGTAATTAAGCTCGAATTGGAGGGATTAATTAACTTTTTTTGTTTAGTTTTGGAGTTTGAATTTATAATGCTCAGCGCCCACTTTAATAATGTGCTAGTTTTATTTGCCGACAGTAAATTCTAGAGAACTTATTTTGAACTAGTAATTGTTTGATGGGCTAATAATGTGCTCATTGCCTCATAATTTCCACATTAAAATTGTGCTAATAATGTGCGCTAATTGTTTAACGGTTTTTTATGGTCAATGTTTCTGTTTGTATTGTTGTTTTAAATTTGAATTGTGATTTAAATTATGTTTCGTGTGAAAATATAAAAAGCTATATGAATAGTTTTTAGAATAAAATATTATTTTATATTAATAAATTCAAGAAACTGATTTTTAAGTTGTTTGATGTGAAAAGTTTAATTAACGAAGATCTTGTTAGATTAGGTTCTGGAGAAATTGATTGGAACACAGATGATGACGTGGAGGTATCCGGGAGTGCTCCTGTTTTTGATGAGGCAAAAAGCTCGAGGGTTTCTATGGATGTTGTATTTTTTTTTTTTTTGTTGATATCATTCAAAATGTATTTTATGTGAAAATATGGAAAATCTTTTTGCTTTTATTGAGGAGTTGTACCTTTCTACAATCAGCATTCAGTCAACGGGAAGTTTAAGACTTCTTGACGAGGTTATGTCAAAGGCGAATGACGCTCGAAATGGTAGAAGGGGCAGTGACAATGATGGTGGTAAGGTCAGGTTGCAATGATTTGGGATAGAGAGTGTGGGTCCACTTAAACTAGACACTTTGGCTAGAATTATGACAGAAACGAGTACAATATATTAATCGCCTAAAATGACTTGATATGCGGTATGCCGTAATTGGAGATATTGTTGAACTTCTGTTTTTTGTTTAATGTTGGAGTTTGAATTTATAATGCTTAGTGTTAACTTTCACCTTAACAATGTGCTAATTTTATTTGAATAAAAACTGTTTAATGGGTTAATAATTTGTTCAATGCCCCTTAATTCGAGATGATGAACTTGTTTTTCTCTAATGTTGAATTTGTAGTGCTCATGCTCCTTAATTTACACATTAATAATGTGCTAATAATGAGCTAATTGTTTACTTAGTTTCTATGGACGACATTTTGTTTTTTATTTTTATTTTAAATTTTAAATGTTATTCAAGATGTGTTTCATGTGAAAATTAAAAAGTTTTATATGGATAATTTTTAGAATAAAATATTATTTTGTTTGAGATTTGAGTCTACCGCGTAAAATTCTTTTAAGTTGAAGTGGTTGTTCGTAGATCCCATTATTTTTGTGTTAAAATATTACATACTTAAAATAATATGCTAACTTTTTTTAAACCTTTTTTGTATCTTCTTTATATATATATGGCTGCAGGAAAGTTTATCATTTTGTTCTGTAAATATAAAGCATTTTGTAGCGATGAGTTTTCCTGATAAATTGGTTGTAGAAGCTCTTGATGAACATGGTATATTACTACATCACCAACTTCTTTTTTTGAAAAAAAAAATAAAAAATACACGTTTGAAACGTCTACAGGAGAAGATTCTAAGAGTTAACCATCATGCACGCGATTCTTACATACATGGTGAGGTTACCTCTGATTTTTTAAACAAAAAATGAATGAGGATTTGCTGCAAAAGCAACCTGAATATGCACGAGTTTTGCCCTTTTAATCTCAAAGTGTTTATTTGCAATGTTGGCTGCTTACTACTGTAATTCTTTGTATCCCATACTGTACATATATAAATGGGCAGATAAGTTCTACAAAATCTGATTTTAAATTGATTAATGTGAAAATTTTTACATATTTAGATCTGGTGTGATTCTGTAATTTTATTGTGTTAAGGATAATTGACCAGTGAATTAAAGGTATTCGGATCGGGCTTACTAATTATGAAGGTTTTCCGGTCTACTAATGCTGCTATTCTTGATGAGGTGGTAAGTTCCACACCCTTTTCCTTCGTAATATTAATCAATGTATAGATGAGACTCTTTAATAACAATTTTTTTTGTTTATTTTGGAGTTTGAATTTGTAGTACACTCAACTTCAACCCTAATTTGCACCTTAATAATTTACTAATTCTATTTCAAAGAAAAAAAAAGCTATAATGATTTTGAACTAGAAACCATATTGGGGGGGGGGGACGCGGAACCTGTAATAATCTCGTTCTTATTCTGTGTTAAAGTATTAGATATTCAAAATTGTAATACGCTTTACTTATTTCTGACATGTTTCGCATCTATATGTGTGGCTGGGGAAAGTTCATAATCTCATTGTACAAATATCGAGCGTTTTTTAGGAATGGGGTTCGTAGAAAAAAGTGTTAATGAGAAAAATTAATTTTCAAAACATTGTCTTTGACCAGTTTTCCTTATTTTGCTAGCGTTTTTAAAACTTTAGTTTAATTCTAAAAACGTGTCCTTAAAATATGATACATACTAAAAATTAGTAAGAGTGAAAATCTTTGGACCAAAGAATAGACTAAAAATGGCCTCCAAATATAACATTTATTATAATTAATCACGGAGAAAATCTTTGGAAAAAAATGATAGACCTAAAAAAAGACTTCCAAAGATTTTCAAGATTAGACCCACCCGTCCAAAATTCACATATATAGTGAGTAAATGAAGTCACTATTTTTCGCACTTGATACTATTATGAGAGTGTTAGGTCCAACCCCTCTTTTGACATTTTAGTTAGGGATACGCCCTTCGTCACTATATTTTCTAATTCCTTCGTTCCTTATTCAGTTAATTATTCCCCGTCTGAATACGATCTACTATATATTTTCGTTCTTCATCATGATGTTCAAGTACTAGTGATAATTTGTTATTATGCAATTGCTATGATTGACATAGATTTTGTGTAGATTCTCTATTTATCTTGTAATTTTAATTTTTGCATCTAAAACTATATGTACTCAAGTCATTACAATATCAATATATCATTTTTCAGCTCCACTTCACCCCAAAACAATCATTATTGAAACTTTGTCTCGAACCCCTATTATTAATGTAATTATACATTAGTTTGCATTTGGAACCGTTCTTTATGTGCTTTATGGAATGTTCATTTTCTTTGGAAATTGTAATAATGTAATACATAGAGGAAACAAAATTAAACTTACAAATTGTTTTTGGCCAGTTTTTCGAATTTTCGTTTCGTTTTTCGAACTTTGATTTAATCCTTAAAATATGTCTTAAAACATCATACATACTGAAAAATAATAACAAAAAAATCTTGAATCAGAACGTTTAGAGGGCAAAAATATATAGTACTCCAGTTACAAATTCCTGAGTCATACCTGTGACCCGCAAAAAGACAAACGAGCAACCTTGATCGTGCTATTTTTATTTTATTTTTAGTATTTTTTGGTACATTGAGGTTTTATTCTTTTTGCTTTGTCTTTACGAACATAAATTTGTTCATTTGTCTTACAGTAATAAACGATTTTGGGGAGGATGCGAAAGGATTGGAATCTCAGAGAAAATGGTGAGCATTGTTGGTGCGAATCTGGATAGGAGATTTCGATTCAGGCTGTTTCCAATTTCGTCCTTTATCTGTTTTCTACTGCATTTTGCTGTGTATCTAAAAGGTATAATTTACACAAAACTGATTTTAAGTTGATTAACGTGAAAAGTTTAAAATTAGCTCTTATTTTTATTTTGTTCAGGAGAATGACGATGATAGTGGGAGCATTGACTCGAACACTGATAATGAATTGAAGGTATTGGGGTCTATTAGTGCTTCTGTTCTTGATGGGGGCGGTAACCTTTTGACGCGTTTTGCCTTCGTATGACCATATGTTAGTGAACTTTTAATTCCCTTTTGTTGTTGTTTATTGTGGAGTATATTAATATTTGTCCCCAAGTATATAAATATGGAATATTTGTTTATTACAAAATTACTTAAATATAATTGGATTTGTTCCAAACAGCGCTCTGAATATGCACGAGTTTTGCACTTTTCATTTCAATGTGTGGTTTCATGTGATTGAAACAACACTTTTGATTTCCATACCATCTATACAATAATTGAGGGGTTAAAAATATAAGACTAGCTAAGTATGCACTACTTAAAGAATACCAATCCTTGACTTTTTTCTCCTTTTTCTTTTCTTTTCTGAGAAAAAGCTCATCTATTTCAGAAGCTATTTTCATTGTTCAATCTCTCTTCAAAACTGTCATAATTTTTTGTCGTTTTCATTGTTACATTGGCCGGTGACGAGACGGGGTCGAGCTTAGATCAAAACAATCAGCAGTAGCTCAACGCAACAACCACCGAATACAAAAGACATTTTGAGTTTTAGACTATATCAAAGCACACCCTTTTTTAATATTTCGTGGAAGCTTTTTAATTCAAGCAAAAATGTCAGTCAAAGTGTTACCCCAAAAAAGTAATTTTTATGAGTTTGTGATTTTAATTTCTTAAAAACGGATTCTATTAAGCCCGTTTAATTTGTGCTTTTTGGGGCTCTCGTACTGATTTGATGCTCGGTTTTCTGGAAAAAAAAAACGTGGTTACATTTTGTTATGATGAAAAAATTTCTTCGTTAAAACGATATTCACGCACGTGTCATGACATCAATCATCATTGTTTCAACTTTTGCCCCAAAACAATTATTGAAACTTTGTCTCGACATTGCATTTGAGACAATTTTATGAGCTTGGTGGATATTCTTCCGATATTGTAATTATATAATACATTTTGAGAAGAAAATAATTGGCAAGTAGTTGTCGTCCAGGTTTTTTATTTTATTTTATTTTGCATGCGCTTTTTTGAAAATTTGATATAATCCTAAAATTTTATCTTCAAAATATAGTAAATCAGTAATTCGTATTTAATAAAGTAAAAGGAGGGAAAAAATGATTTTTTTGGGGGTTGACCGCCAACAGACAAATGATTTTTTTTTCCCTGACGATAAGATTTTGGTAGTGTCTTTTGCAGGGAAAGATTTTGGGAAATTCACTAGCGACAGAAATTTGGAATTCGGAGAAAATGGTTAGCAGTTCAATTGTACATATGATTAGTGCATTTTCAATTCAGTTTTGTTGGTATGTACGAAATAGGCCAAATAAGTTCCACAAAACTGATGTTTAAGTTTTTTGATATGACAAATTTAACTAACGCAGATCTTCTTTTTTGATTAGGTTCAGGAGAATGATGATGGTAGTTGGAGCATTGATGAGGCGGTAAGCTCGGATTGGAGATGATAAAGTTGTTTTTTTGTTTAATTTTGGAGTTTGAATATATGGTGCTCAGTGCCCCTTAATTTGCACCTTAATCATGTGCTAATTTTAGTTGAACTAGATGCTATGTAATGTGCTAATAATGTGTTAAATACCCTTAGTTTGAGATGATGAACTTGTTTTTGGTTTAATTTTTTAGTTTGAATTTGTAGTGCTCGATTTTTCCTCACATTAGATCGCTGCGTGACACAACTCATTTATAAACTATTCTTGACAGATAACATTAAAATACATTTTTGTGTAAATGGATCTCATATATGACGTGATTTCTTAATTTTTATTAGTTTCGAAAATATATCATTTCAAAAAAAAAAAGTAAGAGAAGAGTAAAAAAAAAAAATTCTTGATAGATATCATAAAAAATATTTGTGTGTAAATGGATCTGATATATGATATGCTTACCAATTTTTATTAGATTAGAAAAGTTATCAATTCTAAAAGAATAGGAGAAATGTGTAGAAAAAGAAAATATTAAAAGACAAACAAAAAGGAAAAAAAAATGGCAGCTGAGCGTGCACGGCACGCACCCGCCCTGGGAACTCCTTGCATGGAGTTCCGTGGTACTTGATTGACGAAGCCTAGAATTGCACTTCCGACTTAATAATGGGACTTCGATTAGGGTTACCTATAAAATAGAGCCTCGGGGGTGACACTTTGATGCTTACGTCAGAAAATAGAGTTATGCAATAGTGTGTGTGTGTGTGTGTGTGTGTGTGTGCGTGTGTGTATCAATTGGAGCCAGAGATTGTGTACCTCAATTGGGGTATGATCAGCCATATTTATAGGCATGAAATTACCTGTCAGAATGTCCGAATCCTTCTAGGTTACGTGTTAGTAAACCACCTCTACTGAGGCCTGTTGGACCATAATTGGCAGATGGGCCGGTCCATTATTCCTTGATGGATATGGACTTGTCAAGTGCCCCTATCACGTGTTAATTATATGAAATAAACATGTCTTGACATGAAACAAAACAGACCCGGACCCGGCCCAAGTTGAGTAGATAAGTCTCAGCCCAATCTCAACGAGATGGATTAAATGAATTATTCACGAGTCAAGACCTGAACCAAGAAGGCAACCCGCTCCAGCATCCCTCTCAAACTGAAATTGTGCCCCAGGAATACACACGTTTCCCAAGCTGCTGCGGCTGTGTCATTATTGCTGCCCCTTGAACTCCGCCCATATTGTCGAGTTGTGGGAGAGGGGGACTGCATATATCAACGAAAAAATCCAAAAGCTTCTTTCACTAATAACTCTTTCTAAAAATACAACACAAGAAAGTCTCCCAAGGCCCTTTGTTTCCTCCGTCGCTCTAGGATTGCCCACTATTGAAACTGCTCACAGTTGCGCGTCGCCGGAAAAGCCCAAATCCTGCTACCATCGAGGACCGCAGTTATCCTGGGAGGCTATTACTCAAAGGGTCAACCCCAGAACTTGGTTGAAGTGAGTTCCCAGAACCTTTGCTGTTAATTTTCTGCACTTTTCATTGTTGATTCTTGTTGTGCTTAGTACATTCTGGTAGGTATGGCCGAATCGAAAACAGTATCCGATTTTGTGTCCACTATTGATTCTGCCCAAAAAGCTAAATCTGTGGCTGAAAAATACAACATCCCCATAGATCTATAGGAAATAAAAGGGCTAACACCCCACCAGATGGAAAAATCAACGTTTATGATAGATTAATGTTTCTATTGCTTAGATCCTACCTTTTTTTCTCTGTTTGGAGCAATATAAAATCCCACTTGCTTGATTTACCCCAAACAACTGTTGTCCCGGGGTTTGTAAAATTGTGCGAGCTGGTGAACCTAAGACCTCAATTACGAGTATGGAGGTATTTCTTCAAGGTCTGCGTTCTCTCGACCAATTATAGAGACTGGTATAACGTGAAGAAAAACCCAAACTCGAAAGCCATACATATAGTGAAACTCTTCGATGGTTCCCTGGTGTGGAAACCCGAGTACCTGTACATGAAAGCTCCAGAGGAGCTTTGTGTAGCCTGGGATCATGGAGAAACACATGGTCTGAACGTGATAGTAGACGATTGGACAACGGCAGATAAGGCTAAAACTGAGAAGTACATAGCCGATTTTTATGCCATGGATGATTTCAAGAACATCGTCCTGCGGACTAATGTTCATCACTACATTCCTCCAGTTCTAACCGAGGAAAAAGAAGGTACTAACTTCTCTTTTATTTGTGTTGTTTTAGGTTATGTCGTCGAGCAGAAACACTGTTGGACTATTTGGTGATGCCAAGATTTTTTACAGCAAAAATTCAGATGATGAAGGATCATCGTCCAAGGTCTAGAAGAAGAAAAGAAAGATGAAAAAATTGGCCAAACCGTTCAACATAGAGGCCAAGAAGAAGAGCAAACATTACCATCCCATCGAGAAGGAAAAGATTCTCGAGAAAGAGGTTATTCCTCACGTGACAATTCCTCCTGAGATCGAGGCAACCAAAGAAAATCTGAAAAATCTGGTCCAAGAGGTCCACCTCACTATAGAGACTGACCTCGATCAGTTCACAGGGCCACGTCCTCCCTTAAAGAGGTTGAAAGATGCTGTCGAGGGTACTGTCAATTTTCTTGGTTCGTCAAGTTACACCACTGCCGCTGCCAAATATCACTTTGGGGATGCAAAGATCGAGTGCCCCATACTTGAAGAGAACGCCTCGATGATGACAAAGGAGGATACTTTGAAGGTGGTAGATATAATTCGCCTTTTAGCTATTGCCACACAGATTGTTTGTATTTCTTATTGTGGTGCCCTTCGTGACCCCGGCATATGAGTATTTTGATGATCAGTTTCTTGATGCAGCAGAAGAATGCAAGAGAGAAACTGACCAGGATGGAGCTTGAGAAGATACTTATCGAGCATGAGAGGTCAATCCAGGAAGACGCCTGGAAGAAAGAGCGCTTGGAGTTGCCTGCGAAGGAGGAGCTAGGCTCCCTACGAGCTGAAAAAGATAAAGAATTGGCTTCCCTGCAAGGTAAGTACCACGAACTGGAGGCAAAGATGATGGAATATGGGGAATCTCATATTTCTAAGTCAGACTTGCAGCAATGGTTGGTCGCATTCTGGTCGAAGATGCTGCTTACTGGTGGGATGGCCAATGTGATGCTCAGCATCAGTGAAGCGCCCAAGCAGTTGGGTGGCCATGGTGTTGCGGTCCCTGCCCTCGAGAGGATGGAGAATGGGTGGACCATCAACGCTGGCTGGCTACGGCAATTCATAAGGGAAAATCCTCGCGCGGGCTTTGCACGAGGAGATGATGAATGGATGGCTGCATCTCTCGACTGTCCTCCAAATGGGTTCTCCTGCTGATATTACCGCCTTTCCCGGTGATGCTCCTACCCTTTTGATGGGTGAACCTGGTGAGTAGTTGAGGTTCCCTGATCTGCCAGGCAAATTCTCTGGACTTGAGTTAGTTTCCGATGATGAGTCCTCGGACGGAGATAATGATGGAGGTGACAAACAGAAGGAGGCAGAAGTCGAGAAAGACACTGGGTTGACCCAACAGCTAGTCGAGGAGACCAATGAGAGTCAGCCAACCAACCCTCTGAATCAGAATGGTGTATCGACATGTCTCCTTTGTAATAGAGCTTCTTTTGATATTTAGGCTCTGCTCTTATAATATTACTCATGGATGTATTTTAAGAAACGTTTGCCAATTTTACATTCTAACCAGTTGACATTCTCTCGTTGCCTCTGCTAAGAATCGTACCCTTTGTAATAGAGCTTCTTTTGATATTTAGGCTCTGCTCTTATAATATTACTCATGGATGTATTTTAAGAAACTTTTGCCAATTTTACATTCTGAGCTGTTGACATTCTCTTGTTGCCTCTGCTAAGAATCGTACACTGTACATCATGTTCCCTTGAGATTCCTAGATGAGAATCAAGCCAAAAACATTCCAATGTACTCTATGATTTCTTCTTTACTTAGAAAGTGGGAGAGTGTCAACGATATAGCCGCTATAAAATCTGTCGAGAAGGATGTCTAGATGCTGTCAATGTATACACTGTACAGAATCATTCTCTGTTGGTAGAGATGTTTAAACAGAAGGAAGAAGATTTTCAACATCGCCTTCACAAATACGATCTCGATTTTCACGATTCACTGGCCTTGGAAGCGAGTGTGAACGAAGAGATGTCAAATCTAAGAAAGGAGAACGCCAAGCTTAAGACCCGAGAAGGTATAGTTGTATCTACATGGTTTCTCGAGAACCTCTAGAGAGAAGTGCTGACAAGGAATATTGTTAAGGCCTAATGAGCAAGATTGGGAAATCGTCGACTTTAAGGACAAGTTGAGCCAGTTTATTTACCAGTGTAGAATTTTAGGAGTCTCTGGCGTTATTAAACCGTCTCGATTTAAACCTATAGGGAGAGACCTCCATTGGGGTGCCATATGAAATGGGGACAATGTATTGTATTCGAGCCTTGTCAGCGTCGTATATATATATATACTCGAGTGTTATAGCACTTTGCCGCCGGATGTAAAGTACCCGGCTCTTTTCGAGGGAACCTGGTATGGGTTCCTCAATGATATAATACCGCAATCTATGTATACGAGGAGAATTCCTCGGTTTTTTTTCCGGATGTTGAACACATGGCTCAAATCAAGGACGGCCCGAAAGAGGGTGTCCATCTCGTACACTATTCATATTATAGTGTCGGCATAAACGAAGTATAAAATATGCAATGACTTTTTATTGAATAATAATTATCCGAGGACCCGGGTGAGCTTTACATATAAAGGAATAGAATCAGCAAACCATATAAAGCAAATAAAGTAGCTAGTAGCAAATAGGAACTCAAACATAGAACCTGTGAAGATTCTGGATATTCCACCACCGAGGAAGGACGGTTTCAGTATCATCCGTCGTTTGTGGACGATAGCTGCCACACGGTGAAACTGGGATGACACGGTAAGGTCCTTCCCAATTGGCTGACAACTTCCCAGGAGCTTCTGTTCTACTAGCTTCATTCTTCCTGAGTACCAAATTTCCAACTGTGAAGTCAGTGTTTTTGACTCGCTTGTTATGGTGTTTCTTGACGACCTCTTTGTAGTTAGACTCCCGGACTTTAACGGTGTTTCGCCGCTCCTCAAGCAGGTCAAGGTTAGAAGGGATATCTTCATTGTTAGTGTCCTCAACAAAGTTGATGGTTTCAGGACTGGCAAGACCAATTTCGACCAGAAGCACGGCGTCCATTCCATAGACCAAAATGTAAGGAGTTTCATCTGTTGAGTAGTGTGCTGTGGTGCGATAGACCCACCGGACATGTGAGAGTTCATCGACCCAAGCCCCCTTGGCATTCTGTAGTCTGGTTTTGATTTCGTGGAGGATGGTTCTATTGATGGATTTTGCTAGACCGTTGGCTTGTGGATGAGCAACATCAGAGAATCGACTCTTGATTTGCATCTCAGCACACCATGACTTAAAAGGATCACACTCGAACTGAGTTCCATTATCTGACACAATGACCTAGGGTATGCCAAATCGACAAACCACGTTCTGCAAGAAAAAATTCAACACCTTTCTTCCAGATATCGAGGCCAATGGCTTTGCTTCTACACACTTAGTGAAATAATCTACCGCCACGATAACCCATCGCAGCCCTCTTACCCTTTCTGAAAAAAGGCCGATGATGTCAGTGTCCTGCTGGTAAAAGGGCCAAGGGCTCTAGATAGTTACCAATTCATGTTGTGGTTGTCAAGTGATAGGGGAGAACCACTGTCATTTATCTAACTTTTGAACAAATTGATAAGCATCCTTGAAAATTGTAGGCCAAAAGTAACCTGCTCGGAGCACTTTCTTGACCAATCCCCGAGCTCCCATGTGAGCACCGCATGACCCTTCATGAGCTTCCTCGAGAACGTAAGCTACTTGTTTTGGTCCAATACAGTGTAACATTGACAACAAGTAGCCACGCTTGAAGAGAATCCCATCCTTCAAGGTATACTTAACGGCTTTCAGTTTTAATGCTCGAGCTTCAGATTTACTGTTGGGTAAAGTAACATCCGTGAGAAACTGGATAAAAGTCGTCATCCATGTTTCTCCTTCTTTTGTGATTGCTAGTGATGCTTGATGTTGGATGCTAGGTTCTGGGAGAATCTAGAGCCAAACATTATGACTAAGGTGCGCGAAGTTACTTTAGGCTACCTTGCTAAGGGTGTCTGCCCTTTTGTTCCTCCATCTGAGGATGTGCAAAATGGAACACTTGTTTAATTTTTCCTTTACCTCGAGGACTTTTTCGAGGTATAAAGTGAGGTATTCCTTGGCAGTGTAATCTCCATTGATCTGGTTGACTATCACTTGAGAATCATTAAAAACTTCAATATCCTGGACCCTGAGTCTTAAGGCCATGTTCAGCCTTGTAATCAAGGCTTCATATTCGGCCATTTTATTGGTGACCGGGAAACCAAACCATAGTGTGTAGGTGTACTCCGCGTCATATTCTTTCATCCCTTCAATTGTCGGATCTTCCGCTGGTTTTGCTAGGATAATACCACCTCCCTTGTTCACAAGATGAGGCATCGACGTATAACGTCCAAGACTGAGGATCTTTGGCCGTGTGATGTTGTTCATTAGGCAAAAACTCTGTTGCAACAAGTGAAGCTTGTGGCATTTCCACGAGAAATTCAGCAAAGGCTTGCCCTTTCATAGCCGTCCGCGGTTTATACTCAATGTGATGTTCCCTAAGCTCGACTGCCCATTTCATCATTCTGTCGGATGCTTCAGGTTTGAAGAGGACTTGCTGGATAGGTTTCTCTGTTAAGACCTGAATAGGGTGAGATTGGAAGTAGGGATGTAATCGCCGGGCTGCCAGCACTAAGCTTAGAATAAGCTTTTCCATGGGGGTGTATCGAGATTCTTCCTCTTAGAGGACTTTGCTTACAAGATTTTCCATCTTTTCTTTGTATTAAGACTGCGAATATTGTTTTTTCTCGAGCCGCTAGGTAAATGTACAAGACTTCCCCCGTTTCAGGTTTAGCCAACATGGGGAGCTACTTCAAATGTTCTTTCAGGTCCCTAAAGGCTTGTTGGCATTCCTCATTCCACACAAATTTTCTCCCCTTTCGCAATGTCTTAAAGAAGAAAAGGATTCTCTCAGCCGCCCGAGAGAGGAACCTATTTAATGCTGCCAGGGAACCGGTAAGTTCCTAAATTTCTTTAACCGTCTTTGGAGCATCCATAGAAAGGATGCCTTGACTTTAGTTAGATTTACACTTGTGCCATCGTTGGATAGCTTGAAACCCAGGAACTTTCCCGATCCGTCACAGAATGCGCACTTCTTGGGGTTGAGTTTCATGTTGATTTTGCAGAGAATCGTGAAGATTTCTCGCATGCCATCCACTACTTTTTTATCGAGGTTAATCTTGATTACCATATCATTCACGTAGATCTCGATATTGTGCTCGATTTGTTCATCGAATGCCCTGTTAACTAACCGCGGATAAGTGGCCCCAACATTGTTCAACCCAAATGGCATTTTGTGATAGCAGTAGACTCCGATTTCGGTGATATAAGCCGTTTTTTCAGCGTCTTCTTGTGTCATAAGTATTTGGTGATATCTCTTGTAAGCATCAAGAAACCTGAGAATTTTGAACGCCGTGATGCTTTCAACCATCTGATCAATAAGCGGTAATGGGTAACAATCCTTGGGGCAATGTTTAAGATCGTTATAATCTTGACACATGAGCCACGTGTTATCAGGCTTTTCGACAAGGACAGGTTTAGGCAACCACGTGGGCCGTAGGACTTCTCGAAGAATGTTGGCGCGAACTAGCTTAAGTGCTTCTGCATTGATGACATCATTGTGATCTCGAGCAAAGATCCTCTTTTTCTCCTATACTGGTTTAACGTTAGGTTTCGTTCAGCCTGTGCTCGATGATCTGTCGAGGAACTTATGTCATGTTAGATGGTGCCCAAGCAAATATGTCCCAGAATTCGCGGAGTAAGACGATTACCTCAGCTCGCAAAGTTCCGTCGATAGACAATCCTAATTGGATCATCTTTTCAGGCTCTTTCGTAATTAGAACCAATTCCTCTATTTTGAGCTAAGTGGTTGCTGACAAGGAAAGTCCAGATTCATGGGTTGTCTTTTCTCCATTAATTCTAGTGACAAAGCTAGTTGCTGCACTGAGTAGCATCCGGACGTGGTGGTAACTCCAGATTTTACTACCTTTTCCCACTTTTGACCGCTGTGAGGAGGCCTTTTGGAGAACAGTGTCTGGGCTTCGCACATCCACGCTTATCCTAAAATTACATTATGGCAAAATCCATGGTTAGAGTTACCATTCGAGGATGTGACCCTACCGTGATAGGAAACCTGACGATTCCGCTGGGGATAATCGTGTGCCCGGAGAAGCCCATTAGTGATAACATTGCCGGAAGCCAATCTGGATTTTTTATATTCATCTTCATGAAGCATTTACTATAGATGATATCAACAGCACTTCCATTATCGACATACACGCAGCTTACGTGGACGTTTCCTATGTGGCTTCAATGACCATGGCATCACTGTATGGACAGATGGCCGGGACTACATCACTTTCGGTGAAGACTATTGCCTCAGTACCCTTGAATTGTTTATGGCTAGGCACATGGGGAGGAGTTTTAGCTACTTCTCGAACTGATGCCTTCATAGTGTTAGTAGAGAGAACCTCGAGAGACGCACTATAGATGGTCCCAACATTGTGAGTGATCTGCTTAGCAGGATCCGGTGGAAGAACTTGCTCGAGTGGTTCCCGTCAAGTGACTGTTGAGCAGATTGCTCTGCATTATTCTCGGTGGCCAATTGTTCCCCCGATTATCTCCTCGAGGGTTTCTCTTTGGAAAGTTACGGGGTCCCGTGAACTTTCCTCCTTTTTTTTGAGAAGCATGTTGTACATACTGTTGGAATTTCCCAGACTATACCCCAGCTTCTATTTCTCGCTTTAGTTCCCTGCAATCTTCAGTATCGTGGCACTGATCCTTATGATACTCGCAGTACTAGTTCGTGGACCTGTTAGGATTGTGAGCCAAGGGCTTTAGAATGGGATGCTCGTCTTTGTGGATTTGGAGGTTTTCTCGTCGAGACTTCAGCAGTGGAGTCAATTGTCTATCGAGCTTAGGCAATGCCGGCTTAGTCTCTGTTGTAGATTTGAGCCTATCCCTTCTACCTCAATCTCCTGCTATCGAGAAGGATTTCTGTGCGAGCTTAAGTGTCTGTTTTTGTTGAATGTAACTTTTGATCGTGGCCCACATTTCTTGCGTATTGTGAGGAGGTTTGGTAGGCAATTTTACCCTCAGACTAGCAGATTTCCTGAATGGGGTGAGGCCTTGGATGAATCCGTTCCATACGTCTCGGTCATCGAGGTAATCAACTTGGAGAATTTTTTGGGTGAAGCGATGCTGGAAATCAGAAAAGCTCTCATTTTGCCCTTGTTTCATCAAGGAAAGGTCGATTGCCTTGCTTGTGATCTGCTTGATGGGGAAGATCATGTAGCCAATTTGACTGACAAGTCCTCGAAGCTGGTGATACTCCCTTCCGACAACTGTCCAAACCAACATTGTGCAATGGAATCTTATGCACACAATACTTGGAACCGGAGAGATGACTATTGGAATACAAATGAGGTAAGTTCTTCGTATCTTGAGCAATAATTATTTGAACTAACTTCTCTTGTGAAGAATAAGGTTATAGGTCAACAGAAACAAGTCCAACGATGTGGTCTTTGTTCAATGACTGGTTATACTAGAGATTTTTGTCCAAGATTACCATTCTACAAGTGGGTGCACCAGAATGCCCTTAGAGAATCTTGGGAACCACCATCAGAGAGTTGCAAAGCTAGTTCATATTCATATGATCCAGGCTGGTAGGATTACGAGAATTTCAACTATGAGTATCAACCATCTCAGCCACAAATGTATCATGTTCCGGAACCTCCACAGTCTCAAAGCTCAGGTTTGTCTTTAGATGAGATTGTTAAAGCTTTGGCAGCTAATACTCTTGAATTTGAACAGGAAACAAGAGCAAGCATACAAGAAACAAGAGATTCCATTCAATATTTGGGGAGCCGAATTAGCCAGCTAGCTAATGCTACTAGAGGGTTCGAGGTCACAAAGCCTGAGGAATTACCATCTTCATCGGTAATTAATCCCATAGAGAGTGTCTGTGCCATGAGCGAGGAAGTAGCGACGCCCAAAGATGATGTATCTGAGAAGAAGGTAGCGTAGGAAGTTGCTAGAGAAGAGCCACATTATGTGGTACTTCCTCCGTTTCCTAGTAGATTCTCAGGGGCCGAGTTAGAGAGAATGAAATAGTCTTTTATAAAACAAGTTTATGGTGTGGAGACTGCACCTACTCAAAACGCAGAAGATTTGAAACATATGAGAGTAGAGGAAAATGAAGCAGAGGCATTGGACGACAATGAGGTAATTGATATTTCAATTTTATTTACTCCAACTAATGCATTTGTTAGTTCTTCTTCAGATATGCGAGTAGAGTCAAGAATGGAGGAGTCCAAATAGAAAGTGATGGAGAAGTTTTCAAAAAAGGAGGTAGTAGTTGGAGATCATCTATCTGGTATGTCGCAATAAAAATTTTCTTCCAAATGCAAAGATCCAGGTAAACTCACTCTACCATGTTCTACTGTTAATGTATTTAAGGATTGGAAGCCTCTAAAAGTAGAGTCAAAACAACCACCTATAAGTCTAGATGATGCATATGCTCATCTATCTCAATCTCCTGAAATAGAGATAAAGATAGATTCAATTTTAGATGTGCTAGACAGAGGTGGAGCATTTAAGGAATCAGTTGGAAGAGACTATTTTCCGCCTCATTTTGTCGATTCAAAATATAAATTTGGTCCGTCTAACTTTGGTTTTGTTGGAAATTTCTCAGGATTTTATCTACCGTTGACAGGTGGAGTTTCAAAATTTCCGCCATGAGAAGCATAGAATTTGTCTAGCCAAAGACATTAAAGAAAGGCGCTACATGGGAGGCAACCCAAAGTGTTTTTTATTGTGTTGATTAGTTAGTTTATTGTTGTTTGTTAGTGTGTTTAGTATTTTCTTCTTAAGAGAAAAAAAGAGAGTTTCTGTTAAGTGTGATCACGGGTAAGCACACACTTGGTTCGAAGATTTTCATTGGAGTGGTTTTCTCTTAGGCGTGATCACGCCTAAGAGAAAGAGAGGTTCGGTTTTCTTTAAAGTAATTTTTAGTTGGTAGGGCAGAACCGGATCCTTTCTTAGACGTGATCACGTCTAACACGCTGGATCTCTTTTCTTAAAAGATATTAAAAAAAAACCCAAATTTTCTTTTAAGTTTTATTTTCTTTCTGTTCTTTTCCAGGAACCCTAAATCCCAAAATTGCAATCGGGCGAACCAAACTTCAATTGGATCATTGGCTAGCTTCTGCTGCTATTGCCATCATTCGTCAATTGCTGTTTCTCACCCTGCATCACCATCATTTTTCAGGGAAGTGCTGATCTTCATTTTTATATCTACATTGTGGACAATGTATGTTTTAAGTGTGGGGGGGATTTTAGTGTTTTTTTTCTATTTTATATTTGTTTGTTTCATTGTTTTTATTTCATAAAAAAAATAACAAAAAAAAAAAGAAAAAAAATCAGAAAAATGAAAATACCAAAAAGAGCCAATGATGAACTTAACTTTAGACTATATGAAATCTACTTACATTGGGACAAAAATTTCTTTTGATTCTGTGCATTATGTGTTATACCCTGAATACTTTACTTGCGCACTTTAGCCATAACTCTGGGTTAAGCTTAACATGTATGTGTAGTTGCTTAAATTCATGTGACATGCCAAAGTTTGATTTTATTCATTCAGTATTTGTACCATGTGTATGTGGGACCTTACTATATTATGGAACCCAAAAATAGGCATTAATCTTATCATCACTTCAACCTTGAAAAACGGGAGAGTGGTGGTTTGAAAATAGCCTTTTTACCTTTTTGCTTAAAGTACTTTGTACTAAGTCAAAGTGGGGGAGGGGTTGTTGGCGGATGCTTTTCTAGGTACAATTTAAAGAAAGAGAAAAGGAAGAGTATTCAATGTTAACGTTAGCCCATTGATAGGTGAGAAGTCTGCCAAACAACTAGCAGAGTGTCCTCAGGCCCGTCGGTGAGGAAATATGAGTACATAGACTGCCCTAAGTTGCTGAGTCGGTATGTTTATCACTACATAAAAGAAATGGAAAAACGCTCTGGGTAGGGACCTGAGTGGGAAAGATCCTGAAGAAAAACCACATGGACACTGAAGAATGGGTACGGGAGAAGTGCGTTGAATTGTATAATGTGAGGTGTAACTGCAAGCCTTCGGTTTCATAATATGTGTAGGAGTAACATTGCATTCAAGTATGGTCTGAATTAGGGATCCTAAGTTCACTCTTCAGAGGCATATTTGCATTTGAATTTCTGTATTTTATGCTATGTGTGAAAGTGATGTCCCTAGGGAGTAGTTTACACACATACAAAGGGCTAAAGAGTAAAAGTACATAATGTATTTGACTTGGTTGTGAATTTTTGTTTCATTGTTACCATGATTTCTTTTGAGTGCTAGAGTTTCTAAGCTGCATCTTAAATAAGAGAAAGTTTAGAATTTTTGTGTTCTTTAATGCTTGAGGACAATCATACTTTAAGTGTGGGGAATTCGATAGAGTACATAAATTGTGTTTTAGTTGTTGATATTTTATTAGTTTAAGGACTTGGATATATATAATTCATTGATTTTGTTATTATTTCATGTTAGGAGTTAGAAATAAGAGATTGGAGGTGTTTTGGGCTCATTTGGACGATCAGAGACTTAAATACAAAATTGAAGAAGTTTTAGGGCAAAAGTGAAAATACTACAAACTTGAGGGACCAAATATGTAAATCGTGGACTAATTCTTCTTTTCCAGCGGCTGACCTAAATTTCTCATATAAATATACATTTAGTTTTATTTTAGAGGGCAGCCGTGCATAGGCCAAAGGCTAGCACCTCAAACCTTTTTTTTCTTCCAATTTTCCTTGAATTTTCATTGAGAATAAAGCCGCCATGTTTCCGTCCATGAGTGGCTAAGGATTTTTATTACTGATTCAAGGGATTAATTCATTTGTTTCATTGTGAGGTTATGCTTTTAATTTGTTGAAAGTAGATATATTCAAGGGATTCAAGGATTTTTCTTACTTTTAATTCTTGTATTTGTTGATTCTTGTTTTTATTTAATGAAAGTAGAAATCATTCAAATTGACAACTTGATTTGATTTTTACTTTCTATTGCTATCTATTGGTTGAATGCTACGTAATAGACACGAACCACTGGCACTAGGTAGCAATTAGACGAAGATGTGTATTAGTGAGACATAGGATGCACATTCTAGTTTAAATGTGGTATCAACAAGACAAAATTTGTTATTGTAGCTATCTCTTTTAATTAGTTTTGGTTCAACTATTTCTTATGTGTATTGCTGTTGTGAAAAGACATGGAACGCTATCATGCCCAGTATATCATGGAAAGATTTGATTGAATGCTAGGTTTGGTTAATGTTTTTAGAGAAGCCCGAATTTCTTATGGCTATCCTAATGAATTCAGGGGTTGAATACTTGAATGTAAAAATGCCTTTTCGACTTATGATCAACGAAACAATTGAGTTGTCTGTCCCTTGGATCAGTAGTTTGTTACTTGTATTTCTTTTCTTTTATTTATTTTCTGTTGTTTAATTTTCCATTGTCTTAGATTTAGAACAACCAACAAAAAATTCCATCTTTGCATTAGTTTAAAGGAAGCAATCCATTATTCCCTGAGGAGACGACCTTACTTCTCTATACTATTATAGTGTGAAGTAGGTTATTTTATTTGTATTTCTTGACACCCATCACGTACCTCAATTGGGGTGTGATCAACCCTATTTATAGCCATAGAATTACCTGTCAGGATGTCCAAATTTTTCTAGCTTACATGTTAGTAAACCACTTCTACTAAAGTCGGTTGGACCATAATTGACGGATGGGCCAGTCCATTATTCTTCGATGAATATGGACTCGTCATCAATATTATTATCTGCTCCCTTCCTAACCTCAACGTCCTCCCTCTCGAGTACTAACTACCCTACTCTGGTTGGGTTGAGGTGCTTTGGTTATAGCGTTACAAGTTTATGTAATGCTTTTTGCCTTCCAATTGATATATAAAACTATAGATGAATTTTCTTTTGATATATTTTTTTTTTCACCGCAATTTCAAGTTATATTTTAAATCATTTACACTTATCAATAGATTAATTAGTTCTTCATTAGACCTGATTATCAGAGTAACATATTAATATTCTCGGATGCCATCTGCATCAATGAACCGTTGCAAAGTAAAAGTCATATTCTGCACTTTTATAAAACAAGCCCATTTTTGTTTAATTATTTTCGGCACAAAGAAAGAGATCTTAAAACTGGATTTTATAAACTTATTAGTACTGTTTTGTCAAGTGATAAGAATTTCTGCGTAAGTTTTGTTTGAATTAAATTTTTCAACACACGTTTGATGTTTTCCCCGCACATGTAGTTTAGTTACTAAATGGTCAACAATGCGAATGATATATAGATTGGCGTTACTCTGTTTATTATAACCATAGCGGATATTCTGTACCATTTTCTTGTTAAACATTTTAATAAATATGTGATATTAAATGTACCACAGAACCGTATTTTTATTGTGGATAATTCAATATGGCATTTTAATTTTTGTATCAAAATTATATTGTTTTTATAAATGTTTTATATTTTATTACTTTTCTTCGCAAATGAAAAGTAAAAAGAAGATAATGAACCCTTAATTGTTACATATATTACTGCAAACATAATTATAAATGATGTAAATATAAATTCAATGTTAAATTTACGCAAATTTATTAAAATGTGCAAACAATAGTGGCCCAGAAGGAATTTTGAATCATGGAGAGGTTCTCCCTTCACCGTCGCCGCAAATTGATTAGTTTTCTTTCTAAGGAAAGTTATAACAAAAGTGCAGATATTTAATTACTGTATTGTTTTAAAGACTTTTTCGTACCGGGAAAAAAAATTACTCCATGATTTTACATATTAAACAACTATACATTTTAATATCAGGAAATAATTGTATGAAATGTAGTCTTTCAATTTCGTGTTGTGCGCATCAACAAAATTTTGATATTACTATGAACTCTTCCAAAACATGTACGTTAGAGATATTGAACTAGGGAAAAGTGAAATAGGATGGTGTACGAGATTTTGCCAATATCAGAACATCGTGTAGGTTTTGTGCAAACAAGCCTAATTTTCTTTTCTTTAAGGTTTAAAACTTTTTAGATAATAGAAATTATCACGGACATTAATGGCTAGAGTGTCCACTAATGGAGGATTTTAATACAGCAATGATGATTGTAAAATGCTGGACTCGCAAACCCTTAGTGATGAGTTTACATGAAATGTCACTCCAGCTGCACCAGTGCATTGTTCTTCAGATGTACGAACTGAGAAAAAGGGTCCATACAAGGCTTTCAGGATCCGATCCTCAAATGCATTACATTAATAATGTGTGTTGCGTCGCTTATTCTTGGCACATTGAGGTTCCTTTTTTTTTTTTTTGTTGTCTTTAGGAACATAAATTTTGTTCATCTGTTTCGCAGTAATGAACGATTTTGGGAGGGATTCGGATGGATTGGAATCTCGGAGAAAATGGTGAGCTTTCTTGCGAATTCAATCTGGGTAGGAGATTTCCATTCAGGCTTTTCCAATTTTCTTTAATGTTATCTACTTCATTTTGTTGTGTATTTAAAAGGGATAAGTTCTACAAAACTGACTTTAAGTTGATTAATGTGGAAAGTTTAAAATTAGCTCTTATTTTTATTATGTTTAGGAGAATGATGATGATGGTGGGAGCATTGACTGGCTCATTGGCTGCAATACTGATAATGAAATTGGAGGTATTCGGGTTTAATAGTGCTTCAGTTCTTGATGTGGCGGTAAGAGTTTGACGCGTTTTATCTTGGTATAACCATATTTTGATGAACTTTTAATTCGCTTATTTGTTGTTTGTTTTGGAGTATTTAAATATTTGTTCTCAAGTATATTAATATGGAGTATTTGCTTATTACGAAATTATTTAAATAATTGGATTTGCTCCAAACAGCCTTCTGAGTTTTGCCCTTTTCATTTCAATGTGTGGTTTCATGAGATTGAAACAATACTTTGGGTTTCCATACCATCTATATAAACAATAACAATAATTGAGGTATTAAAAATAAAAGACTAAGTACTATACACGAGACCTAAAGAATACCAATCATTGACTAGTTTTTTCTTACTTGCAGGGGTGTTTTGAAAATATCATTCAATCCTAAAACAGTATCTTGAAAACATAGTAAATTAGTAATGCATATTTAATAATTTAAAAAGTAAAAAAAAAAAAATCGTTCAATGAAAAATATGTACACCAAAACCAAAAGTGGCCGTTACAATCTTACATGTCTGCGTTGACTGCCAAAAGACAACCGAATGTTTTTGTTTTTTTTCCCCTGAAGATAAGAGTCTGGTACTGTGTTTTTGCAGGGAAAGATTTTGGGACAATCACTCGCCATTGGAATTAGAAACTCGGAGAAAATGGTTTGCATTTCGATTGTACATATGATATCTACCGCATATTCAATTCAGTTTTGATGATATGTACGACGAAAAAGTCCGGATAAGTTCCACAAGACTGACTTTTAAGTTGTTTGATGTGAGAAATTTAATTAAACGTAGATCTTATTTTGATTAGATTCCGGAGAACGACGATGATAGTGGGAACATTGATTGGAACACAAATGACAAAGTGGAGGCTTTCGGGAGTGCTACTGTTCTTGATGATTGGCGGTACGCTCGAATTGGAGATGATAAACTTGTTTTTTTGTTTAATTATGGAGTTTTAAAAAATGGTGCTCAGTGCACCTTAATTTGCACCTTAATGATGTGCTACTTTTAGTTGAACTTGAAACTTATAATGTGCTCATAATGTGCTCCGTACCCCGTAATTTTAGGTGATGAACTTGTTATTTGTTTAATTTTAGAGTTTGAATTTCTAGTGCTCAAGAGTAATTTCAATCAAGACACCAAAATATTAAGTTCGATATTTTGGTTTAGAGTTTACACTCCAACGAAGGAACTAAAATAATGCACCATTTTGATGTAATAAACACTGTTGAATCAAATTTAGTGTAAACTATCAATTGCACAATATTTGCGTACTACTTCTTTACTTTGTTCTAAGTAAATGATTTACTGTATGATTAAACTTTTGAAATCTGTATTATACTTAGGATCTCAACAAAATAATTAACACATGTATTGACTATAAATATTAATTAATTTTTTAAAAAATGATTACAGTCATTATTATAATTCAATATTAAAAAATTTATACTTCTACAATTAAATTAAAACAATAATTAAGTAACATCCAAGCGAACACGTGTAACTAACTCATATATAATGAGACTTCATGTCAATGCGGCCAATGATCCATTGCCTTCGACTCTGTAGTTAATCTGTAGACACTCTTTTTTCTGACTGTAATATCCGAATGAGCATTTCTATGTAAGACATGTGTAATGAGAGTCATATCACTGTAGCTAATGCTCCATCGTCTTCGGCTCTGTTTGCTCGATTTTGCCTCACATCCGGCAACTGCGTTACACAACTCATTTTATAATTATTATGGACAGATATCATTAAAATACAATTTTGTATAAATGGATTTGATATATGACATGTTTCCTAGTTTTTATTAGTTTAGAAAAGATATCATTTCAAAAAAGTAAGAGAAAAGTATTAAAAAAATAAAAAATTCTGGATAGATATCATTAAAAAATATTTTTGTGTACATGAACCTGATATAAGGCATGCTTCCTATTTTTTAGTACATTAGAAAAGTTATTAATTCAAAAAAAAAAAAAGGTGAAAAGTATAAGAATATTAAAAGACAAAAAAAAAAAAAAGGAAAACTAAATGACAGCTGAGCATGCACGGCACGCGCCCGCCCTGGGAACTCCTTGCAAGGTCCTAGTTACTCGATATTATGTGTCGCTCGGTAACCTCAACGTCCTCCCTCTCCTCTCGAGTACTAGCCTAGCTGGATTTAATTAGGACCAGAACATCAAGCACTTAGAAAGTTGGAACAGTTAATTCCTTTTTCTCATGATCCAAAGCTTAATTTCTAGTTTCAAGCACCGGTACTCTGGTCGGGTTGAGGTGCTTTGGTTATAGTGTTATCAGTTTTGCGCATTGCTTTTTGCTTTCCAATTGATATATATAACTAGAGATGAATTTTCTTCTAATATTTTTTTTCTTTTCAACGGAATTTCAATTTTTTTTTTTTGAAAATTGAAAATATTTTCACCACCACGAGCGTTCTTCATTAACTAGTATTGAGTTCTTCCAAAATATTAAAACAAAGAAATCGGCATAATGAGGTTCTTCTACTAATAATAAAAGATTACCGGTTAAAACCAAGAAAAAGTAAATAATGTCATTCCGTTGATACTCAATTTGATTTGTAAAAATGGACAATGATGATCTTCTGTTCCTTGTGCATTTCAAAGAACATTCATTTTGACGTTATGTCTTCGACAAATTCCCTCCAACCGCCACCAATCCTTGCGATGTTATCCTTAGCTTCGGCGACGACCCTAACCAACAATGAATTTTCCTCATTCCCTAGCAGATGGAGTTAAATTCTTCGTAGAGTCGCTGTGCCAAGTTTTCCCGGACAAAATTCCTAGGCATCCTTATGCGGAATGGTCCAGAACAGATCGGATGACACAAATGAAGAATGAATTATCAGAATTGAAAAGCTTTGCTCGTTGATAAGCCTCGAGCTTTTCATTCCTAGCGTTAAGAGCCGGCGATGAAGTTCGCGAGCTTCTTTCTAGTTGCTGATGATGATCCCGCTTTTTTCATTCCCACAACATTTCCACGGAGTCATCGTCGTCATTATCATCTTCTTCCTTTTCTTCTTCTTCTTCTCCAGATCCAGTGTGAAACTGTTTTCTCTTCATCGTATTATGCTTTTGATTTCTTTTTGGGTAATCAATTTCCTCTCCCACTTTATTAAAAATCGTGACATTGAACTGGGCGTTGTATCGGAAAACAAGGAAATAATGCCTTTTTATGGCATAGAATTCCTGGGATTTATCCCATCCTTCGTGCACCCTAATGCCCTTATTATCCCTGAGCAACTCCATGCGCCATGTTGCTCCAATCGGATCTTGAACCACTATGGCTTCCCCCATGTTTGTTGCATGCTTTTTGATAAAGTTTGTAGGGATTTGCTAGTAAGATTTTATTAATAAAAAATACAATTTCAAGTCATATTTTAAATAATTTACTTATTTCAATAGATTAATTAGTTCTTCATTAGATCTGATTATCGAAGTAACATATTCTTGTTATCGGATGATATCTGCATCAATGAAGCCCTACAAAGTAAAAGCCATATTCTGCACTTTTATAAAACAAGCCCTTTTTTGTTTAATTATTTTCGGCACAAACAAAGTGATCTTACAGATGTATTTTATAAACTTATTAGCACTCTCTTGTTGAGTGATATGAATTTCTGCTTGTGTTTCGTTCGAATTAAATTTTTCGACATACCTTTGATGTTCCCCGCGCATGTTTTTCAGTTATTAAAATGGTCAACGATGCGAGTAATATAAAGATTGGCCTTGTTTGTAATGAGAGTGGATCTTTTGTGTCACTTTTTTGTTATACATTCTGATTAGTTCTTCTAGATTTTATAATGTATGCTAATATATATTCTACAGAACTATATTTTTATTGTAGATCATTTAGTATTATATTTTAATTTTTGTATCCAACTTATATTATTTTATAAATTTTTTGATATTTTATTACTTTTTTTCCTAAATGAAAAATTAAAAAAAGGCCTTAACCTAAAATAATGAACCTTAATTGTTACACATATTGTTGCAAAAGTGATGATAAATGATGTAAATATAAATAAAAAAGTTAAATTTATGCAAATTTATTATAATCAGTAAAGAATAGTGGCACAGAAGATTTATTGACCTTACGGGAACCATAAAATTTTGAACCTTGGAAAGGTTCTCCTTTCACCGTCGCTGCAAACTAATATGTTTTAGTTTTAAGAAAAGTAATAACAAAAGTGCATGCGTACCGGGAAAAAAAAAGAATTACTTGACGAGTTTAGATATTAAACATCTATACTACAATTTTAATATCAAGAAATGATTCGCATGAAATGTAGTTTTTCAATTTCGTGTTACGTGCATCAACAAAATCTTCCACAACATATATGTTAGAGATAGTGAATTAGGGAAAGCGAACAAGGATTGTGTGCGAGATTTTACCAATATCAGAACATCGTGCAGGTTTTGTGCAAACAAAGGTAATTTTCTTTTCTTTGTGGTTTAAAACTTTTTAGATAATAGAAATTATAGCAGACATTAATGTCTAGAGTGTCCACTAATGGAGGATTTTATTACAACAATGATGATTGTAAAGTGCTAGAGTTGCAAGCCCTTAGTGGTGAATTTACATTAAATGTCACTCCAGCTGCACCGGTGCATGGTTCTTCAGATGTACGCACTGAGAAAAAGGGTAAGGCTTTCAGGATCGGATCCTCATATGCATTACATTAATAATATGCTTCCAAACAGGAATACTTGTTTTTCTTGCATCGTACTGTTCTTTGATGAGTGCAGGACAAATGGCAGTGTCCTTAGTACCAATTTTGCGGACACGGAGTGAACAACGAGGCCTCACAGAGATACCACTTATTGCCACATGTAGCAAGTACCGTCACTGAGGCATGTGTTAACGTTGCCATCTTCTTTACTGTTGGGCTGGCCGTTCCCCTCAATTGGGCCAGCAACAAGAAAAATAAAACCAAGTCCACTTAGACTTTGGTTTTGGTTTGACCAAAGAGAAACAAAACTACTTGGGTTTTGGTTTTGTCTTGACCAAGGCTTATAAAAGCAACATCACTACTTGGCTTTTGGTGCGTGTATTTTCAGCCGAGAGAGAAGGAGAATAAGGGAAGCCACGCAAGAGTTTTGTGCGAGAGAAAAAAAAAAAAACTAGGGTTATAGGGTTTTGGTGTTGTGAGAAAAAAGTGTTTCTCTTAGAGAGTTTGATCGGGTGACGAAATAGAGTCAAGTTTTGGTGCAAGTTTGCAGGTTGGTTCCTCTGAACAAGATCTATAATCCCTTCGGTTTAGTTTTTGGTTTAGGTCTTTTTGGTGAGATCCTTCCGATCCTACTTTGTGATAGGTATGTGTGGAAGAGTATTGTTGTAATCCACCTTTAGGTGAACTCCTGTGTATCAGCCGGTTGGTGAAGACTGTTTTCCCATTATTGTGACAGTGGAGATTTGACTGTTGTTAGAGTCTCGTGATTTTTTCCGATTTGGGCTTTTTACGTAAATCTGTGTGCCTACTTTAATTTATCAGTTCTTGAATTATTTGCTTGTTTGGATGGTTGTCCTATTTTATTGGTCATAGGAAAGAAGTGTTTCTTGGGATTCGTTTCCGCCAGTTTGTTGTGGTTATGCCTTTCTCGCCATAACATTTACTTTATTGAACAGATGATAAAGTCCTAAAGTTTCACAAACTCGTCATATCTGCCATTCCTTATCTTCTTGAAACTTGTACTGAAGGTTTTTGGCCTCTTGGCTTTAAGCCTTGCAAGATCATAAGAAACGAAGTTTGAGCAATAGTTACCCGATGGCATTTTCTGGAACTGTGTTAAAGAAGCCTTTATGTGAGAGTGACCCCTCAGATAGATTATCAGACCTTTTGGTCCAGCCTGGAAAACAATCTATTCCCGTTAAGGAAGCCAGTGAGCTTGAAGACGGCAATTATGTAAAGGGGAAGAGGAAATCAGACGAAAAACAGGATAATGGGAGTACACACCAACTGGAGTCTAAGGGTGGGGTTTGTTTCAGGGTCTTGTATTCCAGATCAGAATCTTAGATTTGCTCTTCTATTCAGGTTACTAGTGACGGAAGCTTGTGGTAGTTTCAAGCTAAAAAAGGCCAAGAAGTCAGCAACATGTCTAATCAAGTTCAAAGAGTAAGTATGGTGAAACTTATTCGATCCTGAATGATGAGAATGGATTTTCTCAACACGAAGATTCTGAAATTACAAAAGCTCAATATGTGTAAACGCTAGATGTGAAGATTCGGAAATCACTGAAACTAAGTAGTTGAATCAAATAACGAGTGGTTCTTCTTTTGATGGAAGGTCTTCATTTTTTGGAAAATCCCGTGCTTGGGAAAGTTGGGTGTTTAGAATCTCCAGAATTGCATGAAACTAGAAACAGTTTGGTGGAGGCAAATGCTCCTAGAAACAACAGGAACTGATCAAAATCAATACTTGTGTTGTACTAAACTAATTGTAGAATTGTACTTCCTCTGTCCAAAAGAATAGTCTATCAATTAAATATAGCAAATTGGGTGAAAATTTAAAAAAGATGTATGGATAGTTTTTAGAATAAATTATTCTTTTTATTACTCCACTGAATTACATACCCGCCACAACCACCCCCACCTATCACCACTGGACCATTACTGGCCAAATTCCAGCCAACTAGGCCAAAAGTTGGCTGGAATCCAGCCAGATGGTCGGTGGTCGGCAGTGGTGCCGTTACGGTTAGTTAGTGGTTGAAAATTTAGTAAAGCAATATTGAAAATAAATTTTAAATATTAAATTGAAAGTTTGTAGGATGATATTTATTTTGTAATGAGATTTGAATCTAAGAAATGAAATAACTTTTTTTTTAATTTAAGTGGTTGTTCGTACAACCCACGAAATTCTTCTGTTAAAGTATTACATATTCAAAATAATATGCTAACTTATTTTTAACGTTTTTTGCATCTCAATATATATGGCTGCAGGAAAGTTCATCATCTTATTCTGTAAATGCCAAGCATTTTGCAGCGATGGGTTTTCCAGATATATTGAGAGTAAAAGCCCGAGGAACATGGTATAATTCTACATCACAAACTTTTTTTTCTTTTTTTTTTAGCATTTTCATCTTTATAGTTTTACATTCCTTACACATTTAATAAATCTATAGGAGAAGTTTCTGAGGATACCAATCCACACATGTATGTACATGGATACAAAGAAATGCAGCAGTAAGCCAACAAAGAAAATATGCACTTAAAAATGAATAGGGCAAAACTTGTGCGTATTCAGAGCGCTTTTTGAAATAAATCTTCATTTATTTTTTGTGACAAAAATCTGAGGTAACTTCTATAGTTACGCGCTTTTGGAAGGAAAGCTTTTGTACCGGGTGTTAAAATGGTTAAGAACTGAATTTTTTCAGAAAATATTTTATTATTTATTAGTGTATTTTCTTCCCTTCTTTTGATTCTCGAATGATAAAAAAAAAAAAAAGCAAACAAAACTTGCCTAAATAATTGATTTGCAGGCGACATCAAAATTATAAGATAAATAGAACCTCCGTCCCATAATTATTGTCAAGCTTGAATTTTTACCCTCATATGCGGGAATGTTGCAAGTGTCATAGCCTTTGTTTTATGGTTTTCATAGAGAATATGATACTTGGGAAAAGAGCATAGAGAATTTGTTTGTGTTGCTTAACATAGAGGAAGAGAGTGAGAAAATAGCCTTAGCTATAGGTTGTTTTCATTCTAGTGCTTTGAATTGGTGGAAGCTAGTTTCAAGTATCAATTTGCTTCATTGGTATCGTAATTTGGATGATTGGCATGATTTGAGAAATTCTTTGCGAGAAAGATATGCTGGTACTAACACCTTTGATGAAGCAAAAGTGAAGTTGCTCAATTATAAGCAGAATGGTAGATATATTGAATCTTACTTTGAGGAATTAGAAGGGTTGTTTCTGAGTTCAGAAGTGGATGAGAACGACTACATGTTGACAGATCGTTTCCACTATGGCTTGGACAAGTGGTTCAAACAACACCCAAAGATAAGGAGGCAATCAAGGCTCTATGAGGCATATTATGCTACCTTAGAAGTGGAGAGAGAGCATGATACTTCTTGTTGTTGGAATGGTCCAATTGAGGATCAGGGGTTGGTGTTTGGCGCTGAAAATGGTGATCAACGGACATGTATCTTCCGTACTAAGTGTTCGGTTGGGTGGTCCAATGAAGTTGATTTGGTAATCGACGATGGGTCAAGTACTGATTGTATAAGTGAGGAATTTTGCCTAGCAAATGGAATCAAGATGGATCCGCATACTAGACCATACAAGCTTCAATGGTTGAGTGAAGAGATGGTTGTGGATGTCACTAAGAAGGGCATGGTACCTTTCCAGATTAGTGAGTATAAGGATGAAATTTACTTTAATGTAATTTCTATGTCTCTTTGTGATATTTTGCTAGGTAGGCCTTGGCAGTCAGATGTAGATGATGTGCACCATTGCTCTAAGAATATCTTTGTCTTTACTAAAGAGGACAGGAAGTATATTCTTAAGCCTTTGGCTTATGAAGAATCTGAATCTGTGCGAGAGAAAAGACGTAAGATAACCTATACACAAGGGAGAGAAAAAGTCGAGAGAGTGACGCAAGAAAGTAAAAAGGGCACGCTGAGGTAAGACTTGAGGCGAGAGAAAACCATGAAAATAGCGTGGAAACAGAAAAACATGCACACAATGAAAGAAAATCAGAGTGTGGTGAGGGTGAGAATTTTACTAACCCTTATATCTCGTTTGTTCCTTGTGCAGGTATAGAGGTTGATGATTCGAGGACGAATTCTCTTAAAGAAGGAGGGGATGATGAGAATCATGTAGCCTTCTATGGTGATTCTTCTAGTGAGGGGAATGAACTAATCCTTCATTCTAACTTTGGAATGCCAAGTTTACTTTGCAGGCCAATCAAGGAAGAAAGGATGGATCTTGACTACCTATGTGATAGGCAGTTGGTTCAAGAGAGCTATGATCAAGGTGATGAGAATGTCATTAACTTTGGGGTTCAAACCAAAGGAGATGATGACCTCATGGAAATAAGTGCTGAAGAGTATCAAGAGAGTTTGATTCTGTGTGTTCCATGAAGATCATTGATCAAGCTAATGAGAAGAGTCATTTAGGTTCTTGAATGGACGGCCTATTTGATCAAAGTGTTCAAGATTGAGTCCATTGCTACACAATTGGATAGGTTGGAAACTATCTAAATTGTTTCAAGTGTTTTCCCAATCTTTTGGAGTCAATAAAGAGAATTCTACAAGTTTTGGAGTAAATAGGAGTTATCTACAACTTAAGGGGCGCAAGACCAATATTCCACTTTTGGAAGGGCGTTGAAGACATTTTACTTCAACAATTTGGGAGCTGATTTTCGAGATTTAGTTGTTGTCTAAGTCTAGGAGTTATTTTCGAATTTTTATCTAGTTAGATAAGCCATGTGGGCTGAATAAAACTAGAGTATTTTGATTAGGAGTCTTAGAGTCCTTCTAGATATTATCTTACTTAAGGATAAGTCATTTAGATAAGGTTTCCTAGATTTTAGATAGAGTCAAAGAGATCAAATAGGGGGCTTGGCCGAAATTTCAAAGAACCCTTGAGTGGTCATTTTTGTTGTCTCTTTTGAGAGTTTTTCCTGTGAGGAACTTTTGTTAAATGGAGTGTCCATTTTTTGTGTCAAGTATGATTTAACCAAGAGGGCTTTCATCTTGTCTTGGATCTTTTTGATCTGCAGAAACCGTTCTTTTTCAAGTATGCTTCTTGATAGAATTGTTTTAAAACAAAACTTCTTATTTTCATACTACTTCTAGTAGTTTGATTGATGAGCCTTTCTTTTGGCTTGGTGTTCGAATTTCATGATAAGTGTGTTCATGAGTTCCATTGTGGGGTTTGTCCTACTTTTGTTGGATGAGTTGTGCTTTGGCATAAGCATTTTGAGATAGTGTATGTGTTACATATCTTTGGTTGGTTATGAAGATTACTAATCAATAGTATTCCTTCATAGTTGAGCATTGTTTGCTCCTACCTTTCTTGAGTCTCTTGAATGATGACTGATCGAGTATATTGAATGGTGTCCTTGCTATTCTTAGCGTGGGTTGTCGTTTAATTCGAATCTTTCGTGGATAATGTGTTCTTTGCTTGGTTTGAGTTAAGAGATAGAATCACTTAGATAAACGATCGCCTTACTGTGAATTTTCCGCACTCTTTTGAGTTTCACGGGATAGACAAAATTATCTTCGTACTTTCTTGTTAATGGTTGCATTAACGAAATTTGCTTTGTCTACGAGATTGCTATCACAATTACTTAAACATCAGAAAAATTATCAGTTGCAAGAATGCTGGAAACGAAGTTATTCAAAAAGCATAACAAAAATAACCAGATGAAGCAGTCAATCAGCATAATCTTCATTTGATCTTAAGGAAAATAGTTTCCTGAGGTAAGGAAAATATTCAGACAACATTTTAGGTTTGGAATACCTCAAGAAACTTATCAGATGCAGGGATTCACAAAGAAGTATCGAACAAACAAACCAGAACCTGAATTTGACACAAACATGCCAAGGTACCGATGAATACTTAACCTACATAACCTACATACTTAACCATTCATGCTCTGAATTTTAGCCAATATTGATTGATCATTAGGTAAGAAAACTTAATCAATCTAAAACTAAGGGATTAAGGTTACTCACAGTAGCCACAAAGGCACAAATAAAGTGGAAGTAGATTTGTCAAAGACTATGAATGCGAAATTGCCTTCAAATAAGGTGTTCTCTTTTATACAACCCAGCGGTTTTCAGATACTATTGGCAAATTGATGTGGATGAAACCCTCATATTACTGCAAATGTTAAAGTTTCCCTGTATTCTCAAATGATTACGAAAAATTGGGTTTGGATAAAATTTCCAACATTTACTGCATCTTACAAGATCAAGCTGCATGGACAAAAAGGATGGACATAGGCTATACGGTCACGCCCTTAACTGGACATAGCAAAAGGTTAGTTCATGAAACCCTGTAATAGATTTCGTCGATGAGTATATTGTGATGTATGTTCCTGGTTTCCTATCTTCTTTCCAATGCATGGAAACTTTTCTCTGTGAATTATTACATCAGGAATACAGTGAACTCCAACTGAAAGAATGTGTGAAGAATATGCATCCTTGAGTATGTGTTGGATCTTTAATTTCCTACAACATAACAGGCTCGCTTTTCTGCCCCAGCAAATTGCAGCTGCCCAGCTTATAGTGGTTGGATTAAATCTTAGAAGTGAAGAATGCAGAGCTTCTTAAATGTCCGTCTTAGGTGAAGTAGAGAGGATCTTAGCGTGTTTTAGCTGCGAGCTCCGGGATCACTTTCATCTCTTTACTTGTGTGGAGACTTATTTGTTGAACCCTTGAGATGAATGATTTTATCCAATTACAGAGTTAGTTTTACAAAATAATCTACTTTCAGATTCGGAGCATCTGGAGTTTTACTTTGATTAGAGTATTAGGAGAGCATTCAAATCTTCTGACCAGTTTAAGGCTGTGAATATCAGTTTTCAAACAAGGAAACCAATGCCTATCATGGCCCCTGACCAAAATTATCAATCAACAATCCATGAAACAAAGAGAGCGTGACTGCAATGGCCATTTTTTATTGCTAATACGTTTACAAGCTAAAGTACAGCGTACGGCACTGTTAAAAAAAATCAAAAAACTAGGCCATCTTTTTGTCACACTCCAAACACGATAAGCCCAGTTCAATCCAGCAGAAACCTAGACAGTAAAACAGTAAAAATACAAAGAAAAGGAAACAAACCTAACTGAATTGAAGATTCACAGTCCGATGAGAAGAGGAAAAAAAAAAGAATCAGCCCCAACGACTCCAAAAAATGAATCAGACTCCAAATCCTCCACCGCAGACTCCAAAAAAAACTATCATTCAACACAAATGAATCAGAGAAAAAATATATAATCGAATAACGAAACGATTTAAGCTCTGATTGAATGAATTTGAGCGCGAAAAATCCACAAACCCTATACCCTGTCTTTTCGTTTTTTTAGGTCGGATGAAAATGGAGGAAAGAAAGGATGGAGATTGGAGAGCATACCTGATTTTTCGAAGAATCGAAGAGGTGAATCGGCTAGATCCGAAAAAGGGAATGATGCGTGACCGATCTGTGTTGAGGGAGGAAGATTACAGGTGTCGGAAGGTCGCCGGCGATTGGATTTGAGGAAGATCGCCGCCGAGGATGGATTTGAGGGAGAAAGATTACGGGTGAAAACGGGTGGAAGTAGAAACCTAGAGAATGTTCATTCGGGTGTGTTACAATACTGGACTCATTTGGGTTTAGTCAAATTATAACCAAAACAACCGAACTTCATTTAACCGAATGTAATAAAACAAGTTCGGGTCGGGTACAACCCGACCTAATGAACATGCCTACGTGTTTCTAGCGAAAATTTAAAAAGTTATATAAATAATAGAATAATGTATTATTTTGTATTGAGATTTTATTCTAAGAAGTAAAATTTCTTTTGAGTTGACGTGGTTGTCCGTAACCCCCTTAATTGTTTTGTTAAAGTATTACATATTCAAAATAATAGGATAACTTATTTCTTATTTTTTTGTATCTTTATATATATGGCTACAGGAAAGTTCATCATTTCGTTCTGCAAATGTAAGTGTTTTGTAGCGATAAGTTTTCTTGATAAATTGGTTATAAAAGCTCTTGTTGAATATGGTATATTCTACATCACAAACTTCTTTTTGGTTTTACTTTTTTTTAAAAAAAGTTTTGGCAGCATTTTTATCTTTATAGTTTTGGATTCTTTACACATTTGAAACATCTACAGGAGAAGATTCTGAGAGTTCTACCATCGTGGACGCGATTCTTACAAACATGATGAGGTTACCTTTGATTTTTGTGACAAAAAATGAATGAGGATTGCTCCAACAGCAATCTTAATATGCACGAGTTTTGCCCTTTTTAATTTCAAAGTGTTTATCTGATTTGTTGGCTGCTTACAACTGCATTTCTTTGTATCCCATACTATGCATACATAACTGGGCAGATAAGTTCTACAAAAACTGATTTTAAGTTGATGAATGTGAAAATTTTAACATATATAGATTTCGTGCGGTTCAGTAATTTTATTGTGTTCAGGAGAATTGACCGGAGAATTGAAACTATTCGGGTCGGGTCTACTAATTATGAAGGTATTCAGGTCTACTAATGCTGCTATTGTTGATGAGACGGTAATCTCCACCCCCTTTCCCTTCGCAATATTAATCAATGTATCGATGAATACTCTTTAATCACAAATTTGTTGTTTAATTTGGAGTTTGAATTTGTAGCCCACTGCGCTTCCCCCTTAATTTGCACCTTACTAATGTGCTAATTCTATTTCAAAGAAAAAAAAAACTGTAATAAATTTGAACTAGACACCATAAATTTTTGGGAGGGGGGAACGGGCTACAATAATCTCTTTCTTATTTGTGTTAATACGCTTTACTTATTTCTGATATTTTTTGCATATATATATATGGTTGGGGAAAGTTCATCATCTCATTCTAAAAATATCGAGCATTTCCTAGGGATGGGGTTCGCATATAAAGTGGTAGTGAGAAGAATTAATTTTCAAAACATTATCTTTGGCCAGTTTTTCTTATTTTGCTTGCGTTTTTTAAACTTTGATTCAATTCTATAAACATGTCATAAAACATAATACATATTTAAAATTGGTAAGAGTGAAAATTTTTGAATTAAAGAGTAGACAAAACAATGGTCTCCAAA